>CM057455.1:1387335000-1392842500 GCA_016271365.2 Neoceratodus forsteri
ACTGCATTTGTGACACTTTTGCATATACTTTTCCCATTGACTATAATGGGACATTTGTTTTAAATAACTTTTAAACCGTTTAATATTTTTTCACAAAATCTTCGAAAGGCACATCAGGGACCACAGCTGCATGTTGCCTGAAGGGTTTGGACTGGTCGCATAAACCATGTGACCTATAGGCGTGAGCAAAGAATTCTAAAAAATGCATAATTTGTGTGGTTTTTGGTGCTCTGTAGCTCTGCAACTGTACATCCGACTGTAACAAAACTTGGCAAGTCCAGAGATCTATGGTACCAGACTGTGCATGCCAAATATCAGGCAAATCTGTCATACAGTGGGAAAGTTATTGAGCTGCCATATTTCAGATTAAACCTTAAATGGGGTACTTAACCCTACTACTGTGCCACAATAATATATATACATTATGTATATTGTGTGTGTATATATATATATATATATATATATATATATGTTATGTATATATGTATATTCATGTATATTATAGGGCTGCGGTCATGCCCCTATAATTAGGGTTGAGTAGGCACTTTAATGTTAAACCTGAAATTTTGTGTGTTAATAACTTTGCAACCATTCAACAGATTTGCATGAAATTTGGTATGCTCAGTGGGGCATGGTAGATCTCTTGATTTGCCAAGTTGTGTTTCGGTCAGACATATGTTTTTTGCACAGTAAAATGCCAAAAAATGCACTTTTCTACAGTTTTGTTGGCAGTTTTGGGGATTTTGTCTGTGGCACTGTGAGGCTGCTATGTGGTGTGCTGCTCCAAAATCTGGCACATAGAAAAAGCTTGGGTCAAGGAAAATGGCACTTTTTGTTTGGTGAAAAACTATTACTCCATTCAAAAGTTATTAAAGTTTTTAGCTCCCATTATAAGTCAATGGGAAAATTTATATGGTTGTTTCGCAAAAGAAGAATGGGGTTCTGGCCATCTGGTCAGTCCTCACAACCAAAGAAATTGCAGGCTCAAGGTTGAAAAATGTTTGGTCTTGAAATTTATCGGTTGTGATGGCCGCCATCTTGTTTTCAGTTTGCGGTTGGAAAAAAACAAATATCTTAGCCCACAGGTGACTTCAGAAGTAAAGGAAGGATGGGTTTTGTTCAGGGGCTTCCCTATATCAACCCATGTCTGTGGTTTTATTTAATTGCGTCAAGCAATAGAGTTTTAAACTTTGAAAATGTTTGGTTGTGACTCGCTAACGATCTTTGATCTCGAGCCTGTAGATTCTTTGGTCACAAGATCGTTTTCATTTGTAGGCTTCTTTCGTGACTTCTTGACCAGATGTACAGGTTTTTTCTGGACCAGATCTCCCTGGGAGGGACAAGATAGCCCACATTTCACTACCAGATGTCACCTGATGGCTGAAAATGATCTTAGGCCTCGAGGTTGTGGCCGATTCTCGCGGCCAAAGAATTTTTATAGGTGGTAAAACTTTAAAATTAAAAATCTTTACTTCAAATTTGGAAGGTGTTGAGGGGATGTCCTAGAGATGTGACTGATGCTGTTTAGGTGTTGGAAGATTAATTCATTACAGAGATATTGAGTGACATACTTAATATTTTACCCATAGGATTATGGATGGTGCTATTGGCTTGAAATTTATATGGTAGGTAGCCCTAGTGTCACAGAGGTGCCTTTCAGTGGTTTGGTATGTAAAACTTAAACAGGTGCAGAATTATGCCACTTCAATGAATGAAAATCTGGTTCATTCCGCACTAATAACTTTTGAACCGTGTGTCCGATGTGCCTGAAATTTGGAGCATAGAAATATTTATCATAGATCTTCAACTGTGACAATTTTTATGATGGTGGCAGTTACAGTTGGTGAATTGTGGCAAGTGCTCATTATACTTAATGGGGAAGTATATATGTGCATTGTGAAAACTATGGTGAGCACATTTTTGGGTATGCACGAAGATCCCATTATAAGGTATAGGACAGCTCAAAAGGCATGGTAGAAGTATATTGTTATGCAGTGCTGGACAATGTGGTGGAAGCGTGGGGCCCTTGGCCCTGCACTCTCACCAATACATGTGATTCAGTACTTATATACTTGGGCAGTGCAAACAATGCAATCACATTTTTTTCCTGCACAACAAGTATATAGTACTTGGCAGTGTCAGTGGCTCAGTAGGTAGCACACTCACCTCTGAGGCTGGGAGATCAGAGGGCTGTGGGTTCAGTTCCCACATCTGGCACTTGGGTTAATATCCCAGCACTGACTCTGTAGTGCAGCATGAGAGGGGTGCTGCACTTCTGAGGTGCCGGAAGATCCCATTATAAGGTATAGGATAGCTCAAAAGGTATGGCAGATGTATATTGTTATGCAGTGCTGGGCAATGTGGTGGGAGCTCGTGGCCCACTTATATTATGCTGTTATGCAGAAATTTGCAAGTAGGTGGGGCCCGCACTCCCACCAACGTGTGCAACAATGTACTTACCTATGCTTTTTCAAAAAGTAAGGAAATTCTTTGCAAAAAACTGAGTTAATACAACAGTTAGGGTTTTCTACAGTGACGAAAGTGAGGAAAGTTGGCATTAGGGGTTCCAACTCTAACTCCGACTCCCTCCCACTGCCACACGTACACACACAGAGACACACACAGACACACACACATAGACACACACACACACACACACACACACACACACACACACACATATACACACAACACACAACTGGGGGGTGGTACTAGGCAAGACAACCAATCACAGAAACACACCATAACGCAACAGAAATAACATACAACTTCTTAAACATACCACAAAATGCATCCATCATAATGTTTCACCAACTGTATCACTTCTGCTGCCATCCCAGTCTCTTGGGTGCATACACCGACATCCTTTACAAGCATGTGAGATGCTCCTACTAATACATGTGTTTTACTACTTATATTATGCTGTTATACAGAAATGGGCAAGTTGGTGGGAACATGAAGTAGGGTTTTATGCAGAAATGGGCAAGTTGGTGGGAATACATGTGTTTTGCTACTTATATTATGGTGTTATGCAGAAACGGGCAAGTTGGTAGGAACATGGGGCTATGCTGTTATGCAGAAATGGGCAAGCTGGTGGGGGCACAGAACCCGAAGGGCACAGCACTCCCACCAATACATGTGTCTTACTACTTATATTATGCTGTTATACAGAAATGGGTAATTTGGGGCAAGTTGGTGGTAGTGCGGGGGCCCGAAGGGTCTGGGCTGTCACCAACACATGTGTTTTGCTACTTATATTATAATGTTATGCAGAAATGGACAAGTTGGTGGGGGCTGTGTCCCACACTCCTACCAATACATTTGTTTTACTAGTTATATTATAGTGTTATGTAGAAATGGGCAGGTTGGTGGGGGCATGGGGCTATGTTGTTTTGCAGAAATATCCAAGTTGGTGATAGCATGGGTCTATGCTGTTATGCAGAAAATGGGCAAGTTGGTGGAAGCATGGAGCCCAAAGGGCCCCATGCTCCCACCAATACATGTGTTTTACTACTTACATTATGCTGTTATGCAGAATGGTGTATGCACCCAAGAGGCTGGGATGGCAGCAGAAGTGATACAGTTGGTGAAACATGATGATGGATGCCTGTTGTGGTATATTTAAGAAGTTGTGTGTTATTTCTGTGGCATTATGACATGTGTCTGTGATTGGTTGTTTTGCCTTGTATCGCCTCCCCAGTTGTGTGTTTTGTGTGTGTGTGTGTGTGTGTGTGTGCACATGTGTCTAGCGTGTCTGAGTATGTGTATGTGTGGCAGTGGGGGCAAAAGTCAGAGTTAGGGTTGAAAACCACGTTGCCTCTTCGCTTTGTCACTGTAGAAAACCCTAATAGTTGTATTAATGCAGTTGTTTGCAAAGAATATATATATATATATATATAAATATATATATATGTGTATTGATATATCTATATATATCTATATACATCTATATATATTCATGACAAAAAACTCCATTTAATGCATTAGTTAGGGTTGTTCCACAGTGACAAAAGTGAGGAAATTCAGTGTTAGGGTTGAAAACCCTAACTCCACATTCACCCCCCCCACACACACACACACACAGACACACAGACACACATGCAAGTAGGGGGAGAGGACCAAGGCAACACTACCAATCAGAGACAACCAGCAGCAGGTGACAGAAATAAAATGCAACTGTCTAAATGCAGTACAAGACATCCTCACCCACCTGACCAGGTACTGCATGCTCAGTGGAGATCTACAGCAAAACTGAGGCTATGTACACCAAAAGTACACATGCCTGATTGTGGGTGCACACAACGTACCATGCTTATGAGTTGCATAGCCTTACCTAGCGATGCACCACACCACACCACACATGGAACTGTTCCCCAAGTACAGAAGCACAAAAAAAAATAAGGAGTTGTACATGTATGGTATGTGTGGTTGATTTCAGGTATACACAACTTCACACTGTTAGCCAATGGAGGCCTTATTGAAACTGTGCCCCACCCACTGAGATCAACTACTGCATGCTTATTGAACAACCCCAGTCAAAATGAACCCATGAAGATCAACACTGTTACTCCATGATTGCAGCTTTGCAAAGGTTTGCACAGTTATGACTTGCAGAGTCTGAGATAGAGAGTGACCCCCCTCATGTCCTAGTGTGCTTGGTCCATCATGGCTGCAAAGCTACAGGTAAAGAAAGTCTATTAACATCCACAGTTCACCTCCCTGTTTGCTGGTGTTCTCCAGTTAGCACAGTTATCAGTACTATGGCATCACATACATAATGGCCTGCCACACCCAAACACTATATACTACATCCTGAGTGGACACCGACAGCAAGAGAAACAGAGGGTATGTAGATAAATGTGCACCTCACTCATTGCAAGGATACTCAGTTTAGCACTATTTTGATTTGTGTGGCGTCAGACAGCCAATTCTAGTCTCTTCACCATGTACTGCATCTACTGTACAAAACTATAGTAAAAGTGAGTCTATTGACATCTGTGGTACACCTTCATCATTGTAGGTACAGTCATGTTAGATGTTAATAAGTTGTGTGAGCTTAGCCAGATAATGACACACCCTCACAGAGAGACCACTTACTGCATTCTGAATATAGGAACACAGTTTAAAGTAAGTCCATGGACATGAACAGAACACCTACATCACAGAAACTGAATATTTCTTACCACCATTGGGCCTTTCACAACCTTGTACAAGCAATAGCTCCACCATACCTCTAGGTCAAGTAATATATGTTGTGTGGACAGACATGTAAAACCTAGTACAATGCAGATGAGAAAGAGAAATGCAACATTGATTGTATATTGATACTGGATGTGTCTTTTACAACATTTACATAGCTGTATTTGTTTCTGTCTACTCCTAAGTGTAAAAACCTGTATACAGGTCCAAACAGAGATTTGCACTGTTGGTATCGAGTGAGGATGCACTATCATGTCTGTTGGGGTGTGGTGCTTCACCAGGTAAGGCCATGCAACTCATAAGTGTGGCACATTGTTGCACCCGCAATCAGGGATGTGTACTTTTGGTGTACATGGCCTCAGTTTTGCTGTGGATCTCCATTGAGCATGCAGTACCTGGTCAGGTGGGTGGGGATGGGTTACGCCTCCACCTGAGTTGCATGTACTGCTACAGTAACAGCTATGAAATACCATTGTTTTTGAATGCAACACATACTTCATAGTAACTCCGCACTACTATGTGACAACAGTTATACATATTGATATTTTAAATACATCATAACACATTACATCTGGCCTAGACACACTGATTATGACATTCAAGAGTACAGTTTCAATATCAGTCCATTTGACGCCCATCACTTCTACCAAATGAACACACACAGCAAAATGTTAACTTACAAAATGTTGTCTATCAAGACACCATTAATAACATAATTGTCATAATATTATCAATTAACACAAGTTATCAATTCCACAAATACCTATTTTTCTTTTTGTGTAGCAGTACTATTATATAATCGTATCACTGATAATTTGTTAAAATAACTTACGTTGAGTAAGGTGCTCCCCTGCAGCTGGCTTGCCTGCTGCCTCCCACAGCTCATAAGTGAGGTAGTACCAGCATTTGTCATTCTCTGGTATCTCCTCTCTGCACTTAAATACATAGAAGCGCTGGCATACCAGCTTCCTCTTCTTCTTGAGCTGGTCTACTGTCTTGTTCTTAACATGGAGAATCATATGTAGGAAGCTGTTTATGCACCTCCACATTGTGTCCAACTTCTGGTTAGAGCTGCGCATTAATACACGAGCACTACCTCTCACCTGGACTGCCTCAAGCAGTGCACACACCTCTCTCAGAGTCCACTATCTCATTTTCCTGTGTTTTGTTCTGCAATACATATACAAAAAAAAACAGTCTATAGGTTCGAACATCGATGTAAATTGTTAATTTAATACTACTTTTTGTTGGATTGTTAAACATGATTTTTTTTTTCTGAACCTCTTTTTGCAACAATAAGTGACCAGTTCCAAGCCATAGTCCGGCAATCAAAACCTCTCTGTCTTTCTAACAATCTTAGTATTTTTTATTGTATATCAATACGTCACATAATAAAAATATGTATGGTGCATGCTGTTTACTTTGTCTTTAGCATTTACATAAACGTGTACATCTTTCTCCACAATAAAAGTTACATATACTCCAGCATATTCACAGTGTTCCAAACTGTTTCAGCTACTGTGTCTACAGCATGGTTGTGTAAGCCACAGCACAATGCAATCATCACAAAACTATCCTGTGGCATGGCTCGACAGTATTAAAAATAGTGCCATTGCCACCTGCATAATGTATGCTACAGTGGGACTGTCACAGAACAAGCAGTACAAGAACAAGAGCAGGATGTGTCACCAAAAGTGTACTTATGAAACTAAAATGAAACACAATATTCAGTGGTGGGTAGAAAAAATCATTCCATCAGGTATGTAGGCCATGAACTGGTCAATTATCATTCCATAATGGTTACATACATATGCAGCTCTCGTACCATACATCAACAACTATGTGGTACTGTACCAGGCTACAACCAATATTAACTATAAACCACTGTTCTTTCTCTGCAACATACCTAAGCACCTGATGGCAGGCACGGTTAAAGCAGATAAATCATTCCTTTAATACTGGAGCTTTTCACCCACCACAATCAGATGCACCATCAAAGAAGTATCATCCCTGTTGGTGCACATCTACACCCATTACAATTGCACTTAGTACAGTGGGAACAGCACAGAGATTGTGTGCTAGTGCCATGCTCTCCATCTTTCCAGTCACACCCTCCATCCCACTATCCCCACCATCTCTTACACCTGAGTGCATGATATGAGAACTGTTCTATTTTTTGACAACTGTTTTTGGTTCTGAAAATAACCTTTTTTTGGTCTGCTATCTGTAAAATAGTCTGACATTTTTAGAGAACTTTGAGGATTGCATATTGAAGGTCTCCCATGAAAAGGCAATTGACAGCATGCGAGAAGTGTACACCATCTGGTAGGTATAGCCAACCATAACAATACTTAATTTCAGGATGATGTAGGGTGTACATTCCGGACATGCGTAGAAATGCAGATATTTGTATGCTGACATTTCTTCGAACTCTGTCAATCAGGTACATATGGTGTTCTGCTTGCCAGACCCTATGCTCTGTAATATCCTAAAAAATTATTTTGCAGGCAGGCAACATACTCATAATAGAAGCGAGGTCCAATTTTGCTTCTGTTACTAAATCTACCCAGCGTTTGGTTCCCAAATCATTGCTTCCAAGATGTATCAGCAATATGTCCAGAGGAGCCTGAGTACTCAGAAGTCTGTGCATGGTTGTCATGAGGTGCTGCCACCTCATTCCACCCCTGCCAAACCACTTTATCCAGCAATTTGGGAACTGCAGGTTTCTCCCAAAATCAATGTTCTGAGCATACTCTGATGCTCATCTTACAATACTATTGCCTACAATACACAAAGTCCTTCTGCTGTTTTCTGCCATTCTGAGATTTGAAACTGAGAAGTGGACAGAGAACTACCAAAAAAGTCAGTGTTTCCCCTGCACTAGCTAGGCAGTAGTGAAAGTAAAACTAAAAGTTCCCTCTCTACTTCAACAGTCTTTCACTGAGCTGAACCATGAAACACAAATAAAGTAAACCATTGGCTAAAATTCTTCTTTCATAGCCAATGCAGTGTGTTCACTGACTATCAGTGCACTTCTGCTTTAGCAAAAAATATATCAAGATTTTAAGGTCACAAAATGCATCCTTCTCATAGGCAGATTCAAACAATTACAAGTACAGAAGCATGTCTGATTGGTTCCATCTTGTGCTAACCTTCACGTGCACTTTAGTTTCTTCCTCCAATTTGCAGCTGTATCTGTGCTAGTAAGTACTAATTTACAGATTGACTTTAAATGATAATAACTATGTAATGCAGTAGAGTTACTTATACTTGTATACATAGGTTAGTAGAGCAGTAAAAAACATTTTGATAAATACTATTTGCATATTGTTAACACTTTGTTTCATACTAGAAAAATGTTAAAGAAAATGTTAAGTACTTACAGTAAGCTAAGCAGTTTTTCTCCTCTTTCTCTCAAGATGGCTGCTATGTGCTTCTTCTTCAGTATTCAGCATCTCTGATTGGTTGTATTGCATGGCCTGATAAATGTCTCACAACATTGGTTTAAGCGGCTGTCATTCAAATGTACATCAAGATATCTTTGGATAAAGTCCGTTGTCCCTTACCCCAAATCTTATTTTGCGAAACTTTTGAACGCATGCCACTATTTTTGCTAAACATTCGAATGAACGACAGTACTTTTGCGATACTTCCAAAGTGTGACAATATTTTTGCCAAACTTTTGAACGTTTGACAATACATGTTTGACACCATGCTCAAGTACTTTTGAACATTTGACAGTAAATTTTTTCAACACTTTCGAATGCACGACAGTGTTTTTTGTGACATTTTCGAATGTACAACATTATTCAATTTTTTTTGTAAAACAATAGATTTGTTCAGTGAAAAACTGCTGTCCCAGCTTCATAATGTGCAAATTGAAATTGTGACAGTATGTGACAGACCATTTTATTTAGTCATTTTTTTCTCAAATTGTATCTCAACCAATGTTTATTGAGTGACACAATGCACTGTGACTAGACAGATATACTGCCCACTTCTTCACACGCAATTCTGTACATTACATGTACAGCAAGTACAAATAAGCAGTCTCAAGATTGAATATTAGAAGAGAACTAAATAAACAGATACTAATATCATGTTTCTTTTCTGTCTCCATTATACAGGTGTCTAATACTTCTCTAAGATTGCTGATTACTGCTGTGACATCCCAGACAGCAAACATGCCCACAAAACAGAGACGACAATCCAAGGAAAGACAAAACAGGTATCATAGTGGTACATGCTTGCTGAAGGGCCGCATGGAAGCCAGTGATGTGAGTTCAACTCATGAGACAATTCACACAATTCCTGAAATAGTGTAGCCTATGTTGTCCCACACCACAGTGCCAGCATGCACTTGCTTAACAGCAAGAAAAAAGTGTGAACGTAAGCAACAGTTGTGTAGATCCCTGAGACAAAACATGATTGCTAAAGTAAGCATTACTTCATGCACTAAACAGCATCATAATGTGAGATATGGTGATACTAGTCTGAGAAAGCAGAAATATTTCCGATCACTAGCATCTAAAGCTAAGATCAAGAGGCTTATTGGTGCTTCTGAGACAGGAGTGTAAAAAAAAATAATCTAAGTCTCATGAAATTGCATCTCAAAGTACGCACATTTGTGAGTAGAGCAGTATTTGCTCTTCGATGCTTATGGCACAAGATGTCTCATGTACTTGAGCTATTCAGAAAAGTTGTATATGATATTAAACTAAGGCTACAATGATATTCTGGATTGTCTGTGCACAATTTCTGTGATGTTTTCACAGGACAATGGCACCACACACAGCACTCAGAAGCATATTTCTGGAAAGAATCTTACTATCTACAGAAAAGAGACAGCAACTTAAGCATAGATGAGTCCAGTAAACTGGTTAATGTACTTAGTGTCTCTGATGATAGAACTATGGAGTCAGACAATGACACTGACTCAACTACACAGCCTCAGAAGCTTCACTGTCTCTCATGGGCATGTGATACAACATGTAACCGCAGGCAATCCTCGTTTGACAAACTGGAACAGTTTATCAACCTATTTGTCATTACAGACCATAAGGAGAGGTATAAACTTTTTTCCAACATCGAGCTTTGTGACATACGTCCACATACTGGACTAATGGGTCACTCACTAGCATGCCTAGATAGTGGTGTTTGTGACATTGTCTTCCACCACATGCGGATGATAGGAGTACATTATACAGGCATGTGAAACTTTGTATACAGGGTGTATGAAGTTTGACGAGTTGTCAATCAGTACACTACTTTAAATAACCTATTGGAGTCCAGTGACATGCATGGTGCCATCACATTTCTCAAAGAGCTACAACATAGAAGTTCTGTGACAGACACAGTAATGTGTCAGTCTGCGACTTCTGATGAAGGTGCTGTTTCTGTGTTAGAAACACACATCCTGAAACAGTTCGGCAAAGAAATAGCAAAATTCAAATTGGAAAAGGTACAGAAGTTTGACTCTGTATGTGTCTCATGTGATCGTCTCTGTTACGGCAAGCAAACAGTCACTGTGAACCTTGAAACCTTGTCACTATACAAGGACATGTGGTTCCGACTCTCAGCATTTCAAATTCTGAAATCTGACTTTGAGTTACAGCCCATCATTGTGCTGTGCAAGCACTGTTTCTCCAAACTGAAGTGTAACATTCTGCCACCAAGGTCACTGTTGAATAATATGGAAGCAGAAGCTACACCAAGTGAGATTGCTACATTGAATAAGTTTGAACACACTCTTATTCAGACTATGAAACCTTTTCAAACCATTCTAAGTCTGAACACAAAAACATGGAACATTCTACAAAAATAACTCATTAGATCTCTGAAGGGTTCTGTTATGTATCTCTCCCTTCCTCTGCAGGAAAATGTGGAGGCAATCTCTTGTGAAAATAGTTTGGTGATTCTTGTGAACAGTGTACCAACTAAGGCCAAGGTCATCTGGCAAGATATTGTCAATCTACAGAAGGTAAAGCTTGCTCTTACTTATTTGAAGAGTAATTTATTTTGTTTATTTGGATTTTGGTAACCAGGTAAGCTCACTGAGACCAGAGGTCCCCTTTTCAGGGGCGACCCAGAATTAGTTACATAACGAGACATTTAGAGGCATTATTTACAGTAATTATATAAGTTACACAAATATACATTGCAACAATATACAGGGGTAGAAAATCAAGTTCACAATTAGACTCAGGCATGATTTACAGTGATTACATTAGTTTCACAGATAAACATTAGCAACAGTATACAGTGGTAGAAATCAGGTTCACATTCAGACACCTGGTTACACACCAGTTAGATGGGTAGTTAGACAACAACAGAGGATTGACATCGTAGGCTTGGAAGAATACAGACCAGATGGAGGGAGGGTCAGAGCAGTTTGGCAAGTAACAATCCCTTTTACACAGACCTTGAGATAGATACTATGAGTTCTATATCTATAGAATGCAATGAGTTGGTAAGCACTAAGCCACTGATTGAAAAGGTCAATGTGCAGACAAATGACAATGTGTATGAACAGTACACAATCCACCCACTGCATGGTAGAGATCCAGTGGGTGACAACATTGATCTCTTTCAAATGAAACAGGTGGAAGGTGAGCCTGTCAGCATATGGGAGGCAACACTAGAAGCATGCTGTTTCCCAGACTTATTCCCAAAAGGGTCAGGTGGATGCCTAGATGAGAAGGAAGTATGTACACAGGGTGCTGAGTACCACAGCTGCTGCATCCTTAGTAAAGATGGAAAATTCAGATGTAACATACAGTATCTATTTCATCTCCTCTGGGAGAGTGAGCTTAGCATACTGTCTGTGTCAATTGCACATACAATTCATCTCACTACTCCACTAGATGGAATTACAGCTGCACAATTCCTTGAGAAATTGAAACAGAAAGATGAAAATGTGCAAGTGAATTTGTCTTCCATTCTATCAGGTCTACGTGGCACGAAAGAATATTGGTACAGTAGACATTCTGAGGTGATGACAATGCTGAGAAAGTATGGTGCAGCCACATGGTTCATCACACTCAGCTGTGCTGTGCTGAATATGCCTGGGATGAAGTCATAGAACTGTTGAAATAGGCAAACTCTGATGTTGATGGCATTTCATCAATGACTGTCGGAGAAATGTGCTAACTTGACCCTATGTCTGTCACAAGGCATTTCCATAAGCGGTTCCATGACATGCTGACTTTCATTTTATCAAAGGACAATCCACCTCTTGGTACTGTAGAGCGTTACTTTTGGAGGACAGAGTATCAAGCATGAGGTGCCCCCCCATATTCACATGTTATTGTGGATCAAGGATACACCATGCATATGTGAGCATGAAGCTGTAGAAGTACTAGCATTCATCAAACGATACATCACTTGTCGCATTCCTGACACGTATGACAGTCCTACACTATGGAAGTTGATTCCAAAGTTCCAGTGACATATTTGTGCAAAATACTGCCTCTGGGTAGTGAAAAACAAATCTGATTGGTCCTCAAGATGTCGTTTCGGATTTCCTAGGTGGGTTTGTCAGGATGGTGCCATGAATTAGCTTTTTTCAGCAATGTGACACCACTTGAAAGCAAAATCGATCAAGAGGGTATATGAATTACCCAGAGATGAGAAAGAGGTGTATATCAATGACTACAACCCAACACTTCTCCTAATGTGGCAAGCAAACATAGATGTTCAATTTGTGGCTGACAATTCATTAGCCCTAGTACGGTATGTAATCTCATACATAACTAAGCATGAACAGACTAGCCAGCAAGATCTTTGGGAAGATATTGCCAATTCAGGCAAGAGCCTGACAACTCAGCTGTGGTCACTGGGATTGAAAACCCTCTCACACAGAGAATGTGGAGCTTATGAAGCCAGTGATCATTTAATGGCTACACATTTGTATGGGAAATCTGATGCTGTGTGCTTTCTCAGTGTGAACTACAAAGAGAAACACAAATGAGTACTTATTCCTCATGCTGAGATTGAGGAACTAGCGGTCAATAGACCTTCTTCAAAAAATATTTTGAAAAATAACCTTATTGACACATACTACCCCAATAGGCATGATGACATGGATGTTATGTGCTTGTTTCAGGTGGCTAAGTGGTATGACTACAAGATAGATGTGTCACCTGATCCAGCATGCCACATTTACAAGGTTAAAGAAGTTGATGGCTGCCTTGTTAAAAGACACAAGCCTTGGCTCATAGATCACTACAAAATACATCTAGGTACATCGGAGAGCAGACAGCACTACTACTTTGCTCTCTTATTCCTATTTAGACCATGGAGGAATGAGTCTGAATTGAAAGGTAACTGAGATACATTCGAGGAAGAATTCAATCTCAGTTACGAGAGTTTCAAAACTCAATACTCAGAGACATACATACATACAGAGCAGCTTGAGAAGGCAGAGAAACAACTTCAGGAGGATACTCCTGTCAGCTCACAATGCAGAAGGTCAAGGTGTTATTGTGAGCCTCTGCCTTTAAATGCTCCCAAAGTGTTAATATCAGAAGTTGTGACTGTGATGGAACATGGGACACACTATGGTGTCAACCCAGCTGACCTGAGAGAAAGACTCAATCAACAGCAGCGCATAGTTCACTCGCAGGTCACTGTTGTAGTTCGACATCACTTACTTCATGAAGCCAAACAATGTGACTGATCTGACCATAAATCACTGTTGTTGTTTGTTAGTGGCTCAGCTGGTACAGGAAAGAGTTTCCTCATTGAAGCCATCACTGCTGAATTACGTAATCTGACAGGATCATCAATGTCTGTTGCTGTCGCTGCTCCTACTGGACTAGCTGCATACAACATTGGTGGAGTAACTTTACATCATCTCTTTATGTTGCCAGTTGAGCATGGCAAGACAGGAGACTATTGTAAACTGTCATTTGAAGTTGTATCTCAACTTTGACCCGTGTTCACAAAGATGAAGTTGCTTATCACTGAAGAAATTAGTATGGTGTCCAATGTGATGCTAGCCTGTGTACACCTGCATCTACAGGAGATCTTGGGTACTGACTATACAGAAGCATTTGGTGGCAAAAGCATTCTTGTACTGGGAGACATTTTACAGCTTGCACCAGTTAATACAGAACATGTCTTTGCAACTCTGACTGTCAAGCAGGCCAAGAGTACACTAGGTTGCATTGGAGGTGTTAACCTTTGGGAGCTATTCACCTACGTCAAGTTATCTGAAAACATGTGGCAAAGTGGTGATTTGGCTTACTAATCACTTTTGGATGAAGCTCGTACTGGTTCTCTATCAACAAAACATGTGTCTATGTTAAATGAGCGGTGAATCAGAACACATACTACGTCCACTGAAACAGCATGTGATGTTTTCAGTGAAGTGTACTCCACAGGCACACACATTGTGTGTTTTATGCCACGACTGAAGAAATATGCTGAGTTCAACAGTGTCATGTTGCAGAGAGAAAAACAAGAAATTGTCACCCTGCATGCTGTTGACACAGTTAATGGTGTCATTCTCAGTTGGAAACTGGTAGCAAAGATGACTGAATGACTTACTGAGCTGAAGTAAGATGTTTCATGCACAGCTGGACTTGAAGCTGTTTTGACAGTTTGTAAGAATGCACGTTTTATGCTGCAACATAACCTTGATGTTGAACGTGGCATGGTTAATGGTGCAATGGGAAACATCATAGACTTTCTTTACAATGTCCAGAAGACATTTATTGAGAGACTTGTAGTCCAGTTTGACAACATAGAACAACCTGCAGAGATACAATGTACCTGTGTTAAATTTCAGGTATGCAAGGACATCTATGTAAATAGGAAACATTTCCCACTATGTGTTGCATATGCTGTTTCAATTCACAAATCTCAGGGATTGAATTTGTATTCAGCAATGGTGGACATAGGAAAAGACATTTTCAAAGATGGCATGAGTTACGTAGCACTTTCACATGTATGTAGTCTATCTGGGTTGCATATTATTACTCTTGCACCTCAAAAGAAACGTGCTGACAATTGATGTATTTTTGAATACAACAGGTTATGTACTCTCTATCAGCCACACATGCCTTTGTTAGCGCTGCCTACATCTCTTGCTGTCTCACATTGTACAGTCATATCTACACCTGGCAACAAACAGACACAAGTTTCCACAAATGACTCAACTGTGAAGAAGCCTACAAAGGTCAGAGTCAAAAAAACAGGTGCAGAACCACTTGCTAGTCAGAAAGCAATAGGTGTGACTGCTGTCCCAGCATTTGACAACAGCACTAGAGTTAACTGTTATGCTAATTCTGCTGTGCAAGTTTTACTCCACATGCCACACTTCACACAGACAATATCTGCTTCACAAGAGACTCCACTCTCAAAGGCATTGAAGCAAGTAATCAACATAATTTCTGAGCAGTCAAACAATGTCCACTCACTCACACCTCTATGGCAGGTACTAGGGACATATGATGGATGCAGTACATTTACTGCAGACATGCAACAGGATGCCTCTGAGTTCCTGATGGCAGTGATTAACAGCTTGGATGAAGAGGGGACAGTATTTCACTGTCTCATATGTCACCAAATATACCTGCGTATCATGTGGTCATTCAAAGCGTGAAACCATGCAAGACATGCTGTGGGTTACTCTTGTTGTCCCTCAGGCCAAAAGTATCAAATTCCACCAGCTATTCACCAATGCTGAATGTGGTCACTTATGTACAAGGTGTGGGGGCACATCACTCAGTCCATACGTCTCAGGACTTCATCTTAATATCTCTTGCTTATGTTGCACAGGTTTGACTCTAATGGGCTCAAAGTTGACACACCTATCACAGATTACACAGCTGGCAGAATAGCTTTTAACCAATCACTGTTTGACACTCACAGTGTTGTCTACCACCATGGTCAATCTATGCATTCAGGACATTACACTTGTTTGTTAAGGTATAGAACTGGCTGAGTAGACTGTGATGACTCCACAACATCTTTCAAACAGAGACTACCATGACACTTAAAAAATGCTTACCTCCTGATATTGAAGATTTATGATGATCTTCATGTCTCAGAGGAATAGTCACACAACATGTGACATTCTTGGCTGTCTACCTTGTGACACAGTGACTCATAGGATGCTATAATGGTTTGGAACCTACAACTTTTCATTAAAATCACACATGTAAAATATGATATGGTGACAAAGCATATTGACTGCAACACGACATATAAGATTTTTATGTGTGGATCAGTGACAGCATGAAAATCGTTGTAGTGGCTTCACTCGGTGCCAGCTGTTTTCATAGTCACTAGAGAAACCATGCCTACATGTTTAAGAAAGATTGTGACATGGCAGAATACACTCCTTTCTGGTTCACCATTTCTGTACATATCTCTTCTTGTAACAATGCAAAATCAAAGAACAGAAACATATAAAATAAAATGCAACCTTTGATTTAGAAAACCGCTTATTGTATAAAATAAATTACTTTCCATAGATGATTACCTACCTACAATATGACATGGTGGCAAACCATATCCTATGCAGTATGACATATAAGATTTTTGTGTGTATCAGTGACATCATGAAAACTGTTGTAGTGGTCTTCAGTCGGCGCCAGCTGTCTTCACAGTCACTAGAGAAACCATGCTTACATGTCAAAGAAAGATTGTGACATCTCTAAACACATTACTTTCTGGCTCACCATTTGTCAACATTTCTTCTCTTGTAGGTATGTAATTTTCATACAGTACAAGAACTGCTTACAGGTAGAAATGTACAACAGTTCAATGTTTAACACTTATCAAACTGTGCAACACATCTGTCATGACCATGTTGAGCACTGTCATGTGCATACTTTCACCAGCATGTCTCTGTATGCTATTTGTGCACATCTTGACCCCATCACAACTTCACTGTCATGCAAGAGTGTACTACTAGTCCTGTTAGTTCTCAAACTGCTAAATTGTACACATTTATATATGACTGTAAATACATGGTTAACCAATTCTTGATACTATTACATTTTTCAAACTAAGGAAATGTATATCAGTATGTAAATGTAAGAATTAGTGATGCACAAGTATTGGCAAGTAGCATTGCAATACATGTTTAAGTATTCAAATGACAAATTAGTGTCTGTTAAACAGCAACACAGTAACAGATAAATTATATATTCATTTGTATTTGCTGACACCATTGTTCATCAGTAGCTAAATACTAGTGCTAGAACTATAACCATCATAGTTAAGTTACATTTTGTGGCTTTATTTAGTCAGGTATACCACAATAGAACTAAAATCTACTTACCCTAGATTGAATAAAAAACATGTCATGTAACATATATTAGTTTTGTATTAGATGTTCAACTGAAGTATTAAGTAACTTTATGATGTGAAGATATGTTCGTTGTATTTGCATTGATATTTAATTCCATGTACATTTCAGGCAAGTAAAATGTGATGTTTAGTTATAATACCTGCAATTGTAAATCAGACACTTTTGCTGATAACAACTGAGTTCTTACCTGTTCCTGACAATGTTTTTGATCGCCTTTATTGAGGGGTCAGGTGGGAATTTTCCAAATGCACTTACTCAGGGACATCTGTAACTATATTTAACTGTTCACAGCAGTTATCTAATATCACTGAGAACATAATTTCTTGCTGTAGCTGTTGGTGTAACAGTTAGCATCTGGTTTTTCGCCCACCCCAGGAAGATATACATTATCAGTCACACAACAACAATGAAATTATCAGTCTTCAATGGATATTATCAACATTTACAAGGTGCTGCCATAGTTAACAATATATATATATTTTTTTGTGCCCGCCAGCCACCAGCGATCCACCCAGTCAGGGACTCCTGCTCCCACCTCCATATTGGGTGCACTCATACCTTGGGACCCCCTGGCTTTTCCCCCAGGGTGGGGCCACAGAACTGACCCCTCTCAAACAGCTCTGCGGTCAATGGGATAGGGCAAGGCAGGCCACCCTGGAGGCAGATAGGAGCCAAGGTCTAGCATCATGGAGGCGGCCAGCAGTTCTGCATTTTTTTCTTTATTTTGCCCACTGAGGAGCTGGACATGCAGTGACATCAGCGCACTAACATGCAGATGTCCGTCAGCTCCTCCCCCATGTAGATGTCCACACCCTGCTGAACACCCAGCCTCCACTGGGTGTCACTGCAGCGCCGCGCATTTCCCTCACCCACTCCGAAGGAAGAAGAGCTGTCACAGGATGCTCAATCCTTTCTTCCCCCTGCCAGCCCCCAGCAGCCCGAGTCTGTCACCGAACCCAGGTCACCAACATGGTGTGACGTGTGGCATACAGCACCCCAACCCTTGGCACCACCAGTCCAGCTCATAGTTAACAATATGACACTCTAGGAAGTGTACTATGCTGCAATAATGGCCCACCTCAGGCTGAATTTAAGCATGAGGCATATTCAAGTTTTGATACCACTCAAGAAGGGACATTAGCCCAACATAAAACACCCACTGAAGTTCCTTCCAGCAATAAAAAAATGGGGCATTTTTAGGCATCTCAATGCCTTACTGTCAAATTTGTACTTTTATCTGACATATTGTGCTGACAAAACAGCCCAGTTAAAAAGCTGTCCTTGGCCAGTCAAGACCCAGCATTGTTTCTACCCATTTCATTATTGTTTGTAAGCAGTTACTTATTCCATGGCACACCATGTTTTGACCACCTGTGATACAGTGTGAAATGTTTAACATCCAATGGCAACACACTTTTCGATTGTATTGTGAGACTGACTGTATAAATACTAATACTCCTAAATGGGCCCTTTCTAAATCTTATCAATTGGCAATAAAGTATTTTTTAAACATGTATACACCTGTCTTGAGTCTTTACTTAACCATCAAGGTACAATGTAATGAAATAACAGTCCTTATATGTATGCATCGAAAGATACTTAAGCAATAAGTAACAAAAGGGTATCATCACTGGTAGTGCAGTCCCTGTCCTCCCAGCACATGATATGCTGCATCGATGGACTGCAGAGAGTGCAGGCCCTTTGGCCCTGCATTCACACCACATGTTTTTCAGAATGGATACAGAGGTGGAATCACATCCATTCAGGTCCTGAACTCCCAATGCATTATTTCACTGCTGACAGCACAGGCCATTTGTATCCTTTTCTCTCACAACATCATAAAATGTATGCACCCACTAGTGGGAGCACAGGCCCTATGGTGTTAGGGTAGAAAGCCCCCCCTTGGACCACTCCAGCCCACCACCCCAACCGACATCATGGTGCATGCTGTCATTGTTGATCGTAACTCTCACTCCATCACATGTGTAAAGAAGCTGAGGAATAGGAGAATGGGGTGAGAGTTAGGACCAATGACCCCAACATGCACCCCAATGCCATTTGGAGGGGTGGGCTGGAGGGGTCCAAGTGAGGTTTCAACCCTAGCACCAAATTTCCTCACTTTTGTCACTGTGGAAAAACCCTAACTGATGCATTAAATGAAGTTTTTTGCCTCTTATTTCCCTTCTTTTTGAGAATGATGATGAGAAATAGTGAAAGTAATGCAGTGATGGGTGCGTGGGGCCCTTTGGGCCCCACGCTTCCACCGCATGATGAGCGCAGTGGCACAGTACCGCAACTGTAAATGAAAATGGTAATGATAACATCTACAATAGCAGCAAAGGAAAGAGGAACGCAAAGGAAAAAGGAAGCGGATATGGAAACACAAACCATAATGCGCACGGGCACAGTAATGCAATTGCGAATGCAAATGGTAACAGTAACAGCAATGAAGATGCAAAATGAAAGAAAAATGGTAAAGCAAACAAAAGGGCTGCCGTAAATGCAAATGGCAATGCACGTGGGGACGCAAACTGAAATGCAAACACAAACAGTAGAGGAAAAGCAAATGGTAACAGTAACACAAATGCAAGCACAAACGAGAATGCAAAGGATAATGGACACAGTGGCATACATGGGAACAGAAATGCCAATGGGTACATAAAGGCAAGTGGAAACAGTAACTGAAACATTAACAGAAGTGCATACCCTGTTTTTCCCCAACAGCTCTACAGAGAAACACAGTGTGCACAAAGAATGCATGCATAACAATGGGCCTTAGAGCAGAAAATTAGCTGTTGGAATACTAAATTGCTTATATCTCAGGAACTGTATGACATAGAAATAAAATTTAAATGTCACATAAATCATATGCTTTCTGGCAATGTTTTTGTATATGCAAAGCCATACTCACAAATGAAAATTCTGTATCTTGCACGGTTTTCAAGATACGAGCCCCGAAAGGCACGGTGTACGCCGCCATGTTAGTCAATGGAAAAAAAAGTCAACTTCAGAGTACCACAACTTGGCAACTGTGCAATGTTTTTTCACCAAGCCACAAAAAGGCACATCTGTGAGATGTTGGCTGTCTTCCTTCCAAAGTTCAGCCCACAAGACCAAACGGTTCTTTTGCAGCAGAGTGGCAAAGAACCAGTGTCATTTTGCCCATTGCCTGAAAAGTACTGTCAAACTTTGCGAAAACTTTCACAAATCCTTACAAAAGTGTCAAACGTGCGACACTACTTTGTGAAAGTACTTTTTCCAGAAATTTTAAAAACATATTTCTGGGGTGTTTAACCCCAAAATAAAGACATGCCTAGCATCCTCAGGGTCCAACTAGGTGAATACAAAAAGAATTAGGATGCTAGAGGGTCCCAAATTTAAATGGCAAGCATTTTTCTGATTGCTACAGTAACTGAAAACAAAATGGCGGTTTTGTGAAAGTAAAAGGGCCATTCGCGAAAGTAAAAACTGCATTTTGCGACATTTTCAAACTTTTTAACTTTTCCCATTGACTATAATGGGAACTTCTTTTTTGAATAACTTTTGAACTGTTTAATATTTTTTCATGAAATCTTCAAAAGGCACAGCAGGCATCCCAGCTGCACATTCCCTGAAGTTTTTGGACCGGTCGTGCAAACCATGAGACCTGTAGGTGGGAGCAAAGAATTCACTAGAAAGCATAAACGCTCGTGCAGATCACACTTAATAACTCCATAGCTGTATATCCAACTGGCATGAATGTTGGCAGATCCCAAGATGTATGGTTCTTGACCATGCATTCCAAAGTTCAGGCAAATCTGTTGAATGGTGCCAAAGTTATTAAACTGTAAAGTTTGACCATTTAACCTTAAAAGTGCTACTCAACCCTAACTATGGTGGCACTACCATGCCACCATAGTGTATATATATATATATATATATTTTTTTTTTTTCCTATACAAAAAACTGTGTTAATGCATCATTTAGGGTTAAAGCACAAAAAGTCAGAAAATGAAAAATCTTTAGGGTTGCCCTTCCCCTCAGAACCACCAATCATCCCAAGATTGACAAATGACGGGGTGTGTCAGTGGGATCATGAGACCTAAATATCACCCCATTCCATGTGTAGTCATATTGACAAAAGATAGCAAAAAAGAATGGGGTGACATTTAGGCTTCACAACCCCAATGACACACCCCATCATTTGTCAATCTAGGGATGATTAGCGGGTCTGGAGGGAGAGACAACCCTAAAGATTTTTCATTTCCTGACTTTTTGTGCTTTAACCCTAAATTACATATTAATGCAGTTTTTTGCATAAAATTTCCTTACTTTTTGAGAAAGAATAGAAAAGTAAGAACTTGCACAAGTTGGCAGGAGCGCAGGCCCTTAGGGCCATGTGCTCCCACAAGTTGCAGAACTTGGTGGTGAGGCCTTTGGGCCTGCGCTCCCACCAACCTGCGGAAGTTGATAGAAGCACAGGCCCTTTGGGCCCTGCGCCTCAATTGTTATTTAGTTGGTGGGAGTGAACGGGCCCTTTGGGCCCTGCACTACCACCAACTTATAAACATGTGTGTACCATCAACACCCTCCACATTTCAATGTAAAACACCAAACCATGTCCAAGATATAACATGTAAAAGTTTGAGATTTTCATTCATCAGAGATGCAGAATTCTGCACCTGTTAACATTTTACAAACACGACTGAAAACTTGCTCCTCAGTGTGCCTTTTCTGGTGAAACAATTGCAATAAATAAATAAATAAAATAAATAGACTACACCCATGACACTAAGACTAGGTACCCTATTAATTTCAAGCCACCAGCACAATGCAAAACACTGTCTGCAACATGTAAATTGTGCAATGCAATATCTCCTCAAAAGAAAATTTATCTGACATGTAAACAACATGATTGACATCTACAGGACATACCAAGAACACCCTCCAAATTTCAAGTAAAAAGACCAAACCGTTTTCAAGATATTTAAACTTAAAGTTTGGTGAAATTGCCCTAATGCATTATAAAATCTGGCCATCTGGTCCCTCCCTCACGATGCAAGATCATGATCAAAGAATCTCATGATCAAAGAATTTGCATGCTCACGATCAAAGAACTTGAATGCTCACAATCAAAGACTAAAAAATGCTGAAACTCGACTTTTAGGCAGAATTGAATAAAACCACTGACATGCCTCGATAGAACGAAGCCCCCTGAACAAACCCCACCCTTATTTGTGTTTCTAGGCCACCCCTAAGCTGACAAAAAGGTATTTTTACCTCGCGATGCAAGATCGCGGTCAAAGAACCTTGCGATCAAAGAATTTGCAGACTCACGATCAAAGATCATTAGCGAGTTGCAATCAAAGAATTTAAAACTTTATAAGTCTATTTTTGGACCATTTTACATCAGACCAAAGGCATGGCTTGAAAGAACAAGGCCCCTTGAGTAAAACCAATCCAAGTTTTATTTCAGGAGTGACCCCTGAGGTGAGATATTTGAATTTTTAGGGTCAGAAAAGCAAAAACAAGATGGCAGACCTCGCAGTCAAAGAATTCTCGGGGTCAAAGATTCTTGAACTGCGAGGCTGCAAATTCTTTGACCACCAGGTGGGACCAGATGGCCAGAAATCCATTATTTGTTCACAAAACAACCATATAAATTTTCCCATTGACTTATAATGGGAAATTAAAAGTGTCATAACTTTTGAATACCTTAATAATTTTTCACCAAACATAAAGCGGCATGTTCGGGCAGCCAAACCCTTTCCGATGAGCCATCTTGTAGAGTGACATGCCACACGACAGTCACGCAGGGACACGGACAAAACCCCAAAGCCTGCCTCCAAAACTGGATAAGTTTGCATTTTTCAGCATTTTCATGCACAAAGACCGTAAGTCCGACCAAAACAAAATTTGGCAGATCAAGAGATCTACCATGCCTCACTGCGCATACCAACTTTCAGACAAGTCTGTTGAATGGGTCCAAAGTTATTAACGTGCAAAATTTTGACTTTAACATAGACGTGCCTTCTTAACCTGGTATATACTCTGCCTGTACTGTTTAGGTGGGACTGTACTGTTTATCTGGGCCTCTAAGTTGTTCCTTACAATGGAGAGAAACTTTTACATCTACTGCTGGGAATCTTATATAAACACAATGTATTTATTTATAAATTGGCACAGGAAATCAATGCATAATAAAAACTGGGCTAAAAGGACATTAGTACAAATATTTTTTAAACAGTTAACTAACATTGCAGCTGTCTATGCAGAGTGTTTTAATAATCCAGTTTTTGTATAGATTTAGAAGATTATAGGGGGTACCCATAGTTAGAGACACCAGACCTATGCCACTGTGTTTACTGGAAATAATTTAATTCACCCTTAACAACCCTCCCCTTCCTACATAGTCCCCAAACTGGCTCGCTACCCCATGATTTTTATTTATTTTCCTTAACAAATGTTGACTCATATATTGCATTGTACTCCCCCCTTTTTTTCAGAAGGGGCTGGGGGCTACAAAAAGACAGTTGTAGAATGCTGTCCAAGATAAAGCAGCCTAGCTAAACGATAAAAGAGGAAACAAGGTGAGGCGGGTGTCCTGCATGCGAGCCTTGTACATCTTATTAAGGCAGCATCTGACAATGTCACTCGGCTGTAGAAAAAAGGATTTAAATGCAAGGTCTCCCAGGACTGCGTGTAAAGGGCTGCTTTTCACTGAGCTCCCACTTTCTCTGGCTGCAAACATGCACTCGGAATTAGAGGGGAGGGGAGGGGATGGATGCCCTCAATAAGAAAGAGTGGGCAGCAATTGACAGAGGCAATTATTAAATGGTGATGTTCAGAAAAATGTTAAAGAAAGATTATAAAGCCACCCCAATACTTTGTGCTCAGATAGAGAGCAATATGTAAAAAGACACAAAGGCATCAGAGATGAAAAAAGTCTCTCTCTCTCTCTCTCTCTCTTTCTCTATCCCTTACATTAAAGGTGACTCTTCAGATTTGGTTTTAAGGATCCACGGACATTAAAACAGAAGACGATTTAAATGGACCCATTGAGATACAGCAGGTGGGTAGCTGGTGGACTCTGGTTCAAGTGACAGACAGATTATATGCTTCTTCATAATTATATTAATTAAACAATTTGCATGCTAATACGGTAACAATTATCAGGGTTCCTGTTGAAAGATTCAGGTTATTACAACACACCAATCTAGGGGCCAGAGGGTCAGGGAGTGAGAGGTGAGAGAAATCTTAACTCAAATTAACATCCTGCCAGCTCCAGAAAATGGGATAAATAAAGTCAAATTAATTCTATATAATAAAGAGAGGGAGAGAGAACCCCCCCCCACACACACACACACACACTCACACATTTTTGTTCTTGCTGGAATGATTACCAGTCTGTATTCAGAAACACGTCTCCCCTACATTCCTCCTTCTCAAATCCGACTCAGAATGAAGCGTTTATTGTTACAGGCAAAATTTGGTCCAGTGGGCACAGTTTATTTTTAGAATTTATAGAGAAACAAATTAAATTATGGTGAAAAGTAAAGCCCTTGGCCCTCTGAGCCCCCCCCCACCACCACTACTATCACCACAAAGACACATAGACAATCAATGAGAAGTAGCTTTTGATTCTCTTAGTGCTTATAGGGTGCCAAGGAGTTCTTGGGTATACGTCTCATACATCAAAGGGGGTCTTTCAACAAATTATTAAAGTGTAACAATGATGGCAGGAATGAAAACACATTGATGGAAGCTGTCCCTTCTGTTTAAGACACCACCACGTCTGGCCTCTTCCCATTTCCCCAATAGTCAGGACTGGTAAAAACGCCACAGCGTTTACCACTTATAAAATGTTTTGATTTTATGTTGTTTTGAAGCACACAACAGGACAGTGAAAAGCACTTGTTAAAAGTTCACCAAAATGTAAACTCAAAAGTACTCCTACACCAAAACAAGCAAACAAAAAAACTGTGAATGCGATTAATTTACATAATGTTATGTTTAGATCTTACTTCGAGAGGGTTCCTGCAGTAGGTCTTCACATATAGGACTGCGCCCCTGGGTGTCAGGTCTGAACGGCAAACTTGTAGACAGCAATCATCAATGGGGACCACCCCCAACATCAGGTGATGTGACGTCAGCCTGACTATAAAAGTGGTGGTCCCACACGCCTGCTACCCAGTTCTTTCCCACCATCACCTCAGTATGTTCGGCATGCAATAGAACAGCGATCAGACATCTGCCTTTTTTGTCAAAGTTTTCTTCGCCTCATAGTAAAATTTTCTCTTCGATTCATCTACCATTTGATGTCTTCTAGACAGAAGAAGAAGTGCTCAAAGTGTGGCACCCAAATCCTGCATGGGGACAACCATCCCCGCTGTCTCCTCTGCCTTGGTTCCAAGCACAACACTGTCGAGTGCTCCATCTGCCAGGCCTTCAACCAGACAACTCGAGCCAGGTGCAAGTAGACCCTCAAGGCTCACCTCCTAACCCAACGACTGGCGTTGATGGAAAAGGAGTTCCAGGAACTGAGGGATAGGTGGTCATCACCAGCCCCCAAAAAGAAGAAAAGCAAGGAGAAGTGCCAGGGCTGGAGTCTGTCGCCATGCAGGAGGTCTTCCAAAACTGTGAGTACTTCAGCTAGTACCCCGTCTGCTTCTTTAGGCCGGGCAACGTCTCCCCCTCCTGCCGAGGTGAGAGGGAAGCTGGGGGTAGCCTCTCTTGAGGTATTACTTAAGTCACCTTGCCTAGCTGATAAGACACCCCTCAACCCCATCAAATGGTGCACGGCACCAGCCGATCAGCCTAGAGGTTGTCTCCCAACCACTACTTGCCCGGCGTGGTCTGTTCCGTTGGAAGATGACTCCTCCATTGCCCACCCAGATCTCTCCACTCTCTTGTCAGGCACCAGTTTGGCCCCCAATGCCAGACAGAGTGAGTGGCACAGTGACCCATCATCCCCCCAGGTCATTCATCCCAGGGACTCGCCACCCGATCCTCTGATTTTTCTTCCAGCAGGATCGCCCTCGGACCTGCCGTTGGGCCTCTTTCCAGACCTCCCCCCTCACCAGACCTACCGCCATCCCCGGACATAAGTCCATCACCACCCGGGGATCTTTACATGGAGCTTACTCCCTCAGGACCTTTGGGAGCCCTTCCAGATCCTGCACCTCCTAGAGGCACCTTGGCACCTCCCCCAGCAGGACCAGATCCTCCGGTCAGGTTTCCGGGTCCAGAACCCATTGCCCACCTCAGGGTAGCCCACCATTGACTCCACAGTATCCGATGCCAGGCCATGTGCCCCCGATGCCGGGATACCTGACGCCGGGATACTCAACACTGGGATACCTGATGCCAGGATACCCGACGCCATGGTACCCTGGGTACTCTTACTATCCTCAAACAGGTTATCACTACCCATCTTGGCCTCAGTACCCAGGCTACCCTAACTTCCAGCCTCCTCCTACGCCACCCTCCGGGTGCCAGTCCATGAGTCGGCCCCCAAAAGGTGACAGGAGGCCAGAAATCAGCTACTATCAGAGCTCAGGCAGTCTGTTGGGGACATTCCCCTACCCAGGGCCCCCCTCCACCATCTCCTTCTGGCAGAGCCTCGGGTTCTTTAGCTGTGGGATCTGCTGGGGTGGATCCTCCCATCCCCAGTGGCTCCGAGCCCTCCGACATGGAGTCTGACTCCTAACCTTCGGACCCCAGATCTCCTGTTGAGGTCCTTCCTAAGGAGCACTCCAAGTCTCCCTTGAAAGAGGTAGATTCACAATGAAAAAGACTGGTGGAGCACCTGGATCTTGCTACATCTGATCCTATTCCCATCCCCCAATGGATGGGACCCCATGAGGATTTGGTGACCACGATATGGCAACATCTGTCCTCCATACCAGTGGTCTCCAGAAAGGCAGGCCGGACATATTATCCCCCAGAAGGGATTCAGCATCTTAACACCCATCCAAAGGCTGACTCCATGGTAATCACTGCTGCTCAGGACCGGTCAGCCAAACCGAAACACCTGAGTTCCTTGCCTTCAGACAAGGACTCTCGTCAATTAGACCAGTTTGGATGAAAGAGCTACTCTTCCTCCTCTTGTGCTATTAGATCCCTCAACTATGTCTCGCACATGGTTGCTTTCCATAAAGCTACCCTTTCAGAGCTGGAAAGGGAACTGCTTGAGGTTCAGGATGAAAACCTTAGAAAGAAGCTCCTGGACAAGGTCAGGATGGGCAAGTCCTCATGTCATCATGCACCCCGAGCAATGTACGACTTGGTGGATTCACTCCGCCTGCTCTACTGGCTCCGGATAGCAGGCCCGGCACAGGATGTACAGTCTTCCCTTTTGGACACCCCTTTTAGGGGTTCCATCCTCTTTGGCAGTGATGTCAAAGGTATTATCACAGGACTGCAAGAGAGTGAATGCTCTTTAAGAGAGACGTATGCTCTATGTACAAGACAGGTCAGAAAAAGCAGCCCTTTCACCACCAAAGAAGGTGGAATAAGAACCAGGCTAAGCGTCAGGCAAAAAGATGTACCCCTGGCTCAGAAGCTCAAACCCCACAGGCTAAGTTCCCCAAATCAGCCTCGGGGGCTAAAGCTCCCCTCCTCTCGGTATCCTGACTTCTTTCCCCTCCTTCCATTCCCTCTCTTAAATCAGGAGGAACTGGTCGGAGGGAGGTTTGGCCTCCACCTGGAGGGTTGGAGGCTCATCACCCCAGAGTCTTGGGTGCTTCAGCTCATCCAGCGGGGTCACTGGATCGAGTTCCTCAAGATCCTGTCCCCTCTGCCACTGGGACGGTCTTTCTATCCATGGGATCAGGTCCCCTTTGTCTCTCAAGAGATCCAGGCACTTCTTCTCAAGAAGGCCATAGAATCCATCCCTCTAAACCAGATAAGAAGGGGATTTTACTCCCACTTCTTCCTAGTCCCAAAGAAAACAGGTGACCTGAGACCGATCCTGGACCTCAGCACACTAAACATCTTCGTAGAGTACAAGAAGTTTCATATGTTGACTCTTGAGGGGTTTCTCCCCCTACTCCATCCAAACTGCTGGCTATGCTCCCTGGATATGCAGCATGCCTACCTGCACATCCCTATCCTCCCTGGCCACCGCTGCTTCCTTCATTTTGTTTTTATGGAGGACCACTTCCAGTTTCAGGTGCTCCCATTTGGCCTTTCTTTGGACCCTTGCGTGTTCATGAAATGTCTAGTGTTGGTGGCGTCATTCTTCACCGCCAGGGCATTTATGTCTTCCCGTACCTGGATGACTGGCTCCTTGCAGCACCCTCTCCTACCAGCCTGAAAAAGTCCCTCTCTTTTACTCTGAACTTGTTGTCTCTTCTGGGTATCATGGTCAATTTCCCCAAGTCCCAGCTAGTACCATCTCAACGTCTCCAGTTCATTGGAGCCATACTAGATACAGTTCAGAGCAAGGCATTTCTGCCATCAGATCGAGATGAGACTTTAGTTGCTAAGGCTACTCTCGAGGCCCAGGCTCGATGGATCCCAGCAAATGCTGTGCTCCATCTTTTGGGACTGATGGCAGTGGCCATTTCAACAGTACCCCTGGCCATACTCCACATTAGGGTCACCCAATGGTCTCTCCAAGTCCAATGGGATCAGAGGATGGTCAACATGGACCAAAAAGTCATGATGTCCAGCAGCCAACAGAGAGACCTTCGCAGGTGGCAGGATCTCTTCAATCTTTCAAGGGGAACACCTTTTCATTACCCCATCCCAACCTAAATCCTCACCACGGATGCCTCAAACTTGGGCTGGGGAGCCCATCTGTGGGTACACAAGACACAGGGGTCTTGGTCCAACCAGGAGCCCATGCTCCACATCAATGTTCTGGAGACCAGGGTGGTTCTTTACACTCTCCAGGTGTACCAGTCCCTCCTGGTACCAGGATCACTTCTGGTCCAGATGGACAACATGTTCACAGCCTGGTACATCAACAAACAGGGAGGAACCCGGTCGTACCCTCTCTGCAGAGAAGCACTGATGGTCTGGTACTGGGCGAACCAGCACTGCCTTTTCTTGACAGCAGTCCATGTCCCAGGCATAAGCAATGTCCTGGTGGACAGTCTCAGTTGATCAATGGCCAGGACCCATGAGTGGGAACTAAAGTCAGTGGTGGCTGAAGAACTCTTTCTTCAATGGGGTCAACCAGAGATAGATCTGTTCGCCTCCCCATTCAGTGCAAAACTACTCAACTTTTGCTCGCTTGTTCCCAGGCATGGTGCTTTTTGGTGAGATGCACTGTCTCTCTCTTGGACAGGGAGGTTTCTTTATGCCTTCCTTCCCTTTCCTCTCATTCAGAAGTTTCTGGTGAAACTTCAGCAGGAGAGAGTTCATATGGTCCTTATCACTGCTCTCTGGCCATGCCAGATTGGGTATCCTCTTTTGCAACAACTGGCACTGGAATCTCTGGTCCTGTTGCCGTTTTCCCATGACCTTCTGACACAGAAGCAGGGCACCCTGGTGCACCCGAGCCTTCAGTCTCTCCACCGTCATGTGTGGCACCTGTGGACATAGTGGTTTCCCGCTATGACACCTCCTCGCAGGTTGCACATATCATAGTAGAAGCCAGAAAACCCTCTACTAGATCCACTTACACCATGAAGTGGAAAAGATTTTTGATCTCATCCCAAGCAAGGCACTGGGACCAATTTTTGTGCTCAGCGGCCCAGGTGTTAGAGTACCTCGCACATTTATGTGAGGTGGGCCTTAGCTACTCTTCCATTAAGGTCCATCTCTCTGCGGTGTCAGCCTACCACCTCCTGGTGGAGCGTAAAACCTTGGCTCAGTTGGAGGTTGCCAAAACCTTTCTGAAAGTCATCCTTCACTTTTCCCCTGCGATCCAGAATCCATGTCCCCCCTGGCACCTAAATTTCATGCTCAAGAAGCTGACTTTACCCCGTTTGAACCAGCTTCTATTTGTGACTCACTCTTCCTCTCATGGAAGACTTTATTTTTAGTTGCAGTGACTTCCGACAGAAGGGTATCTGAGCTCCAGGCTTTTGTCTGTAAGGAACCCTATTTCATTTTTAATAAGGACAGAGTAGTCCTTCGGACTAACCCTTTTTTTCTCCCCAAAGTGGTCTCAGAAACTGCTCTGATTCAGAGCATGGAATTGCCAGTATACAATCCCCAGCATTCCAACAGAGGGGAATACCTTCTGCACACCTTAGATGTGCACCGGATACTGAAGTACTACATGAACCGGACTAAAGAGGTTCATAAATTTTACCAACTCTTTGTAGCCTTTGCTCCCCAGTGCCAGAGCAAGGCTATCTCCAAACAAACCATCTCTAGATGGTTAGCCAACTGCATCCACTTTTCTTACATGAAATATGGGAAGTCCCTTCCGGGGGCAGTCAAAGATCACTCCACCCTCAGCATGGCTACCTCCACTGCCTTTTTCAGGAATGTGTCTACTGCAGAGATCTGTGCAGCACCCACATGGTCATCAGTTCACACTTTCACTAAGCATTACAGTCTGGACATTGACTCTAAGTGCAGAACTGGCTTTGGTCTTGCAGTTTTGCAAGGCCTCCTGTCATGATTCCTTATGGCAACTTCTCCTTCTCCCGGATGTACCTCAGCATTAGTTATTTTGGGGACTGCTTGGTATTCAGTTCTGTATGTGAAGACCTATTGCAGGAACCCTCTCAAAGTAAGATATTGCAGTTACATAAGAACTTACCATTACAGTAGATCTTCGAGAGAGGTTCCTGCAGTAGGTCTAGTTTCCTTCCCACCTTCCCCCAGCTCCTGGAGGTTTTTTTCTTTATTTTTCATCCTACCTTGTCCTTGGGTCTACAGAGGATGCAGAGTCCTAGGAATCTTTACTCCTATCTTATTCTTACCTTTCTATAGGTCTCCAGTGGAAAAGAACTGGAGAGTGGGCATGGGACCGCCCCTTTTATAGTCGGGCTGATGTCATGTCACCTGACGTCAGGGGCGGTCCCTGCTGATGATTGCTATCTACAAGTTTGCTGTTCAGACCTGACACCAGGGGGTGCAGTCCTATATGTGAAGACCTACTGCAGGAACCTCTCTCGAAGATCTACTGTTACAATTAGTTCTTACGTAACTGCAATTTCCATAGCGTGGGGGTTCTCAGTGTCAGTGGCTCAGTAGGTAGCACACTCGCCTCTGAGGCCGGGAGATCAGAGGGCTGTGGGTTCAGTTCCCACATCAGACACTTGGGTTAATATCCCAGTACTGACACTGTAGTGCAGCATGAGAGGGGTACTGCACTTCTGAGGTGCTGTCTTTCGGATGAGACGTTAAACTGAGGTCCCATCTGCATGCACTGGTGGTAGTTCAGGGGGATGTTAAAGATCCCATGGCATTTATCGAAAAGAGTAGGGGAATTTCCCCGGTGTCCTGGCCAAATTTCCCTCATTCACTGAAAATACCACCAACAGCTTAATCTGGTTCAAGGTCAGTTTGCATTCATCTGTATCCCCCTCCCCCGGGTCGTGCCTGAAAATAGGCAGGCTTTGTCTAGTGCACTTACCCAGTCAACAAAAACTAAATAAATAAAATAAGAAAACATCTAATACTATTAATAGCATTATTAATGACTATATAGAGTGAAGAAGGGGGATTGCTGAAATATGGGAAGCACTGAACAACATATTTTTTTGCCTGTGGATTTTTGGTCTGTCTACCATTTATACTGTAACACCATTCTTAATAAAATAGATATACATTATATATTGGGTATAATGAAACAAAATGTGACTGTGGGATCAAGAGCTTTTGGTCTGCACCGACAGAGTTTTTGCAACCAGTAGTCTCAATTTCAAATGCCTGTAGCCATTGTGTTTTGTCAGGGGTGCTGGGGGAACCAGTCTGTGAAGGGAGAGAGAGAGAGAGATGAGGAATCCATTTATTGCTTGAACATGGCTATTATTTACATGGTTATAATTTGTTTTCACATTATCTCTTGCTTAAAGTTCATGCCAACTCACTCACTCACTCACTCTTTCTTTCTTTCTTTCTTTCTTTCTTTCTTTCTTTCTTTCTTTCTTTCTTTCTTTCTTTCTCTTTCTTTCTTTCTTTCTTTTCTTTCTTATCCCTCATTTTCTTCCTCTCCTTTTTGACCTCCCTGCTGTTCCTAGGTCTCTGTTTCTCCTTGATTTCTTTATTTAAATAACCAGTTCAGTCCTCCAGTCCTCCATGTTCTTTACTTTCTTTACATTCATTTTGTTTCATTTCCCTTCTTTATTTCTTCATCTTTGCAACTGCCCACCCCTTTCACTTTAACTTTATTAAAATAATTTTAGTTCATTTTCTTCCTTCCTATCTCTCCTCCAACCTTCTGTCTCTCTCCCACTCTTGCCTTGATTTTCTATACATTGTACTACATTTGGTTTCTTCATTTCTTCCATTTCCAACTTCTTTTCTTCTTCATTTTTATAAAAATTAGCATCCCTCCCTTTTCTTTTTTCTTCTGTCCCTTTCCTTTATTTCTTCTAATATACACTAACCCAACCTCCCTCCCTCCCTTCCTTTCTTCCTCCTTCCTTCCTTCCTTCCTTTCCTCCTTCTTCTCACCTCCCCTCTCCCAATCCCCATTTCCTTCCTGTATTCCTTCCTCTCTCCCCAGCTAAGAATCCACACATCTAACACATATATTTTTGTTCTGTTCTGAAGTGGCTGCAGACTTTAATGATCCCATTATGTTCCGTCTGCACTTTTTCTCAGGCACTGAGTTTGTAAACTTCATTGGGAATATAATTTAATTATAACAAATTGGGCTACAGTCTCAACCCCATTAATCACCGGCAGGATGAAAGAGGGAATTACTCTCTTTCTAAATTATTTTTTATATCCCACCTACCTTGCTAAACTGGCACTATGTTTAATTAGCCAGGGTCATGTAATTAATCATTTAATATTTGCTTGTCAATAAAATCAATATAGGGGGTGGGTGGAATTAAAAACCATCAATTTGCATTTATTTATCTGTATTATTGTTAGCACCTCACCTTTAAACGGTATTGAGGATGTTTTCTTTATTTTTTGTAATGCAGGGAGGAGATGAAAAGGGGATGTAGTTCTAAATTCAATGTGACAGCTCTGGAAAAAGCAGATGATGAATCTCCTAATATTGGATCAGTCTATTTGCTACTCAATGTCTCCCTATAATTGGAGCAACATCACTTTAAAGGTTCAGAGAGTGGAGCCGTTTCCTGGGTTTGAAAAAAAAAAGCTAGTGACTGCTACTCCACAGTACATGCCTGTGAATGTTTTAAAGGGAAATCTATTAGTGATTTTTGAGAGAGAGATAGAGAGAGAGAGAGAGAGAGAGAGAGAGAGAGGAGATGTGAGATGTACAGTCTGTGTGTATTTGGGCCGTTTACTATTTAACTGGGTATCAATCAGATGAGCAAGTTCTCCAGCACTGCCCCTTTCTCCTTTCCATCCCTTCCTCCCCTCCCATCTTGTTCTGATGTAGTTCTTATCAAAGCCTCCATTGTCCTGTTGTGACAGCTCTGATATTGTTTATTGAGGTGGATGTCAGGTATAATTAGCAATCGATATGGACATTTTTTCACCCAAAGAAGAGGCATGTCTCCAACATAAGCACTGATTAACGCCTCTGATTGGACCCCCAATTCCCCAAGCCTGAGCTAATTATTGGAAGCCCTGATGTGGATAAAGAAATGCTCATCCCCCTATATCCCCCACCTGTTACTTTTTTCCAGCATGTCTGTTCCTGGCTGCCCACTCGCACTGCCTGCATGCTGAACTCTGGGTGACCTGCAGCCTCTCTCCATCCACCAGTCCCTGCAGCAGCATCATTATCATCATCTACAGCAGCAGCCTTGGACATGATGGGCAGTCGCCTCCTCGATCACCCCATGCACAGTTTGGGGACTCCTTTAGTGGTATGGAGGGCTTCCCCTACCCGCTTGCAGGGCCCCATTACCATCACATCTACAAGCTGGCTGGGCACAAGCTGCAATTGGCCGCTGCCTTGCCCTTCACCATTGACAGATTACTGAACAGCTCCGGTGCAGCTGCCCCTGTGGTGAACCCAACTCCCTACTGCCGACCAGATGCAATGTGAATGGGGAGAACCAGCAATTCAAGCAGTCAGGTAAGGGGATGAGGGGAATAAAATAAGAGGACAGAGGAGAGGGATCAGGGGTGAGGTGAGAAATGGGGGAGAGAGGTGAGGGGAGAGAGGCCAGACCTGAGAGGAGGGGTATGTGAGAGAGTGAGTTCCTGCTGCAAGCAAGTTCATCAACACTGCCAGCAAAAATATTCCCCACACAGGCATCCACCACCTCATCAGCACCAATTGTCCTAGCTATTGGACTTCAGAAGGGAGTAGGTTCTAAACAGAGAGAGCTTTTAGTCATCTGAAAAAGTCAGCAGCTTGTGCCTTAGCGGGTTGTGAAAAAGAGGGGCTCGCAATTGTATTTTCTTAAAGAGAGGAGCTACAACCCCACCACAGCCCACTCCTCTGCCTCAAGATGATCTCAAGGGAAATAAATATGTATATAAACTAGAAAAGGGTACATTATATAGATAAGGGTAGAACAAACCCATCGGAGATGCAGTGTGTGGGGAGGAGGCTGTGTGCAGGTAGAGCAGGGTATTGGTGGTGTATGTAGAATTTGTATTCCTTGGGCCCAGGCAGGTTTGTGTGGGAAAGAATAATACCTGTATTTACCTTTACATGGCAACTCATGGTACACACATGGTGATGGAAAAAAATAAATTTTGAACCAGAGTAATCATTAGAGAAAAGAAAATATCAAAGCAGACCAGAGGAGAAAGGGCAGAATAGGAAGACTGCATGTGGTTTTAATAGTGAAACAGCTGGTCTTGAAACTAAACATATTGTAACAATAAAAAATAAATAACAAGCTTTGAATCACACACACATATATATGTATATATATATATATTAGAACAATACTTATGGACCCCCAACCAACCCCCAACGGCATTAGGGAACGCATTAAGGGTCATCAGCCTTAACTCTCACCCCATCACATGTAAAGAAGCAGAAGTATAGGAGAATGGGGTGAGAGTTAGGACCAACGACCCCAATTGCACTCTAACAATGTTGGGGGTGGGCTGGGGTCCATAAGCCAACCCTAACATTCACCTCACTTTGTCGCTAGGAACAACCCTAACTGATGCAGTAAATGGAGTTTTTCCTCTAATTTCCCTTCTTTTTGAGAATGATGCCGACAAATAGTGAAAGTAATGTAGCAGTGGGAGCACAGCACGGGGCCCTTCCGTGTGATGTCTTGTGACATAGTAACAGGAACAGTAATGCAAACAGAAGTGCCAACAGTTTTGCACATGGTAACAGAAACGTAAATGGTAAAGGAAACATTAATAGAAACGCATGCGCAAAGTAACGCCAAAGCGAACAGTGATGCAAACAGACATCAAATCATGTACAAAAACACAACTGGTTACATGAACAGTGCTGGCAGTGGTATTTTAAATGGAAATGTTAAGTGTCACAGCAAAAAGAACGTGAAAGGGAACAGAGACGGAAACGCGAACGCAAGCGCACACGTAAAAGCAAACTGTTATGTGCACAGCCATGATACCGCAATAGTAAACACAAATGGTAAAGTTAACATGAAGAATAATACCAAAGGAAACAGAAACAGAAACAGGAATGGAGGCATGTATGGAAACGCAAACCATAACGTGCATGGTCACAGAACCGCAATTGTTAACACAAATGGTAACGGTAACAGCAACAATAACGCCAAAGGAAAGAGAAATGTAAATGCAAGCAAGTTCAGAAATGCAAACCGTTACATGCACGGTCATGGTACCACAATTATAAGCACAAATGGTAACAGTAACAGCAAAAATAACGCCAAAGAAAACAGAAATGAAACAGAAACAGAAGCGCGTACTGAAACACAAACCGTAATGCACGTGGACAGTACCACAATTGCAAATGAAACTGGTAATAGTAACAGCAACAATAATGCCAAATGACACAGAAAGCGCAAATGCAAATGCAAGCGCAAAGCGGAAACGCAAACCGTTACACACACAGTGGCGTAGACAGTAACGGTGCCACAAATGGTGACAGAAATGCAACTGGAAACACTAACTGGCATAGTAATGAAAGGGCACACCCTTCTTTTCCCACTGTGAAAACAAAGAATGTATACATAACAATGGGCCTCAGAGCAGAAAATGAGGATTGGAATATTAAATTGCTTATATCTCAGGAACCGTATGACGTAGAAAAAAATGTATATTTCATACAGTATGAATTATGACTTTCCTGGCTAGTTTTGCACTTAGCTCCTGTTTGGGGGCTAAGTATTTTTATGATGAAAAGTCCATATCTCGCACCGTTTCCGAGATACGGGCCCCGAAAGGCACGACGGATGCTATAATGTTATCTAATGGGAAAAACTGTTAAATTCAGGGTGCTGTCACTGTGCCGCCCTGTAATATTTTTTCACCAAACCACCAAAAGGCACATCAGTGGGATGTTGTGTTCTTTTCTCCAAATTTCAGCCCAAAAGACCAAACCGTTATTTTGCAGCAGGACGGCAAAGGATTCCTATAATGCGGCAGACGCTGTAATGTTATCCTATGGGAAAAAGTGTCAATTTGGAGTGCCGTAGCTTTGCCACCCTGTAATATTTTTTCGCCAAATCACTGAAAGACACATTTGTGAGATGTTGACTGCATTCCCTCCAAATTGCAGCCCAAAAGACCAAACCATTCTTTTGCAGCAGGGTGGCAAAGTATTGATGTAATTTTGCCATAGCCTAGAAAAGTAGTGTCATGATTTATGAAAGCTTTCGCAAAAATTTGCGACATTTTCGTGAGTGCAACACTATTTTGTGACACTACTTTTTTCAGAAATTTGAAAAACATATTTCTAGGGTGTTTAACCTCAAAATAAAGACACGCCTAGCATCCTCAGGGTCCGACTAGGTAAACACAAAAAGAATTGTGTTGCTAGAGGGTCCCAAAGTTAAATGCCAAGCATTTTTCTGATCACCAACTGCAAACAAAATGGCAGATTTTCGAAAGTAAATACTGCATTTGCAAAAGTGTTGAACTTTTTGTTAACTTTTCCCATTGACTTATAATGGTAACTTGTTTTTTGAATAACTTTTGAACTGTTTAATATTTTTTCACGAAATCTTTGAAAGTCACATCGGGGACCCCAGCTGCATGTTCCCTGAAGTTGTTGGACTGGTTCTGCAAACCATGCGACCTGTAGGCACAGAGCAAAGAATTCACCAGAAAGCATAAATACATACGCAGATCATGCTTAATAACTCTGCAGCCATATATCCAACTGGTACAAAAGTTTGCAGATCCCAAGATGTACAGTTCTTGATCATGCATTCCAACTTTCAGGCAAATCCATTAAACGGTGGCAAAGACCTCATGACCCCAATGACACACCCCATCATTTGTCGATCTTGCAATGATTGGTGGGTCTGGGAGGGGAGGAGCAACCCTAAAGATTTTTAATTTCCTGACTTTTTAATTTTTAACCCTAAATGATGCATTAACTCAGTTGAGAAAGAATAGAAAAGTAAGAACTTGCGCAAGTTTGTTGAAGTGCGGGCCCTTCAGGACCTGAACTCCCACCAATTTGCAGAACTTGGTGGGAGTCTGGGCCCTTTGGGCCCTGCACATAAACCAACCTGTGGAAGTTAATGGGAGCATGGGCCCTTCAGGCCCTGCACATAAACCAACCTGCGGACGTTGGTGGGAATGTGGCCCTTCAGGATCTGCACTCCCACCAACTTGTAAACATGTGTGTAACATCAACACCCGCCAAATTTCAATGTAAAACACCAAACCATGTCCGAGATATAACACGTAAAAGCTTGAGATTTTCATTCATCAGAGATGCAGAATTCCACACCTGTTAACATTTTACAGGCACAATGACTGAAAACTACATCCATGAGACTAAGGCTAGATACCCTATTAATTTCAAGCCACCAGCATAATGCAAAACACTGTCCGCAACACGTAAATTGCGTCACGCAATATCTCCGCAAAAAAAAAGTTTATTTGACACGTAATTCACATCTACAGGACATGCTGAGAACACCCTCCAAATTGCAAGTAAAAAGACCAAACCCTTTCCAAGATATTTAAACTTAAAGATTGGTGAAATTGCCCTATCCAATGCATTATAAAATCTGGCCATCTGGTCCCTCCCTTGTGATCAAAGATTGCGATCAAAGAATCTCATGATTAAAGAATTTGCAGGCTCATGATCAAAGAATTTGCAGGCTCATGATCAAAGAATAAAAAATACTGAAACTCGAGTTTTAGGCAGGATTACATGGAACCACAACCATGCCTTGATAGAACGAAGCCCCCTGAGCAAAATCCACCCTCATTTGTCTTTCTAGGCCACCCCTAGGCTAAGAAAATTGAATTTTTAAAAGGGCCATCTGGTCGGGTGCTCGTGATGCAAGATCGCAATCAAAGAATCTCACAATCAAAAAATTTGCAAGCTACGTGATCAAAGAATTTGCAGGCTCACGATCAAAGAATAAAAAATGCTGAAACTCGAGTTTTTGGCAGAATTACATGGAACCACAGCCATGCCCTGATAGAACGAAGCCCCCTGAGCAAAACCGACCTTCATTTGTGTTCCTAGGCCACCCCTAGGCTGACAAAATTTAATTTTTAAAAGGGATATCTGGTCAGGCATTAGCGATGCAAGATCATGATCAAAGAATCTCACGATCAAAGAATTTGCTGGCTCACGATCAAAGAATAAAAAATGCTGAAACTCATGTTTTAGGCAAAATTAGATGGAACTACAACCATGCCAAGATAGAATGAAGCTCCCTGAGCAAAACCCACCCTCATTTGTGTTCCTAGGCCACCTTTTGGTTGAGAAAATTGAAATTTTAAAAGTGCCATCTCGCCCCCCCCACGCGACGCAAGATCGCGATCAAAGAATCTCACGAGCAAAGAATTTGCATGCTCACAATCAAAGAAATTTCACGCTCACGATCAAAGAATAAAAAATGCTGAAACTCAACCTTTAGGCAGAATTGAATAAAACCACCACCATATCGCGATAGAATGTAGCCCCCTGAACAAATCCCTCCCTCATTTGTCTCCCTAGGACACCTCTGAGCTGAGAAAAATGTATTTTTACCTCATGATGCAAGATTGTGGTCAAAGAAGCTCATGATCAAAGAATTTTCAGGCTCACACTTATTCAAACAGGCTATCAGAAATAATTTCAGAGCATCTGTTTGAATAAGCACTCGAAATATACACAGTCGGCTGCTGGCCGTGGAGGTGAGAGGTGGCTGTGCCAGCCGCTGGCTGTGGGAAAGGTGGGTGAGTACTGGGTGGATTGGTACAGCTGTGGGGGGTGGTGGGCCACTAGACTACCAGGACGTTGAACATGGCTATTTATTTTATTCTGATGGGGTGGGGGACTGCTAGACTACCAGGATATTAATAATAATGAGATACAGATGGGGGGCCACTAGACTACCAGGGATATGAGAAAAAATTTTTTATAAGCACACATGGGGGGCCACTAGACTACCACGGATAAAAAAGAAACATATAAATAAAATACTCATTGGGGGGCCACTAGACTACAAGGGATAGAGGGATTGCTATTCACAGTATTATGATGGGGAGGGGGCCGCTAGACTACCAGGGATAATGGAACTAATGTTTTTTTATTCAGATGGGGGAGAACCAGGCCCCCTGAGCAAAACCTACCCTTACATTACTTTCTAGGGCACAACGGGGCTACAGAAAACTTTTTTTAAATCTGGCCATCTCGTCCCTCATTCTGTGTTTGAGAGCGAGGAATGTCTTTGATCGCGAGGCTGCAAATTCTTCCACCGCCAGATTCTTTGATCGCGATCGTGCATCAGGAGCGAGGGACAAGATAGCCAGAGGAAAAAATTTATTTTCTGAACTCAGGGGTGTCCTAGGAAGTCAAATGAGGGTGGGTTTTACTCAAGGGGCTTCGTTCTGATGAACCTTGGTGGTGGTTTACCGCAATTGTGTAAATTTTGTAAATTTCACAACTTTTTGTTCTTTGGTGGTGACCATGCAAATTCTTTGAACGCAAGCCTGCAAATTCTTTGATCGCGATTGTGGATTTTTTGATTTATAAGGTTTTTAAATCTTTGTTCGTGAGCCTGCAAATTCTTTGATCATGAGATTCTTTGATCGCCATCTTTGATCGTGAGGGCAGGACAAGATGGCCAGATTTTTTATAATGGAACAGATAGGGAAATTGTACTAATCTTTGACATAGAAAATGTTGGAAACAGTTTGGTCTTTTTACTTGAGATTTGGAGGGAAGAAAGGCAACATCCTACAGATGTGGTTTTGTTGGTTTGATAAAAAATATTACAGGACGGCAAACTGACGGCACTCCAAAATTGATGCTTTTTCCCATAGGATAACATTATGGCGTCTGTTGCGCCTTTCAGGGCCCGTATCTCAGAAACGGTGTGAGATACGGACTTTTCATCACAAAAATGATTAGCCCCCAATTGGCGATTAGTACAAAACTAGCCAGGAAGGTCATAATTTATACAAAATTTTAATTTTTTTTAACGTCGTATGGTTTCTGAGATATAAGCAATTTAGAAACATAGAAAAATAGACTTTGACGGCAGATAAGGACCGCTTGGCCCATCTAGTCTGCCCATTTCTCTACCTACGGATAGGCCGCAGATCCTAGTTAACCAACAGCCTATTTCCTCCTACCCCCCACAAGAATTGCCTTATGTCTGTCCCATGCATTCTTGAATTCTCCCACAGTTTCAGACCCCACAACCTCCTCAGGAAGGCTGTTCCATGCATCCACTACCCTCTCTGTGAAAAAATACTTCCTCACATTGCCCCTGAACCGCCCCCCTATCTTTAAATTGTGTCCCCTTGTTCTTGCATGTCTCTTTTTCTGAAAGATGCTACCCTCTTGGACTTTGTTGATTCCACTGAGGTACAGTACTTAAATGTTTGTATCATGTCCCCCCTCTCCCTTCTTTCCTCAAGGGTATACATATTAAGCTCCTTAAGTCTCTCCTCATATGGCTTCTCTTGCAGACCTTGTACCATTTTAGTTGCCCTCCTCTGGACTGCCTCTATCCTGTCTATGTCCTTGCGGAGATGGGGTCTCCAGAACTGGACGCACCAACTGTCTGTACAGCGGGATAACAACTTCCTGTTTTCTGCTGGTGATGCCTCTCCCTATGCATCCCAGTATACCCCCAGCTCTCCCAACTGCCTTCTCACATTGCTTGCTAACCTTAAGGTCATCTGATATGATTATCCCCAGGTCCCTTTCCTTTTTTGTCATTGTTACTACCTCCCCCTCATTGGGTATTCTTCCTCTGGGTTCTTGTTTCCCAGGTGCATTATTTTGCACTTCTTTGCATTGAATCCTAGCTGCCATACTTCTGGCCATTCCTCCAACCTTTACTATTGCAAGTCGTAATTTTGTGCTCTGAGGGCCATTATTACACATACATTCTTTGTTTTCACTGTGTTTTTCAATGCAGTTTTGGGGGAAAAGAAGGGTTTGCACTTTCGTTACTCATAGAAACATAGAAACATAGAATTTGACGGCAGAAAAGGACCGCTTGGCCCACCCAGTCTACCCATTTCCCTACCTAATGGATAAATTGCAGATCCTAGTTAACCAGCAGCCTACTTCTTCCTACCCCCACCCCCTAGAATTGCCTTATGACTGTCCTATGCATGCTTGAATTCCACCACTATTTTTGACTCTACAACTTCCTCCGGAAGGCCGTTCCATGCATCCACAACCCTCTCTGTGAAAAAATACTTCCTTAAATTACCTCTGAGCCACCCCCATCTTCAAATTGTGCCCCATTGTTCTTGTACACCTCTTTTTTTGAAAGATGCTACCCTCTTGGACTTTGTTGATTCCCTTGAGGTACTTGAAAGTTTCTATCATGTCCCCCTTCTCCCTCCTTTCCTTGAGGCTATACATATTAAGCTCCTTAAGTCTCTCTTCATATGTCTGCTGGTGCAGACCCTGTACCATTTTAGTTGCCCTCCTCTGGACAGCTTCCATCCTGTCTATGTCTTTGCGGAGATTGGGTCTCCAGAACTGTACGCAGTACTCCAGATGGCGTCTCACCAGCTGTCTGTACAGAGGGATAATAACTTCTTGTTTTCTACTGGTGATGCCTCTCCCTATGCATCCCAGTATCCCTCCAGCCCTCCTTGCTGCCCTCTCACATTGCTTGCCCACCTTTAGGTCATCTGATATGACTACCCCCAGGTCTCTTTCCATTTTTGTTGTTGTTAGTATCTCACCCCCCATTGTGTACTCTTCCCCTGGGTTTTTGTTTCCCAGGTGCATTACCTTGCACTTCTTAGCATTGAATCTAAGCTGCCATACATTTGACCATTCCTCTAACCTTGCCAAGTCCTTCTCATCCTTTCTACCCCACCTTGTGCATAAACTCTGTTGCAGATCTTTGTGTCATCTGCAAAGAGACATACTTTTCCTTCAGTCCTTCTGCAATGTCATATAAAGACATTGAAGAGACCGATCCTACTACTGAACCTTGTGGTACCCCACTAGTAACCCCCTTTCTTCAGAGTGGATTCCATTTACTATTACTCTCTGTATCCTATTCTCCAGCCAATTCTTTACCCAGGCTGTCATCTTGGGATCCACTCCCAGACTGGCTAACTTGTATATTAATCTTTTGTGTGGGACTGTGTCAAATGCCTTGCTAAAGTCTAGGTAGGCCATGTCCACAGCCCCTCCCTGGTCTACTATTTTGGTCACCCAGACAAAGAAATCTATCAGATTCATCTGGCATGACCTTCCCGCTGTGAATCCATGCTGCCTTGGGTCCTGTGTCCCTCTGGCCTCTAGATACTTGAGAATTCTTTCCTTCAGAAGTGATTCCATCATTTTCCCTATCACTGAGGTTAAACTAACAGGTCTGTAGTTTTCTGCTTCTGCCTTGCTCCCAGTTTTGTGAAGGGGAATCACATCTGACCTTCTCCAGTCCTTGGGTACCACTCCATCCTCCCATGATTTGTTAAAGAGGGTAGTCAGTGGTGTCACTAGTTCTACCCTTAGTTCTTTTAGAATTCTGGGATGAATCCCATCAGGCCCCATTGCTTTGTCCACCTTCAGTTTTAAGAGTTCTTTCAGAACCCTTTCTTCCGTAAATGGGCTGGTATCAACTTCTGTATCCAGAGTGTTTCTCTTATTTGTTTTAGGTACCTCCCCATCTTCATTTGTAAATACTGAGCAAAAATATTTGTTTAGTATCTCTGCCTTTTCACAGTCACCCTCTGCCCACCCCCACCCCCATTAAGCCTCACTATCCCTCCCTTGGTCTTCCTTCACTCCCTGATGTACCTATAAAAGGTTTTATCCCCCTTCTTAACTGAGTTGGCTATCTTTTCCTCAGTTTGGGCCTTTGCTGTTCTGACTGCCTTCCCAGCTTCCTTTTGATTTAACTGTTACAGTTCTCTGTCCTGCTCCTTCTGTGATTCCTTGTACTTCCTGAATGCTTTCTTTTTCTCTGAACCTTCACTGCCACTTCCTTTGAGAACCATAGTGGTTTCTTACATTGTTTTGTTTTATTTAGTTGCTTCACACAAAGGCTTGTTACCTCTGTGATGGCAGTTTTTATTATCCCCCATTGTTCTTCCACCCCTCCTTCCTGCCCATTTGCTAGTGCATTCTGCCAGTTAGCATTACCAGTTGCACTTCCATTACCGTTTGTGTCACCATTCCCGTCAACGCCACTGTGTGCGTTGCGGTTTGCACTTTCATTTCTGCTTGCATTTCTGTTTCTGTTTCCTTTGGCATTATTGTTGCTGTTACCATTATGATTTGCATTTGCAATTGCGGTACCGTGTCCGTGCACGTTATGGTTTGTGTTTCCGTACATGCTTGCGTTTGTGTTTCCGTTTCTGTCTCCTTTGGCATTATTGTTGTTCTTACCGTTAGTATTTGCATTTTCAATTGCGGTACTGTCAATGTACGTGTTACCAGTTGTGTTTTGCATGCAATTATGTTTGTGTCTCTGTTTTTGTCACTGTTTGCTTTGGTGTCACTTTGCACTTGCATATCTATTTCCGTTTGTGTTACCATTTTCGTTTGGAGCACCATGTGCATAACTGTTTGCACTTGTGTTTGCATTGCACTTATTGTTACTATGTCACACAAAATCACGTGGTGGGAGTGCGAGGCCCCTACCAACTTGTGCGACTTTCTACTTTTCTATTCTTTCTTAAAAAGTAAAGAAATTATATGCAAAAAAACTTTATTAATGCATCAGTTAGGATTCTTCTATAGTGAAAAAAGTGAGGAAATTTGATTTTAGGGTTCCCACCCCTTTCACCCCACCCCAGCCTGCCCCCACCAACTGGCATCAGGGTGTGTGTTGGGGTCTTCAGCCACTTGAACAAAAAATGTCGACAATATTTCCAGTAGGGGGGTTGCATATCATATAAATATATATATATATATATATATATATATATATATATATACACACACACACACACGTACAGTTTGCACAACTGGTCCTAAACCTTCAGGGAACATGCAGCCGAGGTCCCTGATGTGCCTTTCAAAAATCTCATGAAAAAAATATTAAATGGTTCAAGTTTTCCATTATAATCAATGGGAAAAGTTAACAAAAAGTGTGAAAGTGTCGCAAATGTAGTTTTTAGTGACGCAAATGACCCTTGTAGTGTTGCATTTAAATTTGGGACCCTCTAGGGACACAATTCTTGCTGTGTTCACCTACTCAAGTCCTAAGGATGCTAGCCATGTCTTTTTTAGGGGGGGTTAAAGACCCCAGAAATATGTTTTTAAAATTTTTGTAAAAAGTAGTGTCGCAAAGTAGTGTCGCACATGCGACCCTTTCGTGATTTTTGTTTTGCGAAAGTGTCATGACTTGTGACACTATGCCCAAAATAGTAGAAAATCTTTGCCACCCTGCTGAAAAAGAAAGGTTTGGTCTTCTGGGCTGAAATTTGGAGGGACAAAAGTCAAGATCCCCGCAGTTGTGCCTTTTGGTGGTTTGGTGACAAAATATTAGAGGGATACAAAGTTATGGCACTCCAAAGTTGATAATTTTTCCCATGAGCTAACATTTCGACATCCATCACACTTTTCGGGGCCTGTATCTCGAAAACGATTCGAGATACAGACTTTTCATCGGAAGAATGCTTAGTCCCCCACTAGGGGGCTAAGTGCAAAACTAGCCTGGGAAGTCATAAATAATATGAGATTTTAAATTTGTTTCTACTTCGTACAGTTCCTGAGATACAGGGGGTGGGATATTCAAAGCTGTGCACCTGAGTTGCACCGGCACAAGTGCAGAAATGCACCAAGGAGCAATATTCAGCGGGAGCCATTGTGCAGCACAAGTTGCAGTGCACCAACGTGTAACCCTAATGAATGCATGCACAAGGGCAGGGGGCATGCCCATGAGTATGTGGCACCGTGTGATATTCAACCACTGAACAATGGCGCAAGTGTGGAGCTAGTCCCAGATGTGCCGAGCAGACCTGAGCCTATAAATACAGGGTGAAAGCATATGGTCAGCACTTGTGCCAGGGTTGAGAGAGAGAGAGACAGAAACAGGTCAGTGGAGGGAAAAGACCAAGAAGTGCAAGGGAGACAGAGCCTGAGAGGGACAGTGTGACCTGCACAGGCAGTCACAGGGGCGTGGACCTGAGGTGGCAGTGGAGAGTGTGCCAGGGGTAGAGTGAGTGAGAGGGAGAGACAGGCAGGGTGCCACACAATGCACTTGGGTAGCAGACAGTGCACAGCAGCTGACCACCCAGGGGGAGACTGGACAGCAGGGGCCATGGTCAGTGCACCCTTTCTGATGGAAGCCATAATAAGGGGTGTGAGAAAGCAGGAGGAACAGTGATGTAGCCATGGAAGGGCTCATCATCTGTATGCCGGAACAGGTGGTACCATGCCCACGCCACGTTTGAGAAATTCAGTGATATGGAGCTTGTGGGCCAGTATCAACTGAACTGGGCTATTCTGAGGCAGCTCTGTGAGCTGTGCAGTGAGGAGATGCAGGCACAAACTAGACGGAGCCATGCTATGTCAGTGGAGACAAAGGTAACAGCTGCATGTGTCTGCTCACCATAGGCATCTTCCAGAGACCAACAGGGAACACTACAGGCATAACACAGATGGCCATGTCCCAGCTCCTCACACAGTTCCTCAATGCCCTGCTGTCACATGCTTCAGAATATATCCATTTCCCCAGCACACAGGCAGAGTCGTACAACAACTATGCAGGACTTCCACAGGGTAGCACTCATGCCTGGCATGCTTGGGGCCATTGAATGTCCCCACGTGGGCAACCACATGCCATCTAACCCTGACGGTGCAGCATACATGAACAGGAAGGAGGTCCCCAGTGTCAGCTGCCAGGTGGTGTGCAATGCCAAGGGTCATGTCACCAATGTCTGTGCCACACACCCTGGGAGTGTACATGATGCATACATCTGGAACAGCAGTGTGCTGTGCCACAGGTATGAGTGTGGGGATATCCCCACAGGTCACCTAGTGGGTGAGTATGGGATGGTAAGGGGTCCGTGCAGAGCATGTGATGGGGGAAAAAGGGTGGATGTGGTGGTGAGTGTGCCAGGGATGGGGAAGAGGCACAGCAACAGAGGAGACAGGGCTAACAATGTCATTCTCCACACAGGTGACAGTGGATATCCACACATGACATGGTTGCTCACCCCTTACCGGTGCCCATCATCCCAGACCAAAGAATGGTACAATGAGGCGCACGCCAGCACGTGGAACATCATTAAGCATGCATTTGGGATGCTGAAGGCATGTTTCCTTTGCCTAGAAAGATCTGGATGTGCCCTACAGTACAACCCCTCAAAAGCTTGCGGCCTTTTCCTGGCCTGCTGCATACTGCACAATATGGCCATTGACCATGGGATAGCTGTTGAGGCTGAGGAGGGGGACAGTAGTGGAGATGATGCAGGCAATGGGCCAGAGGGAGTGGGCAGTCCCCCAGGGCAGAGGGACCCCCGGCTCCAGTGCATGGCATGCCAGTACAGAGACACCATTGCAAGGGAGCACTTTGGTGCAGACAGGTAGGTTGCACCACACCCATGCACTGGACACAAACACAGGGACAGCACACAGGCAGTGGGCATGCATGGCAGTGGGTATGCACACACAATGGTGTGGAGTAGGGTTGGGGGTGACAGTGCCACACAGCCACACACAGCAGCAAACAGCAGGGATGGGCAACACACACACAGACACTCACACACACACACACACACACACACACATATGCCCAGGCACCGGCAGGTGGCAGGGATCAGATGCAGTGTACCAGTGCACAGGCACAACTGGCATTAATCCGCTATCATCACACCCACACCACATGGGCCAGCAGCTGGGCAGGCACCAACATGGGCAGTGTGCGGCATGACACACAGGTGCCACATCTGTGGTATGCACACACACACACACCACCCATGCGCACACCAGGCAGTGGCAGCAGACTGCAGGCAGGGCCACATGCACCTCAGGTCCACTGTGCAGAACCATGACTACCACGGCCACAGGGGTGGCTGTGCCAGGGACAATCAGCAGCCACAGGCTGCACATCAGCCACAGGGGTGTCTGCAACAGCCCCCCAGGTGTTGAACCATGGGACCGCGACTGGGTCCATGCAGGTGTGTGTAGGCACCCAAATAGGCCCGCCCCAGGCATGCCTGGGATGCCAACAGCAGAGCCCGACATTGACAGGGAGGGTGTCACACAGTGCTGGGTCTGTGGGGTGGACAGTGCACTACACAGTGTGAGGTGGCCAGCCATGCCTGTTGGTGGGCAGTGGTGCAAGGCTATCCCTGATAGCATTGGCAATGTGATCCTGGGATGCAGGTGTGTCCTCCCGCAAGTGCTGAATAGCCTCCAGGAGCTGTGCAGTGCCTCTCTTGCACTGCTCAGCTGCCTGGCACATCTCCACATGCAGTACATGCACCCCAGCAACCAGCAGCACCTGTTGCTCCATGGAGGCCTGCAGCAATCGGGTGTGCTCTGCCAAAGGGTCAGTGCCCAGGGGAACCTGGGTTGGATGCTGACCCACTGGTGGTGTACGACCATGCTGCACAGCCCCCCACTCAGGTGGATGCTGCACAGTGGGTCCACATGTGGTTGATCCCTCTCTGGTGCCCTGGCAGTGGACATTGCATCCAGCTGCCCCTGCCCATGTTATCTGCTGCTGCTGACCCTCTGCCCCCTGTACGCAGCCCAGCAGCTGTGTGTTGGCACCACCACCGCATGGCACTGCTGTGGCGGTGCACATGGCACACCTGCAGTGGAGGCAGGCAGCTGTCCCACCACTGGCAGGCCACTGGGTATGCTGCCCTAGGTGGTACTTGGTATGGGTGTCTCCCCCACGACACCAACATTGCTATCCAGGATGATGGTTATGTCATCATCGGTCTCTGACCCCGCCCCAATCTATATCTCTGTGCAGAGGACACCATATCTGGCATCCTGCTGGAACACAGCCAGGACCTCGTCTGACCCCAATGTCCAGCACATCTGGCTGGACAGCGGTGGTGTGCTGCAGCTGATCAGACCCCCGGATGCCCATGGAGGTGGATGACTGGTCCTCTGGGGCTGGGCTCACCTCCAAGGCTGCTGCTGGTGCCCCTTCCTCTGCATGCTGGCATGCCAGTGCTGAAAGAGAAAACAGAAGTGTCAGTGATGCATGTCCCCTGGCCCACCCCCTAGGCCCAACCCTCCATGCCTAAACCTCCCCATTGTTGGCTGTGTGTGCTCATGATACATACCATGCAGTGATGGGCTTCCACTAGTCTGAAACCCACCACCCAGCACATGCTCGAACATGCTATGTCACATGGTGGCCACCACCAGCTCCTTCTGTGGCATGAGCTGTGCCACATCAGCTGGCCCCCCTCCAGTGGCTGTCCGGGCTGCACGTATGGCTGCCACTTTTTCCTTGATGCAGCATTTATTGGTGCCTACCTTCTTCTGGCACTCCTTCACCAACTGCTGGTGGCTGCCCTGCTGGTTCACACTCACTGCCACCTCCACCCAGCCCGCAGCCCTAACCTGTGGTGTGCCTGTGGCACCACTCAGCAGTGGATCCCTGTCCAGGTAGGCCTTGAACAGGGCATCAGCCTCCAACTTGGTGAAGTTGGACCTCGTTTGCCTGAAGACCCACACTTTTCAGCCTCATCACGTTCCGACTGTCAGCATCAGCAGCTGCCTACACCACCCCCCCTGCTGTGCTAGCTGGGCTCAGCAACATGTGCAACTTACCTCAGAAGGTTGCAGTACTGGTCCATGACCTGTGCCTAACTGCAGCACTTTTATAGCGCAACACATGCAAATGAGCAGGTGTGCAATGGTAATGACATGCTAATTTCCACAGTGTGCCACGCATTGGCTGATGAGCTCATTAGCATGTAAAGGCTGAATATCACGGCATTGTACCTTGAACAATGGGATTGCTCCAGAGCAATTCATGGCGTACTTCGCACACATGGGCACTGCACGGGATCGCAGTGTGCATGCGCAGGACAATGTGCTGCTGCCTATTGTGCACAGTGCACAACGTGCGCAATAGGGCCTGTGGCACACAGTGTGCCATGCCTGCTATTGTGCACATGCGCACCATGCTCATGTTGGTCCCTGACCCCTGCGGTGACCTCTGCCTCTGGGTGACCCCATACCCATGACCCTGGTAGACCACGCCCATTCCAAGCATCTCCATGCCTGCGTGATAGCATATCACAGTGCATTGCCTCTCAGCCTACTCATCTGGCACATGCACAATCCACGTGTGCTTAATGCTGCCATTTTATACCATGGTTCATACTGACCGAAGATGGCACAGCAGCAGCAACGCCATGCATGGGCAGTGAACTGGAGCCAGGTTTAGCTGGCAAATCTCATGGCCTGTGTCCTGCCACATGCACCCCAGCTCTTTGGGCAGGCGCCACTGCAACAGCCCAGGGTGGCTGTGTGGCAGGTGATCACTGCTGCACTGTCACAGTGCACAGGGGTGCACAGGAGTGGTGAACAGTGTCACCACTGATATAGGGACCTGCAGTGGAGGGACTCTGAGTGCCTCCAGTGGATGGAGGTGCGTGCCCATTGTGGGGCTGTTCCATAGCCAGTTGAGTAGGCCCAACATGCATGTGTGCCCTGGTGCTGTACTGTGGTGTTGGCTATGCTGCCTGGTGTGTCCTGCAGGGTGGTGTGCTACCATTGTATGCAGTGCACTGTGGCATCAGCCTCTGCCACTTGTATTGTGCTGCCACCCTGTGGGCCATGTCAGGCAGGGGCTCGCCCTGTGCACAGGGATGGGGTTTTGGGCAGCTGCTATGCTTGGTTGCTGATGTATGTCTGTTTCTGTTCCATTCCCAGGGCCTGAGGACCGGTGTCAAGCAGTGCTGGCAGATCACCAGGCCGCAGCAGCTCAGGGAGGTGGAGGAGGAGGTGGACGTGTCAGAGGAGGACAAGGTGGCAGTGTTGGAGGCAGTGGAGGTGAAGGAGTGGTGGCACCACCGCCTGTGGGGCCACAGAGGGCAAGTAGACACTTCCACAGTTCTGCTCACCATCAGTAGGGGGAAGCAGGGGCATGGGTGCAGACATGGCAGCCTGTGCCATGGCAGCTGTCTGTGTGGCACTGTGGGTGGTGCCCACCACTGTGGTGCATCCATCAGTCATGTGTTCCTGCTGCTGGTGGGGTGGGTGTGCGCATGGCCACCACTGATGTTGCTGTGGTGCAGACAGAACAATACACCATGTGACTGCCATGTTGTAGTTGGATGGCCACTATGCAGCAAGGACCACCGCTGATCACTGATGTGGTGTGCTCCCTTGCTAGCAGGTGTTGGCCCAAAACCCTGTGGGAGTCCTGTTTGGGCCCTCCAGGGAGATGTGTTCCCCTTGCTCAGTTGGCGCTCTGGTTGGGCTGTGTTCCTTGGGACGTTGCACTGATCACCTGCTCTGTCCCTTGTGCTAGGTGTCCATAGGGGATCTCGACTGCCACTGTACTGCAGGATCCTTCTGAAAATCATCCTGGTGACCTCAACAACCATGGAGTCCATCTTCCAGGCCTGGAGGCAGGTCCTGGTGATCTGGAGGCAACTGCGTCATCTGGGGGTGGCTGGGCATGGGCGCCGCTAGCCCTATTCCTTGTTCCCCTGTTTCCACTGCCATACCTCACCCTCCAGTCCCCCATCCCATTGTACAGTCCCTGTTCCCTGTCCCCTTCCCTCACTCTCCTACCCTTTTACACCCCCTTGTTACTGTACATAATTTTATTCCTTACAAGTCTATTTTGCCTTACCTGCCTGTGTCTGTGTCTGCTTTGCATCTGGCGTTAGGAGCCATGCTGCAGTGGCGTGGTGTGTGTCTGTGTGTTGTGCCTGTGTTGGTGTGTGGGTCATGCATTGTGGTGTCCTATCCCTTGGTTGGTGGCTGTGCCTTGGGGTGGTCTTGCGGTGGCTGTCTGGGTTGTGTGGCTTGTGTGTCCTTGACAGCATGGTCATGGGTGTGACTTGTGGGTTCAGGGTGGGTGGGAGCACAGCATGCAGGGGGGCTTTTCTGTTGGCCTTCCATTGACCATTGGTGCCACCTGTTGCCTGCTTTTGTGCCGCAGCTGTGTTCCAGGGTGGAAATGTCTGGGTGCCTGTGTGTGCCCTGCTGGTGGTGGCCACCTGTGGCCTGCCACTATGCATCCCTGGCACTGTCCCCGGGTGTCGTCCTCTGCTGTGGCCCAGGCCTTTCCACATCTGCTGTGCTCCCACCATTGTCTGGGGCTTGTCTTTGTGCATCATGGCTCATGTCTGGTTGTGCTCTGGCACATCTCTGGTTGTACTATGGGGCTGGTCTTGTTGCATCCTGGCGCAACCATGCGATATTCAGCTGTGTTGCACTGGTGCATTTTGCCATGCACACTCTTTGAATATTGCACTCTGTGCACCATGGTGCATCGAGGTTGCGCTACGCCAGACTTGTACCGGCCTTTGGTGCATTTCTGAATATCTCGCCCAAGGAATTTAATATTCCAAGTGCTGATTTTTTGCTCTGAGTGCCATTATTATGCATACATTCTTTGTATTCACTGTGCTTTTGAATGCACCTTTTGGGGAAAAAAAGGGTGTGCGTTTGTGTTACTGTTACTGTTAGCATTTCTGCTTTCGTTTCCATAACCATTTGCACTATCGTTTCCATTTACATCACTGTGTGTGTTAGCCTTAGTGTTTGCATTTGTGTTACTGTTACCATTTTTGTTTGCGTTTACTGTTGCGTCATCATGTACATCACCCTTTGCGTTTGCATTACTGTTACCATTTGCATTTCCGTAGCCATTTGCATTAGCATTTCCGTTTACGTCACCGTATGCATTACCCTTTGTGTTTGCGCTTGCGGTTGCATTTCCATTACTGTTTATGTTTGCATTTCCTTTTGTATCACAGTGTGTGTTACCGTTTACATTTGTGTACGCTCTTCCATTTACGTATCCATTTGTGTTTGTGTTTCTTTTGGCATCATCGTTGGTGTTACCATAAGTGTTTGCATTTCCAATTGCATTACCATGACCGTGCGTGTTATCATTTGCATACTCGCTTGCATTTGTGTTTCCCTTTATGTTAGTGTTCCCTTTAGCATCATCGTTGGTGTTACCGTAACCGTTTGCGTTTCCAATTGCATTATCGTTACTGTTTGCATGTTCATTACCATTTGTGTTTTAGTTGGCCCTAGTGTTTGCATTTTTGGTAGCATTTCCGTTGTCGATTGCATTACTGTTTCCTTCTGCATCACCGTTGCCATTACTGTTAGCATTTATGTTTGTGTTTGTTTTACCGTTTGCATTTTTGTTGCTGTTTGTGTTTGCATTGGCGTTAACTTTACTGTTTTCATTAGCGTTTGCGTTTCTGTTGCTGTTAGCATTTGCATTGCAGTTTGCGTTATCATTTCTGTTTTCAGTAATGTTTGCACTTGTGTTTCTCTTACCATTTGCATTATCATTTATGTTTGCATCACCATATGCGTTATCATTTGCGCTTGCATTTGCGTTACCGTTAATGTTATTATTTTATTTTACCTCACTGTTTCCACCACCATTTGCGTTAACATTACCGTTTGTGTTTTTGCGTTTGCATAGTGCAGTGCAGAACATTATGTTTTTGCTATTTTTCTGCATGGTCTTCTACGATGCATAGCACAGCCAGTGTGTGGTTGATTGGTCTGGTAGAATGACCTTTGTTCAAGGAACATGCCAGTTTTTGTTTGGTGAAAAAATGTTTTTCCGTTCCAGAGTTATGGCCATTTGAAGCTGGCCTTCTTCACAGTTACTGATTTTTCGGCCACAGGGTCAGCCATTTTAGTGCAATTTCTGCTGCGATTTCCATCATTTTGTGGTGGAAGACTTCTTAAAGGTACAGAAACATAAAAATTGAATATCTCTGGAACGGTTTTGTCTTTTCACATGAAATTTCGAGGGTGTTGAGTGGTTGTCCTGCAGATGTGAATCATGCTGTTTACTTGTTTGAGAAATAATTTGCTGTGGAGACACTGCCTGACACAGTTAACATTTTGTGCATAGAATTCTGTGTGGTGCTGCTGCCTTTACATTTATAGCATAGGTAGCCCTAGTGGCACGGAGGTGCGTTACAGTTGTTTCATGTGTTAAACATTAACAGGTGCAGAATTATGCCACTCCGACGAATGAAAATTTGGCTCATTATGGTTTAATAACTTCTGAACCATTTGTCCAATTTGCCTGCCATTTGGAACATACAAAGACTTAGAACTTGTCTTTCACTGTGCCAATTTCCAGGTTGCTGGCCATTACGGTTGCTGAATTATTGCTGAAAAGTTATGTTGTTTGCTCGTGGCACTGTGAGACTGTTGAATGGATGTACACACAGTTCTGGACACACATTGTGCCATGGTACATGTCTTCATTTAACAATTTTTATTTCAGTCAGTCATACAGTTTTTGCACAGCGAAGTGACAAAAAAAATCACATGGTGGGTTCGGGCCCCGCACTCCCACCACCACATTCCAGACACTATTTATAGTGCACATTCTCAAAAAGAAGGGAAATTCATGGCAAAAAAAACAGTTTAGTGCATCAGTTAGGGTTGTTCCACAGCGACAAAAGCAAGGAAATTCAGTGTTAGGGTTGACACCCCTTGCACCCCATGCCCACCCCACCCCAACAAAAAGGCATCGGGGTGTGTGTTGGGGTCGTCGGTCCTAACTCTCACCCCATTCTCCTATACTGCACCACCTCAGCTTGTTTACACATGGAATGGAGTGACAGTTGGAGCTGATGACCCCAACGCACACCCCAATGCCCGTTGGTGGTGGTGGTGGTGGTCGTGGGGTGCAAGGGGTGGCAACCCTAACACCAAATTTCCTTGCTTTTGTCCCTGTGAAACAACCCTAACTGATGCATTAAATTGAGTTTTTTGCCATGAACAAATATATATATATATATATGTGTGTGTGTGTGTGTGTGTGTGTGTGTATGTATCAGAGTTGTCAGCCCTAACTCCCACTCCCTCCCCCAGCTCAAGGGAGGGAGTGGGCCTTAGGGTTGACATCCCCAAGAAACACCCCACCACAGATTCAACAAAACTCCTGAGAATGGAAACCCAAATGTTTTCGTGTCCCTACTTTCAGTGCTTTGTATGTTTCAACCCTAATGTCAGCATTAATGTAATTTTTTGCAATGAATTTCCCTTCTTTTAGTGATAGTGTGATCATATCCTTATTTGCGCAAGTTCCTTTGGGGCCTGAGCAGTAAACGGAATAGTGGAGATATTTCTAGCCCTGCTTTACCAACCAACTCACAAGTGAAAGACAACAGTGTCTTAATACTTGCAATTACACAGTTACAGTACACTACACTGTTCTAGCTCAGATACTGTACTAATAACAACGGTTTCTTATCTGGGGCCTGGGGACTGTAGGATAGGGGTTGGGCAGCTTGATTGAACATTCAATTGTACCTGTAAAATAAGAATAGAAATGGGGCAAAAAGGACCTGCATCTGTTTAGTAACTAACTGGGACAAACAAGGTGCTCTTAACATAAAACAATACTTATCTAATACACATGGTCAGTGTCCCCAACAAAGGGGTTGGCATCCTGGTGCGCCATGTTCATCATTCCATTGGACCTGGAAACATAAAATGGAAAATGGTTTAGTATGAATGATAAAAATACAGATGAGCTGTGTCAGGTGGGGAGGGCTTGCATTTTTTTGGGGGGTTAAAGTGGGTAGGTCAGGAGGGTACAAAAAGTACCATGGCAGTGACCTGGATTCAGGAATGGACTTTAGTTGTTCATGGAGGGCAGTGTGGGGGATGTGAATTGGATACAGCATCCCTGGGAATGCTCCCTCATGAGGGTTCAGGTTGATCTGCTCATCAACTACCACCAAGGCAGGATGAAGCCAACACTATTTGCACACCCACTAACACCAACATGGTAGCAGAGTACCAACCTGGCTGACAGACAAAGAGGGGGTGGATGTCCCTCCCCTACTATCCCTGTCATGGGTGGAATCTGTGGGAGGGTACCAAAGATATAAGGTAAGTTCAAATAAAAATAATCACATGGGGATCAGCACCAATAATTTACTTTAATAAATTCTGTATAACAACTAGAAAAAACACACACAATAAATGGCATAGATCTCACCCAATATGGAAGGAATGCAGGTGTTAAAGCTGCTGTCATCCCAAAAGTAGAGAGCAGGTCTATAAAGGTGCTTATAGTGGTTAAAGTCACAGAGTAGGTGTGTGGCTGCATAGAAACAGCATCTCAGCAAAAAAGGCTAAAAATGCCCAGAAACTCCCACAACCAAGCACGGATTGCCAAACTTGCACATAAATCCGGCTCATGGGTAAACATTAGCTGAAATTACAACGTCGAAACTGCTGAACACAAAAAAATGCCTAATACTCGTGCTGCAACTGTGACCCGCTATAAGGTAAGTTCCTAAAATGGAGGGTGCTAGGCCCTGGTGGCAGACAGCAGTAGGGGGCCTGTCAGTGGTAAGGGACCTGAAGTGACCCATCCTTCATTCTACCAGCTACTCTTTTCCCCATTTTTCTTCCCATTTTTCTTACCACCCTACTTGTCTCCATACAGTGCATGGTCCCATCAGTCATTTGGCACCCACGTCAACCCCTTATAATGGAAGGCTCTCTGGCCTGCCACAAGGTGTCATCTGTGCAGCAAAACACTGCTGTGTCCCCCCCCACACTGGGGTTTGTGCCCCATTCTGCAGCACCTTCCCCCCAGCCTAGGTCCAGCCAGCCAGCTCACTGAGCTTGTACCCAAACTCAGGTCACTGGTATTAGAAGGCAAAATGATATCCACTGGACCAACAGCCTGCCTTGCAAGCAACATTATGTCAAACAGTTTTTTGTGTGTGGCATTTTGACCCCAAATTTTCAACAGTCATTTTATGACCACCCCCTTCTGAACATGACAGGTGTTCTTTATGAAATACTAGCCAAAACATCATTTCACACCATAAGTGTGAAAAAATGTGATTGACACCTGTCACATTTATGAGGTTGTATGAAAAAATGGCTATGTTGAAAAGTTTGGGTCAAAATATAGAAAATTATCAAAGTTACGCGCTACCCTTGAAACATTTCAATGTATCTTCATTAATTAAATTTTTATTAAATATTTCAATGCCAAATTTTTGACATAGTCATCTTGTAACCCTATCTCATGAACCCTGTAGGTGATAATGTTCAAATCCCGCCCACTAGGCAATTTCATAGCATAACTGCCAAATCTCAGTTCAGGTCAGGTTTGAAAACTTTCACCTACCTTGTACATGAGGTGGGGTCCCAAAAAGGCCATGTTGGAAATTTTGGATAAGAATATTAAAAAATGACCAAGTTATGAGCAAAAGGTTTAAAACACATTGTAGTACATTAATCACAGTTATCTTGTTTCCTCAGTTAGCAGTCCAGCATTGAAGGAGGATGTGTGCCTGGTCTAGGGAGGATTACTGGACCCAGGTGGGTAAGTATGAGGTACAGGGTGGTGTGGGATGCTGGGTAAGGAGTGGGGGAGGGTGGGGGGAGTGAGGGGAATGGAAGTGCAGCCAGCGGTGCAACAGGCATATATAGATGTTTTTCATTATTACAGGGTGAAAATAAAAAACACACAAACAGAAAAATGATTTTGATAAACCTTTTTACTTTTACAGGTACCAACAGTAAGGATTAGGCACCCCAGTGTTGGCTTGATATTTTTGGGCACTGGAGGTGGGCAGCTTAGTGTCACACTCTGTTGCAGCATGGGGGTTCTGAGCCAGCACTGGGAATTGGGCACGCCAGTGTCAGAAGTATGTATATGGGTGGGTGGGCCAAATAGAGGAACAGACAGGGGGGGCATAATTGGCATCAAGGGTAGGAATTCTGGTGTTTGATACATTTAAAATTATTTAGCCCACATCAGGGAATGGGTATCCCGGTGTTCGGTTTAACATAATTTATCATTGTTTACATTTATCACGATATGGCAAATGGCTGCCAAACATTAAATTTCACACAGCATCCATTCAGCAGTGGCAGGGCTGTGCTCTGGTGCATAGCCCCTCCCTGCTAAACAAATGATGTTTTAAATGCGTTGGATAGACATAAGGGAATTCTGGAGGTATGGGGTAGGGGGCAACAGACTTCTAGAAAAACGTAAAGGGAACTAACAAGCTCAAATGGGCAGACTGGGTGGGCCATAGGCCCTTATCAGCCAACAGTGTCTATGTGAAAAGTTCACTGTTTACAGCATCAAGCACCACCTCAAGACGATGCCTCTGGCCCTGCCCTCTCAGATACGCATGCATTTTCATCCAACGACTGCTGTTAGAAATGCAGAAATAAAATCTGGTTATCTTTAGAATGCTCAGTTTTTTAACTGAGAAGGCATGTGTGTTTCCTAATTTCTCAAAAATGGGGCAAGTGAAGGACATAGAAAGCAAAAGCAGAAACACCTTGGAGCAACCTATATCAAACCTGAAAGTTTCAGTTATTTAAATCCTCTTTTTTTTATTAGTTACAGGTGAACAAAAAAAAAAAAAAGATCTTAATGTTTGTCAATTTTACTTTTTTTCACCTCAGTAACTTTGCCCCTAGTGAACCGATAGTCACAACATTTTCAGGATCCAGAGATACAGAAACCATGGCACCAACTCTGTGCCTCCCGAATTTCAAGTAAACAAGTGTAATGGAGAGAAAGTTATCAGAGCACAAATATTGGTGTAGAACATTAAGTACTTACTCAACCCTAATATACAGGCAAGACCACACCTTTATGTATATAATGATACTGTATATATAGGGGTTATCTCATGAGGTAGCTGGTTTGGAATGTTGTTGTTATTGCTACTGTGCATGAGTGCCACACCCATGAGTGCACAGTGGCAATAACAGCATTTCAAACCAGATAACATGCATATTTGAAGCTACCTCATGGGATAGTCAATGTATACCACGGGAGTTCCTACTTTTTTTGTGTATGCCTTTTGCAGGTAAAAAAATGCAGTATTATGTAAATAGATTCTCTGTTTACAGATTGTCTTTCTTTTCCTCTTTATTAATGAAGACAAGTTAAGCCATTTACGTTTATTGTTAAAGTGACAGTTCCACTGTTTGATGTGCTGCTTGCAGGAAGCCAGTTCATGTGAAAAGCATGGGTTGTGGCTACTGCACTCCCATGGTATACATATGTATTATACAGGCACGGTCACACCTGTCTGTTAGGGTTGTGTACGCACTTTAATATTAAATTTTAATGTTTGAGGCCGGCCCGGTGGTGCTGAGGGTTGCAGTGCTGGACACCACACCTTGTGCCACACCAGCAACCCGGGTTCAGGAGCAAGCCTTGGTCATTGGGGGTCAGCAGGGGAGGAGAGGGATTGAGCATCAGATGGACTGCTCTCCCTCTCTGGGGGGGGGGCCTGTAGCTGTCGGTGCACTGGTGGCCCCTAGCAGAGGCTGGGGGTGATGCAGTGACACAGGCAACAAAAAGGGTGAGTTGTGGCATGATGCCAGGAGGAAGAGTGTGCGGGAGCATACGAGCTCCTTCCATTGGTGTCATTGCACACCCCACTCACAAGGGGGAAGTCGAACAGGGAAAAAATAGCGACTGGTCATGGCAGTTTGATGGCCATTTGGCAGGACACCCAGCTCAGAGGGCATCACTGTATAATGCTGGATCTGGTCTCAGTGAAGAGAGAGGGGGACTCTCCCCCACCCCGCCACGGGGGGTAAGCTGTGGAAGTATTCAGTGGGGGGCCCAACTAGGAGTCGGGGCACTCTAGATGGCAGCCAGAGAAAGCAGGATGCCTGGACAAATGACTTAAAAAAAAAATCTTAATGTTTGCACCTTAATAACTTTGCCTCCGTTCAACTTTGAGTACTGATCCACCAGCTGCAGCTGGAGTCTCTGTTAACACTATTACATCAAGCACTAAACTACAAACTTTGAGTACTGATCCACCAGCTGCAGCACCTATCATTAAATCTCCTAATTGCCCAATGCCCAATGATAGGGATATAGTGGTAATTGGGGATTCTATTCTTAGAGGGGTAGATTCTGCTGTTTGTAATGTAAGAAAGCCCATACAACAGTGAGTGTACTCCCAGGGGCCTGTGTTAAGCATGTCTCAGAACTTCTGGACGGCCTACTAGAAAACACTACTAAACCTGTTGTACTCCTTCATGTAGGTGCCAACGACCTACCCACCAACAATTGGGCTGACATACAAGCAGATTATACTGCCATCATTAAATGGGTGCAATAGAGAGAAGGAGAGATAATAACCTCTGGAATTGTACCCACTTTGGGGAAGCATTCAGATAAAAGTAAGTCAATTCTAACCTTGAATGTATGGTTATGCCATCTTTGTCATAAAGAAAAAAATTGGGTTTATAGATAATTCAACTACGTTTTCTAATAAAGCATGTTTCAAAAATGATGGGCTACACTTGAATCATTTTGGTACTCGTGTAATGGGGGAAAAATCAATGAAGTTTAAAATTTCATTTAAATTGGTATATGGGGAGGAGGAAAACTAGGCCACAATAACATCTACACAGAGAAGTACTTGTGCAAATCTCTAAAAAGGACTCATGTATTAAATATACAAGGAAATGGTACCAGACTCCAGATATCAAGTCCATCAAGGTCCATCAGAGTCCATCACATACTGTAAATAAACCCATAAACCACATCAAGCCATGAACAGGCGGCTGGTACAAAACTTTAGCAGCAAGAGCAAAGGCTGAGGGTCACTCCCTCGTGATGTCACCTGACATGTTTTGCACATTGCTTTTTCAAAGGCTGACGTAAGGAGCAAATGCATTAACATTTAAACAACTTTCTTAAAGTGACAATACACATTATCACTTTCATATAGAAAAAAAGAAAGAAACTGTGCCATGTATACTTTATACAGCACCAGTATAGTATTGCACATATTATTGCTGGAAATATTCCACAATCCTCATATAATCCTGACTCACGTAGGCAGGTCAAAATCAAATCTGTGCACTAGCTAAAAGATAGAAAAAAAGAAAGAGGTTTTAGAAAAAGAGAATAAAACACCACCTATTAAAAAATCTTATCACTTTTTTCTTAACCTTAAAAAGGGTTTTATCTCAATTTTGTCATTCAGACCTGGTGCATTCATTGCCTTCATGGCAAAAATCCAATACTGTTCCCTTCGCAAGAGAAGGTGATCATAATCACCCCCCCTTTTGGTTAGGTTTTTCAATTGCTGTAAACACAAATTTATGTTCACTTTTGTTTTTAACTCTTGACATGTGTAGAGCTAAAGCATTGGTATCATCACGATTCAGAATTGCCCTGGCATGTTCACCTATTCATACTTTAAAGGGGCATTTAGTTTTCCCTATATAAAAGCTATTACAATTACACTCAGCCAAATGTATAACCCCTGGAGTACTACAGGTAACAAGACCCCAAACCTTTACATCTAGTCTTGTGGCATGATTTTTAAAACTTTTAGCAGTTTTTACCCACGGACAATATTTACAGTTACCACATTTGTTACAACCACCTACTTGTTTAGTAAGCCAATTCCTAGGTCTTTCTGGTATTGGTTGGACTGAATGTACTGCAAAGTTCTTTATATTTTTACCCCTACGGTATACTATTCGTGGACCCCCAATATCAGCATTTTTCAACTTTGGATCTAACAAAACTAGATGCCAGTACTTTTTAATAATTCTGGTTATTTCATCTGATTGGGGGCTGTAGGTGGTAACCAATGTAGTCTGTGGGTCACAGACTTTATTTTGGGGCCTGTTAGTTAACAAGGCCTCCCTTGAAATCTCATTTACTGTCTCCTGGGCTTTTTTTAAAACATTGCTATTATATCCTCTATTCTGTAACATAATAGCCAATTCTTGTGCTCTTTTTACGTATTCTTCCAAATCACTACAATTTCTTTTGGTCCGAATGTATTGTCCCTTTGGTATTGCATTTATAACATGCCACGGATGGCAACTACTAGCCAAAAGTATAGTGTTACGGTCTGTTTGTTTACAAAATAGATCAGTCATCACACCTCCATTGCCACCTTTATAAATCCCTAAATCTAAAAAATTAATCTCAGTTTTACTAAAACAAATACTGAACCACAAATTCTCATCACTTGTTTCTAAGTACTTTACATATTCAAAAAGCTCACTTTCACTACCCTTCCACACCATAAAGACGTTGTCAATAAAACACCTCCATAAATCAGTTTTTGGTAGGCAGGGGTTACCCAAATTTCTTATTATATCTAGTTCCCATTTTGCCATATATACATTTGCATAATTGGGTGTCATACCCATAGCTGTTCCTCTTTTATGCAGATACAAATCACTTTTATAGAAGAATGTATTATATTCTAATATAAATTGAGTCAAATGGACTAGCACTTCAGTAGATGTTTATTTCACAGTTCTGTTGTTCAAATACAATTTCAAAGCATCCAGGCCTCCATTATGTGGAACATTTGAATATAGTGATGTAACATCAAGTGTAACCAAAATGCTATCTTCTTCAATTGCTAAATCCTCCAACACTGACAAAATGTCACTAGTGTCTTTAATATATGCTGGTACCTCTTTTTTTACATTATCCACCAAAAAAGAATCCACATATTTAGCCAGTGGTTCTGTTAGACTGTTATTGCCTGAAACAATGGGTCTTCCGGTGGGGGGGGTTCACCATATCCTTGTGAATTTTAGGAAGTATATGAAATGTAGATCTAGTTGGACACTTTACAGTTAGATATTTATACATTTGTTCAGAAATCAGATTTTGATCCCTCACTTTCTTAAAATAGGAATCAATAACCCCCTTGAAAGTCTGTGTCTTATCAAACTTAAGTTTCTCATAATAATTTGTATCTGATAACTGTCTCAAAACCTCAAAATCATATTTAGCAGTATCCATAACTACTACTGCACCCCCTTTATCAACTCTTTTTATAGTGATCTCTGTATTAGTTCCCAGACCTCTCAATGCTTCCTGTTCAATTTTACTGAGATTGTGAAAATAATGTAAAGTAATACCATTATTCAGAAGCAATAGATCTTCTTCACAACATTTTAAAAATATCTGTAATGCAGAGGATAAGGGAGGACAAAAGTCAGACATATGTTTAAAAACCTTTAAGCTTTCAGGTATTATTTTAGTAATATCATTTTCACCAACACCTTTTTCCTGACATTACCCCCCAAAGAAGGCTTTCAAACCCAGGTTATGTACCAGTCTATTAAGGTCCAATACCATCTCAAAGTGATAAAATCTTTGTGTAGGAGTAAAAGAGAGACCCCTGTTCAAGACTCCAACTTCTGTCTCACTTAACTGGTAGCTTGAAATATTAATCACAGAAATCTCCCTTGTCTCCGTCTCCCCCTCCAGCCTCTGCATGGGGTTCCTCTTCTTATTCCTTTTTCTGCCACCTCTCCTTGTCCGTTTTGCTCTATATTCTGTTTCCTTATTCGCTGGCTTCATCATGGAATGAAGGGTATTTGGGCCCCTGGAATAACATATGGTTCTTCTTCTTCTTCTCTTAAAAAACAATCCTGATCTTGTTCAATTTCTTCAGTGGCTGTTGTAAAGATCACTTGTTCATTAGCTTGCATCGAATTCTGTGTATTCTCACTTCCAGTACTAACAGGCACAGTCCAATTAAACACTTTGTTATTTAAATAATCCTTTTCATCTCGATCAAACTTGGCTTTTTTAATATTTTTAATTTTTTCATCGTACTTTTGTAGATTTTCTGTAAAACTTTCCAATTGTTGGGAGAATCGTGGTGCATTACCAAAAGAATTTAATTCCTCCTCCTGTTTACTCAGTTCAGCTTCAATTTCCTTCTGAATCACTGCATTTTCTGATATAATAAGTTCCATATATTTATGGCTTGCTTTCTCACTTATTTTTCTCCATTTTTCATTGAAGCCTTCTCTTTTATGTCCACATGTTGGGTTCTTTAAAATACGTAATCCCCTAGGAACTCATACCACCTCTAAATAAGATTTTAGTGAGATTTCCTCCCAGTGTAGCCATTTAAGTTTATATGCAGTTTTCTCAAATGCATTAAACACTTATCGACTATTGACAGGTCCCGATGGCACCGTGGTGCTGTTAAGTAAGTTTGAATAACTAGTTTAATTTGGTGTATTTCTCAACACAAGATCCATTAGGTAACATGTACACTCAGCGCGCTGTGCCTGCCGTGTTTCAGCCATTAACTGACATGTAAAAGCAGGAGCGCCACTTGCTGAAATTAAAGAAATGGGAGCATCTTTTTCTTATTTGTTTAAACCCGTGCAAGTCACCAAGAAAATAAACTTAGACACAGAGAATGGATGGGACTGCACTAGGGAACGAGCAGTGTTAGGTTCAGAAAGATACAGTAAAACAAAAAGAGTAGAACCTGCACTTGCTCAAACGTACACACAGTGTGTTCACTCCAAAATGTAAAATCACACCAGCTGAAAGCTTTTAGCTGTGAGTAAAGCTTTATTACTTGTGCAAAACTCTAAAAAGGACTCACATATTAAATATACAAGGAAATGGTACCAGAATCCAGATGGTCCATCAGAGTCCATCAAATCATAGAGTGTCTGACTAGATCTACATTTTATATACTTCCTAAAATTCACAAGTATATGGTGAAGCCCCCTGGGAGACCCATTGTTTCAGGCAATAACAGTCTAACAGAACCACTGGCTAAATATGTGGATTCTTTTTTGGTGGATATTGTAAAAAAAGAGGTACCAGCATATATTAAAGACACTAGTGGTCCGGCCCGGTGGTGCTGAGGGTTGAGGTGCTAGACGCCACACCTCGTACCACGTCGGCGACCCAGATTCAGGAACAGACTTGGGTCGTCGGGGGTTCGGCCGGGGAGGATTGAGCATCCCAACGGATGGTCTCCTCCTCGAGAGATTCTTAACCTTGAGTATGCCGGTGGGAGCACTGGTGCTCAGGGGTCAAGGCTCTGTTACCAGAGTCCGGGAAGGGGGGACGTCGTTAGGCGCTTGAAGGAGGCGTGCGTCAGCATGTCGCCCCTCTAGGACGTACGTCCTTGTGTGCCGGTATCCCAGGGGGCAGGGGAAGTGGGGAGAAAAGCAGAAAATGGTAGTCCTCGGTGTCCCTAGATGAAGACTGCCCCATCCAGAGAGTCCACCCAGGACAGACCCCGCTGTGCAGGAGAAGGAGAAGGTAATGGCACTCTAGGGGCAGATCCTGAAAGGGGGGCTACGGGGATATGTGCAGTCGGAAGGAGGGGGACACCGGGGACAGGAAGGAGAATAAAGAAATAAAGCAAAAAAAAAAGACACTAGTGACATTTTGTCAGTGCTGGAGTATTCAGCAATTGAAGAAGATAGCATTTTGGTTACACTTGATGTTACATCACTATATTCAAATATTCTACATAGTGGAGGCCTGGATGCTTTGAAATTTTATTTGGACAATAGAACTGTGAAAGAATCATCTACTGAAGTGCTAGTCCAGTTGATTCAATTTATATTAGAGTATAATACATTCTTCTATAAAAGTGATTTTTATCTGCAGAAAAGAGGAACAGCTATGGGTGCAAGTATGGCACCCAATTACGCAAATTGTATATGGCAAAATGGGAACTGGATATAATAAGAAATTTGAGTAACCCCTTCCTACCAAAAATTGATTTATGGAGATGCTTTACTGATGACGTCTTTATGGTGTGGAAGGGTAGTGAAGATGAGCTTTTTGAATATGTAAAGTACTTAGAAACAAGTAATGAGAATTTGCGGTTCAGTATTTGTTTTAGTAAAACTGAGATTAATTTTTTAAATTTAAGGATTTATAAAGATGGCAATGGAGGTGTGATGATTGATCTATTTTATAAATAAACAGACCGTAACACTATACTTTTGGCTAGTAGTTGCCATCCGTGGCATGTTATAAATGCAATATGAAAGGCACAATACATTCGGACCAAAAGAAATTGTAGTGATTTGGAAGAATACGAAAAAAGGGCACAAGAATTGACTATTATGTTACAGAATAGAGGATATAGTAGCAATATTTTAAATAAAGCCCAGTAGACAGTAAACGAGATTTCAAGGGAGGTCTTGTTAACTAACAGGCCAAAAAATAAAGACTGTGACCCACAGATTACTTTTATTACCACCTACAGACCCCAATCAGATGAAATAACCAGAATTATTAAAAAACATTGGCATCTGGTTTTGTTAGATCCAAAGTTGAAAAATGCTGATATAGCAGGTCCACAAATAGTGTACCGTGGGGTAAAAATATAAAGGACTTTGTAGTACATTCAGTCCAACCAATACCAGAAAGACCTAGGAATTGGCTTACTAAACAAGTAGGTGGTTGTAACAAATGTGGTAACTGTAAATATTGTCCGTGTGTAAAAACTACTAAAAGTTTTAAAAATCATGACACAGGACTAGATGTAAAGGTTCAGGGTCTTGTTGCCTGTAGAACTCCACGGGTTATACATTTGGCTGAGTGTAATTGTAATAGCTTTTATATAGGTAAAACTAAGCGTCCCTTTAAAGTACAAATAAGTGAACATGCCAGTGCAATTCTGAATCGTGATGATACCAATGCTTTAGCTCTACACATGTCAAGAGTTAAAAACAAAAGTGAACATAAATTTGTGTTTACAGCAATTGAAAAACCTATTCTAACCAAAAGGGAAGGGGGGTGATTATGATAACCTTCTCTTGTGAAGGGAACAGTATTGGATTTTTGCCATGAAGGCAATGAATGCACCAGGTCTGAATGACAAAACTGAGATCAAACCAAGGTTAAGAAAAAAGTAATAAGATTTTTTAATAGATGGTATTTTATTCTCTCTTTCTAAAACCTCTTTCTTTTTTTCTATCTTTCAGCAGTGCACAGATTTGATTTTGACCTGCCTATGTGAGTCAGGGTTATATGAGGATTGTGGAATATTTCCAGCAATAATATGTGCAATACTATACTGGTGCTGTATAAAGTATACACGGCACAGTTTCTTTCTTTTTTTTTATATGAAAGTGATAATGTGTATTGTCATTTTAAGAAAGTTGTTTAAATGTTAATGCATTTGCTCCTTACATCAGCCTTTGAAAAAGCAATGTGTGAAACTCGTCAGTTGATGTCACGAGGGAGTGACCCTCAGCCTTTGCTCTTGTTGCTAAAGTTTTGTACCAGTCGCCTGTTCATGGCTTGATGTTTTTTATGGATTTATTTATGTGATGGACTCTGATGGACCTTGATGGACTTGATATCTGGATTCTGGTACCATTTCCATGTATATTTAATACATGAGTCCTTTTTAGAGATTTGCACAAGTAATAAAGCTTTACTCACAGTTAAAAGCTTTCAGCTGGTGTGATTTTACATTTTGGAGCGAACACACTATGTGCACTTTTGAGCAAGTACAGGTTCTACTCTCTTTGTTTTACGATAACATCTACCCCACTAAAATCTGCCCTAACCAGACAGATGTGGCATGGAATGGAGTTCTAACCAACACTAGAAGCCTGGTTAATAAACTAGACAAATTTAAGTTTCTACTTGACACCCAAGATATACATTTGGCATTGGTGACAGAGACTTGGGGTAATGATAGTGACACATGGGATATAAACATATCAGGATATAGCTTGTTTTATAAAAGTAGGAAATATAAAAAAGGCGGGGGCTGGCCATTTACATCAATAATACTATTAAATGTGAGGAAATTCCTGACAGTACTGAGGGTATAGAGGCTCTTTGGGTTAAAACGTATCCTCAGTCTGGTACCTCTATAAAAATTGGGATTAGTATACAGGCCCCCTTCTGTATCTCCAGAAATTGACCCCAAATTGTTGAAACTTAATACTGATCTAAATCCTTCTGACAACATCCTTCTGACAACATCCTTCATCTTGGTGATTTTAATCTGCCCAATATAAACTGGATAACAAACAGTGGAAATAATAAAATTGATAACTCCTATCTAGATATATTAGCTCAGATTGGGCTTGAACAAAAGGCCCCCTGTGCCACTAGAAATGACAACATTTTGGATGTTATATTTACTAACATGGGAAATAGCATGGCCAACATCACCACTTCAGCACCGGTGGGCAACAGTGAACATATGTGTGTTAACTTTCAGGTCCTGAGGCAATTCAGACAGATTGGGACTGCGATTACTGAAAGATTAAATTTAAAAAAAGCTAATTTTAGTATCATAAAGAGAAATATGGCTAACTGGGATTGGGCAGGTGAATTTATAGGTCATATGGTACAGGAGAACTGGGATCTGTTGATTTCTAAACTTAAGGGAGAGGTCTTTCGGGACATACCTAGTACAAAGAAATATTCCACTGAAAGAGCAACCCCTAGTTGGATGAAGCCTCCAATTAAAAAGTAAATTAATAAAAAAAATAGATTGTTTAAACACATAAAATGCGGCAATCAGCATATAATTCCAACGTATAGGGCACTAGTTAAAAAAATTTAAACATTGATTAAAATAGCCAAAGCACAAATGGAAATGAGCCTAGCATCTAGGGTTAAGGATATCAAAAAAAGCCTTCTTTTCACACATAAATAATTTAAGAGGAACCTCAAACTCAGTTGGCCCATTCACTAACAGTTTGGGGTTACCAGCTAGTAATAAAGAAACTGCTGACATTGCACAATAATTATTTTTGTACAGTGTTTAATAATAATGTTGTTACATCATCTGATGATACATTATTATCCAGACTGTGAAAAATTACTATAAACACTACAAATTTATATCAGAGACTTAAAAGGTTAGCTGTTAATAAATCACTGGGGCAAGATGATGTGCATCCCAGAATCTTACAAGAACTAGTTGAATTTATATACCAACCCTTAACCCATATTTTCCAGCATTCCCTGGATTCCGGAGATGTACCTCTGCGTTGGAGGGTAGCCACTGTGGTGCCCCTCCTAAAAAAAGGGTCCAGAAGTAAACCCGAGAACTTCAGACCAATTAGTTTGACTTCTTTAATGGGAAAAATACTTCAGGGAATAATTAAAGATTACATTCATCAGCAACTATTGACACTTGGTTATACAGATTCTTATCAGCATGGATTCACCAAAAAAAGGCCTTGCTTGACTAATCTATTGAAATTTTACAAGACAGTTAGCAAGGAATTAGATAGTAAAAACCCTGTGGATATAATATTCCTGGACCTTGCTAAAGCTTTTGATAAACTACCCCATCTGGAACTAATCAAAATGTTAGGGAAGCTCAAGCTATGTACTAACATCACTCACTGGGTTGCCAATTGGCTGAAGGGATGTCAACAGCGAGTAGCAGTCAATGGCATATTCTCAGGGTGGGTTGGGGTTACTAGCGTTGTGCCACAGGGATCGGTCCTGGGTCACATACTTTTTAATATATACACTTTCTCCCTAAAACTGGGCTCACAAAACATCTGGTTGTTGAAATTAGCTGATGACTGTCGGCTGGGAACAGCAGTGAATGGTCCAGACAGTACCACTGCATTACAAAATGCATTGGATTTTATTTTTGCCTGGATTGAACATAGTAAATTAACTTTAAATATTAGTAAATGTAAAGTCATGCATCTTGGTACTGGGAATAAATAGCAAAAGTATTATATGAACAACGGACCCTTAACTGTAAAATGCTGTGAAAAAGATATTGCAATGACTACATGCCCTGACCTTAAATTCGATATTCATTGCAGGGAGTAAGTAAAAAAAGTCAACCAAATATTAAATTGCATTTTTAGACACATTTCCAGCCAAGCAAGTGAAGTCATACTCCACCTTTACGTTGCTCTGGTTAGCCCTCACCTGGAGTACTGTGTACAGCTTTGGTCCCCTTATAGTAGGGAAAATATTAAAAGGGTTGAAGTGTTGCAGTGATGATTGACTAGGTCTATTACAGGTTTAAAAGAATTGCCATACCAACAAAGACTGGAAACACTCAATTTATATTCACTTCAATACAGAAGGTACAGGGGGGATTTATGTATGCTTTTTAATGCAATGGAGGATAACAATCTCAGAACAGAACTTAGCTTTGAATATAACCAAGGCAGAGTTAGTAGCAGGAACTACCCTAAACAACTACACTTGGAGAAATGGAATTTATTACTAAGAAAGAATTGGTATAGTCTAAGAGCAAGTGCATACTGGAATTGTCTCCAATCAGAAGTAATTCAAAGTAAAGACATGAATACTTTTAAAAACAATTTGGATAAGGTTACGGGTAATGAGGTTAAATTCGGGGTCGATTACCTTGGTTAAATCAATGTATAATACAATTAAAAAGCAAGCATAAAGGATGCAAGTTTATTAAACCTTGAATTGACCTATGAAACCTATGAAACTGATTTACATGACATTTTAAAAGCATAGCCTTTCTGCAGGGATCTCCTGATCCTGAAAATGTCATGTAGATCAGTCCAGTGGGGGCAAAAGTTATAGAGGTGTAAAAAACATGGAAGTATCAGTTTTTAAGACTTTTTTTGCTCACCAATAACTGAAAAAACATAAGGATTTGAAACCTGAAACTTTCAGGTTTGATAGAGTTCCCACAGGTACATGCTTTTGTGCTTTTTACCCAACAGTTAATTATTTTTTTAATTATTTAAAGATAACATTTTGTTTGTGAGCATGCACAGTTTAAAAAACTCAACATTCTAAGAATAGCTGAATTTCTGTGACAGCAGTGGGTTGCACTATATGACACAGCTGTCATTTACTAACTAATGACAGCTGTTTTGCACAGCAACTCATATGTCAGGGACGGGGCTACTGTCATTATAGCCTTCCATCCTGAAAGCGCTGTGCCTTAAACTGTATCTGCACACTGGTGGCTGCAATCCCTGGTGGCAGTGTATTTATTTACTTATTTATTTATTTTTGTATTATCTGACACCAGAATGCCCACCCCTGGTGTCGGATAGTCCTTCCTGTTATCATCCAGTACACACATACACACCCCCAAGCTGCCTTACAACCTGATCTGCACACTGGGGGACCCAAATCCCCAGAGGCAGCTTATTTATATATTTTGTTTTGTATAATCCAACACCAGGATGCCCACTCCTGGGTGTCAGATGCCCCCCCGCACAGCCAGGTTGTGTTATTAGTAGGTGCCAACATCGGGGGGGGGGATCTCCATGTCGATGTTTACAAGCTCATCACCAGCAGTGTGGAACACAAGGTAGCCCACCACCCAATGTCCCAAAATAGGTTTATTAATTAATTTAATAGGTACCTGCAAAAAAAAGTCGCACGTTTTTTTTTTTTTAAATCTGAAAGAAAGAAAACCATCCCTCATCATCCCTGCTGCCCCCTTCCACCCATTCTGATCCTCCCACTGAACACCCACCACCCCACTCTCCTTACCCTATATTTACCACTGGAGGTTGAACGCTGTCATGCTCTGTGGACCGAGACACATCTTCAATCTTCAAAGCCGAACCGTGAACTGAGGAAGAAAGGTAAGTGCTGTATATTGTATTTCAATGGCATTTTGAACTTATTTTCATAACTGTGCCATTTTGAGGAATTTGTTCACCAAATTTTCAATATAACCTTTTTGGGACCCCACCTCACCAACACTGGCAGTTTTATTTCATTAAGTGGGCCCAGAAGGTGATTTAAAATTTGCTGCACTAAATCACCTTTTGGGCCTGATTAATGAAATGTCAGCAACAGCGTTCATGAGGTGGGGTCCTAAAAAGGTAATGTTGAAAATTTGGTGAAATAATTCCTAAAAATGCCCATGTTACAAGCATATATTGAAATTTTTCTATGCACATGCATAACTTTGGTAATTTTTAATATTTGGACACCAAATTTTCAACATACTGTAGCCATTGTTTCACACCACCTCATGAACATTACAGCTGTCATTTTTCACATCCTGTCCGAAACATGTTTTGGAACATTTTCACATACCGGGTTCATGACAGGTACAGTCATAAGAAGACTATGTTAAAAATTTGAGGTTAAAATATTAAAAAAGAAAAAAAATTATTAAGTAACGCTGTTTGCAGGGATGTCTGTTGCACCACTGGAGTACATGCTACCTTAGTGTGCCAGTGAGCTGAGTTCAGATGTGAACTCAGTGAGCTGGTTTAATGGGACAAGGCTGAGGGGAAAGGTGCTGCAGCATGCAGCACCAGCCCCAGCTTGGGAAGGGATGGAGCAGTGTTTTGCAGACACCACTTCCTGTGGTGGGTCAGGGAACCTCACCCACAAGGTATTGACATGCATGCCAGGGCCTGCTGAGCCCATGCACTGGGTCAGGACTGACTCCAATATTGTATTTATCTCATTCTGTGAAGGTCACAAAGGGACCAGCGCAAAATGAGGATACAATTCCACTATCAGAAAAAGAAGGAAAATTCATTGCAAAAACACTACGCAAATGCAGACATAAGGGTTGTAGAATGCAAAGCGGGCAAAGAAGGGAAAAACAAACATCAGGGATTTGGGTCTCCAAAGTATTGACAAATCAGTGGTGGGAAGAAAGCTCCATAAGATTATGTTGACAAATACTGTATCACTCTCAGGCACTAGGTCGGGGCTGTATCTTGTGCTTTGGACAGGAGGCTATATGCTGCAGGGAGATGCTGGACATTAGGGTTGACAACCCCAAGTGAGACCCCATCACTGAATTTGTCAATACTCCAAGGACCCAAACCCTAATGTTTTTCATGTCCCTTTTTTGTGTGCCTTGTGTTCTACAACCCCAATGTCTGCATAAATGTTGTTTTTTGAATTTAATATGTATAAATATATATATATTTTTATGTTGGCTCGTGCATGCACAGCCAACATATTGAGGTAGTAGCAGATTTGGAGGCGCAGTCACTGTTGGGTGAATGCAGGGAACACATCAGTAGGTGCATCCCTCATTCCCCAAAAAGCCTGCATGCTGGCGCCACACCATACATACATAATGTGGTAACCACATCTAAGGAAAGGTCCGCTGCAATGCGAGCAAAGCTCATTATACACAGTGGACCTCCCGACATGCTTTCCCTGGTCATAAAAAAAATTAACATGGCCGCACACTGCCTGCCATAATGCTGACTTTGGGGGTGCCCAATCCCCCTGTCAGCATGCCCTGACCCAATGTATGTGTTGACAGGGGAGCCAACTCCCCTAGTCAGCATAATGAACCCCCTTATTTGTTATGTGTCGAGGGGGGGTGCCCAATCCCCCTCGGCTCTTGCCCCACATTTTTGTTGTGTGCTGACGGGGGTGCCCAATCCCCCATCTGCTACAGCATCCCCCCAAAACACTTAGGTGGCATGCTGAGAGCCCACCTCAGTGTGCCAAATCCCCAGAAAATTAAAAACCATCCCACAATGTTTTTTTTTTTGTAACCTGTAAAAAAAAAGAAAACGGTCCCTTGCCGTCTCCCTGCCTCCCCCACAACCTGAGAACACTCTCTGCGCACCCTGCCTTCCAACGCCCCCCTCACCCCATACTTACCTCTGGAGTCCGGCATGACAATCTTCGGTGGACCAGGAACAAGTCTGCACTTTTCAAAGCCAATAGCAAACTGAAGAAATGCCGGTAAGCTGTATAATGGCATAAATAGTTTTTTTTTTCAACTTTGGTGCATATCTCAGGCATTTCTTTGAATTTTTGCACCAAATTTTCAACATGGGGTTATTGGGACCCCTCCTCATGAATTCAGTCACTGTCATGGCATTTTTTGGTCCCAAAAGGTGATTTCATGGTCACTGCGTGGAATCACCTTTTGGGACTAAGTAATGAAATGACAGTGCCACTGTTCATGAGGGGGCTCTCAAAAAGCCTATGTTGCATATTTGGTGAAAAAATTCCCAAAAATGACTGTTTCATGAGTGTGCATTGCACTGTTTCCATGCACACTTGTAACTTCATGAATTTCTAATATTTTCACTCCAGATTTTCAAAATTGGCATTTTTCCACACCTCCCGATGAACAGTATAGCGGTCATTTCACATTTTTGCATGCCTGGTACAGAATAGTATGGTTGCCATGCGAAATACTTTTTTGGAACAGTTTGAGGAAATGACAGTAACACTGTTCATGAACAGAGGTCCTAAAATGCCTATGTTGAAAATTTGGTACCGAAAGACCATAAAATGACTGTGTTACAAGCGTGCATTGTGCAGTTTCCATGCACCCTTGTAATTTCACAAAATTGCAATATTTCCATGCCAGATTTTCAACACTGGCATTTTTTCACACCTCCTTATGAACAGTACAGCTGTCATTTTTCACATCCTGCCCAAAATGTATTTCTGCACCTATGGTGCACAATGGCATGGTCGCTGTGGGAAATAAACTTTTGGGACAGAGTAACAAAATCACAGCACCACTGTTCATGAGGGGAGGTCCCAAAATGCCTATGTTAAAAAGGTAGCTAACAAACTCCCAAATATAATTGGGTTACGGACATGTGTTGCCAGTTTCTATGCATGCCCATGACTTCACCAATTTTTCATATTTTCACTCCAGATTTTCAATGTTGCTATTTTTTACGCCTCCTCATGAACAATACAGTTGTCATTTTCCACATTCTGCCCAAAATGTGTTTTCATCCCTGTGTCGTCAAATGGCATAGCAGCTGTGCAAAACCACCTTTCAGCTAACAAACTGATTGTGCAGCTTTTCATGAAGTAGGCTCTCAAAAAGCCCATGGTGAAAATTTGGAGTGATAATACCAACACACACCTATGGTGTTAGGGTTTCCAACTGTAGCACCCCACCCTGTAGAGACTGACAGGCATCAGGGGTGTGACTTGGGATCATCAGCTGTAATGCTCACGCCGTTACACCCCCACCCCCACCCTGCAGCCAGTGACAGGCATCATGGTATGCCTTGCACTGTTCGGCCTCAAAGTTCACCCCATTCTCCTATACTGCACCCACCTCAGCGCATTTCTTTATGGAATGGGGTTAGTATGATGCCCAAAGACCCCAAAACACACCACAACACTTGCCAGTGACTACAGGGTAGGGTGAAGTACAATAGCTTGAGCGTTATAGCTGATGACCCAAAGGCACACCCCAATGCCTGTCAGTCTCTACAGGGTGGGGGTGGGGAAGGCATCATTTCAACACTTCACTTCAATTCCTATTATGCATCTCTAACTCCTTCACTACCAATGCCAATGCCAGTGAGACAAAATTTGGCATTGACAAATGTTTGTTTTATAGTGGCACAGTAGTGCCACTATAGATAGGGTTGAGTAGGCACTTTAATGCTAAATCTCAAATTTTGCACTTTAATAACTTTGCAATCATTAATTGGATTTGCACAAACATTTGCATGCTCGGTCTCCTGGGATAGATCTTTTTACGTGCCAAGTTGCATGTTGGTCAGATTGGTGGATGTCGCACTGCACATAGTAAAAAAACATTAAAAATTACAGTTTTTGCAGTTTTTTTGGTATTGTGTTGTGGCCAAATGGTTTGGAATTTTGGTCTGACATTTTCAAGGTAAAAAGTGCCTACCCCACAGAGCATGTCAGCATTACTTTGGTGAAAACATATTACTTCATTCCAAAGTTATTTAAAAAAGAATTATATTTGAGGCTCTGACTATGCTCAGTTCAGTCTTTTGGACAGAGGAATTGAATGAAAAAGAATCTTTTTTTCTTGAGGCTCCAAACCTTGGTTGCCAGAGGGTGATCCCTGGTCACCAGAAAAAAATAATTTTTCATGATTTTGCCCAAATCAAACTGTCATAACTCTGTCCAGGGATGTCTGTTTCAGACATTCAAGTATGTTTTTTTGCTCATTGGGAGTTGATGAGCTGTTCCATATGGTTTGCAACATTCCTGTGCCCCTAAAATGATGTATTTTTCACTTCTTAAATCCTGTTTTGTCACTCACTAATTTCCTTTTTTGTCATTTCTTGTTCATCATAACAAAAAAGGAAATCGGCTGGCAAACAAGGAACATGGCCAGTCTGATCATCTAATTGTGAAATTTTCATGACCAGATTGCCAGACCGGGAATACTTGTTTGCCAGCTAATTTCCTTGTTCACCTGATGAAAAGGTAATGGCAAATAAGGAAATTGACTGGCAAAAAATGATTCTGGTCTGTCCATCTTATGAAAATTTCATGACCAGCTGGCCATACTGGAAATCTTTGTTCGCCAGCCGATTTTCCTTTTTCACTATGATGGAAAAGGCTGACAAATTAGGAAACAGGATGGTGAAAAAGGATTCTTTTTCTGGCCATCTCATCTGCTAAAGTTGTTGTAAGACCATCTGATCCCCAAAAAATGTACCCAGTTGGTTCTTCTCATGTAAAAAAAGTCCTAGTGTCTAGTAGCACCCACACCCACAGTCTCCCTGTATATTATATATAGTATATAAAAAAATATTTATTTTATTTTTTTTATATTTTTTACATTCTTTTTTCTTCCCCATTGTGGCATTCTGCCACTTTGCCATTTGTCCCTGGTGTCTAGTAGCACCCCCCTACTCTCAATCCCCATATATATTTTATTTTATGTAATTTTTGTTCTTATTTTTTTATCATCCCCTCCCCCACTGTGGCATTCTGTTACTTTGCCCTTTATCCCTGGTGTATAGTGGTATCCCTCCACCACCAATACCCTCTGATTTTGTTCCAGGGTGCTCTTGTTGATTGTTAGAAGCATTCCACCCACCCTCCGGTGTCACCCTGCAAAAGCAGAAAATGGTCTCTTGTTTTCATTTTTTTTTGCCTGTAAAATAAAAAAGGTCCATTGCTGATCATGCCCATGCCCCCACCTAATCTCCCACTGTGAGCCCTCCTCCCCACAAGCCCCCTGACATCCCAACTGACCCTTACTAACCTCAGTAGGTCCCAGGTTTGAGGCCCGTTCTGCCAATCGAAGACGTGCCTTGCTGCTGGAACCAGCGACGGCAATATGAGAAACTAAGGCACATGCACTTCTATGTATTTCAATGGGGGGTTCAACTTTCAGCCACAACTTGACCATTCTGGGGAATTTAGGCTACAAATTTTCAACACAGCTGTTTGGGAACCCTACCTCATGAATAATATAACTGTCATTGGGCAACTGTTCCAGGAAAGGTGATTTCATAGTTGGTTGGTGAAATCACCTTTCCAGTGGCAGTTGCATAATGACAGTCATATTGTTCATGAGGTGGTGTCATAAAAAGGCTATGTTGAAAATTTGGGGCCAAAATTTCAAACAATGGTTGTGTTATGGGCATTCATTGCAATCTCGCTATGCATGCTTGTAAATTTAGAAATGTTCAATATGTTCACCCCATATTTTCAACATAGTCTTCTTATTACCCCACATCATGTATGTCAAAGCTGTCATTTTACAAATCCCAGCCAAAATGTGTTTTCTCACCTGTGGCAAAGAATGAAGTTGCAGTTGCAAAGAATGACATTTTGGCTGGGATTTAAACATTTTCTGTACTAGGAACATGCGGTGAGGTCATAAGAAGGCTATGTTGAAAATCTGGAGTCAAAATTATTTAAGATGGCACAGTTATGACTATTTGTCACAGTTTCGCTATGCCTGCTCATAACTTTGGTACTTTTAAATATTTTGAGCCCAAATTTTCAACATAGCCTTCTTATTACACCACCTCATGTATGTCACTGCTGCCATTTTTCAAATCCTGTCCAAAATGTGTTTATTGTAGCTGCACTGTGGATTGGTGTTGTGCTTGCACAGAGTTACATTTTGGTGGGGATCGCAAAATCTTCAGTACCGGAAATATGAGGTGGGGTAATAACATGGCTATGGTGACAATTTGGTGACTGTTGTACTATGACTGGAAGCACAGGTACTGGAGGTCAATGTGCTTCCACAGCTAGAGACATATGCGCATCGATGGAGGGATTCAGACCCTGCACTCCCACAGTAAAATAACCATATGGTTATTCTGCCTCAAAAAATAAGGAAATACATTACAAAAACTTTAATGCATAAGTTAGGGTTAAAGTGACAAAAGTAGGGAAATGTGGCATTAGAGTTTTCAACCCTAACACCCCATTCCCCACCCTGCACAGAGCCACAGGTGGGGAAGGGGAGGTAGCTGTCTTTTGGGCCATGAACCCTAATGCTCACCCTATTCACCTATGCTGTAGCCATGTCACCTAATTTTGAAATGGAATGGGGTGAGCATTAGAGTTCATGGCCCCAAGACAGCCCCCTCCCTCTTCCCCACCTGTGGCTCTATGCAGGTGAGGAATGGGGTATTAGGGTTGGAAACCTTAACGTCACATTTCCCAACTTTTGTTATCTAACCCTGTTTTTTCTTTTTCAGTTTATATATATATATATATATATATATATATATATATATATATATATATATACACATATATATGAATATATTTATATATTCATTGCAAAACTTGTTAATTTATCGTTAGTTGAAACAAAGTAGGGAATGAGGTGTTAGGAGTTTCTCACCTCGTCATCTCCCTCACTCCCTACCACCCCACCTCCTCCTCACACACCAACAGGCATCAGGGTGTGTCTTGGGGGTCATCAGCCCTAACTCTCACCCCATTTCATATGTAAGGAAACTGAGATGGTACAGTATAGGAGAATGGGGTGAGAGTTAGGCCCAACGACTCCAAGATACATCCCAACATCTGTTGGTGTGTGGGGGGTGGGACGGGGTGGTTGGAGTGGGGAAGGTGTTAGGGATGGAAACCCTAATGCCTCATTTCCCTACTTTTGTTGCTTCAACTCTAACTAATGCATTAATGAAGTTTTTTGCAATGAATTCCATTACTTTTTGAACAAGTGTAATTTTACCCTTATATGTTTATGGGACTGCAGAGCCCTCCCGCCAGTCAATAGTGTGTTGTGCTTGTACAGGGCCCTCTGTAACATGGGAGTGCAGGGCCCTCTGTGCCCTGTGCTCCTATGTAACCATAAGTGTATATACATTGTAATCAACCCTCAAGAGACCTGCGCCCTGATCGCATGCCCATCATTCCATAATGACATCCAATTGTGGTAGCCCAGGGTCCTATGGGCCCAGCACTCCCATCTATCCATAAGTGTTTAGACATTGCCATGAACTGTTATCTCCCAGTACTTCATAATGGAGGACCCTGCACACCCAGTACTGCATAATGATATCCATATATTGCAGTGCAGGGACCTCTGGGCCCTGCGCTCCCATCTACCTATAATTGTAGACCTACAGTGCAGACCTAGAGACATTCCAAGTAACCCCCATGCTGTAAATGGTGCAATAGATCAGTACCCATAGAAACATGGGGAAATATTCCACTGCAGTTATAATCATGGCCTGGCAACCTGCTCAGATGCTTAGTACACCTTGAGGTGTACTAAGCTGAGTTTTGGGAAAAATCTGTATCTCAAACTGTTTTTGAGATACAGGCACCGAAAGGTACTGCATACACCACAGTGTTATCCTATGTGAAATTTCAAACTTTGAAATGTTATAACTAGGGAAGCAATGTAAATATTATCACCAAACCAGCAAAAGTCACATATGTGTGGCAAGCCCTTTCTACCCTGAAACTTTCAGCATGAAATTCCAAACCATTTCTTTGCAGTGAAGTGCCAAAGAAACAGTAACCTTTAAAAATCCCTTTTCGCAAGCTGTCAAAGTCCTTTTTTGCAAGCTGAATCCCTTTTCATGAACAAATCCCTTTTTGTGAGCTAGGGCCATCTGGTCACCATCTCATGAAAAGGGATTTTGACAGCTCACAAAAAGGGATTAGCTTGTGAAAGGCATTTTGACAGCTCGTGAAAAGGGATTACATTTTAAAATCTCTTTTACTGAGCTGCCAAAATCCCTTTTCGTGAGCTGAATCCCTTTTCACAAGCTGTCAAAATATCTCTTTGTGAGAAATCCCTTTTCTTGAGGTAGGGCAGTCTGGTCATCATCTCTTGAAAAGGGATTTTGACAGCTCACAAAGAGGGATTTCTCACAAAAGGGATGTTGATGGTTCACAAAAAGGGATTTTTTTTCAACTTCTTTTTCCCTCTGGTCACAGCCTGTGGGCCCTCTCTCAGGCATCCTGGCCTGATCCTGCCCACCTGAGGTCCCCCTATGCCAAACCTCCTCTCTACCCCCTCCTCCTGCAGCCAGGACACCCCCAGCTTATGTTCTCTGGGGTGGGACCATCCCACCTCTTTGGGCACTCTTAGAGACTGGCCAAGTTGCAGGTGAGGGCCAGGGTGGAGTAACTGGAAGGCCAGGTGGGTGGGATCATGTGGTGGGCATGGGGGTCAGGTGCAATTGCTTACCCTGCAGAGCTGGGTGATTCCTTGTTCTGGTGAGCTCCCTCCCCTCTGAGCGTGGTGTGCAATGATGCCATGGTGCACTGCAAGCCTGACAACATCTGTCATGCTCACCCACATTTGTAGTCTGCATCCTGCAGTCATCCTGCAGTGCCCCTGATCTCCATCGGGGGTTGCTGGGATGCTGGACATCCCCATTGACCTCCCCCCAGGAGAAGAGAGCAGTCCATTGGATGCTCAATCCTCTCCCTCCCCTGCAAACCCCTGGCACCTGAGCTTACTCCTGAACCAGGGTCGCCGGTGTAATGTGAGGTGTGGCGTCCAGTGCCTGAACCCTCAGTGCCACCAGGCTGGCACAAAAAGGGATTTTGACAACTCACAAAATGGGATTACCTTTTAAAATCCCTTTTTGCTGATCCTTTTTTGTGAGCAAATCTTTTTTCGTAAGGTAGGGCCCTCTGGTTGTCATCTCGTGAAAAAGGATTTTGACAGCTTGGGAAAAGGGATCGGCTCACAAAAAGGGATTTTGACAGTCATGAAAAGGGATTGGAAGCAAGTGGTGAAAAGGGATTTTTAAGTTTATAAATGAGCATTTTTTGACTAAAATAAAGTACATCAAAGGCATAGAAGTGTGCAGGATGTCACCATGGACTAAACTCATGCTTGGTTTTCTTCAGAAGACATCCCTGGAGCATGTTATAATGTTTTGTTTGGGCACAGAAATTGAAAACAAGATGGTGGCTCACAAAAAGGGATTTTATTCTCACGAACAGGGATTTTATAAATCCTTCTTTGCAAGCTGTCAAAATCCCTTTTTGTGAGCCCAAATCCCTCTTCAAACCTGTGCAGCTATCCAAAAGACTGAACTGAGCATGCTCAAAATCCAAGATTTCTAAATTGAATAACTTTGGAACAGATTAATATGTTTTCACCAAACTAATGTTTGCTTGTTTATTGGGGCAAGCTCTTTCTACCATGAACATTTCAGACCAAAATTCCAAATGACATGAACACAGTGCAATGAGGAAAGAAAAAACAGCCAAAACTGGCGAAAAAAGTGACTTTTACACTTTTGTCACTATGTGCAGCACAAAAACTGCAAATCCGATCAGAATGAAATTTGGTACATCAAGAGACCTACCCCATGAGACAGTGCATACCAAATTTTGTGCAAATCAATTGAACAGTTGCAAAGTTATTAAAGTGCAAAATTTGAGGTTTAGCATGAAACTGCCTACTCAACTCTAACTATAGTGGTGCTATTGTGCCACTATTTTATATATATATATTTATATTAAGGATGTGGGTCTCTGGAGTATTGATGAATTAGTGATGAGGTCTTCCTTTGGGTTGTCAACTCTAATTGCCACTCATTCCCCTGAGCAAACAAGATCAGGTATGATCCCTTTTTTTCACATAGTGCCCTATGTGAAGAACACAGTAACAGATTATGTTGGTAACATGAGGCGAGCCATACTTCTCTACCTTTGAGGCACTGGCTTGGAGCTGTACCTTGTGCTTCAGACAGGAGGCTACAGGCAGGAGGGGGTGATGGGTGGGCATTAGGGTTGAAACCCCAAAGAAGACCCACCACTGATTCACCATTTCTCCAGAGACCCAAACCCCTAATATTTTTCATTTCCCTACTTTATGCATTTTGTGTTCTTCAACCTTAATGTCTGCATTAACATAGTTTTTTTGTAATTCATTTCCCTTCTTTTTCTGATAGTGGAATTGTACCCCTTTGGACCCCTGCACAAAATAAAATAAATAAAATAATGGAGATTGTCCTGACCCAGTGCATGTGCCCATCAGGCCTTGACTTGCATATCAACACCTTGTGAGGGAAGGCTCCCTGGCCCATCACAAGGCATCATGTGTGTGCCAGAACACTTTTCCATCCATCCCCAGGCTACAGCTGGTGCTGCATGGCCCAGCCTTCAGCCACTAAGCTGAATCATTCAGCTCACACCCAAGCTCAGGTCACTGGCATGGGAAGGCAATGTGATCCACACTGGGCCAATGGACATCCCTGCAAATAACATTACTTCAGAATTTTTTGCAATATTTTGACCCCAAAATTTCAGTGGAGTCTTTTCATGACCCCTGCTTCTGAACATGACAGGTGTCATTTAATAACATACTGGAGAAAATTGAATTTTGTGCCATAAGTGCAAAATCACATGTTGGACAGATTTTGAAAAACAACAGATGCTTCGTTCATGAGGTTGTGTGAAAAAAATGGCTATGTTGAAAACTTGGGGTTTAAATTTTGAAAATTTCTGAAGTTATAAGCATGCATATAAATTACACCATATCTTTGTAACTTTGTTTTTAAAATATTTTGACCCCAAATTTTCAACATAGTATTCTTATGGCCTGACCTCATGAACCCAGTAGGTGAAAATGTTCTAATCCCCGCTGGAATGTCACTTCGCATCACACGTGTAAAAACACGTTTGGACAGGATTTAAAAAATGACAGCTGTAACGTTCACATGTTAGCTAGGATTTGAAAAAATAATAGCCATAACATTCATGAGGTGGTGTGGAAAAACTGCTATATTGAAAATTTGGGGTTAGAATATTGAAAATTGCAAAAGTTATGAGTGAGCATAGAATAATTTCAATGTATGTACATAACTTGGTCTTTTCTGCATATTTGTTGCCCAGATTTTTAACATGGTCTTTTTGGAACCCCACCTCATGATCAAGGGCTGAGACATTATTGAAATCTGACCCAAAAGGTGGTTTCACACAGTGACTGCAAAATCACATTTCAGGCTGGATTAGATTTAATTTCACTGCACTTGTTCATGAGGTGGGGGTCCCAAAAAGCCATGTTGAAAATTTTGAAAAAATATATAAAAGTGCCCAAGTCATGAAGAAAAGTTCAAAACACTTTGAAATACATTATACAGCAATTACCTGTTTTCCTTAGTTCCCAGTCCAACACTGAAGAGTGAAGTCTTGACTCCAGTCCAGAGAGGATTATGGTGTTGGACCTCAGCTGGGTAAGTATGGGTAAGGGGGGATGGGTGCAGACAATGAGGGACTGTTTATTGTAGGAATAAAAAAGGCAAAAGATGTTGCAGGATGTTTTCCTTTTTTTACAGGTAGCTCTGACACTGGGGATTGGTCACCCCAGTGTCAGCATGACATGGTGGTCACCCCAGTGTCCCAGATTGCTGGATTGAGGAAAGGGAGGTTGTCTACTTCAGCACTGGGCATTGGGTACACCAGTGCTGGAAAGTATAAAATATTGGTATGGAGAGACATAAGGAGAAGGAAGGTACTCCTGACACTGGGGACTGGGCACCCCAGTGTTGGCATGGTACTTGTGTGCACCAGAGGTAAGAGGTTGTCTACATCAACACCCTATCACCCAAGGACAGGATCAGCTTTGACATTGCTAATATCAACCATGCCCAAGGTGTTGATCGTACTGATGGGTACCAGTGGCAACTGCCTGTTGGAAGTCCAGTGAAGTCATTATCTGGAGGAGCTGCATTCTAAACAGAGAAGTTTCATCATCAACCAAATCACTGAAGTCACTCAAAACAAGAAGTCTAGGGGTCTCCACCACCAGGTTGGCCATGAAACTCTTTAGTTCCTTCAGGAATTTGCTCCCATACCCCAGAGGCTGGTATATGAGAACAATCTTGCAAATTATACATGGCCCTCATTTCATTGCAACACATTCAAATGAGCTGGTAACTCGTAAGGGGTACACCATCAGACCCAATGCAGATCTAAAGCTGATGGCTACCCCATCAGTCCTGCACTCCCACCTAGGACTATGAACCATGGAGTAACCCAGAGGAATGCATGCCTTGAGCACAGGGCCTGAGTCATCACCCAACCAAGTCTCTGTGAGACGTACCAGATCTGCAAAGGAATCCATGATGAACTCCACCATCATGGTCATTTTATTTCTTAGAGATCTGGTGATGCCAAGAGCTGTCCTAAGGGAAGGGGCAGAGTCAGCTGGTTTGTCAGCTACCTGCTGACCAGAAACATCAGAAGTCCAGGGAACAGGAATCAGGAATGGGTGACATCAAGAGATCCCTTGAAAAATCAACTGCAGAGGTGTGAAATGATTGTCAGGTGTTCTTTGGATTTTTACACCCTTGGGGGTGGTGTACCTCTTTTGTATGTGAAGATTAATAAAATAACTTTTTACATTTCTAAATGCAACCCCCTTGTTCCCAGGGGTTACTAGAATCCCACTTAGAATCAATGACAGGCAGGGAGAGGCAGCTTGTGAGATGCCAGTTAAATGGGTTTCACACTGTCATGCTCTGTTTTCAGTTTCTGCTGAGCTGGAGTGATGATGTCACCTAAGAATTCTCACAGCAGCATAAGCCACAATGAAATGCTAGCTGCAGAGGTTAGCAGTAGAATGTTGGGGAACTGAATTCAGTCTTTAAAGTCAGTCTTCAGAGTAGTCTGGTGGAGACTCAAGAGAGTGAGGAGTGCTGCAGAAGGCAGCTCCTCAGACCCTAGCTCTGATATAGAACTACCTCAGAAGAAGGGATTGTGTATTCTCATCCTAGAGAGGAACACAGAAGACCTGTAGAAGGAAGTGGTAAGGACCATTCCTAGAAGTTGTTCCAGTGCCCCATCCCCAGAGGGATGGAGGGAATTCCAGGACTTCAGGGGCAATCCCCTGATCCAGCCTGGAGAGGGAGAAGCTGCCTCAGAATCATTTTGTTCTGTGAGTACCAGAGATTGTGTTGTGGGAAAAAGCCCTGGGGCACCTGCATACTGTGGTGAGTTATTCTCTGATAAAGAGACTTTGTTCATCGAGACAGTGTTTTAAGTAAAAGTATCTGCCTACTGTGGGGTCAAAGAGAGACTTGCCAAGTACAGAACTTTTAAACTGTGTATGACTTAGAAGCATCTGCAACAGTGGGGGTCCAGGGTAATGACATAGCTACCTACAGAACTTTTAAAATCAGGACACCTCCAGTGAAAAGTAGAATGTTAAATTTGTAAAACATTTTGAGTGAGTATCTACAAACAGTGTTTCAGAGAAAGTGTTTTAACCAAATGGATGGCTGAGTATAGATTTGGGAGCAAAAGGTGGGAGACCCCCCATCTGGAGTAACCAGGTTTACTTCTCCGGGTTCAGTTTGGGCACCTATGTTTTCTCTCTGGCATTTGGCCAATGCCTGAGGAAAGCACCCAGATGTGGGATTTTGGATTTTCCCTGACAGCCGGAATGTGATCGTGGGTGGTTTAGGGAGCCACCATCAACCTCCATGCAATATGGAAAAGTGTCCTCATACTGGCCGGGGTGCCAAGTGAAGGAAAAGAAGAGAAGTTTACCAGTTCAGGCCGTGTGTGCCCAGATCCATTCAGAACCTGAGGGTTTGTAGTGAGGAAGTGTGCTCTGTACCTCAGTAATCTGCACTACCAGTGAGAGTAGCCCTGTGGGGGTCCATCTTTGCTTTGTTATTCTCTGTGTTATGTGAATAAAAGCCACACTCTAGAATCCCAACCTAGTTTGGACATTACAGTTATTGCTTCCAGTTTTGGATTTACTTGGGTGCAACTGACCAGAAGTACAAACCTAGCATAATGCTGAGCAAATGTTTTCTCCCAGGGACCCAGGTTAATAGCCATGCTAAATGGTCCCCTCAGGTGTGAGCCAGGTAGTTGCCACACTTGGTTACCCTATCTAAGAATGGCAGGCTCCATAGTAGAATTAATGGGTCCACAGAGTTCTGTGCACTATTTGTAGTGACTGCCCCCACCTCTCTCAGTGGTGCCTAGATGTGAGAGGAGCAGCCCTTCTAGCAGAAAAAAGGGGGGCAGGTGGGTGGAGGTTACAAAAACAATATATGTTTGGCAGTCTACTCCTTTATGGCTTTGTGACTACCCCCACCCCTCTCAGTGGCACCTAGATGTGAGAGGAACAGCTCTTCTAGCAGAAACAAGGGGGGCCAGTGGGAGGAGGTTATAAAATAGAGGCACCGCTGGGATTTGTTTGGAATTTGGGAGAAAAACAAGAAAGGTTTACTCAGGTTGTGGCTAGTGTTTCATCTGTCTGGCAGTAGGTAGCTCAAACAAATTGGAAGCTTTGCGCATAAGGGATTTGCCAGAGAAGTGCCATCCATATGTGCCACTGTGTGCTGCTGTTCATGTGCTACTGTAATTGTGCCAATGTTTACCAAGGAGCTGTAAAGCCAGATTGTGTGTGCCCCTTGCCCTGCATCAAAATAACATTTGCCAGCTTTTAATTTTCAAGTTGTAACAAGAAAAAGTATGGAGAACTGTGGGAAACAAAGAGGCATTTGTGCCCTAGAAGTTTAAAGTGCTTGCTGTGTGGACTGGGGGAGTTGCTAAGGAAATTGCCATGATAAATGGTTAAAATGGTGCTCTTGCCGAGGAGTTACAGTTGGAAAGAAAAAAAGTTGCTTTGCAGTTTAAATTTTGCCTGCTCGACGATCACTGTGGAGGAGAAGAGCATGAGAAGAGATAGAGGCTCATTTGCATGGCGTTAAGTGATTAGTAAGACTGCAATCAGTATCACCCCCAAGCCAGCTTCAGAGGCTGCCCAGTATTCGAGAGGGAGAGAGCAAGTAATGTACGAGCTGGCTTGCCAGGAGGAGCATCGCGGCAACTGCATACATTGAAAAACTTACAAAATCAGGCTTTTCTGTTTTAAATCAGGCTCAACCCATATTCCGATCGACTAAGGAGAAAGCGTGGTGTTTGCAAGGACAATTGGCATGATTGACAGCCAGCTTCAATCCAGAGGCCTCCATAATCACCTGTAGGCCGAAATTTCCATCGTAAACGCCAGCTACTGATTCAGTGAGTAGCATTCAGAAAACAGCTCAAACTGTGTGATTTTTCTAAAGCCAGCTGGATCTGTGTGTAAACAGTAAAATTGTTTTGCAAAGAAGGACTGTGTAAAATTAACAAGAATTCTGAGTATTAGACTGTGAGCATGATTATGGATTCAGCAACAGTGTAATTTTCTGGGCAAAGTGAGAGACTGTGGGTTGTATGAGAGATGCAACAAAACAGGCAATCCTGTGCATGAAATACTGTGGCTTTAGTGGCTTTAAGCAAGCAAAAGTGATCAAAAGTGAATGTAAAGTCCTAGAAAAATCATATAGATGCTGAGGGAACAAAACAGTGCAGTCAGTGCAGTTTGAGTGAACTTTATCAGTAGGCAGTAAATCAGATGAACAGTGGCTTGAGTCAGAAACAGAATGTTGATGCGCCAGGAGTGCTGCCACCACCATTACAGGGTGTGGTAGTAATGTAAACACCGCAGCAGGGGAGCCATTTTATGAAACTTTTACCAAACAAAGTGAACTTTGAGATAACAGTGAACTTTTGTGTCTTTTTTCTGCAGTCATGGCTTCGGGGTCATCCCACTACCCGGATCATGCCCAGGCTATGATAGTAGAAGAGGTTAACAAGCTGAAAGACATAGAGAGATGTTTCTATGGGGGATGTTTGCCTCCTCATGTTGTGATTCCCAGATACCCTGTGAGGGTATACATAATGTGCCTCAAGGCTGAAAGGGACATCTTCATGATTCCTCACTTTTCTGGGTGCCTAGAGAAGCAAGGCCTAACTAATGCACCCAAGATTTGTTTGGCTTCCACGTGGACAAAGCTTCAAGATCCTGCAAATGGCAGCACACAGCACCAGATGGAGTCTGTTGGGGGAAGCCCAGCAGAGTGCGGCATAAGGGAAGAGGGTGTGAATGTACAGGCAGAGCAGAGTAGTGATGATGTATCCATCTCCAGGTCACAGATGGGCAGTGTGGAGGGAGCATCAGTGGATCCATGAGGAGAGGGGCCAAGCCCTAGTCTCATAAGAGAAGATGAGTTGCATGAGAGCCTAGAATGGGAGGTGTTGACCTCCATGCCCAGTGAAGAATGGACAGTCTCGGGAGTGAAGATGACTGCTCACTCCTGGGCTCAGATCCTCAGCAAGGAAGAGGAGGAGGGGGAAACTATGTTTCCTTATGAAGAAGATGCAAATCCACAGCCTTGGGCTCTTGCCTCAGAGGAAACAGAAGAAGAGATTGGTGACTCCACTGCCCTGTCCCCACAAAGAGGAGTCAGAGATCCATTGTACATAGCATTGATCATGCGTCACTGGCAGAAACAGGACTGGCCACCCCCAAGGCAGGCAAGTGGTCTTGAACTGACCAAGAGTAGTAAGGAGGAAAGACTGTTTTGTAGGAAGGCAAATTAGATCTATGGGATATATCTTCCTACCTTTCCTCAGAGAGTCTGGGAGGAGATTGAGAGAAACTGGAAAGCCTGTATAGTGGAAGAAGCAACAAAGGACCTGCATCCAGGTGCAACTCAATTTGTCAGAGACAAAACTGTCAGAGACAGATTCAAGTATTGGAAAGTGGGCAGGACACTGTTCATAGATACTGCACGTATTGTGGATGGAAAGGGCAATGAGACTTTCCATAACTTGAATTATGAGCACCCAGATGGGGGTAATAATTCTTGCTCCTGACCCATTTGGGTACTAACCTCAATGCAACCAACTTCCTGTGAATATGCCCATGCCTACTAAGTGGAAAGCAGAGCAGTGGTAGCCAGTGCTGCCATCCAGTCATTGTCGTACCCATGTTGTTCCGCCAGTCTGGTGTTCCAGGATCCAGGTGCGTTCAGATTCATTAGCCTTGCAGTGTGCCTTCCAGTTCCATTGCTTGGCCTTCCAAAGATGATATCATCAAGAGAGGACATAAACCCAGCTGTTTCCTGATTCATCACCTGGAATGTCTGATGACTTCAGACCAGCTGTTTCTTTCCTGTTCCAAGATTCCATCTCCTAGATGACATCATCCCAGCAGTTTCCAGACGTGCCATCCTGTCATTTCTGGAAGATTTCTGCCCAGTTGTATCTGATAAATGCTGCCAGGGAGAGTCTTCAGCTGGAGATCCAGGTGCTGTACCATTTTCATTCTTCAAGGGACTGGTAAGTCCAGACTTTTCTTACCTTATTGACATTGCAATACGCATCATACACCTGGCAGGCTACAGACTGTTTGAATAGTTCACAAAGACTCTTCCCTTGAGGACTACAGTCCTACAAGGACTGTGCTTCACCGGGCTCCGGCCCAGGAGACACTCTTTCATGGACCATGACTTTGGGCACTGTTGTCACTAGTTGGTACATTTAGGGCACTCCATCCCCAAAATGTGCATTGTATATAATGTTAATGTTTTTCTACTGTTTTCTGCTTTTCTAAAAAAAGTATTTTGGGGGGGATTCTCCAGTGTTTTGATGGTAATGGTTATGACTGTGTACTGTGTTTGCAGATTAAGGGTGTGTTTTATCGTTTCTCTTTCAGGTGGTTCCTGATGAAGACAGAAGACAAGACAAGAAGAGGAGTGGAGGGACTCATCGGAGTTTGTCATGTGCTTTAAAGTGTCGTGTTTAAAGTACTGTGTAGTTGTTAACCTGTGTTAACTTTTTCTTCCACAGGTGTAGTTGTGGGGAAGTGTGGGAGTGTAATGCTTAGGTGTAGTGTTAGCTCCTTAGATTGGTTTGCAGGTGTCCAGGGATGGGGGGAGGTTCCCCTGTTTTGGGTAGTTTTTGTTTCCAGTCAGATAGGTTTTTCCTAGAGGGGTAGGGGGATAGACAGGCTCTGGTCCTGACCTGAAGTAGGGACTGCAGTACTGGTCTATTAGGGCTATGTTCTGGACAGTTCTTTCAGGGCCACTGGTTACTACAGTAAGATCATAGTGTAGGGGCTGATGCGGCAGCCAATGGCCTCTGGGACCTTAGTGTTGTTTGCCTATGCCTGACACATGGTAGGGGAGAAGGTAGCACTACCTCCCCATAATCAACACATAGGGTTGGATGACTTGGTGCTGGGTAGGCAATGACTGTGGACAGTCATTTTCCTGGCTGAGGGTGGGTGTAACCCCCTTGTCCCAGGGATTACTAGAATCCCACTTAGAATCGGTGGCAGGCAGGAAGAGGCAGCATGTGAGATGCCAGTTAAATGGGTTTCACGCTGTCACACTCTGTTTTCAGTTTCAGCTGAGTTGGAGTGATGATGTCACCTTAGAATACTCACAGCAGCATAAGCCACAATGGAATGCTAGCTGCAGGGGTTAGCAGTAGAACGTTGGGGATTTGAATTCAGTCTTCAGAGTCAGTCTTCAGAGTAGTCTGGTGGAGACTCAAGACAGTGAGGAGTTTTGCAGAAGGCAGCTCCTCAGAGCCTAGCTCTGCTGTAGAGCTACCTCAGAAGAAGGGGTTGTGTGTTCTCACACTAGAGAGGAACACAGAAGACCTGTAGAAGGAAGTGGTAGAGACTGTTCCTAGAAGTTGTTCCAGTTCCCCATCCCCAGAGGGATGGGGGGAATTCCAGGAATTCAAGGGCAATCCCCTGGTCCAGCCTGGAGAGGAAGAAGCTGCCTGAGAGTCATTTTGTTCTGTGAGTACCAGAGATTGTGTTGTGGGAAAAAGCCCTGGGGCACCTGCATACCATGGTGAGTTATTCTCAGATAAAGAGACTTTGTTCACTGAGACAGTGTTTTAAGTAAAAGTATTTGCCTACTGTGGGGTCAAAGAGAGACTTGCCAAGTACAGAACTTTTAAACGGTGTATGACTTAGAAGCATCTGCAGCAGTGGGTGTCCAGGGTAAAGACATAGCCACCTACAGAACTTTTAAAGTCAGGACACCTCCAGTGAAAAGTAGAATGTTAAATGTGTAAAACATTTCGAGAGAGCATCTACAAACAATGATTCAGAGAAAGGTTTTGTAACCAAATGGATGGCCAAGTATAGATTTGGGAGCAAAAGGTGGGATACCTCCCCATCTGGAGTAACCAGGTTTACCTCTCCGGGTTCAGTTTGGGCACCTATGTTTTCTCCCAGTGTATTTGGCCAATGTCTGAGGAAAGCACCCAGATGTGGGATTTTGGATTTCCCCTGAGAGCCGAAATGTGCTTGTGGGTGGTTTAGAAGGCCACCATCAACCTCCATGCAATATGGAAAAGTGTCTTAGTACTGGCTGGGGTGCCAAGTGAAGGAAAAGAAGAGAAGTGTACCAGTTTTGGCAGTGTGTTCCCAGATCCATTCAGAACATGAGGGTTTCGTAGTGAGGAAGTGTGCTCTGTACCTCAATAATCTGCACTACCAGTGAGAGTAGCACTGTGGGGGTCCATCTTTGCTTTATTATTCTCTGTGTTATTTGAATAAAATCCACACTCTAGAATCCCAACCTGGTTTGGACATTACCATTACTGCTTCCAGTTCTGGATTTACTTGGGTGCAACTGACCAGAAGTACAAACCTAGTACAATGCTGAGCAAATGTTTTCTCCCAGGGACCGAGGTGGATAACTAAGCTAAATGGTCCCCCCAGGTGTGAGCCAGGTAGTTGCCACACTTGGTTAGCCTGTCTAAGAATGGCAGACTCCGTAGTAGAAGTAATGGGTCCACAGAGTTCTGTGAGCTATTTGTAGTGACTACCCCCACCTCTCTCGGTAGCGCCTAGTTGTGAGAGGAGCAGCCCTTCTAGCAGAAACAAGGGGGGGCCAGTGGGGGGAGGTTACAAAAACAATATATGTTTGGCAGTCTACTCCTTTATGGCATAGAATGGGATCCCTTTTAATGTTCTTCATGAGACTGATTTTGATCCAACGTACTGTCTTTTTCCAGAGAGTGGCTCATTTGTGTTTTACAGATTTGAACATTGACCCTGGAGGACCCTCATTCCTCTGCAGTGACCCATTACCACTGCAGGCAGGGTACAAGGGAGCCCCCTCAAGGGATGCCCCTCCCATAGCCAATCTGTGAAGTAGACAAGATGAGGCCTAAGTGCTGTACATCACATATTAAACAATAAGCTAAAACTAAATTAACGAAATAAACAATTCCCACCCACTTCATAAAATCAAACCACCCCACTCCCATTCAACAAAATCATAAAATCACAGAAAACTGCATTTTCACACTCAACCCAAAATAAACTACATATACAAACTGCTAAATCTAAACAGTCACACAACCACACACAAAGCTATACAAAGAGAACTAAGATAATTCTAGTTTAATCATCAGAATGAAGCTCCACCGCAGACATAAATAGATGATTCGCAGAAGAAAATAACATCAGATTTGTCATATAGTCCATAAAGTCCAGCAACTATCCAGAATAACAAAATAGGGTTCAGTTAAGGGTAAAACTGTGCCTTACCCTCTCTCACCAGGTAAAGAAAACAGTACTCACAAAAAAAGGGGGACCTAGGTGGACAAGTCCAGCAAGACTGCTTTCTTCCCTCTTCTCCTTCTCTCACCAGGAAACAAAGAGGATTGGTCAAAAACCAGGGAGATTCACCGTCTCCCCAAGAATCTCCAGCATCCTGAGCTCTAGAGGGAAATCAGATAGGAAATCCCAATTGGGGCCAAGACGGTCAGACAAATGAACTGACATGGAGCCCAAGCTAGCACCAGACACCCCATAGCAGCACAGCCACTGAAACCATTCAGCCCAGCAAGGACTGCCTCCCAGAACACAGTCAGAACTGACCAGATCCCTCAATCAGACCCCCACCTGAAAACCTAACTAGCTTGTCTCAGGGTGAAGTTCATCTCCCAGACACAGACCAAAGTTATAATTGCAAATTGAATGAATTGTAAACTGAGGATGAGGAGTAAATAATGGTATAATCCACTCCTCAGACTAACACCACTCTGAGCCTTCCAATGGAATTCAATCCATAGCAGTCCAGGTAATCAAAATCCAGTTTCCACACTGAAGCCAAAATGGGGAAGGAGATTAAAGACTATGGAGCTCGGTGTGGCAGAGAGTTAAAGAATTAAGCAGATTAACAAACTGTGAACTGACAAAGAGGAGCAAGTTATATAATCCACTCCTCAAGCTAGCACTGCTCTGAGCATCCCGGTGATACAAATTCAGCAACAATTCAGATGATAAGACAATTCCCGTGCCGAAGCTGAAATGGGGAGGGAGGGACTGCAAATTGTAGAGCTTAGCAAGGCAAAAGGTCAGCATAAAACAGAAACAGAAGTAGGACGCAAATGTAGCTGGCAGTCTTCACAACAGTAAACACAACAGGTAAAACAGTAAACCCACATATTAAGAAATGAACAGGGAATCCTGAGTAAAGTGGTCAACACCTAAAAAGCATATGGTAGTGTTCTAGTTATGTAGTCATCTGGACTGATCAAAGTTAAGTATGTGGAGCAGGAACCCTGGAGCCTGAGGTGTAAAACAAAAAAAAAGTCTAATTAATCACTACTTTGCTAACTTACATTTTTAACTAAAACACTGTACAAACCACAAGCTATTCCTGTGCTAAAGCCTAACAAGGTGCAGAATTAGCACTGTTTTAATGGCAAAATAAAATATTTTTGGCTGCGCAAAATGTCCTATGAGGAGAGACTGTGGGAACTAAACATGTACACGTGGAAGAGAGGAGGGAGAGGAGACACATGACAGAGACCATTAAATACCTCATGGGGGGTGAATAAGGTACAGGAAGCAAGCATTTTTCTGAAAAAAAGGTGTACAAGAACTAAGGGGAATGCAATGAAGCTGGAGAGGGAAAGTTTAGGAGGGTTGTGAGGAAGTACTTCTTCACTGAGAGAGTGTTGGATGCCCAGAAAAATCTTTCAGTGAAGGTGTTGGGGGTGAAACCAGTAGAGGGCATCAAGCATGCATGGTATAGTTATAAAGGAAAACTGATATCAAAGCTGGGGGGGGCAGGTGGGCAGGGATCAGTTAGGGTCTGCAGTGGCAGAACAGGCAGGGAAAAGAGGGGCAGACTAGGTGGGCCAAGCGGTCCTTATATGCTGACAAATTCTATGGTTATATGTTTCTATGATGGACCACCCATCATGGAAGCCATCTTCTGTAATTGTAATTGTCAGGCCTTATATTTGGCTAAGGTATCAGTTTTATCTAAAGCAATGTAAGCAGCAGAGATTGCCCTGGCAAGCTGATAAGGACAGAAGGGGATTTCTCAAGGTCACCAAAGAAACACCAGGAATTATAACAGTGAGTGGTATTCACATTTCTTAAGTTTCATTATGTGTGTAAGGAGGGTATCGTGATACAAAAGAATATTTGCTTACTTACTTATTTATTTATGTTTACAAATGTAAAGGCCTTTTACTGTTTAGAGCCTAGTTGGAGGTTTTCAGTGAGTAAAGGTGGTAGCAATGTTTGTGATGGCAGTCAGGTATGAATGGAGTGGCTCATGAATTCCAAATGTGATTGGCCCACATTCCAAAGTGCTTTCCTGAACTGGTTCTGACCTGTGCATTCTGGGGAATTAAGATGTGGGTCTCAGAAAGTATTTAATCAGGACGTAGTAAATTTCCATCTCATTTTATAAACAGCACATATTTCTCTGGAAAACAGTTGAGGATGTGAGGGGGATTTTTCATGGTCAACAAAGAAACACTATAAATTAGAACTGTAATTACTGTAGTACTTCATTTTTAGGGCTGCAGTGGGTGGAGCCCTGCAGACCTCTTGCTTTCAAAAAAGGACTCCACATTCCTTGCATTTTTTGCAACCGAACAACATGTTGGAGTTCCTCCACAGTTGCTGCTGCACCTGTGGAGCACTCCACTCACACTGCACTATCTTTTAAGTGAGAAAAAAAAGTCAGCAGTCCTGATTGTGACACTGGGGGAATGGGTACCCCCAGTGTCACTCTTATGCTCGGGGGTGTGTGGGGTGGTGGGGGCTGAGAGGCAGGGTCCGGTGGTGGGGATATCTCTAAAAAAAGGGCAGTTAACACAGCACACTCTGATGTGTCTAAGATAGCCACTGCAGTCTATTGCTCATGCACGACTACACGCACATGTGCAGAGTAAGGCAGCAGATATCTTGGTCGTGGGTGGAGTGTGTCATGTTCCACCATGACTGCTGTTTGTTTGTTTTTTTAAATTAGAGATATCGCCCCTCAACCCTCCCTCTCAGCACCCACCCCCACCACCCCAGAAGCATAAGAGTGACACTGGAGGTGCCCAGTCCTGCAGTGTTGTGATCATGTTATGTGGCCCCTTTTTTGTTTACTATATATTTTTTATCCCTCCACCCAACCCTCCATCTCAGCACCCACCTCCCCACCCCCCAGAAACATAACAGTGACACTGAGGGTGCCCAATCCCCAGTGTCACAATGGTGATTCTGCTGTCCTTTTTTCTTTTAACCCTGTAAAAAGAAAAAAAAAATCCATATATGTCTTTTGCACCATTACTGTCCCATCACCTGACCCTCCCACTCAGTATCCACCACCCCACCACCCCCAGAAACATAACATTTACACGGGGGGTGCCCAATCCCCCAGTCTCACAGTGGTAATTCCTCTGTCCTTTTGTTGTTGTTTTTTTCTACCCTGTAAAAAGAAAAAATGTCCATTGATGTATTTTGCACCATTTCAGTCCACCCACCTGACCCTCCCACTCAGCACTCCACACTCCACACCCCCGCAATCCCTTACATACCCATCAGGGGGTCCAATGTCATAATCCTTTCTGGACCCCAGGCACATCTTCACTCTTCAAAACAACAGGCATGTGGTTCAATATATTTCAAAGGTGTTTTGAACTTAGTGGCATAACTTGGGCATTTTTGCATATTTTGGCCCAATTTTTCAACATGCCTTCTTTGGAACCCTACCTCATAAACAATGGCACTGTCATTAGGCAGATCTGTCCCAAAAGGTGATTTCATGATCACTGTGTGAAATCACCTAACGGGCAGGAGTTGAACATTTTCACTGCCCTTGTTCATGAGGTGGAATCATAAGAAGATTATGTTAAACATTTGGTTTAAAAATATTGACAAACAACAAAGTTATTAGTCTACATTGATTTTTGTGAATGCAGGATCATAATTTAGGTAATTTGATATATTTGTACACCAAATTTAAAGCAACAGTGCAACAAAGAAAAGTTAAAAGCTAATTTTCTGTTATGGTTATGAAAATATTGCAAGAACTATTGATTTGGGTTTTCTGGATGGTTCCTATGCTGTGTACTGCACATCTGAATTTTCATCTGGCCATATTTTTTTCTTGAGAAATAATTATTTTAAAACTTTCATAAAATTCCTAAATGATGACAGAAATGGAAAATGTTACCACCAAAATAAACTAGAAAACATCTGGCATTGATTAAAAAGAAAAAAAAGGTGGGGTAAAATGTTAGCCCATTTTTGTTGTACTGTTGCTTTAAAACATAGCCATATCTCTACAGTACCCCATGAATGTGACAGCTGTCATTTTTCGAATCCTGGCCAAAATGTTTTTTTTTTATATCCTGAAAGATGATTTCATGGTCCCTGCGTGAAATCACCTTTCTGGTAGGAGTTGAAAATGTTCTCTTTCATTGTTCATGATGTGGGGTCATAAGAAGGCTATATTCTAAATTTGGTGTAAAAATATTTTTAAAAAAGTTATGAGGCTATGCTGAATTTTGCAGACACAGGCTAGTAAGTTTGTTAATATTCAATATTTTACCTCACATTTTCTACAAAGCCATTTCTTTACAGCACTTCATTAGAACTGCCTGCTGGCCAAAAAAATCCAATTGAAACATAGAAACATAGAATTTGACAGCAGATAAGGACCGCTTGGCCCACCTAGTCTGCCCATTTTCCTACCTAACAGATAAGCTGCAGATCCTAGTTAACCAACAGCTTACTTCCTCCTACCCCCCACTTGGACTGCCTTATGTCTGTCCCATGCATTCTTGAATTCCCCCACTGTTCTTGACTCCATGACCTCCTCAGGGAGGCTGTTCCATGCATCCACAACCCTCTCCATGAAAAAATACTTCCTCACATTACCTCTGAGCCTCCCTCTATCTTCAAATTGTGCCCCTTGTTCTTGCACATCTCTTTTTCTGAAAGATGCTACCCTCTTGGACTTTGTTGATTCCCTTGAGGTACTTGAAAGTTTCTATCATGTCCCCTCTCTCCCTTCTTTCCTCAAGGTATACATATTAAGCTCCTTTAGTCTTTCTTCATATGTCTTCTGGTGCAGACTCTGCACCATTTTGGTTGCCCTCCTCTGGACAGCCTCCACTCTGTCTATGTCTTTGCGGAGATGGGGTCTCCAGAACTGCACACAGTACTCCAGATGGGGTCTCACCAACTGTCTGTACAGAGGGATAACAACTTCCTGTTTTCTACTATTGATGCCTCTTCCTATGCATCCCAGTATCCCCCCAGCCTTACCTACTGCCTTCTCACATTGCTTGCCCACCTTTAGGTCATCTGATATAATTACCCCAGGTCCCTTTCCATTTTTACTGTTGTCAGTATCTCACCCCCCATTGTGTACTCTTCCCCTGGGTTTTTGTTTCCCATGTGCATTACCTTGCACTTCTTTGCATTGAATCTGAGCTGCCATACATTTGACCATTCATCCAACCTTACCAAGTCCCTTCTCATCCTTTACACTCCATCTTGTGTATCAACCCTATTGCAGATCTTTGTGCCGTCTGCAAAGAGACATACTTTTCCTTCCAGTTCCTCTGCAATGTTACTTATAAAGACATTAAAAAGGACCGGTCCCAGTACTGAACCCTGCGGTACCCCATTAGTAACCCTCCTTTCTTCACTGTGTACTCCATTTACTACTACCCTTTTCGTCCTGTTGTCTAGCCAATTTTTTATCCAGGCTACCACCTTGGGGCCCACTCCAAGGCTGGCTAACTTGTGTATTAATCTTTTGTATGGGACTGTATCAAATGCCTTGCTAAAATCTAGGTAGGGCATGTCCACAGCCCCTCCGTGGTCTACTACTTTGGTCACCCAGTCAAAGAAATTGATTAGATTCATCTGACATGACCTTCCCATCGTGAATCCATGCTGCCTTGGGTCCTGTGCCCCACTGGCCTCTAGGTACTCAACAATTCTTTCCTTCAGAAGTGATTCCATCATTTTCCTTACCACTGAGGTCAAACTAACTGGTCTGTAGTTTCCAGCCTCTGTCCTGTTCCCACTTTTGTGAAGAAGAATCACATCTGCCCTCCTCCAGTCCTCAGGTACCACCCCATCCTCCCATGATTTGTTAAAGAGAGTAGTCAGCGGTGTCACTAGTTCTACCCTTAGTTCTTTTAGAATTCTTGGGTGAATCCCATCAGGCCCCATTGCTTTGTCCACCTTCAATTTTATTAGTTCTTTCAGAACCCTTTCTTCTGTAAATGGACTGGTATCGACCCCCATTTTCAGAGTGTTTCTCTTGTTTGGTTTATGTACCTCCCCCTCCTCTTCCTTTGTGAATACTGAGCAGAAATATTCATTCAGTATCCCTGCCTTTTCACTGTCCCCACCCACATTCCTCCCTTTATTAAGCCTCAGTATCCTCCTTGGTCTTTCTTCACTCCCTAATGTACCTATAAAGGTCTTATCCCCTTCTTAACATAATTGGCTATCCTTTCCTCCATTTGGGCCTTTGCTATTCTGACTGCCTTCCCAGCCTCTTTCTGCTTTAGCTGATAAAGTTCTCTGTCCTGCTCCTTCTGTGTTTCCTTATATTTCCTGAATGCTATCCTTTTCTTCTTAACCTTCCCTGCCACCTCTTTTGAGAACCATAGCACTTTTTTCCTTCATTGTGTTTTATTGATTTGCTTTACACAAAGGCTTGTTGCCTCTGTGATGGCTGTTTTGATTACTCCCCATTGTTCCTTCACCCTCCTTCTTGCCTGTTTGCTAGTGCTTTCTAAGGCACTCTCTCATTTCCCAAAGTCAGCCCTCCTAAAGTCCAATATTCTTGCTTTTGTATGGCTTGATTGTATGGCTGTGTTTATCGTGAACCTCACTGTTTGGTGGTCGCTTGTTCCCAGATGGCTACCCACCTCTAAATCTGAGATTCTTTCTCTGTCCCCATTTGAGAGTACCAGGTCTAAGATTGCTCCCTCCGAGTGGGTTCCAATACTAGCTGTCTGAGGCATGCCCCTGTAGGCATCAAGAATGACCCTGCTCTTGGATGTGCCTGCAGCAAAGGTGCTCCAGTTAACATCTGGCATATTCAGGTCCCCCATCAACATTATCTCCCCTTTTTCTGCCATTCTAAGGAAGCCTTCTATCATTTCCTTGTCCATTCCCTCCCCCTGAGATGGGGGTCTGTATACAACTGCCATGCGGATTGTGGTGCCATTTCCTGTCTCCAGGGTGATCCAGAGTTTTCATCTGCTCCCTGTTTACTCATTAGTTCTGTTGCTTTGATCCCTTCCTTTACATAGAGAGCTACTCCTCCTCCTCTTTTACCCTCCCTGTCCCTCCTGTAGATTGTGTTTCCTGGTATGTTGACATCCCAGTCATGGTTCTCTGTGTACCATGTTTCTGTGACTGCCACAATATCCAGGCAACCCTCTTCCATCAAGGCCACTAGTTCAGGAGCTTGTTACACAGACTATGGGCATTGGTACTCATCACCCTCCACTTTTGATAGCCTTACCCCTTTTAGCCCCATTTCTGTCCTTACTGCCTTTGCCTTTTTACATTTACCTCTGTCCTGCTCCCTAATAACTTCTCTACCTTGGTGTTTACCTCACTAATTACCATGTTTTGTTGGGAGGCTGGGATTTCCTGCTCCTTTTCAGTGAATCCCCCTTGGCTAGTTTAATGTAACGCAATGAGCATTTAAACCTCTCACCTAGATTCTGGTTCCCCTGGACAGATACAGACCATCGCACCAGTATGGTTTGCATCCCTCCGAGTGGCTCCCCAGTCCCAATGAAGCCAAAACCTTGAGCTCCACACCAGTTTTTCAACCACTCATTGAATTCCTGGTGAAGGAGTGCCCTAACATCACCCTTGTCATAGACAGGCAGCACCTCCATGGTTATTTACTATCGCTTCTTGTCTAAGGCCCTCCCCAACTCTACAAACCTCTTGCACTGCTCTGATCCGATTCCTAGCCAGGTCATTTGTCCCTAGGTGGACAATGACATCCAGCTCCCTCCCTCGTGCAGCTCCTCCCACGATCCTGAGGATTCGCTTCCTGTCCCTCCAAGCTGTGGTGCCAGGAAGGCATCTTACCTCCCTCTCCCCTTCCTCCCCCATTTCTACCCCCTAATGATTGAGTCCCCCAACAGGAGTTGTTTCCTTCCCCAGTGGGGTCCCATGCCACCCTCCTGTGGGTCTCCTTTGTGAAGGTTCCCAGCATCCTCCTTGGTCTCCACTGCAGGTGCCTCCATAGAGGAACCACTATCCACGAGAAGAGTGAATGAATTGTGGAGAGGTACAAATGGAGGGATGCAGTTCTGTTCCACCACCCTCTCCCTCTCTGAGCCCACCCTGGTCCAGCCTCTACTCTTTCTTGGCAACCTCTGAGGTAGTGGCATTGGCCCTGGTGATCCCTGGGTGGGGGAGGAGGTTTCACAAATCCTAGCCAGGTCAGCCTGGAGATGGTCAACCTCCTCTCCCAGACCAGAGAGGTGCCTGCAAATAGGGCAGCATCGCAGCCTCCAGAATGTCTCCCGGAACACTGCTGCCCCATAGCCATTGCACTGCATCACTCCTATCCTGTCTTATTTTGTATCCCCTCTCCTGTTTCTCTGTATGCTTACTCTCTCCTCTCCTTACAACTCTCACCCTTCCTGTTCTGGGACAGCAACTTCCTATCTTTTTTAGTAGCCTCCTTCTTCCTTGCTCAATGTCAGACCACCAGCAGCTGGGGGGGAGAGGGAGCTACTTTTTTCCTTTAGGGTTGACAAAACCAATGTTTCTCTATGATCTTCCCTACTGCCAAACAGTAAGTTCCTGTTGACAGTCAGATCCAGTGGCTATAAAAGTAGAACTGGCTTAGGGTGGGTGGGACAGAGGGCAATTAGTAAGAAAAGAGGCTAGCAGCAGGACGTTGTAATTTGAGTCACCTGCTTTTATAATGTCTAAGCCACACCCCAATTAAGCTCTCTTTCCTCCTACTGGTTTAGCAAAGTCAGCTGATGCAATACCCTTCCCAGCACAGAACACACACTGACTTTTTTCTTTTTTTAACCCTAAATAAGACCCCTTCTCCTTCTAATAAAGTATCTGTCTACTTAATCTCAACAGACACTGACTCTTGCTGAGATATAAGTTTTAAATTAATAAGAAAATGTAGCTTTTTTAGTTAGCTGCTTTCTGCTCTACAAGCAAGGCTATTGGGGCTATCTCCCCCCCGGCTGTCTCTTACTTCTCCAACCGAGTTTACCCAGATGGGCCACAAGACACTCAGACACTACTGCCTTTCACATCCCCTTTGTTAGAACCAGTGCTGGTCAAAGGTCCTTCCGGTACAGGGCTCCACTCTCAATGAACTAAATCCCTGGGCCTACCCTATCAATACCCTGGCTGGGACCTTTTAAAACTGAGTTACGTGACTACGTTATGTCCAATTCCAAATGTGATTGTAGATAACCCTGGTTCCCTGTAATGACAAGTTCCTCTGCTGGTTAGTTCTTGACTCTATTGTATAACTGTACGGTACACACCTATGATGTTTTCTTAAGTGTTTGTTATGAAATATGCCTTTGTATTGTATTCTCTGTATTTGTTCTCATTATCTTCTGTATTTTACTTTGTTCATTGTATGATGTGGAGCCTTTGTAAATGAGTCCCTGATTCAAAGGGTTGTAATTCCTAGATTTTAATAAATAAATAAATAAATAAAAAGTGATAGCTGTCATTTTTCAGCTCCTGCCCAAAATGTGTTTTTGTGTCCCAAAACTTGATTTCTCAGTACCTGTGCAAAATCACCTTTCAGGCAGGAGTTAAACATTTGCTCTGCCCTTCTTCATGAGACAGTGTGATAACAAGGCTATGTTGGACATTTGGTGTAAAAAATATTACAAAAGCAATGAATGTATGAGCCTACATTACATTCTGATAACATAGGCTCGTAACTTTGTTAATTTTCAATATTTTTACCCCCAAATTCCTCACCTGCAGCCCTATCAGCTCTGGCCAGAGTTTGTTTTATTTTTGAATGTGTGTGTGTGTGTGTGTGTGTGTGTGTGTGTGTAAGAAGAGATCTAAGTAAATAACATTTCATTATAATTATAATTATTTTTTTTTATTTAAGGAAGCTTTATTTCAAGGGCCTAGTTGAAAGTTTTTGCTTAGTAAAGGTGACTGCCATGGGCTGGATTCACAAAAGGTTTCAGGACTAAGTCCCACACCACAATTCCAGTTGTGGACCAAAATTTCTGCAGCAGTAGAGATTGCTATTCTCATCTGCAGCAGTTGTTACGGCTAGTCCCACCAGCCATAACATTTTTCTGCAGCTGTGGGGATTTCTATAGTAACACCACCTGCAAGCCACTATAAATCATGCAGCTGGTCATAAACTGGCTCCACTTTCGAGAATACCGTAGCTTCAGGAAAAACTACTGTTCTGCTGATCATAAAATGGCTCTACTGTTGAGAATACCATAGCTTCGGAAGAAACTGCTGTTCTGCAAGTGGCAATCCACTTGCACCTAGTTTTTCCTGCTTCTGCAGGATTTTAAAGAGTTTTGGCAATCCAGCCTCATGTTTGTAATGACTATTGGGTGTGTAGCTAGTACTGTATTTATGTTATCGTGAAGAGGCAGCTAGATCTTTATCCAGTGATGTTGGGCTGAGATAACAGCATGGGTAAAGATGGCTCTCAGACAATCAGGTTTCAAACTTTCTGAGACCTCTTTTAAAAATAGCATTACTACACTATGACAATGGGTCAGAACATCACTGACAACAATAGCATGGTCAACAACCATGCGTTAATAATGCTGTCAGTTTTTGGGCAGGGATCTGCCCCCCACGCCCCCAGATGTACCCCCTACTATTAGATTCTCATTCTGGGGGGGCAGATCAAGGGGAAAGTTGAAATTTGTGGGGCCATGAAATGCTGTTTCCACAGCCCCATGTAAAAAAACAGAAACAAAGTCCTGATACACATAAATCCTAGATGACCAGGATTTGAACCCTGAGCTCCACTGCCTCCTAGCTGAGCTGCTGTATGCCCCAGCCCTCCATGCCATGGGAGCAGCTCAGCTAGCCTCCTGGATTCTGGTGCTCTTGTTCCTTGTCAGCACGATGGATGGCGACCTAGGGAGGGCTTACTGCAAGTGCTGTAAATCCCCTCTCACTGTCCATGGTAATGCTATCCAGAGTAGAGCTCAGTTAACTGGCAGTATTCTGGTAGTGCTATTCCAACTGGGTACCCTACACTACCAGGCTTAGCGATGTGCTACGATATGTTTTCTAATTTAGATAGCAGCTGTTCAGATGGAATGCAGGATTCCACCAATGGGATTTGTGTGGACTGGCAAGTCTGCTTCCAAAAGGCTTTTTTAGAATTTCTTTTTAATTCTGCAGAATTTTTGAAAACCGTGGACTAGTATTCTGCAGATTACATTATCCTTCTAAGGTTTGTGAATGATGAATCTGGGATTTACCGAAACTGCAGAATATGATTCCATAGTTAACATTCTGCTCCCCGAATTTCAGAACTCCACTTCCAGTGGGATTCCTCAGCGTTAGGTGGAATTTTGGTAGAAGTCTTGTAGAAGCTGAATTTGGAATTCTTTACAGCACTAAGCAGTAGCTGCACTAATAAATTAGTAGCAGTGCTATTGCAACTTAGTATGTCATAATGCCTATCAGTGTCTAGTTATATAGGGTCTCATATCTTTAAAAGCATTGTAGACTACTTCAAATTAACATTCTGGAATCTGTTGCACCTACTGTATATATTTGGACTGGGTACATCTCTTTGAATCAGTGGCTGAATGTACACCATTAGAATGTTCTTGTTTGCCGCATCAGTTCCCTCTTCAACCTGCAGTGAAAATTCTTTACTTTGTAATATCTCAAGCTCAGTAAAAGAAAAGCAACATGGATAGTCTTAAACATTGATTTGTAGAAATCATTTATTGATTTTGAGTGCGTATAGATGTGCCAGCACCTAGCATGACTGATTACTTGATGGGATTTAGCGAGGAGCAATTCTGAAAAAGGAAAGGAAGGAACTTCAATTTATGAGCACTCTACATCCCCCTCCCCATACCAGGCAGCATCAGGAGTCAAAATACTTACCTGATGTTGTGATTCTGCCATTCAAGTGGCTTCCAAGGATTATAATGTGGAGTCAGAGTTTTGCCCATATAATAGACATTTCTCATGTTGGCTAAGATGTCACTTTTTACATTGAAGCATGCATTGCTCACCACCTTAGTTATTAATTTTTCCCTCTTTCCTTCTGTTATGTCAACCTTAAAAATGTAAGGCAAGAATTTTAAGTAGATGTGCATGGCACTCAAAATGTACACCAAATAACATGGTACCTCTCTTCTCGTGTTATAGTTTACTTTTAGCAGTTAGATTCATAATAAAAAAGGACATGCTATGAAAAATAACATTAGGATATTGATGAAACTCAATAACAACCAGAGGTGAATATTTACCCTTACAACACACGAGAAAAAAAGCAAAACTAAAACTATGCCAAAGTAAAAACTTCAGATGTTATGATCTGCTTATTATTTGGTTTTAAACTCACGATCTATCTTTGGAAGTTGTATGTTTATTGAAATCATTAGCCTTTCTCTTGGTTGTTGGCTTGCCATCAGTGAAAATGTTCCTTTGAGCTGCATCTTTTCAGAAAACATTTTGTCATCCTTGTTATGAATGAGCCAAGGGAATGTTTCAAACTAGGATTCCTTAACTTCCCTCTGTCTGGCTGTTATAATTATTTTTGGCTTTCTTGTTTGCAGCTTCGGACTGCATACGATTGTTTTCTTTTTTGTAATTAAAAAATTATTCAGTCTTCCAAGAAGTAACAAAGTATACAAACAATCATGCTAACTAGGACAAAGTCCCATGGAACACAACTCTAAAAGGAAAGGATTGAAACTGTATCATAAACATTAGGTACAGGCAACACTATCCAGAGATAATTACAGTCTAGAGTACAGTAAACAAGTCTTCAACAATAAGATCCCATAAAGAACCAGTGTAACACAATATTGCTTTCTGAGATGGCTCTGCTTGCACTGGACTTGCTCTTGGCCTTTTGAACATCTGGGGTTGGATTTTCAGTCCTCCCAGGACTAAGTCCTGCTCCACAGTGGCTGGTGTGGACTGAAATCTCTGCACCTGCAGACATCCATATTTTCAGTCCATGCTGTTGCAGGAGATGGTATGCCTGGTTCCACTAGGCATGCCAATTTGACACAGCTGTGGTGAAAAACTATCCACAAGCAGCAGTAAATTGGGAAGCCTGGTCATAAATCAGTTCCCACTTTGAAAATACAATGCATGCAGGGAAAACTGTGGCTCTGCAAGTGAAGCCCCACTTGTGGCAGTTTTTCCCTGCAGCTGAGCCTATTTCAGGCGGGCTGAAAATCTAGACCCTGTTATCTTGCTTTGGTGCAGCAGCAGAATTGTTCTGTTTTTGAGCCACAGGATTCTTTGCCAAAGTATTCCTCACATATATGATAGTGTATGGAAAACCATATACAACAAGGCTATTCTTCCACCTGAGTGGATACCTTGACAACTGATGACCTTGAGGCCGAAGCTTGATAAGTTCCTCAGTTGTCACGGTATCCATGACAGGAAAGATTAGCCTTGTTGTGTGTGGTTTGCCATACACTGTTCTATACAATGTATGGTGAATCACGATCGCTGTGGCAGCAACACTTCCTTATATATTTTTTTGGCCTCCGCTTCACTAACTGCACTTAAAACCACCAGCCTGCCAGCACACATGCGCAACTCTCCACCAGCCACCTCCCAATGAGTGCAGTATCACACAGCCACAAAATGCAGAAGGTTAAAAACCAAAGGTCAGTGATGGATGCCAGCAGCATTGATACAGGTACCCTCCTGTTGCCAAACATTTTTGTGCAATACCAGCACTTTCTCAAGGCCTTGGAGAAAGTGCTAGGTATCATGCAAAAATGTTTGGCAACAGGAACAGGAAGGGGTCCCTGTATCAAGCTGCTGGCATCCATCATTAAACTTTGAATTTTTAACCTTCTGCATCTTGTGGCTGTGTGATCCTGCATTTGTGGTGATGAGAAGCCGAACTTTGTGTCTGCAAATATGTGAGTAACTTTCTTGTTTGGCTCCATTTTCCTGCTGTAGCCACCTTAAAATACTACCTCCCAATAAGAACTGCTGAAGAGGTCGCTTGCATTATGACATCCTCACTAATGCAGAATGAAAAGTCGTTCTGCGTTAGTAAGGATGTCACTACTGCAGCAGAACATCTTTGGAAAGTGTGTGGATTTCCCAAAACATTTGGCACTTCACCATACACTATAATATGTTTTAAAGCTTAAAGAAAAGCTTCAAGAAATAGATTTCACCTTGCTAGGTTCTTATAATGTAAGAATTTGCTACAATATAATTCTAACCTGAACCTCGTATACAAATGCCTTGCTGTTTTAACTGTGAAAGAGTTAGATATATTTTTCTGTAATAATGTTTGAGAAATTTATATGAAATATGCCTTTTGGAGTTTTGAATTCATGCAATATCTTGTTATTCTGTAGCATCTCTGAACCTCTGCTTGACTTGTTCCATGATTCTGTTCTGAGGAATTCTGTAACCATTAGTCATTATACTTAACCAGTGCATGAGAATAAATAGTTTGTTTTATATAAATTGAGTAAGGGCAATTTATGTCCATTTCAGAATAAGCAATTTGCTCTTCAAAGCAGATTTTAAGAAGTCAATTTTCTTGAAGAACCTGAAGAGCCATCAGGAAATGAGATACTTTTATTTTAACTAGAGTATCTCAAAGATACTGTCCCAGTTCAGCTCTTAAGATATTATCTGGAACAGGTCAAGTAGTTCAGAAGATATTTTTAAAGTGTATAGAGATTTTTTTCAAGAGAACTGAATTTAGGCATTTTCCAAACCACTGAGGCATAAGTTATTGATGTCTTTATTTTAGCATTTATTGTGGTTAGGCATCCTGTCACAGATGACCCTCTCCCACCTCCATAATTTTTCATAAATCATTTTAGCCTATTTATTGAAGATTATAATTTTTGTTTTAGGTAAGTTATATTTATTTATTAATTTTTTATTTATTTATTTGATGCTAGGACATACATATGAGTTATAAGCTCATTTGTATAAGTTCTGTGTCAGAGAAGAGATTACAAATACAGCAGATAGTGGCTATATAATACAGTAGTACAATGATATAAATAGCATTTGATTACAAAATAGCAGTTGATTACAAAAATAACATTTGATTACACAAAGTTAAAGTCAGCAAGGAGTATCATATAGAAGATATAGCAGAAACAAGCAACATGTAATACAATCAGTCAAATGAAAAAAACACTTCTGGTGGGACAGGATGCTAGAGGTGGCATTAGGCATGGTGAGGGGTGGTGAACATGGTGAAGGTGTGTGGTTATAGGGGAAGGTAGAGGGAAATGAAAATGAAAGGGACAGCTGCCTGGGGGCATGGGGAAGGCAAGGGTTAGGAGGGAAGCAGCCAAAAGTCTTGTCAAGGGAAAAAGGGGGGATGAGGTAGGGAATGTTGGTGGGAGAGGGGTAAGAAGGAGGATGAATAGGTGGGGGGAAGAAGAGGGGAGGAGGGGGTCAGGGAGTAGAGTAGCTGAGCAGCCTTTGCAGGAGTAAGGAAAGTGAGTAGAAGGGGCTAACAGATGACCAATAGCTTTGCTATAGTCAGGCAATAATAGGAAGATGGGAGGGACTGGACATTAATCCTGACAGCAGCAATTTAGGGTATTGGCTACCAGATGTGCTCTTAGGTTGGATTTAAATTGGCCTATTATGGGAATAGCTGAGAGGTAGGGGCTGAGGGAGTTCAGCAATTTGGGGCCCAATATGTGAAGGATCTCTGTCCTAGGGAAGTCTGCCAGAAGGGTACTGTGAGGGTATGGTTGTATACACTTCTGGTGAGTCTACCACTGGGCTTCATGTGGAGGAGGCCTTGTATCCCAGGGGAAGTGAGGGCCAAGAGTGGTCTTTTAGGCAAGTATGTAGGCATGGCACTAAATCCACTGAGACAGGTTTAGCCAACCAGAGCGAGAGTAGAGCTCATAGCTACATGTAAGCCAGTGAGCCCCCAGGATCGGTCTGCAGGATTTATTAAGGGTTACTTTAATTCTGTGTAGGACAGAATCAGAAGCAAATTCATAGATTATAAGACTGTGGTCTACAACTGATAGGATTGAACTGGTTAATGCTAGTCTGAGGACTTCATCAGTCAGTCAGTGCTTAAATTTATACAGCATGCCAATCCTGGAATTTACTGTTTTGGCAACCAGATCGATATGTTGTGAGTATAGGAGGGAAGAGTCTAAGGTATTTGAAGTTACACACCATGTCTAGAACCTCCTTTTGGTTATTATGGATTTGCAGCTGGTAAGACTTGTGTCTGTTCTGGATAGAGGCAAAGAGCATGGTCTTGGTCTTTTTATAATTAAGGAGAAGTCTGTTGCTTTGTAACCAAGCCTCAGCAGTCGAGAAGCATGTCTGCATTTGAGTTTTGAGTGTTGCAGGGTTGTCCTGGTTTGAATACAGTACTGCATCATCTGCATAAAGGAGGACATGGTCAGGGCAGTGCTGGGGGGAGATCATTAAGGCATATGCTGAAAAGCAGGGGGCCCAAGATCGACCCTTGGAGTACCCCAGTTGTGACATAGCAGTGATCTGAATGGTGGGTCAGAACTTTAACCTGTTGGGAGCATGCCGTTAGGTAGCTCTGAAACCACCCTACTGCTTCTTGGGAGAGACCAGTTGCTGACATTTGGTTCAGCAGTATCATATGGTTGACCATATCAAAAGCCTTAGTTAGGTTGATATAAGTGACCCCAACTATCTGCCCTCAGTCAAGGGTGTCATGGATATAGCTAGTGAACTCAACTAAGGCAGTGGTGGTGCTGTGCCATTTCTAGAAGCTGTGTTGTTCTTTGCACTGGAGCTGGTACTTTTCTAAATAGTCCACTAGTTGATCACTAACAATCCTTTCAAGTGCTCTGGATGGGGGGGGAGTATGGAACTGGGTCGATAGTTAGCAAGCTCCGCTCGATCACCACTATTGAAGATGGGAGTTACCATTGCCTTTTTCCAGATCACTGGGAACTTGGCAGTGATAAGTGGCAGGTTTAGTATATTTGTTAAAGGTTGGATGACCTCATCCAAAGTGAGTGCTAGGAGTTTTATACTAGCAAGTCACCACTGTCCCTTGATTTCACGATAGCCTTCATGATGTTCTTTTTAGCTTCTAGGATGGAGACAATTTTTGGGAAGAATGGGGGGGAGTTGGAGAGCTAGGTTTGTTATTGTTTCTTTGGTGAGGGTCACAATTGGAGATTAGGAGGGCTGGAGAAAGCACCCTACTGGGTCAGTGAAGTTCTTATTAAGTGTGTTAGCAATCATTTTGGCATCCTGTGTCAATACCCCATCTATGTTGATTGTTAAGGAGGGTGTTCTGCTGGGTTTCCCTTTTAGAGTTTTTAAGATCTCCCAGAATTTTTGACTGTCACCCTTCAAGTTGTTAAATTCCTGCTTGAAATACTGATTCTTGGCAATGCAAATTGCATGCGTGCATTTGTTTCTAGCAGTTTTGTAGCTCTGAATATTGGTACTAGACATGAAGCTTTGGGCCTTGAACCAGAGGTTATCCCTGGACTTCATTAGTTCAAGCAGTGAAGGGGTGATCCATAATTTACTGCAACCCTTCACTTTCCGCTTTTTATAAGGGGCAAAAATATTGCAGGAGTTATTAAAAGTACACACAAAGTGCTCTAGAACACTATCAACATTGTTGGATGATTGAGGTGTGATTTAAGTGGATACAGATTCCCACTCCTTAGTACTCTAGTGGTGATGGTTTTAGGAGGGATTTAGGGAGCTTTGTTAGATCATGTGCAAAGAACTGGGGAGTGGTCACTTAAGCAGTCGGGAAGTACTGTGGTTTTGGTTATCCTTTTGGGGTGGTTCGTAATACCCCAGTCGAGTAGAGTACTGGTATCGGTCCAATAGTTCATGTGGGTTGGCAATTTGACAAGCTGGGTCATCCCTATGGCCAGAGAGCATCCATGTAAGATGACGCTTCAGGGGATAACCAGTTAGCATTGAAATCTCCAGGTACTAGGGTTTCAGATTCTCTATGGAGACCAGATAGGTAGTCAAGGGTATATTGGAAGCCCTGTGACTGGTCATTTGGGGGGATGCAGATAGTGACTACCTTGAGGCATTTACTTTGGGCTCCTATTTGGACTTGAATTGGAAGTATTTCGGAGTTGCTGCTAGTACTCGGACTTGGGAGTAGATGCCCATGAAGGGGGTCTTTAATGTAAACTACGCAACTATCACCTTGTTTGCCTGATCTATCTTGTCTGAAAGAGATGTAGCCATCCAGTTGTATGGTCAGGTCAGGGACTCTAGGCATCAGCCATGTTTTGACTAACGATAGAATGTCAGGTTTATGCTGCTCCATCCAAGCTTGTAGAGAGTTAAATTTAGCTTGCAAGGTACAGATATTCATAAAAACAAAGGTCATAGCATCTTCCTTTTTTAATGGGATTGTTTGATCTGGTAAAGGCCCTGGGTTAGAGTGGATATTACCAGACAGCATTAGCAGTAGCAAGACTAGTCCAACTATCTGCCACGTTAGCTGTTTCCTGGCCTGGGCTGTTGTGTGGCTGTTCTCCTTGGGTTTAGCTCTCAGGTAAACTAATATTATTAGGTTCAGTTGACAGTTCCATTTCATGTCCTTGTCAAAACATTGACCAAGGTACTTGTAAGTCACTACAGCTTAGAATTTAGAACCATCTAGAAAAAGTTGATATGTTTCCCTGTGTGTACTATATTGTACTTTTGACCATGTGTTTTTGTGATGCCTAATTTTTACATACAATAAAAACTTATCTATGCGCTGTTTATAAAGTGTGTGCCATAAAGTCTTTCTGCTTATGCTATCAAATGCCATTTTGAGATCTACTGTACAAAACAACAAAAACATTTTTGCCTTCTTTATCTCAACATATTTATTTATGTATATAAAAGAAACATGTAATGTTGTGTAATGCAGCACACCTTCCTAAAACTATTTTGTGCGTTATCTAATAGATTCTTGGCTTCTCTCAATTGTTCAAGTTTGGTTAGGATAATCGAACATTTCTTTTTATTTGTGTCTATTGAACTAATCAGTTTATACAACTGTGGATCATTAGGTGAGCTTTTTTTTTTTAATTGGGCATATTATGTCACTGGCCAACAAACTTGGGAATGTACAGTTTTGTAAGATAAAATGAAATAATGTGACAATGGTAGCCATCATTCCATAAAGTATTTAAAGATCTTTTCAACTACATTAAAACGACATTATTAAGATCAGGTGCCCATTTAATTTTGTTTCAGGTATAGCTTTAATGTATTAGGATTTTGAAAAATATAGCAGCAATGGATTGTGATATACTATAAATAATTAATGGGGGTCAGCTTCGATATTACTACAGTTTTCCTGACCTGGATTGTACGATAGCCTGCTTTCTGAAAATGCAACTCCCATTGCTTAGGTAGAAGGAAAGTATCTGATAAGGGAGAATGTACATTGCAACCTGTGGTCACAAAAGCCCAAAACAACTTTATACAATATTTTCAGTAACACAGAATTGCGTAGTTTAGTCCAATGTAATTTTACATTTTTGTCTTTCTTCATGTACTGTATTGTTATATTCCTTTCTCTTCTTATTTATTTGGTTTAAATTAATTTTAGTTTTGTTTTGCCAGATTTGTCTGATCATTGTGGTTATTTATTATTTATTTTTGCTAACCTTCATTTGTTATTAATTCAAGAGTCAGATTTCCTTCTTAATTTCCTTATTTTCATAGAGTAAAAGAGTTATATAGTTTAGTAATCTATTCCACAACAAAAGTTGTATTTTATTTCCATTATTTATTTATTTATTTGCATTATTATGCTCTTCATTCAGACTGTCCCATTTGATGACACATGCTTCTGAGAAATTTAACAATTGTTCTAAATTTTGAATGTCTTCATTGGGCCATCTAATTCTTCTTGGCCCCCATTTTCAAAAGTGAACCAGGAAAGGGTGCAAATGCTTGCTCTGCACATCTGAGACTTGCCATCGCAAAATATTACAATATTCAGAAGTTGTGCGGTGAGATGAGCCAGTGCATCTCAGGCTGAATATACCAAGGATGCACCATGGTGCATCTTGAAATGTGCTGCACACCTTGAAATGTGCCGAAGCATCTGGGCAGGACTGAATATAGGAAAAGGAGTGACCTGGCAGGGGACAGTTGAGTAACAGAGAAGGATGTAAAATGGGAAATGAGTGGTGTAGAACAGCCAAAACAAGGAGGGAAGCATCCCAAGGCAAAAGGGGTGGAGGAAGGCACTGCCAAAGTGCACAATGGACACAGCCCCAGCCCCATGGGCACAGTATGAGTCACCACGCATACACCACCAACCCAGGGGACAATGCGGCACAATGGGCATGGCACACAGGAGGGCAGGGACAGAGCACCCCAGCACCAGAGTCCCAATGAATAGTATGGTCCAGCCTTGCACCATGACATCAGTGCAGAGGAACAAAGCAGGGTGGCCATGGTAGACACAGCACAGGCACAGTGATCCAGAGGCAGAATGGCGCATAGGCTGGTGTCTGTTGGCTGCACTGTTGGCACATGCCCACAGTTACACAGGACTGCAGACAGCACAGCACAGCAGCAGGGGGACAGGAAAACAGCAGAGGCATGCACAGCACCAGAACAGGGGTGATGTACAAGTGATAACATGAGCAGCACTGATGGACACCCCAGAGGTGGCCCAGGGGATAGCATGACAAACACAGTGGGGGTAAAACAAGGTGGACAGGGCATATGGGTGTGCCAAGGTACAGACACAAATGGGCATTGGTAAGCAAGGGGCATTGTGCCAACCATGCAAGAAAACAGGTGAATGTAACAACAGTCCAGTGATGACTGCAGACACAGGCTGTTAGCAGCAAAATATTTAATAACTCCCAAAAATATACAAAACAATACTATACAACTAACATGAAGAAAAAGAAAACTACAGCAATAAAAATGGTGGCCATTAAACCTATGTATAGTAACAGGGGTGTGTAGGAGGGAGGAAGTGGGAACAGGGAATGCAGGGGTAGAACTATTTACAAAGGTGAATGTGGGTGTGGGGCAGGTCTAAATGGGGCTATGTACAAAATGGAAAGTCCACAATGCCAGAGGCCTAGTGACCCTGATGTTGGTCAGCCTGGCCAGGTTTCCACTGGCTGCCCCTTCGCAACTTGGCCAGGATCTCTCAGGCCACACTCAGTATAGCCCCCTGGCACCTGAAAATGGCATTGAGGATGTCTAGTGAGGAAACCAGCTGGTCATCTTCCACGACATATCCCCTTCTCTGCTGTGCTCCTCTGGCATCCTGATGACCTATGGTGGGGAAACAGAGCGGTGGGAAACAGAGAACATGTACTGAGTACCACAGCCCACACAGGCACAGCCCCCCCAATTGGCTGGACATGTATGCCTGATGCTGGCTGGCCCCGTGCAGAGGGCCATCAACCCACCACACACAGGCAACATGCTGGGAAACAGAGCCACACAATGAATGGGAAGAGGCACAGTTAACAGGTAGAGGATGTTGCAAAGGGACATGTGGCCATGTCCTGCACAGCATGGGAACCTACTACCCATGTGCACCACTCACACAGGCCCTGAAGCAACCTCATGTGAGCACTGGTGGGTGCCCACAGCCAGGACCAGACATGGTAACTGTTGTCAAACACACAGGTGCCATGGGCACAGCAGGACTACAACACACTGCCAACACAACAATCCATGTGTGTGTGACTGCCACCACATGGGCATGTGCATGAAGCAGACAATGGCCTGCAGTGGGCAATGCTCCCCCTCAAAGCCTATGTACACACATGGGCAGCATATGCAGTGCACCTACCTGTCAAATGGCATTGGGCATGTGCCAGTGTACCCCCTCCAGTGGCTCCTGACCACCTCTCAGCTCCTACCTTTGCCTGCAGATGCTCCTCCCAATCTGCAAATGGAACACAATGGAACAGCACCATGAGCAACATGCTGGAACATATTCTCCCCAAACAGTGACACAACGCAGCACGGTGTAGCATGATGTGCACCCAGCTGAGGGGCAACAGAAAATGTGGTGGCAGAGTGCCATGGCAACAGCACAGTGGACCACCAGTCCACACAAGGCAACCCATGGCATGCATGGTAGCAATAACCCAGCCCTGCAACCAGGGCCATGGCGACCATGTGGGCAGGGACACATGCACCTGCCATACACCCACAAACCCCCAAGAGAAGATGAAGAAAGCATGCACACAGCACATATGTACCTGGGCATGGCACTGCCCCCATGCGGGCCTGCTCTCACAGCCTCCAAAGCCACTCTGGATCCCATCACCTGAGGTCTCCATAATGGTGGCAACACTGCTCCCCTGTTCTGTGTATGCCAGTCTGGTGCTCCAGCTGGGCTGCCACATGGGCCCACACCTGGGCCTGGGCCTCCTGCAGCTACTCCCCACCAAACAAATGCCCCCTCCAGGGGAGCAACAAGTGCCACCAGATTGGCTTCCTCCACCTCACTCCAGTTCACTGCCCTTGGCCTGCCCTCAGTTGCACATGCCATCCTAACATGTATCATGCAGCTGAGGAGTTCAAGTGCTCCCTGTGGCAGGCTGCACAATGTGTAGCTTGGCTGTGCCTGTTGCACGATAGGCCTGCTATGCACTCCACTGCATGACTCACACATGTGCAATAGGGATGCACCATTGACAGCTATTGTGTACCACCGCACATGCGCAGTAGAGAAAGGCCAGGTGGGAGAATGGGGTCATGGCCCAGTGACCCCACCCATGTATCCACAGACATATGCCATGTTGTTGAGGGTGGACAATGCCACACTTGCAGCCAACCACATGGTGCATGTCCGCAGACATGCACCATAGAGGGCAATGGCGCATCACAGGGAGATGCGCAATACACAGCAAGTAACGTTGGACATGCTCTGCCACGCATATCAACTATGGTACAGTGTATCACGCATGCACGGGAAATGCACCATGCAGAGATGCACAGTGCATTTCAGATGCGCTGCCCAAAATGACATAGGCCTAGAGCAAATTTGCAATATTCAGCCAGGATATGCTAATCACCTCATTACCCAATCCAGGCCTAAGTCAACTGATTAGTATCTCATTACAGGCTGACCTACACCTCATTTGCACAAAATGGGCCATTAAAGTAACACCCCACACCACAGGTAACTAACAGGAACTGCAGCCTGGAAGGTAGGTTTATTTATAATCCCCTTGCTATAGCCTCTTTTGCTCTGCATTATGTTTGACTTTTCTCAGCTCCAGATCATACTGGATTTGTGCTCTCACCTGTCCCATTCCTGTCCACAGGCAACAGGATGTCTGATGCTGAGGAAGAGCAGCAGAAGAGGTGGAGGCCTAATTTCATGCATGACGAGCAGTGTGCTCTGGTGGAGGCCTACTTCCACAGGGAGGTGCTGCTCATGGGCAAGACAGGCACCCGGCAGGAGAAATCAAAGGGCTGGGAAAAGGTGGCTGTGTATGTTAATGCCCATGGGAGGTACAACCACACTCCCAAGGAGTGCATGAAGTGGATGATCAGTGACAAGCAGAGGACCAAGGAGAACCTGGCCACCATACAGGCCTCCCTGAGGCAGGCTGGTGGGGAATCCTCCACTGCACCCACCCTTACACCTGGTGAGAAGCTGATTGTGGCCTCCATGAGCAGGGCATCTGTGGAGGGTATCCCTGGGGGGTACAGACTGGGGCCAGCCCATTGCAGCACTGTGAGTATGCATGTGTCACCCCCTGTGGGGGGACAGCGTATGCCAGCAACAGGTGTACCTAGTATGCCACACAGGGGCCTAAACCATGTCCAGAGTGTGCTGTGCAGGGCTGCTGGCAGTGCACAGCCATATCGTGGGACCACATGCTGCCCTGTGTGCCATTGTGCATGACTGGTGGCATGCCACAAGACCCAGGGTGGGGTGGCCCAACAACACTGGCAGAAGGTGGCTATGCATGCCCACGGTGGCCTCCATGTCATGTGTGGTACCACCCAGTTATCCACTGTGGGACCCTGCACCATCTGGCTACAGTAGTCAGATGGTCCACAGTAGGGTGGCAGTGTCTGTGGCAGGGCCACGGGGCATTGGCCTGGCCGCAGCCAGTCCATTGTGGCCCTGTGCCACATGCTGCCATGATTGTGCATCCCAGCACACATGCATGTCTCATAACATCATCGCACTTGTGCTGCACAGGCCACAATGGTAGTCCCAGGCCTTTATGGTGGCAGGGGCACACCTGTGGTTCACATGCACACACACACACACACATCTAGCTGCCTACTTGCGCTACAGCCATGAGTCACTCACCATACCTTTTCAAGCCTTTCAGCTTTGTCACGCCTCAGGGGTGCTTCACTGTCTGGTGCCCATCCCATGGCACTGGCCAAGGACGAGTCTATGCCATTGAATTTTTTTTTAGCCGTGGCCAATGATGAACACTGTGGTTCAGCACACATGCTGTTGGCTGACAATGACCCCTTGTCCAGTCTTCTGTTGGAGGACGACATCACCATGCTTGCACTGGCCATGGAGGAGGATGATGAGGATTGTGATGATGGCTCTGCAGAGCACTCTGCAGCTGCTATGCAGTGTTTGCCTACCTGCGTGTTTGTGTGTCCTTCCCCCTCACCCTATGTCAGTGTGTGTGTGTGTGTGTGTGTGTGTGTGTGTGTGTGTGCGCGTGTGTGTGTGTGTGTGTGTGACTGGCTGCCCAGTTGGTTCCTCCTGGGTTACTGACCTCTGGTTACCAAAGTGCTCCTCCACAATGGTGTCTCTATGCCACCGTGCCCTTGCAGACAATTGTGGGTCCCTCCTTTCCAGGGTTGGTTGCCTACCCCAACCCTGGGGTTGGGCTCATTCTCATCTGTACTGTCACCCTACTGTGCCTAGACAAGTATTTCACAGTCTATGGCCATGTTATGTAGCATGCAACAGGTCAGAAATATGCCATAGGCCTTTTCAGGGCTGTATTGTAGGGCACCATCGGACCTGTCAAGGCAACCGAACAACATTTTCAGCATGCTGAACACACACTCAATGATGTTGGATGTTGCTGTGTGTGCTTCATTGTAGCATTCCTCGGCCTCGCTACTGGGCCACCGTATGGGGGTGAGCAGCCATGGCCAGAGGTGGGTATGCACTGTCACCTGGGGGGGGAAATAGGTGTTAGTTTCACTCAGTGTGCACATGGCCTGACACAACCACCACCACCCCCACTTGCCTGTCTATGCTGCCACTACATGTCCACCTGGGTGCCATTCACACCTCTCCACCAGCGCAGCCCCTGTATCGCCAGTGCGGACCCCACATTTCTGTCGTGCTTGCAGCCTGGCCGGGCACAACTGTTCCATCCTCTCCCAAGTCCTGCGGGTCCTATCCCTGCTTGCATTGGCACTGCACCACTGGCCTGTCCAGCTACTGTTCTCATCCATGTCCTGGACAATGGTAGTGGCTGGGGGCATCTGTTGCTTCTCACACTGCCACATTTGCCTGCTGTGTAGCAACCCTGCTCTGCTTGCCCTGTAGCCTTACACACCACTGTCTCTGTATCTGTGTGTCCCGGTCCAGCAGGACCCCAGGTTCCATGGTTCAACATGGCTGTTTGACATTGCACTGTATCTGTCATTCTTCCCCCACCCCGCACCCTCCGCACTACACCAGTTGTGTGTTGTGCCATGGAGTACATGGTGTGGGCATTGGGTCCTGCTCAATTTATCCACTAGGTGGCCAGTGGGGATGTCCCCACCCTCGAACTGGTGGCACAAGGCCAACTGATGCCAGATGAAGGCATCATGTGTACTCCCAGGGTACGTAGCACAGACATTGGTGATGCACCCTATGGCATCGCACACCACCTGGCAGTTGATGGAATGGTAGCCCTTCTGGTGCATGAATGTTACACCATCCAGGCCAGGTGGTGCTCTGATGGCCACATGGGTGCAATGGCCCCATCACACCCGGCATGCGTGCCACCCTGTTGAATTGCTGCATGACTTCTGTCCACTCTGCCTGTGTGCTAGGGAACTGGATGAACTCCGAAGCATGTGGCAGCAGAGCAGTGAAGAACTGCGTGAGAAGACAGGACGTGGCAGACTGTATGATCCCAGTGCTATCACCCACTAGTATCTGGAAGGTGCCTGTGGTGAGCAAGCATATTGCTGCTGTCACCTTTGTATCCACCAGCATGGCATGACTCCTTCTGGTGGGTGCCTGCAGTTGATCATGGCACAGCTCACAGAGTTGTCTGATAATATTCCTGTTGAGTCAGTACCAGCCAACAATCTCTGTGTTGATCAGCGGTTCATAGGTGACACAGGCATGGTGCAATCTTTGTTGGGCATACCACCTACAGGCCTTTCCATGGCCACATTGCTGTTCTGCCCAACTCCTCACACTCCTTATTACCTCCACCATGAGGAATGCTGACCCATCCATTGTTTGGCTCCTGCTGTTCTGCTGACTGCCTGTGGGTGGCTTGCACTTAGGACACCTCCTTTTATGCCTGTCTCTGGCGGGCACATCTCTGGAGATGTGCCACACATGCACCGCCCATTTCGGTGGAATATAGAGGTGCAAGGCACATTCATGGGAACACCTCCTCCAGATACACAGCATACATTATCGCTGCATTGTAGCCCATCCAGATTTGTGTGGCGCACCCCTTCTCTTTCAATATTGTGCTGTGGTGCATTTCTTGAGATGCGCCGGTGTATCTCAGTTGTGCCAGTGCACCTCTTTTGAAAATGTCCCCCTTGGAGTTTATTAATTTCAAGATGAGATGATTTATTTGTGGTTTGGTTTAAGTAGCCAGCTAGATCATTTAAGTCTATTTGTAGGAGATCACATGGAGATTCCAGCCTTTCAATAGCTTTCAGATCATTTATCTTAACTAGGGCATTCATATTAGAAAAAATGATCAGTCATGGATGCATGACTGGCTGAATGAAAAGTAAAATTTCCATCTCTATCTCTGAAGAAGACATCATTGAGACATCTAAATGTTAGCAACATGGGTCAGGTGTTGCTCAGGTGTGCATAGGTAACAATGGCCATATATGATATATTTGTTGAATAAAGCTGGATTATTTCCTACCACTTGTTTTTCTCTGTGACTAATATTTTTACTACCTGAATACCAGATCATGGGTACCTGCTTGGCTGTTGTGTGTATTTCTAAATAAATGAAGCAAAGCTGCTAAAATGAATACTAACGTTTGTCTTCCCATCTGTGACACATATCGGATTAATGGATTTTTGACAGGGTATTTTGGAGTGCTGACCAACCCTGCTACTATGGTAGTGCTGTGTCTTCTTGATTCACCTCAGGAAGTGCACCTTGAACTTGTGACATTGTGTCTTTTCCTGAGCCACTCTTCTCCTTGAGTTCTGTATTTTCTTGTTTAATTAAACTTAATTCAGTTTTGAAGTCTAAATTGCTATTAAGCCCATTGCATTCCTTCCTTGCTTCACAGTCTTTTTTTCCTTAATACTGAAAATATCAACTCTAGGGTTTCTAGGTGTATCCTGAGACCACTATGTTTTGTGTAGTAATATAATGTCAAAAGACTGGATGAAATGAATGCATTCTTTGTCCAGAAGATTAGAAGAGAGTCCGTCTATATTTAATGACAGGAGTTTCAAAGTTCTGTCTTCCCTTATGTTTGGAACAATGATTAATAAAGTACAGATAGACCTGGTTAATCCATGCCTTGTTATTATGTATACCTAGTTATCTAAGCAAGGAACCTCTAAATCTATAACAACCCCTCCACTACCTTGAATTCATTCAATAATTTCTTTGATGATCTTTTTCCTTATACCAGGGCTGTTCCTGTCTCTGCTCCTAACTTAACATCCTCCCATACTCCTGGGGCAGCATCACGCACCCCATTTTACTTAAAAGGAGTCACGGTCTCTGATGTGCATAAATTCCTGAGTCATATCCCATACTCTAAACCTGCTGTCTCCGACAGGATTGAGCAGTGTCTCCTCAAGCTTGTTGCAGAGAAATTGGCCTCCCCTGTCGCAAGAATCATTAACCTGTCCCTCTCTTCTTGTGTTGTTCCTAACCTCTGGAAAATGTTCCACATAGTGCCTGTGTTCAAAAAAGTTAACAATAAAAATATCTGTAATTACAGGCTATTGTCCTTCTACCAACTCTTGGTGAGGTTTTGGAAAAAAGTGTTGCCATCCAGCTTTCTGATCACCTCTCCATCTATGAGCTCCTCTCCCCTCCTCAACATAGATTCCATTGGAATCTTAGTACTACCATGGCTTTTATCACCCTAATAGAATCTCAATGCACATGTTAAAGGAGAGCTTACCAGAGTTTGTCAATTATATGGCAACACCATTACAGTGAACACGTTGATGCTGACAACATCGACAGTTCACTGTGATGGTCTGCCTGAGACCTCGGCACTCTGTCTCGTGGTCCTGCACCCCCTCCTCAAATCAACTCTGACTCAGAGTTGGAATCCTATAGTTCAGGGGGTGCAGGGGGCAAAGCCCCCCCATAGAAACAGAACCAGGGTCTCCTGCTGGATTTATGTCAACTGCAACTTGCATTAGACATAAATCCATCACTGTAATGTTGGTTGACAATGTAGTTGTTGAACCGGCATCATGGAGCCCTTACCAGCACTATTTTTGTTGATCTCACTAAGGCCTTTGACATGGTAGATCACAGCTTGCTCTATAATAAATTAAGTTCCCTGGGAAAATCTGACACTACTCTCCCCTGTTTCAAAAGTTATTTGTCCAATAGGCAACAGTGGGTTAGGTTTGAATCCTCCCTCTCTGATCCTGCCCATCACAATTGGTATCCCCATAGGCTCTATATGTGGACCCCTGCTTTTCTCCCTTCAAGTAAATTCTGTTCACAACTCCATTTCAAACAGTACGCCTATTTTGTATGCTGACAATCTGGTGTTCTATAGTGTCCAGAACATAGATGTAATCAATAGCAAATTTTTATCTGATCTACTATCCGTCCAAAAATGGTTCTATGAAAATATGCATTTAATGAATGCAGCCAATTCCCAGGCCATGCTATTGGGACTGGCACCCCATTAAAAGAATTTCTACTCTCTTCTTACAGTGGTCTGTGAAAATAATACACCCTTGGTTGCTGTTCCTTCCTTTAACTACCTGGGTGTTATGCTTGACCCCTCCCTTGATTTTACACTCCATGTGGCATCTACCTGTAAGGCTGTGAACATCAGACTTGGGCTTGCCTACCGAGCCAGTTGTAACATATCTCCCTGTGCCTGTATCGCCATAACCCAGGGTATTCTGCTTCCCAAACTATCATATGGGCTGCCCATCTTTTTTTTGCCTCAAACTCTGTGCTACATAAATGGGATATGACATATAATAATATTTATTTTTTCACCCTTGCTAGTAATTGACTTGCCCATCACTGCAAGCTGTCCTCAAAACTGTGCTAGCTCCCCCATCTGCCCAATTTGATCTCTCCAAGGGTGATATCACAAACAGTATCTTTCATAATCAAGTTCCTCAGTTGCTTTTCTCTCTCCTAGTGCCCTATTCAAATGCCTCTCCACTTAGATCATGTGATCTTGACCCCCTAGTCATACCAAGGACCAAGACCAAATGAGGTGAGATAACCTTCTCTGTTTTTGCCCCTAAATTATGGAACATCATACCTGCCAGTATCAGGCTCTGTTCCATTACCAGCATCTTTAGAACCAGTACTGCTCCTACTTACTGCAGCTGGCAGTATGCACCTGTTCCTAGTTTTACAACTATGGCTTATGATTCGCATATGTGTGCACCTGTTCCTAGTCTTAGAACTACCACTCATGATCTGCATCAGCTCACTTCATCATGTCGCTTCGGGTGAGAGACTCCCTGACCTGGTGGTTGTAGGTAGACAACCTGATGAAGGAGGCAACCCTGGATCCACAAATGGAGGTAGTCATAGAAACAGATGCCAGCCTACAAGGCTGGGGGTCATCCTTGGACAACCAGTCAGAGCAGGGAAGGTGGAACCCTGCCAAGGCAAGACTTACCATCAATGTGCAGGAAATGCACACAGTGTTCAATGTGCTACAGTTGTTCCATGCTTCGGTGAAACACAAGAACATACTCATACATTCAGACAACACAGCCACAGTGGTGTACCTGGCAAAGCAAGGAGGTACCAGGAGCATGGCAATGCAGAGGGAGGTGACCAGGGTACTCATTTGGGCCCAAGCCAGCGTCACCTCCCTAACAGCGATCCATCTGGTAGGGAAACTGAATCAGATGGCAGACTAGCTGAGCCGCCAACTCATTCATCCAGGAGAATGGCAGATCAACCCCCAAGTGTTTCAAGAGATCAACTCGCGCTGCTGACCGATAGAGTTAGATCTAATGGCTACCGCACACAGTTCACAGGTGCAGAGGTTTTACTCCACATACAAGAAATCCCTGTCAGCTGGAGTAGACGCTCTATCCAGAGAATGAAAGTTCACAATAGCTTATGTATTTCTACCCATACAGATAATTGCACACGTGCTCCACAACATGAGACAATAATGAGCAACGGTAATTGTGCTGATGCCATACTGGCCAAGGAAGGGATGGTTTGCAATGGTGGCAGCCATGGCACTGGAGCACCCCTAGAAACTAGCAGACAGGTGGGATATAGTCCACCAGGGACCAGTACTACACCCAGACCCTCGCAGTCTACAGCTTACTGCCTGGCTCCTGAAAGGGAGAGACTGCTGAAGGCCAGTTACACAGAGAAAGTGGTGGACCCCTTGAATGTGTCCAGATGATCATCCACCACAAACACATGTAAAAGACAGTGGGGGATATTTGTTGACTGGTGCACTAGGAAACGGGTCAACCCAGAGGTGGCTGAGGTCGCAAAGATCCTCTTATTCCTGAAGGAGGGACTAAAAAAGGGCCTCTCTCTATCCTCCACCAGAGTGCAAGTAGCAGCAATCGGAGCTGCTAGGGGCTAAATAGGTAACTCAGCTCCTGGAGCTCACCCAGACATAATTAGATTCATCAGGGTAGTAAGTGTAATCAAACCAAGGACCAAACAGACCACAGCACCGTGGGACTTAGTACTGGTACTGCAGGCCCTCACTTCTCTCCCATTCGAACCCCTAGAGGTAGTAGACCTGAAGTGGTTGACACTAAAAAAGAGCATTATTCGTGCCCATATACTCAGCCAGAAGGACATGCAAACTACCAGCCCTGACTTGCACAGCTCCATTCATAGTATTCCACCATGAAAGGATCACTATGAGAACAGTTCCCACATTTATGCCTAAGGTCAACTCAAGTTTCCACACATCACAAACAATAGAGCTTCCAAATGAGTTCCCAGAAACAGATACCTCGCAGCAAACCGAACTTCACATGTTAGGGATGAAAAGACTGTTGGTGACATACCTGAACAGAACAATGGAGTTCCGGAAGATGGACTAGATGTTCGTACTATGGAAGGGCACGAGAAAAGGACACAGCCTTCAAGTCAACAATTGCGGCTTGGCTGAAGGAAGCAATATTATATTCCTACAAATCCAAGGACTTGCTGCTGCCAAAAGGCATAAGACCTCACTCAACTAGAGCAGTTGCTACCTCATGGGTGAAACACAACTTAGCAACAACTGATGAGATATGTGCGGCAGCAACCTGGACCTCAGTGCACATGTTCATAAGACATTATAGACTCGATACCCTGTCTGCCGCAAGGGAAAACTTTGGCACAGCTGTATTAAGAACAGCACTAGGACACTCAGCCACTCATGAACTGTCTCCCCCACCATGACTGGGACACTGTACTGCTTTTTAATGACCCAGTATGTAAGGTTTGGAGTGCCTCAGAAATTTCTCCCTACAATGGTAGTTTACTCACCTGGTAAAGGTGATTGTGGGAGAACATCTCTGAGGCACTCCACATCCGTCTTGAATGGGACACAGTTAATAGACATGGCACAAATGATGTATAAGAAATGACTAGACAAGGAAATTATCTGAGTTACCGGCATGCCGTACGTGCCGGTTTGCTATAGTGTCAATATTAGGAATTAAAATGCCTAGATTCAAAAACATTGGAGTATGAAGTATACATATATTTAAGGTGGGGTTGGTAGCCTAACTTATATTTATTCCAAGTACACAGCTACAGCTATGAAAGATATCTAATTGACCAAGTAAGGACAGAGGAGGGGTCTAATAGGGGCTGGTCTTCACTAGAAGTCATATGTGCATTGAGTCTATCAGGTGGATATGAGACCCAGTGTGTAAGGTTTGGAGTGCCTCAGAGATGTTCTCCCACAATCGCTCTTACCAGGTGAGTAAACTACCATTATAGGGTACCCAGTTAGAATAGTGATACAGGAACAGCACCAGTCAAGAGAGTGCTAGTCCCTATAGTGCTAACACGGACATCGAGAGGGAATTTACAGCACTTTCAGTAAGAGCTCCCCTGGTTGCTGTCTGTGGTGCTTACAGGACACAAGGGTGCCAGGATCCAAGAGGCTGGCTGAGCTGCTCCTGTAGCATGGAGGGCTGGGGCACCAAACAGCTCAGCCAGCTGCATTGCAGACCAGGGTTCTAATCCTGGTCTCCAACTGTTTTGTGCAAACATGGGGCGTTGAAACAGTATTCCACAGCACCATACATTTTAACTTTCCCCATGATCCACTCCCCGAGTGAGAATCCTTCAGTCCGGGTGGTATGGGGGGCAGACTCCCCAGTGTGTGGGGTGCAGGAGGCAGAGCTATTTTATCTGTACAGTTCTTGACCATGTTAATATTGTTACCACTGTTCTGACCCAGTGCTTATTATGGAGCTGAAATCTTGAATTTTATTTTATGGTTAAATTATCTAGTTTTACTTCTTGTTTTATTCTGTGATGTTTTATTGTTAGGTGTCCAGAGCCCCTGGGAATGGGCGCCATAGAAATAAAAGTTGCCTTGCCACACAGGCACCCTCTGACAGTAGCAGCCATCCTGGGAAGTCACTGCTACACTGCATGCCAGTGGGTTGTGCAGCCAAGCCCCCATGATCCCGCAGGAGCAACCACTGCACACCACACAGCAACACCAGCACCCCCACCCTGAGATGGCATGCATTCAATGTGCTCCACACACCGTCCCCTGCCATTGGTATCTGTAATACCCCTGGCACCAATGTGCATTTCAGGACACCTATGTCCACATGCAGCCAGTCACAGTGGCATGGTTCAACCCCCTCAGCAGTGGAGGATTTACCCCTTATGGCAAGTGATCTCCCAGATGAGTCACCCTTGCTTGCTGTGTGTTGCCACCCAAGTGTTTGCAGTGGCCACACAGGCAGACACTGAGGTGTACTGGCCACAGTTGGCCTGCACATGTTGCCCCATTGCCGTTGCTGGTTTTACATCATCCCGGATCTGCTCAGGGATGTGTGCTGTCAGTGTACCACATACACGCATGCCTGTGGCCTGTTTGTGCCATCTGTGTGGTATCCAGTCCATAGATGCAGGCCATGATGTCATGGTGGTGGTCAAGAGAATGATGAGTGCAGCTGTGGCCTGATGCTGTGCATCTGTGCCAGTGGCCTATCTCTGACCTATGCCATTGCTCTACATCCACCTGTGTTCATCCTTGCCATTGTTGCCTGTGCTGTGGACATGTGTGCATGTGTATTTTGCACACATGCATGCATATCGCACCACCATGACTGTGTCTGGCTGCCACCCCCTGGGGGGCACTGTGTGTCAGACTTACCTGTGCCTGTGTGTATGCCTGTACTGCCACAATTGCCTCCGGTCCTCACTTTCAGGGTCCAAAATGCTCCTACATGATTGTGTTCCTGTGCCGTCATGAACTCAGGGCCAATCTGGGGTCCTTACAGTGCAGTGGTGGCGGCTCATCCTTGTCCTGTGAATCCTCATCCTCTGCTCTGTTGCCCTCAGGTACCTGGGCAACTATTCCATGGTCAATGGCCATGTTGTGTAGCATGCAACAGGCCAAGAATATGCCACAGGCCTTGTATGGGCTGTACTGTAGGGTACCACCGGACCTGTCCAGGCATCTAAAATGCATCTTAAGCATTCTGAACACATGCTCAGTGATGTTTCTTGTAGTCATGTTTCCCTCATTGTACCTCTCCTCTGCTTCAGATGAAGTCTGTGGTATGGGGGTGAGCAGCCATGGCCAGAGGGGGTAGGCGCTGTCACCTGTGTGGGGAAGAGTGATATGTTAGTCTACCGTACACATTCATTCATGTCCCACAGGTGCCTCCAACATGCCCTGTGTATGTTGGTTGTGTCTGTCCACCTGTCTATTGTTCCCACCTACATGCACCCTCACATGCCTCTGTAGCACCCTCCCAGTTATTGATAGCCCACTGTCACTACCACCACGGCATGCCTGGCATCTGCTCTGTGGTTCACTGCTATGGCACGGCCTGTTACTACCCATGGCACTGTCTTTTCCCAGAGTGTCCCACTACCCTGACCCACACACAGTTTCACCATCAGAGGTTGTATGGCTGCACCCCCTGTTGCCTGTGTCTGCTGTGTACTTTCACACTTGCTGTCACACTCCTCACTCCCACCATCTATCTTGTTTCTGTTGGTTTGTGGGCCCCTCCCTGGTAGCTGCACCCCAACCAGTTTGCCACATGTGTGCTGGCCATTGTGCCAGCTCTGTCAGACTGATCCATCCCCTGCACAGTCACTGGCTGTGGTTTCTGGGGGTGAGTGAGCACCATGTACATGGGGTTCTGTACCACTCACCCACTAGATGGCCACTGGGTATCTCCCCAGACTCGAATTGGTGGCACAGGGTCGACTGATGCCAGATGTAGGCATCATGTGTACTGCCAGGGTATCTGGTACAGACATTGCTGATGCATCCTGTGGCATTGCACACCACCTGGCAGTTGACAGAGTAGTATCCCTTCCTGTTGACATAGGTGTCCTTATCACCACCAGGTTGTGCTCTGATTGCTACATGGGTGCAGTCAATGATCCCTAGCACACCTGGCATGTGTGCAACCATGTAGAAGTGCTGCATTGTTTCTGTACACTCTGCTGCTGTGATAGGGAATGTGATGAACTCCACAGCATGGGGCAGCAGTGCGGTGAGGAACTGTGTGAGGAGACTGGACATGGCAGATTGGGTGACACCAGTGGTGTCAACACCGGTATCTGAAAGGTGCCCATGGTGAGCAAGCACAGTGCTGCTGTCACCTTGGTCTCCACCATCACGGCGTGACTTATGTGTGTTGGTGCCTGCAGCTCATCATGGAACAGCTCACAGAGCTGTCTCAGAATTGCCCTGTTGAGACGGTACTGGCCCATGATTTTTGTCAGTCAGCTGTTAGAATGTGACATGGTTCTGGTATCATCTCTGGTGGGCATACCGCCTACAGGCCCTTCTGTGGCCATGTTGCTGTTCTTCCCGTCTCCTCACATCTGCAATCACTGCTGCCATGAGGAAGGCTGACCAGTCTATAGCTGCAGTCCTGTGCCCTATCAATAGGTGGCTTGCAAAGTAAGGTTATCTCCTTTTATACCTATCTTTGGGCTGCTCATTTTTGGGATTAGCTGCACATGCGCCACTCATTTTGGCCAAATATGCAGATGCCCAGCACATTCATAGGCATGGGCACTGTATTTGTGCCATTGTCATTACTTCTGTGTAATCGCGCATTCTGATTTGGGCGGCGAATCTTCTTTGGTTGAATATCGCACATCGGTGCATTTTCCAGGATGCGTGGTGCATCTCTATTTTGGGCTGTGCATCTCCTTTGAAAATGTGGGCCACTAAGTGGAACTTTTGTTTTTGATAATGCATTTTACACTGTGAGTGTGACAAAGTCAGTTTTAAGTCATCAGTTGTTTGTTGTTTTGTTGTTATTAGTGATCTACCAATTAAATAGAGAATAAAGCCTGTGCAGGTGTGTGTTATGAGGCTTTTTCACACACCCGAGGTGTGCGATAATCCATAAACCCTGAGAGAGAAGCTTAAAGGGTTTATGAAATTATCACAGACCAAGGGTGTGTTAAAAATTCTCATAAAACAAACTTTGCACAGGCATTATTTTTTATAATAACTGGTGCAAGGTTTTAACAGAGAGAAGAACTAAGCTGTATTTGTGTGAGAGGTGTGTCTCTAAGCAACCACCATGTAAATGGATGACACAGTCAATTTCACCTCTGGACCCTCACCCTCAGCTGTGGAGGGTCTGCTCCAACACAACTTCCTAATCATACTGCAGTGGTTCCACACCAAGCAACACCGGGTCAGTATCAAGAAGACTGTGTTCATGACCTTAGGCACCAGCCAGAAACTGTCCAGGCTCTTACCCCCCCCTCCCATTTTCTCAACGTTGAATGACACACCCCTGGATGTTGTCCCTACCTTCAAGTACCTTGGTGTGTAGCTTGATAGCAAACTTGACTTCTCTGCCCACATCGTCGCCATCCATACCAAACTTCATTCTAGACTCGGTGCTCTGTACCACCATAAGGACTGCCTCTCACATCAGGTCCTCCAGGAGCTGGTTACCGAAATGGTTCTCCCAGTCTTTGACTATGTTCTCAGAATTTATGAGATTATCACAGACTGAGGGTGTGTGAAAAATCCTCATAAAACAAACTTTGCACAGGCATTATTTTTTATAGTAACTGGTTCAAGGTTTGAACAAAGAGAAGAACTTCCAGCTGATCTCTGTCCTTCCCTCATTTGCAAAGCTGCAGAGTCTACTCTCAACTTACAGACTTCCTGCATTCCGCTAACTTCCTAGACCCCTTTCCAATGTGACTTTAGGAAGCACCACTCCACTGTCTCATCCCTGCTGCATGTAACTGACTCTATCCTCACTGGGATGGATCAGGGACATATCACTGCAGCAATATTCATCAGTCTGGCCAAAGCCTTTGATTTGGTGTGTGTCCCACCCTCTCCTCCTCAGCAAAATGAGCTTGGCCAGTCTTTCAGGACCCACTGTAGACTGGTTCCAGTCATATTGCATGGCTCATCAACAGTCGATACAAGTGTGAGGCACCCTATCCCTTCCCCGCTCCACCCTAAGCTGGGGTCACACAGGACTCCATCTTGGCTCCTGTCCTATTCTCAGTCTTTCTAAATTACCTCTCCTTAGGATATGTCTCCTCACTCGTCCACATGTATGAGGATGACACAGTCAATTTTGCCTCTGGCCCCTCACCCTCAACTGTGGAGTGTCTAGAAACATAGAAACATAGAGGTTGATGGCCGATAAGGACCGCAAGGCCCATCCAGTCTGACCATTTCCTTTTCTACCTTATTAATGTGCCATCGGCATTTGCTCTGTCAATGGCCTATCTGTTCATATTTATCTGTATTGCTCCCTTATACCTATCCCATGCCTGTTTGAAGCCCTGCACTGTATTCATATCCACCACTTCCTGAGGTAGGCCATTACATGCATCCACCACCCTTCCTGTGAAAAAGAACTTCCTCACATTACCCCTTAATCGGCCTCTCTCTAATCTCATGCTGTGTCCTCTTGTCCTGCTATTTTTCTTATATTGAAACATGTTAGACTCTTTCACCTTGTTCATGCCCTATAACGTGTTTGAATGTTTCAATCATATCACCTCTCTCCCTCCTTTGCTCTAGGATATACATGTTCAGTTCCGCTAATCTGTCCTCATATGTTTTCTATTGCAATCCCTGCACCATTTTATCTGCTCCAACACGACTTCCTCAATGTACTGCAGTGGTTCCACACCAACCAACTCCGTGTCAATACCAAGAAGACTGTTTCCATGACCTTTGGCACCAGCCAGAAACTGGCCAGGCTCTCCCATGTTTTCTAGGCTCTCCCCCATTTTCGCCACATTGGATGACACCCCCTTGAAGTTGTCCCTGCCTTTAAGTACTGTGGTGTGTGGCTTGATAGCAAACTTGACTTCTCTGCTTAAAGTTGGACCAGCATAACATTCTGTGGTGATTTGCATATGCAGCCCAAGATGCTTTGCATTGTGTGGGCATGCGTGATTTTGTATTTTCTTGAAACTTGGCTTCCCAGCCAAATGCCCTTTGGGGTAACCCTTGCCTCAGTGTTTACGCACAGAGGTTCTTTGTCTTTTAAATAGTTTTTTTATTTTAATGGGTTCGCCACAACATATCCAAGACACACCATCTTAGGGTAGCTGGTCCATTCCACTGGGGTGTCAAACAGATGAGGCATACTGATGAGTCCTGGTAGGACGAAACACGTGTCTATGTCTTCTGTTAGCACCCTTTGCAAACTGTGAGAGAGGTCTTTCGGCACCATGCAATTCTGCTTAAAGTTGGACCAGCATAACATTCTGTGGTGATTTGCATATGCAGCCCATGATGCTTTGCATTGTGTGGGCATGTGTGATTTTGTATTTTCTTGAAACTTGGTTTCCCAGCTAAATGCCCTTTGGGGTAACCCTTGCCTCAGTGTTTGTGCACAGAGGTTCTTTGACTTCTCTGCCCACATTGTCACCATCCATATCAAACTTCATCCCAGACCTGGTGCTCCATACTACCATAAGGACTGCCTCTCCCTACAAGTCCTCCGGGAGCTGGTTACCAAAATGGTTCTCACAGTCTTTGACTATGCTCTTGGAGTTTATGAAATTATCACAGAATGAGGGTATGTGAAAAATCTTCATAAAACAAACTTTGCACCAGCATTATTTTTTATTATAACTGGTGGAAGGTTTCAACAGAGAGAAAAACTAAGCTGTATTTGTGTGAGCCAGTGACTCCCTGAGCAACCACTGTACTTGAAAAATACAGTGAAGTGCGAGGAAGAAAACATCATAATAACCCGCTATCAAGTTATTATGGAATTGTATCAGGAATGCATACCTATCCATTATAGGGGGTCTTCAGCTATTATATAGAGAATAATGGACAGGTAAGTGGATTTTTTTTTATAAATAAAATATAGATCAGTGTGTGTTTCATGGATTTTTTTTATACCCCAAGGTTTATGAGGTCATCACACACCAAGGGGCTGTAAAAAAATCCATGAAACACACACTTATCTATATTTTATTTTTTTATAATTACTGGTGCAGGGAGTGAATGGCAGCATATGTTAAGGCAGTTCTGTCATATTGCCAGAGACAAAGACAAAAGCAGTTCTCCTGTCAGACACACACACACACTCAGACACACACACACACAAATACACACACACACACACACACACACACACACACAAACACACACACAGACACTTTCCCTTTCTCCCTTGCTCTCTCAGACTGACCTTTTTTTGTGTGAAACTGTCAGCTGTTGACTGTTACAGGGGTCCGTGCAGCATTAAACTCGGAGTCGAAGATGGCACCTCCTGATCTGGAGACACGGTGGGATCAACCAGATAGTCATTTTATATTTGGAGGTGAAGTCAACCAAATAAAACAATAAAAAATCAAATAAAGAAGGTAGTAAATAAAAACGGCTAGTCAGCAAGTGGAAAAACGAACTGCCATTTTTGTAGACTATTCAGCCCGCCCACACACAGAACACGAGCCAATGAAAAGGTGGAATATAAATGAGTGACACACAAAGGAGACAGACGGTGAAAGAAAGTTTTGCAAATGCTGTAATAACTTGATTTCGAGTTATTACGGCGTTTTAGAGAGCCTTGAAAACAGTTTGATAAAGGGATTCACCAGTAATTATAGTTCAATATTGTTCACATGACATGCATTCAAGTTCAAAACCTAAACTCATCAGAGGGTCCCTCCTGAACCAATGTCAATCAGCAAGATTTTTGTCAGCAAATGTTATTATTACTTTAGTTTCATTTTTCTTATCTGAGCCAATGTAAGTTTCATTCTTAACAGTGTCAGACAACCAAGTCTCAGAAGATATTTAAGTTTTTGTTTCAATGTAACATCATTCTCTCTTTTACTACACTGTTTTACTTGTATTCATGTTTAGAACACCTTTGAGCTCAAGACCCCTTTTTTCAAAGGTGTCCAAGTCATTAATTACATCACGAAACATGATACACAACATTAATTATAGGAAAGACAAATACAATAAACCGGAGCCAAAATACATAATACAGATATAAGAGTTCTGCAGTTGGGCACAGGTAGAAGAACTGGATCCAGTAATACAGAATGATCAGGCGGGGCAACTATGCAATAACATACTAAGGTCAGGGCTGAAGGAGGGACTGGATTTCTGGAGTAAGAGACGTCTGGGATTAATGCTATGGGCAGTTACATTTGAGATACTGGGAGAACAGGTTTGCCACCTGTGATCTGAAGGAATGGAAGGTTGAGGGCATGGTCACCATTGGTGGGGGCGAGTTCCAAGCTTTGACCACTTTGTAGGCAAAAGAGAGTTGACACATACTGTTTCTCCTGTGGGGTACAGTCAGTGTACCATAGCCCGTGGACCTTGTACTATAGCAGTTGGCATTCTTTGTTAGTAGGATGCAGACCCCAAGAGGCATTTGACCAAGCGAGGCCCTTTGGGCAAGCACAGCAGAGTCACAGATGGCATGGAGGGAAAGGGAGCCATTTGGTGGAGGGGTACAGATCAAATAGGTGAGAGTCCTATTTCCTGTTAAGTACAAATCTACAGACATGGTTGAAGGACATGCAGATTTTGTTGAGGACAGTGTTGCTAACAGCTGAGTAGATTACTAACCCCATCGTTAATTACAGAAATGATGAGGCTGGAGACTAGTAATTTTTTTTACCTCAGGGTGAGGTTTGACATATATCTGTAGAGTAAGCCTTGCCATTGGTGGATGTTTGTGACCACAGAGAAAACATGGTGGAAAAAAGACAGGATGAAGTCAAAATAGATACCCAGGTACTTGAAGATCTGCACTTGCTCTATGGGTTCTCCATTCAGAGTGGTGATACTCCATATTGGTCTGTCTTTAAGAGCACAATTACTCCTGAATAGTAAGGATTTTCACTTTTTTGAGTTGATGAGTAGCTTGTTTTTGGAAAACCAGCAGTATGCTTTGCTGAAATCAAATTGGAGGTTGCATTCGAGGGATTGCAGGTCATGGTATGATGTGAGGATAGCTGTGTCATCAGCATACAGCAGGGTTTTGTAGTGGATACAAACTTCTTGGACAAACAGGCTGAACAGATCGGACCCCAAGATGGAGCCTTGTGGCACTCCAGTGGTCAATGGCTATAGACCAGAGAGCATATCTATACATTTGACCTTCTGGATCCTGTTGCTGAGGTAGTCAGAGAACCATGAGGTTGTAGTTGTTGATAATCCCAGATCCATGAATTTGGTTAATAGGAGATTGTGATTTACTGTGTCAAATGCCTTAGATAGGTCAAGGAAGGCAGCAACAGTGTAATCTCCTCTGTCCAAGGCAAAATGTAGCTCCTCTATAATCTCAAGTTAGGATGGTATTAGTACTGTGCATCTTTCTAAAGCAGTGTTGTATGGCAGCCAGGAGATTGTGTGCCATGAGCCATTCCACCAGCTGGTTGCTGATGACTTTTTCAAGGTCCTTTGACAAAGGTGATAGAACAGATATGGGCCAAAACTTAGAGACAGCCATGGGATGCCCCAACTTGAACATTGGGATAACATTGGCTTGTTTACAGACAACGGAGATGGATCTCTATTAGAGGGAGAGACTGAACAGTTTCTGGATGGGCAATACCACTTCATCAGTTGCCACTGTATGCAGCTTATTTCCATAAAACACTTGGAATTGAGACTATCTATGTTATGAATGTCTATCTTAAACTGAGTTATTGCAATTGTTTTAATTGCTGTATTTTGGTTATCAGTAAACTGTCTGTGATAGCTGATTCACACCTACTGGGAGAAAAGCATTAGGGATAAAATTCTCCAAGCCGAAGGCTGGATTTTATTTTAGTTAGTAAGTTAGTTTTTGTTGGCCGAGTAAGTACACTAGAAAAATTCTGCCTATTTTCAGGCACGACCCGTGAGAGGGGGATACAGATGAATGCCAACTGACCTTGAACCAGATTAAGCAGTTGGTTGTATTTTTAGTGAATGGGAGAGAAATTTGGCCAGGGTACTGGGGAAATTCCCATTCTCTGTGGCAGTGGGCGCTGTTCCACTGCGACAGAGATGTCCAGTTCAATCTGTTTGTGGACAGCAATGGAGCTGGAAATGTGGGCGGTCAGGGAACTGGTCTCTTCCCCGACTGCTACTATCCTAGAAACTGAACAGTTTTATGATGCTACAGGGATACCAGAATTCCATACAATGATAGCAATGGAAATCACAGTGCCAGTTAATGGGGAGGATGTACCTGAGGAGGGCCGAAGTCTTTCACAATATCGGAGGTACAGAATCTTGATCCTCGTTCCATGGAGGTACTACAGGATTTGTTGCATGAAGAAGAGGGGAAATTTCTGAGGAGAAAATGAGAACTTTGCATGGCAATGACTGGGATTGAAACAGTGGCTGTAGAGGAGGCCACTCATAGCAACCAGACCACAGCTGGAGCTACAGATTTGGAGACAGCAGATGCGCAGTATAGTGGCACTAGAACACCAAGTCGGGAGGTACCGGAGAAAATCATATTCCAAACAATAGCAGAGAACCAGGATCAGGCCACAGTTTTTTTCCATTTCAATGAGAACGGACAAAACCCAACCCAGAACTGTTAAGAAATCGATGCCATCAGGGATGATATGGGTAGACCTGATGGAACACAATGAAGAACCTTGGACAGTTTCCAAATCTTTAGAATCTACAGGATGGGTGCATTCACCTGAATTGGGAGACTGGATATCGGGTTTCACTCCCATTCGCATTCTGGGGGTAAGCATAAAGAAACACAAACTGAGGAATAAGGAAACATTAACTCTTGATAACACTGTTGGGAAAATGACAGAAAGATCACCGATAGAGGGAAATATAGAGTTTAGGTCAAAATAGCAGGATTTGAACATTAACAGTACTGATGTCCCACTTTTTGTGCCTAAAAGACTGTCCTTAACACAGAAACCAGTTTTAAAACTGTCAGCCAGTAATGTAGATGCTACCCTGAACAATACTGAAAAGGAAAAAGAGAGTGGAAGGGAACAAGACATTTTGGATGTATGTTCAGAAATATTAGAAGGTACTGAAATAGCATAAGAACAAAATGAAAATAATGCAGAGGACACTTCAAGTAGACCTGCTGGGGCAGGAGACAGGCAGCAATCAAGACCATAGGTGTCCTTTTTTTCAAAGGCTGGTTTTCCCGGCAAAGAGACATAATGTGATTCATATTTTGTATAAAGGGGGTTCGGATGTTTTTCCTAATAGGGTGTATGTGGGATGAAACCTGTTGAAAGAAAGTTTACATTTTCATGCTACATAGAAACATAGAATTTGATGGCAGATAAGGACCGCTTGGCCCACCCAGTCTGCCCATGCCCCTACCTAATGGATAAGCTGCAGATCCTAGTTAACCAGCAGCCTACTTCTTCCTACCCACATCCCCTAGAATTGCCTTATGACTGTCCCATGCATGCTTGAATTCCACCACTGTTTTTGACTCCACAACCTCCTCCGGAAGGCCGTTCCATGCATCCAAAACCCTCTCTGTGAAAAAATACTCCTTAAATTACCTCTGAGCCGCCTCTATCTTCAAATTGTGCCCCTTGTTCTTGCACATCTCTTTTCTGGAAGATGCTACCCTCTTGGACTTTGTTAATTCCCTTGAGGTACTTGAAAGTTTCTATCATGTCCCTGTCTCCTTCTTTCCTCAAGAGTATACATATTAAGCTCCTTTAGTCTTTCTTCATATGTCTTCTGGTGCAGACCCTGCACCATTTTGGTTGCCCTCCTCTGGACAGCCTCCACTCTGTCTATGTCTTTGTGGAGATGGGTCTCCAGAACTGCACACAGTACTCCAGATGGGGTCTCACCAACTGTCTGTACAGAGGGATAACAACTTCCTGTTTTCTACTATTGATGCCTCTTCCTATGCATCCCAGTATCCCCCCAGCCTTCCTTACTGCCTTCTCACATTGCTTGCCCACCTTTAGGTCATCTGATATAATTACCCCCAGGTCCCTTTCTATTTTTACTGTTGTCAGTATCTCACCCCCCATTGTGTACGCTTCCCTTGGGTTTTTGTTTCCCATGTGCATTACCTTGCACTTCTTTGCATTGAATCTGAGCTGCCATACATTTGACCATTCCTCCAACCTTGCCAAGTCCCTTCTCATCCTTTCCACTCCATCTTGTGTATCAACCCTGTTGCAGATCTTTGTGTCATCTGCAAGAGACATACTTTTCCTTCAGTTCCTCTGCAATGTCACTTATAAAGACATTAAAAAGGACTGGTCCCAGTACTGACCCCCACGGTACTCCGCTAGTAACCCTCCTTTCTTCACTGTGTACTCCATTTACTACTACCCTTTGTGTCCTGTTGTCTAGCCAATTTTTTATCCAGGCTACCACCTTGGGACCCACTCCAAGGCTGGCTAGCTTGTGTATTAATCTTTTGTGTGGGACTGTATCAAATGCCTTGCTAAAATCTAGGTAGGCCATGTCCACAGCCCTTCCCTGGTCTACTACTTTGGTCACCCAGTCAAAGAAATCTATTAGGTGGAGTTAGAGCCATTGGATATCACAGCCACAGGAGCCGTAGAGGTTCTGAAAGAATCAAAGGAGCCCACTGTTACCTCAATAAATGAGCTACCAAACACTGTCGTTATGCCCCCAATCCCACCCCTACATGATGTAGAACAAAGAAGTGTTACTAGAAGGAGACAGGCATGGCAGCAACCAGCACCTAAGGTGCCACAGCTACTGAGCTTTATGCTCTAATACATGTACTGGGCGAAGTTTCCTTTTGATGTAAGCTTCAAACTTAATAGTGTTCTGGAGATATTTTGGGCCTGATATCATAAGGTTAGGAATACATCCCTGTGGATGCCACTTGAGGTGATCCCCCTAACCAAGTCAGCACACTGAACTGTTACAGTTCTTTTTCGTAATGAAAGTGTGAGTGTCACAGTAGTAGGTCACATAGAAGCTATTTTTGATTCGGAGAGTATCTGGATGGGTGGGTGGAAGATTAGAGTGATTCTGCATACAAATGAGCAAGGACTACAACATCTTCCCAGTTGTTTTTTTCTTGAGGCTGATGGGGGGGGGGGTACTTTTCTATCAAGAGCAGCCCAGGACATGTTATAAGTGTGGGTCTCCAGGTCATATAAATAGTACTTGTGATAGATTGAGATGTGCCCTGTGTGATACATTAGTTTACACAACTAGCCAGTGTAGGAGTGAGACAGTTTGTAACTTATGTAGGACAAAGGGACACTCTTATATGAAATGTCCAAAAGCTGCACACAATGCATTAGACCATACAGACACTGAAGAGCAAAGATTATTGGTGACACTAGCACAAAAGACACATTCTAAGGATGTAATGGAGGCCTCAGAAAGTCTACAACCCTCCCCCACCACCTTTATCACAAGAGCAGGTTCTCTTCACCTCTTCCAGGGAGGAGACACAGGCAGCTGTACAGGTAGCACACACCCAGGTGGAGTTAGAGCCATTGGATATCAGAGCCACAGGAGCCGTAGAGGTTCTGAAAGAATCAAAGGAGCCCACTGTTACCTCAATAAATTAGCTACCAAACACTGTCGTTATGCCCCCCAATCCCACCCCACAAGAGGCAGAACAAAGAAGTGTTACTAGAAGGAGACAGGCATGGCAGCAACCAGCACCTAAGGTGCCAAAAATGTCAGTTATCAGTACATCCAATAGGTACCAAGAGAGTGCAGAAGCCTCAGGGAGTGAATCTGAGGAGTCTTCTATAGATTCAGGTCAGCCGGAAGCTCATTCTGAAGCAGAAATCAGTGAATCAGAAGGTCTTCAGAATGTGAAGGTAGATGGTACAAAGAAAAACGTTAAATCAAAAACAAAGGAAAAGTTGGGGACAGGTGGTAGGAACAAAAGGGCAAAACTGCCCTAGTTCAGGAAATAAATGGTGGTATTTTGTTATTGTTAAAACAGCATTAAAATAATATTAAAGGGAGGTGTTTAATCACATTTAAGAGCAAACAAGGTGGATATTATTTTTTTACAGGATGCCAGGCTTCATACAGTATTGGAAATTTCCCAAGCCATGAAGAAATGGTATACAGGTGTTTCATACTGGTCAGTGGGAATGGAAATCTGCTCTGGGGTGGGCATCCCCTTTCATCACACAGGAGTACAAGTCTTGAAACTTATAGACCTGATACCAGGCAGGGTCCTGATACTGGATATTAAGTTATGTGATAAATATTATAGGCTGATAAATAACTGCCCCTCAGAAAAAAGCGGATAGGGTTGAAGTTTTTGGAAAAATAAAAACATGTATTTTTTATTCTCAAAATGTCATATGGGGAGGTAATTTTAATTGTGGGCTGTGTCAGCAAGATAAGGGTTGTAATATGGTCATTCAAAAGATTTATTGTGATACGTCCTTTCTTCACACTACTATACAGACAGTGGCTTTACTAGATCAATCAATCACATCAATAATTTATTTCTTGAATGCGCAATTCAAATAATTATCAAAGCGCTTGTAGAAATTAAAATCAATAAAATACATCATATATAAAATCACTAAATAATCAAGCAGCAGAAATTTCAAAAAATGCTAAATTAAATAACTGGGTCTTTAAGGTGGATTTAAAGGCTTCAGTGGTCTGACACTCTCTAATCCGACGAGGTAGAGAGTTCCACAGACTCAGAGCTGCAAAAGCAAAGGATCTCACTCCCAAAGTTTTCAAATGAATCCTGGGAACCTCTAGCAATCCCTCATCAGTAAAGCGGAGAGGGCAGTAGGGGCAGAGGAGATCTTGCAAATACTGCAGTCAGTGCCTGTGTTGGGCCTTATAAGTCAGTAATCCGACCTTGAAGGTGATCATCCACTGAACCAGCAGCCAATGCAGGCCACGGAGCACAGGTGTGACATGGCAAGATCTTGGTACTCCAGTCAACAACATGGCAGCCGCATTCTGCACCAGCTGGAGGCGGCAAAGGTCCAGCCCCGGTAGCTCTAGGTATAAGGCATTGCAGTAATCAAGGTGGGAAGTCACAAAGGCAAGGACCAACATTGGAAGGTCATCTGGTGGTACCAGGTGTTTTATCCTGGTGCTATTCCTCAGATGGCAAACTGAGGTTTTGATGACAGACGATACCTGAGACTTAAGTGGCAGTCCCCCATCAAGCATAGCACCCAGATTTCACACCCGGTCAGAAGTAGTCAGCTGGCTGCCTCCCCAGCCACAGCCCAGATGACTCCCCATCAGACAACCCCTCAACCCAACAGCCTGAGTCTACCACCAGCACTTCAGTCTTATCCGGATTCAACCTCAGCCAATCAGCACTCATCTAATCCTGGATCTCAGAGAAGCAGTTGTTAAAGACTGAGGCTGCATCAACCTGTTCGGGTACAAAGGATATGTACAGCTGAGCATCATCTGCATAGCAGTGAAAACTCAGTCCATACCACATAATAATGTCTCCCAATGGCAGTATGTACACTGCAAACAACATAGGTGAAAGCACAGAGTCCTGTGGCACCCCACAAGGCAGGGGGACAGGGTCTGAGGAAAAAATCCCCGACTCCACTCTCTGAGTCCTGCCTGTGAGGAAAGAATGAAACCATCTGAGGACTGTCCCAGATAGACCACAGATCAGCTGCAGCTGCTCCAGCAACTCACCATGGTTCACGGTATCAAATGCTGCAGAGAGTGGAAGGAGGACCAAGATTGAACGGCACCTCCAATCTCTCGCTATTAGGAGATCATTAAGTACCCGCACCAGCGCTGTCTCAGTACTATGCCTCTTCTTGAAACCAGACTGGAGAGGGTCATAGACATCATGAGTGGTAAGATGCTCCTCTAGTTGCAATGCAAACACCTTCTCAATAACCTTACCTACAAAAGGTAGGTTAGAGACAGGCCAGCAGTTAGCGAGACAGTCAGGGCTGAGAGACAATTTCTTCAGAAGGGGGCATACTACGGCCTCCTTCAAGGTGTCAGAAAACACCCCCAACTCCAATGAGCGCCCAACTATCTCAGCCAGGACCAGTCCAATTACATCCACACGTCCCACAAGAAGGCGCGTTGGAGCTGGGGCCAAACTACAGGAGGTCGGTTGCAAACCTTGGATAATCTTCACAACGTCCATGATTGCCAACTGGTCAAAGTCGGACCAGACCAACTGGGCACCTGCAGTCTCTCACCGATCACTGCAGCACCAGTTTGAGTGACCTGAACAGATCTCAGACCTGACAGTGGCAATCTTATCTGCAAAAAATCTGGTAAACTCATCACACTTATTCTGTGAAAAGGATCCCCCATTCTGGAGACAGGCTGGATTGCACAGCCTGTCCACAGTACAGAAGAGCTGAGCTGATCGATTTCATGCAGTGGCAATCTCCCTGGACAGAAACTCTGCCTTCTTATGGGAGACAGCAGATTGATAGTCCTTGTAATGAGACATCACTCTAAGCCTGTCATCAACTAGGTCGGATTTCCACCAGCATGGCTCCAACCTTCTCCCCACTCTCCATAACTTCCTCAATGTCCCATCAAACCAAGGAGATTGAGGGTGAAGACTGAGGGGGCAAACCCGGACAGGAAGTTAAGGAGTCCAGGGCAGCCATTACCATCTTATTATAGGCAACTAACAGATCCCATGGATCCGAGCTTACACTCTATTTATCTGATAGGTCCAGCACCGACATAGGACCATCAGGGGTCAAACCCCATAAAGGGTGGTACTGCACCATCTCCATAGGGGCTGGTCTATTGGGGGGAGCCGCAAAGCTGAACCCTATAGTGTGGTGATCAGACCACCCAACGGGTTCCACCATAACATCAGAGATCTCCATCCCCAACAGGAAAACTAGGTCCAACGAGTGACCTTGCCTGTGGGGTCGCTGCGGTAACCATCTGTGTGAAGCCCAAGAAGCTACTAGTTGTAGGAAGTCTTGGCCAAAATGTGAGAGTTCGTCATCAACCCAGGCGTTGAAATCACCTAGCACCAACCATCTGGGAGACTGCAACGCCATATCAGTGATGAAATCCATGACTTCCTGCAGGAAATCCTTCTCACCCCGGGTGGACGGTAGATGAGAAGTATCCTACAGCCCACACCTGTACCCATGATGCACTCAAAGGATCTAGTGACCCCAACTGGCACCTCTACAAGGCCCAGCTCCATCCTAAAACACATAGCTACACTCCTGCCCCATGATCCAACCTCGGTTGGTGTATCACCGAGTACCCAGCCAGAACCGCTGCCTCCAGTATGGGACCAGCATTTTCATCCAGCCAGGTCTCAGTGATGCATGCCAGGTCAGATGTTCCAACAAGATCAGCAACTACTGCTGCCTTGTTTTTTATCGACCTGGTGTTGCATAACACCACCCAAGTAGGATGAGTAGTCAAGGTCGACTGCAACTCAAGGTGGAGCCCTTAGGTATGGGAACCAGGCAGGGCAACCCCCTTTCCTGGGCTCAGTTCACCCCAGGGCATCTCCTTGACTCCATGACCCTAATCCTCCCACTCCACATACACCCCCCAACCAGGCCCTTCCCCTACCCCTCCATCGTCCCCTCACTATGCCCATGGTGCAACATTGCCTATATACTTCTGCTGATAGTGGGGGACAATTGAAAGGGTGGAGGGCCATCATCCCAGCGGGGGAGTAGTACCTGACCACCAATGCTCCCTTCCAACACACACTGCTGCCCTAAATCCAGCAGCTACAGAATTATAAAATCATACACACATGCACACACACACACACACACACACACACACACATCCCCACACACAATACCTCTCACACTAATTTAATACCCCCAAACTAATAACCCAATCCCTCAATTTACTATCTCAGTCAACCCAACTAATACATAAAATACAGAACAAACCACAGCAATATCAGATTTATATCAAAAGGTCACTATTTGACCACAGTTCACTGTTGGATTGTGCTCATATTGCATCTATGTTAAAATCTTAATCCTCGGTCAAACAGCACACCAAAACTCCAGAAAATGTTCATGTATTAAGGGAGGAGATCTCACCACTACCCTCTAATTGTCGATTTCATGCAGCACTCTCAGTGCCACACTATTACCAATTTAGCAAGAAAGATTAAATTACAGCATAGAGAGGCCCTCTCACTGCCTCCCCAAACCAGAAAGTAAATTTATGCAGTACAAAATAGTCATTTAACTCATTGTGTCCTAGCTGCCACCTGGAGTCGGCAGATCAATTGCTCCAGTGTGTCTGAGGACGAATACAGATGTCAGCTGTATAGTCCCTCTGTGCCCTTGCCACCTCTGGAGATGTCAGTAAAATATTTTAATCTTACTTGCCAGCCAATCCAGATAGGGCTTATTAACCCTCTCTGGGTGATTCCCCACATTGGAAGCCTCTTGGGATTGGTTGGCAAGTGTAGGGGTCCCATTGGAAATTTCATAGAAAACCCTGTTTTAGTGCCGGCATCTTCACTTTGCTTGTTGCATGCAGGGAGAGCTGGACTGAGCTGCTTCTAAGTGCTGCTGCATTTCTGTGTTGTGATCTGTTTCTGTGCACCTTTGGATATTGCCTCCTACTAACTTCAGGTGATTACTTATGTACTTTGTTTACTTTGTGGTCAGGAATATTATTATTATTTTTTATTATTTTTTCTCTGTTTTCTGAGAGCACGTTTGAGCAACCGGAAGTACTGCTCCTCAGTGAACTCAACTCTCCAACTTCGCTATTTGTCTCTTTTCTCTTTTACTTTGTTTTTTTTGCTTAATAATACCAGTAATCATGGAGCCGTTGTCTTTGTGGGCTACTCTCGGGGATTGTTGGCACCCCTCGAAAACATCTGCAGTTATCGAGTGCAGGTAACGGTGCTGGCTTTGTTTGGGGGGGTCTCTTGCTGCATTTCACTTGAATTGTGTACTAGCGTGTCACAGGTAACCATGATTTTTGTCTGTGGTTCCCACACTGGTTTTCACTGTTTACCGGTGAGTTACTTTCAATATACTGCCATATATTTGTGGCCTGGGCATATTGATGAGCAGGTAACGGTGTTGGCTTTGTTTTGGGGGGGCTCGAATTTGGTTATCATAGAGCCATCCTACAAACTGCCCTGGCTGTTGCTGTGCCTATAAGAACTTTATGCCAGAGGGAATGGAGCAACTGCAATATATTACAATATAATACTATGTTAGTGGTCTGGACACATTGTGGAGCGAGCGACCATGAAGCCTGGCATGCAGGTAATGGTGCTAGCTTTCTGTTTGTATGGGTGTGAGGTTGGGGGGCTCAAACTGTTCATTTTATTTATCCCCCCTGCAAAAAACATTCTGTTTAGCAGTGAGTCTGTATGGGCAGTAAAATATGTTGCTGCATTTGTGGGACCTTGCTGCAAGGTTGCAAGAAAGGTGAAGAGGGACTATCTATCTGGTGGTGGTGTGTAAATATTTTTCTGCTGTTTGGAAACATCTAGTTTCACCTCATTTTGTTGTTTTTTGTGAGAGGGTCTGGGGTGGGGGGAGGACATTGGTAGGGCCTGCTGGACACCAGGGAATGTTTATGTGAGATGGGGTTGGGTCTTGCAGAGTGGCACCAGAGGATGCTTTTGGGTTGTTGTAGGATGGCTGGGAGCCCCCAGACACAAAGCAATGTAATCTATGGGTTGGTGCATAACCCCCCCAAACACTCGAATGTTTCGTGGTGGGTGTTTGTGGCTGGGTGATAAAGTTTTGTTTGTGCTGGGTGTCGGAGGGTTGGAGTGGGACCACTGAACAGTGGTGAAGGGTTTGTTTTCTATGTTGCCGGGTATCGTACAGTGTGGAGAACCACTGGATCCCAGGAAACCCTTTTTGTGGGATGGTGATGGGTGTTTTCATGTTGGGGTGGGAGAAACCATATAGCTGGGGATCCATTTTGTGTGCTGGTGTCATGTGTCTGTTGGTTGGAGGGAGGCCCATGACACCAGGGAATCCATTTTGTGTGATGGAAATGGGTATCAGAAGGTGGTGGGAGCCCCCAACAACAGGGAACGCTGTTTGTGGCATGGTGCTTGGTATTTCAACACCCAGCACCATCCCTCAAACAGCGTAATCTGGTGTCTGTGTGCCCACACGTCCTCTGAGGTCTGTCCCCATTGCACAAAATGGTTTCCGTGGTGTCAGTGTCCTTGCCGCCACTGTGAAACACACAGCACAGTTGCACAAAATGGATTCCCTGGGGTCGGGCCCCACCCACGGGCCCCACCCACCCCTGGGGTCGGGCCCCACTCACCCCTGTCAAACACCTGGCATCTTCGCACAAAATGCAATCCCTGGTGTGGAGTGGATCCCCCCCACACCACCATCACCGAGTGTTTCATGTTGGGTGATTGAAGGTGGGGGAGAATGTGCCAAAGACGATGCCATTTGATTATTGTGCAGCTTTTTGGTGGCTGGGTGATGGAGTGTGCAAAAAGAAAAAAAATGGTCCTTTTGTTTGTGCTGGGTGTTGGAGGGTTGGAGTGGGACTACTGAACAGTGGCAAAGGGTTTGTTTTCAATATTGCCGGGTATTGTACAGTGTGGAGAACCACTGGATCCCAGGAAATCCTTTCTGTGGGATGGCGATGGGTGTCTTCAAATTGGGGTGGGAGAACCCAGACACCTGGGGATCCATTTTGTGTGCTGGTGTCGTGTGTTTGCTGGTTGGAGGGAGGCCCGTGACACAAGGGAATCCATTTCCTTTGATGGCAATGGGCATCAGAAGGTGGTGAGAGCCCCTGACAACAGGGAACGCTGTTTGTGGCATGGTACCTGGTGTTTCAACACCTGGCACCATCTCACAAACAGCGTAATCTGGTGTCTGTGTTCCCACATGCCCTCCGAGGCTTGTCCCCATTGTACAAAATGTTTTCTGTGGTATCTGTGTCCTCACCGCCACTGTCAAACACACAGCACAGTTGCACAAAATGGATTCCCTCGGGTCGGGCCCCCACCCACCCCTGTCAAACACCTGGCATCATCTCACAAAGTGCAATCCCTGGTGTTGAGTGGATCTCCCCCCACCACAACCACCACCACCAGTGAGCATTTCATGTTGGGTGATTAAAGGTGGGGGAGAATGTGCCAAAGATAATGCCGTTTGATTATGGTGCAGCTTTTTGGTGGCTGGGTGGTGGAGTGTGCAAAAATAAAAAAATGGTCCTTTTGTTTGTGCTGGGTGTTGGAGGAATGGAGTGGGACCACTGAACAGTGGCAAAGGGTTTGTTTTCTATGTTGCCGGGTATCATACAGTGTGGAGAACCACTGGATCCCAGGAAATCCTTTTTGTGGGATGGTGATGGGTGTATTCACACTGGGGTGGGAGAATCCAGACACCTGGGGATCTATTTTGTGTGCTGGCAACATGTGTTTGCTGGTTGGAGGGAGGCCCATGATACCAGGTAATCCATTTTGTGTTATGGCAATGGGCATCAGAAGGTGGTGGGAGCCCCCAACAACAGGGAACGCTGTTTGTGGCATGGTGCCTGGTATTTCAACACCCGACACCATCTCACATACAGCGTGATCTGGTGTCTGTGTACCCACATACCCTCTGAGGCCTGTCCCCATTGCACAAAATGGTTTCCGTGGTGTCTGTGTCCTCACCGCCACTGTCAAACACACAGCACAGTTGCACAAAATGGATTCCCTGGGTGGGCCCCACCACCCACCCTGTAAACACCCGGCATCATCTCACAAAATGCAATCCCTGGTGTCGAGTGGATCTTCCACCACCACCACCACCGAGTGTTTCATGTTGGGTGATTGAAGGTGGGGGAGAATGTGCCAAAGACAATGCAGTTTGATTATAGTGTGGCTTTTTGGTGGCTGGGTGATGGAGTGTACAAAAAGAAAAAAATGGTCCTTTTGTTTGTGCTGGGTGTCAGAGGGTTGGAGTGGAACCACTGAACAGTGGTGAATTGTTTGTTTTCTATGTTGCCAGGTATCGTACAGTGTGGAGAACCACTGGATCCCAGGAAATCCTTTTAGTGGGATAGTGATGGGTGTTTGCTGTTTGAAGGGAGGTCTCTGACACCAGGGAATCCATTTTGTGCGATGGTAATGAGGCTCTGATGGTGGTGAGAACCTCCTGACAACTGGGAATGCTGTTGGTGGGATGGTGCCTGGTGTTCCAACACCCCACACCATCCAGCAAACAGCAGTATGTGTTGTCTGCGTGCCCCCTCACCCCAGGAGGCATGACACCATTGCACAAAAGGGATTCCATGGTGCGAGTGTCCTGACTTCCACCTTCAAACACACAGCAACATTACATAAAATGGATTCCATGGGTTCTAGGCCCCCCAACTGTAGAACACCTGGCATCATGTCAGAAAATAAATCCCCTAGTGGGGGAGAATGTGTACCAAAGACGATGCCTTTCTGGGGATGGTGCTTGTTGTTTGGGGGTTGCGGGAGTGCAATATGCCAAAAGAAAAAGCTGTTTTTATTGATTTTGCTGGGCCTCAGAGGGTGGGGGTGGGACCATTGAACACCAGGAAAGGTTTGTATTTTTTTGTGCCGGGTAATGGAGAGTGTGGAGAACCGCTGTATACCAGAAAACCATTTTGTGGGATGGTGATGGGGTTTTACATTGGGGTGGGAGAACCCAGACACCTTGGAATCCTTTTCTTGTGATGGTGGTGTGTGTTTGCTGGTTGGAGGGAGGTTTCTGACACCAGGGAATCCATTTTGTGTGATGGTAATGAGTCTCAGACAGTGGCGGGACCCTCCTGACAACTGGAAATGCTGTTGGTAGAATGGTGCCTGTTGTTCCAACACCCCGCACCATCCAGCAAACAGCATTAGATGTTGTCTGTGTGCCCCCTCACCCCAGGTGGCCTGGCACCATTGCACAAAAGGGATTCCATGGTGCGAGAGTCCTGACTTCCACCTTCAAACACACAGCAACATTACACAAAATGGATTCCATGGGTTCTGGGACCTTCCCACACTGTAAAATACCCTGCGGTTTGTCTTTTATTATGCTGGGTAATGGGGCATTGTAGAATGAACTGATGTGGCATGCAGCAAGTTTGTGTGGTTCGCAGTGCAAAAATATGGCTGTATTTTTCTATTATAGAGACTGTGCGGGAACATTCCAGAGATCGTTAGAACCACCAGAAATTGTTAGAACCTCGAGATCATTAGAACCTCCAGAGAGACCATCCCGAGACCGTCTCAGAATGTGGTAAAGACCGCAGAGCAAACTGGAGAATATGGAGAATGTCTACAATAACAACCTGCTGTGCCTGTTTGATAGCGCTAGTGACAACAAGGCACAGGAATTTCGGGGTTTTGACTGTTCCGATGATTCCAACATCCAGGTGGACTTGATGCCTTTGACTGCACCAGACAGTGAATTCAGCAAGAAGATGATCTTCCCTGGAAACGTTGCACCGGAAGAAGCACTCCTCGGAGAGCGAAGAGGATGATATTCCACTAGCCAAGGCATGGCGGCAGAGTAACTATATGGACAGTGAAGATGATCTCCCTTTGGCTAGTCTGCAGCGTGCAAGTAGCCCTGTTGAAGTGGATACTGCTGAACAACATGAGCAACTTTCAACACATCTGGATGCAGTTCGCAATGATGGTTGGACCCATCTGCTACAGCCGGTGCATGTTGAAGACTTCAAGAAGCCATGGGTCCAGCCACAGTGATGGGTGCAGAGAAGACTCCCATGGAGTTCATGAACCTTACATGTCTGCCAATACTCTATGAACTGATTGCTGAGGAGACAAACTGGTACAGTGCCCATAAGCAGGCAGAAGCAAATAAAGTGAACCCCTGATGGACTCCAGTGATGGCGTGTGACATAAAAAATTTTTTGGAATACGGCTATACATGTCTATTATGAAGGTGCCACACTACCGTATGTACTGGGGGAAGCACCATCTCTATGGACATTCTCCAATTTCAAAGGTAATGACCCATGAACATTATGAGAAGATTATGCAGTATCTACAGTACATGCCAATGATAGCACACTAAATCCACCCAGAGGATCGTAAAATCACAACAAACTTCATCATGTGTGGCTCATCATGGAGCTTGTTTGGGTGGACTGCAAGATGGAGTACCACCTACACCAAGAAGTGCCAATCAATGAGGCCATGGTAGAATTCAGAGGATGGCTCTCATTCAAGCAGTACATGCAAAACAAGGCGCGATGAAATGGAATAAAGGTGTGGGTTCTTGCAGATCCTCACAGTGGTTATGTGTCAGACTTCCAAGTCTACACAGGAAAGGTTGCTGGCACTGTGGAAGTGGGCCTTGGTTAGAGGGTGTTGATGGACCTGACAAAAGATCTGTGTGGCAAAAGACACCATGTGTATTATGATAATTATTTCACATCGGTTCACCTGGGAAAAGAACTTTTGAATGTTAGCTTGTATGCATGTGGCACAATGTGTACCAACAGGGTTGGATGGCCTGCAGAACTTAGCAAAGTAGTAATGAAGAAGAAAGTCCGTGGTCATTGTGAACAGCTACAGGATGGATCACTCATCGCCACAGCTTGGAAAGACAACAATCCTGTTTTCCTTCTCTCAACTCAACATGACCCAACCTTACCAGCAACATCTGTGACCAGGTGACAGAGAAATGGCACTGAAGTATCTGTTCCCTGTCCTGAAGTGCTAAAGCAGTATAACATGCACATGAATGGAGTGGATGTCACTGACCAGCTACGGGGCCAGTACCACAGTAGCAAAAAATCTAAAAAGTGGTGGATATATCTTTTCTGTTTTTGTGGGACCTGACATTGGCAAATGCTTTTACTTTGTTTCGAGAGAGTGTGCATCATGTTCAACGATCCGAGACTGGGTGGGTGAACAAGCATAGGCAGCTAAATTTTTGCATTGCCCTCTCGGAGCATCTGCTGGAAGGGTACACCAATAAGAGACAAAGTTGCTGTAACTGAGCAGGATCCTACTTCTGCTGGACTACACTACCCGGTGAAAGGGAAGAAGGGTAGGTGCAGAAATTGTGCACTGAAAAAAAACGCGCTGAACCATCATATGCATGCCACACATGCAATGTACACCTCTGTGTTGATTGTTTTCCAGAGTATCACAACTACAGATAATGAGACTCACACTAGCAACACAAAAAACTTGCCCTAATAGTTCTTCTGCAGTTTCTCTGAGTGTACATGATGAGAAGCTGCTGGGGAAGGAGACAGTGGTACCAGAAGGAGTTTGCAAGAGAGACCAGAGTTTGTGAGAGGGGCCGGCGATTGAGAGTGTGAGAGAGACCGGCGATCGGGAGTGCAAGAGAGACCGGCAATCAAGGGTGCAAGAGAGACTGGCGATCAAGAGGGACTGGTGATCAAGAGTGAGAGAGAGACCAATGATCAAGAGTGTGAGAGAGACCAGCAATTGAGAGGGACCATAGTTTGCAAGAGAGACCAGAATTTACGAGAGAGACCAGAGTGCAAGAAAGACCAGCGACCGAGAGTGCGAGATAGATGGGCAATCGAGAGAGACCAGAGTTTGGGAGAGAGACCAGCTAGAGCAGCTGCCATGGATGGAGTGGAGATGCACACAGAGGTGGTGGGAGATGTATAGTGGAGCAAGACAGGGAAATGGCAGAGGAGAAAGAACACTTGAACTGATGGACACCATAGTGGAAGCGAGAAACTGGATAAAATGCTTTGTATGAAGGGAGGTGGCCTTGAAAAAACAGCATGTGTAATCTAAAAGTTGTTGATATAGGTATTGTTACTGATTTGTGGAATAAACTTTGTGGAATGTGCCAAAGAAAGTCACAGAGATGCAGTGCCGTAGGCGTGAAACAGATGGTCGCACGTTGTTGGTGAAACTAGGTTAGGCCAGTTGGTGTTTCAGTCATAATGCAGTGACATGACAGTCATTGAATGGGCTGTGCCAAATGAAAATACAAAATACTGAGCTAAAAGAGGTCTGGTGAGTGAAAGTAAAGGGAAAAGTGATGGAAACATTACTTTGGAGTTCCCAGGTGGTGAGAGAAAGGTGGGGGTGTTCAAAAAGAATTGCGAGCTTGACTTCACACAGCAGATGACAGTGTGAGGCTTATTTCACTCACCAGGCCAAGGGGACCAACTGAAAGTGCTAATGGAGGGCTGAAACTTGCATTACTTTGGGAGTCAGCCATCACCTTTTTATATCTGAGGTAGTTTCTTTTCCTTTTGGTCAGTCATGAATTGTTGTCACCTGCCATTATGTGTGATGAGCATAGCAGCTCTTTGCCTGACAGCGGACATATCTGTAATGGCCACCCACCATATAATCTCAGTGTACTGACACTGTTTTCATTGAGCAATCACAACGATGATGTGGTGGTATGGTGGCATAGGGCTTGATGTGTGTTGGTTGGCAGACAGAATTGTTAGAACTCAACGGATCAAAAGGAATACAAAAAAACCTTCAGAAATAAGAGTGACGAATGACTATGCCAGTGTGCCTGTTTGTCTCCACTACCTCTTTCAGTATAATTTTATGTGGAGTGGAGGGTTTTAGCTCAGTATTTTTTATTTTCATTTGGCTGCCCCATTGGCTGTTCTGTGTTTTTCGCGCTGTCCATTGTGACACCAAGAGGTGTCAGTATGGCTCAGCTGGTAGCACATCAACCTCTGAACTAGAAGGCTGTGGGTTCTTGTCCCACACTGGGATTGGAACTGCACCAAAAAAAATTGCTGGCATCTGAGTGCAGTATTAGAGGGGCGCTGTACTGCTGGTGTGTGCTGTCCTTTGGATGAGGCGTTAAACCAAGGTCCCTTCTACTCATCCTGGTGTCCTGTTGGATGTCCAGGTGGAAATAAAAGAACCCAGGGCACTCTTTGTAAAGAGTAGGAGACATTCCTGATGTCCTGGCCAACATCTTCCTTCCCATAAAACCAGTTCATGCAATTATCCAGGCTGTGTATGGGTGATGATGTGCGATATGGCCACTACTACACATTATCACTTCACTACCAGTCTAGCATTGCTTATAAACCACTTTAGGATACACTGTGTATAAAAGGTGCTATATAAATGCTGATTCTTCTTCTTCATTGTACGTGGCATTGTATATTTGGTTGAAGCAAAGTCCTGCCCGAGGAGGAGGATGAAAACCGGAAGACACCAAATAGACGGCATTCCCAATCACCTACGGCTAGAGCAGCTGCCATGGATGGAATGGAGATGCACACATAGGTGGTGGGAGATGCATAGTGGAGCAGGACAGGGAAACAGAAGAGGAGAAAGAGCACTTGACTTGATGGACACCATGGTGGAAGCGAGAAACTAGATAAAATGGTTTGTAGGAAGGGAGGTGGCCATGAAAACACAGCATGTGTAATCTAAAAGTTGTTGATATAGGTGTTGTTACTGTTTTGTGTAATAAACTTTGTGGAATGTGACAAAGAAAGTCACAGAGATGCAGTGTCGTAGGCATGAAACAGATTGTCTCACGTTGTTGGTAAAACTAGGTTAGGCCCATTGGTGTTTCAGTCGTAATGCAGTGACATGCCAGTCATTGAATGGGCTGCGCCAAATGAAAATGCAAAATACTGAGCTAAAAGAGGTCTGGTGAGTAAAAGTAAAGGGAAAAGTAGCGGAAATGTTACTTTGGAGTTCCCGAGTGGTGACAGAAAGGTAGATGGGTGTTCAAAAAGAATTGCGAGCTTGACTTCACACAGCAGATGACAGTGTGAGGCTTATTTCACTCACCAGACCAAGGGGACCAACTGAAAGTGCTAATGGAGGGCTGAAACTTGCATTACTTTGGGAGTCAGCCATCACTTTTTATATCTGAAGTAGTTTCTTTTCCTTTTGGTCAGTCTTGAATTGCTGTCACCTGCCATTATGTGTGATGGGCATAGCTGATCTCTGCCTGACAGCGGGCATGTCTGTAATGGCCACCCACCACATAATCTCAGTGTACTGACAGTGTTTTCATTGAGCAATCGCAATGATGATGCAGTGGTATCGTGGCATGGGGTTGATGTGTGTTGGTTGGCAGACTGAGAATTGTTAGGACTCAACGGATCAAAAGGAATACAAAAAATACTTCAGAAATAAGAGTGACGAGTGACTATGTTATTGTGCCTGTTTGTCTCCAGCTCCTTTTTTAGTATAATTTTATGTGGAGCGGAGGTTTTAGCTCAGTATTTTTTATTTTTATCTGGCTGCCACATTGGCTGTTCTGTGCTTTACACTGTCCTTTGTACCGCCCATTGTGCATGGCGTAAACTGTTTGGTTAAAGCCAAGTCCTGCCTGGGGAAGAAAGAAGAATGGAAGAAATTACGAAGACATGCAGAATGGAGTATTACCTTCATCTACATCTGCTGCTGTGCATTGAGTGGAGAGGCAAGCAGAGGTGGTGGTTCTGCAACTATGTGAAGGTGGCAGTCAACAGGAACACTGACGAGGGAACAGTAGAGGACCACAGAAGATGACAAATGTGCCACGGAGGACTACAGGAGCAAAACTGGAGGATTTTGGAAAGGCAAATATCTGACAGAGACTACAGACAAGAGGTTGGAACTAATTTTTTTTTGTCATCACAGGATGCCAAAGACTGCGGGGAGAGGTTGGACCTTTTGTTTTCTTTTTCTTTTTCTTATTATAAAAATGCCACAGGCAACAGTGGAGAGGATGGAACTACTTTATTTACAGAAGGATGACAGACAACAGAGGAGAAGTTGGAACCACACCAGGTAAGGATGTTAAAATTGCTTCAGTGCAGTGACATCATCATGGAACGCCATCTGAAAAGGTAAGAAAAATATAACTGTGGTGATTGTAATAATTTTGTTGACATTTGTTGACATTTTGTTTTCTGTGTTGCGACTTGTGGGTACTGTGCCGAATACCAGGGGTGCCGCCGTGCACATGCTTGTATGTGTTGTGATGTTATGTCCTTTTGCTCATTCTTACATGTGGGTGTATGAAAGAGTGTGTCAACATGCACCTTCTGATATTTGGGACTATTCTGTGTTGAATGTCATTGCATATGTTGGTGAAATAGAAAGACATGAAAAATTGGTCTTTAGTACCAAAGTGCTAAGGGGATACATGATGGCTAGGTGTGTGATGCAGAATATACCTGAATGCTTGGCAAGTGAGCTGGTGGAATATCATGAACAAATGATGGAGCATAGTGTTGCCATGAATGATGGTTGCGTGAGTTGCCTGAGTTCACTTGCCAAAAGTTCAGCTCTATTCTGTATCACACACCTGGCCATTAGAGTCCTTTTACACAATAGGACTGTTTTGTGCTGGGTTTTTTTTTTGTTTGCTGTAATCAGTAATATAGGAGAATTACAGTGTGATATGTGGAGATATCTGGAGACATTGTGACATCTGGAGTTTTCAGACTGCAGTGAGAATACTTTGTCTGCTCACTCCTATTGTATAATAACTGCTTTTAGTTTCAGAAAACTGAACTTGGTGTCTTTCAGGTAGTACCAAAAAAATTAATTACAACTGAATTCTTGGAACTGTTAGCAAGGTAATTTGTGCTGAACAAGTTACCTGCTGATACTTTGTCCTTCGCATGCACCTTAAAAGTTATGCACGGAAGACTTCCGGTGGGAACCAGTGAAGATGGCAGCTTAAACCTCTCGCTCTGCCCCAGCCCGATGGAAACCCTGCAATTATTGCCAGAGTGATGGACTAAATGCTCTATTTGCACTCGACTGATTCCCCTTCCCATCCCCTGTTGCCATTGGTGAAGTATTTTGCGGGGAAGTTGCACTTAATAACATCGGATGAACCGTGTAGTCGCCGACTGAGGCACTTCTATGTAGGCCGTACAGGCCCGACTGTGGTATCCCCAATTGCAGTGCCCCAGGTCACTTCCTCGTGGAGCACCCACGCCCCTTGCCTACTTCGTGCTATCCTGATGTCAATTGAGGGTGTTAGAAGCCAGTTGAATCTCAGGGCTACCAACGTTGTTTCAGCTACAACTCTAAAAGCCTCACAAGTACCCGCCTGGTGCTACGCAGGGAGCTTGCCACCAAGATGGATCAAGTCGCAAGCTGCAACAATGGGGTGGCAGCTCAGGGTGCTCTGGATCAGACACAGGTGGGGGGGAAGCCCTGGGCAACATCACCAAAATGCTCAGAGTGCTATTCTCCAGGCTGAACAGCATCGGCGCTTTACTGGCGGGCAATGTCACAGATGTCCGCAGGCTGGAAGACCAGCTCCCCAATCGCAAAGGCAGCTATAGAAGCCCTCCCCCGATGGAACCAAGTCACCCCAGCCTCATTCTACACCCTGTCAAGCTTCAGAAATACCTAAAGCTGGTCAAGTTCTGCAAATGCCTGAAGTGGCTGACCCTCCGATGCCAGCTAAACAGCGCTCACACGCGAGAAGCCCTCATCCACCAACTGAGAGGAACTCAGCCATGTCCCCACCTGCCAAATTTTTAAAGGCAGATCTAAATACGCCTGAGAAAAGCAAGCCAGCTGATAAGATGGAGGAATCAACTGGGGCCCTGGAGAGTGATCCGATCCCGATTGACTGGGCGTCGACGATGGAGGAGGAGGAGAACGATGTGGAGTAGGCAACCTGCTCTGCTGTGAAACCTGGGCTGAAAACATATGCCAAAGTCCTATCCATATTGGGGACCTGAAAATTAGTGGACTGTCATCATTGTTACTGATAATAGCTGAAAACTGGAAGCACGAATCAGGCAGTCGTGGGGGGAAGAGGCATGCCCCTTCCCCCCCTTTACCTCTGATTGAGTTAGCTCACCTAGCACTGAATGAGGCAATGTCTTTGAGCTAAGGGCAGGGGAACTTCTCTCTCTCCCCACCGTATCTACCTCATACTATCTTCTTCTGAAAGTCATCCTTATGGCCCAGTTGATGTAGATAGTAACTCGTCCCCCTTTCTTGCTGCTACAGACACATCTCTGTATGCACCCCATGTCAGTTAATGGAAGGGCCGTGTAATCTAATTCTGGTACTTCCTAATCATTTATGCACTGCTTAAGTAAATCATTAGTTGGCCAATTTCTAAGCAGTATATGTTTGGGCACCTAATAATTCACTGCAATGGTCTGAGTAGTCAGCCAAGCTAATGGTCACCCATGGGTTACTACCTCTCCCCATGGACTAGATCTTTAAAAGACTGATATGGCTGACAGTTCCCCCTTCCCCTCCCCTGCCCCTTTTTCTCATCCCCCAGTTGGGTGTTTCAACTAAAGTGCCTCCCCCCTCTGCAGTTTGGGGGGTGGCTCCAGATTCCAGGTCTATCCTGGAGGCTAATTGCAGTACATGTGGCCGGAGCCTCAGTTTTGGGCTGGGACAGATCACTCAGTCTAGCGTGACTCCCGCCCGATTCAACATTTGGTGTCTGAAGCAGTGTGGCTTAGGGGTGTAATTGCCTCTGCTCATGCTTTCAACTCGACACCAATAACTGAGCTATAGCTGGTCAATTTTATAGTGTGATATTTTTTTATAATTAATCTGTTGATTAGCCTTGTTGCTTGACAGTTGATTGTTGGCAGATTTCTGCCCTGTTTTTCTTTCTTTTTTCTTAATTTCCAAGGTATATAATCCTGGGTTTTTCTTTATTTCCACACTTTGCACAGGCCTCTCTTCAATTGAAGGCAGTTTGGTTGCTACTGTCCCCTCTCAACTTAGACAACACCTGGTGATTTTGAGGCTCATCGATGGTACAATAACTTCCATAAGCCACTAGCTGGGTATCCCTTCTCCTTTACTCCCACCTGCCTCCCTTCTTACTATTGGTTGGGTGAGTACACTCATTCTCTTTTCTATGTAATAGGAGGGTATCATCATGGCCCAGACCACAGTGGCGCCGCGTGGATGGGGTTGTGTCTCCTGGAATGTGTGTGGCCTGAACCATCCAGCAAAACGAACTAAGGTGTTGTAGTATTTAAATTCGATCGGTGCGGATATCGCATTACTCCAGGAGATGCACCTTACCAGTCGCTTGGTGCAATGGCTAAAAAAGCTGTGGGTGGGAACGGTGCTGGCTAGTTGTGCCCCCACGAAATCCAGGGGTGTGGCCATCCTACAGAGATCAGGACCATGGATTGTTGAAGGTCAGCGTCAGGACTCATTAGGTAGGTGGATAGTGGCTAAGTGGTCATATCCTGGTGGCAAGGCCATAATAGCCAATGTTTATGGTTATAATACAGATACAGGGGATGTCTACTCTGAGGTGAGTCAGGCCCTCACAGAGCTCTCTGGTGACAACCTGGATATTCCAATCCTGTTAGGTGGGGATCATAACCTGGTGCGTGACATCTTTTTAGATGCATCCATACTCACACCACAGTCCCATCCGAGGGTTTTAGAAACTCTAAATACTATGATGTCAGAATGGGGGTTAGGAGACCCGTGGAGAATTAATCATTCAAGCGAGCGTGACTACACGTACTTCTCCACAGTGCATGGGGCGCACAGTAGACTTGACTTCTGGTTGGACAATCATGCTGCTATACCGGGGATAGTAGCTCCCACCATTGGCAGTACAGTCATTTCATACCTTGCCCCTGTAACTGTCACTTTCTCTCCCCCAGGGCAGAGCTCACACTCCACAAGGTGAAGATGTAACCCATTGCTGATGGAGGACGCAGCCTTTCATGACTACATAAAAAAGGAAACGCTCTTCTATTTCTCAGTTAACACCCCAGGGGAAACAAGTGCAGCCACAGTCTGGGAAGCCTGTAAGGTAGTTACAAGGGGGAGAATTATCTCCTTCTCTGCGGCCAAAAACAAAGAAAGGGCAAAACAGATATCAGAGCTTCAGAAAGATCTGGCATCTCTAGAGAAGCAGTTTAAACTATCACCTACTAACCCACTTAACTCCCCTCTCCTAGCGACATTACTGGCCTAAAATATAGTCTTAATGTGCTGTTGAATAGAAAGGCGGAGTGGCAACTTACTTGTGCTAAACTCGGGTTCTGGGAGGGAGGAGATAAAGGAGGGAAATTGTAAGCTTACTACTTACGGAAGCAACAGACCTCCTCCAGAATTTTTGCCCTAAAGAATAAGGAGGGGAAGGTTGTTACAGCACCTAAGGCTATCAATGAGATTATGAAAATATTTTATCAAGATCTGTATCAATCTAAGAATACTTTCTCGGATACTGAGTTATCTCAGCATCTGCGAATTTTTTGCCAAGGGCGCAGCTCCCTAAGCTCTTGGAAGAGCAGGTCCTAGCACTGGATGCTCCCATAACTCATGATGAGCTCCGGTCTGCACTATCCCATTTGGCCAAAGGGAAGGCCCTGGGGCCGGATGGGTTATCTGCAGAACTGTATCAGGTGCTGCAGGATGAGATTATTACCCCTCTACTGCAAGCCCTCCAGGAAGCCCAATTGAATACTATACTTCCTCCCACTATGCACAAGGCCCTTATTTCACTAATCCCCAAGAAATCCTTGGATAGCTTATCGTGTGCAAATTATAGACCTATCTCGCTTCTCCCAGTCGACACCAAGATTCTAGCTAAAATGTTAGCAACCAGGTTGTCCCCAGTGCTTCTAAATCTGATTCATCCCTCTCAAATGGGGTTTTTAAAAGAGAAATTGAGTGCTGATAACCTACACCTTATTTTAAACCTTAAATGGTTGGCACTTCACTCTGAGGTCCCCATGGCAGCCTTAGCAGTTGACTTTGCTGAGGCTTTCGACTCACTGGAGTGGGCGTATCTACATCAGATTCTCCAGCCGTATAGCTTTGGATCCCAGTTTTGCTCATGGGTATACATGCTGTACACTCTGCCCTCATCCAGAATCCTTACTAATAAAGATACCTCCCCCCTTTATCCTCCAAAGAGGTACCAGACAGGGGTGTCCACTCTCACCACTCCTGTTTCTGGTAGCTCTGGACCCCTTAATTAGACCACTGACCAATACCCCAGCTGTAACGGGTGTTCCTGTGGGGAAAACTTCCTATTTAGTTAATGCATATGCAGACAATATGCTTCTTACTCTCTCTGACCCACAGTCCTCCCTTCCACCAGTTCTGTCAATACTGCAGGAGTTTGCTAAAATATCGGGGCTCACGGTAAATCAGAAAAACAAAACGCTATCCCCCCTAAATAAGAAATGCAGTAGACAATGTCTAGCTGGTACAGACATTTCCTGGGTGCTGCAGGGCTTCCCATACTTGGGCATTAACATTACAGCAGCCTGGAAGGACCTAGAAATGGCCAGCTTCTCTCCCCTCCTAACAACTCTAGCAGCTGAGGTCCACTGTTGGATGAAGCTGTGCCTAACTCTGAAGGGTAAAGTGGAGGCGATCAGACTGTTTATCTTTTCCGGGGTTTCTTACTTATTAAATGATCTCCCAATTCCTTTATCCCAGAAATCATTCCAGGCCTTAGATAGACTGGTGGCACTTCTACTCTGGGAAGGTGGCCTCCCTAGATGGGGAAGAACGAAATTATGGGCACAATGGACCAAGGGAGGGCTCAGTCTCCCCTGGTTCATGGGATACCATTTGGCTTTTAACATGGCCCAGACTCTGACGTGGTTTGCTCCTCGCTCTACTCCCCCTCCTCAGTGGGTGGTGTTGGAAGCCATGCTGTCAGCAGGGACTCCCCTCTACTCACTGTTATCCTGTAGGAAACTGGCTAACTCCCAATGCACACCGATTATGACAAATTCATGTGTACTGTGGCACCATGCAATGGGCATAACTGGTGTCCCCAGCTCCAATTACCCCCACCCTCTATGCTATGCCCCAATTTGGAATAATCCTCTTGTAAAGTAGACCACAAGCCACTTCATTGGGCCTCATGGGCCTCTAAGAGCATACAGATGATAGCCAACCTTCTCATATCAAACACGCATATGGTGATGTCCTTCGAGCAGCTTAAAACTAAATACAAATTACCAAATCAGGACTTCTGGAAATTTCTCCAATTGTGTAGTGCATTGATCCCTTTACTTAAAAGCTGGCCACCCCAATCCCCTTGGAGATACCTGAGTAACTTCTCCTTGCCCAGCAGAGGTAAGGGCCTTGCAGGCACTATATATAGAACTCTTAGGGACTCCCAACCAGATGTCACCTTAACTAGTAAAGCTGCATGGGAGCAGGATACTTCTCACTCCCTATCCTCACAGCAGTGGTTGGAATGTCTCAGATTGGCCCATATTGCCTATGCAGACTCAAAGAGCCAATTGATCCAATTAAAAATTATTCTTAGATGGTACCAAACTCCCTTAGTCCTCTACAGGTGAAAGATAATCCCACAAGACAACTGCTGGAGATGCCGCTCCTCTCTGGCCCACCTATATCATATACTGGGGCTGTTCCCAACAATTCATACCTTCTGGACATTAGTCTTGAAGGACTGCTCCGCAATAGTGGGTACCTCACTATCTCTTCAACATTACTCCATTCTGCTAGGGGATACCTTCTCAATAAATGCACTTACTCCTTCTAATAAAGCCTGGGTCCTGGTCACTGTCATGGAAGTGAAGAGAGCTGTGCTAGTGAGATGGAGGCAACCCATGCCCCCCACACTTTCTCAATGGTGGGCAGCCATGGTCAGGCTGGCCACCTTCGAAAGGCTTATGGCAGTAGCTAGAGGCTACCATTCAAAATGGGATGCCTATTTGCACTCCCACATTTGTAGAGTGTCTCCTCCACCACTACAGAACCCTCCTATTACTTATTAGCAAAGATGATTCTAGGGTGGTACGCCTAATGTTAAGTATCTCCTTCCATGGTGTGTAGACTCTGTTATGCTCCTTCTTCATCCTCTTATCTACAGCTGTTTTTCCCTTTACTTCCTGCTTTCTGTTTCCTTCTTAACCCTGATCCTATGAATAGCTTAAGCATTGTATTGTGGGATTGCTAGGTATAAACTGATTAGGAGAATCTAGTTGGTGTAAATTTATAGTATAACTGAGAGGCCTGTGCTGTAAGGTAATGCTTTACTGGATCCTATGTCTCAATAATTGTTCGTGTTCATTTAAAGATTGCAATAGTTAGTCTGTCTCACATATAGATTAGGCCTTCCTTAAGGCCCATGGAGACTTGGATTCTGTACAATAGTGGTATAGTTTCAGAGCAACTTGGTAATTAAGATATGTCCTGTAAAATGGCAGTTTTATCAGTTATCCTGTGGCTCTTTGTCAGTAACTGAGGTTTATTGTATATATGCTGCTATGTGCTATGTGAACTAAATGAAAACTGAAAACGTCAATAAAATATTACATGATAAAAAAATGTTATGCACATTTGTTTGCAGTGGTGTGTGTGTGCATGTGAGCACATGTGTGTGTGTGTGCATGCGAGTGCATGTGTGTGTGTGTGTCTGATAATTGTCTGTCAAAAGTCACCTAAGCAGCTTGAATAAAATACACTTTTTTGCCACTTCAGCAGGCATAAAAAAATGTATTGATTACATTTGATTGCATAGCACAATTGGAAAGGCAAGTTTGTGCTGATCAACTTTGATGTGGATATTTTGTATGTATCATGTATACTTTAGGAGCTATTCGCATTTGTTTATGGTACGGTGTGTATGAATGAAATTTTTTCCATCAAGATTCACCTAAGTTGCTTGAATAAAATGCACTTTTTTGCCATTTCAGCGGGTATAAAAAAAAAGTATTGATTACAATTGGTTGCATAGCACCATTGGAAAGGCATTTTTGTGCCGATCAACTTTCATGCTGATACTTTATGTGTATCATGTATACTTTTGGAGTTATATGTATTTGTTTATGATATGGTGTGCGTGGTTGACATTCATCCCTCAAATCCCACCAAAGCACCCTGACTAAAATGGAGAAAAATTATGTTTCACAGTAAAAAATATATATATTTTTTAACAAACATAATATTAAAGCAACATTTAATGTCTGGATACTTAATTTGGTGTTGATATTTAACATATTTTCCAACAAAAAACTGCTTATGTTGCCTTTATTTAGTGAAAAAAATAATTGTTTTGCTGTTTTGACCAGCATAGAAAAAAAACTAAGTTATTTATTATTACATGCATGCCACCACTAGAAAGGCAATTTTGTGCTGAATAACTCTTCCACTCATACTTTGTGTCTAGCACATATGGTTATTGAGCTATTAGCATTTATTTGTGACATGCTGACTATGGCTTGATTTTGCTTAGAAATGTCCAGGATTCACTGTTGAAAGTATACAGGAGATGCAGGAGACAAGTGGTGCAATCTCAGAGTTAAGCACAATATCCAAAGAAGAGGTCACTATTCAGAGATCCCACATTCTAGTAGCCAATCTTAGTTCAGAAAGATCAGTTCTCCACCATATGCAGCAAATTTCCCCTGAGAAAATTGGATCCAGGATGAAACAGTCCACTGAGCTCATCAGCAGTACCGCAAAAGTCGATCCACAACTCAGTGCCCCCCAACTTTAAGCCACTGCAGACCAGCCAAGTTAACTCAGATGGACCCCCAGCAGCCCTGGGGCAAATCAGACAATGCCCCCCTTCAGACAGCACTCTCCGACCCCCAGGGGAAAACAACATAGGCCAGGAACCTAGCTTGTGGTGAGCCAATCAAGCTCCCCCCAATCGCTGAAAACTCAAAACAAATCCTTCTCCAGAGATATATGCCTGACCAATCTACTGAATTTCTTTGAAAGTGTTAGTTCCTCACTAGATGCAGGTTTATTAGTGGACATTATATTCCTGGATTTTGCGAAAGCATTCAATAAAGTTTCCCGTAGTATTCTAATAATACATATAATCATGTTGGAATTTCCCCAATATTTAATAACCTGGGTAACTGTCTATGGCATGGATGAGGCTAGGGCACTCCGCACCATGGGATTCAATGACTGGTTGAAAAGCTGGTGCAGAACTCAGGGATTTGGCTTCATTGGGGACTGGGGCTCCACCTGGAGGGATGCAGGCCTATACAGGCATGATCATCTGCATCTATCCTGAAGGGGAACCAGGATCCTAGGTGATAGGTTTAAATACTTCAGTGGCAAGCATTTAAACTAGCCAAGAGGGATGCACTGAAGAGGAGAAGGGAAATCCTAGCCCCTCCCCCAAAATCAGGGTAATTAGTGAAGTAAACACCAAAACAGAGCAGTCGATAGGGAGAAGGGCAGGGGTAAATGGAGAAAAAGACAAAGGCAGTGGGGACAGGGATGGGGCAAAAAAAAATAAAGCCATAAAAAAATGGAGGGTAATGAGTACCAGTGCCCATAGTCTAGGTAAAAAGCTCCCTGAAATGGTGGCCTTGATGGAAGAGGGATGCCTGGATAGTCTGGCAGTCACAGAAACATGGTACACAGAGAAATGTGACTGGGATGTCAACATACCAGGGTACACAATCTACAGGAGGGACAGGGAGGTAAGAAGAGGAGGAGGAGTAGCTCTCCATGTAAGGGAAGGGATAAAAGCAACAGAACTAAAGGGTAAACAGGGAGGAGAGGAGGCACTGAGGGTCACCCTGGAGACTGGAAATGGCTCCACAATCTGCACAGTGGTTGTATACAGACCCCCGTCTCAGGGGAAGGAAATGGACAAGGAAATGATAGAAGGCATCCTTGGGATGGCAGAGAAAGGGGGGGTATTGCTGATGGGGAACCTGAATATGCCAGATGTTGACTGGAGCACCTTTGCTGCAGCCACATCCAATAGCAGGGCCATTCTCGATGCCCTACAGGGGGCATGCCTCAAACAGCTAGTTTTGGAACCCACTCAGGAGACAGCAATCTTAGCCCTGGTACTCTCAAATGGGGATGGAGAGAGGATCTCTGATCTTGAAGTGGCTAGCAATCTGGGAACAAGCAACCACCAAACAGTGTGGTTCACGATAAACTCAGCTGTAGAGTCAAGCCACACAAAAGTGAAGGTACTGGACTGCAGGAGGGCTGATTTTGACAAAATGGGAGAGTGCCTCAGAAAAGCACTAGCAAACAGGCAGGAAGGTGGGGTGGAGCAACAATGGGGAAACATCAAACCGCCATCACAGAGGCAACAAGTATTGGTGTGAAGCAAATAAACAAATCAAAACAAAAGAAAAAAAACACCATGGTTCTCAAAAGAAGTGGTGGGGAAGGTAAGGGAAAAAAACTTAGCATTCAGGAAGTATAAGGAAACACAGAAGGAGCAGGACAAAGAACTGTACCAGTTAAAGCAGAAGGAAGCGGATAAGACAGTCAGAATACCAAAGGCCCAAACCAAGGAAAAGATAGCCAACTTGGTTAAGAAGGGGGATAAAACCTTTTATAGGTACATTAGAGAGCAAAGAAAGACTAAGGCAGGGATACTGAGGCTGAACAAAGAGGAAGGTGGTTGGGCAGAGAGCGACAGTGAAAAAGCAGGGATACTGAACAAATACTTCTGCTCAGTATTCACAATGGAAAAGCAGGGGGAAATACCTAATCTGGTCAATAGAAGCACTCTGGATGGGGGGTTGATATTAGTACTTTCACAGAAGAAAGGGTTCTGAAAGAACTCTTAAAACTGAAGGTGGATAAAGCAATGGGGCCTGATGGGATTCACCCAAGAATTTTAAAAGAACTAAGGGAAGAACCAGTAACACCACTGACTACCCTTTTTAATAAGTCATGGGAGGATGGGGTGGTACCTGAGGACTGGAGGAGGGTGGCTGTGATTCCCCTTCACAAATGTGGGAGCAAGACAGAGGCAGGAAACTACAGACCTGTCAGTTTGACCTCAGTGGTAGGGAAAATGATGGAATCACTTCTGAAGGAAAGAATTGTTGAGTACCTAGAGGCCAGTGGGGCAGAGGACCCAAGGCAGCATGGATTCACAGTGGGAAGGTCATGTCAGACAAATCTAATTGATTTCTTTGACTGGGTGACCAAAGCAGTAGACCAGGGAGGGGCTGTGGACATGGCCTACCTAGACTTTAACAAGGCATTTGACACAGTCCCTCACAAAAGATTAATAAACAAATCAGCCAGCCTGGGAGTGAGTCCTAGGGTGGTAGCCTGGGTAAAACACTGGCTGAACAAAAGGACACAGTGGGTAATAATAAATGGAGTCCACAGTGAAGAAAGGAGGGTTACTAGTGGGGTACCGCAGGGTTCAGTACTGGGGCCGGTCCTTTTAATGTCTTTATAAGTGACATTGCAGAGGGACTGGAAGGGAATGTATGTCTCTTTGCAGATGACACAAAGATCTGCAACAGGGCTGATACACAAGGTGGGGTGGAAAGGATGAAAAGGGACTTGGCAAGGTTGGAGGAATGGTCAAATGTATGGCAGGTTAGATTCAATGCAAAGAAGTGCAAAGTAATGCACCTGGGAAACAAAAACCCAGGGGAAGAGTACACAATTGGGGGTGAGATACTGACAACAACAAAAATGGAAAGGGACCTGGGGGTAGTCATATCAGATGACCTAAAGGTGGGCCAGCAATGTGAGAAGGCAGTAAGGAGGGCTGGGGGGATACTGGGATGCATAGGGAGAGGCATCACCAGTAGAAAACAGGAAGTTGTTGGCCCTCTGTACAGACAGTTGGTAAGACCACATCTGGAGTACTGTGTACAGTTCTGGAGACCCCATCTCTGCAAAGACATAGACAGGGTGGAGGCTGTCCAGAGGAAGTCAATCAAAATGATGCAGGGTCTGCATCAGAAGACATATGAAGAAAGATTAAAGGAACTAAAGATGTATAGCCTCAAGGAAAGGAGGGAAAGAGAGGACATTATAGAAACTTTCAAATACCTCAAGAGAATCAACAAAGTCCAAGAGGGTAGCATCTTTCAAAAAAAAGAGATGTGCAAGAACAAGTGGGCACAATTTGAAGATAGAGGGGGGAAGGCTCAGAGGTAATGTGAGGAAGTATTTCTTCACGGAGAGGGTTATGGATACATGGAACAGACTTCCTGAGGAGGTCGTAGAGTCAAAAACAGTGGGGGAATTCAAGAATGCATGGGACAGACATAAGGCAATTCTAGTGGGGGTAGGAGGAAGTAGGCAGTTGGTTAACTAGGATCTGCAGCTTATCCATTAGGTGGGGAAATGGGCAGACTAGGTGGGCTAAGCGGTCCTTATCTGCCGTCAAAGTCTATGTTTCTATGTAACTGCATGGCTTAATAACTGCTGGCAGTGCACCACAATCAAGGGATACTCATCTGCATGGGCTGAAGTGACTAGTGGGGTGCCTCAGGCCACAGTATTGGGCCCCATATTATTTAATATATTGATTTCCTCAATGCAGTCATCAAATAATGTCTGGATGACAAAGTATGCAGATGATTGCAAATTAGGCTGTATAGTCAACTCCCCTGAGGCAGATGCAAAATTCCAAAAAGAGCTATTGTCCCTGGAATTACGGGCAGAAAACAACAAAATGATGTTTAATGTTCAAAAATGCAAAGTAATGCACTTGGGACACAATAACTCAAAATATAATTATGTACTTAATCATGAGGTACTTCAAGAAACCGATAACGAAAGGGACTTGGGAGTAATCATAGACAATAAAATTTATTTTGATAATAACACTATAACAAAAGTTAAAAAATGTCAACAAATCATGGGATGTATACTGAAACATATTAAGAGCAGACAACCAAAAGTTATCTTATCATTATACATGAGTTTAATCATATTACACTTGGATTATTGTGCACCTTTTTGTGCACCAAATACAATCAGAGGAAACAGATTAATTGAGGGAGTCCAATGAAAAATAAAAAAGATCACAGGTGAGTTTCCAAGCTCACTGAAAGAGGCGGTGGTGACACCACTCTTGAAGAAAGCTTCTCTGGACCCAGATTGCCTTGAAAACTACAGACCAATCTCTAACCTCCCCTTTTTAGGGAAGGTTATTGAGAAAGTAGCGGCCACTCAGCTGGAGAACCATTTGACCATCCATGACATCTATGAGCCTCTCCAATCAGGATTTTGAAAGAGGCATAGTACAGAGAGCACTGGTTCAGCTGCTCAATGATCTCCTGATGGCTAAAGATCGGAGAAGCCATTCTATTCTGGTCCTCCTCGAACTCTCATCAGCATTTCACACTGTGGACCATGGGGTGCTGCTTGATTGTCTGAGGTTCATCTGTAACTGTACCTAGAGTTACCTGGGATGGAAATCTGCCACTTGCAGCTAGTGCAGAACGCGGCAGCCTAGCTTTTGACAGGGTTATCTTGATCCTGTCATATTTCACCGGTGCTACGTGGACTGCACTGGCTGCCAGTTCAGTGGCAGATCACCTTTAAAGTCAGTCTTCTGACTTTTAAAGCTCTACATGGACTTGGCCCAGACTATCTGAAAGAGCTTCTCATTCCTCACTGCCCTGAGTGATCACTACGCTCAGCTGATATGGGGTTGCTAGAGATTCTGAGGGTGTGTTTGAAATCTTCTGGGGTTAGAGCATTTGTGTATGCTGCCCCTACCCTCTGGAATTCTTTACCTTGTCGGTTATGGGAGTGCACAACCGTGGAAGGATTTAGGCAGTTATTAAAGACCTTCCTATGGTGCCAAGCTTTTGGTAACTAATTATTGGATGTTTTAGCCTGATTTTGTTATTGAGATGTATGTTTTATTCATTGAATGGTTTTAATATTGTTAAGGAGCATTGGTTTTTGAAAGGCACCATATAAATAAAGCTTATTATTATTATGGATAACATGAAATATGGGGAAAGGTTGCAACAACTGGACCTATACTCTATGAATTATCGACAACTATGAGGAGATCTCTGCTTAACACATAAAGTCTTCAGAGACCCAGTCCTCTTAGAAACCCTAGGCTTAGAAACAAACCTTAGCAAAACTCAAACTAGGTCTCATAATCTTAAATTAAAAGGTGATCACTGTAGAAACAAGAAGAGAAGTCAGTGGTATACACAGCGAGTAGTTAACAAATGGAATACACTTCCATGTACAATAGTTGAGAGTACCACTATGGATACATTCAAACAACAGTTAGACCAACATATAGGTTTCACAAAAGTTGAATACTTATAAAATGTAATTCCACCCTAGGGTGGTGAGCTCTCATAAAGGCATTGCCTCCTGAGCTTGTAAGATACTATATATCTTTCAGCTTATGCCATGACTCTGCCACCATAAAAGTCAGTAATCAATCACCGCAACAGTCACTACTCCAATATCACCAGTGGTCTGACAAGTCAGCCACATCAGCTGTCACCACAGCTCAGACCAACAGATTGAAATCCAACACTGCTCCCAGTGGACAATCGGCACAGGCCCACAGGTCAATATAAGTGACTCCAACAGCACTTGGGTGAAGATTAGCTCCAGGCTGCTTCTCACAGTTATCAGTCCTCAGGCTTATCAAAAAGTCTTACAGCAACCTCCCGAACACCTGAACCAGGAACCTCCTCAGCTGGATATATTGTTACTTCAAACAGCAAATATTTAGTGCACTATGGTACTAGTCTGTTTGGTGTCCAAGATAATTGACGGTACCACAATACTGACACCTCAAATTACAGATATCTTACTGACTTTACCGATATTACAAAATAAAAGAAACTTAAAAAGAACATAAAATCAAACTAGACTGCTCCCGATGGCTGACCCAGCATGGCCGCCATCTTGATCCTGACAGATGCTTATTATGCAAAAACTGCGCATACAGATCCAACTTTTCAAAAAGGAAATTTATCTACGTGAATCAATTTTTCCTTTTTATGTAAAAATCTGTTTGTACAGTCAGTGGATCTAGTATCAATAGAATATTCAGATCACAAGGAGTTATCCACAGTCCTGGGGCCACAACTGATTGTTCATGGGCCAGGACTATGGAAGTTTATTTCTTCCCTGCTGCAAAAAGAAAACATCAGACAGCATATTTCATATTTTATGATTAGCAGAAAGTCTTTGTTTGACATTTATGAAGACCCATCATTATAGTGGGAGTATACCAAAATAGATCTTAGGAAATTATTACTCTCTTTAAACAAATTAAGCAGAAATGAGTATTTTCAATATCAGAAGAGTAGGCAGCACTTACAACATTTGATGAGTTTGGCTCAAACTACTAAACATGATTATACAAAAAAATTCAAGATACAAAAGGAAAAATGCAGTATTACCATGTTAAACTGCTGCGTTAGAAATGCAACAAGCTTATGGTACTCGGGTGAAATCAGACATTGTGTGCCCCTTTTTAAGTTGCAGTGATAGGGTTAAAAAGAAGTCTATGGTAGCAGTATGTGACTCAGCCAATATTTTGCAAACCACTAATCAAGGTGTTTTAAATGCAGTTTCTGATCAGCCCGGTGGTACAGAGGGCTGAGGTGCTGGACGCAACACCTCAAACCACGCTGGCGACCCGAGTTTGGGAACGGACTCAGGGTGCCAGGGGCTGGCAGGGGAAGGAAAGGATCGAGCATCCAGAGGACTGCTTTCCTCTCCTGGGGTAGGATGGGTGGGACGCCTCCCTCCAGTAGTGGCCCCCGGTGGAGACCGGAGGCACTACAGGCAGCGGCGCAGGAGGGACAAAAATACCAGAACACAAGAAAAACCACTCCGGATTGGCTGGATGATGACACCCAGTTTGAGACACATCCAAAGACTTCCTGCGGGGTCAGTCCCCACCTCAGCAGCACCTGAGGATGGAAAAGAAAAATAGTGTGCTGGACCACCCTCACCAGTGCCTTCCCCCTCAGAGGAGAGGGACCCACTCGTCGAAGGGTAACACCAAGCTACCTCAAGGTAGGCTGCGATATGAGGCAGAAGGGCACCCGGAGAGGTTGGAGGGGGTGCAGGGAACCTAGGATGCCTGAAGGAGTGGCAAGATCCAGAGCCAGGGAGGGGGGAAAATAGAATATCAAAAAATCAAAAAAAATGCAGTTTCTGAATATATTAAATCTTTATTGCAGAAAGATGACAAGGTTAAATCAGCAACACCTTTGTTTTTTCAGAAATTTACTGTTCCAGAATATCCAGCAGACTTATTGCAAAATATTATTAAACCAAATGAATCATTTGAAATTGAAATAGCAATTCAAACCTTAAATACAGGGAAAGCACCTGGAAAGGATGGGTTTACAGCCAAGTTTTATAAATTTATTGGCCCTGAAATTACATCTGAATTAGTACAAGTATATAATTACTTTCTTACACAACCTAGGCTACTTTTAGGAATGACGACAGGGGTCCTCACTTTTTTGCATCAAAAGGGGGAAAAAACACTTTTATCAAATTGGAGGCAGATTAGCATTCTTAATGTAGATTTTTAAATTCTGGCAGAAATGTTAAATAAGTGTTTATTGACAGTAGCTCCATATTTGATTATGTCAGCTCAGTGATGTACAATTCCAGGCACAGCTACTACTGATGAGTTCATTTTAATAAGAGAATTAAAAGAAATGGACAATTTATCAGGTCTAGAGGGATATATCCTATCCCTTAACCAACAGAGGGCTTTTGATTTGATGAGTCATGATTTTCTGTATTATACACTAAAACAATATGGAATTCCTGAAGTTTTTATATCCTGGCTACAAACGCCATATAAAAATGCTGTGGTTATTCCACAAGTAAATGGGTTTTGTGGTCCTATGGTGCTAATAGGTAAAGGAGTTAGGCAGGGCTGCCCTCTAAGCCCTCTTTTGTATGTCATTAGTCTGGATCCACTGTTATGATCTTTAAATGACTGTTTAAATATTGTCCCTTATACAACTGCCTCAGCAAAAAAAGTTCCCTTTTTGGCAATGGCTTATGCAAATTATATCTGTCTTTTTATAAATGACACTTTTTCTGCAGAAGTGGCAATAGAAAGCTGTTCCCAGTATGGAGCTGTTTCAGAGGCAACCCTTAATAACCACAAATGTGTAGGCAGAGAATCAGGAAAGAAAAAACCTACCAAGAGCGCATAGCATGAATAAAGCTAACCAGAGAACTAATCATGCTGTTAGGAATAGAGTTTGGCACTGCACAGTTAGACATCTTAAATTGCGAGAAAAAAATTCAGCAAGATACTCAAATGGTTAAAAGATGGAATAACTGGATGGTGAATAAAGCTAAATGAGTATATTTAATCAAAACCTACCCGTTACCACTATTTCTTTTTGTTAGTAACATTTTTCCTCCCCCTAAACATAAAGAAGCAAACATACTAAGTCTATTTTTTCAGGCAATCTGGGGGAGTAGGCTGAACCCTATAAAAAGGAATGCACTATACCTCCCTTTAAACAAAGGATGCCTCAATATGATTAATCCACTTCTTTTTTTCTGTAGTCAGTTTATCTTTATTAACATAAAACCCCTTGCTTATTAATACTGGGAAATTTTGAGTAGATATTTTTTTTCTCGGCAGTAACAATTTGGTTCAGGGCATGGGAGACTGGGACTTTAAGGGTAATTAGAATGGATCAAATGGTTCCAGTATATCTCAGGGAAGTTTTTGTAAAATTAAAAATATGGCATAATTTGAATACTTTGGTCAGTACTAAGACTAAGAAGCAGGTGTATACACAAGTGTTGGATACACGCTTTTCAGAACCACAGGTTTTACAAAAATGTCCACCCAACTGTATAGCTTCATTACGGTCATTGTTTACAGAAAAAAGGATACTGGGGAAATACAGAGAAGTTTATGGTTATGTTGCCATGAACATCTAAATGTGAAGGCAAATCAGAAACATAAAAGGATAGAGGAAAGAATATGTTTGACGACAAATTGTCAGAATCAACTAGAAACAATGGAGCATTTGTTCCTTACATGTTCCCATATTTCCACCTTCTGGGATTATGTGGCAGAGCAGTGGGATATAGACATTTTTTCTTTAGTAAATTATAAAGTGCTAATTTTTAAATGGTGTCTATGGAATGTGAGGTGCTTTTTTACACTTCAGCAGAAAATTGCCTCTTACAAGGCATTATTATTGAAAAGCTTGAAAGAATTGAAATACATTTATTATACTGAAATTAATTTGAGAAACACTCAGTATGTTCAGACAATGTGGAGGAATATCGCATGGGTAACTGATAATGATTTCCTAATTACTTGAATGATTTAGTTTGTTTCTTTACTTTACACTGTTATAATTTAATAAGTAACTGATAGTATAATTTGTTGGGTGTTTATTTTAAAGACTTGTATTTTTCTTTTAATTTTATTGTAAGCCAACAGTTTTTGTATAGTTGTGTATGATTTCATGAAACTGCTTTTTGGACTATTTTCCACACTACCCAGAAGGAAAGGACTTGCTACCTAATCAGCTGGTGTAAGAGACCACCCAGAAGGAGGGGTAATGCACTACAAAGCCCCGAGCTGCACACCTGTAGAGAAAATGAATGGGCGTCTGATACCATCAAAGCAGCTGCTACTAACACCCTCAGAATATCAAAGGAAAACACGATGAGCTGAAATCCATGAGTGAAACTGCTATTTCTTTGGACACACTCACCTAACTGTCATTCCTGATATTTTGTTGTTCTACTGTGAAACTGCTTTTTGGACTATTTTCCATGCTACCTAGAAGGAAGGGACTTGCTACTTAATCTGCTGCTGTAAGGGACCACCCAGGAGGAGGGGTAATGCACAACAAAGCCCCGAGCTGTGCACCTAGCACGAGCATGGGTGTGAGCATGAGTGGCACATGCACCACTCTATAGAAAAAGATTTGTTTAGTGTAGCAGCAGAGATCTGTAGAGTGAACTAGTTGATTGATGCCCCTTAGTTATACACTTGTACTGTATCATAAAATAGTTTAAAGGAGGAAAGAAATTGTTGCCTCATATTAGTAGTGCATAGTTTTAAAATAATTTAATTTAACATGTATTAATGGATGATATTGTGTTTAATTGTACCTTGCCTTGCAGGTGTAGCTGTTGAAACAAGACAGGAAAAAAAACTGGGACCCTATTGTTCGGTGCCCGGTTTTATAACTCAGAATGTTTTAAGTAAATTAAGTAGAAGAAATTCATTCACAAATACATGGAGACATTGGAACCAGCACAGCAAGGTAAAAGTTTTAAATTCTTACAAATTTTCTAATGAAATACAGGGGAAGCAGGGCAGTATTGCCTGTCTAATGTTGTTAACTTTAGGTGGAGACGTAGGACTTTATCCTGGACCCGATGTAGTTAAAAAAATTAAGGTACTCCATGATAATGCCAGAAGTTTAAGAAACAAGATGGACACCTTAAAAGTGATGATTGATGAACAGGCCCCAGAAATAATTCGATTAACAGAGACTCAATTGGTAAAAGATATGAATGATGAGGAATTTGGTGTACCAGGCTATGTTCTCTTCTGACAAGATCGACAAAAAAGAGGAGGAAGGGTAGTATTATACTTTAAAGATAGTTTAGGCCATGTTAATCTGCTAAATAAAGGTAGTGTAAACAAAACAGAAGTGGTAGTTGTAAAAGTAAATAGACTAAAAACTGTATTTTCAATAATTTACTCACCCCAAAAAGAAAAGTGGATTTAATAGAGGAAATCATTAATATTATACAAATGGTAGCAAGTGACATGCATATTGTCTTAATCAGTGATTTCAACTGTAATTGAGAAGAAAAGAGGGGTAAGTCTTTAAAAGAAGCCATATCAATTTTGGGTCTTACTCAGTTAATAGATCATTCAACTAGGTACACAAATGCAACAAAAAAAGGAACAGTATTAGATTTATTATTTGTTTCCCACTCCTTAACAATTGAGGCCTCAGGTGTTCTCACACCATGTGTTGGAGACCATAATCCAATACGGGGTAGTATTTTGTTCCAGTTTGAACAGGAAATCTTGGATTGAAATAATACATGGGTTAGAGACATGAGAACCTTTTCCAAAAATGGGTTTCTGCTAAGTGTAGAAAGGGAGAATTGGGACCGGTGTAAATTAATACCCGATTTGGATTTAGTGATCTGTTACTTTACTAAGACCTTTAATGAATTGTGCAATTTACATGCTCCAAAAACTAATAAAATTAAAAAAGATGAAAGGTCAGTGAGACTACTGAGGATAAATGATAACATTTTAAAAAACATTAGAGTTAAAAATAGGTGTTGAAAAAAGGCGAGGAAAACAAAGCAGGATATTGACTGAGTTATGTTTAAAAAGGTAAGAAACAGACATAATCAAGAAATTAAAAAGGCAAAACCCGGAATCACGTGATGGCAGCCTAGACGGAGACGTTCGCCTACCGGAGCTCCGTGCTCGCTTTCCCGTTTTCGATCGTATTTTGCGGCTTTCCAACTCTTTAACCCGTCCCAATTGCGCGCAGTACATGGTAATTCCCCCCTCTGCACTGCCGACTGCCGATTTAATGGATGCTTTCATGAAAAAAGCACCCCCGAGGCATTCCCTTCCCCGGACTCCTGAGAAAGAAAAGGCCGCAAAGCGGGCCAAGCAACAGGCAGCTAGCGTTGTGAGGATGCCCACTCCAGAGGCTGCCCTATCTGAAGCCAGGTTTTTAGAGATTATGCAACCTCTGCAGACGGCGGTCGAATCAATCTCAGAGGACCTACATGATATTAAAAGCACTGTGGAAGCATTGACCAGGAGGGTAGGGGACTCAGAAGTTAGGATCACCTCGTTGGAAAGGAAGCAGGAAAGGAGCGAATCTGACTTCATAAATATGAGGCATAGAATAAAAAAGCTCGAAGAGAAACTGGAGGACTTGGAAGGCCGTAGTAGAAGGAACAATCTGGTTATTATTGGTCTGCCAGAAAAGGAAGAAGGGAACGTTATTATTACTTTCTTGCAGAAGCTGTGCTGTAAAATAGCTGGTTCCCCTCCGGGGGGGGAGTACATCATTGAGAGAGCTCACCGTGCACTTTGCCCACCCCCGACCCAAGGGCAGCCTCCTAGACCAATAATTTTGAAATTTTTGAACTTTTTTGACAGGCAGCATGTTTTCTCCAAAGCGAAGGAAGCAAAGGAGTTGATATGGGAAGGCAAGAAGATTCGCATTCACTGGGACCTGCCATACTCGGTGAGAGTTCGCAGACAAAATTACATCCGGTCATTGCTAAATTGGTGGCGGCTGCCAAGCCATTCAGGGTTAAGTACCCTGCCTTATTGATGGTAAAGCATGAGGACAAATGGCTTTCATTTGATACTCCAGCCCAGGCCACACAGGAGCTGAAGACCATTTTCCCAGACTTGTACAAATGATCCTGGGTTGGAAGCTTTCTTGTTTGAGGAGTTATGAATGTAGATATACCTGGCTGTCACAGGGTCAAGTGGGTAATTTTCGACATGCGGCCTGTGATATTTCTGAGGATCTACTGGGGAATGCTATCTTAGGAATTCGGTGGCGATTGCTAGCCGGTGGCTACTGACTACTGGTGGTCGTCTTAGTCTATATAAGAGAGCACGGAGTTATTAGGATGAAGCTTTGGTAATGGATGGACTTGACCTGGGTTATTCATTATTCATATGGTTATGGCCCTGATCGTCCCTTTTGGGCTACTGGAATCGACATCGAGGGATGTGTGATGGAATCGCTCTGCTTTTGGGACCTCTTTCATCTTTACTGCACGCTTTTCATCTTACATGATGCAGCTTATACTAGCACTATTTTTTGGTAGGAGGTCACGTTTTGGTTGCTCGACCATTCCCAATGGAATGCATAGTGGCCTTATTATGTGGTTTTTTGGACATTGTAGACTCTGCAGGGAGGCCTGATGGACTGTGCGATGCTTCCAGATGGTGCCGTTTGAACACTGAGTTACTGAATATGCATTTGATTTATTAGTAGGGCCGAACCTGCAGGCCTTCTCCAAAAACAAAAATTTTATTTTTATTTTTTCTTTCAGGCACCGGGGATTTATTTGAGTGACTATTAATTTGGAGTTGGAACTGCCGATGTAGCTGAGTGGGGTATAGTTAATGATTTATGTTGTTTTCGTGATTAGGGTCACCTCGGGTACATTGGGCCGGGTATTTACAGTTATATAGTCATGTTTATTCATTACTGTTAAAGCTTGTTTGATACTAGAGGCTAGTGTTTGTAATGATCATGGGTGGTGGGGTGGGCTCCAGGGGTGGGGTTGGATAGTTTGGGTTGCTTAGTAGTGAATCACGTGGGCTGTACATTTGGAAGTGCAGTTTCTTTGGGAACTGGGGTATGTGTGTGCTTGTAGGGTTGGGGGGTAGTAAATGAGGGATATTAATGTGGGTTTTTGAGGATGTTTGGGTGGTACTTTTTTATGAGTCACTTAGACTCCAATGTGGGAGGGTGGGGTTTCAAGGTTACACACCGCCTGTACCTATTATGGTTTTTCTAACTCAGGGGCTTTGTATATATCTATATAGTGCTGTAGTCCAATTGATTGTCACTCTTTTTTTTTCTACATCATTTGTTGAGCTCGAGAGTTGGGCATCATGAGTAGTTCATACAAATTCATTAGTTGGAATGTTAAAGGAGCCAAGGATAGGGTCAAGAGACAAATTATATTAAAGCATCTTCGTCATCTAGGAGCACAAATTGTTTTTTTGCAAGAGACGCACCTGAAGAGGAGTGATATCCATTACTTTAGAAGGGCGTGGGTAGGACAAGTTTTTGGTGCCGGGGTATCCTCGAATAGGGGTGGGGTTGTTATTCTTATAGCTAGGAATATTCCGTTCAAATTGGTAGAAGAATTTTGGGACCCGGAGGGTCGGTATATTATTACCCATGGTTTGTTAGAGTCCTTCCCGATATTATTGGGCTCAGTATATGGCCCCAATTGTGATTCCCCAGCCTTTTTCATAAGATTACTTAATATGGTAGTATCTAATCCTGAGAAGCTTATGGTTTTGAGGAGGATTGGAATCTTGTACTGCAGAATGATATGGACAGATCATGTAAAGAGGCGAGGTTTAACGCCTGCACAGAGGGCGTTGAAGGAGCTCATCAGTAGAACCGCCCTGGTTGATGTCTGGAGGTACTTAATCCTATGTTACGTCAATATACTTTTCTCTCCCCGTACACAAGTCATATTCTCGAATAGACTATATTTTAGTCAGCTCGATTGCTATATCTGGGGTAACTCGTGCTGAGATATTTACTAGAGTTATATCAGATCATGACCAGTCAGTCTGGAATACAGGTTAACCTTGGGGCCTAGACAGTCTCCACAGTGGAGGTTAAATTGCCAGATGTTGAAGGAGGAATCCTGCTGATGCACATTCTGGACTTCATCAAGGATTTCCTGAATAATAATCGAGGCTCTGCAGAGCGCAAGGATCTAATTTGGGCTGCTTTAAAGTGCTCTCTGAGGGAGAGCTGATTAAATTGGCCTCTAATAAAATGCAGGCAACAGGCCCAACTGGATTCCTTGCTAGGTTTGATTAGGGTGGAGAAAACAACTTGTCTCGTGCCTCGACAGCGGCAGATTGGGCTAGGCTTCATCAGCTGCAGGCCCAATATGTGAGTTTAATGTTTCAGAAAGCGGAGCTGGCCCTTTTGAGGACTAGGCTTCATTATCTTGATATAGGGGATAGAGTGGGGAAATTGCTCGCTATGCGCATCCGTCAATTAGATTCTTCCCGTTTTATAATGGGAATACGTATGGGACCAGGGGATCAGGTTTGCACGGACCCAGGGGAAATGGCGAATGCCTTTGGCTTGTATTTCCAGGAGTTATACATGGTTGACCCGAGTGTAAACCGTTGGCTGAGGACATTGGGCTATTTCTCGGGTCCGTGGAGTTGCCAAAAATATCAGAGGCCGATATAGCACTTTTGAGTGCTCCTATTACAGTTTTAGATATCCAGCAGGCCGTCCAGCAAATGCCTCTAGACAAGTCCCTGGTCCGGATGGGTTCCTAGCAACTTTTATAGAGCTTGTGGCTCCTGATAGTCCCAATTCTTGAGGAAGTTTTCAGTTTTGGTTTGATAATGGAATCTCGGAACCTGGTTTCCTGGGAGGACGATTTCCTTAATCTTAAAACAGGGAAGGACCCTCTCAGTATGGATAGTTATCGGCCTATCTCCTTCTAAATACTGACATCAAAATCTTAGCAAAATCTTAGCTAACAGGTTGTCCAATGTTATGGACAAGTTGGTTAGTAGGAACAAGTCGGTTTTATGAGGGGGAGGTCGTCCCAAGATCACATGAGGAAGTTATTGCACTTGATTACTGCTGTTAAGGATGCCGAGTTTCCAGCAATACTTATCTCATTAGATGCGAAAAGGCATTTGATAGGGTATGCTGGGATTATTTGTTTGCCACCCTTTCCGCTTCGGTCTACCCGATGTGTTTCTGAGATGGGTCCAAATCCTATACTCCTCCCCTTCTGCCAGGGTAAAATGTAACGGGATTATGTCACCGGTCGTACGACTGGAGCGTGGCATGAGGCAAGGTTGTCCCTTATCCCCGTTACTATTCAACCTATACTTAGAGCCTTTATTACATAGGTTGGTTAGAAACTGTCTGATTAAGGGTATACAGGTGGAGGTGTCAGATATATGTATTGGTATATGCTGATGATATATTATTGCATGTTGAGGACCCGAATCCTCGGTTCCAGCTATCTTGGAGAAATAGATGTCTTTTCCAAAATATCGTACTATAAGCTAAATCGCATGAAAACGAAGATTCTTCCCTTAAATACCAATGTCAGGAAAGCTGACATCATCATTTGGCTTAGGTTGGGAGACGAAGTCACTTATGTACCTCGGGATAAACATTAGCTCCGGATTGAATTATATGATTAAAAATAACCTTGGTACTCTGGTTAAAACTATTTCTGGGGATTTGGATAGGTGGAGACTGCTCACTCTGTCACTTTTGGGCAGGCTGAATGTCATAAAAATGAACATTCTGCCCAGATTATTGTATCCCTTGGGTATGCTTGGAGTATACCTCCCAATGTCCTGGTTTACCAATTTACAGAGGGTGTTTAATTTATTTATCTGGAAGGGGAAAAGGGCACGCAGGTCTTATATTAAGTTAACCACCCCGAAACTAAAGGGAGGACTAGCCGCGCCATCTCTTTTTCTATATTATGTCGCGCAGCATGTGGGCAAGTTGGTCTATTGGAGTGCAAGGAGCGCCCAGCCGGCTTACTTGCCTTTATGGGTTGACATTGAGCGGGGCTTGGCGAAGAAGGTGAGCTGCTCTCTATGGGCTCTGCTATATGCTTCCCTTGGACATACCCAAATCATTGAAAACAACCCAATGGGGTGGTCGTTAAAGGCCTTTCAGCAATTGCAAAATTACCTTGCAGTTAAATGGCACCTATCCACCAAGCAACCTATTTTGAGAATCCTCTTATTAGGGTGGGGGTGAGACCCTGTCCGTTACTTTTGGCCCCAGGTAAGCCACCTAAGAATCTCGGATTTTTGGGTGAATGGGGGGCCTCAGCCTTTTGACCAGTTGGTGAATACTGTCGGGGTTGTGGACCAGGATTTCTTTAAGTGGTTGCAAATTAGTAAGGCCTTAACATCTATTTTTTCTCAAAGGGCTCTAGTGGATTATGGGGACCAGGACGCTGACATGCTTTTCACCATAGCCTCTCAACCAAATTCTGTCTCTAATCTATATAAAATTCTTCAGAAATGGGACCACAGACTTCCTCCAGGGGTCTGCTTCTATTGGGTAATGGAATTAGGTATATCTGAGGCACCCGATCTCTGGAGGAAGCTGTAGCTTACATTGTATAAATATAAAAACAAGACGGTTGAGAATGGTACATTATAACTTAATGCACCACTTATACTTATCCCATCGCGATTGTGTAAATATGGAGCAAAGGATACATCTCTCTGCACGAAGTGTAGGAAGGAAAATGGTACTTTATATCACATGGTTTGGTCATGCTAATTCAGGCCCTTTGGCGGGCTATCAATAATCTCTTAGACCCTATCCTTGGCTTAACAAACTTGTTTACTCCTGAGGTTTTCTGATTAGCCTTTTTCCAATTGGTACTTCCAAGGTCAAAAGGCCCAAATGGCACTTTATCTGCTGTGGCTAAATTGGTAATCTTAAGGCATTGGACCAGTGATAAAGCCCCTCCTTGTTAGAGTGGTACCGTGAGTGTACTTTGGCAGGCTAATTGGAAAACATATCGCTGTATGCAGAATAGATTGAAAGCATATACAGCGCTTTGGAGTTCTTTGAAACGCTCCTTATGACCTGGAGGCCTGGCCCTCGGAACACCTCAGGTTTAGCTAGTTAGGTTATGTTTATGTGTGTAGCCTTAGGGGGGTGGAGGGACTTTATTTTCTCGGATAAATGGGTGAGTTAATATCAGCTTGTTTTATATCGTTCTAGCCCGCACTCTCATTTATGTTGCTGCATGGAGATGTTTCTTGTGTAAATTAATAAAGATATTTAATAAAAAAAAAAAAAAAGGCAAAACCCAATTATTACAAGGTTAGACTAAATAATGAGAAAGATCCCAGAAAGTTCTGGAAAAATGTAAATCATCTTACAAAACCAGGTCAAGGTATAAAAACAAAATATGCCCTTAAAATCAATGGAACATTGATAGAAGATACCCAAGAAATAGTAACATCACTAAATAACTTTTTGGTAGACTTGCCTGGATTTAATATAAAGATACTGAGCACAGAGACCCAAGAACAGCAGGATATGAGCAAATTCACTGGACCCAATCGGCCTTTCAGATTTAGAATTTTAAGTCCGCCCAAAGTGTATAAGGGATTAGTGAATATAAACATTCACAAATCCATGGGTCCTGACATTACTGAAGGGAGATTTTTTAAAATGGCCACAAAACAAATAGCCCATATAGTCAACATACATATTTAACAGGAGTTTAAAGGAGAATTATTTTCCACAAGTATGGAGGGTGAGTAAAATTACTCCAGTATTTAAAGAGGCGCAAACAATGGAACTAAATAATTATAGGCCTATAGCATTATTGTCCTTTCTGGCAGAATGTCTGGAGAGACGTGCATTCACAGATGATGGGATATTTAGATAAATATAAACTGGTAACACCATATCAATCAGGTTTCTGTAAAGGACATTCTACCACATCTGCTTTACTAGAATTTAATGATTTGGTAAATTCATTATTACATAGGGGGCAGGAAACAGTAGCCATTTTTGTGGATCTCTCTAAGTCCTTTGGCCTGGTGAATCACTCCCTCTTACTAAAAACTATCATAAAAGTGAGAATTACCGATGGCCCCAGGGACTGGTCAAAATCATATCTCGAGGATCGTACTCAATATGTATCCATTAATGGGGAAAACTCTCCCAAGAGGAGAGCGGTTAGAAGAGTGCCACAGGGGTCAATTTTAGGATCCCTGCTATTTTTAGTATTTAATAACAGCCTCCCACAAGTAATTCTGCACTCACAGATAAGATTATACACAGATGACACTGCCATTATAACAACAGGGCAAAATATTGTTGAATTAGAAAAAAAAATGCAGTCAGATTTTGACCATATGAGGGGATGGTTCACCAGGTCAGGCCTTATTATGAACACAAAAAAGACAAAAATATTATATTTTGCCCCAAAGCATAAAGAAAATAAAAAATGTTTAACTGATGTGGACAATAATTCCACTCTGGAGCAGGTGTTGCACTACACTTATTTGGAAGTCACCTTTGATGAAGGTATGGAATTTGGGGAACACATGGGTGGATTAATTGAGAGGGTAAACAAAAAGAGCAGGAGCTTTACATAGGACAACAAGGTGTTTAACTAAAAACAGTAGGAAAAGGGACGCTGAAAAGTTAATACTCCCGGTTTTAACATATGGGGATCTCCTCTATCGTGTACCAAATAAAAGGTTATTAAACAAACTTGACAAGACTTATAATAGAACTGCAAGATATGTCTTAAACTGTAACATAAAGACACATCACTGTGACTTACTAATTTCACTACACTGGTTGCCATTAAATTTAAGATGTGCCATGACCTGGCAAAAAGAATTTATAAATATCATAAAGAAAGTCCAGAGCATTATATAAATATACATTTATTTGGGAAATGTAATAGTGATGAGTCTAGATCAAAGAGACTTAGTCAAATTAATAACATTTCTATCCCAATGGTCAAAAATAAGTGTGGCAAAAAACATTGTGTTACCAGGCTGCAAAACTCTGGAACACCTTGCATTTTACAGCACGTACATTCCTAGTTTACAGATTGTCTTACCAGGAACTAGTGAAATTAAATTTCTTTAAATGCACCCACTATAAATTATAAGGTATGAGAGGAATATGTAAGATTATGCTGCTGGGATATGATGTGATTCATAATGTTTGTTTGTAACTTTATGCACTATTTGTTAGTTATGAGAATGGGATGGGATTGAATTTATTTATTTAGTTAGTTTTTGTTGACTGGGTAAGTGCACTAGACAAATCCTGCCTATTTTCAGGCACGACCCGGGGGAGAGGGATACAGATGAATGCCAACTGACCTTGAAACAGATTAAGCTGTTGGTGGTATTTTTAGTGAATGAGGGAAAGTTGGTCAGGACACCAGGGAAATTCCCCTACTGCATTGCTGTCAGTAGGGGGAGGTGTTGGAGTTTGTCTGCGAGATGGCAGACTGTGCTCAACCTCTGATGCAGCAGGACGTGTTGCTGGATTCATCTGAGAGTCCTATGGAGATTGTTGTCTTTACTGAGGATTCTGTGCCTGTCACACTTGAGGAAAATGTACCTTTGCTTAATGTCCCGGACTTACAACAGAACTTGCAGGAGAATACTGGCAGACAACCAGTTCTGGAGAAAGCATCTGAATCTGATGCGCCTACTACAGCGGGTATGTTATTTTCAGATTCTTCAGGAGCGCAACATTTTTCTCCTGACTCTGTTTTGAATGACTCGCCTTCGGACATAATTACTCCTACCACACAGCCGGGACTTCCGGATACTACGTCAGAGCAGCAGCAGCAGCACGCTAGGGAATTTGCTCCTCCTTCTAAAGCACCTTGTTCTACGTCGCAAGTTATGTGACAGCAATTCGGACTGCAACCAGACTCTGGGGACTTTCTACAAGACTGGTCGGCTGATGAGGCACTTCAGACTTCTGGCAGGAAGCGTACGCCTACAGGACACTGGATCCCGGATCCAGACTGGGGGGATGTTCCTTCTACTGACCTTACCTCTTCAAAGCATGCCACCATGGATTCTACCCTAAGCTCAGGTACAGAACACTTTGATTCCACTAAGGCCTTTCCTATTGATGTGCATCAAACTGAGGACCGAGCTGTGGCCTTGAGTAGGCTGAGCACATCCTCGGGACAGGGTGGGGATGATGGAAAGGGAAAGACAGGTTATGAGAAACCGAATTTTGAAAGACTGAAATCGCAAACATCTAATTGAGTACCTGTGTCTGAATTGTTTAAAAATAAGCTTGATCAAGCACCTAGACGTAATGCAGTAAGATTACGATATAGGGGTGGGCTTGTTGAGCACCCAGACAGATATTATGTTGCTAAACAGCTTTTGAGGGGCTCTATACACTTTTTTCCTGCTGATAGTTATGTCTTAATTCATATTTCAGGTGAGGACTCTTTCGATATAAGTTTTAAACACAATAACAGCTTAGAAAAATTCTGGGATAAGAATTCTACTCTAAAGTCTTCTCCTCTCTGGACCCCCTTTTTACGCAATTCCTCTTACAAAGCCACAAATTAGACATATCACTATCATGTTTCATAATGAAGAAACATAGAAACATAAAATTTGATGGCAGATAAGGACCGCTTGGCCCACCCAGTCTGCCCATTTCCCTACTAATGGATAAGCTGCAGATCCTAGTTAACCAGTAGCCTACTTCTTTCTACCCCCACCTCCTAGAATTGCCTTATGACAGTCCCATGCATGCTTGAATTCAACCACTGTTTTTGACTCCACAACCTCCTCTGGAAGGCCGTTCCATGCATCCACAACCCTCTCTGTGAAAAAATACTTCCTTACATTACCTCTAAGCTGTCCCCCCTCTATCTTCAAATTGTGCCCCCCTTGTTCTTGCACACCTCTTTTTTTGAAAGATGCTACCCTGTTGGACTTTGTTGATTCCCTTGAGGTACTTGAAAGTTTCTATCATGTCCGCCCTCTCCCTCCTTTCCTCGAGGCTATACATATTAAGCTCCTTTAGTCTCTCTTCATATGTCTTCCGGTGCAGACCCTGCACCATTTTAGTTGCCCTCCTCTGGACAGTTTCCATCCTGTCTATGTCCTTGTGGAGATTGGGTCTCCAGAACTGCACACAGTACTCCAGATGGGGTCTCACCAGCTGTCTCTACAGAGGAATAACAACTTCCTGTTTTCAACTGGTGATGCCTCTCCCTATGCATCCCAGTATCCCCACAGCCCTCCTTACTACCCTCTCACATTGCTTGCCCACCTTTAGAAACATACTAAAATGCTAGCAGAATAGGCCTAATGGTCTCTTGAGTCTGCTCCATTTTCAGCACCTGCACTAAGGGTCGATTTTGGTGTTCCCCCTCCCCCTTGGGTTATACTGTCCCCAGTCCCAGATGTTCCACCTGTACTGGGCCTGGTCAGATTTACTCTCCCCCTGTACCTGTCCCATCCTCATTTAAAACCGTCCACAGTCTCCGCCTCTACCAGCTCCCTGGGCAGTGCATTCCATGGCTCCACCATCCTTTCATTGAAATAACATCTCTTCTTCTCCCCTCTGAGTCTGCTCCCTTCCAGCTTACACCCATGACCTTTCGTTGCCCCACCCTCCTTCCTTTGGATCACCCTGACTGGGCCTTTATTGATCCCTTTCATGTACTTAAAGACCTCTATCATGTCCTCCATCCCTCCTCTCCTCCAGGGTGTACATGTCCAGTTCCCTGAGCCTCTCCTCATAGGTCCTCTCCCCCAGGCCCCAGATCATTTTGGTCACCCTCCTTTTGGACCCTCTTGAGGAATGTAATGTCCCTTTTTCAATGTGGTCTCCAAAACAGTACACAATACTCGAGGTGTGGCCTAACTAAGTAGTTGTACAATGGAAGGATCACTTCCGCCTTTCTGGAGGTAATCCCCCTGGTGATGCATCTCAGCATCCTATTTGCCCTTGCCGCTGCCCTCCTACAGGTCTCTGAATTGTTCATTTTGACATCTACCACTACTCCTCAGTCCTTCTCACCCTCCATGACTTGAATCATGTCTCCTCCCAGGGTATACCCCGGCTTGGATTTCTTACACCCAGGTGCAGAACCTTGCGCTTCCCCACATTGAATTTTAGTTTCCATTTTTCCGTCCACCTTTACTGAGCCTCCAGATCCTCCTGCAAGGCCACCCTGCCCTCCTCCTCATCCACCACTGCACCCAGCTTTGAGAGTCATCTGCAAAGAGACTCAACTCACTCCTGATCCCCCCCTCCTGATGTCCGAGACGTAGGCTTTGAACAGGAGTGGTTCCAGCACTGATCCCTGGGGAACCCCACTAGTAACCCACCTTGGGGATGAGGCTAACCCTCCAATCACCACCTTCTGAGTACGCTCAGAGAGCCAATTTCCTATCTGTTTTAACAACTATCTCCCTATCCCCATTTCCTTCAGCTTAGCCAGCAGGCCACTGTGGGGTACTGAATTAAATGCCTTGCTAAAGTCCAGAAAGAGGACATCCACTGGCCTACCCTGGTCCAGGGGCCTTGTCACCCAGTCATAGAACTCAACAAGGTTTGTCTGGCAGGATCTTCCTGTGACAAAGCCATGCTGCCTATCGTCCAAGTACCCAGTTTGCTCCAGTAACCCCCCCCCCAGCCTTTCCTTGACTATATCCTCCATCACCTTGCCGACCACCGATGTAAGGCTAAGGGGCTTGTAATTTTCTGCCTCCTCTCTTGATCCCTCCTTGTGGATTGGCACAACATGAGACACACTCCAGTCTTGGGACACCAGCCCAGTCCTCAGAGACATGTTGAAAAGCTCCACTAGAGGGATGGCCAGGACATCTGCCAGTTGCCTCAGCACCCTGGGATGTATCTTATCTGGCCCAGGTGCTTTCTCCATCCGAAGGTACCTGAGGGATTCCTTTACTCTCTCTACTGGGATTTCAGCCTCCACATCTTCCCCCTTTTCACCCTGCACTGCTGGCCCACCACCTGTTTGTGATGGCCACTCCTCTTCCCCAGACCCATCAGGGCCCCTGGTCTCTACCAGTCCCACCCCTTCCTCCGGTTTGCCCACGCTTCCCTTGCAAGACCTAGCTCCTAGATCACCCTGGTAAACACTGAGGCAAAGTACTCATTTAGGACTTCTGCCTGTTCCCCCGCCTCCTGTGCCCAACCATCCCCTACCCTTATCTTGCTGATCTTCTCCCTTACTTCCCCCCCCGCCATGTATCTAAAGAACCCCTTGTCCCCCCTCCGGATCCCACTGGCCAAGGACTGCTCTTTTTTTTGCCTTAGTTGCTCTCACCACTCTGGTGACTCTCTTGGCTGTCAGCTCATATTCCTCCTGATCCCTTTCACTCCTTGAGCACTTGAAGCACCTATAGGCCGCCTTCTTTTCCATCACCAACTCCTGTACCTCCCGGGTCCACCAGCAGGGTTTTCTGGCCTGACCGAACTTACGCCCTTCCCTTGCGCAGGATCTGGTAACCTCCTGTATTCCCCTCCTAATGATCTCCCACTTGCTGTCAGCATCCATATCTGGCCTTATCCTGTCCAGATGATCTTTAAGGATCCTTCCCATCTCCCGGAAGTCTGCACCCCTACAGTTGGTTACTACTGTCCTTGTTCAGCTTTCCTCTCCCCAGGTCCAGGAAGAACCAAACTGTGGCATGATCACACCCCGCCAAAGGGTCCATCACCTCTAGGCCCCTAATCTGATCACTGTCCGCCAGAACCACATCCAGTGTCCAGGCCTCCCTAGTTGGCTCACCCACCTGTTGTGTCAGAAATGTATCCTGGACGACATCCAGCAGCATCTGCTCTTTGGCCACTGGTGACGCCATAGTCCCCCAGTCTGTTTCTGGCATGTTGTGGTCCCCCATTATCACTACCCTTCCCTTTTTCAATCCACAGTGTCCCTAGAGATTTGCCACCAAACTTTCTTCCAGGACCTCTGCCAGTGATGGTGGTCTGTACACCATTCTGACCTTTACTCTTTTACCCTCCTGCATCAGCAAAGTGATACAAATAGCCTCCACATTCCCCTCTGCCTCCTCTACCCCTCCAATACCCATGCCATTTCTGACTAACAGTGCTACACCACCCCCCTTCCCTTCCTCCTATTTTTTTTGTAGATGTTGGTCTTACTATATCTATGCAGCCTGCAACCTGTATGCAAGACAGAACCTCTGCCTGTTCGATCCAAAACAGGCACCGTTTCCATGTCCGGTTGTACTCTTACAAACATACATATGAAACCGCCAGCAGAAAGAACATTTGGTCGATGGAGTCTGCTCAGTTTTGCAGCTAACACCATTACTCTGTAGCTGTCCCAACCACCATACCCCCCTGCAATAACCCTCCCTTTTGGCCTTAGAAACCAAATTAACAAAAAGCTTAATGTCCACCACTAACCACACTCCATTTCCATGGTTCAGTACTCCTCCACCTCCACCTTCTCCTGGACACAATCCGACATTTACTGCCCCTCTCCCTCACCTTTCCTAATTACCCTCACCATAGAAACATAGAATCCCATGGCAGATAAGGACTGCTTGGCCCACCTAGTCTGCCCATTTGCCTACCTAATGGATAAGCTGCAGATCCTAGCTAACCAGACTACTTCCTCCTACCCCCCCACTAGAATTATCTTATGTCTGTCCCATGCATTCTTGAATTCCTCCAGTGTTTGACTCTACAACCTCCTCAGGAAAGCTGTTACATGCATCTACAACCCTCTGTGAAAAAATACTTCCTCATATTACCTCTGAGCCATCCCCCCTCTATCAAATTGTGTCCCCTTGTTCTTGCACATCTCTTTTTCTGAAATATGCTACCCTCTTGGACTGTGTCGATTCCCTTGAGGTAGTCGATTCCTTAGAGGCATTTGAAATTTTCTATCATGTCCACCCCTCTCCCTCCTGTCCTCGAGGCTATACATATTAAGCTCCAAAAGTCTCTCTTCATATGTCTTCTGGTGCAGACATGCACCATTTTGTTTGCCCTCCTCTGGACAGCCTCCACCCTGTCTATATCGTTCACCTTTCCATTTTCTTGTCAGTATTTCTCCCACCCCCACCCCCAGTGATTTTGTTTATCCCTCGGGAATAACATGTACTATGGTACTGCCAGGCATCACTCATGCTATCGGGTGGGCAATGTTCCCATGATGTGTGTCATGTCCAACCACACAAGCTACTACAATGAGTGTCTAACTCCCTCTTAATTCCCAAGGCTTCTAGCATAGATGTTGATCATTTTCCATTGCTTCACTTTTTCCTCCACAACCCTTTACCCTCCCTTACTACTTCCTTTGATTCCTCGACCTTGTACAGGTCATAAGCATGTGCAACTTCCAATTCTGTGAATTCTGTATGCTGCATATCCACCTTCCTCCCCCCACTCCCTGTTTGAATTCTCAGCATTTTTAGTGTAAACCCTAAACCTCTCTTTCCCATTCCTCTACACCTACACAACATCCACTGCTTGCACCAGCTTGGCTTCCCCCTTTTATCACCTTCCACATCCTCCTGCATTCATACCACCCCTACACTGTCATTGCCACTTCTCCCTCCATCACCCCCACTACCCCCAAATTACAGACTGGTTACCTTATGCCACAATATACTAATATATATCAAACCAAACAAACACACTACTGCTAGCAGAAGAAATGGCTCCCATTGCTCCTTTCTCATTCTCCATGCTGTCTCCTCTTCCACCCAGTGCTTGCTAATCACAGCATTAAAGTACTGTTAAATGAATACAATTTTTCTTCTCTGACTGTGTGGATATGCTGCAATAAGTGCTAATAATGTTTTCTTTCAATTGTCTCAAATGGCTTGAGGTGTCCATATTCAAAACCTAAATTATTTGCTTTCCTTGTGCTGCAGGTTGCTGAGAGTGCAGTTGATGAGAACTGCATGTCGTCTGAATCATTTGCAACTTCAGACAGACAACCTGTGGCAGTGGCAGTGGCTCAGTAGGTAGCACACTCGCCTCTGAGGCCGGGAGATCAGAGGGCTGTGGGTTCAGTTCCCACATCTGGCACTTGGGTTAATATCCCAGTACTAACACTGTAGTGCAGCATGAGAGGGGTGCTGCACTTCTGAGGTGCAGTCTTCCGGATGAGATGTTAAACCGAGGTCCCATCTGCCTGGATTGGTGGTAGTTCAGGTGGGTGTTAAAGATCCCATGGCACTTGTTGAAAAGGGTAGGGACATTTTATTAGAAAGAAAACAATACATCACCAATACAAAATCATACAGAAATCCAAAAAAAGGCACATAAAAATAAAATTATGAAAGGAAAGCATAATAACAAAAAATAATCAAATGAAAAATCAAAAGTAATTCCCTAGACATAAAGTCCTGCAGTCTGTAGTTCAGAACTTAGGCATTACTACTGCATGCCATACCCAAATCAGGATAAGATTAAATCAGGTTATCCATAAAATATGTTTCCAATAACTGTTAAATAATTGACTATCCATAGTGTCATACTTCAAAGTTTTCTGTTTTACAATAGCCTGTTCAATCTGCTTAAGTAAGACAACATTAGAAAGTACAATGTGTTGTAGAGAATACTGACACCTGGCTTGCCATAAATAATATTTGATACATGCAAAGATTAAAGTTAAGGTACTTGAATGATACCTCCCTAAAAACCCCGTATAATCACCTAAAATCAAACTCTGATAGGAAATATGGCAAGCTATACCCCACTGCCTCCGGGATGCTAGGTCTGTCCAAAATTGCACTGAATGAGGACAGTGAGGAAAAAAATACTCTTGTGTTTCTTCCTGACCAGCACATTCAGGCCTAATGCATTGTCTGTCTGCAATGGGTCTGTGCTTCAGGTTACCCCGAACTCCCAATCTGCCATGTCAGCTTAACCATTGAATATCCCACATTTGGGGTGCTATTCTTTTATCTATCAATGTGCATAATGTCTGATGGATCTTGGTGGGAACACAAAGGGGGAATCTACCTGAACAAAAAAGAATTACCCATGATTTCCTCATAAAAATTCTTCCTGGAGATATCATGCAATTGGGCCTTACCCAGTTTCCATTCCCTAAGTTTTCTGACAGCTGAGTCTGCATAAGATGGTGCAGTATATTTAGAATTTTGTTTTGGTATGCCACCACCCTCTCATTGGGACATAAATGGGTGAAATAAGGACTGGGTTCAAACAGACCATGGATGACTATCAGGAAGGGCTTTCACTTGAAAGGAAGCTATCATAAAAAAAGAGTGGAAAAAAAAACAAAGGATTAATCATCCCAAGTCCACCCTGTGAAACCTTTAAATAAGTAAAGGCTCATTTTATGGGGTTTAACCTACTCCTCCATACCATCTGAAAAAAACAACTATACAGCTTAGTTTCCAGGGAGGTTGGGATATGAAAAACAGAACATAAATATAAAAAAAATGGCAATTAAAACTTCTCTATTACCATCACCCTCTTCTTTTGTGAAAACCCCCAAGCGTTCCATTGTTGAACTTTGTGTTCACCTATAACTAAGTGTTTTTCCCAGTTCAGTAGTGCCAGATCCCCACTCCTAAAATAGAGACCTAACATTTTAAGTGAATCATAAAAAGGAATACCCCTATACTCTGTACTGGCGGAGTCCTGCCTACTGCAAGACAACTACATTTCTCATAATTTAAAATGGTACCGTTTAATGCTGAAAAATGCTCTCAATTGCCTGAAGTGCCTCTTGACCAGACTGGACATCTATCACCAATAAACATACGTCATCAGCATAAACTGACAATTTTGGGGCTGGAATGTTTAAAGATGGAGTCAAACCATGAATTGCTTGGTTATATTTGATTTCTCATATTAGAGGATCTAACACAAAATCATATAGTAGAGGGCTTATAGGGCACCCCTGTCTAACCCCTTGTTTTAAACAAATTTCATTTCCCAGTAGATTATTTATTAAGGGATATAAACGTGCATTAACATATAATGTGCTGACATATTGAATAAAGGTTGTAGGGATACCATACTTTTCAAGAACTTGGAACAAAAAATTATGGGAAACCTTATCAAAAGCTTTAGATTGATCTCAGGCCAAAATAAAACCTGATAATTTATTCTGGGACCCATATTCACAGATATCTCTAATAAATCATAAATTCTGCTGAATTGATCTTTGGGGAATAGAACAAGTTTGTGCTGGATGAATCACATTTTGTGCCACGATTTGTAGCCTCTTACAGAGAATGGAGGAAAGGATTTTATAGTCAGTATTGAACAGGCTAATCGGCCTCCAGTTGCTCAATTCAGTAATGTCCCCTTTTTTGTATATAAAGGTGAGAACTGCTAAGCTAAAGTTTGCATCCTCCAGACCAAATTGCAGTATATCATTATAAACATTAGCCACAATCTCACTAAGGTCCTCTTTAAAGGTTTTGTAGAACTCATTTGTGATACCATCCTCCCCTGATGAAACCCCTGTTCTAATTTTGTTTATGGCTGTGAGAACTTCTGAGGGAGAAATAGGCATATTTAGCTTGTCAGCTTCAGTGTGTGAGACTTTGGGAACCGGGAAGTGAAGAACTTCATCCCAAAGAGCAGTTGGATGAAACCTAATGCTAAAGACTGAAGACAAATGTTGTTCCACAATCATCAGCATTTCTGCATCAGATGTTTTAATCTGGCCACTTTCATTTTTTAAACCAGTCATTATTTTTTTTATCCAATTTTTGTTTACATGCAGGATACGGATCTTTAAAAGGCTGTTGTTGCATGTCAAATTTCATTTCTGCATACATGGACACTGCTCGGTCATACTGGTAGTGTTTCATTTTCTGTTTTATAACTCCTAATTGTGCTTGGGCATCTGGGGACATTATCCGAGGGCTAGATAGTAATTTATAATATTGACTTCTATAGTCTAAATACTGTAAATAATCTGAGGTACTCCTCTTCCTACCATGAGAAATAAAAAAAATCCTTAATGGCATTTTTGGTGTCCATCCACCAAGAAACCCAGTCATCATAGAAATCTGAAACTGATTTCCAAGAATTCAGTAAATATTGAAGTTGGGTTAAAAAAGGAGCATCATCTAATAACTGTGAATTTAATTTCCATCTCTTACTGATGGCAGGAAACCTTGTGGGAATCTGATTTAACCCCAAAACACAATAAAGTAATTTATGGTCTGAAAAATCATAGTGTTGTACAGAAAAATGATGTGCTATTAAATATTTAGAAATAAAAAAATAGTCTATCCTTGTTACAAAGGAAGCCCTCTGATAAGTAAAGCCATCAGTCTTGTGGAGCCCCCATAGGCATCCCCAAGGTTTGCAACAGCCAATGTTTGTGTGAGTGCATGGGAATCGCAATAGGTTTTTTTGTTGCACATTATCGCTTATACGAACATCTAAACTGCAATTCATGTCTCCCCCCGAAAATAATATGTTTTGAAGTAAATAGATAAGGTTTGATCTGCTGAAATGAATCAGTTCTTACAGTTTTTACTTGGGGGGCATAGGTGTTAATCAATCTGAGGGAATACCCTTTATAGTAACAATCAATGAGCAAAGCTCTGCCCGGCAATATATCTATAAGCCATGTTACTTGTGTTGTGGAGTGGTTAAAAAGAATTCCCACCCCGTCAGCCGTATCGAGACCAAAAGACCAAAAGGAAGGGCCCCCCCACCAGGCCTTTTTAACTTGAGTGACTTCAGCCAAAGAGGACAAATGAGTTTCCTGCAAAAAGATGATATAGGCCTGTAAATCCTTGCAATCCCGCAAGCAAATTATATGCCTTTTGTAGTTCTTTATACTACAACAATTAATCGATATCATCTTTAGGCAGGCCTTATTTACTTAAGACTAGAGTAAAGGTTCATCCTGTTTCCATTTTTTACCTTTCTTTTTCTTTAACTCCAAAAGGTCTGTTTCACCTGCTTCATCCATCTCCATCTCAGAACAAACTTCTGATTTGGGTGTTTCAGGACCCGAATCACCCTCCATTTCTGCTAAAACTTGAAATGCATTTTGTGTGTGACAAGTCCCTGAAACTCCCTACTGTCTACTAACAGCCTGGGTAATTCTTCTAGGGGTTTGAAAATCAGAATCCAGTGGGGGCATTGCCAGAAGGTCTTCAGGGGGGTGCAAAGTATCAGGATCAAGTCCCATACTAGTAGAAGGAACCTCAGATAAAACAATTAGCTGGTCCTGGTCTGAAGGCCTCGGTTGCTCAGGATCTTGGTCTGGAGGTTGTACCTGACTAGATTGTGAATCCTGAGGTGCATCCCTACCCTTCTGACTAGCAGAATTCATGTCTGTATTCAGATGAGAAAGAGTCTGAGGCCTATTTCTACCCTGAGCCTGATTTATTAAGTCCTCTTTATTGGGGCCTCCCTGCCGATTCTGACCCACCAAAGGACATTGGTGATAAGCATGACCTGCTTCCTCACATAAATTGCATTTGAACACATTCCTACACACCTCGCTATCATGATCCATTTCCCCACAAAGCGCACACTTAACCTAGTCGCATGTACTGCTTAAGTGACGTTTGCTTCCACAACGATAACATGCTTGGGGTTGGCCTGGATAAAAACAGACCCCCCCCCCCGTCCTTTCCTAAAAAGAAACTGTTGGGGACATGCACAACATCATTATCCACAACATGCAATTTTACTTTAAAATGCCATGCCCCGGTCCAAATACGCTTGGAATCAATAATGGGCTCAGGTGGCCCCAAAACAGTGCATTTTTTTTTCCAACCAGTATTGGACATCCCCAACATTTACCCCCTCATTCCTAAACATAATGTTTATTGTTTTAAACAGGGGTTTAGTAATGGGAATTGCCCAAAAAGGTAGCCATAAAGGCAAAGTCTTACAAGTTTCATATTTTTGCCAAAACTTATCCAAACCAGAAAAATGCTTAAAGCTAATATCAAACATGTCTTCTTGACAGATGTTTATTAATGCATAAACATCCGTGGCCAAAAAGTTAATCGAATCCTTTAACAGTTTTCTGGCAACATATGCCCTGTCTGGGTGTTCAGGCAAACTGACCCTGTACCTGAGTCGTACTGCATTTCTATGCGGGGCTTGTTCTAATTTATTATTTTTAAATAGGTCCGAGAAGTGGGGGCCCCTCCTTGCATTACTTCCCCATGGTGAATGAGCAGGGGACTGTCATGGTGGGCCTTCATGAGGGGGTGTATTGTCATTAGCCAAGTCAGATGCAGTCTCTAAGTCCTCATTACCTTGTGTGGGGGGGAAAAAACAAAGTCTGACCTGTAGTGAAAACTTCCTTCTGAGCATGTGAAAGTGGCTGTGAATCCAAAGTTTTCGGTGAAGCAAAGGAAATCCAGTTAGGGTCCAGGACCCACTGACCTTCCGACTGTTGCATCCAACCTGCCTGAGTGAGAACAGATTCCTTGGTCCATGTTGAAGCCTTCTCCACATCTGACAGCCATCTGCTAGGACCAGCAGAACAGTCAGACAACGCCGACACTTCCGCGTTCCTTTCCCCAGCTGTAGCAATGACACTTTCAGTGTCAGCAATACGGCATTCCGCTGTCTCAGCTGCTGCTGAGCCACCTACAGCAATGGAAACAGCCAAATCCAGAACTCTCCTGGTAGAAGTAATCTCTCCTTCCACAGTCGGGGACTCATTCATCATTTCGTAATGCATTGAAACCCCTGCTGCATACTCACTAGCCTGCAGATCTCCTTGAGCCATTTCTACAGCCACAATTCTATCTGATGCATCCTGATTCTTTTGTTTAGCCATAATGATATCCTGCAGAGCTATAATCTTCACGTCCTACTCCTCCACACTCAGAGTGCCGTCTGCCATGTCAGCAGTATGACAACTCCCTCAACTGACCTCAACAGAGTAGGGGGATTTCCCCGGTGTCCAGGCCAAATTTCCCTCATTCACTAAAAAAGAAATACCACCAACTGCTTAATCTGATCCAAGGTCAGTTGGCATTCATCTGTAGCCCCCTCCCCTGGGTCGTGCCTGAAAATAGGCAGGATTTGTCTAGTGCACTTACCCGGTCAATAAAAACTAAAATTAAAAAAAAAAAATAAAAAAACCTTCCATGCAGGACTTTGCTACACAGACAGACTCAGATTTCAGTACATCAACGTACAACACAGTCACCACACAGACGGAACCATGGGATCTCTGTTGTGCAAGTACGCAAACAAAGTGCGATGCAATTGGTTTATCAACTCAGTTTCCCGAAAAGGTGATTCCACCAAACATTGCACTGAAAGATCATAAATACTGCATGCAACAGCCTGCCTCACCTGTGGCCACTCCAACAGTTGCTGATGTGCAGTACCCATGTTCTTCAACACCAACAACTATGCCTTATAACTTTGAACCAATTATGTCAACCAACACAACATCTGGTTTGCTGGATGAAACTTCATGCTGTAGTTTGCAAAATGGCACGTTCTATGAATGCACAATGGATGACTCTGGCGATGACTATGTGCCTGACAAGGACATTGTATTGGACAGTGATATAAACTTTGAAAAAAATGGACACAGAGGAAAACATTGTACAGGACATCAAATATACTGTGTTTGAGAGTTGCTTACATTCACTATTTGCAATGTTGATATGCCCAGAATGCCACTCCCATGCAGACGGTGTTGAGAAGTGCAGTCTTATTGGCACAATGTTGTCTGTTACAATTTGTTGTATCAATGGACATCTAATAGTTCAATGGAATTCGCAGCCACTGCTTGGTAAAATGCCTGCAGGCAACCTTTTGTCAGCGGCAGCAGTACTGTTCAGTGGCAATTTGTATGGATGCATCGCAAAATTTGCACACTATCTTGGATTACAGTTTATTGCTCTTAGAACCTTCTTTGCATGTCAGAGAAAATATTTGTTCCCAGTTATTCAGACAGCATGGCTAACCAAGGAACAAAACACTATATGTGATATAAGGACAAGGCCTGTAAGGCTAGCAGGGGATGGACAATGCGATAGTCCAGGTTTTTCTGCAAAATACTGTAGCTATACTATGATGGACTTGGAGACAAACCGCATTGTTACCTTTTCGCTAGAGCAGGTACAACAGGGAATTACATCTATGGCTTTGGAGAAAAAATACTTTGAAAATTGTGTTCAACACCTGCTATATAATGATATTGATATTGCTGTAATTGCAACTGACCGCCATCGTGGAATCGGCTGCCTGATGCGCACAAAATACCCAGGTGTTTCTCACCACTTTGATTTGTGGCATCTATCCAAATCTATAAGGAAAAAAATTCTAGGACAGGCTAAGATAAAGGGAAATGAAAAACTCATGGAGTGGTGCCACAGTATCTCCAATCACCTTTGGTGGTCGTCAGAAACTTGTGCAGGTGACGAGACAATGCTGCATAAGAAATGGCACTCTCTCTTATACCATGTCACAAACAATCACCATTGGCCTTGGGCTGAACAATTTCACCACTGCGAGTACTCAATGCCAATGGAAGATGGCCATAAAAGGAAATGGTTAGTAGATGGTGATGCGGCACATAGTACACTTAGAAAAATTGTGAACAATTGTGCGCTTATCAATGATTTGAAGCACACCACCCAGTTCTGTCACACTGGAAGCATTGAGGTTTTTCATGCCTTACTATGTACCTACTGCCCAAAGTTGGAGTGTTTTAGTTATGCAGGAATGAAAGCATGCATTATGCTGGCCATATCTGATCACAATGTGAATCTTAACTGACAGCAAGCTGTCCAACTGCAGCATCAGGGCAAAAGGGAGAGAAGCGTTATAAGGTAGTGTATCCCAAAGCAACAAAACAATGGGTTGCAAAGCCACTCTTTGAACCCAAAACCCACAACTATATTTTCACCATGCTGGTTGATGTTTTGAAAAGTAAGAAAGGGGAGCTGGACCTTTCTCCAATGCATGTTCCAGACCTGCCAGTGAACATTGGAGACAGAAAGTGTCCTCCAAAGGCGGAAGTAGTAAAGAAACTGGTGAGTCACGTTCAACGCAATCAACAGCCAATGACATGATCCAGTGAACTACACTGCAGTATCAATGAGTGCCAACAGTATCTTGCTAGTGTTCCGACTGCTTCTGAAGGACTGTACTGCTAATGTCAGCTACCATGTTAAACTCCATTGCTTTGTATTGAGACAATAGATTGCTTTACACTCGACATCTGTTCCAAATATGGTTTCCAGAATAGTAGATGTAATTCCCCATTTACACACTGTCAATAATTCTAGTTGTCATTATGTCCATTTGCACAAATCTGCACTTTAAGTGAGTATGATCTTCAAGTACTGCACACGGCAGTTTCATTCTACATGCTGTTTCCCTGTTAGTGAATGTCCAGCAACACTATATAGAACAAAGTACACAGACCATAAAATCAGTCATGGATTCACAATTTATTGCTTTGTTTTATGACTTCCTTCATCACACATGAAGACACAAAAATGCACAACTTATTTGCATCATTTAGCAATGGCATGATCCAAACAAATAGAAAAAGCGGATAGTCTGCCTTATAGATACTGATGACACCTTACAGGATAGCTTTTAATGTTTATTTGATTGTCTTCAACTGTTCCACAGAAAATGCAGGCTGCACAAAGTCATTTTCACAATTTGTGCTGGTTGACCATGAATCATTAGTTAAACATTGTGTTTTCAGTCACCAGTGCTGCACAAAATGGATGAAATGATAATTTCCTCTAGATCAAGCTCCAGAAGTCATCATATGGTAAAAAACCAATGTAGTCATCTGCATCAGCTGGGAACTGCGCACGTATGGCGTTGACGGCACATGACGGTATAACTACTCTGTTCCCAAAGCCCAGCCTCTGTCCCTCATAGATCCACATGATGTACTGCCGATATGCCACATGGCAATACAACCTACAAGACCAAGACAACACATCTGTAAAGTACAATGTACAAGACATCAGATTATCACATCACCGAAAGTTACTCTCTGAGCTTCTTTGTGACACTACCTTACCGGGACTGGTAAAGTGCAAATCAGTTTGCCCATTGTAATTAAATGTTATTGTCACAGGTGTTGGATAATCCCAAACTCAGGAATTTGCCGGTGTTTGGTATTGTGTGTTTTAAACAAATTTTAACTAAGATAGCATTAAAGGGGACAGGAACTTCGTCCTGTCAGCAGTTAGTAATATTCCTAGTAACAGATATGATAAATATTCCTGCAAATGAGTCAGGTTTAATGTGACCTTATTAAATCTCTGTTGATAAAAACTGTTTTCAATTGGTTTCATTTATGGACAACATTATGCACAATTCTCTTCATGGCACCATTAATTTGGATTGTTCACTATCCCACGGCATGACTACAGAATGGAAAACATGAGCTATTGTCCTATAAGAACCAAGCTTGGAGCTCGTTGCAAAAACCCCAACATTCCCCATCCCTCAGGTATGATGCCAATATCAGCACCATGGACACAGTCACTTAGGTGTAATGGCAGCAGTAGTACTACATATTCCGTATCCCTCCAGTGTGATGGCAGTATCAGCACTATGGGCCCCATTCCTTAGGTGGGACGGCAGCTGTACTACATTCCCCATCCAGCTTGGGTGATGGCAGAAACACTATCCCCACTCCCGGTGTGATGGCAGTATCAATGCAGTCCACATCCCTCAGGGGTGATGGCAGTAGTGACCACACTATGACACACATACACACGTTACAAATTACATGTTTGGACTGATGTGAAGGAATCTTAACGTGCATCTCTATGGTGGACAACCTTTGTTTTTTTAAATCTAGCATTTAAAGGGGCACTGTCAGATTTGCTCATCTGTTGTTTTTAGTGTATGCAAGTAGTGTGCCTCTTGGCACACACCTATCCAAGACACTCTTCCATGCCCTCCTACCTCAGATACTTAAAAAAAAATCTGCCATTTTTTCTTTTTTTTTAATAAACATTAGCTGGAGAAGACCATGCATCAGCCACAAGCGCAGTCCAAAAGTGCGGTGTAGGGACATGCATTGAAAAAAATCCATTTCATTCGGAGCATAGCCAGTCCCTGAACTGCTGTTGGTACGTACCAACAAAAACCAAGCACCGAGAGTGCAGTAATGTACTTTAAAACTGTTCAAAAATCCCACACATGCACATGCGTGCCATTAATTAAGATACCGCACATGCGCAAGACCCAGCTGCACTTGCACGCACATGGAATTTCGGGCCCATTTTAAAATAATTACTGCACTCACAGTGCTCAGTTTTTGTTGGTACATGCCAACAGCAGTTCATGGACTTGTTATGCTCTGAATGAAATGGATCGTCTTCACTGCATGTCCCAAGACTGCACTTTGGGAGTGTGCTTGTAGCACACGTGCAGTCTCGCACAGCTAATACTTCAGGGTGTTGGGGAGAGTTTTTGTTGGTGCAACCGACCAACTAATCTTTTAAAGAATAGCAAAACCGGCAATTTTTATTCAGTATCTGAGTTATAAGAGCACAGAAAACTCTGTCTTAGATAGGTGTGTGCCAAGAGTCACTCTACTTGTATAGTCAAAAATGGCTGGGCAAAGCTGACAGTGACCCTGTAACTGCCTGTGACACTGCTGACCCGGGTTCATGAATGAACCTTGGTGTTGGAAGGCCAGCTGGGGTCGGTAGGACTTGACAGTACAATGACCACTCACCTTTTCCTGGGTGGGATGGTGGGTTTGTGGCTCTGCATCTGCTGGCCCTGGTGGAGGTCAGAGGCATGGCAGCATGTCGGCCCACAGTTTTGGAGTGAGCATGCTGGACGTTGACTTGTGCCTTGACCTCATGTGGCCCATCACACTCCTACAAAAATAATAAAACACCAGCTGGACAATGGGAGTGGCTGTGGGTACCTACATACACAACTCCCCAGACACATGTGTCCATTTCTACCCCATCCTTGACCTGTATACACAGGAAGCCCTTAAGGCTATATGACAAAACTGTGGAATATGGTTGTGGGCAGGACAGTAGTGCAGTGGCTGATGAACTGGCAGAGCATCATGACACAGCGGGTGGTAGTAAAAGACTATCACTCCATATAGGGAAGTGTCACCAGTGTGGTACCATGGGGATCAGTGCTGGGACAGGTTATATTCCACATCACTGTCATTGTACAGGACCTAGAAGGCATAATTTGCATGTTTGCTTATGATGCAAAGCTCTGAAACAGAGTGGACACACCAGAAGGTATAGACAGAATTAAGGACCAGAAGAAACTTGAAGAATGGTCAGAGATTTGGCAGCTGAAAGTCAATGCAAAAAGTGTAAAGTAATGCATATAGGGCACAAGAATTATGGAATGTTATATTAGTTTTTTTTTTGGAGGGGGGACAGAAACAGCATGCACAAAGAAGGAAGGTACCCTTGGGTGATTATCTCTAAACCTCAAGTTATGGAAACTGTGCGGCAAGGCAGCAGGTATAGCAAATAGGATGCTGTGATGCATATGCAGTGGTCTCACAAACAGGAACAGTGACGTTGTAATTATGCCATACTAGACACTAGTTCATCCGTTCATGGAGTACAGTGTGCATTTCTGGAGACTTGTCTACGAAAGGCCACAGAAGGTTCAGAAGGGGGCAACAAAGAGTGAACTAGGATTGCTGCACAAGTCACATTGGGACAGTTTAGGTTGAAGGACTTGAATATATACTCCCTGGAGGAGAGGAGGGGGAGAGAATATGATAGACATACAAATATCGAACTGCGATTAACAGGTCGCAGGAATACACATTTGTCCTGCAAAAACAGATTATCCTGGAGTAGTAGTTAAGGGATGTGATAGACAGTAACGGCATTCTATATTTCTTTATTAAACTGTTTCAACAGGAAGGCACACTGAACAAGTTGCTAGTCTCATGGTGTGACCAGGGGGAGAGTGTACAGGGAGAATACATGCAAACAGTATGCTTGACATACAATCCCCAAACAGGGTGTAAACAATGAAAAAAAAAAAAAACACAAGATACAATGGGAGGAATATCATAAAGCAATATACAGCAGAACTGAGCTGTGACAAATTATTGAACATATAAGTACAAGTCCTACTGCATCAGTGCGGTGTCTAATGTAGGATCCAAACCTAGATAGGGGAGGTGTAATAAAAGGACATCATGATATGTTAAGAGAGAGTATAGCATGTGCAATTAGAGTAGCTGAAATTACAAAGGGCAGAGGAGAGGGAATGTGAGGATGAGGAGTGTCTGATTTGTTGTGTAACGGCATTCCAGAGTTCTGGGAAATGAGTGAAAGCAGGCTGGCCAGCAAGAGTAGAACAGCAAGGGATCACAAGTGTCAGAGTCAGTGGATCTTAATGAGTGGGTGGTAGAAGGATAAATACAATGGAAGTGAGCAAGGCCAGTTTTAAGGGATGAGTTTGGCACAGTGGGACAAGTGCCTGTTAGTAAGAGGTGGGAATGAGTGGGTATGGTACAGAAAACAGTGGTGAGTATGCACAGGGAAATCCAAGGCAAAGCGGCCAAAATAACTGAAAAGGGGATCCAATGTAGTTAGGGTGGATTTGGGAGCAGCACTGTAGACCACATCACAGTAGTCAAAGATAGGGAGAATCATCATTTATACAGTCTAGCACATGGCCGTAAGAGGAATGCTGTTACGGTTCTTGTGTAGGTCACAGCTTTGGGAGCATTTTATTTCAAGTCAGTGTCACATCTATGTGTTCCAAGAAGAAGAGGTGTTGGTCCAGTCATAACCCAAGGTATCTAAAAGAAGGTGTCCGCTAACATAGTCCCATCCAGGGTGTGGAAGGTGGGCAGGCAAGGGGGCCTAAAAATTCTCTGGCTAGTGCAGAAGTTTGTGGAGAACGTTTTCTTTGCATTTTTAAAGAAAGAGTTAATGGGAGGCAATCCAGTGCTGGATCTTGTTAAAGTAGAGCTGAAGTCTGGTTTCCACAACAGATGGAGAGTTGCTGGATGTGTACAAGACAGTGTCGTGAGCGTACATGTGTATATATACAGAACTGCAGGCTGATGGTAAGTCATTTATGAAGACTGAGAAAAGAAGGGGAGCCTAACACTGAGGCCTTGGGGACTCTAGTGTAGATTTGGCGAGGAGTGGAACTGGACTTTGCAGTTCGCACAGATTGCATCTTCCCTAGAGATAGGCCTTAAACCAGTAGTAGCTGATGGTAAGAATCCAGCAGAGGCAGAAGACTGAGGAAGCGTGGTGTTGGAAATCCTGTTGAAAGCCTTGGCATGGTCTACAAAGATAGCTGAGGTATGCAGGAAAGCAAGGGTGTCAGCAGGAGAGACCAAAGAAAATGAGAAGGGAGAGTTGTCAGATGGTCACAACTGTCATTCCTTTTTGGGTGGAAGGCACCATAGCTGGGCTGGAGGTTCGGGAGGCTAAAAGGGCAGCTGCATACATTGTACAGTAGGAATTGAAATCAGCCACAGTTGCAAGATCTGCCATGAGAGAATAGTTTGTTTTGAGTGCAGCAGGGAAGAGAGAATAGAGCATGAACCACTTTCCGGAACTTGGAGGGGGAGTTTAGGTTAGTGTGGAAAGTGGAGCTGAAATATTATATCGATATAAACAGACATTTTGCCTCCCTACACAAGGGCGTGGCAATTGCATGCCATGATCGGGTGGCACATACCACTCCAGACATATGTCGCAGCCTCTACTCACCTGCACTCACACTGGAGTGCACTGTGTGTGCAGAACTACGGAGAAGCTTGCAGCAACAAGCGGGTAGAGCTTATAGCTCAGTCCTATTCCTACCCTTCCCCTACAGGATGGCACAAAGATGAACAAAGTGTTTTCACAAACCATGGTTTCAGGAGTGGGGAAACATGTGGCGTCATGTTCCTCATTCTGTACCACTGGTGCAGCCCGTGAATTGTCAACTTTCAAATGTCAGTACAACATCATCCACAAAAATGCCTTATCTTGCCTGTTTGTCCACTGCAAGTGGCCAACCTGTCCACGGAAGTATCTCAGTGTGTAGCAGAGTAATCTCAGTGCTTCATCATATAGCACCAGGTGTTGAAAAGCTGATACTTGTACAACACACGGCACTGGATGATCGCCATTCACACAACATTTAGCCTTGCTATGCAGAGATTCCATGCAGCAGTATCATTCACGAGCTGTTGCCATGATTGTGCAGTTCCCGCAAATGCACCAGTTAGAATACTCAGTGCGTGGAATCTGTAATGGTAGAGGCTCACTGTCGCTGTCATCTGAGCTGCTTGTACTACCCATGATGTAGGTGTTCGTTGGGATTTCATCATCCTCATACATAGGCTCAAAGCTGTAAGGAATATTTCCACCTCCATGAGCCATTGTTCAATCAGACGTTTGCTTCGCGCAAAAAAAAAAAAAGATTAGTTCTCCAGTGATTAACAGGAATATGTATAAACATAACAGTTGTAACATAAGTACTTTTTACACCACATCTACAAGTACACATGATGTCAACAAAGAAGTGGAGAATGGCAGGATAGTCGTCCCTTGATGTTTGCAAATTGAATCAATGCTTGGAACCGAGAAGAGATCGGACACCAATTTTTGTAAGACATGTAGATTCAGTAAAACAAAGATTGCAAGTACAAGAAGCATTTGTCAATGCCAAATGTTGTATTGCTGGCACTGGCATTGGTACTGCTGGAGTTAGAGACTCATAATAGGAATGGCACTGAAGTACTGAAGTGACGCCAACCCCACCACCACCCTGTAGAGAGCGACAGGCATTGGGGTGTGCCTTTGGGTGGTAAGCTATAATGCTCATGGCAGTGTACATCACCCTACCCTGAAGACAGTGACAAGTGTCGTGGTGTGCTTTGGGGTCTTTGGGTGTTATACTTACCACATTCCATAAGGAAATACGCTGAGGTGGGTGCAGTATAGGAGAATGGGGTGAACTTTGTGGGTGAACAGTGCAAGGCACACCACAATGCCTGTCACTGTCTGCAGGGTGGGGGTGGAATGGCATGAGCATTACAGCCGATGATCCTAAGTCACACCCCTGATGCCTGTGAGTCTCTATAGGGTGGGGTGCTACAGTTGAGAACCCTAACAACGTAGGCGTGTGTTGGTATTTGGGGATTTTAAAGCAGACGGGACTGGTCACCCCGTCAATAAAGAAAAACTGTTGGGGGGGCGCATAATGCCAATCGGGGCACATGATGCCGATGTGGAGTGGGCTACCCCGTCGACATTGTGACAGGCAGTGGCGGCAGTCACTGTCGCCATGTTGCCTGTACGTCAGGAGGCATTTTGTGGTCACGCTGCATGACAGCTTCGTTCTTTGTTCTGGTGGCCACATTAAGGATGCGTGAGGTCAGTGCCTGCTGCTGGCTGATTGGGGAATGATGGATGCACCTTCTGATGTGTGCTCTGTATTCGCCCAACAGTGACTGCGCCTCCAAATGTGCTACTACCACAAGATGTTGGCTGGCGCGCAAGTGCGCGAGCCAACATGAAAGAGGTTAAGTGTGAACCATTCACATTACACTGACTGTACGTCTGCAACGGCTAGAAAAAACAGCGCAACATGGTGATAAAATGATCCTGCTGATATGAGCTGTTGCATAGATTGTGATCAGAGAACAGCTATGGTTTTTCAGTGAGTAACAGTGTATAAAATTAGTAAGGCAAAAAAAATAAAAGGGCCAGTCAGCACACAGTAAAGATACATGCCACACCACGTCTAGGACTTGGTTACTAAATTATAGAATTGGTCAAATGCGTCTGGCACATGCTACAAGACCATCCATAAACTCAGGTACATACATTTTGACTGCCTGCTTATGGAGATGTGTCTGCCTTGTCCAAAAGGTCTGGTTCAGTTCTACACTATTCCGCCGTCTTACACAAATATTTTGCACTGCTGTCCGAGCAGTTTCCCTCTACTTACCCCACAACTGCCATGCCATTTACACTTGTTTGCAGTGCAATTTGGTAAATGTGAATTGAGAGGGAGAAGGCTGGACCAGCGGTTGGTATAAGCAAGCCTCATAGTCGAAGCTGGTTGTTGTCACAGCTATGCAGTCAAAGTACTTGAATCCCACTGCAGCGGACATGACCATGGTAGTCAATGCATACTTTACCACCGTACCATGGGTGAGGAAAACCAGGAGGGAAATGCCCTCCAACCGGTAAGATGACACTAAGCTTCCACGGACTACACACTAGACAGAATGAAGACCATTACTTTGGTGGCTTTCCTGACTAGGGCCAAGGGGCCTGGTTGGGACTGGCTTTCAGACTGTGAAGAAGGTGGCTCAGGCGCCTTACTTTTTGTTTGATGAAGCTGACATGGGTGATTGTTTCACAGTCCACAGGGAAAATAGAGTACTTAGCTATTGCTTTGCCTTATTTCTTTAATTTTTTGTTCTTCTCAGGTTCAATGCAATTGTGAAAATATTGTACACAATAAAAAAAAAGAATTATTTTATGTTATCTTTGTGTAATTTATTTTACATTGAGCTGTTATGCTGACAACACAAAAGGACCTTGGCAGGACAGAGAACAATAGGTGGAATTAGTAGGGAACAGGAACCAAGTAGCACTAGTATGCCGCATTTCAACTTGTTTCCACTTTAGGTCCCTTCCACACTCAATCGGTCGTTCAATGCGATCCGAGCTTGGGCATGCACAATCCTGTGCATGACTACAGGGTCATTGCTGCAGCCAATCCCCATACACTTCTTGGTCTCAGGCTACTGTGCTCCCAGCCACCGATAGGAGTCCCCAGAGCCAGAATCCCCCTTCCATCATGGGACAGGAGATTTGTCCTCCAGATGCTAGAGCCTGTCCTTCCCCCCACCACCCCAACACTCAATCCTGTCTTCCCCCCGGAAGACCCAAGCTCATTCTCAAACCAGGGTCGCCGTTGTGGCTAGAGGTGTGCCATTCAGCACCTCACCCCTCACCAGGCTGGCAATGTAATTTATTTCTAATAAGTATGCAGTTCTCCAAGTTCCTTTACCTCAGTGACAGGTTAGGTCTCAGAGTATCGCTTGTGCATGCACGCGCGCACACGCGCACACACACACACACACACACACACACACACACACATATACACACACACACACTCACACACCTCCAAAGTAGGTAGCTATGGGTTTTTTTTGCGCATACCCACCCCCTAAAGTTTATTTCTAGTAAGTCCGCAGTTCCCCTTGTTCCTCTACCTTAGGCCACACACACACACACACACACACACACACACACACACACCACTCGTCCTCCAAAGTAGGTAGGCAGTAGCTACATTATTTTACCCTGAAAACATAAATGCTTTATTTGGAACTCTTACATTTCGTTATTAGTTTACATTCACAACTAAGGGTAGTGTAGGAAGTTCAGCACTACCCCCCCAGTAGTTGGTTTTACTCCACAGACAGTTAAAGTGGCACAATTTCCACACACCGAACAGTCCCATCAATGTGCACACTGCACAGTGCCTGACTAAACTGCAACTGGGGTGTGCATTACTGGCTGCCACCTGTACCACATGACTGAAGTTGTGACAATGAGGTGACTGCCGGGTCTCAATAGGCTTGCGCTGCTCTGGAGGTGACACTGCCATTTAGCAGCAGACTGGGAGGGTGGAGACAGGCACAGTAAATAATAAAAATACCAGATGGTTTTCCTGTGACAAGCAGTAATTAGCAAAGTGCTTGTCACCAAATAAAAAATACTTGTCCGGGACATCGGTCTATGGGATTTGTCAAGCCCTGCCTGTAGATCACAGAAGGCATAAAGGCTACAGAACTACAGGGTAGACAGGGGGAGGCAGAGGCAATGTGGGTCACCCTTGTACCAGGAAATGGCACAGCAATATATCCTAGGGTGAGTTATAGACATCTGGCATAGAGGGAAGAAGTGGACAGGGTACTAATGGAGGGAATTCAGGACACGGCAGCAAAAGACGAAATCCTGCTGATGGAGGATTTCAAAATGATGGATGTAGACCGAGGGTGGTAGTACATGGTATCCAAATCGAGGTGCAACAAACCTAAGCATTCCACAGAACATGTCTGGTCTTGAATGTCAAGGCACCTGTGTTGAATTGCTCTTGAGAATGGGCAACAGTACCGTAATAGCCTTCCACTTCACTGTCAATTACTAAAAGATGAGGTGACAAGTACCTATATAGTCTGCAGATAAAGGCTAAACTAGGAGCTAATATCTCAAAGTGCCAGGCCTCAAGAGTCCAGATTAGCAATGAATGTAACATGCATCACCAGCTGGCAAGGGTGAATTACTACCTACTTGGCAATGTAGAGACAAGAAATGCAAATGCAGATGGGGGAGAGCTATGGAACAATGGGATGCACAATTCCACACAAACCCTTCCTGAACCGAACCATTTGACACAGATACAGTCAATAACTCAGTGAGGCATCCACAGAATGTTCACAATGTAGGTCCTGCCATTGCAATCTCAAAGGGGCAACATTTGAGGCACACAATGATTTATGAAGTACAGAGACTACTACCACGTGTCAGGTGATGGCAGTTACAGAAACACAGAAACAGACTCTGACGGCAGTTAAGGACCGCTTAGCCCACTTAGTCTTCCCATTTCCCAACCTACAGGATAAGCTGCAGATCCTAGTTAACCAACAGTCTATTTTTTTCCTACCCCCCCACAAGAATTGCCTTATGTCTGTCCCATGCATTCGTGAATTCTCCCACAGTTGTAGACTCCACAACCTCCTCAGGAAGGCTGTTCCATGAGTCCATCACTCTCTCTGTGAAAATATACTTCCTCACATTGCCCCTGAGCTGTCCTCCTCTATCTTCAAATTGTGCTTCCTTGTTCTTGCACATCTCTTTTTCTGAAAGATGGTACCCTCTTGGATGTTGATTCTAATGTATCCCCTCTCCCTCCTTTCCTCAATGGTATACATATTAAGCTCCTTTTGTCTCTCCTCATATGGCTTCTCTTGCAGACCCTGCACCATTTTTGTTTCCCACCTCTGGACAGCCTCTATCCTCTGACCTTGTGGAGATGGGTTCTCCAGAACTGGATGCAGTACTTCGGGGTGTACAATCTTGTGTGTGTGTGGGGTGGGGGAGAGAAATCTACTTGTACTCGGAGGGTGGTAGTTGGGCGGGGGGGTTGCTAGCCTCATCCCAAAGGTGGGTTACTAGTGTGGTGCCCCGTGGGTCAGTGCTGGGGCCACTAAGGTACAATGCCTATAAGGAAGGGGATCAGGAGTGAAATGAGTCTCTTTGCAGAGGACTCAAAGCTGGGAGGAGTGGTGGATGTGGACAACGGGAGGGTGGCCTTTCAGGAGGATCTGGAGGCTTGGTAAAGGTGGTCAGGAAAATGGAAACTAAAATTCAGTGTGGGGAAGTGCAAGGTTCTGCACCAGGGAGTCAGAAATCCAGGTCAGGGGTGTACCCTTGGAGGAGACAAAAATCAAGTCAGAGGGTGAAAGGGATCTGGGGGAGTAGTGGTAGATGTCAAAATGAACACCTCAGAGACCTGTGGGAGGGCAATGGCAACTAGGATGCTGGGATGCATTGCTGGGGGGTGGTGGAATTACCTCCAGAAAGGCAGATGTGATCCTACCCCTGTACAACTTCACCATTCTCTGGACCGACCACATCCTCTCTTCATTGACTACTGATGCAGCCAGTCACTATAGCCCAAGGGCCGTCACAGCCTCTCCCAAGAGATGCCCCTCCATCTGCGTAGTGCCTGCCTATAATACTGTTCTTTTTAATATCTACACCACTCCCTATAGTGCAGCTGTCTCAAAAGCAATATTCAGACCATGATTTTAAAATGCACCACCTTCTTTTTTGACTCTGGTGGGGATGGCACTGGCAGGCAGAGGCAGGTGAGAAAAACAGATGATTTGAGAGACAGAGACAATGTGGCCAATGCCATGCTACTCTAGTTGTCCATTCAAAAAAAAATCATGTTTTTACACATTAATTGCCTAATACACAGGAAGCTGTTTCACCACAGCTGTGCTTACTAAAGCCTGGTAAATGGTCAGGAAAAAAGGAGCTGTCACCAAACCTCCAGCTGCAGCACACCTCATTTATTTAAAGTGCAAATACATTGTGCAAAAAATTCATAGTATATACAGATAATCTCGTGGAATCAGTCATTCTGGCACAAAACGACCCTACTTGGACTCCTAAGGAGGCTGCATGATACAGTACTAAAGGCACAGTGAGTCAATGCATTCACATCAGCAGATCACCTGTTTTGCCTAGGTAGCAATTTAGAGCCAGTCAGGGTTATTATACAGCTCTGGTGGGACTCAGGCTGTGTGAAGAGATTGGCAGCTATTTTTGGACTGTAGTGGGTGCTGCCTGTAAACAAACTCTGCCACCTGACCCTCTGCTCCAATCTGGAGCATGAACTGTTGGTGAATGGGTCTTAGAAAAAATGTGTGGCTCTTTAAAGCACAGCCAATGAGTTCACATCACCAAATCAGCTGTTTTGCCCAGGAAGCAACTTGCAGCCAGTCAGGCTCATTATGTAGCTCTAGTGGGACTCGGACTGTGTGGAGGAGCTTGGCTTCTGCTTTTGGACTATGTCGGGAGCTGCCTGTGAACAAACTCTGTCCCCAGCAACCATCTGCTCTAATCAGGAGTGTGAACTGGAGGAAGGGTCCTGCATGCAGGACTTCTAGGCTTCAGCCTAGTGGTCCTCCTCTACAGTCTTTAAGCTGAAGGGACACAGCTTAAGCATACTAACCTTAATAAGTAAGGGATAAGTGAATAGGGGCACTATCTTTTAATTAGGGAATGTAATGAAATGCTTTAACTGAATCTGCATGCTTTCTTATATAACCTGGGTGCACATTCCCCCTCCCCCGGGTCATGCCTGAAAATAGGCAGGATTTGTCTAGTGCACTTACCCGGTCAACAAAAACTAAATAAATAAATAAAAAATTAAAAAAAAACATTCACAATATAGCAAACAAGCCATCAGCCAATACTACCCTTTTAAACAAAAGTGCCCTTTGAATTGGTCCCTGATTTTTTTACTCAGTTTGCAAAACTGGAACACTCTGATACCCCCATGTGCAATATGCAATCATCAAAATCTTTTTTTTTCCTTGTTCTTACCAATTTATGCTGTACCAATAACCAGGCCATGGGGCAGCAGGCTCTGTCTCTTTCTGGCTGCCTGGTGTATGATGAGCTGGGCGGGCCAGCTGGTGGGCTCCATCCAGAGTTCCCCAATCCCGGTGCAGTTTTTGCTATGCTCCAACTGAGCCTCTGGTGGTCTGACTGACCTCAAGTTTTGGTTCACAGGCCACAGGTGTACCCTTCCCTCCTCTTCTCTCCAGTGGCTCACGCCAGGCTGGAGGCCTGGGGGAGCCTAAACACCCTGCTGCAGTCCTGTCCTTCCTGCGCTTGCTGGCAACAAGGCAACTGGAGCTAAGGGGCTCTGTAGGCTAGGGCTTGCACCTTGCAGCTGCTTCAACAGCAATTTCCCACCATTGGCACTAGGGAGGCTGGCTACAGAAGGAGGCAGAGTCCAGACAGCAACAGGGATGGCTGGGCCAGAGGGCCTGAGTCAGATCAGAACCAGGCGGGTGGGTCCGTGTCAGCCACTCGGTGACTCGTTCACTGGTGCACTGTCTCCTCCTCCTCACTCTAGTACTCCTTCCCTCAGAATCAGATGGACAGAGACGGATGGTCAACTCCCAAGTGTCCTTCTCTCCTCAAGGCTCAATCATGGTCGGTCACTGCCGTGGATACTCTGCCACTCTAGCTCCGATGGTGTGGAGCACTGTACTGGATGAGCATGGGCAACTACAGAAATGACACCTTAGACAGTGTACTGGTTATGCAGGTGCACTCCTGAATGATTGTACTGCTCTGTGATTGGCTGCAAAATAGCCCTTTCTGTATTTGCAGCCAGTCGGAATTGGACCAGATGGGGACATTTGGAATTGGCTGGGATTTAAAAAAAAAATCATTGAATTCTGCATGAGGAGACGAGACGACCCAATGCCCCCTTCCCCCCAAACAACCGTCCCTCCCAGGCAAGGCAAGTTCAGGAAATAAAAAAAAAATGAAAATGGAACAGATCTTTAAATCCCGGTCTCATTTCTCAGGGGGGGCAGTGTGCCCCCCCGCTTCCCCACAATGTATGCCACTGGTGCGCTTTCAAACTGCTTGCATCTCCGTCTATACATTTATTCAACCAGTGATGGTCACAACAACTGAGTCATGTGCTACAACACAACATCAATTGAGGTTTATTTGTCATTGTTTCCCAATTTGAACCGACAGTTATTTCATTGCAGTGCTCAGGAGGTTTTGTTTTGTTCATTCTGTTCGTGCCATGCTCTGACCTGTACAACAACTACCAACCGATTCGCATATTTGCTGACCTGGTTACTGTGCTATCATCAGTCGTCCTATGTCATGCAAGGACTTCTGACTAACACTCTGTCAGTCCAGCAGTACTTCTTCACATTGCATTTCTACTCCTGTCCATTCTATGGCCTGTTGTGCCTGTCACTTGCATCGTGAGTCACTGTATGATCAATGGTGCTGAACTTTGCCTTCTGTCCCACTTTCTGACTTCTGTTTCCCCGGCACTGATTTTCCCATTTGTCAGACTGTGATCTTCTGTGCACCACTGTCACCACTCGAGTCAGTGGCTGGGACAGAGAGGCAATTCCATTGGCAAGCTTCATTTTCACTGCTTCACTACTGCAGACTGTAGATGCTGTGGCACACATCGGTATTTTAGTTTGGGACAGCATTATTGTTAAATTAATGCCATCTCCAAACTATGACATGTGATCCCTTTTCATACAATCATCATTCCTGTTTTGTGTCTGTCAAGTACCATTGGGTCCGTATTTCTTGACATATATATCGTATATCTTGACCTGGTCTGGAGGGAGCCCAATGTGCTCACTCACCCTGAAGTGGGATAGAACTTCACCAGCTGCCAGGCTGTAAGTGTTTTCCATCACTGCTGTTGCTCTTCCATGGGGCACCAGGTGTACCGAGCAAGCCAAGCTGCACTGGGGGCAAGCTGAGCTGTAAGGCTGTGCTGCTGTCACTGCACTGAGCCATCATAGGTGAGCTGCAAGCAACGCTGCTGCCACCAAGTCCTCACAACCAGCTAGACTTGAGCGTTGCCTCAGCAGAGCGAGCCCACTAACACCCCGAGCTTCCTCAACTGCACCTTTCCTTCTTACTTTCTTTTGTTTTCCCTGTTGGGTAAGATCACCAGACAAGTCTCCCCTGCCCTAGCCAGAGCATCGTGTTCATTTCTTTTTGCTAGGTGCAGGTTTGGCCCCAGCAAGAGCTATAGCTGCACACCAGATTTTTCCTTTCACTGTCACAGCTACCTGCCTGAGATTACACTGTACACCTTCACACACACACTGTGACCCAAAACAACAACAACAAAAAAACTTGCCTCGCAAGGGAGACAGCCATGAGAAGTGCCGAATGAGTTGTTCTGCTGTTCACAGAATGGCGTAGATCATCAGAAACCAAGGCAACTGCAACACAGACAACTGAATCAACAGACCCAGAACACACAGTGTATATGAAAGCATCAGTACTGGGCAACAAAATGCTTACACGATGTTGCAGAACAGATCCAGAGTAGCAAAATGAGCCATTTTTAAATGCTATGGATGCTGGGAAAGGTATGACTCATCCAATACCATAGCCGTGTAAAGAATGATTGCCCAATTGGTGAAGCTCTGAGGCTAAAAACATTGCCTAGGAGACTGAACCAAACAAGGAAGCAGCAACACTGAAGTGAATGGGGAGAGATAGTGGTCGATTCAACATCATTTTCCATCGCAAACAGGAGCATGTGACTGGAAAGCACTGGGGACAGCCAGAGGAAATGGTGAGCTACAGAACAGGACAGGGACTGAAAACAGACTCAGGAGAAAGGTAAAACTTTATTTTCGGTGCAGAGTGCATCGAAAGTTACTGGAGAGTTTTTGAGCATTTCAGGAGATATTATAGAGGCATCTAGGGTTGCTACAGAGTGCAGTTTTCCTTTAAAAACTGGTAAAAAACATGTATGTTTTTAACTACTCATCTTCCACAATTCAAATCTCACATTATTCTCATGTTCAAAGAATTTGCAAGCTCGCAAACGATCCTCTTGGTCAAACCGAGCAGTGATCAAAGATTCTGCTTGCTCACGATCAAAGAATTAAAACTATTATTAAATGTAAAAAAAATTTGAAAACTAATTATAACTGTGACATCCACGTGTTCTAAGTGATAAAAACACATATGGCTACATAGTGCATTAAAAACTAGTGAAAAACTTGTTTATTTTAAACTACTCATCTTCTACAATTCAAATCTCACATTATTCTAGCGATCAAAGAATTTGCAAGATCGCGAACGATCCTGCAGTCAAACCGAGCCGCAATCAAAGAATTTGCACGCTCTCAATCAGAGATCGCTAAAATATTGTGAAATGTAACAAAACTTTTTAAAAAAGATTTTTATTGTAATATTTATGTCTGATAAGCAATAGAAAGACACATGACTGCTCACTCTGTTAAAAAGTATGAGAATAATTTAATTTTTAAAACTGCACAGGTTCCACTATCAAAATCTTGTGTTATTCTCATGATCGAAGAATTTGCATGCTCAAGGTCAATCCTCACAAACAATGTGAGTCACGATCAAAGATTTTGCAGTTTCGTGAACAAAGAAACAGCTAACTTCCCCATGTGACTTCTGTGAACCAATACAATCAAATAATAACAGCTCAGCGGCCATTTTAAGTCTTGCAGACAAACAGCAGTGACTCCAGGGCATAATTGTAAGTACACATTTATCTATTGCCTAAAAACAATGAAAAATTAACTAATAAGGTAGTTGAGAAAATGTACATGCTTGTAAAGTTGGACTTTATGCACTCTGTAATGGTTAATGCAGTGTTTCACCAATATCTTCCTATCTTTTGGTAAAACAAGTTTTTTACTTTGTGTAGTTATTGTCTGTGGCTGTTTGTGCTAGTTATATGCACAGTGTTAGAACACAAATGACCATCTCACCAAGAACATATTGCCCCAAATAAAATATTTATGCAAGTCTTTTATATTTAAATAGGACATCTGCTAAGTTTTAAGCCTTCTTGCACAAACAGCAGATGTTGTGCATTATCTGTCACCCATAGTTCCAGTAGGTGAATTGTCATGTTAAACCACCACAGTTTCTTAAAAAAATATTAATTTTACTCTATTAACAATGTTAACTAGGGGTTGCATTCTTTGCTTACTATCCAAAGTTTTTTTAGTAAAGAAATGATAATGCTGAATTATTAACTGTTTGGCTGCAATCACAGAGAGTTGTAAACTTAGTTGTGCCACTAACATTATAAATCATTAACTCTCAGGAAGAACATACTGACCAGTGAATAAGTACAGTTGTGACTATAGTAGAGTAGCAGAGATTTTAAAAAATGCTGAATATTTACAATTCTGAAAACCATGTCAGTAAGATAGAGAGATGTGTTTGTACTCAACCACTCAAACTGCTAACTGAGAAAGAGAGGGAGTAGAGCTTCACTGACCAAAATGACTACTGACTCCATCCAATGAAAATGGCTATTGTTGGCAAGCAATTAAGTGTGGCCAATGACCAGGCAGTATTCTCCCACCAAAACAGAAAGAATGTTTAATAAACAATACACCAATAGAAGCAGCCTTTACAGACATAACACTTTATTTTCTGCCTGAGTTAGCCAATGTGGAATCAGAATGTTAGTTGTGATTGTGTCTCACTGCATTAATCTTACACATAGAGCTCAGCACTAGTCATTCTGCTGATTAGCCTTGGTAGTGTTCAGTTAGAGACAGACACAATTCTGATATTTCTTCATCTGAGTCATTAGAGTCTTATACTCAGCATGGCAGAAAGATCCAGAGTTAGTGTGTGGATTGTGGGATCAAGCCTGGTGAGAAGGGCAGCAGTTTTCAGTAGAACTAGACATTTTGGCAATGACTTGCACCTACCTCACTGCTCAGTGTCTTGGTTTGGGAAGGGTGGCATGAGATGGGAGCAACTCATGCCAACCATGTACCACTTGCTGGAGACACACCCAGTACCAGACATAACTCCTGATCCATCTCGGAGGTAATGATTTGGGGAATAAAAGGGTAATTGATTTAATTGAAGCTGCACAGTCTGACTTGCAGCATCTTATTAGTATGTTACCTGCTTGCAAAATTATGTATTCAGACATTACACAGCGAATGATCTGTAAAGGTAAGAATTACTGTCCTGCACTTGAAAGGTCACGTAGAAAGGTGAACATACAAATATCTAGATTCCTCCGTGCTGTAGAAATGCACACCATATGTCATCCCCAAATTGTATATCAGAAACATTTGCTGTATCTAAAAGATGGTGTGCATCTCTCAAGCACAGGTAACAACATTTTTGTTGGGGACCTTCGAAATGGCATCCTTGCACTTCTGTAATTGTGTATCTGTATAAGAATATCTGTTGAGCACATGCCATAGGCTGTGACAAAAATGGCTCTTTTAAGAGCCAATGTAACTGGTCAAAAAATAGAACAACTTAGTCACGATATACACATGCTTTGCCTATAGCTTGGAGTCTGCCTATTCACTCAACATCCAGTACCTACTGTAGCTATCAGGGTGGTATACCATTGATGTCATGGTTTTAGTGATGATCTGGCTGTGCACTCAGAATACAGTACCTGATGTCAGGTAGTCAGATCATTGAGTCATTGAACCCATGCAGCTTGTCAGTGTTGTAACATATCTGCACTTATTATCAGGGTGGTAAACCGTAGACATTTACAGGTGTATTTGAAGTCTGCTTCTAGACAGAAAACTCAGTAGCTCGTCTGAGTAAGCAGCAGGGCATTGCTGCAAACAGGGAGTTATAACATTTATATGCACAGATTTACTTGCACTGTCAGTCAGCAATCAGGATCCAGTACGTGGTCAACTGGGGGGAGTGGCATTAGCTATGTGAGTTTGTACAAGTCATCAGTGGTCTAGCATGTGTCCACCTGGTGTTGGAGAGGTGTGCCATTGATGTTAATGGGTTGCTTGGGATGTGGGTCTACACTCAGGATCTAATACCTGTTCATGGGAGGGGAGGTATTGGTTGGTTGTGGCTGTGCAACTGCTCAGTTTTCTAACATGTGTTCAGCTGGTTTCAGACATGTATACAGTTACTATTCACAACTTTAGTTGGGCCATGAGTCTCCACTCAGGATGCAGTATGGGTTGATTCGGGGGGTGGTGCCATTCTTGGCTAAGGCCATGCAACTCCTCAGTGTTCTAACTCTTGTGCAGCTGGTATGATGCAGTTATACTGGCCCGGTGGTGCTGAGGGTTGAGGCGCTGGATGCACTCCTCACTCCTTGCCGGCGACCTGTGTTCAGGAACGAGCCCAGGCCATCTGGGGTCAACAGGGGAGGACTGGGATTGAAAGTTTGACGACTGCTGTCCCAGTCCTGGAGGAAAGGGTGGGATACACACCACACTCTGGTGGTCCCTGGGGACACCCGGTGGTACTGCAGATGCATGGGTGTCTAGAAGGGGAGGAGCACAGTGGATGTCTGTATGTTGATGCATGGACATTATTGCACATCCGTGCTCCCATTGGGGAGAAAACAGAAAATGGCTGGGTGCGACCAAGCAGCTTGATGGTCATGCCCTGCCATGCAGCGAGGACTGTTGTGGAATCACACTGGGGGGGGTCGGTGCCAGTCCAGCTGGTAAGGATGGAGGAGCCCTCCAGTGGATCAGCTACGGCCATGCCAGACCCCCCCATCATGCGAGTGAGCTTGCTGCTCTCCCCATGGGCAGGGCTGGTGGCTGGATGCCCCCACTGGTAAGGCAGTGCAGCAGTGAAGAAACAGAGCTGCAATAAAAAAATGATGCCGTTATACTATTAATGTCCATGGCTTTAGTTAGCCTGCTGTCTGCACTCAGGATCTAGTACATGGGGGGGGCATTGCCTGGATGCTACCGTGCAACTCCTAAGTGTTGTAGTATGTGTGCAGCTGCTTTCACAGAGGTATACTATTGATGTCCATGTGTTTAGTTGTGTGTGGCACTGCACTCATCATACAGTACCTGGTCTGGAGGGGTGGGGTGGGCGGGGTATTGGCTGCTTGAAGCTGTGCAACTCCTCAGTGTTCTAACTTGTATGCAGCTGGTATGAGGGAGGTATACTATTGATGTATGAGTTTAGCTGAGTAGTATATCTATAATTAGGAGCTAGTACCTGATCTGGGGAAGGGAGGTATTCCGTGGATGAGGCTGTACAGCTACTCACTGTTGTAAATTATGTGCAGGTGGTATGACAGAGGTATGCCTTTTATGTCCATGGGTTTAGTTCAGCTGTGGTTGTGCACTCCAAATCTAGTACCTGTTCTTTTTTGAGGGGTGGGGTGGAATTGTTTGACTCATGTTGTGTAACTACTCAGTGTTGTAAGATGTCTGCAGCTGTTATCAGGGATGTATACTCTTGATGTATATGGGTTTAGTCAGCTTGTAGGTCTGAAGTCAGCATCCAGTGCCTGGTCTCAGGGTGGTGGGATCATTGCATAAATGAGGCTCTGCAACTGCTTAGTGTTGTAACTTGTGTGCAGCTCATATCCCAGAGGTATGTTGTTGATGTGTATGGCTTTAGTTGGCATCTGGCTCAGTACTAAGGATGTAGTACATGTTTTGTGGGGTGGGAGGCATTGCCTGGATGGTACAGTGCAACTCCTCAGTGCTGCAGTATATGTTCAGCTGCTTTGAGGAACGTATATCATTCATATCTATGGCTTTACTTGGGGTGTGTGTCTGCACTGAGCATCTAGTGTTGGTCTGGGGTGGGGGTATTACGTGCTTGAAGCCGTGCAAGTCATTAGTGTTGTAATTTGTATGTAGCTAGTATAAGGGAGGTGTACTATTAATGTCCATGTGTTTAGGTCAATTGTGGCTCTGCACTCAATATTCAGCACCTGGTTTTGTTGGGGGGATAGCATTCCTGGCTCACGCCATCTAACTGCTCAAAGTCTTAACAGGTGTGCAGCTGCTATCACACAGCTGTACTATTGATGTTCATTGCCTCAGTTAGTCAGTGGCTCTGCACTCATGCTCCAGTAGCTATTCAGAGATGGGAAGGGGTCATTGCCTGGGTGACGCTATGCAGGTAATGAGTGTCATAACTAGTCTGTAGTTTCTATTATACATGTATACTGTTGATGTGATGTATTTAGTTGGGTGTCATGCTGCACTTCGGATCCAGTACCTGTTCGGAAGGGGGGGTGGCATTGTCTGAGCGAGGCCAAGCAACGCCTCAGTGTTTTAGCTTGTGTGCAGCTGGTATGAGGGAGTTATTATGTTAATGTCCATGGCTTTAGCTATACTCTGGCTCTGCACTCAGGATGTAGTACGTGTTTTTGGGGGGGGTGGGGGGTATTCGTGGATACTGCTGTGCAACTTCTAAGTGTTGTAGTATGTGTGCAGCTGCTTCCAAGGAGGTATACCATTGATGTCCACAGCTTTGGTTGTGGTGTGGCTCTGTACTGAGGATCCAGTGTCTAGTCTGGGGGGGCAGTGGTGGGCTGTTGTCTGCTTGAAGTTGTGCAACTGCTCAGTGTTCTAAACTGCATGCAACTGGTATGAGGTAAGTGTACTATTTTTCTGCATTACTGTTGTTGAGGTGTGGTTCTGCATTTGGCATGTGTTACCTGTTCTAAGGGAGAGAGTTATAGCGTGACTGATGTTATTCAGGTACTTAGTGTTCTAAGATGTGTACATTTGCCATCATGGAGGTAAACTGCTGATGTGCAAGACTTTACTCAGGCTCTGGGTTTCAAGTCAGAGTCCAAAAACTGTTCGATTGGGGGGGGGGATTACTTGGCTGGCGCTGTACAACTCATGAGTGTCCTAACATGTGTGGAGTTTGTATCAGTGAGGTGTGCCATAAATACTGATGGCTTTATTTGGCTCTTGACAATTTTCTAATAGTCTATGTCCATTTGTTTCAACAGATTGGCAAATATTTAAAAAAAGAACAAATTTAATTGTCTTCAAACAATTCAAAAGTAAGTAATCATATTTTTAGTGATGCAATTCTATTAAAACACTAATGTTTAAAACATTTTAGCAGTTGTTGGTACAACAGGCAACATTGACAACTACTATTACAACACAGGTTTGTTCAATAGTGTGTTGTGGTCAAGGCAGATATGAAGTAAGCAAAAGCACATAATCACATGGCTCCCCAGTGAGTGGCAGCCACTATAGTACTGCTGGCTGTCTGGTGATACTTCATAGACTTGAAGACAATGCATGCTGTCATCCTGGTGTACACACTGGGGTTGCATGCTTGTGGCACAGTAGCTAGATAACTCTAGAGGCACTGTACTTATCTTTTGGAAGCACATATTCACTACATTAGTAATAGACCTTTTACTTGCTTTTTAAGTGACACTGCACCAGGTATCAATACAACAGCCTCTTCACTACCACTATAGATGAATCAGACAGCACTTGTGGCATTGATTGGTACATCTTTATGAGGCAGAGAAAGAAATCCCTGTGCCCTGATAAGATGAGACTTGGTTGTATACATTGGATTTACAGAGGGCCACCACTACCTAAAACAAGTCCTTGTCAGCCAGGGCAACTCACTGAATAGTTAACCCATTGATTTCCCAGCATGTCACAAACATGGATACAGCCTTTTCATATATATACAGGTATATATTAAGAAAGTTTGTGTCTTACAAGTTACTATTCTGTGTCTGCCACTGGGGGGAGGGGGCATTCCACTGTTTGAATAATACAGAGGTTTGAATTTGCCAATTATATGGTTGGCAATTACATACTGTACTGAGTGTAAAGAAAGACAAACAGATGCCAGATACTCAAACCACAATATATCTTATATTAAATGTTTCTAAACAAATTTGTTTTTCACAGACTGCAACATGCCTAAGTCCTGAAGTGATAGGGAGGTGCTAGCCCTAGTGCAAGCTGTTAAGGAGCATGCCAACCCCGGGTTTGTTATGCAGGCAACCAACCCAAGCCTTATACATACCTGGGGTAAGGCAGGTCATTAATTAAATTGGCAGAATACTATTTTTTAAGTATTAAGCATGGTACAATGATGATACCTGTGGAAATATGGTATAGCAGTACAGTTTATTAAGACATAGGACACTGGTAGTAGATTTCATAATGTTAAGACGTGCAAAGAGAAGGAGTTATACAGCAGTTAAATGTTGTATTAATGTATGACATAAAAAGAAATACCTGTTTTTAATACTCATGAGAAGCCAAAGTCACATGTTTCACTTTGATCAGTAGAGTGTGCTACTAGTAAGAGTATAACAAGTGCAAGAAGTATGTTATTATAGTGACACAGATTTGCTGTCAGTTAGTAGCTGTTGCACATGACAATTCTGAGCACTTGTGCTCACTGCAAACTTTATTTTTACAAGTGTGATTGTGCGGCAGTTTCTCTCTTCAAGACATCTAAGAACTCAGGCAAAGATGTGGTGTTTGAAATTATGAGGTGGAGGGACACTAGGTTTTATGCAGTGACACTCACTATTGTAAGATAAAACATGTACATAAGGAAAATTAAATGTATGAAACTTGATACTACGTCAGAGTTATGTGTTAACTGCAGAGGTGGTATCCACTAGGAATGCTAATTTGGTCAGAAATAGAATTGCACAGAGCAACAGGCAGGGTCAACAGAATAGAAACATATAGGTGATGTGTTGGTGCAGAAAACTCCTTCTGGTTGCACATACGAGCAGAGTTAATACACATCAAAAAATTGACCTGCTGACAAACCTTGTGTGTGCATATTTTCTGATCTGCACATGTCAAAGACATACCACTGCTACTCCAAGGGAACTCTCCACTTCCACTCAAGACTTGTGCTTGGCGCACCATTTGGATATTCCTGGTTACTTAACCCGACCACTACTCTCAACAAGTGTGGCCACCTCTCTACACTGTACCACCTTGCAGTCCATATGGGACACCGCCTGGAACCTTGCAACTTCTACTCCAGGAAACAACAATCAAAACTATCTCTCAAAGAGCTGTGACTCTGCTCCTTAAACTCCTACTCCTCCTCCTTCTCATCTCAGGCAGAGTCCATCCCAATCCTGGCCCTAGAAGCTCAGGCCACACACAAACTCCAGGTGCCCTTATCCTTGCAACCATTAATATCTGCAGCCTACTACCAAAACTGGATGCACTCCAAGCCTTCATATGCCAACATAACCCTGACATCCTTGCAGTGGTGGAAACTTGGCTAACACTTAAAGTTCCTGACTCAGCAGTAACAATACAGCACTACAATGTCCACAGGTTGGACAGGATATCCAAAAAAGGCGGTGGTTGCACAATCTATATCAAAGACTCCTTGTCTTGGCACCCTGTAGCAACTCCATCACTTTCTGCCTCAGCCCAGATTCTGCCAATAAAAATCATCCTAGGTCCCAACCATAAAGCCCTGACTATTGTCTCCGTATACATCCCGCCCAGGGACCCAAAACATGGATTCGACAACATCCTAAACTTTATCAACTCTCATCCTCCCGAAGCTGAACTTATTCTACTAGCGGATTTCAACCTAAACTGGTTAGCATCGAGTGCCAGTGCCTATGAAGACTCCATCTCAGCTGCTAACCTCACGCAAATGGTAACTCCCTACTAGATTAACTACAAGACTGGCACCAGTACCCTCTTGGATTGGGTCCTCACCACTCACCCCACAAGGATTTCTCGTACGACCATTCTCCCAGACTCACTCAGTGACCACTCCCCAGTCATGTGTGCATGGTCTAACAAATTCCTTAAGCCCCCTCCCAAAATTATCGCTAGCAGAGTCCTTCCTCGTGGAAAACTTCCACATCTCAAACAACACCTGCTTCTACAAGACTGGCTACCCATTTATGAAGCAACAGATGTTAACTTGGCTCTTGATCTCTTCATCTCAATTTTCAACAAAGCCTGCGACCTCTTTGCCCCTGCTAAAAGGTGCAAAACAAAATCTCTGTCTAACCAATGGGTCACCACGGCTCTTCTCTCACAGCTGAAACTAAGGGATCACCTCTGGGCAGTTGCCAGGGCCACTGGCAAACAACTGGACATCCAAAATTACAAACAAGCATGAAATGCCTGCACAAAAGCCATACGGCTAATGAAATCCACCTATTACAAAGACGCTCTCACCAATACATAGGGAAATGGTCGTGCTTTCTGGGACAATATCAAGGATGTCACAGGGAAGCAGCCAAAAACCTCTCTGGACATGTTATTGGTTGATGGATCCTCAACCCTTGACCCCAAGGTGATCGCAAACATCTTTAACATGGCTTTTTCAGACCTTAGTGCTGTTCTACCCCATGACTTTTTCGAAAACAGGGCCTACTCCTCAAATACCTCAGCCCCTCAGTCTAACCATCCCCTCTTCTACTTCAGGAAGGTAAGGCTGAATGAAGCTCACTGCTATATTACTGCAGCTATCTCTAAATCTAGATCTAGTAGCGACACCCTGGACCTTAAGCTTCTGTTGCTCACCCTTGATGAGGTAATTCATCCATTAACAAAAATCCTAAGCCTCTCTCTCAGCTGTGGAAAATTCCCAGACCTATGGAAAACAGCCACCGTGACACCCGTCCATAAAAGTGGGGACAAGACGATTCACTCATATTATTGCCTTATCTCCATACTGCCCCCACTCTCTAAGGCACTTGAACGCATCGTGGCTGATCAACTTACCGACCACTTGGATAAATACAATATACCTTGTCCACAACAACACGGCTTCCAGAAAGGTCACAGCACCACCACAGCCCTTCTTGAGTTCACTGGAGCTTTGCACAAATCCCTTGACAACGGCTTTCTCACAGGGGCCGTTTTCGTTGACCTCTCCAAGGCCTTCGATACAGTACACTATGGACTACTAATACACCAACTACTGAATGCTGGGCTATCACCTGACTCTTCTCTCTGGTTTAAAGCTACTTAGAAAACAGGTCACAGAGAGTAAAAATTGCGGATGCTCTTTCTAACACCCTGCCTGTTCGCTCGGGTGTCCCACAGGGATCCTCCTTTTTAGCCTTTTCTTAAACTCCCTCCCTTACCACTGCTCTGAGCAGATCATACTATATGCTGATGCTGCTGTTGTATTCTCCACTCACAAAGATCCTGCAACTCTTCAACACAACCTTCAACTTGGTTTCAGTTCTGTAGAGACATGGTTTCTTAATCATAAACTGGTCCTCAATGACAAGAAAACTAAATCTATGCTCTTCTGCAGCTCTCATAACCCACACAAGCTACACCACTTGGCTATCTCCACCACCCAGGGGAACACTCTAGATCAGATGGTGTCCTTCAAATACTTAGGGATACAGCTTGATCCTAATCTCTCCTACCGACTTCATGTAGATAATGTAGCTAGAGCTGCTAATACACAGCTTGGTCTCCTCTACAAACACAGACCACACCTCACGCCAGAAGCTTTGAAGGTTGCAGTCCTGAGCTCTGTGATCTCTGTAATAGACTATGGTCTCATCATTTATGGCTCAGCCACAACCACAACCCTTAGATGCCTCTCAACTGCTTAAATAAAGCATGTCGGCTCATCACTGGTGCTCACCGTCTCACCCACACATGTGACCTGTACACTCAGACCGGCTGGCTCCAACTATCAAACCGCATAAAGTTTCTCACCTGCTCCATGGTCAAAAAAATCTACCTTGGCCTTGCACCTTCTGGGGTCTCAACACCGAATTAACAAATGGTGCCTTAGGAGATCCACGCTACAGCTACTGAAAATCCCCCACTGTCACACTTCACAGGGACAACACTCTTTTGCTTATCAAGCACCACTCTGGTTCAATGGCCTCAGCCCAACCATCTCCTCTGTCCCAACTATTGGTATGTTTAAAACTAGGCTCCAGGACTATCTCACTACCAACAGCTCCTGTGACTGCCCAACTTAACCTTGTTTCTCCACTTCCCTTTCTGCTCTAGTTGTCCCCCCTCACTGGATTCTACCCTCTCATCTTGGTATACCCAATGCTGCACTTTTCACCCTCTCACCACCCTTCCTACATTCCTTCTCCCCCCCACCCGCTTTCCTCTCCCTATGACTCTGGCACTTCTTATCTGTTGTCTATTTTCTCTGACAAATGCTGCTGGCTGCCTTGTTACAATGCTACCCTTGAACTGTATTAATCTGTACTCTGTTTGCAATGTCCACATTGTTGTAATGCCTGTCTTGATGTTCCCCATAATTTGTATTTCTCTGACGTGGAACCTTTGCAAAAGAGCCATGGCTCAAAGGTATTTGTAATCCTAGACTTGATAAATAAATAAATGAAAAATAAATACCGTTATACTTTGTTATTAACTGGTGTTGTTGTGTATTGCTGAATCTATATATTTAACTATTATGAAATTATTCAGTTCACTTTCTTTTCTATGTTTTTATGCAGGTTAACTGTGCCTTGGGGAGAGACAAGATCATGAGATCCCCTGATGAGTGTAGGAGGAAGTGGAAAATCACCCACCAGACCTTTTTTAAGGCAAAGACTATGGCAGGTGATATGCGCAGGAGCATCCGGGAGTGGTATGACATAGCTTATGCTATGTGGGAGGAGGCAGGGAAGCCTGAATTTGGAGAGCGCCATCATGCTCGTAAGTATATTTTACTAATGGTGCTAAAGGAAATGTACACCCTCATATCTTCTGAATGTTATTAATTGCCATGTCAATAGACAATTCTTTTAATGTATCTGTTAATGATGTATGCAAATGTTTTAGTCTCATTTTACAGTTCATGCTAGGGCTTGTGATTGCCCTGTGAGTTCTCATATGGTAATGCAGCTCTCAGGGACAATGCAATTTCAACAGCCATTAAATGGAGACTGCCAGGTAAGTCACAGAGCCTATTTTGAACTGAAAAACAGACTTAAAGATTTGTTTACATCCTTAAAAGCTACATTATAAGAGTTGTATACTGCTATGGAAACAAATAACATTTAGAAGACATGAGGTTAAATTAGCTTAAAATGTTTCCAGTGTTATATGTACAAAACATACGAATATATGAAATTTGCCGGCAGATAAAGGCCTAGAGGTCTGTCAAGTCTGCTTGAATGTGCAGCTAGCAGTCCTTATTTTGCAGCTGCTCTCACTCCCGCACTTCTCCTCTGGGTCTTCCTACAGGTTCTGGTTGCCTCTCCTATACACAGCTTTATCAGCTCCCGACTCTGGTTAGTGTCCATACTAGGTTGAATTTTGGTCAGAAACCCTTTCACCGCTTCCCCTATCTTTCCAAAGTTGGGCCTCCTGAAGTGCAGCACCCTTGTGCCACAGTCCACTCCTTCTCTGCCCATATCCAATGTGAGCCATACTGAGTGGTGGTCACTCCCTGACAGTGGTTCTTCCACGATAAGTTCTCTCACAAACTCCACATTTGACAGCAAAAGGTCAAGGGTATTCCCTAATCTAGTTGGTTCACTGACCATTTGCATCAGGAAGCTGTCCTGGAAGGCATCCAGGAGTACGTGCCCCCTTCTATTGCTGGTTGTTGGGGTACTCCAGTCCACTCCTGGCATGTTGAAGTCCCCCACAATCACCACACTACCCCTCTCACAGGTCTTTGTACAACTAATCTGTTAGAGCAGTTTAATAAATCCACTAACAATCTCAGTATGTTGGTTAAGTTTTTGTAACAATTTTATTAGGTGATGTCATTTTTCACACACTGCAAGATTAGTATGCTGCTATTATTATGCAATTCAGTATCCCATTAGCAGAAAGAACAGAGATTGCTGCCTGACAAGATAATGACGTTATGTTATGGGATTTAAACATAATGGGACTATAATTACTGGGCACAATTTTTTTCAATACAAAAAGCGAGTTATAATTTGCCGTTATAACCACCTCAGCCAGTTATAACAGCAAACACGCACCACTGTTCTCCAGAGCAGCGCGAGACACAAAAAGCCGCACAGCAAAGGAAACAACTGAGTCACTTATGCTGTAGCGGTCTCCTGTCAAATCCAACATTGTTCTGAACGCTTTCCTCTTCTCTTCTCAGGCAACACGACACGCAGATCTACACAACAGCACATAAAAATCAGCGCCAACACATCTTCGAGCCAGACCATATCAACAGTTAACAGTTTGAACCACTCGTTTAAAAGTTTGAAGCATTTTTATATTGCTAACACTTTTCAACGTTCCATTTAAAACGAATGTAATTGCATTATCGCACTCTAAGTTAAAAATTTAAAGATATTAACAAATGTTATAATGCAACTGTTCAAGTTTCTTTTCAAAACATAAAAAAAGACGTGTTAATAAATTGTTCATTATAGCAGAACTGCCTTACTCATTTCTTACTCATTTCTTTGCAAACTGAATAGGTACTGATGAAAAATTGTGCCCAGTAATTATAAAAATAAAGTAATGGACAGGTGGACATTCATGAAATTTTACACACCCTCAGTGTGGGATGCCTAAATAAACCCCTCGGGCTTCGCCCTCGGGGTTTATGGGGCATCCCACACCTCTGGTGTGTGTAAAATTCTCATAATAACCACCTCCCCATACATTATTCTCTATATTATTAACTGTTGCAATCTCTAAATACTGTATATTGAGCCATTTTTTACTTACACATTTTGAAATGTTGGCAAATGATTTGTTAAACGATGATTTTTTTTGTCTATGGGATTGATTGTCAAAACATAGAAACAGGTAGTGTGCATCAAAAAATGGTCTGACTGATCTCAAGATTTAGCCATACCTGATGTGTTCTTTGGCACCAGCATACACCCAAGGTTCCATGAACACAGGAAGTATGGCTACATCCTGGTGTCATCCACACTGTCAGGTGTCTTGTTACATGTTGTATTCATTATTAGCAGACAGTGGTTGATGTATTTATTTATTTCAGCTAGATAAATACACTAAATAGTGCACACTTGAGTGGTATTACTGCATTTGATCTATTTTTTAAAAAATAACCAGTTTAGTCTATGCAGTCACTAGTGCTACTGAGCTGAATAGGTCATGCAGATGGAGGAACTATTTTATTCAAAAACTGATACTGAGGAAAATTTTCCTTGACTATTTTTAATTAAATTTTTTCTTTTGTCACAGTGCCCATTCTGTAACTGACATACTACCGTGGAGGGTGGGTGGTATTGGGTATGCCATCCATTACAATGTCTACGAGGTCTTCCATCTGTGTTGTTGGGCCTCATTTCGAGTCTGGGCTCTGCAGTATAACCCAATGCCATCTACCATGACAGGCATTATTGGTCACATATGAAGACCTGTATCTTTGTGGTGCAAGTGTGACATTGACATGTTACAGATGGTAATATAGTCCATCACAGCTTCAAGTAGTACTAAGATGATATTGTATACAATACAATCATAGGTACAACATTGAGTGTTTCTTTTTTCCTCACTCAGCCAGTACATCAAGTGTCCCTTCTTCCTCCCAATGAGTACAGCTCATGCCACTCTCGGAAGGTGTGGTCCAAGGGGCTCGGGTTAAGCAGCTGCTTGTGCTCAACTCTGCTGGTGAGTTACAATGAGATACTGACAACTCTCTTTTAAGTGCCTGTCCAGTATGTACTGTTCCATGCTGTAATGACAGTGTGTGGCACAGACTGTACAGCTAATTAATTTTGTAACTTGTGGCGCCTCATGTTACTCAAAATATAATCTTCCTGTTAAGAGTTTTATTTTTGATGTGGGTCTGTACTCTGGATGTTATATCCAATCTTCACTGCTAGCAGCCACTGTCAACTGAACCCATCCATAGTTTAATGTGAGCTGTAGGTATGCAGTAATGATGTAGTACATTTTGGGTGGGAGTGGGGTGTATTGCCTGGCTCACACTATGCAACTCTTCACGATATTCAGCACCAATGAACTGGTCTGGGGAGGGGGCACATTGCCTGACTGAGACAGTACAACTTCTAACTTACCTGATATGTTTACAGCTGATGCGAAAGAGGTATGCCTTTAATATGTACAGTTTTACTTAGTCTGTGGCTGGGCATTCAGGATCTAGTAGCTGTTCTAGGGATGTGACACCATTGCAGGGTGACAGCATACAAGTCCTCTCAGTGTTGTTAGTTGTGTGGACTTGCTCTAATAAAGGTACAGCATTCATTGTCATGGCTTTTGTTGGCCTGAGTGGGGTTGGGGGGCCATTGTCTCAGTGAGCCTTTTAGACTACTTAGACCTGTACATCATCTGCATTTCCTATCATGGGTGTATACCATTCATGTACAGATCTTTAGTGGCTGTGGCTGTGCATTTAGTATGTAGTACATGTTCTAGAGAAAGTAGATAATTGGTTACAGGCATTGCTAGTATGATGCAGTTTAACTTCATACAGTCCTAGAACATGTGCAACTGATATCAGAGAGTTGTACTTGCAATATTCACAGCTTTATTTAATGTGTGACTCTGCAGTCAGGCTTCAGTGTCTACTGTCACAAGATGGGACAATTGACAGGGAACACCGTACTGTCATGACTTGTATGTAAGTGGTATCAGTAAACTTCTCTGTCTGTGGAGGGGGTTAAAAGCATTCCCAGTGTGAGCTAGTTCAGCTAGTCACTATATAACATATCTGCACATTTTGTCACACTGGCATACTGTTTTTATAAAAAGATTTAGTTACTGAGTGACTCACCAGTCAGTATCCAGTGTCTCTAGTTTTCATCTGGGATGATTGCCTTGTTAAGTGTTTATTTATTTTATTTATTTAACAGACTTTAAGATTACAACCTTTGAGTCAGGGATTCATTTACAAAGGCTCCACATCAGAAAAACAAACATAAACACTTAATACATATAGACATAGAATGGCAGTTAAAGGTTACAGTTTTTTTAGTTAAACAATATTGCGGAATCAAGGTCAGCTATACTTTGCATTGAATATGTTACCAAGAGCTGTATTTCCCAGTTTTCAAGAGAACAATAAGTTTGCTGATAGAGGGAGTAACAGGTTTGATATTTACAGTGAAGTAGAGAATTAGACAGATACCTTGTGAGTGCAGCCAAAGGAGGCATTGTTAATAGGTAATGTTTGGTAGCCCTATCTGTAGGAGCTCAGTGGTGGGGTGGTCCCGTAAGATGATAGATAGATAGATGACCCAGCACTAGCTGGTACATTGGCAGCGCCGTGAAGCGAGAATGTGCTCTTTGAGGGCTGACTTGAAAGGTCCTAATTTGGAGATGGAGGATCCAGTAACTCTTTTGATTCAGGGAGGAGGGGTACAGTGGGTTGGGAATTCCCTGGTAGAGGCTATTAGACTCCTCAGAATTAACAATTAAGTACAACTGGTAGTACAGAGGTATACATATACATACATTCACAGACAAGTAATGTTTTGTCTTTTACTATGTTTTTTATAGAGGACAAACCATCTATGAAGGGTGCTGCTGGAGGAGCAGAACCCACAGAGGGGGTTGATGTTGTCGAAATTTACCCCTCTGTGGAGGAGACAACAGACTCTCCAGCAGTGGGTCATCCACCATGTGCTGCAGGTCTGCCTGGGCCTCCAGCTGAGGATCGTAAATAGCTTCTATCATTTTTTTATGTTTTGTGCATACGTCTGTGAAAAAAGTGAAAGTTAAAAGTTATTTCTGCTACTTTCTGATACTTACAACAACATATGGTGCATAATCTTGACTATGGGTGGGTGGGGATCGAGGTTCAATGTGTACTTGTGGATGATGTTCTTGATGGGCAGGTGCCGACTGACACCTGGACTGTTGTATTACATACTGTAATACTGCAGCCCACCTTTTGGTAGTCAGATGTTATATTTACCTTTGACTGTGGATATACTGCAGGATTAATCAAACTCTTGTTATGTGTTTGACCAATGAATCTACAATATTTTGATGTGGTATTGTATGAAATAAATCTAACAACAGCTACTTAATTTGTTTTATTTTGCAGTACGTTTGTGTGCAGGTATGCCAGATAGTAATTCTGCAGATAACAGCAACCTATAACACTAGTGTTCATGTTGTTCAATGTCAAGTTCACTGCTGAAGCAGAGTGTGTGCATGTAGATCAGGAATATGCGTGGTACACTTGAGACACAATCTATTTATTTGAACAGTAGTCTCTGAGCTTGAGAAACCTGATGAGTTGGAAAGAGATCACAGAGTACTGTACAAATAACTTTATCATAATACGACTGTAGCATGCATATCTAGTTTCTGTGAGTGCACTTTTACACGAGTTCTGCTATACATTATTGAGCTCTTCAGCTTCTTGGAACATGTTGAGGTGCAGGGAGATGATGGGCTTGCGGGGTAGCTGGGTGGGAGGTGTCGTCGTCTTTAATTGTTATGCAAATGTCGCGCATGCTGGCATACACAGGGTCTTCAGGTCTTTGCAAGAAACAGCATTTAGCGACAGCTAGTGTGGGGTTTATACTAGCACATTCTGCTGCAAGGAGTGGTAGATTGCAGGACCTGAAGGGGAGGGGGGCCAAATGTGTCAGCAACAGACTTAAATGACAGTATAATAAAATAAACACAGCTATACTGATGTACCATGGATGTTAATACATCTCCTCTGTCATTAATTAAAAAAAAACACACTTCACTACAGTATATTACCAGAAGACTAGAGAACATCTTAGTTTACCGACATGACTCTTCTTGTCATTTTTTCTCTCCATAGGGCAGATTGCCATTCTGAACACTATTAGTAATACTCTCAGCCAGCTGCTCAAGGCTGTGCAGGGTGGTAACAGGGCTGCAGCCCAGCACGCCCATGACACTGCAGCAAAACTAGATTATATTATTGGTCAAGGTGGAGAAATTATTGATTTGCTGCAGTGTCATGGGCGTGTTGGGCATGTGGCCTTAGTAGCCACCCGTGGTCTGGAGCAGAGCAACAGGGGCCTCACCCAAGCAATTCATTCACTGAGGGAGATGGAGGAGGCCTCTGTTGCTTTGCTCGAGACCACGCACAGTCTCATGGTGCGGCTGGCTGAGAACCAGCTGGATGCCACGGAAGCCATCCACCATCTGCTCCATCAGGACCTGCAGCATCTACAGGATGACCAACCCTTCACAGTTCCTCAGCAAGAAGAGCCCCTCGAAAGTGCCCCTCCCACAACACCACCAACAACTGAAGATGAGGGTCAGCAAGATGCATCTGCTCCTGCGCAGTCTTCCTCTTCCTCCTCCTCATCCTCTCCCAAAGGCACAACAGCCTGAATGGCCAGCACCTCGCTGTCACTCCTGGCCATTCTTTAAAATATTTTTCAGTTAATTTTTTTTTATTTATATGTCCCCTCCCAGTACTAGTGTGAAGCAACACTTTTATTTATTTAACTACTTTTATTTTATTATTATTTTATTTATTATTCCTTCCCCCTCCCCGTGTGAAGAGAAACATTTATTTATTTTTGTACTTTTACATAAAATAGAGCAAAATATGACTTTTATATTTTTATACAACAATTATTTTATTAAATATTATTCTTTTACAATGCATGTTTGACTCTTTCTTAAAAATATATGTGTGCTACTGCTATAAGAAAGTACAGTTTAGTTGGTGTCTGTCTCTACACCTATGATCTTGTACCTGATTTAAGGGGCTTGGGGGTATTGCTTGGGTCAGCCTATGCAAGTCGCCACTGTCCTAACAAGTGCAACTGGTATCAGTAATGTATCTTGTATATGTCAACACCTTTTCTTTGACTTTAGCTCCGTACTCAAGATACACTAAGTGATCTGGACATGTATGGGGCATTGACTGTTTGGCACCATGCAACTACTCAGTGTCCTACCATGTGAGCAGCTGGTATCGATCATGTATACAATTGATGTTTATAGCCTCAGTTTACTTGTGGCTCTGTAGTGAATATTAAGTACCTGGTTTTGGGAGGGGTGGGGCATTGTGTGGCTGAGGCCATCTAACTCCTCTGTGTTCTAACAGGTATAAAGGTGCAATCACACTGCTATACCATTGATGTTCATGGGTATACTTGGTCTGTGGCTCTGCACTCATGAGTCATTGTTCTGAATGTCTCTTTTATAAAGGTTTGATAAACTTGTTCAGATGTAGTGTGGCAAGAGAACCTCTCATTGTTATTTCATTCTCAAAAAGTTAGGATATTCTGTATGAAAAACTGCGTTAATGCAACAGTTAGGGTTTTTTACAGCAACAAAAGTGAGGAAGCGAGGAAATTTGACGTTAGGGTTTTCAACCCTAACTCTGACTTCCCCCCTCTCCACTGCCACACATACACACACACACACAGACACTCACAGACACAGACAGAGACACACACACACACACACACACACACACAGAACACATAACTATGGGGGGCAGTACAGGGCAAGACAACCAATCACAGACAGACACCATAACGCAACAGAAATAACATACAACTTCTTAAACATACCACAACAGGCATCCATCATCATGTTTCACCAACTGTATCACTTCTCCTGCCATTCCAGTCTCCTATATGTGTACAGCCTTCTACATAACAGCATATTGCAGATAGTAATGTACATGTATTGGTGGGAGTGCAGAGCCTTTGGCCTCCCGCAATCTCACCAACTTGTCCATTTCTGCATAAAACCATAGACTGTGCTACTACCAATGTAGGCATTTCTGCATGAGAGCATACACCTTGCCTCCACTAAGTTGCTCGTTAGTGCATAAGACTATAGCTGCAATGGTATCACCAAGTTGGCCATTTGTGCATAACAGGACAGCGTCATATCCCAACCTACTTGCCCATTTCTGCATAATACTATAATACAAATAGTAAAATAGATGGATTGGTAAGGACATGGGACTGAGCCCCTAGAAACTTGTCAATTTCTATATGACAGCATAGCACCATGCTACCACAAACTTGACCATTTCTGCATAACAGCATACCCAGGACTCCACCAACTTGCCCATTTCTGTGTAACAGTTTAACATAACTGTTAAGACAGATGTATTGATGGGAACGAAGCCCCAGCAAGTTGACCATTTCCACATAACAGCATAGCCCAATCTTCCCACCAAATTCTTGAGTTCTGCATAACACCATGTTATAAATAGACAAACACATGAGTTGGTGAGACCCCAGGAGCTTTTGGGCCACTGCACTTGCACCAATTTTCCCAAGATTACCCATTTCTGCATATGAGTATAATATGATAAGTACATCTCACGTATTGGTGAGAGTGTGGGGCCCTCTTAGTTGCTGTGCTACACCAACTTGCCCATTAGTGCATAACAGCATAGCCCCATGTTCTCACCAACTTGGCCATTTCTGCATAGCACCATTATATAAGCAGCAAAACCATGTATTCCCACCAACTTTGTATTTGTCCATAACAACATAGGCCCGTGTTCCCAGCAAATTTTCCATTTCTGTTAAACAACATCATATGAGTGAAGAAACAGATGTATTGGTAGCTCCATCTCATATGCTTCTACTGGATGTTGTTGTATCCACACAACAGACTGGGAAGGCACCAGAAGTGATACAGTTGGTGAAACATGATGATGGATGCCTGTTGTGGTATGTTTAAGAAGTTGTATGTTATTTCTGTTGTGTTATGGTGTCTGTCTGTGATTGGTTATCTTGCCTTGTACTGCCCCCCACAGTTGTGTGTTGTGTGTGTGTGTGTGTGTGTGTGTGTGTGTACATCTGTGTCTGTGTGGCAGTGGGGGGGGCTGGAGTTAGGGTTGAAAACCCTAATGCCAAATTTCCTCGCTTTTGTTGCTGTAAAAAACCCTAACTGTTGCATTAACACAGTTGTTTGCAAAGATATATATATATAACTCACACATATATTCATGCATACATTATGGTTCAGTCTTCAGCTCTATGTTAAAGCCAAACTTTTGGATTTTAATAACTTCTCAAGCATTGAACCAATTCACATAACATTTTACATGTGCCATCAGGGACCAAATATCTCTTGATGTGGCAAGTTTTGTTCTGGTTGGATGTATGGGTGCAGAGATATTTAGTGTCACAAAATGTGAAAATTACCATTTTTGGTAAACTTCTTTGTCATGCCGCTGTGCAAAAATGGAGGGGAATTTTGGTCTGAAATTTGTATTATACATAGGTTTTGGGTCACAGATGTGCCTGATGAAGGTCTGGTGAAAATTCATTAATCTGTTTCAAAGTTGCTAAATCCTAATGTTTCCCATTATTTCCTATGGGACCAGTTAGATGTCTCATTCAAAAAAGGATTCTTTATTGCAAATGCGGAATTGGAATCCTTTTTTGCAAATGTGGGATCTTTTGCCACAAACGTGGAATCTTTTTTCTTCCTGCCACCATCTTGTTTTCAGTTAGGAATGGCAACAAAATTAAATGACTTAAAAATACAGGACTTTAGTGGACGGCAACAGTTGTCTTTACCTAATATGGACCCCCTAAAATCCGATTCTGGGGTTAGTTTTTTGATAACTTACTCAGAAATGTGATTTTTTTTTTAACATGAGGAAAATCATTTTTCGCAAACTGTAGAAAAAAGATCAGTGAAATGGGATCCTTTTTCACAGTTTGCAAAAAAAAAAAGATTTGCTTTCTCTGCAAATTACGAAAAAGGATTAGCAAAGTCTTCACTTTTACGTTGAAGTCAAAATTTTGGACTTTTATAACTTCACAACCATTGAATGGATTTGCATGAAATTTTGCATGCACCATTTAGGATCAAAGTACTCTTGATGTGGTGAGTTACGTTCCAGTCAGATGTGAGTTTGCGAAGATACAGAGCATCAAAAAATGTGAAAATTACCATTTTTGCTGAAATTCTTGGTCACACCACTGCACAAAAACCATGTAGAATTTTGTACTGTACACAGGTCTTGGGTCACATATGTGCCTTTTGAAGGTTTGGTGAAAAAAATATTAATCTCATCCAAAGTTGTTCAATTTTGAAGTTTCCCATTATTTTCTATTGGACCAGTTAGATGTCCTACTCAAAAAAGCATTCTTTATCACAAATTCAAAATCCTTTTTCACAAATGTGGGATCTTTTGCCACAAATGCAGAATCTTTTTTCATGTTGCCACCATCTTGTTTACAGTTAGCAGTGGCAACAAAATTAAAAACTTACAAATACAGGGCTTTAGTACTAACATACTAAAATGCCAGCAGAATAGGCCTAATGGTCTTTCGTGTCTGCTCGTTTGGTCAGTCCCCAACCTGGGTGCTGACCTTGCTGTCCCCCTCGCCTTCTCTGGCTTCTCCCTTCCCAGTTCTGGATATTCTTGCTGCATTGGATTTTGCTTCCAGAACCCTTCCCCTATACCTGTCCCAACCCTCTTGAACCCCTCCACTGTCTCTGCCTCCACCAGCCCCTAGGCAGTGCATTCCATGGCTCCACCACCCTCTCAGTGAAGTAGCACCTCCTCCTTTCTCCCTGAATCTTCCCCTCCAGCTTCCAGCCATGCCCTCTTAGTGGCCTTCCTCCTTCCTTTGAAGCACCGACTGTTCCTCCCCTATTTACCCTCTTCATGTACCTAAAGACCTCTATCATGTCCCCGTGGTCCCTTCTCTCTTCCAATGTGTACATATTTAGCTCTTCGAGCCTCTCCTCATAGGTCCTGTCCCCCAAGCCCCAAATCATTTTGTTGCCCTCCTCTGGACCCTCTCCAGGAGGTTAATGTCCCGCTTTAAGTGTGGCCTCCAAAACTGCCACGCAGTACTCAAGGTGCAGCCTCACCAAAGCAGTTATACAGAGGGTATCACTTCCCTCCTTCTGAGGTGATCCCCTAGCGATGCATCCCAGCATCCTGTTGGCCTTGGCTGCTGCCCTCCTACAAGTCTCAGAGTTGTTCATCTTGACATCCACCACCACCCCAGGTCCCTCTCAGCCATCGAGACTTGTAGCATTCCCCAGGGTGTACACTTGTCCTGGGTTTCTGGCCCCAGGTGGGTACCTTGCATTCCCTGCATTGAACCTCAGCTTCCACTTTCTAGACCATCTTCGAGCCTCCAGGTCCCCTGTAGGGCCACCCTCCCTCCTCCCCATCCACCACCGCCCCAGTTTGAGTCATCTGCAAGAGACTCATCTCCTCCTGATTCCTGTCCTTATGTCGATCGTAGGTGTTGAACAGAAGGGGCCAAGGACTGATCCTGTGGGACCCCACTAATGACCCTCCTTGGGGATGAGACTATCCCCCAACCACGACCCTCTGGGTCCGGTCCTGGAGCCAATTGCCTATCCATCTGATCATCTGGTTCCCACTCCCATTTCTCCCAGCTTATCCAACAGGCCCACGTGAGGAACAGAGTCAAATGCCTTGCTGAAGTCTAGAAAGAGGACATCCACTGGTCTACCCAGGTCCAAGGCACTTGTCACCCAGTCATAGAACTCCACCAGGTTTGTCTGACACGATTTCCCGGGATGAATCCATGCTGTCTATCATCCAGGCACCCTGACTTATCCAGGTCCCCCAGCCTCTCCTTGATAATGCCCTCCATCACCTTGCCCACCACCGAGGTCAGGCTGACAGGCCTGTAGTTCCCTGCCACCTCCCTTGATCCCCCCTTGTGGATAGGCACTATATGCGCCACCTTCCAGTCTTGGGGCACCCACCCTGTCCTCAGAGAGATGGTGAAAAGCTCTGCCAGGGGTTTTGCCAGGACAGCTGCAAGTTCCTTCAGCACTCTGGGATGTAATTTATCCGGCCCCGGTGCTTTCTCCATCTTAAGGGAGCTGAGGGCTTCCCTCACTCTCTCTGCTATGATTTCCACTTCCGGTACCCCTTCTCCCTGCTTAGCCCTCCCCCCACCTGCCAGTGATGCTTCCCCCTCTCCCCAGACCTGCCGATCGGTAAGGGTCCCCCTCCTCAGTATCTCTGTCTCCTCCCATGTATGATGCAGCACCCCATTTTCCCTGGTGAAAACTGAGGTGAAGTACTCATTTAGTACTTCAGCCTGCTCCCCGGTCTTGTGCCCATCTCTCTCCTGATTTAATCCTGCTAATCTGCCCTTCACCCTTTGTTTTCCCCAATGTATCTAAAGACCCCTTGTTCCTCTCCAATTTCCCTGGCCAGGTTCTGCTCCTTCCTTGCCTTAGCTGCCCTCACCACTCTAGTGGCCCTTCTAGCCATCAGCTTGTACTCCCTCGATCCCTTTCACCCTTGAGCACTTGAATTGCTTATAGGCTGCTTTCTTTCCCGCACCACCTCCTGGACCTCCCTGGTCCACCAACAGGGTTTTTGGGCCCCACCCATTGCCTTACTCTTGCACAGGTGCTGGTAGCATCCTGCACCCTCTCCTGATGATTTCCCACCTACTATCAGTGTCCATGTCTGACCCAATCCCATCCAAATGCTCCTTAAGGATCCTTTCCATTTCCTTAAAATCCGCCCCCCTGAAGTTGGTTACTTCCGTCTTTGTGCAGCCTTCTACCCCTCCTAGGTCCAGGCAGAACCAGACCATGGAATGGTCACTCCCCGCCAATGGGTCCCTTACCTCCAGGCCCCCAATCTGGTCACTGTCTGCCAGGACCACATCCAGTACCCGTGCCTCCCTGGTCGGTTCCCTCACCTGCTGAGTTAGGAACGCATCTTGAAAGACATCCAACAACCTCTGTTCCCTGGTCACAGAGGATGTCATAGTCTCCCAGTCTGTTCCTGGCATGTTTAAGTCCCCAACACCACCACCGTTCCTCTGCCCAGTCTGCAGTGTCTCCTAACATCTGCCACCAGACTGTCCTCCAGCTCCTCCGCCAGGGCAGGGGTCTATACAACCACCCTATTTTACCCTCTTACCCCCTTGTTATCAAGGTGACCCAAATCGCCTCCACGGTACCCTCTGCCCCTCTACTCCCTATGCCAATGCAGTTTTTGACTATCATTGCTACCCCTCCTCCCTTCCTCCCCCATCCTTCCTGAACATAGTGTATCCCTCCAGGTTCAGGTCCCAGTCATGTCTTGCAGTGGCCCAAGTCTCAGTGACCGCTGCCACATCCACTGCTCCTCAGTTATCATCGCCTCGAGCTCAGGCATTTTATTGCCCAAGCTCCTGGCATTTAACAGGACTACCTTCCACCCTTTCCCTATAGTTCCATTTCCCTGCTCGTGTTCCCATGGGGATTCTGTTTTCCCTGGTCTGCACTTTGCCAGTTGGCCTTTTCCTGCAATCCTCCTGGTCCCCAGGGGTGGAGACAGAGTCCCTCCTTTATCGGCACCCCTTGACAGCCTTTTCTCCCATCCCACCCCTTCACAAGTTTAAACCCACTTTTCACCAATGAACCCCTCTATTTTCAACTTAGGATTCCCTCCTCCAAATTGAGATGTAGTCTATCTCTAGCATACAGCTCCTTATCCTCCCAGGTCTCCCCAATCCCCCATAAACTCATACCCTCTGGCCTCACACCACCCCCTGAGCCAGTGGTTTATCTCCCTAATTTTCCTTTTGTGTTCCCCACTAGCCCTTGGCACTGGCAGGATTTCTGAGAAGGATACTGTGCATCCTATGTCATGACAGACCCTGGCGAGCTCCCTGAATCTTGCCTGTATCTCTAGCTCGCTATTTCCCTCAATGTCATTTGTACCCAGGTGGACCAGTATGTCTGGGGAACCCCCACAATCCTTTGCCAGCTGATATACCTCGTGCTTAGCCCTGTGCACCATTAGTCCAGGGAAGCATCTTGTTCTAACTGGCCAGTTAGACAACAACAGTAGTCTTTCACTAATAGGGACCCATAGAATCTGATTCTGGGGTGAGTTTTTTGATAAATTCCTCAGAAATGTGCTTTTTTAACATGCAGAAAATCCTTTCTTGTAAACCGAGGAAAAAAGATCTGCAAAACAGGATCCTTCTTTGTAATTTGCAAAAAATGATTTTCTTTTCCCACAAACACAGGCAAAGAAGGGTAGCACTACACTAGCTCAAAAATTATGCATGCAAATATGGATACCATTAAGGATTGATAAGAGTACAGAGCCTGGAGGCACCTGAGCTCCTACAGGGAAATAGGGACACAATTACAATATCTCAAAAATTAGGGATGGATGGCACTGTGGGGGTCACATGCAAATATGAATACCATTATGACGTGATGGGAGTGCAGGCCTTATGCATAGATGGCAGCAGGCCTAAGCTCCCCACATACAAATGTCACATGAAGAGGATTGTAGATTGATGAGCACAGGGCCAAAAGGGGCCCTGTACTCCCACAGGGAAATAAGGACACAATTACAATCCCTCAAAAAATTATGGTTGGTCGGGAGTGCAGGGCCCAGAGGGCACTGTGCTCCCACAAGCAAATAAGCCTATGATTATACTATCTGAAAAAGTAAAGAAACTCTTTGCAAAAAAAAACTTCATTAATGCATCCATTAGAGTTCCAGTGACAAAAGTTGGAAATGGGGTCCTAGGGTTTCCAACCGTACTGTAACACCCCACCCCCATCCTGCAGGCAGCAACAGGTGTGGGGTGTGCCATGGGGTTGTCAACCCTAACGTTCACACCATTCTCATACACTGTACCTATCTCAGCTTACTTACACATGGAATGGGGTGAGCACTAGGGTTGACAACCCCACAATACACCCCACACCTGATCCTGCCTGAAGGGTGGGGGTGGGGTGTTAGGGTAGAGTGGGGTGTTTGTAAAAAACTTAATTGATATATATTATATATATATATATATATATATATATATATATATATATACCATAGTAACATGGTAACATAGTACCAGATATTGACTGCTAGGACCACCCAGTCTGCCCATATTCCCTGCCTGTCTTAGTGGCCACTGACCCTACTTGTTCATTGGCTTTCACCTTTCTTCCCTGCCAGGGTTCCCTTATGTCTATCCCATGCATGTTTGAACCCCTCCCCCCACTATGTTAGCACCCACGACATCCAGGGGTAGGGTACTCCAAGTATCTACCACCCTCTCTGTGAAGAAAAATTTCCTCACATTTCCCCTTATCCTGCCCCCTCCAATCTCATATCATGTCCCCTCATCCTTGTACAACTCTTGTACTGAAAGATGTCACCCACCTGTACTTTGTTCAAGCCTTTCAGATACTTGAAGGTCTCTATCATAACCCCCATTCTCCCCTCTCTTCAAGTGTATACATGCTGAGGTCTTTTAATCTGTCCTCATATGCTTTCTGATGCAAGCTCTGCACCATCTTTGTCACCCTTCTCTGGACTGCCTCTACTCTGTCTATGTCTTTGCAAGGATGCAGCATCAAGAACTGAACACTGTATTCTAGATGAAGCCTCACCAGCATTTTGTACAATGTCATCACCACCTCCCTTCTTCTGCTACAGTAGTAATGCCTCTTCCTATGCACCTGTCAGGAGGTCTAAGCCTCACTGTCAGGTTCTTGACAATAATGGGCATGCAAGGAATCACAGACACATTGCATAAGAGTAATAAAGCTTGATTATTACTACCAAAAGGACAATCATAGTTGCCCTAAGCAGTTCTTACCAGTAGGAACTGGGAGCCAATGCTAAGCATTCCCTATACCGCGAGGAATCTTCACATCTCCTGGGGTCTCTGAGTTATAAGACGTAATGTCTTACATTATATACCTATGATAATTACCATAGTTACTGTAAGATAGAAACATTTCTAGTTACAGAGATGAGCCCTATTGGCTAAATTAGAGGTGGCTCCTCAGTCCAAGATAACATTATACAATTTTGTAGTAGTCATCACTTTGTAGAAACAAAGAGGTACAGTTTGTATATAGCCATGTAGTAATACAAATCATCAGAAGATGGCAATGCTGACTCATATATCATAATCATTACAAGGATACAGATGTTCTAACATCCTGTAAGCAAGAAATACATGTATATATTGGAAAGTAAAGTGTATAGCAATAATGTGCATACATATCCTGACATCTACTCTTACACGGTAGATGCCCTTAGCCCTATATGTTAGTATAACATATACCTAAATGCTAGCTGTCTGCAGTGTACCTGTGGGGATGCCAATTAGGGTGCAGGGACCCCATGTAACATTCCCCCCCATGTTGCCTCTCAGGGGCAACACAGGCAAAGGTAAGGAAGTGGAGAGGGAGCAGGGGTCACTTACAGACCCGACGGGCGAGCCTTGTAAAGGAGCACCAGCTGCTCACGGTGTTGGCATAATGTGCGTCGTAGGCAGCAAAACATAATAATAAGAAAAAATATCAAAAATGCTTGTATAATAACAAAACCTTTAAAGGTAATCTCTAACCAAGCTGTGTGCCCAATAACAATTTTCTGATGCAGAATGAAACAGAAATTTGGGGTATCAATAACACATGTTTTGTCTGCGTACTGAAACATTTTATAGTAAGTAACAACACAATACTGACCGTCAGAATTATATTGCATTTTCACAGTAGGGAGTCTCCATTTTTGCAACTGTACTGGGCAAGTATAAGTTTGTTTGGAAATCCATGTTGACAGGCAGTGAACCTCCTGCCGGTAAGATTTGTAGAGTTTGGAATCGTCTGGAGCAGATGTTGAGTCCTGGTGTTCTGTGCCATTAGTGGTGATGTCATCATCAATAGAAAAGGACCAGTCGATACTGTCTGGGGAATAGCCACATACAGGTTTAATAACATCAAATACATCACGTCAACACAAATAAATATACTCTTTCTTCGCACAACAGTCCATGTGCAGTGAGACCCATGCATCCAGGAGAGGATGGAAGACCAAGAGAGGAGACAAATCAAGGCGTTCTCTGTAGATGTTATCATCAAGGTGCCCAATGGATTGTACAGATTCGAGTTTATCAAATATAGCTGTAGTAGGATCAAAACATGGTAAAGAAACAGTGAAAGAGACAAACATAGTATCTTTGATTGAGCATTTCTTAGAAGTAAAACAAGGATCGGTATGAGGGTGCCTGGCCACGAAACCCAAATTCCTAGCAGTAGAAATAGGAATAGTTAAAGACTGTAACATACACATGGCAACACAGTTATGGGATTTACAATGAGGACAATACCATTTAGAGATACATCTGTCATGTATGATATCAGGGATTCTTCCAGATTCTAGATCACGGAATAGATTGTTGATGGTAGTGATAATGTAAGAGCCATAGGCTGAGCATAATATTTCACAAGTAATGTATTGCTTATCTGCTTCTTTATTGTTCTGTGCAATGAGTGCATTAACCTAAATGTCTAAATGTAATGTTTCTGTTTTTGTACTGACGTGGAGCCTTTGCAAAGGAGTCTTTGACTCAAAGGATTGTAATTCGAAATTTCAGTAAATAAAATAATCTTGTCTTTAGAGTCTGAAAATGCCTTAGCAATAGCGTGCATATTGTTTACAGTGTATCTTTCTTCCTGACTAAGGCCATCCACACCATGCAATAATGGGGGGGTATGATGTCATTGATCATACCAGTTTCAAACTTCTGTGAATGTGGTTTGGTAGTGGCAATGTCTGCTTTATTCCAGATAGATATTGCAGAAACAAAGATACCAGTAAGGGTACCTGTGGCACCAGTGACATCAGATGTGTCATGTGTATTACGTTTATGACTTTGATCATCTTATTAGGTTTTCTTCTAAAATTGCCTCTATGCTCGGTGGTGTGCACCCCGGCAATAGCATCTTGATTGCAAATCTGAAAAGCTGCTAAGCTATCAAGCAATAAAGTACTATAAAACAATGATGTATTAGTAGTATGACACATACCAACTTCTTTCATATTCCAGTTAGTCAAATTAAACAAAACAAGTATATGCATAAATTGTAAGTTGTTAATAAGTGAGCCAGGTAAGGCAGTGGCTGTGAGACCACTATGAGGACCAGGGGTTTGTTTTGGACATTCCAAAAGCTGTTTCTCAGTAGGGGTTAACACAGATAAATACAGTACATGGCAGCTGATGCCATGTTGTGTACAGCACAAAATTTCCTGACAGAATCATTAGACAATGAATCACAATATGAGGGGTCAATTAAGGCAGTGATATTGTATAAACCAGAATGTCTATGAGAGGTTTGGAGCAAGGAAAAAGTACCATTTGGGGATAATTTTGCATTGGTCCAACCATGGAAAGTTCCCTTGGAGAGCTTGGCCACGGGGAGTATTTGGCCTTGTGATTTAGTCTGCCACTCAATTTGTAGGGTGGATTTGTCAGGAGCAACAACTGAGGCAGTGAGGTAGGCATCAGAACCTTTCTGGACAGTAATCAAATTGTCAGGAATATTGATGGAGACTCCCTCTGGAGTGGTTGCAGGAGGATCAGGGTGAGGATGGAGGTGTTTTACCGTGCCTTGGATGCAGGGGATAATTCCTGAGATGAGGAGAAAATGGAACAAGATAGCCATCTTGTCAGTGTATCTGAAAAGGAAAATCAAACATTAGTAAATTAGTACTATTCCACCCAATGGGGAAGGAAAAGTAATTATACTCCTTTATACAGTTTTAATTTGTTTGCATGTAACCATTTGTCAGTCAGTTTGTTGTTTTGCACGAGTCTAACTTGATAGACTGCTGGACTGAGCTTGTTGACAATGGGTAGGGTCCCTCCCACCCACTGGAGAAGGAATATGTGGGATGTGCAAATCTGAGGACCATTACCTGATCCCCAACTTACCTATCCACTTCTTGTGCGTGTTTGTCAAACTAGGTTTTGGACTGTTGCTGGGTCTTGCCCATGCATTTAGCAGCATACAAATGAGTGTGTATGAGGTCTTGTCTGAGTTTTTCCACATATTGATCCACTGAGACATGGTCTGCAGAGGGGGTGTGCAGGTCAAACAACAGGTGTTCAGGTAATCTCATTTGTCTACCAGTCATCACCTCAAATGGTGTCAACTGGGTGGTGGCTGAGGGTGTACCCCTAATTGCCATAAGAAGTAACAGCAATAGGGAATCCCAATCCTTGGGATTGTCCTCAATGAATTTGGAAAGCATTTGCTTAATCCGTCTGTTGGTTCTCTCTATTTGACCTGAAGATTGTGGGTGGTAAGTTATGTGGAACTTCTGATGAACTCCGAAGAGTTCAAGGGCTTCTTTCATCAACTCACCTGTAAAACTGGTTCCTTTTTCAGAGTCTACCTTGAGAGGTAGGCCCCACCTGGAGAAAATCTGTTCCACTAGGATTTTGGCAGTGGTTTTAGCAGTGCATGTCTTAGTGGGGAAAGCTTCAACCCACTTAGAGAAGAGATCAGTTACCACAAGAGCATATTTGTTGTTTCTGTTGGTATTGGTCAGAGGACCAATAAAATCGATCTGTATGGCATGCCAAGGGCCAGAATACCTCTGTGGTAGTAGCTTGGCATTAATTTTGGTATGGATGGGGTTATTTTGCACACAAACAAGGCATTTGTCTATGTACTGTTTGACATCCTTGGTGACACCAGGCCACCATGTGGTGGTCTTAAGCCTTTGGAGTGTGTTTTCCACTCCCTGGAGTCAACCAGTGGGGGTGTCATGCACTTGGTGCAGAAATTCAGACCTAAGGTGATGAGGAACCACCCACAATTTGGTGGGGGTGTCATCTGGTTGGTACCAGATGAGCTTGTCATCAGGGGACAGGTGTAACTTACCTTCATGCCTTTGGTAGGGCTTACGGGTAGGTAGATTTTTCTCAGTACCTTTGTCCAGGAATCCAAACACATCTTTGAGTCAGAGTCAGCATGTTGGGCTGCTGACAAGTCCAAGGGGGAAAAGGATTTAAGTTTCTTCCTGATTGCTGCAATGTGTACAGCCACTCTGGCCTCTGGATGGTCCATCATCCAGGTGTCCCCCCCTCGGGCACCTTCCTTTGCAAGGGAGTCAGCAGTGTCATTGAAGACATGATAGGAGTCATTTATGGAGTGAGCCTTAACTTTGCATACATAGAGTTTGTGTGCAAACGTTTGTGCCAGTGAATGAATGTGTAGTACCAGTTCATTGTGCTTCACTGGGCTGCCATTAGAGGAGAGAAAGGAGTTCTTCTGCCAGAAAGGGAGAAAGTCTGTAAGAGAACAACAAACCTAGTTAGAGTCTGTGAAAATGATGGTGTCCTCAGTTCCATGCTGGATAAAGTCGAGGGCGCAAGCCACCACTGCCATCTCTGCATACTGTGATGACGCCACACTGCAACGCTTAGAAATTTTAACAGTGTTACCAAAAGGGTAAATAACTAATATGCCCATTCCTGCTATCTGTTCTCCCTGGTAGTAGGAAGCTGAGCCATCCATAAAGACACGGCACAGTGAGGTGTTCTCAAGTAGTTGTGGCATAGCTGGAAGGCAAGGACCTGGATCTGGTTGATCAGGTGGCTACAGTGTATAGTCATGGGGTTCTCCTTGAAAAAGGAGGCCATGGGCCAGCATGGATGGCATTTTGGTTGGGTGGACCTTAATATCTCTGTCCTAGAGAAGGAGGGACCAGTGTGTCAGCCTGGTATTAGAGACTGACCCATCCTTTACTCTGTCTGATAGCAGAAATGTTGTTGGGGTATGGTTTGTAGTAATGATCAGTGGGGAGTACCCAATGATATACAGGAAATGCTTGACAGCCCAGTAGGTGGCCAGAAGGTTCCTTTCACAAAAGGCTGTACTTCTGTTCCACTGGGGTCAAGAGCTGTGATGAATATGCAGTGGGTCTCAGGGTGCCATGGACCTTCTGGGCCAACACTGCAGACATAGCAATGTCAGAGGTTGTGCACTCCAGATGGAATGGCAGGGATGGATTGGGGTTGACCAAAGCTGGAGCTGAGGCCAAGGCCTGTTTCAGTGATGTCACAGCTTGGGTGTGAATGGGGCCCCCAGTCCAGGGGATTTCCTTTTTCAGTAATTCATACAGATGGGTGGCCTTCTGAGCAAAATCACAAATAAAATCTCTGGAATAGTTTACCATACCTAGAAATCTTCTAAGGGTGGCCATGCTGGTAGGCAGTGGCAGATCTTGTAGTCCTTGTATCTTCTTCCAGGTAGGACTTTGGCCCTGGTCTGTTATCCTCAGGCCCAGAAAGATTACCTCTTTCTGACATAGTTGTGTTTGCAGGGTTACATTTGAGGCCTGCCCTCTGGATGAGGGTCAGTGGTTTGTCTAAGAGATCCAGATGTTGTTCCTGTGGCTGTGGCCAACAACAGGTCATCCACATACTGCAAGAGACACTGGGGTGTAGAGAAACCCACAAGGGTGTCCATCATGTGTAAATGGAACAGGGAGGGGCTGCTGTGGAACCCCTGTGGTATGTAGGTCCACATGTACTGCCTGCCCTCAAAGGTAAAGACAAACTTGTGTTGACTTTTGGGGGCCAATGGCAATGACCAGAAACCACTGGAGATGTCCAGGGCACTAAACCATTGTTAGTCAGGGGTCAGTAGTCATAGCAAGTCTGGTGCTGATGCCACAGTTGAGGGACAACTGGGGGTGACCTGGTTTAGTCTCCTGTAGTCAGTAGAAAGTTTCCAGGCACCTGTGTTTTTTTTCACAGGCCACACTGGGGAATTTGCAGTGTAAACACATGTCCTGAGTACACCTTGCTTAAGAAGTGATTTAATTGTTTCCCTAAGAGAAGGCAAGGCATCAGGTGGAAAGGGGTATTGCCGTTGCCTCTCATGTGCTGGGCTTGTCACTTCAATGACAGTGTGCATCCTGCCACAATCATGCTTGTTGGTGGCAAATGCCTCCAGATGTCTTTGTAGAATGGGGAGGAGTTTGGGGAAAAGCCCATCGTTCTTAAATAAATCTATGATGTCATACTCTTTGTTGTTCGCAGAGATTGCTGCTACCACATGTGAGTCAGGTATCATGATGGTGTGATATTGTCCCTGGATTTGTATCAACAACATGTTGGCTAGGTCTACCATACAGCCGTGTGGTGCTAAAAAGTCAGTTCTGATTATACTAGGGTGATCATGCAGTACCATTAGCTGAAAGGTATGATATGCCTTCAGGTGCCCCAGGGTCATAGGTAGTTGCAGGGAGCGGTATGCAGATAACCTAGTTCCATCTACCTCAGACATGTTGGTCCTCCATCCGGTGGACCAAGGTGATGTGTCTGGGTTGTCATCCTGTAATACAGACACAGCCGTGCCTGTATCCAGTAGTACTGTCAGTAGGCGGCCCCCAACCTCGGCATCAGTGCAGGGTCTTCCATTTATATCCAAGACTAGCTTGTTTCCAATCCAGACTGGGGCCTGTAATTGTAAGTAAAGTAAGTAAATAAATTTTTATTTTTAAGCGCTTTTCAAAACCAAAGCGCTGTACAATTAAGCAAACATTAGAATTTACAAACTATGACAAAAATAACAATAATAACAATAAAATCACAATAAAATTCACAATAAAATCACAATAAGATCACTCTCCATACGCTTTTTGGAATAAATAAGTTTTTAACTCTGACTTAAAACTCTTGACGGTCAGGCAGCTGCATATCCGACGAGGTAGAGAATTCAACAGGGTGGGGGCAGCGTAAGAAAATGCACGTGCCCCAGATGTTTTTAAACGTACCCTGGGAATCTCTAGCAATCCCTCGTTGGCAGATCAGAGTGAGCGAGAAGGACAGTAGGGAATAAGGAGATCTTGCAGGTACCGTGGTCCCTGTTCATGTAGGGCTTTATAGGCCAGTAAACCGACCTTGAAGGTGATCCGCCACTGAACCGGCAGCCAGTGCAGTCCGCACAGCACAGGCGTAATATGACTGTTTCTGGATGTCCCGGTCAAAAGCCTGGCTGCTGCATTCTGCACCAGCTGCAAGCGGCGGATATCAACCCCCGGTAGCCCTAGGTACAGGGCATTGCAGTAATCAAGGTGAGAGGTCACAAAGGCATGGACCAGTATGGGAAGGTCAGCCAGAGGAACCAAGTGTTTCACCCGGGCGATATTCCTAAGATAGTAAAAGGAGGATTTGACAACGGGTGACACCTGCAATTTTAGGGTCAAACCATCGTCAATAATAACGCCCAGATTACGCACCTGGTCTGAGGTTGGGAGCTGGGCACCATCAAGCCATATGTCTGAAGGAAGCCCAGCCCTGCAGCCCACCTCAAGGCAACCTGGGTCCACCGCCAAAACCTCAGTCTTATCCGGGTTTAACCTCAGCCAGCTAGCACTCATCCAATCCTTGATCTCGGATAGACAGCTGTTAAGTATAGAGACTGCATCTTCCTGTCTGGGACTAAAGGACAGATACAGCTGAGTATCATCTGCATAGCAGTGAAAACCTAGACTGTATCACCTAATAATGTCTCCCAATGGCAGCATATAAACAACGAACAACATGGGTGCCAAAATGGAACCCTGCGGTACCCCACAGGACAGGAAGATGGCATCAGAGGAATAAATTCCAGTGATAACCCTCTGTCTCTGACCCGTGAGGAAAGATCGAAACCAATGCAGAACTGTACCAGACAGTCCGCAATAAAGCCGCAGGCACTCCAAAAGCACACCATGGTCCACAGTATCAAATGCTGCAGAGAGATCAAGAAGGACTAGAATAGTACGAGCCTTTCGCTCTCTCGCAATTAGGAGATCATTTAGAACCCGGACAAGAGCAGTCTCAGTACTATGTCTTTTCCTAAATCCGGATTGAAGAGTATCATAGATATTGTGATTTGTAAGATGGTCATCCAGTTGTAGCGCAACCACCTTTTCAATAACCTTACCCACAAAGGGCAGCTTAGAGACAGGTCTGTAGTTAGCTGGACAGTCCGGATTCAGTGAAGGCTTTTTCAGGAGTGGTCAAATGACCGCCTCCTTTAGGGGATCAGGAAAGACCCCCTGCTTCAAAGATTTCCAGACAATTTCAGCACGGATCGGGCAGATAGTATCTATGCAACCTAATAATAGTGACGTAGGGCCCGGATCCAAACTACAGCTGGTTGGACGTACAGTCTGGACAATCCTCACAATATCCATGAATTCTGGCCTACCAAAGTCACACCAGGTGACACAGGTGTTTTTTTCCCCTCGCCAATCACTGCAAACCCTTAAAGAGTGAGCCTGGCCGATATCCGACCTAATGCCGGCAATCTTATCTGTGAAAAACCGAGCAAGCTCATCACACTTTATTTGTGAAAAATCTCTTCCAGACTGTAGACAGAGTGGATTGCACAGTCTGTCTACAGTCCGAAAGAGTTGAGCTGGTCAGTTTCACGCAGCAGAAATCTCCCCGGACAGGAATTCTGCCTTCTTATGGGTGATTGCTGATTGATAGGTACCATAATGATCCATCAACCTAAGTCTGTCAGCATCCAGGCTGGATTTCCGCCAGGCCCTCTCTAGCCTTTGCCCCACTCTCCTCAGTTCCCTCAAAGACTCATCAAACCATAGAGTCTTAGGGCGCTGAGTGAGTGGGCGAACACGGACAGGAGCAACTAGGTCCAGGGCCTCGCTCACCGCTTTGTTATATGCAAGAACAAGGTCTCCTGGACCCATGCTCTCGCCAGAAATGCCCGATAGGTCCAGTACTGCTAATAGACCCTCTGGGGTAACTCCCCTTAAAGGGCGATACTGAACCATCTTCGTAGAGGCAGGCCTATTAGGGGGTGCCCCAAAGCTGAATCTTATGGTGTGATGGTCTGTCCACACATTCGGTTCCACCCCCAAATGCGTGACATCCAAATCCAGTAGGAACACTAGATCCAATGAGTGACCTCCTATATGGGTAGCAGAGGTAACTACCTGTGACAGGCCCAACATAGTCATAAGTTGGAGGAAATTCTTTCCAAAATGCGAGAGTTCATCGTCGACCCAGGCATTGAAGTCACCCAGTATTAACCATCTGGGCGGACTCAATGCCTTGTCATTAATGAAATCTGCGAACTCCTTCAGGAATTCTCCACCATCACCGGGTGGACGGTAGATGAGGAGAATCCTGAACCCTGCACCTGCTGCCTGGATACACTCAAAGGATCTAGTGTTACCCACTGACACATCCACAAGATTCAGGTCTGTTCTAAAAAAGATGGCTACTCCCCTGCCCCTACGATCCAATCTCGGGCGATGCATCACCGAAAACCCAGCCGGAGCAGCAGAGTCTAATACAAGACCTGCATTCTCATCCAGCCAGGTCTCGGTGATACATGCCAGGTCAGATGATGCAACAAGATCTGCAATAATTGCAGTCTTGTTCCTAATGGACCTGTCATTACATAAAACCACCCAGGTTGGATGGGTTTTCGGAGAGGAGCGCAGTACCTGCCCACAATCTGCGGAGCCCTTGGGTATGGGAATCAGGGAGGACCCCTCTCCTGATCCCATTTTTCCCCAGGGCGTCTCCTCATCCCAACTACCCCTATCTGCCCACTCCTTGTCAATCCGTACCAGTGGAAGCATGGGGGAGCTCTTGAAAGAGAGTCTGGGCCTGGTTCCTTTGAACCATCACACCATGCTCGCTGATGCTATATAGGGAGCCACTTCTGGGTTCAGACCTGTAAGGGCCTGAGAGTCTGGACTTCCCATATCTCCACAGCCTGTTGAGGCCTGCTCTCCTGGTTGCATTGCTGCAAGGGCCCGAACTGGGATGGCATCCGTTATGGCTCATACTTGCCCGAGAAGATCTGGAAATTTCCGGTTTTCACCAGCTGTTTCCCTATATGAGGGGCCTGATCTTTGTTGTTTACCCTTGTTGTTTTTATGGTGTTACTTATTTTTGCAGTAGTTCTGGTTCCCACCCCAGGATTGTTGTTGTTGCTGTTGGGCCTGCTGAGGTGTTGGTTGTCCATGGGGAGGGGCTGTTTCTCTTGGGCCTGCCCCTCCATTGTGTAGTGTGTCATGGCCTCTGGAATGGCTTCCATGGCAGCTACTTTCTCGGAACTGGAGCCTAAATCACGACTGTAGAGTTGATAACCTCTTACTATTTTCCGAAGAATATCGGCAAACCTCTCCATGGTGGGATAGGTGGCTGGCTCTACCTTCTCTCTTACTGCAGGGATCATGTTACTAAGGAACAGGGTCTTATATTCAATGAGGTCCACATCTGTGGCTTCTCCTGCAAGGTGCTTCCCTGCACGATAGGCCATCCAGAACCTCTGGTGAAAAGTCACTGGACTTTCTTTCACATTCTGTTTCACAGGGTATGCGAGCATCACTCCTACTACACCTGGGTTGTGTGCAGAAATGAGTTCAGATGCTACTTCATCAAAGGTGACATGGCCATCCTGGTGGACAGCATCTGGGAGTTCCTGGTCTGGTGTAGGATATGGACCTGGTAGTCTGCAGCAAAACTAAGCATTTCACATTTAGCACAAACCTTTTCCAAGTGGCAACTGAGGTTGTCGGACGTGCTCATCCGACCAATGCTGTCAGCTATTTACTGAACAGAGTAGGCCATTTGTAGAGGATTATTGGGATGATCAAGCAGAGGTAGATTACATCGGGCACCATCCAGGGCTGCCTGGGCTGCAGCCTCAGCCACAGTTCGGACCATTCCATCCCATGTCGCAGCCTTCTGCAGCATCTGTCTGATCTGTGTTCGGAGTGTCCACTTACTTCTGTTGGGTAGGGTCACATTGCCTAAGGCGGCATCAATCATTTTCTCTATCTCTTCCTTATCGTCCACAGAAATTACAGTAATCAGTGGTGATGTTGGGACTAGTCCTAGGCCTGCTCTCCCCCTATCATAGGAGTTGCCATATTGGCATCGCCCATGATGTGCGTCATGCTGTCGATGATGTAGGGACATGTGGTCATGTGTTAGGGGTACACCATGTTGTGGATGGCGGGAAGGGTGTCTGGGTCATAGTAGGGGTGTGACTGGGCATTGTACTGTGAGATGTCATCATCTGACTCCTCCCCTTCAGATGATATCAACAAGGCAGGGGTTATGCCTCCCATTGCCTTGACGTGACCAGCCAACACCTCTCGCTGATGGCGCAGTTTCACCATTTTAGATTCACATTCATCATGACTCACTTTTGCAACATTCAGATCCACTTCATCTTGCATCTGCTTCTGTAACACTCTATACGTGGCACTCAATTTGTGGTTGTCCTTAGTAGCTAACCCTAAGTCATTACATACCTGGTTTATCTCATCCTGTAACTCTCCCAACTCCTCACGCATTGTTTATTCATTCTACTTAACAAGTCATTCATTCAATCAATCAATCAATCAATCAATCAAGTCTTTATTTAACCAGGCGTTCATCGTTGAGCAGAAGCTCATTTGCAAGATGGACCTGGGTGGAGCATGAACAATTGTATATACAACACAGGTCAACACAGGTATTTACAAGGCAATACAGATAATACTCTTTACAGAGAGGAAGAAAAGGAAGTTCATATGTACATAGAATATTTGCATCATTCATTTGCAAAGTTTGCTCCTTATCCTGTCTCAAACTTTCACACTCCAAGGCAGTAATACACACTTATCTATCTATTATTCTATTTGTAACTGTATAAGAACTTATTAAAAATACTATTGAATCAGTCTTCACTGTATTGTAAGCTGGGTCATGAATCAGTCTGTCACTATTGTTTTTTTCTTCTTTTGCAGGGTTTGAGCTGAATTTTGTCATTCATTTTTTAATATTTAATATACTTTCTTTATGTTCAAATAAATACAACAAGACAGACTAATCATATAAGTGTACAAGCCCAACCTCATGATACATGTCAGAAAGATTAATACAAGTACAGTGGGCTGAGCATATGTACTACACAACATACATACAGACATAGTATATCCTAACAATATATTAAACAAAAAAAAACACAAAAACTTTTATCTACTAACACCCCCCTCCCACCAAACCCAGACCCCCCTCTCCACTCCCACCTTGTCCCCTCTCCACCCCAGAGGCTTGCTATGTAAATTATATGGAATTCACAGTCTAGCACAGAAGGCAAAAAGGTTGGGGGAGAGGACAGTGGGATATAACCTATGCAAAAAAGAAAAGAACTTTGGCCAAGTAAGGGGTTCATAGACCAGGGGTATAGACTTCAAATGGAGGGTAAGACTGTCAATGACAGTCAATATGATAACCTACTAGGGGAGGGATATACTGTTAAGCTGTTAGAAGAGTCTCAAGTTTACTCCATTTTTTGGTGTAAGATGGCAAGCAGTGACGCAGCCCAGCAATCGCTTTTTCAACTCTTAAGTTAAACAGGACCTCATTCATCCATTCTGGATAAGTAACGTCTTCTTGGTCCAACCAATGACAGAGCATTAGCCTTTTAACAGATAATGCAATGAAAGAAATGTGGTATCTTCTCTCCAGCACCGGGATAGTAGATAAGTTACCAAGGATGCATATCTCAGGAGAGAAACAATCCTGTAGCCCAAGCAGAGGGTCTAGATTGAACTTGATTCTATTCCAGAGTGGAGCTACCTTGGGACATTCCCATAATATATACAGAAGATTTCCTTCAGCTACATTGCATCTAGAACATTAGGTAGTAGGAAGCCTACCCATTCTTTTTTAGATGAATCGGGGTAAAGTAGATGCTATGTAATATATCGAACTGCATGAGGCGCAGTTTATCATTGGAGAAAAATTTATACATACCATTCCAGATATGTTCCCATTTAGGATTTGAATGTGGGAGCACGGAGGCCCAATAGTTCCGTTTGCCTGACTCCTCAGGAAATACTTGTGTGAACACTAAGGAGATGAGGTGAGAGAGAGCATTGGGCTGTCAGGATAGGGTCTGTACTTGGGAGAAAAAAGTACAATTATTAATGGCCCAGTCTGAAGTTCCAACCCAAGCCACTAGCATGTGCCGGAGTTGGTATATGCAGAAGATTCAGTTCCTAGGGAGGTTGAGTTGGTTCAGCAATTCCACACTATTAGGGAAATTGACCATTCCTCATGAGATCAGAGACCAATTTTTCTTTCAGCTCCAGATAATTGGAATGGGATAACATTTTCACTGCTATTTTAAGGTTAAGGCTACCCCATAATGGTTGAGGCTGCTGGTTCAGTGGCGGATCACCTTTAAAGTCAGTCTTCTGACTTTTAAAGCCCTACATGGACTGGGCCCAGACTACCTGAAAGAGCTCTTGGTTCCCCACTGCCCTAGGCAATTGCTCCACTCAGCCAATGAGGGGTTGCTAGAAATTCCGAGGGTGTGTTTGAAAACTTCTGGAGTGAGAACATTTATGTATGCTGCCCCCACCCTCTGGAATTCTCTACCCTGTCAGTTACATGAGTGCTTGACCCTAGAGGGTTTTAAACAAGTTTTGCAAACCTACTCATGGAACCAAGCTTTTGGTGATTAATTAAAGCTGTTTTTAGTATTACTATTGTTTTATGCCGAGATGTTTGTATGTGTATCATGATTTTAATTATTGTTAAGGCGCCTTGTTTTTTTGAAAGGTGCCATACAAATAAAATGTATTATTATTTATTATTATTATTATTATTATTAAATATCCTGCCTATGATTAAATTGCATTGCCCTAGACAGTTGGATGTAGACATGCATTGAGTTGTGGATGACTGTGCCCTTAAGGATAGGTGGCAGCTGGTTGGGACTGATATAAAATGTACTGTTAAGGGAGATTTCAAGGGCTTGAAGCTGCTGCCTCTCAATGAATAACCAGAGTGTCACATAGGACGACACCTGTTCTCTGTCCAGGGGCCAGCGGGCATATTTAGAAAGGTGACTGTCCAGATAGTATAGGAAAAAGTTGTGTAATCTGAGTCCCCCCAACTGTTTGGGGGCCCTGAGTTTAACATATGCTTTTCGGGGTGTTTTCTTTTTCCAGATGAACCCAGCAATAGCTGAGTGGAGCCATTAAAACCAACTGCATGGGAAAAAGAGGTTTAACATATTGATAGAATAGAAGATACAGGAAAGTATATTCATCTTGATTACACTGATACGTGCCTGTAGGGAAAAAGGCAGGGTGTTCCATCTGTCAAGGTCCTGTTTAATAATATCTACCATTCTGTCAAGGTTAAGCCCTTTCATAACTGATTGTCTCTGAGACAGGAAAAAACCCAGGTATTTCAGTTCTGTAGACCAGGTCATACCGAAGTGAGGGTACTCAGCAGGGATGGTCTTTATGTTCAGGTGCATAGTAGTGGTCTTATCTATATTTAGCATATACCCCAAGAGGTTCCCACATTTTTAAATGAGATGAAGCACCTCAGGGATAGAGGAGTTTAGATTAGTTAAGTGTAATAAGATGTCATCTGCATAAACAGATATTTTGAGCTCAAAGCTTCCAACTGAGATTCCAGTGATGGCAGGGGAGGCCTTAAGACAGCAAATTAGTGGTTCAATATATAGATTGAATAGTAGGGGAGATAATGGGCAGCCCTGCTGAGTACCAGAATATAAATAGAACTCTTTTGATAGCACACCATTACAATATACCTTTGTTTTGTGGTTTAGTATATAATACCTAAATCCAGCTGATAAAAGTGGAAGGGAATCCAGATTTCTTCATTACTAAGAACAAAAAGTCCCAATGCACCCTATCAAATGCTTTCTCTGTGTCCAGGGATACCAATGCCATAGGTGATTCAGCTGCCCTGGACGCAGAGAAAAGGTGCCAATTTCCTCAGATGGTCCGTGGAAGACCTACCCCTCATGAAACTGACCTGTTTAGGCCCAATTAGGTCCTCCCATACCTGCAAAATTCTAGCAGATAATATTTTAACAAGGATCTTCATGTCATAATTCATGAGGGATGTAGGCCAGAAGTTGGTGACCTTATCCATAGGTTTGCCGGGTTTGGGTAGCACAATTATTAAAGCCTCTAGCAAGGAGTAATCAGTAAGCCCCTTTTTACAAAGGAAAGGTATAAAGTTGTTGTAAAAGGGGTTATCTCCTTGACCAGCACTTTATAAAAGCTGGGTGGGAGGCCATCCAGCCCCAGCATTTGTTACAGAGGGCAAGGAGTTAATAGTGGTGATAATCTCAAGAGGAGAAATGGGGCATTCCAGAAATGAGGTTTGTTTGGGAGATAGGGTCGGCAGCGGAATAGCATTTGAGTATGCCTGAATAGCAGACTCATAGGGTGGACTAGCTTGTGGACCGTACAGTTGACTGTAGTACTTGTCAAACTCATTCATGATGGCCATTGGAGATGTTATAAGGGAACCATCTTCCTGAGATGATATAGCTGAGATGAGATGGAAAGCTTCCTGTTGCCACAAACACAGGGCTAACAGATGGCCTGCTTTATCCCCCTGGTCCACTTATGTTGAATGGGTTCACAAAATGGCATATTCTGCACGTTCAAGGAGGATGTCAGCATATTGATGCCGCATTTTTGCCAGGGTATTTTGTTTTAGCTCAAAGGAGTCCAGCTGCGGGTCCTGCTCCAGAGCTTTAATAGTCCCCAGCAAAGACTGTAGGTGGGCTTCCTGTTTCCTGTTCCTAGTGGCGGCCATACTAATAAATTCCCTCCACATGGCACATTTAAAGGAACATCATATCTTACCAATGTCTGCAATAGACCCCGTATTACTCTCCATAAACTGCCCAATACAGGATTTAATAACATCCAAATTCTGAGGATGTTTCAAAAGTTGGACATTTAATTTCCATATGCGGGCCCTAGTAATATTGGGAAGGGCTGAGAATTTCAGCCAAACAGGAGAATGGTCCGACAAGACCCTAGGAGAGATCCCCTCATCCAATATCCCAGGTAGTGAGCTTACACTGATCAGGAAAAAATCCAACCGTGAGTAGGATTTATGCACAGTGGAATAAAAAGAGTACTGGTGATCAGCTGGGTGCATGACCCTGCCAAGGGTCACAGAGACCCCCCATCTACATAAGTTATTTTAGGGCGAGCTGTGTGGGGGATAGCCACTTGGAATTTGAGTGTGACCTATCTAGGTTGGCCATTTGGGTAATGTTCCAGTCCCTGGCCAGGAGAATTGGCAGGTGAGCATAGGGGCCAAGGAGATCAATCAACTGTGAAAAGAAATCTGGAGAGGGTGCATTAGGACCATAAATTCCCCCCAATAGTATGTCAGTATGATACAATGTCCCATGTGCTAGAATATAATGTCCTTCAGGATCTGCAATGCTTTGTTTTAAACTAAAGTTAGTACCCTTAAAGAAAAGTATTGCCATGCCCCTTCGTTGGGTGGAGTTCCCAGTAGCATAAACTTGGCCCACATTCTGTCACCGAAAAAGCTAATTCTCTGTCACCAAAAGGTGTGTCTCTTGAAGGAATGCCACCTGACAATGGAGGAGCTGGAGATGCTTTAGTATTTGGTACCTTTTACCTCTGTTCCTTGCCCCTTTAACATTCCACGATACAAAACACATTAACAGAGATTTTTTGATTTAAATAACCAGGGAGGGCAGAATAAAGGAGAGAGAAAAAGAGGGGCTTTTGCAGTGCAGATCTAGACTTATGGGCTATGCCTTCCTCCCCCAAAAGGCAAACAGTTTCCCATGTATTCCCAGTACCTAACAGCCCCCACCCACAATACTCCGCCATTACCCCTTCAAACAACACATAACTATATACATCAATACTCCCCAGTCCTTACAACTGCCCACAAAAGTTAGATTGGACTGCAATGTTCTGAACTGCAGCCTGATCCAGAGCCTCCCTCCCTCCCTCCCTCCCCCACACCCATCTGTGCATTAACTTCTATCCTAACTGCTAATCAAATACCTACAACATTAGTAAATGAGAAAATATAGAACTCAGACGACTATGTGGCCATCAGTAGTTGCTTCGGCTTTTATTTGAGTTCTAAGGTGAGAGCCTGTTATATCTCTCCTAGTCCCAAAGAAATAATTCAAATTAGCAAACTAATATGGGCTATAGCTTCTGACCAAGACTAGCCTAACCATATTGCTGGTAAATGTAGTCAGAATTAAATAAAACAACCAACATCAGACCAGATAGCTCTCAGCCTTGTTGTTTAAAGACATAGTCAGGAGCTGAATCACCAAAGTGGGAAATGTCCAGCCTGTGGGAAAAAAGTAACATCATAAAACAATTGGACCATTACAGCAATGGGGCTATCAAAGAAAACAACCAGAACTGCCAGAATAACATTTTACTATGTTGTATTTATAAAACATAAGGGTCCCAGCTCAGACATAAAAAAGAAAGCAGTTACTGGCAGCAAAGGGTGAAATCCCAAAGTCAGAATGTACTAACTGCACCACCTTCGTGGTCAGTAAATGAGACACTAGGCTGCAGGTTGCAATTGCCTGTACACACTGCCTCCAGTTAACTCGTTAGACCCAGCGATCAATGTTATCTCAACACGCAGTTTTACTTTAGCCCAAATAAAAGTCAAATCCTCGGTGCTATGTAATCATATTTGCCAGAACAAAAAATCTTGCTTACTTCACTTAAAGAGATCAGGGAAGTAACGCTTCAGATCCGATTTTGCTTTCTCTGCTGAATCGAAATTAAGCCAAGCATCATGGTGCATTACTTGCAGTGTGGCCGGATGCTTTACTCGTTAGCGGATCCCCGCAGCAATTAACTTGACCACAACTGGGTGTAGCTCTGTGTGCTTCTGCCTGATCGATTTGGGTAAGACTTGAGCCACTCTGATAGGCTTACCCTCCCACTGAACAGCATTCAATTCCTGGACCTTTCCCAAAATGAATTCCTTGTCCAGGACATTTAAGGTCCGGAAGATTAGAGGTCTAGGTGAGGCACCAGGGGTAAGCATCGGGTGAAGAGCTCTGTTCGCCTGTTCGACAACATAGGTTGGCTCATTGGGGGAAAGGCCCACTATCTTGGTACACAGTTTCTTTATAAAAGTTGTTGGAGATGTGCCTTCCTCACCCTCTGGGAGACCTAGTATCACTAAATTATTTCTTTGTGACCTCCCCTCGAGGTCTTCCAGCTTTCCTTCCATTCCTTTAATCCTCTGCTACAGGGGTGCAAGCTCTGGCTTGGTTCTGGCCCTCCAGTCATCCAGTGATGAAATCCTTGCATCGTTGTCAGATGTTCACTGATTTAGTGCCGCAAGGGAAGCATTTATGCCCTGGATGTCCTTGGTGAGTAAGTTCAGTGAAGATTTTAAGGGAGATAAACCCTCTAAAAACTTTTCTTCTGTCAGGGCTGTTTGGTTAGTAGCTGTGGCCATAGATTCAGGCCCCGTGGCCTTGGAGCACTTGGAGGCCTCTCCTTAGTGGGAGTAGGCGGTAGGCGTATAGAGCGGTGTGCGCCTCTCATTTCTTGCTCCATTTTTCGGAATTTAAGTAGTAGAGCTGCTTTAGTTTTGCCCCATTATGGTGTGTGTGCCAGGACTGCTTCTTTCCTTGAAGATGTTTAGTTAAAATTGGCAGAAAAATGTAGTTTTATTAAGCTCGGAGTCGGGAGCTCAGAAGGGTATGTCTGCTCAGGCTGCCATCATGTGGTCCTCCCCGAATTTTGTCATTCTAACTTGTAGATTTTCTTTAGCCCTGTTTACACTGTTAACTTTCAAGCATATCAACCCATGCACATGAGTTGATGTGCTTCAATGTCTGTGGTGTGAACTCTAGGGGTCGTGACCTAAGCCCTCTGCACATCGGGTTTCTAATATGACTCAGGAGAAGAGATGCATATCGGAGCAAGCAACTGACAGCACATTAAACATGCGGTGTAGACAGTGTGCAGCGGTCACTCTGATGTATGTCTCCTCTCCTAGCATCCTCCAGTAGCCCCTTGAACTTCTATTACAGGGGTTAGCACTCCTGAGTTCAGCAAAGAGCATTTTTCACAAGAAGAAATAAAGGTAAAGTCAGGAAAGTGCATACAAATGTAAACTAAGGGGTGCAAGTATAAAAAATTGAGGGTGTAAACTTGGACCACGCTACTGGGCATGAGCTAATGCATGTGCATGTCCTCTCTCTTCCTCTGGGACATGAATATGCATTTGTGCATGCCCAGTATAGCAATCCCAGGTTATGACCCTAATTAGTTAAATTTTAGCCCTCATTTTACATTTTAATGCACTTCCCCAAGTTCAGCTTTATTTCTAATTGTTAAAAATGCTGTTGGCTGAACTCTAGTGTACTAAGCAGGACATGTGGTCAGCATGTCTGGAGGGTGGAGCAACTTGGCCACAAGAACACAGCCTTGCTGGAGTGACCTATAACATCAGGTGTGTGAACACAAAACTGCGCAGCAGCAGCTATAGCAGCAGAAGTGGAGTGGGTGACTGAAAGATGTTAGAAGAAAATAAGTCTATCATTTAAACCAGAGGGCTGCTGGGAGCCAAGTTGTGTAATTAGCTTGGTTTCCATGTTTTTTCTTTGGTTTGCATACTGGAAGCCCTGCTGAAGGACTCAAACAGAAAGATCATTGACACTGTGGTCCTTGGAGATAAAGTGGGATACAATGGGTTTATTAGTGTCTTTTTTACTGACTGCCCTGTATTGTTCCCTAAATTGGTCAGCCAGGCATCTACCAGTTTCTCCGATGTAAATAGCTGCACACTTCCTGCAAAGAATACAATATACTACATTACTGGAGGTGCATGAGAACTCCTTGGTGATGTGAAAAACACCTGTGAAACCCCAAATTTCAGTCACACTGGAAATAAATTTGCAGGTGTAGAAGTGAGTTGTGTGGTAAGGTTTGGTACCTGATAGAGAGGAATTGTTAGGAGTATGTAGGCTGCTTCTTACCAGGAGATTCTGTAGGTTGGGTGGTTGGCAGTAGGATGCAATAGGTGGTTCTGTAAAGGAAGCACTGACGAAAGAGGCTAGGAAAGTAAGAGAAAAAGGATGGGCTTTCAGGAGATACAAGGAAACACAAAGGAAGGAGGGAGGAGGACAGGGAGCAGTATCTAGAGAAGCAGAGGGAAGCAGGGAGGGAAGTCAGGTGTTCAAAGGCACAAACCATGGAAAATATCACCCAGACCATGAAGAAAAGTGACAAGACCTTCCTCAGATACATTAGCAAGAGAAGAAAGAGTAGAAGTGGGATTGTCAAGATAAAGAAGGAGGGGGGTTGGTGTGTGGTGGGGGACATAGAAAAAGCAGCAATGCTTAACAAACATTTTTGTTCAGTTTCATCAAAGAAGAGGAAGGCGAAGGTCCACAACTCAGCAATAAAAGTAGCTATGGAATGGAGATGGACACCAGTCCATTCGTGGTGGAGAGAGTCCTGGAAGAACTTGGGAAACTAAAAATAGATAAAGCAATGGGGCAGGATGGGATTCATCCCAGAATATTAAAAGAGCTCAGAGATGAGCTGGCGTCCCCATGGATTGCCCCATTCAACAGATCATTAGAAGCAGGTGAGGTTCCTGAAGACTGGAAAAGGGCAAACATGGTCCCTCTCCATTAAAGTGGAAACTGAGAGGAGGCAGGCAACTACAGACCAGTCAGCCTGACCTCAGTGGTGGGGAAACTAATGGAGTCACTGCTAAAGGAGAGGACTGTGTTATTCCTTGAATCTAGGGGAGCACAAGACTCAAGGCAGCATGGATTAACAGCAGGAAGGTCTTGTCAAATAAATCTAACAGATTTCTTTGACTGGGAGAGCAGGGAGGTAGAACTGGGAAGGGCGGTGGATGTGGCCTACTTAGATTTCAGCAAGGCCTTCGACACCATCCCACATAGATAATTGACAAATAAGTTAGGCAGCCTGGGGGTAGACCTCAAGGTGCTAAACTGGGTAAGGAATTGGCTGAGTGGCAGGACACAGAGGGTGCTGGTAAATGGCGCTCAATTGGAGGAGGGGGAGGTGACCAGTGGGGTGCCACAGGGATAAGTTCTGGAGCCGGTCCTATTCAATGTCTACATAAGAGACATAGCTGAGGGGCTGGAAGGGAAGGTATGTCTGTTTGCAGATGACTCAAAGATCTGCAACAAGGTTGGCACTCCAGAGGGGGTAGTAAAAATGAGAAAATGTCTAAGAATGTTGGAGGAGTGGTCAAATGTATGGCAGCTAGGAAACAATGCAAAAAAGTGCAAAATCATGCACTTGGGAAGCAGACATCCAGGGGAGGAGTATAAAATGGGTGGGGAGGTACTGGCAGCGACACAGTAAGAACGAGACCTGGGGGTACTCATATAGGATTACCTAAAGGTAACCAAACATTATGAGAAGGCTGTGGGGAAAGCCAGTAGGATACTGGGGTGTATACGGAGAGGTATCACCAGCAAAAAAAAAGGAGGTGTTCATACCACTGTACAGATCGCTGGTGAAACCACAGTTAAAGTTCTGTGTCTAGTTCTGGAGACTGCATCTCTGGAAAGACATAGACAAAATGGACACAGTCCAGAGGAGGGTTACAAAGATGGTACAGGGTATGCAGGAAAAGTCCTATGACTAGAGGCTAGGGGGACTCAAAATGTATTCCCTGGAAGAGAGGAGGGAGATGGGATATGATAGAAACATTTAAGTACATCAAAGGGATAAACAAGATACAAGAAGGTAGCATCTTTCAAAAAAGAAGATGTACAAAACAAGGGGGCATGAGATTAGGCTGGAAGGAGGTAGGCTCAGGGGCAACGTGAGAAAGTACTTTTTCACTGAGAGAGTGGTGGATGATTGAAATAGCCTCCATGCAGAGGTGGTGGGGCCAAAAATGGTTAGGGAATTCAAGAATGCATGGGACAGACATAAGGGTACCCTGGAGATAGAGCAAAATGGATGAGCTGCAGATCAACTAGGATCTGTGGTCTTTACAAGAGGTAGGCAAAAATTGGCAGACTGGATGGGCCACACAGGCCTTATCTGCCGTCAACTTCTATGTTTCTATGTTTCTATGATATTAGAGTCAGTTCGCAAAATTGGAAAGTTACTAGTGATGATCATGTGAAGAGAAGGTGTACTGTGATGGAAGGGAAGCGCTAGTGGAATGCGTTGTTGTTGTTGTTGTTGCATGGCAGTATCCTTCCTATGGGGGTCAAGGTTCCAGGGCATGTTACTGACCCAGAAAAGTGCTTTGTCCACTGTGCTTTTAGGGTATATCTTGTTAATAAAAAAATTTGCATTATTTGGGACTGGTCAGCAAAATCATCATCTTCACTGCATAACTTGCAGAATCTAAGAAACTGAATATGATAGACCATTCTTAATATGTTTAGGATGGAAGGAGCTGTGAAGGAGAAAACTGTAAGTCAGTGGGTTTGTAATAAACTGATCTCTTCAGACCAGGGTTCTGCACCAACAGTCTGATATCCAGAAAGCGTAGTGTAGAGGAAGTTACTTCAACAGTGTTCTGAAGGGAAGGATGGGCTGTGGTAAATTTGTCCAAGAAGACTTGGAGGGTCTCCCTGGAGCAAGAGGTGGCCCCCACACAGCTGTCTATGTAGCATTTGTAGAGTTCAGCCACAGTGATGGAGAGAAAAAAATGATCTTCTTCAAAACAGTCTCTTGCAGCAGGTCATAACACATGGGGTATCAGCCACAGGCATCATTTCCTCTGGATGACTTCTCAGCAGTTGACCCTGGGACCTCCCCCTAATGTGACCACATGGTGTCTGTATGGCACATATAAAAGGGGGAGGTCCCAGCTACTCCTCAGTTCTTTTCAACTGAGTACTACATGCAACAAGTCCTCCTTAGGAGCCCTGCATTTCAGTCATCGACAAAGAGCTCTACCAACTAAACGTTCATTCTAAATGGGTTAATCTACTGGTGTCTTCAGATCCCTTATTCTGAAAGTGTACCTATGGCCACAGAATCACTACAGAGGACCTTCACGATGTCTGTGTTCAGTGCCTTGGTCCTGAACATGACATCCAGGATTGTATCCTCAGTAAGCTAGTCAACAAGGCCACCAACCATCGAAGGCTTCCGCAGCTTCTTGAGTTCCTCATGGAGCAAAAGGTTGCCATTCTGGAGCAGCAGCAATGCTCCAAGACAAACAGGTAGTCTTCAATGTCAACCTCAAGGTCTCAGTACTCCTCAGGTGAGCCCTCCTTGTTGATGGAACGGGGTCCTGGTAAGAAATATGCCAGCAAAATGAAGTACATTTCTGCCCATGTCGTCGACGCCAAGAACCCCGGTCACTACAAGAAAGGTAAGTATTGAGAAGGTTGCCCCTATAACATCATCTTCTACACCACTGATGAATGTTGACTCCTCTCTTCCCTCGTCGATGGCACCTCCACCCACGGTGGGTTCTGGGGTGACATTGCAGCTTCCATCGGTGGTGCCTCCCCCATCTGTGATTTCTAGCCATTGTCCATCAATGATGGTTCTGGCCCATCAATGATCCTCTCATTGATGACTGGCCTTAGTATAAAGAGCTCTATGTTAGCACCCTTGTCAATGATTCTAGAGTCCTATACACACCCCTCGTCGATGGCTACTCACTTGGTTCCACTACATTCTTCCATAATGTCAGTAGTCCCTATTCACTCAATCCATTCTACCCTGGCTACTTCCACTGGGCAGATGGCCATGACTGATGTCCAGACTTTAGTAAATACTATCCAAAACCTTACACAAACCCCTTGCATCTCCCCAGTGAAGGGTCAGCTCTGGTCTCTGCTCCCTCTCAGCCTTCTTTGGCCCAGAGGATGGCCAGTTCTTCCCTGTCTCCCTGGGTTTTCACCCTCAGGATGTAGACATGGATGACCCTTTCCTGCAGGACTGGGACTTGGCTGACCTGGAGGATGAGGACAGTATGGACCAGGAGGACTCCCCCTCAGTCCTCCTCGTCTGCCTCGTTAGTTCAGGGTGAACCTACCCTGAACTCCCATGTTCTCTGCCAGATAATCCCACATTTTCAGACATTATGATACACCTCCAGAAAACGTTTGAGTTCCAGGGCACTGAGCAGGATGCTTCAAGAAAGAAGTTGGCACAGTATTTAGATGTATCGGAATGCCCCATACTTGTCATCCCCTTTGGTGGATGCCTTTGAAGAGGATATTTGGGCTGCTTGGAAGCAACCTTTCAAAATTCCCTCCAATCCTCATAAGGCTGATAAGATTTATCAGGCCCTGGTGGATCACCCCTACTTCATGTCTCTGCCTCAGGCGGGGGCTCTGTGGTGATCAATGCCATTCATGATAGGTCCTTTAGACCTCAGCACGTGAGTGCTCAACCCCTGATAATAAATCCAAGAAATTGGATGTAATAGGGAAAAGGGTTTATGCATCTGCTACTATGTCTCTCCATATACTTAATTACATGGGACACCTCCTGAAATATCAGGAGGAAATCCTAAAAGCCTCCCAAGCACAGGTCCAGTCTCTCCCTGCAGGTTCTGCCCAGGAGGATCTGATTGCCAAGATGTCTTCGGCAGTGGCTCTTTGCCGCCACCTGCTCAGGGCCACCTATGATGCCATTGACACTGTGGCCCATATGTCCTCAGCAGATATTTGTCTCAGACATCATGCCTGGCTTAGAGTGTCAGGATTTTCACAAGATATGCAGCAATCTATCCTTAATGCTCCCTTTATGGGTGATAAGTTGTTTGGTCCACAGTCCCAAGAAATATTGAAGGATGTACAGGACTCAGGTAGTAGCCTTCAATCGGTCTGGACCCTGTACTGTCCAAAAGCAAAACCGGCCTTCAGGGGATCCTCCAGGGATCGCCCCTACAGGACGCATCCCAATGTTTAAAGGCCACCTGATAATAAGCAAAAGCCTCAATTGACATTGCCTGGTCCTAGATGATCAGAAAACATCCCACTATGCCCCCGCTGCTCCCCAGCTTTGGCCAGAAGGTTTTCCTCTGGTCGTGGGACTAAAGACCCTTTGCATGGCTGCTGGGGGGTAGATTTTCCTTGCACCTACAAGGGTGGCAAACCATCTCCTCTGACCTGTAGCTCCTGTAATTGATTGAGTCAGGACACACACTGGAGTTCACAGAGATTCCCCTTGCTTTGCCAACAAGGGTCTCTCATTACCCCCCAGACCAAGCATTGGTCTTACAGAATAAAATTGATGCTTTGCTCACAAAATGTGCCATTGAACCAGTTCCCCTTCTGCAGAAGGGTATGGGATTTTACTTCCATTTTTTTTTTGTTCACAAATGGATGGGAGACTTATGCCCTATTTTGGATCTAAGATGTCTCAACCTCTATATCAAATACCAAAAGTTCAGGATGGTGTCTCTCCTGACCCTTCTCGCTTGATTAGTAGTGCAGCAAATCCCCAAAGGGCCTGGGTGCAAGATGATGTTACAGGGCCTCTCCCCAGTTTTTAATAAACATCAAAATTATGATTTGGGCCCCTCAAATTTTGTGGGCCCAGGTGCCACTGCACCCGCTGCACCCTTGTAGCTATGCCCCTGCCCTTGATTGGCAAAGCTTGGACCCATCTTGGTACCTATGGCAACTCCACTGACCTGCTGAAAAAAACTGTTATCAAAAGAAAAAGCATTGAGTTTGAGAACAATTTCTGCAAGATGGGTTAGTGTGTGTGGAGGTGGCTGCTGGACTTTGCGTTTATACAAAAAATGCTGCAAAGCTCAGGCCATCATTGTGGGAGATCACTATACGAAGATATTTAATGTCCATAGTGAAGATGAGCCAATGGGATCCATTGAATATGAACCTGTCAAATAACTGGAGAGCATGGCTAGTGTTTTTAGCATAGGAGGGCAGGATTCAATAAGTGGTCTTATGAGGCTGTCCAAAAATGCAGAGATGTGGGATGTGGGGCAGGAGCAGGACCAGGCAGACACAATAGGACATCCAGGGTTACATGTTTTGTGGATTTGGGGAAGGAGCTAAAACCTGGATGCCTGAGGATGCTGAACTATGAGTCTCTTAGCAGAAGCAGGGAACATTTTGTTTTCAACAGTAGAGGTGATGGTGGTGGTGGTAACCTCAGTCTGATAGTCAGCAGTGGGGTCCTGTGGAAGAGAAGCATAAAACCTGGTGTCAGAGTTGCTGTGTGGCTTCAGTGATGCATAGCTCCTTTTGCCAGACCACAACAGCTCCTCCCTTATCAACTGGTTTAATAACAATGTAATTCCTGTATTGCAGAGATCTGAGGGCTGCAAGCTCACCAGCTGTCGGGTTGGAGTGGTTGGGCCTACAATGAAAATTGAAGTTAATGGTGTTTTCCATACATTGGTTGTTGGTAAATTGTGATTTTTTGTGCAGTCGAGGAGGTTCAGGTCAGATGTTCTCATAGTTGAGTAGGCTGAAGGTTGCACACCCTAGCTATTCGCAGGTCTGGATTACCACGTTCGATTACCGATTACGACATTCGATTACTGAATACTACTTTGCTGAGATACTGTACGAGGTGGGAAAATGTATGCTGCAAGGTGTGAAATGTATTGTTTCTTTCTTACATTTGATGGGAACAGCTTTATTATCAGTTAGTGTGTAATATATGTCATGACAAATATACACTTACTTTAATCTGAGTCACAGTCTGATGAGATGACTTGCGATCATTATCTGTTGTAGTAATTGTACCTGTTTCCTAATAGTAGTGAGAGAAAGTAGAAAAGCTGAACATATTTGTATGTTTGATTTTTTTATATGCTGCTATTGGGAAAAAACTGCACTAGTTATTTTACATTTCCTTGCATTTTTCAGTGGCAGTTTAGCATTTTCATTACCTATTAGGGGTCTGGGGATGGGTTATGGGTTGGTGGGGGGAGCGGTTCACAAATACTAGCAATGACCTGTCATGCTTTTTGGGTTTTTTTGCAGTTAAACTTTTTATTGATTTTTCAAATAACAACAGGGCAGATATAAAAATAAGACAGTGCATACCTGTATATAGTATTTCTTGTGCAGGTAACCTGTGCCAATTGTCAAGGAAAAGAAACACCTACCAGTGACTATCTCCACTTGTCAGCTCTAAGAGGTGATACTCCAGGAACAAGGTGAAATGATTACATTGTAGGTGACTTAGTGCATCTTGCCCTAAAAAAAGAAACAAAACCACACAAATGCTATAACACAAACTCTATGACGTGCATAATTACTTCACAGAGGAATGCATAGATGCTTCATTACTTGCTAGTAGTACTGCTGGTACCACTCATAGCATGGTAGAGGTTAAAGGTAATCAGTAGGGAGTTAGGTTAATCTGATACCAGTTTTAGGTTTAGTGTGTGACATAAATGACTTTCAACAATGATAGTAAGTTGGGAGGGTATGTGCAACCACATGTGTTAAGCGGTTTAACCTGTCAACTATTGTTAGAGAGTTTAGTAGTTCGAGGATGGAAGGTCATTCAGAAGTTCTCCATCTACATAAGAGAAGACTCTTAGCTTGCATGCTTAATAGGAAAGCTACTTACATTCAGAGGTGGTCAGGTGGGGAGCATCTGTTGCCATACCTAGCAGCATCAGAGTGGATGACTGCAGTATCTGTTTGTGGCCTAGAGCACACACTTGATACCAGAAGGGTTGAATTAAGGGATACTCCCACAAGATATGGTATAGATCTCCTCTATGAGTCTGACAACTCCAGCAGAGATCACTGCTGATGAGTTTAGTGGTGTGCAGAACTGCTGGGGTTCTGTACCAAAAATGCCAAATTTTATTTTGCATCAACTGATTTCTGGCATCTGGAAATGTAAGGTGTGCAGATTTCCAGCAGGACCTCCACTGCTGGTCAGAGATGGAGATTACATAGAAACATAGAAACATAGAATTTGATGGCAGATAAGGACCGCTTGGCCCACCCAGTCTGCCCATTTCCCTACCTAATGGATAAGCTGCAGATCCTAGTTATCCAGCAGCCTACTTCTTCCTACCCCAACCCCCTAGAATTGCCTTATGACTGTCCCATGCATGCTTGAAAAATGTGATAGTAAGAGAAGCACAAGTTTTGTTTCTTCACAACAACACGTTCTGTTTCATCAGATGGAAATCAAAGATTGGCTTCACATTGCTAGCTCCCATTTAGCCTTGAATTCATATGATTGGGTTGGTATTCTTTCTCTGATTGCAGAGTATATTCTGCTAGCTAGGCCTCTGGATTGAGAGAGCCATTGGACTGTGAGATTTCTTTGGTTATGTTGGGGTAGGGTGCAGAGATGGGTTTGCACTGCACTCCATAATTGGAGGTATCTGCAGAAGTCTGATTGAGGTACTGTAGGTCCCAACATGCCTTCAGGTCTTCGAAAGTGGCCTCCCTTGGTTAGGGCTGGGAAGACTTGGTGAAGTTCTGACTCTTATTAAATATGAACCAGAACACGGTGAAGTTCTGACACGTTCTGATTAGTTCTCATTAGTTCTGATTTATTGACAAATATTTGAAAGAAATGTGAAAAAAAGTATAAAAGTGGCCAAAGGCGGTCACATTTGACACAGAGACCCAAAGGAAATAATTTAGTGGATTATTTGTATAAAAATAATGTAAAACTGCTAAACAAAAAAGCAATCACTAGCCCCTTCATGACTGGCTTATAATGGTGGCGTATCCTTCTCAGGTCCATGACATAAGTGTACTGGGAGGGACAGAGAGAGAGATGGAGAAAGAGAGAGAGAGAGAGACAGACAGACAGACAGATAGATGAAAATAACTATATCATAGCACCACCAAGCAGTGCAGGCACTGCCAGGCAACTAAGATTTTTTTTTTAATTAATGGTGCTATGTGGGTATTATTTTGACATATGTTCCCGTCAAAACCGAACAGGCCAAAGAAATGGATATGAATTATCAAATGCGCATAGAAACATAGAAACATAGACTCTGATGGCAAATAAGGACCGCTAGGCCCACCTAGTCTGCTAATTTCCCTACCCAACGGATAAGCTGCAGATCCTAGTTAACCAACAGCCTACTTCCTCCTACCCCCCACTAGAATTGCCTTATGTCTGTCCCATGCACTCTTGAATTCCCCCACTGTTTTTGACTCTACAACCTCCTCAGGAAGGCTGTTCCATGTATCTACAACCCCCTCTGTGAAGAAATACTTCCTCACATTACCTCTGAGCCATCCCCCCTCTATCTTCAAATTGTGCCCCCTTGTTCTTGCACATCTCCTTTTCTGAAAGATGCTACCTTCTTGGACTTTGTTGATTTCCTTGAGGTATTTGAAAGTTTCTATCATGTCCCCCCTCTCCCTCCTTTCCTCAAGGCTATAAATCTTAAGCTCCTTTAGTCTTTCTTCATATGTCTTCCGGTGCAGACCCTGCACCATTTTCATTGCCTTCCTCTGGACAGCCTCCACCCTGTCTATGTCTTTGCGGAGATGGGGTCTCCAGAACTGTACACAGTACTCCAGATGTGGTCTTACTAACTCTCTGTACAGAGGGACAACAACTTCCTGTTTTCTACTGGTGATGCCTCTCCCTCTGCATCCTGTTATCTTCCAGCCCTCCTTCCTGCCTTCTCACATTGCTTGCCCACCTTTAGGTCATCTGATATGACTACTCCCAGGTCCCTTTCCATTTTTATTGTTGTTAGTATCTCACCCCCCATTGTTTACTCTTCCCCTGGGTTTTTGTTTCCCAGGTGCATTACTTTGCACTTCTTTGTGTTGAATCTAAGCTGTCATACATTTGACCATTCCTCCAAATTTGCCAAGTCCCTTTTCATCCTTTCCACCCCACCTTACATATCAACCCTGTTGCAGATCTGTGTGTCATCTGCAAAGAGACATACTTTTCCTTACAGTCCTTCTGCAATGTCACTTATAAAGACATTAAAAAGGACCAGCCCCAGTACTGAACCCTGCGGTACCCCACTAGTAAACCCCCTTTCTTCACTGTGGACTCCATTTACTATTACCCTCTGTTTCCTGTTGTCCAGCCACTGTTTTACCCAGGCTACCACTCTGGGACACACTCCCAGGCTGGCTAATTTGTTTATTAGTCTTTTGTGCAGGACTGTGTCAAATGCCTTGCTAAAGTCTAGGTAGGTCATGTCCACAGCCCCTCCCTGGTCTACTACCTTGGTCACCCAGTCAAAGAAATCAATTAGATTTGTCTGACATGACCTTCCTGCTGTGAATCCATGCTGGCTTGGGTCCTGTACCCCACTGGCCTCTAGGTACTCAATAATTCTTTCCTTCAGAAGTGATTCCATCATTTTCCTTTCCACTGATTTCAAACTGACAGGTCTTTAGTTTCCTGCCTCTGTCTTGCTTCCACTTTTTTGAAGGGGAATCACATCTGCCCTCCTCCAGTCCTCAGATACCACACCATCCTCCCATAATTTATTAAAAAGGGTACTCAGTGGTGTTACTAGTTCTTCCCTTAGTTCTTTCAGAATTCTGGGGTGAATCCCATCAGGTCCCATTGCTTTATCCACCTTCAGTTTTAGGAGTTCTTTCAGAACCCTTTCTTCTGTGAAAGGACTAATATCAACCCCCCTATCCAGAGTGCTTCTATTGACTGGATTAGGTATCTCCCCTTGCTCTTCCTTTGTGAATACTGAGCAGAAGTATTTGTTCGGTATCCCTGCTTTTTCACTGTCGCTCTCTGCCCAACCACCTTCCTCTTTATTCAGCCTCAGTATTCCTGCCTTAGTCTTTCTTTGCTCCCTGATGTACCTATAAAAGGTTTTATCTCCCTTCTTAACTGAGTTGGCTATCTTTTCCTCAGTTTGGGCCTTTGCTATTCTGACTGCCGGCCCTGCTTCTTAAGAGCAGCAGTAAGAGACCCCAACCCACCCAACCCATGTGAATCGATGCAACTGCTTCACATGCCCAGTGTACTGTGGTATATGGTACACTACCTGGTCCAAGAGGTGGTAATGTTTTAGAGTACTACGACTACAGTACTTTTACTGAATCTGATCAGCATGCTGAATCCTTAAAAAAGAAAAATGAAAGACATAGTGATCACCACCACCCAGGCAGCCAGTCACACATTGCATCAGTAAAGTGCAGTCATAAAAACGTTTGCCACTAGCACCTGAAGACCTGATGACACACAGCACAATTACATCCTTCCTAGTTCCACAATTCTTGCCAGCTACTGCCAAGTAATTTAAGTATCAAAAATAAAATATAGTAATATACGAATCTCAGCCCAATTACTGTAAGATGTAACCAGGCTAGCATATCATGCACACACAAACAATAAAGAAATTATATGAATTTTCAGTTTATTAGTATTTTGTTCTGTGAAGTAATCGCAGCCAAATATGGGGGATGTGAGAAATACACAAAGAGTATTCAGTTTCTAAGTTTCAGACATCTGCTAAGCCATGCACTGTACGAAAATTAAAACAGTACAGTCAGGATCAGTTGTTGAGGACAAAAAAAATGACAAGTAATAGTAAGGACTGGAGTAAGGACAAAAAGTGATAAGTAGTAGTCATGACTCATGAGAACAGAAAGTGATCATAGTAGTAGTAGTAGTAATAGTAGAGAGCAGTACCCTACCTTCCAGATTAGATAGTGGTACTAGGTGCCACCAAGTAAGTTTGTGACATGAAATGCAGTTGCTTGCTGTATTTGGACTCTGAACCACTGATATTATTGTTATTTTTTTTCTATTCTGTGCTACTCATGTGATCATTCAAGTAATAGTGGCCTGGCCTAGTCCGTTCTGACCTGACTTGTTGCAATTAATTGTTACCTCATGTAATAGATCCTATTCACAAAAGATTTTCACCACTGACACAAATTCTTGAAAGTGTTTTGTGGATAGGGCCTGCTCAAAGCAGTCAGTGTATGTTTCATTCAGGTATCATATTTGAAATTAAAGTGAGGAATGTTGACTCTGAGAAATGTGAGTAGCTCAATATTTTCTGGTGTCAAACAGGATTGTTTGTCACTAATGACTTGACCAGCAGAACTAAACAATCGTTCTGAACAGATGCCAGTCAGAGGGCAATGCATGTACTTCATTGCAATGTTTACTAAAGCAGGCCACATGTTTAGTTTGGATTTCCAGTATTGCAAAGGATCAGCATTCCAGCTGATATTGGGCTCTGCCAGGTACATCTCAACAATGGTCTGTGCTGAGGCTTTGTTACAAGAGGCAGATAAAGAAGATGTTACAATTACATCTTCTAAGTGACTCCAGAAACATGAAGCTGAACCAAGTGACTGTGGAACAGTATTATGTTTGCCTGGTGGTGAAGAAGAAGAAGATTGGGCTGCAGTAGCTGAGGAGAAGAGGGAGAAAATGCCGAAACAGTAGAGGATGGCCACTTGATGCTGTGCTGTGTCGTGAAGAAGATTCTGAATGTGATGCTGCTGTTGTACTCTGTTCCATGATAGCACACACCTCGTCAATTATTTCTTGTTTGTTTATCTCGAAACAAGTGTCATCATCATCACTCAATAGTTGCTTCGATTTGTATCATGGGCCCAAGATTGTTGCTTTAATGTAATATTCAGAATGGAGCATTTTACATAGTTTGTTATCTTCTTTAACTTTTTTGCTCATACATCTTGTTAGATCTTGTTATATTCTGGAGGGCAACCTGCATGTGTCGGTGCCACTGGCAGCCTGTGTGATCATGGAACTGTCTTGCTTCTCTAACTTTTCCCTAATCAGATTCAATCTGAATTTTAAAATTTTTATTAGGAGTATCACCTAGCTGAGAGTTGTGTTTGAACTAACCTCCCTGGTGATTTCCTCAAATGACTGGAGCATGAAAATTAGAAACTCCAGCATGGCCCACTGTGGTGGAGTAAAATAGACATCTTCATCACCAATTTTATTTTCCAAGGTGTATTGCTTGACAGTTTTTTTTTTTTGTTCCAGCAGCCTTTGGAACATATAAAAGGTTGAATTTCATTGAGGAGAAATTTTTTTTTGGATCAGTCTGAGTAAAGGTAAACTTTGCTCCTGCTGTATTTTTTCAAACACACGATGGTCTTTGCTTGAGTGACTGAAATGAGCGTATATTTTTGTAGCAGTGCTGACGAGAGCATTAATCTCCCTGCCGTCATTGAGAAAAGCATGAACTATTAAATTTAAGCAATGTGCAAAACAGCGGAAGGGGAATAAAGCCCCCCTACTCCAAGGCCTTCCTTATGTTGGATCCATTATCTGAAACTATAAAGCTAACTGGCAGTCCCTGTGAAGTGAGCCATTGCTGTATTGGTTTTTGGAGCTCTTTGTTGATGGTGTATGAGGTATGTTCAGATGGAAAATAAAACATTCTAAGAACAGCAAACTGCAATGCTTCACTGTCTCCAGTCCCACGTGAATTATCAAAACATGCCCAATATGCTGTGACAGACATGAAGGGTTCAGACTGACAGCTTGTCCAGATATCTATTATGAGATGCACCACCCTCCCAACAGCATTGCACAAGATGCTTCTTCATTTTTTACATATGACATCAAAAAGATCTGGAGTCTCTGTTGTCAAGAAGTATTGCCACAATGGTATACTACAGTATATCAAGGTTTGAGGTACTCAAGCAGTCATCTGAATCCTATATGTTGAACCACTTTATATGGTAGCAAATCAACAGCTATCATTTCTAAAAAATGTTTGGTTATTGTAACAGCAACAGGGTGAGTCGAGGCATATTTGGATTTACACTCATATGTTTCTGAGATGGTAAGCTGTCTCCTTGAAGGATGAGAGCTTTTGAACATATGGTCACTTTCAGTAACATTAGGAGGAGTCCTTCAAATGGGAGGAAGTGGTGGTGGAGGTATTTCAGTAGTGCTGCCGGGCTGCCACTGCTTTCATCTATGGAAACTACCCCTGAGTGTAGTGAGCTATCACTGTCATTTTCTCTTCAAGACTCACAACTGGAGTTCTCAGTAATATTATGACATCTGTCTAGGTGCCTTTTCAGAGTTGAAGTTCCCAATGCTCCTTTCTTTTTACCCTTGCTGATTGGCCATTTATAAATAGTGCATGTTGCTACCAATTCATTGGAAGCACTAATGAAGAAGTATGACCAAACAAAAGATAAATATTTTTTTTTGGTTTTTTTCCCAGGAAGGCATGGTACCTCAGTCACCTTTTCAGGGCCCCCACCCCCATGGATCTCTCTTGGGCCTGTTCCTCTTGTGAATTATTCCCACTGCCCCAATCCACAACCAAAACATTTCTGCCTGTTTCTTCCTCATCTGCAATTTCCATCCCCTCGAGTAAACCTTCTTCTGCCTGATCATTCTCTTCATCTTTATTATTACCCTCATTGGATTCAACCTCAGAAGAATCAGATGACTGTGAGGGACTAGCAGTAGCATAGTATGCAATTGTTCCATACCGCTGGGCGCCTCTGTGGGTGGTACCCACCAAGCCTTTAGTTTTTTAACTACGTAACTTTTTTTTTTACTTGGAACTGATGATGATGAGACAGTCACCTTTTCTGGATTCAGGCATTCACTTGGAAGATGAAACCTTAGACATGAAAAAATCACTTTTGGGGGTTTGATTTTGTTTTCCATTTCAGACTGATTGCTGTCTTTTGCAGTGCCACTGCCTACCTGAAAAATAGAATGTGCCTCATCAACACTTTGATTCATTTTTTCTTAGTATTCTAACCTGTAAAAAAAGATCCCTGTCACTAATGTGATGTCCTTCTGATGACTGCCATCCACAGGCCAGGGACAAATTTACTGTCATGACTCATGACTGTACACAGTATACCGACGGCACAGCAGTCCATCACCACTTCCTTCCAAGATTGCCTGACTGACTCCTACAGTACAGTTAGTTACTGTTACGTGACCAAATTTAGCAACTGCTAAGTGTGCCTCAGAATTTGAATTGGAGATGCAGACACATCTGGTGCATAGCAGCATGCAGCACAATCCCACAATGGGGGTCAGTTAAAGCCTATACATAATGTAATGTGATATACTATAAAACTAATGATAATAAGGAGGAATAATGGGGAATGAGTGATGATGATGATGACACTTGTGTGTACAGTAGTTGTACCTTACTTTTGTTGTATTGTTTTGTTGTAAACTAGGTGGGGGGTGGCAAGTGGACAGCTGGTAGGTAAAGATCCCATGGAGAGGCCAAACAAGCTTACTCCCCAAGCTAAAGGAGAAGGAATTGGGGTAGTAGCACTGAGGGGGATTAGGAGAGGGGAAAAGCAGGGAGGGGTAGGGAAGGAAACAGGGTACAGAGTGGTCTCACTGAATGCAAGAAGTCTAGGTAACAAGTTGGCTGAGTTGCAGGCCCTCTTGGCAGCACGTAGGGTGGACATTGAGGCCATCACAGAAATGTGGGCCACCCAGAACCAAGACTGGGATATGGTGATCCCAGGGTACAGGATATTCAGGCAAGGTAGGGATAAGGGGAAGGTGGTAGCATGGCAACCTCTGTACTGGAGGGGATAAGGTGTATCAGGGAGGAGGGGGTGGAAGGCAGAACAGAGGCCCTATGGATGCAGTTTTAAGGGCTGAAAGGTAGGACACTGAGGATGGGGGTAGTATACAGACTACCAGCTTAAGGGGATGACCTGGATAAAGAGTTAGCAGAGCAAATTAGAAGGGTCTGTAGGAAGGGGAACACAGTGGTGGTGGGGGACTTCAACCTATCTGGGGTGGAGTGGAACACCATAGCTACCACAAGTGCAAAGGAGCAGGTCATATTAAAAGCATTTCAGGACAGCTTCCTGGTGCAGTTGGTCCATGAGCCGACTAGATTGGAAAACACTCTGCACCTGGTACTATCAAATGGGGAGGCTGTAATGGATCTGGAGGTAGAGGACCCTCTGGCTGGGAGTGACCACCACTCGGTGTGGTTCATGCTCAATATGGGTAATGAAACAGGGGGTACAGAAACCATGGTGATTGAATTTAAGGGGGCAGACTTTAAAAGGATGGGAAATTTTGGGTAGGCATCTGGCGGGAATTCAACAAAGCATGGATGCTATTCAAAAATGGGACATTATTGAAAAAGGGCTGGCGGAGGCTACTGGGACATGTACAAGGACACAAAGTAAGAAGTAAAGGGAAAGGAAGCCCAGTTGGTTGACTCAAGAGGTCATGGAGGGGCTGAAGGCCAAGAGAAAAGCATTTTGGAGTCTCAAGAAATTGGGAGGGGAAGATGGCAAAGATGAGTATATGAAGAAGTCCAGGGAAGTTACCAGGCTACTCAGAGTGGCCAAGGCTTCAAGAGAGCTGAGATTGGCATGGGGTATTAAGGATGGAGAAAAGGACTTCTTCAGATACATAAGAGAGAAGGAAGAACAAGGACCAAATTGTGAGGATTAGGAGGGACCGAGGGTGGTTAGAGAAGGGAGCGTATCAGGCAGAGGCACTAAATGAATATTTCTGTTCTGTGTTCATGGAGGAGAAAGGGGAGCAGATACCACAAGAGAGGGGTGGAGTGGGCTATGGGGGAGAGGGGGTGAAAGATATAGGGATTACAGAGGGCAGGGTCCTAGAAGGATTAAGGGCACTAAGGGTGGACAAGGCACTGGGACCAGATAGCATTCACCCTAGGGTACTTAAGGAACTAGCAGAGATCCTGGCAGGACCACTGGCTGACCTGTTCAATACCTCCCTGGACACATGATGCATACCACATGACTGGAGGATGGCCCATGTGGTGCCCATTCACAAAAGTGGCCTTAAGGATGACCCGAACAACTATAGACAAGTGACCCTCACATCAATTGTGGGTAAGCTCATGGAGACAATCCTAAAATAAAGGGTGGTGACCTTTTTTGGAGGATAATGGACTCCAGGCCGGTCAACAGCATGGATTTGTCTCAGGCAGATCCTGCCAGACAAACCTAATTGAGTACTATGACTGGGTGATCAGGGAGCTGGACAAGAGCCATGCGGTGGATGTCCTGCATTTAGACTTCAGCAAGGCCTTTGATTCCATGCCACATGGAAGGCAGGGGGGAATCTGTAGTATATAGAGGTGGGAACACGGATGGTCAAATGGATCAATAACTGGCTCAATGGAAGTCAGCAAAGGGTGTTAGTGGGGGGAGACTCTCATCCCCGAGGGCTGTGTTGAGCGGGGGTACCACATGGATCGGTACTGGGACTGGTGCTGTTTGAGATATTCATAGTGGATATCTTACTCAGGATCCGGAGTAGGATCAATCTGTTAGCAGACAATACGAAGACAGGAGCTGTGGTAGCTGACATCGAGGGTTGGAGGAGGCTGCAGAAAGACCTGATCAAACTATAGGAATGGTCAGCAACATGGCAGTTGGGGTTCAATGCCAAGAAGTGCAAGGTACGGCACTTCGGGGCTAGGAATTGGGGAGGAGCTATCATCTGGGAAGGATACAGTTGGAAAGCACTGAGGAAAGGGATCTAGTGGTGCTTATAATGGGGAGTATGAACAACTCGGCTCAGTGCAGGAAGGTGGCAGCAAAATCCAACAAATGCTGAGGGAAGTGATCCTTCCCATGTACAGGTCACTGGTCAGGCTGCACCTGGAATACTGCATGCATTACTGGCACCCATTCCTGAAGAAGGATGTCAGATTGTTGGAGGGGATGCAACATAGGGTGACAAAGATGATCCGGGGATTGAAGGGAAAGTCCTACAAGGATAGGCTGGCTAAGCTGAACAAATACTCCCTGGAGGAGAGGAAAGATAGGGGGATGTGATTGAAACCTTTAAATACTTAACCCTTGCTGTGCCACTGACTGGTATATCAGTCCAAAATTCCTATACATTCTAATTCTGTCAGCAGCCTAAAGGTTAAAGGGGATAAATAAGACTAATACAGAAGGGATTTTCCAGATTAGAATAGAGAGGCATATGAGAGGGCACCATCTAAAATTGGAGGGGGGAAGATTCAGGAGGGAAATCAGGAGACATTTTTTCACAGAATGAGTGGTAGACAAATGGAATGCTCTGCTCAAGGAGGTGGTATCCTGTAATATGGTAGGTGATTTTAAGAGGGATGGGACAGAGAGAGCGGTAATGATGAAGAGGGGTGGGAGGGTGGGGCAGCTGCAAGCTGAGGGGCTGGCTGCACAATCAGGCAGACTCAATAGACCGTGAGGCCTGTTTCTGGTGGCGTTTTCATATGCTCGTATTGTAAACAGCCTGCTATGAATCACAAAGTCAGATTATCCCCTAAGAAACCCACAGCCAGCAGCACAGGCGCACCAACTTGTATGTTGTTTGTCTGAACATTATTTTTTTTAATACATGAAATCATGAATGAACATTAACAAGTGATCATGATTCGTGATTGGATGGCACAAGTCAAAGATCTATTCTTCCAGCTTGCTGCCCTTGCCCTACACACACGGCCACAATGAAGCCGGGAAAAAAAAATATTGGGGATTTCTGGGACTGTTACATTTCTCGTGGGCTCCCCTGCAGTCTCTCTCTCTCTCTCTCTCTCTCTCTCTCCCTCCCCCCCCCAGATGGCACAAGCCAAAGATTTATTTTGCCAGCCTGCTGCCATTGCCCTGTGCACACAGCAACAATTAAACCAGGAAAAAACATTTTTATTTGGGATTTTCTGTAACTGTAAAATTTATCTTGGGCCCCCAGTAGTCTCTTCTTCTCTCCTCTGGGTCTGGAATGGCACAAGTCAAATATTTTGCCAGCCTACTCTTGCTCATGTACACAGCTACACTGTCTGAAGTCAAGAAAAGAAAAGAAAAAAACTTTCATTTGGGATTTTCTGTAACTATAAAATTTCTCTTGGGCCCCCAGTAGTCTCTTCCTCTCTCCTCTAGATCTGGAATAGCACAAGTCAAAGGTTTTGCCAGTCTGCCCTTGCTCATGTACACAGTCACACTGTCTGAGGCCAAGAAAAGTAAAAATAATGTTTCATTTGGAATTTTCTGTAACTGTAAAATTTCTCTTAAGCGCCCAGTAGTCTCTCCATCTTTCCTCTGGATCTGGAATGGCACAAGTTAAAGATTTTGCCAGCCTGCCCTTGCTCATGTGCACACAACTACACTGTCTGAGACCAAGAAAAGAAAAAAAAAACTTTCATTTGGGATTTTCTGTAACTGTAACATTTCTCTTAGGCCTCCAGTAGTCTCTCCCTCTCTCCTCTGGATCTTCTGCAATGGCACATGTCGAAGGTTTTGCCAGCTTGCCCTTGCTTATGTACACAGTCACAGTGCCACACTGCCTACCTTTTGCCTCCCCCCGCTGGCAGCCACCCAGGCCACCACTATCTCTCTAGTCCCTCCAGATTCCTCCTTTCTCCTGTCCCTACCCATCACCTTCCCCCAATTATCAGTTTCTCTCCCCCTCACCCCAGTAAGTCTCCTTTCTCTCTTCTAGTTTATGAGGTTTGGACCAGTACTTAATTGAGGGCTGTATAGTGGGATTTGAGGCATGGGATTTTGGAGGTGCAGTACATAAGAGTAGCGACAGGTATTGGACTTTACCTTAAGTTTCTTCCATGCTTAGCTATTGAGGTGAGATTAATGAACGTGGTGTGAGCCATTTTAAAGTCTGTGTTGTCTGAAAAGCCCACTTTTACCCTTCCAGACATGGAAGGCACCACCCTCCTTCTTCCCAGTGTGCATGGAGTTTATTCCAGCTTTACCACTGCTTTTTGCCTTCCCAAAGAAAATTGCCAGTAATGGCATCTATCTTGGTGTACCATCTAGACGGCAGATCTAAGGGCAGATGGGAGAGCATGTAAAAGTGCTTAGGTGCAGTAACCATTTTAATTACAGCTATCTTTCTGGCCATTGGGAGCTGAAGTATCTTCCATTTGTCAAACTCTGTCTGCATTTCTGTAAGTTGGGGCTTTAGATTCTGGTCCCAGAGCTTTGAAATGGTGGGAGTTATTTTAATTCCAAGATAAGGCATACCTTTCGGCATCCATTTTAAACCATATGATGTAGCCAGTTGGGTTTACACCTCAGGCTTAGTGGGAGGACTTATATTTTGGTTTGGTTTAGCTCTAGGCTGGAATACTGTGTAAATTTAATAAAGACATCTAGTAGGGGCTTGAGGGATGCATCAATATGTGCTGCAACTGGGAACAGTAGGTTGTCCTCATACATAAGCACTGAGTACTGCTGCTGGCCAGTGATTACCCTGTGGATCTGTGGCTGTTGCCTGATGGCCACCTCTAGGGGTGCGACTGCCATTACAACAAGTAGTGGGGACAGGGGACAACCCTGCCATGTGCCTCTCTCTAATGGAAAGGGGTCAGACAGCATGGAGTTAGTAAGAATTCTTGCAGATGGGAGTGTGTACAGAACACTTACTGAGAACTGAAAATGGGCCCCAAAATCCATATGCCTAAGGACAGCATACAAGTAATCCTATTATAGGGAATTGAAAGCCTTTTTGATATCTATGGCTATTACTGCAGCTTGGTTCTTCGCAACATGGATAAAGTTCAGAAGAGACCAAATATGATCAGTACTGTACCGACCTTGTACAAATCCCACTTGGGAGGGGTGTATAAGGTGTGGCAATAGGGGGTTTAGTGTTCTGGCAAGGATTTTTGCAAATACCTTGTTGTCAAAGTTAATGAGGGATAAAGGCCTGTAGCTAGCAGCTAGAGGGGGGTCATTTCCTTTTTTTTGGAACACTGTTTCCACTGCTTCTCTGTGGGTGGGGGGAATGCCTGATGTTAATGTTTTCATGCATACAGAGCACAGGACCTGAGTAATTACAGGGATTAGGGACTTCCACAATTCAACAGTGAATCATTCCCCTCCCAGGGCTTTTCCTGCTTTTAAAGAGGTTACGACTTGCTCTACCTCCTTCTTTGTCAAGGGAGAGTCAACCAATGCAGCTTCCTGCTCCATTAGGAGGGAAATATCTACATATTCCAGAAATGCTTGCACTGCAGGGGGCCAGAGTTTCTTGAAGTAGAGTACAGTTTGGCATAAAAACATATCATAATGTGGTTTATCTCCAGTGCTTTGGTTTGGACCTGCTCTTTGGCATCTGTAAGGCCAGAGATAAACATTTTGGCTTTTTGTTTCATTAGTCGGTAGGCTAGTACCTTCCGCCCCCCAGTACTTACGTCATAGTTGAAAGATAGAGATCTCAGCCTTCCTGGATAGCAGTGCATCAATCTTCACACATCTAAGGATAATGTGTCCCAGAGGGAGTACTGATTGTCATGGGGAAGAGACTTAAAGTGTGCTTCTGCCGCTTGCAGCTCTGTCTCTAGCTTAAGGTGATGTTGCTCCATTTTTAATTCTCCTAGCTGCTAAGTACCTTATAATTTTCCCCCTCACTGTAGCTTTAAAGGCCTCCCAGGTGTTCCCAGCAGAGATGTTCCCTATGTGATTTTCTTGAACAAAAAAGGGTGGCCTCATGCTGAGCCCAAGGTGCAAAATCTGGGTCCTTTAACAGGAGGCTCTAACCTCTAGGATGGAGATATGGGCAAGGAGAGGCCCCATGAAAATTGTAGTTGAACTGGGTCATGCTTCTATATTACCATGGGAAGAACCATGGACTCTAAGGATACTTGTATGATCTTGGGGGAGGTGAGCCATTAATCTAACTGGCTGTGGGAGCTATGCACTTGGGAGTAATATGAATTGTCGCAATCCCAAGGGTTGCAGGTTCTCCAGATATCTTCCAGGCCCATATCTTGGATTAGCTGAGACAGGGCCATTACTCCCGTGGAATGGGGTTTTGTACCTGCCGAGCTTCTGTCCATTGACGGTACAAGTGCGATGTTGAAATCCCCTCCCAACAGTACCGCGGTGTCTGCATTAACCAGTTGCCCTATTTTGTGCGCTATAGTGTGGAAGATGGCTTGGTCCTCTTCATTGGGGCCATATGTATTACTAAGTAAGATGGGCCCAGCTGGAGTATCCATCAAGGCAAAGACCCATCTGCCTTGCAGGTCACTGGGTGTGCTAATGGGAGTCCAGCAAAGAGTTTTGTGCACTTCAATTGTTACCTCTCTTTTGTGGGTGAGCACTGATGAATGAAACTCTTGTCCTACCTAATCTTTAGCTAATTTAACATGATCTGCTGGATTTCATTTAGTTTCCTGCAGAAAGGCCAGACTGGACCTAAGCTTCTTTAAGTTTGAGATCACCTGATTACATTTCACTGGGGTGTTAAGCCCTCATACTTTCCAGGTGTGACAGATGATCGCACCCATAATCCCATCTAAGGGGGTTAGCTACTATGGATGTGTAAGGGTTATTAGAAACTGGAATCCTTTCTGGTCACCTTTGCAGTACTAGTGGGATACATGAAACCAAAGCATAGAGTGGTGCTACACGAACATTATATCTAACATATCTGTAAATCATTACACATTGCAAATGAGCATACATTTCTCTGCAAATAACTGACATTTCTTATTAAACCATAACTTTGAACTATATACAGTTAAAGACACACTATACCAGTTGAAGTAGAAGAGGCATATGGCTAACAGCAGACTGGTGCATAATGCCTGCCTTCGTGCTCTGGAATGCATTGATGTACTGCTAAAATCCTCCAAGCTGGCTTGGCTACAATGCGTTGGTGTTAACAGCTGGATTAGCCAGTCCAAGAGGGGGAACAAGCCATCATAGCCCATTGACCCTCATGGCTGTCAGCACTTATGCTGGGTATGCTCAGTGCATATCCTGTCACGTGCATATGTGGTATGAAGGGTCTTAGCCCATACTCAGGGTCATGCATGTAGTACTTGTTGCTGCTTACCTGAGTTTTGTCTTCATGATGAGGTTATTATGCAGGTGGCAGATTGGAATGGTCATTATTCCTTAGTCCTACAGTATGTCCTGTAAATTACAAGACAACGTTTGGTAAGTCTGAAGGTTGGCCCTCTAATATGTCAAGCTGTGCCTCCTAGGTTTGCACTTATACATATTTATGCTTTTTTAAGCCTAGGAGCAAGGGTTGTACTAGCCTTAGAACATTGTTGTAACATTTAGGAGGTTTATAGCCTACTTATTCACTTTTCTATATAGCTATACCCTTAACATAACACACTGTGAGCATAAATGAAGTTGTACATTTGTATGTACTGGATGGGTAAAGGTGCTGACAGAGCTATACAACCCCCCCCTCCCCCGCATATTACAGGATTGTGTCCAGATGATGGCTGGGGTAGTAGGATTATTTATAATTGTTGAGATTTGCCCTGGAAATAGGGCTATCCTATTCATGAGGGAAAAAAACAGCACTGGGACTTATTTAAGGCATACAGTTGCTTCATTGCTTACAACGTGGAAGTGGTTTGAAAGAGCTGCTTTCTATTTCTGCCATCATGGGTGTTGTGCTCTACATTTAGGGAGGTGGCAGGGGGAATACTAAACATTGTATGGAGCCCAAAAGGGGGGGCCCTTCTTATCCTAGCATCTTACACCTGCTCAATGCTACCCGATGGGGCACCCTGCTAAAATATTCCTAGGGTAAAGCCCCCCTCATTGCCTCACATCCTTCCCCCCTCTCCTAAGAAACAGGGCATGTTACACTTATCTGAGTTGGGCCTCAGCCTTGGTCCAGTACAGGCATGTCAGCTGTGCAGATTCTGGAGTCTTTCTGCTGGCATTTTCTGCAGCATAGTGGGGGTCAAGGAAAAGGAACTACCGGTTGGATTGGAGGGTCCTGCTGCAAACTTAGCAGCCCATGAGCCAGCTGTGCTGAATACTGCTGGACATTCTGGCATGTCAATCAGGTCACAGACAGCTGGGGTCTGGTGTTGGGGTTCTGGAGAAGTGAGCCTTAGCACAAGAAATCTGTTCAGGGAGCAGTAGGGAGTCATGCCTTCGAGCTGTGCCAGATTCATTCTGCTTCCACCGGAACTCCGGGAATGAAGTCTCTCTGTTGGTTGGTCCCTCTCATTGTGTTTTCTGGCTGCAAACCTTTTGGGGCTCTGAGTGGGTAGGGACCATAGCTCCTCTGCATCACATTCTTGCTCTTCAGTGGCTTGCTGATGAGGGGACTCCCTTGTGTCCATATCATTGGCAGCTTGGTGAATGGGTGTAGTATTCAGCTGCCTTGGAGCCCTCAGTTCCTGTGGCCATGTACGATGAGGGCCTCCAGTGTACTAAAGAGGAGGAGCACACCATTATGTATCTTCCACATGGTGGCCAGGTACATCAGTGACAACTGTATGCCAAGCTGGTGCAAGATTCGGTGAGTCTCTGTGTAGGCCTGTTGCTTTTCTGACAGTTCACGTGAGTAGCTTTTATAAATTAGTACAACTGCTCAGGAGTGAGCTCAAGGAGTGTGGTGCTCAAGAAACACACAGAGTATTGATGCTTAAAGGTTTCTGGCACTCACAAAACCCCTAGGAGGGGCGCAATAACATTTCTCTCAGGCTTAGTAGACAAAAAACATGTTTAATTTTAAGAACTCCAGTGGAGATAAAAACTGCCTGACATGTTTCGGACCAGCTTGGTCCTTTATCAAAGGCTAGTGAATATAAACAGACAACCTCAATTTATATTCCACAGAAATCACATGACCTGCTGATGTCATGACACCTGTTGTTAATACAAACATAGTGCAAACAAACCCTTTTTAAAGTGACAGGTGCCTTTAGTCTAACTACAGACAAATATATTTAAATTATAAAAACCCTAAATCTCTACACATAATGATCACACATGACTATTATAATTGATCCCATATGCTGTATATCCTGCCAAGGGTTCAATAAAATTGAAATCATTGTTTTGCAACTCATAGTGTTATCACATATAAGAAATTCAAATTTACACTTAAATCCTAATATATATTAAACATACTCTGTTTCTCACTAATGGGGGATATGAACAAATACACACACAGGAAAAAGGGGAGGAAATAGAAAAAGGAAGGGGGAGGAGGGAGAAAATGAGGGAGGGATAAAGGAGAAGAACTGGGAAAGGAGGGAAGGGGAGGAATGGGGATGAAGGGAAAGGAGAGGGAAGGAAAGGGGAGGGGGAGGGAATGGGGATGAAGGGAAAGGAGGGAAGGAAAGGGGAGGGAGGGGAGGAATGGGGATGAAGGGAAAGGAGGGAAGCGGAGGGAATGGGGATGAAGGGGAAAGGAGGGAAGAAGGAGGAGGGAGGGAGGGGGCAATAAAAACAAGAAGACTTGAACATTTCTTCTGCCTGATACAGACTCACTAATATTGTACAGGCTAATATCTATTCTTCTTGACTAGATAGGGCTTTACATGCAAATGTAAGTTAAGTCCTGGGGGCACATTCGCTTTAAGGGCTAGAATCCAAACATTCTCTCTTAAAAACATTAAATTGTCAAAGTCCCTACCCCTTGGACTGTAGCTCACTCTATCAATTGCCACAAACTTAAAGCTGTGGTGTCCACTCTCCATTTCACTCAGCACATGCACTTCCATAGCATAAGTACCATCTCTGTTTGTATGGCTCTTATGTGTTCTTCAACTTTTACTTTAAATTGATGGGTAGTTTTCCACACATAGAACGCCATGCAGTTACAGGTAGCCAAATACATAATGCCCTCACTAGTATAAGTCATACATTGTCTGATCTCAAAACCTTTTTTGATGTTACAGCTTATGAACCACTTCTTTTGTTCAATAAAGTCACAATAAACTCACCTCTTGCATTGATAAAACCTCACTGTCTGATTAAACCATGTCCTTCCTGTGTTATTTTTAAAGTGACTCTAGACAAAAAGGTCCTTAAGCACTGGGGCTCATTTATAGCACATTCTAGGTTTCACTTGTGCGATGTCCTTCAGACTTTGGTCCACTGCTGATACATGCCAGTGATCATTAATAATCCGTTCAAAATCTGTGGCTTGTGATGAATAACTAGTAATTATATTAAATCTCTCTTCCCTCTGTTCTTTACAAGAACTAGTTTTAAGGATGTCATCCCTGTCTAGATCTGAGACTTGAAGCCTTGCTTCATCTTTATGGCTCTCTTATACCCTCTCTCCAGTAGTCTGTGCGTGAGTACATTAGCTCCCTTCTCAAAGTTTTCTGTTGTTGAGCAATTTTGCTTCGTCCTTAGGAATTGCCCTTGGGGATATTTTTTGCTACATGGGGTGGGTGGCAACTACTGGCAACCAAAATGGTATTGCCATCCACCTCTTTCCTATAAATGTCACTCTCAATTAAGTTCCCACTATTTCTTGTTAGTCTCAGATCTAGGTAGGTGATACTTTCTTTACTTATGGAGTAAGTGAACCTTAGGTTGCTGCTGGTACTGTGCAACCATTCTACAAACTGAGCAAAATCTGGTTCACTACCCCACCACAGGACCAATATGTCATCAATAAAGCGTTTCCAAGTTACTACCTCATCAAAAAAGGGGTTCATATCCTTATTGCAAACTTTCTCACTTTCCCACTTGCCTACAATTAAATCTGCTACTGATGGTGCACATGTTGCACCCATCGCTGTGCCTTTCACCTGTACATATACTTGATTATCGAATAAAAATGCATTACATTTCAACACATATCCCAGCAATTTTAAAATAAGAGGAATCGGTGGGCCACTGTATTCAACATTTCTATTTAGAAAATAGGCCACAGCATCTAAGGTCCTCTCATGTGGGACATTAGTGTATATGGCCTCTATGTCCGTAGTGACCAGAAATGTCTTTTCATCCAAAATGAGATCTTTCAATAAATGTAGTACTTCTGTAGAGTCCTTTATGTAACTGGGCAAAGTGGCGACCATAGGCCACAGACATTCATCACAGTATTTTAACAGAGGTGCAGTAATTGATTCAATCCCACTCATAATGGGGTGCCCTGGTGGTTTTTCTAGTATCTTATGGACCTTTGGCAAGGTATAAGATGTAGGTCTTACAGGGTTCTTAGTGGTCAAGAACTCCCTTGTTTTTAAATCAATTTCACCTCTCCAGTAAGCCCCTTGGAGCATCTCATCAATACTGTATTTAAAATCAAAGGTTGGATCATTAGTTAATTTCTTATGAAGTTCTGTATTTTCTAGCTGCCTCAAAGCTTCACACACATATGCTTTTTTCTCCATCAGAACCATTGCCTCACCCTTGTCTGCCTGTTTGATAATTACATTCATGTCCTCTTCCCCATTCCCTTCCCCCTTCCTTCCTCTCCCAGTTCCTCTCCTTTTTCCCTCCACATTCTCTCCTTCCTTCCCTTCCCCTTTTCTTTTTCTTTCCCGTCCTTTTTCCTCCCTTTCCTCCCCTTTTTCCTTTGTGTGTATTTGTTCATATCCCCTGTTAGTGAGAATCAGAGTATGTTTTATAAATATTAGGATTTAAGTGTAAACTTGAATTTCTTATATGTGATAACACTCTGTGTTGCAATACAACAATTTCAATTTTATTAAACCCTTGGCAGGGTATACGGTGCATGGGATCAATTATAGTAGTCATGTCTGATCATTATGTGTAGAGATTTAGAGGTTTTATTATTTAAATGTATTTGTCTGTAATTAGACTAAAGGCACCTGTCACTTTAAAAAGGGTTTGTTTGCACTATGTTTGTATTAGCAACAGGTGTCAGGATGTCAGCAGGTCATATGATCTCTGTGGAATATAAATTGAGGTTGCCTGTTTAAATTCAATAGCCTTTGATAAAGGACTAAGCTGGTCCGAAACATGTCAGGCAGTTTTTATCTCCACTGGAATTCTTATAATTAAACATGTTTTTTGTCTACTAAGCCCAAAAGAAATTTTATTGCATCCGTCCTAGGGGTATTGTCAGTGCCAGAAATCTGTAAGAATCGATAGTTTTTATAAATGTAAATATGATGCTCCTGCCAGTACAGTTGGCCTAGGGATCTAGCCTTGGACAGCACCAGTTCCTTTGTTTAGAAGTTGAGAAAACAGGCCAGTATAGGCTGCGGCTTATCCCCGGCCTTGTGTGGAAGGACCAGTGAGTGAGGAGCCCTCTCAATCTCCAGTAGTTGCTGCCTTTCCCATTTCTGTATTGCTGGTAATATGTGTTGGAGAAAACCACCTACGTCTTGGAGCTCGACCCCCTCAGAAAACCCTAGGAACCAAGGTTGTTGTGTCAGCTCTGGTTCTCCAGGTCATTCACCTTGTCCTGCAGAAATAGAAGAGCTTGTTTTTGTTCCCACACCACCGCCATGAGGTCCTTGATGGTCACTTTATGGGAGCTCCTCTTCTGTTCCATCTGGAACAGATGGACTTCCACATTTTGTATGGCCTGTGTGGTCTGGTTGGAAGCGAGAGTCACTTGGGCCATTTGTTGCATTAGCTGGGCAAAAATTCTCTTGATCATTGTTGGGTCCCATTTTGCAGTGCCTTCCAAGGACATGATGCTCGGATATGTCAGGGCCCATCAGATTAGTCTTACAGTGATATCTCAACAATCCATCATTGGTGTCAAAAAATAATAACACCGGTCAGTTCGCTGAAAAGTGAGCTACCCATTTTGTTACTGAAAAAATCTAGGTTTCTGCTGTCTTTGATGGATATTGATGGATTTTCTGCCTCAAGGGGTGCAGAGTTAGCAATCCATCCTGCCATCTTGTTCAGGGCCAAGTCATTCCCCTGCTTGTTATTGTTTTACAGGGTATGGGAACTGAGGTTACCTTAAACAATGTGAAATGTGATGTTTTTTGCATTGATGGTTGGTTTGTTTAAGCAGGTACCCCAATATGTCAGAGTAATTGGTCACAGTTTTGGATTGTGCTTGTTCTGATCTTTTCTGGGTATCTGTTACCGTTAGAGGTTCGAAGATGAGGATGGAGGAGATGATCTTTTGCTGTACTTCATTCAACTTTGAATCATCATTTAAGCTCTGCATTTGTTTGTGTCGATAGTTGCATGATTTCTGTTGGGGCTATTCCTGAGTCTGTAAGTTTTATATTAGATGTTTCTTGACAGAATGATTTGTCAGTCTTTTGCTGGATTTTATAGATGACCTCGCCATCACTGTTTTGACTATTTTTGATAATTTTTTTACTCCAACAGGCTGATTTTTGTACCAGGCACTGGGTAGGTGTTATGAGGTATGATAATTGTATCATAGTATCATAGAAGAAACAAAGCATTTATTAGACTTGCGTCCATATTGCTTGATGAAACCATATTAGTATTTTCTAACTTTAGCCTTGCTAAATTTGTCCAGTCTTGTTTTAAATGTTTCTAATGTTGGACTTTCCTCACCTCAGTTGGGAGGGAATTCCAGTGAGGTACACTTCTGTTGATTTAATTGTTTATTATGAGTTCTGGTATCGTAAATTTTTTGTTTAAATTCTAAGCCCAGATTTAATCTTAGTCTGTTGTCCTGGAAAGACTTGTATACCAAGATCATGTCACCTCTCCATCTTCTATATGCCAGTGAGAAGAGGTTAAATTCTTTCAGTCAATCCTCATAAGACCTACCTCTCATCCCCGAAACTGATCTTGTTGCCCTTCTTTGTAACCATTCCTGTGTATCTAGCTCCCTCTTTATATAAGGGACCCACACCTGGGAACAGTATTCCAAATGGCTTCTCACCATTGACCCATACAAGGGGATCAAAACCTCCCTGCCTCTGCTGGGGATATGCCTCAAGATACAATTTAATGCTCTATTTGCATTTGCTATATTCTGATCACATTGTGAACTAAAGGTGGTCCTCACTGACAATAATTCCCAAATCTCTTTATTTCACAGATTGTTGGATTGTTTTAATTGAATATTATTTATACTGTTTTTTGATACCAAACTATTTTTGCCCATGTGTAAAACAATGCATTTTTCTTCAATTCAATTGGTGGCAAGGAAAAAATGGTGCCTCTTCTGTCCTCTCTTGAGGTGGTCTCACTTCTTCCTATTTTAAATAGTTCTTCATCGGACACTTTTTGCTTTTGCCCTGAAGTTCGTAGACCCTTGGTTTTATTTTTCTGCAGTCCTTTGGGTTTGACCTGTCCTTGTTTTAGTTTGACATTCTTGGCAGTATTGGATACATTTGCTGTTCTCGGCCATTCTTTATTGGATGTCATCTCCCTACTTTATATTTCTCATTTCAGTTTCCCCCCGGACACCGAAATATAAGCTTACCACCATCCAGATTGTGTTAAGGAGTGACTCTGGACTGTCAGGCCCAAGTAAGCCCTCTTGGTACAGGGTTTTGATTATGGTGTCTGTTAACTCATAGGCAGCCATGGGCTTTGAAACTTTCCTTCACATTTTAATTTCTTTTGTCATGTCTGTAAGATTAGTTTGGTCTTTTCAAACATGGGTAATGTGGATAAGGAGTGGGCATAGTTTTTATTTCTGAGATACCTTTCTAAGCTTTGAAATGTGGACCTTAATGTTAAGGTCTCATGTAGTGTTCCATCCTTTTTTCTGCATGTCATAAAATAATGACATAAATACTGACTCAGTTCATCAGGGGGGATTTCAGTGAGAGGAGTTGTTACGGTGAAGTGCTCTCATAGGTAGTTTCTGAACATGGTGACATCTCCCTGTGTTTTTCTTGCAGCTTTTACATTTCATGCTTTGTCAATGAAGTTTTTGATTTCATCACCATCTATTATACCTCTGTTGTCAGTAGTGGATGTTCGTCTGTCCGGTTTCTTTGCAGTACCTGGTGCTGGTTCCATTGGTGTGGCAGTGGAGATTTTAGGCTCATCCAGGTCCTTGAAGGGCTCGTTGTCATTTTCAAGTTATGTCATTATTTGTGACGTCTCCATCTCAAAGCTGCTGTCTGCGTCTGTTGTTGACATGTTGTTTTCCCCAGTTTTTAGTGCTATGAACCGCAAAGTTTTGATGTTTTGTCACTGTAGCAAGTGTGGACTGCGCAGGTTGCTTTCCATTGTGGGCAAACTCCACACAAGCACACGGAATCTAATTTCTTGCTCTAAAGTATGGAAGCCATGAGCTGGTCAGTGCAGGTGGTCAACGTTACATGCCAGTCAGAAAATACTTTTTTTGAAAAGCTTGAAAGTAGTTTGGCGCTGATAGTAGGATTGATGTAAGAACTGTGTACATAAATGGCATGTGACAAAATCTGACATAGTAACTGTGTACATAAATTAAATTTATGTACACAGTTACTCAGATAAATAGATTTATCGCACTCCATTTATGCCCACACCTATTGTATAAATACATAATAGTGGTGCAGTAGTGCCACTATATTTAGGGTTGAGTAGGCACTTTAATGTTAAACCTCAAATTTTGAACTTTAAGATATTTGCAGCCTTTCAATAGATTTGTGTGAGATTTTGCATGTGCGGTCTCATGGGGTAAATCTCTTAACATGTCAAGTCTTGTTCCAGTCAGATGAGTAGATTCCAAAATATACAGTAAATAGCAATAAAATGCAGAAAATCACCATTTTATGCTGTGTTTTGCCATCTCTTAGCACCCAGATGATTTGGAATTTCAGTCTGAAATTTTCAGGAAACAGTGGTGGCTTTTTGGGACCACAAGGTGGGGAGCGCCAGGCGGCATCTCTCGGCCACAAGAACATGAAGCAGAGCCACGGCAGGAGAGAGCAGTGGTGGACTTTTGTGGTCTCTGCAAAGAGAGGCAGTGTATGGCTTTTTTCACTCACAGGAGTGAGAAGGGGACCGGAGATCAACAGCGGCAGTCCAGGGCAGGAGGATTTTTCTCCCACCCGCCCCAACCTCTATTAAATGTGAACGGAGGGTGGGGTCAACAACATCAGGAAGAAGTTCATTGGTGTACTCAAACAAATGGAAAAGGGCAGATCACTTGAAACTGGACTGGACAGAGGGCTGGGGAAAGGAGGTGTTGCTATTTCCACAATCAGTAGGAAAGGGGCTAATTAAAATGAGGATTTTTTTCTGCTTGTTGGGGTATTTGTTTGTCTGTCATTTAACTAACTGAGAGGGGGAAGTATCTGCTGGAGGGAATTTAGGTTGATACCTGAGGGGCTGGGGAAAGGATGTGTTGCTATTGCCCAAATCAGCAGAAAATGGGGCTGGTCATAAGGGGGACATTCCTGCTTATTGGAGTATTTATGTTTGCCTGTCATTTAACTAGCTGAGGAGGCAGTATCTGCTGAAGGGGCTCTAGGTTGATTCCTGGGGGTCTGTGTCTGCTTGTTTTCCTGCTGACCAGAGCATAAATTGGAAAGAGGGGACGGGGAGTCACATGATGGACTAAGCCTGAGAAGCAGCTAGCCACAGAGCTCCATGGTCAGAACACAAAAAACGTGGCTATTAAACTATTTTTCCTGTTCAAAGAATTTACGAAAAGTGAATTTTGTTAGGTGAATACAGTGCCAAACAAAATATGACTAATCTAACTTGTCCACAGCATGAAGACCTTCAGAATATGGAAACATCCCAGAGCGTCCATTCCCAGCTAACGAGCTTACCAGCTAAAAGTCAAAAAATGGACTCTCCAGGGGAAAAAATTCCCAGCAGCTAACCCAATGGAAATACAAACTGGATCGTTTCTTGTCTGAACTAGCTTCAGTTAAAATCACAATATGTGAAATGGCATTAGATGTAAGAATGTTTAAGAACACAATGGAATCGCTTTCTCCAGGGTCACAGATGCCAAAGCAAGAATTAGTTCAGTGGAGGATAGACAGGCTAAATATGAAAAAAATGCCCTGGAGATGTGCAAAAAAATGGAGAAACTGGAAGACAGGCTGGAGGATCAAGAGAATAAGCTGAGAAGAAATAACATTGCGCTGGTGGGTCAACCGGAACAGGCTGAAGGGGCTAACTTGATGAACTTTGTACAAAAAATGCTACAGGGGGTAGCAGGACCTCCAACCACTGGCCCCATATACCAACTGGAATTTGCCCATAGATCTTACTGGGCACAAACAAAAATGACTTACAAACCACAAATGATCATAGCATGGTGCACCAACCTACAAGACAAAAACCACATCCAAGCACAAGCAAGGGAAAACTAACATGGAACACACGCCACTTTCATATCTTCAGTGATGTAACTCTGGAAGTTAGGGATAAGCAAACAGCATACCAAGACATCAAAAACTCCCTACATAAAGTCTAGATTCCTTTCTGAATGCTGCACCTGGCCAGGCTTGTCATCATGACTGACAAAGGACCGCTGGAATTTCCAAACATGGGGGTGGCACACAGGGAACTAGCCAAACAGTTCCTGAAAGTGTTTGCCTCTACTTCAACTCATCAAGGGCTACCACTGACCAGGAAAACTAACTCTCTATAGTGACATTCATACAAGAAATAAAAGAGCATACACACACTGACAAAACCAGGTTTGCAACTGGGAATGCTAAATGAACATCTGCACCCTTCAAACAATGAGTGTTCCTGAGCCCAGGGACAGGGTGTATGGGAGGCCAAAAATCTGGAAGCGGGACACTGTAAAAATGGCTGACAAAACATTTGCCTTGGTCTTACCTCTCTCCTCCTTCCACAGAGAACATCTTTCCCACTGAATCTTTTATGGCCCTTTGTCCACCGCTCCACAGCCTGATAATAAATCTGAGCAAGACGTGACAGAGCGACCCTGAATATCCTTCCCTAAACTCAAATGCAGCCACAGAAGAAACAACTTGGAGCAGTGGGGCCCTTGGCCATGCCAGAACCATACCCCCCCAGGTAATATACATCACAATGTCAATGAGAGGACAACATCCCCAACTCATCAAAAGAGGACCCAGTGGTGAGGACACTCACAACACACCAGGACATGTTCCAAGCATCATCCAAAGAAGAAGACATAGCAGCATCCTCCATTCTTCCACTATAAGAAGCTAAAACAGCCACTCTGGACAGCAAGAACAGACTGCTACCTTGTATCAACAATGTCCAACAGGTGGTACCACACACAAGCCAGAGGAGTAAACAGAGAGGAGCGGCACCGAGTCTCACAGAAGGAATACAACAGAACACGCACAGAGAACACACAACACCTCAGCCCTAACAAAGTCATGAAAGGTGAGAGACTGTCAAAGTGAGGTATGGAATGACTGCAGAGCTGAGAACTCTGAGCCAGGAGAAATGTTTTAAAGGAACATCGGGTTGGGGGAGAGATGGTGAAACAGTGGGAGAAACAAATGTTTGTTTAAATCATGAATGCCTGAGTGGGACACAATGAGCAGGGGCTTAACTTCGGGGCAAACAAAGGCAGGCTTATACACACTGCAGGCAAAACTCCAGACAGCAAAAGCAGGATAGGAAATGGGGATACAGGTAAATGAGCACAGGGGAGAAGCCAAACAGGCCAGGCATCCTGTACCTGATGCAGAGAAAGACCCCCTGCTCTTGCCTCAGACAGCCAAAAGCATCCATTAGCAATATCGGCACAGGGTGGAAAGGGGGATGCTCCCAAAAAATCCTTACTACAACCTACAGGGTGGGGTGAAAGGGATGGGGTCAGAGCAGAAGGTACTGAACCAGACTCTGCTTATTTCATTGCAACCACAGAGTGCACTGTTTCTTTTATGTATCAACGGACACTGACCAGGCCAGGCAGGACCCATGAAATAAGGTGACAAAGTAACTAGAAACAAACCAGTAGTCACCAGCGCTCATGTGTGCCCATGTTCTAGCCCTCGCCTGCCTTGGGCCACATGCATTAGGTTGCCCATGACCCGCAAGTGGCTATGACACAGCCTATCTTGAAAAGGCATCTCGCACTCAAAGAAAGCAGGTAACAGGGGAAATGACAGTAGCTATGGTAGCTCATAGAACATGATAAATGAGTGCACAGACCTACCTCATGGAGGGATGGTTACACCCGCCCGCAGCCCCCTCCGAGTGTGTCAGCCCCATAGGCTATGGAGCCAAATGCACCCAACCATTACAAAAGAAAGGAAATCCTGGAATACCTGTTGGGGACCTTGATACCCATGGCAGAAGACAGAGAAAGTATTTACATATCCTGTGAGACCAGAAGAAGGACCAGGCTATACCGGGGAGTGGGTGCTGGAGTGAGGCCCCCCTGCCTCAAGCACCAACATGGGGGAAGAGACAGAGTGGGCTAAGTGGCAACAGAATGCAGGTAATACATTTGTAGCTTCAATCTGGATCACTGGGAGGGAGGGGTGGGGTGGAGCAGTGAGTGGTAAGCCAAACAAGGGGCACTACAGGCAATGCAAAAGGTGAGGGAAGTCAGAAGTTCAACATGCAAGGTGAGATGAATATGAAAGTTAATAATGTTTACTTATTTCTCTTGCAACATCCAGAACCATAAACCACAGAGCAAGGCAAGTGGTACTCATGGGAGCCTTTCATGGACCAAAGGTCAGGAGGACCTCTCCCAATCTGGAGAAACCCAGATTCTCAAAAGTCTAGGGGATGGAGAAGGCTGGGTCCCTCCTCTTGCATAAGATATTGTATATACTGTACGATATAAATAACTTTGTTGTAGGTAACTATGTAGGTTGTTTATTAGTAGTAGTTTGTATATTGCATTCACAATCATATGCCAACACTGTAACTTGCCCTTTGGGGATTACCAGAAGGGCAGGGGCATGGACCCCCGGGACAAGTCCTGGCACAAGGAACAAGCGGTGCCATGTAGAAACCCCTGCTTAGCCAACAACACCCACCACTTTGGGGGTCTTACACCAACCAGAACATCCAGATTCTACCAAACAGACACCCCTCCAACCCTGCTAATGACTTGCCTACCATGTAACTTCACTATGTGGAATGTGAAGGGGGCCCAAACAAAGGAGAAGCGATACACAATACTAAGACACCTTAAAGCCCTCAAAACCCAGACTGCATTCTTACAGGAAATACACACACACTCGGGTATCAGGGCCTTCTCTGGAGAAGGGAATGGGCGTGGCAGGTTTTTGCAGCAGGAGGTAATGACAGAAAAGCCAGAGTAGCCATTCTAATCCATAGAAATGTCCCATTCCACCTCCTAGAACAGATAGGGGACTCAATGGAGAGATATATATTAGTTTGAGGGGAACTGGGCAGACAGGAGATAATACTTGCTTCAGTATACAGCCCTAACATTGACAGCTCCAGATTCTTCACCACCCTGATGGCGACTGTGTCCACCTTACCAAACCACCCGACCATCATGGCCGGTGATTGGAACCTGGTAAAGGATAACAATTTGGACAGATCCAGAGCCAGGAGACTGGATCTGTGTCCAACCCAGAGAGCCATGTCTGAACTTCAAGACTTGCTCAGCCTCCTAGATATGTGGAGGATTCTCCACCAAGAATCCAAGGAGTATACATTCTGGTTTTCCCCACATGCATCATCCTCTAGGTTAGATTACTTCCTGATCAATCAGTGACTACTACAGCTTATCACAACATGTGAAATACAGACCACAGTCCTGTCTGACTAATCCCCAGTAACAATGTCAGTCCTATCCCCAGACCTTCTGGTACAGGACAGAATATGGAGAGTAAACAATGCCATCCTGAAAGACCAAACATGCCTGTCCAAAATCAAGAACTGCATTATGCAGTTCTTTGAAATAAATATCGACACCATCGTGAGGCAGTCCACCCTTTGGGGAGCATTCAAGTGCACCCTCAGGGGAGAACTGTTGCGACTGGCAACAGCCAGAAAGAAAAAGAGGGAAGCGGAGTGTGCAACGCTTCTCCACCAGATGAGAGACCTGGAGGGGAGGAGGGTGGGACCTATAAACCCACACATGGCCACAGAGTTCAACATGATCAGAGCTAGATACAAAAAGCTCCTAAGAGAACAGACTGAGGCAGCCATATTCAGAAACATGCTATGTAAACCAAGGCAAAAAGGTCAGGAAGCTCTTGGCCCTCAGGCTAGGGGCTCAGTCAGCAGCGGACACCCCTGTCTTCAATCCAAGGCAAATAGCAGATGCCTTGGGAGACTACTATTCCAGGCTATACATGGGGGATACACCAGCCACCGTGGAAGAAATTAAAAACTTCCTGCATAAAGCCAACCTCTTAAAGCCCCACAGGAGACTCTGGAGATGCTAGGGGCTCCAGTTTTGAAAGAGGAGATACAGGAGGTGGTGACATCTCTAAAACTGGACATAGCACCAGGCCCAGATGGCTTTACCCTCAGCCTCTACAAGTCATTGGGGAACGCTTTATTGGAACCACTGGTGAAACTCTTCAATGAAGCTAAAGAGCGGGCATTATTGATGCCCAAAATGCAGGAGACCATTATCACACTCCTCCAAAAACCAAAGATCCTACCAATCTGGGTAGCTACAGGCACATCTTCCTCTTGAAGTTTGACCTAAAGATCGTAGTCAATATCTTGGCCACCAGGCTAAGTACAGCAATAGATCACCTCACTGGTCCCAAACAGGTGGGATTCATGCAGGGAAGGCTTGCGGCAAATCTTCTGAGGAAATTGGGATACATATTAGCGACAGCCAGGAAGGGAATAACCCCGGCGGTTTGCTCTCTCTAGGTGCAGAAAAGGCCTTCGACAGGTTGTCCTGGATGTTTCTATTCAAGACATTGAAAGAGTTTGGTCTGCTGCAGGCCTTCATAGAATGAGTCAAGCTAATCTACTCTAACCCAAAGTCCAGGGCGCTATGCAATGGCGTACTATCCTTCTCCTTTCAACTGAGGTCGGGCATTAGACAGGGGTGCCCACTATCACCCTACCTATTCGACCTTTACATTGAACCCCTAACTAGGAGGATCCTAGCAGAGGAGAGTATCAAAGGGATTGAGATGGGAGGCCAAAGCTACAAAATTTCTACCTATGCTGATGATGTGTTGCTACAAATCGAAGATTTAAGTCAGTCAATCCCTCCTCCCACCTTAGCAATCCTGGAGGAATTTGGGAGGGTGTCAGGCTACAAGCTCAACAGGGACAAATCCTGTATAATGCCCTTCAACAAGTACACATTTCATGCACATGTGGTGCTACAGGGAGGAACATGGTGCCCCAAACAACTTAGGTATCTAGGAATTGTAGTCACCCAAAACAACAGACTACAACAGAGCCAGAATCTCGATGACATGCATACCAAAGTTAAACAAGACCTTGAGTGATGGTCCTCAAGCCCCTTAACCTTTTGGGCCCACATAAACATTATTAAGATGAATATTCTCCCCAGACTGTTATACCCAACCAGTATGACAGTCTGCTTCCTCCCAACTACATGGTTCAGAGCTCTAAAATCCATAATCTCTGCCTTCCTCTGGTTGGCAAGCCACCTTGCAGGGCCTACCAAAAACTCACTGCAGCTAAAGAGATGGGAGGTTGCAACTCCCAGACACGTGGCACACTCTACGCAGTTCTTCTGGTGGAGACAACACGGGACACCCATAGAGACTATAGAGTACACCCTTCAATGGAAAAGAATGCAACTAGACCTGTGCAGAGCAGCTAAGATCAGAATCCAGGCTCTGACTAGTATCCTGCACAAAGTCCTTCCAGCACCATTGAAGGGTTCCCCCTTGGGGGTCTCAGTCTGGGTCAGCAAGCAACTAAATGACCTGCTTGGCACAATGCTCATACGGGACCCAGCTCAGCCCGTGACAGGGAACCCCAATTTCAAAATACGGAACAAGAACATTCCAGAGGGCATCCTAGGGTCGGCAAGAGCCCTGACCCTGGGCTCACTATTAAATGGGGAATCACTGATCTCCTACCATGACTTTCAAGCATGGAATGCTCCTCTAAGAACCCCAGACTTTCCATTCATGCAGCTTCAACATGTGCTAGCATTGACACTGGGACCCAAACCATGGAAAGATGACACATTTGACAAATGGGATGAGCTCTGCTCCCTGGTGAACCAGAGACACACCACCTCTCAGATTTACAAACATTTACTGTATATCACAACCGACACAAACAAATCCTGATGTTGATACTGGCAGATGGAATTTCCTGAACTGGAGTCCCCAGAGGCCATAAAAACCCTCTGGAAGAACACAAACAACCTACTAAAGTTTGATGGCCTCAAACTTATGCAATGCCAAATTAACAACAACATGTACTATACTCCAACCAGGCTTTTCAAGGTGGGCAAACTGAGCTCCGACAGCTGCACTCACTGCAGGAGTGGCAGAGGCTCCCTCAAGTACATCCTGTGGGATTGTCTGAAAGCAAGACCACTCTGGGAGGAGATTAAAGCAAGACAAGACCCACCACTGGGCCTGGATGATGCCTTTACCCTGTAAACATGCCTGTTGAGGTGCAGTATGGAAGGGATATTTGAGGTTAGGAGGTATCACATAACCCTTATCGCAGCCATAGTGAAAAAGTTGATCCTCAGACACTGGACAGATGAAACCATTCCATTCTACCAAGAGTGGCACAGAATGATGCTTGATACCCTCCACATGGAGAAAATTATTAACCACCTACGCCACACCCCGAACTCTTACCTGAGAAGATGGAGCTCTCTCAAAGCAATCATACTCAACCCATAACCCCTGTTATTGTCCATACAACAGTGATAGTGGCTCCACCAATCTCCCCCAGGAAAAGACACAATGGTGCAGATATCCACCCTAGGGCCCCCCCCCTCAAAAATACTGACCCTCCTGACAACCACTGCTCCAAAGGATATTTCAGGATGTTAGGCAACCTGGTATAGGCATCTCCAGAATGTTGATGGAGACCAGGCATGGCCTTTACACACAGCATGCTGTATAATATGTAGAAGTGTAGTGTGTAGTCCTTGTTGTTTTTTACCTTGTCTGTAGCTCTGTTTCTACAAAACTATTAATAAAGTCTATTATTCAAAAAAAATAGGAAGAGGGGACAGGAAGAGGTCAGTGCTTGTGGAGCAATGAACCAGACTGACTGAAACCTACAGGGAAAGGAGAGCCTAAATATTGACAGCAAGGGCTTTTAACCGACTGGTGGTTCAACAGTCAATCAGGAAGGGGGCAGGACAAGGAAGAAGAAATAAGGACAGCAAGGGAAGAACTAGCTTGGATCGGGGGTGGAAAGAATGAAATGGGGGGATCATAAAAGATGGAGCTGGAGAAAGACAGGTCAAAAACAGCAGGGGTCACCTTGGGCGGTAGGGGACAAAAACAAGTACCAAACAATGAAGGGCCACAAGTGGTACGGTGGGAGGGGGAGAATAGTTGGCTGTAATAGTTGGGGGGCTGCTGTCTTCATGAGCACCCTATGGAGGATAAGGGAATGCCTTATTTGTCAGAAGCTATGGAGGATGAAGGCTGAAGTAGCAAGGTTGAAGGGAGACCTTGAGAGGAGGGACAGGAAGGGGAAAGGACATGGAGAAGGAGGGAAAGGAAGAGAAGGACAGAAAGGGAGGAGAGAGAGATGCAAGATGGGGGAAAAGAATGGAGGGCATGAAGGAGATGAAGCAGTGACAGAAGGGCCCAAAGCAGGACAAGGCAACAGGGGCTATGGACAGGAGGGAGTAGAGGAAATAGAATTTGGCAGCAGATACACAGTAGAGTCAAACAGGTACTGGCCTCTGACTGGGTTGAGGGACAAGGAAGGGATGAGAGGAAGGGGTGGAGGGGAGTGCTGTAAGGCCAAGTGAGGGAAGGGATATTGAGTGGGGTACATAAGAAGGGGAAGTAAGGGCAGCAAAGTGGTGGACAAGCGTAGGAGACATACAAACAAGGGTTAGGGATGCAGGGGGCAGGGGAGAATGTGTAGCATGAGAGAAAATCAGAGAGGAGGACATGGAAAAGCATAAGGAAATGGGAAGGGGGAAGGGATGGGAACTCAGAAGGTGGGGGACTTTCCAAGCGAGGCAGCGAGGGAAGCCAGTAGCATGGAAAGAGTGGGGGAAGAAAAGGGGGCAAGGGGAGGCCAAAGTGGGGAGGACAGAGGGGGAGGACTGGAAACTAGGTGCAAGGGTGAGAAGGATTCTACACCGGAAGAATGAGGCAAGACTGGAAGGGTCAATGGAGTAAAGCCAAGCCTGAGGGCAGAATGTCCTGGGGCAGTGATTGTACATGGGGATTCAATCATTAAGGGGATTCAGTGGCAAAGAAGGAAAGTAGCATTTAAAGGGAGGTCAGTGTTCTGTGATCCAGGAATGGAGGCTAGAAGGTCACTCCCCAGGATAAGAGACTGCTTCAACCTCGTGGGAGGGAAACCGCACCTAATAATACATCTGGGCACAAATGACTTGGCGGGAAAGAGGTGGAGGTGGTTCAGAGGAGGTTCAGGGGACTGTCAGAGGGCTGTAAGGGTTTGGTTAGCTCCCTGGCCTTCTCAAAAGTCCTATCAGTGCACTGCGCTAGCATGGCCAGGGGACTCAGGGTAAAAGATTTTAACTTAAGGCTGAGGCAGTGGTGAGGGGAGGAGGGATTCACTTGTCTGGGTGACTGGGAGGATACATGGGTGGATAAAAAACTGTACACAACAGACAGGCTACACATAAGTAACGAGGGGGCTAGACTAGGAGTGAAGCTGGAGGGGTACATTGACAAAAGGATGGGGAAGACTGGGATTTAAACTAGTCAGGGGAAAGTCCAGCACTTGGGGGCATGGGAATCCTCGGCCTAAGGGGGACAACACAGCCTGCAGTCTCCCAGCACTACAGACAAGGGACAGAATAAGGAGGGGGTACTGTAAGGGTGGGGAGGTTGGAATGGAATTCTTGCCAATGCCAGGAGCCTAGGGAACAAAATGGCAAACCTGAAGGCAGTGGTAGGGCTGGACAACCCAGACCTAATAGCAATAACAGAAACATGGTGGACGGAGGGACATATCTGGGAGGTGGAATTACAAGGGTACAACCTATTTAGAAGAGATAGACAGGGTAAAAAAAGGGAGGGGGTGTAGTCCTGTAAGTGGGGGATGGGATAGAGGCAGTGGAGAGTAGGGGAGTCAAGGGATCCACTGAGATCCTGTGGGTTACACTGGGGAGATAAAATAGTTGTAAGAGAGGAGAAGGCAACCCTCCTAAATAGATATTTTGCATCAGATTTCATGACAGAAAAGGAAGGGAAAGGGCCAGAATTGAGTAGAAAGGGGAGGAAGGGCATTGAGGCAGACACAAGTCCCTTCACAGTGGAGATGGTGATGGAGGAGATAGGAAAGCTAAACTTGAACAAGGCTATGGGGCCTGACTGGATACACCCAAAGGTGCTTCGGGAGCTAAGGGAGGATCTGGCTTGGCTTCTGGCAAGGCTGTTTAATCTGTCCCTGGAATCATGGAGGATCCTGGGAGACTGGAAAAAGGCCAAGGTGGTACCAATATACAAGGGAGGGAGAAAGGAGGAGCCAGGCAACTACCACCCAGTCAGTCTCAGTTCAGTTGTGGGCAAGTTAATGGAGACTCTCATAAAGGAGAGACTGGTGAGGTACCCAGAGGAGAAGGGTCTGGTTGATGATAACCAACATGAGTTCACAGCTGGTAGGTCTTGGCAGACCAACCTAATAGATTTCTTCAAGGGGGTTACAAAGGTGTTTGGGGGGGGGGTGATGTGGCCTATCTGGATTTCCAGAAGGCGTTCAATTCCCTCCCATATAGAAGGTTGCTAAGCAAGTTTAACAGTCTGTGGGTGGTAACTAGGCTTACAAAATGGGTGGAAAATTGGCTGGATGGGAGGACACAGAGAGTGGTGATCAATGGTAGTCATTCCAGGGAACTAGGTGTGAGGAGCGGGGTGCCACAGGGGTCAGTGTTGGGGCCCATACCATTTAATGTGTATGTAGGGGACTTAGCGGAGGGTCTGAATGGAAAGCTGTGTTTGTTCACAGACAACACAAAGTTATATAATAGGGTGGATGCTCTGGTGGGTTGGAGAGGATGTGGCAGGATCTAGCCAGGCTGGAGGAGTGGGCAGATCAGTGGCAGCTGCAGTTTAATGCAGAAAAGTGCAAATTAATGCATATATGTCAAAATAACCCAAGAGACTCTTACTACCTTGGGAGGTATCACTGCAGGCTATAGAGCAGGAAAGGGACCTAGGGATCTGGATCACAGACACATTTAAGGCTAGTTGGCAGTGTGAATGGACAGCTTGGAAAGCAATGGGAATACTGGCATGCATTGGAAGGGGCTTCACTAGTAGGAGGAAGGGTGATTTTGCCATTATATAAAACACTGGTCAGACCACAGCTGGCATATGGAGTTCAATTCTGGAGGCCATAGCCAGTTTTAGGCACCAGCGAACCCTGTGGTTGCTGGGAGCCCCTCCTCCTGGGGGCCCCAACCAGAGAAGTTTACCATATTCATTTTTAAACATTTTTTTATCTTAATATATTTTTAAAACATCAGTAAAGGACTGTGCAGATCCTTCTGGTTCTGTCATGAAATACCTCAACAAGCTATGATCCAGTCAATAGGAGGTGGATAGGCAGCAATGGATGGGATGGGAAGAACAGCCCCAAGAAATGACACTGCTGTGTCCTCCTAAATTTTTTTAAAACACTACTGGTTATACTAAAGCTATACATAGAAACAAAAAAATATAACATTTGCTGTCAGCTAACTACTGCTTGGCCCACCTAGTCTGCCCATTTTTCTCTGCCTATAGTATCACCACAAATAAAATCTTGCACTTATGGGCTGCAGTAAAACACATGGGCTAAAGGTGGGCCAAGTAGAGGGGCCCCATGACTTCACTAATTCTGCTGGGGGCCCCCAAAACCCTAAAGCTGGCCCTGCTGGAGGCCTCACTTGCAAGGGCTGTTCCAAAATTTTCTCTGCACTCACAAAGAAGGATGAGACTCTGTATCCATTCAAAATTCAAAACTTTCATTTTGTTAAATGGACAATTCCAGATAGCTAATCTCACACACATGGAATTTGCTGCTACTGCCCAAAGGCCCCAGTACTTCGACCAGATGTGATCTTCCTCAAGGGGTCGAGCTGGGGCTAACTGGTGAGGAGATTTAGATTTTGAATGGATACAAGTCTTGTCCTTCTTTGAGTGCAGAGAAAATTTGGAAAAAGCTATGAGGACTGGGGCTGGCATTCCCCCTCTACTGCACCCGACTCCACACAGTGAGCATACGGCAGAAATTGGTACGTCCCACTTACAAGGGGACAGGGACAGGCTAGAGATGATACAGAGAAGGGTGACCAAGATGATCCCAGGGATGCAGGGAAGAACATGTGGGGAAAGGTTGGAAGAACTCAGTCTTTATATGCTGGAAATGAGATGGGGAAGGGGGGACATGATGGAAACCTTCAAGTATACGAAGGGAATAAACAAGGGTAAGAGGGATAACATCTTCAGGCTGAGTGAGAACAAAACCACCTGAGGGCATGCTTATAAACTGGGAGGGGGGCAGCTTTAAGGGGGATGTGAGGGGCGCTACTTCTCAAAGAGGGTTGTACAATCATGGAATAAGTTGCTGGAGAGGGTGGTGGAGGTGGACAAGGTGGAAAAATTAAAAAGAGTGTGGGACATCTATATGGGACTCGGAAGGGAATGGAAGAGAGGGCAGAGTGGGTAAAAGAGAGAAGGGAGGCTATATCTGGCAGACTAGATGGGCTGTATGGTCTTTTTCTGCTGGCAAAATTCTGTGATTCTATGATTTTCAGAGTTTAAAGGGCTTGGGCCACAGAAATGCCTTTTACTGGTTTGGTGAAAAAATATTAATCTGTTCTAAAGTTATTCAATTTTAAAAATGTGGGTCCTAAGCATGCTCAGTCAGCACTTCAAAAATAGCTGTAAAAACTGTTATTCATAAGCGCTTGAATAATAATGAACATGTTTGCATACCCATTTTAAAAAAAAATTAAGGGAGCATTTTGAAATCCTCTTCTGTGTCTTTTTTTGTGCTCGGAAATCCTTTTTTGCAAACTGCAAAAAAAAAAACACACAAAACACGAAAAACGGACAGAATTTGCCAAAATGAGAGGAGCACTATTACATTTTCTAAAGTCCTCCCGGGACAGAAAGAAGAGGATTAAGGAGTTCAGCAAGTGGCTGGGAAAGTGCTGTCTTGATGTGGGGTTTGGGTTGGTGGGAGGCTGGGGAAATACACAAGATAATAAGGAGCTATTTGCCAAGGACAGACTGCATTTGAGTATGGAGGGAAAAGGAGTGCTAAAAGATAAACTGGGGGAATTTATTGTCAGAAATTATTATTTAAACTAGATGGGGGGGGCTTAGACTCAAGGGACAGGCAGTAAAGCTAAAACTGGCAGAGAATGTGCCTCTCCCCCAAACTGGAATTTTTTTATGAAGCGAAAGTGTCACAGAGGGGCATAATCAAAGGGAAAGGGGTGGTTGGAAAGGGGAGGCAGGTTGGAAGGTGGTCTCCACTAATGCAAGGAACCTGGGAAATGAATTACTCAAGTTGCAGGCAGTGATAGCGGGGGCGAGGGTTGATATGACTGCAGTCTCAGAGACTTGGGCCACCCTGCACCATTATTGGACCTTAATAATCCCTGGATACAGAACATACAGGAGGGACAGGATTTTTGGAAGGGAAAGAGGAGTGGTGTTATTTGTAATGGAGAGGATACAGTGTAGAAGGTATGAGAAAGAGGAACGTAATGTGGAAATGTTGTGGGTTAGTTTGCAGGATGCTAAAGGATGGTGGGTCAATATGGGAGTAGTCTACAGGCCTCCAACTCAAACTGAGGAACAGGACAGGGAATAGGTGGAAAACCTTATTACTCACTGTGGCAGAGGTAAAGGCAGGATGGTGGTGGTGCAAGATTTTAACCTGCCAGGGGTAGACTGGAGCACAACGGCATCAGAAAATGCCAAAAAGCAATGGATACTGGACACATTCCAAGTTATATTCCTGTCACAACTGAGGGTAGAGCCAACCAGAGAGGGAAGAATCTTGGACTTGGTTCTGGCTGATGGGGATCAGACTAGGGATGTAGTAGTTGAAGACCCACTGGTAGGGAGTGACCACTCGACAATATGGTTCTCCCTAGACCTGGGGAGGGAGGAAGGGTAACTGGACAAACAAGAGGGCAGTGGATTTCAGGGGTGCAGATTTCAGGAGGGTGGCAGGAATTCCGGAGGGACACTTGAAGAAAATAAGTAATGGCATGGACACGGAGAGTAGGTGGGAAATTTTGAAGTCAAGGTTGTTAAAATCTGCACAAGAATCCAATGTAAAAAGGCTAAATCAAGAAAACCTAGCTGGTAGACCAGGGAGACAAAGGAGGGGATAAGGGAGAAAAAGCTAGCCTATCAAAGATACAGTAGAACCCACAGGGAGCAGGATAGGGAGAAGTACTATAAGAAATCAAAGTAGGTGAGCAGGCCGGTGCAGTCAGCCGAGGCATCTAAGGAGCTTAGTTTGGCACAGGGGATCAGGGAGTGGGAGAAGGAATTTTTTTAGATACATCAGGGAGAGGAGGAATGATAGGGTGCAGATCTCCAGGCTTAGAAAGGAGAGGGGGTGGGTAGAGAAGGGAGTGGAGCAGGATGACGTATTAAATGAGTACTTCTGCTCTGTCTTTACAAGGGAAAAGGATAGACTAATCAGACGGGGGGAGGTAGGGTAGGGGTTGAGGAGAGGGGGAAACCAAATTGCTGGTGTGATACTAGAGAAGAGTGTGGGAGGGCCTAAAGGACTTGAGAGGTGACAAAGCCCTAGGCCTGGATGGGACTTACTCCAGAGTCCTAAAGGAACTGGTGGCTGTCCTGGCAGTACCTCTGACAGAGTTATTCAATTTCTCCCTCCAAATGAGACATGTAGCCCTTCACTGCAGAGAATGGCACACATTGTGCTCATCCACAAGAGCTGACCTATGAATGAGCCAGGGAACTATAGACCAGTAAGTCTGACGTCAGTGGTGGGGAAACTATTGCAGAGCATACCAAAGGAAAGACTGGTGGAGTTCCTGGAGGTTAAACACCTTCAAGACGTCTGGCAACACAGATTTACCTGTGGGAGATATTGTCAAACAAATCTGGTGGAATTTTATGACTGGGTGACAAGATCCCTGGATGGAGGTTGGCCGGCTGATGTCCTATATCTGGACTTCAGCAAGGCGTTTGACTCAGTACCACATGGGAGACTCCTGGGCAAGCTGAGGAATTTAGGGTTAGGGGAAAGGATAGTGAGTTGGATTAGAAACTGACTGAGTGACAGAGAGCAACGGGTGGTGGTGGTGGGGGGGAGAGTATCGACACACAGGAGCGTCATTAGTGTGGTCCTGTGAGGATCAGTGCTTGGACCACTGTTATTTAATGCCTCCATTTCAGACATTGCAGACGGGGTTAGGAGCAAAATGAGTTTGTTTGTTGATGACTCCAAATTAGGTGAAGTGGTAGAGAATGAGAAGGGTAGGAAGACCTAGAAAGACTTGAACAATGGTCGGAAACGTGGCAGTTGGGTTTTAATGCACAGAAGTGCAGCATATTGCATTTGGATGCTAGGAATCCATGGTACAACTGCCATTTGGGAGGGAAAAGCTTAATAGTCTCGGAGGAGAACAAAAGATCTGAGAGTAGTGATAACTGGAAAAAATGAAGCACTATGAGCATTACAGGAAGGCAGCAGCTAAGGCAAACAGATTGCTGGGGTGCATTGCTAGGGGGATCACGTCTAGAAGGGAGGGGATAATACTGCCACTGTGCAAATCCTTGGTGAGGTCGCCCTTGGAGTACTGTGTATAGTTCTGGCGATCTTACTTGAAGAAGGGCACTATGCTCCTGGAGAGGGTCCAGAGGAGGGCATCTAAAATGATCCTTGTAATGGGGGATAAGCCCTACATGGAATGACTCAGAAGGCTAAATATGTACTCACTGGAGGACAGAAGGGACGGAGGGGACATGATCGAGATCTTTAAATTCTTGAAAGGTATCAAAAGAGTAAGCACTGAGGGTTTATTCAGAATGAAGGGGGAAGGGTCCACAAGGGGACATAGCTTAAAACTGGCAGGGGGGAACTAGAGAAGGGATCTGAGAAAACATTATTTCACGGACAGGGTAATGGAGACTTGGAATGCACTACCTGAGGAGCTAATAACAATGGAATCAGTGGGAGGTTTTAAGGATGGATGATGCAGATACATGGACAAAGTTCGGGTTGGGGAAGAGGGGACCAGTTGGAGTGTGCAGAAGGGGAATCTGGTAAGGGATGTATGGAGGGGAGGAGGGTGTGGCATCAACAGTGGTTAAACTGTGAGCTGCATCTCAAGTAGACATGATAGACCATAAGGCCTAATCTGCTGGCAAGTTCGTATAATCTTGTTTCCCAAATTTGCAGAAAAAAGAACATGCAGAAGGATTATAACATAGCCATTTTTTTATCACTCCACAGGGAAGAAATGGTTTGGGAATTTGGTCTGAAATTTTCCAGGTAAAAAGGGCTTGCCCCACAGATATGCCTTTTGGTGAAAACATATTAATTTGTTCTGAAGTTATATGGGATTGAAATTTTGCTTCATTTCCCATAGGATAACATTGTAATGTGAGGTGTTTCTTTAGTGCTGCACACCACAGAAACACATACAAATTTGCTCTGACATTTTCAGGGTACAAAGGGCTTGCCTAACAGATGTGCCTTTTTCTAGTTTCTTGTTAATAATTTGGGGTCAAAATATGTTACAATGGGGAATTTATGCACATCCATCAAAATTACCCTATGCTTGCTGGTAACTTTTGCTCTTTACAATATTTTCTTCCCAAACTTTCAACATAGCCATTTCTTTACACCAACTCATGAACATGGCAGCTGTCATTTCTCAATTCTTTGACAAAATCTGTTTCCCCACCTCTGGCATAGTACGGCATTATGGTGGTATAGAATTATGCTTTGGCACAGATTTGAAAATTTTCATCACTGGCTTAATGAGGTAGGGTAATAAGAAGAGTATGCTGACAGTTTATTTGCTGTTGGGTACAAATGAAAGTGCAGGGCCCTCTTCACCAATACATATATATACATATACGCAGGGATGGGAGCTCAGGGCCCAGAGGGCACTATGCTCCCACAGGAAAATAAAGATACAATTACACTATCTGAAAAATTATGTATGGATGCTACGGTCCTGCTAGCTGCTCACCACATTGCCACTGGCGAAGCCATAGCTGGGTGGCGAAAGGATTTTACTCCCACCATACCATGGAGGTGTAAAGATGTAGCCATGACCTGGATTTCACCACTTTCTCACCACGGAACTGGGGGACTACAGAGACAGTGGCCAAAGAGCTACAGGGACCAGCTGGCATGCTAAATCTCCTAGGACTCCATGAGAGTACTTCCGGGAGTACCATAGTGCACATGTGCAGGTAGCTGGGAACCACCTGACTACAGTCCGGTGCAAGCCTGCAACCAGCTGACTGGATCCTTCATTTTGGAGGAGTCATGTGTCATTGGAGCATTTGTAAGACATGTCTTCTCTGGCCAATCACTGGGAGTTTGATGTTCTGATGGGCGGTCTCTCATAGTGGGGCAAGTCACCCGGGCTGTGGTGATGACAGGGAGCGGGTGGTTCCTTTCTTTTCAGTGAACACTGGAGCATGAAAAATTTAAAATAAATACCTTTGCTGGCATATTTAGATTGTGGCTAGGTAGAGAGGGCACTAGAGAAATGAGGAGTCAAGAAAGAAATGACGAAAGCATAAAAAAAACAGGAGAAACATCAAGTGCTGATACAAATAGCAAAGACTTTAGCACAAATGCATTTTTAGCATGAAATCTTGCAGAAATGAAACTGGATAAAGTGAAGCAGTGGGAGTTTAGATAGACACTGTGTATTTGCTGATAGATGCAGGGGCAGCCTACAGAACAACATAAAAGAAATAAAAAGGGCAGATAAGAGCTAGTGTGATAGCTAGAAAGTTACATAAAATAAATATGTGCACAAAATCAATGAATGGCTGTGGGCAGATACTGAAGGAAAAAAGACAGAGTTAAGCCTGAATGTAAGGGCTTTAAGATTAAAGGAAATAAGCATACTTCCCTACATATTTTAACTGGAAGCAGCCATGTGTAGAGAGAACAGATAATCAGACAGAAAAAGGGAGTGGATTGAGAAAACAACAAGGGCAGAATTTTGCTATGAATGTATAAATAAATTTAAAACAAACTTAAATAAGTGGATCTGGAAATAAATGTATGTACTGAATTAATTCAGTTCTAGCTCCTGAAATAAAGGAGATCTGATTAAAGAACAGGGCACAAAAAAAAACAATTTTTTTTTGTCACCAATTGCAATTGTAAATATAATTAAAGATACAAGACAACAGGACAGACAAGAGGGAGAATTATTACCTGGATGTGGATAAGAGCCAGAATGGAACATTGGGCAGACAGAGTGAGTATTGGGGCTTTTCTAAAGTGAACTGGAGGCAGCTAAAATAAGTGGAGGAACTGAGGACAGGCAGGGATAAGTAGCAGGAAGGGGAACGTACAGGGAGAGGACTAAATAATTTCAAAAGGACACACACAGCAGGTAAACAGATAAAGCCAGAATTAGAGAAACTAAGCAAGAAGTAAAAATATTTATTTTATGTACTAGTAGGTATCTGACTTGTGTGACTATAACTGTGTGTCAAAGGCAAGCTCTCACACTGCAACTGGCAGCAACAGCTGTGTGTTTAATTTTGTGTGCTACTGCTGAATAAATTAATGTATTACAATGCTGAAGCATATATATATATATATATATATATATATATATATATACTGCATATACTGTGGCCTGAGGCTACACATCTGTGTCCCCCCACCACATATATACAGTGAGTTGATCCCATGACAATTTGTGTGTATGTGTGTGTGTGTGTGTGTGTGTGTGTGTGTGTGTGTAGTTTGGATGTGTATAAATTCTGTATGTTGTAAAATAAAACTTAGAAACCCAAGTTCATTTCAAGAACTTTATTAATCACACAAATATCAAAACTATATTTTTGGTTTCTGATGGTATACAATCACTGCATCTCTTAAAGTATTAAACAAGAGACTATATCACATGCAAACAAGTCCTTAACAGTCACATCTATTCTTGTGCCATCTGTTTAAATAAGTGCAAGAAATAGTACATATCTTGTTCAAAAAACTCGACTGTCACAATATTCTTATGCCATCAAATGTCTAAATTAGCAAAGAGACAGTTACATCTTGAGCCAACAACTAACAGCATCACATATATTCTTGTGCTATCATACTGTCTAAATTAATAAGCAAATTACCACTATTTGTGCAAATAACTCTGTATCGAGTGTCACGATATATTCTTCTGCCATCAAACTGTTTTAGTCAAACAAGACAAAACGAATCTGGTGCAAACATTTCATCTTGAGTCACAGAGTCACATATTTCTCTGCCACTGATTACTGTCAAATTAAAAATGTCGGAAACAAATCCTGAAACCACTGATATACAGAGTCTCAGTACTGGCCAGGTGCAGGCCACAGTAAAACAAAGCAAGATAACAGATATTTTCAAAAGACCCAGATCAACAAGTCCTGTCCCCAAAACTGAGCCAAAACTTAGTGCAGAATGTCGCAGCACCTCTGTAGCAATGGAGAGCACCCACTCTCAAATTGCAAGCAAGAGAACCAGAGTTTATGTCAGAGACAGACATAGGGAAATTAAGGATTCATGGTTTGAAACCTGATGATGGCTCATTCGTGACAAAGAAGCTACATTATTCTATTGCAGAATTTGTAAAGATACAGGCCAAAGAAACATTTTCACAGAAGGAAAACCAACCAATAAGCCTAAGGCTGACGATTTCAATAAACATCAGATGTCCAAAGATCACAAGTGAGTTTCGTTACAGATGCCCCACCAGTTTGCCATTCTTGTTTTCTCCCGAATCTGTTGTTAATTTGTCACCGTTTTAAGAACGATGTTCTCAGTTTTAATATAATAAGGCTTGCAGTAGAGGTTGAAAGAAGGAAAAAAGGAATGACAAAAGCTGTGAGCACAGCGTATTCATCAGTGAAAAGTGTCATCATAGCAGAGCTGTGAAGCATTTATTACATGGGCAAGACTCTGAATGCAAATCATAACATACAGAAACTTTTGGAACTGCTGGTTCACAATGTATTTTCACTTGTCATAATATCTCAAATAAAAAAAATAAAGTCTTGCTTCATAAATAAGTCATGGAGGGGGGCAACAGGGTGACTGCAAATCTTAACATCAAGAAACTGTAGGTCCAACAGTACTTTACTTGCCACTTCAATTCAAATAAACAAAAGAAAAATTAAAGTTGCATCCTTGCTGCAGCAGAGTCTTGCTAAAAGTCATGGGGGGGGTCATGTTACTGAGTAACTCACTGAAATGTCTGTTCAATTCCTTTTTTCTCTTTTTCTATACAGGAGTCTAGTATGCTAGCACCTATAAAGCAATCAGTCCTTCAAGACACAGGCATCTATACACACACTGAATCCATCAATGACTTTCACAAAGCAATTTTTAAGACTGTGCACAATGCCTTTTTAAAGGAATTGGAGGATTCTCCATGTAAGATTTCTTCTCTACAAATTGATGAGGGAACAGATGTGGCCAACAAGAGTACATTGATTGTATATATCAGATTCACTGACAGCAAAGGTAATGTTCAGTCTAAATTTTTAGATGTGACTGAGCTTGCAGAATGTAATTCAGAAGCTGTATACAATGCTGTGAAGTACATGATCTCTGATAAATATCTAGGAGATAAAGTGCTGATAGGACTTGCAACTGTTGGGGCCCCTGTAATGACAGGATGCAAAAAAGGTGTGATGACTCTTTCAAAACTTGATCATCCATATTTAGTTGCCACTCATTGTCTCACACATAGACTCTCCTTAGCATCAGAGAAACCGGCCAATCAACAGCAGTATCTGGTCAGTTATATGTCCACTGTGAATTAGCTTGGGAAACTGATATAGTGCTCACCCAAATTTTGTTGAATACTTGATCAGAGCAAAGATGTACTCTAGGAGTATGATGTGAAGCTAAAACAGATTTTCTTCACTAAATGGCTTTCATTTTCAGATTCTGTACAGGAATTACAAGCATGCATAGCCTCACTTATTTCTGCTTTGTCACAAATGACAGAGGATAACTATCAGCGAAACCTTGCTATGGGGTGCCTTAAAAACATGGGGACTTTCAAATTTGTTGTCACTTCTTTCTTTCTGGCTGATGCAGTAGGTCTTCTTGTAATTCTCTTGAAATTTTTCCAAAAACAGTCTGTCATCTTCTCGGAGGCAAGGCAGCAGCTTGTTAGCACCACTGATGCACTTCATGCATTGCCTGAGAATTCAGGACCACACTTAAAAGTTGTTTTTTTTTTTATCAGAGATGCCAAGTGAACCACCAGAAGAGGGAAAATCTATATTTAGAGCACATACTGTACACTGCTAGCTACATGGGATCAAAGAGAACAGTTCAAGAATCTACAAACTTCTTATATACAGTCAACAGCTGAACAACTTGAAAGTTACTTTCCAGAAGGGACATTGTTGGACAACTGGAAGGTATTAAACCCACACAATGCACTTGACAAAAACATTGATAGTTACAGAGAACAGGAGATTGAGAAACTTATTGCTCACTACGGTGTCCTTAAAGAAGGACTCAGTACTAATATCCTGCCAGATAATCAAGATGAAACCAAACTGGAATGGTCATTATTACGTAGATTATTCTCGGCATACTAAGAGTCCACTATTGAAGAGTTCAATGTCAAAGTGGTAGTCCCAGACAAGGAATCTTGGCCAAACACATCCAAACTATATTCAGTATGTCTTGCAAACCCATAGTGCATACAACAACATTAAGACTGCTAAGAGGAATCTTCTTAAAGTCTGGAATGTGAACTATGTAATAACTTTCCTCGTCGAGGCTCCTGACGACATGGGAAAGTTTGATTTCAAAACTGCATTTGACATCTAGGCATTGGAGAAGTACAGGCGTGATTTCCTTCAAACTGGCAAGACAACCAAATATGCACCTTCAAGTTCTTCTCAAGACCTGCAGCGTTGCATAGACCTAACAAAAAGGAAAAATAAATCAGCCCAGCTAGTGGCCGTGCTTGTTCTTATGATATTTATTTTGTTGTATTTGATACCTACAGCAAAATGTGTGTGTTGCCATTTTCTCCACTGCTTGAATCTTGTGTGGTCTTCACAAAACTCAGACGCACAGAAAAAACAAATTACTGCTGTTGGTTGGCAGCATAATTGTAATTAAATGTCATGACAGTCTGGCATGTGGCCGGCCTTGCTTAATGTTTTCAAACAAATAGTTTTCATAAAATTACACATCTAATAACATTATAGTTTTTCTGCTTTACCACAGAAATGTAATTTTACTGCCTTCATGCTTATGAACCCAGCCTGGCACTGATCTGGACAGAGATTCAAAAGTTACCCTGGCTTCTGGGTTAACTGATTTTTTAACTACTGGGCATGTTTATTTTGCCACATTGTTTTCAAAGCAATTACTTTTTCAAAACAGTACTGATATCTTTGATTATTGTAAGCACGACTGGTACCAATTTGTTTTCAAACAACAATATCAAGGCTTTTTAAGGCTTTCCGGATATTATACACTTGGATGCTGTTTTTCTTATGTAAAATACTGTCACTCAGTGTGCCTTATGTGTTTTAGGCTTAGCCTTACTGCATTGGTTGGCCTGGCAGATTTTCCACATTAGTGTGTGGACTAAAAAGTTAAAAGTTGATGGGTTAATTTTTAAGTCTGTATGGCAAAGCCATGCTGCCTTTTTGCTATGAAGTAGATTAGAAAAGGGGCTTCAGGACAGCTATTGTGTGTAACTACATGGTGATGCATTCATTTCCACAGCATTAGTTTTCCACTGCCTTGCCCTCCATCAGACCTCACAACCCCCTCTTCCACTTCCCCTCCTGCAGGAGCACTTAAAAAATAGTTCTGCAGAGTTTTTAAAAACACAGGACTTGATCACCAGTTTCTAAGTTTATTCTGCTGTCAGTTGATGATATGGCTGGCGCTAGGACCCTGGGGAACTCTATGTCAAAAGCAGATGTTAAAGGAATTTCCGGTCATTCCAGTGAACTCCCAGGAGTGAACTGCAGAGTGAGGAATAAACTGCTTGTGTTTTTTTAAAGCTCCAGGTAAATTGACATAGTTTTTTTTCATGATTCAAAACAAGTTTTTGAAATGTTTAGTAATGTAATTTACATATTGACAGTTTCCTTTCATGATTCAAAATAAGTTTGTCTTTCAAATGTTTAGTAATGTAATCCCCTGCTTTCTCAAAACTTTTCACAGTAGAGAATTGCATAAAACAAATACCTTTCAATACAGTTTGCAGCAATAATTGTTTAAACAGTAGTAGGACAGTGCTGGGGGAAGCAATGGTGATTCAGAGATGATATACTTTTCAGGGAATGCAGAAGGGAGAGCATGTGTTTGTGGGATTAGAAGGAAAAAAGACTGAGGGTTTCAGTAGTGGTCAGTAGGCTGGGACAGAGCTTGAGAGAACAGGCTGCAAAATGAGGAATAGGTACTGGAAAGCAAATATATATGGGTGGTCAGTACCAGTGGCTCCAGCTATGTAGCACCTACAACCTCATTAGTCCAGCAAAAATCTGTTAAAGCCTAATCTTAGCTTTAAATGGTAATATTTTACATTTTGTGGAAGAGTTGCCCCCTTGAAAAAATTCTAGATGCCCCCCTGGTAATCAGCAGTGCAGAAAAGTACCACGATTCCGTGTAGAAAAACTGTTTTATATGGCGCAGAACAATTCACAACTGCCCATAACTTAGGTAAGACACCTCACCTAGGGAAGAGTTGCCCCCTTAAAAAAATTCTGCTTGTGACCCTGGTGATCAGCAGTGCAGAAAAGTACCACAACTCTGTGTGCAACATCTGCTTTATATGTTGCAGAACAATTCACAACTGCCCATAACTCAGGTAATAAACCTTACCTCTACTGATTTTGCAGGACTATTACCCCATGACCCTCCTGATGATGAAGTCATCCTGTAAAACTGGTTGAGGTGTCTTACCATAGCTGCAGGTGGTTGTAAATTGTTTTACTTCTAATTAAGTTGATTTTGCACACAGAATTGTGATGCCTATGATGGAATATATTACATTGGGCAGACTGTGCAGTGAAGCCAAGATTGCTGTCCCTTTGAGTGCGTAAAAGTAGCCTAGCACCTAGATACTCAATTAGGTAAGCTACAGTAGCTGAGTTTTTGAATGCACATTTAGAGTTCCTCCCCACCATGGCACCCACAACAGGATTTATACCAACCACTGTGGTGCGACAGGTGGGGTTAATAGCAGACAGGGTCAAATCCACAATTGGGGTTAGCTCTAAAGCCAGAGAACTGGGTGTGCAACACTGGGGGGGGGTTCTTTTAAAAAAAGAAAGTATCTCCAGGTAACCCTGACTCTTCAGTACCCCAGTTATACTTCAGTGGTGCTCCCCTGATTCAGATTTAGGGAAATCTCCTTCTGGCTAACTTTGTTGCTGTGTCTCTCAGATTGCTAACTTCTTTAAGGTACTAGAAGATATAGTATGGCAGAAGCATGTGTAGAATCTGAAAGTTGGAATGTAGTCTTCCTCACAGCATCATCAGTGTGCAGACTGCTCTGCTCTCCCCTGTCAGGTGCTCCTTGTTACTACTACTTCTATGCCTTACTGGAGCAGGTGACCACAGGAGAGAGAGTTGTACAAGAAAGAAAGGAGGAATAGATGTGCAGAACAGCATGATGTAGTAACCTACAGAAAATGCAAAGTTGCAAAACTTCCAAATATTTTAATTAATTCAAGGCAGGTTAGACCACAGGCACACACCGCTATGCGCAGGGTCTTTGAACTTTAATGGAGCAGGTGCGCTGTGGGAGGGTAAAGACTTAAGGTAGCCAGGATTTATATACTATTGCTCCCTCTCTAAAATTATAGATCAGAAGTCAAGAGGGAAGGGAACCCACCATTGACATATCGGTCACAAAACTATGGGGGATTAAGTGGGTTTAGAGGTATTCTTGACTTCTGGCATGCAGTTTCAGGGAACCAAATCTAATTAACAAAAATAAAAAGATTGTGGTGGAGAGTGAGAAATGATTGCATTGGGAAAAGGGTGAATAACTTAAGAACTTTTCATAGGCTACCCGGGGGACTTTTTGGGGATTTACTTTTTTTTTCAGGCCCAAACATGGAGTCCTGAGTATCTAGAGTGGCTTGCCAACAATCCCACTTGCCTTGTAGTGTTGTGCTGCTGGGGATGTCTGATGTCTCTGCATTTTCAGCCTTCCCCTCTCCTAACAGCTGTAGTCACCATCAGATATAGTGATATTTCATAATGCATTCAAGCACTGATATAGTGACTAGCTGATCAAGTGTCTGCATTTTTCTGGGTGCTGGTGGTGGTGATTGCTCAGGACAATAAAACATTGTAATGGAGCCTCTCCATCACATCTATGTAGCAGCACAGTGTCAGAGGTGTTGAGACCTAAGCTTTTGGTCAAAGCACAGCCATGTATTTGGAGATAGGTGGGGTACCATGAACCAGCACTGAACTTCTGGCAGCTGGGAAACAGTGACCACCATGACCTCAGTCTATCATATCAAATCAACTTTATTTATAAAAAAGCGCCTTTCAAAAACCAAGGCACTTGTACAAAGTTCATTAAAAATCAAACAATTAATAAAACCATAATAAACATATTAAAACCCATGGCTGCAGCACTAAAAATCGGCATGTGCCATACTAAAAAGAAAAGTCTTTAATGCTGTTGTAAAACTTTGGACGGTGAGGCAATCTCGAACCTGACAAGGTAGAGAATTCCACAGGTTTGGGGCCACAAAACTAGAAAGACCTGGCCCCAGATGTCTTCAAATGAACCCTGGGAATCCCTAGCAATCCCTTGTCAGTGGATCAGAGAGAGTGGGAGGGACAGTAGGGATGAAGGAGATCTTGTAGGTAACCAGGTCCCTGATCATGTAGGGCCTTATAGGTCAGCAAACTGACCTTGAAGGTGATCTGCCACCATACTGGCAGCCAGTGCAGTCTGTGAAGCACAGGCATTATATGACTATCACATGTTCTCTGCTTAGAGCAGGGCTGGGTGGAGTGAAGTGCTGCATGCCATAGTGCTGAGTTGTTGCTCCTCACATAGGGGTACCCACAATAGGGTGAAGACAAATTGGATGAAGGCGATCAGTGCATGGGAAAACAGGCAACAGCAAGATGCATGCCTGGCAATTGCATTGTGCACCTCGCTGGTTGAACTGTATGTTGGTCCCAATGCAGGGGGGCTTTGTCCCCGCACCCCCCTTTAAATAAATATAAACATCCCTAGCCCACACTTAAGGGGATGGACCTCACCTGGGGCCTCACTTTCCTGTCGACCCACAATTGCTGCTGTATGGAAGTCCCAGCCACCCAGATCACAGTCTCATATAGTGCCTTACCTATATTCCTTCGCCCTAAGTCCTGTGTCCACCTGATGGTATACGCCTTCCATGCAAAATCTGGCTCCTTTCATATCTACCCTTAAAATCTTTTTTTTTATCATTTCAGGTTCCTTTCCTTTCCCATTTCAACTGCTGCACCAGTGAGTGGCAGACCCAAAGGCTAAACCTCCCTTTGCCACAGTGTGAATGTGAAAGAAATGACAACATTAGAACTATACTTACAGGTATGTAGATTGGCCTGTTATTCCTCATTACTTTAATTCTTTTAAAGGTAAATTGAAATCATTTAAATGGGTTAGTTACAGGCTGCCTCGATAGCCCAGAGGCACTGCACCATGAGGCCAACCTGAATTTGAGAGTAAGTCTGAGTCTCCAATTGTCGGCAGCCTAGGAGAGAGGATTTGCCTTCCAACTCCCATAGCAACCCCAATAGTAGCCTAAAGAGGTCATTGTATGTAAGGGGGATTCAAAGGTTGCAGGGAGGTAGGTGAAGGGGAGGTTGCAGTGAGTGCTAGATGTGCAGTTGGTGTAGCTGGGGCTAGGAGGGAGAGGATTTTGTGTTGGCACTGAAAATGTGGGGGGTGCTTGATCATCCGGTTGAGGTCTGCTCTGCACTGAGACACATAGGCCAGTCCTCCTGAAAGGTACCTTTCAGTCATTCTCTCTGTCATTAATGGAGTGTGGGTTCAGTAAGGATATTAAGTTTTTGGGATGAGGTGGTTTGATCAGCTGACGGGGTCAGAGAACATGACTGGGGGTTATGGGGGGGCAAAGATTACTGCAGGAAGTTGCTGCTTTTTCTGTTTGTTTTATTTTATCCTGTATCACCATATCTCTGTTGCGCTTACCTTGATGTTAAAGAGCAACTCTGCACTTCAGTACACAATTTATCATAAATAAGATCCAGCTATTTAGTTTACTAGAAAATACTTTTTTTAATTGTCAATGTTCCTTTCCAAAATTTACAGTACATCTTAACAGTCCATCTGGAAAGTCTGTATAAAAGATGTTTGCCTCTCCCCTGTTAACCTCACAGTGCCTTGAGTTTTTAGTGCTCACCATGATATACTGTGCTATCACAAACAACAATGGTGTGGTTAGCAGGGGAGAGTAAAATTCATTTTGATAGATTTAGTGAAAAAAGTGTTGCATTACCTAAAATATTTAGTAGACCAATGGCATGGGGAAAAAAATAACTAGAAAACAAAGTTAAAACACAATTGGTATAAATCTAGAATTTTTTATTTTTTTAAATTATAGTACAGAAATGCTCTTTAACTATCTTTTCAACTTGCTCCTATGCTGTATGCCCTATGTATGCACTATTTCTGTATGCTCTATGCCCTTTGTATCTCTCCACTCCCTAGTCCCTATCTCTACTTACACAACTATAAGTATCTCAAACTTACCTAGTTTACCTTTATTTCCATAGGTCTGGTCAGATGTTGCTGTTTACCTTTCAGATAAGTATCTTGTTTAATTCTATCTACTACAATCTCTCCTCTAGGACCTTAGACCCTTTGCATCTCTGCAACCTTCTCTGTGCTTTCCTTTTAGGTTCTACCAGATCATCCCAAACCCAAAAGAACCCAACTCCATGCACAGTGACTTGGATAGAGCAGATAAGTCATATTAAATTCGGGGTCAAAACTGAGTTTTGCAGCCCCTAGCCAGCAGGGCTACTGACTGGGGAAAATCCCCACAGAATTTTCCACTGTCCCAGTTGATGTACTTCCCGAAGTGTTACCCTCTCCAGCACATGCCTGCAAGGCAACCTAAAGGAAAATCTTATTAACTGTATACAAAATCTACCAGCATTTGCTAGTGGGATGGTGCCAGTTTTGACCCCAGCAAAGGAGGTGGGGTTAGTGTCGGGGGCTGGGGGGCTAGTGTCTGGAGATGGGAGGTGCTAGTGTTTGGGGCTTTGGAAGGTGGGTAAGCTGTGGTCAGGGGCTTTGGAGGGAGGGAGGGGCTAGTGTTACGGCACATGGAGGGAGAGTGTAGAACAAAGGGTGTATGCATACTTCTGGTGTCTGAGTAGGTGGTCTCCAGGAGGACCTTGCAGAGAAGGTGTGCAACAAGGGTATGGGTGATTCTTGGATGGCTAAGCAGGAAGGGGTGTGGCTTCTGGGATTCAAGGGACAGGAGAGAGGTGATATCCACAGAGATTAGAAAGTGGGGTGCCTAGAGAGGGAGGGGTGTTCAGATGGACTGTGGTGAAAGGGGTGAGGATTGGTGTGGCTGGGTTATGTAAGGACGTGGAAAGAGGGGGTTATTGTCTGGGGTGATGGGAGAGCTGTAGAGGTTTTGGGGACTGTGCAGGGTGTACATTCAATAGGACTACTGTCATGGGGTCTGTAAGGGAAACATGCTAGTGTCAGGTGCTGTGGATGGAAGGGGCTAGTGGTAGAGGGGTCTGTGGAGGGAGTGGGGGCTAGTGTCTTGGTTAGAGGAAGGAGGTGTGGCTAGTGTCTGAGCTGTAGGCTACTTAACTATACAGATTGGGGCATACAAAGTCCCATTTATTCTCAAGAAAATGTGTTCTGTTGGTAAAGCACCTAAAGTGTCTTCACAGTTGATTTTTTTTTATTTATTTATCAAAGTGTATCTGTTTAGCAGGCTTTGCTACAACAAACTGTCCAGTGATATATATGTAGATATATATATATATATACCTGGCTTGGGTTACATCACCTGCATCTTGGGAATGTGTCATTAAATGCTCAGTGAAATTATTCACTTTAGCCAGTGTGTCCCTTTATGAAAAAATGCCACTGGCCTCGCAGCCCGCCAGCACAGAGGTTGGATTTTCCGCTTGCCGCGCTGGCGACCTAGGTTCGGAAATGGAACCGGGTCGTCAGAGGGCCGGCCAGGGGGAGAAGGATCAAGCATCCCAGGGACTGCTCTCCTTCTGTGGGGTTGGGTGGGGTAAGTGTCCAGCACACTGAGGACTCCTGGCGGAGGCCGGGAGAAACCCATGCTACCGGCGCTCAGCTTCAGGGAGGCAGGGCAGATGCAGGCATCATTGTACGTCCCCACCTCCACAGAAAACAGGGGAAAATAGCAGGTGGTCGAGGTCCACTGTCAGAGTGAAGCCCTCCTTGGGGCTTCCATTAGCCGCCACCGCCGCAATTCCCCAACCGGATACAGTCCCGCAGCGTGGATAGGGGACTGTTGCTGCGGCCCCGCCCTTCGGTGGATAAGCTGGGGGTAACTGGGGGAATAGAAGCGGCAGTGGTTGGTGGTGGAAGCCCTGGGAGCCATGACCAGGGCAGATGTGTGACAGTGGACTTGCCACAAAAAAAAAATGCCACTGGCCTGAGGGTCAACTTGGTCCATTCAGGTCAGTTAAACAATTTATCAATTTTTTAGTGGGTTTAATGCTACCATTCAGTGGTGTAGAGGTCAGATATACTTGGGATGACATGTATGTCGAGGTCTGACAAGACTACATTCTGTGTTAGAAGAAATGGATGGGCATGAAAAAAGGGGAAAATAGCAACTGATAGGCCAGAATGACACCCCAATTTCTGCAGGCCATGCATCACCAAGAAGTGCCATATTGCCACCAGCCACCTAGCAACATCATCCACATCCCAGGGACTAAATTTTGACCTTCATAACAGCCACTGATTCCCTCCATGGGGGAGGCAGGAGGGGAAGGGTCATCATCCCCATCCCCCCTTCCATAGACTCTCATCAGCCATGGTAACCCCCCAAGACTCTCTACCAGTTTGGTCTGAAGTCCCGTTGATGGTGAAGGGGAGTATAACAGCTGGTGCCTGATATTCAAATGTTTGCCCAGATGCGGATCCTAGTTTACCCGAGCAAACTAGGTTTTGCACCATTGTCCTATACTTAAAAGACTGGTTAGCGCATGCAAACCAGGCTTGCACCCGGTAAAGTGGGGAGGGGCTGCAAGTCAAAATTATGCAAATCAGGGGGTGGGGACCTGAATATTGATGCAGCTCAATACTCACAGTATTTGCTCTGTGCTAGGGCACTTTACATTGTTCCTTTGTGCAGAGACGATACCACCGACCTAACCCTCACCTTAATCCGGCACAGCCCTAGCAGTTGCTGAAGGTAGTGTGTTGGTGCCTCCCATCCAAGACAGTACTCCTTGGTGACAAGTGGTGCACCCTCCCTCTGAATCCAGTCCCGTTAATGAAATATTTATCCCTGCCATCCAGTGATCCCTTCCTCCTGGCTAATCCCAGTCCACTTACAGGAAGATATATCCCTGTTGTCCAGTGGTTCCCCTGTCCCTCCAAACCTTGTCCCATTAATGCAGGATATATCCATGGTATTTAGTAGTCACTCCCCCCACCCAATCCAAGTCCAATTACAGAAAGATATATCCCTGGCATTCAGTGGTCACTCCCCCAACCTGATCTCAGTCAGTGTAGGAACACAGTTACCCTGGTGTCCATTGATAACTCCCTACAGCTGTTCCCCATCCTGGAAAAGAGTCTCAGTTTTCCAATGCCCCGTGACAGTGGCACTGCCCTTAGCATGGCAGTAGTAAAGAAGTCCTGCCTCCCTCAACAAAGTCCTATTCTGAACCATGAGCAGTACCCCGCAGCCCATACCCAGTTAGTAGTTAGTGGCCACCCTCTTACCCAAAGCACTTACAGTCCCCTTACCAGTCTGTCACTGCTGCAATTCAATGATGACAAGTGGCACAGCCCACCTCACATGACCACGGCCACCCAGCATCTATCTGTAGCAGGGTGTGCAGTTTATTTACTGTATATAGATACATAGATACATACATAGACAGTGTCGGCAGATAAGGACCTATGGCCCACCCAGTCTGCCCATTTGAGCTTGTAAGTTCAGTTTGTTTTCCTAGAAGTCTATTTCCCCTTACCCCTGACCTCTAGAATTCCTTTATGTCTATCCCATGCATTCTTAAATCCCGTGATTGTTTCAGCCCCCACCACTTCCTCTGGCAGGGTGTTCACTTGTCCACCACCGTTCTGTGAAGAAATTCTTTCTCATGTTTCCTCTGAATCGTCCTCCTCCAACTTCATCCCATGCCCTTTAGTCCTGAAACATCTTTTTCGTTTAAAAATAGTGTTTTCCTGCACCCTGTTCCTCCCTGTAAGATACTTGTATGTCTCTATCATATCCCCTCTCTCCCTCCTCTCCTCCAGGGAGTACATGTTCAGTACCTTCAACCTGTCTTCATAGGACTTGTGATGCAATCCACCAATATGACACCAGTGATGCACTTTGTCCTATTCTTAGGCTGCACTCCCTTGTACAGATAGATGGAAGGTGGCCATGGTTGTGCAAACTGGGTTATGCCACTCACTGTCATTAAACTGAGGCACCGAAAGACAAGTAGGAGGACCAGGGGTCAGTGCCAGTGCATAGGATGGTATGGAGACCACTAGCCACCAACTGGGTATGGGTTGGGGGCGTTGCTCTCAGTTTGGGACAGGGCTTTGTTGGGGGAGGAAGGACTACTTTGCTCCTGATGCAGTCCCAGAGGTAGGTGCATTAGCAGGTCAGTGCAGTAGCTAGAAGGGCAGCCTGCCCAACACACAAGAGCACAAAGAATGAACTGCTACTGCACTCAGGACCATAACAAAAGTAAGCAGTCAGGCTGTCACAATCAAAGTGAATTTATTCCAAATATAGAAGAAAGACCTGACCAAATGGTCAATTACTTTGATTGCTAGAACCCAACTGCTTACTTTTGTTATGGTCCTCAGTGCAGTAGAGGTTTGTTCTTTGTGCTTTTTGGCCCCTGCCATGCAAGGACAGTGTGATTGTCAGGAGGGGGGGATTTGGAAACTGGGTGGGATGGTGTTCTCATGATGGGGATTGGGTGTGGGGAGAGACCACTAGACACCAGGGAAATTGTTTTTCTACATGGACTGGGATTGGGTGTGGGGAGGGACCACTGTATGCCTGGATATACCATTCTTGAATGGGACTGCAATTGGGTGGGAGGAGAGACCACAGGATGCCAAAGATAAATCTTTCATTACAGGACTGGGTACGGGGGAGGCACCACTGGATGCCAGGGACATATCTGTCTTTCACAAGACTGGGTTTGGAGGGTGGAGGGATTCCACTAGCACCAGAGACAGCTCACTGGGTTGGGGCAGCTGGGGGGGTGCTGGGCAAAGCAGTCTCACTCCCATGCAAATGAGCCCATAATGGGCATACAAATGACCCTTGAAACCTTATATGCCCAATGGGTTAATTTGCAGGAGGACTTTTGAATACTGCAAATTTTGTCCACACACAAGCCATTGCTGGGCCTAGTTTTTTTGTGCTCTGTCAGGTGGTGCTAAGTAGCTTAATGCCTCGACACAATGTCCCTATATTCGGAGGGATAGTGCCATGTGCTATCCATCTGAATATAACAGTTTAGCACACAGGCGATATCACAAAGTACAGCACTAATTATTGAGCTCCACTTTGGGCATTTTTGAATATTGGGCCCCTGGTGTCTTCATCCTGCCCTCTGTTGGTTGATGGGTGGAACTGCATGGCCCCCATCCCCAACAGAGATCAGTCCTAGGGACACTGAATCCTTCCCACCATGATGAACCCTGAGTGACCAGTCTAGTCTAACATCAAAGTCATTGGTGTGGTACAGGTGTAGTTTCCCTCCCCCACCCACACACAACCCACTATTTTTTTCAACCTCTAGAGGTCCTTTCCAACTGACCTACAGTAGTTGATCAATATTTTTATTCTTTATACTGACCCATTTCCCTTAAATATCTACAGGTCTGAAAGGACGTTGATCAAATGTAGGAGGAGGACACCGACCATACATTTCAGATAAGTACTGTTTTTTTGTTTACCCTACCTTGTTTGTAACAGCTCATAAAGAGCTATAGATCCTTTGTGACCACATTGCAGTTCTTGTTTTACAGGTACCGTGTTCTCTTGAGACACCCTTATCCCAGGCTCCATAGTAACCAGATAAGAGACATCTTGTCTGTGCTAGGATGCTAACCAGTAACAGTACTACCCCAAGTATTATGACAATAGGCGTTCACTTGTTAAGTGGCTGGTGATGTAGCATTTGAAATAGCTCTACTATGCTGTTAAGTTTCCACCATAACAAAAGGAAGGTGTTTTACTGCAGAAAAACTATGTTAATGCAGACATTAAAGTGAAAGAATGCAAAGAGTACAAAGTACACAAACAAAAACATTAGGGGTTTGAGTCTTAGGAGTCTGATCTTGTTGGATGTGCCTTAATTATTTTTTTGGATCACTCTGCTGGCAGGTTTTCCTGAACAATGTGGTCTGGGTGCTACCAGTGACCCATGCAGGCTACTGTGATACCATGTTGCATAACCATTGTGCTACCACCAGCATAACACATGGAATGAGACTATTGTATTTCCACTGCTGGTGCACTCATTGTGCTACCACTGACACATGCTACCACAGTGGTCTCAATAATAGTGCAATGGAATTAAAACAAACCCATTGTGATACCAAGTGTGGTGGTATCACACTGGTATTCACCACTGTGCTTCCGCGTTGCATAAGAGCTTGCCACTGTGCTACCATTGGGTGTTAATAGTATCACAGCTGACACAATAGTATCCCACTGGAATTGGAACAAAACCACTGTGATACCAACAAACAGAGGTATCACAATGGTGCACATTGCTACCACTGTGGTACCAGAAGAGGTGGTGTTACCAGTGAACTACTACTGTCTTCATGGTATCATAATGGTTACAATGGTATCACAATGGAAGTGGAACAAATCCACTGTGATACCATTTATGAAACCCACAATGGTAATACACTGGAAATTGCAGTGGTAGTACAATAGTAAAGAACAGGTATTACAATGGTATTCCAAAGAAATCTTTGTAAGGGACGGCATGTAGTGTAGCAAGGAGTAAACAGAACTACAGGATCCACAAATATAGGTAAGCAAAGCCATTTACAGATAGTAGTTGCTATTAATTGTCCTGCTATTCAGTATGATTGGAGAATGACTATGCCTCTGTCCTACAAATGTGACTGCAGGATGTGCTAGGAGATATTCTGGCCTGGGATTGAGAAAGCCAGGCTTTTTTCTGTGATGCCAGCATCATGCTGTACACGTCTAAATCTCTTACTTAAGCAGCTGTGAATTTATACATTCCAGAAGCCTGTTTAACAAGCCAAGCAATGTAAAGTTTAATATACAGAGCTTGTTGTCCTTGTGCTGTACCACTTGGTGTCTATTTAGAATCATTATATGGTATGTGTATCTTATACAACAGAACTGTCCCTCACTCAGATTGATTGGTCTCCCATCCATCATGCAACCAACATTGGTGCTGCCCTCGACCTCTTCTCACAAGCCTTTAACAAGGCCTGTAATCTTTTTGCACCCTTCACCATGATTCGCTCCAAAAGGCAAAATGCACCTTGGGTCACCTCTGCCCTACTCCAAATGCTCAGGGATAGGGATAACCTCTGGCACATAGCCACTGAGACCGGACGGCTGACAGACAAGCATATAACTTGTCACGTAACATGTGTACATGGGCCATCCGAAAAGCCAAGGCAGACCACTACCAGGCCACCCTCACCTCCTCATAGGGATGTGCCCAGAACTTCTGGGACAATATAAAAGAAATAAATCTAAAATCATTACTCTCAGTTTACGTCAATGGTTCCACCTTTACTGACCCCACTGACATTGCCAACTGCCTTAATTCCTCCTTTACAGATCTTAGCCCTGTACTCCCAAGTAACTTTCTGAGCCCAACCCCGACCCTGCCCTCAGATCCTCAGCACCCGGTTTTTTTTTTTTTTTTGTTACATTTTTCGCCACCCCCGCTGCCGGCCACCCGGTACGTTCAGGCCAGTCACGGGCCGGCGGCTTCCACCCACAGATCGGCCTCGGGCTCTCCGATACCCAGTAGGGCTCACATCCCACGGTGGGGCTGTGCGGGATGCGGAGGAGGAGACATCCCGCAGAGACCGGGATAGGTCGGAGGGCTGGCCTGGGGGGCTAATTAAAGCCGTGGCGGGCTTCATGGAGGGCGGCCGGCAGCCGTCCATTTTCCGGTTTTCGGGGAGGCGGGGTCATGCAATGATGTCAGACGTCCGCCCCGCCTCCAGAGTGTGTGTGCCGGTAGCTATGTGACTCCCCGGCCTCCGCCAGGGGTCACTAGTGCTCCGAGCATTGACCCACCCTCCCCCCTGGAGAAGGAGAGCAGTCCATAGGACGCTCTATCCTTCTCCCCCCGGCCGGCCCTTCCAGTGACCCGAGTCCATTCCCGAACCCGGGTCGCCGGCGTTGCAAGCGGAAATCCAACCGCTGCGCCAACGGGCCACCCCTGGTTCTATCTATGCAAAGTATCAGTCCAGGAAGCCAGACTGTTCCTGCTTAAAGCGTTAAACAGCAACAGTCCTAGCAGTGGCTCCCTGGATCCAAAAATACTCAGGCTGGTCCTGGATGATGTCCTGGTCCCACTCACTGGCCTACTAAACTGGTCCCTCTATCTGGGGCAATTCCCCACAGCATGGAAAACAGCTATAGTCACACCTATTCACAAAGGAGGTGACAAGTCCACACCCAGCAACTATTGTCCAATCTCCATCCTTCCCCCCTTTCCAAAGCCTTAGAAAAAGTGAAAAGTGGTGGTCACTCAACTCACCGAATATCTAGCAAAATACAACATTCTATGCCTGGAACAGCATGGCTTCCGCGTTGGTCACAGTACAAGTACAGCATTAATGGAGTTCTCCAACTTCCTGCACTCCTCCCTGGACTCCAGTTCCCTAGCTGGAGCAGTGTTCATTGACCTCTCTAAGGCCTTTGACACTTTCTCCCACCCTCTCCTACTAAATGCCCTCCACCATACAGGTTTCTCTGCTGGCCCCTTCGCCTGGTGCTCGAGTTATCTATCAGCCCACTCCCAGCGTGTCAAAAACAATGGGATACTCTCAGAAACCCATCCCATTCACACAGGGGTTCCCCAGGGCTCTATCTTGGGCCCACTACTCTTTAGTCTCTACCTAAACACCCTGCCCAGTGCCTGTTCTGGCAATATTCTCCTGTATACCAATGATGCCATTATTTATGCCGCCCACAGAAATCCCACCTCCCTCCAAGACTCCCTCCAATGCTCCTTCAGTGATGCAGAGAACTGGTTTAAGGAGAGAAGACTAGTCAATAACCTCAAAAAAACCAAGGCAATACTCTTTGCCCACCACCAGAACAAAGCCAGCAACAACTCCTTCCAAATCTTCCCCAGTACTCATCAACCACTTGAACAAGTTTACTCTTACAAATACCTTGGGATCACCTTTGACTAGGCCATCACCTTTCATGCCAACATTACAGCCCTTGCATCCACCGCTAACGCTCATCTTGGCATCCTCTACCGTCACAAGGACTGCCTCCCACCTGATGCCTTCAGGCTTGCCATTATGTCCTTTGTGGATCATGGCCTTCCGGTCTATGGTGCTGCTGACTCTACAGCCCTCAACAAGATTCGACTCACCCTAAACAAGGCTTGCAGACTAGTGACCACTGCCCCTAGGCTCACCCACACTTGTCAGCTTTATGACATGGCCAAACTCCTTAGCCTTGATGAATGCATCTGCTACCAAACTTGCCTACTAACTAAGAAGATTCTACTCGGGCTTTCCTCCCCCGGGGTTTCTGCCTCCATCCAACTTACACCTTCCACAGTCACTACCCGAACCGCTGACAAGGTTACCCTACTAGTACTCAGAACTAGGACCACCTGGGCACTGAGGTCGTTCAGCTACAGAGCCTTGTCCTGGTTCAACTCACTCCCCGCATCCATTTCCAACACCATCAAAATTGCCCCCTTCAAAACTGCCCAACGGAACCTATTGTTCAACACCCGCTGCTGCACCTGTCGCTAACAGATGCTCTGCTGCTCTCAAAACACTATTGACATAGCCCTCTGGGATGAATTCCCCTTCACCCCAGCCACCCCACTCCCCCATGGCCTCCCTTTCCACTGCTAGTAGCTGCAGGTACTAAACCTGTCAGTTCTGAAATGTTTTTTAATTACTCTTTGTGTTCAAGCAATTATGTAAAACTATGTTATTCTGTATGATTGTATTCTGTAAATATGTTGACTCTGTATGTCCTCTCTGTGACAAGGTACTTTTGTAAATGAGCCTCTGGCTCAAAGGTTGTAAATCCGATTATACAATAAATAAAGTAAATAAACTGTGAAGTACTTGTAGCTGTCTCTTTTTTCTTTTGTTGGTTATCTAATGTTTGCAGTACATTCAAGAGTCCCACATACTCCAGAACTGAAATAAGCATGACATATCACTTATACAGTATGGGCAGTCTGATTATTAGGATATTCACTGCCATACTGCAAACACTGGCACAACAATATAGTATATGGAGTAATGCTGTACTGTCATGGTGTGCTGTCCCTTGCATGAGGGATTAAACCGAGGTCCCTTCTACCCATCTTTGTCGCCGTCATTTTGGGTGTCCAGGTAGAAGTATAAGAACCCAAGAAACCGGTACTGAAAGAGTGGTCCAGTTGTGGGGGGGGACTGGGATGTGGGTATTCTGACTCCTAGCAGTATGCTCAGCAGGCAATAATGTCTAGAGGGCCATCCTGTGGATGGCATGATCCACTCCATGGGTCTAAACTAAGTCTTGCAGCCACTAGCCAGCAGGACTAGTGACTGGGAAAATTCACTAACCCCACAGACTCTTCCACTAGCCCAGCTGATGTACTTATTGGTTGCACTCTCCATTACAAGTCTGCAGGGCTAGTTAAAGGAAAATCTTACTAGCCTAACACAATATCTACCAGAATTTGGCTAGCAGGCCAGTGCCAATTTTGACCCCAGAACTCTCTGCAATAGTTTGTCAGTACTTAAACATTTTTTTAAAAGATTTTATGACTGAGGTGTGGTCAGTGCTAGGACTGCCAGCGGTTGGTGGTCAGTGCTATGACTGTCAGACGCATTGCTGTAAGAGGGAGGGTAAGTCCTAGGACTGTTGAGAGATGTTCAGAGGCAGTACTATTTTAATGGTGGGGGTCAGTACTGTGATTTTTGTGGTTGGGGTGTCAGTGCTGTAATGGTCGAGCATGGGGAGTCCATGTGGTTATTGTCAGGGGATGGGTGACCAGTGCCATGACTGCCAGGTAGGGGGTAGGGCTGTTACTTTTTGGAGTGGAGGGGCAGTGTGGTGACTGTTGGAAGTGTGGGTCACTGCTGTGACTGTCTGTGGAGGGTATCAGCCTTGTGACTGTTGCAGATGTATGGGGACAGTGCTTTAGCAGTGGTGGTGGGTAGTGCTGTGACTGGTGTGGGTAGAGGTCAGTGCTGTCACTTTTGGAGGATGAGAATCAGCACTGTGACTGTTGGATAGGTGGCCACTGTGACTGACAGTGGTAGGTGTTAGTTCTGTGACTATTGAAGGGGTGGTTTAGGTCTGTGACTGCTGGTGTGGGGCTCAGTCATATGACTGTTGTGGATGAGGGGGCAGAGATGTAGCTGTTGTGGATGGGTGGTCAGTGCGTTGACCATTAGGAGTCATGGATTAGTGCTGTGATCGTCAGGGAATGGGAACTGCTGCTGTGACTAATGGTAGAGGGTGTCAATCCTGTGACTTTTGGAGGTGAGGTGGCTGTGCTGTGATTGTTGGGGATGGATAATCAGTGCTGTAAGATGGGGGTGGGGTGTAGTGCTTTGACCAGTGCTGTTACTATGGGGGGATGGGGATCAGTGCTTTGATTCTCAGGGGTGTATGGTCATTGTTGTGACTACAAGGTTTGGGTGGGGCAGTTTTGTGACTGTTGGAAATAGTAAGAGAGTGTTGTGACTCTCAGGGGTGTGGAACAGTGCTGCAACTGTCAGAGGTGGGTGGTCATTGTCATGACTGTCGGTGGAAGGTGTCAGTCCTGTGACTGTCAGTGGGATGGTACAGTCCTGTCAGTGTGGGGGAAGGGGTACAGTCCTGAGACTGAGGGGGGTACAACCCCATGACTATGAAGGAGGGGGGTGTTACAGTCTGTGACTGTGTGGGGGTGTTGTTGGTATAGTCCTGTGACTGTGGGGGGGTGGGGAGGTGGAACAGTCCTGTGACTGGAGCTGGCTTGCACAGTCCTGTGACTGTTGAGGGGTGGTCATTACTGTGACTGATGGTGGAGGGTGTCAGCACTGTGACTGTCAAAGTGGTGGTACAGACTTGTGGTTATTGGGAAGAGGGTCAGATAAGTAACTGTCAGGGATAGGGTGTCACTTATGTGACTGTCAGAGTGAGAGTCATTCCTATGACTTTTGTGAGGTCTGCTTCTGTACAATTCTACAGCTTTGAGGGACTGAAGTATTTGCAGGAAGTGTACATGCAGCAGGAAGGTTGTATAAGGTGCCAAACTAAGTGATTGTTTGTGGTGAGGGGAGTCAGTCCTGACTGTCTGGGGTGGTCTTAGGTGCTGTGACTGAGGTACAGTGTTGTGACTGTTAGGGATGGGATTACTACTGCAACTGCCTGTGGAGACAGTCATCCATGTGACTTTAGGGGGTATGGGAGCAGTGCTGTAATGGTAGTGGGGTGTAGTGCTGTGACCATTGGGAATAGGAATTAGTACTGTGACTGTCAAGGGTGGGTGCCCAGTGCTGTGACTGACAGTGGAGGGTTTCAGTCATCTGACTCTCGGAGGGTGGTACAGTCCTGTAACTGTAGGGGTTAGAAGGGTCAGTCCTGTGATAGTTAGTGGTCAGTGTTGTGGCTATAGTTTAAGTTGTGTAGTGTTGTGTACTGGAAAAGGTGGTGCATGAGCAAAGCAGCCAGCATGTAATAAGAAAAGAAAGCTCATCACTCATAGTGTAGATTCAGTGCAAGATTTAGTTATTAGCAATATGCTGGTGTGCACCCACTAGCCCCAGTGCTTCAACCCTTCAATGGGCCTTCTTCAGGGGGCAGGTCTGAGGAATAAAGATGTGCATCCCATTTATACAGACCTGTTAAAATGATATACACCACACACTAAAAACAATGTGCAAGTCAAGCTGAAAACACATGAGTAACTTGATTATGAACATTTCATTATTCTGTTTTTTGTGTTTTGTTTTTGATGCTTATGGTAAACATTTAATGATATTAGTACACTACTTAAGCTAAACATGCCTCTATATCTGTTACTTCATTTAATTCTGTAACTTTCTATCTAAAGCAATATTTTTTTTTACCTTTGACACTATACTTCACCCCTTTTGTATCTCTAGCATCTCTATTGTTCCTGCTTCTGTATTTACTCCATATTAACCTTTTTATCATTACATTCACAGTCTCACAGGATGTGAACTCCTTCCCCATCAGATAAGTATAACAATATGTCTAACCTTTCATATCCTTTCTAGTAACTATTTAAGAACTGTGGATCCTTATTCTACAGGTCTAAGAAACCTCATCCCTTTAAGACTCCTCCCTCTGACTCCATAGAACCCTGGTAGGAGATCCTGTACATATTACCTATACTTGGTAGATTTACTGTAACCCCCATTGTGGGAAGGTTGTGTATATGTGTTAAGGTCATACATATTGCAGCATTTCCCCCCTCCATAAACATTTTTGCCTTGCTAGTTGACTCTGGCAGGCTCTCAGTCCTGTCCCCACAGCCCCTGTCTGCCACTTCCCTGTCCCAGACCACTGAGTCTAAAGTTCCCCATGGATTGCCCCTCCCCCCATGATAGGGCCAGGTAGTCCCTCAAAGCTGTAGAATTGTACAGAAGCAGACCTCACAAAAGTCATAGGAATGACTCTCACTCTGACAGTCACATAAGTGACACCCTATCCCTGACAGTTACTTATCTGACCCTCTTCCCAACCAGTCACTCACATCTAGAACTGAGCCAGTCATCCAGGTGGTAGTGTGTGACTGAGGTAGGTGGGTAGCCTGTGCTAGCCATTTCTGCATTCCCTCTCCCCTTGGATTGCTGCCTTCACCTGGGAGAAGCAAAGGTTGAGTCAGCATGCCTTCCCACCCTGGGACAGGACAGTTATCTGATGAATGCTGTCTTCTCTCTGACCCTCGGTAACCTGATCATGTTCCTGAGCTCGGGTCACTGATGTAGCGGGAGTCAAGGCACACAGTGCCTCATCCCTCCATACCGTTGGACCAGACTGACATAATACATGCAGCAAGGGAATTATTTATTAACACGACAGGTGATCAGACGATGGATCCACTGCACACCAGGGAATGATTTTTTATTAACGGACCCGGCAGTCAGAGGGTGAGATGTATCTGCGGACACCAGAGAATGTGTTAACTTTAACGGGGCCAGCAATCGCAGGGGAATATTGTTATTGACAGGCAGTTTGAAAGAAATATTGAGCTGCTTGAGGTTTTATATAAAAGCAATTTCCCTGTAGATGGTGCCTAATTCCCGCAAAATAGCTTTATGCAGCCTTGTTGGCTCTGACCAGAGTTTGTTGTAATGGGCATAGATTCCTCTCTTCGACAATGTGATTTTACAATTTTTAAAACATGATTGCTTTTTTGTTATGTGAATGTGTATTATCTGGCTGCCTTGCCTTTCAGGCTTTATTGAGCCTGACACCAGTATTTTTTTTACTGGGGGGGGGGGCAGAGGTTCAAAACTTACCGGGTACTTCGAGGAACAACTGGTGCTGTTATTTTCACAAAATAACTAGTTATAATGTTTGACTGGCGTCACATTCTTGTGCCATCAACCTGTCTAAGAAAGAGCGCTGTTTACTGTTTTACTGCTTTAACTGCTTGAAAAATGTACTGACTGGTATGCCTTGCATTTACTGACATTTCTGTAATGGGCACAGATTCCTCTTCGACAATTTACTAACTTTTAAAACATCATTGCTTTTTTGTTATGTGATCATGTATTAATCTGTCTGCCTTGCCTTTCGGGCTTTACTGAGCCTGACCCTGACCCTGACATTTTTTTCTAGTACGGGGGGGGGGGCAGAGATTCAAAACTTACTGGGTACTTTTGGGCACGACTGGTGCTGTCATTTTCATGAAATAACTAGTAATACTGTTTGACTGGTGTCACATATATTCTTGTGCCATCTAACTGTTTAAGCAAGAGCACTGTTTACTGTTTTACTGCTTTTCCTGCTTGAATGTACATGCTTTGCCTTTACCAACATCTATGTTTTGTCTCAGACTGCTTCCTGAACTACAATGTGCACAAATGTTATGCTGCCATTTTTTTGGTCACAACTAGGCTGACTACGTGGCCACACTTAAGCTTTCTGTATTTATGTTATTGTGCACATTACTTTCATAGCTGCCTTATAACATAAAATAATTATTTCAAACATTTTTGCTCAAACTGTGTATATTTGTGTCTAACCACTACAAAACGGATGTTAACATATAAGGTACTTAAAAATAATGTGATCTGCAGTTAGTACAACTCTCTATACATTTTGCCATTACTTGTCATGTTTGGCTAAAGACCTCTTGCGGTGGCTAAAAAATATTGGGTCTGTTTAGCCACAGTGGCTAATAATTTTGAAACCCTAGGGGGGATGTAAGGATGGGAGTACAGGGCCTGGGTCCTGTGTTCTCACAGCCAAATAAGGATACAATTATAGTATCTCAAAAAGTAAGGAAATAAATTGCAAAATACTTTCTTAATGCACCAGTTAGGGTTAAAGTGACAAAAAAGGGAAATGTGGCATTAGGGTTTCCAACCCTAACCCCCCCTCCAGGCAGCACAACAGGTGTGGTGTGTGCCTTGGGGTTCTCAAGCCTAATGCTCACCCAATTCCACCAAGAAATAAGGTCAGATGTGTACAGTGTATGAGAATGGGAAGTTTTAGGTTTGAGAACCCCAAGGTACACCCAACACCTACTGAGCTGCCTGGAAGTGGGTGGGATGTTAGGGTTGGAAACCTTAATGCCACATTTCCCTACTTTCATCACTTTAATCCTACTAGTGCATTAAGGAAGTTTTTTTGCAATATATATATTGTAGTGGTGCGGCTGTGCTACTATATTTAGCGTTTACTATAGTGTTCATTGTTAAATCCCATTTTTTTTTCACTTTAATAACTTTGCAACTATTCAACAGATTTGCACAAAATGTTGTGTGTGAAGTCTTGAGGAGAAGATCTCTTGACCTGCCAACTTTCATTCCGGTTAAATGTGCAGATTCTGAGATCCAGATGGTGAAAAACATTATTTTTTTTTAGGTATTTTGCTGTTTTATTTGTCAACCCCTAGCGCCCAAATGGTTTGGAATTGTGATCTGAAATGTTCAGGGTAGAAAGGGCTTGGCCTACAGTAGTGCCTTTTGCCTGGATTGGTGAAAAGTATTAATCCATTCCGGAGTTATTAAGTTTTTAAAATTTCTGGTTCTGAATATGCTCAATAAGCACTTCAAGATAGATGTTTGGAACAAAAAAAGAATTTGGCCATACTACTCGGGATTCTTGTCCATATGGGGCTAATCCTTTTTCTTATGAAAAAAAGCCTGATTCATATGCTGCCATCTTGTTTTCCATTTTTTTTTCGAAAAAAATTTCAAACCTCAAAAAATAACATATGGCAGAAAAACCAACACGTGCACTGTACCTTGTTGATTGGGACCCTGTTAGGTTGATTCTGCACTTTATTATTGTTAAAATGGCCTCCAAATGTGTTTTTTTTCTTTTTCCCATTCTTTTTCATGACTCACTTCTGCTATTTTCATATTTCCATATGAAAAAAGAATTTGGCCACATGGAAAAGGATCCCCCAACTTCTGATTGCCCTCTCATTTTTTTTTTTTTTTATCTTTTTCCCTACAGTCACAGTCTGGGGGGCCCTCTCTCAGGCATCCTGCCTGTTCCTTCCCAGCCTGAAGACCACCTACCTGTGCCTCCTCTCTCCCTCCTCCTCTGTCCACGATCGGCACCCCCGGCTTAACCCTTCTGGGGTGGGGCCGCCCCTCCTCTTTGGTCACACTTTTAGACAGACTCTGACATGGGAGAGGACCCAGGTGGAGGAACCTGGAAGGCCAGGCAGAATGGACTCGTCCTTGGGCATGGAAGCAGGTGCCATCGCCCACCCCTCAGACTGGGCTTTTCCTTGTTCTGGAGATCCCGCCCCCGTCCCATGCATGAGCAAGGCGTACACAGCAACCCCTGCCTGTGTCAGGGCATACAGACTACATGCTGCCAAGCATGCTGCAGCACCCCTGGTCTCCACCAGGAGCCACTGGCATGCCAAGCAATCCCTGACCTCCCCCCTGGGGAGGAGAGCAGCCCATCAGGTGCTCAATCCTCACCCATCCCTGCTGACCCCCGGCACCTGAGCTTTCTCCCAAACCCGGGTCACCAGCACAGTGCGAGGTGTGGCATCCAGCGCCTTAACCCTCAGCGCCACCGGACTGGCCTCTCAGTTTTTTTTAACAGGGTCCAGATGAGCAAGATACATACGTTGGTCTCTGTGTAACATGTCATTTTAGAAGAGGTGTAAGAAGTAATTCTGTATTTTTAGCTCGAAATAACATGATGCAAAAAATGTTAACAGTGTCCCTGAAAGATATCTCTTAAGGTACAAAACAGTGGTATTTTAACACCTTTGGGTTTCACATTAGAGTCTTTCTCATACCTAAACTTGTAACCAGATGATACACAACATATCGACACAGTTTAAATGAAAATGTGAAGCTGAAGCCCAGACAGGTGAAGTTCTTGTTAGAGTAACCAGCAGTGGACAAGCTTGGTACATCAACTGCACCACTCCTTCATGGAGAGGGACAAGGGAGCAGTACAACAGGCAGCAGCTGCTGCTGCTCCTCCATCATCACAAGCACACCACTGGTGTCATGTCAGATCAGTACCAGATGATGGATTGGTTCCTGATGGCCAAAATGCACACACTGGCTTCAGTCAGTGTGGAGGCAGTGGGGGAGAGTGGGGACAGCTGCGGGTTGATCATACTCTTAACACTAACAGCAGAGGCTAGGCCCGGCTACACTGCGCAAAGAAGCAGCACTGGGGTCCCGCTCTGCACTCACAGCCTGGTTCAGTACTCTAAATTAAATTCTATTCTGGCATTCTTTCTTAGTACTGAGCTCAACTCTCCAGATCTATTTTTCTTTTAAAGCTACAGTTCAGGACTGAAGTTCAGGACTAACATCTAGATGTGCTCAGAGGATCCGATTCTACACTAACTGTCCAGTCCGGCACTTGGGATCTGGTTCAGAAAATTCAGCTTGGGAACTGACGCAAGACACCTGGGGTGTGGTTTTGCTTTATAGTCACTGTTTGAGCACTTAGGTCCTGCTCAGCACTGATGATCAGTTCTGTTGGTTGCTGTTGGTTGTTTAAGGATAAATAACATGTGGTATCTGAGGAAGTTCGGATGTCCAGCCTCAACTTCCCAACCTATCCCGTTCCCCCAGTTCCTGGTATTAGTGCCAGCACAGTTTACCTTTATACTTTGGGCATCAGCACTGGCCCATCCCCCCCTCTATGCATGGGTACCTTCAGGACCTTCTCTATCTGCTGCCCATACCTGTACCACCCAAGTCTTTAACAGCACCAACCCGACTCACCTCAAGGAGGTACTTTTATCTTTGGAGTCGTCCCTGGGATCTGGGGATCACAGTGCTGCCACTATAGCTCCTCCAGGAGTGGATACAGAAGGGTGTCAGTGTTATTGCCCCTTTACTAAGTTGCTGTGCTGCCAAACCCTAGTAGGTTTACTAAAACAATGTTATACTGCTGGTACTGGTGGAGGAGATTCTACTTTGTGTGCTGTGCTTGCTCTGCTCAACTCCCTGATCGTAGGTAAGAACCCAGGATTTCTCTCCTTTTTTACTGTTAAGTTATTTATTGGCTTTTTCAACATACAGAAAGCAAGATCCAGTCAGGGCGAAAGAAAAAAATGTAAGGAGTTGTTTGTTGCATAGACAACTCTGTCAGCTTGGTCAGTGATACAAAATGGTGTGTTAACATGCACTTACCGGACACCATACGGAGGTTAACCTTGACAAAATGGAGGGACACGGCTTCCATGCTCCACTAGTTAATATCTTGGTTCTCTGTGAGGATTGGATGTAGTCTAGGCTTCTGACACCCTAAAAGAAATCAAACAGAAAGAACCACTATTCTATATACTAAATAATATAACTATACACAATAACAGGAACAGTAAACACCACTCATTGATTTAGGTTACAGATAAGTGGGTCAAAATGATTCCCAGCTAATGTTCAGGCAACAGGCAATCAGTCGTTTATTTACATTTTCAGCCTACTGTAGTTTTGGAGGTGGTATATCTAGTAAAGGGGGTCCAGCATTGTACATAGATTTCCATAAAGTCTCTCACTAAGTGAAAGAGTCTGTCCAAGGCAGCTGTCTGGACCATGGATGCCAGGAGTTCCTGTGCACTAGGGATCTCTGTTGTTTTCCATCTACAGAGCAGTAGGCATTTGGCCAGCATAGTCCAAAGAGCTAGCCAACGGTGGTCCATATCATGAAGGTGGGGTGCTTCGGATCTCAAACCCAAAAGAAGGAGGGGAATAGACCTGGGAATAGGTTTTTGCAGGACTTTAGTTCCTGTATCACAAACATAGTCCCAGGTTTTCTGCACTAAGGGGCACTCCCATAGGATATGAAGGAGATCCCCTGGTTGGGAGTGACATCTTCAACTTAGATTGGATTGTAACACACCTGCCTTATGGAGTACCACAGGTGTGCAGTACCAGGAGTGGGGGATCTTATTCTGGATCAATTTACTTTTCGTATCAGTAAAGTACTTGTGAGCAGTACTCCAACATTCCTTCCACTGTTGGTCTGTAAGCTCAATGTTCAGGGCGGTTTCCCACTTGTGTTTAGATTTTTCTGTTTGGCTGGGTAGAGTGTCACTCAAGGTTGCATAAATAGAGCTAGCTAAGCCCCTATTTTTTTGCAACCAAAGGGGTATGATCTGAGTTTCACCCCGTGGTTGTTGGGAGACATAGGTGCAGACTGTACTGTGGATTTGTAAGTACCTCCAGAAGTCTGAGGCAGGGAGTGACCATTTGGCTTGCACGTTGGTAAAGGTGTCTACCACCATAGATGTAGGGGCCATAATGTCCTTTATCGTAGATATTCCCCTATCGAGCCACCCTTTCCAGTGTATCGGTTTGTTATCTATACACAGTCTCCCATTTCCCCATGGGGGGTTAGCTTAACTGGGGCAAGGGTCATTTTATGCCTTCTCCATATCTTGGTCCAACATTGTAATGATGCTCCTATGGTGGGGTGCAATTTGAGTCCTTTAGAGGGGTATTATAGATCAGGAGCGATAGGGATGTCTGTTGACTGACAGCCAGCTCTATGTCTACCCATTGGGGTCTGGAGGTACTGTTTCCCATAGCCAGCATAGTGATTGTGTCATATGAAAGGCCCATTTATAACCCTCAAACCAGGGGAGACACCAACCCCCTAGGCTCCAGTGAGCTCGAAGTTTGTTCCTGCTATACCTTGGGCATTTCCCTTCCCATAGGAATTGACCAACAGCCTTAGCAGTCCTCTGAGTCTAACATTGGGGGAGGGAGAGAGGAATGTGTGCTAGGATATAAAAAATTGGGGGGGGGCTAAGATCATTTTAATCGCTGCTACCTTTCCTGCTAAGGTTAAGTGCAGTTTGGACCATCTAGCCATGTCCTCTTTCATGTCTAATAGAAAGGGATGGAGATTGTGATCCCATATTTTGGAAAGAGTGGTAGTAAAATTAATTCCTAGATAGGTGTCACTGTCTCCCACCCACTTTAAACCAGTGTAACCTAGTGATTGGGGAGTGCATCTGGGATTCAGGAGGAGTGCCTCAGTTTAAGGCCTTGTTCACACTGTGCTATTTAAAACATTATTTCAGTGGTAAAATATTTTAAATAGCTGCTAGCACAGTTTGCGTTCACATTTAGCACGACTTATGAACCGTTTTATTGAACCGTGCTCAAACCCTGCTTCGAGGTAGGCTTGAGCATGGTTTTCAAAACCGTTCAGATTTAAAATTGAACTCACCGTCAGTGAAAGCACGACAACACGGATCCCGGAGCACGGTTCAACTGTTTTCTGTGTTACATCCATGATGCAATGCATCTGTGTCCCAGAATGCATTCGCTTAGGTGATTTGCACGTGTTTGAGTAACAGGGAAGTGGAGGGAAATTTGTACTTGAGTTAGAATTGCGGTGGCAGTCCTGCAGAGCAGTTTCTTGCTGCAAAAATAGATGATTAGTTTGTTGGACCATTGTATGAGTGAGCATATCAGTGCTGTATAGAGCTTGCAATTGTTTTTGGTAGTAAGTCTGTGCAGTTTCTGAGCTGTCAGCATTATTTGCTGCAGTCTGTGCATTTCAAGAGTTGTCACCATTATTGCTTTCTGCAGTCAGTCTGTGCAGTTGAAGAGCTGTCAGCATGTCTAATGACAGAGCAGCTAGCTGGAATGATCATTCCATCAAGGCACTGATAAACTATTGGTCAAGTGAGACAGTGCAAAATGAGTTGAACGGCGGGCACAGGAATACAAAAGTATATGAACATGTGTCTCAGCACCTGGCTGATCTAGGTATAGAGAGGAGTGCTAAACAGTGCAGGGAAAAATAAAGCAACTGAAGGTTAGATATCATCGTGTGAAAGACAAAAATAAAGTGTCAGGTGCAAAATGAACAGTATGTCCCTACTTCGAGGAACTTGACCAGATCCTGGGTACCAGACCTATAACTGAGCCCAGCATAGTGGTTGAGAGTGCAGAATAGGCACATGATACAACAGATGTTACTGCAGCCAAAGAGTACCTTGTGGAGGAGATGCCACCATCAGGTATTTATTACATTTGTTGCCCCCCAACCACCTCCCAACTGTAAACTCAGTACTATTTTTGATCCTTACAGATAATGAGAGGGAAGGTGAAGAGGAACATCACACTGAAGCTCCTACAGACACATCCTCAGTATTTGAGCAAGCTGTAGAGTGTGATAGCCTGCAGGACACTTCAGATGCCTCAGCAGGTCACGCAAGCACCAGTACACTGATGTCTTTAGCTCAGAAACGTGGGTCTATTTCTGAACCTCTCCAAAATTTGTGGAAGAAAAAGAAAATTAACCATCTGCAGGAAGTAATGGAAGCCCTGTTTGAGTCTACCCGCAAGCTCCTTATCGACCAAGATCAAGGAATGATGAGGGCAGACGAAGAGCCAGCCCAGAAGGAACTTGAATTGGAGAAGCGAATGAGAAAAGCTGAGGCAGAGCACTCTGCTTCATTTTTTTCTAACCTTCTAGAAATACTGCGCTACAATAAACAACCGCCCAAACACAGCAGGCCTCTCATCACACACTGCCACAACATCCCCAGGTGCCATATCTACCAGGTAGTACTCCAGCAGTGGCGATGGCTCCACAGAGCAATGCATACGGTACCATGTACAGCACAGCTGGTCACAGCAGCATGACCATCACTGTTCTGGGTTGAACTGACACTGCCGGACCAAGCTCCTCAACCTCTGCCACATATTATGGCAGTGCTAGTGCAAACCGCACAATAACTGATGACTTGTTCAGTGAGGACATGACAGGGACTGACCTGTGATGACAGGTGGAAATTTATTGGGTTGACACATACTGTTGCATGTAATTCTGCATTTTAAAAACAGTTTTGCACTAATGAAAGTCAATAGTTTCGCACTGTGTCATCAGAGCTGAACAATGTTTATTGTCATTGCTTTTCAAATACTTATGCTGTCCATACATCTCTGTGTGTACTTTTTAAAGGTTTTCATAAAGTTGTACAAATATGACAGTATATTTTTACAAATATTAATGCAACAGCATTTATTTTCCTGTTAATGATTAGTGATTACTCGTAATGTTGACATGCAGTGATGGTGAGCAACTTTTAGAACTGTTTAGTACTTTAGAGTTTTCAAAGTGTGTCATCAGACAACCCAGTGTTGTGTAACAAGGTTTAAAATTTAAAAAAAAAATTGAAGCTTGTTCAGGTTTGTCATCAGAGAACCCACTGTTGTTTAACAATGTTTTAAAAATGTTTTAAAAATTGTAACTTGTTCAGGTTTCTCATCAGAGAACCCATTGTTTAAAAACAAACTTTTTTTTCAACATTAAACTTGAAGTTAGTCATTGGATAAACTGTTTAAATTCAGAATATGGTTACTTTTTCTTGCCAGTTTACTTTGTTAATGGCAACAGTAGAAAATGCAATACAAAAAAAAGTTATCTGTATTCCACACAGACGTTCTGCACATTTCTTGACTGGCTAATGTAGAGCCATATGAACCACTATTGTGTGCGTCTCTGTTCTGTTTCTTTTTATTCTAATAAAGCTTTTAAAAGCATCACCCTACAGATCTCTTCTTTAAACAGACCCATCCATGCTCAAAATATTGCATCACACCAGCTTAGGATATACATTTTATACGGTCCCATGCAGAAAGTAGCTAGTGCCTCCCTGATTGCATGTGCCCGATGACCAGTCTTTGCAGCTGAACTGCCATCAAGCTGCATGTGATCATTTCCTGGTTGTTGGTACACTTTGGTTGATGGCATCCATTCCTGCAGGAATGCCTCTGACTTGGCCTCACATACATTATGTAGCACGCAGCAACAATAAGAGGGATATGATCTATGGTAAACTCCATGCGCTTCAAAAGACATCTCCATCGCCCTTTCAACCTGCCAAATGCACATTCCACTACCATACAGGCATGATTGAGCCTGTAGTTGAAGTTACGCTTCCTTGGGTCTGTGTAATCAGGAAAAGGTTTCATGACCCAAGGAAGTAGTGGGTACGCAGAATCACCGATCAGTACAGTGGGAACTGTCACACCTCCAATGACTGTCAGAACCTGCAAAAAGAGTGCCCCTCTGGCCCTTCCTAAAGACAGCACTATTTTTAAAAATTCTGGCAACATGCACCCTGTCTGGCCAATCAATATTCACATCTTCAAAACAGAATTTGTTGTCAACCACTACTTGCAATACAATGGAATAATAACTTTTGCGGTTAAAGTACTCAGTGGCATTGTCATGGGGGCAAATAATGGACAGAGGATTAGCATCAATAGCTCCTCCACAACACGGAAAGCCTCATTCATTGTCAAAACCAGCCACAACTTCAGGGATATTGGCAAAGCGGATGACACGTGGCAGTAAAGCAGCCACTATGGCACTGCAGACTTCACAAACAATCTGGCACACTGTTGATCGCCCAACCCCAAAGAGATGGGCCAGGGTACGATACTCAACATTAGTTGCTAGCTTCCACAAGGTTATTGCTAAGCTGCTTATCAACAGGCAATATTTAGAACTGGGTGCCCTGCCTCTCTGTAACACCATTGATTTCACTACAAAGGGCATAGAAAGACCCCTTTGACATCCTGAAATTCTTAACCCATTCAGTATCTTCCCATGTGGTCAGCACTACATCATTCCACCACACTGAGCTCCTTTGCTTGCACCACACACCTTTGTCTATGCTCATACCCATGTACGCTGTCATAATGCTATGGTACATCAGCAAGATAAATCGCAGCATTCTCTACTGTAAAAGCTTCATTCTCAGCTACTTTCTCTTCCACAGTGCTATTCACCTGCTCAGTCTCCATAGTCTCATGCATTTCACATATGTATTGTATTGAGCAGCTATAGACAGGAGATCTGCCTCGCACATGGGAGCCATGTCTAAACAAAATGCCTAGCAACAGGCATTGCATCCTGGGATGCTACTAGCCACCGCAAAGCATCACGGTAAGCAGCTTTTGGCTGCTGTGAGTGCCAGAAAACTGATTACAACACATCAGTACACCATGAAGTGTGAACACGCTGACACGGATTTCGCAAGGTACAAAGACGTTTTTAAACTCGGGTGACACAGTGCGGACACTTTGAAACAGTAAGCTTTAATCCATTTCTGATAACGTGTTAAAGAACCATTTTCCAGTGTCCCACAGTGTGAACAGGGCCTTAGTTTGATAAAGATGGAGACCTGATAGTGTGTGGAAACGGTGAAGGGTATCGAGCAATAGGCGCAGTGCCAAGGGTACATCCACTAGCAGGACTAGAAGGTCATCTGCATACATGATCGTGGTGTATTCTCCATTACCTGCTGGGATCCCTCATATACTCATACTGTCCCTAAGGGTAATTGCCAGTGGTTCCACTGCTAGGACAAACAGTAAGGGGGAGAAAGGGCATCCCAGTCTAGTACCTCAGGCTAGGCCAAAGGAAGGAGATAAGGTGGAATTAGTCAATACTCAGGCCATAAGAGAGCTATATATAGCTGCTATCCATGCCCTAAAGTGAGGTCCTATTCCCAGGTGTTTGAGGACTGCGTGTAGGTAGTCCCATTCAAGGGAATCAAAAGCCTTTCCGAAGTCTATGGCTTTCACCGCCGCTGGGGTTGGGAGTTGCTGAGTTATCTGGGTCAGATTAGTGAGAGTCCTGATGTGATCCACACTATATCTACCTAGGACAAACCCCACTTGGGAAGGGTGTATGAGCTGCGGTAATAGAGGTCCTAGTCTGAGGGCCATAGCTTTGGTGAGGATCTTACTGTCAACATTGAGGAGGGATATTGGACGGTAGCTACCTGGGGACGTAGGGTCTTTCCCTTTTTTTGGCAGCACTGTAATCGTTGCTTCCTACATGGTGGGGGGGAGGGTCCCGAGCATTTCTGCTTCAACACAAGTCTGACATAAAGGGGGGTCAATAATATCAGTTAGGGCCTGCCAGAATTCAGTCGAATAGCCATCACCTCCGGGAGCCTTCCCTGATTTAAGGGAAAGTAGAGCCGATTTAACCTCTACTATGGTAAATGGGGCATCCAGTTGTTGAGCCTGTTGCATGGTTATAGTGGGAAGGTGTACAGATTCAAGGTAGGCATGCATTGCCTGTGGGTGTGCCTCTCTAGAAGAGGTGTATAGGGAGGAATAATATGTTGCCATAACCTCATTCAGATCAGGTTCTTTGGTGCATATTGCTCCAGTGGTATCTTTCAGTCCAGCAATATGTCTTTCCATTTGTTGCTTCCACAACCTGTAAGCTAGGACCTTCCCCCCTTTTTCTCCCCCATCCCAATACTTATGTTGCAACCTCAAAATGGAGATGTCCGCTCGCCTTAAGAGAAGGGAGTTAATTTTCATACGGAGGCCTGTTATCCTCTGTCTGAGGGATTCTTTATGGGTCTTCCCTCCCTGCTCTTTGTGTTGGCATTCCGTGATATGGAGGTCAACTTCTAAGTCCTTAAGTCTTTGTTCCCTACGCCGTCTCCTAGCACCCACATATCCCATTATCTTCCCTCTCATCGTGGCTTTGAAAGTCTCCCATCTGGTCCCTACCGTGGTGTCCAGGGCAGGGTTTTCCTGGAAAAACAGCTCTGCTTCAGCTCAGGCCCATTGCAGGAATTCAGTGTTCTTGACTAACATGGGGTCAAGCCTCCAGGAAGTCGATGTGGGAGTGGTGGACCCCAGAGCATATCCAGCTGTACTGGAGCATGGTCAGAGATCATGATAGGTAGTATGTCGGATGCTAGAGCAGCCTGCGTGATCTGGGGGGAAGTTAATAGGAAGTCGATGTGGCTATAGGTTCTGTGTACTGTGGAGTAAAAAGAATAGTCCCGCCCTCTAGGATTCAGCACTCTCCATATGTCTACCAAGCCTTGGTCCTTCATCCAACTCAGTAGGGCTCTTCATCCCCTCCCAGGTGGACTCCCCCCTCCAGCAATATTCTTATCTAATAAGGGATCTAAAGCCAGGTTGAAATCCCCCCCCCCCATTATGATTGGTAGACCACTTTGTTTCATGTTAAGGAGGGTTTGAGAAACATGGTCATCCTCATTGGGACCATAAAGATTCCCTAGCAGGATGGGACCTGTGGGGGTTTGGAAGATTCCAAACACCCATCTACCTTGTGGGTCAGCCTTACATGTGATAAGAGACCAATGTTTGTGTAGGAGAATAGCTACCCCACGTTTTTTAGTTTGTGCGGAAGAGTGAATTTCCAGCCCCACCCAATCTTTTTTAAGGAGCTTGTGATCTTTCCTAGTGAGTTTTGTCTCCTGTAGAAAAGCAACCTGGGTTTTAGCTTGTTTCAAATATGTTAGCACCTTTTTCCTCTTCACTGGTGTATTTAACCCTCTCAAGTTCCAAGTGATACATTTCAGATTAGCCATAGTCAAGGGTATCGGGGGAAAGTGGGAGTCTAGGCAGCGGCAAAAAAACAGTGAAGAGGAAGAGGTGTCTTCCTATGGGAAGCATAGGTAGGGATGCCAGGCTGCCCAGCTGACCAGGGAGTGGAAAGTGACCCATAGCTCCTATAGGGGTAGGTATTAGAAGCCTTGTTTGGGGACAATAAGGGGCTTTGGTGAGTTGTGACATAGGTATCAAATTGACCTGGTAGTGCAGGGCCTCGTTTGGGGGCATTACATCAGAAATTACATAGTGCGACAAGAGTCGCACCTGGGTAGTACCATTGGAGCGTTGCCTACTTGTATGTGGGATCGTCTCCTGAAATTGTATGCCCTCCAAAAGATCAACACTTTTATTGCTGGGTAGGCATAACCATTCCAATGGAACATTAATCACAAACCAAACATGAAATATATATACAATCTGCACTATCGTGCCCAGTTGGAGCTGTCCAGCATATGTGATCGCCTGTCCAGCTTGGTCAAGCAAGATCTGCTGGGTGGTTTCTGTGGGCATGGTGGCCACGTATCTCTTTGGTCTGTTAACTTTTGTACCTCTCAACGTAATAGAGAGGTTTGACAGCTAGCAGAGAGATGGAGAGTTTGCTTCACCCGGCAGCACTAACCTTGATTATTTTTTATTTATTTATTTATTGGATACAATCGGAATTACAATCCTTTGAGTCACAGACTCTTTTGCGAAGGCTCCACGTCGGTTACAGAGGGTGGAGGGTAGACAAATACAGAGAACGCACAGTAAGCAGGTAGAAATTCGTAAAACAGTACTGCAAGTGCAGTCCAGGCATAATCTTAGTTAACTGGTGGTAGTTGCAGGCATCGATGCAGAATAACCTTTGTCAGAGAGGTAAATGATGCTGACTCTTGGGATCTATCGGGATCCTGGGTCATTTTATTGGGGGGTATGAAAATACCAGAGGAGGGCAGGAAGTTAGCCACAGTCGCATTTTTCTGACTCCAGGAGTTGTACTCTGAGGGCTGATTTGAATTGGGAGAGGCTAAGGGTCTGAGAGATGGTGGGGGTAGAGTGTTTAGCCAAAGAGGGGCACGGTAGCGGAATGATCTTTGCCCAAGGAATGTTCTACAGTGGGGGACCAGGAATGAGGAGGATGCTGCGAGTCTAGTGTTACGCCTGGGGGGGGGCTACGCTGACTATTGGGAGAAGGCCGATGGGCGCCAGCTGGAGATGGATCTTTTCGCTAGAACGCAGGGGAGTGGTACTTAAGTCTTCCTTGGAAGTTTAGCCAACCAGCCAGAGCGTAGAGCTCACAGGTATGTGTTAATCTGTCACACCCGTGACTAGGCGGCAAGCTTTATTCAAAGCAGTGTTGATGCTACAAAGGGCTGTAGGGTCCGCAGAGCCATATATCACTATCCCGTAGTCTATTAGGGAGAGGATAGAGGAGGTGACCGCAAGTTGCATGGCCTGGGTGGGTAAGCAATGTTTAAGTCTGTAGAGGATACCCACTCTAGTGTTAACAGTGGAGGAGAGAAGTTGTATGTGATGATGGTAGGAGAGTGAGGTGTCTAATGTAATTCCCAGGTATTTAAAACATGTAACATGTTCAAGTGGGGCACCTTGTTTGTTTTTGATTAGGAGAGCCAACTGGCTGTGTGGACTTTGTCGGTGTGCAAAGATCATGGATTTTGTTTTTTTGATAGTTGATGATCAGGCGGCGTTCAGTGAACCAGGTTTCTAGCTCCCTGAAGAAACCCTGAAGAGCTCGTTGGAGGGCGCTCGGCTGTGGGTGTTTCCAAAACACTACCGCATCATCAGCATAGAGTAGCAGGTTACCGCTACATGACTTGGGGAGAAAGTTTAAAAAGAGGGTGAACAGTAGAGGGGCCAAGAATAGACCCCTGTGGGACACCTGAGGAAACTGTTTTACAGGAGGAGATGGTGGTATTTATCCTGACTTGCTGTGACCGGCCTGTTAGGTAGTCCTTGAACCAGGCAGTAGCCTCTGGGACCACATTAAGTTGTGGAAGGACATAAAGCAATAGCTCATGACTGACCGTGTCAAATGCCTTGGTCAGATCCACATATATTGCCCCTGCTATAGAGCCTTGGTCGAGGGCCTCATGGATGAATGAGGTGAGCTCAGTAAGAGCTGTGACGGTACTGTGGCTGGACCGGAATCTGTGCTGTTCCAGGCAGAGAAGGTTGTGTTTAGTCAGGTGTTCTGATAGTTGGTCCGACACTATTTTCTCCAGGGCCTTGGAGAGAGAAGGAAGTAACAAAATTGGTCTATAGTTGGTTGTGTCGGTGGGGTCGCCGCTCCTCAGAATGGGAGTGATTATGGCTCTTTTCCAGGTTGTGGGGAACTGACCTAGGCATAAAGAGAGGTTGAGAATTTTAGTGAGATGAGGTAGTGTGACATCCAGGGTCAGCCTAATGAGTTTAGATCTAGGGAATCATTGCTGTGCCGTGTATTGGCAATAGCTTTCGAAATGTAGTGTTTTGCCTCGAGGCAGGAAATAACTCTCAGCCGACAGGGTATAATATTGTTGTTACTCGAGGTATCAGTGGGAGGGGTGGGGGATAGTGTGGAAATAGTTAGGGGGGTAAATATGGGAGAGGTCCGAGAAGGCAGAGTTGAGGGCTTTACCAATAGAGGAAGGATCCTGGGTGATCTCCCCATTTATTGTAAGCTGGGTGGGTGCGGGTGAACGGGATTTACCATTGAGTTCCTTTATATTGTTCCAAATTTTTTACCGTCTCCCCAAGAGGTGGTGAGGGTATGTTGGTAGTAAGTGGCTTTTGCCTGTCTTAGGGCCCAGGTACATTTGTTGCGGGCCTCATGGTAGAGTTGTCTATCCTGGGCATTTTGGGAGTCAAGTGCCTTAAGCCAGAGGTTATCCCTATGTTGGAGCTGGTTAAGTAGTGAGGTGGTGATCCAGGGTGTGGTTCTAAAATCTCCCATAATGATAACTTCACTAGTGTGGGGTATGTGTGAGCTTATAATGGACTCCATAGGTCTGAGGAGTAGAAATATGAACTCCTTCCCCGGATTAAGTCTGGAACCATGGGGGTGTGGGTCATGGGTGGTCTGTACAGGAAGGTCCCGCATAAAAAGGAGGTCCTTCCAAATGTGGGGCAGGGCCAGCTGGCTCTGACCCTGGGACTAATCGGGGTTAAATAAATGGTTCCCCCATTGGTGTTCTCCTTGGAATTCATCATCCATTGCCAAGGAGATGGGGTATTTTGAGACATGGGTTTTGCTTAGCGCCTGTTTGTGAGATTTACCCTAGCTTAGTGCTTTGAAGCAGTACCCCACTGTAAGATGCATGGTTTTTCCTTTTTCCTTTTTGCCCATGAGACCCCTCCACACCCCATCTCCCCATCTTATGTGCTAGGGGGTGACCCAGGTGGTCAGGAGAGCAAGGCGCCTCAAAGGCGAAAGTCCCAGTGTCTTGTGATCTCCTGACATCAAGTGACAGTTTTTAACACTTTAGGCAAAGTAAAAGGGAGCACCCCCTAAATACCATTTAACCCAGAAAGTGACAAAACCTTAAGGGGAGTACTTATCTAATAAGGTTATCTCTGTTCCAGGGTGGCTACCAGGGGGCTCCGGGATCATGCTGGAGATTCTGTCTCGACTGGGCCCAAATCTTGTCAGTCGGGTGCTGATCCTGAAGAGAGCTGCGTCACTGGTAGGCCTGAGGCTTCGTTCCGTTCTGTTCAGCTGTCTGGCGTCGTTGGCAGGGAGGTATGGGAGAGCAATTCAGGCAAGGATACATCTTCTGGATGCAGAACTCTGGTGTATGGCAAAGGAGAACTCAGGATTTCGTAAGGGTTTTTAGTCATGTACCTCACCAGGGCTGTGCTCACCTCCCTCTGTTGTTCTTTGTCTGCCTCTTGAGATGGAGGGCCTGCCCGTAACATGGTATGATCTCTACGCTTGTGGTTCACCCTGGCTGTTCGTTTCCTGCTGTACCGAGGGAGTCCTTCTTGGCTTTTTGGTTACTCACCCAACAGCATGTCTTCGGGGTCCAGGTTATCTGCAGGGCTGGTGTGTTGAGGGGGGCTGCTGTCTCCAGATTGCCGATCAAGGAAAGCTTCAAGTGCCACCGGTGTCTCAAAGAAAAGAGGAACCCGATTCTGAATGATGCACATGGTGGCTGGGTAACACAAGGAGTATTGTATGCCCAGTTTCTGCATAGTGTGGTGGGCTGGCATATACTCCCTTCATTTGTTTGACAATTCCTTGGAGAAATCCTGATAAATTGAAATGGGGTGTCCCTGCCAGTTCAAGCGTCCCACCTCTCTAGAGCACTGCAATAAGTCTTGTCTTGTGTTATAGGCCAACAGCTTCATAAGAATGGGCCATGGTTTCTCCCCTTTCTGAGGTGCTGGAGCAAAGGACCGATGCGCCCGCTCGATTTCCAGATGGAACTCTGGTGCCAGGCCCAAGATTTTGGGTAGGCTTGCTTTAGAAAACGGACAGTGTCGCTTTTTTCCACGCACTCCGGGAACCCTATCACCCTCAAATTATTTCTCCTGCTACGGTTTTCCAAGTCATCCACCTTTGCCAGGAGTAAATTGATGGTGGTTTGCTGTTCCCTTTGAACTCCTCGGATCTCCTCAATGGCCGACTCATGGGTTTGTGCTTGATGCTCTATGTGCGTTAGGCAGCTGGTCAAATTCTGAATTGCTGCCATTGTATGATTGGATGCCTCGGTTACCTCGTCCATGCGACTCAGGATCTTCTCAAACATAATATTAATGTGGCAGAGATCGAGAGTTGGACCCTGCGCCACCATCGTATTGCAGGCCGATTTGTTCAAAGCTATGCGACGGACAAAAGAGGTCCCCAGATCAGGTAAAAAAACATATGCCCTTGTAGCTAAAAGCAGGAGTATTTAGGATATTGCTTTGTTGTCGGTTAGTAGCCAGCTCAGCATTGTAAATGTCTGATAATGTAGTCTGCTCACTGCTCCTTGTGAATCAAGCTGCCATTCTGTTCGCTGGCTAAGCCACGCCCCCCCGGATTTCTCTACTTGCAGTAGTACTTTAGCATGTGCTAAAATACTGTATATTTTTACATGATTTAAAAGTTGGTGTCCAATAGGGTATTATGACAACCTCTCAAAGTGAACAGAGCATTGTTTTTCACTGTTGTCCATCCTTTATCCTATATATCAACATAGCTTGAGAAAACTGCATTTTTCTGTACCAATAACATAATTACAACAGTTACATGATAGCAATACAATATCAACAACATTTCTTAATGGCTGGACTCTGGACTCCAAGCTTTCATTTGAAAAAAAAAAGTTAAGTTACTAGCTCCAACGGTTCCAGAGTTAGATCTTTCAAAAGATATGGCGCTAGATTCATTAACCATTTTGGGACTAAGTCCCACACCACAATGCCAGTTCTGGACCAAAATCTACACAGCTGCAGAGATTGAAATCCACAGCAGCAGCAGTTGTGGCAGATGTTGCAGCTGGTCCCACCACTCATAACAGTTTTCTGCAGCTGCGGGGATTTCCCAGGCATCACCACCTGTAAGCTGCCATATATCGTGGAGCCATTCTTAAACCAGCTCCACCTTTGTGCATACCAGCAGCTGTGGCAAACTTGTAGATCTGCAAGTGGCAACCCACTTGCGCTGAGTTTTTCCCCCAGTTGCAGGCATTTCAGGGCATTTGTGAATCTAACCCATTTTCTTTAAAATATGGTAACTTTGGAACTGTTAGGAACAAATATATATATATGTGTGTATATATATATATATATATATATATATATATATATATATATATATATAATATTCATGGAAAACTGCGTTTAATGCATCAGTTAGAGTTAAAGCAACAAAAGTGAGGAAGTGAGACTGGCAGGCATTGGGGTGTGCCATGGGGTAATGTGGCCCAACTCACCCCATTCCATGTGTAAACAGGTTGACATGCTACAGTAAAGGAGAATGGGGTGAGAGTTAGGCCTCACAACCCCATGGCACACCCCGGCTCCTGTCAGTCTGTGGAGGAGGGGTGTGGGGTGTTGAGGGGGTTAGGGGCTCAACCCTAACATCTCATTTCCTCACTTTTGTTGCTTTAACCCTAATTGATGTATTAAGCACAGTGTTTTGCCATGAATTTCCTTACTTTTTGAAAAAGTGTAATATAACTAGTAAATAACGTGTTGCCCATTTGTGCATAATGATATTCATGTGTGGGAGCGGGGGCACTCCGGGCCCTGAGCTCCCATGTACACATAGGTATGGAGCCATACACTCAGCCCTATAGGACAAGGAACCCTTGTAAAACTAATTTGCCGATATCCCGGGAACCGTGGCAGCTAGAAAAAAAATCCAAGTGTTGTTGTAAGCATGACAATGAGCACTGCTTGGAACATAAATGACTGAATCCATATCTTGCATCATTTATGAGCTATGGGCCAAAAAGTACAATGGGCACCACAATGTTATCCTACGGGGAAAATCTCAAATTCATGATGGCATATCTATGGAACCGCTTGATTCCCCAACACCTAAACAGCATTATTCACACCTGTAGGGCATCCCCTCAATACTCTAAAAATTTCAAGTAAAAAGACAAAACCATTCATTAGCAGTGCAATGGAAACATTTTTTTAAATCCTAGTCCACGAGGTAGCAAAATCCTTGATCGCGCGCTCGCGGACTAGGATTTTGACAGCTCGCAGACTAGGATCACGCAGAATATGTCATGGTCAAAGAATTTTTTAATTTTAAAAAGCTGTTTTTGACCAAAACAAGCCAAAACAAAGGCAAGGCTTTGTAGATGGGATCACTTTGAACAAAGCCCATGCCTCATTTGGCCCAAAAGTCACACATGGAGAAAGCTACAATATTTTGTTTTGGGGGAAAAAACTAAAAAACAAGATGGCAGCTCACAGACAAGGAATTTTCTGGAGGACCAGGATCCTAGTCCTTGAGCTACAAAATCCTTGACCGTAAGCCCAATCATTGTCTGAAAAATAACCATATAAATCTTGGAGTGAATTGAGCATGCTCAGAAACTGAAAATTAGAAATGTAATAACTTTGGAATGGATTAATATTTTTTAACCAAACCAATGCTGGATTATTCCTTTACCCATCCTCTTTCTATGTTCCAATTTTCAGACCAAAAGACTACACAGAATGACCGCAGTGCCATGGGCAAAAAAAGTGTAAAAACTGGCAAAAAACACGTTTTTTAGCATTTTGTTGTTCAGAAACCATCAGTCTGGCCAAAACGCAACTTGGTAAATCAACAGATCTACCAGACTGGACCACACATTCCAAATTTTGTGCAAATCCGTTAAACGGTTGCAAAGTTGTTAACGTGCAAAAATTGAGGTTTAACATTAAAGTGCCTACTCAACCCTAACTATAGGGGCACAACCGTGCCTCTATAATATATATTTATTATACTGGCCCAATAGGGCCAGTATAGTTGGGGTTGCATGGCCACTTCTATGTTAAACCCCAAAGTTTGCACTTTAATAACTTTGCAACCATTTGTGCAATTTGCCTGACATGTTGAATGCTCATAGGTCACTGGATCTGGAAAGTTTTGTTCTAGTCGGATATATAGTTGCGGAACCACAGAGCATCCAAAATGTGAAAAACGGTAAACTTTTGTGCATTTTTCAGTCAGCCATAATGGGCTGAGGAATGCATCTGAGTGGATTCAACTTTGCATGTCTATATATGGCCTGGGTTGAACTGGTGCCTTTTGAAGATCTGGTGAAAAAATATTAATCCGTTCCAAAATTATTCAAGTTTTTCATTTCCCATTTCCCGTTATAGCCTATGGGAAAATTTATATGTGCATTGTGAAAACATTCGCAATCACATTTTTGTTGTCGTGCTCCATGAATTTGTTTTCGTGTTGTTGCCATCTTGTTTTCGGTTAGCAGGAGACAAAAAAACATTGTAACTCAAAAAATAATGTCTTTTGGTAAACACCAACAGTTGTGTTTACCTAATCAGACCCTGAGGGAACATAACCCTTGCATTCGTTTTTCACCAGGTGGTCTGGAAATATGTTTTTCAAACTTTTTCTATCATTCTGCAGTTTTGTTGTCATGGCAAAATTTTATGTTGCCACAGCAATAATCGCGATCGAAGAAAAAGGAACCTCAACAACATTTTTCTGTGCATGACAACATTCCCATTATAGACATAGGAGTGCCGCGAACACATTAAAGTTATCACAAAATCACTACACAAACACATTTTCCCATGTGTTCTTTTCTTTGTCACTTCATTGTGCCAAGGTGGATTGTGCTTTTCGGCTGAAATTTGCAGGGTGGCAAGCCCTGGTCCCACAGATGTGCCTTTTGATGGTTTGTTCCAAAACATTCAACAGGGCCATAATTACAGCATTCTAAAGTTGGGAAATGTCCTGTAGGATAACATTGTGGCATCCTTATTTTGAAAACGAAGTGAGATACGGATTTTTCGCTACCCACAGCTTAGCACATGAGGAAGTTTAAAAATCATAGATTACACCTGCACTGGAATTTTTTTCATAGGTTGTACGGTTAATGAGATATTGGCAAATTAGTGTTACAAGGGTTCCTTTTCAGGCCTATAGGACTATTGTATGGCTCCATTGTTATGTGTAAGTGGGAGCGCAGGGTCTGGAGAGCCTGCACTCTGACAGACGCATATTATTATGCACAGATGGGTGGTTTGGTGGGAGCATGGGGCCCGAAGGCCCCCGCACTCCCACCAACACATATCAGTTACCAGGTACATTATGCTGTAAATAAACGGTTTGATCTTTTGGCTTGAAATTTGGATGGTATAAAGGAGGTGTCCCAGAGATGTGAATTACGCTGTTTAGGCATAAAAAAATCATTGGTCCCATAGATATGCTATAACGAAGTTGAGATTTTTCTCATAGGATAACATTGCAGAGCCCACAGCACTTTTCAGTGCCCATATCTCAGAAACTATGTGAGATATGGATTTAGTTTACCTATATCTGATGGGGAAGTTCTGCTATCATGATTACAACATCACTGGAACTTTTTTCATAGCTGCTACGGTTGCTGAGATATTGGCAAATTAGCGTTACAAAGGTTCCTTGCCCAATAGAGCTTCTATATGGGAACACAGGGCTCGGAGGGCCCATGCTCCCACAGATGCCTATCATTATGCACAGATGTGCAGCTTTATGGGCCCCATGCTCCCACCAACACATAGCAGTTATCAGGTACATTAAACTTTCTCAAAACGTAAGGGTGAGAGTTAGGCCAATGACCCCAAATGAACACCCCAACGCCTGTTGTTGTGTGGAGGGTAGGGTCAGTAGGGCAGGGGGTGTTAGGGTTGGTAACCTCTAATGTTGAATTTCCACACTTTTGTCACTGTGGAAACAACCCTAAATGATGCATTAGTGAAGTTGCAATGAATATATATATATATATACAAGCACACACAGTATATATATATATATATATAGATATGTATGTTATTATGATATCACTACATAATGGTATATTAATATAATAAAACATAAAATGTTTCATGTTCATATTAAGAACAAAAATTAAATGGTTTACTGAAGTTTTAAAGTCCTTTCATTTTTAACAACATATTATATTGACATGTATTCAATGTATGTAGGTATTCAACTACTCAAATAAATGCATTATTTTCCCAAACATCTGACCCAAGTGAAAGATAAACAATGTTATTCACCCAATGAGTAAATAACATTGTTTATTTTTCACTGGCCTACATCACAATTAACTTGATTGACAGCCCATTCTGCCAGTCCCACAATGAATCTGCCCTTAATTGTCACACAGAACACAAACATTGTATACAAAGAACATACAATGGACTGTGTTTGAACATGTCATTCAATTGCCATTTGTGAGGTGGCAGGACTTTCATAACTCACTCGTGGCTTTGCCGCTCATGAGTTATGGTCCCGCCCCCTCACTCATGGAAATAAATGGCATATTTGAACACAGGCTATTGTAGATTCTCTATATACATGCATGTGGTAACACAAAAGAACTATATCATTAGAAACATAGAAACATAGAAGTTGACTACAAATAAGGACCGCAAGGCCCATCTAGTTTGCCCATTTCTTTTTCTACCTTATGAATGTGCCATCAGCCTTTGCTCTGTCAATGGCCTATCTATTCATACTCATCTGTGTTGCTCCCTAATGCCTATCCCATGCCTGTTTGAAGCCCTGTACTGTATTCATATCCACCACTTCCTGAGGTAGGCCATTCCATGCATCCACCACCCTTTCTGTGAAAAATAACTTTATCACATTACCCCTTAAATGGCCTCGCTCTAATTTCATGCTGTGTCCTCTTGTCCTGCTATTTTTCTTATACTGAAACATGTTAGACTCTTTCACCTTATTAATGCCCTCAAGGTGTTTGAAAGTTTTGATTATATCACCTCTCTCCCTTCTTTGCTCTGGCATATACATATTGAGCTCCGTTAATCTGTCCTCATATGTTTTCTGATGCAGTCCCTGCACCATTTTGGTTAGCCTTCTCTGGACTGCCTCAATTTGGTTAATGTCCTTGTGAAGGTGTGGCCTCCAGTACTGCACTCAGTACTTGAGATAGTTCCTAACCAGTGTCTTGTAAAGAGGGATTATTACCTCTCTCTTCTGACTTGTGATACCCTTACTAATACACCCCAATATCCCCCTAGCCTTACCTACTGCTTTAGTGGTCTGCTTGGATGATTTCAGGTCATCAGTGATGATGATGCCCAAGTCTCTTTCTTCCCTTGTGACTGCCAGCAACTCCCCTCCCAGCCTATAGGTGGCTTCAGGGTTTCTCTTCCCTATGTGCATGATCTTGCACTTCTTTGCGTTAAACCCCAGTTGCCACTCTTCTGAACATTTTGCTAGTTTATCCAGATCTCTTCTCATTCTGCCCACCCTATCTGAATCATCTACTCTGTTACAGATCTTAGCACCATCTGCAAACTGACAAACCTTACCCTCCAGTCCATCTGCAATGTCACTGATGAAGATATTGAAGAGGACTGGCCCCAGGACTGATCCCTAAGATACCCCTCCACTTTCTGTTTTCTGCCCGTCAACCAGTTTGCCACCCAGTTGACCAACTTCTGACCAACCCCAAGCCTACCCAGCTTATTAATCAGTCTTCTATGTGGAACAGTATTGAAAGCTTTGCTGAAGTCAAGGTAGGCGACATCAACTGATCCCCCTTGGTCCTCCACTGTGGTTACCCTGTCAAAGAAATCTATGAGATTAGTTTGACAGGACCTTCCTTTTGTAAACCCAAGCTGTCTTGGATCCTGTGCTCCTATGGATTCCAGTTATTGCATTCTCCTTTCCTTAAGGAGTGCCTCCATAATCTTGCCCACTACTGAGGTAAGACTGACTGGTCTGTTGTTCCCTGCCTCCTCCCTGCTACCACTCTTGTGGAGTGGGATCACATGAGCCCTTCTCCAGTCTTCTGGGACCTCTCCTGTGCTCAGACACTCATTAAACAGTTCTGATAATGGCTCTGCTAGTTCCACCCTTAGCTCCTTTAGTACCCTGGGATGTATGCCATCAGGTCCCATTGCCTTGTCCACCCTGAGCTTATTGAGCTCTTGTTGGACCCTTTCTTTTGTGAAGAGACTAGTGCACACGTTGATTGGACTCCAAGTTTTCATTAAAAAAATGTTTTATGACTAACAGTACAGATGTTACAGCTTTCAAAAATAGTTTCAAGCATTATACAAACATAACACAAGATTATTTTTGGAAATGGTCCGAAGATACTAGTTATTGTTCTCTCTAAGAATAAACACATTCTTTTCTAGTTATTCTATAATATTACTTTCTTTATATGCCAAGAAAACATAAATTTGTGATGGAGGGGGGAGGAGGAGGATTACAAGGATGTGTTGTTTGCAGAATCAAGAAACCTAAATGGTTTCTATTTCATTTAGTTATTCTTCTCATATTTTGCTTTATTTATATGCCAAGAAAACATCATTCGTGATGGAGGAAAAAGAAGGAGAATTATGAAGAGAATGTGTTGTTTTAGAAGCTAGCCTCAAAATAAGATGTCCTTGAAACCTACATAACTTCAAGATGCAAGATGAAAGCTTGCCAGTTTAGAGTGGGCATGTAATGACTCAAGGAGCACCAGTGGCGTCATGCCCATAGGGCCCGAGGGGGCATGTGCCCCCCCCCCCAAATTACTGCTCTATCTTGAAAAAAATTTTTTTTTTAATTATATTTACGGCAAACACAAGGCAGAAAACTGTCACTACTTTTTTACAATCGCTGGTGGAAGGTTGGGGGGGGGCCGAATCCAATCTGAGCAATAATCAAAGTTCTACTGTCACTGACCAGACTTTTAAATAAAAAAGTACGCTTGCTGAGTTGCTCGCCATAGTGTAAGTGAAGTGAATGGTAGTCCATACTGACAATCAGCATAGATTCTACCAATCACTTTTGTCTCTCAGTTTGTGTTGTCAGTCCGGCTGGAAAACGCATCAGCTGCCAATCGGAAAGTGACTCAGGGTAGATGACATGAGAGCGGTAAACTGCATTTTCTTTCTGGCACCATCTGCACTAGAGTTTGAGGCAGAAAGACTGAGGTTAGAAAAAGAACTCCTCGTCTCATTGTTTATGCAGTTGCAATAGTGACTCACTTCCGTAGTAAAAATGAAAACAACTTTGAACCTCCTTTCCTGGGAAGAAAAACATCAAGAAGGGGGATGGTGGCCAGTTGGAGTTTTAAGGAGAGATGGAGAGTGCTGCCAGCAGGGCTGGGGCAGACTGGACTGAGTGGTGCCAAAAGTTGAGTTTATTGTCTCTCTTCAGTTCACAGCTGGGGGAAATAAAAAATAAATAAAACAGGACCGGTCCCAGCATAAGGCAGCATTATTTTCAGCAAAGGAGCCAAGGGATCAGCATCAGGGCCTGGCACCTGCAGACAGTCAAGGAGACAAGTCAAGGTACAATGTGACATTGTGATTTCATTTTGATTATCTGACTGTCTGAGACTGCCTGGTTTGTTAATTTCCTCATTTTTATACTATTTGGGTAGGGCATTCTTCCTGTGATTTGGAGTTCCAGCCCAAGAGGCCAGCTGTTTGATTTAATCGGACGCCCTCCCAGTGAATCAATAATGGCTTTGTTCTTACCTGGTAGATAAACACTTTGCAGAGCTGATGATATACCGGAAGTAGCAGTACCACTACCAGGGAGTTACTGGATTATGCTGTTTTTTAACTGAGGAAATACTGGAATGAAAAGCTCTCTCTTTTAGTTGCTGCATCATTTAGGTGCCACACAAGCCCAACTGAGCAGCCCAACATGTCAATACACTCTTAAGTGTGCTGTAACCTGGACCTTTCTTTTTCCATAGAGGGTTGATGAATGTTGTCATTGCCACCCCCCAAAAAAAACACTTTTTCTCCATCCTGTGTAGGTCTATGTCCACCTAGCATCCAGCTGCTCCTATAGCTGGGGATGCATCCACATTAGTCAGAGTTAAACTGTAGGAGGTATCATAGCCTGCCATAATCCCTCACTGGTACATGAACACCCCTACCGTGGGATGGTGTTATGGGAGTCGGATGGTGGGACTTCTTAAGTCCACTCTTGTGACACTTTTCTGTGGTTATACAGTCAAACATTGCCCCTGCAGATCCAATGTGTGTGTGTGTGTGTGTGTGTGTGTGTGTGTGTGTGAGTGCATGCATATGTGGTGGGGGGGGGAGTTGCCTGCCTGCCAGGGGCAGTTGCTGTTGCTGACTCAAGTCAAGGATCAGCTGAACAAGTCAGCTACTAAGCTATGTGTCCTATACTTTCCCTGATGATACATTCTGATCAGTGTTCATTCCAGGGGATCATGCCAATAAGGTACTCATTTATTTTTATTAGGCTTGTTCTACTGTGACAGACTCAGCCAGCATGATACTGTTTGCTCTTGAACAGACTGAACTTGTAGTGGGTTATGATTTATTCCCCCAAGGCAGTACTAGTTCTACTACAATATTTATTATGGTCTTTATTATGCTTGCTCTGTTTGGAGAGCCTGCAGGAAGTGGTGTGCTATTGAATGGATTGTTATTCTTTTACTTTGCGTAGACACTCCCTCACTCCCATATTTGGAGCATTATTACAGTATGTCATTTAGCTTGTTGGGGAGAAGCTTACTGACCTGCTAAAAGTCATCAAAATGCACCATTTTACTTCAGTTTTTCAAAATTTTCCCATGGAGGCATGCCCCCGGACCCCCCTAGAGACCTTTAGATTTTGTGCCCCTTCAAAATTTCAGCTTGCATGACACCCCTGAGGAGCACAGTTTGCTTTTTACAACAAATTCAGCACCTACTGGAATGTGTATGTTGGGCCTGGCTCTGACTGGTGGTTGTTGGTTCCTTTGTGATGCAATGACAATCCAGTACCAACAAAAGCATCAGCTGGCTCTGGCCGCTGCCACCCATGGTGGCTGGATTACTTGAATGAACTGTTTTGTGCCACCACTTCCCATACCTAACCCAACCTGACTGTTACTGCTGCTGTTAGTCCATCTGACCAGAATGGAAAATGGGTGTAAATATGGTTGTTAGCAGGATACCATGCTCACATTGTAAATCAGAATGCTGGTTCCCAAATTTTGAGTAGATATCACTGATTCCTAATGTTTTTAGCACAGTGATTGCAATATGCTTACAGTGGATCTGTGGTGTCAACTATAAATAACCCTACACTGACGTGGATGTCTTTGTATTTTAGATATAGTTGTGGACTTATGGTGATGGGAGGATTCTTTTGAAGGAACTGGGTGATGATTGCTAGATTATATCTTTTTTTTGTCACTGTAGAATGACACGGTTGAGGTTGGTATTGGGCAGGGCAACAGATATGATATATGGGAAAATAATATATTCTACAATGGCATCAAAAATACTGGCTCCTGATTAGTTGACTGGCACAATTTACAATGTGTAAATCATGCCATCATCCAACAGAAAAAAGTGCCACCCATCCCTATGTGTCAACAAATGAATCTGCCCCCAAAAATCCAAGCAAAATGCCACCATGTTAAATGCCCACTCCACTCCCCACCACAAAAAAACACACACACACACACACAAAATCACTACCTTTTTAATTTTTTTTTTCTTTTCTTGCTCCTGCTTACTAGTAGTATTGGCTTCCTTCTGTTCCCACAGTCTCCACACTTCTGCTACACAGTGCCACCCAAAAAAAATGAAGATAAAAAAAAACAACAAGTGTGAGCGCCACTCCGCATCACTAGCTCCCGACCAGAAAACGCCATAACCACAGAAACCCGACCCTGAGTGCAGGCAGCCCTTCAAATAAAAATAATACCTGCTCTGCTCTCATGTCTCAACTCCATGGTCCCTCTCTCTGTATCGCAGAACATTCATATGGAGAAAAAAAAACAGAAAACCACGATCTCTCAAACACCCCAGTCTGCCACAGTCCCAGCGTGCACACATCCCCCTCTCTGCCTCTGTCACCGCTCACCACTGAAATCTTCCAGTCTCTCTCTCACTGTATCAGCTGCAATGGACTCACTGTCACACTGCACTTTCTCTTGTCTTCCTCAGGATAAAATGCTTTATCTTGCAGTTTCTCTCCCTGTGTGAGCCGTCATGGATGGCAGTTTGCTTTTATACCATGCTCTCTCCCTCTCACAAGTGCTACACTCTCTCTGTCTCCCTGATCACTGCCCCATCTTTCAATATTGTGATTATACAATGGGCCGATTATAAAAATATAGAAAGAATTTTTTAAAAAGTTGTATTTTTTATTTTTTTTTTTAATATTTATGTAGTCATATTCTACACAGCAGCAAGGGACTACTTAATGTATGGCCAATGGCCTCAAGACAAAACAACATACCAGGTGTGGGTAAATCCTGTCATCACCCACACCCTCTTGTGATATATTGCTTAAATCTAATATAATATGATGTACTATTATATATGCAAGGATAATTTAATCTGCTACAGTGTGATAGAATTTAATATATAATCATTTTATTACTTTTATTTACTGCATTATTACAGTACATACTGCAAAAATCATGTATTTGGCTTAGCATTGCAAATACAGCTACCCCCATCAGTGAATGGTTTAGTTTAGTACATGGTTTAAGATTTGTGAAGATTTGGCAGTATTACCAATGTTTATGGAGAATTCAAGTTCTTTGAGTAAATGTTAAAAAATGTTGTGAATGGCTAATTTGATACAGGGAATTTAGCCCCATGCAATCATTTTGGGGTTAGATAAGCAAATGCTCCCCTTTAAAAGTGATGACAAGCTGAATCAGTGGTACAATGGGAATATGAGATTTACAGTATGTCAAAAAAAGAAAGCCTGTACATGTTTGATAAAAACATGCCATGGACAATCAGTTCCTTAAAAATGATAACTGTGTAATTTTATGAATGTCAAGAAGGAATCTAATATTGAGAATAAAGAATTACCTCAATAAATTTGAGTGACTCACTTACCATATGTCCTGAGAAGTTTTGCTTTATGATATTTGATGACTATTGCTTGCACATAACCACTATTAAATCTGATTGGCTGACTCAGTGTGACTCAGAGGCAGGAAAGGAGTGATGTGTACAGTGACATAATGCTGGTTCAGTGCTGGTAATATACTTTTTGCAAGACCGGAGTATTAAATTGCAATTCAGTTTCTTCACTCACTCATATAACTTTTGCCATAGCTTAAAAGAAGAATGCAGAGTCTCCTAGACAGCATTGTAAAACAACAATAATCCCATCCTGCTGTACTTAATCCATTCATGCACCAGGCCCCCCTTGCAGGCCAGAGGCATCAGTACTCTGACTCCTTGCGTGACTGCTGCATGATCACCTCTGTTTTTGCATCACAATGCACCTTACTTAGTCTTTGCCAGCATAAAGTTAAATGAATCAGTTATCTGCCCCAATAGAACCGCAGCATGGAGGTCAAGCGTCATGATAATGTGGTGCGAGGCTGATCAGGTTGGAGCATGGAACAGTTCCAGATTGCACTGACAATGACCAAGAGTGATTATGGCATAGTAAAACAAACAAAAAGAGTAAAATAAATTTGGAAAAAAATTGAAGAGCTTTTTGTGTGTCTGTATGTATTGTATGTATTGCTACAGTATATGCTCACCTGTACTCAGACAGTGTGCATCTCTGTAGGCAGTACTGTCTGCATAGGTTAGTCTACTCTGTACATGTTTCCAAATGGCTACAAACCATGATATGGAGGGGAGAGGGAGAAGCAACACAAGAATGGACTGAAGAGACTAAAATATAAGAAACTAAGATATAAAAAGAAGAAATCCCAGAGCTACAGTTTATACATGATGAAATGGGCAAGCGTACAGAAAGTAGAAAAAAATAAATGAACCACACTGAAACTGCAGAGATTGAATTTTTTTGGACAAGTATCTTTATTGATTCTCATAAAAGAAAACATACATAGAGTACAGTGACAACAAAAGCAGTTCATTCCATATATTCAGCTGATTTTTCATAAGGTATGAGCTACCAATAAACAAGCACAGCACAACTCAGTTAATGAGCAGGCATGAGAAAAGTTTTAGTTTTTGAAACTACGTAACATACCTTATGGAAATTTTGTAGATCTGTCTCACCCCTTGTCCACTGTGAGAAATGTCTCCTGCTCTTCTTGCTGTGGGCAAGGTTTATGGTTAAACATATAGAGGATATCCCTCCTAATTATTTTGACCTCTATCCTAGGTAAGGAATTAATGAGGGGGTGTCACTGTCTTTAGATATTTTGTCCCTTCCCTTCAGTTCAGAGGTCAAGCGCTCCAATGACAGCATATTTATAAGCAATTCTCCTTACAATCTTTCTGAACGCACTTTCTTTCTAATATCAGTGCCTCCCATACCATTCTTGGATAGGGGGTCGAAGGATCTTCTGAAGTCTCCTCTTTCCCTAAGAGCATTGACACTGGCATTTCTATAACTGAAGTGTGAAAGATCTTACACAACTCTCCTGCTATAGAGGCCCAGAATGGTTGGAGCGCAGTACAAGCCCTAATGTGAATAGATTCCTCTTGTTTTGCTACAGCTCCCACATATAGGACAGATCCCCTTATTAAAGAGGAACACTATTTGGGCTCCGCGTTTTATTTTTGTGAAGCTCACCACACCCGATCACCAATCTTCTGTTTCACCAACAGTTGTTTCTTAATGATTGCTGTGAGTTTACTTACTGAAAAATGTCCATGTCTCCACTGTCATGGTCAGCCTCACCATGTTTCCTTTCTTCACCAATGTTTTGAACTGCCAGTGTAATGTGTGCTCGTTCACAAGCTGCAATGGCCCATGGGAGTAATATGCATTCATCGCCCAACTGCCCTCATCGGTGGCATGCTGTATTGATTTCATTTCATCCAATCATCAATGATTGCTTGCTGTGTTTACAGCAATGCTTCCCCCGAATGCAATCTCATGAATAAAACCTTTCCCAAAAACTTATTTGTGTTGATTTTTGTGTCAGTGTAAGGGTGTGAATTGCTTTTGGTGCGAGCACAGGAGCCTGAGTTAAATTCCCTGCTACCATCCAGTAGCCCTTCAATTACAGAGGAGACCTCGACAGACACAGTGCAACTCTGGTTTCCTATATGTCGCAACACAAATGTTTTAGCTACTTAGGATCAACCCCAAAAAAGTAATTTGTCTGGATGAACCCACTTGTGTGTGATGTCTGTGTGTTGCAATCCACCTTATGAAAGATCACCATAAGCAGAGTCGGCAAGGTCATGTCAAGCATGTAGGTGCCGATATCAATCATGGCAGTAGCAATGTTTGCCTTCAGGTGAATGGGTTGATGTTAGGACATGAATGTCACAGTCACCTGACAGTTGTAAACACATTTGAGTTAGTGCTGGCTAGTGTGGCTAGAGGTCACAATTCCCTCTGTACTGCTGATCATCCTGGTGTGACTGCCACTTACTGTATATTCTTTAGTACACAATTTGCTGTTACATGAACTGATATAGTCAGTCATTTCAGCAGCAGCAAACTGCCCCCCTCCGCCCTTTTCAGGTATCAGTCCTGTCATAAGTGATTGGCTTGACTCATACTGTGATTGTTTGCTGCAAATGTCTCTGTGTGATCCAGATCTACTATCTCCTCCAGAAGTCATGTGAGGATCAACCATGCAGCAGGCATTTCTCCTCCCATTGTTGTGTGTTTTGCCTCATGATACAGCTGATGGCCAGAGGAGGATGTGTGTCATGTCAGTCTAGAGTACCACCGGGTGTGTGTGATGCTCCAAATGAGCACAGAAGTGTTCTTTCTAGCAGTACATCTGATTGGCTCACAAACAGAATGTGAAACCATTTGCAAGGTATGATGACAGATGACAGCTGATCACCAGTGATCACCTAAAAGGGCCACATAATGCTGGTTGCTACTGTACTGGGGCTTTCACAGACCCGCAAAGTAGTAACACAGAACAAGAAAAATGGTACACTTAGCTGCATGTCTTGGGATGACTACAAGGGGTGATGCTATGTGATTTGGCTTTGTGGTGAGGACAATGATACCTGAGGGCCGGGTAGAGAAGTGCTCACAATGTAAGTTACACACATGAGAGTCTGTCATGCACCAAGAGAAAAATATATTATTCCCCACTACACAGGGCAACTTGGTCTTGAAGTGTAATACCTGTATTGCCCCTCCTGTTCTTCTTTTTTACTTTTGCCACAGTATGACTATGGAGCCTGCGGTTCCTTAGGCAATATGCTCCTGTTGCCCCTGTTTTAGTTACTATAAATATGCCTAATGTGTAATCCAGTTATGTTGCTATTCATTTTAGCAATTGGTGGTCACCTGCTGCACTCATCCTCCACCAGTTTTAGCCGCATTTCCTTTGTTCGAATACCTACACTGTCACAGCGCGATGTATACATATCTGTGGTGTATAGGTGCTGCTCTGACAGTGACATAAATGGAAGAATGGATTACATTGAATCACTGGAATGGATATTGGGTTGATGTAATGATGATTTTTCACTGTGTGACTTTTTTTATGTCATTCCACAAAGCATTTCACCAGGATTCCATGACAGAGGCACCGTTTTTCCATAACAACAGTGTTGTGTGCTCTGCAACTAACATTACCACCAAGTCTGCCTGATATCATTGAAATTCATCTACCTGAACTGTCTACAACCCTGACAGTCCACCACTGCACATAATGACATAGAAGTCTCTGTGTGATGGCAACACATCTGTCACATACTTCCTATTTGTTGAACCCTCACCCCATCTGTGTCCCAGTGTTCCATCATGATAGTGTTCCATTTCCCACTTATTTTTCTGTACCAGTACATGTCTCTCCATTGAATTTCCTGCTTCATCCCGCAGTGTCACAGACAGGGAGATTGTCCTTCACAGTATCACTAGCTTACAATCCTGAAGAAATATAGCAAGGAATGAGCAGGAGGAAAGCGATACAGCACAGCAGGATAGTTGCTAACAGAAATAAACAAAGTAACAGCAAGTGATTTTGATTGAACAACATAGCAATGTGCAAATAAATCACAGTTTTTTGAAATTACATAAGAAACAAGAAGAAAAGAATGAATATTTAGTCAAGATGTATAAACTAAAATATGGATATTATTATATTTTTTTTAACAGATTTACCCCATGAGCAAGCTCTTAGACAGAGTGAAACATAGGGGAAACAAACGAAATAAGAATAAAAGAAACACATTACTAGGAAACTTGTACTCTGGAGAAGTTTTTGTTTTGGGTTCCTGAATCACATATTATTTGGGACATTTCTGGCACCTTGGGAACTGGAGGCACAGTGTGCATTGAGTAATGGTTCGTTTCCCTCCCAGCGTTGGTAATTGACTATGATTAGAGCCTGCTGAAAGGGCCAGTTGGCTAAAGGTGGAAGTTGGACATGGACATTGTGAGCTGCCAATTTAATATTTAAGGAAGTGTACTTTGTTTCAAACCATTTACTGTTTATATAAACTGTGAATTCATTTATATCACATTGTTTAATTATAATTTGTAAAGATGCATGCAAGTGGATTGGAGGTATTTCAGGATATAGGAAACAGTGTACAAAATATGTTACACTTCACTACTTTCTCTGAAGAGGAAAAGAAAACTATTTCAGACAATGAGGGGGGAGGGACCTCTCTACTCAAATGGGAGAGACTCTTAAAAATATAGCACAGCAAATAGAAAACCTTAAATTTAAAAAATACAAGGTTGGTGTGGCATGGGTTAACATTAACCCAATATCTAGAACATAATGTGTTGCCAAGAGGTCTCCGAATCACAGTAGAGCCTAATTTAGGAATTAATTCCAATAAACTAGCACTTAAGTGGGACGGCATATGTAACAGGGCAAGCTGTGATTTCATGTACACCATAATAGAGGCTATTATTGAAGAGAGACAGAAAATAGCTAAAGTCACCACTGAGGTGGAAGTGTTGCTTAAATTACAGATACAGGCAGATGAGTTTACAATAGACCTTGAAGACATAAAGAAAAAATTACAGGAGCATGAAGAAAGACTGAAACAACAAAAATTAAAAAAAATTTGTAAGAGACAGGAAGGAATGACTATAAATAAAAATAGAGTTTATACTTATAAACAATATAACAAAAAGGGACAAGCACGATACTTCCAGCATAATACAGACAGTGCTACTGACAGTGACAACAGCTACACCAGGAAGCACAAGCTCCAACAGAGGAAAGTACTAGGATACATGAATCACAGACTGCTGAATGTTCATATGCCCCACAGCTAGCACCAAGATATGAGCTTAGAAACAGAGGGTGAGGACAGGGATCACAGAGGCGGGATTTTCAGGGGAGAGGGGATGGGGAGGGAATCACGGAGGATACGGTGGAAACATAGGGAGACAGCAGCACCCTCAACAAACCAGATAACTGAGGAGGAAACTATCCCAATATTTAATTTAAGTAATAGGAATTTGATTCAGGAACAGGTCCAGACTTTGGGGCTGGGACTATCTTTTGCACCTGCGAAACCTGTAGATATATTTGAATTAGAGGTACAGCTACAGAAATTCTGTAGAACTCTTAAGTCTCAAAAATATGTTTGGGGAACAACCAAGTGAGGTTACAATACAGCAGCAAATAAAACAGGCATTACAGATTAAATCAGACTTTTCACCTCCAGTGGGAAAAAATCATGGAATAGAAAGTTTTTGTAAAATAACAGAAAAACAAATCATGGATTTATTTCAAACAAAACAAGATTTGTTCCCCCAATATCAAAACATAACACCAGAACAGACACAGATACTGAAAAGGCTAGGGGAGGACCAGCAGATAGTCATTAAACCAGCAGATAAAGGTGGGGGGATTGTTATACAAAGTAGTGACCAGTATCTGGAAATGTGTATGACACAGTTAACAGACAGAAGTAACTACCAGCAACTGGACCAAGATCCTTCAGAGAACATACAAATAGAATTAAAAAAGAAAATTCAGGAATATGTAGATATGCACTGGTTGAACCTGTGGGAAGCAGAAATTTTAAATAATGTGTACCCGAGAACGACTACCTTTTATTGTATCCCTAAGATACACGAAGATGCATTTAAACCTCCAGCTCGGCCTATAGTTTCAGGCATAGGATCTATTTTTTAACCAATTTCAAAGTATATTAATTATTACTTACAACCGTTGGTAGAAAAAACAGAGACATGTATACGAGACTCGACAGACATCATGCAAAAACAGTATGCTTACTCAAATCAAGTGCAGTTACAGGACGTGTGGCTGGTGACATTTGACTTTGCCAGCCTATACACCTCCATTCCAAACAGAGATGGTGTTGCTAGTTTGGGACACATGTTAGATAAAAGAGCTGTGGGAGCCGAACCAAAAACAGAGTTGTTACAGGAATTAGCTATGTATATCCTTACACATAAATATTTTGAATTTAATGGAGTGTTTCATCAGCAAGATCGAGGGATTGCCATGGGTAGCCCCATGGCACCTGCATATCTGCATATGCAAACTTGTATATGTATAATTTTGAGATGGGTACAGTACTTAATGAAAACTATAATGAATAGTATAGGCAAATAGGGTTATGGTACAGATAGATTGATGACATAATATGTATATGGACTGGTTCTGAAGAACAATTACAGGAATTTTGTACAGAACTGAATACATGGGATTTGAACCTACAGTTTGAAATGCATCACAGTAGGGATAACATAGCGTTCCTGGACATAATGATTTTGATACAACAAGGCCAAATTGAAACAACACTGTATGGAAAGGCGAGTGATAGAAATATATTATTGCATGCACAAAGTTTTCATGAATACAAATTAAAAAACAGTATTACTTACTCACAGCTTGTTAGGGTTAAGAGAAATTGCAGTATTAACATGGAATATCAAAAGCATAAACAAGATATGTTGAACAGGTTTCGAGACAAAGGGTACAGCAAAAATGCTTTGGAGCTGGCCAGTCATAGAACAGACAAACAAGTGTAACCACCAGGTGGTGCTGTCCCAAGGGCTACTACCCCTGCCTGCTTAACTGTTAACAGGTTGAGAGGCCTAGGTTCTATGGCGGGTGCCTCCACCCAAAGGTCAGGGTTTACAGTAGCTAACCTAGCTTGGTCACAGCCCTCTGGGACACTGAGACCCCCTTTTATTCCTGCTAGTGACCCACACTGTACACCATGAGTACCTTCACTATTCACACTTACCCCGAGGACTGGTTCGACCAACTTGACTCTGGAGACCTCCTGTAAAACAAAATGATGCAATACAATAGCCACAGTACAATCCTTTAACATAAATGAATACCTCAATCAGTGTAACTTTGCTGAAATAAACAGATCTGATTTATCTAAGGGTCTATAACAAGGACATGGGGGAAATCAGGTTAATTCGATTTGACACATTAATAATCACAGTACTTTACACATACTCAGAGTCCCAAAATGTCACTTTACTGGGTACCCAGGATGGTTGTGGGGGGGGCTAGCCAGGATTGGTGCAGCTGGTAGGGGCCCTGTGATGGAAAACTCTTGCACAATACCCAATTGTAATCCGGAGCCAGTTGGCACAGTTCATGAAGAAAGAAAAGAAATCAAATGAAACCCTTGCAATTAAATAGACAGATGGCAGGGAGTTACCCTGATTTGCACTCACACACTCGATGCTTAAAACTGGCACCGAGGGGTTCATGGATTGCCAGACACCCTCATACAGTAGGGGGTGAAATTCTACAAGCAGGCACACAGCTTCAGTCATCAACAGATTCACTCCGCCTGCATGGAATTGCCTTTCCGTCTACACACACGGGACAAGAGAACTCATTTAGCTGTCCTTCACAAGCACTCCACACATTTATACGTAAAGGAAATTACTATACCAGGCAGCTGCTCTCAGGTCCCGATTGCACGTACTGCCAGCCCAGGAGTTCACACTGCAGCTTCACTTTCCTGACAGACCGAGTGCGATTAAGCAGTTTCTCCAGTCCTCTACAGGGTAACCTGGTTCCCAATTGTTCATCCTCTCTCCTTCTCGGTAGCTGCGGATTCAGTCTGAATCACCACGGCAACGCGCTGCCCAAGTTTAGGCCTACACATGCACTTCCCACACGAAACTCTGTAGCGCAGAAGTTCTGAGCTCCTTTCCCGGTCATGGTCACAACGGATCTGCCTTTCCAGACACAAGGCAGGGTATTCCATTCGGGCGCCACCCAGTCCAACTGGTGGACTTCAGTCGTCAATCACTCAAAACCCCCCGATTGGTGTAAATAGGCGCCAAGGTCCAGAACTTCACTTCCCAGAATGACTAGTTATGTTTCTTATGGCCAGCCTGCTCCCAAGAGAGTTCTGATCCTGGTTGGTCCACTTAAACTCCATTTTAGATGCCCCTCCTTGTCTGATTAGACCTATTCAGCAGTTCAGATCCAAAATGGAGGGGCAAAACACACAGAGTCCAAGCTGCAAGAAAAGCAGGTTAGACAAATTACATTTCCACTAATACTCTAGATGATATGGGGCAAATAGTTACATCTCTGATAAGTGCTCACTCTGCCCACTTAATGACAGCAGAAATGGAGCAATTTGTCAGCCATTCGAGCGGAACTCGAGCAGGGAAACACACAGTCCCCCCTGCAAATTAATCATGCCTGCAAGCAGACAGCTCTTAAAGAGGCAGTACCAGAGGCTCTAAAAGCACTCACAGATAAACGGCTTAAATGCCGAACACCACTCAGGCTAGGAGCACTCAGCCAGCCCCTGGAAGACTTTGGGAACCCCCATTTGCAGGGGGGTTACACAAGAAAGAAATTTGTTGTTCCAAAAAAAAATGAAAAGCAAGGAAGAAAAAGTAGTATTGGCAGTACAACATAACCATAAAATGGCAGACATCAGGTCCATAATAAATATGAAATGGCACTTAGTGGCAACAGACAACTCCCACATCAAGGCATTGCAGAAACCACCCATTATTGAAACAGAAAGTACCTAATCTGAAGGACAAGTTAGTCCATGCCCAGTTTAAATCAGGACAGACTGGACCTGTACAGCTTCTACTAGGTCCGTTATGCCCAGGCATGAGCCAATGTGGATGTTGCTCAGTATGCAACCATACAAGTAAAAGAGGCAATTTTAAGCACCCATATTTTAGTAGGACTTTTCAGATCAGGCAACATATCAATTGTACTACTGAGGGTGTTGTATTTGTTATTCAGTGTTCATGTGAATAACTCTATGTTGATCAGACTAAAAGAGTGCTTAAGGTGAGAATTTTGGAACACAAAGAACACATTAGACGCAATGATATCAGCTCCCCAGTTGCACAGCATTTTAATGACATGGGGCACAATGGTGCATCGCTGAGATTCTGGGGTCTGGAGGTGATAGCGCCCCCTGCACGAGGTGGCAATTATAAAAAATGCTTGAACATTCTGAGATGAGATGGATTTTTCATCTCAAAACATTGGAAAGGGGAATAGGGATGAACTTACAATCTAACTGGCAAGCATGTATGTAATTAGGCAACATAGTTGCAGAAATTTGTATGGATACAGATTCAATTATAGAAGGGTATCAAAGAATTTAGGAACAACTAAAGTAGTATAAAAAGCATGACTGAGTTTAAAACATGAGTCTGGGATGAGCTCGCTGGTAAAAATATACCTTCAGGGTAAACATACTTTAAATCAACTTGATGTTCATAGAAATCAATACCATAATAAATTTAATAGTTTTAAGTTCATGTAAGAAGGTAGCTGTTCTTTAAATGATTCTCCCCCCCTTGTGTCTTCCCTACTCCCCTAAGCATAAATTTGTACATTGATATATTTAAAGTGTGTAACAACTGATAGAATGTGAGGGATCCTGTGCCCAACTCACAGTTTGAAATGTTTGGACAATGTATAGAAAAAAGTATTACAACAGCACTTCACAGAGAATGGACCAGCCTGTGCAAATCTGCCTCCTTCTAGGAGGTGTATGGACTAACCCAACCTCTTGCAATCCTTGAAGAATACAAGGGGTGCTGGGTCATTCCTCAGGACACACAGGTTGGTCCGAAAGATAGGCCGCACTTTAAGCAACACACGCAGCACAACAAGAGAGCAAATAGGGCATTTGAAACTCCAGAGCGTAGAGCTTTAAATAACAAGGTAAAGCCAATGAATTTAAAATAAATAAGTCCTATAGCACGTAACTAACAGAACTTGATTAAGTTCTAGTTATTCACCTTTGGTGAAAACAACTTTTTGTTTGTCTTTTAAGGCACTAATTAAACAGTTTAAAGACCAGAGAGGGGCAAATGAATAAACAGCATGCTGAATGACGCGTTTGGACTGAAGTGCTTACACATGTGCTGCGAGGTAAAAGCCAAGTGGGCGCAGGGTTTCAGGCTTAATATGCAGTTGTGAGCTATAAACTGTGAAGTGCATGATCTTTTTAAATGACAAAAAACATCTCATTAATTCACAGATTGTATGGAAAGAAATATAATAAGGAATGAGCGGGAGGAAAGTGATACAGCACAGCAGGATAGTTGCTAACAGAAATAGGCTAGGTAACAGCAAGTGATTTTGATTGAACAACATAGCAATGTGCAAATAAATCACAGGTTTTTGAAATTACATAAGAAATAAGAAGAAACAAATGAATATTTAGTCAAGATGTATAAACTAAAATATGGATATTATTATATTTTTTAACAGATTTACCCCATGAGCAAGCTCTTATACAGAATGAAACATAGGGGAAACAAAAGAAATAAGAATAAAAGGAACACATTACTTGGAAACTTGTACTCTGGAGAAGTTTTTGTTTTGGGTTCCTGAATCACATATTATTTGGTACAATCCTGAAGTACCCTGTTGTCACAACCTCCCTTGGTGTTGTTCCTTTGCATCACCTTTTACCAATTCGATTTAATGTTTGTCTTTTTTGTTTAATAAATTTGGTTACAGTACTTAATTTGTCATTGTCATCATCAACATGCCAACCTGTATGGTGATGGATTGTAGTAACACAACCATGAAAAAAAATGTGGTCTCCAAGATTCATTCCACCGGCTACCACAGGACCATGTACTGCAGCTGCAGTGGCTACAGGCTTTGGGGGAAAGTAACTCTGAGATGCTTTCATTTGGTGCTTCCAGAAATCATGTTGTATGCTTGGATCACTTCAGGGATGATGTTTTCTGCCCATCACCGTTTAGTTCCTGTGGTGGTAAGTACAGATACAATAATATCTATATATTTTTCATTTTTACATCTGTGAAAGTACCCCACTGTATAATGCTTCCTTCTTTTTTTATAGGTGTTGGGAAAAGTAAATGCAGTTGTTTACAGGAAGGTGATCTTCTCTCCATCCTTCAGCATCGCAACCCCTCCTTCTGTCAGCCTGACAAGTCTGTTGATCAAGCATCCTCCCCCACACCACTGCAGGTAAGGTGAAAACCTAGTTTTTTAGTCTAATGTATGATGCAGCCTGAAGTCTGCCAGGGATGCAGGTGGACTCTAGCATGGTACCTGTGTATTGTGCATTTTGAGGATCATCACCCTCGTAAACATCCACCAATTCATGTATTGTGTTTGTGTTTCTACATTGATAGGGAATGCTGAGGAATAACCATATGCATGTCAGTAGTCCTGGCCCATGAATTGTCTGATTCCACTCCTCTCTAACATTTGCATCTTGCTGGAGGATGCATGTTGTGGGTGTCTACAACTGCAGATGTAGGGTGTTTCATATTGTGCCATTCTGTGTTCACACTCCTGTGTGCACGTACACACTGCCATAGGGCCACGAGTAGTTGCCCTGTGTCACTGATGTACTGAATCACTAAAAGCATGCATGCAGCCCTAGGCAGTGTCTGTGGTCTGTATTTGACATGTGGGTACATGGCTTATCATGACAATAATGGTAACAATTAAATCATTACTCAGTGTTGGAATTACAGGGTGGCTTGCCAGGGCTCGGGCCCAGTAACTCTGAAGTGAGTCCTGGTAACTCACACATCAATGCCATTGACTTATAATGGGAAGTAGGGCTCAATTTCCTTTGTGGGTACATGGTCTGTGGTAAACAGGCTAACATAAAATGAGGTCTACAGTGATTAATGCTTCAAGTAACCAGGAGGCAGGAGAGGCAGGTGTGTATAAGGGGGAAGGCGTGTGGATTAGCAGTAGGTTGAGGTAGGTACCCAAGGAGGGTGACAAGGCAGGAAAACAGCTGATAGAGGGGAGGAAGGAAAAATTGAGGGGGGGACTGAGGAGCACGTCAGGTGAGCCTTGCCATTCAAAGAGGAAAGCCGGAAAGCATTAGACGTGGAGTGAAAGGGAGATTGCCCACGGGTAAGGCAATGAGAGATGGAAGTAATCTGGGTGGGGGTGTCCCAGGGAATAAGAGGGGACAAGCTCTAGGAGTCAAAGTAAGTGCCAGGAAGAGTACCTGGGAATGCCACACAGTGATGCCACCATACATATTATTCCTGAGTCCTCATTTTAAAGAAAAAGTCCAGCTCAGGAAACCTCATCCCCATGGTGACATAGACAGGGTGTGGGCACTTGAAAGAAAGGCAGCAAAGATGTTGCTGGGCCTGCACCAAAACTGAAAAGAGGAGTGACAGGCAGACCTCAATATGTATACCTTGAAGTAGTTGAACAAGAGGGGAGATATGATAGAAACCTACAGATACCTAAAAGGCTTAAATAGAGTACCATAGCATAGCACCTTTCAAAGAAGCAGATGTCCAGGAACAAAGGTTGCATGACATAAGGTTGGAAGGTGGTGGATGAGGGGGTAGCATGAGGAAGCATTCCTTCACAGAAAGAGTAGTAGATGCATGGAATAGACTCCAAGCAGAGGTGATGGGCGCAATTACAGTGTGGTGATTCAAGCATACATGACTCAGACATAGGGAACCCTACCAATAGGAAAGAGGAGGGTAAGCCTGAGATCAAGTACGGCCGGTGGCTGTTACAGCAGGCATGGAAAATGGGTATGCTAGATGGATCTTACGGTCCTTAGCAGCCATAATTCTCTACGTTCACATGTTTCTATGTTTGTATTTCTCCAGTTGGGGAGGGAGATGCCACAACAGCCTTCCCAGCGCTGTTCATGTCACTATTTATAAACCCATAAGCTGTGAGACAGGGGGACAAATGCATGGTTTCTGCAATGCCCTGACACAGGGTCATATGGAAGCACAGTCAACCAAACACTACAATCACATCTTGTTGTTAAGTAAAATAGGAAAGCAGTACTTCTAGAAGTAATGTTACAGTTTTCCTAGTGGCTCATATTACCGTTTTCAACTCCGATGCCCACTGGTTTGCTTTTCCTGAGTTGTTGCTGGTCCTTCGCCACCTATGAAATAGATATTGTGGCCTGTCAATGTAGCCTACTGGTTGTATGAATGAGCTGTGAATGAGCTGGTTAGATCCAACAGGCTGGTGGTTGATTCCCACAACCTCCACTTTCATGCAGTGTCACTGAGCAAGTCTCTTAACCTCCACCCTACTACATGTGCGCCCCTGAAAACAGGCATTTGTGCTATGCCTATCTCCACATTTTGTGATACAGTCATGTCTGGTCAACTAGGCCACCTCTTCTGTAATCATTTCCCCACCATCCATAACCCTCTGTGTCAAAAAAGGGTGCCTGACCAGCCTCCTATACCATCCATCCTCCAGCTTCAGACTGTTCTCCCTCTCTCGTGTTATCTGTACCACTCAGATTACACAAGCAGTCATTATCAACCTTATTTATCCCTTTCAAGTACTTGAAATTACAAATTACATCACACCTCTCCCTCCTTTCTACCAGGGAGTACATCATCATTCCCCTCCAACTCTCCTCACATGCCTTACCCTGCTGACACACTATCATCTTTGTAGCCCTCCAATCAAACTGCTCCTGCAGGTTAATGCCCTTTTGTAGTTGTGGACAATAGTACCAAAGTCAATACTGTACATGTGACCATGTGGCCACACTGCTATCCTCTCTGAAGCTTAATAAGTCTTGATTGTGTCCCTCTGCAAGTTTTACACACAACTGGACATGTTAGCCTAAATCTAAATGGCCGTCAACTTCATCAGCAACCTTTGTGGGTACACCAAAGGAAGTGCTTTGCTGAAATATAGGAACATTATGTCCACCGCTTGGCCCCTGTATACTGTATTAGTGACCCATTCAAAGAAGTCAATTAGATGAGTTTCACACGATGGCCTACCCATGAACACGATTTGACTACCATCCTGCGGACCATGACAACATAGATTCGTACCAACCTTTCATTATGTATGGTGTCCATGTCCCTTGACACCATTCTTGTCAGACTGACCTGTCGGTATTTCACTGAATCATCATTGGGACTGACGTTCAGCATGGGCACCACATGTGCTGTTCTCCAGTACTGCATTACCACAACTGACTGTAGTAAAGTATCATATACTGCAGCCATAATCCTGCCACTTCCTCAGACAATTCCCTTTGTGCCTGTGCATGTGCTGTGCATGGGCCCCATAATTTGTCCTCCTCCAATGTCAGTGTGACATCCCTCACTGTATCCACCATACGAGTACATCTGTCTTCCACTACAACCCCTACCCTTATACCCCCATGATCAAATTGTACCTCCGTCAGGCACTGGTCCTTCCATTTTCCAGGTGAACACGTAACATTAGTGTTCATTTCATATCTTGATTTTTCCATCGTTAACCTCCTCCACCATCTACTACCATTTCTTAAGACTAACAATCACTTCCTTCTTGTCCTTTTACTCAGTAATCCATCAGTAGAATCCATTTTCCTCCATTATAATTGTTTGTGGTATTGCAGCACTGTGCATAAGCTTGCTGAAGTTGCCTTGCACACCAACATATCCACTGTTCTGCTGGTCTCGATTAAATATCTATAAGTAATTCTCAAAGTGGAGGAGGGCTAATGTAAAGAGGGAGACCTATACAAGGAACAAAAACTGAACAAATACTTCTGCTCAGTCTTCACAAAGGAGGTGGAGAAGTGGACAGCAGTCCATTCACAGTGGAGAGTGTACTGCAAGAAGTCACAAAGCTCAAGGCTGACAAAGCCATAGGCCCAGATGGTGTACATCCAAGGATACTAAGGGAGCTGAAAAGGTAACTAGCAGCACCAACTGCAGCTATGTTCACTTAGTTGATCAACACAGTGGTGGTGCCAGAGGACTGGAGGAAGGCACACATTGTCCCTCTGCAGAACAGCAGCATTATTGAGGAGGTGGGGAACTGCAGACAGGTCAACCTCACCTCGGTGGTGGGGAAAATCGTACACACACTGCTGAAGGAAAGGATAGTGGCACACCTGGAATCCACCAGTGCATAGGATGCGAGAGAACATGCATTTACAGCAGTTAGGTTGTGTCACCAACTCTTAGAGATTTTTTGGATTGGTTAACAAAAGAGGTAGATCAGGGATGGGTGGTGGATGTCACGTACCTTGATTCCAGCAAGACATTTGACACCACCACCACGCAGAAGGCTGATTAATAAGATGGAGACTTTGGGCATGGAACAAAAGGTGATACGGTGGGTTAGTAACTGGGTGACAGACAGACAGCAGAGGGTGGTGGAAAATGGGAATCCAATCAGGGGACAAGGAGGTGACCATCAGGGTACCTCAGGGATCAGTCCTGTTCGATGGATTCATTAGTGACATTGCAGAGAGGCTGTAAGGAAAGGACTGCCTGTCTGCAGATGTTACCAAGATCATCAAAAGGGTAGATACTCCAGAAGTGGTGGAGAAAATAAGTAGGGACCTAGGGAAGCTTGAAAAATGGTCTGAGGTATGTAAACTAAGATTCAATGAAAAGAAGTGGAAAATAATGCACCTTTCAAGAGGGAACCCTGTGGACGAGCTACAGGATGGGTTGCAGGTGCTGTCTATGTCTGTGCAAGAACTGGAACCTGACAGAAGGCCTGGGAGCACATCCAGTATCTTTGCACCGCCTGTCAGCAATAAACGCCATACAGTGATAGCCCATTCCTATTTGGTGACATTGCATCTGTGTGACAAGTGTGCATTTATTCGTGCGTCCTTGAACTTAGGTGACACAACATAGACCTGGTACTACAGTGTTTGACATAGGTTTAAATACACATTTGTTTAGTTCACTTCACAACGTCCTCTGAGATCACAGAGGTATATGTTGCCATAATGCCAGGGCCAATCTCGTGTGTGCCAAAGCTGGTGGTTGATTTGTCTGATTGTAAAAAGGGTGTTGGTATTTCATATATGCAGTGCTAAACAAAACTATACTTCTGAATGTTCCACACTGACTGAATAATCTTATGTTTTATTACCCCTCTGCAGGTTAACCACACTGAATCCTCTAATTCTGTTCAAGCAAACATATCTCTTCAAGAGAGGCTGAACAAGATGAGTAACATGGCTGTACAGCGTTATGTTGACAAGTGTGACTTTCAAAGTCAGTTTCCGGAGACACCTGAAAACGTTTACAAGGACCATGCCTACTTCTCCAAGGCACGGTTGGATCCACATACTGTACATGTAGCATGGCAGATGTAGGGATGAGTTCTTCAAGTTTCACCCAATGTGATGATCAAATGCATGCCAACACTTAAGAGATTAAATTATGGCCACCAGCATTTACTTTAACTCCAGTCAAAATCACAGGTGTCCAGGGATGCACAGTCGAGCGCAGCATTTCCATGCTGTCTTCTGAGTCAGTGGATGAAAGGGAGACACAGCAGTCATTGTACATGCCATCCTCAGGAGAAGATTCAGATGGGGTCATTGAGGATCCTGTACAGAACTACCTCGATTGTGGCGAAGGTGTTGTTGCAGAGCCAAAGTACATTGTGTTCAAAAGTTGCTTACTTTCTCTAATGAGTATGATGGTGTGCTAAATTTGTCATCTGCCACTGATGATTACTGTCTCCTTCATTCGCAGAAGAATGTATGCTGTGCGTTTCTGCTGTTCCAATAACCATGCATTTATATGGCATTCACAGCCTTTGATAAATCAAATGGCAGCTGGAAATCTACTGTTGGCATCCTGTGTACTTTTCAGCAGGAATATGTACGTTCAAATTGCCCAGCTCTTCAAATTTTTCAGACTATCATTCATTTGCGAGGCACAGTACACAAATATTCAAAAGAATTACACGCTTCCCATTGTCAACAGGGCTTGGTTACAAAAGAAGAAAGAAAACTGGGAAAAGTTGCGGCATCAGTCACTAACTGTGATTGGCAGTGGATGGTGTGATTCCCCAGGATACAGTGCTAAGTACTGCACCTACACTATACTGGATATGCGTACAAACTGCATAATGGAGTCAGCGGTGGTGCAAGTGTCAGAGGTCACAAACTCCAATGTAATAGAGAAGGAGGCATTTATTCGGTGTATGCATTGCCTGCTGGACTCTGGAATACAGGTGCATACTGTAGTAACCAACAGACATCCTCAGACAGCCTCCTTGATGACAAAGGGAACAACATTTCCTGGAGTGGACCACCAGTATGGTGTTTGGCACATGTCCAAATCAATCACAAAAAAACTAACAGCCAAGGCAAAGCAAAAGCACTGCGAGAAACTTATGGGATGGATTAGCTCAGTCCTTAACCATTTCTGGCAGTCAGCAAACACATGCTGTGATAACAGCACAATACTCCGAAAGAAGTGGACATCTGTTCTTGAACACACTGCCAATAACCACTCTTGATGAGTTGCATTAGAGTTCTGCACTTGTGCCCATAGGCCTCTGTCAGATGAAGATCGCAGAGAAACTGACTGGCTCTCAAAAGGTGAACCAGGATACGAGGCATTAAAGAGTGTGGTCATGGATACCCTTCTACTTAAAGACATGGACAAAATCACCAAGTTTGTCACACTGGGAACTTGGAGGTGTTCAACTCTCTCCTGACCAAGTTCTGTCCTATAAAGCAACCACACAAACCCAGTTGTCAATGCTGAACAATAGTGAAAACCTAAACCTGCATCCAGCTGTGATAAAGAGAGGGAGAAACAAGGGACAGCCACGTCACAAGTTTGTTTTTTCAAAGCAGACTAAACAGTAGGTTGTTCAAAGCATAAAGGAAGCCAAGAAATACACACATGTGAAAGGGTTACTAAATGATGTCATACAGAAAAGGGAGTGTACACTAATGGATATATCAATTGTTCACTGCCAAGATCTGCCTTCCAGTATTGCTGACGTTAAACTTCCCTCAAAGGAGGAATTGACTGAAAAACATTTTTTCTCACTTTCAGCATAGCTGAATGATGTGAGCAGACAGTATTGTACATGTTGTACAATAGTACAATACATGTTGACCACCTCAGCAACCGACTGCACACTGCAGTGTTCCTAGTGTTCCCAGTGCTGTACTAGCTCTCAACTTAACGGACCTTCCCTTCACTCTCTACATCCCCTTTCACAACTGGTTCAGCTACATTTCAATGCTCCTAGACCTATGCGTGGGAGAGCTTGGCAGTGGGAACATCCGTGCTCCGCTGACTTTTGACGCTGTCAACCATGCACCAAGGTGATGCTGAGCAGGGAAATCCATGCATGGCAAAGTACAGCTGACATGTCCACCATGATACCATGTTCTTGTGTTTTTGCCATCATTATTTTGCTTCTATGACATTAATGATTCATCAGCCATATTGAAGGCCATGATGCATGCATAGCTGTCCTCTATGTACCCTGCTGTGGACAAAGTCATGCAGTGTTTGCATATTGTGGTCCATCACTTATAGGCTGTGTTCACTGCTACTGTCAAATAGTGAACTATGGTCAGATGACACGTGTGTGGCTGAGAAATGTTGTCTATCTCACACCTGACATGATGTCGCTAGCTCTGGATCTCAAATCAACATATAATCAGAGAAATTATTGGTAGATAAGGACCTCTAGGACCATCAAGTGTGCCTGTGACCCATACATGTCTTTGCTTCGTCTGACCCTACCTGATCATTGACACTTCCTCACTCATTCCTTTCTCCTGCATGGTTCCCGGTTGTATGTCCCAGACATGTAAGAAATCCCTTCCGTGAGCTCACTACACCACCTCCTGTGGTAACCTATTTCATCTGTTTACCCCACTTTCCATGACACAAGCCTTCATCACTTTTCCACTTAACCTGCCACCTCCCAATTTCATGTCATGATCCCTCATTCATGTAGTCCTCCGATTCTGGAAGAGGTCCCCACCCCCACACCACCTTGTTTAAGCCTTTAAGGCACTGTAAAATTTCAATCATGTGACCCCCGTCACTCTCCTACACAGAGTACATATTGAGTTCTTTCCATCTCTCCTGACATGTTTTCTCATGCAAGCCCCATACTGGTTTGTTGCCCTTCTATGGACTTCCTCCACCATGTCAATGTCCTTCAAAAGGTGTGGTCCCCAGAATGACACACAGTACTCAAGGGGAGGACTCAGTACTGCTATATACAATGGCATGTCTAAATCCCACCTTCCAGTACTAATACCTCTGTCTATCCACCACAGAATGCCATTGGCCTCCATGTGGCCTTTGTACCGGGCTCCCTGTCTAACACTGGTGATTCTTGGAATCCACCCCCCCATCCTGTATCTCACCCCAGGATTAACTCGTCCCAGGTTCATAACTCTGCACTGATTTTAATGTTACCTCAGGTGACACACCTAGGACCACTTGTGAAGGTTCGCAAGATACATCCTCATCTTCTCAACCCTGTCAGTAGTATGCACCCTGTGGCAGATGTTGTTGTCATCAGCAAACAGACAGATCTCACCCTCAGTCCATTGTGCGATATCACTAATGAAGACATTAAACAGGACTGGCCCAAGAACCTGTTCCTCAAGGTACCCAGCTGTTCACCCCCTCTTCCAGGATTGGATCCTATTTACCGCCACCCTCTGACTCCTGTCAGTTAACCTGTTATTACTCCATGTTACCACCTTGTGTGCCAGGCCCAAAGGAACTATCTTGGTAACCTGCCCTTTATGTGTCACTGTGTCAAAAGCACAGCTGCAGTTTAGGTAGGCAACATCCTCCACCACCCCCAAACACTCAGTGTACTTTGTGTGACATAATTGAAACAAATTGTATCTGATTCATGTGACAAGACTTTACTTATTTATTAAAATGTTTCACCTGATGTGACCTGGGAGAAGGAGTACAATAGGAATAAGGCATTAAACATTCAAGTTACAAGATCAACATTAACATACAGTTGTAAGGCAGGTGTTACAAACAGTGTTACTAGAGTGTTGCACTTTTCTTGCTATAAATTCATGTTGCCTTGGATCCAGGGCAGCACTGCATTCCAAGTGTGCCACTGTTCTTTCTTTCAGCAGTGCCTCCATGAGCTAAGACACAACTGCGGTTAGGGTGATGAGTCTATAGTTCCCATGCTACTCACTCCTACCACTGTTGTCTAGAGGGAATACATGTGTCCTCCAGCAGTTCTTGTGAGTCACTCCTGTGTCGATCAACTCGGACAACGCTACTGCCAGATTCAATGCCAGCAGAATCAGTATTGGGAGAGGTGTCAATAATATGCTGTACATGTGGTATCCCTTAATAATGCATGCTTGTCAGACATCTCCCAGTCCACAAGGGACATCAACAAGTGTGTGAACACATTTGGCATGCCCCTCTAGGTACTCTGACATGTCAACAGCAAGGAAGTGCCCTGTTTCCCATGACAAAACATTGATAATTGACTCCACACATTACTGTTCTCTGCCGAAATACCTACAGTTCTGGTGTCCTCTGTGCCAGGCAATATCAAACTTGTGACACAACATGGGATTTCTGGCACCATGTCTTGCTGTCTTGCACTTCTGTGCCAGGTGATCTGAAAGTCATACCCTCACCAGTTGATAGCAAACTCTGATTTTCATCCTTCCTGTAGTGTCATGTTCCTGCACTACCCCTCTTGTTTCAGGGGTGTGATGCCTATCTCCAGAAGAAATTCCTTGACTTACCACCAAAAAAATATAATACTTGTAAGAAAGGGTTCATATGTGTTCGCAGCACTGTCTGCTATTTCGACATTCAAGGTGTGTTGTCAGTGATGTTGTTTTGTTATGTAACCCAAAACAACAAATGCCAGCACACATGCCACACACTGGTAATTTTACCAGGACAGCACAATTTGTTCATTGAAAGCTGATGCCCAAAGAAACAAAAATGTTGACCATATCTTTTTGGTTACTGTCACTGTACGTGTGTTGAACATCCCAGTTGTGTTATGTTGACGTAGATATGAAATGTTCATTCAACTGTTTGTAAAGACTTGTTCCTTGAACTTAACACAGTTCACCACTTGATTGTATTGCCAGCTCTTGGTATGATAAGTATGATAAGAAGTGATGATCATTACTGATTTGTCATTCATGTTCTCCATGATGCTTTCATATGTGAACATAAGTACAATGCCATAAGTCGTACAATTGTGTGAATGTCATTTGAAAGTCAGTTAAATTCCAATCACTTTTATATGACACTTATTTTAATAGGTTTGTAGGTGTGTTTGACACAAGAAGGCCGTGTCCCATCTTGATTGTGTGGGTGATTCATATGTGTACAGCATCCAATTCAAGTGGATATGTAACCTTTGGCTAAACTTGTTGAAATTGTCTGATAATTTTAACTTAGAAACATTCCATGATGCCTTCTATGTGTGAATAAAACAATTGAAAATGCAGCTGTTGTCACCCATTTCTGATTTCACATAGCACTGTCAATGTCCCATAGTTCCGGTGTGCTACTTGAAATAGGAAAACACACACTCCCTACCATCAATACTGCTGTCATTACTGTCCAAATTGCACAAGTCAGTGTGAATGCAGTTTTCATAACTCACACAGCAAACAACTTGGCACGGTTGCATGTACTAATTCCTGATGTAGTATACAAGTTACAAGTTTGTCTATGGTGAGCAGAGGAAAGTGACATCCGGAGACACTGTTATAAGTCCTGCGATGTATTGTAATGTTCTGTTGTGTATCCGGTCTGGCCACATGTACTTCCAGACAACAAGAGTTATAACTTCCCCTTTTTGCCTCTGTGCTTCTAACTGCATTCCACTCTCTGCCTGAAGTGCTACCAGTTACAAAAAGTGTTCATGCTCCTAGTAATGCCAGTGTGAACAGCACATGTGGTGCGAAACAACACAGTCTGCACCTCTGTGACTCTTCCGGCCCGCACACACACACAATGTTTGAATTGCGCCATTCATACAAAAATAGCAAAATAAGATTATTCATGTGCCTTTGATCCTGTTCTCATTTTCTCTTGAGAATGTATGTGTCTATTGATATGTGTAATAATATAAATACCTTAAAAATATATGTGTGTGTGTATATATATTATATATATTCATTGCAAAAAACGATGTTAATGCATCAGTTAGGGTTAAAGCAACACAAGTGGGGAACTGAGAAGTTAGGGTAGAGCCCCTAACCCCCCAGCCACCCCACCATCCCATCCACAGACCGACAGATGCTGGGGTGTGCCATCGGGTTATGAGGCCTAACTCTCACTCCATTCCATGTGTAAACAGGTTGACATGCTACAGTAAAGGAGGATGGGGTGAGACTTAGGCCTCACAACCCCATGGCACACCCCGGTGTCTGTTGTTCTGTGGAGGATGGGGATGGGGTGGTGGGGAGGTTAGGGGCTCTACCTTAACATCTCATTTCACTACTTTTTTTGCTTTAACCCGAACTGATGCATTAATGATGTTTTTTGCAATGAATTTCCTTACTTTTTGAAAAAGTATAATATAACTAGTAAATAGCATATGTCTGTGGGAGCATGACCCTCCAGACTCTGTGGTCCCACTTACACATAACTACAGAGCCATACAGCAACGTTATAGGGCAAGGAACCCTTGTAACACTAATTTGTCAATATCTCAGCAACTGTAGCAGCTCTGAAAAAAAATCAAATGTCGTTGTAATTATGACAGTGAGACCTCCAAGCAAGATAAGTTGCCAAAATCCATATGTCACATTGTTTACAAGATACGGGCACCAAAAAGCGCTGAAAAGGCACCCTTGGAACCCTTGTAATACTAATTTGCCAATATCTCTGTTAACCGTAGCAAGTAGGGAAAAAAATTCCACTGCAGGTGTAATCTGTGACTTCCAAACTTGATACTGCAACTAGTTTACTTAAAGGTGATTTAAGCTGTGGGTAGCAAAAATCAATATCTCACTTCATTTTTGAGATAGGGTGCCAAAAGTCATCTATGGCACCACAATGTTATCCTATGGGAAAAATCTAAACTTTGTGATAGCATATCTACAGAACTGATTAACTTTTCAACACCTAAATAGCATAATTTACATCTCTGGGCATCCCTTAATATCTTGCAAATTTCAAGCCAAAAGACCAAACTATTAATTTACAAGTGCAGTGGGAAAGTTTTAAAAGTTTAAAATTCCTAGTTCATGAGGTATCAAAATCCTGACTATGAGGTCAATCCCCATAAGCGAACTATCAAAATCATCATCTGCAGGAAATCCTTGAATGTCAGATTTTGGCCATCTGGTCCCTAAGTGACAGTCAACGATTTTGCTGCCTCGAGAATGGAGATTGCTCACAGACGGGAATTTTGTCAGCTTACGGATGAGAATTTTGTCAACTCATGAAAGAGAATTTAAAAAAAAAACCCCTTTTGTGTGCTGACAAAACCCCAATCTGTGAGCCAATCCCCTTTTGTGAGGCAGCAAAATGCTTGACCATCAGTCAATCCTCATCTGCGGGAATGGCCATCTGGTCCCTAAGTGAAGGTCAAGAATTTTGCTACCTCACGAAAGGGGATTGCTCATGGACTGGGATTTTGTCAGTTCGCGGACAAAGATTTTGTCAACTCACAAAAGGGAATTCAAAAACCCAATCCCCTTTTGCGATCTGACAAAATCCCAGTCTGCGAGCCAATCCTCTTTTGCAAGTCAGTAAAATCCTTGACCGTGAGTCAATCCTCATCTATGAGAAGGGCCATCTGGTCCCTAAGTGATGGTCAAGGTTTCTGCTACCTCGCGAAAGAGGATAGGCTCACGGATTGGGATTTTGTTATCTTGCAAAAGGGTATCGGAAGTGAGCTGCAGACCAAGAATTTTAAAATTTGAAATGGCCATTTTTTTGCCAAAATGAAGCAAATCAAAGGTATAGGTTTGTAGAGGGTGTCACCCTGAACAACATCCATGCCTTATTGCAACAAGACGTCACCCATGGAGGAAGCTACAAGATTTTGTTTGGGGAAAAAATGAAAACAAGATGGCGGCTCGCAGACGGGAATTTTTCCTGATGGACAAGGATTTTTTAATCCTGATTCATGAGCTGACAGAATCCTTGATCGTGAGCCCAGTCCTCTTTTGCAAAACATGCATATAAATCTTGAAGTGAACGGAGCATGCTCAGAACCCAAAAATTACAAATTAAATAACTTTGGAATGGATTAATATATTTTTAACCAAACCAATGCTTGATTGTTCTTTGACCCAAACTCTGTCTACATTCCAAATTTCAGACCAAAACATCAAACTGTGTGGTTGCAGTGCAATGGGCAAAAAACATGTCAAAAGTGGTGAAAAATGCATTTTTCAGAGCTTTACTGTGCAAAAAACGTACGTCAAACCAAAACACAACTTGGCAAATCAAGAGATCTACCATGCAAGACCGCACATTCCAAATTTTGTGCAAGCTTGCTGAACAGTTGCAAAGTTATTAACATGCAAAATCTGAGGGTTTAACATTAAAGTGCCATAAACTATAGTGGCGCTTATCACACCTCTATAATATATATATATATATATATATATATATATATATATATATATATATATATAGATATGGCCTGACTGAAGATATCATATTTATCTTCACGAGAGGTCAATGATATCATGCTATCTCACGAGTGGCAAAGCCACGAGTGAGATATCTTGATGTCATTGGCCTCGAGTGAAGATAAAAAATGATATCTTCAGTCAGGCCATGTCATGTTCTGTTTATACAACATATATTTGGGGATATCATCACAGTTGAGCATCATTTGTTCTGCATATGACTAACTTTATTCTGTTTAATTATCAATTAAGGCTATATTTGTACACTTTGTTATGTTTATTAATAAAGGCTATATTTGTGCAGAAATACTATCTCTGGTCCTTCCTTTTTCACTTATAATGTTAGTAGTGGCTCTAGCCACTTTTGGTTGGAGGGGTACAAAAGATGGCAGTCAGGGCTCTGATACAGTGTTAGTATTAGGGGAGCTCTGTGTCTTATGAGGCACCAGCTAGGTAAAGCAAAGCATTTGTTTACCAGGGCAGTGCCCTGGTGTAGAGGTGTCACTCGATAAATGCCTCAGTTTGTGATATATTTAGTTGTTCAGCATATGACATTAAAAAAAAACACTTATCTGGTTGATTGTGCCTTTTCCTGAGTGTCTTGCAGTTTCACTTTCCCTGCTGTGATATAACGCGTTCGAACGCTCTCAATAGCAGTACATGATGTGTTGGTAGAGATTTAAAATAAGGCATCTCAGTGTTCAAAAGAAAGTGAGTTGTGCTGTCTATTGTAAGTTTACTTGGCTGTGTGTAAAAATACGTGGCAACTATAGAAACAAGATAGGGAGCAAGTCCACGCTTCATAAAGTACGCAAGCGTGTGTTGCTATGGCAACAGTCCAATGGGCAGACTCACTTGCTCTCTCCTTGTACAGTGAACAGTTTGTTGTTTTTTTGTACACAAAACTCACTAAAATTAGGATGAAGAAAATCATTTTTCCTTCCCCTTTTGAACAGGAGGTTCCTTATTTTGATTGTTTGAGAGCATGTTATGTATGGAGTGCCATTAGCGCTTGGTGATGATACATTAGAGCAGGGAAAGCGAAAATGCTTGCTCGTGTGACACTCAGAAAATGGCAGGACCAACCAGATAAGTGTTTTATTTTTAAAAGTGCTTGTATAAAACTTATGGTAGGATCAACCAGATAGCAGAGCATGGGGGTGGATTGGAGATAATGAAGTGAAAGTCGTGTTGGAGCTTGCCATTCTGAGGCGGCATGATTCAAACTGAAATACAGTATTTTCTTTTCAATTGTATGACGTACAGAAACATTAAGATATTACAATGACGTATAGGAACATGGGATATCAGTATGACGTCTAGGAACATGGAGATATCTGTGATATCTCCACTGCCTGACTGAGATAGTAGTTTTATCTTTCTTTATATCCCAAACATATATTGTATAATATATATATATATATATATATATATATATATATTCATATGCATTGTTGCATATACAGTAACTATATATATATATATAATATATATATATATATATATATATATATACACACACACACACACACATAGTCAATAGTATGCAAATGAAAATATTTAACATAAATGGGCATCTCTTGTGGTCTCTGTGTGTTTTGTTATGTACATCTGGTACACTTATGAGGTAGCAGGAGGCAGTTTTGGTGGCAGTGTGTGTGTTTTGGCCTCTTGAGTAATAATCTGTAACATCACAATTGGCTTGCTGTCCAACACAGTGGTAATTCCACCACCAAGAAAGTAATTTCAGACCAGACAGTGAGCATTATGACACTCATGGCTGTCACTTCAAGACCCATTGGTGGTCACAGAGGCACAGAGGATGGTCAATCAAGACCCAAGGATGAAAATGCAGCCACAAGGTGGACAGAGAGGTACCTAGGGTGTCAGTCCAACCACTATGGTGGTCATTATTGAACAAAGTGTGGGTATTCAGGCACTAAGGGTGGTGATTACATCCCGATGTTAAGCAATGACATACAGATGGAGAACTTAGTGGCATAGGTTTGTGAATGACACAAACACTGCATGGACATTGCAGTGCCAGGGTAGACACAGAGGCACAGAGGGTGGGCATTCAAGCATGGAGTTTTGGCATTCCAGCCATTATGTGGACATTCAGGCACTCTGGGTAGTCATTGTGGCATGATGGTTCACATTTATTCACTAAATAATTGCCATTCCAGCACGAGGGTGGGCATTCAGGCAGCTATACTGACCATTACAGGAATGGGTGCATTATGGTTCAGGAAGGGTATTGTGACACAGATGGTGGTCATGCAATCACCTTTGCTGAGTATTCCAGCCATGCCAATGTAATTCAGGCAGAGATGGTGGGAATTACATACCGAAGGTGGTCAATAGGGCACAAAGTGTTGTCATTCTGCACAAATAAGATGATCATTATGGAACAGAGAGTGTAACTCCACCCACAGGGTAACAGTGAGGCACATAACTGTTTCATTCAAGCACAAAGGCAAGCATGAAGTCATAGTGGGTAGAAATTCTGGAATGTTTGGTGATCAGTGAAGCACAAAAGACAGCCATTCCAGCACCAATGGGGTCATGCAGGCAGAGATAGAGGGCATTTGCCCCTTGGAAGAGCATTATGGCACCCAGGGTGATCGTTCCAGCTAACAACGTGGGCACAGAAACACAGAGTGTTGTCAATCTGGCAACTCTCAACATTTAGGCATATGGTGTGGTCATTCAAGTAATCTTGGCAGGCATGGAAACACAGAGTGGGGTCATTCTGTTCCTAACATGGTTATTGAGACACAGAGGGTCATTAGTCCAACTCCAAGTTACCCATTCTGTCCCTTGTGGTTGCCAAATCCCTAAAGTTGGTATTCTGCATCTAAGGTGGGCATTCAAGCCTGTGAGTGGCCAGTGGTACAGTTAGGGTGTCATTCTGGCAGGAAGTGGGGGGGAAGGCAGAATAAGGAGGGCTGGTCAGGTGGGGTGTGAGTCTAGGTAATACAGCAGATAGTGTGGCTGGTCAGGCTGTTTAACATTTTAACCAGCTCTGCAGTTCATAAAATCATGAACAGCCCTGACTGAGCAATGAAACTTTTTCATGTGGAAATCAATGATTTGGCCTTTTCGGCTGGTTTTATCAGTCCAGAACTCAGTCCATACCATAACATAGCTGCTCAGCAATACAGTCATTGGTGTAATTTGATAATGAAGAACTGATCACATTTCATTATTCAGTCTGCTATGTGATATAATGGAAATGTTCCTGAAGGCGACAGATTTCATGAATAGCGAGCATAAGGTGGCTCATCAAGGTACTGGAGCCATTATTTTCATGATGGCATAGGCAGGGGAGGGGAATACAGTGACCACTGGGTGAATGCCGATGTGAAGCACATGTTTTCCTTACAAGCGATGGCAGCTCGGTAAAAGGTGGCAGCTGCAAGGCTCACAAAAGAATACATTTCAGCACAGGCTTAGAGGATGACCTCGGAGGTGACAGCTGTCACTGCCCAGACAGAATCAGAGGTGCTGACATCAGTGATATGATAATGATTTAGCTGTTACCATGTTTGCTTTACGGGGCCATGGCTCTTGGTATCCAGTGATGAGGGCCTTAGCATGTAGGGGAATGGTTGGAGGGTGAGTAGCCATGGGCACTAGCGTTATGTGAGAGCCACCCTGTACAGTGACCAGCACCTGGGCTGGCAGACCAATCAGTGAGCATCACAATCTCGATGAAGAAACACAGCAACATGGGAATGAATGCATGGGGAAAAACGGTGACTTGGCAAAGGGGGAATGGGAAAGAAGGCAACTCAGAAAAGGGCAAAGGGGGGAAAAAGGCCTCTGTAGTAATGGTCAACTGTAGATGAGGAGCACGTACCTGTTGAATGGCCAGCCACTAGCAGAACCCCACCCCAGGATGCACCCAGTGGCAGTCAATAGCCCCCGCAGACCAGAAGACACGCCCGCAGTGGGAGAGAGGACTGCACCCGCATTACCACCATGCCCCTGCCCCCAGAACACAGTGGAACACAGTGGATAATGGCTGGAATAGTCCCACCCCCACACACGTACCCGCATCACACAACGGTAGAAGATGCAGGCCTGCAAGGTCAATCACCAAGCCACTGTGGTGACTCACAGGGAGAACACATGCTGCCGATGTAGGAAAAGGGTGGTGGGCTGATAAGATGGGGGTTCGAAACCTGCAGCCGCCCACAACCCACACAGTGCTTTCTGAAACAAATGCAGACATAGGTCAGTGCACAACAGCCTCACCACAGTGCAGGCCATACTCACCAGGGACACCACTCGCCGCATCCTGGACATGCTGCTCTCATACTGCTGATACCGCTGACACCTGACAAATGCTGCTGCAGGACCACATAGTGTGCTGGATGCCTGCACACACCTAATTTTATGTTGTGCTGCAAAGGGATGTGCCATCACATACACGTGGGCGTACACACAGGTGTGCGATCACCTGGCCTGCCCCCACCCATAAAAGGGGCACAATGTGGAACAAGAGGCCACCCGTATGGAAGGCAAACAGAGAATGGATGACATCTGGTCAGCCAGAAAGTGAAAATTCTCCTTGCCCACTGTGGTTACCACTACCAGCAGGACAAGGAGGTGAAACAAAAGATAATATTGGCACTGCGCTCAGGACCACTGCCACAGCTGCTTAGCTCAGGTGCACACAGAGGTGGATGCTGTTGTCTACATGGGCTGTCCCCACAACCATGCACCTGATGCAGGGGAGGTGGGGGTCCGTGAGGTGCTCAGCAGTGTGCGCAACCATGCACATATGAGCATGGAAAGCACTTCTCAGGTGTTTGTGCAGAGCACCACAGGGGGTGCCGGATGCCATCACCAGCCAGCTGCTGGGGCTGCCACTGATGAAGCGTACTGTGCAGCATGTCCGGCAGGCCAGCAGGGGTGGATCTGTCACACCGACCTCACTGCTGGACCTGGCAGGCCCACTGAGTATGCCATCAGGAGGAAGGCAACACATTCCTGCAGCATGACAGCGATCTGTCCAAGGATCATGTGCTGCTGTTTGCCACCCAGAGGTCCCTGCAGTACCTAGCCAGTTGCAGTGACTGGTTCCTGGATGGCACCTTCCACTGTGCACCACCACTCCTCGCACAGTTGTATACCATGCACAGGCTGCATACAGGCATCATGCTACCTGCCGTCTACATCCTAATACCATCATGGATGGAGCTGGCCTACGTAACCATGTTCAGGGAGGTGTGGTAACTCATTGGCAGAATGTGCCCAGTGACCATGATGATGCATTTTCAACAGACAGCCTAGCATGCTTTCACAGCCACATTCAACAGTGCAGCGGTGCGGGGCTGTTTCTTCCACTACTGCCAGGCCATGTGGTGGAAGGCGCAGCAGACCCCGGAGCTGCACGTCAGCTATGCCAGGGACCAGGAGTTTGCACTGAACATCTGTATGCTCCTCACCTTGGCATATGTGTCCATGGATGCCATGGAGGGTGCCTACAGCAACCTGCTGGACCAGCCCTTCTACCGAGCAAATTAGGAGCTACTCCAATCCCTGCTGGAGTACATGGAACAGATGTGGGTTGGCCGGCCGGGGGGCAGGGTAGCTCACAGGCATCCCCTGTTCCTGATCCCTGGCTGGAAGATGTATCAGCCCACCCTGGATGGCCTCGCACAGACCAACAACTCAGTCAAGGGGTGGCACTGGGGCTTCTGCACCAGATTGGGTGCCTGCCACCCAGGCATATGGTGATTCCTGGATTGCCTCATGGAGGAGGAATGGCTGACTGGCATTCGTATGGAGCAGCTGCTGTCCAGCATGGGGACTGCAACCCAGAAGCAATGATACCGGGACGTCACCATCAGGATCAAGGTAATTGTAGGCGACTATGGCAACAGGAGAACACCCAACTACCTGTGGGGTATTTCATATAACTTCCAGATGCAGGTGTAGCCAGGTGTGCCCTGGGATGGCATGCTGGCATCGATCTGCTGTGTGACCCATGGATCCATGCCCCCCCGATGAGTGGCCCTGTGGCGCTCAGCAGCATAGCCATCACTGAGACCTCATCGCCCCGGCTGTCCATCCACTGGATTCCACAATGCAGCCACACTAGGTGCACCCTGTGCAATCCTCCCATGCACAGTGGCATTGCTACATGTCACCATGCCCTTGATGGCCCAGGGTCCCCCTCTGTACAGTACCCCTCTCACTGCCATTGGCAAGTTCCCTGCTGTCAGCTACCCCCACACGGGTGTTCCCCCAACCCCGCACCCATCTGCACCTCTTCCCCCCCACCTCAGGCTTTAGTTTGCATTTTGGGTAGTGGTGGTAGCGTTTCTTTTTTTAAACTGTCCCGCTGGCCGCTCTGACGGTCACACATGTCCCCGCACACCATGCCTGGACCCCATGGTTGTGCCTTCACTCTCCTCTGTGGAGTGGTTCTTGCCCTTCCAGTGAGTGTCCCTATTCCCCAGCACCATCCTGGTATCCACAGTTTACACTACGCCCTTGTGGAAATTGCAGTTCTGAGATCACCCTTCTCATATAGAACCCTCTAATACAGTGCTTTGTGCTATTGCCTGTCAATGCACTGTCAGTGGTGTTCATTGGGGGTTGGTAGTGGGAGTAACAGAAATCTATGGGTTTTTTTTACACAGAAAAAAAAAGATGTGGCAAGAAGTCTCACAATTGTCAGGTACAGCATTCAAACCTTGGGTCAGTGTTCTACCTAAAGGCAGTTGATGGAACTGGACACCAGACCATTACTCCTCGTACACAGAGCCACAACATGTGTTCTGATTCAACAATGACTAAAACAAAATTAAAGGTCAACAAATGAACAAAACTGGTGAGTTTCACTTGCAGGGTAATACATGAGGCTGTTGCTTCTGTGCGAGGGAGCAGTGTGCAGCCACACAGCTTGTGTCATTCATGCACATGTGCAACAGTAGTACCAGAACAATGATTAGGCATGGGAAGCAAGGATAACAGGACACAAGGCAGTGCACATGCAGGGAGATTCAAATATGAAGTGCAGCAACAGTACACAGCACTGCACAGTATGTAGATCATCGCCGTTGGGAAACACAGGAAAAACGGAGTACAGTAATCTACTAACAGTCAGCACACTGGAAAACTCACGACTGTGCTAGGTGGGTCATTTCAGAGGTAAGCTAATAGAAGAAAAAAAATGACTGGTTCAGTAAAGTTCTCCTTTAAATACTATATATGAACTATGTTTGCAGGTAAGCATAATGTATTGATAAATTTATATTGGGCCTCATTATGCTTATTATAGTGTAAAGGGCTAAATGGGTCCTGCACAATATACCAGGAGTCATTTTTTATTGTCAAACTCAGATTTTTCTCACTTTTTGCATTACCAGAAGAGTCCCACAGAGAGGGCTAATAGGGACTTTTTTTTCCACTTTTTTTTATTGAAATTTGAGTATATAAGAAAACACACATGTAATACAATAGAAGACTATCCTCCATGTAAGGTATAAAATATCACTTAACAAAACACTGTATTTAGGGTAAACATATTGGAGAAGTCTTATTTACATGTATTGATAATAAAACACAAACCAAGATAGGATGCAACTGGAGAGTAGAAGGGCTACAATCAACAGGGTATTATAGGATCAGAAATAGCAACCATGTACGAAATACATGCTAGGGCAGGCTATGGCAAGGCATTCAGTAAATTGCAAAAAGTGATAAATGTGGTAATATGAACAATGTTCAGCAATGGAGAGGTGAAGATAAGAGAAAAGTGTGCAAGGAAAGAAAGAAGAGAGAAAAAAGCATGGAAGAAGGGAAGGAGAGAAGGAGAAAACAGGGAAGAAGGGGAAAAAAGAGGAGAAATCTGTACACAAAAGTTTCGAGAAAACCTAATCTGAGAGCAAAATAAGGAGGTCTAAATATCCCTAAGAATTAGGGTGTAGAAGAACTAGGTTCGATGTCTTGACGTAATCTTGCCAACATCTGCCATATTCAGTGAGTCGGTTATGAGTAACATGAGATAATTGGTCTAGGGAGGCATACTGAGAGAGGCTTTGAAGAACATCTGAAAGAGAAGGCACCAGAGTTGATTTCCATTTCATAAGAATCAGACATTTGACCTAAAGAGAAAGTATGTTTAGCCATCTAAAATGTGCATGTGAGAGGAGAGAACTATTGGGGATAAGGATGCCTAGAAGGAATAGCTTGGGGTCAAAAGGTAGTTTTTGTCCTATTACTCTGGAGGCAAGTAAACAGACTTTATGCCAGAGCTTATTAATGGGTGCGCTAGACCACAAAATATGAAGTAGATCCCCGTTAGCCAAATTGCAGTACCAGCAATTATTATTATTTAATAGGCCCATTCGTTGAAGCACAGTGGGGGTTCTATACCAAAGATGTAGGATTTTAGTTTGTATTAAAGAACTACGGGCATCTTTAAAGGTATTATGTGCAATACGTTAATAATTACTCCATTGTGCGTCTGAAATATTGTAGTTAAGAAGAGTACTCCATTTATTTTTGGCCTGTATAGACTGATCAGGTAGATTATCAATAATGTCTTTGTAAATGGAGCTATTTAATTTTACTGATAAATTAGTCCAGTGCGAGAAGTGTGGGTTTAGAAGAGTACGCCTATACACTAAACTAGAGAGAGAGTTATAAGCTGCCCGAATTTATAAAAACTTTCTGAAGTCCTGTTTAGGAAGTTTCCATGTGACCTACAAGTCTGAGAATGATCTAAGAGTGAGTGAATTCTGGTCCAAGATATTGCTGAGAAAGAAAATGCCTTTGTTCCTCCATGTACGACAGAAAATTGGGTGATCTTCTAGAGAGAGCAGTGGATTGCCCCATAAGGGGGCATAAAACCAGGTTTTGGATTGGATTTCAGGAATTTGTGGGTTAGTTTCCAATAAAGAACAGAGGATGATATAGTTGGGTGAGATTTTAGTTTAGAGAAAAAGGGATTAAAAATGAAGGAAGTGGGAACTCCTCCCGGGCACAATGTGGATTCCATTGCAACCCATAGTGGTGAGTGTGGGGAGGTTTTCTGAAACCATTTAATGGTTTGGGCCATTCAGAAAGCCCAGAGGTAGCCTTTGAACCAGGGGGGTCTGAATCCCCCTTTTTCCCAATGTGATCGAAGTTTGTTGCGGTTAAATCTCACTGGTTTCCCATCCCAGATAAAGTTACCTATTAATTTATCAATTTTAGCAAAAAAGGAGGATGGTAAGACTAAAGGAATATTGGCAAAGAGGTAAAGAATCTTGGGAGAAATGGACATCTTAATGGCTGCAATTTTCCCCATGAAAGAGAGATTAAGAAGCTCCCATCTGTCCAGAATTGTTTTGATGTTATCAAATAAGGGGTTAAAGTTAATGTCCCATATCTTCCCTAAGTTACTAGTAATTTTGATTCCTAGATATGTTATACCCTGTGGTGATGAGCGGAATCCAAGAGGTATGTTCATAAAGGCTTTACAGTGGTCGTTGAGGGGCATAGTTTGTGATTTGCCATAATTTAAAGCAAGGCCAGAAATTGTAGTAAAATTATTAAGCAAATCAACCAACAGGGGCCCAGCCTCATTCAGGTTTTCGAGTAAGATTAAGAGGTCATCCACATAGGAGAGAGAAACATATCTTGAATTGCTCACAGGTATGCCCATAATGCCAGAAGATTGATGTAAACAAGCAGTCAGGGGTTCCATGGCTAAAATAAACAGGGAAGGTGACAGGGGACAGCCTTGTCTAGTTCCCCTTGCTAGATGAAAGTAAGAGGAAAGGGTGGAATTAGTAAGTACTTTAGCAACATGGGAGTTATATAATAGCTTGATCCAGGAGCAAAAGGTATGAGAAAGACCGAAATAAGATAAAACTTGATTAAGGTAGTCCCAGTTTAAGGAATCTAAGGCCTTCTCGAAATCAATAGCTATGGCTGCAGCTGGAGTCTTGAGGGATTTGGCTTTGTGAATTAAATTAAATAAGGAACATAGGTGATCAGAACCAGATCTATGTTTAATAAAACCAGCTTGTGAACAATGAATTAGCTTGGGAATCAAGGATTCAAGTCGAGAAGTTAGTAGTTTAGCAAATATCTTCCCATCCATGTTTAATAAAGAGATGGGCCTGTAACTTGCAGGGTGAGTAAGGTCTTTTTCTTTCTTAGGGATTAGGGTTATGATTGCTTCGGTGCAAGATGGGGGAAGATTGCCAGTATTTGAGACTTCTTGATAAACATTAAGAAGAAGGGGACATAAGGTGTCGGAAAACATTTTATAGAAATCGACAGGGAATCCATCACCCTCAGGGGATTTGCTGGATTTCAAGGAAGACAAAGCTTTCTGGATTTCCTGAAGTGAGAAGGGTTCATCTAAAGAATTTGTTTCAAGAGTAGAAAGATGAGGAAGATGTTACAATTTAAGGAACTGTTGAATTTGTAAAGTAGATGGAGGATTTGAGTTAGAGTATAGTTTTTGATAAAAGGTTTTCATGATACGATTTATAGAGGGGTTGTCGGAGTGAATCGTATCCTGTTCATCTTTTAGGCTTAGGATGTGTTGTTCCATTTGTTGTGCTTTGAGCTGTAAGAGAGGAGTTTCCTATTTTTATCGCCGTGTTCCCAAAACTTATATTTAAGTTTAAACAAGGCCAGTTCGGTTTTACGAGAAATTAATTTGTTAATTTTAACTCTAAGTTGAAGAATTTCAAGATGAAGTTGAGAATCAGGTCAGAGTTTATTAGAAGAAAAGTATAAATTCTCTTTAGCCTTAAGAGATTTTTCCAAGTCAGCCAGCTGTTGTTCCCTTACTCTTTTCCTACGTGCAGCATAACTGATAATTTTCCCTTGAATCATAGCTTTAAGAGCTTCCCATACAGAGGACATAGATGATTCAGTTGGGGTATTGTGAAAGAGGAAGTCCTTAATTTGTGCTTTGATCATGGGTAAGAAATTGGGATCCTTGAGAAGGAGGGGGTCCAGCCGCCACTAAGGAGATTTAGGTGCTAATGGGCCCCACAAAAGTTGCAATTTGACAGGGGAATGGTTAGAGATTATGGTGGGAGAGATGGATGAATCAATAGTTTTTTCCATTATAACAGGAGAGGCTAACCAGTAGACAATTTTACTGTATGTCTTATGTAGAGAGGAGTAAAAAGTAAATTCTCTATCACGGGGGTGAAAGAGGCCCCATACATCAGCTAATTCAACATCTTGCATTAGTAATGAGAGGACTTTAATACTTCTAGGGTGGGCCTCTGTAGTGGGGCTACTTCTGTCAATGCTGGCTTCTAAATCTAAGTTAAGATCCCCTCCAAGAATAACTGGTGTATTATCAGTGTTAAAGGATAGAATCTGTTGAGCTAAATTATGAAAAAACTCCGGGGAATCAGAGTTGGGTGCATAGACATTAACAAGCAGAAGAGGACCAGAGCTGGTATTCAGTTTGATCATCACCCATCTGCCATCAGTATTGGAAACGGAGTTTACAAGGGAACATTTGAGACTCTTATGAATAAGAATAGCAACTTCTCTTTTTTTTGAGGTGTAGGATAATCCGTAGATCTGACCAACCCAATCTTTTTTAAGTCTGTGAACATCCTCTGCTAATAATTTTGTTTCATGAAGAAAAGCAATTTGTGTTTTATGTTTTTTGAGATGTGAAAGAATTTGCTTTCGCTTCCAAGGAGAATTAAATCCCTTCACATTCCATGTATATAAAAGTATGTCACTCAAATTGTTAGTGTTAAAGAAAGGGAATAATCGCTGAAGTGTGAAGGGACAAATAAATGAGGCAGAGGATGATTAGAATACAATATAGAGAGCTTACGTATATGCAGAGAGTGGCAGGAACATTCAAGCCAAAAAAAGTGAGACGTATGATACATGAGTAGCACAGATATCTTATTAAAGTTAGAATAGAGATGGGGAAGGAGAAAAGTCATTAACAACAACAACAACACTAGTAAGCAAGATAACAAAGAAAACGTTTTATGGGTGTGAGGAGATATGAGTCAGCCAACTGGCTAAGAGACTCTCTCACCACACTCTGGGGCGTCTATGTAGGGAGGAGACTAGGGAGGACCAGTTATAAATATCGGCCCAAACCTAAGTCTGATCCCAGTAACATTATAAAGTAAGGATTCCTGATAAGCTAAACTGAAAGGGAATAATACCAAGAAATGCAGGGGACTGTAATAACCTCAGCTTAATTCTGAGCTAACAGGACAAGGTATAAGGATAAAGCTAAACACCAGAACTTACTTACAAACATTAGTAGTAATAGCACATGATATACCAACTCGAAATAACAGTAAATTAAAGAACCATATACGAGATGCCAGTACAGCCTAGACATAGAGCAAGGAATTCAGGGAGCCAGGTGGAATGCAAATGAACAAATATAAAAGGAAAAGTAGATCATTACCACATTAGAGTGACCCTGAGTATACTTTGCAGTGCAACAGAATAAGTACATAATAAATACAATATTGAGGACGAAAGAAGAAAGGGGAGGTCAATTTAAGCCCTTACACCCTGAGCCAAATGCAAATCGGGATTATGTGGAGAGGAATAGGCTTCGGTGATAACTGTAGACAGAAGAGATAGTCACAGTAAAGATCACCTCCAATTACTCAAAAATCACCTAAATAGGTGTTATATGGGGTAACTAGGTCTAGAAAACTAGGTCCAGTGAGCCCCAAAACAGGAGGAACCACACAGCAGTGGATTTCTATAATATCTGTAGGCTTCGAGTAAAATAAGGAGCATAAGGAAGATGTAGATTGACAATTCTTTGCAACAGTACACCAAACATAGCCCCCCTCTTTGAGTGCTACTGATAGTTCCATATTGTAAACAGGAGGTAGTAAGAATAATGGAGCGTAGGGAAGGAGATGGATTAAATGTAGTTGCCAATAATACTTAAGAACCTGTCATCAGGAGAGGGAACGGGTAAATTGCCTTGTAATATATAATAATTCACATATGAAAAAGGAAAAGGCAATAATCAGGATGCATACCGATTGAAGATATGCAACTGAACAGCCAAAAGACTATAAACCTGATACACTGCTAAATTGGAGAGTAAAAGGCTAGATACAGAGAGCTTGTTTAGTGAGGTAATGTATAAGATCTAACACTAAAATAATGGGTTAGAAAAGCATTGCTGATATACCAAAGTTCCCTTGAAGACCTTTAAGCTGCTAGTTTAAACACTGCAGCAAAAAGTAAATTGATTACACCGTGATGTACAGCCTTTGCTTTCTGCACCCGCAGGGAGCAAAAGCAACCAGGTAGCATAGACTGTAGAGTGGGTGGCTAAGCAGAAAAAGTGTACTGGCACTCCCTTTAAGTATCCTGGAAGCAAAACCTACCAAGATATAGCAACTGTGACCATATTACTGACCATATAAGCTCATGACACCTTAGATTTATTAGCAGGATTGTGATCACCACTGTTCTTGCTTTTGGTCTTTGCCCTACGTTTCTTTTTGGACAGTTCTAAAGATTTGAGTGGGGAACTTGCAACAACTTCTGCCCATGAAGTATCAGCGGAAATACATCCCTGAGGCACAGAGCCCAAAATAGAGGGATGTTCGTCTGAAATTTGCTGGGAAAGATCCTCCTGTGAGGAGTGCATGTCATCCTCCAAGAGAGCAAACTTATTGCTCAAGGGAATAGAGGGGTTGATTTGAAGGTGAGGGCTGCAGCTTAGGGTGTTTAGGGTGAAACCTTGCTAGAACAGCATGAAAGTCTTGAAGAATAATGCCCCAACAGAAGCTTCTCTTGCAGCCGTGTTGATTGCCTTGGGGTCAAATCAGTTGCGGCGTTGCTGTTTGAGGCTGCGAGTTCTGCAACATTTTCTCCACATTCCTGTACCTCGTCGTCCACCCTCCGTGTGGATACCAAAGCTATGTTTAGGTTGTCAGTTGCTGCTGAACCTCCCAGGGTAAGATTGCAGAGAGAGATCTCCAGATAGTTGGCTAAGGTGTCAGGGGTTTCAAAATCCTTGAAAGGACAGCCTGAGAAAAGGCGTAGTGTTACGGGGTAACGTAGAGCAACTTTAATGCTTCTTTGGAGGAGGATTTGTTTAAGTAGATTGCAGGCCTTCCTTCTGATGGTTAAATCTTTTAAAATATCTCTGTAGATGGAAATAGTAAACTCTTGCAACTGAAGTTTCCCTTTTTCTCTGGCTCATTTCAGTATTAATTCTGTGTGTGAATAGTTCAAGAAATGAGCAATGACAGGCCTTGGTCGCTGGTCTGATGTTGGCCTGGGACCCAGAGTGCAGTGAGACCACTCAATGATTAACATTAGGTCAGGAGGCAGTTTTAGCATTGCAGGCAGCACATGTAATAAAAGCGCAGTAGTGTCTCCTAATTCTACATCTTCAGGGAAGCCAAAATATTGTAAATTGTTGCGACGATTACGATTTTCAATATCATAAATTTTGGTTTGTAGGGATTTAATAGTTCGATCTTGATTGAGCACAGTAGCCTGGAGGTCATGAATAGTAGTGGTGTTACAGGCCGTTGCTTTCTCATGGCTAAAAGTTTCAAGAGTAGTCGCATTCTGTTGGGTGGAAGTTTTTAGATCATTAATCTCAGCCATCAGTTTAGAAAACATTACTTCCATTCTAGCAAGTGAGCTTTGCTGTACTTGGAGATCTGCCATAATGCTGAAGGATGAGGCCTAGTATGCTGCAGTACAGTGTAGAATAATTGAATATAAGTAGATGATGGATCAAAAATGACTTTCAAACTGTGTCAGGCAGTAAGATTACAGGATGGTCACAGGAGCTGGTACCAAAGAAAGGTCTGGTGAAGGCTGGATGAGGTTAGACTGCAGTCATTCCTGCAGAGATTCTGAACTATGCTGCCATCTTCTGCCTGGTCAGGCCACGCTCCCCTAATAGGGGCTTTCAAAGAGCATCTAGCAAACCTGGATTGGAGGTACTTAGATCACACAACAGACAGTAATTCTACACTAGAGTATTTTATCACTACCTTCAGTTCTACCAGTGACATTTTTGCCCCACACAAGAAAATATTGCATACAGGAAAAATGTCCGAGTGAGTTACCCCTGCACTCCTCAACCAGATGAGGGATAGAGACAACCTATGGCTTTAATGCAAAGCCTCAGGGTCACCTGTGGACCTCCAGAACTATAATGCAGCATGTAATAAGTGCACTAGGGATATTAGACAGGAAAAGGCTGTTTACTACAAAGAAATTCATACCCACAACTGACACAATGGAAAACCTTTCTGGTACAGGAACTACTTGGGAGAGACAGCAAGCAGCCCCCTAATATACTTAATATCAATGGTTCCATTACCCTAGACCACAGTGATATAGAAATGTGTTTAACAATACCTTCACAGACCTCAGCACTGTTCTCCCTCCTAACCCTGAGCCCGACCCTACTAACATATTGCACATTTAGGGAGGCAGTATAGCGCAGTGGTTTAAGGCTCTGAGCTGCAAATCTGGAAACCTGGGTTTGAATCCTACAGACCCACTTGCATACTGTGTGACCCTGAGCAAGTCACTTAACTTTCCTGTGCTTCCAGGTTGCACCAGTAAACAAGCTTTCAGCTTAGTGTGTCTTACCTGGTTAAACAATTGGAAAAAAAAAATATTGCACCCAGATCAAACACTGCATCCTGTAAGTGACACTAGCTACTCCAAATTTTACTTTAAAACCATATCAGTAACTGATATAGTCTGCTATGCAAAAGTGAGTCCTAAGCAAACCCAGAATAGACAATGATACTCTTGGCATAAAATTGGTTGCCCTATCACTTATTGAGATTGCTATTCCCATAACAAAATTTTTTAGTCTTTCACTGAAATACTCCCAATTCCCAAATATCTGGAAAATAGGTTTAGCTATACCTGTTCATAACAAGCATTTGTCAGTGCCAAATGTTGTCTCGCTGGCATTGGCATTGGTAGTGCCAAAGTTAGAGATGCATAATAAGAATGTCAGTGAAGCAGTGAAGTGACGCCAACCACACCCCCACCCTGTAGAAACTGACAGGCATTGGGGTGTGCCTTTGGGTCGTCAGCTGTAATGACAGGTGTCACAATGTTCACTCCAGTTCCTCCCCTGCACTAGAAGCGAGCCCACCAGCACTATAGATAGAGTGCCAGTAGGAATGGTCGGTCCTCCGTCAGGGGACTCAGAGCCGAGGGATTAAGGGTGAGCTGTGCAGCTGGAGGATGACCCCCAGCCATGAGTATGGATGGCCAGAGCATCAGATGAATGGGTAGAGCCAACAACCGAGCAACCATGCTGTACTGAGATCAGTGGCAGGAGATGCAAAAGTAGAGTTAAAAAAAACCCCACTAATTTTCAGAAATAAAAAATAAATAAAATGCAGGGAATGTGTCTGGCATGCAGTGTGTGTGTGTGTGGGGGGTGTATTCCATCATGTGCTTGCTTGATACAACTTGTACATCTTCAAGCTGAAATTCATTAGGGAGGAGGGTACTAGTGGGGGCCGGGGGGATTTATGAAAAAAGGTCTGGGGAGGTGGGGTGGTATAACAACACAGTGGGTGGTGGGAGGTTTGTTATTAAATCTGGTGGGTTTTTAAGCCCAAATAATAATTCACACAGCTGGTATGCCCACCATAAAATTTGCCTTCACCAGTGAATTAAACTTTAATCTGTCCCTAGTTTGGGCAAAGTTTACCTCTCTCTGCCCACATTAGATCAAGGTGACACAACATCAGGTATCCACGCACCTGTACCACTCTGTTCTGTCTGTATTGGTGAATTGATGGCTATATGTGAAACCAAAATACCTGGCAGCATTTCACAGGTGGCACTTTGTGGTTACTGGTCTTTCCTTTATCCCCAGGCCAGGATACTATCTTTCCTAATGGTTGGGCCCAGATGTTAAGCTAGGCTGACTAACAGACTGTGTTAACTAAAAGGCTGTTAACTAATTATTAAATAGTGTAGGCAATGTTAACTAAAGGTTGGGCAGTATTAATTAGTAGGTAGCATTAACTAATGGAGTTTGCCCTTTAAGGGGAAGACCATGTTGTCCTGGTGTACCCCTTCCCTCCTGTAAGAAATGGTTGTGCTCGGAAGGGAAGGGGATAGGGAAGGGGAGGAGCCAAGAGCCAGAACAATGGGCAGGCAGCAGGAAGGGAAGGGGGGTAGGGAGGTACATAAGGGACAGCACAAGGGAGCCTCAGCCACTTTTGCTGGAGTTTTGATCTTGGTCAACTGCAGCACATCAGATTTAGCATTAATTTTGAGGTTGGTTTCAAAGCGAAAGGAGGTAAGGAGGCAGCAATGGATTGTTTAGATATGCGATTTAAAAAAAAAATTTGCATCATTTAGTGGAAAAGAAGTGAAGGCTAGCAGACAAGGTGGCACAGTTTCTGATGAGAACTCCTTTACAAGAAGGAGGTATCAGGGGAGTGGTGTTTAGGCAGCAAAAAGGGTGGAATATGTTGTTTGTAGAGTATTTACAATTGTAAAAAAAAAAAAAAGAAAACGTTGGTCAGCGGGGATTAGCAGGCCCAAGAGTGGCCAAAAAGGAAGGAGGCAGAGCCGGGGGGGGCCACGTGGGAGGCGCGTTGCGCGGCATTTGGTTTGCAAGGATCTGGGCCAGGTGGGCCTGTGGAGACAGTGTAGGCCTCAGGGGGGTGGAAGAACCCTGGGTGACTAATGGCTGGGGCACTACGTTTTTCCCAGTCGCTAGCATCTAGCTGCTGTTAGGCCTGAGGAGAAGTGCGTTTTAGCTGGGTACGCTGCATTTTCCCCCATTTCACTGGTAGCTAGCTGCTGTTAAGACTGAGGAGAAACACGTTTGTAAGACGAAGAGGTGCCTGGGAAGGCCAGGAAAAGGCGTTGGAGCGAGCGACCCATTGGCGTGGCATCACCTGCAGTCGGGAGCAAAATGGGGGAGCTTGCGATGCTAAATGTAGGTGGAGAAGGAGTGTGTGTGCTGTGAGGTGGTTTGTTTGAAGGCTGGCAGAGGGGAACGAGAGGCAGATGGGGCAACACGCCATGCGAGTGAGTCCTAAGGCCGAAACGGCATTTTGCACGCCACGGGATGGGCGAATAGGTTCGGGGCTGCCGCTTTTGGCCTTGGTGGGGTTTGTAGTAGGGTGACCAGGGATCATTCCAAAGGTGTGAGTACCATATTATGGTACAGAAGGGAAAGAGCAGGAGACCCGGGGGGCGGGGTGTGGCGGGGCACAAGGGGATGGTAAAGCTTGCAATTGGGGCAGTCGGTAGGACACTGGGCAGGCTTGGAATGTCGGCGAGTAAAAGGGGAGCATGGGAAGGATAGCCAGAAGGGGCACCTGTAGGGCCGTGGGGGATCGCGGAGAGATGACCACATGGCGTGGCGTCACACGCCGGGTGGGGAATCGTGATGACGCCACCCCTCGCAGGGGCATCTTTTCAGTTACGTTTGGCTGGTTAAATGGATCAGATGGGAAAGTTAATCACTGCAATTTGCTGATTTCACATGGTCCCTCAACCCATGACATCGCCCACACGGGGGGATCTTATTGTTGATTAAGGACTTAGTCAGGCAGAAGAGTGTGGCTAAAAGGGCATTACCACAGCACAAAGCAAAGTGCTTGTATAGTCGTGTGGAGACAGAGGGAGGCAGGGGAATAGGGACGACAAGTCACTCGGGGACAAAAAAAAAAGAGAAAGAAAGGGGGGCATACATTGAGGGGTGAACAGTGAACGGGAGCTTACGGGGAAGTGGGCTCAGGGGGCACAGGACCCACGTTTTTAAGAGCAGAAGGGAGCGGATGGCATGGCACCTCGAGGCCAGGTGCAGAGGAGGAGGCCGGGTAACCCGGGGGTTGAGGGTATAAGCTGCAACCTGGTGACATCCGGTAGACAGACCCGGGATTTAGATTCCACAGCTCCCAATGCATGCTGTATGACCCTAAGAATGTCACTTAGCTTTTCTATACGCCCAGGTGGTACAGATAGAGCAGTTCTTGGGGGCAGGGTGCACCTCACTGGTGAAGGTCGGCATGAATGGCGGAACCAGGGCTAAATAAAAAAAAAAATATATATATATATATATAGAGGATGGCATTGAGGCACAAGTAACATGTTTCATTTTTGTAGTTGTCTTCACAGAGCGCAGTACAGAACGGACATGGCACCCAAGAAGAGCAGGCCATCGAAGGAAGAAGCTTACAAGGCTATAATCAAGCTGGCTGAAAAAGCAAACAACATGTGGGAACTGGTGGAGGGGGAGGACCCGGGGAAGCCCGGGGGGAAGAGGAAAGCGGATGGGGAAAAAGGTGGCAAAGGGAAGAGGGCACCTGGGGGATGACGCAGTCCCTCTAGGGTAGTGCCGAGGGCAGCAGGGCCTGCCAGGGCTGCTGAGCCCATACCCATGCAGCCGGGTGACCCACCGGCACCCACCCCAGATCAAAGGGGGTCTCCCCTGGCGGAACCGGGACCAAAAACTCAGAGCGGGAGGTCCAACCCACAGATCCCAGTAGCCCACCCTCCTCTTTCACCTCACCCGTCTCACCCACAAGAAGAAGCAAGGGGATCTTTGGAGGCCTCCAGACAACCCGGACAGGAAAAGGTCACAGGTAACACGTCCAATACAGTAGGAGATAGTATAAAAGAGTATATAGGTCAAATAGTGGCAGCACTGGGGACGGGTGGTTTGGGGCAGATGGAATCGGCCCTGGCAGAGTTTAAGGCAAGAAAAGGGGTGCCAGGAGATACGGAGAAAGGGGAGGAAAGAGAGGGGCAAGGTACAAGAGAGGTGGGGGCACCGGGGATGAGGATAGGTGAGCACGTGCCCGTTGCCACAAAAGAAAAAATATGGAAGGGGAACTATGTGGATATATTTGCTCTGGTGAGCCGGGAGGCGGCGGCAAAATACGAAGAGGCGGAGAGCATAGGTAAGAGTGAGATGGCAGCTGCCATATTGTTATTAGGAAAGAAAGAGGAAGACAAATTCACGAAAGGGAAGACCTGGGATGGGTGGTTCTTAGGTTTTGCAATCTTTTCAGCCATAGCTCTGGAAAGGAGGCCAGAGCTGGGTATCTTGCTCATTACTTACTCATTGATAATACGGAGAGCTAAAGTAAAAGGCGGGTTGGGATGGATATACTACGATGAATATTTTCAGCAGCGAATGGCAGCATTTGGGGATGTAAGATTGGACACCAAGCAAATAGATTTATGGATGGATTATGTAACGGATCAGTCCACACCCGATGGAGGGTGGGGTAGAAAAGGGGCTACGCCTATGAGATGTTGCTGGGCATATAACAGGGCTTTCTGCTCATGGCCTCAGTGTTGTTTTTGGCATGCCTGTGCAAAATGTGGAGGGGGGGCACTCAGCTAGCAAGTGCAGAACTACAAGTATACAAGGAACGCAAGGGTATGGGGGGCAAGGATCAAGGCAACAGTTTTTCGGGATGGCCAGGGTTTTCAAGGACAAACGTGGAACAACGGAGGGAGGGGCAGAGGGAATAGGGGTAGGGGTGGTCAAAAACATTGAAACAAAGGGAGATGGACAGGCAGGAGGGGAGGGTCCAAGGTGGCGCAACAAGGCACAATTTGGGATAGCCAGAACCCCCATCAACATAACGGCCTTGACAGCTCACCTGGACAGATACCCGGACACGAGCATGCGGGATATGATTTTACGTGGTTTTGACACAGGGTTTTCATTGCAGTCTAAAAGACCCAGGCAGGCAAGGGAGGTGAGCAACCTGGGGTCTGTGAAGGGAAAAGAGGACATGTTAAGGCAAAAGACTGAGAAAGAAAAGGCAGCAGGTAGGGTGGAGGGTCCATTTGACGACCCCCCCCATTGGAAAACATGTGGATATCGCCCTTGGGTTTGGTACCTAAGAAGCAGGAAGGGGAATACCGGGTGATACACCATTTGTCTTACCCAGAAGGTGACTCGGTAAATGACTATATTGGGGAAGAGCATAGTAGGATGACTTACGCGACACTCGAAGACGCGGTCTGGATAATCCGGGCCACAGAGGATGAATGGATGGCAAAAACGGACATTGAGTCCTCCTTCAGACTGCTTCCGGTCAGGAGCGAAGACTGGGATCTTTTGGGTTTTAAAAATGATGGGCGGTATTACTTCGACAAAGCAATGCCAATGGGGTGCTCCACAGCATGTGCAACATTTGAGGCATTCAGCACATGTTTGCAGTGGATATTCCAAGAGGAAACGGGTCACAAGTCAGTCATCCACTACCTGGATGATTTTCTCCTCATTGGGAAGGGTAAAGAGGAGACACAGAGGATGCTGGTTAAGTTTCAGGAATTGTGCCGGGAATTAGGGGTCCCACTGGCACCAGAAAAAACAGAGGGGCCCATCAAGGTTATGGAATTCCTCGGGATAGAGATTGATGCCATAAATGAAGTTTTTAGGTTGCCGGACAAAAAAGTAAGGAGGTTGAAGGAGCTAATTGGGATACACGCCAGCAAGAAGAGGGTTCAATTGAAATTAGTTCAGCAGGTATTGGGACACCTGAATTTCACATGCAGGGCCGTTGGGCCAGGAAGGGCATTCACCAGAAGGTTGGCCAGGGTGACAGCTTGGGTCACAAAACCACATCACTGGGTTAACCTGACTTGCAGCGTCAGGGAAGATTTTAGCATATGGGAGGAATTTTTGAAGGACTATAATGGGTGTTCGTTTTGGCAGGAGGAGTGGTTGTACAACACAGACCTGGACTTATACATGGACATGGCCGGGGGACTGGGCATGGGAGGTTACCTGAGGGGCAGGTGGTTCGTGGAACCATGGCCAGCCAGTTGGGTGAGGAATGGGAAAGTGAAAGATATAACACTTCTGGAGATCATGCCTATATGGGCATGCACTTTGGTTTGGGGTGAGGAATTACGGGATCAGAAGGTGACATTTTGGTGTGACAATAGAGAGGTGGTGGACGTACTGAACAATAAGGGAGCCAGGTTGGACACAGTCATGCAGGTAGTACGATGGTTAGTTTTAAGGGCTCTGCAGCTGAACATGTCTTTCAGAGCAAAACATATAGAAGGGGTACACAATACCCTGGCTGACAGCCTTTCCCGTCTGCAGCTGGACCGTTTCCAGAAGCTGGCACCAGCAGTGGAAGAACAAAAAACGCCCATACCAGCGGACATCTGGGACGTTGGCAGGAAGGAGCAGAACTGTTATTTCATAGCTTATGGGCGCCCCGGACTCTGAGGGCCTACAATGGGGCTTGGCAGGTCTTTCAAACATTCAGGGCAGAACACCAGATGGAGGTAAGTGGGTCATTATCTGAAGAACAGTTGGAATGTTCACGGTGGAACAATGGCAGAAAGGGACGTCTCACACCACAATGGGGGTTTATCTGGCAGGGATCAGTGTGATCTGCAGCCTGAAAGGATGGTGGGACCCAACAAAGGCAATGTTCACCAGAAGGATGATGCAGGGCTGGGGTAGGTTAAGAGGAGGGACCGGGGACAATAGGAGGCCTATAGGGGAGCTGTGGCTAATAAAGCTAAAAGAGGTGCTCCTGGCAATATGCAAATCGAAGGGCAAGGCCCAGCTATTTCACACGATTTATGTGACAATGTTTGCAGGGGCTCTAAGGGTGAGTGAGGTGGTAGGCCATGGGAAAAATGATGGGGAAGGTGGTGTGGAATGGGAAGATGTGAGTTGGAGGACAAAGGAAATATGTATCAAACTAAGACGGTCTAAGGCTGACCAAAGAGGGCAAGGTTGCATAATAACGCTAAGAGGGTGATCAGAGATCGCGATATGCCCAGTACAGGCCCTGTGGGCTTTGGCCGCAGGGTAGGTAATCAGGATGGGGAAGCTTTTTATACACAGGGATGGAAAAAGGGTCACTGGCTATCAAATTACGGTGGTGTTAAAAAAGGCAATGGAGTTTTTGGGTGAGAACCCAGCTAATTACTCATCCCATTCCCTGCGGATTAGGGCAGCTTCACATTGGGTGTCCAGGGGTGAACCCGTGGAGGACATCTTGGTAAAAGGTCTCTGGTGGTCAGCCAGTTATAAAAGATACATCAGAGCTCTGACATAAAAACAAAACAAAAAAACCGGGGAGAGGGGAATATAAATCTACATATATTAATAAAGCAGGGGGGATAAGGTAGGGAGGACATGGAGAATACATGTAAATTAACTAATTTTGTTTTGTTGCACCCCATAGGTAGAGGGAGGAGCACAGAAGTCTGGATCTGCGGCCATTCCTATATTTACTGGACTGGTAAGAGAGCGGAGACAAAAGCTGGGGGAAAGCAGTTATACCAGGATGCAAAGCAGTGTAGGTTGGTATGGCATGGCTTACGGGGGATGAGATGGCACAGCTTCTCCCTGCTTTGAAAGAGCTCAAGAGACATCGGCCCAGTACAGCCCTAATCATTATACACCTAGGGGTCAATGACCTGGCAGGCAGACAGACCATGGGTGCACACATGTTTGCAGATTAAGCAGAACTTAGCGGCATTAAGACAGTGGTGGCCTCAGGTATGCCTTGCATGGTCAGGCATAATACCAAGAAGAGTATGGAGACAGGAACACAGCCACAGGGTGGTGGAGAGGGCCAGGAGGAAGATGAATAGACGAGTGGGGACACTGATAAGGCAGATGGGAGGACAGGTGATACTGCATGGGGTCGAAGAATGGGTGGATGAATTCTACAGATCAGACGGGGTACACCTGTCAGATATAGCAGTAGATATGTTTAATGCAGAGACAATGAGTTTCATAGAAGAATGGAGAAGACAGACAAACAGATAAAAAAAAAAAAAAACAGAGGTAGGAGAGAGGGATACCCTAGGTTGGGGAGAAGCCAGTCATCCAACGCAAGCTGGAGACTGGCTATAGAGAAAAGGGGAGGACGGGAAGGGGGGAAGAAGAAAAAAGGAGTAACACAAGAGGAAGAAGAAGAAGATGAAGGAGAAAGCGGTCTTGGTTTTCACTGTTACCTAACAGAAAAGGAGAAGAAGAAGGCACCCAGGTTTTCACCTGGGGGGATGGATAATCAGAAAGTGATATATGGATGGAAATAAATGAAAATTATGGATATATGACAATAAAGAAATGGAAAATGAATTATGGATTGATGGATTTAAATAAATTCATTGCCAATCTGAGCACAACAACAAGTAATGGTCTCTGTGTTTTTTGTGAGGGAAAAGGGGGGAATCCGGGACAATGGAGTTTGCCCTTTAAGGGGCAGACCATGTTGTCCTGGTGTACCCCTTCCCTCCTGTAATGAATGGTTGTGCTCGGGAGGGGAGGGGATAGGGAAGGAGAGGAGCCAAGAGCCAGAACAATGGCCAGGCAGCAGGAAGGAGGGGGTAGGGAGGTACATAAGGGACAGCACAAGGGAGCCCTTAGCCACTTTTGCTGAGTTTTGATCCTCCCACCCACCCCTAGAAAGAAAGATAAGACGGGAAGTACAGTCAATTTGGGGCTGTATGAGAGTCTGTCATGGTGGAGGACAAACGTGTCCGCTAGGACGGTGGACTGCCAAAGGTGAATGGCAGAGGATGATAATATGGTATGGACTGCCAAAGGTGGACAGCAGGAAATAATAAGGTTATGGACTGCCAAAGGTGGATGGCAGGGGATAAGATGGTTATGGACTGCCAAAGGTGGATGGCAGGTGGAAATCCTTGAAGTCTGCCAAGGAGTTGGGGGCAGATGATAATACTAAGGCTATGGACTGCCAAGGTGGATGGCAGGGGGGAAGGGGGGAGGACAGGAAGGGGGGAAGAAAAAAGGAGTAACACAAGAGGAAGAAGAAGATGGAGAAAGCGGTCTCGGTTTTCACCGTTACCTAACAGAAAAGGAGAAGAAGAAAGCACCCAAGTTTTTGCCTGGGGGATGGATAATCAGAAAGTGATATATGGATGGAAATAAATGAAAATTATGGATATATGACAATAAAGAAATGGAAAATGAATTATGGATTGATGGATTTAAATAAATTAATTGCCAATCTGAGCACAACAACAAGCAATGATCTCTGTGTTTTTTGTGAGGGAAAAGGGGGGAATCCGGGACAATGAATGGATTGTGCTAACTGCTGACAAGACACTGTCACCTAATAGGCTGTGTTAACCACTTGGTAGTACTGACTAAGGATTAGACAGGGTTAACAAATACTTCTGGAGCAGTTTGGGGTTTCCCCAGGGGATGCTGGCCTCAGTATAAGAAAGGCTGAGTGATGTCTCTGCCTCATAACTGAATATTCTGGACTCTCCACTAGAAGCTGTGTCATTTATTGGTTGGCTGCCACTGGTGCCCATGGAGCAGTGTGGTTTATTTTGTTCTCACAGACAACTTGAGTACATTTTGTTGACTGATGTGCCCTTCCTCTGTTTTCTGAGTGTTAACTATTGTGATGATTATATTTACTATCACAAAAAAAGATAAAGTGTCTTTAATGTGGTTGCCTGCACATACACTAAAAGTTAGTGCTGCTGTGTATAAATGACAACCACAGACCCCAACTGATGGTCCTGTTTACTGTAAGTGTCAACACTGTCAAAGGCATAATGGCAAACAAAAACATTTTATTTAAATTCATATGTTGAAAACCATGGGTGTTGACATTTTTTTTTAGCTGCAGCACTGTTAGTTTTATTGGATGCTGGCAAGAGGCATCTTTTGTTTGGATCCACTGAAAGTACTTAAGTGAAAAAACAACAACTTCTATGTAAGTTATTTTTGACTTACATAAGTGTGACACAGTAAGGGAGATGAGACACTCCCTTGCTGACTACTTACATAAGTGAATTAATAAGGGGTCCAAAATGCTTCTTTAATTTCATGAGCAAAAAGCCAATGGGATGTTGGGGTGCATAGGGAGAGGTATCACCAGCAGAAAAAAAGAGGTGGTTATGCCACTGTACAGATCACTGGTGAGACCTCAGCTGGAGTATTGAGTCCAGTTCTGGAGACCACATCTCCGGAAAGACAAAGACAAATTGGAGGCAATCCAGAGGAGGGCTTCCAAGATGGTGCAGGGTCTGCATGAGAAGCCCTATGAGGACAGGCTGAGACAACTCAACATGTACTCCTTGGAGGAGAGGGGAGAGGGAGATATGATTGAAATATTCAAGTACTTCTTGGTTAAAAACAAGGTACAGTACAAAAGGGTAACATTTTTCAGAAAAAAAGATGTACAAGAACAAGGGGGCATGAGATGAAGCTGGAATGAGGCAGGCTCATGGGCAATGTAAGGAAGTACTTTTTTACAGTTCCATGTCATAACAGCGAAAACGGAAAGGTGACTGGCATACCAGTGAGTGTATTTTACCAAATCCCAAATAGGCTACACAGCCACCACAGCAAGCCCCATTACATTGATGGCACTACACAACACACTATCAAGACAACATAAACTAATATTTAATGCGATAGGCTATGCCCCCCCACATGCACCTTTGTGGGGGAGGCAAGCCCCCGACACCCCCTATATTAATATAATCAACTCCAGGAGGGCAGATTCTGGGGGGAAGGGGGATACAGGGGGAGGGGCTACCACAGCTGTGGCACTACAGTTGGGGGATCCAGGGAGCACAAAACAAAACAAAAAAATCATAGCCATCGCAAGTCACAAAAACATATACCTGTGGGCAATCCCACACCTGGGACCATCAGCATTCCAAGCGGTGGCTGTATCCACCATTCCAGGCAACTGAATTGGTAGCAGCAGCCTTCATTTCCATATTTAACCAACATGACTATACCCTTTCTAGTCATTCACCCTCAATGTTCCAACCCTCTACGCTCGCTATTCCCTCCCCTCACTAAGCTCTCACAGTAGCTATTCCGTCAGGCATGCAAATGGAATTACTCATACTTGAGTCACTCAATTTGCTTCGCTCAAATGAGGGATACTCTTTTTTATAGAAAGAGTAGTGGATGCTTGGAACAGCCTCACGAAGGAGGTTGTGGGGTCAAAAATGGTTAAGAAATGCAAAAATGCACGGGATAGAAAAAAAGGGACCCTAGTGATAGGGAAGAAAGGGTAAACCACAGACAAACTAGGGTCCTTGGTTTTTGAAACTGATAGGCAGATGGGCAGACTAGGTGGGCCACACGGTCCTTATCTGCTGTCAACTTCTATGTTTCTGTGTTTCTATGTAATGGGACCAAAACACTCATTTACTGTATCAAAAAAGGCAATCTTTGGGAGGGAGGAGTCTGAATAATATAAACTGCTGTTTTAAGAAAGGGTTAAAAAATGATTATGTTTGAACAGGCATCTAATGTGTGTATTCACATGCAGCACATTTATAGGTCAGTCTTCTTTGGTTGTTTTTATATGCAGTTTGTACCCTGTGGGGCACACTGAATCTTCAAAAGGTGCCGGATAATTTTACTTGACCTTGCCTTACTAGTTTCCATTCATTAAGCAAATATATTTTAACTGATTGCAAGTGATTTGCAAGGTGTGTGTATCAGTATAGCACTGCAGTTTAGGGCTCTGAGCTGGAGACCTGGGTTTGAATCCCATCAGCTTCCACTTGCACATTGTGTGACCCTGAGCAAATCACTTAACTTCCTTGTGCTCCCAGGTTGCACCTAGAAACAAGCTTTAACAAGGAGTTAAAAGTGAATGATGAGAAGCAACATGGGTTTAAAAAAAATAGATCATGTCTATCAAACTAACTCATATTCTATGAATATATCAATAAAACAACATAGAAAAATAAGCCAGTGGATATTTTCTTCCTCAATTTTCAGAAAGCTTTCGATAAAGTACCAATCAACTTATTAAAAAAATGCTACAAATGGGAGTGGATGGTAGGATAACTAGATGGGTACAGAATTGACTGAGAGATAGAAAACAGGCAGTAAGGATAAGAGGCGTAATGTCAGGTCTAGTGGAGGTTACCAGTGGAGTTTCACAAGGGTCGGTGCTGGGTCCTATATTATTTTCATTATATATAAGTGATATATATTATGGTATCCAGAACCAAATGGTGAAATTTGCGGATGATGTAACATTGGGAGGAAAAGTGGGTTCAAAGGAAGAAATTAAACATAAGGAGAAGGATCTAAAACAAATAGAGAAGTGGGTAAAAGAAAATGGAATGACATTAAGTATGGAAAAGTGTAGAGTCATGCACGTAGGGAAAAATAATCGAAAGCATGTATATTACTTGAATGGAAACAAAATGGAAGTAACAACCAAAGAAAAAGATTTGTGGAATAATAGTCGATAATGAAATGACTTTCAAGGCACAAAGGTCAGAAGTCATTAGGAAAACAAATTATATGATAAGAAATATAGGAAAAAGTTTTATAAAAAGAACTAGACAATGTCTAGTACCACTGTACAAGGCATATGTAATACCTTATCTAGATTATGTATCACCAGTATGGAGTCCATATATGAAAGGTGAAAAAAATTGATTAGAAAAAATTTAAAGAACATACACAAGGATGATATCTACAGAAAAAGGTAGAGGATATGAGGAAAGACTAGATAGACTAAAAATGTTTACATTGGAAGACAGAAGAAAAAGGGGGGATTTACTACAACTATTCAAGATTATGAAAGATCCAGAACTAATGGAAGGATTAGGAATAGAGATAGTAGATAAACCAGAAGGATTAAGAAATCGTAAGTATCATACAAAAAATAGAGATAATTAAAAGAAACTTTAGATATCATTCTTTTAGGGAAGAGAAACCCTGAAGCCACTTATAGGCTTGGGGGGGAGTTGCTAGCAGTCACAAAGGAAGAAAGAGACTTGGGCATCATCATCACTGATGACCTAAAATCATCCAAGCAGACCTCTAAAGCAGTAGGTAAGGCTAGGGGGGTGTTAGGGTGTATTAGTAGGGGTATCACAAGTCGTAAGAGGGAGGTAATAATCCCTCTGTACAAGACATTGGTTAGGCCCCCATCTGGAGTACTGCGTAGCATTGGAGGCCACACCTTCACAAGGACATTAACCAAATTGAGGCAGTCCAGAGAAGGGCAACAAAATGGTGCAGGGACTGCATCAGAAGACATATGAGACAGATTAACGGAGCTCAATATGTATACCCTTGAGCAAAGGAGGAGAGAGGTGATATGATCGAGACATTTAAACACCTTAAGGGCATAAACAAGGTGAAAGAGTCTAACATGTTTAAATATAAGAAAAATAGCAGGACAAGAGGACACAGCATGAGATTAGAGGGAGGCCGATTAAGGGGAATGTGAGGAAATTCTTTTCACAGAAAGGTGGTAGATGCATGGAATGGCTTACCACAAGAAGTGGTGGCTATGAATACAGTGCAGGGCTTCAAACAGGCATGGGATAGGCATAAGGAGCAATACAAATGACTATGAATAGATAGGTCACTGACAGAGCAAAGGCCGATGGCACATTTATAAGGTAGAAAAAGAAATGGGCAGACTGGATGGGCCTTGCGGTCCTTATCTGCCGTCAACTTCTATGTTTCTATGTTTCTATGTTTGTACAGAGAACAGCTAGAGTGTGGACTGTACTGCCCAATTACATAGTAAATAGTAAAAACTTGGAACAATTCAAAAAAGAAATAGATAAGTTGATCTTTTTCAGGAATTGATGTGCCCGCTGTGCGGGGAATGGTTTAATGGACCTTGAGCCTTCTTCCATTCTATTACCTAGTATAAGACCTAGTATATAGTGTGCCTTTCCTGGTTAAACAATTTCCGCTTTCCCAATAAGCTTAAATAATTACATTTTTTGGACAGTCTGGAGTGTTTATTTCTAAACATCCCAGGTACTTATACATAACATAAAAGGGTCTTCGAGGGGTGTTTGTTATGGTATCAGAGAGGCCAAGCACGAGGTTTGAGTGAGAGGAGTGTGAAGTGAAGCCGATCACTTCCGGCCACCCTACCCTGATACATAGATCCTCTTACATTGGTCATTCCACCATCCTACCCTGATACATGGATCCTCTTAAATGGGTCATTCCATCACCCTACCCTGATACACAGAGCCTCTTAAATGGGTCATTCCACCACCCTACCCTGATAAATGGAGCCTCTTACGTGAGTCATTCCACCACCCTACCCTGACACATGGAGCATCTTATATGGATCATTCCACTACCCTACCCTGACACATGGAGCCTCTTATATGGGTCATTCCACCTCCCTACCCTAATACATGCAGCTTCTTACATGGGTCATTCCACCACCCTACTCTGAGCCATGCAGCCTCTAACATGGGTGAATCCATGAAATGGTTGTGCTAGTGTACTAAGTACTTAGTGCATGAATTTAAAAATAGCCATTTCAGTCATTATAAATTAATTTAAAGGTGGCCACAAGTACATACACCATACATTACATAATTTGAGAAGCCCAGGTACACCCACTTTATGTGTTTTTTTTAAGTTCAGCCCCAAAATATCTCAGATTTCTATCAGCAAATAGTGACAGGCAAGACCACAGTATGTTTCGTTGCTTCTATGCAGACTTTTTTTCTAGTTGCTCTTCAAAAAAGTTGTTTTGAGAGCTACCTCTGGTGTTGTCTTTTGTTGGTAAACACATTTTTGACCCTAATTTTAAATTCATATAAAATGTCTTGCTGGCATTGGTAGTGCTGGAGTTAGAGGTGCATAATAGGAAGGGCAGTAAAGTATTGAAGTGACGCCAACCCCACCCCCACCCTGTGGAGACCGACAAGTATTGGGGTGTGCCTTTGGGTCATTAGCTATAACGCTCATGCCATTGTACCTCACCCTACCCTGTAGACACTGACAAGTGTCGTGGTGTGCTTTGGGGTCTTTAGGCATTATACTTACCCCATTCCATAAGGAAATGTGCTGAGATGGGTGCAGTATAGGAGAATGGGGTGAACTTTGTGGCTGAACAGTGCAAGGCACACTATGATGCCTGTCACTGGTTGCAGGATGGGGGTGGAATGGCTTGAGCATTACAGCCGATGATCCCAAGTCACACCCCTGACGCCTGTCAGTCTCTACAGGGTGGGGTGCTACAGTTAGAAACCCTAACACCATAGGTGTGTGTTGGTATTTTCACTCCAAATTTTCAGCATGGGATTTTTGTGAGCCCACCTCATGAAAAGCAGCACAATCAGTTTGTGAGCTGAAAGATGGTTTTGCACGGCGGCTATGCCATTTGGCAACATAGGGACGAAAACACTTTTTGGGTAGGATGTGGAAAATGACAACTGCATTGTTCATGAGGAGGTGTAAACAAATGCAATGTTGAAAATCTGGAGTGAAAATATGAAAAGTTGGTGAAGTCATGAGCAAACATAGAAACTGTGCAACACACGTCCATAACCCAATTATTTTTGGGAGTTTGGTAGCCAGATTTTTAACATAGGCATTTTGAGACCTCCCCTCATGAACAGTCATGCTGTGATTTTGCTAATCTGTCCCAAAAGTTGATTTCCCACAGTGACCACGCCATTGTGCGCCACAGGTGCGGAAACACATTTTGGGCAGGATGTGAAAAATGACAGCTGCACTGTTGAAAATCTGGCATGGAAATATTGCAAATTTGCGGAGTTACAAGGGTGCCTGGAAACTGCCCAACTTACGCTTGCAACACAGTCATTTTAAGGACTTTTGGCACCACATTTTCAACATAGGCATTTTAGAACCTCTGCTCATGCACAGTATCACTGTTATTTCCTCAAACTGTCCCGAAAACTGATTTTGCACAGCAACCGTGCTATTCTGCGCCGGACATGCGAAAACACATTTCATCCAGGATATGTAAAATGACAGCTGTACTGTTCATCTGGAGGTGTGGGAAAATGCCAATTTTGGAAATCTGGAGTGAAAATATTACAAATTCTTGAAGTTACGAGCATGCATGGAAACAGCACAACGCACGCTTGTAAAATAGCCATTTTGGGAATTTTATTCACCAAATTTGCAACATAGGCTTTTTGAGAGCCCCCCTCATGAACAGTGGCACTGTCATTTCATTACTCAGTCCCAAAAGGGGATTCCACGCAGTGACCACAAAACACTTTTGGGACCGAATAATGCCATGACAGTGACTGAATTCATGAGGAGGGGTCCCAATAACCCCATGTTGAAAATTTGGTGCAAAAATAAAAAAAAATGCCTGAGATATGCATCAAAGTTGAAGAAACCCTATTTATGCCATTACACAGCTTGCCGGCATTTCTTCAGTTCGCAGTCTGCTTTGCAGAGTGCAGATGTGTTCCCGGTCCACCGAAGATCATCGCGCTGGACTCTAGAGGTAAGTATGAAGTGAGGGGGTTGTGGGGAGGTAGGGTGCACAGAGGGTGGGTGCAGGTTGCAGGAGGGAGGCAGGGAGACAGCAAGGGACCGTTTTCTTTTTTCACAGGGTTAAAAGAAAAAAAAAACATCGCAGGGCAGTTTTTATTTTTCAGGGATTTGGCATGCTAGGGTGGGCTCCCAGCATGCCACCTAAGTGTTTTGGGGATGCTGTAGCTGACGGGGATTGGGCAGCCTGGTCGGCACACAATGAAACAGGGGGCAAGAGCCGAGGGGATTGGCGACACCCCCCGGCACATAACAAATGGGTGCACTATGCCAACAGGGAGTGGGCCTCGCGTGGCACACATATCAGGGGGCAGGGCATGCTGACAGGGGGGTTGGACACCCTTGAAGTTGGCATTATGGCAGGCAGTGTGCCGCCATGTTAAATTTTTTTTCACCACCAGGTAAAGCACATCGGGAGGTCCACTGCATGTGACGAACTTTGCTCGTATTGCAGCGGACCTTTCCTTAGATGTTCTTGCCACATTATGTATGCATGGTGTGGCGCTCGCATGCAGGCTTATTGGGGAATGGGGGATGCACCTACTGATGCGTGCCCTGCATTCGCACAACAGTGACCACACCTCCAAATCTGCTACTACCGCGATATGTTGGCTGCGCATACGTGAGCCAACATAAAAATGGCGATCATTCCATAGTCTCTAACTTTAGACCCATCTCAATCCTCCCACCACTAAAGCTCTCAAAACAGTTGTTTCAGATCAGCTACTTGAATACCTGCAACTGTGACTGCCCTCGCTGCGCTACCTTTGTATATGGCCCTATTTGCCTCCCATTCTCCTACAACCTCCTTATTCTGTACACACTATTTAGCTAGCTTACATCCACCTCACTCCTTCAATGGTGGTATTAACTTCCACTTTCTCCCTTTTCCTATGCCTCTTCCCCCCCACCTCACCTCTCCCTAACCTCATCTCTCTCTGAATCTACCATTTTTCATCCCCTACCCCCACACCAAACACATATCCCCCTCCTCCTTCCCTTATCACCCTCTCTGATATTATTCCATCTTAACTACTCTCCCCTTCACAAGTTATTTTGACAAAGTCACTTATTGACTGCTACTTACCTGTTTGTGAACTCAATGAGTTGTGCTTTACATGATACCATACTCCCCACACACCCTACACCTATTCCCCCTTTGTTCTCCTCCCCTTATTAACCTTTCCATCACTCTTCCATTGTATCTATTCTCCCCTATTCTATTATAACTATTCTCTTAACTACTGTCCCCTTACAAGTTAATTTTGACAAAGTCACTCGCTGGCTTCTCTATTACCTGTTTGTGAACTCATTTAAGTTGTGCCTTACATGATACTGTACTTGTTATGGTATTGTATTGTTAAGCTTCTTTCTTCTCAACTGTTTTTACTTTCCTGATGTGGAACCTTTGTAAAAGAACCTCTGGTTCAAAGATGTTTGTAACACTAATCCAAAATATCAATAATATAAATAAAATAAAAATAAATACCTCAGTAAGTACAATATCCAGTGCAATCATGAGCACAGTTTCCATAAGTTGCATAGCACCACCACGGCACTCACTGAATATACTAATTACTTACATGAAGCCCTTGACACATGCCACCTTGTTGGATCAATTTATATTGACTTAACAAAAACCATTGTCTGGTCAATCACACACTCCTGACTATGAAACTTCTCTCACTCAATCTCTCACAAGACACTGTACACTGGTTTAGTAGCTATCTTACTCATAGAACCCAGTGAGTCAGGATCAATGCGGTATTATCTGATTCAAACAACGTCACCATGGGGGCGCCTCAGGGATCAATACTGGGACTTGCATTGTTCGGCCTCTTTACAAATAGCCTACTTCAAGCATGCAACAAATCCAGAGTCTGGCTATAAGCAGATGATGCTGTAATATTCACAAGTAGTCTGCGCCAGGACACTTTCACTAGTACCCTACAGTGTAGTTTCCACTCACACAAGCCTTGGTCCCAACAAAATAAACTAGTCAAACTATAAAAAGACAAAAACAATGTTATTTGCTGGACCACAGATGAAGGCAAAAATTCAGTCCCCAACAATCTTCAACAAGAATGGTACTACTCTAGAGCAAGTCACCAACTTAAATATCTATGTGTCACTATAGGAGATGCCCTTTCATTTGCACCTCATGTGGCTATCTTAGTCAATATAATCAATAAAAGACTGGAAAGGTTATACAAGTATAGGCACAACTTCACTCAAGAAGCTAAACATATAGCCTTGATGACCAGCTTGATCCTCCTCTTAACAGACTTTGGAATCACAATATATGGTGCAGCCTCTGACATAGTCCTCAACAGGGCTTATCGATTCATTCCTCATGCAGATAGGCTAACTCACACTTGTTCCCTCTATGCTGAGACCAAATGGCTCACCCTGCAGGACTGAATAAAATTCCAAACATGCCTACTTGGCAAGAAATCACTTTTGGACCTAGTACCGGCTGGACTTGGTTTGTTGGCCAAGGAACCTAGCTTCACCTGAGCTCTTTCCTTCTAAGATTGCTTGAAAGGACAGAGCAGAGAACCTTACCAGAGCAAGGGAAATGGATTAAGACTTCTTTTGGCTAAGCAGATTTACTGTGTGTTGTTATTTTTATTTTTTGTACTCACAGGGATTGCTGCTGTTTGTTGCTAACATTTCATTGCTTTATTTTTCTCCGATTCAAATTGTTGTTGCTGGTATACCTTCTTCTGCATTATTACAAGGTGTGCCTACAGGTGTGTGCTAACAGATTACTGCTGTAATCTTCTGATTCAAATTGTCTTTTGCAAGGTATATCTTCCGTTACTGCTTTATTTTTCTCTGTAGCAAAGTGTTTGTTACAGGGTATATCTTCTCTGAAATTATTACAGGTGGTGCTTTACAGGTTTTACAGTTGTATCTAACATTAGGATAAGCTTTCAGGGTTACTGCATTTGCTGTTGACTGATTGTTTCTGCTCTTACCTACTTGTTCTTTCATCCATGGTTCTTCTTTTTTGGCAAGGAAAGGGCCCAGCCACCCACCCCACACTACACTTCTTTTATAGGGTACCACAGTTGTGACATTTCCTGTGGCAAAGCAGGAAAGGGTGGATCAGTGTGGCATCCACAAGGTGAGCTCATTTACAGGGGCACTAGTAATTTAACTTGTTATAACAAGTTATACAAAAACAAAACACAAAATCAAACCATTACTTGCATTTTCTTCCTTCTAATTACTCTGACCAGGTTATAAACCCAGCAACTTATCTGGAATGGATCTCATTAACTGCAGGTACTGTGGAACACTTTTCAGAAGGACAGTCTTACAGGATTTAGGACACTGTCTTACATGCTGAGCCATTGGAGATCTTAGGGCTCAGCTCTGGGCAGCATGGGCAGAGATTGCAAGCCTCAAATTTCATATTCAAGAGGAAATACATTATAAGAACCACCCGCCATTTCACCAACATCCAACAGAAGAACCTCGACTGCACAGGGTAGTTGGTCCAGAAGGTTGGCAGGTGGTTAGAAGGGGCAAACCGGGTGCCCCATCACTCTGTGCTCTCCAACATATTACCTCCAAAAAACATATAAACACTACAAACAGGTATCTGCCTCTATCTCTGAAATCAAACAAAGGGGCAGAGGACACTGCAGAGCAGAACACTGCAGCACAGGAGCTAGCACAACAAAACTCACCCAAATCAGGAACCAAAACAAAAAAAGCAAAAAGGAAATCCAAAAAACTTCTGATCATAAGCGACTCCATGATTCGTGGAGTTGATACCCATCTCCAGCCAGCAGTAATGGTCAGATGTCTCCCAGGTACATCAGCATGGAGAGACACTGACTGCATTGCTAAAATTGTTCATGAAGCAGGAGAAAACATGGACGTCCTGGTACACATAAGGACTAATGATCTCACCAGCTGGTCAGTTGAGGAGACCAAGGAACACCTGACCAGGCTGGGTGACAAACTATCATACATTTCATCTCGACATCTCCTTCTCTGAGATCCTGTCAGTCTGGTAGAGAGGGGCAGATGGACGGAAGGTCAGAGAAGGGGAGATAGGGGAGCTAAACATGTGGCTCAAGGGTTGGTGCCAAGAAAAAGGACACAGATTTGTAGGGAACTGGCAACAGTTCTGGGAGTGAAAGTTCTTTAAATTTTATGGACTGCATCTGACTAAGGAGGGAGTCAGTGCATTGGGGCAGAAGTTTGACATCTTTGCAGAATATTTAACCTAGCAAATGAGTAGAGGGGTGCAGCAGCCCATACGTTGAATGGGAAGAACACCCCTCCCCCCTCAGCTAGTGGTCAAACAGGAATTCAGCATGTTTGCAGTTCATTTGCATCACCAGGTAAGAAAAAAGGTCCATCTCCCCATGATGCACAGGGGAAATGCCAAACCTCACCCAACAATTAACACACTGAAATCTGGCCAATGGAAAATCATGTACACAGATGCTCACAGCCTGGGAAAGAAGATCCTAGACCTGCAGGCAATAATGTCAGAGGCTAAACTGGACATAGTAGCAATTAGTGAGATGCGGTTTACAAGTAACCACACTTGGGAGACTTCAGTACCTGGCTATGTACTGTTCAGAAGAGACTGAGGTGCAAAAAGAGGGGGTGGAGTGGCACTGTATGTCAATGAAAATATCAAAGCTACAGAAATTCAGAATACACATAAGGAGCCAGAAGAACTGTGGGTCACCCTGAAAACAGGAAATGGGACAGCCATAAGAACTGGGGTTATCTACAGGCCCCCAGACCAGGGGGAGGACATAGACACATTATTGTTAGAAGAAATACAAAACATGACAGCTAAAGGGGAGGTTCTGATAATGGGAGACTTCAACATGCCAGATACAGATTGGTCAATACCAGTAGGAACATCTGCCAGAACTAGACACATGGTGGATTCCCTGCAGGGGGAAGGCCTCAAACAACTGGTACACAACCCACAAGAGACAGGGCTATCCTAGATCTAGTACTGACTAACAGAGAAGGGATCACAGATCTCCAGGTAGAAGGTCACCTGGGTGCCAGTGACCATCACATGGTATGGTTCAGTTTGGCCACTACATCTAAATCATCCCATTCCAAGGCAAAAATATGGGACTTCAGAGGAGCTGACTTTGATAAGATGGCCAAGACCGTTAAGCTAGCCCTGGCAAAAAAAAACACAGGTGAGGGGGTACGGGCAAAGTGGGCAAGCATTACGGATGCAATACTTGAAGCAACATCCCATTGTGTTAGACAGAAAAGGAAGTGTAAAATAAGAAGGAAACCACTTTGGTTCTCAAATACAGTAGCAGAAAAGGTCAGAGCCAAAAGGCTGGCCTTCAGGAAATATAAGGGAACACAGCGGGATGAAGATAGGGAGGCATACCAAACTGCCCTAAGGGAAGCAAGGAAGGCAGTAAGATAGGCAAAGTCCCAAAGTGAGGAAACACTAGCACGAACAGTAAAAGAAGGTGACAAGACTTTCTATAGATACATTAGTGAGAGAAGAAAGTCCAGAGGGGGTATTGCTAGGCTCAAAGGAGAAAAGGGGGCATGTGAGGAGGAGGACCCTGTAAAAGCATATATCCTAAATAGATACTTTTGCTCAGTATTTACTGAAGAGAAGGTAGGGCAGGGCCCACAGCTCAGCACCATGGACACGGGGAGGAGCTGAGCACTACTCCCTTCACAAAAGAAAGGGTCCTACAAGAGCTTGCTAAGCTCAGGGTGGATAAGGCAATGGGACCTGATGGCATACATCCCAGGGTACTTAAGGAGCTAAAGGTGGAACTAGCAGAGCCATTAGCAGAACTGTTTAGTGAGTCTCTGAGCACAGAAGAGGTCCCAGAAGACTGGAGAAGGGCTCATGTGATCCCGCTCCACAAGAGTGGTAGCAGGGAGGAAGTGGGGAACTACAGACCAGTCAGTCTTACCTCAGTAGTGGGCAAGATTATGGAGGCACTCCTTAAGGAAAGGATAGTGCAACACCTGGAATCCATAAGGGCACAGGATCCAAGACAGCATGGGTTTACAAAAGGAAGGTCCTGTCAAACTAATCTCATAGATTTCTGTGACTGGGTAACCAGAGTGGTGGACCAAGGGGGAGCAGTTGATGTCACCTACCTTGACTTCAGCAAAGTTTTCAACACTGTTCCACATAGAAGATTGATAAATAAGCTGGGTAGGCTTGGGGTGGGTCAGAAGCTGGTCAACTGGGTGGCAAACTGGTTGTTGGGCAGAAAACAGAGAGTGGTGGTAAATGGTATACAGTCAGAAGAGATGCAAGTCACAAGAGGGGTACCTCAGGGATCAGTTCTGGGGCCAGTCCTCTTCAATATCTTCAGCAGTGACATTGCAGATGGACTAGAGAGTAAGGCTTGTCTGTTTGCAGATGTCACCAAGATCTGCAACAGAGTAGATGATCCAGATGGGGTGGGCAGAATGAGAAAAGATCTGGATAAACTAGCAAAATGTTCAGAAGAGTGGCAACTGGGATTTAATGCAAAGAAGTGCAAAATCATGCACATAGGGAAGAGCAACCCTGAAGCCACTTATAGGCTGGGAAGGGAGTTGCTGGCAGTCACAAAGGAAGAAAGAGACTTGGGCATCATCATCACCGATGACCTGAAAATCATCCAAGCAGACCTCTAAAGCAGTAGGTAAGGCTAGGGGGATGTTACGGTGTATTAGTAGGGGTATCACAATTCATAAGAGGGAGGTAATAATCCCTCTTTACCAGACACTGGTTAGGCCCCATCTGGAGTACTGCATGCAGTACTGGAGGCCACACCTTCACAAGGACATTAACTAAATTGAGGCAGTCCAGAGAAAGGCAACCAAAATGGTGGTGGACTGTCATTGCAGCCACATATATGAGGACAGATTAATGGAGCTCAGTATGTATACCTTGAGCAAAGGAGGGAGAGAGGATATGATCAAAACATTCAAACACCTTAAGGGCATTAACAAGGTGAAAGAGTCTAGCATGTTTAAATATAAGAAAAATAGCAGGACAAGAGGACACAGCATGAGATTAGAGAGAGGCCGATTAAGGGGGAATGGGAGGAAATTCTTTTTCACAGAAAGAGTGGTGGATGCATGGAACAGCCTACCTCAGGAAGTGGTGGCTATGAATACAGTGCAGGGCTTCAAACAGGCACGGGATAGGCATAAGGGAGCAATATAAATGAGTATGAATAGATAGGCCACTGACAGAGCAAAGGCAGATAGCACATTTATAAGGTAGAAAAAGAAATGGGCAGACTGGATGGGCCTGGCAGTCCTTATCGGCCATCAACCTCTATGTTTCTACGTTTCTATGGAATACAGAACCTACTTTGGCCACTCCCAACGTATCACTCTACTAGGAGTGTAACCAGAAATGCGCTTACTGTTCCATATCACAGAACATCTCAAGCCTCATGCTCTTTTGCCGCTATGGTACCAAAATGGCCAAATGAGCTACCAGAGTCCTTACTAAATATTCCCAAAATAGTAACATTTAAGGAAACTTTAACGCAATTAAACATCCCAACACTCACTGCAATTGTCATTGATACAGCTCCACCTCTGAGTAGGGTCCCTCCACAACAACTGACAATACCCCTGAAGTTGTTATTCCCCCTTACCCTCAATTTCTACCTTTGTCTAATTGTATCCTAACAATGCCACATTATCTGAGCTGCTCTGTATCTTGTAGATAACATGTTTATATCTTGTTGTAATGTATAAGGTCTGTTTGTGAACTGTTTCTGTAATGACGAGGAACCTTTATAAATGAGCTACTCTGGCTCAAAGGTGTTACAACCAATTATACAAATAAATAAATAAAAAAATTTAACTTATTGATTTAATGTCTCTTTTCTCATGACACCATATACCCTGGAAATAGCTCTTTCTGTCTTAGTCCTATTTCCCATTATATATTCTTCAATGGAGTGTAGTGGGAATTTGCAAGCTGTAGCCTGTCAGATTTATGGAGATAGTCCCACACTGAAAAGATTTTGTGTAGGTCAGTGTCAGAGAGGTCAGCAAAGGAACATTGTCCAAAACTGACAAATAAATTCCCCAAACATTGTGCTTCCTTAGGTCTCCATTCCCTAGTTTCTCAAGTCCTAGCAGGAATCAAAAGTTAGCACATACAGGTAGCTGCAAGGTAATTTCCTCACTTCCTCCCTTACTCTTCTTTATCATTTCCTAGACTATGAGAGTTGTGTATCCATGGATTTTGAAAATTTGTTAGCTCATAAACTCTAAGGCTTATTAAGCTACCAAAGAGGAATGAAAGAGTACCAGGGAGGGTAGAGGCACAGTGGCGAAGAATAAGGGAGGACATAACAAAGCAACCAACTTACACATGAAGTAAGTAAATAAAGACAGAAGGAAAAGGAGATCATTATGGTTCTCCAAGGAAGTGGCAAGGATAGTAAAAGAAAAAATGACTGCAATCAAGAGGTATAAGGAAATGCAGAGGGTGGAGGACAGGGAGGTATACCTATGCTGTGTGTGGGGTTGTGGTACTGGATGGCCAAGCCTCTACTGAGGCAACTGCCAACTTTAGATAGTGAGTCTTCCTCAATGACACCGATCAGACATTTGCAAAGGTGGGGAGGATAGATTCAGTCTCAATCAGTGTAATATAACTTTAAAAATATATTTATTTATTCATTGCAGATTTGGGTTACATAACATTTGAGCTAGAGGCAAGGCAAGGCAATTTTAATTTTTATGGCACCCAGTCCAAGAGGCTCTGGGAGCCATACAAAACAATTACAATAATTTAAAACATCATCTAACAATATAATAAATTACACATCTATATAAAACATATTCAACACATACATAAAACCCTATTTACTTAGGGGAAAAAAAGGGCTGATAATCTGAGTTCTCATCCGGTGTCAGGGAATGCCTGGCTGAACAGATAGTATTTCAGGCAGGCTTTAAATGCCTCCACAGAAGAAGCCTCCCTTTCCAACAATGGAAGCGAATTCCATAGGACAGGGCTGGCGACACTAAAAGCTCTGTTGCAGGCAGTTTTCAACCTCATCCTGGGAATCGCCAGGAGGCTCTTCATGGAGGAATGAAGGGAGCAGACAGGGGCAGCGAGTGTAAGAAGGTCCACCAGGTAGCTTGTTTACAAAGGTTCCATGTCAATACATTTTTTTTTACTTTTAACAAGACACCTAATGTTGTTTCTGCCAATGTATCATAACCCTAGGGCACTTCCCTAGGGTTCATGTTGGTCCTGTCAGTACATACATCATTGTTCAATACTTCTTGAAGAATATTTATCATTCAAGATACTGTCTTCTCATCATCAGCTTAATATTCTCATAATATAACAATGAAAAAGCTATGCTTAGATCTACATAAATCATAATTTCATCATAATACCACAGTCACTCTTGCAAATCATAGTTTTTACTTCTTCACAATAAATTATAATTCTATAAACTAGTGTACTCTTGCTCATCAATTAACATAATAACTTATTTGTACAACTAAGAGACATAAATACAGAAACACAAATTTTGTTGGCAGAAAAGGACCTTTAGGCCCATCCAGTCTGCCCCTTGTCCTTGCCTATTCCATCACTACTGACTCTAGGTGACCATGGGTGTCGGTCCCTCCCCGTTCTTCTAAATGATATGCACCTGTGTCTATCCCACACATGCTTGAAGCTCCCCACAGTCTTTGCACCCATTACTTCCTCTGGCAGGCTGTTCCAGTAATCCACCACCCTTTCTGTGAAAAAGTGTTTCTGCACATCTCTCTTACACTATCCTCTTCTTAGCTTCATTGCATGCTCCCTTGTTCTAGGGCCTTCATGTCTCTAAAATAGACCATCTACTTGCACCTTGTTCATTCCTGTGGGGTACTGGTAGGTTTCAGTCATGTCCCCTCTTGCTCTCCTCTCTCCCAGGGAGTACATGTAGAGTACCTGCGGCCTTTCCTTGTATGGCTTCTCATAAAACCCCCTCATCATTTTGGTAGTCTTCCTTTAAACCACTTCCACTTTTTCGATATCCTTGCAGAGGTTCTGCCTCCAGAACTAGATACAGTACTCCAGGTGGGACCTCACTAATGAGCAATACAATGGCAGTGCCACCTCTATCCTCCTGCTAGAAATTCTCTCCAAATGCACCCAGCATCCTGCTGGCCTTTTCCACTGCTTTGTCACACTGCTCAGTTGCCCTGACATGATCAGGTATGATGACCCTTAGGTCTCTTTCTTGCTGGGTGACTGTAATCTCCATTTCCCCATCTTATACACAGCCCCTGGGCTCTGTAGCTCTAAGTGCATAATCTTGCACCTTTTTGGCATTGAAACAGAGCTGCTACCCCCCCCAGACCATTCCTCTAGTTGCCTCAGATCTCTGCATTTTCTCCACCCCTTCCTGAGTGTCGGCCCTGCTGCAGATTTTTGTATCATCTGCAGAGAGATGCACCTTACCACAAGCTCCTCAGGTGTCAGCGTGGCTCAGTTGGTAGCACATCCGCCTCTGGACCAGAAGGTCATGGGTTCTCGTCCCACACCGGGATTGGACTTGCACCTAAAAATTGCTGACATCCGAGTGCAGTATTGGGGGGTGCTGTACTGCTGGGGTGTGCCGTCCTTTGGATGAGACGTTAAACTGAGGTCCCTTCTGCCCATCCTGGTGTTGTCCTGGTGGGTGTCCAGGTGGAAGTAAAAGAACCCAGGGCACTCTTCGCAAAGAGTAGGGAACATTCCCGGTGTCCTGGCCAACATTCCCCTTCCCATAAACCGGTTCATGCAATTATCCAGGCTGTGTGTGGGTGATGATGTGCGATATGGCTGCCACCACACATTCAGTCACTTCACTACCAGTCTAGCATTGCTTGTAAAGTGCTTTGGATGTATGAAAAGCGCTATATAAATGCTGATTCTTCTTCTTCTTCCTCTGCAATGTCACTCATGAATACATTGAAGAGGACTGATCCCAGTGCCAAACCCTGTGGTACCCACTACTCATTCTCCTATAAACTGAGTGGCTACCATCTACTAGCACTCTTTTCCTACTATCCCTCAACCAGTTTGATACCCAGTTTGACACTTTCTTCCCCACCACAAGCTGATTAGTTTCTTAACTAACCTCTTGTGTGGTGCAGTGTCAGAAGCCTTACTGAAGTCCAGATAGGTCATGTCCACTGCACTCCCTTGATCCACCTCCCTGTTAACCCAGTCAAATAAATCTATGAGGACTAGTTTGGCATGCCCTCCCTCTTGTGAAACCATGCTGCTGGTTCTCCTGCAGCCTTTTTGTCTCCAGGTGCTCCATAAGCCTCTCCTTCAGTAGCGCCCCCATTAACTTCCTCATCACTGCTGTGAGACTGACTGGTCTGTAGTTGTTAGCATTCTCCCTACTGTCACTTTTGTACAGAGGGACCACATTGGCCCTCCTCCAGTCCTCTGGAACTTTACCTACTGTATCTCCAGTGAGGTGCTAAAAAGCACTGCCAGAGGGTAGCCAGAACAATTCTCAGTTCCTTCAGGACCCGTGGATGAATCCCATCTGGCCCCATCAGCTTATTTTCCATTAAGGCATCCACTCCCTTTTGGACCCTCTCCACTGAGAATGGACTTGTGCCCACTCCCCCCCCTTCCCTGTTTCTTGCAGCAGCAATCTGATCCACCCCCCACCCTCTACCATGAAGACCGAGCAAAAGTAATCATTCAGTATTTCTGCTTTCTCTTGATTTTCCTCTCTGCAGTCCCTTGCTGACCTACTGATTCTTACTATCCCTCCCCCATCTTCCTCTTTTCCCCAGCTAAACATGCTGTAGCTGTTATATCTTTACACTGAAAAAATGTGCTCCTTAGGCCTGGTTAGTCAGTAAGCCCTGACTGCTATAAAAAGTGAACTGTATTTATTATATTAAAAAAAAAACCTGTTGTGTAACTAGTGATATCCCTATTGGAGAAAATATCTTACTTCGGTTATAAAGTTTTACAATCATTTTAATTATCACAGCTCTAGATATGGGTTATACCCTCTTCAACTGCAACAGAGTCAGTTTTAAGTGACATCTTGGCAATCTTGTTTTAAAAGTTTTTTAGAGTATTCCTAGCAACACAGACGGAAGCAGGCAAGGCAGAGAGGGGAGCAAAGGTGCAGACAGAGGAATGGATTTTCAAATGAGTCACTACAGGGTTAAGACTTTCTTCAAGTGCATAAGTTAGAAGAGAAAAACAAGGGTAGGGGTAGTCGAAATAAGAAGGGTAGAAGGAAGAAACTGTGCAAAAGGAGACCAAGAAAAAAACAACATCTTAAACAGGCACTTCAGCTCAGTCTTCACAGTAGAGGGTGGAGGAGACAGACCACCAAGAAGAAGCAGAGACAGAGTGGGGAGGGGGCTGGACACAGGTCCATTTTCCAAGAAAAGGGTGTTAAAAAGACTATCAGACATGAAGGTGGACAAAGCTATGGGACTGGATGGGATTAAAACCAGGGTACTAAAAGAATTTAGGAATGTTCTGGCAGCCCCACTTACAGCCTTGTTCATCAACTCACTAGAAACATGAGTGATTCCAGAAGACTGGAAAAAGGGTGATGTTGTCCCTTTACATAAGAGTACCAGCAGGAGGAGGCTGGCAACTATAGACCAGTCAGTCTCACTTCAGTGGTGGGGAAACTGATGAAAATACTACTGAAAGAAAGGCTGATTGAGTATCCTGAATCCAATGGACTGTTAGACCACAGACAACATAGATTCAAATGTGGGAGGTCATGACTAAGAAATGTAGTAGTTTGCTTCAACTAGATGACCATGGAAATTGATCAGAGGAGAGCAGTGGATGTGGCCTTTTTAGACTTTAGCAAGGCCTTTAATACAGTGCAGCATAGAAGGCTGATTAGGAAGTTGACCAACCTAGGAGTGGAATTCATAGTGGTAAACTGGGTTAAAAACAAGTTAAAGGATAGGTGACAGATGATGGCAATTAATGGCACTTAATCTAAAGAGGGGAATGTGACAAGTGGGGTTCCAAAAGGCTGTGTACTGGGATGACCCCTCTTCAGTGTCTTTATAGGGGACAGTCAAGAAGAGCTAGAAGGGAAGGAATACCATTTTGCAGATGATGCCCAAGTCTGCAATAGGATGGACTCTCGGGAAGGGGTGAAAAATTGTACAGGTTCTTGGGAATTGCAAGGAATGGTCAAAAACATGGCAGTTGAGTTTCATTACCAAAAAGTATAAAAAAATGCACCCAAGACAAACCCTGGTGCTGAGTACAGAATGAGGGGGCATACTAACAGTCACAAAGCAGGAAAAGGACCTCAGTGTTGCCATATCTGAGGACTTAAAGGTGGCAATGTAGTGTGACCAGGCAGTGAGTAGGGCTAGTGAAATGTTGGGCTGCATAGGGAGGGATATCTCCAGCAGGAGGAGAGAGGGGTGGTGTTGCCATTACATTGCTTACTGGTGCGGCCACACCAAGAGTATTGTGTTCAGTTTTGGAGACTGCACTTCAGAAAGGACATTAACCCTTAGGTTGCTGACAGAATTAGAACATATAGGAATATTGGACTGATATATCACTCCATTGCACAGCAAGGGTTAACATAGTAGAAGATAGTACAAAGGAAGGTAATTAAACTGGTGTATGGTTTGCATGAGAAGTCCTTCAAAGAGAGATTATAGGATCCCAACATGTACACTCAAGAAGACAGGAGAGAAAGGGGGTATGATAGAGGCCTACAAGTACCTCAGAGGGGTAAATAAGGTACAAGTTGGGAATATCTTTCAAATGAGAACAAGCACCAGGACCACGGGGCATGTGATCAAAGTGGAAGGGGGATTTCAACAGTCATGTGAGGGAATATTTATTCACTAAAAGGGTGGTGGACATCTAGAATAGATTGCCAGTGGATGTGGCGAAGGCTAGAACAGTGAGAGGTTAATCAGAAAATAGAAAAAGGATGCATATGGTATGTCTCTGAGAAAGGGCTGCCAACCCAGACAATAGAACAAAAAGTAAGGTCTCAGCACTCACTCCAATGACAGCACAGATATTTCTTCAAGAAATGTCAACATTTATTGTGGTAAGGAAGCCCAGAAAAATGCCCTACATCCCCAGTGCTTCAGCCCAACACAGGGCCTTCCTCAGGGAGCGGGTCTGAGGAGACACATGACAGAAATCATTTTAAAGCATAGTGTTAAAGACACATTCACCCAAAGTGTACAATTATTAAAACAAGGTTACTTAGGCTCAAAGATTCACAATCCATTTCACATTCATTATACAAAATTCATAGAAAAAAACTATAAGAAACATTTATGTGCTATTCATTTATCAAATGATTTACTTTTTTATATGGTACATTTTTATGTTTTCTTATACATGTCATTAGCACTCAGTAATGCATACTTATCTCAGTTCAGGTTATATAAATAATATATTATAAATGAAAAAGTCGGAAAGAGTAGGAAAAACAGAAACGGGGGACCAACTTAAGTGGCTCTATATCACATTCTTTTTATATTTAGTCTTTCAATTAAATAAATCAGAGCAACTAAAGGATGGGGGTATGGGTATAGCTAATCACAGATACACAGAAAAGATCTCTGTTTACAGTAAAAAAAGAGACTACCATAATATAGAGTATGTTGCAAATTAATAAAGTTCACATGTTTTTTCAATATCATGCAGGAACAGTAATGGTAAACAAAAACAAATGATTTCAAGTTAGGCAGGGGAATTTTGACAAGTTGGCACTCTTTTGTACTGGGTTTAACATTATTGGCAATAAAAGTTATTACTATACTTAATTCACTGTGGTGAGTTGCTATATATGTGGATGAGGTAGGGAGGTTAAATAAACTGCTAAAGGTCACATATACCAAATTTTGAAAATTTGCTGGAGACCATGATTCTTTCATTTTTAGGAGAAAGTAAATCTATCAAGGGTTATTATTTACATTATTTTACCCTTTTGGGGCCAGCAGAAACTAACTAAAAATTAAAACCATATACGAAAAACAGCTTTTCTGGTAAATATCCCAACCATAAGTATGGCCATTATCTGTAAGCAAATTGATATGTTCAAAGTGTCATACTCTACTTTACGACGGATATGAAGGGTACCAGTCTGATTCCAAGGGAGTTTATCTGTAGAAAAATGAAGAAAGAAAGTAGCACAGTGTTATATTATTTTTGTTCACAGGTATGGAGTGAAATCTAGCTCTTCATTCAGTCCCAATGGTACTGTTGCTTCCACCTTAAATATCCATTTAGTTTCCCTTTGTGATAAAGTTTGGGTTCTATTCCCACCATTGAGTTATGTTTACCATGTTCCACCAAAGTGTATTTTAGACAATCTAGTTTATGTTCATGCATTTCGGTAAAGTGTGCACCTATAGAGTTCAGACAGTTGGTATTTACTATTGCTCTGGTGTGTTCTTGTATCCTAAGTTTTGCAGGTCTTGTTGTCATACCTACGTAGTAACATGTACAGGAGCACCAATAAGTGTAAATTACAAATGGTGTGCTACACATGGTGAATTCATATAGTTCATGCTTCACACCATGTTTCTCAAACATTTTACCTGTCTGGGCATATTGGCAGACGTTACATTTGCCAAATTTGAAGTGTCCGTTTGGTTTCACACCAAGTCATCTGCTGTCTTTTGATGTACAGTACTTGGCAAGAAGTGGCTTTTAGTTATTCTGTCCCCTATGCTTTTTCCTTTGCTAAAAGTAAGTCTGGGTTTTGAATGTATCTGTTCTTTTAAAATATGATCACTTAGTAAGACTGGTGAGAATATGTGAACTGTGCTACCTACTCTTCCTGCAATGGGATTAAAGTCTGTGGCAAATGTCACAATTTCTTTTTGATCATGATATTCTCCTTCTCTATTTTCTCCTTGCTTCTCTCTCTGTTTTCTAGAAATTAGCACTTCCTGTCTATTTAATGTAAGAATTTTATTATGAGCTTCATCAAGTACTCTCCTGGTGTACCCCCTAGCAGTTAGCCTATTTCTCAATTCACCCACATGTTTTTGGAATTCATTTTCATCCAAACAATTTCATTTGAGTCTCATCATTTCTCCATAAGGTATGGAGGAAATCAGTTTTCTAGGGTGTGCACTCTGTGCATGTAAGATAGTGTTTCCTGACATTTCTTTCCTGTACCCTGCTGTTTTGATTACATTTCCATGTGTCCCCCTAAGTGTAACATCTAAAAATGTGATTGTTTCCAGATCTGATTCATATGTCAGTTCTAGGTCCATATTGTTATTTTTGAGATGTTCCATGAATTTTGGTATTTTTCCAAAATCCACGGTCCAAATTATTAATATATCATCAATAAACCTGAACCATGAATGGATATGGCTCAAGTACTGATTTGCATTAGCATTGATTATCCATTTTCCTTACAGATAACACATTACCAGATTTGCATATGATGGGGCAAAAGATGCCCATATCGCTGTATCACACTTCTGTAAAAAAAAAAAGGTTTGATTAAATGAAAAATAATTATGGGAAAGTGTAAATTGTATAGCATTAAGGAGAAAGTCTGCAGGATTTTCCAGGTCAGTGTTTAGGAAATGTGATGCTGATTCCAGCCCTATTTCATATTTAGTAGAAGTATATAGGCTACTGATGTCTATAGTTAGCCAGCTCCAATTTCTGTTCCACACCTTCATTCAAGCTTGTTCATAAGGTCCATGCTAGCTCTGATGTAAGATGGAAACCTTAATACATGAGGTTGCAAGTAATTATACACTAACTGGCCTAGGTTTTGAGTAAGAGAATCTATCCCTGAAATTATTGGGCAGCTAGGTGGATTTAGAATATTTTTATGTGTTTTTGGTAACACATAAAATGTTGGTACTAAAGGATAGTGTACTCTAAGAAAATCTGCTTCATTTGTAATTTTCCATCCACAATGTTTGGACAGCTCAATGAGCTCAAACAGTTTGTCTTGGAATCTAACAGTAGGATCCCCTTTCAATTTTTGACATTTTTCCTCATCATTTAATAGCTCCATGCATTTTCCCACATACATTCCTTTAGGCATTATAACTAAATTACTGACTTTGTCAGATTTTTTTATTACAACTCCATTCATTTTTTTCTAGTTCTTTTAATGCCTCAATTTCATTTTTCTTTAAATTGTTATGATAATTAATTTGTTCTGAAAATAATTTTTCAGTTTTATTAATTAACATATGTTCAAATGTAGTAATAGCAGTGAAACTTACTTGCGGACAAAATGCTGACTTTGGTTTAAATTTTTGTCTCACATTCTCATTGTCAGTTGGAATATTGATATTAGAGACATTGTCCATTTCATCAAGTAATGCAGTGACATCTATGTTGTCCAAGATGTTAAAGTCCCAATCTTCAGGTACCCAAGTGTTCATTATATCAGTTGTAGCTTTAATATCCATTTGTATGGATGAAGTCACTGTGTCTCTAATGTGACTAGATGCCACATTGTCCTCTGCTTGTGTCCCCATGTTTTCAAATGGCTGTGCAATTTTTTCCGTCTGCCCAAAGAAATACTTTTAATTTATGTTTCCTAATCAATTTAAATACATCTACTCAGAATTTAAATAACTATGACTTTTGTGTAGGTATAACATGCAGTCCTTTATATAAAATTGCTTTTTGTTCAACTGTAAAAGTTATATCCAAGAAATTTATGATTTCCATTCTTTGCTCCTCGGTATTCTCAATGTATTGGCTGTTTTTTTCTTTTCCCATTTGGCCTCTCCTTATTTTCTTTGGCCTGTGTTTTTATTTTGCCTTACTTTGGGTATCACTCCCTGCTGGTTCTCTATAGCTTTGGCTAAAAAGACCTGGTGATTTGGGGCAGGGGGGCTTGTCCCGTTTGAATCTATTGTGGTACTTTGTGCTACTGTGTTTTGGTTTGTAGTACCCAATTCAAAAGTCACAGCTTTATCTCTATTTTGGTTTTTATTCCAGTTTACATTTCTGCATGAGCATGATCTGCCTCTCCCTCTACCCTGGGAGCATTTCTTTCTTTCCCAAACAAAGATTTCTTTTCACTCAAAGTCTCCGCTATCTCTGTTGAGTTTAGTTTTCTTTCAGCAATTAAATCTGTTTTGTGATTCATTATTTTTTTAAAGTAAGCTTTGTTTAAGAGTTTGAAATCACATTTACCTTTCTGTTCCAAGAGTGACATTTGGATTAGTTTAATTTCTTCACTCACTCTCTTTCTGAACCTTATGTCCCTTTTTCATACCTCTCAACCTCCTGCTTCATAAATCAGGGACAATGCTTAAAAAAAATCAGGGACAAAGGACCAAAATCAGGGACACATCTTCAAAATTAGGGATATCCACCCAGAAAGCTGGTAGAATATGAGGTTTAGTGCAAAATGCATTTTCTAAAGAAGAACAAGTCTACAACTTTAATGCCTGATATTATTTTGTGCTTACAACCTCCACAGTTTAGCTGAGAAAACACAAATTTTAGGAGGGACAAAGTAACATTTTGAGGCAAAATCAGGGACGTCCCTGAAAATCAGGGACAGTTGAAATGTATGCCCTTTTTATTAATGGTCACAAAAATGCCTCCATGCATGCAGTGGCTGCTTCTTCCCACTCTCATCTGAACTCCTCATCTTCTATGTCATCAAATCCCAATGACAGGGTTTTGTCTATGCGGAGCCCTCTTGGAGACATATGAAGCTCCAGGATTTTTTTTCAAAATTATTTGATTATAATAATGGTTCAGTTTAGTTATTTTCAAAAGCTCTAGTTTTACAAATAAATCCTTTGGCATCGCATTTTCCCCATCAGTTTCTTCTTCACCTCCTTTGTTAAAGATTGTGGATCTTTGCTGTTGCCGACATCTGTAGACCTCCTCTGGATCTTCTACGCAGTCTAATTCTTTTTCCTCTTCCTCTTCCTCAGAATTACTTGACAAACTAAGCTCAACAGGCAGAACAGGTGTTGTGCTCATATTACTCATGTTTTGAACAGAGCACAAAATATTTTATAGTGTCCTGGTCTGTATTTTCAAAGAGCAGTTGTAGGTTTGATTCGGGTAAGAGGCTGAAATGTAAACCTTACCACAAGTTAGTCCTTAGTGCATACGCTGTGGAGATTAGAGTACTAATGCTGGTGTGCATGTCTAGCTGTATTTCCAAGCAGGCAGTAATCACAAAATAGAAAAAAGATGCGCATGGGAGGTCGCCGGTGCTGAGAAAGGGCTGCCAGCCCAGACAATAGAACCCAAAGCAAGGTCTCAGCACTCACTCCAATGACAGCACAAATATTTCTTCAAGAAAGTTCAACATTTATTGTGGTAAAGAAGCCCAGAAAGACGTCCTGCATCCCCAGCACTTTAGCCCAACACAGGACCTTCCTCAGGGGGTGGGTCTGTGGAGTCACATGACAGAACTCATTTTAAAGTACAGTGTTAAAGACACACTTGCCCAAAGTGTAAAATTATTAAAACAAGGTTAATCAGGCACAAAGAATTACAATCCTATTCACATTCAATATAAAAAATTCATAGAATAAAACCTATAACAAGCATTTATGTGCTACTCACTTATCAAATAATTTACTTTTTTAAATGGTACTTTTTTATGTTTTCTTATACATTTCATTAGCACTCAGTAATGCATACTTATTTCAGTTCAGGTTATATAAATAATATGTAATTACTGGGAGACTGTTTTTACGTTGCAGAAGTAGATTAGAATTCACTGTTATAACCCGCGTGTTATAACGGTGACCATGTGCCGGCTTCTGCACTCCACTGCTCATGCTCATTCACCTGTGCAGCTGTCTCCACAAGTGCCATCAGATGGCAATCAGAAAACACATAGCCACACAGCAAACACCACTGGAGTGTTAATATTTGAAAAAGCAATTAAATAGATAATTTCCCACTAACCTATGAGATCTGCTTTAAAAAAAAAGACTTCTTCATTCTTCAGAGAGTTCAAGCTTAGCAGAGCTTTCTGTTTCTCAACAGGAACCACTGTGAACTTTCAACTCTGCACCTAATTAACATATCTCCGAGACAACCTTGGACTGTGGCATGATTTAATACTACAACGGAGCTCCATAAAACTTGAACTCTCTCAACAAAATGCAGCTTTTAGCAGACTTTAATTACCAGGTTTTGTAATGTTTGTTTGCTTTAGCACTAGTAAAGCTTAAATGTTCTCTACAGTTTCCATAGCTGCTGCTTTCAGCACATGTTCCCATTCTCACCCTAAGGTCAGTTAAACTTAAAACAACCCTGTTCTTTCTCAAATAGCAAAATTAATTATTTAAATACTAGAGGAAGTAACAAATATAGTGATTTACATGTCTGTCTTTTTTTTCACTTGCCTTTAATCAGTTCTGAAAAAATAAAACATAAAGACAGGATTTCACAATGACTTCTTTATTTTACTTGCTCGGGATGTTAAAAAAAAGTCTGCCAGCAAATTCTTAACATAACACATGGGGGGGAGTGCAAAACTCAAATTTAAAGGGACACTGTCAACCTTTTTTTCATCATATTATTTCTAGTTAAAAACCTACATTTTATGATTGCTTACCGTCTCTAAAATTAATTAATGCTGCTGTTTGTTATGTCTGTTTCCTTGTTTAGTGGAACTGCAATGCACGCTAATGTATATTTATAAAAAGCCTTATTTTGTTTTGCATGGGGCCGACATGAAACAATTCTTGTGGGGGGTATGAGGAAGTAGCATGTTGGTTAACTTAAATCTGCAGCTTATCCAATAGGTAGGGAAATGAGCAGACTGGGTGGGCCAAGCAGTACTTATCTGTCTTCAAAGTCTTTGTTTCTATGTTTTGTTTACATCCTGGATCTGTTCTAGCTGCATACTTCCTGAGCGCTATAAACACACCCAGACAGTGCAGTCACTCATGAATCAGTAGCCTCCTGAACTCCCATTGCATCATGAGGGGCTAGACAGTGTTGTGGGTCTTTTCAATTCCAGGAAAGATGCAGTTGGAGCTGATCAAGGAATGTAAACACACCAGTGTTTGTGTGGTAACACCAGTATGGTGTACAGTCTGTTTTTCACTTTTTTAAAGAAAATAAGAGTCAGAATCAAACTACCAGCTACATCAGCAATCTTTACAGAATGTTGACAGTCATAAAATGTGTTTTTATGTTGTCTTGCATTCATAGTGCAAGCAACATGCTGGGGCAGCTTGGTGGAGTAGCAGGTTGTATGAGGTGGCCATGTTGTGGCCAATGGTGCCACTGCTTTTTTGGGCTGATCGCTATGGCAGCAATGAATTAGCACACTGTCTATCACATCAGTTCAGAAGCGTGCCACCAACTTGAAAGAATTTTGCAGCTGCAATGAAGGAGTGACCCATCATTGCTTGGCATGCCTTGCCTGTTGAAACATTTCAAGAAACATGGCAGCAGCTGCTGCAGTCCACCTCTCCCAGTCCATAGAAAGCCAAGGTTGGGGGTGCCCAATCCCACTGATGGCATGCCCCCTTCCCAGTTCATTTGCTAATGGGGAGCCCAATCCCCATTGGCATAATGTTTCACCTTGTTTTGTGTGCTGAGGGGGGTGCCCAATCCCCCTCAGCATCTTGCCCCCCACAGACACACTTTCTTTACCAATGGGTGGCCCAATCCCTGTTGGCTTCAGTTCCCTGTCTCCAAAACACACAAGTGGCCCACTGGGAGCCCACCTCAGTGTGCCCAACAATTGGTTTTACACCTGTAAATAAAGAAAACCTTCCCGCAATGTCCTTCCTAAAAAAAAATAAACAGTCTGTTGTTGCGTCGGGAGCACCCTTCCCCCAACCCACACCCACCTTCTGTGCACTCCAGCTCCTCACACCCCCTCTCACTACATACTTACCTCCAGAGCCCGGTGGGATGATCTTCAGTGGAGTGGGAACACATCTGCCATCTTCAAAGCCAACTGTGAACTGAAGAAAATCACAGTAAGCTATATAATGTCATCAATGGGGGGGGGTTCAACTTAGGTGGATAGCTTGGCCATTTTTATGACTTTTGGCTCCAAAGTTTCAACATGGGGTTCTTGGGACCCCACTTCAGGAAATCAGTCACTGTCATTTCATTATTCAGTCCCAAAAGGTGATTTTGCAGTCACTGCACAAAATCACCTTTTGGGGCTGATTAAAGAAAAGACAGTGCCATGGTTCATGAGGTGGGCTCCCAAAAAGCCTATGTTGCAAATTTGGTGAAAACCTTCCAAAAAATTACTATCTTACAAGCATACATTGTGCAGTTTCCATGCACACTCATAAGTTCGAGAATTTTTAATATTTTCACTCCAGATTTTCAACATTGCCATTTTTTCACACCTCCTTATGAACAGTATAGCTGTTGTTCTTCACATCCTGCCCAAAATGTGTTTTTGCTCATCTGGCACATAATGGTGTGGTCGCTATTGGAAATCAATGTTTGGGACAAATTAAAAAAAAATCACAGTGACACTGTTCATGAGCAGAGGTCTCAAAATGTCTATGTTGAAAATTTGGTAAAAAGAAATTCCATGAAATGACTGTTACGAGCATGCATTGTGCAGTTTCCACGCACGCTCATAACTTCGAGAAATGTTCATATTTTCACTCCAGATTTTCAAAATTAGCATTTCTTCACACCTCTTTATGAATGGTACAGCTGTCATTTTTCACATCCTGCCCAAAATGTGTTTTTGCACATCTGGCACAAAATGGCACTGTTGCTGTGGGAAATCAACATTCTGGACAGATTAATAAAATCACAGTGCCACTGTTCATGAGCTGAGGTCCCAAACACTTTCATGAGGTGGGGTCACAAAAACCCCATGTTGAAAATTTGGTGTGCAAATACCAACAAACGCCCATAACGTTAGGGTTTCTAACTGTAACGTCCCACCCTGTAGAGACTGACAAGCATCAGGGGTGTGACTTTGGATTGTCGGCTGCAATGCTCACACCATTCCATCCCTTCCCCCAGTCTGCCACCAGTGACAGGCATCAAGGTGTGCCTTGGACTCTTCTGCCCCAAAGTTCACCCTATTCTCCTATACTGCACCCATCTCAATGTCATTCCTTATGGAATGGGGTGAGTGTAAGGCCCAACAACTGCAAGGCACAATGTGACACTTGTCAGAATCTGCAGGGTAGGGTGAGGTGAAATGGCATGAGCATTATGGCCGATGATCCAAAGAAACACCTCAATGCCTGTGAGTCTCTGTACAGTGGGGTGGGGTTGGTGTCAGTTCCATACTTCACTGCCATTCCTATCACGCATCTCACGAACTCCCACACTACCAATGTAAATGCCAGCAGCACAACACACAGCATTGACAAATGCTTGCTTAAACTAGGGACACTTTGAGATCTAAGGGGGTTGACAGTGTCCCTTTAATGCAAACCCATGTTGTGGGATGCTTTGATAAACCCCTGTGGACTCCTCCCCTCGGGGTTTATGTGGCATCCCACACCTCAGGTGTTCATTAAATTCTCATAATGCACTCACCCCATGTATTATTCTACATGTTATAAATGAAAAAGTAGAAAAAACAGAAACAGGGGGCCCCAACTTAAGTGGCTCTGTATAACATTCTTTTCATATTTAGTTTTTCAATTAAGTAAATCAGAGCAACTAAATGATGGGGGTAGGGGGTATAGCTAATCACAGATACACAGAAAGGATCTCTGTTTACAGTAAAAAAAGAGACTACCGTAATATAGAGGATATTACAAATTAATAAAGTTCACATGTTTTTTCAATATCATGCAGGAACAGTAATGGAAAACAAAAACAAATGATTTCAAGTTAGGCAGGGGAATTTTGACAAGTTGGCATTCTTCTGTGCTTGGTTTAACATTATTGGCAAAAAAGATGTTGCCAACTGTCTGAACTCTATGGGGCATACTTTACTGAAATGCATGCATATAAACCAGATTGCCTAAAATATACTGTGTTAGAAAATGGGCTTTTTATTTCCTGGCATCTGATAGGCTAGTACCCTTACCGGGGAGTACCTTAACTTTCAATAGATGCCCAAGAAATAAAAAGTACCAGCCTAGAGTGCACCATCTCTCACTGGAGTATAATACTGTCCACCCTGCCCCTAATTGGCTAAACTTCCTAATTTCAATATGAATTCACCACCATTTTTTTGCCTCACTTAACAAGGCATACTAGCCCCCCCTTCACCATGCTCAGTAGTTTAATGCCAGCTGACTGGGTAAAATCCATACCAATTTTCCTTTTCTTGCTCTATTGCTTTTTTCCCCTTTACACCCTTTTGCCAGCATTGCTCTGTAATTCTCAATTGCATGCCTCAGTCAGAAACTCCTGTCCTGCCAGCTGCCATGCCAAATAACCACTGTTTTTCCCTGCTCAGTAATTGGGATAGAATGCTGGCTCAAACCCAACACAAAAACATAGCACCACAACCCTGCCCACTACTAACTCCCACTTTCACCACCTAAACAAGCACAGCTCATTTTTTTTTTCATTTTCATTTTTTATCTGACATTAATATCTGAGGTTATCACAGCAGTACCTCCATCCTGTTACAGCACAGCAGTCCCATCTCGATGCCTGGCAATTCCCTCCATGGCATTAGAACTCTAGCATTGAAAACTGAGCCAACTGAAGCAAAGTTACAATTAATGCGTACACATTTTGCAGCAGACACAGCATTTCTGTAAAATATGCTGAGTTCAGCTGACTGCCGCACTGCCACACATAACTCAAAGCATTTTGATCTCTTGCGACTCCCTCTCCCCGTAGCCACCCACTGTCAAGCCTGCAGTTTAAAAAAATAAAGAATAAAACAAAGCTGCTAAATTATCCAGTCTACTCTCATTGGTGGTGGTGGAGGGTGGTCAGTGATATGATTTTGTTGCCCAGTGTCCAGAGCGAGATTAGGGGCAACAGACCATGCCAGTATACAAAAAAAAAAAAAAAAGCATCAGAGCCTCTATGTTTTCATGAGTCTTTGTGGTACGTAAATTCAACAGTCTACAAACAAGCTGGACTGTGTGTGTGTGTGTGTGTGTGTGTGTGTGTGTGTGTGTGTGTGTGTGTGTATGTGACCATGACAACCAGCTAAAAAAAAAGGCACCATTCTAATATAAGCGGAGGAACTTTTTTATTACAAAACTCATTTAAAACTCATTTTGTAATACTTTTTTTATTAAACAATTTTTTTTTCACAGTGCCCATTTTCTAAGCACAATAATACCCTCCAGGGTGGGTGGTATGGGCAATACTGTGCCTTCCAGGGGCTATAAGGCCCTCCACCTGTGGCATCAGGCCTCATCATGCCCCTGGGCAGTCCAGTATTGCCCAATACCACCCACCCTGTCGGGTATTATTGCTTGCCTGGAACATGTTATACATAACTCAAGAGGTGGGAATAGAACCCAAACTTTATCACAAAGGGAAACTAAATGGATACATAAGCTGGAAATAGCAGTACTATTGGGACTAAATGAAGAGCTACACCACTCCATACCTATGAACAAAAATAATATAACTCACTCACTCTTTCTTTCTTTCTTTCTTCTTCAGATAAACTCCCTGGGAATCAGACGGGTACCCTTCATATGTGTCATAAAGTATTTGAGAGTATGACACTTTGGACATATCCATTTGCTTACAGATAATTGCCATGCTTATGGTTGGGACATTTACCAGAAAAGCTGATTTTCATATATGGTTTTAATTTTTAGTTAGTTTCTGCTGGACCCAAAAGGAAAAAATAATGCAAATAATCATCCTTAATAGATTTACTTTCTCCTAAAAATAAAAGAATCATGGTCTCCAGCAGATTTTAACATTTTGGTATATGTGACCTTTAGTAGTTTATTTGACCTCCCTACCACTTCCATATATATATATATATATATATATATAGCAACTCACCACAGTGAATCAAGTATAGCAACATCTTTTTTGCCAATAATGTTAAACCCAGCACAAAAGACTGCCAACTTGTCAAAATTCCCCTGCCTAACTTGAAATCATCTGTTTTTGTTTACCATTACTGTTCCTGTATGATATTGAGAAACCGCTTGAATTTTATTAATTTGCAACATACTCTATATTGTGGTAGTCTGTTTTTTCATTGATTTACTTAATTGAAAGATTAAATATGAAAAGAATGCGATATAGAGCCACTTAAGTTGGGGCCCCCGTGTCTGTTTTTCCTACTCTTTTCTACTTTTTCATTTATAATATATTATTTATATAACCTGAACTGAGATAAGTATACATTACTGAGTGCTAATGAAATGTTTAAGAAAACATAAAAATGTATCATATAAAAAAGTACAGTAAATCATTTGATAAATGAATAGCACATACGTGCTTCTTATAGTTTTTTTCTATGAATTTTGTTTAATTAAAGTGAATTGGATTGTGAATCTTTCTGCCTAAGTAACCTTGTTTCAGTAATTTTACACTTTGGGTAAGTGTGTCTTTAACACTGTGCTTTAAAATGAGTTCTATCATGTGCCTCCTCAGACCCGCTCCCTGAGGAAGGCCCTGTGTTGGGCTGAAGTGCTGGTGATGTAGGGCATTTTTCTGGGCTCCCTCACCACAATAAATTTTGATCTTTATTGAAGAAATATTTGTGCTGTCATTAGTGTGAGTGCTGAGACCTTGCTTTTTAGAACAGTGAGTTGCTTTAAGTATGCTTGTGATAGACATAGGGGTATATTAAATAGGATGCTGGGAGATTGGAGAGTCGAAAGAGACCAGATATGGTCTTCAGAGACAGAATAGGTAGGGAACACCTGGGCAGATTAAGTGGGATAAGAAGACATTTTCTGCTGTCAAATGTTACATTTCTATGTTTCTAAGGCCTCTGGAACCCAAATATGCTTGTGGTAGAAATAGTCTGTGCCTTTCTTGAAGTCAACCCAGGGTGCCCCATCACTAATTGTTACCCATTCCTGTACATACCTCAGCAGTGCTGCCCAAAACTATGTCTTAAAGTATGATATTAACCACTCCCAGAGTTGGGTGAGGTGAATTGTTATCTGTGCAGATAGCAGTTATCCAGGTGAAGAAGGAAACTGTAAATTAGGGAGAGTGGCTTAAGCAGAAGGAAGCCAGGTGTTTTGGATTTAAAAACTGCCCTAGATAGCTTTTGGCAGAGAACAGCAAGAGGGAGAAGGTGCTGTGAGGACTATACTACTCTACTGGGGCTAAAGAACTAGAACTCTAAAACTGGGACCTTCAGTTTAGGATAAAAACTAGATTTTAGTAAGGCATTTGACACAGTCCCACACAAAAGATTAATATACAAGTTAGCCAGCCTTGGAGTGGGCCCCAAGGGCCTGGGTAAAAAATTGGCTGGAAAACAGGACACAGAGGGTAACAGTAAACAGCATCCACTCTGAGGAAAGGGGGCGTTACTAGTGCGGCACCGCAGGGTTCAGTACAGGGACCGGTCCTCTTTAATGTCTTGATAAGTGACATTGCAGATGGACTGGAAGGAAAAGTATGTCTCTTTGCAGACGACACAAAGATTTGCAACAAGGTCAATACAGAAGATGGGGTGGAAAGGATGTGAAGGGACTTGGCAAGGTTGGAGGAATTGTCAAATGTATGGCAGCTTAGATTCAATGCAAAGAAGTGCAAAGTAATGCACCTGGGAAACAAAAACCCAGGGGAAAAGTACACAATAGGGTGTGAGATACTAACGACAACAAAAATGGAAAGGGACCTGGGGGTAGTCATATCAGATGACCTTAAGGTGGACAAACAATGTGAGAAGGCAGTAAGGAGGGCTGGTGGGATACTGGGATGCATAGGGAGAGGCATAACCAGTAGAAAACAGGAAGTTGTTATCCCTCTGTACAGACAGTTGGTGAGATCCCTTCTGGAGTACTGTGTGCAGTTCTGGAAACCCCATCTCTGCAAGGACATAGACAGGATGGAGGCTGTTCAGAGGAGGGCAACTAGAATGGTGCAGGGTCTACACCAGAAGACATATGAAGAGAGAGATTAAAGGAGCTTAATATGTATACCATTGAGGAGAGGAGGGAGAAGGGGGACATGATAGAAACTGTCAAGTACCTCAAGGGAATCAACAAAGTCCAAGAAGGTAGCATCTTTCAGAAAAAGAGATGTGCAAGAACAAGGGGGCACAATTTGAAGATAGAGGGAGGATGGCTCAGAGGTAATGTGAGGACATATTTTTTCATGGAGAGGGCTGTGGATACATGGAACAGCCTTCCTGAGGAGGTATTGGAGTCAAAAACAGTGGGGGAATTCAATAATGCATGGGACAGACATAAGGCAATTCTAGTGAGGGGGTAGGAAGAAATAGGCTGTTAGTTAACTAAGATCTGCAACTTAGCCATTAGGTAGGGAAATGGGCAGACTAGGTGGGCCAATCAGTCCTTATCTGCCATCAAATTATGTTTCTATGTTTCTCTCTAAGCTACAGAGCACTTCAGTCTCCCTTTAATTTCATGGGGACTCCTGCCTTGCAAGATAAATCAAGAGTAGGTGCTTTCAACCTTAATCAGATCCTGTTTTGTTAGACCATATGGTAACATCTGGAGAAGGTAGAGAATTAAGGAAGCACAGTCATTTGGATTAGGTTTATGTGGCCTAACCAAGAAATACTGTAGGTAAGGAGGGCCATCTGTTCAGATCTGCTGCTACTCAACTCATCTGTAATTTAGATCATAGAGGGCATTAAGACCTTGTCCTACTTTAATTCCCATGTGGTTAATTTGCCTTGTGTCTCTTGTTCCATTTATTTGTAACAGTTCAGATTTCTCAAGTTTAATTTTATGTCCTGAGAAAGTGGAGAAGACTGCAACCATCTTTGAGTTTGCTGGCAATGAGACTCTGGGATTAGTGAGGAAGAGTAATAGGTTATCCATATAGAGAATGATTTTGTGTTACCCCTCTCCAGTGCCCTCCTCTGTAATCTCCAGGCAGTTCCAAACAGCTGCTACCAGAGGGCAGTGTGCAGTACAAAAACAAGAGAGAGAGAGAGAGAGAGAGAGAGAGAGAGAGAGAGGGCATCCCTGTCTAGTACATTCATGCAGTGCAGTGTTTTATTAATAATAAGGCACAACAGGGTATGGGTTTAGTTTTATAAACTGCATACCAAGGTGTATTGTAAGGCATAATACATTTATACAAAGTGCCTTCAACCACCTGGAAGTACTGTTTACAAAGATAAGCGCACACTGTGAATGTCATATTGTGCTTATAACATGGGTAACAATAAAGAAAATCTTTGTTTCAGAAAAGAAATTAAGAATAAAATAAATAAAAAGGAATAAAAGAAAAAAGTAGTCCCTTACCCCTTCTGTGCCCCCCCCCCTCCCCATCACACAGTTGCACGAATGACTAAAATAATATAATAAACTCAGGCAGGACAGACTTTTCTTTTAAAAAAACTGCTGCTATTTAATTTCAAACAGACTCCACTTGCATCAGCCCAATTTGTAACTGTAATTCAGTTTGGCAGTTGGGAATTGTTTTTGTCTGTACGATCTTGGTACACTCCCAGTGCAATTTGAAATCTAGTGGTTTGAGGGCTGTTTATGTCTGAGGTCAAAGAAGAGATATGGGAAACAGTAATGCTGACTTGGTTGATGAGGAGTGCAGTGCAGTTTAATGAAATATCTTTTTGCTTTACATTTTTTAAACACTTAGTCGTACTGGTAATTATGTAAGCTGTGCTTATATGAATTGGGAGCAAGTGAGAGCAGTTAAATTTGTAGCACATACATGGCTCAAATGTCAATCCCAATATTTTTAAGTCACACCCACTCTGAGTAATATAGTTAAAGAAGGCAGAGACTAGAGAATGAGATTGCATAAATGAAACACCCTGTACAAGACTAAACAGAAGAAAAAAGGGGGGTGGCTGTTTGATGCCTAGTAGTAATTTTGTAGTTGTTCTAATTTTATTGTAGAAAACTGCCACTCCTGTAGCTTTGTCTGCTCCCATTCCTTGAAGGGGGCTTTTACAAGTCTGAAAAAATGCCACCTTAAATAATGAGCAGGATCCATCTGGTAGGCTTCAGAAATTAATGTTTAATATATTAAAGTTGCAAGTGACGACGATGGAGAGGGTCACAGTATTCTAGACTGTGGTGTAGCAGGAAGTCAAGGCCCATGAAGCAGAATTTTAAAAGTTTGAAATCTGCCCCCCTTCTATCATGAGCTGGATCTGGTAGGTAGGCTGCATGAGGCATGGTTAATGTATGAAAAACGTGTTTCCCTGGGGTTGAATGGGGGTCTCACAGTTTTCTAGCAGGTGGTGTAGACAGAAACCATGACCATAGCAAAAGTGCTGAGAAGGCACTCCAGGCAGCTGTTGCTCTGGTCTGGGATGTGAGAGTTTAGGCTTTAGGGCCTATAAATGAAAATACGGAGGAAATATATATTTTTGGTAAGATAATTCTACATTTTTTCTTTTGTAATAAATAAATGTGTGTTAATTGTGAGAGCTGTTGCTTATTAATGAAAAGATGCTGACAATACATTAAAGTTTTGGCAAATAGTAGTAAAGGGGCAGATCCACTACCAACATGGCTGCCACAAAGTGTTTACAATCATTCTTGCAACAAGCACTACATGCAGTATAATAATTTGACCCATCTAATGTATTCCTCTCTTAATCCAGTCCGGCTCAGGACTTCAAAGAGGTATACTCATTCTACTTGGTCAAATGCTTGACATCCATGAAGAGTACAGTTGCCACTTCAGGATGTCAAGACCCCTAGTGTATAACATGTGATAACATCCTCATATTGTTGTAGTGGTAATGTCCCAGAACAAAATCAGTTTGGTCAGAGTGTACCAGGGAAGCAGGATGCTGGTGCGGTGCCAACAAGTATAGTCACTTAAGAGTATAGCAGCGGCATTTACCCAGTTTTTAAATGTCAATTTTAGCTTTCATTTATAGTCAGTTTTACTGTTATTCATTAGATTAACATAAGAGTAACTTAATTCTAATGTAAAATTTGTAGGACAAAGAGTCTTTTTAATTTTTTCTGTCACAAATAAATTTCTAGGCTATGGCTTTGATGACACCACCAACTTCAAAAATGGCTAACAGCACTAGTGTATGAAAGCTCTGCATATAGTAGCTTCCGTGAATGGGTCCTCCCACAGTAAGTTGAACGTCATACAGATTAAGGAACTTTTAGTCTGTAATAAGCTAGATATAAATGATATGAAGAATAACTTAAAAATGATTCAGAAAACACAGCTGAATGGGTAGATGTAACAGAGTCAAGAATAATACAGCTGAAGGATGCTGTAATGTACCTGGAGAAAATCTCTGAGCACCAAAATGACCATATACAATAAATCTTGATGGTTTAGAGCACTGTGACAAGCAAAATAATATTAGCATTGTAAGTGTGCCCGTGGGTGTAAAGGGAAAAATGTAACACAGTTTCTATAGCAATTCATTTCCAAAGTATTACATGATCAGTGGCCGTGTCCTCTGGAGATTGAGAGAGCCCACCAATCTCTAACTGCCTGCACTCCATCTGGTACCAAACCAAAAGCTATCACTGGCAGTTTTCTAAAGCACTCTGTGGAAGACAAAATGCTCAAGGTGGCCTGAGAACAAAATCACTTGTCTTGGATGATGAAAGAATGTTCTTGTTTCAGGATTCTTCAGGGGAAGTGATGGATAAAAGACATGCCACGCTTTTTAGGAAATGAGACAGACCCTGCAAAGGCTTGGGTTCTTATTATTTTAAATTCCATACAGCCCTAGTAGTTCAAGAGGCTGGGAATTGCCTCCAAACTTATGAAACTCCTTATGTTGCCTGGGAGATAAATAACAGACATATTCAGGGGGGACCACCACACATTGATAGAACCTTTTCACATGTGCCCCAGGATTCAAATGCAGCACAAGGCAACCTGACACAAGACCCCAAGAACTCAATAAGTGTCACCCAGAACACTTCCAATGCAGAGAATTGACCTGCACAACTTTCATGACCTAAGCATAAAGGAAATCAGGCACCTCCTACTACTATTCATGCAGCAAGAGGTAAAAATAAACCAAAGTATAACACTGCAGTAAATTCTAACATTCTCCAACAGCAAGCTGCCCACCAGCCTGTACACAGCCAGATGCAGCCCAGATTCAACCCCAAGAGCCAAAACCACAGAAGGAGTAGGGAGAGCTACTCCACCTCTAATTACCCCTCTAGACCACACCCAGAGTCTGCACATGTTACAAGTGCCACACCTGCTACTGATAATATGGTAACTGACTGAATTTCTACCGGCATGCTAGTGAATTTGCATAGCATGCTGGGAGCAAAGAAATACACTCATTTACTTTTGGCCACATCAAACTGAAGTAAACGGACAAAGGCAAGCTCTCTTCTAATAATGGGAAACTGTACTACTTTTATACAGTCGTACCAAATACTGGACCACATTCACTGCCTAACACCATGAATCCTGAGAACTGTGCCCCTCTCCCAAATGAATGGTAAGCTGTTTCACATAATTCACTCTAAATCTGACATGTTGAAGCTTTTATTTGCCATGATGTCTGCCACACTGACTCTTGTTCTTTATTTCATTTGTAAGTCATCTAGCATAACTTGAATTTAACCTGATCCATGGAAGCCACACTCAAACATTATGGTGACAGGCATTTTCTATAACTGCATCGTTCCTGTCTGAAACATATGATATCTAAACCAAGATCAGATTGTTATTTCCTTCACTCATGTTGTTTAGTCAGAGGATGATTGGCTAATTGTTTATGCTATATGAGAATGTATGTAAACAATTTAAATAAACAAAGGCTCTATTTAACTGAAGGGGCAACATAGATGACATGACTCTAACTCATACACCCTTTGGAAGTGCAGTTAGTGATAGCAACAAGTGAAGTTCCAATTGAAATGCACTTAATTACCACTAAACTACTTTTTAATTTTTTCTATTCTTTATTTATAAATCACAGACAAGTACATAGTACCAGTTATTAACATGACTGTCAGTACCATAAGACGTAAGTTAGTATACAATCCAGACAAAACAGGGTTTTTTGTACAGAAGCATTCACTACAGAGGGAGTGACTCCCCCTATAACCTAGCTAACAAGCTAGGGCTCTAAAAACCTCCCTTGTTATTGTCAGTTGTCAGTCCTGAGGGCTAGGCTGTTCCACCTCCCGGCAAATAATCTTTTCTGGGACTATAAGACCTACTCCACCCATGCACTGCACATCACAATGGTTATTGGGCAAAAGTTGCATCCTCCCCAAGAGATATAAAAGACCCAACTCCACCATTTCAATTCAGTTTGAGATTCCTGGCCACTATGAGCCAAGAGCTGCTCCAGTCTGTACAGTTCTTTAAGAATTGCATGCCAATCAGTAACTGCAGGGGGCTGTGGCTGTCTTCACAAACATGTTATCGTCTTCTTAGCAGCCAGAATATTAATATGTATCATCGATCAGGAAGGAACTCTCCTCCCCATAGGGGGATGGACTAAAGTGCCATTTCCAGAGTGATCAGTAAGCCTTCTGCAGTTAATTGACTGATATGGTCCCCTGTCTGCTGCCAAAAAGAGGCAAGCACTGGGCATGCTCAAAATACATGAGTATGTGTAGCCAGAGTGTTCCCACAATGCCTCCAAAAATGGTCATATTGGTCTGGAAGGAATTTTGTAAGTGTGGCTGTGGCATTAAAACAATGGCTTCTACATTTCCATGAAAAGTCATGCTAGTATGGGGCCAATTAAATTGTCATAGATGGGAGAGTGAGTTTAAGCCAAATATTGTATGGAATATCAGAAGGCATTTCTGCATTCCAGGCATCTTAGACCAACTGTGTAGAGTCCCGTAGTAATTCTTGCAGGCCTCTGTAAAGGTGTCCTATCGTATGTTGCCAGAGGTCTCTTTTAATAGCACAAATATTAGAGACAGCAGGAGTGGGGGGGGGGTCTGGGAGATGACTTAGTTGAGGGCCCTTATGCAATAAAAGGGTACAAACTTGTAAGTATCTTAAATGTTCCCTGTTTCTCAGATCATACTGTGTCTGCAAGGAGGCATAGGGTTTAACTCCCTGTGCATTAAAAAATGTTCTTTGTTTGTCAGATCATACTGTGCCTGTAAGGAGGCATAGAGTTTAACTCCCTGTACATTAAAAAAATGGATAAATATAATAGAGGCCCAACTGATGCTATCACCTAAAGATGTGATCTATGCACGAAGGGAGCAAATCTGCTTCTGCTGCAAACAAATGCAGAAAATAAAAAAAAACTGGGTCTAGTGAAGAGAGAGCACAGATCCTGAACCAGCAGTGCAAAGTTTTTGCAGTAAAATAGCTATAGTCTCCAAGACTCAGGAGGTCCATAAGGAGGCAAATAAATTATCCTTCCATGATCATGAAGATCGTCTGTAGTGTACTCTACATGTTTTCATTCCAGGTTAAGCTGGGGGTTAAGCTAAATCATTACTATGCACATATGTGAGGTTCAGGAATAATTACTGTAAGTACATTTGGAAAATGTAATCCTCCATGTGACAGAGGAAGTTGCAGGATTGTCCAGCTAATGTGTGGACATTTCCAACCCAAACAAACTGAGACAACAATTAATTCCATGAGGAAAAATAGAATTTGGATGCCATTAAAGGAACTGTTTGAAAAAGATAAAGCAGCCATGGCAATATATTCATTCAGGTGGTACCTATTCTTGCATAAAATGATAAAGGTAGCGGGGACCACCTATTTAAATCCTGTGTTATAGTTTACATAAGCAGTTCATAATAAACTTTCTCTAAATGCTCCAGATTTTGTGGAATCTGAATACCCAGATAATTAAGTTTGGTACTTCTCCACCACAGAGGCAATGGGGACTTTAAAACTGGATAGGGGAGGAAATTAAGTGCTAAAACTTCAGTTTTAGTTATGTTAAACAAAAAACCTGAGACAGCACCAAAGATGTGTAAAATCTGTCAAACTGCAGGGATCAGAGGTTCAGGGTCCAAGAGTGTCAAGAAAACATCATCAGCATAAAGAGATAATTAAAATATCTCACCTTCTAATGGAATCCCTTTGACCACCTGCAACTATCTTATGGCTATTGCCAAAGGTTTGATATTTATGGCAAAGAGCTAGTGTGACAATGGGTACCCCTGCCTTGAACCGTGTTCTAGTGGGATCAGAAAGTTTAATGTGCCATTAACCCTATTATATGCAGCTGGGGAGGAATATATGTTTTGAAACCAGGCAAGGGACTACTCCAGGAATCCAAAGGACAACAAGGTATGCCACAGAAATTTCTAGGAAACCCTGTTGAAGGCTTTGTCAGCATCTAGACTGACAAAAAACACAGGGATGCTTTGCTGAGGGGCAAACTCAATGAAGTTGATAGTTAGTTGAATATTATACATAGTTTGCCTGTTCCAGAAAAACCTGGACTGGTCAGTATGAATGAAAATTGTAAAGATGGTATCCAGTTGGTGTACCCTGACAGACATATGCAATTTTTAATCCATATTTAGAATGGATATCGGCCTATAAGAAGTAGGGCTTTTCAATCAATCAAAGTCTTTATTTAACCAGGCGATCACCATTGAATAAGCTCATTTTCGAGGTGGACCTGGGTTTGTCAACAAGGAACAAGGGGAAATATACATGGGATACAACACACAAGAAAATAATAATAGTAAAAATAAAGTGAGATACAATAATACAGTATATACAAAGTATCAGCAGGTAGCATTGACAATAGTATATGTTTGGAACAGAAGATACAGCTAGTTTTGGGTAGGACACAATTTCATATATAAGTAAAGAAATATACATATCAGGTGCACAGAAACATAAATAAGACCTGATATAAAAAGATATATTGTGACATGGTATGGAGAATTTAGAGCTGGAATCAGGGTCAAAGGAATGTGGAAGGGACAGATATGGGGGGGCAGAAAAAAGGTAAAGTGAAGAGTCAATTATGGATGTGATCAGTCTTTTAACAGTAGTAATTAGAGTGTACTTGGACTTATAGGAGTCACTATTTAGGGTAGACAGGCACAGGACTCCTTATGATGATGTATATATAGAGATTTAAAAGCTGCTAGGCTGATGGGGTGAGTTAATTTCAAAGTTTTTTACAGCTTGTTCCACAGTTGAGGGAGCACAAAGCTGATGGCTGCTCTGCCAATGCGAGATTTTGCTTTGCAAACATAAAGGTAGATATATGAGGTGCTTCTCAGGACATACTTCCCCAGAGTGCAAAAAGGTAAACAGACAGAGATATACTGGGGCAGTTTATTTGAGATAGCTTTGTATGTCCAAACTGCAGCATTTGTTTGCCGTCTGTAAGCAAGGGATGACCATCCCACTACCGTGTACAATGCACAGTGGTGGGTTGAGTAAGGAAGACCCGTGATAAAACTTATGGTTCTGTGATAAAGCATATCAAGTTTGGCTAGGGTACCTGCAGGTCCCTGACTATACAGAAAATCTGTATAATCCAATGGGGAAAGAAAGGTAGTTTGAATCAGTTTCAGTTTAGCGTCTCTTATAAGATTATTAATCCTAAAGAACAGACTGTCTTTTTCTACATTTATTTGCCAGTTCTTCTAAGTGATCTGTGAAAGTAAGTCTATGGTCTAGCCAGACCCCCAGGTACTTGAACTTTGGTACATAGTCCAACCGCTCACCTAGAATAGTAGTGATCTGCAGGAGTGTCCCAGCAATTGCAGGATTTATTGCATTGTGAAGGGGTGAGAGGAACATTGCCTTGGTTTTGTTTTGCATTTAAGAGCAGTTTCTGGTTTATAAGCTGATGTTGCAACAGATTAAATTAATTTTGAAGGGCTTTACAGGCTGCATCGGGGTGGGGCTACTAGCATAGAGTACTGTATCATCCGCACATAGGTGTATTTGTGCTTCTTTGATGGGGGCATCTACGTTGTTAATATAAATGGTGAAAAGCAAGAGACCAAGAATGGAGCCTTGCAGTACATGCCTCAATAGGGATTTTGGTGGAGAAACATCCCCTTCTGCCTTTACTTGTTGAAGTCATCCCGAGAGGTAGTATGAGAACCATTTAAGGGATAGGGAATCCAAACCGGTGTTCCAGAGGGACAACAGAAGCAGTCTGTGATCAACAGTATCAAACAACTTGCTTAGGTTCAAGAAAACTGTGCACACAAAGTTTTTTTTGTCTAATTCAAGCTGCCAGTCATTTGTCACCTTGACTAGAGCAGAGATTGTGCTGTGCTGTGCTCTAAAACTGGATTGTAACGGGTTGGGCAATTTTTCTGATTCCAGGTACTTCTGAAGCTGGGAGTTCACTGTTTTCTCCAGCATCTTTGACAGGATTGGAAGTAGGGAGATTGGCCTGTAGTTATTGAGGTCACTAGTATCTTCTGACTTAAACAAAGGGACCACAAGTGCATTTTTCCAAATGGGTGGTAGGTCACCCTGGGACAAGGATAAGTTGAAGAGATGAATAATTGGGACTGAGAGGACACAGTAGCTGACCTTTAAGAAGTACTGGCCAATGAGGTTGGCCCCAGCACTTTTTCTAGTGTCCAACTGAAGGAGAAGATCTTTGACTTCTTTCAGGAAGGTAGGCTGCAGAAAGAAGGATGGACTGGGGATGGGTTTTTCTTGTGTATCCAATCCAAGTTGTTGGCAGAGGATATTTGCGGGAGAGGAGTCAAATGCTAGCCCTGCAGTGGCAAAATGATTATTAAGCGTGTCAAGGATAGATGGTCGGTCGGAGATGACTGTATTGTCGATCAATAATTTAGTAGGTAGGGAATTAACAGTGGTGTGATTTTCAGTGGCTTTGATTGGCCTCCAGAATTTGGAGGCATTTCTTGAGGAGCTCTCCAGCTGAGAGCGGTAGAAATTAGCTTTGGCTTCTCTGACCATTTTGGTGCAGAGTTTCCTTTCCTTCCAGAAAGAATTCCAGTCATTTATTAAATTAGTTTTCCTAGCAGTTCTCCAAAGTACATCCCTGCTTCGCAAAGCATCTTTTAGGGCTTCCATAAACCACAGACAGGATTTGTTTCTGGTACGAACTTTTACTATGGGAACATACTTGTTGAGAGACTCTAGCGCAATTTCTGAAAAAATATCATAAGCCGTAGTCAGAGACTTGGCTAGATAGAAGTCCTGCCATTGCATGGAGTCTCTTAACTCTGATATATACCCATGGAGATCAAAGTTGCGTATGCACCTTTTAAAGGAGAATTTTGGTGCAGATGTGGATTTAAGAGTGGATCTTACACACGTGATGAAGCAATGATCACTAACATCAGAGAAAAAGATGCCAGCATGGAAGAAGAAATGGGGTTAGTTAACTAAAATGATATCAGAGAGAGTACTGTTATTAGGGTTGAGCTTGTTAGGATGAGTAGATTTGTTTATTAGCTGTGACAACCCAAGGGAATCACAGAACATTTTAAGTGGGGTGGATGCACTGGAGATCCAGTCTAAGTCGAAGTCCCCTAGTATGATATACTCTGAAGATGCCAAACACAGGATGTTTCTGAGATGTTTTAACAACTGTAGTCCAGCTGATGGGGGTCTGTAGCATCCTATTATACTTAATGCGACACCGGTAGCAATTTCAATCTTTAATGACAAACTTTCGAATTCTTTTGGGACAGAGGCTGAGTCAATTATGAAGGCAGGGAATTTATCCTTGATGTAAATAGCTACCCCACCACCTCTGGTTTGCCTGTCGGCTCTGAGCAAAGAGTAGGAAGGGATGTTCACTTCATTGTTACTAGTCGCGGTCGGAGTCAGGACTCCGTAATCACCAGAACATCTGGAGCAGTATGACATACCCAGGCCTGAACTGAAGTGATTTTTTTTTAATGGCTACATACATTAACATGCAAGAATCTAAGCCCCTTGAGGCTTTGTAGCTCTGCTGTGGATTCCATGGATGCCAGAGGGTCTGGATTAAGCTCAACATTTCCTGAGCATAGTAAAAGCAGGAACAAGAGTCTCCTGCAGAGTCCTAGGAGAAGTGTGGGTGGCTGAGTCTTCTTTCAGCTACATGATTTGTCTGCGGCAGTATAGGGAGTTCTGAGGCTAGTTCCGAGTTTGCCTGATGCTGCATGCAATAGTACCCTGACTGAGATAGCCAATGAGAGTAGGGGGGAGTATGCAGAAGGTGGTGTACACCTGTGGTCAGGCTCTAGGAGAGTTCCTGTATATCGGTGCAGGTGAAGGACCAGCACTGGGCTAGGGGAAGTTAGAGCACATACATGTTCTTCTACTTGATAGGAAAAGTCCCAGTCAGACAATGTAAAAAGAGAGCTATTTTCCACTCTAGGAGTTATTTTTTGATTCGTGTTCAGGTCCAATACATATAAGATGAGCAAAGACAAGCACAGAAGCAGGCAATATGCCCTCATTATGAGACTATCACCCAATAGGCACTACAAGTGCTGGCAAGAGAAGGGATTCTCAGTGGATGAGAATTTCTTAATCCCCTGCAGAATAGTACTACAGGCAGTGGAGCCCGAAGCAGTAATCCTTAAGTACAGCTCCTTGTCAGGCTAAATAAGAAAATAGTTCACCTGACTATAGAGTAGTACTAGGGGCAGAGAGGCTTTGAAGCAAATTTCTTAGCTACTACTCTGGAGCAGACTAAGTACTAGAGAGATCACCTGACCTAAATCAACTGCCTTAGCAAGACAGGATATGATAGTGAGCAATAGTGAGCACAATCTTAAGGCTTGGGTGGGTGTCTACAAGCCTGACGTACTCTGTTTTTCTGAAATGTGGTTAAAGTCAACTATCCCTGACTCAGTATGCTTCCTGACTAACTACTGCCTTATCCGTAGGAATAGGCTGTCCTCAAAGTGTGGCAGAGGGATTGCCATGTTCTATAAAGATCATCTAAACATCACGGACACCCTGTTCTCAACATCCTCTGCCTGTGAGTCCCTTCATGCTTCTCTCACCCTGGGAGCCTTGAAACTCCACATTGTCTGTGCCTACAGTCCCCCAAATGGGAGCACTGTAGGTCTGCAGGACTTATTTAATCAGAACTCTTTGCACTCCAAACATAATGAGGTCATTATATTGGGTGACCTTAACCAAAATTGGTTAGGGACTGCCCATAGCACGCTGCTCTCTCTGGTACAAAATTATAACCTCCACCAGCTGTTAACGAAGGATACCAGAGTTACTCCTTCACTAAAATCCTCTTCCCTTATTGACTGGTTACTGGTAAACCATCTGGATCAAGTACACCGAGCTGGCGTCTTGGCAGATTCGCTTACTGATCATTCCCCTGTCTTTTGCATCTGGAGTACTGAGGCTGCTGCATCCCATCCACCGTGCTATGTCATCTTTGCAAATTTTACCAACCTGGATATTGAGGCTTTTTGTCATGATGTCTCGAGGATAAACTGGTCTGGTATTTACCTTTCCCATAATGTTGAGTCTGCATTAAGTATCCTCCTTAATGAATTCCTTGTCCTCCAGAACAAACATGCCCCCAAGGTGACACAGAGGATGAGGGCTAAGCAAACAAGATGGCTTCACAAAGACTTGCTGAAAAATCTACGCTCTAGGGACAAATGCTGGAAAAAGTACAAAGCTTCGGGCCTACAATCTAACTATGCTACCTACAGAACCCTACATAACTTCTGTAAAAAACAGGTCAGAACAGTTAAGAGTGCCTATTGTGAAGAATTGCCACTAAGCTCTGCTGGGGACCCTAGGAAATTCTGGGCCAATGTCAAGACCTTTCTCGGTGTGTCCCAGTCAACGAACACCAGTGACATGGTATTAAATGGAGTACATTGCAATGACTCCAACACCATTGCTAACTCCTTCAATCAAATGTTCTCGGATCTGTCTCAATATACCTCTGCCTTTCCATCTCCCCAGGCAGCCTCTCTACTTGTAACATCAGCACAGTCCACTTCCCCCCACTATCCTTCCCAACAAATGTCTAAAACTCCTCCATTCTACTTCAAGGCAATCTCAAGAACTGAGGTCTTAAAACTATCATGGACTGTCTCTGACAACACTAGCTCTGGATCAGATACACTTGAGCCTTGGCTCCTGAAACTAGCAGCACCATACATAGTCTCCCATCTGGCTAGAATTTTCACCTTGTCTCTCTCTCTCTCTAATAGCCAAGTTCCTGACCTCTGGAAGATTGCGCATGTAATGCCGGTCCTTAAAAAAGGTGATACCAAGGAGATTACTAACTACAGGCCTATAGCCATCCTATCAGTCCTAAGTAAAATTCTGGAAAAAACTTGTTGCAAATCGAACTGTTGACTACCTCACAAAGTACAGCTTTCTCTCTGACACACAACATGGCTTCCGTAAAGGTCACAGTACCTCTACAGCGCTTCTCAAATTCACTACCGATGTGCTTACCAGTATGAACGCTGGCCAGCTGACAGGAGCAGTTTTTATAGACCTTACAAAGGCCTTTGATCTTGTTGATCACCCCCTGCTCCTCTCCACTCTTTGCAGTCTGAGCTTTTCCCCACCAGTTGTCACCTGGTATGGAAGCTATCTATCAAATAAAATTCAAATTGTGAAATTCAACTCCTCCTTATCTGATGGTGTTACTATCAATATTGGGGTTCCCGTGGGACCTCTTCTTTTCTCACTTTTTATCAATAAGATAGATAAGGTTTTTCCTTCATGCTCATCTATTCTCTATGCAGATGATCTTGTACTCTATTGAAGCTCTGATAAGGTCACCAGCATAAATGCAACCCTTTCTTCAGATTTCACAAATGTCCAAAATTGGCTTTCTGCACATAAGCTTGTACTTAATGCTAAGAAAGCCCAAGCAATGTTACTTTGATCTGCCGCTAAACTTAGGACATGTCAGACTCCCCTACTGGTGCAAGACCACAGTGGCACACAAATAGAATGAGTTACATCTTTTAGGTACTACGGCATTCTTCTGGACCAATCTCTGGACTTCAGCCTGCATATACAATCTGCCTGCAAGGCTATGAATGTTAAACTGGGGGTTGCTTACAAGTCCAGTTTCATGTTGACTCCCTCTGCTAAACTTGCTATTGCCAGAGGTATATTACTCCCTGCCCACACCTATGGCATGCCGACCTTTGCTGCCACACACAAAACCATCCTACATAAGTGGGATGTCACTTATAATAATATCTGTCGATACGCCTCCTCATCACTACTGCTTAAGCACCACTGCCAACTGTACAGGGACTTGGGCTGGTTATCCCCCACAGCTTGCCGTCAATACTCTCTGGGCTCCCTGATTGACTCTATACTCAGAAACCAGACCCCTTCAGCACTTGCAACATTGCTGGCACCTCAAACATCCTCCTATAGACTGCGATCGGTAGATAAATCCCTGCTGAATGTACCTAGATGTAAAACATCAAAAAGGCTCTGTTGCCTTCAATCATTCTGGTCCTAAGCTTTGGAACTCTCTCCCCCAAGCACTTCGAATGTCTGGACCCCATGACAGCTTCAAAAAGGAGCTGCGCTTCCATCTATCCCTTGCTGATCCCTGCACTTGTTTTAATCCCCCCCCCCCAATCCGCTCACCCACCAAATGCTGCCTGGCCTAACTTTAACCTTCCTACCTCATAGCACTTCTTACCCTTACTATCTCCTTGACAGCTAATCTACCCCAACTCCCCCCCCACACACACACACCTAAGCCTAGTTTTAGAGGCCATGATAATGTATCCTGCCCAGTCAGGAATTTGCCCATGCCTTGTTCCATTGCCTATTTGAATCTTCACTGTTGTAACTAATTTTAACAATTTTTCTTGCTGCTATGTTGTGGTATCTCTTCCTAGACTGTGTAGGTTTTCTCTGCCTAAAATGCTATGTGAATTGTATTGATAGTTATTGTTCTGGCTGCATGTATTCATTACTTCTATCTGTTTTGACCTATGCTATTGTAATTTCATTGTACTCATGCTATGTACCTGTCTTTGATTGTTGTACTCTCCCGGGTCATGCCTGAAAATAGTCATTTTATGGCTAGTGCACCTACCCGGTTAACAAAAACTAAATAAATAAATAAAAATAAGCAAGCATAAAATATCAAAATTGGATACCTCAGCAAGACAGGATAGGATAGTGAACAATAAGCAAACCTAAAGCACCAAAATGGTATGCCTCAGCAAGATAGAATAAGATAAAGCTGCTAGCAGTCTTAGTTGCAAAAGGGGACGGGAGGAATGACAGTTGTTGACAGTAAGTAACCAATAAATGAAACATCATATAGGAGTGGGTGGAGACTGTATGCATTTAAAGGAGGCCGGGTTGGGGGGTGAGATGAAAAATCAAGGGGAAATTTGCAGAGCTAGCACTGAATCAGTGCACATACAGTTGGAGAGAAACTGCAGCAGGGGGAAATGATAAGTTAATTTACACAGGCTGAGCAGAACAGGCTAAATTAAAATATATAAATTAGGAGATGAGTACAGGGATGCAGGCTTACATTAAGTTGCACATCTCAGGGGCTCCGGTCTCAGGCAAGTTAGACCAGCCAATCAGGGAGCTCTATACAGGAGTGGAGTGAATAGAGGTACACGAGAAGGCACTGAAATTGAAAAGAGCAAATTGCAAGTGATGATCCGGTTCAGCGTTCACACAGCCCAGAGAAACCATGACAATTTTTTCAAGCATCGTACCTTATCTATCTCTTTGGGGGTGGGGTGGATCAGGCTCCTTGCACCGTAGAGGTGCTATGGCTGGATTGAGACTGCTGCCCATGGGGGCAAGTGGCACCTTATCTATTTTTTGGGGGGTGGGTGGATCAGGCTCCTTGCACCATAAAGGTGCTATGGCTGGATCGTGACCGCACCTGTGGGGACAAGTGGCACCTTATCCATCTCTTTGGAGGGTGGGTGGATCAGGCTCCTTGCACCATAGAGGTGCTATGGCTGAATCATGACTGCTGCCCAAGGGGGGGGCAAGTGGCACCTTATCCATCTCTTTGGGGGGTGGGTGGATCATACTCGTTGCACCATAGAGGTGCTATGGCTGGATCGTGACCACTGCCCGTGGGGGCAAGTGACACCTCATCTATCTCTTTGGGGGGGTGGATGGATCAGGCTTCTTGCACCGTAGAGGTGCTATGGCTGGATTGTGACCACTGCCCGTTGGGATCCTGGCCCAGCTTCAGAATAGCTGAGATCATTGTGTATGCCCAAGATGGCGGGGGAGAATCTCCCTCCTGAACTGCCTGATAGGTAGTCAAAAGGTGAGGAAGGAGAATCTCAGCAAAGCCTTTTTACCATTCGGATGGAAATCCATCTGGACCTGGGCATTTCATTGTTTTTGCCTTAGACAAGGCCAGCTGGACCTCCTTTATTTGAATGAGGGTCAATAACATTTCCTGTTGTACTGAGCTAAGTCTAGGGAGTGACAAGAATGACAAAAAGTGAGTAATGTGACTTTTCTGTGGGATCTCTATGTCGGAATATAACTGCTGATAGTATTGCTGAAAAACAGTGAGAATTTCAAAGGTATGTCTTTCCAGGTGACTGGTTGTCATATTTTTCCGCTAGGTGATACTGGATGTGAACCTGTTTTCCCTTAATTTATGGGTGAGAACTCTCACCACCCCCCCTGACAGCCCCCTTCAAAATGATAATGTTTTAAATACATAAGTGCCATTTGCACTCGGCAGACCAGGATAGTCTGTAATTCTGCTTTTACCAATCTAATTCAATTGTTAAATGAACTGTTTCTCCCACTGTATTAGTGCTGTAAATCTGTTAATTCCCTTAATAAATCTTTATATCTAGCCTCCCTTTGCTTTTTTTTTAAACGCTGTGTAAGCTGTCATCTCTCCGCGTATAACAGCATTCACAGTGTCCCAGAAGATGGGGTGTGAGGCATCCGAGGAGGAATTCTCTGCCACTACTCTCTGAAGATTTTCTGTAATTAATTTTTTAAACTCCTCATCCTATAATAGGGAAGTATTGAGTCTCCCACAACATGCTTTAGGGTGGATGCCTAAGTCTAGTTTAGGTATCAATGGGGTCTGATCAGAAAGAATGGTAGCACTTATGGTAGTATCATGGAGTACATCAAAGTGTTCAGTTGTAGTAAAAAAGTAGTCTATACATGAGTAAGTATGGAGTCAAGGAGAGTGATATGTAAAAGATTGCATAGTAGGAAAGAAATGTCTCCAGACATCTATCAATCCCATAATGGGTAGCTGGAAAAGCAGATATTTCTGAGCTGCCCTGAGCTAAGTTTAGTGTGGTGAGACGTGCCCAGATCAGGAGATAAAGTAACATTAGTATTTCCCCCCAGTATCAGCTTACCTAGAGTAAATTTAATAATTCATTAAAAAAGAGCTTAAATAATGAGGAGGGGGCTTGAGGAGGGAAGTAGACACTGGCCAGCATCTCTTCAGCACCAAACAGTAAGTCCATCAGGAACATATAGCATACTCTGGGATAAACATATTCTTTTTGTGAAATAAATGGAGTAGTAGATGATATCATAATGGCAATCCCCACTCATTTTTCCCTTTTCATAAGATGAGGGGTAAACCCCAAATCTTCCCCCATTGGGTGATTTTTGATACTCCCCTGAAGTCAGATAAGTTTCCTGTAGATACATCAGATCTGCCCTCTGTCTCTTCAAATATTGGAGCTGCCTAGACCTCTTTACAGGACTGTTGAGTCCATTAATGTTCAAAGATAACACAGTAATGATAATGCTATTTTGTCAGTACGTGATAAATCAAAAAACCCTGAACTTGTAGTGTAGAAAGTTGTTCAACATTTATTTTATTTGTATTTTATTTATTTAAGCAAATTGGATAAATATCTTTGAGCACTAATGCCCATTTTCAAAGGTTCCATGTCAGGTTCAGAGTGGTACAAAAGTTCAGGGTACAGTACACTTCAGTTATGGATTGATGCAACAGTTCAGAGTATATACAGGAGGTAGGTTACAGTAGACATCAAGCAAAAGAGAAGAAACCAGAGTAGGCTTTGTCAGAGCACACATTAAAGGACAGTGGGGCATTAGAACCTAAAGTGCTATTTTATTCTCCATGTCGGCTAAGAGTAGTGGGAGTGGTGAGAATTGTTTGGCAAGATGGGGGGTGTTATTGCTAGGGAAAGCTACAAGGGCCAGGTGAGAGTGCACTCAGTAGATCCCTTTTGAATTGTCCAATTTTTGTGAGTCCTTAGAAAGCATGTCCAGAATTTTTAACCACTGTACGCCTCTGACTATAAATGAATGCTTGGCCAGGCTAGTTCTGCAGAGCAGGACAGAGAGATGGCCTTGGATTGGGCTCCTACTGGCATAGGCATTTTGTGAAGGAGTGAAAAGAGCTTGTATCCCATGGGAGGTGAAACCCAGGAAGGCTTTAGCTCCCAACAGACAAGTCTGCTATTTTATCCTGCTTGGGAGGGATAGTCAGTTTGTAAGGATATAAAGTGTACAGGTGTAGGTGGTTTGGGCTGCTCCAGTGACCTGCTTTGTTTAACATCATCTTGACCCTGTTTAGAGCTGTTTCTGAGGTGGCCTCATAGACCAGGATGCCATAATCAATCATAGATAAGATGGATCTAGTGACAAACACCTTTTTGGCCACAGAGATAAGGTTAACTCTCAGCCTATATAGTGCACCAAGTTTCCTATTGATATTGCAAATCAGTTGATCAATGCGCGGAGTGAAGGTAAGTGATTAGTCAGTTGTGACGTCCAGGTACTTAAACATGTCAACCTGGTCCAGCGCAACTCCCTTTGCATTGAAGATAGTGGGGGGACCTTGTTTCTTTTCTGCGTCTAGTGAAAAGCATTATCTTAGTCTTTTTGTAACTTAGGACTAATTTGTTCTGCTGGAACCACTGTTTAAGTGATGCAAAACTGAGTTGAAGGTCATGTGTGAGGGCTTCCTGGCTGAGTCCACTAGAACAGATGACTTTGTCATCCACATATAGTAGCATCCTTGATGCAGGACAGATTATTGGTAGGGTATTGATGAAGAGACTAAAGAGGTGAGGTTCCAGAACCGAGCCCTGTGGGACCACTACTTGACTGGCCTGGAGTCAGAGCAGATTCCGTTAATCCTGACTTGCTTTGTTCAGTCAGTGAAGTAGCTGCTAAACCATTGGACAGTGTCAGCAGAGAGAGCAAGTGTGTGTAGCTTGGTGAGTAGATGTCCATGATTTACCAGGTCAAAGGCCTTGGTTAGGTCACTAAAGATAGACCCCTCTAGATGGCCTTTATCTAGGGACATGTAGAGGAAGTTAGTATATTCTACTAGGCCATAGAGGTGCTGTGCTGCTTGTGGAAGCCATGTTGGTGGGCATAGAAGAGGTTATACTGGCTGTGTTAAGTGACAAGTTGGTCAGAAACCATAGTCTCAAGAGCTTTGGACAGAGGTGATAGGATATATATTGGTCTGTAGTTTGAGACCAGAGTATGATCACCATTCTTGTGTAGCAGTTTTACACAGGTGGATTTCCATAGTTGAGGGAATTGTGAGAGTCTAAGGGAGATATTGAGCAGTTTCATTATGGGGTGGGCTTGTTCATCAAGCATGAGGGCCACTAGCTTCATATCTAGGGTGTCCCCCCACTCTGGTTTTATTAAGCACTTGTTTTACATGGTTGATAGTGTCCTTGGTGGAGATGGTATGGAAGTAGAACTTGGGGATGTTAGGAATTTCATTTTTAACCAATATGTCTGTGGGCGTAATAATCCCTTGGGAGGGTGGGTTCGTCGCCCGATGGAAGTATTGCACTAAGGTCTGTGAAAGCATTGTTGAAGATATTAACAATCACTGCTGGGTCCAAAGTGACTGCCATTCATGTTAAGCACTGATGGTGGGGATTTGTCCCCCTTCCCCCAGGAGGTTGTGTAGCGAGTCCCAGAAAGCTCTATCCTTGCCCCATGTATTGGTTTGTTGTTCCATAAGATAAGAAGTCTTAGCCTGCCTGATCAACCTAGTACATTGGTTTTTGGCAGCCTTGTATTCCTGCATACAGTGTGCACTGATGAGCTATAGGGTCTGGCCTTGAGCCAGAGGTTATCCCTGGCCCTCATGTGTGCAAGGAGAGAACGGGTGACCCATGCTGCAGCGGCCCCTCTCATGATTCGCTTTCAGAGGGGGAAATTTGTCTGCTACTAAATTGAATGTGACAACAAAGTAGCCCAGGGCCTGGTCAATGGGGGGCATGGCATCTATGTAGCTCCAGTCAATTTGGGCTAGTTGTTGTTTAAATTCCCTCTTTGCTCCCTTCCTTAAAACCCTTCTATAGGTAGTTAATGGGGGTGACTTTTTAAACTTGGTAGACCATGCACATAATATAGGGGAATGGTCACTAACGACATCTGGCAGTACTGTGGCTTCATTGAGCCTTTCTGGGTGGGTGGTAAGGACCCAGTCTATGAGGGTGATGGTGCCCATTTTATAGTTGGCCCTAGTATTGTCCTTTACCACTTGTGTAAGGTAAAGATTGCCTATTTGATCTTTAATATTCAAGCTTGATTTTGCGGTTCAGTTGACGTTAAACTCCCCTGTCACCAAGGTCTTGCGGCCCTGACTGGCTTGCTTATAGAGGTCAGTGAATGCATCTATTCCAGAGGGTTGCTTGCCTGGGGGGATATATACTGTCATAATTATTAGACTTTTTTTCCCATTACTCAGCAACAGGTGAACTGTGAGGCATTCACAGTCCTTGTTGGCATTATCAAGTGTGATCTTGTGCCCCTGAATTGTATTGTGAACATAAACGAGGAAGCCTCCCCCTCTCTTACCTAATCAGTGTTATCTGAAAAGGTTAAACTCATGCAGTGAGATGGAGTCATCAGGTGTTTTCTGTGACAACCAGGTCTTGGTTACAGAGAATACATCAAGTTTTACTTGGTTCACCCATGCCTCGATCTGCACTATTTTGAGTAGTAGACTACCAATGTTTAGTGAGACGAGTTTTAGGGTAAATGGGGGGTTTATTCGGGGGGTGCTCTGAGGGGAACTTGGGTTGGGGTGTACATTATTTGACAGTAATAAGAGCATCAGTAGCAGTTTACTTATTAGTTTAGGCTAGTAATGTTGCAGTCCATCTTTCTTAATATATGGCCTTGTCTCCGATCTGGGATTAACACCTCAAACTGCGGGTGATCATGAGGGTGGTAAAGTTTTCATAATGTGGACAGCTTAGCTTTAGGGATGGGCAGTGAGGGAGTGGAGCACTGGTGAGTAGTTGGGGGGTATCAACTCCTGTTACCCATGACATCATACTTCTTTGTGGACCTAGGTTGGGAATAAGGGACTTGCCTGCATGTCCCGGCTTGGGGTGTGCTTGCAGCAGTAGGAGCAATAGGAAGGTTATTAGGAGATTGTCCACACTGGGGACAGTATTTTTCACTTGGCTGCTAGCATACTGGACTCAGTAGTGGGAGCAAGGGCTAGTTCAAGCAATACTCAGCATGTTTCTGTGGTTAGAGTGATCTCCAGGGATGTCTGAGTACCACTTTCATCCGACACCTGTGGTACTATTGTAGATCAAATGATTCGCTATGGAGCACCCCACTGTGTTTAGGGTCATATACGGTATGTAAGCAGCTGGGATGTGATGCAAACAACATGAGTATAGGGATATGCAGCAGTGTAGGGACCAGAATTTTCCAGTGGAGGGTGCAGGTAGCAGTACTGGGAAGCAATTAACTAAAGTGAGGAGGGTAGCTGGAGTCTACCATTAGGAGGGCTGGGGAGGATGAAGAGTTTGCTGTCATGGGATCTACCAACCTGCAGTGGGGGTAGGGGTGTAAAAGTTGACTGCTTCTGCACTTCGTAAATGCAGAGTCACCTCTGGATGGGAGGGTGGCTGGGAAGGGTGGGCAGCAAGTCTTTAGCAGTGCCATGCGCACCAGCTATTGTGCTTCTTTGTTCCTGAGGCTGGATTGATTTAGTACCTGGGGGAGTTCAGCAATGGTGACTGGCATCTGTCCTGATCTGGGGAGGGTGAATAGGGCAGGCCCTTTTGGCGTTAGTGGGTCCAATGCTGCAGAGGTAATCAGCAGAGGTCTGGGGAGGTAAGAAAGCAGGCAGTGAGTTAAATGGGACTCTTAGGGGATGGAGAGAAGAGGGGGGCAAGGGAACAGTCTGAACAGTGGGGTTACTGAGTGAGCTGAGAGCCTGAACTGAGCCCTATGTTATATGGCTCTCTAGCTAATAGAATGTATTACAGCTTTAAATAACAGTATAAAAGGATCTGAAAATGTAGGGGAAAGCACACATTAATTCTTAACAGATAGCAAATTAATTCTAAGCAACAACTGAATAGGAGCAGAAAATGCAAGGAAAGCCAAAATTAAATCTAAGCCTACAGCTAATAGGCAGGCAGTAGATGCAAAGAAAATGAGTTAAAACATGCCAAAACTGAAGAAAAGGCACACAAACATGTAGGTAACACAGGTTAAAAAACAATCAGTTGATACTGACAGACAATAAATGCAGCTGTGGAGGCTGCTTAAGAGAGTTCATGAGTTGTGCTGAGTGACACCAAAAAGCACGCCAGCTATTGTGTTCCTTTGTTCCTGAGGCTGGATTGATTTAGTACCTGGGGGAGTTCTGCAATGGTGGCCGGCATCTGTCCTGAGCTGGGGAGGGTGAACAGGGCAGGCCCTCTCGACCCTAGGGGGTCCAATGCTGTAGAGGTGATCAGCAGAGGATTGGGGAGGTAAGAAAGCAGGCAGTGAGTTAAATGGGACTGGAAGGGGACGGAGAGGGGAGGGGAAGAGGAACAGTCTAAACAGTGCAGTTACTGAGTGGACTGAGAGCCTGAACCGAGCCCTATGTTATATGGCTGTCTGGCTAGAACAATGTGTTACAGTATAAAATTAGCAGAAAATGCAGGGGAAAGTATACATTAAATCTTAACAGACAGCAAATTATTTCTCAGCAACAACATATTAGTAGCAGAGAATGCAGGGAAAGCCGAAATTAAATTTCAGCATACAGCTTAAAAGGAAGCTTAAGAAGGAAAACGAGTTAAAACATGGCAAAACTGAAGAAAAGCCATATAAACATGTACGAAATACAGGTTAAAAAACAATCAGTTAATACTGGCCAACAATAAATGCAGTTGTACAGGTTACCTAAGAGAGTTCATGAGTTGTGCTGAGTGGCACCAAAAAGCTCACCAGCTATTGTGCTCCTTTGTTCCTGAGGCTTGATTGATTTTGTACTGGGGGAGTTCTGCAATGGTGATCGGCATCTGTCCCAAAATGGGGAGGGCTAATAGGGCAGGCCCTCTCGGCCCTAGGGGTTCCGATGCTGCAGAGGTGATTAGCGGAGGTCTGGGGGTGTTCTGTAATGGCAACTGGTGTTTGTCCCAAGCTCAAAAGGGCAAACAGGGCAGGCCCTCTCAGCCCTAGGGGATCCAATTCTGCATATGTGACCAGCAGAGATCTGGGGGAGTTCTGCAATGATGACTGGCATCTGTTCTGAACCTTCCAGAATTTCATAAAAACTGTCAGCTTACATATGTACCACTCTGTTATTTGGCCTATAAACAAAGAAATAAAAAAAGAGAACAATAGCACTTTGTCAAACCTGACCCCCTCAAACAAAAAACAGTATCCTACTCCCCAAAACGGTGTGCATAGTGAAATAAAAATTAACCTTTGGCCCACATTGCGAGCCAAGGATTAAACAGTAGGCTAATACAAGTTGATTTTGTAGAGTAATACTGTGTTTAAACCAACTAAAAGAGGCCCACTACCTGGGGGTTCCAAAAAAACTAAAATTGACTTCCAAGACAGGACAGGAAACTAGATTCCTCACTATAAACCCTGGGAAAAGTTGACTGATGTCCCCTCTCTCCCAGAGGCTATATAGAAACCTGGGTATACCAGTACCTGGGCCTCCAAGGGACAAGTTGTGCCCCTAAAATAGGGGAAAAACAACTAATGAGGGAAAAAAAGAAATACACCCATTCCAGGGAAGTAAAGATCATTGGTTGAGCTAAACAGGCTTCCCCTTACTCCCTCCAGAATTTAAAAAATGCTTTAGATAGTAAAACTAGGGCCATGGGGATGGCAGGGCCATACAAACACAGAGGACCATGCCCACCCCCCCTCCAATTATAAAGCAGAACCAAAGTGGCCCTTCCGTAAGTTTTCTCTCAACATGCTGCCTCCGCCCAACTGGTAATAGGGGGACAGAAATTATAGTACATCACCGTATCAGATCTAAAACTTGGGGCATCCGGTAGTCAAGATTATGCTTGGTTTAGCATAACTGGACTTATGTTTAGCAGTTCCATGTAATCAGCATGCAGAGAGTAGATAAATCAAGGCTGCCCCAACTGCACCAGGTACATGGAAGTTAACTAGGGGCAGTGAAAGAAATATCTACCCCATAGCCCCATCTCTGGGAGAAGCCCAAGAAGTGTAGGGGCACATGCCAGGAGAGGCAGTTCCCAACTAATCAAAATATATAGAACTTTTATGTCCTCTTCCCAACCTGACTGGGAAGTGTGGCACCTGCTGGCTAAAAAAGAAAGTGCTGAAACATAAAACAACTATTCATCACAAATCGGTTCCAAGCAAACAAGCTGCCCAGACAACCTCTGGGTTCAACAGATCAAGAGAGTCACAGTGTTACAGTCATATGACCAGAGGAACCCCTGCAGAGGGTTCCACCCCTACACAATGCTCTAACTACAGGGCATCTACGCTACCACACAGACTGCAGAAAAGCTTTGGCTATATTTATGACCAACAGCAGAGAAAAGAAGTTTGACTACCACTTGTCCCTATCAAACTAAGCCTTCAAGCTTCCCTAGGAAAATACTAGGCTCTAAGTGATCCCAGGAGGAGTGGAGGTAGTGCTAGGAGGAAAGAGAGCAGACAGAGACATGTCAGGAAGTGTTGTTCAGTACAAAGTCATATCAGTGAAGTAGTAAGCCCTGGAGAGACTCTAGTTGCAAAGCAATGCAAGAGAAGTGATGCATACTGAATCCTGAGGTTACTGTTGGGGTGAGGCTTGAGTTTCATAAAGCATGAGCCCAGTAGCCATGGGGAAGGAGCCCAGTGATCATTGAGACAGAAGCCCAGGTGAAACCTATTTGTTGGGGGGCTGTGAGTCCAGTAGGAAAGGATTGTAAGCCTGAAAGTCATCGGCATAAGCAATTGTTAAGGCATGAGCCCAGTGGTCATTAGGGTGTGAGCTCGATTGCTGGTGGGGCATGAGATCTACAGTCATGGGGTGAGAGTCTGATGTTCATTAGGGCATAAGCTTTTCCTTATCTAGACCTGACTTGCAAAAGAAGTTGGACATCTTGAATGAGTATGCCAAGACATACAATCTGCAAATAAACAAGGTTAAAAGTCAGGTGGTGATTTTTGGCACAAGGTATATCCCCATAAACTGGTTAATTTGTGAACACAAAATAAAAGCAGTGAAGTCTTATGTTTACCTGAGCCTTTCTTTTGACATCTGATGGAGTTGGGAAACACATGTAAAATAATTAATTGTTAAGCTCAAACAAACAGCTGGTGCCCTAGTAAAGTTTAACAGAAAATGTGGTGGCTCTGCTGTTCAACGCCTCTTAATGGACACAAAAGCAGGTACATTTCACAGGCACTTTACTTGGTTGAAGTATGGGGATATAGGAAGATAAAAAAAAAATGAAACACCCCTAAATAAAATTGTTAGATCCTCTCTGGGTTTAGGGAATTCTATCCCGATTCCACTAGTGAGAGCTGAACTTGGATTTCCAAGTCTGGAGGTCTTTGCGCTGTCCAGATTACTTGGATGTTGGATCACTCTCACTAGAATATTTCCCGATAGGTTACCAAGGGAATGTCTAAAGGAAAAAGAAAGCTGGAATACTAGGGTGTGCAAACAATCCTCTGGGCTTACTTTACTATGGGAGGTCTTAAATAATCATGGGTTTCAATACCTAAGACAGATACATAAGAGGAGGATTGTCCTCAGTCCAAAATATAAAAAATACTGCACCAATAAAATTATAAATAACATCAAAGAGAAAGACTGCCAAATAATTTCAACCCTGACAATTGCTCCATGGATTGTAAAAAATTATGTATGTCACACTTTCAGATTCTATCTAGATTCATTAATTGACCAGCAGTTAAGATTTGTATATACAAGATACAGATTTAAAGTGTTTAGGAGCAATGTTTTAAGGGCTAGGTATAGTAAGACAACTGGCATATCTGTTAGTTACTGCAACTGTAGTAGGGAGGAACAAGAAAATCTCTCCCATGTGATTTCTGTGTGTCCATGGTATAGCAAACCCAGGTCTTACTGGTTGACTCCAGTTTGGTCACATATTAGTACGTCAGACAGTGTACTTTGAGAAACGATGCTAACGGTGCAGGATAACTATGTGATAAAACAGGTAGCTGGATTTTTTAGAGCTATTTCTTTTTTTATAATCAAATATACTTTATTGCAGTTTCTAGCAGTCAAAGTAACATACAGTCACCATAACAGACACTAGTAAGCCTGGATTTTATAATGACATACTACAACAAGGACTATTGTAAAAGAACAAACAAACATACTACCCTACCTCCCTCCTACCATTCCACCCCCTACCCCCGTCCAAGTGTCAGTTGCCAGAAATTACCTTTGAGGCTGTCTACCAGATAAGGAAAATATGAAACATGGGCTAAGGTTCCCATATCATTAATAGTGCATCCAGTGGGGCTCGCATTTTTTGAAAGGCCTGGAATCTATTATGTATGGACGCAATATGCTTTTCTAGTTGGAGTGCCAAAAGTATCTCCTTATACCATTCCATAACTGGCAGGTAGATAATCGTCTTTCCAATGTCACATAATAATTAACTTGGCATTTGCTGCCACTAGAGCAAGATGGGCCCTTCTGATTTTTGGGGTCTCCTGGGTAATGGGTATAATAAGCAGGCTTCTGGAACAAACAGAGGGTCTAATCCCAAGAGTGGGTCCAGTGCACCCCTGATGGCCTGCCAGAATGTTTGAACTTTTGGGCAGATCCACAACATGTGGAACAATGTTCCTTCTGTCTCTTCACACCTCGTGTAGTTAGAAGAGGGAATTTTACCAATTCTAAATAGTTTCACAGGTGTATAATACAAGTTGTGCATGATGTTAAACTGGACTAGGTGAGGCCTGTCTTGCTTCACAAATCTATAACTGGCTTGCCAGAGCTTCTTCCAGCTATTTGATTCTTCAGGAAAAGTTAATTCCTGGGTCCAGTAGTAACAGATACCTGAGGGCAAATGTGGATCTAATGATTGTAGCTTTTTATATACCACTGAAACAGAGTGAGGTTGGTTTGCTACTTGTAGTATTGTCTGTAGGTCTGAATCAGTTGAAACTGATCAGGTTGTGTTTCTTATAAAGGAAGAAATCGCCTACCTGGTCTGAATAAATTTAAACTTGTGCCAGTCTGGTACCTTGTGAAGAGTTTGGAAGTAAGAAAAGGAAATCAATTCCCCTTGCCTAAAAAAGTTTGTAAGCTTACAGATCTTTAGCGGGCCCAAAACAGAGGCAGTATAGGTTTGTTGTCAGTTCTAAAATGGGGATTGCCTATAATAGGCTGTGCAAGCGTCTTATGCCAATTCAATGAAAGGTGAGTTTGTGTCTGATGAAGTGCTCTAAGGGACCACCCTATCTGTGTGTTCCTGAGTGATTTTGGGATATACAAGGGGGTAACATATAGGAGAGCGGTCAGTGAACAAGAACATTTAGACACCAAATATTTCTCCAAATCTACCCACAAAGGGAAATATCTCCTTGGGTTTAAGGGAAAGGCACTTTGTGACCAGAAAGCAAGTTTACTGATATGATGGGTGCAGTAGTCTGTAAAGAGGGAAGGGGCTGCCAGTCCGCCCAGTATTTTGGGTGCTGTAAGCTTAAAGTAGGCTCTCCTTATCCCTTTCCCCTTTCATAAAAAGGCATTCAGGATTTTTTGTAGCCTAGAAATCAGACCTTGGGGAGAAAACACCCCAACATATCCAAGGGATACAGGAAGTGAGGAAGCACGTTCATCTTAACAATGCTAATTCATCCCCACAAAGAAAGGGGAAGCACACCCATTTATCCATATCTGTTTTCAGCATTTTCAATAACTTGGTTTGATTCTCTGTAATCAGTGATGTTATATCTCTTATCACCTTGATACCTAGATACATATGGAATTCAGTTTCCAAGGACAGATTATAAGATGCCACTTGAGCCTGAGTGAGCCAATTATTCAATGGGAAGACTAGTTTTGGAACAGTTCAACTTGTAATATGATACTTTAGAAAAAGCCTCAATTTTTGTTAAGACACTGGGGATGGTCATTTGTGGCTCTTCTTTATGCAGAAGTAAATCATCTGCATAGGCAGAAAGCACATATCTCTTCTCCCCGATTCTAATTCCTTTGATGTCTTGTGAAGCCAACAGCTGACGGATTAAGGATTCCAGGTAGAAATTAAATAAGAGAGGAGACAACGGACAACTCTGATGCCACGACAAAGTGGAAATGAACTGGAGAGGATGCCATTGCACCAAACCTTGGCTGTTGGAGAAGTGCACAGTAACCGGATCCATTTAAGGTATCCATCAGGCAGACCAAAGTGGGTTAGAGTTACAAAAGGAAGTCCCAGGAGACCTGGTCAAAAGCCTTCTCAGTGTCCAGGGAAACCAAAGCAACCAGTACTTCTGAATCTCTGGATGCTGAGATAAGGTATAACAATTTCTGCATATGGTCTCCCTAGGACCTCCTGGCTATAAAACCCACCTGCTCATTACTAATGAGCTCTCCCATAATGGGAGAAAGCCTATTGGCCAAAATCTTTGCCAGAATTTTAAGGTCTGAATTAAGCAAAGAGATGGGACGGTAATTTTCAGGGTACAAGGGATTCCTACCAGTTTTTGGAATGAGAGTAATCAATGCTTCTAGAAAATTCTGTTTTGAGAAGCCAGTGTCATACCAATAATTTTAGACCTCTTCCAGGATCGGTATTAATACTGCTTGGCAAGATTTATACAGATTATTAGGTAGTCCATCTGGGCCAGGGGATTTGTCTGGGGGCAACTGATTTATAGCCTGCTGTATCTATCTGGAGGTAATACATTCCCCAAGGGAAATGACCTCTGTGGCTGATGCCTTGGGAAGATTGACCTCATCAAGGTATTGATCTGTGTCTTCCTGAGATGGGAATATATTGGAATCCTTCGAGTAAAGGTTTTGGAAAAATATTCCAAGACCAGTGGCCATCTCCCTAGGATAAGTACTGACCGGTCCATCTTGGGAAAAACAGAGACCTGGGATATACTGGGAGGTTTCTGCTTGTCATATTCAGATTGGTAGCAGCTTACCTGCTCACTTCCCACATTCAAGGTACTTAAATTTAGTGTGACACGGCGACAACTCAGCTCCCTGTGCCAGCAAATCCACATATTGGGCTTGTAATTTATATAACTTAGCCCACTCTTCATCACTGGTTTGGGTGCTCAAGGCCTGCTCTAACATCTGAATTGAACTCAGCAGTGTATGCACTTGAGTCTTGTATTGACGTACTTTTGTAGTAGCTAGCCAGATACATTCACCTCATAGTGAGCATTTAAGAACAGCCCACACCAGATCTATGCTGTCGACCATCCCTTTATTGGTCTCCAGGAAAAAAACAATGAAATCAGTAATATGCTTAAGAGAGGTCGGTCTCTGTAACAACTGAGTATTCAGGCACCACATAGAGTCCTTTTAATCCCTGGTCCTAGTAGGTAAGTAATATCTATGGGGGAATGATCTGATCTCACTCTGGCATGAATGGCAGCATCTAATATACCTGGGAGAGCAAAGACACTTATCAAAAAATAATCTATATGGGAATAGGAATGATGGAGGAGGGAAAAAGTCCACCATCCATGAGTTCTTTCAAAGCCCTTTGGGCTGGGGTTAAACCACACCTCCTATGCTCTGATCTGTCCATGTCTAGCTGGGGAGTGACATTCCAGTCTCCCCCAATATCGTTACTTTTGCAGGCTCTGTGGCAATCAGTTCAAAAGATGTGTGAATAAAAGGGGAGAATCCTTATTGGGACCATAAATTGCTCCTAATAGGACCGTTTGTGTGGCTAGTAAACCATGGACCAGGATGTAACGATCGTCATGATCCCATGTTTCTTCCATTAATTTAAAGGGGACTGTCTTCACTATCAGAATGGCATCTCAACCCCGAGATGTGGAAACCCCAGATCCAAAAAGCCTGCCCCACCCAACCTCAGTGCCATAAGGGAATATCCTCTCTCCTAATGTACGTCTCTTGTATACAGGCAACCCCTGTCTTTGGGTGGAGAAGGTGCTTAAGTGTCATCTGCTGCTTACAACTATCTTGGGCTCCTTTCACATTCCAACTTACACAGATATATGGGTCACAGTAAAGAAACAAGCATCTGAGGGGCACTTGCACAGGTGTGCTCTTAAAGCAGTCAGTGGGGTTAGGGCATTGCAATGATTCCCACTGCCCAACCAAACCCCAGACAAGCCAGCAAGTTATTGCCCCAATGGCTCCATTTCAAACAGGTCATTATTATACAGAGTACTATAGTCCCAACCAGCCTACATATTTGAAAAAGAATAATACAACAGGTTCTGCTCATCAGTGTCCCCTCAGGGAGTTGAGTAGAGGTACTGAGGATGTACTGAGGATGCTGTGAGACGAGAGCTGGAGTTGGTGTTCGAGCGAGCCACTGCACACTGTTCGGCTGAGGAGTAGCCAAAAGAGCAAGGATCACACAACACCTTTTCCTGGTCTACAACAGGTATGCATCCATTGCCTTAGACCAGAGTGTGTGATCCTTTCCAGTGCAACCTGTGCAGCTGTTTTAAATCAGTTTTGGTCTCTGCTACTATCGCTCTCTCTCCGAGGATGTCAGGCGTGCAGGCAGTGGAGCAGCCCACCTCCAAGGAGAGAAGACAGGAAGCCCCATGGGGGGTTGTCAGCTGCAGTGCCCTGCTGAGGAAGAAATAATTTCACTTTATTGTTATTTTATTCGCCCTATTACCAGCCCTACATTCCTTCTTTAAAACTTGAACTTAACTATAATTTAAAGAATATTTTTAAAATAAAAAAGCTGTTAAACTTTCTTACAAAAAAGACCAGACTCCGTACTTTCACTTTCTTTTGTTGTAATAGAATTGAGTTCAAGTTTGGTTAGGGGAAGGTGTTTTTTGAACTAGCACCCATAAGAGTCTTCCTTCTTTTAAAAGTGTTATAGCTTTTGTCAAGATTGCATTTCACTGTGTATTAATACATATGCATTATTATCAAACCTTAAAGCACCTTATTTACATGTTTATGTACATATGAAAATTCACGTGGAGCAGTACATAATATACAACTAAGTTATTTAGGATACATAACCACAGACACTGAAGTAATTAGCAGCTCATGACCAGCAGTCATTGGCAGCAATTTCTTTTCTCCTGCATTTCATTTTCAAAAATCATAGGGCAGGATTCACAAAGCAGGTGTGCTGGGTGCAAATGAGATGCGCCGGTGCAAACAGTATGTGCCAACCAGAAGCCAAGCTATCCACAAAGGCATACTCCACAGGAAGCACCATGCGCAACCCCACTGTGAATTTCACAGAAAGGGCAGGGCACATGTGGAGATGCGCCAGCACAAGCAGGATGCACTGCGCCACCCAGGGGAGCAACACAATGAATATGGAGCAAGCCAGAAAGGCAGGAAGTGGCAACAGAGAACGAAGCAGTGGGACACAGGAGAGAGGAACACAGGTCCAAAGGGACACACCGGAGAGGCTAAGGGCACAACAGTGGCCACAACAGGCACAGAACCATGACAGGAACTGAAAAATAGCACACAGAGCCCAAGGCCACAACCCACACAGGTCTAGGGCAGGCACACAGAACAGGCACACCGCAGTGGACAGGGCTGCACACAACAGCATGCGGGTGCAAATAGTAAAGTGGAGGGCAATGGACAGGGACAACCCCACAGGTGGCCATGACTGTGGCAGTGGGGGGGATACACAGGGCAACACCATGCTGAACAGTAGCCAACACACCATGGCATCATAGTGCCACACAGCCAGGCCACAACACCAAGTACAGGAAACTGCACACAGGTACACAGCAATCATGCAGCAGTGCAGTGTAAGCAGGCCACATGCAGCATGGAGACAGAGACCAAGGGCAGGGACATGAGCAACGGGACAGAGAGCCATACACATGGCTCAGGCAATGGTAATGCCACACGGTGGGGGTGTCTGGCGGGGGGGAGACCATACAATGCCGCAGGCACACACAGCCATGGCAGGAAAGGGACAGGGAAGACTCCCCCCCCAACAGTACACACACCCAGGAAGGTGGAACAGTGAATGACCAGAGACACCATAGCAGAGTGTAGAAATATTTATAATGTAATCAGAAACAAAACATAAAACAATAGCAGCAAAACCAAACAGGGAAACAATGTACAAAGGTCATACAAAACAGAAGAGGAGTGAAGGACAAATGACAGAACATGGGTGCAGAATGGGGAGAGGGTGCGGGAGCAACAACATAGGAATGGATGGGGTGGGTGACAGTGGGCTATTTACAACAGGGACAGGTCCCTACATGGCTGGTGGTTACAAGCATGGCCGAACACCTCTGCGCCCCGACCCCATATGGCCAAGAGCAGGCAGGAGCTGTCAGAGGCCCCCAGTGGCCACACTGAGCCACCTAACAGTCCACTAAATGGGTCATAGCACAACCTGGATGGCCCAGGTGATCCACTGTTCCAAGTCTCCCATATGGTCCATGGCTTCTCCACCGCCAGCTGCAGCATGATGATCCTGGGGACCTACAGCAATGACAGAGAAAGAACACATACTAAGGACCATGGTAGACACACTACCCCCACCAAGCAGTAGCCCACCCTACCAGTGAAGCAAAGCCCACAGAAGGGCGATACCTACCTGTTCCTGGATGGACACCACATTGAGACCCCACCACACCCTGGTATTGCTCCTCAGTGGCCTCTGCAGCCCACCACCTGGCCATCAGCCCTGCAAGGCACAACAGACAGATACCACCATGAGGAGACACCGCATTGCACAGACCATACCCCAACACCAGTGTGCACATGCAGTGTAGGATTATCCAGCCAGTGCAACACTGGTGGCCACTCATGCTGACCACACTGGTGCATGGCCGCTGTGCCCGAACCCCCAGGGTGCCATTCCGTAGGCATGCACCACACACGCTGGTCCCTCCCCATATGATACACAGTGAACCTGATCTACATACAGCACTGTGGAGTGCCTGCCCCATGTGGCATGCAGGACAGGGAATCACAGACTGGGTGCAGCCACAGCTATGTGTGTGTGGTGTGGTGTGGTAGACCCATGCATGTGTGTCCATGTATTGTCCATGTGTTGTGGGCTAGACGCAACCTGCATGCACCAGCGATGCCCACGTACACACAACACCTACCTGGCCATGGCAGTGTACCCCTGCTTGCACGTTGACACAGCCGCAGAAGACAGTCCCTGTCCTTCCGTTTGAGGTTGCTGTAGTGGTGCCTGCACTATTCCCCAGTGTGGGGAACCCTCATGCACCTCACCAGCCTTAGGGCAATGGTGGCCCACACATGTGACCTGGGCACCTGCAGATCCTCATGACCAAGCAGCTGCACCTTGACAGACATCACCAATGCCACCAGGTGAAGTAGCTCCAGGTGTGACCAGTTCATGGCTCTAGGCCCAAGCCTCCCTGCCCTAGGCATCACAATGCAAATCTGCCCAGTGGTGCATGCATGGGATGCACAGCGTGGAACACAGATGGTGTCACGTGCACCAGCAGGTCACGTGCAGTACACTGCACACAGCGTCATGAAGTGCCATTGGTCTGGCAAGCACCCAGTGGCACATGTGCAATTCACACCACCAAGGCATGGCAGGGGTAATGTCTGGGTCTGGTATGCATGATGCACACGTGGCTGCTATCTTATGTGTGGCAAGCACAATCACACAGGGTGTCCATCATGCACATCAGCACACCATCGCACACACATCCGTAATGCACAATCAGTGAACAGCACTGTCAACCAGCACATTAGGCACCATGCAGGTGGGCATGCAATGCATGGACAGTCTGCACCACACAATGGGTACCAGACGCATGACCGCGATGTGAATGACAGTACAGCTGTGCACATGCGGGGATGCACCATAGGTACAACAGACAGTGCATGCATGCAGCATGCACCAAGGCTGATATGCCCGATTCAGGTACATGAGCCGAACACAATGTGCATGTGCAGGACAAGCGCCATGTACGGATCAGTCCAACTCAACAGATTCGCCGTGCTAATTGAGATGAGCTGAGGGCAATTATACATTTCACAGACTATGTGCCCAAATCAGCCTCATATCACATGCCAGGGCATCTCAGTTGTTTAGCATCTCATTAACACAGTAACACAGTGTCAGTGGCTCAGCAGGTAGCACACTCACCTCCGAGGCTGGGAGATCAGAAGGCTGTGGGTTCTAGCCCCACACCATGCACTTGGGTTAATATCCCAATTCTGACACTGCAGTGCAGCATGAAGGGGGTGCTGCACTCCTGAGGTGCCGTCTTCCGGATGAGATGTTAAACCGAAGTCCTATTCTGGTGGTAGTACAGGAGGTTGTTAAAGATCCTGTGGCACTTCTCAAAAGGAGTATGGGAATTTTTTATTTGAGAAATAAAGTATAAATCAAACACATGTTATTTCAAGCAGAAGGAAGAAAAAGAAGAAATAATACACTATTACAATTCAGATAAGAAAAATAACCCTGCTTCCCAAGAAAAACCCTTATAATCATAACTAAAGTTTTACAAAAAAGAAAACTGTATCAGAGAAGAAATTAGTATAATCAAATATGATCTCGTACCTCATAGCAATTCTTTAAATTCCAGTTCTGTTCCATTTGCAAACATTTCAGGTTATTGGTACATCATTATTAGTAATCCATGGAAGACTTTTTCATAACTCCAATAGTTTCTCTCTGGAAAATATGGCCTTTTCTTTCAAATAAAGCTTCTTTAAATCAAGCTCTACTTTTTGTAAAATTCCCACATATGTCCCCTCTTTTTGCTGTGATGTGAAACCACATCTGGTAAGCCAAATTTGCCATTTAAATCTAGTTATTATAACCCACAAGGAACTTATATGCCATTTTCGCCACTCAGGCGAAAAGGCACCATACATAATATTTTCATACAACATTTTAGAAAATATTTCTCCCCCATTGCTGAGCTACAAATGCCCAAAAGCCCTTCCTTAATGAAAGTACAATCAAAAAAACAAATGTGTTATGGTTTCCTCCTGACTTATACATTCCAGTCTGCTACACAACCTTTCTATCTGCTGTTTATGTTTATGATTGGCCCCAACATTTATCCTGTCATGACATGCCAACCAATCGGTTATTAGGACATTTCTCAAAAACTCTATCCACTTGGCATATATAATGTAATAAGTGGGTGTATAATTGTTTTCTTTGCAATGTTACTAAATTATCAGCAGTTAAATGTCACTGTTTTATCCTTAGGAACGTTTCTCTGAGATATGTTGGTATAACTTCTGATTTCCTAAGTACTCCTAGTTTTCCTACAGACCATTGTTCAAACCATAACCAACATTTCTTGTACAACAATAATTCCCATCCTATGTTTTTGCATAATAATATTGGCTTAATATTACAATGTAAAAAAACATACTGTTAAAAAACAGGATTGGATTAACCATGTTCAGGCCTCCCTGATTTATTGGCAAATATGTTATATTTCTTTTAATGGGATTCAAACGACTACCCCACAGTGCCTGAAAGAAAATACTTCCTAGGGTAGTTTCATATTTTTTTGGTAGTGGAAAGATATAGCTTGTGTACAGGAAAATTGGAATTAGAAAGGTTTTTATTATGTAAACTTGCTTTTCCTTACAAGGCTTCCATCTGTTCCAGTGGGCTACTTTTTGTTTGCCAGCCTCTAGTTTAGGCTCCCAATTTAATTCATCTAGGTTTCCCATCCCAAATTGGATCCCTAAAATATTTATTGGTTTGGTACTTATATAAATATCAGAAATATATGCTGTATATTTTAACGTATAATCTATCCGATGTCCTATGCATTTTTGTAAGTTCAGGGATGCCCCAGAACATTTTCCAAAGGTACTGCACAATGACACTGCTACCTGAATTGATTCTTTATCTGCCACCAACAGAGTCATATCATCCGTATATGCTACTGCAGTTTGCTGTAATTCATGAGTATCAATTTTTAGAGGCTTAATATATCGATTAGCTGCAATCTTTCTAAGAAGAGGATCTATAATGAATACATATAATATAGGACTGAGGAGGCAGCCCTGTCTACCCCCCCCCAGTATCTGGATCAATGGACCTTTCCACCCATGGACTAAGGGGGTAACAGTTGTTGTTTTATATATGACTCTTATTCACTGAATTACATTTCAGGGCACCCTATAACAAGATAAAACTTTCCACAAAAAATTATATGTTACTAAATCAAAGGCTTTTTCTGATCAAGAAAGATCAGATAGCCATCTACTGCTCCTTGCTTACTATATTCAACCACTTCTCTCAGTAATAACAATAAATCCTCAGTTCTCCTCCCTGGTATGGAGCAATACTGAGATTGGGATATAACCGTTATTGCTAATAATGACAGATGTTTTTCCAGTACTTGTGTTACATTTTTAAAATCAGAATTCAGAAGACTAATTGGCCTCCAGTTTTGAATGTCTGTTTTAGCTCCCTTCTTATAGATATAAATTAAGACCCCCTTATTCACGCTTAAAGGAACATGTGCTGTATGCAGTACTGTATTGTACATAAGTGTCAATTTTTCTCTAATTTCTGGTCCAATAAGCTTATACAATTCATTTGAAAGTCCATCATGCCCAGGAGTTTTCCCTGTAGAAAGAGATGATAGTGCATCTAAGACTTCCTGTACAGTGATTGGTTTAAATATTTCATCAAGGGTTGTTGTATCGACTTCAGGAATATCTAAATCTGTCAGAAATTCTTGTGCAATGCCTTCATCAGAGATTAAAGGACAATGCATTTTTTCTGTATATCTGGTGACTATATTTACTATTTCTATATGGGATGTACAACATGAACCATCAGAATTCTGCATACTAGACATTTCTGTTCTTGCCAGCTTCTGATAACAATTATCAAAAGGACACACTCTCTCTGATGGTCCCTGTGTGTCGTACTTTTGCTGATAATACAAAGCTTTCAATTTTTGTTCATGGTACACCAGCAATTCTGTTTTTATCTTAGAAATTTGAGATATAAAGCCTTGTCTGGTTTCATGTGCCAATGTCAATAAGTTTTGGAAAATAGTTCTATTATACAAATAAGTTAAATATTGTTTGTTACTAAAAGATTTACTTAGCTTTTTGTATTGATTTTGTAAGTCAGATTTAATATTTTCCCACCACTGAGAGGGACCATTAAATAGAAAAAGAGATAGTTTTCCTTGCTACAATAAATTCTTGAATTGTATTCACCATGATTTTTTTTCGGTAATAATGAAGTGTTCATTTTCCACATCCCAGGGCCTTTAACTATATGTGACTGATGTCCCATTGAAAAATAGACTAAATTGTGATCTGTAAATTCTGCCAGCTGTGTAGCAGCCGTTTCTACTGCAATATGTCTAGAAATAAAAAAAATAATCAATACGGGTAACTAGGCATCCTTTATGGAAAGTTGGAGTGTGTAATTTTATTACATCATAGTATGCATCACAAAGTCTGGCTTTTGTTACAGTGTCCCTTAAGTAATTCATGTTGCAATATATTTTATTATTGGATGATTTTGTCTTTAGTTTAGAAGTTATGATATAATTAAAATCACCTGCAAAAATGGTACAGCTTGAGGTATAAAGAAAGGGTTGAATGATTTTAAAAATCTCTATTCAATCTGCCTATGTTTATGATGCATATATGTTAATTAATCTAAATGTTATATGCTGTATACTAACATCTAGAATTAAAGCACGTCCTGGCATAAGATCTGTCAATTTAATTAGTTTTATTACAGGTACCGTAAAAGGATCCACACCCCAGATGCTGTTTCTTGACCTATGGACCAGAATGAAGGCCCATAAATCCAAGAATTCCGTGCATCCTTTATTTCTAGGGTTGTATAAAACCAAACGTCTTGTAGGAAGATGACTCCTGTTTTTAAATCTGAAAGATAGGAGAATACTGTTCTTCTCTTTTCCGTCCTCCTTGTACTATTAGTATTAGTAGTATAAAAAGGTTAGATCTGCCATTGTTTTTTAATATGTATAGTTGATCATTTAAATCTTCCCTTCTTCATGAAATACCCTCTATCTTTTGATTTCTGGGTCGCTTCTCTGTTTTTTTTGTTTAGAAGGCTGATTTGTAGTGCTCTGATGTGAAGGAGTCTCAGACACAGAGGACGTTACTGAAGAAGTGTCAGACTCCTCATCAGAGTGTTCAGAGAAAAGTATTTCATACTTATTTTCCAGAGGAACTGGCTTTGGGGCAATTGGGTCTTTTAGTTGCTTCTTTCGTGTTCTTTATCTAGTTACCCTTTGCTTATTCTCCAAGTCTGTTTGAACCATGGCGGGGGGGGGGGATGCTTGTCACCACTGATGTGGAATCTTCAGCTATCTCAGGGGCTGCATTTGTTCTTTTATCTCTCTCTCTTTCTACCGTTAGTAGGGGGTTTTGTCTGTTGTGGAACCTGGAATATATTCAAGGGCCGTGGTCGAGAATCAGGTTCCTGGGGGTGACTTTCCCAAATGTTCTGGATTATACAGGTTTGAGCTACCTATCCTATTTGTTTGGGCTAAGGTAATTAAGAGCATTTGTTCTTCCCCATCAACCTGGTCTGCTACGTTGTGGGCTACCCACTTACAATTGTGAAATGTGTGTCTGGATTCACCACATAGGTTGCACTTGCACTCATTTAGACACTGGGTTCCCATATGTCCCAACTCCTCACATACCATATACCTTATTTGGTCACACACACACTGCTTAAATGCTCCCCTGAACCACATTTGTAACATGTTTTTGGTTGTCCTGGGTAAAAAAGGACACCCCATCCCACCCTAAAAAGAAAGAATTAGGTAAGTGCATCACATCCCCCCTCATTCGTGTTTAACAAACTTTAATTCTCCAGCCCCCAGTCCAAATGTTCTCCATATCAAAGATCACTTCAGGGTCTTACAGGACTGTACATTTTTTGTTTAAGCCAGTGAGTCAAATCATGTACTTGCATACCTTCATTACGGAAAAGTACTGTAACAATTTTATGCTCAGGTTTGGAGAGAGGTGTTGCCATAAAAGGTGACCACAATGGTGTTTTTTTCAGAGTATTATACTTTGTCCAAAAATTCTGCAGGCCTTGGGCTGTTTTAAAGCTTATATCAAATGTGGTCTCTCCTGAAACATGGATTAGGGCATACAGTTCATGTGCATAGAACTTCATAGAGTTTTTTAGGAGTTGTCTTGCCACAAACACCCTATCAGGCATCTCGTTCATTCCTCCAGTATACAGGAGTCTCACCGCATTGTGGCGTTTCACCGGTAGAATTGGCATTTTAAAAAGGGAAGCATAAGGCCTTGCTGCAGTACGATTTATAACATTCAAAGGCCTATCAACAATTTCCTCTGTTCCTTCTTTATCAATATTGCTAGGCTGTACAGAATCATTTGGTAAATTCAATATTGGATTTTGTGTTAGCGCTAGCTGCGAGGGAACTTCTGTATTAAGTTCAGGTGTAGGAGCTGAGATTTGTACTTTATTTGAGGTAACAGGCATAACAGAAATCGGGGTAGGCCCTGATTTCCACTGCCCAGTTACTGTGTCTTGCACCCATCCTGCTCTTTGTAGAGCCTTATTCACAGTCCAAACATTATTCGAAGCCTCCCTTGGGTCAGGTCATCTTAGGCCATGTATACTTTCAGTTGTCTCTGCCATTCCCGACATTTCCCCGACCAGGTCACAGTTTCAATTATATTTTTACCTGGTGGCTGAGTTTCTGACATTTCAAGCTATTTTCGGTTCTCTTTGAGGCTGCTACATCATGGGCTTTCAGCTGGGCCTCTTTGACAGCAGGCTGCCACCTGTCAGGCTGCAGGTCCCGCATCTTTTTTTATAGCTACATCTTTGTAAGAAAATACTGTCTTTCTACAGCAGACAGCTACTCTGATCATTTTTGCAACTCAGGGCAAGAAATTGCCAATTCACCACACTCTGTAGTTTGTTCCATCTCATCGCCCATTTCGTTAGAAGGATTCTCATCATCCGTAGTACCAGTCTCAGTCAATACATAACTCGCCATCTCCACCAGGTCAGGATTTGCAATATTTTGCACACATTCTCTTTCATTTTTCTCCAAAATCGAGGTTGTCTCATCCTGTTGTGATTTAGAGAGGGATACTTTTTCCCCATCTCCATTTCCTGCTCAGCTTCTGACGTCTGGGCAGCCATCTTGCCAGTCAGCAGCTGGCTAGCAGTTCCCCCTACTGTTCAGTAGGAGAATTTCCCTGGTGCCTTGGGTAAATTCCCCCCATTCACAAAAATAATACCAACAGCTTAATCTGGTTCAAAGTCAGTTGGCATTGATCTGTTTCTCCTTCCCCGGGTCATGCCTGAAAATTGGCAGAATTTGTCTAGTGCACTTACCTGGTCAACAAAACTAAATAAATAAATAAATAAATAAATAAATAAATTAACACAGCTCCAGACCTCATTTGCATGCCTTGAGCCATAAATGCTCCCAACTCTTCCCACACTGAGATTTGGTGACTGAGAGGAATCACAGCCTTGAGGGTGAGTGTATACAGCTGTTCCTTCAAGTAATACTGCAGGTACTGTGGAGTGGCTCTGTGATGATGGGGGCCTCTGCCTACACCATGGCACATCCCAGGGGTGGGGGAAACTGTGGACTGCTACAGGAATGTCTGATGCACACTGCCATTTGTGTACAGGCACAGTTGCACTGTAGCAGTGCCACATGCTGGGGCCAGCTGAGCACATCCTGTTGCCAGCATACCATGTACAGGGACCCCTGGTGGGTGACATGGCATCCCATGCACTGCCACACAGGTGGCACCATTGGGGGGGCATGATGGCTGATGTGCCCACATCGACAACATGGTGTACATAGTGCATATGCAGGGCTGACAGCTGTATGTGTCCATTGGCATACGGCACTGGTAGTATGGCCATGGCCCTGCAGTCATTCACAGTGTCTGCAATGTACACACCAGATGCAGTCACACCCAGCACAGCTCACCGTGCATGATCACACACGTGCACAGCCTACTGGCCCTGGTCGACAGGTGCAGGTGTGCCAGACCACAACCAATGCCTGTCAGGACTGGCCACATGAGACCCCACCAGAGCATGGCTAATGACTGTCTGTACTCTCCCACAGAAACCACAATGTTAGAAGGCAACAGTTCTGCCAGCAGATGGTGGCCAAACTTCACTAAGGATGAGAAGCAGGCCCTCATTGAGGCATGCCACCTACGGCTGGATGTCCAGACTGGCAGGGGTTGCAGCTGTACAGTGCAGTCAGAGGGCTGGGAGGCAGTGGCCCACCATGTAAACACCATGGGGGCATTCAACCATACCACCCTGGATTGCCAGAAACACTGGAATGATGGGCAATGGAGGGTGAAGGAGAATGTGGCCCACATTGAGGCATCCCTGGGGTGGACAGGGGGTGGCATACCCTTGGACATCTGCCTGAGCCTCAATGAGGAGCTACTTGCAGCAACCATCACCAGAGCTGTCATGCAGAGTGTCCCAGGAGGGGGATTCCAGACTGGTGTAAGTCCATTGCAGCACTGTAAGTAGCCGTGGAGCCAGGGCATGGCTGGCCCCTTGTGTGCCCTGGCTGCCATGCCTGTCCTGGTGTGCCATGCAATGCTACTGTGTACCCAGGGGCTGTACCATGTGTCTTGGCTGCACATTTATTTATTTATTTATTGCAAGTATTTCACCAGGAAAGGCACACTGAGCAACAAGATGCTCATCTTCCGGTGTGACCTGGGGGAGGGTTACACATGGATATGATAACAGGCAGGTTATCAAGTGAACAGTTAACAGAAGCAAATAAGAAGCAGCATAAGGATACATGATTGCATGAATAATACAAGCAGTGCATATTGAATGCTTAGGATATTATAATATCAAATAACAATTGTTGTGTCAAGAAGCAGCAGACAAGGTAAATTAGCACAGTAGTAACAGCTGTAAACAACAGAGGATGTATATCACAGTTATACGGTTATACACAGTACATAAGGCAAAATAGGCCCAGGACATAAGTGCAAGGTTGGGGTTATATGCCAGCTTCTGTATCAAGGCTAAGGTTGCTGGTCAGGCATTGGGGAGGGGATTGTGGGGCATGGCAGGTTCAGGGCCAGGAGCAATTTATAGTAAGGAAGTTTGCTAGGGCGGTAGATAGAGAGTAGGAAGAGGAGGAGTGCCAAATTTACAGTGGGAGGGTGTTCCAGAGCTTGGGTAGCCAGTGTGAGAAGGCAGCTTGACCAGCAGAGGTCTTCCGCCTAGGGACTGAAAGTTGGCAGGAGTCACTGGATCTAAGATGCTGGGAGGGAGTGAGGCATCTGTGAGCATGGTGGCAAGGTAGGAGGGGATTGACCTGAGCCATAGGTTGGAGACAAATTTAGCACAGTGAGAGATGCGTCGGTTTTCAAGGGATGGTAGTGCCAAGGCTCGGTAGAGGTTGCAGTAGTGGATGAGGGTTGAGGCATCAAGAACAAAGCAGCAGAAGGCATTATAAAGTGTGTCCAGTTTAGATAGGGTGGACTTAGGGGCTGCACTGTATACAATGCCGCAGTAGTTGATGGAGGGCAGTATCATCTTCAGGACCCATTCATGTCATACTCGGGAAGGGAGGCTACTGTGGTTGCTATATAGTGCACTGAGCATGAGGCATAGTTTTTTTGAGATAACATCGATGTGGTCAGAGAAGGAGAGATGGCTGTCTAGTCAGACCCCCAAGAAATGGAACGAGGAGACATCTTCAAGTTTTTGGCCATCCAGGGTGGTGAAGTAAGGAAGGGAGGAGAGTCTGTCCAGGCATTGTCATGTGCTGAATGTCATAGTGACAGTTTCTTTTGCATTTAGGGAGAGCTGGTGCAAGCTAAACCATTGCTGTACCTTGTTGAAGTCAGCTTGGAGGTTTGATTGTACCACATCAGGGTCAGAGCCCAAGTAGTAGAGTACAGTATCATCTGCATACATGTAGATTGAGGAAGTAGAGCAGATGAGAAGCAGGTCATTTAGGAATATAGAGAACAGAATGAAACCAAGAACCAACCCCTGTGGGACACTGGTAGTTAAGGGAAGGGGGCTGGAGATTGCATTTGAGACTCTAATGGACTGAGTTCTATTAGAGAGGTATGATCTGAACCAGTTTGGGGCTGTGACAGAGAGGCCTGACTCAGCGAGACTCGAGAGCAATATGGGGTGGAAGACGGTGTTGAAGGCTTTTGCAAGGCCAACAAAAATGTCTGAGGTGATCAGTCCACTGCCCATGCCTGCCAGGATAGTGTCTGTAAGCCTTATCAGGGAGGAGGTGGTGGAGTGTCCCTTCCTGAAGCCAGACTGGAATGGCATGAAGAACTTGGAGTCAGTGAGGAAGGAGGTAAGTTGGGTGAGCACAAGGTGCTCTTGTAGTTTTGCTAGGGCTGGAAGGAGGGAGCTAGGGTGGTAGTTGGGGGGAGGTAGGGGCACCTCCTTTTGGCAGAGGGATGACAATGGCATGCTTCCATGCATGGGCGATGGCAATGGCAGCAAAGGATTGAATTAGGAGTTTGGCAAGAGGAGTTGCTATTGCGGGGCAGAGAGGTATAGAAGTTTGGGGTCTAATCCATCCGGGGATTTGCCTTTTGAAGGGTTGAGAGAAAGTAATACATCTAGGGCCTCAGTTGCAGAGATGTCTTTGAAGGAAAAGGAGCGAGGCCTAGTCTGGGTCTTTATGTCTGTAGGCAGTGCGAGAGGTGTAGTGTTGGGCAGGGAAGAGAGGAGGATGGCATCACAAGTGGAGTAGTACACATTGAACTCAGTGGTGACTGCTGTGGGCTCTGATAGGAGAGAGTTATTAACATTTAGCATTGGATTGGGATTGGCAGCCGGTGGGGTGAAAAGGGAGTGAATGACCTTCCAGAATTTTGAGGGTTTATTTAGGTTTGACTGGAGGGAGCTGCAGAAATACTCTGCTTTTGCAAGACGAGTGGCTCTGGTGCACTTGTTACGGAGCATGCGGCATGTGGAGAGGTGTTGTGGGAGGCATGAGGATTTATGCGTTTTTCAGGCTTTGTCCCGTGCCATTTGACATGCAATCAGTTCTTGGGTGATCCAAGGTAGGTGGTTTCCTCATACTCTTATACAACGCAGTGGTGTGTGTGTGTTCCAGATGCTGAGGAATGTGTTTTTAAAGTGTAGGAAGGCATCATCATCAATGGAGATCATAAGAGGGGCAGGGGCCCAGTTTGCTAGCCCAAGGTCATCTAATACAGGGGCTAGATTGAGGGATTTATAGGAGCGTTGGTCTACAAATTTAATGGGGGATTTTGGGTGGTGGATTTTACACACTAAGAAGGTTACATGGTGGTCATTGAGGGAGTCAGGAAGAATACCGGGTTGTTTGACCCGGCAGGGGGGTGTGGTGAGGACCCAGTATATGAGCGAGTGGTTACCAGATTTTAGGTTAAGCCGCATGGGCTCAGTAATGATTTGTGAGAGGTTTAGGGTGGAAATTTCAGTCCAGTTTTGCTGAGGGCAGGAGTTAGCCAATTGTGGTTAAGGTCACCCATAATGTAGAGTTCCCCTGTTATGGTTAGGCAGGAGATTTGCTTGAGGAGGTCTGTGACAGCAGAAGCTGATGTACCAGGTCTGCACTATATCCCAGTAATGTAGATTGGTAGCGAGAAGGGAAGGACAAGCTGAATTAGTATTACTTCAAGGTCTTTTGGTTCGGACTTGGTCAGGACCACTGAATAGTGCTAGCCGAGTTTACGTAGAGGGCTATTCCTCCACCTTTAGAGGCTGTATCCTGGTGGGCCATAGTGTAGCCTGGGATAGCAACAGAGGAGTCATTGATGTTTTTGTTGAGCCAGGTTTTGGACAAGGTGAGGATATCTGGAGCATAGTGGATGGCAAGAACCTGAAGGGAGTCAAGCTTATGGACAAGGCTTCTTATATTTAGGTGCAGAAGGCGCAGGCCACATGGAAGAAGGTCCCAGAGTGAGGTGAAGAAGAGGCCGATGTTGGAGAGGGGCATGAGGGGGGTAGTATTGGGGCCGGGGTTAGGGTGGATGTCACCTGCTGCAAGTAGCAGGAGAAAGAGAGTTAGGTAGTGAGCGAATAGCTGTACATGACTGATTGCGAGTGGTCGTCTCTTAGATTGATGACTTGTATGAGCTGAGCATAGGGGAATAAGTTGAAAAATGACCCAGGAGAGTGATGGGTTGAAAAGAAATGGGCTGGGATGTGAGGCAGAGTGTGTCCATACTTGGGTGAAAGGGGAGGTGGATGCCAGGCTGGAGGGGTGGGAGAGCTCAACGAGGTTTGGCAGGATTTGGGAGGGGGGCATGGGAGAGGTGGGTGGCATGTTGGAAAGGAAGGGAGGAAGGGAGGGAAAAGAGAATAGGGATGAGCAGGGTCAGGTAGCCTGGTAGAAGGATCATGGTGCAGATCAGGTGTTAAGAGGACCCTATTGCTGTGGGTACTTAGCGGGGAAGGTAGGTGCTGTAGTTACTTAGTGGAGAAGGAGGAGGGCTGGGATGTGGGGGCAGAGAAATGATTGGGACCTGTAAGGACTAGGAACTAATGGGGGAGCAGAGGGAATGAGGTTTTTAGGTAGCCAATGAGGGAGTGAGCAGTGCTGCTAGGCTTATTAGCCAATGAGGGAGTGAGCAGTGCTAGGCTTACTAACCAATGATGGAGCGAGAGGGAATGTGGGTGGGCAATAGGTGTATTTAATCAGTGGAGGGGTGGGGGTGGGTGCAGAAATATCAAAATGAAGTAGATGGAAGTAGAATAGATCATTATGAAGAGTCCTTTTATTTAGACTATTCAAACGTAATTGATATTTATGAAATCACACTAACAACACGAGTTCAGACAGCCAGCTAAATGTAAAAACCATAAATTGGTGAAAATAACTCAGCTCAATTAAAACACATGCAGTCCTCACATGAACAGAGAGGCTACAGTAGTAATAGAACAACAAAGGAATAACAAAAGAAAACCTAAGATCAGTCATACAATATCTAGATTACATAATAGATGGGCTAAAAAATGGGCTGTGGACTTAAAAAATATGACTACCTATATTAGACAAATTATGAACTATACAGACTCTCTCTAAAGTTTTCACCTGAAAAAAATTAATCTAATCAAAGAACATCAGGCAGCAGAAAAACTAATTGTGAAACTAAAATAGCATATAATAATGAGTATTATGCCAATTAAGGGGACTTCACTTTAAGTTCAGCTCTGTCTAAACAGATTCTTGAAATTATCAAAAACCCATACAATGCTAATGTTGTCATTCTTGAAGACATATGGGTAATAAAGGAAAATATAGACACATTTCAAACTGAAGTATTTAAAAATAAAATCCTAATAGAGCAGCTGTCTCAGACAGTTCCTGAAACACAACATGACTCTATGATAAAAGTGAGAAAGGCAATCCAAGCAAACTTACCTCCCCCATTTCACATTATGAAGAACTTCCACAAGGAAAAATTAATACAGAGCACACAGGAAAAGAAAATTAAAAGAAAAATCTTGTTAACAAAATAAAGGGGAAAAAAATCCACAACCAATAAGTATCCCCAAGAAAAAACAAACATCAGGAGAATGGAAAACACACAAGACAGCAGGGATTAAAAGGCAACATCCCAAAAGCAAGTGGAACATAGAAATAATAGTGAGGACAAAAATGGTACAAGGGGAAAAATAATAAGGAAACACAACAAGATAAAGATGGGCACATTAATAGCTCAACTCAAGAAGGGGAAGCACTAAGTAGCTCTCAAGGACTGTATAAATTCCCCCCAGTAAGTCACAAAGATGATAATTCAAAAATAAGGCAGAGTGGGGGAGGGATATTGTACCAGAAAGTAGAAACAGAGCTAATTTACAGGCAGATTACTTAGCAAGCAAGAGACAACACATGGATAACAGAGTAAATGAGGACATACAAACAGAATTCTTAATTGAGACACATGGAGTAAAACAACTCTGAGGAAACACAAGAAAAACTGATGATTTGGATGTTAAAATTATTAAATGTTCACCAGAACACAGATGAAATATATATTACTAGGCCCCCTAAACTAGAAAATGACTGCATCCTGATACATTATTCTATTCTACACCTTGCTGAGAAAATCAGGAAAAAGAGGCAGAGCTGAGTCATCGAAGGATATATATGCTGCCACCCCAAACTGTTCCAGCTATGAAAGAAATTAGGGAACACAAAGAATGTACAAGTAATTGCATAATAGACCAGCTCAGGCTAAAACAGTTTATGAACAAGACCAGATAAACGCATGGGAAAACAAATCAGTAGTCATATTTGGCTGGAAAGCATCTAAACAGGACAGTATAAGCAAAATTAAAAGTGATTTAGCAGTATTTTTCTCAAAAATTCTACAGATACAATTAGGAACAATTTCAATTGAATGAATAAAAATAAACAGGATGGATATACTACAATCTCAGATAGATGGTACGTTCAGGCATGAACACCTCACCAAATTGGCTCTTGGAAAAGCCCCAATATTGGATAACTTAGGAATATACATGCTAGAGGTTACTATATTACTTAGAAACCATAGACAAACAAAGGAAAACAACACAAATATGGTTGAGAACCAAAATGCATATGCAATAATAAACAACAAACATGAAAACTGACAGGAAGCAGACACCTGAGTGAAGTGAATCTGGGCCTCTGCCTCTTGACATGGAATATTGAAGGGCTACAAACAAAAATAGCTGATCAGGAACTGATGGAATTTTTAATGTCTCAAGACATATTATGTCTACAGGAGACATGGCATATTGGCTCAGAACCGTTGTTAATTTCATGTTATGCAGCCTATTTTAATTTCTGCAGCTAAATGCAGCAAATTTTGCAGACCAAAGCAGGTTTAGCAATATACATTGAAACAGCACTTAAATCCGGCCCGGTGGCGCAGAGGGTTGAGGTACTGGACGTCACACCTCACACCATGCCAGCGACCCGGGTTCAGGAATGAGCCCTGGATGCTGGGGGTCAGCAGGGGAGGGAGAGGATTGAGCATCCGGAGGACAGCTCTCCTCTCCTGGGAGGGACAGGGGTCTCTGTTTGGCACTTGGCTGACCTCTGGTGGAGGCCGGAGATACAGCAAGCACCAGAGAAGCATAGCAAAGAGGCAGGGCGTGGCAGACTTCAGTGGGGCCTTGACGTTGGGGTGCTGGCCTCTCCCAGGGAAAAAGGGAAAAATCCTTTCAGCTCTGGCTTGCCCACGATATACGGCCGCCCTCCTGGCATCCTCCTGACCGATGCCGCCAGAGAATTCCAGATGTTGGAGCCCACCCCATCCCTGCCTGGGAGGCAAACCGAGGCTACATGGGTGATGGAGGATTGATCAGGTAGGTGCAAACCATAGTGGGATGACTCCTAGATACTCCTGAGAAGACTGGAGTTGAGGGGAGAGAGGAGGGGAAAAATAGAAAATACAAAAAAAAAAGCACCTAAAAATGATGTGACTCAGTTCTCATGTAAACTTACTAATATACTGCCATTGGTCCTGCACCTGCCAAAATTCAAAGTAATATTATATACCGCCTTTAAACAGAAATAACAGGTATACATCTGATTGACTTCAATACACTAATTTTATAGAGAATAATGGATACATACTACATGGATGCTGTACTAATCATAGGAGACTTTAATGCTAGAATCAGCAATGAAAATCTAATTTCAAACAAAAACATAGAAATAAATCATGATTTGGCCCTGTTAAACCCTAACATTAAGATTCAGCATAGGGCAGAATCAGCCACTCACCTTTATCAATAACAACCAATATACAGATAACAATCAAAATAAGGTAGGGAAAAAAGTGGATTCTGATATGGAAATACTAAGCATGCATAGGATACAATGGAATACATTAAAAAGGAAAAATTTAATTGAGTCATTGGTAGTAGGATATTTATTAAAATTCAGAAATCAAATAATTAATTCAGAAAATGTTCCAATAGCATATTTGAATTGGCAAAAAAATATGCAAGAAAACGTATCAGAACAGTACATACATAGTTCAATCTTACATGTAAAAGGGAAAAAAGAAATTAAATAGTTTAGTGAGGAAAGTGAAAAAACAACCACACAAAAACAATCATCATACTCTGAATCAATCCAGACAGAAATACAAGGTATTATTAAAGAAAGAGAAGAAAAACTACTATAATAAAATGTGGGATAAACTAAGAATAGCAGTACAAACAAAGGATATAAAGAAGTTTGGGACTTTGGTCAGTATGGCATATAATCAATAAGATAAAAGCATAGAGGCATCAATCACCCGAAAGAATGGCAGAAACATTATTAGAACATGTATTATTCATTACAAGTAGAATAAAATTCTAACAGAGTAAAACTGGGTATAGAGCACTCTCCAAGATCACTATGTAATAATAAAGATGAAATATCTGATGCAACCCACTCTCTTAAGAACAACAAGGCCCCTGGACTGGACAAAAGTCTAGGTGAAATACAAAAATCCCACATACTGGTGGTTACCAATTCTACATGTAGCTTATAATGGTCTATTACAAGGGCATGAGATACCCCACTCATGGCTGGGAAGTATAATCTACCCCATTTACAAAAAGAAAGGGAATCCAATGGATCCGATTATGTGTAAGCTGATAAGCCTCATAGATAACTCACAGAAAATATTTTGTAGGATAGTACTGACAAGACTTCAAAATTGGTTAGAAAAGAATAACGTATTGACAGAGTATCAGAATGGATGTAGACAGGGCCGGTCCACTATACAACATTGTTATGTACATGCCTATCTTGCATGGAAATATGTTAAAATCCAAAAAGGGAAACTTTATTGTTGCTATGTAGATTACAAATCTACTTTTGACCTAATTAGCAGAACTTCATTATGAAAAAAAAATACTCGCTTATAAGATAGATCAAAATGTACTGGATGTTTTAATAAGACTACATAAAGACACATGACTGCAGGTAATACACAGCCAGAATGGTGACCTAACCGACAGTACAAAAACAAATCTAGGAATCAGGCATGGGTGCCTACTTGCACGGACCCTGTTTAAGGTCTATATCAACTCAATATTGGTGCAGATTGAGGACTCAGAATATCACTCTCCTGTTGTGGGTGGAAGGAAGATATCATTGTTGGCCTATGCAGACAATCTTGTTTTGTTCTCCACATCGCTGTTGGGACTGCAAAGGAAAATCAACCACTTCTATACATCGTGTCAGGCTAACCACCTAATAATAAATAAAGATAAAACCAGTCTGATGGTATTTGGCCATAGGCACAAATAAACACCAAGTATTTACATAGACAAAGTAAAAATCTTAACTGTCACTAATTACACCTACTTGAGTGTCAGCTTTTCTTCTAACCACACTTGCACAAAACATTTAAAAATAATAACATAGACAGCAATAACTTCATTCAATGCCTTCAGAAGGTTTTCTAATAAGTTAGGAGGTGATTCGGTAAAAGGCCAGTTAAAATCAATTGATGCAAAATTCAAATCAAGTTTATTGTGTGCTGCAGAAATCTGGGCTACTAGACCTCTCAAACAAGTAGAGATACAGATGAACAAATGATATAGGTACATTCTCAGAGTGCCCCAATCTGCTCCTGCTCCTATTATAAGAGCTGAGCTAGGCCAGCTGCCATTATCAGCCCATGTAATGGAGAGAAATATTAATCACATATTAAAGTTGTTTCTGCTTTCTGAATATAGATTGGCCAGATGTTGTATTGAAGAAGAGCTAGATTATAACAGCAAAGGAGTTTTACCACCTACTATAGATACCATTAAAAATTATATAAAAAAATATATAATCAGCAATGGTATGACTGATATTCTTTACACAAATCTTTATATATATACATATACAAACACAATATATATATATATATATATATATATATATATATATATATATATATATATATATATAAAACAGACCCCTTTGAAGAAATTCAAATTCAAAATAGAATACAGGATATATATTTCCTCCAAGACATGGAGCAGATACAGAAGTATAGAAACTTTTTCTGGTACAAACAAATCAAAGCAGACCATAACTACGAATCGTACTTAATACAATTTATAATATCACTCTCCTGTTGGCCTGTTGGCCAAGAAGCTTATTGCCTCACTCTCCCTTCCCTTGGTCCAGCAGCGCATCTCCCTTGCCCCTACTCCGTGTTCTACTAGGAGCTCTGAAGATGCCCTTTACCTAGTCCCTTTCTGTAAGACATCCCTAGGTCAGTGAGCATTCTTCCACAGGGCCCCTGTCCTGCTCAGTGGTCTGCCTCCTCTGGTTTCCTCCACAGTTAAATTGGGCCCCTTTAAAACTAAACATTGCCAGCACATACTCTCTGTGAACAGTTGTGACTGCTCCTAGCTTTTACTAGTCAAGCTGGGACTGTTTATGCCTTGTCCCTCAATTTCCCCCTGCTCTTCCCCACCTTATCTTGGTCTAATTTCTCCCTCCCCAATCTGTTCCCCTCCTGCCCTTTCCTCACCCTTTACCTGCACTCTTTTCTACTCCTCCTTCTCTACATCTTACACCCCTCTACTCAACTTTTCTTCCCCCCAGCTGTCTTCCAGCTCTCCTTAACTGACGTCCTTCTGTTCTCGCTTTCTTTTTTTTAATTTCCTATCTGTTTACATAGTTAGCTAGCACTGCCTGCACCACGTTTGTTTCATTATCACATACTCCGCCCTCAGTTATGATGCACTTATGTTTAGAAAATAGGTAAGAGAAAGGCTACTTTCTGATTGGCTAACACCACTATCTAGCTGGTCAGGTATCAGTCAATACAGACCAGAAAATAATGAGTCCCAGTTTCTGGCCACCTGATTACCTTAGAATGTAATTGGACTGATAGAATTTCAGTTTTAAATAGCAGCCTTTTTTTTCTCGGCTAGCGAGAGATACAGTCTGCCGTGCCATGTTGTAACAGAGAAGAGAGTGGCTGGATGGCTTACAGTAAAAAAGTAAAAAAACAGTAGGTTCTCACTGAGAAAAATCAAACTGAACCACAAAAAAAGGCTATTTTCTTGATTTACATCAGAGAAAAATCACTTCATGCTGCGAACCATCTTTCTCAGCTGACTGTTTGCGCTGCCGCTCATGTCCTGATCAGCGACGCTGCTGACCCGCTCGCACACATTACCACCTGAAATATGTCCCTACTCTACTGTCTCCAGTAACACTTTTTTTTAAAATATCTTACTAACTCAAACCAGAGGTAAACATGGCTTACAGCACTGAAACAGTCTGCCTTCCTTCTCTGAAAGAAACCGACAGGATCACTAGACTCTCCTGCTTTAAAAAAAAAAATCACAGAACAGGTTTTTTTTAATAGTAATGGCAGAGCAGTTTGGCAGCCTTATCACCCACTCATTCACTGAAGCAATTTACAGTCAGAGCAGTGAAAATAAATGCATTTACCTTTCCTTTATAGGTATGCTGGCTTGTGTTAGTGACCGATTTAAATGTGCCACCAAGTACACTTCTTTAGCAGCTGCCCACAGCTCAGACCCTGCCAGCCATTGCCACCGTAATTTATCTGCTTGCTAAGTGAGAGAGAAAGTGAGTGAGAGTCTAATCCTTTTTTTTTTCTCTCAGAAATCTGGACCTGACTCGGGTGCTCCAGCCATGCTTCACTTTTTGTAAGCCTTATTCAAAAGGCAGGTTTCCTTCTGTCTCCCTCCTTCCTCGCTAGAGTTCTCTCCTTCAAACTGTAGCAATGGCCTGTCCGTAGATGGTTACTTCACAGTACCACCGCCTGCCTGACAACACTGCACCCTGCCAATTCCATTAATTTAACAGTTTTGCAGGTGTCCCCTCTCAATATCCCACTACAAAAGGAGCATGAAACAACAGAAAGGTACCTATTATTTTCATCCAAGCTTGCTCAACTGTCCCCATTCCTCAGGCAGATTCCCGAGCAAACAATCACTAAATGAATCCTTCACTAAGTTAATACAATACAATGAATGATTCAATGTATGTGAAAACAAAAACTGTTACAAATGTTTAAATTAAGCAGTCAGCACCTGTATGGGAGAAAGAAACCATGACAACCAATTAAAAAATACAGGCAGACTACAGAGGCTCAATTAGGACAAAAGTCCTTGAGTAAAAAAAAAAGCACATAATTAAAATACAGGCGGAGGAACTATTTTATTTAAAATCAAGTAAGAGTTTCAACATTAACATAAAAGTCTTTTTTTCAAACACATAAAATACAGTGGCCCATTTTCTAAGTGCAATAATACCCTCCAAGGTGGGTGGTATGGGAAATATCGGACCTTCCAGAGGCTATAAGGCCCTCCGCCTGCAACTTGGGGCCTCATTACATCCCTGGGCAGTCTGGTATTGCCCAATACTGCCCACCCTGTTGGTTATTATTGCTTGCATAATGCACTACATTACTTGTATACTCTTATCCTATGTATTATGTACTGCATTGATTTCCTGAAATGGTTCCTATCCTGTCTGTTTTAAATCTGCTCACCATGTTGTTTCTTTGCCATGTATTCTGCCCTCATTTATGATGCAGTTAGGTATAATGTGCTGTATTACTAGTATAATTGTATCCTATGTATAATGTACTGTATTAATCTCCTGTAATTCTTTTTTTGTAACCTGTCAGTTTGTAAATCTGATGTGGAGCCTTTGAAAAAAGAGTCTTTGATTCAAAGGGTTGTAATTCCAAGACTTCAACAAATAAAAATAAATAAATAAACAAAGCAAAGAAGAATTTTGACTTAATTCATATTAGAGCAGTTCAAGAGCAATTATATACTATTCAAACAAAATCACAATACTAACAAAACAGAATTCTATAGGTGTAACCTGAAACTGCATGATGATTTGAAACATGTAATGTTAATCTACCCTTTATTGGAAAAACAGAGAAAAAGATGATTAGGTCATATCTTGGAGAAAATGAGCATGCAGCCTGAACAACTTTTGATAACATTGTTCAATCCAAAAAATTGATCAGTCCAAAATGATTTAATGTGGTGATTGAACTCGTGCAAATTGTAATAAGAAATAATGAACAAGGAATTTATGGCAAACACAATATAAATGATTACTGTTAATCTATCTGCTGTATGTCTAAAGCTGGAATGTCATTACATTGTGCAATATGTTTTTAAAGGCTTTAGCATTGTTTTTAAGTATTTGTAAGATGTATTTAAATTGTAAAAGCAAAACTGATGAACAATAAACATTTTTTTACTGTCCCTAACATATGTTATCTTTTCCAAAATCTTCAATTTGCTTTACCTAAAAAATTCTTAAATAACCAGAATACATAATTAAATCTTCCTATGGGGAAACAAATCACCAAGGTTATCAATAGGTAAACTGGGTACCAACTCAGACATTGGTGGGTTTGCCCTACCATAGTGGGAAAGATACCACTGGCCATTTTTTTTTTAACAAATAGATCAGCATCATCAACCTCCTAGTCAAAAGCAAATTGCATTGTTGTTACTAATAGAAATCCAACTGTTAGCCCCACACCAACTTTCAGACTACCTGTTTCTACCTTCCCCAGCAATAGTAAGAAACAATTGATTATTGATGGGCTTAACTAAAGTCCTTAAGAAAACATTTTATTTAGTTTGCCTAGGCTCTTCTTCAAACCCAACTCTTCCCCACTGGAACAGCCTTTATAAAAACATAGACTTTGCTGGCAGAAAAGGACCACTTGGTCTACCCAGTCTGCAGGACGTTTCCTGCCTAGTCTGTCTTTGTAGACCCTAACTGATCTCTACCAACCCTCCCTCCTCCGTGCCTATCTACTAATATTTCCCTACGTCTATTTCCCACATGCTTGAAGGCCTCTGTTTTTTTTTTTGCCTCCACATCTTCCACTGGCAGTCAGTTCCAGGCATCTATCACTCTTTCAGTGAAGTAATACTTCCTCACATACCTGTTAGCCCCCCCCACACACACACAGCTTCATCACATGCCCTCTGATCCTGGTGCTCATCCTCATTTGAAAGATATTCTTCTTCTGCACTCTGTTCACCTCTGTGAAGTATTCATAGGTCTCTTTCATGTTCCCTCTTGCTGTCCTCTCCCTCAGGGTATACATGTTAATACATGCATAGATCCCACAGTCTCTTTTTGTATGGCATTTCATGTGATCCTTGCACCATTTTAGTTCCCCTCCACTGAACTGCCTCTAACCTATGTCCTTTTTGAGGTGTTGCCTCCAGAACTGGACACAGTACTACAGGTGGAGGTCTCACCAGTAAGCGATACAGTGGCAACACCACCTCACTCCTCCTGCTGGAGATACCACTCCCAGTGTATGCCAGCATTGTATTGGCCCTACCCACTGCTTTATTACACTGCCCTGCTACTTTGAGGTCATCAGATTGATAACCCCAGGGTCCCTTTCCAGCTCAGTGACTGACAGTACCTACCCCCATCCTATACTCAGTTCATGGACTATTATGTCCTAGGTGCATGATTTTGTACTTTTTTGATATTGAATCCCAACTGCCATGTTCTCGACCACTTCTCAAGTCTCCCAAGAACCCTATACATTATTTTCAACCTCTCCTGCTTGTCCACCTTATTACATGTTTTGGTGTCATCTGAAAAAAAAATACTTTCCCTCCCAGTTCATCTGCAATGTCACTTGTGAAGACATTGAAGAGGACTGGTGCTAGTACACAGCCTGCAGCACCCTGCTGGTCAGTTTTACATCATTAGAGTGACTGCTGTTAACCACCACCTTCCATTGCCTATCAATTAACCAGCTTCTAACCCAGTTCATCACTTTGGAACCCACCCCTAGGCTGATCAATGTCTTAATTAGTGTCTTGTGTGATACAGTGTTAAAGGCATTGCTAAAGTCCAGACAGGCCACGTCCACACACACCCAATCTATTTCCCTGGTAAGCAAGTCAAAGAAATAAATCAGATTCATTTGACATGACCCCCCATATTCTTTATGGTGACACATCTGGGTGACCCTAGTTGGAGCAAGTTAGGAATCCAAAGATGCAGAGTTACCTTTCATGATAAGACTCAAGCACTTCTTTTATTTAAGGAACTCAGACAAAAATTGAAATTTACCGAGTATATTTCTACGCTTATCTACATTTTAGAAATGTGATAACCTCAGACATTCTGGATTCAGAATTTAAAATTCCTGATATACAAGACTGGACCCAGCTGACTAAATTAGCCTTACTTAGAAAGTGGGTGGGAATAGCTTGCAAAATGTTTTCACAAAGGGATAATAATGTCACCAACTCCACAAAAGGGAAATGGGACAAGAACTGGGAATCTCTCTTTCTGCATCAGAATGGTCAACAGTATGGAATCATGTTAAGTTATATATGAGGGAAACCCAGGGAAGACTAACATAATTTAAAGGGGCACTGTCAACCCCCTTAGGTCTCAAAATGTCCGTAGTTTAAAAAACATATTATACAATGGTGTGTGAAAATTCTGTAACCTCATTGGTCAAAACACATCACAGGACTGTGGGTAAATCCTGCATAACCCACAGCTGAGGAATAGCATTTATGAAAAACACAATTAAACACATTTTAAATTTATTTCACACATGGGTCCATTGTATAATTGCAATAAGGCACTCCAGGGTGTGAGTGATTGGGTAATTTACACACTTCTTGAGTGGTTAAGTCACTCAGCTGTGCCTTGTGACACACCACTCAAGGCATGAGTAAATCCCCAATAACCCACACCCTGTAGTGCCTTATTGCTTAATTTTATGATTGCCAAAATTGTGTAAAGACTGTTGATGTAGCTGGTAGTTTGATTTTAACTCATATTTTCTTTACAAAAGTAAAAAACAAACTGTCCAACATACTGGTGTTATCACACCAAAACAGATTTGTTTACATTCCTTGATCAGCCCAAAATACATCTTTCCTGGACTTGGGAACATCCACAAAATAGTCTAGCCCCTCATGAGCTGTGGGAGTTTAAGAGGCTACTTCCTTATGAGTGACTGAACTCTCTGGATGCGTTTCTAATGCACAAGAAGCATGCAGTAAGAACAGAACCAGGATTGTAAACAAAAACAAGGTTGTTTATATACACTGCCATGCATTTCAGTTCTATTAAAGTGAATTTTACAGAGGGTAAGCAATCATAAAATGTGAGTTTTTGACTAGAAATAATATGATGAAAAACAGGTTGACAGTATAGCTCTTGCCCTGTTTTTACTACTCCTCTCTTAAACTGGAAAACATTGGATTTTTACCTAGTGAGAACTGCTAGAGATATGACAAATGTCATGTAGACTTGACTAGCTCAAATGTAGTGGAGCAGCCCCAGTCTTAAAAAATTCTGGGATCAGGTTGCATCCTTCTACTCAAAAGTAATATATTTAGGCATTCCAAAGCTTTCTTGATTGGTATTATTTATTTGATTGATCTATATGTTATTATAAAATATTTTGTTTGTCTAATGTAATTTGATTTGTGTAATTTATGTTTGTAGTTGATCTGGTTGCCCATTAAAATGGGCAGCACTGCTCATGGAGTTACCAGATTTTAAATAAATAAACCAAACCAAACCCTTCCATTACTACCTTCTTTGTTCATTTTAGGTTTATTCCCATATTGCATTAATATGAACAGAGAACAAAAGTCTGTGATATAACCTCTCCACCATAGGAACTGCAACTCCCTTACATGTTGCTCAGTGGCACACTGAATGTTTATTTAGCAGGCAAAGGATCAGTGGTTCAAATCATGCAGGGACTCAGACTTTTTTTTAAGATGGGAACTCACTTAAGTAGAAATTCATGGTAGTGAAGAGTTGGAATAGTGCATTATATGAGAAGTAAATTCAGCTAAGAACAACAATTTGTGAAGGCAAATCACCTACTGTGATCAGATTTGCAGCCACCTAGTTTGCAGGTTGTGACATAACCTCTAGTCTGCACCATAGAAAATGCAACTTCCTTACTTGTAACTCAGTGGCATACTAAATGTATGTTCACTTAATAGGCAAATGAGAAGTGGTTTAAATTTGGGTAGACATAGCCTGAATCCTGGAAGAGCCTTAAACATTTGTTTCAAATTGTTTGGAAGATTTAAACTCACTTGAGTAAAGATTTGTGGTGGTGTGGGGTGGAATAGTGAATTATATAAGAAATAAATTTATATAAGAACAACAATCTGTGAAGGTAAATCACCTGGTGGGATTAGATCCCCAGTTGCCTGTTTTACAAGTGTGATATAACCTTTACATCATAGGAGTTACAACTTACTAACCTGCAGTTCAGTGGCATACATAATGTGTGTTTGCTTAGCAGGCAAAGGATCAGTGACTCACATCTGAGCAGGGACTTAAGCATTGTTTTCATTTTTTTTAAATGGAAAATCACTTGAGTGGTGATTCACAGTGGTGTGGAGTTGGAATATTAAATGATATAAGTACATTCTGCTAAGAACAATAGTTTGTGTCAGTAAATCACCTGCTGGAATTAGATCCCCAAGCAGTAGGGGTGGCTGAAAGTTGTGAATTCCACCTTCACGTAACTTTCACAGAATTGAAATTTCACAAATATTTTTTGCACTTTAGCCTATGGTGAGATCAGAATCTTCCAACTATGTTCTGTGGATTTTCATTCTTTTCTTCAGACTTTTTGGACTGCACTGTGGAATAATACATTAAACTGCAGAATTTATTTCTCCTGCAGTTTAATGTATTATTCATTTCATGATACAGCCCCCCCCCATTGCTGGCCCCTGGTGTCTAGTGCCTCCCACCACTGATCACTGGTCAAATTTAAAATCTATCGCTGGTGTCTAGTGGTCCCCCCATCCACCAATCGCTGGCCCCATAGAAAAGAAAGAAATACCTGGTGTCTACTGGTCACCCACCTGATGATTGCTGGCCCCATATAAAAAATCCCATTCCAAGGTGTCTAGTGCCTCCCCGGCTGATCCCCAGTCCCACAGAAAAAAAATACCTGGCGTCTAGTGGCCCCCCACCTGCTAATCACTGACCCCATATAAACAAAAAAGCTGGTGCCTGGTGTCACCACCCACTGATCACCACTCCCAGTGCTCCTTATAAAAATAAAATCCCCAGTGTCTAGTGGTCCTCCCACCCTCTGATTGTAGACCAAATGTAGAAAAAAATGTAAATAATTTTCCCTGCTTGGTGTCTAGTAAACCCCCCTCCCTATCTCTGATCCCCTTTTAAAACATTTCCCTCATTACCTGGTGTCTAGTGGACCCCCACCCCCCCATCCTGGCAGGTGGTCCATCACCACCCTGCATCCCCATCCCAACCTCCAGTGGGTGACCAGCACAGCCATCCTCTCTCCTCCATGGCTGGTCATCCACTGAGCTGAATGAATGAGCACATGCTTGTACTTGTGGGTGGGAGAGCACTAGACACTAACTATTATTTGTTAATATGGGGCCAGCAATAACTGGGTGGGGTGCCACTAGACATCAGGCATTTCTTTTTTTTCTGTGGGGCAGGTGATCGGTGGGTGGGGGGCCACTAGACACCAGGGAATGATATTTTTTATATGGAGCCAGCTATCAGTGGGTGGGGGGGCCACTATATACCAGGTACTTCTTTTTTTTCTATGAAGCTGGTGATTGGAGGGTGGAAGGGCCACTAGACAACCCAAGCTGCAAATCCCAGCTTCAATCCAGGCAGTGTGCTAGGTATCTAGTAGAAGTAGCAGCAACAAATACCAGCACCACTGGCTACTGTGTAAAAAGCTCTTTATTCACAGACCTTCTGATGACATAACTCTACTATGAAACCAGCAGAGGGATCTGCCCAAGCTGTGGCATTTGTTTGATTGTGTGGATTCATGGTGAATAAAGAGCTTTTGAACAGTAACTGGTGGTGCTGGTATTTGTTGTTACTACAGGCCACTAGACCCCAGGGAATGGGATTTTTTATATGGGGCCAGTAATCAGCAAGTGGGGGGGGCACATTTTTACCTGGGTCTGGAGATCGATGGGGGTGCAGAGGGGTGATCAGAGGGGTTAATGGGTTAATAAAATAAACTGTGGGGGGGGAAGCTGCAGTGCATAACACTGACAGTGATCAGTTCTCTGGAATTGTTTCCCAGTTTAATACATTAACCCACTGTGCATACATTTATTCTGCATAAGTTGTCAAAATTACTTCCAAAATTTCACAAAAGTGAAAGTCCAACTTTTGAGGAAATTCCACTGGCGGATATTCTTTTTTGCACACCTCTACCAAGCAATCACTTTTTTGCAAGTTGTGACATAACCTCTGCATCATAGGAAATGCAACTTCCTTACCAGCTGCTTAGTGGTATACTAAATGTGTGTTTAATTGTTAGGCAAAAGCTTGATGGTTAAAATTGGTTCCATGCCAAGATAGTGAATACGGGAATGGCAAGGTGCAACATAGCACTACATTCCAGCAAGTGCCGTATCGGTGACCTTTCTGTTTGCATGGGGCCCAACCCCCTTACTTAATATAACAACTCCTGAAGGGGGCAGACCTCAGGAAGGGGGTCTGTCAGCTACTGGTATGGCACTCACTGTGATTTGTGTGCCGCTTTGACTCCTCGCCATTCTGTATTCGCTATCTTGTCGGGCTACTGTTAAAATCCTGGCAAGAACATGAACTTTTTTTGTAAGACAGAATTTCACTTGAATAGTTATTCATGATGATATTCAGTTGAAATAGTAAATTATATACTGTAAGAAGTAATTTTAGCTAAAAAAAACAACAATTTGTGAAGGTAAATCACCTGCTGATTAGATTAGATTCCCAGTCACCTGTCTTGCAAATCATGACATAACTGCTACACCGTAAGAAATGCGGCTAACTTACCTGCAACCCAGTGGTCCACCGAATGTGTGTTTGCCTAGCAGGCAAATGGTCAGTGAATCACATCTGAACAATGACTTCAGCATTTATTTAGTTTGTTTATTTATTTATTGGTAAAATGAAAACTCCACTTGAGTGGCAATTCATGGTGGAGTGGATTTGGAATAGTAAATTATATAAGTACATTCAGCTAAGAACAACAGTTTGTGATGGTAAATAGCCTGCTTGGGTAGGATCCTCATCACCTGTTTTGCAGGTTGTGTCATAGTTCTCTATTTCCAAATGGGAAAATAGGATGCAAGGTGCCTGCACCAAATGGGGATGACACAAGTGGCAGCGTGCATCATAGTATGTGGCAATCATCTATTTTCAAATGCCAGCTATGAGAAAATCAGGATGCCATGCAGCAAAGACCCCCTGTGTCACTCTTGCAGAAAAAGGGCAAGGAGGCTTGCACCATCTCCTTCTTTGCTATTCTGCAAGCCCCATCACCATGGTTGCAACAGAGGGCTATTTTTAGTCCAGCCAGGAAGTGGTTTAAGGACCATGCACCACTGCTGGGCAGGATTCGATTTGGGGGGCTACAAGGAGGGGACCAGGGGACAGTGGAAGTGGGGGGGAGAGCCCTTGGAGGCAATGGGGCATGGTGATAATGTGCGGGGAATGAGGTGGCACCCTGCAGGAGTGTCCTGTGTCTATTGGATTGGGGACAGGGGACTGGCAGAAAGGGACTGGGATGCAGCCTCAGGAGAATACAGTCCTAGTACCTGTCCCATAGGTACCACTGACCACAACACCATCAGCAGGCAGCAGTAACTGTAGGTGGGGAGGGGCTAGTGCTGGCTGGGAATGGTTCCTGGCACCACGGTATTCCTCTGGTACCATGCCACCTGTGAGCAGGCAGGCTGCTGCCCACCAACAGTGCTGTGATCAGTGGCACCTATGGGGCAAGTGCCAGGGCTGTATCCTCCTGAGGCCAGGTCCCAGTCCTTTTCTGCCAGCCACCTTTACCTGGTCAGATTGGTTGTATGTAGAAGCACAGGGCATCTCTGCAGTGTGCCACCTCAACCCTGCACATTACCACCACACCTCCATCACTCCCAAAGGCACCCCTGTGCTACCTCTGCCCAAGGTCCCCTCCTGGCAGGCATATTAACCCCCCTACCTTCATGGCCCCTCAAGTGCTGCACCGGGTGGAGGGATTGACGGGTCTATCCATCAAAGTCTGCAGGTATGCCACTTCTTTGGCACAACCCTATGGATGTGGCAAATCTCAGGTCTTGGGTGCAGGAACCTTATTTTTTTAAAAATATGGCACAGGGTCCCTGACACACCCCAAGATTGCAACAGCCCTAGATCACAACAACTTGCAGTGATCTGAGAGCTCTTTGAAAATCATGCCCATACCCTATACATCACAGGAACTGCAACTTCCTTACCAGAAGCTTAGTGATACACTAACTGTGTGTTTGAATAATAGGCAAGGCAGTAATGGTTCAAATCCTGGCAGGAACATAAACTTGTTTTGTAAGATGGGAACTCACTTGAATGGTGATTCATGGTGGTGTGGAGCTGGAATAGTAAATTATATTAAGAAATAAATATAGCTAAGAACAACAATTTGTGAAGATAAATAATCTTCTGGCATTAGATTCTCAGTCACCTGTTTTGCAGATTGTAACATAATCTCTATATCATAGGAAAAGTGACTAACTTATCTGCAGCTCAGTGGCACACTGAATGTGTGTTGCTTAACAGGCAAAGAAATAGTGCTTTGTATTCAGGTAGAGATAGAACTCAGCTGAACAGTAGTTCATGGTACTGTGGAGTAGAATAATAAATTACTGTATATGAGAATTAAGTTTAGCTAAGAACAACAATTTGTGAAGATAAGTCACCTGCTGGGATTAGATCCCCAATCGCCTGTTTTGCAGGTGCAACATAACCTCTGCATCATAGGAACTGTAACTCACTTACCTGCAGTTCAGTGGCAAACTGAATGTGTGTTTGCTTACAGCAAAGGATTAGTGGTTTAAATCAAAGCACAGTTTATTGTATTTTAATACAGAAATATTTCACACTTTATAGATCTTGGCCAGGATTCACAAACCTTTGACCAGGAGCAAAGCAGGTTTGCATGGGGCAAACTGGGTTTTGCCCAGAAATGGTATTAACAAAGCCCAGTTTGCCCAGGTAAACTGGGTTTTTGCCTGGGCAATGCAACAAGGGGGCTGCAATGCAAATGAGAGTGAAGGGACTTGCATATCCCTGCAATCCCATTCACAAAACTTGCGATCCACTCAAAGGCTGCTTGTGATGGCACTTGTGTTGGAGAAAATACTGCTGGCAAAAACCTGGCAGTAATCTGCTCAACCCTAGTGATTTGTGGTGGTACTGTGGCCGCCCATTCCCTGATCTCAGACTCTGTAAAAGATAAAGATGACCCATGGTGGTCCAGTGGTCCCTCCCCGTCCCCAATGCCCATAATTGCAAAATAAAGTGTTGAGTTTGTTTTTCATAGTATAGTGGCCCTCACCCATACCCTTCACTGTAAAATGAAGTGTTCAGGGTTTTTTTCTTTAATATAGTGGCCTTGCCCAGTCCTCGATCCCTCTCACTGTAAAATAAAGTGTTGAGTTTGTTTCCCATAATATAATGGCCCTCCCTGGCCCCCAATCCCTGTCACTGTAAAATAAAGTGTTTATTTTTTTTCCTTAGTATAATGTCCCCCCCACCCAATTTTATGATCACCATACCAGGACAAAAAAGTACAGTCCACAGTTTCCACAGTACAGTGGTCCCACCCCTTCCCCATTCTCTGATCACCAGCCCTATAAAAATACAGATAATCCTTGTTGTCCAGTGGTCCCTACCCCCTCCCCATTCTCTGAGCCCCAGCCCAGTAAAAACTACAGATAATCTTGGTGGTCCACTAATCCTTCCCCCCTCCCTGTTCTCCAATCCCCAAACCTGTAAAGCAGTCAAAACTCCCTGGCAGTCTAGTGGACCCCCCTACCCAGTAATGCAGAGTCCCCCCACCCCCTCCCCCCACCTGACCTACAGCTGGTGACCAGCTGAGCCCACCACTCACCACTATGGATGGCCACTGACTGAGCTCTCAATGACCATGTACTGTATACAGTATGGCCCATTGACAGTGATTGACTGTGTGTAGGTCAGGCTGGGGGGAGAGTGGGGTAGTGGGACTGTCTGTTACTGGGTGGTGGTCCATTAGACTGCCAGGGAGTTTTGACTGCTTCACAGGATCGGAGAATGGGAAGGGGGAGGGACCACTGGACCACCAGGTTTATCTGTATCTTTTATGGTGCTGGCAATCAGAGAATGGGGAGGAGGAGGGACCACTGAACTACAGAAACTGTGGGCAGTGATTTTTTGTCCAGGAATGTGGATCGGGGACCGCAGTGGGGGGAGGGCCACTATACTATGGAAAATAAATCAACACTTTATTTTACAGGGATAGGAATCAGGGATCAGGGAAGGGAAAGGCCTCTATACTACAAAAAATAAATCAACACTTTATTGTACAGTGCTGGAGATTGGGGACCGGAAGGGGGGAGGGCCACTATACTACGGAAAAAATACTTAGCACTTAATTTTACAGTGATGGGGATTGGGTACTGGGGAGGGCCACTGTACTATTGAAAAGAAATTGACACTTTATTTTACAGTGACAAGAATCGGGGACCAGGGAGGGAGGAGGGCCACTATACTACAGAAAATACAGTACTTTATTTTACATTGACAGGGATCGGTGACCAGGGAGTGGGGCATTGGCCCACAACGGACTGTGGCTGCATGGAGTGTGGGTTGGGGGGCCACTTAGCCACCCACAGGCTATGCAGATGAACCCATAATGGGCATGTAAATGGCCATCTAGAGCCTTGCATGCCCAATAGGCTAATTTGCATGGCCACTTTGGTGAATAGGACCTTAGCACATGTGCGCTATTGTTGCCGACCCATTCTTCTGGCTGGCTGTGTGGGCCACGCTACTGGGGTTCCTGGTGGTTTTTCTGGGTTGGCACTTCTCCCACCTGATCCTATTCACAGTCAGATAGCACACCGCACTATCTGACTGTGAATAGTAGGACTGCCCACAAGCGCAGCTGTGAGGTGCAGCGCAAACATTTGCACGGCACTTTGCCTTTTTTTGTGAATTCTAGCCCTTATCTGCTACTTTTAGTACCATTGGTACTTTGATTCTTATTGCTGGTAGCCAAAATGTATAGAATACTGATACAGTTCTTATAGTAAGATGTTGTTAATTGAATACCTGTGCCCTGTTTCAAATGGTGTGTAGTATAATAATTTTACCTAACAGTTGTTACCTTTACCTATTTAATGTTGATTTATTTGAAAATAACATAAAACATTTTAATGGGAAAAAGGGAAGGCAGGATGCCTTCACTTCTATGTGCCTAAACTTTTTCACAAATCTTGGTCCCATAATTCAACAGTGAAATGGGATGATAGGAGGCATTTAACTTCGGCCCTATAAACAATGTAAGTTACTTAAACTGTTAAAGTCCATCTAACATGGCTGGCATCCACACTATGAGCAGGTTTAAACATGGGTTAAAAAACTGTGTTAAAGCCTTGGTAGGACCTAGGCTTTAACACAGTTCTTGAAACAGATTACAATAAAGTACTGTGTTACCTGCAAGTCTGGAAACGTAGGCATGGTTCTACCTCTGTTTCAGCCCCCAGAAAGCATGTTCAGCAAGCCCCACTGAGCATGATTAGAGCAGCAAGCATGAACCCTGCAGCACAGATGTTTTACCCATGCTAAAACACTGCTTAACTCAATCCAGAGGCAGCAACATGCTAAGTGATAAGTAAGCAATAAGACACGATGGGGTGTGCAACAGACATTTATAACGCAAGGTCAAGGGCGTAGTGAGGCACAAGATCACAGGCCGAGTGCATTCAGCCCGTGACCGTGCATTTGAAATGTCTAATGCACAAACCTGAAGTGTCTTATTGTGCTCATAAAATGGAACTGTCTGTTTTCTGTACATGTAAAAATCAAAATGAATAAGTTTAGATAATAAAGTACAATTTTTGTCTGAATTTAACATAAAATAGTTCCTCTGCCTGCATGAGTTTGATTTTTTTCTATGTGAGTCTAGACAGTAGTTATGTTAATGTGTGCACCCCCCCATACTGAGAGACACACACAAAACCCCCCCCCACCAAAATCATCTTTCTCATTTCATGGTTAGTTTATGTTATTGTGGATTTTTCCCCTTGCTTTTAAATGGGACAGCGAGAGTGATCTAGGATCAGAGGGAGGTTGCATGTGTGAAGCAGGCTTCTGTTGGAGCGGCTCTTTCAAAAAGCTTTATTTTAAAAATACAAAGAATTCCTGTATTACTGAGGGAGCAACAGTGACATTCTGAACTGTTTCAAACCAATGAGGGCTCAAGAACGTGTGCTGACAGTGGCTGCACTGTGTTGTGGTGGCTGAGAAACAGTCGGCTCCCTTTGATGAGCGAGCAGGCAAGTAAGCGGTTCAGATTGGTGGGACGGAGGAGATTTTAAACCCTGAAGTGTCAGTATTTGCCAGGGACAGAATTAATGCAGTATAACAAATAATGCTTAGTTTGTTTGCTGGTTTTGTACTCTGAACGAGTACACATTACTAAGCGAGATATTGGGTGAAACAGCAAGTGGGCGGAATGGCAAACACCACACAGACCAGTACAGGACAGAGAGTGGGACTGTCGGGGCTCTGGAGCTTTGGGAGTGAGAAAAATTCCTCTAATTTAAGAAGTTGGTCTGCAGTAAAGATCGTATTGACCTGTCATGTATGCAGTGCCATAACAAATTATTACGAAGTATTGGGTTTGGCCAAGTTCGTCACTGGCAGTGAAAAACAAAAATGGCAGCGATTCAAAAGATGAACATTCTATTTAACACCTAATTTTTTATATGCAGCTGTGGTTGCCTGAACTTGTTGCTAGCCATGCATTAGACACTTCCAATGCACGGCTAGCAGCCAATCAGAATACAAGAATTTCCCTACCCACTTTATAAAACATTTTATAAAACGTTATAATTTATTGTGTTGTTGTCTGGACAGGACCTCCGTGTCTTACTCTGATTTATTGCTTGCACTAATGTTGACCATATAACATGCTTTTGGAAGCTTCCCCCTCTCACCTGCCTCAATGGACACATGCTACAGGCATATTGCCATTGACCCTTTCAGTTGTTTATAATAATCCAATAGCAGTTCATCTGGGCTTGCTGCTTTATCCCTTTGGATCTTAATGGCTTGGCAACTCTGTGGTTCAGAAACTGGAGCTTCTAGAACACAAACAGAGCCAGGAAACTGCACAAAGGGTATTCCTGCTGCAACAAGGCTCACCCAGTAAGCACTTCACAAATGGAGCCAGGAATCTGCACAAAGAGCATGCCTGACACAAAGTTACCTGGTGGGTAGAACACAACAAATTAAAATTAGTGACACCCTCTCCAGCAGTTTGCCAGTGCACTGAGGAGTACCGCAAGGATTGATCCTTGGAATGTTATTAAGCCTTTAGCTGCAATATGGTTCTATATGAAAAAGCACACATTACAAATTTGATGCAAAAATTCCCAAAAATAACTGAGCTACGAGTGTGAATTGCACAATTTATAAGCACGCTCGTAACTTCACCAATTTTTAATATTTTCACTCCAGATTTTCAACATTCCCATTTTTCACACTTCTTATGAACAGTATAGCCATCATTTTTCACATCCTGCCCAAAACATTTTTAAACTCCTGTGTCACAGAATGGCGCAGTCGCTGTATGAAATCAACTTTCAGGATGGATTAATGAAATCACAGTGTCACTGTTCATGAGGTGGGATCCCAAAAAGGTTATGTTGAAAATTTGGTATAAAAATACCCCAAAACACCCCAGTTACATAGGGTCATTGAAATTTTGCTATGCATGCACGTAACTTTGGAAAATTTTTATATTTTCACTCCAAGTGTTCAACGTTGCCAGTTTTTCACATCACCTCATGAACAGCATAGCTGTCATTTTTAACATCCTGCCTAAAATGTGTTTTTGCACCTGTGGTGCTGAATGGTGCAGTTGCTGCACAAAATCACCTTTCAGGACTGAGTAACAAAATGATAGTGCTGCTGTTCATGAGGTGGGGTCCCAAAAAGCCCATGTTGAAAATTTGGAATGAAAATACCAACAAACACCTTGGGCATTAGGTTTCCAACCATAACACCCCACCCCCACCCTGTAGAGACTGACAGGCGCCGGGGGTGTGACTTGGGGTCGTCAGCCGTAATGCTCATGCCATTCTACCCCACCCCCACCCTGCAGCCAGTGACAGGCATCAAGGTGCACCTTGTGGTCTGCGTCTCTAATGTTCACCCCATTTTCCTATACTGCACCCATCTCAGCTAATTTCGTTATGGAACAAGGTAAGCATAAGGGCTGAAGGTCCCAAGGCACACCACGATACCTGTCAGTGTCTGCAGGGTTGGGTGAGGTGGAATGGCATGAGTGTTATGGCTGATGACCCAAAGCCACACCCCCAATGCCTGTCAGTCTCTGCAGGGTGGGGGTGGAGGTTAGCGTTAGGGTTAGAAACTCTAATGCCTCAGTAAAGAAGTAAATCAGGCCGGGGTGATGGACATCACCTACCTTGATTTCAGGAAAGCCTTCGACACTGACCAACACAGAAGACTAATTAACAAGATGGGTAGTCTGGCCACAGGGCACAAGCTGATAAAACTGGGTTACAAACTGGATGACGGACATTAGGCAAAGGGTGGGTGGTAATGGGATCCAATCTGGGGAGAGGGTGGTGACCAGTGGGGTACCTCAGGGATCAGTCCTGGGACCAGTCCTGGTCAATGTCTTCATTACAGACATTGCAGACATTGCAAAAGGGCTAGAAGGAAAGATCTGTCTGCATGTTTGCAGATGACGCCAATATCTGTAACACAGTGAATACTCCAGAAAGGGTGGAGAAAATGAGCAGGGACATGGAGAGGCTTGCAAAATGGTCTGAGGAGTGGTAACTGATGTTTAATGCAAAGAAGTGCAAATAATGCACCTGGGAAGAGGGAGACCTGGGGAGAGTTACAGGATGGGGGGATGCTGATGATCACCAAGGAAGAAGGGGACCTAGGAGTTATCAGTTCTGATGACCTAAAGGTGTCAAAACAGAGCAGAAATGTTGCAAGGAGGGCCAGTGGCATGCTGGGGTGCATATGCAGAGGTATCACTAGCAGAAGGCATGAGGTGGTGATGCCATTGTATAATGCACTAGTGAGTCCTCACCTACAGTACTGTGTGCAATTCTGGAGGCTGCAACTGCACAAGGACATTGACAGGGTGGAGGCAGTCCACAGAAAGACAACCAAGATGGTACATGGCTTGAAACACAGAACATACTAGGAGAGATTAAAGGACCTCAGTATGTACTCACTGGAGGAAAGAAATGAGCAGTGGGAACATGATAGACACGTTCAAGTACCTCAAGGGCATAAACAAGGTGCAGGGGCAGACATCTTACAATGCATCAAACACTTGGCATTGACAAATGCTTGTTTGAAATGTTATTTATGTGATTGTGCATTTACTAAGTGCCTCATTTGTCGTTTGTGTAAGTTGTAAATGCTTTCAGTAAATGGCAGCTCACACAAAAAAAACACAGACTCCACCTTTTCTTAACGTATTTTATTTCAAAACTTGTTTTCAAGATTTAACCATATAGTGTGTAAAACAGAGTATATGGAATCATACACAACGAGGTTGCTTATTTCCACCTCAGGGTTGACATGACAACCCCTTGGAGGAAACACAGCCTTGTTGTGTGTGGTTCCCCACAGACTAGTCTATGCTTAGTTGCAGACATAACAAGTAAAGTGCATCAGTGCAAGAACACTCCATGCCAGAACTACCCTGTGTCCATTTGAAGTCAAATGCTCCTTCTTCAGGTACCAGGTCCATTGCTTGGCAAGCATATTCCAAAACCTCTCCTTACCTAAAAGATATGAGGAGAAATACCACACATGCTCTGTGGCTGTTTGTTGGGGTTGCATCAATGAAAGGCTGAGCTATGCATTCTTTAATACAGATATTGAGTTTATAATGGTATCTACAACCTTTGCATACAGGCCTCTTGAGAAAAAGGTATAGTCTAGGTGAGTCCTGGTTTAAAGCATTTGGAAAATAATGTATATTTCCATAAAACAGGGTTTGCAACCCTACTAGCATCAATTACATCTTGTTAATTAATACCAGTTTCAAATTGTTGATGTCAGTCTGATGGTGCAGCCCACCATGTGAGTGGTCTGGGGAGCATCAAGGGTGCAGTTGAAGCCTATGTTCTACTGTAAGTCTGTGAAGTGTGTTTCATGCAGCATGGCTACCTGCATTATACAGTTTTAAGTAGGGGCAGAATCTTCTGCTGCTTGGTCAGATATGCAAACCCCTGGACATTCCAGAAGCAAAGTTGTAATTTGCTCATTAATTAGTGGCAGAGACTCGGTGGGAGGAATACTCCCTGACACTGACACCAAGATCTATATTTGCCCTGCAGTCACCAGCCAGCTGAATACCAGTTGGATTTACCTGAGCCTGTATTGTAATATATTGCACATAAACCAATAGATAACATGAAACAGTAACTTTTTGGGAGGGCATTTCTTATACCTTTCTAAAGCTGCAGGTTGTTCAAACCCAGGTGATGATTGTCGAGCCAATCTCCTACCTACGAAGAATCACCTACAGGGTCCAACACTCAAGACCTAAGGGAATTAAGGACTGCAATTTTAATACAATTCCATTCTAATTCCCAGCATTCAGTGTCTAGCCCCTGCTCCAACCAAAGATCCTGTATCTTTTTTGCAATAATATATGCAACTCAAGCACAAATGTTAGGCAAAAAAAATACCAGTGTTTTTCCTGGTTCAGTATCTCTTCCAGGTCTTATCTCAACATAGAGTGAGCAGAGTACTAGTGGGAGTAACCTCTTTGCTGTGTAAAAGGGGAATAAACATTTCCTGCACCAAGCAATAGTGACTAAGCCCCAGGAGCAAGATTCTGCCATGTACACTTCCCTCTGGAATCTCCCTTTAGCCCACGTGACTATATCACAAGATTAAGTGTTAATCATAAAAATATTTTTCAAAGTCCAGATCGAGAAGTAGCCTGTCAGATAACTGGCTGTGTAGATAATTTCTTGTGATGATAATCTATAATTTTGCAGTCTGCTGGCACCATACAAAACATGACTACAATTTATGGGGTCCATGTAAATTGGGCAACTGCAAAATGGCGACATCAGAACAGCAAGGACACAAACAGCGACCGGTAAAAAACAGCGATAGCCAAAATGGCAACAACACTGCTGAAGTGAATTTCTGCAGGGAGCTTCGCCACCTGCACCCCACTCTGCAGGGGGCATTGTCCCCCCACATCCTCCTTACTATATATAATCAACTCTGGGGGGGCACAACTTGGGGAGGAAGAGAAAGCCATAGGTCACTGTTTCATCACTCACTGATTTTCCCAGTTGCTCTTTTTGCCATGCTGTTTTGCCGTTGCCATTTTTGGCAGCCATTATTTTGCGATTGCCCATTTCACAGGATACCATTTCATGTGAGCTCATGTCATAGCACAGATTACATTTATGGAACAGGCATGCCTATTTCCCAACACCCATCAGCAGGAAATCATGCTGGTTTAACACAGAAGAAGGCTGTTGATGATGCCTTTCCACCCAGAATCAGGCTCTCCACATACTCAAGTTCCTGCCTGCCCTCTAAGTTCCATTCAGTGCAACCCCTGCTTCCAAAAGAGTATGATTGCTTGGGTATATAATGGAACCCCATGTAAGACAGCCTAGTAACTCATTAAATCTGCCTGATATCATCAGATATAACAATGTTCTGTTGATGCAGCTCCCAAGGTTAAAACTGGCAATGTTCCAATCAATTCCCTCTTAACATTTCAGGATCCCTTTGTGCTGCCTCATGGAAACCCTCATGCTCATTCTAACTAATGAAAATAAAAAACATAAACCCTCCTTGAAGAGCTCAAAGACCCTATGAAATTTGACTGTTGAGGGGGAAGACAAACCGGCAAACACTACATAAAAGTGTACAGTACCTCAAATGCTGTTGTTCTGATCCTTTACAAACAATTTGGCCACAGATACTTCAGGAAAGTTAAAGAACTATCCCTCTCTTCTAAGCGCTGCTGAGTGTCAAAATCAAAAGTCAGCTTCTATCTCTTGCAAATCATTCAAGATCAACACAGTTTTTTTTAGTCTGGATCCTCTTCGAGAAATCTTGAAGAATGATAATCTAATTGCAGGCCTGTAGCCAGACTCTGACAGCGGAGGGGGGCAAAAGATCCTGGGGGGGGAAAGTACAATATGTGTATCACATTACAATAATGCAACCGGTATTTTGCTGTCTTACTAAAATTATTAATGTGCTTAACAACTTTGAAGATAGAGAAAAGTATATTTCACAGAAAAACACAGTATACACAAGACCAGTCCATAAAAGCTAATATTCTTCAGGTGAAGCTACCTCTGGCTGGAAGCTGCAATACTGAACTTAGGAATTGCAAAAAAATGAGTTGTGCTCACAACAGAGGGAGGTGAACCTTACAATTTACAATTGTCTTTGGTTTATAGCAGATATTCTTCAGGTGGAGGCTACTTCTAACAGAAAGGTGAAATAAGGAACTTAGAATTATCAGGAAAGGCAGTCGTTCAATCAACAGAGGGAGGTGGACCTTCCTTTACTTTTGTTATAATTGTTAAGATTTTCAGTGCAGGAAGAGTTTAAACCCTGAGAGACTGAATACTGTTTACTGTGTCTGTCCTTGTGTACAGCTGACTTGATTGGAATTATTGATTGACTGTTTGCATTGCAATATTTGTAATACTGTAAGTTATTCACTGGGCTAAGAATTTGTCATAAGTCCTGAAGTGAGTGCAGGTTACAGGCTGTGTATTTGACCCAGACAGTGCCCCAGGGGGTGGAAACTGTTTTTGGGGTTTATCTGTGTGTGCCTTAAAAGGCCAGGCCAGACTGTGTCAGGAAGTGCTTACATCACAGCTACTTATCAGCCAATTGCTTTGGAAGAGTCTTACAGACCTGATAACAACAGTATTATAAGCAAGTGTTTTATAGCAAACTCATCAGAAAAGCTAATATTCTTCAGGTGAAGCTACCTCTGGCAGGAAGCTGCAATACTGAACTTAGGATTTGCAAGAAAGTGAGTTGTGCTCACAACAGAGGGAGGTGAACCTCACAATTTACAATTGTCTTTGGTTTGTAGCAGATATTCTTCAGATGGAGGCTACTTCTAACTGAAAGGTGAAATAAGGAACTTAGACTTATCAGGAAAGACAGTCTTTCAAGCAACAGAGGGAGGTGGACCTTGCTTTACTTTTGTTACAATTGTTACGATTTTCAGTGCAGGAAAAGTTTAAACCCTGAGGGACTGAATACTGTTTACTGTCTCTGTCTTTGTGCACAGCTGACTTATTTTGGGACTGACTGCTTTCAGAGCACAAATCACCAGGCTGTTTTGAGGCTGGAGAGGTTTACCTGTGTCTGATTTGGATGTCTGGATTCTTCTCTGTTTGATTAGCAGGGTATTTTCTCTGTCAAATTGTCATGTAGGGCATCTTGCTGATAGGAAGGCACTCATCGCAGTGGTGGGTCAGAGTTTTTAGTTGATTGTTTCATGAGGGCACAGTTTAGGCCCAAACCCTGCCCACCCCTCACCCCACCTACCCCTGGAAATAGTTCCTTTATACCTGGGGTTCTGACACCAATATGCTCTCTAGCACACTGCACTGACAATATAAGCATACACATTGTATAATATATATATATTTCTATATAACAAACCAATCATACACACACACACACACACACACAAAAAGTAGATAAACATGTGGGGAGTAGTGCAATGTAATGGCTGTGGGGCAGCAGTCTTCCCGGAGTCTTTCTGGAGGCTGAGATGCTGCCCTATTTGCAGACAACTCTCTGTCCTGAGGAAGGAAGATGCCCATCTTCAGGCCACACTGGACAGTAGTAAGGGAACCTTCCCTATCCAAGGAGCACCAGAGTCACCACCACTACCTCAGAGGTTGTGAAGAAAGCACAGCAGTTGGACCACAGTGGGCTCAGGGAGGGTGAGGATGGTGGATTTGAGGCACATCCAGTCAGTTGTTCCACTCCACAATCCATACACCATTCTGGGGGAGCATAGTTCCCCTATGGATGCACCCGCAGAGGAGACTAAGGAGGTTGAGAACAACTGTCACAAGGGAGGCCCACAGGAAGGAGGCAAAGGACATCACAGGGAAAGGAAGCAGCTCCTGGTGGGGGATTCAATTATTAGGGGTATAGAACTGGGGGGAGCAGGGAAAACTGAAGTAAGGTGCCTGCCTGGTGCCATGGCTTGGAGGGACAGGAAGTGCATCCTCAGGATAACGAGAACAGCTGCACGGGAGTCTGAACTGGATGTCATTGTCCACCTGGGGACAAATGACTTGGTTCATCATGAGATTAGAGCAGTGCAGGAGGACTTTTTAGAGTTGGGAAGGGGCCTAAGACAAGTAGCACACACAGTATCCTTCTCAGAGGGGCTGCCTGTCAATGGCATGGGTGAGGTGAGGGTACTTTGCACCATGCAGTTTAATGAATGGTTGAAAAATTGGTGCAGAGCACAGGGGTTTGGCTTCTTTGGGGACTGGGGTTCCACCTGGAGGGACACCAGCCTATACTGGCAGTATGGTCTGCATCTGTCCAGGAAGGGAACAAGTCTTTTGAGCAATTGGTTTAAATGCTTCACTGGCAAGCTTTTAAACTAGTCAAGGGGGGAGGCACTGATAAGCAGCAGGAAAATCCCAGCCTCTCCCTATGAAACAGGGTACTAAATTAGAAAAAGACTGAGGTATAAAGGTCAGTGGGGGATGCTGCCACAGAAGGTAAAGCCATCAAAAAATGGAGAGCAATGAGTACCAATGCCTGTAGTCTGGGTAACAAGCTTCCTGAATTAGTGGCCTTGATGGAGGAGGAACATCTGGATATTGTGGCAGTCACAGAAACATGGTACACACAAAACCATGACTGGGACATAAACATACCAGGATACACTATCTACAGGAGGGACAGGGAGGGTAAAGAGGAGGAGGAGGAGTAGCTCTTTATATAAGGGAAGGAATCAAAGCAGCAGAACAAAAGGGTAAACAGGGAGGAGAAGAAGCACTGTGGATCAATTTGGAGACAGGCAATGGCACCACAATCCGCACAGGGGTTGTATACAGACCCCCCTCACAGGGGGAGGAAATGGACAAGGAAATGATAGAAAGTATACTTAGAATGGCAGAAAAAGGGGAGATATTGCTGATGGGTGATCTGAATATGCCAGATGTTAACTGGAGTGCAGTTGCTGCAGCCACTTCTAAGAGTGGGGTTATTCTAGATGCCCTACAGGGGGCATGCCTTAGACAACTAGCATTGGAACCCACTTGAGAGGGAGCAATCTTAGACCTGGTTCTCTCAAATGGAGAGAGGATCACAGATGTAGAAGTGGGTAGCCATCTGGGAACTAGCGACCATCGAACAGTATGGTTCACAATAAACACAGCAATAGAGTCAAGCCATACAAAGGCAAAAGTACTGGACTTTAGGAGGGCTGACTTTGCCAAAATGGGTGAGTGCCTAAGGAATGCACTAGCAAATGGGCAGGAAGGAGGGGTGGAAGAACAATGGGGAATAATAAAAACTGCCATCACAGAGGTAACAAGCCTTTGTGTGAAGCAAATAAACAAAACAAATGATGTAAGAAACTATGGTTCTCAAAGGAAGTGGCAGTGAAGGTTCAAGAGAAAAGAAAGTGTCTAGGAAGTACAAGGAATCACAGAAGGAGCGGACAGAGAATTGCATCAGTTAAAGCAAAGGAAGCTGGGAAGGCAGTCAGAACAGCAAAGGCCCGAACTGAGGAAAAGATAGCCAACTCAGTTAAGAAGGGGATAAAACCTTTATAGGTACATCAGGAGTAGGAAGACCAAGGAGGATAGTGAGGCTTAATTGGGGGTGGGCAGAGGGTGACTGTGAAAAGGCAGAGATACTAAACAAATATTTTTGCTCAGTATTTACAAATGAAGAGGGGGAGGTACCTAAAACAAACAACAGAAACACTCTGGATACAGAAGTTGATACCAGCCCATTTATAGAAGAAAGGGTTCTGAAAGAACTCTTAAAACTGAAGGTGGACAAAGCAATGGAGCCTGATGGGATTCATCCCAGAATTCTAAAAGAACTAAGGGTAGAACTAGTGACACCACTGACTACCCTCTTTAACAAATCATGGGAGGATGGAGTGGTACCTGAGGACTGGAGGAGGGCAGATGTGATTCCCCTTCACAACAGTGGGAGCAGAGCAGAAGCAGGAAACTACATAACTGTTAGTTTAACCTCAGTGATAAGGGAAAATGATGGAATCACTTCTGAAGGAAAGAATTGTCGAGTATCTAGAGGCCAGAGGGGCAAAGGACCCAAGGCAGCATGGATTCACAGTGGGAAGGTAATGCCAGACGAATCTAATAGATTTCTTTGACTGGGTGACCAAAGTAGTAGATCAGGGAGGGGCTGTGGACATGGTCTACCTAGACTTTAGCAAGGCATTTGACACAGTCCTGCACAAAAGATTAATATACAAGTTAGCCAGCCTGAGAGTGGGTCCCAAGATGACAGCCTGGGTAAAGAATTGGCTGGAGAATAGGACACAGAGAGTAATAGTAAATGGAGTCCACTCTGAAGAAAGGGGGGGTTACTAGTGGGGTACCACAGGGTTCAGTATTAGGACCGATCCTCTTCAACGTCTTTATTAGCAACATTGCAGAGGGACTGGAAGGAAAAGTATGTCTCTTTGCAGATGACACAAAGATCTGCAACAGAGTTGATGCACAAGGTGGGATGGAAAGGATGAGAAGGGACTTGGCAAGGTTAGAGGAATGGTGAAATGTATGGCAGCTTAGAATCAATGCTAAGAAGTGCAAGGTAATGCACCTGGGAAACAAAAACCCAGGAGAAGAGTACACAATGGGGGGTGAGATACTAACAACAACAAAAATGGAAAGGGACCTGGGGTAGTCATATCAGATGACCTAAAGGTGGGCAAGCAATGTGAGAGGGCAGTAAGGAGGGCTGGGGGGATACTGGGATGCATAGAGAGGCATCACCAGTAGAAAACAGGAAGTTGTTATCCCTCTGTACAGACAGCTGGTGAGACCCCATCTGGAGTACTGCATGCAGTTCTGGAGACCTAATCTCTGCAAAGACATAGACAGGATGGAAGCTGTCCAGAGGAGGGCAACTAAAATGGTGCAGGGTCTGCACCGGAAGACATATGAAGAAAGACTTAAGGAGCTTAATATGTATAGCCTTGAGGAAAGGAGGGAGAGGGGGGACATGATAGAAACTTGCAAGTACCTCAAGGGAATCAACAAAGTCCAAGAGGGTAGCATCTTTCAAACAAAGAGGTGTGCAAGGGGGCACAATTTGAAGATGGGGGGGAGGCTCAGAGGTAATGTAAAGAAGTATTTTTTCACAGAGAGGGTTGTGGATGCATGGAACAGCCTTCCGGAGGAGGCTGTGGAGTCAAAAACAGTGGTGGAATTCAAGCATGCATGGGACAGTCATAAGGCAATTCTAGAGCGTGGGGCTAGGAAGAAGTAGGCTGCTGGTTAACTAGGATCTGCAGCTTATCCATTAGGTAGGGAAATGGGCAGACTGGGTGGGCCAAGCGGTCCTTATCTCCTGTCAAATTCTATGTTTCTATCTTTCTAAAGATCAGCATCTATAAAAGATGCACATGACCTTACCTTTCATTAAAGATGAGCAGTCACAGAAACAAAATATGCTTCTCAGGATGTCAGAACAGCTGAATTTGACAGGACTTCTCAGAAAAGTGATGCAACAGTTTCTTCATGCCCCTATTCATGGCCTGCTTTTACTCAAAAGCAAGAATAGCTAAAGTAGCCTGACATCTCCGAAGCAGGCTTCTCCTGTATGATCAATCAATCTTTGATAGTTGAAAATGAAGATTCATACATGGCAGTAGAGCATCCAAACATTGCCAGAGTAGCTATTATGTGTTGATGGAAATGCTTCTGTTTGAGAATATAGTGCCTTTAGAAGAGTTAAGGTTGACCGCACAGTTGACTTGTTTTTCAGATACCTCTTCACAACAGTTATCTCTTCTTTCAATTTCAAAGGAAGTTCAATCCTAAATTTCTCGAGAGGCTTGAGGGCATCTAGTGACAAGTACTCATTTTGTAAAGCTGAAACAGAACTGATCACGGTGAAGAAGCAATCATTGCTTTTGCATAGCAGATCTATTTCACTCAAGATTTGGTCAATCATAGAAAAGTAGGCAGATTGAATTTTAATTGCAATATCTTCCTCTCCCCTTCCTTGGCCCAAAGTCTCTGTGATTATGGAATCCGGTATCTGAGATGACCTTTTGCAAGGTCTTTTGTGTTTGGTGGGTGATGATGGACTTGAGGCCTTATCAAGCAGTGATTCTGCCTTATCTTTACATTCATCAAATGTGTCATTTCCCTGAGAGAAGAAATTTCCTGGTACACAAGGTCAATCAATTCCATGGTAGTCATCAATCCTGCCATTTGCAATTGAGGTATTTTATCAACAGGTTGAATATCTCCAATAATCAAGTTCATCAGAATGGCAGAATAGGTAAATCTATATGCAAAACAGTTTCCAGATATCCCCTGGCTTTAGCGACCAAATCGCCATCCATGTATGTGCTTGATGAAATTTTCTTTAGAGTCTCCACAATTTCTTTGTATTCCAGAATGATGGTCTAACTCATTTCAAAGTGTCCTGACCATCCCTGCTCAAGAAGACCCTTCAGATGCCTGCTCTGGTACACTGCAGACACTTTTGGCTGACAGAAAAATAGATAAAGAGAACTGCATTGGTAGAAGTATTGACCATGGATAGGAATAGGTGATATCATGTGAATAATCACCAAACATATACGGTGATTGTAGCAATGATTGTATGGACTTTTGCAACCCAATTTACTTTGTACTGTGTATGCATTTGAACATAGCCTTTTTCCCCTCACATGACATTTTGCACTATTGTAGCACTGAGACAGCATCTTGTTGGTGTCAAGTTTAGCATCTAACAAACTTCTTAAAGTTTTATCAGCCATCAGTTTGGCATCCAACTGATCAGGATCAAGAGATGGCATATCTAGCTGGGACTCATGTACTTCACCTTCCTTTACATACCTGATTCCAATGGAAATATTTTCAGTGTATTTAGAGTCTCTAGTTCCATTCTCAAGCAAAGTGTACCAGCCTACATTGGTGTTTTATATGTCTTCAGCCACACTTTCTTTTGCTAGCTGTGTCACAGTCTCAATAATTTCATTTTGAATATCTGGAGACAAATATGTCACATCTGTTTGCATTTGCTTATGAACGTTTGCGAGTTTGGCATCCTTTTTCAATGTATACTGAAACAGTCTGATAAATAGTCCTTCTTCAGTAAATGTTTTTTTTATCATCACCATGGAATGCAAGCTCATTTACAGCAAGAAACTGAACAACTTCAGCAACAGATTGTATATAGTACTTGTTATCCTCCAAAATATCACTTGAAAGCATGGTTGAGATGCTTTTAACAGCTTCAACACATTTATTTTGTTCAATCCTTTTTGACGTGCAGGTTATATGCACAGGCAATACTGCATGCTGCTTGAAACCTCTATCTTTATCTCCCAAAGCTCATTTCTAATTTTGAAATCCTGTAGTTGTAAAAGCAGTTTCCTTTGAACCATGGGGATAAAATATGCAAAAAGCGAAACAGAAAGATGCATCTCTCTCTCAGGTGATTATTCCAGCCAGTCAAATCATTTATACCACTCAACCTAAAAAGACCTTCCATTTTCATCTCTTGGAAACTTAACGTTTACAGGACGGTAAGGCTCTTTGGTGTTTAAGTCCTTTGACACTGATCTAACTACAGATGGGTCCAAAGAAAGTTTGTTCACTCCTGCTCTGTCAGATGGGGCAAAGTAGGGCCACTAGCCCTAAACTGCAAAAGTCCCAAGTGAAGCGAACCGAGAGTGTTGAGTTGAGAGATATGATGAGGAAATATATTATTGGTTAGGAATATTAGGATTCAGAATATAGAACAAATCAACTAGGTGGTAAGGCAGTTCTTTTCCAGTTTGGCTACCTGATGTTACTTTCACCAAAATGGAGAGGCAGGAGGCACGACTTATGAAAAGGAACAGTCTATTGAGCAACTGACCACAGGAATAGGAACAGGAGAAAGGGGATGCAACAGCATTCAGTCTACAAAATTCAACCAGTGCTCTAAAAGACCTTATACTCTAAGCACTAATATTACTATGGTGACTAATGGTTCTCCTTGTAAAGATTCTAAAACTCTAAACCGTATACTGTATCTCATAAATGCTAATCTTATACTGTATCTGTACACGCTAATACTTCTACTGTTACTAATGGTTCTATTTGTAAGGACTCTAAACCTTAAATTGTATATTATATTTATGAACAATATATCTATGAACACTGTGTTTCTATTGTGGTTGTATGGATCTAGTCACAAGACTCTAAGACTCTATGTATGACATCTACAATAATTTCCACTTCAAAAGTACTTTTGGATCCGTTGGGCACCATAAATAGCAGAAGACTGCACAACAAGGAAACCTCTGCGTATGTGCTTCCATTGGCCAGCTTGTGGAGCAGGTGAAGTGAACCCTTGGACACTGGGTAACAACTGACCCAGTGATAAGAACAAATACACTTGTAAGTAGTATATGTGTATACTAACTGTCAAAATTTGATATAAAAAAATGACGTACGATAGGTTGCCAGATATGGTGTAAAGTCCCGCCCCTTCCACTTCCAGTGTGCGACAGAAATAACACAGTGTCCGGCCCCTTCTGCTTCCCATTTGTGGCAGAAATGATACAACGTCCGGCCCCTTCCAAGTGCGCCGGATATAATACAACCCACCCCCCCATTTTCTCACCTTTGTGCACCAGATATTATGCAGCCCCCCCTCCATATTGTGATGCTGCTATGGGTGGAGTGAAGGTTGTCATGTTTAGGCTTGCCCAAGACATGTCAGAAGCTGTTTTGCACATTTTAGTATATAAGTAAGTAAGTAAAATTGTATTTATAAAAAGTACCCTTCCAATGCCCAAAGCGCTTTTGCAATGAAACTACAAACAATGCAATAAACATAATAAAATACAAACTATAATTTACTAAAATGACTCCTATGCCAATATTCTTTATATCAATACTGAATGCCTACAGCTGTTGTTCCCTTACAGTTTATATATGTTTATTTTGTCACAGCCTAAGTGGCCTATAGTAGTTCAGTTATGTTTTCCCTGTCCATTTTATTTCTGTTTTTAATAAATTGAGAGGCTCTTTAATAAATGGGGTAAAGCCTCTGATGCGATGCTGCCTTTACACTGTTTAAAAGATGCTTATAGTTGTCATATGTTTATTTTGTCACAGCCTGAATGGCTTATAATAGTTCAGTTATGTTTTTCTTGTTCATTTTATTTTTTATTTTTAATAAATTGAGATGTTCTTTAATAAATGGGGTGAAGCCTCTGATCAGATGCTGCCTTTACACTGTTTAAAAGGTGTGCTTTTGTATTTTGAATAAAAGCAATACAACTTTTGATCAAGTTCACAGTGTTTAAAATATGTTGTGCAGTACTGTTATCTGTTTCAAAAAAATGCTGTTTTGCACATTTTAGTATGCTTTATATCAACATTTAATGCCTACAGATGTTGTTCCCTTACAGTTTTCATATTTTTAGTTTGTCACAGCCTAAATGTCTTAAATTGGTTTTAATTAAGTTCTCCCCTGCTCATTTTATTTCTTTTATAATTGAGAGGTCCTTCTTTCTATAACCATCAGTCTCCACACCCCCAAATGCAAAATGTTTTTAGTGTGTAATGTATCCTTTATTATTTTACATTCTAAAAATAGTTGCACACGTTGTTTAAGCAATTCTCTTTTTACAGGAAAAGACAGGCATTGTTTTGCAGGTTATCAAAAAGTATATGTCTTTATAACGTGCTCTTAGGTGTATGCTAATATTTATTTTATTTAAAACTATAACATGTTTTTCTTAAATGTGCAGGTCTTGAAATATTGTCTTTTGAATTACTTTATTTCAAGACCTGAATTTAAAACTCAAATTATGGTGGTCTAGGGAGCATATGTCATGCTTTAAATTTATCAGTTGAAGTTATCTGTTACGCCCTGTGAAATGCAGGGCTGTCCACTGTTGCTTGGGGCTTATGTTTGGGTGAAACCTGTTGTATCCAAATGGATAGGAGAGGACTCCTGACCAGTTTAAACTGTTACCACTTTATCTAGAACTGCACAGCAAAGTCTTTGACTCTTCACAAGAATAACAACTGTGCTGGCTTAAGATATTTCTTAGGCCTGTTTGACCATTAGAGTGGTCACACACACACACACACACACACATCTGAAAAACTGTGACCAGCTGAATTATGAGCATTTCTAGCACATGTCAATTATTTTAGCTTTGTAGCCAAAGTTATTACATTCATAAGCAATAAAAATGTTATAATGAAAGTGTCTCTTTTGTTAAACAGCATGATAGTTATTCTAAAATGAGTCTATACAATGAACCCTACTGTAAATGTTTTTATTGGAGAAACACACACACACACACACACACACTTAAGTTTGTGCTTTAACATTTGTAAATATGTGTGAGAAGTATTGTATTATATCATAGTTTTATTTCTGGTTGTTAAATAATTAAGTTTCAGAACAACCCCTCTTAATGTTTCTTTCCATTTAAAACAAAGGCCCTATTTGTTTCACTGGAAGAAAGTCTGAATTATTTCATCTGCTTTTGTTTTACTGTACATAGTTTTTGCCTTAACATTTGAAAATATGTATTAGAAGTGTTTTATTATATCATAGTTTTATTTCTGGTTCTTAAATAATTACATTTTAAAACAATCCCTCTTAATGTTTCTTTCCATTTAAAACAAAGGCCCTATTCATTTTAATTGAAAGAAGTTTGGTTTATTTTATCTGCTTGTGTTTCACACAGTTTGTGCATTAACATCTGTAAATATGTATTGTATCATATCATAGTTTTATTTCAGGTCATATCTGTTTTAAACCATTTTCTTCTCAAATATATATGTGTAAGGCCAAGACCGCCCCCAAGTATTTAAATGTAATGATTACTAATCAATGAGTCTTCTAGCCTCTCATTGGTCTATGTTCAGTGTTGGGTAAGTTACTTTTTTGTATTACCTTATATTACTTTTGGAAATTTGTTCCAGAAAGCTCTGTGCAGTCACTAGTAAGGATGGAGGAGTACTGGAAAAAGTAATACACCTTACAGTTACAATTACTTATGTCTTTTTATACAAAAGAAATACATAACTGTAACTGATCGCATTTATTTGAAAGTAACCAGTAACTAACCTATTACTTTCAAAAAATGTAATCTGTTATAGTTATTTATTATTTTTGTATTGTTTTTATATAAAAATAAATAAGTAACTATAATTGTAAGGTGTATTACTTTTTCTAGTACTTCTCCATCCTTGCTAGTGACTGCACAGAGCTTTCTGGAACAAGTTTCCAAATGTAACAGAAAGTAATAGAAAAAGTAACTTACCCAACACTGCCTATGTTACACTGGTTATTGGTTTCTGCCCGTGCCTGGGGGGCATGTTTAGACCCTTTGTACCTCATAAAAGTTGACGCATTAGCTCACAACTTCCTGTTTACAGCCAGTGAACCAGTGTCAGTAAGACTTTTGAATAGTTTCATGGTTTTTTAAAAACTCTTGTGTCATAGATTTTAAAACGGCTAATTATTTTTGCAAAACAGCTTTCTCAGGTTGGCTTTCATGATCTTGTTTTAGAATCTAAAGTATCACAAGGAGATGGTGGTGAGTGCACTTTAATCTGTTCTTTTTTAATATTTTAAGTGGGAAAAATGAAACTTATTAAACTATAACATAGCTTTTTATAATGTAGGTTTGCCAGCCTTGTCTATATCAAGCAATTGTCCTGCAGTGCCTCATACAGCTATACATGGTATGTCAAATTAAGGTTTTCAAACATGTTATTAGCACTTAAATGTTATAACTGTGTGTGTATGGGGGCAATTCCATAGTCTTATTTTTTTTTTGCCAGTGTTGCATACACTTGGAGTTGTGTATAATATTGTATTTACTTTAAAATGTTTTGCTGTTCATCATCCAGAGAACCATAGTCTATTTTACAGATGTAAAAATGACTAGCAATTAGATGTTATGCTTTACCATTTGTGCATTTATAACTATCACTGTATACTGTGAGCCAGGGGTTTAAACATCTAACAAACTGGTTTATTAAAGGTCTGAACTTTGTAGAAAGATGTTTTAAATTTTGCTGCTAAAACGTGAAACACTGCTAAAGTTTGCTCTTTAATATGTAAAACTGTAAAAATAAATTAACAGCAGTATATATGGTAATTAGTGTTGACTTATAAACTGTTTTTATTTTTGTAATAGAAACGGAGCAACCAGGGCCTTCATCCAAAACTACTGTATAACGCTAAGGATTGAGAACCAAAAAGCAGGTATGCTGCAGTTAAAGTAGCCAAATCTGTGGTATTACATTACCTATAGTGTTTACAGTTTTTTACAATGCAAGTTAATAATGGGGCAGATTTGTTAAAGATTGTAAATTTGCTGCTGTGCTTTTTTGTGAATTTAGTAGGCCTCCTTGTAAGAAAAAGTATGCTATATAGCCACATGTTTCTAAAGTATACATTAAGAAGATCTGGTGTGACAATGCCCCCCCCCCCAATATCCCTTACTGTTATTTATAGTTTTAAATCAAGGATGTTTAATGCAGCAAATTATTTAATATGCCTACATTTTGCATGTTTTTTTTCAAGGTACCAATCAACTAAAACAGATCAAAATGCAATAAAAGAAATATATATCTGTCATGAAATGTACCTAATATATAATCAGCATACAAAATACAGCGCTATTATAAGGCAGCATGCATTACAGGGGCTATATATTTATGTATTTTTAATGTAATGTTTTCTAGATAATATCAATTTTAAGCCTCTAGAAACAGTATTTACAAAGCATGCAAGAGGCCACCACACACATTCAAGGTTATCTAGACAGAAAGAGAGTCTTCCTGACCAGACAAGACTGCTGCTACCTCCAGTGCCTGCACCCCCAAAAGCAAGCAAAAGGAATGAGGGCTGTGTGAAAAGTTGTTCAGCCCTAACTGGAGAATCTTTATGGACAGACCAACCACCCCCCACAAACAGAAATGAAAAACTTGAACACCATTGCCGTATAGGTATTGGGGGATAAACTTTGCTGCAAAAATAACTATAAGCAAACACAAACACCTGTAGCATTAATCAGTGCCCCTGATAGTATATCTGCAGAGCTGTCACACATTAAATCACCTGCTGTGTGTAAGACTAAAGCTGACCCTGTAATTACGCCTGCAACTTTGACACCCCAAAAAGTGTCACCACATGAGCAAAACTCAACTGGTGGCGCCCTTGTATATACATATAGTTATAATTTAGATCTTTTTTGCATACCTGTGGTGGTTTCTTCACATGTGACATTGCCCCATGGTTGGAGACTAACATTTGACATTTTTAATAACACATTTAAGGGGGTCAGCTTCCCAGAAACAAAACCATCATAATACAAGATTTTAAACTGTAAATATACATGTTGTTATAGTTGTTTAAATACCAGAAATGGTGAGCACTAAAAAACTAATTAAAAAATTAGCCTGTAGTGGTGCAAACATTTCTACTATATGAAATAACTGTAACAAAATGATTGATAAAATTATACAATGTGTGCAGGTCTTTATAAACACTTGGTGTAATATAGTGAATCAGTATATTATGTGTAGAATTTGAAAGGCTAAAAAAATATTGGCTACCCGTAACAAAATGCAGCAGCATTAGGCATCCCTGCAAAAATACAGGGCTCCACCACTGAACAATGTGGTATCTGAGTCTGCCACACCATGCTGTGTGTGTGTGACTGTTGTGCAAGTTCCCTATTTAAAAAAATCTCCTGGAGGTTACTCCCTCTTTCCCTGTAGGGAAGACTTAACACTATCAAAATGAATGTATTACCGAGGATTTTATACCCATTGGGGATGCTAGGATGCTTTTTGCCCAAAGTTTGGTTTACCAGGCTTCAAAAAATGGTTAATGGTTTTATGGTGAGGAAAGGGGGTCCGCAGGGCTTATTTTAAGCTAACGGCTCCCAAGCATCAGAGTGGCCTTGTGGCTCCTTCCTTCTTCTTATGCTATAGTGCTTATCATGTCAGTAAGTTGGCATTTTGGGCCAAAAATTACGGGTCTTCAACACATCTAGAATATTCCCCCCTGTGGCTGGATATAGAGAAACAATTAGTATCAAAAACCCACTGTTCATTATCCGCACTTTTATATGTCACCCCTTCTTATATACCCAGACCTCTTAAGAATACTCCTATTGGGTGGGCCCTTAAGGCCCTTCATCAGCTCCAAAAGCACCTTGAAATGAGATGGTATCAGTCATTTGAGCAGCCTGTTATTTGTAACCCTCACTTTAAGATTGGAAACAATCCCATATCTTCTACCTTTTGGCCTCTAATAGACAGCTATAAGGTCTCTGACTTTCTTTTGAATGGGGGACCTGATCCTTTTGCTCACTTTCAAAGGAGCAACAGAGTACTGGATACCTATGCCTTTAAGTATGCACAGGTTAGTAAGGCTCTTACTTCCTTTTCCGAAATATCTCTGAGATAAGCTCTAATGTTGAGGAATTGTCTGCAATCCTTCAAGTAGCTAACCAGCCCCATTCTGTTTCCAAAACGTATAAGAATCTCCAAGTATTAGACTCTGGCTTACCAACTGGGATTTGTTATTATTGGACTCAGGAATTAGGAATCTCTGCTGACACTTATATATGGAGAAAACTTTGGCAGACATCCTACAAATTTATTAAGTAGGATAGACTTCATTTAGTCCATTTTAATATTATGAATAACCTTTATTTTATGCTGATAAAGGTCTTTAAAATTGGTAAATTACTTTCATCAGATTGTGGACGATACAAGTGTGACATCAGTTCCCTTTACCACCTTATGGACCTGCCCTAAGGTACAGATCTTTTGTCAATCCATCAGTAGAATTTTGGATCCTCTCTTGGGATTAGATACTTTGTTTACCCCTGAATCCTGCTTTTTAAATGTTTTCCCTCCTGGAACTCCAAGAGTTAGAAAGGATCATTTGGCGCTTATTGCTGCAACTGCCAAGTTGGTTATCATGAGACAATGGGCAGATGATACTCTTCCCCAGTAATAGAATAGTATAAGGAGGTTCTACTGGCTTTGCAGTTGGAAAGGCATATTGCATCCATGCAGGATAGGTTGAAAGCTTTTCAGACAACTTGGGGATCTCTGGAGACTCTTCTTGCCTTATGGAAACCTTAATAGTCCTTCATATCTTACAATGTGATAGATTGTCTTGGTTCAAACTTAGCTGGGTAGTGTTTGGTATAAGGGATGGGGAAGGGGTGGAGTGGTGTTATTGTGATGCTGTGTATTTGGTGTTTGTTTATTTTAATTTTTGTATGTTTTAATACAGTCTTCCTGGTTTGTATGACATCATGTAACTGTCTTTGTGGATTGTTGAAAATTAATAAAGCATATTTAATTAAAAAAAAAATCTCCTGAGTGTCAAAGTAGCGAGTGTGAAACTGAGTGTTGTATGTGTGAACAGTGTGGGTGGGGGCAATGTGATATTTCTCATATGCACACAGATTTGACAGACAGTGAATATTTTATGAGTCCTGCACAAAATAGCACCCCTGAAGACCTACAGATAGGGGGTGGTGCCACACCAAGCCATGAAGAAGACAATTGTAGTCAGGAGGGTCAGCAGTTAATGGAAGAGGGTCTAGTGGAACCTGTCTACACAGATCTGACAGACTGGAGAGGTATATTGTGACAAGGGTGGTTTTAAACTAGTTGGGGGGTGGAAAGTGGACAGCAGGTAGGCAGGGATCCGATAGAGTGGAGTCACAGCCTACCCCCCAGGCTAGCAGGGAAGGACTCAGGGAGGTAGCGGTCCCCCTTTTTCTTCCATGAACACTGAACAAAAGTATTCATTCGGTGCTTCTGACTGCTCCTCCCCCTTTTCTGTACACTCTCCACCCCTTTTTATCCTCACTATTTTCTTCTTGCACTTCCTTTTCTCCCTGACGTATCTGAAAAAGTCTTTCTCCCCCCAGTTAATTCCCTGTGCAAATCTCAGCTCCCTCTGGGCCTTGGCTTCTCTCACTTTTCTGGACATTGGACATGGGATGGTGAGCAAGGTAAGTCTGTTTGCTGACGACACCAAAATCGGAGCAGTGGTGGATGGAGAGGAGGATGAGTGGAAGCAGCTGCAGGGGGACCTAAGTAAGCTAGAGGAGTGGTCAGAGAGGTGGCATCTGGGGTTCAATGCAAAGAAGTGCAAGGTTATGCACTTTGAGGTGGAAAACCCAAGGAGAGAATACTGACTGGGGTTAAGCTGGGGGATTACAGAGGAGGAGAAGGACCTTGGGGTAATGATAACGGGGACTATGAACAACACTGCCCAGTACAGGAGAGCAGCTGCAAAAGTGAATAAAATGCTGGGGTGCATAGCAAGGGGGTTTGTCCAGGTGAAGTGAGGTGATCTTGCCCCTCTACAAATCACTGGTTAGGCCGCACTTACAGTATTGTGTGCAGGTTTGGAGGCCATACCTAAAACATGATATCAGGCTGTGGGAGGGGGTGCAGAGGAGGGCAACAAAGATGATATGTGGAATGGAGGGGAGAGACTATGACAGCAGGCTGGAACACCTCAATACATACACCCTGGAGGATAGAAGGGACAGGGGGGACATGATAGATACATTCAAGTATCTGAGGGGAATCAATAAGGATGGGGCAGATGGGGTCTTTAAGTTCAATCAATCAATCAATCAAGTCTTTATTTAACCAGGCGTTCATCGTTGAGCAGAAGCTCATTTGCAAGATGGACCTGGGTGGAGCATGAACTATTGTATATACAGGTCAACACAGGTATTAACAAGGCATTACAGATAATACTCTTTACAGAGAGGAAGAAAAAGAAGTTCATATGTACATAGAATTATACAGATATTGTACAGATTACACGGTATTTACATACATAGAAGTGTCTATAGGAAGATAAAGCAGGTTATCTAAGGTTGCAGGAGGAAGTAACGAAGAAAAATAAAATAAAAATATACACCAGGTAGAGGTGAAGGTAGGGGGGAAGAGAGGGAGGGAAGTAGGGGGAGAAAGGCTAGGAGGGCACGGTGCACAGAAAGGAGTTGGTAAAGCTGGATGTAGAGAAGGTGGATGGAGAAAAGGAGTATGTGTGAGCCTCGGATTGAATGCTATAAAGTACGGGCATGGTAGGATGTCACAACCCAGGTAGTGAGCTCCTATCTGAGGTTGGGAAAGGAAGAATAAGGATGGATGGGCCTAGTGTTGATAAGACAGGGGATGAGAGAGAACAAATTAGGCTGGTGAGGAGCAAGCTGGGGGGTCATGCTTAAATTGGGTCTAGGCGTGGCTATATACCGGTGCAGACACCGGTACTGGGTCTGAGTGGGTGAAGCAGTTACATACTTCTCTGATTGTACGGAAATAAAGCATCTTGAAAGCATTTATACCGATTAGAGTGCTTAATTTGAGGGTTTTTTGTAGATCGTTCCATAAGGTAGGTAGCACGAAGCTTATGGCTGCCCTGCCGAAGCGGGATTTTGCTTTGGGTACTTTAAGTGTAATAGCTGAGTAACTTCAACGCGTATTTCCCAATTATACTCAGGGAAGACAGCAGGAGATATAGTAAGGCAGCTTATTAGAGATGGCTCTATAGGTCCAGAGGCGGCGTTTCTGTGGTGCCTGAACTTTAGTGATGTCCATCCCACTGCGCATATAGGGTGCAGTGATGTGTGTCGAAGGGAGTCCGTTATAAACCTCAGTGCTCGATGGTAGAGTGTGTCCAGTTTAGCCATGTAAGAGTTGGGGCATTGGCTGTAGAGGAAGTCACGAATCAACCAATGATAGGAAAATGGATTGGACCAGTTGTTTCTTGGCATCTCTGGTGAGAAATTGGCTGATTCTAAAACAGTCCAAGCCTTTGCGAAGTCGCTTTAGCAAGTCCTCTATATGTTCAATGAAGGAGAGTCTTTGGTCTATCCAAACTCCCAGATACTTGAATTTTGTAACAAATTCTAGTTTTTCACCTAGAACTGTGGTAATTTGGGAACTGTCCCACTGGACACAGGGTTAGCTGTGCGGATAAAAGGAGAGAGACCATCGCTTAGTTTTTTTGGCATTAAGGAGTAGCTTTTTTGGAGGAGTTGTTTGCAAAGGTTGAATTCTGACTGTAGGTCATTGCAGGCAGCTTCAGGTGTTGGGCGACTCACGTAGAGAACTGTATCATCTGCAAACAGATGGATGTTGGCTTCTTTATGCAGTAGTCGATGTTATTAATGTAGATTGCAAAATGTAAGGGCCTAATATAGAACCTTGAGGTACCCTCTTTGCAGAGTTTTAAAGGGGGACAGGCCTCCTTCGGCTTTAACTTGTTGAAGGTGCCCTGTAAGATAGTCAGTGAACCAACGCAGAGAGGAGGGGTCCACACCTATGGTTTGAAGGATGGAGAGGAGCAGACTATGGTCGACGGTGTCGAAATTCTTGCTTAGATCAAGGAAAACAGCACAAATAAAGTTTTTGCTCTCAAGATTATGCTGCCAGTCGTTAGTAACTTTGGCGAGGGCTGAGATAGTGCTATGTTTAGCTCTGAATCCGGACTGCATAGGATTTAGCAGTTCCCTAGACTCAAGGTGAGTTCTCAGCTGTGCATTTACAATTTTCTAGGAGCTTGGACAGGACCGGAAGGAGGAAATTGGCCTGTAGTTATTGAGATGCCAAGGTCACCTGATTTGAACAGTGGTATGACATGTGCTGTCTTTCATATAGGTGGTAAGGTGCCCTGAGACAGGGATAAGTTAAAAAGGTGGGTGATGGGTATTGCTAGTACATGGTAGGCAATTTTTAGGAAGTAAGGGTCAAGGGAGTCGGCCCCAGCACTTTTTCTAGTATCCAACTGAAGCAAGAGGTCCTCTACCTCTTTCAGTGTGGCAGGTTGAAGTGAGAAAGGCGGCGGTTTATCGGAGCCAGGTAGCTGGCTGGGCAGTCTGGGAGCGAAGTATGTTTGCAGGGAGTTATCAAATGCCATGCCTGCAGTAGCAAAGTGGTTATTGAATGCATCAAGTATATCCATCTTTTCGGGTTATAGTCAAGTTGCCAGAGGTAATCTTGGTCGGGAGTGAATTTCCTGGGAGTGGCTAGCAGATCACTGATTGTGTTCCAGAGCTTGATTGGACTTTTGTGGCAGAGTCGAGTTCGGATTTGAAGAAGGTGGCCTTCATTCTCTGATTGTTTTGGTACATAATTGTGAGTCTCCTGAACTGGTTCCAACTCTGCAGTGTTCAGTCTAAGTGCTTTTTTTCCAGAGCTTATCTCTTTCTAGAAGCAAGGACTTGATCTGAGGGTGAACCATTTACAGGTTTTGGTCCTAGTTCGAACTTTAATAAGGAGCATACTTATTAAGGGCCCTTGATAGAATGTTGTGGAAGATATTGTAAGCTGACGTATCGTTTGGCCAGGTAGAAATCTTGCCACTCAGGGAGTACTTAAGCTCGTTTAGGTAGGCATGTTCATTGAAGTTGCGCCTGGATCTCTCATAGAGAACTTGCTGATGGGTGCTGGGTTGTTGGTGGATCTTATCCCGCAATAAAACAATGGTTGCTGGCATCTGAGAAGAAGACATCAGCGTGGGAGAAGAGATGAGGTTTGCTCACCATTAGCACATCCAAAAGTGTACTTTTACTGGGGTTCTTCACGTTTGGGCGTGTTGGTTCAGTAATAAGTTGCGCCAGCCCATGTTCATCACAGAAGGATGCAAGGGGCATGTGTTAGAGAGCCAGTCAAGTTGAGGTTTCCTAAAATAATAGTTTCTGGCAGCCCCTGTCCCAACTTGTCACTTAGATATGACACAGCTGTAGGCCAGCAGACAGTGGTCTGTAGCATCCTATTACGCAGAGTGCAGTAGTCTGTGTAATTTCCACTTAAGAATTAGGCATTCGAATGGCTGGTGACAGATGCCGAGGATAAGCAGGAGGCAGAAAATTTGTCTTTAACGTGAGATAGCTACCCTCCTCTTCTGGCATGCCTATCAGCTCTGAACAAGGCATAGCTGGGTATTTTTACTTCTATCAGTGGTGCTGGGTCTAAGCCAAGTTTGGAAATCACAGGTATGTCAGAGAGGTATGATTTACCCAGGTTTGTATTAAGGTTATCTTTTAAGGAGGCTACACGTTAATATGCAAGAAGTTTATTCCTTTTAAATTTGCTAGTTCTGCTGGCAAAGCAATAGCTTCTGGGGGCCAGGGTTGAGTTCTACGTTGCCTGAACAAAGCAGGAGGATAAGTAGGATTTTTCTAACAGCGCCAATTATAAGCTTGTAATTTCTGCCTTTCTCCCGCCTAGTAGATCTGATGTTTTAGGGACTGGAAAGTAGCCACCATAGAAGAGCTGATCTGTTGTAGCAAGAGCTAGTACCCCTACCACAATAGGCGGGGAGGAGATAGAAGTCTGCGTGGTGGGAGGTGGGCCTTGTGGTGGGGGAGTGTTATAAGTACTACTGGTATGTGTGGTCCAAGAGCAAGGTTCGAGGTACTGGTACTTGGAATCACGGAGGCAATTAAAGGATAAGTTGCCATGTGGTATACAGCACAAGGTGCCGTTGTAGACCAAACATGATGGTAGTTCAGGTGTCCAATGCTGGGCAGCTGGTATCAGCAGAAGAAGGGGCAGTAAAGGAGCCATAAAGGGCCCGACATGATGGTACCTCAAAAAGGAGCCACTCAATTAGCCCAGGGCCAGTGGGGTTGCTGGATTAATGAAGCTATCAGTAGCTTCAATCCAGGTCGACCCAAATTTGACAGCATTAAAGATATTTAGTGGTGAAGGCACAGCCAAGGAGAGCCTATGCATTTTAGTAAGGCGAGGCCCTGAGAGTTGGATCCCGTGAGGCTGGATAGAGAAGAGGGATCACGAGCTAAGTCTCTATTGGTGGGGCACTGCACCAGGGGACGTGGACTAATATTTTGGCAGGAGCTACTGTATTTAATAATCAGCGGAGGTGGGGAGGGGGCGGTAAAAGTTGCTGGCGTAGCTGGGCGACCTTTGTAGGGCTCAAGGTTGCGGTCTCGAGCATCGGCTAGAGGGGCGCCAACCGCCCGCTAGCCAGGAATCCCGCAGCTTAGGAGCTGGGAGCCTGGGCGACAGTTTCTCGGCTGAGGGAGAGAAGGAGAGTGAGGGTTAATAAAGTGGATTCACATAAAGGGTTAGACAGAACAGCGGGGAGTCCAAAATTTGCAGAACAAAAGGACATGTATGGTACCAGCAATGCCAAAAGAGGTAGTGATGAGTGGTGGTTGCACCCCAAGGTAGTTTGTTTGGCATTGCTGGCCTGCTTAACTGCAAGCTGGTTTATACTTGAAAAGGCATATAGTCGAATTAGGGTGAGGTCCCTAACAATAGGGCAGGTAGAGCAGTAATTGAGTGGAGTTAGATGGAGTGGCTGGAGAAAAGGTTGAGAGGAAATGTGGGATCCTGTGGGTGGGACTGTTTTAAAAAGGGGCGGTAAGAAAGTGGGTCAAGTCAGGTATTAAAGACAGGGAGGCCAATAGCATGAAAATGTGCAGCAGTGGAGTGACTAATCTGCTGCTAGGCTGAGGAAGGGGTGGAGTAAGGGTCTATTTAATACTGTGAGGAGGAGGGGAGGGGGTGGGTGAAAAATTCAGTCCAGAACAAGCACAGAAAGAGATTTCCTCTGAGACCAGGAAGCACCAGGCATTGGAAAATCAGCCAAGGAGTACAGCTGCCAGTCAGTGCCTGGTTCCTCCACTGGGCATCCAGTCAAAACAGTGGCATTCAAAACCACGGGTTTCGGAGGTCCGGTGCGTACCTGAATCTGTCCGGGGGTCAGTCGGGTGGTCTGTTAGCTGTGGCCTGCTCAGAGAGAGCCAAGGCCACAGGAGCAGCTTGGGAAGCTCACAGATGGGCTGTCTGTGGAACAAGGAGGGAAACACAGAGGATTAAATACAGCTAGAGTACAATAGCAAGCTCAGTGGGGGCAGGCAATGGGGAAAGACAAAGCATGAGGTAAAGAGGTGGTAAATGCAGGGCAATTATTTGGAGCTAGAAGAGGAGTTAATGGGGGTCGTCTGTGCTTTGGCACCGGGATGTCTGAGGAGGACAGCAGCAGCAGCAGGGGGGGTGTAAGGAAAGGGTTTGTAGGTAAGGCAGAGAAGAAAGTAAGGTGTTTAGAGAGACAGCATTACAAGTGGGGCAGAGAAATTAATAATTGGCAGAGTGACCAGTGTGGGGAAGGGGCAGAGTTTGTCAGTAGGGCAGAAATGGAAAACTGCAGCTGTCTTGCTCAGTAGCTAGGTCAAGCAGTCAAACATGGGCTACTATACAATACAGTTTGTCAAGCACTAGGTAACACTGAGAGACTAGACTAGTGGCTTGTAATAGACTAGCTAAGCTGGCAGGTAAAGTAAGACCAATTGATGCATAACATATGTAGATTACATTAACAAAAATTCAGTCCAGAACAAAGCACAGAAAGAGATTTCCCTGAGATCAGGAAGCACCAGGCGTTGGAAAATCAGCCAAGGAGTAAAGCTGCCAATCAGTGTCTGGTTCCTCCACTGAGCATCCAGTCAAAACAGTGGCATTCAAAACCATGAGTTTCGGAGGTCCGGTGCGTACCTGAATCTGTCCAGGGGTCAGTCGTTAAGGAAGTTAAGGAGGGGGAGGGTCACTAGGGGGCATGGGCTAAGAATAGAGGGGGGAAGATTTAGGAAGGAAATGAGGAGACACTATTTCACAGAGAGGGTGGTAGCAAAATGGAATGCCCTACCTGAATAGATGATATCATGTAAATCTGCGAACAGCTTCAAAAAGACATGGGTCAGGGAACAAGGGAAAGTGAGGGAGGGGTTGGCAGTGGGATGACAAAAGGGAGGGGGATTGGGGCAGTTGCAAACTAGGGGTGTTGGCTGCACACTTGAGCAGACTTAGATAGACTGGGTGGTCTGTTTCTGCTGGCACATTTGTATGTTCGTATGTTCATATGACAGTGAATATTTTACGAGTCCTGCACAAAATAGCACCGCTGAAGACCTACAGATAGGGGGCGGTGCTACCCCAAGCCATGAAAAAGACAATTGTAGTCAGGAGGGTCAGCAGTTAATGGAAGAGGGTCTAGAGGAACCTGTCTATTTAGAATTAATAAATGAATATGAAGTACCCAGAAATAATTTCAATGGTGTTGAGTATTGTCAGCAGTTTTGCTTTTCCAGTCTAGACAATATTACATCTAAAGAGCAACTATTCTGCCATCCATACAGCTGTGCAGCAGTTTTTGGACAGAATAAGGCCTACTTTAGGTAGTAAGGATTTTGCACAGCTACACTTGGATTGTGATAGTTTAAATGACCGTGTGTTTTCACTATGTAGAAATGCCCAGGAGTTAAATGCTGATGAATTTTTAGAGCACATTGCAAATTTATTAAACAGCAAGATGGAGTTGTGTGCTAATGAGACATCAAAGTTGGTAGTGACTGTTGTGAGAAATGTGCATGGGGGAGTTTCCAGAGATGTTAGAAGTGTTTTATCTAGCCATATTGTCAAGCAGAAAGCATGGCATCTAGTTAATTTGGTGAATCAAAATAATGCATTATGCTTTTCCAGGAGTGTAGTGGCTTTGCTATACCCTCAACTAGTTGGCCAACAGATATTAGCAAAAGCTAGAGATTTACAGAGCAGGGTAGGGCTGTCAGAACAAAAAATGGTAGATCTGAGCCATGTACATCTATTTGAGGCAGAGCTAGATGTGCCATCTTTGTTTTTTTATGAACAAAGCTGGTGCATGGTAGAGGTTTCTTTCATCTCCTAATAAACAGGCAAAATCTGTATTTATTCTTTTACACAAAAACCATTACTATGGTATTAACCTCAAAGGCTTTTTTGGGGCCAGAAATGTATGTGAGCATTGTAATGCCCTTTTTGCACACAAAGGTTCACACACACATGCTCTAACATGTGCTAGGCATGCAGATCATTTGGTTGTAGTAAAGTACAAAGTGAGGTGGTACAGTGCCCTGATTGTCATAAATACTGTAGCTCCACAGACTGCTACAAACAGCATAAACTGGCATACCCCGATTGTCATTTATCTAAATTGTGTGCTTCATGTGGAAAACCTCACAGTGAGAACCAGATTTGTTTTAGGCCAAAGTGCCATAATTGCCCTACAGCTGTACACCCTTTTGAAACTCACTTATGATACATCCAGCCCTTAAAGTCACCACCTTATTCAGCTAGTTATGTATATTATGATTTTGAATGCATGCAAGATGTCAGCCAAGGTGACTCTAGACATATTCCAAATTATATCTATGCCCTTGAAAGAGGTCGAAAGTGGGAGTTTGAAGGCACTAGCTGTGTTGCCCAATTTGTAAAAAAGTTTATCCAAAAAGGGTTTCAGGGGTACACTTTCACAGCTCACAATTCAAAGGAGTATGATGGCCACTTCATTTTAAACCAGCTTGTAAAAGAAAAAATGGAAGTGGAGTTATTGACTCAGGGAAGTAAATTGATGTCCATTACTGTAAAATGGCTAAATATCCGATTTATAGACAGCTTAAATTTCCTTCCAATGAGGCTTGCAGCAATGCCACGGGCTATGGGTTATGAGGGAGTAAAAGGCTACTTTCCACACTTTTTTAACAAACCAGAAAATCAGAATTATGTAGGCCCTATGCCGCAACACAAAGATTATGGTGTAGACTACATGATGGCTGATGAAAAAAGAAGTTTTTGGAGTGGTATGAAATACTTAAAGATGATGTATTTGACTTTAAAAAGGAATTACATCATTACTGTAAGGCAGATGTGGAGATACTAAAGCAGGCCTGTGAAATGTTTCAAGATGGTGTTGAGCAGATGTTTCAAGATGATGCAAAGCAAAGGGGTCAAATTGACCCCTTTCAGTACATTACTATAGCATCAATTTGCATGGCCATGTTTCGGTTTAAATTTTTAGAGTCAGACACCATAGGGATTATACATACTGACAACTATCACCGTCAGTGAAAAGCATTACTCCACGCCAGCCATACAGTGGTTGATGTACATCAGTAAACAAGAAAACATTTCCATACAGCATGCAATAAATGGTGGGGAAGTACAGGTAGGCTCTTATTTTCTGCATGGTTATTCTGTAATGGACGGTGTCCCCACAGCCTTTGAGTTTTTAGGCTGCTTTTATCACAGCTGCCAGGTGTGTTACTCTGAAGACCTGTTGAACCCTGTGCTTAACACAACCTACAGACATTTATATTACCTAACCATCAAGAAATTAAACTATCTCAGACATGAAAAAGATATGCATGTTAGGATTATGTGGGAGCATGAATGGAAGTAGTTGGTGACAATCCACAGGTGCATGCTTTTTTGAAAGCAAACCACTTTCCAGAGCTGATAGACCCCGGTGAATCACTTTATGGGGGATGCACAAATGCACTGCGTTTACATTACCATGCACAACCTGATGAGGATATCCATTATTATGATTTTACCAGTTTGTATCCCTATGTGAACAAGACCAAGACATACCCCATAGGGCACCCAGTGATCATATATGAGAATTTTATGGATCTCAGACATTATTTTGGACTTATTAAAGCTAAAGTGAATCCACCCCGTGGCCTCTTTTTACCTGTACTGCCCAGCAGGATAGGTGGAAAGCTGACATTTACTCTGTGTCGCACATGTGCCGAGGCAGCACAACAGTCACAGCCGTGTACCCATTTAGATGATCAGTGATCTCTGGAGGGTACATGGTGTTCCAAGGAATTAAATTTGGCTTTAGAGAGGGGGTACAAGGTGGCTGAGGTGCATGAAGTATGGCACTACCCAAAGAAATCTGACTGTCTTTTCACAGAGTATATTAAATTACACCTAAAGGGGAAACAGGAAGCTTCAGGGTATCCAACTTGGTGTACTACTGAAGTAGAACGTAAAGCATATATCGATCAGTATTATGCTAAGGAGGGTGTTGTTTTAGAGTCAGAAAATATAGCATACAACCCTGCACAAAGACAGATTTCAAAGCTGTTTTTAAACTCATTGTGGGGAAAATGTTGTCAGCGACCCAATTTGATGAACACTGCCATTGTCAAGGATGCTGAAGATCTTGTTCAGTATCTTTTTACAGATCGCTACCATGTGTCTGGTCTGTATTTTATCAATGATGATACAGCATCAGTATGCTGGAAATATGCTGAAAAACAGTATGCTAATGCTACAAACATTAATGTTGTTATAGTGGCCTTTACCACAGCCTATGCGAGACTTGAACTGTACAGTTTACTTGAAAGCCTACAGGGCTGCTGTCTGTACTATGACACAGACTCTGTCATATTTGTTAGCAGGACAGGCGATTGGGATCCACCACTGGGTGACTATTTGGGTGATCTGATCCGTGAACTACCACCTGATGAACACATTGTGGAATTTGTGTCAGGTGGTCCTAAAACCTATGTTTACAAACTGACCAATGGCAAAATTTGTATGAAGTGTAAAGGAATTACGCTTCATGTGAAAAATAATAAAAAGGTTAATTACAGCTGTCTCAAATCACTAGTTGACCATTTTGTCAAGGACGGGGGTGTGAAAGAAGGTGCTGGGGTACAGTCAGTCAGTATAGGATTGAAAACAATTGTGTGGAACAAAAAAAGCATCGCTATTGAAAACAAGCCAGAAAAAAAAAATATTCAGGGTTGTCTACAACAAAAGGGTTTTAACTGAGGATTTTAAAGCACTGCCTTATGGCTTCTGACCATGGTATGGATATACGCTTGGTGCACCCATTTTCCTGTATTTTGGCGAGTCCATCAAACTCTGGAAAAAATTACTTTATTAAAAGCATGCTGGATGCAGGTCTCAATGCTTTAATTGAATTTCCAGAAAATATTATCTGGTCCTATACTTGCTGGCAACCTTTGTATACAGAGTTATGTGACAAATTTCCTCAGTTGAAATTTATAGAGGGTATTCCTGGCACTCTACAAGATGACGAACTATTACCATCCCAAAAAGCAAATCTTTTAATTATAGATGACTTAGTGGAAACAGCATCTGAAAATTGTGAAATTCAAAAATGTTCTACTCAGTACTGCCAACACAGAAATGTTAGTATCATATATGTCACACAAAATTTGTTTGTTCAGGGTAAAAAAAGCCAGACTATAAATTTAAATGCTAATTATATAGTATTATTTAAGAATCCCAGAGATAAGTTACAGGTTAGTACAGTGGCTCACCAGATGTATCCTGGAAAGATGAAATTTTTTGAAGAGGCCTTTGAGGATGCAACTCACACGGCCTATGGTTATCTTTTGGTCGACTTAAAAGCCTCAGCACCTGAATCTTACCACTTAAGGTCTGGCTTGTTTTCCCCTGATTTACCTATTACATACACCATGAAAAAAAGAGCACCACAAAAATAAGAGATGTGACAATTGTTCATTGTAGCCGGATGTTCATAGTACTGAGACATGTCAGCACGTCTGAAAAGAAACCTTGCATTGCTTAAGCTGTTGGTGAAGGGGCCTCCACAGCAAAGAAGAGCTATACTGTGTTCAGCCTCTGATGATTTAATAGTGGCAATTGCTGAGATTGCACTCAGTGCTATTAAAGGGACTATACCTCTCACAGTTTACCAGATTAGGATGCTGAGGAGGAGATGCAACATTATCAAAAAGTTAAGTAAGAAAAAGCTGTCTGTAAAACATAAAAAAAATCTTGTAACACAGTCTGGGGGATTTATAGGCACCTTGCTTAGTGTTGCTATACCCTTTTTAACCAGTCTTCTAACAAGCAGGTGAACAGACATGGATTATGCGCAAAAAATGTATTTAGTACCACAACAGCTGGACTTGCTAAGATGTCATCCACCCCCTGAAGAGCCATCATGAAAGGTTATGGAACGACATCTGGATGCTGAAATGTGAGATGTTCTTCAAAGGACTGGCCTCTCTGAATATGAGAAGGCTAAAGTATATGAGAGTGTCTTGCAATGCTACCTCACAATTGTATGCCAAGGGGAAAAATATGTAGCAAACTTGTCATTACCTTTGACACCAAATGAGCTAGTGCAACCACAAGATAGCATGGCAAAGCCACCTGACACCAATGATATTTACAATGACACATTAAAAGGTCTTTCTGTGCATGCCGGAAAACACACTGAAATATTGTTAAACAAACTCAAAAGGTCTGTTGGTGTTACAGACTGGAATGATCGTGGTGAATTTATGTATCATGGTGTGCCTGTTGAAGGGTCTCATATGTATTCATTTATTCATTTATTCATTACAAATCGGGTTTACAACCTTTGAGTCAGAGACTCATTTACAAAGGCACCTTGTCGCGGGGGGGCAGACATCAAGACAGTTATTACAGTGCAGATTAAAACAGAGGATAACATTACAAGTGCAGTAAAAGGAACATTTAACATAGATACACTTAGGTTACATAATGTAGTAGTTTGTATGTTACTTAGGTTACATAATGTCACAAAAGTGTGAGTTACACTCATGGACATAGTAGGTCCTCAGAGAAGACAGTGGGTTACATCCCTGTTTGGATCTAGTAGGGGTGGGGTAGGTCTGGGGGAGGGAGGGAGAGGCTGTCCAGTGGACGTTGTGGAGCCAGGGGGCAAGGCAGGCAGGAACCACAGGTTACCACAGGGGGTTAGTTGCACCTACAACAGCGGGTATTAAAAATATGGTTCCGAAGGGCTGTTTTGAAGGAGCCAATTTTTGGCAAGTTGGAGATGCAGCTAGGGAGGGAGTTGAACCAGGTGGGGGCTCAGTAGATGAAGGATCTCTGGGTAAGAGAGGTCTTGGTTCTGGGCACCTTGAAAGTGGCCTTAACAGAGCTACGGGTGGTGATGGACGACGATGGCTGCTGTAGGGAGGTGGAGACCCCGGGGGGGGAGAGTCCTAGCAGAGATTTCTTAGCGAGAAGGCAGGTCTGGTAGAGCAGCCATTCTTTAAAGTTGAGAAGATTGGTGTTAGTATAGAGAAGGCAGGTGTGAGTTTGGCTGGGGGCACTGGTCAGGAGTCTACAGGCTTTATTGATGGAGAGTTGGATTTTTGGAGAGGGCAGTGTTGTCAGCTGCAGCATAGATGGGCAAGCCATAGTCCACAAGGGACAAGACAGAGGAGGTGATGGCCAGCCTGAGGGCAACCTGAGGCAGGCAGTCCCTGTGCTGATATAGCAGGCCAATCCAAGAGTTAATGGTGACTGACAGGGCATTAATGTCGGTGTGGAAGGACAGGGCAGTATAGAACATGATGCCTAGGTACTTGTATGTGGTCACTTGTTCTAGCAGGTGCAGAGTGCTGGGGATAATCAAGAGGGGGGGGTATTTTTAGCTTTATTTTGGTGGTGGGAGAAGAGCATTGATTTGGTTTTCTTTAGGTTAATGACCAGTCTGCGGTCTCTGAACCACCTTTCGGCTTGGTTGTAAGCTTGCTGGAGGGATAATTGGAGGGAGGAGGGATTGGGATGTGAGGCAACGAGGACTGCATCATTGGTGTAGAGGAGCATTTTATCAGTACATGAGCTATGGAGGGTGTTGAGGTAGACACAAAAAAATATTGGACTCAGGATGGAGCTCTGAGGGACCCCGGAGTGAACGGGATGAGTGCTGGAGAGGGAGCCTCTGATCTTGACACGATTGGATATACAGAGAGGTAGCTAGAGAAAATGGGACCACCAGAGAAGCCAAGTTGGTGGAGAGAGCCGAGTAGAAGGGGATGACAGACAGTGTCAAAGGCCTTGGGAAAGGTCAATGAATACTGCTCCTGCAAGGCTGCCAGAGTTGAGAGCAGCATGCAGGTGTTGGGAGAATTCCAGGAGAGCCATGGTTGTACTGTGTCCTGGGCAGAAACCGTGCTGCTCTGGGCACATAATGTCATACTTGGTTAGGTATTCAGAGAGCTGGATCAACACCATTTTTTCAAGGGCTTTAGAGAGTGGGGGGAGGATGGAGATGGGCCAGTAATTGTTGGGGGTGGATCGGTCCCCACTCTTATGTATCGGTGTAATTTCAGCAGTTTTCCAAGCACTTGGAAACTGACCCAGGCATAGAGACCAGTTTAGAAGGTCAGTCAGGGGAACTAGGACTTTGTCCAAGACCATACGGAGGATCCTGGAGTCGAAGGGGTCACTGCTGGGGTTATTGCTGCCTAAGGCTTTTAGCAGGTGTGGCCTGGCTTCTTGGGGAGATAGGATGTGCAGATAGAATGGTGGGTGATGCAGGACTGGAGGGAGAGAGGTGGGGATTGGGTCAAAGAAGCTGCTGGGGAGGACCGAGCTTAGGTCAGAGAAGACAGTGTTAAGGCAATCAGCTATGAGGAGTGGATCTGTGGTGGGGGGGCCATTGATGGAGAGCTGAGATGGTGGGGGGAGCGGGACTTCCCATTTAGCTCTTTCATATTATCCCAGAAGGTCCGGGCTGAACCCCAAGTGGAAGTGAGGGTGGTCTGGTAGTGCTCTGTCTTGGCCCGCCTAATGGCCCAAATGCCCTTATTGCATTCTGCATTGTAGGCCTGTCTGTCAGATGCCTTTCCAGATTCTACAGCAGTGTGCCAGAGCTTATCTCTGTTTTTGAGTCTCTGGGGGGGTGGGATGATCCATGGGGCACTGCATTTTTTGGAGCGGATCCTGGTGAGGGGGGTGAAAAGGTCACAAGCCTTACAGAAGGCATTTGTTAAGTGGTCAAGAGCTGAGTCAATGTCAGGGGTGCACTGGATAGTGGACCAGTCTAGCTGGGCTAGGTATTGTTTTAATTTTCTGAGGCCACTGGGGTGTAAACAGCGGCACAGAGTGGCCTGGGACACTGGCTTCAGAGTGGAGGATGACTAGAGGCATATCTTCATGATCTAAATCACTCTACAAGATGGCAAGAGTTCTACCTAGCACACTCAGTGGAAAAAGCTCATCAGGTGTTAAATAGCATAATACTAGATGCCCTTAACACTCATGCACCAATTACTAGAGTTCGAATTAAAAACAAATCTTGTCGTTGGTTTTCACCTGACCTTAAATCAGCCCTGCTTGAGAGAGATAAGCTTTGGAAAAGGCAAGGAAGACTAAGAACCCAAATGACTGGTTGATATTTAAGAAAGCCAGGAATAGCTGTACCAAGAAAGTACGGGATGCTAAGGCTGCCTACTACATGGCTGAACTCGACTCCTCATGCCACAATCCTGCCAGGTTCTGGAGCACTATTAAGGGCATAACGGGACAAGATCCTAACACTTCACTACCAGCTCAAATGCACCACAACAAGGTGACAATCTTGGACAGAATGGAAATACTGGATGCATTCAATAATCATTTTACAACCGCTGGCCTTGCATTTGATACCTCTCCAGCCAATCCGCTACGTGCTCAGTTAAGCTCCCAGTATACAGGATCTCAGTTAGCCGAATCCTCCTTCTCCTTCAAACCGATTCTGTTGAAACAAGTGGAGGATCTAATCTCACAGATGGATATAAAAAAGTGCAGGTGCTGACTCCCTTGACCCCTACTTTCTAAGATTGCAATGCATGCACTTGCAGTTCCTTTAACACACCTTTTAACTTGTCCTTAAAATCTAGTTCTATTCCTGCAACTTGAAAACAGCCCAAGTTTTCCTCTGCTGAAATCAGGGGACCCCATGGACCTTAACAACTATAGGCCAATCTCTATCCTTCCAGTACTATCTAAACTGCTAGAAAAACTGGTAAGCATCCAATTAAGAGATTACCTTGAAGAATCTAATCTTTTAAATCCAGCACAATCCGGGTTTCGGTCTAAGCATAGTACTATTTCTGCACTGGCTAAAGTTACAAACGATTGGCAAACCGAACTGGATAAAAAGAATAGTGTTTGTGCTGTATTCCTTGATCTAAGCAAGGCATTTGATACGGTGGACCATGAGCTGCTACTCTCTTCCTTGCACTCCATAGGCTTGGATCCATCCTCCCTTACATGGTTCAGGTGTTACCTAACAGGAAGAACACAGCAAGTGAAAGCTGAAGGAGACCTATCTCCACTAAAACCAGTTCTAAGAGGAGTTCCACAAGGATCTATCCTGGGCCCTATCCTTTTCGCCATTTATATTAACAATATTGATTCAATCTTACCAAAGCCACTGTACACTTGTTCGCAGATGACACTGTTTTATATGTCAGCAACCCATCGCCTGCTACAGCTTGTGAAGTTCTACAAACAGAATTCTATACTACAACATCAATTATTGGAAAAAGCTTTTTTAAATGCAAAGAAAAAAAAGCAATGTTTTCTCCATCCAAAGCCATACAAATCCTCATTACTAAACAACCTCCCCAGCTATCCACTATCCTTGGTGAAAGCCTTGATTATGTAGAAAATTCAAATATTTGGGGGTATGGATAGATAGCAAACTTGACTACACAGTTCATATTGAAGAACTTTTAAAAAGCTTCGCCAGAGACTTGGTCTATTTTTAGAATAAGGCACTTTCTAAACAGAGATTCCAAAATGAGGTTGGTCCAGGCACAATTCTCTCAGTAATTGACTATGCAGACTTCCTCATAGTCACTGCCCTATCTCCTACCTATGCAAATTGGATACACTATGCCACAGAGCTCTGAGGTTCATAACAGATCTACCATTTAACACTCACCATTGTCTCTCTATGCAGCAGTCAGTTGGACATCTCTACATCTCAGAAGAAACAGAAATGCTGCAGTGTGGACATACAGAATTTTAACTAAGATGCTTCCAAACTATATATTAGACTGCTTCGCACAGGCCACAGCTGGCACCTACGCCCTAAGAAGCTACAACTTCATTATGCTCAAAGTGCCTAAAGTCAACACCCGGCATGGGAGATCTGCTATCAGCTATAATCTAGCTATATCATGGAACACAATTCAAAAGTCCTTGAAGCTGATCAACCGGTATCCTTAGCATCCTTCAAGCATCTATACCTAAGTCTCTTCCCTGAAAAATGCAATTGCTTCCACAAGTTCTAGTTTATTCACAGTTCTTTCCTTCCCCCTCTCAGGCTGCCATCGTATCATGGCAATTCACTTCCCTAGAATTCATCTCCACAGATACCTCACCCCCTGGCTATAATCTTCTCCCATTAACTCCAGGCTCCTACCTTAGCCCTTATCACTGCCTTTCACCTCCCAGTTCTAGCACCATTCCCTGCTCTAGTCATGCGTACCCCTTCCTTCCATGTCACTTGTCTCAGTCTATGACCACCTCTTTCAGTCATCCAATCACTATTTCTCTTTGTCCACGTTGACTTCCCTTGGATCTTTGGAATCTTGGGTATATCATGTTGAATGTATGCCATGTTTACTGCCAATGTTGATATGTATATACTGGTTTACCTAGAGTGCATCTCATATGTTCCTACCATATCCTGTTATGTTTAAACAATTTCTGTTCTTGATTTCTGTATATAAGTGTTTTAATTATTCATGTACATATACCAATTATTGAACCTTGATTACTGTATATAAGTATATACGTGTTTTAAATCTTCCTATACATGTACCAATTATTGAATCTTGACCTTATCAGGTCCATCTTGCAAATGAGCTGTGCTCAATGATGTTCGCCTGAATAAATAAAGATTTGATTGATTGATTGATTGATAGAGACAGAGGACGGGGGAGTGATCACTAAGAGAGTTGGGGAGAACAGTGACATCCCGGATTTTGTAGGGGTGGTTAGATATAACAACATCTAGGAGAGTGCTGGTGCCAGTAGAGTGGTTGAATCTGCTGGGCTGGGTGACTAACTGGGACATATTCTGGGCAGCAAAGGAGTCCCTTATATGGGAAGCAGTGGAGGCAAGCCAGTTAACATTGAGATAACCTAGGATGACTTGCTCCACTTGTGAGGGAGAGATGTGAGATAGTCAATGAGGGACTGGACCGCTTGGTTTTGATTCCTCGGGGGTATGTAGGAGACCATGAGGAAGAAAGGGCCTTGGACGGGGTCAGGTGTGATTTTTAAAGTGAGGGCTTGGGCTCCATAATCAAGTTTAGGAGCTGAGTGCCTGACCTATAAGGGAGTCCCATACGAGTAGTGGAACCACCACCACGCTTGGTTTACTCAGTCTTCCTGTAGATGGTATATCCAGGAGAGTGATAGTGGAGTCAGAGGTGGATTTGGAGAGCCAAGTCTCTACCAATGCAATTATGTCAGGTTGATGTTGAACGACCCAGCACTGGAGGGCAGCAGATTTCTTTAGGAGACTGAAAATGTTTAAGGATGCAAAGCAGAGGCCACTTGCAGTACAGGGTTTAGAAGGGCTGGAAGCAATAGATCCTGGGTTTGGGTGTACATTACCAGATAATAATAATAGCAATGTAATTATTCTGGTTAGTGGCCAGTGGCGATGGAGACCCTTGGGTCGACACCCAGCTGAGGACTTTAGAATCAGGGTGCATGGGATAGATAAAGTGCAAAGGGTGGGAATGGCAGGGGAGAGCTGGGTCTAGGTCAGGCCTTGGAGGGCAGAGGGAGTGGGGGTGCTGGCAGGGTGGGGTTGTTGGGGGGTCACAGGTGTGTCGAGAGTGGGGGAGGGCTGAGTCACTGTGGGGTAGTCTGGAGATGAGGTGCCTAGTGTGGAGGAAAGGTGCTCCAGTCTGTGGTTGGTCTGTACCAAGAGGGTGAAGGAGAGCAGACTTAGTAATGGAGTGTAGGTACCCATAGCAGCTGAGCAGTAAAGGAAGAGTGCCAGGAGTACTAGAGAGTAAGGAAATGTAGAGTAGCTTTGGAATGGTTGGGGGAAAACCCCTTTAGTGGGCGAAAAGGCTATAAGCTGCAAATGGGAAAAATCAGTATCAATCAGTAGAAGAGGGAGGGGCAAAGACAGATGAATAGTGGTAGACTGACCACACAATAAGTGAAATGAGACAGGAACTATATTGTGTTGGATTGGGTAAGTGTGCTTATAACTGGACCCTCTAGTGGCTAAAGAATATAATCTACTAATGGAAAAGTCAGAGAGGTTCTGAAGCAAGTTTTTTTTGTGGGGGAGCACTGTATGATTTAGTCAAGGCTGTTACTTCACAAAGACACACATCTGATGCTAAAAAACCTAGGGGTTGGGAACATTTTATCAGGGCTTTAGCAGAAATTAACTCTCCTGAATCAGTGGTGCCTAACATCCAAAACAGGTCTTTGATTCAGAGTGCTAAAAACAACCTCTCAAAGGTTCTGACAGGTGTTTCTACAGCACTAATACCTGAAACCCCCACACCATCACCTGTGGCCAAAATAAGAAAAAACCCTTTTAAAAAAATGGCATGGTTGATAGTGTAATGTCTTGGATAGGGCACCACACATTTCTGGTAACACTGAGTTTTTGTAAATTTTTTATAAATAATGTATATGTTAACATTGATTTTACTGTCACATTGTAAAGAATAAAGACAGTTTGATGCATTGTACAAATGGTTGTGTTTTATTGTCTCCTTACAATAAGAACAATTAGTAATTATACTCCACAAAAGTAAACTACATTTGTTAGCTATAACATACAGCATGCTTTATTTCGATATCTACTAGCAGTAATAGCACTGGTTATAATCATAACATGAAATTACTGACTGTGGACTAAAAGAAAAAGAAGGCTTTAACCTTTTAACAATTCTCCATGATTGACAAATGCATAAACCTTTTGATCATTTGACATTAAATTATCAGAATACAACCTAACTACATCATTAAAGGTTGCACCTATGATGAAGGAAAAATATACAATGTTGGCCGCAGGTCATAGATGTTATATCTTGAACCTGTTTAGGGTTAAACAGTGTTTTTGTCACATTCCTCCAGAAAAAATTAGCAATTGCTGGTGGAAAAAATGTAAAGTCTGGAGGAAAACCTGGAGTCAAAAAACTCCAGTGGGGCACAGGACCCAAGGCAGCATGGATTCACGATGGGAAGGTCGTGTCAGATGAATCTAATAGATTTCTTTGACTGGGTGACCAAAGTAGTAGACCAGGGAGGGGCTGTGGACATGGCCTACCTAGATTTTAGCAAGGCATTTGATACAGTCCCACACAAAAGATTAATACACAAGACAGCCAGCTTTGGAGTGGGTCCCAAGGTGGTAGCCTGGATAAAAATTGGCTAGACAACAGGACACAAAGGGTAGTAGCAAATGGAGTACACAGTGAAGAAAGGAGGGTTACTAAGGGTACCGAGAGTTCAGTACTGGGACCGTACTTTTAATGTCTTTATAAGTGACATTGCAGAGGAACTGGAAGGAAAAGTATGTCTCTTTGCAGATGACACTAAGATCTGCAACAGGGTTGATACACAAGATGGAGTGGAAAGGATGAGAAGGACTTGGCAAGGTTGGAGGAATGGTCAAATGTATGGCAGCTCAGATTCAATGCAAAGAAGTGCAAGGTAATGCACATGGGAAACAAAACCCAGGGAAGCATACACAATGGGGGGTAAGATACTAACAACAGTAAAAATAGAAAGGGACCTGGGGGTAATCATATCAGATGACCTAAAGGTGGGCAAGCAATGTGAGAAGGCAGTAAGGAAGGCTGGGGGATACTGGGATGCATAGGAAGAGGCATCAATAGTAGAAAACAGGAAGTTGTTATCCCTCTGTACAGACAGTTGGTGAGACCCCATCTGGAGTACTGTGTGCAGTTCTGGAGACCCCATCTCCGCAAAGACATAGACAGAGTGGAGGCTGTCCAGAGGAGGGCACCCAAAATGGTGCAGGGTCTGCACCAGAAGACATACGAAGAAAGACTAAAGGAGCTTAATATGTATACCCTTGAGGAAAGAAGGGAGAGAGGGGACATGATAGAAACTTAAAAGTACCTTAAGGGAATCAACAAAGTCCAAGGGGGTAGCATCTTCCAGAAAAAGAGATGTGCAAGAACAAGTGGGCACAATTTGAAGATAGAGGGGGGATGGCTCAGAGGTAATGTGAGGAAGTATTTTTTCACAGAGAGGGTTGTGGATGCATGGAACAGCCTCCCTGAGGAGGTTGTGGAGTCAAGAACCGTGGGGGAATTCAAGAATGCATGGGACAACCATAAGGCAGTCCTAGTGGAGGGTAGAAGGAAGTAAGCTGTTGGTTAACTAGGATCTGCAGCTTATCTGTTAGGTAGGAAAATGGGCAGACTAGGTGGGCCAAGCAGTCCTTATCTGCCGTCAAATTCTATGTTTCTATGTTTCTCCCCAGTAGTATGGTCAGGAAGATAAATAGCTAACCAGGATTCACCAGGCATAGACTGGGGCTGTGTATTCACCACTAAAGAAGCTGGCATACAAGTTAGTCTTTCTGAAGGTAGTTGATCACTTGCAAACCCCCCCAAAAAACTGTGTCTGGTAAAAGAGTCTGCCTGGAGAAAGGTATCCAGTTGTTGAGTGTTCATATTTAATTGAAGTCAAACACGTTTCGTCTTTGATCAATTTCTACCACATTATCAAAGATAGCATACACCAACATATTCACAGTAGCTGGTAGAGGGTCAGAAAAATGTATTTCAGCTCTCAAATTGCCAGAGTGGATTAATGAATAATGGTCACCACAACCTTGGTCAGGGCTTAGGTCAAAAGCAAATAATGTGTACCCCGACAAAAGCCTACATGGTCTATCAGCAACGGGCTATCTCTCATATGTTTTCCACTAGCGTGGACGAGGCTGATATATTATCTGATAGCATTACCATTTGTAAAGTTAGGTTGCAGTGGTTTAGCAGGAACTTGTTCACCATCCACATACAGGGTTATAAAGTTAATGTTAAAATGTTTAAAATTGAATGGATTTTTATTGTACACACCGCTGAAAGCATTATTATCAACAAACCCTATCAAAAACAATTTTGGTGTCTGACCCAGAAACAGATTATCTTGGTTACACACATGGCTGCTTCCAGATATACTAAACACTTTCATGCTAACACGGTCAATAGGGTACTTTGCATTAGCAGCTTGTAAAGCCTGAGCATGGTCAATACGTACAGCTGGTGACATTTTTACCCTTTTTACATAGATAGATGCAGGTTTAATTTGTAGTTTATAATCTTCATCTGCATCATCATTAATTAAACAAAATTTGTTCTTGTTATGATCGAGTTTAATTTTAACATCCACGCCAATCAGGAGCAGCTTTTCCTGGAAGAAGAGGTCTACATGAATTGGTCCAAGCAATTCTACACTGCGAGTCTCTGCTGTAAAAGTTGCATGCTTTTTAAAACCCTCATTGGGACCATTAAGAGTGGTGTTCTCATGCTGCCCTGGTGTGTCCTTATAAAATAATCCAGATGAAAATTGTGTAGACAGGTTGTCATCGCTGTGATTAAGCAGTGACTCTATAATTGCTCTGTAGGGGTAGCAGTTATTACTCTGGCTAATCAGCCGGTCACTCACCACTATATCCACCTGGCTAAAGATGGTTGCCAGGGGGTAGTTAATTAAACTTACTCTAGCTACAATCAATGTTGCTACCATCAACCTTAGTGATCTTGCACAAAAGGTATAACAAGGTGTTGTTTAGGTTGATATAATCTTCACCATTACCTGCCACATAAAATTTCCAGGGGTGCATTATCATTTACAGCTGACAAGGGTGGGATTTCAACTTACAGGTTTTTCTCTATACTGGTTTGGGTTGGTGGTAACATGAAAAGGTCTAATTCTGACTTTCCACATTCTTGAGACATGCAGTGTACCAGAGCCATGGCTTAAAATAAGTCTCATTGACTGTTAGTTTTATGAGGTTTTCTCTCCTTGCTCTTCCGTTTCACAATTGTTCTTTTCTTTTGAAAAGGCCACCTTTTAATAACACTTTCACGGGCCCCCAGTAGGACCATTCTCTTCTTCTTATTGGGCCTCTTGTAAACAACCATTCCTGCCCCATCTTGCTGTTGTCCCAGATCTGGAGTCATGAAGGAACTTGCAATGTTTCCCACGGCAACTTTTACAATATTTTCAGTAGCTGTTTTAAGGTGTGGTTTTACTGTTTGGAAGCCTTTTTGTAATAGTGGTACAGCTTTTCTAAATAAAGTTCTAAATATACCACCTATACCAGCACCATACATAACAGGGGCACCATGAAAACCAGATAAGCCATGACCGGCTTGTGCTTTATAATAGGCTATATAAAGGTTTGGGTCACTGTACAACTTTTGTAGCATGGTTGTCATTTAGAAGGCTCCTTTAACAGGTCAGAAATGAAGCTTCACAATCAACTTGCCAAACAAGAATAACACATTTTTGTCTTGCTCATTCTTTATCACAATACTTATGGTGTCAAACTGTTGTTTGCTGATTGGTATATAATCCATCTTATCATAGTGGATGGTTATGATTGCATTATTCTTACCAGATATTTCCACACACCGGAGTAGGGGCATGTGACTATCACTGACTCTTTGGTGTTCAACAATGTCTGTATACACATACAGTGTGTAAAACCCCCCACTTATGTCAGCATGATACGGTCCTGTGCTTGCTTTTAGCTGTGGTATTCCATGCGGTACACACAAAATACAAGCCAGATTATGGCGAGCAATAAATGCTCCACCACTGATGTTATTAAATTTTGCTTTCTGTTCCCAACTGTCATATTCTAAAAACATGCCTAGTTGTACATGGTCCAGGGCCTCATTGATGGCCGCCATGACATCACCAACATTGTGATAATAACCTCTGGGAATTGATAATGCTAATAATGGCTTAGAAGTTTCACCTGCTTGAAATCTCCCATCTTGTTGTGTAATATTGTCCCAAATTCTTGGGTATTGCATTTCTGACAAGCCGACTTCCCACACCCCTACTAAATTAATAGGTTTTGCCAGTTTCACAGTATATTCTGAAATAGTATTTTTTGGGAAACATTTCAAAAGATGCATTGCTGGGCAATGTAACGTAAAACCCATTCTCAGACATTGTTTTACCAATAATGTCTTCTCTCAACTGATGTCATGCAAAACATGGGAGCACCCTTATAATTTTACATTTTTCAGCTGTTTGGATTCTACCCAGCTGTTAAATTTTGATGGCCAGCCTAGTCATCTTACTAAAACCAGTTTTTTTTTCCCTTGTCTTTTCTGTGACATTATTTTTTCAACCCTGTATACATGGTTTGCAGTTTCTTTGACTTTTACCAGTTCTTGCTCATAAAAAGCACCTCTTATTTCTTCTCCATCATAATCTTTTAATTTGTAAATCAGTACAGGCTTAGGTATACATTCAGAAATAATAAATATCTCGCTTGTAAAGTTTTGCTCATAACCTCAAATGTTTTCTTAACTCTAGAAACCCGCACATGATCACGCACATGAAATTTAAGAGGCCTCTTTTTGAGTGTAAGATCACCATATAGAATTTTCCAAACATGTAAAGAATTGGCCGCTTTAACATTGTTGGGCCTCATTTTGATGGACCGGTGATAGCTCTGAATATAGACCATTGTTAAAGCTTGTAATACATCTATGTACCTATATGTGTTACATGCTGAAAAATATCTCCACATTTTTGTTTTTAATGTACGGTTAAATCTTTCCACAATACAAGCCTTAACATCATTTGATGCTGTAAAATGGTGTACAGTATGTTTTATTATTGTAAAAATAATTGAAAATTAGCATTAACAAATTCAGCCCCTTCATCTGTTTGTAATTTTGTAGGCATGTGGCCCTCTATGAATATCATGTTAAAAGCCTCTGTCACATCTCTTCCAGATTTTTTTTTAGCACTTTGGTCCATGCATATTTTGATAGAACATCAATAACTGTTAGAATAAACCGGAAGCCATCATTGTCTTTGGAAAGACTAGATATATCGACCAAATCAGCCTGCCATTGTGCATCAATGTTGTTAACAACCACTCTGTTTCTAAAAAATCATTTCCTCACAGATTTGTGCATAGTGTAGGCATCTTGTAAAGACAGCCACTGTGTTACCTGAGTGTGAGTAATTCTTTTTCCCTGTTTTGCGGCAGCACCATGTAGCCTCTGAACACCTCCTAAGCTACCAGGTGTATGAGGGTCATAATACATTTTTTTCAATAATTTCTTAACCATGACCGCTGTTTAGTAATACAGCCAGAACACCAGTGTTTTTTTCAGATGTGAAAATGTTATTATGAAAGACCACACAATGTATACATCTAATTATATAACAATGCAGAGCATGTGTTACCCATTGTGATAAATTGATGTTATACTGCGTTATAAATATTACAACAAAAAAAGCCAGGCCTTGTTTTGCTGTGTAACAAGAAAACTGGATGTAAATTCAATTATATTGCTAACATCTTCCTGTCTTTGACATTTTAAACTATAACAACAAATATCAACAATGTAGGTCACAGCTACCAATACTAGGCCGTGAGAAACCACATCCATTTTTTCAAATATTAGTGGTATCACATTTTGAATAGTTTCTAACACATTATTACTTAGGCACCTGCTCATGTTCATTATTTCACACCAGCGTACATCTTTTTTAATGTCACTCATTAAAATCTGTATAAACTAAAGTTTTTCACAGTTTACAGGGTTACATGGAGTTTGAGCAGCATGGTTTGAAATTTGCATGGTTATGAAAGTCTGTAAAAGATTTTCTATTTTCTTATTTTCAGACATTCTTTGGTGATTTCCCCACAGGGTACCCATCTTAACAGTTCTCACCATGCAGCACTGTGTTCCTCATCAGAACTCCCAGCATCATACAAGTACATATAATATGGCACAGGGCTTCCTTTTTGCAGTGGGCTTTTAAAATATTGTTTACGACTTCCTGATGAAACCGTTTCTTCAACAGCACTCCACAGTGTTACACTCAACTGTTCATACAGTGTGTCAAGCCCCTTAGCAATACATGGCATCTCTTTAAATTCAGACAAAGTGTCATTTATAGCTTGCATTGTATCAAAATAGGATGCTGTGCACCTGAGTTTCCATGCTGTCTATTCAACTAGTAGCTTGATCCGATGCAGGTGCAACCTGTCACAGACTTCAGGAAAAGCACACTCCCAGTACCCCTCTCCTCTGGTTCATATAAACAACTACGTCTTATCTGCAAGGGGTGTTCTATAGTGCATCCCTCACAGTTTATCTTCAAGTCCTGAGCCATCAAGTCTTGAAGTAGCTGTATTAGAATACCCTTTATCTGGTCCAACATAATACTCTTTTCAGGTGGCACTTGAATTGCTGTCATGGCCACATCGGGCTTTTCATCAGGGAATTTTTTAACATTTGGTTCTTCCCACTGTTCATCCATATTAACACACTTATGATTATCGTGCAAACCAAGTCTCAAGAATGATTCAATCAATTCAGTCATAACAGAATCCTCTGGTATGGCACTAGCAGATGTTGATAGGCTAGGATCATCCATTTTGCTGTTTTCCTCAGGCAATCCACACACGCAGGTGCAAAACATAAACCAACTATGGAGGAACAGCACTAAATGCTTTTATCAGCATAACCCTTCTAACATGTCTGGGGCTAGCCCAGACAAGCCAACCTTTGCTCTGCCCATAGCTGTATCACAGCATGGAAGAGTAGGGGTGGGGTAGTGCTGTCATTTTTGGTGGACAGGGCATAAAAGGGGGGTGCTATGTCATATCAGGTGCCCACATGGGGGGGTGGCACATTGCGTAATTTCTGGTGCATACGGGTTACGGAAGGGGTGGAACCATTGTGTAATTTCTGTAACATGTGGAAGAGGCAGGGCATTACATCACATCTGGCCATCAATAAAAAAAGGGCGGGCCATTACGTCATATCCGGCAATCAATCGTACATCATTTTTTTATATCAAATTTTGACAGTTAGTATACACGTATACTACTCTTGTATTCCACAAGAATACTGAGCACTGAAGAGCACTGAAGACCTCTGGGCTGTCTTCCCTAACCTGGGTAAAGACTTCAGATTGAAACTGAACTGACTGAGGAACTGTAGAACAAGAGCAACTCCAGGCTATCACCACTGGACCCAGGGCACCGGAAGAACTGACTTGGAGAATGAAGAACTGAAGATCTGTTGAAGAAGAACAACCCTGGGCCATCACCACTGGACCCAGGACACTGGAAGAACTGATTTGAAGAATGAAGAACTGAGGAATGAGAGCACCTCTGGGCCATCACCACTGACCCAGGAAACTAGAATATCTGAAGACTAAGGCACCTTCGCTGGAGAGCTACTGGAATGGATGGATACCTGCAACAAAAATCCCAACCCTCTGTGCATCAGATCCCTATCTGTGAACTGGTGTGGTTCCCTGCACTACCTAATACTGTTAGTGAGGGGATGGCCTGTAGATCTGGAGAAGAAGCAAGTGACAAGGAGCTATCTACTTTATTTCTATGCTGGCAGCCAGATCAAACTTATCTGAAGCAGGATGGCTGTCACAGTCTCTGGTTGGTCACTGCTAGTAACAGTCTGAAGTGAAGCAATAATCCAGTGAAAGGACTTAAATTAGTCAAAGTGATTCTGGAATAAACAGGCTGTTCAGTGGCATGCAAAGCAGGCTTTAACAAGGAAGTCAAGTTTGGGGTTAATCCAAGTGTCTTTGGAGCAAAGAAAGAAAATATGAGCAGAAAGGGCACTTGAGTATATGCAGGGCAAATGCAGGGTTAATCCAACAGTCTTTTGCAATAATCAAGGCAAACCTGAGCAAGAAAGGCAGTTACACTGTTATGTTCAGGCGCTGTCTCTTTAAATGCAGTCTTAATGTCAATAAAGGCTGTATCTTTTCACAATTCACACACAGTTCAGCATTTCACTTTCAAAATGTTCCACAGAAATGTTTCTCATAACAGGACACTAGGAAGGTGATGCAAGGGGAAAAACAAAATTAGCAGGTGTTACATAGCTAGCTACTCGGGGACCCTGGGGTATGACCCCCCCCACAGGCAATTGGGTACAAAAGGAACCTAACAAGAGGATTACCTAATTGGGTGAGGGTAAGCTGGATAGCTGGCACACTAAGGATTCCTCACTAACTGTACTTCCCTGGCTAGGGGGCTATGAGGCAGTTACAAAGGTTACTAGCCCTAGGCTCGGGCTGAGGCTACTATGCTGCTGGGGTGGCTAACAGTCTGGCCTACTCCCCTTCCCTTGCTGCTGGCTAAAGCTGACACCCGAGTGCACTTTTAAAACAGCAGAATTTTTCACTCTTTAAATATTGGCCATGGCTTTGCTACTGGCCACCCTACTCCACTCTGGGGCACCACTTCTTTAATTGGGGGTTTGTTTCCCATAACTGGCCCATCTGGAGCTGAATATACTGTACAGGATGTGGAAAATACTAAGGAAAAAATGTTAGGCTACCTAGACCCTAACCTAGTGGCCCACCTGGCCAGTGTGGCTACCACTCAGTCTGGGGCTGTCTGGAGCCCTCCTTGCCCTTTTAATTGCTTATTTTAAATAATAAAAAAAAGATTTGGGCTTACTAGTCCTATCCAGTAGCCCACCTGTCTAACTTTATTTGTAACCTCTGGCTTTGCCATGCCCTAGCTGTAGCTTTCCTCATTAAAATAAATTAATTAATTAATTAATCTAGGGCTGTCCCAGCCCTAAGCACCACCTCTGGGGAGCTCTGATCTAAATATATCCCACCCCTCTCCTATTGTGCCCTTGCTGGGGTAATTTAAATAAAATAGCAACCCTGCCCTCAGGTAGTCCTTCACTAAGGGGACTTGCCTGCCCCACTCCTGGCTGTCCCTCTATGTGCCCTCCGGTGTGTAATAAACTTTTTATTTATTTATTTATTAAGTTCTGGCAGTCAGTGCCTGGCCAGTGGTGCTGCCACTGACTCACCACCCTGATCTGGAGAGAAGCTGAAGGGAGGAGGAGATGAAGGGAGGAGATGCACTGGCTGGCTGGCACAGGACTGGAGACTGGCAGTTGGAGGGATAACTTTGGGGCCTTGCTGCTCCTGACACTCTCTCTGCTGACCTGACTCAGACTCTGGAGATGTGGCCCCACTAGTGGGAACCGCCGATGAGGGACCAACACTTTATTTAAAAAAAAACAAATGGTGCAAACTGAGCCCACACCATGGATTTTGACGGCCGTCGACTGCTGCTGGGGAACCCACCAACACTGGAGGACTGTCACCACACTTCTGGACCCACCGGCACTACAGAAGGATGAGAGGAGGACTGCAGGTACACTTTTACCCTTATGTTTACCTCCCTGCAGCCCCCCTCTCTCCCTTTTAGCCATAAAACTTTAACTCTTTGTCGGGGTCCTGAGAGCATGGTCCTGACCACTGCTGCCGATGACCACTGAACACCCCCTTTTAAAAAAAAAAAAACAGCCATTACTGCCCACCAAGAAACCCTCCCTGGTGTTCAGGGTGATGAGTCACCAGCAAACAAGGAGGCAAGCAGCTGCTCAGAGCGAGCTGGAATAAGGGATGGCACACACTCGTGTCAATGCTGGGCAGGCTGCAAAGGGAGGAAAAACATTTTTAAACTGCAGGGCTGCAGTTTCCTTCTAGGGGTTCCTGCACTACCTAAAGCCCCTATCCTGCTACCTAAGCTACTGGGGCACCTTTGCTGGAGTACACTGGGGAGACTGGGGACTATGGGAAACTGCTGGGGGGTATTACATCAAGAAAGTTGCACTCCAACAGAATTCACGTAAAGCTGAAGTTTTCAGTTAAATCAAGACTTTATTCTTACAGAACCTCACACATGTTTACCACCACTGTAGATTATTGTCCCAGCACTTCGTCTATCCATGAGGCTTCCTAAGGGGGTACTGATAAGGAAAAAAAAATCAGTTTTACAGTCTTTAACTGATGATGCCATTATAGTACGTTTCCACATACACATTTGAAAATCAACTGTCGCAAACATTTTTTCTGTGATTTTATACATACTGATTTCAGTAAAACAACCTTTTAAAGAATTCAAAAGAAACAAAAAACACACTCACAACTCAATTGAAAATCTCCAGTCGAGAGTACTAGTAGGCTAAATTATTTTAAACATTTCTATTTTCAAGCCTGTCTAGTTAACAACAGATTTGTTGACAATGCATTTTTTATATATCAGATAGCATTGTGGTGAAGAAATCAACTTCAAAACACACATTTCATGTGTTTACAACCTCTGTGCAATTATGCTGATAGGCTCTGTAGCTTTATACATATATGTGGAAAAGCACTATAAAGACATCATCAGTTAAAGACCATAGAAGTGATTTTTTTGGTTCCTTATCAGTACCCACTTAGGAAGCTAACTACAGATGGGCCTGGTCCTTCTTCTCCAGTGTGATTTGTTCTGATTACAACTGTATCCATTGCCATGCACAGTCTGTCAGTTCTACTATGATAGGTGGCACAGACAGAAGCTGCCTGCTTGGTGCTTGCCTTACTCGGCCAGGCTATAGGCAAACAATACAGCTGCAGTCAACCAGTTATGCACTAATGCACATCCTGTGCAGTTTACAGGCAGCCTCATTCACATGTCTGTAGTCTCCTTGTGTCAAGCAACCCCTTTGTTTAGACAACTTATGAATTGATTCTTAGCAGAGGCTGGGGGGGCCAAAATCTTGGCAGGCCCCCCCTTGGCTACGGGGCTGTCCAATGGTCCCCATAGCTTAGCTGTGTATAGTTTCTTGCTGTAGTTAGAATTGCCTGTTTCTCTGAGAAGTTGTGCAATTTAAGAATGATTTGTCAGTGGAACATTGGTGGGGGACTTCAGCACTAGTGCTCTGTGGGTTCTATCAAATTGTTTCTGGCATTTTCACTGTTGGGGTTCAGAGTTTTCAGTAGCCAGCTTTCTAAAATGGCCATGGTGTCCTCATTCTCTGTGCCCACTGATAGACCCTGGATACAGAGGTTGTTCCTCTTCTGATTATTTTCCTGTTTGTCAGTTTGCTCCTTGAGGCCCTCTGTATGATTCTTCAACCTCTCTGTCTTGACTGGAGACCCATCTGTGTTGTTGTCCATGGCTGACATTCTGCCCGCCACTTGCTCAAGCCATTGCCCATGTGCAATGAGATGCTATACCAAGACACCCAACTTGAAGGCCAGGTCATCTCATTTTGAGGTCAGGGCAGACAGAATCCAGTTAGAGATCAAGCAGCTAAGAGCAGCCATTGTCTTTTCTGTGATCTCCCAGTTCCCCCTGCCTCTGGTACTACAGAGGGTTGGGGGCATCTCCTATTTGGCACCTGGAGATTTTGCCATTGAACTGGTAAAATAATTATCCATTGTGGATGCTCAGTGTCATGATATTAATGGCTCAGTGGATTTTGCAGCATTTTGTTTTCTGGTATTGGAACTGTTTTGCAGTTTAATAACTGATCGAGCAAGAGTGGGTGTTGTGTGATTCAAACTCTATAAGCCAGGCAAGCACAGTTGATTTATTTTTTTTAGTGTTTAAAACTCTTAGCAAATTAAAAAAAAATAATTTAGCTCTTTAGCATTTAAAACTGTATTAGCAATTTGGCTAATTGAACAATGTTATTTTGGCTAAATATTGAAGTAAGTAGAAAAATGCTATTTTGCTACTGGCAGCTAAAAGGGGAACAGTCATCAATTTTCAAGTCTGTGCCTCTCAATCAAATGGTACAAAACCCACACAAGTGTTCCATCAGTTCTGGTACAAGCCCCATGTATAACAGAAAAAAGTCAGTACTTTTTTTCCTTTTCTTAAGCAGTACTACAATTCCATTTCAGGAGTGCCTGTCCAGCGGTGACATTGTTGACATGCTGCCACAGCTTATGTTTCTGCAAGATGGCTCCAGTTGACTGCCATCTTCCCCACCTCTTAAAAGCCTCAACTGAAAGTTCCAGCTTTGAATTGCTACCTTCAAAACCTATCTACCACCTGCAGCAGATTAATAGCTTTCCACCTCTTCCACACTGGAAAAATTTACAAAGTGGCAGTTCCAATCTGCAGTCCTCCGCTCAACACACCTGCTGGCAGTCAATCAGGTGTTACTATCAAAGGCTGTCATCATTTCACACATTCTTTGGGAATGAAGATGAGCAAGCTACTCTGTCATGGGACAGTCTTATCTCTTCCCTGGCATGACCTGCAGTGAAATTTCACTTTCAGAGGCTATGGAGAAAGGGCATTGGGGATTAGTGGGTGTATTGGGTGGAGGTCTGAAATTAAGAGCTGTCACTTTGTAAATGTTGCCAGGGTGGGAGAGGTGGGAGGCTACAGATTTGCTAAGAAGGCAAATGTAAAAAATAAAATAAACTTTTGTACGAGGGGCTTGGGAAAGAGGAAACTAGTGGATGTGTTGCGCAAGGGATAGCAATTCAAACCTGGAAAACTCAGCTGAGACTTTTTAGTCTTTAACTGATGATGCCATTATAGTACGTTTCCACATACACATTTGAAAATCAACTGTCGCAAACATTTTTTCTGTGATTTTATACATGGTGGAGGAAATGTCAGTCAACTAGAGATAACTGCTTTCTAAATGTAGGTACTTTCACCACTGCATATCGGTTGCTTCACTTCCAGTCACTGACTCAGCTGTTGAGTCAGCAGAGATGCAAAATGGAGGACACACAGAGAAAAAGAATAAAAGTTTAATTTAAAGGTATGTAAACAATTGCTGAGTGTTTAAAAAAACTTTTTGTGCTGTCTGCTGCGTAAGTGACACTAGCCTGTATGCAGCCATGAATGTGCCCCTTTATATACTGTATGTATGCATGAGTGTGTGTGTGTGTGTGTGTGTGTGTGTGTGTGTGTGTGTGTGTCTGTCTGTCTGTCTGTCTGTCTGTCAAGAGATAACAAGAGTTGGTTCTGTATTAACTTGGTGTGTATGATATTATTTTTTGTTGTATTATTGTGATGTACTGTATGTGTGAAATTATTACATCAAAAGAACACAAAAAGAAAATTACAATTCAGGCTGCACATTAATTCTCTCCCCCTTAATAACTTAATGCATTGGCAGCCATTTTTACTCTGATAAGAGTTTGTTTTCTGCAGCTGCCAGGCCAAGACATTGGAAAGTTTATTTCCAGAAGCACAGTGCTGTACAGGCAGGCTATTGGAACAGTTAGTGTCTCACAAACAGGAACTGTGTGCCACTAATGCTGCTAGCAAGAGGGAATTGAGTGGACTGAGATGCAGGATGTCCAGTGTATTGGAACATACTGAATATGCTATAATAGCAAGCACATAAAAATAACAATGCAAAAGCAATGCTAATGTGGAGTGTGGACATGGATACATGGCACAGTTACATACGTACTGCAAATAAACTGCAGGTGCTAATAGCAACATAGCATGTGCAAAATTAATGCCAACAGAATGCTAGTCTTAACCACTTGCAAAGTGACAAAGGTGTGCATGCCCAGCTGGAAGTTGGCTATAAAAGCTAACCAGGTAGCCAACTTATCACTGCAACAGTTTTACTGCTGCTCACAGAACTAGTGACCCGAGTTTGAGCGTGAGCTTGAGTTAACGGGAGCCAGTCGGGGGACTGAGGATAGAGCATCTGGTGGACTGTTCTCCCCCTTTTGTGGGGAGGCTTGCAAGACCCATCATTGGACTATAACCTAGAAAGGCTGGGTGACAGCACAACTAGACAGATTGATAGTGGGTGGGTTGGGACTTTGTCAGCAATAGCATGATCTGCAAATGTGCAGTGATGTAATTTGGGTCTTGCTCTATGGCCGCATCCTTGGTGAGGGAAAAATTGGTGTTGCTGAAGCCTTCCTCTGACACTAATCCTCTTCAGCCACCATCGTCTTCTCCATCCATGTAGGTGTTTGCTCATGTGCATGACAGGCATGCAGACCTTCTTCTACCCATGCCTATTCCCATACAGGGGAGGACTTCAGGAACACAGGCTCCAATCATCGGCCATTGCAATTCACCATGTTCCATTTATCCCCCCCAAAGGTTCACATGTGCTGTACTCAATCTGCTGAAAAAATATACAGCAAAAGTGACACTTTTTTTTGTTTAAATTCATTTTAAATTCTCAGGACAGTATCTTAGTTCATTTTCAGATGATTTGCACAAAATAACATTTAATCTGTGCGAGAGAATGAGGGTACACTGGACACTGTCCTCCCAGTGCCTCACATTTCTCAAATTCTGGATGATCAGCCCCAGTGCATAACACCCTATCCTGCCTTCCCTACATCTAGAAGTGTTGGGTGGCATGATGGTGTGGGCAAGGTGTTAAGAGTCTGTAGGCATGGCTACCTTCCACCAAAAAAATTCTATCCACCCAGATGTTTTCTGGATCGACACAGATTTGATACAGTTTTATGAAAAGATGTATTAATCTGTACTGACTTTGCTTAGTTAAGTTTCCTTTATGCTTCAAACTCTGGGATTATTCTACTCCTCTCTCAGTACTCTAGTGTAACCACCCAGTCCCCTGGGGTTACTAGAATCCTATCAGTGTTAGTGTTAGGCAGGTTGCAGGCAGCTGGTACAGCGCTCATTAGGGGCTTCTTACAAAATGATATCATTGTTTATTCAGCTAGCCTGAGAGAAGAATGATTACCTAATTTGGAACTTTCACAGCAGCATAACCCCTTTGTGTGTACAGCTGCTGTGGGGCACTTTAGAATATTTAGTTAGTGTTTGAGTTGTTGTCAGTTGGAGGTGAGAGTGGCAGGAGGTCTGCCAGTGGGTTCTGAGCTGAGGGCCCAGGATTTCTTACCCTAGTGTGGATTACAATTTCCAGCTTCCAGTGAAGTGGTGGAGAACTTTCTACAACAGGATTTCCTGATTTCTACTTCAAGTGAAGTGAAAGGAACTGCTATCTCAGTGGGTCTGAGGGGCAATACCCTGAAGATCCTTGTTTGTTTTCAGCTGCCTTTGGAAAGGACTTATGAGAGACTGTTCTGACATGCTACCCAGGAAAAGGTGTCCTTTAGTTGTTCCCTGCCCAGTGGAAGGAACAACTGGTCAGTTTCTGGGGTGTGTGTGTGCCCTTAGAGAAGTCTAGATCACACCTGTCAGTGCCCCTTAGTGCACCCAACTGAGTGAAAGAAATGCCTAGTTTACCCAAGCGTGTGAAAGGGTGTTCAGTGCTTCACCCCAGTGTGTGAAGGAAATGCTTGTTCACCCAATTGTGTGAATGGACTGTTCAATGTTCACCCAGTGTGTGAAAGACTTGTTCAGTGTTCACGCAAGAGAGTGAAATGTGTTCAGAGTGTGTGGCTTAGATCCACATATGTGCACTATTGGGAATGGGGAAGATTCTTTGTTTCTTAAACTGTACTGCATGCAAGGAGAGTTCATGAGAATTGTACCTGTTTTGCCTTGACCAACCCATTGGGGTCCACTACGTGCTTTAGTTTGCCATCTGTTAAATAAAGCCATACTGCACAATCTCAGTTCCTGTTCTGAACAATGTGATTCTTGCTTCTGGTGTGGGATTACTGGGGCCCCATCAGCAGTTTAGACCTAGCATATGCCTAGCAAAGTCTACTCTGAACCTGGTTGTAAATTACAAAGGTTCATGTGTTTTGTTCTTGAACCCTCCCCCCCCCAGTAATGAGCCTGGTATGCATCCTAACACCAGGGTTGGTACCAACCTTTGAATTTTCTGCTAAAAGTAAATGGTATGCCATTTGTGGGTATTAGTGCCAGATTTTATGGGGGGGTGTCCTACTTGCTATAAGTGGCATGGGGTTACACTAGCATCTCTCATACCACACTATCTTGGAAAAGCTTTCTGCAATTAAACCTGAAAGGTGCTTTGCTGTTACCTATAGAGTTTCATTCCTCATTGTACTGCTCTCTGAACTGCTTTAGTTTTCACAGAGAACATGGAGCACAGAACTACATGGGTTCCTCTCCACCTATGCTGTGAACTCTCTTACTTGTGAAGTTTCTTGTTTGATATGGTGTATTAGTATTACCTTTTTCAGCCCTGCTGGGAACCATCATCATGATTAGCTGAATTTACTTTAGTTGGCATAGTTTGCCACTTAGCTAAGCTGGCTTCTTTCTTATTTGACATCCATCCAGTTCTTCATAGAAGACATCAGACAAACTTCATCTCCTCACAAGCTGGGAGCCAAGCTCATGACTATTTAGACTAAATAAAAGATGGGAAATCCTTTCCTTGTCCTTGTGGGGCAGAGCAGAAACCATGAAAATGATGGCTATGCCACACTTTATGATTCAATGTCAGGATCTCCAATGTTAGATCCCTGCTAAATGATTTGAACAGGTGAAAAGGATTTTCATAAAATCTCTATGGAGAGATGCATCTTCTAGGACAGCATGGCATAAATGACTACCCCTAGGAACAAGGAGGAATGGGAAGCCTTGACCCCTACTGTTATTTTCTTGCCATAAAACGTAAATATGTTCTCACTTGGTTCAATAAGAAATATAAAAGATAGCAATTAATTGTCTGTACATAGCAACAATCCAAAAAGCATTAAGTGAAGAACAGCTAGATATGCCGATTCAGAACATTAGGTCCTCTCCTCTCCAATTTAAAGATATTGGCAACCAAACACAAATTATATTTCAACTATTGGCAGATCCACATGTCCTTGATAAACAGTAACTCCATTTGGAAACAATTCACCCTCTCTGCAGTGGAAAATTTCTTGATAAACGCTAACATATTTAATGGGACACGGTCAACCTTTTTTGCATCATATTATTTCAAGTTAAAAACCCACATTTTATGATTGCTTACCTTCTTTAAAATCATTGATGTTCCTGGTTGTTTTATCTGCCTCCTTGCTTAGTAGAACTGAAATCAAGTTAATGTATAGCTATACACAACCATGTTTTGTTTCAAATCCTGGATCTATTCGTATTGCATACTTTCTGAACACTAGAAAAAAAAACAGTGCAGCCACTCAAGATGCAACAGTTTCTTTTATTCCCATTGCATAATGTGTGGCTAAACTGCATTGGGGGTGTTCCTAAGTCTGGGAAGGATGCAATGGGAGTTGATCAAGAAAAGTAAACAAATGTGTTTTTGTGTGGTAACACCACTATGGTGGGCAATCTGTTTTTCACTTAAAAGAAAAAGAATCAGAATCCAAACACCCAGCTACGTCAGCAGTTTCTAAAGAATATGAACAATCACAACATGCGTTTAAACTGGGGCACTTTGAAGCCTAAGGGGGTTGACAAAGTTTCTTTAATTGGGCTGATTTGCTTCATCAAAATAGATTGATATTGTTTGAGAAATTTGAAGCTGTAAACCCAATTAACAGTTCATGTGATAACTGGATATTTATTTTTTGGGGGGGTAACCGGGTAAGACCCACTAGGCCAAAGACTTGTTTTTAAGGGTGACCCTGGAGCACTGGGGAGGCTAAGTTACTTGCTCAGGGTCACATAGTACACAAGTAGATGTTATGGGAATCAAATCCAGGTCTGCTGGATGTACTAAACTCATTCACAGCTCATTACTCTAACCTCAAACTAAATTTGTGGCTTTAATGAAAATATTTAAGAGTAAAATAGTTTGCATTGGGGTATTTTGGATCAAGATATATGAGTTTCTATTAGCATTAATATTGTCTCTAGTATTTCAACACAGCTGTATTATAAAATACAGTAGTATGATCCCATTTTACAAGCAGAATAGAGTATTTACAAAATACCTGCATGAAATGAAGTAAAGACCTAGGACTAGATCTTCAACCAAACTATTGAAATACATTGAGATCTAGGATTGATAAGATCTACAAATACACAAAAAATATATATAAAAGTATACAATTTGCAGTTTTTGCTAAGGCTTACTTAAAGGGACACTGTCAACCCCCTTAGGCTTCACTGAGTCCATAGTTTAAAAAATACATGTTACGATTGCTAACATTCTGTAGAGACTGATGATTAGCTGGTAGTTTGATTCTAATTATTTGTTTTCTTTTAAAAAGTGAAAAACAGACTACCCACCATACTGGTGTTACCACACAAAAATATGTGTGTTTACATTCATTGATCAACTCCCACTGCATCTTTCCTGGACTTGAGAACATCCCAAACACAGTCTGGCCAATAATTATGCATTGAGAGTAGTGGAAACTATTTCATCATGAGTGGCTGCTCTGTCTGTGTGGGGGTAGGGTGTCTAATGATAAGGAAGTATGCAACAGAAGTAGATCAAGGAAACTTCCGGTGATGTCACCACTCCAGATGCAAGGGTGAATGACAGCTCTGCTGAATCTGGGCTAAATCCAGGCTCTCCCTCACTTGAAAGCTTTAGCTTATATCATAAATCTGAACCAGGAGAGCCACAACATTGAATGGGTGGCAGAAGACATAATTCCCATACCTCCAAAAGTAAGGATCTCACTGGATTCGCTCATCCTCTCCCAAGCTCAGCAGAAAGGCAGACAGATACGGCAGCTTCCACCGGGGCTGCGGCCTCACAGCCTAGTAATGCAATAATACTCTCAGAGTTACAGGAATTTAGATCAGAGGTGAGAACTTTCCACTCTGAATTAACCTCTGAGATGGGCAAACTAACCACACAAGTAACAGAAATAGAGGAACAACATTCGGCATTAGATACTCGCACAGACCGACTGGAGTGCATGGTGGTGCATTTACTAGACGAGCAGCAGAGCCTCAAAAAGAAATGTGAAGACTTGGAGAACAGATCCCAACGAAGTAATATGAGAATTCATGGGGTACCAGAAAATGTGGAAGGGAAAGACCTACTGAAATTTGTGGAAGACCTAATCAGAGACACACTCCAGCTGCACTCTTCTTAAAAATTAGAAATAGAACGAGTATACAGAGCTTTAGCACTGAAGCCCACACAGCCAGACAAAAGACCTCGATCAATTATCATGTGTTTTTTAATGTATGCAACAAAGCAGCATATACTCACCAGAGCCTGGAGAATGAGAGACACAGGATACAAGGAAAAGTGCATTTACTTCTATAATGATTACTCCTCCAGCATATCAGCAAAGCGGAGGGCCCACATGCCAAAACTGCATTTCTTAAAACAGCAACAGCTCAAGTTTACCACGCCTTACCCAGCTCGGCTCACGATTATGTTTGCGGATGGTCCAGTGACCTTTGAAACACCCGAAGAAGCTAAAAAAGCACTTCAGGAGTAGGGACTAACATACAGCATGCCAGTGGATTCCACAAATAGCAAGACCCAGCTGGACTTACGAGAAGGGTCATGGAAGAGAGTTGGTGATTTCGGCTCACGGAAAAGACAAAGCCAAGACACCATGGAGGACATCAAAAAGCTTCTACAATGTTTCCAGAGAGCTACCCCAGAGTGAGAGATGACTGGAATTGAGATAGTGAAGTATTTAAAAAATGGGAATAAACTGAATGATGTGGGGGGTGGTGGGATTACTGAAGGGACATGGGGGCAATAGGGGCTCTTATATGTTTCCCATTTCCATACAGGGAAAGAGGGCTTGAAAGCACGCAGAGCCAATATGCAAACTGTTGTAACTGGCTTCTGCCTTCCCTGACTAGTCAACAAGCCCCTGAGTCAGCTAAGTTTAAAAAATTCTCTAGCCCCGAATAGGAGATTAGAAGTCAGCACACCCTTGTGAGCCATTAATGGGCACCTGAATTTAACACCTGGGCGGATGACCTCTTTTTTCTTGTATACACCACTGAAGATGAAGTTTGCAGGGACCAGTCCCTGGGGGACTCTGCTCCTCTTAACTATTCTCAGTGCGGTTACGAGCGCCACGTGGTACTAGGGTGACAGTGGTGTGGGGGGCCCTTGGCTATGCCTTGAAAATCCCCCCCAGGGCGTTTCTACCTACCCCTGCATAGGAGAGGAAAATTACCACTCCCTACCTTGGGAGTTAATTTATAGTACACCTAGTTACAAGGAGGTACTTGTTTATCCTTCTTTCCAATCTACTGTCCTTTTAAAGCCCTGTTGGCAACAGGATGTTTTTCTTAACCTCCAACTGTTATCAGAGGCAACTGGATTTGAGTTTTACTACACAAGGTTTTTTTAATTTTGTTCATGCATTCAATTGATATAAACATAGATACATAGAATTTGATGGCAGATAAGGACTGCTGGGCCCACCTAGTCTGCCTATTTCCCTACCTAATAGATAAGCTGCAGATCCTAGTTAACCAACAGCCTACTTCCACCTACCCCCCCATACATTCTTGAATTCCCCCAGTGTTTTTGACTCCATGACCTCCTCAGGAAGGCTGTTCCATGAATCCACAACTCTCTCCGTGAAAAAATACTTCCTCAAATTACTTCTGAACCGTCTCCCCCCATCTTCAAATTGTGCCCCCTTGTTCTTGCACATCTCTTTTTCTGAAAGATGTTACCCTCTTGAACTTTGTTGATTCCCTTGAGGTACTGAAAGTTTCTATCATGTTCCCCCCTCCTCGTGCCTCCTTTCCTCAAGGGAATACATATTAAACTCCTTTAGTCTCTCTTCATTCTTCTTCTGGTGCAGACCCTGCACCATTTTGGTTGCCCTTCTCTGGACTGCCTCCACCCTGTATGTCTTTGCAGAGCTGGGGTCTCCAGAACTGCATGCAGTACTCCAGATGGGGTCTCACCAACTGTCTGTACAGAGGGATAACAACTTCCTATTTTCTACTGGTGATGCCTTTCCCTATGCATCCCAGTATTCCCCCAGCCCTCCTTACTGCCTTCTCAGATTGCTTGCCCACCTTTAGGTCATCTGATATAACTACCTCCAAGTCCCTTTCCATTTTTGTTGTGGTCAGTATCTCACCCCCCCCCCCATTGTGTACTCTTACCCTGGGTTTTTGTTTGCCAGGTGTAGCATTACTTTGCACTTCTTTGCGTTGAATCTAAGCTGTCATACATTTGACCGTTCCTCCAACCTTGCAAGTCCCTTCTCATCCTCTCCACCCCACCTTGTGTATCAACCCTGTTGCAGATCTTTGTGTCGTCTGCAAAGAGACACTTTTCCTTCCAGTCCCACTACAATGTCACTTATAAAGACATTAAAAAGGGCTAGGCCCAGTACTGAACCCTGCGGTACCCCACTAGTAACCCCTCTTTCTTCACTGTGGACTCTGTTTACTATTACCCTCTGCATCCTTTTGTCCAGCCAATGTTTTACCCAGGCTACCACCCTGGGACCCACTCCAAGACTGGCTAATTTGTTTATTAATCTTTTGTGTAGGACTGTGTCAAATGCCTTGTTAATGTCTAGGTAGGCCATGTCCACAGTCCCTCCCTGGTCTACTACTTTGGCCACCCAGTTAAAGAAATTGATTAGATTCGTCCGACATGACCATCCCACTGTGAATCCATGCTGCCTTGGATCCTGTGCCCCACTAGCCTCTAGGTACTCAACAATTCTTTCCTTCAGAAGTGATTCCATCATTTTCCCTACTACTGAGGTCAAACTGACAGTTCTGTAGTTTCCTGCCTCTGTCTTGCTCCCACTTTTGTGAAGGGGAAATCACATCCACCCTCCTCCAGTCCTCAGGTACCACACCATCCTTGCATGATTTGTTAAAAAGGGTAGTCAGTGGTGTTACTAGTTCGCCCCTTAGTTCTTTTAGAATTCTGGGGTGAATCCCATCAGGCCCCATTGCTTTGTTCACCTTCAGTTTTAGGAGTTCTTTCAGAACCCTTTCTTCTGTGAAAGGACTGATATCAAGCCCCCTATCCAGAGAGCTTCTACTGACTGGATTAGGTACCTCCTCTTCCTTTGCGAATACTGAGCAGAAGTAGTCATTCAGTATCCCTGCTTTTTCACTGTCCCTCTCTGCCCACCCATCTTCTTTATTTAGCCTCAGTATCCCTCCCTTTGTCTTTCTTTGCTCCCTAATGTACCTATAAAAGGTTTTATCCCCATTCTTAACAGAATTGGCTTTCTTTTCCTCAGTTTGGGACTTTGTTATTCTGACTGCCTTCCCGCTTCCTTCTACTTTAACTGGCACAGCTCTGTCCTGCTCCTTCTGTGTTTCCTTGTACTTTCTGAATGCTGTCTTCTTCTCCCTAACCTCTTTGGAGAACCACTGTAGTTTTCTCTTTCATTTTGATTTGCTTCACACAAAGGCTTGTTGCCTCTGTGATGGCAGTTGTGATGTTTCACCATTGTTGCTCCACCCTTCCTCCTTGCCTGTTTGCTAGTGCTTTTCTGAGGCACTCTCCCATTTTGACAAAATCAGCCCTTCTGAAGTCCAGTACCTTCACTTTTGTATGGCTCGACTCTACAGACAAGTTTATCATGAACCACAGTTTGGTGGTCACTTGTTCCCAGATGGCTACCCACTTTTTGATCGGCGATCCTCTCTCCATCCCCATTTGAGAGTACCAGGTCTAAGATTGATCCTTCCCGAGTGGGTTCCAACACTAGCTGTCTGAGGCATTCCCCCTGTAGGGCATCGAGAATCACCCTGCTCTTGGATGTTGCTGCAGCAAAGGTGCTCCAGTTAACATCTGGCGTATTCAGGTCCCCCATCAGCATTAGCCCCCCTTTCTCTGCCATCCTAAGGATGCCTTCTATCATTTTTTTGTCCATTTCCTCCCCCTGAGACAGGGGTCTGTATACAACTCCTTTGTGGATTGTGGTGCCATTTCCAGTCTCCTGGGTGACCCACTGTGCCTCCTCTCCTCCCTGTTTACCCTTTAGTTCTGTTGCTTTGATCCCTTCCCTTCCCTTACATAGAGAGCTACTCCTCCTCCACTTCTACCCTCCCTGTTCCTCCTGTAGATTCTGTATCCTGGTTTGTTGACATCCCAGTCACAGTTCTCCGTGTACCATGTTTCTGTGCCTGCCACAATATCCAGGCATTCCTCTTCCATCAAGCTCACTAGTTCAGGGAGCTTGTTACCTAGACTACAGGCATTGGTACTCATTACCCTCCATTTTTTGATGACCGTACCCCTTTTTACCCCTTTCCTGTCCTTACTGCTTGTGTCTTTTTCTCCATTTACCCCTGCCCTTCTCCCTGTCGACTTTTCTATCTTGGTGTTTACTTCACCAACTACCCTGATTTTTTGGGGGGGCTAGTATTTCCCGTCTCCTTTTCAGTGCCTCCCCCCTTGACTAGTTTAAATGCTTGCCAATGAAGCATTTAAACCTATCACCTAGGATCCTGGTTCCCCTCCTGGACAAATCCAGACCATCATGCCAGTATAGGCCTGCATCCCTCCAGGTGGCCCCCAGTTCCCAATGAAACCAAAATCTTGAGCTGTGCACCAGTTTTTTTAACTAATGATTGAATCCAATGGTGTGGTGCATCCTAGCCTCACCCATACCATTGACAGGCAGCACCTCAGAGAAGGTTACCGTGTGTGCTACTTGTCTAAGCTCTCTCCCCAACTCCACAGATGACTCCTGCACTGCTCTGATCCCTTTCCCAGCCAGGTCATTTGTCCCTAGGTGGACAATGACATCCTGCTCTCTCCCCCAAGTCAAAATTGCGCAGTTAGAAGCTTATGGTATGATCTATAACTTATGTATAACCAGACAGGCAAACAATATCAAATATATGAAAAGGATAAAATGTATATTGCAGTAAGATATAATGCTATATTGTATATGGAGATGGCATGGCATGTAACTAGAGGGGGAGCACATGGACAGAAATTCAATCAACACCTAATTAAAATGGGTAATGAATAAGTTCTCATTGATTATATCATTAAATATTAATGGTTTGGGAAACCCAATCAAATGATCTCACCTGATTCAATATATGAAAAAACAAAAAACGGAGATATTCCTTCTCCAGCAAAGACATATGACCTCTGAAGAACATAAAAAATTCCAAAAGTATGGATACACGGTGGTGGCAGAATCGGCATATGTGGAGGGAAAGGGAGAGGGACATTAACACTATTATCATCAGGAGTCCCTTTTGAAAAAAAAAACTGAGGTGATAGACCTGGAGGGTCGCTATGCTGTGGTCTCAGGCACACTGTACACAAGACCTGTGACACTGGCATCGGTGTATTTACCCCAGGGATCGAGAAGACCACTTGCAGTAAAGTTTCTGTCCGACCTGCTCTCCCTCTTAGATGGACAATTATTGATGGGAGGAGACCTAAACATTACTTTGCAACCCTCTTTAGATGCAGCTGTCCCACAAGCTCACAGAACGAATGCTATGCAAAAGTACATCAAGCCGAACTTTAATTCCCTGGGCCTGGTGGATGTGTGGTGGCACTTTTTCCCTAAGTCTAGGGAATACACACATCAGTCTCCACATTTAGGGGGCCAAGCTAGATTAGACTATTGTTTTACTACCATAGAACACTTAGATTATATGAAGGATGTACCACATGGTGCCACTATCCTTTCAGACCATGCTCCATTATATATTAAGATGGATCTGGGGAGGCAACTTAAAATGACTAACTGGAGATTAAATCTTGCACACCTCAGGGACCCATAATTTCTCAGTTTAATTAAGGATAGTATACCCAGAATCAGACAGGAAAATATACATCAAGATGTATCTCCAACCATGCTCTGGGATATCCTGAAGATTGTACAATGAGAAGAGATAATAAAATATTCAGCAGGAAAAAAACAAACAAAGGGATAAAGCTTATAGAGAACTTCAAGAGGAGGTAGTGCATCTTCAACACTGGCCAGACCAGGATGACCCACTAATTCGGCAATGTCTGAGAATAGCTAAGCAGAAACTACAACAGTTAGTGGACCATCAATAGAGCAAAAACTATTTTATCTTAAATTTAGATCACATGAGGGAGGCCCTAAAGCATCTAGAAACCTAGCATGAAAACTGAGGGAACAAAGATCCCGGGCTAACATCACTCAGATGCAGGACCGTAAAACAGGGAAGATAGCTCAAAAACCACAAGAGATTAGGGACATCCTAAAATGATTCTATCAAGATCTATACACCAAAGAATGAGAAGCATCTCTGGAGGAGATACAGTCCTACCTGGGAAGACTCCCCATTCTAAGAACCCCCCCAACAAGCAGAAGTCCTGTTGACTCCCATTAAGGAAGAGGAACTAATACAGGTCCTTAAGAAAGCCCACTCCCAAAAAGCCCCAGGACCAGATGGCTACCCTTCAGAATTTTACTCAAAATTTAAAAAACTTTTACTACCAATATTAGTCCCTGCCCTACATGCAATTCAGAAGGGTGATCCACCTCCCCCCTCATGGCAATATGCCACGATTTTGGCCATCCCAAAGCCCCAGAAAGATTTAAAACTTCCTTCCTCATATCATCCCATATCAATGTTAAATTATGATTACGAGTTATTTATATCAGCTATGGCCTCCAGAATTGACTATTTACTATCATCCATTGTTGATCCAGATCAACTAGGCTTCATCTGAGGTTGCCAGGCACATGACGTTATTAGGAGAACCCATTTATTAATAAACTGTGCCATGGAGAGGGGGATCCCACTAGTCCTAGTTGGACTAGATGCCGAAAAGGTGTTTGATTGGGTCAGCTGGACTTTCCATTGGCAAACCTTGGCATGCTTTGGATTCCCGGGAGCCTTCATTCAACAGCTGCAGAACCTCTATGCCACACCAAAAAGTAAATGTAAAGGTGGACGGAGCACTTACAGATGTTATGCAGTTGTTTAGGGGCACAAGGCAGGGCTGCCCACTATCATCAACACTATTTGCACTATACCTGAAGCCTCTTTCCATTGCCATTAGGAATGCCCTGAGAATCGAGGGCATCCCCTTAGGGGAGTGCCAACATAAGATTTCGCTATTTGCGGATGACATTTTATTAACAAGTATAGAACCACCTAGTTCAATCAAAGAAATTTGGAAATTATTAAATTAATTCAGCATGCTGGCTGGCTATAAAATAAACACAATAAAAACAGAAGTTTTAACTTATAATTTTCTACCCCATACTCAGCTTAAAAAAGAATTTCCCTTTAAATGGTATAGGCAAGAGATGAAATACCTTGGCACCAAATTAACCAAAAACCCTATACATGCTGAATTACTAAACCTTGAACCTTTGACACTAAAGCTGACAGAAGACCTCACATGATGGTCTAACCTCCTTCGTAGTTTTTTGAATAGGATTGAGACAATACGGCAGAATGTTTTCCCACGCATTTTATTTTTTTTTTACAGACACTACCATTTATACCCACTAAAATCTACTTCCAAGCATGGGACAGAATGATTTCGAGATTTGTCTGGAATGGAAGAACCCCAAAAATTAGATATTCAGTTCTACAATTTCCTAGGAAACAAGGGGGACTTAACTTACTTTACCTCAGTAAATATGCCCTGGCATCACAATGCAGGGTAGTTTTAAATTGGATAGATGTACATTATCAGGCACACTGGAAGGACCTGGAATTGTCATGGAGAGATCTACACAACCCACAAGAGATGCTATTTGGAATCCCCCTGAAGTGCCAGAAGGTGAGAGTCTTCCCAAACCTCACTAGGGAGCCTATAAGAGTCGGGCTTAAAATATTAGACAAATTCCTTAACTGCCCAGAGAGACTTTCCCTGAGTACTTTGACCCACAATGCTGACCTTCAGAGCCCCCTTATGACACCATACCTGAAACAATGGCAGAATTATGGGGTCACACATATTTTTCAACAGGTGGGGAGGACTGGTCTCCTTCCCTTCATCTCCCTGCAAAGGGAATATTACCTTCCACAAAAATACTTTATTTCATACTTACACATTAAAACTTATTTACAGCCACACGAAGAAGCTTTGGTGGACCAGATTAAAAACTCTTCACCAATGTTGCAACTAATTATGACCCATATCAAGGGAACACCATCAGATCACCTGATCAACAGGATACACTGGCCCTAAAGTTTGCACCATACCCCCCACAATGGCTGGCACAAAAAAGGGACTGGTGATAGCCCATATGAATATTCAAAGCCTCACAAATCACCTGGCTGAGCTCGAAACCTGGACTAAACTGATTGCCCCTGACATATTATGCCTCTCAGAAACTTGGCAGAAGCCTTCTGTACCTGATGCTTCATGTCTTATACCTGGGTATAATATTCTACGGAGAGACCGGGCTGGGTCTAAGAGAGGGGGGGGTTGCGATTATTTATAAAAATCATCTGTCCCTCAACATCCTACCTTGCCCTGATTCCCTCATACCTTGTAAAATGCTGCATGCTACCCTGGCACTGGGTTCAAAACTGCTGCACATCGTATGTGTATACAGCCCACCAACCAGTGGGCTGAGTGGTCTTCAGAACCTACTACAGTATGTCTCTCAGAATACAAAATCAAATGAGGCACTCCTGCTTGGGGACCTGAACCTTAACTGGCTGGGTCCACAGCACAATATTCTTGCATCTCTGATCCAGAAGTACAATCTCCATCAAATTATTACAGACTGTACCAGAGCTATGACTCCTCACTCAGGGTCACTACTTGACTGGATCCTCACTAATAGACCGGACCATGTCTCAAGTGCTTCAGTGTGGGCTGATTCAATTACTGATCATTCCCCTACACTCTGTCACTGGCGCCCTGTCCACCACCTCCTCCTCAACCACGACTGATCACTTTTACGAACTATGCTGCCCTGGATAAACAAGCCTTCCTATTGGATATCTCCTGTATTGACTGGACTGACATTTTCACCACTACCAATGTTGATACTGCCTCAACTCATTTCTAACCAAGTTTGGTAATGTTCAAAGAAGCACCTCCCAAAAGCCAAAAGGAGAGTTAGAGGCCAGCACTCTAGATGGCTGAAAAAAGACCTTCTGCAGAAGTTAAAAGTCAGAGATAAGCAGTGGAGGAGATACAAACAGACTGGACTTCAGCCTGATCTCATTCTGTATAAGCAATACAGAAATGACTGCAAAAGGTACATCAGGCAGGCCAAAAGTAAATACTGCCAAAACCTGCTGGTTAATTCCTCCCATGACCCTCGTAAGTTTTGGGGTCACATCAAGTCCTTCTTAGGATCTGCTAAAGATGTCATCCCTCTGATATGGTTCTACATGGCGACACTGCAATGACTCTACCACAATTGCTAATGCATTTAATCAACAGTTTTTGGACTTATCTGCCACACAGCTTCCCTTCAATCACAATCTCCTGCCTCACAACCTAACTTCTCAGCACCTGGCAACCATCTAACCTACCTAACCCCTTCTACTTCAGGGCAGTGTCTAGGCATCAGTTCTCAAGCTGCTCAGAGCCCTCTCTGACAACACCAGCACTGGCTCCGATGGCTTGGAACCAAGGCTACTAAAAATGGCATCTCACGACATCTCTGCCCCCCTAGCAAGAATATTCACCCTCTCTCTCTCCAATGGCGTTGTCCCTGAAGTCTGGAAAGCAGCCAGAATCACTCCAGTATTTAAGAAAGGTAGCAAAAATGACACATCTAACTACCGGCCTATTGCTATTTTGTCTGTCCTGAACAAAATCCTGGAAAAAATAGTATCAACACAAATCACAGAATACATTGAGAACTTCAATCTGCTCAGTCCAGCCCAACATGGCTTTAGAAAGCATCACTGCACCATGACTGCACTTGTAAAATTCTCTGACATTGTCACAAACATGGATAGAGGGAAGTTAACAGGGCAGTCTTCATTGACTTAACCAAAGCTTTGACCTGGTTGATCACACATTACTACTCTCACCCTCAGTACCTTGGGCTTCCCTTCCAGCAACTACCTGGTTTAAAAGCTACCTCACCAACAGAACCCAGGCTGTGAAGTTTAATTCAGCGATTTCAGACAGTGCTGTCATCAACATTGGTGTCCCTCAGGGTCCATACTTGGCCTCTTCTATTTTCATTATTCAGAATAATCTCCCAGAGATGGTAACCACTGGTCACTCACTACTGTATGGATGACCTGGTCGTTTATGCTCACTCTGACAACGTTCTGGAACTGAATGCTGCCCTCACTGCTGATTTTCACCTGCACAACACTGGCTGAACTCTCAACGCCTTGTTTTAAACACAAACAAAACCAAAGTCATGCTATTTGGCTCCACTCACAAGCTCAGATCATGTCCTTCGACTATCTCTGTTCCTGACATTGATGGGAACCCACTAGAACCTGTCACTTCTTTCCGTTACCTGGGCATCCACCTCGACCAAACCTTGGACCTAAAACACACATCCAGGATACTTGCAAGTCAGTCAATTGCAAGTTAGGGCTGCTTACAGAACCAACTACCTCCTTACCCCTGCTGCTAAACTGGCAGTAGCTAGAGGTATACTGTTGCCAACCCTCACGTATGGTTGTCCCATTCTGTCTTTGGCCAATAAATCTGCACTGCATCTGTGGGACACTACTTTCAATAATGTATGCAGGTATGCAACCAAAGCACCTCGACTGCAGCATCACTGCCAACTATATCAAGACCTTGGCTGGCTCTCTCCTCCTCTACCAGACAATACTACCTGTACAATCTATCAGATATCATCATAAGGACATCCAAACCTGCTATCCTATCAGAACTCCTTAGACCAGCTATTCCCACACGGAACCTTAGATCTGCAGATCAGACCTTATTATCCATCCCCCTCTGTCGGACAAAAAAGGGCATGGGCTCCTTCCATTATGCTGCTCCTCACCTGTGGAACCTGCTGCCTCAGGAACTAAGGGATGTCCCTACTCATGCAACTTTTAAGGGCAAACTCAGGACTTTTCTTACTGCTTTGGACAAATGTGTTTGCTTTGATCCTACCTGATCCTTGCTCTTAACCTGTTTTCCCCACTTCCTTATTGCTAGCACTTGTGCCTTTCCCAATGGTTGTTTTATGTGGTGTTTTACTATAATTGCTGCTTGAATCTGTTTGACTGTATGCCAAATATTAGCTTTTGCCATTTACAAGTTGTTGTTTACTTCCCCACCACTTGGCTTCCTTGATCCCTGTTCTCTTCTCCCTCACCTCTCAGCCTTCCTTCACTCAACTCCCTGCTCCTCTCTTCCCACCACATCTCCTGCACCTCCTTTTCCCTCCCCTCTGCCTCCCCTTCCTTTCTCTGCTTGCTTGCCTCGCCTTTACCTCCTCCTGAGTCACCCCTGCCCGTTCGCTCGTCCCACCCTCCCAGCTGAGCATTGTTCCCTATTACCTCCACTTGCTGAACTTACCTCCGCCTACCGACCTCTTCTTCCCTGCCCTGCTGCCTCTGTTTCACTGGCTCGGCTTGGCGTTGTGCTACCTTCCTCCTACCTCCCTATTCCTGCCACCGCCTCTGTCCTTATATTCTTAGCCATTTCTTTAGCCCCCTGTTTGGCCCCTTGCCCTCTATCCTTCCCTCTATCCTTTCCTCACCTCCTCACCTTCCCTTTGTCATTTTCCATCTTGTTTCTGGCTTACCCTACACCTATCCTCTCCCTTTCCTAGGTCCTTCAATGCATTTTATGTATGTTCAATGGAAAATGTCCTTGAAATGTATTTTGCCTTGTATTTTCCTTTGTCATGCATTGTATCCTGCCATATGTATCTTCCTGTATTTCTGTGCATCATGTATTTTCGTTATCCTTACTGTGTCATTATGTTCTGTAATTTTACCTCCCGGGTCGTGCCTGAAAACAGTCACTTGCTGGCTAGTGCACTTACCCGGTTAACAAAAACTAAATAAATAAATATATATATAAAGCACCAGACAATGGGAAAGGAGATTCCACAGATTCTGTAACAAGCAAGTGGGTGGCTGAACTGCAGTCAGACATACCTGCAACAATATGGAACACCTCAGCATGACCTGTATTAAAAACCTTTACAGCCCCATACTGGAGGGAATACACATGGAAGCAGCAGAAAGAAGTGGGGAAGGCTCAGACTAGTAAAGGCCCAAACCGAGGAAAAAATAACCAACTCAGTTAAGAAGGGGGATAAAACCTTTTATACTGTAGGTACATTAGGGAGCCTAGAAAGGTTAAGGGAGGGATAGTGAAGATTAATAAAGGAGAGGGGAGGTGGGCAGAGGGAGACAGTGAAAAGGCAAAGATACTGAATGAATACTTCTGCTCAGTATTCACAAAAGAAGATGAGGAGGAGTTACCTAAAACAGACAATAGAAGCACTCTGGGTAGGGGGGTTGACACCAGTCCATTCACAGAAGAAAGAGTCATGACAGAACTCCTAAAACTCAAGGTGGACAAAGCAATGGGGCCTGATGGGATTCACCCCAGAATCCTAAAAGAACTAAGGGAGGACCTAGTGACACCACTGACCACGCTTTTTAACAAATCATGGCAGGATGGGGCAGTACCCGAGGACTGGAAGAGGGCAGATGTGATTCCCCTTCACAAAAGTGGGAGCAAGGCAGAAGCAGAAAACTACAGACCTGTAAGTTTGACCTCAGTGATAGGGAAAATGATGGAATCACTTCTGAAAGAAAGAATTGTTGAGTACCTAGAGGCCAGTAGGGCACAGGACCCAAAGCAGCATGGATTTACAGCAGGAAGGTCATGTCAGATGAATCTAATTGATTTCTTTGACTGGGTGACCAAAGTAATAGACCAGGGAGGGGCTGTGGATATGGCCTACCTAGACTTTAGCAAGTCATTTGCACAGTCCTGCACAAAAGATTAATAATCAAGTTAGCCAGCCTGGGAGTGGGTCCCAGGGTGGTAGCCTGGGTAGCAAACTGGCTGCACAACAGGACACAGAAGGTAATAGTGAATGGAACACACTCCAAAGAAAGGGGGGTTACTAGTGGAATACCTCAGGGCTCAGTACTGGGTCCAGTCCTCTTTAAGATCTTTATAGGTGACATTGCAGAGGGTCTGAAGGGAAAGGTATGCCTCTTTGCAGATGACACAAAGATCTGTAACAGAGTTGATACACAAGAGAGGGTAGAAAAGATGAGAAGGGACTTGTCAAGGTTGGAGGAATGGTCAGACACGTGGCAACTTAGATTCAATGCAAAGAAGTGCAAAGTAATGCACCTGGGAAACAAAAACCTCGGAGAAGAGTGCACAATAGCAGAGGAGGTACTAACAACAACAAAAATGGAAAGGGACCTGGGGTAGTCATATCAGATGACCTAAAGGTGGGTAAGCAATGTGAAAAGTCAGTAAGGAGAGTCAGGGAGATACTGGGATGCATAGGAAGGGGCATCACAAGTAGAAAAAGGGAAGTGGTTATCCCTCTATACAGACAGTTGGTGAGACCCCATCTGGAGTACTGTGTGCAGTTTTGGAGACCTCATCTACGCAAGGACATAGACAGGATGGAAGCAGTCCAGAGAAGGGCAACTAAAATGGTGCAGGGTCTGCAGCAGAAACCATATGAAGAGAGACTGAGAGAGCTTAATATGTATACTTTTGATGAAAGGAGGGATGGGGGGACATGATAGAAATGTTCAAGTACCTCAAGAGAATCAACAAAGTCCAGAAGGGTAGCATCTTTCAGAAAAAGAGATGTGTAAGAACAAGGGGGCACAATTTAAAGATAGAAGGGGGCGGCTCAGGGGTAATGTGAGGAAATTTTTTTCACGGAGAGAGTGGTGGATACATGGAACAGCCTTCCTGAGGAGGTCATTGGGTCTAAAACAGTGGGGGAATTCAAACATGCATGGGATGGACACAAGGCAATTATAGTGGGGGTTGCAGGAAGTAGGCTGTTGGTTAACTAGAATCTGCAGCCTATCCAGTAGGTAGGGAAATGGGCAGACTGGGTGGGCCAGGTGGTCCTTTATCTGCCGTCAAAGTCTATGTTTCTATGTAGATCTAGATATTTCAGGACACCTGCCTTATTAACACATTCACACCACAAGAGCTCTTTGAGACTTCCACCACTTGTGCCCTGTATACTCTTAGCACTGCATCCTGGGCCTTTCTAAGCAAAATCAAGCCATAATCAGCATGCCACAAACAAATGTGAATACCTCTTGAACCGTAAGTGCTACACACAAAGTATGAGTGGCAAAGTTGTTCAGCACAACGTTACCTTTCCAATGGTGTTATGCAATCAGTTGTAATCAATTTAGTTTTTATTTTATACTAGCTGAAATACCAAACAGCTGATTTTTTTCTGATTTTTTTCATGGTGCTTAGGTGACGCATGAGAGACAAATGTCAGCCATGCACACCATACCTTAAACAAATGCAAATAACTCCTAAAGTATATGTGGTAGACACAAAGTATCAGCAGCAAAATTGTTCAGCACAAAATAACCTTTCTAATGATGCTATGCAATCAATTGTAAACCATTTAGTTTTTATTTTATAGTAGCTGAAATATCAAACAACTGTTTTTTTTTTCAGATTTATTCAAGGTGCTTAGGTGAGGCTTGAGAGACAAATGTTAGCCGTGCACACCACACCTTAAACAAATATGAATAACTCCTAAAGTATACATGATAGACACAAAGTAGCAGCAGCAAAATTGTTCAGAGCAAAATTACCTTTCTAACGGTGCTATGCAATCAATTCTAAGCAATTCAGTTTCTTTAATAGTTAGGTAAAAAGTGCTGACTTCCTCAGACGTTTCTAGGCCTGATTGAAAGTCAGTTGAGTATATCTACAGGCGTTATTGTCCTGAGTGGCTATGCTTTCAGACGCCGCCTACAGGTGTATCTAGGCCTGAATGAGTTAAGCCATATAGGAGAATTGGGAGACGGAAAATATTGGAGGGAATGCAGGGAGGTCATGGCAGGCCATAGCCATGTTATCTGGTCTTGCCCAAGTCTAACGCAATTCTGGACTGCAATTACAGAGGAATTGGGTGCAATATACACTATATCAGGTTTATTTACCCCTACATTTGTTTTGACCTTCATCAAACCACAGGGAATCCAGATTGATAAAAAAAGGCTAAAACAAAATAAATTAATAATAGCGGCACATAAAACTATAACCAAATTATGGATGACCACCAAGATACCTACTAAAGAGGCTTGTATTTCCCTAACCAGGAACATCTATGCATTAGAAAGACTTAAAGCTAAAATGATAGATAAAAATGAAAATTTCGATACCACCTGGCGGACATGGGTAACATTCCAATTACAACATTATCCAGACTTTGTACCTTGAGAAATGGGAAACATTTAAGGAGAACCTGAAGGATGTCATATCAGAGACTTATATTGAGTTGTCTCAAAGCGAGTTAAGGGTATGAAGAACAGTGAATCCGCGTCATGCCATACCCTTGTGTTTACTTAGATAGCCATGCAACTATAACCACTAATTTGTTTCGTGAAACTGTGAATTACACCTCCAGTAATACACTGTATAAGGAGAAACCAATAATGTTGATCTTAAAGAATGAGAGGGTAAGAGTTAGTGCTTTTAATATTTATATCTTATTATGTCATATATGCCTGTATGAGAACTTTCCTGTGGAAAATGACTATGTAATATACATAAAATTATATGATGCCTGTAGAGCTATATGCCTAAAAACAAAAATAATGAAATTATAAAAAAAAAGAAGTAGATCAAAGATTTGAAACAACGCAAGGTTGGGTTGTAACTACCTCTGATGATGCAACTTTTGTGAAACCGGTAGAGGTATTGTGAGCGGGTGCTTTCTGGCATTTTTGTTATATATTAAAGACTGCATTTTGATACTTTTGCTCATGTGGTGCAGAGATTTGTTGTTTTATTTTAGTAATTGTGTCCAGCACACACCAGAGCCTACAGAGCGGTTTTGTTGATTTTTTCTTGGGTTGTAACTATACATTAGCATGCATTTCAGTTCTACTAAACAAGGAGTAAGATAAACCAACCAGCAATATTAATTAATTTTACAGAAGGTAAGCAATCATAATATGTGGGGTTTTAACAAGAAAAAAAATGATGCAAAAAGGGTTGACAGCATCCCTTTTCTGCTTTGCAATAAGTCCATTGGTCTGTTGAGATTGGGCTGGCATGACTGTAATCAGGCTGTCAACATGATCTACTTATTATGAAACTGCCCAGAAATAGGCCCTTGGTGGAACAGTACTCACAAAGTATTGTATCAGTTCCTTAAGATTCAGCTTCTCTAATCTCCTGAATTTTTCATTTTGAAAGATTTTCATTTTTTCTAATTTAAACACTGTACAGCAAAAAAATATTTGCACTGGTTAGCATGGCTACTAAACAGCTAATACTGAACAATAGGAATGTGAAAGACCCCCAGAGAATTTGACACTCTAAAGTGGTTGGCTATTTTTAAGGAGACTTTATTTTAAAAGAAACTGGCAGAGCAAGTTGATAACCATGGCAACCTATTAGGAAATAACTATAAATATATTAGCAGCCTTCTCCTCCTTCCAGAATTATTTTTTTCCTTTTAGTTTTTCATGTGTGTCTTTATTAGTTTTCCTCCATCTGACTGGTAATAAAAGCATGAGTTTGTAGGCTCTGCTACCTATGATTTTTATGTTTCTTATTTTTCATAGCCATTAAGAACCACACAGTGAATGTAATTATGTGAATCATAATGTTTCACAAAGTTATTTTAATACATACAGTACATACATCCATTAACCAGATTATTGTCTGTATTAATATGAACATATTTTCTATCACTCACTGCCATTTTAGTGTGCATTTTTTGAATCAGCACTGTGTCAGCCAATCAGATAGCAGCACAAGGGTGAAAGGTTGTACTATGATATCACATCAGAACAATCGTACAACAACTTTTTTGACCTTTGAACTGTCCTACAACAAGATTTGGAAAGCCACCATTTTCTGTGCAGAATAAGCCCTAACCATATACTATATATAGGATAGTGTATGGTTACGCATACACTACAAGGCTATTCTTCCACCGAGTGGATACAATGCCAACTGATGACCTCGAGAGCGTAGCTCGAGAGGTCTCCAAGTCAGCATTGTATCTACGAGGTGAAAGAATAGCCGAGTAGTATATGGGTAACCATACATTGTTCTATATAGTGTATGGTGAGTGAAAAAGGAAAAAGAAAAAAACACTCAGCTTTCCATATTTAAATCAGCTCTGCCAACCATGCTCGATTAACAACTGCCACTGCCCAGCAAGGCGTGCGCCACTATCACACAGAAAGGGATAATTCAGAACATCTGCTGGATTCCCTTGTATTATGACGTCCTCACTAATGCAAAATGAAAAGTCGTTCTGTGTTTGTTAGGACGTCACTATTGCAGCACAACAACTTTTTGCTGTGTATGGATTTCCATACACAACCGCATTCCACCATACACTACAAATGGATTGTCCACGCTTAGAGCTAGAATCAAGCAGCTAGGCAGTTTATTTAACCTTCAGATGTTACTTGAGACCACCAGGATGACTACTTTACCATGCAGGCCTCTATTATCTAATCACTTCACTCTCCCCTACTTCACACTGGGGTAGGAATTTGCTGTTACTATGTACATACCTAAAGGCTAGGATTTATTTTACAGTTACTTTGTTACTGTCCATTCAGGACTATTACTATGTACAGTTATAAAAAGGGTCTCAAAAATGGTCCAATTTGATTGGCTGTCAGCATTCTGATAGCTTTACATTAATCTCTGTTACACTGTCATGTACAGCCTGATCACAATGGTGCATGGATTCTTCATGTCAGCATTCTATTCTTTAGCACTGCTAAATGAATGGAATGATGCATTCTGATTCTAAACCAGCATTCTGAAACAGTTGTGTGAACTAATTTTTTACACATCTCCATGTCATTGAGAAAAACATTCAAAAGATACTGTACACTTCTAACACTTTTCTTTTGAAATGTGTTTTTTTAGGACTTCTCAGGAGTTAGTTTAACAGTCAGTTAATCACCTCCTAGGGGCAATATGGTACTTGTCCGTGCCTTGTGCCACATTATGCCCCAAGGGGTGAATAACACACTGTCAATCTTTTTCACTCCTCATTGCTTAACTACCAGACTCTTATATACAGTCACACATGGGGAATAAGTTATCCAAGAGATATGCACACAATGTTCCCCAAGCAGGGCAAGAAACTGTCATGGAGGTTACAGTGCTTGTGGTTAAACATTTAAGTGCCCGGAACTGACACATACAGTATTAAGGAACTAAGGACCAGCTTAGGGTATTGCTCTGAATGTTATACCAATTGGTTCAACCCTTGTATAACATCTCACTTATGCCATATGACCATGATCCCTTATTGACATGCACAAAAATGGACTTCAGCTTTGGCCATCCCAACTGCACTTGACTTGCCATGCACAGTGATGCCTCTGCTGTCTTGCTACTCACCAATGGATTACCTAACCCCACAGTGGTTTACTCCTGGTCCTGATGCACTTAGGATACTATATTGACTGCTGCTTTCCTAAAGATGGACTCCTACACTGCACTACTTCTGCTGCAGAATAGCTGTGACTGATTGCTGAAATGGGGAAAGGGTGTGCAAGAACAGTATGCCACACTTACGGTGACACCAACATGAAATACACACCTGTCAGCAAAATCAACACTTTGCCAACAGGTCACTGTGTTGGGGTGCCCAAGACAGGAGCAAGCTGTCTCCCATCCTGCACCCCCACCTTGAATAAGCTCTGACTGGAGTTGAGAATCCTAAAGACAGGGGGGGTGGGGGCAGAGGCCCCTTAGGAGTGTTCAGGGGCCAAAGCCTAATAAAAAAATGGAACTGGGAGACACACAGGAATCATGTCGACCACAACTTGTGGTCGACATGATTCCTGTCGGTGAGATGCCGGTCAACGTAAAGGATGTCGAACCGGCATGGTAGAGCCTGCCAGAGCACTTGGTGAGCTCCTTTGAGAGGGAGCCTATCACTTCTCCCACCTGCTTCTTAGGTACCTTTTGAGTGGGGGTTAGTAGCAGTCTTTATTTATATGTGGTGCCCTTCCCTAGAGTCTCAGGGGGCCATTACAATAAATGCAACAGCAATAATTAAAATTCATCAATCAACTTACACAACCCAAATAAAATTATTAACCTACAAAGTATTTTCATAAATAAATAATAAGTTTCTAATAAGGATGGTAATACCAAGGAGAGTTGAACTCTGAATGCCTGTGCTAATAAGAAAGTCTTTAGACTCTGCTTAAAGGCCTATATCAAGGGTGCCTCCCTCAAAGTTCTGGGCAGGGAATTCCAGAGGACTGGACCTCCAACTTCAAAAGCCCAGTCCCCCGAAGACATCAACCTTGCCCTAGGAACCACCAGTAGGCCCCCCACAGAGGAGCGGAGCTGTCGTACAGGTATGTGGAGATGCAGGAGCTCCATGAGGTAGCCAGGGCCCAGCCAATGTAGGGCCTTATAAGATGGAAGTCCAACCTCAAAGGAGATACACCACTTGACTGGCAGCCAGTGCAGATCCTGCAGCACTGGGGAAACATGACATGTCCTTGAAAGGGCAATCAGCGACCAAGCAACTGCATTCTGCAAAACCTGCAGGTGTCATAGCATACCCCCACTGATCCCAAGGTAATAAACATTGTAGTAGTCAAGCCTCAAAGTCACAAACTCATGCACCAGTGTGGCCAGATCACCGGGAGGGATAAGGCATTTAATCTGGCCGATGTTCTGTGGATGGTAAAAGCCATTCTGGATTACTGCTGACACCTGAGCCTCAAGTGTCAGCCCCACATCTAGAATGACTCCCAGATTTTTCACTTTTGTGGCAGCCAACAGCCTAGAGAGGCTGACCCAAAATAAGCACAAATGAAGGTGCTAACAGGCCATACTGGGGATCAGCCATTAAACTAGCAAAACTACTCGGAATCACAAAAATTAACAGCGATGCAACACAGAGACCAATAAAGTTAAATAATTTATTGTGAGGTTGCAACAAACATTCCCTCAGGGGCTGAGACAAAGTCTAGACTCCTTCTCGGTAGTCGCCACTCCCCCCCCCACAACCTGGAACAATCACTTTAGCTTCAGTTTTCTTCGGGTTCAGTCTCAACCAGTTTGATGACATCCAGTTTTGGATCTCAGCCAGGCAATCACTATACACAACAGCTGCACCTAATGTCCCAGGTGCAAAGAACATGTAGAGATGGGTGTCATCAGCATAACAATGAAACACAAGCCTATACTGCCTAATGATCCTACCCAGGGGTAGCATATACACTGCAAACAGCATGGGTGATGGAACCAAACCCTGGGTACACCACAGGACAGAGCCATCGGGTGTGAGGAAAACTTCCCAATACCACCCTCTAAGTCATGTCACTGAGATAGGACTCAAACCAGCAGATGATTTGGCTGGCAAGTCCTGCATACTTCCTAAGCTGGTCCAAAAGCAGCTCCATGGTCCACGCTGATGAAAGATCAAGGAGGATGAGAACTGACTGTTCTCCTCTGTCGCTCACTCTGAGCAGGTCATTCTGCACCCTAACTAGTGCAGTCTCTGTGCTATGCCTGAACCTAAACCCAGACAGGACAGGCTCTTAGATGTCAAAGACAGTGAGGTGTGCTTGAAGCTGAAGCACAACTACCTTCTCGATAATCTTTCCCAAAAAGGGCAGGTTAGAGATCGGTCAGCACTTCGCCAAGACTTCGGGGTCCAAAGATGACTTCTTCAGAATAGGTTTCACCAATGCACTTTTCAGCACCACTGGGAACACCCCCTCTGACAAGGAGCACTGGGCAGTCTCAGGGAACACCGGACCAAGGTGCCCAACATATCTCACAAGCAGTCACATCAGGCCTGGATCCAGATTACAGAATGTTGGTTGCAGCTCAGAGATCACCTCACACACCTCTTCCATTGTCACTGACTGAAACTCCCCTAAGACCATTGCATGCATCCCCAACTAAAAGGCTTCAACCTGCTGGGTTGTAACAGCCCACTTGGAGTGATCATGGCCCTCATGGAGGACACCCTGTCTGAGATGAATCAAGCAAACTCTTTGCATTCCACAAGTAAAAATGCTCTCATGGACTCCAAACAGGCCAGATGCAAAAGCCTGTTCACAGTCCGAAAGAGCTGAGCCAGTTAGTTCTCCCAGCAGTAATCTTCCTAAATAGAAATTCTGCCTTTTTATGAGTGACTGCCTTCTAATACTCATCATAGTGAGACATCAGAACCAGTTTGTCCTCCTGGGCCCTGCACCTTCTCCAACAATGCTCCAATATTTGTCCACTGGTTTTCATTTCCCTCAGCTCACTATCGCACCATGGGGAACCAAGTTGTGACACTAGCAGTAGTACACATACTGTCACCATGACATAAAAGGCCTCTGTGACAGCCTTGCTATAGGTCACCACAACCACCTCCAAACTTTTAGCACCTGCTGTCAACACTTCTAAGGTGTCCAGAACTGCCAAAAGTCCTTCTGGCTGAAGCACTCTCAAAGGGTGGAACTGGACAACATCCTCAGGGGATGGACTACATGGGGTGGGCCCTGAAATTGTACCTGATAGTGCAGTGATACAACCAGTTGACTGGATCAGTCTCGAGATTATCAGTTGCAAGCCCCAGGGAGAATACCAAGTCCAAGCTGTGGAAATATTGATGGGTTGCAGATGTAATAACCTACGCGATGCCCAAAGATTCCATACTCTGAAGGAATTATTGTCCGAACTGTGACTGTTCATCATCAACCCGTGCAATGAAATCACCAAGGATAAGTCACCTCAGGGACTCCAGCACTCTGTCTGTGGTAAAAGTTGTGATTTCCTGCAGAAACTCTCCCTCATGATCTGAAGGACAGAACATGAAGAGGATTCCACAGTCTGCACCCGAACCCCCATGCACAACTACGCATTTAAATGATGAAGTATTTCCCCACCAGGAGCACCACAAGGTTCAACTCAGACCTAAAATAGATGGCCATCCCCATCCCCTGCAATCCCTCCTCAAGCAGTGAACTACCGAGAACCCTGCCAGGACTGATGACTCCAGAACCAGGCCATAATCGTACCCTAACCAGGTCTCGGTGATGCAAACCAGACCGACCAAAGAAATAAGATTTGCCATAATTGCAGACTTATTCATCATTGATCTAGCATTACACAGCACTGCCAGAAGTGAACAACAGGTGACAGCTAGTGGATCCCTGAGTATAGTGACTAAACACGTCTGGCCTTTCTCTAGTCCTTGTTTCACCCCAGGGCATCTCCTGGCATATTCTGGTCCTCACAACCCTAATCGTGTTCTCCCCATCATCCCTCCTGCAGTCCATTGCTCTGCTCCTATTCTGCCTCCTGATCTCCTAATCCCCACTTCCCTGCATTGCTAATACACAGCGTCAGGTGTTGGGGTCATGGAAGGGGCATAGGTCTCTGAGCAAGGATGAGGAATAGCTGATCCTCGGGGTCTGATGTAGGTGACACATCCCCAAAAAATAATATTAAAAGCAGTCACTAAAATTAAAATGAACTGCACCCTCCCAATAACCACCCACCCTCACATACATGTCATACACCCTGCTAAATAAATACCTAACCAACCACTAGCCCAAATATATAAAATTAACTTACATTCTCTCGCACACATCATCTCCTAACCCCACATACACACTCTCCCACACACACACACACACACACACACACACGCACACCAGATAATAAGCAATATACAATTTAAATAAATAATAAAATGGAAATAGTGCCGAAGTCCATAAAATTGTTCCAGATTTGTCTCAGAGTTAGCCATAGGTCTTGATAAAGTGAAACATAATCTCTCCTCTCTCACAGGAGTAGTTACCACTCATAAATCCCCCAGATACAGCAGTCTTGGTCCACAAAAAGGTTTTCAGTACTTAGGTGTAGAGGGGCAGGAATTTATCCCTTCCCCCAATGTATTGTTCTACTGTCACTAGAATTAACCCAGTCAGAACTGTAAACATGTAATAAAAAGTCCTCACATCACAGCCTGATGTGATAAATTTAAATTGTAAGAAAATTCAGATGTGCTGAAATCAACAGTTTTGAAGAGTTTTTTGAGACCACTGACTCTCTCTCAACGTCAGCCAGCCCACTTTTCCTGGGATCCTCTGACAAGTCTTCTAGGGCATTGACAAACTCTGACTCTGACTCTCAAATGGTAGCACCTCAGCAGATCTCAGTGGTTCTATGTGATAACGGTGACAGCCTAAAGGCGATTGCAGTTATCAAGAAGTCTAGAGTGCCGAAAACATTTTCAGCACTCTGACACCCTGGCACACAGGAAAATGGAGCCAGGGACTTACTTTTTAATGTTTTCTGTGGGGGTCTGTGCCCCCCAAGACACACCCCGCACCCCACTACTAAAGGATTCTCAACTCCAGGGGGGTGCATGTCGGGGGGTGAAAACATTAAAAATTAAAAGGTTTTGGCCGGGCGCAATAAAATTGCACCAGCGCCCAGACCCAAACCTGGTACCACACCTGCTGCAGCTGAAGACCAACCCCCGACACCACGATGCAGCTTGTCAGCCCACTGCAGCACCACCTCCTACAGCTCCTTCATCCCCTCACAGCCCATGATTGGTGTGCTGGCTCCCCCCCCACTCATACGTATAGCGACATCCTGTCACTATTTTTGCCAACCCCCCCCATCCGGCTGCCCTACCCTCCATCACCATGAGGGATTCACTGGGGAGTGGGTCACCATTACAGACGGTGCCCTTCCCCATGCGCCATCCTCATGGGATACCGATCTCAGCAGCTCCCTCCATCAGTTTATCCTCTGATATTATCCTCCCTGGCTAGAGAGAAAGTATATGTCATCTGATAAACTGCCATGATTGCAGTCAACTCCTCCATGGGAAGTCAGAGAATTACCAACTCCTACGTGCTCCAGATGGACATCAGACAGGACCAGCAGATGCTCCATCTCAGCTAAAATGCTTAACATCTCCTTGAGAGAGTTTTCATTGCATCTCCTGGGGACAAGATTAGAGTACCAGGCAAGCCACTGCTCACTCCTTCCAGGTGTTTTCAGCAATACAGAATAACCAAGTTATGTTAAAAAAGGGGTGAAAACACAACTAACTCTCATGGATAATTCCTACAAAAATAAGAACTAACTCCTAGTATTACCTCACTACTCAACTCTAGCTGACACTAATAACAACTATCACTACTCTATCCACAAAATCAGCACTGAAACAGCACTAAACGGTACTTGAGCAGGGGAAATTCAAACAGAAATGGAGAGCTCTACAATAAACTCAGAGAGCTCCCACAGACAACTTGCCCAGTGTGGTGCCCATCTTCCCTCCAGCAAGTATATTCCGCATCGGGGACAGAATTCTGGGGTCTTCTCCAAGTTGACCATTAGAGGGCCTCTCCCCTCCCCTGGAGGAGTGTGGAGAAGTGGTGCTTCCCTCTGGGCCCCCTGCTTTCCTCACCACTCACCTTCACAAAAGGTGCCAATTCTCCAAAGCCAAAGGTTGAAGCTACTAGGCCCAATTAGTCTCCTCCCCATGTAGGCAAAGGCATTGGAGAGAAGGTGAAACCATGAATGTTCATATCCCAGTCTCACTAGCAAGGCAGGAAACACAGAGCACAAACATCCAGACACTGTCTCCAGCTGGAGTTCAACCAGAAACAGCTCTAGAGGAACAAGTTAACCCTTTTGAGTGCTTCTAATAACCAGTATTGAACCTTGGCATGAGAAGCTGGTTACACTAAGTCATATAATAAATATATCTCCCATCCACAAATACATTAAAGATCAAATGTCAAGGTCCTATTTCTGCAATTGTGCATGTTTTAATAGATGTTAAGCTTCAATGTGTCTCCATATGTTATTTTCCATCAAAAAGTATTATTTAACTTTTTACATAGTTTTTGTTTGGTTGCTCCATTTCAGCTGCATTATCCCTGTTCACAGCCCACTGTGTCTTCTTACATCTCTCCATGTGCAGCAGCGTCGTGACACAGTAGGTGCTATCACAAGGTATAGTCCCCTTTAGTGTTCTGCTTTCCCACTTTATGAATCATGGGTTTGGTTTCTCACTGTTGAGGTTTTTTTTTCCTCAAAATAAAATATTGACTGGAGATCTTCTAACAAACTAACCCTAAGTTTCGCTGATCATTTCTTTTGTTTTTGAGTGAGTATTTAAATAATCTTGTTGCTGTTGGTGAACTGCATTTATGTTTGCTGTGCTTGTCACCATGATCAAGATAGGCAGTAGCCTGATATGTTTTACTGCTCTCCTTTATATCAACATCAGTCATCATAGTAATCTAACATCTAAATTATTAAATTAGACAGCATATAGTTCTTTGTTTATAAGCCTTTTTTTATTGGTAGTGTGGCACATGGACAGCTGGTTCTGATTACAATATGTTATTTTTTCTGCAATATAAAATATGTAAGGGAGTGTCTGTCAGGAGACACTACAGTCTTGCTGAAACTGACACATCAAACCCCCCCAGGTATAAGGTCAAAGGACAGGACATAGGTTAAACTACAGATATCTGAGATGCTATTACTTTGTCAATTTGCTTTGAAGCCAGGGACCAATATATCCATTTAATAACGCCCTCAGGGAAATCCTTTGATTTGCACTAGGTGTCATGAGGAAAAGGAGCATATGCCTATGCTTTGGGTGTCTTCCAAGAAAGCCAGCTAATTACATCAAATAGACTTTGATGTCTGTGTGAAGCAGGTCCCAGACTAAATTGGAAAGTCCAATATGCATTTGCTTGGGGTATCCAGTAAATTACATCAAAGAGACTTTGATGTCTATGTGAAGCAGGTCCCAGACTAAATTGGGGAGTCCAATATGCATTTGTTTTGGGTATTGTCAAAGGAAGCCAGTGAATTACATCAAATAGACTTTGATGTCTGCGTGACACAGATCACAGACTGGGTTGGGGGAATTCACATGAAGAGAAGAGATTCACTGATGTCACCTTTGTTTTTAAATATCTTATTAGGACATCCTGTGTTATAAAATATAAATTTTAATACACCAAGGTGGAGTTAGGTGACCTCAGAGAAAAGGCCAGCTCAAGACTGCTTTTAAGCATACTGAGTAGACCACACATAGAGACATTCATTTTCTGACAGGAGAAAGAGGAACATCGAAGCACTGAAAGATTAAGAAGTAAGGATACATTAGATAAGACCAGTCTGAGTGTATGGGTTGTGGGAATTTGCCCTTTAAAACCTATTTTGTTTTTAAGACAGTATGTGTTGGGATATCTTGTTCTGTATTTTACTGTTTTCCTATTTTTTACCTATTTTAAAGTAAAGATGTATTTTAAAAACAGAAACTGCCTGGTGTGCCTTAAAACTTCTTTTTTTATATAAGTGAAGCTTACATGGCTACAGTTGACACTGTGCATGAGCATATTGTGGTACCAAACTGGGAAACAGATAAGAGTTCTCTGGGTCTTACATAGAGTTCTAAGGGCTCATTTTGTAATACCTGGTTAGGTGCCCATAGGCAAAGGTATCTGGCCCTCCAAAGACAGAATTATCTGAGCCTGACAATTGGGTACGCTAACAAGAGGTTTTCAGTTTGAATCCCTCCAGAACTAGGGACAAAGGTGACTCGAACCCACAAAACAGACAAGAGGGTTACCTTGTTCTGTTCACTGTTCACAATTCTACGCTCAGAGATTGACACTTTGGGAGTAGAGGGCTGACCTGCTGAGTGGGGTTGTGACAGATAGTATTCATTTTTTGCTTACTTTGCTCATTGTTTCTGGTTCACGTTTAACTATCATTTTCCCTCACACTTGCCTGTAAGCTTGATCATGTCAGCATAGTTAGCTGCCACCCATTCCTCCATTCTTAAAATAATAATCAGAGTATTTAGTTATAATATGCAATTATTTCAGGGCCTTTTATTTTGTTTTTCTGCCAAGCTAAAATTGTTTGTAAGATCGCAAACAAAGGCATACCCCACCTGTCATTAACACTGTTCTCAATAATGTGAGGCAAATGTTCACATTTAGACAATATACTACATTACTCATTGTAGTTTTGTTTGTGAATCTTTTAGCAGCATTGTCTGTAACAATTTGTTTTACATTGTCTGTTGCATAAAGCTGCAGTTTAAATAAAGTAGCATGCTTAGTAGTTTGCTTGGAATAACAAAGTCACAAAACATGATATATCTTTCCATGAATGGTACACTGAAGATAAATACAATAACAGTCTAACAATCTATACTTATACTTTAAACTGTGTAGGATTAAAAAATGTTTAACAAAGGAAGTGTGAGGGTAGTGGAAACTGCTTATTTTCAGACAGGTATTTGTGCTGTCTGCCTGCCATCAGTGTTTGGACTTCAAGCATAGTAGACTCAGCTTTCACCAGTGGTATTCCCTGTGAGTTGTCAAAAGAAATATAACATAAACTGAAACACATACTATCTCTTTTTTACAAAGCTCGATTATAATTCCGATCGTTGTTTGCATTAAAAGACATCTAGGCTTCAAGGTTAAGGGTTGTTTGTAATGTCTGGGTTCTGAACTACTTGTAATAAAAACATACATTACATTATTTCTGACTCCTGTTCTTTAGCACTGCTGCTTACTAATAAAGATTTGATATTGCTTCTAACAGCTTTAGAGTTTGTTGTATGTTTGTATCCTATAACCCACAACTACCCCAATATACATTTGAAAAAAAGTAATTATTTTACATTGTCTTACTGTTGTGCAATTGGCTGCATAAATGGTAGTGTAGTGGTACAAGTTTTTACCGCTTCCCTGAAGATAAATTGTATCGGAAGCAGTGAGCCAATGTGGCTAAAAGATCTGGCTGGTTACCAAATGATCACACACTGATATCTTCTGATCACTTTGCACCTGACCAGTTTGCTATTCCTCAAAGCCTGTTGGACAGCACTAGATTCACTCCAGGGTGCAGGAGGCTGAAAATGATACATGGCCATCAATTATTTCATTCAATACTGAAAAAAACTCCTCAAAGCAGCTCTGTTGTTGGGAAACGAAGACACATCTAGGTTTGTTTTTGTTAGGGATGGGAGGGTCAGCTGCAACCCGGTTCTGATTCTGACTCTGATTTATTTCCAAAAGGTTCTGATTTACTCTGGTGAATTGTAGACCTATTTTTAATCTATTTGAGTATGAGAAATGCATCAATATTATTCTTTTAGATCCCTCTGTTAAAAAAAAAAATTAACTTTAAAAAAAAAATTGTGTCTGCATTTTCATGTCATTTCAAGGTCAGCAAGCAGCCAACAGCAATAACACAAAAACATATAACATTCACCAGTACTGCAGTAGTGAGTCACTGAACAAGGAGGTTAGGGCAGGGTACCAAAAAAAAAAAAGGAACCTTTTTTTCTGATCTCTTACCGAATACTCCCTGGACCCTTATGACCAACAAATTAACAAACTGTATGAAAGGCAACACTCATGAGATACTAGGGCACTGGAGAGAGCAAACCAATTATTGTCTTTTTGTTTGATTGACTGTTGTTCTTGCCAATCCTGTGTGTCAGCCACCACATGACATTCACAGGAAACAGTGGGCTGGATTCACAAAACTCTTGAAAATCCCGCAGCTGAGGGAAAAAAACTCGGCTCAAGTGGGTTGCCACTTGTAGAAATGCAGTTTCTTCTGCAGCTACAGCAGACCAGCTTCATGATTTACATCAGCTTGTGGGTGGTGTTACCGTGCAAATCCCTGCAGCTGCAGAAAATGTTATGGCCAGTGGGACCAGCCCTAACATCTTCTGCAGCTGCTGTGAATGTGAAAAGCAGTCTCCACAGCTATGGAAATTTTGGTCCACAACTGGAGCTGTAGTGTGAGACTTAGTCACAAAAATGTTTGTGTATCCAACCCAGTCTATACAGCTCATTTGGGGCTTTGCAGTGAAAGGATGCAGTGTGTCAAATGGTAGTCAGAGATAGAGACAGAGAAAGAGAGAGAACAATGAATTCAACAGCAGAAAGACAACAGCAGAGTGCAGACCTTCATTGAGTCTGGCATGCTTTTTTGGTGGGAGATAGGCAGCATGAGCAGGACATGTGATGGGGCCCAGCCATTTGTCTTGCCCTTTTGATTTGAGATTTTATTTTTTTTATTTGTAATTATTTTGCTAGCCTACTTGGTGTTATAGCAAGCATCATGGGCCCCACACCACCCCATACACTCCTGCCTGACTGACCAATTATTTTTAATCACTTGTGTCTGGTAACTTACTGTTTATCTGGCTAACCTTGCCCCCCAACACCCGGCATTGCAGTTTTGGATATAGAGTATCGTACAACTTCCACAACTAATAACTGCAGTCAACTATGGTATTTTTTTCTTTGTTTTCGGTTGTTGTTTTTAACAGAGCTGTTTGACCCCAACTGCTACCTACTCTTGCCATTGCCATGAGACCCACCTGCCAGTCCCCAGCCTTGTTGCCACTCCCCCTGTCATCAAGCTGGTGGGGATCCACACAGTGTGGGACCTGAGGACTGTGGGGGCCAGCACTTGTGATATCCATGCACAGTCAACTATGGTATGAATACTTTTTGGGCTGGATATTCAAAAGGGAAGCGCCATGCACAATAGGATTGCACTAGAGCAAGTCCGAAAATGCGCTATGCTGTGATATTCAGCAGGTGGCAGTTGCACCACCGAAAACATGCTGAGCAACAGCGCAATGATAATGAAGGCATGCGCAACCTAAGGGGGAGGAACCATGCATAAATGGCGCAGTGCGATGTTCAAAGACTTGCACAATGTGCAACAGTGGAGCAAGCGGAAGTTGCACCAATATAAAAAGGAGCAAGGAAGATGCACAAGAACGCTACAGGGAAGCCACATGAGGCAGAGGGAGAGTCAGGGACAGAGAAAGTGGCAGAAGGAGGGCAGGCAAGGGAAATACCACAGAGAACAGAGGCATAGGCAAGATGTGTGGTGACACACAGACAGAGGCGAGCACAGATAGGTGTACCCGGTGCAGGGGAGGTAGCAGTCAGGACAGCGGGGGTAACAAAGCAACCACTGCTGGGGGGGGATGCAAGCCAGGGACGTGGCCAGTGCCACATTCAACATGGATGCCGTAATGAGGGGGGTGAGAAGGCATGTGGCAGGGGGACGCGGCCGTGGAAGGGCCCATCGGCGGTATGCCCCCAACAGGCAGTACCGAGCCCGCACCAGCTTTGAGCCGTATACAGATACCGATATTGTGGGCTGGTACCACCTGAACAGGGCAATACTGAGGTGGCTCTGTGAGCTGTGCAGTGATGTGATGCAGGCACCCACACGACGGAGTCATGCTCTGTCAGTGGAGACAAAGGTAACTGCCTGCATGTGCTTGCTCACCACGGGTACCTTCCAGAGACCAACAGGGGACACCACAGGCATAACACAGTCAGCCACATCATGCATCCTCACCCAATTCCTCAGTGCACTGCTGCCATATGCTGCGGAGTACATCCATTTCCCCAGCACTGCGGCAGAGTGCACAGCAAACATACAGGAGTTCCACAGGGTAGCACGTATGCCTGGTGTGCTAGGGGCGATAGACTGCACCCATGTGGCCATACGCACACCACCTGGTGAGGAGGGGGCCACCTACATGAACTGAAAGGGCTTCTCCAGTGTCAACTGCCAGGTGGTGTGCGATGCCAGTGGGCACATCATCAATGTCTGTGCCACGCACCTTGGGGAAGCACATGATTCACACATCTGGCACCAGTTGGCACTGTGCCACCAATTCAAGAGTGGGGACATCCCCACAGGTCATCTAGTGGGTGAGTATGTAAATAGAATTGACATATCGTGGGCATGGCGGGGTATGGCTAGAGGTGCCATGGGTGTGGGCCACAGGGCCTGGGGCAGTCTGAAGCTGAACACGACACTAACCACCACTCTCTGCACACAGGTGACAGTGGATACCCACTCCGTCCCTGGCTGCTCACACTCTACCGGTGGCCCATGACCCCATCGCAGCAATGCTACAATGAGGCACATGCCACCACACGCAATGTCATTGAGTGGGTGTTCGGGATGCTGAAGGCACGTTTCCATTGCCTGGACACCTCTGGTGGTGCTCTACAGTATAGCCCCTCAAAGGCCTATGGGATATTCCTGGCCTGTTCCATCCTGCACAACATGGCCAAAGGCTGTGGGACAGCCGTACAGGTCAAAGAGGGGGACAGCGATGGGGACGATGGAGACGCCGGTGATGATGGGGATGGGCAGCCCCCCCTTGGCCGACGGAACCCCCGACTGATCCGGCTGGTACAGCTGCACCGGGACACCATCACAGAGGAGCACTTCAGCCAACCCGGTTAAGTCATGGTGCCACGCATGGAAACACACCAGGGGTGCATGCTGGCAAGGGATGTGGCAGGGCACAGAAGCACACACACACAACTGGGGGGGTGAACAGTAACATGCCACATGGACGGACACGCACACACAATTGGCACAAAACATGCACAGGGGTCAGGTGCAAAACTGAGCCAGAATGCCAACACTAGCAACACACATGTCCACAGACCACCACGTCCACTGACTGTCCATGTGCGTGTGTCAGATGCTGGGCACCATCGCACTTTGGTGTACAGCGCAATGCAGGCATCATCATGCACACGTACCTGTGGACAGCAGCCAGGAGGGTGTGCAGGTGGACCGTGTGTCCGTGTGCAGGGCCGGGCACCCACCCATGCACTGCCCACTGAAACACGCAATGCACACAGGGCAGCACCAGACAGAGCCAGCACTGGGAGACAGGTCAGTCTTGCAGCACAGTGCCACATCCACCTCGGATGCGTGGGCAGCCCCGCCGAGACCTACCAGCACTGGCAGGCTGACCACGGGCCTCATGGGGTGGCACTGATGGTCCACCAGGGGTTCCACTGTGCGAACGCGACCGTGCCCGCACAGGGGTCTGCAGCACACCGAACAGTCCTGCACCATTAGTGCTCGGGATGCCCACAGCTGAACCTGGCATTGACAGGGTGGGTGTCGCATGACGCCGGGAATGGGGAGTGGACAGCACACTGCGTGGTGTGAGCGATGCATGGTCACCTGACTGTGTGCCCATTGTGGCCATGACACCAATTAGTGGCTGTGCAAGCCTGTCAATGGCAGCGGTCACATCCTCCCACAAATGGTCAATCCGAGACACAATCCTATCAGTGTCCCTGCTGTGTCGCTCCTCAGCCCACTCCAGGGCCACACACAGTGCCTCCATGGACATTGCAAGTTGCATCTGCTGCTGGACCGATGCCTGCAGTAGGCGGGTGTGCTCATCAAAGAGGTCGTCTGCCTCCTTGGCATCCCATCCCTCAGGGTGTGTAAGTGCCTGGCGTTCAGCACCCCTTGTGGGTGGGTGCTACACACCAGGACCAGGTATGGGCATGTCCACAGGCTGTGCACAGATGCCACCGCTGAACCCTGAACCCCCAGTCCCAGTGTCCGAATCCTGCTGCCGCCCCTCCGCCTGCTGTGCCCAAGGGATCAGTTGTGCCACCGCTGTATCCGCAACACTCCCACTGTCCTGACCAGCTACCGGTGCTGCCCCACTGGTGCTGACAGGCACAGCCTGGGACTGTGCTGACACGCAAGCACACATAGCACCACCAGCCACAGCCATGGGCGTGGGCTGACCTGCTGTGTGTCCATTCAGTGGCACACACGTCACTGCCCATTATGGTTGTGTCTTCATCAGTGGTGCAGGTCTCTGCCCCAGCCACAGCCACAACGTGCTGGCATCCCTGGATGCCAGAACACTGAGACACAGGAAGGGCTTCCCCCACACCTGTCTCAACGTCATCAGTGTGGACAGCCAGGCGGACCCACTGTTGCAATGCTCCACGTATACCTGTGGAGGTGGACGGTCCCTCCTCCAACTCCAGCTGACTGTCCGCAGTTGACAGGCCCACCACCGCTGACCCATGCAGACGTGCAGGATCTGTAAGGGAAGCAGAGTCGCGTTACGACGTGTGACCTACCCTGCCCCCCCATAGACAGACCACTGACTTACCATGCAGTGATGGGCCACCACCCGTCTGGAAGCCACCTCCCGGAACACCCTCTATGGCACTGCGGTGCATGCTTGCAGAAAGCCTGTCCTCTGCTGGTGTGAGCTGCACTACCTCCGCCTGTCCCCCACCTATTGCAGCACGTGCCGTCCAGATGGCAGCCACCTTCTCCTTCACCCTCCTCCTGTCAGTACCCATCTTCTTCTTACACTCCTGCACGGAGCACTGGTGGCTGCCATGCAGGTTGAACGTGCTGAGCCAATGGTGCAGTTCAGTGGCATGCTTAATACACCGCACTGTGCATGCCCACATTGCTTACGCAGTCGTATGCCGCGCTTATGACGTGCTGTGCATGGTATGCAATGCAGGGCATGGCCACCATTGTGCCAGTGGCGCTATAGCGAAGGTCAGTACATGGCACTGTGGCAATGGGCCTTCATAGGCGCAATGGCACAACTGCGTGATAGTGCACTGTGGCGCTGGCACACAGGCAGCCAATCGCGCTACACGCATTATCGTCCGATGGCGCTGTGCGTGGCCTTGAGCCAGGGACCCTTGACCCTGTGTCCAACCTTTGCCCCCTTGGTGCCATGCGTCAGGCATCGGTGCACCTCTATCGCGCTGTTCAGTAACAGCGCGATAGGGAATGGCAGCGCTGTACCATGCAGCATCTGCACGTGGGCTACCGCACTGCATAGCGCCATATTGCCTACTATCGCATTGGCAATGGCGCGGAGAAGGGCTGCTCCCTGGTCTGCAACAGAGCTGGCAAACCTGGTGGCCACAGTGGAGCCACATCATGGGCATCTTTTTGGGGAGGCCCCCCTGGATAGGCCTAGGTCCCAGGTGTGGAGTGAGGTGGCCACAGGCCTAGAGGCGGTGACTGGCAGGGGCAGGATGGTGGAGCAGTGCAGGCACCGACATTCAGACCTGATGAGGAGGGAGCCTGAGTTACTGGCCAGATTACGGTCACGTTCCAGGAGGGGCACGGTACCACGACCAGGTAGGGGTTCCATCAACACACTGTTTTCGTCCATATGTGTCACATTGTTGTTTGTGTCCAGCACATAGGGGAGGGACTGTATGGGTTATCCCGTGGCAGTGTTCACAGGGTGTGGGGTGGTGGGTCTGGCTGGGTGGGGGGCACACCTTGGGGCAGGGGGACTTTGCTTTGGGACTGCACTGATGTTCTTCTCTGCTTTTTGTCCCCCAGGCCTGGAGAGTTATGCTGTTTGAGAGCGGAGTGCAGGGTGGTGGAAGACAGAGCCAGACAGGCCGGGGGTCCACAACGGCCACCCGACCGTCCCGATGAGGGTGCGTGACAGACATCCATTCTTAATATTGCATGCTGTGTGGCAAGGTGGGCAGCGGGGCATGGCCACCATTCATTGACATCACTGCCATGCACGCCACTGGTTACAGTCAACACTGACCAGTGGCAATGCATGTCTGGGTGTGCGTCACTGGTGGTGCATGCATGCACCAGGTGCATGGCTGTGCCACTGCCTTTGCACCACATAGCCATGTCACTAGACAGCCACAGTGGTGCTGTGCATGACTTGGCTGGTGGGTGTGTGCAGCGTTCAGCATGGCTGTATGCACCTGGGTGGGCAGATCCTGTGGACGTGATCACTGCGGCTGGTCACACACCATCACAGTGGTATGTCCCATGGCCATATGCCATGCACAGTGGGTGGGCTGTCTGGGGTTGTGCATTCACATCTATTGACTGTGCTCCCTTGTCCTAGGTCTGAGACATCTCAGGGAGATAAGGGAAACTATGAGGAAGCTCCTCAATCTGGCCTGGGAGTCTGTGGTGATACTTTGGAGGCTGGACACATCAGGAGTACTGCGGCAACACATGGCAAGGCAGACCCAGAGCCAGGAACAGCAGACGCACTGAAAGTCCCTTGGTCCCTGACTCCCCCCCGGACCCACTCTCACACCCCACCTATCCCATCCCATTAGTCCACCCCTTCCCCCTGCCCACCCCACCTTGTTTGTGTCCCCCACCCCAAGCTTGTAAATAGTTATTGTTATTGTACATAGTTGAGTTTTATAGTTTTACAATACATTTGAATTTTGTATGAATACCGTGGTGGTCTCTGATTTGCAGTGGGCTATAGGTGCTCAGCTGCAGTGGTGTGCATGGCATCATGGGTGGTGCAGTCATGGGTATGTGTGTGTGTGTCCATGTGGAGGTGACTATGGTGTGGGGGTAGATATCAGTCAGTGTCTGTGGTGTGTGTGTTGTTCCCCGTGCACTGGATGACTATGTGCAGTGGTCCATGGTGCGTGATCTGTGTCCATGGTGCACCCATCGGCCAGTCCGTGGCCTGTGCAGCCGACACACATGCCTGTCTGTGACCTGCATGATCTGCTGGCATGTTGGTGGTAGCATTCCCTGCAGGGTGGACACTGTACCCGTCACTTTGCTGGGTTGCCCATGTCACTGGTGTGGTGCATGCTTCCATGCACCACTGTGGGTGTCATTGCTGGCTGTTGTGGCCAGTGGTGGGCCGGGGTGTGTTACTGGGATACTGTGCAGTGTGCTGTACCACTGGGGGAGGTATCCCTTACATGACCATCCAATCTGGGGTCACTCTTCTGCCAATGCATGGTCGGTCTCTCAGCAGTACATCGGGGGACTGTGCATGGTGGCACTTTGTCTGCCATTGTTGCATTGCCATGTGCTGCAACCTGCTGATGGGTGCTCATGGTGGGACTGGCTTGCATGGTTCTGTGGTGCATAGGGTTGCATTGCCACTGTGGGGGTAGTGGCATGCATGGGGATTCCTGTAGTGCTGGTCACTGCTTATGGGGGGTTGTCTGGGGGTCACGGTGCAGGGTGTGCTGTGCACTGGGGGGGATGGTGTGGCACAGGATGGTCCGCCCTCCTTGTGTGCCAGTCACAGCTTGTCGGTAGGTGTGATAGGGCATCATGGCCAGGCTGTGGGTTGGTTGCTTGACTCCATGGACCAGTGGTTATTCCAGGTCTCCCCTGGTTGTGATGTGCTTGGGGTATGGGGGGGACAATGTCTGTTCTGCTGTGTGTGTTCCTGTGCCCATCTGTGGCATGGGTGGTGGGCCCCTGCCTCCCTGGTTGTACAGTTACATTGCTCTGCAGCTGTGGGGCTCCCTGCTTGCGCTATGGCGCCTCTGGACTGCTCAGCTGGGCATCCCTTGTTGCGCCACAGCACATCATATCTGCTCAGCTTCCCCTCCCTTGTTGTGCTATGGTGCTGGTTGTGCGATATTCAGATGTTGGCTGTGGGCTCAATTTGGCTTGCTCCTGTTTTGAATATCGCATCTGTTGCACATGGGCTCAATAGACTTGCGCTTGCTCCTGCTATTGCACACATTTTGAGCGCAGTTTGAATATCTGGGCCTTTTTGTTTTTATTTTTTCATAGAGCTGTTTGGCCCTGACTGCCACCTACTCCTGCCATCAGGCCCACCTGCCAGTCCCCAGTCACATCACCACTTTCACTGTCAAGCCGGCAGGGATCCACACAGTGCAGGACCCAAAGATCATGGGAGTTGGCACTCATGGTGGCCATACGTGGTCAACTATGGTATACTTTTTTAATAGAGTTGTTTGGCCCCAACTGCCACCTACACCTGCCATGAAGCCCACCTGCCAGTCCCCAGCCCTGTCACTGCTCCCCCCATTGTCAAGCCGGTAGGGATCGACACAGTGCAGGACCCAAGGACTGTGGGGGCTGGCACTCACTGAAGCCATGCACATAGGTTTTTTTCCTTTCTTTTCCCCCCCTTGGTCCCACTCTTCTCCCCAGACATCCAGTAATTTATTACTTGTTTGTATTTTTAACTTGCTGACCAATTAAACTCTACCTGGGTTCCCAAACTGAATGTGAAAAATACATACAGCAATAAATATAATATACACCGTGACCTCACAAGAAGAAATTTTTTACTTGATTTTACTATTATGGTTGCTGACCTTTGTCCTCTGAATTCAAAGAAATAAATCATTCAATTAAATATCATCACCATCATCTTCAAACACCACCAAGGAAACATCCTTATTAATTATGCGACATCTATTGCAACTGTTCATCATCATCCCTTTCATGTTCTTGCCACTGTTCATTGAACTGGTAAGAGAATTTGTTGAGACTGACTTTTAGGAAGGTAGGGCGCTGTACATTTTCAGGAATAAGCCTTGTGTGGCTATCAGATACAACATTTCCAGCCATGCTAAATATAGACCCACAGTAAACACTAGTGGGAGGGGAACTAATAAACCTTATAGCAAAGGTAGATAGTACAGGCCAGGTCTTGTTCTTTTCCAGCCAGTGCTCAAAAGGGCTGTCAGTAATATTAATGAGTGGTTCAAATAAATAGACATCCAGAATGTCAGACAAAGACAAAGAAGGCAGCACCACAACATACACATCTGAATTATCAGTTTCCATTTGACTAAAAAGTGTGAGAGTCATCTATGTGCTTTTCAGAATGGCATGCCTTTTTCGAGGGCCATGAAGGAAAACTTTGTGCAGAACTACCCAATGTTTATGAAGGAGCACATGGTGGCACTAAGTGGAAATTATTGCTGTCACCACCAATTAATGTTGCATCATCAGATGCAGCATCCACAGTAAGTGATTCACTAGTATTGTCAAATACATTTTCTTCTGTTTCCTGTGCAATTGCTGAAATCAGCATGTTTTTGTATTCAAGACAAAAGTCACTGAGATCTGAAAGAGGCAGGTGTTGCAACTTAAACCAAGGGTCAAGAAGAATCAAAAGGAAAAAATATTTGTCTGTCATGATATTGTTAAGCCTTCTGCAATTTTGGAATTGCTGTATTAGTCGGTCCATAAGGGATACACTCAGTTTTCTCTTTTTTGTTCAAAACCTCTGCACAACCTCCTGGCTCCTTGTTCAATAAATTTATGATAGGAAGAACCTGGCTTAGAGTAGCATTCTCTTTGCTAATCTGTCAAGTTTCTTCCTCAAAAGGAGTCAAGAGCAATGTAAGATCCTCCATAAGGCCCCACTGGAATGACTTCAGCACAACACCATCTGCTACACTATGTTCCATGGTTTTTATTTATTTATTTCAATTGCATATTAATATCTTTGAGCCAGAAAGGCTGTTTTACAAAGGTTCCATGTCAAGTGGATGAGAGACAAAATTTACATAAACAGGTTACAGAACATTCAGAGTACACAATTGGTTACAGGCTGTACAGGTAGCAGGCAAATATGCCAATAACAGTATCAGAAGTGTTACGAGACATTGGGAGTGCAATTTGACATTCTAAACTGATCACATTAAAAAACAGGAAAAGGAGTCAATCAGATAAGAACCACATAGCAAGGTGGTAGCAGCCTGAGAGGGCTTTGTCACAGTATAAGGAAACTGGGGTAAGGGGAAGAGCAGGGGTAGAGGGCAGCCCCCAAGAGGCTTTGTCAGGAAGGGTGTGGCGAGAAAGGAGTGGGGAGGAAGGAAGGGTGGAGGTAAGCAGAGGGGTGAAACGTTATGATGGTGATTAGTCATAGGTATGTATTAATTGCAGTCACAGTCATATTCATGGACTGCCTCCTTCTGTGTGAGAAATCTCACACACATGTAAAACATTGAGTTCCATCTTGTCGGAACATTTTGTTTTAGTTGCTGTATTGGCAGGCTAATGGACTATTTGGACTGTGGACTGGAAATCCATATATATGAATTAGCAAACACCTCTATCTTGAAAAAGGCAGAAGTTACTTACAATCAACTAGCAAGGTTTGCTTTGAAAACCAGGAGATGGACACATCATTGAACATGATATGAGAGTTTGAATTGGCTAACTTCACAAAATAAACAAAAAAATGGTTTGGGCTAACCAGGTTAAAAAAAACACTATCTTCATCAAAACCTTCTTATTTAACATGAAAAATTTGGACATACATACTGTGCATACAATTTGAGATAAAATAAAAAAAAAACTGAGAGAATATCAAATTGAAATACCTAGAAGTAAATATGGATAGATGACTTTCTTATTTGCAGCTTTTAAGACATGGAATTTAAATGTACAGACCAAAAGTATAAATGAAAGTCCAAGAAAGTTTAATAAATACTGCATTGAAACAGGAACTGGTAGTATGATGTACATGTTTTGATTAATATGATAATATTTGCAACATATGCTATACGTTATACAGAAATATTGTCTACTTGCTATGAAGTTGTATGTATGCATATTTTAATGTGCAGTATTGTATGTATGTTACATGTCTAAAACTATGTTAATTTTGTAATTTTAGACACTTTGTACTGAAAACAGGAACATTTTGTAAATAGGACTGTCCTAATGGTGACATTTTATGTCATCTAAATCATGTCTAAAATTAACGCTTTTTACTACTACTACAAGCCTTTTTTGGGGGGAGGTCAGTCAAGATGCCACATGGTTTTACAGAATGACTAAAATGGCCACAGATGTTCTTTGCAACTCCCATTGGTGTTACTATACTCTTGTCATTGGAAAGGAAATCTCATACTAACATTTAATGAGCGTGTAAAGCACAGAATATGAGTATAACCATCATGTTTCAATGCACTAACAATATTGGGGCCATTGTCTGAAACCACAAATCCAGTACTGAGTCCCATGGACTCTAACCACTCAGAAATGTTGTCATGCAAGTCTTCCAAAATATTGTCAGTAATGTGATGCTTACCAAACATGCTAACACAAAGAGCTGCCATTCTTTGTCTTACTTCCAGTACCCTGCTGCTTGAGGTGGCATTTGAAGATAATTGTGACACCCAACGTGTTATGATGCAATCAGTAGTTTGAGAATGTGTCCACATGTCTGTGGTCAGGTGCACAGCACCACATTCACTCTCTTTAAGAGCCAGTTTTATTTTACCTTGCATTCATTCATACATTTTGGGAACAGTGACAGTTGCAAAATATTTATGGTTTGGTATGTTGTAATGTGGAGCAAAACATTTTAAAATAGCTCCCAAACCTTCACTCTCCATTGCAGAAAATGGTTGCAGATCCTTGGCAATAAATTCAGCTATTAACTGATTCATTTTTAATTATACTTTTTCCATATTTTCTTTTATTCTCCCTTGGCAGGCTGGGTGGCTGTATCAGTTCACTCCGTTCCAGCTCTGTGGCCATCGCAAGTCATACCACCTACAACCTCGGGTGGACCATCGGTGCTAGCTGGGGGGTGGGCATCATCAAGCCTCAACCCCCAGTTTTTCCACATGCTTTCTCCCTGTTTACCCTGGAGCCCCAGACAAGGTCAGGTGTGCGTGTGGAGGCATGCACACATGCCTTGGCCCAAGTGACTCCACTTCTTTCACCCCTGGCCAAGTGTCTGGCTCTCCGCCAATACCTGTACCACCACCACACCTCCACAGGGTGGCAGTCAAAGGCCAGGAAAGCCAACCTCCCCTATCCAGGAGAGGACAGCTGCCAAACAGCTGCTCAATCCTTACCCATCTTCCCCCCCCCGGCTGGCCTTTAGCAACCCATGCTCATCACTGAACATGGGTCACTGGGGTGGCAGGAGGTGAGCCTCTAGTGCCTCAGCCCTCTACACCACTGGGATGACAATTTTTAATTTTACTTGATGTGATCTACTCTAGGCAGTTTTTTGTTCAAGCATTGCAGTAATGGTCTGCACTGTTCATGCAGGGGGATCAAAAACCATGGGATTGCAGTGGCACAACTGTAGCTTGTCCAAATACTTTTGTCAGTGAAGTTGAAGACTTTTTTTTCTTCCCTGTCTCTTGGTTTCTTCATCATCACGTTTGTCTGTAGGATTGTATTCATCACAGATATTTTCCCTTGCTCAGGACTGCTGCCCATCCAAATGGCTGGATGTGCTCTTTGCAAATTCCTTTTTAGTGATGTTGTCCTGGACTGGCCCCTCACTTTCCCCCTGCTAACTTCCCAATGACAAAAGATACAGACAGCAAAACATTCATTTTTGGGTCTTATATGAAAACAGCGTCACACAACTGAGGGGGAACATTTTGTTGCCAAGCCAGGAACTGTAGCAGTTTTGGGGACTGGTGTTTCTGATTCTGATTCATGCACATTGTTGCTGTACCCAGAAGCTCTATTATGATTGCTATTGATTTTTTTCCACTACTGGTTATGGCTAGTGGTGGTGGTGGTGGTGCTTGCTATATGTGTCTTTGTTTTTCCTTTTTGGGTTCTGGAACCCAGGTGGCATCCTCTACCTCATCGGTTTCACATTCTGATTCATCACCTTTGGAACAGCATAACTGTAATATATCATCGTGATCATGATCTTGTTCTTGTACATTTACAACACCTTCATCAGAGGCACTGCTTTCTGAAGAAGGAGCCAGATCTGCATGGGTGGCATATCATGGAGTGCCTCATCTGGTGGTATTAGACAGAGACTTTTCCTTAATCATTGACTTTCTAGGTCTAAATGTTTTGGCTACCTGTTTTTGTGTTTTATCTGTTTTTTCTGGCAATGCCAACAGTGCTGCATTACTTTAATCAGGGGATTCACCAATATCCTTTTCTTTTTCTGGTTGCGTTGCTTCATTTTCATCAGTTGTATTAATTATATTGACAGCAGTGAATTTCAATTTTTTTTTCTGAATTTCTTTTCAGGAAATATTTTTATTGTTACGTGTACCAATTGCAGCCATGCTGCTGATGTTGGCCACATGTTCCATTTCAAATTCTGATTCTGAATCTGTTTTGGGGTCCAACCTAATTATTAAATTAGTAGTATTAGTTTGGATGCAGAGATGGGCAACACAGAATCTGAGATGTGATACCCCCTCTCAAAATACATGAGGCACTATGACCTAGTAGTAGTTCAGTCACAGGGATGGGCAACACAGAGTCTATGGCAGTATGACCTAGTAGTAGTTCAGGTGCAGAGATGAAGGGACAGATTAAGGCATAGGCAACATAGGCATATGCCCAGGGCCCCAGCCTGCCAGGGGGCCCCAGCAATCCCAAATGTATATTTACCATATATCTTTTTCATTCTGTTTGAGCTACATTATTTTGTAAAGGATTCAGCCACTGAGTTATTTGAGCAAGGCAGGGGCTGAACCTTGGCATGATTCTCACCTCCCTAATTAGGTGTTCACCTGCTACCTTCAGGGGGCCCTGGCCAGACTGACTTTTAAGGTGAGAACAGGCCCATTTCCTTTGCTTTGTTTCCAACCCCAGTTAGAATCCGCACTTAGAATCAAGTGTTATTCTTAAATATAAAAGATTAACAGTGCAATTCAATGTGTATGTTTTATATTTAGTCTCACTCCTAAAAGTAAGAAATCTATAATGCATTTCAATGGTACGATTAAAAATCACACTCTTTTTTTTCATGCCTTCATCTCACTCATGTTGAAGTTCTGACCTTGATATAGGTCCATTTTCAGGGTGAAGAAATGAAAATATTTCCAGTTTCCCATCAGAAAATCTTGCCACTTGTTGATCCTGGCTTACTTATCAATAATAGAAATTCCTGATCCCAAGAATGATTTCTTTTAACAATCACTCACACTGCAATATAATCTCTAAAGTTCATGACTCCTCTAGTAGACCACCAGCTTAACTTGTGCACCACCCAGAACCTTGCCTCTTTTAGAGATGGGTCCCAGGCCTAACCAACAAAACTCCTACATCCTGGCTCATGCTACCTGACAGGACAAAATGATAACACCCAAATTGTGAACGAACACGTTTGCTGGGGGACATTGAAGAGGTGCAAATCATTACATTTTACACCCCCAAAAAGTATTTTTACCAGGCCACTTAGTCATTTTTTTCTCTAGACTATTGTTATTTTTATTTATTTATTTATTGACACTAGCTGCCAAAGTCGGGTAGGAGAGCGGAGTGGGATTAGATAGCACACATTAAGTGTATGAGCAGTTTGTGGAGTAGAAGTTTGAGAGGGCAGATGAGGTAGAGAAGGGAGATGATGAGTGTTTGATTTGTGGTGGATCTAGTGAGTTTCAGAGTTTGGGGAAATAGTGGGAGAAGACAGACTGGCCAGCAGAGGTGAGTGTGTGAGGGATTGCCAGGGTCCTGGTGTCAGTGGATCTAAGTGAGTGTGCATGGAAATGGGTCACCAGGTAGGGTGCAGGAGCTGAGAAATGGGAGCTCAAGGGGGAGAAAGGAGAGGAGGGAAAAGGGGTGGAGAGTGGTCCTGATAAATGCCAGGAGCTTAGGAAATAAAATGTCTGAGCTCCAGGTGATGCTAGTTGAGGGGGAGGTAGATGTGGCATGAGTGGGACCTAAATCTGGAGGGCTACACTATGTTCAGAAAAGACAGGGGTGAGGGAAGTGTGGTGGTGTAGCACTGTTAGTCAGAAATGGCATGGGTATGGGAAGGGTAGAGGAGGCAGAGGGGAATGTGGAGGCTATTTGGGTCACCTTGCTGATGCAGAGGGATAAGAGAGTAAAGGTCAGAGTGGTATACAGACCACCAGCACTGGCAGAGGTCCTGGAAGAAAGTTTGGTGGCAAATCTCAAGGGACTCTGTAGATTGGGAAAGAGAAGGGTAGTGGTAATGGGGGACCTCAACATGCCAGGAACAGACTGGGGGACTATGACTTCACCAGTGGCCAGAGAGCAGAGGCTGCTGGATGTCTTCCAGGATGCGTTTCTAACACAACAGGTGGGTGAGCCAACTAGGGAGGCCTGGACACTGGATGTGGTCCTGGTGGACAGTGATCAGATAAGGAGCCTAGAGGTGAGGGACCCATTGGCTGGGAGTGATCACGCCACAGTCTGGTTCTTCCTGGACCCAGGGGGGGAGGAAAGCTGAACAAGGATGGTAGTAACCAATTCTAGGGGTGCAGACTTCAGGGAGATGGGAAGGATCCTTAAAGATCATCTGGACAGGATAGGGCCAGATATGGATGCTGACAGCAAGTGGGTGATCATTAGAAGGGGAATACAGGAGGTTACCAGATCCTGCGCAAGGGAAAGTCGCAAGTTCGGTAAGGCCAGAAAACCCTGCTGGTGGACACGGGAGGTACAGGAGGTGGTGAGGGAAAAGAAGGTGGCCTATAGGCGCCTCAAGTGCTCAAGGAGTGAAAGAGATCAGGAGATATGAGCTGCCGGCCAAGAGAGTCACCAGGGTGGTGACAACAGCTAAGGCAAAAAAGGAACAGTCCTTGGCCAGTGGGATCTGGAGGGGGGACAAGGGGTTCTTTAGATACACAGGGGAAAAAAGGAAAGTAAGGGGGCAGATCAGCAAGATAAGGATAGGGGATGGTTGGGCATGGGGGGGGAACAGGCAGAAGCCCTAAATGAGTGCTTTGTCTAAGTTTTTACCAGGGGGGATGGAGGGGCTAGGTCTTACGAGGGGAGCGGGGGAAAACTGGAGCAAGTGGTGGGACCGGTAGAGACCAGGGGCCCTGATGGGTCTGGGGAAATGCAGTGGCCACCACAGACTGGTGGGGGCCCAGCAGTGCAGGGTGACAAGGGGGAGGATATGGAGGCTGAAATCCCAGTAGAGAGAGTAAGGGAAGCCCTCAGGTCCCTTCAGATGGAGAAAGCACCTGGGCCAGATGAGATACATCCCAGGGTGCTGAGGGAACTGGCAGATGTCCTGGCAGTCCCTCTAGCAGAGCTTTTCAACATCTCTCTGAGGACTGGGTGGGTGCCCCAAGACTGGAGGGTGGCTCACATCATGCCAATCCACAAGGGGGATCAAGGAAGGAGGCCAGAAATCACAGGCCCGTTAGCCTGACGTTGGTGGTCAGCAAGATGATGGAGGGTATTGTCAAGGAAATGCTATGGGGGTTGCTGGAGCAAACTGGGTACTTAGACAATAGGCAGCATGGCTTTGTCATGGAAAGATCATGCCAGACAAATCTTGTTGAGTTCTATGACTGGGTGACGACGGCCCTGGACCTGGGTAGGCCAGTGGATGTCCTCTTTCTGGATTTTAGCAAGGCATTTGATTCGGTACCCCACAGTGGCCTGCTGGCTAAGATGAAGGAAATGGGGGTTGGGAGACAGTTGTTAAGATGGATAGGAAATTGGCTCTCTGAGCATACTCAGAAGGTGGTAGTTGGAGGGGTAGCCTCATCCTCAAGGTGGGTTACTAGTGTGGTTCCCCAGGGGTCAGTGATGGGGCCACTCCATTTCAACGCCTATATCTCAAACATCAGGAGGGGGATCAGGAGTGAGATGAGTCTCTTTGCAGATGACTCAAAACTGGGTGCAGTGGTGGATGGGGAGGAGGGGAGGGTGGCCTTGCAGGAGGGCCTGGAGGCTCTGGAAAGGTGGTTGGAAAAATGGAAACTAAAATTCAATGCAGGGAAGTGCAAGGTTCTGCACCTGGGAGTCAGAAATCCAGGCCAGGGGTATACCCTGGGAGGAGACATGATTCAAGTCACAGAGGGTGAGAGGGACCTGGGGGTAGTGGTAGATATCAAAATGAACAACTCAGAGACCTTTAGGAGGGCAGTGGCAAGGGCAAATAGGATGCTGGGATGCATCGCCAGGGGGATTACCTCCAGAAAGGTGGAAGTGATCCTTCCACTGTACAACTGCTTGGTTAGGCCACACCTCGAGTATTGCATACAGTTTTGGAGACCACATTTAAAGAGGGACATAACACTCCTAGAGAGGGTCCAAAGGAGGGCAACCAAAATGATCTGGGGCCTGGTGGAGAGGACCTATGAGGAAAGGCTCAAGGAGCTCGGCATGTACACCCTGGAGGAGAACAGGGACAGGGGGGACATGATAGAGGCCTTTAAGTACATGAAAGAGATCAATAAAGGTGGCCCAGTCAGGGTGCTCCAAAGGAAGGAGAGTGGGGCAACAAGAGGGCATGGGTGTAAGCTGGAAGGGGGCAGGCTCAGAGGGGAGAGGAGGAGTATTTCACTGAAAGGGTGGTGGAGCCATGCAATGCACTGCCCAGGGAGCTGGTAGAGGTGGAGACTGTGGATGGGTTTAACAGAGGATGGGACAGGTACGGGGGAGGGTAAATCTGACCAGGCCCAATACAGGTGGAATGACTGGGGATGGAATAACCCAAGGGGAAGGGGGGACACCAAAATTGGCCCTCAGTGCGGATGCTGAAAATCGAGCAGACTCAAGAGACCATTAGGCCTATTCTGCTGGCATTTTAGTATGTTAGTATGTGTTGGAGGAGAGGGGATGGACAGAGCAGAAGAGACATAAGAGGGAAGAGAGTTGAGCCAGAATTTAGAGGTGAATTTAGCAATGTGGGAGAGGCGACGGTCGGTGAGAGAAGGGAAAGTGAGGGAGCAGTATAGAACATGGTGAGTGCGAAGTGAAGCATCAAAAGTGAAGCGGCAGAAGGAGTTGAAGAGGGAGTCCAATCTGGTTAGGGTGGACTTTGGGACAGCACTATAAACTACATTGCAATAGTCGAAAATTGGGAGAATCATTTTCTGGACAAGTTCATGCCTAGCTGGTAGAATTAGACAGTTCTGTTTCCTGAAAAGCACACCAAGCTTGGCGGCGCAGTTTATTCAGAATTGCATCTACATGACCAGAATAGCTGAGGTGTTGGTCAAGTCAGACTCCTAGGTATCTGAAGGAGGATGTGTCCTCTCGGGGAAGACCCATTTAGGGTGTGGAAGGAGGGGAGGTCGGTAAGCCTAGAGAGTCTCTGCTTCATGCCAAAGGTCATGGAGACAGTCTTTTTGGCATTAAGGGAAAGCTGATGTGTGATAAGCCAGTGTTAGAGCTTGTCGAAGTCCAGCTGGTGTCTGGTTTCAACATCAGAATGGGAGTGGTCAGAAGTGAAGAGGACTGTGTCGTCAGTGCACATGTGAATGGATGTTGTTGTGCAGACTGTAGGGAGGTCATTTAGGAATATAGAGAAAAGTATGGGGCCAAGCACCGATCCTTGTGGGATGCCTGTGTTGATTGGTAGGGGAGGGGACAGTGAGTCAGGGATCCTGACCGATTGTGTCCTACCTGCAAGGTAGGCCCTGAAACAATTTGTGGCAGAGTCAGACAGTCCAGCTGAGGATAAGGTGCTTAGGAGTTGGGGATGGGAGACCGTGTTGCAGGCCTTAGCAAGGTCTACAAAAATGGCTGGAGTGAATAGGCCACCGTCCGTCCCAGTGAAGATGGAGTCAGTTAGCCTGAGAAGGGAGGTAGTTGTGGTAGAGTGATGTTTCCTGAAACCAGATTGGTAAGGTATGAAGAAGTTAGAGTCAGAAAGATAGGAGGAGAGTTGCTAAAGGACCAAGTCTTCCTGAAGTTTGGCCAGAATAGAGAGGAGGAAAAGTGGGTGGTAGTTACTGGGGGTGTATAGATCGCCACCCTTGGAAAGTGGGAGGACAAAGGCGTGCTTCCAGATTTTGGTCACTGTGGCTGTGGCGAAGGAAAGATTTAGGATGTCAGGCAGTGGGGAGGCTATAGCTGGGGTGGAGAGATAAAGGAGCTTAGGGTCCAATCCATCAGGGGAGCCTCCTTTATTAGGGTTTCGTGCAAGAAGGGCTGATGTACTGCATACTGACATTATTAGTTTAATTAATTCTGAAGCATTTTGTTTAGGTTACTGATGTTTTATGCAACTTTTTAGGAACAGCTAGAACATGTTTTTCCAAGTTTTAGTAACTTTGATATGCAATGGCCAAGGGACACAATCATGGTGAAAGGGGCAAGGTTGTGGTGAGGAGGGCCCCGGATTTCTCTTGGGCCTAGGGCCCCAGGTTGCCTTACTCTGGCTCTGCAGAGATGGGCAAAACAGAGTGTATGGCAGTGTGACCTATTAGTACTTCAAGCACAGAGATGGGCAACACAGAGTCTGACTCGTGGCACCCCCCCCTTCAAAATCTGTACAGCAGTATGACCTAGTAGTAGTTCAGGCACAGAGATGGGCAACACAGAGTCTGCGACATGGGTGACACCCCCTTCAAAATCTGTATGGCACTGTGACTGAGTAGTAGTTCAGACAAAGAAATGGGCAACACAGAGTCTAAGATATGACCCCCCCCTTCAAAATCTGTATGGCAGCATGACTTTAGTACTTTAGGCACAGAGGTGGGCAACACAGAGTATGAGATGTAAAGCCCCCCCCTCAAAATTAGTGAGGGACTATGACCTTCAGAGTCCTCCTGTTCTGTCTACTCCCCTTATTAGGTCTTACTTTCTTAATTTTTTTTTAATATTTTAAAATATTTTTCAAAAAGTAATAGAATTATTAAGATGGTTTGATGGTGCTGAGGGTTGAGGCACTGGATGCCGCACCTCACACTACACCGGTGACCGGGTTCAGGAATGAGCCCAGGTCAGTGGGGGTCAGAGGGATGGGAGGGAGAAGCAGGAACAAGCCACCATTGGGCAACTCTCCTCTCCTGGGAAGGGTTAGGCACTGTCCCAGCTAGTGGGTAGTGGCAGGAGGGGAGGACACTGTTAGACTCTTGGTGGAAGCTGTGTTTCCCATGGTTACCTGCCTGGATTTTGGTCCTACATGCCAGCATCCTCAGGGGTGGGGTAAAGGGATTCACACAGCTACAGTGTAACCAAGCAAAAATCCCAGCTCTCCCATGGCCATGCAGCATTATCCCCCACAAGGGGGGTTGTGCCCTATGGAGTGGCGGTACAACCTCCACCAGGCCTGGGTCAGCCACAGAGGCAAAAATCTGAAAAAATAGAAAAAGAAGTATTAAGTTGTTGGATGCTAGTGATATTTATTTACAATACCTAACCTAATCTATTACTTCACTAGTATAATTTTTTTCTTGCTGGATGCTTTCATGACAACTGTGCCTGCCTCATGGCACTTCAGACTGTAGGCCATGCTTTTTGTAGTACCCCTAAAACACCTTTCCTTCAGTTTTTCTAAAACTAAGAAAAAATGTCTGTCCTCTGCTGTTGTCTGATGTTGAATTTTTGGTCTCTCTCTCTCTCTTTCTCTATGCTCTCTCTTTCTATACAGCTGCCTCCTTTCAATGCAAAACCCCAAATGAGCTGCTACACTGTTTCCTAAGGATGTCTTGTGGTGGCTGACACACAGGATTGGCTAGAACATTAGTCAATCACAGAAAAAAAGACCCTAATTGGTTGGCTCCCTTCAGTGCCTCAGTATCATGAATGTTTGCCTTTGTTGGTCATGTGAGGGTCCAGGGACTGAGGAGTATTCGGTAGAGACCACAAATTAAAACTTTTTTTTATTTCTGTACCCTGCCCTAACCTTGTTCAGTGTCTTGCATTGCAGTACTGGTGGTGAATGTTATTATTATTATTTTTTTTGCTGCCTGTTGTAACCTGTTGCTGCTTACTGACCTGTAGTTCTTCCAGGTTCTAGTACCCTTCCCATATCCCCGAGGCATGTCCCTGTCCCCCTCCATGCCACACAGACATCCATGGAACAGGCTGCTGCATGTAATCCAGCATCCCCATCTCACACCATTGAGTACCAGACCACGCTGTCGAACTGGGCCAACTCAAAAAACTCAGGTTGAGCCATGAAAGGCTCGGTATTCTTCATCAGAGTCAAATCAGCCTGGTCCAGGAAGGTTCAGAAGTGCAGCAGAGCCGGTCCGCCCATCCCTAGTTTTTATAGTACATAAAATAATTTTTCTTAATGTTTTATGACTGATATGCTCAGTCATTCTTTATGCATCATTTATTAGATGACGTGCATCTTATCATTTAGATCTACTCATTTAAAGCATGCTTTACAAGGCCTAACAACAATCCAGCTCTTGTAACTTTATATTTTATTTTTATAATTTATGTAGTTATTGTTTTTTGACTTTGTTATGTATATTTTGACAAGTTCTCAGAGAACTGGGTTTATGTGGCCCAAAGAAATGTGTTCTGGAATCCACATCAGTTGTGAGTGAACCAGTGGAGCTAATGGAAGATGTTGTACATGAACGTGGGACCTGTTTGGCTGAATGTGTTTCCATACCCGATGTCTACGGCTCATCACTCAAGTTCATGGAGATGTGTACTCAAACTGATTCTTGGGTTAGAAATTAACAATTATTTTTTTCACAGAGGTTGTTTCTCCTGTAATGGCAGGGAGTGACTGTTCAGACATGTCACACCTTCTCCTAAATGGTGCCTACTTCCCCAGGTCAGAGACTCCTCCTATGGGTTCACCCTCCATTGTTGGGCTGCAGTATGATGTGCTGTCCTCCCTCCCCTCTGTGGTTGCAGCAAAGAGCTGTGACAATACACCACCCCAATGTGAGACAGAAAAGCTATCTTGGTGCCACTCAGTCCTCTCCCAGCCCTCCCCACTGCTGAACCCCCAGTGACTCAAGGTGGTTTCCAAAGTTGGGTAGACGGCACAGTAAGAGATAAGGCACCAGAGTGCCTCGTCCCTCTCAGCCACTGTGCCAACTTCAACAATCATTACTAAATTAATATGCAATACTGAGCTTATTTATCTTGTGAAGTAATGCAATTATTAGCTTCATGAAACTATAACCTAGCAATTCAGCCATTAGCTTCATGAAACTATGCCCTAGCAATTCAGCCATATAAACATAAAGCTGCTTCACTGTTTATATATCCAAAACACATACCTATTGTCCATACAAGTTTCTATATAGCCATATCAACTACTATGTTCCCATCGACAGTGGCCATTTGTGAGGGTTTTTTGTTTGTTTTTTTTGTTAGTCTGTTTAAGTCCTGCAATAACCAGCTCCCATCCTCCAGTTATCCCAGTCCTGTCACTCCAGCATCTTCTAAGACTTGCCCTGCATGGCACGTTCCCCCAGTGGTTTCCTCAGGTGGGGTTAGTGGGGCCCCCCAAACCCCACTGGAGGCAAGGTCCAGTTGGCACAGATGTGCCTGAATAGCTGGGTGCATGACCTGCAAGAGACTAGTACCATCCTGCCAGTTGGTACTGATTCCCATTTTCTTCCCCTTGGTAGGTATAGATGTGCAATGCTATCATGACACATACTGCACATTGCTATGCAATGCTCGTTGATGGCTTTCTCACCTCCTGTGCGTCTTGATGGCATGGCATGCCTGAGTCCTGGTCTCCACCAGGTGTCAGGCAAGTGCCAGGATCTGTGTGTCTCCCATCCCCCAAAGGAGGAGAGCTGTCCCGCAAGAGCTCAATCCTCTGACTCCTGAGCTCACTTATGAGCTCAGGTCATTAGAGTCACAAGCGGTAGTGTTACTGCTGCACTGGCAGACCAGCACTGTCGCCATTTGTAACTAATACACCTTTCACTCCATCTTAGCTGTGATTTTAAATACCTCTTGTTTTGGTGCCCATCATGCCTCATGTCAGACTGCTCAGTGGTCCAGCTACCCTTTCAGTGAAATAATATTTAGTCATAGCCGTCCAAATATCCATCCTGTCAGTTCAAGTCTTTGCCTTTAACTGTTACTAGTGATAGATAATTAACCAGAGTTCACATTGTTATTGTTTCAAGAAGTTGAAGGTCTATATCAGATCTCCAGTTTCCCATCTGGTTTCCATCTAGTAAATGTTCTCTGCATTGAGTCTTTCTTTGTAATACCTGCCCCGGTGATGCAGACAGTTGAAATGCAGTAAAGCGCCTTACTTCTCAACACGCCGGCTCCCAACATTTACAAACAAGTGCGAGTCACCAGTGGTCAGCTGAGGGGGTGGTTATGGGTGGGCTGGAAGATGGAGTTGGTGGCAGACAAGCAGCTCCACTCTCTGTGGCATGGTGGGTCAACTTCACGGCTCTTGGTTGCCAGCAGGTCAGGGCCTGGTGGTAGCACCAACACTAATAGGTGCTAGACAGATGAGTGGGTTGGTTGAAGGAGGCCACAGTTTCACAGCGCATGTGTGTTTCCACGAGCACACATTTCTGTGCCTTGCCGCAGCTCTGGGACAGTGTGAGAAAATGAGCATAAAAAAAGGAACAGGTCCGGGCTGCCTGAAGCCATGCACAACACTCCACTGTCCACTCTGTTGCTCTGCTGGGTACAAATGGGGTTTCTGGATGAGAGTCACAGGTGAGGGGGTAGGATGGCTCTCCTGGCCTCTTAATGATGTCACATGGTGGAAATCCACAGGAGAAATACACCCCGACAGACAGCTGGACAAAGGCTGCAGGCCAACAGATGGCACCAGGGGACAGGGGTGAACAACTGCCCTGTCAACCAAGGAGGATAAACACCTTTATAGAAAAGAAAAAAATAGCACACTCTAAAAAATAATTCAAACTTCATAGACCATTTAAGGCAAATGCGTGAAATAATAGTATGTTTTCTTGCAGTTCTGGCTTCAATACTGTAGCAGTACTATACATTTATATAATTACTGAGGCATGACGTATAGCACTGGATTGCGAATACAATTTTTTTATAGGTACTCCAGCATAAATCAATGCAAACAGTAAAGCATGTTATCAGTGATGACTGGAAAGTCAGCATTCACCCATGGTATACAAACAACCCCACTTCATATTCACAAAGGGGTTCAAGTTAACATTAAATCATATATGATATCTGATGTTGCCATGCAGTGCAATCCAACGCCTCAAAAAGATGTCACACAACATGGGCATGTTTGTTACTCTTGATACAGATGAAGATGAATCAGATGACTATGTTTCTGAATCAGATTGCTCTGATGATAATGAAAATGATCCAGATTAGGAAATGACAGATTACATTGCATCCTAGGATGACTCTGAATGTGATGACGTGAATTCCATCCATGTCAAACACACCTCTCAAACATGGCAGCATTGAAATGTGACTATACCGCAATGAATATGCAAGTGAAAGTGTCCACTCGTGCATACAGGTCCATTTATGTATGAAAATAATTGCACCTGTGGTAAGCAGCCACCACAACATCATTGCCTGACATAACTGCAGAACATAGCTTAACTGGACACTAAGCACGCACACCAAACTTCTCAATCCATGACATCTGTATTTAAGGATCACCTGCTATAATGTGTAACATCAGGCCATGATGGTACAGCGTTTCCATCTCCTCCTCCACCATTTATGCATCCATTCCAAAGTATGCATTTATTTATTTGGTATCTAGAGTTACCCCCACCACCACCACCACCATCACCACAAATAGCAACCATTCGAATGTACAAAGGTATTCCCTCTTGTCCATTGATTTCGCACATCCCCTCTCCCTGCTCTGCCCACCCATGTTTATACAGTAGATATGTCCTTGTTTCTAGTATTTTACCAACACCTGCCCTTTTACACAGTTACAATGCAGAACTTATCATTTACTTTGATAAACAGTTTATGGGGTTAGCGATGGGAGCCACTGCACTCTATGGCATATTTATTGTGTAGATACAGGTGATTGGGCGGGGGGTTTAAATCATCACACATCATGAAATGACTTCATGATGTGGAACAGGTGGCTCTTGGTGGTGCCCTGTGCAGTTAAACAACCACACACTATGAAATGACTATGTATAGTAGAATTGTTGCTTGGTGATGGGGTCACTATACACCATGGACTGCCTGTATGCTGTTGAATTATTTTTTTTTTTTATGGGGCATATATACCACCAGTCATCGCCTTTGGTTGTTATGAAATTGGTGCAAGATGGTGCTGTGCTCATTGCAAATGAGATGTTAATATGCATGCTAATGGTCTCTTATCACCTTACATTGACAATGCAATCAGTAGCATGTTGTTTCCAAATATAGGCAACAGCAATCTTGGCGCTGTGTGTGTTCAAACAACACTATTCACTTTGGCCTACATACTGCCTATTCCTGGTTTGTACCATCCCAATTGCTCTTATAGCTACACCAACATGTACAAATATTCAGGGGTCTAACACTGCTCGCCAGACTACTGAGTATACTATGGCATACAGCTAGCACATGTGATGATGACTGATTGTCAAGATGATATCAATTTTATTTATGTAGCTTATGTATATTCGTGGTATAGTAAATCTATGTTGCTAATCTATATAGTATGTGTATTTGTAATCTTATTTTTTTTTAGGATAACAGAGCTCAAGGATGACTGTGTTCCACATGAGGAACATAAATTAATTGTATTCCAGAGTACCCTATTACTCCTTTTGCAAATGTGCTCTGTGTGCCTATGCTCCTGCCGTGCTTTCCTAAAAAAGGTTTTGTTGGTAACATGGTCATTGTTAAACAAATATGTGCAACTGGTCATCAGCACACAAGGAATGGTCAACCAACACTGGGGATGCTGCCTGTTGGTAACCTATGCACAGCTGCCTCAGTTTTGTTTAATGGCAGTAGTCATGTTAGAGTCCTTAATTTCTTTAAAAATTTAAAGAGCTGCTGACACCTCAAAGCAAACTTTAAAAATCATAATTAGTAAGTACAATTCTGCCTGCATTCCATTTATAGTTTATGTATTTCTCCTTCCCATTATTTGTTACTAAGGAATTGTGCATGACTATATGATCTTTATCCCTTAGAGTTGTTTCAGAGTCCATCTGCCTCTGTAGCTTACTCCCTGCTTCAGGTCATAATCCTCTGTTGTGACATCACAATCTGTTGCAATGGGAGTATCTGTGATTTCACAAACAGTGCTCTGTGATTTCAGGTAGGGAGAAAGCAGCAGGAATGGACAAACTCTTCAGGAGCAAAGATCCTGTTTTCATACAGATGACCTCAGTAATAACTAGTGGGGAAGAGGAATACAGCACTAATGGGAAATACAAGCTGGACTGTGTCTAAATACTAGGTTTTGTTAAAGTTTTCCTGAATGTGTCACCAGTTCTTTAAGAATACCCAGAATAGTTCTATGGACATATAACTTGATGCAGTAGACATATTTGATACCATTTGTTTGATGAGTTTTGAAAAGACGACAGCAGTACCTACTAGAAGCCATATCTGATGCACCAGCTAAACTAGGTGGAAATGCATGCTGTTGCTATCCAGGGCATATAGACAAATTGGGGTTATACTCTTTAATGAATCTTACTTAGTCCAAAAAAATTGATCTGCATCTCATGCAAGTAAATGTATATTCTTGCTGATGCTTCTGTTTTCTTTACTGTATATACAGCATCTTTTTTCTTTGTTTTGCTCCTCCACGCGCCCACCAACCATGCACTCCTTCAGGCCCCACAGAAACTGAGCTTGTCCGGGCTTCCTCCCTTGCCACCCACTGCCCCTACATCGCAGCCATCCTGGGTACCCCAATGTATCCTTTCATCAGGTAAGTTCCCTTCCTTTGAAGGGAATTAGCCTTACCAGCCAACCAATGGTCCCGGGTGCTGCTGGGGGTGGCCTTCCTGGTGGGGAGCTCTGGCAATGAGGGTCCAGGAGACTGTCATCTTGCCTGGTCGGTGCATCATTTTTCCTGGCATTTTCTCCCCTGGGAGCGTGACATCCAGGATGTCAGGTCATGAGCCGATGTCCATCATCTCCCACAACAGTGCCCTGATTTGCTGCCCTTCCTCCAGTCTCTGCCAGAGGTCAGCCAACCCCAGGATGTGTATCCCCTACCTCCCAGAAGATGGTGAGCCATTATAGGATGCTCAAGCCATCTCCCTCCCCCGGCCAGCCCTCTGACTCCCGGGTCCATTCCCAAACCCAGGTAATTGGCATCGCTAGCAGAAATCCAACTGCAGCACCCGCAGGCCTATACAGCATCTTTAAAGAAGTTCATTGTTTATTTATGCAGAGTTAATCATATCACTGTCATACAGCAGTGAGGTCACAAGCTCCAATGTTATGGAGCTAGAATGGCTAAAAGGATCTATTGCCTATGCAAAGTCATGTAGTGTCAACATATCAAGTATAATGACTGGCAGACAAAACTGGCATCAAAAACTACCAAAGAGAATAACAGAAAGATGATACACATTGGTTTGATGTCTGGCACATTGCAAAAGGTTTGTCTTGTGATTTGCTATGACAGTTTCATTTCTCTTTGATGGATGTTACTAGTGATAGATAATCATCACTTTTTCCATGTACAACCAACCTGTATGCATACTGAGTGGTTCCATTAATGTCACATGTCATGTGATTCCCATGGTTGCAGCACGAGCTGGTTGTGTATGTGGTTGCCTAACAGTTAATTTTTATATTGGCTCTTTTTAAATTGTTGGGTTTTTATGGTTTTTTGGAAACAAATGTGCCCATTCTACCATTGCAAGTGTCTGCACATCTCTGCATTCATGCTGTCATGCACCAGATGGCTCAGCAGTTTTGGTTTATAAACCCTTAAAAGTGATGAGCATTGACTATGAGTGTGTGTTGACACAGGTTTTAAATCAGCTTATATCTGGTTGAACCACAGATAGGTAGAAATGCATTCCTTGACAAGTGAAATTTACTACAGCAACATTTCAACAAGGATATAAATGTATGCTGAACAGTTGGCCACTACACACAATGGTCTGGATATTCAAAGGGGTTGCACCTGGCACAACAGAGGTGCGCCGGCACAACAGAGTTGCGCCGGCACAACCCCACACTGCGCCCTGGTGGGATATTGAGAAGGCTGCCTGGCACAGCACAAATCCTGATGCACTGGGGCACAATGATAATGTATGCAGCGCAGATGCAGGAGGTGTGCCCATGCATATACGGCACATCCCGATATTCAACCTGGGATGTGCAGTGCATATACCAGTGCACCCCTGCACTGCACCACATGGGGGGCTCAAAGTTGAACCCATGCAGAGTAGGAGCAAATCCTGGCCACCCACAGGTGGGCTGCTGTATTGCAGGATGCAACACAGCAGCCCAGCCGTGGGTGGCCACCCGCCTTCACAGAACACCGTCCGCAAGCACACACAACTTTGGTGGTCTAATGGAACCCCACCACATGTAGCCACGATTGCACAATGTATATTCATAAAGATATCCCTGGTAGTCTAGTGGGCCCCCCAGTCCCCAATACCCCGATGTGTAAGTAACATGACCATCCCTGGTGGTCCAGTGGTCCCCCCTCCCACTCAAGTCCCCAATTTCCCAATAAATGACAATAAGACAGCCCTGATGGTCTAGTGGAACCCACGCTTCCCATTGTAGTGATCATGGTACAATCCCATATTGAACTGCCCTTATAATCCAGTGGCATCCCCCACCCCACCCACACACACAGCACCCCTTGCCTACCCACTTCCCCCATTATTGACAGATGTCTGCATCCCACCTGCACACCGCCCAGCCGCCCGCCAAATGCCAGGTACAGTATGGGCTGTAAGCCCATTGGTTCCCAGTGTGGACCAATGGGCTTGCAGGGCATACTGTACTAGACAGTCCCACATATGTGAATGGAGTCATTCATAGATTTGGGACTATCTAGTACAATATGCTCTGCAAGCCCATTGGGCTGGCTCATCCCCATGCTCCCTATCTGTGGCTTTCACCAGTGCAGTGCCACTGCACCATGCACAGTTTGTGCACTGCCCATGCCATATTCAACAGTGCTGCACCATGGCGCAGCACTGTTGAATATCACCTGGACCTGGCCCCAGTGCATCACAGTTGCGCTGCGCCCAGGCTTGCGTCGCTGCCTGGCACAGTCTGAATATCCCAGCCAATGTGATCTACAGGACATTAAAGAGTATGCATGATGCTATTGCACAAAACACTTATGGGTGTTGCCTGGAAGGTGGCAGCAGGCAGAGTGTGTTGCTTCCCTAGTTGTGCATTGACACATCACAAGGATGAAACCGGTAAGTGTCTTACTGCACATATGAAATGGCCAAAAACATTAACTTTACACATTACAAACATGACACGGACACAGTTGTGAATTTAAAATAATAATAAATATTTATTTTTGATAATGTAGGACAGTAGTCCAAACATGGGGGTGGGGGTGTAATGTCACAAATGAGCAAACATGTTTTTTCATCGTATTAAAAAAATGTCTTCTGTTTGCCATGTCAAATTCTCTGAAGTGGCTTTCCTATGCTTACTATGGATGGACAGAGTTGTCAAGGGTGTTGTTTTGGCTGGTGTTTATTGCCTTGAGCTGCCACTTTTGCATGCCTGGTTACCCTTCTCCACCTACTCCTATAGTAACCTTTTAGTGTTGGTACTCATAGGGAAGACGGGATTGTTAGTAAACCATACATCTAGCCCTCCTTCCATCAAAACTAAATGAAGTAGAGGACTTTTCTTTCTTGGTATCATTCTTGTATGTTGTTTCATATTCATCCAATTGTATTCTTAATGTGTGATCACTACACACAACTGCTGTCACGTTAATGTAGGCATCAAGAAAAAACTTACAGCAAAAGATAAATGATGTGACTGTTGACTGTTGACACATTGGGCAAAGGCAATAAGTGACCACAGCACCAGTACAAGTGACGGAACTGGCCCTTTGGTATTTGAATAGTGGCACTCAACAACAGATCATGTTGCAAACATTCACATGAACCATTCGGATAACTTCAAACACTGTGAACATAGTGAATATGATGAGCATTCCCAGACTGAGAAAGGTTATTGTTATATATATATATATAGAAATAGTATCATAATGTCATGTAATAGTAGTATGAGATCATGGTCACTGAAGTTATGATTATTGCAGCTGCACTACTTAAGTACTCAGTCCGCTACTGAACAGTTGGGGTAATGCGGTCACATGTGTAAGATTAACATAGGCTTGATATAATGTAATTAATATATGATTTGAAAACATGTTTGTATGAAGTAACCTAATTTTTAATCAATAGTTATGCACAGTACTTTTGACTTATAAAATGTTTAAATCTATTTTATGGCTGCATGGGTGGAACCCTGCAGGCATTTTGACATCACTAGGAAAGAGAGAGAGAGAGAGAGAGAGAGAGAGATAGAGAGTATGAATGAATGGGCGGAACCTTGCAGGCATTTTGGCATCACTAGGGGAGAGAGAGAGAGAGGACTGGCAGGACATGATGACTGTGTCATTCCCCTGAGTGCTTCAGAGTGGACATATGTCAGTGCTTCTGTCCAGGTTATCTCATTTAAAACTGTTGTCTGTTTTTGTCTCCCTTTCCTGTCAGCCTTGCCTGCAGTACATCTAGGCTCTTATCTTTCTGAGCATACTGAGTCATTTTGGGGCATAAAGGATAAATAGCTTTATGCATAGTATAAACTCCACTGATTTTCACAATATAAGCATTTTCTAAAAATGAGGACTGTTTATAAAGAAATCTGCTCTTGAAGAAAGTGTAGCATGAAACAGAACTGCCACAACAGAGCTAATTGTATTTCTGGAAGCTGTAGCATGAGCTGTCTCTCTTCAATAGTCTTGTCTGCAGTTAACACTTTGCAGTTCTGGTCTCAGCTCTGAATGGAAACTATAAGAAGTCCTTTGTTTATCAGCTGCTTCTGCTTAGTGCTTTTAAAAACCTCTTTTTAATGCACACTGAGCTATCTTTGAAAAAAAAAAAAGATACAAGTACAATAGCCAGAGAAAATAGGCAGACTAGGTGGGCCAAGCGGTCCTTATCTGCTGTCAAAGGCTATGTTTCTAAAGTGTTGCCTGACTTCTTAAAAGTAAGATTTCCTATCTGCCCCTTCCAACTTATTCTGCATCTTATGAATTGGTACAAGCCCAATCTGGGAGCAGCACAGGGAAAGGAGGCTGGCTTTGTCCCAGCGTGGAACACCCTCTGCCCCTGCACCTTATAGGCACAACTGGAGGAAGTTTTTCTGTGGGCTTCCCCTGCACCAACTAGAAGCATTGGGAGGAAGATTTACTAGAAACATTGGGAGGAAGCTTTTACAAGGAGTCCAGCTAAGCTGCTAAGAATGGCCTCCCTGCCAAGAATGGCCATAGCGTCCAGCCCCTGAACCTACTAGAAACATTGGGAGGAAGATTTTACAGAGTCCAGCTAAGCTGCACCACACAGCACAAGCCCATTCTGGGAGCAGCACAGGGGAAGGAGACTGGCTTTGTCCCAGCGTGGGACCCCCTCTGCCCCTGCACCTAATAGACACATCTGGAGGAAGTTTTTCTGTGGGTTTCCCCTGCACCAACTAGAAGCATTTGGAGGAAGATTTACTAGAAACATTGGGAGGAAGTTTTTACAAGGAGGCCAGCTAAGCTGCTAAGAATGGCCTCCCTGCCAAGAATGGCCATAGCGTCCAGCCCCTGAACCTACTAGAAACATTGGGAGGAAGATTTTTCAAGGAGTCCAGATAAGCTGCTAAGAATGGCCTCCCTGCCAAGAATAGCCATGTTGTCCAGATAAGCTGCTAAGAATGGCCTATGCATCCAGCTCCTGCACCTACTAGAAACATTAGAAGGGAAATTTTATGAGGAGTCAAGCTAAGCTGCACCATGCAGCACAAGCCCAGTCTGGGAGCAGCACAGGGAAAGGTGGTTGACTTTGTCCCAGCATGGGACCCCCTCTGCCCCTGCACCTTATAGACACATTTGGAGGAAGTTTTTTTCTGTGGGCTTCCCCTGCACCAACTAGAAGCATTTGGAGGAAGACTTGCTAGAAACATTGGGAGGAAGTTTTTACAAGGAGTCCAGCTAAGCTGCTAAGAATGGCCTCCCAGCCAAGAATGGCTATGGCATCCAGTTAAGCTGCTAAAAATGGCCTCCCTGCCAAGAATGGCCATAGTGTCCAGCCCCTGCACCTACTAGAAACACTGGGAGGAAGATTTTGCAAGACGTCCAACTAAGCTGCATCACACAGCACTAGCCCAGTCTGGGAGCAGCACAGGTGAAGAATCCGGGCTTTGTCCCAACATGGGACCCCCCTCTGCCCCTGCACCTAATAGACACATCTGGAGAAGGTTTTTCTGTGGGCTTCCCCTGCACCAACTAGAAGCATTGGGAGGAAGATTTACAAGGAAGTCTGCACAAATGAGACTGGGCAGAGCAGGCAAATGGGGATTGGGCAGAAAAGGAGAGGAGGAGGAGCACAGTGCTGTGGAGTGTGAAAAGTCTATGACTAGAATGGAGACAATGCTCAAGGCTATTAGTCAATGCACCTCTGTTTTTGGGTTAATGTCACTAGAGGGACTTGATCTGTAATGCTCAAGGCTGTTAACCTAAAGTTTTAAATGTTTTTATATACACTGTATTGAAATTCTGCTTTTGAGTTATAGTCAGAGGGGGGTTATTTTATTTTTATTTATTTTGAAATTCAGATTAATATGGGATGCTTAATAGTGTAAATGTTGGATTTAAGTAGTTTATGTGTACTGTATTTGGAATACTACATTGTGTTGGGTCATTGTCATGGGTGCCCTTCCGGCCATCTGTGCGCCGGTCAGGGTGCGCCCATCAATAGGCACCAAAATCCCTGATTCGCTGCCCTTCCCCGAGGTTCACCCCTGGAGTTAGAATCTAAATATAGGTGGGAGTACAGCCTCACCCAGGGGGTGCGGGTTCGAACTCAAACCCTGGTGCCTTAATGAGGGTACACCTCGACGGGCGCTGCCTGATGGTGGAACCTCATGGGGGGAGGTGAAGGAGCCATTTGGGTTTCAACTACAATGCTCAATAAAGGATAATTGGGGCTGTAAGTGTTAATCTGTAAAGCTATAGACTGATATCTTGCTGCATTAAGTTTTCTAATTGCAGTACATGTATCAATGTCCAGGATAGACTATTTTTTTTGATTAGTCACTCATTGCTAGGTGGCCTAATAGATTCTAGAATTGTTCCTGGGGTGATATCTGACCACTCTGCTGTGGAATGTTGCCTATCTTTTGCTGCAGACACTCCCAAAGAGTCAATTTGGAAGTTGAATAACCAGCTTCTCAAAGATGAGAAAATTGTAGACATTATAAACCAAGAAATTATTGAATATACAAAGGCGAATGCAAATTCCACGCAGAGACCAGATCTGGATTGGGGAGCTTTAAAATGCATCCAACGTGGGGTTTTTTATTAAGGTAGCGTCACAGAGAAAAAGGGTAAGGGACCATAAAGCAATTTCCCTACTGTCTAGAGTACATAATATAGAAGCCGCATTGTCCGCTAACACTACAGAAGCTGTTCACTCCACACTAATAGGGCTCAGGGATGCATATTCCCACCTTTTGAGTGAGAAGGTGAAATATGCAATCCTGAAAATGGATACAAGGTACATACAGTAGATCAGGAGGAGAAAGCGGAGCACCTTCTTGCTTTAAGGCTTAGGAAAGCTTAAGCCTCCAGAGTGATTCAGAGTATAAGATCCCAGGCAAATGGGTCTCTTTGCCTCTCTCCCCTAAAGACATAACAGAGGAATTTGCTAATTATTATAAAGTGCTATACAGACCCATGACCAATCTCCCAGAAAAAGAGGTGGTTCAGAATTATCTTGGCGCTATCCCTCTTCCCTCCCTTACTCATGAACAACAAGAGTTATTGGTTATCCCAATTTCAGAAGCAGAAATTCAGGCCACCATAACTTCTTTGTATTCTGATAAGGCTCCTGGGCCCGATGGCTTCTCCCCTAATTTTTACAAAGTTTTTATGGAAAATTTAGAAAATGGGCAAAGTCCATTCTCTCTTCTGATTGGCTGAGACATTTACTTATGTGGGCATCTATCAGACAATAGATGCCCACCAAATAAAAAGCGCCAGCCCAAACCTGCCCATGTCCAGCAGAGAATACTTGCGCCCAGGCTGCTTCCTCATTGGCTGAAATACTGGGCATACATTTTCAAACTGCCGCCATTTTTTTCATCAGTTACCGAGTGAGTATGTCCCCCAGTCTGTCAAGAGACCAGTTCCCTGCACTCAGAAAAACAGTTACACTACCAAAGAAAAAAATAGCAACATTAAAACTAAAGTTTTTTCTCCCCCCACTTTTAATTGTTTTAGTAACCTGGACCCGACTCTTTGAATGCTGATGAGATACAATCAAAATCACCCTCGTTCAATTAAAAACTACTGTGTCAGTTTTCAAGGTGAAAAAAAAATGTTAGCCCACTGGCATGCTCTACACTTACTGTTTTTACATGGCAGGGATCATGCAAAGTTAAAAAAAGGACAGGAAGCTCAGAAATTTTTCTTTTAATGCACTGGAGGGGGGATACAAGAGAATGGCTCTATGGGGAGGGGAACAACAGGAGATGGAACAGCTCAGGGACTACTGTACAAGAAAAAGACTTTCATTTCATGCTTACTCTTTTTATACTTTTATTTTTAAATCCCATATAAAAATGCCACAGGTAGCCCATTTTCTAAGCGCAATAATACCCTCCAGGGTGGGCAGTATTGGGCAATACCGGACCTTCCAGGGGCTATGAGGCCCTCCACCTGTGGTGTCAGGCCTCATTACACCCCTGGGAGGTCCAGTATTGCCCAATACCGCCCACCCTGTCTGGTATTATTGCTTACTTGACTCCCTGGTTAAGCTAGCTATTCGACTGGGTGTTAATTGTCAATCCTCTGGATCCTTCTAATTATCGTGCTGCTCAAGCCTGGTAAGGTTCCAGAAAATGTTAGTAGCTATAGACCCATATCATTACTAAATTGTGACATCAAAATACCGGCAAAGATCATTGCAAACAGATTAAGGAAAGTTTTGCCTTACATTATCCATCCAGATCAGGTGGGATTCATGGAAGGTAGGCATTCAGCCGATCACTTCCGTAAACTTGCGCATATTTTTTCTGCATTCAGGGATTCTGATATCTCAGCTGGCTTGCTTTCCCTGGATGCAGAGAAAGCATTTGACAGAGTGAACTGACAATTTCTATTCTTAACTATGCACTGATTCGGTTTCCCCTCCAAATTTATCCAATGAGTCTCATCTCTTTACCAGCATCCCCAGGCCCGTATATACTGTAAGGGGGTGTTCTCAGGCTTGTTTCCCCTATTTTCTGGTACTAGGCAGGGATACCCCCTCTCTCCCCTTTAGTTCAATATTTACCTGAAACCGTTGTTGACAAAAGTGCGGAAGCATGCAGGGGTTAGAGGTGTCCAGGCAGGACCACAGGAGTTCAAGCTATTGGCATATGCCAATGATGTCCTTCTCCACCTGGTATACCCTGTCCAGACTTTCCCAGTAGTTTTTTCCCTGATAGCAGAGTTCAAGGTTGTATCTAACTATAAGGTCAATTTGGGGAAAACGACTGTTTTCCCACTTAATCATAGGCTTACCAGATGGGAAATAGAACCCTTGGGTGTGCAGTGGAGACCCCAAAATCTTAAGTATGTAGGGGTAATGTTAGCTAGAAGAGATATGTTGATGAGAACGTTAAATTTAGATTCCCTCCTTCTTACCATCCAACAAGATCTTAAGAGGTGGCAATCACTTCCAATCTCACTTTGGGGGTGCATTAATATTATTAAAATGAATATATTACCTAGATTATTTTATCCCCTTAGTATACTCAACTCCTGGATCCCATTAAGTTGGTTTTAGATGGTTCACACCATTATTTCCTCCTTTATCTGGCTTGGGAAATGTCCTAGACATGCTTATAGAAAGTTGGCAGCCTCCACACTTAGTGGGGGATTGAAGCTTCCCCACCTTAGTCTGTATTTCTGGGCCAGTCAGGTGGTGAAATATCTGAGATGGCTCACCCCCCAAGAAGAGATTGCCTCCTGCACCTATGTACTGGATTGGTTGAAGTTGGAGAGAAGGCAGATCTCGGAGGCCAATATTTCTCCCGAGGCCATGTTGTATGTCACTGCGAAGATTCTCCTGAGCTACTCTTGCCAACTCCCCAATTGCCTCTTCAGTTTGAATACATGCACAGTTATGTGCCTTCCTAAGATATAAAAACACTAGTGATCCCAGACAGCCTGTGGGGGGCAATGCCTAACCTTAAAATAGGAGGTCAACTCATTTCTGGAGGATGGTTGCCCAATATTAGAGGGGCCAAGATAATAGATTTCTTTCCAGGAGGAATTTACATGGACTCGAGAGAGATTATGGCTCAGTTTAAGTTGGAGAAGTCTCAGATTTTTAAAGCTTTCCAGTTGTGTCACTTTCTAATATGTTTTCCAAAGGATTTGAATGTAGACCCACAAATGTGCGATTGGTTTTGTCTGATGGTGAACTTAACTGGTAATCCCCATGCTATTTCCAGAGTGTATTCATTTTTTTGTGGAAAAGCTTTGGATCTTCAATGTGGTATGCCCTGGGCCTAGTCAGATCACTTCCCTAGCCTGCTTGAAAGATGGGAACACATCTGTAAAGTTACTTTCACATACATTCCACAAGACAGACTGCGGCTTATCCAATACCAAATTTTAAATAATATGTATTGGACTCCTATCAAACTCCAGAAGTTGGGAAGATCCCCTGATGCCCTCTGTAACAGGTGTAGGAAATGGGAAGGTACTCTCAAGCATATTTTTTGGGAATGCCCAGAAATTAGGAAGCTATGGGACCAGATCAAGCATAGGGCAGATCTCTTGTTAGGTATAGAGGATCTGTTTACCCCTGAGATATGTTTACTAGGAGATTTTTCCCAGATTCCTGTACAGATCTGAAGGTATCATATGGCCCTTCCATCCTTAACATTGAAGAAACTGGTGCTCTGTCACTGGCTGGAAGGACAGGCCATATCATACCTGGAATGGTTAAATAAACTTTTGTTTAATCTCTGGGTTGAGAAAATGAAAGCTAACCTTTGGGGATCATTGTCGAAGTACAAGAGAGTCTGGGATAGATTTCATATTATACAATGGCAAGAAAGAATGCTGCTCCCTGATTGGTCACACTGTGACTGGACCCGTGATGTTATCCCAGCATAACATCATGGATCTAGTCCCAGTACACTTACTGACCGCATGAAATGTTAAAAAAAGGTCACTCCACTGCTCTCCCTATGAACAGCTTCAGCAGTCCCCAATGTGCTCAGAAATCAGCGCTCCCCGCCCACTGGCCCACACAGTTTCATCCAGTCATCACTGTCCTCCCTTCCCCGACACTATTCGCAACTTAAAAAATGTAAAATAAAGTTTAAAAAAGCCATAACTCAAATCAGCTTTCTCCCCATTCGCAAGCGCATGCATGTCACACTTCCGCGCTTGCGCCAGTTACTGATCACCTCAGCGGCCATTACAAATGTATATGCTGGTCTGCCAAGCACTTCAATGGCAAATAGGGACAGATGAAAACATAAAACAAAACTAAAGCTGCAGTCCTCAGCTTCGGTCTGCTCAGCTCACTACAGAACAGTAACAGCTGCACTCATGGAAACCGACCTGCTCATTTCAGCGTGGTTGAAAAGAGAAACGCTTTTCTTTCTTATTGTTATCAGAGAGCTATAACAAGTATTTTCCCTGTTACAGTGTAACCCCATCCCCACACCTTTATTTCCTCCAGCCAACACTTCAGTTTCATCATTCCTTCAGCATACAGCATGGAGCAAGTGTTTTACATAAAGAGTAGCGCGAGGCTTTCCGTTTCTCTAACCACTCACTCTAGCTCTGTTACCCTGTCATCTGTACCTCAATCCAAGCAGCAAGTCTTAAAAATAATTAAAAAAAAACCTTTCTGTCCTCCCAGAAGTTAAACAAACCGCACCTCTCCCCATGTGCAGACATCCTCCAGTCGCGGCTCACTGAATGCTGCTTTAAAAGTTTGCAGATCTTCTTCCGTACATCTTCCTTAACTGTTGAGGCAAAATTTGTAGGAAGTACGACTGGACCGAGTCAAGATAGAGCCACATCATGAAAACACACACACACACACACGCACATATACATCTCCACCTAGTAGAGAAGCCCTATAAAGAACTATTTTTTAAACCAGTATATTTCCACAATAAATAATTACAAAAATAAAAATGTAAAACAATATTTTTTATATATTTTTTTAAAACATGTATGTAAATGAGCCATTGTATAATAGGAATAATGCACTCCAGAGGTGTGTGTGGTGCTGGAATAACGTCACTTCTGGGGTGAATGGTCATGACCCTTCGGCTCGTGCCCAATCACCCCAGGCATGACGTTATCCCAGCACGACACACACCCTGTCATGCATTATTCCTTTACTCTATACTTGCTTCAAATGGGGGGATCTAAGGATGGATCTGGTACATAAAATACAGGGTTACCCCCATTATTCCACCACTCCACTCATTCATTGCCCCCCCTCCCTCGGGGGGGTGAAAGTTTCTCAAGTAATAGGGAAGATGAAGGCAAATCCTTTGTCACCTCCTCTTTTATGTTTTTCTTGTTTTATTTTGTAGCCATGCTGGGGGGGGATGGGCTAGGGAGGGGGGAATGGGGCCTGGCACGGGCTGACTGTCAGTTTCTACCTTTGCATATGCATGGATACCATGTCATGGCATGTTATTGTAAAAATTAATAAACTTGAATTAAAAAAAAAGTTTTCTAATTGCAGCAGTATTTATTAATAATAATAATAATAACTTAATTTATAAAGTGCCTTTCAAAACCAAGGCACTGTGCAGATTAAAACACATAAAATCAAATGCAACATTAACATTACATAAAATCCAGTTAAAATGTATATCCAAATTAAGATTTTAAACAGCAGCATAGTATTTAATGGCTAAGATTATCAGCCAGCCATCATCTGGAAACGCTAATCTGAATAAATGTGTTTTAAGAGCTGATTTAAAACTTTGGACAGTCAGGCACTCTCTTACCCAATGAGGTAGAGAATTCCGCAGGGTAGGGAATACTTATGAAAAAGACCGAGCCCCTGATGTTTTCAAACGCACCATGGGAATCTCTAGCGATCCCTCATCAGTGGATCGAAGCGAGTGAGAGGGGCAGTAGGGGCAAAGAAGATCTTTCAGGTAGCGGGGTCCCTGGTCATGTAGGGCTTTATAGGTTAGTAACCCAACCTTGAAGGTGATCCACTACTGTACTGGTAGTCAGTGCAGTCCGCGGAGCACAGGCATAATGTGACTGGTCCTAGATGTACCAGTCACCAGCCTGGTTGCCACATTCTGCACCAGCTGCAAGTGGCAGATATCAACCCCCAGAAGCCTTAGGCACAGGGCATTGCAATAATCAAGGCGAGAAGTCACAAAGGCATGGACCAAGATAGAAAGATCATCAGGAGGAACCAGGTGCTTCACCCTGGCATTATTCCTCAGATGAAAAAACAAGGTCTTGCAACTGCCGACACCTGAGATTTCAGGGTCAGCTCATTATCAAAAATAATGCCCAGGTTACGCACCTGGTGTGAGGCAGCCAGCGGAGCATCACCGAGCCAAAGCTCAGATAACTATCCCAACAGCATACCCGCCACCTGACAATCTGGGTCCACCACCAACACCTGTCTTATCTGAATTTAGTCTCAGCCAGCTGGCACTCATCCAGTCCTGAATCTCAGAGAGACAGCTGTTAAATACCGAGATTGCATCATCCTGTCTTGGGCACAAAGGACAGGTACAACTTAGTATCATCTGCATAGCAGTGAAAACTCAAACCATACCACCTAATAATGTCTCCCAATAGCAGCATGTACACTGCAAACAACATGGGCACCAAAATGGAACCCTGCGGTACCCCACAGGATAGGGGGAGAGCATCAAAGGAATAAAGCCCAGTGACCACTGTTGAAGTCCTACCCTGGAGGAAAGATATAAACCATCTGAGGACCATACCCAAAAGTCCACAGATGGACCACAGGCATTCCAATAGCACACCATGGTCCACAGTGTCAAATGCCACAGAGAGATCAAGAAGAACCAAGATGAACGAGATTGCCAATCTCTCGCTATTAGGAGATCATTAAGTACCCAGACAAGAGCTGTCTCGGTACTATGTCTCTTCCTAAATCCAGACTGAACAGAATCATAGACATCATGGACAGTAAGATGGTCATCCAGCTGCAGCGCAACCACCTTCTCAATAACCTTGCCCACAAAAGGCAGGTTAGAGAGAGGTCTGTAGTTAACAGGACAAGCCAGGTCAATGGAGGATTTTTTCAGGAGTGGTCAAATGACCACCTCCTTTAGGGAGTCTGGAAAGATCCCTCTCTCCAATGAATTCCAGACTATCTCTGCAAGGATTGGGCCGATCTCATCCACACAACCCACTAGGAGTTGTGTGGGACCCAGATCCAAACTACAGCAGGTTGCCTGCAAAGTCTGGAGGATCCTCACGATGTCAACGAATTCCAGCTGGCTGAAATCTGTCCAGACAAACCAGGTATCTGTGACATCCCGCCGATCATTGCAGCACCCTTTGCAAGAGGACTGGGCAATCTTGGACCTGATGGCGACAACCTTATCTGCAAAAAATTTAGCAAACTCATCACACTTCTCTTGTGAAAAAGCTCCCCCAAACTGAAGACAGATTGGATTGCACAATCTGTCCATGGTCCAGAAGAGCTGAGCTGGTCGATTTTGTGCAGCGGCAATCTCCCTGGACAGGAATTATGCCTTCTTATGGGTGACTGTCAATTGATAGATTGTATAACGTTCAGTCAATCTAAACCTGTCACCCTCCAGACCTGATTTCTGCCAGGCCCTCTCCAGCCTTTGCCCCACTCTTCTCAACTCCTTCAAGGTCCCATTGAACCATGGAGACCCTGGACAGAGGGTGAGGGGGTGAACATGAACAGGAGCAATTGAATCCAGGGCCTCCATTATTGCTGTAGTATAGGCAAGCACCATGTCCCCTGGATCCATGCATTTCCTTGGCTGGCTCGATAGATCCAGCACCGATATTAGGCCATCAGTCCTGGATCCATGCATTCCCTCGGCAGGCTCGATAGATCCAGCACCGCCATTAGGTCATCAGGGATCACGCCCCCTAAAGGGCAGTACTGGATCATCTCCGTAGGGGCAGGCCCATTAGGGGAGCCCCAAAACTGAACCTTGTGTTGTGATGGTCGGACCATCCGACTGGTTCCACCACCAGGTTGGATGCCTCCATCTGCATTAGGAACACCAGGTCCAGTGAGTGACCTTTAATGTGGGTAGCAGAGGTAACAACCTGTGTGAGGCCCAACTATGTCATTAGTTGGAGGAAGTTACAACCAAATTGTAAGAGTTCATCGTCAACCAGGCATTGATATCCCACAGAATCAACCATCTGGTGGTTCCCGATACCACGTTGACAATGAAGTCTGCAACTTCCTGCAGGAATTCTTTCCCATCTCTGGGTGGATGGTAGATGAGAAGTATCCTGCACCCCACACCCACACCCACAATGCACTCAAAGGATCTGGTGCACCCCACTGGCACCTCAGTAAGGCCCAGTTCTGGTCTAAAACAGATAGCTACACCCCGGCCCCTATGATCCGTCCTTGGATGGTGTATCACCGAGTAACCCGCTGGAACAGCCGAGGCCAACACTGGACCTGCTTTATCATCCAGTCAGGTCTCGGTGATGCATGCCAGGTATGATGTCCCAACAAGATCTGCTATAATAGCAGACTTGTTTCGAATAGACCTGACGTTGCATAACACCATTTGAGTAGGATGAGCAGTCAAGGAAGATCTCGCCACCTGCCTGCATTCTGCAGTACCCTTGGGTATGGGAATCAGACAGGGAAGACCCCTCTTCTGATCCCATTTCTCTCCAGGGTGTCTCCTTGTCCCCACTACCCCTATTCAACCACACTTCTCCATCCCCCCCCCCCAAACCCAGTCCCCCCTTCTCCTCTTTATAACCATTCCAAAAGCATAACACCTAGTGTATGCTTCAGATGACAAAGGGGGGCAAACAAAGGGGCGGAGGTCCCAGAGTGTGGAGGGGGAATAGCGCCTGACCATCTTATGGCCCTCCCAGCACATTTCCTAAAGCATAGCCAATCAAAATCACACAAAAATCAATCTCACTCATACACTCTTTCAAAAGAAATACATCCACACAGTGACCACTCAGTCCCATTCAGTCCTTAAAATAACCAACAATGACCCACAATTACAACACTAAAATAAAACACCTCTATCCCCACCATCCCATTGCCCAATGTACAATGACCAATATATTTAGCAGCAGACAAGAAAATGTAACAGAAAATGATCAGTCACTAATGGCTCAAAATGTCAGTAATTTAGATTTTGAATCTGAGGATCTCCCACCTCCTCAGAAAATAAAGTCCCAAAGGTCTTCAAGTATTACCTCTCACTTAGACTTTAAAAGAACCAACAGAATTATAATGAAAAGTTTTGGGCACTCTCACTGCCCTGTACAATTTGAGCCAGAAAATGTATAAAACAAAGAAAGGACTGACCGTAGAGTTTTGGATCAATTTGGAGCCTCTGATATACCACTGTAAGTTCAGGCAGTTAAGACAGATTTTTTAATCCTGTACAAACAATTTTACCCAGTGGCGGAAATTCAGGTAGCACAACCCAGTACTCCCATAGGAGACCCTGCCAGGAATATTGTTCCCCTCTTCAGCCACTGTCACCAAAGGCCCACTTCAAGATGGTCTAGGAGAACTGGGAACCCTGCATTGCTCTACAGCAGGCCTAGGTCCCACCTCCTGAGGGGAACACGAATTTAGCAAGTAACCACCACAGTTGACCAGGAGGGACCCCACTCTGAACACTCAGGGTGCCTATTAGACACCACAACATGGAAGATCAGAAACCTCCTCGGGGACAGAAACTCTGATGGCTCAAGCAAAGACCGGAAACAAACTTCAATCGTGGTCCATCGGCAGCACAGTCACAGTCGCCCACAAACTCACAGAACACTTCCTCCGCTCAACATGTTCCAGGCAATCGAGACATCCCGTTCCACAAAGTGCTGCAGTCAAATCCCAGCGAAGAGATAAGATAATACAGTGATAAGGTAATCCACAGTAATCGAGAGACTCCACTACCTGCTTTCCACTACTTATTTTGTCTCAACTATTCTTTAACTAGTAGTGGGAAAAATATTTGTGACTGATTTTGGTTTTTACTGAGCCCTAAACATGAAAACCACCTGACCTTTTTGCCTCACTTAAGAAGCCCTCTCTCACCGCCGCTAAAATTACTACCACTCTTAAAAATAAAAACTCAATAAAATGACAATCTAATAATAACTTAAAACAAATTAAAACAAAATGTTCTGCTCTGCTGCTCCCAGCTGATAGCTAGCCCAGCGTGGCCACCATCTTCGCACTCAAGGAGCAGCAATTTGGAGTCTGCAAGTTGGGGGGCTGTTACAGGTTCTTGATTAAGGGTTGGGTTCTACTTAAGTGTTTTGGGGATCTACTTAAATGTATTGGAGGGTCTATTAGTTGTTTAGTATAGCATCCTAAATGGTTTTGCCACTCGGATCAGTTAAAATGAGTACATGAGGAAGGGCCATCTGCTGGTGAGTCACTGTGTATTATCTATTTTACTGCACTGTGCTGTGACTTGTATTCAATACTTCTTAATCATTTTTTAGTTCAGCTTGTTAATTTACTTTTGCAGAGTTATGTTAATTACTCCACCACTGTTTATTTTAAACTGTTGCAGAACTCTTTTAATTTTTCCCTTTTCTCTCCTTTTAATCTATTTCCTACCCTCTCCCCATCACATCTCCTTTCCTTGCTATTAACTTCCCTTATCCTACCCCCTCTGCCTCCACCTTGTTACATCCTTACTATCTCTCCTCCACCTCCTTGCCCTTCATATTATGTTTCTCCTTATCCTCGCTATCTTCCCCCTATTATTTACCCTTATTCTCTTCCCTCCAACTTCCCTTCCTCCCTTGCCAACGTCTCCCTCCTTTCTTCATTCCTCTTCCCCCTCTCTTCCATCCTCTTTCCTCCTCCCCCTTCTTCACTCTCCTTTGTACCCATGCCCTTCCATCCTCCACTCACCTTGTATCCACTTAGCCTCCATTCGCTCCATACTGTCCACACATCCACACTCCCCTCCTTCTACCCCCTCCTCTTTATCTCATATAACCTCCTTCTCTCAGAAGCATACATCTATCCCCTCCAAGTTGCTTATCATTCTACTACTCCTTTCTGTGGGTGATATCAAAACCAACTCAGGGCCATCCCATCTTCCCTCCAGTGATCTCCCTAAAGGATTAAAGCTACTCCTTCTCCATATCAGAAGCCTTCTCCCAAAGATTGATCTGCTTCAGCCTCTTATGGTCAAACTAAAACCCAGTGTGATGATCATCACAGAATCATGGCTCTCCTCCAAAATCCCTGATTCTTCCATCTCTATCCCTGGCTACTTTCTCATTCGGCAGGACTGGTCAAGCATTGGTGAGGGGTAGCCATATACATCGCATCATCCATCCAGTATTCCTTTTGCCTCTCTATTACCTCCCTATCTACCTATAAGCTTGTGCTACTGAAACTTTCCTTCCCCTGCTTCCTTCCTATCTTTGTAGGAAGTATCTACTGCTGCCCTAGCCTCCCCTTTTCCTTCTTTTCTGACATCATTAGTGATCTTACTACCCGCTGTTCTGCTGGTAAACTCCTCATCCTCAGAGATCTCAATATAAATTGGCTTTCCAGCACACAATCCAAACTTTGTAACCACATCTCCTGGCTGAATCTCACTCAGTTGATCTCTGACCCAACCCATTTAAACCACAAATCGGGTAAGCACTCTTTAATTGACTGAGTGGTATCATCGCATCCCCACCTGGTAGTTACATCAGGAATCCTGTCAGATGCACTTAGTGACCATCACATTGTCTACTGCATGCTTAAAATCCATCACCCCAAAGCACCACCAAATATCCTACACGTTCACTCTTTTAGGTAACTTGACTTGACACCCCTCCATGAGGAACTTGTCGGTATTGACTGGTCTCCAATAGCAAATGACTCCGCTGTTGACTCAGCTTTGGCCTACTTCAAAACCCAGTTCTTGAACATTTGGGATTGGCACGCTTCAATAAGGAAAAACAGAGTCCAAGGCTCCCGTCTCCCATAGGTGACAGCCGGACTTCTGGCCTGTCAGAGTGCTCATGACCAGGCATGGGAGACTTACAAGGCCTCTGGTATTCTTGTTTTTTTTTTTTAATTCTTTTTCCCACCAGTCACTAGAGAGGTGGCCTCTTCAAAGCATCATCCTGGCTGTCTCCAACCAAACCTGAATCCCCCCCACTCTGGGCCCCTTCCCAGGGCTCCATAGATGCCTTACCTCGGCCTGGTGAGAGACCTCCCTGGCTTACCCCCCAGGGCAGGGCCGCCACTCCTACAGGCACCCTAAACATCCAGTATCATCCCGGCCATGGTGGCACATGAAGAATCGGGACCCAGGTGGGTGGGGTCCTGCAGTGGGTGTGGGGCCAAGTTGTGCCATCGCCTACCACCACTCTAGGGCATTTCTTTGTTCTGGTGGTTCCAACTCCCTTCCCCTTGGTGTACATGATTGTGCAATGATGTCTGGTGGAGGGGATGCACTCACCCCTGAGCGCATTCTTTCCGATGTTTGCTGTGCACCACCTTCCCTCTTGCATGCAGGCTGCAGCGCATTGCCTCCCTGCTGGGAGGCACTCAAGTGCTGAGTCCTGCAACCCTCCATCCCCAGAAGAAGGTGAGCTGTTGGCGGACACTCAAGCCTTCTCTTCCCCGGCCGACCCCCGGCAGCCCGTGCTCGTTCCCGAACACGATTCGCCGATGTGGTGTGAGGTGTGGCATCCAGCTCCTTAACCCTCAGCACCACCAGGCCGGTCTTTCTGATATTCTTGTTGATTTTCTAAAATATCATTCTCTCTGGAATGCCTGCGCTACAGCGATTAGACATGCCAAAAAAGAATATTTCTCCTCCACCTCCTTCCAGGGGAACCTTAACAACCCCTCCAGAATTTGGAAGATAGTTCATGCCCTTTTCACCCCACCTGCCCAATCCCCTAACACATCACACTTCGACAAAATAAATTTTTGAAGGACTTCTCTAACAAATGAAAAAAAAAACTAAAACTTTGTTTCATGTTAAGACACAGCAGCCGTGTTGGCTCTGACCAGAGTTTGTTTGAAAAGGAAGCATTGCCCAAAAGGAACTGATCAGCATTGCCAACAACAAAGTTCTATGCAAGGACATTCAAAAACTATCTCTGGCTGAGCAGGCTTCTTCAATGAAGGCCTGTCACAAAGTTGTGATATTTTCCCGGGATATTTTTCACTCTGAAAAGTACACACTTTTTCTCTGATTCCATGGAGGCAAGGTTAGTTGTTGATTATCTTTCTGTATTAGAATATGATCAACTAATACAATACAATATGTTGTAAAAGCACATTTTTTTCCTGACATGGTGTACACTTACTGTATTCTTGATATGGCTGTTGCGCAGTTATTGATAGGCTTTTCAATATGTTTAAACCATAACTTGTTTTTATTTTTTGTTATATACTTGATTCTCACTTATGTGCCACAGAAAAACACCTCTATCTGCTGCCTTCATGCCAGATTCCCATGTCTGCCTGGCCCCCTTCTGCATTCACTCCAGGTCCCCACTCCAACTTGTGACGGACTCCTGTGCTGACTTCCACCAGCTTAAAAAAAGCTGCACATTGTTTGCACCTACAGTTACCTGCAAACATGGGCTTGAGGAGTTCCTGGCATTTCTCCCTCAGGCCACCAAAAACAATGAAGAAATTTGCCTAGGTGACTTCAATCAGATTTGGCTCAGCCCAAACCTCCCTTTCCTTAACTCTAACATAAGCAAGGCCAGTCTAACCCAGCTTGCCTCAGTGCCTACAAGACATTCCAGCAATGGTAATAGTCACACTCTCTTTGACTGGGTACTCACCAACAGGCTGGACAGAATCTCTTCCGTGACCGTACTACCGGACTCCATTAGTGACCATTCGCCTGTCACCTGTGTCTGGGATGCCTGCCCCCCCCTCCCATCCACCCAAAATCATTACCATGTCTGACTTCTCTGCCCTCGATACCTCAGGTTTTCTATGGGATCTTAAGCATGTCAGCTGGTCCCCCATATTCGCGACAAATAACATTTACTTGGCTGTGGAATACTTTACCAACTCTCTGCGTTCCTTGCAGTCTAAGCACATTCCTTCCATCAGGCGCAGGGTATGGGGCCTGCTTACCAAATGGCTAACTGGCCCTCTTCCCCATATGCTTAAAGCAAGGGACAAACTCTGGGCCAGATGAAAAACCTCCTCCCTTCTCTCTGACTTCATTGCATATCGCTCCTTTCATAACTCTTGCAAAAAAGCACTACAGACTTCCAAAAGCAATTACTGCAAAAGCCTTCTTCATGCTACCTCTAGTAATCCAAAAAAGGTACTGGATGCAAAGAAACCACACAATGGGATGCACCACATCCCAAACCCCCCATGATTTTCTAATAGATAACGTCTCCTGTAACAACCCCAATACCATAGCTAATGCTTTCAACTCACTCTTTACCACCCTCCTATCTTTGATGCTGGCATTCCCTCCCCTGCCACACCTCCCCCCCGACCTTCCCCCCATTCCATCCTTCCCTGATTCTCCACCAGGTCTCAGGCTGGATGTCCTATGAGCTCTTAACACGATGTCTCCCCATGGCAGCACAGGCCCTGATGGACTGGAACCCAGAATTCTCAAATTAGGCGCTTCTCTTCTTGCCACACCATCATGCGATTGTTTAACCTCACCATTAGCTCGGGTACTGTGCCCTTCTCCTGGAAAAATGCCAGGATTATCCCAGTCTTCAAAAAGGGTGATCCAAAAAAACCTAATGAACTACCATCCTATTGCACTCCTGCCAACCCTCAGTAAACTCCTGGAGAAACTTATCCATCGCCAGATGTCTGACTTCATTGCCAACTTTAACCTGCAATCTCCTGCTCAGCATGGCTTTAGGCCAAACCACAGCACCACGACAGCCCTAGTGCAATTCACTGGCGACATCAAATCTGCCATGGACCAAGGCCAGCTTACTGGGGCTGTTTTTACTGACATGTCAAAGGCGTTTGACTCAGTTAACCACAACCTGCTACTGCATCAACTAGGCTGTATTGGTACCTCCAAATCCACCCTTGTCTGGTTCTCCAGCTATTGTGGAGCTGCTCCTAGTCTGTTTCCTGTCATAAAGTTCTCTCTGCCTCTGCCCTGCTTTGTTCAGGCATCCTGCAAGGTTCCATACTTGGGCCCCTGCTCTTTCATTTGTTCGTCAATAACCTACCTTCTTTGCACTTCCACTGTCTCTCCTTACTCTATGCTGATGACTTGGTTCTCTATGTCTCCTCCAGCTTTATTCAAGAAATTCACTCCCACCTCTCCTCTGATCTTCATTGTATCCAAACTTGGCTTGCGTCCCACCACCTGGTGCTAAATGCTGCCAAGACCCAGGCTATGCTCTTTGGGTTACAAAGGAAATCCGTTGCTTCAACTCCATCTCTCCAGGTTTCTTGTCTTGATGGCTCCCTTTTGGAAGTAATCCAGTCCTTCAAATACCTAGGGGTCATGCTGGATCCATCTCTTAACTTTTCTCTGCATGTCAAAGCTGTCTGCAAATCAGTCAATGCTAACATTGGACTGACTTACCGAGTCTGGCAGTTCCTGAGCCCTGACGCCAGAATTTCTGACACCCAAGGCCTTCTCCTCCCTGGACTCTGCTGTGCTCTACCTGTCTTCATTATGGCACAGGCAAACACCCTGCAAATGTGGGATGTTGCCTATAACAATGTCTGTAGATTTGTACTATCTGTTCCTTGTCTTAAACACCACTGTACTCTTTACTCTGACCTCCACTGGTTATCTCCTTCCTCCCGCCAGGCTTATTCATTGGGTTGTCTGACTGATAACATTATTCATTCTTCTATCCCCTCCACACTCGCTGCTATGCTCATCCCTGTTGACTGCCCTTGTTCCCTCTGATCCATGTCCTTAGCTCTGCTATCTGTCCCAAAATGCTCTACCACGATGGGGGAACTTGCCTTCTCCTTCTATGCTCCCAAATTTGGAATTCTCTCCCACTTGATCTTAGGCACTCCAAATCCCACCCCGCTTTCAAGAAAGGCCTCTCCAATTACCTCGCCCCCCTTGACACATTTGCAAATGTCCCTAGCTTCACGAATTGTGCTAATCTACCCTTGTTCTGCTCTTAAATTTTCCTGTGACCTCTCTGATTCCCCCCTTCCCCACTCTTCCTGAGTCACAGGTATGCACTTTGTTTCCCTGTCTCTGCTTATGAATTGACTCCTTGCTGTCTTAGCCAGTAGCACTGCCATGTTTGTACATTAGTAACCCTAATGTTTCCATTTTGCCTGTTTTGTTCCTATTACAATGTGTGATATGTACCTCCACTATGCGCTATGTAACCTGCACCTCTGTATAGCTGTTTGGAACTCCTTTTGTACAGCACTGTATATGTATTTGTTTTTACCTGTTCCTTGATTTGTACTGTCCCAGATCATGACTGAAAATAGGTAGTTCTGTCTAGTGCACTTGCCCAGTTACCAAAAGCAAATAAATAAATAAATGGTCCCTTCCATCATCTGTGTACCCCATGCACCATCACTTGTGGTGACCCAAGAGGTGGTAATGCAGTGGGACACAAGACCCATCCTCCCTAGAAGAGGAGAGCATCCTGTTGGATGCTCAGCCCTCTTCCTCCAGATGGCCCTTCTACTTTTACTTTTAAAGTGATTATGTTTCCTATTATTTTATTTCAAAATCTGCAGGCTCCTGATTTTAGCCTTACATTTCAATGAAAGTTATGGAAAAAAACAGGACTTCACTCAAGATAGATTGCCCAAATGGGGTATATCTTTTCCAAACTCCAGAAGAGGCACACCAGTTACAATAGAAGTAATGGTCCCACCAACATACAGCAAGTTAAAAAATAACAAAATTGCTCATATTGAGATATATTCCCTTTTGTATTTTTGTATATTGCAGATGTCATTGTTGTACTGTTTAACAGGAAACCTCCTGTCACCTGTGAAGTTGAGCATCCCAGTGATGTAGTATCTTTTCATACAAGGCATTCCAATGGTGAAATGTGCTGTTTCACAAACACTAAGTGATGTGAATGCAGTTGATACCTGTGCCACTATGCCATAACTCCTACTAAGTAATTGCTTATTTGTTATGTTTATATGTACAGTTGATGTGTTTCTAATATTTATAAAAGTGTATTTTCAAGATCTTTGAGTGAGAGAACTGCGAAGTGAAGCTAGGCCAATCCAGCAGACAAAGTACTTGAGAAGAAACTGTTATAATCGTAAGGCATCCATTCGCTGTAAATATAAACATATTGTAGATTACGTTTAAGATACTCATTACTCATTTACATCATCCACTATGGTCATCATGAACTGTCAGTCATGAATGGTGATTAATTATTTGCACATCTTCTGCAGAATATGTTGAGAAACTGATCAATTAAGTGTTCATTGTGAGATCAGAATACCCCAGCTACCACACTGCCAGACAAACGATCATATCCAAACCTGTGCCACCACCCTTGCCTTCAAAATTCACAAAGCCTGTGAAGACTGACCTAGTTACTCAATACTGTTCTACATTTAATCGAAGTCTAACAAGAAGGTAACTGAATAATAACAATGTAATTTTTTTCAGATATGCAAAAATCAAAACTGGCACTGGCCCAGTAGCTGAATGCTAGTACATTTTGTATCAGCTATTATGATTTTTCTTTAACTAGCCCTGCGGGCTTGCAGTGGAGAAGGTAACATTTAAAAATGTACACCAGGGGCCAGATATTCAAAACTGCACTGGACACAAACTGTTTTCCCAGGGTTTGTGCCGGGTTTGCGCAGGTCCGCTATATTCAGAAGGTCAAATAGCGCAGGCAAACTGCATTAGCGCCGAGCAAAAGTATAATGTACGCAAGGGACAAGAAGAAGGGGCGTGTACATGAATACAGGTGCAATGCTATATTCAGTACATTAGCGCTGTGCAAAGTGTTTTTGTGTGACTTAGCATGACACATTGCATGGTGCAAATTATCGCCCAGGAAAAGGGAGTCTTAAATCTGGGCAAACTGGCTTTGCACAGCTTTGTGAGACTTTGTGCGACTTAAAACCATGGTTCATAGAACTCAGTAATTCACAAGTGTGAATAATGGAGTTTCCGAGGGTCTGCCAGCAGTGGTTTATTGACCCTAACCAGTAAATATTAAACACAGAAAGAAAGCAGATATGGAAGAAACATGTTGCACACAGATGGCACCTCCTATGTTGCCATCATCTGCCACTGGTCCCAGCTATGCCAGGCATTAAGAGGTGACCTGGCACCCAATGGACACCATGGCAGTGTGTCCAAACAGCACACACCTGCAGACCACCCTTCGGTGGACACCAACAGAATCCAGCACACACACATGCAGCACTGGAGGCGTGGAGGGTGTTTGGGGAGGGTGTACCACATACTGGGTACTGCAACATGGCTGGGGCAATCCACACAGTGCAAATGGTCCAGTGTAGGGAATACCCCAACACCAGTGTGCCTGTCTGATGGTATGTGCCCCCCCCCGGCCACATGCCACATATCTGTACAGGCACCACAGCACACACAGCCAGCCATGTATATGTCACTGTGAGTATCCCATGCCAGTGGAGCAGCATCTGTGTGTTGCACAACAGCATAACAGTAATGTCCATTGTCAGTACATACCTACAAGATGGGCCTGCCACTGTGTAAAGTGCAGCAGTCATTGATGCACTACACACCATAGGCATTGCTGTGTCCCTCACACTACTGGCCCCCTTGTTACTGTAGTGTTTGCTGTGCATTGCAACGGGAACTGCAGTTTGACAATTCCATGCAGCACCACCACCTATGCCTGTGCTGTGTAGTCCACTGGGGCACAAAATTCTATGTGGTTTTGTACAAATGTAGCCTGCAGCTACTGCCATGCACTTCCAGACTGACCTACAGGTGGAGCTGTGTGCAGACCCAGCCAGCCCCTGTACTTTCAGACTGACCTACAGGTGGAACTGTGGGATCCTGCAATAGTGCTGGGCAAATTGCATGCAAATCAGGACATAATGAGATGCTAATCTGGATGTTTTCCCCCAGCCTGCCTAAGTAGGCTCATTTGCATGTCACTTTTGAATATAGCAAATTTTTGCCACACAAACATTTCAGAAACATGGTACATTTCTGCAGAATTTCACATGTGCTGGTGGTTGCAGCTTTACTGAATCCAATCCTTTGCTAGCACACACATGCTTCACCTCTACCTTCCTTCACGTCGCTGTGCACTGGACTGCTGTTGTGGTTTGCACTTTCTGGTTGCTATATTCAGAGCTGTCTTATTTCCCAGGCTATTTTTGCACTGCATTCCCAGCCCAGTTTGCCCAGCTTCCTTAGCACGCTATATTCAGCAGGTTTAACACCAGGGCTATCCTTTTTGAATATAGCGTGCTATTGGTTCTGGGCAAATTTAACATGCCAGGCAGTACTAATTTAGCCCCAGGGCAAAGTTTTGAATATCTGGTCCCAGCTGAACAATTGGAAAAGGCTGTGAGGATAGTGATTTTTCCCCAGTCACTAGCCTTGCTGATTAGTGGCTGCAAAACCTAATTTCAGTCCCTGGGTATGGAATACATGAGGATCAAAGTGAAATGGTAAAAGTACTATACAATCATAAATGATAGGCAATAACTGTCATGTTAAAGCCACGATCAACTTATTCACCTTGGATACTTTCTGAGCAATAGAATGATTGTTTAATTTTATGTTTGGCATTGGAAGACATGGTCAGTAATGTGATGTCGAATAAATTTAAAGTGGTGTCATCCTGCTCGATAAGCATTTTCTATTCTTTCTACAACACTGTTAACATGCAACCACGCCCATGAGCGTGCATACAGTTGCGCTAATTCTCGCATTGTTTTGCGCATAGGCAGTCATCATACTCCCTCATGTCTTCTTTAATCTCCAACTTTCTATGCCACCTGAGGTCACATATGTGACATTACCGCAACAGAGAGTGAAAGCAAACAAATTGGTGTTTATGTATGCTAATACCACATTCAAGACCACTCTTCACAATTTTAAGAGCTGTCTCACATGCATACAATACTTAGTTTATGAGAACCATGTACAACTAGTGAGTGGATCTGATACCCAAAGAATGAAAGTAACACCACTCATACACCTGTAATAGGGGTCCATAGGGTATTATTAATACAGAATTGAATATTTATGCCCAGGACCACCTTGAAATGAGCTTGCTCAATGGTGTTTATGCCTGGTTAAATAAAGTGATTGATTGAGTGAGTAATTGATATGGTGGAACCCTGTTATTTATTAAATTCCACCTGGAATATGCGTGTCGTACTGCAATAGTGACATCATTATGTTGTCCTGCTGTAGTAGTGATGTAACTACAACAACAAAACAACTTAGAATGCTGCCAAACCGCTACTTTCCTGTAACCAGTTAAGATGGAAGCTGTTTTATTTTTCTTTTTGTAAACTTGAACTTACAGGAAAATCTGCCACACTTTGAATTAGTAATTTGAGGCTCAACCAACTCTCAAGTGCCTCCCCCAACCCTCAAGCCACGGAAAGGAGGGTAAGTTTATAAAGTGAGCAAGGATACCCATACATTATAAAATATATTGTATGGGCATCTGTACACAGACAAGCCTATGTATTCATCTCGAGTTTTCTATGGCAACCAGTGAACTTCTTGTGCATCACTCTTGAAGTTCCTCAGTGCCATAGAAGCCTTTTAATGCAGGCACAGGCTTGTTATGTATGGCTGCCCATACCTTATCCACTATGATCAATAATATATTACTGTTTTTAAAACTCTTACCCCAAAATGATCATTTATATTACAATATATTAATATGAATTGCTAAATCTGCATTTAGGAATACAGTTAGATGCATATGTGTTAGACTTTCATTGTGTATTATGGTTGCTAACAGTGTTTTATTCATGTTCTTTGTTTCTTAGTATTGTTGCTTCTTTCACAGAAGAGAAGTAGAAATGTAACTTGTTTTCAGTTAGAACACAATAGGAACTGATAAATAATCTCTGAATAGGCCATCAAAATGATTAAAACAGTAAGGGCAATGGATGTCAGTGGATGCTGTACAGCATCAAGAATAAGCTACATTGACTGTTATGTACTGGGTTGTCAGATACTGGAATAAAAATAGTTTCTTTCATTATTTTTAACTGTACATATTTAGAACACTTTTTAATGATTTACATATTGTTTGTCATTGAAATAATATTTGTAATACCCACAATATACCCACAAAGTTGAGATCTCATGATAGTAGACAACATTGTTCATCATGAGAAAATATTAAACTGTTTTTAAAAAATGAAGTCTGTTGGAAATAGTGACATTCAGGTCATGTCATCAATTCATTGAAAAATGATTAAAGTTGAAACTGATCAAATGTATTGACTATGTGCTTACTGAAATAATATATGTTTTTTAGTAAAAAAGACATGTTTGTAACAGAATGCAAACTCTATTTTTTTTTAGTTTCTAAAGACATAGATGTACAAACAGGACATGTCAAGAAATAAATTATAGAACACAGTTCAGCACACATGCCACATGTATTGGAATCTGTGATATGGTTGGGTAAGACCCTGTCCAATTTGTTATGCAGATGCAGATAGAGTTAAAAGCAATGATCTATTTTGTCCTCTTCTACTCTGCCACATGTTTATCTCTTGCTTGTCTGATTGTGCAATCAAATTTTTCTTGTGGTACCTAGGAACTGGCCACTCTGATGGTCTCAAAATGTACCCTATTATCTCCCCTCCTTCACTTACTGTTTCTATTCTTTTAGCCCCCCCCCCCCCGGCTTCTCTGTTGTTGAAAAAAAAGTGAATCTTTATGTGAAACTGGGATCCTTGGTTTGCAAATGTATATACTAATATTGTTGAAGTGATTACAGAAAGCTATTTGGGATTCTTAAAACAAATAACAATCTGTAATACAGGGAGTTGACCTTGAGATGTATTTTGACCTCCACAAGCTTGTTTTCAGAATTGTCAATAGAAAACCAGCTGTGGAATAAAATCTATTATTTTGTTGCACCTGTTAAGTCTAGATGTGCTCTTCAGCCTGGCCTCAGGAAATAAATTGACAACATTTTGATATCATAAGCGGAGATGAAGCTTACAAGATAAGGATGCATATTTTAAACTGCCAGGAAAAGACATCTTATAAAAAGAGAGCAATTCTTTTTTAGAGAGAGACAGCGAGATTGATTTAAAATTGAGAGAGAGAGAGAGAGAGAGAGAGACTCAGATTAAGACTTTGTTTGTACTACCTTTAACAAGAGCTATGCTATACCATTGTATTTTTCTGTTTTATTGTTATTGAGAATAATAATAAAACACTACGTGTGAATTGTATAACCTTCTCCTGGTCTGCCTATGCTTCCTGACCTACTATATGTCTCTATGACATAGTCCTTTGTATGTTTCTAATGGAAATTTGTTCCTTATGGCATACATGGAACATGACAGAAGGAGCTTTTTATTCCCACATCCAAAGCATTTCCAAATCCAATACACGAAGCGATGGTATGTCATATAATGATACAACCTTAAAAACAAAGGGAAAAAATTAATAAATACATTACCTCTCTATTGAAGAAAGAAACAAAATCTCACAGTACGGATAGAAAGAGATGATTCAAAGACATTTCATCTATATACTTCACTGCAATGTTCATTTTGAGCATTTCAGTGATACATGACAACCTATATCACACAACATCGCACATGGAGTCATACCTTGTCCAAATGGCTGTCATATGCTGTGTTATGATGATGAAGAATGAGACAATAATGAAAATATACATCACAAGAAAATAAATGTCAGAGAACAGGAACAAACAGAATGTCAGTGTGTCCGTAAGTACTCTGTGTGTGATTTAACATTTTCTAAGGAGCATGAAGCACTTGGCATAGAGTCAGGAATAAGTAACTCACAACAGATGATAACTAACTGCAACGCCCATGGTGTGGTACCGTGTCAGTTTACTACATCGTTAGCAATAATATACGTATTTGGCTGTACCATACTGCATTCTAATGTAGAGGCATCAGGAACTGAAGAGTATCTGCAGTAGAAGAGAACAAAAGACATCACAATTCAATGTGTTTTCTGTTGCTGGATGTACTTGGCATTTAGTCATGCCACAACAATGCATCACACCTCATAATGAGAAGCAGCACCAAGGATGTCATAAAATGTCTAATTAGTACAGTGTAGCCTTTATTGTGTGAAATTGGCTATACCAAAATTGATGCCCTAATGTTGAGTCATTAGGCTATGATGAGTGCATACAGCAAAACAGAACATCTGACAGCACACTGTAAAGGACACAATCTGATACACTGTCAAGGTACAATGATGTATGTGACAATTAGATAAATAATGTGTTTTCTGAAGCATAATTGACTCACCATTGCCTCAAGCTGTGACAACAAATGACAGCTAATAACTAAAATCAACACCCATGGTGTCATACCTTGTAAAGTTAGTGCATTTCAGTCAGTATTGTGCATGTCTGTCTTTATAAGAATGTGCTCTTGTGCCAAGGCATCAGGCAATGATGAGTGCTTCAAACACAACAGAACATCCGACAGCATGCAGTAAAGCAAATAGTGTGATACCCTGTCGGGATATGATAGTGTGTGCACCACAGTGCAAAGTAATGTGTTTTGTTACAGGACGGACTCAGTATTGCCTCATGCCTCAACAACACATCACAGCTGCTATTGCAAAGAAACACACATGGGGGCCTAATCAAAAAAGCTGGGTACTACCTAGGAATGGAATGTAATGGGGGCGCACAGCTGAGCACCACCCAGACCACAAGGGATATGCGGCAGGCAGCAACAGGCACCCAAAGCACCACACAGGCATGGGTGGGGACCAGAGAGGCATGCAGCAACACGCAGGAGTAGGCCAGAGGCCATGCAGAGACAGGGGCCCACCCCTTAACCCCACCATATGTGGTGGTGTGGAACAGCTGTGCATGAGGCATAATGCATGAGTGTATGTTCGATGGAGGTGGAAGACATGCAGGCAAAATGGGACACAGAACAACGGGATGATGCCGTGCCACCGCAGCCCACACCGGCTGCAGAACCTGGCAGACAAACCGGCAGGACAGGAAGGCATCCACAGTCTGCCAACTTCAGCAGAGCTCAGGTGGCTATTTTGGTGACTGACATCTGCCAGAAGTATGATGTTCTGTATGGCAGATGGTCCCTGTCCACCCCCATGGAGACCAAGGCACAGATCTGGCTGAAACTCCAGGCAGAGATCAATACCACAGGACCAGAGCCTTGCACACTCACCACAAGTGGCGGAACCTTCAGTCACAGGTAACAAAAAAGACAAGTCAGGCACGACAGTCCCAGGATACCATAAGCAGTAGATCACCACCGCCAGTACCCCAACTAACCCCAATTGAGAAGCTGGTGGTAGACACCATCAGTGACATCCTGTGTGATGGAGAGCCTGATGTACTGCACAGCATGAGGGGTGAGCAGAAAGCACTGGGGCATATGCCACACCACACAGCCACACCAGACACACAGCATTCTGGCCACCTGTGCTCCTCTCCCCACAGTGCAGGATGATGACAGCCCCTAAGAGGGTCCATCAGGCCACACCACAGGGACAATGCAGATGGCCCCAGTGGATGGTAAGAAATGGGCCACTGTACAGGATGCCATGGTACCACCACCAGTGCCTATAGTGATTGCAGTATGTTACACCCCAACAGGTGCCAAGCAGCAGGACACACAGGTATCACAGAAGGATGTTGCCCATCCATCAGCACCCACTGACACCAGCTAGGGAGAAGACATGCAGTGGAGCCACGCACCCAAGCCACAGGGGACTGCCAGCACAGTGGACATGACCTCGCAGAACCCACATGATGAGGACAGCCTGAAAATGGAGGGCACTGTGGTGGAGAGACAGTACACACCACTGGCAGAAGGAGTCAGCAAAGACAGATCAGGGACACAGGACACCAACACAACCCCCTGTGAGGACCCTGACACATAGGGTTCTCCACGCCAGATCCAGATGATGAACCAGGGATGTCTGTGGGGCCACCAGCCACCAAATGGGCATGCCCAATGCCACCCAGTGGCCTGTTACACACCTATTACCGTAACCTGCATGACCCGCTCCAGGCCACCAAGGACAACATGCAAGCCCTGGAGTGGTTTACAGAGGTGGTGGCAGGTGCTGTAAGTGCCCAGGAGAGGCTGGCCAAACATGTCTCCACTAGCATCCATGCCCAGCAGCAGCTGGCAGATGAGGTTGCTGCAGGGGTCCATGCCCAGGAAAGGGTTCCCGATGCACTGGTGGCCATCGCCACACACACGGCTGCCATCCACCCACAGGAGGCACTGCCTGCACCCGTGGAGGTCAATGTGCAGGGACAGCCCCCATTGGCATCCAGTGCCCCTGGGACCACAAGTGCTGCCCTGCCCACAGCTGCAGTAGGCCATGCCAGCACTGCCCCTGCTGTATAGTAAGGAGAGGTGCCCTCTGGGGGTGTGGCACTCATGGTGTGCTACGCAGCCACTGGCCAACACCATCCCACAGGGCACACCATGCTGCACTGGTGTGGGCACAAGGGTTTGCATCTGTGGTGGCCGCAGTATATAGCCTGGACTGCCACAGCCACACTCTGAGACAACCAGAATGGCAGCACATGTGTACACCACACAGAACACATCACAGGATGCACATGCCATGCACAGCATGCTGCTGTGTGCACACATGAAACACAGTCACAGCAGCACACTCATGGAATGCACCACACACGCATGACTGCAGCATGCATCACTGGGCACACAACACCCTCACAGGAGCCACACATAGACATGCATGGGACACTGTGGGCAGGTACATGGCTGGCTGGACACACAAGGCCACATGTGCACTCAGCATGGCACTCTCTTCACCGCACACATGGGTACATGGCCTAATGGCCAAAGGTGCCATGCACTACATGGTGGCGTATGGCATGGGCTGCCATGCATTCCACCACAGGTGGACACCATGGGGCACCAGCAGCTGCCACCAGTGACATGCAGTGCCGCAGGCAGAGGAGCCTGTGGGGATGTGGAGGGCATGGCAGGGGGCACTAGTGGCTGCTAGTTAGGGGCACAGGGAGTCTACAGTGCACCCAGATGTTGTGCAGCATGGCACAGGCAGTGAACACTCTGAAAACCATGCCTGGCATCAGCATCATCATGCCACCATTGTGGTCCAGGCAATGGAACCGCATCTTCAGGAGGCCTATGGTCCTTTTGATGATGTTGCATGCTCTCATGTGGGCATGATTGTAGGCCTCCTCCTCAGGGTGCTGTGCTGCCAGGTATGGCATCAGCAAGTACATCTGCAGTGAGTAGCCATTATCCCATGTGGAGGTGAAAGAAACATGCATCAGTACATTGCCAGTGCCACACAGTGACCTATAGTGCAGCGACAGCCTTGCACTGTGCTCACCTATGATCCAATCATACCCCTCAGGTCATGAGGTGAGATGCCGATTGAGCCCGCTGTTGTTGAATATGTAGGTGTCATGGCATGCCCCTGGATACATCTCACACAGATTGGTCAGAATGCCATTGGCATCACACATCACCTGGCAATTTACAGTGTGGTACCATTTCCGATTGCAATATGCCTCCTCATTCACCACCAGTGTTAGAATCACCACGTGCATACAGTCGATTGCCCCCACTGTGTTTGGCATTCCATACAGTTTGTGGAATGCCCTCTTTGCAGTCCTGACCTACCCCTGTGTTGTGGGGAACCATATGTGGCCCCCCAGATGGCACAACAGTGCATCTGTCACCTGGTGCAGTGCCTGGGTCACCGGGTGACTGGCTCACGCTGGTCATGTCCTCTGTGACCCTCTGGAACATACCCATGGCATAGTATTGCAGTGCACAGAGGACCTTTGTTTCCAGGGACATGGCCATGGACCTCTGTGTGTGTGTGGCTTGACGTGGTCCTTGACAAGACCATACACAGTGTCTTCAGAAAGTATTCACCCCCCTTGGATTTTGTCACATTTTCTTGTGTTGCTACCAGAATTTCTAATGCATTGAAATTATTTTTTCCCTCTTGATTCACACAGCATACTCAACAATTTAAAGGGGCAAAAATAGTTTTATTGTGTAACAAAAATCTATGAAACATTAAAAACTGAAACATCTTGTTTACTTAAGTATTCATCCCCCTGAGTCAATACATTGTAGAAGTGCCTTTGGCAGCAATTACAGCTTTGAGTCTTCTTGGGTATGTCTGTATCAGCTTTGCACATCTGGATTTGGGGATTTTTTCCCATTCTTCCTTGCAGATTTGCTCAAGCTCTGTCAGGTTGGATGGGGGGCGTCGGTGAACCGCAATCTTTAAGTCTTTCCACAGATTCTCAATGGGATTCAAGTCTGGGCTTTGGCTGGGCCACTCAAGGACATTCACCTTCTTGTTCTGAAGCCACTCTAGTGTTGCTTTCGCTGTATGCTTGGAGTCGTTGTCCTGTTGGAACGTAATTCTTCGCCCCAGTCCAAGGTCTATTGCAGACTGATGCAGGTTCTCCTCAAGGATGTGCCTGTATTTGGCTCCATTCATTGTTCCCTCTATCCTGACAAGTGCCCCAGTCCGTGCCGCTGAAAAGCATCCCCATAACATGATGCTGCCACCACCATGCTTCATGGTAGGGATGGTGTTACACGGGTGATGAGCTGTGTTCGGTTTGCGCCAGGCATAACGCTTTGCATTCAGGCCAAAGAGTTCAATTTTTGTTTCATCAGACCAGAGAATCCTTTTCCACATGGTCTCAGAGTCTGTCACATGCATTCTTGCAAACTCCAGGCATGCTATTATGTGGCTTTTTCTCAGGAGTGGCTTCCGTCTAGCCACTCTCCCATAGAGGCTACATCTGTGAAGTGCTGTGGAGATTGTTGTCCTCTGGACAGGTTCTCCCATCTCAGCCATGGAACTCTGTAGTTCTGTCAGGGTGGTCATTGGGTTCTTGGTCACTTCCCTGACCAAGGTGCTTCTTGCCTGGTTGCTCAGTTTGGGAGGATGGCCTGCTCTAGGAACAGTCTGGGTGATTCCATAATCTTTCCATTTCCTAATGATGGACTTGACTGTGCTCCTGGGAACTTTCAACACCCTAGAAATGTTTTTATACCCCTGCCATGATCTATATCTCCTCACAATTCTATCACGGAGTTCTACAGACAGCTCCTTGGTCTTCATGGTAGAGTTTCTGCTCTGACATGCACTGTCAACAGTGCAACCTTATATAGACAGGTGTATTTCCTCTGAAATCATGTCAGCCATTTGAACTGACCACAGGTGGACTCCATTCAAGTTTTAGAGTGATCTCACAAGGAAATTGGATGCACCTGAGCTCAATTTGGAGTGTCATCATAGCAAAGGGGGTGAATACTTATCAAATCAAGACATTTCAGGTTTTTATTTTAGATTACATGTACAAAAAATTCCAGAAGTTTCATTCCACTTTGACATTATAGAGTAATTTGTGTAGATACGTGACAAAAAAATCCCATAAAAATATATTTTAATTTGAGTTTGCAACATCACAAAATGTGACAAAATCCAAGGGGGGGTGAATACTTTCTGAAGGCACTGTATGTTCTGCAGTGTGGCATGGTCAACACGGTACCATGGCAGGCATTCAGTGTCAAGCAGCATGTGTTCCTCCAGCCTATGCCTGAACATGTGTGACTACCCATGATGGCAGCGATCACAGTACCACACTATCGCATCTTCAATGAGGACTTTATTCAGCAATGCTCCAGGGCACATAGGGCCGGATATTCACAACCATTGCACATGGGGCAACACAGTTGCCCCATGCGCAACCCACTGATGCACCCCGGCATGATATTCAAATGGGGATTGAGCCTGGCACAAATCACGATGTGCCAGAGCGCATCAGTAATGTATGCAGCGCAGGTGGGGGGGTGTGCCCATGCATACTCTGCACATCCTGATATTCAGCCCGGGATGTGCTGAGCCCAGGCATGCACAACCCCTACTTGCACTGCACACAGATGAGCCAAAAAAAAAAGGAGCAACAGCTGGCCACCCACAGGTGAGCTGCCTTATTGCAGGGTGCAACACTGAGCCCCACCGCCCCGCTCTCTCCCCGGTCAGCGACAGGCGGCAGCTCCCCACCCTCTTGCTGCCCCACCGCCCACCAACTGACACCATCAGCCGGTGGAAGCTGTCGCCCATTGGTCCTGGCGTGAGCCAATGGGCGTACAACCACTCACTACACAGTCTGCCCACCGCTAACCGGGGTGGAGCGGGCGGTGGGGGCGAGGGTGGGTGGGGAGGGGTACCGCCAGACCACCAGGGTTGGATTGGTGTTGCATTATTATTTACTGACGCCGTGATTGGGCTGTGAGCAGTCCACTGGACCACCAGGGATATAGGACTGATATCATTACAACATATGCCCGTGATCGGGCTGTAAGAGGTCCACTGGACCACCAGGGATAGTGTTAACAGTTGGAAACTGACATATGCCCGCAATCGGGCTGCAAGCGGTCCACTGGACCACCAGGGATTGTGTTAATGGTTTTAAACAGACATATGCCCGCGACTGGACTGCAGGCAGTCCACTGGACCACCAGGGATATAGGACGATTCTCATATTATACTTATGCCTGCAATCCGGCGGTGGAGCACTTTGCTGCGATGTGCAGGGGGCGTCGGTCCCTGATGGCTGCAGCCTGGCAGGGTGCCAGGTGCAAATCCCCAGGGATCGGCGCACCTGCATGCAAATGGGGCCATAATGACATGCAAATTGCCCCATTTGCACCTTGCATAAATTATGACTCCATTTGCATGTGCACTGTTGAATATCGCAGTTGTTGCACCTAGCGCAATGGAACTTGCGCTAGCGCATCTTCCTGCTCCACTCTGGCCACTTGCGCTAGCGCAGTTCACTGTGCCATGTGCACTGCAGGTGGCCAGGGTGCGATATTCAATGATGCTGTGCCATGGTGCAGCTCCATTGAATATCACCCTGTCAACTTCCCTGCACAGCCCAGTTGCGCTGAACCCAGGCTTGCGCCATAGCCTGGCAAAGTCTAAATATCCGGGCCATGGTGTTCATGTGGGCAACACCACCACGTGGGATCAGCATTCACTGCCTCTGTGCAGGCTGGTGGCAGTGTGGGGTGCATGGCCGGTCCCAGTCCACATGCTCTTTAGGCGGTGTGACCACGCATGTGTTATGGGTGTATCACATAAAACACAGTGATGATGTCATGTGTGTGCCTGGACACCACAGTCACTGCAGCAACAATGGTGGCAGTGGGCGGTAGTGTCTGTGGCAGTGCTGGTAGGCATGGCCTACCTAGGCATCTGATACGTGTGTCCACAACCTGTTTCCAGGACTGGTTGCTGGATGGGGCGATATGGGAGGTGATGGAGAGGGTGCAGGTGAGCATGGTGGCATGCATGTGTGTGAGTGTACATGGGATTGTCTGTGGGTCCGGAACTAATGTGCCGTGCTCTGCTGTGTGTTCCAGGTGACAAGGACCAGCCCGGCATGCACCATCCTGGAGCAGTTAGATCTGGGGCTGGCGAGCACAGGGCAGGTGGTGGCCCTCAGGAGATGTCTGCCAATGGAAATGTCCCCATGCTTCTCCCTGACGCAGTCCATGAAGGACATGCTATATCATGATGATATCAGCAATTTGTGGGCCATTCATGAGCTGTCTAAGGTAGGTGCTGTGCTGTGCTGTTTCCCTGGGTGGCTGGGTGTGTGAGTGTGTGTGTGTATGTTGGCCACCCTTGCATCCCTCCATGTATTGATGGCTGGTTCCCTGTGTGTTCTTGTCATTGCAGTGATACCGAGGTCCAGTGCAGAGGATCTTCCTGGAGGAGAGGCCCTTCGGCAGCACCACCCCACCACCTCTGTCATCCACCTCAGAGTCTGGGGAGTCCTATTGAGTGGCTCTGTGTCCATGTTGTTGTATTTGTGCCTGCCTGGTGTACTGTGCTGTCCCATACCATGTCCCCTGCCCTTACCTACCCTACTGTTCAATAAACACTGTGTTTCACAGCAGCTTTTGGATCTGTGTCCCTCATTCACCCTGCCACATTGCTGCTTGAGTCGCCTGGTTTGCATGGTGTGCTGTCTGTTGGGAGATCTGTGTGTGCTTACTGTGCCTGCTCGCATTGGTTGGCAGACCATGGCAATGGGTGTGCCAGGCCCATTGGCCGGTGTACGGGTGCTCCACTTTCAGTGGTCGTGGGCCTCTGTCCACGTCCATGACTGGGAGTGCCGTGCTGTGCTCTGCATGTTCAAGCATGGCATCTGTGTGTCTGCTTGGGTGTTACTGGTCTGGGTGTGGGTCCCTGTTGCACCTTGCTGCTCACTGTGCTGCAGTGCATGTGGGCAGCATGTGTGGTGTGGCTGGTCGCCGGCCATCATGTTGTCCTGTGCTGGGGGACATCACCAGTGTCCACTTATCCCATTGTTGGCCCATATTGTGTTGGCCTTTGCTGTTTGGCGGTACTTTTGTTATGCACCCACCATTTACAGCTGCATCATGGAGGGGTAGGCAGGCTGTTGCGGCAGTATGTGGCATTCTGTTGTGCATGACTTCATGCGTGCACATATGCCGTGCAGTCCGACCTGCCTCCACAGCCACGCCCTTCCACGCCTGTGGACACCATGGGGTGTGTAGGTTTGTGGAGCTGCCATTTGCATGTCACTACACCCGGTACATGCATGCTGCGCAGGTGTGCCATACAAGTCATTTGGGCATATCCTTCTACCCACCAGGCGTGCGCGCCATGCATACCTCTATGCACTCACTGTAAATAGGCCCCATGTTGCATACAATGTCAACATATGTTATCTTTCACAATTATGTAATAAATTTCCACTCCTATGATGTGCTGTAAAGCTGAGGCATAAGGCAATCCTCATTACGGCCAGCAACAGAAAACACATACAATTGCACAGGGAGGCAAACATTGACATATACTGAAAGTGTATAACATCACATGTGTTACTTTAAAACAGTAACATAGAAACATAGAAACATAGAAGTTGATGGCAGACAAGGACCGCAAGGCCCATCCAGTCTGCCCATTTCTTTTTCTACCTTATAAATGTGCCATCGGCCTTTGCTCTGTCAGTGACCTATCTATTCATAGTCATTTGTATTGCTCCCTTATGCCTATCCCATGCCTGTTTGAAGCCCTGCACTGTATTCATAGCCACCACTTCTTGTGGTAAGCCATTCCATGCATCTACCACCTTTCTGTGAAAAGAATTTCCTCACATTCCCCTTAATCGGCCTCCTCTAATCTCATGCTGTGTCCTCTTGTCCTGCTATTTTTCTTATATTTAAACATGTTAGACTCTTTCACCTTGTTTATGCCCTTAAGGTGTTTAAATGTCTCAATCATATCACCTCTCTCCTCCTTTGCTCAAGGGTATACATATTGAGCTCCGTTAATCTGTCCTCATATGTCTTCTGATGCAGTCCCTGCACCATTTTGGTGCCCTTCTCTGGACTGCCTCAATTTGGTTAATGTCCTTGTGAAGGTGTGGCCCCAATACTGCACGCAGTACTCAGATGGGGCCTAACCAATGTCTTGTACAGAGGATTATCCTCCCTCTTACGACTTGTGATACCCTACTAATACACCTAACACCCACCTAGCCTTACCTACTGCTTTAGAGGTCTGCTTGGATGATTTTAGGTCATCAGTGATGATGATGCCCAAGTCTCTTTCTTCCTTTGTGACTGCTAGCAACTCCTCCCAGCCTATAAGTGGCTTCAGGGTTTCTCTCTCCCTATGTGCATGATTTTGCACTTCTTTGCATTAAATCCCAGTTGCCACTCTTCTGACCATTTTGCTAGTTTATCCAGATCTCTTCTCATTCTGCCCACCCCATCTGGATCATCTACTCTGTTGCAGATCTTGGTGTCATCTGCAAACAGACAAAGCTTACCCTCTAGTCCATCTGCGAGGTCACTAATGAAGATGTTGAATAGGACTGGCCCCAGGACTGATCCCTGAGGTACCCCACTTGTGACTTGCATCTCTTCTGACTGTATACCATTTACCACCACTCTGTTTTCTGCCAGTCAACCAGTTTGCCACCCAGTTGACCAACTTCTGACCCACCCAGGCCTACCTAGCTTATTTATCAATCTTCTATGTGGAACAGTGTCAAAAGCTTTGCTGAAGTCAAGGTAGGCGACATCAACTGCTCCCCTGGTCCACCACTCTGGTTACCCAGTCAAAGAAATCTATGAGATTAGTTTGACAGGACCTTCCTTTGTAAACCCATGCTGTCTTGGATCCTGTGCCCTATGGATTCCAGGTGTTGCACTATCCTTTCCTTAAGGAGTGCCTCCATAATCTTGCCCACTACTGAGGTAAAGACTGACTGTCTGTAGTTCCCGCCTCCTCCCTGCTACCACTCTTGTGGAGCGGGATCACATGAGCCCTTCTCCAGTCTTCTGGGACCTCTCCTGTGCTCAGAGACTCACTAAACAATTCTGCTAATGGCTCTGCTAGTTCCTCCTTTAGCTCCTTAAGTACCCTGGGATGTATGCCATCAGGTCCCATTGCCTTATCCACCCTGAGCTTAGCAAGCTCTTGTAGGACCCTTTCTTTTGTGAAGGGAGTAGTGCTCACCTCCTCCCCTGTGTCCATGATGCTGAGCTGTGGGCCCTGCCTACCTTCTCTTCAGTAAATACTGAGCAAAGTATCTATTTAGGATAGATGCCTTTACAGGGTCCTCCTCCTCACATGCTCCCTTTTCTCCATTAAGCAGCAATACCCCTCTGGACTTTCTCCTTTCACTAATGTATCTATAGAAAGTCTTGTCACCTTCTTTTACTGTTCGTGCTAGTGTTTCCTCAGTTTGGGATTTTGCCTGCCTTACTGCCTTCCCTGTTTCCCTTAGGGCAGTTTGGTATGCCTCCCTATCTTCATCCCGCTGTGTTCCCTTACATTTCCTGAAGGCCAGCCTTTTGGCTCTGACCTTTTCTGCTACTGTATTTGAGAACCAAAGTGGTTTCCTTCTTCTTTTGTACTTCCTTTTCTGTCTAATACAATGGGATGTTGCTTCAAGTATTGTATCCTTAATGCTTGCCAACTTTGCCTGTACCTCCTCACCTGTGTTTCTTTTTGCCAGGGCTAGCTTAACTCTGTTGGCCATCTTATCAAAGTCAGCTCCTCTGAAGTCCCATATTTTTGCCTTGGAATGGGATGATTTAGATGTAGTAGCCAAATTGAACCATACCATGTGATGGTCACTGGCCCCCAGGTGACCTTCTACCTGGAGATCTGTGATCCCTTCTTTGTTAGTCAGTACTAGATCTAGGATAGCCCTGTCTCTTGTGGGTTGCTGTACCAGTTGTTTGAGGCCCCCCCTGCAGGAATCCACTATGAGTCTAGTTCTGGCAGATGTTCCTGCTGGTATTGACCAATCTGTATCTGGCATGTTGAAGTCTCCCATTATCAGAACCTCCCTTTAGCTGTCATGTTTTGTATATCTTCTAACAGTAATGTGTCTATGTCCTCCCTCTGGTCTGGGGGCTGTAGACAACCCCAGTTCTTATGGCTGTCCCATTTCCTGTTTCCAGGGTGACCCACAGTTCTTCTGGCTCCTTATGTGTATCTGAATTTCTGTAGCTTTGATATTTTCATTAACATACAGGGCCTCCTCCCCCTTTTGCACCTCGGTCTCTTCTGAACAATACATAGCCAGGTACTGAAGTCTCCTAAGTGGTTACTGGTAACCACGTCTCACTATTGCTACTATGTCCAGTTTAGCCTCTGACATTATTGCCTGCAGGTCTGGGATCTTATTTCCCAGGCTGTGAGCATTTGTGTACATGATTTTCCATTGGCCAGATTTTGGTGTGTTAGTTGTTGGGTGAAGTTTGGCATTACCCCTGTGCGTCGTATGGGGAGACAAACCTTTTTTCTTACCTGGTGATGCAAATGAACAGCAAACACGCTGAATTCCTGTTTGACCACTAGCTGAGGAGGGAGGGGTGTTCTTCCCATTCGACGTATGGGGTGCTGCACCCCTCTCCCCATTTGCTAGTTTAAATATTCTGCAAAGACGTCAAACTTCTGCCCCAATGCACTGACTCCCTCTTTAGTCAGATGCAGTCCATCAAATTTAAAGAACTTTCGTAATGTGTGGATTACCAAATCTGAAAATGTGTAAACTGTGGGGACATACATGACACTTCCAATCTTATTCCAGGTTTTTAATTGCCAGTATGCAAATCTGATGTACAGTGACATAATAGACATTTAAAACCTATCAAAGCTGGAAGGTCAAATATGATGAAAAACAAATATGTTTCTGCATTTATATGATATAAAGATGTTCATTATGCAATGCATTGTTCATCGGGAAACACATATGATGTATTCACTGTAATCAAGAACAATACAGTACTGTTGTTAACTCATTCATTGCGAGAGTCTTTGTCGCCCACTGGGCCATCAATCTCAATGTATTTATTCACTGAGGACTTTAGCACGTACTCGAGGCAAAGTGACTGGAAACTTGGGTGTTCTGTAATATATGTAACATCATCATGTTCATAGAATTCTATGGTTATAGCACCATAAAGCCAGCAGCAGCTGTTCTTGACTGGTGTTGTCATCATTCCACAATTACCATATCAACAATTGTCGAAAAATGGAATTAAAATGAGTATATGTGATTAACAGCATTGAAATGATCCAACTGAAAATTAGATATGAAGATACCATTTGATAGTTACTCTGAAATTACACATTCTCCCTGTCTCCAATGTTATTATATTTCACACACCGATACTCACACACTACACAAACATTAGGCACACACACCACCATTACACACAATGTCTGATGGTGTGTTCTGCAGTTGAGGCATGAGGCAATGCTGAGTGTCATCAGCACCAGACAACGTGTGATGTCCAACAGTAATGCATACACTGTCATACTTTGGCAGAGAATATTTCAAGGTGTGAATTACTGGCTGATGTCACATGTTATCCAGTGCTGGAGGCACTCAGCATTGCCTCATGCCTCGACAGTACATGAGTGCTGAAAACTTTTAGTAATGCACATGGGGTCCAATGTTGTCCAAGTATAGAGTTGAGGTCATTAGTGAGATAAACGGGCTGTCCAAAGGTGTGTTCTGCAGTCAAGGCATGAGGCAATGCCAAGTGTCAACAGCACCAGACAACATGTCATATCCAACAGTAATGCTTGCACTGCTATACTTTGACAGAGAATATTTTAAGATGTGCATTACTGGGTGATGCCCCATGTTATCCGATGATGGAGGCACTCAGCATTGCCTCATGCCTCGACAGCTCATGAGTGATGAAAACTCACAGTGATGCACATGGTGTTCAACCTTGTCAAAATATAGCACTGTGAGCATTAGTGAGATAAACTGGTTATCCAGTGGTGTGTTCTACAGTTGAGGCATGAGGCAATCCCGAGTGATGACAGCACCAGACATATAATGTCCAACAGTAACATGTACACTGTCACATACTGATGGAGAACATTTTAAGGTGTGCATTACTGGGTGATTCCACATGTTATCTGTGATGGAAACACTTGGCACTGCCTTGTGCTCAACAGCACATGAGTGCCGAAAACTCATAGCAACGCAGATGTTGTCTAACATTGTCAAAGTATAGCACTATGAGTGTTAGTGAGATAAACTGGTGTCCAGTGGTGTGTTCTCTAGTCAAGGCATGAGGCAATGCTGAGTACCGACAGCCCTAGACAACATGTGATGTCCAACAGTAACACATACAGTGTCATACTTTGACAGAGAATATTTTAAGGTGTGTATTACTGGGCGATGCCACATGTTATCTACTGCTAGAGGCACTTGGCATTGCCTCATGCCTTGACAGCACATGAGTGCTGAAAACTCATAGCAATACAGATGGTGTCTAACTTTGTCAAAGTATACCACTGTGAGCGTTCGTAAGATAAAGTGACTGTCCAGTAGTGTGTTCTTCAGTCAAGGCATGAGGCAATGCTGAGTGTCAACAGCACCAGACAACACTTCATGTCCAACAGTAACAAATACACTATCATACTTTGACAGAGAATAGTTCAAGGTGTGTGTCACTGGGTGATGCCACATGTTATCTGGTGCTAGAGACACTCAGCATTGCCTCATGCCTTGACAGCACATGAGTACTGAAAATTCACAGAAATGAACATGGTCTCCAACCTTGTAAAAGTATAACATTGTGAGTATTAATGAGATAAACTGGCTGTCCAATGGTGTGTTTTGCAGTAGAGCCCTGAGGCAATGCTGAGTGCCGACAGCAGTAGACAAAATGTCATGTCTAACAGTAGTGCATACACTGTTACATTTTGACAGAGAATATTTTAAGGGTGTGCATTAGAAGGTGATGTCACATGTGATCTGTGCTGGAGGCACTCAGCATTGTCTCGTACTTCGACAGCATGAGTGTTGAAAACTCACAGCATTGCACATGCTGTCCAGCATTGTCAAAGTATAGCACTGCAGAGTGCCAACAGAACCAGACAACATATCCAACAGTAATGCATATGCTGTCATAATTTGACAGAGAATGTTTCAAGGTGTGCATTACTGGTGAATTCCACACGTTATCTTGTGATGGAGGCATTTGGCACTGCTTCATGCCTCAACTGCACATGAGTGCTGAAATCTCACAGTGACACATATGATGTCCACCCATGTCAAAGTACAACACTGTGAATGTTAGTGAGATAAACTGGCTGTCCAATGGTGTGTTCAGTAGTTGAGGCATGGAACAATGCCAAGTGTTGACGGCACCAGACAACGTGTGATTTCCAGCAGTAATGCATACAGTGCCATACTTTGACAGAGAATATTTCAAAGTGTGCATTACTGGGTGATGCACTGTGTTATCTGGTGCTGAAGGCACTCAGCATTGCCTTGTGCCTCGACAGCAGATGAGTGCTGAAAACTCACAGCAACACAGATGGTGTCCTGCTTTGTTTAAGTATAGCACTGTGAGCATTGGTGAGATAAAAAGACTGTCCAATGGTGCGTTTTGCAATTGCAGCATGAGGCAATGTTGAATGCCGGCAGCACCAGACATGTGTTGTCCAACAGTAATGCATGTAATGTCATACTTTGACAGAGAATATTTCAGGATGTGTGTTACTGGGTGATGCCACATGTTATCTTGTGCTGGAGGCACTCAGCATTTCCTCATGCCTTGACAGCACTTGAGTACCGAAAACTCTCAGTAACATATACGGTGAAAGCTGTAACTTAATCGTGGTTCACTGTGAGTGGGGAGGGTGACAGTAGTACCATATCACAGCCTTTACACATGTGAATTTAATCATAAACAATAACAATTACACACCCCAAAAAATGAAACCTAGCTGCAGTTTCAGATATGCTGCAGCACTGTGCTACTGTGACAGATGTATTGCAACAGAACAAGAACACCAAGCACTTGCTGCCTTTACTGTGTAATAAGTGAGATGTATAATTGTTTGGTGGTGGGTTTTAATTTGGTGTTGGGGAGGGATTTACAGTTACACTACCATGCCCTTACATAGTGTGATGCCAGCTGAAGTACTGTACATCAGTAACGTCACCTTATCGTGGGTGGGGGGGAGGGCTTACATGTATATACACAAACACAGCATGTACACTGTAAAGGGCTGTATGGGTAGCAACACACACCACCAAGAACCATGGCAAAACCCACCACCCACCAAAACACAACAAGCAGCCTCAGTTACAGTTAACCAAACAAACATACCAACACTGAGGACACATTATAAGGTCATACCACTGCTAATATGTTGCCCAAAACACACCAGTTCCACCATAAGCCATCCTGCATAATATATGATGTTTGGGGAGGGTGTGGGGTGTCACTTGTATACAGACATATGAAAGTGAAATATGGAAAAATAGCACCTTTGAATTAGTAAAGATGTATATGGAATGCTGTGTGAACAATGAGAAAAATGGCAAAAATATAAACCTCACAAATCAGTAACTGACATGGTGGCAGTACCATCAGTATTATTAACATCCTCCTCACTCTTGCTGCCATCTGATTGTTGAAGTGAAACATCAGCTCAAGTGTTAGCGGCAGCTGAGGCAAGTGAGTCAAAGAAATAGGGAACAACACCTTATGTCACATTGACGTTACTTTCATATTCTTCATTTGATGAAGACATTAAATCCCCAGCTAAAAATGTAAAGTTGTCAGTGCCTTGCTGCCTAGATGTGAAAACAGCACCATTCGCATCATCACGCTGCACATCCTCCTCAGCAATTCAGTGGTGTCCTAATAAGAAGCCAGTGCATCTGTTGCGATCACATCTATAAAGAAATGATTGAAAGGCTATGCCTGTACAGTAGTTCAATGGGGTGAGCAATCAGCCACACCCCTTTCCTAAGCTACAAGCAGTTCCTTCCAGCCTCCTTCTGAAGCATTTTTTCTTTGCCAGTGGGGGCTCTGTCAGTCTGTCTTCCCCTTGGGGACTGCTGGCACCTTGCCCCACCTCCCTCCCCCAGCGTGGCTTATGCTTTGTGCTCTGCTTGGTTTGTGCTGAATTCTGTTTGTGTGTTTCTCCTGCTTTGGTTAGTATTTGTTTTGCTTCCAGCTGCTGTGTGCTTCTTTCTGTGCTTGTTTGCCTGTTCCCTGGTGCTTGTGTTTTTCCTTTCGCATTTTCTTTTGGGGGGTGGTTTTCTGTTTTCCTAGCACCCTGTTGCCCTTTCTTTGCATTGTGTTAATCCTGCTCCTGTGCTCTCTGGCTCCCATTTACTCAACAGGTTTTGCAAACCCTCAGTTCCCTGAATTATTATCTGTATGCTTCAGCTCAAGCTCATGCTTCCCTACCTAGCAATTCTCAGGCCCATTGTGCTATCCAAGCTCCTTTTTACTTTGTCATATTTTTACCAGCCCCGTTCACTTTATCATACTTTACCAATTCCTTAGTTTATCTGCATTTGTTAGCTGTGTGCCTTTCTGTTTCACTGTTGTTTTCCTGCCTGTTGCACTCTCATGTGTCCATCTATCCCTAATTGTTTACACCTGGCTACTCTCAGTGCCTGGCTTCACACAGCTATGATTTACTCCTTTATGGAACTGGTGGCCAAGCATATACGTAATTCAGCTTACCTCATATGCCATGCATTATGCTTACCTATGTTGCTGCTCATTTTATTTATGTTGCAAATGCTGTTACAAATGCTGCTACATATCTCCTATCTACTAAACCTCATTGATTCATTTATGCTAAACTTTATTGATTCAATCACTGGCTTCATAGCCTCTCACTGCCTAAACACCTCTCTTCTATGTCACCAGCAATTTGGTTTCCATAATGGAATTGGTTGGCTTGTTTTCCATTGGTTGCTACTACTATCAAACCACCAAACGCTGCAACCACTATCAATCTCTGAACACTGGCTCGCACTACAGCCTCGTACCTTACCCAGCCCGCCTGGCTTCACCCAACCTCCTTGTCACTAATGCCTTTGGTTTTGCCTGGCCTTCTCATCAATAACCTGCTACCTAATCTACAGCTGCTGGCTTTGCCCAGTCTCCTCATCAATAATTTGCTACCTAATCTACAGCTGCTTACTTCACCGGCCTCCTCCTATCTAGCACATTGAAGTTGATTAATGCTCTCACTCATAAATCAGAGGCAAGCCAACCATGACCATTACCTTTTCTGGCTCAGGGTTTGCCCTGCAGTCGATGGTCTCGCTCTGCTCCCACAAAGTCCGCATCTTGAGCATGTGAAACTCAGAGCGGGGTCTTTCTCATCTGGCCCATAGTGGGAATGCCCTCACTTCAGGCAGAGCTGCAGTCATCTAACTCATTGGTGGCACCTTTTGATGTAGAATTTAAAACGGTGAGAACTCTCCTTGGTTGCTGTACTGGGGGAGACCCAGGCGTTACAAGCTCTTTGGGGTTTGCAGTCATAAACCTGATTGTGTCCACTCCTATGGAATGTGCAGCACCTAGTTCCCCCTTTACAGACTCCTCCTGAGATCTGTGTTTCTCCTTTACTTAAGGCACCCAGATATTCCCTTTTTGGATCCTAGACTTGGCAGTGAATGGTGGCACTTTGCATTAACCAGGTTGTCTCAGAATTGAATAAGCCTCTTACCTTTTTCACACACAAAATCTCTCATGGGCTGCTTTAAAAGCAAAATGCTTTTACTAAATCTAAATGTTTACCATACAAACTTTACAAACAAAAGATTTAGAACTCTGGTTACAGAATAACAAAAATAAAGGTGGAAATATACATGCAAAAGCACACTGTAAAACTGTAACTGTCTAAGTTTCTACCTGGTTTGTGGGAAATCAGAAGTCCAAAAAAAATTATGTTTGCAAATGTTTCAGTCCTGTAACATTCATTGGTTCTTTGTCTGTCTCTGCGCAGTCTTACTTGGTATGTGACAGGAAGAGTGTCCAATGAAAAAGTGTGCTTCATGCCCTGCTCTGAGGGCTTTAAATACCCTGGGTTCAGGCAGTCTGTAGCCTTATCTTTTTAGATCACCTGGGTCCTCTCTTGCTCTGTCCAAGATTTTTAAGTGAACCATATTATTGATTAGTTAGATTCTCTTAGCTGCCGAGGGGTAGGGCCCTCAAAGACCAAGAGTGTTCCTTTGGCTATGACTTCACCATGGCACCTTCAAAAGCTATTCTCCCTACCACCACCTATGGTTCACCTGGTTTCCTCGACCTCCCCTTCCCTGCCCAGCTAAATTCTCAGATAGTCCTCAGGGAAGCCCCTTGGATGTCTATCTCCCTTAGTTCTCCCAAGTGGAGGCCAGGTGAATGCCTCCAGCAGTCATTGCTCTCCTCCTCCCACCTTGGGTGGTGGCATCCTATACAGGAATCCCTCCTATAAGGGAGTCTCCCCTGCTGCAGAGCTATCTTTTCAGCCACCCATGGCATTTCCCATAGAGGGATAGCGCGAGAGCCTTCCTCCAAATTGAAAAATCCCCTAAAATTGGGTTTCCAAATTGCAGTGGCTGAGCTGTCACTAAATAAACTACCCATAGCCTGGAGGGAAGGTGACTTAGGCCTTGGATTCCCAGAGGTTTCCTCTTTTTAAAAGGTTTCTTTTCTCTCCTTCATGCCAAAGGTTATAATATGTAGTTATTTGTTTATAGTATTCCTTAGTTTCCTTAGGTAGGTTTCCACTGTTGGATGGAGATGGTTGGTGGCTTTACTCACCATTCCCTCTCTCCTTAGTAAGCCCCCTGATGTCATTAGTGCAATCCACTTTATCACTACAGTCCTGACAACCTGTGCATCTCATTTGTCATTCATCAAACTGTGTTGTTGCTGTCAGTCTGCTTCTCTACCTCATAGTCAACATTTGCTGCTCAATGCTCTTTTAGGGTCTCCTTTCTCAGGTACCTTTAGCCAAGGGAATATTTCCCATGCACCTTGAGGGGTGGAACCCTCTTTGAGGGTTCCTTGCCTTTGGTATCTCTACAGGGTAGTACTTCCCTGTGAAATAGAGATTGAAAATGATACAACAGTTATCACAGTTGCACAAGCATAACACTACTCTGGTTGCACAGGTCCATTGAATTGAAATGCTATGCCTGTAGCTCAATGGGGTGAGCAACAAGCCACATCCCCTTCCTGAGTTATATAAGCAGTTCCTCCCAGCCTCCTTCTGAAGCATTTTTTCTTTGCTCCACCAACCTCCCCTCCTCCTCCAGTGGCCCACCTCTCTCCTTGGGGGACTCATTCCTAAGATATCTTTAGCCAAGAGAATCTTTCCCATGGCACCTCTAGGGGTGGAACCCTCTTTGAGGATTTCTTGCCTTCAGTACCCCTACAAAGTGGTAATTCCCCATGGAATAGAGAGTGTGAATGGCTAAATGCAAGCATAACACTACTCTGGTTGCATAGGCCCATCACATTAAAAATAAAGGATTACAAAAAAATGTCACAAAAAGGCTGCAGGACATAATACAACGAACTCTAAGTGTTCAAAATCAGACACTTTTTCAGTTTTAGGTGGAAGCTTTTCATTTGATCTTCAACTTTTTCATTTCTATTTTAATCCATTGAATTTAAGGCATGAAAATGTATAGCTGAGATTTCTTTATCCTTGTATTCAAAGTTTTCCACTGAAGCAATTTATGTAGAAAAACTGTCACTTTTACTCTGCATATATAACTCATCAGACTCTGAATCATCTTTCTGGAGATTGTTTGAAGTTTCATTCAAGCTTATAGTCTACTTTTTTTTCTTGTACCCCTTTAGTCATTATTTCTTTCTTGATTCTACTTCCTCTTCAACACACATGATCTTGTAGTTCACCTCCTGTGGCTTCAGGGATGACTCATTTCTAAATTCGCCTTTGGCATATCTCATTGTTTAGTCACAAGGCTCGGGATTGTTTGCTAAACAATATTTTTTCATTTTCCCTCCTTTCAAAGCCATGGGGCTTTCTAGTCCAAAAAAATTGATTTCTCTCTGTTTTTCACTTTCTTTGCTTTAGCCTTCTTCAAGAAAGTAACATTCAATTTATTTTCGTATTTTACCTTTATTTCCCTATTTAATAGTTGCTTTCTGTTGGAAACCTTATTATTTGTTTCTGCAATTTCTGCTTAACAGGCACTACCAGTATAAATATTATTATATTCTACCTCTAACCCTGGATAAATGCTGAATACCAGGATTGGAAACGATAATATTGTTGAATAAATGCAGTGCAATCAGTCATCCAATAATCATCAATTTTAAACAGTACTAGAGTAACAAATAGGATAAGAGCTTAATCTCAGTTTATGAGGTTATCTGAAATATGTCCATATTTTCCTGTCCTGTATATTCAAGTAAGTTTTAGAGTCAGTTCTACCTATTTCTCTGCTAGCCAAGGGATCCCTTCTTTCTCCTCTGCATTAGATTCTTATGGATTGGTCACCTTGTGGACTTACCTCTTCCAGCCATTATACCCGTCTGTTCGTCTAACCTGTTTTTGTTCTTATTTCTTTCTGTCCTTGAATTTTGAAACACAGGCTCCAAAGTCATTGTTGAAAATGCCCGATGGAGGCTTTCTTTACTGGAGGAGTTGCTCACAGAAGAGGAGCCAGGACACATAAAAATAGGAATGAAAAGTGATAATCTACAATAATCATACTGCTGTGATATAAAATTAATCAAGACTATTTAGAATATTAAGAGTATTATAAACTTTCTTAAAGCCTCATTTTAAAAATTTAAAGATTGTTACAAAAACATGTAGCCTAATAAAAACATTGATTATTTAAATAAAAGTAAAAAAAAACACCTTAAACCACTACCTATAGTGCTTACTGGGCATAATTTGGTACATGCAGTAAATACACTGTAAATCAAAGAGAACTTGAGGCTTCTCAAAAAGCAATATCTCCTCAATGTTGCCTCTTCTTTAATCTCTTTTAAATAAATGTGAGTTGGAGTCAATAGCAGTAAAAAGAAAAACAGTAAAGTAGCAGTAAAGAGAAACAGTACAGTTAGATGGTTCTAGTAAGGTATTCAATAATGCAATAAGCAAATGACTGTCACCATAAATTAGACATACAGGAAGAAATCAGGCAGAGTGAATCAGAATCAGTGTTCTGAAGAACATGGACACTGAAATGTTCTGTCTGTCTGTCTGTCTACTCTGAGCTGTGCATCTCTGAAGAGCAAACACCTATTTCCCTTAAAGGAAAACTACAGTGAAAATTTGCAAACAAATATGTTGTGTAGAGTTTTTTTATTTGTGCATATGCCTAGTGTTTCCTTTCCATCTTTGCAGTTAGTAGTGTGTTTTTTTCCTTTTCTAAATTTGCCTATTAGTTGTATGGCCCCTGGGATCTCCATTTTGAATTTGCTATTGCTTTTCTTTTTCCTACAGTGCCTCCTGTCCCATGTGACAGTGGTGAACCCAGGGTCATTGATTAGCCCTTAGGATGGTAATACATATTAAAGGGGTTTTGATTGGGCCTTTTGCAGATGTTTGTTTCAGGATATCTTACAAACTGGAACAGTGTCATAGAAATGCAAATGGCAATGACACCACAATTCAGAAAGTGGTAAGGCTGAACTCAGGTCAAAACAGACTTGTAAGCCTTACCTAAATGTTCACCAAAGTGTATGAGTCATTTATAAAGGATGTAGTGGTTCTGCACAAGAAATAGAATGGGCTGTTCTATAGCAGACAACGTAGTTTTACAAAAGGTTAAATCTGCCAAACTAACCTGATTGTCTTCTTTGAGGAAGTAACCAGAGAGGCAAACAGAGACATGCATTTAATGTTGTGTATCTGGACTTTAGCAAGGCTTTTGGTACAATACTGCATGGGGAGCCAATGGAGAAAGTATTTCAATATGGGATCCATAAGATATGCATGCAATAGATAGCAAATTGAGTCAGCTAAAAAGCAGAGGGTGGTGGTGGTTGATCATTATTCAGAGTCATGGGAGGTACAGAATGGAGGTCCACAAGTGTCAATTCTTGATCTGCAGCTCTGTACCATGTCTACCACTGATCTGGAAGAGAAAGTCCAAAGCAGGTTGCTAAAGGTTTCTGATGCCAACCACTGGACAACACAGAGGAAGAAGATGCAATGCAGAGGACCTGCAGGCATTGGATGTGTGGGAAGATAAATGGGGGTGTAGGTTTAATGCTGGGAAGTGTAAAGTACTTCACCTAGGGACAAGGAATTAAGATTACATATACATGAGAGCAGGGCAAAATTGCTGTTTTTTGCAGTTGTCCAAATTCTCATAATATAGGGAAGAAATCCATTGCGATTTGTATTTCACAAACTTTTACACCACAAAGTAGACTCAAAAAAAAAGTTGAAAAGTCTCTAACATGGTAAAATCAAAGTACCAATGGAACTGAGTGGTGCTAGGGTATGGCTGTGTCATTTTATGTATTCTAAAAGACACATATACATGCTAAACAATGTACATGCAGATGTTGTACAATACAGAAACATAGTTGCATGCAAACACACACATACTGTACCTCTCACAGAATAAAAAAGCATACCTCACACAATATACAAATGCTGAACTTTTAACTGGATTCGTTCCTGCACCAGGGCCTTTGGAATCAGCCTAATCTTTTGTAAAAAAAAAAACTCATGAGCTATGATTGATAAGCCTCCATTGTTTCCTCTTGTGATTTATTAATTTTGATAAAGTATGGACAATTACATTTTCCATGTTCTTCATTCCTGGATCACTAACAGTTCCATGGTCTGAGAACCTACTCCAAGCCCTGAAGGCTCTATCACTGATATCAGCAATGGTATCTAACAATTTTTCTCATGTGGTAGATACATTTAACAACAATTGTAGTGAGAAAGAAAACTGTTCCCCACAGGCAATGGAACACAGCCCCCCCCCACTACTGTCTTCATGCTCTGCCACTGTGTTAGAGTTCTACATGGTGGGACATGAGGTCTGTAGATAGAGATGAATGCTAATAAAGAAAGTGTATTGAGAAAGAAAAAGTGTTCCCCAATGGGAATCAAATCTGGGACCCTCAACTATTATCCTGGTGCTCTGCCACTGTGCCTTCATTCCACTAGGTGAGACAGAAAGTTTCTAGAGAGAGATGTATGCTAAAAACATAAATTGTGATGAGAAAGAAAAAATGTTCACAACTTGGAATAAACCCAGGCCCTCTCCCAACTACTGTCCTGGTACTCTGCCACTGTACTATTATTCCACAGGGTGAGACAGAAGGTTGCAAGAGAGAGATACATGTTAACAATGTGAATTGTAGTGAGAAAGAAAAAATGTCCCCCAGTGGGAATTAAACCCAGACCCTGTCCAACTAACATCCTGTTGCTCTGCCACTGTGCTACTGCACTACATGTTGAGACAGAAGGTTTCTAGAGATAGATGCATGCTAGCAACATAAATTGTAGTGAAAAAGAAACAAATGTGCATAACTTGGAACTTAACCCTGACCCCCTCCCAACTACTCTAATATCCTGGCAATTGGTCACTGTGTTATCATTCCACATGGTGAAACAGAAGGATTCTAGACAAAAGATGCATGCTATGGGAAAATACATTCTGCAGTGGTGCACCCCCCCCCATATACAACTGCAGTGGAATTTAGTAATGAACTCTCTGCCTGCTTGAAGTAATGCTTCCCACCACATTACATGCAAACCTAGACAAGCCTCAAACTCTTTGCTAGAACTAAGTTGACCGCAACATAGAAATAACAATTCAGTGTTATGAAACTCTGCTTCAAACCTTGCTGAAACTCTATCACTAACATCAGCAATGACATCTAACAATTTCTCTCATACTACATACATTGTAGTGAGAAAGAAAAAAGTGTCATTCTGGGGATTGAACCCAGGCTTGTGTAGGTCTGAAACACTATGCCTAGCCCTAAAAGCCATTTTCAACAACTGAATAACAGAGCACTTGATTGAGGTGAGGGTTCTTGCTCTCTCTCAGCATTACTTTATGGGGCAAACCATGCCAAACTACCCTGATCACCCTAATAGAGAGGATGATAGGGAAGTGGAAAGGAGCAGGGTCATAGATGTAAACCCAAGAGAAGGTTCTGGGAAAAGTAACTGTATCAAAAGCATCACTCCAGGAGAATGAGTGTGCTAAGAGTAAATTACTACTTGTCCATGCAACCAAAAACTGGGCACATCCTCTTACCCAATGAAGGAGTCTATAGCTAACACAAGACTGTGAAAATGATGATCTTTATTCTGATAAGGCATATCAGTGCAAGTAGCAGCCTGGCCAGCTGTACCAACTTTTCACACCAAAATGTGCACTTTGTGAAGGTTTCTTAGCAAAGTGCATGTTTTGGCACAAAACATTGATATGTCTGACCTAGCTGCTACTTGCACTACTGCACTTTATCAGAATAAAGATCACCATTTTCACACTCTTGTGTCAGCTATAAACTTCTTTGAGTAAAAGGATGTGTCTAGCTTTTGGTTATCTGGACAAAGTAAACTAGCATGAATACACTCACTGTTCCCTTTTGAATGACAAGCAGAAGTCCATTTTTTGCAGAGTTGTCTTTTAATTTGATTTTAAAGTGCATGCTGTAAGTGTCTCTTGAACATTGATACAGCACAGATTTATACAGACCCAGTGACAAAAGGCTTTGTCAAGAATAAGAGCAAGCCCTAGTGTACAGTGGTAGCCACAGACATTGCCAGCTATTTCCAGATATTTCACAAAATTTCTGAAGAGTTTGTCTCTGCTGCCCCTACTGTTTAAATGTAGAAAGCATCAAATATTTCTGGAAATATCACAGAAATTTCAAGAAATATTTTGCAGTGTCTGTGGCTACCACTGTACCACATATACATAGTCCAAGTGTAACATGTGACTAACTTAAAAGAGTTCTGCAAGAGTTCAAAGATTAAATGTTAAAAAGTTGAAAGTAAAGTAAAGGCTAAAGGTTAGAAAGTGGAAAGGAACTCCCCACTCAGTTGCGAATTGTTATACAATATTTTTTTTCTAAGCAGCTTGAAATGCCCCAAATAAGATACAATATGGAAAGTTTATTTCCTAATTAGATACATTGTCCAAAGAAGCTTGTTAAAACAGAGGTGGTAAATACCCACTCAGAAAGGAAACACATATGAGAAAACACAAAGAGCTAGGTGTGGAGAAGAGGGGTGATGGAGGAAATGTTTGGAATATGAAGGGGTTGGGGGAAACATAGGTGGGGAAGGGAAACTGACAAGGGAGAAATAAATGGAAACAGAGGAAGAGGGAAGGGGTTAAAAGGGAAAAACAAGACAGTAGGAAAAACAAACAGAACTGATGGGCAAGTAGGAAAAGGTGCAAACCAAGGGTGCAGGGAATATTTTCACAGGCAGAATTGTCTTCTTATTCATGTCCCTTAAATGGATGATGTACACTCTTCTCTTATACAGAACCTGTAACAGGAAGAAACAAACTCTAGCAAGACCCAATATGGCTGCAAAATATTAATATTACGGGCAGTGAGAAATGTGTAAACTAGCAATTTCTGCACTAACCACTGAGCCACCTAACTGCACTTTGTAATTGTTGTGATATACACACACACACACTGACTAATACATATACACATATATGCATGTATGTTCCAGAATAACATAGCAGTGCACTGTCTACATGCACAGAGCATTGGCACACATACACTAACACACATACACTGCCTTATATGGCATATATTTACTTATATATCTAACCTAACTTTTACTGTATTTAGGATAAGCACTGTGTTTTGTGCTAACTCATTGTACTATTCTATGGTATGACTGGGTAACTAAAGGTAGTGGACCAGCGAGGTGCAGTGGACGTGGCCTATCTGGACATCATAAAGGCCTTTAACACCATCCCCAATAGAAGGCTGATTAATAAACTGTGCAGCCTAGGGGTTTATCCTAAAATAGTTCTGTGGATGAAGAACTGTCTGAAGGGCAGGAGTCAGGGCGTTGTGGTAAACAGGGAGCACTCTGAAGAGAGAGGTGATGAGCAGGGTGCCACAGGTGTTGATGTTCAGTGTCTTTATTGGGGACATTACAGAGGGACTTGAGGGGAAGGTATGCCTCTTTACAAACAATACAAAAGTATGCAATAGGGTGGGCACACCAGAGGGTGTCGAAAGAATGAGAGAAGACCTTAAAAAAAATGGAGAAATGGTCTGAAGAATGGCAGCTGGGATTCAATGAAAAGAAGTGCAGGATCATGCACATAGGGTACAAGAACCCAGAGGCAAAGTATGAACTAGGTGGGGTGGTACTGACAGTCACAAAGCAGGAAAGGGACCTGGGAGTTATCATTTTGGTGGACCTAAGAGAAACTAGACAATGCGATAAGGTGGCTGTGAAGGCTAGTCAGATGCTTGGATGCACAGGGAGGGGTATCACAAGTAGAAAGAAAGAGGTCATCTTTTCCTATGTAAGACACTCATGAGAGACCACACTTGGAATACTGCATCCATTTCTGGAGGTCTCATCTGAGAAAGAACATAGACAGGGTGGAGTTGGTCCAGTGGAGGGCAACTAAAATGGTGCAAGGCCTGCAGGATAAGACCTATGAGGAAAGACTAGCCAAGCCAATATTTAAAATGTTTATTTCATTTCTGTAAACCATTTAACCCATTTAAAATATAGAATTTTTACAGGACATGCCAGTTGAGATTCGAGATGTCATTTACAGTGTGGTCATGCTTTTACCCATTTTTTCTAATGTATTTGCATGATGCAGATCTGCTGAGAGGCAGTTTAAATGTGGTCTTCCTTTTATACATTTTTACAATGTGTTTTCCTAGAATATGCCTGCTGATTGCTATATTTAGCCTGGATAGTTCACAGAAGATGTGACATCTTATTTTTAGTGGGGTTCTACATTTACACATTATTATCTACCTTGTGGAACTACTCCACTGCCCGTCTAACCTATTTTGTTTTGTGTGAAGCTATAATACCTTGAATGAATCCTTCGGTAGTCTAATCATCTCCTCACCCCTCCTGCTGCTTTCCCTGTGCTGTTCTTGCCCGCTCCAACTAAGTTAGCACTTTCATAAAGGACTTACTATACTGTCTCAGCCAAATTGTTTTTTTTTTTTTAATTGTACTTCTTATGTGATGTATATACTGCATATGTATAGTTATCCTTGAAATTGTTATAATACAATTGTGACCTGCACTGTCTCTGTAAATACATTCTATTTTCTTGCTTCTATTGCTCTTCTCAGGTCACCCCTGAAAAAGGGCCAGTAATGTCCCAGTGGGCCCACCTGGTTACCAAAATTCAATAAATAAATTAAATAAAATAATTATGCTGCATTGCGTGAAATCAGAACATGCTGAAAATAAGATTTTATATCTGGACTAGGCTAGCCTGGATAAATACATTGTAACAATGGGTAAAATCATGACCCCACTGAAAACAAGATATTGTATCTAATCTGGGATATCCTGAGTAAATACGGTGCAAACATTAGTAAAATAAAGATCCCTATGAGAATTAAATGTAGCATTTCCCCTGTGCTAGCCAGGATACAAAATACAGGATGTGTTTACCAGCCATACTGTAGCTCAATATAAATGTTTTGGTATTTTTTCCAAAAAGCATAGCAAAAGGAGTGAACAATGTTACTGTTCTTTACTTGTCTTAGGGTTTAAAGATGCAGCTGTCTTCTGCTATACTAAATGCATTCTAGACACTGCTGAAGGCAGTAACAAGTTTAAGATATTGTAATTGGTTGTGCTATGCACTTAGATTTGAAACCAGAAAACGTGGCTTTTTTCAGGGCTAAAAGTTTCATAATGTGTTTGCCAGCTAAAGCCCAATATAATTTTTGTTTTTCTCAAAAAGCATGGTTAAGGTAGTAACAAAAGATAATAGTTCTTTACTTGTGTTGGGGGTTAAAGAAACATATGTCTTCTGCTATAGTAAACTATGTCTGAGAAAGTGCTAATCAGTGTCTTAAGAGGTTAAAAAAATAGTGTAAATCTTTTTACAGGTTTCCTTGCTGGGATAAGGTGACTAAGCTGACATGTAAATGAGTAAAATGTTCTTGAAAGAGAATACTAGCCAAACTGAAGCTAGTAGTTATCACACAAAAATAGTCCAGTGCAAACACTGCTCAGCTTAATAAACACAGTAGAGTGGAGTGATAGCTCAAAACCTCAAATTGTATCTAGTCCATTAAGAATCTTGAGAGGTCCCTTCTTCTACTTTAATAGCAAAATGTCTGCAAGGCTCAGCCCACTGCAGCCATAAACAAGCATTTGTCAATGCTGAGCATTTGATGCTTGTTAAACCATTTTTTTTTTGTTTAATTTTGTCCCCAGTTTTTGAAGATACTTATTTTAGGATTTGCCTTATAGACATGACATGTACCATTTACAGTATATTGGTCAAAATGCTATTTCACGCTAGAGGTACGAAAATGCATCTCGTCCAGGATTTTAAAAATGACACATGTCGGAGATAACATGACACCACTGAGCTAGGCAGCAGCATGGTAAAGCAGCTCCATCTTTTCCCTGTTTTAAATTTGATAATTTTCCTCCTCAGCTGGAATCTTTGTCCCTGCATTTTACCTTTAGGAGCAAGGATGGCCACAAAATTGGTATTAGAGAAATCCAGTGCATTAGCCAAGAAAAAAAAAGCTTTCTGCCTCCCCACCCACAACTGACAACTTTGGGCCTAATTCGGACACGCAGATTGAGAGAGAGTCTGATACCAGCTTGCTGGCCCAGGAGCTGGGAGAGATTAAAACATTTAAGAGCAGTATAAGAAACAATCTAAATCACATTGCCATTCAATTGACTGCAGTCCTGGTGTCAGTAGAAGCCTTGGGTCACCAAGTAGAGCACAGAGTCTTGAATTAGCATAGGCAGGGACTGAACAAATCCAGCAGAGAGGTGCCTGGGGCTGGCCGAGAAAGAGATCAGGGCACTGTGGGACAAGATTTATGATCTGGAGTCCCATAGCCATGGGAGTAATGTTCGGCTGTTTGGACTACCTGAAAGTCTAGAAGGTTCTGACATGAGAGCTTACTTGTGTGCTAAACTGCTGATCTGGTTGCAGTGGGACTCTGGGACCACCATGGAAACTGAATGCGCCCATCGTATCCCAACGGGCACCCCTCCCCGCAAAACAGTGCCATGCACCCGCACCCAATAGTTTTTAAATTGCTCCAGTACCTCAACTGTGAACAGATTCGGCGGGACACCTGGGCACTGAAAGAGATCCAGGTAAATGGAGCACGTCTGTTCTTCAGGCAAGATTTCCCCAGGCGAGTTATTGAGTGTCACAAAGCCTTTGACAAAGCTCAAGATCTGGCTAAAGCACAAGGTTTAAAAAGCTTTTTAATTCCACCTGCTACTTTAAAGATTGTGGATCGTCCTTAAGTACAGCTTTTCTCCTCCCCATTGGAGGCTTTGCAGTTTTTACACAATTGAGATGGAAGGAGAATGGAGCAACCAGAAAGGAACCCAAAGCAGGAGTGCACCCTGCCTCAACAACAGAGGATCATGGACAAACCAGGCCGAGGGTTGATGTCGGTGGGAGTGGATCCCAGAGACAGAGGAGACAGCAGAGACCCCATATAGTCGAACTCTCACAGAATGAAGATACTATGGACTGAACTGAAAACAGTGGACAGGGATGTCGTCTTCTTTTGAACTGTGGCACAGCTCTTTCCAGGTAATAGGGGATGCATGGTAGAGGGTATTGCATGGTGGTCTTAGTAGCTGTGGCAGATTCTCTGTACTATAGTGGGAGAGTTATATTCCGTGCTGTAATACTTTTGGGACTTGGGGGTGTTAGTATGAATTGGAAAATTGTTGTTTGGGGCAACTTCATAGGCGAGCAGGGAGGGTGGATTACAGTGTATGCTAATGGCGGGTCTGAATTACGAGAGATTCAGACACGGGAGGAGCTAGGGGATTTGTAGTAAGTACATGAAAGGAAGACACCAATGGGAGTTTTACTTATAGCTCTCCCTTTTATTTTTTCTTCTAATTTTATCTGGTGCTATGTAAAAGGGGGAGTTGGGGAATAGTCGGGTTTGAGGATTGAGATTCCGTGGTTCAAAACGGTCCTCTCGTACTCAGTACTGTGGAGCCCTATGGCTTGTCCTCCTTCTATGGAGGTAGAACTTGGATTATATTTAATTATTGTATTTCATTGACTCTAAATTGTGAAGCAGGGGAAAGCATCCATCTTTTGGAGAAGTCACAGGATTTGAAGACAATTTTAATGCTTACCCCAGCTGGGTGTATGGTATGAACGCTGGGGAATTTCTTAGTTCTGTAGAAGGGGGTTATTTTACATTCTGCTTGAGAGGATGGGTTGAGGAACTTCTAGTATATTAGGATGCATTTGGACACCTGGGATGGGAGGGATCCTGGGGTACGATCCATTTGGAGGGGGAAAGACTGATTTTATTTGCAACCCAGGCCTTTGTTCTCTCTCAGGAGTTGCAAGCTTTCAGCCTAGTACTTCTGTGGAGCCGAACTGAAGGATGTTTTAGACTTTTTGATGATCATCACTTGGGGAAAGTGCTGTATGGATTGACACCTTTTTCTTGTTTTGTAATGGGAGATCTGGCTGCATAGGGACCAGGTTATATTATGGGGCCACCCAGCTTAGTGGAAAAGGAAAAGGAAGGGATGAGAGAGAATTGTCTTTTCCCCTTTTTGGGGGGGCAGGCTGGGGTCCGGAGGGGAAATAAAACTCTGAGTTTGTGGATAATTAAAGGGAGGTGGAACACATGGTCCAGCGAGTACCTGAGTGGATAGTTAGTAATGCCAATGTTATTTGTATGTATATGTTTACTTGTATATAGTTTATGGGAGAGTAGGGGGGATGGTTATTGTTGTACTTGTTGTTTCGGGCTTGTTATTTTATTGTCAGTCTGCTATTATGGAGCAATGGTTCTGCGGCTCTTCCACTGCAGGAAGTGGGAGAGTCAAGGGAAGGGGAGCTGTAGGAGAGTACACTCAATGAATGGCTACTTTTAAGGTCATATATTGGAATGCACAGGGTTTAAATGGGCCCATTAAAAGGAATCAAGTTTTAAATCATATAAAAAAGCTGGGGGACAGATAGTGCTACTGCAAGAGACATACTTTCTTGCAAGGGATGTAGATCGCTTACGATCTGGTTGGAAGGGCCAGTTATATGCAGCATCCTAGACTACTAAAAAACAAGGGGCACTAATATTTATAGCAAAAGGCCTCCATTGGGTGGCAAAACAGGTGATGAAGGACCCACAGGGCCATCAGATATTAGTGACTGGAACTTTGGAAGACTGTTTATATACCTTGGTTTCGGTTTATGCCCCTAACGAAGATGGTGCACCCTTTTTTCAAAAACTGTCACAATTTCTCCAAGAGAAGGCTGAATGTAAGGTGATTTTGTGAGGGGATATAAACAAGGTCATGGATCCAGTTTGTGACCGTAGTGGAACACCCACTAGGCTGGCCACACCAGGATCCAGGATCTTGTCTCAGTTGCGGAAATATCAGGGACTTTGGGATATTTGGCGTATTCACAACCTGAGAGTTAGAGATTTTACTTTTTATTCTACGCCTCATCAGTCATATAGCCAGATTGATTTAATCTTGGTCTCTCTGGTCGTGATGAAATAATTCCTTCAGGTCACAATAGAACCAATTGTTATTTCTGATCATTCCCCAGTTACCTAGATGTTTTTTGGGGAGCAAGGAAGGGGCAGGGCATCTCGCTGGTGGTGCAATGTCAGTTTCCTTTCAGACAAGTCTTTTAAAGAGTGGTTACGGAGGGAGGTCTCAAGAGTACTTAGAGCTGAATGATACCAGTTCCACAGTCTCTCAATGAGTATGGAGGGTCTTAAAGGTTATGTGTGGGGCAGGATCATTTCATATTCTGCGACGCACAAGAAAAAGTGCCAAGCACATGTCCACACCCTGATGACTCAGCTTGGGGCTATGGAGTCTCAGCATAAAGCAGGATCCCCAAACTGTTCCTTGTTGAGGAGGATTTGGGATTTATGTTTTCAGATCAATTTACTAAACACTCAGCAGGTGGAGCTGGGTTTATATAGGGCCAAATTGGATATCTGGGCAGGAGGCGAGAAGGCAGGACGTCTGCTAGCATACAGACTTAAAAAGCAAGAGAATGCCAGAATAATTCCAGGGATCAGAATGGGGCATGGGATGGTCCAGGACCTGGAAGGGATTAATAGGGCCTTTTCCGATTATTGTTGCCAACTATACTCCACTAGACAGGGATCGACTGAGGAGACTACAGACATCCAGGCTTTTCTAGATTCTTTATCCATTTCCCACCTTTATGAGGAACACTGACAGATGCTAGAAGCTCCTATAACACCTGAAGAGATGAAGGTGGCCATTGGTCAGCTCCAAGGGGGATAAAGTCCGGGGCCAAATGGTTTCCCTATTGAATTCTATAGGGTAGTGGAAGATAAGATTTGTCTATTATTAATGAAAGTTATTGGAGCAGCTTGGCAGAGTGGGGAACTCCCTGTGACGATGTGTGATGCCATTGTCTTACCTAATGAGGATAAGGACCCCTACTTGTGTATCAATTATCGACTGGTGTCAGTTCTTAATGTCGACTATAAGGTACTGACAAAAGTATTAGCTAATTGAGTGGTGCTGGTTTTGTCCACCCTTATCCACCCAGAACAAGTGGGGTTTGTGGGTGGGAAAGAAGGGGCGGACTACAATCGTCGGCTAGTCGACCTTTTCTGTGTTCCTTCTCCACCCGCTGTAACATCGGCGGTGATGACGCTGGACACAGAAAAGGATTTTAACTCAGTCGAGTGACCATACCTCCTTGCTACCTTGGAGAAGTTTGGTTTTGGGACACATTTTACTTGATGGATACACATTATTTATTCCTTCCCCCGTGCAGCTATGCTGACCAGCAGTTATCACCATCTTTTTTGTTGGGAAGAGGTACCCGTCAGGGTGGCCCCTTTCCCCGGCCCTATTCCTGCCTGCCATAAAGCCCTTAGCTCAGAAGATTAGGGAATCTGTAGATATTGAGGGTATTCAATTGGCTCCTGAGTTTACAAGATGATGCTATTCACAGATTACATCTTGCTGACCTTGAGAATCATTGAGGCCTCCCTCCCCACTTTGGTCCAATTACTTAATTATTTTTCTTCTATATCAGGACTTCAAAATAATTGGAGCAAAACTGAAATTATTTTGTTGTCTTCTCAAGGTGAACTTCTGTGAAGCCCTGCTCCTGATTTTGATTAGGAACTGGGCACCATGAACTATCTCGGGATCTATATTTCCCCGCATCTGGCACAGTGGCCCTCGCTGAACCTTGGTCCTATCCTGAAGAAATTAGACAGTGATGTGGGAATGTGGCAACATTTGCATTTATTGTTATGGGGCACAATTCAGGCTGTCCAAATGATCTTCTTGCCTAAGGTCCTATATATGTTGAGATATTTACCCCTGAAGATCTCAGATAGCTGGTGGAGGCAATTCCAAGTGGTACTATCCTCCTTTTATTGGGAGGGCTTGAAGCCCCAATTCTCCAAAACTAGACTGATGGTACCTTACCAAAGGGAGAATTTGCCTTCCCGTGGCTTCAGGGGTACTATATCGCAGTGGGTCTTCAACACATTTGGTTTTGGCTTCATTCTGAACATTGAGAGGACACAGTTAATTGGTTAACTGTAGAGAGGGACTGGTGCTCCCAATGCCCCCCTGAATGTGTCTTATGGGATACTTCAGGTCATTCTAATGTTCTGGACACTCAGGAGTATGTGTCCCATGTATGGAAACTTGCTCAGAAATACATGGGCTCAGAGTGGTCTCTACCCCTCCTCTTGTGGCTGCTTTGGAACAATCCCCGATTGACAGTAGGGGGTTCTGTTTTTTATTGGAATTTATGGACACAGAGTAGGGTGCGGTGGGAGGGTGACCTGTTTTCTTCTGCTTTGGGTCACTTTAAATCCTTCCAGGAGCTTCAGCAGCAGTTTTTTCTTCCCTCGATGCACCACTGGTGATACCTTCAGATTAGGCATTTAATATGCTCCATGAAATTAGGTAGCTTTACTCTGCCTCCTTCTGTATTATTGGAAAAGGCTTTTGGTAAAAGGAAGATGGCAAAGGGGTCTCCAGTTCCCCCCAAACTGAGGGTGATTTATGCCATGCTATGAGATTATATGGCACCAGACATGAGCAATTTACAGCAGAGGTGGGAATGTATGTTAGGTTATTCATTGCGGGGGTGGGAAACCATTTGATCCAATACCTATGGTGTCTGCAAGGACACGGTGGGTATCCTAATGCATTAAAAATTGTTATTGCTATGGTATTGTACTCGACCTGCCTTTACTTGATGAGACTGGTAACCCATCCTAGATGTTGGCGCTGTGATGGGGGTGAAGGTACATTGTTGCATATATCATGGAAGTGCCCCAAAATAGTGTCCTGGTGGAGAGCAGTGACGCATGTCATGATGCGGGTTTTGGGCATAAATGTACCTGCTGATGCTTCATTATTATTTTGGGGGAACACTGGGAGGCTGGGCTGAATTCAAGCATGGCAGCATGCCTGGTTTATGACCACCATCATGAAAGCCAAGTGCCTGCTGTTATGCAAATAGCGATCAACAGACGTTCCAAAAGTCAGTGATTGGACCAATTGTATGCTTCTTGTAGCTAGGTTTCAGTGAATGGCATATATTGCTCATGATAAATATGATACCTTTGCTCGGGTCTAGAAGCCTTTTTTAGACTCTCTTGGGATACTTATCCCAAATGGACAGGTCTGGTCCCCCCCACACAGGAACAGGATTAGAATAGTCACAATCTTTCTGGGACGTAGTTTAAACTCCTCTCCTGTCCTAATTGGGATTGTTGCTCTGTAGTGGTTGGGCGTCGGAACCATATGCTGCTTCAACTGTGGGTTGTCTGGCATTGTTTAGCAGACTATGTTGTTTCTTTGTTCTCTGTTAAGTTTTATTTTGTAATTATTACCCGAGCTGAAGTTTATGGCCTTCTTTACTGGTACTCTTAGATTGGATTTCCATGGAGTAGTAAATACTCCGGCCAGGGCCTATGTTGGATTCAATGTTTATTTGAACATTCTCTGTTAATGGCTAAACTTAACAAACTATTAATAAAAAAAAATGAAATGTCATGTTTATGAGGTGGTGTAGAAAATGGGTATGTTGAAAGTTTGGAATCAAGATATTGAAAATTAGAAAGTTATGAGTGAACACTGAAATAGTGTAATGTTTTCTCATGAAAGAAGAATTTCAGCTCATGAAACTAGGCTCTTCTTTAATGAGCAGAAATGTTTCTTTTGTATCAAACATCTAACTGAAAGACCCTACTGAGCATAGTCAGAACCAAAATTTAAAATCCTTATCGCTTGGGAACAAATTTATATTTTTTCACCAAACCAATGACACATGCCATTCTAGAGGAAGCCCTTTCTACTCTGGAAATTTCACAACAAAATTCCAAACCATCTGGGCTGTAGGTGACTTGCATCTCTTCTGACTGTATACCGTTTACCACCACTCTCTGTTTTCTACCCGTCAACCAGTTTGCCACCCAGTTGACCAACTTCTGACCCACCCTGAGCCTACCCAGCTTATTAATCAATCTTCTACAGTATGTGGAACAGTATCAAATGCTTTGCTGAAGTCAAGGTAGGCGACATCAACTGCTCCCCCTTGGTCCACCACTCTGGTTACCCAGTCAAAGAATCTATGAGATTAGTTTGACAGGACCTTACTGTTGTAACCCATGCTCTCTTGGATCCTGTGCTCCTATGGATTCCAGGTGTTGCACTATCCTTTCCTTAAGGAGTGTCACCATAATCTTGCCCACTACTGAGGTAAGACTGACTGGTCTGTAGTTCCCTGCCTCCTCCCTGCTACCACTCTTGTGGACCGGTATCACATGAGCCCTTCTCCAGTCTTCTGGGACCTCTCCTGTGCTGAGAGACTCACTAAACAGTTCTGATAATGGCTCTGCTAGTTCTACCCTTAGCTCCTTAAGTACCCTGGGATGTATGCCATCCAGTCCCATTGCCTTGTCAACCCTGAGACTATCGAGCTCTTGTAGGACCCTTTCATTTGTGAAGGGACTAGTGCATGCCTCCTTCCCCCCTGTACCCATAGTGCTGAACTGTGGACCCTGCCCTGCCTTCTCTTCAGTAAATACTGAGTAGAACTATCTATTTAGAATAGATGCTTTTACATGGTCCTCCTACTAACACGCCCCCTTATCCCCTTTGACCTTAGCAATAACCTCTCTGGACTTTCTCCTTTCACTAATGTATCTATAGAACGTCTTGTCACCTTCTTTTACTATTCGTGCTAGTGTTTCCTTGGTTTGGGCCTCTGCCTGCCTCACTGCCTTCCCTGCTTCCCTTAGAGAAGTTTGGTATGCCTCCCTATCTTCATCCCGCTGCGTTACCTTATATTTCCTGAAGGCCAGCCTTTTGGCTCTGACCTTTTCTGCTACTGTTTTTAAGAACCAAAGTGGTTTCCTTCTTCTTTTGCACTTCCTTTTCTCTCTAACACAATGGGATGTTGCTTCAAGTATTGCATCCTTAATACTTGCCCACTTTGCCTGTACCCCCTCACCTGTATTTCTTCTTGCCAGGACTATCTTAACTGTGTTGGCCATCTTATCAAAGTCAGCTCCTCTGAAGTCCCATATTTTTGCCTTGGAATGGGATGATTTAGTTCTAGTGACCAAATTGAACCATACCATGTGATGGTGACTGGACCCCAGGTGAGCTTCTACCTGGAGATCTGTGATCCTTTCCCCGTTAGTCAGTACTAGATCTAGGATAGCCCTGTCTCTTGTGGGTTGTTGTACCAGTTGTTTGAGGCCCTCCCACTGCAGGGAATCCACTATGTGTCTAGTTCTGGCAGATGTTCCTGTTGGTATTGACCAATCTGTATCTGGCATGTTGAAGTCTCCCATTATCAGAACCTCCCCCCTTAGCTGTTATGTTTTGTATATCTTCTAAAAGTAATGTGTCTATGTCCTTTCTCTGGTCAGGAGGCCTCTAGACAACCCCAGTTCATATGGTTGTCCCATTTCCTGTTTCCAGGGTGACCCACAGTTCTTCTGGCTCCTTATGTGTATTCTGAATTTCTGTAGCTTTGATATTTTCATTGACATAAAGGGCCACTCCACCCCCCCATTGTTGCACCTCAGTCTCTTCTGAACAGTACATAGCTGGGTACTGAAGTCTCCCAAATGTGGTTACTGGTGAATCATGTTTCGCTAATGGCTACTATGTCCACTTTAGCCTCTGTCATTATTGTCTGCAGGTCTGGGATCTTGTTTCCCAGACTGAAAGCATTTGTGTACATGATTTTCCACTGGGCAGATTTTGGTGTGTTGGTTGTTGGGTGAGGTCTGGCGATTCCCCTGTGCAACGTATGGGGAGCCGGACTTTTTTCCCTTACCTGGTGATGCAAATGAACTACAAACATGCTGAACTCCTGTTTGATCACTAGCTGAGGGGGGAGCGGTGTTCTTTCCATTCGACATATCGGGTGCTGCACCCCTCTCCCCATTTGCTAGTTTAAATATTCTGCAAAGACATCAAACCTCTGCCCCAATGCACTGACTCCCTCCTTAGTCAGATGCAGTCCATCAAATTTAAAGAACTTTCATTCCCAAAACTGATGCCAGTTACCTACAAATTTGTGTCCTTTTTCCTGGCACCAGCCCTTGAACCACATGTTTAGCTCCCCTATCTCCCCTTCTCTGACCTTCTGTCCATCTGCCCCATCTCCCAGACTGGCAGGATCTCAGAGAAGGAGACGTCGGATGAAATGGATGATAGTTTGTCACCCAGCCTGGTCAGGTGTTCCTTGGTCTCCACAACTGACCAGCTGGTGAGATCGGTAGTTCCTATGTGTACCAGGATGTCGATGTTTTCTCCTGCTTCCTGTACAATATTAGCAATGCAGTCAGTGTCTCTCCATGCTGATGTACCTGGGAGACATCCGACCATTACCCCTGGCTGAAGATCGGTATCAACTCCTCGAATCATGGAGTCTCTTATGATCAGAAGTGTTTTGGATTTCCTTTTTGCTTTTTTTGTTTTTGTCCTTGTTTTGGGCGAGTTTTGTTGTGCTAGCTCCTGTGCTGCAGTGTCTTGCTCTGCAGTGTTCTCTGCCCCTTTGTTTGATTTCGGAGATAGAGGCAGATACTTGTTTGTAGTTTTTATATTGTTTGTGGAGGTGATCTGTTGGAGAGCACTGAGTGATGTGGCACCCAATTTGCCCACCCTAACCACCTGCCAACCTGCCGGACCAACTACCCTCTGCGGTCGAGGTGCTACTGTTGGACATTGGGGAAATGGCAGGCGGTACTTATTATATATTTCATCCTGAATATGTGATTTGAGGTGCACAATCTCTGCCCATGCCACCTGGAGCTGAGCCCTTAGATCTCCAGTGGCCAAGCATGTAGGACAGTGTCCTAAATCCTCTATAGCTGCCCTTTTAAAAAGTGTCCCACGGTACCTACAGTTAAAAATATCCATTCTAGATAAGTTGCTGGGTTTATAACCTGGTCAGAGTAATTAGAAGGAGGAAAATGAAAGCAAAAGTTTGATTTTGTGTTTTGTTTGTTTTTGTATCACTTATTATAACAAGTTAAATTACTTGTGCCCCTGTAAATGAGGTCACTGTGTGGATGCCCCTCTGATCCGCCCCTTCCTGCTTTGCTACAGGAACTGTCATGACTGCGCTACCCTATAAAAGGAGCATAGTGTGAGGTGATTGAGGATAGGGTTGGGTGGCTGGGCCCTTCCCCTGCCAAAAAGGAAGAACCACAGATGAAAGAAACAAGGAGGTAAGAACAGAAACAATCAGTCAGCAATAAATGCAGTAGCCCTGAAAGCTTAGCCTAATGATAGATAAAACTGTAAAGCCTGTAAAGCACCACCTGTAACAATTTCACAGAAGATATACCCTGTAAGAAACACTTTGCTGCAGAGAAAAATAAAGCAGTAACAGAAGATATACCTTGCAAAAGACAATTTGAATCAGAAGATTACAGCAGTAATCTGTAAGCACACACCTGTAGGCACACCCTGTAATAATGCTGCAGAAGGTATACCAAGCAACAACAATATGAATCAGAGAAAAATAAAGCAATAAAATGTTAGTAACAAACAGTAACAATCCCTGTGAATACAAAAGGAAATAATAACACACAGTAAATCTACCTAGCCAAAAGAAACCTTAATCCTTTTCCTTGCTCTGGTAAGGTTCTTTGCCATGTCCTTACAAGCAACCTAGAAAAACAGTGGTGGAAGGCCTTCCCCCCAAGTGCCTCTTACCTCACATGGCACCTGCCCATGTTGTTCAGAAATACTAACCCACACCCTGTCAATTTCTTACATAATGCTACCTTTGGATAGTAGGAATAGCTCTAAAGTGTGCAAATGTTAAATAGCAATTGCTTACCTGTAATGTAGATGGCTGCCCTCACAGCAGTAGTCCCCTGATGCCAGCAGAAACAAAACCATGTAGTGTCCCACAACCAAAGCACAACAGAAGGATGAAAATATGAACAGTAAATGGCCACCCCTGACCACCGACCACAAAAATGGGATGACAGCCGGAATGACCACAAATCACACAAGAGCACCGCATAGACATCAGAAAATGAATACGCAAGGCAATGTTAGCGGAAAAGGATGGAAAGCCAAAGAACTAAAAGGTGCAGCATGCCCAGCACTGTTGCTGAACAAAAGTTCAGTCACAGTGACGGCAGCCCCGGTTACAGCACACTGCATACATACGCCGCCTGACCAGAAACGCTGCAGCCTGACAGCATACCTCAAAGTGTCCCAACCCCACCGGAGACACAAGCAAAACATTAGTGCAGTAGGGAGAAACAGGAGTCCTACTGAAGGGCACCAGAAAAGGCCAGTCACACACTGACAGTGCAAGAAACATATCTGGGCAGTGGCCCAGAAAGGGGGCTCAACATCCATCCACCAGCACACCTGCACTGAGTTATCTGCCAGAACAAAGTGCTGCCTACTGACAGAACCACACAAACAGCCAGCACACCACTGCAGACACGAGAACAACAGGGTGTGTCAGTCTGGAAGTACAGCAGAACCACAAAGGGGCACTGTAGGAAAGCGCCCAGTGTACACCAGCAGTGTAAGAAAATGTAGGCATCGCTTGAGCAATATTGCAGACATCATGCCCACTCCCACACATCCAGAACAGTGCTCACCCATGTGTGGGTCACACTCACACTGACAACTGACAGCAGCCCACAACCTGACATCTCACTGTGGACACTGAGCACACTGTACTATTGTGAAAGCACAATACAGACAAACAAGTGCATGGAGGATACACCCCTGTGTACAGCCACAGTACAACAGACATACCAACATGACCAGTGGCTGAGGAAGGTCGCAGCCAGTGCACAATGCCCCGAGTCCTCAGCCCACCCCACCCCTGTGTCCACTGCACTCAAATGCTGCCAGCAACACACAACGTGCTGCCATCACACTGCTGACACTGACAACAGGGTATTGCAGTTTGGAAGCATAAGATATGCACAGAACAGGTGTGTAGAAAACCCACATGTGCACAACGCCCAGGCAGGACACCCCATGACTGCATCACATGACTGTGTGTCTGCTGTGTCAAAGCTGTACACCTGGGTATGTTCCCTCTGACACTGTACCAAGAGTGCAGAACATTGCAGGTACCTGTGGTGTGGATGTGACTGTACATGCATCTGTACAGTGGTCACATTGTGTGAGGCAGTGACACCAATGGATAGGGATAGTGCCCCCCCCCAAGCAAACGTCACAGTAAGTGATGAGCCAATAAATGTAGTGGTACTGTGCCAACACTGTCACACAGCACAACAGCACAATAAGCATAAACACTGCAGAGAATCCAGAGTGAGGAGTGCAGTGCCACACACAGCTGTAGCCCTATGTGTATGTCCCTGAAACAGAGTACAACTGGCACAGCACTAGCAGTAACCTTGCAAAAGCCAAAAAATCCCTTAGTACACACACACCCCATGCCTGTGTAGCATGTGGTCGCAAAGCAGTCACACCTGCTGACTGTGCGTCCCCCCCGTACCCTGTACTATGCCTAAACATTGTGTGGTGGGTGGGTGCAGCAACACAAATGCTGACAAAGTCAACCTGCATCACTGGTCCAAAGATGAGGGGCTTCATAAACAGTAGGACACATTTCTGACAACACATAAAAAGTGGGCAACTGCTACTAAAACCAGTGTCATATGTGGCGTGCACTTCAATGCACCAGATGACTTTGTAAACTACAATCAGTGGGCTGCCATCTGCAAATGTAAACTAGACCTAGTGCAGACCGCTGTACCGACTCGGAGGACAAAACTGAGTACCAATGGGAATGATGACATCCCCACCCTGTGTGATGGTACAGCACAGCAATGTAGCATGGCTGCATGGAAGACACTGAATGAACGGGTAAGTGGCAGGTGCCCATGCACCTGTCTGTCTATTGTGGGACAACTGCTGTGTACAGACATGCTGATCATACATAGGGAATCTGTCCCCAAGGGTACACCATGGCCAGACAGAGGTAGCACAATGTGTGGGGGCAGATGGTATAGTTGAGAGGAGCAGAATGCACAACCCAGCATACAACTAGTCACAACAGATACAGATGATGTGACAGCAGTTGAAACCACAGTGGCCAAGACACAACTACAACCTGCTGGATGTCCCAATTGGAACAGTGCACAGCTGTGATCCAAACTGGGCTGACATGGTGTCGACCTGCAGTACAGCAGTGTAACTCTCAAGTAATGGTTGCTCACACATGCAACTATATGCCCAAAGGGAATGCAGCCACAATGGTAGGAATAACCATGGGTTATGGATAAACCATAAGAATGTATCCCAGGTACAAAGGCTCGCAGGGAGCAGAGCACATCAGGTAGGTACACGACAGGTCATGGTATGCTGGACATGACACACATAGCACCACAGGTGTCAGAGCACCAGACCCAGTAATAGAGGTCTGTCCTGACATGAAGTCCACTACACAAGCAGGAGAGGGACAGGTGTGCACAACATGGCAGATGCAACATGTAAGTCCCTTGTGTGGTGTGAAACACTATGGAAGTGTCATGTGTACATGCACATGTACCTGTCCGGAAGGTATCAAGGTATGGTCTACGCTGTTGATGTGTACCTGGATGGGAGAAACATAGCACCTATGGGGGACCTGACATATGTACTATGCAGTAGGCCATGCAGAATGGCACTGTCTTGGTGACTGTGCCATGTGTTGGAAACCAACATCATGTAGTCCCTGCAGTTGTCAATCACTCCTTTGTACAACACGCATCCCATGTGTGGGTCTGATGTATCTGGTGGTCAAAGGGTGCAGCAGGGGACTTTCCCTGTCACCAGTGAAGCATCCTGCACACTGGCAGTACAACATGTGTGGCAGATCCCACAGTGGAATCACAGCCCACCAAATGCAATGCTCCACACCCCTAGATAGTGAACTATGTCAGACACACACACACTGCTCATGATAAGGAAGGCAATGGCCCACAGTAATGTGTACATATGGTCAGACATAAGGGAGTGAGAGCCACTGACCCATCATAACAGTGGCCATGACTGTGGCAGTGTAACACAAGATCAACAGGGGTGCTGTGCCCTCCCATGTTGTGCATGTAGTGCACCACATGCAGCCTGTACATACAACAAAGCCACACATGCAACACACATACTGCAGAACACACACATCTAATACAATGAGCAATGTGCATGTCCATACCCCAGCAAACATCATCAGTAGCCTACATACCAGTCAGCCGTTACTGTAATGAGAATGGATGCCAAACATGGTATGTTGAACTGTCCTGAAACAGACATGGTGAGCCATGACACACACCCTCCAGTGCTGGACCGGCCATGTCATAGAGGGCAGACTCAGTCCATGAATGGGTCCTGCAGACCACTGCAGTGAGGGGATGGTACCCCATGACAGTGTCACATGGCAATAGTGGTACTGTACAGTAGAGGTGTGCCACACAAGCATGAGACAGCAATGCGGAATGAACATCTGTAGATGCAGCGGTCACTGGTCCCCCCTGGCAGGGACACATCATGTACTGTGTGACTCGGCAGCAATAATGATATGTGGCATACATTCCACTATGTACATATGACACCACATGACACCATTCAACACATGTCTGTATGAGGAGAAGGGTGAGCAATACAGAAGTAGGGATGTGATACCACTGTGGGATCACAAGACATGTACCTATGCCAGTGTGCACATGCCCCCCCCCGGGGACTGCTATGTACCACATATGGTATGCACTGTAGGACTACAGTGCAGCCAATAGCCTATACAGGGGTCAAGTGTGTGGGGGTGTGGCCATATGACATGACACTGTTCATGAATGTATGTGGGGGAGGGGAGGTGTGGGGTCAAACATGAGTCATGTGCCATGTCGTGTTGTGTGGTTGAGACAGATGCCATCCATAAGAGTGAAAGACATGTCAGATGCATGAGGCAATGCACTGCTCACAAGGCAAATGCACGTGTGCTGGCATACTGGGACCCTGGCCTCAGACAGCAAGCATAGCACACATGACTGTGCATAAGGATTGAACCCGTGTCGTGCACATGGAGCCAGTACAAAATCATGAGATGGGCACTGCACAGCAGGGGTAGGTAATGACTGGCTGTGGCACATGTGACCCTGTGCACACACATGTAATCACCAGTGGCTGTTGATGACACACACCATGCCAAATCAGTTGCCCAGTAACACGCAGTACCATGGCATGCCGTTGAGCATCTAGCAGTAACACCATTAGGCACATAATGTAGTGCCCTCTGTGTAATATTGCATGACTGAATGTGTGTGGCTGCAGTGGTGATGAACACTCACTATGTGTCAGATGCAGGAGTCCAACACTGCTAATGTTCCCAACACTGAGCAGACAGAAAAGCAAGGTCCACAACCATCAATCCCATAACACCGGTGTGTGTTGCACAGTGCCAGCAGAATGTCACAATGACACCAATGCCAGGACAACTGTTGAAAACATTGCCTGACAGTACAGGAATATCACATTCACTGTCCACAATGCTATTACTAGGAAAGGAATCAGCATGGGCAAATGGCTGTCACGTCCACGGTGGTGAGTAATGTATATGGGAACAACCCTGCACCCAGACATGCCCCACATGACAGTGAGACCACGCAGTGTGAGGTGTCTGTGAGCCAAGATACCCTCAGTGTGTTGGAGTACTGCATGAAGCCATACACTAGTGACAGTGGCAGCATACCTACACTGAACATCATCATAGTACCCAATGATGTCCACACCAACAACAGACAGATGACAACATGTGGCAACCAGTGTCGAGTGAGAGCATGAAGACGTAGTAAAGGTAACACTGGATTCCATTCTACATAGTGTTAGCAATGCTGTGTAATTAATAGCAATTCTAGGGTCAATTATGTATGTCCTCTGCAGTCACGCATTGACCACACAAAGGTAACACGTGTGTCATGGGTGGTAGTAGTTGTACCATCATAGTCATGGTAGAGATGTTGATCATCACACATGGCATCACCAGTGGAGGCAAGGCACAACCCAAGGGAACATTGGCATCCTTCAGGATGTGCAGACCATGTTGACACACTGACGGTACCATATGGGTAACTGTGATGTGCATCACAGTGCAGTGGACACAGAATGGCCCACCACAGCCACCATTCATGACATAGTAGCAGCAAATGCCCACGTCATCACATGTAACCCTTGAATGCCAGTGCTGCAATGAATAGGTATAAATCATGTCCTGATGGTTAAAGCAATGTGTAATACCATGTGGCCACAGTGGAGAAATGGTTATGTGAAACATGTCACACTGTAGCAAGTGCAACACACATATCACAGATGTGCTCTGTGGTGAGGACATATAAGTACCACTGTCGCACATATGTGGTGTCCAAAATAGCTGATGGAGGATGAATAACATCCTGGCACAGAGTCTGCACAAATCCCACCACCCATGACACATGTCCCCACTGTATAATATGCCCCCCCTCCACATGACAACTGTTTGTGTCTGTCCCAGGCAATAGGGTATACATCCACTGTGCTGGCCCCTGCCACATCATCCAACATACAGTTGCAGTGCATCGCCACTCCCAACATGAGGATTTACATCCTAACATGTCACCCACCACTGCATGTGCGACATTAGTTTGCTGACTGCAATGCAGCTTAAGGTGCAACACACAACCCAAAAGGGTACAGGACAATATCAGGGGTATCAGAACAGGGGTCTATGTGATAACAGCGAATGCCTAAAGGTGATCACCGTTATCGCTCAGTCAGAGTGCCGAAAACATTTTTGGCACTCTGACAACCCCAGCGCATCAGGACAATGGCACCAGGACAGTTTTGTACGCCTTCTGTGGGGGCTGTGCCCCACACACACACACCGGGGCTTCGCCACCGACTTCTACTTAAAGATTCTCTACCTGGGGGTATGTCGGGGGATGAGCAGTAAAAATAAAGATTCTCCGGGCCGGACGCAATAAAATTGCACCAGTGCTCGGACCCGAACCCGGTACCTCACCCACCCCAACCACTAGCCAACCCCCTACACCACAACTCAGCTCAGCCAGCCACTGCAGCACCACCCCATACAGCCTCTGTGCCCCCTCCCAGCCCACACTGGCCGTGCTCACTCCCACCCACCCACGCGCATACGCATAGCAACATCCTGTCGCCCAGTTCACCCACAGCCTCATCCAGTCGCCCTCCTATCCCATCGCCTTGAGGGATTGCACCAGGAAGGAGTCACCATTACGGATGGCACCCTTCCTCATGTGCCCACCTCACGGATTACCTCAGAACAGAGGTGTCTATGGAATAAATAGGTACACAAGTGTCCAGACAAGGACCCATCACAAAGGGCATGCCATCAGCGGTTATGGCGCAGTTCTGTTGGGTCACCTGTTGTTGTCATGTCATGTGCAATGTGGTGTGTGACAGACGCTCCATATGAAGTTCCAAGTGTGTTACCCACAATATTGCAATCCCAGGCTACAACGTCACTGTCCTTGTGCTCTGATGCCATGAACTGTACCATATTGTGTGTGGACATGTCACACCCTTCCACCACTACTGCTCTGCAACACAGACTGCATGCCATGGTGTACTGTCAAATCTTTAATCGAGCAGTATGTGTCCATGTCAACAATGGCTGTGCGGCACACAACATGACATGCAAAACATAGATAATGTGCACCTGTAACGAGTCCATCTCAACATGTACACCAAAGTGGAAGCACTCACCCACACAACATACATCCACCACTGTTTGTACCATCCCCCCATGAGCAGGTACATGTACGAGTATGTGCGCAGACATGACTATAGTCATGCCAGGAACACTGTACTGCATCAGTCACCATATGGACCTGATCTGTCAACATCTCACTGCTGAGCAGTCATGCGTTGCATATTACACTACATCAATGCACACCAGTGTGTGAGGTAACACACAGTGGCCCAGATGGTCCACCTCAGTCACATGGCTCATCTAGCAGTGATGTCAAGGGAATACAACATCCACACATGTAACTACACAATCCTGCAGATGATGGTGTCTCTGCAGCACTGTGTACACAGGAGAGATACCGATGTACAGCCAGTGGCACACTGGCACACATGGCAATGACTGGGGTCAGCCACACACCAAGTAGACCCAATAATGGCACAACATCACACAAACTGCAATTTGTACTTGCATCATATCAATGGATAGTTAGCTGTAACAGTGTGCATCACACCCACATATCACTCGTGCTATGTAGGCAAGCAACTGAACATCAATCCACAATGCCTCCTTGGGCCAGCCTCACATCAGTACAGTGCTGCAACATACAACAACAAGCCAACAAACATTCTGCCAACCACACCAAATGCCCCCTCCCCATCCCTTTACACATGCAACAAGCCTGTATACATGCCTGTGGAGCATACGCCGAGCACGAACGTGTAGGTCTTGCACCCCGATGTCTGATGTGTGGCCCAGTAACCTAGGTCTCCAAAGCACCTACACATCCACATGTCCTCTCAGAATCATAACATGATGGATATGTCTGCAGTTGAACTGGTCAGTGTATACTGTGGTCATAACCAACACAGTTGTATGTCACCTAGGACTATGATGCTAGTCACCTGCCCTAGCACATACGTGCAAAGGCATAACATGGTCACACTGTCACAATCACTGCAGAACCTCACAACACAGCCCATGGCACATGTATCAGTCATGTCCATGTGCCCGTTACCACCACTGCATGCATTACAGCAGCATGTGTCAGTTGGAGGCACGGATATGCCATGACCAGCACCCCTGCACTGGTCCCACACCCTGAAACGTCCAACACACGCATGCATCACAGTGCAACTGTACCACATGTGACATTCATACCCACATGGACCATGAGGTGGTACACCATTGTAGTCAGTATTATAAACATAGATGCGCAGGAGTGCACTAGCCATGGCCCTGGCAAGTGTTCAGGAGGTGTAACTGGTCATGCAATGTACAGCATACCCTGCACTTGTTACCATTACACACCTGTGTAAAGGAACCATGTCCGATATATAAAGCTCCATAAGCAGAAACACAGCCATGACAGTATGTCTTCCATGAGACACTGCAGACACCACTGAGAGCCCACTGTCATGATGGAACACTCATGGTCACCCTCAGTCCACTACTGGCCTTTCATGGTATCGTCACGTGCACCAGGTATTGCTAATGTGACGATGAAAGGTGTGAGTACCAGCATGTTGGACATGGCGAGATGGTGCATCTGTCATGCATGACTACAACCTGCTGTTCCAACCATTACCAACATGGAACCACAACTGTCAACACCCACGACTGTGAGCAACATGCTCACAGTCGTGGGTGTTGACACGACTGTGAGCAACATGCTCTCCATCGGAAATGATCCACAGTCACATAGAGCTGCAGGATGTATAACCCACAGATCCACATGGTGTACCAGTGCACAGCAACTGTAATGTTACACACGTGTGTCACAATATGCTGGACATGACATGTGGGAGCTTCACAGCTGTCATGCCGTCCCTATGGAACAGCATACTCCCAGCACACAATGTAATACAGCATTGGTAAGGACTACATGTTGGCTGTCCACCACTGACACACTGGGCACACCAATCTGATGTCTGTCAATACTATGCCAATGCATAGCAACAGCTGTGCCATGTGTCTGCAGTACACACATGTGCTAGAGACCAGCCCTGCCTTTAGGAATACCTGTAAGCACCATTGATATTGTTGCAAGGACAACAACAGTCACAATCAACAGGAACACATGGCTGGCACATACAGTGTACACACTAACATGGTCAACAACCCCTCGGGCAGGAGTGGCCTACCTACATGGTCACATGGTGATCATAGACAGCCACCTTGTAGGTATGAACATGTACAGTAATGTCCCCAACACCCCACCCCTATGCACTGCACACATTGACACCCTGTATTGCATGTATACAACCAAAAGTAACATTCATAAATGCAAGCACACATTGTGTGTATGACCTGTGCTTGAGTTACCTAACCACTATGGTACATGGTGCACTCACAGCCACAGTATGGGTATTGCCAGTGGCCTGTGACCATTGTCCATGTGAATCCCCAATAATGGACACTGTATACAGTCTGTGTCATGTGAGGAACATGCTAATGGACAGCAGTGAATATCTACTGACACAGTGGCCCACACAACATATGGGAAGGCATAATAGCCTCCATAACATCATGGGTGCAAACCAGTCCATAGCTGCTGTGTACATGTACTGTACATAGCTGTTGCTCAATAATGACATGTGACACAACAGACCTGGTGGACCCATACCCCTCTGGAGGGGTGGATATACAGATTGCTACAGTAGTGGTGTACAATCATTCATTTATGTTCTACAGTGCAATGTTAGTCAATAGGTTGTCTAACACATACTGCTACACTTATATCATGTAGGTGTCCAGGTGATGAAACACATGGAAGACAAGGGCATCACCTGCAACCTAATTAATGGAACACTCTCAGACATTCTTGGGGACAAGGGAGCAGCAATGGACAGTCCAGGAATCATCAGCATTGACAGAGACAGAGACATTGACAATGACCTTGATAAGGCGGATCCAGAGTACATTCCCAGTGATGCCACTGATGACCACACTGATACAGAGGATGGAACTGGTGACATCAGAAACAGGTGTGTTGACAGTCATAGTGGGATGGGACATCAGCAATGACATGGATAGAACAAATGCTGACACTGTCAGTGTGTACTCTGTACCATACCAGAGAGAAATAGCAATCCCCTGGATCCTGCCTGTATGTCGACATCATATCAGTATTGCACATACTAAACACAAAGGTAGACAATCCTGAATCTGGCACATGTTGCCAATAAAAATATGTATACTGCTGATGGGCCTGTGTGTGATGGTACTGTGGAGTAAGGGCAGAATATGTAACATGTAGATGATGCAGTAGCAACAGAGGGCATGAATCGGGGGGGAGGCAACATGATAGCACAACAAGGAGAATGGCATGACAGGTGCAGGAGAGGTACGTACCACATGACGGGGGAGCACAGTGTTTGGGGAAACACTACACAAAGTGTACAACACCATGTCACACAGAGGACGTCTGTGTTGTTGGTACACATGCTGTGTAGCTGAAGTGTGCCCCCATTCACCACCATCACACACAATGCACAGCTGAGCAACTGTTGGGATGGCTGTGAACATCGTGGCAACACAATGCTGGGTTATGGTGTCTGGAACAGCGGACAGGTATATACTGGGCATGATCTGTCATGTACGTGTCACCTGTGCGCAGCATGCTGTGTGTCCCTTGCCCTGATGACCATGTACTGGGTACATGACACATGCTCCTGATACAGCATCCCACATACACATATATGTCTGGGACCAGCACAGCTGTCACTGTTGTCACTATGGAGACTAGCAAGGTTGTACCATGCCAGAACATGTTCATTGCACACCTCATGTGTGCATATCAGTGATGTACAGTACTGGATCATGGTCGTCCCTATTCTGTGCTGCATATGTGGTGATCCATCACACAGATGACTACTGCATGTGCAGGTGATGTGTGTTATGGATATGTGTTCCAGGAAAGATCTGCAGCACAGTGCAAGGTGCACACAGCAGGATGCATAATGCAATGTCACTGCACAGCACCAGGCATGTGTCCCACTGTCAATGGCAACATGCGTGTTGCTGTACCATCAACAAACACTGCACGAGATACTGCAGCCTGTTGTACATTGCATATCTGTTGATATGTAGACACACACTCTAATGATATGACATCATCAAGTGCTAGTGTAGGCAGTCATCAACCAAGCATCTGTGGACACACGAGGATGCTGACACTCTCATGTGCCACTGCCTAGCATAACACCATGTAGCCATCCCTGTACCCGGTGACACATAGAATGACATGCTACCAGTGACCATTGTTGCTGACTATGGCAATATAACATTGTCACTCTCCAGTGTGAGGGTTGCAGCCAGAACAGGCCTCTGTATGTCATGCAGTGATGTCATTGCACACTCTAGGTGATATCAACTGTCCATGCCAAGTTGTGTGCTGGTGTAGCAATGTTGTGGGATGACGATATCCAAGTGTGCAACGTGAACCACATCAGAAACATCCAATGACGTGCATCCATAGCTGTACACTGGAGCAAGGCACCCATGATACCCACTGCCACTGTGGTATGCAGACACAAAGACCAGGTAAGCAGTGTCATAGTAGGGAGGAACTAGGACGACAGTGTACATGTGGGTGCAATGTGTCTGCAAATTTGTGGCCTGCATTGCCATCTGATTGCCTGTACCCGTGCTGCACAATCAAGGTGTACCCTATCCTGCCCATTGGTGATTGAAGCTCAAGTGGAAATACATGACTTACAATGCAGCTCCATCCTGTCCAGCATTTGCACACTAAAGGCTGCAGTCATGCTGAACAGGGCCATGTACAAAGGTTGCACATGACATCATCCATTTCTGGTGGTTGCAGCATAACCAAACCATGTAGTGTACATGTTGGAAACATCATGAAGGTCATGTTGTGACAGGTGGTGCTACATGTGTGCCATGTTGTGTTATATAGGCCTTGCGTTGTGTATGTGACACTTCGGTGTGCCATGACAGGCAACCTCTGTTTCTAAGGAGGTGGCTTGCGTGTTGGCTGCTAGTTGCCCACTCCTGATAGAACACTACTATGTACTGGCCAGTTGAAATGATGTGTCTATGCTGTACCCTTGGAGGGGTGTCATGCACAGGACTATCCTATTGTAGTAATATGCTATGTTCATCCGTTACTGGACTGTACACCTGTGAGTCAGGGACTCCCTTGCAAATGTTCCATGTCACAGGTGCAGTAGGAGTGAAATAGGAATGTCAAATAGGGATGCAATGGGAAACAGACATACAGAACAAGCTATGCAGCAGGGATCATATTGGCCAGGAACATGCCCATCGTCCTCATAATAACCATTCTTATGAGTCAAGCCAGCAGATGCTGTAGATATTACCTAGGCCAAGGATTAGATTATTTGCAGCCACTAGACACGTAAGAGCAGACCATCAGTGTTGCTAGTACCCATCAAAGCACATGTGATGCCCATGCAGTACACCAGCAACCTATCTTTCCCCTCTGAGTGTGTGAATTCCCAATGGACCTACTGTAGTTATTAGGGATAGTTGGTGGTGGATAGATGCATGCCACAGACACTCAATGGAGGCTGCATAGTACATTCTACATTGCAGCACATGTTCCTGTACTCTGAACACGTTTCTATTCTCCTGCAGCACTAATTAACATGGCACAGATGATGCGTTGCTGACATATGATGAGCCAAAGTACTTGGTGTATGAGTCCCAACTCCTGAAACTGTTCACAATGTGTCATGTGTGCCTATCTCCAACAGTAGGACACATTTCATACAACTGTGGAACTGCGATTTGAGTGAGCCAGCAGTGTGCAGACTGTGGACAGGACACAAACTGGTTCAGCCAGTCTTACATCCAACAAATGCCTGCTGGAAACCTGTTGTTCTCTGCAGCCATCCTATTTTCTGGGCAAATGCCAAGTAAGATCATCAGATTATTCAGCTTCCTCAATGTGCCCACGATTGGCATTGGCACATATTTCAAACATCAAAGGATGTACCTTGAGCTCACCGTGTACACAGTTTGGAAGAGCCAACAACAGGAGATGATCACTACACTCAGGGACATAGATGGAGGCCTGGTACTGGCAGGGGATGGCCGATCAGATAGTCCTGGCCACAGTCCAAAGTATGGTGCGTTCACGTTCATACAGCAGAGAATCAAGAAGGTTCTGGATATTCAGGTTGTTCAAGTATGTTCAGTCGAATGACATGTCAGGGTAGCAGCTGTGTAGGTGTCACACAATGAGAGTTTGAACAGTAAACAACTAGATGTGCTGTGCTGAGCTGTCAAGACACTGGAAGGAGACCTCAAATGCCCTGTCCTGATGTTATTCCATGTCAACACTGTTCCGTGAAGATGTTCCATTGTATCCCAAGGTTGGATGGCATGACACTCATGCACCCACAGCAGTAGAGATGGCCTCAGTGACTCACTTGTATGTCTGGCATCACAATAGTACCTGTTGTCACAGTGGCAGTACAATGATGGTCAGTCCGTCATGGTACAGGGCTCATGATATCCCATGGCCTGCAGCATACATGCAGGTAAGGATATATTCAATGCAGTCATGTGACATGACAACATGATGCGCCACATGCATCACACACACGTACCACCTGAATGGGATTCCATGTTCCACACAGCATCCCTGCTGCACGGCCAACATGTTTGAAACATAGAAACATAGAATTTGATGGCAGATAAGGACTGCTTGACCCACCCAGTCTGCCCATTTCCCTACCTAACGGATAAGCTGCAGATCCTGGTTAACCAACAGCCTACTTCCTCCTACCCCCCACTAGAATTGCCTTATGTCTGTCCCATGCATTCTTGAATTCTCCCACAGTTTTAGACCCCACAACCTTCTCAGGAAGGTTGTTCCATGTATCCACAACCCTCTCTGTGAAGAAATACTTCCTCACATTACCTCTGAGCCATCCCCCCTCTATCTTCAAATTGTGCTCCCTTGTTTTTGCACATCTCTTTTTCTGAAAGATGCTACCCTCATGGACTTTGTTGATTCCCTTGAGGTATTTGAAAGTTTCTATCATGTCCCCCCTCTCCCTCCTTTCCACAAGGCTATACATCTTTAGTTCATTTAGTCTTCCTTCATATGTCTTCTGATGCAGACCCTGCACCATTTTGGTTGCCCTCCTCTGGACAGCCTCCACCCTGTCTATGTCTTTGCGGAGATGGGGTCTCCAGAACTGTACACAATACTCCAGATGTAGTCTTACCAACTGTCTGTACAGAGGGCCAACAACTTCCTGTTTTCTACCAGTGATGCCTCTCCCTATGCAGCCCAGTATCCCCCCAGCCCTCCTACTGCCTTCTCACATTGCTGGCCCACCTTTAGGTCATCTGATATGACTACCCCAGGTCCCTTTCCATTTTTGTTGTTGTCAGTATCTCACCCCCCATTGTGTACTCTTCCCATGGGTTTTTGTTTCCCAGGTGCATTACTTTGCACTTCTTTGCATTGAATCTAAGCTGCCATACATTTGACCATTCCTCCAACCTTGCCAAGTCCCTTTTCATCCTTTCCACCCCACCTTGTGTATCAACTCTGTTGCAGATCTTGTGTCATCTGCAAAGAGACATACATTCCTTCTAGTCCCTCTGCAATGTCACTTATAAAGACATTAAAAAGGACCGGCCCCAGTACTGAACCCTACGGTACCCCACTAGTAACCCTCCTTTCTTCACTGTGGACTCCATTTACTATTACCCGCTGTGTCCTGTTGTCCAGCCAGTGTTTTACCCAGGCTACCACCCTGGGACCCACTCTCAGGCTAGCTAATTTGTTTATTAATCTTTTGTGTGGGACTGTATCAAATGCCTTGCTAAAGTCTAGGTAGACCATGTCCACAGCCCCTCCCTGGTCTACTACTTTGGTCACCCAGTCAAAGAAATCAATTAGATTTGTCTGACATGACCTTCCCGCTGTGAATCCATGCTGCCCTGGGTCCTGTGCCCCACTGGCCACTAGGTACTCAACAATTCTTTCCTTCAGAAGTGATTCTATAATTTTCCCTACCACTGAGGTCAAACTGACAGATCTGTAGTTTCCTGCCTCTGTCTTGCCCCCACATTTGTGAAGGGGAATCACATCCGCCCTTCTCCAGTCCTCAGATACCACACCATCTTCCCATGATTTATTAAAAATGGTAGTCAGTGGTGTTACTAGTTCTTTCCTTAGTTCTTTTAGAATTCTGGGGTGAATCTATCAGGCCCCATTGCTTTATCCACCTTTAAATGGACTGGCATCCCACATAGTGCCTTACAGTGCCCGGAATGCAGCCACAAACTGTGTATGTCTGGCTGACATGTACAGCATGTGTCACCACTGTGTCATTGATGTACAGTAAAAGCATATCATCCCCATCAGCTTGCTGGAACCATAATCACATGTGACAGTTGCCCCACATCTAGTTTGCATTGTTAGCCTGTCCTATCTGTGTACCATAATCATTGCAGACACATGCCGACAATAGTAATGTTGACAACCCTATGATATGATCCGCACCATATATGAGGAATGTGTATGCAGTCCATTATTGTGTGCCATAGGCATGTATGCCTATGAGCTATGTATGGGACCATGCAACAGCATATTGCCATGGAACAGGGTGGATGTCCCATGTCACGTATGGCATTGACATGTCAACAGCACATAGCAGGTTGGTACGCCCTCCAGGTCTTGTGGGCACCTCACATCACGCATGCATTAACTGCTGCACAGACCATCAATATGTAATATTGACTAGTATGTCCAGCAGCTAATGTCCTTACACCAGCAATACCATTTGATGTGTACAATGTGTTATGCAGAGTAATGAAGTGAAGAATAGCACATGGTGTGAGCACAAGGGTCTCAGAAGAGTGGTGTCATTCCTAAGGGATGAGAATGAACTGCATATTGATGTGATGATCACGGTCTTGCATCAGCAAAATCAAAAATGGATATGTGAACACATGAGCAACACATCCCATTACTTTGACTTCTGGCACACAGCCAAAGTTACTACACTGTCCCTTCCGTGCCGCCAATGTCAGATGTTGTAGGCTGTATTGTCACATCATTTTATTTATTTTTTATTTATTTATTGAATAGAATCAGAATTACAATCCTTTGAGTCATAGACTCTTTTGCAAAGGCTCCACGTCAGATCAAAGTAAAAAAGAATGCACATACAGTAAAAAATACACATACAGTATTAAAGTAACAGTACAAGGTTATGCAGACCTAGCTTAATCTTATTGAGATGGTTACATTATCTGGGAGCATACAAGATGTCCCGTGTCAGATAGTACAGGATGCAGTTTTGTAGGATCTCGAGGGACCTCGAGTCAAATATCTGGACAGGGGAAAAGGAGAGTAGGAGGACATAGGAGGGAGGCTGGCACCAACTAAAATAATTGTAACAGTAGGCACCCATAGAACAGCGGGCTCCTGCATAGCAGAAGTCACTGGGGAGGGTTTCAGGGTGCAGGGGGATAACTAGAGTGTGAGTGGGTTAACTACAGTCACAGGTTCTTGAGTCAAGGAGTAGGGTTTTGTGACCTGACTTAAATAGGTTGAGACTATGGGTCATGGAGATGGGGCAGTAGGCTGTTAAGCCATAGAGGGGTGCGGTAGCGGAAAGATCTTTGCCCAAGAGATGTTCTACAGTGGGTGACAAGAAGGGAAGTGTTAGCTGCGAGCATTTTTGTCCGCCTGTTGGGGGCTGTGCGGATAATCGGGTGGAGGCCAATAGGGGCTTGCTGGAGTTGTATTTTTTTGGCAAGGAGGCAGATGTGGTACTTGAGCCTGCCCTGGATGTTTAGCCAACCAGTATGTTTATAAAGCTCACACGTGTGTGTTAACCTGTCATATCCTGTGACTAGATGGCAAGCTTTGTTAAAAGCAATGTTGATGCTGCATAGGGCAGTTTGATCAGCAGATCCATAAATGACTATCCCGTAGTCCACCAAGGAAAGGATAGAAGAGGAGACAGCGAGATGCATGGCCTGGGGAGGTAAGCAGTGCTTAAGCCTGTAAAGGATCCCCAATCTAGTGTTGATAGAGGAGGAGACAAGTTGTACGTGATTACGGTAGGAGAGGGAGGTGTCTAATGTGATTCTGAGATATTTAAAACATGAAACTTGCTCCAGAGCAGAGCCATGTGAGTTTTTTACAACTAGAGGTGCATGACAGTGTGGGCTTTGGCAGTGTGCAAAGAGCATGGACTTTGTTTTCTTGTAACTGATTATAAGGCGGTATTCGGAGAACCATGATTCTAGCTCCCTAAAGTAGTCCTGCAGAGCTAGTTGAAGAGAATTAGGCTGAGGGTGTTTCCAGAACACTACTGCATCATCAGCACTGAGTAGCAAGTGACCACTGCAAGACTTAGGGAGAGAGTTTAAAAAGAGGGTGAAAAGTAGGGGGCCGAGTATCGACCCTCCGAGACACCAGAACAAACCAGTTTGCATGAGGAGAGAGTTGTGTTAATCTTGACTTGTTGAGTCTGCCCTGAGAGGTAGTCTTTGAACCAGGCGGTGACCTCAGGTGCAAAGTTGAGGGGTGGAAGGGCAAGGAGCAGTAGCTCATGAATGACTGTATCAAATGCCTTGGTCAGATCTACATAGATAGCCCCAGCCATGGAGCCTTGTTTTAGGGCCTCATGGATGAATGAAGTGAGTTCGGTAAGGGTGGTTACGGTACTGTGGCCCCTCCGGAAACCATGCTGTTCTTGGCATAGTAGGTCGTGTTTGGTTAGGTAGTCAGTAAGCTGATCAGATACTATTTTTTCAAGGGTCTTGGAGAGGGGTGGTAGGCTTGATATTGGTCTATAGTTGCTTGTGACAGTGGGGTCGCCACTCTTCAGAATGGGGTAATAACGGCTCTCTTCCAGGCTGGAGGGAATTGACTCAAGACATAGGACAGGTTGAGAATTTTGTGAGATGGGGTAGTGTCACATCCAGGGTCACTGAATGAGTTTGAGATCCAGGGAGTCACTGCTACAACAAGCGTTAGCCAGGGCTTTGGAGAGATAACGTTTTGCCTCAGAACAGGAGATGACTCTTAGCCTAAAGGGTGTAGTGTTGTTGATGTCCAAGGTGTCGGAGGAGGGTGGGGGGTAGGGTCAAAGAAGTTCGGTGGGAGAATATGGGAGAGGTCCGAGAAGGAGGAGTTGAGGGCATCAGCGATAGCAGTAGGGTCCTGGGTGGAAGTCCCATTTACCATGAGCTGAACAGGGGTAGGGGAGTGAGATTTCCCACTGAATTCCTTGATGTTGCTCCAGAATTGTTTCCCAGAGCACCAGGAGGAGGTGAAGTTTTGTTGATAGTACGCAGCTTTGGCTTGCCGGGGTGGCCCATGAACATTTGTTGCAGGCCTCTCTATAAAGTTGCCTATCCTGTGGGAGTTGGGAGTCTAGGGCCTTGTGCCATAGGTTGTCCCTATGGTGTAGCTGGTCAAGTAGCGATTGGGAGATCCAAGGGGTGCTTCTGGTTTTTTCTACTTGTTTGGAGAAGGGTGCGAATATGACACAGGCCTCATTGAAGATGGCTATAAAATAGGTGAGTGCCATGTCCACAGACTGTGCTTTGTGAATGGGGGACCAGTCGCTGGAGGCTAGGTGAGATTTGAGGCATGCTAGGGTTCCTTTTTTAAGTTTTCTATGTACAGTGACTTTGGGGGGGCAGGGGGGATTTTAGCGGACCACCGGGAACATCATGTCAACATGTTGCTAATGTAAACACTGTCAACCTCACTCTGCCCTTCTGTAGGTGTGGCAAAGAAAATAGACTCTGCATCATCACAGAAGGACTGCTCTGACATGTCTCTTTGAAAGCAATCTATCATAAATCACCTCTACTGATCTGCAGTGTCAACTGAGCAAGGGGACGATGAACTGATTGTTGCCAAAAGGCAGTCGATGATGCACCATATAAACAATGTGCATGCCAGCCTTCCCATTCCATGTTACCAACAATATGCTCATGGTCCCCTCTGTAACAAGAAGGGATAAGGAGTGGCTACTGCATGGTAAATTGCCTAGCAGGACCACCACAGTGCTGTGCAACATGATATCAGTCAATGGGGTGTTCTTGCGGACAACTCCTTTTACACCATCCATGCTTCACATCAGGGACCTGGTCAATCTTGTCACTGATGAAAGATTGGATTGGAATGGGTGGCCCACATGATGGTTGTCTGCCTATCACATTACCTGGCACAGAACTCTGGACTCTGTGTGTGTGTTGGGAGGGTGGATTGTGTGTGGCAACATGTGTCCCCAACATGTGTTACAGTCGGTGCCCTGACCAATGGGCGGTCACCATGTTCTGCAATGTGGTTACACATCTGATGGCACATGTGTGTGCTGTCACACCAACAACCCCAGTATAGCTGATCTGCAATGCTCACACCTTCAGATCTGGAGCACTGTGGACATGGTGACAGTGTCCATGTACATCACGTAGTGTGAGGCATGTTACTGTGGCAACATGCATGGTGACACCATCCTCACTGCCATGCTGTTACCAAACACACACATGGTCCATGTCCATACATGTGTCACATGCATGTGCAGTATCCCTGGTCATGTGTTACATGGCGGGAGGACCTGGGAGTAAACAAGACTGAGGTCTTGTGTGCAGTCCACATGTGGTGTGGATGGCTAACAGAGGGGAGGTTGCATGACAATGATAGTGTGTGTGTTGTGTGTGTGTGTGTGTGTGTACATCGCAGTAGGACAGGTATGATATGGGCATGTGGCCGGTGGTACGGCCTAGGTTGGCTACAGCTATCAACATATTTTATGGCATCCACAGCATGCTGCTGGAAATGCACTTGGTGACTGTTGTGCTTGTTCTAGTGAGGGGTTTGTACAACTGTTGTCACTCTGACTACATGCTGAACATCACTGCATGCCAACAACACTGTCAACGACATGTCAGGGGATATCACATGGTTGCACATGCAGGACCATACACACAGTCTGGGAGCATGTGCCACAGTTGTCTGTTGTACAATAGGTCACGGTGTGTGTCAGTTGTGGTACACATATGTCAAGCCTGTGGATCCAATGTTGTGATGGCACATCCTACATTGGGATGGTCGGGACAACTGCTGTGACACGTCTCCATTCCTATTACAGATAGTTAAGCATCAGTGAAACTGGATGGAATCCTGAAATCCAAAGTGTTACTGAAGGACATAATGAGAATGTCTAGCCTGCATCAGACATCATCCATTGAGGCATTCCACAGCCTCATACTACACTATGCCCCAAAGCAGACCTGCTTTTCCAACATGAAGATGCATACACGGAAAGCATAGTCATCAACATGCAGCCATGCAGTTGGTCAAGCGTTAGGCACATGTGAGCGTACTACACACTTCACTGTGGTGGTGCATGCCAGGCAACTTGATATCTCGCAAAGAGAGACATCAAGGACAACCTGTCAATACTGTTGTGTGATGCTGGCATGCACACAGTCATTGTGGAACATGTTGACTGCCATGGTGCATACACACATTGTAATGTAGGACAGATAAACATGGTGACCTGCACATGGCTACAGGCCCCCTGAGTGTTATAATGCCCTACTGTCCACACTGTGTGTCTGCACTGTAACAGTTGCTGGGTAGTACAACATTTATGCAGTATTCTAATAGTGATCCTTTGGGAACATGTTAGGTCTGCATCGGCAATATACCTACCATGTTTGTGGTGACCATGTTCGCCTACACATCCACAGGGTGTGGAACAGCAACCCCTGTGGGCAGCTGCTGACTATGCCCTGGTCACACACCATACTGTGAATCATGGGACTCAGAATGTCATTTTTAGGGGAACATGTGTTCCATAGCTACACAGTTTGTGATATACACGAACATGACACGGTGAGGGTGGGTGGATATCTGGCAAGGCCTAGCAACACACAGGGGACAGTGTATAACACACGGATGCATTGTACATATAGTGGCAGACATCATATGTGGGGTTACTTGGAAGTTAGCTGGGCAATGATCAGGTATGGAATGCTACCTGATTGTTTTGGTGGTGTACAGTACCCATCAACTGTCCTGTTGCCTGTGTGGGCATGCATGTTGTAATTAGACATGTGTCATGAACACCATCAGTGTCAATGCATCAACATGGCAGCCAGCAGATAGCATAGGCATTGCATCACACAGGACAGTGTTTCCTAGCATATATGTGTTACTGTGATGTAAGGCCCACTGGCCAACAGTAGCATCCCATTCCTGTTGTCACAGTCTCTGTGGGACACGATGTGCCATTGACAGGGCATACACCTATGATGTATGACATCACATGCTGAAGCTACACTGTTAGGCACATGTGCGACATAGCATCCCTGCTATCTATGTCACTGTATTGCGAGTGTGTTATCCATGTGTACCTGTGAGGCCTGACGTAAATTGACACACCCCTGTTACCCAATAAAGGCACAGTAAACTAATGTTAGAAAATGGGCAAAGAAAATCCCCTCATCCGATTGGCTGACACACATCTTTAGGTGGGCATCTATCAGACAATAGATGCCCACATAAAATTGAGAGCCAGGCCACAGTGCCCCTTCACCCAAATGAGCTATCATAGCACCAACCCTGCTTCCCTATTGGCCAAATCCCGAATGAAAATGATCAAACCTGCCGCCATTTACTGTGACTGGCGGCCTTAGGTGAATCAACATACCCTCCTTGAAGTTTGCCAACCATCTGGCAATGGAAAAAACACAGTAGAAGTGTGCCTCACCGGAAAACTGCCAAAGTCGTGTTACAAAGTCCCCAAAAATGAAGTAAACCGCAGCCTAAGTCTCTCACCGTGTCAAAAATCAGCACAGCATCTGTACACCAACTATTTATTTTGTTTTAATGTAAAAACGTGCTGTACAGTACACCTCATCACACATTTCACCCACAGCCTACTGCCCGGCTCCCACGTTTCATGCCAACCCTTCATTCCAGCTATTCCAAACACTAAAATATCTTACACTGTAATCGTTTATGGCACTAAACGATCCAGCTTGCGTCTTCAATACCCCTGTTGGCTCCTTGACTATGACCCACCTCATTATGAGTAGCATGCCATCTCAGCTCCTCACAATACTCCTTGCTCCCGACCAGAAACCAAAGCTGTTTTTGTAAGAGTACCTTCTCACCGCGCTATCACTATCGCCGTATGACCACAGCCGCAGTTAAGATTGTTATATACTGTATAAAAAAATAATGGCAGAGAGTAACACGGAAAATGAGGCAAGGATCCAGAAAAAATAAAGGGAGATACAAGGAAAGGACCTGTCCAGTTCAGAAAAAGTACATTTCAAAACAAAAGCACCCTCTACTGGCAGCAGTACCAGCAGTGTTAACTCTGTGTGTGTGTATGTGTGTGTGTGTGTGTGTGTGTAGTGTGTATGTGTAAAATCATGGCAACTACCTCAAAAGTCACAACTAAATATAATTATAATGCAGGCGGAGGAACTATTTTATTAGAACTAACTTTATCCTAATTTTCATTAACATTTTTATTAAACTTATTTTTTTCAGTACCCATTTTCTAAGCGCAATAATACCCTCCAGGGTGGGCGGTGTGTGCTATACCGGACCTTCCAGGGCCATAAGGCCCTCCGCCTGTGGCGTCGGGCCTCGTATGCCCTAGGCGGTCCGTATAGCACAATACCGCCCACCCTGTTGCGTATTATTGCTTACATAGTGACTGTGGTGCCAGGATTGCATGCTTCACTGTCAACTAGTCCTGTTGTTCAATATCAGTGTAGGTTCAATGTCATCCACCACATTTACAGGACTGATTGTACCTACCATTGGTGTCATGCAGAGATATTCAGTGACAGGTGTCCACAGGACAGCATGCTGGGCAACAGGTTCCTAGTCCCCCTGTGCAACCTGGGTACATGTGTACAGTCAATAGTCCAATGGGGTGGTGGTTTCACAGTTCAACATTGTGCATTTACGACCATGTCATGTAGGCTGCGATGGCATGGGTATTGTGTGCAGTCAGATATCAATTGAACAATTGTTACTCACATTCCATTTGCAGGTTGGTTCTAGTTGCAATGCACTATAATGAAAATAGTGACCGCATGCAGGCCATCATGACGAATGGAAGGCAACATTATTCAGTTAGATTCCCAAAATCAAAAAAGGGAGGTCACTCCGTATGAAAGGATATGGTCAAGCCAACGTATGGTAAGTATTGCAGTGGTTTATACAGTCTAGTAGTGACACTGTCATGATGTGTGTTTCCCATCATGGCAAAATTACAAATGACTGTCTAGTCTGTGCATATGGGGTGGGGAGGGTATATATGGCTAAAGACTACATCATGTTCGCAGGGGAAACCTGTGGCCTTGCCTCTTGACATGACAGTCTATGGCATCAATGATCAGTACATGTGTACATTGTATGTTTGTTGAGTGGCGGGCTGCTGGACATTATTGGAGTATGTCTATGTCATGGTCTGCTGAGACCTGTATGTCACAGATCTTCTGTGAATTACAGAGGGGGTTTGCATAGTACCATGGACCATACATAGTGCTGTGTTGGGTGATGTGTATGAGGATCCACACAGACATGTATGCCCCTCACAACTGTGTGACATGGGCATTGCAGTGCTGTGACATGACAGCATTCAAATGCTATATACACATAGTGGATGGGTATGTGACATTAGCACATGCACCATTGCGTCACCAAGGTATCACTCAGTGACAGCAGGGTTGGTTTAGGATGCACATAGTTGTGACATGTAGTAGGGCTATACTGCACCACTACAAGCCTGCTGCATGTCATGACGATGATTCCTATATGCCTTCCCTGTGGTTGTGTGTAACCTTTGTGACACATATGTTCAGTGGCTGCTGTCATAAAACTGTCACACATGTGTTCATGGTCTGACAGCACTTACCATCAGGAATGCTCCATAAGACGTGTAGTATTCAGTACTGCGCATCCCAATATGCGCATGCAGCTCTACCATGGTGATGCAGCTGTATGGCAGTGAGCACAGGTTACAATAGCATTACACATCAGGTTGGCACTGGTGACACTACCACAGATGAACTGCAGTGTAGCATCAACATTGTCACATCCCATATCATATGTTGACCTGTCCTGCTACACACAATGGCACATAACAGTATCCTGTAATGATCTAGTTATGCACTGCCAACATCATACAAACATACCTGTCTTGGAGCACCTACTGTACATCACCTGGAGACATTTGTGCATACACACTGTTATTGACACTCGCCAGCATACCTACACATAGCTCTATGCAATCAGTCCTTCAGCAGCAGGTTCAGAGGTGTGTTGAATGACACAACATCATGTAGTGTGGAACAGTGCATGCCACACTGAGCCACACAACCATCAGGGGGTCAACATGCAGGGCTGTACTATGTACAGACAGCTTGCACAGTGTCCAATAGTGACCCTTGTGCACAGCACTCAAACGTAGGAGGACACACATGTGTGTTACTCATGTGCTGCTGTACTGCACAGTAACACCACACTACACTTGCCGTGTTGGCCATGAATGTCAACCTGTGTATTCAAGTTCAAGTTTATTGCAGGAAAACTCCATTGAGCAAGCTCATTCACAAGGAGGTCCTGTGTGTGGTGTTGGTGTATTGTGTAACATGGCATCATGTACGCATGTCTTGCATGTGTGTTGACATGTCAAGAATGTGTCCCTGATATGTATGTCACCTGTACTCGGTGAGTGTCTGTTATTGTGTGTCATTGTCATGGATTGACTGGTCTTGCTACACAGGGTGAAAACCCTGTACCACCAGACAGCATCCCTCTCCACAACAGGGCACAACTGTGTGTCCAGATACTTGCAATTCAATTACTATCGAGTAAAGGTGAACACAGCATGCATCTGTGGTCAGGTGTTCCACAATGGGATAACCCACTGATGTGCATCATTGTGCACACATACCATGTGTAACATGCACATCACTGTGCTGTTCTCCCCATCCTGAACATCTCACTGCACACTGTTGGTGGCACCACCATGGTCAGTCAATTCTGATGGTTTACTGATGTGTACAACAAATCCTGCATGGCCTACAGATGGTTCTGTAACATTAGACATATCACATTGCAATCTGCAATAACACAGCAAGTGGCATACAGAACATAGCACACAATATGAGCTCCTTTTATTGTCTGCAGTATGTGTCCTCATTTCTAACCCTATGTATCTATTCCTCCACAGGTTTTGTCCGCACCCTGAAATGACATCTACTTGTTTCCTACAAGGGTGGACTATGTGATGTTGATGGATCCACTGCTTCCGGGACCCCTCTGTGCATTTTTGGACCACCCCATCAAAACAGTAGCTGTTGCTGGTTTTGTCAGTCGCTTCGAAATTCGGACAAACATAGGCTGAACAATAACTGAACTAGGCAAACTGAAACTCTCGATACATGTTTTGGTCATCTAGAAATGTTGAACGGACTTCATGAACAGCACATGATGGTAGTGGAACACGGTTGTGGCAGCCTAATCGTCCATAACACCATCGCACCAACTGTCGGTATGAGACGTAACGATATCAACTGAAACAAAGAATGCTACACATGAGTGCAATACATTGTACAAATGGTATCACAGGACATTGACATATTCAATCAATCAATCAATCAATCTATATTTTATTTATCCAGGCGGGCACCATTAAGCAAGCTCATTTACAAGGTGGACCCACGGTCCTACAGTAATAATACAGAAAGATAAGTTACAATAGTACAAACAGTAAAAATAGCTGCTATTATAGTAAAAATGTACATTTACAGGTAATATACATTGAACATAGAACTACAAGGAGTTGTGAATAATGAACTTGTGCTGGATCCAAGCCCAAAAACTGTGCATTTTGTAGTGGGACATGTTAGGGAGAGGGTAGGCATACCAGATAGAAGATATCAAGCGCATAATGTAGGGAGAGATGGGGAATAGGGGCGCAAATGAAGAGGACCCAATTGTTACAGCAGAGTAAGGGATTGGGAGGGCGAAGGACCGCACGAAAGGCAACGAAGTGATTTTTGCCCCAAAACACGGTGACATATGGAGGAGAAAAGCTGCCGTTGTACTAAGTGCAAGAGGAGGAATATAGTAGCAGGGGCATAACTGGGAGGGTCCTGGAGGTTGGAGCAGAGGGAGGTGTTGAATGGACGAGGGCCCAAATATTGTTTGGGGCGAAAGACGATAATTATCCCCAAGTGCGGTAGCACGTGCTAGAATCAGGCTGCAGCTGTTCAGAGCGTCAAAGAATAAGATATGGGAGTTTGGCAATAAATTCTGTGGATCTGTTTGTGGGCATGCTAGAGGCAGAGGCACACATTTCAGATGGGGAGGCCACCGTTTGTGGGCCGCCGTTTGAGGGAAGGAGGTTAGTGTCTAGTAAAGCATATTAATGACTGCTGCATGTCTAGCTGACTATCCTGCAATGTGCACATGGTTACCTTACTGCCATTGTGCATGTGGCATCACACACTGTGTCCCCCTAACATGACCCAGTCACACAACGCTCTGTTCCCATGATTGCAATGCCTCTGACCCTTCCTTCCTCTCACCACCCTCACACAGTGCACACTCTACAGTACAGTAGATGGACAATAGTCAAGGATACAGTATGTCTACACTAACACATGTGCCACTAATTTATGTGTTGGGACATCACAGTGATTTGACTCTGGACTCTAGGATGCTACATGGTATACTATATACCCTATACCTGGCTTCATTGTTGACTGTACTCTGTATGTTGCACAGGCACTGGTCACCAACACCACTGACGTACAGTGCATCTGACATGCTCATGTGTGGCTTTCCCTATGACATGGTCACATGTATTGTTGTTGCCACTGTGGGGGCAGTATTGACAATAGCACAGCATCATATGATGGTTCCAGATAGGGCACAGTGATGGGGCTATCTCACACTGCCACATAACATGTTGTGTACATGTTGGACATCACATCAGTACTGTTTCCCAGGCTACATCACAGCCCACACATGTATTGTACCACATAGTTGAGTGTGCACTGTTATCCACACGTGGCACAGGATGGATGGTTGCAATACACTGTGTCACAATAGGGCATTGGCATGGTCAACACCTGCCTCATGTGTGACATTTTCCTGATAGCCATGGTAACCAGACTGTAGATGGTAGCATGTGTGCCCACCCTTGTCTGTCACCACAACGTATACTGACCCTCGACACATTACTTTCCTGATACATTGGACATGGATATTCCATTGTGTAACCTTCCCTGCCGAACTGTGTCTGTACAGTGACAGCCAGTAGTGGGTTCAGTGGTGGATAAGGGGTGCAGCTGAGCCCCCATTGTAGGTTACGTTGTTGCTTCTGCAGTGTACTATGTTGCTGAAGTGTGCTTTCCTGATTCTACTATTGTTTATATTCTAGACTATGGATAACAGTTGTATTGTCTGTCACATATTGTGGTGAAAGGGACACTATCAGACTACATAAGAGATGCAGGATATATTCCATAACATGCACATCATGGCTGCACACCACGTCAGCACCCCAGTCTAGTATGTTGTGCTATGTTATTGTCACTATAGTCTGATGTATGGAATACCTTCATCCTTTTGTACAGAATGCTCACCATGTATTATATGCCTCATTCTGTGGAGTGTCTACTTCAGTACTACCTGGTCGTGGAGCGTGTCTAAATGGGTATCTGACACAGTGGGTTGTACATCTGATAGTGCTGGTAAATATGTACAGGACTGAATGGAACACCCATTGTAGGATCCTGGAACCTCCACTGGTGACAGCATGCCTGTTGAACACTGTATGTGAGACATGTGATTCGAGTAACACATGGCATGTGATGGTGGCAGTGTTCCCATTCTGCACAACAATGGTGTCATGGTAGTCATCAAATGGTATTGCTTAGCAGGATGCATCTGTAGACCATTATGTGCAACACATAGCACTGCATGGTGCTCACTTTGTCGTGACAGTGCGATACAGCCCTACGTTCTGTGACATACTGTACCTTGTTGGACTTTGACACTGTGTTGGCACCAGTCACTGTCATGCATACAGTGGCAGCCTTTGTAATGCTGGGTCCTCATGCCCATCTTGATGCCAGTGCCACTGATATACGGTTCACCGGGGGGGGGGTAGCCTCCAGGGGGACAACATGCTGACTGGTGTGCATTTGCACATGCATGTATTGTTTGAGCCAACTATCTCCCATTCCGCCATATGACACAGTCATTGACACTGTCATGTGTGACACTGACACACACACTGGGCAGCTCAGATTCCCTAACAGTACACACTTTGCCTCACCACCAGGATAGATTGGTGCATACATCTGTCATGTGCATTCCCAACTGACACATGTACATTGCATGTGTTATGTCTGTGTGTCTTTCTGTAGTGATGTCATGACATCACAGTACAATTATTAGACAGGTAATACACAATTGCTGTATCCACACACTACAACTACATGTGCCATTGGGACCTGTCCAGCTACACACTCTGTCACCATGCTACCACAGGTTGCAACTGACACACTTCCCACTGTAGTCATGTATTATGACAGGCCACTATTCAGCATGCTGCATCTGTTATGTGTGGTCCAACAGGCACGTTCATGATTATGCAGTTGTGTTCATATGTGCAGTTGGTGACAGTGACATGACACACAACAGTGTCATATGTTTTAGTTTGTGCTGCGAGTTATGGGATGTCCACAGCATAGGACAATTCATGTTTGATGTTACCTTGTGTACACAACATTTACTGTGTCAACTGCATTGCTCTATGTTGCAGATTTTTCATGACACAATAAACATGTTTCACTTACTCATGCTGAAATTACATGTTGTCCTCATCCTGTGGATACTGCTGTCTGAATTGATAGTAGGCAACTTCAAGCACCCAGCAATCTTGGCAGATTCCATGGAAGCCCGGATGCCACGTGCTGCAGGACACTGGATCGCCGTCACCTTCCTCATTGTGGTGCTCAATCTTGCTTTGGAACTGTTCCGACTCCCTACAGCATGTGCTCGATATCTCATCATCCATTGATACGCAATGTCCACATGTGCACCTGTTAGGTGTGAAAAGGGTATGTGTGACATTAGGGGCCAACCTTGGCATTGTGTACAGAAGTACTACAGTGAGTGCCTTATATTACACTTAGACCTGACTCATGACTACCTTAGCCCATTATCCCAGGTGTGTTTCACTGTGTCATGTGGATTGTCCACCTACACAGATGGTTCACCTGTCTGTATGTTGCTCAGCATCACACCAACAGCTGCAGCACCTGTGCATGCCACATGCAGTCATGTACAGTCAGGGTCTGTTAGCCAAAAGGTATATTTCATGCACACTGGTGCAGCACTAGTCAGGCTAGCATTGGTGATGTATCCAGGTTGTAACTGTCTGGGCACAAAGCAGGCAGGGCTGTGTCCGCATACAATGATCGTTGTCCCTTTCACATGCTGTCTGCACATGTATACACTGTTGTGTGGTGTGCAGCACTACTGCACATCCCACAGATGGACTGGACCACTATACACATCCTCTGTTGCTCCATCAGGAGACAGGCCATATGCTGGCCTTTGGCAACACTCTCAACAGAGGTGAACCACTGCTATTGGGACACTCAGTAACCATTTCCACTGTGGAACTCAGGTTGTAGTATGCACACATGTGCATGTTTCCATGGTGCCACACATGGTTCCACTAACAATTCCACATTGTGCCAGCCTGTCAATCAGCATGTCAGTTACATATGGGGGACTAACTATGCAGTGAGTACTGCATTACTGAGTACATGCATGTGCATCCAGTGTCATATGCTGACACATTACTACAGATCCATGTTGGACAGTAGATTATGGTATTGGTTGTCCAGCACTACACACAGAGGGTGGGCATGTCATGATGGCCACCACTGCTGCCTTGATTGTGTTCAGGACATATAGGGTTGGTCACAGCACTCGCTGTGTGTTGGAGATAGCCTTACTGTACACCAGTCATGGGGTTATAGTCTTGTTGTGCTTCCTATTACCAGTTGTCAGCTGCAGCGGTGCAGATGCAGTGCTACCGACACAGTATTGGTGTATCATGTACATTGTTGGTTGTACTGTGTAAAGATCTGAAGTCTGATACTTAATAAATAATGCCCAACAGGGTGTTTGTCGTGCTGGGATAACGTCACACCTCAGGTGGTTGGGCACAAGGCCGCTGGCCGAATGCGTCCAACAACAGAGGTGTGATGTTATCCAAAACGACACACACCCTGGAAGGCATTATTACTATTATACAATGGCTCGTTGTTATATATAAAATAAAAGAATTATTTTAAAGAATGTTTTTGTTAGTGTGGAAAAATATTTTTGCTTCTTAGGAGTAGATGCAAAAAAAGAGAGCATGGCAGCCATAATGTCATCCATATTGGTTCACAGTGAGGCTGAGACTAGACCCGTGATGTTGTGCTGGGATAACATCATGGATCCAGCCCAAGACTGACCAATCAGAGTCCAGGATTTTTTCTTGCCATTGTATAATATGTGTTAACATCAACAGGTTATGTGTACCTCAGTGCTGGACGAGATACATGGTGCTGGGATAGCACATGGGATTAGGGGATGGCTGTCAATTGGGACACAACATGTCTGGCATGTTTGTGTAGAGTGGTTTCGGCACCATGATACTGACATTCACATCCCTGCTTTACATAGGAGTGTTGCTATTGTGCAGCACAGTCCACATGCATGGACCATCTGTGACATGTGGGCACGGCATGAAGGCAGGAGGGGAGTCAGCTATGGTCCCTTGTGTCCTGATACATGTTGTGATCCATGAGTGCATTAGGCATATAGCAGCCTCACAGCTCATGTGTGTGTGTGGCACTGTGTTTGTCCATGACAAATGTCAGTCTCAGGTGCTGGCAGACCCTGGTTTCACAGGCTCCTTTGACATATTACAGATGCGGTGGACACATGACCCCCTGTGATATTCACACATGAGCACTCTGAGGCTTGGCTAGTGGGGCTCATCCTCTATTCACTGATGGGGGAAGTACAGTGGGGGTATGATGTAGGTCTTCAGGGACATCAGGGGCATGTATGGGGTACACCTTGAGGGGGTGCTACAGGTGACGGAGGTGGGGATATCGGGGGGACTTGGGGAGACTGGTCAATGAGGACTAGGGGGTGGGGCAGGGTGGCACTGCTTCACTGTGAGTGTTGTGTATCCCTGGATTGTGCAACCTCCAGACCTGGTGACTGTTGCACCTGTGGGGGTGGGTCAGGAGGGGCTCTGATGGGTGGGTGGGGCCACCCAGTACTTACCATGGGTTTGGGGGCTGGACTTTGTGGGAGTGGGTTGCTTTAACAGTGCCCTGTATGAGCACGACTCCACAGGCACACTCCACTGCCGCTAGGCATACTCTTCTGACTGTTTAGCATGTGCCTGTGTCACATGGTCTGTGCGTCCATGTGCACATGTCACGGACACTGCAGTATGTCCTAGTGTGTGTGTCACAGACAGGGCACTGTGCTGAGTACCAGTGTCATGCTATGTCTGCTTCACTGCACATTTGTGTCATAATTGCTACAGTCATATCGGTGGTGCTCCACTGCATCTTACATCATGGAGTGATGTATGTTTCTTGCAGCACACCATGCCATCCACCACCACAGGAATGTGCATTTTTGTTGGGTTAGTTGTCCACAGACAGCAGTGACATGATCACCATGACTTGTCCATACACGTGTTCCAGTCAAGTGCCTATTGCATCAGAACACAGTGTGTGCATTCAGACAACTCTCCTTGGTGTGACCGGTGCCATGGCCAGGTTGATATACACAGCCACTGGAATGTCATGTCTGTGTGCACCCAGTTGTCACCCACACATGCCAGTTGTGCACTGTGCCAACCCCTACCATCAACAGTGGTATGCACATATTTCTCATAAACAGCATTGCCCCACTGTTTCAACCTTTGCCTGTCAGTTTGTGTACTTGCCACCATCCCTGCCTGTACATATGTCCTTTCATGGCATGTACCTCACCATCACTGGTGGACCACAGTCAGACATACCCTCACCATCTGCACTGCAGGCATGGGAATAGAATGCATGCCTGAGTTGCTCCCTCCATGCCCAGACTACCACTGCACACGCAACACAGAGTGTGTTGCAACACATCCATACATGTGGACAGGCTCACTGCTTGTTTGCATGCACATGACACTTTCACCTGGTACAGTGTGTTACATTGCAACTGTATGGGGCAAACTGTTCAATACAGTACAGGGTGGTGGAGTGTCACACATGCATCTGTGGTAAAGTACATTGTGCGTTACCACACCATGGTAGACAACTATGTGTCCCTCAGACTGCACACAGTACAACATTTCAATGTCTGTGTCCAACATGTTACATTGCTGTGCATGTCACCACCATTGCTGTCACATACACTACACACATGACACATTGTCCTGCCTGTTCATTGTGATATTGACATGCATTGTGTCTCAGCCATCCCCTGGTCATGATGTGTTGTGGTGATGTATGCCACAGCCAACACCACACTGGTATCACATATGTGGGCACTGCCTTTGTTCATTGGGGTATGGCAGGGGTGTTGCAGGTGTGTACTTGCTTGGGCAGGCAGGGGCCCGCTGTCATCCCCATGTGGTTACTGTGGGTCTCATGGGGTCTTCGATGTCTCCTGGTGCCATTTGTGTGGCATTGTCATGGCAATGTTGCCATGCCACAGGCATGTGTGTGGGCAGATGGTGCCATGGACCAGTGCAGCTTTGCACATGCAGACTTTCATGCAACTGCATTGCCACATCTTGGTCCTCTGGACAGGGGACACATGCTGGGCTACAGGGTGGACTGCTGAGGCCAGCACCGCACAGGCCACTGGCTGGTCCATCCATGCAGCATGGTTCTATCATGCACATTCCAACATACATGGACTGGGTCATTGCTGTACAGCAGTCAGGTAGTTGTGGCGGGACCTCCCCTGGGGTACCTATGGGGGCTGTCTGTCCATTGCTGTTTCAGTATTGGGTAACTCTGTGATACCCCGTGGGGATTGGGGTGGTAGTGTAGCCTGCAGCTGGATGCAGCCCTCAGAGATGCACCATGTCCCCTTGTGCATATACTGTATCTTCAGTTGTGTACAGACATGTCCTATGTGTGCAATTCGGTGTCTATGTACACATCTGTACATATCCCCCAGCATACTGTCTGGCACTGTTTTCAGTTTTCTGCTGTTGTTGTATTGCTGTTTCTGATGCCTGTACCTGACAACAGCTGACCTATGTTTCAACTTGTCGTGTGACATTGCTGACAAGTGCTATGCATCATCTGGTATCTGGTGACCTGTGGCAATGGCGATTGTTATGTCATACAATACAGACACAGCACTGTATCACGCTTAGCAGTCATTGTTGCCAATTCTGTCAGCATTTAGCTCGCCCTTATCTTCACTGTCATCAGACACCTGGACCTGCAGGCTTGTGGTTCACAGCAATACGGACAGATCTCTTGTGCGTCTTATGCCTTCTCTGCATTCAACGATGTGTCTGTCACATCACTTTCTGTGTCTGACTGTTCATCCTCAGCATGTGATGATGTGTCTTGGGCATCACCCTCACGCTCTGACTGTTCATGCTCATGTGTTATGTTGATGCTCTCCTGTGTGGATACACTGTCATCTTCACTGAATGATTCATCATCCACAGAGGGCATTCCTGTATATTCCCTGTAAGAGACATGACAGACACACTGTGACCCCCCTCTTGCATGTACATTGTTATTGTGCAGACTATACTTCCCCCCTTTACTACTGGGGAACAGTCACATGCATGCATCCAGCACTTGACTTGCATGTTCACATGCTTACCATCAGCTTACGGTTTCCCACAGTAACATGCATCATTGGGGCCACTTCCAGGACATATGTCAAGTCACCAGCAATTGTACCTTGCACCATATGCTGATATGCCAGTGACCCTGCACCCGCTTCCATGACAGGCGGGTCCCAGGTGGCTACAACCTGCAACATGTGGCACCCCAGGCAGTATGCCACAGGGATGACGCAACTATATAGGGTGTCACACGCCGCAGTACAGACCTCCAACAGGCTGCAAAGCTCCACATCCTGGATCCCTGGATGGCATGCCCCACCCCCACATCCCTGTGCCACACAGCTATGCCAATGGCCCGCCGGGCTATTCAGGCATCCCCACTTCCCCCTACCCCACTGGTGGATGGCCAGACACCCTACAGTGGCCTTCACATCATGGCAGTCTAATGCCCCCCCTGCAGTGCAAGCCCCAACCCCAGCCCCAGTTGGCATCCGGCAATACCCACCTGACACCTCCATGGGCAGCCGCAATCTGAGCACCTTCAGGGTGTGTACTACTGTTTACAGAGTGCACTGCAGATACTGATTGTGTGCTTCCTGTATGCAGTGGTACGTGCTCAGAGGGTGCTCAGTCTGTGGCTGGCCATGGGGGTGTGCAGCGTGTTTTTGCATTCTCCAACTGGTGTTGGGGGGTGGACAGGCACTATGGTGGGGTGCAGTGGACATCCAGGATATGCAGGGGCTCTGTGGTGTGCACTGTATGGACTGTGCACAGTGCAGCACTGATTGGTGCTCGGGCATATCCTGGGGGGGGGGGATTTTCCATCCTTGCAGGCAGCATTGCCAGCCATATGTTTTTCGCCCCATGGGGTTTGTATTGCTCTTCAGGGCTCTATGGAGTATTGGGACATGGGAGGGGGGCTAGCCTTGCGGGTCATGCACTGTGACTCAGGGGAATTTGGGCTTGGGATGTCATCAGCCCACATAGGGTCCCTAATGCATTGGTGGATGGTGGGGTGTCAGTGGGATTGGGGTGGGGCCATAGGGTGACACAGGCACACTCCAGCAACACCTGGTAGATGTTACAGTCACTTGGACTGGCCACTAGCTGGTCTAGCAGTGCTTAGACCATTTTACTCCGGGGGTTGTCTGGGGAATGTCACATGTGCTGATCCACCAGTCACACGCTTAGTATAGGGCATCCCTGTTGCCATACACACCCTTGCACCCTGTCACAGGTGGTATATGGCATACCTACTGATGTGGATCGGCTTTGGCGCATGACGCCTGTGACATGTTGCAGGCCACCTTCTGGACTTATGAGTGATGTCACACATGGCGTTATGTGCTCCTTGCGCCATGTATTGTAGCACATGTCACATTGTGGCATTTCACCCGTTGTAGACTCCGGCCCAGTGTGTCATTCACCACAGCATGATCACACATTGTCTGTTGTACAATTCCTGGGGATAACACATCATAGACATGCTTGGGGGGAGGGGATGTTGGTGTGTCAGCAACACTATTCAGACCTGTTCCACACATTGTCATTCAGCATGCCTGATGTCCTGCATGGTCCATGGGACCACTGTGTTTGGTCAGGCATCATCTGGTCATTGTGCACCACCATGACATGACTCCATGCAGATGGTGGTACAGGTATTGTTGTCCTCTGCGGGTGCATTTCATGTTTGCCAGACATCGTCTGCATACACAGTGGCATGTATTCTGCCATGGTGTACTTGCACTGGGATTGTCTGCTCTGCTGTCTCCCTGGTGTACAAACACAGACACATTGTAGATTTCCATGCACAGGTATGTACGCATCCACATACACACACACACACGGACACATTGACAGACCCACCCCACAGCCACACACACCTGGACACACATGGCTATGCAGAGTACACTATGCCATTGTACATACATACATCCACCAGTGACTGCTTCCATGATGGGTCCTGTGTACTGTCTGATGTCCCACTGCAGAGATGCATTGACATTCATCTGTGCACAGGCGTTGTCACACACACTCCACCACTGCACAGCCATACACATGTCCACTACCAGACTGTGCTGTTATTTCCACACCATAGTACACTGCTAACATCCGACACATTCATCACCGTGTTGTACACATGCTTGCTGTGTGCAGGATGTTTCCCTAAGTGATGCACTCATTCTCAGTCAGCTATGCACGTTGGGACATGGGCAGCCACCCTTCATGGCCCAAAGGTCACGCCACAGTGTGTGATGCATCTCTGGGCTCAATCATCGTGTGATGGCACACCATCTAGATTGCTACACTACACGCAATGCAGCAACACACGGAGGGGGACACATCCCATCCCCAGTGTCAGCATTCATGCATACACATATCAACGGACTGTTTCAGAATGCAGTGACATGACCACCTGTGCACATATGCAGTGACATTACACGTACGTGCAGCAGTCACATACATGGACATGTTGCAGGCACAGTGAGTTGTCACACCTGTGTTCATTGTACATCACATGCCCACACCATGTCATGTACACTATGCAGGACTCGACTCCTGTCCATAGTTCATGCCTGTGGTGTGGTACCATCACCATGGTGATGCACACCTGTGCAGGGGACCCCATATCCATGCCAGTGTCACACATCCACTGCACTATGTCACATCACAACTCTTGGGCATCACTCAATGTCAAAAGCCAGCATTGCACTGCCCACTGTGAACATGCCACACTACATTTGCGGTGTGGGTGTCCTTTCTCTGCTGCGGTACTGTGGCAGGCACATGTTTCTTGTCCACCATTCCAGTCCCGGCTGACGAATTGTGACTGGACTCCATCTTCCAACTGCCTTTGGCTATTTTGCACAGTGTTGTCAGGGCTGTGTGTATGGTGTTTCAGCATGGCACTACTGCTGCAGCTGTCAATGCACATGTCCTGGACACTATGATGTTCCTCTACACACGGACTGCACATGGGTCAGTTGCACTGGCTGACATGACCTGTGCACACCATGGGCACATCATCATCCTATGTGCTCCCCTTGGGTCATTGTCTACAGGGCCTATGTCCCTGTGTTACATAGTATGTGTGGACCTGTGTATTATACATACCACAGTGTCTACACCTGCTATCTGCCCTTCCTGCTGCAGTTCATGCTGCGTCCTCATGGTACAGACCTGAGTGATGCATGACGGGATGTCCACCTCCCTCATTGGATACCTATGCCACCCACACCACATTCACATTGTAGCAGGCTTCTGTGTACCTGGTGTGACAGCTTGCAACATACATTCTGGACATTGTGTTTATGGCTGATCCACACCCTGCACTGGCATGTCTTCCTACCCTATGGTTGTCTCTGTGTGGATGCATTTCCACTATGCTATTGTTGTTGCTGTAGGTGCAGTGGGCCCCCTCCAGGGCACCCTGGTGTGCATGGCACTGGTATGGCATTACGGTCACATCCAGTGGCTTTCCTGCACTGCTCTGGGTCATCACTATGCAGTCAGTCACACTCACTGTGCTGCAAGGCACTGTGGCACCCCCACAGCACTGTGTTCCTTGGTGCACTGTTGCACCTCTACACTTGGCCAACCTGTACAGGTGTACCCTTCCCTGCCACACTGTGTCTGTACAGGGACTACAACTCAGACAGTAGTACTTGTTTTTATATTTACTGTGCAGGGTTTCACTGTAGACCATGCATGAGTGGTTTCTTACTATTTTAAAACTTTAATTTGTACTGTTGTGGTGTTTGGGCAGCCGGTGACCCTGGACATTACTTCCGGGTCATGTAAGACTACTTAACTCTTGTCCAGCAGCGAACGCCTTAATGATTCACTGATTCCTGGAGACAGTGGTGTTTGCTGTCCCAAGGGGTGATACAGGCACTCCTCAGTATAATTATTAGCTTGAATCGCCAAATCCTCATCCCGAGGCACTGAGCCCTGTAACCTAAGACAGGAAGAGGAGATGTAGTCCTTCATAAAACCTTGTGGACTACAACTCAGACAGCAGTACTTGATGTTATATTTACTGTGCAGGATTTCACTGTAGACCATGCATGAGTGGTTTCTTACTATTTTAAAACTTTAATTTGTACTGTTGTGGTGTTTGGGCAGCCGGTGACCCCGGACGGTACTTCCGGGTCACGAGAGACTACTTAAATCTTGTCCCGCGGTGAGAGGAGCAAGCATGCATTTGCCGCATGCGAAGTCACGTGCAAAGACACCCACATCTTAGTGCATGTTTTGCATGTTTTCGCATGGAACAGAGTGACGGGTCATGCTCAGGATTTGTTTCCCAGGTACACCATACATAAAGTTTATTAAGGTCTACAGGCTGTAGTCAAGTATAGCTTTAAAACATAAAAATAAGGAAATAAATATTTTCACCTACTGACAGTAGCTTCTTTAGTTCCTTAGAGCAGTAGTTTGTAAGGTGGTATTAGGTCAACCAGTACTACAGACCAATTGTAAACCATAATTATAAATAATGGCTGAAGTATTACAAATTCTAAATGGGAGCTTAGCTCATGAAATGCATTTCATGTGATATGTATAAGATATTACCAGACAATGATAGTGAGCCATCTAGGTATAGTAATTGTGTACAAATTGAGTCCCTCACAAATGAAATCAAGTTATTTGGTTCTAGAATGATTGATTTAGAAAACAGTCAAAAAGCAATGGCAGTCAGACTTCAGGTTGAATTTAACAAACCTGTTCATTTCTTGGAAAAGACATCCACTACTGATCAATTAATTACGAGTCAATCCAATAATTTAACTATAATGGCACCATCTAACTGTATGCCTCCACCTATAAATACACTTGGCACAGAGTTAAAAAAAAAAAAGAGCCAGAGAAATAGATACATCAGATACTATAGACGAGGAATGGTGTATGGTTCAGAATGCTAAAGTACCAAAAAAAATGTAGGAGGGCAAATATGTTTAACATTCGACTATTCAATCATTTTGACCCTCTCTTACAAATTACTGAATTTGAACCAAATAATGAAATGTCCCAGGATTATAATACCTCACAGCCCTCTAGTGATTTGAATTGTACTGCAACAAAATCCCTTGATCCATGTTACCCACTACTGGAGCAGAACAATATTGTGGGCTTCACTACTATACAGACATTAGATCAAGGCACTGGGGAGACTAATTTAGTTGACATTCCCATGACTAACTTCCTGACCCCATGTACTCATCTGGCAGTCCCCAGTACTAATGCCCACACATTACCATCAGTATATGTACTTGGGGACTCAATAATAAAACACCTAGACAGGGCAATTTGTAATCCCAACAAGGCTAATCGAACCCTATCTAGTTTTAGTGGAGCAAGAGTCGAAGATATCACATTTATGGTCAATAATATAATTGACAAAAAGGATACATCTCCTGTTGTACTAGTGCATGCTGGTGCTAATAATGTTTGCCATAATTCTGCTTTAGAAATAAAGCAAGACCTGGTAGCCCTTAAAAATAAATTAACAGTTGCTCTGTCAGAGATTCTTCCTATACTCAAGGCCTCAAAATTTGTCAACAATAAAATTAAAAACATTAATTTGTGGCTACGTACTTGGTGCTGTAAGCAAGGGATAAAATGTATCACACACTGGGAGGAATTTATGGATCACCCAGAATTGTATTGTGGTGACAGCCTACATTTAAATAGAAGAGGTAGCCTTGTTCTTGGGAAACAATTTAATACGTTCATAAATAACACTTTAAACTGAACAACTTGGGGAGAGGCAGCCTGTTTCTGCATCTCTTAATGTATCAAATATTCAATCAAACATAATAGGACCAGTTTTACACTTCCAAGTAATTAGTACATTATCGGTTAATGCTAGAAGTCTAACAAACAAAATCGAGGAGCTCAAATATATCTTAAAAGATCAAGATTTAGCTATATGTGGCATCATAGAAACATGGTTCAAGAATAGTGACTGGGGCATGGATATCCCTGGCTATATTAGATACTCTAAAATAGACAAAATAAGAATCAGGGGGATAGCTTTATATGTATCTGAAAAATATAAATCTTATATGTTGGATTCAACCCAAGCCTCCTGTCATGAAATAGAAATCTTATGAGCCCATATTAATCTACCTGGAAAGCATTTAACAATTGATCTAGCTTACCAAACTCCCAATCTAGATTATAATGAAAATGAAAGAGTTTTGTCTAAATTGGAGAACATGGAAGTACAATCAAATTATATTTTGATGGATGATTTTAATTTCCCCAGCATTAACTGGTCCACATTAAATGCTGTTGGGTCATTAGAGAATAAATTTCTTAACTTCACAATTAATTCCAACCTGGAACAAGTGGTCTCGGGTAAAACTAGAGGAAGTAACCTATTAGATCTGGTTCTAACAAACTGTGAAGAAGATATTACCACCCCTTGTGTCCTTGAACCGTTAGGTACTAGTGATCATAATATGATCAAGTTCAGTATTATTACCTCTACACAACATATTAGAGGGTCCACCAGAATGAAATACTTCAATAAAGCTAATTACATACGTATGAGGGATTATCTTGCTGGCTGGGAATGGGAAAAAGAACTTAGTGACAAGAACCTGACCACATTATGGAACTTAATATTGGATAAACTGCAATTTTGCATAAATAAATAGGTTCCTAATAGAACAAAGTATAAAAATAGCCATAGGGTTCCGGTTTGGTGGAATGGGAAAGTTAAAAGAGCCATTAATAGGAAGAAGAAATACTATAGGAAATATAAACTGCAACCAACTGATTTAAATTGGAAACTATACAAAAAGAGTGCCATTAACGTTAAAAATATTATAAGAAAATCTAAATTAAATTTAGAATTACATTTGGCTACAAACAAAAAAGATAATAAAAAAAGTTTCTTTAACTACATAGGGTCTTTATATGGCAATAAAGCTAATATTGGCCCACTAGCAATTGATGATAAAATAATTAGTGATGAAACTGAAATGGCAACTCAATTTAATAAACAGTTCTTAAGTATATTTAATTCCAAAGAATCAATACCTATTCTTCCAGATTGTAACAGTTTGGAATGGATTCTCTTCACAGAAAATGAGATAATGGAAGCATTTTATCATTTAAAATGTAATGCTTTACCTGGTCCAAATGGGATACACCCTAAACTAATTAAAGAGCTGAGTCTTGAATTTAAAGGTCCCTTCACCTTACTCTTTAACACCTCTCTGAAAGAAGGGAAAACTATTTCAATCTGGAATGGGGCCATAGTAATCCCTATTTACAAAACTGGCAATAAAAAAAACATTAACAACTATAGGCCTATAAGCCTAACATCTGTTATTTGTAAATTGTTAAAGAGACTTATTCAGAAACATGTAGAAATACATAACCTCCAAAATAATTTAACAGATGTTAACCAGCATGGTTTTCAGCCTGGTAGATCCTGTTTAACCAATCTGATCCATTTCTTTGAATCAGTGAGTTCAGCTCTTGATGAAGGTTTGCCAGTAGATGTCATATACGTTGATTATTCTAAGGCCTTTGACATGGTTTCACACAAGATTTTGATTGAACAACTTCTTAAATTTAGTTTACAAGATAATATAGTGAATTGGATTGCCGCATGGCTTACCAGCCGGAGGCAGAGAGTAGCCCTAAGAGGATACCTTTCCGAATGGGGACCTGTTACAAGTGGTGTACCTCAGGGCTTGGTACTGGGGCCCGCATTATTTAAAATGTTGATTTCATCCATGCAAACTACTGGTGATGCCTGGTAAGTCAAGTACACAGATGATTGTAAATTAGGTTGCATAGTAAATAATACACTGTCTACAGTTGATCTGCAAAATAACCTTAATCATCTAGTACTTTGGGCGCATAACAATAAAATGAGCTTTAATATTAAAAAATTTAAAGCTATGCACCTAGGGCACAATAATATTAAAAATATTTACAAGATAAACAATATACAACTACAATAAACTAATAATGAAACCAACCTTGGAGTGATAATTAACAATAAACTAACATTTGAGATGCATAATAAAACAGCTGTTAAAAAATGTTATAGAATTATCAACTGCATCTTAAAAAATATTAAAAGCAGAGATCCTAAGGTCATAATACCTCTTTACTCAACTCTAGTACGTCCTCATCTTGAATACTGTGCTCCATTATGTGCACCAACAACAGGTAAATGTAAAAAATTAGTGGAGGGTGTACAAAGAAGAATTACAAAGCACATTAATACTGTTCAAAATCTGAGTTATGACCAAAGACTTGAACACTTGGGACTGTATTCCTTACAATACAGACAAACCAGGGGAGATCTTTGCTTTACTTATAAAGCTAGTAAAGATGATTATCTTATGGAAACCCTTGGGCTGGTTAGATATACTGGCACCTTTACCACAAGATCTGACAATTTAAAATTAAAAGGGAATACTAATAGGACTAACAGGAGTAATAACTGGTTCAGTCAGAGAATGATTCCAATCTGGAACACATTACCTTCCGATGTTGTCAATAGTGATAGCATGGTTATTTTTAAAAATAAGCTTGACTATTATATGGGTCAAAAAAAGACATCTTTTATTAGATAAATGTCTATATAGGTGGCGAGTTTCTTATGAACCTCTGGTCCCCTTAACTTGTAACATCCTATGATCCTATGACAGGCAGTAGCAGATCCAGTGGAGGGCAATGGGTGCAGCTGTGACCCCATTGTAGGTTATGTTTGACCCCATTGTATGTTGTTCCTGTTGCATTTTACTTTGTTGCTTCAGTGTGGTTTCCTGAATCTACTAATGCTACTGGTCTCAGCTTTCCTTTGTGTTTCCTGCAGTGCTGTGGGATGTCACTGGACAGTCAGTCACACTCACTGTGCTGACATGCTCTGTGACACCCCCACAGCACTGTGTTATTTGGGGCTGTTGCACTTCACTGCAATCTGCTCACTGTGCTGCCTTGCAGTCCCGTTTCTGCCTCACTGTTGTGTTCTGAGCCCCTGAATTGTGTGCTCCACTCAAACATCTGTTTTGGTTCCGTGGCATGTGTACCTGTGTTCCAGATTCGTCGGGCAGCTCTCCGATTCTGTAGCCCTCTGATTTGGCTCCTCCTTTCTCCCCTTTGCACTGGGTACGTCTTGCTTACATTGGGATTCATTTACTGACGTCACGTGCTGTTGGTTCCCCTCACTCGGCTGCATTCAGCTTTTCTCATGTACAGTATGGGGTTTTCTTCATTTCTGGCATTTTTGGTGCATCTTTTGGTGGAATGGACTACCAGCCACTGCTTCAGTGCACAGGACCCACTGCATGGCAGGGTGATGCCCACAGGTAGGTACATGCTCTTTAATATAAAAAATGCACAGGTAGATTCACTAATGTGTGGTAATTGAGAGGCAGGCAGGCTTGAACAGATACTCCCCCCCCCCTTAAATTAGACTGAGCTAAAGGTATAGGTACCAGCTGGTGTTAATCAGCAGACAGCATTCTGTGTATCCATTTCATAAAGTAATTGAAGATCAGAAGTGTCTCTAGGTCCACCATCATGTGCCCATAAGCTGGAATAAATAAGTATGCAGTGCAAACATGTACACATTTATTGGGGTTAGCCTAGCCATTCTACTACCCAGTGTACCCTATGGTGACTGAGTGCAGGTGCATCAAACCTAAGGATGTTTGTGGGTTGGGGGAACAGAAACACAGCAACAGAGATCTGGAAGGGGAAATGGAGTAAGCATGTACACAGATATTATTTAAACAGACACAGGTTCAAGCATACCACCCTCAAAATCAACAATCCCCAAACACAGTCACAAAACTCAGTCTCCAACAGCCCCCTACCTCTGGGGCACCAGATGACCCGAAGGCCCATGGAGAGGTACAACAGTTTATGTGTGTGTACACAATGAAGTGACAAGGTGCAGGCCTGGCAGTTGCAGATGGCAAAGTAACAGTGGAGATAATTATTGGTTAAATGTGCATCCCAATTACCAGTCCCAACATAAGAATTAGAGTTCAGACACAAAGAGTTGGATCCAAGAATACCTGCTCTACTGCTGTCGGTACCATTGAAACTATAGTTGCTCACCTACTGTGGTATGCAGGCATTCATCCCTGAACAGATGTATGCTGTGGTAGGACAACTGTGTATTGGGCAGGTGGTCAGCTCATGACCAGGCTAACTTACATGTCCCCTACCGAGGATATGGCGTGGTGCTATGGACATGTAGCAGCTGAGCAATGGAGTTACTGTGCATATGTAACCCCTAGATGGCGCTATCCCAGGGGCTACTACCCCTGCCTGATTTGCCACTAACAGGTTGAGGGGCCTGGATCCAATGGCGGGTGCCTCCACCCAGAGGTCAGGGTTTGCAATAGTTAAACTTACTTGGTCACAGCCCTCTGGGACACTGCAACCCCCCTTTCTTCCCACTAGTGGCCCACACAATATATTGGAATTACCTTCACAGTATACACTTACCCCCAGGGGTGGTTCAGGCACTGGGACCTCCTGTACAATAAGATACAGTGCAACAATCACAGTACAATACTTTAACATAGACAAATACCTCAGGCAGTATAACTTTGCTGAAACAAGCAGCTCGGATTTATTTAGGGGAATATAACAAGGACAGGGGGAAATCAGGTTAATTAGCTTATCACTTTACTATCTACCTATGGCTCTGTGCACAGGCCTATCCCTACCAGTTACTGTCCCTGGGTACCCAAGCCCTAGTGGCTAGTCCAAACCGTGGCAGCGTAGGGGGCCCTTTCACACAGTGAAAAGAAAATAAGTTTAAACAGTCAGTAGTACAGTGATTCCAGTTGGTTTAATGGCAATTCAACAGGGGCGACCCTGAATTAGTACTCACGACCTCCAAACAAGATAGGGTCCTTCAACGTCAGCAGGGCTACTCTTGAGCTCCACGAGACTCTTCTACACATTTATATGGTAAAAAGAAAGTACTATACCAGGTAGGCTGCTTCTCTATCCATCGCAATTACTGCACAATACCCGGGAGAACACACAGCAGATTCAGTTCCTGACAGACAGAGTGCAATTCAACAATTTCTCCAGTCTTCTACAGGGTGAGCCTGGTTTCTACTCTTCAGAGATCCTTTGATTCTTTTCACAGGACGGATTCAGTCCCAACAAGCAGTTACACAAGCTGCAGACCGGAACTCTGGGCCTTACACACGTTTTTTGACTGAAACTGTGCACTGAAGGAGCACAGGGTTTCTTTCCCCTTCACTGCCAGATCTAAACTGAAACTCCAACAGACAAAACTGGGCACTTCCTTTGAGCTCCTCCCAGTTCTTGACTGGATTGGCTGTCACTCACAATAGACTGCTGCTGTTGGTCCAAAAAGGCGCCGAAGTCTAAACTACATCTCCCAGAGTCACTGCCCATACAATCCTCTTGTGTCTGGCTCAGATTATGAGTCCAAGTTCTGATTCGTCCAAGGCACCATTTAGAGCTAGCTTACCCACACTGATTGGTCCAGTTCAGCAGTTCAAACCAGAATGGGGAACTAGGCAGACACTGTTCTGACTGCAAAGAAAGCAGGTTAGACAAACTGTAATTTCATTATTACTCTAAATGGTTTCTGGCAAACAGTTACATCTTTCAGATAGGTTCCCTTTGCACTCCTAGTGACTGCAAAATGGAGTGAATTGCAGCAGCTTGAGTGGTACTCAATCAAAGAAACACACAGTCCCCATACAAACTAATTATGTCTGCAAGCAGACAGCTCTTAAAGAGACAGTACCAGAGGTTCTAAAAACACTCACTGATAAATGGCTTAAACGCCAAACACCATTCAGGCTTGGAGCATTCAAGCAAGCTCCTGGAAGTCTTTTGGGAACCCCCATTTGCAGGGGGGTTACACATACCCCCTAAGTGCAATGATTGGTACGAATGGGATTTAAACAGTAACAGTCCTGCTAAATGTCTCTAATACCCATCATCTGCCCTGTTTGTGCTGTCCCGTGCACCCTGCAAAGTAGTGTCCCAGTAGATGTCATGCGGTGGTGATGGGGATATCAATGGTGTTTTGTGTCTAGAGGCGGACATCCTTTGATAGACTAAGTGGAAAAAATTCCCGACTTAAATAACTTGCCCTAATGAGAGCCCCAGCTGTTTCTGAATACAGCGCTACTGAACACAGGTGGCATAACAGGTATTTAAATGACACTGGTGGTCTGCAATGCAATTGATCAAAGAAACCGTGTGTTAGTGTAACCCCCTCAAATCGGGCTTACCTAATGAAGCTGTGCCTCCCGCTCCCTGCGGTGCATCCTACAGTGTTAGCTTTGGTAGGATATGCACCTTGTGGTCCAGTTTTGCTGTTTTGCAGCTCTGGATGCATGATCCCGGTGTGTCTCAGCCTTTGGCAAGCGGGTCAAGCATCGGGATGTGTCCGTACTGCTGGGCATATTCTTCTGGGGGGGGCTTGGGAGCAGATTCAGGCCCAAAAAAATAATAAATAAATAAATAATGTAAATAATCATGGTTGCTTATGCTCTGCATATGCATGGCTGCCAGCTAAGCAAAAGTTACTGTGGACAATACTGTACAATAACTCGGAAGCGAAATATTTTATCTACTGTGCCTTTAGAGGGATGATAGTATATGAGCACTTAGGTTCACTGTAAAATAAATCAGCACATCTTCACTTTTAAGTTTACAAGCTACCGCATAGTGCAAACATGTGTATGCAATGGCTAATATTAACCTTTCAAGACCCAGCGTTCAACAAAGCTCATATTTCCCTAAGTATTGTAACCTTGCCTTGTCACAGTGTAATAGTAGTCAGATTCATTTGTCCTAGATTATATCAAACTAGCCCCCCCCCAAACCAGGGATTAAGAGATTAAAGCAAATCACTGTTTCACTGCTTCCCCTTTCCCTCCATGTTCCTGGTATGATAACAAAGAGATCGGAGGAGGATAGAAATGGGGAAGGGGAATTAAGTGCATCAATGTGACTTGGGCCTCAGACAGTACCTCACGTGGCCTGCCTTACACAGTAAGAATGGGGATTTCTTCCCACTACAGTTTGACTTCTCATCTGCGTGCTGAAACAAGAAACTAATGTGTACATTTGGGGGGGTATACTAAGGGGAGAGAGAGAGAAGGGAAAAGTGGACAAGCTCCTGATGTTGAAAGCTGATTGTAGAGGCTAGGTCCTTTGAAGTACACAAAGTTTCCGCCCACCAAGCAGCAAGTGGTGCCATGACCACACTGTGTGGTCTTTGTTCTAGACTGCCAAGCCCCTTGCAGTTTCAACTGAAATGAGTTCAGTAGAGACACATCCCCGAGATCCCTTTTCTCTTCTCACAAAACATTTGGTGCTCAGGCGCATCAAAAGTAAAAAGAACAGAGATGAAATCATCATGCTCATGAAGGGATATAAGTATCTGAAATACAGCGTTATACAAACCACTATTTGACTAAGAAGGGAGTAGTCGGAGTTTGGTCATAAATCCTAGCCATTTGTGTACTTATAATCCATAAATCCAAAACATTTCTTGTCTGGCTAAAAGTAAATCTCCATTTCCTTCTCTAGGACCAGTCTTTACAGTTTAAATAGAGTAAACTTGACTTTGTGGACATAAGTGTTGGCAACATTTCTAGTATGTTCTGCTAAGACGTAAGTAACATTTTCCCTATTTATGGTCCTAACTTGGTCTCCCACCTTTTTCGTAAACTTTCTTTTTGTCCTTCCCACATAGTAAACCACACATGTACATGTTACAACATACATCATATATGTTTTGTCACAATTAATGAAATCTCGTATTTGTATATTCTGACTATTGCTGGTGTTTAGCAAACTGCCACACCCATTTATGTAGCGACAAAACTTGAAGCAACCAAATTTTCTGCATCTTTTTTGGGTATGAGGGGGAGTCAGTTCCTAGGTCTCTGCTGGTTGACTAGAGTGCACCAACATTTCTCTCGAATTCTTGGGTCTCCTGTAAACCATGCAAGGTGGATGCTACAGAATTTCCTCACACCTTTTGTCTGCTTCTGAAGCCTGCAAATGTTTCTTGACAATCTCATTAACCTTATTTGCTCTGAGAATGTGGTGACAAACTTAATCTGCTTTGGCTTTTCTACTTTGTGTCTTTTTAGTGGAGCAAGGTAGCCCTATCTTTGTTGTCACTAGCTGCAGTAGCCTTACTGATACATGCAGAGCAATATCCTCTGTCCTCAAATCTGATAGTGAGTTCTTGTTTTTCTTTATCCGAAAATTATTGATCACTGCAGATCCTCCAAGCTCTCATGAATTGGCTCCTGAGTATATTGTTTATGTAATAGTGGGGGTGGCAACTACTAAACAAATGGACTATTTTACAGTCTATACATTTGTGGTAGATACCAGTGCTAACATTGGCCACTATGGGCTCTATTCATGAAAGCATGACTTGTACACACGATTCAGCATACAGAGCCTGCACAGCTCCACACCCTGGGACAGGCATGCACTGGCCAGTGTTCACCATTGCTGGCCACCGATCCACATGCGTATCCCCCATCATGCAGCTGCACAGGAGTGGATTGCGGGCCTCACATGGGCATCCAATCACATGCCCATCCTGGGTCCTGAAGTGGATCCCCTGCTGTGCATGTTCAGGAGAGCCTGGGAGGGCGTGGATGTCAGCAAGCTGACACCAATGGGCAAATGCCCGAATGGCTGCCCTTAGCCCTCCTTGGAAGCCCAGCTGGCTGGGGTAGCAGTGTGGAAGGGGGTCCCATTGCTGCCACGGCCAGCAGGTATCTGTTGGGGGGTCATGTAAAAATTACAGCAGGGTTCCCCCCTCACGTAACTTGCACCTCACAGGCCCAGCACTCCACACCTTAGTAAATGGTGTGGAGTGCGGATACACCCTGTGGCACTCCCCCAAACCATCCATGGTGCATAGCTGCACAGGCAGCTGGGATATCCTGTGTGCACAGGGCTAGCATGCCTATAGTGAATGCCAGTGGGGGTCTGCTGGACCCCTGCAGTGCGGCATTCCCACATTGAATTGCCTACACAGCTCAGATACATAGATACATAGAATTTTTTGGCAGATGAGGACCATCTGATTAATCTAGCCTGCCCATTTTTTCTACCTTTAACTTATGCTGCAGACTGTAGTTGATCTGTGACTTTCCTACTCTTCTCTTTCTATAGGGTTCCCTTCTGTGTGTCCCATGCATTGTTTAATTCCTCCATCATTTTTCCCCCACCACCCATGTGGAGAGGCTGTTTCAAGCATGCATCACCCTCTCTATAAAGAAATACTTCCTCATATTATCCCTGATTCTACCTCCCTCCAACTTTATCTCATGTACCCTAGTTCTTGTCCATCTTCTGTTCTGAAAGATGCTACCCTCCTGTACCTTATTGATCCCTTTAAGGTATTTATACATCTCTATCATGCCCCCCACCCTCTCTTCACATCTCTAGAGAATACATATTGAGGTCTTTCAGCCTCTTCTCATATGACTTCTGGTGCAGCCCCTGTACCATTTTTGTAGCCCCTATTTGTACTGCCTCCACTCTGCCTATGTCCTTCCTGAGGTGCAGCCACCAAAACTGAACACTGTACTCCAGATGAAGTCTCACTAATGATTTGTATAGTGGCATCACCACCCCCTTTTTAAGTTTGCTATGTGCAGATGCACAGTGAACTTCTTGTTGCAAGAGTGGCTTTTGAAGGGTGTGACACTGTCTGTCCAATGCAGAGTGGTCTGCAAGAGGTGAGACAGTGCCACACCAATCATCAGCCAGGCTGATTGTGATGCTGTTTTGCCTTGATGGGCAAAAACTCTGTCCAGTTCAAAAGAAAAACCCAAACCAATCATATGGCAGCTTTTTCCTTTGATCTGCAGGACACCGCCCAGCAAACAGCTGTTTGGTGTCCTGATCAGCCTGGCTGATATCACCCACTTTTGGTATGCTTGAACTCCTGCCTCGCCACCCCACCGATCCCTTAAAGACCTTTCAAGTGTCCCAATTTGCCTGTAACATCCCAATTTTCGGCCGTCTGTCCCACCATCCCAAATTCCCTTGCCTTTGTCCTTATTAGTGTGCCATGTAGTCCACACCAACTCCAGTTTATTAAATAAAATAAAAACAAGTTCAACTGCTCAGCTATTCACCACAGACTGTATGCAGCAGTGAGTGCCAGCACACGGCCAGCCACCAGCCAGCTGTGACTGACATAGAAAAGGACCCTCTGAGTGATGTAAAAATATTAATTTGTCAGTTCAGTTGTAAACTTTCTGCCAGTTTTACCACCGCGCATTGAGAGTGCATACTACAGGTCAGGTGGAAGGGAGCATTTGGACAGGCGTGTAACTGTGTCCTGTTTATTGCTGGTTTATGTTGTGGCACCCTCCATCCTCTGATCACCATCCGTCATCTGCCACCCCCCCACTCAGCAGCCCATTGTTTATTTTATACTGCCGACATCGGGGTGCCCAATCCCCATCTCGGTTTTACAAGCTGCCCCTCAGCAGTGCGGGACACGGTGGAGCCCACCCCCAGTGTCCAAAAATATTTATTTTAACTATTATCCTGTGAAAACAGAAAACAGTCCCTCAACATCTTTTTTTTTTGTTTACTTGAAAAATAGAAAATGGTCCCACATCGTCCCTGCCATCCCCCTCCCCATCCTGATCCACCCACTGAGCACCAACCATCCCACAACCCCCCACCCTATACTTACCACTGTCATTTTCTGTGAACTGGGAAACATCTGCACTCTTCAAAGCCAAACTGTGAACTGAGGAATGAAGGTAAGTTCTGTATAACGTATTTCAATGGTGTTTTTAATGTATGTTGATGTCTTTGGCATTTTTTTGAAATTTTTCACCAGATTTGTAACATGGCCTTTTGGGACCCCACCTCATGAACACTGTCACTATCATTTCATTAATCAGGCCCAGAAGGTGATTTCACAGCCACTGCTAAATCACCTTTCAGGACCAAATAACGAAATTTCACTGCCAGTGTTTATGAGGTGGGGTCCCAGAAAGGCCATGTTGAATATTTGGTGAAACAAAAAAAATGGACATGTTATGCATGTTCATTGAAATTTTTCTATGCACGCACATAACATTGGTAATTTTGAAAAATGTTTACTCCAAATTTTCAACAGCAATTTTTTCACACCAACTCATGAACAGTACAGCAGTCCGAAATGTGTTTTTGCACCTGTAGCACAGAATGGCATTTTGGCATGGATTTGAACATTTTCATCTATTGGGTTTATGAAGTGGGGTCATTAGAAGACTATGTTGAAAATTTGGGGTCAAAATATGAAAAAATGCACAAATGTTATTCCCATTTGTTGCAATTTTGTTACACTCCAGAATCTCAACATAGCCTTCTTAGCACCCCACCCCATGGATGTCACAGCTGTAATTTTTCAAATCCTGGCCAAAATGTGATTCTGCCCTGTGGCATGGAATAGCATTGCAGTTGCACAGGATTATATTTTGGCGATGATTGGAAAATCTTCTATACTGGGTACATGAGGTAAGGTTATATGGTGGCTATGCTGACAATTTGATCACTGTTGTCCTATAAATGGAAGCACAGGCCCCTGAAGGGCCCTGTGCTCCCACAGCTACATACTGTACATATACACATCTACGGAGGGGTGGGAGCACAGGGTCCAAAGGATCCTGCCCTCCCACAGATACTATTATACTATCTCAAAAAGTAAGAAAATAAATTGTAAAAAATTGTGTTAATGCTTTAGTTAGGATCAAAGCCACAAAAGTAGGGAAATGTGGCATTAGGGTTTCCAGCACTAACACCCCACCCCCACACTGCACACACTAACAGGCGTCGGAGGTGTGCCTTGGGTTCATCAGCCCTAACACTTACCCCATTCTCCTATACTGTACCCATCTCAGCTTATTTACTTATGGAATGGGGTGAGTGTTAGAGCTGATGACCCCAAGTCACACCCCTGACACCTGTTGGTATGTGCAAGGTGGGGGAGGGGTATTGGGGCTGGAAACCCTAATGCCACATTTCCCTACATTTTTGGCTTTGACACTAACTAAATCATTAATGCAGTTTTATTGCAATTTATATTACTTATAAGTATGCATTGATTGTAATGGGATGAGAAATAACTTGTTCTTTGATTTTTAACTACTGTAGTTCCAGGAGCTGAGTGCATGATCTAAGAAATGAATGCCGGGCTTTGTAACAAAGAGATTTGTTTGTTGTCATAAGATCCCTCAACTAAATAAAACAAATACTGTCAAGTGCCAATGATGTATAGTATGTGCTCAGAATGTGTTGTGCATGTGTTATGGCTGTTGCCAGTGGCTAGCATGGGCACAGGGTGTTTTTTTTGCTGGTTGACTATGTTGAATGAATTTTGTAATCAGTAGATACTGCAAAAAAGATGGTAAATGTAAAGTTAAATCATGTGAACTCTACATACTCTTCCTAGACCCTGGTTTGAAGAGCATCCATCACTCCCTCCCCCCAAAAAAATACATTTAGCCCCTGTTTTAAGCTGTTTCTATTTGTGCGACTATTAAAATGGGACTTAGATGTTCCTGATTGCAAACAGAAGGGGATTCCCCAAAATAAGAAATACACTCCAGCATCTTTCTCCCAAAACCGAGTGTTCTCAACTCAATCTTCTGTCTAAACAGAAATAATAAAAAACTGCAAGGTATTTAACTTGGCAGTTATTTTCAGCAGTTTTACAGGAATAAGGAGATTAAAGAACCCCACTGTGTACATCGGGGGTTATGATAGAGACCTTTAAATACCTCACACAGATGAGCAGGTGAAGACTTGGAATGTTTTGAGGTACAGCATGCAAAAGATGTCCTAGAAGCAGCAAAGAAGGCAACACAGTTGTACAACAGAGACCATCCCACCTCAAAATAAAGACTGCATTTATATTAATAAAGACAAGACTCGTGCATCTTTTTAAAATTTATTGCAAATAAAATGACAGAAAGATGCCAAACATTGTCTTTTTTATTTTGCTTTTTGGTAACAAGTCATGCAATGCTGCAGCATGGCGGCGCGACACCACCACACTGAATAAAATATGGTGTTCCTGATTTGAGTCATTTGTCCCTGATTTTTGGGAGTAGTGTCCCTGATTTTCTTCCTAGCAGCTTAAGAGGTACAATATTGGACTCCCTTTTCTCATTGTCTCCACTCCAGAATGGGACAATCTTATACTTCCCCCCAAGTGTGGGGCTTACCTCCTGCCCCCAAATGCTACTGCTGCTCACCACCATCAGCCCGAGTCCTGTGCCATCTCCTGAAACCTCCTGCCAGCCCCTGCAGTGTTTTCCTGAAAGCAGAAGGCTGTAAAATCAAAGACACAAAACCCCCATGCAGCTGCAGTCTGAAAGTGTGAGATGCCGAGTCGCCCATGCATGGAAGTGCATGTTTGTTTAAAACCCATTCCTGGGGCGAAATGGAGGTTCCCCCCCATGCTCCCGGACCCCTGAATCACCTAATCAAGGTCCAGAGACATGAGAGCGGGACATGAGGGTCCGCAAAAGTTGTTTTTTTAAAAGCACTAAAAACCATGTGTAAATAAGCCAGCAGCAGAGGCTGCTGGGAACTGTAGTCCTGCAACACCACATGGGGGCAGTGTGGCCCTTCTTATGCCTACAAGGGTGACAAAGAAAATTTCTGGGAGGGATCTAGCTCCAATATATCTCAGTTCAATTATTGCCCACAATTGGAGACAGAAGACCTACTCACCAGATATGGTTTTGGTATGTTTATTAGATACCACTTAGTAATCCGATCAACATTTCATAGTGTACCCACTACTTCTTCAGAACCTTGATAAGTTATAAAAAAAAAAATTATATACTTTTATACATTCTTTATACATTTTAGGCAGTTTAAGTTGAAGTCTAAGACATGGAGTAACATTATTTATTAATATGTTGTATACTTTGTATCCATATTTTCAGATGCATATGCCAATGAAATGGTTATAAATTACAATATTTTAATCCCACATATCAATTGTATTACTCTGTAAGTATTCCTGTACTTCGTATACATTTATGCAGTTCTCGTACCTTAATAAAATGGTATTCAAGTATAGTCCTCAGTCTATGTTTTCCTTTTCTATTTTATTTTTCAAATTATATAGCTAAATAAAATAATGTATGGTTATAGCTGCACCCAATCACTTTTAGGTAATCATATTTAAAATTCACAATAAATGGCACTGCATTGCATACTGTTTTTTTTTTATTATTTTTATCTTAATTCTGGTTTTCAAAAATTCAGTTAATTATTTCCATTTCATTTGTTAGAAGCTACTTATTTCCGGTACATCTATGCAATATAAAAGTGTCATGTCTTATTTAATTCTTATTTCACAGCAATTTCTTTAGTAAAATTTTAAAATAAATCAAAATAAATATTGTACCTAGTAATGCAGTTGTTTCTAATTTTCTCATTTTCTTTTTTCTTTGAGAAGCTCCTAACTTCTAATACTGTTGTACCTAAATACATTTCAAGGCACCATATGTTAAATCCAAAATAAAATCATGCATATACACTTGCAACATTGTCACCACTAAACATTTTGTTTATATCTATGAAGACATATTGATCATCTTCTAGACATAGAGGCCCAGATATTCAAAGGTGTTGCGCATGGCGTTCATTTACATATCTGGCCCTGTGTAGTACAGTATGGTATGCAAGCCCATTGGTCCACACAATGGACCAATAGGTGTACAGATCATACTGTACCCTGTCATTTGGCAGGTGGATGGGCAGTATGCAAGCGGGGTGCTGCCGCCCGCCGATGACAAGGGGGGTGCTGGGTGGCCGGGGGTCCTCTGTGAGTGGGTGGAGAGGGGGTACCACTAGACCACCATGTACATGTTTTGTATTACAACAGCCCATGATCAGGCATTTGGGGAGGGGACCACTAGACCACCAAGTAATTTCTTTATGTTCACAGATGCCTGTGATCGGGTGTACGAGAGGGTAGGGGGTTACAAATGCCCACCAGGGCCCCACCCCCAATGACAGCAGCTAAATAGGGTGCCAGGTGCATTTCACTGACCTACCCTGTGCAATTCATGTAAATGGGGCCATAATGACATGCAAATGGCCCCATTTGCGCCTTGCATATATTATGGCCTCATTTGCATGCACTGCACTTTCGCTGGCACATCTCCGTGGTCCCTCTCTGTGGCTTGTGCTGGCGAAGTGCCACTGCACCATGTGCAGTATGTGCACCAACCTTGCCGTATTCAATGGTGCTGCACCATGGTATTGAATATCGCCTGGTCCTGGCAACAGCGCAGCCCCGTTGTGCTGTGCCCAAGTTTGCGCCACTGCCTGGTGCAGTCTGAATATCTGGGCCAATGTGTTCAGTCACCAAATCTTTTACCTCTTTGGTATGGTGCGCTTTGGCCAATTTTCGCAACTTAGTTCCCGGTATATCTTTCAGTGTATTCTATGACCCGATACCATAAATATCTCCATGACGCTACAGTTAACTTTTTCTTGTGTGCTAAAACTTTTGATCTTAAAAGCATACAAAACATCTCTCTCTCTCTCTCTCTCTCTCTCTCTCTCTCTCTCTCTCTCTCTCTCTCGTAGGGTTGCATTATCAAAGCATTCCTATACTGCTTTTATATTAATAAGACTAATGTCCTGTCCTTTTCTTAAAATGTTTAATTTTCTTTCTGAAAAGCAGGCATTTTAACAAGGCCGCAATCACAATAACACAGTGTCAAACCCAAAGGCTTTAAATTTTTAAGTCAAGCATTTTTAACTAGCCACATTCTCAATGACTCACTGCTGAAATCAAAAGCTTTACATTTTTCAGTCAGGCGTCTCTCTCTTATGATGTAGTGTTAAGTTTTATAAGCAGGTTCTTAAATAAACTTGCACTTGAACTTTTAACCAGCCGCTTTCTCAATGACGCAATACCGAGAACAAAAGCTTTACATTTTTTCAGTCAAGCACATTTCTCTTATGGTACAACGTTAAGTTTTTAAAGCAAGTTCTTAAATAAACTTGCAACTACATTTATCATTATGTAAAAATTGTGCTCACTATTATGAGTGTTGTAGTTGCACTACTAGAGTATCTACTAAAGGACAGAGTTTTTCTACTTTTTAGTAGTACCAAAATTATTTTGTGTTCTCTTAATTATCAAACATCTTTTCCTTTTGCAAACATGCCATTTTATATACTAAAAAAGTCATTTCTGAATGTTACTGTATTTCCAACAGTTACCCACGATTACTATCAGGTCATCTGTTTCACCATTTTTTTGGTCTTTTCTCCTGTTCGTGGCTCAGTTGCCTATTCCATTTTCCAAGAGTGTTACAGCCCTTTTGATGTGAAGTATTGTCACCAGACCAGTTCCTTGGCTAGTTGTTGAGGATAATTGAAGCTGAAAAGAAGCTATTTAGGGAAAGGGCACTCCGAATTCTTCCCTGCTACCCACTTGTTTTCCAGCATGTGTTTTTTGGGGCATCCATTACAAGTTGTTTCCTGCTTCCTGCTTCCTGCTTCTCCCTCTGATCCTGCAACTGCCACCTGGCGAATTAGCATGCTGACATTTTGGAGCTTACACCCCTTCTTCAGAGCTATTTGCTAGTTGGGGCTAGTCCCGTTTTATATATATATAGTTGCTAAGCAACTAAGAAGTGTTTGTTTTTAGACTTCATTTGACATTTCTTACATAGTTAAGAGTAGAATTCAGAACTCTATTTATTTGACACAATTTACAGTTATGTCTAAGGAGTACTAATAGTTTTACACCTTTTTTTTACTTCATTTTTACACATTCTTTCGTTAATTAAAGGCGCAATCCTTTAAATACAAAACACTTCATATTCTGTTTATTTTTGCTGACTCCACAATGCATGCTTATTTCTAATGTCTTTATTATATTCTCCCTCTGGTCTATCTTTACTTTTACTTACTTATTTAAATGTAATAATGCACTTTAGCTTTGCACTTTATATTTTAACGTGATAACAAGATGTACATATTCAATAATTCCACTTGTTGTGAACAAATGTGTAAGTAATGTTTAGAGTTTTTAGAATTACAACTACAACACTCATGATAGTGAGCACAATTTTTACATTTCTATTCCCTGGTAGTAGCACCTAGAAGGTTGCCTTTGCCACAGTATGGAGGGAAAATGAGCACAGCCAAAAAATATTTGTACATTTATCTCTGTTTTATCTTAGATTTTGCTTACCATGTTACTGGCATCCCATCTCCCTTCTGGTGGAGCCACCATTTCTTTACATTGTGTACTACTTTTAAATAGAGGCGTTGCCAAGGGTACCAGTGCTGTCATGCGCATAACGATTTTCTGTGCACTTTAACAAAGGTTTTTTTCGTGCATGCATGTCAGAGCTCAAGTGACACTTGAACTATTTTCCTTCAGTTATTTCATTTTCAACCTTGTGGTCTTGCATTTGGATGTGCTCAAAGAGAGGAATGTTAATCTTCAATTTTTTGAAATTTTTGTATGGGACACATATTTTATCTCCAATTTACATCCTTAACTTCAGTGGTGAACTGCTGCATATTTCTTAGCATCAATTTTAGCTCTAATCTAAATTTTATTTATTAAAAAGATCTATATACAGTAAATCTATTATGCTGTCATATTCCAGGGTAAAGGATATAATTGCCTTCTTCTGCTGGCTTATTTGTATGCTTGTATGTAAAAACAAAATAACATACTGGAAATGTTACATTGATGACTGCCTTTGCATATGGCAGGACACTGAATCTGAACTAAAGGAGTTTTTTACTTACTTGAACACTAAAACCAAGCATCTTATGTTTGTTATGACATACAGTGGAATTTCTATTAACTTTATAGACTTAAAATATAGTTAAAAAAAGATACCAGATTGGAAACCAGAGTATATCGTAAGCCAACAGATAGAAATGTCCTGTTACATGCCAGAAGCTTTCAAAACCAAATGTAATAGAAAACATCCCTTATGAACAATTTGTAAGACTCAAAAGGAATAGTACAACATACACAGATTATAATCTAGCTGCTATGGAGCTGGGTGAAAAATTCAGAGACAGAGGCTATAAGGCAGAAAAATTGGAGGAAGCCAGACAAAAGATCAATGCTCTAAATAGAAAAGACTTTCTGAAGACAGTTCAAAAAGAGGACAAAACTAAAGATAAAATTAATTCAGCAATTGACTACTCAGACTATTTTGGAACAATAAAATCTAGTGTTAAAAGACATTAGGATATTCTATGCTCCAATGCATCAGGAGAAAAACTGTTTTCAGGAAAATCATCGGTGATAGCTAAAAAAGTCAAATCACTAAGTGATAGATTATGTCATGCCATATTCCAAAGTCTGGAAAAGAAGTACAAGATTTTTGAAGGTAGAAGCAAACTGGTTGGCAATTGCCCTTGTGGGCATTGCCAAAACTGCAATAGTACCAGAAAGACAAAAAAGGTCTATAACCCCTATAGGGATGATTATATAGAGATTAGAAAATTTATTACATGTCAAACCGAACAGGTTATTTACCTTTTAAAATGCCACTGCGATTTGCATTATATAGGACAGACATCGAGATGCTTGAGGGTACGCCTCAACAAACACTGAGGTGACATACAACGAGGGGAAACAGACTCAGTTGTAGCTAGACATCTTTTAGAGCATAGACATAATGTGGCAACAATGAGATCCGTAGGACTATAAACGGTAGATACCTCCCCTAGAGGGCGTAATTTGGAGATTTGCCTGCTGAGAAAGGAGGTATACTGGATTGACAGATTGGAACAGTAGATAAAAGATATGGTTTAAATGAGGAGGTTGTTTAGAATGAGTTTGTGGAATAATTCTGATATATAGTAGCTATTAGATAAATAATATGTTCAGTTTTTAATACATCAATAACTGCTGCATTGCACCTACTGGTCCTAATAGTTATAAGGACTGACTACTGTCAAATTCATAGCCCCTCAGGCTAGTGACCGAAATTGTGGCCACCAGTTTTAGTCATATTTTCTTGACTAGGTGGCTCAGGACGTGGGGCTCCACATTTTGGAGTGAAGCATTTGCCCTGATTCAGTCCATTAGGCATACTAATATCTAGAGATTTTAGGTAGAAAACAATAGAAACATAATGATAATTTAGACCATCGTATGTTTACTCGATGTTAGTATATCCTTACCCTGGAAAATGACAGCATAATAGATTTACAGTATATCGGTCTTCTGAATAAATAAAAATTAGATAAGAGGTAAAATTGATGCTAAGAAATATGCGGCAGTTCACTACTGAAGTTAAGGATGTAAACTGGAGATAAAATATGTGTTCCATACAAATATAACAAAAACTGAAGATTAACATTCCTCACTTTGCGCATGTCCAAAGGCAAGATCGCAAGGTTGAAAATGAAATATCTAAATGAAAATAGTTCAAGTGTCACTTTAGCTCTGCCACACATGCCTTATAAAAAAAATTTTGTTAAAGTGCACAGAAACTCAATATGCGCATGACAGTACTGGTACCCTAGGCAACACCTCTATTTAAAAGTAGTGCACAATGTGAAGAAATGGAGGCTCCACAAGAAGAGAGAGATAGGATACCAGAAACGTCGAAAGCAAAATCTAAGATAAAACAAAGATAAATGTAGTTGCAAGTTTATTTAAGAACCTGCTTTAAAAACTTAATGTTGTACCGTAAGAGAGATACGCTTGACTGGAAAAATGTAAAGCTTTTGTTTTTGGCAATGCGTCATTGAGTAAGTGGCTAGTTAAAAGTTCAAGTGCAAGTTTATTTAAGAACCTGCTTTTAAAACTTAACATTACACCACCAGAGAGAGAGAGACGCCTGACTGAAAAATGTAAAGCTTTTTATTTCGGCAGTGCATCATTGAGAATGTAGCTAGTTAAAAATGCTCGACTTAAAAATGTAAAGTCTTTGGGTTTGACACTGCATTATTATGATTGCGGCCTTGTTAAAATGCCTGCTTTTCAGAAAGAAAATGAAACACTTTGAGAAAAGGAAAGGACATTAGTCCTATTAATATAAAAGAAGTATAGACATGCTTTGGCAATGCGACCAGAGAGAGAGAGAGAGAGAGAGAGAGAGAGATGTTTTGTATGGTTTTAAGACAAAAGGTTTTAGCACACAAGAAAAAGTTAACTATACAGTCTTGGAGATATTTATGGTATCAGGTCATAGAATACACTGAAAAATATACTGGGAACTAAGTTGGGAAAATTGGCCAAAGTGCACCATACCAAAGAGGTAAAAGATTTGGTGACAAAACACATGGGGCCCAGTTCTAAAATGGGTTATGCATGTTGCAAGGTGACTTGGACCAAAACTAATGCCACAAGTCCCACCTTGCAACATGTGTTACGCCGTTTATGAGTCTGAGAGGCAGTCTGCGCCATGGCGCAGGCAGCCTGTGTCCAAGGAGCCTTCCACCAGCCACAGCCCTGATGGCACAGTAGAAGGGGGGGGTTACGGCAGCAACGGCACCCTATTCTGAAAGGGCAGCTGCCATAACCCACTTACACAATTCTGAGACACTCTACGGCACTGCGGGATTAGACCAGCAGCTAGCTGGTCTAAAGGGCATCCATCCATGCTAATTGGCAGTTGCCCACCCCTGCAGTGCCACAACATGCACACAGACATGCCCAACGGACACCTCCCATCACATAGATGCCCCTCACAAATCAGGGGTGCCACCCGCCGGCACCCGGATCCATTTTCTCCGGTGCTACACTTGTGCTCTGCCACACTGCAATCCCCCCATGGCCCACAGGGGCTTGCAGGCTTTTTCCATAGCTGGGGGGGGTTCAGGGGGCTGTTCATTGTGGTCTGCAGCTTGCAGCACCCAGGTCCATTGCACCATTCCCATGGTGCAACCCTGCAACTGCTGCAGGACATAAATGCCGGAGACCCTGCCTGTCTTGGAATAGGGCGCAGGGTCCCTGGTGTAGCAGCGCATGTCACAACTCGCATATGCCTGTGAGTTGCGACATGCATCTTAGAATCAGGACCCTTGTATCTAGAAGATGATAAACATGTCTACACAAATGTTTAGTGGTGACAATGTTGCACGTGTATATGCACGATTTTATTTTGGATTTAACATATGGTACTTTGAAATGGATTTAGGTACAACAGTATTAGAAGTTAGGAGCTTCTCAAAGAAAAAAGAAAATAAGAAAATTAGAGACAGAACTGCATTACTAGGTACAACATTTATTATGATTTATTTTAAAAAATTTACAAAAGAAATGGCTGTCAAATAAGAATTAAATAAGACATGACACTTTTATATTGCATAGATGTACCGGATTAAGAAGCAAGTAGCTTCAAACATATCAAATGGAAACAATTAACTGAATTTTTGAAAACCAGAATTAAGGTAATAATAATAAAAAAAACAGTACACTCTTCGTACCATTTATTGTGAATTTTAAATATGATTACCTAAAAGTGATTGGATGCAGCTATAACCATACCTTATTTTATTTAGATTTTTAATTTGATAAAAGAAAAAAAAGGAAAACATAGATTGAAGACTATACTTGAATACCATTTTATTAAGGTACGAGAATTGTATAAATAGATACAGAGGTACAGGAATACTTAGAGAGTAATGCAATTGATATGTGGGATTAAAATATTATAATTTATAGCCATTTAATTGGCATATGCATCTGAAAATATGGATACAAAATATTAATAATGTTACTCCATGTCTTAGACTTGAGCTTAAAGTATTTAAAATTTATAAAGAATGTATAAGAGTAAAGCATATAAATGTTTTTTTATAACTAATCCAGATCCTGAAGAAGTAGTGGGCACACTATGAAACATCGATAGGATTACTAACTGGTATCTAATAAACATACTAAAACCATATCCGGTGAGTGGGTCTTCTGTCTCCAGTTGTGGGCAATAACTATAGTCCTGCCCCACCCACTACAATAGCAATACCAACGGTGAACTTTGGGCATTGACAAATGCTTGTTTCTGCTTGTGATGCCTCTCTCTATGCACCCCAACATCCCGCTGGCCCTTCTCACCACCTTCTCACACTGTCCAGCCACCTTTAGGTCCTCAGATATAATTATTCCTAGATCCTGCTTCTGTTTGGTGGCCGATAGCAAATTCTGCCCCCCCACTGAGTACTCCTCACTTGGGTTCCCATAACTTAAGTGCATACTTTTGAACTTATTTGCATTGAATCTCAACTTCCATACATTTGATCAATCCTCCAGCTTGCCCAGGTCCCTTCTCATTCTTTCCACTACCCCGGTGTCTACCGTATTGCAGATCTTTGTGTCATCTGCAAAGATGCACACCTTCCCCTCTTACCCCTCCGTAATGTCGTTTATGAAGTCATTAAAGAGGAATGGGCCTAGCACCGATCCCTAAGGCACCCTGCTGGTCACCTCCCTTTCTATGGACTGAACTTCATGCACTACCACCCTTTGTGTCCTACCACTCAAACAATTTCTAACCCAATTAACCATGCCAGATCTGACTCCCAGGTTGCTCAATTTGTTTATTAGTCTTTTATGTAGCATGATATTGAAGGTCTTGCTAAACTCCAGGTAGGCCACATTAACCGCCCCTTCTTGATCAATCTCCCTTATCAGCCAATTTAAGGAATCCATCAGGTTTGTTTGGCAAGACCTGTCTGCGGTGAAACCATGCTGTCTCAGATCCTGCTGTCCAGATATGTCACAGTCCTTTCCTTGCATAATGATTCCATCAATTTTCCTATCACTGAGGTAAGGCTGACTGCACTATAGTTACCAGCCTCCTCCTTGCTCCTGCTCTTATGGAGAGGGATAACATTTGCACTCTTCCAGTCTGCCAGAACCACACTCATATCTATTTTATCATACGACATGACGACAGGTGGTGGTTGTGATAACGCCACGCCTGGGGTGATTAGGCACGAGGCCGCAGGCCGAGTGCGACTAATCATCCCAGAAGTGACGTTATCCCAGCACAACACACACCCTGGAGTGCATTATTGCTATTATACAATGGCTCGTTTGTAAAACAAACAAAAAAATGATGAAAAACTACATTTAAAGTAGATTTTTCTGTCATTTTTGGAATGGGTAGGGTTACTTCAAGCAAAAGTAGTGCCAATTAGCCAGCAGGTGGAGCTAATGTGTTTTTTCAGCAGCTGTGCAGTCCCCATAGCAACGTTTCAACCTTTGTCAGTGGTGCTACTCTTTGTTAGTATGACCTATGGTCTCATCATGTTTGTTGACTTTGTTTTTTACATCGTTTTCGTCTGTTTTTGAGTGACCTTTTTTTAATTACAGTTCTTCTGCTCTATTATCGACTGGCCGCCTCTATACCGCAGTGCTGTGTGGATGTCTGAAATCAAAGGAAAGGAGGTAGGGAGAATATTTCTAAGCACGCTTACGGTCCATCTGAAAAAATTAACAAAGAGGAAAAAAAAGAGCGAGCGAGGCTAACAGCAAGGCGGTTCAGGTAAAGATTCGCTATGCCTCGTCTCGCTCTTGAGCGAGTGAGGCTAACAGCAACGGTCTGTGTAAAGACTCGCTTGCGCTCTCGTCTCGCCCGGTGTGAACGTGATGGTAATTGCAGTTTTAGCTGCATGTTTCTTTTTTGGGATAGGAGAAGGTTGTTGTTGTTTTTTGTTTGTGCTGGGGGGTTTCGGGACATTGAAGATGGCTGGCGGCTGCACAGTGAGTGACGTTGGGTGCAGAGCGGGAAGTACTGAAACTTGGTGCGTGCAGTGATTTTCAGTTAATGCGGTCTTTTTGTGTGTTGGGACTAGACCCATGATGTTGTACTGGGATAACATCACGGGTCCAGTCTCAGACTGACCAATCAAAGGTCAGCATTTTTTTTGCCATTGTATAATGATTTGTTAAACAAGACTGTCAGTGTCAGTGGTCCTGCTAGCTCCTTTTTTATGTGGCTCATAGGGAATCTGACCCTTTTGTGAATAGGGCCCTATATCCTTTGTTATTCAGATATCAAGAAAAGCAATCTCCTTTTTGCTATAGTTCATTGCAAACTTAAAATCTGAATTTCTGTGCAAAATATTCAAAAAATCTAGTAGCCCTTTATTCCCCTGTCACACTATAAAAATATGATTAACATACATCTTCCAGACTAATATCTGGTTCAAATATGGATTGTTAATGGAATTTGTGACATTTTATGTAATGATTTGCAACACAAGAACAATTACAAGAAAGCATAGTTCTATCTCAGCTCTCCCCCTACCTCGATTCCTTTTCTTTCTTCACCCCCTTCCAGTCTGGCTTTTTCAAACACCACTCCAGCACCTCCTCTCTCCTCAGGCTCACTGACTCCATTCTTACTGGCATGGAGCAAGGCCATCTCAATGCTGCCATATTGGTTGATCTAGTGAAAGCTCTCAACACTGTCGCTCACCCTCTTCTCCTTGGCAGACTCAAGTCAGCGGGTTTCACAGACTCAGCAATCAACTGGTTCCACTCCTACCTAGAAGAAAGATCTCAATCTGTGAGAACTGGAGATTCCCTGTCCCTTCCCCTCCCCTCCCCATCTGCACTGGCGTGCCCCAAGGCTCCATCCTTGGCCCGTTGCTCTTCTCCAAATTCCTTAACAACCTCCCCTCAGCCTGCTATTCTGCTTCCATCCACATGTATGCAGATGACATAGCCCTGTTTGCTTCTGGATCTTCTCCTTCTGAGTTAACATCCAGGCTTCAACTTGAGATTTTGACTCTGTCCAGAAAAGGTTCAGGTCAAATCAATTATCCCCAAATGCTAAGAAAATGGTCTCCATGTGCTTCAGCACTAGGCATAGGTTGTCTAGGCTCCCCTCCTACCCCACCTTCCTGTACATTGCTGTGTCTATTGCATTATCATTCACTGAACATTTTACTTGTTATTACGTAATTATTCCTGCCCCCTTCCCCCAGGACACATCTGGAAATGAGCTTTATGTCTCAGTATGTCTTTCCTGGTAAATCACTTTTAAATAAATAAATAAATAAGTTCCTTTCCATTTTTAACCTTTAACCTTTGAACTCTTGCACTTTAAGTTAGTCACATGTTGCATTTTGCCTATTTATATGTGATACACTAGTGATCTCTATTATTCTTGACAAAGCCCCGGATGGAGGTGAAACATCTGCACACGTTTTTGTTACCGGCATCTGTATGAATCTGTACTGCATCACTGTTCAACAGACACTTCTGCACTTTAAGATAAAAGAAAAGATCATTCTGTGAAAAATGGACTTGTGCTTTTCTTGTAAAAAGGAAAGGTGAGTGCCCAGATTTTCTGTTTGTGTTTGTACTGTGTTCCTATGTTTGGAGGCACCAGTCTAAGGGAGAAGCTTTTTCCTGTTTGCACAGTAGGATACACATGAGACATATGCAAGGTGTATTGCTAACTGTTTTGGGGGCAGGAAGCAGAGGGTGGTGGACGGGGATTACTCTGAGTGGTGATGAGTGCTTCACAGCGTCTCTTAGGGACTCAAGGACCTCCCACCCCCCGAGACTAAGTTTTGCTTTTGCGCATGGCAGTTTTTAGTAGGGGCACAACAAAGATCTTGTTGCACCGCAAAATTATGCCACCACCAGCTGTGTGTGACTGTGTATCTGTGCCTAGATATTTAGGTAATAATAATCAGAACATTCTAAACCAAATATTTAACTTGCGTGTCTCAAAACTAAAAGTATGCAACTGGAGTTCAACTGAGAGGAATAGAGTGAGATTCAGCTAGGAGTTGCTGCACACTTCATTTGGGATGTACTTTTTTTTATAGATTTTAACTGCTCAAAAGTCATCTGTTTAGAATGTCTGCACTTAGGACCATAGGTTCAAAAACATGAGTACCCAAATGTGGCAGATATGGAGAATTTACTCTGTAGTGTGTCTTACTTCAACCTCCACAACTCTTGCTAAATGAACAGCTCTTTAATACCCCTCACCATGCCAACAAACTGGGTTCAGAAACAAGCCTGAGTTGTCAGAGGATCAGCCAGGGCAGGAGAATTGAGCATCCAAGTTAATGCTCTCCTCCACAGTGAGGGAGGGCTAACAGACTCTGCATCACTACCGCCACTTGGTGACCACATGTGATGGTGCATGCTGGAGCTGTGGAATGTTGGGAGGGAGGACGCAGATCAGCAGGGACATGTAGGCTATCATGATCAAGTATGTCAGGCATGTATCCTTAGGCCTAGATCACATCCTGGGGAATGAGGTAAGAACATCATAAAAAAAAAAGCCTGACACTGCAGAATGACGCTGGCCTCATACCAAAGGCCCTGCACTGCTGATCCAGGCACCCACCACTGACCAGGCTGTAGCTCTATAAGTGGACACCAGAGCCCCCCCTCTAATGGCCCTGCCTTGAGGGACAAGCCACAGAGAACATGCGGTGTAGGTAAGACCTGGAGAAGGCTGATCATGGGTCAGGGGGTGTGGGGAAGTGGCCATTGAGGGCCTTCAGGTGTAAGGGGCATAAAGCTTATTAAATTAAAGAAAAATCTACACCTTAATATAATTTGTACACTTGGTAATGGACACTCAGTGTTTTGTCTCCTTCTGTATATTTTATATTATTGTATTTTTTTTTTTGTTGTAAATTACAAACTTGCTGGTTTTGATTACCTCCCAAATAAGTATGTTTTTTTTTTATCTAGTAAAGAATTATGCATTAACACTTTAATTGTTGGCTACTTAGCGAGGGTATGTTCCATTTAACCTCTCCCACTGAGGAAGGTCTAGTGCAGACTGAAGCACTGGGCTGTTAGCTGGTGCCTCCTTGTTGGTATCCTTTCTGGTTGTGAGTTTATTTTTGTTAAATAAAGGTGAACTGCAGATACATCAGTGATTCTTCTATCTTTGTGAGTGTGAGCTTTGTGTTTTGTCAGCCTCAGGCATACCTTCTATGCAGGTGATACCCAAATATTGTATTTCTTTCAGCTGTTTCTCAGATCCTGCCTTACAGTATCTCCCTCTCCTCTACTCCAGACAAGTCAACTACTCTCATGTCTGTTTCTTTGACTTAATGTCACCATGACAGAGACCCTCCTCTTTGATGCTAAAAAACATCTTCGTCCATAATTGGATTTCTTTTCTCACTACTTGACTATTCTCTCTTCTATCCCCCCTCAGTTAGAAATTTGGGAGGTAGTTGGCCCATCAGTGCAGTGGTAGAGCTACCAATTTTGGCACTGGCGACCTGGACTTGGGAATGATCAGGGTCATGGGGGCGGCTGGCCAAGGGGAAAAGGATCGAGCCACCCACAGAACACTCTCCTGTTCAGGGCAGAGAGGGTTGCTGCCTACACTGCAGCCCTGCTCTCTGGATGATAACAGGTGGTAGTGCAGCAGAGGTACTGCATGGGAGGGAGGATACCAGCTGAGTTCCACACAAGCACACTCTGGCACGTTTGTGTTCGGGACCCCATGCCTGCCAAGCATTTAGACAATGGGGAACCAGAAAAACAGAAATACACTGGAACCCACAGGATAACCATGGTGTGCTTTGGTCCCACTTCTGGCCAACTGCCTCTTCTCCACCAATGGCTTCATCTGCCCCAGAATCTGATAGGGGGCAGGTAATATTGTCTGGCCATGGCTAGGCCCTTTCTTGGGGGGGAATAAAGTAAGCTGAGGGGGAAAGAACAGGTAAGTGCTGAGAACATAGCAAGATTAGACTGAGCCTGACCCAGGGAAGGGGATCACACCAGTGAGCAGGAGAAAGCTAGGAGTTCCCCTTAATCTGTTGCACAGCTTCACTCTCCACACTGCTATGATCAGCAATCTGCTTACTATCATTTTAGTAACATTGCCTTTGTCTGTCACTTCCTAGACACTGCCTCCACTGAAACTACATTTCATGCCTTTATCTTTCCTTGTCTCAAGTACTATAATTCCCTCACGTATAGACTTTTCGAGTCAGTCCTCTCTAAACTTTAAACTAGATGAAATACTGTATAGCTGACCAATGATCCCACTCCCTCCACCCCTCGAGGCAGGATCACATCACATCACATTACTCCAGTACTTTGCTTTTATCCAATATTGAATCACTATTAAACTGTCTTTCTTTGTCTTATTATTCTTCATGGTATTTCCCTTTACTACTGAATCACTCCTTCCCCGTCACTCAAAAAACCTCAAAAAAACCTTGTTAAGGGGTGTTCCCCAAGGATCCATTTTAGGCCTGCTACTCTTTGCTGTTTATATTAATTGCATTAATACTGGTATCACCACAGCAAACATCCTTTTGTTTGCTGATGATACTGTCCTGTACATTGCCAGGTCTACTCTGAAACTTGTCTGTAGTAACCTCCAATGAGATTGACCATTTGCAGAAAAATCTACTACAGTTAAAACACCTCTTAAAGGCAAAAAAGACTAAGGCTATGCTAATTGCTCCCTCTACCCTTGCAACTAAACACTGTTTCCCTGGATCTGTGCCCCTTGTATCCACACTACTGGGTGAGCTGCTGGAGTTCATGGAGAAATGTAAGTACCTTGGGTTTTGGATAGATCACAAATTGTCCTTTGTCCATCACATTGATGAACTTTCAAAAAAATTAAACAGAGACTTGGACTCTTCTTCCGAATTTAAAATCTACTCACGCTGGAAGCAAAATTTAGGCTGGTTCAGACTACATTCATGCCTCTTCTAGATTATGCTGACTTTCTGTATGGCCAAGACCCAAAGTTCTCCCTCTCCAAACTGGATATTCTCTATCATCGAGCAATTCGATTCGTAACTGGTCTCCCATTTCACCCACCACTGCAAGCTTTATACCAAGTTAGGGTGGAGCTCACTAAGATTCAAATGACAATAGAATGCAGTGCTGTGGACCTACAGAGCCATCACTGATATGCTTCTGCAATATATTGTGAGTTGTCTGCTCATCTGTGGTGCTGGAAATTACACATTGAGAAGCCTCTTCTATGCCTCACTATTTATCCCTAAGGTGAGAACCAGGCATGGCAAATCTGCAATTAGTCATGCTCTTCCTGTCATTTGGAACACCATACAGAAAACTCTAAAGTTGGCAATCCCTGTGAAACTGAGCTTCTTTAAATCCCTTTACCAACATTCATTTAAAGAAGCCTGTAGCTGCTTTTGTTAATGGCATTTTTCCTGTACTTATCCTAGGACTAGGATAACACTGCTCAGGCTCTTCTCCTTTACCTCTCTTCTGTGCCCTCTTTCATCTTACATCATAGCATTGCTTTGATTCCACCTTAAACTGTGAACCTCCCTTCCTCAAAGCACCCCCTCACCGCCCTTCCTCATCCCCTGGCTGCTCTCTGCCCTCTGCCCCTGCCTTCTGGCTCCTTATATACTGCCTCCTGACTCTATCCTGCTGCCTTAGGTCATCTGTAGCAGCTACCGTACATAGGTTTGTTGTCTCTTATTATGTGTTCTATTATTTTTAATAATACATGTATTCTCTTATTGAATATCTTGCATTGATTGTGTTACTGTATGTATTCCTGTTATTTTCATAGCACTGTATATGTTTCTGCCTTGTATTCGTATATGTGACTGTCCAGGCCCATCTTGTAAATGAATTCTTCTCAATTATGTTTCACCTGGTTAAAAACAGATATTGATTGATTAATTGATTGATTGAGTGATTGACTGACTGTTTGCTCCCCACCTCATACACTCCATTTCTCCAATTCTAAATTCCTTACTGCCCCTCATGTCTCCCTCTCAGTCACTGGTGGGATGTCTTTTAGTGTCTCTGCTATGACTAACTGAATCACCATCCTCCCTCTCACCCTTTCTCTCTTGGTCTCATTGATTCCTATTTCTTGTTTAAATCCCTCCTCAAAAACCACCTCTTTTCCTTTGCCTTGGAAGCTTGAGCTACTAATCAGTTTACTAAGCCAATGGTTCCATTAAGTGTTGCTTTCCTTTCTGCCAGGCAGCCTCACTGCCAAACATTTTGGATTTGATTGATTTTCAAATCACACAATGTTTAGCATTTATAAAGTTCCATATTTATAAAGAATAGAAACAGAGACGTTGGCAACAGAAAAAAGCCAAATAGCCTATCAAGTCTGCTCAGTACCTGCCTGCATCTGCATCCAGTCTAGTGCTGAACCAGAACTAATTTACCAATGGTGATAACTATATTTCACACTCCCTGCCCAGCCCCAGTCCTCCTCTTGCCTTGACTGCCCACCCCCTTCATCCCTCCTGTGGTCTGGACCATTCCCCTGTGCCTATCCCACAAGTGTTTGAAGCTAGTGTCAGACCCCCTTCCTCCCTCCTTTGGTTTGGACCATTCCCCTGTGCCTATGCCGCCCATGTTTGAAGCCAGTGGTAGACTCGTTGACCACTTCTTGCAATGCATTTCACTTCTTAACCGCCCTTTCTGTAAACAAGGACTTTCTTTCATGCCTCCTGAAACTTTCCCAAATCAGATTTCATTCATGGCCACTTGTTACCTTGCCCTTACTTCTTGTAACAAGGGCACTGATATCTACATTATTAGTACGCCCTAGATGCTTAAAGATCTCTATTAGATCCCCCCCTTCCTTCTTATCAAAAATGTTCTGTAACACATTGCCCCTGGGCCCTCCTTTGGAAAATGAAATGAAAGGATGAAAATAAGATCCATCAAAGCAGCCCATCTTGTTTATTTGTGCAATAAATAATTGCAAGCAAGAAAGGGATAACAAAATGATGAAAACAGTAAAAACACTCTCCTAAACAAGCCCTATCAGCTAAATGTTGGCGATAATACCGTACAGTGGTTTTAATGGAAAAAAGTAAAAACTTGATATTGGAAATATTCTATACTTTTTGGCTTTGTACAAATTGCAGCTACTGAGAGAGTGGCCTCTACACCACTGCACCTCAAGAGATCTTTATTTATTTATTGATTTGAATTTTGATGACTGAGTAGGCCCACTGAGACAAAATGTTTCCTTTTCTGGGGGGATCTGTAGTTAGTTACAAGAATGTCAAAAATAAAAGCATATACAATGTGAAATACAAGCAGGTACAAGAAAAATAAATGTCATAAACAAAAGTTCATACCAGGAGAATTACAAGCAGGTACAAAAGTAGTTAGTTACAACATTGGGTTTAAAATTATGCAAACATTTGGCAGAGGATTTGTTCATAATATTCAGTAGGCAGTAAGACAAATTCCTCAGATAGGGAGACATATATGGTAAACAATTTAAGATACAAATGTAAATAACGGACACCAGCACTGTGGTTGGGTGGCACAAGAAGTGTGTCAAGCAGCAGATGGGATAGACTCCTGAACCAGAAGGGGTCAGTGAGTGCAATTACAGGGGGTTGCCTCCCAGAAGAGAGACTTCAGCCTTCTTTTAAACTGTGCCAGAGTGGAGCAGCTGAGGACCTCCAGATGGAGACAGCTCCATAAAGATGGGGCTACAAATGAGAAAGATCTCCTGCCAATTGCATACCACATCTTGGGGATGTCCGATAATGGGCAGGCTGCTGATCTCAGAGGCCTGACATACTGCTTGCATTGGATTATATCATTTAGACTGGGTGGGGGAGTGGGGTTTCAGTAACTTAAAGGTAAGGCAGTGTACGGGGATAATGCAGCCTGTTCTCAAAGGAGGGCCACCCAAGGGTTCCACGTACTGTACGGTGGTGGGTTCTAGAGTGAATACCTGCTGCAAAGTGCCCAGTCCTGTGGTATGGGGTCATAAGTCTACATAGAATAGGTTCTTGAGCTGACTGTATCACAGGGGCACCATAGACTAGAACAGGTAGGAGAGTGCTACTGGCAATAGCAAGGCAGGAGGTCCTTGATAGGTAGGGAAGAAGTTGGTACATGACGACAAGTTTCAGATTTAAGGATTTAACCAATGCATCTGCATGGAGTTCATAGGTCAATGCTTGGTCCAGCACAATGCCCAGGTATTTAAGGGCTTGTAACACCTCCAGATCGGCACCATTAATGGAAGAGAGTTTAAGGAGGTGTTGCCTGTCCGGGCCTAGGTTTTTGTGTTCAAAGAGCATTACTTTGGTTTTCTTGGTGTTAAGTACTAATTTGATGTCCAGAAACCATCTTTCAAGTCTGTAGAAGTAATTTCCAAGATGGGTGTTGATCATGCTTAAGTCAGCAGAGGACCTATATAACATGGCATCATCTGCATATAACTGAACTGAGGCACTGAGACATCTTCTTTATGATTATGCCAGCATAATAAGGATTTGCAAACCTAGCTTGTCTTATTTATACTGGTGTCTTGCCTATTCATTTACTGCATCTCATTTTCATTAACTCATGTTCAAGTAGCCTTTTTATATACCACCTGACTCTGTGACTTGTATGCAGCAAAGTGTTATTATATTACTGTCATGTAAACTGCCTTTTTCACACAGGTCAGCGTGACCTGTCATGATCATTTTTTTCATTGTGCACATTTTTGTGTATTATTATTAATATACTGCATGTCCCAATGTTCAATAGCATTAAAAACCAAAAGCAGGGCAATTCTGAAAGATCAAGTGGCAGCCAGAGCCCAAGGTCATGTTATGAGTCATGGCAGCATTTTTCAGAAGTGGAGTAGCTTGAGTCCTGCTGCTACACAGAAATTGGCTATTATCTATGATTTCAATTGCATTTGATTTACCCTGTAAGTCCAACCCACCACCACTGGTGTGACTGATGATGAGATGAGTGTTAGTGAACCACTACCATGCTACTGCTGCTATCCTACTAATGCCCAGACAGGATCCAGTGAGGATCTTCAAATACCATGCTATGTTGTGCTAGAAAAGGTAATCATTATTTGTGGAGATTTTTTTTTTTCCGGGGGGGGGGGGGCTGCCATAGGTGGGAAAGTCATAACACACATTGTGTACTAACAGCAAAAGGTAAGTATTTCAGGGGTTTTTTTTTTTTACTTTGGGGAGTAGACCTACAGGTGGAAAAGATATACTTTAACTGTACAACCCATCAACCTTTTAAACATCTTGTTCTTCTGTCTCTTATTTTTGCATGTGCAGACCACATGGGTGTTGCTTCCCAGAAGAGGGGCTTCAGTCTCCTTTTAAACTGTGCCAAAGTGGAGCAGGTGAGGACCTCAGGTGGAAGACAGCTCCATAAAGATGGGGCTACAAGTGAGAAAGATCTCCTGTTGCTGTGTTTTTCCAGCCCAGCCCAGATCAGATCAGAACTGATGTGGTAACTAGCCCAACGTGATGGAGAAGGCAAGCAGTTACACTGCAGCATATTGATATAGAACCAAATCCAAACAACACGCTGCAAGGCAACCAACAGAAAGAACGCAAGAATAAGCGTGACAGACATGGGTGGTGGCAAATTGCAATCCCTGCCCTGCTCTGTGTCAGAAGAACATAAAGGTCCAGATATTCAAAAGGGTTGCGCATGGCACAAGAGTGTTGCGCCATGTGCAACCCACTGATGCACCCCGGCATGATATTCAAAAGGGAAAAGTGCTCCGCACAAATCCCGATCGCGGAGCATCAGTAATGTCTGCAGGCACAGGTGGGGGGTCCTGCGCGACCTGAACAGCCCGATATTCAGCCCAGGATGTGCAGAGTCTGCATCGCACTTTCCTGTTCTCCTGCACAAAGTTAAACAAAAAGGAATAAATGATGGCCACCACAGGTGATCTGCCGCATTGCAGGGCACAACACGGCAGCTGCCACCTGTGGGTGGCCACCTAAGTTCCTGCCGCACCTGGCGGCACCCCTCCATGCCCCATTGTGGGCATCCATGTAGCTAATTCCCCCCTCCAATGTCCCTGGTGGTCCAGTGGACTGCCATGTGCCCGATCACGGGCATCTGTTGAAATCACATTGGTCCCCTGCAGCCCGATCGCGGGCTTTTGTCTAAATGAAACTCCCCTCTAATATTCCTGGTGGTCCAGTGGACCGCTATGTGCCCTATCACGGGCATCGGTATAGTAACCCCCCCTTCCAATATCCCTGGTGGTCCAGTGGACTCGACCGCTGCCCGATCGCTGGCATCTGTAAATCATCAAATAGTCCTATTACCCTGGTGGTCTATGTACCCCTCCCACCCGCCCCACTGATTCTAACTCCTCGCCCCCGTCAGCCGGGCAGCACTTACCCGCCTGCCGCCCCACCACTCAGCGATTGATTAGCCCGGTATTACAGCCCATTGGTTCACAGCGTGAGCCAATGGCGTGCAGCTCATACACATATACTATTTGTTCCAGATATGTGAATGAATTCATTCATATCTGACTGAGTAGATGGTATGGTTGCATGCCCATTGGCTCACGCCAGAACCAATGGGCGTGCAGCCCTACCGAGCTGTCAGCGTTGGGGTGCAGGGCGGCAGGTGGTGGGTGCTGCCGCCCACCGCTGACCGGGGAGCAGGTGGTGGGGCTCAGTGGGCTGGGTGGAGAGGGGGTACACTAGACCACCAGGGTAATAGGACTATTTTATGATTTACAGATGCCCACAACCAGGCAGCGATCGGTCCACTGGACCACCAGGGATATTGGAAGGGGGGGTTACTATACCAATGCCCGCAATAGGGCACATAGCGGTCCACTGGACCACCAGGGACATTAGAGGGGGGTTTCATTTATAAAAATGCCCGCGATCGGGCCGCAGGGGGCGTCAGTCCCCGATAGCTGCTGTCTGGCAGGGTGCCAGGCACAAGTCTTAGGGGATCGGTGCACCTGCATGTTAATGGGATGCAAATGGGGGCCATAATGACATGCAAATGTACCCATGTGCGCATTGCATAAATTATGGCCCATTTGCATGTCCCATTTTGAATATCGCAGGTGCTGTGCATGGCACAATGGCACTTGCAATAGCGCATCTCCATGCTCCACTCTGGCCACTTGCGCTGGTACAGTGCGACTGCACCATGCACAGTGGGGGTGACCAGGGTGCGATATTCAAAGCTGCTGCACCATAGAGCAGCTCAGTTGAATATCGCCCAGGCCACACGCCTGCGCAACAAAGTTGAGCTGCACCCAGGCTTGCGCCACAGTCTGGCACAGTTTGAATATCTGGGCGAAAGTGTAGAATTTGGCCAACAGAGGAACCAACTCATCTGTCTGTCCATCGGCTGTGTGCCCTTTCTTAATTTGTTTTACAATTTTTGGCTAGGAAAGACACACTGAGCTGAAACTAGTTTCAAGTCTGTCCTGGGATCACAGGGTGGTTAAGTGACTTGCTCTGCTTGGAGTAAAACAGTACGCATGTTATTACCATACTACATCATTATGATTATAGACCAACACATTACTGGTGCCACTGACCTACTAACTTTTCCACTTCTCCTAACCCTCCAGGCTGGCTGTAACCTAATAGCTGCTCTTACTTGAATATTATACCTTGAGGAGAAAACCAGGAGTTCAGAGGAAAATTGCCCCCCCCCCATCATGCTCTCATACTATCAACATGGCTGGCCAGTGGCCACCCACCACATAGTGGTCCTGGATAACTGTGATGGATAGGCTGCTGAGTACTGCATGAGCTGTAAGCAATGCACCAGCCCCACAGATAGCCCTAGATAGAAAGCATTGCAATAATTCACTTGGGTGGTGACAAATGCATGTACAAGTATTTCCAAGTCAGAGGAAGCCAGATAGGTTCAAATTTGTGTGATATTACACAGATGGTAAAAGCCACTATGGACAACAGACAACACCTGGGCCAGGATTCACAAAATATTGCCCCAGTGCAAATTCGGTTTTGCGCGAGCAAATGTTTTTTGCACCAAGTTGGTATACACAAAATCTCAGTTTGCATGCTCAAACTGTGTTTGCATCAGGACAAACAGTGGAGGGGGCTACAATGCAGATGAGGGGGAGGGGACCTGAATATCGGCACTGTCCAGTTCACAGAGTATTTTCTGTATGTAAGGCCCCTTTGTGTGGTCCCCTTGTATGGAACAAATACCACCAACCGAGACCTTGCTTTAATCCTGTACACCCCTAGTGGTTCATGGAGGTACTATGTTGATGCCCCCCAACCGCGATCACCGGACTGACTGTAAATATAGAATGCTTCCCTGATGCTAGTGGTCCTCCCTCGCAATCGCCGGCCCAATATGTAATAAATATATTTCCCTGGTTCAAGTGGTCCCCCACTTGTGAACACCAGTCTAATCTCTAAGGCACCCCACCCTCCTTTGTCCTGCAAATTTCCCCCATCTTTGACTCTCACAGGAATTTCTTCACTTGCTACCATTTCCTGCTAACTACTCCCCCATGCAGTCACCCTGTCTCTGACTTCTGTCTGCCCCTGCCCACCACTCTGAAACTAATTTAATCCCCCTTTCTCTCTCTATCATTCCCAGCAGGTCACCCGACATTGGGCACTGAAAAGCACAGGACTCCTCTCCAGCTTAGCGGACTGGTGGGCCTGATACAGCCGCTGCCTGTGCTCTCTGCCCTGAACTACTCCTGCAGGTATGCCTGCTACATGGCTGCCATTGAAAAGTGGTGCTGTGTCTCTGTGAGCCCCTGATTGGCTGGCTGCTCTCCCTGGACTCTACTGATTGGTGCGGGCTTCTCGGCTGCCTTTTAGCTTTTCCTAATTCTGTATTTCTCTAGTTTCTAACCCTATCCCTCCTAATTTTGTCCCACACTGCCCGGCCCTGGCCTCTATTAAATAGACGTTGGCTCCACCCCCGCCTATCACCATTGGTTTATATCCCGAGTGACATTACAATTTGAGTACCAGTTGCTTGTCCATTTACCAGCCTCTGTTTCTTAGGGTATACTGAGGTTAAGTTCCTTTAGAATAGGCTAAGCTCCATTCAGGTAGATTACTAAACGGGTCCCAGTGCCTTGCTAACCCTCCTTATTTGGATGAAACCTTAGCCGCTTTACTGAGCGCTGTTTTCATAGCCCTTTTGTATGGATCTGTCTTACAGCCCACTGTGCTTTATAAGCCCTTTCAATGAGATGGGGAAACATTGCCATTTTCTTTTTGTATCTCCTCCTGTGCTTTATATCCCTACTAAGCCTTGTTACTCCCTGTTACGAAGTAAGGGTGTCACCCTACTCAAAAGGTACTCTGCTATCGGTTCTAGCATCTCTACAGGGCTATGCGTTATTATCCTCCTGTATTCTTTTCTTGCATTTCATAGCATATAGCACCAAACACAGTGTCCTAAATCTTTATTCTACTGGGCCTTCTAGCCCCATTTGGCTACTGCCCCGCCCAGCACCTAGTCAACCCTACTGGTGTCCAGGTCAATGTGGAAATGTCCCTAACTTCATGCTCAGCAGGCTTCATTGACTACTACCAGGACTACTGTACTGACACACTCACAAATGTAAGTTTGTATCACTGTCCATGCCCTGTGGTCCTGCCTAGTCATGGAAAATACCTAGCTATACAGGGTAATATATCAATTATCCCGAGTACCACTGAGCCGTTATCACACACGAGATTCAAAAATCATTAGCTGGTATCTTTTATCCTCATATACCTGCTCTTGCTTTCTGGTTGGGCGCTCCTGTACCTTTATGCCTACCCACAGCCAGCCAGAACCTTATTGTCACCTCCTACTGAACCAGGATGCTACAGAAGAGGTAAAACTTGAGTATTAAGGCTACTGCTGGAAGCCATCAAAAAACTTCTTTTATTACTGCTCATTTGTGCAGGTAATGTTGAACTTACCCCTGGACCCCTTCTCCCAATTTCAACCCTCTCCCAAATCAGCCCCTTGAATGGAATGAGCCTAATCAATATCAATGCCTGCAGTTTGCTTAGAAAATTTGAGTCCATCCAAACGTGGATTAATCATATCTGCCCAGACGTGCTGGTGGTCACTGAAATTTGGCTTAAGCCTGCGACACTGGATCATGAAATTAACATTCCTTCATACAATATGTTTAGAATGGACAGACCCATGAGAGGTGGAGGTGTAGCAATATACATCCGGGACAAATATGCTACCTCCGTAGTGAACTTGACTTCTCTACCCAAGAAATTCGAATGTCTTACTTTAAAAGTGCAGCCTACCAAAGCAACCGCTATGCACATTATTGGTTGTTACAGGCCACCTGCGGCAGGTTTGAAACTACTGAACCACATAAGTGATGTCCTAGATGCCTTATCCACAGAAGTGATATTAATGGGTGATCTCAATCTGGACTGGCTTTCCACAGCATCAAAACCTCTAAAAGAGTTACTTGACACATTTGGTCTTACACAACTCATATCTGAAAGCAAACGGTCTAACGTCAAAAACCCGGAGAAAAGTACTCTGCTCGATATAATACTAGTCAACAAACCTCACCTATTTACCCATGTAAGCGCATTCTTCAACGACGTCAGCGATCATTGTGCAATTGCCTGTGTGAGGTCTATTCCTAAGGCAGTGTCTTCCTCCAAGTATTTCTACAAGAGATGTTGGAGGAATTTTGAAACATTAGCCTTCTGCTCAGACCTCCATCATGATGTCTGGCAGGACTTTTATCTGGTCCAAACCATAGATACTGCCTATGAGGAATTTCATAAAATTGTGCTCAGGGCCCTAGATAAACATACTCCATTAGTAAAAATCAGAACTAAAAGAAAAACGTGCCCATGGTTCACTGGAGGACTGCAAGCCGTTTTACTGCATAGAACTGATTAGTCAGCCTTCAGAGCAGCTAGGAATTGACGCACTAAACTCACCAGATCTGAAAAAGCAAAGTATTTCCAAGCAGAAATTGATAATGCTTGAAATGACACTAAGAAATTTTGGAAAACTTTAAGAGACATCGAAGGTTACTCTCCTGCTCACTCTGTTCCTCAAAAAATCATTGTGGGTGGTGATTCCACCACCGACAAACATCCCATTCTCGAATTTCTAAACAACCATTTTGCTACAGCACGACTAGCTTTTGATGCCTCAATGGTCAGCACACTCCAATCTCAGCTAGGTGTTCTAAAACCTGATTGGCTTAACCATAGTCTTTCAACACACACAAGGCAACTTTTGCCCTCCAACCCACCACTATAAAGCAAGTTGAGGATCTTCTCTTGGCACTTGACACAAGAAAAAGCACTGGCACAGATCAGATAGAACTGTATTACCTAAAGATAGGATATCATGCTTTAGCAGTTCCGATAGCTCATCTCTTTAACTTGTTCCTTACGCAGGGTTCCATCCCAGCAATATGGAAAACGGCACAAGTGATCACACTTTTTAAGTCTGGTAACACCAGTGACTTAAACAATTATCGCCCAATTTCCTTACTCCCTATCTTGTCAAAAGTATTGGAGAAAGTAGTGAATTCACAGCTCAGGCAACACCTTGAAATGCACAATCTATCTAACGTGGTCCAACCTGGTTTTAGATCACAGCACAGCACAATCTCTGCACTTCCCAAAGTTACAAGCGACTGGCAGCTGGCCTTAGATAACAGAAACTATGTATGCAGCTTATTTCTTGATCTGAGCAAAGCTTTTAATACCTTGGACCATGACCTCCTTATTACCACTCTGCGTATCGTAGGAGCAGACCCACTGTCAATCAAGTGGTTTACTAGCTATATCACTGGACGCCACCAACAAGTCAAAGCGGATGGTAATCTCTCCACACTGAAAACCATACAAAGAAGAGTGCCTCAAGGGTCCATCCTAGGACCATTGCTGTTTACTGTTTATTTCAACAACCTAAATGATGGAATCACAGAATCATGGAATCACAGTTGCCAGTATCATCTATTTACAGATGATACCATGCTATACTTAGATAGGCCTTCTCCAGACCAGGTCAGCAAAGACCTCCAACTTGAATTTAACCATTTGCAGGAAAACCTACTGCACCTGAAGTTACTTTTAAATGCCCAAAAAAACAAAGGCTACATTTTTTGCTCCAGGTTCATGCACAAGTAAAACAAAGGGTCCCACCACAATCCCTGTTGTTGCTAGGTGAGCCTTTAGAGTATGTGTCAAACTTCAAGTACTTGGGTGTTTGGGTAGATGACAGGCTATCCTTCTTGATTCACATTGATAACCTAACCAAAAGACTAAGACAAAGACTTGGCATCCTCTTCCATGTCAAGCATTTACTAACTCAGGAGGCAAAAATCTGCTTAGTACAAACTACATTTTTAACACTCCTAGACTATGCCGATATCTTGTATGGGCATGGGACAAGTACGGCCCTAGGGAAACTTGACACCGTTTACCATCGGGCAATTAGATTCATCACAAATGCACCATATTCCACTCATCACTGTACCCTTTACTCCATGCTTGGCTGGAACTCACTTAGTTACAGATAGCATAAAAACACTATCCTATGGACACTCAGAACATTAACAAATAAGCTCCCTAAATACATCTCTGACTGTCTGCCTCTCTGCCAGTCAGGGAATTACCCTGTAAGAAGTCTCTCATATTTATTTCTGAATCTCCCAGTTAGGGTGCCTGAGGGCCTTTTTGACAACTGAATAGTGTACTGCATAGATTTTTGTGGGCTGGCAAAGCTGCTAGGATAAAATAGAGAATAATGTATAGGCAAGTGTGTGTTATGGATTTCTTTTACACACCCAAGGTGTGTGATGACCCATAAACCTTGAGAATGAAGCTCAAGAGGTTTATGAAGTCATCACACACCGAGTGCGTGTAAAAAAATCCATAAACACACACTTGCCTATGCTTTATTTTTTATTATTGCTGGTACATGAACATTCTATAACTACTTACAAGAGGGTGAGGAAAGAGTTCTTCCAATTGAAGTTATGCTATTTGCTTTTTTTCTGAAGCAGTTTATAGATTGCACTGTTACTGCAATGCCCTTTACCTGGGGCTATCGGGTTCATCTTCACCGCCCACAGCTAGCGCAGACAGTTGTAGCCAGGTTGTTGACTGGTCTGTTGAGATTGTGTCACATTACACCTGTGCTGCACTGTCTGCAGTGGCTGCCTGTTAGGTGGTGTATCACCTTCAAGGTCGGCTTTCTAACCTGTAAAGCCCTACACGGTCATGGGCCTGGCTATCTGCATACCTTCTTTGGCTCTACAACCCCTCCCATTCCCTCTGCTTAGCCAAGAAGGGATTTTTAGAGGTTCCAATTGTGTGCATGGCAACATCTGGTGCCCGTGCCTTTTCTTTTATGGCACCAAACCTCTGGAACTCTTTGCCTCATGCAATGAGAGAGCATACTACTACCTTCAAGAAGGAGCTGAAGACATTTTTATTTAGGCAGACCTTTCAGCCTGATCAGAGCTAGCTGTATTATAATGAATTAACTGGGAAAGTTTTATTGCTGTTTTATTGTTGATATGCTATTTTAATGTTGCTCTGTCTCGCTTGCAAAGCGCCTTGATTCTTAATGAGAAAATGCGCTTACATAAAATTTGATTGATTGTTTGATTGATTGATTGAATGTTTCATATAAAAAGTATGTCATCTGTGGAGTTTATGGTAAATTGCCTGACTTTTCAGTAAGAGAATCCATCCATGTCAGCGGGAGGAGAGCGAGTGACTCCGTGGGTAAGTCTGTGTAGCGTGACTGAGCAGTGTTTGTTCCAATAAAGAATATACATTGAAAGAGCAGTGTTTTGTATAAAAATCAAGTGAACCATAGGGTTTAATGTCAGTTTTTTATTTTAGTAACAGGTGCTGAGAGTGCAGCTCAGGGAGAGTGAGTGACTCAAGGGTTAGAAGACTCTCGATACAAGCATGAGCGAGTGTTGCGCCACAGCATGTATCCAGTCTTCTCCTCGACCACACTTCTGGCCACCTCTGTTATTGAAAACTAAAAAACTGACATTAAACCCTACAAAGGACACGATTTTTATACAAAACACTGCTCTTTCAATGCATTTCCTGGCATATTCTTTATTGGAACTAACACCGCTCGGTCACGCTACGCAGACAGAGAAATGTGAAGTAATTGAAGCGCTCGAGGGAAAAGGTACTGAGAAGTTGCTTTTGAATGCTGTAATAACTGGATTTCAGGTTATTATGGCATCAAATGCTGTAATAACTGGATTTGGGGTTATTACGGCACTTGGCAGTGCTCATAATCAGGTTGATAAATAGGGTCACCAATAATTATAAGGGCAGTCCTGCAACTACCATTGAGAGGGGATGGGCTAGCTCTCCCAAATTTCAAATATTATTAACGGGTGGCACAACTTGTGTACTTGGAAAACCCTAGTGCTATTCAAACTCCGGCTTGGAGGATAATGGAGGAAGAGTGCACCTCCAGTGGGGGGTCTACTGCAGGGAATTTTGTTACCTACCTTACATGCCATACCCTCCCCTTAATATCAGAACACATTAACATGTGTTTTGGTCAGATTATGGCTGGGGGTGCATAAACACATTAACCACCCAAAGGGAATGTCGGCTAATACTGCAATCCACTTGGGTTACCAGGAGGAAAAGGGATACAATGTTCAAACAGGGAATTTTTTGCATACCTTAGAATTAGGCATTTTGTAACTGACCAGAATCCAAATCCCTCTCCTATACAGGAAGCCCTATATAGGCTGCAGTCCAATAGCACTCTTATATCCACAATCCACAGATTATTTTTGGAATCCATGCCACCTCCACTAGTCAAAGCCCAAGAATCTTGTGAAAAGGATCTTGTATTAAGCTTGGTTGATCCCTCTTGGGAGGCAGCCATTAAACATGTTCACACATATTCCTTCTCAAATAAACTATGTAGAATACAGCTTAATTATCTATACAGGACATACATAACTCCCAGTAAATTGCATACATTCTCCAAATCCAGGCTGAGTACCTGTCTGAAATGTCAAATCGAGGAAGGTGACTTCCTTCATGTGGTGCTGACATTTACTAAAGTGTCTCCTTTCTGAGTTTGTGGATTCATAATATTAAGCAGAACATTTTGGGTAAGAGGGGGCTGCTGGGAGATTTACATGGCGGTACGTTTGTTGTTTGCTCAGCGGTGCAGTTTTTGCTTTTGGAGCTGAAATTATCCATGGCTTCTACAACAAGATCTAAAGTACAGAAAGAAGTGGCTGAAAATAAATCATCTATAATTCAGAGATTTCTTTCCCCACAGCAAGGGAGGGCAGCTCCAGTATGGGCAGTAATATCAACTGCGGCCCTGAGGGAGAAGGAGAAATATCCTCACCTATAATTGGATATCCTGAACCGGGCGCCAAGTCCAAACAATTAGTTAAGCCTTCTCTTTTATCGATCCAGAATATGATCTCGGGGTTCCAGGAGGAGATGTGCATTTCACTTGATAAAGTGAATCTTTCACTTAGTAATATCACAACCCGCTGTCAGCTTACTGAGGAGAAAATTATAAATGTGGAAAATTGGGTTGAAGCTGCTGAAAAAGTGAGTGAGTCTTTGTCTAATGGATTATTGACTACAGAGAGTGCAGTGAACGCTGCTGTGTATGAGCAACTGCTTATTATTAGTAAGTTGGAGAAGACTGAAAACACGCTATTGCTAAAGAACTTACGCCTTATAGGTTTTTCGGTTGAAATATCTGTTCAGGACTTGAAGGAGCAGATAGAAAAAATGTTTACTATTGTTTTCTCACTGGAACAATCTTTGGTTCTTGAATTTTTTTCTCGACCACAGTCTAAATCACAGCAATCAGGTCAGGGTATGGCAGTTTGTTATGTTATATGTACTTTCACTTCAATTGCTGAAAGGACTAGAATGTTGAATCTGGCCAGACAGTGAAGAGGCTTTTTATATGAAGGAATTAAGATGCACCTGTACCCAGACTTCTCGATGACTACCCAGTGACCACGGAAGGGATTTTTGAATATCAAATCTGAATTTGTAGCAGCTGGGATACCAGCTGTGTTGCAAGCACCTGCTAAGTTAAACGTTGTATTTCAGAATAAAACATATTTCTTTACTGATGTGGATAAGGCTAAAAAGTTTCATGAAAATAGTGTTGCTCTCCCAACTGAATTGGACTCTGATATGGAGGAAGAGGCAGATGAGACCCAGTACACACCAGTGGATTTGTGAATATTACAAGACATGTTAAGTTAACCTCAGTTATGCCTAGATATCTGGACAATTTTCAGTTTATGTTATTGTTTGGATTTAAGGAATAACTTTAAGTTTAAAAATCTTATAAAGGGGAGTTAAGCTTGGAGCAATACAACATTAGAAAATGTTAAGAATTTTCTTTCTCTAAATCTCCTAACCTATTCTTTATGTTTGGTACTTTTTGACCCCTCTAAAATAATAAAATATATATACTTTAGTTTAATTAATTCTGTTATATGTATTTCGAGATGAATTTCTTTTTGTTTTATGATATATTAAATGGAAAAATATTTTCTCTCTGGAAAAAATAATGTATAAAAAAAACATTTTGGGTACTGATTTACCAAATACACCACTGGAGCTTTTGCTGAGTACTGAACAGCCTCCCTCCAAAGAGGAAAAACACAGACTATGGGAGGTGGCTTTGGTGAATGCCAGAAAAACAGTGGCCCAACACTGGGTTAGTGAGACCCCACCAAGCATAACCCATTGACTGAATAACTTAGGATTGTGTATGTGATGCGAGAGGATATAGTTGCAGGCTAATGGGCAGGAATCTTTGTTCACTGGCACATGAAGCCTGCTGGTTGAGGCAGTAGAATCTGGGGAGGTGTCTCTCTAGTGCCCCCCCCCATCTCAGTTAATGGTTACCTAATATGTGTTTCTCCTGTCATTCTGTGACTCAGTCAGTGTATAAGGAGTCAGGAGACCCATTTAGAAGACTGAACTAATGTGCTGGTACACCAGGGATGGACTTACTACAGTATGTAGGTAAATGGTTTCATTGTATAAATACAGTATTCAAATAAGTAAGTGTGATACATATGTATCTTTGACACTATGATCGTGGGGAACTGTGGGGATTGGGGAGGAGGTGACCTTAACTGAAAACATCAGAGGGATATGTGGTTGATTCTGTATCATAATGTAGATGCACATGTAATAGACGTTAAATAATTTGGTCCTGTATGTATGTTGTTGTTGTTACTGATACTGCATTGTAGAATGGAGCCCTGGATGGCACATGGTACATGAGATTTCTTCTCTGTAACTGATACCTTTTCAATAAAATATGTTTACAAAAAAAAAATTAAAAAAAGCGGGCATCAATTAATCCAATTTGTGTAACAAAATTTCTAAGAAATGTCATGTTACAATAAACTTTATTTGTATTGTCTTTGCTTTGCTACCTGAGTTTAACAGACTACATTTGAAATTACCCCCAAACAATACTGCTCTTGATGTGAACAGATAAGATTGAATTTGCTTAAGTAAATTGATTCAGGTGGCCTTCATTTGAGGAGCATAGATATTTAGTAACAGAAAATTCTTGTTATATAAGAAATGTCCAGCATTAATGCTCAGCCTGGATGAATGTCCACAATACAGGTCACAAAAATTTCTGGTTTTTTTTTTAACAAATTCCAAACCGACTATAAAGCTCTTCTCCAATAGACCAAACTGATTTCCCCCAAATCCAAGCTTTCTGAGTAACTTGAATATCGAAACTGACCTTACTGTAGTATCCTGTCAAAAGATATCATAAGGTAACTGCTCCAGTATTACAAACATAGTAGTGTGCCTCTTAACTGCTTTTATACTATTAACATTAAGGGATGCTAAAGACAAATGGGGGGAGGGAGCCAGAAAAGAAAAGAGTGGGGAAGGAAATTATTTCAGTTTCGATATCTTTGCTTCTGATCTTGTCTCCCATTTTTTCCTTACTGAGCTGTGAAGCTGAAAAGCTGAAGATACTGTGTCCTCCCTTTCTGAAGATGCCTCTCTCTGTGGTGACATTACAGAAGAAACAACAAAATATTTTTTCTTTCTCTATTTGTTCCCATTGCTGAAGGGTGGCAAACTTATTTTCTAAATGCACTGGCTCTATCACTATAGGTTTTTACTTTTTACTTGTTTTCTTCCCAACAGTCTGGAAATTGTCCTCTGTAGGTGTGTGTGTTGGGGGGGGGGAGGGGGGCATCTCTGATGAGATTCCTGAAGAATTATCCAAAGCAGAAGTTATATTGTTAGGATCAGAGACAGCTGTAGACTCCTCTTGTGGTAAGTTCTGGTGAGAGGCTGCGTGGTTCTAATTCATCCCTGGGGGCTCACTAGAGATAGAATTGTCCAGTTCTTGGGGTTGTACAAGGTTAGATAAGTTTCTTGTTGTACTCTCTCTAGAGGTAGTCAAAATATTAGTAGATGTAGGTACAGTAGTTGTTTTCTGCTTTGTGGCTTGATGTATGTAAAAATCTTGCTCCATCCGCCAGCCCTCCATCACAGTGGTAGTGCTACCGCTCACCACGCCGGTGACCCTGGTTCAGGAACGTGCCCAGGGAGTCGGAGGGCCAGCCGGTGGAGGAGGCTCAAGCATCTTGTGGAATGCTCAGCTTCTCTGAGGGGGGACAAGGCTTGGCGCTTGACTATCAGGGCTCCAGATAAGGAGGGGACAGATACCTTGGCAACTCCTGATGGGGTGGTGTGCAGGGGGTAGGGGGAGCATAAATAGAAAGTAAAAAAAAAATTTGCTCTAAGTGATCAGAATAATTATTATGAGCTGCCCAAGGGCATGAACAAAGGTATGACCCTCCTCCTCACACATGTTACAACGGGGGATGTACAATGTAAGCCAGAATGTTCATGTTCTCTGCACAAATTACAGTTAATCTGTTCACAAGCACTACTGAGGTGTTGTAATAAACCACATTTGTAGCAGGATTTTGGTTGTCTCAGGTAAAAAAGTATCCCTTTGTCTCTGCCCAAGAAAAAATTACTCCTCACTTCTGCTTATGTACAGTCTCTAATATGGATGTGCATTGGCTACTAAACTCCATCTCTGTCTGCTGTAGTGTAGGCTTGGATTACCTTGAACCAAGGCTGCTAAAACTTGCTGCCCCTCTCCCTGCCTCCCTTCTAACCAGAATATGTAATCCCTTATGCTCAGGGGTTGTTCCTGATATCTGAAAGATTGCCAAGGATGTCCCAGTTTTTAAAAAAGGAGACTTTAAATCTATTACCAGTTATCACCCCATAGCTATTCTTACAGTTCTGAGCAAACTCCTAGAAAAAGTTGTCTCTGTTCAAACCATCAGCTATCTCCATGACTGCAACCTCCTCTCTCACACCTAACATGGCTTTAGGAAAGGCCATAGTACCACTACTGCTCTTCTCAGATTCATAAATGATACTAAAGTTCCACGGAGGATGATTTGCTAACAGGTGCAGTCTTCATTGACCTTACAAATGCCTTTGATCTAGAAGACCATTCTCTTCTTAAATCTAAAATGCTAACCCTTGGCATTTCCTCTGACGTGGTTACCTGGTATGACAGTTACCTTATAGTCAGGCAACAATTTGTTAAATACAGCTCTGCTGTATCTGATCTATCCACCATTAACATTGGTGTTCCTCAAGGATCTATTCTTGGTCCCCTCGTCTTTACTGTTTTCATAAATGACCTATAGTCAAATGCCACATCTTTCTCCTCTCTGCTCCATGCAGACGACTTAGTGCTCTACTCTAACCCTAATTACCTTGCTGACTTTAGCACTACCCTTACCTCTGATTTTCACAAAAGTAGTTTCTGGCTTTCCTATAACAAGCTATTACCGAATTCCAGCAAAACCTACTCTATGCTGTTTGGCCCTGCCCCTAGATTAAGAAAGTGTATTGGGCAACTATCTATCTCCAGCTGTGATGGCTCTCTCTTCGAAAATGTAACCAACTTTAAATACCTTGGAATTATACTTGACCCTTCTCTGGACTTTGCCAGACTTATCTCAAACACTTGTAGAGCTGCTAACTCCAAGCTTATCCTGGCCTTTAAAACTAATTATGCCCCTTACACCCTCTGCTAGAATTGCCATTGCGCAGGGTGTCCTTCTTCCTACCCTCACTCACGGTTCTGCTACTTTTGTAAATGTTGCCAAAGCCAGTCTTCATAAATGGGATGTGCCACCTACAATATTATTTGTTGTTTCACTCTTCATCACACCGTCTTACCCACTGCTGTCAGCTTTACAGTGGTATAAATTTTCTATCCCCTGAGGCTAGCCACTTATATGCTCTTGGCATCATAACTGATAAAATTATTTGAACTGAGGCTCCCTCTTCTCTAGCCTTATTGTTGAGTCCTCTGAGCTTCCACTACCCCCTTCGCTCTAGAGATCAGTCCTTACTATCTGTTTCTAGGCACATGATGACTATGGGATCCCAGGCTTTCTCCTACTTTGCCCTGAATTTTTGGAACTCTTTGCCTGTGGTCATCCAACTCTCCCCTTCTCAAACCTATCTCAAAAGGGAGCTACATCACTACCTCTTAGTTTCTGAATCCTGTACCTGCTGCCTTCCACCTTGATCACCAAACCTACGATATCAGACTACTGCTTGCTGCACTTATGTTTGCTGCTTCTTTTCTATTTTAGCCACTCTGCTTTGTTCTTCTCTGGGTTTGCTCTTATACTGATTTTCACCCTGTGACATTGTATCTATTTTTATACCATTTCTATATGGTGGGGTGGTTATGAGGAGGTGAGGGGAGGGTGGGGCAGCTGCAAGTTAAGGGGCTAACTGCACAATTGATCAGAGTCAATAGACCGTGGGGCCTGTTTCTGCTGGCAATTCATATGTTCGTACAGTATGTACATTCGTATAGGCAATTACTTTGCCCCTGCAATATATAGTTTACTGTTTTGCATTATGTTTCATTATTATGTATGAGTTCTCCTTGTTACCTTGTATTTACTCTTTTCAGCTACTTTTGTATCTGTTAATAGTTTACCCTTAACACTGTATATTTTAATATTTATCTGTACTATGTTTCAAATGTCTTGTACTCTCCCAGGTCATGCCTGAAAATAGGCATATTTAATATCTACTGCAGTTACCCAGTTATCAAAAACCAAATACATAAATAAATATGGGTTTAGTGAGAGGAACTGCAGCAAACTGTGTTCAAAATGGGATGTCTTTAAGTAAATGATATTGGTGCCTATGCACCAATGGGTGGAAAGTATGCACCTAAGGTGCATACCCCACCCGCATAGCTCCACACCCATGGACAGGTGTGCACAGGTTGGTATTCATGAATGGTCATGCAGGGCGGCCGGGGGTGGCATACCGGACCCATGTGGGCATCAAATTGGATGCCCATTTTGGGTTCAGGAGTGGATCCTTTACATGGGAAGGCACTGGTCCGTGTCCATGAATAGCACCCGGAGGCACTCGGAACTGTGCCGTCACCCCACACTGTCCAGCAGTCCCCCTCCTGCATGTGACCCACCTCAGAGGCCTGCAGTCCCCCTCCAGCAGTGGCCTGACCACATCTGGTGTGAGGTGCAAACCCCCCACCCCCTGCAACACATTGACACCCCACCTCATGGTACTGTATGCAACCCACACACCCCCCACATTCACACCACAAGAGGTCCTGTCCCCAGTCTTGGCAGTGATGACCCCCCCAAAGCACAACACTGCCCCATCCCCCGACCTCATGCCAGTGTCCCACCCACTGACCCCGGCACAGTACCCCAGCACAATCATTAGTGGACAGTGGTCCCCCCACTCCAGATGCCCAGAGGTGCCCAGACATCACAACCCTGACCCCAGTACCCCAGCACATTCATTTGGTGGACAGTGGTCCCCCCACCACCCCATGGCACCGACAACACCCCCCACCCCATACCTGCATGCCAGTGCCATGGCTATTGCTGATTAGTGGCAACCCTCCACACACCTCCTCGGCTGCCCACTGTACAACCAATGCTGGGAACATGCCATCTATAAATTGGTAGCACGCTCCCAGCATCAGCCAGATGGTAAGTGGCCAAGGAAGTGTGTGTAGGGCTGCGCCACTTGCCAGCAATAGCCACGGCACTGGCATGGAGGTATGGGGGAGGGGTGGTTGTTGTCAGTGCCATGCAGGTTGGGATGACCAGTGTTCACCAATGAATGTGCTGGGGTACCAGGATCAGGGATTGGGTATGTGTGGTCTGGGCACCACTAGGTGTGTGGGGGGGGTGACTTGTGTTCCGTGAGGGCACTGAGCATACATGTTGTGGGGGAATGGTTGACACTGCCGTGGTTGGGGCACACCTGTGTTTGGGGAGTTTGATGGACACTAACGGGGACAGGGCAGCCATGTGTTTGGGAGGGGAGGGATGCAGTGCTATATCAGGGATGGAGCTCCCATATATGCTTGTGAGTGTGGAGGGGTATGTGCAGTTTTGGGATGGGGCTGCCATGTGTGGGAGGGTTGCTTGAGGATAATGGGGCAGGGCAGGCCTGTGCTGCAGGAGTGAATGGCACAACAGAACACTCCAATCATGGGTACGGGCACTATACCAATCTACTTCCCAAGCCCTCCTCATCTGCCTAGTGGGCTTGGGCAGCATGGTGGGTCATTTACTCCTAGGATTTACTCCTCTGTCCCTCTTTCTCTACTCTGTGGGGTTCTGCAGGGCTCCATTCTTTCACCCATGTTGTTCGTGGTGTATATGCTACCATTAGGAGACATTATAAGACTGTATGGGCTGACCTTCCATTATTATGTTGATGACACTCAGCTCAACATGTCCTTCATGCCTGAACAGGCTGGAGCCATCTCAATATTTAATAGTTGCCTTTCAAGAATCCAGGACTGGATGAGGACCAGCTGGCTGAAGCCAAACCTGGATAAAACTGAGGTGTTGGTGGTGGGCCCAGGTCACCAGGACTTAGTCTCAGTAGCCGGTCAGCCATTTGGACTTAACCTTGATGGTATCCAACTGCTTGCCTCAGGTCAGGTGTGAAACCGTGGCATTATTATTGACAGCAGTCTGACTTTGAAATCTTAGGTGTCTGCTCTTGTGAAAACCTCCTTTTACCATCTGAGGAATATTGCTTGGGTTAAGCACCTGGTCTCACCCAATGACCTTCCTGTACTGGTTCACACCTTTGTGACCTCCCGCCTTGACTACTGCAACACCCTTTACCTAGGGCTACCGGGGGTTGATATCCGCCAACTGCAGCTGGTCCAGAATGCAGCAGCCAGGCTGTTGACTAGTTTACCTAGATCCTGCTACATCACACCTGTGCTCCACAGCCTGTATTGGTTGCCAGTCTATTGGCAGATCACCTTCAAGGTCAGTCTCCTGACCTATAAAGCCCTACATAGCCAGGACGTGAGCTATATGCAAGATCTCTTTCACCCTTACTGCCCCCTCTGGTCTTTCTGCTCCTACAACAAGGGATTGCTAGAGGTTCCCAGGGTTAGGCTTAAGACCTCTGGTGCTCTATCCTTTCTGTTTGCAGCCCCCACCCTGTGGAACTCTCTACCTCATTGAGTAAGGGAGTGCCTGACTGGTGAGGGTTTCAAATCTGTTTTAAAAACTTATTTATTTAGCTTAGCTTTCTCAGATTTTGAGTAGCATGAATTATATTTAGCATTTATTAGATTAAGTTTATCTGTGTTTTTACTCACTATTTATTATTTATTATCTGATTTTACTGTATAAGTACTTTGATCTTAATTGGAATTGTGCTTTTAATAAATAAGCATTTGATTGATTGATTGATTCCCTGGTCCTGCTGCATCCAGCAAGTGCAGTCCATGGGGGGCATGCTGTGGTTATGGTTGGGTCCCAGCTGCCATAACCTGTCCACCACTATGCCCCCCCATGAGTTGCAGTATATGCCTTTGTGAAAGAGGTGGAGATTTTGACAACCTCATCCTCCAGAGGCAGGGCTTTTGGATTTACACTTTAAGGGCTTGCAAACACCCTTGACTCAATAACAGATTCTATGTGACACCTTACCTAAAGCAGAAATCTAAATAAATCTACATAGATGTATGACAGACCATATATGGCCTATAATCTAATATTCAGTACTAGTGTCTCCATAGAGTGTTAGAAATTAGTTGTGATATGCTATTATACTTGCTTTTAACATTATGTTTTCAGGAAATCTTTTGCTTTTGAATTTGTAGCATATTTTTCCACATTATGTGTTTTATTTATCTTACAGGTCATTTTTGCCTTGATATATTGGACCTGATGACTGCAAAAGAGGCCTTCAAAGCAGGATTCATTATTAAATCATGGTATGCCTGGACTAACATGTAAGTATTGGTACAATCAACTGATACTATCCTCAGTTCATAAATTCTGAGGCTTTCCAGTATTTGTAAATAAATGACATAGATATACATTGTGTGTTGAAAATTCCTAATATTTAGCAACATCTACTAATATAATGTTTCATGTCAAGTTGTATTTATTTGTATTTATATGCTTGCAATTTGTTTTTTAATGTTATGCATTTGTACTTGTCTACCACTGATGATGTCACCATATGTCTTTAGTGATGATGTCACAAACCAGTATTTAAGGAAGTGTTTTTTTAATTGCACATGTCTTTTGAGAAAGGCATCCATTCCGAAATGCATCAACAAGTGTGATTTGGCACCATGAATAAAGTTAATTGCACATTGTGAGCAGCTTTAAATTTGTGGTTGTTGAGTACGGGACTTCATTTGATTTTTGGTTTCAGTTGAGTCCTGGCAACAGTCTCTAGAGGAAAATTTTTCTGTGATGCTTTTGTGTTTATTCTTGCCTTTAACATTTAACTTCCCATGGCAGCAAAGCCACGCCACATCCCAGTAGTGGGGCAGAAAGTGTACATTATTCAAATACAGCAAAGTCTGTCATCTAACAGCTGGTGGAATCCATGCCAGTATGTCAACTTCTACAGGAAGTAATGCCTCATAAAAGCCTTCCTATGCCGAGTGCAAATAAGATCCCAAGACAAGTGTCGACGAGTAATAAAAGTAAAAAAAAAGGCTTCAAAAACTCAGGAAAAGTTCTGGCTTTCTAAAAGAGAGGTTTGAGTTTCTGCCATTTCAATTAAAAGGGTGCTATCCAAACCACTGCCCAGTCTTTCCAAGCAGAAGGAGGTCCTGAAATCCAAGGAATAATGTTATAATGAAAAAGGATGCTAGAAGAACAAAATCACGGGATTCACCATGTCTAAGCTACCCTTAGCATACAGTAGATAGAGAATGTCCCTTTTAATCAGATTGAGTCTTCTCTCTCAAACCATTGTAAAAAATATACCATATGAACAGGTTTCCAAATGGAGAGGGAGGGGATAGATAACACTTAAATAAAGAAAGGTAGGAATCAGAAAAGTTTTAATAAACCCAACCCATTTCTTTTTAGACAGTTGTCAGGATTTCCATTTTGCCACTCACAAAGCCCCATCCTCTAAACCTGATTCCAGTTTAAAGCAGGTAAATTAGAGCTACTAAAAAGAATGCCAAGAATTTTGATAAGTTCTAGCGTTACTGGAATGTTACCTATGAAGGGAGGAACCACCACATGAACCCCAATGGGAACAATATGACATTTTGAATAATTAATACTGGACCCAATCAGCAAAGGAATCTTAGAAATCAATTGAATGGTACTCTCACCAGAGGGAATATCCTGAACAAATAAACAAAAATTATCCGCATAAGCCAACATTTTCACTTCAGAAGAGAAGGGACGAGGGATACCAAGAATCTGGGGAGCTACATTAATTGCTCCTAAAAAGTGGTCTGAGGTCAATATGTAAAGGATGGGGCTCAGCGGTCATCCTTGACACACTCCCTTGAGAAAACAAATGCAGGAACCAAGCCATCCATTAATAGTGGATATTAATGTGGAACAAGAATACAGAAGATGAAGCCAGTGAATAAATGTCACAGAGATCCCATATTTTTGCAACACTAAAAATAGATTGTCATGGGGAATCTTATCAAAGGCCTTGGCCTGATACAAAACAAATAAGAAGTGCCCTATACTGTGAGAACGACAAGATGCAATCAGTTCCCAAATCAGCAATAAATTATCTTGAATTCTGTGGCCAGGGATGGAACAGGACTGGAGGGGATGAATAATTTCAGAAAAATTCTGAGCCAATCGGACACAAAATATTTTAGCCAAGATCTTTGCATCCATGTTGAGGAGACAAATTGATCTCCAATTTGAGAGATGCCACTGATCACCAGATTTAAAATAAAAAAATATGGAGTGCTTCGGTATTGGAACCAGAAAAAGACACATGCACCAAGAGGGAGTTAAATACAAAAGTAGGAATAGGGGCAAAAACCAAAGGAAACGACTGATAAAATTCAGATGTCAGACCATCTGCCCCAGAAGAATTATGTTTATGTAAAGAATGGATTGCTGAAAGGACCCCCCCTCCCCCCAGTGACCAGTTGGATAAGGAAAGCATTATCGGAGCGAGGCTGCCACCTGAGGTAGGCTTAATGAATCCAAAAACTGTGCAGCCAAAACCCCAATCAGAAATCGGGTGCCCACCATGTCATGCAGGAAGTCCTGCACCACCTTTAGCATGCCAGCATGAGATTTTTGTTCTATACCATTTGAGTGAACCAAAGAATCCATTCTTGGTTGTTTAACCCTGTGAAAACAACTCTGAAAGATAGCTCCCATCAAATGCCTACTCTGAGTACCATTAATCAATCAATCTTAATTTGTATACTGGAAGGTATGTGAGCAAAAATGCCCGTTTTCATAAACGTCCAGTGTAAGAGATACCAAGAAGGTATGACAATGCAAAAGAGTCTAACAGAAACAATATCTATACAGGGGAAACAATCCAAACAAGTGGTTTAGATATATAGAACAATGTCAAAGACTAACAATTGTCTAACAGTTACAGCAATTTTCTTAAACTGAAAAACAGGAGGCAATCAATTACAATAAAGTAAAAAGAAACACATAGAGCGGCCCGAGCATTTATGTGTGTAACATATGGAGAGCAGGAAAGAGAAGGAAAGGGGTATAGAGGGGTCAGTAACCTAAGTGCTAGAGATGGGGAAAGTGCAAATCTTTTGTGGTTGGTTGTAATCGGGATCCATGATTGAAATATGAAGAAGCCTAGGCTAGGAGTGGGTGATGGGAGTAAAAACTAAGTTGAGGGAGGAGCAAAGGGTAGGGGAAATGGGTGTGGGGGAGGAGAGGGTAGAGGGTAACAGGGACTAGAGTAAAGCAAGGGGGGGGACTAGAGATAAGCAAGGTGGAGAGCGGTCGGGTTTAGCTGGAGTGCCGGCTGGGGCAGCCTCAGATGGAAGAACTGAGTATGTGAACTTTGAGGTGGGAGTTGAAGGTGTGGATGGACCTACAGGCTTGGATATTTGGGGGGCAGTTGATTGTACAGCTTAGTGCCCTTATAGGTGATCAAGTTCTGAGCTTGCTGTTCAGATGACAGAGATTTCACCCTGTCATATTGAAAGTATTTCATACGGTCTTTAACAGACTGAATCTGGGCCTGAAGGGACAATCCTTTCTCTGCCTGAAGCGAGATCAATTTGTAAAGAGTATATTGCAATTCAGGATAGGCATGATAAGCAGATCTGCCAGCTGATCTAGAACATCTTCTAGCTAGGTCGCCAATGGCAAGTTTAGTATGAGCCCACCAAAGGGACACATCAGTGTAAATATCATGGACAGACATTCAAGCCCATAAAAGGGATCTAAGTGCACTCTGAAAAGAAGAGTCCGATGGGATTGTGTTGTTCAGCCTCCAGCTAGACTTCCCATTCAGAAGGGTCAGAGTGACCAAAATTGTGCAACTTAATAAAAGGTGATCAGTAGTTTCCACTGGACAGGTAGAAGCTACCAAAATGGAACACAGATGGGAAACAAAAAAATAATCAATTTGTGTTGCAAAATGCTCCTGGTGGTATGTATAACTACCCATGGGATGGAGTATATGAAATGCATCAACCAGGTGGGACTCTTTACAAATGTCTTGCAGACATAACGAGTCACAAAGCAACATAGGCGTCTTAGCCCCTCTATCCCAAAGCTGAAGAGGGCAATTAAAATCTCTCTCAAATATAATTACTCTGGAAATACATAAGTAATGCTGGAGCAAATTAAATAGAGAAATCCTCTCAAATTTTGATTGGGGAGCATAAATAATGATAAAACAAAATGCAATCTGGTAAATGCTACAATCAAGTACAGTAATAGAGCCCATCTTGGTTGTACATCAAGCACCCTAGATACTGTAGGAGAAAGATGGTTAAATAAAATGGCAACCCCCAAGCATGCCTCAGTACCCAGGGAAAAATATGAAATACCAGAAGTCCTGAGCCTTTGAGTAGTAGCAATGTCAGACAATGTACGTAATCTGGTGTCCTGCAAAAAAATCAAGTCAGCACAGGAATCTCGTAGAACCTGAAGAGTAACCTTCCTATGAACTAGTTTGTTAATACTTTCAGTGTAGTAACCCCTCATGCATGAATGAAAGAGTGGGGAAATATCCATATCAAAAGGCAGCTCAACCTACGGGCCTAAGGTGGCTTGGTATGTTTCTTCTTAAATTTAACTTTAGATCCACAAGAAGGACTGTCTTTCCCCTTCTGAGGTGTCATCCATTTCAGGATATCATCTTCTGTGTCCAGAGAACTGGCAGGTCCAATCAACATCATAGAGGAAGCATCAGAGTCAATATCAGTATTGGTATCACCCCAATTTTTCAAGGAAGGAATAGGGCAATATCTATTCTTGAGAGGGAGGGATCCAGTAGAAGCATGATGGGGAAGAGCACAGGGGGATCTGTTCGGTGGAAAACATCTACGAGGTACCTCAGTAAATAGAGGAGGAGGCATAGAGAAGCATCAGAAAGGTCAGAAGATGCCTTCAGATCAAGGATCCCTGAGGCAGAAGCTGAAGGTGTTCATAACAGTGGTGGCACCAGGAGCGGCCTCTGAAGAATACAGGTTTGGAACAGGAGCAGAAGTGTTCAGTAAGGACTGCTCCAAGGGAGGCACTGTGGGGGACAAGACGTCCAAAGACATATGAGGCAGACCTACTGAAATCAGACTGTCACCAGGAGGTCGAGCTGCATGGAAAAGATCATCCTGTTGGGGTTCATCAAGTTTGTTATGGGCTTCCCAGGAACAAGTGTGGAAGGAATGACCTTCCATGTGACATGGATTACATTTCATCTTATTTGAGCATTGAGCGGCAATGTGGCCATGTTCCAGAAAGAGGCTACAAAACCTCTGGTCACACACATTACTGAGATGGGAGAAAGAGCCACACTTAAAGCAAGCCGCTGACTGTCCCAGATAAAAACAAACTCCTCTATCATGGCCGAGGAAGAAGCTATTGGGAAGGTGAGAGAGACCAGAGTCTGTGGCCCTAGGCTGTACCTTATATTTCCAACCGCTGGACCAGATCCCATATTTATCCAAAATCGGATCTGGGCAGCCCAACACCTCACAATGTTGTTTCAGCCAACAAGTCACATTGTTGACATCAGCACTTTCATTACAGAATATCACCATCATCATGTGGGTGGTAGGTCTAGTCAGAGGAATAGTCTGGAAAGGCAACCAGAGTTCTGAGTACTTATATTTCATCCAAAATCAATCCATAGAAGAATGGAGTTGAAAGGCTCATATTACATAATCTAGAACCAGAAACATAAATGATGACGAAGATATCAGCTGGCACAAACCTCGTAGACTCCATCAAAAGCTTTTCAACCAAAAAGGGACGGTCAGGAGGAAGTTCTGCTCTAATGTATTTCAGATGAACAGCATTGCGCTGTGGTGCAGGAGCAGGCTGAGCAGGAAAAAAGTCAGAGAGTTTAAAAGGATTGTCTGTAGGAATCTTGGAGGGCTCAGGAAGAGCAGGGCTAGCAGCCAGAGAGTCAGGAACTCCCCCCCCCCAGGCATCACTGCAGATGTAGGGTCAGAGGCAAAGGCAGGAGAGGCAACAGACCCCTGATCTGACAGCAAGGGTGGCTGTGGTGAGGCAGGTGGAAGAGAGATTCAGATCCTGTCAGAATCCCAGCAAAGGACTTCTCACAAGAATTAATCTTATAGTCAGGCAATAAAGCTGGATATGGAATCCAAGAGTATCCATCAGGTCCAATAATCCAACCTGTCTTTTGAAGGGTCTTAATAGGGCTCTTACCTGGCATGAAAGTATCAGAGTGAGAAACTGTCAAACAAGGAGCGGTAGAGGTAGGCACTCCTGCAGAAACTACTGTAGGAGACTAATCACGGAGAAATGTAGCACTGGACTTGGGGCAACAGAAGAATGTACGGGGTTAACCCCTGAAACAGCAGGTACATCACTAGACAGAGGAGAAGGTGGTGTAGTATGATTTAGCAGAGGCAAAGAAGGATGGGCTCCAGGGAGAACAGTAGCATTAGGTATTGAAACTATAACAGAAAGCAGTACAGGAGGCTTTTGACTATGTAAAGCCTAAACCGGTGACATTTAGGTGTCAGGCAGAGCAACCTCCTGTGGATGCAGACTGCGTTTGCAATACAGTAGGCTGAGTGGGTTGACCAAATTGAGCAGGCAGAATCACAGAACAGGAAGGTAGCGAGGCTGACAGGGACACTGAGGGAGCAAGATCAGAACCAGGCAAAAGTCTAACTGGATTATATTCAGGCTGCTGAGCCAAAAAGAAAGGTTGGTTGCGGGGTGGACAAAACTGGTAGTTCAGAAAAGATGGAATCGGAATCAAAAGAAAATTCAACACAAGTAATACTGCCATTTTTTTAATTTACTGCTGTAGGGGTTTTGCACTTTCATGTTTTAGTAGGCAACAAAATGTGCTAAACAGGAGGACCTGGTGTTAGATGGTTGAGATTCTGGCATTTGTGCTGAGTTTCTAAGGGCTGCAGACTAGATCTCAGGATGCAGTTGCTTCAACATTGTTTGTTCAGCCCTCTTCTGTTATATTATCTCCATAAAATTTTCAAGGGTTGTTGCCAATTGCTACTGTGTCTGCTGCAGATTCAAATCTCCCAGTCTTGGTCCCGTAGTTTGAACTGCTAGTCGCAGCCTTGCTGCATCTACAGCATGACAGATAGATAAAGCCACTATTTGGATTTGTGAGTTTTCCATTTCTTTAACAGTTTCAGAAGGTATTTGAGTTCTGCTCTTGGAGGCAGGTTTTGGAATTTCCACCAATGGTGCCATTTTCTCACCCAAAGTTGAGATTTTGAAAGAAGGCAACATAGTATTGATTGCCCCTGTGAGTTCTGTGATGCAACGTTCATCAGGCTGTCTGGGTGGTTTTACTGCTAAGAGCTCTCCCTGGTCTCAGTACCTTTTCAGGTCCACTTGAGATATGGGGATAACGGTGGTATTATTTAAGTTTATATTTGTCATGGCCACTTCATTCACTTTGCCCCCTTTAAAAACCGCTGAGCAATACGGAGACAATATTGGACTTAGTATGTGCGGCAAATCTGCAGAAAGCTGAGGAACTAAGGTGAGCACTGAATCTGGTTATGATTCATTTTGTTGCTCTGTAATCAGCTTCAAGGGTATTTTCAGAGAGATGTGCTTACTTTTCCGTAAAGCTTTTTGGGGAGGCATATATAGTATGGTGATAGTTTCTTTGTTTCACAGGGTTTCACTTCTCACAGTCTACTCAAGATGACGTTGTAGCCATCCTGCAAAACATTCAAAAAGGAGTAACAATGAAGTTCAGCCTGAGGATAGAGGATTTAACTGCCAGTGCCAGTCCAAATTAGCATGTGGAAAACAAACACCAATTGACTAGATAGCTTCTTTTTATCACCAAAGTGCACCTTATTGCATTGTTCTAAATTAAACACCATAGTAGTCTTTGCAATTTCTTCTTGGTTATTGCTGGTAAAATTACATTCTGGGAGAGTATAGAGAGATTTTTCATGGACAAGCTCCCATAGCAACTCAGCACATCCCGTCCCTGGCACCCATCATCTTTTCCTTTCCAACATCCTTTTCCCTTACCTCTGTCTCACCTATATATGGTGTCTCCTGATATTGCTAAGTCTCAGTCATTTTCCCAGTGGCCCATGTTTCTGTGATGACTACAAGGTCTAATCCCACATTTCCCGCCATTTCCTGGTGTTCACTAATTTTAATTCCTAGACTTCTAACATTCAGGCAGACTGTCTTCCAGCATGTGCTTATGACCCCCCCACAACTTAGCCCTCTTCTTTGTCCTCCTTCCTTCCTTAATTTCCTGCCCCTTGCTTGTTTTATGTGCCTACACTCTCGGACTACTTTTCTTACTTTATTATGAACCCTGCTTCTAGGTCCCATTTCAACAACCCCCAGAACAGACAAACAGGGCCTTGGTTTAATGTCTCATCTGAAAGACTGCACCTCAGGAGTGCAGCATCCCCATAATGCTGCACTACAGGGTCAGTATTGGGATTTACCCCAAGTTCCTGGTGTGGGGCTAGAGCCTGTAATCTTGCCACTGAAAGTGCTAAACTTTAAGCAGCATGACGCCCAGGCCCTTCCAGCTCTAACTAGAAAGATTACAACAGCAAGCAACCTCATCTTCCTGAGGCAGTAGCACCTCCTCCTGGTAATAGTAGGCTATCTCTGTCCACATGGTCTTTCCACAATGGGCCCAAATGCTCACCTCAGCCAGCAGCAAACCCAAATCTCCACACAAAGGCCACTAGGTACACAGCTAACTGGTGCGAACACCCCTGCTAGCAAGCATGTTGAGGCAGGGAAGCACCCATCTCTGAGCTCCCGCATCCCAGTGTACTTCTTGTGGTCAGGGCACCCTTTTTGGCATGTGCTTGAGATGGCCCCTAGGGGCTATCGGAAACAGATCATCCACTCCATATCAGAGACGGAGGAGGATGTAGCTATCTCAAGGTAGTTCCTAGAGAAGGTGGTAGCAAGCCACCAAGACATTGCCCAGAAATTAAAGCCAGTCTAGGGTGCAACTGAACAGACAGCACAGCACCATGACGTGTCCTATATGGAGCTTAACACCTACCTGACACAGGTGACTACCAGTCAGGAATGAAATGATCCTCTTAGTCAGCTGGTCAACTGGCAGGACCAGGTGCTGGAGCAACTAACACTTCTGCTGGAGCATCAGGACAAGTGCATGCAGTCAAGCAATGAAAAGACGATTGTCCTGGAATCCATACTGTCTACCAACTATGTCCTTGTGTGCTGGCCCATCAAAGAACACTGCATTTTGTGCCTTGATGCTGCCCAGTGGCAGCTATGTAGGCCCAGTTTGATGTGCCTGGATCTGGGCACAATGCTGCAGGACTTTTAATGGCCAATATAGGTTCAGGGATCTTAGGGCACCCCTAAAAAGAGAAGGCCCCCAGTTAAGTCATGATCTGTTTTACCTTTACCTTCATTTTGTTGCACATCTGCCCTTCCATGTTAAATCATTTGCTGAACTATACATTGTGCATATTCTTTTTCCTGTTATGATTCCACTGTGTCACATATGAGTGAGAACTACAGAGAGGAATTACAGTCCACAGTATGACTATTACCCAGGTATGGCTGAAAATGGGTCACAGCTACCCAGTTCACCTTCTGGTTAAACAAATAAAAGTAAAAATTATAAAGACTCTTATTGTTGTGTATTGATTCTTTGACAGATTGTACTGTGGTCTTCATCTGAGTGGCCATCTGCAGGCTTCTGTGCCAGTGGGGAAGGTGGTGTAATAATCTTCCAGACCTCCTCTGTCTCTGCATGTTAGCTGGTGCAGGTGGCAGGGGTATCCCAGAGGTAATTAAAATGTTGTGCAGGATGCATCAGCTGAGGATTATCAAACATACTTTGAGCTGGCTCTACAGTAATAAGCCCTATACCTATCTTGATATTTGAACCCCTTGCCCATCATTCTGAATGTCCTGTCCTACAACACACATGTTGCATTGTGGGGCACATTGAATTGCACCACCTACCAGTGTTGTGCACTGCAGTGGAGACATGATTCACGGTCAAAGGGGGTAGGCCTTGTTGCAAGGAGAGAATCCCATGGGGTTAGTAAGTATGCAAAGTTTTGTACTGCACTAATCAGTCAGGTATTGCATAATTATGGGGGTGGGATATCATGTACCTAAGATTCAGGTATTCTTGGCTAAGGGTTGCAGGTTTTGCAAATGATGTGCAGCAAGCAGTTTTATATCCCCTTTTAGAGGGACCAAACTGTCTGGCTATGATGTTGAAGAGGCACTGAGAGGCCTTCAGACATGTAAAATTACACTAAGGTCTGTAGAATCCCCCCAACCCACTCCTGCAAGGGAAAATGGAAGGGGATCCTTTTGTTAGCCTGCTGCCAGAGGTGGTCATCCCTATCATCAATAAGGCCAAGGTAAGGGAAGTGATCCCTTGCTGGGCTCCCTCCCCCAAGGTTCCCATTCAAAAGCACCCAAAGCACTTGATGCTGGTGGCTCTGCCCACACTGGCTCCACTTGACTCATTACAGACTACTTCCCCATCTTCACTATTGCTTAATATTATCATCTAATTTAGATTTAAAACAATTTTGTTTAGCTACCCTTAAGGCTTGTGTGTATTTATTTTGAGCCTGCTTATAAAGATACCAGTCACAGTTTAAAACTGTGCTCTTTGTCTTATGCCATTTCCTAATCCTCTCCTTCTTGAGTTTGTAAAGAGTACCCAGTCAGTATGTCGCAGGGATTATAGCGCAGGAAAATCTGTGCTGGAAAAATAGTGACCGGCAATACAGCTATAGGGACAGTATAGCGCAGGTAACATTAGCACTATCTCTGTAGCCGTGGGCCATTGGAAAGAAGAGGATAAAGACTCCACTTGGTGGTGTGCTGCCAAGCAGCTGCCATGGTGCAGAGGGTAGGGCCACAGGTAGCAAAGGGTGGTGAAATGCTGGTGGACAGGGGTTTGACTCCAGGTCCTGCTACTTTTGCCTTTTTTTCCTACCCCTCCCAATTTTACCTTGTAATTTGCCCACCCCCCACCCTGCACTTTTTGCCCCCCAGTCCCAGTTGCCCTGCTTGGTTCTCCCTTCTCCTCTGATATGCCCTCCCTAATGATTCCCCCCAGGTTTCTCCCTGTCCCCGAGTTGCCTCCTTCCCCGGAGGTGATTACATTCAGTTGGGGGGGTTCAGGGCAAAGCCCACCATAAAAGGTGTTGTGGGGGTACAGCCTCCCATAAAGTCATAGCACCTTGTTTTGTTTAGCTATGGCAGCGTTCGCTGTTCTTACCAAGTACCACTTTGGTTTCGGTGTATTTCTTTCACGGTTTTTGAGAGCGCTTTTTTGCGCTCTACATTATGACACAGTGCCGTTTATGAAGTTCTGAGTTATACCAATTAGCACCTGTATTTTTAACATCTTTCCCCATGGCACGTGCCAGTCACATACTTGTATGAACTCCTGATAAAAATAACTCCCCCCCCCAAAAAAAAAATAACTCCAAGCTTCAGAGGCAGTGGGAATCAGGTCTAGCCGATCCCATGCTATTCTTTCCACATTTAACATAAAAGCTATATAATTAAAATGTTTAAAATTTCCCCAGCAGGCAGATGGCCTCTTGTTAGTTTTGTTTAATTTATTTCGTAGTATGAAAATAAGCTGATGGTCTAAAAATGTGTCAGGTAAGATTCCACTAATACAATAAAACTGGGGACAGTAAAAATGATATCAAAGAGAGTTGATTTGTTAAAATCTTTGGGATTGATTCTTATCACCTCTTTAATTAACTGGGTAAGTCTCAGGTTTTCTTGTAAGTCTATCAGACTATGAGTTATATCAGTTTTGGACCAACTGACATTAAAATTCCCTAGTCTTAGAATTTCATGAGTGTTTTTATACTCACATAGGAAATCCTCTTAAGTCATTAAAAACACTCATATTTATTTTAGGAGGTTTGTAGATCCCTACCAAGAGTAAAGGTTTAGTGAAAGGCAGTTTGGCTTCAGCTGTTATGTCTTCTAGGTCTCCCACATGAAGGGTGTTTAGTATTTCACATGTATCTAACTCGAAATTAATATATACCAAAATCCTTCCCCCCTTTTTCCTTCTGTTTTTTCTGTACATTTGATAATTGTCCAGTTCTATAGATGTATCTGGAATTCTTTTATTTAGCCAGGTTTCTGTGATGATAATTGCCAGTCAGCATGGTAATTAACCACCCATTCCTTGATTTGATCAAATATCTTTCAGACACTTATAGAATTAAAATGGACAATCTCAAAGTTACCCTGTTGCAGGACCTCTGCACTAATTTCTGCTTCCCCAGTGGGTCCTAACTTCAGGTGTACATCACCACACAGCAGCAGAAACAGTACAACAAAATATTTATCAGTATTAAGAAATGAGTGTTTCTTGTTGGCCCATTTCTTTACTGTATTTGGCAATTTTACCAATTCCACTTTTGTAGAAATGCAATTTGCTGCTGTGTGATGAAGACAGCACTTTACAAGTACAGATTTAATCATATCCCTGTAGGAAGTCTCAGTCATTGGCCCGAATCAATTAAAATAACTCCCATTTGCTGCCTCATGTAGGCCAAACAGTTTGTACCACTATGGGGCAGATACTCGAAATTTAAAAAGGTCTGCATGTACATATTCACAGCCAGATGACAAGCTAGTTATACTGTAATAGGCAAATATTAGCATTTCCCAGATTTGACACATTATTATACAGAATGACCACTAATGAAGAAAACAAAACAATTTTAAATATCAAACAATTATTCCAAATTCTAATCCAGTACCATCCAAATTGCTCCTCAGAGTCCCACTGAGGCGTCATATAAAATATGAAGTCTACATGGGGCAAAGGAGAGACTAGATGAGTAGATTTCTAATCTAAAAACCTCTTGCATAAAATAGAGTGAGACCTGTGCTGCAAGACAGTCCAACCTGACGGCAAAGATACTCAAACTCCAATTAATTAAATGATCGCACTTACCAGGACTTAAGATATTACCAAAGCAATCCCAGCTTATCGGTGGGCACACTTGTGTAACCTATTAAATAAGTAAACTATACAGGGCTTTACCTATTAACAATAAAGTTTAATGCTCTTTACCTTACTGCAGGAGGGGAACCATTGCACCACACAGGCTCAACAAGTTGAATAGCAGCTAAACAATCATTAAATAAAGCTAAAACTATAAAGTCCTAAAATAAACTTTTTGGGACTGAGCCACTGGCAATCACGCCCAGCACTTGGCTTGGGGGACAGAATGAGTTTTTAGAATGCCAGACCCCACCCTCTGAAACTGGCTTGCTCCATTTGGCTCACCACGAGCCCTCCACAACAAAATCAGATCAAGGCACAGGCTTTTCCATTAGATCTTAATGCTGCACAGTCTCTGCAGGTCAAAGCTGTTTTGATGTACACTACTGCAGGATGGCAGTTTCTGTGTGGTCTGGAGCTGTAGAGCAAGCTGGAAACATACAGGCTGGCTGGGCTGGAGTCAATGGAACAGCACGAGTTTTTATAGTACCAGACCCCACCCACTGAAACTGACTTGCTCTATTTGGCTCACTAGAGCTCCAGCTACAGACCACACTGAAACTGTTTGCCAAGCACAGGCTCTCCCTTTAGGTCTTAATGCTGCACAGTCTCCGCAGGTTGAAACTGTTTAGATGTAAACCACTGGATGGCAAACAGTTTCTGTGCAGTCTGGAGCTGTAGAGAAAACATGCAATAAACTCACTGCACTCCAAGTTGATGAAGGACAAACTCTGCTTGCCAAATTCAAATCCAAACTTTAATTCGTTAGAAAATTCTTGACAGGTTCTCCTTACAAAATCTAACATGAAGTAACTCTCCAAACCAGTAAACCCAGTGCTTCGACCAAGGCATGATCTTCCTCAGGGGTGGGGTTTGAATAAATTATCCCTCCCTTAAATAGCCAGTTTAACCTCAATTGGGTTCCCCCTACTGGATCGGTTGTTTATTAACATTTATGAAATAAGTGGCTCTGAAGGGATTAGAACCTCTGACCTATAATACTTAACTAAATAAAAAAAAGTCCATATCCAAAACTGCTATCAATTACACAGCAAGATGGAGCAAGATAAACATTATAAAATCTTATTTAATTTTCCAAAATGAATTTTTAGGAGTTATAAACATTCAATATCTAAATGAATTTAAAGGCACTTTTCTAGTCCTACTTCTTTTAAGGGGACAATTAATTCGCTACAAGCATATTAAGACACATTGTCACATCACAAACACATACACATTTTTCTTTATTATTTATATATTTTTTATCTTTGTTTTCATTTTTTTTAACTTTTTTGCCTATACCAAATGCCTGTGTCTTTTAATTTCACCCTTGGTATTTCAAAGTTGATTGCTGAGGAATCCATTTTCTAAGTTACTGTTAATCAACTACAAAAAAAGGAGAGAAAAATGAAAAAAAATATATATAAAATAAACAATAAAACTACAAGATGAAACTCTATACAAGGTGGCTTCATTGGTTAGCTCACTTGATATTGTTATAGCTGGCTTTACTGTTTCAAAAATGGTTTCAAGTCCCAGTCAGTGTTTAATCCTTTAGTAATCAAACTGTTCAGAGTATAGATCCAAAACTCTCCTGTCGGAGAAGTTTATTTAATCAGTCACCCCCTCTTGGATTATTTGGTATTTGCTTAAATGCCATAAATTCTATGCCATCCACACTCTGATTGTGTTTTTCCATAAAGTGTCTTGCTAAGGGTTTGTTTAGCAGACCAGTTTTTATATTTCTAATGTGCTCTTGCACTCTCTGTTTAAGCGGTCTGATTGTATGCCCTACATACAACAGATGGCATGGGCACCAAATGCTATACATTTCAGATGTGCTGCAGCAATTCAGGAATGACTTTATTTTTACTTTATATTCATACTCTTCTAAATCTAACATCCTTCCCTGATTGCAGTAGACACACACGTTACATCTACCATATTTGTGCATCCCTATTGGTAGGGGTGGTAACCACATTCTTACTTCACTCATTTTTGCACTATATCTGCTGTGAACTAGTTTGTCTTTCAGGCTTTCTGCTTTTGAATAAGTAATTCTGGGATTTGGACCTATTTCCTTTGCTGGTAAGGGATCATTAAGCGGTATTGGCTAGAATTTTCTGACAATTGCCCCTACAGAAACAGCCTGATTACTGAATTGTGTGACAGATGTCACTGGATCTTATTTGTTTTTTGTACTCTGTTTCTTTGGTTTCAACAGTTTAGATCTAGTTCCCTTTCTAGCTCTCTCCAGATCTTTTTCTAATGCTGTATTGTTGTAACCTCTAACTTCAAACATAAATTTCATCTCCTGGGCTTCTGTTTCAAAATCCCTGTCTCTGGAACAGTTTATTTTGATTCTTTTATTAACTGTCCAGAAGGTATGGATCTGATAAGTGCAGATGGATGGGCACTATCTGCCCTAAGTACACTGTCTGTTGCAGTTTTCTTTCAATAGTTCTTGGTTTGAACTTTCATGTCCTCATCCACTAACAATGCACGGTCCAGAAAATTAATTTCCTCCTAACTTGCATTATATGTGAACTTTAAATTAAAGTTATTTGTTTCATTCAGCCACTTCATAAACAGATCAATCTCTTCCTGGGGACCCTCCCAGACACATAATTTGTCATCAATGAAATGATACCATTGCATAATGTTTTTCCTGAATAGATTTTCTGTTTCTGAGTGTATCATCTCAATTTCCCAGACCTCAAGGAAGAGATCTGCATAGCTTGGGGCCATTGCTGCCCCCATCTCTGTTCCTTGTAATTGTTAAGTAGTACTCCCCATTGAACTCAAAGAAATTGTGTGATAGGTTAAAGTCCAATGCCACTTCAATTAATTTTACTGGAAACGCTAAACTTAGTGGATGATTTACCAGTGCCTGAATACTGGCTTTGATTCCATCTATATGTCATATACAGGTAAACAATGATTCTATATCAATGCATAGCCAGACATAGTTGGGATCCCATTGTAAATCTTTAACCCTATCCAGGACACCCATCATATCCCTCAAATAAGATTTCACAGAGGGTAATAGTAAATGGAGTCCGCTCTGAAGAAAGGTGGGGTTACTAGTGGGGTACCGCAGGGTTAGGACTGGTCCTCTTCAATGTCTTTATAAGCGACATTGCAGAGGGACTGGAAGGAAAAGTATGTCTCTTTGCAGATGACACAAAGATCTGCAACAGAATTGATGCACAAGGTGGGATGGAAAGAATGAGAAGGGACTTGGCAAGGTTAGAGGACTGGTCAAATGTATGGCAGCTTAGATTCAATGCTAAGAAGTGCACGGTAATGCACCTGGGAAACAAAAACCCAGTGGAAGGGTACACAATGGGGGGTGAGATACTAACAACAACAAACATGGAAAGGGACCTGGAGGTGTCATATCAGATGACTTAAAGGTGGGCAAGTAATGTGAGAGGGCAGCAAGGAGGGCTGGGGGATACTGGGATGCATAGGGAGAGGCATCACCAGTAGAAAACAGGAAGTTGTTATCCCTCTGTACAGACAGCTGGTGAGACCCCATCTGGAGCACTGTGTGTGGTTCTGGAGACCCAGTCTCTGCAAGGACATAGACAAGATGGAAGCTGTCCAGAAGAGGGCAACCAAAATGGTGCAGGGCCTGCACCAGAAGACATATGAAGAGAGGCTAAAGGAGCTTAATATGTATAGCCTCGAGGAAACGAGGGAGAGGGGGGACATGATAGAAACTTTCAAGTACCTCAAGGGAATCAACAAAGTCCAAGAGGGTAACATCTTTCAAAAAAAGAGGTGTGCAAGAACAAGGGGGCACAATTTGAAGATGGGAGGACGGCTCAGAGGTAATGTAAGGAAGTATTTTTTCACAGAGAGGGTTGTGGATGCATGGAACAGCCTTCTGGAGGAGGTTGTGGAGTCAAAAACAGTGGCTGAATTCAAGTATGCATGGGACAGTAATAAGGCAATTCTAGGGGTTGGGGGTAGAAAGAAGTAGGCTGCAGCTTATCCATTAGGTAGAGAAATGGGCAGACTGGGTGGGCCAAGCGGTCCTTATCTACCGTCAAATACTATGTTTCTATGTTTACTTCAGGAAGACATTTTTGAGAAAAAAGTCAATAAAATGATTCAATTTGTCCGTGATGGACCCAATCCTTGATACAATAGGACGTCCCGGGGATTTTCTACATTTTTATGCACTTTAGGTAGTGTATACAGGGATGGAATATTTGGTGTATCTTCCCATAATCCCTTAAATGCTTCCTCAGTGATGTAATTCATACTTTTACCACATTCAAGTAATGCTAATAATTCTTTTTTTTTTAAATTTCAGTGGGGTTCTTTGTAAGTGTTCTATATTTAGATTCATCACTGAGTAGTTCTGTAACACTATTCTCATATTTTTCAGGATTCATTATTGCAATGTTGCCCCCTTTGTACGATGGTTTTATGACTACATCCAAGGCCATCAATTCCTTTAATGCTCCCCTCTCCTGATGATTTAAAGTGTGTCTTTTTCCATTTAGCTGTTTATCTAATATTTTCTCAACTTCTTTCAACACTACTGTTTCAAAACTTTTGATGACAGGATTGTTAGTAACAGGGCAAAATAAAGATGCAGTTTTAAACAGTTTTTTTTCACTCAGATTATTTGAGGGATATGATGGGTGTCCTGGATAGGGTTAAAGATTTACAATGGGATCCCAACTATGTCTGGCTATGCATTGATATAGAATCATTGTATACCTGTATACGACATATAGATGGAATCAAAGCCAGTATTCAGGCACTGGTAAATCAGCCACTAAGTTTAGAGTTTCCAGTAAAATTAATTGAAGCAGCATTGAACTTTAACCTATCACATAATTTCTTTGAGTTCAATGGGGAGTATTACATACAATTACAAGGAATAGCGATGGGGGCAGCAATGGCCCCAAGCTACGCAAATCTCTTCCTCAGGGCCTGGGAAAACGAGATGATACACTCAGAAACAGAAAATCCATTCAGGAAAAACATTAAGCAATGGTGTTGTTTCATTGATGACATATTATGTGTTTGAGTGGGCCCCCAGGAAGAGATTGATCTGTTTATGAAGTGGCTGAATAAAACAAATAACTTTAATTTAAAGTTCACATATAATGCAAGTTAGGAAGAAATTAGTTTTCTGGACCTTGCATTGTGAGTGGATGAGGACATGAAAGTTCAAACCAAGAACTATTGAAAGAAAACTGCAAAAGACAGTGTACTTAGGGCAGATAGTGCCCATCCATCTGCACTTATCAGATCCATACCTTCTGGACAGTTTCTAAAAGCAAAATAAACTGTTCCAGAGACAGGGATTTTGAAACAGAAGCCCAGGAGATGAAATTTAGGTTTGAAGCTAGAGGTTACAATAATACAGTATTAGAAAAAGCTCTGGAGAGAGCTAGAAAGGGAAATAGATCTAAACTGTTGAAACCAAAGAAACAGAGTACAAAAAACAAATAAGATCAAGTGACATCTGTCACACAATTCAGTAATCAGGCTGTTTCTGTAGGGGCAATTGTCAGAAAATTCTGGCCAATACCGCTTAATGATCCCTACCAGCAAAGGAAATAGGTCCAAATCCCAGAATTACTTATTCAAAAGCAGAAAGCCTGAAAGACAAACTAGTTCACAGCAGATATAGTGCAAAAATGAGTGAAGTAAGAACATGGTTACCACCCTACCAATAGGGATGCACAAATATGGTAGATGTAACTGTGTGTCTACTGCAATAGGGGAAGGATGTTAGATTTAGAAGAGTATGAATATAAAGTAAAAATAAAGTCATTCCTGAATTGCTGCAGCACATCTGTAATGTATAGCATTTGGTGCCCATGACATCTGTTGTATGTAGGGCATACAATCAGACCGCTTAAACAGAGAGTGCAAGAGCACATTAGAAATATAAAAACTGGTCTGCTAAACAAACCCTTAGCAAGACACTTTATGGAAAAACACAATCAAAGTGTGGATGGCATAGAATTTATGGCATTGGAGAAAATACCAAATAATCCAAGAGGGGGTGACCGATTAAATAAACTTCTCAGACAGGAGAGTTTTGGATCTGTACTCTGAACAGTTTGATTACTAAAGGATTAAACACTGACTGGAACTTGAAACCATTTTTGAAACAGTAAAGCCAGATATAGCAATATCAAGTGAGCTAACCAATGAAGCCACCATGTATAGAGTTTAATCTTGTCGTTTTATCGTTTATTTTATATATTATATATATATATATATATATATATATATATATATTATTTTTTCTCTCCTTCTTTTTTCTAGTTGATTAACAGTAACTGAGAAAATGAATTCCTCAGCAATCAACTTTGAAATACCAAGGGTGAAATTTAAAAACACAGGCATTTGGTATAGCAAAAAATGAAAACAAAGATAAAAAAAATATATAAATAATAAAGGAAACTGTTGTATGTGGTTGTGATGTGACAATGTGCCTTATTATACTTGTAGTGAATTAACTGACCCCTTAAAAGAAGTAGGACTAGAAAAGTGCCTTTATATTCATTTAGATATGGAATGTTTATAACTCCTAAAAATTCATTTTGGAGAATTAAATAAGATTTAATAATGTTTATCTTGCTCCTTCTTGCTGTGTGATTGACAGCAGTTTTGGATGTAGAATATGTTTTTTATTTAGTTAAGTATTATAGGTCAGATGTTCTAATCCTTCCAGAGCCACTTATTTCATTAATGTTAATATACAACTGATCCAGTAGGGGGAACCCAATTGAGGTTAAATTGGCTATTTAAGGGAGGGATAATTCATTCAAACCCCACCACTGAGGAAGATCGCGCCTTGGTCGAAGCGCTAGGTTTACTGGTTTGGGCAGTTACCTCATGTTAGATTTTGTAAGGAGACCCTGTCAAGAATTTTTTACCGAATTAAAGTTTGGATTTAAACTTGGCAAGCAGAGTTTGTCCTTCATCAACTTGGAGTGCAGTGAGTTTATTGGATGTTTGTCATAGCAATTGGAGGCTTGCAATCTCTTCACTACACCTAACTCCATTGGTGTGCACACGGTAAATTTGTGGTGTTGGAGCTGTAGAGCAGGCTGGAAACATATGAGCTGGCTGAGCTGGAGTCAATGGGACAGCATAAGTTTTTATTGCATGTTTTGGAGTATCATCTAAGGTTGCCGATGTACTGTTTGAGGCAATACATATTCCTTGAAATGGAAGTGGTTCACTTTGTGGGCTACTTTCAGGAATTTGGACCCGTTTACATGTTTGTAAATGCTGTCTTGGAATACTTGCAGTCACTGTCAAACTATGATCTATAGTATTCCTCACTTAACTTGCATTTGACTGCTGTATCAGTTTTCCATTCCCCTACTGATGGTCATACAGTCACGCAATTAGAGGTGTCCTGTACTTTTCTGGGAGGCATTGTACATATGAAACCTCCCATCCACAGTCCTGTCCCACCTTGGGACTTGAATTATGTTTGAGAAATTTAAATTGGCACCTTCTGAGCCAACCATGAGTTGTGGCATACATTTCCTATCATGGAAACATTATTTTTGGTTGAAATCACTTCTGCTTGAAGGATTTCAGAGCTGTTGACTCTCATATGTCAGCCTCCTTATTTGATTTTATACAAAGACAGGTTTTCTTTGTGTACAAATCCTACATTTTTACTGAAGGTGGCATCTGAATTTACATTAAATCAATTGATCCACCTTCCTGCTTACTTTCCTGAGCATGCCAGTCAGGGTGAGGCGTTGCTCCATGATGGATGTTCACAGAATACTGAGACAGTATGTGAATCAAACCAAAGACTGCAGAAAGTTCTCTCAGCTTTTTGTTTCATTCCCCACCCCCCACACACACCAGGGAAAGAGGGCACCCCTGTGTCTAAACAGTGCTTGTCGAAATGACTGGCACATTGTATTACATTCTGCTATAGGATGTACGGTAAGGAACATCCTGGAGTGGTTCATAGTCACTCCACCAGGGGAATGGCCGCTTCTGTTGCTTGTTTAAGAACTGTTTCTGCTGGTGACATTTGTGCTCCAGTCACATGGAGCACTGTCCACACCTTCACTAAACAATACAGTCTGGACATAGTCTCTAGGACACATGCTGGATTTGGGCTTACTGTGCTGCAGAACCTATTGTCTTGAATGTATACATCAGACAGTACCAGCCTCCCACGGGCTTTTGGGACTGCCTGGGACTCATTCCAAAGGTGTGGCCTAATGGAGGCGGTATCCTCGATGAAAATAGAACAGTTACATACTTACCGTAACAATAGATCTTAGAGAGAATCTCTTCCATTAGGCCATGCCATCCCTCCCTCAATCCCCCTTCTGTTTCAGAGTTGGTAACATCAGATATTGTGCCTGAACCGGATCCATGGCTCATGTATCCATATCCATGCACTCCTACTTTTCTCCTTCCCTCTCCTTCCCTTCCCTCCTCTCTCTCCTCCCTCCCGTATCCCTTCCACACTAGTTCTTTACCTCCCTTCCTCCTCCCCTTCAGCACTCCTCTCTACTACACCTTATCCCTTTCTACCCATGCCACTTAAGGTTCCTTTCCCTGTTCCTTTGGGTCATGCCTCCCTCCCTGGACTTATATTACTTGTTATTTGATAAAGTATGTATTATTCTTTGCATGTACCTAGTTCTCTCATGCTCCTTATGTACACAGCTTGCACTATCCATTTTTTATCTCTATTTAATGTGTTGTTTTATTGCATAATCAATTGTTCTATTCTGTACCTATACCCCTATTTCTCTGTCCTCCCACCCCCAGGACACATCTGGAAATGAGCTATTTTTTGCTCAGTATGTCTTTCCTGGTGAAACGCTTGAAAACAAATAAATAGATATCCAGTCCATATCTCACCTTGTATGCCTGGTGCTGGTCTGATCCCCTGGTTCCACATGGTTGGAGGGCCTCCAACTCTTATCTTTATTGGAGAACTGAGGCATGATGGAGCCATTTATGTAGTTGCTAATGCATGACATCATAGTAGGTGGCCCCTGGCTAGCAAAAGTTTCTGTGTGATCCTAGTGCCTGGCAGCTATAGTTCCAAAGGTGTGGCCTAATGGAGGAGATTCTTTCGAAGATCTACTGTTACATTAAGTAGATTCTTTCCTGTCTTGTGGAGGAACCAGTTTGATAGCACTTTTTCAAAATGGGGTCTGGACTTCCACCTTTAGCAGTGACAAGTGGCCAAGAGGATATGAGGAAGGGGATGGAGGATAATCTGGAGGGGTTTCAGTTAGTTTCAGTACATGTCCCTTTGCTATTATTTCTAGAACTCTCTCATCCATAGTGATCTCCCATCATCGTTTTAAATGCAGGGAGATCCTTCCCTTCACACTCATCACTGGAGGCAGTAGTTGAAGGGGGGAGAGAGGGAAGAGAATTGGGTAGAACCGGGGACAGCATGGTCACCAGAACCAATTCCATTGGGTGCTTTGGCATGGGCACTGGGGGAGGAAACCCAGAATGGGATGACCACCCCTGCCATGGTCCTACTGATGGTATTTAGGGTTACCCCTGGAAGCAGACTGACAAAAAGATTCCCTACCATTCCCTCTTGTGGATGTGGGGTAGAGGGATTTAACAGACCCTGAAAGTCATCTTAGAGGACTGAAGGCCACAAAGTGCTTCTTCAACATCATATCCAAAATGTTTGGAGCCCTTGAAAGGAGCATTCAAAACAGTCTGCTGCACATTGGTAGGAAAACCAGCTACTCTGAGCCAGAAATGAAACATAATGCAAATAATAGAAGCCGCAGCACTGGAAGAGGCATTGGACACGTCATAAGCTGAACATAGCAGATGTTTGCCTACTTCAGCACTGGCTGACAGGGTTTTGAGCAAGCCAGTCTTGGAAGGACCATCAAGTAAAACTTGGGCTGCAGTACAAGCTATTCTGATGATGAAGAAGAAGAAGAAGAAGACTCAGCATTTATATAGCGCTTTTCATACACAGTATTCCAAAGCACTTTACAAGCAATGCTAGACTGGTAGTGAAGTGACTGAATGTGTGGTGGCAGCCATATTGTACATCATCACCCATACACTGCCTGGATAATTGCATTAACCGTTTTTTTATGGGAAGGGGAATGTTGGCTAGGACACCAGGAATGTTCCCTGCTCTTTATGAAGAGTGGCCTGGGTTCTTTTACTTCCACTTCGACAACACCACGATGAGCAGAAGGGACCTCTGTTTAATGTCTCATCCAAAGGACAGCACAACCCAGCAGTACGGCACCCCCCAATACTGCATTCAGATGCCAGCGATTTTTAGGTGCAAGTCCAATCTCGGTGTGGGACAAGAACCCATGACCTTCTGGTCCAGAGGCGTATGTGCTACCAACTGAGCCACGCTGACAATGACAATGATATTTTATCATATAGAAAGCACAGAGAAACAGTGCCTCAAAATCAACAAAATTGTCACTAACAATGAGTGCATTTACTCAGGTGTATGAACAAATTAAGACGCAGAGCTGTGAAAATAGCAAGTAGGTCAGCACTCCAAAACAGCTCAGTTTGGATAGCCACAAAAGAATGTGCATCACAGATGGGCCAAGAAACTTGTAAATTTCAATGTCACTAGCTTCTCTTTATTAAATTAACACACTGCAATGAAAACAGGCACCAAAGTTCTCATTCCAGGCCATGTAACATCCACAGAATAAAACTTACTCCAACATATGGAACAAAACCAGGCGGCAGGAATAAATCCAACTTTCTTTGTTTCGTTCAATCTGCCATAGGTTTCCTCTAGCCTGGAAACACCTGAACAGCACCTGGCCCACTAATGTTTCAACCACATCATGATGTCTTCATCAGAGTGGAGAGGGTCAGAATGGGTGCACACTTAAGTACTTAATTAAATGTGCAGAACACATATAAATTAAAAACTGTAATTACAGTTAATGAAATGCCTATAGGGATACATAGCTATATAAATGTAGACAGAATAAATAATCCGGTATAAATAAGCAGTAATAAATAGCCCCATACCCTATAAATATGAATAAATTAGCATGGACAAAAGATTAGAAATAAACAAGTCTTAACAGTGAATCTAAATAGTAAAACACACCATAATAAATATTTTAAGGTAAACAAGCAAATCAGAACAATCTGCATAGGTACAGAGAACATGAAGGTGAACTTAATGCCACAATGAAAGCAATAAGTGGGAGGTAAAATGAGGTGACCCTGCCATCTGAATTCATTGGCAACTGTGCTAGGCTGGTGCTAGAATGCAATTATTTCATTTTTGACACTAAATATTATACCCAACTAAAAGGGACAAATATGGGCACCACTTTCACTCCCAATCTAGCAAACTTGTATGTGGGAGAATGGAAGAACCAATTTATTTTTGACCCACAATTCAATCCAGTCAGAGAAAAAATCATCACATGGAACCGTTATATTGATGATTGCTTCATGGTGTGGAGAGGCAGTGAAGCAGAACTTGTTGCGTGTTTAGAATATATAAATAACTCCAATGCACACTTGCACTTTACACTTGAATAGAACAAAAATGAAATAAACGTTTTAGATTTAACCATTTTTAAAGAAAAATGAAGACTTGAAAACTAGGCTACACCTTTCCAGAAAGGAGATGTCAAGAAACACTTTACTTCAGGCTGACAGTTGTCATCCCAAGCCCTTAGTACGCAACATTCCAAAAGGTCAGTTTCTCAGAATGGGGAGGACCTGTACTAATGACGGAGATTTTAAATCAAACAGTATGGATCAGAAAGAAAAACGTTTAGCAAGAAAATATAATCCAGGTGACATACAAAAAGCATATGAATTTGAAAAAGCACTACAATGGATAATTTACTAACTGGCAGTCAACAAACAGAAGTAACCTCCACCCCACCCCCAACATTTTGCACACAGTATTTCCCTCAAGCAGAATGTATTGGTAATATTATTAAAAAACGTTGGAGCATACTGAAAGTCAACAGACAATATGATGATATAAGCAACACACTAGCAAGAGTTATTTACCGAAGAGGTACAAACTTAAAAGACTCTTTAGTTCAAATGCTACTGCCTGCCCAAACCAATCCAAATCTGTGGATACCTAAACCTCCAATGGGCAGCTAACAAATGCAGCCACTGTGTGCACTGCAGCAGCACCACTAATTCAGATTCATCTGCACATCCCAGGAGTGGCAAAACATTTAAAATCAACCAATTCATTAATTGCAGTAGTGAAGGTATTATTTATGCCCTGTTTTGCCCCTGTGGACTCACGCATGTCAGCCAAACTAAAAGAGCTTTAAAGCTATGAATAAGTGAGCATGAAACAGCCATAAGGACAGGCAATGACAAATATGCTATGGCTAAACATTTTATGGAAGCTGGACATGGGTCAACAGCTGCACTCGGACATTTAGATTTGGAGAAAGTGAAACTTGACTGTAGAGTGGGCAGTTTAAAACAAAAACATTTGCATCCTGAAGCTTACTGGATTATAACCCTTGAGACATTGGTACCATTAGGATTAAATGATAAAATACCACTGCACTTGCTTTGATACTTTTTGATATTTAATTTTCTATTGCTTTTGTCTACTTTATGATCTACAGTTGTGTAACACATTTCATGTACTTACAGTGTTGCGATTTTGTCTCTTATGTTGTGTCTCATGCTGCATGTACAAAAATGTGCTCTGTATCTATGCAGATTGTTCTGATTTACTTGTTTACCTTAAAATATTTATTATGGTGTGTTTTACTATTTAGATTCACAGTTAAGATTTGTTTATTTCTAATCTTTAGTCCACGCTAATTTATTCATATTTATAGGATATGAGGACTATTTACTACTGCTTATTTATATTGGATCATTTATTCTGTCTACATTTATTCAGCTATGTATCCCTATAAGCTTTTCATTAACTGTATTACAGTTGTTAATTTAATTGGGTTCTGCGCCTTGAATTAAGTACTTAAGTGTGCACCCATTCTGACCCTCTCCACTCTCCACTCTGATGAAGATGTCATGGTGATGTTGAAACGTTAGTGGGGCAGGTGCTGTTTAGGTGTTTCCAGGCTAGAGGGAACCCATGGCGAATTGAACAAAACAAAGAAAGTTGGATTTATTCCTGCTGCCTGGTTTTGTTCCATATGTTGGATTAAGTTTTACTCTATGGATGTTACATGTTCTGGAATAATTGTTAGGACAGTGAGTGAATCACGTGACCCGAGACAGCTCTTCTGGGTTCAACGGCTATAAATTATGTGCCCCAAGCAAGCGGGGCGAGCTTGAGCAGGGTGAGTAGCCACACATGAAGATGCACACTAAGACATGTGCAGCACATCTGTGTGTGTCAGCTGTGGAAGCAAGGAAGAAGGTAAAAAGTTCTGGCATAAACATCTAAAGTACAGACATTCAAATAATACATAGTAAGGCATAGTGACTGCTAGGCAATATTATTCTAGCATGGATACCAATGTTGTTAGGATAGAAGGTGGGCTGTTGGGGATACGCTGCATTCAGTGTAAAAAAATCAGTACTGATGTGGCCATGGAAGTTCTCGTATTTCTATGTGAAGAATGTTCATTAATTAAAGAACTGTGGAATAGGTTACTGCAATTAGAACTGTAGCTTATAACTGCACAGCAGAACAACTTGTTGCAAGAAGGAGACGTAGGTACACAGAATGAGAGCAGTGGTGAAGCAGGGCATGAAAAGGAGAATAAAAAGCGTAGTAGAGAATGGGAAGAAGGAAATAGGTGGGAGACAGAACAAAGGAGGTATAAAAAGGGTGGAAGAAGAGCTATGAACTTTAGTTTAGAAGTTCAGAATAGTTTTAATCCCCTATTTTTACTGGATATGGATAATGCTGACGGAAGAGTGAATGCCCCCATTACAGGGGTTTCTAGTATGCAACAAGTAGGAAACAAGAAGCGAATGGTTAAGGACAGTGGGAAGGGCACTGTGGATCTGAAAAAAAGCTATATGGCAGCTAACCAGATGGTCCAGATGACTACTCATGACAACACAATATGGAAAATGTGAGCCCAGGTGTAATACAGCTCTCGAGCTTCAGCAAACAATTTTACAGAATGAACAGCCAGAAATAAATATGGACTAATTGATTATGGACACTGTACCTCCGGTGTCCAACGATTCGGGGAATGAGCATAGCAATGGGGTTTATGTACTTGGAGATTCTACACTAAAATATACAGACAGATACACATCAAGTGTTAATAAGGAACACTTCACTACTAGTTACTTCTCAGGGGCAAAAATTAATGATATTAAGAAGATGGTGGCAAATATTGTTAAGGAAAAGAATGGAAATGCCACTGTTATTTTATATGCTGGGGTAAATAATATAAGCCATCAGAATAGAGAAGAAATAAAGAAAGAATATAAAGGATTCTGGGAGGAGGCTAGGAAATTGAACTGTAGTGTTGTATTTTCAGAAATGTTACTGGTCCCAATTCAAAATGCTTTTAACATTGAAAAAATAAAATATATTAATAATTGGTTGCATTTATGGACATTACAGGAGTGATTGGGGTGTGTAATACATTGGGAAGAGTTTATAAATTATCCTTCTGCTTTTTGTCAAGACAGCCTTCCTCCCAGTAAAAAGGGCTGTAGAAAGTTAGGTTTGAGCATAAGAACGCATGTGAATAAAGCTTTTAACTAAGCAGCTGGTGGAGAGGGACCACAAAATATGGTGTAAAGTCATTAAACATTGGAGGAGGTTCACAGATGGAACTCAGAAGGAGTAAGAAAAAGACAGGATTAAAGGTTTGGTCGTTAAATACCAGAAGCCTGAATGGTAACAAAAAATCAGAACTTGAGGCCAGACTGATAGCAGCAAAAATACACATATGTATGATTACAGAAACATGGTGGGAGGGTGAAGTATACTGGAATAGAAATATAGATGGCTACACACTTTTTTCAAAAGATAGACTGAATAAAAAAGGAGGTGGCATAGCTATCTACATGAAAAATGAAATTAATGGTGTAGTACACAGGGGGTCAGATATTCAGAAATACACCCAAGGCCAGCGCAAGTCCAGCACAGTGCAAGTCCGATGTACCATGGCGCAATAAGTGCGATATTCAAAGGTTGCGCATGGTGAAATGCGCCAGCGCAACACAGCCAAAAATGGCACAGATGCACCAGGGTGCAATCAGAGTTGCACCAGAGCGCAACCAGAGTTGCGCTGGGGAGTAACCAGACCCACACCATAGCGCAACCAGAGATGCACCAGGGCGCAGAGGGACAAGCACCGAGGCACACAAGGACCAACCCCAGTCAATGGTGGGAGCACAGCAGCAGTGGGAAAGCATGGGGCAGGCAGAGGAACACACCTGGGGATAGTGCCAGGGTGGCACAGTGGCAGGCCACAGGTGACCACCAACAGAAGGGCACACACATGCAACCAGCCCCCCAACACCACTGTGGCATAGGAGGCAGTGCATAGGTGGCACCAATTGCCAAGGGAGTGTTGCCACAGGAACCCCCTGCTGCACACCATGCCCCCACCCACCCAGACCCCAGCCAGCCACACCCTGGACCATGGTGCCCAACACATATGCCACACAATCAGGACAGCTGCCCCATGGCCACCCCAAGGCATGGCCACCATCCAAGGGGCAGGACACCGCCATGCATGACCCACACAAAGACACAGGTGCACCACACAGACACCCACCACACCACTGCAGCATGGCTCCACACACCAGCTGCAAAGCAAACATGGACACAGGCAGGTAAGCAGGAGAACTGTATTAGAATTAAAAACTATTTACAAAGGCATGGGGTGGGAAAGGGTAGGAGAGTGAGAGATGGGGACAGGGAACAGGGACTGTACAGTGGGATGGAGGATGGATGTGGAAGAGATGGCAGGGGTCAAACGGGAAATGGTGGGGAAGCCCTATGGGCACCCATGGCCTGCTACCTCCTGAAGTCTCCGCCATCGCCTCTCTTGGAGCACCATCTGGCATGTTTGTTGCGCCACCTCCAGCATCGATGAGGTAATGAGTATCAGCTGCCTTAACAGGTGGCAGTACAGGGGAAGCTGCGTCCCCCTCTGAATGCCTATGACAAAGGAGTGGATAGGTGATCAGTGCAAGGTCCCTAGAAACCATGCCCTTCCACTGTACGCAATGGGTAGTGGAGACACACACCCTTGGAGTGGCACCCTGGCCACCCACAGTGGGTAGGCCAATTGTCTACCAGTATCCCAGCTTGCCGCTACGGTGCACAGCGGTGGACACTGCCGCCCAATGGCCACCCAACCATGCAGCCACAGCCAGACAGCACAGGGCCTCAGCAGCACCACAGCAGCACTGGTGGCAGCCGGGCACCCACCCACCCCACCAACAGCTGGTTTATGTGTGCAATGGCCACCCCACAGTGGCATGCACCATGCAGAGTGTGCAGCACACAGCTGACACGGCACATGGCACAGGTGGCCATGGCCACACCCACACCCCCGCTGACTACCTGGAACTGAGTAGAGGATTACAACAGTGCCTACCTGCCCACTGTGGTGCAGCTCGCGCTGGCCCAGCTGATGCTCCACCTCCTCCACTAGGACTCGCAGTGGCCTGCTGCGGCCCACCAGTCACCCCTGCTGCCCTCACATGGCAGCGAACGTCAGGCCCTAGGAATGGAACAGAGACAGGTACACATCAGAAAAAAAACACAGCATGTGATCACAACCCCCACCCCTGTGCACAGTGTGTACCCCAACCTGTCATGACCTACAGGGCAGTAGCACTGTGCAACCTCCAGCCGGCAATGCCACTCCACACTGCATGCTCTGACAGTGCACCCCCCCACAGGGCATGTCAGGCAGCCCAGCCAACACCACAGCACACATGCACCAAGTGACGACTTACCTGGCCATGGCACGGCCCCCCTGTGGACGCGTGTCTGCAGCTGCCGTAATCACCCGGGGTCCCACCGCAGCATGACCCCATACCGGTGGCGGCATTGCTCACTGGTCAGTGGCACCCTGGTGTCCTGTACCAGGCCTGCAGTGATGGTCTGCCAGACCTTTGTCCTGGCTTGCTGCAGGGGCACCTGGCCAAACAGCCCAGGTGCATGGGGCTGCACACGGGCCACAAGGTTCACAAGTTCCAAGTTGGACCAGTTACAGGCACGATGCATGCATCACTGAGCCATCATCCCCTTGCAAGGTGCTGGGCCAAAATGGTGGCCAGAGGTGGATGTGTGTACAACATGCGTGGGATGCAGGCTTCGTATCAGCATGCGCCACGTCCGCCAATCACGCATCACCACGGCACATGTTGGTGTAGTCCCAAGGGGCAAAGGGTCACAACAGGGGTCTGGGGTCACCTGGAGCACAGTGAACATGAGCGCAATAGAGATCATGGTGCACAGTGCGCCATGGCCCCTATTGCACTCTGAGCACACAGTGTGCAATAGGCAGTAGCACTGCTCCTGACGCATGTGTACTGCTGGCCAGCGCACTGCGCATGTCTCGGCATTGCGTCCTGACATGCACTAGAGCAATACCATCACACAGGGAGTAAATTTGCGATATTAAGCCACCACATGCTAATGGGCTCATCAGTCAATGCATGGTGCAATGGGAAAATTAGCATGTCATTACCGATGCGCCACAGCTCATCTGCATGTGATGCACTATAAATATGCCACAAAACAGCACAGGCCAGGGACCAGTACTGCAACCGTCAGAGGTAAGTTGTGCCTGCCATGGGACGAGCCAGCACTGCAGAGTAGAGGGGATGGGCAGCTGCAGTCACTAACACACATGTCTATGTCCACAGGTAGCACCATGTCCGAGTGTGAGGAGAATGAGGAGCGTGGGCCTGCCCACAAGCACAGACCCAACTTTACAAAGACAGAGGTGGATGCCCTGTTCAAGGCCTACCTCGACAGAAAGCAACTGCTGAGTGGTGCCACAGGCACACCACAGGCCAGGGCTGCGGCCTGGGTGGAGGTGGCAGCGGCTGTGAACCAGCAGGGCAGCCACCAGCGGTCAGTGCAGGAGTGCAGGAAGAAGGTGGGCACTGATAAACGCCGCATAAAAGAGAATTTGGTGGCTATACAGGCAGCCAGGGCAGCCATGGAAGGGGGGCCATGCTGATGTGCCACAGCTCACGGCACAGGAGGAGCAGGTGGCGGCTACCATGCTTCGCAGCACCATTGAGGGTGTGCCGGGTGGTAGTTTCCAGACTGGAGGGAGCCCATCACTGCATGGTATGTATGGGGGGGTGACCAGCATAGCAGCACTAACACATCTGTTTTCTCTTACAGCACCGGCACACCAGCATGCAGTGGAAGGGGTGCCAGCAGCAGCCGTGGGGTCAGGCCCAGACCCAGAGGACCAGCCATCCACCTCCATGGGCATCTGGGAGCCTGACCTCCTGCAGCACACCACCCCCATCCAGCCGAATGTCCTGGGCTTGGTGTCAGAAGAGGCCCTGGCTGTGTTCCAGCAGGATGCCAGCCATGGTGTACTCTGTGTGGAAACACTGATTGGGGTGGTGGCTGACACTAATGATGACATGACCATAATTCTGGACAGCATGGGTGGTGTTGTGCAGGAGACACTCATACCTACTACCAGCATTGGCAGCACAGCCAGTGGCCTGTCAGTGGTGGAACAGCTGCCCACCACTGCCCGCTGGTGCCGCCGTGTGCACAGCCACGGCAGTGCCATGTGGTAGCCCTGGTGCATCCACCCAGGTGCTGGCCAGTATATAGGGGCCAGAGGGGCAGCAGTGGCAGACAGCTGGGGATGTTGGGCAGCCGAATGCAGTGTCCACCCCTGGGGTGCCAGAGAGTGACCAGCCCCATAGGGACCCCGCTGTGCAGCATCCACTTGAGCGGGGGGGCTGTGCAGCATGGTCATATACCACCGGTGAGTCGGTGGCATGCCCAGGCTCCCCTGGGTGCCAACTGTTTGTCAAAGCACACCCAATTGCTACGGGTCTCCGTGGAGCAACAGGTGCTGCTTGTAGCTGGAGTGTGTGTACTTCATGCTGAGGTGTGTCAGGCAGCTGAGCTGCACGACAGGGGCACCACGCAGGTCATGGAGTCTCTACAGCACCTGCGGGAGGACACAACCACATCCCAGGATTGCATTGCCAATGCAATCTTGGTTGGTTTTGCACCACTGGCTGTCATAAGGCATGGTCACCAGCCACAGACACCGAGGAGTGCACTGTTTACCCCACGGACCCAGCATCATGCGCCACCCTCCCTGTCAACACCAGGCTCTGCTGTTGGCATCCCAGGCATGCCTGGGGCGGGCCTGTTTGGGTGCCTACACACCCCTACGTGGACCCGGTCATGGTCCCACAGTACAACCCCTGGGGGAACAGTTGCAGACACCCCCTGTGGTTGTTGAGCAACCAGTGGCTGCTGATCGGCCCCAGTGCAGCCACTCCTGTGTACGCGGTGGCCATGGTTCTGTATGGCAGACCTGATGTGCGTGCTGCACTGACCGCAGTCTGCTGCCACTGCCCTGTGCGCACATGGGCGATGTGTGTGGGTGCATGCCACAGTCGTGGCAACTGTGTGTCGCACCGCACGCTGCCTGTGTGCGCACCTGCCCAGCTGTTGGCCCATGTGGCATGGGCATGATGAGAGCAGAACAGCACTGGTTGCGCCTGTGCACTGGTGCCCTGCGTCTGATCCATGCCACGTGACAGCGCCTGGCTGTGTGTCTGCATGTGACTGTGTGTGTGTGTGTGTGTGTGTGTGTGTGTGTGTGTGTGTGGCAGTACAGTGCTGCGTGCTGTTGTGCGTTACTGTGTGGTGCTGCCACCCCCACCCCTGCACCATGCCTCTGTGTGTGCATGCCCATTGCCATACCCTCCCATGCCCATGTGCTGTACCGTTGTGTGTGGCCACTGCATGGGTGTTGCTCCACCTACCTGCAAACACCACAGTGCTGCTGTGCAATTGTGTCATGGTGCTGACGTGCCATCCGCAGGAGCCGGGATCCCTCTGCCCGGAGGGGCTGCCCACCGCCCTGCAGCCCATTGCCCTCATCATCCCCACTGCTGTCCCCTTCTTCAGCCTTGACAGCTATCCCACGGTCAATGGCCATGTTGTGCAGTATGCAGCTGACCAGGAATAGGCCACAGGCTTTCGAGGGGCTGTACTGTAGGGCACCGTCAGACCTGTCAAGGCAACGCAGTCATGCCTTCAGCATCCCAAACACACGCTCAATGATGTTCCGCATGCTGGCGTGTGCCTCATTGTACTGGTCCTCCGCTGGGGCTGATGGGCGCTGGTATGGGTTGAGCAGTCAGGGCCTGAGTTTGTAGCCACTGTCACTTGTGTGGACAGACACATGGCTAGCCTACTGTCCTATGTTGCTGTGCCCCTTGCCCATCCCTGGCACCCTCGCCAGCACACCCATCCTGCCCGCCCCCATCCCATGCCCTACTGTTACCAGCTCCCCATGGATGTCCCATACTCACCCACTAGGTGACCCATGGGGATGTCCCCATGCTCAAACCTGTGGCACAGCGCAGAGCTGTGCCAGATGAAGGCATCATGTGCACTCCCAGGGTGTGTGGCACAGACATTGGTTATGCACCCCTTGGCATTGCACACCATCTGGCAGTTGACACTGGGGTAGCCCTTCCTGTTCAAGTTTGCTATGTTCTCAGGGCCAGGTGGCATGCGGATGCCCACATGGGTGCAGTCAGTGGCCCCAAGCATGCCAGGCATCCATGCTACCCTGTGAAAGTCCTGCATGGTTGTTGTATGCTCTGCCTGTGTGCTGGGGAAATGGATGTATTCTGAAGCATGTGGCAGCAGGGCATTGAGGAATTGTGTGAGGAGGCGTGACATGGCTGACTGGGTTATGCCTGTGGTGTCCTCTGTTGGTCTCTGGAAGGTGCCCCTGGTGGGCAGGCACATGACGGCTGTCACCTTCATCTCCACTGACAAGGCATGGCTCTGTCTAGTAGGTGCCTGCATCTCTTCACTGCACAGCTCACAGAGCTGCCTCAGAATCTCCCAGTTCAGGTGATACTGGCCCACAATCTCTGTATTGGAGTAGTTCTCAAAGGTGGTGTGGGCACAGTACCACCTGTTCCAGGCATACCACTGTCAGGCCCTTCCAAGGCCATGACGCTCTTCATCCTGCCTCCTTACACCACTCATTACGGCCTCCAACTGGAAGGCTGCACTGGCCATGGCCCCTGCTGTCCTGTCTCCCCCTGGGCAGTCGGCACCTGTGGCCTGCTTGCCACCATGGGGCAGTGCCCTTCTCTCTGCCTGCCTCTCCCTGTTGCCCCCTCTGCCCCTGACTCGCACTCCACTGCCACCTCTGTCCCACACCACTGTGGCTGCCTGTTCCACCCCCTCAGTCTCTCACAGACTCTTTCTCCCTTTTCCCTTCCATTTCCTCCCTCCACAGTCCTGTTGCTTTCTGTCTGTCTCTCTCTCTCTTGCCCCTGGTGCAAGTGCTGTCCCCCTGTTTGCACCCTGTATTTATAGGCTCAAGTCTGCTCGGCGCGTCTGGCCATTGCTCCACACTTGCGCCATGGGTCAGGGGTTGGATATCGAATTGTGCCAGTTATTCATGGACACGCCCCCTGCCCTTGCACTTGCATTCATTAGGGTTGCACATTGGCACACTGCGACTTGCGCTGCGCATCAGCTCCCACGAATATCGCTCCTTGGCGCATTTCCATGGTTGCGCCAGCGCATCTCAGTTGCACTATGTGGAACTGCTTTGAATATCCTGCCCAGACTGCCTAATGATGCTAATACTGAATCCCTTTGGTTAGCAATACAGGAATGGAATGAGAGAAAGGTCTATCTGGTTTTATACTATAGGGCTCCAAACTCGAACAGAGTTTTGGATGAAGACATTGAAAGACAAATTGAATATATGGCTGAAAAAGGAAATATTATAATTACTGGGATTTTAACCATCCAGAAATTAAATGGGGTTCTGAGGATGTATTAAGTAATATAAATAATAATTTCCTGGATGCTATTAGTATGGCAGGCTTGAACCAAATGCTTTATAAGCCAACAAGCGGGGGAAATGTGCTGGATCTGGTTATTACTAACAACACTGAATTGGTTTCTAACATTAAGATAAGAGAAATCTGAGTAATTGTGACCATAGTTTGGTGGAATTTGTCATATGGAAACATATCTATCATATTGTACCACCATAGTTAAGAACTATAATAAAGCTGACTTTCGTAGTATTAGATGCGAATTAATAAAATGGGACTGGGAGAGTGAATTTAAGGCTAAGAGTACTAACGAAATGTGGATAAATTTTAAGAATAAACTACAAAGCTTGGAGATCAAATACATTCCTAACAAAAAGCTGTATAACAGAAAGGGCAAATTGCCAGCTTGGTGTACTAGTAAACTATTAAAACTAAGCAAGAAAAGGAAGGTGGCCTATCACATGATGAAATCTGTAGGCACCGTGGAAAATTATAAATATTATAAAAATGTTATAAAGCAATTTAAAAGAACAGTTAAGTCTGAGCGTAACAAAATAGAATTTAAACTAGTTCATAATACTGATAACGGTAAAAGTTTGTATGCTTATATCAACAAGTTAAACGGAAATAAGAGTCAAATTGGACTACTAGTTCTAGAGAGCAAAGAAATAAGTCATCCTAAGGAAACAGCTGAAGCCTTTAACAACTATTTTGGTTCAGTGTTTGAAAAAAAGGGAACTGACATAGACATTGTTAAGAACAACAGTTGCATTGAATTGAATCTTAGTATACGTATATCTGAGGTGAAAGATCTTATTAAAATGTTAAAAATACATAAATCTTCAGGTCCTGATCTATTAAACCAAAGGTTAATTAAGGAATTAGGTGACATTATAGCTTACCCACTGGCAAGAATTTTCAATCATTCCTTCATGATGGGAGAGATACCGAATGACTGGAGGCAAGCATTAATAGTTCCGCTGCATAAAAAGGGAACTAGAACTGAACCGTTTCATTTTAGACCTGTTAGCCTAACTTCGAGGATCGAGGGCAAGGTTGCTGAGAGCTTCTTAAAAATGAAGTTGGAGGAGAATATTTCTTTAATAGGCTCGGTAGATACTGAACAACACGGATTCAAAAAGAATAGAGGGTGTACTACTAACCATTTATGTTTCTACAAGGAGGTGAACAGGTGAATTAGTGGGAACAACCCTGTGGCTATTATCTATTTCCAAAGGCCTTTGATAAAGTGCCACATCATAATTTGATTAATGAATTGAGCATACTAGGAACTGACATTAGGATCATGACATGGATTAAGAATTCATACATGTGATATCTCCCTCTTTGCACAGGAGACTCCTATTTTTGACTGAACTCTCTCTCTCTCTCTCTCTCTCTCTCTCTCTCTCTCTCCTGGGAAACAAAATCTCCTGCTTAAGTAAAATTATGTCCACGATATCCATTTATGTTTGTTTTTGGCAGATAAAAACACATAAAAAGTAAATTAGTGATGAACAATATAAGTGATAACATTGTACAACTAGTTGCTGATTCTTTTTAGTGCTTATTTTTGACAAAATTAAATATATTAAATGCTTTTATTCTTATTTCTTGATGCCGTTTAAGGACAAATTCATGACGTTATGGCATCTCCCTACTATTAGTGCAATCTCCCTACTAATTTGACCCAAATCTCCCTCTTAAGCAAGTTGAACATATGACATGTATGAGAATTGGCTAAAAGATAGACATCAGGTAGTTAGAGTTCTGGGTACATGCTCCAAACCTGTGGAAGTCACCAGCGGGGTACCACAGGGATCAGTGTTGGGACCAGTCCTGTTTTCTTTGTATGTAAGTGATATACAGGTGAATATCAAAAACATCCTGATAAAATTTGTAGACGATATTAAGCTGGGCGGCCCAGTTGGAACATATAGTCATCGTATGGATTTGGTAAATGATCTTAGAAAAATTGAGGGATGGGCAAACAGTAATAGTATGCTGCTTAGCACTCAGAAATGTTCATGTATGTATTTAGGGAAAGATAATTTGTTACAATCTTATGTACTAAATGGGGCTGATCTGGCAACAGCTGAGTGTGAAAAGGATTGGGGTATTACTGTAGATAATAAGTTGGGGTTTAAACAGCATCTAACAAAGGCTATAGCCAAAACTAATTGTATGATTAAGAATATTAAAAGAAGCTTTATTAATAAATCTAAAGGCTGACTAATTCCACTGTGTAAAACATATGTCAGACCGCATTTAGATTATGGGTCTCAACTGTACAGTCCTTATAAGCAGGGTGAAATAGCAAGACTGGAAAGAATTCAAAGGAGGTTCACCAAAATTGTAGGCTCTGTGAGGTTATCTAATTATGAAGACAGCTTAAATAGAACTGGTTTGTTCACCTTGCAAAAGAGAAGAACCAGAGGGGACTTGATGCTTTTCAAAACTATGAATGACCAAGAACTAATGAAGGAGGTTCAAACAGAGCTGCAGGAGAAGCCAGTTGACCTTAGGGAGCATAAAAGGCAAATTAAAGTGGACACTGCTAAAAAGAACAGTGAATATTATTCATTCCTTAATAGAACCAGTAGGATCTGGAACATATTACCTAGTAAGATTGTAGATAATGATTCGATTGAAATATTTTAAAAACAGGTTGACAATTGGCTATTATTAAATGGGCAATGGTGGTCCCACTAGTGTGGGGAGTGATATTATGGGCTTGTTAGCCTCATTTTGCTCTATACCCAATATGAATACCCAGTATGGAACGAGAACTCTGGTGGCTGTTTTCACTGCTGTGTGTTAATGCAATAAAGTGAAGCTGGTGACATTGAAATGTATAGATTTCATGGCTATTCTGTGATGCACATTGTTTTGTGGATATCCAAACTGGCTACTTTGGAGTGCTGATCTACTTGCTGTTTTCACAGCTCTGTGCCTTAATGTTATCATATGGGCCTGGCAATTTGCAATTCTTAGGCTGAAGGATTCAAAGCCAACATACGCTTGCCTATAACAGCCAGCCTCCTAGGTTCTCTGTCTGGAGGCAAAGTATCATGTTCCTTGGGGCCTTAGAGTAATCATGAGCAGCCATAATGACTACAGAGTCAGTTTCAAGCTGAGTAGTATTGTAATGCTTAGCAGATGGAGCAGGGTAATAATTATCAGCCTTTCTTGGAACTGCAGGCAGGGGTATTAGCCCTATGCCATGCAGCAAAGGTTGCATTCTCTAATGCAGGATACACAGGAGGAATGATAATGGAAGGTGTATAAAGAACCTCCAAAAATCCTATAAGATTCCTTTTAGTGGAATCTTCCTCCTGCACAGCAAAGCCTATGGCAAAATGAGATGCAGCAACATGGCCTGCAAAGAGTGATCCTTACGAAAGATCTAACTGTGTAAACCATTGAGTCGTCACTGCAGGATGAGAGGGTGGAGCTGGAGTGCAGATTCCCTTCTTCAAACTGCCCTTCACCCTCTGATTCCTCCTCTAAATACCCCTCAATATCCATGAGGTCAGGGTTATATTCAGCCTCATTGTTCTCATCACAAATAGCGATGGGAGACATAGACAGAATTGACGACACTGGCGGTGGCTGCGAAGGAGAAATCTGCAGCATTCTAGAAGAAGCCATCGACAAAGGCCCTGGTACTGGTGGTCCTGTTGACTGCACAACTACTGTCTGTGGCAGTGATGGTAGCAGGCATCCACACATATCTGAAAATGGTGACAGCACAGTCAGGGAGTTGATGACACTCTGATAAGACTTCAGGATTACTTGCATCGACAGATTGGAGCCCAATGACAGCAGCAACATACAGCCCATAGTAGGTACAGCAGTGCCTGAGCCAAGCCCCAACTTTGGTCTCTCAGTGACGGCCTGGGGGGGGGGTGCTTTTGTTGACACTGCCAGAGCATGGGATGATGAGGATGTACCTGTTTTCAATAGTGATCTGGATCTCACCAGTGAAGCAACCTTATGCTTATGGCTGGACTACAAGAAGCCCCATGAAGATGACCGCTGTTTCTGCTTGTTTTTCGATTTTGATGACCATTTTTCGGTCAACAGTGAGGGAGAAGCAGGCCTAGAACCTGTAGCTTTTTCCATGGCTTTTAATGCTTTTTGAGCAAGAAAGTTCTCCAAGGCCTTCCAACGATGCTGCCTTGTAGCCTGGTTGAAACTCAGGCAAATCTCACAGTTCCTCATTGTGAGAGATGTCCAAACAGCACACACAAATAGTGTGAGTGTCATCCTTGTGTATCTTGTAGCCACAACAAGTGGAACAAAGGCTCTTTGTTCTTTGACTGCATACAGAGACGATGATGAAGAAAAAAATACGTAAAGGAAAAATGAAAATAATGGCAATGGCTATTGCAACGTTGTTTCTCTCAGCAGGTCCAACGAGGATGATCGATGATGGGAGAGAGAACTGAGGAGTGTTGGGGCCATCCACATTATATAAGCATCAATACCTCATGTAATTGTGGGCTGCCCCAGTTAGTAAAAAGATTATGTGTGGTCCTGATGCTGACAGCTTACAATTGTAATGGTGTGGCCTAATGGAAGAGATATCCTTTTTCATCCCCTCTGCTATCCTAAGTTCTGTGTTCACTTTCACCCGTCTAATGATTTCCTTACTTTTCACTAGCTTTTGCTTACACTCCATCCAGTAGGCACATTCGACTCCCCACGTGTACCCAAAAAGCTTTCCTTTTGTCCCTAATTGAATCCCTAACATGCCTGTCTTGCCAGAAATGTTTATTTTTCTTCTTAATTTTGTTAGCAGATTTTATGCACTCTTAGGCTGTTTCTAGGATCACTCCTTTAATAGCTACCCACATTTTCTACCCTCTCTATTTCTTGTAAACCCTTCAGCTGGTCTTTGATTAATTCTATAATTTTACTAAAGCAGCCTTCTAAAGTTAGAGACCCCAGTGATCGATTTCAGTTGCTGATAATCCAGCACAGTGTTCAGTTTAATAGTTTTGTGGTCACTCTGTCCAACTGGGTCCTCAATCAAGATATTCCTGATAATGTCCTGGCCGGATATTACTAAGTCCAGAATCGCTCTCTTCCTGGTTGCCTCATTTACCCATTGAGTGAAGAACCAGTCTTGTATTACTTCCAGTGCCCTTCCCAGGTAACCCTTGTCTTGGTGCTTTTCTGTTAAGGGTCTTTGTATTTCTGATTGTATTACTTCTATAAACTGCTGCTTTTTATGGTTTATTCCTGCCAGAGTGTCCTAATCTATGTCTGAGAGATTAAAGCCTCCAATAGCTATGGTTTCTACACTGACTTGTTAACTTCCTAATTACCTGTTCCAGCTCCTCTAACCAAAATTATCTGAGTTTGTTTTGGTACCACCTAAACTGGTATGTTGGAACATTAGGTTATAATATCACTTTTATAATACAGCACTTGGACTTACCTTGGGCCTTACCCCCAAAATATTTTCAAAATTACCAAAAATAAATATAACATTTTAAATATATTATCCCTGTTTTCCAGGTTCTTGATAACAATGAAAAGGTTTTTACCACACTCGGAAATATGAAAAATAAATTGTATTTACGTATATACAAATTCTAAATATTCCTAATTAGCATAAGTATACCTTGTAAATATAATGAAAATGTACACATAAACAACAAAGGTTTTAGAAAATCGAACAAACCACAAATGAATAAAACAAATAAATACAACAAATTTCAGCAAATAAACAATGCAAATGAATAAGCAATATTCAACACAATAAATGGCACGGGCTATGTGCCATGCTTTCAGCATACTAGGTATTTAGTATGACCTTCTGATCTAAGAACATGCAAACTCATTGCATTAGTGTCTCAGATTATATTTCTGTATAAGACTTATTTCAAAACTTCATAGGATGCAAAATGTAGTTCTTCTTGTCTAAATTTCAGCTTAGCTATATACCCCAAGGTTTTGTAGTTAAAAGTTCACTGTGTTACCTCCCCAGATGTCAAATTAAAGTATTAAAATTGAAATAATTAAAATAATACTTAAATTTCTGGTTATCTATAGACTTAGGTGCAGATATTCAAACTGGGCCCAAAAAGTGCACAACAGCAGGAGCAAGTGCAAGTCCACTGCGCCCATGCGCAAGAAGCGCGATATTCAAAAATTGAGCAGGTCAAGATGCGCCTACGGCACACGACTGAATATCGTACCACCTGCGCCATAGCACAACCAGGGATGTGCAGTTGTGCAGTTGAGATGTGTCATAGCGCAACCAGGGATGCTCAGTGGAGCAGTCCAGATGTGCCATAGCACAACCAGGGACACCCCGTGGAGCAGGGCAGCAGCACAACCAGGGATGCCCCGTGGAGCAGGGCAGCAGTGCAACAGCACAACCAGGGATGCACAGGGACAGGATGCAGAGGCCCACCACCCATGCCACAGATGGGCAGAGGAGCACACAGCAGAACAGACATCGCTCCCCACACCCCATGCACTGCACAACCTGTGGAGAGCCGGAATAACCACAGGCCCATGGATACCAGCAACCAACCCACAGCCTGGGCATGGTACCCCAGCACACCCCCTGGCAAGCTGTGACTGGCACACAAGGAGGGCTGACCACCCCGTGCCACACCATCTCACCAATGCAGAGCACACCCTGCACCATGACCCCCAGACACCCTGCCCAGGAGCAGCATCCACCAGTGCAGGATACCCCATGCATGCCATCACCCCCACTGTGAAAATGCAAACCTCTGCACCACAGAACCATGCAAGGCAGCCCCACCATGAGCACCCATCAGTGAGTGGCAGCACACAGCGATGCAACGACTGCATACACAGTGCCACCACGCACGTCCCCCCCAAGGTACATCTGAGAGACCGACCATGCGTCGGCACACGAGGAACCCCACATGTGACAGGGCATGCCCCGAACCCCCCCCACCAGTGGCACAGCACCCTGCACACCCTCCCAAGGACACACCCTGACCCAGCACTGGCCACAACAGCCAGCGAGACACCCACAGTGGAGCATGGAAGCATGCACCACACAGGAAGCAACACAGTGCATGGACAAACACCCACCCATACCCAGGGCACACCAACACAGGGACACAGTAGTGGGGCAACCAAGCCCCTAGTGTGTGGCCACGGAAACCGTGTACACACAGCCAGCACTCCTCCATGGCACAGGAGTACCAGCCACCCTGCGCAGGCACCGTGGAGCTGTACGCCACCAGCATTTGCCTGGAGCACAAGTGACAGACAGTTGTGCACATCCCCTGTGACACACACAAGCAACAGCATGGAGGTGGGACAACAACAGTGGAGGCCACAGTGTCACCCGAGGCAGACATGCACCACAACAGTGACAGGAGGCAACCCGGCATTGTGCCAAGTACAGTGGCTGTCCTGCATGGACAGCCACCACTGACATGCCAGCGGACCATGCATGTCACAGACATGCATGGGTGTCAGCTGCACAGGCCATGGATGGTCTGACAGGTGCACCATGGACACAGAGCATGCACCATGGACCACTGCACACAGTCATCCAGTGCACAGAGAACAACACACACACCACAGACAGTGACTGATAGCCACTCCCACACCATACTCCCTTCCCCATGGACACACACACACGCACATGACTGCACCACCCCTGACGCCATGCACACCACTGCAGCTGAGCACCTATAGCCCGCTACAAATCAGAGACTGCCACAGTAGGCATATCAAAAGAAATGTATTTAAAAACAAAAGACAAAACTATGTACAAGTATTTATAAAGGTTTGGGGGTTGGGACACAAACCAGGTGGGGGTGGGTAAGGGGCAGGGTGAAGAAATGGTAGCGGGAAGAAGGGGTGTGAGGGTGTGTCCAGAGGGGTAGGGGAAATCAGGGGCAGTTCAAAGCTCAGCAGGAGCCCTGCTTCCCACTCCAGTTTCTCCTCCCACCATGACATCTTCGGACATCGAGCCTGTCCAACCATTCGAGTATCTCCAGGGCCAACCTGGCTACCTGGAGAATCTCCCTCAGTGCCACCCTGATCTCCTGCAGCTGTCGTCCACCTAGGACAAGGGAGCAGAGTCAATAGCTGTGAATGCACAGCCCCATGCAGCCCACCCACTGTGCATGGCATACGGCCATGGGACATGCCTCTGTGATGGTGTGTGACCACCCACAGTGATCGCGTCCACAAGATCTGCCCACCCAGGCACACACAGCCATGCGGACCACTGCACACATCCACTGGCCAAGTCCTGCACAGCACCACCGTGGCTGTTCAGTGACATGGCTATGCGTTGCGAAGGCAGTGGCACAGCCATGTACTCGGTGCATGCATGGACCACCACTGACGCACTCCCAGACATGCAGTACCACTGGACAGTGTTGACTGTAACAAGTTGCGTGCATGGCAGTGGTGTCAATGGATGGTGGCCATGCCCTGCTGCCCGCCCTGTTACACAGCATGCAATAGTAATCATGGATGTAAGGCACTCACCATCATGAGGCTGGTCCCTGCGCCTGTCCTGTCCGGCAGCCCTCCCGGCCTGCTGTTCATCTTGGTGCAGCCTCCTCTCCCTTGCCCACCGGTGCTCCTCTGGGCCTAGGGTGCAAACATGGAGAGAGGAACATCAGTACAATCCAGTATCAAAGTCCCCCCCACCCCTGTGTGTGTGCAATCCCACTCAGCCATACCCATCCTCCCCCCCCGATACCACCACCACTGACAACACTGGACAGCCCCCCCATGTGCTAGACACGTGCCACTGTGATACCTGTATGGGCGTTAACAGTGTATGGATGGGGCACCTACCTGGCCATGGCACCATGCCCCTCCTGGCATGTGCCCACAGGTGGGCAAGCCTGTCTGGGTCCTGCCACTGCAGGTCACCATAGCGGTGCCCACACTGCTCCGCTGTCCTCTCCATTCCTGTGGCCTCCTCCAGGGCCACCACCACCTCCTCCCACACCACACTCCTGGCCCTGTCCAGGGGTGCCTCCCCAAATAGGGCAGTGGCAATGGAGCTCCACCAACTGGACCAGATTGGCCAGTTCAAGTTGGCTCCAGATGGGTGCCCTTCTCCTTGCCATCCTGTACAGTTTTGGTATCAAAACGGTGCTCTGTAATGCACATTCACCACGTGCAGATACTGCATGGTACTGCACTGTCATTCCCCATAGCGCTGTCACCGAACAGTGCAATAGAGGTGCACCCATGCGGATGCATGGCACCTAGGGGGCAAAGGTCGTCAGAGGGTTAGGGGTCTCTTGCGCACGGACCGCCACAGTGTGATTGGTACTCACCACATGTAGCACGGTAGGGCGCCTGTGTGCCACTTCTTGTAGCGACCTACCATGCTGTGGCCCCACTGCACCTACGGCGCCCCAGTGCCAGAGTGCCATACATGTGAACAGCATAGTATCGCCACTGGCACAATGGTGGCTGTGCCCTGCATTGCCTCCCACACGCAGCAAGTCAGCAGCATGGCAGGCATCAGCGTCATCACCCCGGGCATGCGCTGTTCAGTATCCACTGCGCATGTCACAGAAATGTGCCCTTGCCTGAGCACGTTCAACACAATAGCGCAAAGTGCAACAGAGTGATATTCAGCCGGCATATGCTAATCAGCTATTCAATGGCACAGATTCTGCATTTGCAGCCACTTATAATTGCGCCTCACCTCATTTGCATGCGTTGTGCTATAAAAATGCAACACTGGGCTGCAGTGGCCATAGTCTGCAATTGAAGTCTATTGTGGTGAGTTGCATGCTGTTTGGGATTGTGGACTGTGGTGTGTGGGACATGCATGGGACTGCACAGTCACAGGCAACACCTGTCATTCTCACAAGATGAAGAATGAGCGATCATGAGGTGGAGGAAGAGGAACAGAGACATGGGAGGAAGAGGAGGCCTAACTTCACAAAGGCAGAAACAGATGCCCTGTTTGAGGCCTACCTCGACCAGGAGCCGCTGCTCAGCGGACGGCAGGGAATACCACAGGCCCATGCTGCTGCATGGGAAGAGCTAGCGCGTGCCATCAACCTGCATGGCAGCCACCAGCGGTCCATGTAGGAGTGCAAAAAGAAGATGGGCACGGACAGGTGGAGGATTTAGGACAAGGTGGCTGCCATCAGGGCAACATGGGCTGCGACCAGTGGGGGACAGCCGGCCGTGCAATGCTTGACCCCATGAGAAGAGCGGGTTGCTGGCAGCATGTGGTGTTGTGACATCGAGGGTGTTCCAGGTGGTGGATTTCAGACGGGTGGTAGCCCATCAGTGCATGGTAGGTCCTGGTCTGTCAATGGGGGAGTGACAGGGTAGGGCAGATACATTAATGCTACTGTGTTCCCTTACAGCTCCTGAGCATCTACATGGGTCAGTGGTGGTGGGCTTGTCCACTGAGGGCAATACCATGGACATAGAGGAGGGCCCATCCACCTCCACAGGCATCCAAGGGTCAGGGCGACAGTGGGCCCACTTGGCTGTCCGGACTGATGTTGGTGGAGCAGGTGCAGAGGAGGCCCTGCCCATGTCCCAGCATGCCAGTATCCATGAATACCAGCATACTGAGACTCGGGCTGGTGCCGGATCCGTCACTGATGATGATGGTGCTCACTTCATGGACAGTGATACGTGTTGGCCACAGGATGGCCACACAGCAGGTGACATCACGGGCATGGCCGTGAGTGGTGCCGCCATGGAGGCCTGTGTGACATCACAGTCCCAGCCTGTGGGGCTGTTGTGGCTGCTGTGGCGGCACCGTTGAGCCCTGGAGAGCGGCAGCCAGAGGGGCAGTGTCAGCAGTCGGCCAATGGCCATGGGGGTACAGTGTCGAGGGTGGTGTCAGTGCACTGCCTGTGGACATGCCCAGGCCTCCCCCTGGTGTGCAGTGCCCACCCTTAAGGGGTGCTGCCCATCAGGGCCGCAAACACTGTGAGGGACAGCATGCTGATCAGGCAGATGACCTCTTAGAAGTGCACACCCACATACTCCAAGAATCAGTTGCTCAGCAGCTGCGGCTTGTGATTGCGGTGGATGCACTCAGTGTGGCTCTGTGCCAGGCAGAGGAGCAGTACAGAAGGGAGACCACTCTGCTCCTGGCAGGGATGGACCAGATGTGGGAGGATGTGACCTCTGCCATTGACAGGCTGACACAGACAATCACAGCTGCCATGGCCACAGTGGGCACACAGTTATTTGCCCATGCATCCCAGACTCCGCACAGTGCAATGTCCACTCCCATTCCCAGCGTCGTGTGACACCCTCCTTGTTGACACCAGGTTCAGCTGTGGGCATCCCGAGTACACCTGGCACAGGCATGTTTGGTGTGCAGCAGACCCTTGCGCGAGCACGGTCATGTTCACACAGTGGAACCCTTGGGGGACCGTCGATGCCACCTCATGAGGCCATTGGTCAGCCTGTTACTACTGGCGGGTCTCGGCGGGGCCGCCCACGCATCCATGGCAGCCGTGGCACTGTGGCGCGTGACTGACCTGTCTCCCACCACAGCTACAGTCTGATGCTGCCCTGTGTGCATTGTGTTGTTCAACGTGAAATGCACAGGTGGGGTACCCAGCCCTGCACACACACACACACACACACACACACACACACACACGTTCCATCTTTACACCCTCCTGGTTGCTGTCCACTGTGGCGTGTGCACGATGATGCCTGCATTGCGCTGTCCACCACTGTGCAATGGTGCCCAGTGTCTGACACATGCACAATGACAGGCACTGGGGGTGGTGGTCTGTGGACATGTGTGTGGCTAGGGGTGGCGGTTGGTGTCGGCGTGCCTCCTACCCTTTGTGTATGTCTTGGGGGTGTGTGTGTGTGTGTGTGTGTGTGTGTGACTGTGTGCCATGTTAGACCTTGCCCATCCCTGACGGCGTGTGCAGTTTCATGCTCGACCAATTCCCTTAATGACATGCACCCTTGGGGTTTGTCCATGCGTGTTTGTGGGTTGTGCCCTTGCCACTGGTGGTTGCACATGGCCCCATGACTTACCTGGGTTGGTTGGAGTGTTCCTCTGTGATGGTGTCCCAGTGCAACTGTGCCATCCAGATCAGTCGGGGATCCCTTCGACCAAGGAGGGGCTGCCCATCACCATCTTCACCAGCGTCCTCATCGTCCCCATTGCTGTCCCCCTCTTCAACCTGTACGGCTATCCCACAGTCATTGGCCATGTTGTGCAGGATGCAACAGGCCAGGAATAGCCCACAGGCCTTTGAGGGGCTGTACTGTAGGGCACCGTCAGACGTGTACAGGCAACGGAAACATGCCTTCAGCATCCCGAACACCCGCTCGATGACATTGCATGTGGTGGCATGTGCCTCACTGTAGCGTTGCTGCGATGAGGTCACAGGTCGCCGCTACGGTGTGAGCAGCCAGGGATGGAATGGGTATCCATTGTCACCTGTGTGTAGAGGGTGGACATTAGTTTGGTGATCAGCGTCACCCTGCCATGGGCCATCTAAGCCAATACCCATGTCACCTCTGACTATGTCCATCCCAAGCTCCATGTCTTTCTGCGTGATTTGCATACTCACCCACTAGGTGGCCAGTGGGGATGTCCCCACTCTCAAACCTGTGGCACAGTGCAGAATGGTGCCAGATGAAGGCATCATGTGCTCCCCCAGGGTGCGTGGCACAGACATTGATTATGCAACCCCTGGCATCGCACACCACCTGGCAGTTGATGCTTGCATACCCCTTCCGATTCATGTATGCGGCCCCTTCAGGGCCAGGTGGCATGTGGATGGCCACATGGGTGCAGTCTATTGCACCAAGCATGCCAGGCATATGTGCTACCCTGTGGAACTCCTGTATGATTGCTATGCGCTCTGCCGGTGTGCTGGGGGAACGGATGTACTCCGCAGCATGTGGCAGCAGTGCACTGAGGAATTGGGTGAGGAGGCGTGACGTGGCCGACTGGGTTATGCCTGTCATGTCCCCTGTTGGTCTCTGGAAGGTACCTGTGGCGACCAGGCACATGACAGCTGTCACTTTGGTCTCTACTGACAGAGCATGGCTTCGTCGTGTGGGTGCCTGCATCACATCACTGCACAGCTCACAGAGCCACCTCAGGATCGCCCAGTTCAGGAGGTACTGGCCCACGATCTCAGTATCAGTGTACTGCTCAAAGCTGGTGTGGGCTCGGTATTGCCTGTTGGGGGCATACCACCAAAGGGCCCTTCCACTGCCACGCCCCTCTGCTGCCTGCCTTCTCACCCCCCTCATAACTGCCTCTATCTGGATGGTGGCACTGGCCATGTCCCTGGCTTGTGTAACCCCCCTGGCAGCTGTTTCACTGTTCCCCCTGCTGTCCTTGCTGCTACTCCCCCTGCACCAGGAACACCTCCCTGTAGTGGCTGTACTGGCCACTATCTGTGTCTTCAGTGCTGTGTGGCACTTCCCCCTTTTGTCCTGCACTGTGGCACAGGCTCCCCACACCTTTCCTGTTCCTGGCGGTTCCAGGTGCTCTGTCCTGCTCCTGCCCTGTCCTGCTCCCAGTTTCTGTGTGCTTGTGTGGCTACCTGCAGTTCACCAACATGTGGCTTCCCTGTAGATTTCTTGCACCTCTCTCTTGTTCCTTTTTATTTTGGATCATTTCCGCTATCGTGCAACATCCATTTGCTCCCATTTTGTGCATGGCGCATGTTGTTATATATCGTACAGTGCCATTTATGCATGGTTCCCCCCCCCTTCAGTTGCGAATGCATTCATTATCATTGCACTCTTGCACATTGTGATTTGGGGGGGCGTATCTGCCTCCCACTGAATAGCACAGAATGGCGCATTTTCAGACTTGCTCTGGCGCATCTCTGTTGCGCATGGCGCAACCCTTTTGAATATCTGGGCCTTGGTCTTTTTTTTTAACTTTCAAAATCTTGGTGAGAATTTCTGATTTGGGATGATGAAAGTCCTTTAGTGGCTTGGCTGTAGTACTTGTCTTTCCCCTGGTCCACCCTCAAACCTGGAGCCATAGACGCTACTGGCATCAGTAAAGCAGTGCAGACTGGATCCTCCTTGCTGATGATGTCATGAAACATCAGAAGTCACTTATTAGGATTTTGGTGGGAAAAATCAGGCAACAAGATTTTAACAGTTCCACAGCACCACAGTCTGCAGCAAAGGCTTTGCTTGTGGCCCGTAAAATTGTTTTGGTGACTGGATTCTATGACGTTTCCCTGTTTCAATTACTTTCTGCTCGAACCCGTGACTCTGGACTCACTGTTATCCAAAAGCACTGCAAGCTTGCTTTGACTGACAAATTTACAAGGTAGTCTCTTGTCCAAGCTTTTAGCAGACATTCCAAAACATTACTTCAGTCAAGATACTCAGTATGTAAAACATAGGCCTTGCTTCATCCAATTTTGGAAAAAGTCCTTCCTGAAACAAGTAGTTTTGTAGCTGGACTACGTTGCAATGTTGTGCAGACTTTCAAGCTTGTGCTTAGCAACTGCTGGTGGATACAATGGCTTAACCCAAATGCTGTTTCCAAGCAGGCGTGGCTTCTTGCTTTCGGCCTAGTAAAAGTCTTAAAACCACCAAAATTGCTAAGACAACCAACATAGGTCTTCACACATCGAAGAATCAAGCAGTTCTGAAGTGGGTCGTGGTCCATGACAGGGAAGACCACCCAGCCAAGTTGTTCATTCCATGCTAGCCCCTGAGCCATTTTCCCAGACTAAGCCCTGCTGGGCTGAAGCCCTTTGTCTATGGTCCACGGCAGGGAAGATCACCCGGCTGCGCCACTCATTCCACACCAGCCCCAGAGCCATTCTGCCAGGTGAGGTAACTGAAGACAGCTGGGACAACACTTTGTAAGTCCCATTGGCTGCTTTCTCCAGGACCTGGTACCCAATTGGCTCAAGCGGACAGTGCTTCTTTCTGATTGGAGCGCCCTCCCGCCGGCTTCTTGGCTCAGGAAAAAATGGCTCTTAGCCATAGCTGGGTTACCGCTGCTTCAAGAATTTTGCTGGACTGTTTCTTTTTGTACCTAAACTACCACCTCACTGTTTTTCAATGTTGTATTTATTACTGCTAAGTTTTGAGTTGATTTTCGGGGCATCAGAATTGTTTAAAAGTGATACAGCTCTTATACTGAATTTGTAATACTTGTTACCTGGATTGCAAAGTTCTCCCCTCTGAGTTTTTTGCTATTTTTTGTAACAGGGCAGGAATTCTTGGCACTATTCGAACAAGCCCACTCTGGCTGCTGGCTGCCTGCCCCCATCCTCCTGCCATTAGCTTGATAATTTCGTGTGTCCTAGCTCCACACCTACCGATTACCCCTTGGTTTACTGGCACCAAATCTATCCCTGCCTCTCACTTTGTCTCTCTCTCTCTCCATACTAAGCCTTGCTGGGCTGAAGCCCTTCGCCCATGGTCCACGGTAGAGAAGACCGCTGCCCACACCGCTCATTCCACACTGGCCCCGGAGCCATTCTCCCAAGTGAGGTGACTGAAGACAGCCGAGACAACACTTTGGAAGTCCCATTGGCTGCTTTCTCCAGGACCCGGCACCCAATTGGCTAAAGCGGACAGTGCTCCTTTTTGATTACAGCGCCCTCCCATTGACTTCTCAGCTCAGAGAAAAATGGCTCTTAGCCATAGCTGGGTTACTGCTGCTGCAAGAATGTTCTCCTGCCCACCCCTCCACTCATTAAATGAATCTTCTTCCCTCCCACTTTTCTGACTCTCTGCTTATTAAACACAGTCCTCCCTATCTCTCATTGACCATTGGGTCTGCTCCCAACATTCTGAGTCCCTGTTCATTGGTCACAATATCCTCTAGCTCTCATTGACAATTGGATCTGCTCAGCTACTAATTTTGCCAGGCTCCACCTCAGCTTGATCCCTGGTTATAAGACTTGACTGCACACCTCTCTCCCTTGCCCAGTCCTGTGTAGATTACAGTATAGTACTTTTATAGCATAACCGCCACTTTCTACCCCATTACACCTAAAACCGTTCTTGAACTTTAACTTACTGAATAACCTTGCACTAGCAGCTCCCTTAAAACAGACCGCTCAATATTCGAGTCATACCCCTCTGGCATGGACTGAACTCTCTGGCATATTGAGTATCCTAGGTCAGCACATGGCACCCTGCATTATAATGGCATTTACATGTGTCATGTAGTCATTTCTCCTAGTGCTCGTAGGCTCCATAGGCATTTTTCCTAATCAGCTGGAACCAGATACTACCCTGGATTACATAGGCTTTTCTAACTATGATTCAAGGAATTCCCTGTACCCCTTGCCTCCTTGTTTTTCAGCCATGTGTACAGCTAATTGTTGTTATGGGTTATTCCCCCCATGCGGCACATTACCTTTGTCTCTCCTACACCCTCAGCATCTGCTTTCTCTCCCACTCATGTGTATGGACAATAACTGCTTTCTGGTCAGGATGCTAGTATATGCTCTCCTGGGCCCGAGCAAAGCATATCAGACGTATTCAACACCTACCTCTAACGTTGATTATAACAGGAGCCGCACACATCCCTTTAGGCTATTGCTAAATGCCTTAAAACAAATGCTCCTGCTGCTTCTTCTTTGTGCCGGTAATATTGAACTTAACCCCGGACCTACCCACCCTATTCCCTCGCTTTTGGATCTCCTACTGCTAAAAGGTATGTCCTTCTTGCATATCAACGCCTGCAGCCTCTTCAAAAATTTGATGCCATACAGGCCTGGATCTACTGTCTCAAACCAGACATCTTTGTAGGTACAGAATCTTGGCTGAGGGCTTCCACCCAGGAGCACATCATTAATATTCCCAATTATAATATCTTCTGAACTGATAGACCCTCTGTGGGGGAGGAGTAGTTATCTATGTACAGGACAAATATAATGTCTCTGTGGTGGATGCTACTTCTGTTCCAAGGAATTTGAATGCCTAACTCTAAAGATTCAGCTCTCTAAATCTATGTCCCTGTCTATTATAGGTTGTTATAGACCTCCTTCAGTGGGGCTTTTGGTAATGGACTGTCTGCATGACCTGTTATCCTGGACTCCCTCAGAATTCATAATTTTAGGTGATCTTAATTTAGGCCGGCTGTCTAGCTCCTCCAAGCGTCTAAAAGACCTTGGTAATGCCTTCAGGCTCAGTCAACTTATTATGGAAGCCGCACGTCCAAACGCTAAAAACCTGAAACATAGTACCCTGCTGGATGTAGAACTTGTGAATAAACCACAACTTTATGCTCATTCCAGCATTTTCTTTAATGATCTCAGTAATCATTGCCTTATTACCTGCATCAGGTCACTCCCCAAATCCTCCTCATTCTCCAGGTTTGTCTACAAAAGAAGCCACAAGAACTTTAATGCTGCCTCCTTCCTTTCTGATTTACAGAACGCTAACCGGCAAAACTTCTACTTGGCCGCTACAGTTGATGAAGCCTATGAGCTTTTTCACAGTATCCTGCCTGATACTATTAACAAGCATGCACCTCTGATTAAAACCTGCACAAAAAAGAGGCCTTGCCCAAGGTTCACCTCTGAGCTAAAGGAAGTCTTACTAAATAGAGATGCCTTGTGGAAAAAAGCAAGAAAAACTAAGACTCCGGGGGACTGTGCCGCTTTCAGAGCATCAAGAAATCTCAGCACCAAACTAATCAGAACTAAAAAGGCTAGCTATTTCCAATGTCAATTACTGTAGAAGCCTCTTCTAAATCTTCCTCCAAATTTTGCAGAACACTTAAGGACCTGGAAGGACATAGCCCTGCAAATTCACTACAATCTAAAATTTGCTCAACGGGTTGAATTTACTGAAAAACATAACATACTTGAACTTCTTAACAATCACTTCACAATGGCAGGACTGGCCTTTGACACATCACCACACTGTACAGTATCCTTCGGAATCAGTCACATAATCTGAATCTGCCTTGCTCCACCCTAGCATCAGCCTTATGCCATGATGCCCCTTCAGTTCCATTTTCTTTCAACCAGGTGTCCATAAAAAATGTGGAAGACCTCCTTCTGGAATTGGATGTGAAGAAAAGTGCAGGAGTGGATCTTATAGAGCCTTACTTTTTAAAACTCAGCTGTTATGTACTATATCCCACAATCACTCATCTATTCAATTTATCCATTTCCCAGGGTGTCCTACCTACTAATTGAAGATGGCACATGTCATACCTTTGTTTAAATCTGGTAGCAGGAGTAACTTAAATAATTATCACCCTATTTCACTGCTTCCCGCCCTATCCAAACTATTGGAAAAAGTGGTCAACGTACAGATTAGGAATTTCCAGCAAAGCAATAATCTCCTCAATGCAATCCAATTTAGGTTCAGGCCAAAACGTAGTGCTATCTCAGCACTGGCCAAAGTCTCTAATGATTGGTTAACATGCCTAGATGCGAAAATGCATGTCTGCACTTTGTTTCTAGATCTGAGCAAAGAGTTCGACACTGTTGACCATGATCTGCTCCTTACTATTCTCAGAAACCTTGGTCTTGACAGTCCAGCATTGTCATGGTTCACAAGCTATCTCACGGGTCGACAGCATTCATCAAGGCAGTCAGGGACTTCTCCCCTCCAAAACCCCTATTAAGGGGCATACCGCAAGGGTCAATCTTAGGCCCCCTGCTATTCGTTATCTACATAAACAACATTGATGTTGGGATCAAGTTGGCTAATATACATCTCTTTGCCAGTGATACGGTCCTGTACGTAGAAAGGCCCATCCCTGAATTGGCATGCATGGACTTGCAAGCTGACTTCAACACCTTACAAAATAACCTCCTTTCCTTAAAGTTGCTACTGAATGCAAAGAAAACCAAGGTAATCCTGTTTTAGCCTCCAGCAACTGCAGCGAAAGCACACACACCATCGATGATCGTGCAGATCCTCACCTTGTTAGGGGAATTCTTGGAGTTTGTAACAAAGTTTAAGTATCTGGGCACGTGGTTTGACCAAAAACTGTCCTTCGGAGAGCATGTGGATGAACTGGCTAAGAAACTGAATAAGAGACTTGGTTTATTTTTTAGAATAAAGAACTTACTCACACATGAAGCAAAGGTTAGGCTAGTCTTAACAATGTTTTTACCTCTATTGGATTATGCTGACTTTATTTATGGGCAGTGCTTTCCCTCCACTTTATCCAAATTGGACACACTGTATCATCGGGCAATCAGATTTATCACAGGAGCACCATACCGCACTCACTGGTGCACACTCTATACCATGATGGAGTGGCCTTCACTCAGCCTCAGATGTCACATGAATGCAGTGCTCTGGACATATAGAGTTATCACCAACAAACTCCCTCAGTATATTTCCAATTGCTTGCCTGTCTCCCCAGTGAGCTGCTATACACTGAGGAGTCTCTCATACATTTCCTTGGTAATCCCAAAGGTCAGGACACGCCTTGGGGCCGCAACCATAAGTCATGCTCTCCCTGTAATCTGGAATAATATTCTAAAGTCAATAAAACTCGTATCATCGGTAAGCATGACGTTATTCAAGGCATTGCTCCAACGTAAACTCTTTAAATCATGTGAATGCTAAACTTGAGTGCAACTCAGTCCTGAACCCTGGAAGTACTGCATGAATGTGTTCTCTCACACCATAGCTCTTACCCCCCATCCAGCCCCTCCTAGAGTCTATCCGGAGTTCCTCTTCACATACCCATTTCCTCACCCTAGCATCTCCAGCCTGCCTGCCACCTTTCTCATTCTGTTAACCCAGATCCCTACCCTAGCACTCCTTAAACTCTATAGCACTCCCCACCCCTTCTTCCCTACTACTTATCCTTGCATCTAGTGAATATGTGCTTTTGTACCAAACTGTTGCCTTAACTCCTTTGTAATTCTCATTGTTCACTGCCATAATTAAGATGTCAATGATCAATACTTGCATATTGTTATTCTATTTGTGCTTGTCAATTATCACTGTACTTGTATGTTGTTATTCTAATGTGCTTGTATCTTTTATCTCTGTGTATTTGTATTGCATGTGTTGCTTTGCTGACCGTCCCAGGTCTGCCTTGTAAATGAGATTGTCTCAACAGTGTCTTGCCTGAAAAAATAAAGATGATTGATTGATTGACTGATTGGGTTTGGCCAAATTCACCTGTGTTTTCAGGTTGAGTGATATCATCACCAGACTCTGACTGGTCCTTGTAGATGATATATGGGTGACATTTATCACCACCCTAAGGTCTTCCCACTGGCTTCAGGACCACTTTTATACTTGAAATTATTTTTCTTTTATAACTTCTTTATGCAAAATATTATAACTTTTAAACCAACAACTTTTGAATTTCTCTCATTGAATAGAGTCTTTTAACAAGTTTCCCGTATTTGTAGGACCTGCATTTCCTGAATTAGGTTAATAAGAGCTATAACTTTATATTTTTTGCAAAATCTCTCAAAACAAAGAGATAGACTTGTTCTAAATATTCTAGGCTTCAGAATAATATAAGAATTTTCCATAAACGTATTTAGGAAAGTCTTTAAAACATTAGATTTCTGTACAAGCACATGGTTTTCTTTGTTCACTGGAGAGTGTCCGTATATCACTATCAGAAAAACTTGACTGCAAATATTTATACAATGGATCTCTTCACAGTAACAAATAGCATATTTAAAAGTTATTTTTTTGGATTTGTTAAAATGTCAGCTTTCATTAGAGACTAGACTCATCTGTTTGTTTTTAAAGAATATTGTTTTAAAATATTTTCATATATACCTTTTGACCCTCTTTAAATGCAACTACCAAACTTTTTTTTTTGACATTTCTTTTTCCCTTCGGTCATGGCCTGTGGAGCCTCTCTCAGGCATCCTGCCTGCCTGAGGTCCTCTCAACCCTAAAGCTCCTCTCTCCCCCCTCCTGCAGCCAGTGTCCCCAGCTTAACCCCTCTGGGGTGGGGCCACCCCTCCTCTTTGGGCATTCTTAGAGACAGACTCTGGCTGCAGGTGAAGGCCCGGGTGGAGGAACTGGAAGGCCAGGATAGATGGATCCAGCAGTGGGCATTGGGGGGGGGGGTCAAGTGCCATCACCAACCCTTGCAGAACTGTTTTTTTTCTTGTTCTGGTGAGCTCCCCATCCTCCCTCCCCCTTGTGTGGTGCACACCTGATGTCATGGTGCACGGCAACCCTGCCAACGTCAGCCACGCTACTGTATGTGCAGTCTGTGTTCTGCAGCACCCCCAATCTCCACTGGGAGCCACTGGAATGCCAGACAAACCCCAGCCCTCCCCTCCAGTAGAGGAGAGCAGCCCGGCAGGTGCTCAATCCTCACCTTCCCCTGCCAACCCCCGACACCCAAGCTCACTTCCAAGCTCATGTCGCCGGTGTGGTGTGAGGTGTGGTGTCCAGTGCCTCAACCCTCAGCACCACCAGGCCAGCTTGCAACTACCAAACTTAAATAGATGAACAGTTGTAGTATCCTTTTTAAACTGTGAAAGTCTCATTTTGGCCATCTATTATGTTTTTAAGTTATAGATAAAAGACTTTTCATTAGTATAAAAAGTTTAGAGGCACTATTATCAAGCATTTGTCAATGCTGAATAGTTGCTTGCTGGCATTAGCAGTGGAAGTGCAGGAGTTAGACAGATGCAGTATAGGAATGGCAATGAAGTACTGAACTGATGCCAACTCCATCTCCACCCTGCAGAGATGGACAGGCATTGGGGTGTGCCTTTGGGTCATTGCCCATAACAGTCAAGACATTTCATCTCACCCTATCATGCAGACACTTACAACTGTCAAGGTGTGCCTTGGGATGTTTGGGCTGTACACTCACCTCATTCCATAAGGAAATACACTGAAATGGGTGCACCCAAATCAATTAGTACTAGCCACAAATGTTGAACTATCTCCAAGGGGGTTTGTCAACTTTCAGTGAATATCAACTTGTTTAAGCATATTCGTGCCTCATTTTTCACTATTTAGTTTGTATCATTTGCACATTTTTCATAATTATTTATCATATGTGAGTGGTCACCTAAAATATGCTCTTTAAATTGGTAACAACAGATTGAGATGTAGCCTCTCGACAAAGCGCATGCACGCAAAACGTTGACGTGTTTCAGTGCCACTCAATGCTTTTCACACCTGCTTGATCTGTTTGCTGTGTAATACGTTTTGCCAACACTGGAATAAAAGACTTTCTTGAGCAGTTTTGAGTCTATCTCAAGTTCTTCCAGCGTGGTGAGTTGCGCCAGTTTTTTGTTTGCTGGCTTGTGTTTTGTTACCGATTGATCTCACCACAATCTCCCTGCACAGGTTTTTGTTTCTGCATTATCCCTGTCTTTCCTCAGGTCTGGACTTCAGAACTGGGCATGGTATTCCAAATGTAGCTTTATCAGTGACATACAGTATTTAGGGGCTAGCCTTCCTCCTGCTATCAAAACCCTTTCCTATTGTTGTTTGTTTGCTTGTTTTATTAGGAAAACCAAACAGCATAGCTCATTTCCATTGGTGGCCATGTTCAATACAAATGTGTAAAACATTTGTTGCAACATACTCAACCGTTACAATGCAAACTTTAAATAACTCACGTCTTAAGTATTAATACAATTTGCACTGTAGCCTATGAAAACATTCCTGGTTGCCTTACTGTAGGCCTTTGTGCATTGACTGGTTTCCTTGAGGTAGTCACTTATGATGACCCTCAGGTCCCTTTCCTCAGTAGTAGTGGCCTGTCTGACTCCCCCAACTAGTATTCCATCCTAAGGTTCCTTTTCCCTTCAGGTATGTACATTACTTTGTGCTGCTTAGCATTGAATTGCAACTGCAATACTTTAGACCATCTTTCTAATTTTTCCAAGCCCTTGTGCAATTCCCTCACACCCTCTTCACTGTCCCTCTCTAGAGATCTTTGTGTCCTCTACAAAGGCACATATTGCCTTGTATGCTCTCCCCTATGTGTTGCTAAACATATTGAAAAGGACAAAAACATAGAAATGTAGCATTTGATGGCAGATAAGGACCATTTTGCCCATCCGGTCAGCCCATTTCTCCCTACCTACACTATTACCGGAGGCTGTGCCCAATCAACAGCACTTTCTCGCTCCCCATTCCTTTTCACTATGACTCCCTTGTGCTTATCCCATCCATTCTTAAACCCCACCACTGTTTTCACCTCCACCACTTATGCTGGAAGGCTGTTCCAGGAATCCACCACTATCTCTGTGAAGAAGTACTTCCTCACATCTCTCCTGAATCTACCCACCTCCAGCTTCATAGCATGTCCATTTGTTTTTGAGCACCTTTTCTTCTGAAAAATGTTCCCTCCTGTACTTTATTTATCCCCGTGAGATATTTAAAGGTCTCTATATTATACCCCCTCTCCCTCTTCTGTTCCATGGTGTACATATTGTAGTCCTCAAGTCTCTCCTCATAGGGCTTTTGATGCAGACTTTGCACCATTTTAGTTGCCTTCCTCTGGATTGCCTCCACTCTGTCTATGTTAGGGGTGTCCAACCTTTTTGGAGCCGTGAGCCACATTTAAATTTCTGAGTATGATGTAAGCCACAACAATGTACGGCCCATACCATGCGCAATGTGTAGCCCTTACCATACCTGTATTTACCCATATTTAGGAGTTAAAATAAATGCAAAATCATAATAAGTAGTCAACAGTCTACAGTCTACAGTGCTGCTCCTAAGTCTTCCCTTACCAGGTTGGATACTCTCTTCAATGCTTTCTGTCACTTGGCTCTTGATTTCCCCTCCAGTGCACATTATTGTATCTTGTATCATTCTCTAGCTTTCCCCCTCCCTTGCATGCAAGCATCTATCTCTTTCACTTTGCCAAGCTCATATCTAAATTCTGGCTTGGGACTCTCCCTCTTACCTCTCCTCCTTAACTCTCTGCTCCACCTGCCTTCTCCCACCCTCTCAGATCCACTGATGCATGCACTCTAGCTATTCCTTGTCACTCTACCTCCATAGATCAGGAAGCTATCTCCTACTGATGCTCAAAGCTTTGGAACTTACTGTCACCTCCTCTCAGACATTCCTCTTCCCCATTTTCAATCTCCTTACCCTTCATAATTTATATTCCCCTAACTGCATTTGTTCTTAGTCCCCCTTCAATCCTCCCAAACCTGGTGAATTATCCTTTAGCTCTACTTTACTTCTATTCTCCTAACTGTACTTGTTATTAGCCCAACTTCGCAACCCTCCCCACCCTTCTGCACTATCCCCTACTCCTCTATCTCTGACTTACCTCCTGTCTTCTAACTGAACCCTTACTCTGATTACTTTCTCACATGCTACCACCTATTATACTCTCTCCTTCCACCCCCTACCACAACCAACTGTGCCATTTTTACTCTCTACTACCATACACAACCTACTGTGCTATTTTGACTTTCTACTGCTTTCCGTCCCCCCACTACCCCCTCTCCACCCCCCACTGATGCTTTCCCTTTTTCCATTCCTAGTTTACCCCTATTTTCTTTAGCCTTCCTATTCCATATCCCTCTCCTCCCCTCCAGTCACCTGCCACATTCCACTCTTCTTCCCTGCCCTCCTTCTCTCTCTCCTCCTCTTCTGCCTGGTTCTGTCCCCCTTGTAGGGTTCTCTGTCATCTTGAAGGGGTACAGATTCTGGCTCTCTCTCTTCTACCCCTCTTCCTTTCCCCCACTTTCTAATCCTGACCCCTTGCAGGATTCTCTGCATCCTGAAGAGGTATAGATTGTCTCTCTCTCTTTTTCCCCCTCTCCCTTTCCCCCTCTCCCTTTACCCTACTGGATCATCCGCTTTTGGGTTGTTGCAATGCACATTATATCCAAAAATGGTTTTGTTTACCCTGGCCAGTTTGTCTGGGTTGTTTCTGCTCTGTAATTGTACTACACTGTTATGTTTTAGTAATTGTACTTGTATTGCTCTGTTATTGCTATGTGTTTGCCTGTTCTCCCAATTCTTGTACCCCCAACCCACCCAGGACGCTTCTGGAAACAAGCTGTTTACAGCTCATGTTGTCTTTCCTGGTGAAACATTTTCCAAATAAATAAATAAAATCAATAATCATATTTTATTAAGTTACAGTATTTTAAAAAAATAGTTGTATTTATAAAATAATTATTCAGAACAGCTCTGGAGTTTTAGATTTGCTTGTAGGCTTAGTAAAAGTAGTTTGTTGAGCACTCAGGGCACTTTTTAGCTCCTGTACTTTGACTTTTCTCAAATTGAAAAGACTGTGATGGTTACTTGACACATAACTGACAAACCCCTCAAGAACCACATCAAACTGCTTCGAGGGCATCATGTGGCTCATGAGTTACAGGTTGGCCACCCCTGGTATATGTCCTTGCAGAGATGTGGTCTCCAGAACTGGACACAGTATTCTAGGTGAGGTCTTACCAGTGATCGATACAGAGGCAACACCACTTCCTTCTTTCTGTTGGTGATACTCTTCCTATGCACCAAAAGCATCACACTAGCCTTCCCTACTGCTTTGTTGCACTGCCTGGCCACCTTTAGGTCATCTGATAAGATTACAGTACCTCGAGGCCCCTTTCCTGCTTGGTGCGCATCAATACCACTCCACCCATTTTGTGCTCTGCCCTGGGTTTCTGTGCCCTAAGTGCATTATTTTGCACATTTTTGCATTTAAACCCAGCTGCCATACCCTTGACTACTCCTCTAGTTTTCTCAGGTCTCTGCTCATCCTTTCCACACTTCTAGAGTGTCACCTTATTGCAGATTTTGGTGACATCCACACAGAGGAAGACCTTCCCTTCTTGCTCCTCTGTAATGCTACTTATAAAGACATTGAAGAGGTCTGGTCCCAACACTGATCCCTGAGGCACCGCACTAGTCACCCTCCCTTCCTTCCTCAGAGTGAACTCCATTTATCACCACCCTCTGTTCCCTATCCCCTACCCCATTTTGTATCCAGTTTACCACCTTTGGCCCCACTCCTAAGACACCCAGTTTGCTTACTAGTCTCCTATGTGGAATGGTGTTGAATGCCTTACTGAACTCTATGTAGGCCACATCCACCACTCCACTCTGATCTAGTTCCTTGGTCACCCAGTCAAATAAATCTATCAGATTAATTTGACATAACCTCCCCTCTGTGAACCCATGCTTCAAGATATTCCACCACCATTTCCTATAGCAGTGATTCCATGAAGTTTCCCACCACCAATGTCAGACTGACTGACCTATAATTGCCAACCTGCTCCAAGCTACCACTTTTCTGTAGTGGGACTATATCCTCCCTCCTCCAGTCCTCTGGAACCACTCCTGTTTCCAGTGACCTGCTAAATAGAACTGTAAGAGGTGCAGTTAGTATTTCCCCGAGCTCCCTCAATAACATTGGATGCACCTCATCTGACCACATTGCTTTGTTCAGATTAGCAAGCCCTTCAGGGCTCTCACCTCCATAAAAGGATTAGTATCCGCCTCCCTCAACTCCAAAGCTTTTGTTACTTTTTTGTGGCCTGTCCTCTTCTCCTTCATCTGTGAACACAGAAAAAAAAGTATTTGTTTAGGATGACTGTCTTTTCCTGGTCCTCTCTGCACAGCCCCCCCCCCCCCTTTTTTAACCTTACAGTCACACCCCTGGTCTTCCTTATTTCACTTACATACCTAAAAAATGTCTTGACCCTTTTGTTACCTCCTGGGTTATTCTCTCTTCAGTTTGTGGCTTTGTGGTCTTTCCTGCTTTCCCTGCTTCCCTACATTTCCCTGATATACCTCCCTATCCTCTTCCCTCTGCATCTCCTTATACCTTCTAAATGCTTCCCTTTTCACCTTTACCTTTTCAGCCACCTTTTTCAAGAACCATAGTGGTCTCTTTTTCCTCCTGCTTTTGCTCACTTGTTTGACACTGACATTTGTTGCCTTTATTATGCTCCCTTTTATCTTTGCCCACTGTTCCTCTACCCCACCCAGGATTGACACCTGTGGCACCCCACTTGACACCTCTCTATCCCCTGATTTGACCTCATTAATCACTACCCTCTGTGTTCTCCTCCTAGCCAATTTCTCACCCATCTTACTTGCTCTTCCCCTACTCCCAAGTCCTCTAGTTTCTTCAAGTCTCTTATGAGGCATCACATCAAATGCCCCTCTGAAGACAAAGTAGAGTACATCTGCTAGCTGCCCCTTATCTTCAGCCCTGGTAAACCTGTCAAAGAACACTTTCAGATTGGTCTGAAATGACCTTCCTGCTTTGAACCCATTTTGTTTACTACCCTGGAGTTCATTGCTGTCAAGGTAGGTCACCAGTTTCTCCTTGACTCCATTAGCTTACCTACAATGGAGGTAAGAATTAGGTCTGTAGTAACTCGGATCATCCCTATCCCTTCCATTGTGGAGTGGGATCATGCCCGATATGCCCTAGTCCCTGTGAACCACCCCTGGCCATATTGAGCTATTGAATAACCCTTCACAATGACATCCTTTCTGAAGCCAAACTGGGACCATTCAAATACAAGCTTCACCAGCACCTCATAGCAAATAACAGTTGTGACTGCTTTCCCTAAGCTGACCTTGCTGCTGTCACCATGCAGTCTCCTACAAGCACTTAAGCAGCTGCACTTACCCTTTGAGCTACACCCACCTTGACCTCCCCATAACCAAACCCTCGTGTCCTATCCTTACCAATCCCCTCATTTCCCCTCCCCTCTCTAGCATGAACTCTATCCTACCCATCTCCATAACTCACCTGATTTACCCCACCCCCCTAAAACCTACCCGCCATTCATTGACAATGCCTCCTTTGGCTGACTCACATTTGTCCTACCCTTCAATATGTTAATGACTAAGTTGTTAAGTACCCTACATTATGTTTGTATCTTTGTATATTAAACAATGCCATTCAATGTTATGTTAGGATCCTGTATACTTTGTTAATTTGTTTTATTTTCTGTGTCTTCTATGTAATCTGTATTAATTTGCTGATGTGGAACCTTCGTAAAAGAGCTTATAGTTCAAAGGTGTTATCAATCCAAGATTCTAATAAATAAATAAATAAATAAAATGTGTTTCTGTTACATTTTACATCCTTTTTTGTGACTGTGTGTTACAAAAAAGAATATTTTTTCGTAACACGAGTCACTAAAAAAGATCCTTTTTTGTGAAGTGAAAATCCTTCTCCCTTTGCTGTGTTTTATTCCCTGCTGTTTAATGGCACCCCAACCCCTCCGATCATCTTGCCTGTTAATTGTATTTATTTCCCCGGTGCCTAGTGGTACTCCCCACCCTTCAGTCTCCATCACTATCATTTTTTTTCTTTCCCTGGTGTCTAATGGCACCCCCCACCCTCCAAATGGCATCCCCATAATGTATCTATAAATGGTTCCCTCGTGTCTAGTAACACCCCCCACACCCTCCAATCACCATCCCCATATTTATAAATGGTTCCCTGGTGTCTAGTGGCACCCCCCACCCTCCTATTGTTGTCATTGTTTTGTTCCCTGTTTCCCTGGTGTCTAGTTGCACCCCTTGCCTTCTGATTGCTGTCCCCATTTTATTTTCCTGTCTCCCTGATGTCTAGTGGCACCCCCCACCCACCAATCTCTGCCTGTGCTTGCAAAAAAGAAAATGGTCATCGATGTTTTATTTTTTCTGGAAAAAAGAAAATAGTCCCTCACAGATCTGATTCCCCCAACTCCACCTCCCTCTCAGCATCCACCACCCCACAGCCTCCAGTACACCACCACACACCCTCAATCACCTAAAAAGGTGACAGGGAGAGGATCCACTCTCCGATCAAAGACACGTCTTGCTGCTGGAACCGATGACTGGAATATGAGAAACTAAGGTAAATGTGATTAGGGACCCACCTCATGGACAATGTCAGTGGAATTTCACAAATCCATCCCAAAAGGTGATTTTGTGGTCACTTGGTGAAATCACCTTTCGGGCATGATTTGAACATTGTCATTGCATTTGTTCATGAGGTGGGGTCATAAGAAGGGCTATGTTGAAAATTTGGGATTAAAATATGTAAAAGTGGCAAAGTTATGCACATATATTTAAATGTAACTACTCTTGCTGGCATCCTGTAATCTGGGCACGTCACACGTGGGCGCCTACCGAAATGGTGACCCACTTGCGGGACATACCCAGACAGCAAGGGAGTAGGGAGGGTGACCGGATGGGGAGGGTTCACGAATGGTGACAGGATCTCATTACACATACACATGTGTGGGGGGGGCCAGCATGCCAAGCGAGGGGTGGGAAGGTTCGTGAGGGATGGTGCCACAGTCAGCCACCAAGCTGGCTCTGTGGCGCGGTGGGGTGGATGCTGGCCTGTGGGTGGCTGAGATGCAGGATTCAGGTATGGGTGCAGATATATTTTGTTGCATCTAGCCTGAGTAGGTGAATTTTTTTTTTCACTGTTGCACCCCCCTGATATGCAACCCCCTGGAGTTAGAGAATCTAATAGTAGGGGAGTGCGGGGGGCAAAGCCTCCATATAGAAGTAAAAATGACTATCCTTGCACCGTTTTCTCTGTCGTCAGGGTTGTACATTGCCAAAATTGAATTTTGGTGATGTACACTCACCATAAGGACAATCACCTTTTGGTGATCGCCCTTATGATATAGAACCACTCTCACTCATACCCTCAGTAATTTTAAATATTTTCACCCCAAATTTTCAACATTGCCCATTTTTTAAATCACTGCATGAATGTGACAGCTGTAAATTTTCAAATCCTGGCCAAAATGTGTTATCTCACCTGTGGCATGGAATGACATTGCAGTGGTGCAGAATGACATTTCAGTGGGGATTTGAAAATTCTCAGCCCAGCGTTCATGAGGTGGGGTAATAACAAGGCTTTGCTGACAATTTGGTTGCTGTTTTGCCTAACATTCTTCCATGGCAACATACATGTACGCATCTATGAAAGGACTTGAGTGCAGGCCTGAAGGGCTCTGTGCCTCCACAGCCAAATTACGATACCATTATACAATCTCAGGAAGTAAGGACATTCTTTGCAAAAAACTCCATTAATGCATCAGTTAGTGTTAAAGTGACAAAAGTAGGGAAATGTGGTGTTAGGTTCCTGAGCAAACACACTTTCTTGCAGGCAGCAACCAGGCATGGGTGTGCTTGGGTTCTCAAGCCCAAAGCCCACCCCTTCCATCAGTAAAAAGCTGAGATGTGTACAGTGTATGGAAATGGGGTGAGCATTAGGCTTCAGAACCCCACAGCACACCCTATGCCTGGTTTGCTGCCTGCAGAGCAGGAGTGGGGTGTTAGGGTTGGGAACCCTAACACCACATTTTCCTACTTTTGTTGCTTTAACCCTAAGTGATGCATTAACAGAGTGTTTTTTTTTCAAAGAAACAATGTATATATGTTATTTCAGATCTTCTACAGTAACCCAGTGAAGCAATGCTGGTGGTGGTGGTGGTAGCCATGGCAGTAGCACTGGTGGTGGTTGTGGTGGTGGTGATGATAGCCATGACAATAGTAATGGAGAAGGTGACACTAGTTCATCTAAGCCCTCTGGGTAGCAGTAGCAAGATGCAATAGTTGTAAAAGAAGTGGCATTGATTTTTGTTACACAACTTGCAGAAAAGTTTGACATGGAGTTCGCTCTCCTCCCAGCACAACTCTTTTAGCCATGTGCTTAAGCATGAGGCAGGGATGTGATATCAAAGACTTTGATATTGCTGATCTTAACATGCCAAAGGACATTAGTGAGCTTTTGGATAATAACCTGCAGCACAGCGCAGACATTTTGGCAGAAGACTTGGATATGTCACCTGAGTACATGATGAAGGATTATTTACAGAGCCAATGTCTAGCAGAAGCACTGATCCAGTCCAGTTCTGGCAAGACAGGCAAGTCATTCAGCCAGCACTGGTTTAAGTGGCTTAGTATTTTTGGGATGCCCTCCAACAATGGTCAGCAGGCACAGTAGCATGATTAGGATACAATTCTTGAGCTGTTATTTGTATAATTTGTTTTGGCACCAGCATAGCACAGCAGAAATTCACAGTGGCTATGCTTATTGTTTTGGACTGAGAATATCAGCTCAGGCTCAACTGCCCCCACCCCCACCCCATTGCTCAGAAGGCAAATATATTACTTGTTCCATTTATTTCCCCTATATAGACATCAAAATAAAAATGTTTGTTAAAGAATCAGTAACACAAGGCCGTTACACTTAACAATAATAAATATAAATCCTTGAACAATTACAAGTAAAAGTATATCTTGGTGGTTCCTCGCACGTCTTTTTAAAAAAGTCCTGTTTCTGTGATATGTAAGCAAAGAACTACAAGGCTGAATGTGTGTGTGTGTCTCTGCATGTGGGTGTGTGAAAAACTAAAAAACTTAAAAACTAAAGAAGTGCTGAATTAGATGCGGGAAAGGGCTCTTGCACCATCAGCCTGCACTTTTGAGGAAACACCATCTTCCGGCCACTCCCTGAAAGGAGCCAATCAAGTGTTAGCTGCACCTCCCAAGCAGTGTTCAGTCAATCCCAGGCACTGCCAGAGAAAAAGGAAGTAGGAAGATAGGCACAGGGCTTTTAAAAAACCCAGAAGAAAACACAGTTGCCAAGAAGAGCTGAATCTGATGGTGGGAAAGGACTCTCGCACCCTCAGCATGCACATATGAGGAAATGCCATATTTTGACCAGCAAGAGGAGTGGAGCTAGAAACTCAGAGCAGGCTCCCTGAAAGGAGACAATGAGGTGTTGAGCCATGCCTTCCAACAGTGTTCAGCCAATCCCATGTGCTGCTGGAGAAAGAGAAAGAGAAAGTAGGAAGACAGGCACAGGGCTTTTCAATAGCCCAGAAGTAGAAAGAGTTGCCAAGAAGAGCTGAATCAAATGGCAGGAATGGACTCTCGCACCTTCAGCCCACACTTGTGAAGTAACACCATCTTTTGACCACCAAGACCAGCAAGAGGAGTGGAACTAGAAGCTCAAAGTAGGCTCCCTGAAAGGAGCAAATCAGGTATTAATCCACGCCTGCCAAGTAGCACTGAGTCAATCCCGGGCACTGCCAGAGAAGGAGGAAATAGGAGTACAGGCACAGGGCTTTTAAAAAGGCCCAGAAGAAAAAACAGTTGCCAAGAAGAACTGAATCCAATGGTGGGAAAGGGTCTTGCACCCTCAGCCCACATTTGTGAGGGACTGGCATTTTTCAACCACCGAGACCAGCAAGAGGAGCAGAGATAGAAGCTCTGAGCAGGCTGTCTGAAAGGAGCCAGTCAGGTGTTAAACTGCACCTTCCAAGCAGTGCTCAGCCAATGCCAGGTGCTGCCATAGAAGGAGGAAATAGGAAGGAGCCTACTGAAGAGCTAGACCAACAAGCAGCCCTCTACACGAAGGACCCACATGATGAGGACATTGGAGTCTGCCAACCGGAGTCAGCCCAATGAGGCAGCAGGTGGTCATACACTTTGCACCCCAGCAGTGAGTAAGCAGACCAGGAATGGAGATGAACAAGAGTACAGCATCAGCAGGCAGTCAGGGAGGAGGTAGGGAAACAGGAGGTCCACCTCACAATGGAGGTAAGAGTCCTGTTCACCCCTGTTATAGCACACACACATTCACACACACACACACACACACACACACAGACACACTGTAAAGGAGTGTGGCAAGTCAGGGGTAGTCTAAAATTGGGGATAGGTGAAAAGCCCTATCAAGGGTAGGGGTACAAAGGAGTTTTAAAAAAAGAAGAGACAAGTGGAGGCACTACGTAGAAGCAGGGCTAGGGGAGGCATACGTGCTGGTAAAGCAGAAAAGGATAAAGGAAAGAACATTAATACTACAGGATACTACTAGCTGAGCAGGGTAATAGGGTAAACCCTTGCAGAGAAAAAGGACCAGGTATTTCAAGGGGAGACAGAAAAATAAATTATGTTGGGAGTGGTGCAGTATAGTTGCTGTGGGGCGGCAGTCTTCAGGCAGACCTACTGGAGACTGTGGTGCTGCCCCATCTGCATGCACTTCTCTGTGCTGAGGGAGGAGTTTGCTAGACTCCAGGCCAAGTTGGCTAGGATTCGGGGACCACATTCCCCACCCAGGGATCACTGAGTCTGCCACCACTACCTCAAAGGATGTCAAGGAAGAGGAGCGGCTGGACTGCAGTGGACTCAGGAAGGGTGAGGGTGGTGGGTCAGAGGCACATTCCCCATATGGTACCACTAGATAATTCCTACTGTATGCTGGTCTGTTGGAGTGGGACTGTCCCATGGAGTCACCAGCAGTAGTAAATAGGGAGGATGTGGGGGGGTCCTCCATAGTGGAGACCCCAAAGAGAGTAGAAGAGGACCCCAGAAGAGGAAGAAGCAACTCCTGGTGGGGGACTCCATTGTGAGGGAGATAGATTTTGGGACAGGAAAGGAGGAGAAAAGAGAGGTTAGGTGCCTACTAGGCACCACTGCTCAGAGGGATAGGAAGCAGATCCTGAAGATCACTGGGGCAGCAGAACGGGAGGGACAGCTGGATCTCATGGTGCACGTAGAGACTGATGACCTAGCTAGGGACAAGGCTAGGACAGTGCAGGAGGAGTTCAGGGAGTTGGGAGGGGTCTTAGGCAGGTAGCATGCTCAATGGCCTTTTCTGAGGTGCTGCCTGTCTACACCGGGGGGAGGATAGGGTACTCTGTGCTAGGAGCTTCAACTCATGGTTGAAGGAGTGGTGCAGATAGGAGGGTTTCGGCTACATTGGGAACTGGGGTTCCACCTGGAGGGATAAGGGCCTATACAGGGGAGATGGCCTGCATCCATCCAGAAGGGGAACCTCAGTTCTCAGTGAATGGTTTAAATGTTACACTGGCAAGCATTTGAACCAGCTGAGGGGAGTAACAGAAGGAAACAGGGGGACATAAACTGCACCCCCCCAACAAGCTGTAGTAGTCAGCATGGTGAATCCTAAGGGACAGAAATCCCCAAGGGTACCAAAAAATAGTAGAAATGAAGAGATATTTGAATGAGGAAGTAAAGAGAGGGCAAAAGGTAAGGTGGGGGTTGATGGGCAGAAGTGGTAGAAGCTGGAAGGCCATGTGTGCAAATGCTTGAAGTCTGGGAAATAAACTCTCAGACCCTGAGGCCATTATGGCAGAGGCTGACCTGGACATTGTCGCCATTACTGAGTCATGGTACAGTGAGAATTATGATTGGGATATAGACACACCAGGCTATACTCTGTTCAGGAAGGACAGCAAGTGAAAGAAAGTGGGAGAAGTGTCTCTTTATGTGAGGGATAACAAAAGCAACTGAGATACAGGAAGTACAGGGAGGGGCAGAGGTACTGTGGAGCACCCATGAAATGAGAACAGGAGCTGCTGTTCACACTGGTGTGATCTACAGACCTCCAGCACAGGGGGGGTGGATAAAGTTCTGGTGGAAGCCATCCAAAAGATGGAAAACAAGGGGGAGGTGCTCCTGGTGGGGGACTTCAATCTGGCAGATGTAGATTGGAACATCCCAGCTGCAGCTTCAGCTGGAAGCAGGGATATCCTGGACTCCCTGCTGGGGGAATTCCTCAGGCATCTGGTATCACGGACATTTGGTTCCAAGAGGATGCTGATGTAACTATTGCAATCAGGAAACTTTCCCTGAATAAATTAGATTTTTTTGAAAAGTAGCGAAGCATGGGTACCTTCATTGGAGTTAGACACTAACTCCTGGCTCTGGAATGCAAGTGTTGTACTGTGTTGGTATTCCTCAGGCAACTAGTAAAAGAGCCCACTTGTGAGGGGGCAATACTGGACTTTGTACTCACCAACAGGGACAGTCTTTTAGATGCCACAGTAGGTGGCCACCTGGGGACCAGAGATCACTGTACAGTGCAGTTCAATATAAGTACTGTGGCAGAATCGGACTACACAAAGGCGAGGGTCCTGGACTTCAGGAGGGATGATTTTTAAAAGAAGGGGGAATGCCTCAGGGATGCCCTGGTGGGGGGGGGGGACTTAGGTGGAGTGGAGGAACAGTGACCAAAACTAAAAGGAGGGTTAGAGAAGGTAAACAAAAGCAACAGGAAAAAGAGGCCGCTATGGTTCTCAAAAGAGGTGGCCGGGAAGGTAAGGACTAAACAAGCTATCATTCAGGAGGTATAAGGAGACACAAAGAGAGAAGAATTGAGAGGTGTATCAGGAGAAACAGAGGGAGCAGGAAAAGCAATTAGGAGTGTAAAGGTGCAAATGGAGGAGAAAATAGCCTGGGCAGTAAAGAAATGGGACAAGATATTCTTCAGATATGTAAACAAAATGAGAAGGACCAGTGAAAAGATAGTAAGGCTTAAGAGGGAAGAGGGGGTACGAAGAGGGGGACCAGGAAAAAGCAGACATCCTGAACAAATACTTTTATTCAGTGTTCACAGAGGAAGGGGAAGGTGGGAGACCATAGATAACTGCCAGGAGCATCGAAGGAAAGGAGGTTGACACTAGTCCATTTACAGAGGAGAGTCCCGAAAGAACTAGTAAATCTGAAAGTGGAAAAGACAATGGGGCCAGATGGGGTGCATCCAAAGATACTGAGTAAGCTGAGAGAGGTACAGGCTACATCTCTGACAGCCCTATTCAACCATTCTCTGGAGACGGGGGGGTGGTTCCAGAGGACAGGAGGAGGAGGGCAGATGTAGTCTCACTTCACGAAAGTGGTAGCTAGGAGGAAGCTGGCAATTACAGGCCAGTCATTCTGACTTCAATGGGGGGAAATTAATGGAATCACTACTGAAAGAAAGAACTGCAGAATATCTCAGATCCAGTGGCTTACAAGATCAAGGCAGCATGGATTCACTAGGAGAAGGTCATGTCAAACAGATCTGAAAGATTTATTTGACTGGGTGACCACGGAATTAGATCAGGGTGGAGCGGTGGATGTGGCCTATTCAGTTTTCAGTAAGGCCTTCAACACTGTTCCACATAGGAGACTCGTAAACAAGCTGGGCATTCTAATGTAACCCCCTTGTTCCCAGGAGTTACTAGAATCCCAGTTAGAATTAGTGGTAGGCAGGGAAGGCAGCTAGTGAAAATCCAGTAAATGGATTTCACTCTGTCTCCCTCTCTGTTTTCAGTCACAGCTGAGAGCTGGGGAGGTGATGTCATTCGGAACTCTCGCAGCTGCATAAGCCACACTCCACTAGCTGTGAATGAGGGAGATAGAATGTTCAAGGCAGTCTGAAGGAGTTGAGTAGTGGAGTGTCATCTTGGAGGCTGCAGAGTTCAGCTGCAGCTCCTGTTTTTCTTTCTCTTTCTAGTGGAGGACAGCTTTTTCCAGCTTGGTTGAAGTGGTGGAAACCGTCTCCCATGAGATTTTCCTGTGCTTCATCACAGGAGGGATGGAGCAGGATTTCAGGATTTCAGGGGCAATCCCCTGGTCCTTCTAGGACTTGTGCAGCTACCTTTGTATGACAACTTTCTGTGAGTACATTTGTTTGTTTGAAGTTTGCCCAGGAGTACCTGCAGTTTAAAAGGTGGATTCTTTGACAAAGGCACCCTGTCACATTAGACTTTCTTAAAAGTTGTCTGCCCATAGTGGAGTCCAGTATGTGACCGTCCATGTGACAGAACTTTTACTTCTGACACCCCTGAGGTGATTCTTGTATGGTGTTAAGTATGATATACATTTCAAAACAGCATCTACAGTGTTTAAACTGTTTGAGGTGTATTAACCAGATGAATGACAGAGTATGGACTAGGAAACAAAAGGTGCGAGATCCCCCCATCGAGAGTGACCAGTTTACCTCTCCGGGTTCTGAAGGGCACCTGTGTTTTCTGTCAGTGCATATGGCCAATGCCTGAAGAAACAGTTTTACCCCAGTGAGTGGAATTTTCTACATTTTTTCCCCGGTGAGTGGGATTTTCTTCAGTTACCCCTAGTATGTGGGTCCTACAGTGTTGAGCCTGTAGTGCTCTGTGTGGTCTAGTACCACATCACATCATATTCTATGCAATATAGGAAGTGTTCAAGTACTGACCAGATATGTCTAGTCGATGGAAAGTGTCCAAGTACTGGCCGGATGTGCCTAGTCGATGGAAAGTGTCCAAGTACTGGCTGGATGTACCTAGTCGAGGAAAAGTGTGCTCTTCTAGTGGCTAGTCCACCTTTCGATAAATGTCCTCTGATAAATGGGAATTCTTGAAGTTCTGTACCCTAAATGTCTGCAAGGACCCTGTGTGTAACCCTTTGGTATCCATCCTTGCTTTGTGTTGTTCCTATGTGTGTTTTGGAATAAAACCACACTCTAGAATCCCAACCTGGTATGGACATTCTTGTTATAGCTTCCCATGTGGAATTACTTCGGGTACCCCTGTCCAGAAGTGCCAATCTAGCATAGCCCTAAGTAAACATTTTCTCCCCAGGACCTGGGTTGTTGGCCATGCATTGGTCCCATTGGATGTGTGCCAGGTAGTAGTGCCACATTTGGCTGTGTTCTGCATTGGTCCCATCTTGTCTATGGTGGGCAATCAGACACGTTCAGCAGTAAAGAAACATATTTATGGATTCTCTCTTTTTGTGTGTTTCATATGTAACCCCCACCCCTCTCTTTCTCCCCTAGACTTGTTGTGGTGAGAAGTGTGCCTTCTAGTTAAATAAGGGGCCAGTGGGGGGGTTACACTAGGAGTGAGTCCAAAGGTGATAAACTGGGCAAGGAATTGGTCAGGTTACAGGAGATAGAGGGTGTTGGTAAACAGAGTTCACTCTGAGGTAGGGAGGGTGACCAGCGGGGTGCCACAGTGGTCAGTGCTAGAGCGAGTCCTCGTTAATGTCTTCATTAGCAACATTGCAGAGGGTCTAGAAGAGAAGGTATGCCTTTTTGCAGATGATACTAAAACCTGCAATAGGTCAACACTCCGAGGGGGGGGAAGAATAAAGATCTAACCAAGCTAGAGGAGTGGTCAATAGTGTGACAGCTATGTTTCCATGCAAAGAAGCACATAATCATACACTTAGGGAGCAGACACCCAGGGGCAGACCATAAATTGGGAGGAGTGGTAATAATGACCACCAAACAAGAAAGATACTGGGGGGGGTAATTATATCTGATGACCGAAAGGTGGCCAGACAGCATGACAAGGCAATTGGGAGAGCTAATGAGATGCTAGGGTGCATAGAGAGGGGTATTATCTGCAGAAATAAAGGTGGTGTTACTGCTGTATATATCACTAGTGAGACCTCACCTAGAGTACTGTGTCCAGTTCTGGAGACCACATCTAAGGAAGGACACTGACAGAGTAGAGGCGGTCCAGAGGAGGGCAACTAAAATGGTGCAGGGTTTGTATCACAAGCCCTATGAGGAGAGCCTAAAGAACCTCAATATGTACACCCTGGAGAAAGGAGGGAGGGGTTGGATATGCTAGAGACTTTTAAATACCTCACGGGTATAAATAAGGTTCCAGAGGGATGCATTTTTCAGAATAAAAGATGCTCAAGAACAAGGGGTCATGTTATCAAGCTGGAGGAAGGTAGACTCAAGGGAGATATGAGGAAGTACTTCTTCACAGAAAGAGTGGTGGATGCCTGGAACAGCCTACCAGTGGAGGGGTGGGGGCAAAAATGGTAACAGGATTCAAGAATGCATGGGATAGGCATAAAGGAACCATAGTGGTAGGGAAGGGGGGTAAAGCTGGAGATCAAGTTGGGTCTGTCGTATTACCGTAGATAGAGAAAATGGGCAGACCAGGTAGGCCAAGCGGTCCTTATCTGCTGTCAGAGTCTATGTTTCTATGTAACTAGGGTAGTAAGCATACATCTAAACTGTCTCTCTTTATCCTCATCATCATGTATGTTTATCCAAAGTCAAGAACAGAAGAAAAAATTGTGCCACATTCATTTACAGTGGTGTCCTTAAAAGCACAAATATGCAAACAATTGACAGCAGTGCAAACTGTATTATACAATGTGGTAAATCCAAAATCCCAAATCCTTCATCCTGATTGGTCGGCTGGCACAATTACCACCATGATAAATCCTCCAGTGTACCCACTGGAAGAAGTGCCAGCCAACCTTATACCGCACTAATCCGGTCACTTTCACTTCAAACCAAACTGCCGCGATTTGTCCCGTCGCCGGTTCGCTAAAAACAGCGCGGTAAATTGTTTACAAAATTACCTCCTTTCGAAGTGTAGGCACCTTAGTCAGTAAGAACATAGTTAAAAAACGTTAAAGAAACAACATTTACCATTGTATAATAAAAATTTATCCCTCCAGGGTGTGGGTACACTGGAGGATTTAACGACTGGTGTGATTAGGGGTCCTTTCAGCTGCGCCTGGGTGAATCACTACCAGCAGTGGTAAATCCTCCAGTGTACCCACACCCTGGAGGGATAAATTGCTTAAATAAATAACCCTATGAATTACAGTAGATCCATGTTATAAGCACAGCCTAAATGGCAAGCAAACTTGTTCTTATAACTGGGATATTCCTATAAGAGGACTTCTTTGAAAACAGTGAAAATCCATGACAATTCTAAGGTTATTCATAATAAAATTGGTCTTAAACTAGTTTTAGAGAACCCATTATTAAAAGTAGTCTAATACAGCTTAACCACACTTGAGATAATTGCCTCCAGATGTCCTGCATCATGGAGCTCTGTGCAGTAATGGGCAGATGGAATCTTGCACGAGGATCTTGCAGCTTGTCTCCTTGATTGGAGGTCTGGCCACTTGTCACCTTCAGCCACTACAGGCCCATTGCAGAGCTCTGTGGCAGGACCACACCATTCCCAGAAGGCCCAGACCCAGGAGTGGTTCCACAGCCCAGCTTCCCACAAGGGGCATAGGTACCCTAGCACTCCAGCAAGTGCCAGTGACCTCCAGAGACAGTGGGTGCCACTTGGAAGAGGTTGACTAGTTCCCTCCCTGGCTCTAGGTGAGGACTCCCAAGCAGTAGGAGCCCTCCACAGTCCCTTCACTGAGGTGGTTACTAGGCAGTGCTTCCAAGTACACAGCAGTACCAGTGTGCCAATGGGTGCTAGCCCTCCGATTTACATTCAGACTATAGCAATCTAAAGGGGCGATTCAGAAGCAGGCAAACCCCTGTTCACTTCAGTGCTCTCAGCTCTAACTGTCCACAAAAGATTCCTTTCAGCTTCTGGTGGGACACAGCTCTCAGCCACTCAGCTCAGACCACACAGCAAAATCACAGAACTGGGCTAGCACCCTGCACCAGGGACACTTTGCCTCTTCAGAATTTTAAACAGAGTCCCAAACTGTTAAACAAGTCCTCTACAGTCAGGGTTCAACTTCCAAATGAAAACAACACAGTCAATCCACTAGTGCAGGGTCTCTGCAGCAGCTACTTTTCCCCTCAAGGCAACATATTTCACAGTACCTGGGGAGGTGCAATATCAGTCCAGTCTCTCTCTCTCTCTCTCTCTCACTTTTCCTCTGGAACTCCTTTCCCATAGCGCAATCTCCAACCAAGACCTGAGCAAGGCCTCAGGAAGTCCACTTCCACTCATACATGATCCTACTAGCTCAAGAAGAGCCTGGGAACAGACTGACTAAACCCAGAAATTCCACTGAGTTTCACTCGAGAATCCAAGGTTCTGATTGGCTGATTGAGCCTATCAATTGCACATAACCATAGAGATCAGTATATACTGAGGTCTTATTGGGGCATGATTTAGGCACCTAAACTAGTCCCCTCCTTCTCCCACAAGTCCTTTGGCATAGCCTTTGGGCACCTAAAGAGCTGATTGGCTGCTTTTTGGGGTCAAAGTACTAAAGTTTAACAGTAACACTGGTGAAGCTCCTCCTAAAGATATCATCCCTTGACCCACACGTCCTGGTGAAATACTACCCGATCTCCAACCTGCCATTTTTGAGCAAGATTGTTGAGAAATTGGTGGCACATCAGCTTAAGGATCACCTTGTGTTCTCAGATATCTATGAGCCGTTCCAGTCGGGTTTTTGGGCCAGACACAGCACCAAAACTGCTCTGGTGAGAGTGCATAATGATCTGCCTAGAGCTAGAGATAGAGGAGACAGGTCATTTCTTGTGCTCCTTGATCTCTCCTCAGCTTTTGACACTGTGGATCACATTGTGCTTCTTGATCGACTCTGTGTTTTGTGAACTCTCCGGCACTGTCATCAAATGGTTTGAGTCCTATCTCTCGGACAGAGTGCAGTGGGTGGTGATGGTGAATTTCTCCTCCTCCTCCTCCCCAATGCCTCTGTCTTGTGGAGTACCTCAGGGTTCGATCTTGTCACCGATGTTGTTCGCAGTGTACATGCTGCCACTGGGCGAGATCATCCAACAATACAGTGTGGAGTTTCAGTGCTTTGCAGGTGATACCCAACTGCATTTATCTTTTGCACCTGGAACATTGGGAGCAGTTGATGTGCTTAATAGCTGTCTGGCTAAAATCAATGACTGGATGGCTTCAAGGTGGCTGAGACCCAGCCTGGTTAGATTGAGGTGCTGGTGATCAAGTCTGGTCATGGGCATGATTGGTTGCCACCATGGGTTGACTCTGGCATTGTTCTGGGGTCTACTCCGTTGGTGGTTTTTCTGAGGGTGCGAAATCTGGGCATGATCCTTGATTGCACATTGACCTTTGAAGAGCAGATGTCAGCTGTAGTCATCAGTGGTTTTTACAAAGTACATTCAAGGATGTGGAGACCAGCACTGAACCAAAAGCCAAACAACATATGTTGTTCATGTAGACAGTGTTTGCTTATAAGAAAAAGCTGGATACAAGCACTCACCGAACCAAGACATAGTAAACCAGAAAGAACTTTTATTCATCCATGAAGCTCCATTAAAATCCAAGATTGGGTTCAGTGCAAAAATTCACAGCAATCCACGGTGAATCCACAGATAAATCCAAATTGAAACAAGCAAAAATAAACACCAGCCCGCTCTGCTCCCTCCTGCTCTGTGTACCAAACAGGTAGGATGTAGAAGACGTTTGTTTTAAGCACAGTATGTGACTAGACATGAAGAATGAGAGAGGAGGGTGTGAGCCACATTACATAATACGATTTACTCACTGAGGGTAATATAGGACTGTGGAGTTCAGTTGACCATGAGGTGGTCCCATGAGCCTAGCAGTGGCATTTGGAAGTTGCAATCATGTGAGCCTTAAGCCTGGTTCGGAAGTGTTTAATTGATGGTGCTTCCTGCACCCCGGGAGGAAGGGAGTTCCACAGGGTGGGAGCAGTGTGAGTGAAGGACTTGCCTCCCGCCTTTGTTCTTACTCTGATTGGGAAAGCCTAACCTCTTTAGAATTATGATCTGTTGTGCAGAGGAGCCAGGGATTCGTCTTTAGCGCAATGAGTCCAGATAGACTGGGAGGGGGAGTTTGGCTTATTAATTTGAAGGTTTGGCATAACAGAGGGTACTGGAGGTGGGCATCCAAAGAGGACCAATTTAGCTGTGATTGCATGTCACAGTGGTAAATCTTGGGGTTTGACTGGGTGGCGAACCAAGCCACCATATTGTACAGGGCTTAGAGTCTATTCATCTTGGTCCTTGCTACTCCATGGACTACTGGGGCTGCATAGGTGATTGTCAGAAGGAGGATGCTGGTGGCGATGGAGACTCTTGCTTCCGGTATCAACTGGTTTTTCAGTCGGTAGAGGGTGCCCAGTTTCCCACGTAAGGTTTTAGTAACTTGGTCCACATGGTCCTTGAGGGTGAAGCTCTGGTCCAGGGTGAGGCCAAGGTGTTTTAGTGATGCCACTACTTCTAGGCTAGTGCCCGACGTGGAGGTGTGGTGTAGGTGATGTTTTCTATCATGTCCCAGGGATTTTGGACCAAACAGCATGGCCTTGGTCTTATCCATGTTAAGGACCATTCTACTGTTAACAAACCAGTTCTCGAGGGAACACAGGTCACCTTGGAGCAAGGGGTTGAGGTCTCCCAGATTAGTGGAGGGTCGATAGATATTGGCATCATCCGTATACTGGACCACCAAGCTCCCCCCATACAGATAGTCATGGAACTGGTCCACAATAGCCCACTTCAATGCCAAAAATTCTAGTTTATGGACTGGATATCTGTGTTCTGATGGGTTTAAACTTATGCTGTAAAAGGCCACTGGGTGCAGGTTCTCTGGATACTCTTGGTATAGGACTGTGCCCAGGCCACTGAAACTGGTGCCAATATGGAGAACATAAAGTTTCTGCTGGTCTGCATAAGCCAGCACCAAAGCATGTGTTAGACAGTAGATGGTGTCTTCAAAGGCTTAATCACACTCCTCATCCCATCAGGAGCCAAAGGATTCTGATGTCCAGAAGTAGCTGGTTTGATTAGGTCTTGTCCCATTTGAAGTGTTTTTTTTTTCTTTTTTTGGTTGGCGGACACCCTTGCAGCAGATCCAATAGTGGCCGGACCACCCTGGAATAGTCCTTTACAAATCTCTGGTGATACCCGCAGAAGCCAAGCAGGCGCTGAAGCTGTTTCAAGGTCCAGGGCTCAGGGCAAGTGGTGAGGGATTCAGTCTTGCAAGGATCAGTCTGAATGCCCTTTGCAGACACTATGTGTCCCACATATTTAACCAAATCTTGGAAGAATTGGCACTTATCAAGTGACAGTTTCAATCCAAATTCTTCCAGGTGATCCAACACTTTGAGCAGCTGTGCCTCATGTTCCTCCAAGGTCTTTCCAATAATGATAATGTCATCCAAATAAACCAGACACTCCAGTAGATTCATATCACCCACGACTTTCTCCATCAGGTGCTGGAAGGTGGTGGGGGCACCCGAGATCCCCTGAGGCATCCAGAGAAATTCATAGAATCCTTATGGCAGATGAAAGCCATATTTTCCCAGTCCTGGGGGGGCCATAGGGATGTGATAATAGGTGCTTCGCAGATCCAGGACTGAGAACAGCTGGCTGCCATTCAAACAATCCAGGGCATCTTGTATTCTGGGCATAGTATATTGGTCGGGCACTGTCCATTTGTTTAATGTGTGATAATCCACACACATCCTTATTGCCCCACTCTTCTTCCTTACCACGACAATTGGGATTGCATATGGGTTCCTTGACTGCAGCCATCATTTCCTGAAGATGCCAATGGACGTCATCAATGTCTGCTGGAGCTAGTCACCTGGACATCTCTTGAAAAGACCTCTCGTTGGTAAGACATATGTGGTGCTACTCTCCACTCACACACCCTACATCACATTCATGTACAGTAGAGTAAACACCCTCATCCAGGCAGCCAGTTTCTCTCATACCCTCTCTTTCTATTCCTTCTGGATTGTGGAATCACTTAAGTCAAACAGTCCAGAATCAAGTCCCTTGGGGGGGCACCTCTCACTGTAGTGGGTTGCACTGCTGTGTCAGCACAATAAACTCTTGCTAAAGTCTGTCCCTTCCTCACTACCACTTCCCAGTTGGTGACATTTTTTTACTTGTATAGTGACTCTTCTAACATAGGCATGTGCTCTGGCAGGCACAATACTGGGTTTTACTAACAATCCCATGGGTAATCCATGCTCCTCCATGGCATCCAACATCAGCAACTGATTTATCACATCCATTTTTAACCTCACTGCCCTGGCAATGTTACACTCTGTATTGGGTGGTAGCACAATCTCCTCCCCATCTTGCCTCCACACTATGCCAACAGAGTCATCAGGCTCCTCATCGGGGGTTGTCTTCTCTTTCTGTAAGCTTCTTTAATCAAGGGGTGAACAGGGAGCTCATCACCTTTTCTCTCAGCCTCTCAGGCTTGGCACAACTGGGCTAAACATCTGAACATATAGGCATTCGTGCCCACTAGCACAGACACCCCATCATGTATGCCGGATTCAGGGCAAATCAAAGCCAGGGTCTCCACTGCATCTCTAACACCATGGAACGTGCTGCTCAATACCTCCTTACCACACTTTTGATCCTTCAGGACAAATATATCCCAGTAAAAAGGCACCGTATCTGGAGAGCTGCTACCTGCTGGTTAAATTCTTCACTCCTGTCCTCTCTCAAAAAGAGCGATAAAGCCTGGAACAAAGCTAAGCTAACCCAGTCCCTATCGGACTGGGCAGAGTACAGGAGACTCTGAAACATATGTAAGTTTTCCATCAGATCTGCTAAGGGCAATTACTACCGTCAGCTCCTTAGTACCTCTGTCAGTGACTCTCATGGTTTTTGGAGTCATGTTAACACCATCATGGGGAAAAACAAGTGCAATACCATCTCTGATATGCTCATGGATGATTGTAGTTGCAATAACCTGCTCACTATCGCAGAGGCTCTTAACTCCAGATTCACTGACCTCTCCTCCTATACTGCACCTCCTGGGCCTTTACTTGCCACTCCGCAGGATAACTTTAAACTTTCCAACCCATCTTTCACCCTTCGCCCAGTCTCTGAGACTGAAATCTTGCACTTACTTAAGTCCATCTCTCCTTCTGGATCAGCAGAGACAGATAGACTCTTACCAAAATTCCTAAGAACTGTTGCACCATCTATAGTCTTTTCAGTGACTAGACTTTTCAATCTGTCTTCTTACGGGACATGTCCCTTCCCTCTGGAAGATTGCTTGAGTTTTGCCGGTCCACAAAAAGTGGGACACCACTAACCTGGATAACTACAGCCCTATTGCCATTCTCTCCACTCTCTCTAAAATATTGGAGAAAATTGTTGCTACCCAGGTCTCAGATTACCTCTACTCCTTCAAACTCCTCACTCCTAACCAACATGGTTTCTGACGTGGGCACGGTACATCCACTGCACTCATACAGTTTACAAATGATGTCAGACTCACTATGGACAAAGGCTGTCTTACTGGGGCTACTTTTGTTGGTCTTACAAAAGCATTTAATTTAGTTGACCACCCGCTGCTCCTATCAAAGTTGTCATCCCTAGGCTTCTCTACCTCTGTCACCACCTGGTTCCAAAATTATCTTTTGAAGCATCTACAGTTTGTCCAGATCAGAGATGCTAAGTCCCCTCTTGCCACTACTTGGATCAGAGTGCCCCAGGGTTCAATTCTTGGTCCTCTCCTGTTTACGGTCTTCATAAACGACATTCCACTGTTCACCAGTGCTTGCTCAGTTCTGCTATATGCCAATGATCTTTTTCTTTACTCATCCTCCTCAAACCTCTCAGATATCAACCTGAATCTCAATAGTAACTTCAATACCTTTCAGAGTTGGCTATTGCAAAACAAGCTTGTCTTAAATAAAAATAAAACGCTGACTATGCTCTTTGGTTCAGGTTCAAAAATTCGGTCCTGCATCCAACCATTAAGTATCAGAGCGCTTGATGGCTCTCCTCTTAACACAGTTACCTCTTTTAAATACCTAGGAGTAACCCTTGATCCTGCCTTGGATTTTGCCCTGCACCTAGCCTCAGTCAATAAATCTGTCAATATTCAACTTGGACTGGCATGTAAGGTGAGACATAGCCTAACATCCATGGCGAGGAAGGCCATTGCACAGGGGATCCTGAGACCCAAATTGGCGTATGGGTAAATAGCCTTTCTGGTAATTACTGGAGGGCTCCTCCGAAAGAGGGATGTCTGCTGCAACAGCATTTGCCATTTTGCTCTGTCTTTATCCAAACTTACTCAACGATGCTCACTGTACTCCAGTCTTGGATGGTTTACCCCCTCAGCCTTCCATCAGTTTACTTCCTACTGTTTTATAAAGAATATAATCTTCTTCCAGATACCTGACTGATTGGCTCTACTGATCAAACCTGTGACCTCTGCCTACCCACTGAGATCAGCTGATAACTCCCTTCTTGTCCAACTGATATGTAAAACTAAAATGGGGGAGAATGCTTTCTCTAGCTGGGCCCCTAAACTGTGGAACTCCCTTCCACTGAATCTAAGAATCTCCCCTTCCCCATGCAGCTTCAAACAGGAGCTTCTTATGGCTCTTCTAGGCTCTGAACCCGGCTCCAGTTCTCCATCCAGCCACTCCTGTACTGGTTCCTCCTAGTTGCCTACCGGCTCCAACCTCTACTACTCTCAAACCTGCCAGGAAATCTTGCTATTTCCTGTCTTCTAGCACTTACTAGTTGTATTACTTATGACTGTTAGTTATTTGCACTTATATTCCTGTTTTGTTACTGCGTATAGATTCCTGCAAATATACTGTAATTGCTGAAACTTTTGTAAAAGTATACTATGTCTGACTTCTACTTGTTACCATGATGTTTTCTTGTATCTACTATTGTCTGCATACCCTTTGTTGTAATCTCCCATGTCGTACCTGAAAATAGGCAGTGATGCTGTCTAGTGTACCTACCCGGTTAACAAAAACTGAATAAATAAATAAATAAATAAATAAATACACCAGCTACTTTTGTTGGAAATGCCAGCCACACCTTCACATATCCCAGATAGGGGTATGACTTCTCACTTAGTCCCCACACATGTAAACCCTCAAGTGGTTGCAGCTCGACATTGGACAGGTGCTGGTCATACCATGACTTGAAAATGATGGTGACTTGTGAACCACCATACAGGATGGCTTGGGTGGGAATCCCTCTAATGGTATCGGTGGTTTCAGTTGATGGACCCATGAGCTGGTTCAGGTCAATGGGAGCTGATGTGCTGGCAAGCTGTAGAGGCTCTTCTATGAGCCATGGAGCTGGACCTGCCAGGGGCCCCAGTGTGCTCCTTTACTGAGCCCCCTCCATAGTTCCCCTAATTCTGATGGGAATTTTTGTGTGGCCTATTTCTACTGGGGGTGAAATTTAGCAGCACCCTACACCCCTAACTCTGCTATCCTGCAGGCTAAATCATCCATCTGGGCCCTTACCCTAACCTCAGTAGCGGGTGCCTGCACGGTAAACCCAGGGCCAAACATGGCAGGAGCTAAACTGGGGGCCACCTTACTCACCCCTTGGGGTTCAACTATCCCCAGATTCACTACCAACTTAGCCAAGGTGACTACATCCTTACATTCCTTTACTAAAGTCTTCAACTCTTGCATTTCCCCAGAGGGTACCACTTTCCTTACCTGAACAGTGGCCATCGAGACCCTTTGCACTCCTCATTGTCCTTGCTCTTCCTCCACTTCCCTAATCTCTTGCACTAAGACCCAGTATGGAGGGGGGTTACTTTTTCTATCAGCTAAGTGAAACTGTAACACCACCAGGGTAGAATAGCAAGCGCTTTTATTATGTGTTTCAACCTCACTCAGTTCAAATCCTGAGCTGTCAGTCACCCTTTTCTAGATACCCTTTGTAGATCCCTCTCTACTCAGGTTAAGAAAGTGATCATAGCCCCCATTGACGAGTAGTTTTAAATTTCCACGTAAGGTCTTTACAAGATTCAGGGCTGTCAAAAACACTTTCAAGAGCAGCCAGGTATACCTGGGCTGGAGCATCAGGGTCCATGGCTTGCAAAGAGTGAATCACTTCCAGGGCAGGCCCATGCAGGCTGTCTACCAAGTGCTTATGTTTTTCAATTTCAGAGCACTGACAGTCCTGTACTAGAGGAGTGGCACAATCCATCCACACCTCCAAATCATCTTCGCTATTAGGGGTGGACTTAACCCCTGAAAACATTCTTTGTTTGCAATAAGAGTCAAAAGCTACAGGTCCAGGTCCAGGCTGGTGTTTCTCAACCTTAGGAAGTCTTAGTGGGAACCCAGACCCTTGTCCCCCTGCCCCTGGGGAGATCGCACTAAAGGAGGTCACAATAGTAAGAGCTGCGGACATCCCCTCTACCACCAAAACCTCAGGTATCCAGGCAGCCTCTGTCACATTGTTACTTTCTACTAGCACAATAAATGTACCCCTTCCATAGTCAAGCATTGTCCACTCTATTTTCACTTTACTCAGTTTGGTTACTGAGGTGAGGCATTCTAGTTCCCCTTCATCCATCACCTCTGGTACTCCCAACAATAAAAATAATTTTTGGGAGTCCATTTTAATACCCCCACTCCATTTCACCAATTTCACTTTGTAATCCTCTGTGGGCTTAAATCTTGGCCGTGGGGGAACAGGCCTGCGTGCTGGGGACTCAAGGGGAGTCTCTCTATTCTGGTTCTCAGGAGTGGGCATGGCTGGTGAACAGGAGATACCAGTGGTGCCTCCAAAGATGTAGCCCGGGAACCATGTGCCAGTGGGCTATTACCCCTGCCTGTTGGCCCTTTAACAGGTTAAGGGGCCTGGGTCCTGTTACAGTGGTGATCGGAGGTTCTATCCCAAAGATAATAAAAATAGTGTGTTGCCTCTACCCAGAGAGAATTAGAAGTGGGTCAGGTGACTGGCTGGCACAGCCCCCCTGGATACTGCAACTACCCACCTCCCCTACTTACCACCCCACACCCTGGATGCCCACCAGTTCAGTAACACCATAAACCATGATCTGACTGATTCAAAGAACCCTAGAACACACAATTTCAAACAGTAAATCACAGCTTTAGTTGGGGTAAGGGCTAGGAAAGGGATACCAGGATAAAGATAGCTGTGAAGAGAAATATGGTTAGTGAGAACAAGGAACAGTAACCACATGGTCCTGGAGGCCCACCTCCACTGGTGACAATGTCTAAACTGATAGTCCTTAAGGATACCCATTAGGTGCAGGCCTGCTCATTGCCGTGGGTTGGCTGGCTGTTGGGGCCCTGATAAAGAAGAAGAATTATTTGAGGAAACTATTAATTCCCTTTCATACTCCCTTGCTTGATTTCCAGGAGCCAGGTCCCAGGTACTCACAGTTTTGCAGGACTCAACCACACTTGGGATAATTGCCTCCAGACTTCCTGGATCGTGGAGCTCTGTGCAGCAGTGGGCAGATGGAATCTTGCTCAAGGATCTTGCAGCTTGTCCCCTTGACTGGAAGTCTAACCACTTGTCACCTTCAGCTGCTTCAGGCCCATTGCAGAGATCTGTGGCAGGACCACACCAGCTCCAGAAGACCCAGACCCAGGAGTGGCTCCACAGCCCAGCTCCATACAAGGGTTGTAGGTTCCCTAGCACCCCAGCAAGCACTGGTGATCTCCAGAGACAGTGGGTCCCACTTGGAAGGGGTTAACTAATTCCCTCCCTGGCTCTGGGTGAGGACTCCCAAGCAGTAGAAGCCCTCCGCAGTCCCTGCACTGAGGCAGTTGCCAGGCAGTGCTTCCAGGTAAACAGCAATACCGGTGCGCCAATGGGTGCTAGTCCTTCAATTTGCATTCAGGCTATAGCAATCCACAGGAGAAATTCAGAACCAGGCAAACCACTGTTCACTTCAGTGCTTTCAGCTCTAACCATCCACAATAGATACCGTTCAGCTTCTGGTGGGACACAGCTCTCAGCCACTCAGCTCAGTCCACACAGCAAAGTCACAGAACTGGGCTAGCACCCTGCACCAGAGATGCTTTGTCTCTTCAGAATTTTAAACAGAGTTCCAAACTGTAAAACAAATTCTCTGCAGCCAGGGAACAACTTCCAAATGAAAAAAGTACAGTCAATCCACTAGTGCAGGGTCTCTGCAGCAACTACTTTTCCCCCTAAGGCAACACAACTCACAGTACCTAGAAAGGTTCAATATCAGTCCAGTCTCTCACTATCTCTTTCTTTTCCTCTGGAGCTCCTTTCCCATAGTAGCAATCTCCAACCGAGACCTGAGCAAGGCCTCTGGAAGTCCACTTCCACTCACACAGGGTACTACTAGCTTGAGAAGAGCCCGGAAACAAACTGACTAAACCCAGAAATTCCACTGAGTTTCACTTGAGAATCCAAGGTTCTGATTGGCTGATTGAGCCTATCAATTGTCCATAACCATAGAGATCAATATTTACTAAGGGCTTATTAGAGCATGGTTTAGACGCCTGAACTAGGCAGGGCAAGGCAAGGCAAATTTTATTGAAAAGACGCCCACTCCTGGAGACTCTGGGAGCTGTATACAAATCAAATCAATTGCAATCATAAAACCAGCAGTGCAATAAACATTATAATAAAAAGGACTAAATTAAATCACACAATTATAACATTTAAATAAATAAGTCAGAAAAATAACTAAAAATAACTAAATAAGTGGCCAGGGACAAAACTGAATCACAGAAATCAGGCCAGGGCAAAATTATAAAGCAAATTCCGTGAAAGCCTGATTGTACAGGAAGGCCTTGAAGCGGGCTGGTGGAAAAAGAGGGGGACCCACCCACAAGGAGGAAGAGCAACATGACAACTTGCTGAAGCCATGTAGCTGAACGCTGTGGATCTCTGTGTCGGTGTTGATGGCTATATTCCCACTCAGGCTGTCTTGTTTGGTCTGCTTACTTTTCATGGCATGAACAGTTTGTCGGAACCATTGACAGAACAAGAACAGTTCATTAAAAAAGACACAAAAACCTTTACTAATTTTGTCATTATGACCCCACATAAATTAGTACAGAAAACCAGTAGTGGCTCAAAGTCAAAAGCCTTGAATCTACCTGCTATGCCTATGAGTAAAACTGTTACCCTGTTTAAACAAAAAGCTAAAGATCAACATACCAACATGTCGGGACCCTCTATGTTGGAAAAAGACAGTTCAATGTTGCAATTATCACCAACAGGGTTTTTCCCATTGTTTCAAATGAATGGCAAAGTGAAAAATGGGAGTGCTGCTATTAATCTTCAGTCATCTGGAAAAGAGACACTGGTCTATTCTCAAAACAGTAACAGCGAGCAGACGCGGCCTGTACTAGATATTTGTATCCCGATAAATGTTTCTCCAATGGAAAGCTCAACCCCAGAACATTTACTTGATGCAACAAATAATAGAAATAAATCCAAGGTGGCAGTGGAGGCAGCATTTTCTGGTAAAAGCATGGAACCTAGAGGTGAATCTGCCAACGTACTTCTATTGACTACAAAGCCCTTCCAGCTAAACCAACCAAGGTGCAGAAAACCCGTCCTATTTCTTCAGGTGAATTTCCCAATTTGCATGAATTCCAGCAGCATGTAATCAATCTGAAGCCCATGATATTTGAACAATATGAAGAGGGGGTAAGCAATAGTTCTACTATTCTTTCATTACATACTGTAGCATTTCAGACCTCACTGCTGAACTTATAAATCCTGATAAGATTTGTTTGATATCTGAGGAACCCTCCACAAATTCTGGCTCTGAGTCTGAAGAGGACTGCTTGGATTCCCCCCCACCACGGGCTAAGTCCTTATTTCAAAATATGAGTGAAATATCGCTAAAAATGGAAGCCATGCTAGAACATCAATTGAATATGGATAAATACATGAAGGTTGCACAGGATTTGATACAGCAACAAAAGATAATGCAGTCTGAAATGTTGGATATGAAAAATTCATTATCCATGCTTTCAAATGACCTGGGCCCTTTGCCTAACAAAATAAAAAGCTTAGAAAAAGCTAATTTTGAATTTAAAGAATGCTTGTTGGACCAGGACTCTTACGCTAGATAGAACTATGTACGAATAATTGGTGTACCTGAAATATGGGATTCTTCTACGACTTTACTTGAGTCCTTTAAATTCATTGCTGCTTCCTTTTTAGATACTGACAAGGGTAAAATAGATTGAGAAATTGAAAGAATACATAGAGGTCTTCGTGCAAGACCAGATCCTAAGGCACCAACTAGGCCTGTTATTTTAAGATTCCTAAAATCACCAGACAATGACATATTTATGGTTGCAGTCTACAGAAAAAAAAAAGAATAAGTGTAAACGGAGCATCCATCACTATTTACAATGATCTTCCACAAGAACTAATTCTGGAAAGAAAGAAATTTGATTCTCTGCGTAATAAGTTGTGGAGTAAAGAGCTGAAGGCTATAGTGATTTTTCTGGCTAAACTGAAAGTAATAGTAGATGGACAGAGACATGTGTATGATAACCTGGAAACTGCTATGCTAGATTTGAAAAAGAGGATGCCCAATATATTTGAGGGATAATGTGCATAGTTCATTATTATAATGCTACAGGGTGATGAGGGAAAATTTTCATAGACCATCATTAAAATGTTACAGGGGATGAGAAACCTTTACTAAGACATAAGTATATTTTCTACCCTCCTAGTTATTACAGATTTTTCTGGGTATAGATGTGATTATTAAAGATGAAGAAGGAAGGGAAAAAGGGGAAGAAGAAGAAAAAAAAAAGGTATGGAATATTTTTCTCCTTAGAGGTTAACATGGTTTTAGAAATTCAGTTTGAGAAAAATTCTATATGGGGGGCTTGCTGACACAGCTCCCTGCTTTGGAACACAAGCAATAGGGTTTGTTCTCAGACTGTTGGAACTGTTTTCTGGGTTTTTGTGTGTGTGTGTGTACTTTTTTATTTTCATTGTATATTCGTTTTTTTTCTGTCTTTTATTATTTTTTATTTGTTAATTCATTTTTCTTCTTTTCAACAGTTTTGAGGCTTAAGAAACTGGGGCTTATTGAAGGTACAATTAATCAAAAAGAAAGTGATATCAGCTCAGGAAATTTCGTCTTCGTGGTTTTGTCAATTTTTAATAAAGCGAGACTGGCATGGAATTGGGAATGACATGGGATGCTCCTTTATGAATCACTGTACCTTTATTTACAACTAAACCTTGATACTTTATATATTTGGGCTAATTTGGATATACCTAGTTATTACCCATTTTATTTAGTTAATTGGATGATGACAAATTGTAATGTACTGATGGTGATCTCTTTGAATGTCAAAGGTCTGAACACTCCAATAAAATGGACTAAATGTCTGACATACTTAAAGAAACAAAATGCCCAAAGTATGTGTCTCCAGGAGACTCACTTGGAGTCAAAAGAAATAATTAAATTAAAAACTAATTGGATTCAATCATTATGGTTTAGCACTGGCACTCACAAAAGTAGAGGTGCTGTCTTACTAATAAAGAAGGGGCTACATTTCAAATGTATTGATCAATTCTTGGATAAGCATGGTAGAATAATTATGGTTAAACTATTGATAGAGGGCAATGAGACTATAGTTGGATCACTTTATGCACCTTTTGATAATTATGACACCTTCTTAGCAAATATATTAGAAGGTCTTCAATATCTCCAAACTACCAATATAATTTTGGCAGGGGATTTTAATGCATATCCATGACCCATTCAAGATAAATCTTCGGTAATTAGCAAAGGAAATGTAATTACTGCCAATAAATTAAAACTTTTCTTAGAAAGTGAAATATTGGTAGATATATGGAGGCATAACAATCCTGATAACATAGTTTAGTCACACTTTGATAAAAAGAACAACACTTTCTCTTGCATTGATTACATTTGTATTTCTAAAAATTTAGTGCAGCATTCAATTAACACAGATATAGATGCCATTATTCTTTTTGACTGTGCCTTAATCAAATTAGACTTAAATATCATTAAGATAAATAAGAAATATTCTAAAACTTGTCTTTTTAAATATTAATTAATCAAAGACTCTGACTTTGTTCACAAAATTAGTAAAGCAATTAAGGAATATTGGGAATTTAATTCTAATGGACATTTAACTATCTTATCATTATGGGACACCTTTAAGGCCACTATAAGAGGGGTAATCATATCTTATCAGATATCTCTTGCCAAACAAAAAAATAAATTACATATTGAAATAGAAACTAGATTAAAACAACTTAATAATTTGGTTTTAATAGACTATCATAGCTAGCAAGAGGAATGGTATAAGTACAAAACCAAGAAAGATCAGATAGTTTTACAAGAAACAATCAAAACAGCAAATAGTATAAAAAAATATAAATACCTTCATACCAATAAGGCTGGGAAACTATTAGCGTCTCTGCTTAGGCAAGAGAAAACAAAAAATATCATCACAGTGATTAAAGATGAACACAATAATACAGTACATGTACATCTGATACAACTATAGCCTTGGCCTTCTTTAACAAATACAAATAACAAATACAAAGAGGTATATCGCAATCATTTTATTCCTGACCACAAGAATATAGATATCTTTTGTGAAATGGCCAAGCTACAAAATATTGCATTCCAACATACTCCAAGTACACTATAACATATTAAGGAGAACATCAGTACCCTTCCTCGTGGCAAGTCACCAGGCCTTGATGGGCTAACAAATTAATTCTATCAGTGCTTTGTAACTGGACTGGCCCCCTGGTTGTTAAAAATGATGGAAGAATTATCATCAGATCAGGAGAGTCAAGATATTCCATGTTCTATGCAGAAAGCAAAACTGATTTTGATTTTGAAAGAAGATAAACCTCCTGAGTCCACCGATAGCTATTGCCCGATAGCAATTTTGAATACTGACTATATTCTTTTTGCTAAAGTGATCAATGCTCAGTTTCAACTCACTGTTTATATACATGCAAATCAGTATGGGTTTATGAAAGGTAGCAATCTTTACCGAGGAAATAGGAAGATCGAAGCTCTGATACAAATACTTAACACCGGGATGGACTACATAAAAGATACCTTTTATACTGCTTCGGTTGATACTTTCAAAGCTTTTTATTTGTTGAATCGCGACTACATGACCATAATTCTAAAGAGGTTAGGCTTTCCCAATCAGATTTTAACACTTATTAATAAATTATATAAGAAAACAACGGTCAGATTCCAAATTATTTCCTTTTTGACCGAACAGTTTGATATGCTGAATGAAGTCCACCAGAGTTGCTCTCTTTCTCCTACTCTTTTTATCTTACCTCTTAATCCCTTTCTTCAAATAATAAGAAATGATCAATTGATATAAGGCGCTGTGGTTGGAACTGAGCATATTAAGTTGAGAGTCTTAGTGGATGACATGCTTCTTATAATTAAAAACATAAATACATCTCTCCCTACCTTTCTCAATATTATACAATTATAGTCCCAAATTATTGGCTATAAAGTTAGCAAAAGCAAATCGGTTATAATGAAATTAATCAAAAAGAACCCTTCCGATTTGCAACAATTTGAAAAAACTTGTAAGGTTCAGAATCAGATTAAATATCTTGGTATTCAGATTTCAGCAGATCAGGCTCAAGTTATTAAAACCAACTATGACAACACCAAGCAACAAGTACAGTTTATGTTACAAAATTGGAATAAATTAACTCTGTCACTACAGGAAGGGATAGATTCTCTGCAAATGTTGGCTTTTCCACATTTTATCTTTGTAATACAAAACATCCTAGGCATCCCAGCATCCACATGGTTTCAGGGTATAAAAAGGATATTCTCAAAATGTTTATGGAGCGGTGGGAAGCCTTGGATAGCCTGGGATACTGTTACATCCCATAGGGACAAGAGTGGATTGGGTGGCCCAGATCTCAAAGTGTATGCAAAGGCTCAAATTCTCACTACACTTTATCAATGGAATTTGTAATAAAGGATAAAGAAATGTGTCCCAATATTACAGCCTAAACTTCATTTTGGTCTAAAACATAATGTGTTTGTGTAACTAATATTGATCTATGAAGCTGAATCATATTAAAACTTGCAAAGTTACAAGTTTAACTGAGCCATAACTTGTAATATTAAAGTGTCTTTTGATATTTGTACTAATCATGTGAATAATAGAAAACAGGTGTCTTAAGTGTCTGCACAAACAGAAATACAGGGAGAGAGTTCAAATGATCCCTTCAGACTATTTTTAGTGTTTATTATTAGGACGGACCAGAGTGCCTGTGTGCACATTCCTAAGTGCAAACCTATTTCTTTCTCCTAAGACCTTAGTAACTGGTAATGACTACTATTGCTAGCCTTATATAGTAATATAATTTACACTATCAATACATTTGTGCTAAGTAAGGATTAGCTCATGCAAGAACTAAAAAAAGAATTGCCTTTTAAGTTAATGTTTGTACTTGTTCTGTACCAATCATAGACAACCATAGTACTATCTTCCACTATATAAGCAAGCCACTATACACTGTTAGTTTGAAGAATTAAGAATGAAGAATTAAGAATGAAAAATGCACCACCTGTAATATCTCGCTGTGATTATTGTTATAATCATTAAATTCTTCCGCCATCAGCATAGTCTCCGTTCGTCTCCTTTCTAAGTATCAGTAATAGATCATTTACTTAATTGTAATTTTTTTACCTCCTTTACAGAATTTTTATCCAAATTCAGACAATACATTGTATCGTGCCATTATATATCCATATTTATCAAAGACGCAGTTCACCGATATATGGACATATTTAGACTTATTAAAGCATAGAACCAATTTTTTTGTTTTCATCTTTCAACCTAATTAGTAAATGTCTCAGACATCTTCCTAATTTAAATATTCCATGGTTGTTTCTCCCCATCCACTCAAACAATAGGATATGGGTTCTGGCCACTGAAATGTTTAATTTTGAACTATTATATAGAATAATATCAAAATCTGGCATGCCTAAATCAAAAAAGATCAATTCATATCCATACAACAACTCAAAAAAGATCTGAACCTTAGAGATGGTAATCTCTTAATGTATTATACTCTGTCCAGTAAATTTAAGAAAATGAAAAGAACATTTAGTAGTGAGTCCTGTAAATTACATTACTTGATTAAAAATCAGACCACCTTGCTAGAAAAAGATATATATAAGTTGCTGGCAAGATTTTATAAAAATATTGTTAGTAAAAGAACCTCAAACTACAAAAGCATAAATGCCAGATGGGCTAAAGGGGCCGGCCTCGCCTTACTATCTCATCAACTGGAACAAATATGATTTAATAGTAATAAACTATACATTTCTGCTAAAAACAAATCTATTCAAAGAAATATTACTGACAGAGCTTACATTACACCATATCAGATATCTAAAATTGACAAGGAGTAGTCTCCACTTTGCTGGCACAAATGTGGGGAGAAAGGAACTCTAGTGCATTGTTTATGGTCCTGCCCAAATATTTTAGAGTGGTGGATACAAACCCATCACATTTTGAAGACAACATTGGATTTGAACATTGATTTTTCAATAGATTACTGTTAAATAATAAAATGGATGTTCAGTGGAACAGGGTTCAAAAAAATATTTATGTTGTCAACTATGTCAACTAAAAGATTAATTTTAGAACACTGGAAAGATATTCTGCTTCGTTCTTTTAATGTGCAGAAATGGTAGGTGTCCTTTAAAACTACTTTAATTTTTGAGAAACTAATATATGATACTGACTATAATAACAATGAAATTTTTGCAACATTATGGAATAACATTCAGTAATTAATACCACCCCTTATGAAAATTTAAACTCCTCAAGTAACTGGACTTCCCTTACACCCATGGGTTATAGTCTTCATACAAAGTATAAGCCTTCTGTATGGGATCCCGAAAAGAGATGTAATATTTGTATAATTTCTTTGGAAACAACAAGCCTCATATGAATGTATATAATACTGTGTTTGGGTGGGATGGGTGGGGTCTTTTTCTTCTGTTAGTTTCCAAATTTGAGTTGTTTACTTTTTGTAATGTATTATAGAATACACCATTAGTGTTTAATGATGTGACATTTAATTCATGTTTGTATGATTAAATTTAATAAAAAAAAATGATGAATTAAAAAATAAGGAAGGGTTTGAGGCAGGCTTTGAATGCCTCTACTTATAGCTGGAGGTAGCAAATTCCACAGGACAGGGCCAGGGGCACTGAAAGCTCTGTCCATGGCCATTTTTAACCTCATCCTGGGAATTCCAAGGAGACCCCTAGAGGAGAAGCAAAGGGAGTGGACTGAGACAGCAGGTGTAAAAAGGTTCACCAGGTAACCAGGGCCCCAGTCATGTAGGGCCTTAAAGATGAGCAAGCCCACCTTAAAGAGGACCCTCCACCTAATCAGCAGTCAGTGCAGTTCATGCAGCACCAGGGTGATGTGGCAGTACTCAAACTGCCCCATCATCAACCTGGCAGCTGTATCCTGCACCAGCTGCAGCTAGCAGAGGGTACCTCCAGTGACACCAAGATAGAGCACATTACAGTAGTCAAGCCTTGATGTCACAAAGGCATGCATTAAGGTGGGGCGGTCCAGGGGTGGAACTAGGGACTTTATCCTGGTGATATTTCTCAGATGGTAAAAAATGATATGGACAATGGACAATACCTGAGATTCAAGTGTCAAGAATAATGCCAAGCTCATGCATCCTAAAGGAGGCCTTCAATAGTACAGATCCAAGAGAAAGTTCTGTCTCTGCACCAGAGTCCATCCTATCATGCCTTCTGTTCGACTTCACCACCAGTTCCTCCATCTTGTCGGGGTTCAGTCACAACCAGCTGGAGGCCATCCAGTCACTGATCTTGGCAAGACAGGTGTTTAGCACATCCACTGAGTTGGATGTCCCAGGGGAAAAGGAGAGATACAGCTGGGTATCATCAGCATATAAATGAAAACCCAAGCTGTACTTCCTAATGAGCTCTCCCAGGGGCAACACGTACATGGCAAACAACATTGGCAACAAGACCGAAACCTGGGGTACTCCACATGACAGGAGGCTAAGGGAGGAGGAGGAGAAACTCTCCATGACTACCCTTTGCCTCCTGTTGGTGAGAAAAGACTCAAACCAACAGATGAGAGTGCCAGTGAGTCCACAGAATTCCCTCAGGTGGTCAAGTAACACACGATGGTCCAATCCTGATGAATGCTGAGGAGAGATCAAGGAGAACAAGAATTGCCCCTTCTCAGTTTATTCGGTTGGAATAGACATAAGAAGACTTACGCCCATCAAGAATGTCTCCCATGACATTGTGGGTATATTGTGTGTCTCTCACCCTAAGGAGGCCATTATGCACCTGAACTAAAGCAGTTTCTGTGCTATGCCTCACACGAAACCCAGATTGAAGAGGCTTATATAGATCATGGGCCATGAGGTGCTCCTCAAGCTGAATTGCTACAGCCTTCTCTACAACCTTACCCAGGAATGGAAGGTTGGAGATGGGATGGTAATTTGCCTTGACATCAGGGTCTAAAGATGACTTGTTCAGAAGGGGTCTCACTTCTAGTCCCGTCCTTCTCCCAGAAGTCCTTTGGCATAGCCTTTGGGCACATAAAGAGCTGATTGGCTGCTATTTGGGGTCAAAGCATCAAAAATAAATCAGCTCCCATTCAGTTCAATGCAGTCGAACCCAGTTCTTCACTTTCCAATGTCTGTTGCAGCCAAGGCAAATGCAATTTTTTCCTAATAGCCCCACCATACGGTAACCCCAACTGCCTCCTACAAAACAGTCCCACTCTTGGACATATATCCCCAGCAGTTTCTCTGTCTCTGCTACCACAATACTGTTCCCCTACATGCCAGGCAGCAACTTCATTAATATGTTTGAGAGCTCCATTAATTATTCATGATCCCTTCGCTATGCCCTGTTTTAAACTCTATTTTTAAACTCTGCTGGGGCCTCTGTCCAGCCTCCCTGAGGTCACCGGTCCCCATTTAGCTTAATAGTGGAACCGGAATCACCAAGGAACTCTTCAGACAACTGAAAAACTGGTGGGTGGTACTTGAATGTGCTCCTTCACGCATGCATGATCGCCGGCAGCATGGCAGTGCCAGAAACAACATTGGCAATAGTGGTTTAGGATTTAAGTCTCAACAGGGCTACAATTACTTGCAGGGCTATCAGAGGAATTTCTGGGGCACCAGAGTGGATTGTGGAATTGGCAACACCAGGAGGTAATGGGAGGAATGCAGGGGGAAACGGGAGAGAACGCAGGCAACAAGGTAAGCACCCAGAGGGGGAATGCATATTAATAACTGAAAGGGGGTTGGGGTGATGTTTGTGTGGTGAGTCAGCACATCTTTTGGTTTGCGTTTATGGGTGGGGCAAGAGTTCCATCAACTCTCAAATACAAGTTTAGAAGTCCTGGCTACATGACATGCTACCAGTTCATTAGCTTGGATGTTTATATAATGGAGTTTGTTTGATCAAGATTGTATTTATGTGATTCAGTGTCACAGCAAAAGATGAAGGAAAGTGTCCTGCCTTCTTCATAGGGCATCTTTCACAGACCCATTAAAGGATGACTACTTGTATAAGTAATGCAGCTACTGCTGCATTAATTGGGGCTTTAGAGCCCTGATCCCCCCTGTAGGCACAATGTTAGTAAAAGTGCTAACATACCTAAGCCGTCATAAAAACCTCCACTAGTCTTTTAGCAGGTAGGCATTGTCATCCATAATAAGTAAAAGAAAGCCAGCACTGTGTGTATCCATTTAAAATTGTGTTTACTGTGCAAAATGAATTAAATCGCATTGTCAGTACCTCTTTAGAGATCCAGTGTTACATCAGGTCCCAAATCACAAACATACACCTGCCCAACTCTTCAAGATGCAATACCTCTTCAGCATCTGCCTCTTCTGGTGGTAGTTCAGGTGGATGTTAAAGATCCCATGGCACTTCTCGAAAAGAGTAGAGAAACTTTTTATTCATGACATCAAAGCAAATAACAAACAGGAATTCTCACAACCCAAAGTATAAATCATGTGAAAGAAAAGAAAAAGGAAAAAATTGTTATAATTACTCCAACTCAAAACTAAAAACCAAATTTAGAAGTGGTCCCCCTTCACCCCCCCTTTTTTTTTAATTATACAAAAAACGTAACAATCATAATAAAAAGAACATGGATAATAATATGATCACATAGCATGAATTATTGTTTAAGTCCATCAAGGACATACTCTTCCCAACTGAAAGAATGAGGACATTTTAGTATATCATAATTTATCTAAACTAAAAAGTCTAAATATTAATTGCTATCATACTAGTTATTCCTTTCCTTTAGACATTCTGTTCTAAGGGTTTACCAAATTATACTGAATGTACTGTAAATATTAAACCCTTCTTATTTATATTTCACAAACATTGTAAAACCTCTCCACCAATTTTTCACTTTCCTAGTGGTATAAATCTCTAAATCTTTAACATATACCCTCTCCATCACCCCCTGAATCAGCAAGCTCACTGTATCATAAGGCATTCATTTCTGATATAGAACCCATTGGCATCTTGCCTGCCATAGATAATATTTCAGACAGCAACAAAAAATACACAAGGTGTCTTCATAATAATGTTTCCTGACATTATGAAACTGCCCTAGGACTAAATTGCCATAATTTAATCAGAATAACCACCCCATTTTCCATTTTAAGGCAATGAATTTCCAGAGGGAACTGGCATAAGAGCAATGAAACAAAAAATGATCTACTGTTTCTTCTTATTTAATGCAACCTGTGAAGAGGCAGGTTCTTTCTTCTTTAGCTTTATGTTTGGCATTGCCCCGAACTCCAATCCTCTCATATACTGCCAACCACAAAAATTCCCACATATATCCTGGTAATCTGGCATTATTAATTTGATGAAGTACCCCCGGAATCATAGCAGAAGGGCGGTTCTTAAAAGCAGGCTCAGAGGAATACAGTAATGACATCACTGTGTCATACAACTTCAGCCCCTTGCTCTCTATTAAACATTGTTTCATAATACCCCATTTAAATAGTTTTTGGACTACTGGCCTAAAGAACTGCAGAACATGCAAATGTTGTGAAAGTTTTGGAGGAGTTATATGCCAAGCTGAATAATATCGAGCTAAAGCATATTTTAATAAGGAATTATGCAGGGAACTGGATGTCAGCAATCCTTCCTTAACATTTTGTGCTACAAAAAGGGTATGAAAAAATATGACCGGGTCTACCATTCCCAAACCACCCTTTTCTTTTGCTAAATATGTATATTGTCTCTTAATGGGGTTAAGTTTGTTTCCCCATACCATCTCAAAAAATAGACTGCACAATTTGGTCTCAAGTGCTGTCGGAAGGGGAAATATCATAGCTATATACAGTAACATGGGAATTAGAAACTATCAAATAATTTGTACCCGCTTCAGCTTTGCCAGTTTCCAATGTCTCCATATTTGCACCTTATGTTCTACAGAGAATAAAGCAATTTCCCAATTCAAATCTGGAATATTTTGGGGTCCAGACATTATTCCTAAAATCTTGATAGGATTGGATGAGAGCCGTAGACCATGTATATATACCTCATCTGGATAACTGGCACTTATAAAGAGCCCTAGACTATTCTGAGTGTTAACTTTAGAATTTGAAACTAAAGAATAGGTGACCATAAAATCAAAAAAGGCAGAGACTTGATTATAGTCTGAAAAAAATAAACAAATATCATCTGTATAGGCCTGTAAATACAACTCCTCAGCTATAGGTGATCTCAGCACCCTTTCCACCAAGGATGTTTGGATAAGGACCAAGTCAATGGATCTATAGAAAATAAGTATAATAACGGACTTAATGGGCATCCCTGACGCACCCCAGTAGTAATGTGGAACCCTTCCATGACTTCGTTTCCAATAACAGGATGAATCATGGCATTATTATAAAGGGATTTTATCCACTTCAGAAAGGGTTCCAAAACCCCATAATGTTTTGGAGTAAGAAATAAAAAGGGGTGATAGACCCTATCAATGGCCTTAATCTGATCCACTGAAATGATACACCCAGAAGTCCCATGTAGGGAAAAATGTTCTATTAAGTCTCTAATGATCATTAATGCATGTTGTATTTTTTTCCTGGGAGACCCACAATATTGTAAATGGGAAATTATTGTACTTACATAGGTTTTAAGTCTGGAATTTAAAATACTAGTTAACAGTTTGTAATCTGAATTCAGAATCGTAATAAGTCGCCAATTATCTAGATTTTCCTTATTCCCTGATTTAAATAAAAAGATTAGTAGACCTTCAGAAAACCACATAGGAAATCTAAATTGACCTAGAAAAAAATTAAAAATCAGTTCTAAACATAATGAAAATTCTCTGGGATAAGTTTTATATATCTCCAATGTAAGGCCATCCATCTCTGGAGATGTTCCATTCTTTAAGAATTTAATAGCTCCTTCAAGTTCTGCTGCTGAAATAGGACCTACAAATGTAAAGGTAACATTTTGAACCTTTGGAATTTTTATAGGTTGCAAAAAGTTCCTAATGTCCTTAGCACTAGGGGGCACCACTGGGGTATGAGATAGCATGGCATTTGTTATTACTTTATGGAGACCTGCAGTACCCTGAACTATTTGTCCCTCCTGATTTAAGAGGGAAATCAAAGTGGTTTTGGTTTTGTACCTTTTAAAAGCCTCATAGGGGTCTCCTTGAGGCTGTTTTTTTGTGCCATATTGAAAAAGTGCATTCATAGTAGCAGCCCTATCATACTGGACTTCCTGAATTTGCTTTTTTAAAGCAGCAATTTGAGGGGCGTAGTTGAATTTAGAAGTATTGGCCATAGAAAATAAATAATATAATTGCTGATGTAATTTCAAATAGTGCAAGAATGTCACATTTTCTCCCGACCTTCCCTGATTTTTTTAACATAACTTGTATATCATCCTTAGAATCTTTCCACCAATCTCCAAAGTTATCATATAAAAAGGAGACTGAAAGCCTAGCAAGCAACAGTGTCCTAATATTTTTCAACACCAAGGGATATTTTAAGAGGGGTGAACTTAATTTCCATCTTGACCTCTGTAGTGATGGCAAGTAAACTAAAGAAAAAAAAACACTGGAGAAGTAGGTGATCAGAAAAGGCCATCGGGAAAGTTTGAAATTTAAAGGGGGGGGGGGGGGGGATTTTGTGAGAGAAATATATAATCTATTGTAGATGTGTATGTATTCCATTTATAAGTAAATTTAGGACCACTGTGTTGGTGACATCTACTATCTAGGAGGCCTGATGAATCAATTAAGTGAGACAAAGCATTGGAATCACAGATTTTTTTCCCATGGTTCGTAGCACCTCCATTTTTTTTCTTAAGTTTGCAGTTAAAATCCCCACATAAGAGGATTTTAAAGGAAGATACTAGAAAGGGTTGAAGTTTCACAAATAGTGCAACTGTTTCTGTCTTCAACTGAGAACAATATTCATTAATAAATCTACAAGTCATAGTATTCCATACAGCATCCAGGATCATTAGTCTCCCTGGAATTAAATTTAATAATTTAATTAAAGAAAAATTGCAAGAATTAAAAATAAATCCTATTCCATCTGCTGTCTCTAGCCCAAAGGACCAATATGAGGGGCCCCAAATCCATTCCTTCTGGAAAAACCTAGCCTGATCATTTGTGTACATCCAGGTTTCTTGGAGTAAACAAACATCTATTGAATTATCATGAACATAATCATAAACTACTCATCTTCTCCTAGAGTTCAATAAACTGTGAACATTTAAAGACCCTATACTATAAGAAGCCAGATATAGTTAGAAATTCAATTATCTTTTTTCCTCCTCTTTTCCTTTTTCCCTTTATAACCTTCTTGTGTGCGTAGAGGGGAGGGGAGGGAGGACTGTCCTGTAATGGCTGGGAGTCAGGTTCTGCACAGTCCATTTCTGAATGGCCCCACTGTGTGGTCAAAACAGCAAAGGGATCATTAGACTCAATATCCACGGGGGGGCAGAGGGAGGTTAAAAGTTCCTTGAGGACCTCCATACTTGCATCACTGGAGGCCCTGCTGGAGGGTCCGGGAGTGCTGTCTCCTGTTGTGTATTATAACATACAGGGGAAAGAAGAGGGGAAACACTGAGAGGGGAGGAGGGGGATTTCTCCACAGGATGTTCAATTCCATGTAATGGAGCCAAAGGAGGGATGGCTACTTCTAAGGGGGGAGGGTCAGGACAAGTCTGGTCTGAACAAGCAGCTAAATCCAGTGCTTGTTGAATTAATAAATCTGGGCAACCACTGGAAGCCTTATTCTTTGCTTCCCATGAACATTCAGAGAAAACATGACCAGTATCTTCACAGAGATCGCATTTTGTGAGATTTGCACATTGAAAGGCTATATGGTCTATTTCACCACAATTATCACACCTGGGCTTGTCACAGGAGCTGGATAGGTGTGTTCTAGATCATACTTGTAGCACGCCCTGGGCTGCCCAGCATAAAAACATGCCCCCCGTCCCAGCCCAGCAAAAAGGAATTCGGGATATGGTCAATACCATTATCTGTTTGCCTAAGCTTTACTTTGTATCGCCAACCCCCTGTCCAGAATTGTTCGGTGTCAAGTATAGCCTCAGGAGAACTCATTACCTCACATTTCTGGGACAACCAGTAAGTAATATCATCCACATGAACCCCCTCATTTCGAAACATAACAGTAATGTATTTGATCAAGGGCTTAGCCAAAGGGATTACCAAAAAGGGTGAGAACTTCACCTGGTTATACCTTTCCCAGAATAAATCAAGAGTATAGACTGAATGAAAGCTAACATCAAAGTTATCTTCACCTGAGATGTTAATAAAAGCAAATACTTTCCTTGGAGAGAAGTGCAAGGAATATTTCAACAAACATTTACCCACATAATGCCTATCAGGCCTAACATCCAACCCTCCCCATAGCGGATTCTAACCGCATTCCTTCATGGTGCTGCTTCCCTTTTAATTTTAGAAAATAGATCTGATAGCAGTGGCTTCTCAGATTCTGATTTTTCTTGTGGTACTGCTGTAGATAGTTCATAGTCCTTTATGGGGGAAGAATCAGAATTGTCTTTAACTGAGGGAGTGGTGACTTGCAAGGCCGCAGTGGAAGGCCCAACTCCACATTGTACTCCAGTAGTGTTTTCTGTTAAAAGTACTGGAGGCATTTTAGGTTTCTAATCTGGTTCATTTTGGGAGAAATTAAACTTAGGATCCCATTCTGGAGTAGGAAGCCAAGTCCCTCGATGTAATGTCCAACCTGCCTCACTCAAAGCTCTTTGTGGGGACCATGCTTCTTCAGTAAGGGGTGTTAAATGGGGAGCAGATGATGTAGGCAGTACACCAGTATTAACCTGAGCTGTACTATTTTTAACAATCTCTATCTTCCCCAAGTTCCTTTTAGCAAAAGTCACTGCTGCTCGTTTGTCTTTCCCTTCATCCTCAAACCCCACATGATTTAGCTGGCTCCGTTTGGCCAAAGAAAAGTCCATAACACCATCTTGATTTGAGGGAGTTGTCTGATAAATGCACTTCATCTCTGAAACTGAAATCCTATCAGCGGTTTTTATAAGAGGATTCCGAAAAACAAAACCCGTGGCTTTAGATAATGTAACATTATGTGGAGGAAGCACAGGGCTCAGATTCACAGGGTTCAGTCCATCCGGGTCTTTAGACTTTGCCGTAGCTTCAGATGGCAAAAATAAATCAGTAAATAATTCTTCCGTTTCTCCTAATGGCTTTGGGCAGTGAACCTGGCCGGATTCTGAACTGCCAACCGTAGGAAAGTCTTTATTCGGTATACTTTTGGTTATTTTAGCAGAGAAATGGTGTAACTCACCCGCCCGCTCTTCATTTTCAGGAGTTGCCACAGCTTTCAGAGGATCGGTTTGAATGACAGCCTGTTCCTGTGATTTGACAGACTGGGTTTCAGGTTTCAATAACAAAAGCTGCTTTTGTAGGTGCTCCTGCTCTAGTGCATGAAATTCAAGCTGCTGCTGAAGTTGAGTAAGAATTTCCTCCGTATCGAGGGTTGTATTTTTTTCTGCTGCTTCCACTGGTTGTATATTTAACTGGGTTAAATCCTCTGTAGAAATGAAAACTTCTCCATTGTCTGTTTCCTGCTTGGTGTGAGCTAGCTCATTCAATAGTATAGGTTCCTCAGAATACAAGGTAGAGCACAGCATTTACTCTCCCTCCTCTGGGATGTCCATCTCCTCCTGGGCTATGGTGAAAGTGACCAGAGCTCTCAGTCACCCAGTCCCCCTACTGGCAAGAGTAGGGGAATTTCCCCGGTGCCCTGGCCAAATATTCCCCCATTCACTAAAATACCACCAACAGCTTAATCTGGTTCAAAGTCAGTTGGCATTCATCTGTATCCCTCTACCCCAGGTTGTGCATGAAAATAGGCAGAATTTGTCTAGTGCACTTACCCGGTCAACAAAAACTGAATAAATAAAATCAGGGGAATGGCTTACAACATCACCCTAGTGTGTTTATACAGTACATTGTGATACAGGTGAATAAAACACACAATCAAATAGTTAAACAATCTGTGAATAATCACCTTAATAACATTTCATAGAAAATTTCTGTTTCACCCATTGATAAAATGAAGGTATCATCCCTGCTGACACATCAAAATCCATTATGTCCCTTTTAAATTTTGTATTGTGTGGATTACTTCCATTCATTAAAATGGAACCAGCTAAGACAACAGTGATGATACCCAAAATCTACTCGTTATAATCATTTTAAAAATTTTTAATAATTAAATCACCCGTTTACATATATAAATTGCCACAATAATTATTTTATGGGTGTTCTTATACATATGTGATAAATACAAGAAAATGTTTGGGGGAGTGTTTAGGAGAAAACATTTTTTATTTTATTACTAAAAGGTGAAAGGTTCCAGCCATTGAAAAGAGACACCTGTGAAAGTCAGATTATCAGCTTAACATGAAATACAACTAAAAAAATGAAGGAAAGGAGAAATTGTTTAACCAAGAAAGGCACACTAAGATGGAGCTTGTTTCCAGGTGTGACCTGGAAGCACAAGGAAGTTAAGTGACTTGCTCAGGGTCACACAGTATGCATGTGGGGGCCAATGGGATTCAAACCCAGGTCTCTCGGATTGCTGCTCAGTGCCCTTAACCACTATGCTGTACTGCCTCCTAAGGAAATGTTGTTCTCATTAACCAGCATGAGTTTGACTAGAAGGAGAACTTAAATCAATTTGGGCACTGGATTGATTTCTTCAGCTACAGCTACTGGACAAGATGAAATGGATGAAGGTAGCATTAAATCCATTTTTGCTAAATTGGAAAAATCTGTACTAAATGAAATCACTTTGCATTATGACATACTATCACTTAAAAAGTATTTAGAAAAAAATTGGATTCTGAGAGGTGACAGTTACTAAGCTGTTTGTCATCGAGACACAGGTCAGGAAGCATAAAAAAAAACAGGAGCAGTTGTAGAATTCACAAAGAGTATTAGTACTAGCAGTAACATAAAAAAATTGGTTAGAATAACTATTTACAAAGGCTGAATAAACAGAAAAGATCTGAGTTTTCCTTCAATCTCTGTGTGTCTCTTGCAAGAAACTGCAGCTCTGTTGTATAAGTCCTTGCAACCCCCCCCCCAACAAGCATCCTGTTTTTTTTAATCTAAAAATTTCTTTAAATTTCCAATTTTCTTATAAGTGTCAGGCAGGTGCAGCAAGAACACAATGTTCCAGAATTGAGGCCCCTTCTCCACATCTCTTCTGAAAAAGGGCTTAAAAACTGCTCTCAGGTTAACCCCTTGCGTTCCCAATAGCTTTTTGCAATCATCTCAAACTATAATTCTATAGATTTCAAACTAACACTATAAACTTTCTAAACAAAAGGATCCCAACTTCAGTTACATTTTCATATAATGATTTGCATTCATTTTATATCAGCAGATATGTAAGGGAGGAAAAGACAGAACAGCTAGAGAAGGTAGAGAGACAGTGAGAGGGAGAGAATTGCAAGACTGTCATGGTGATCAAATCCTTAGATCTCACGGGAAAATTGGGTTGCACAGTCAGACAGACAAGAGACAGGAAATGAAAGAACAGAACAGATCTTTGCTTTCATACTCTCCATAGCAACTAGGGCAGGGTCCTATTCAACCTTGTCACACACACACACCTACTTAAGAGGAAACCTGTTTTATCAAACAGGTTTCCAAAACTTTCTATTAATTCTCTACTAACATTAGCTTCTAACTTTCAGAAATTAAGCACATGTGCAGTATCTTTTTGTATAACAGTACAACAAACAGTAAAGTTTAAACTCACACATTTATTTTTTCAACCTTCAGAACCCTCAATTCCTGATCCATATCTTGACAGAAAATCAGCATTACTATTCTCTTTCCCAGATCTGTGTATCACCTTGAATTTAAATGGCTGTAGTGCCATACCACCGTGTGATTCTGTTATTGTTGTCTTTCATTTGGTTAAGCCACCAGAGAGGACTGTGATCTGTTATAAGTACAAAGTCAGTTCTTAGCAAATAAAACTTAAGGGACTTTCTGGCCCACTTTGCTGCTAAATATTCTTTTTCAATGGTGGCGTACCTTTTCTTTCTGGCATGCAACTTCCTACTTATGTACAGAATAGGATGTTCTGTCCCATCTATATTTTGACTCAAGACTGCACCTAGGCCTACATCTGATGCATCTGTTTATAACAAAAATGGTTTCACAAAGTCTGGGCTTCTCAAAACAGAGGCTGAACATAATGCAGCCTTAATGGCTTGAAAAGCTTCATCACACTGTGGGGTCCATTTCACATTATTCGCGTACTGTTTTTTCATGAGTTCAGTTAGGGGTATAGCTAACTCAGCAAAGTTGGGAACAAATCTCCAATAATAACCAGCCAGCCCTAAAAATGACTAGAAATGTTTCTTGCTTTTAGGGACAGGGCTGTTAGCTATAGCTTCTGTCTTAGAAACCTCTGGCTTGACTTCTCCATTTCCCAAAACATAGCCCAGATATCTGGTTTCCTGTATGCCCAATACACACTTGGTAGGATTAATTGTCAGACCTGCCTTTTTGTAGCTTAGATAACTGCTCATAGGTGTTCCAGGTGGATTTTCCAGTCTGGACTATACACCATGACATCATCCAGGTATGCAGCACAATAACCAGTATGAAGGGATGAAATTACATTCATGTAATGCTGGAATGTAGCAGGAGTGCCATGTAAACCAAATGGCATGGTGGTGAACTGATAGAATCCAACTGGACTGGCAAATGCAGTTTTGTCTCTGGATTCTTAGCTTAAAGGGATTTGCCAGTAACCCTTCGTGAGATTGAGGGTACTGATATACTTTGTACTCCCCAGTCTATCCACCAAATCATCTATTCTGGGCATAAGATAACTGTCAAATTCTGACACTTGATTAAGTTTTCCTAAAATCAAGGCAGATTCTAACACCTCCTTCTTTTTTTGTTTGCAAATACCATTAGAGATGACCAAGCACTCCTCAACTCTTCTATGATACCCAGTTCTTTCATTTTTTGTATTTCCTTAACCACGTCAGCTCTTAACCACTCTGGTAACCTGTATGCCTTTTGCCTAATAGGGCAAGTATTCCTTGGCACTATTACATGCTTGACCCCTTTTGCTCAACCTGGTACCATGGTAAAAGTACTGTTTAATATCTTTAGCTAGTTACGAATTTCTGCGGTTTGTTCTGAGGTTAAGGAAACATTCACTTTACAGCATCAGCAGTTACAGTTTGTTCCAGTCAATCATAAGCTACAACAATATCTTTTTTATCAGTTTCTGGTAAAATTAACAAAACAGCTTTTTTTCCCAACCCATTTCTTGAGGAGGTTAGCATGGTATATCTTAGTAGGATTTTTCCTGTCAGGGGTCTCAGTCTCGTAGTTAATGGTGCCAGTACATCTAAGCACTCTATAAGACCCTTGCCACTTCATTAATAGTTTATTTTCTTTTGTGGGTAACAGTAACAAAACCTTTTCACCTGGCTCAAAAATGTTTTCTTTTACCCTATGCTCATAATTTACCTTCTGCTGGTTTTGGACCTCTTCCTGATTACTATGGGCAATTTCAACATATTTTGCCAGCTTTTTTCTTAGGGCACACATGTAATACATTATAGATTGTTTCTGAGTGGGGTTATCTTCCCACATTTCTTTTATCACATCCAGTGGCCCTCTTGACTGCCTACCATACAGCATTTCAAATGGTGAAAACCCTGTTGATGCCTGTGGCACTTCTCTGTAAGCAAAACGTAGGTAAGGCAAGTATTAGTCCCAATCTTTCCTGTCCCCTTTTACAAACCTTTTTAATGTGCATTTTAGGGTTTGGTTAAAATGCTCAATAAGACTGTCTGTCTGAGGATGATAGGGGGAGGTTCATATGGCAGTGATACCTAGTAGTCTGTACAGCTCCTTAAGTAATGCAGCACCAAAATTAGTACCCTGATCAGTAATCATTTATTTAGGTATGCCCACTCTGCTGAAAATTTTTGCAAGCTCTACTGCCACTTTTGAAGCTGTGACAGTATGCAATGGAACTGCTTCTGGGTATCAAGTAGCATAGTCGCATACTACCAGGATAAACCTATTGCCCTTTTTACTTTTGTCTAAAGGACCAACCACATCCATTGCAATTCTTTCAAAATACATATCTATCAAGGGTAGGGGCACCTTGTCTTTTCTAGTGACTGGGGTTACTTTCTGACACTCAGCACAGGAATTACAATAGGTAGCAACTTATTCATGAATTCCCAGGCCAGTAAAATCTATACAGCAATCTGGCAAGGGTGCGATCCCACTCTGAGTGGCCAGTCATAGGACTATCATGCGCTATCTGTAACAACTATGTTCTATACTTCTGTGGTATAACCAATTGTTCTGTCTGGTCCTGTGTCTGAGGTTTAACCCATATTCTGTACAGTAACCCATTACGCTTTTTAAACATAGGTTCACCCTGTTTTGGTTTCATCCCCAGCTGCTTAAAATAACCCTGGAATGAAACATCATTAGCTTGCTCTGAAAGAAAATCACAATCGGTTATCAGCTTAGATTCAGCATTTTCATATATTAACCCCTTATGTCCATCAGTCATTTGTTGCCAGCATTTCTTCAGGCATCGTCTTTCTTTCCTGGGTTTCTGGATCTTGGAGCTGTAATCAAACAAGTCCAAATCAAAATCAGTGAAAGGAAAAGAGTCCCCACCATCTGAAATTTTCTTTGCCTGAGCTCTTGTTACTACAGTTGCTGAAACATCAGGAGTTTCTCCCTCTTTGATTAACTCAGTAAATCCTGGAAAGTCATTTCTAATAATCACAGGTATAGGTAACTTGGGTACTACTCCCACTTTCACGTGATGTGACACCCCATTAATAGTCAGAGTCACTTGGGTGGTGGGATAGTATTGAGTGTCCCCGTGGATGCAGAGGACATCAGTTCCTGGTCCTTTTGCACAGTGTTTTCCCAGCACCTCAACATGCACTAGTGTCTGTCTGCTTCCTGAATAAGTGAGTCTCTTTACAGTCTTATCCCCCACCTTCACATCTGTTAAGTACTTGCCCCAGTTTGCTAAGGACAAATCTTCTCCAGTGTCACTCTTCTTACGGCAATTTCTTGCAATATGACCTGGTTTATTACAGTTGTAGCAAATAATGTCTTTGGGTACAGATCTTTTACCCCCACCAGAGTTCTTATCAGACTTGGAGTTTAAATGGGAAAAAGAGTGTCTTACCAATACTTGGTTGTTACCGCGCTGCTGTGGCATCTGTCTGGCCATTTGGTAGTCCTCGGCCAAAGAAATAGCCTTTTTACCTCTTTCTGGTTGGTGTTCCTTTACCCAAAGCTGCTCATCTGTAGGCAGGATGTTGATGAATTGCTCAATGGCAAATGTGTGGATGATCTGTGGGACTGTTTTGCCTTCTGGTTGGAGTCATTTTATCAGGAGTTCTCTGAGTCAAGTGAAGGCTTCTCGAGGATTGTCAACTGAGTTGTACTTCAGAGATCAAAATCTCTGCCTGTAAGTCTCTCCTGAGATGTCATACCTTTTCAGGATTTTTGCTTTTCACCAGGTCATAGTTTTCTGACTGTGCAGTGTTCATATTGCTGTAGGCAAGTTGGCCTTTCCCTATCAGGTAGGGTACCAGTCTGATTGTCCATTGCTGCTTTGGCCATTAGAAGGCTGTGGCAACTCTTTCAAAAGTTGTCAGGTATGCCTCGATATCATCTGAGGGACACAACTTTGTAAGATTAATGGCTTTTAAGTTGCTTATGTTTTGTTGCTCATCTGGATCTCTGCCAGATCCTCTGCCTTTGATAGCGTGCAAGGCATCCAGCCATCGCTGCTCCTGTCTCTGCATCTCTTTTCTCATTTGCTGCTCCTGTCAGTGCATCTCTTCTCTCATCTGCTGCTTCATCTCATTTTGCTGTATAGCCCACCATTTGAAAAAGTCCATCATAGAAACATAAGAAACATTGAAGCTGATAGCAGATAAGGACCGCAAGGCCCATCCAGTCTGCCCATTTCTTTTTCTACCTTATAATTGTACCATCAGCCTTTGCTCTGTCAATGGCCTATCTATTCATATTCTTCTGTATTGCTCCCTTATGCCTATCCCATGCCTGGCTTTCAGGTTCTAACACTGCCTGTTCTTTTTCCATAACTTGTGCTGGCTGTACAATCTCAGCTTGGACTTCTGTCTCTGCTAGTTTGGATGCCATTCTCCTGGTAACCCTTCCTGGACTTGCTGCTGCAGCAGAATCCATACCTTTCTCTATGCTTCCCTGGTACTAGGTCCAGTACCCACGCACAAAATTCCTGGCTTAGAGTATGCGCAGTGGAATTCCACTTAGGCTGACACCATCTGTCATCCAGGCATGGGTCAGGAAGCATAGAAAAAAACAGAAGCAGTTGTAGAATTCACAAAAAGTATTTATTAGTACTAGCAGTAACACAAAAAATAAAAAATTGTTCAGAATAACTATTTACAAAGGCAGAATAAACAGAAAAGATCCATCTGAGTTTTCCTTCAATCTCTGTATGTCTTTTGCAAGAAATTGCATCTCTGTTTTATAAGTCCTTGTAACCCTCACCTTAACAAGCATCCTGTTTTTTTGTTTTTGTGTCAGGCAGGTGCAGCAAGAACACAATGTCCTAGAACCAAAGCCCTTTGTCCACAGCTCTTCTGAAAAAGGGCTCAAACACTGCTCTCAGGTTAACCCCTTGAGCTCCCAATAGCTTTTTGCAATCATCTTAAACTATAATTACATACATTTTAACAGTAAGACTATATACTTTCTAAACAAAGGGATTCCAATATCAGTTACATTTCCATATAATGATTTGCATTTATTTTCATACCAGCAGATATGCAAGGGAGGAAAAGACAGAACAGCAAAAGAAGGTAGAGATATAGTGAGAGGCAGAGAATTGCAAGACTGTTGAGCTAATCAAATCCTTAGGTCTCACGGGAAAATCTGATAGCACAACCAGACAGACAAGAGACAGGAAAGGGAAGAATAGAACAGATTCTTGCATTCAAACTCTCCAGAACAACTGGGACTGGGTCCTATTCAACTCTGTCACACTGCCAGCTTGTGATCCGGATAATATGCATCTAAAAGAGAAATGGAAAGTCAATATGAAAAACAACTCAATAGAATTCATCAAAATCCAGATATAGGAGGTTGAATACCAGAAATCAGGAGATAGACAATTTACATAAGCAGCTATCTGTTTATAAAAATGCTATTCTCATTAAAGAATTGAATATGAAATTAACAGATAAGGCAAAGAAATGTGAATCAGAGCTGATTGAGCATAAAAAGACTAAGCTAATAAGAGATGAAAGACACTATGCTAACAAGGTTTATAAATGAGAGAATCATACTCGTTCACTTTCAAGGGGCAGGAGACGGTCCAGAGGTAGAGGAAAGAATACCAATAAAACTGGCAATCAAACACAGCCACTTCATCATCAGCCTCAGCTTCAGCCCACAGTATTCATTTCTCAAGTACCAATTCCCTCAGTGATGAACACTCTGACACTTCCCATTCTGATTAAAAAAAAAGAAAAAACAAGATGGTGAAAATGAGGAAGGTCGCAACAAATGAATGGAAAGGATTTAACAATGGACACTTAAAATCTGACTGTTAATTTAATGAACAAGCCATTTTCTGATGCTCAGTTAGCTGTGTTAAGCTGTGGATTAACCTTTGTACCAGTTCATCGTAGTAAAAAATTTGAAGTGTATCGTGACTTATTCAACCTGTTTTATAAATCAAATCTGAGAAAGTTTTTTTCAAGTAATTCACATACATCAGCATCTTCTTCTAACAGGGTAGATTGTACAGGCAATAGCTCAGTTAATACATCCTCTAATTCCCATTCTGAATTACCATTGCTTGATGTTGTGACAGAGGCAGAACTAATTGCATTATTAGAGACAGCTGATTTTGAATTGGGGGATGCAAATGAGATGGGGGTAGAAGAGACAAGAGCAGTGGATTGTGGAACTCAGGGTACAGCGTGTAAACTGTCTTTAAAGAAAAAAATCCACATTTATAACCCCTAGTCCAGACAGCAAGGCTGTAAACATTTCTCAAGATGTTGTTCTCAGAGATGTAGCAGAAGCCATTGAAAAGTGTAAAACAAAGCAACACTGGGATAATTTAATATTGTTAGAGAGAGCTGCCTTGAAAGGATTACAAAGCATGTCTGATGTGGTTATTAAGCCATCGAGCAAAGGGGGGAATGTGGTCATTCTGAGCAGGAATTATTATGTCAAGGAAGCAGAATGGCAATTAAGGAATCCCACTATGTACCAAGCACTGTCACAAAACCCTACCCCCCATTTTAAGGGTAAGCTAGAATCATTCCTCAGTTTGGCTGTGGAGGAGGGGTGGATCGCTGATTCAGAATATCATGTTTTGAATTGTGAATTCCTGGTAACGCTGTTTTTTTTTATCACATTCCAAAATTACACAAAGATAAAAAGAACTCTCCTGGTCACCCTATAATATCAGGCAAAGGGTCACTTATGGAATCACCAGCAGGCTATTTGGATGGATATTTACAGCAAGAAGTGGTTAGACTTAGAGCTTACATAAAAGATACAACATCAGTTCTATGGGAATTACAGCAGTTTGCATGGTATGAGTCATATTTATGGTTAACAGTAGATGTTATATCATTATACACTTGTATAGAGCATGAGGCAGGAATTTTAGTGGTAAAAAATTATTAGAATGCTTCACTCTAGAATACCCTGTAACCTTTATTTGTTTAGCTTTGGATTTAATATTTAAAAGCAACTTTTGCTTATTTGATGGTAAGTATTTTATTAAGGTGATTATTCACTGATTGTTTAACTATTTGATTGTATATCTTATTCACCTGTAACACAATGTATAAAAATTCACTATGGTGATGTTGTAAGACACACCCCTGACAAAGAGGTATTGCACCTCGAAGTGCTGGGTAGGTGTATGTTTATGGTTTGGACCTGACTTAACATTGGATCTCTAAAGACGCACTGACATTGCGATTTAATTCATTTTGCACAGTAAACACAATTTTAAACTGATGCATGGAGTACTGGCTTTATTTTACTTATTGTGGAGTTTCATTAGCACCCAATCTATACTGTGGGCACTGCTTCTTCCTGGAGGCATTGTCATCCATGCCTGTGCCCAGCCATCAAGATCGCACTGCATGAGTCCTCTAACAATGTGAGATCATGACATATTAATGCCTCTGCCTATGCAGTGCCTTATGTATTGAGATTTAATAATCTCTGTATCTTCTCTGCCCTGCTATGTTTTCAAAGATATTTTGAAAGACTAAGTGTAAATGGTGTGTTAATGTATGATTAACATAGAGGATAATGGTTGGGCAACAGTGAACAACAATGCTGTGTTCACTTCGACTGGTTGTCATGACAACCATGAGAAGTGAACATTGCATTGTTGTTCATTTTTGCCCATCTATTGTCTTTTATAACATATTGGCACAGTGAAACAATTGTTCATTTCTTGCGCAGTTTTAGCATTCATTTTTGCTTCTTGAGAGCAGCATTCCCTACAATGAGAGAGAGAGAGAGAGACAGCCTCTCACGTTTTCCCACACCTACCTGACTGAAACGATTCAAGATAAGATCATTAAAGATTTTTATTATTAACATAAGTGAGCAACAATTCAGAAATTAAATATTATCAAGGAAAAACAAAAAATTAAAACAGCGAGTCCATTCCAACTTTTGTAGTGGCGGCGGACGTCACTGTATGTAACCAGCGGTTTGAAACAGCCACTGGAAGTGTTGCACAAATACCAATGAGTAATGTAAATAGGAACTGCAGTCCTCCAGGTTATGGAGTTTGAGTAGCATGGCTGTCAGAGTAACAGGAGCATGAGGACATTCTATGTTGTACCATCATAGTGACATGCACAAGAGAGTACAGCAACCTCTTGATGTCATTACGATGGTACAACAAGCCTAGGAGTTCATTGAATTCCATTCTTAATCATGCTCTCCCATACACTATATGACATTTACAGTTAATCTTTGAAAATATTGCAGGCCATAGAAGATGATGGGGATTATCAAATCTCCATACATAAGGCACTGTATAGGCAGAGGCAATGGCGCATCATGATCTCACATTGTAGCAGTCTCATGGAGTGCGATCTCACAGGGGGGCAGGCACAGGCATGGCTGGCAATGCCTGCCTGCTACAAGATGAGTGGTGTTTTTTATGAGGACTTGGGTATGTTAGTAGTTTTAATAACATTGTGCCTACAGGGAGGATCAGGGTTCTAAAGCCCCAATCTATGCAGCAGTGGCTGCTTTACATTATACAAGCAGTTCTCCTTTAAGTGACTGTTAATGAGGAAACTAGATCGTAGTTCAGCCCAGACATAACACACTCAAAGGTGGGAATGACCATCTACCACTACTTCTGGAAAAAAACTGTTCCTATAAACAGGCAGACTGCTCTTATAAACTGGATTTGCTGCCATTGAAAGTAATGGCCAAAAATCTAGACAATGAAAAAAAATGTTCTTTTAAAGAAGATGTTCTTGTATTTAATGTTCTTATAAGTGGGCGCCACGGTACACAGACATGAAATAACAGTACATTATATAAGATCTAGAATACTAACACAACCAGATCACTCCTTGGCTTCTAGTACAAGAACATGGGCCTCTGGCTTGAATATAAAAACATGCACTAAGCTAGTGAAATGAGGGGATGTGACCTGAGCATGATCTCCAGCAAAATGGTGGGTAATTGCAAAACTAGATTCCTAAGTACTGAAAGTCATGTCTACCTTGGCTAACTCTAACTGCTGGGTAAAGGAATTTAGAGCTAGCTGAGGCACATAAGTCAGACATATTGGACGTGGATTAGGTTACAGATACAGTATATTCAGGCCTTGTGGTTAGTACATTTGTGCATATGTTGTAAGATGGAGATACCTACATTCTTTCAAAGAGATCAACCCCTTTCTGCTGTACAGAAAGCAGTGGTAATCTCAAAATGCAGTGAGAAAAAAATGTTAAAACATGCTGGCCTAGTGTAAATGACATGCAGATTTATATAATGCACAGTGGCTGCATTCTTGTACTTAATAATCTCTATAATCAAAGAGGGGGATTAGCATCAGTTAACTATTATTAGCCTGATTCCCACAGAGAAGCTGTCTCCATGCCTATAAAAACAAGCATTTGTCAATGCCGAACGTTTTCTTGCAGGTATTTGCAGTGGTGTTTGGCATGTATGGTGCTTTACCCTAATGCCCTGTGAGATTGCTGGTATTTGCACAATAAAGTGTCAGCATGACCTTTTTGTTACCCCCATTATGCGCTACATAGGCGGAAACACGTTTTGGGCAGGATGTGAAAAATGACAGCTGTACTGCTCATAAGGAAGTGTGGTAAAATGCCAATCTTGAAAATCTGGAGTGGAAATATTGAAAATTCGCAAACCTACGAGCATGCGTACGAACTGTACAGCATCAGCAGCTCGAAAACAATCATTTTAGGAATTTTTCACCAAATTTTCAACATTGCCATTTAAAACCTCTGCTAATGAACAGTGTCACTGTGATTTTCTTACTGTGTCCCATACATTGATTTCGCCACACCGACTGTCGCCATTGTGCACTACATGGGGGGAAAGACGTTTTGGGCAGGATGTGAAAAATGACAGCTGTACTGCTCATAAGGAGGTGTGGTAAAATGGCAATGTTGAAAATCTGGAGTGAAAATATTGGAAATTTGCAAACTTACCAGCGTGCGTAGGAACTGCACAACACACGCTCGTAAAACAGTTCAATCAATCAATCAATCAGATCTTTATTTATCCAGGCGAACATCGTTGAGCAAGGCTCATTTGCAAGATGGACCTGGTAAGGTCAAGGTTCAATTTACATGAAATATAGCATTCAGAGTATGCACAACTTTGAGAAGACAGAAGTGAGAGTAATACAACAAATCCTAGAAATATGACAATTGGAATATACACAATTTTGAGAAGACAGAAATGAAACAATATATCAAATACAGAACACATAAATTGATATGTTAGAAAAACAAGGATATAATACATATATACAGGATTCATGAGGTAGCCAGCTTGCTAAAATAGGTAATGGGAGACACTTTAATACTGTCACATTTTGATGAAGGGTTGAAAGTATCAGAGAATTCCTTAGAAAAATTATTAAACTAAGATGACAGGATGTATTGATAGCTGAAAGATATGACTCCAAGGGAGGGTTTGTGGCTGGCGGAGTTGGCAGGATGTATACCTGAAGTAATGGTCAGGGATAGGGAACAGGGTGGGGGGGGATCATAAGAGTTGGTGCAATAAGGGGATCTAGAGGAGGTCTGGGGGGAAGAGGAGAGGGTTAGGCTGGAGAGGTAGGAGCTGAGAGTGTTAAGGAGATTAAAGTATTAGGGGTATAGAGAAATGATTAAGGCACTGGTTTGTGAACTATAGGGTAACTTCACAAAGGGTGCTGGTAAGCTTGTCCTATCTATCTATAAATGGAAGGTTAATCTAGTGTTGATGGAAGCAGTTATATTTTTCTTTGAAAATTCTATTATATAGATATTTGAAGGCTGTAATAGATATAATCTTCTTCACTTTCAATGTCTTCTGCATTGTGTTCCATAGAGTGGATAACACATAGCTAACTGCATATCTGCCATGTCGGGAGTGGAATTTAGGCACCTTGAAGGTAATGAGGTTCAGACTTCTTAATGCATAACTACTTGATGTGGCTTGTAGAAAACAGTCAGAGATATATTTTGGAAGCTGCTGTGAAATTGCTCTGTAGGTCCATAGTATTGCATTTCTATCTCTTCTAGATTGAAGCGAAGTCCATCCCACTGCAGAGTATAGCAGGCAGTGGTGAGTGCTGTAAGGTAGGTCTGTGATGAACCTCAAGGCTCTGTGATATAGTGTATCTATTTGTTTGGAACATACAGTAGGGCAGCGACTATATAAAAAGTCAGCATAATCTAGTACTGAGAGGAAAGTGGCCTGGACCATCTTCTTTTGAATCACTTGTAAGGAAGTGCTTTATCTGTAGTAAAGTCCAAGTCTTTGTCTGAGATTTTTAGCAGTTCTTCCAAATGTTAGGTAGTCTAACCTATTATCTAGCCATACCCCCAGATATTTGAATTTTGTGACATAATCTAGGTTTCACCAAGGGCAGTGGATAATTTAGGAAGGTCGAAGGGATAGAGTATCCTGTCTGCACCTGAGGAGAAAAACATTGCCTTGGTTTTTGCATTCAATAGTAGTTCTTTCCCAGCAGTTGATGTTGCAGGTCAATTCTGCTTGTAATTCTTTGCAGGCTGTTACAGGAGAAGAGTGACTGACGTACAGTACTGTATCATCAGCAAACAGGTGTACAGTGGCTTTGGTAAGATTTAAGTCAATGTTGTTGATATATATTGCAAATAGGATAGGGCCAAGGATAGATCCTTGTGGTACTCCTTTTTGAAGTGGTCTGAGTGGGGATATATCTCCTTCGGCCTTTACCTGCTGGGTTCTTCCTGAAAGATAATTATTAAACCATCTAATGGATTTGGTGTCAAGTCCAACTGACCTCAGTGATGAGAGGAGCAGGTAGTGGTCGACCGTATCAAAGGCCTTACTTAGATCTGAAAACAGCACATACACAATTTTTTTGTCCAATTCAAGTTGCCAGTCATTGGTGACTTTTGCAAAACTGTAATGGTACTGTGTTTTGCTCTGAAACCAGATTAGCTGGGTTTAGAAGATTGTTAGCTTCTAGGTATTCCCTTAACTGGGTGCTCCAATTTTTCAAGTAATTTGGACAATACGGAAGAATGGAAATTGGTCTGTAGTTATTGAGGTCTGTGGGATCCCGGCTTTCAGTAGTGGAATAACTTGAGTGGTTTTCCAGATTGACGGATATCTCCTGACTGTAGTGAGAGTTGAACAGATGTGTCACTGGTACTGCTAAAACATGTATGGCAATTTTTATGAAGTAAGGGTCAAAGAGTCAGAACCTGCACTTTTTTTGTATCCAACTGTAAGATTAGCTCTTCAACTTGCTTCAGCATGGCTGGTGTGAAGGAGAAAGTGAGTCAGTCACTCTTGCGTCAGGTTTTTAATCCCTAGTTGCAATCTCAGTAGGTTGGCTGGAGAGGAGTCGAATGCTAGCCCAGCAGTAGTAAAGTGATTATTAAAGGCTTCCAGGACTTCTATTCTGTCAATGATGGTTCTATTTCCACTATGTAATTTTGCTGGGAGTAGGTTGCTTGTGACATGGCCAGTTATATCTTTTATAGTGTTCCAAAATTTGGCAGGGTTGTGGTATGATGAGTCTAGTTCAGCCATGTAATATGCAGCTTTTGTGTCTCGCACTTTCTTGGTGCAGAGATTCCTAGCTTTTCTGAACTGCTCCCAGTCAGTGGCTAACTTAGTTTTTCCGAGCCTTCTTCCAAAGCTTGTCCCTGTTGAGCAGGGTGGATTTAAGATCTGAATTGAACCAACGACAGGTTTTATTTTTGATACGTAGTTTAGAAACTGATGCATGGGTGTTTAGAGCACTTGTGATGATATCATTTAGAATACCATGTGTAATATCCGTTGTGTTCACTAAATAGAACTCTTGCCATCTTGTGGAGTGTTGGATATCATCCAGGTATGCATTGATGTTGAATTTATTTTTCAATCTCCTCAGCATGAATTTTGTAGGGGATGAAGGCTTACATGCTGTCCTAATTGCTGCAATAGTACAATGATCACTGATGTCGTTGAACAGTACTCCCAATGTGTGAGAAGAGGTGAGGTTTACTCACTAATAGTACGTCCAATAGTGTATTGATTTTAGGATTCTTTTTGTTTACTCTGGTAGGTTCATTTATAAGCTGTGTAAGCCCATGCATGTCACAGAATGATGTTAGTGGTGCAGCTGCCTTAGAAAGCCAGTTTAGGTTTAAAGTCGCCTATGATTATGGTTTCTTCATTCCTTCTGAGATCAAGTCACCCAAATGGGATAGAATCTTAAGGCCAGCTGAGGGAGGTCTGTAACAGCCGATCAATTGTAGTGAGGTAGTGTTGGAGAAAGCTATTCTGAGGGATAGGCACTCGAATTCGTTTTCCATAGAAGAAGAGTCAAGACAAGTTGCAGATAGGTTGGCCTTTACATTGATTACTACCCCACCTCCTCTTGTATGTCTATCAGCTCTGAATGTTTGATAGTCAAGTAAGTTAATGTCTCTGTCAGCTGTGTCAGGCCTAAGCCATGACTCAGACACTACCAAAATGTCAGGTAGTGTATGGCTAACCCAGGCTTGGAGCAATGTGATTTTTTTTAGTAGACTACATACATTAATATGTAGAAGGCTTAGCCCTTTAATCTTTACTAATTCTGATGGTGCAGAGATAGTCCCAGGTGGCCCAGGGTTAAGTTCCACGTTCCCTGAACAGATTAGTAATAGCAGTAGTAATTTCATAATTGCCGCCAGAGATAGGGTATAGGATCTTGTAGATGCATTTTTTATTGTTTTTTTTTTATTTTTATTTTGTTGGAATCTTAAATGCCATCCAGGTTCGGTCCTTCAGCCTCTTGTAATAGAAAAGATTAATACTTTAACTGAAATAAGTGTGGAATGTATTTCTGTATACAGTTGGTGACAGTCACCAAACAGGTATACAGTCGACTGTGTCCCTCCATAGTAGCTGTTAAATGTATAAGATCGTATTAGTGGGATGTCGTAGAAACATATCCAGTCTCTTGGGACTGCTATGTAATTGCAGCAGGAGGAGAACGACATCGTATCACTTTGCATTGTATCCTGTGGATGACTGCATCTTTTACTGAATTCCAGTACTATGAGTAATACAAAAAGGCACAAGGGAAAGTTCCCCATTATGAGGTGACCAGAGGTTCTATAAGAATATCATGCGAGATACTACTGATAATTTATTCCATTGGCGGTGATGCTAAGTAGCTGCTCAGACTAAGTGTCAGCAATATAGACAGTGTGAGGAGTAATATGGTGATCCACTATCTGTGATCAGCAAGGGATGTGTGGCAGAGTTATAGGTCGGCCAAGATGCGTGGCGTGGTTTTAGATTGTTGGCGGAAAAGTGACTACTTAATAAAGTCCACAAGGGGAAGGGTGGGTGGGCATAAAGTTTGCGGCTTTGCCGTACCTTTGAAGGAGGGTCTCTCCGGCTCTATGGAGCTCGGCGCCGGCTGGAGGTGCCGCCCGCCCGCTGGCGGCATCTGGCCTCGGCGCTCAGATAGGGGCGCTCAGCGAGGGTCTTCCTCTGGGGAGACAAGAGAGAGCGCAGCTTGACTTTAACTTTTTCGACTCTGTGAAGCAGAGCAGCAGGGGGCCATAAATTAGCAAGTGAAAGGCCAGGAGGGGGCTAAGGCCAAGCTGCCTGGCTACCAACAAATTAGGCACAGGAAGGCTGTAATCACTTCGTCCCAAATCACACCTGACACAGTTTTCCCCACCCCACAATTACAGTGTTCAGCTCTTTTTCTATAGGTTTAAACAATCAGTGCCCCAACAAACGTTTCCAAATAAAAAACAAATTTTTAGCAGAGAAGAAGCCAGGAGCAACGGGGACCAATCGGAAACTCAAGAGCAGAGTTGCCTTTGAAGGGTCTCATAGGCACAGGGGACTAAATAACTAAGCTGGTTGTTGAAATGCACTGTTTTATTTCATTTCTAACACTTTTCTGATTGGGGTGGCGGGAGTAAAGGCTGAGAACTAATGCCTTCTGTTCTGCCCCTCCTACCCCAAAAGAGACCACTTTTCCAAAGAAAACAGTGTAGGTACACAACAAGAGTCAATTGACAGCATTTATTTTAAAGATAGTAGTCTGTGTGCAACTAGCTCTTTTTGTTTTTCCAACTTTTATAAGCCTGCATACTTACCTGCACACTTCTTTGGCTGGCTCAGTGCTGAGATCCTCAAAGGGCAGGCTGGGTAGGCACAGCAGTACCAGACACAACTTAAAGCCACCAAGACCCACAAAATGTGGGTTTCTTTTTTGTACTAGTTTATTACAATAAAAATACAACAAGGGTTTCATTAGACTCCAACAGTCACAAAATGCAATTAGAAAGTTCTCTGCTTAGCAAGGATTGTTTTATATGCCAAAGAAGGTCTGACCTGGAAGACACCATTGCCTTGAAAATACAGGCTGTGCCTCTGCTAAGGAACAAGATGCTGGTAGATGGTTTTAGCAGCTGGTGGCCGGCAGCCTCCTCCAGCTGTTCCTCATGTCCCAGTCAAGCTTTCTAGTAACCAGTTGTGGGTCTTACAGTAGTACTGTGAACCAAGTCAACTCCTCCCTTGGGCCACATTTTTTCACCTGATTGGCTGCAATACAGTCACGTGAGATTGGCACAAAGCAGTTTTGAATTCCAGCACTGAAAGATGTGGTAGCATTTTCTTTCATGTGTGTAATCAAGACACAGCTAACTTCTAAGCTCCCAAAGCTACATATTGTTTTTGTTTCTGTCCTTCTGGTGCTGTTTGCATATTTCGTGTGTGTTGGGGGGGTTGGATTTCTCTGTCCTTGTTCATTGGCTCGATGCAGCGCACAGGTTTGTTTAACATCAAGCTTTTTCAGACATATTCAATTTCTGCCAGGCGTTAGCATCAGATGCGGACTTCCTTCCTATACATATTGATCATACATTCCTGAACCCATGCTCCATAGAAAGGCACAGAACCTGTCATGGGGCAGTGTACCTAAACATCTTCTGCAGTCAGAACTACAGCACTCCGCAGGGGGGACAACTCTGCTTTCTATCAGGCTTCTTGGTCCCCTTTCATCTGACAAAGGGGGACATGAAAAGCGATCCTTGTCATCGATTTACAGCGGTGCTGACAGAGCTTCCATGGTCAGGAGGACTACCACTGGAAAGTGTGAGAGACTCTAAATTATTTGTATGAATTTTTTTGCCAAATTTTCAACATAGCCATTTTAAGATCTCTGCTCATAAACAGTGACACTGTGATTTTCTTAATGTGTCCCATACACTGAGTTCGCACACTGACTGTGCCATTGTGCACTACATGGGCAGAAACACATTTTGGGCAGGATGTGAAAAATGACAGCTGTACTGCTCATGAGGAGGTGTGGTAAAATGGCAATGTTGAAAATCTGAGTGCAAATATTGAAAAATTAAGAACGCTGTGTGCATGCGAGAACCGCGCAACGATGTCAGAAACAATCATTTTAGGAATTTTTTCACCAAATTTTCAACATAGCCATTTTAAGACCTGTGCTCATGAACAGTGTCACTGTGATTTTCTTAATGTGTTCCATACATTGATTTAGCACCAACTGTGCCATTTGCACTGTACATGGGCGGAAACATGTTTTGGGTGAGATGTGAAAAATGACAGCTGTACAACTCATAAGAAGGTGTGATAAAATGGCAATGTTGAAAATCTGGAGTGAAAATATTGAAAATTCGCGAACTTACGTGCCTGCATAGGAACTGCACAGCACACTCGTAAAACAGTCATTTTTTGGAATTTTTGCACCAAATTTTCAACATGGGGTTTTTGGGACCCCTTCTCATGAATGATGTCACTGTCATGGCATTATTCAAGGCCAAGGATGATTTCATGCAGTGACTGCACAGTGCCTCTGAATTACCCTTCGGACCATACAACGCCATGACAGTGACATCATTCATGAGAAGGGTCCCAAAACCCCATGTTGAAAATTTGGTGCAAAATTCCAAAATGACTGAGACTCTAATAAAGTTGAAACCCCCTATCTGGCCATTATACAGCTTACCGGTTGCTTTACTCAATTCGCGGTCGGCTTTGAAGAGTGCAGGCGATGTTCCCGGTCCACGAACATCATCGTCAGAGTCGGAGGTAAGTATGGGGTGAGGGGTGTGGGAAGGCTGGTCTGCGGTGGGTGGATGCGGGTTGTGGGAGGGGCTGGGAGACTCGCTGTGGGACCGTTTTTATTTACAGGTTTAAAAAAGCGACTTGGGGACGTTTGCCACACTGGGGTGAGCTCCCATGCAGCATGGCAGAAGATGTGTGGGGGGCGAGGGCAAGCGAAGTTAGGCACCCTGGCCGACAAACTATCGCGGGGGTGCCAAAGGCCGGCAGAGTTGGGCACCCCGTGGCCAGCTCAAACTGAGCGTTTGCCACGCTGGGGTAGGCTCCCAAGCGTGGCAGCAAGCATAGCAGGGGCTGTGGGCCGGCCAGGGATTGGGCACCCATGTCGGCAAACAACATTTGCCCGCTGGATGGGCTCCCAGCGTGCACAAACTTTGGGCGGGCGTGATGTGCGCTGGGGAGCACGTGATGTGCGGGGGACGGGCGGCGCTCAGTATGGCAGCGGTGCTTTCTTTTGAAGCAGAGGAACACTGCTGTCATACTGAGCTCCTGCACCCATTGGTGCAGGACCACCATGCCTGTTCAAGGGAGCAGTCGTTGGATGGGAGACACACACTCAAGTGCTACTTTCCTAAAAGCGTTCCCTTGCTTGCGCATAATGAGCGTAAAAGACTATTTTCAAATTTACAAATAAGTTTCTGGATGTTCACATCTCACTTTAATTTGGCATAGATACTTACACTTGGATACGAAGTTGCTTGACTGTTGAGAGCTTTAAGTTAGAATTAAAAACTTATTTATTTCAAATGGCATATGGGGAGTGATTCACTGTATTTTATTGAAATTACATTGTTATTGTTGCTGTTTGTGTTATATGTATGTATGTATTTTAATTGTTTTATTTGTACAGCGCTTTGGTGTTGAAAAGCGCTTAAAAATAAATTTTCCTTACTTACTTACTTACTTGTAAGATATATGTGTTTGTCATCTTGCCACGGAGCCCCTCCACTGCTCTGTCTGCCATCACCGCGCACAGCTCCCCACCCCTCAGATTAGCTCCTTTGTCTCAGCTCCCCTCCCACATCTAAATTCCCTATTTCTTCTCTCTTTTTTTTAGATCTTGCCCTTGTCCTTGGGCTCTCGAGCCCCCTGCTCCATATGGCTTTGGCACGGCTCCACCAGCCTCTCGGCCGCACACCTCTAGGCCGCTTGCAGGACACAGAAGCTGGGTAAGATTTCCTGACTCCCCGGGGCTGCTGTGAGCTGCTGCCATTGGCTGTTGCTCACTACGGTCCCCCCTGATTGGACCTCTGTCCATTTTGGTACTCTGAGATTGGCCCCCTGCAAGTTTTCTGAGTCGGGGCTGCTGCGCCCATTGTTTTCAAGTGGCTGCGGCGGACAATTTACACCTGCCACCACTCCCCCACCTCCAACCTTTATTAAATAGACTCTCCTGCCATCCCTGGTTCGCTTCTCCCTCTTGCTCATCTCCTATAGGATGTGCCGCCCTTGGCCCTTCCCTTCTGGTCCCTCCCCCTGCCTATCCACTCTCTCTATCCTGGCTCACTATACCCTGTGCTGCCCTCCCCCTGCACCATTTTCATTTTATCTCTTTTAATAACACTACTGCCCACCATTTCTGGCTCACTCCTCAGCCCTCCTATTCTTTGTTGCTGTTTCTCATCCCCACCATCGACTATCCCTGCACTCCCTCTCCTCCACCCCCTTCCCTGTCTAGCTTCCCCCCCTCCACCCTGCTTTTTTCCCTGCGCTGTCTCTCCACTACCTCCTCCCAGTCAACAAATCATGCCCTCTGCCTGTTCTCAGCACCCCCTCCTCCTCTTCCTATTTCCCCTCTTTCCACTACTCCACTGTCCCAGAGCCTGCTTCCTCTCTGCCCCTATCAGTTACCTACCCATTCCCACTTATCGACACCTAGGTACCCTACATATACAGCTCTGCCACCTGCCCTGGGGCCTGTACACACCTGCTGAATTGTACTATCTCACCTATGGGTGCTAGGTACCCACCCACCTACTCTCACTGCTCGCACCCTGAACATCCACTGTCACCTTATGACATGCTCTCCCAACTCACGCTCTCTGCTGACACTAAGGCATAAACGCCTGGCTAGGGAATTTCGTATGAGTACTCTAAAGCTTATCCTTCTTCTCCTACTGATGTCTGGCAAAATTCACCCAAACCCTGGCACATCTACTACCAAGGCAACTAATCAGAGCAAAAATGCAGAAGCCCTCTCACTCATCTCGCTCAACATTTGTAGCCTCCTCCATAAAATAGATGCCCTTCAGGCTTTTGCTTGCCAACACAATCCAGACATCTTAATAATTGTTGAAACCTGGCTCTCCCCATCAATCTCTGACCATGTTATCGCCCTCCCTGGGTACAATGTTTTTCACCTTGACCGTACAACAAAAAGAGGTGGTGGTTGTGTCCTCTACCTAAAGGATACCTTCTTGGGATACCACATCAGCTCTGCTCCTCAGACCACTACGGCACAGAAACTTCCCATTAAAATCCTTCTTGGCACTCAGAACAAAGCCCTCACTGTTGTTACAATCTACATTCCACCTAAAGAGCAAGATAGTGGGCTCAATGCAGTTCTTGACTATGTTAAGTCTCTCCCACCAGGCACCAAATCTATCCTTCTCGGGGACTTTAATATAAACTGGTCTGCTGCTGAGGCTGGGGCCCACAGGGATGCTATAGCAGCAGCTAACCTCTCCCAAATGGTCGACTCCTCTACCAGGAAAAACTATAAAACTGGAACCTGCACCCTGCTGGATTGCATCCTTACCAGCCACCCCACCCGGATTACAAACACTGCTGTCCTCCCTGACTCCCTCAGTGACCACTGTCCTGTTAGTTGCTCTTGGTCCAACAAATTCTCCAACCCCCCCCCCAAAAAAAATCATCACCAGCAGAGTTCTACCTCATGGACAGTTAACACACCTAAAATCCCACCTTCTCCTACAGGACTGGTCACCAATCCTCACAGCCACTAATGTGAACATTGCCCTCGACCATTTCATCAGCATCTTCAATGAACCCTGCAACATATTTGCCCCACTAAAAAAGTGAAAAGTAAAGGCTCTCTGTAACCCCTGGCTCACAGGTGACCTCCTAAGGTGACTAAAGGCAAGGGACCACCTTTGGGAGCTCACCAGTAACACTGGAAGACAAATCGACATTGATAACTACCAACGTGCATGGAATGACTGTACTAAATCTATCTGGCAAACAAAATCAGCCTTCTCCAATAACGCCCTTGCAAGCTCCTGGGGCAATGGAAGAAACTTCTGGAATAACATATAAAAAGTCACAGGGCAGCAGTCCAAATTCCCCCCATCCATTCTCTGCATAAATGGTATAACCACTCAAGACCCGAAAATCATTGCTGATACATTTAATGCTGCTTTTACAGACCTTAGTTCTGTACTCCCACCCGATTTCTTCATAGATGATGACACTCCTAATTCTCCAACTTCCCCTGCCCTCACTAGCCACCCTCCTTTTTACTTTAAATCGGTCAAGATGTACCAGGTGCGCAGTTATGTTACCAAAGCCATTAGTAAGTCCAGATCTAGCAATGACTCACTTGACCTTAGACTTCTATCACTCGCTCTTGATGAAGTACTTCTACCTCTGACCAGGATTTTCAACCGCTCCCACAGACTTAGCCAGTTCCCGGATAAATGTAAATCTGCTACAGTAACCCCATACATAAAAGTGGTGTCAAAACTGCACATGAGAACTTCCATCCAATTTCCATCCTTCCTCCACTCTCTAAGGCCCTGGAAGGTATAGTTGTGGACCAGCTTACCGACTTTCTGGACATGCATAACATCCTGTGCAGCAAGCAACATGGCTTTAGAAAAGGTCATAGTATCAACACGGCACTACTTGAATTTTCCGGCACCATCCACCACTCACTGGATAATGGACAACAAACTGGGTCTGCTTTCATTGATTTAGCAAAGATCTTTGATACCGTCAGCCACCGTCTCCTGTTTGTCCAGCTACAAACCGCTGACTCTCACCCAACTCTGTGAACTGGTTCAAAAGCTACCTTAATAACCGGTCCCAAAGAGTGCAAATTGTGGACACTTTCTCAGATGCCAGACCTGTCCACTCTGGTGTCCCTCAGGGTTCTATATTGGGCCCCCTCCTCTTCGGCATTTTTTTGAACACACTGCCAGACTCCTGTCCAACAAAAATCTTGCTCTACGCAGATGATGCTGTTATCCTAACCTCCCACCATGATTCTAATCAGCTACAAGAGAACCTTCAGTGGGGTTTCACTGCAGTCGAAAACTGTTTCTTAAAACGTAGGCTGATTCTGAACCAGAAAAAAACAGACAATGCTTCTCAGCAGCCCACGCAACAAGAATATCCAGTATCACCTCACCATAAAAACCAAGGAAGGAGTCACCCTAGAACAAGTCCATACCTTTAAATACCTTGGCCTCACCCTTGACTCCAAATTCTCCTATGCTGACCACGTTAATAATGTGGCAAAAGTGGCTAACACCAGACTGGGCCTATTCTTCCACCACAGGAAGCATCTAACCATGAAGCCCTGTCTGTTGCCATCCAGAGCTCTATTGTTAGTATTATAGACTACGGACTTATTATCTATGGCTCTGCCACTGCCACCTCACTCAAACGTGTTTCTGCCTCCCTGAATAATGCCTGTTGACTTGCCACTGGAGCTCACCGTTTAACCCATACCTGCGACCTCTACTCCCAAGCTGGATGGCTGCAACTCAACAACCAAATAAAGTATCAAACCTGCATCGCAGCAAAGAACATAATGATGGGCATTGCTCCCCAAGGGGTCCACTCCCTCCTCAAACCCAGAGTGAACAGTTGTAACACCAGGAGTTCAAAACCCCTAATCCTGCAAATCCCTTACTGTCGCACAACCCAAGGCCAAAGGTCCTTTGCTTATAGGGCCCCTAGCTGGCTAAACAGTCTCGCAACTGACATCTCTAACTCTCCAACACTGGGCACTTTCAAGACTAAGCTCCGCCTCTCATTAGCAGGCTCAAGCACCTATGAATGCCCTGATTAATGCAATATTGTCCACGCTTCTGCCCATAGCCTCTACTGTCTGTTGTGGACAACCTACGTAGCACTTCATTCCTACCATGCCCAACATTTGCTCTTACCCCCTGCTCTGTCATAACAAAAGCCCCTTGGCTGCCTTTCTTTGTCCCCCCCCCCTTCCTAGCTCCTCCTCACAATAACATTTTCTTTGTTACCTACATCTTCCCACTGTGTTACCTACATCTTCCCATTGTGTTTTCTGTAAAGTCCTTGTAATAACGTTATGATGATTATGTTACTGATTGTTTCATAATGTATGTAATCTGTATAACCTGTATGCCTGTACTTACTGACGTGGAACCTTTGTAAAAGAGCTTTGGCTCAAAGGTATTTGTAATCCTAGAATCAAATAAACAAATAAACAAAGACTCCTGATGTACAGTATTAGGAGGTATATCCCACTGTTTATTCCTCAGAAAGTTCACTTTCCCACATGGGTTAATGTAGTTGCTGTCCCATAGAAATATAGAATCCGATGGCAGATAAGGGCTGCTTTGCCCACCCAGTCTGCTCATATTATCCATTTTTTTTTTGTACCTTCTTTTAGACTGTAGATCCACTTGATCTACCGTGCCGTCTCTTCCCCTCATACTTACCCTACAATTCTCTTGTGCCTGTCCCACGTGTTTTTGAACCCCTCCACTGCTCTCGCCCCCACCACATCAGCTGGAAGACTGTTTCATGAATTCACCACTCTTTCTGTGAAGAAGTATTTCCTCATATCTCTCCTGAACCTACCCCCTCCACCTTCATAGCATGTCCTCTTGTTTTAGAGTACCTTTTTTCTGAAAAAAAATACTCCCTTCCAGTACCTTATTAAACCCTGTGAGGTATTCAAAGGTCTCTATCATATCTCCAGTCTCCCTTCTTTCCTCCTGTGTGCACATATTGAGCTCCTTTAGCCTCTCTTCATAGGTCTTATGATGCAGATCCTGCACCGTTTTAGTAGCCCTCATCTGGACTGCCTCCATTCTGTCTACATCCTTCATACAGTGCAGTCTCCAGAACTTGGCACAACACTCGAGGTGGGGTCTTACTAGTGATCTCTATAGGGGCAACACCACCTCCCTTTTTCTGCTGATGATACCCCTTACTATGCATACCAACATCCCACTAGCCCACTCAACTGCCTTGTCACATTGCCTAGCCACCTTTAGGTCATCTGACATGATTACTCCCAAAGTCTCTTTCCTGCTACATCATTGTGAGTATCATTCCACCCATTTTGTACTCCGTCCCTGGATTTCTGTAGCCTAAGTGAATTATTTTGAACTGTTTTGCATAAAAACCCAGCTGCCACACCCTCGACCACTCCTCCAGTGTTTTTCAGATCCCTGCCCATCCTTTCCACACACACCTTCTGGAGCTGTCCACCCTGTTGCAGGTCTTGGTGTCATCTGCAAAGAGGCAGACTTTCCCTTCCAGCCTCTCTGCTATGTCACTAATAAAGACATTAAAGAGAACTGGTCCCAGCACTGAACCCTGAGGTACCCCACTGGTCACCCTCTCTTCCTTGGAGCATACTCCGTTTACCACCACCTTCTGTCTCCTATCCCCTAACCAGTTTCTTACCCAGGTTACCACCTTGTTGCCCTCCCCCAAGCTGCTAAGTTTGCTTACCAGTCTCAGATGTGAAACAGTGTAGAAAGCCTTGCTGAAATCCAGGTAGGCCACATCCACTGCTCTACCCTGATCTAACTGCTTGGTCACCCATTTAAAGAAATCTATCAGATGTCTGGCATGACCTCCCCCCCATGAATGCATGCTGCATCAGGTCCTGTCATCCACTGGATTCCAGATTTTCCACTATCCTGTCCTTAAGTAGTGTCTCCATTAACTTACCCACCACCGATATCAGACTGACAGGCCTATAATTGCCTGCATCTTCCTTGCTACCACTTTTGTGAAGTGAGACTACATCTGCCCTTCTCCAGTCCTCTGGGACCACTCCAGCCTCCAGAGATCTGTCAAATAGTTCTGTCAAAGGTGCAGCCTGTACCTCCTTGAGTTCCCACAGCACTCTTAGCTGCACCTCCTCTGGTCTCATAGGTTTATCCATCTTCAGGTTAACAAGTGCTTTCCAACCTCTCTCCTGAGAGAAAGGACTAGTGTCCACTTCCCTCCCATCAAACCTCCTGCCGCTTTTTCATGGTCCCTCCCCTTCCCCATCCAATACAAAACACTAAGCAGAAGTATTTGTTCAAGATGTCTGCCTTTTCTTTGTCCTCCTCTGTACAATCCCCCTCCTCCCTCCTTAGCCTTACAGTCCCTCACTTAGTCTTCCTTTTTTCACTAACATACTTAAAGAAATGTCTTGTCCCCATTTGATACTGCCTGAGCTAATCTTTGGTCGGTATCCTATGATACTGGTGCTGGGTGAAGGGTGCCTACAATACCGGTGACCCCTTCCTCAGCGCATTGCAAGGACAGCCACAGGATGGAAGGGCGACCGGATGGGGGAGTGGGCAAGTATAGCAACAGGATGTCACTATATGTTCATGCTCAGGGGGTGGGAGTGGACATGTACAGCGGTGGGAGGGATGTGAGGTGGTGCCGCAGTGGTTGCTGAGCTCACCCAGTGGTGTGGTGGGTGGGTTGCGGCATCAGTCCGCAGGGTTACAGCATTCGGGTCCGGGCACTGGGCGCATTCATATTTAGCCTGGCACGAACCTATTTTTTAATGTTCCACCCCGACATGCACCCCTGAGTTGAGAATAGAAAACATTAAAACAAAGTCCCTGGCACCGTTATGCTGTGTGCGGGTGCCAGAGTGTAAAAAACATTTCGGCACTTTGACTGTGATCCCAGCAGTATGGCACCGGCTTTCACCATTATTACATAGAACCCTTTTTTCAGTTTTTGCTTTAGCCCTCCATGCTGCTTTCCCTGCCTCACCCTGTTTTTCCTCATACACTTCCTTGTCCTCCTCTCTCTGGGTCTCCTTATACCATCTGAAAGCTACACTTTTGGCTTTTAACTTACTAGCTACCTCCTTCAAGAACCATAGTGGTCTCCTCTTTCTTTTGCTTTTGCTTACTTGCTTAACACCGAGGTTTGTTGCCTTTCCTATGCCTTCTTAAAGTTTTACCCACTGTTCTACCACCAGTCTCCCTGCCAAGCCATTCCTGAGACACTCACCCATCTTTGTGCAATCAGCTCTTCTGAAGTCCAGGACTCTTGCTATCGTGTGGCTGGATTCTCTAGCTGTTCTTATATTGAACCACACTGTAGAATGATTACTGGTCCGCAGATGGTTTCCCTTCTTAATGTCTGCAACACTGTCCCTTTTAGTAAGCACCAGGTCCAGTATTGCACCATCTCATGTGAGTTCACTGACTAGTTGCCTGAGGAACACACCCTACAGGGAGTCCACAATGCCCCTGCTTTTAACTGAGGCCACAGTTGGAGACTCCAATCTACATCTGGCAGATTGAAGTCGCCCATCATCAGTAACACCTCCCCCTTTTCAGTCGTTTTGCTCATTTTTTTCAGAATTCTCTTATCTAATTCCTCCCCCTATGCCAAAGGCCCCTAGATCACACCTGTTTTAATAGTGGCTCAATTTCTGGACACGCTGATGACCTTATAGCACCTCCAACCCCCACCCAAAAATTCCCTGTATTTCTGTTGCTTTTATGCTTTCCTTCACATATAGTACCACTCCCCCTCCTTTCCTTCCCACCCTGTCCTTTCTAAAAAGCATGTATCCTGGTATGGCCATGTCCCAGTCATGGTTGTCAGTGCACTATGACTTGGTAATTGTCACAATATACAGGTTGGCCTATGCCATGTTGGCTTATAGGTCTGGGATCCTATTTCCCAGACTTTTAGCATTAGCACACATGGCCTTCCAGATTTTGCAAGTTTTTTGCCTGTCACGTCCCCTTTTCCATTTTGTTCCCCTTTTCTCTCTCTGCTCTTCTTGCTGCTTCTTCCTCCCATCCCCTTTTGCTAACCCCCTAGTTCATTGATTAACTTGCACCATGGTGGGACTGTCACCCCTTAGGATCTCCCTACACTCTATTCCAACTTGTGGAGGGGGGGAGTTCCTTTCTCCCTTTTTTCTTCAACCCCCCCCGGCCAGTTTAAACCTTCATCAAAGTAACGTTTAAACCATACACTGATAACTGTGGTACCCCTCCCAGATGGATGCAGGCAATCATCTCTGCATAGGCTCTTATCCCGCTAGGTGGTCCCTCAGTCCACAATGTAGCTATACCCCTATTCTCTGCGTCATTCCTTCAACCATGTGTTGAAGGTCTTGGTACGGAGCTCCCTCACCTTCCCCCTAGCATAGACAGGAAACACCTCCATGAAAGTTACAAAGCATGCTAAGACTTCTTCCCAGCTTGCTAAACTCCCCTGCTCTGTTCCTGCTTCATCCTTAGCCAGGCCATTTGTCCCCAAGTGGACAATGAGATCCAGCTCCCTCTCCCTGCCTACTACTTTAGCGATCCATAAGATACTCTTCCCATCCCTCAATGCTGTGGTGCCAGGTAGGCACCTGACCTCTATCTCTGCCCCCTTTCCTATTCCTAATGCTATCCCCCAACAACTGAGTTCCCAACCAGAAGTTGCTCCCTTCTTCTCTGTAGTCTTTTTCGCCCCTTCTTGGGCACCACTTGGGAGAGTCCCCACATACTCCCTGGCCATTACCACAGGTGCCTTCTCTTGGCAGTCCCGCTCCACCAGAGTAGAATAAGAATTTTGTAGTGGTACTAGTTGCAGATGAGGGTTGTGCCTGTGACTCCTTCTGTATCATTCCAGAACCCAACACCCACTCACTCCTCAAGCCCACCATAGTCCATCCATTCCTCCTGTCTGGCATCCTTTGAGGTAACACTGTCAGACTCAGAGGACCCTAGCTGGGAGAAAAGGTTCCCCAACTCCTAGCTAACACACCCCAGAGTCTAGTGACCTCTGTCTGTCTCATAACCAATGCAGCCTTCAGTCAAGAGACTCTCTCAGCCACCCCAGAGAGGGGCATACAGATGGAGCAATACCACAGTCTCCAGAAGGTCTCCCTGAAGACTGCCCCCTCACAGCCACTGCACTGCACCACTCCCCACATTCTGTATTCCTGCTCTCCGCACCCTTCCTGTCCTCTTTTGCTAGTACCTGGCATGGCTAAATTGTTGCATGCAATGTGTATTAGCAAAGTTCAATACATGAACCTTGCAAATGCACTAAGTTAGGAATATCACAGTTACTGGTATGCTATAACAACAGATACACAATCTTTACTCATATGAAAGTAAGGTATAACAACAACAACCAGTACACCAATAAACAATCCCGACACAGATACAGATATGCTATAAGAATAAGCACTACACAGCTACACAGTCCCTTCACAGATACAGGGATGGTATAACAACAAGCACTACACAGCTACACAATCACTCCACAGATATGGGAATGCTACAGTATAACAACAAGCACTACAAAGCAACACACATCTGTTCCATATTGTACACTGACAGTTGAAAGAAAAAGACACATAGAAACATAGAAACATGGACTTTGACAGCAGATAAGGACCGCTTGGCCCACCTAATCTGCCCATTTCCCTACCTACAGTATAAGATGCGGATCATAGTTAAACAACAGCCTATTTCTTCCTAACCCCCACAAGAATTGCCTTATGTCTGTCCCATGCATTCTTGAATTCTCCCACAGTTTTAGACCCCACAACCTCCTCAGGAAGGCTGGTCCATGCATCCACCACCCTCTCTGTGAAAAATTACTTCCTCACATTGCCCCTGAGCCGTCCCTCCTCTATCTTCAAATTGTGTCCCCTTGTTCTTGCACATCCCTTTTTCTGAAAGTTGCTACCCTCTTGGACTTTGTTGATTCCACTGAGGTACTTAAATGTTTCTATCATGCCCCCCCTCCCTTCTTTCCTCAAGGGTATACCTATTAAGCTCTTTTAGTCTCTCCTCATATGGCTTCTCTTGCAGACCCTGCACCATTTTAGTTGCCCCCCTGTGGACTGCCTCCATCCTGTCTATGTCCTTGCGGTGATGGGGTCTCCAGAACTGGACACAGTATTCCAGATGGGGTCTCACCAACTGTCTGTACAGAGGGACAACAACTTCCTGTTTTCCGCTGGTGATGCCTCTCCCTATACATCCCAATATCCCCCCAGCCCTCCATACTGCCTTCTCACATTGCTTGCCAACCTTAAGGTCCTCTGATATGATTACCCTCAGGTCACTTTCCTTTTTTGTTGTTGTTACTACCCCCCCCCACTGCGTACTCTTCCCCTGGGTTTTTGTTTCCCAGGTGCATTATTTTGCACTTCTTTGCATTGAATCCAAACTGCCATACTTCTGACCATTCCTCCAACCTTGCCAGGTCATTTCTCATCCTTTCCATGCCTCCTTGTGTATCAACCCTCTTGCAGATCTTTGTGTCATCTGCAAAGAGGCATACTTTTCCTTCCAGTCCCTCTGCAATGTCACTTATAAAGACATTAAAAAGGACTGGACCCAGTATTGAACCCTGCAGTACCCCACTAGTAACCCCCCTTTCTTCAGAGTGGGCTCCATTTACAATTACCTTCTGTGTCCATTTGTCCAGCCAATGTTTTACCTAGGCTACCACCCTGGGACCCACTCCCAGGCTGTTTAATTTGTTTATTAATCTTTTGTATGGGACTGTGTCAAATGCCTTTCTAAATTCTAGGTAAACCATGTCCACAGCCCCTCCCTGGTCTACTACTTTGGTCACCCAGTCAAAGAAATCAATTAGATTCATCTGACATGACCTTCCCGCTGTGAATCCATGCTACCTTGGGTCCTGTGCCCCTCTGGCCTCTAGGTACTCAACAATTCTTTCCTTCAGAAATGATTCCATCACTTTCCCTACCACAGAGGTCAAACTGACAGGTCTATAGTTTCCTGCCTCTGTCTTGCTCCCACTTTTGTGAAGGGGAATCACATCTGCCTTCCTCCAGTCCTCAGGTACCACACCATCCTCCCATGATTTGCTAAAAGGGTAGTCAGTGGTGTCACTATTTCTCCCTTTAATTCTTTTAGAATTCTGGTGTGAATCCCATCAGGCCCCATTGCTTTGTCCACCTTCAGTTTTAGGAGTTCTTTCAGAACCCTTTCTTCTGTGAAAGGACTGGGATCGACCCCCTATCCAGAGTGCTTCTGATAATTGGATTAGGTACCTCCCCCTCCTCCTCTTTTGTGAATACTAAGCAGAAGTATTCATTCAGTATTCCTGCTTTTTCACTGTCTCTCTCTGCCCATCCACCGTCCATTCTATTCAGCCTCACTATCCCTCCCTTTGTCATTCTATGCTCCCAGATGTACCTATAAAAGGTTTTATCCCCCTTCTTAACTGAGTTGGCTATCTTTTACTCAGTTTTGGCCTTTGCTATTCTGACTTCCCTCCCTGCTTACTTCTGCCTTAACTGGTACAGTTCTCTGTCCTGCTCCTTCTGTGTTTCCTTATACTTCCTAAATGCTATATTTTTCTCCCTAACCTTCCCCTCCACCTCTTTTGAGAACCATAGTGGCTTTTTCTTTCATTTTGAGTTGTTTATTAGATAGATAAAAAGTTTTATTTTTTTAACAGATTAATAACTTTTAGGACCAAAGGCCCTGTTTATCAAAGTTGTCCTGTTTAAGATTACAATTTCAAAAAACAATGACATCATGTAATTATATTACAGGAACAAATCTTACATATAAGACAAACAGATTCACTATATAGATTACAAAAAACATGCATGTATACACAATACATCAGTAAAATTCAACAATTCCATTACACTTTAAATATGCGTTTATCCAGACAAGTCCACAGATTTGATAACTAACAACAGAAAATAATTATTTACATTCTCAATATTATCATGTTTAATCAAAAACATCAGGGAAGAAAAGGAGGAAAGGGAATGGATACAGATGAAAATGAAAGAAAGAAAAAAGGGGGAAAATTAAAAGAAAAAAATTAAAGGAAAATATGTAATCTAAAAAACACCATAACAAATGCATCTATATCTCCAAATAGTATTCAAAGAATACTTAAATTTATTAAAACTATTAATAGTTCTAATATGTGAATCTATTTCATTCCATATTTTTGGCAAATAGAAATTGCGTTGCATTTTACTATAAACATTTAATTCTAAAGGAACCTTTTGACATCTATGCTTTAAATGTCTTAGGTTATATCTGTCAGAAATAGGAACACCAAGAGAGGGCACACCTTGATTAAACTTCCCTCCATATTCAAAGAAAGCTTTATACCCTAAAAGTTTATTTCAACAAGTTGCAAGGGAATCCCAACCAAGGTCCTGGAGTAGATTACAATGATGAGTATTATAGGGGCATTTCGTTACATATCTCGCTATTCTATAATATGTTTTATCTAAACTATTTAGTAAATATTTAGGGGCAAACTGATAAATTAAACTACCATATTCTAACATTGGTAAAAGTAATGTATAGCCACTCTATTTCTAGTCTCTCTTGATAGTACAGATGTTTTCCTCCTTAACACACCCAATCTAGAGTTAACTTTTTTAGTTGTATTTATGATATGAAAAGAAAAAGTAAGGGAGCTGTCCATATAAACTCCCAGATACTTATATACCGAAACTTGTTCTAACATTAAACCCCCTAAAGAAAAAATGTTTAACATCTGATGAGGCAGTTTATTTTTAGAATGAAAAAGCATCACCTGAGTCTTCTTAGTACTAAGGACCATTCTAGATTGAATTAACCAGTTTTGTAGAATATCAAAATCAAATTGCAATGATTTTTGTAAGTCACCCAGACTTTTGGCTTTCCCTATAAGGGCCATATTGTCAGCATATAAATAAATCTTACTATTTTGAATGCATGAAGGAAGGGAATTTATATAAATCAAAAATAATAGGGAACCCAAGATTGAACATTGGGGAACTCCCTTAAAAGTACTCTCTATGTCTGACATTATTCCATCTATAAGTACCTGTTGTGTACATTCGGTCAGATATGATAATATCCATGTCTGAACAGATTCTGATATACCCATCTGAGCCAGCCTTTTTATCAGTATACTAAAGTCAACTAAGTCAAAGGCCTTTGAGAGGTCGACGAACACCACCCCAACAGACTCCCGGACCTTGAGACCACTTGCCACAGAGTCCAGGAAGTCCATCAGGGCAGTGACCATTGACCTCCCCTGCCTAAAGCCCGCCTGACAATCAGTCAGGAGTTTATACTTCTCCAGATGTTCACATAACTGGGCACAAACCAGGCGTTCGAAGACCTTCGAGACAATCTACAATAAGGCTATTGGTCGATAATTTGATTGATTATTCCTATCTCCACCCTTGAAGACAGGAATAATTTTGGAATTTTTCCAAAAGTCTGGATAACTTTTTTGCTGAAGGCTAAAATTAAAAATATTTGTCAATATTGGACTTATTTGCTGTACTGAAGCTTTCAAAAAAATTGGCTCTATTCTATCCATCCCTATTGCTTTCCGTGAATTTAACCATCTTATTTGCTTCTTAATGTCACCAATTTTAATTGCCTGAAAATAGAAACATGGTGTACCCTCTCTATATTGTGTCTCCAAAGGCCTAATCTGTTGGAAATCATTACTCTGATTATAATCAACTTGTTTTCTTTTAATATCAGGAAGATTACACAAATACTGATTCAGGTTATTTACTACTTGTTTTGTAGACATCTCCTCCCCCAGTACATCCTTAAAAATTATTTTCGAGTGTTTCCTTTCCCTACCCTCCAAATCCTTGATTAAATTCCAATACTGAGCTGGATTTTTTGTTTGGTTCACTTCGTTTCTATAATAACTTTTCCTTGCTTTTCTTATTAGACTTTTACTTTTATTTCTAATCTTCTTAAACAATTTCCAATCTTCCACTTTTAAAGATCGATTTGCCTTTTTCCATATCCTGTCTTTCCATCTTATAAACTTTTTAATTGTTTCATTTACCCATGGATTATGTTTAAGTCTTTCTCTAGATTTTTTAAAGGGAGCACTTTTGTCACATACTTCTAAATATATCTTTGTGAATTCTCTAACTGCCATATCTACCTCTGGAATCAAATCTATACGAGCCCAATTTACTTGTCCCATTTGAATCTGAAAAGCAGATCTATTAAAATGTTTAAAATCTTTAACATATTGACAATTTACAATGTCGGAAGTTTCATAATTGTAATTAATATTACACTCAAGATAACAATGATCTCCTAAATTTGGAGAACCTACTTTATAATCCAATAAGTGAATCCCATTTGAAATAAAAATCAAGTCCAAAATGTTTCCTGCACTAGCATATGTACTTCTACGTGTGGGAATATTTATTACTTGATAAGACCTAATGCCTGAAATTCAGATTGCAGTTTAAAACCTCTTTCTGCACCCCATGCTGTATTAAAATCTTCAATCAGGAGTACATCCCTTTGGCCAATCAACATATTTAATTTAAAAGCCAAAAGCTCAAATGCTGAAATGTTTATTTTTGGGTGAGAATATACTACTCCAACACATATTTTTATTCTAGTCATATAGACCAGTAATATCTCAGTGCCCTCAATATTGCCAGAAAATAGCAGCTCTACATGGCCCAAATTACTTCTCATATAAAGTGCAACTCCACCTTTCACACAAAGGTTTGTTGCCTCTGTGATAGCAGTTTTGATGCTTCCCCATTGTTGCTCCACCCCTCCTTCTTGCCTGTTTGCTAGTGCTTTTCTGAGGCACACTCCCATCTTGCCAAAGTCTGCCCTCCTGAAGTCCAGTACCTTCACTTTTGAATGGCTTGACTCTGTAGCTGAGTTTATCATGAACCACACTGTTTGGTGGTCACTTGTTCCCAGATGGCTACCCACTTCTAGATCTGAGATCCTGTCACTGTCCCCATTTGAGAGTATGGGGTCTAAGATTGCTCCCTCATGAGTGGGTTCCAAAACTAGCTGTCTGAGGCATGACCCCTGTAGGGCATCAAGAATTGCTCTGCTCTTGGATGTGGCTGCAACAAAGGTGCTCTAGTTAACATCTGGCATATCCAGGTCCCCCATCAACCGTATCTCCCCTTTCTCTGCCATCCTAAGGATGCCTTCTATCATATCCTTTTCCATTACCTCCCCCTGAGATGGGGGTCTGTATACAACCCCTGTCCAGATTGTGGTGCCATTTCCAGTCTCTAAGGTGACCCACAGTGCCTCCTCTCCTCCCTGTTCACTCTTTTGTTCCAATGCTTTCATCCCTTCCCGTACATAGAGAGTGACTCCTTCCCCTCTTCTCCTCTCCCTGTCTCTCCTGTAGGTTGTGTACCATGGTATGTTAACATCCGAGTCATGGTTCTCTGTGTACCATGTGTCTGTGACTGCCACAATATCCAGGCATTCCTCTTCCATCAAGGCCACCAGTTCAGGGAGCTTGTTTCCCAAACTATGGGCATTGGTACTCATTACCCTCCATTTCTTGATGGCCTTACCCCTTTTTGCCCCATCCCTGTCCTTATTGCTTTTGTTGTTTTTATCCATTTACCCCTACCCTTCTCCCTATCGACATCTATATCTTGGTGTTTACCTCACTTACTACCCTGTTTTTGGGGGAAGCTAGGATTTCCCTTCTCCTTTCCAGTGCCTCCCCCCTCGGCAAATTTAAACCTATTACCTAGGATCCTGGTTCCCCTCCTGGAGAGATGCAGACCATTATGCCAGTATAGGCCTGCATCACTCCAGGTGGATCCCCACTCCCCAATGAAGCCAAACCCCTGAGCTCTGCACCAGTTTTTCAACCACTGATTAAATCCCATGGTGTGGAGCACCCTAGTCTCATCCATGCCATACACAAGCAGCACCTCTGAGAAGGTTACCACACCTGCTACTTGTCTAAGGCCCCTCCCCAACTCAACAAACTCTTCCTGCACTGCTGTGATCCCTTTCTCAGCCAGATCATTTGTCCCTAGGTGGACAATGACATCTGGCTCCCTCCCCTGTGCAGCTGCTCCGGTGATTCTGAGGATTCGCTCCCTGTCCCTCCAAGCCATGATGCCAGGCAGGCATCTTATCTCCCTCTCCCCTTCCTCCCTCAGTTCTACCCTCCTAACAATGGAGTCCCCCACCAGGAGTTGTTTCCTTCTCCTGTGGGGTCCCATGCCACCCTCCTATGAGTCTCCTTTGTGGTGGTTCTCAGCATCCTCCTTGGTCTTCACTGCAGGTCCCTCAATAGAGGAACCACACTTTGCCAGAACAACATATGAATTGTGGAGAGGTTATACTGGAGGGATGTGCTTCTGTTCCACCACCCTTGCCCTCCCTGAGCCCTCTGTGGTCCAACTGCTCCTCTTTCTTGGCAACCTCTGAGGCAATGGCAGTGGCCCTGTTGGTCCCTGGGTGGGAGAGGAGGTTCCTCAAATCCTGGCCAACTCAGCCAGGAGATGAGCAACCTCCCCCTCAGCCCAAAGAGGTGCCTGCAGATGGAACAACATCGCATCCTCCAGAACATCTCCTGGAAGACTGCTGCTTCACAGCCACTACACTGTACCACTCCCATGAAGTCTTATTTCTGGCCCCTTAACTATTGTTTTTGATACTTACTCTTTCCTCTGTTTATTTATTTATATATTTTTTATTTTTTTTCTCCCTAATTACTTACTGCCTCTGTGCCCTTTAAGTTCCTGATCTTCCTGTTCTGAGGCAATAAGTTTCTATATTTCTCAGTAGTCTCCTTACTTGCTCAGAGTCAGACCTCCAGCAGCTAGGGGAGGACGGAGAGCTAATCTTTTCCTTCTAGGATGGTGAGTCTTTTGTGGCTCTGTGATCACTCACTTTCTGCTGTCAAACAGGAAATTCCTGTTGGCAGTCAAATCCTGTGCCTATAAAAGTAGAACTGGCTTAGGGTTAGGGGTGGAGGGGAGAGAAGGAGGGCAATATAGTCCCAGTAGAGAAGTATAGTTATAACAGCAGCTCCTTCCTCTTGCTATTATCTGCCTGTTCTCTGACAGAAACTATCTAGGGCAGTTTTTAAAGCTGTCTTCAACCTGGCTTCCTTCTAGCTAAGCCACTCCCCCTACTTTACAGCTCTTTCTACACTTAGTTAATTGCACAGCTAACAATTCCCTTCAGCCAACTGAGACAAACACCTAGATAACTGCACAGATAACAATTCACTTCAGCCAACTCAGACAAACACACCAACTCTTTTTTTTGGTTTTTACCCTAAATTGAAGGTCCCAGTAGTAGAGTTCTAGTTCTTAAGCCCCAGTAAATAAGTATAGTTATAACAGCAGCTCCTTCCTCTTGCTGTTCTCTGCCTGTTCTCTGACAGAAGCTAACCAGGGCAGTTTTTAAATCTGGCTTTAACCTGGCTTCCTTCAGGCTAAGCCACTCCCCCTACTTTACAGCTGTTTCTACACTTAGCTAATTGCACAGATAATTCTGTTCAGCCAACTGAGACAAACACCCAGATAACTGCACAGCTAACAATTCACTTAAGCCAACTCAGATACACACTAACTCTTTTTTTTTTGTTTGTCTTTACCCTGAATTGAAGGTCCCAGTAGTAGAGTTCTAGTTCTTTAGCACCAGTAGAGAAGTATAGTTATAACAGCAGCTCCTACCTCTTGCTGTTCTCTACCTGCTCTTATTGCTCAATTAACTAAAAGTTTTGTGTATACATGGAAAGCATTTATTTATACAATATTCTCTTTGTGATTGGGCTGGGATAAGACCATGTCCTAGCTGTTATGCAGAGAGAGTTAAAAGCAAGGATCTATTTTTTCTCCTCTCCTAGTCTGCCACTTGGCTGGCTTTTGCCTGTCTGATTGTACAATCAAATTTTCCTTCTGGCACTTAGGAATTGACCACTCTGATAGTCCCACAATTACCTCTGTTATTGCCCTTCTTTCACTTGCTGTTTCAATTCTTTCTTTCTCCACTTGCTTCTCTGTGGTTAAAATAATATGTGAATCTGTATGTGAAACTGGGTTCCCCTAGTTTGCAAATGTATCTAATTATACTGTTGTAAATGAATGCAGATAGCTACTTGGGTTTGTTAGAAAAGTTAGCAATTTAGAATACAGGGGGTTGACCTTGAAAAACCTTTTGACCTTTTCCCAAGCTTGTTAACCAAATTGTCAGCAAGACATCAGCCCTGGGACAGAATGTCTCCATTGGTTGCACCTATTAAGAAGACTAATGTACCAGTCAGGCTGGTCACAGGAAGGGCAATGACAAAATCTTGTTACATTTTGTGAAAAACAGGAGATGAAACTTACAAGAATAGGATGCAGAGGTTAAACTGCCAGGCAAAGATATGTCATAGTAAGAGAGCAATGTTTTGTTTGGTTAGTTTGAGACAGACATTGAGACTTAAACTGAAAAAAGACTCTCAGATGAAGGACTTTTTTTTTGTTTGTCATGTCTTTTTGAAGTGCCATCCTTTACCATTTAATTTTTTATCTTATTGTTATTAATAATAATAAAATTCTGCTTGCAAATTTTACTTCTCCTGTATTGCCTATTTTTCCTGACCTTTGCCTCACCCACAGCTGGTGTTAGACAAAGTGGGATTTATGCCGTGCATACTGTACACTAGGAGGTTTGTGCATGGGTGCTAGCCTGGTTCCAGAGAAACACAGAAGAAAGGTATTGACCTTGCAACAGCAAGCCCAGGATTGATTACCAGAAGAATGGCAGCCAGATTAGAAGCAAAAAAAAAAGTCCTTCATCTGAGAGTCTCGTTTCAATTTAAATCTCAATCTCTCTCTCTCTCTCTCTCTCTCTCTCTCTCTCTCTAACCAAACAAAGCATTGCTTTCTTTATATTTTATATGAGATATGTGGTAAATCATTCCAGTAGATAGGGACTGCTATCAAGAATGCCACATCTCCTGGGACTGCCAGTGGTATTCCCTCACTAGAAAGTGAGGATTATGGTAAGCCATAAGGCCTATAGAAGGGCACTGACTTCAATAGAATTAATAGTGGCCATGTCTGGTCTGGGCTTTATATGTCAAAATCAATACATTAAAGCAGCCTGTGTAGTTTACAGTGCACAAACATTGTATACTTTGACATCTTGGCAAATTTCAGAAACCTAGCTAATACATTCTATATCACCTGTAGGTGGTAACTATGACACATTGGTTATGCTTACATAGAACAGGCTGCAAATACAGTCATCGAGGTGAAATGCGATGAATGCATACATTGAAAGGGTTACATCACAGGAACACAGGAATACAAGATGGATGAAGAATTATTTGCCCATCATGTAAATCCTTTGTTTCTCAATAATGGTTAAGGAAGTGGGCCACTGGCAACTTCAGTTTGGTTTCACATTGAGGCCCATAAATTAAGTTTTGCCTTGGGCTTTGAGAATTCAACCAAACCACTTCAGCTCTCAATGCAGTAAGTGGCATGGGGTAAAGCAGGCTACAAATAGATGGGTATACAAAAAGCCTTAATGTCAGTGTTGAATGCTAAATTACTATATCTTACTTTTGGCCAGTGCTGTGGCATGTATCTACTGTGCATTACTGTTTGTGGGGTTGTGATAGAGTCTACAAACCCCACTAAGGTTGCTACAGCCCATCCCGAGCTGCAGTAATAGTTGCTATTCATTGCTGACATCAAGGTATATACCCCCTAATGAGTGAAGCACCGGGGCATTTGAGTAACAGTTCTCCAGCTCCAACTCTGTGTGTATGTGGGTTTCTAATTGCTGATGTTCTACCACAAATAAATTTAACTGGACATATACTTATTGTTTCGCTAGTGCATTTCTGACCCACTACACAGTTGCTCTGGAGTGCAGTTGTATTTGATGTAATTAAAGTCTCATTTGGGTAAAGTAAGACCCTCAACCTGCACCCTGCCTGAGACCAGTGAGTGCAGTATTCACTAAGGATCCAGTGTACCCTTTGTTGCTCTGCTTTACCTCTATGCCAGTACTATATTCTCTTTGGAGTCTGGTCCAGTTGATATTCAAATTATACAATCACACCTCCCCCCCACCAAAAAAACAAATTATGAATAAAAAAAAGCATAAATGAAAAGAAATAAAAAAAAACACATTAAAGATAGGGCATTACATTGCCAGGAGTGCAGTGCAGTGCAACCCTCCCTGGAAAACAAACAAACTTTGGGGAGGCGACCACCAAGACAAGCAGAAGAGTTAAAACATTCATAAAAGATACTCTTTAAAAAACATTGCTCACCACACTATCCAGTCTTCATTTTTTATTTTATTATTTGATGTCAACAGGTCAGCATATATGGCACTATCAACGTTTTTCAGAAAAAGCACTGCGTCATCAGGAAACCAGATACTAATCACCTGTTTCTGTAAAACAAATATAATATAAAAATAAACATTTGCTTTGTTGTCTGATATAACTTTTCAAAAAGAATGTTATAAACTTAATATAATTACTGGCCGCAGTGTTTATCAGCCTGCTAATCTGTGTTTCAAAAGCTATAATAATCTGCTTCAGTGATATCAATCGGTTACCCTGTTATTAGGGAGCTCCATAATAACTGTGTAAGGTGTAACCAGTTGATATCACTCAAAAAGAGTTTGAGTTTCCTAAACACCTAAAATGCTTGCACCAGCTTCAATAAATAGGATTAGCAATGATCATTTTACTTATGAAGATGAACTATAAACTTCTGTGCTGTGCTGTACTGTGCTTCACCACTCCATCCCCCACCCTTGCCCTCAAGAGGCGCAACAGTTTTTCTCACCTCTCCCTCCCGTGCATGTCCAGCTCTGATCATACATGGAGTCAGCCTGTTTCTTTGGGGTCTGATGAGAGTATCAAACAGACAAAAAGACACAAAAAACTAATTAAATACCGCAGCAGTTCACCAACAAGACATAGATATGTGACAAAAAAAAGAGGTAGAATTTTTATTTCACATTTTGAAGCTGCATAGACTTTCTGTAGTCTGTATGGAGCACATAGAAAAATGATCTCTTGACAAAGCACAGTGTGCCTGTGCGATACATAGAGAATAATAGATAGGCAACTGTGTGTTATGGATTTTTTTTACACACCCAAGGTGTGTGATAACCCATAAACCTCGAGAGCGAAGCTCGAGAGGTTTATGAGGTAATCACACACCAAGGGTGTGTTAAAAAAAAAAAATCCACATACACACAGTTGCTTATTTTTAATTTTTTATAATTACTGGCAACCCCCTTTATAAAAAATGCAGAGTATCTGCTATTTACAAACACACACACACTCTCTCACACACACACACTGTCTGTCTCTCTCTCTCTCACACACACACACACGCTGTCTTTCACACACACACACACACACACACACACACACACACTGTGTGTCTGTCTCTCTCTCTCTCTCTCTCTCTCTCTCACACACGCTGTCTCTCTCACACACACTTTCTCTTTCAGACCGACCTTTTTTCAGCGCAGCATCTCCCGATCCGAGACACGCGAGATCAACCAGATAGTCCTTTTCTATTTGGAAGGTGGGATCAACCAGATAAAACATTTAAAAATCAAATACAGATGGGAGGTAGTAAATAAAACAGCTGCAGTAGATAGCGAGAAAACGACAGCCATTTTTTAAATTATTCAACCCGCCCACTCACAGAGCACGAACCAATGAAAAGACAGAATACAGATGAGTGACACACAAAGGAGACAGGTGGTTTTGCAAATGCCGTAATAACTCGTGTTTGAGTTATTACGGCATTTTAAGGTGCTTGAAAACCGTTTGTTAAAGGGGGTTGCCAGTAATTATATTGAGATTCTGCTGGGTAGGCATGGTGGACGGTGCTGCTATGCTGACTGAATAAATTATTTGAACTACTAAGTTCTTGGTCTGGCATGAGTTAGTGCCTCAGTTTTATGTTTTTTTGGATATCTAGCAGTGTTGATAAACTCTGCGAGCCAGTAAATTAGAACAAATAAATTGTGTGCAAATGTATTACTTGTTTTTTTCACACACCCTCGGTGTGTGATATCTTTTTAAACCCCTCGAGCTTTGCTCTCAGGGTTGAAATGGCATCACACACCTCAGTTGTGTGAAAAAGACTCATAATACAAATCTGAAATGTATTATATGTAAGCCACCCCTTTTTGTGGGGCTTACTATTAGTTATCTAGCTCTCCCTCTGGTAGTCTTCCTACCCCATGGAGCTGTGAACATTGATTTATTTATTTAATTTTATTAATTAGTTTTATTTGCCACTGTGTGTTTGGGGTTTATTTCAGTATGCCTGCACTAACTTCAGTAGCCCCCTAGTGTCATGTCTGCACTCCTATGGTTCCTGTATGTGCTCTGTACCAGTTCTCCAGGTGCCATCTGTTTGGTGACTCTCTGTCCTGAATGAATTCTGTGGATAAAGTAAGACAAAATATTTTCTCCAGTCTATTCCTGGCTGATGTTTCTGGTTTGTGCCCCCTCAGCCTCTATTTACATCAGGACCACTAGACAAGTGGCTTTGTGGAGGGGGGGTTACAAATGTGAGAGCTCATCCATGATTTAAATTATTGGGCTAGACTTGTCAGTGGTGTGTTTTGTGGGGCTGCAGAATGTGGGGGCCTTCGGGGGTCTGGTCTGCGTCATTGCAGAAGGTCACCATTTTGGTCCCATTTTGCACCTTTCCCATCCTAGCTGCAGAAGATGGTGCCTATCAGGCCTGTTGTGGAACATTATGTGGGGTATGTGGAGGATGCTGATTGACTGGTGGCTCTGAGATTCATGAGGGAACATGTGGGCAGGAGCCATTTTTTCACAAGCTACCCTAGAGTGCAAATTGTCTCATCATGACAGGAAGATTACCATCAGACGAGCCTCAGGCTATAGTGCCTGCTTTCCTGCTATCTTGGCTGTGGAGGTTCACAGGAAGGGGAGCAGCTGCTGAAAGGTGCATGAGATGTAATTATCAGGGTGAGGGTGCAATAAGGCTTCTTCCATTGTGTTCAGTTTGTGCCAGGTGGCCGATGCCCGGACTGCTTGAGCCACCTCTCTATGTCATTGCTTGGCTGTATCCATCTGTACCATCTTCTGCCACTGCTTTGTTGTTGTCTTTGGGGAGTCAGTATTTGGCTGATGATTCTAGGGCTTCAATGCCTCAAGTGGAGTCCCTGGCCCCTTCCCCTGACATTGTGGTGGAAGCTATGGAAGAGGAGACCCAAGGGGGTGCAGGATGGCATAGATGTCTGCCCAGTCCTCCTTCACCTGCCACCATTGACTATTCCTGTGGCAGAGGGAGAGGATGAGGAAAGTTTGCTACATCTGGTGACCCTTCCCCTGGGACAAGGGAGTTGTCCTGTGCTTCCTCATCTGGCAACAGTTATCAAACCTGTGCTTTTCAGGAGGAGGCATCTGGAAATGTGTCTCCTAAGCCATCTGGGGTGGTAAGACCTAAGTATGAACCAATGTTGGAGGAGCCATCTGTGACGCCTCCTGGTCAAGCCCTTCGACCCTATCAGTTTGCAGACCAGGATATCTATCAAGCAATCCCCCACCCATGCAACAAGCCTGTGCTGGCCTTGCCAGACAATATTCTGCACCTCCTGGTGCTGAGCAAGGCTATTTGAATCAAAATGGATGGACTGTTAAGCTCAGACCCCATGAATGTGTGTTATAGGAATGGTGTGTGGCTGGAGCCTGGGAAAGCATGCCGGACCAGTGTAAGAGATCCGCCTGAGTGATCAGAAGCGGAGAGATGGATGAGATGCTGGCTGCACATGAAATACCCCAGTGCTGATTACCCCTGTATGACTGAGAGGCTGTGGGATGTAGTGAAGGAAAACATCCTGACTGGGTATTCCATGGAATGGTCCAGAAGCTCCAGCTTAGAAATGATGATTCCAGCCCACCATTGGAGAAGGTGACCTGGCATGCTAAGTCCCTATGCCACTCTGCAGCTTGCAGTGGGCTTACTTTATTCAAGCACTATGCTCTGGTCCATGATGTGGCTGGGTGTCACATGGAAACACTATGTTATCTCCATGGATTCCTTTTCTGATGAAACAACCAAACCAGACCCCACATTTTACTATCCCCACAGCAGGGGGCCTGCCATTTAATCTGAAGCACCAGTGGACTTTTATATTGCCAGGAGTGTGTTGGATTAGTTAAAGGGTAAATGACTTTTGTGCTTCCAGTTGACCAGTATGCATAAAAAGGAAGTTGTGCCCATAGGGAGTCGCTGCAGGGACTGTATCCTGGATTGGGAATGGAACTGTGTGGACTTTCCCCTTGTATTTCTATAAGCGGTAGTGAAAAGAAAAAAAGAAGAAAGAAAATTCTCTCTCCCCCCTTGGTTTAGGTGGATAAATGAGCTATAGTTATCCTGTTCTGGTTATGTGCTCTTAGTATGTTGTGAATAATGTTGGTATGGCTAGGCAGTGGGTCATGTTGGTGGCATATGAATGAGTGTGTGTTTGGGGTGCTTGACAGAATGAGAGTACTAAGTTTAGCCATTTCATATGGTATGACAAAAAATGAAAATGATAGTATAAGTGTTTTCCTTTATTAATTTGCAGCCTGGCAATTTTTCGTTTAAATGGTACAATGTGACTGCTATGGGGTTGCTCAGGCAAATGAGCTCCCCTCAATTTTCTACAGGTTCCCTTGGTTCCCAGTTTGCTGGCATGCCTGTGGGTAACTAGGTGGATAAGGAGTGTGCATACCTATTCAGCAGGTTTTCTCATGGATGGCCAGGTGCCCCATTCCCTGGAGGGGAAGGGATTTTAAGTGGGGGAAGAGTGTAAGCCACCCCTTTTTGGGGGGCTTACTATTAGTTATCTAGCTCTCCCTCTAATAGGTTGGTCCTTAGATATGACTGGCAAATCCAGCCCGGTGGAGCTGAGGGTTGAGGCGCTGGACACCACACCTCACGCCACACCAGTGACCCAGGTTCAGGAACAGATTCGGGTCATTCATGGGTCAGCCAGGGGAGGTAAGGATTGAGCATCCAGAGGACTGCTCTCCTCCCTCAGGGAGGGGGGTTTGTGCTATGTGCATCAGCATAACAAGAGGGGTTCAGCCCACACCCAGGGTGTTTGGCTGCCTCCGCGGAGGTGGAAACAGCTGCTATGCCCATTGCACAGGCACAGGCCAGAAAAACAGAGGAAAATACCGAGACCTGGCAGGACCTGAAATGGCCCCGATGTGCCGGAGGATGTACCCCTCCGAGAGGGGGGTCGTAGCCCCTGCCAGGTCCAAGGAGGTGGTGACAAATAATGTTGTGATAAAAAAGATATGACTGGCAGATAGGGGTCTACCCTTTGGATGTTTCCTTGGGCTCCTTGCTGTATAAAAAGGGTGTGGTAGAAGGTACAGGAGTCCAGCAGTGACATCTGGTACAAGTAGTTGGCTGGGGGTTCGAACCCCGGCCCAGGGGAGTTGCAGCCTTCAGCCCTCTGTGCTTCTCCATGCTCCGGTGTTTAGGGTGGTAAATTAGGGACAAGCAATAATTAGGGATAGGACCCCACTTGAGTTCTTGGGAGCTGCGGCCAGGAAAGGAGGAGTATTGTTTGGTCCACCCTGTGCTCCACGGCACCGAGGTGGGTCAGGGCCTATTCCATTTGGGTGAATTTGGCAGGGGGACACTGTGGTCATGGCAGGGCTATGGCATGGCTTTTCTGGTGGTGGCAGCATCAGTGGGCCATTACCCAAAGCGGCACGTGGCCATAGTTATGCTACAGGCGGCATGCTTGGAAAGCACGGGACAGGGGCCTGCCATGCCTGTGTCTGGGGCATGTCCTCAGTTCTGGCCCTATACAGCAGGACAGCAAGATGAACCTGGAAGGAGGGAGCTGGTCACTTGGGTAAAAGCTCCCTAGTATTTAGATCCACACAGGTGGTGAGGAGAAAAGTTGGGCCTGGTGTAAGAGAGGGCTAGTGAGTGTTAAGTGCTGAGCCCAGTGTCCATGTTAGGCCATGTTTAGTGAGTAGGCTACCTGTGGAAATGCTACCCTTACTAGTAGTTTGTTTGAGCCTTTCTCAGGCTCAGTGCCTGTGTGGAGCTCATTCCCGAGCCCTTTTCAGCCAAAGTGGGACCGCAGTTTCATACAGCCATAGATCAAACCTGTTTGCAACTTGTGCCAATGCTCCATTGTCCTCCAGCCCCATGGAGCTGTGAACATTAATTTATTTATTTAATTTTATCAATTAAATAGTTTTATTCTCCACTGTGTGTTTGAGGTTTATTTCAACATGCCTGCACTAATTTCAGTTGCCTCTAGTGTAGTGTAGTGTCAGAATGGCTCTTTTTTTGCCATTAGTAATTACATTCAAATATTTGGGCATACACCTGGACCACTGCTTGAGCATGATACCCCACGTTGACAGACTGGGAAAGAAAAGAAATCAAAAACTGGGATTTTTGTATAGAAATGTGAACTCCTTCACTGACCAGGCCCCAGAGACTATAGCTAGGCAAGTTCTCATGCCCACTCTTGAGTATGGGAACATTATTTTTTACCAATGTAATGGTATTTTTGAGTCTAAATACAAAACATTGTATAACAATATATGCAGATCTGCACTAAGGGCCCCACTAAGAACTCATCACTGTCACTTGTATACTAAACTGGAAGTGCTATCTCTGGATAGGCAGTTAAAGGATCTTGTAACTACCTTTGCATATCGAGTTGGTAGTTCAGCAGAATCACAGGTTTTATCTAACTCCCTGACTCAGAAGAATAGTGTGAAGTGTACCAGGACTAGTGGCTTAACACATTATCAAATCCCTGCCTTTAAACTCCAAATGACTGGAAGGCTTTTACATGGTATGTACCTACTTTGTGAAACGAATACGGAAAATTGATATTCAATGCTAATAGCATTTTACATTTTAAGCAAATGTTACGCAAACTCTTGTATACTGGAAACTTGTGTAAATGCACTTAATCGTATTAACTGTATTGTTCATTAATGTTCCTATTATGTGATGTTTTATGTGTCAGGTGTGGCTGAAAAAGGGCAGCGCCCAGGCCACTTCCTGGTAATAAATAAATAAATAAATAAATGTCTGCACTCCTCCAGTTCCTGCCTGTGCTCAGAACTAGTTCACCGGGTGCCATCTCTTTGGAGACTCCCTGTCCTGTATGAGTTCTGCGGATAAAGTAAGACAAAATATTTTCTCCAGCCTACTCCTGGCTGATGTTTCTGGTTTGTGCCTCCTCAGCCTCTATTTACATCAGGACCCCTGAAAAAGTGGCTTTGGGGGGTTTACATATTATATATATATATATATATATATATATATATATACACACACGTACACTAGTAGGAGGAGGGAGGTCATAATACCCTTGTAAACCCAGCTGGTTAGGCCACATCTGGAGTATGGGGTCCATTTCTGGAGTCCATACATCAAGAACGATGTGGAGAGCATTGAGCGCATCCAGAGGAGTGTGACAAAGATGGTTAAGGGAATCAGTCACTTAACATATGAAAAGAGACTGAGGGTCGTAAAGTTAAATAAAGACTTTGATTGATTGATTGATGTACTCGCTGGAACAAAGGAGAGAGAGGGGGGACATGATTGAGACATTCAAATACTTAAAAGGTATTAACAAAGTGGCAGCAGGGAGCATATTCCAACTAAAGGGGCAATCAACGGCAAGGGGCCATGATTTGCAAACTGTAGGGGAGAAGTTCAGAGGAAACATTAGGTAGCACTTTTTCACAGAAAGGGTGGTGGATAAAAGGAATAGGCTTCCGGAAGAGGTGGTCAGAGAGAGGATGGTGGGAGGGTTCAAGGGGGCCTGGGACAGGCACAGGGGCCTGTTGGCAAGGGGGGGTTACAGTTAAGTCCTAGCAGTGGTCTGGGCAGATTAGGTGGGCCTGGTGATCCTTTTCAGCCATCACGTTTCTATGTTTATATATATATATTTTATTTTATTTATTTATTTCCTCATTCAGAAGTAACCTTTGAGCAAAGTGCTCTTTTTCAAAGGTTCCACGCCATAACATGAGGACAATTCACAGAAAAGTAAGTTACAAATTATGGGTATACAAGTACTGAGGCATGAACAGATACAAGATATAACAACAAATAATCTTACTATTTACATTTGTGGGCAAATTCATATAGAGGAGTAACAAATTGCAATCAAGTACATCCCAAGAAACATAGCAAGTGCTGTGAACTTAAGTAACAAAATTAGCGTGAAGTAAAGCAGCCAGAAGGAGGCTTTGTAATTTTTTTCCTGAAAAGAAGGTGGGGAGGAGGGAGGTGGAAGAAGGGTTAAAGGTAAATAGGGTTTTCAGGTAGTCGGAAATGGGAGCTAGGTGCTATCTATAACAGTCAGTATGAGGAGGGGCTGGGACCAGGGAGGAGCTTATAGCATTGGAAATGAAGGAATGGAGGAGCTGGGGATTATCAGGGAAGGCAAGGGGAGTTGCACATGGTAGTATGTAATCTAGTGACAGGATTGGAGCAACCCAAGATAATAGCGAGACATAGGAGGTGGGGGGGGAGTGCCATGCCAAGGAAATACTACTGAGACCCATATGAGGAGGGGGCAATATTCCCCACTTTCAGGATTCAAGAATGCATGGGATAGACATAAGGGAACCCTCACACCTAAGGGCAGCTAGAAGGGTAGATTAGGTCCAAAACACTAGGCAGACAAGATGGACCTGGCAGTCTCCTTCTGCCATCAACTTCTATGTTTCTGTGTTTCTACCTATTGTCCATACAGGGTTCTAACCCACCCTATCTACCCCCATGTTCCCCACCCTACCACTATCACCTTGAGCAGCCACTAAGCCCTTTGCTCTGTCCCAGCCATGTTCGAAACCATTGATAGTTTTGGCACCCACCACATCAGTTGGCAGATTGTTTCATGGCTCCACCACCCTTTCTGTAAAATAAACCTTTCTCACTTCCCTCTTGAATCCTCCCACCCGGTCATTTTCCACTCATGACCCTGTGTTCTTGATCATTATTTATGCTAAATAGTAGTATTACACTGCAAGCTGCACACTCGGGCAGACTTGAAAGACCTTTGTGCCTTTTTCTGCAGGTGATTTCATATGTTCGTATGTTAAATGCCACTCTGTGGCAGAGGTCTCTGTCTTCCCTTGTAAATACAGTGCAAGAGTAGTTGTTAAGAATGGCTGCTTTCTGTCCATCCCCCTCAATAACCATATCTCCCTCCGTTAGCCTAAGAATTCCTCCTCCCTTCTTTCTTTTTTTCCTGGTGTAACCCCCTCTAAATGGGGGTTCCCAAAAGACTTCCAGGAGCTTGCTTGAATGCTCCGAGCCTGAATGGTGTTTGGCGTTTAAGCCATTTATCTGTGAGTGTTTTTAGAGCCTCTGGTACTGTCTCTTTAAGAGCTGTCTGCTTGCAGACATAATTAGTTTGTATGGGGGGGACTGTGTGTTTCTCTGCTTGAGTCCCACTCGAGCTGCTGCTAATTCACTCCATTTTTGCAGTCACTAGGAGTGCAAAGGGAACTTATCTGAAAGATGTAACTGTTTGCCAGAAATCATTTAGAGTAATAATGAAAATACAGTTTGTCTAACCTGCTTTTCTTTGCAATCAGAACTGTGTTTGCCTAGTTCCCCATTCTAGTTTTGAACTGCTGAACTGGACCAATCAGTGTGGGTTAAGGGAGCTCTAAAATGGTGTCTGTGGACGACTCAGAACTTGGACTCGTAATCTGAGCCAGCCACAAGAGGATTGTATGGGCAGTGACTCTGGGAAATGTAGTTTGGACTTCGGCGCCTTTTTGCACCAACAGGGGGAGGCTATTGTGAGTGACAGCCAATCCAGCCAAGAACTGGGAGGAACTCAAAGGAAGTGCCCGGTTTTGTCTACTGGAGTTTCAGTTTTAGCTCTGACAGACAAGAGGGAAGGAGCCCTGTGCTCCTTCGGTGTGCAGTTTTAGTCGGGGAAACTCATGTAAGGCCCCAAGTTTCGGTCTGCAGCTTGTGCAACTGCTTGTTTGGACTGAATCCGACCTGTGAAGAGAATCAAGGAGATCTGAAGAGTAGAAACCAGGCTCACCCTGTAGAAGACTGGAGAAATTGCTGAATCACGCTAGGTCTGTCAGGGACTGAATCTGCTGTGTGTTCTCCCGGGTATTGTGCAGTAATTGCGATCGGGATAGAGAAGCAGCCTGCCTGGTATAGTACTTTCTTTTTCCATTTAAATGTGTGTAGTGCTTGTGGGGACGCGCGTTTCAAATCCCCTGTACAGTGAATTGAGTGCATGAAGCTGCAAGTAAACCCCAGCTTAATCCAGACTACATCCATTTGCTCTGAACTGCCGTGGGTTCCAGTCACAAGGACCTTGTTCACATGGTCTGCTCCTCCTGGCAATCCAGGACAATCTGCCTTCCATTCAGTTTCAGCATTGAATTTGTGAGTACAAATCAGGGTAGCTCCCTGCCATCCCCTAATTGCAAGTGTTCCATCTGATTACTTTTCCTTTCTTTCTCCATGAACTGAGCCTACCGGCTCCAGATTACAATCTGGGTATTGTGCATGCATTTTCCATCTTCAGGGCCCCAACCAGCTGCACCAAATAGACTAGCCTCTTATTGCCTGGGTACCCAGTAAGAGTGACATTAGGGACATTTGGGATTCTGAAATATGTGCACAGTACTGTGATTATTAATGCATTTAAACTAATTAACCTGAATTCCCCGTCCTTGTTATAGCCCCCTAAATAAATCAGATCTGTTTGTTTCAGCAAAGTTACACTGCCTGAGGTATTCGTCTATGTTAAAGTATTGTACTGTGGTTTTTGCACTGTATCATCTTGTTTACAGGTAGTCCCAGAGTCACACTGATCAGACCAGTCCTGGGGGTAAGTGTATACTGTGAAGGTAATTCTGATATATCGTGTGGGCCACTAGTGGGAAGAAAGGGGTGTCGCAGTGTCCCAGAGGGCTGTGACCAAGTTAGTTTAACTATTGCAAACCCTGACCTCTGGGTGGAGGCACCCGCCATCGATCCAGGCCCCTCAACCTGTTAGTGGCAAACCAGGCAGGGGTAGTAGCCCTTGGGATAGCGCCATCTAGGGGTTACACTAATATATTTAAAGAGCTCTTTTTCCCCACCATTTCCCCCCTTACAGTATGCAGCTGTGTGTCTGCCTTTGCTTCTCTGACTGCACTTTTGGTTTCTCTTGTTCTCATTAAGTATTCTCCCCATTCTTTTTTCCTTTCTTTTTCCTTGCACCTGGTGAAGGCCTTCTTTATGGCTCTCACTGTTTCCCTGACCTTTCAAGGGAACCATTTTGGTTTCTTGCACCTTTTGTAATGCCCCCCCCCAATGAGGGCTTACCTTATTGCCACTTGTTCCCATTCTGCTCCTGTTCTGGAGCACCTCCCAAATGCTTCGAGTTCCCCTTGTCCCCGATCTAACCACCGCCACAGCTCCAGTCCTCTGGTCCCCTTCCCCGAAAATCCCCAGTGCTTAAATTTGGCCAGTTTCAGGCTAAATGAGCTAAACTGTGAGCTGCCACTGCTCTGCTGTGCACTCTGGTGCTAAGTGACGCTCATGCATGCGCAAGGTGTGCCTTTTAGGTCCCGACCACTGTTTTGCAGTCAAGCGGGTGTTAATTTAGCAGTTCCGGTGCCCCATCTGATCTAAATGGGGACCGGTGACCAAAGCAAGGGCCAGAAGAGCCCTCTATGTTTGCAAATAAAGAAGTGCTATGAGCACTGAAAATGGGGGCTCATAAATATGTATAAGAGCCCTCATTAATATTCATGAGCTGCCTGTCTGCTGCAGGGGATTGTTAATTTTAGCAGTAGTGACAGATTAAGGAAAAGAATAAATGTACGAACATATGAACATACAAAATTTGCCAGCAGATAAAGGCCTAGGGGTCTATCAAGTCTGCTCGAATGTGCAGCTAACACCCCTTATTCTGCAGCTGCCCCTCCCTTCCACCCTTCCCCTCCATTGACCCTCCCCCCTTGTCCTGTCCCATCCCCTTTTGAAGCAGTCCACTGTTCTACTGGATACCACTTCTGCAGGTAACACATTCCACCCAGCTACCACCCTCTCTGCAAAAAAGTGTCTCCTCATCTCCCTCTTGAACCTTCCTCCTTCCAGTCTCATATCATGGACCCTGGTGTCCCCCCTCCCTCCCCTCCCTTACTTTGAACAGCCCCTGTGTACCTGCCTTGCTTATTCCTTTCATGTACTTAAAGGTTTCAATCATGCCCCCCCGTCCCTCCTCTCCTCCAGCAAGTACATGTTAAACTCCCTCAGCCTCCTTTCGTATGATAAGTCCCCCAGCCCCTTGATCATCGTTGTTGCCCTGCACTGCACCCCCTCCAGTAACTTAATGTCCCTCTTCAGATACGGGCGCCAGTACTGCATGCAGTACTCCAGGTATGGTCTAACTAATGACCTACACTGTGGCAGAATCACCTCCTCCCTCCTTGAGGATATACCCCTTGCAATGCAATCCAGCATTTTGTTGGCCTTTGCAGCTGCCTTCCTACATTGTGCCGAGTTGTTCATTGACCCTGTGATGAGCACCCCCAGATCCTTCTTCTCCTCTGTCTGGGCTAGCTGCACTCCCCCCAGCTGGTAACTCCTCCTTGGGTTCTTCACCCCAAAATGCAGCACTTTGCACTTTTTGGTATTAAACCCCAGTTGCCAGGTGTCTGACCAGGTTTCAGGCTTTGCCAGATCATCCTGCAACCCTGCCATCCCCCTAGGTCATCCACCACTGCTCCCATCTTGGTATCATCAGCAAACAGACTGATCTTGCTCTTGATGCCCAATGATATGTCTGCAATGAATATCCCAAACAATACTGGTCCCAACACTGAGCCCTGCGGAACACCACTCGTCACTACCCTTGGGTGTGAGAGCTCCCCACCCATGACCACGTTCTGTTGCCTTCCCTGAAGCCAGTTCCCTACTCATCTCACCAGCTTTGCACCCACCCCATGCCTTCTAACTTACATCTCAGCCTCCCATGTGGCACAGAGTCGAATGCCTTACTGAAGTCCAGATACAGGACTTCCCCTGCCCAGTTGCCTAGTTACCCAGTCATAGAACTCCACCAGGTTGGTTTGGCAGGATCTGCCACATATGAAGCCATGCTGTCTGCTGTTCTGTAGTCCTTTGACCTCTAGGAGGGCCACCAGCCTCTCCTTCAGGATAGTCTCCATCAGCTTACCCATGATGGATGTGAGGCTCCGGTCTGCAGTTCCCCGGTTCATCCTTGGGGCCACTCTTGTGGAGGGACACCACATGAGCCATCCTCCAGTCCTGAGGTACACACTCTGAGTGTTGTAAGGCATTAAATAGGTCTGCAAAAGGTCCTGCAAGGACCTCTGCCACCTCCTTCAGTACCCTGGGGTGGATGCCATCTGGGCCTGGCGCTTTGTCCACCCTCAGTGCCTTAAAACCCTCCCAAACTCTGCCCTCCATGATTTCCCCATCTGTCACCCCCCCCATTTCTGCCATTCCTCCCCCCCTTTGGGTATCACCCCTCTCTTCTCCTTAGTAAATACTGAGCAGAAGTAATCATTTAGCGCTTCTGCCTTACCACACCCTGCTTCCACCCAACCCCCCCCTTCCTAATCCTTACTATATGGTCTTTACAGCTACTTTTCTCCCTGATGTACCTAAAGAAGTCCTTCTCCCCCTTCTTAATGCCTTGTGCCAGCCTGAGCTCCATAGATGCCTTGGCTCCCCTTACTGCCTGTGTTACCTCCTTCGATTCCATCAGGTACTCCTCCCTGTCCTCCCCCCTCCATTTTCTTGTACCTCATAAAGGCAGCTCTTTTACTCCTTACCTTTTCCATGACCTCCTTGCTCAACCAGCTCAGTTCCTTAGCCCTAGCCTTCTTGCTCTGGGCCTTGCAGCAGGTTTTGGTTGCCTCCACTATCTCTAGCTTTATGAGCTCTCATCTCTGGTTAGTGCCCATACTAGGTTGAATTCTGGCCAGGTACCCTTTTACTACTTCCCCCATCCTCCCAAAGTCAGCCCTCCTGAAGTCCAGCACTCTTTGCCAGATTCCACGCCTTCCTTGCCCATATACAATGTGAGCCATACTGAGTGGTGGTCACTCCCTGACAGCAGTTCTTCCACCATAAGTTCTCTCACAAAGTCCCCATTTGCAAGCACAAGGTCAACGGTATTCCCTAACCTGGTTGGTTCACTGACCATTTGCAGCAGGAAGCTGTCCTGGAAGGCATCCAGCAGTACCTGCTCCCTTCTATTCCTGGTTGTTGGGGTACTCCAGTCCACTCCTGGCATGTTGAAGTCCCTCACAATCACCATACTACCCTTCTTGCAGGTCCTCCTGCTCTGTCCCACTAGTTCCCTGTCTAACTCCTCCATCTGAGAGGGCAGCCTGTACACCACTCCCGTTCTGAGAATCCTATTCTTGGAATCCTGGATTTGCATCCAAAGTGACTCCATACTACCCTCTCCCCTTCCTCCCTTACACACTTCAGTCCTTCCTTCACATATAGTGCCACCCCCCCTTCGCAATCACTTTGTCCCTATGAAATAACCTGTACCCTGGTACAGACAGGTCCCAGTCATTGGATTGGGTTGCCCATGTTTCTATGATGGCTGCAATGTCCACCTCTGCCTCTGCCATGAGCACCTGTAACTCTACAGTTTTCCTCCCAAGGCTCCTAGCATTAAGGGTTACCACCTTCCACCCCCCCCATATCCTGCCCTCCTTTACTAGCATCACCAATAGTACTTACCATTTGTTCTTTGTCACTGTTATGGGGGGTACGCTCATATGGTTTCCCAACCTGTGATGTTTCTTGCCCACTTGCCACCCCCCCACTCCTAGTTTAAATTCCCAGCTTCCTCTATGTACTCCTCCATCCTCTGTTTCAACACTTTCTTTCCCTCCTCACTCAAGTGTAGTCTGTCCTTGGCATAAAGACTACTGACCTCCCAGGTCCCTCCCAACCCCCCTAACAGCCCATACCCTTTAGGATGACACTAGGTTCTTAGCCATCCATTAAATTCCTCTATTCTCAGCTTTCTTGTTGTGCTTGCCTTGGGCACTGGAAGTATCTCTGAAAAAGTTACTGATCTTCCAGCCCCCTCACATAATTGTCCCAGTTCCTCAAACCACTTCTGGACTATACCTACTGTTTTGTCAGCCAGGTCGTTCGCCCCAAGATGTATAATGAAATGAGGCTTGTCCCTACCCCTTCTAGCATATTTCAGATAAGATTTTCCCACCCTTTCCGCTGTCATTCCTGGCATGGCCTCCATCCAAATGTGACTATGCCTCTCCTTCTTGCTACCCCACCAGACTCCTCTTAGTATTGAGTCCCCCAGCACTAAGATTCCACCCCTCTTACTCCCTGCTTGCTTCCATTCATCTCCATCTCTCATTCCTGGCTCCTCTTTTTCCTCTTGCACATAATTTCCCCCTTTTGCCCCTGTTGCAATTCTCCCAGCAGAACTTCCCCCTGCTCTGGTTTGGTCCAGACATTTATCAATTACTCCTCCAATTGCATCACCTCCCTCCTTCTCCTTCCCCTCTAGCAGTGCAAAACTATTTTCTGAAGACCCTTCACAAATGCTCGCTTCCTCTCTCTTCATTGTAACCTGTTCCCTCCTTTCCACTCGATGACTGTTGCCACTTCTTCTCTTCCCCTCACAAGTCCCTGTCTCCTCCTTCCATTTGTCTTTTGTCTCCTGACCTGGTTTCCCCGGCAATTGTTCTTCCTGGCCTGATCCCCTTTGTCTCCGTTTCCCTTCTTCTGATCTTCTCCTCACCACTTTTGGCTCAAATTGCCCTCCCTCATCTCCCTCCTTCCAGTATTGGGCTTAACCCTCCTCCAGTCTGCCTTGCCTGTCTTAGTTCCACCTGCAGACTCTCAATCTCCTTTCTAAGTTTCTCTATGTGGTTGCACACTAAACATCCCTCCACCCTCCAGGCAATTTTTAGAAAGATTGATGCACAGCAGTTGTTGCAGCCTACCACCCGACCCATTGCTCTTGTTTCCCACCAGCGACCCCCCCACCACCCTTCCAGATGAAGGATAGCAAACACTCCCCCAAGTCTCCCCTTCCCCCCATCAATGCAAATCATTCTTCTCCTTTTCTTAATTTCCTTTACCTCCTTTGTCATACATGTCTAGATAGATTGAGCAACTGCTTTTTACATTCCTATCCTTCCTGTCCACACCCAAAAAGAGACAATGAGAAAATGTAACAGAAGAGAAGTAGCGGAAATTGCACAAAAAGGGATTAATAAAAAAGGGGCTATATAAAGAAAAAATGTATTTCTACTGGCTACTCTGGACTGTAATATGAGGACTCTGATCAGCCGCCTGTCTGCTGCCTAGGGGCACTGTATTTCAGCAGCAGCGACAGGCTCAGAACTGCATAAAAATGTTTAAACATGGCAGCATTTGAGAGGGCACAGTACTGGCAACTAGACATTGGGGCACAAAATAAATAAATATATTTAACCTGGCTGCACCAGAACTTCAATTTTGTGACTGTGGTGAACTGCAAGGGGACTGTAAACTGAAGCAGCCATGTTTGTGCAGTAGCAGCCAATCGGAAAGCCAGGATTTCAAGCAAGGATTGCTTGGATACTGCCAAAGACTTGTGGGACTTTGCTAAGTGCTTGTGGGGGAAAAGCAGGGACCTGATTCAGACGCCAAAACAGGGAGCCTATTGAACATCGAGTGAGGCTAATGAATATTAATTTTGTGTCCTGACAAGGGATTTCGGCCAATCGTTTTGGGACACACAGGTAGACGCAGCCAATCGGGAGCACCAGAAGGACTCCAGAAAACCCAGTGTTTTCCAGGCTGAGAAGAGTTTGAGCGGGAGCCCTTCCACAAGGAGGGGGGCTCAGGCCCTCAGCTACAGAAAATGGGCCTACAGTTTAGCGTGAGCCTCTCCACAGGGAAGGGAGCTCTCCTTCTGCAGAGAGATAGGTGGCTGCAAGCAACAGAAGTTGTTAGCCTGAGGGTTGCCAGAAATTGTCCTCCAGTGCTAGCCTTGTCCCTTCCACATTGAGAAAATGTGGAAAAGAAGCCAACATCCACCTGCAGTTGTGAGAGAGCTGTAAGAAATGCTTCTGGCTCAGCAGTGAGAGTGCTGAAGAACTGCCTGTAACTTTCAGGAAAAGAAAGTATTGAAAATTCTTCTGAGTGAGTAAACCTCTATTTGCAAATGCAAGTTCTGAGAGATCTGTAAGGGGCAGTGAAGCTCAGAAAGTTTAGAGAGTTTAGAGAGTGACTGTCTGTCTGCACCCTGTGTTTAACCAAAGCAAAGAAATGGGTGGACAAGTAAGCAAGTGACCAGAAAAGGGTCCAGTATCTAAAAAAAGGTGATGTGACTGTTTGAAAAGTGCCTACAGGACTGGAAGGGAGTACCCAGAGCCCGTGGCTCTTCCTGGCATTGCCTGTGAGGACAGTACCTGTCCATTTGGAGTTGCTAATGCTAGTGTAGCAAGGAGGGACATTTTTTATGTGTTTAATCATCCAGTCGGAGCTGCTAATGCTAGCCAAGCCACAAGGGACTATGATTGTGTGATTTGTGCTTGAGAGAAGTTACAGTGATTATTTGAGCTACCAAGTCAAAGCCAAGGACATACTGAGGGTGAGGGGGTTGGGGATTGACCCCCCCCCGAAATCTTGGCAGCATGATAATATACATGGCTCTGTTTTTTTTTCCAGTTTGTGTGAGCACACCTCAATGCGTTTCCAAGTGCTCTACTGCTGTTTTCTTTTCCCCTAGTGAACTTTCTGTGTGCGTGCCACAGTACATTTGCAAGTGCCCAGCTGCCCATCATCAGTTTTGAGGCGGAGCTGTGGGCGGGCATCTGGCAATCAAGAGCTGTGAGTGGCTGCCTTCCTGGGCTGGTCACATGGCACACGGACTGATCGGAAGGAAGGTCAGCTGATGGAAGGGATGGATGGAAGCAGCGGACGGGACTAGTCCTCTCAACCTTCCCTGTCCACCTCAGTGCCACAGTGCCCAGCAGCTGACTGACAGTATGCTTGACCAGCCCAGAGAAGCAGAACAGCACATTGCAGCATGGATACCAAATGCCAGCAAGGTAAGCCCTCAGTGAGCCCTCTCTCCTCCCAGAGCGTGCAGACGCGGTGCAACACTAAGCTGCAGCACGAGTCACGAGAGGATTACTTCAGCCTGCACTGTAGACTGAATGGTTCCCTTGTGCAGTGGCTTTGTTTAGCTACAATTTAGAAAAGCTAGCTCTTGTGGGGTTTTTTTGCAAATACGTTCTGTGTTGCTCAACCATAAATAAAATGTAGGACAAATCTTGATCATCCGTCAGACTTCAAAAAATATATATTGAGTAAAACTGAGTGTCAGTGTCTGGAAAGGGACTGTGAACTCGGTACTGGAAGACTAGTAGGGCAGGCAGTTAACAGCTCAGTAGATCGTGTGTGGGATCGTGGTCATGGCGGGGTTGGGGGGAGGTGAGAGGAGTATTCTGAATCTTGGGTCTGTGGGGACTCATATTCATTAACTAGCTGACCAGAAATAAGGACAGGAGAGCTTCAGGCAGCTAATGCTTGGAGTGGACTGTCTGTGAGGAACCTCTGTCTATTCTTTTGTAAAAAGGAAAAAAAATCAGACAAAGTAAAAGTACCATACTAGTAGCAGTAGCTGTACTCTACATAACATAATACATTTATTTTCTTCTTGTATATAAAACAAAAGAAGTACAGGAGAGAGAAAAGTCTGGCAGCAGGAGTCAGGACAGAAAGATAGTGTGTGTGTGTGTGTGTGTGTGTGTGTGTGTGTGTGTGTGTGTGTGTGTGTGTGTGTGTCTGTGTGTCTATATCTGTGTGTGTGTGTGTGTGTGTGTGTTGTTGGGGGGGGGCAGTCCCAGAGAGCAGAGCACTATCTGATTCTGCACTGACACTACTGTCTGTCTGTGTGTGTACTAAGTAGAAGACCTCCATAGCCCTTGCCAGATTTTTTCTGATTAAACTGAGAGAGATCATAGCACTATTTACACTGTGACTATCTGTGTGTGTACTCAGTAGACCACCAAGCCCTTGCCAGATTGTTTCTGATTAAACTGAGAGAGATCATAGCACTACCTGCACTGCTACTGTCTGTGTGTGCACTAAGTAGACCACCAATCATTTGCCAGATTGTTTCTTATTAAACTAAGAGTGAGAGAGCACTGTCTGCATCATGCACTGTCTGTGTGTGTGTACTAACTACAGTAGTGTGTGTAGTGTATGTAGAGAGACTTCAGAGAGAGAGAGAGAGATAGATAATAGAACTACAGTCAGAGTAGAGAGAGAGAGAGAGAGAGAGAGAGAGTGCACGTGGGAACTAAGTTCAGGGAAGAGACCTGACTGAAATGAACATTAAGAGTCAGCAGACAAGACAGGAGACAAGTTACCTTTTTTCTGAAAAAAAAGTTAATTAAAGAGAGAAGTTATATAATTCTTCAAACTTGTTAACTTTAGTGTACTCAGCTGTTATATCTTAATTATTAGTTAGCTCCATCCACATTGCCCTAAAGTTTGTTTCCCATCCCAATCCCAAATATATTCATTCCCTTCTTTTCCCTCCCAGGCTTTTAAAAACCCTAATAGCATTGTTGGTTGGTCGTCTCACACTGGCTGGCACCTTACGGCCATACCATCTGATCTGTACGTGCTGCTCTGTGCCTGCCCTCCTGTATCTGGTTCATTTTGTTTGAAAGTTTCTGGTATAAAAAAAAGAAAATAAATAGTTACTATTTAAGTAAGAAAAATATATAATTCTTTCTGGTTCCACACTTGAGTTTATATTATCTTGGCACTGTCACTCTGTCATAGCCGGTGCACACTATACAAAACAGGACAGACTAGTTCAGTAAAGCAGTGTCCATCCAGTACAAAAAGAAACATACTCCTACCATAACACTCAGTCAGCAACCCTGAACTTCACCTAGATGACCCTTACTGTCTGAGTATTAAAGTAAAAAAAAAAATAATAAAAAAGAAAATGTCTCTGCTCGATATGTTTAGTGCAAGTGGAAAGAAAGCTAAGTCCGTTACTGAAAGTGTGGTCAATGAAGCAGCAGGAGATGTGGATGTGGAAAGCACTGTTTCCACAACAGTTGAAACTGAAGCTGTAAACGTAGTACATTCACGTTGCGATTCTGAATCTACAAGCACTTCTGGTTCTGTTGCAGTGCCAGTGGCATTGACCACTGCTGAAGCTTCACTTTCATTCACCATAACCACCACATGCTGCAGACCACCATCCAGTCATACTACACCTAGTGCTCCCACTCAGGTCGGGAACGATAGAAGTGAATACATAGGGATAAGATTTACTGAATGGTTTAAAATAATGAATGCATTGCATAAACTTGACAGTGATTACAAGTTTCCTGCAAGTGGCAAGAGAAATCTCCATTTCCAACACCACTGGTTTCGCAGTACAATTGGCTTGCATGTTCATCTATGACAGACGGTGTTTACTGTAAGATATGTGTTGCTTTCTGCAATGACGAAGTAGGTAAAGAAAGTCATCAGTATTTTGGACAGCTTGTCTGTGAGCCTTTAAGAAACTGGAAAAAAGCTAAAGAGATTTTGGATTTACATTCTCATGCTGAGTATCATAAAAATAGTTCATTGAAAGCTGAGAATTTTTGTCACATCTCAAGAGGTGAATTAATAGCAATTACAGAACAAATAGACTTCTATCGAAGAACTCTGGCAACAGAGAATCGTAATAAGATACTTGCAGTGATAGGCACAATAATTTTATGCAGCCGCCAGGAGACTGCACTCTGTGGAAATGAAGATTCAGGGCCACTGACTCTTGAAGACCCGATAAAAAATTATGGAAATTTCAGAACTTTAATCCGGTATAGAGCAAATCACGAAGATGAAGCACTCTGAAAATCATTACAAAGTAATTCCAGTAACGCCACGTATCTTAACCCTAAAATTCAGAATGAAATAATTGATATTATTAGAGATATATTGATTGAGAAAATAGTCACAAGAGTAAAACACTGCGGTCCCTTTACTGTTTTAGCTGACGAAATGACAGATGTCAGCAACAGAGGACAGTTGTGTAACTGCATGCGATATGTTGACACTGAAGCGTTAAAGCCACAAATCAGGGAAGACTTCCTCACTTTCCTGATGGTTACAAACTTGACTGGTGAAAGTCTGGCCAATACCATCATATCAACCTTAACAAACTTAGGATTAAATCTTAGTGATGTCAGGGGGCAGGGCTATGATGGGACTGTTGCATTAAGTGGTAGGCTAAATGGTGTACAAGTTAAAATTGCTGCTGAGTATCCAACAGCCATGTATGTTCACTGTGCAAACTACTCACTGAATCTAGCGGTTTCAAAAACCTATTCAGTGAACTCCATCAGAAAATGTTTTACAACAATATCAGACTGCTGCACATTTTTATGAGTTCTGTTAAAAGTAGTGAAGTTCTTAGGAGCAAAATATCAAGCCTATTACCAAGTGAGAAAAAGAAAAAGCTTATCAGTCTTTGTGAAACACGATGGGTAGAACATCACGAAGCAGTGTTCACCTTCATAGATCTGTTCCCTGCAGTAGTTGCAGCTCTTGACGAGATATCTACTACTTGGAGAGAGGATGCTTCATCTAAGGCTGAGCAGCTCCAGAACACAATTGAGAAAGGATGTTTTCTAGGTTACGTACATACTGTCACTAAATTTGCAGAAGGTTTAGACAGATCTCTCCATGTGTGTTCAGATGGCCAATGATGCTTTGAAACAGATTCGTAGCATGCATCACGATGCAGGAATGCAGTTTTCAGAACTTTTTTCAAAAGCCAAAGCATTAGCTCAAGAGCTTAATTTTGAAATCACAGTCCCAAGAAATTCACAAACAGGACTAAGTTTGCATGAAATAGAACAATACTACAGAACAACAGTGTTCGTTCCATGTCTACAGTAGATTTCTTTGAACAGCAAATGACAGAAAGCTTTCTCACACATAGAAAAATCCTGACTTCCCTTGAAAAGGTCATCCCAGATCGCTCCTTGAATATTGTGGAGGTGGAATTTCTGTCAGAACTGAAAAATTTCTACAGTGATGTTCTCCTTGATAATATTCTCTTTATACAGGGTTCCGTCGTTGGCATGACAGGTAGATTGACGCAGAAGACAAGAAAGAATCCATTCTGATTACAGCTATTCATGGTTTGTCTAGCTGTGACCAAAACATTTATCCAAACATTCACAATTTATTAAAAATCCTTGTGACACTGCCAGTCACTACTTCAGAAGCTGAATGTATCTTTTCTGTGCTTGATCACATCAAGACCACGAGGAGAAATCGCACCGGAGAAGATCGACTGAACGGCCTGGCTTTACTTGCTGATCATCGCGATGTCCCTTTTTCAGCAGATGAGGTCCTGGAGAGATTTATTGTAAAAAGTAGACACCTTGATTTTATCCTTTATGTTCAGCCAGCAATGCAGGTGCTGGTTTAGAATGTCTTGATTTTGTCTGCACTTCTGCCTGGCATGGCTGCCTTCAGATTCATTGCTTTGTCCACCTTGACCAGGGTGGGTGGAGCCAGAAGGCCCCACCACATTATGAAAACAAGTCATGTGACTGACTAATTTGCATACAGTGGTTGGAACCAACCCCCAAAATGACAATCTCAGTACATCCCTAGTCAAAGTATACTAGATGGTGGGGAGCCGTGCCTCAAGCTCCGCCTGTGTTAAAGTGCATTATGGAGACAAATTGGTGTTGTATGGACAGTAAGCAGTTGGGTCACCCTCACCTTAGGGAGCAAGCACCCATCCTTGTGAAAGTCTGTATCTGAGAGTTCAAGAGACCATGGTGGCCATGCTGGCCAAGGGTTAAAATGACTGTGAGCAAACGTATAAATGTGCTATTGATAAATATGCTGAATGCAATGCATCCATCTCAAATCAGCCTGGGAGACAGCCTGGTAGTGTGCCACCTAGAGCACTGCCACATGTGCTTCCCCTGAGAGGTATAGCCTAGACATGGGATCTGAAGTGTGACAGCCCCGCTACTGGCCTGGTTTGAACCAGAAGGTGATTTCAGCCCAGACAGGGGTACTACAAAAGAAGCTAAAGGTGTTTTTCCATCTACAAAAGCTACAAGATCCTGCAGCCAGTTTTGGGCCCTGGCTATAAGCATTTGCCCAGTATCTCAGCCTCTGGAGTCAGAGCCCGCCTGCTGCAATCATCCAGTCCTGCTTTGTACAGCCTGATTTGACCTACCTATGATAACTTCTAAACCGTGAGCACACAGGGACTGGTTCTTTTAATTGAGAGACATGTAAATAGTTTGCTAAGTTCTGCAATCAGAGCTAAGCTTTCTAAATTATAAGGGTCTAAGTTCTGCAATTTACAGTCAGGATGATGTGTTTAAAATTCAAAGATAGAAATGATCTGCTTTCTTTTTTTGAGGGCCCCAACTGTCAGCCAATAACAGCTGCACTGTATAACAGGTCTGCAACATTAAAGACTCTAGTACTGGGTACCCATGTTAAATATATAGATTTGTGGGGTTCTATGATAGTCTGGAACTGATACCAGTGTGGGCAGAGGGCATGTGTTATCTAAATGTCTAATGCAGCTAGCTAGGTAGATAGCTAGAACACAATCCGAATAGATCAAAGGCTGGTGTGTGGCCACTGTGAATACTGTCTAAATTTAAAGTGCAAAATGATTAGTTGATGCCAATTCAAATGCCAATCTAAACTCATTCAAATCAATTGTAAATAGCTTGACCTCTAATTCCATTTCACCTTTCTTAATCCTTCCCCATGTAAATTGTTGTTGTTTTGCATATACGTGTCTCGTGAGCATATTATTAGAGTGAATCAATAATTGTAAATGTCTGAAATGTGGGAAATGTTCATTAAGTCATGCTTGGGGTGGCACTATGGTGTCGTGGGTGGGTACAGCATCCCAGAGGGTTGTACCAGGTTTTATTCTAGCCCACATAATGTATACTCTGGGTGGAACCACTGTGCCTTTATATTATCTTGAGAAAGAACCAGTTTAAAGTTAAAATGGGAACCCAGGCTCCTCAACCTTGTTTGGCTGGCAAGGCAGGGGTAGTGTAGCCCTTCAGATATCCGGCATCAGGGTTACACTTTCCTTTTGATTAAAATTCTATTGCAAGACTTTGTTGCCTCAAAAATGCTCCCCTTGATTGCCAACCATCTTTTGACCACATCCCTGATGCTGTCCACTCTGACTAACTTGTCCTGGGCCAGCTCCTCATCCGGTTGAAGTCTGCCCTTCTGAAGTCTAGGACTACAGCCTTTGATGAGGGCTTATGTGTCCCAAGGGCCAGGTCAAAACATATAAAGTTATGGTTGCTGAACCCTTTTGACTCCACTACCCTCACTCCTCCTTCCACTTCTGAGTTGATCAGCATCACATTGAGAATAGCAGCCTGCCTAGTGGGTTCCATAACTTGCTGCATCAGCAAGCAGTCCTGCAATGTATACAGTAAAGGCCTGACTTCTGGAGCTCTTAGATGCTGGAATGACCCAATTAGTGTCTGGCAAGTTTGGATCTCACACCACCACTACTTCCCCTTTGCCACCCCCCTTTCTAATTCTGCCCCTAGCTTTTTTCCCCCTGTCTTGGAGGTCTACATCACACCCTCATTCATAGTTTTTTGCCTGCAGATGCCTTGAGCTGAACCCGCAGTGATTCTGTTTCCCCATTACCTCCTTTGATGTTTCCATCCTTGACTGCCTCTATGCTCTCTCTGACATATGGGGCTATGCCTCCTCCTTTACCTTTCTTCTATCCCATCTAAACGTGGTATAACCTGGGACTATCAGGTCCCAATTGTTATTCTCTGGGACCAAAGTTTCTTTGATGACTACTAGATCCATCTCAGTGTCTGCCACCATTGCCTGGACCTCATTAATTTTATTTCCCAGACTCCTAGCATTACGACAGACCCCTTTCCATCTTTCTCCTGCCCTATTCTTGCTTTCTCCTATTCCATCTTCCTTATTATTCCCTAGTCTCCTTAATGTTTTATTTTTCATGCTGTATGTAGGCTTTGTCAGTCCTCCCTCATTGGCCTCTTCCCTTAACCTAATTTGAACTTCAACCTTACTCTTACCCACCTTGCTGCTATTAGTCCCCTGTCCAGGGGAAGCCCTATCTAGGTTTCCCACCTGTTCTCCCTTCCAAGTGGTTCCCTAAGCTTCCATCTCCCTTGCAGTCAGTTTATCTGTCAAATGTAAACATCAGTCTTTTGACCCAGAGCACTGACCCCCTCTCTCATCAGGTGAAGGCCATCACCCTTGAAGAGTCTCCTGTCCCAGAAGACAACCCAGTCCCCCAAAAAGTGGTACCCCTCCGCCTAACACCATCCCTTCAACCACCCTTTAAACACTTCAGTCTCCTCCTTCCTTACTCTATCGTACCCATTTCCCATTATTCCACACATGGAGGACCTCGGAAAAGGCCTGGGAAGCCAAGTGCACCTTCAATATGTCCCCCAGCCTCTTAAAGTTCCATTTCACTGCCTTTGCAGGCTGTTTCCCCAGAAGCTTGGTTCTCAAGTATACCAGCATCTCTGATCTGCCTCCCCTATCTATATCCCTGATGGCTGATGCACCAGAAAGACATCCGACCATTTCACTCCCCTTTCCTCCCCTGTTAACCACCATCTCTACTCTCCTAATCAATGAGTCCCCAGTCACTAAGACTTTCTTTGATGACTTCTTCCTGTTCACCCCTTTGGGTGCCACCAAGTCATCCTGCCCATTTCCCTCAACATACTTAAGAGTCCCCCCCCACCCCAAGAAAGACAGGTACCTGAGCCTTCTCCAGGTAAACAAAGCAATTTGCTGTCTGAATGGTGTGAGACTGGTCAAACCCATGTAGCTTCCCCTGCCAAGCTTTCCCCTGCCTATCCTCTACCATCCTCCGACCCCCTTGGGCCACTGGGCCTCTAGGGGAATGCAGGTGTTGGAGGGTGGATCCCAGCTGAGCCTGTGCCACAGCTGAGATATCTCACCTCTTGCTGCTACCAGCTGAGCAAGTAGTTCTGCAAAGTTCCAGCAGATGGGACAGTGCCCCCCTCTTCCAGAGCATAACCCTGGAGAAGAGCACCTCACAATCCCACCAACTGGTGACCTGTGATAACAGCAACCGTCAAAACGGCAACCACAAAAACAGTAATCAATTTGGGTGAGTGAACTAATGGAGACTGAGGTTTTTCCCCCCTCTCTGAGTTGCACCCCCCCCGGAGTTAGTATATTTAGAAAGGGGGTGTGGGGGGCGAAGCCCCCCAAAGATACTGGAATTGCTTTTACTGTACTCACCCAAATGTAGTGGCCATTTTCAAGCATCACCATAAATGATTAGCTTTTATCACACGGTACCTCCACAACTACCTCCCTGCTGTACCTAATATCCATACAGAGCCTATGATAAGGGACTTTTAGTCTCAGTGAGTCTATCCAATTAACAAAATCCAAATAAATAAATGATACACAAGGCCTACCTTATATACTGATTTCTGTTATATCTGAAGTACTTTCTACACTTCCCTTACTTAATCCATTAAACCTTGGTTAATTACAGTTATATATTTGGACCCCTCTCACTCCTTCTTTTGCTTTGCACTTGATAAACCCCTTTGTCCACATCATTGTACTCTGTACTCTTCCCTTTACCTCCCCGCTCTTGAAGCTAGGCACCTCTTCCACTGTGTTTCCTTCATCTCCAAATATTAGTTTAGTTCTCTCCCTGTTTATCTTGCTTCTCATCTCTATCTCTCTCTCTCTCTCTCTCTCTCTCTCTCTCTCTCTCTCTCTCTCTCCCCCATCTTCTTCCTCTTACTCCTTTCACAATGCTTGCTCTCGCTCTCTTGCTCTCCCTCAAATGAAATCTACTACTGGCCAAGCTGCCTTCTTGTTCCATTTCCCTAAAATATAACATTCTCTTCCCTTTCCATTCATTCTGCTCCTTCCTTCTCTGCTCTGAAATTGCTCCCCTGTGTGATTTTTCTCTTCACTCCTGCAGTTGCTTCTGATATTGGGGTGGATTCCATTTTATTTGCCTTCCACCAGCGCTGACACTAGCACTGCCCTCCCCTTGTTTCGATTAGTTCTCCCTATTCTTTTTGTTGCTGTTTTTGTTTATTGTTCTTTTGCCTGTTCCACAATTTATTTCATGGTAATTTTACCGTGTGACACTTTATTAAGCGTTCATAGATTGTATACTTTGATTTATTATTTCATATTTTATTGCACTATTTAATGCATTGTACTTGTATATCTTCTCTTCTCTTCTCTTCTCTTCTCTTCTCTTCTCTTCTCTTCTCTTCTCTTCTCTTCTCTTCTCTTCTCCTCCCCTCCCCCAGGATACATATGGAAACGAGCTGTTCCAGCTCAGTATGTGTTTCCTGGTGAAACTAAGAAATATCTGTATTTATATACTATACATATACATAAATATAAAAATTCAAAAATATATAAATTTCCATTTCACTTTTATCATCCAAATGTAACAGCAAATTTCCCAAATACAAAATACAAAAATACATACACATTTAGGTTCACCAGAGCATTTCTGTTTCTCCAGTTGTTATATGTATTGGTGTCAAAATGTGTTTACCCTTGTAAGAGTCACTACTTTTCTGAACTACCTTTATTTATTTCTATTTATCCCCATTTGTTCAGTCCCCTGAAAAAAATACATTTATAAACCTCAGGATCCCTTCAAAACTGATTCTATTTTATACACTCACATCTTGATTCTCTATTTTTTACCCACTTATTTACCGAATCTTCAACCTTTCTTACTATTTCATTAGTGAAGTTGATCTCCTGTGGCAAAAGGAGGGACTTTATTAGTATTCATATTATTCTTCATTCAACTATTTTAATTCTATTTTAATTGCTTTAGCTTGCAATGGAAAACCAACTCCCCCAGCTTTCAGCATGTGTTCTCGAATGGTGACCAGCACACTAACTGAGTGATCAGCTCACTCTTTATGAGCTGAAACTCATGCATCACACATCAGATGGGCATCTGGTGCTATAATGTGATGATGCAGGTGGTTAAATCAAGCACTCCCCCTGCCTGCCTGACCTATTCCACAGAACAGCAGCTTTAATTTAATAAAGCTGTCACCACTGAACATATAGCTTCATACAGTTTTCTGGTAGCTCTGGTGTAGTGGCTCTTTTCACTTTGACAATTTTCTAACTTCAAAAAGTACCATTTCTTTTGATCTGCTGCTAATGCAGCCCCAGACTACTTTTATCAAAAGGGGGTTCTGGTGGGGTAAAACTCTGATGACCTCAAAGCAAAAATGTTACAAATACACTGTAACTAATGCCTGTTACACCTTTTACCATTCTTTTCACAAGTGGAAGAGTTTTACTAATTAAACATTTTTTTATTTTGCACAGTACGGAAGACAAATTAAAAGAAATGTTTGTGTGTCCTGACAATTGTGCCAATTTTCTCAAATTTACAGTATACTGGAATGGGCAGAAGATTTCATTCTTAGATTTACTTATTTCATTCAAAGAGAGGAATTCTGAAATAAATTGATTTAGAAAAGAAACAGACAAGAGAAGATTATTGGAAGTAACTAGCTTCCATCTGAGATTTTTAATTGAAAATGTATCTAAGGGTTAATTCTTCCATTTACAGAGGAATAATACTAGCAGAAAGAACAATCAGAACTCGCTATTGGAAATGGAATCCAGGTTTCTAGAGCAAGGATAACATAGAAACATAGACAATGACAGCAGAAAAAGATCAAAGGTCCATCTTGCTTGAAACAGAAATATAGAAACATCGAATTTGATGGCAGATAAGAACCACTTGACCCACTCAATTGCCCACTTTCCCCTACCTTCATTATCACTGCAGACACTACTTGATCTACAGCTCTTCTTCTGACCCCCCTTCCTTTTCACTATGATTCCCTTGTGCCTATCCCATGCATTCTTGAACCCTTGAACCCTACGACTGTTTTGCCTCCACCACCTCTGCTGGAAAACTGTTTACAGAAAGAAGGGGCATTTGCCACAGGCTGCTTTTGAAAATAGCTTGGGATGCATATTTTGATGCAAGGTGCCACTTGCCTCATTTATGTTTGACACAGGCACCTTGCGTCATTCTAAGAGCTTTGGGAATTGACCCTGTGGTCTCTATGGTTAGGCAAGAGATACAATAAACTAAAACTTCACTTGTGAAATTGGAGTAAAGTCCCCATCAATGGGCAAAATATTCCTGTGTTGACCCAAGTTTGCATGGCCAAGTTTTTTTTGTTCAAGACTCTTTAAAGTCATTTAACCACCACTCCAATGAGTCAATTTTTCTACACTCCTCCCCCCAGCTATCCATGCTTACACCCCCATCACCTCACCCTTGTAGCATCCCACCACCCTCCTCTCTCCCAGTCACAAGAAAAGTACTTAAAATAAAAAAACATATATTCCATTATTGAGCAATCTCAATATCTCATCCTGCCCCCACCAACCACTGTCCATGAAACCTACCCTCCCCTCACACTCAATCCAGTAAAAAAAAAAATATTCCCACCCCACAACCATCCTCTGACACACACAACACCCTCCACCCACTCCCATTCACCCACAAACAAAAGGAATCACTCACACAGTGGGTGACCAACACAGCCCTCCCTCCAACTTGGACAGCCACCATCTATTGCATGGAACCAGGTGAATGCATTTGGTAAGCACCTGACTGACTTGTGCTGGAGTCATTCAGGTGAATACTAAAGGAGTGCATGCCCAGTTTCATTCATTAGATGGCAGCACACACAGGTTATTGGAGCTGTGCCTGCTGCCTGCCATGGGACTGATTCATTTTGTTTGTGGGTGAGTGGGGTGGGAGGCGGGGTGTGGGTGTCTAAAGGGGAGTAGGACAGGGGGTGTTTCTTTTTTAACTGGGTTGGCTGGCAGAACAGAATAGATTTTATGGACAGTGGGTGACAGGCTTGGAATGGAAAGCTGATATTGTGCAGGACTGGAAAATACATTTTATTTATTATAAACACTTTGCCTGGGACTTGAGGGAAGAGGGCTGAGGGATGCTATGAGGGTGTGGGATGGGGTGTATGTATGAATAGTCTGAACAGAAGGAGGGTGCAAGGAGTCTTGCAATAACACTGGAGTGATAAGCTGCATGTTGATCACCTTCAAGGCAACCCCGACTTTACCTTTTTGGTGCCTAAATTGTGTGTTTAACCTCGAAATACAACGCTAACAAAAAGAGCATCTGTCTGAGAAAATCGATACCAAAAATGCAGGAAGATATGAAACTGGAACCAAGCACTGGTGAGACACTCACTACACTGAGTTCAACCATCGAGAGTTCCCAGGGCATCAAGTGGTGCAAACTTGTTGATTTGCTGATTTCTCCACCCAGCAAAACCTATGATTCAGGCACCATAGATAGATTTTTGAGAGCTGTGCAGCATAAAGGAAACCATCTTGGACCTTTCAGGCGATTTTAAAACTATCAAACCCACCCTCACAGAACTAACCCACAGGGTATCTGATGTGGAGGCACATAGAGGGTCCTTATTAGACCATGTCAAATGCATGGAGCTGGAGGTAGTAGTAATGAGGAGAAACCTCCAATGCCTGGAAGACCGACTAAAGGACCAGGCAGTTGTTGGCTTCGCGAAGAGAGTGGAGGCACCATATTCTATCATGTTCATTCAGCTGCTTTGTGAGAAATGGATATATTGATGTTTTTGCCAGAAAAATCATTATTGCTGTAAAAAGTTAAATGGTGACTAAGAAATAATGCTTCTTTAAAAACAACTATGGTACATGTAATGGCACTTAGCCAATGAATTGCCACTACATGTAACCTTTGTCTGGAGAAGTGTCAACCCTCATTGCAAAGAACTACAGTGCTCCCTCCTTTACTGCCACCCTTTATCTGCCACCCTCACTCACCACCAGCGTGAACTCCTGTCCTGTTTTCCAGAAAGATTATTTCCCCCATTAACCACCACCCTCTATTATCCACTACCCTGTTTTATCTGTCAAAATCTAGAATGTACAGAGGATGGTGGATAATGCATAGTGGAACTTCAAAATGCCACTATGTGTAGTCTTAGCTGGGCACTGTACTGTAGGTGCTTTGCCAGATGAAAAACTATGCGAAGTGTCACTGCACATAGCACAAAGTCAGGAAACTTCACAAAGAATTTTGTGAAGCAAAGTTTCCTGACCTCACACATCTCTAACTGTAACACAGTGTTGGGCAAAGGATGGAATAAATGAAGCCAACACTGGAGGTGGCAGCAAAAGAAGGCATGGAGGCAACACTGACAGCAGCAAGAAAAGGCAGTCAGCTCAGTGATAGCTGCTGGAGAATTGTTAACAAAGTGCCAGTCTTCATGTTACATGTAACTCTTTTTCAATCACAAGGATGAGGTGCGCACATATATGGAACCCAAACAAACAGAAGAGAGAGAAAGAAATAAGTGCTTTAGCTGGGATTTCAACAATGGCTGCCCAGAATACCAAGCATTCAGGTTGCATTACCAGCTGTGCCACCAAGGCACCTGCAAACCTGGGACTCCCAGAAGCAACTTACTCTTTCCCTAATGCACAACCTGGTGCTACACAGATCATTACATTTTCAGTCACAAGGGTGGGTGTGCATATATGTGGAACCCAAACAAACTGTAGATAGAGGGAAAGAAAGAAGTGCATTAGTTGGGATTTGAACCCAGGCCACACAGAATACCATTCCAGTTGTGCTACCAGCTGTGGCCTGGGTTCAAATCCCAGTGAAGGCATTGATTTCTTTCTCTCTTATGTTTGTTTGTGTTCCATATGAGTGCACACCCACCCTTGTTGATTGAAAATGTAATTATCGAGGGGGTGCTTTGGAGCCTGAGCAGCAAGCAGCAATTTTCATCAGCTCTCTACAGTTGAGGGTAAATCTGCCTAAATCCACCCTTTTGAAGCCTCTAAAATATATTTTCGACCATACCTCACCTCACACTGGTTCCAGGATTATCTCTCTGATAGGCAGCAACAAATTAAGGCCGAAGGTGAGCTCTCTCCTCTCAAACCAATAAAAAGAGGAGTCCCACAGGTTTCCATACTGGGCCCTCTACTGTTCGCCATCTACATTAACAACTTGGACCTAGGCATTACAGAAGCCAGTATCCACTTGTTTGCCAATGATACGGTGCTCGATCTAAGCCGTGACTCCCCTGGAGCCGCATGCACAGATATACAAACTGAATTCAATATGCTGCAGCACCAGCTTCTCAGCAAAAAGCTACTGCTAAATGCAAAAAAAACTAAGGCCATGATCTTTACCCCATCTAGCACTAGGGCCTACTCTGCTGCTGCTGGTACCCTTCCTCCCATAACTACCTTTCTAGGCGAAGATCTTGAGTTCGTGCCTAAATTCAAATATCTGAGTATATGGCTGGACAACAAACTCTCCTTTGTGGAGCACACAGAAGAATTGATGAAAAAGCTTAGGCAGAGGCTTGGCCTGTTCTTCAGAATTAAACACCTTCTGACCACAGACACAAGAAGACAGCTTGTTCAATCAACTTTCCTCTCATTAATCGACTACGCCGACATTATCTATGGCCAGTGCTCCATCTCACACCTTGCAAAACTGGATGTCCTGTACCACAGAGCGCTAAGATTTATAACTGGTCTCCCATCCTCCACACATCACTGCTCTTTATATGCAGCTGTAGGGTGGCCTTTCATTCAATATAGACGGTGTAGAAATGCAGCACTCTGGACATTCCGAGCCCTTACCAACAAACTCCCAGACTACATTGTTGCCTGCCTCCCCCTGAGCCCAATCAGTAACTATGCACTAAGAAGCCACTCGCTAATTTCTCTGAAAATCCCCAGGATCAGTACCCACTTTGGCAGGGCTGCCATAAGCCATGCTTTGCCTATGCTCTGGAACAGTGTACAAAGATCCTTGAGACTCAGCTCTCCTGTCAGATTTGTCCTGTTTAGGATCATTTATGACAAAACGTTCGCCAAAATCTGTAAGTGTTTCCATAGTTCCTAGCTGTCCTGCTGACGGTTCACTCCATATCCTTGCCACATCCAGCCATGAACCTAGTTCCTCCCCTCCCTATTTTAATCAAGTCCACTAGTCAGCTGCCATAGTGCCCCTCTGCACCCAAGGCACCACTTCTCCTATATTACTCTCCTCTCACCGTTTAAGCGGAACATACAGACCTCATTAGGGGCCCCTATGCAGCCCAGAACCCTCACCCAAGTATAGTAAACGGTCACTGAGGGCTGAAATGCAAAGAATTATACCCTCTGATGGAGGCTTGACTGAGAATGACTAAACATACCACCTCAACTTCTGCATACATGGAGTCTGTATATACCACAGCAAAGTTGAGTGATGCATGTATGTTCCTACAATAATGTTTGGAATGTATATCGTGCACCTACCACTTTTCTGTAAATTTGTTTGTAACTCTTTGCACATGTTGTACTTTGTATTCTCAATCTATGTATGTAAAACTGTCTTGGACAACAGCAGGTCCATCTTGTAAATGAGCTTGCTCAATGATGATCGCCTGGATAAATAAAGATTTGATTTGATTTGATTTGGTACCATCAGAAAGAGAGACCCAAAATTACCAAAAATGGGTAACCCTAAAAAAGAAAAGGGGTCTGGAAGAGTCGGAAAAACTAAAGCTACTGGAGGAGTGGGGAGCTCAGAAGCCGCCATGTCACCCGAAGTCAGGCCTGAGTCAGGAGAGACCATAGCTACCCAGGGGCATAAGCTGCCAACTCTGATAGCTTCCATGTCCACCCTCAAGCAAAAGGTGGACAACTTTAATGGATGTGTTTTAATCTTGGAAATGGCAGTGGGTGGCCTTAAGGGCGACCTCCAGGATGTGTGCAAGCAGGCCAAAGCCTTCACCAGAGTAACCACACTGATGTTTAAAGAAAACCAACACCTAGGGACACAGTTGGAGGCCCTCGAACACCAAGCCTGAGCGGCCAACATCAGGATAGTCGGGCTCCCCAATGGATCGGAATGGGATCACCTGACCCTCAATATTAAAGAATGGCTCACTGAAAAACTCTCTCCAGAGGCACCAGAAGTTGATTGGGAGGTACAGAAAGTCTACAGAGTTACCCTCCGTGGTCGCATTCAGAATCAGGAGGAACCCCATACCTTGATGCTGGTCACCTCGAGGGTCGCAGCCTGAGACAGAATTCTAAGATGTGCCCATAGAGAAGCTCCCTTATTTCAGGGGGAGCGCCAGGTCCATATATTTCTGGACATTAGTTATGCAACGAGACAACGCCGCAAGAAATTTGAGGGAGTGAAATGGGCCCTACGAGACCTGGGAGTGCCGCACACTATCATTTTTCCAGCTCGGCTTCAGATCATGTTCCAGAGTAAAACTTATTTGTTCTCAGATCCTATTGAGGCCGGCAAGTGGGTAGACCAGAGGGCTGCTGAATCTCATAGGTGCACTGAAGGCTCTGAAGATGAGGACAACAAGGCAACAACTTGAATTTTATTCCTCAGGACACTGAACACTATTTTCGGGTGTAACTGTATGTATAACATTAAAATGCAGTTCCCCAGTAATGTTTGTTTGAGCGATTTATGAATCTAGCTTTTAAAGTTCCCAAAATAGAATCAAAACTTTTAGTTCTCTCAGTTTTACTGTAGTTTACTATCATTTAGAAGTTGAACAGTCTAGCTTGGTATAATTTGCAACTGGCAAAGTTAGTTTCTTGTTCAGTGGGGGAGTAACTAAGGGGTAAGTGAGTAGTTCTGTTCCCTTCAACTGTGTTCAAATGTTGTGCTGCTACTTGTTTGAGTGTGAAATATTTTACATCAGGATTATAACATGGCACCAATTGTCCTTTTTAGGGGCACTGCTTAATCTTTGGACTAGAATTGCTGGACAATCAAATTACATCTGTGTTAGTCATGTAGCTCATTGGCTTTTTAGTCAGCACATAATGTTGTTTATTTCATCTTAGAAATTAATGTAGGATCCCCCTAATGCTGTACCTATATATAATAGATGCATGGATTACTTTGATTAAGGGAAGTTTTATCTTTCCAATGGCAAAAGCTACTAGCTTATTGGTCTGTCTGCTATATGCTCTATTCATGTCTTGTATATGATAAAATGAAAAAATAAAGTATATAAAAAAAAGAAAATGTAATTATCTTTGCAGCACAAAGCTGCTTAGCAGAGAAAAAGTAAGGTGTTTCTGGGAGTCCTAGGTTTCCAGTTGCCTTGGTGGTACAGCTAGTAGCACAACCAGAATGGTATTCCAGGTGGCCTGGGTTCAAATCCCAGTTAAGGCACTTATTTCTTTCTCTCTTCTGTTTGTGTGGGTTACATGTAACTCTGGTGTAGTTGGTACTTCACAAGCAATTTGCAGCCCGAAGTTCCATTGTTATTTTAAAATTTTTACTTTGAAAAAATGGTTTCTTTCCCACACCATCTTGCAGCACCCCATACCAACCTCCTCCCCACCCAGCCCCACCCATTTTGATTATAACATAACCACCAATTCCCCACCCTCTGTCAGCATCCACACCCCACCCTTCCCTCCCCTGCCCCAGCAAGAAGAACCCCCCACCTGCTTTGATCACCCAATTCCATCCTAAAACCCCATCCACTATGGCCAAATTAGACTGAACTCTTCCACCTACATACCACAGAACTTTTCCACCTTCCACACACCCCATGCCACCCCAAGGAAAAGGATATCACCAAAAAAGAGGTACAGTGAGTGGTACAGACCTTCAGTCAAATCCCATCTGAATGACTGGGATGCAGCAAGCACTCATAGTAATCAGCTGTTTTTACTATAAGTGTCTACTGCCTCCTATTCATTCAGAAGGTGGCCAGTTGAGGTGGTGAGAGGAGGGTCTGTGCCCAGCTGTGTTCCAACCCAAGCCTTAAGTGCATCACCGAGACAAAACTTTGCCCCACTCACCCATGAATTTCTTAACAGAAAACCACTGGGTGATATTGTCTATCCGTAATACTGTGCTAAAAAAAGGCAGTCCCTGTGAGCTGTAATCCTGCTGTTGACTTGGCCACCCCTTTTGTTCATCAGACCCAGCATATAGCCCAGCACACCAATGGATGATACTAGCCAAGGGTCACTGATCATCTTGCACCTTGCAATTTACCATGTAGTGGGCTGCTACCTGGCTGTAGGTGCCACATGTTTCCAGTGTAACTGTCCAAGATATTACCTGCCAAACCCTGCCCAGCTGTGGTCCTAAAGGTGGACAACTAAGGATCACAGCTCATCTTCAGCCTCAAGTGCCAGTGCTCTAAATCTGGACCACTAAAAATGAGAATATGCATTGGCAATCTGATTATCCACTCCATGTATATTTTGCCTTGAATGTAATGCTGCAATGAATACATTTCAATACAAACAACCATAGCAAAGCAATGATTTTCTTGCAGTGGGACAGCTGCTTATTGATTACCTCCCCATATCGTCTGACCAGCATTCTTCCCCGTTGTTCTTCAGTTTCTTGCTCCAGACCTTGTGCACAATTACCATGGAGAAGAATTCCAATAATGTCAGATTCCTAGTCAGGTTCTCTTCATGCCATGTTGGTGGCCATAGCACTGCACACCACCACCCCCTTGACAATATATGTCAAACCCCAAGCCACCCAATGTATCAGTGTAAACTTTTGACTCCCATTTGGATGTGACTGGGGCCTGCCACAGCTCTGCCCCATTAAAGTCAGCCAGGATGTCCCCTGAGATACAGTATGCAGTTCTGCTTTTATGCCCCTGGTGACTTGTATTAAATGGTGAGGGGATCTCACCCCTGGCATGGCTTTAACTATCTTCCTATGGGGGGGGGAGTAACCTGTGGGGATAACTTTGCAGATAAAGTTCAGGTGCCCGTGCAGCGATTGCAACAACCTTAAGGTAAACTTTGTGCATCCAACCTTGTGTGCCAGTTGTTGTATCTTCAGTGTCTTATCACAAAGTATTCTAGAGATTCCAATCACTGAATCCAGGTAGATGCTCAAGAAAATGATCCTCAATTGGGGACTTTCTGTCTTGTCCATTGCTACAATAATGGGAATCTGAATTTGCAGGTGGTTCCCACACCTAAGCACATGAAGCTTACCCACCTGGACTAACAAACAAGAAATCATCCAAGTAATGGTTGATAGACTCCATTCATGCCCTGATGCAGACCATACAATTTAGAAACGTGCTGAATGTTTCAAAGATTGCACATGATATTTAACGTCCTACAGGAATGTGTCTATCCAAGAAATTATCTCATGCCCAAAAGGCAGAAGTCATCCAGATGGAACTGGATAAGTCAGAACACTGATTCTATATCTGCCTTTTCAATTAGGCCCCAAGGGCCACAAGCCTGAACCCAATCCAGTGCCCTTTCAAAGGATGTGTATGACACTGGTGCCAGGTGGAGATCTGTCTGGTCATTCAATGAGTCCCCCCAAGGGAACGAGAGGTGATGGATGAGCCATACAGTAACCCTCACGGGAGCTTTATCAGTGCCAAACCCAGAGGGGATATCCTCAAGCTCCTTAGAGGGGTGGCGAAGGGGCCCATAATTTTACCCAGCCCTACCTCCTTGTGTACTTTCTTGCCCAATATGCCCATTCTCTCTAAGACTGACTTAAGGTTGTCTGTGTCCCTAGCTGCCCTGGGACATGCATATTAGATCCTTAAACTATCTATAAACCTATCGCAATTCATTTGCCACAGTCATGTTAGAGTATCAGTCGGGGACCCTATGGCTGGGAAACCACTGTTGGTCCACAGCCTGTGAAAGTGCCACATACCTGTAGGACACATTTGTTCCAAGCATAGGAACATTTGCATCAACCCCACCTGATGGAAGTATCCATGGCCGTCTTTTTCCTGAATTTCTCATTATATATCCTCTAGGTGCCCTTCCCAAAACAGTAAAATGCTTTTAAAATTAAATCCTGCTATTTAACAAGGCCCCACACCGCAATGGCCTCTCTATCTAATACTATAGTGGGTATGATGTTGAAAGATGCTACCCACGTCAGCATATTTTTCTTTACATGAATCGCCTCTGCAGTGTCCTTTTTTTCCTCCTTCCCTTTCTCTGTCTCCTTCATTTTAACCTCCATGTAAAGGAGCATAAAAATATCTATATACTTCTTTAAGATGTTTTCCTTTAGGGTCTAAGGAACATAGGGTTCAAGGACTTAAAGTTACAAGTTGACCCAGATTTCAACTCTTGGACACTGGTTCGTTTTTTACTGTTCCCACCAGTTCCTTATTATAGCCCATAGCTAGGAGAACCCCAACAGTTTCACGGGACCCTCCAGCAGGTGGGGAAGAATGACCACAGGGAGGCAATAGTGAGCGGGGTTGTGATGCCACTAAGGACAGAATCCTGAGTCACACTTGACTGAGGTGGGTGGGTCACATGGCTTATCGGGGACAAAATGGGGTACTGGGGTGCCAGAGGACAGTTGGCAGGCTAGGAACTGTTACCCAGCATGCTGGGACTTCTGTTCCTGAGGCCAGGGCAGTTCCACACAGACCCCTTACCAATCTCACCATGCTGATAAACATGTCTTGCAGCTGTGATATGTTTTCCATGGCACTGTTCACATACCCCACTAGTTGCTGACCCCATTTGTGTTCATCTTCTGCCCTGCCCTTCTCACCTGCCAACCCCACAAATCCATCCTACTGAGGATCCCAATCCACTAGAACCCATGAACACTACCCATTCTGGACAAATTATCCATATCTAACACCTCCACCATGAACACCTTATTAGGAAAAAACACAGAGTACTCATCCAGAAATGCAGCAGAACTCCGATCTTGGGCTATTAATTTTATCCCACCGACTGTGGCATAGCATCCCTATTTATTTATTTTGTTTGCTTGTTTGTTTGTTTGTTTGTTTTTGGTAACCGGGTAAGTGCACTAGACATAGGAAATGCCTATTTTCAGGCATGACCCGGGAGGGTACATACAAACATACGTAAGGCAAGGCAAAGCAAGATTTATTTAAAAGACACCCAATCCTGGAGGCTCTGGGCGCCGCACAAATATATAAACACATGTTTCAAAGATATATCAAAAACACAAAAATAATTATTAAGATAAAATAATTCATATAAACATTAAACAAATAGCATATTCTCAGCATCTATACATAAATACATACAAAATACAAAGTACAATAACAATCAAATACACAATAGAAATTACATAAAATACAAGATCATAAAGCAGTACAAGGAGAAACATACAATCAACGTGTTCTGCAAAATACATTTCAGCAATGTACAAACGTTTTGGAATTAAGTATAGCAAACATTGTGGTACAGTGATCAGTGACAGGAATAGTACAAATATCAGTGTTAGTAAATACATAAATCAAACAAGTGAAGGCAATATCATACAATTTAAGGATGGATATTATTGAGAGCAAGTGCAATGAAGTAGGCTAGGTACCCCCTAGTCAGATGAGGAGAGTATTAATGGCAATTAAGGGAGTAGGAGGGGAGAAAGGTAACATTGATGATAGGTGGGACAAGCAAGAAAGAGGGCAATAAGTGCAAGGGAAGAAATTGGACTAATATAGAATCAAGCATGTGTCCTGAGGCATAGACCATGCCAAGAATAGTGGTCGGGAGAGTTCAAGGTGGAAGGAAGCAGGAGCATTTGGGTCAATAAGCAATAGTTGTATTCTTGGTAGGTGTTTAAAGCTAGCGTGAGTAGAGGTGAGGTGGACATCTGTGGGAAGAGACTTCCAGTATACAGGTGCAACATGAGAAAAAGCTTGGGCACCCATAGCTGTTTTGCATATTGGCACTTGAAGGAGCAATTGATCACCAGAGCGAAGAGCATAGTGGGGGTTTTGAGGGATGAGCATCTGGGCTAAAGAAGAGGGAACACCTGATCGAGCAATGTTGTCAGTCAGGACACCTAGTGCGAAATGGTGGTGGGCCATGGGTGTTAGCCATTGCAGGCTGTTGTAGAGATGACAGTGGTGGTTGCGACGATGTGAGGCCAATGCAAAGCGACATATATTGTTATATGAAGTACTCCATTTAAGCAGACCAGATTTGGATGCCCCAGCATATGTAACTGCGCTATAGATGAGGTTTGACAAAAGTATGCCCCGGGCTATGGCTACACAGGCAGAGGGGGAGAGGGCATTTCTGGTTCTGTAAGCCAGTCCTGTCTTGGAATTAACTGCTCCTGGAGCCATCCTTATGTGAGAGGTATGATGCATGGCAAAGCAGCAAGAGGGGGTCTGGAACTAGTGGAAACAGCAGAGGAGTGGGACAGAGAGCTGCAGGTTAGGGGAAGAGGAACCCAGCATCGGATGGAGACAGATGCTGAGGGACACAGCACATCATGACCAGCTCTGTGAGGAGAAGAGTGACCCCATGCTACTGGTAGGAGGTTGACTGGGTGTCTGGGAGGACATAGTGCTCATGCTTGGACCCACACTGCTAAAACTGTGGGACAGTTGTGAGCAGGCTTGTGATTTGGCCTGCCCCTGTAACTGTGGTCTGGGGGGGGGAGGCCAAACCAAGAGAAACAAGGGGAAGCAGCACTTGTTTTCTACAGAAGAACCCAGAGCCTGGTTGCCTGCCCAGTGTGCCCTTGCCAGTGCTCTCCAACCCCATCCTCTAGCCATCTCCTCCCATGATCTCTGACCCTGAAGAGGTCAGGCCACCCATCAGGCTGGAGCGATTAAGGCACTCCATGCCCCTTATCTCAGCCATGGCATGGACCTACATGATTATCTCCTCCAGGTTTGACATTCCTTCCTGCCAGACAGATGACAGAGGGAACAGAGCCCGAACAATGTACAGGAGAACAGGACCACAGCACATCAAATGCAAGGGAAAGTGGTCCCTAATGGAAGGTTGAAGGCAAGGGGTGGTAGAAGCAACACCAGGCCAAGGATAACACAGAGCAGGATGGTAGAGTAGGGAACAGCCAAAGCAGAACCACAGATCTAAGGAGGCAACATTTCAATCAGATACAGAAGGAGGAATCCCCAAAAAGGGAGGCTATGGCATGAGGCAGAGGGTGAAGGCTGGTCTGAAATGACGACATAAAGCCAAACAAAACAGACAGCAAAGATTGGTATTATACTCATTTATACTGACAATGCCAGCTGTCTTTTTGTGACATGCAGTCCTTGGTGTAAACTGTGAATCCCCCCTCCTTCCTCTCCCTGTTCCATGCCAACCAGTACATGATGTCAAGAGTCACTCCCTCCTTTATCTGTTCATGTGTCAATCACTGTCTGATGTCCAGTTAACACCTCTCTACCTCACCCACCATGTACTGTACCAAGCAGTTTCTCCAACTACTTCTAAACTGACTTACCTAGTACCACTAATTGCTTTTAAATCCCTAATCAATAACCACCTGGCAGAGACATGCAATGGCCATCCATGAATACCTTGCCACGCTTGGCTGATCCCTTCTCCTCCTCTGCCCCATCAACTCCCAAACTCACTTCTCCACCCTACCTCTCTCCCTTTTTCACCCCTACTGCCTCCCTTTGCTTCAATGATTTGTATGTTAACTATATGCCATCGGACCTCAATTTTTACAAGGTCCAAGTATTGCCATAGGCTTCCTTACTGTTAGACTATGGAAGTGGCACCCACTCACACCCTGTACCATGCCAAGCAATCCCTGACATTCAGTGGCACCCCCTCACACCCTGTACCATGCCAAGCAATCCCTGACATTCAGTGGCACCCCCTCACACCCTGTACCATGCCAAGCAATCCCTGACATTCAGTGGCACCCCCTCACACCCTGTAACATGCCAAGCAATCCCTGGCATTCAGTGGCACCCTCTCGCTCACCCTGTAATATGTAAAGCACTCATTGGCATTCAGTGGTATTCCTCTCTCACCCTGTAATATGTCAAGCAATCCTTGGCATTCAGTGACCTACCCTTCCTCTCGCCACCCAATACTATGTAGTCCCTTTTGTCAAGTGGCACCTCTACTTCCTCACCCTTCCCCCATGAAATTTTTGGTGTGCAATGGCTCTAAGCCCTCCCTAGAACCTCCTCTCTACCCCCTTGCGAGAGGGTGACTGGCACTGCCTCACCACTTACCTACTTGGCTGGTCACAATCTGAATTTCATTATAAACAACTGTGATTTAAAGATTAGTTGCATTTTGCTTCTATTTATTATATTACAGATTATGATAATGGCATTTATATCATGGCCTGCTAAGGAAGCATATGGAGGGGTTATGCCATCTGTCATCTGAAGTAGGGAAGAATTGGTTTGAGGGGTCTTGGGCAGCACCAGAGATGGGCTCCTGGTGCTGCAGTAAGTGGCAGGGGTGAGGGGTTATCAATCGAGATAGGTATCTTTTAATTATTTTTTTTGTAGACTCTTTATCTCCCGGAGGATGGGTGGAGGGGATATACTTCCCTATTCACCCTTCGGGCATCCTGCTTCAGACCACCCAGACTGGGTGGCCCCTAGCTTGCCTGCTACAGCAGGCTCCCCGGGGGGGGTGGGGAGAGACTGAAATCCACCAGGGGCTCCAGCTGAGGCTTATATCTAGGGTGTCATTTGGGAGATGGTCATGGGCCTTCACGATGCTCCATGACTAGGGGTTTTCCCGCTAGGTTTCTCTAAGGAGACATGGATGTGTAATGACGTAACAGCAGGATGGGCACACTCCTGCACCTGTCCCACAGACATCCGCCGATGACTCCTCAGTGCCTGGTGGTCCCAGCTACTGGACACTGGATTCACAAAGACAGCCAAAAATCCTGCAGCAGCAGTATAAAGGCCTACAGCATTGCGGAAACGCTGGTGCGGGACATTCCGAAAGAAAAAGTGTGCATGTGCGGAAATCCATCAGCAGTTGAGGAAATTCAGCAGCTGCGAAATTCTGTAAGTGCTGAAAATCCGAAACTGTGGATCCACAGCTGCAGAAAAGGCTTAGGAGGTACAACAACAGGTGATCCATATTAGCTGGAGCAGCAGACTTTGACAGTCTTGCCAGAGATGTAGCTGAAAGTACCCACAGAGAGACCAGCAACCATTCCCTCAACTGGGACCACTGCAGCACCACTGGTACCAGGAAAACCATGCACCACAGTGGCTGTCTGTAACTGATGGTTGTGCCTCTCCCTGGAGTGCTTCTGTTGCCTGCTGCAGCAGCACTCACTGCAGGCTGTTCAGCCTCTACTGCTGTGGGGCTCCTTCATGGGCTGCACTCGGTCTGGTGGTTGTTGTTTGTTGTTTGACCGATTAATGAAATGACAGTGCCAGTGTTCATGAGGTGGGCTCTCAAAAAGTCTATGTTGCAAATTTGGTGTAAAAAATCCAAGAAATTACTGTTTTATGAGAGTGCATTGCGCAGTTGCTATGCACGCTTGTAACTTTGCAAATTTACAATATTTTCAATCCAGATTTTCAACATTGCCATTTTCCCACACCTCCTTATGAACAGTACAGCTATCATTTTCCACATCAAGGCTGAAATGTGTTTTCGCACTTCCGGTGCAGAATAGCACGGTCGCTGTGGGAAATTAGTGTTTGGGACACATTACAAAAATCACAGTGACACTGTTCATTAGCAAAGGTCCTAAAATGCCTATGTTGAAAATTTGGTGACGAAAGTCCATAAAATGACTGTATTACGAGCATGCGTTGTACAGTTTCCACGCACACTCATAACTTCGCCAGTTTGCAATATTTTCACTCCAGATTGTCAGCACTGCCATTGTTCTGCACCTCCTTATGAACAGTGCAGCTGTCATGTTTCACATCCTGGCTGAAATGTGTTTTCGCACTTCTGGCACAGAATAGCGTGGGTACTGTGGGAAATCAGTGTCCGGGACGCATTATGAAAATCACAGTGACATTGTTTAGGAGCAGAGGTCCAAAAATGCCTATGTTGAACATTTTTTGTGATGAAACTCATAATGATCAAATGTATAAAACGAAGTGCAGTTTCCACGCACCCTTGTAACTTCGCAAATTAGTAATATTTTCACTCCAGATTTTCAACTCTGGCATTTTTCACACCTCCTTATGAATAATACAACTGTCATTTTTCACATCCTGGCCAAAATGTGTTTTCACGTTTCCGGTGCAGAATACCACAGTCACTTTCGGAAATCAGTGTTTGGGACAGATTAGGATCGAGCAAGTGAGAGTAGGGAGTGACCAAGCTCAACTGAGCTCTGTCATGACTGCTGTAGATTTCTTTCTGGGCAGAAAAAGGCACCAATGCAGGCAGGAGCCTAGTACAAAAGAGCAGCCTGCAGCACCGGGACAGACAGAATGAGCGGGTGAGGAAGGGGGACTGAGCGAGCTCAACGGAGCAAAGCAATCAACATTCGACATTGACAAATGCTTGTATAATTATTGTTTTAGAACATATTAGAATGCAGTATTTATTTTGAACGTAGTGGCTATGAGGATGGTGTGTACAGAGTTACTTACTCTGTGTGTGTGTGTGTGTGTGTGTGTGTGTGTGTGTGTGTGTGTGTGTGTCAGGATACAAAATATAAGATAAGAAATATTTAAAGGCCAGCCATGTCCAGTGGTGCAGAGGGTTGAGGCACTGGATGCCACACATAGTGCCCCCCAGGCAACCTGGGTTTGGGTACAAGCCTGGGTCATCGGGGGTCAGCACAGGGGGGAGGGCAGAGCTGAACGGAGCTGCCGACAGGCAATTCTCCTCTCTGGGGGAGGTGAAGCAGCATCCCTTAGCTAATGGCTGCCCCCTGGTGGAGGCTGAGAGGCAGCGCTGGCCTTGAGGGTGTCAGGCACTAGGCCAATGGGGTGGCAGAAGGGGGTCATTATTGGGCTGTAAGGCACATGCACACCTCCACGTGCATGTGTCCTTCTCCTGGGGCCCTCAGGAGAAAATGGAGGAAAATCACCAGTGGTAGGATGAGGATCGACTCCCCGCAGGTGCCGCTCCCAGGCCAGGCATAAGGTAAGCCCCGGTTATTCAGGGGGCACGGGGCTGAGGGAGCCGATCGGATGGGGACTTCTCAGAGGGGTGCAAAAAACAGAAAGAATAAAAAAGAGAAAGAAATATTTAAAGGAAATCTACTCTAAACTGAACTTCACTGTGTTCACTGACATAAACAAACAGTTTCTTTAATGTTTTATAACATATTAGAATGCAGTATTTATTTCAACTGTCGTGGCCATGAGGATGGTGTGTACAGAGTGTGTGTGTGTGTGTGTGTGTGCGTGTGTGTGTGTTTGTGTGTGTTTGCTGTAGCTCAATATATTTTTTCCCAAATAGCATAGTAGAAAATGTCTGCTGATTGCTTCATATTTAGTCTGGGCAGTTCACTGAAAACCTGGCATATGTCTGAGACAGTACTTATCAAATAGTGTCTTTAGAGGCTAAAAAATAGTGTAAATCATAGATTTGCTGGGAAAGGGTGGCATTTATGAGGTATGAATCTTTCTTGAAAGGCAATACATCCCTAACTAAAACTAGTATCAAGAAGCTGTTTAAATACTAAGGCCCAGATATTCAGACTGCGCCAGGCTGTGGCGCAAGCCTGGGCACAGTGCAACTGGGCAGCACAGAGGGGCATTGACAGGATGATATTCAACGGAGCCAGCAGTGTGCATGACGCAGTGGCACTGCGCCAGTGCAAGTGGCCAGAGTGGAGCAGGGGGATGCACTAGCACAAGTTCCATTGTGCTAGGCACAACAACCACGTTATTCAAAAGTGCACATGCAAATTGGGCCATAATGCATGCAAGGCACAAATGGGGCCATTTGCATGTCATTATGGCCCCATTTCCATGCAGGTGCGCCGATCCCCGGTGACTTGCACCTGGCGCCCTGCCAGGCTGTAGCCGTCGGGGACCGACGCCCCCTGCACATCGCAGCAAAGTGCCCCAATGCCCGATCATGGGCATGTGTATGAGAAGCACATGTCCTATATCCCTGGTGATCCAGTGGACTGCCTGCCTCATCGCGGGCATAGGTAAATGTAAATTCAGTTTACTCTATCCCTGGTGGTCCAGTGAACCTCTCACAGCCCGATCGTGGGCATATTTTGTAAAAGAAAGGTCCAATATCCCTGGTAGTCCAGTGGACCACTCGCAGCCCGATCACGGGCATATGTAATAAAAGAGTGAGGTCCAATTCCCTGGTGGTCAGCGGTACCCCCTCCCCACCGCCCACTGAGCCCCACTGCCCTGCTCCCCGGTCAGCGGGGCGGCACCACCACCTGCCCGCCACCGCCGACTGACACCATACGGTATGGCTGTATGCCCATTGGTCCCAGCGTGAGCCAATGGGTGAGCCCATCCCGTACTACACAGTCCATGCCCATTGGCTCACGCTGTGGACCAATGGGTGTACAGCCCTACAGTACGGTGTCAGTCGGTGGGCAGTGGGGTGGCAGGTGGGTGGGGTGCTGCCGCCTGCAGCTGACCAGGGGGAGAGTGGCGGTGAGGCTCAGTGGGTGGTGGGAAGGGGGGTACCGCTGGACCACCAGGCATATTGGACCTCACTCTTTTATTACATATGCCTGCAATCAGGCTGCGAGCAGTCCACTGGACCACCAGGGATATTGGACCTCACTCTTTTATAAAATATGCCCGCAATTGGGCTGCGAGCAGTCCACTGGACTACCAGGGATATTGGACCTTTCTTTTACAAAATATGCCTGTGATCAGCCTGCGAGCAGTTCACTGGACCACCAGGGATATAGGAGGATCCTTTTTCTATGTATGCCCGCAATCGAGCATAGGGGGCGCCGCCACAAAAATGCAGCCAGAGCTTGGGTGGCCACCCACAGGTGGCAGCTGCCGTGTTGCACCCTGCAATACAGCAGCTCACCTGTGGGTGGCTAGCTGTTGCTCCTTTCTTTTTTGGCTCACCTGTGTGCAGCGCAGGTAGGGGTTGCACATGCATGGGATCAGCACATCCCAGGCTGAATATTGGGATGTGCGAAGTATGCATGGGCACACCCCCCTACCTGCACCGCACACATTACTGATGTGCTCCGGCACATCGGTATTTGTGCCAGGCTCATTCCCCGTTTGAATATCGCACCGGGGTGCATCAGTGGGTTGCGCATGGTGCAACTGTGCTACTCCATGCTCAACCCTTCTGAATCTCCAGGCCTAAGTATTTAAATGTGCAAGTTGTTGCATTCTGAAGGGGGTAAACAAATCTCCAGTTTAATAGGCAACCAATATTTACCAAATATTTAACTAGCTGTTTCAGTTTCCTAATGGCATCTGATAAGCAGCATGAAGCTATGTCTCCAACATCCTTAACAGAAAGAAAGGAGTATTTTATTTCAGTTGACATGGAAGGATACGTTGAAAAGTCCAAAACATGTGTTCCACAATACTCCATTTTCCAGCTACAGATAGCAAGATGGCTGTAGGCTCTGCCCACAGCCATCAAAATGGGCAAACTGGGTGAGCCAAGTTGTCCTGATGCCATCAAATTCTATATTTCTATATTGCTGCTGTGCTGTGTTTGGCATTAAAGTAATAGGGAATCCCTTCCCACCACCCAGGTTGGCTGGCTCAGCTGCAGAATTTGCAATTTTTTTGCAAATGTGAATCAGGAGGATTCACACCTGCTACGCCGGTGGATTAAAAATTTGCAACATCTCTAGCTGTGGCAAACCCATAACCTGGTTCCTCATTTTATGTAAAAAGGTGGGGGGAATTTTTGGTCAAGAGCACGGAAAGGGGTTATTTCTGAAAAGTGCAGACAGGCATGGGTGCCACTTTTTATAGAGACTGCCACCATTGGTGGGAGGGGGTCTGCAGGGAACAAACAGCAGGACCAGAAAGGGGTGCACTAAAACCAAATTAGAGAAGGGGGCATCTACCGGTCCAAGGTGCAACTACTAGAAAATTAAATGAGTTAACCAAGACTTTGTACAAGGAAGTGTATTAAAAAAGAGTTGCTTCCCCCCAGGTCCCTGTGTTGTATGATGTACCAGGGATAATCAGTATGGCTGTGAGTGACAGTTGTAGTCATTTTTCTTTCATCCAGAATTTAGAGGGATAGGAATTTTGTGCTTCCTCAGCCCCACTGTCATTTCATTATTTTTTCCTCCCCCATAATCCATAATCCATAATCTAATTCAAACCCATACCCTATGCAGTCTAACTGGCAATATGTAACCCCCCATACACCCTCTGGGCCCCCACCACATCACAAGCAATCTGGCTATCTTCCAGACTATAGAAAGAAACAAACTGTGGATCCAGATGACAGCAACCAGCACAGAACCTCCTTCCACCACCACGGCCATCTACCATATAATTGAATGGATGCAAGCTTCTATTCATTTAGACAGCAGCTGGTCAGGGTGGTGAGAGGAGGGTCTTTGCCGGTTGCCATCCTCCAAATCTGATGATAACTACTATAATTGCAGCATTTGATCTGCAAGGACAGGACAGGTCAGGACAGCGTGGGTAAGTGCACTAATGGGCATGTGCATGTTCCACGAACGCAGTGGTGGCGGCTCTTGGAAATAGTATTGTAGAGCTGCCAGACTCCAGGTGGGGTTGGTCAGCTCCACTAAGGGCTGCGCAGGGGGCTGCCTGCTGCACAACCCACACCACAAATCCCAGTAACAACAGTAATGATGCCCTGTACTGTGTGGTAACAAGGACTCTGCAAATAGTGCCAGTGTGTGTGTGTGTGTGTGTGTGTGTGTGTGTGTGTGTGTTTTGTTTCCCTCTACTTGTTGTGGTATTCAAATGTCTAGCCATGAGGGTGGTGGTTATTAAAGTAATAATGCATGACAGGGTGGGTGGGATAACATCCCACCTTGGGTGGTTGGGCTCGAGGCCGCAGGCCGAGGGTGTCCAACACCAGAGAAGGGATGTTATCCCAGCATAACACCCACCCTGAAGTGCATTATTCCTATTATACAATGGCTAATCTGTAAACAGAAAAATAAACATAAATATTTTTAAATACTGTAGTTTTTTTGTTTTGTTGATTTTTGTGTGTGGAAAAATATTTATTTAAAAAGAAGTTCCTTTTTTCTTTGTATCCTGTAGGTGCGGCTGTGTGGCCAGTAGCTGGATTTGTATTGTCTTCTGTATCTGCTTGCTTCTTTGCCACGTGTTTTTGTTTCTTTTCATATGTCTCCCCAATTTATTTGTGGTTCTTCTGGTTCAGTTTTATATTGTGTGGAGAGATTTTAAAAGTTGGGTAATATTATGAGACAGCAACCACTGTTCAGATCTCCCACCCCATCCCTGCTGCTGATGCCTATCCAGTGTCGCTGCTGTGACCGTGTCCCTAGAGCGACAGGATAGTGGTAAAGATGTGGTAAAGAGAATGCTTTTGTACTGCTTGATTTTAAGTGGTCAACTTTGACAAACAAGAACAAAGTCAAAGTGATTTCAACAGCAAGCGAGGATTAGGAAAAAAGGTGAGCGGTGACTGTTCAAAGATTCCCTTTCTCGCTTGCTGGAAAAGTCACTTGGTGTGGTGCCATAGGAGTTTTTTTAAATAAGAAAAAATAAAATACTCCCTTCTTTCTGTTGGAAGAAGGTTTCATGTTTTTGTGCTGGGTTTTGGCTGGTTTCTGCATTAAGGAGGGATTTACTGTGGCATGAAGCCATAGAAACGCGGCTTTCTGTACAGTTGGGAATGAGAAGCGGTGAAGACGATTGTAGGAACAGCAGTGGAGTGATTTCTTTTTTAAATATTTCATGTGATCATTAGTGCACTGGAACTAGAATCGGGATGTTATGCTGGGATAACATTCCGGTTCCAGTCCCAGTCTGACCAATCAGGGACCGGCATTCTTTCTTACCATTGTATAATAGATGTTATTACAGTATCAGAATGCAGGTAGGACTGGTTCTATGTGGCTTATATCAGAATCCTTAACAAACAAGATCTTTGAAGTGTTAGTAACCAGTGCAAATTTGTTTGTGGTCATTGCCCCCTATATCCCCCCACCAAAAAAAACACTCTGATGTGTTTGCGCTGACTGTTGTAAACTAGAGGGATTTCCTAGCCCTGGGGAAGCTAACTGACTGATACAGAATCTGTTGCCTGATCAGCCAAACAATGGGTGGGGTTGGGGGTTGATGATGGTGTTTTGTTTGAGGCTGTTACTTGAGTTTCAAATACAAAAACACTACATCAAGGCCAACTGAAGGCATGTTTACATTGCCTTACGAGAACCGATGCAGTCTGCACCGCTCCACCACTGCTCTTCCTGCTGCACTACCGCTGGGCATTTACATACCACCCATCTGCATCAGTGCAGATTCTGGCAGCATTTCACATCAGAATTACCAGCAGGGGTTAGGGGACACTGAGGCGATATACTACATATGCTCCGTGTTCCTATCAACAGTTAATCGCAACTGGCATGCTGCATACACAGTACTAAATATGAATAAAGACATAAAAAATAAATGAAAATTAAAAAAAAATATAATGCTGGCCCCAGCACTGTATGATGAAAGGGCTGAAGCGGGATGCTGAACCTGACAGGTGCTTGCTGCGGGGTGCCATGGGAGGGTGCTCTGGTGCTCGTGGAGAAATGTGTTCACACACAAGCAGAAAATGCCTGCATTGGTACACAATCCCACCAAAACAGGGATTGTAGTCTGCCACAATGGAGCAACCTCTGGTGCTCCGCCAGTCATTTACACAACCTGATCTGCATTGCTCGCAATGGTGCAGATTAGGGCATGTTAAACAATCCTTGAATTTCTTTTGTACAAGTACAGCACTGCATTGCAGAGTGCATGACCAGCTTCCACAGTGAGGTACATGATTGGAGGGACATTTTTTGTGTAAGGAGTGTTTAGGTAACTAAAAGACTTGTACCGGAGTGTTTGGATGGCACTTGGTCTGGTACTATACTGTTTTAGTGGATGGCGGCATGGTACAGGAGCATGTGGATGGCTGAAGGCCTGGTACCGGAGTGTTTGCGTGACTGGGAGTCTGGTACTGGAGAGATCTGGTGGCTGTGGACCTGGTACTGAAGTGTTTTGGTATGTGGGGCATTGTACTGGTGCATGGCACTGGAGTGTCTGGTTGACCACCAGCCTGGTACTTTACTGTTTTCTGGTACTGGATTGTTTGGGGAGCTGGGGGCTTGGTACCAGAGTTTTCAGGGGCTGGTGACTTGGTACCAGAGTTTTCCAGTTGCTGGGGACCTGGTTTCAATGAGGTGTGGCTGTTGGCCTGGTACCAGTGTATAGTGGTGGCTGAGGGCCTGGTGCTAGATTGTTTGGGTGGACTGAGGTCTGGTAATGGAGTGTTCATGTGACTGTGACAACAACCAGCAACTTTCGCTTTCTAATGTTGGCAACCAACTTCTCACAAGCAGCCACCCACTTCCCTAGCTCACTTTGTGCTTTGTGTTAGTATTTATTTATTTAGCTTTTCTTAACCAGGTAAGTACACTAGACGAAACATATGCCTATTTTCAGGCACGACCCGGGAGAGTACAGGAAATTAAAAGAACATACAGGGTACAAATTGAGGCAAGTAAGGCAGATACAATGAGGCCAGGAGAAGCATAACATACATAGTAAGATAACTCAGGTTACAATAATGACAGTCAAAATATTAAAAGTACAGAGTCACTAAAGCAACGTTCCAATCAATGTGTACAGCTATATACAAAATTACACGTTTTACATTGGGTCACACCCAAGCAGGCAGGCAACAACAGCAGGACTGGAGCCAAGATACAGGAGTTGTTATGCTCATGGGCAGAGCAGAGGATCAGGGAGGTCTGAGACAGTCACATACTGAGGAGAACTTCAAATGGTTCCACAGGGAGGTTCGTAGGCACACCTGGGAAGGGGAGGACCGCACCTGAACAGGAAGGGAGTTCCATAATCTAGGGGCACATGACGCAAAATCCCTGTCCCCCATTTGGGTACGCATAGCAGAAACCTTAAGGAAAGCGGGGCCCGATGACCTTAAGGAGTAGGTAGTGGAGACAGTAGGCACAAGGAGCTCCGCCAGTCCAGTGGGTGTGCCTGTGCCCAGAACCTTACCCGTAAAAGAGCCCAAAACAAAATTAATGTAGTTGGAAGGGGACAGCCAGTTAAGCTTACTGTACAGATCACAATGGTGAGTGAGACGGGGAGCCACTAGCGCAAAGCGATAGATGTTATTGTAAGCTACGGTCCACCTGGTAAGGTGGACCTTGGAAGTTCGGGCAAACAAGAGGAGCCCATAACAGAGGGATGGTAGAAACACACCTCTGGCCAGTGCTAGGCGAGTAGCTGAAGTAAGATTATTCTTCACCCTGTAAGCCAACCCCAGTTTCCAGTTAACAGCTTGACACACATTGTGGATGTGATGACCAAGGTCGAGCTGAGGGTCCAGTGTCACCCCAAGGTATTTGACGGAGTCGGTGATGAGAACAGGAGAACAGTATGTCCTACCCACCTCAGCCATTGGTCAGCAGGACATACTAGCATAAAGTGAGCTGAGGAAGCAGGCAGCTGCCTATGAGATGATGGTGGTTGCCAGCATTAGAAAGCAGAAGCTGGCAGTTGTTGTTTTAACACATTAAAAAAGAGATTTAGAGGTACAATAATTTGATAAATTTGGTTAGTGGCTGAAAGTTCTAATAGGATGTTTTTGTAGTGGCTGGGAGGGGGGAGAACAGGACCTTTTCCAGTGTTTTCAATTAATTGATGCTGAGCCCACTAGCCCAAAAAGGCCTCCGCTAGCCTACCTTGGCTAGTACTTTATATTACTGACCAATAGGCCATCTAGGAGTGCTAAGGAACTTTTAGCTGAGCCCCTCCCCCAACAACACTTTCCCTGTTTTCTTCCCATCTTTTCATTTTCTTTCTGTATGTCTCCTGTCTTTCTGCTCAGCCCTAACTTTATTTATTTATTTATTTGAAAACTGGTGAGCAGGAAAGGCACACTGAGCTGAGGCTTGTTTCCAGGTGTGACCCAGGGGATGGGAGTAGGGGATAATAAATTCATAGTACAGTCACAGTTTGCAGTTACAATAATATGCACTCAGAAACATGGTTAATACAGGAGCAAGTACAAAACAAGTAAACAAGGCATAAGCACCAAATATAGTCAAGTCAACTTTATTTATATAATGCAATTCCAGAGATGATAAAAGTGCTTTATAATAAGTTATGAAAGCAAAGGATAAAACCACAAAGTGTTTTAGCATAACACCAAAATATATACCAATTATAGACTAGACAAGGTCTGGAAAAGCCATATCAAAAAGATATGCCTTTAAAGCAGATTTAAAGCTTTCCACGGTCAGGCACTCTCTAACTTGACGAGGTAGAGAATTCCACAGGGTTGGTGCCACGAAAGCAAAAGAGCAAGCACCCGAGGACTTAAGTCATACCCTGGGAATCTCTAGCAATTCCTCATCGGTGGAACGGAGAGGATGAGAAGGGCAGTAAGAGCAAAGAAGATCTTGCAGGCAGCATGGTCCCTGACAATGTAAGGCTTTAGAGGTCAGTAGCCTGACCTTAAAGGTGATCTACCAGTAGACTGGCAACCAGTGCAGGTCACGGAGCACGGGTGTGATGTGGCAGGATGGAGGTAAGCCAGTCAACAAACTGGCTGCTGCATTCTGCTCTAGCTGCAGTCAGTGGATATCAACCCCAGGTAGCCCTAGATAGAGGGCATTACAGTAGTCAAGACAGGAGGTCACAAAGGCATGGACCAAGATCGCCAGGAGGGATTAGGTGCCTAATCCAGATGATATTCCTCAGATGGTAAAAAGAGGATTGTATGACAGCAGACACCTGAAATTTCATAGTCAGGCCTTTGTTGAACTCCATGCCCAGATTACACACCCAGTCTGAGGCAAGTAACTGGCTCCCACTGAGCCAAAGCCCAGACGGTTGACCAGAAACCAAACCTGAGTCCCGGTGACCTGGGTCCACAGCCAGCACCTCGGTCTTATCAGGGTTCAGTCTCAGCCAGCTGGCTCTCATCCAGTCCTGGATCTCAGAGAGACAACTTTTAAAGACCGAGACAACACCCACTTGATCAGGTACAAAGGAAATGTAGAGCTGAGTGTCATCTGCATAACAGTGAATACTCAGCCCATACCACCTTATAATGTTTCCCAGCAGTAACATATACATTGCGAACAACACAGGTGATAGTATAGAACCCTGCGGGACCCTACAGGGCAAGGGGAGAGGGGCCAAAAAATAAATTCCTGACACCAATCTCTGAGTCCTGCCCATGAGGAAAGATCTAAACCATCTGAGAACTGCTCCAGACAGTCCACAGAAAAACCACAGGTGTTCCAACAGCTCCTCGTGGTCCACAGTGTCAAATGCTGCAGACAGATCGAGGAGAACCAAGGTGGTATGGCTTCTTCGATCCCTAGCAGTCAGGAGATCATTAAGGACCTGAACAAGAGCAGTCTCGGTACTGTGCCTCTTCCAAAATTTGGACTGAAGAGGATCATAGACATCATAGGTGGATAAATGGTATTCCAGCTGCACCTCAACTGCCTTCTCAATAACCTTGCCCACAAAGAGCAGGTTAGAGACAGGTCTGTAGTTTGCTAAGTAGTCTGGGTCAAGGGAGGGTTTTTCAGAGTTTTTTACAATGGCAAGGAAATTTCCTGCCCTCTGATTGGTTAGTGGGTACCTGGAACAGTGATGTTATTTAACAATAACATCACTGTGTGTAGTCCAGGCACCCAGATGACCGCATAACATATAAAGGAATCATGGCACGGCTACTTCATTCCTGCTCTTCCACATGAACCGAGCAGCTTTACTGAACCACACTGACCATAACTGCCAGTCACCCACTTCAGTGATATGGAAGGACTGTAGATGACTCAGTACCGTAAAGAAAATATGAAAAAAAAATTATTTTGAGAAACAGCCACTGCATATGAGCAGCTTCAGTGCTGCTGGTTCAGTTTCTGAGCTCAGCATGTGTTCATTCCTCAGTGATGAGCCGTTTCTACACAGAACCACATGGAGCTCCTCTTAATTTAACAAAAAAATCATAGTTCCCTTGTAAAAAAAAAAACTGTTTAATTACTTCCCTTGACCAGTTTCATGGAGGGCAATTTCCCGAACCCGAAAACTGGAAGTGTCCACCTGGTTCCTCCTAACTCTAATGCAGTTTCAGTACACCGTGGTTTTTAGCATACCAAAAAATAAATAAATTAATAAACAACCAAAACAAACAGACAAAAACAGGCCACACATCTTCTCAGAGTTCCAGGAAAGGCAGCGGGACTGGATGAATTAAAGTGGACGTGAAGCAACAGTTCAATCAAACAGAAGCAGGACTATAGGAGGGAGGGAGGGGAAAAACAGCAGCACCACCTACTGGGCTAACAAAACAACAGCACTATTTTTCATGTATGTATTCCTACCCGCTAAAAAAAAATGACTAAAAATTATTTTTAAACATCATTTTAATGTATTATTTTATTTTTCTAACAAACCATTGTATAATTGCAATAAGGCACTCCAGGGTGTGTGTTATTGTGTAATAATGTCACTTCTCATGTGCTGAACGCACTTGGATTCTTCAACCAACCACAGTCTGACATTATTAAACAATAATACACACCCTGTTATGCCTTATTGCTTAAACTGAGCATTTCAGCAACACTTACACAAAGGTATGAGGCAATTGCAAGAGGAACAGTCATGGAGAGGGTAAATGGGAGTTGGGGAAGGAGTTTCAGCTGGTACTTGATTGAGCCAGGGGAGGCAGTAAAACAGAGCAAAGAGGGAAGTTAGTTCCAGAGTGATGGGAGATGATGGGAAAAAGGCTGACTGCCTAGCAGAGGAGTGAGGATGAGGAATGGCGAAGGTGCAAGTTCCTTTTGTCTTTATTCCTGTGCTGTCCTATACCCCTTTCATTTCTCTTGGCTCTTTTTCTCTCCTCTGGCTACTATATTTTCTCAATTTTAACATATTTTTCCCTTTACTTTAACAGGCCTGAGAGGGTGATGACTTCCCCCACATCAGATAAGTATTATACTATGTCTAACCTGTCCTATCCATCCTATTTACTCCCTAAGGACTATGAATGCTTTGTGACCCCTTTCCTATATTTTATTTTGCAGGTCTGATGGATGTTGTCCCCTAAAGTCTCCTACAGTACATCTGGTTCCCTTGTATCCAGGTAAGAGAGCCTCTATATATTACCTGTACTTGGTGATTTGGCTGTAACGGTGTGGCTATGCCAGCTACAATGCGTTGCAACATGATAATTGAGTAGTGAATGGATTATGTGCTATTTTGTGTAAATTAATTTAAGTAATTCACTAACAATTAAAATATCACTACACCAACAGCTTACTATGCTGCAGTTTGAGTTTGTTTCTGTCTGTACCTGCCTCCCAACCCCCACCCACTGGACACAACTAAAAGAAAAATAATTGTCTAGTGAGCCCTCTTTTTCTGGTCAACCAAAAATGACTAAGTTAAACTAAACAAGAACATAATGGAAAAAAGAAGCTTTAGAAGCTGTAAACTTGTAAATGTAATTAAAAAAAGTAAGCAATAGGGTAAAGTTTTAGGATTTGTTGTATGTGAAGGTGGCTGATGCTGTGTGTGCCTTCATTGAATGAGGGAATGTAAAATCTATTTTCTGTCTGGTTCCACTGCTGATTGTGGTTTTCCACTGCTGGGTGTCACTGCTGGTTCATGTACCCAAAATGGAAATTGATCAGACTTTTTCTTTAATGGGGCATGGTATGGCTTCAGAATTGGAGAAGCTGGATTAAAATCCAATTAGAGCCACAGTCTGTACTGCAGAAGGTTTTCAGGCTAGGTGTGTGAATTGGGAAAGATTAAAAAAACTTAAAAGCCCATGGACAAGGACATGTCTGGTTCCACTAGTCGGCTAAATTGGCTAATATGCCCAATATAAAAAAAAAAAATGAAGAGAAGGATTTTAATGGGATGAGAATGGCAGTTTGGGAATTAGGAGAAAATTCAAATCCTACTGAAGCCAAATGCTGTAGTACGCTGTGGCCTTCAGCAAGTCATTTAAGAGCAGGATTTGTTAGTCAGCATTTGGCTATAGTAGGATTTGAATTTGAACACATTTCCTCCTAATTCCCAATTACATTTTTTAATCTTTCCCAGTTTGAACCAAGCACCACTCCCGCACACACCTTTCCTGAAAATCGTCTACAGTACAGACTGTGGCTTCTCCTAATTCTCAATTTCCAGCACTCTTTGCCATGCTGCATTATAAGAAAAAAATTTCTCTTCGGTTTATTCTTTTGAGTATAGTTTCTTTTTAGGAGGGCAGGGCTAGACAGTAATGTTTTTTGTCAGCCTCATCCCAAGTGGAAGGGGAATACAGATTCCAACCTATTGGAACTGACCCAGATTAAGCTGGTGATGGCATTTTACTGAATGAGAAATTAGGCAAGGACTCAGTGGGGGGCCCCTACTCTTCTCAGCAAGTGCCATGGAATCATTAACATCCACCTGAACAATCACCAGAAAAGGCAGACGGGACCTAAGTTTAATAAGCAATGCACTGCTATAATAAAACGCTTGAAACCACTAGATGTGCACCAGTTATGTTCTAACTTCCATGTTTTGTTTGGTTGTGTTTTTTTTAATACTTTTCCCTGTTGTAAGCCTACTAAATTGCATTAACTGACAGATGTACTCTTTGCCCTGTGCATCTGTAGCTATGGCTACATAAAAGTACAGGGCCCAGAGGGCCCTGTGCTTCCTCAGCCCACCAGACAGCCCCACAAATTCTTGGCATCCATTGCCACACTAAAATGCTTGGCCCACAAGTCTCTGCACTTCCATAGCAGATGGACTCTTCCCTTGGCGTAGGGCTTTGGGCCCTGTGCATCTGCATTTGTTTATGCACTGCCTACATGGGAATGAGGATACAATTTCACCATCTAAAAAAGAAAGGAAAGTCATAGCAAAAAACTGCATTAATGCACCAATTAGGGTTTAACTTAACATCACAAAAGTAGGGAAATGTGGCATTAGGGTTTTCAACCCTAGACCCCCACCCAGCAGCAAAAGGACAAAATCACCCAAGCAACCACAGGCAACCATCATCAGGTAAGACAAACAACATACAACTGCTTCCAGATATCACAAATGCAGTAGCACTGATGTGCTACCTTCATGGATTTTACTTGCGGCTCGCACACCAAAACACATACACATTCACTTCTGGCCGCAGATAGAAATCCACAATACTCAAATCAGAACAGTACTTCTGTATGTCATCATCATCAGACCATTGCAGTAAGATCACACTCACTGCGAATAGAATTCTAAACTGTGTCAAACATTCATTCATGAACAGAAGTGAGGCATGTATCCTGATCTTATACAGGTCCTACATCGATCCACATCTTGACACAGGATCCTCTTTTGGTGCCCTTACCTGAGACAGGAAATGGATATGGTCGAGAGGGTCGAATGCTGAGCCACTAAAATTATACCTAAATTGAAACATCTAAGTGACAAAGACAGATTGCTTAGTACAGATTTGGCCAGCCTTGAGGACAGGAGAAGTAGGGGTGACCTTTTGCTGCTTTACAAAATGTTGCAACATACCGAACTCAGAACACAGTGCAGCTTTCAATTTAACTTACGCACACCATACTTAAGATCCCACAATAAACAATTAACAGTACCCTAGGCTATCACCTGTAAAAGAGATGGATACTTTACAGACAGAGTCATGAAAGCCTGGAACAGACTTCCACAACACGTAGTTGACTCAACCAGCTTTGATATGTTCAAGGCTAGCTTGGACAACCATCTTGGCTGGATAACAAATAAGGGATAGTTTACCCACACAGGTGTGGGAGACATTCATGATGGGCAACTGCCTGCTTAAGTCTACACCAAACCTAGTAACCCGAGTGTGCAGAAGCAGAGGCCCCCTGCAGCCACAGGAACAAATTAATTATGCCCAAATTACAAGAGTTCCTTTGTCTGCAGAAGGAGCCTGTGCTTCTGTAGCTACAGGTGCTTATCCACACCGTAAGACATATACACAGTTCTGTCTGCAGATACACAGATGCCACAAAATCCAGGATACCAAAATTGCAACAGTATCTCAGTCTATAGACGCTCAAGCCCCTCAGGGGCCTCTGCCCCTGCAGCCATAGGTGTAAGACATGCATGCCAACTTCTGGCTGCAAAGTGCAGATCCGTGTGAGGCCTGCACTTACATAGCTGCATATAGAAAACCATGCATTTGTGGATCCAGCTATGTAGCCAGGTATCACCTGCTACCCTCTTAGACCAGCAAAATGTATATGTTTGAACCAAACGTGAGCTTTAAAAGGTAACAGTTTATTATTTTGAGGGAAAGTGCCACCCGTAGACAGAAGTACTACCCTTTTTAAAAATTTCTAGAACTGCTGCTGAAGCCACATTACCCACATTGCAACAGCACTTCTGTCTGCAGAAGTGAAGGCCTGCACTTCTGCAGCCAGAGGTACTCATGCACATTGTGTCACATGCACACATCTGTGGCTGCAAAAGTACAGGCCACTGTGCATCCGCAAATACAAACTTATGAAGGTAGTACAGCAGTGCTACTGCATGGTGTCATCTGGAAACAGCTGTACTTTGTTTATCTTGCCTGATGATGGCTGTCTGTGGTTGCTTGTCTGGTCCATCCTTGCTGCTTGGGGGATGGGGAGTTAGGGTTAGAACCCCTAACATCACATTTCCCTACTTTTGTGGTGTTACGTTGAACCCTAACTGGTCCATTAATGCATCAATGCATTTTTCTGCAGTGAATTATTATAATTATTATTATCATCATCATTAGCAGCACTAATGATTTCCTTTTGTTGTCACAAAGGCTTGTCGGGGGGGGCATGCCATAGACAGAAGTAACACTAGAAATGGGCCCCTAGTATCATAAATCTTTGTCAGGGAAGCTAAAGGTGAAAAGACAATAGTGGCTGTGGGGAGGGGGGGTCTCACTGTCACCTTTGAGAATCGGGGGTTTAATGGGCTTAAGTAGCACTTGGGGATGGGTAATCAGTGCCACACGAAAGAATCATAGACAGAAGGGTAAAGATGACAGCAACAAAGTGCACATACACCTGTAATCACAGGAATGATACACTGGCCCAGTGATGCAGAGAGCTGAGACACTTAGTGCCTTATTTCTCCCATGCTGGCAACCTGAGTTTGGGAATAAGCTCAGGCTGCCAGAGGTTGATCAGGGGGAGGGTTGGGAGCAGGATCGAGTGGCTGTCAGGCAGCACTCCTTTCCCAGATCAGGGAGGTTGATCTTCCGGGTGATTGGCTGCAACCTAGTGGAGGCTTGGTGGTAATGCCACACAGATGGGGGCCAGCTGCTAGGCCAAGGTGGGTGGAGCAGGACTGCCAGTTCTGGTATGCACACGCATGCATGATTGAGTTTGCTGAGGCGCCGGGGAGACTTAAGGGAGAAAAAACAGAGGAAAAGATGGGCACAGCAAGGGCATATGATGCCTGCTGGCCAGACCTCCACCCGCCACATTACCAGGGTGACTTGGAGTGAGAAAACTGGATGATGTGCTTCGGGGGAGGAGGATGGACCTCCCTCTCCTGACCCCAGCACAGGGGGTAATCTATGGGGGTGCCCTCACTGCCGAGATCCTGGGGAGATTAATGGATGGTTTGGGGGGGTGGTAACAGCCAGCAGAAGGGAGCCTCCCTTGCCATGGCCCAAAGGGGGCAAAAATAGAATATGCAGGGAAAAAAGAAAAAATATTACAGGAATGTGATTACAGATGCATGTAAAAACCTTGTGAATACAGCAAAAACAAATGTGCTGCACCTACACAGCCAGTGGTATTTTGCACAGGGCCACCATGCCCATAGAGTCAGGGAGGGCACATGTCTTCCACCAAAATCTCTTCCAAATATTGCCTTTTGTGCTGAGGAAGTACCATAAAACTATAACTAAGGTACTGTTTAATAATTGTGTGTCCCCTCCAGAAAGGACATACTTGATTGCAAATGTTTAAGACCTTTTGAATTTCAAATTATTTAATTCCTAAAGCACCAAAAGGCACTCCTTTGTGATAGGATCTAATATGCCCAAATGCTTCATGTTTCAAATCTTTACTTCTTTTCATAAACAAGAAAAGCTGATAATCATCACATTTTACCACCCCCTTCTGTTTGAAAACTACTTTTATTGATTTACCAGTTTGCTGCAAAACACTGGCAGTTGGCATCAGCAGGACTCAAATCCAATCACATTCCCCAAATTATAAAACAAAGAACCATAGTGCGTAAGCACTGAGGCAAGGGTTACCCCAAAGGCATTGGCTGGGAAGCCAAGTTTCAAAGAAATACAAAATCACACATACCCCCATAATGCAAAGCATCATTGGCTGTATATGCAAATCACCATAAAATGTCACGCTGGTTCAACTTTAAGCAGAAATGCATGGTGCCAAAAGGCCTCCCACATAGTCTGCAAAGGGTGCCAACAGAAGACACAGACATGTGTTTCATCCTACCAGGACTCATCAGTGTGCCTCATCTGTATGACACCCCAGTGGAATGAACCAGCTACCCTAAGTTGGTCTATCGGATTTAGGTTGCGGTGAGCCCAATAAAAACAAGATAAAAAAATAAGGAACCTTAGTACGTAATTATTGAAATTTTGGGACATTCTAGTCTTTAGTGCCAGATACAGTACATTTGCAGGAAACCAAACTGTTTGCCCATAGACATAATCTGTTTCTGCTACTCTTCTTGCTTTGAAGTCTTAATCTTCTGCTGTGATCTGTTGCCACAGAAAAAATTATGTCACAGTTAAATGATTATGACTTCAAGGCATGAAAAGCTGACAAAAAAGAAATGGTCTAAAGGGCTAAGACCCTTATTCAATGCATAGTTTCTTCAGTGATAAATAAAATTGAATGTCCAGAAATTCTAATGGGGGGTGGATTTTGTGCAACAGAGTGCATTCCAATGGCAGCTGTGATTTTATTTTTCTGGATATCAGAAAATCACTTCTGCCAAATTTCAGAGCACTTGGAGAGTTTGGCGATCCTGCCACAAAGAGTGTACAGGTCAAATGCAGCAAAATCATAAGTATGGGCATATTTCATCTTATCTTTCATTTTTTTAAACTGGTAAGTTGGTTAGCAAATTATACATTTTCAGAAATGGACAATAGCATACGACAAATTGCAAAAGATTACAGAAAACAGGAATTTAGACATAATTACAATACAAATCTTAATTAAAAAACATACAGTAGACAAATAACACATGTGCAAGTGTGATATACAGTACATTTGGAAGGCTTTTAGCCTGAAGTTCAATGGGGGGGGATAGCTCCTCCCATATCCCCTACGTAAACTTCAGGCTTCCACTTGCTTTGCTTCAAGCATTTCAACAGCAATCGGGACCGTGTGGCTGGTAGGGATGGGTTCTTCATTTTCTTCTCTTTGCCTCCTCCCTGATGCCCACTTCTCCCTCACTCTTTTTCCTTGCCTTGGTCTTGTCTTCTGCTGCTTTGTCACCCCCCCCCCCCCACGTTCTGGCCCGTACATTTTCTCCTTTGTTCTTCTGTTCCCCTGTCGTCTTTTGGGCTCTTTCCTTGCTCGCCAGCCTCTGCCTTCTCCATCCTCTCACCAGTACCTGGACCACTGCTGCATTGCTCTCCCAGACTTTCTTTTTTGGTCTGCACCATGCCGTTGCTCCACCCCTTCTCACCTCCTCCTCCATTGACTGCTGCAACATCTCCTTGTACCACTTCCTTGCAGCTGGCAAGCTGCTTCCCTCTCTGCCCCACTGGCCTGCTCCTGGATTGTTCCTTGGGCCACAGCACTCTGAACCTTCAGCATTCCTTTGCAGTTGCGGCCACTGCCGCCACTGTACTGTGCTTCCCCATTCCCCCTACCTGCTGCTCAGTGAGGCAGGGAACCCTGGATTCTCTTTCCTGGTTTTCAATGTTCAATGCACCTGCTATCAGTGTGGCCGGTGCACCTCTTTTGAACTTCTCCCCCAGCCCATCAGTCACCATTAGGGGCAGGAGGTTCCCACTCCTGTGTTATGACTGTGGGTCATGAGTGACCCTTCATTTCAGAAGTTGTGATTATTAACTGGTGCTTTATTGTATTATCCTTGCCAATTCTCCCCTTCACTCAGAAGGCAAGTGCCATATTGGCTGATGGAATTTGCAAGGTCTATGGACATCTACATTTCAACTTGATTAGTGATCCTTCCCCATCCAATACTGTGGTGATGGCAGACCATGTGGGGTCCTGCAATCCCTTTCACTCATGCCCTGCAAGGGGGCCTTTTTCTCCATCCAACAATCCGGGTTCCATTCATTGACTTTCCACCGGCTTCATATTGTGGGGGTACCAATGCCAAAAGGGAAGGGGGAGCTACAGAACACATCCATGGATGAAGGCTAGAATCTTAGTACTATGCATTGACTTTATCAGTGGACTCTCAAGACAGCCTTTCAAAGGGCCAGCCAAGATAGGGACAACATGCCAGCTGGATATCAGGGTAACGCTGTGCTTTCTCAGACATGTGGAATATTCATTTTGACCTCAGGTTCTTTACCTAGTAGCCAGCATTGTTGAAATTTGGAGTTTAAACAGAAGCCTAGTAAGAGGGGCCTACAAGCACCAATGGCCCCTTCCCTCAGACTATTCATTTCTACAGCCATGGCGGACCCACGTTGGGATTCTGCCATCCCTAACTGCCCCACTGCAGGATGTTATTCATTGCATATCTCCAAGGCAGATCCCCATCAGGGTCTCACCGTCTTTACCTCTGATCATCCATCGACTCAGCAATAGCGGACCACGTGGGGTTCCACCATCCCAATTCATACATGCCCCATGAGGGGACCCTACTCTTAGCTCAAATGTATTTCCTACTCACTACATGCAGTTCCACGTGGGGGTCTCACTGTCCTTTCCTTGGACCATTCATTGACTCAGCGATGACAGACCATGTGGGGTCCCACCATCCCAAAAATACTCTACTGTTTACCATGGCAATGGCAGACCACATGGGGTCCCACCATCCCAATCATGTACTATTCAGTGGTATGGTGATTGCAGACCATGTGGGGTCCTACCATCCCAAACATACACGCCCCACGAAAGGGCCCTACTCACAGCTCAGACATATTTCCTAATCACTACAAGTGAGCTCACACGGGGGTATTGCCCTCCTTACCTTGGACTGTTCCATACTATGGTGATGGCGGACCATGCGGGGTCCTGCTATCCCAACTACGCATGCCCCATGAAGGGCCTTACTCGTATTTTCATGTCATGCCTGACAGACTCATGTGACTCTTGTCCTTTTTACCTTGAACTATTCAATACTATCTTGATGGTGGACCATGTGGGATCCCACCATCCCAACATGGGTCTCACTCTTCTTATCTCTGATCATGTACAATACAGCGATGGCAGACCTGGGGGGAAGGTCCTGCCATCCCAACACAAACATGCCCACAATGGGGCATTACTTATTGTTCAAATGTATTTCTCTATCATCTACAGGCAGTCTTAGGCAGGGTTTCACCCCCCCCCTTACCTCGGGGCATACCATACTATAGCGATGGTGAACCCATGTGGGGGTCTCACCATCCCAAATCTATCATGACCCATGAGGGGGAATTTCTCATTACTCAAATGTATTTCCATCTTCACTAAGGGCAGACCCGCATGGGGGTCTCTCCTTCCCAGTCTGACCCCCTGAGACCTATTTTATTGCTCGAACATTCAAATACTGCATACACCGGACCTACGTGGGAATCCCATGCTCCAACTAGCCCATGTCCGGGCCTACTTTACTTCATCAATTCTTTTCACTTCTTCTACTGCAATCTGCCTTCCTTTCTGCTCCAGTTCCAGCTCAAGTTTCTATGCTGGACATCTCTGTGGAGCTCACTTCAATTCCTCGGACGTCGTAGGACCATTTCTCCTTTCTGACAAGGTATTCGATCATACCCAATTGTTTCAATGGATGTACAACAGCCATGCAAGCCTCCAAGCTGGGCTACACTCCTACATTGTAATCATTCCCAGCCATGCAATGCTCCCGACCATTTCATCATCTATGATCTACGTCCCTCAAAATTTGCAACTTTGGCTCTTATTCCTCAGCTTTACTGACTGTATATCTACATTTACATCTGCTTCACTCACAGCTACCTTAGACACGGATTAACCATTGTCTCTTCATCCAGACATCATTCCAAGTTCGATCTCTTCATCTTCAGCATTGACATCCTGCTCATTATCAACCACAGAAACAGGACTCTTCAATCAGCAAATCAGACTGAATCCTTAGACATAACCATAACTAAAACCTCAGCCACATTTAGGATTATTCTCCTCTTAGTATGCCCAGAGGATGGGCAGGTCAGTAGCCATGGGTCCTCAGAGGTTTCCCCCAAAGGGCGGGTTTCCTCTCCTGCATGCTACTGGTCACACTGTCTGGAGCTGGAGGAGGTAATCACTATGCTATTTCTCTTTTTGGGCCTTATATCTTACACCTACCCAGTATTCTACAGAGGGTGAGATATAGAGAAATGCCAAAGCTAAAGTTATAAAAACCAAGCATATCCATTTAGCTCATAAGTATACACAAGCACTGAGCTATGTACCACACATTGAATTGGAAGGCTTTTAGCCTGACGTTCAGTGGGGGAGGACAGCTGCTCCCACATCCCCTACTTAAACTTCAGGCTTCCACTCACACTGTTTCAAGCATTTTGACAGCACCGTCCATCTTCCCCTGCCTGCTTCTCCTTCTCCGGTACTCTTTTCTCACCCTCTCCACTGGGCCTTAAATCTTACACCTACCCAGTATCCCTCAGAGGGTGAGAAATAGACAGATGCCAAAGTTCAAGTTATAAACATCAAGCATATACCATTCAGCTCATAAGTATACACAAGCACTGAGCTATGTACCACACACTGAAAGCTGTTTAATATTAAAGTGCCTACTCAACCTAACTATAGGGACACTACCTCTCCACTTTAGTACCTATGTTGGAGATTCCAAAGCATCTACAATCCTACAGCAGCTCCAAAGGTAATGAGGGGTCTGTTCTTACATTGTTTAAGTAAAGTGACAGATTAGTTTAGGGTGAGAGTAAAGGTACCTTGATGCCTACAATTGTTCATCTTAATATTATGAAATACAATAATTAGTAATATCTTAACATCATCATACTTACTATAATTTATTAAAGTAGTGTCAATTACAGCCAGTAAAGTAAAGACCAACAGGAATTCTTAGATGAGAGCCTATCCTAAAAACAATAGCTTCAAAAATGTCACTGTTATATATATATATACATGGCTCATAAAAAATACATGATATGAACCTACACTAATAAAAAATACATGATATGAACCTACACTTTATCTTGAGGTTGATATGTGCCATGTTATTTATTAGCCATGTACCTGTATATGTATGTAATATATGCTGTTTAAGAATTATGAATAGTCTCTCTTGTCAGCCCCAGTATTATGAGAAATTATTTGTTTTGTTTTGAAATTTAGCAGAAATGCTGAGGAAGATCAAAATATGTGATTTGTCACACATCAACTAGTAAATCAACAAAGCATTCAAAAACTGCAGAAAGAAGAACAAATCAAGAGAGCAGAATGTGAAGCAGAAAAAGTGGCCTAAAAAGTTATGTGGATTTGAAAACCTGCTGTGAAAGTAGTTAACTATACCCTACTTGGACTTTCCTTAACGCCGTAGATGGGCCAGCTCCGTCACCCTTTAAATAGATTTACCATGGTCTCAAGGCAAAGTATTTAAACAAAAACAATGCTAGTTCATGAATCTTAACAGTATCTGACCTCAATATTCAGAATGGTGTAGAGTTGCTAACTGAATAGTGAGGCATGGAAAGGTAAGGCAAATGTATTTGTTAGGCAGCTATCCCAAATGACTTTGGGTGCCATACAATGTACACATAACATTCAGAATAAAGCTTAACAAGGCATCAAATAGATAATAATATCTAAATAAGTACATTTTTAATCTCTAGTCAGACCTGAAAGCTTGGTCAAGTAAACATGTTTTTATTAATACTTTAAAAACATTTGCAGAGGCTCCATGTACCTCCATAAAAAGAGTGATCCACAGCAGTGAGACAGCTACTTCAAAAGCCCAGTCCCCAGAAGATTTTAAATGGGATTGAAGAACAGAAAGGAGGCCCACGTCAGAAGAAAGAAGTAGGTGGATGGGAGTATACCCATACAGAAGGTCTTTCATGTAGCCTGGTCCCAAATCATGTAGGGCTTTGTATTCTAACAAACATATCTTGAAATTGATACACCGCCTCACTGGCAGATAGTGCAGCTCACGCAGGACTGGAGTGACATGCTTAGACCATGAGATCTCAGTAATCAACCGAGCAGCAGTATTCTGTACTAGCTGCAAGTAATATATCTATGCCACAGGTAACCCTAGGTATCCAGCATTACAGTAATCCAACTTTGACGTAATGAATGCATGAGCCAGAGTCACCAAGTCAGTTGGCACAAATTAGGATTTAATATGGGTGATATTACATAGATGATAAAAGTCATTGTGGACAACAGATGACATCTGATGTTTCAGCATCAGTCTACTGTTCACAATGATGACCATATTTTTTACTCTGTCCACAGTGTGTTGCATAGTCTCATTTAGAGATGGTAACAAGAACTATCATTATTCATTGCTGCCCCCACATGACCTGGTTTCACCAGCACCACCTCTGTTTTGGATGGCTTCCATCTGAGCCAGCTGGAGGTCATCCAACTCTGAATGTCAGTCAGGCACTCGTCCAATACAGCTACTGTGTTTACCCCATCAGGTGCACTGGACATGTATATCTGAGTATCTTCTGCACAGCAGTGAAAACCCAAACCATACCACCCAATGATCTACTCTAATGACACCATGTGTACAGCAAACAACATAGGTGCCAGGACTGATCCCTGAAGCATTTCACAATAGAGTGCAGAAACTTCAGAGAAGTTCCCACCTAATGCCACCTACTGCGCCCTAATCGGTCAAACAGGATTCAAACCACTGCAGTGGTGTGCCTGCAAGTCCTACATAGCACCTTAGGTGAACCAACTGCACTGTAATGGTCCACCGTGTCAGATGCCAAGGAAATATCCAGCAGGACCAAGATGGAACAATGGCAACAGTCTCTTGCCTACAGGAGATCCTTGAACACCTTGACAAGTGCCATCTCAGTGCTTTTGCGAGGCCTCAGTCTACACTGAAGAGGCTCATAGATCTTTTAGCATTCTAAGCGCTTCTGAAGCTAAGTTGCTACTACCTTCTTAATAACTTCTTAATAACCTTCCTTAAAAAGGGAAAATTTGAATCAGGTATGTAATTTGCCAAATCCTCAGGATCAAAAGATGGTTTCTTCAGGAGGGGTTTCACCAGTGCCCTTTTCACTTTGGAGGGGAAAACACCTTCCCACAAGGAGCACCTAAGGATTTCAGCAATGACCGGTGCCAGTACCATTCAACACCCCATTAGAATGCTGGTGGGTGCTGGGTCCAACAAACAGTAGGTAGGGTACAACCTTATAATCACATGTAAGGCTTCATCTGCCAAAACTGACTTAAACACAACCTAAAGTGGCAGAGTGCATGGGTTCCCCACTAGATGGATATACGCAACCATAACATGTCACATGAGAAGATCTCAGCCCTGATAGTGGATACCTTGAAAATGAGGAACTGATTCAACTCACGACATCTTTCTGCTGAAAAATCTCTTCCCAACTGGAGACAGGGAAGATTTAACAGTCTGTCTACAGTGTTGAAGTTTTGAGGTGGTCGACTCTTTCCTTTAGCAATCAGTCCATGACAGGAACACAGTCTTTTTCATGATGATTGCCCATTGATACTCACCATAGTGAGTTTTCAACACCAGTCTGTCCTCCATCAGGCCTGACATCCACCATAAGTGCACTAACCTACATCCCTTTGCCTTCAACCACCTAAGGTCATCATTGAACCATGGTGACCAATGGTGGGAAATTAAGGGACAAACACGATAGGATGCAAGGGAGTCGAGGACTAACATAAGAGCCATATTTTAGTGCTACACAGCATTCTCTGCACCCCCAGTTCAAGATGGCACCATGCCCAAGACATCAAGTACCACCAAGAGATTATTAGGCTCGAAGTTTCTAACACGGTAGTATATGACCATCTCAGCAGCTGGGGTATTAACTGGGGAGCCTCACAGAGGAAACATATGGCATGATAATCTGACCAACCGATCAATTCAACCTTGACCTCTATAATGTCAAGTCCCAATGCAAAAACCAGATCCAAAGCATGATCCTTTTCATGTGTCTTGGAGGTAACCACCTGCACTAGGCCCAGAAATTCAAAATCTGGAGGATCTGATTTCCAAACAGAAGGTTTTGTCATTGACCAAGGTACTGAAACTACCCAAAATACAAATAAGCTGGATGAGTTCATCACCTGGTCAGTCTCTAGGTCCTCCAGGGATTCCTACAAAGGTGCTGAAGCAATTATGATCCTGCAACCTGTACCCAAGCTAACGTTTACCACCGCACATTCAAACAATCTGTTTTTCACCATGGGGTATGCTGTCAGCCCCAACGTAAATCTAAAACAGATGGCCACCTCCCCCCACCATACCTCAGCTTTGGGCAGTGCACTGCTGAATAACCCAGTGGGATAGTTGACTCCAGCTCAGGTCCAGATGCATCACCCATCCAGGTTTCTGTGATGCACTTAAGTTCCACTGAGGAGTTTGCAGTAAATGCCTCCACTATCATGGTTGCATTCCTCAAAGATCAGACATTGCAAAAAACTGCTGAATGGGGAACAGCAGAGTCAGCTGGCTCCATAGCTACTGGCTCCCTAAGTAATGAATCAACCCTTAGGACACATACTAGGCAAGATGGACGTCTGCTCTGGCTCTGTCTTTGCCCAGAATGCCCTGTTGTCCTTACATGCCCAATCTGACCGCAATTTCTCTCCCATCCCTAGTGCCCACCTGCACCCTGATCTGCACCTTCGAATGATACTCAGCCCCCTCTACCCCAGAATGGTGTCGGACACAGTAGGGGCAGCTGTTCTGTGGAGTAGGAGTAAATGGGACCAACTCCTAACAAACCTATCCTAACTTAAAATTCTAAAAAATAAGAAAAATCCAATACATGCCACCCTACTATCACCACCCTCCCAAAATAATAATAAGTACCACTCACCCACACATTTTATCACTCACACAGCATACACTCCATGCCTGTGCCACCATAACCAGGCTGTATGCATTCAGATGGGGGTGACATCCATATTCAGAGTGTTCCAGTGTGCAACGCTCAGTGGTGTTTACTAAGCCACTACACCCATGCAAATTATGTAACAGTCTGGCATACAGATGTAACCCCCCCTGCAAATGGGGGTTCCCAAAAGACTTCCAGGAGCTTGCTTGAATGCTCCAAGCCTGAATGGTGTTTGGCATTTAAGCCATTTATCAGTGAGTGTTTTTAGAGCCTCTGGTACTGTCTCTTTAAGAGCTGTCTGCTTGCAGACATAATTAGTTTGTATGGGGGGACTGTGTGCTTCTCTGAGTACCACTCGAGCTGCTGCCAATTCACTTCATTTTTGCAGTCACTAGGAGTGCAAAGGGAACCTATCTGAAAGATGTAACTGTTTGCCAGAAATTATTTAGAGTAATAATGAAATTACAGTTTGTCTAACCTGCTTTCTTTGCAGTCAGAACTGTGTCTGCTAGTTCCCCATTCTAGTTTTGAACTGCTGAACTGGACCAATCAGTGTGGGGTAAGCTAGCTCTAAAATGGTGCCTTGGCGAATCAGAACTTGGACTCATAATCTGAGCCAGCCACAAGAGGATTGTATGGGCAGTGACTCTGGGAGATGTAGTTTAGACTTCAGTGCCTTTTGGACCAACAGCAGCAGTCTATTGTGAGTGACAGCCAATCCAGTCAAGAACTGGGAGGAACTCAAAGGAAGTGCCCGGTTTTGTCGGTTGGAGTTTCAGTTGAGCTTTGGCAGTGAAGAAGGAGCCCTGTGCTTTTCAGTGTGCAGTTTTAGTCAAAATGTGTGTAAGGCCCAGAGTTCGGTCTGCAGCTTGTGTAACAGCTTGTTAGGACTGAATCCGTCCTGTGAAAAGAATCAAAGGATCTCTGAAGAGTAGAAACCAGGCTCACCCTGTAGAAGACTGGAGGAATTGCTGGAATTGCACTCGGTCTGTCAGAACTGAATCTGCTGTGTGTTCTCCCGGTATTGTGCAGTAATTGCGATCGGGATACAGATGCAGCCTGCCTGGTATAGTGCTTTCTTTATATGGATGTGTGAAGAGGTTTGTGTACCTCAAGTGAGCCCTGCTGACATTGAAGGACCCTATCTTATTTGGAGGTCGTGAGTACTAATTCAGGGTCGCTCCCTGTTGAATTGCCACATTAAATCCAAATGGAATTACTGTACTGCTGACTGTTTAATTCTCCTTTCTCTGTGTGAAAGGCCCTACCAGCTGCCACGGTTTGGACTAGCCACTAGGGCTTGGGTACCCAGGGACAGTAACTAATAGGGATAGGCCTGTGCACAGAGCCATAGTAGATTATTAGAGTGATAAGCTAATTAACCTGATTTCCCCCTAAATAAATCAGAGCTGCTTGTTTCAGCAAAGTTATACTGCCTGAGGTATTTGTCTATGTTAAAGTACTGTACTGTGATTGTTGCACTGTATCTCATTTCACAGGAGGTCCCAGTGCCGGAACCAGACCTGGGGGTAAGTGTATACTGTGAAGGTAATTCTGATATATTGTGTGGGCCACTAGTGGGAAGAAAGGGGGGTTGCAGTGTCCCAGAGGGCTGTGACCAAGTTAGTTTAACTATTGCAAACCCTGACCTCTGGGTGGAGGCACCCGCCATTGGATCCAGGCCCCTCAACCTGTTAGTGGCAAATCAGGCAGGGGTAGTAGCCCCTGGGATAGCGCCATCTAGGGGTTACACAGAGCACAGTGGTAAATTCAGCTGGGTATGGAAGTGGAAAAAGGCTACCGTGGCAGCTTCCAAAACCATGCCCATAACATTGCCCACAGTGGTGCATGATCATCCCCCCCACCACCCCCACCTGATCACCGTGCATTGTATTGGCAGTATGAGCTGTCATGCCCTGGAAGACTAGTGGTCCACCCTCTCTCCCTACAATGTCTAAGTGATCATAGTAATAAGTCTCTTTATAGTCCTTAGTCGTGTAGTGGTCCCCCCCTCCAATGCCCATCTGATCATAACAATATGTCTTTTTACAGTGCCTGGTTATATAGTGGTTCCCCCCTCCTTCCCTGATGCCCATCCAACCATAATAATATGTATATTTTAAATCCCTGAATGTCTAATGGTTACCCTCTTGCTCACTAATCCCCATTGTAATATGTATTAGGATGCATTGCCTGGCCCTAGTCTTATAGTGGCCCCCTGCCCGGGCACCATTGCATCAGTCATAGCTCTGAACTCCTCTCCTTCCTACCAACTTAGCATCAACCACCCACACCCCATCTGCACCTGACTTACCCAACCATAGGTAAAATCACAGCTGCCAGTGCTATAGGGATGGCAACTGTCACAGACCTTTTGCTCAACACCATGGTCGGCCACATCTGTATGACAGGGAGCGAATGCACACATACTGTAGGATTCTACACAGACTGGGCTCAAGGTCCCCAGAAAGCCTCAATGTGATCTTGGACTTCAGCCCTTTTAGTAGTTTTTGTCAATGGACATTTATTTTAGAATAACCAATGATAGATGGAACACATAAGGGTTGGGTTCCCCTTGAACAGAGCTGGGCATTGTTTATATTATATATGCTGTGTGTTCATTTTGTTTGTGTTAACACTGTTAAATCCTTATAGGTTTGTGTCCTGACATGTTTCATCAGTCTCTTTACAATAAGGAGAGTGTTTTCACCACATGGCTGCACCATTGACTGGATGAGACTTTCTTAAAAAATGAGGGTCTTTTCATTATGTTTAAAATATGATTTCAGATCTATGGTATTATCCTTATATCCAGAAAGTAGCCATAATTAGCACTAAAGAGTGCATTTTGAAACTTTTTTGATCACTTATGTCACATTATCACTTTGTCAATTTAGTTCTTCACAATCTGCAAAAGCATGATGTAGTACCGCAATACTGCTGCTCCAATTAGAAGAGTCAATATTTACACATGTAGCATTGTTTATATTTCTGTCATAAATGTGCAATATTATTATAAAGAAGCAGTATAAAAGGGATGTACTATGAACCAACTCCACCCCAGCTGAGGCATCAGCATGACGCCAAGCACTAGGGAGTTGGTCATCTGCTTTCATAGGCACTGGCACTTGAGTTACTGCACAACAGAGTCAGACTGGGCCGCCAGGATACCTGAAGATTTCCAGGTGGAACACCCTCAGCTTGCTACCTGGCCACCTTCTAAGCTCTGTAAATCTTTTATTGATTATCTATTTTCTAATTAAAGTATTTTTGACACTGCAAGTAAAAGTAAGAAGCAAACATAGAGCTAGTGTATCAAACTGAAGTAGAATACTGACATAACGTGTCACACTGGGCCCTTCCTTTTTGATTTTCCATGTGGGCCCCTGCATCTATTTTCCATGTGGGCCCATAGTACCCCGGTCTGACCCTGCTGTACAAACTGCAACTTTTTTTTTGTTTTACTTTTATCATGCTTTGCACTCTCTAATCAATAAATAGTGTGCTTGTTTAGCTCTGAGTGCATTGCCCTTTTTCCATAATCAGCTTCTTTAAACAACTTGTGCAGGCAAGTCCCTTTCCAGTAATCCCCTGCTGCTCTCTCTTAGCTCTGCCCACAGGAGGAAGTCAGTCTTCCTTGAAAGCAGTCACCCTATTCACTGCAGTGCAGATTAAATGCATAGATAGAGTGATTGTCAAGGACAGATGAAGACAAGAGCCCATCCAGTCTGCATTGTTTTACTAGGGAGTGCAAATACCTTAATTCAAATATTCAGACAAATATTTGTATTTGGGATGCCAGTTATTCGTTATTCATTATTGACCCCATATAAGTGTTTTTTTTTTAAATAAGACATTGTAACACTGTTAAAGCCCACCACTTCCTTCCCTTTTGATGTAAAACAGTTAACTGTGCTATGAGCACTCCCCAACTGCCTTTCTGCCGACCAAAAAGTCAAAAACTACTGCACTGGTCAGTAGTCAATTGACAGACGGTCATCAAAGATTAACCAAAGGCTGCAGATGAGGTGACGTCTTGTGTCTTGTCTAGGGCAACTAAAATGGTACTGGGGTAAGTGCATTGTATGTGCACCCTGAAAGATAGGAGAGCAAGCTGTGCTATGCCAGAGACCTGTAGAAGTACCTCACAGGAGTGAAGACAGGGCACATAAGGGGAATCTCTTTCAAATGAGAAAGAGCACAAGTACCTGGGGCAATGGGGGCATGTGATGAAGCTGAATGGGGAGTTCAAGATAGATGTGAAGAAATATTTATTCATGGAAGGCATGGTAGATGCCTAACAGAGACTGCCAGCATAAGTGATAGTGGTGAAAACAGTGTTGGGCTTCAGCCATGCATGAAATAGGCATAGGGCTGTATTTGAAAACAGGCAGGGAGGCAGCAAGGTTGCTTTAGGGTCTGCAGATGAGACCGATAAGGCAGGGATGGACAATCTGGGCAGACTGTGTGGGCCAAGCAGTCCTTTTCCAACAGATAATTGGTAACCTAAAGTACACAATAGTAAGTGCACTAACACATGATACAGTATTTAAATGTTTCTAGTTTAACAGGGGCCTCATGGTGGTCCTGCAGTTGTATGCCAGGGAGTGGAGAATTAGCCTTTTAATTAAATATTTAATGTGATAGAAAAAAGAAAGGGTGAGGCAAAAAAAAGTAACATTACACTGTCGTAACATTAGGCAGGTTGAAACTGTATTGCGCCACCAGTTTTATGTGGGCAGAACATAAGAACATAAAAAAAGAGTCAGCAGATGGGGACTGTGTGATCCATCTAGTCTGCCAAAGGTAGTTACCCCCCTCAATTAAATATTTTCTTAAGTTGCCTACATTGCCTGTCCCAAGTGAGTTTGAATTCCCTTACTGTCTTCAATGCCACCATTTCTGGTAGCAGGATGTTCCATGGGTCTATCACTCTCTTGGTGAAAAAGTGCTTTCTAGAGTTGCTTTTAAACTTGCCTCCCACCAGACACAAGTTGTGCCGTCTTGTACATGCCGCCCTGTTTTCCTGGAAGAGTTTTACTTATGAGTTGTGTTAATTCCCTTGAAACATAGAAACATAGAAACATAGAAGTTGACGGCAGATAAGGACCGCAAGGCCCATCCAGTCTGCCCATTTCTTTTTCTACCTTATAAATGTGCCATCGGCCTTTGCTCTGTCAGTGGCCTATCTATTCATAGCCATTTGTATTGCTCCCTTATGCCTATCCCATGCCTGTTTGAAGCCCTGCACTGTATTTATAGCCACCACTTCTTGTGGTAAGCCATTCCATGCATCCACCACCCTTTCTGTGAAAAAGAATTTCCTCACATTCCACTTAATCGGCCTCCCTCTAATCTCATGCTGTGTCCTCTTGTCCTGCTATTTTTCTTATATTTAAACATGTTAGACTCTTTCACCTTGTTTATGCCCTTAAGGTGTTTGAATGCCTCGATCATATCACCTCTCTCCCTCCTTTGCTCAAGTGTATACATATTGAGCTCCGTTAATCTGTCCTCATATGTCTTCTGATGCAGTCCCTGCACCATTTTGGTTGCCCTTCTCTGGACTGCCTCAATTTGGTTAATGTCCTTGTGAAGGTGTGGCCTCCAATACTGCACACAGTACTCCAGATGGGGCCTAACCAGTGTCTTGTACAGAGGGATTATTACCTCCCTCTTACGACTTGTGATACCCCTACTAATACACCCTAACACCCCCCTAGCCTTACCTACTGCTTTAGAGGTCTGCTTGGATGATTTTAGGTCATCAGTGATGATGATGATGATGCCCAAGTCTCTTTCTTCCTTTGTGACTGCTAGCAACTCCCCTCCCAGCCTATAGGTGGCTTCAGGGTTTCTCTTCCCTATGTGCATGATTTTGCACTTCTTTGCATTAAATCCCAGTTGCCACTCTTCTGACCATTCTGCTAGTTTATCCAGATCTCTTCTCATTCTGCCCGCCCATCTGGATCATCTACTCTGTTGCAGATCTTGGTGTCATCTGCAAACAGACAAGCCTTACCCTCTAGTCCATCTGCAAGGTCACTAATGAAGATGTTGAGAGGACTGGCCCAGGACTGATCCTGAGGTACCCCACTTGTGACTTGCATCTTTTCTGACTGTATACCATTTACCACCACTCTGTTTCTGCCCGTCAACCAGTTTGCCACCCAGCTGACCAACTTCTGACCCACCCCGAGCCTACCCAGCTTATTTATCAATCATCTCTATGGAACAGTGTCAAAAGCTTTGCTGAAGTCAAGGTAGGAGACATCAACTGCTCCCCTTGGTCCACTACTCTGGTTACCCAAAGAAATCTATGAGATTAGTTTGACAGGACCTTCCTTTTGTAAACCCATGCTGTCTTGGATCCTGTGCCCTATGGATTCCAGGTGTTGCACTATCCTTTCCTTGAGAGTGCCTCCATAATCTTGCCCACTACTGAGGTAAGACTGACGGTCTGTAGTTCCCGCCTCCTCCTGCTACCACTCTTGTGGGCGGGATCCATAAACCCTTCTCAGTCTTCTGGGACCTCTCCTGTGCTCAGAGACTCACTAAACAATTCTGCTAATGGCTCTGCTAGTTCCTCCTTTAGCTCCTTAAGTACCCTGGGATGTATGCCATCAGGTCCCATTGCCTTATCCACCTGAGCTTAGCAAGCTCTTGTAGGACCCTTTCTTTTGTGAAGGAGTAGTGCTCACCTCCCTCCCCTGTGTCCATGATGCTGAGCTGTGGCCCTGCCTACCTTCTCTTCAGTAAATACTGAGCAAAAGTATCTATTTAGGATAGATGCCTTTACAGGGTCCTCCTCCTCACATGCTCCTTTTTCTCCATTAAAGCTTAGCAATACCCCCTCTGGACTTTCTCCTTTCACTAATGTATCTATAGAAAGTCTTGTCACCTTCTTTTACTATTCGTGCTAGTGTTTCCTCAGTTTGGGACTTTGCCTGCCTTACTGTCTTACCTGCTTCCCTTAGGGCAGTTTGGTATGCCTCCTATCTTCATCCGCTGTGTTCCCTTATATTTCCTGAAGGCCAGCCTTTCGGCTCTGACCTTTTCTGCTACTGTATTTGAGAACCAAAGTGGTTTCCTTCTTCTTTGCACTTTCTTTTCTGTCTAACACAATGGGATGTTGCTTCAAGTATTGCATCCTTAATGCTTGCCCACTTTGCCTGTACCCCCTCACCTGTGTTTCTTTTTGCCAGGGCTAGCTTAACTCTGTTGGCCATCTTATCAAAGTCAGCTCCTCTGAAGCCCCATATATTTGCCTTGGAATGGGATGATTTAGATGTAGTAGCCAAATTGAACCATACCATGTGATGGTCACTGGCCCCCAGGTGACCTTCTACCTGGAGATCTGTGATCCCTTCTTTGTTAGTCAGTACTAGATCTAGGATAGCCCTGTCTCTTGTGGGTTGCTGTACCAGTTGTTTGAGGTCCTCCCCTGCAGGGAATCCACTATGAGTCTAGTTCTGGCAGATGTTCCTGCTGGTATTGACCAATCTGTATCCGGCATGTTGAAGTCTCCCATTATCAGAACCTCCCCTTTAGCTGTCATGTTTTGTATATCTTCTAACAGTAATGTGTCTATGTCCTCCCTCTGGTCTGGGGCCTATAGACAACCCCAGTTCTTATGGCTGTCCCATTTCCTGTTTCCAGGGTGACCCACAGTTCTTCTGGCTCCTTATGTGTATTCTGAATTTCTGTAGCTTTGATATGTTTTCATTAACATACAGGGCCCTCCTCCCCCACTGCACTTGATGTCTCTTCTGAACAGTACACAACCAGGTACTGAAGTCTCCCAAGTGTGGTTACTGGTAAACCACATCTCACTAGTGCTACTATGTCCAGTTTAGCCTCTGACATTGTGCCTGCAGGTCTGGGATCTTATTTCCCAGGCTGTGAGCATTGTGTACATGATTTTCCATTGGCCAGATTTTGGTGTGTTAGTTGTTGGGTGAAGTTTGGCATTACCCTGTGCATCGTATGGGAGACAAACCTTTTTCTTACCTGGTGATGCAAATGAATGGCAAACATGCAGAATTCCTGTTTGACCACTAGCTGAGGGGAGGGTGTTCTTCCCATTCGACGTATGTGGTGCACCCCTCTCCCATTTGCTAGTTTAAATATTCTGCAAAGGCGTCAAACTTCTGCCCAATGCACTGACTCCCTCTTTAGTCAGATGCAGTCCATCAAATTTAAGAACTTTACGCTCCCAGAACTGTTGCCGTTCCCTACAAATCTGTGTCCTTTTTCCTGGCACCAGCCCTTGAGCCCGTGTTTAGCTCCCTATCTCCCTTCTCTGATCTTCTGTCCATCTGCTCCCTCTCCCAGACTGGCAGGATCTCAGAGAAGGAGATGCTAGATGAAATAGATGATAATTTGTCACCCAGCCTAGTCAGGTGTTCCTTGGTCTCCACAACTGACGGCTGGGAGATCGATAGTCCTTATGTGTACTAGGACATCAATGTTTTCTCCTGCTTTGTGAACAATTTTAGCAATGCGGTCAGTGTTTCTCCATGCTGATGTACCTGGGAGACATCTGACCATCACCCCTGGCTGGAGATGGGTATCAACTCCCCGAATCATGGAGTCTCCTATGATCAGAAGTTTTTTGGATTTCCTTTGTGCTTGTTTAGTTTTGGTTCCTGATTTGGGTGAGTTTTGTTGTGCTAGCTCCTGTGCAGTGTCCTGCTCTGCAGTGTCTTCTGCCTCTTTATTTGATTTCAGAGATAGAGGCAGATACCTGTTTGTAGTGTTTATATGGTTTTGGAGGTAATGTGTTGGAGAGCAGAGTGATGGGGCACCTGTTTGCTCCTCCTAACCACCTGCCAACCTCCTGGACCAACTACCCTCTGCGGTCGAGGTTTTCTGTTGGATGCTGGGGAAATGGCGGGTGGTTCTTATAATGTATTTCCTCTTCAATATGAAATTTGGGCGTGCAATCTCTGCCCATGCTGCCGAGCTGAGCCCTAAGATCTCCAAAGGCCCAGCAAGTAGGACAGTGTCCTAAATCCTGTAAGACTGTCCTTCTGAAAATTGTTCCACAGTACCTGCAGTTAATGAAATCCATTCCAAATAAGTTGCTGGGTTTGTAACCTAGTCAGAGTAATTAGAGGAGAAAAAAATGAAAAAAAAATGCAAGTAATGGTTTAATTGTGCTTTGTTTAACTTGTTATAACAAGTTAAATTACTAGTGCCCTAAATGAGATCACCTTGTGGAGGCCCCACTGATCCGCCCCTTCCTGCTCTGCCACAGGAAATGTCACAACTGTGGTACCCTATAAAAGGAGTGTAGCGTGGGGTGGTTGGGGATGGGGGTGGGTGGCTGGGCCCTTCCCCTGCCTAAAAAGAAGAACCACGGACGAAGGAACGTACCTAAATGCTTCTATCATGTCACCCCTGTTTCTTTTCTGTTCCAGAGAGAATAAATTCAATTCTTTGAGTCTTGTCTTATATGCCTCAAGATGCAGCCCCTGCACCATCTTTGTGGCCCTTCTCTACACCGTCTCCAGATGGTCGATGTCCTTTTTTAGGTGAGGCCTCCAGAACTGGACACAGTACTCAAGGTGTGGCCTTACCAAGGATCTGTAGAGGGGCATGATAACTTCCAGCTTTCTGCTCGTAATACCCCTTCCTATGCATCTGAGGATACCACTTGCCTTCTGCTCTGCTTTTTTGCATTGTTTTCCTACCTTTAAGTCATTAGTAATGATCACACCCAGATCCTGTTCCATCTTTGTCTCCTCTAATTGATGCCCTTCTAGTATGTACTTTTTTCTGGATTCCACTTCCTCAGGTGCATTACCTTACACGTCTTGGTGTTAAATTTTAACTGCCAATTTCTGGACCATTCTTCCAGACTCCTTAGGTCAGCTTCCATACCTAATGCTCCCTCTAGTGTATCCACCCTGTTGCAGAGCTTTGTATCATCTGCAAACAGGCAAACCTTCCCCTCCAGTTCATCAGTAATGTCACTAATGAATATGCTGAAGAGGACTGGACCCAACACCTATCCCTTTAGAACACCACTGGTCACAGATCCCTCCCTTGATAATGCCCCATTGACGAAAAATCTCTGGGTCCTATTCGGCAGCCAGTTTCTAATCCAGTTTACTATTTTCTGTCCAACTCTTGTGTGCTCTAGTTTGTTAGCAAGTCTCCTATGGGGAAACAGTATCAACTGAAGTCTAGGTACACCACGTCCACTGCCCCGTCCTGGTCCACTGTTCTGGTAACCCAATATAGAAAATGTCAGCAGATAAGGATCACCAGGCCCATCCGGTTTACCCTTTTGCCCTACACTTGTTTGTGTCATTTGACCCTAACTGGTCAGTGACTTTTCTCCACTCCGCCCCACCTATACAGTTCTCCTATGCCTATCCCATGCATGTTTAAATCCCTCCACTGTGTTTGCTCTCACTACCTCCTGTGGCAGACTATCCAATATGTCCACCACCTTCTCCATGAAGAAGAACTTCCTCACATTTCCCCTTAATCTGCCACCAACCAATTTCATATCATGCCCCCTCATTCTTGTACTCCCCCTATATTGGATAATGTCTCCCCTTCACCTTTGTATGCCCCTAAAGTACTTCAATGTTTCTATCATGTCTCCCCTGTCCCTCCTCTCCTTCAATGAGTACATATTGAGGTCCTTTAATATTCCCTCATATGTTTTGTGGTGCAAGCCATGTACTATCTTAGCCAACCTTCTCTGGACTGCCTCCACTCTGTCAATGTCCTTACAAAGGTGCAGCCTCCAGAACTGCACACAGTACTCTAGGTGAGGCCTCACTAGCATTCTATACAATGGCATCACCACCTCCCACCTTCTGCTAGTAATACCTCTGCCTATGCACCCCAGCATGCCACTGGCCCTCCCTGTAGCCTTTGTACACTGCTTAGACACTTTCAGGTCATCAAAAATGATAACCCCTAGATCCCTTTCTTCCTTGGTGATTGCCAGCAACCCCCCCCCCAATCCTGTAATTCTCCCCAGGGTTCTTTCCTCCCAGGTGCATAATTTTGCACATCTTTGAATTAAACCTCAGTTGCCATACTTCAGGCTATTTTTCAAGCTTTCCCATGTCCCTCTTCATTCTTTCCAACCCTTCTGGAGTATCCACATTGTTGCATATCTTGGTGTCATCTGCAAACAGGCAGACCTTTCCTTCTAGCCAAAGAAATCAATTATGTTTGTTTGGCATGACTGCCCTGCTGTGAAGCCATACTGTTTGGGGTCGAGTTTTCCAGTTTCCTTTAGGTAGTCAGCTGTTCTCTCCTTTAGTAATGTCTTCATAATTTTTCCCACTGTAGAGGCTAGGCTGACTGGGTGGTAGTTTCCTGCCTCTTCCTTGCTTCCACCTTTGTACAGGGCACAACTGTTGCCCTTTTCCAGTCTTGAGGTACTCTGCCACTTTTCAAAGATAACAGTTCAGCTAGTGGTGTAGCTATTTCTTCCTGAAGCTCTTTTAATATGTTGGGGTGGATACCATCTGGCCCCATGGCTTTATCCAATTTGCTTAGCTCTTTTAAGACCTTCTCTTTCATGAAGGGGCTTGTGTCTGCCCCTCCACTATCCTGCTCTGTTTTACTTAGTGTAGGTCCTTTGCCAATATCTTCTATTGTGAAGACTGAGCAGAATAATTTGTCTAACAATTCTGCTTTGTCTTCATCTTTCTCTAACAGCTGGACCTCCCTTGTTGCTAGTTGGACTATTCCCCCTTTACTCTTCCTTTTTTCTGATATGCATCTATAGAAAGTTTTACCTCCCTTCCTAACCCCCTGTGTTATTCTTTCCTCTGTTGGGCTTTGGATATCTGAATTGCTTTTCCTGCCTCCTTGAGTTTGTTCCTATATTCCTCCCTGTCCGATTCTCCTTTTATTTATTGGTACTGCTTAAACCCCTCTTTTTTTCCTTGATTTTGGTTGCTGCCTCTTTGGAGAACCAGAGATGGTTCTCCTTTCTTTAGGCTTTGCTGATTTGTCTTGTGCGTTGCTCAGTGATTGGATTTAAGGCATTCTTTAAGTTCTCCCAGCAGTGTTCTGCATCCCCCTTGTTACTGGTGTCAAGCATTGTCTTGATGCTGGATTTCATTTCAGGAAAGTTTGCTTTCCTGAAATAAAGTATCTTGATTTTTGGTGTGACTTTCTGTGACTTTTACCTTCCTTTTTCTTTACTTCCCCTTCAAAAAGAATCAGTAGAGGTACCTGTAGAGAAAAACAATCAACTTTTGGCAGTGGTTCCAACAAACTCCACCAGCCACAGCACCCTCAGATGAAAGTAAAGGTAACCTGACCTTTTAAACTTCCTTCAGTTGGAAGATACTAAGCCTTTGTCAGCTCCATGCTCCCCACTCCCCCAGTTACACTCCTAATCCCCTGAAACAATTAGCTCCTTCAATGTGAGAGAGACTGCAAACCTGTAAACCCAAAACAAAACCTGTAAGCACAAAACAAAATAGTAACAAAAAAGAAATGCTGATTAGCTTAAAGAGAGATCAAACTGTAAAACCTGTATGCACAAAACAAAACTGTAACAAAACAAGTAAACACAACTAATAAGCACAGAACAAAACAGTAACTCTTCTTAGCCAAAAAAAGCCTTAATGTTTCTCCTTGCTCTGTTAATGTTGCTCTTTGCTCTGTCCTTTCAAGCAAACCTAGAAGACAAAAAGCTCAGGTAAAGCTAGGTACTTTTTGTCAGCAGATCATATTTGTAGCAATTACTGGTAAGTTTAGCTTAATGAACACTAACTGTTCAATGTGATGAGGGTCCAGCTTGGAACTGTGTGGCTCAACAATGTCACCATCAGTGCTAAACATCCTCTCGAATGGCATACTTATGGCAGAGCAGCATAGGTATTTTAAAGCAAGTTGTGCCAGGGGAGGAGATTTCATTTTCTTAATCCAGTAACCCAGTGGATCAACTTCAGATGGTTCAATTGATTCTGCAAAGTAGCCATTAAATACATTTTCTGCAGAAAGAGGCTAAGACTGTGAGCATTTGTGTTGCTGTTGACACAATGATGTACTGAGTAATGCCTAGTCTCTCTCCTCTGTACCGCCACTAGGCCGTCTTTCCCCATCTCCACCAGTTCCATCTGATTCCAAACCACCACATGCCTGTCTCTCTCACTCAGGAACCTAAGCTGGAGCATCTTCTTACCCTTCCAAGTGTCTCACTGCCTGCATGGTACTATTTTACTCTTCACTCAACTGTTACCTAAAATGAGTCACCTTGTGGTTATCCATTGTTATATGAAAGACCTTGTATTTGAACCTAGGGTCCAGTATGGTAGCAAATACATGATGGCAGTTACCATGACTGTGGTGAACCTTGCATTAAGTTCTGCATCAAGATGAATAACAAGCTCAGTGACCTCTTGTATACTGAGTGTATTGTCAGCCAAAAAACATTGTAATGATCTTTTTAGAATATGCACAGCTGGGATAACCTAATTAAGCATGGCTCAGGCAGCACTTAGGTCATGTCTACACCACTCAAATGGCACAAGAATGTTCACATGCCCCCAAGAACTAAACAATCACGATGTCCTAGGACCCCTTCAATGTCTGCCTCCATAGACATTTTGTGTAGTGCCTGCTTCTGCGCCAGCAGTTGTGAAAGCATCTGGTATGAAGAAGTTCAATGAGTGCTAACATCTTGTATTACATGATGTTGGGGCAGACCAAGGCATTCTTAAACTTCTCTTAATGTGTTAGTGGCTTTTACAGAGTGATGGAAATGGCTGCAGATGGAACTGTGGATAATATGTTGTTGGTCATAGTACTGTTACACAGAGCATGAGCCACCACTAAACTTAGTGTGTGTGCAAAGCAACGAATACTCACAAAATGGCCATCATTGATGGCTTTCACAATGTTTGTGCCATTATCAGTAACAAAAATCCCAGCTTTTACATTGTTGTTAACACCATTCCAAGACCGCAACATGTCTTGCAGGAATGTGAGAATATTATGTGCTCTGTGGCCTTCCTCCATCAGTCCGAAGTTCAGCAAAGTTGACCTAATGAGACTACCAGATTGTGGGAGGTCCAAGGGTGAGCCATAAGGTGATGCACCGGAAACATCAGCAGCAGGCTGTTGCAAACACCATTGTGCAGTTGAGGAGAGATAGGCATGTTGGGAGTTACAGACTCTGCAAGCAGAGCAGCAACAGCAGATCGCATGCCATCATACAGTCATGGCAATATACTCTGTGAAAATGTAGTACAAGATGGGATCTGATAACGCGGGTCAAATAGTTGAGAAGCCATCAGAAGTCATTATCTTCCACAACTGACACAGGCTGGAGATCCAACGCCATCATTTTGGCAATCAGCTGTGTGATTTGCTGTGCTGTTGGATGTAAAGACATGATACTTTGTTCATGCATGCTGAGCATCCATTATTGGAACTGCCATGGGAGACATTGATGTGGACCCCTTCAACAACAGTGGTGTGCCAAGTGCTGATGACTGTCTTTGCCTTGTAGTATCACTAAAGTCAGAAGTGACCACCAGAGTAGAGGGACTCTCTGTTGGTGAGGGGGAAGGAGTGCCATGATCACTGGATTGCTTGAAATCAGATCTGTCGGTATCACTGCCACTGCCAACAGTGCATGTCTGTCCACCTGAGCGGTTTGGTCTTGGTGAAACCAAGGGTCAGGATCCAGACTCAGATGAGTTTTGAGACAGCTGAGGGTGCTTAAGCTTCAAGTGGTTCTATAATGATGTTGTGGTTAAGTTAGAAAGTGATTTCCCTTGGGTTATAGTGGTGTTGCAAAAAGAACAGACTGCCTTCCTTGTGTCCTTCAACACAGTGAATTGCAGCCACACAGCACTTCTATCACTGCGGTTGCCAGTGATTCTGGTAGCACCACATTCCCCCAGTTCTTTTTTCAATAGATGTGCTTGTCTTGTCCTGATGTTCTTGCCCTGTGACCATTGCCCCTGATGGTGCCATGCCAGTGCTGCCTTCACTTGGCTGTCCTTCAGGTTGTGACAGAGCCTGCGAAAGAAATGCCAGTGTTGCTTGTTTGGTCTTCTTAGAGGGAGGGGGACCCTTACACTTCACTTAGTTCACTTAGTTTGTAGGAGTACAAAAAAGGCTGTGGCCTATGAGTTAACTCCTGTTAAGACATAGTATAGTAATGTAGTCTACCTCCACTAGCAATATAGTTATCCAGGTTACATTTGAAATCATCTTTGATAGCACTTAATATAATATTCAAAGGCAATCTATTCCATAAGTTTGCCACGTATACCGTGAAAAAGTATTTCCTTCGATTAGTTTTAAATCTACTAACTTTTGTTTCTAACGGGCCACCTCTAGTGCCTGTATTGTCATCTTTATATGTAATATTTAATTTGGTCATCAAAACAGGGTCATTTAAGGTATTGTAATATAATAACATGTCTCCCCTTTGTCTTCTTAACTCAAGACTATGTAAACCTAGGGATTCTAATCTGTCATTATAATTCAGGTTTTTCAATGTTGTTTTAGATTTTGGCCCAGATATTCAGACTACACCTGGCAGCGGCGCAAGCATGGGCACAGTGCAACTGGGATGCACCAGGGCCAGGACAAGGTGATATTCAACTGTGATGTGCCATGGCACAGCACCATTGAATATGGCACAGACAGTGCACAGAGGCACTGTGCCGGTGCAAGCCACAGATAGGGAGCATGGGGATGCGCCAGTGCAAACGCAGTTGCACTGGGCGCATCACCCATGATATTCAGCAGAGGGCATGCAAATGAGGCCATAATATATGCAAGGCACAAATGAGGCCATTTGCATGTCATTATAGCCCCATTTGCATGCCTTGCTCAGGACAGCCCGGTGAATTGCGCCTGGCTCCCTGTACAGACTGATGTGTGCACAGTGGTGATCCTGCGGCATCCCCCACCCTGTAGCCATGATCACCAGCAAATGTCCTTAAAAACATTCCCTGGTAATCTAGTGGTACCCTCTTCCCTTCCATTACCCTAATTGCCGGTAAATGCATGTTAAATAATTTATTGGTAGTCTAATGGTATTCCACACCCCTAGCCCTGATTGCGGTACATCACTGTAAAACACTACCCTGGTGATCCTGTGCAGCCCACCCTTCCCACCCACACAGGACACCTTGCCCATCAACTCCCCCGCGCCCATACCACCATCCGCCTACGATGACAGGTACAGTATGGGATTGCAGGGCATACTGTACTAGACAGTCCTGAAATATGAATGACATCGTTCATATTTGGGACTATCTAATTATGCCCTGCAAGCCCATACTGTACCTGTCATTCAGCGGGCAACCAGGCAGTATGCAGGTGGGTTGCAGCCTCCCACCAATGATGGGAGGAAGCAGGGTGGGCAAGGGTCCTGTGGGAATGAAAGGAGTGGGGTGCCACTGAATCTCAGGAGTGACGATGATGTACTGCGATCAGGGCTAGGGGTGGGAGGTACCACAAGACTACCAGGGAATGATTTAATGTACATTTACCATTGATCAGGGAAATTGGAGGAAGTGGGGTACCACTAGACTACCAGAGAGATGAGAGTGCTTGTGGATGGTGTTCTGGGTGGGAGGGTGGCCAGCCAAGGCTGGCGGCTGCTATGTTGCACCCTGCAATACAGCAGCCCGCCTGTGGGTGGTCAGGAGTTGTTCCACCAATTCACGGCCTCAACTTTGAGTCCCACTATGCGGCGCACTGTAGGGTCGTGCCAGCATATGTGCCGCACATCCCGGGCTGAATATCGGGATGTGCTGCACAGGCATGGGCATGCCCCTTGCATCTGCGCTGCATACATTAACATTGCGCCCTGGTGCATCAGGATTTGAGCTGCGCCAGGCAGCCTTTTCAATAACCCCTTTGAATATCTGGGCCTTTGTGTATTTGTGTTAAATTTTTTCTGGTTTTGTAATCTCTGTTTTTTAAAATGGATTCCATAATTGACTACCATAGTCCAGTATTGGCCTGACATATGATGGGTACAGGGGTAATAAAACAGTTTTATTCCTACTTTTTATGTTTCTTTTTGTGGCCTTAACTGTGCGATTTGCTTTGGCAATGATGGCTGTATATTGCTTTTTAAAATCAAATTTGGAATCTTTATAATTCACAGGTCTTTTTCAGTTTTTTTTTTAATTATTTTTTCCCATATGTACTACACAACATTTATCGGTGTTAAGTTTCATCCCCCAAGTATTAGTCCAAAGTGTAATTTTATCAATATCTCTTTGTAATGATTCTGTTTTGGTATTTGATTCCCGTGGTCCACATAGTTTTGTATCATCTGCTTATTTTATGATACTATTGTTAATATCTTTGTCTAAATCAGTAATAAACATTTGAAAGATTATAGGGCCAATGACTGGACCCTGTGGAACACCACTGATCACATGACCTTCGGTTGATAGGTAACCCCTAATTGATACCTTTTAGGTCCTATCCTTTAACCAGTTCTCTATTCAACGAATAATGTGAGTATCAATATTATGTTTTTGTAGTTTTTTACTTATGGCCCAATGTGGGACCCTGTCAAATGCTTTGCTAAAATCAAATAATACAATATCCACTGGTGTGCCTTCATATAACATTTTGCTTACATTTTCGTAGCACTTACTGCTACTTCTACTACCCTTGGTATTAGTGCTACTCCTAGAGGCTGTTTTGACAGCCACCTTTTTTTTCTGCCCTTAAGGTACAATGTGTACTCTGCCTCATCCTCAAAGTCACTCACATTTGCCTCTGATAAAGAAGATGTCGTGTCACTGGGCAATTCATGTGGAGGGAAATACTTAGAACTTGATGACTGGTTCTCCTCTACAAGTGTTTCAGGAGTACTGAGAAGCTGAGAAGCAGGAGGCATGACTATATCAACTGTAGTGGTCATTCTGGTAATATGCACTGTGACAGGGATAGCAGACTGTGGTGATAGTGTTACAGTAGTGGCAGGGTTTATAGTGTCAGTAGTGGCTGGAGTGAGAGTCACAGTTGCAGGCCTGGCTGCAGCAGAATGCTGCCAGTTGTTGTGGAAGGCAGGATCGCTATAGTGGTATTGGTGGGAACAACAGATATGATGGGACTGGTGACAGATGGGGACACATTGGTGGTTGTGGGAGTTAAGAACAGTGTCCTTTCTGCTTGTGCTTCTTGTATCACTTTCTCCTGTGCCAGCCACAGTACTACTGTTGCTGGAAGAAATAGGCTTGGAAGGGGTAAAGAATAATTTTGGGCATTGAATATGGCCTGACAGTCACTCACATTCAGGTTCAGCATCACCAACCTCTTCCTCCATTGTAGACTTGCATGGGCTGGGCCAAGTACGTGTTTTACCACTTCTACCTGCCATTGTGTATGGCAACAAGTTCTAAACACTCTCAGGTACTTATTGCTTTGCAAATTTACAAAAGTTCTGATTTATTTTAGTACAAAAAAATTCTTGCAAACAGCAGTACTCCTTTATTTTAGCACAAATAAATTCTTGTAAGCAGCACGCACGCAGGGCAGGCAAGGGTATGCATACAGTGCCAGCGTTACTACCTGACCTTAAACTGTGGGCAGTGGGAGTGCAGTCAGCCGGCTGCCCTCTGAGATAGCTGGCAGCTACTGGCTTTCGTTCAGCCTAAATCCAATCTCAGATTACATCACAAATATTTTTTAAAGACAGATTTCTACAGCAGAGCTTACTGTATTTTTTTATTTGTTAATGTAAAAAAGTTCAGCTTTATTTTAGTACAAAAAAAAATTCTTGCAAGCAGCAGTACTGCTTTATTTTAGCATAAAACAATTCTGCCAAGTAGCATGCATGCAGGGCAGCAAGGATGTGTGCACAGTGTAACTGTGTGATGTCACTACCAGGCCCTAAACAGTGGGCAGTGGGAGTGCAGTCAGCCGACTGCCCTTCAAGACTGCTGGTGGCTATTGACTTTCACAAAACCCGAGCCCAGCCTCAGATTACACCACAAAAATGTTTAACAAAGATTTCTACAGCAGAACTACTCTATTTTTTTTATTTGTAAATGTACAAAAGTTCTGCTTTATTTTACTACAAAAAATTCTTGCAAGTAGCAGTACTGTTTAATTTTAGCAGAAAAAAATTCTTGCAAGCAATAAGCATACAGGGTAGGCAAGGGTGTGCGAGCAGTGCAAGTGTCACTACCTGACCATAAACTGTGAATGGTGGGAGTGCAGTCAGCCAACTGCCCTCTGAGATTGCTGGCAGCTACTGACATTTGTTAAACCCAAGTCCAACCTCAGATTACACCACAAATATTTTTAAAGACAGAGTTCTACAGCAGAACTAGTGTATTTTTTTATTTGTTAATGTACAAATGTTCAGCTTTATTTTAGTACAAAAAATTGTTGCAAGCAACAGTACTACTTTATTTTAGCACCAAAAAATTATTGCAAGTAGCACACACGAAGGGCAGGCAAGGGTGTACATGCAGTGCAACTGTCACTACCTGGTCCTAAACTGTGGGCGGTGGGAGTGCAGTCAGCTGACTGCCCTCCAAGACTGCTGGTGGCTACTGACTTTCATGAAACCTGAGCCCACCCTCAGATTACCACAAAAATGTTTAAGACAGATTTCTACAGCAGAACTACTATACTTTATTTTATTTGTTAATGTACAAAAGTTCTGCTTTATTTTAGTAGAAAAAATTCTTGCAAGCAGCAGTACTGCTTTATTTTAACGCAAGCAAATTCCTGTAAGCAGCATGCACGCAAGGCAGGTAAGGGTGTGTGCGCAGTACAAGCATCACTACCTGGCCCTAAACTGTGGGCAGTGGAAGTGCAGTCAGCCGTCTGCCCTCCAAAACTGCTGGCAGCTACTGACCTCGTGCAACCCAAGCCCAACCTCCAATTACAACACAAATATTTTTTAAACACAGATGTCTACGGCAGAACTGCTGTAATTGTTTTTTTATTTGTAAATGTACAAACGTTCTGCTTTATTTTAGTACAAAAAAATTCTTGCAAGCAGCAGAACTACTTTATTTTAGCACAAAAAAACTCTTGCAAGTAGCACCCACACAGGGCAGGCAAGGGTGTACATGCAATGCAAGTATCACTACCTGGCCCTAAACTGTGGGCAGTGGGAGTGCAGTGAGCTGACTGCCCTCCAAGACTGCTGGCAGTTATTGACTTTCATGAAACCCGAACCCAACCTCAAATTACACCAGAAACATTTTTAACACAGATTTCTACAGCAGAACTACTGTAATTTTTTTTTATTTCTAAATGTACACAAGTTCTGCTTTATTTTAGTACAAAAAAATTCTTGCAGGCAGCAGAACTACTTTATTTTAGCACAAACGAATTATTGCAAGCAGCACGCATGCAGGGTAGGCAAGGGTGTGTAAGCAGTACAAGTGTCACTACCTGACCCTAAACTGTGGGTGGTGGGAGTACAGTCAGCCGACCATCCTTTGAGACTGCTGGCAGCTACTGACTTTCATGAAACTGGAAGCCCAACCTCAGATTACATCAAATATATGTTTTAAAGACAGATTTCTACAGCAGAGCTACTGTATTTTCTTTTATTTGTTAATGTACACAAGTTTGGCTTTGTTTTAGTACAAAACAATTCTTGCAAGCAGCAGTACTGCTTTTTTGTAGCACACAAAAAATCTTGCAAGTAGCACACATGCAGGGCAGGCAAGGGTGTACATGCAGTACAAGCATCTCTACCTGGTCCTAAACTGTGGGCAGTGGAAGTGCAGTCAGCCGACTGCCCTCCAAGACTGCTGGTGGCTACTGTCTTTTGTGAAACCTGAGCCCAACCTCAGATTACCATAAAAATGTCTTAAGGCAGATTTCTACAGCAGAACTACTGTCATTTTTTTTTTTTAATTGTAAATGTACAAAAGTTCTGCTTTGTTTTAGTACAAAAGAATTCTTGCAAGCAGCAGTACTGCTTTATTTTAGCACAAAAAAATTCTTGCAAGCAGCATGCACGCAGGGCAGTAAGGGTGTGTGTGTAGTGCAAGCATCCCTACCTGACCCCTAACTGTGGGTGGTGGAAATGCAGTCAGCCAACTGCCCTCCAAGACTGCTGGCAGCTACTGACATTCATGAAACCCAAGCCCAGCCTCAGATTACACCACAAACATTTTTAACACAGATTTCTACAGCAGAACTACTGTAATTTTTTTATTTAAAAATGTACAAAAGTTCAGCTTTATTTTAGTACAAATAAATTCTTGCAGGCAGAATTGATTTATTTTAGCACAAACAAATTATTGCAAGCAGCATGCATGTAGGGTAGGCAATGGTGAGCGAGCTGTGCAAGTGTCACTATCTGACCCTAAACTGTGAGTGGTGGGAGTGCAGTCAGCCAACTGCCTTTTAAGACTCCTGGTGGCTAATGACTTTCATGAAACCCGAGCCCAATCTCAGATTACACCACAAATACTTTTTAAAGACATATTTCTACAGCAAAACTACTGTATTTTTTTATTTGTTAATGTACAAAAATTTGGCTTTATTTTAGTGCAAAAAAATTCTTGCAAGCAACAGTGCTGCTTTATTTTAGTACAAAAAAATTATTTCAAGCAGCATGCATGCAGGGCAGTCAAGGGTGTGCGTGCAGTACAAACATCACTACCTGGCCCTAAACTGTCGGCGGTGGAAGTGCAGTCAGCCGACTGCCCTCCAAGACTGCTGACAGCTATTGACTTTCATGAAATCCAAGTCCAACCTCAGATTACAATGCAAATACTTTTTAAAGACAGATTTCTACATCAGAACTACTGTTATTGTTTTTTATTTGTAAATGTACAAAAGTTCTGCTTTATTTTAGGACAAAAAAATTCTTGCAAGCAGCAATACTACTTTATTTTAGCACCAAAATATTCTTGCAAGTAGCACACACGCAGGGCAGACAAGGGTCTACATGCAGTGCAAGTATCACTACCTGGACCTAAACTGTGGGTGGTGGGAGTGCAGTCAGCCGACTGCCCTCCAAGACTGCTGGCGGCTACTGACTTTCATGAAACCTGAGCCCAACCTCAGATTGCACCACAAAAAATTTTAACACAGATTTCTACAGCAGAACTACTGTAATTTTTTTTTATTTGTAAATGTATAAAAGTTCTGCTTTATTTTTGTACAAAAAAAATCCTTGCAAACGGCAGTACTGCTTTATTTTACCACAAAGAAAGTCTTGCAAGCAACACGCATGCAGGGTAGGCAAGGAAGTGCGAGCAGTGCTGGTGTCTCTGCCTGACCTTAAACTGTGGGTGGTGGTAGTGCAGTCAGCCGACTGCCCTCTGAGACTGCTGGCAGCTTCTGACTTTCTTGAAACCTGAGCCCAACCTCAGATTACACCACAAATATTTTTTAAAGACAGATTTGTACAGCAGAACTACTGTAAGTTTTTTATTTGAAAATGTACAAAAGTTTGGCTTTATTTTAGTACCAAACAAGCATTTGTCAATGCCAAATATTGGCTTGCTGGCACTGGCATTGGTAGTGCAGGAGTTAGAGAGATGCACATTAGGATTGGCAGTGAAGTAGTGAACTGACGGTGACCCCAGCCCCACTATGCAGAGAGTGACAAGCATTGGGGTGTGCCTTTGGATCATTGGCTATAACGCTTATGCCATTTCACCTCACCCTACCCCACAGAGACCGACAAGTGCCACAATGTGCCTTGGGGTCTTCGGGCCTTACGCTCACCCCATTCCATAAGGAAATATAGTGACATAGGAGCAGTGTAGGAGAATGGGGTGAACATTGGGGCCAAAGAGTCCAAGGCACACCTCAATGCCTGTCACTGGCAGCAAGGTGGGGGGGTGGAATGGTGAGAGCATTGCAGCCGACAATGGCAAGTCATACCACTGACACCTGTCAGTCTGTACAGGGTGGGGCAGTACGGGAGGAAACCCTAATGCCCAGGGAATTTGTTGGTATTTTCACTCCAGATTTTCAACATGGGCCATTTGTGACTCCACCTCATGAACAGTGGCACTATGAGTTAATTTGCTGAAAGGTGATCTTGTACAGCTACTGTGCAGTTTGGCGCCACAGGTGCAAAAACAGATTTCATCAGGATGTGAAAAATGACAGCTGCACTGTTCATGAGGAGGTGTAAAAAAATGGCATTGCTGAAAATCTGGAGTGAAAATATGAAAAATTGGTGACATTATGAGCATGCATAGAAGCTGCTCAACGCACGCATGTAACACAATAATTTTGTGGCTTTGTATAGCCAGATTTTCAATATAGGCATTTTGGGAATTCCACTCATGAACAGTGTTACTGTGATTTGTTAATCTGGCCCGAACATTGATTTTCCACAGCAACCGCGCCATTGTGTGCTACAATGCAAAAACACATTTTGGACAGGATGTGGAAAATGAAAGCTGTACTGTTCATAAGGAGGTATGAAAAAGGGCAATGTTGAAAATCTGGAATGAAAATATTAAAAATTGTTAAAGTTATGAGCGAGCATTGAAACTGCGCAACGTATGCTGGTAACACGGTCATTTTTTTGGAATTTTTCCACCAAATTTGCAACATAGGGCTTTTGAGACCCCATCTCATGAACAGTGGCATTGTCATTTTGTTAATCAGTCCAGAAAGGTAATTTCGCCCAGTGACCGCTAAATGACCTTTCGCGCTCAAGTAACAAGATGACAGTGAATGTGTTCATGAGGTGGGGTCCCAAGCACCCCAGGTTGAAAATGTGGAGGCAAAATTCCAAAAAATGGATGAGATATGCACCAAAGTTGAAAAAAAATACATTTATGCCATTATACAGCTTACTGGCATTTCTTCAGTTTGCGATCAGCTTTGAGAGTCCAGACGTGTTTCTGGTCTACCGAAGATCACTGCACTAAGCTCTGGAGGTAAGTATGGGGTGAGAGGGTGTGGGGAGGTGGGGTGCGTAGAGGGTGGTTTGGGTTGGGGGCCCCATGGCGAGGGACCATTTAAAAAAAAAAGGAACACCAAGGACAGGTTCCTTTTTTTACAGGTGTTGTGCACACTTTGGTGAGCTCCCAGTGTGCCCCATGACTTTAGATGCACCTCTGAAATCTGCTACTACCACAAGATGTTGGCTGGTGTGAAACTGTGCAAGCCAGCATAAAAATTCTTGCAAGCAGCATGCACGCACACAGGACAGGCAAAAGTGTGCATGCAGTGCAGTTGTGTGGCATCACTACCTGGCCCTAAATTGTGTGTGGTGGGAGCGCAGTCAGCCAACTGCCCTCTGAGACCTCTGGTGACTACTGACTTTTGTGAAACCTGAGCCCAACCTCAGATTACACCACAAATATTGTTCAAGACAGATTTTTCTACAGCAGAACTAGTGTAATTTTTTTTTATATTTGTAAATGTACAAAAGTTCTGCTGTATTTTAGCACAAAAGGTTCTTGCTGGCAACACGCATGCACACAGGGCAGGTAAGGGTGTGCACACAGTGCAAGGGTATACATGCAGTGCAAGTGTCACTACCTGGCCCTAAACTGTGGGCAGTGGGAGTACAGTCAGCTGACTGCCCTCTGAGATTTCTGGCTGCTTCTGGCTTTAGTGAAACCTGAGCCCCCCCCTTCACCACACACACACACACACAGATTACTTACTACACCACCAAATTAAAGACAGACTTTTTTTTTAAATAAGTACAGCAGTCAAGCTAGACATTAGAACTACTGTAATTAATATAGATATAAAATCGTCTCAGTAACATTGTATCCTTCTCCTTCACCTCTGAGCACAGAGGCCTTTGAAATCAAGGAGGTAGCAGAAAACTGCAGTGCAAGTCTCTCTGCAGCTCCTGGCAAATAAATCACTAGATCAGATGATTTTTCTCAGGAAAATGAGTCTCCCACTAGTACCAGGCAGTCACTAAGTAATACAGTACTCCTTCACCTCCACAAAGCACAGTACAGACGCCCCTGAAATGAAGATAGTGAAATTAAGTCTCTCTCTGCATCTCCTGGCAAATAAATCAGTAGATAAGATCATATTTCTTGGAACCACACACACACACACACACACACACACACACACACAGTACCAAGCACTAGAAACACAGTCCGAAACAAAAAACAAAGGTTTTGCGATGTAAAACGTAATTTTCTTCTACTACCAATCTCTCCCACTCCAAAGCTCTCTCCACCTGCTCTCCACTACATCTTTCTCTGCTGCAATGTAGCAGTCACGAGATCTGGCTTTAGCAAATGCTCAGTAATTGGACAAGACGTCCTGTGAGATAACATCTTGCGGGAACGCCGACCTGAATATTGTCCGAATAGCATCGCTATTCAGTATTCAGGTTCCGAATAGCATATTATTTGTGGTGTTCGGGATTTCATATTCTTTACTCACACACCCCTATGTTTTTCCTACCTAGGCTTATTCAATCATTTTGAAGCTCCCATTGTTTCCTTCATTCTTCTGATAGTTTGTAATTACCCTCTGTAACTATTCTACTAGATTCTGAGTCCCAAGAGTTAGTACTGACATCGGTCTAATCTTTTGGACAGATTGTTCAATCTATGCTAAACATATTCTGTAAAGAACCCCCCGTCCCCCCATTCAGTTTGAAGTTGTGACCTGCGGTGGTTGTCTGCCCTCTAATCTTAAATAAATCCATGGTGCCTACCTTGTTTTGCCCTTGTATGTATTTATAAGGTTTTGTTATCTACCCCGTCTCCCTCTTGTCCTTTGATGATTGAGTGTGAGGACCCAGAGGGTGGCCCTAAATGGAGAATCCACAGGGGAAAGGGAAGTCACAAGAAGGGATCCCCAGGGATTGGTTCTTTCTTGGACCAGTTATCTTTAACTTATCTATTTGCGATATTAGGTAGGGGGTTCAGGGAAAGATATGCCTCTTTGAAAAAGGTCTCTAAAAAAGTGAACACAGTGGAAGGGAAAGGGCCATAAAGAAAGATCTCAAAAATCTGGAGAGGTTGAGGAGGGTGAGGTATCTGAAATCTAACTCAGAAAAGTGCAAGGTAATGAACAGAGGGGCCAAGAAACCAAGAATGTAGTATAGAATGAATGGGGTGGTAGTGGAGAGCACATCAGAGGAAAGGACATGGGGGTGTTAATAATGGAGAACATGACAGCATCTTTTTAATGTAGTATGGCTGTGGGCAAAGTAAATTGGATGCTGAGGTGCATAGGGAGGGGCGTCATTGCAGAAGGAGAAGGAGAAGGTTATTATAGCCTCTGTATATGTTACTGGTTCAGAGAAACATAGAATTTGTCAACAGAAAACTGCCCAATAGCCTACCCAGTCTGCCAGATGTTCCCTGCCTAATCTGCCTCTACAGACCTTATCTGATCTCTGGTGACCTTCTCACCTCCCTGCCTCTTTTTTAATATACTTTGATGTCTATCCCATGCATGGTTGAAACCTCCTACTGTTTGAGCCTCCACCAGTTCTGCTGGCAGTCTGTTCCAGACACCCATCACCCTTTCAGTGAATAAATATTTCCTCACATTTCTCTTAAATGTATTTATTTATTTAAAATTTGGTAATTGGGAAAGGCACACTGAGTCAAAGCTCATTTCCAGGTGCGACCCTGTGGAGGGAGAGAGGGGAGTACAAAAATATTAAAATTACAACACACAACAGAGTGCAGTTACAGTGACAATATACAAGTGTAAAAATAGAATGACAAACAGGTAAACAATGCATGGAGCAAAACATTGCCTTGCTAGTAATTAAACAAAGTGCACAGTGTCTCAAAATTAGACAGGCTTAGGCAGACTGGCCAGGACGCATGGAATTTTTCTGTTGTCATTTTCTGTGTTTCTGTGTTATTATGTTTAGATTTTCCAGCATCACTGGATACTGTATGTCATCTCCTGTTGACCATGAATCATTTTTGTTGCCCTCCATTGAATATATTCTGGCCTCTCCTTGTCCTTTTCAGATACAGGTTCCAAAACTGACCAGGTATAGTCTAACCATTGACCTGTGTAACCAAGTCACTGTGCAGACGTTGGATGTTTCTTGTACTTACTACCCCTGCCTTGTGTGTATGAGGGCTACAGACAAGGTTGAGAGGCATAGCTTGTTAAACTCCTCATCTTGGGATTTATTACAAGAAAGAGTTGAAAACAGAGCAGGGCCTCTACCCAGAGACAGATGAGTGGGCCAGATCATGTGTGCAATAGTGCCCACTGGGATGCAGTACCAACCCACCTCCTCACAGACACCACCATGAAGCCAACTGAAAGCAATACTTACATTTAGCAACAACACAGGTTGGTACTATACAAATAATATGCTCACTTACAAAGTTAGGTGAAAGGAAATGGTGGTTAAGCAGTAGGGAGTTGTTTCTAATATTAGCAGTACAGGCCCCTTGGACGGGAAACAGGTCCCCACACTACACGTGGGATGCTTTTGCTAACTGTACTGTTAGCTCAACTATCCACAGTAATGGCAGTCCAACATTATTATCCAAAACAGCAGAGTAGCTCCTTTAGCCATTTAGCCACACTTTATGCATAGATTCCATTTCACAAATTAATCTTTATTTTCATACTGGCCATCGAATTTGCTGGCCTCCAACAGTTTCGCTGGCCCATTGCTAGCTTTTCCAGGGGGAGTGGGCCTATGAACTGAAAATATATATAATATATCAGATAACAATTCAATGTGGTAAATACGTGTTGCACTTAAAAAGCAGGTTACCAAAAGTATTTACATTAGTTTCCATTTTATTTATTTCAGAGCTTTAAGGAAAGGTGATTACCAGCTCAGTATGTAGTTTTAGCTTTTTTTTCTCTACCCAGCAACTCATACAGCTTGTGTGTAGCTGTTAAGAGCACCATGGTCATTACAATGCAGGAGCTGGCTCTGTGCTTTTCCTGGCTAGCTTTTGAAGCTGACACCATCTAGGACATCATGACATCACACCTCTAATCTCTGGCAGTGATGCACTGGCCCTCACACTCCAACTGGTGAGACTGAGACATTGTTTGGAGTGACTGTGACATTGCCCAGCTCTTAATAGCTACACACAAACGGTGTCAGCTGCTGTGTAGAGATAAAAGCAAAAACTGCTTAAAAGTTTACAGTGCAACAGGTACTTACCACATTGAATTGTTATCTGAGCCTATACTGTATATATTTTCAGTTCATGGGACCACACCTCTTGAAAAAGCTGGCAGGGGGCTAGTGAAACTGCTGGGAGCAAACAAGTTCAGTCGCCAGTATGAAAATAAAGATGAATTTGTGAAATTGAATCTAAGCCTAAAGTGTGGTTAACTGGTTGATTAAGCAATAAGGCATGACAGGGTGTGTGTTATCATGTAATAATGTCACTCCTGGGGTGGGTTGAAGAACGAGGTGAAGCCGAGTGCTTCCACCACCTCAGGAGTGACATTATTACACTATAACACACACAAGTGGAGTGCCTTATTGCTATTATACAATGGCTCATTCTCATACAAAATAAAAAACATTTAAAAAAATGTTTTTAGCAGATTATTAGTGTGGCAATATATACTTGTTTCTTAAGAGAAGATAAGTATAATCCAATGCCAAATCCACACAGTGATGTTATTGTGTAATATCATCACTGTCTCAGGCACACACTGACTGATCAGAGTCTAGGAAAGTTTCTTGCCATTGTATAAAAGAGCTTATACTCTCCTGTTTTAGGTGCTATTGTTCATAGAACTTTATCTCAGTGGACCATCATTACCTATCAGCTTTTGGTGTAACCAAAATTGGATCTCCCACTCACTTTGGAAGCCCTACATTATTAACCAAATCACAGCCAAATACTTTACTTTCAAGATATGTTAATTATTGAATTTCTACAGTTACTGGGTCCCCTGGCTAACTAGCTGTTGATGGCCTGCTGTCGCATTGTCCAGGATATTGCGTTGGTGCACTTAAATATTTACTGTTAATTTGCAACAATGAACCCCACTCATCTGACATTTACTAGCAAATTATAGAACCAAGGCAATTGTAATCGAACAGGGAAATAGTACTCCAACTACAACACTTGCAGGAAAACTTTTAAACTGGAAGTGTCATTTGAATTTATAACTGGGTAGGCCAGTACTCATGCATCTGATGACCAGGACCTCACAGCCCAGTGCAGGAACACAGGAGCATCTGTCTGATGGATGCTTCAAATGCAGGCTAGCACTGAGGAGTAAATGCATTCAGGCCCTTTGCTGAGGGTCTAGTCGCTTTTGTTCTCTGGCAGGTTGCTTCTGGCTCAGCACTCACAGCAGCAAAGCAGCAGTCAAGGTCAAAGTAAGGCCTAGACCATGGTACTCCCTCACCTCTCCTTAGGTTGTACACTCAATCGGAGTATCAGGGTACCCATAGACAAAGCACCTTACCACACCCTTCCCTCAGTCATACCAACAGAGGTAGAAGGCACTGGACCTCAGGCATTTCCTTTGTGACCCACCAGCCCTTATTAGCTGGTCCTGTAGTCAAGAGTCTTAAAGATGGCAGCATCCATGCTGTTACAGGAACTAAATCACAGCATTACTTATTTTAATGGGCAACTTGGCCAGAATGCAGACAATCAGTATGTTGTTGTTAGCTTATCTGTATCTAAAGCCCAGTGCATCAGTTGCAGTGGTCCACTCAGACATCTGAGAAGTCCTCCTTTTTGTGTGCAGGGGTGCTCCCTTTTGTCAGTGGCTTGTAGCCCAGAGAAAGTATTCAATAAAATCTTTTGTGTGAAAACACAAAATAAAAGGGAGCACAAGGGTAGTTTGTCTATTGAATGCAAAAACAAGCTAAAGTTACAAGTAGCATTGAAAACTTATTTATTGCATAATACAATGTATGAAGACATAACCTACCCTATACAACCAGTTAGCCACCACAGAAACCCCAGCACTTCACCTAACAACTTCCTCGGGGGCGTGGTTTACAAAGCCCAAATTAACTTTAAACACTCTTTCAAAAAAATGAACTGTCTAACATTTGTGCAAATAACAATTAAAATCAAGCAGGGTTGTTAGGAAACAAATTAATTAATTGCAGATTCATTCAGGTAATAGAAAAAAGTATCTATTAAATAGCTCATTCTATTAAATTGCATCACATTCAGAAAAATCAGTCTGCAGTTAGAAAATACATATTAGCTAGGATTGTTTCCATTTATAGCCAATGAATAATCATACACTATATTAATGAAACAATACTCACTAACCTTAAATATCATATAAAGAGCTGAAAATATTCTTCACAAAACACACAGTATTATCTATACATTATACTGAACGTACTGTCACTATGGTCCTTGACAGGAGGTCTAAACCCTCACTATCAGGTTCTTGGCAATAATGGGAATGCAAGAAATCACAAACAAGTTGCATAAGAATAATAAATTGTGTTTATTACTACCAAAAGTAAAATCACAATTGCCCTAAGCAGTTCTTACCATTAGGAACTGGAAGCCAATGCTGTGCGTTCCCTATACCTCAAGCAGTGTAGAAATCTCAGGGGTCTCCGAGGTAGAAGACGTAATGTCTTACATTATATACCTAAGATAGTTACCATAGTTACTGTAAGATAGAAACATTTCTAGTTACAGAGATGAGCCCTATTGGCTAAATTAGAGGTGGCTCCACAGTCCTAGATTAACATTATACAATTTTGTTGTAGTCATCACTTCGTGAAAACAAAGAAAGTACAGTTTGTATTCATAGCCGTGTAATGAGACAAATCATCAGAAGATGGCAATGCCGACTCATATCATAATACTAAAAAGACACAGGTGTCCTAACACCTTGTAAACAAGAAATGCATGTGTATATTAGAAAGTAAAGCATATAGCAATCATGTGCATACATATGCTGATATTTACTCTTATACGGTAGATGTCCTTAGCCCTAAACGTTAGTGCAACTTATACATAAATGCTGGCTGTCTGCAGTGTACCTCTGGGGTATCAATTAGGGTGCAGGGACCTTGTGTAACATTTCCCCCTTGGTGCCTCAGAAGGGGCACAACATTAGTAGTAGGGAAGTGGAGAGAGAGCAGATATCATTTACAGACCTGATGCACGAGCCTTGCAAAGAAACTCGAGCTGCTCACATTGTTGGTGGAGTGTGTGCCAGAGGCAGCAAAGCACGAAGATGAGGAAGAATATCAAAAATGCTTGTATAATAACAAAACCTCTAGAGGTAATCTCTAACCAAGTATTAGTAAGTGCACTATTAAAATCACCATCATTAATAAGATTATATATTGCTTCATTTGCTTTGGTCATATTATTTCTGATGTGGATGAGATGTGTGTCTTTCCTGTCTAAAAGTGACTTAAGTGTTAAAGTCAGAGGATCAATATGTACATTAAAGTAAGGTAAATACTCTGAAAAGAAGATTATCAGGGTCACCATCAATGATATGTGGTTCCACAAGGGGAACGGGGTAATAACTGTGTGCCCAATAACAGTGGTCTGATGGAGGACAAAGCAAAAATTGGGTTCTGTAATAACACATATCTCATTACCATAAGTAAACTGCTTAAAATTAGTTACCACACAACATTCACCATCCGAATTATATTGCATTTTAACAGTTGGTAGTCTCCATTTCTGTAGCTGTACTGGGCAAGTGTAAGTCTGATTGGAAATCTGTGTTGACAGCCGATGAACCTCCTTCCAGTAAGACTGGTACAATTGAGAAGCGTCTGGAGCAGATGTTGAGTCCTAGTATTCTGTGTCATTGGTGGTGAAGTCATCGTCCATGGTAAAGGACCAATCGATACTGTCTGGAGAATATTCACATACAGGTTTAATAACATCAAGCACGTCACATCGACACTTATCCTTTCTTTGCACAACAGTCCATGTGCAGTGAGACCCATGCGTCCAGATGAGAATGAAAAACCAGAAGAGGTGACAAGTCAAGGCGTTCTCTGTAGATATCATCAAGGTGCCCAATGGAGTGTATGGAGGCTAGTTTATCAAATATAACTATATTGGGATCAAAACATGGTAAAGAAACAATAAAAGACACATACATAGTATCCTTAATGGAACATTTCCTAGAAGTAAAACAAGGACCAGTATTAGGATGTCTGGTCACAAATCCTAAATTTCTAGCAGTAGAGATAGGAATAGAAACAGATTGCAACATACACATGGCAACACAGTTAGGGAATTTGCAGTGAGGGTAGTACCATTTAGAGATACATCTATCGTGTATGATATCAGGGATTCTTCCAGATTCCAGGAGAGATTATTGATGGTAGTGATGATGTATGACCCATAAGCAGAGCATAAGATTTCATGAGCAATGTATTGCTTATCTGCCTCCTTATTGTTCTGGGCAATAAGGGCGTTAATCTTTTCTTTAGAATCTGAAAATGCCTTCGCAATATCATGCATATAATATTCAGTGTATCTTTCTTCCTGACTAAGGCCATCCACACCATGCAATAATGGGGGTATGATGTCATTGATCATACCAGTTTCAAACTTCTGGGAATGCGTTTTGATAGTAGCAATGTCTGCTTTATTCCAGATAGACATTGTAGTACCAAAGAGACCAGTAAGGGTGCCTGTGGCACCAGTGACATCTGATGTGTCATGTGTGTTTCTTCTATGACTTTTCGAATCATCTGTTTGAGAACTAGGTTTTCTCCTAAAATTGCCTCTATGCTCAGTGTTTTGTACCCCGGTAATAGGGTTTTGCTTGTGAATCTGAAAAGCTGCTAAGCTATTGAGTAACAAAGTACTATAAAATAACGATGTGTTAGTAGTATGACACATGCCAAATTCTTTCATACTGTACTCCAGTAAGTTAAGTTAAACAAAACAGGTATATGCATACATTGTAAGTTGTTAATAAGTGTGCCAGGCAAAGCAATGGCTATGAGACCACTACGAGGCCCAGGGTGTTGTTTGGGACATTCCAAAAGTTCTTTCTCAGTGGGGGTAACACAGATAAATATATAGTGGCTGAGGCCATGTTGTGTATGGCACAAAATCTCCTGGCAGAATCCTTAGAAAGTGTATTACAATAAGAAGGATCAATTAAGGCTGCAATGTTATATAAATCTGAATATCTAAGAGAGGTTTGGTGCAAGGACAAGGTACCATTTGGGGATAATTTTGAGTTGGGCCAGCCATGGAAAGTTCCCTTGGAGAGTTTGGCCACAGGGAGTATTTGTCCTTGAGACTTGGTTTGCCACTCAATTTGTAGGGTAGATTTATCAGGAGCAACAACCGAGGCAATGAGGTAGGCATCTGAACCTTCCTGAACTGTAATCAAATTGTCGGGGACATTGATGGAGACTCCCTCTGGGGTAGTTGCAGGCAGATCAAGATGAGGAAGGATGTGCTTTACTGTGCTTTGGATACAGGATGCAACTCCTGAGATGAGCAGAAAATGGAACAAGATAGCCATCTTGTCAGTGTATCTGAAAAGGAAAATCAAACATTAGCAAGATTAGTACTATTTCACCCAATGGGGGGGTTGGGAAAAGTAATTATACTCCTTTATACAGTTTCAGCTGGTTGGCATGTAACCATTTGTCAGTCAATTTGTTGTTCTGCATGAGTCTAATTTGATAGACTGCTGGATTGAGCTTGCTAACAATAGGGTAGGGTCCTTCCCACTTGTTGGAGAAGGGGTGTGTTGGATGCACAAATCTGAGAACCATTACCTTATCTCCAGCTTGCCAATACACTTTTTGTTTGTGTTTGTCAAACTGAATTTTGGACTGTTGCTGGGCTTTGCCCATGCAGTTTGCAGCATACAAATGAGTGTGTATTAGGTCTTTTCTCAACTTTTCCATATATTTATCAGCAGAGACACGATCTACGGTAGGAGTGTGCAGGTCCAACAACAGATGTTCAGATAATCTCATACTTCTGCCAGTCATCACCTCAAAGGGTTTCAACTAAGTGGTGGCTCGGGGTGTGCCCCTAGTTGCCATTTAGAGTATCGGCAGTAGGGAATCCCAATCTTTGGAATTGTCTTCAATAAATTTAGAAAGCATTTGCTTAGTCTGTCTGTTGGCCCTCTCTACTTGACCTGATGATTGTGGGTGGTACAGTATGTGGAACTTCTGATGAACTCCAAGGAGTTCAAGGGCTTCTTTCATCAACTCACCTGTAAAACTGGTTCCTTTGTTGGAGTCTACCTTAAGAGGTAGGCTCCACCTGGAGAAAATGTGTTCCACCAGGATTTTGACAGTGGCTTTTGCAGCGCATGTCTTGGTGGGAAAAGCCTCAACCCACTTAGAGAAAAGATCAGTTACCACAAGGGCGTATTTGTTGTTTCTACTGGTATTGGTGAGGGGATGAATAAAATCGATTTGTGAAGCATGCCAAGGGCCAGAATGCCTTTGTGGTAATAATTTGGCTTTTCTTTTGATAGGAATTGGGTTGTTCTGAGCACAAATAAGACAGTTATCTATGTGCTGTTTGACATCCTTGGTGATGCCAGGCCACCAGGCTGTGGTCTTTAGCTTCTGGAGTGTATTTTCCACTCCCCTGGTGTCCACCAGTGGGGGTGTTATGCACCTGGTGCAAGAATTCAGGCCTAAGATGATAGGGAACCACCCACAATTTTGTGGTGGTGTCATCTGTTTGGTACCAAATTAGTTTGTCATCTGGGGACTAGTCTAACTTACCTTCCTGCCTTCTGTATGGGTTATGGGCAGGTAGATTCTTCTCAGTGCCTTTGTCCAAAAATCTGAACACATCTTTGAGTTCAGAGTCAGCATGCTGAGCTTCTGACAAATACAAGGGGGGGAAAAGGGTTCAGGTTTCTTTCTGATGGCTGCAAAGTGCACAGCCACTCTGGCTTCTGGATGGTCCATCATTCAGATGTCCACCCCTTGGGCACCTTCCTTAGCAAGGGTGTCAGCTGTGTCATTGAAGGCATGATAGGGGTCATGTATGGAGTGGACCTTAACCTTGTGTACATAGAGTTTGTGTGCAAATTTCTGTGCCAGTGAATGAATGTATATTACCAGTTCCTTGTGTTTCATTGGAGTGCCATCAGAAGAGGTAAAGGAGTTCTTATGCCAGAAAGGGAGAAATTCTGTAAGAGAACAACAAACCCAGTTAGTCTGTAAATTGATGGTATCCACGGTTCCATGCTGCATGAACTCGAGGGTACAGGCCACCGCTGCCATTTCTGCATACTGTGATGATGCTACACTGCAATGTTTGGAAATTTTAACAGTGTTACCAAAAGGGTAAACCACAAATATACCCATTCCTGCTATCTGTTCTCCCTGATAATAGTAGTAGGCTGATCCATCTGTGAGAACGTGACACAATGAGGTGTTCTCAAGTAGTTGTGGTGTAGCAGGAAGAAAAGGGCCTGGATCTAGTAGATCAGGTGGCTGCAGTGTACAGTCATGTGGTTCTCCTTGGAAAAGAAGGCCATGCGCCAGCACAGATGGCATTTTGGTTGGCCGAACCTTGATGTCCCTGTCCTGGAGAAGGAGGGACCAGTGTGTCAGTCTGGTGTTAGAGACTGATCTATCCTTTACTCTATCTGAGAGTAGGAATGTTGTAGGGGTGTGGTTTGTACTGATAATAAGAGGGGAATACCCAATGATATACAAAAAGTGCTTGACAGCCCAGTAGGTGGCCAGAAGGTTCCTTTCACAAAGGCTGTGCTTCTGTTTCACTGGGGTCAAAAGCTGAAATGCATATGCAGTGGGTCATAGGGTGCCATGAACCTTCTGGGCCAACACTGCAGACATTGCAATGTCAGAGGTGGTGGATTCCAGATGGAATGGCACAGCTTGATTGGGGTTAACGAAGGCTGGAACTGAGGCCAGGGCCTGCTTCAGTAACATCACAGCCTGAGTATGTATGGGGCCCCAAGTCCAGGGAACATCCTTTTTCAGTAATTCATACAGAGAGGCAGCCTTCTGGGCAAAATCACAAATGAAATCTCTGGAATAATTTACCATACCAAAAAATCTTCTAAGGATAGCCACACTGGTGGGGAGTGGCAAGTCCTGTAACCCCTATATCTTCTTCCAAGTAGGGCTTCTGCCTTTGTCTGTTATCCTTAAGCCAAGAAAGAGTACTTCTTTCTGGCAAAGCTGTGCTCTTGCTGGGTTACATTTGAGGCCTGCCCTCTGAATGAGGGTTAGCAATTCATCCAAGAGGTCCAGATGTTGCCCCTGTGTGGCTGTTACCAGCAACAGGCCATCCACATACTGCAAAAGGCACTGGAGTGTAGAGAAACCCTCGCGTGTCCATCATGTGCAGATGGAATAGTGAGGGGCTGTTGTGGAACCCCTGTGGTAAGCAGGTCCACGTGTACTGCCTACCTTCAAAGATGAAGGCAAACTTATATTGACCCTTGGGGGCTAATGGCAATGACCAGAAACCATTGTAAATACCCAGGGCACTAAACCATTGTTGGCCAGGAGTCAGTAGTCATAGCACATCTGGTGCTGATGCCACCGTTGGGGCACAACTAGGGGTGACCCGGTTTAGTCTCCTGTAGCCAATTGTAAGTCTCTATGTGACCATGGGTTTTTTCACAGGTCACATGGGTGAATTTGCAGTGGAAACACATGTCCTGATTGCACCTTGTTTAAGAAGTGATTTGATTGTTTCCTTAAGAGAGAGCAAGGCCTCAGATGGAAAGAGGAATTGCCTTTGCCTCTCTTGGGCTTGGCCTGTCACCTCAATGATAGTATGCATCTTGCCACAATCATGTTTGTTGGTGGCAGATACCTCCAGATGCCTTTGCTAGATGGGAAGGAGCCTTGGGAAAAGCTCATGGTTTTTGAACAAAGCTATGATGTCATATTCTTTGTCGTTTGCGGCAATTGTTGCAACCACATGTGAGTCAGGAATCATGACAGTGTGGTACTGTCCCTGAATCTGTATCAACAACATATTGGCCAGGTCTACCATACAGCCATGTGATGCCAAGAAGTCAATTCCGATAATACTAGGGTGATAGTGCAGTGCCATAAGCTGAAAGGTATGATACTCCTCCAGATGTCCCAGTGTCACAGGTAGTGGCAGGGAGCAGTACACAGGTAGCCTAGTTCTGCCCATGCCAGACATATTGGTCTTCCATCTGGTGGACCAAGGCGATGTGGCTGCGTTGTCATCATGCAATACAGACACTGCTGCACCTGTATCCAGCAATACTGTAAGAAGGCGGCCCTCGATCTTGGCCCCTGTACAGGGCCTTCCATTTGTATCCAAGACTAGCTTATTTACAGTATGGATTGGGGCCTGTAATTGTCAGTCCCTACTTGTAGAGGCATGGGGATGCTCTTGAAAGACCGTTTGGGCCTGGTTCCTGTGGACTGTTTCACCATGCTGTACTGATGCTATATAGGAAGCCGCTTCAGGGTTCAGGCCTGTAAGGACCTGACAGCTTCGGTTTCCAGTGTCCCCGCAGCCTGTTGAGGCCTGCTCTCCCAGTTGTACTGCAGCAAGGGCCTGAACTGGGACAGTGTCCGCTATGGAGCACACTTGACCGAGAAGGTCTCGGAGGCTTTAGTTTTCATCGGCTAGTTCCCTATATGAAGGGCCTGGTCTCTGTTGTTTACTCTTATTATTTTTATGGTGTTTCTTGTTTGTGTGGTAGTTCCAGTTCCCACCCCAGGATTGTTGTTGTTGGGCCTGCTGGGGTTGTTGGTTGTCTGTAGGGAGGTACCCTTTCTCTTGGGCCTGCCCCTCCACTGTGTAGTGCATCGTGGCCTCCAGGATGGGTTCCATGGCAGCTCCCTTCTTGGAGCAGGAGCTTGAATCATGAATGTAGAGTTGATGCACTCTCTCTGTTTCTGAAGAATGTCAGAAAACTTATCTGTGGTGGGATGGGTGGTTGGCTCTACCTTCTTTCGCACTGCAGGGATCATGTTCCGAAGGAACAGGGTTTTGTACTCAATAAGGTCCACATCCATGGCCTCACCTGCAAGATTCTTTCCTGCTCAGTAGGCCATCCAAAGCCTCTGGTGGAAGGTCGCTGGACTTTCCTTCACATTCTTTTTCACAGGGTATGCGAGCATCACTCCTACCACACCCGGGTTATATGCAGTAATGAGTTCAGCTGCAACCTCGTCAAAGGTGGCATGGCTATCCTGCCGGATAGTATTGGGGAGTTTCACCCATAGACCAAAATCGATGGTCTGGCATAGGATCTGGACTTGGTAGTCTGCAGTGAGACTAAGCATTTCACATTTGGAACACACCTTTTCCAAGTGGCAACTGAGGATGTCAGATGGGCTCATCCAACCAATGCTGTCAGCTATCTGCTGAACAGAGTGGGCCATTTGTAGGGGACTACTGGGACGATCATTCGGAGGTAGATTGTCTTGGGTGTCCTGTAGGGTTGCCTGAGCTGTTCCGTCAGCCACAGTATGGACCATCTGTTCCAGAGTAGCACTCTCCTGCAACATCTGTCTGATCTGCATTTAGAGGGTCCACTTGCTTCTCTTTGGAAGGGTCACAGTGCCTAAGGCATTATCAATCATTTGTTCTATCTCTTCCCTATTACCCACAGAAATAATGGCGATCGGTGGTGCCATTGGGACTAGGCCTGGGCTTGCTCCCCCCCATCATGGGGGTCACCATGTTGGTGCCTCCCATGATGGTCATCATGTTGTCGATGATGTAGGGATGTGGTGTCATGTGACAGGGGTCCGCCATGTTGTGGATGGTGGGGTGGGGTCACTAGGCCATAGTAGGGGTGTGACTGGGTGTTGTACTAAGAAATGTTGTCATCTGACTCCTCCTCCTCCCTGATGACATCGTCAGAATGGGGGCTCCCCAACCCATCACTTTGACATGACCGGCCAGTACCTCTCACTGATGGCGCAGTTTCACCATCTTACATTCACATTCATCATGACTAACTTTTGCAACATTCTGATCCACACCATCCTGTAACTGCTTCTGTAACACTCTATGTGCGGTGCTCAATTTGCGATTGTCCCTAGTAGCTATACCTAAATCATTACTTACCCGATTTATCTTGTCCTGGAGCTCTCCCAACTCATCATGGATCTGATCATTAGTTCTACTTAATATATCATTCATTTGCAATGCCTGCCTCTTATCCTGCCTCAGACTTTCACAGTCCTGCTTCAACATACAAAGTTCCTGCTCATTTTCCTGAACAGAATGATGCAATAGTGAATCCTTTTCATTTCACAGAGTTAGGAGCACAGACTTCAAATCCTGCTCTTGTTTCAAGCATTCAGTTTCCTGCAGTCCCATCTCCTGCTTGAGAGATGAGACTTGCAGGTCAAGGAGAGGGGAGGACAGGGAGGAGTACTTGACGGAATCGAAGGAGGTGACAAGGGCAGTCAGGGGAGCCAAGGCATCTACAGAACTCAGGCTGGCACAAGGCATTAAGAAGGGAGAAGGACTTCTTTAGGTACATCAGGAGAAAAGGGCTGTAAGGACCACATAGTAAGGATTAGGAAGAGGGGTTGGGTGGAAGCAGATGCGATAAGGCAGAAGCACTAAATGAGTACTTCTGCCAGTACTTACTAAAGAGAAGAGGGGTGACACCCAAGGGGGGAGAAATGGCAGAAACGGGGGGGTGACAGATGGAGAAATCATGGAAGGCAGAGTTCGGGATGGTTTGAAGGCACTGAGGGTAGACAAGGCACCAGGCCCAGATGGCATCCACCCCAGAGTACTGAAGGAGCTGGCAGAGGTCCTTGCAGGGCCTTTGGCAGACCTATTTAATGCCTCACTACATTCGGGGTGTGTACCTCAGGACTGGGGGATGGCTCATGTGGTGCCCCTCCACAAGAGTGGCCCCAAGGATGAACCAGGAAACTACAGACCAGTGAGCCTCACATCCATCGTGGGTAATCTAATGGAGACTATCCCGAAGGAGAGGCTGGTGGCCCTCCTAGAGGCCAAAGGACTACAGGACTGCAGACAGCATGGCTTCATATGCGGCAGATCCTGCCAAACCAACCTGGTGGAGTTCTATGACTGGGTAACTAGGCAACTGGACAGGGGCAATGCAGTGGATGTCCTGTATCTGGACTTCAGTAAGGCATTCAACTAGGTGGTACATGGAAGTCTGGGAAGAAAGTTAGTAGGCACAGGGGTGGGGGCAAAGCTGGGGAGATGGGTAGGGAACTGGCTTCAGGGAAGGCAACAGAGGGTGGTGGTGGGGAGCTCTCACATCCAAGGGTAGTGAAGAGTGGTGTTCCACAGGGCTCGGTGTTGGGACCAGTGTTGGTTGAAATATTCATTGCAGACATATCATTGGGCATCAAGAGAAAGATCAGTCTGTTTGCTGATGATACCAAGGTAGGAGCAGTGGTGGATGACCTAGGGGGATGGCAGGGGTTGCAGGATGATCTGGCAAAGCTTGAAACCTGGTCAGACACCTGGAAACTGGGGTTTAATGACAAAAAGTGCAAGGTGCTGCATTTTGGGATGAAGAACCCAAGGAGGAGTTACCAGCTGGGGGGAGTGCAGCTAGCCCAGACAGAGGAGAAGAAGGATCTGGGGGTGCTCATCACAGGGTCAATGAACAACTCGGCACAATGTAGGAAGGCAGCTGCAAAGGCCAACCTCATGCTGGGTTGAATTGCAAGGGGTATATCTTCGAGGAGGGAGGAGGTGATTCTGCCACTGTACAGGTCATTAGTGAGACCACACCTGGAGTACTGCGTGCAGTACTGGTGCCCGTATCTGAAGAGGGACATTACCTTACTGGAGGGGGTGCAGCACAGGGCAACAAAGATGATCAAGGGGCTCGGGGACTTATCACACGAGAGGAGGCTGAGGGAGTTGAACATGTACTCACTGGAAGAGAGGAGGAACAGGGGAGACATGATTGAAACCTTTAAGGACATGAAAGGAATAAACAAGACAGGTACAGAGTGGCTGTTCAAAGTAAGGGAGAGGAAGGACACCAGGGGCCATGATATGAGACTGGAGGGAGGAAGGTTCAGGAGGGAGATAAGGAGACACTTTTTTACAGAGAGGGTGGTGGCTGGATGGAATGCATTACCTGCAGAAGTGGTATCCAGTAGAACAGTGGACTGCTTCAAAAGGGGATGGGATAGAACAAGGGGGATGGTCAATTAAGGGGAAGGGTGGAAGGGAGGGGCAGCTGCAGAATAAGGTGTGCTAGCTGCACATTCGAGCAGACTTGATAGACCTCTAGGCCTTTATCTGCTGGCAAATTTCATATGTTCATATATTCGTAAGGGTTTCAAATCTCACTTCAGAGGCTTCCAGAGCAGCCTAGAGAGCCACAACCAACAGGCCTTTAGCTTCACGCTTTCTGACTGTTTGTCTCATCTCAGAGTACTGAGTTGAAATCCCCAGTATGGGGTTGTTGGATTGATCTGCGTACAGCGCAAAGTCAGCCCATCCTCCATGGGAGGCAAGGAAGTTCAAGACATCGAGTCTCACATTTGTGCAGATATTTGATGCGATGGCCATTTAGTGGGAAGGAACATAAAATCAAACTGTGAAAAGGTGCCGTGCCATGTATCGATCCACAACAGTTGCATTAATTCACAGGCTGGCTACTGTTCACTCGAAAGCTTGCAATTCAAAACTGCCATGGGGTGTGGTACATTGGCATCGACCACATCCAGTAAGCAGCTACACTTTGCAAGGAATTACGAAGTGTGTGAAAAATGGGAGCGGTGATGTGGGTGTGCACACCTTCTGTCCCCATTCTGAAGAGAAAATAGTAACAATGAGTGAAAATTTTGCAAACACCAAATATTGCCTGCCTGTGGTTGCCAATTGTCAGGAGGTCTAAACCTTCACTATTGGGTTCTTGGCAATAATGGGAATGCAAGAAATCACAAACAAGTTGCATAAGAGTAATAAATCTTGTTTATTACTACCAAAAGGAAAATTACAGTTGCCCTAAGCAGTTCTTACCATTAGGAACTGGGAGTCAGTGCTATGCGTTCCCTATACCTCGAGGAGTGTGGAAATCTCAGGGGTCTCCGAGGTAGAAGACGTAATGTCTTACATTATATACCTAAGATAGTTACCATAGTTACTGTAAGATAGAAACATTTCTAGTTACAGAGATGAGCCCTATTGGCTAAATTAGAGGTGGCTCCACAGTCCTAGAGAATATTATACAATTTTGTTATAGTCATCACTTCGTGAAAACAAAGAAAGTACAGTTTGTGTACATAGCTGTGTAATGAGACAAATCATCAGAAGATGGCAATGCCGACTCATATATCATAATACTACAAGGACACAGGTGTTCTAACATCCTGTAAATAATAAATACATGTGTATAATAGAAAGTAAAGTGTATAGCAAAAGTGTGCATGCATATCCTGACATCTACTCTTATAAGTAGATGTCCTTAACCCTAAACGTTAGTACAACTTACATAAATGCTGGCTGTCTGTGGTGTACCTCTGGGGTATCAGTTAGGGTGCAGGGACCTCATGTAACAGTCCTGATGTATATTTATGCATTGGTCACAAATTTCATGCATTCTTATTAACAGTTATGTAGGAACAACAATTACATCCATACCATAAAATGGCCATAAGTTCAGAAGATCATTGTCACTGTAGAACTTTAGTTACATTAGAAATACCCCAAGTATCTATTTTACATAAATGTCCACACACAAAAAATGTGCTTTCATATTGCTTCAATGTATTCAGCAGTAGGTACATAGGTAAAGTTTTCAGGTCCAATTAGCAAGAATTGCCACAAGCAGGACCTGCCACTGTAGAGTTCCGTTAGCCCATTTTTGGATCCCATGTACAAATCCAGTTCTTTCTTGAAACATGTCATACTGCCTGCATCAGTTACCTTGGGAGGCAGGACATTCCACACATTCACAACCTGCTGGTTAGACCACTTTGCTCTTTTTATGGTATTACATCTATCTACCATCAGTTGCTTGCTATGTGATCTTGTTAAATATATTGTTTTTTCTCTAATGTTAAATGCTCCTGTCTCCCAAGTCTCTGCATTTTTAAATGCTCTGTATACAAAACACAGGTCCCCCTCAATCTGTGATATGCCATTGAGTACAGCTTTAATTTACTCAACCTATCACTATAGCTTAGATGTTGCATGTGTTTGATATTCTTAGTAAATTCCCTTTGTACCTGCTCCACCCTAGTCGAAGAGCCTACAGTTTGTGGTGCTGACAAGGGGGCTCCATATTCAAGAATTGGTCTGACCAAGGCCTTATACAGTGGTACTAGAACCTCCTCTCGTCTACTTTTTATATTCCTTAGTATGTTCCAACTGTGATGCCTCTACATTATGTTGATCAAAACTGAGATTGTTTAATATATGTACTTCTAGCTCCAATTCACTATCTGTTTCCTGAATCACTTTATTGCATAGGGTGTATTGATGCATCACATTATTTTTCCCAAAATGCATCAATCTACACTTTGATTCATTACATTTTAATTTGTGTGTGTTGGCCCATATTTACAGAAACTGCAACTGGTTTTGGAATGCATTTGCTGCCTCTTTACTATTTACTATCATGCCTAATTTCATATCATCAGTGTACTTACACAACCATGCTCCTTGTGTCACCTGCATGGAGTGTACCATTATATTAAACAGTAGAGGACCCAACATTGACCCCTGAGGAACCTCCACTTGTCACCCTACCCCAATCCGACAGGTGTCCCCTAATCTGGACTCTTTGAACTCTGTCTTCCAACCGTGAACTGAACCAGTTACATAAGTATTGATTTACATTATATTCCTGCAAGACCTGCAAGCAATAATGACCAACAGGGTGGGCGGTATTGGGCAATACCGGACCGCCCAGGGGCATTATGAGGCCCGACACTGCAGGTGGAGGGCTGTATAGCCCCTGGAAGGTCTGGTATTGCCCATTCCACCCACCCTGAAGGGCATTATTGCGCTTAGAAAATGGGCTGTGTGGCATTTTTTTATATGGGAATTAAAAAAATTAAGGAAAACATTTAATAAATAGGAATGCAGTTTAGCTCTGGGTTGTAAAGTAGTCCCGTTTTATGCTGTTCTGTATCCTGTCCCCCCTCCCCAAATAGAGCCATTCTGTTTTATTTATGCCCCCCGAAGAATTTCCACAAAAACAAAATACATGGAGTTTTATTACACTGTCCAGCAGCAGTCTTTTGCCATCGTTTTTAAGTTTATAACAGTCGTCGGCCTTTCTTGCAAGACTGTTTTTTTTTTTTCGTGGTTGTGATCATACAGAAAAGAACCAGCAGGACCATCCACCGGTCCCCATCCACATACAACTGTAGATCATCACTGGAACAAACACAATATCGAGTCCTCGGTCAGGATGGCCACAGGGCACTGAATGACAGTCACTGACTGGGAACTGGCTGGCAGGGCGGCAGTCACCGCTGATTCTCAAACACTTACCGGAGCACTGGCAGTCCTTGGACTCTAACGATTCCCATTTCCCACCTGTTGAGTGCACGGCATCAGGCCACCAGCCCAGCGATCAGGCTGGGAACGGATTCCTGTTTTAGAAACACAGAGCATCTCACTAGCCTGCTCCCGTATTCTGGTCTCTCCGTAGAGTCGCTGCTCCCCTCCTGTTGCTGCTAAGCTTCGGGGTACGAATACTGCTGCTGTTCAGTAATCCCCCACTGTGGTGAGGAATGGAGGTGGTGGTTGGGCAAGCTTTGAGAAAAAAAGTTGACGATCGGTGATGGGACAGGGTCCTGGGGGGAAGCGTGATGGGCGGGTTAAGCGCTGTGGAGGAGGCGGAGCGAGAGCAGGAAAGCACTGCCTTTGGAGATGAGCAAGGGGGATGCCAATTTCTCTGACTCCTCAACCACAGAATAAAAAATTGGTATTGTGCCTTAATGGTTATTTTAAAAAAATATAGCGCTTCACATTTGGGGGGATTCAGTTGTTAGAGGACTGTTTTGGGAGCTGTACATTACAGCGAGCGGCATCAGAAGCAGTTCCGGTTATCAGTGTATTGTACTGCACCACAATTGTGTTGTTTTTTTACTGAAATTGTATTTTTTTTTTTTCATTTTTGAGAAACTGACAGGTTGGAGGAAAGTCTGAGCTTAGGCTGTGTGTGTATAAATGTGTGTGTGTGTGGGGGGGTCTATCTCTCGCTAAGCGAGGGGAAAAAATGGCGTGGATTTCAAATTTACTGGGGTGCTTTTGGTCAATGAGGGGGCAGAGTGGGCACAAGGATTTTAGAGAGGGTGAAGGGGTACTGGGGCTGGTACTTTTTCTTTCCCGGGCATCTATTGAAAGTTAATGTACCTCCCTGGCAAGGGTACTAGCCAATCAGATGCCAGAAAATAAAAAGCCCATTTTCTAAGCATCAATAACCCACTCAAGACAGAGTCAAAGGCCTTGGCATAGTCCAGATAGACCACATCCACCGGAAGGCCCCTATCTAAGGCCTGACTCACTGGTTCAAAAACATTGCATTAGGTTTGTTACGCACAATCTCCCACCAGAGAAACCGTGCTGGGTAATATCGATCAGCCCCAGTTGTTTTCTGTTATCTTCCAAATATGTTTTGACATAACCCTCTAATATTTTCCCCAGGATGGATGTTATGCTAATAGGTCTTTAGTTCTCAACATGTGATCTATCTTCTGCTTTATGAATTGGGGTAATATGGGCAACCTTCAATCTGCAATAACTTTACCCTCCCTCAGTGATTTATTAAAAAAAATTGCAAGTGGTTCTACCAATTCTTCTGCTACATTTATCAAAAACAGCGGGCTAATATCATCTGGACCTGGGGATTTGTACTTATTTAAACTTTTTAAGCTGTCATCGACCTGGTTTACGGTTATGGGGAGATGTTAGGAATGCCCCCCATTTTTCCATTCTTTTGGGTTCACCCTATCTGTGTTTTGGTGCACACTGACAAAATGTTTGTTAAATATATTGGCCATCTTAACTTCCCCTTCTATTATTTTATTTTCAAACCTGAGACTTGTTATTGAGCTATTCATTTTTCTATGACTACCCACATAATTGTAGAAGTGTTTACAATATCAAGTTCTATTTGTGGCTAACTCGAGTTCAGTTTTTGCCCTGGCCTTTCTTATTGCCTTCTTACACAATCCAGGTAGTTTCTTGTGCCTTAACACTCTTGACTGTGCCTCTTTAGTTTCCCTGAATGCCTTACTTTTCTACCTAATTAATTTCTTTATATCTCCAGTAATCCACCTGGGTATTCTACTTCTACTGTTATATTTATTTATTTGTTTTGGGGACATATTTTGTGATCCAGCTCTGGATACTATCATTTATTTTGTTCCATGTCTCCTGTAAAGTCAGACCGTCCAGTTCCTTTTCCCAATCTGTACTGGACAATATCTGCTTTTTTTGTGAAAATCTGCCCTGCCATATACCAGTACTGATCTCAGTTTCATGGGGTCCAATTCAACATTTCTTTAGTGATGCTCAGTTGTACAGTGGTGATATAAAGGTTCCACGGATTAAGTGACATAGAGGATAATGCCTGAGTAACAGTGGTTATCCACAATGTAATCACCTCAAGCAGTTGCCAGGACAACCAAGTAAACCTCTAGAGCTCAGCTCAAGAGGTTTACAGTAGTCATGGCAACCACAGGAAGTGATTTCCTCCGTGGTTGACCACCGTTGCTCAAGCATTGTAGTTAATAGTGTATGGAAAAACCAGCCACTGTGGTAAAAAAAATACAGTTTTTTTTCAATATGCATTTGTCCTGCTCAGTTATGAATGCCTCCTGGTTTGTATGCTGAGCAACTGAAGTGCTGAAATTAGCCGTTGCGATCTATACTGCAGCAGGTCTGTAACTATCTGAATGGAATGTGTGTGTTTTGAATGAATGTCCTTTCCAAGAATTTTGACAGGTGGTGACATTCTATCCTGTAATCCCATCATTATGACATAGTTAAGCAAGGTTTACAGCATACTGATGTCATAACGATGGTATCATCAGGTTATAAACTGATTGAAAACAGGGGTTAATAGACACTGTCCATACATTGTAAGTTTAATATGCAACAAGATTCTTTCTAAATGGGTGAAAAAAAGGACATAATAAATCATATTGAACCACACAACTTTATTCATTAACAGAAATACCTTCTGAATTTGACATAGCCTGCTGAATTATGATAAGACCAGGTCTCATTTCCTGAAAGACTTTCAAAAGGTGGAATTGGCAGAATTAGGAGTCCCCTTATTTTCATTTTCAAGAATTTTTTATTAATCTCAGATCCATTTAAACCATCACAAATATGGTTTAACATCTAAAATCTCATTCAGGGGTTCAGTGTGATTTAAAATGTCCTTTTCTGTGTGGACAATTATGTAAAATAGATACTTCAGGGTATTTGTAATGGGTATACCATTGCTACAATGAAAGTACTACAGCAACCGGTCATTTACAGTGACAAAATAACAGGTTGCTGTAGGTCACTGTAATGGTCGTGCTACAGGGTCGGAACCCCCAGCACAGCGTCTCTGGGTGTTGCTCCCCCTCCCCGAAACACCTCATTCTCCTCTTGATGAAAAATGTATGTTCTCATCAGTTCTGGGCAGAGATAGTATTCTGATATCCAAAGCTCCTGAGTTTGACCAGTTCAAGAGATCTCTGTGATCAGCCCTAATAGTTCAGTGCAACTGCAACCACTAATCTTCCTACACTGTGCCTCTCCCGGTGAACACACTGATCTGTGTCTGATATCAGGTTCTGCTGCCATATACAGATTTTGTGCTTGTTTTACACTGATACTTGTCATATTGTACAATTATATGCATTGAACGAGCCTGGAAAGGAGGCAGTATAGCACAGTGGTTTAAGGCTCTGAGCTGCAAACTTGGAGACCTGGGTTTGAATACCATGGCCCCACTTGCATACTGTGTGACCCTGAGCAAGTCATTTAATTTCATTGTGCTCCCAGGTCACACCTGTAAACAAGCTTCAGCTTAGTGTACCTGTCCTAGTTAAATAATTTTCCCTTTCCCTTTATGTACTTATTTTGACTACATTTCCCTGGAATTTGGTTTAAACATATATAATGTTTCCTTGTATCTCTGACACTGATGTGGAACTTTTCTAATTGAGCACTTGTGCTCAAAGGTACTGTCTGAAATTATCAATACATCCATAAATAAATGCAACATATAAATATTTAAAATACAAAATCCATCTATACAACTGTGTCCAAAGATATGAACACATGCAAAAGGCATATTTAAAACAGATCAGCTCCAGACAGACAATTCCTATTTGGATCAGAAATAAGCATTAAGGTTGTTCCAGACAACTACATTCTGTCTATCACAGTTTAAACCACACTACCACACTTACAATAACCAAGGGCTCACCCAGGGGCACAACTGAAAGTGATCTGGGACAAATACTGGGATGTGATGTAAATACCTTTGTAAATGACATGTATGGGCAAACCGGTTGAGGCACGAGGGGTATCATATGAACACATTAAGACAGGCTTCACGTAGGCTTCTGAGCATCTCAGTAAAACAGGCATTCCTTTCTTTGAACTCAGGTGTTCATACCCATCCTCACTGTCTGTCAAGGGGGTTGGGGGGTCCTCAGTTGGGATGGGTTCAACCACTTGCTGAGTGCAATGGGCTCATTCACATTGGCAAGTTGATCATCTTCCTCAGGAGCCAGTAGTGTGTCTTAAGGCACATATGGCTCAACTTCAGGGTTCATTACAGTATTGTCTTGCTTGGCATCAATCAGCTGAATGGTTGTGGGACCTCATGGTTGAGATTTGTTGCTGGTACGAGACTTGTGCTATCCTCTGCAAGTTATAGATCTGATTTGGTTATGCTAGGGTGTTTTATGCACCTCCAGAGTTGCATTTGTCTATATCTGTTTAATGGACAGCTGATTGTCTTCAATCCTCCTGTCTCTCCTTCAGGCTGGATCCTACACAAACACATGTCATCCAACTGTTCCATAATGATATAAAGGACATCTCCCAATTTTTTAGCAGCATGTGTGTTACCAAGACCCAGTCACCTGGCAACAATTCTTGGGCTCTCATTTTATGATCATAGCTCACTCGTTAGCTTGGTTCCTTTTTCCGCTGGCCTCTGACATCAGTTTGAAAGCAGAGTTGAACTGATCTTTAAGGGCATGGGGACATTATGCTGTATGCATATACCATGCTGCCAAAACAGTGGGATATATGCCATGCGGCATATGCCTTTTGTTTTGCGGGGGGCTCAACCCCGCACCCCCCAAAACCCCCAAACTAAAATAACTAACTCGGGAGGGGGGTGTTAACAGAAATATTGCACAAAGTGTGAAAAAAAAGAACATTTCCATGCGTCTGGGACTGGGAATTGAACCCAGTCCCAAACGCATTGCCTGGTTTTCTTGCTGCTAGTGGCTCATTCCATCGAGCCATGGAAGCTGCTTGTCAGAACCCTGTTCAAGCAGAGGTCTTATCCTTTGCCTGGGACAGTGAGAGGGTGCAGTACAGAGCATAGAACCATTCAAGGTATTGCACCCACTCACTGTGTTATACTGCGCTGTTGCAGTTTCAGGGTTTTGTCATACACTATTAAGCGTACAACATTTTGACCCAGTAGGATCTTTAAGCCACACAGTATACTGCAAGTAGAATTCAGGCAGAGCTTCATCAGTTGAGATTCACAAACATATGTCCACAGGAAGTCTAGCCTCTCTCTCACACATCAAGTTATACAGTGAGTGGCCAGTTGCATAACATTTTGTTCAACTGTAAGCATGCACAAGGGTCCTGACCTGTTACTCCATCTTGACTTTTGTTTAGGTACCAAGCTTGTTCAATAAGGTCCTGTTAAACTGTTGCAGCGTGAATCACCTTGCAGGTTATACTGACAGTATAGGCAGGGAAAAATGGATAGACTGGGTGGACTAATGGTCCTTATATGCCAAAAATTCTCTGTTTTTATTTTTCTATAGGGAGTTGTTCTCGACTTGCAAATCTCTGGCAGGTAAAATAGTTCTTTCACCAGCTTTCTTTCAAAATCTTTGCCTGTACCTGATTGGATTCTTTGAGGTGCACCATAATGAATTATGAACTTCTTCTACAGGACTATGGCTACTGTAAATGTGTTTTGATCTTTGGTTGGAAAGGTCTGCACACACTGTGAGAAATGATCAGTCACCACAAATATGTTCACTATGTTCTTACTATTTGGTTTTCAAGCCTCATAAAATAAATGCAGACTACTTCCATGGGAGCAATAGTTGTCAATATTCAGGAGTGTAGCCAGAAAGTTCCATTTTGTACACAATCTCCAACAGTTACACCCCCCAATTAAAAAATGTACACATCCCTTCCAAATGGCACCCCCTTCCAAACAAGTCAGATTGTTGTCAGATGATTCCTCTACTCTCTAAAGAGGTTATACATGTATCAGACCCTCCTCAGCGGCCTACACTAACCCAAATATTACAGATTAGAATGATAATATTAACAGAGTGGCTTATGGTTTGTGACAGGCACTCAACAAAACTGTATACAAATGTGTACAGTGAGTATGCCTGTCTACACCCTTGTCAATATTAACAAGTGAGGCAGCATGCTTAATAAAGTTTTTCTTTGAGTGCAGCGGGTGCACTGTCGACAGCACCTTTTGATATCTATTCCAATCCTGGGCCAGTAGAATCTGGAGTGAATGATCTTTCTTTCTTTCTTTCTTTCTTTCTTTCTTTCTTTCTTTCTTTCTCTTTCTTTCTTTTCTCTTTTATTTACCAGGTAAGCACACTAGGCAAAAATAGTGCCTAATTTTGGATGTGACCCGGAAGAGTAAATCAGACAACTACAACAAGCCATACAGTGGATAATTACAACCAGCAGGAACAGAATGGCAATTACATAGGCAGAGCATTAATTGAAATTACAAGCAACAGTGATCACAAACCATTTCATACATGATCAAATGCAGTTGCAAATCAGATTCAAAATGTGGTATGCGAGAGACTATGCTCTAGTAAGCATGGCACAATAGATCGCCCAAGTAGGATAACCATGGCAGGTAGGAAAGAACAAAGGTATCTCCAGGGCTTAAGATAGATGCCATACTGTTAATAGATACCAAACTGTTAAATGTATGGACAGGCTCATTCAGCCTTCAAGAAGTCCCAGAGGAGTTTTCTGAAAAGCAAGTGAGAGCCAGCCCCAGGAGCAGAAGATGGGAATGAGTTCCAGAGCCTTGGTGCCCAGGCCACAAAGGCCCAGTCTCCTAAAGCAGTGCAAGTCTAAGGAACCACCAGCAGAAGCTGGTCAGTAGACCTGAGTTGGTAGTTCTGGATAGTAGTTTTTAGCTGGTTTGCCAGGATAGGGGTAGCAGTTCTGACAAAAAGAGTGACTGTTCACTGGGGATAGCCACCAAAGTTTATTATAGAGTTCACAGCAGTGTGTGAGTCATGCAGTTGATAAGGCAAAGCTAGAGTTTGGTCTAGACCCATGTGTCCCATTATTTCATGCAGTGGTCTCATGATGTGCTTTCTGAACTTGGCTGGTAGCAACCATTGATGTTTCCAATGTTCATCAGAGGTCTGGAACTCTCTATAGAAAAGTTCATTTCAGAGCTTTAACTTTGGCTACTCGCTGAGTAGCAATGGCATGTCTCGATGGATGGCAGTCACTTATTTAGTAGACTCCCATCTCTAAAGTAAAGGAACAATGTCTTTAAAACAGGGGTCTTTGTGACAGGGCTCATATTAGGCCCTGTCCGATGTGTGTTATATAGGAGGAAACCAGGAGCAAGGATCCTATTACTGTCTCTATCTCTATCTTTTCTACCTCTCTATTAGACTGCACAGTCATTACCACTACTATACTAATTCCTAATTTTATAATTTCTTACTTGCTGGGTTCTCTGATATATAACATAGAGACAGTGAAATGATGACTGAGACAGGCAGCTATGACAGAGTGTGACATCAGATTGATGTAATCAGTCACAGTGGTCTAGCCACCTACAAGATGCATCAGTGTTAGGCCTAGAAACAAGACGGGTCACAATCGTATGCCTGGCAACCAGCAGCTACAAGAGCTTGTCTGTGTGGAGACTCATCTACAGCCAGTGAGGAGAAGGAGAGAGATTTTCAGCAGAGGACAGGCTGCTTTATTTCCTGCTGGAGAGATTGCTTTGGAGAGACTAGATGAGAGATGCTGATGTTTTCCAATTAGTTTTTTTGTTTTTGTTTTGTGTACAATAAATCACCACTTGTGGTTTTTCCTACAGCTTCTCCTGGACTGCTCATGCTTCCTGACCTAGAAGCCTCCAAAATATTTGGTGATAGAGATATGTGGTTTAGTTACAACTGGTGTCATTCTGAGTCAGAAGCCACAGAACTTCTGGAAACCTCTCCTCATATGGTGTCAGAAGTTACTGGATTTAAGCCGTGCATACTCTAACTCCAACAGTTTGTTCCAGACCTGGAACCAGGGAAGCATAGCGGAACAGCATGGACCCAGTAAAAGAAAGAGCTGGAATAACCACCATAAGTATCACTACTAAGCCACCGAAGATGGGAGAAGACAATAAAGCATCCTGTCCTCTTCTGAAAATCTCTCTCTCCTTCTCCTCACTGGCTGCAGGTGAGTCTCCACACAGAAACAGACACCGGCAGGCTCTTGTAGTTTCTGGTTGCCTGGTGTACGATTGTGACCCATCTTGTTGCTAGGCCTAACATTGTGATGCATCTTGTAGGTGGCTAGACCATTGTGACTGATTACATCAGTCTGATGTCACACTCTGTCATAGCTGCCTATCTCTGTTATGTATCAGGGAACATACAAACAAACATACAAACATACGAAAAAGCCAGCAGATGAAGGCCATTTTGTCTATCAAGTCTGCTCATATTGCAGGGTCCATAGCTTGAGCTAATGTCCCTGCCCTCCCTCCCCACTCTTCCCATCCTCCCTACCTATGACCCTTACCCTCCCCCTATGCCTGTTCCCAGCATCTCTTTAAGCTGCCCACTGTCTTCAATGAGATTACCTCTTCTGGCAGCGCATTCCAAGTGCCCACCACCCTCTCTGTGAAGAAGTGCTTCCTGACCTCCCTCCTAAACCTGCCACTCTCCAGCTTAAGACTGTGCGCCCTCACGTTATGGTTGTCACTCAGCTTAAAGAGACATAGAAACATAGAAACATTGAAGTTGATGGCAGATAAGGACTGCAAGGCCCATCCAGTCTGCCCATTTCTTTTTCTACCTTATAAATGTGCCATCAGCCTTTGCTCTGTCAATTTTCTATCTATTCATACTCATCTGTATTGCTCCCTTATGCCTATCCCATGCCTGTTTGAAGCCCTGCACTGTATTCATATCCACTACTTCCTGAAGTAGGCCATTCCATGCATCCACCACCCTTTCTGTGAAAAAGAACTTTCTCACATTACCCCTTAAACAGCCTCCCTCTAATCTCATGCTGTGTCCTCTTGTCCTGCTATTTTTCTTATATTGAAAGACTCTCCTTATTAACCTTATTTATCCCTTTCAAGTACTTGAAGGTCCCAATCATGCCCCCCCCTCTCTCTCCCCTGTCTTACAGGGAGAACATGTTTAGTGCCCTCAGCCTCTCCTCATATGCCTTACCCTGCTGAAGAGCTATCATCTTTGTAGCCCTCCTCTGGACCGTCTCCAGCAGGTTAATGTCCTTTTTGAGGTGTGGGCACCAGTACTGAATGCCACACTCTAGATACGACCTTACCAGTGACCTGTACAAGGGCAGTATAACCTTCTCTCTCATAGTACTGATCCCCCTAGATATGCATCCCAGCATCTTGTTTGCCTTTGCTGCTGCTTTCCTGCACTGTGTGAAGTGCTTCAGGACCCCAGCAAGTAAGAAATTAGAAAATGAGGAATTAGTACAGTAGCTGTAATGACTGCACAGTCTAATAGAGAGTTAGAAAAGACAGAGATAGAGATAGAGATAGAGATAGTGATAGGATCCTTGCTTCTGGTTTCCTTCTATATAACACACATGGGACAGGTCTAATGAGTCCAGTCACATATACCTCCTCCCTAGGAGGGAACCTGTTTCTTTTTTTCTCTTTTTTTCTTTAAAACAGGTTTCCAAAACCTTCCCTCATTCTCATCACATACATTTTCACTATTTTCTTCCTTCCCTGACTTTTCTCTTTTCTAAATTCCTGCACCATACTGTGACAAAAAATCTGCAGTGACATTCTCTTTCCCAGGTATATGCATCACTTTAAATTTAAATGGCTGTAACGCTAAGCACCATCTTGAGATCCTGAGATTTTTACCTGTGATAGGTTACCTAGTGACTCTATCAAATATACCCCCTGCTTAAGAGGAAAACCATATGGGAAGTGTTGGTTTTTCCTTTCTCTAACCAACTCCTAACCATAACCTTCTAAAGAAACATTTGACATATATGCAGGGTCTCGTCCTGCACAATCTACATGCACCTGCAACATGTAGCACCTTTACCAGGGGTGGCTAATTGCTCTAACCATCCCCACCAGATATGCCAATACTAAGTATGTGCCCTTCTTAGGTTCCACCTACTACTTAAATCCACAATATCTTTTATCTCTTGTACAGTTTCAGACACCTGAGGGTAAACAGTTGCGTTACCTCAACACATGATCCATTAACATTCCCACCTACTTATTCCTATGTAGGTCTTTCCTAATAAATAAGAACAAACACTTAATATATTTTTCCTTGGACTCTGCCATTAACCATAAACCAGTTTCATAAACCTTTGCCATTCCATTTTCATTACAGCCTCTCAACCTTAGTTAGTTAAGAAATGTTTTTATTTTTATGTACCACTCGGCATAGAAGGAAGGTTACCTTTCATTTTCCAGGGTCTCCATTCGTTTCCCCAGTTGGCTTTATCCCTTGGATATACCTCCTCCACCCTCCTAGTGAGTGTACAGGCACCTTTTCTGCCCTGTGGCACTTTCTCCCGGGCCATCCTGGTAGTCACCAACACAGACTGGCAGACAGAACAGGCCTTGCAGTAGGCTGCAACCTGTCTGCACATGCCTGGCCAGTAAAAGTGGGGCAACAAACTAGCCAGTGTCCTTCATCTTCCTAAATGCCTTCCACAGGTATTGGAGTGCGCAACCTCCATCACCTGTTGCTGGTAAGTCTGTGGCACTACTACCTGGACAAGGGTATGTTCCCTCCCCGAGTGACCAGCCATAGGATTATCATGTGCTATCTGTAGCAACTGATTTCTATTCTTCTTTGGGATAACCAATTGCTCTACCTGTTCCTGTGTCTGAGAACTGGCACAAACCCGGTACAGTAGCCCATTACACTTTCTAAAACCAGGTTCCCCCTTTCTGTGTTTCACCCCAACCTGCTTAAAGTAACCTTGGAGAGAAACATCTTTAGTTTATTCAGAAGCAAAATCACAATTAGTTACCAGTCTGGTATTGGGATTTTCATAAATGAATCCCTTATGTCCATCAGTTTTTCATTGCCACTGCTGTTTCAGGCGTCTTCTTTCTTGCCAGGATTTTCAGATCTTGGAGCTGGGCTGAAACAAGCCTTGATCAAAGCTACCAAAGGGAAAACTGTCCTCATCATCCAAGTTTTTCTTTGCCTGTGCTCTTTTTTTTAATTTTTGTTTTTGTTGACCGGGTAAGTGCACTAGACAAATCCTGCCTATTTTCAGGCATGACCCGGGGGAGGGGGATACGGATGAATGCCAACTGACCTTGAACCACATTAAGCTGTTGGTGGTATTTTAGTGAATGAGGAAATTTGGCCCAGGACACGGAAATTCCCCTACTCTTTTCGATAAGTGCCATGGGATCTTTAACATCCACCTGAACTACCACCAGTCCAGGCAGATGGGACCTCGGTTTAACATCTCATCCGAAAAGACGGCACCTCAGAAGTGCAGCACCCCTCTCATGCTGCACTACAGTGTCAGTACTGGGATATTAACCCAAGTGCCGGATGTGGGAACTGAACCCACAGCCCTCTGATCTCCCAGCCTCAGAGACGAGTGTGCTGCCTACTGAGCCACTGACACTCTTGTCATCCCAGCTGCTGAAACTGCAGGTTTTTCTCCCTTTGTGATTAGCTTATCAAAGCCTGAAAAGTCATTTCCAGTTATCACTGGTACAGATAACTTTGGCACCACTCCTACTTTCATTTGGTGCAGCACACCATTAATGCTGATAGTCAATCAAGTGGTGGGATAGTAATGAGAACAGTAGAGGCAGAGCAGAGAGAGAGAAAGAAAAGAAGACATGCAAGTATGGCTGTCTGCCTTGCAGGCCATTAAAGATGGAAGAAGTGGTACAGCCCCCACAGAGCAGCAAAACCCAGGTTATTTAAAAGACATTAAACTGATAAAGCTGTGCCCCTCAGATGATATTGAGGCATACTTGACTATGTTCAAAAGGGTCACCAGTGCATGCCAGTGGCCAAGGCAGCAATGGGCTATCATTCTGGTACCTTATCTCTCAGGTAAAGCCCTACTTACCTACAGTAATTTGGACACTGCTCAGTCAGCAGATTATGTCCTGGTGAAAAGAGAGATTTTGAAGAGATATGATATCTCTGGAGAGACCTACAGGCAGAACTTTCAGTCCCTGAAATACCAGTCATTCGACAATCCCCAAGAAGCTTACACCCGACTCAGAGAACTTCTCATTAAATGGCTACAACCAGAGGGCAAATCAGTTTCCCAGCTTATCGATATTTTCACAATGGAGCAGTTCATCAACATCTTGCCTACAGAGGTACAACTTTGGGTAAAAGAGCACAGACCAGAAAATGGGGAAAAGGCTGTTTCCTTAGCCGAGGACTATCAAATAGCCAGATATACGCCACAGCAGGGAGGTGAAAGACCAGGACCAGTAAGAACCTCTTTTTCCCAGTCTAACCCCAGGTCAGATAAGAACTCTGGCTGGCGTAACAAAATCTGCACCTAAAGACTGTATTTGTTATCATTTTAATCAGCCAGGCCATATTGCAAGAAACTGTCATAAAAATATGAAACGTAATACTGAAGCAGATTTGGCCTTAGCAAATTGGGGCAACTATTTAACAGAGGTCAAGGAGGGGGATAAGGCTGTGAAAGGACTCATAGATTCTGGAAGCAGAAAGACCCTTGTGCATGCTGAAGTTTTAGAAAATAATTGTGTAAGAGGACAAGGTACTAGGGTCATCTGTATTCACGGGGACACTCGTTACTGTCCCAGATTGTTCTTTCTGAAGTTCTCTTTGGTTGATGTGCAATAATGAGGACTTATCATGAGCTGTGAAACTGCAGTAGGCCTCAAACAGACATTTAGCAGTGACACCCAAGCTGTCGACAAGGCAGATGGGATTGTCTAGTGATAGTTGCTCACCAGTCATGCACTGTCACTCAGAGGTTGCACGCTGGGTTCAGGGACTCCTGATCCAGTCTTCATTCTGATCATGACTGGGTGGACATCAAAACAGAGCATCTGCATCAATGTGTCTCATTCTTGGACAATATTCTATGCAGTAGTCATAGGTACAGTGCTGAAAGCCAGTGATGACTAACGGCATCAAGTGTTGCTGTTGTTTTGACATATATTAAATGGTTATTCCTCCTTATTGTGATGTGTACTTCATGCAGGTATTCATGATACTGGTCCACAGTTGCCCATTTTAACACCAAAAACTCATGTTTGTGAAGAATGTTGCTGTGTTCAAAGGGCATCAGGCTGCTGCTAGCAAAGGCAATTTGTCACAGTCTCTCTGGGTAGAACTGATATAATGCTGCTTCCTGTCCATGAAGACTAGCATTTTCATGCAAAGTGTTTTTTTTTTTGGGGGTGGTCTGCATAGGTAAAAATAGGCATATTTTTCAGTTGCCAAATGATCTCTCCAAAAGCTTTTGTACAGGCAGAATCCCACCAAGGTCCAAATGGTTCAATAATTCTAAAATAGTTCTCGGGTGCAGACTCAGTCTCATTGGCTTTAAGTCTCTTGTTAGTAAATGGATAGCTCTGAGTTAAATTCAATAGTGGTCATTCAATTCTGGTGTAGTATTTAATAAAATGACAATAATATTCACAGTAACCCAGGAATCTTTGCAGTTCCTTTAGCTGTTTTGGTTTTGGCCATGTGGTCAAGGTTTTGAATTTGTCTGGGTCAGTACAAATTCCATCCTGAAAAAAATGTGACCCATGGATTTAGCTGAACTCATGAAAAATTGGCACTTGTCTACTGATAGCGTTAGACCAAACTGTCAAGTTATTTAACCCTATATCGAACTGTTGATGTCAGCAGAGAGTTATTAAATTTAAATAAGATATACAGACTGTTTATACCCTAATTGCTATAAGTTAATTATATCATTAGACACAATCTTAGTCACAAGACTAAAGAGACGTAAGATCTGGAACATCTGATTTTGTTAGGAATTTTAATAGGGTACGTGTTTTGCAACAGCATAGGTGAGTCTGATATACAAAGAAAAAGGTGCTCAAGCATTATTCATCTGAGGCCTAATAGTACATAGTAGGTATATAGATAGGTGGACAAAGAGGCACCTAGTCACGTCACAGGGGCTGAATGTATTTAGATAATGATTTCTGCAGACATTAAAGTTAATGTATGCAGGGCTTCAGTAAACTTCATTTTGGGAGTATTTGACTTCCAAAAATAAGGCAAAATAAAGAGGGAGGAAGTCATTGACTTCCAGATGTAAAACCAAAAGGTAGGTGACTTTCAAAATTGCAGGCATGGAAGTCAGAAATTATGGATTATTCTGAAATAAATTGTATTTAACCTCTAATATATTATATTAACATCTGTGAATCTGTCCTTCCTAGAATATTGACTTCCAAAAGTGGGATCCTGGAAGTATTCTGACGTCCAAAACATTAGAATGACTTCCAGATTTTGACTCCAGGAAGTTTTTGACTTCCACTGAAAATAAATTAACTGAACCCCTGATTGTATGTATGTATGCAAGTATGTATTTTTTATTTATTTATTTTACCAGGAAAAGGCTCAGTTGAGCAAGCTCATTTACAAGGAGGTCCTGGATAGGACAGCATACAATGGTATAAAGGTAATAGTACAAGATATAGGTATACAAGGCATAGAGCATTGTACGCAAGGGGTAAATCACAAGGAATTAAATCTCTGACAGATACGACGGTATAAAGGCCATAATACAAGACATAGGTATATAAAGCATAGAATAATGTACACAAGGGGTAGATCACAGGAATTAAAACTCTGACATTTTATATAGGTTATAAGTTGTACAGAAAAATAGTAAAGGATATAAATATAGACTCTTGTGTTCAGAAGTTGTCAATTTCTCTGCGACCCTGTCCCTTATTATTAAAGGATACCTAAACAACATTTTGCCAAGGCTGCTGTATACATTAATGCTAAAACTACATTTATATAATTTACCTAAATGCAGTTCCAAAGTATTTGAAAAATGTAAAATCAGCCTTCCAATTTAAAAAAAAAACTGCATTGCCTGCTTCCTAAAATGGCTGCCAAATGTGTTAAGCGATGACATCATTGGAGCCAGAGTCTGACAGCTATATGGCTCTCTATAGTGCGAACTAGTTCTTTTTCCCTTTGTTTAGAATTGTTTCACCAACATGGTCAAAACCATGTGCATTATTTTGATCAATACACATGCTAGGCTATGGTTCTGTTCATTTTGTTTACTTTAACATGCTGAAATTGTGTTTTAATCCAACCGACTTTCTCTTTGGCAAACCACAGTGCAGTACAGATCTTAAAATATACTAAGGTTCATACTAAGGAGTAAGGAGCCAATAAGGCTGGAAAGCCCATGGATTTCTCCTGTCATTTCACATGTAATAAACTACACTATTTCCATTCATGATGTAACTATCCAGTCTTTTCTTGAACAGGGCCTTGTTTTCATTTATTATAACCTCTGCAGGCAACCCATTCCAAGGTTGCACCACCCTCTATGTGAAGTAGGCCTTCCTTTTATTAGTGTTAAACTTCCTAGGATGGAGTTGTAGGGGATGACCTCTAGTATTGTGATAAAAAATTTAAATTCAAGGTGTAGCTCATTCAATAGGTAGTCATCTTGCATTATGTCATAACATGTTAGCAAATCTCCCCTAATTCTTCTAGTCTCTAGAGATGTTAATTTAAAATTATTTAATCATTCCTCATAGGGCACATTTCTTTGACCATAAACCATTTTAGTGGCACGTCTTTGCACCCTCTTCCAGGTGACAACCCTTCCCCTATATATGTACATAGATACAGAGACAGTGTCGGCAGATAAGGGCCTATGGCCCACCCAGTCTGCCCATTTGAGCTTGTAAGTTCAGTTTGTTTTCCTAGAACCCTGTTTCCCCTTACCACTGACCTCTAGAATTCCTTTATGTCTATCCCATGCATTCTTAAATCCCGTGATTGTTTCAGCCCCCACCACTTCCTCTGGCAGGGTGTTCCACTTGTCCACCACCCGTTCTGTGAAGAAATTCTTTCTCATGTTTCCTCTGAATCGTCCTCCCTCCAACTTAATCCCATGCCCTCTAGTCCTGGAACATCTTTTTCGCTTAAAAATAGTGTTTTCCTGCACTCTGTTTCTCCCTGTAAGATACAGATATGGGACCCCACACCTGGCTGCCGTAGTCCAAGTAAGGTCTCACATATGCCCTGTACAGAGGCAGAACCATAGTTTCACTCCTACTCCTAAAGTTCCTTTTTATGGCACATAAAGCTCCATTTGCCTTAGATATTTGTTTTTTGTAATGAGCATCAAACATTAGTTTATTATTTATAGTTATACCAAAATATTTTTCCTCTTTGGATTTTCTCATGGTTTGACCATTTAGAATATAGCTTTTCTTCTTACTTCCTTTGCCCAAGTGTATGACACAGCATTTTTCTGTATTGAAGCTCATCCACCGTTGGGCTACCCAACTCTGAATATCATAGAGATCTTTTTGTAACGAGTCCTCATTTCCTCCCTCCTCCATTAATCCTGCTAGTTTTGTGTTATCTGTGAATTTACTAAGCCAGTTTGAGGAGCCTAGACCCATGCTGGCCATAAAGACACTAAACAGCACTGGTCCCAGCACCAAACCCTGCAGAACCCCGCTTGCCACTGGGACCAAAGAGGAGAAATAACCGTTTATGCTTACATTTTCAGACCTCTCCCCCAACCAGGCCTCCACACAGCCAACCAGTTGTGTGTTTAGTTCCATTTCCATTAGACTTTTTGTAATTTCATAATGAGGTACTTTATCAAATGCTTTTGTGAAATCCAGGTATATACAGTATACTGCCCCTCCCCTATCCAAGGCTGCAGATATTTTTTCATAAAAACACAATAGGTTTTTGTCACACATGATCTACCCACAAGAAATCTGTGCTGGTTACTATCCACTAGACCGTTTTTTTTTTCCAGATGACTGTTTATTTCATCTTTAATAATTGATTCCATTAGATTCCCTGGGACCAATGTCAGACTTATTTTTCTATAATTCGTATGGTCTGCTCTGTTTCCCTTTTTATGGATGAGCTCCTCACTCACCTCCAACCAATCATGTGGGACTACATTTTCAGTTAAGGACTGCAAAAATATTAATTTTAATGGCTTAGCTATCTGCGGGGATAAAAGCTTTAGTAAAAAGTTAGACGTATTATCAGGCCCAGCAGATTGTAAATTTTTTAGAGTTTTAATTTTTTTCACTATCATATCCTCAGTAATGTTTAAACAGGGTATTGATTATTTACTAATATTCTGCACCCCTACAGGTTTTTTTGAGAAAACAGTTCCAAAGCATTACTTAAATATATTTGCCATTTCTATAGGGTCATTTATTGCTTGATCCCCCACTGTTATTGAGCATAGGAGGGTATTTGTTTTATGTAGCGAGTTTACATAGCTGTAGAATTCTCTCATATTGTCCTTTTTGGCTGGGCTTGCTAGTCTTTTTTCCATTTTTTCTTTGTTTCTTTTTATTAGGTTTTTACACTGCCTCTGTATGGCTTTAAACTCATCCCATAGTTCTTGTCTCTCCCAAGATTTTATATTTTTTGAACAGCCTCTTCTTTTTTTCATCAATTTCATAACTGCTTTATTGAGCCATTTTGGTTTTATACCTCTATTATTATATTTCTTACTTTTTTAATGTTTATATCACATATTTTGAGTGTGTGATGCTTAAAGACTTTCCACATTTCATTTACTGATTTATTAGAGAGGATGTTATCCCAGTCTAGCTTAGCAAGATCCCTATTTAAATTTATGGTATTTGCTGTATTGATGTTATACATTTCTCTACATCCCTTATTTACTGGAATGAATTCCTTTATTGTAAATAATATAGTATTGTGATCACTATTTCCCAATGGGGGGTTAATTTGAGCACTCAGCGACTTCCCATTCTTTAGTAGTTAGTATAACATCCAAAATATTATCCCTCGAGTGGGCTTATCCACATTCTGTATAATTTCCAACTGCTCAGCTATTTCCAGAAAGAACCTGCTATACTGTTTTTTTGCTTCTAGCTTGTTCCAGTCAATATCCCCATAATTAAAGTCTCCCATTATAATCACTTTCCACAGGGCACAGGCCTTTCTATTTCCTCATTAATCAGTACATTAAGTTTGTTGCTGACACCTGGTGGTCTATAGCAGATACCCAGAATTATAGATGTACTCGTTCCTGTTTCTATCCTAATCCATAATGTTTCAGTTTTATTATTTCCCCTTCTTAATTTTATCAGATATATTTATTGATTTCAGATCATTTGATATATAGGCTGTGACCCCCCACTCCTCTTTTATCACTTCTGTCCTGATGGTAAAGAGTGAACCCTATTAAGCCCCTTTCACATTCATCGTCGGATGTCCACCACGTTTCACTTAAACCTATTATGTTTATGTCTTTTTCCATCACTAGCACGGCTTCCAGCTCTTCTTTTTTTATCACCAATGCTTCTCACATTGGTCAACAGGCATTTAAGGGATTTTTTACATTTGGAGTTGCTTTTCTTACTTGTTTTCATTAAACTACGGTTACTGTTCGGTTTGGGTGTATGTTTCATTTTCAACCCCCCCCTCCATAATCAGCTTAAATGATTCAGTACTTCCCTCTTGATCATGGTAGCCAAGGTTGTTGTTCCTTTACTGTTTAGATGCAATCTATGTTTTGCATACTGCGACTCTTTTAAATAAAATATTTCCGAGGTATCAATAAAAGCCACCCCCATGGCCAAGCATCTGTTTGTTAATCTGACATCAATAATCTTTTGAATTGTTAGGTTTTTTCTTTGTCACATTTGATTCTGGCCAATACCCCAGAGATTATAGGTGTTTACCCCACTTGTGCAATCATCTCAGCATAATTTACAATGTCATCTATGATATCTTTTTCATGGTCCCTGCCCACATTATTCACTCCAACATGCACAACCACCACCTTCCTGTTTTCTCCCTTAGCTAGTAGTTTGGGTGGCCTGTCCTTGATATTCTGTACCCTGGCACCAGGCAAGCAATTGGCCACAAAGTTTGTTTGATCAGTTTCACATATGATAGTGTCTGTCTTTCTCAAGATGGAGTCCCCTACGACTAACACTTGCTTGCTCCTCTGTGCAGCTGTGGACAAGGTTGGATTGTTGATATCATTAGTTCCAGCTCTGCTTACCTCCCAAAGCTGAATATTTATTGTGCTGAGCTATTTCTTTGCTTACCAGTGCTCTCCTCCTTTTATTTCTTGGGATCTTTATTACTGTTGTCCAGCTGGAGTCTAAGGACTCATTGCTTTCTTCCCCCCTTATTGTTATAGGTGATTGGCTAGACAGATGGGAGGGGCCCTCTATAATCCCATGTTTAACTGCCTCAGGATTCTGCTTGCCTTCCTCTGGCATTAAGGTAGTTTTTTTAAGATTATTTAACTCACCTTATAGTTTTTCTGTTTCACTACAATGTATATACATATTGCTGCCTGGTAAGAATGAGTCCATAACATTTGTAAACATTTGGCACTTATCACACTGACATATAGTGCCCTTTTCCCTCATGCTCTCCAGCACTCTTTTGCCTTCCTGTCTGTTTTCCATTTTACAGATACTTATGTTTGGCTAAGTTGATTCTAGCAAGTCTGGTTTTATAGGGATGCAGTAATGAGTTTCTGTTACTCACCAAACTGGAGTTCTACCATAGCATCCCTTGTTTTAGTCCCCCAGGTCCATCCAGCTGTCGCCCACTCAAGCTCGCTCCACTCACTGTTGCAGCATCTGTTTATGCACCACGGACTGAAAGTGACCTCATTCTGGCTCTTCATATTGCAAGTCCCCAAAAAATTATTATTTTTATCTTTTTAGTCTCTTCTATCCCCCGCTATATGCTTGCTATACACAAGTTTTCCCCCAAAAGTAAGAATAAGGCTGTAAATGAAACTCTGTAGTTCCCTCTGAGGTGTGGGGAACTACAGCTGTCTACCACCCTAAAGGAACTTCCTGCTAGGCTTCACTCCCCTACACAGCATTGGTTACAGTATATACATTTATTTTGTACCCTGTCACCTGTTTGCTAAGCCTCTGCCATAGCTCATGCAGTGTTTTAAAGGTTCTCACAAGGTAGGGATCTGAGTCAACCTCTCTAGGAAGCCTGGTGGTCTAGTGGTTATGGCAGATCCAGGATGTTACAATGGGGGGGGGGTTCTGGGTTGGTGTACATACTTGATATGCATTTTTTAACATTTTTATTAAACCTTTATATTGTCTGCTATTATTCTTCTTTAGTATGTTTTTGACAGAACCTACAAATGTAATCCATAGTTTTGAATGTAAACATTTGTTCAATCAATAAATAATAGTTCTTCAACAAAGTGAAATGCAGCAGCAGCAAGCAAGTTACAATGGGGGGGGGTGCAGCTGCACCCTTCACCACCCTCTAAATCCGTCACGTCTTTGTAGCAAAGTTTTTGTGTAGTCCAATGCCAGAGTTCATACTTTCTTGGAAAACAAAAATATGCTTGTCTTGTCTTCTTTTTCCATTGGAAATAATAAGAAGAAGAATCAGCATTTATATTGTGTTTTTCATATACATTGTATCCCAATGTGATTTACAAGCAATGCCAGACTGGTAGTGAAGTGACTGAACATATAGTGGCAGCCATTTCACACATTAATACCCACACGCAGCCTTGGACAATTGCATGAACTTGTTTTATGGGAAGAGAAATGTTGGCCATGACATCGGGGTCAGGTAGTGATCATGGTGCTGGCAGCCCCACATCTTATATCTCACAGTGATCTGCTCATCTTTATCCCCTTCTGTCTTCCCCCTTCCCTGAATATAGCAGTACCTTGTAGCCTTCTCAGTCCCCCTCTGGTATTCATTCTTCACTGCTGCTCCCCACTTCAAAAACTGGTGAGCTCATCACCCTTCTGCATCATGAATGCAGTTAGTACAGTCCCTGGGTTTTCTGACATATCAAAAATAAACAAATCTTTCCAGTAAGTTAGACTGACAGCAGCAGGGCACATGGTGAAAGAAGGTTTTCCTATCCTTAAAAGATCTAGGCTACCTTTGATTAGGCACTATTAGATGAAGGGTGTGTGCATCATTATGCACGTCATTTAATAAGGGTGCCTAATCATAGGTGGCTTAGATCTTATATGGGTAGGAAAGCTTATTTTTCCCCTTGTGCCCTGCTGCTATCAGCCTGGCTTACCAGAAGATCATGTTTATTATTAATATGTAAAAATACATGGGAGACTGTGCTAACCACATTCATGATGTGGAAGGGTAGTGAGCTCACCAGTTATTGGTGTGGGGAGCAGGTGAGAAGAATGAATGCCATAGAGGGACTGAAGTGGCCATTCCAGCAGGGTACAGCTATATTCAAGTTAGGGAAAGACAGGATGGGGGAAGTTGAGCAGATCATTATGAGATCTAAGATGTGGGGCTGCCAGCACCGTGATCAAGTGGTAGGGCTGCACCTAAACTGTTACTTATATTCAGTGTAGGGAGATTACCCTCTGGGGGGTGTTGAGGTTTGTTTGGACAGTATCGAAGGAGCTGTGTATGCCCATTTAAGATTCAGAAGAGTGGTAGCCAGCCAATTCGCATTGTGGAGTAGGGGACAGAAAAGTAGTACTGGAGAAGAATTGCAGAGAACTGTCCTGCGGGCTTCTGCAGGTCACAGATAAAGGAGTAGACCGACACTGGAAGTCAGGTGGATTCGTTCAAGGCATTAGTATGCCTCTCCTGATAATAATATTGTTATCCTTAGTAAGTGCAGTCCTTATGAGGGTATGAACAGCAGTTTTGCTGATGTGTCCTGATGCTTATTGCTTGGCCTTCCAGGAAAACTAGTTGTTGGTTAATGAGATGGGGAAAAACACAACAGGGGGACTGTATGTACTGCCTTCACTGTGCAGAATGGTGGTGATCTGCTCAATGTTTACTGTGTGAACAGGAGTCAAACACTGGGAAAGAGGACTGGAGAGTGGTTTGGGAGGCATTTTTTAACATTGCTAGCTGATGAAGTGTATCGGTGTAGGTGTGCACTACTCTCTGAGGTACAAGATTACAATCTGAGGTGTGATAATTCTCTTCATGAGACCGCAAGCTCATATGCGGCCCCAGGCAGTACTAAGGACAGAGTATGGATGGTGGGGTGTTCAACAGAAGGCAGGCTAGGTGCAGGGGGTTCATGTGGAAAAAGACAACAAGAGACGCTTATTTGTGGATTACCAAGAAAGCATGAACTTTGGAATTGGACCAGACCAGTACTTTGCCACACATTTCAGGACATCATATAACCACAAGATCACCAGGTATTTGAAGTGTTGTACTGTACTGCGGTTTGCCAAAGAGAAAGTCAGCTGGATTACAAAACAATTTCAATAAGTTAAAGTAAACAAAACAGACAAAACCATAGCCTAACGTGTACTGATCAAAATAATCCACTTGTTAACACTTGGTGTTGATCATTCTGGCGAAACAATTCAAAACAAAGGGGGAAAAAGAAATAGTTAGCACTATAGGGAGCCATGCGGGTCTCTGACTCCGGCTTCAATGATGTCATCACTTAACACATTTGGCAGACATTTCAGTGAGCAGGCAAGACTGTTTTTTGAGACTGAAAGGCTAAAATTTACATTTTTCAAAAGCTATGAAACTGCATTTATGTTATTTACATTAATGCAGTTTTCGCATAAATGTAAACAGCAGCTTTTCCTTTACCTCACTATGAAGCCAGATTTTGGAGTTTGAAGTTTAAAAAAAACTGTTTATTTAGGTATCCTTTAATAGTTAGACAAGTGACAGCATTGGTAAATATAGCTTAACTACAAAATCAGGCTTCAGTATATAATTGTTCAGTGAGTGCCTTAAAGGTACTAGGTCTGACCAGTGAAGTGAGTTTTAGTGAGGTTTGCACTGAATTCCATATTGTAGGGATAAAGCAGCTAATTGTGCTTTTTTTCCCAGTTGAGTAGCATGCTTTGGAGTATCCAATAGCATATAATAGTGTTTTTTTTTTCCCTAGAGGAATAGCTACAGTGTGATATATTGAATAGGTCAGCAATGTAGCCTGGGAGATCTTTTAGAAGTACTTTGTAAACCTGGGTACACCGATTCAGTAGACTTCTTGTAGCCAGAGAGGGCCAGCCGACTGCAGCATACAATACACAGCTGTGAGTCCTACATTCTGATTCAGTTATATACTGAAGGGCTCTGTGATTGAGTACATCCAGCTTGGCTAGGCAGGTGACTGGGCAATGGCAGTAGATTAGGTCAGTATAGTCTATGATCAGGGGGAATGTGGTCTGTACCAAATGCTTATGGGTATCACGTGGGAAACTGCATTTGTTTCTAAAAAAAACTAAGTATGATCCTTAGTTTTTTGCATAGTGCTTCTATGTGGTTACTAAAAGAGACTATCTTGTCCAACCATACTCCAACTATTTGTATTTTTCTACAACGTCAATGATGTGTATCAAGAGAGTAGTAATGGCTGGTGCTGATGGGCATAGTGAAAATCCATTGTGTGGTGTGAAAACATGACTTTTGCTTTGACTGCATTTAATAGCCATTTAGATTGGAAGAGGCTGTAGTTCATTAAATGCCAGTTGGAGGACAGAGCATACTGTACTAATGTTAGGCCTGGCTATGTACAGTGCCATGTCATCTGCATGGAAGTGTACATTGGTGTCTGTAGTTGTCATACCAATATCAGTAACGAATAGCATGAAAAGCAGTGGATCCAGTACTGAGCCTTAAGGTGCACTCTTGGGGGGGACACAGGTAGAGTGAAGACCCTCTGCTTTTACCTGTTGTACCTGACCAGTTACATAATTACCAAACTGGCTGAGCCTAATCCCTGTGTTAACCAGCTTGTTAGTCAAGATGTTGTGGCTCACAATATCAAAGGCTTTACTGAGGTTGAGGAAAATGGCCCCAGTGACTTGTCTGTGGTCAATGGCCTGTAACCAGTCATTGGTAACTTTGGCCAGGGCAGTGACAGTGCCATGTTTGAGTCTGAAGCCTGACTGGGTAGGAGTTATACTATTAGAATGCTCCAAAAAATGTCTTAATTGCCCATTAACAATTTTCTTTAAGAGCTTTGCCAGTACTGGAAGAATATATATAGGTCTATAATTGCTGAGTAGTCTGGTATCACCAGATTTCAGGAGGGAGATGATATGTGCTGTTTTCCAAATTAGTGGTATCTCATGACTGGAAAGTGATAGATTTAGAAAAATGGGTTATTGGAGCCATGAGCTGCTTGAAGCCAGTTTTGAGGAAAAGGGGGTCTAGATCATAAGGATCTGCACTTTTCTTAATGTCTAATCCTAGCAGGAGCTGTTCCACATGTCTGTATATAATGGACTTAAGAACAAATGGACTGGTAGTGGGGCTACTGGATCTTTCCATATTCACTTGGGGGGTTGATAGTTTGCGGCCGGGGACCTATCAAATATCAGGTGAGCTGAAGCAAAATGGGTGTTTAGTTCTTTCAGAATGGTTTACTTTTCTGTTATAGGATTGTTGTTGGCTATTAAAGGGAAACTGTCATCAACTGGGTTTTTTAATGCCTGAAAGACCATAAAAAGCTAATTTGAGTGAGCCATTGTGTTCATATGTGAGTCTTTGCAGTCCAGAGTTATTCACATGTAAATCAGCCTGTAATTAAGGGCTGGGGCAGCCATATGTTCTAGGCTCCTAACAGAAAATGATGTCACTGAGGATCTTGGCCCTCCATTGACTGTAGGTTAAATAGGAAATCATCTGTTTTATTAAGTGTGTTTTTAGGTGGTATTACAACATTTTCTGCATTTATAATAATTGTTTTGTATGTGCATTGAAACTAGTGAGTTATCACCCTTACATTTCAAGCTGTTAATAAAAATAATCCATCTTTAGGATTGCTTTAACCTCTAGGCTATACTGTCACCTGATCATTAAAAATTACACATCTCAAGGCTGGCTCTCTGGTGCCAAAAGGTATTGGGGCCCCATAGCGTATCAGAATTTCTAAACCCTGGCTGTGTTCTTGTCAGTGCAGATTTATGGGATGCCACAGCACTGACATCTGTCTTATTCTGTTCCCTCCCTTACAGCCTTTTCTCTTACAATTTTGGGTGTGAACTCAGTTTTACAAGATGCAAATGTGGCTATGTACCTACTGTACTGGCCTGGCATCATGGTGCCAGCCTTGAGATGTGTAGCTTTTTGATTAACAGATGGCAGTACAACCTAGAGGTTAAAGCAAAGAGCTGTGAACAAGCTTCATTCATCCAGCAGAATGGCGCTGGATTCCAACATGCTCTACTTGTATAGTGTGTGACCAGAGTAAGTCACTTAACCTCCCTGTGCTCCTAAAACACACCCAGAAACAAGCTGTAGCTGTGTGCCTTTCCTGGACAAAGACAGTAAAAATAATCTGAGCATGTGTTATGTTTCTGAGAATATTATGCTTTTTCTATCCAGATTTGACTTGAAAAGAAAAAATAGGATGCCATTAATGGTTTATTAATTGCAAAAACACATGGATGGACAACAGTGTTTAAAAAAAGCATAATCCAAACTGCATCATTAAAATATAGAATAATATATGGGTGTGTGTGTGTAACCAAAATTTTACACACACCCTAGGTGTGGGATGCTACATTAACCCCAATGGCAAAGTCCAAGTGGTTTATAAAAGCATCCCACAGTGAGGGTGTATGCAAACATCTGGTCTTTACACCCGCCCATATATTATTTTATTTAATTGATGGTGATAATTTTTTTCCCTTTCAGCACTGTACAGTTAGTGCAGCTCTTCTGTCAGAGATACACACACACACACATACATATGCACTTCACACACACTTCACACGCACAGACTTCACACACACTACATGCACACATTTCACACACACCACACGCACACCCTTCACACACACACACACACATATACACAGCCTGTCTCTCCCTTTGTTCTGTTTCTTTCTTTCTTTTTTTACATTACAGTGGGAATGACATTCTGGAAAGCTGTAGTCCATCAGCACAGCTGCAGAGTGTAAGACACGCTTGAAGGGTATAGGTGGCAGGATCAACCAGACTGATTTTTTTCCTTTACAGTAGAAAATCCCATTCCATCCAAAGTATTTCAGTAAGACACTGTTATATTTTTAACTTCATCAAAAGAAGTAAAATACTCTTTTAATAATGCATTTCAGGTTATGCATGTTTTAACTGGTATACCATTGCTGCAGTGACTCCCAGATAGCAAAGACCACCACAGCGACAGGAATTGGGCAAAATCCGTCTGTCATTGTGGTGGTCTGTATGGCGATCAGGACTGCCTTGCTGGGTGTTTGCCCCCCCCCCAGTCCAACTCCGACTCAGATTTAGAATCCTAGAGACTGGGGGGGTGGGTGTGGAGCCCCCCACATGGAGGAAGGGGGGAGCATGCCCCCGCTGGATACACAGAGGCATCCCCAACACTGCAATGCCAACAGTCGGCACAGCAGCTGTCGCTGTTGGGGATGTCTCCATTAAGTCTGTCACTGCAGCATGGGTAAACTGTTTTAACTGTGTTGTCCATCTATGTGTTTTTGTAATTAATAAACAAGTAATGGTGTCCTATTTTTTCTTTTCAAGTCAAATCTGGATAGAAAGAGCATAATATTCTCAGAATCATAACGCATGTTCGGATTGTTTTTATTGTCTTTGTCCAGGAAAGGCACACAGCTACAGCTTGTTCCTGAGTATGTTTTGGAAGCACAGGGAGGTTAAGTGACTTCTGGTCACACAATATACAAGTAGAGCATGATGGACTCAAAATCCATTCTGCTGGATGAACGAAGCTTGTTCACAGCTCTTTGCTTTATCCTCTACGCTGTACTGCCAGCTTATGATCAAAAACTTCACATTTCAAGGCTGGTTCCATGATGCCAGGCCAGTAGGTACTGTACATAGCCACATTTGCATCTTGTAGACCTGAGTTCACACCTGGAAATTGTAAGAGAAAAGGCTATAAGAAAGGGAATGGAAAAAGACAAAAGTGGGTGTTGTGGCAGCCCCAGAAATCTGTACTGACATGAACACAAATAGGGTTTAGAAATCCTGATATGGGGCCCCGATACCTGTTGGCACCACAGAGTCAGCCTTGAGATGTGAAGTTTTTGATGATCAGCTGGCAGTATAGCCTAGAGGTTAAAGCAACCCTGAGGATGGATTATTTTTACTAACAGTTTGAAACGTAAAGGTGATAACGCACTAGTTTCAATGCACATACAAAACAAGTATTATAAATGTAGGAAGTGTTGTAATAACACCTTAAAACAAACTTAATAAAACAGACAATTTCCTATTTAACCTACAGTCAATGGAGGGCCAGGATCCTCGGTGACATCGTTTCCTGTCATGAGCTTAAAACATATGGCTGCCCTCAGCCCTTAATTACAGACTGATTTACATACGAATAACCCTGGACTGCAAAGACGCACAGATAAACACAATGGCTCACTCAGATTAGCTGTTTATGATCTTTCAGACATGAAGAAACCCTGTTGATGACAGTTCCCCTTTAATTTCTGGGGAAGGGTGGGGGTAGGCAAGGAGCCCTCAACTGATTTGATGAGTTGCTAGAATTTTGTCACATCACGTTTGCTTGAGTCCACAGTATTTAGATAGCATTTAACCTTTGCTGCCTTAATTAAAGTAGTGCAGGAGTTTCTAGCTCATTTAAAATTGGTCCAGTCCATGTCTAACTTTGTATGCCTGGCGTTTGCCCATAGTAGGTTCCTGTTCCTTAGGGCTTCTTTCAGCTCCCTACTGAACCAGGGACAGGATACTTTTTTTTTATTCTGCATTTGGCCACGGGAGCATGGTTATTTATGGCCTCTAATAGGAGCCCATTAAATATTTTGTGTTCATGCACTGTGGAGACATAGGTAAATGTCTGGCAGTTATGCCAGTCTTACCCTCCTTGACTACTGTGATATGCGTTTATAACTCCTTCCCCAAACCACTAACCAGAAACTTGGCCCCTCTTTAATGCCTTCTGCGTTTAGCCTCGATGCTCCTCCCCGCCTCACCACTGCGAGCTCTATCGATCACTGGGCCTGCCTTTCCTGAGCAACCAGCGCTTAATTCAACTGTGCCAAATTTACCTTCAATATTTGCCCGGCTCCTCCTCCCTACCTCGTGATCCTCCCTATCCTCCCCCACCCCATCCACTCCCTCCGATCTGCTGATTCAAGACTGTTGGCCATCCCTCACCGCAGGACCGCCGCTGGCCAGTCTGCCTTATCTTACCGCTTCCCTAAACTCTGGAATCACCTTCCAGCTCAGATCCACCTTTCATCATCCAAACACTCCCTATCCTTGGCTCTCACTAATTTCCTTGCACCTAATTGCTTCTGCCCCTGACCCTTTCCCCTCCTGCTTCCTCCCACCATCCCTCCCTTGTGCCTGACCAGCGGCTTGGCCTTTGCCATATTGCCTGGCTTATACACTGCCCTTCCACTTATCTCTCCCCCTAATTGTTACCCTCCTTACCTCCCCACCCTCCTCTCTCCCACCCTCTCTCCCGCTATCCATGCTCTCACCCTCACGCACTCCTACTGCTCACCCCTCCCAGCCTTGTTACCCCCCCTCCTCTCCTACTTCTACTTGTTAAATTGCTGCACCTCGCTTTAGCTACGGTTCTGCTACCGCCACTCATGCTTTGCTACTGGCACTTAAACTGTTACCGCCACTCATGCTTTGTTACTGGCACTTAAACATGTTTTAATCCGGAATGTTCCATGTTATGTATACCGTATCCTTCATGTATGATCTCTGTACTGTTCTCCTTTTGTTAAATGTGCTATAGTTCTACTGTATTGTTTCAGCTTATCCCCCCCAGTTATGTACATCATCTACATTGTAATCTATTTCTCTTGTCTGTTATACGATCTGTTATATGAACTGCCTCCACTCTAACCCTTCTCCCCAGGTCACACCGGGAGACGAGCAGCTTGTTGCTCAGTATGCCTTTCCTGGTAAAACAATTTCAATAAATAAATAAATAAATATTATGCATGTTAGTTAATATAAGTATCCTGAGACACTGATATCAGTGAAGCATCTTTTCAATATCAATTTAGGTTGGATTAGTGGAACTCTTCCCCCTGGTTGCAGACAACCATTTTTTGTCCACGTACATCATTATGAAAGACTGCCAAGTGGGTGAATTTATGAGGTCAGTTTGTTAAGATCAGGTGTATTAGAGATGCGTTAGTGAGGTTATGGGGATTTGGACAAGTAGGTTCTGATATCTGCTGAACTAAACTGAAGTCATCACACGTTCTTTTAAGCTTGTTTGATTTGTGAGTGAGCCAAGCCTAATTTAATTGCCAAGTATTAGGCATTCATTCGGGCAGGGGCTTGCCGTGGTGTTAAAAAGATGCAGGAGTTCAGTACCACCTTTAAGAGGCCTGTAGCAACCGATAACAATGCAAGGTGTCGTTTAGTGACAGGGGTAGCTTCAGCATCATACATTCATATTCGTTTGGTGCAGAGTGGGAATAGAGGACCTCAGTCTGGAGTTTTTTGTTAACAAAGAAGGCAGTGCTACCACCCCTGGTGGGTCTATCCAGCCTGTGGAGGTTGTAAGAGGGGATGGTTATCATTTGCGAGAGTACAGAGTTAGCCATGTTTCTGTGATGAGGAAGATATCAGGTTTAGTATGTAGGGCCCATGTTTTTACCAAGTCTAATTTATTTAGAAGACTACACATGTTGAATGTCAATAACTTTAGCCCCTTAAGGGAATTAAATTCTGTAGGGGAGGGTACCTGAGACAGTGGGCCTGGACTTACCTCCAGATTGCCTGATCATAGTAATAGGATGAGAATGGTATGTTTTCACAATTGAATGAAATAATCAGGTTTCCGAAGGGGTATTATTGTCCTAACCACAGTGCAATTAATGATGGTAGGTGCATTTGAAGGAGACTTTTTTAGACAAGAGTCCAGTAACATGAGAAATGCCCTCACCTTAGTTGGGTAGGTGTTACTTAAATGCACCGTCATGGCTACATATCTCCATGTAGTGTTAGGGACCTCAGTGAGATTCTGATAAGATATAGTTATGGGCTTTAGGTTGGTCTAGGTGTAGGGTAATTGTATCAAAAGGCAGCCTAGAAGGGTTGATATCCCTAGCAGCCACATCACAGAGGAGCACATAAGGCTAATACTGCACTTATAGCAACAGCGTTAGTGTCTTATTGGCTCACTCCATATGCTAATGTTAGGTACAACAAAGTAAATCAGGAGAACAGGTGGCCTCAGCATATCTCAGCCTACAAATACTAGGCAGGCAGGCAGGATGACAGTAATTGTCATCAGCTATAGAAGAGGAACAGGACACATAGCAGTATCAGTCAACCTCGTGGGACTATATCTGATAAATAGAGCTAGCTACTGTAACAGAGGTTAAACAGATCAGCATAGCAGTTAATCTGGTTGTGGTTCATAGGAATGTATTTAACAGGACACAAGCAGTGCTCAGAGGGAACAGTGAGATTATATAAACATGTAATCGGTCAAATAGATTTTTTTTAAGTATGTTCTTCTGGCTTACTATCCTCCTTCTCCTTGGTTAGGTTGTGTGTAAAACTGTTTACCTTTTATGTAAGCTCTAAATGATACCTATGGTATTTCAGGGCACAGCACTAGTCTTCAGGTTAGCTGTCCTTTATTTCTTCTGGGCATCTTTGTGCAGAGTCTCCAGCTGATGGCCATCACCACAGCTGATGTCCATGGTAGAGGCCCTTATTCTACTGCCCATAGCACTTCGGCCCACTACATGGAGGGCTGCTTGTGGTGATAGGCTGATATTTATAGGGGCATAGTGCTCCACCTTCTCCAGAGCTGAATGGTGTTCACACTGCGGCTGGCTGGAGATGCAGTGTATGGTGTCAATCTCAGTCCATGGTGATCAATGGGGAAAGGAGGGCAATGGCTGCAGACCCACCTCACAACCCATTGCTGATGCTCCATCTGGAGCAGTTCTTTGTGCCAGGTTTAAAGCTCAGTTCTGGCTCTTTGTTTGAGCTTTAGCACCTCTGGCTTGCTCCAAATTCACCAGAGCTGATTAGTGCTCACACTGGAGCTAGCTGGGGACCTTATGTGCAGTGCTGACCTCAGTCCATGGTGATCAGTGGGGGAGGGGGGTGATGGCTGCGGACCCACCTCGTGACCCCTTGCTTATGCTCCAACTGGAGAAGAAGTTCTTTGTGCCGGGTTTAAAACTCAGTTCTGGCTCTTTGTTTGAGCTTTGGCATCTCCAGTTTGCTCCACCTTCCCCAGTGCTGATTGGCATTCACACTGCAGCTGGCTGAGGACCCAATGTTTGGTGCCACCTTGGTCCATGGCAGTCAGTTGGAGGGAAGGAGGAACTGCCTTGCTGAGATTAACAACTGAATGGCCTCCAGCTGTTTGCGACTAAACACACGATAAGACAGAGGTATTGGTGGTGGAGCTGAACAGAGTGCGTGATAGGATGGCCTCTGAATCAGAGACTGGACTTGTTCTGGGATCTGTTTCATTGAAGACCTCCTCTAGGGTGCAAAATCTTGGTGTGATTCTGGATAGGAGTTTGACTATGGAGGCACAGATATCCTCCACTGTCCGCTCCTGTTTTTTCCATTTCAGAAATCTCGCCAGGATAAAACCCCTTGTTCCGCCTCTGGACCTCCCCACTTTGATACATGCCTTAGTTACATCAAGGCTTGACTACTGTAATGCACTGTACCTTAGGGTTGCAGGAGGATCTCTCCTCAGACTGCAGCTAGTGCAGAACGCAGCTGCCAGGTTACTTACTGGGCAGCCAAAATTTTGCCATATTATGCTGGTGTTGCGTGAGCTGCACTGGCTGCTGGTCAGGTGGAGGATCCTCTTTAAGGTGGGTCTTCTCACCTATAAGGCCCTATACAGTCAGGGCCCTGGTTATCTGTCTGACCTTCTTGTACCTGCTCTCTCTGTCCGCCCCCTACATTCCTCCTGTGGAGGCCCCCTAGCAATTCCAAGGATGAGGTTGAAATCTGCTGGCAACAGGGCTTTTAGTGTCGCCGCTCCCATCCTCTGGAATTCACTGCCCCTTGGGGTTAAGGGGGCTCCTATTTTAGAGGTATTCAAGGCCCACCTCAAGGCCCTCCTATTTGCTCAGGCATTTCTGGATTGAATGGTTAATTTATTGATCTGATTTGTTCATAAATTTTTATATGTCGCATTACTATTTTGTGTTTTTAATTATTTTGTATCTAATGATTCTATTTCTGAAGATGTATTCATTTGTTTGTACAGCACCCAGAACCTCTGGGATTGGGCATTTTTAAATAAATTTTGCCTTGCCTTGCCTAAATTAGAGATCAAATTTCAGCATGGAAAGTCTCTGTTGCTGCTGGCTTGCTATAGGCTACCTAACCATTAAAGATTTTAAGCTGGTTTGAAGCCCTCTCCATTTGCTGTTACTCATGAACTTACGATGCTTGGAAATTTTAATATAATTTATGCAATAGGTGTGTGTGGATAAACCATTAGATAAATTCATTTATACAACGTATGTTTTGGGATAACTGCCAGTATAAATAGAGAATAATGGATGGGGAAGGGTGTGATATGAGAATTTAATGCACACCGAAGTTGTGGGATGCTACATAAACCCCAAGAGCAAAGCCCGAGGGGTTTATCAAAGCATCCCACAATGAGAGTGTGCATTAAATGCTCATATGCACACCCTCCCCATCTTTAATTTTTTATAATAACGGGCCAGCAATTTTTCTCCAGCCCAGTTTCTGTAATCCTCAGAGTCAGTGCGTGCACACACACTGTACCTCTCATTATTTATTTAAAACTTTTTGACCTTTGTTTTCTTATTTTTTTCCACTTACATTTGAAGAGAGCTGTCCTGATTGGGTTGGCGCTGTGTGTGACGGCGCGGTGCCGTTCTGAAGTGGATGAAGGGCAGGATCAGCCAGATAGAGTTTGAAATGGAAAAACAAATGGTAGGATCAACCAAGTAGTGTAAAATAAGTAAAATAAATAAAGACAAATGGGAGTGTGAGGTCATTGTGGTGGCAGCTCCATAAGCAAGAGATGGAGCCGCCATGTTTGTGAGACTGTTTGGCCTGCCGAGACATGGAACGTTGGCCAATGAGGCAGCAGCATAGTTTGATTGGCATGGCTCGTGAATGTCATAACAACCAGCTGGTTGTTATGGAAAATATCAACCTGGTCAGTACACTGAGAGAAATTGCTGACCAATTATTATAAAGTGATATCTAAGCCAGCCAGTGAAGATATCACCGATATCTTCATGTTCCTATACATCATCTGTTATCTCCACATCCCTCTACGTCATATTGAAACTTATCTGGTTGATCCTGCCATTTGTCTCGTCATTGCAACTAGGCACGTTCACTTTTAATGCTTTTATCTGCCGTTAGCGAGCGGTGTCAATGATGTGCTGCCACTGGTTTAAGTTACGGCACTCTACTGTAAAATTCAAAACTGTGTCGTTGTACTCAATTTTTTTTCTTTTAAATGACCCCCTGATGGTTTACAGGCATCTAGCCCTTTCACTTTTCGTGCTGGTATGTAGCGTGGCTGAGTGGCATCAGTGATGTGCTGGCAGAAGCACTCTGTACTAAAAAATAAAAGAAAACATCTTCTTTTGATAATCGCACTTCTTTTCTTTGAAAGAAGCCACAGACTGTAGAGAGATAACAGTGAGCGAGTTGGTGTCTTCAGAGTAGTAGACGCAAGTACCAGTGAGCATTGCTAACGCTCGCTTGTGCTTACGTCTACTACTCTGAAGCAGCCGATTTGCTCGTTGTTATCTCTCTACAGTTGGCAGCTTGAAGTCTTTGTGGATGACACTAAACCAGGCAGTAGAGTTGACAGCGTGGAGGTGAAGGGACTTGCAAAAAGACTTACAAATGCTTGAAAGATGGTCTAATGTATGGCAGCTGAGGTTCAACACAACGAAGTGCAAGGTGTTGCATCCGGATAAAGGAAATCCTAGGACAGATTACTGGCTCAATTGGGTCAAACTCAGTACCTCACAGGAAGAAAGAGGCCTGGGGTCATCATAAGCAACACCCCGAAGTAATTGAGTCAATGCAACAGAGCTTACAGAAAAGCAAATAAAATAGGGACAGAATTTGACACTAGGAACAAGGAGGTGATCCTCCCACTCTATAGGTCCTTGGTGAGGCCTCACCTGGAGTACTGTGCCCAGTTTTGGAGCCTGCACCTTAGGAAGGACAGGGATAGGCCGAAGACCATGCAGAGAAGGGCAACCAAGATTATGCAAGACCTCCAATAACTCTCATATGAGAAACATCTAAAGGCACTAAACATGTACTCACTGGAGACTAGGAGAGAGAGAGGGGGGATGTGCTCGAGATATTCAGGTTCTTGAGAGGAATAAATAAGGTGCCCTACTCAGAATTATTCAATAGGGTAGTCAGCTCAATGACTAGAGGGCACGAGTGGAAGCTACTGGGAGGGAGCTTCAGGAGGGATCTAAGGGAGTATTATTTTATGGAAAGAGTCGAAACCATGAAATAGCCTGCCTGCCAAGATGGTAGGTGCAAGGACCATGGCAGCATTTAAGAGGGGGTTGGATAGAGCAAGGGCTCATGTAGAAGTCACAGGATCAGAAAGAGACAAAGGCTGGGTGGGGGGGGCTAGATCCTGGGACCTGTAGTAGGTCTTGGAAACTCTTGGGCAGACTAGATGGACCTTTGGTCTCCTTCTGCTGTCACTTTCTATGTTTCTATGTTACTTTCCAGTTAAGCTTAGGAAAGTAAACAGTAGTTCTGTTCCATGGTCGCCCACTTGCCTGTCAACATTAAAAAGAGGAAAGAACAAGAGCTGGAAGAAAGCTCAGAAAACTAAAGATCAGCAGGACTGGACACAATACAGACAGGTGAGAAATTATATGTAAAGGAAGATAGAGCAGCAAAGTCAAATTATGTAAGAAATAAAACTACAGAGACTGCAGGTGACTCCAAAAAGGTTTGGAGCATTATAAAAACCTTAAGTGGAAACTCAAAAGGCCAAAATGATATGAAGATATGTCAAGACAACAGTGAACCTGTGGAGGACAATAGGCTACCTAATGTGTTTGAGTTTTTATACAGTCTGGAAATTTTTTTCAGGGCACTGAAATGCTTGAAGGCAGTTCTAATGGGCCTATGCTAGCTGGAAGTAAGGAAGGATTTACTTTCATGAAAATTCCAGTGTCTGACGTCCTTGCTCTTTTGATAGATTTAAAAACAGGAAAAAGGCAATTGCCCTGACAAGATTTCCCCTAACATGTTGAAGTATGCAGTGTTAAATATTGTTGTCCTACTTACATTTTTATTTAATTGGCCTTGCATGTTGGGGAACTTCCCTTGGGCTGGAAACCAGCCAAGGTTGTACCTGTGTTTAAGGGTGGAAACCATGAAATGATGATGAATTACAGGCTGATATCCCTTTTCCCAGTAGTCTCAAGGCAGCTTCTGGATTTTCTTGGAAGAGTGGGACTTTATAACAGGTATCAGTTGAGATTTCAGGCAGACCATGATGTGATCTCATATGTATTGAAGGTCTTGGATGATCTCAACAAACTAATGAAATACAGTGAGTTCACTGATGTCATTTTTGTTGACCTATCCAAGGCCTTTAATACAGTGGCTTATCTAGTACTGTTGAAGGCAGTTTAGCATAGTGGTTAAGTGCACAGAGCTGCAAACTGTAGAATTGGGTTTGAATCCCTCAGCCACCACTTGCATACTATGTGACCAAAAGCAAGTCACTTACCTTCCCTGTGCTCCCAGGATGAACCTGGAAATAAGCCTTGGCTTAGTGTGTCTTTCCCAGCCAAAAATTGTAAACAAGCAAAAAAAACATAATGGGGTTAAGTGAAACAGCATTGTAATAGTTTGAAACCCACTTTAGTTAGAGAAGACAGTGAATGATGGTCAGTGGAACCTGGATATTGTTTTTTTTTTTTTCTATTATTTGTTTTTCCTCTGGGAGCCTGGCAGGTGGCTCCACCCCAACCCCAGAGGGACTTGGTCTTCGGTCCCACCATTTCCTGCCTGACCCTCCCAGTGACCCCCCATGGGTTACCCCCCCCGTGACAGGGCTGAGATGAGGGGTGTCAACTTTCCCCTCCCCCCAGAGACCAACATCCAGATTCCGGGGGGCCAGGACGGGCACTAGTGGAGCCATCATGGAGCCTGTCAGCTCCATTTTCCTCTTGGTTTCTCCCTTTCACCTCCTTGCCGACTCAGTACATTGGCAACGTGCCTCCCGACTCATATCACCCTCCAGCCACCACTAGCAGTTGATCAATGAGTGGGACAGCAGTCCCTCCCTGAGAGAGGAGAGCAGTCCTCAGGATGCTCAATCCTCTCTCTCCTCTACCGACCCCTGGTGCCCCGGGCTCATTCCCAAACCTGGGTCACCAGTGTGGTGTGAGGTGTGGCATCCAGCACCTCAACCCTCAGCGCCACTGGGCCAGCAGAAACCTGGATATTGTGAGAAGGGTTCTCCAGGAATCAGTTCTTAGCCCCCTTCTCTTATCCTATACTTGAGGGGGCTGAGGGAGTGTGCCAGAGTCACAGCCTACCAGCTGTGTGCAGAAGATACAGTGGTCTACTCCTTCGATGCCTCCTTCAATTTTTTTAGCTAAAAATAAATTGCAGAGGGCACATGATGAGCTGCAGGATTTCTTCAATGCTTCAAGATCAAAGTTAAGAAGTATCGTACCTCAACTGACTCTAAGTATGACGGATGGAAAAAAATAACTTTGAATGAGTGCAATAGCAAACCTTGAGCTGGATACAACTTGAAGCTAATACTTTGCATTTTTTGCTTTATTTTTTTTTTTTTTCAAATTAAATAAACTTTATTGAACAAACCAGTGCAAGAAACAAGAAACATTAGAAAAATATCAAGACTCATACACAATACGAATGAATGAAATGAAAGAAAGGTAAAAGTAAATGATGTACGTTTTTAATATATACACACAACTCCCTCCTCTTCACCACCTCCAACCAATCCCCCACACCCCTCCCCACTACCACCGGAGGGTACCCAGGAGACTGCAATCTTCAAACAAAAAGGAAAGAGAAACAAGTAGGCCAAAAAGGAAAACTGCACCTATAGAATGTCATAAACCAACATAAGGAGACAATAACTAAACTCAAATCATTAATAAAACTTGTAACGATTCCCAAATGCAATTATATGTAGATATTCAGCCAGTCATACTGGCAATAAGGTGCTTAGCTTGTAGAGCAGATAGTATCTCCCTATGCCACTCAAGATATTGAGGTATACACTGGTCAAGCCAGTGTCAAAGGATGACCTTCCCAGCACATACGGAAATTAGGGCCATATGCAGTCATTCGTTCACGACCAAGGCATAAGTATAATCTCCCAGAATACATACCTCAGGGAGAAATACATCCGATAATCCAAACAAGGGGTCCAGGCGGGTATGTTGGAGTTCTAGAAGGGAGTCACTCTCTCACAGGACCACAGAATATGAAGTAGAGTGCCCGGTTCTTTACCACATCTGGAGCAAATATCATCATGGAGTTTACCCATTCTACGCAGCTGAACAGGAGTGTAATAGAGGTTATGTATAATATTAAACTGCATAAGATAGTATCTATCCCATTTTTACATTTATAAAGGTGCTTCCAGATGGTAGTCCAGTTATAGGCCTCTGGGGTAAGTGGAAGATATTGGTCTAAGAATAAAACCTTAGGCCTTCTGCAGTAGCCAGAAAATCTTGTAATGCCCGATAATAGTACGAAATATGATGTGACATAGGGGCCTGATGAACTAGAGGAAAAAACAGTGTACCCAATGGGCAGAGCCATGTACCACTGCTGAAATGCTGAAGGAGCATGTGTGTTAATTGAAGATACCGGAAGCACAAAGAGATCAGCCAGTGATATTTAGCTTGGGCATCCCAAAAGGGAAGCAATTTTTGATTGAGTAGAAGGTCACCAACTGTCTGTAGTCCCAAAGCAGGCCAGAACTTCTCAGAGAGGATCTTGCTGGCTATATGGACATTAGCATTACCGAATGCTTTATTTAAATTTAAAATCATTAATCTATTCTTTGATAAAGATTTTTATGATGGGGATATATTAATTGTAATGTGCTCTACCAAATATAGTGATAAATCACTGTCTCAGCATAATTAATAAATTAGTGATGGTGACCTTTTGCAGTAATCTTGATCCTCCATGTGTTAAAGAAAAAGATTCTGAGATTCTGAAGAAAACGTAAACATAAATATTATATAGTATTAAGGTATAATCTGTTTTGATCAGAATTATAACAATTAAGAAACTGAATATGTTATTTATATTGATGATCTTATTCTTTAAACATATCTATTTTATGATATGTGTGTTAAAATTTGTAAAGTACATGCAAGTTTTCATATGTCATTATTAAGTGTGGAACAACTAACTGTACTCATCTGGGTATCTACTGTAACTGACCTCTGCTCAATGAATTTTTCCTGTGAATAAAACTGAAACTAAAATTGAAATTCTTCTAAGTGATCCAATACTTAAAAAAATTGTGTCTCATGATCTTCCAGAGGCTTTCCAAAAATGATGGCATTCCAGAAAGTTCACATCTTCCACCACTTATTCTACAAGTCTTTGGAAGGTTGCAGACACACCCAGTAAATCTCTTGTGGCATCCTGAGGAATTTGTAGAACACCAGCGGACAGACAAAGGCAGTCTTTTCAAGGATGGATTTTGCCATGGGTATCTGGTAATACCAGCTTCTCAGTGCCAGCATAGAAAACCACTGACCTCCATTCAAGTAGTCCAGGATGTCTTGTGCAGGTGAGCATTGACCTTGACAATGATGAGAATCTCGGACTACAGGTTGGCTTGAGGACACATTAATGAGTAGGTTTCGACCCGTCCCTCTACAATGATAGCATCCTCTAGGAAAGTAATCCAAATGCAGATGTCTCCTCAGTATAGATACACATTATTACTCAATTCCTAGACATGAAGTCCTTCCAAGGGCTCTAATGTTTGATATGCCAGGTATTTATCATAATAGTCTTTGAACACAATTGCACCTTGAGATCCACTATCCAGCATAAAATGGGTGGGTCTTCCATCCACTTCAACATCCAAAGATGGTCCAACAATTTATGATCAGTCAGTAGGCTTCCTACCACAGTTCTTCTCATATTACACAGCTGTTTATACTTAGGAACATCTTGCATCTGGGGCGCTAGCACACTCCCTTACTGGGCCCCATTTGAGTTTTCCTGATTCTGTCTTCTCTTGATCAATAACTTGTATACTCTCTGGAAATCCTTAGGATTATGGCATTCTCATCTCACATGCCCAAACTGTCTGCAATGGTAGGAAAAATGTCATCCCACCAACTAGGTGTCAGAGGAAATCTTTACTTTGCTGTTACTGCCAAAGGGTTGTGCCTACAGGTATCATGGCACCAGCCAAATGAGGCATGCCAGTCTCTGTCATTGGGTATGCAACTTCCATGGTTGCCAGTACTAGCTGTGTCAGTTTGTCAGTTCTTTCCATTAATTCCTCATTGCTGGGCCTGAGGGGTAGTTACAGGGGTGATCCCAGCCATTCAGTTGGGCCTTGAGGATTTCATTATGGGTAATAGCCTTTCTTTTTGCTCTCTTACTTCTCCTGTGAGCTCACCATATGGTGGAGGTTTATCTAGCTGATCTCTCCACCAAATGTTTAACAGTATCTAGTCCAAGTACACTGCTACATTTAGTATTTGCATCACTCAGGCACAATCCATAGTCTCAATGGTCAGGCATCTTTTATGGTAGTTCCACTGCATAACTTTTCCCAGCTTTGTTAAGAAATATGACAGCTGCCTGCCTTCTTGCTGCTTTGTCATGGACAACATCCTGAGGCTGGTTCTAGACTTTTCCACATTGCAAACACTCATTCTAGAGTCACTGGGTAAGTCTGGGCAGTAACATTCAAGTTGGTAGTCTTGAGGATTACCACAGCATCCAGGGCAAGTCTTCTCAGACATTTTCCCATTGGAGACCTCTTCTCTACATCAGAGCACTGTAGGTCTTGTACCATTTGAGTATCTTGCTCGATCCAAGGATCAAAGTCATCCTTCCCAGTGGTAGTTGGTTTGATTCTTGAAACAGGATGGTGACTCCAGTACTCCTTGTACTCCCTTGCTGGTTGCTGCACCTTCTTCATAAGGCACCCTATGGCACCCAGAATTTCAGCAGTAGATGAACCCTCCTGTTCCACCATGTTCAGGAAGTTGTTAAGGTCTTGTTCTGTTTTTTCTTCTTGCTCTAGCAATTTCTTGACTTTGGTGCCCCAGCTCCCTGGAGGAGATGATCCTGTGGAACCCTCTGAGGCGTTGCCCTTGCTATACAAGTGCTATATCTCATCCTCCTGTCCAGGAGTCAACAACACAAGCAGCTTCATAGACAACAGGTCTTAATCCGTTTCCATGAATAGACTTACAGTTCTGTTGCTGGGGACTCTAATCACATGTTGAAATTTCACTTTACAGATGCCAGATAATTCATGCAATAAGATTTCCAGCAGGCCATTAGGATTGCCATACTCAGGGATGTTGTTGACCTTATTTTGGTCCAAACCCTGTTGCAAAGACCATTTTTTTTTGTTTCCCTAAAAGCCATACTGAATTTCCTGCAATTTCAACCAAATTCTCAACATTTCTAAAATTGTCAAAATTTTCTTCAGAGGGTGGCATCACTGGTAAGCACTATTTGATGATCCCAGATATGTCCTGTCTAGTGAATAGGAGATCCCAGCAGTGCCTCCAAAAATGTAACTTGGTTATTGTGCAGATGCTGGATGTTATTCAAGGTTACTGCCTCTCTTTTGCCCATAGGGACTACAAATAAGTTTGATGGGCCTGTGCTCATTACACTCCTCAGATGATGGGGGTGTCTTTCCACGAAAGAGTAGAAAACAGTGAGGTGCCTCCATCTAAAGAAAGATGAGTGGGCAAAGGCAAGTGTACAATACTACCCCTGGGATACAGTACCACCTCCTCCCCCCACAGGTTACAGACACTACCCTGAGATCGACCAATAGCAATATTTAGATTTAGCAAAAATGCAGTTTGGTATACTACAGGTTATATGCTCGCTGATATAAAGCTCACACACAGTCCAGAAAAATAAGAACAGGACTTTATTAACTGCAATCAAGCCTCTGTGAAAGGAAACTGCGGTTAAGCAATAGGCTGTTATTTCTAATATTAGCAGTGCAGGCCCATTGTATTGGAAACAGGCCTTCCCCTGCAACACACACGGGATTCCTTTGCTAAATTCTGTACTATTAGCCCCACTACCCACAATAATGGTAGTCCCAGAGGCATAAACAAACCCCAGCAAAAGATTTTACTTTCAAGATATGCTAATTACTTAATTTCAACAGTTACTGGGTACCTAGGTCAACTAGCAGTTGCTGGCCTGATGTTGCATAGTCCAGGATCTTGCATTGGTGCACTTAAAGATTTACTGCAAGCTTTTAAAAAGAAACCCCACAAGACTGATTTGTTTTTGCTAGCAATAGCACATGATGAGGTGTAGCTTATGTGCTGATAAGAGCACACCTAGGTGTGTACTAAGGCACAAGGCGCTTGCGCTGAGTGCCTTATGCACCTAGGCGTGCTCTTATCAGCAAGTAACCCACACCTCGGAGTGTGTTATTGCGCTTATAAAATGGGCTAAATGAAATTGAGATGCCATTTTTAAAGTTCAGTATTTTCTTTTTATTGATTTGTCATTAAAGTTGATCAATTGAGAGGATTTCATAGTTTAGAGAAAAAATAGTGCCATATTACTTTTTGTAACTGAGTAGTTAATAGTGTTACAATAGTGTTAAACAAGTTTGTTTTACAGGTTTTTTAAATGTCACACTGTTGAACTTTTTTTATTACACAAGACAGGTGCTTTTAAACTGTTTGTAACTTTAACTGAACATTTTTTTAACTGGAAACATATAGGACGTTTTAGTACTATTCATTTTGTTTGGACAGATTAATGAATTTAACATTTTGCATCACACAGTGCTGTATGGTAAAGGAAGAGTTTTTTGTTATAGCTTTAAACTCCTGGATGATTGGGAGGGTTCCCAATTCTGATTGCATGTTTTCAGTGCAGGAAGTGATATTATTTACATTTTTGGCATGCGTGGAGGAGCTATGCATGGAGGAGCTGCAGGATGGCTGGATGTTTTCTTCATCTTCAAGTGCACTTCGTGGCGGTTTCTTTGTTTTGAAGGTGCTGAAAGGTATTTCGTGTGTTCTGCTGTACTTAATGTGGTGCTGGCATATTCTGACATTTTTTTGGGCAAGTTCTTCTACTTTGTGTGGACTGGGCGATGAAGAGTTTTCGGCGCTTTTTTGGTACACGCGCCAATCTGTTACTGCTTTAAGAAATAGCTCGCACGTAATTACTGCTTTCCCCGTAGTCAGGATTTTTGGTTTATAGGTCTTTTTTCTCACAGGCTCTGGTGATTTTAATCATACTGCTGTCTGGTTTGTTGTCATCGACTATTTCCCATGTTCCGTTGAATGAGCTGTGGCAGTGACCTTTTGTTTACTGTTTAGAAAGGTCAATGATTCGCATTGTGAGGTGCCTTTGATGTGGACAGTAGTGCCGGTTGGCTAGTATATCATCTGATAAGGACACAGCTCAGATGATGTACTAGCCAATCAGATTGCTGGATTTTGGAAGCCCATTTTATAATACCAATTATAGAACCAAGGTAACTGTAATGCAACAGACAGGTAGTACTCTAACCCCAGCAACTGTGCTTCTAGATTGATTTGGCATTTTCTCTGTAACTCCATGGCGATTTTTTTTGTGTTTTTCTGCTGATTACATTATTTCCTATGGAAGATGATCTTTGCTGTTTTCCTGTATAACCAATGCAAGTGTATGGGAAGAATCTTCCTGTAGATGACAGCAAATCCCTGTATAATGCAGGAATCCTTGTAGATCTGGAAGCCCTGCAACAATTATGATCCAAACAGAGAATTGTTTTTTTTTAACTAGAAGTGTCTTCTGAATTTCTGACTGGCTTGGCCAGCCCAGTACATATGTGATTGATTAAGAGGATCTCACAGGCTGGCACAGGAACACAGGAGCAGCTCTATGATGGATGCTTCAGGTACAGGCTAGCACTGAGGAGTAAAAGCAGGCAGACCCCCTTGTTCAGTACGTAGTTGCTATCACTCTGCAGTAGTTCACTTCTGGCTCAGCATTCACAGCAGCACAGCTGTGGTGAAGGCCAAGGTGAGATCTAGACCAGGGTGCTCCTTCACCGCTTCCTAGGGTGCACACTCAACAGGGGTACAAAGGTACTCAGAACAAAAGCTTCAGTTACACCAGCAGAGGTAGAAGGGGCTGATCTCCTACCTCAAAGTTCCAGCAGCAGTTCCTGGAAAATCTGTGCAACAGCACTGTTTGTCAGCAAACAGCAGCAGCTCAGCTTGGATGGAACTTCAGCAAGATTTAACAGCACAGCAACAACCTTTGGCTCTGAATCTGGATAGGACTTCAGCTCTCTCCTCTCAGCACATTTTTTATCATCACTGCCTGAGAAGGACTGTCTGAAATCAATCCTAACATGTGTAAAGGTTCCAGCATGGGCTTCCGACTTTCTGACTCCACATTTCAGCTATCAGACACTCACAGTGGCAGTTTTTGACTAAGGAATGGTACAAAAAAGGCACAAAGCACATCGCTGTTCTGACTCCTAGAGTGCCTCGGGCATTTCCTCTGTGACCCTCAGGCTCTGATTGGCTGGTCCTGGGGTCAAAGGTCTCCATAATGGTGGTATCTGTACTGTTGTATCACTAAATTGCAAAGCTACTTATTTAAATGGGCAGCTTGCCTAGAACAGGTCTAGCTCAAAACAGCACCAGCGAAATGGCATGGTCAAAAAGCATGCCATGTGGATACCAGAAATCAGGCACGGTGAAAAGCCGCTCTTATATATATATATATATATATATATATATATATATATAAACAATCTCCGAAACCGTGCGCACTATTATGATGGCGCAATTTTTGACCACACAGTTTTGCTGGTGCTGTCTTGACTGGATACTGACTAGAACACTGGTAATCAGTTTACCATTTTTAGCCTTCCTATATGTGATGTCCAGTGATTCAGCAACAGTAACAGTGGTCCAATATAGTGTCCAAGAAATCATCCACTTCAAGCAACAAGGGTGCTCCCTTTCATCAGTGGAATGGAGCACTAGTAAAATATCTCCTCTACTCTCCTCCTCTTCACCACCTGTTCCCCAACACTAGTTCCAGTCAGAGGTCACAGGCAACAATGGCAAATCACTTTGAGCCTCAGGTGGAAGCTAAGCCCCACAATGGGGGGATTACACCAGTGTAGTGGCAAAACCTGCTCTTTGTTTTAGCTACCAAAACCCTATCTAATACTCCCCAGTATATTGTTTCTTTTCATACCCCTTCTTACACTGAGATTAAGATTGCATACTACTGTCCATTATTACCCTCAGGTTCCTTTCTTCTGTCAAGGTTTTATCCATTTCCCCATTAATTCTGCATTTACCTTGTTTTACAGCTTAGACCAAAGGACTACTTAGGATCCTTGATGCAATGTTTATACACTGTACTATGTGACCTATGTATAAATACTAGCAAATGTTATGTTTGTGCTTTCTGTACTGACGTGGAGCCTTTGCAAAGGAGTCTATGACTCAAAGGATTGTAATTTCGATACTCTTCAATAAATAAATAAAATAAATTTAATGTGCAGAATCCTGTTGATAACATGGATCACGTAGCATTTTTTTCATTAAATATGAACTGCCATACTCCTGATCACTGTTCATGTCTCTCCGTTTCTTTTATCATGTGTTTATCTCCTCATTATTGCCATTGTCTACCCTTTCACAGAAATTTGTTATCACCTGAAAACAAACTCATCTTTCTGTGCAATGCCACTCCTCTGTCACTTATAAATATATTGGACAGTACTAGTCCCAGTAGGGACACCACACACATAGCTTTCCTGATTTTGGAGAATTTCCCATTTAGGACAACTATCTCTGTCCTGTCAAACAGCCAGTTTCATATCCACCTAGTTAGTTTGTTTCAAAGATTTAATACAACATGTAAGATCTATCAAGGGGCAACACACATTTTCTTGTTTAACCATTTGTCTCCTTGATATAATGTACATGTATCATTTTGAGGAGAAACATGACAAAGTATCAGCTGAGGTTCTGAAAATCATGCAGCCACTCTGCTCAAATTCCATTCTGACACATATGTATAGCCTGTCTGCTCTTTTTTCACACAGACCAACCTTTCTGGATCCAGGCAACCCACAGTTCTGACATGTCTTACCTGTGACAACTAACCCAATGGATTTTCTACCATGGTGGGGCTTTCAGCGGTATCCCTCTCCAGAAACTGCACATATCTGTTGCAACCAAGAGGAGGCACAGGGCTCAGACATACCAGGCCAACACAGCATCCTATGTTCCCTGCAGCTTTTCTTTCAGTACATACCCTGCCTTCCACTTGGATCCCAGCACTAGGAGTCCTCAACCAAGAGCAAACAATGGTGTGGAAATGAAGACTTGCCTTGCCCAATCCTGTCTCAGAACAGGAAAGATTTCATCATTTAACGTGAGCTTCCTACAACAATGCAATTTTAATTTTGTTGTTTTTGAGATAGCCAACAAGTTTAGCACATTTTATAAAATGAGCTTAAGAAACCGTAGGCTGTGATTTGCTAACACATGTTATGTGACCACGGATCACTGCCTCAAATACTTCATGCTGCTGTTTCTTTTCTTGTTTTTTCATATGACATTTTGCCCCTGAACCATTCACTTTTTCTTACTAGTCATGTCTCATGCTGATGAACCCCATCCTTAAAAAAGCAGACATCCTGAACAGGTACTTTTACACAGTCTTAATAGTGGAGGGGGAGATCGACCGCCAGGGAGTACCAAGAACAGGGATGGGGGGGATAAACAAACAGTTTCAGAAAAGAAGTGTCCAGCAGGAACTTATAGGTCTGAAGGTGGACAGGATATATCCAATGGTTTAAAGGAACTGAGCGATGTGCTAGCTGTCCCTCGGACAGCCTTATTCAACAGCTCACTGGAAACAGTTGCCATTCCAGAAGACTGGAGAAAAGTTGATATAATCCCTCTACATAAGAACGGCAGCAGGGAGGAGGCTAGCAACCACTGGCTGGTCAGTCTTACATCAATGGTGCAGAAATTAATGGAAACTCTGCCAAAGAAAAGACTGGTTAAGTATTTTGAATCCCCTTCTGGCCATCAGGGCACCCATCAAAACGCACTCGTCATTAGGACGCCACAAGGGGAAATTCACCATCCTCTCCCCAAGGTCCCCCCTGAGTTAGAATAGTTAAAAAGGGGGTGCATGGGGGTGTAGCCCCCTGCAAAAAGACAGGACAACAAAATCTGGACTTGGCACCCTAATGAGCAGACATGTCCTGATGGGCATGTTCTGGTGGTGGAACCTTTTGAGTCCAGTGAGCTGCAAGACTACAGGTAGCACAGATTCATAGTGTGGGAAGGTCATGCCAAATGAATCTGATAGAGTTCTTTGACTGGGTGACCAGGGAAATAGATAAGGAGAGGGCAGTGGACATGGTCTGTCTGGACTTCAGCAAGGCTTGCAATGATGTGCTGCACAGGAGGCTGATAAAGAAACTGAGCAGCCTAGGGATGGGATCCAAAGTGATGAACTGGATGGACTTATCACACGAGAGGAGGCTGAGGGAGTTGAACATGTACTCACTGGAAGAGAGGAGGAACAGGGGAGACATGATTGAAACCTTTAAGTACATGAAAGGAATAAACAAGACAGGTACAGAGGGGCTGTTCAGAGTAAGGAGAGGAGGGACACCAGGGGCCATGATATGAGACTGGAGGGAGGAAGGTTCAGGAGGGAGATGAGGAGACACTTTTTTTACAGAGAGGGTGGTGGCTGGGTGGAATGCATTACCTGTAGAAGTGGTATCCAGTAAAACACCAGACTGCTTCAAAAGGAGATGGGATAGGACAAGGGGGAGGGTCAATGAAGGGGAAGGGTGGAAGGAAGGGGCAGCTGCAGAATAAGAGGTGCTAGCTGCACATTCGAGCAGACTTGATAGACCTCTAAGCCTTTTTCTGCTGGCAAATTTTGTATGTTCGTAACTGGGTTAGAAACTTGTTGATAAGTAGAAGACAGAGAGTGGTGGTAAATGGCTAGACAAGGAGTGAGCATGGCTCAACAGACACTAACACACCAAAAAAAGACCACATTTCATCATAGGATTACATTCAATAGATTTATTCAAGCAGTTAAAAAAGTGACACTCGCCCACCACTAGCCCGCAAACATTTTCGTGCTCAACATGTTTTGTTAAAGCACCTTGATAAAGCATATGTGAATGCGAGAACATCTGGTGGGCTAGCAGTGGTGAGTGCTACATTTTTAACTGCATTAATAAATCTTTTAAATATAATCCTACAACCATGTTTTTTTTTTTCTACTTGGTGTTTCACCATCTGTTGAGATGTGCTCCCTCCTTGTCTGACTGTTAGTGGTGCATTGTTTGGCTTCAGACGTGAAAACCCTTGAGCTACCTATTTTTGCTTTTCTTGTGGAAAACAGCACATACTTGAATGATAGAGCAGTGATCAGTGGGGTACCACAGGGCTCAGTAGCAGTACTGACACTTTATGGCACTGGGTCCAAACAGTGCTGACAAGAATAGCATCAGCATGGTGTGCGCTGTAAAAATGGCTCCTTTTTGTTTTGCTCTCTTGTCTTGATTACAGGACCATGGACAGTGACCATGGGTGTGCTAACAGTAAGTGCTGTAAATCCACCCTCACTGTCCATGTGAGCGCTTACCAGACTAGCGCTGTATAGAGTGCCACTATTCTGGTAGCACTCAATTGATGGGGTACCCTCTTCACTGTCTTCATAAGTGACATTTCTGAGAAACTGGAAGAGAATTTCTGTCTTTTTGCAGATGATACCAAAAATCTGCAATAGGCTGGGCACTCAGGAGGGTGTAGAGAGAATGAGCAGGGATCTGGAAAATTTGAGTAGTGGTCTAAAGCATAGCAGTTAGAGTTCAATACCAAAACATGCAAAATCATGCACCTAGGAAATAGAAACCCAGGCACTGAGTATAGGATGGGGGAAGGTACTGACAGTCACTAAACAGGAATGGGACCTTGGGCTTATCGTGTCTGATGACCTCACAGTGACAGGGCAGTGTGACAAAGCAGTGATTAGGGCTAATGAGATGCTAGGGTTCATAGGGAAGGGTATATCCAGCAGGAGGAAGGAGGTGGTGTAGCCATTGTATTGCTCACTAGTGAGACCCACCTGGAGTACTATGTCCGGTTTTGGAGGCCGCACCTCAGAAAGGACATAGACAGGGTGGAGGCAGTCTAGAGGAGGGCAGCTAAAATGGTGCAGGGGTTTCACACAAGAAACTCTACAAGAAGAGACTGAGGGATCTCAGCATGTACACCCTTGAAGTGAGGAGAGCGAGAGGTGACATAATAGGCTTACAAGTACATCACAGTGGTGAAAAGGGTGCAGGAGGGAAGTGTATTTCAAATGAGAAGGAGCACCAGGACCATGGGGCATGCGATGAAACTGGGAATTTAAGAGAGACATAAGGAAATAATTCTTCACTGAAAGGGTAGTAGGTGCCTGGAACAGACTGTCAGCAGAAGTGATTGAAACAAAAACAGTAAGGGGGCTTTAAGCATGCATGGGATAGACATAGGGGTGTATTAAAAAAACAGGCAGGGAGAAGGAAAGGTCACCAGAAATCAGTTAGGATATGCAGAAACAGATTAGCCAGGCAACATCTGGGTAGATTAGGTGGCCAAACTGTCCTTTTTGCCAACAGTTTCTGTGTTTCTGTATTTCTGTGTCCATCTCTACTCCCACTGTCAGGACCAGCAGGAATCCATACAGAGCAAGGCCCAAGAGTGACTGATGACCACGATACTGATGGTTCCCATACATGGGGTTTTATGGCTTTCCCTGATTTTGCTAGGCCTACCGGCCACTTCCTACCACCCACATGATGCCAGCCAGTGCTCCGACAGGCTCACAGACATGCAGCATCCCTTTGTGAGGAGGCAAGCTCCCCAGCCCTCAGCAGGGGTCACTGCAGCAGTAGGACCTGATGCAACCACTCTGCAGCTAGGAGCACCATCACATGGTGACACCTCCCAGCCCCCCGAGCCACCTGGCCAGCTCCTGAGACCACTCCTGAATGTAGGTCCCTAGCACAGTACTACTATGAGCTGCCACCTGACCATCAGACAGCCATCCAAGCATCTGTATCTCAACAATGGAAACAGCAACAATCAAAGAATTATATAGACATCTATGAAAACATAGAGAATAATACATGGGGTTGGGTTGTGTAACCAGAATTTTATGCAAACCCAAGGTGTCTGATGCTTTATAAACTCAGAGAATGAAGCTTGAGGAGTTTATGAAAGCATCACACACCTAGGGTGTATATAAAATTCTGGATTAAAACCAGAAATGCACGTTTTTTTTTTTTTTTTTTTTTTTTTATAATTGCTGGTCCCACTGGCTGAACAAAGCTGTCTCCTTACACTTGGGGCTCATCCAGCCAGTGAGGATCTCATCAGCTGGCAGGAGGACAGTACCCAATTTTGCGTGGAGGGGTGTGGGGTCTACCACCACTTGTCTGCCCAGTGAGAGCATGTAAATGCATGAATGAGTGAGGGAGAGCATGAGCCTTGCCTGCCCCCAGCCTAGTTTGAGACTCATACTTTGAGAGCAACATGTTTGATTGACAGTTCTCAATTACATACAGCCAGTTGTAATGCATAATTACAAAAGTTATGTATATATTAAAGGTGATGTCTAGTAATTATGATGAACTTACATCCTAAAAGGTAAACATAACAACCATGGCATAGCAATGTAAATAACTTTGTTCATTTTTTAAACTTATTTTTTAAGTGTATTACTTTTTTTTATAAACTTTTAGAAAAAGCCAATTTCATAAGCAGAATAAGTCCTTTCAAGGTAGACATTTTAAAGAATCAATGCAATCCTTCATGGTTACTTGAAAGTACTCAGCACTCACAACACACCCAGGCACGTATCCATTCCCCAACATGACTCCCCCACCTCCCAGCATTTTTGTTGTGTTGCTAGCATGCATGTGCAAGAAACACATTGCTTCAGTAGAGCCAGTTAATGAGCAGGCCATTATGCACAAATATACTCATGTCACAATCAGCTGTGTTCTGTAAAAACAATAGTGTGCAGCTGTTAGGGAACTTGGCACATTCTTCTGCTGGTCTGCTCTCTCTCTCTCTCTGTCTCTCCTTCCCTCTCCCCTCTCCCTCTCACACACACACACACACACACACACACACACACACACACACACTCCAGAGTCCAGAGCTACGGCAGTTAAGAAATCTTCTGTCAAATGATGTTTTTATAACCTTCAATCTGAAATGTATTACTCTGGCAGTGTAACATTTCCCACATTGAAACATCCGTTTGGGGTGGATTTCAACATTATGCAAATGTACAGTACTAGTTTTAGGAAATACTCCTCAGACTTTTTTTAATGAGTACCAATACTCACCCAACATTTGTCATTTTCCTCCACACTCCAGAGAATAGTGCTTCATAACATAACTGGTTATTCAAAATGAGCATTTTTTCCCAGATTTACAGCACCTGTATGCATCCCAGTTTTGTTTACTCGCTATATTTTAAAACTGGTGAGCAAATTACTCCTACCTGCCAAGATTATCTGGACCTCGTAACTTCGAGAATTTTTTGATATTTTCACTCCAGATTTTCCACATTGCCATTTTACCACACCTCCTTATGAACATACAGGTAACATTTTTCACATCTCACCTGAAGTGTGTTTTTGCACATGTAGCGCACAATGGCGCAGTCAGTGTGCAAAATCAATGTTCAGGCCACATTAAGAAAATCAGTAACTGTTCATAAGCAGAGATCTTAAACTGGCTATGTTGAAAATTTGGTGACAAAAGTCCATAAAATGACAGTGTTACGAGCGTGCGTTGCACAATTTTCACGCACCCTCATAGGTTCACAAATTCATAATATTTACAGTCCAGATTTCCAACATTGGCATTTTTCCACACCTCCTTATGAACAGTATAGCTGTCATTTTTCACACCCTGGCCGAAATGTGTTTTTGCACTTCCGGTGCAGAATAGCGCGGCCGCTGTGGGAAATCAGTGTTCGGGACAGATTAAAAAATCACAGTGACACTGTTCATGAGCGGAGGTCCAAAAATTCCTATGTTGAAGATCTGCTGTAAAAAAATCCCCAAACTGATTACATTACGGGTGTTCGATGTGCAGTTTCTATGCACACTTGTGACTTCACCATTTTTTTTTTATATTTTCACTCCAGATTTTCAACATTGCCATTTTTTACACCTCCTCATGAACAGTACAGCTGTCATTTTTCACATCCTGTTCGAAATGTGTTTTCGCACCTGTGGCACCAAATGGCACAGTCGCTGTGCAAAATCACCTTTCGTCTAATGAACTGATAGTGTCACTGTTCATGTGGTGGGGTCACAAAACGCCCATGTTGAAAACTTGGAGTAAAAATACCAAGCAACGCCCAGGGTGTTAGGGTTTTCAACCATAACGCTCTACCCTGTAGTAACTGACAGGCATCAGGCGTGTGACTTGTGATTATCGACAGTAATGCTCATGCCATTCCACCACCACCCCCACCCTGCAGCCAGTGACAGGCATCGAGGTGCACCTTGGACCCTTTGGCCTCAGAGTTCACCCCATTCTCCTATACTGCACCCATTTCAGCGTATTTCCTTATGGAATGAGGTGAGTGTAAAGCCCGGACACCGCAAAGCACACCTCAGCACTTGTAAGTGTCTGCAGGGTAGGGTGAGGTGAAATGTTATGACCGTTATGGGCAACAACCCAAATGCACACCCCAATGTCTGTCCATCTCTGAAGGCTGGGGGTGGAGTTGGCGTCAGTTCAATACTTCACTGCCATTCCCATACGGCATCTGTCTAACTCCTGCACTTCCACTGCTAATGCCAGCAAGCAACACATGGCATTGACAAATGTTTGTTTAAACACTGCTCACTTGCATCAAAACACTGTAAAGTACAGGTTGAGCTGGCACTCTGTGTTTCAGACAACCCTGCTTAGCATACATTTTCTGTTTTTTTAATTACTGACAATAAGTGCAGGAATGAAAGAATATTCAGGACTGTTGAACAAGCCATTAATCTACAGAATCACAGAACCATGGGGCATGTTACATGCTCAGCCAGACTGCACTGCCTATTTGTATAGGCAAGAAACAAATGGGGATACGCTCACACAGGAGCCAATCCTCTCACTGTGGTAGTCAGGCTGAAAACTGATTTCACGCATGGACTTTCCACTCCAGAAATGCTCCGTTTGCAAAAGGCCAATCAGGTAATAGTTCCCACACCATGATGTCCAGTGGGAACAGGATAGAAAAAGCTCCACAGCAACCAGATCCCTTGGACATCGTAGCCAGGCAACACCTGAAGAATGCAGCAAGTCCTCTCAAGGAGGACTGAAACAGAAAATAAAACTAGGAATGCAGAAAAGACCTTTTCATGAGTAAATGTGCAGTAGGTTCGCATCAGGAGGAGGGAAGCAGATGGAGATTGATACTGATACTGATAATGTTGAGTTATAAAGAGTATGGGGAGGGCAAGGGAAGTGAGGATACTGTTTGCGGGGTTTGGGCCCCTTTCACAAAAACATCACATCAAAGCAGAGGAACTTAAACTTAAAAAAAGCTTGAACTCTGTCTGGTTCCATGAAGCAGTTTGAGATCAAATCTTAAGAAGTTCATATAGTTCCTGTCTTAGTGAACATCAAAATAGCATAACCACAAAATCCAAGATTTGGGAGAGGGCATAATAAAGAAGAAAGAAGGCAGGAAGGTGAATACTAATAATAACATTAATTGCTAATACTTTTAAAGAGTAGTTAGCAGACAATTTCATGTTCTTAATCAGTGTCCATGAAATCTGTTGGAAGGTCAACACCAGCTCTATCAATTTGCATCAAGAATGGGAAAATGAGTCACCACCCTATGACTCATACTCAGAGGTTATATATGCCCTTTATTGTAGGCTGTGATATTTAACGAATTCAATACACCTTTCATCACTGTTAGTGTTAGATTTGAAGAAATATTTCCTGATTCACTGGTGGATTGAACCACTGGACCAGTCAGTAGCAAGAGAAAAAGACAAAGAGGCAGGTACAGCAGAAACTGATCATATGACAGTGGATGCAAAACTGGTTCCATGTTAACTTTCTTATCAGTAACATCACTTATACAATGCAGGGGAAGAGCATGTCTTTTATTATTTGTTTTTGCCACTGAAATATTCTCAGTAAAGATAAATAATTTATTTTCATTTTAGCCATTCATCTCCTCTTTAGACAGGTCACAAATGAACTCTTGTCCAATGGGAGAGCAGCTGAACAATGCCTGATTGTATCACAATGGCCAGTACTGTACTCAAAACAGAGCAGTGAAATCAAATGGAAAAAGGTAAATCTTCATGAAACAAACTAATTTAAAAGCTTTACAATTAAAAATGCATTGTATTAATCAGGACTCATGATGACCTGAATCACAATATACCACTTATCAACACTGTTGGGGGTCAGGACTTAAATAACTCACTTATAGGTTTGCCACTCATGAGTTATTATCCTGTTCCTGAAGGTAAATGTCGTGTTTTGAGTCAGGTTATTGTGTATCACCTATTTCTTACCACTATGAAAAGATGTTCAGAGAAAATACTTGAAATTCAGCTAAACCATTGTAATACTGTAATACTGTCATAATCAGGTCTGCCCATACTCTTTGTTATTATGATTATTTTTGAAAGCACAGTTTAAAGTATCAAAGTGTGTCATAACCCACAATATACAAGGATGTCATCCACTATTGGTAGTGCAGTGATGTCCAACTTAAAGGATTTACATAGTAACGTAGTAATTTAAGGTCAGAAGGGATTCTAGGTCCATCATGTCTACCCTCCTGCTTCATAAACAGGTGTGAGTAAGCATGCTGCACAAACATGTATTAATTTAAAGGGGTTCCCTGCCAACTCAGCAACTCTGAATATTTAGTGATTCTCTCAATAAGCAGAAATGTGTCAGAGCATGTGCTGTCGGCACTGTGTATTGTGAAGACCTGTACTGTCTTCATTTTCACCATCTCCACTGATTGGGATGTTCTATAGGTTCATCAACCTCTGGAAGAAGAAGTACTTCCTAACGGTACTCCTAAATTTAAAGCAGCAGTGCAACTAAATTGGGCAAAACATTTGACCCTACCTTTTTTCATTTTGAAAAAAATTCTAGGCATCTTCCAGTTTTATTTGGTGGTATAATTTTTAAATCCACCAAAATGTGAGTATCTATAAATGTTTTAATTGATTTATTTTTCTCAAGAAAAAAAGAGGCTGCTGCATTTTGCTTAGAGATCTTCTGTGGTGCATTGTGATAAGTCGCTACTTACATGTTTACGCACTGCCAAATCTTGTGTTGCTGATTTATCTATTATGTACTGTATAATCCTGTGTTGTATTCCACCCTTTATTGTTACCCAGTTCATACCTCAAAAAGGGAACTCCAGGGCCCAGTGGGCCTACCCGGTCATCAAAATTAATAAATAAATAAATATCATTGTAGATGAGGGTGGGATAGGATCAAAAATGTAAAAAAAAAGACTCATGGTGCACAGCACAGGAGGTACCTAGACAAGTACATTTGACATGCATGCTAATATTTTTCTGAACTGTAACTGAAACTAGCTTTTTTGGAAAAACATTTTTTGTTGCACTGCTGTTTTAACACTTCTGAGTTTCAGAGCGTGTCTTTGCATCCTGATACAGGACAGCAGATCAAATATCTCTGTCTGCTGGATCTTGTCAGTACCCTTGAGTATGCAGAAGACCGAACTCACGTCTGATCTCCGACTCCTTTACTACAAGGTGAATTAGGTAAGGGCCACCAGCGTATCCTCATAGCTTTTGTCTCAGGAACTGAGGCCAGCAGGTAGGGTTCAGAGCATCATTTGGATGCTCCCGTCCCAGAGGGAGGGATGCTTGCCACATTGCTCTGCAGTGGTTCCTGGTGGTGGCAGGGTGGAGGTGCCTTTGGCAGCATGGATTACCACATACTGTTGGGCACCCATCCAGGCCAGCCACAGCATGCATGAGACTGAGGGAGGTGAAGGGGGGAAAACAGGTGGACAGGGAAATGGTGCACCAATATGCAGGATGATGACCTCGCAGTCCTCCATGCCAGTGCCTCCCTGCAGCATACCACGGAAAGGGGCCCCTCAAGCTAGCATCCTGAGTGTTCTGTTCCCTCTGCAAGTCATGAGGAGACCCCCGACAGTGACAAACTGTACAATTCAGAAGGAAAGTGAGGCGTTCCAGTCACTGCTCATCCACAGTGACAGGAGGTGGCCGCCTGGCAGGGAGAAGCTGGCCCCAGGATGATAGCCTGAGGTCTGACTGTAATTTGAAAATGGCATCGAGGTGACTCTGGCAAGTATGGGGGAGGGGTTTGAGGCCCAAAGGAGTTGAATTCCAATGGGCACTGAAGGCAGATAAAACAAGAAAAAAAAAAAACAATTGTACTGATAAGTGCTGCTGCAGTGATGATACTACCTTGACACGGACAGCAAGTATTTTAAATGGAGAAGGTGTAACCCCCCCCAAAGCATGATGGCTTATTTTTAGGCTCCTGGTAGCCCTGCCAAACTACTGCAATGTCCCTTTGCTTTCTCAGGCCCCTGGTGATGTTATTATTATTGGGGGGGGGCTGGAGGAGCACAGCCAGTGGGGAGAGGGTAGTTCCTACAGTACAGGAGGGCCGAAGCAAGCTGCTGTACTGTGCATGTATAGTCCGAGAGTAGGCTCCTTTATTTTGGGTTGTGTCTGGATGGATACTTAACCACAGTCCAGGGAACAGTAATATTATTTGGCTGTACATAGAAGGGCACTGAAGAGCCAGTCAGTACTGTACATGCTCTACCATTTATGGCCTTGCAGACCCTAAATAAAGTTTGTCTTTTTGTTCTTGTTCCTGTTCTTTTGTTGTTTAAATCCTTGTCTGAGAGCTTATTGTTTAAGGAGATAAATCGCATGCTCATTTAGTTAACTATGGGATGTTACCATGGGGACGGGGGGAGGTACTGCATCCCAGGGAGCTGTACCATATTTACATCAGGCCCACGTAAACATTCTTCTGAGTGGAGGCACCACTCAGTTTATTTAAAACTTGTATACAACACCCCCCATCTGAAATTTAAATCCCCAGGCCCCTTGAATTAGTTTGAGCCCCAAAAAGTAGGGGTAGTAATCACAGCATACATTCCAACCCAGTTAGATATTTGGAGGCTGACCACTGGGATCTCCTGCTCATTATCTGGTTATGTACATGGACCTCAGTGCAAGTCAGGAATAGTTATTGCCCTCCACCACCACCACCACCACCACCAATGTTTTAAAAAGTGCCACTAAATATGGCTGAATTGTCAGCTGAAGCACATGTGAGAAACTGGATTCTCTAGACATTGCTAGTGCTGACAGTCCCACCTGAGGCCAGCAAGGAACAAAGAGAAATGTCCTCACCACAGTGAAGTGCTTTGGCAGGTGGTTGTCCAAGAACATTTGATCTACAGTGTCACACAGACTCTGATGGTGCTGGTGGAGTGCAGCAGTGGCATGGATGCCACTGGCATGCCCAATGAACTGATCTTGGAGGGAAGCAGTGCCAAGCAGACTATAGTGAGTCACGTCAGTTTGGCATCAAAACTAGATGTCTCAACAAAGTCAGAACAGTTTGCGAAAAGGTTCCACAAGGGTGAAGATAAATCATCCTCCAAGGTCTGGAAGCTACTAGTCTGGAAGCTACTGAACAGTTGGTGTGGGACCAGGAGATGTGTCATCATCCAGACCAGATTCATACAGAAAATTGAGAATGTTCTCAGGAGTCAAACCCACCCCAAAGGGGGAAGGTGACTATGAGACCTGGTTGACTAGACAGCTCTGCTGGCGCAGGCCTGGCAATGTTTGCATGCAGAAGAAGTGGAAGTGACCGGGAGAAGGTCTCAGAAGATAAGCACTGGAAACCATTTGATCCCTGTGATTTATGAACCCAGATGCACCTGAGTATTTAGTCACTGTGGAGGATGTTTTTGGCAGCACTGAGTCCACTGAGGACCTCTACTGGAAATTCAAGATCACCAGGCAATGGAAGCAAGAACTACTGTCAACCTCCCAGAACTGTCTATAGAGGGCACTGTAGAAGATGTACAAGAAAGGGGGGATGGCATCCAAAGACTTGAAAAAATGTGACTGGACCACATGCCCATGGCCGCCTGCTATTGTGAGCTGCTACTTCTCAAGTTGCATCTACAGGAGAGAAGGAACAACCTAAATTCCCACAGAGTGCTACTGAGAGACATGAGAGAGACCAAGAAACAAAAGGTGCAATGAGACCGTTATATGGTATTATTATTAGCTGGGACTCTAGTCACTGAGAGTTTGATCTTTCCTGAGACTCAGAATCTCTGCACTCTGCTGAAAAATTGGAAAGAATTGGTGTAGTCTCAGCTCCCAAGAAATCTTGATCTGGTGTATAGGACACTCCTAAGAGCATGTGTGCTCTGCCAGACAGTCGGTCGTCAATAGTAATGGGTGCCAGAGCACATGTGCATAGTTGCCCTATAACTTGTGATTTCCAGACCCAATTTAATAAGCTAATGTAAGCTAGTGGCTGAGCTACATAGGTGAAATACCCAGTAACTGGTTGTGAAGATAGACCTTTGGGAACAAGGAACTGCTGCTGAATGTGCCCCCATCTAGGAGCCAATGGAAACCACCCCAAGGAAGGGGCAAGAACTGGAAACCCCCAGATGAGCAGCCACACCAATAACCAAGTAGAGGAGTGATCTTCTGCTAGTGTTGTGGGGAAGACAAACATCTGCTGAGGGATTATCCATCAACAAAGGATTTATGGAAGGTGAATGACAAGTTATTGGAATGACACAAGGAACAGGGGAACTTCAGTGGTGCATAGTAAAGGCATACACTGGAGTCCCACATGTCAGACTTCCACCCAAGCTATTGCCAAGTCATTAGCTAAACTAGCAACAATGTTTCCTGGTACCTTATCAAAATCTGTATGACCCTCTACTGAGACAAACTTTACCATCGAAGGAGTGCTTACTGGACAGTGGCTCCCAAGTCATAATCATCTCTGAACTGGTATGACCAGAATTTGTCTGACTGGGAACTACAACCTCTGGAGGGATTAAATGCATGAAGGCTAAGTGGCAATCCCTACCTCTACTTAGCCTACGTGAAGGTATGAATCACTTAGCCCACAAAAGAGGTCAGAACTGGAGTAGCTGTAGAAAGTTGGGCATTGGTATGCCCAGAGTGCCTGTCCTGATTGGATGAATGCCAATATGTTTGGGCACCTGGCCCAATTCTGTAAGGATTGAGAGGTGCAATAGAATGGAACAGCACTGCCTTGAATGGACTGTGGTGAAGCAAGCCTACCAAAGACAGGCCCAGAACATGTCAAAAGACTGAGAAGACCCAGCTGGCATAGTGTGGTGCTGGAACATTGGATAGCTGATATTGCCACCCAGTGCAGAGTGTGCCATAGGTGGTGTGATCAGACTGAAAAAAGGATGTGAAGAACCAGAGTCTAATGACTAATGCTGTAGAGGAGCATAGATCACCAGAAGGTTTATTGTTGAAGCCCAGCGTGTTGCCTATGTGCGCACATGCATATGTGAAAGGAATAATGGTTCCAGTGAAAAACATGACTGCAAGTGATATCCGAATGAGAAAGGTATGGGCCTTGGCCTGAGTTTACTGTGCAGACATGGAAGTACAGTACAGCCCAAACCCACTGCAGAGGGAGCCAATCAAGGAACTGACTGTATGGCTTTCAGTTTTGGAAACTCAACTCTGCCTGGGGAATGGAGAGTGACAGGAGCTGAAAGCTGAACAAGGGGGACCATGTTCTCACTGACAGGTTGGGTTGTTGAATGCATGATGGGGACAAGCATCATATCTGCCTGTATAACCATCACCCTTTCCAAGACCTGTCTTGATGTCTGACACCAGCAGACATTTACAATGTGCAAAATCACCTGCAAGAGCTATTAGCTGCTGAATTTTTTTTTGGGTCACCCCTGAAAAAGAAACTTTTAATCTCAGTGGGCCTACCCAGTTAACAAAATCCAAATAAAAAAATTAATATAATTATTCAGGAGTCCAGGAGCCCCTATGCATAGTTGTCCGCAAGAAGAAAATGTTGTTACTTACCAGTAACAGTAGATCTTCAAGATAATTTTCTCCAGTGAGCCAAACCTTTGTGACTGTAAGTTGTCAACTTCAGGACCACTCATAAATGTTTGCCTAGCTGGGGCAGCCCATACTGATGTACATTGGCATTGTTTAAAAATATGGGTGGCCCCAGAATTCCTTAGTTCCCCCCACTGGAGGCAAGCTCTGAGGATATCCAAACCAGCAGGGACTGGGAGACCAGATCCAACATCAGGGCCAATGGAGAGGTGGTGAACTGCAATAATAAGTATCATGGAAGCCCCATAGAAAATCAGAGCTGGAAAGTATCCCACCTGCTCCCTCCACAGAGACAAAAGGGAACCAGAGGGCTGGTGAGCTATGGCCCACTGGAGAACCTTCTTTCAAAACTCTACTGTTACAGGTAAGTAATGAAATTATCTTCTTCGAGGATATCTTTGCAGTGAGCCACACCTTTGCAACAGTTTCCAAGCAATACAAAATGATGCAGAGAGGATGCCCAGAGAGCCCACCAAAGGGATCAAGATAGCAGGCCTTGAACCACTGCAAGCCAAAACCCACATGTCTGCATGAAATAATATCCAGACTGTAGTTTTTAGTGAATGTATGGACAGTACTCCTTGTGGCTGTAGTGCAAATGTCCGCAGCAGAGACACCACAGAAGCCAGAAACAGTGGCAATAATGCCCCAAGTGAATGCCTTTTACAGAACCCAGCAGTTCCTTACCATACTTCCAGCAACAAAGTATTACTCAGGATGCCAACCAATTGGAAAGGCATTGTTTAGAAACAGGATTTTCTTCACTACCAGGGCAAAGGAAGCAAACAATTGAGAGGACTTTCTACAGTTCTTGTTCTGTTCCAAATAGAACGACATGGTACTATGCACATCCAGAGTATGTAGCAAGGCTTCCATTGGATTAGAAGGGGAGGCAAAATACACAGGCAAGTGAATACTCTGATTCAGGATGACTTTTAAGGTCACTTTGGGCAGAAAATGAGGGTCAGTCCTCAAGGAGATGCTATCTGGGTAAAAGATTAGATATGGGGACTTTGCCAGCAGAGCCTGCACTTTGCCAGCAGAGCATGCATTTCTGAAATCCTTTGTGCTGAACTGATGGCTACCAGAAATAGAGTTTTCCATGAAAGTAAATGTAGGTAGCAGCGGACTGGAAGGGAGCCCCAAACAGTTTTCTAGCATAAAATTAAGTTCCCACAGCGGGACAGGTGTGCCAGCTGGAGGACAGATATGCAATTTACCCTTCAAAAACTTACATAACACCTCTAGCTGTGCCATGGTTGTACCTTGGATGGGGTCGTGAAAGGCCAATATGGCTGACAAATGTACCTTGATGGAGAAACATTGGAGACCCGTATAGGAGAGAGACAACAGATATTCCAGGACAGAAGTCACTGGACATGTGAAAAGATTCAAGTATCTGGTACCACACCAAATAGAAAAGTGCTTCCACTTTAAGGAATTGGTATGTCTAGTGGAAGACACACAAGCAGCCAGTAGCACATCTTCAACCTGAGAGAGACCCCAAAATGGTTCATCACTATGGCCTCAGGAGTCAGGCACACAGGTTCTGAAACCTGAGGTCTGGAAATGCCAGTGTTCTCTGGTCCTGTGATTGGATCCCTCTGCACAAAAGCAGAGGTACTGGGGGTTCCACTGCCATTTGTTGCAGCACCAGGAACCAGACTTGTTGAGGCCAGAGTGGAGCCACTAGCATCAGAGTGGCTGTCTCATCCCAGTTTGATTGGTGCCCTCTGAATCTAAGGAAATGGTGGAAACATGTATAGGAATCTCTTTTTCCAACAGATGAATAATACATCTCAACTGAAACCTCCAGACCCTGGAGTGAGTAAGCAGAAAAGTGGTAGTTTTGAATTGAGTGGGCACTCAAAGAAGTCCAACTCTGGGTACCCCAATTTTTGGAACAGGGATTTCACTACTGAGTTCAGTAGTTCCCATTCATGTGTCAGAGCCTAAAAACTGACTGAGCCTGTATCCTAAGACATTTTGGATGCTGAGGAAATACACGTCCAGCAATATTATCCTATGATCCATGGCCTACTGCCACACTGTTGTTGGATTCCGGCACAAGGGGTAAGAGTAGGTGCCCCATTGTTTGTTGATGTGGTACATGACACTGACATTGTCTGTCTGAATCAGCAGCGACCATCCCTGAGATATTCTGAGAGGGCCCAGAGACTGAGTAGAACATCCCTAATTTCCAGAATATTTATGTGGTGAGAGGTTTTATTTGGGGACCGTAGCCCCTGCATCCTGTAGGGACCAAGGTGAGTACCCCAACAGGAACCAGATGTGTCTGTGGTCAGGATTTGCAGAGGTAAAAGATTTTGAAAATGGAGTGCCTTTCAGCAGATTAAGGTACTGGTAGTCCATCCGCCAGATAAGTACCCTTCTAAGGGACTAGACTACCAAGCTAGGGTGATCCAGGCTGTCTGATAATTGCTTATACTACACAATGAGAATCCAATGTGGAATGTACATATGGAGGCAGCCAGAGTGCCTGAGATGATGGCAAACACCATAAACCCCAACAGATGGAACATGGACTTGCTGGTACCTGGGCATGGCCACAGACCATGCTAGCATGGGAAATTAAGACATCTGCCCTGCCCTCTGGAAGGAAGGCATGAGCCACAGAGGAGTCCAGCACTGCCCTTTTGTATTGTAGACACTGACAAGGGGTCCAGTCTGACTTGGGGGTATTGATTGTAATACCCAACTGGTGAAACAGTTGCTGGGTTCCGGAAAGGGTCTATGCCACAGCTCCCTGGATGGCCCATTCAGGAGCCAGTCATCCACACAGGGGAAAACATGCAGTCCTTCCATCTGGAGTGCCACTGCTACCACTGCAAATCATCTGGTAAAGACCTGCTGTGCTAAAGGTAAACCAAAGGGCAAAACACAAAATTGGTAGTGATTGCCTGCCAGCAGAAATCCGAGATTGTTTTGTGAGGGTGCTGGATCTTAACTAGAGATGGGCAAAGTGGCTAATTAATCCCACAGTGGACTTGATGAAAGCAAATTTCAGGAGTGCTCCACAACGCGAAGCAGAGTACTTGCGTTATTAATGGGTAACGCGAAGTCCATTGAAAACAATGACTTTGCATTACTCCACCTTCCCAAACCACTACTCCTCTAATCCTTAAGGCGAAGTACATTGAAAACAATGTACTTCGCCTTACTTCACCTTGTTTTTAAGCTCCAAAGGCGAATTTTGCAGTGATTCATGGGATTTCAGGTCACAAGGGCTCTAGATTGTTCTGCACAGCCTCAGTTTGGGGTAGTGTGTGTAGGAAGCTATAGGAGACAATCTGCTCTGAGAGCTCTCCTGTGATTCAAACCTTCTAAAAGCTGTTAAAAAAGCCTTTTTGAGTCATTTGTTTTGCTGAAACTTTAGTTTATCAATTATAGGAAACCCTCCTGTGCTCATATCATTGAGCGTTTATTGTTTGTGTGTGTATTTTGAATGTTAATGTACAACATTCAGTCTGTGTACTGAGAGACAGTGGAATTGTGCTTTGGGGGAGGGGCATATCTGTGGTATAGGTAGATTAACTTGGAGAAAAAGACTGTGCTTTCTGTTTTGGTGATATTTTTCTTGTATAACTGTGTTAATGTACACACAGTAATGTTTTCAATAATTCTTGCCATTTTTCTGCTGATTGTTGTGGTGCAGCAGTGCATAATTTTAGTTTGTTTAAATATGTGGTTATATTACTGAAGTCTTCAATTTGCTATGCATTACTTAGTATGTGTGTGTGAGTATGTGTGTGACGCGTGTCAGCAAATCAGACACCTTTTATTGTGCCACATAATTTCAGCAATGTGAACCTGCTATCCACTGCAGCTGTGTAATTTTTTGTGCTTCTTTGTGGTATTTTTACTGGTACTTATGCTAGTGACTCTTACTGCAGCAGTGCAGTACACTGCCTCCCCCCCTCACGGCCCGGCCCAACCGGCAAAGATATTCTTTTCCAGATTTGAATTTCTGACGGTAAGCACTGCTTAGGTGTTATGCCTTTGCATCTGCATCTCTTCAGTGTGCAGTGCAATCTTAATCTGTCTGTACATTTGCATCTCTTTAGGGCCCAATTTCCATCTCTAACTTAAGTCACAGTTGTTTCTTTGGCTTCCCTTCAGAGTACTGGACAGGTGTGGTGCATAATTCAGCATGAACATTGTACTCATTTATATGAGTTTTTAAGTCAGGACCATCATCAGGAGTCACTTGTGATACAAATCACATTCTTCATCATCACGGTCACAAATGCAGTCACAAATTATGATTTACGATCATGTCACGAATCACAACAGTAATTTTTTTTACAAGTTACTTGGATGTATTGTAAGCCTGTTTTGTAGTATCTCTCCATGCTTCACCACCCCACCATTGTACTCATTAATGAGTGTTTTTAAGTCGGGGAGTTTTGTGCCACACCTCATCAGGGCCCGGGGAAGTACAGCCATAGGCATTTGCGTTTCTTTATCATCACGGTCACAAATGCAGTCATAAATCAGGATTTACAATTACATCACGAATCACAACATTAATATTTTTACTAGTTACTTGGATGTATTGTAAGCCTGTTTTGTAGTATCTCTCCATGCTTCACTATCCCACCATTGTACTCATTAATAAGTGTTTTTAAGTCAGGGAGTTGAACAGTGTCTGCAGTACATACACAGACTGGAAAGAAAACTGCACCCATGCAGTTTAGCACAGTATACTTCCACTGCTCAGAATACATATGGAAGACAACAAAAAAAGGGCATAATTACATACAAGGGTCGGGGATGGTGGAGGAATACATTTTGTAACACAGCAAGGAAGGTGTGGAGGGGCACATGGCGTGAGGGAAAAAACTAATCTGGGATCCCATGGTGATCCAGCAGCAGTTCCAGCATGGACATAATTTTTGCAACTGATGTCCCTCTATGTAAGAAAAATTAAATTTGCAGAAAGAACAAATTAAGTAAAAAAGAGTACAGACAGAAAAGACAAAAAAATGTAGCTTTTAAAAAAGATGTTGGGTCTAAATCAAAGTTTAAATCTCCTCCTCGTTCTGATCTCACAGTATCAGCAGTCACAAAATACACTCCCCTCTCTCTCCATCTGCACAGGAGAAAGTAAAAGTGTCTGCTTGTATGATTCACTTTCTTCCCGCCTAGCTAAGGAGCATGTGACTTACAATACTGTAAGCCATGTTTTATGTGGGGGGGCTGCCAAATCTGAAACACCAAGTGGATCACTTAGAACCATAATGAGGAACGCGAAGTCCATTAAAAACAATGACTTTGCCTTACTTCACACTGCCATTCTGCCTTAACGCGAAGTGGTAATGACAAGGCGGAGTGAGTACTTTGCATTACCCACTCCGCTGCAACGCAAAGTGCCCACTTCGCGTTCACTTCACTGGCAGAATTTAAATTCACTTCATCTCTAATCTTAACATCCAGGTATGCATCTTTCATGTCCAGGGCACACAACCCATCCCTTTGCTGCGGCAGGGGGATGAGGGTCTGTGTGGAGCCAATCTGAAGTTTCTTGTACTTCATGAATTCTTTCAGGCTTCTAAGGTTCCAAATGGGACCTAAATTTCCAGGTTAGGTACGTCTTCCTGACGTGCGTTTGCCAGACAATGAATTGGATGACATTTATTTCCTGGAAAGCTATTTCCCAACTCATCAACCCGCCCGACTACATTGTCTGCCCGACAAATAGCTCTGACAGTGACTGCGAGTGAAAACAGCTCTGGCTGTGTGTGTGGAGTGAGGTTTCAATTGAAATGAGGGTGACTAAGAAAAGTAAAAGTGCACTTGAATTGTATCTCTAGTCCCCTAGCCCCTGAAATCCCTCACCATCAGCTGTATTAAACAACCAAAAATTAAAAATTGTTCTTGAATCACAGGAGGCGATGGGGCTGAGACAACAGAAGACCCAATTGACCCCAAAGAACAAAAGCCCAAGTAACTCACCATCCAGGGGTCTTTACTTGGGTGCAGAAGATTAGGACCAGCGACCTAGTGAGAGAGCACAGGATCCGAATGCTAGCATGCTCCGATGCATAGATGCCAATGTCTCTAACATAATAAAAAGCTGGAAACCTGCACAGTCCAGGTGGAAGAAGCCATCAGTGAGATTTTGGGAGCAAGCTGTCTACTCGAGCTATGCCAGTGAGAGTGGGGGCTTACAAGAAGAGCAGAGGAGACAGAGGCATGGGTGAGAATAAAATAGAAAGTGTATAAAAATACAGGAGATTGGCGAGCAGTATCGCCGTCACTCCCTGCCTCCCTATACAACCTTTCGGCAGATGTGCTTTGGGGGGGCGGTAGAAAAAATGGAAAGTGTATAATAATACAGGAGATTGGCGGGTGCTATTGCCATCACTCCCTCCCTCACTATACAACCTTTCGGCAGATGTGCTTTGGGGGAGCGCTCAAAAAAGGTGGAAAACCTGGGGAAGGATTCAGAAATACACAGTGCGCTGTCACTCACATTTACTTGCTCACTGTCAAAGGTGTATGCAGGATTCTGGTTGCTGGTAACTTAAAAGTCGGTCACTATGTACAGTCGGGAAGTTCGTGATGGTAAATTAGTTGTCGGGAGGAACCATGTCGGGCAGTAGTATGGATCCCAAATTTCCTGTCCATGTTGGGACCAGGAAGTACTTTGAGTAAAACCTCAGATTCAGTTCTTGCACAAGAACTAGTTCCATTGCTCACTTTTGGAGAAGAGGGTCTACTTCTGTCTGCAGAAGAAGTGAGTGACCTGGGTAGGGGAGTAATGGCAAGGTTGAGGTGGGTGCACAGGACATGTGGGAAGTAACTCCAGTGCATGACCCTTTTCTGCAATTTCCAGTAACCTTTCATTTGTAGTGATCTCCCTTCACTGTGACAAATGGAGGCAGATTCTGTGCCCCACCTGAAACCCCCGTACCATGGGAGGAGGGGGAGTCAGCAGGAATGGGGCAGGATGGTGGCCTCTGGAGCCAGATCCCTTATTGAAATACCCACCTGAAGAGGAGGGTCCTGGGAGGGGAGCCTGACTTGTGCTCCTGCCATAAGCAGACCTCCCATAAGGTCTGCAGAACTAGTGCCCCTACCCCCTACCTCCTACCCCCTACCCCTATAGGGGATGTTGAGGATTGTAAGGGATCTCAAAGTCATTTTAGAGGACTGTACATCACCGAGTATGCTTTTCACGTCATATCCAAACACTTTGAAATTCTTAGGGCACTAACACAGCCTATTGCACATCAGAGGCAAACTTCACCACCCTGAGCCTGGAATACGCCAGAGACAAATACCTGAGGCAGCAGCCCTGGCTGAAGCATCAGAAAAATCAAAAGTCAATCAGAGCAGGTGCTTACTGGTGTCAAGACCTGCTGAAAGAGATTTGGCAAGTTCTGTTTCAAATGGCCCTTCAAGCAGTTTATCAACAGAAGCCTTCATGGACTTAAACAGGCTATTTTGGTACTTAATCATATGCAATCTGTTTGGTAATTTGTAATTATGAGTCCCAATAAGACAGATGCATAAGACATTTTGCCCATAACATCCAGTGTTCTGGGCTCCTTACTGGGGGGGGGAGAGACCTCTCATGTCTAGGAGCCCTGGACCTGTCATGTGCAGTTATTGTCATAACACAGGTGGTGCAGTGGATGAGTCTTGGCCTAACATGCAAAGGTCAGTGGTTTGGGCTGGCAGTATAGCCTAGAGGTTAGTGTAATGTGCTGTGAATGAGCTTGGTACATCCAGCAGACCTGGGTTTGATTCCCACAACCTCCACTTGCATACTTTGTGACTCTACGCAAGTCACTTAATCTCCCCAGTGCTCCCAGGTCACCCCTGAAAACAAGCACTTGTGCCTAGTGGGCCCTACCTGGTTACCAAAGACTAAAACAAAAAAAAAAAAATAATAGAATCCATCTCAAGTTGTGAAGTGTAGTAGGCCTTAGATGAACGGCAGGATACTGCATATCCACCTTTCTGGGTACATGAGGAAAAGTACTGGGCCTGTACCAATCAGCCATTGTGGCATCCTCTAGGGCAGGAAAAATAGGATGGATCACAATGATAGGATAGGCTGGAATTTCTAAATAAATCATACAGATTCTTATTGTTGGAATACTCTTCCTCAGTCCATGGAGTCCTGAAATGAGAATCTTCAGGAGCGGGACCTGGGATTATAAACCACAGTATCATCACTACAGGATGAAACAGTGGATTAGGAGCCTATGTCTCCATCTTAGAAGACAAAATTGTCCTCTTCACCCCTAAAATCCTCTTCTGTATCTAAAAGGTCAGGATTGTATACCTCCTAATCCATGGGATGAGGTGCAGGAGGTGCAGCAGGAAACACAGGTGTTGATGGTGGCTAAGGACGTGGGTTGATGATGGGAACAATCTGGTGTACAGTAGTTGTCAGTGGTGACAATGGACTAAGTACCTGTAATGATGATGCAGTAAGCATCAGCAGTAGCCTAGGAAGCAGGCTACAGCACAGTTCAGAGTGTCACTAGCACTACCTGGGACTTGACAACACTCATGATAGGGACCTGGTCAACTGGCATCAAGGGAATGGGTGCCAACAATGGAGGCTGTATGCCACTCACAGTGATTGCTCCTAAGTCATGCCCTGAACTCGGCATCGCTGGGACAGTTGGGGGGCTGAAGAGGCTGAGGGCTCCTCAGCAGCCTGTGATACTGAATTATCATACATCTGTCTCGAAAGATGGGGAGACCAGGACCCACTTTTTTCTGGAGATGCTGGTGCTTATTCTTTACTTTTAGAACAGCGCCTGTCTTATGATAAAGATTTTGTCAACTTGTCTTTCTCTGTTGATGAGGACTATTTTTCATTTGATGGTGGATGCTTAGGGAAGCCATCAATGCTCTCCTTAAAAAAGTGGTAGAGAGGTAGGCTCAGGCTAACCAATAGCCCCTGAGGAAGAGGTTTACACCTCAAAGTGTTGGGGTATGACTAGTTGGTCAGGTGGAATATGTGCCACTTGATTTTGAAATAAATTGCAGAGCATATCTACAAACTGCTGGAGTGCTTCAATCTTTTTAGCTCCTACTGATTCATGTTTACGAGTACCAAGTCAGAAATTGGAGTGCATCCAGCTCTGTTGTGGTTATATCAAATATTCCTGGGACACTGTCCAGATGCAAGTCGTGACTTGCAATTCCACTTTTCCACCCACTTGTTATTGGTTTAACCTGCATAACCTGTTTAAGTAATAAGACCTAATGACACCATACCTCTCAACTGTCCCTGATTTTCAGGGATGTCCCTGATTTTGCCTCAAAATTTTACTCTGTCCCTCCTAAAATTGGTGCTTCCATGGCTAAACAGTGGAAATTGTAAGCACAAAATATCAAGCATTAAAGTTACAGACTTCTTCTTTAGAAAATGCATTTTGCACTAAGCCCCATATTCTACCAGCTTTCTGGGTGGATATCTTTAATTTTGAAGATGTGTCCCTGATTTTGGTCCTTTGTCCCTGATTTTTTTAAGCCTTGTCCCTGATTTGTGAGGCATGAGGTTGAGAGGTATGAATGACACAGCAAGGGCAAAAGCTGGGTTTCACCCTGTCAAACACTAGCATAGCAGCAAGACGTGGCAGAGCGCTGAACAATTTATTCACCAAGGTTCCAGTCATGGAGCCCACTGAGGAAACAAAGATTAGGGATTTGTTTTCAAAACTAGAAAAATTGGTATGCCTGGAGTGGTTTGCACTTCAACAAGAACTCACTAGAAAAATACCTGGAACAGAGGTGGGCAGTGAGCGGTCTCCACCTGAAGAAGGTGCCCCTATGTAACCTAGAAAATTTACACCATCTTGAACTGTGGGAGCAGAGTATTAAAGATAGCTCCCTGAAATACGTCAAAGTCTTGGTAAAGGAAGATAAGATTAGTCACACTGAGGTATTTACTGAAATTGATGATATACATAAGGCCCTCTGAATTTGAGAATTCTGAGCTTATCAAGGAGCTTGATGCAAAACTCATTGAAAAGGTAGCCAAGTATGAGCAGTAAGTAAAAGAATGCAAATGATGAAAGTATGCATGTAACAAACAAGACTACACCACTCAGTCCATTTATATCAGAAGGAGACAAAGGAATCACAGAAAATCACGGTTAAGATGATGTAATTCTCGGTCACACCAGAGAAGCACTTATCAAACCTCCAGTGATGCCTCCCTATCCCCAGTCAGTACAAGATCTATGAGTTTTTTAGAGTGCAGTCCATAGGAGAATATGAGGCAGATAAAAGTGCCCCAGAATACCCAAGAAAAAACAAATACAAAAGGAAAACACAAAGGGGGAGGAGAGGCAAGTGAAACAACAATAAAAAAACAACCTCAAATCAGAAAATCAGAATTTGATGGACTCTAAGATGAGGATTTTATCTTATTGTTTAACCTTTGTCCCTACATCCCCAGTAAATGAGTTCAGTGTGCACTGATTTATTCAAACTCTTTAGAAAAATAAATCTATGAAAACATTTTGCCAATACCGAAACAATGGGAAGACATAACTAGACAGAACATGTCCAGCCTTATCTTGGTGATACAGAGTCATCAACTACTGATGGTACTAGTGGTTCAAACACTGATAAGAAATTAGAACAAATGATTCCCAGCCGGCCCACTGGCACAGTGGTTGGATTTCCGCTTGCGATGCTGATGACCAGGGCTCAGGAACGGGCCCTGGAGTTGGAGAGCTGGCCAGGGGGAGAAGAATCGAGCATCCTGGGGACTACTCTTCTTCCCCAGGGGGAGGAGGAAGGTGTCCGGCACTTTCTGGATCCCTGGTGGAGGCTGGGGATACAGTTGCAGCTGGGGCAGTCATGTTAGTGGGCAGGGCAGACACTGAACATCATTACACATCCCTGCCCCCAGGGATCCAGCAATAAATGGCAGCTGCCTCAATGACACCCCACTTCTCCAGCCCTGATCACCCACTGGGCTCCTGGTGATAGAACTAGCTCCAGTGTCCATCGTCCCCAGCCTGACTCCATGCCCTGCACTGGGGGGCAGGCCAGGGAGGCAATGCTGGTAGGTGTGCCCTGCCAGTATCCATGTATCTGTGTTATGAGGTATCACGCTGGTAAGATGGCCACGCCCTGGGGGATAAGCTAGTGGGATCACCGAGCAGAGGTAAGTCCCAGGGGAGAGGTGTGGGCCTGGGAGAATGGGGGCTGAGCTCACGGCAAGCCACAGAAAAGCATACTAAATAAAAAAAATAAAAAAAAGAACAAATGATTCCCTTCACAATTTATTACAACAAGCTGGTACATCAAGGTAAACCACAGAAGAAGTTACAAGGCTGCATATCAGAGCCAGGTGATCATTTATTTCTCACAACAGTGGGAGTACCACAGTCATCTGCTTTCAAAAGGTTGTCATTAAGGACACTGTGGCAGAATTGACAAGCAACATGGAAAAAAATCATTATCCAAATGTATCCAAGGAGAAATGAAAGAAATTAGAGGAACTGGCACATGTCATTATAAAACACTAGGATAAAGGTGGCAAAGTCATACTCATGGATGAATCTTGGTAGCAGGAGGAAGCTTTACACCAGCTGTTGTACAGTACCAGCTATCAACAGCTGTCACAAAATCTTATGAATTTATTCAAAAAGAAAACATTGGCATTTGTTCAAGAGACAATAGGTAACAGCTAGATCACAGATGAGGACTACTGGCCTCTAAACGTGTGAATTTCAAACTGTACCTGTCATTTACTATTTTCCAAAAGTTCACAGAAACTTAATTCAACCATCAGCGAAGTCAATCGTATCCAGTAATGGGTCTTGATGGAAAGCCTGCTGTGCCTGTACATTGAGGACAGAGTCTCACAGCAAGTTGTCTGCAGACTACCATCATATGCAAAGGACACCAGATCTGTCTTGTGTTTCTTTGAAAATTTCATTTGGAAAGACAGCCAACACAGGCTGACAATTGGTATTGTGCCCCTAAACATAACTATCAACCATGAGCTTAGGATTGCAGCCACTAAGCTTATGCAGGAAAACTCCCCATTGAATTTTCTCTTGGAGTTCATTACAGTAGTAATTGATTGTATTTTAAAAAGTAGCTATTGTTTGTTTGATGGTTCCATTTAGTTATAGGTCCAGGGCAAAGCAATATGGATGTTGATGATGCCCTCCTACACAAACCTTTCTATGGGCTTTTGGGAGGAAGGTGCCATTCACGGCCTTATTGGGATTTAACATCACAGCCATCCTAACACATGACTACAGTATATTAATGGCATACTGTGTGTTTAGGATGGCTCAGAAGGGGAAATAGAGAGATTCTTGCCACATATCAGCAGCAATGACATGGGTCTTTAATTTACATCAATTGGTCACAATACACTATCACTATTGATTTAAAAACACTATCACTATTGATTTAAAAACACTATCACTATTGATTTAACCCTAGAGGGGGAACATAAGAAACCAGTGGCCATGACAGGTTTTAGGAAGTCCTCTGCTGGTAATAGCTTGTTACATGTGAGAAGCTTGCACCCTTGGTTCCAAATTGACAACCTTCGATTAGGCCAATAAGTAAGAACATGACTTAATTACTCTGCCATAACTGATTTTGAGAGGGAGGTGAGTGAACTCCTCAAAGATTTAGAGCAAGAGGCTGCAAAGAGGAGGTGTTTAAAAACTCCTTCTTGATGGCACAAGGCCTTTGACCATAGGATGCTGTTAGCCAACAAGCCACCCACACCAGCCTCCAATCAGGTTACTTTTGTAATGCAGTGTGGTCCATTAGCCATGGACCTACCAAATGTAGTTTGCAGTCACTGGCATCTATTAGCAACTGTGGCCACCAATGGATCAAGCATCACCTTCCAAAAGGGTAAGAGCATTCACACACACACACACACACACACACACACACACACACACACTTCATGGTTCCTATGGAATTAACTGTGGACAAAGAGCATGAATTAATTTATATATTTATTGATTGATTTTGTCATTTATGACCACAAAGCCACAGAAAACCATTATAGCTAGTTTACAGGTGCTTCCCAGAAGGGTGGGTTACATGGACCTGTTTTATTGATGAGGAAACGCTGGCCATGACACGAGAAACTCCCCTGCTCTTCTTCGATAAGTGCCTTGGGATCTTTTTCTTCCACCTGGACAGTGACCAGAAATGGGCAGAAGGAACCTCAGTTTAATGTCTCATCTGAAGGATGGCACCTCACCAGTGTAGCAAACTGCACTACAGTATCAGTTACAGGTATTATCTCAAGTACCTGGTGTGGGACTGGAACTCACAGCCCTCTTATCTTCCAGACCCAGAGGCATGTGTGCTACCTACTGAGCTGTAGAGACTGATAAAGCATTTGGGATGTCCTAGGACACATTGTATACACTGCAAATAAGCCAGACTTCATGTGGCTTCCTCATAAACCCAAATGGTTTTTATCTATCTAAGAACTGGATAGCATGTAAATTTGGCCAGCACAGTAGTTCTGCTAACCCCAGTCCACAAGGGATAATGACGGAAGAAATAAGACAGTTCATTACCTGCTCAACCCCTTCCATTGTTTATGCCCTGTAGTGCCACACAGTTAGGCCAATAGAGCACAGAAGCATAATAGGGCAATAAACAATGGATGCCAAGATCATCCAGTGGTACCACGCCTGGAGGAAAAACATAATGGTAGTGGATCAGTTGTTAAATACATGGATACCAAGGCTGTTCCAGCAGACTCCAGAGATGGAGACATGGTACGGGCCCCATTGAAAAAAGAGTCACAATGAATTTACAAATTAGGGTCCTTGAAGCCCCCTGGTTTCAATGAAAATATGGACTGGGCCCCATTCTTTTAACGTTTAGAGGTTACTTTGCTTTTATATGTTGGATAATGAACTAACATCTTTGGCCCAATTTTCACAAGCTCTAAGAATGCTGCAAGGCCCTGGTGCACTAAACATATGGTGCAGGGGGCTTGTGGCATTCTCTCACCACCGATTGGGATTTTCAGTCCTGTGCGCTAAATGCTGCAAGTTAGACCAGCTCCCCCCAATCTAACTTCAGCCATTTGGGGGACCCATTTTATGAGGTTTGTGTCAAATATTTGGCACAAGCTGCTGTAAAGTGTGGAAAGTGTCACAACTGTGCCCAAAGAACTAAAATTGGGCACACTTACATCAAAGGAGTTTGGCGCAGTTGCACCAAACAATGGCATTGAAGCAGGGCTTAATGCAAGTCCTGTGTCAACCTTTGAAAATTGGACTCCTTATGTTACAGCTTAAAAACAGAATCTATATTTGGGATTATGTGAATCGAATTTACAGGAGTGCTTGATTGTCTGACACCTTTTATTGGACCAACATAATGCTCAAACAAAGATGGCATATTATGCAACTTTTCAGGGATCCAAAGGTTCCTCCTTCAGGTAAATAGCAAACTAAGCATAGTTTGTAATCTTGATCTCCAAACATTCCCAAACTGTTCAAATCTTAGTTTAGTCAATGCTCTTCTATGAGTGCTTTTTTCACATTTAAGATCCCAAACATATACTTTGCTTGCTTCAGAATCCTATATACTGTATAGAAGAGTCTCTAATATTGCACAAATCTCCCTGAATCGCATTATCCACAATTTTTTGTATAGCCATTTTAGAGAATATTGTAAGGTCCAGGGATGGTTTTAATATAGGGTTATACGGAAGCCCGATTTTATTTAATTCCTGGTTTATCTTCATTAGCCAGCAATATGGGACCTTTTTTAAATTACTAAGCATATCCTTTCTGCAACTAGCTAATAGGCTGCCTTCTGGGGTGCTAAGAAATTTTAGAATAAACAATAGCTCTCTGTAGAATTTTAGCTTTTATGGATACAGTTCCAGTTTCCAAGCGTACTACACTATTCATAGTATATAAAAGAACTGCTAGAAGATTTTTCAAAAAAACAGTCTGCGGTAATTCAAGATCTCTTGTATTAATGTTAAGTCCCCACACTTCTGCAGCACAAAGTACTTTAGAATTAATTTTTGCATCAAAGCATCTGTAAGATGATACAAATGAATCTTTAGCAAAAGATCTTGCAAATCAGTTAATCCCCAACATACTGCTTTTAGCGTCAGCCTTAATTTTTGATATATGTGATTTCCACTTTAAGTACTTATTAAAAATAACTCCCAGGTAATTAAATTCTTCAGCCTCAGCAACACTGGAACCATTAATAATCCAGGGAGTAAGTTTTTTCCTTTTTAGAACCAAATGTTATTATTTTTTATTTTATCTATGTTCAACATTAGATCCAATTCCAGAGACTATTCTTCACCGAGTTCAAGGCCCTCTTTAATCCAAGAGGTGTCTGTGCTAATATAATAGCATCATCTGCATATATAACAACTCTTGCTGGAATATTATCAATTTTGGGTTCAAAAATAACTATTTTTGAAATATTTTCTATTAGGGAATCTATATAAATATTAAAGAGGATGGGAGCAAACAGGCATCTCTGTTTAACACCAGTTTTTGCCATTATTTGTTCTGTTAATAACCCATTTTTCCCTACTCTTATCCTCAGTACGGTGTCCGTGTGCAACAATATCAGTAGCTCCAACAAATTTCTGTCTAGGCACTTTGCATTCAATATGCTCCAGAGGGTTTCTCGATTTATGAATTAAATGCTGCCTTTAAATCCACAAAAGCAGCGTAGATCTTTCTTTTCTTCTGCTTAACATATTTATTCAAAATGTGATCAAGAACAAGTATAAAGTCTATACAGCTACTCATAATCTCGGTCATTCCTTGGATTTGGGGATCGAGACATCTGATTTGGGGGTGGAACCAGTCAGCTGGTACGATCACTGCTCCGTGAGGTTCAAGTTTTATGCCCCCCTTCTTAGGTCTGCGCCTGTGGAGATGGTCAGTTACCACCCTTTACGGGATGTGTGTCCTGAAGACCTGGCAGTGGTGATTGATCTCTCGGAGTTCTCCGATGCCAGCTCAAGTCCAGAGTTGTTGGTTCAGGCTTATAATAATGCCATTTCCTCAGCCCTGGACTTGATAGCTCCTGCCCGTGTTCATCCCTTCTCGCTCTGCCCTCAGGCCCATTGGTTTGATGAGTCCTTGAGGGAGTTGCGACATGTAGGTCATATGTTAGAGCATCATTGGTGGAAAACTGCCCTGGAGGTCGACCGCCTTAGTTTTGGAGGAGCACTATCAGCTCTACCAATCAGCAATTTCCCATAAGAAGGCAGAGTTCCTGTCCAGGGAAATTGCTGTCGCTCAGAATTGACCTCCTCAGCTCTTCCAGACTGTGGACAGGTTGTGCAACCCAGCCTGTCTGCAGTTGCAGCGAGTTTTTTTACAAATTGAGTGTGATGAGCTTGCTCAATTCTTTGCGAATAAGGTGGCCGACATCAGGTCGGAAATCCGTCTGACTCACTCTATGGGTGATGCGGTTGGTCGCTGTGTGACCACTACTCCCTGTACTTCCTGGAGTTCTTTTGACCTCCCAGATGTCGAAGACATTATGAGTATTGTCCAGGGGATGCACCCTACATGCTGTAGTTTAAATCCTGGCCCAACTTCCCTGATTTTGGGTTGTCATGAGATCATCGGCCCAGTCTTGGCTCAAATTGTCCAGTGCTCCTTGGAATCGGGTGAGTTTCCAAGCACCCTGAAGGAGACGGTGGTGACACATCTCCTGAAGAAAACTTCATTGGACCCGGACATTTTTGCCAACTACAGACCTATCTCGAACCTTCCTTTTTCAGGTAAGGTTATCAAGAAAGTAGTGGCAATCCAGTTGGAGAACCATTTGACCATCCATAATGTCTATGAACCTCTCCAGTCAGGTTTTCGTAAAAGGCACAGAACTGAGACTGCTCTGGTTAAGGTGCTCAATGATCTTCTGATGGCGAGAGATTGGAGAAGACATTCCATCTTGGTTCTCCTTGACCTCTCCTCAGCTTTCGACACTGTAGACCATGGGGTGCTGCTCAATTGCCTGAGGGCCATCTTTGGCCTATCAAATACAGTGCTTGGTTGGTTTTCTTCTTTCCTTGCTGGTAGAACACAGAGAGTTGTGTCTGGGGTTTTTTCCTCTGATCCTTTCTCTCTGTCCTGCAGGGTCCCACAGGGTTCGGTGCTGTCCTCCATGCTGTTTGCAGTGTATATGCTACCTCTCAGAGACATTGTAAGATGGTATGGGCTGTGGTTTCATTGCTATGCTGATGATACCCAGCTATACCTGTCTTTTGCTCTCATCCAGGCTAGTGCATGGTCAGTATTTAATAACTGTCTCGTTGAAATCCAAGACTAGATGGATTCGAGTTGGTTGAAATTGAACATGGGAAAGACTGAGGTGATGGTGGTGGACCCAGGTCACAAGATAGAGAGGTTGAGGATTGATCGGCCCTCTGGAATATATCTGGGGGGGTGAAGAGATCCTTACCTCTGAATGGTGTGCACCTGAGTTGTGCTTGGACGCACGGCCGACCCTTCATCAGGTGTCAGCAGTCATGAAATCGGCCTCTTACCATCTTCAGAATATTGCCAGGGTCAAAAACCTTGTTCCGTCTGGTGATCTGCTGGTATTGGTCCACTCCTTTGTGACCTCTCGGCTCGACTACTGCAACTCCCTTTATCTAGGGTTTCCTGAGGTTGATATCTGCCACCTGCAGGTACTGCAGAACCCTGCTACCCGGTTATTGACAGGGGTACCAAGGAGTTCGCATATTACCCCTGTGCTGCGCGATCTGCACTGGCTGCCGATTCAGTGGTGGATCACCTTTAAAGTAGGCTTGTTGACCTACAAAGCCCTACACGGTCTTGGTCCTAACTATCTGAAAGAGCTCCTGATTCCCTACATGCCCGTGCAACAACTCCGCTCGGCTGACGAGGGATTGCTGAAGATTACGAGGGTTACTTTGAAATCTTCCGGGGCCTGGGCTTTTGCTTTCACAGCCCCCACCCTCAGGAATTCTCTGCCCCGTCTGCTTCAGGAGTGTACAACCATGGGGGGCTTTAAGCACGTAAGCTGCGTTGTTTAAAGATACGAATGAGACCGGGTCCGGTGACGGAAGAAGTTTTATTTTTACCTACGTACAATGGTAATGCTAGACACAGATCATTTCTTCAGTGTGACAATGGAATGCACAAACTTATATACCGATTATTTAGGCATGGTCGTTTTCCTGGAACAGGTAATTATTAGCTTACTGACACAAATGGCCATAGGTGTGGCAAGCATTCTTTGGGAAGTAACTAGGAGAGACCAAGCCCAATTATGGTCTGACTGGAGTCAGCAATGTTTTTTTAATCCGTCCTTCATTACATGCTATCTTTGCTTGCCCAGATAAGGGGACATGGCTTTATGTTTGCTTATGTGCTTGCTCTGTTCCTTCTTCTTATGACTCACCCAAACCACAGCTCAAGGCTACATCTAGTCTTACGTTATAATATTACAAGGGTGCCAACAAAGGTTATATAGGGATTGGGCAATATGGGGACAGACTCCTCTGCCCCCCATTACATTCCCCTTTGGCACCATATTGCCAAATTTGAAAATCAGACCGATAGTAGACAAGCGTTATACAAGGTAATTACCCTGCTGGGTCTGGTCAGACTAGAGCACGTGATTTTGATGCATGATATAAATATGTAGAGTGCAAGCAATATACTGCATATTATAACAATTCCATGTAGGATTGAGCTTCCCCAGTCACCAAAGATGCTTTTTATCCATTGGAAAATGTCCCAATCACTATCTGTTGGAGCATGCTTACTGAGAATACGCTGTTGTAATTTTTGTACCCCCTCAATTACTTGCTCCAGTTCCTCCGAGTTGTCTGGTATATAGGTACAACATTCTTCTCCAATAATAGCACATACTCCACCTTGTGCTGCTAATACATAATCAAGTGCTGCTCTATTTTGTAATGTAACGATTCTAAATGCCTTAATTTCTGCCGTTAATAAAGCGGTTGATAGTAATGTTTCATTGACTAATGTTTCTAATTCATAGCTTAGCTGATCAATATAATGCATTGCTTGGACCGACCCTCACCAGGGAAAAATTCCAGCTCCAAATTTCTCTCCTACTGATATTCGTTTAGAGTCTTGTGGCACTTCCTGTAACTCCCTTTTAATACGGTTTGTTGGTTTAGGGTGGCTTGAGTTTAACATTATGTGCATATTGGCCCTAGTTTGGAGGGTCCTTAAGTAACAGCATCCTTCCCATCCAAGTGGTAAGTAAGTGTAAGCTTTAAATCCACATACCCAATATAGTCCTGTGACATAGATACATACATAGATACATAGACAGTGTCGGCAGATAAGGGCCTATGACCCACCTAGTCTGCCCATTTGAGCTTGTAAGTTCAGTTTGTTTTCCCAGAAGTCTATTTCCCCTTACCCCTGACCTCTAGAATTCCTTTATGTCTATCCCATGCATTCTTAAATCCCGTGATTGTTTCAGCTCCCACCACTTCCTCTGGCAGGGTGTTCCACTTGTCCACCACCCGTTCTGTGAAGAAATTCTTTCTCATGTTTCCTCTGAATCGTCCTCCTCCAACTTCATCCCATGCCCTCTAGTCCTGAAACATCTTTTTCGCTTAAAAATAGTGTTTTCCTGCACCGTGTTCCTCCTGTAAGATACTTGTATGTCTCTATCATATCCCTCTCTCCTCCTCTCCTCCAGGGAGTACATGTTCAGTTCCTTCAACCTGTCTTCATAGGACTTGTGATGCAACCCATGCACAATCTTTGTTGCCCTCCTCTGAACCTTCTCTACCCTGTCTATGTCCTTACGTAGGCATGGTCACCAGAACTGTACACTGTACTCCAGGTGGGGCCTCACTAGTGTCTTGTATAGCGGAATTATGACCTCCCTTTTCCTGCTGGTGATGCCCTGCCTTTACATCCCAGCATCCTATTTGCTTTACCTGATGCCTTGTCACACTGTTTCCTCACCTTGAGGTCATCAGAGATGACAACCCCAGATCCCTTTCCTGCTTGGTATGCTATATCCTCACCCCCAACTGATATATTGTGCCAGGGTTTTGTGCCCCATATGCATTATCTTGCACTTCTTTGCATTGAATTTCAACTGCCAAACCCTTGACCATTCTTCAAGTTTCTGCAGGTCCTTCTCATTCTGTCTACACCCTCTGGTGTCTACTCTGTTACAGAGCTTTGTGTCATCAGCGAACAGTGAAATTCTGCCTTCTAGATCCTGTGCAATGTCACTGATGAAGATGTTGAATAGGACCGGTCCCAGCACTGATCCCTGTGGTACCCCACTGGTCACTCTTCCCTCTGTGGAGTGACAGCCATTTACCACCACCCTCTGTGTCCTGCCACCCAGCCAGTTACCTACCCACCACACTACTGTCCTGCCCACACCCATATTCCCCAGTTTGTGTAATAGTCTTCTATGTGGCACAGTGTCAAAGGCCTTGCTGAAGTCCAGATAGGCCATGTCCACTGCCCTCCCTGATCCACCTCCCTAGTCACCCAGTCAAAATTCAATGAGGTTGGTCTGACATGACCTCCCCTGGTGAAACCATGCTGCCTTGGGTCCTGTAGTCCATTGACAACCAGATGTTCCACCAATCTCTCCTTCAGTAGTGCTTCCATGATCTTTCCCACTACTGAGGTGAGGCTGACTGGTCTGTAGTTCTCTGCTTCCTCTTTGTTCCCACTTTTGTATAAGGGGACTACATCTGCTGTCCTCCAGTCTTTGGGTACCTCCCCTATTTCCAGTGATTGGCTGAACAGGATAGCCAGAGGTTCAGCCACCACCTTTCTTAGTTCTTTAAGGACCCTGAGGTGCACCCCATCTGGCCCCATTGCTTTATCAGCTCTTATTACTTCCAGTTCCTTCAGGACCTTTTCTGTAAAGGGACTGTGTCCATTTCGCACCATTCTCACCCCTTGTACTCCTTCAGACCCATTACCCCTCTTCCTTAGTAAAGACTGAGCAGAAATACCTGTTCAATATGTCAGCTTTACTGTTGTCATCCTCCACGCAGCTCCCATCCTCCCCTTCAGTCTCACTATCCTCCCTTTGTCCTTCTTTTTTCACTTATGTACCTGTAAAGGTTTTGTCCCCTTTAACCACTGATTTTGCAATGTGTTCTTCTGTCTGAGCTTTGGCTTCCCTTACTGACTTCCCTGCCTCCTTTGTTTCTCCTGGTACTTCTCCCTATCCCTTCTGCCTGTGTCTTTTTGTATTGCCTGAATGCAATCTTTTGGCTTTCACTTTCTTTGCTACCTCTTTGAAAACCATAATGGTCTCTCTTTCTTTTCCTCTTGCTAACCTGCTTAATGCATAATTCTGTTGTTCTTATAATCCCCATTTTAAATACTGCCCACTGTTCCTCAATCCCTGATTCCTGTCCCATTCTCCTTAATGCCTCTTTCAAGCATCTCCCCATTTTCCCAAAGTCTGCCCCTAAAATCCAGGATACGTGTTTTGTGTGGTTTGGTTCTGCTCTTTCTGTGATTTCAAACCACAATGACTGTGGTCACTGTCCCTCAGGTGCTCCCCCACTGTTACCCCCATCACACTGTCCCTGTTTGTGAGCACAAGGTCCAGTATTGCCTTCTGCCGAGTTGGTTCCATGACCAGTTGTTTGAGGAAGGCACCTTGAAGGAGTCCAGGATAAATCTGTTCCTAGTTGATGCTGCTGCGGATGCTCCAGTTCACGTCCTGGTATATTGAAGTCTCCAACCAGTACTACCTCACCCTTGTCTGCCATCCTTTGGATGGCTAGCATCAGCTCCCTATCTGTTTCTTCCTCCTGGGCTGGTGGTCTATAGACCACACCTGTGCAGATGGCTGGCCCATTTTCCTTTCCAGCTTAACCCACAGTATCTCTCCCCATTTTGTTCCTCCTGGATCTGTGTGGCCCTTATGTCATTTTTTCACATACAGTGCCACTCCTCCCTTCCTGCCTGCTCTGTCTCTTCGAATATGTTGTAGCCAGGTATGGCCATCTCCCAGTCATGGTTATCATTACACCAGGTTTCAGTGATGGCCACAATGTCCAGGTCTGACTGTACCATGACAGCCTCCAGATCTTCCATCTTGTTGCTAAGGCTCCTGGCATTTGCACACATGGCTTTCCATGATTTGACCTCCTAGACTGCTTCACTGTTCTACTCCAGCCCCTTCCTTGGTTGTCATTTTATCCCTGGTTCTCCTTGCTGTCTGCCCTTCTGCTGAATTTGCCCTTTTCTGCTTATCCACCTTTTGGACACTAATCTCCATCTTTTGCACACTGCTTTGCAGAGATAGCCACTCCTCTGGTTCACTGGTTCCATTACTAGCTGGGGTGAGCAAGTAGGTACCGTCCTTGCTGGCCTGCCACCCCTTTGCTAGTTTAAATGCTTGTCAATGTAGCATTTAAACTTATCATTGAGTGCTTGGATTCCTCCAGGATGGATGCAGGCCGTCAGGCTTGAATAAACCTCCATCCCTCCAGATGGGTCCCAGTCACCAATGAATCCAAACCCTTCCTCACAGCACCAGTTCTTCAAACCATGAGTTAAAGTTCCTGGTGCATGCACCCTATGCTCTCCCTTGCCTCTCACAGGTAGTACTTCTGAGAAAGTGACAGAAGTAGCTACTTGCTTGAGACCCTCCCAGTTTCCTAAACTCTTCCTGAACTTCTTTGGCTCCCATTTGCCAAGTCATTAGTACCTAGGTGGATAATGACATCCAGCTCACCCTCCTGTCTTGCCTTCCCAGTGATCCCAGTATCTTCCTTCCATCCCTCCATGCCGTGGCACCTGGTAGGCACCTCACCTCCTGTCCTCCCCTCCTGTGTTCCTAGCTGGATCCCTCTATGATGGAGTCCCCCACCAGATTCGCTTCCTCCTCCTCTGGGGTCCACTGCTTTCCCGCTGAGGTCACCTCCTTGCCTAACCTCCACATCCTTTCCTTCCACTTCCCTGGGTACCTCTATTTGGTTGTCCTCATTTGCCAGTGTGGCATATGGAGTTCTTAGAGAGGAATAGGATCTGGGATGTGCCTCTGCCTGACTGCTCTAACCCTCCTGAGCCCACTGTCATCCAAGTGCTCCTCGTTCTCGGCATCCTTTGAGGCAGCTGCATTGGACTGGGTGGTTCCTGGACAGGGGTGATGGTACTCCTGACCCAGTTTACTTCCGCTCTGAGTCTGGCTACCTTATCCCGCAGTCCTGAGAGATGCATGCAGATAGGGCAGCACCTCAGTGTCCAGAAGGTCTGCCTGAATATGGCTGCCCCACAGCCAAGTCCTGCATTACATAAGTCCCGGGGGAAATACAAATTTTTTGCATTGGCTAAATAGGTGCTGTTGGTGCAGCTACTGTTATTACTAGTACTGTTGCCAGTGTCATTACAAACTGTGACAGTTAGGGTTTTAATGTATCTAACGTCAGGGTAATACTTGGAGGTACAGTTTTGGGTTGATCAAACATAACTTGAACTTGTCTTAGAGCTCACATTTTTAATATACAATAAGGAATTGCTGGTGTCTTTCTATGGTCAAGATGAATAACAGTTGGCCCATCAGTTGTCATGTTTGGTGGACTGTACCAGTTATGTGGTAGTACAGAGTTATTAAAAACAGATGCATTTACATTAGACAATACATACTGTACAAAGTCTGAGTCATTGATTTTTGCCATTGCGAACAATAGTTGGTATGTATCATACCAGTCCAAAGGATTTGGTCTCAAGTGGAGTCCAACGACTGATGAAAAGGGTGAGTGTGTTCACATATAACAGTCAGTCACATTTGCATTATTTGCATACAGTCTCATTAAAGTCCACCAGGTGTTTGTGGTATGGAGTGAATCTCTGCTCCATTTATATATTTTGAGGTCACTTCCTGTTCTCCACAAGAAGAAAATTGTCCTGTCCACACATATAATTATGGTGATGGCAGTTTTAAAGTTCATGGTGTCCTGTTAACTCCTTTTGTCAGCTGCAATAAAAAATAAAATTGTGCATTTATATTGAACATTTAGTTATTGTGTACTTTGTTTGTAACCTTTTTACATTGGTCTACGTGGACTCAAAATTCTGACTTTTTCCTCCTTTCACATCTCGACACATATATCACACTTTCCCCAAGGGTATTAAGGACTCGGTATGGTCCCAACCAGTTTGCATCCTTCCAGGGGTTTTTCTGTTCCAATTTCTAACTATTACTATATCATTAATGCGTATTGTATTCCATATCCTGTTTTAGGGCTTTTGTATTGTTTGTTGTACTCATGACTGTTTCCCATATTTACAGCCATAGGGTAAGAATTTTGTAGCTGTGTTTGTACTTCCTTTAGAAATGCCTCATGTTTGATCCTGTCTGTGGTAGTCGTCCACGGACTGGGTAGGTCTCCTGGGTAGCTAGCCTCATTCTTCTCCTGTCATTAATTCATATGGGGTTAACCTGTGCTTGCTTGCACCGTGCCTCTGATGGCCATTAAAATGCCTGGTAGATGTGTTGCAGTCTTTACCTTCGTCAAGTACAGCTTTTTTAAAAGCGTTTTTGAGTGTCTGGTTTAATCTTTCCACCATACCCTGACGCTTGTGGTCTGTAGGTGATGTAATCTTTATTGCACCCCATTATTTTGCACATTTCTTGCATGACTTGATTAACAAAGTGAGTCCCTCTATCTGACTCTATTACATTTGGGAATCTCCATCGGGCACATACCTGTGTGTATAATATGCGTGCCGTTGTTATAGCATTTGCACTTTTAACTGGGAAAGCTTCTACCCATTTTGAGAACATGTCAATTACTACTAACATATATTTATATCCCCCTTTTGCTGTGGGCCTCCTTAGGAGGTATTCCTCCTCCTCACTATCGTATGGAGGGGCAGTCGGTTTCCTTTTTTCGGCTTGTCCCAATACCAGGTTAAGCCTAGTTATGAGATCTTGAACTTCGTCTGACCCAGCTCCTGGTCTATATCTTGTATGGGCTCCTGAATCTTTCCTTTGTGGGTTCCGTCCTTTCCCCCTGCCTGTTTGTCTTGGTCCTTGACCCTCTCTGCCTCCACCCTTCGCCCAACAGTTGCTCATGACGTGTCCGGCTTTTGCAGTTAAAACATGTCCTAGATTCTCCTTTGTTCCCCTTGTTTTTCCAGGTCACCGCTACCTCTGCTTTCTCTCCTTCTCATTTAAATAAGTTTCCAACAAGGTTATCACGTTCTTCCTGGGTTGGCGTCATTTAACTACCGTCCTAAGGGTGGGGTCTAGGTCGTATGCTCTTACCCATATAGGTCTCTAAATGTGGTGTTATCTCCGAAGGGCAATCCTGCCCTCCATATCTCTGATATACTTCAAAAAGTCTGGGAATGAACACTTGGGGGCTCTCCCCTGATTGTGGCTTTGTTTGTAAAATCCTGTCCCAGTCTACTTCTTGCTTGGCGGATTCTTCCCTTTCCTTTCTTATGGCCTCTACTACTTCACTGTAATCTGCCCAGGAGTTGACACTGCTCTCAGCTTCTGGGTGTGTACCCTGTACTGTTGAGGGCATTGCGTCCGCTATGGTGTGAGGCAGTTTAAACATCACCAACCGGCAGACGTCCTGATTTGTTAACCTACAAGTGCTAGTTAACTGTTTTAGTTTCTGTCTCAGCTCTGACAAATTGGTTTTATGGTCTATTGGCCCTATCATTGTGCCCAGTTTTGTCATCTCATCTATAGATAAATCTTTGATCTTAGTTTTGGCCCGGTCTCGGGTTTCTGCTGGGTTATATTTTCTTTACCTTACTTTTCGGCACTTCTACCCAATTGCCTCCCCTCCATCTCATACTCCTATTCCTCTACCTCCTCTGTCCATTCTTCCTTACCTTCGGGTCCCTCCTCCTGTACCTGCACCATCCTGGCATCCTCATCTTTTCTAAGAGGTCTTCCAACTGTTTTGCCTTAGTCTCCCATTTCTTTTCTTCGCTCATATTTATCAGCCTCCTCTTCCTTTTCTCCCGTTCCTTCCTCAGTTTAGCTTTTGCTTGTCTTGCTGCTAGGTTAACTAGTTGTTCTTCTAGTTGGTGTCTTCTGACAGTGACATTGCAGTGCCCTCCCAGGGCGCCTGTCCACGGTGTCACGGGTGTTACCTTAAAGGGGCTGAAATCTGTGCTTTTAATTCCTCACACTGGTTTTTAGTTTTTGAATAGTCTCAGTCACCTCCTTTAGCTCAGTATACAACCGCCTGGTCTCTGTCACGTGTTCCTGTGATTGTTGATCTAACTTTATGTGTAGCAAGGAATTATCCCTACTCAATAAACACAGATCATCCTGAGCTTTGGCCTGTTGGCTCTGTTTTGCCCAACTGGGTTTTAATGGCGTCAAGTTCAGTTAAGGGGACGCTGAGCGCAATTTTGCTTGCTATAATTCTAACTCTTTCCTCCTGTTTTTTGTTTCACGTATTTTAAACCTGCATTCTCTGTTACTTGTTTTCCCAGCCTGTCACTACGGTTTGATTATACTGATACAAGCCTTGTAAGGCATTAGCAAAAATTTCCTTTTCTCTCTTGACCTTCTTGTTTCTGTCTGCTACTTGTTCTGAGAAATAGACCTGTGCAGGGATGTCTTCCGACGGGGTCTCATACAGCCACTGTTTACAATACTTCCCCACGAATTTCCCTATTATAGTTTCCATGCTGATTTTGTCCCTTTGGTCTACTTGGATATTTTCAACAGGGTCACCCATGCACTGATGCCTCCGTTTACTTAGCCAAGGTTTACGACCCTTCTGTGCGCCCCGGCTTGCAAGTCCCAGCAGCCACACTCATATACCTTGCCCCATGAGTTCTTACAAGGTTATACCTTATATAGCGAATGGGAAACAACGACTTTAAATACTTCTAGTCAGAACAAGAGGATCAAAACAAGAGGTTAATACATCACCTAGTGTGCAGACTGGGTCCCTTCTGTCCTTGTAGGTGTAGTTGATTTAGTCACCAGACCGAGTCTCGGTCCACCTTCAGCCAGGCAAACTAGCCGCTGTTCCACAGTGTTAAACACGGAGCTGGCTCATCCGTCCCACGGTCGACCGCTCCGGCGCCTATGGTTTGTTAGCAACAGCGATCCGAGTCACGGCACCAAAAATGTAAGCTGCGTTGTTTAAAGATACAAACGAGACCGGGTCCGGTGACAGAAGAAATTTTATTTTTACCTACGTACAATGGTAATGCTAGACACAGATCATTTCTTCAGTGTGACAATGGAATGCACAAGCTTATATACTGATTAGTTAGGCGTGGTCGTTTCCCTGGAACAGGTAATTATTAGCTTACTGACGCAAATGGCCATAGGTGTGCAAGCATTCTTTGGGAAGTAACTAGAGAGACTAAGCCAATTATGGTCTGACTGGAGTCAGCAATGTTTTTTAGTCCGTCCTTCATTACATGCTATCTCTGCTTGCCCAGATAAGGGGACATGGCTTTATGTTTGCTTATGTGCTTGCTCTGTTCCTTCTTCTTATGACTCACCCAAACCACAGCTCAAGGCTACATCTAGTCTTACGTTATAATATTACAAGGGTGCCAACAAAGGTTATATAGGAATAGGGCAATATGGGGACAGACTCCTCTGCCCCCCATTACAAAGCAGATACTGAAAACATTTTTGTGGACATTGGCATTCCCGGAAATATAATGTATTTTATTGTTTTATATTTTTTATCACCTGACAATTGTTTTAATGTACGGCGCCTTGATATTTAAAAGGCGCCATATAAATAAAGATTATTATTATTATTATTTGAAAGGGAGAGGGTATGTTCTGTGTTTCCATCCACATTAGCAACCTATTTAATATTATTCTAGAAAATATCTGAAGACTAACACTTAACAATGTAATTGGACAATAATTAGAGGGGGTGTTAACAGAACCCTTCTTATGTAAAGGGACGATTATTCCTGTTTTCCACTGTTCTTGAATAATTTTCCTTTTAGCTATGAATTCATATAATGGCAAAAGTAAATCTGCCCACCATTCTGGGTTGGCCTGATAAATTTCTGCTCCCATATAATCCATCCTTGGTGCCTTATTATGTTTCTGGGCACATATTGCAGAAATAATTTCTTGTCTTGTAAACATCGTGCCACTAGAAATCCTATCTCTGCTCAACACAAATTTTACTGTATTGTCAGTTTGTAAAAACTTAGTCCCAATGTCTGGTTCTCCAAATACTGTATATTCTGGAAATACTGAAACCGTTCCTCTTTTGAAATAACAGCATCAATATTAAATCTTGGGTCGGCCTGGTGGCACTGAGGGTTTGAGGTGCTGGACACCACACCTCACACCACTCCATCAACCCAAGTTCGGGAGCAAGCTCGAGCACCGGGGGTTGGCAGGGAAGGGAGTAGATTGAGCGCCCAATAGGCTGCTCTCTTCTCCCCGGGGGAGGGTCGGGTGGTGTCCAGAGTTCCAGCAGCCCCTGGTGGCAATCAGGGGTGCTGTAGAAACCTGGACTGCGCATAGCAGCATGGCTGATGCTGGCAGGGTTGCCATGTGCAATGGTGTCAGGGGTGCCCATGCGGGGGGGAGAACAGGAAGCAGAGGATACTAAAGGGGGAAAAACCCCTTTGGTCTTGGATAGGCAATGCTGGTCCACCGACCACACGTCCAATGCTGGACCTCCATCACCACCCCTTTGATAACCTGCTGGGCTTAGCCCAGGGGCTCCACAGGTACCGTAATGTCACTGAAGCTAGCGGAGGCCACAGCAGGCAGTAGAGCTGTGGAAGTGTCATGGCCCGAAAGAGTTCCAGGTGTTCGAAGGAGATAAAGAAACTTAAAAAATGTTTATATATATATATATATATACATATAATCTACTCCTACCCATTCCAAATGCGACCACGTTCCAAAATGTTACCATGTCCTTGCTTCTAATTACTTCCTGGAGCTTTTGCCAACTTAATTTACTATGTTCACCTTGTAAATGAGCTTGTCTCAATGATGTTCCACCTGGCAAAATAAAGATTGTGATTGATTGATTGATTGATTGATACATAGATACATGGATACATAGACAGTGTCAGCAGATAAGGGCCTATGGCCCACCCAGTCTGCCCATTTGAGCTTGTAAGTTCAATTTATGTTTTCCTAGAAGTCTGTTGCCCTTAACCCCTGACCTCCAGAATTCCTTTATGTCTATCCCATGCATTCTTAAATCCTGTGATTGTTTCAGCCCCCACCACTTCCTCTGGCAGGCTGTTCCACTTGTCCACCACCCGTTCTGTGAAGAAATTCTTCCTCATGTTTCCTCTGAATCGTCCTCTCCAACTTCATCCCATGCCTTCTAATCCTGGAACATCTTTTTCACTTAAAAATAGTGTATTCCTGCACCCTGTTCCTCCCTGTAAGATACTTGTATGTCTCTATCATATCCCCTCTCTCCTTCTCTCCTCCAGGGAGTACATGTTCAGTTCCTTCAACCTGTCTTCATAGGACTTGTGATGCAATCCATGCACCATCTTTGTTGCCCTCCTCTGAACCTTCTCTACCCTGTCTATGTCCTTCGAGGTATGGGCTCCAGAACTGTACACTGTACTCCAGGTGGGGCCTCACTAGTGTCTTGTATAGCGGAATTATGACCTCCGTTTTCCTGCTGGTGATGCCTCTGCCTATACATCCCAGCATCCTATTTGCTTTACCTGCTGCCTTGTCACACTGTTTTCCTACCTTGAGGTCATCAGAGATGATAACCCCAAGATCCCTTTCCTGCTTGGTGCATGCTATATCCTCACCCCCCAACTGATATATTGTGCCAGGGTTTTGTGCCCCATATGCATTATCTTGCACTTCCTTGCATTGAATTTCAACTGCCAAACCCTTGACCATTCTTCAAGTTTCTGCAGGTCCCTTCTCATTCTGTCTACACCCTCTGGTGTGTCTACTCTGTTACAGAGCTTTGTGTCATCAGTGAACAGCAAAATTCTGCCTTCTAGGTTATGCGCAATGTCACTGATGAAGATGTTGAATAGGACCGGTCCCAGCACTGATCCCTGTGGTACCCCACTGGTCACTCTTCCTCTGTGGGTGACAGCCATTTACCACCACCCTCTGTGTCCTGCCACCCAGCCAGTTACCTACCCACCACACTACTGTCCTGCCCACCCATATTCCCAGTTTGTAATAGTCTTCTATGTGGCACAGTGTCAAAGGCCTTGCTGAAGTCCAGATAGGCCATGTCCACTGCCCTCCCCTGATCCACCTCCCTAGTCACCCAGTCACAAAATTCAATGAGGTTGGTCTGACATGACCTCCCCCTGGTGAAACCATGCTGAATTGGGTCCTGTAGTCCATTGACAACCAGATGTTCCACCAATCTCTCCTTCAGTAGTGCTTCCACGATCTTCCCCACTACCAAGGTGAGGCTGACTGGTCTGTAGTTCCCTGCTTCCTCTTTGTTTCCACTTTTGTATAAGGGGACTACATCTGCTGTCCTCCAGTCTTTGGGTACCTCCCTTGTTTCCAGTGATCAGCTAAACAGGATAGCCAGAGGTTCAGCCACCACCTCTCTTAGTTCTTTAAGGACCCTGGGGTGCACCCCATCTGGCCCCATTGCTTTATCAGCTCTTATTACTTCCAGTCTTTCAGGACCCTTTCTCGTAAAGGGACTTGTGTCCATTCTGCACCATTCTCACCCCTTTACTCCCTTCAGACCCATTACCCTCCTCTTCCTCAGTAAAGAGATGGGCAAATACCTGTTCAACATGTCAGCTTTACTGTTGTCATCCTCCACGGCCCCCATCCTCCCCTTCAGTCTCACTATCCCTCCCTTTGTCTTTCTTTTTTCACCTATGTACCTGTAAAAGGTTTGTCCGCTCTACCCACTGATTTTGCAATGTGTTCTTCTGTCTCAGCTTTGGCTTCCTTACTGACCTCCCTGCCTCCCTTTGCTTCTCCTGGTACTTCTCCCTATCCCGCCTGCCTGTGTCTTTTTGTATTGCCTGAATACAATCTTTTTGGCTTTCACTTTCTTTGCTACCTCTTTGGAAAACCATAATGGTCTCCTCTTCCTTTTCCTCTTGCTAACCTGCTTAATGCATAATTCTGTTGATCTTGTAATCCCCATTTTAAATACTGCCCACTGTTCCTCAACCCCTGATTCCTGTCCCATTCTCCTTAATGCCTCTTTCAAGTATCTCCCCATTTTCCCAAAGTCTGCCCCCCTAAAATCCAGGATACATGTTTTTGTGTGGTTTGGTTCTGCTCTTTCTGTGATTTCAAACCACAATGACTGGTGGTCACTGTTCCCCAGGTGCTCCCCCACTGTTACCCCATCACACTGTCCCTGTTTGTGAGCACAAGGTCCAGTATTGCCTTCTGCCGAGTTGGTTCCATGACCAGTTGCTTGAGGAGGAAGGCACCCTGAAGGAGTCCAGGATAAATCTGCTCTAGTTTATGCTGCTGCTGAGATGCTCCAGTCCACGTCTGGAATATTGAAGTCTCCAACCAGTACTACCTCACCCTTGTCTGCCATCCTTTGGATGGCTAGCATCAACTCCTATCTGTTTCTTCCTCCTGGGCTGGTGGTCTATAGACCACACCTGTGTGGTGGCTGTCCCCATTTTCCTTTCCAGCTTAACCCACAGTATCTCTCCCATTTTGTTCCTCCTGGATCTCTGTGGCCCTTTATGTCATTTTTCACATACAGTGCCACTCTCTCCTTCCTGCCTGCTCTGTCTCTTCTGAATATGTTGTAGCCAGGTACGGACATCTCCAGTCGTGGTTATCATTACTGCCAGGTTTCAGTGATGGCCACAATGTCAGGTCTGACTGCACCATGACAGCCTCCAGATCTTCCATCTTGCTGCTAAGGCTACTGGCATTTGCACACATGGCTTTCCATGATTTGACCTCCTAGACTGTTTTGCTGTTCTGCTCAGCCTCTTCCTTGGTTGTCCTTTATCCCTGGTTCTCCTTGCTGTCTGCCCTTCTGCTGAATTTTGCCCCTTTTCTGCCTATCCACCTCTTGGGCACTAATATCCATCTTTTGCACACTGCTTTGCAGAGCTAGCCACTCCTCTGGTTCACTGGTTCCACTGCTAGCTGTGGGGGGTGAGCAAGTAGGTACCCTCCTTGCTGGCCTGCCACCCCCCTTTGCTAGTTTAAATGCTTGTCAATGTAGCATTTAAACTTATGATTGAGTGCTTGTATTCCCCTCCAGGATGGATGCAGGCCATCAGGCTTGAACAAACCTACATCCCTCCAGGTGGATCCCCAGTCACCAATGAATCCAAACCCTTCCTCACAGCACCAGTTCTTCAACCATGAGTTAAAGTTCCTAGTGCATGCACTCCTATGCGCTCCCTTGCCTCATGCAGGAAGTACTTCTGAGAAAGTGACAGAAGTAGCTACTTGCATGAGACCCCTCCCCAATTTCCTAAACTCTTCCTGAACTTCCTTTGGCTCCCCATTTGCCAGGTCATTAGTACCAAGGTGGATAATGACATCCAGCTCACCCTTCCGTCTTGCCTTCCCAGTGATCCCCAGGATCTTCCTTCCATCCCTCCATGCCGTGGCACCTGGTAGGCACCTCACCTCCCTGTCCTCCCCCTCCTGTGTTCCTAGCTGGATCCCTCTTATGATGGAGTCCCCCACCAGGATTCACTTCCTCCTCCTCTGGGGTCCACTGCATTCCCCACTGAGGTCATCTCCTTAGCTAACTTCCACATCCTTTCCTTCCACTTCTCTGGGTACCTCTATTTGGTTGTCCTCGTTTGCCAGTGTGGCATATGAGTTCTTGAGTGGAATAGGACCTGGGATGTGCCTCTGCCTGTCCGCTCTAACCCTCCCTGAGCCCACTGTCATCCAAGTGCTCCTCGTTCTCGGCATCCTTTGAGGCAGTTGCATTGGACTGGGTGGTCTCTGGATAGGGGTGATGGTACTCCTGACCCAGTTTACTTCCGCTCTGAGTCTGGCTACCTCATCCCACAGTCCAGAGAGATGCATGCAGATAGGGCAGCACCTCAGTGTCCAGAAGGTCTGCCTGAATATGGATACCCCACAGCCACTGCATTGCACCACTTCCCACATTATACTGCAATTATACTGCTATTCCACTACTTGCCTGCTGCTGAAGCTCTCCTAGTTCCCTTTTTATTAATTTACTGTCCTAAAAATCCTGCCACTGATCCTCAGATAATTTTCTTTAGGAAAAAAAAAAGAAAAGAAACCAATAAATAAATAAATGAGTCAAAACACTTGTCGTGCTGAGGGTGGGCTTCTTCCCCTTATGCCCTCCCTACCACACCCCTTACTATACCCTGTGTTTAGCTCCTGTCAATCAGATTTAACAGGGCATATAATTAAGAGTTGGGGGAAGGGGGGGTCAAAAATTTGCAGCAATTAAAGACAGCACAGAATTACACCACCACTACATTTTAAATTTTCAACAGCCCGAAAACACTCCTAAGTAAAGACAACAAAGAAGTACAGTGTCACTAAAAGCCCACAATCTAAGTTTAAAAGAAAAATAGCAATTACCAGTTACTCTAAAGCACTGAATTGAATATGTTTCCTTCCTTCCCCTTCTGGCTTCTTCTGAGAAAAAAAAAATCTTGATTGATTGATTGATTTTGCTTTTTCTGCTTAATTATGACCCTATATTCACTCTTGAGGTGCTCCATTGAAATTCTATCAATGATAAGATTATATTTCCTAATAGGTCTTCCTACCTTTAAAATCATTTTTTTCATTTTTATACAGTCCTTATCAAGCTATTTTACTTCTTGCCCCACATTCAGCCTATTATTTCTCTGATTTAAATCAAGATGCTTAAACATTTCTTCCTCCATTTCTTTAATCTATGCCCAGGCAACTCTCCATGTCATATCTTCTAGCTCCTCCATACATCTATTTTTTAGAACCATTATCTTCTCTAGCCCAAATACTTCTGTCAGTCTTTCCACCATATATTCTGACCATTTAATTTTTCTGGAATTGTGAATCAACATATTGTTATCAGCCTCTAGCCTCCTTCGATGCTCCATATCCTTACAGCTTTCCCAAGTGTCTGAAATAAGAAGTTCAAGGGGTCTATGGTCACTATCCCACTGGTCTAAGACCCTTAACTGCTTGATACGTACCATTGAGAATACATCTATTATGAAATAATCAATCAGACTTCCTCCTTTTTGATTGGAGAAGATCAAACTACCTAGCCAATCACCTCAGAATCTACCATTTATTATTCTAAAATTAAGTGTATTTAAACAGTCTAGGAGACTTATCCCTTGCATATTGTTTTTAAGATCCAATGACAGTCTCACAGGTATATCAAATACATCATCAAGGTTCCAATTGTTATTTTTACTTTCTGGATAAGCCCCAGTTCTTGATTTAAAATCACCACCCGATAGTATAGTGGCTCCAGGAAATTGTCCCTGTAATGATAATATTATTTCTTCTAATTTTTGAAGAAATTGAGTTATTGGAGTCCCGCTCAAAAGATTAATAAACAAATTAGCCAGCCTGGGAGTGAGTCTCAGGGTGGTAGCTTGGGTAAAACACTGACTGGACAACAGGACACAGAGGGTAATAGTAAATGGAGTCCACAGTGAAGAAAGGGGGGTTACTAGTGGGGTACCACAGGGTTCAGTACTGGGGCTGGTCCTTTTTAATGTCTTTATAAGTGACATTGCAGAGGGACTGGAAGGAAAAGAATGACTCTTTGCAGATGACACAAAGATCTGCAACAGGGTTGATATTCAAGGTGGGGTGGAAAGGATGAAAAAGGGACTCAGCAAGGTTGGAGGAATGGTCAAATGTATGGCAGCTTAGATTCAACGCAAAGAAGTACAAAGTAATGCACCTGGGAAACAGAAACCCAGGTGAAGAGTACACAATGGGGGGTGAGATACTGACAACAACAAAAATGGAAAGGGACCTGGGGGTAATCATATCAGATGACCTAAAGGTGGGCCAGCAATGTGAGAAGGCAGTAAGAAGGGCTAGGGGATACTGGGATGCATAGAGAGGCATCACCAGTAGAAAACAGGAAGTTGTTGGCTCTCTCTGTAGAGACAGTTGGTAAGACCACATTTGGAGTACTGTGTACAGTTCTGGAACCACATCTCTGCAAAGACATAGACAGGGTGGAGGCTGTCCAGAGGAAAGCAATCAAAATGGTGCAGGGTCTGCACCAGAAGACATATGAAGAAAGACTAAGGAGCTAAGATGATATAGCCTCAAGGAAAGGAGGGAGAGGGTGACATGATAGAAACTTTCAAATACCTCAAGGGAATCAATAAAGTCCAAGAGGGTAGCATCTTTCAGAAAAAGAGATGTGCAAGAACATGGGGGCACAATTTGAAGATAGAGGGGGGATGGCTCAGAGGTAATGTGAGGAAGTATTTCTTCACATAGAGGGATGTAGATGCATGGAATGGTCTTCCTGAGGAGATTGTAGAGTCAAAAACAGTGGGGGAATTCAAGAATGCATGGGACAGACGTAAGGCAATTCTAGTGGGGGGGTAGGAGGAAGTAGCTTCAAGTAGGCTATTGGTTAACTAGGATCTGCAGCGTATCCATTAGGTAGGGACATGGGCAGACTAGGTGGGCCAAGTGGTCCTTATCTGCCATCAGATTATATGTTTCTATGTTTTTTTGTATGAGGGGGTATATAAACATTAACCAGTTTGCAAGGGGGAAGGTTTTTCCTATAAATTTCCACACAAAGTATATTAAAATTATTATCTTTAAAAACACATTTGGCTCTAATGTCTGAATCCACCTTTATCATAGTACATATCCCACCAGCAGGACAACCATAAACACTTTGTTTCCTCGCAGAGATGTGCCATGAGTAATAGCCTTCTAGCTGATATGCATCTGTGTTAGTGACCCATGTTTCCTGGAGCATAATTACAGGATACGTATTTAAAAACCTTACACTACCAATGTCCTTAAGTTTACGTGCAGTTCCTGCAATATTCCAGCTAAAGATGGCCAAGTCTGAAAAGCTGTCCTTGTTTGATTTAACAGGATTTCAATTGTCTTCATCTCTCTCTGTCAGTCAGCTACCAGAGAATTTGCCATCCAAATTGGTTACCTGTGATTCTGCAACAGAATATGAATCACCAGATGAAAGCTGAGTCAAATCTTCTGAATGTTCAGGAACCACACTTGTATTTATTCTAATACCCTTTTGCAACCTCCCCCTTATGCACCTTCTCTCTTCTTGATTCAAAATATCATTACCTGTTTTTAATTTATGGATTGTTACTAGGGGCACCATATAATTGGTAATTCTCTGTTGTAACTTACACCCTTCTCCTTCTTTTCTTACCTCTTTCTCTACTATTTTTTTTTGTGTGTTCTGGCCCAGCTCTTTCCAATCTAGGCACATTTTCTGACATTACTGTTGTTTCTGCTTTAACTCCTAGGGCAATCAATTCATTTTTTGTTGCCAATATTTTTTGTCTCATAGCAACTTTTTTGCAACCAAGCAAATCCAGCCTTTTTCCTTGCCTGCCTTATATCTATAAGCAGAGATAATATACGACCACATGAACTTTTTACCTAAAATTCCCTTGCATATACTGTATATTGACTGCCAACTTTAGGGTTATGGGGTTTTCATTTCTATTCTTAGGTAAACCTTTCAGGAATACTTTGTGTACGATCAACCCTCTTTCTAGAAACAGTTTTTTGTTAGACATTGACACCATGTTTGTGTTTGGGAACTCCCCTTTCTGATTATCATATTCCTTGTTACTAACACTATGGTTAGCTAAACAGGTCTCTTCCATTTCAGTTAAAAGGTATCTTTTTTGTTTACCTCCCTCTTCCAGTATTAGAACTTTTTTCTCCACTCCTCCAACATAGTTATTATTTGATTTATTTGTTTTGCCGTCAGTCTCACTCTGTCCCACAGTGTTTTTGTCCTCTTTTGTTTTCCTTCTTGGTTCCTTTATTTGTGTAGTGATGTTAATCCCTTTCCTTTTATTCTTTCTTTCATTTATTACTTTCTTTATCTCCATCTCCTCCCTATTTCCTATTTGTATTGTAGTCTTTTTTATTAGAGAGGGAACCTCTGCCTCAGCATTTCGTTTTTTGGAAACTGGGTTTTTTACTTTCCTCCCTTGGAGAATGTCCTCCAATTCCTTTTCTTCAGCTTTATATTTATGGATGAAGTCAAATTAATCAAAAGGTAATTAAGTAGTATCCCATTACGGATTTCCCTAAGAATTTCTAGAACAGGACTTTCTTCTTTCCTAACAATATCTTTCATTCTTAAATCCTTTTTCTTTCCCTTAGTTATCTTTTTCCCAACTTTCCTTCCATTTGCAATTTTTTTCCCCCCTTTAAACCACCCCGCTTAACTGAAGCCACAAGTTCTGCTAATGTTACTTTTGCCGCTAAAGGATACCCTTCATGTAATTTCCCTCCTTGTGTGTACGGTGTCAGAAAGGCCTCATATTTGTTTAGGAAGGAGATATTATGGTTCATAACTGACAAAGGGAAGTTTCTAAGCTCATCACTCTCATTGTTAATATTTGAAGTGTCATTTATGTCTAATGGTTCCCCAATTTTTGTTCCTGGGTGGTAATCCCTTACTTCACTTCTTGTTTCTCCCCTAGGCTCATATGATTCAACAATAGTTAAATTATGTTCCACTATTGAATTAAGTCTAGTGATGCAATTTTCACTTTCCAGAAGCCTTACTGTGTTCATTATTGGATGTTCACTGACTTCTAATATAAGGGGAAGGGAAAGGGAAAGGGGAAATTGTTTAACCAGGAGAGGCACACTAAGCCGAAGCTTGTTTCCAGGTGCGACCTGGGAGCACAAGGAAGTTAAGTGACTTGCACAGGGTCACACAGTATGGAAGTGGGGGCTGTGGGATTCAAACCCAGGTCTCCAGGTTTGCAGCTCAGAGCCTTATACCACTGCACTATACTGCCTCCTACATCCTTGGTATAACTGGATCAGCTGTACCAACATTACTATTAATAGGGGATGAACTACGGCTTGGGAGAGTTATGCTTTGAGAGCTTAATGTCTCCCCTTTTTCCACTATTTTCTGACCTGGTGCCTGTATGTAACTTGTTATCTTTCTCCTCGTTTCCAAGGTCAGCAGTCAAGACAGTCATTTATTTATTTTTTGTTCTTAGCTGTGATTTTTTTTTGGCTCAGACTGTTTTTTCTTAGGTGGGGGTGGTATAAGGACATTGGTTGCTAAATTCCTAGCTGTTTGTCTTGTTTCCATCTTACTGTTTCCAAAGAGATTAGCAATAAAGAGATATAAATAGATATTATATCCCACACTCACTTAAACAGTTAAATGATCAGAGAAAGAAAAGAAGAAAAAGAATCTAACAATATAGCACTAAAAAAAACTTTTAGAAAATGTAAAACACAATCCCAGAATATTCAAACAGTCCTTTGTTTAAAAGTTCAGGAGGTAAAAAAGAAGATATGACTGCAAGCATTTCAATACTTGTCCAGCTTTCCACACGTTTGTGCCTGCCTCTGCAATTCTCCAATCAACGTTTTCAGTTCCAGTTGCAAATAAAGACCCACTTTAGAGCCACTGGAAACCCATGCCAGAGGCTTCAAGGGAACAATTATCAGCTTTTTTTGAGGCCTTCGGTCTATATCCTGGGTTTTTTGGAATATCGATCGAGGTGAATGCTTCTTTGGATTTTCCTCCTAGGCTATTACTAATTTTAAAAAGGAAAAAACAGGAAAGCGCATTATCATAAACCTCGTATACTTCAATCCTTTAATAAACCCATAAAATCTAAGATTAAGTCAGGATAATAATTTAAAATCTATACTTAATCTCACACCAACAATAGGCTATTCTTATACTATATACTATGAGAAGATAAAATTAAACAGTTAATCTTAACTTAAACTTACTTTTCCATGGTCAGCTAAGTAAGTATGGAGCTATCCGACAGATACCGTATAAGTGTAATAAAATTCCCCAGCAGCACAAATGCACATGCTAATTGCTACGGAATTATAAAATATAAAATACATCACTGCTCGCAATAACTCAAGCGCTCCTTTCCAGATAAAAGAGAGAGATGAAAACAGCTACTAGACGATGAAATAAAACAATTATTACTGCAGCAACATCAGACGTCAGTAGCATCAAGCGATATCCAACTAGAATTCTGAATAACAATACCAAACGATGCAGAGTAAAGCAGGGCCGCCACGTCATCTCGCTGTGTGTGGCACCGAGTCAAAAGCAGAATGGCAAAGAACCTGCGTTTGCGCAATATATCCCCCAGGGTCAGATGACCTTAATTAGCATACAGTGCAAAATTACAAGCGTTTAAAAGTTACAAAAATAAAATACGGACCTAAATATCTAAATAAAAAGCTTAATTATTAAGATATCAAAATAACAAATCCTGCCTCTAGCGGCACATAGGCTGAGTCCATAAAACAATAAACAGGTGACAATCAAATAAGTGAAAGCTTACTTTCCTTCCGCCCCAGAACTAAGTCCTGATATACGGGGGGGGGGGGCACACAACTCGCAGAACAACTAGAGCTTTTTTTTTTCCTACTGTAAACAAACATTTTTAAAAGAAAAGAGATCAGAAATCAGATAAAAATAAAAAAAAAAACATATTTAAGAGCAACTTCCCTTACAAGTCACAGGTCACTGTTGAAATCACAGAAACATAATAACATACAATTTCGATAAGTTGTCAGTAAATCCAATTCCGGTCCTGTTCTGGGCATCAGAATTAACAGAGAGAAATTGAGAAAAAAGAGCATGCTCTCTCCACCAGCTTCATCGGCCATTCCAACAGGCTGTCTGAGTCCACCGACAATCCGTCTCTGGCTATGAGACCTCCCTTCAGGATATCCTCATCCATCTTCACCTCGACCTTCACCTGTCGGTAAAACAGAAAGAAACTGGGGGAGACTCCACAGCAGGCAGTCAACAATAAACTGGTCTGGAAATGAGATAACTAAGGCATAGGTGGCATACCTTTTCTTACATAAATAAGAGCATTTATCTCCCTGCTTCTCTGGTTTCCTCCTCAGGACCTAAGAGCGCATAGTCAGGCTGCCAGTTACCTACATGCATGATCTTCTACTGTATCCCATAAAAGTTACCATACTATCCAGCAACTCCTGTTTTCCAAGAACCAACATGGCTAAAACCTCTTTTTAGGGCTGTGGGCAGAGCCTACAGCCATTTTGGGATCATTCAGTAGTGCTAAAAACAGCTGATTGTGTAACCTTCCACTGGACTTTTGGAAGTATCCTTCTGAAAGTCCAATGGAGCTTGAAACCCTCCGCCATGATCGGCCGCTATGGAATAACAGCCGCACTATTTTGGCTGTTACTTCCGCATTCTGGGGCATAAACTCCGCATGCATGACTCACGCACATGCGCAGTTCTGCTGGCACCATCATATTGTCAATGGCAAAATGCCATTCACCACAACTGCACATGCACAAGTGCTGCACATGTGCAGTTGCATCACCACCACCAGCACTGGCAAAAAAGAAAACGCACCAACATAGGGGTCCCCAGTCCCTGTGTCAGTGTTATGTAGCCCCTCCCACTCATGTGGCACACTGGGAGCCCACCCCAGTGTGGCCAACTGTATTTTTTTCTCTGCCAACATCAGGGTCCCCAATCCCCATGTCAGCATTATGTAGCCCCCCCCCACTCATGTGGCATACTGGGAGCCCACCCCAATGTGCCCAAATGTTTTTTTTCCCTGCTGATATTGGGGTGCCCAATCCACATGTCAGCATCATGTACCCACCCACCACTCATGTGGCACACTGGGCGCCCACCCCAATGTGCCCAAATGTCTGCTTTTTGTTTGCTTTGCTGTAAATAAATAAAACAGTCCCCCAATGTGTTTTTTTATCTGTAAAAAGGAAAACAGTCCCTCGTCATTGCCCCAATCCCCCTCCCCCATCTCCACCCTCCCACTGGACACCCACCTCCCCACACCACCCCTTACTCCATACCTACCTCCTGAGGTCGGCGCTATCTTCTTCTCTGGACCTGGACACGTCTGCACTCTTCAAAGCCGAACCGCAAACTGAAGAATCAAAGGTAAGCATGCTATAATGCCATGCAATGGGGTTTTCAACTTATGTTGATAAATAAGTAATTTTTTTTGAATTTTGGCCCCAAATTTTCAACATGGGGTTCTTGGGACCCCACCTCATGAAAACATTCACTGTCATTTCCTTACTTGGTCCCGAAATGTGATTTTGTGGTCACTGCATGGAATCACCTTTCAGGACTGAGTCACAAAATGACAGTGGCACTGTTAATGAGGAGGGGTCCCAAAAAGCCCATGTTGCAAATCTGGTGAACAAATTCCAAAAAATGACTGCGTTATGAGCATGCAATGTGCAGTTTCTACGCATGCTCCTAACTTTGCCATTTTTAATATTTTCCCTCCACATTTTCAACATTGCCATTTTTGCACACCTCCTTTTTAACAGTACAGCTGTCATTTATCAGATCCCACCCAAAATGTGTTTTCGCACCTGTAGCACAGGAAGGCATGGTCACTCTGCAAAATTACCTTTTGGAACAAGTGAACAAAATGACACTAGCACTCTTCATGAGGAGGGGTCCCAAAAAGGCAATGTTGAAAATTTGGTGCAACACTTCCAAAAAACGGCCAAGTTACACCTGGGCATTCAATCATTTCTATGCACATGTGTAACTTTGCTCACTTGGCAGCTCATCACAGCCCTTTCGGCTCTGGCCAGAGTTTGCTTATGTTTGTGCTTCCACTAGCACAAAGCAAACATGTTGCTATGACAGTGGAATTGAGAGGTGTGTTACTGTCAGTCCAATGCAGGGCAGTCTGCAAGGAGTTCAACAGTGTTAGACCAGTCATCAGCCAGGATGAGCATGATACTCTTCTTGTCTTACTGGGTGGAAACTTTATGAGGTTCAAAGAAAAGAGCGGCCAGAATCACAGGGCGGTGCTTTCCTTTGATCTGCATCATGTCACCCAATAAGTAGCTGATCGGCATCATGATCAGCCTGCAACTCGCCTTCCCCCTGCAACACAACTGACTGCACATAACCCCTGCTCACTGTGCAGAATCCCTGCTCAACCTCTGTTTGTCCATTTTAAGCAATCACACCAAAGTATCGCTCCCCTCTCCCTGTCGCTTCCTTTGTCCCATGCCTCATTTAAACAATCCCACACTCTGCCAAGTATCCCTTCCATGTCCCCATTTACTCTCTTGCCCATTTTAAAAAGATCCCACCCTCTTCCAATTGTCCCCCCCACCTACCCATTGATTCCCATGCCCTGTAAATATGAACCCAGCACTGGGCAGCCCAATCCTCAGTGTTAGTACATGAAATTAAGAAAACCATCCCACAATGATTTTTTAAAATCTTTTTACATCCTGTAAAAAAAAAAGTCATCGATGTGTTTCTGCCACTGCCCCTTACCACCATCACCCTTCCCCTCCTGGCCCCCCACTCAGCACTCAACACCCCCCTCCCACAAACACACACACACACACACCCTACTCCTTACTTACCTATCGCGGGTCAAGTGTCATAATCCTCTCTGGACTGGAGACATGTCTTCATTCTTCAACACCAGATTGGGAACTGAGGAAATCAGGTAAGCCATGGTCAATGTATTTTAATGAGTTTTGAACCTGTGCTCATAACTTCATCATTTTTTTAATATTTTTCCCCAAAACTTCCCAAGTGAACTTTTTGGGACCCCACATCATCAACAAGGTAGGTGGAATTTTTCAAATCCAACCTGAAAGCTGATTTTGCAGTCATTCTCCAAAATCACTTTCTAGATGGGATTTAAAACTTTTCACATAGCGGTTTCATGAGGTGGGGGTCATAAAAAGACTATTTTGAAAATCTGGGATCAAAATATTTAAAAAAACAAAGTTATTTATTTATTTATTTAAAAAAGTTTAACCAGGAAAGACAACATAAGCTGTAAACAGTTCGTTTCCAGAAGCGTCCTGTGTGGAGGGGTTTCATGATGGGGGGATCAAGCTAAATCAATAGAATATATACAGTGCAGTTCAATTACATAAAGACAGGTACTAATACAATGCATTTCAGTTCTACTCAGCAGACAGTATCGTATAAAACAAGTAACAGATAAAGTAAAAATCAGAAACAAAGAATGGGGCATACCAGGGTAAACAAACAATATGCAGGTTTAACATGAATAGTAGCAATCCAGGAAAAGGTAACCCATAAGGTAACATAGAAACATAGAATTTGATGGCAGATAAGGACCACTTGGCCCACCTAGTCTACCCATTTCCCCTACCTAACGGATAAGCTGTGATCCTAGTTAACCAACAGTCTACTTCCTCCTAACCCCAACTACAATTGCCTTATGTCTGTCCCATGCATTCTTGAATTTCCCCACTGTTTTCCCCACCATTTTTGATTCTACAACCTCCTCAGGAAGGATGTTCCATGCCTCTACAACCCTCTCTGTGAAGAAGTACTTCCTCACATTACCTCTGAGCTGTTCTGCCTCTATCTTCAAATTGTGCCCCCTTGTCCTTGCACATCTCTTTTTCTGAAAGATGCTACCCTCTTGGACTTTGTTGATTCCCTTGAGGTATTTGAAAGTTTCTATCATGTCCACACTCTCCCTTCTTTCCTTGAGGCTATACATCTTAAGCTCCTTTAGTCTTTCTTCATATGTCTTCTGGTGCAGACCCTGCACCACTTTGGTTGCCCTCCTCTGGACAGCCTCCACCCTGTCTATGTCTTTGTGGAGATGGGGTCTCCAGAACTGTACACAGTACTCCAGATGTGGTCTTACCAACTGTCTGTACAGAGGGCCAACAACTTCCTTTTTTCTACTAGTGATGCCTCTCCCTATGCACCCCAATATCCCTCCAGCCCTCCTGACTTCCTTCTCACATTGCTGGTCCACCTTTAGGTTATCTGATATGACTACCCCCAGGTCCCTTTCCATTTTTGTTGTTGTCAGTATCTCACCTCCCATTGTGTACTCTTCCCCTGGGTTTTTGTTTCCCAGGTGCATTACTTTGTACTTCTCTGCGTTGAATCTAAGCTGCCATACATTTGCCCATTCCTCCAACCTTGCTGAGTCCTTTTTCATCCTTTCCACCCCACCTTGTGTATCAACCCTGTTGCAGATCTTTGTAAAGTAAAGGCCAGATGGAGAACAAAAGTAGCAGTCTGAGCACAGGGATTGATAAATGCTAATTAGATTTAAAAGGTTACTAAGTGCTATATGGATTTAGAAGAAAGGGGGATTATAACACAAGTGGTGGAGGGGGTGTGGAAAGGGCAGGGGGGAGTAAGGGTAGGAGGGAGAGAGGAGGAGTAAGCCAAGAACTATTCACGTTCAGTATGCTGAGAACCCTGCAAGGGGACAGGACCTGGCAGAAGAGGGGAAGGGTAGGAGGGAGAGTGGAGGGGCAAGCCACGAACGAGTCACCTTCAGGATGCTGAGAAACCTGCAAGGGGACAGGACCCAGCAGAGAAGGAGGAGAGAGAGAGGAGGGGGAAACCAAGGGTTGGAGGGAGGGAGAGAGGAGGGCAAGCCAGGAACTATACACCTTCAGGATGCTGAGAACTCTGCAAGGGGACAGGACTTGGCAGAAAAGGAGAAGAGAAAAGGGTAGGAGGGGTAGGAGGGGGAGAGCCAGGAATGATTCCCCCTTCAGGATGTTGAGAACCCTGCAAGAAGGCAGGACCTGGCAGAGAAAGAGAAGAGAGAGGGTGAGAAAAGGTTAGGAGGGGAGGGTAGGAGGGTAAGAGGGGAGAGGAGGGGAAAGCCAAGAACTATACCCTTTTGGGGATGCTGAGAACATCGCAAGTTATGATGGTACATTGAAATTTTTCAATGCTCTCTCATAAACTTGGTAATTTTCAATATTTTGTCCCCAAATTTTCAACACAGCTATTTTTTCACACCATCTCCTGAACATAACAGGTGTTGTTTTTCAAATTCTGGCCAAAATGTGTGTTCACACTTGTGATGTAAAATGATGTTTTTGGCCAGTATTTTATAAGTGACACCTGTCATGCTCAAAGGGAAGGCTCATAAAAAGATTATGTTGACAACTTGGGGTCAAAATGCCACAAAACAAAAATGTTATGAAGAAACATTTAATTGTTTTCAACATTTACCTATAATATTGTGATATGTGCAGATTTTGGCCCCCAGTTTTTCACATAACCTTGTTGTCACTCAACCTCATGAACGTGACAGGTGTTATTTTTCAAACCTACTCCAAAATATGTTTTCACATTTGCTCTGTAAAGACACCCTTCATATGGTATTTAAAAAAATTCCACCTGCCATGATCACAAGGTGGGGTCATAAAAAGACAATGCTGAAAATTTAGCGCCAAAATGTCAAAAAACAAAGTTATGAGGAAACACAGAATCTTTTCTATAATTACTCATAACTTCAAGATTTTTGCCCCCAAATGTGCACATAGCCCTTTTGTTATCCCACTTGATGAACATGACAGGTGTTATTTTACAACTCCCCCCCAACCCGAAACATATTTTCTCAGTCCCTCTGTGAAACCCTCTTTTGGACAGAATTTAAAAAAAGTCATCTGTCTTGATCATATTGTGGGGTTATAAAAAAGACTATGTTGAAAATTTGGGGTCAAATTATGAAAAAACAACTGAGGTATGAAGAAACATTGAATTGTTCCAGAGTTTACTCATAACTTTATTTTTGCATATTTTGGCCCCTAATGTTCGTTATATCCCTTATATTACCCCACCTCATGAACATGACAGGTATAATTTTCAAATCCCCTCCAAAACATGTTTTCACAGTCGCACTATGAAATCACCTTTTGGATGGGACTTAAAAATCTCACCTGTTTCGACCATAACATCAGGTCATAGAAAGACTATGTTGGAAATCAGGGGTCAAAATGTGGGAGCCCACTGAAAATTATATATTGCCTCTCAGCTGGCCTATCCTGGGTAAATACAATCTAAACATGCATAAAAGCAGGGCACCACTGAAAATGAGATACTGCAACTCACCTGGTCCATCCTGGGTTAATATATAGCACTAATGTGTAAATGCTGGACCCTAGTGTCACTGAACTGTACATCTATACTGATCTGTCTTGGGGAAAAATGTATTGTAAAAGCTGAACCCTACTGAAAATGTAACTTGCCTTTCAGCTGGGCCATCCAAGGTAAATACATTACAAAAATGGGTAAAACCAGGGCCCCCGTTGAAAACAAGATATTCCATCTTGGCTGTGCTATCCTAGGTAAATATAGTCTAAATACTGGGAAAAGCAGGATCCCACTGAAAATAAGATAGCATCCAAGCTGTGCCATTCTGGGTAAATACAGTACGAAAATGTGTCAAACAGGACCCCACTGAAAATTAGATATTGCATCTCAACTGGGCTACCCTGGGTAAATATATTGCAAAATGATGTAAAAACAGGACCCTACAGCAGAGCCCCACTGGAAAGGAGGTGTTGCATCAAAGATGATCTGTCCTAGAAAATTATATTATAAAATAGGGACCACACTAAAAATGAGATATCATATCTCTCCAGTACTACCCCAGAGAAATGCAGTACAAAACTGTAAAATCAGGACCCCATTGCAAGTGACATAGTATATCTCATCTGGTTTATCTTTGGTAAATATATAGTAAAAATGTGTGTGTCAGGACTTGGTACATCAACATGCAAGCCAACATTTGGCACTGACAAATACTTGTTACTATTGGCTTTACACAAATGGTATGAATCATATTTATTGATTTTTCTTCTTTTGTCTCCCATTTTCATTTCTGGGTTGCAGCTGCAGTAGTTTCTTATCTGAATTGTCATCCACTGTTCCAGTTAAACATTTTGGCATGAGAATTTGTTCTGTGATTTGGTCTTTCAGCATCTGGGGGATTTCTATTTTTTAAACATATGTTCAATTCACTTTCTTATTATTTCAGTTTTCCCCTTTTTCACATAGTCAATTTATTTAGGTTCTCTTTCCATTTGTTTATGTCATGGTTAATTAGAATTTTTTGAGAGGTTCTGCTGCCGTAGTTATTGACTTGGGTGAGTCTGGCTTACAGACACACAACAGATATTTTTATCAACTCCATTTGGGATCAGCCCCCTTTTTTTGACTTGATTGGCTTGGCAACCATTTCTGTCTTCCCTCCACATACGAACCCCTTCTTTAGTACTTGAAATAGGCTCACATAGATTGACCCTCCCACTTGGGATTTCTTGCCTGGTGCAGTGTATTTTTACAAAATATGATGTGAATGTGGAGACATAAGAGCACACCTTGCTTCTACTATTTGCAGCCAGCACATTAGCAGGTCTATGTTTTCTAACAGAACAGTATGGATTTATTTTTTTGTTCCCATTAGAAGTATTTTTTGCCAGTTTTTAGGTTTCATAATCACAAGGCTTCCAAAGGAATACACCTAGTTAACTTACCAGTCATCCCCTCTCAACATGGAGAAGCAAGTACACTCACGCTGCAACTGAGAACAGGTGGGGTGCAGACATGGGTTGCCAACCAAATTCAAGCAAAACAGAATGATGCTGCACTCCAAATAAAAGACTGCAGAAAACATTTACTGCAAACATGTTATGCACTTAATTGCACTTGTCAATTATCCTGCTGCAAATAATGTACAGTTTAGCAGTTTTCTGATTATCCTGGTGAACTGATTTGTTCTAGTTGATACGTTTGTGCAGCCTCTCCTAGTTCTGCTTCTCTTCTATGTAACTTATACTATCCACCAGAGATGTTTGTATTTTCACTCACTTGTACTCACTGTATTATGTTTTTTTATTTCTGTACTTGCCACCTGCTGTGGCCCGGGTGGTGCCTGAAAATGTCCCTTGGATCAGTGCACTTACCTGGTTATCAAAGACTTAAATAAATAAATATGTAGGTAAAACACATGTCAGGTAGTGCTCCAAACCAGTTGCCCCTGCACTTCGCCCTGAGAAAGACCTAACGGTCAAAGCACAGGGGCATCTGGTTGGAGTGCAACCTGTCTGTGTTTTATCTACTTGACATAAACCCTCTACCTTCCCTCTACCTCTCCTCATCCCTACCCCTCCTAGTTACCTCTCTTCCCCTGTGTCTTCACCTCCTCCTCTCCCTAGATCTTTTCCCTATTTGTCCAACCCTTGTACTCCTGCTCTACTTCCCCTCCTCCTTACCCTAGTACACAGTAACCTTGGTGTGTGCCTCCATGTCACCACTGGCACTTAGTTTCTCTGCTTTTCTCCATCTCCTCCCTAGCACCCTTGGTGTGTGCCTCTATTTACCACCACCAGCACCTAACTTCCCTGCTTCCTCCCTGTTCACTTCCATCTATGTATTATTGCTTGTTGAACTGTTTATCCTACTAGGTTACTGTGGTGCAGTCTGTTTACCCTATTTCAAATTAGTATTGCTGCTTGTGACTGATTTTTTCCACTACCCTGTGTCAATCTATTGTTGTACAGCTAGTTATCTGCTTTTGTTGGGCTTGCAATCAACCAATCAATCAATTAATCAAAATCTTTATTTAGCCAGGTGAACACCATTGAGCAAGTTCATTTTCAAGATGGACCTGGGCATTGTTGGGCATTGATGCAACTGTACATTGTTCAGTTACTCCTCTGTACCACTGCTTGCTTATTATGCTATGTATGTTTCCGTTGGAACTTGTGTCTGTGCAGCTTGTAATTTGCTACTTTTATTGGATTGTAATTATGGTAACCGCTTGATTCTGTGCCATTGTTTGTGACCCAGATCATGCCTAAAAATGGTCCTTGGATCAGTGCACTTACCCAGTAAACAAAGACATAAATAAATAAATGAATAACATTTATGTTTGCAGTAAATGGTTTCTGAAGCCTGTCATTTGGAGTGCAGTATCATTCTGTTTAGCCCCCTCTCAACCTCTTGGAAATTAGAACCGTCACCACGTGAGACTACTGATATAACACCAGTGACAATTTCTTTCATGCAGATCCACAGAGTCATATGGGGTATTCCTTTTCCCATGGTGCTGGTCCCACCTCAAAACTGTCATAATAAAATTAGTAAAATTATTTGCAAAATATACCAGATACTTATAGAAAGATACCAGAAGAAATATATAGTACCACCAAGAATCAAATAAGAGACATTTTCAAACAGAAGGATATGGAAAGATGCTCAGAATATAAAATAAGTCAATGGCTAGCATTGAACAAGCAGATTGTTGGCCTGGAGAAATACTTAATATTAATCAAAAATCTATACAGAAGAAATTTATTTATAAAATATAGGTTTGAGTACCATAAAAGTGAGAGATTCAAACATATTATAAACAAAGCAATAACTTCTTTAATGGAAAATGTAAATGCAGCCAGGACATAGATGATATCATTCACTTACTTATCTTATGTCCTCTTTATGAAAAATAAAGAAATAAAATATTGAGATACACTCTTGCACAAATGCAAGGTAACCCCCAGGATTTGGCAGCTAATTTATTGAATTCTGGGTCAATTAAAATGTTGGAAAATGTTATATCTTTTCTTAAGGTTATTGATACACAAAAACTGCATATGAGGGATAAACAACTAAAAAGCACATAAAAATGCACTAGAGAAACATTACAGATATAAAATAATAGAAATAATTACATAAGAGCAAATGTCAAGAATAAGATAGCAAGCTAGTCTAGAGGAAAATTTAGGAGACTAGAAATTAAGTGCAATAACATGATTATAATGAAATTGGTGTTTATTTTAGTATTTTAGAGAATATTAAAGGATGTTTTATCTATGCATGAATGTAGGAGAAATAATTGTACTAACTGTGACAACATAACTAGTTATACAATAAACATTTGAACTGAATTGAAACTATCAGTATATGACAATTATTCCCACCCACCCTACTTGGGTGGCTGGCACAGGAGGTTCACTTACCTGTCATTCAGTTTGCTAGGATGGCCTTCACACATCACCAACATGCTCCTTAAAAAAGGGGTGAAGAGATAGGTTTAGGCTGTGCCTCCTAAGAAACAGGTTTATGTCTCAAAGCACTGGGGTTCAGCTAGTCAGTCAGGTGGAATATGTACTGCTTGATTTTGAAATAAATCATGCAGCGCATCTATGAACTGCTGGACTACTCATATCTATTTGACTGCTACTGATTCATATTTTACAAGCACCAACTCAGAAAGTGGAGCACACCTGGCTCTGTTGTGGGTTGATGCTCTCCTAGGAGACTGAAGGTTAGCATTAGCAGTCGGTCGGGTAGGAGAAGTCAAAGTAGAGACTACTGTTTTCTCTGAGATATCTGTTTGTTTATAGACAGGTGAAGTTCTAACACTTTCCATCAGCATCTCCTGAAGGCCTGATTGAATCCCTGGCAGATGATGCAGGCCATCATGTTATGGGCTAGGCCCAGACAGGAAACACACAACAAATGGTTGTCATCCTTCCAGATTTTCAGACCACAGTGACACAGCCAGTACAGTGGCATTTTCAATGGTGGCATACAATTCTTCAAACAACAACGACAATATTGATGACAGGAAATGTAAAAAAGCAGCCGTGTTTCTTCCAGCGGTCCAACAAACTTGACAAAGGTGGAAAAAAGAATTGAGGAGATATGGGTCCACTCACATTATGTAGGTGACATGGTCATACGTCAACATGGGCAGCCCCAGCTAGACAAAAGCTATCGAGTGATCTTAACACTGATGGCTTACAGTTCCAGAAGTGTAGCTCACTGGAGAATGTATTCTCAAAGAAGAGTGAGAGGGCTAGCATGTGCATAAACTAGCAGCTGCTCAGCAGGATAATGGTGTCAGTCCAGTACTTGATGCTGAGGATTCAGGATGCCTTAGATTGACTCAATAGCAGTTGCCGGTTCACTGTGCTGGATCTGAGGAGTAGGTAATTCCAGATACCCATGGCCCATGGAGACTGGGAGAAAACTGTGTACATCTGCCTGCTTGGGTTCCATGAGTTCTTTTGTATGCCCCAAGGTATCCCTGGCACCCTTGCTACCATTCATCACATTAAGGAAAGAGTCATTGGAGGTATGAATTTACTGGAGTGCCTAGCCTACATAACAATGTCATCATGTTTAGGAAGATTTTGGTAGAAAACAAATCATGCCTGTTGAAAGTCTTTGACTATCTAGAAGAGTTCAGGCTCAAACACTCGACAGACAAGTGTCAGTTCTTTCAAAACTCCATAACGTATATGGGATATATCACATCTGGACAAGGGTTGCAAACAGATGGCAGCAAGGTCAAAGCCTTGACATTGCTTACCTTGATTTCATCAAAGCCTTTGACACCGTCCCACATAGGAGGCAGATAAACAAGCTGGATAGGCTGGGCATGGGGGACAGGGTGGTAAACTAGGTTAGAAACTGGCTAACAGACAGGAGGCAGAGGCAGAAGCTGGTGGTAAATAGGGTGCAGTCTGGAGAGAGGTGGTGACCAGTGGGGTGCCTCAGGGATCGGTCCTGGGGCCAGTCCAGTTCAATGTCTTCATTACCGACATTGAGAAAGGGCTAGAGGGAAAAGCCTACCTCTTTGCAGATGACACCTAGATCTATAACAGAGTGGATACCCCAGAGGGGGTGGAGAAAATGAGGAGGGACCTGGGGAAGCTTGAAAAATGGTCTGAGGACTGGCAACTGAAGTTTAATTCAAAAAAGTGCAAAATTATGCACCTGGGACACAGAAACCCTGGGGAAAGCTACAGGATGGGGAAGGGGAGTTGTTGACAGTCACAAAGGAGGAAAGGAGCCTGGGGTTATTATTTCAGACAACATGAAAATGTCAAAGCAGAGTGCTAAGGCAGCTGGGAGGAACAGTGGCATGTTGGGGTGCATAGGAAGGGGTATCACCAGCAGAAGGAGGGAGGTAGTGATGCCATTATATAAAACCATGGTCAGACCTCAACTTCAACTTCATTTATAAAGCGCAATTCAAAATATCAAAATGCTTCTACAATAATTAAAATACAGCAGTTAAAATCAATAAATAGTAAGAATAAATAACCATAACAACAATTCATTCAAATCCTTGGAAAACAAGATTAGATATGTTTTAAATGCAGATTTAAAACTCCCCACAGTCAGGCAATCCCTTATCTGATGAGCTAGAGAGTTCCACAGAGTAGGGACTGCAAAAGTAAATGCCTTGGCACCCGAGGTCTTCAAACGAACACTAGGAACCTCTAGCAATCCCTCGTCAGCAGAGTGGAGGGAGCAGTAGGGGTGAAGAAGCTCTTGCAGGGTAACACAATCCCTGTCCATGTAGGGCTTATAGGTCAGCAAACCGACCTTGAAAGTGACCTGCCAGTGAACAGGAAGCAAGTGCTGGCCACGGAGCACAGGTGTGACTTGGCAAGATCAAGATAAACCAGTCAAAAGCCTGACAGCCACATTCTGCACCAGCTGTAAGCAGAGGATCTCAACCCCTGGTAGCCCTAGGTAAAGGCAGTTGCAATAGTCAAGGTGGGAGGTCACAAAGGTGTGAACCAGCATTGGAAGGTCATCAGGCAGGACCAGGTGCTTAATCCAGGTGATATTCTTCACATGGTAAAATGAGGTCTTGACGACGTTCGACACCTGAGATTTAAGCATCAGACCATCGCCAAAAATAACGCCCAGGTTTCACACCCGATCAGAGGCCCTCAGCTGACAGCCTCCAAGCCAAATACCAGAGGTACCTCCAGCTGACAGCCCCTCTGCCAGACAGCCTGGGTCCACAACCAACACCTCAGTCTTGTCAGGGTTCAATCTCAGACAACTGGCACTCATCCAGTCTTGGATCTCAGCGAGGCAGTTGTTAAATGGCAAGACAGCTTCATCTTGTTCAGGCACAAAGGACATGTATAGCTGAGTATCATTTGCATAGCAGTGAAAACTCAGCCCATACCACCTTACAATGTCTCCCAATGGCAGCATACACACCGCAAACAAAATGGGTGTTAAAACAGAGTCCTTCGGCACCCCACAAGACAGGGAGACAGGGCCGGATGAATAAATCCCTGATACCACTCTCTGCAACCTGCCATTGAGGAAAGAATGGAACCATCTGAGGACTGTACCAAACAGTCCACAGATCAGCCCCAGGCACTACAATAACACACCATGTCCATGGTGTCAAATGCCACAGAGAGATCAAGGAGAACCAAGATGGAACAGCTCTTCCACTCTCTCGCTATCAGGATATCATTGAGTACCTGAACTAGGGCCATCTCTATACTGTGCCATTTCTGAAATCCAGACTAGAGAGGATCATAGATGTCATGGATGGTAAGGTGGTCCTCCAGCTGCAGCACGACCACCTTCTCAATAACCTTACCCACAAATGAAGGTTAGAGACAGGTCTGTAGTTAGCGAGACAGTCAGGGTCAAGGAAAGATTTCTTAAGGAGAGGTGTCACCACTGCCTCTTTCAGGGTGTCCGTAAACACCCCTGTCTCTAATGAACACCAGACTGTCTCAGCTAGAACTGGGCCAATAACATCAGCACACCCCACTAGGAAGTGGGTTGGGCCAGGATCCAAATTACAGCAGGTCAGTTGCATACTCCGAATGATTCTCATGATATCAATGATTGCCAACTGATCAAAGTTCGACCAGACAAAACATGGGGCTGCAACCTCCCACTGACAGACACAACATCCATTGGAATGGGATGCACGGATCTCGGACCTGATGTCGGCAAGCTTATCTGCAAAGAATCGAGCAAACTCGTCACACTCTTCTCTTGTGACAATGCTCTCTGAGACTGCAGACAAGCTGGATTGCACAGTCTGTCGACAGTTTGGAAGAGCTGAGCTGGTCGATTCTGAGCAGCTGCGATCTCCCTGAACAGGAATTCTGCCTTCTTACAGGAGATGGACAATTGATAATCAGTATAATAATTAATCGATCCAAGTCTGTTGCCGTCAAGGCCCGATTTCCGCCAGTGACGCTACAACTTTCGTCCCACTCTCCTCATCTTCCTCAAGGTCCCATCAAACCAAGGGGACCAAGGGCAGATGGTGAGGGGATGAATGCAGACAGGAGCTATAGAGTCCAGAGCCCCGGACACAATCCTATTTAGGCCTGTACCAGATTCTCTGGATCTGAGCTTGTACTCAGAAAGCCCTATACATCCAATACTGCCGCCAGGCCATCTGGAATCACACCCCTCAAAGGGCGGTATTGAATCATCTCCATAGGGGCAGGCCTACATGGGGGAGCCTGGAGGTTGAACCTTATAGTGTGGTGGTCAGACCATCTGACCGGCTCTACCACCAGGTCAGAGGTCTCCATCCCCAGTAGGAAAACCAAATCAAGTGAGTGACCATGAAAGTGGGTTGCAGAGGAAACAACCTGTGTGAAGCCCAACTAATTCTTAAGTTGGAGGAAGTCCTGACCAAATTGTGATAGTTCATCATTGACCCAGGCACTGAAGTCCCCCAGAACCATCCATCTGGGAGACTCCAACACCATGTCGATAATGAAGTCCACGACTTCCTGCAAGAATTGCTTCTCACCCCTGGGTGGACGGTAGATGAGAAGAATTCTGCACCCCACACTTTCATCCATGATATACTCAAAGGCCTTGGTCTTCCCCACTGGCACATCTACAAGGCTCAAATCCATTTTAAAACAAATGGTTACATCCCCACCCCTACAATCCATCCTCGGGTGATGTATCACTGAGAACCCAGCCAGAATAGCTGACTCAAGAATTGGGCCAGCATTATCGTCCAGCCAGGTCTCGGTGATGCAAGCCAGGTCAGATGACTCAACAAGATCGTCGATCACTGCTATCTTGTTCTTAATACATCTGGCATTGCATAACACTGCCTGAGTAGGATGGGCCCCCAAGGCCGGCTGCATCACCTGTACCCCAAAGGAGGAACCCTTGGATATGGGAACTAGACATGGAGGACCCCTCTTGAGAACCCACTTCGCCCCAGGGTGTCTTCTAGTCCCCACAACCCCAATCCGACCACCCAGCTCCCAGCCTCATATGCAGTACTGTGTGCAGTTTTGGAGGCCACACCTTCATAAGGACATTAACAGGATGGAGACGGTTCAGAAAATGGCAACTAAGATGGTACAGGGCTCGCAACACAAGACTTATGAGGAGAGATTAAGGGACCGCAATATGTACTCACTGGAAGAAAGGTGGGAAAGAGGGGACATGATAGAAACCTTCAAGTACCTCAAGGGTATAAACAAGGTGTAGGGAGGATATATCTTCCAATACAGAAGGAGCACAAGAGTGACAGGGCACGACATGACATTGGAAGGCAGAAGGTTAAGAGGGAATGTAAGGAAGTTCTTCACAGAGAGGGTGGTGGACACATGGAATGGTCTGCCTCAGGAGGTGGTGGGAGTGAGTACTGTGGGTTTATTTATTTTTTATTTATTTGAAAAGGTTTCACCAGGAAAGATAACATGAGCTGTAGACAGCTCATTTCCAGAAGTGTCCGGGGGGAGGGGTTACATATGGGGAGAGTAAGCAAAAACATAATAAAATAAGAATCATACAGTGCAAAATTCAAATACATAAGAAGTGAGGTACTAATACAATACATCATTTTAGTATACAGACAGTATTGTGTTAAAGAAAGTCTTATATAGCAAAGTAAAAAGCCAGGGACAGTGGATGAGACATAACAGGGTAAACAGAACAATATATAGCTCTGGGGTTCTTTGGTAGTTCTTTTCCTTCTCTATTTTTGGCTCCCCATGACCCAAACAATTAACATCCCCCTTCAGGGTGGCTTGCTCCCTCCCCCTGGGCTAAGACACAGATATGTATTTATTTATAAATGTATTTATTTATTATCTAGGAAAGAACCTTTAAGCAAAAGGCTCTTTTACAAAGGTTCCACATCATAGCAATCACATATGTACAAATTCAAAATATAGAGGTTACCTATACACAGTCATCAAATGTTCAGTTTACAGTAAAGCAATGTTACAACCAGTAAAAGTATCAAATGAGGAGTTCAAAATACTGAGCAGAAAATGCTAGAACAGGTTCAGTTGGTAAAGTTATGCGCTTTTGCAGATATAGACAGTTGCTTTGGGGTCAGGATATCACACAGTAGTATAACCAGGACAAGGTCACTTGGCCCAGTTAAGAAAGTAAGGCAGTTAGCAATATGGGATGTTTCAGGAAACACGGTGAGCATCAGAACTAAAATTAGGTAAGCTACAAAAACACTTATCTAGGTTGCCAGAACATGTTAAAGCATCAGTTCTATTGTCTGAAGTACTAAATAAGAATAGACAGCAGGGAAGCCCATGTTACCAGGGTGAGAAGTGACAAGCAAAGACCCCAGCCTATGGGGGTGACTTAACAGGGTGGGAGGGGAGGTTAACAAAAGTAAAATGAGAGAGAGAAGAATAACAAGAGAAATTGAGAGGAGATGGAGAGGTCAGGAAATGAGAAAATGGGGAGAGGGAGAGAGAGAGGGAGCGAGAGGTTGGAGGGAGGGGCAAAGGAATGATTATGGGCAAAGAGAGGTGGTAGGATGGGAGAGCATGGAGAAAGCCAGAGGCAGAGAGGGGTGGGGTGAAAGGAAGGGGGGGAAACAAAGGGAAGGCAACAGGGAGGAGGTACACAGATGATATGAGGGAAATAGGAGTGTCACTGGGACTCTGGACAGTGGGCGTGGAGGGGAGAAAGGGTGGAAATGAGCTGGAAAGGAGAAGGAGGAGATATGGCACACTGATGAGTCCAAATGAAGATGAAACATGTGTATGTGTCTGCTGTTCTTAGCCTTTGATGATTGCACTGTGAGGCCTTCCGGCTCCATGCAGTTCTGCTTAAAGTTGAGCCAGTCCAAATTCTCTCATGGGGATTTGCATATGTTTCTTATGATGCTTTGCACTATTGGGGTATGTGCAATTGTGTTCTCTTTAAAATATGTAGATATAACATATAAAGTAGCAATCCTGGAAAAGATAACCTGTATGGTATAGGCCAGGAGGAGAGCAAATGTATCAGGCTGAGTACACAAATTACAAAGTACAATTAGATCTAGAGAGGTAATTAAGTGCTAAGAAGGATTTAGAAGAGTGGGAGTTGAAACAGAAGAAGTGGAGGTGGTGGCAGAAGGGGGTGGATAAGGGAAGGAGGGAGAGAGGAGAGGAGAGACAAACCAAGAACTAATTCCCTTCAAGATGCTGGGAACCCTGCTAGGGGGCAGGACCTGGGAGAAAAGGAGAAGCGAGAGTAGGGAGGGTGGAGGGGAGAGAAGGGGGAGGTCAAGAACTAAATCCCCTTCAGGATGCTGAGAACTCTGCAAGGGGACAGGGCCTGGCAGATATGGAGAGGAAAGAGGGAGAGAAAGGGCAGGAGAGGGAGAGGAGGGGCAACCCAATAAACTATTCCCCCTCAGTATGCTGATAGCTCTGGAAGGGGGCAGGACCTGGCATAAAGGGAGGGGAGAGAGAGAGAGAGAGAGAGAGAGGGAAGGGAGGAAGTAGTCCAAGAGCTATTCCCCTTCAGGATGCTGAGAACCCTGCAAGAGGACAGGTCCCAGCAGAAAGGAAGAGGTGAGAGGGGAAGGGAGAGGGAGTAATGAGGGTGAGGGAGTAGTGGGGGGGTTATAAGACAAGAACTGTTCTCTCCAGGATGCTGGTAATCCTGCAAGGGACTGGATCTAGCAGAAAGGGAGAGGTGGGGGTGGGGAAGAGTATTGCAGTAGGAAGTGGGGGATTATGGTGCAAGCTAAGGACTATACCCAACAGGATGCGAAGATCCCACAAGGGACAGGACTGACCAGAAAAGCAGAAAGGAAGAAGAGAGAGGGAGGGGAAGTAGTGGGGGTAGGGGGGTGAGTAGTGGTGGTAGGGAAATTAGGCAATGGACAGTATTGTGTAGAAGTGGCAGAGGGGAGGAGAAGTGGGGTAGGTGGGTAAGGAGTTCAGGAAGATTAGAGGTCAACCTAGAGGTGAAGAGGGTGGACATGGGGGGAGAGGAGACAGAAGAAGGGGATGGAGGTTGGGGAGCAAAAAGTTCTTGAGCTAGGCAGGAGGGTAGGGACAGCTAAGGGGAGGAAAGAGTAGGCATTGGGGCAATCTAAAGGTGGAAAGAGTGGGCATGGGGAGGAGGAGAGGGTGGGGAGGAGAGGGGAATGAGAGGTTGGTGGGGGGGGCCGTGGGAGGTGATTTGGAGAGAGGGATGGTTAGGTACAGTTACAGAAATTAACAGTGTGCTTATGGAAGAGGAATGAAAGTGAATGGCGGGAATGTGCTGAGCAAATTTCTAGTGGGAGGGAGTTTCAGGTATTGGGAGACTTATATGAGAAGGCATGGCCTGATGTAGTGCACCAGGGTGGGAGGGCAAGGGTTCTGTGGGTGGAGGCATGGAGGGTATAGCTGAATGGGAGGGGGGGTTGCTAAGAGGGAAGACAAATAGGGCAGAAGAGAACCAAGCCAGAACTTCCCAACTGTATTTGGGCTGACACTGTCGATGTATCTATGTATCTATATATTAGTAATGTGTGATAGGCGCCTGACATGGAGAGAGGGAAAGGAGAGCGAGGAGTATAGGTCACAATGATGAGTACATGGGGGGCAGCTGAGGCTGTAACCGCAGGAGTTGAAGAGAGTGTCCAGTCTAGATAGGGTGGTTTTAGGGGCAGAGTTGTATACTATGTTCCCAAACTCAAGGACAGGGAGAATCATCTTTTGGATGATTTCTCTCTTGGCTTGCTGTGGGAGGCAGTTGCGGTGTCTATACAGGGCACTGAGTCTAGGGAATAGTTTATTGTGGATGGCGTCAATGTGCACCCCGAAGTCAAGATTCTTGTTTAGCCATAAACCAAGGTACATAAATGTGGCTACATCGTCCAGCATTGTGCCAGAGAGGGTGTGGAAGGTGGGAGTGGAGTTCAGCATGGCCAGTTTTTGTCTGGAGTCAAAGGTGACAGATACTGCCTTCTTAATGTTCATAGAGAGTTGGTTTGCATTAAACCAGTGTTGGATATTGTTAAAATCCAGCTGAAGGCTGGTGACCATCTCAGAAGGGGAATTCCTGGAGGAGAATAACACAGTATTATCTGCGTGCATGTGTATATGTGAGGATGTGCAGGCATTGGGGAGAACATTCAGGAATATAGAAAATAAGATAAGGCCAAGTACTGAGCCTTGGGGGACACCGGGGTTGACTGGGAGAGGGGGGAAGAGGGAGTTGCCTACTCTGACAGACTGAGACCGGCTGACGAGGTAAGACTGGAAACAGCTGGTGTCTGAATCAGAGAGGCCGGCTGCAGAAAGTTTGCTGAGGAGAAGGGAGTGGGAGACAGTGTTGAAGGCTTTTTCCAAGTTGACAAAGATGGCAGAGGTGATGTGTCCCTGATCCATGCCTGAGAGAATGGAGTCAGTGAGCCAAAGGAGGGAGGTGGTGGTGGAGTGGTTTTTTCGAAATCCACACTAGAATGGGGTGAAAAAGGAGGATGAGTCAAGGAAAGAGGAGAGCTGTTCCAGGGCCAAATGCTCCTGAAGTTTAGCCAGAGTGGGGAGTAGGGAGATGGGTTGGAAGTTACAAGGGTTGGAGGTCTCCCCACCTTTAGCGAGGGGGATCATGGTGGCAGACTTCAAGGCATCAGGCACTGTGGAGTGCAAAAAGGAGAGGTTCAGAAGATTAGTCAAAGGATAGGCAATAAAGTATGTCGAAAGGTGGAGTAACTTGGGATCAAGGCTGTCAGGGCTTTTTCCCTTGAATGGGTTCAGAGCAAATAAAACGAGTAGGGTGTCATCCAGCAGAACAGGCTTGAAAGAGAATCCTGGTGTTGATATGGGTGGGAAGGGGGGTATGGGGGATCTTTAGGGACTCTGGAAGCAGTGCAGGGAAGAGTTGTAAGAAGGGAGGAGGCACAAGTAGTGAAATAGTTGTTGAATTCAGTGGCCACTGAGGGAGGATCATCAACTGTACAAGAACACATTTGAGGACGGGGAAAGGGAGTGGGCGGGGGAGAACAGGGCATGGATTACCTTCCAGAATTTAGAAGGATTATTGATGTTTTCTTGGAAGTACTCCATTTTAGCAAGGCGGATGGCCTTGGTGCAAGAGTTGCGGAGCAAGCGATAGCACTGTAGGTCAAGGGGAGACCCAGAAGTTTTATACGCAGCCCATGCTTGGTGTCTTACACATTGGCATGCTATGAGTCTGGCAGTGACCCAGAAAAGGTGATTCTCATAGACCCTTGCCTTCCTGAATGGTGCATGATGGTCCCAGACATCCAGGAACTGTGACCTAAAAATGGTAAGGGCTAAGTTGATGGAGGGGGCAGTGGTTACTGGTGTCCAGTTGATATTAGATGTATCATTATGTAATGCAGATAAATCTAGGGACCAGAAGGAGCTGAAGTTAAAAATGACTGGAGGGGACTTTTCACTGTGAACTTTTTCTACACAGTAGACCATATGATGATCACTGAGTGCGTCAGGGAGAATACCAGAAGTTATGACATGGTGGGGTGAGAGGTCAGTACCCAGCTGATTTGGGTATGCTTCCCTGATTTATGATTAAGATTAGTTGGGTCAGAAATAAGTTGAGTTAGGTTTAGTGATGAGATATGGTTGCAGATTTCTGACTGCTAGTTGGACTGCCAGTCTATATTGAAGTTCCCTAGAATGAATAATTCACCAGGGGTGGCAAGGGAGGAGATGGTGGAGAGAAGATCGGTAATGGAGGAAAGGGAGGAAGCGGGGAGGTTAGGGCAGCAATAAATATCACCTACAAAGATGGGAAGGGAAAAGGGGAAAAACAGTTTTACTAGTAGTATTTTGTAGGCAGAGGGAGATGTCACAGAGAGGCAGACAGAGTTTATTGTTTATTGTTTATTGTAAAATCCAGGAATTAATACCTTTGAGCCAAGGCTCTTTTACAAAGGTTCCATGTCAAAACATTTACAGAACAGACAAAGGTACATAGTTGCACAAATAGTTAAAAATATTGATATAACTGTACAGCAAGTAATAACTTAAGCACTATCATCAGTATCGAGGTCACATGAGGGGAGAAAGATATGAGAGGGAGGTGATAGGCAGCATAGGAATTACCAGTGGAGTAAAGAAGAAAAGACAAAAAGAGAGAAAAAAGAAAAAAGGGGTGGAGGGTGAGGAGGACAGGAGCAGACCTTAGTAGGGGATGAGGACCCATTACTAGGCCATTGTCAAGTAGGAGGGCAAGGAGGAGGAGAGAGAATAGATTATGAGATTAACAGATATAGACACAGGAGTTTGTGGTGGCTAGGTGAGAGAATAGTCTGGATTTAAAACTCCTAACGAGCAAGAGGCAGTAATAGAGGTGCTGAGGTATTTAGCCAGTTGGGAGACACGATAGGCAAAGATCCTTGACCATGTGTGGTCAAGGCAGTGGGGACCTGCAGAAGCTGGGTTTCTGATCTCTCGTGGATCATACACTTGGGTTCTGACATAGCAGGCCTTGCTATGCAGGGAATGGGTGAGGCCCATGATGGATTTCTTGGCCATTAGGCAGGTGAGGAACTTGAACCAGTTTGATAGCTGTAGCCACCAGTATCAGCATAGAGTTCACAGGTATGAGTAAGTCGATGAGCACCAGAGAGCAGCCGACATGCCTTGTTTAGGAGGCTGGGGACCTGCTTCAATGTACTTGAGGGGCGACCATAAATAACTAAAACCATAGTCGATGACTGAGATGACTAAGGATTGAAATAGCTAGCTTCAGCGCTGGATGGGGAGAAAAGTTGTCTGTTATGGTAGAGTATTCGAGCCGCTGATTAATAGTTTTGGAGATACCATCAATATGTGATGAAAAGACAAGGCCTTGATCAAATGTGACTCCAAGATATTTAAAGATAGCCACTTGTTCAAGAGCAATTCCTGTGAGGTGTTGATAGTAAGTGGTGCTTGCTTGTTTTGTTCCCCAGGACTAGCTGAAGAGCATAGATTTTGTTTTTTTTGTTAAGGACTAGCTTGTGTCCAACAAACTACTCCTCAACACTGGTAAACGCCTGTTGCAGGCTGTGGTGTAAGCAGTTAGGGTCTCTGTGGGAGGATAGAATCACAGCATCATCAGCATAGAGTATGCTTTTTTCCGGGCAGGATTTAGGTAGGGAGTTTAGAAAAAGGCTGAACAGTAGTGGGCCTAGAATTGATCCTTGAGTACTTGATGGATGTGGATATATACAGTATATAGCTACACCACCTCCCCTGACTTATGATCCTGGTGGATGTGAGAGTAACCAGGGGTGGAGATAGCTGAGTCTGTAATTTTGGGGCTGAGCCATGACTCCAATAAAATGAGTACAGAGGGTTTAAGCTGAGTCATATATGGCTGCAACAGATCAATTTGGGAGAGTAGGCTTCTGATATTCAGATGTAGGAGTCTTAGCCCTTTTGGTAATTCAGGTGAAGGGAGGAGGGGCCGGGGTTAGGCTCGATGTCACCAGAAGTGAGAAGCAATAGCCTAATAATTAGTCTTGTGAGTATGGCTAACCATATTTTAGACTGAGTGAAAGGATGGGTGTGGGCTAAAAAGGTTGAGGTATTTGTGTAGCCATTTAGGAAAGACAGTGCATGCAGGGATGGCAACTGGGATCTAAGTCCAGTGAGGATGCCTGCTCCATCACGCTGGGGTACTGCAGTAGTAGAGGCTGATAGGAGGCAGTGGGGGAGGTGGAGGGGGGGCAAAGAGGGGGTATGGGGGTCAGGATGGGAGCAAAGAAGGGAGGAGGGATGCCAGGGAGAAAAAGAGGGGAAGGCAGACAAGGGGGAGAGGAGGGGCATAGTGAGTGACTGGTGGTATAGAAAAAGAGGAGATAGGTTTAAGGGAGAGGAAAGAAACAGCCACAATAGGTATGAGGATGAGATTAAGATAGTTTTACTGGGGCGGGAACAGTTTCTCAAATGGAATAATAAGGAGGGTTAGGAAGGTACCAGGTGTCAGGAGTAACAGAGGGGGAACTAGGAAGTAGCAGAGTAGATTAGTACCGCAGTGACAAATCAGAGGGGGTTGGGGGAGGGACACATTGGTGGGTAAGTGGATTTAAAGAGTGTCAGGGTTGGGGGGGCAGGAGAAAATTCAAGTCCACAGTAAATTAAAAAAACAGACAAAGAGCACCATAAATTCAAAGAGGTATCCAGAGGCTGCACTATCCAATGGGTGGAAATGGAATTTGGCCACAGCCAGTGGATTGGAAGCTGCCGGCACTGGAAAGCCAATCAGATTCCAGGTTTTCAAGCCTGCTTTTCCTGTACCTGAGATTGCTGCTGGGCAGGCGGGGATGGCTGGAAGTGCGGCCACCTGAGAGAGGGAGCCGGGCCACTGCTACAAAGAGCCCTAGCGGGCTTAGCCTGGAAAAAGGGAGCGAGGTAAATAGGATTAGTAACTAAAGAGTGGATGGGGAAGCTGCAGGGTTAGCAGGGGGGGCAGGACAGGATATAGGACAAAGCAAGCAGGAGTAGGTGAGAAGAGTGGGCAGTTTGAAACAGGAGCTAAGGAGAGAGTAACGGGGGGTAGTCTGGTTTGTTGGTGCCATGGCTACGCTGCAGACCAAAGAGAATAGAATGGATAGATAAAGAGATAAAGAAAGGATTAGCTGAGGGGTAGGATGGATTCAGGCATGCTTGGGACAGGCATAGGGGAACTATATAGGTACAGCAGCAGGTTGGTCGGAAGCAGTAATCCAGTACAAGGGTTTACGGGCAGATTATATGGGCCAAGCGGTCCTTATCCGAAGAAAATTTCTATGTTTCTATGTTGACCACCTGGCTTTGACCATGAAACGTAATGTGAGCTGCAGAGATTGCTTATATTCTGCAGATAATACAGGCACTTTATTAAGGACTACATCTGAGTAGTGGAACCATTATTGAATCTGAAGCAAGGATACACTTAACAAACAGAGCCAAGGAACAAGGAAGTGACAGCAAAGGATGAGACTGAACCCAAAGCTTACTCCGAAGTTCACAGATATCTTGGACACCAGAGGCATGTAGCCTGTGAGAGGGTGTTCTGTGAGATTATTTCTCGACTGACTAATGTGCACATCTTGGCATATGTAGGTCCAGCAAAGCCTTATTTATTTATTTATGTATGTATTTATTTCAGTTTCGGATTAATACCTTTGAACCAAGGGGCTCCTTTACAAAGGTTCCATGTCGAGTGAAATACATGACAGTACATTGGTTACAGATAGTAACGGCATACAAAACAGCAATGACAGACAAGGTAAACATGGAGATTACAGATTAAAGAAGTGCTACAGAGAATAAACATTAGCACATCAGGAGTGTGGTGCAGGGCTTAAGCAGGTTCAACATACAATTTAGGGTTACCAAATTATAGGGTGTTGGAAATATTTACAGCCAGGAGGCTTTGTCAATGGCTCCAGATAGAGACATAGTGTAGAGAGGGGAGTAGGAGGGAAGGGAGATAGGGAGTTAGAGGACTGAGGAGAGGAGTTTGAAGTGACAGAATACTGGGGGAAAAATAGAGTTGAGCTCTAGTTTAATGCCTGAAAGTCCAGAGTCTATACAGGGCAACAGCAGTCATTTTGGAGGGCTAGATAGAAGCGGAGCCCTATTTTAAACAGGCCAAGCTTGCTGCATTCTAAAAGGGAAGCAGGGAGGTCATTATTCCACTTAGGACCCCTGTATGATAGGGATCTCTGGCTGAACATAGTGTGCTTAAAGGGCACCAATAGCCCTCCCTTGGTTGCACTTATGATGTTTTTTGTTGCATGGGTGCTTTTGTACAAATAGGAGGTGGATTCAGGTGTCAGACCAAGGAATTATTTTTTTCCCCACTAGGCAGGCCTGGTATATAACTGAGATGGAGTGGGAGCCAACCAGTACCTTTATAAAGTGCACATGTGTGTGTCAGATAATTTGTTCCAAGGACCAGCCTACAGGCCTTATTAAGGAGGGCTTTGACCCTTTATGATACAGTATCTGAACCAGCCCCATAGATCACCAGCCCGTAGTCTATAGTGGACAAGACAGAGCTCCACGTGACCAGTTTCAACGCTTCAGTATCATAGCACCCCAAGCTTTAGATCTGCTGATTTTATGACTTGGTCGACATGCATAGAAAAGGTGAGGGTGTTGTTTAGGTGAACACCCAAGCATTTAAATGTGCTTACTTGTTCTAGTGTCTCCCCTTAATGGCTTTTGGTTAGGAGCGAACTGTACTGTTTCTTGTTATGAGGCATTGTGAAGAGCATGTCTTTGTTTTTTTTGTAGTTGAGCAAGAGTCTATTCTGCTCAAACCAAGTTTCCAACAAATGGAAGTTGGCTTGTAGATCAGTTGTGATTTTGGACAATTCCCTGCCAGATACTGAGATGATGGCATCATCAGCACAGAGCACCATATGAGCTGGGCAAATTGAGGGTAGGGAGTTGATGAAGAGGCTGAAAAGCAGGGATCTGAGTATTGAACATTGGGGGACCCCAAGACTCACTTCCCTTGGGTCAGAGAGCACTTCATTAACACTCACGCATTGTGATCTGCGGGAGAGATAGCTGTCAAACTAGACCACCATGTCGGGAGATAGTCCAATGTTTAGTAGGCTGTTTAGAAGGAGTTGATGGTTTACTGTGTCGAATGCTTAGTGGAGCCTATGAAGATAGACCCCACTGCCTTACCAGAGTCCAGTGCATCATACAGTTGTATAGTATAGGTAATCACTGCAGTAAGGGTACTATGATTTTTGTGGAACCCATGCTATTGCATGCAAAGAAGATTGTATCCAGATAGTCTGTCAATTGATCCGATACAATCCTTTCCAGGGCTTTGGATAGGGGAGTTAAAATGGATATCAGCCTGTAGTTAGCTAGACTGGTTCTGTCACCACTTTTGAAGACAAGGTTGATGAGTGCGGACTTCCAATTGTCGGGGAATACTCCCATTCTTAGGGATATATTAAAGATTTTAGTGAATGGTGCAGCTAACTCATCTAGGGTGAGGGCTATCATCTTCATCTCTATTAGGTCGCTCCCCATCCTTGTCCTTCCTAGAACCCATTTGACATATTTTATGGTTTGAGCTCTGGTGATTTGTCTGAAGTAAAATGGGGGAGTGCAAAGTGGTGTGGAGGGAGAGGGCCAATGGGAAGAGGCTGTCCAGGTGGTTAGGGGGTAAGATAGCTGCTAGGAAGCATTGCACTTAGCTCTGTGAAGGCTAGGTTGAAGGCATTAGCAATATCTCCAGGCTCCTGTAATGTCCCTGACACTGAGACAGTCAGGTCCAGGGGTACATTGGAAAGCCTACCTATAAAGGATTTCACTGAGTTCCAAAAGTCCCATCCGCAACCCCAAGTCCTTCCCAGAAGATCTTTATAGTATTCTGCTTTGGCATTCCTAATGAGTTTTGTGCATCTCTTTCTGGATGCTTTGTAGGCAATGAGGTCAGCTTGTTTCCCAATGGCTTTAGCTTTATGCCATAGATTGTCTCTATGGTGCATGAATTCAATAAGAGCCAGAAAGCCATGGGTTTGCTGCCCCCTTTACTTTTTTGGACTTGTAAGGGGCAAAGATGTTACAGGCATTTGTGAAAATTGAGCAAAAGTTATCAAGGGCTTGGTTACCATCCTGAGCTCTGCCTAGAGGGGACCAATCGGCCAATCTCAGGAACTGTTTGAAGGGCTCCAACTGCCCCTTTCTTAGTGAGCAATATCTAGTGAGCTGGGGAGTGCATTTTGTAAACTTATTTGACCAAATGCACATCACAGGAGAATGGTCACTGACTGAGTCCAGTAAGACAGATACCTCAGTAATGTGCTCCGGGCAGGTGGACAGTAGCCAGTCTATAAGGGTGCATGTTCCCATTCAGTAGTTTTGTCTGGTGGCCTGTGTTGCCATCTAGGTGAGATATAGGCCTAATATTTGATCCCTAATGGCTGACTCATCTTGGGATTGCCAGTTTGCATTAAAGTCACCTACTACCACCTGTTCTCAGTTTTGCTTGTGCTGCTTTTGATTATTAGTGAACTGCTCAATACCGATGGCATGCTTTCCTGGGGGAATGTATACTGTGGATAGCACAAGTGTCTTGTTCTGTTGGCCTAGGGAGAGTTTAATGGAAAGTATTTGTGCCTCACTTTTTTTTTTTTTAATTTAGTTGTTTAACCAGGTATAGCACACTAAGCTGAAAGCTTTTCTACAGGAGCAACCTGGGAGCACAAGGAGGTTAAGTGACTTGCTCAGGGTCACACAGTACGCAAGTGGAAGCTGTGGGATTCAAACCCAGGTCTGGTCTGCTGGATATCACCAAATTTGCAGCTCAGAGCCTTAGACCACTGCGCTATACTGCCTCCTTGTGCGTATGCTATTCGCTAACACCTGGCCTTTGATTTCATTGCTCAGTTAGACCAGGCAGCCACCCCTGCACTCATCCACTCTATCCTGATGGAAGGTGGGGTAGCCATCTAAGGACACAGTGGTATCAGGGGTCTTGGGGAGAGCCAGGTCTCCGTTAGTGCAGTCATATCTGGTTTGAGTTGTGTAGCCCATGCTTGAAATTGTGGTAGCTTGGGTAGTAGGCTACCTATGTTTAATGAGACAACTTTGAGGTGTCCGAGCCTCCAGATGTTGTCTGTTACTGGTGGACCGGGATTAGTGTGCACGTTACCAGATAATAGGAGCATGATCAGAATCTGTTTTCTGAGGTAGCAAGTCCAATACGCCCAGGTTAAACAAGTGTGCTTGTTCTTTTTTGTGCCTATGAACTTTAGGGGATATGACAGGGGTAAAATATTGTAGCAGGGCAGCGATGGAAATATTTGGAGATGAACTGACCTTGCATTGTTGTAGAGGAATTTTAAGGGAGTGTGCCATGGGGAGGTTTGCTAACATTTCACTTGTCGTTCCACCCTCTGGTATTGTGATATATGAGATGGAGGACTGGGTGTTAGGGGTACTGCCCTATGTCTCCCGTCTTCCACCCCAAACATTAGGATAAGAAGTACTAGTAATATAAGTTTGGGATATCTCTGCATGTAGGGCAGCACTGACCACAGCTGAATGTTCTGGGAAGAGTGGTACAGGCAGTGTACCACATTCCTCACTAGCGGACATCCTTGCACCATTTCTCTTTCCAAAGTTGCTGTGTTAAACAGGGAGCTGATGCAATGTGGAATGAGAAGATGTACCTTTTGGTTACAGTTGCTTTTAGAGTGGGAGGAGTATTACTCAACCACAAGTGGATGAGCTGTACTGCTGGGCGGGACCCAGAGTGCAACAAGTGGATTTAAAGAGTGATGGGGGTGGGGTAGGTGGGCGGGAGAAAATTCAGAGAAATATTCAACAGAGCAGAGTCACAGAGGAGGGTCAGCGAGCCAGCAGACTAAGAGAGCAGCCTGAGGCTCTGGACCAATCATGGTAGCGAGCTGACTAGAAGCAGCCAATAGCAGGGAGATGCAGTGAGGTGAGAACCAATGGTATTTGCAGCTTGGAATGCCACACTACAGGAAGTTCCAGTGGGGAATCAGAGCGGCATACCTTGTTCAGGTGGGTGCTGGAAGTTTGCTGAGCAGCTGCAGCAGGCCAGCGGCAGCCGCGGGTCTGCTGAGGGAGCCTGATCAGGGGCTGGAATCTAGAGGGAGAAAAGGAGAAAAGAATTAAACAGTTATAGTGGACGCAGTTATCAGACATGGGTAAATTGGTTGTAGAGACTATAAAGGACAAAAGAGAGACAGAGCATGGGGTGGGGATGAGATGAAAACAATAGTGAATTTTGGCAGGAAGTGTCAGAGCCTTGGCACCAGAAGCGGGGGCCAGGGCAGGTAGAGCAGCAGAAATAGTGCAGTCAGTAGAGACGGGGTGGGGTTGGGGGGCAGAGAAGGACAGAGAAGGAGTGGAGTGCAGTCGAAGTTTAGAGGAGGACCAAAGAATTAACAGAGTGAAAAAATTACTACTGGAGGGTGGAAGAAGAGGGGATTACAGAGCGAGAGTGGACTAGTTAGCTAGCCTTAAGGTGTGCAGGTGCAGTACGGAAAAGGACAGGATCAGAGGCAGAAAGTAAGCATTTTAGGTTAAAAATGCATCTGAGCTAGTTGCTTAACAGTATTTCAACTAGAGGAAATTGTACAAGTTCACACTATCACACTGCATGCAATGCAGATCTAAGTCACAGAGGCATTAATAGGTAAAAAACACATAATATCAAAAAATTCAGCAGAGCAAAATTCAACAGAGCAGAGTCACAGAGGAGGGTCCTCGAGACTAAGGGAGCAGCCTTAGGCTCTGGACCAATTGAGGTAGCAAGCTGAGTAGAAGCAGCCAATAGCAGAGAGATGCAGTGAAATGGGAGCCAGTAGTATTTGCTGCTTGGAATGCCGGGCTACAGGAAGCTCCAGCAGGGAATCAGAGTGGCATACCTTGTTCAGGCAGGTGCTGGAAGCTCACTGAGTGACTGCAGGAGGTCAGCGGCAGCCACAGGTCTGCTGAGGGAGCCCGATCAGGGGCTGGAATCTTGCTCTGGTGGGTGCTGAAAGCTCACTTAACAGCTGCAGGAGGCCAGCGGCAGCCAGGGGTCTGCTGAGGGAGCCTGATCAGGGGATGGAATCTTGTTCGGGCAGGTGCTGGAAGCTCGCAGAGTGGTTTCAGGAGGCCAGGGGCAGCTGCGGGTCTACTGACGGAGCCCAATCAGGAATGGATGCCAGCCATAGTGGACTTCAAGCTGCCCTCTACCAAAGCCTACCCAAAGGGACTGACATCTGTGGCCTTCACCAGCAGGAGCTTGACACCATCTGAACAGAACTACTCTGCCTACAAGCTAGAGTTTCTAGCATTCAAATGCCCATTGTAGACCAGTTCCATGTATGTCTTTATGGAGTGCACATCACTGTGAAGACAGGCTTTTGAGAAGACAGGCAACAACCATTTGACATGCATAAAGACCACGTTGAAGTCAGAAGCCACTTGACACAGGTAATTATATGTGTTGTCAACATACGACTACTGTGTGGGGTACAGATCAGGACTGAACCATGTGAATACCAATGTACTGTCACAATGCCCCAAAATATCTACCACCGATGACCAGGAATGGATCTGCATTCTGGAGAATACTGTGAAAGCACTGTGTAAAAAGATTGAGAGAGAAGAGCAACTATCGCCTGACAATGTTCATCTCCTCATGGACAGTTTTGGAGCCTCTAGTAAATATTTGCTACCAGCCAATCGCAGCTTCAGAGCACTAGAGCAAACCAATTTACCACATTTAGGCTCACAGGATCTGCAGAGAGAACAGACACTGGATACTAGTTAACAGAGCTTTCTGGTCAACCTGCAGAAGGGAGGTGATGCCACTTGAGTAGTACAGAGAAATGCTGACACTAATTTCAACTGCAGGAGTGGCCTAAGCTGAAGATCAAGGACAACTTGCTCTACAGAGAAATCCATTTATCACAGGGTTTCCCCAGACAGGAACTTTTACTACCAAAAAGTTCAGAAAGATTGTACTGCATACCTTTCAGAATGAAATGGGACACTTGGAAAGCAAGAGGACCCAACCCCTTGCCCATGCTCATTTAATTGGCCATATAAGGGCTATGACATGAAAATACTGCAAACAGCACAGTAGATGATTGTAAAGGAAAACCCTGCTGAAGAGGGCTGCCACTCTCATGAACATTGTTACCAGCACACCTGTGAAGCTGAGGTTCATCAACTTCCTCAGTCTAGGACTAGATTTAAGGAATGTTGCCAACATGTGTTCCCAGACCATTTTTCCAGATATGCCCAGGCATATCTGACTAAAGACTAAAAGGCCACTACAGTCACCTACAACATAATAGAAAAGTTCATTCTGCATGAGGGCACACCCAGGAGGATTCACTCTGTTCAAGCATGAAATTTTGAAAGTCGATTGGTAAAGGAACTGTTATCCTTCTGTGGATATGTGCATCTTGAATGACAGCATAACAACCCCCAGGTGATCCACAGTAAGAGAGATTTAACCAGATTTACTCAACATGCTGGATATGCTAGATCCCAAAGACAAGGTCACATGGAGCCAACAGTTGAGTGCACTTGTATGCGCATACAATTGTATGAAGACTGACATAACTGGATATTTGCCATAGTACCTGTGTTTAGTAAGGAAGCCAGATTACCTACTGATTTGTGCTTTTAAGTCTTAGCCAATGGAGACAGGTTAGAGACTTAGCTCCAGTATATCCACCAAGTGAAATATCAGTTGGTCATTGCCTATCAGTTGACTCCTGAGATGTATACCCATCAACTGTCCCTGATTTTCAGCGATGACCCTGATTTTGCCACAAAAGTTTCCTCTGTTCCTCAGAAATTTTGTGTTTCTGTGACTGGACATTGGGGATTATAAGCACTAAATAATTTTAACCATTAGAGTTATAGACTTATTCTTTGTCAGAAAATGCGTTCTGTGCTAAGCTACCAGCCTGAGTGGATATCATCAATTTTAATATGTGTTGCTGTTGTTGGTCCTTTGTCCCTGATATTTGTAAGCCTTGTCCTTGATTTAGGGGCAGAGGGTTGAGATGTAAGTGCAAGATGGCCAGGAAAAAGAGCAAAGCCAACAAGAATCAGTATGACAAATTGGTAAAGGCACATGAACTGTTTCCTTTTGACATAGTTATGGAATGTGGGAATGCCTGGAAAGCACAACATCACCAAAAGATGAGGGGACATCCCTTATGTTGTTGTGGAGTTAGCATAGGATATGCCATGCACAAGATTCATCCAGAAGGAGGATCAAGTGGAGCCCGGATCTCCCACCAGACTCACTTGTTGCCCATTAGAGTTGTTATGCACACACAGGATGCAAGACAAAGTGAACTATGATCACTTAGCCACCACCTGATGTGCAGGACAGCCCAGATGTTGAGTCAGAGATGGTGAAATATCAGCCCACTAGAGTCTCTCCAGACTGTTGCAGTATCCAAACATAATCCAGACAAAATATATCATGCAGAATCACACTTGAGTCCCAGTGTGACACCAGTTGTGTCCTTGGATATAAGGTAGTACTCAAGGCTGAGGAAGATGAAGATGCTTTAGAACTGGAGGAAGAAGTGGAACCCATTTTTACTGAGGATACTCCTTCTCTGGTTGAGAAGCAGGGAAGCATGTGCCAAGAGTCTAAGGAGAAAGTTCCAGTCCCACTCCACTGCTGTGGAAGAGCCATTTAACCATAGCTGAAATTCACTTTTCTCTTTCTGGGTGCATCCACCAACCTGCCCATGCACGTAGTACACTGAGGTATTATGTCACACTTAGATCACTGCCCTGTATTGCCTTCTGTTATGCCTAAACCACATCACCAAGGGATATAGATACTGTATGGGAAAGTTTCATGAAGGGAAAACAGTTCTTAGATTTATTTTATTATTTATTTTGCTTTTATTAACTAGGTGGGTGCACTAGACAAACACTGTAAATGCCTCTGTTCAGGTATGATGAGGGACAGTACAAAAGAAACAAAATTTAGCTAGTGCCAACAAAGCTGGTCTTGTTGTTTTTATGTTGTTATCCTTGTTTATTTTGTCATAGACCTTACTGTCTCAGCTGTCTCACTGTTATAATTATAGTTATTTGAGGACCACATTCAATGTCAGTTTTACAGATTTTTTTTGTATGCAGTGCCCACAGGAAGGGATTTGACACAGCAGCACTACTTTTCAGTAATGCTGCCTACACTGCATGCGGAGGTTCAAATCCACCCAACACCAATTAGCTTCATCCCCCCAGCACATAACTCACTTACAGCCTGTCCTCTATATCATCATTTTTTCAATTCTTTGATGACCCTGGTTGGACATCAGACTCATGAGATAGTTGGGGAAGCTTGGTAGGGGAAGGGGTTACAATAGGGTTGTGAAGGATGATCAGTTACGATAGTATGTGGGTAGTACAAACAATACAACATTGTAAGAATGTGCAGAGGATTTTTTGGAGCTGCTGAGATCCGGGGGCCACATCGGCAGTGGGGGAGAGAGAGCAGAGGACCACATCGGTGGTCACAGGAGTCCAAGAGGCCACAGGAAGCCACATCGGCAGCAGAGGAACAATCAGAGGGCCGCCGCCGCCCAGTGCAAGGAGCGGTGGGGCCAATCAGCACCAAGCACATGATTTTCGAAGAGGAACTGAGCTATAAAGGCCATTAGCCCAGTCGCAAAGAGCTGCAGAGGATTTTTTTGGAGCTGCTGGGATCCGGGAGCAGCATCGGCGGTGGGAGAGAGAGCAGAGAACCACATTGGTGGTCACAGGAGTCTGGGAGGCCACAGAAAGCCACATCAGTGGCAGAGGAACAATCAGAGGGCCACCGCCACTCAGTGCAAGGAGCGGTGGGGCCAATCAGCACCAAGCACATGATTTTCGAATAGCGACTGGGCTATAAAGGCCATTAGCCCAGTCACAAAGAGCTGCAGAGGATTTTTTGGAGCTGCTGGGATCCGGGGGCCGCATCAGTGGTGGAAGAGAGGGCAGAGGACCACGTCGGTGGTCACAGGAGTCCGGGAGGCCACAGAAAGCCGCAGGAAGCCATTTCAGTGGCAGAGGAACAATTAGAGGGCCGCCGCTGCTCAGTGCAAGGAGCGGTGGGGCCAATCAGTGCCAAGCGTGTGATTTTCAAAGAGCGACTGGGCTATAAAGGCCGTTAGCCCAGTCACAAAGAGCTGCAGATGATTTTTTTCTTCCCACACTACCCACCCCAGCCCCAACCTCTATTAAATAGGTGGAGGGGGTGGAGCCTTGGAGGGGGAAAGGCTGTGAATGGGTAGCCTGGACTGCTGTGGGGGTCCTGGATTGCTGCTGATGCTGGCTGGAGCTGGGAGGAGCAAGTAGAGTGGGTGAGGACTGAAAAATATTGAACAGTTGACTATCTGAGGCTGAAAGGCATGGAGTGTGGATCCTGATACTGAGCTGTGCTGTTTTTACTGCTACTGAACTTGGGAGGGAGGCAACATGGTATGCTGGGTATGCTTGGGCACCATAAGGTACATGCTAGTCACATACAGAGGTGGGTTTGAGAGTCGTGAACTGGGAAACTGCTGACAATACTGTGTATACTGTTTTAACTGCTGATCATAGTGCTGCTCTTCGATAGTGCTGCCTTATATGTGACCTGATAACTGCTGATTATATAGTGCTGAGGGGTTTTGGAATTTGTCAAAGGGGATATCTGTGGTTAAACAGTTGCTCAAGTGAGGTGGGCAAAAGCTATTGGGCTGCAAGTGGCTAGACCTGCTCACACCAAAATGAGGGGGGATTCAGGGCAGATCAGAGCGGGCATCTTTGGCAGGGTGATTGGGTGTTCAGGGTGCGGGGCAGCAATAATCCTAAAGTGGGCATGGAAGAACGGAGGGTGCCGAGTGTGTTCCCAGCTGGCAGGACTTAGGGCAGAGGTAGAGGGGATTAGAAGAGAGCTAGAAGGCATGATGGGGCAGGGGGGATTGGGAGGGAAATCAGTCCCAGGGAGGTTGGAGAGGCTACTACAGCATACCCCAGGGTGCAGGTAGAAACGGGCCCCATGGTGACTACGGAGGGGAAGGGCATTTTACATGCAACTCAGAAGGGGTAGGGTGTATCACAAGAAACAAATGGATAACACCCCACAGGAGGGGGGGCCAGCCAGCGGGAGATAAAGAGGGTGGAGGAGGCAGGTGACAACACGCCAGGGGCAGGCATTACCCTTAGCAACAGATACACCATGATCTACCCAGGAGAGGAGGTAGCTGGGGGGGAGCAGGAGGACAGAGAACATTTGGTTGGGCTGCTGGGAGGGGGAGGAGGGAGTAGGAGGGGAAATGCAACTGGAGAGAAGAAGGCAGTCAGTGAGAGGGGGACCAGTGAGACGGAGGTGGTAGGAGGTGGGGGAAGGAGGACAGGGGGCGCAGCTGAGCAGACACCCAGGCTGGGGAGTCAGCCAAGGGAGGGCGGTGGTAGAAGACACTCTAGAGGGGCCAGGGAGGGAGGGGTGTCTGCCGAGAGTGGGAAGGAGGAGGGGAAGGTAGGGAAAATTATGTCAGAAGGAGGGGAGATAAGATGAGCGGGAGGGGAGGCAGGAAGGAGGGCAGGTGGAGGGGGAGCTGTGGGCTCTGGCCCTAAGATGGAGTCCGGGGTAAGGGGGCAGCTGTGCTGGTCAGGAGGTTGGGGGGGGAGAAAAGTAAACCGGAAGCCGCATGCAGAAGGAGGAGCACGGTAGGTCACACACAGACTAGTGAACCCAGGACAAATAGGGGTGCGAAGAGTAAGCTGGGAGCGTAAGATAAAAGGAAGAGCCTGGAAGGGGTCAAAAGGGCCAGTAAGGGGGGGTAAAGGTGATCCTGCTGGGGAATTCCATGACCAGGGGCATCCAATGGGAGGGAGTAGGGGAAGGTACAAGCAGCAAAGTAAGGGCTAAATGTAACCCGGGACTATCCGTTAACAAGGCCAAATTCCAGCTATATTCCTTAGCTTTGGAATGTGGGAGAACCCTTGATTTCCTGGTATACCTGGGCACAAATGACTTGGAAGGGAACAGCGAACTGGAAATCTAGGCGAGGTTTCAGGAGCTAGCCAGGGTCTGCCATTCTATTGGGAGTTCAATCTCTTTCTCAGAAATCCTGCCAGTGCCTAGGGCACCCAGGGAGGCCAAGCACAAACTAAGAAGTGTAAATCAGTGGCTCAGGGAGTGGTGCAGGGAGGAAGAGTTTGGACTGGTGGGGGATTGGTGGGACACATGGGAAGATAAGGAGTTATATGCTAGGGATAGGCTACATCTTAACCTGGAGGGGAAGGAGATCCTAAAGCTGAAGCTCACTGAATTCATAAAGGTGAAGTGGGGTTTAAACTTGTAAAGGGGGGAGGGACTAGTGCAGGACTGGAGACAGGAGGACTGACCATGGTACCTGGTCTACGGTGGCAAATAAAGGCAGGGGACTCCGATGGACACAATGCAAGAGCTGTGAAGGAGGGGTTAAATAGGGAGTGCGCAGGGCCAAATCAGCTGTGCAGGGAAGGGGGGATGGGGTGGAGGACGGTCCTGGTAAACACCAGGAGTATGGGCAATAAAAGGCCCGAGCTACAGGCGATGCTGACCGAAGGATCAGCAGATGTGACAGCAATTACGGAAACATGGGCCACCCAGAAAAATGACTGGGACCTAAATTTGGAGGGCTACAAAATGTTCAGGAGGGATAGAGAAGTAGTAGAGGTGGAGGCGTAGCACTGATGGTCAAGGATGGAATAATGGTAAGTGGAGTAGAAGAGGCGGGGGGGGAGTGGAAGCTATCTGGATAACCCTAAAATTGGGGGGAGGAAAAAGATTAAAAGTAGGGGTGGTTTACAGACCACCCGCAATGGATGAGGATCTGAAGGGAAAATTGGTAGAACACATCAAGGTGCACTGTGACCGGGGAAAGGATAGGGTGGTGGTCATGGGGGACCTGAATATGCCGAAGGCAGACTGGGACACCATGACATCAGCCGTGGCCAGGGAGCAGAGGCTGATGGATGTGTTTCAGGATGCCTTTCTGGTCCAACGCGGGGAGCCTCCTGGGGGAGGATACTGGACATTGTTCTTGCAGACAGCGACCGGATAAGGGATCTGGAGGTGGGTAGCCCGCTGGCAGGAGGGGACCATGACATGGTCTGGTTATGATGTTCCTGGGGGGGGGGGGAACGCTCCAATACAGTGGTAATGGATTTCAGTGGGGCGGATTTCGTGGGCATGGGCAGGACACTGAGGGGGAGCTTGAGCCAGATCAGGCCAGACATGGATGTAGATAGTTTGTGGGAGGCCATTAAAAAAGGAATACAGGAGGCTACGAGCTTGTGTGCAAGGGTAAGGAGCAAAAAAGGCAGGGCCAACAAGCTGTGCTGGTGGACCAGGAAGGTGCAAGAGGCGATAAGAGGTAAGAAGGCTGCCTACGCACGTTTTAAGCATACCAGGGGGAAGTGGGAGAGAGGGGAATATGAGCTGGCAGCTAGAAGGGTCACAAGGGTGGTGAGGGGATTGAAGGCGAGGATGGAGTACAACCTGGCTAAGGATATACGGGGGGGGGGGTTTATAGATACAGAGGGGAAAAGAGGAAGGGGAGAGCACAGATCCCCAGGATTAGGACTGGGGGTGGATGGGCTCAGGAGGTGGGGGAGCAGGCAGAGGTACTGAATAAGTATTTTGCCTCAGTTTTTAAGGGAGACATGGTCTACATTAAATCAAGAAACAGGAGGGGTCAACTGAGAGGATAGGGCATAGGGAGATGAGAGGATCGAAAGAGGCCGGGGCACCAGGTGGGCTAGGTCCGAAAGAGGATGGGGCTTTTTCTGAAGAGAGGACTAGGGAGTGGGAAATCACAGAGGACAGCATGAGGAAGGCCCTATGGGCACTATAAACAGACAAGGCACCAGGGCTGGATGGGCTGCATCCAAGGGTACTGAAGGAGTTGGCGGACAAACTAGCAGCTCCACTAGCTGGGCTGTTCAATGCTTCCCTCCAGACAGGAAGGGTGCCCCAGGATTGGAGGGTGGCTCAAGTGGTGCCCATCCACAAAGGGGGGTCTAGGGAGGAGATGGGGAAGTACAGGCCTGTCAGCCTAACATCAGTGGTAGGCAAGCTAAAGGAGGGCTTCATCAAAGGGATGCTCGGGAGGCAACTGGATAGGCTAGGATGCATGGATGAAAAGCAGTATGGTTTCATCCCAGGGAGATCATGCCAGACCAGCCTCATAGATTTCTATGACTGGGTGACAGGGACCCTGGACAGACAGAGTCCAGTGGATGTCTTATATCTGGACTTTAGTAAGGCGTTCGACTCGGTTCCCCACTGCGGGGTGTTGGTAGAGTTGGAGGAGATGGGAGTGGGAATACAATTGCTTAGATGGGTGGGAAACTCGCTTACAGATAGAACACAGAGGGGGGTGGTGGTTAGAAGAACTGTCTCCTCCCCTAGAAAGGTCGTCAGTGGGGTGCCACAGGGTTCGGTACTGGGGCCACTCCTGTTCAATGCCTATGTCTCCGATATAGGGACAGGAGTTAGGAGTAGGATGAGCCTCATCGCAGATGACTCTAAGCTGGGAGCATTGGCCGATGGACAGGAAGCAAGGGTGGCAGTTCAGAGGGATCTGGACACCCTGGAGGGCTGGGCAAGGAGGTGGAGGCTTAGGTTTAACTCAGAGAAGTGTAGAGTGTTGCATCTGGGGGTCAGAAACCCAGGGCATGTTTATACCTTGGGAGGGGTTCCACTGCAAGCCACTACAGGGGAAGGGGACCTCGGGGTGGTGGTAGACACCAAAATGAACAGCAGTGAGAACTGCAGAAGACCAGTGGCAAAGGCAAACAAGTTGCTGGGCTGCATAGCCCGGGGAATAACGTCCAGGAGGAGTGAGGTGATCCTACCTCTGTACAATGCCCTGGTTAGGCCTCACCTTGAGTATTGCATGCAATTCTGGAGGCCGGGCCTTTAGAAGGACATAGTAGTGTTGGAGAGGGTCCAGAGGAGGGCAACTAGGATGATCCAGGGCATGGGGGATAGGACCTATGAGGACAGGCTGCAAGCCCTTGGGCTGTACTCACTGGAGGAGAGGAGAGATGGGGGGACATGATTGAGATTTTCAAATATGTGAAAGGGATTAACAAGGTGGAGCCAATGAAATGTTCAGGCTCAAGCAAGGGAGCAAAACCAGGGGGTATAAATGGAAACTGGAGGGAGGAACCTATAGGGGAGAACGTAGAAGGCATTATTTCACAGAGAGGGTGGTGGAGCCATGGAATGTATTGCCCGGGAGCCTGGTCGAGCAAGACACTGTGGAGGGCTTCAAGAAGGGGTGGGACAGATGCATGGGGATACTGAAACCAAGACTGACCCTCATGGGGACGGGGGGGGAGCGCCTGCTAAGGGCTGGATACCGAGCAGACACGAAACACCAACAGGCCTATTCTGTTGAATTTTAGTATGTTAGTTGGAACATAAGGTATTGTACAATAAACAGTAGTGGAACATTGGGTAAATTACAATACATGTCCAAAATCATACAAAAGAACATATAAACGTACAAAAAAGTAATAATGCGATAGAACCATTTATAGTGCATGAGTGTACCAGGAGCAGACTCGAGGTAGTCCGCAAGTGCTGTTGGAGTAAAAAGGATAGGGTTAGGTTGTGTACACTGGTGACCCAGAAGGGCAAGTGGAGAAGGGGGGGGGAGAGGCAAGAACTGAATATGAGGAGAAGGGGTAGCCATTTCCTGATTTCCCCCTTCAGGATGTTGAGAACCCTGCCGGGGGGGGGGTCATGGTGGGAAGGCATAAACTGGGGATAGATATTAAGGTGGGTTAAAGCAGGAACAGCTGATGGAAAGATAATGGTGTAGGGCAGAGGTAAGGGAGTAGCTGGAGGAGGAGTGTCGAATTTCAGGGGGGAGGGAATTCCAGATTTTAGGGAAACGATGGGCAAAACCAGTCTGACCGATGAGGATGGAGTGGTGAGGGACCATCAAGGTGCAGATGTCATTTGATCTGAGAGAGTGGGTGGGGGAGGTAGAGTGGAGAGAGAGCATGAGAGAGAGGAGGGAAGCCCCCCAAATCATAATTTGGAGGTTAGTTTGGCACAGTGAGAGATACATCTGTAAGATAGTGGAAGGAAGGTTAGAGAGCGATAGAGTTCACAGTGGTGGGAGCAGGAAAGGGAGTTGATAGCAAAGCGGCAGAAGGAGTTAAAAGGAGTGTCCAACTTGGTCAAGGAAGATTTGGGAGCAGCACTATAGACTACGTCACAGTAGTCAAAGATGGGTTGTATCATCTTCTGGACAATTTTGTGCCTCGCAGTCAGCGGGATGCAACTATGATTCCTGTACAGAGCACCAAGCTTGGGACGCAGTTTCTTCAGGATAGCATCAATATGCACAGAGAAGTTGAGGTGCTGGTACTACCAAATTCCCCGATATCTAAATGAGGAGGTGTCCTCCAAGATGGTCCCATCAAGGGTGTGTAAGGTGGGTAGGGCCGGGAGCCTAGAGAGTCTCTGCCTGGTGCCAAAGATCATTGGAACTGTCTTCTTGGCATTTAGAAAAAGCTGGTGAGAAGCAAACCAGAGCTGAACTTAGTTGAAGTAATACTGTAAGCTGGTTTGCACAGCAGCAGGGTTTTTGCCGGAACTGTATAAAACAGTATCGTCAGCGTACACATGGATAGAAGAGGATGAGCAGGCTGTGGGAAGATCATTAAGGAAAATGGAGAAGAGTAGGGGACCAAGCACTGAGCCCTGAGGGACACCAGTGTTGATGGGGAGTGGAGGGGAGATGGAATCAAGGATTTGCACCGACTGGGTCCTGCCAATGAGGTAGGATTTAAACCAGTTGGAGGCTGACGGAGCAAGGCCAGCTGAGAAGAGTGAATCAAGAAGCAGGGGATGGGAAACAGTGTTGAAAGCTTTGGCTAGGTCGACAAAGATGGCCAAGGTGATCAGGCCATCGTCCATCCCTGAAAGGGTGGAGTCAGTAAGCCTGAGGAGGGAGGTGGTTGTTGAGTGGTCCTTCCGAAAACCAGATTGGAAGGAGGCGAAGAAGGAGGAATCAGAGAGGAAGGGTGATAGTTGAGAGAGAACTAAATGTTCTTGAAGTTTGGCAAGGGTAGGAAGGAGGGAAATGGGGTGATAGTTGCCAAGAGTAGATGTGTCACCACCCTTGGGGAGAGGAAGGACTACAGCGTGTTTCCAGGATGAGGGTACTTGGGCAGAAATAAAGGGCAGGTTAAGGATTAGGGAGATTGGATAAGCAATTGCAGGAGCAGAAAGGTAGAGAAGTTTAGGATTCAGCTCATCTGTTGAGGAGCCTTTAGAGGGTTAAGGGATAGGAGAGCATTAAGAGCTTCATCAGAGGAGATAGTAGAAAAGGAAAATGGGGGAGGGGTAGGCACTGACTGAGGTGAAGGGCTGAATTTAGTAGGTGGAATTGGGGAGAAGGAATTTAGAAGAGATGTGGCGCACAGGGTGTAGTAGGCATTAAATTCATTGGCCACAGAGTCAGGGTCGGAAACTAGGGAGTTATTTATTTTGAGAACTGGGGGGGGGGAGAATAGGGCATGAACTACCCTCCAGAATTTAGATGGAGAGTTAGTGTTAGTCAGGAATGAGGAGTTGAAATAATCAGACTTAACCAGTCTAGTAGCTTTAGTACATGAATTGTGTAGCATTCTGTACTTGGCGTAGTCGTTTGGATGTTTAGTAGATTTGTGTTTTCTCCAGGCCCGATCACACTTTCTGAAGCAGGCCAGTAGTTCAGGAGTGATCCAGAGGAGGTGAAGCCCATGGACTCTGGTCCATCTGAAAGGAGCAAAAGCATTCCAGGTGGCAGAGAATTTATCCGTAAAATAGTCAAGTGCTTGGTCGACAGAAATGGCAATGGAGCGGGGGGCCCAGTCAGTGGAAGCGAGTGCAGAGCTGATTGGGGCAAGGTCTAAGGATTTAAAGGACTGGAGCAGTACGATTCTAGGGGAAGGTTTGGGGTGATGAACCTTATGTACAATGAAAATGGGGTTGTGGTCACTAAGTGCATCTGGGAGGAGACCAGATTTAATGACACAGTTCGGGTGGGTTGTGAGTGCCCAGTCAAGCAGGGTGTGGTTTTGTGTTTTGGGATAAGGGCGTGTAGGCTCAAGTAAAAGTTGAGTGAGGTTTAGAGCAGCGATGTCATTGCATAGCTTGTTTAAATTGGGAGACAACCAATTTAGATTCATGTCACCCATTATGAAAAGTTCACCAGATTGCGAGAGGGAGGTGATATTGGCTAAGAGTTCAGTCATGACCGAGGGTTGAATGCTTGGACGGCAATAGATGCCAGCCACAAAGATTGGGATTGAGAAAGGAAGGGTAATGCAGGTGACAAGGGCTTCATAGGTAGCTGGGATGGAGGTAGATAGGGTGGTGGTAAACTGCAGTGAGGACAGGATATACATAGCTACTCCCCCTCCATGACCCGCTCGATCTTGTCTGGAGATGGAATACCAGGGATAGCAATGGCACTGTCAGGGGTGCTTTTTTTTTTAGCCATGTCTCGGTAATAATTAGGATGTCAGGGGTGTGAGAAATTTTAAGAGTTTGTAGGAGGTCAATTTTAGGTATCAGGCTGCAGATGTTCAGGTGGAGGAGCATCAACCCGTTAGGGAGGGTTTAGTGGAAGTGGGGTTTGGAGACATGTTATTTGGGTAAGGTGCCAGGGTAGGAGATAGTTGGATTGAGGAAGATGGACAAATGTTTTTTAATTTGCTAACAGATCGTGTTGGGCACTGGACCTGTTAGGTAATTGCAGGGGCAAGATATTTTTTGATTCTTTGATGATTCAGTTGAACACCGGACCATTTTGCTGTGCAGCAGGCGGGGTAGGAGACTGCATGGCAGTGTGATACATATGTGTGTTTTAGGAAGAATGCAGAGCTGAGATTGAGCAGTGAGAGAAGGATAGAACGAGAGAGGGAGAGTCAGGCAGTGGTGCTGGGATAAGGATCCACAACGGGTGCTCGACAAAATATTTGTCGAACGCCCCGTCAGCGACACTGGCAGGTTGACCGCATTCTGCAGTCAGCTGCCAGTTCCCACAGGCTGACTGTGTATTCTTCGGGGGCCTTTGCCCCCCAACCCCCCATGTGGGGGGCTGCACCACCCACACCCCCTCTTTAGGATTATCAACTCCAAGTCAGAGCTGATTGGGGGGTGCAGGACCCCCGACAGACAGCGCCTGGTGCCAGCGGGTTTCCCACAGCGGCATGGTGCTGTAGTCGCTGTGGGAGACCTCGCTGGCGAAATGTCGCTGTTGGAGGGGGTAACCACTGGGATAACTAGCACTTAGGATTACAGCTTCAGAAGTGTGTGCCATTGGTCCCCCTGGGTCCATTCTCGCATGCTAGTTCACTGTGGACTGGAGGAGGAGATGCCTGAACAGGTTTATAACAAAAGCAGTGCGGCAGCAGCCCCAAGCCTCCATTGCAGTGCTTGAGCCCCTCACTGTGACCTGAATGTGTAGACATGAGAAGAGCAGTGTTTTTCTACCCCGCCTGTTCTACCTTCTGCTCACCACTTTGCTGCTGCTCCTCCTTATCTTCATTTGGGTTAATACATGGGCTGGGTTGGGCATGGAACCCATCAGGTAGTTGGATGGAGGGGGCCGTTTTTTTTTTTATTCCCTGATGAGCCAGGCTGGCACCAGACTGGTAAGATAGTTGGGGGAAAGGCAGACAGATTTTTTTTTTAAATTCCCTGACAGGTGGAATTGGGCACCAGACCTGTCAGCTTGCTGGGGGGGGGGGGTGGTAAGACTTTTTTATTCCCAGATGGGCCTGATTGAACAACAGGCCTGTCAACTTGTTGGAAGGAGGGAATACATCATTTTTTTTATTCCCTGACAGGCCAGGTTGGGCATCAGACCTTTCAGTTTGCTGGGAGATGGGGACATTTTTTTTCATTCCCTGATGGGGAGGTTGGGAAGGTAACCTGTGAACAAGGCGACCACAATTGAGTGCTTACAAAAACGGCGACTCAATTGTGGCACCTGTGTTCAGGGCTGCCTGGCAGGGTGGTGACTGGATACCTGGGTGGATGAGGTAGGGCAACGGGAAGTATGTGCGTATATGCACGTGCACATACATGTGGGGGGGAGAGGCAGGGGAGGGAAGGTATGTGGTAGGGGGTGTGGTGGGCAGTTGCCAAGCTGGTCTGCTAGCGTGGTGGGGAGGGTGGTCAGTTGGGAGGAGCAGGGTTCGGGTCCAGCATGGTATGGTTTGTTTTTTTTTCAGGCAGGCTGCTTTTTTTTGTGTTAAGTATTTCACACACACACCCTGACATGCACCCCCCTGGAGTTGAGAATCCTTTAGTAGGGGGCTGTGAGGGACACAGCACTCCCCCCCCCATGAAAAGGAAACCTGTAGATCTCAGACACCCTTTTTCCGTTTGCCGAAATTCATTTTCGTCGATGTACACTCACCCTAACGGTGATCACTATTCTGCGATCACCATTGTGAGATAGAACCGGTTGGGAACTAGATCCGTCAGGTAGTTTGGAAGTGGCAAACTGATTGTTTTAGTCCTTGTTGGGCCTTACAGGGCACCAGGTCCATCAGGATGTTGGGGGGAGTGGGACAATTTTTTTTTTCCCTTGACATGCTGGGTTGCATACTGGACCCACCAGGTAGTTTGGAAGAGAGAGAAATCTATTTTGCTTATTTCCTGTTGGGTATCAGACCAGTCAGATAGTAGGAGGATTAAGAGAGCAGATTTTTTTTTTACTGATGGGTCAGGTTGGGAATTGGATCTGTCAGGTTGTTGCGGTAGGGGGGCAGATTTGTTTTATTCCCAGATGGGTTGGGTTGAGCACTGGACCCATCAGGAACCTGCTGAGGGGAACAGATTTGTTTTTTTATTCCCTGATGGGCCAGGATGGTCACTGGACAGATCAGATAGCTGGTGGAAGGGGCCATATCTTTTTAATTCCCTGTTTGGCCAAGCTGGGCACCAGAAATTTTATTCTATTCTACTTTCCCACACTACCAGTAAGGAAGACCTGTGCCTTGCAAAACACTTTGTGATACAGTGTGTAAAAGTCATTATATCAAACGAAATTCTATTATATTCTATACTCCCTGAACCACCAGAATCTCACTACTGAGTTTGTAAAGCACCGGACCCATCATAGTTGGGGGGGAGGGGGCAGATTCATTTCTCACTGACAGGCTGGGTTGGGCACCAAATCCAACAGGTAGTTGGGGGGGGAGGGGAACCAATTTTGTTTTTCTCCAGGGTAGTAAGGATGGTAAATTGATGATGCCTACACCAGTCATTTTTCCCAAAAGAGTTTGTTTCTGATGGGTGCTGTCAGCCAATGTTGGTGACCCAGGAGCAGGTACTCCACTGCTCAGCATGCTGGGTTGGAGCGTGCATGGCAATGTGAGCCCAGGGTGTATGTTAGGAAGAGTGCAGAGCTAAGACTGAGTACTAAGAGCAGGAAAGACAGCAAATGAGAGAGTCAGTGATAGAGCTGGGATCACATGCACGGAGGATTACAGCCTTGGAAGAGCCTGCTGTCAGTCCTACTCTGTCAGGTCTCTGACACTGGTGCCCTGCAGGCTGAAAGTGATGGAGAGGACCAAACTCACTCATAGCAGCACAGCAGCAGCAGCAGAGGGGGACATTTTTTTTTCATTCACTTACAGGTTGGGTTGGGTACTGGACCTATCAAGTAATTTGGGGAAGAGGGACAGATTTGCTTTATTCTCTGACAGGTTGATCACTGGATACATCAGGTTGATGGGGGGGTGGATTTTTAGTTATTCCGTGACAGAACAGGTTGCTTCCTGGGGACATTACATAGCTGGGAGAAGGGAGGGACAGATTTATTTTTTTATTCCCTTACAGGACAGACTGGGCACCTGACCCATCAGATAGTTAGGGGAAGAGGGTCATATTTGTTTTATTCCCTGATGGGTGAGGTTGGGCTCCAGACTTGTCAGGTAGTGAGGGTAGGGTACCATACATATAGGCTATGCCTATTTTCACACATACCACATTTTTGAGCATTAATCATCCACTTGCAGCCAAACATGTGTATCATTGAGAGCACTGATAACTACAGAAAAAGCACCTTTGTAGTTGTGTTTCTCCTGTGGTGCAGAGGGCAGGGCACTGGGATGGCACATCCAAGGGTCCTGGGTTTGAGGCTGGACTCTCTAAATTTTTTGTGCCTTCATTGTAGATGGAAAAAAAATATGGCGAGGCTGCCCTCGAATGCAGGGCCCATGGATGTCCCATCCCTCTGCCTTGTCCTCTGCACCACAGAAGAAGCACAACAAAGGTGCTTTTTCTGTACTTAACCAAATGTGTCAATCAACTGGATATTAGATTTTTTTAAATTGTAGCATATGTGAAAATAAGCTATACATATTTTCACACATACCACATTTTTGAATATCAAATATCAAGTTGATAGAAGACAGCAATCCTGTCCGGTCCACAGAAAATGACACCGCATGACCTCCAGAGGTAAGTATAGGGTAAGGGTGGGGGGTTGGGTGCTCAGTGGGAGGGTCAGGATGGAGGAGGAGGATGGCAGGGGCGATAAGGGACCGTTTTCTTTTCAGGGCAAAAAAGATGTTGGGGACTGTTTCTTTACGGGTATGATTTCATCATTATTTGGGGACACTCAGAGTGGGCTCCCCAGTGTCCCACACTGCTGGAGGGTGAGGACATGTAATACCGACAAGAGGATTGGGCCTCCCCAATGTCAGCACACATTAATAAAAAGGGTCTGCACAGGGGCATCTGACACCGGCGGTGGGCATCCTGGTGTCAGAATATATATTCAATATATTTCATAAATAAAAGTATGAGAATCAGAGGGTGGGAGGTGGCAGTACATAACAGGGAGGAATTTTGGAGGGTGGGGGGTGCCACTGGACACCAGTGATATGGGACAGTGATTGGCGGGTGGAGGGGGTGCCACTAGACACCAGAGAAATGACGGCTCGCAGCTAAGAGTGCAGCCAGCAGCACAAGTTCAAGCTGCAGCTGCACTAGTGAAAAAAATCCAGCTTTTCTCATACAGAGAACGTGGAAGATGCGGTCCTCTCTCCAACCTCGGCACCCAGGATTTCAGGTGCCCAAAGAAGGTGTTTCTGGCCACGCTTTAAAAGACTCAGAATATAGATAAATGGGTCCCATTTAGCTAAGTTCTGATGGTTTGTTTTTTTTTAAATCACTTTTTTTGCATAAGTTTTCTTAATTTTGTGTCTCTCGCTAAGGAGAAAACAAGATGATGGACACAACAGAGCTCTGTGAAACTACAGCAGGTTGTATGTGACCCTACATGTGAAAATATGTGTGCAAATACTATCTCCTGCAACCACAAAATTACTTTCATAGCTGACATGTAAATTTTCCAATAGGAAATAATGGGAAAGTTAAAAAATGAATAACTTTTGAACAGATTAATATTTTTTCACCAAACCTTCAAAAGGCACATCTGTGAGGCAAAGGCGTTCTACTCTAAAAATTTCAGACCACAACCTACAGCTGTTTCTGAGATACAGGTGGACAAACAAAACTGCAAAACAGTGGTAAATTTAGGATTTTTTGACACTCTGCATCTCAGACATCTGATAACAGATTCAGACGAAATGTGGCACATTAACAGACCTACCTCTAGAGAGTAGGCATGTCAAATTTTGTGCAAATCTGTTCTACATTTCAAATGTTAATAAGGTTCAAACATTTCAGTTTAGCATAGACGTTTGCACTCAACCCTAACATACTGGCGCTTCAGTGCCAGTATAATATATATATAATTAATAAGTAAATATATAAGCAAAAAGCTTACTCTTTGAAAATTATGGAAATACCAATTTTCTTTTGGAACTGTTGGATGCTAGACTCATCAAGTGCTTTGTGGGAGAGGGCCAGATTTTTTTTATTCCTATGACAGCTCGTACACTGGATCTGTCAGGTACGTGGGGCAGGCTGACATTTATGACAGGCTGTACACTGGATTTTTCAGGTAGTTGGGGCAGGATGACATTTTTTTTAATTCCCTGCTGGGCCAGGTTGGGCCCCAGACTCAGGTAACTTTTTACAACTCTTTTTCTTCCCAATAAGAAAAAAAATACTCTAGCCTAGGACAGTTCATATCATCTTGCACTGGTACTTTTCAATGTAATAGTAGTGTGAGCATACATGGTATCTGATAGACTAGAATAGTATCTCCTTGTTAGTAAGCATGCTGAAAAGATTTAATTATTTTTATGTTGGGCTAAGTGTTGTTCTGCAAATAGCCTCTCTCTGGTCCCCTCTAGCTGCAGCAACTGATCTCCCCTTCCCCTTTTGTTTTCTCAGTCTCTGACCAAGCTACTTGGTCTGACTGGAAACTCTGCTGTTTTTTCATTATACTGAGAGATTGGAAGAAATAATTCCTATTTCCTAGAAGCATCAAATGACTGTGCAGACTATGAGTTTATTAGTACTCCCTCTGTGAGCTCATTCATTATTATTCTTGTGGTCACGTGGGGGGGGCAAACAACCTAAGGGTTTCTTCAGTGTATCACCTAGGTCAGCTATATGTTCACGTAAGAGTCCCCACTTGCTTATCAAGCTCTCATGCACTGTTCCCCTTGCAACCAATAAAAAGTTAATAAAGCATTACAGATGATTGCAAGGAGCAATACTAAGGCACACCACTCACTCATTAAGAGCTATAAAAGATCAAGTCCCAGCCTTCCACTGCATTTCAATGGGACAGCTGCACAGCACTTCCTGACCATCATCCCAATAAGAACTGGTCTGTTATGTAGACCAGCCCTAGCAAAAAATGCAGTTAATCCGGAATTTCAGGTAAAGTAAGGCATGGCAAAATTATAGGTACAGTAGTGCAGGATAAGACAAAACAAACTGACTAAAATAAAAGATGCCTAAATACAACAGGTAGATGGCAAAGGCAGTCACAAACTAACAATTTATCAGCCTAGCATGAGAACAAATATAACAAAGACAGTCAATAATAGCCAGCAACACATAACAGTTAGCCAGCCTTGAAAGAAAATATCATTACAACATAAGTGCCAATTATAGTAGTTCCTCAGGTATAGTTACAAGCAGAAGAGCCCTGTAAATGTTTTCTCAAGGCACCTCTGAAGAGGATATTGCAGGGGATACTTTGTAAGGACACCAGGAGGAAGTTCCAGAACTTTTTGTGCAAATAAGGAGAAAGCAGTTCATCCAGTCTGGTAGCACACTCAGGCTGTGTTTTTCTTAAATGGAAATATGTATTGTTTTATCTTTGTATCTGTTTGTGATTTTATTGTAAAATGCTGTGACATACTGTGTTGACCTCATTGTAACTGAGCAAATGCTCAGTTGAGTGTATCCAATTCATAAAATGATTTATGAATACATATTTTACTACTACTACTACACTTGAGAACATGGAGAAGGGGCTTCTCTGAGAATCTGAAGGGGTAGGCCTGACTGGAGCACTGAATGGGCAAAGTAATAAGTGTGGGAGTACAGGATCTTAGGAACTTATCTAAGAAATACCCAAGAGCATATGAGCACCCAATGGATGGAGATAGCCATCCCAAGGTAGAATATAGATAGCAGATGAGATGGTTGGTGGACAGTGAAAAATGATAAATAATGTTATATGTCACATCCCATTTAGACAGGCTGGGCCAGATATTCAAAACTTTGCCCCTGGGCTAAATTAACACTGCCCAGTGGGCAAACTTAGCCCGGAGCACAAAGCAAGCTATATTCAAAAGGGATAGCCTGGTGCAAACATCTTCTGAATATAGCATGGGAATGTGGCCGTGCAAACTGGGCTGAGAGTGCAGGGCAAATGTAACCCTGAAATAAGATAGCACTGACTATAGCAACCAGGAAGTGCAAACCACAACAACAACACAGTGCACAGCAACGTGAGGGTAGGTAGAGGTGAACTATGTGGCCAATGTGTGTGCCAGCAAATGCGTGGACCCAGTACAGCTGCAGGCAGTAGCAGATGTGAAAGAACAGTGATCAAAACTGTATAATATTCCCCGAACCGTTAGCACTGCGCTAAGCTTTAGCACGGAGCTAAGCTGTTTGCCCGGTGCAAACACATTAGCCCAGTGCTCAGATTTTCATATTCAAAAGTGACATGCAAATGAGCCTACTTAGGTAGTATCTGGCCAAATAGCCAGATTAACATCTCATTATGCCCTGATTTGCATGCAGTTTGCCCAGTGTTACTGCAGGGTCCCGCAGCTCCATCTATAGGTCAGTCTGGAAGTACAGGGGCTGGCCAGGTCTGGCCACAGCTCCACCTGTAGGTCAGTCTGACAGTGCATGATGGTTGCTGCAGGCTACATGTATGCAGTACAGCATAGCATTGTGCACCCCAGGGAACAACAGAGCATAGGCACGGGCGGTGGTGGTGATGCATGCAACTGGCACACTCTAGGGCATGCTACAGTGCACAGCAGATGCCACAGTGGCAAGGAGGCCAGTAGTGTGAGGGACACAGCAATGCTTACAGTGTGTAGGGTAGCGACAACCACTGCACTGTACACAGCGGCAAGCCCACCTTGCAGGTGTGTACTGATAGTGGACATTACTGTCACACTGTTGTGTGACACACTGATGCTGCACCTCTGGCATGGGATGCTGATTAAAGATGCAGCAAATTTAAATTCTGCTGGTGAAGTGGACACGAAGTGACCACTTTGCGTTGTCAGAGCACAACAAGAAGTGACCAACGCAAAGTGCTCACTTCGCGTTATCATTACCACTTCGCGTTGCCAATAATGCCTTAAGGTGAAGTAAGGTGAAGTGCCATGTAAATAGGCAGCCCCCTACACATCACATGGCTTACAGTACTGTAAGTCACATGGTTTAGCCAGATAGGAAGGAAGTGAGTCAGAGAAGCAGTTTCACTTTCTCCTTTGCATTTGTAGAGTGAGAAAGCTCTGTGGAGAGAGAAGGACAGATCTGACGCTTTAGTTCTTTACTGCAGCCACAACAGCTTTTTTAAAAGCTATATCTTTGTTTAATTTTAGTGTTGTGCTTGTGATTTTTTTTGTTAGTGAATTTTTTTTTAGAAGTTTTGTTTTGGGTGTGTGTGTGTGTGTGTGTTGGACTGACAGGACTTGGAGGAGTTGAGATGGAGCCTTTGGAAGGAGAGTCGGTGGCCCGTGGGTGCAATCATCCGAGGAGGGGAGTGTGGACACGGGGTGGTCATGTCAGGCTGGACCGCTCCTGACTTCTGGGGTTCCACCCCCCGTGCTGAAGCAGCAGCACCAGTGCCACCAGGGGGTGCTGTCAATGCACCTTGTGCACCACTACCACCACTCTACCACCAGCTCTAAAGACCTTCCTTTTTAATCAAGTGTTTTTAGTGACATAAATTATGTTAAATTTTGTTTTGGATATAATGTTATTTATTATTGTGGTTTTAATATTGTATGTAGGATTTTTTAAAGGCGCCCAGAGCTTGGGAAGGGTGCCTTATGGAAATAAACATTTACTTACTTTACTTTATCACCATCGCTGGTAGATGTAGGTGCTCCAGCAGCACCCCCTTCACCACCTCCTCAGCCACAGGAGGTGGCCTTGGAAAATCCTGGTGGTTCAAGGAATGTGTCTGGTCCCCCCCCCACAGCTCCCCAGTGTGGGAGTTTTTTGACTGTGTTGGGTGGGACAGCACAATGGTGGTGTGCCACCTCTGTGGTGTGAAGGTGCGCCGTGGCCCCCGGGGGACACATTTGGGGACCGGGGGCCAGCACACCCACATGATGAATCACCACTGGGTGGAGTGGCAGGCTGCCAATGGAAGGGGTCAGATGTCCACCTGCTGGCCCTTCTGTGGCAGTGGCAGAGGATGCTGCTGACGAACAACATGTGCCTCGCCGCTGCAGCCAGAGGAGGGCCAGTGGAGCAGCTGCACCACCTCCCCCACCACCACAGCCACCAGCACCACCCTCTTCACCACCACTCCCTGGATTTCCTCCTGCAGTGGACCCCGCCACAGTCCCTGTAACACAGTCAGACCTCACCTTGGTGTGGACAGCCCTGGAGGAGAACAGTGTGAGGGTGGGTGCTTTGCAGCAGCAAGTTGGCACCATCGAAGCACATCAGCAGCAAATAATAACAATGCTGCACTTGCTGCTGGACCACCACGGCATCCCATGGCCACAATAAGATATTGTTTTCTGCCTCCCCATCCCACCGTTATGTTGTACTCTTTTTGTGTGCTTTTTCTTTGTTGTTGTTTAGTAATACACATTTTCCCTTCCAGGGCACTCTTTCTTGCTCCACATAATCGATACATTTCTGTGTAAAACCACCCCTAATTTCATTACAGTGTGTCACATGATGGAGGAATTTCCATTCTGAAAATCCGCCCACATTCTACACCTCTTCTCAGCAACATTAGGACGTGATGCCAGGGAGAGCGCGGGTGCATGCTTCATTACAGTGAATGTCCGATTGTCCTGCAACTTTCCGAATTTTTCTTTATGTTATAATGGTCAGTTTGTTTTGAAATGTGTGGGCATGTTTCCTGTAAGAAAAGCCTTGTTAGTGGAAATGTTCCCATATTTCACCACAAAGTGAACCTAATACCATAACGAAATATTGGGATAGCTGTTGGACATTCACTATAGTGGAGCACGCACCTGCACTCCCTCTGGCTTCACATGCTAATGTTGCTGAGAAAGGGGGGCAGAATGTGGCGGCTTTTCTGAGCAGGAATTCCTCCATCATGTGGCACACTGTAATGAAATTATGGGTGGTTTTCCCAGATATATATTGCACTCTGTGGAGCAAGAAACATTCCAGTGGAAGTAAGGCACCAACATATTAGGTTACATGCATTACCATTACTGTGTAACATGGTGAATCTCTATAAAGCAGCAGCATAACAATCTGTTGATAACTCTGACCTATATTTTTCAATGCTATGTTACAACTTCCTTTACTTACATCCTGACTGACTGGAATGATATGAGAATTTGCTAACTTGAGTGAGTCTGCTGTACTACCTTTTTTCATGTGTGAAATAATGAAAGTAGCATTCCTTTTAAATTGGTTCAACTTCTGACCAGGTGTTTGTTATTGTTTTCCTTTGCTTTTCTCCATTGCATCAGTTAGTTGTTATATATCACTTCTGTTGTAAATTAACAATTATGCAGCAGTCAGTGTTTTATGACAGCATGGAACAATATTTATTGAAAAGCAGCTGCAAAAAAATACAAACCTGGTGAGAACAATACTGAAAGGTGTCCCCTTTTTTTTCATACATGAAAAAAAGTCGTCAAGTAAGGAAAGCAGACCTAAATTGTGAAAAGAAGCGTGTCATTCAAGTCACGGCTCGGAGGTAACTAGTGGTGGCTGTGGCAGTGTAAAGTAGCATAAAAAAGTACAGTTCAGAACTGTGAGGACATTCTTGCACTGCTGCTTTAATTGTGAAAATGTCAGCATGACATCATGAGCTCACAGCAACAATCACAGAGCACACAAAAGTGGCACAGAGTCCCCAGATTTTTTCTGCTGGCCCAAAATGCATCCTGCTTGTCTGCAGAAAATTGACAAGTGGTTAGGCAGTGAAATGGGAGTGTTTCAACACATACACCAGTATAAAATAATGACTGTGAGTATTTTGTTGCTGGTCCAGTGTGTTATGACAGGACAATTCGAGCAAATGCAATGTGATTATCTCAACTGGATTGAAGGGTGCCCTTTGGCTGTACACCAGTATTAGCTTTGGTGAGTATATCTATATATATATACATATATATATATATATACATATATGGTTGTGAATTTTCTAGGTGGGAAGGGGGGTTGACAATCATGGACATGTACTCATGGTATTGTTCTCCATCACAGGTCACACAGAAACTGTTGGTGTGCACATCCAAGTGCTCAATGAGAATTTTTTGCGCTGAAATTGGAAACAGATAACTCTCAAGCACATGAAGGTAAGTATTTTTTTTTCCGGGGGAGGGGAATCATATTTGCAGGTTTGTATCTAATGGTTTCTTATTTTGTTACTTCTTCACAGATTTCATCAGCATCCTTCTGGAGCCCGGCATTATGATGGTCATGGTCATGTAATGAAACGACTTCTGCGTGTTGATATGTGTGCCCAAGCTCGGGGGAAGGGAGTGCCTGATTTTGAAGAACTTTTTGGGATAAGGCCACTTTGACAGAACACCAAAGCATCTTGATGTTTCCTAAAAAAAGAAATGAATGACTTCTTACAACTTAATTGTTATGTGTCCCTCCCTGGTCCTCACAACCTGTGTGCAATATTTCCTGCAGTCTTCACAACACAATGAAACGGATGAAATAAAATCTTCATACTTACCAGAATGGATTTCACATGGATATTACATTGCTTCCTCTTTGTACGGTACAGCTACAGTACCGTTCCTATCTCAACATCTTTTATCGATGGAGCCTTTTTTGGTTACCCTGTAAAAGAAACAAAATAAGTGCACCGTATGTGTTTTACCATTGTGGCTCTGAAAAGCCACAGAAAAGAAAAACATAAAACTAAAGGAAGTGAAGCAGCATAACAAACATGACTGAGTACACATACTCACTTTATGGTTTAAATATTAAGAAGCTTTGTGTCTGTGGCTGATGTAGTGACCTGGACAGACTCAGGCTCAGTGGTGGCAGTGGCTAACATCATTCCTGGTGGTGGTGGTGGTGGTCCGTGGGGGGCATACAGACTCGTGGTGGCAGACTTGGATAACATCAGTCCCAGTGGTGGTGGTCCAGGAGGCATACAAACTTGGGCTCGGTGGTGGCAGTGGCTAACATCATTCCCGGTGGTGATGGTGGTGGTGGTCCGTGGGGGGCATACAGACTCATGGTGGTAGACTTGGATAACATCAGTCCCGGTGGTGGTGGTCAAGGGGGCATACAGACTCGGGCTCAGTGGTGGCAGTGGCTAACATCAGTCCCAGAGGTGGTGGTGGTCCAGGGTGGGGGGGGGTTTGCACACTGCCTTTTAAATACTGCACTTAAAACCTGCCAACATTAACCACATCATCATCCTCATAAAGAAAACCGCCCTCACAGTCATCGATGTCTGAAGTCTGACCACTGGGAAATTCTTTCTCCATTGTGTCATCATCTACGTCAGTGGTGGGCCGTTTCAGGCAGCCACTGCCAGTGCCACCAGGATGCTCCATTTCCACATCAGCAAGACCACCATGACTAGTCCGGGGTACGAATACCGAGGTTGCAGTCCGTGCTGGTATGTGCCTCTCATTCATTTTAATGAATGTTAGCAAACAACATTTGCAGGAGACAGGTTTGTCTGACGATCCCTGACTATTGCACCTGCTGAGCTGAATACCCTCTCAACACTTACACTGGAGGGTGGGCATGTGAGGCACTTCAGTACCACTGCAGTCAGCTCTGGCCATTCACTGACCTTTCCACTCCAGTACAAAAGAAGATCTTCACTTATTGTCAGATGCCTGTTTTCAGACAAATATGACTCAACCATTCTCTGTGCCGCACTAAATCCAATTGTTGATGCATCAGCCTGTTCTCCAGAATCATTTATTTCACAAATAGCCACTTGAGACAAAGCCTCCCAAAGCAGGTTGACGCCACCCACTTTGGATGGCAGACCCCCTGGAACTACAGTCCCCTTACCCTTGCATGATATGCTTGATGGTCCTCCAGCTACACCTTCAGCTGGATTATGCTGCTGAGGTTTGCTTACCTTGGCACGTGGCTTCTGTGCCCCATGAACCAAGCGCAGCAGTTGACCACTGATATTTTTTACCTGTTCAGGCCCTCCCTCCAGTACTGATGCAATTCCATGTTTGTATTGTGGGTCCAGCATTGTTGCCATGGCAAAGTTGTCCCTATGCTGAATGCTCACAATGTGATGATTCTGATCGAATACTGTCAGCATGTGTTGCAGCAACATACTGCTACCACCATCTCCGGCAGCATCAAGGCTATGCTGTACATTCACCAATGTCTGCATCAGCACCCGCAGCAGTGGAATTGATTGGCTAATGGAGGCACACTCACCACTCACTGCCTGTGTGGCATGTTCAAAAGGCCGCAAAATTGTTATTACAGAGTCCACGAGGCACCACTGTTCAGTCGTCATAGACATGGAGGACCCGGAACTGTCACTGCTAGTGTGCATAACAAGATATTCTGAGATGGCTTTGTATTGTTCATACAACCTCTCTGCCATGTATAACATGGAGTTCCATCGGGTGACAACTTCCAGCTTCAAGCGGTGCTGAGGCAAGCTGTTTTGTATCTGCAACTGCCGCAGTTGGTCACGGGCCTTTCCAGATCTTGAAAAGTGAGAGCAGATATGTCATGCAATGGTTAGCATTTGCTTTATGTCAGGGTGCTGCAGAAACTCCTGAACCACAAGATTTAAACAGTGGGCCATGCATGGAACATGAAAAAAAACACCATTCGTGATGCATTTCACCACATTTGACCCATTGTCACTTGCTATGAACCCAGCTCTCATGAACAGAGGGTTCAGCCATCTGTCAGTTTCAGTCAGTACCATATCCAACATGTTCTCACCAGTGTGTGAACAGGTGACACTGAGCATAGCAATTGTTGCATGCTGGTGAATTCCAGGAAGATTGCTACCGTGACAATCCACCTTACTGCACTGATTATTCACACTACCAACATCACGAACAACCCCCGGCACCTGCGCCCAGTGTGCAGTTATACACAGATATGAACTCCCCACTGTTTTGCCACTTGTCCACATATCCATACTTAAATGGATGAATGGAGAGGAGGAATGTTGAAGGGCATGTCTTACTGAGTTGGGGACAGTGCGGAACAACTCGGGAACAGTATGAAAAGTATGTCCTGGATGGGACTTTCCATTTTGGACAGGCACGTGCAGCAGACCACTGGAACCCAGAATTCTCCACAAAGGAGAAGGGCAAAAGATCAATTACCAGCATTTCAGCTACAGCAGCATTAAGTTCACTGGACACTGTATGATTGGGGGGGGTACTTCAGCTTATGTGCAAAAACACTCAGTAACATGGGCTGACTTAAACGTTTAGCACGGCATGTGTTGTTGCTCACAAATGGTTGTGCTCTGTGATGCATGGCATTGGCAGGGGGTGGAGTGTAGACATTTGATAAAGACAGTTGCACAGGCGATGATGACAAACCCAGAAATTATGTTATTTTGCCAGATTTGCCAACCAGGGTTGATGTACCACTTGCACTAGACATACTGCATTCACCACCACCACCACCACCACCAAAACTGCTACTCTCACCAGCACTGGACAACATTTCAAAGTCATTATGGTCCTCCACCTCATCATGCCTATAGTAATACTCTGCTGTTATTACCGCACTGATGCACACGTTTAATTTCCTACTGGGCTTAACAGTCATGGAAGAGGATAACATGATGGCTATGGTTGCCCGGTGACACAGATGAATGCCCCAGTGTGGTATTAGCTGCCAGCTTGTGCTGGGTCCACAGAGCCAAGTGCCTATTCTTAAGATGCATATGCTGTCCTCCTGTCCCAAGATGGCTCCCCTTTTTACCTCGACTCACATGCACATGGCAAACCTGGCAGATTGCAACTGAATCATCATTTGCATCTTGAACAAAAAAATCCCAAACAAGGGAGTGTGATGCTCTGCTTTTAACATGTCCATGATGATGTGGCTTATTTAAGTCTGTTATTTTAAGCACTGAAGTGGGGGGGCCATGTGATGATTCGGGCACTGCACACCTGGGACTGCAAATGAACACCACTACTACCTATCATACTGATTACTGGGTAGTCATCATCATCATCAACTAAAACCGGTGTATCACAAGTTTTTACGGGGGGGGGGGATTCATGCAAACAGACTCAGACACAGCTGCTTTTAATTTATTTTTCTCCAGTTCCCAACTGGGATCAATTGCATCATCATCATATTCATCAACGTCACTCTCACACACACATCTACCTCTTCTGCTTGGATGCTAGCATGTGGACTGCATGTTGCAACAACAGCAACATCATCATCATCAGCATCATCACATTCATCATCAGCATTTACACCACCATCACCTGATATTTTTTCAACACACTGTGAATCACTGCATGGAAAATGCATGACGTTAAGTGCCACGGTGGATGGAATATCACATTTGCTATCGTTGACATGATCATCAGAATTCTCAGGTTCAGTTAATGGGATGTTACTGGGAAGTATGACATCAGCTACACTGTCATCACTCACTTGCACTGCTTCACACTCAGTATTTTTGGATACGGTACACTGGTCGGAATTAGAACTTGATGCAACAATACTAATACTACCTCCACCACCACTAACACCAGTAACACTAACACCACCGGCTGGGAAAACATCACCTCCTCCAACTATGAGTGAAGCTACTGACTGGGCTGTAAAAAACATTGCAGGAAAAATGCCTTTTCTCACATCAGCAATGCAGTTCTCCGTCCGCGTACTACCACCACGCCCACAGACCCTCTTACTGCCAACATTGCCATGGCCAGAAACAGCTTTGCTTGCACGTCTCTTTGCAGGCATTTTGGGGATCAACCATAATTATTACTACCAAATTCAGATTTTGATACATTCACTTTCTGACTGGAGGGATGCTGGCTGGATGTGAAGCAAAATATAGAACTGTGGCTTCAGCAACAGATAAGATGGATGGGACATTCCACTGTCTCGCAATTAAAACAACTTCAGTAACCAGTGATGCTGATGGGGTCACAAATCACAGACTCACAAAAACAATCCAGTCTGGTGAAAAAAAACTTTTGAACATGGGGTTGGGGGGGAGCACTGAATATAGACAGTGTTGATTTTTACAGCACTACAATACAAACAGCAAAACTAACAACAAAGAACACGATCGCAATACAAAATCAAGCAGCTGAAGTGGATAGCAGGTTCACACTGCTGCGCTTAGTTGCACCTACATTAGTCTGTGTCACAAATTTTAAAAGGTGTATTATATTTGATGCACACAACACTGCACACACAACACAGAACAGTTTGTTTACAATGCTCAATGAGGAATGCGACTCAAATGCAAAAGTTCAGTGTACTGCCATGTAATGTAAATTTCTAATTTAAACAACCTGACCTTATGAAATGCTGCACCACATACACACAACAAACAGCAAGACAATTCCTACTATTATGACAATTGTACTATGTGTACATTAACACAGTCAGTTATATAACAAAAATATAACCAAAACACAAAGAAATCACTAGTTCTCCAGCTTAAATCTACCTAGACACAGATACGCCCCTCCCCCACACAGCACACTTTCACTGTCTTTCACCACACAAACTCAATGTTGTAAATTAACATTCAAAATCCACACACAAACAAAAACGCTCAATGATGTGAGCACAGGAGGGTTTCCTACAATCGATGAGCTACAGTTGGATCCCCCCCAAAAAAGCAAAAATTCTACAGACAGCTATCAGAGCACATTGTCTCCTACTCCTTCATACTCATACTACCCCAAACTGAGGCTGTGCAGATCAATATAGAGCCCATGTGACCTGAACTCCCATGAATCACTGCAAAATCTGCCTTTGGAGCTCAAACACAAGGCAAAGTGAGGCGAAGTGAACTGCCACCAATGTACTTCGCCTTAAAAATTGAAAGAGTAGTGACCAGTGGAGGTAGAGTAACGTGAAGTCACTGTTTCTAACGCACTTCGTGTTCCTCATTATAACGTGAAGTACTCTGCTTCATGTTGTGGAGCACTCCTCGAATCCACCTTTGCTCAGCGAAACACTTCGCGGAGCAGATTGAGTCCACTTCGCCCACCACTAATGCTCATAGTGACATAGACATGGCCGGCTGTCTGAGCTGTGGTTTATGTACAGCTGTGCAGTATGTGACTTGGGGGGCATGTACGATCAGACATGCACACTGGTATTGGGGTATTCCCAAGACTGGCTCAAGTGCACTGCATGCTGTGTCCCAGCCTTGTGACCATACCCAGTCTGTGGTGAGGCCAGGCCACCCATACATCCTCCCCTCAGTACCCACCATGCCCACAGTGCTGCATGTGTGTGCTGGCATCTATTGGTCACCACAGACATGCGGTCTGCAGGTGTGTGCTATATGGCCACACTATCATGGTGGCCCCAAGGGCTGGGTCACCACATACTGCCTGGCATGGCTGGGACTGGTGGCAGCAGTAGGCATCACTGTGGTGCTATCAGTGAGCAACATGTTTCCTCCATGTTTGGCAGTTTCTCTGTGTCATAGTCATATGTTAGGGTCACACAAGGCCACGCTAAAGCTGCACTAATGCCACGAAGGCCACAATGTCACACAAAGCTGTTTGCCAAGAGTTAAGACCAGCTTTTCCTGGGCGGTAATTTGTACCACGCAAGGGATCACGCTAAGTCACACTAAGCACCTTAGCGCAGAGCTAGTTGCTGAATATCCCATAGCACCTATATTCATGTTCAGCTTACCCCTTGCATATACTTAGGGTTTGCCCGGTGCTAATGACATTTGCACATGCTATTTGGCCTTTTGAATACAGCAGACCCACGTTAATCCTGTGCTAATCCCTCACAAATGGTCTGTGCACCACGCAAAGCTTTGAATATCTGGGCCACTATTTCTAGAGACATGGGCAAAGGATAAAAAGCCATAGCATACTGTAGGTTAGGCAAGTGGACTCCTTTAGCGATGGCATGTCTGGCCATTGGGATAAAGGCTAAGCCAAGCTTAGTATTAACTGCTTTACAAATTGTTGGTATATGTGGGGAGAAATCAAATGAGGGGTCAGGAGTAATGCCAAGGTATGCTAATTTGTTAACCAAGACAAGTAAGTAGCCATCAGTGCAAGTGACTACTAGGGCATGCACACAAGACCTCAGCTTGGCATTGTAACCAAATAGCATAGCCTGAGTCTTTTTGGCATTAAGGACCATTTTTTTTTTTGTGAGGCAGTTCTGAAAATTCTGAAAGTCACAGCTCAGCTGCAAATTAATATGGCCTACAGTGTTGAAAGAGGGAGAGTCTTCATTTTCTGGCAAGATAGAGGACATTCTGGGGCAAGGAATTCCATAATGCTTAGGATGGGCTGCAGTTATGTCGAGGTTGAAGGGGTGCTAGTTATGTTAAGGGATAGGGTAGAGGGATTTAAACTAAAGGATAGGAGTTACAGAGGAAAGCTAGTGTGGGGGTGTAACCAGTAGCAGAAGCTAGATACAAGGGTTTATCTAGGGAATCATAGACCCCCAGTTGCAGCAAGGAAGCATAGCACAACAACAATCCTGACACGACAGCAGGTCATAATAGAATCACACCCAGCAAAATTGACTAGCCAGAGAGCCTGATGCAGTTGATGTCCAGGACTCAAAGAGACCTAGTGGGGGAAGAAAATGGCTGGGGAACCAAGAAGAATAAATTCCAGGTATTCACATATGACAGGAAAATGAGTAGGTGGATCTTTTTGAGCGAGTGTGTCACTGTGAAGAACAAGGAGAATATCGGAGGAACAAGCAGTACCAGCATTCATCTGGTCAAGCTACCATAGGAGCAAATTCTGGTCAGAGCCAATACAGCTGTGGAGTTTTTAGGAGTGGCAAGAGTGGAGAAAAGAATATGTGGTGCTCTCGCTGCACCGGAGTCAGCCATAATACTACAGCGATTACAGTACTGCGCATGTGTGATACTCGTACATGTGCAGTTTGCCCCAGACCTTGCCATGTGCAACATGGCAGTGCTGACATAACTACGTGTAACAACCCAGTCCCCTTGGATTACTAGAATTCCATTAGTACTAGTCTTAGGCAAGTAGGAAAATGCAGCTGGTGGGGAGCTCATTAGAGACTTTCTACATCAGGGCATCATTGTTTACTCAGCTAGCCTGAGAGAAAGATGATTATGTCATTTAGAACTCTCACAGCAGCATAACCATTTTAGAGTCAGCTGCTCTCAGGGAACTTAGAATGTTCATCAGTAAATTCAAGTGTGGCAGTCAGAGTGGCAGGAAGTCTGCCATTTGGGCTCTGTCAAAGGGAGCCGTGGTATTTCTCACCCTAGTTTGATAAAATCTTCAGTTTGCCTGCAGGACTCTTTAGTTTCACTCCAGGGGGAGTGAGAGGGAAGGCAATTCTTGTGTATCCAAGGGGCAATCCCCTGAAGTTCCGGAAGTTCACAGCTGCCTTAAGGAAGAACAGTGTGTAGAATCTGATAGCTACCAGAGAAAGAAAGGTGCCTTTTGTTCTTTCCATGACTGGGAGGAAAAAGCAACTAATCTGTGAGTACAGAATTTGAGACTGTTCTCTGAGGGAGTTGTCTGAGGTGTGTGCCCTAGATAAGGCTAAATCACATCGGTCAGGACCCCTTTCACCACAACTGTGCTGAAGTTAAAGTTGAGAATCTTTAGCAATTCATTGGGGACTGGAGACTCATTTGGTATAACTCTGAAGAAATGGCAGAGGCTGTTTGGGGCAAAGGGTGGGAGGAACACTATCTGGAATTTCAGGCAGGGCTAAGTGGTTCGTGGATGGGTGCCACTGTTCCCTGGGCAAAGACCATGCACCAGGAAGATTTTAAAGTGTGTGGCACATCCCACAGATATAAACCTTGGAAATGGAAATGTGTGGAAAATGCTTAAAGTGTGTGGCACGTCCCACAGATATACACTTTGAAAGACAGATAGAGATGTTTTTGTGGAAAACAGTACTGCCTAGCTAAGTGTCCTGCAAAAGAGTGTACCTGTATTGTAATGACAAACCTTTTGGGAACCACCCTTGCTTTAAGTAACATCTGTAAATAAAGCCATACTGCAAAATCTCAGTTACTGCTTTGAACATTCCACTTAATGCTTCTAGTGTGAATGTGAAGGAGGGCACCAGCTAGCCAGATGTGGCATGGGGGTTACATATGCATGCACGATACTTGTGCATGCACACTTTAAGTCAGTGCTACCATGTTGCACATGGCAGCCATCACTTCCGCAGTTGTAGAAATGAAAGGTAGTGCACCAAGAAGTGGGAATGTTTATGTGGCCCGCAGATGGGAAGGGCTGCATAAACAGAAACACTGGAAACTATGCTGGAGCACTGTGGCAGAACATCAGACAGTGGTCCAGTTATGTGCTTCCACAGTGCTCTCATACAAATCTGATGATGGCATAACATCTGTGGAGCTTGGCCCACACAGCCATAAAAATCAGACTCAGGAAGAGACATCCTCATAGTTTGGGAAGGCACAGAAATAGAGCTGCAACAGTTTATGAAGTATATCAATAATAATGCAGCTGGTCTTCAATTCATGTTCAAAGCTAATTCTGATAACATTGAGTTTTTGGCTATTATTTTAAAGGGTAAACATAATGAGGAGGTGCAGATGAAAAGCAATCGTAAACTGACAGCAGGTAACACTTTTCTACATGTGCGAAGCTTGCATCCGAAATATCTAATCACAAGCTTACCTTATAGTCAGCTTGTTGGGCTAAAAAGAATTTGTATAACACAAACAGATTTTGAAACAGCTAAATATGAATTGTTTATTAGATTAAGAAGCAGTGGCTATTCTGAGTCAGTGTTCAGTGGAGCTTTAAATTGAGTTTCAGTAGTGGAAAGGGGCACCATATTGAAATATAAAGAAAAAACATCTACAAAGGAACAGATTTGTTTTGTGTCCACTTACGGCCCATTATCCATGGATTTACGTAGCATACTTCTAAAGAACTGGCATCTATTAGGTATACATCTAGTCCTAAAAGAAATTGAGGCAAATGGTCCATTAATATCCTTTAAAAAAAGGCAACAGCATCAAAGACCTATTGGTTCATAGCAAATTTAAAAAAGAAATTCAAAGTAATATGTGGCTCCCTGTGAAACCAAAAGGATTTTTTCCTTGTAAAAACTGTGTGACATGTCAGCACGCAACACAAGGTGCAGTATTTGTAAATCCCAGTCAGAAAGGTTTAAGGTCTTCATACATAGATCATTTTATTTCCTGTTTGACCACTTATGTTATTTATGCAATATGGTATAGTTGTAGGAAAGTATACATCGGGCAGATGACCAGAAAGCTATAAGAAAGAGTGCAGGATCACTTTAGAGCTATTAAAAATAAAGATTTGTCACATCCCATTGCACACCATTTGAGTTTATTGGTAGAGAGTGAACATCAAGTAAAATATATGGCAATAGATCACGTTCCAGTAAATCCTAGAGGAGGGGATTGAAACAAAATTTTTGACCAAAAAGAAGCTAGATATATTTTTTATTTAGGACATTAAAGTCATTGGGCTTTAATGATATCATGGAGTGGAAATCCTTCCTATGAGAGAAAGAAACTGAATAGGTAAATTACACATATGTTGTATCACTTTTTGGTTGTAAGAGTATAAGTAGTTATGTTCTACGTGTTATAATAACAAAAATAAAAATAAATACTAAAGGACAACTAAATAATATCCAATTAAAATTAAATATTGTGATTTGGTATTAAAAGGAGAATAACATAATGTGTATAATCTTATTGCAGTATTTTTGATTTAAAATGTCTATACTTCAGAAATATAGTAGTAACATAAATAAAAAGCAAAGAGAAGAAGATGGAATGTGTTTATTACAGAATGCCATTTATTACAAGGATACTTTCAGTTTCTGCTTTTCTCCAATTGGGGTAGTTGTTTGTATGATGGCTGTAAAACAATAATTATAAATGTTTATGAATTAATAGACATTGAAAATGCATGGTAAAGCAGAGATTGCAGTGGTATTGGATTAAGTATGAAAGTTTTTTTTTTAAAGTTGCTGTTATATTGCCAGTTCAGCTATTGTTTTATGATGTTTTAACGAGCAACATTTGAGAAATGTGTGTAATATGACTGGTGGGGCTGACTCTAGCTCATCTGGCAACCATTAAAGGTACCTATTTAGGAAATAAATCCTTTAAATTACTTTGAGTGAATTAGTGGTGTTGTGAGCCATTTGGGCAGGAATCTCCCCTAGTTTGTCAATTACTTATGTATGTAAAATTGCATCAGCATTTTAATATATGAATTAGCATGGTTTAATGATTTGCACATGACATGGTTGCTATATAAGGTTGTTAAACACTAATAGCCACATCCATGACAAAAAGGTCCTTGGAGGCCTCAAAACGCCGAGTAGTCATGTATTTTAGGTATGTGGATTTCAATTTGTAATACTGCACTAATTATGGTGTTTAAAATATTTTTGAATCAGTAAAATTAAGTGCTTTTTATTCTCAACATGCCTTGAGTGCGAAGTATTCTTTTCTGATGTGTGTAATTTTTTTCTCCAGCACCAGACTTTAATGTGAGCTCCCTCCAGTAAGTTTTTATTTGGATTCAGGAGGAGACTAGGGAGGGTAAAGGGGGAGGAGGAGGAGGAGGAGGAGTAGCTCTCTACATAAGAGAAGGGATCAAAGCAACAGAACTAAGCGGGGAAGAGAGGAGGCACTGTGGGTCACCTTGGAGACAGGTAATGGCACCACAATCCTCAGAGAAGCTGTATACAGACACCCATCTCTGGGGTAGGAAATGGGCAAAGAAATGTTAGAAGGCATCCTTAGAATGGCAGACCTGAATATGCTAGATGTTAACTGCAGCACATGTGTTGTAGCCCCATCCAAGAGCAGGGTCATTCTCGATGCCCTGCAAGGGGCATGCTTCAGACAGCTAGTGTTGGAACCCACTCAGGAGGGAGAAATCTTAGACCTGGTACTCTCAAATGGAGATGGTGAGAGGATCACAGATGTAGAAGTGGGTATCCATCTGGGAACTAGCAACCACTGAACAGTGTGGTTCACGATAAACACAACTGTAGAGTCAAGCCATACAAAGACAAAAGTACTGGACTTTAGGATGCCTGATTTTGGTAAAATGGGTGAGTGCCTAAGGAATGCACTAGCAAATGGGCAGGAAGGAGGGGTAGAAGAACAATAAGAGAAAATCAAAACTGCTATCACAGAGGCAAGAAGTCTTTGTGTGAAGCAAATAAAACAAAATAAAGTAGAAAAAAGCACTATGGTTCTCGAAAGAGGAGGTGGGAAAGGTTAGGGAGAAAAAGATAGCATTCAGGAAGTATAAGGAATCACAGAATGAGCAGGACAGAGAACTGTATCAGTTAAAGCAGAAGGAAGCAGGGAAGGCAGTCAGAATAGCGAAGGCCCAAAACCAAGGAAAAGATAGCCAACTCGGTTAAGAAGGGGCATAAAATCTTTTATAGGTACATTAGGGAGCAAAGAAAGACTAAGGCAGGATAAAACATTTTATGGGTACATCAGGGAGTAAAGAAAGACCAAGGAAGGGATAGTGAGACTTAATAAAGGGAAGGGGAGGTGGCCAGAGGATGACAGTGGAAAAGCAGAGATACTGAACGTGTACTTTTGCTCAGTATTCACAAAAGAAGAAGAAGGGGAGGTACATAAACCAAGCAATAGACTCACTCTGGACAGGGGGGTTGATAATAGTCCAGTCACAGAAGAAAGGGTCCTGAAAGAACTCCTAAAACTCAGGGCAGACAAAGCAATGGGGCCTGACAGAATTCACCGCAGAATTTGAAAAGAACTAAGGAGAGACCTAGTGATGTCACTGACTACCCTTTTGAACAAATTGTGGAAGGACGGTGTGGTACCTGAGTATTGGAGGAGGGCAGATGTGATCCCTCTTCACAAAAGTGGAAGTAAGGCAGAGGCAGGGAGCTACAGACCTGTTAGTTTAACCTCAGTGGTAGGGAAAATGATGGAATCACTTCTGAAAGAGAGAATTGTTGAGTACCTAGAGGCCAGCGGGGCACAGGACCCAAGGCAGCATGGATTCACAGCGGGAAGATCGTGTCAGATGAAGGTAATAGACTTGTTTGACTGGGTGACCAAAGTAGTAGACCAGGGAGGGGCTGTAGATATGGCCTACCTAGACTTCAGTAAGGCATTTGACACAGTCCCACACAAAAGATTAATAAACAAGTTAGCCACCCTGGGAGTGGGTCCCAGGGTGATAGCCTTGGTAACAAATTGGCTGATCAACAGGATGCAGAGGGTAATAATAAATGGAGTACACTCTGAAGAAAGGGTGGTTACTAGTGGGGTACCACAGGGTTCAGTACTGGGATCGGTCCTCTTTAATGTCTTTATAGAAGACATTGCAGAGGGTCTGGAAGGAAACATATGCCTCTTTGCAGACAATAGAAAAATATGCAACAGGGTTAATACACAAGGGGGGTGGAAAGGGTGAGAAGGGACTTGGCAAGGTTGGAGGAATGGTCAAAAATATGACAGCTTAGATTCAATGCAAAAAAGTGCAAAGTAATGCACCTGGGAAGCAAAAACCCAGGGAAGAGTACACAATGGGGGGGGGCACTAACAACAAGAAAAATGAAAAGGGACCTCAGGGTAATCATATCAGATTACCATAAGGTAGGCAAACAATGTGAGAAGGCAGTAAGGAGGGCTGGAGGGATACTGGGATGCACAGGGAGAGGCATCACCAGTAGAAAACAGGAAGTTGTTATCCCTCTGTACAGACAGTTTGTGAGACCCCATTTAGAGCATTGCGTGCAGTTCTGGAGACCCCATCTCCATAAGGACATAGACAGGATGGAGGCGGTCCAGAGGAGGGCAATTAAAATGGAGGAGAGGCTGAAAGAGTTTAATACGTGTACCCTTGAGGAAAGGAGAGAGGGGAGACATGATAGAAACATTTAAGTACCTCAAGGGAATTAACAAAGTCCAAGACGGGAGCATCTTTGAGAGAAAGAGATGTGCAAGAACAAGGCAGCACAATTTGAAGATAGAGGGGGGATGGCTCAGGGGCAACATCAGAAAGTATTTTTTTATGGAAAGGGTGGTGGACACATGAAACCACCTTCCTGAGGAGGTCATGGGGTCAAAAACAGTTGGGGAATTCAAGAATGCATGGGACAGACATAAAGCAATTATAGTGAATGGTAGGAGGAAGTAAGCTATTGGTTAACTAGAATCTGAAGCTTATCCAATACATAGGGAATGGGCAGACTAGGTGGGTCAAGTGGTCCTTATCTGCCATCAAAGTCTATGTTTCTATGTTTCTATATGTCTGGGATTTGCTTGTCATCCCAATCACTTTCTCATTCTTGTCCAAGCAGTAATTTCTGGTAAATGTGCCTTAACCGTATTGATCTCAGTGCTGGTAGACTACTTCAGGTTTTTCCCTGATTGCATTAGGTGGGAGTAGTAGCAGTCTTGAAGTGGTAGCTGCCGGTGGTGCCATGCACTGAAAAAAGTGGTCCCCATGCTTGCCTGCACATTTTAGAAATGACCCCTGTTATTGTTTTTGCTGTAAAAAAACTGACCCCTTTAACACAAAAACAAGTAGTCAGTTATGGCCTCCACCCCTTCGCTTCAAGTGAGGAGTGTGATTATGGGTTTGCATCAGATGTACAGTGGCAGCCATATATGCATAATATTGTTAAACAGTAATCAACTGCTTGTAAAAGTTCATTTTTTTTTTGAATGTGTGCTTTCTTAATGTTGTCAATACCACTCCACCCATTTTTTACTCTGCCCCTGGATTTCTGTGCCCCAAGTTCATTATTTTACATTTTTGTGTTCAGGACAAAATGCTTTTCAAATAAGGGTAGTCACAAATCTAAATTCTTTATAGTTTTTTTTTTATTTTATTGCCATCAGAAATTTGAATTTTGTAAAAAGAAAAATAGAAATACAGGTAATAAGATGACCATATTTTACAAACTATAAGAAATTCAGATTAGTGACTACCCTCATTGGAAAGATCTTTTAGTCCTGAACAACTTTTAGGCTGGTTATGTTTGTGTACCTGGAACAGTTTTAAAGGTAATAGGAAACAGTTGTTTACACCTCCAGTTGATCTTGTATTGGTTACCCGATATTCTGATATTTTTTTGACTTTTTTTGTTAAATTAATAATCTAATTTTGTTACCTTTGTAACTACCCAAATACCTCTCTCCTCGGCAGTTGCTGCTGTCTCTTTTCATACTGCCTGAACATTCTATGACATCAGAAACTCCCATTCCAGGCCATTCAGATGAACAGTCTGTAATGGGAGTTATTGATGTCATAGAATGTCTAAAAAATATGAAAATCAAGGGCAGTAGCTGGTGTGGAGAGTGGAACTCTATCTAGATCTGAGGGTACCCCAAAGCTGGATTATTTATCGAAAAACCATCAAAGCATATCAAAATATATAACTGACATGGAAAGGAAGATGAAAGGGCAGTTAATTATGTAAAAATCACTTCCTATCTCCTTTAAAGATATTTAGATTTGTTTGGAATGTATGCACATTTGCTAAGAATTCTGCACAATGCCTTATGAAGATTTTCAATGAAAAGCAGTTTGGAGTTCTGTCTCCAATGTTCTAAACACACAATGGGTCTGAATGAGTTAAAGGGGACAGGAATTGATTACTTATGTGCAGGTGTTTGAAATGTCTCTATTTTCATAAATTATATTCATATTTCTAAAAGATCCTTATTTACCTGTGCCTGAATAAAAGCTGAAGCTGTCAGCTGTGTTTTGTTTTGGTTTTAGATTTACAGAACTGTTATTTAATACAACAACAGATTAGGTACATATGGATGCATGTTGATACATGGACATATTAGGATAACAGTATCTCTATTACAAGGGGATCTGTGTTAGATTTGGGTTTTGAATATACACATACACTAGCCACTTGTTACAGAATTGCAGATATATCGTGTTTAAGACAGTATAAATTTAACTATTCATGAGTAATATGGGCGTGTTGTACACAGAGTTTAGGAAAAATGTATCTGAACACTACACTGTGTAAAATTTGACACCACAGTGTGAAACAGCTGGTGAATGCTTAATTTACACTAGTGCAGGTTGTCTTCTACCCTATTTTTTACCTAACACATAGATATTTTAATATGTATAAGACTTTTAGCATTATTTACTATGTATTGCTGAAAGAGCTACTGATGCCTGAAAGAAAACTTTGAAAAACATAAGTAGGTGAAATTCTGCTTGTATTCCATACATATTCCAGATTTCTCCTCCCCGTTATTTATTACTCAGGAAATGTGCATGAATGTATGATTTTTATACCTTACAGTTACTGTAAAGTTAATCTGCTTATATAGCTTACTCCCTACTTTAAGTCATAATGCTCTCTTGTGACATCACAATCTATTGCCATGAGAGTAACTGTAATGTCACAAGCAGTGCATTATGACCTCAGGTAGGGAGACAGGGTATACCATGACCATGGTGACCGTGATTGAGCAACCCCCCGAAAGGGTGACTCAATCGCGGCGCATGTCAGAGCGGCAACCTGGGAGCTACAGTGAGGAGATTTGAGGTGTTACACTGTGGTAGGCTGCCAAACTGACCCCATGGTGTAGTGGGTCGGCTCACAGCCTTGGTGGCTAGGGTGCTGGGTACGGGTCTGGGCACAGGTTCGTTTTAGTTGCACCCAGCCCAAATTTTATTTTTTTTAATGTTTTGCCCCCCCAAACATGTACCCTCCTGGAGTAGAGAATCTTTAAGTAGGGGGGTGTGGGAGGTGCAGCCTCCTGTATAATGTAAAAAAAAATGTAAGTCCCTGGTGCTGTTTTGTTGTGCACTGGGGAATCAGAGCACCCAAATTGATTTTCGGTGCTCTGACTGCACCGTAACAGCAATCGCCATTTGGCTGTCGCTGTTATCACATAGAACTGGAGACAGCAACAGAAACAGATGAAATCTTCAGGAGCAAAAAATCCTGTTTTGCAATTGACCTTTCCAATAAATAATGCGGAGGAGGAATAAAGAACTAATGTGAAATACAAGCTGAACTTTAAATATTATGTTTTGTTAAAGTTCTCCTGAAGGTGTCAGCTGCTCTTTAAGCTTATTTTTCATTGTGATTTTTAATCATTGTCATTTACTAATGCTAGCACAGACACACACAGAGGATTTTAAAATGAAGCTTCATTTGGTTTATTTCTTTTCTCAGGGAGTGAACTTTCAAGTCAGTCATTTGACCTTGGGACAGCTTTTTTTGATGGAACTTTTGCTGTCTTTATATGGGTATGTTGTTTCGTTTTTTTTGAATACAGTTTTAACCAATGTGGTCTTTAACAACTTTTCATCTGTTTTTTTTTTTTTTGTATGATCTGAGAAACTATGTGCTTGTAAAACAACTGCCAGTGGTTTCTGATTAAGGATTCTGTGTAATCCCAAAACTAAAAGCACCTGTGTTCTTTTGTAACAACTATGTTGGTCCAGTAAAAGGTATCAAATCATCAGCTTCTGTGGATCTTGTTTTACAAGGACCAATAAGGCAACATTTTTTTTCTGTGTCTTCACAGTTTCAGAAATGTTAACAGGAACTTATCAGTACAGTGCCCATGGTTCTAAACCCAAGAAGTGACATAGTTAAAACTCCAAATTCTTGGTTCCATGAAAGGAACTGCACAGAATGTTGCCCATACAAAGAAAACAATGCAAAACACAACTGACAGCTTTAGCTTTTATTCAGGCACAGTTAAATATGGATCCTTTAGAGGTATAAATATTGGATATACAATTGAGAGCTGTCAGATAAATGATTTATCTACACAAGTGCTGTTTGACCTCAGGTAACCTCATGAGTAGCATATGCCACGAGTGAGGTGTCCGAGGTCAAACAGCCCAAGTGTAGATAAATAATTTATCTGACAGCTCACCATTGTATATTTCATTTATGCAATAGGGATGTTTTCTGTCAGTGCAGGGACATTTGCTTTTGATTGCTTATCTTGTTTTTGCATATATTTGTCAAAAAAGTGAACAAAAATTGCTTTTTCTGCTCTTTCTTGCTAATTATAAAAAAATCTATAAGGTATCTATAAATGAAACACCACTCATTTTGTAGATAATTTTGTGCTGAACAACTTTCATGCTCGCAGTACCATGCTATCTTTTTACGTATTAAAGTTATTCACATTTGAATAAGGGTAGTACTGCTACTGAGGCCGAACATTCTAAATAAAGACTTCCTCTATAGTCACTGCCCCATCTCCTACCTTCAAAAGCTGGATACCTTATATCATAGAGCAATAAGGTTCATTACAGACCTGCCATATAATACCCACCATTGTTCTCTCTATGACGCAGTTGGATGGGTTTCCCTTCATGTCAGGAGGAGCAGAAATGCAGTTCTATGGATCTACAGAGCTTTATCAAAAAAACTCCCAAGCTATATCCTGGACTGCTTCAACCAGACCATTCCTAGCTCCTATGCCCTAAGAAGCAACAATATCATCCTGCTCAAATTGCCCAAAGTCAACACCAAACTAGGGAGGGCAGCAATCAGCTATTCTCTAGCTATAGCATGGAACACCCTACAAAAATCCCTAAAACTGTCCATTATCATTCCATTTACATCCTTTAAGCAGCACTGTACAGCCTTCTTCACAGAGAAATGCAGTTGCTACCGCTAGAGATAGAATAGTCATCCCACAAACCTATATTCCAATCATATATGACATATTCCTTCCAGTCAGACACCCCGGTTTATGGCACCCAATATTTCCTTCACCATCCTTGTACTCATTACGTTTGTGACTGTCCTGACCCTCATTGGGATACATATGTACTGTACATATTGTAGATATTAGTTTAACCTTCTCTTAACTGAGTTTCAACATGTGAATTCACTGTATATCATTGTGTTATAAACATCATTTTTTCTGTATGTATAACTGTCTTATAAGTGTGTGATGCAATTGCTGTGTATCAACTCGAAACTTGACCTTATCAGGTCCATCTTGTAAATGAGCCTTGCTCAATGATGATCGCCTGAATAAATAAAGATTTGATTGATTGATTAAATGAGTTATGGAGTGATTGTGACATAGCTACTATTTGGATACATTTTATTTATTCAATGGCTGTGAAGATATATAGAATAACGGATAGGGAACTGTGCACAACAAGGCTGTGTTTCCATCGAGGGGTTGATGACATCATAGACCTCGAGAGTGAAGCTCGCGAGGTCCCTATGATGTCATCAACCACCCAAGATGGAAACACACAGTCTTGTTGTGCACAGTTCCCTATCTATTATTTTATATAGTATATGGTTCCCCTAAAAATGTGACCATTTTAATTTACAATGTTTAAGGACTGCGGTACAGTTTCCTACCATCTTGTGTTCACACTGCACATCAACCAGTTCCTCGCTGTCGTGCTTCCCTGAATATCTCCATTCTCACTGTTGTCCCATTGTGCTGCCAACCATGAAGATTAATTGAGGCAGTGTTTAAAAATATATATATATATATATATATATATATATATAAATATTTTGGAACACGGAGCTGAGTATGACCAAACAGTCTTTTTACACATTCTCCCAACTGCTCGCTAAGCGGAGCCACCATGTTGACTCGTACTTTTTGAAAGTGCATATTTCAGCCAATTAGGAAACAGTTCAAGGATAAAAAGTTGTACTATTGATGTGACATCAGAACGATAATACAACAACTTCTTTGACCTTTGAACTGTCCTACAATAAGATTTTGAAAGCCACGGCTTTCTATTCATAATAAGCACTAACCATATACTATAAATGGATTTATTCAATGGCTTCTGAGTCCACACCTATTGCATAAATGTAATTTCTGAAAATAGAGACATTTCAAACAGTTGCACATAAGTAATCAATTCCTTTCCACTTTAAATTAGGCATGACAAGAGATGACCAAGGTGTTCTGGTTTAGAATTACACTTGAGTGGTGCAGTTATTTGCAAAGCTGAGGCTGTTTAGAAGTGCAGTAGGAGTTATGCTAAACAAATGTAAATATCTCTAAAAGTTTACAAGTTACAGATAAAAAACCGTCGTGAAAAATTTTCAGGACAAAATGACCTTTCAAATTAGCCTATTCATTAAGCTGCACTAATTATAAATTTTTAAATTATGGCCATCTGATTACCTGAATTTTCATTTTTCATAGGAGTTATGCCAAACAAATGTAAATATCTCTAAAAATATATGCGTTACACATAAACCATCAGTATGAAAGTTATTCAGGATGAAAATACCTTTCCAATGAGCCTATTCATTAAGCTGCACTAATTATATTTTTTAAGCTATAGCCATCTGATTATCTGAATTTTCATTTTTCTTCACAATTGTCACCTTTCGGATGGCTATATTTAAAACAATCTAATGAATTCAGATTAGTGACTATCCTCATTTCAAAGGTCGTATTGTTTGGAACAACTTTCATGTTGGTTATATATTGATAACTTGTATACTTTCCGAGATATTTACCTTTGTGTGGCATGACTCCTACTGTGTTCACTCAGAAAGAAAAAAAATGAGGTTGTTTGGAAGACCATATTTTACAAAATATAAAGAATTCAGATTAGTGACTACCCTCATATGAAAGGTCTTTTTGCCCTGAAAAACTTTCACACTGTTTTGTGTTTTTTTTTTTTTTTGTGCACCTTGAATAGTTTTAAAGATATTTAGATTTGTTTGGAAGGTATGCACATTTGCTCTCAGAGAAAAACAGCTTGGAGTTATGTGTCCATCATTCTAAAAAGAAAGAAGGGAGTATTTTTTAACTGCCATAGGGATTTGCAGTGTTATGGAAGGATACACTAAAAACTTCTAAAAAATGTGTTCCACGGAAACCCCTATTCAAGCTAAAGTGATATGGCTGTAGGCTCTGCCTACAACCATTAAAAGGAGTTGTAGAACAGTCACAATGAATGGAACTAAAGGCCTGTAAACAGCTTAGCTCAGCCTATTAGATGCAGTAGTGATACCGTACATGATTTGAGAAAAAGGAATTTCCACAAATGTAATTTTGGTGGCATTGCCTATTACACTACCACGAATCTTTGAGAAAATGTTATTAATTAGCCATTTTTCTACTGTATTTTTTAAACTTCTAAACCCAATTTCTCCAGCTTTTTCAGATTCCTTGACTCACTGACATTGGGTATGCATGTCAAATTTCAGGCGTGTAACAGCAGCTGTGCTACAAACAAAGATATTTTTGGAAAATTCATTTCATTAATTCATTCATTTATATTTCACATAAAACCATTTAGGCAAAGCCTATTTTCAAATGCTTTAGTGTTGAGGGTACAATAACAAGAGTATCAGAGATAGTACATAACAGGTGTAACAGAGATGACAATAGACTGTAATCTGAGCACTTCTTCGGTACAATTTTAAGCAGGTGCAGCATCAATGCGAATAATTTTTTAATTACACAATGTTCACAACATTTCACAAATAATGAAACTGTAAAATTATGAGCACTGTAACTTAAAATTTACTTAACCAAATTTCTCCATATTTAGCCATTTTAAGACCCTTTCAAGTTATGTATCAGATTTGCAGGTGTCTCACTCCAAAGGGGCCAAGTTGTAAAGCAACAGGCTAACAAGCTAAATAATAAATAAACAAACTGCCACCAGGGGTTGGGGCCCCCAGTGTGCAGATACCATTGAAGGCACAGCATAGTCAGGATGGCTGGGGCTACAATGGGAGCCCCGTTCCCTGACCTAAGAGTGGCTGCTGCAGCAGGGGTTGCATTATATGACACAGCAGTTGTATAATAATAACATCTGTGTCGTATAGTGCAAACTGTTGCTTTCACAAAAATTCAGTTATGAATAGAACATTGATTCTTTGAACTGTGCATGCTCAGAAATGGAACATTTTTATTATGTAATTTAAAAACTACTTAACAGTGGGACCTAAAAACCATGAAAGCACATACCTTGGATGAACCTCTATCAAACCTGAAAGTTTCAGGTTTCAAAGCCTCCTATTTTTTTTTTAGTTATCAGGTAGCAAAAAAAAGTCTTAAAAATTTTCAAAACCTGAGACTTTGGGGTTTTTTTGCACCTCTGTAACTTTGCTTTCCCTGCAGCGATCTACATGAAATTTACTGGATCAAGAGGTCCTGGCAAAGAGGCTGCTCTTTCCAAATTTCATGTAAATTGGTTGAAAGGGGGAAAAGTTATTAAGGTGTAACAATTGGAGTTAACATAGAAGTGCTTACGCAACTTTAATACACAGGAACTATTGTGCATGTATAATATATACTGTATATTATACAGGCACATATAATATATGTGAAAACAAGCTGATATGGTACAGTATAGAAGAATGGGGTGAGAGTTAGGGCTGATGACCCCAAGGCACACCCCGATGCCAGTTGGTGTGTCAAGAGTGGGAGAGTGGGATGGGGTGGTAGGGCTGGTAACCCTAAGTTTGAATTTCCTGACTTTTGTCACTGTAATAGAAACCCTAACTGATGCATTAATGGAGTTTTTTTGCAGTGAATATATATTATAGTTAGGGTTGCTGGTGACTTCTATGTTAAACTCCAAATTTTGTACTTTAATAATTTTGCAACCATACGACCGATGTGCCCACAATTTTTCATGTGCTGTCTGGTGCCATAGATCTCTGGATCTGGCAAGTTTTGGTCTGGTTGAATGTGCAGTTGTGGAGCTGCAGAGTGCCACACGATGTGAAATTTACCATTTAGGAGCAAATTCTTTGCTCAGCCCTAAGTCTGAAACGGTTTGGGGGTCTGGTCTGAAATTGTTAGGGTATATGGAGTCTGGATCACTGATGTTCCTATCATTCAGGACCTGAAAAATAGTATTATCACCAAACCTGAAGTCTCCTCACATCTTCGAAAGCATGCCTTCCCATTGGCTGCTTTTCTTTTGTGGGTGGGCAGAACAACTTCCAAAACATGGCGGCTCGTTCTCTCGCTTAGCGAGAGAAATCTTCAGAGCTAGAAGCTGAATTTTTTCTTTGCTCCCGACTCCATCCCATTCTCGGCCATGCAGGGCTTGCCAATCCACCTCGCTCTCCCCTGCATTCTCTTTTCACTACAGTGGCCCGATGGATAACACTGCCAAAGGACTGTAGTTGGGGTAAAAAGGGGAGCTAAACAGAGCCCACACTACTGCCTGATCCTTAACACTGATGTTCACAGAAACCCCACCGACATGCACACATACCCACCGACTTGACCCACGAAATGGAGATGAGTCAATTCACCTCAGATTCATAAATTTAAAAAAATAACAAATAGGTTAGTGTGGATTACAAGGTAATAATCCCATCTCAAGGTTCTGAAGACATGAGAACCACTGGATGTGATCAGTACTTTCTAACCTACAGTAACCTAATATTCTATATAATGTATATCACCGGCTTCACTAAAAATATTTTCTCCTGGTCCAGCTCACAACTGACCTGCTGTTTCACCATTCCCTATGGCTTCCCATTTTTCCGGTCCCAGGGCAGACACAACAGTTACAACACATTTATTTTAAATATTGCTCGCTACTTACTTCCGGAGATGTTTGTAAACAACCACTTTTATGAAGCCTAAGCTGACCATTAGCTTGAACATGGCAGCTCTTGCTGTAATTGCCAGCTTCACTGATGGCATCTTCTCCCCCTCCCCGTCTAGCTTGCAACTGACTCTCAGTCCCAGGCATCTCAACTCACAATTTAGTACAGTTACTGATGGAAGCAAGGTTGAATGGGCAAGGCCACAGGGTCACAGAGCCACACAGTGCAGCAGCCCCTCCTACTGTACAAAACAAGTAACAATCAGCACTATTGTCTGTTAGTATTCTTACCCATTAAAATATGACAAAAAAATGTAGCTAAAATAAGCTTCTAAATCTTTTTCCTTTTCTTTTTTATACTAACAAGCCTTTGTATAACAGGAATAATGCACTCCAGAGTGTGTGTCATGCTGGGATAATGTTACTTCTTGGGTGTTGGACACACTCAGTCTGTGGCCTCGTGCTCAACCCCCTGAGGTGTGACGTTATCCCAGCACAACACACACACACCCTGTCGTGCATTATTCCTTTATTTTTAAAGGTCCACATAGGTGGCCGGACTTGATTTTTGCAATATTTTTTTACCACAATTTTGCTGTTTGTGTACTTACTGTGTGACTTTGGGGTTTCAGATCAGTCTGTACAGTGTCTGTGGTAGTAACCCAGGCCACACTGCATCCAAAACAGAAAACCTTATGTCTCTATATGAACGTACGAACATAGAAAAATTGCCAGCAGATACAGGCCTTAAGGTCTATTGAGACTGCTCAATTGTGCAGCTTTCAGTTTTTACTCTGCAGCTGTCCCCGTCCCTGTACAGTAGTGACCTTCCCGCTGACCCTGCACCTCCCCCTCTTAAAACTGCCCACTGGCTTTAACGATACCATCTCCTCTGGCAGTGCATTCCACCCAGCCACTACTCTTTTCTTTGAAGTGGCATCTTCTCCTTTCTCTCTTGAACCTTCCCCTCTCCAATTTCAGACTGTGTCCCATAGTGTCTCTTCCTCCTTTAAATCTAAAAATCCCCTCTGTACTAACCCTGTTTATGCCCCTTATATATTTGAAGGTTTTGATCTTATCTTCTCTATCCTTTCCTCCAGGGAGCACATGGTGAGCTCCCTCAGTCTGTCCTCGTAGGGGTTTTCCTCCATTCCTGTGATCATCCTGGTTGCTCTATGCTGGATTTCCTCCAGCAGCTTGACATCTTTCCTTAAGTAGGGATGCCAGAACTGCACGCAGTACTCCAGATTTGGTCTGACTAGCGACATGTACAGTGGTAAAATAACCTCCCTCCTCCTTGAGGTGATTCCCCTAGCAATACACCTCAATCTCTTATTGGCCTTAGCTGCTTCCCTCCTGCACCGTGCCAAATGGTTCATTTGTCCTGTGATTAGCACCCCAGATCCTTCTCCTCTGTAGTGAATAACTGTACCCCCAGTTTCTGGCAAAACTTCTGGTTGCTGGCTCACAAGTGCATAACTTTGCACTTTTGCATTGAAACTCAGCTACCATGTGTCCGACCAGTGTTCAGTTTTCCAGGTCTTCTTGCAGTTCTTGCCACCCCTGTGTGTCGTCCACCACTGCACCTATCTTTGTGTCATCTGCAAACAGGCTGATCTTATTGCTAACCCCATCTGCTATGTCAGCAATAAATATGCCAAACAGCACTGGACCCAGAACTGAGCCCTGTGGAACCCCGGTTGTCACAGCCATTGGAGATGAGAGTTCCCCCCCTTACAATAGCCTTGAGGTGATTCCCCTAGCAATACACCTCAACATCTTATTGGCCTTAGCTGCTGCCTTCCTGCATTGTGCCGAATGGTTTATTTGTCCTGTGATTAGCACCCCAGATCCTTCTCCTCTGTAGTAAATAACTGTACCCCCCCAGTTTGTAGCAAAACTTGTGGTTGCTGGCTCACAAGTGCATAACGTTGCACTTCTTTGCATTGAAACTCAGCTACCATGTGTCCGACCAGTATTCAGTTTTATCCAGGTCTTCCTGCAGTTCTTGCCACCCCTGTGTGTTGTCCACCACTGCACCTATCTTTGTGTCATCTGCAAACAGGCTGATCTTATTGCTAACCCCATCTGCTATGTCAGCAATAAATATGCCAAACAGCACTGGACCCAGAACTGAGCCCTGTGGAACCCCACTTATCACAGCCGTTGGAGATGAGCGTTCCCCCCCTTTACAATAGCCCTCTACTGCCTATCTCAGCCAGTTTTTGACCCACTCCACCATCCTCTCCCCTACCCCCAGGAACCCTAGCTTGCTTACCAACCTCCCATGAGGCATCAAATCAAAGGCCTTGCTGATGTCCAAATACAGGACATCCGCTGCCTGGCCCATGTTGATGGCCCTTGTTACCCAGTCATGGAAGTCAACCATGTTTGTCTGGCAGGATCTACCAGTGACAACCCCTTGCTGCCTGTTGTCCTGAAGACCATTCACCTCCAGAAAGGCTGCCAGCCTCTCCTTAAGGATAGACTCCATGAGCTTCCCCATGATGGAGGTGAGGCTGACTGGTCTATAGTTCCCTGGTTCATCCTTGGGCCCACTTTTATGGATGAGCACCACATGTGCCATCCTCCAGTCCTGAGGCATGCAACCAGACCCCAGGGAGGTATTGAATAAGTCCACCAGCAGTCCTACCAGGACCTCTGTCATCTCCTTCAGCACCCTGAGGTGTATGCCATCTGGACCTGGTGCCTTGTCTACCCTCAGGGCTCTAAGACCTTCTAGCACTCTGCTCTCTAGGATTACCATCTCCGTAAGCTCCACTCCACCTGTACCCACTCCCCCCCTTCCCCTGTGGCATTGGCCCCAGCTTCACTCCGGTAAACATGGAGCAGAAGTACTCACTGAGCTCTTCTGACTGCTCCACCCCCTTCTCCACCCACCCTCCTTCCATCTTAATCCTAACAATCTGATCCCTACAGCTTCTTATCTCTCTTATGTACCTGAAGAGATTCTTCTCCCTTTCCCCTATCCTCTGTGCCAGCCTTATCTCTTTTGCTGTCTTGGCTGCCCTGACCAACCTGCTTACCTCTATTGATTTCTTCATGTACTCCTCCCTGCCTTCCTTCCATTTGGATCTCATGTATTTTCTGAAGGTAGCCCTTTTTTCCTTAATCTTCCCTATCACCTCCCTGCTTAACCAGCTTGGCTTCTTGGACCTGGACTTTTTGTTTTGCAGCTTTAAACATGAGTTTGTAGCCTCCACTAACCCAAGCTTGATAATCCCCCACTTTTGATTAGCATCCATGTGTGGATGGATTCTGGCGAGGTGCCCCTCCAATATGACCCTCATCATTCCAAAGTCTGCCCACCTGAAGTCAATCACCCTAGTCCTGGTACTAGCTGTCTCCTTATCCATACCTAATGAAAACCACACTGTGTGCTGGTCACTCCCTGCCAGGGGGTCTTCCACCCTCAACTTCTATATGCTTTTGCCATTTGTTAGCACTAGGTCCAGCATGTTTCCTTCTCTGGTTGAGTCCCTCACCTGCTGCACCAGGAATCTGATATTTGTGGCAGCAGGGGTACTCCACTCCATCTCCAGCATGTTGAAGCCCCCTACTATCACAGTGTGACCTTTTGCATAGAACCTCCTTATCAGTTCCCCTAGCTCTCTGTCAACACCTTCACTTTGAGCTGGTGGCCTGTACACCACCCCCAGCCTCATCCTCCTACCTTCTGGGTTCTGTATCTGTACCCATAAGGCTCCGTTCTGCCCTCCTCCACCTCATCTCTGCTACAGGGTATTCCTTCCTTTACATAAATAGCCAACCCTCCCCTTCCCCTTCCCCCTGTCTTTCCACTACATCTTGTACCCTAGGACCACCAGGTCCCAGTCCTGGTATTGGGTGATCCATGTTTCAGTGATGGCAGCTATGTCCATTTCCTTTCTGCCATCAGTGTCTGCAACTCAGCAGACTTATTTCCCAGGCTCCCCGCACTCAAGGAGACCCCCCTCCAGTTTGTCCCTCCCTCTCCTATGCCACTCTCTAGACCACTCTTACTGCTCCCCCACTTTAAGTTTGAATTCATCCTTATCGCTCTCCTCTACTGGCTCAGGGGCAGACCTACTGGCCTCCCTGGCCTGGAGACTTAGCTTGTCCTCCAACCTTCTGCCCCCATTTAGTTTAACAGTATTCTGGTAGCTATATACCCCCCCAACCAATACTTCAGTACTACTGCACCTTCCATGCTTGAGTGTAGGCTGTCTGGGGCATACAGGTTCTTGTTTCCCCATGTTACACCCCAACCCCCCCAGCCCATACCCCTTAAACTGACACCATTATCCCAACCATATGTTGAATTCCTCTATCCATTGCTTCCTGGATGTGCTAGCCCTGGGTACCAGGAGAACTTCCTAGAATGTAACTGAGCATCCTGCCTTCTCACATAGTCTACCCACCTTCCTAAACCTCTCTTGCATCTCCCCAACTATCCACGTCTCTCTCTCTCTCTCTCTCGAGACAATCAGTTCCTGCTCCTCTGATCGACTCACAGCCCCTTCCTTCCCTTTCCCAGTCACCCTCCCTCCTCCAATAAGTCAAACAGCATCCATTTAAAAAAAATCTAAACTGGCAACAGTTAAGATATCAGTTTGCACCAGTTTTAAAACAAAATATTAATATGGCAAAGACAAGGATAAAAGATAAACTCTTCCCTGTTACTGTCCTCCTCTGCTCAGCTGTGTCCCTGGTGCATTCCCTTCTTCAGCTGCTCCTCCCATCCAGCTGTTGCAGTGAAATCCGTTAAAAAATCCAGCTGTGGTCTCCGGCGCCTACAGCTGCTACCCTTGTTCAGATGGATTTATGCTAGCCGGTCGAAAAATGTAGCTTAGCACCCCTTAACCCCCACACAAACAAATCCCCCTAGAACGTTCACCATGCCTGGCCCTTGCGGGCATCTCCCTCCACCCTACCTCCCCACTCCTTTCACAGCTCTGAGATATTGTGTGCCATTGTTGAGAAAATGTGTTTTTTATACTAAATACACAATTTATTAATATTCTCAATTTAAAAATTCAGGTGTGAGGGGTTAACAGTAAATAAAACACATTTTAGGGCATATTTCTAACATTGAAGTGCAGATTGCACCTAAGGGGGGTTCGATCAGCCAGCTAGGAGTGGTGCTCTCTCTCTAGGATGTCATTTTTGTCACTTAAAATTTTTTTTTTGTAAAAAAATGGAAAACAAGATGGCTGCTCTCAAAAAAGGATTTTTCTCTCATGGAAAAAAGATTCAAATCTCACAAAAAAGGAACAGGTCTCGCGAGAGTGAATCCTTTTCACGAGAACAAATCCTTCGTCAACTTTACTCCATCTGTTCTGAAAAGTGATCTTCCCATTGAAAATAATGGGAAATGAAAAATATCATAACTTTGCAACAGATTAATATTTTTACACAAAACTAAGCATGCCTGTTCTGTTACCCAAGCTGGTTCTACCACAAAAATCACACCAAAATTCCACACCATCTGGACGTAGGGCGATGAGGAAAAACTGCAAAAAGTGTCGACTTTATGACTTTTTGCACTGTCCAGATTTCAGAATCTGCACAACCGACCAGAACAAAACTTGCCACACCAAGAGATCTAACCCTCATGATAGCTCATACCAAACTTTGAGTAAATCTATTGATCAGTTACAAAATTATTAAAGTGCAAAATTTGAGGTTTAACATTAAACATGCTACTCAACCCTAACTATAGGGGTGCTATCGCATCCCTATAATGGGCAGGAGTCACAAAAGAGATGCACCTGGCACATCCAAGATGCACCGGCTCATCTCTGACTTGCACACTAGTGCAATTCTGTAAGAGGACCGATGCGTCAACACATCGCAGATGCACCACACATGACCCATAATGCCGTGCATCTTAAGAGATTGTGCAGGGGGCGTGCCAATGCATATGGTGTGCAGCCCCATTCACAGCCCAACTAGGAGGCACATCTCCAAAGCAAGTCCAGAGATGCACCCCCAAAAGATAAGTCTACAGCAAGTAGACTTAAGTGGGTGTCCACCCACAGGCAGGCTGCCATACTGCAGACAGCAGCATGGCAGCCTGCCAACCCTGGCAGTGCAGGTCCCCCACCCCACCCATATCACTGATCTTGTAGTAAGCTCTCCGTATGATCCATGGTGGTATAGTGCCCCCATCCCCAATCCAATCACATTGTGAAAAGTACAACCAAAATAACCTTGGTGGTCCAGTGGACCCCCACCCACCCACTCAGGCACCCCCACCACACACTGCAGCCCTGTCCCAGCATGGATAGAAGGCTGGCAGGCAGCTCAACCCACCCGCACACCACCACAACTACCTGCCAACTGTACAAGTTGTGAATGACAGCATACTGTACAACTGTAAGAGCACTGGTAGACCTTGTCAACCAATTGTCTTGCAACATGTACTGTACACTGTCATTCACAACTTTGTGAATGACACATTCCCATGAAGAAGCAGACAGCATCGAAACCAGAAACCCAACTCAGGGAACGTGAAACTTCAGGAGGGCACATGTAGTAAGGGGGGAAAGCAAGTGGAAGGGGGGTGGGACAAACTCAGGGGGGCACATTTACTAATAAAACTCTGCAGCAGAGGCAACTCAGGGGGGTTGGCCATGGATGCATATATATGAACCAACCACAGTGCAAACATCAGCATGCCTGTTGGTAATTTTCTATGTGGGATGCTTTGCCCTCTGCACTCCCCTTAAAATATATATAATCAGCTCAGGGGAGGGCCTAACTCTCACCCCATTCTCCTATACTGTACCATGTCAGCTTGTTTACACATGGAATTGGGTGAGAGTTAGGCCTGACAACCCCATGACACACCCTGACACCTGTTGGTGTGTGGAGGGTGGGTGGGGGCAGTAGGAGAGGGAACTCTAACATCAAATTTAAAAACTTTTGTCACTGTGCTATCAACCCTAACTGATGCATAAACAGAGTTGTTTTGCGATGAATTATACTGACATAGTCACGCCAGTATAGTTAGAGTGAAACAGTACTTCTGTGTTAAAGTCCATATTTTGAGCCTTAATAACTTTGGAGCCCTTCAATGGATATGCATGCAATTTGGCATGCATAATCTTTATGGGTAGGTCTCCATGGGAATCTGTCAAGTGGTTTCTGAGATATAATGTGTTGGAAAAACAGAAAAATCCATTTATTTTAAAATGTCTTTGCTCACCTGTATTTCAGGAATGCTTTTATGTTGTGATCTGAAATTTCCAGCATAGAAAGCCTTTGAATCACAGATGTGCTTTTTGAAGGTCTGGTGAAAAAATATTAATCTGTTCAAAAGTTACGACATTTTTAATTTTCCCATTGTTTCCTATGGGAAAATGTATATGTCAGGCACTAAAAATATATTTTTCGCACAATAGGAGTATTGTGTGAAAAATACTAGCTTATTTTTTTAACAATAGGAGTACTGTGCAAAAAATACCAGCTTCTTTTTGCAAAGTATGCTGGTATTTTCTTTGCACAGTTCACAGTCTGTTCAATGGATCGAGCTGGGTTGCATCCACCATCTTGTTTTTGCCACTTAGCAAGGATGTTACAATACCAAAGGAAAGCTTTTAAAAACAGAAAAAAACATCAGAACACAGAGAGAACTTCTTCAGGTGTATTCTGATGTTTTTTTTTCCTTTTTCTGCTGGCCCCAAACAAGTTTTTATGTTGTGTGCCAGCTTCTCAACAGAATTACTTAAAGGCTGTTCTCTGTATGAGAAGAGTGGTATTTTCTTGACTTCTGCAGCTGCAACTGGAACTCATGCTGCCAGCTACAGAATCAAGGAACACCCACTTTGTTCTGCGCTGACAGGAGGTGCCCAGTCCCGTGTCAGAATGTATTCCCCCCCCACACACACACACACACACACGCATGCACACAGTTATTTAGCACACTGGGAGCCCACCCCAGTGTGCCTTACTGTTATTGAAAACCCTATAAAAAAGAAAACTGTCCCCCAATATCTTGTATTTTATGTAGAATTCTGCATCAAAATTTGCGATAATTTTGATGCAGGATCCTACATTGAAATATTCTGCCCCCCCAAATCCTACTTTTGGCACAAACATCGATGTGTCCAATCCCCGTGTTGGAGTGTAACCTCCCACCCCCCAGTATTATGGCACACTGGGAGCCCACTCCAGTGTGCCCAAATAAATGGTAATTACTTCAAAAAAAACCTTCGACATCGAGATGCCACTCCCAACGTCAGATGCCTCCCCAGCCGACTTTTATTGCTGACAGGGGTGCCCAATCCCCCTGTCAGCATTATAATCTCCCCCAACTTTGGTGGCACACTGGGAGCCCACCCCAGTGTGCCCAATTTTTTTATTTTAACCTGTGAAAAAAGAAAAACGTCCCCGTTGTCTTCAATGCAGAATTTCGATGCAGGATCCTGTATTGAAGTATTGCTGATGGGGGTGCCCAATCCCATAGGAGAATGGGGTGAGAGTTAGGCCTAATGAGCCCATGGCACACCCCGATGCCTGTTGGTGTGTGGAGGATGGGGGGTGGGGTGGTATGGTGGGGGAGTTAGAAGCTCAACCCTAACACCTCATTTCCCTACTTTTGTTGCGTCAACCCTAACTGATGCATTAACAAAGTTTTTGCAGTGAATTTCCTTACTTTTTGAGAAAGTGTAATGTAACTGGTAACTGGTATGTGTTGGTGGGAGCGCAGGCCCTTCGGGCCCTGTGCTCATTTCCAACTCCCCATTTTTGCATAATGATATGTGTCTGTGGGAGTGTGGACCCTCTGGGCCCTGCTCTCCCACTTACACATAACTACGGAGGCAGACAGAAGCCCTATAGGGCTGAAAAGGAACCCTTGTAACACTAATTTGCTAATAGCTCAGTAACCGTAGCAGCTACAGTATGAAAAAAGTTCCACTGCAGTTGTAATCATGACTTCAAAACCTCCATGTGTGCTTAGTTCACTTAAAGGTGAACTAAGCTGACCGTAGCGAAAAATCTGTATCTCGGATCATTTCCAAGATACGGGCACTGAAAGGGGCTCTGGGCACCTCAATGTTATCCTATGGGGAAAATTTCAACTTCATAATGGCATATCTATGGAATCGATGAAATTATTTGCACCTGAACAGCATAATTCACATCTCTGGGACACCCCCTTTACACCCTGCAAATTTCAAACCAAAAGACCAATCCATTTACAGTGCACTAGGAAAGTTTTAAAATTCCTAGTTCATGAGGTGGCAAAATCCCTATTTGTGAGGTCAATCCCGATTTGTGAGCTATCAAAATCTCTTTTCTTGAGAATTCCTTGTTCATCAGATTTTGGCCATCTGATCTAGAAATCGCGATCTAGGATTTTGTCAGCCCGTGAAAGGAGATTGGATTGTAAAAGGGGATTTTGACAGCTCGCGAATGGGGATTTTGTCACCTCATGAAAGCGGATTTAAAAAAACAATCCCCATCCGAAAGCTGTCAAAATCCTCTTTTGCGAGTCCCCTTTCACGAGGTGACAAAATCCCTGTTCATGAGCCAATCCTTGTTCATGAGAAGAGCCATCTGGTCTGGAAATCACGATCAAGGATTTTGTCAGCTCACGAAAGATGATTTTGACAGCTTGTGAAAGGTGATTTTGACAGCTCGTGAAAGGGGATTCAAAAAACCAATTCCCTTTCTCGAGCTGTCAAAATCCCCTATTGCGAGCCAATCCTCTTTCGCGAGGAGACAAAATCCCTGTTGATGAGTCAATCCTTGATCGCGAGATAGGGTAATCTGGTCTGGAAATCACGATCAAGGATTTTGTCAGCTCGCAAAAGGGGATTTTGTCACCTCGAATGAGGATCGGAAACGAGTGACGAACAAAGAATTTTTAAACTTAAAATGGACATTTTTTGACCAAAATGAAGCAAACAAAAGCTATGGGTTTATAGAGGGCATCGTCATGAACAAAACCCATGCTTAATTTACAAGAGAACACATCCATGGGGCAAGCTACAACTTTTTGTTTGTGGGGAAAAATGAAAACAAGATGGCGACTCGCGAAAGGGAAATTTTTCCTGACGAATGGGGATTGTATAAGTCCCCATTCACAAGGTGACAAAATCTTTGATTATGAGCCCAATCCCCTGTCACAAAACATACACATAAATCTAGGACTGAACTGAGCATGCTTAGAAACCAAAAATTCTAAATTAAATAACTTATAAAAGGATTAATATTTTTCAACAAACCAATGGTGGATTGTTCTTTAGGCAAACCTCTTTCTGCCCTGAAAATTTCAGACAAAAACTCTAAATGATGTGTCCACAGCGTGATGGGCAAAAATCAGCAAAATTGGGTAAACAAAAGCAAACAACGTGTTTTTTGACACTTTGTTGCACTATAATCGTAAATCTGATAGAAATGCAACTTGGCAGATCAAGAGATCTACCATGTGAGACCACACATTCCACATTTTGTGCAAATCTGTTGAATGGTTGCAAAGTTATTAACATGCAAAATTTTGGGTTTAACATTAAAGTGCCTACTCAACCCTAAATATAAAGGTGCAACCGCACCCCTATAAATATATATATATATATATATATATATATATGTTTTATTTTTTTGCAGGTGTGCCCAAATGAAGTTCTGTGATTGGTGATTGTAAAGATGTCAACATCTTTGTTAAAACCTGGACAACAGTTGAGAGGAAAGAAGAGGAGGATAGTTGAGATCATTAAAGAACTGTGTATATTTTGTGATAAAGAGTGAGATGAAGACAAAAGTGACTATCCAATTGATTCACGGAACAAACTGAAGAGTCTAGCACTGGAATGGAAGAGGCTGGATAAATGTGTAAGTGTTTTTGGGAAAGTAAACTGGTATGATGGTACAACTGGCATTTTTTTTTCCTAAATTGTATAAGACTGGATTCAAAAGTAAAAGGAAGCTTCACAGGCCAAAACTAGGAAAGAGAAACAGCAGATGCAAGAAATCCTTGTATCCTGAGCTGAGCATGACAGTTCCCCTGAAAATGGTTCTGGCCCTTCTGCTAGACTTTCACAGAGTGGTTCTCTCAAGGACAAAGATCTCTGCATCTGGTGCATGATGCCAGAAGACAAACAACATCCTGGCCGAGATAAGTGGTGTCTTCTCCAACAAATGAATGTATGGCACACGTTCAAGGTGCGCACAGTGTACCTAGAAGATGCTACAATGCGTGATCATATCTTAGCTGTAATTGATTGTACAACAGATCCTTTTGCCACTGAGATTTGGTATCATCACGCCTGTTGGAAAAAATATGTCTCTCCAACATACCACCAGGACAAAAACATTAATTCAGATCTCTGCTTACAACAGGTTCATCTTGCAGAAGTTTGAAAAATGTTTTTCAAACATGTACGGACAGTTGTATGGCATATGAATGAGCCAAGAACATTACAAGGACTATTGATGGGCTACAATAACATGTTCAGGAATTTCAGTTATGATACAAGTACAACAAAATCAAGCACAATTAAGCAGATGATTCAAAAACAGTTTGCAAACAGGATCGGATTTCATGATCGCTTCCACTAAAACAATGGTACCATAGTGTATGACTCATCTGCAGGTGGAAATTATGGGGAAGCAGTAACCTACTTGTGGGGAGTGAGTGACAAAGAATTACTGAATACCATTGTCAGGTGCTTGAAAGATAAGTTATTGCGTGGTACAGGAATGAGCTGGCCTCCACCTATTGATGAGCTTGAAAACACTGAAGAACCTAATTCTGAGTTATGAAAGTTTCTCACCTGGCTAAAGAACCCTGCTGCTATTGACCTCAATGATGCCTGCCAGATCCCGAGATTTCAGCCTTGTCATCACTGCTATTTCCATTCATCATAGGGAAACACACTTCATTAAAAGTCATGTCATCAATGATGATTCATGGCCTGACTAGAAATCATGAGATTATAGAAATGATGATGAAATTATCACTTGGAATAAGGTACCAGGATGTTCTTAATCTGTATGCTACATGGGTCAAGTTTGAGCTTGAGAAGAATGATAGCTGTCCTAAAGAGTTTGCCAATGATTTTCTTGAAACTGCCATTCTAGACCATGATGACTTTCAGGATGACACATTGACCAGAGAAGACACATTTCACCACACAAACGTGATGTTTGTTCAACCCAAGGATGTTGCTACTAAAGTTTCTACTGAGAATCATCCTAAATTGGCCAATGCAAAGCCTGTTGAGATGAAAAATAGTGCAGAACAACACAGAGTTCAACCTTACAAGATGGTCAAACGTGGCCCACTATCAGTTCGAGCTGAAGTTGATATCTCACCACAAAGCACTCAGGACCAAAACATTTGAGAAATGGTTCATTCTTTGGCTCATCTTGATAGCAATAGGAAATCGGTTTCAGCAGAAAGCCAGAAGATTGGAGCATTTGCTGGATTTCAAGCCAATATCCAGAAATTGGCTACAAAGGGCAAAGTATACTACTACCTCACATTGCCCAAGTCACCCCACAAGTCAGTAGTACATGAGGTGATGTGTCACATAGTCTCAGTAACAAAAAAAAAATTAATGCCTTTCATTCAACTGGTTGGAGACCAACCAGTCTATGTTCTGATTGTTTAGCTGAAAAATGAAAATCCTACCCAGTTTGAACTCATCCTTCCATTCCTAAGTCCATTTCATGTGCAATGTCCCTTCATATCAGCAGTCAACAAGTGACTCAAAGGATCTGGTTTATCTGACATTCTTGTTGCAGCTAGTGTGATTACAGAGGGTTCAGTTGATGAAGCACTGCACAGAAAAAATTATAAGAGAAGCATTAGATGTCTTCGACTGATATATGAGGTACTGACCCGCAGAATAATTTGAAAAGGACTTAGTAATGGTCTACACTTGTATTGTAAAATGCACTGAAACCTGAAGCAGCACATAGGTTGTTTTCAGGTGTTGGAAAAAGTCTCCCAGTGACATCAAATATTCTGGACAACATTGTGAAGTTAAATATCAGGTTTGTCTATCGAGATAGTATTAGCAAGACTCAAGCTGAGGCTTGGGCATCAAAGTTGGACAAAATGAAGCGAAAGTCAACCCAGAGACTACATCCACCCCCGAACTGGCTCCTACGTCCACCCCCAAACTGGCTCCCACATCCACCCCCGAACCGCCTACCACATTCACCCCCAAACTGGCTCCCACATCCACCCCAAACCAGCTCCCATGTTCACCCCTGAACCGGCTCCCACATCCACCACCGAACTGGCTTCCACGTCCACCCCTGAATCTGGCTCCCAAAACCACCATGAAACCAGCTCCCACGTCCACCCCCAATCCAGCTCCCACGTCCTCCCCCAAATGTGGCTAGTCAGCAATGAATCACGCCTGCGAGCAGGTAGCTCTTTGATAAATTCTTTAATGAACATTTTTGTAACAAAAACTGAAGTCTGAAATCCTTGTGTATCCTAACTATACATGAGCACATTATGGTGCTTAGTTCAAGAAAGTACATTTGTGCAGCTGTTAGCCTAGAGTCCCACATTTGACTTTGAATCTCACCACCACCATTTATTCACTGTTGCCATTGAGCAAGTCATTCAAATCTCTATAGAAACATAGAAACTGATAGCAGATAAGGACTGCTTGACCCACCTAGTCGGCCTATTTTCCCTACCTACTGTAATACCTCAGAACCCCCCCCCCCCCCCGATCTCCAGCTTTATCACCCCCACACATACGCAGACTTTAATTCTATGTTTTTCTCCCCCATTCGCTTTTTTTAACCTCCCTCCATCTCACGGAAACTCTCAGTGTTTATTCTTCCTCAGGTCTCACTTAAGGAGCCCTTGACACAATTGGGTTACTTTGAAAATGTAAGATTTATATTTTCTGCAATTATCCCCCCCCCCTTTTCATTATTACTGACTACAGTTTCATGAAAACAAGATCACTGTCCTCTAGACTTCATCTACTCTTGGCAATTTGTGTGCACCTGACATCATAATCCCAGTTTATGACATCATAATTATCACTAGAGCAACAAACTATGATGTCATAAACAGAACTGTTATGTCAGGTGTAGGCAAGGAGCCACAGCAGATAGGGCACAAATCCTGTTACCATGCAAATGTCCTTAGTAATGAAGAAATAAAGATGAAAATTATAGAAAAAGACATGAAATATAAAATGGATTATGTTTAAATATTACATTTTTTCTACAGTTGTCCCATGGGGTCAGGTACTCTTTAACCTCACTTTGTTCCTAATTGCTACTGCATCAGTTTGTGGCTTGTAAAGTGCTTTGGGATACAATGTGTATGAAATTGCCTATATAAAACCCAACTCCTTTCCTTTCAGCATGTAAGTATGACTCCGTTTTTAGCACATGCAGCTCTGGATCTAAAGGTCATGTGTTCTAGTCCCATACTGGGACTTTGGCTCATACCTTAAATGCTCGCACCCAGATGCAGTATTAAGGAGATGCTGAAATATCGGGGTGTGTCATCCTTTGGATGAGATATTGACTGAGGTACTTTTTGCTCATCCCAATTGCTGTCCCAGTGGGTGTCCAGGTGGTGTTGCATACTACCAGTAAATGGTACAGTCCCTGAAGATGCCCTAGTCCTGGACTGGAGAAGGAGGTTCTTGCATGACATTCCACCATTCCCACCCATTCAGAGGGTGCTCATAACGCTCAGGAGAGAGCCAGCCACAATGATCCTGATAATCCCAGAATAGGCCAGACAGACATGGTGCTCAGTGCTCCTGATCCTGTCCAGCAGGATTCTAATCAGCCTACCAATGAAGTACAACCTATTCACTCTATCTTGTGACCATCCCCAGTGTCATGATCAGGATGCTGCTGACTTTATTTTTAAATTATAGATATCCTTCCCACCCAACCCTCCTCTCTACCTCCCACCCCACCCCTACTCCCAACACACGCAGCCCTTTTGGCTCTGGCCAGATTTTGTTGAAGCTAGTAGTCACTTTGTCCTGAGCTGTGTGTTGATCTGTGGGCATGCCTTCCCCTGTCTGGTATATCCAGACATTAGGAGATATATCCCCTTCACTATTTCAACTGTTCCGTCAGGATTTACTTGTGGCATGATCCATTTTAAAGCTTTTAAATGACATTAGCATTGGCAGCAAACTGTGCTTTGTATTGTGGTGACATTCTCCTTTTCTATTGGCTCAGCAATTTTGCACAGTTACACACTCTCAGTGTAAGTCTCTGTCTGTCCCCCCCCCCACCCCCAGGAGGATTTCATGAACTTGATTCATCTGGCTGTTTCTGGCATGGTTGTTCAAAAATGCTCTGTCCTTAATTTCCCATTATGTTTCATGCTCAATGAAGACCAATACTTATGAGCTGTGTAGACCAAGTTATTCTGAAACTTAATTTTGTGCAGTTTAGCACCTTTATCAAGTTACCTTCAGGTACTTTGTTTGCACTTAACAAAATTCAGTACTTTATGTAACATGTTCCTAGTTACAAGTTACTATTTATATGATTTTTACTGGCTGAATGAACTTCATTGTGAATATAATGTACATTATCTTTGCTGCCTCTAACACTGATAAACCATATGTTTAAAGGGACAGACAACTTATGTGGCTGGGAAGGTTTTTTTTATCTCTCAGAATCATTAGTCATTATATGCCATATGCAAAAGCTGTTGCTCCCATTTGATTTTGTATGCACCACGTAAATGCTGAGCTGTTTTTTAGCCTTCTTAAAAAATGTAAAATCTGGTGTGGGCTAAGTTCATTTTGAGTGCTGCAAACAATCATCTCATGTTCATATTATATTTCCAATTATAAGCAATGATTAGCACATACTTTGGTGTGAGGCTCACCTTCAGGAGTTCAAGGGTGGGGTCTCATTTTTTGCTCATAGAGTGTTTTCCCATTTGAGACCTGTGCTCAGAGTTAGCATTTTTTTTCAGGGAGCTGGGATTTTTCTGCCATGCACAAGATGCTGTCACATAACTTTTCATGTCTCGAGGCACTATCAGCCAGACTGCACGTGCACAATTTTGGGCCATTTCGTGAAATGACACCAGAATTATTAAGGTGCATAAAACTGGGGTTTAACATTAAACACCTTACTCAACCCTAGCTACGCTGGCAGTACCTCACTAGTAATATATATACCTGTATATATATATATATATATATATATATATATATATGGGATATACAATGGTGAACTGTCAGATAAATGATTTATCTACATATGTGCTGTTTGACCTCAGGTAACCTCATGAGTGGCATAATAGGCGTAAGCCACAAGTGAGGTATCCAAGGTAAAACAGCACAAGTGTAGATAAATCATTTATCTGACAGCTCACCATTGTATATCCCATATATATATATATATATATATATATATACATATATACAAATATATATAGTATATTTCATTTATGCAATAGGGATGCTTTCTGTCAATGCAGGAATATTTGCTTTTGATAATTTCTGGGATTTTCAGTTAAGTTTCCTAGTATATGTCCATCTAGCTTAGTGGTTGCTATTAAATGAAACACCACACATTTTGTAGAAAACTTCTTGCTGAACATATGTCATGCTCACAGTACCATGCTATCTTTTTTGTTTTAAAGTTATTTGCAGTTGTTTGTCAAAAAAGTGAAAATAAAATAGAATTTTCTGTTGTTTTTTGTTAATTATAAAAAAAATCTAAAAGGTACCTATAAATGAAATACCACTCATTTTGCAGATATGTTTGTGCTGAACAACTTCCATGCTCACAGTACCATGCTATCATTTTTCATTTTGAAGTTATTTGCATTTGTTTGTTAAAAAAGTGAACAAAAGAGTCGGCCCACTGGCACAGCAGTAGTGCTACCGCTAGTGATGCCCGTGACCCGGGTTCAGAAACAAGCCTGGGAAGCAGGAGGGCCAGCCAGGGAGGGGAAGCTTGAGCTTCCTATGGACAGCTCACTTCCCCTGGAAGGGATGGGGGCAACAGGTCAGTGCTGGACTGACATCTGGTGTAGGCCAGAGGTACAGCAGCTCCAATACCTCACGAAGGGGGGAGTGTGGTAGGACATCAGCATTTGCGCCTTGATGGCACGGTGCAATCATGGCTCCAGGGAGAAAAATGGAAAAATGGAGTCAACTGAGCTCCTCCAGCAGAAGTAGGTAATCTTCACCACTAGATCTGCAAGGCCACAATGGGGGGCTCAACACAACAAGAGGGATTTGGGGATCCCTCCACCCCAACCCTGCCTGGGGGACTTGGCCAAGGCTACATGGGAGTGCCTGACTGGTGGATCATAACTGAGGTGGGTCGGGGATAGCTGGTTGGATCCAGGGGTGAAAAATACATGTTAAAAAAATGAACATAAAATTACATTTTCTTCTGTTTTTTTGCTAATTATAAAAAATCTATAAGGTATCTATAAATGAAACACCACTCATTTTGTAGATAATTTTGTGCTGAACAATGTTCATGCTCACAGTATCTTTTTTCATTTTAAAGTTTTTCGCATTTGAATATGATTAGTGTAGATAAATGAGAAACTGCATGGGTAAATGAGCAGCTGAGTACATAAATGAAATTTTGCCACACAGTTGCTCAGATAAAGAGATTTATCACACTCCATTTATGTCTACCCCTATTGCATAAATATATATATAGATATATATATATATATATATAGTGGATATGCAATGGGAGGTGCTGTCAGATATATAAATTAATTTTACAAGCTCACTGTGAATGAGTAAAAATAAATTGTTTATCTGACAGCCCTTCCCCCATCACATATTCCTTTTATATAACAGGCTAGGATCGTGTGCTCATGTTCTTTTTCCTTTTTTTTATTATATTTGCAAAGGTTTCTGTTTTGTTTTGTTTTTTCTTCTCAGAGGCTATTCCCCGGTTTCACTGCCCTGTTGCTATGGGTGTTGTTCTGAACATCAGAGGAGTGACACTGCAATGTTGTGGCTCATTGGTGGAGCAAGTGGAAACAGTTCTGATTGGCTGGGGTTTTTTTGCATGTGGGTGAGATAGAGAGTTAAAATAAATGGCAGTTCCATTTGTCACTTAGCAAGTAACACATCTTGGTGCTTGCTGTTATTATTTGCAGTGCTAGGGTGTTTATTTGTATTGCTACTTTTTATATCTGGTTGATCCTGCATTTTGCTGAGGGCAGCAGTAGTGAGGGAGCGTTATGATGGGGTTAGGGAGTGAGCAAGTGGGACAACTTTAATGACAGTAGCATTCATGAACATGGTTCAATAAAGGCAGTCTGGAAAAAAAAGGCAAACTGTTTTTTGTTTTTCTGATCTCGTGAGCCTCTAAGAAGAAACTGCTTGCAGAGAAAAACAGGAGTGGACAGACCAGGAGCAGGTAAGCAAGCAGCATCAGGGGTTGAGGCAAGCAGGGCTGGCAGCTGCAGTATTTACAGAGGACAGCGTGCAGCTAGTGGAACGAGGAAGTGTGTGTGCAAAGTTGTGCTATCGGGGTTGGGGGGTTGATGATGACAGTACTATGTGAATAAATGGGTGTTGATGACAGTACTATACTAATAGATTTGTGGAGCACAAATTTATCAGTATAATACTGATATCATCACTCATTTATGCATACAGTTGGCCTGATAAGCATTTCTATCAGGAGGCTTCAGAGTCTACAACTATCGCATAAATATGAAACATAACATAAACAAGCAAATGGCCATAAACAAAACTTATAGAGCAACCTCCCAGAAACAAACTTAAGTGGTACACAGCCAGTAAATAAAGATGTGGAGTACACTTCTGTACTTATGTATGGGGTTAATACCAGCTGCCATCCCTTTAAGTGCTCTCAGAACTATGTAGCAAATATTATGCTAATTACTATCTTAGCAGGGGCTAGAAACCCCTTACATTCTCTTTCAGTCAGTCAGTCAGTCTGGAGCTAGTCCTCATGAAGAGAACATCTGTTGTACAGAATAAACACAATTTATTCATTTATTTTATGCATCCATCAGTTTGTTCACATGGTCAGCAAGGGGTCCTCGCCAGCAGCAACAGATGGGTCTGACAGACCAGAGAGAGAAGGTAAGGGTCTTTTAGTGGCTGACCAGCACCAAAATGCCACACATGGTGCAGAATGCAGTCCTTCTTCTGCCCTGGCCCCATCTCACTTATCTTCATCACTGGGTACACAAGTCATCACCCAGCATGCCTCAATTGTCTGAATGCTAATTAAAAACAGTGCAGAGAGAGAAAAACATGAACTATATCCCGTCTTGTACAGCAGCCTGCAGCCTACCTACTGTACTAAGACTGTCATTGAAAATCTGCCTCTGAAATATATATATATATATATATATATAGTATATATCTGCCAACTAAATGTGGGACTCCAATGCTCCAGTCCTTTTTTTTTTTTTTGCAGTTAATTTGTTTATACTCCTGGTCCCTGGCGGCGATATTTTGTCAGATCCCCCAGCCCCATTCCTTGCTCGCTGCCTACCTTTCCAGCTGCCCCATAACTTGCCCCTGTGGTGAGGCAGCAGGGATCCCTCAACCCGCCTAACTCATGGATCCAGTGCTGGAAGGTTACTGCCCATCGTGGAGGCAGTGACTGCGGGAATCAACTTTCATTCTTGCAGCACCAGGACCCCTTTTTCCTCCAATTTTCTTTGTCCCTGAGCCAAGGCGTGCAATGATGCCGCAAGGAGTGAGTGCACATGCTTCTGTACGCACTCCTCTAAGTATCTGCCTTGTCTCCCCTCTTCCATAGCATTGGCGCACCAGCCCCCAGCCTCCGCTAGGAGCCAGTCATGCACCGAGTGCTGGTGTCCCCCCTTCCCGGAGAAGGAGAGTAGTCCTACGGACACTTGATCCTTCTCTTCCCCTGCCAACCCCCAGCAGCCCATGCTCATTCCCAAACATGGGTCACCAGCGTAGCTGAGGTATGGCGTCCAGTGCCTCAACCCTCAGTGCCACTGGGCCAGCCAATGCTCCAGTCCTTTATAGACTGCAGTGCAAGAAGTTAAGTTTTCACAGCCTAAGCTGCATGACGCTGCAAACTGCACCCCCTCCATGCAGCATTACCTCATGGCAGCCTGTCTGCAAAAGAACTCCTACTTGCCAAGCAAGCTCTCCTACAGCAGGGATCACAGTTAAAAAACAAAAAGAACAAGAAAAGCAAAATTCAAATAAGCCCTCATGCTGCCTCCTGACTTTGATTCCTCCAATAAGAGACATATTGTTGCCAGCTGCTGTCAAATCTCCCTCCCACTCTCTCAACTACATGGCTCAGCAGCTGCTCCAGAAGGGACTGTTCAATGAATAAGAAAAGGAGAGTGAGAGCAGAAAAATAAAAATACCTGCACCAGGAGTGCACTTGTGCCTTGGCCCTCCCGCACTAGCTCCGCTCCTCCCAGAACTCTGACTGCTGCCTGCCAACACGGTGGCTCAGCTCCTCCTGAAATGGCCATGGCAGCTCTTCCCTGGCACACGCAACTGCACAGAGCTCTGTTCCCTCCCACATCTGCAGCAGGCTCGCTCCTCGGTTCTCCAGCTTGCTCCCCAGCCAGCCAGCTCCACTCATAGCCACTCTGCAAGCAAACGCGGCTCTGGAAAGAACTCTGGCCCACTCAATGCCACAACAGACCGCAGCTCCTCCAGTGATCTGCTCACTCCTGCTCTGCATTCCTCACAGCTACACAGAGCCTCTGTTCCCCTTGGCCACACAATAAATAAATCAAAATAAATCAGGGCTGCAATGGAGTGCTCCTCTGCCCCACTTGGCAATGCTACAGAAGGACATTCAGAAATAAATGAAGTACAGGCTGAAGGAGCCCATGGGGCACAAATAAACAGGCAGGAAAAAACAAACAAAGAAGCAGGGCACAGCAATAAATACATAAATTACCAGGGGGTAGAACATAAAAATAAATGGAGAAAATACAAGGGACAGCAGGGAAACAAACAAATAATAGGAAAACAGAAAAAAAAGAGCATAAGCACAACAAAGGAAGCAAAATAAATATAGTAGTTCCCCCCTTGCCACTCACCACAATCTAAACCTGCCATTTTCCCATCTTGTCTGGGGAAGAAGGACTGCAGCACGGCAGTCGCCATTTTGCCCATTGTAGAAGCAGCCAGACAGCCTCGTGACAAGGATCCTCCATTCTGTGTTCATTAAAACAGCAAGAAAGAAAGTGACCCTTAAACCCCCTACTGGCAGCCATCTTGCTACAGTCACAACACAGGAACTGCATGTCAAAGTTCGGTGGCCATCTTGTGAAGGGCACAAAATGACCTCACTCCATTGAAATCAATGGCAAATCTATTGAAATGAATGGACACTGCAACAAATAGCTAATTTTTGCAATGAAACTTTTATTTAAATAACAGACAACACAGAATTGAGTGGGAATTGTTTATTAAAATGTCATTTGATGAACTTTGCTTGTAAATAATTGTACTTTTGTCTACAAATATATTTTCTGCTTGGCACTTCATCTACTACACAACGTCCCATCTCCTGCATGACAGCAACTCCTTCTCACCTGTACGACCTTCAATCGGTGAAGAGCAGTTCATCTCCAACCACAATGTCCAAAGACAATGTAGATATGGGCACCGGAGCATCCGGAGTTCTATCTTCACCCACCTCAAGGGTGTGGGGCTACAAAATAGAAACTATCCTGCATGACATCCAGTCTTCCATCTCAGCTCAAGGAGCACCAGCTATGCAAGCCATTCAAGATGACCTGGCCTACAGTAAAGTTATTTCACCACTGTCCATGGTCCATACCTGCCTTCAACCAGTACCCTTCTCAGCCTTGCCTCACAAAGCCACTGTCGACTGGCTCAAACAATTCCAAGCCTGGATTTCCTTACATGGTTGGACTGATCCTTTGCGTATTTCCAATGCCTTGTGCTCATTTCTGAGAGGGAATGCTATTTCATGATTCAGCACACTTCCAGAACAAGTCAAAGTAGATACTGCCACTCTGTATACAACCTTCAAAGCCATTTTATTCAAGCACATCTGCCCTGGTTATTGGAGCAGCAGCTGTGGGAACGCACCATGCAACCCTCTGAATCTCTAGAAGCCTTCATAGTGAACATTGAATCTTGCTGTAGATGTCTGCAGAAACCTGAAAAAGAGCAAATCACAACTTTTGTCCAGGGACTGCTTCCTCAACTCCATCTTTATGTAATCCAGCAGAAACCAGCTACCTGGATGGACACAATCTGAGCTGCATGACATGCACAAGAGTCCATATTAATGTCCCAGACCACCAATGTACAAGTGCCTCAGTCACCACAGTTAGTCTCACTCGCAACATGTGTCCAGCAGCAGCAATCAATGATAGAGACACTTACCACAACTGTCAATAGCCTGCACCACAGCTCAGCTGCTTCTTCTGCTACCTCTGTCAATGCTCTTCAACCATTTTGACAGTGACCTGATCCACCTCCGCCTTCACGAGAGCCTGTGACCTGCCAGTGGTGTGGATTCAGAGGACACACTGCTGCTGTCTGCCGAAAGCTACAGTATCACAAAAGAAATCAAGGGAACCAAGGACGCCCATCACAGCACAATCAGCAAGATGATGGCAATTACTCCCAAGATCATGGGAACACAGCAACTGACTGCCCCTCTGACTCTCACAATTCAAACAAACCACAGCCTCTAACTGCTAAATCAGGCACACTCTCACTTCAAGGGGCAAAGGTACCTGTCATCAGATCACCTCTCCTAGCAAACTATGTGCCTGTAGCCATTGGAGATTGGTCCACGCATGCCTTGGTTGACACTGGAGCAGAAATCTCAGTTATCAACAACAGTATTCTGAACAACCAAGCTGTTCGTCATGTACCTAATGTCTCTCCAGCTGACCTAAAGTACATTATCACAGCAAGTATAGCTACAGTACCTATCACAGCCATGTTCCATCTCAAGCGCCACTTTGGCTCACAGCAAGCGTCAAAGCGGCAGCGGCTAAGTGGGACAGCAAAGTGGAGAGAGGAGTCTGACCGGATTGTGGCAGGCTCTGTGGCTGACTATTCAATCCATTTGTGAACTGCAACTTTGGACCATACAGTCTGCTGTTTGTGAGTGAATATCGAATGCTGTGGTCTTGTCTGATTTACCCCCCTCCCTCCCATTCTGTGAGACTGAATAACTTTTAACTGTTTTAAAGTTAACTTGAGCTGCTATATGGACTGTTGTGTGTGCTGCATGGAGTAAATCAATCTCTGTTGAGCCTGCATTTGAAGTAATTGCTGCTGAGAATTTCAATCTGCTCAAAGCATCGTGGAGTGGAGATTGAACTTGGTTGCTAGCCAACAGTATACTAGATTAGCCGTATGCTGCACCATTGTTAACACCAGTATGCTTATTGAACTTAGCTCTGGTCTCCACGATTTTCCCATTGTTGGCAGCTCTGGGAAGTGGAGGAGGGGCGACTTCAATAAAAGGGCTGCTTTTCCATACAGCAGCAGCGTCAAAGCGGCAGCGGCTAAGTGGGACGGCAAAGTGGAGAGAGGAGTCTGACCGGAGTGTGGCAGGCTCTGTGGCTGACTATTCAATCCATTTGTGAACTGCAGCTTTGGACCATACAGTCTGCTGTTTGTGAGTGAATATCGAATGCTGTGGTCTTGTCTGATTTACCCCCCTCCCTCCCATTCTGTGAGACTGAATAACTTTTAACTGTTTTAAAGTTAACTTGAGCTGCTATATGGACTGTTGTGTGTGCTGCATGGAGTAAATCAATCTCTGTTGAGCCTGCATTTGAAGTAATTGCTGACTGGAGTCAGACCGGGGACGGACTGGGCCACTTGATTCTGTAGCACTTTGTTTAGATTTTGTTATATATTGGGTTTGTATTTACAGTGTTACTATGACTAACAGAGGGATAATATTGTGTGTAGCATACATAGCTTGTGTTTTGTGCATTGATGGGTTATTTAGTCCTACGTGTGTTAACAGTGATTTTAGAATGTATGAAAATAATCAGACAAGTGAGATTCAGACTCAGCGACAAGTTTTTGTTTCTAATTACAGTTACTTATTTGGGGTAAAGGTTAAATATATGAGTTATAATTTGGGGTACAGTGTTAGGAAATATAAGATACGAAAATGTGTTCTGCTTGTTTGCGTAAGGACCTGGACACATCATTTACTTTTACTAATTCGGTCTGGCAATGTAGAAAGTAATCCCGGTCCTTTAGCAAATGATGTGGCAGATAGTGATTATTTTTTGCAATATTTTCATGGCTTTAAAATAATGCACTTTAATGTTCTGAGTTTAATATCCAAATTTCATGAGGTGGAGTCGTGGATTAGTTTATATGATCCGGATGTCTTGGCATTGACTGAAACTTGGTTAACTTCATCTGTTTTTGAAACTGAACTTTGTATACCTGCCTATAAACTGTTTAGAAAAGATCGTGTTACTGGTAGAGGGGGAGGGGTTTTGTTCTATGTTAAGGAACATTTAGTGGTAAATGAGATTAGTATTTTTAATGGTAACTTGGACTATTGTGAACATATCACTATTCAGCTAACATTGGGACTTGTTAAGAAATTAACTATTTGTTGTGTATACCTTCCACCTAGTGGTAGTAAACTAGGCTTACAGGAATTTGTAAACACTTTAAATACTAGGGCCTTTACAGAGTTGATAGTACTGGGGGATTTTAATTTAAATTGGATGGGTTCAGGCATAACAAAGTTAAATACTGTTTTGTTTCAGTCCGGTTTACAGCAAATTATTACTCTGCCCACTCGACACAACAATAGATCTGGAAATCATACATTGTTGGACTGGATATTAACAAATAGGCCTATTAATGTGATAAAATGTGGTTTGATTTCTGACGCGTTAAGTGATCATCACCCAGTATTTTGTATCTGGAATCATGGGGGAATGAAGAAGCCTAAGCCAATTATAAGGATTTCGAGATCATTTTCTAAATTTGATGTGCATTCTTTTTGCACACAGTTGGGTAAAATAGATTGGCCTTTTTTACATTCTATTCCTGATGTGGATTCTGCCTTGAATTTTTTTATGAATGAGTTTACACATGTTCTGGATCAGTTTGCCCCCCTTGTTAAAAGAAGGGTTCGAGGGAAAACTCATGGGTGGTTAACATCTTCTTTGATCAAACTCATGAGATGATGAGATAAGGCTTGGAAAATGTATAAAATTAATCATTCTGTTTCTGGTTATCATGTTTACAGGACTTTAAGGAATCAGTGTAAGGCTAAGATAAGGAAGGCTAAAACAGATTTTATCTGTCATAAACAATATGAAGGACTGTCTAATACAACTACTTTTTGGAAAACAATTAATACTCTGATAAAGCCTAATGTTTGTCAATCAGGTTCAATGAAGCTGAATGGTGATTTGTTGACTTGTCCATTGAAAATAACTAACAAGTTTAACTCAAAATTTACTGCATTATTTAACTCTTATGGTGACCAGTCTGAGGTGAACCATTTAGGAATGACTGAAGATCTTATAGATAATCGTAAGTTTTACTTAAGGATTACTACTCCAAAAGAGGTTGAGAGGCTGCTACGGTGTATTAAAAGGGATAGCTCAGCTGGTTCTGATGGTTTATGTCCTAGTTTGTTGGCAGATGCTGCTTCAGTTTTAGCATTTCCAATTAGTGTTATTTTTAATTTGTCTTTTGTGACAGGTACTATACCTAACATATGGAAACACTCCTTGGTTACTCCAATTCTTAAATCTGATTCACAACAGGAGTTTGGTAACTATAGACCCATTTCTATTTTGTCTGCTTTAGCTAAAGTTCAGGAAAGAATAGTTTATAATCAGTTGACTGGGTCTGTGGATTGCTTTGGATTACTGTCTCAGAACCAACATGGCTTCCGAAAAGGAAGGAGCACTGAGACTGCCTTGGTCGAGTTCACGAACACGGTACTTAATGGCATGGATAAAGGGTGCCTGATGGGTGCCGTGTTCGTGGACTTGACCAAGGCATTTGATTCAGTTAATCATCCGCTGTTGGTTTCTAGACTTGAGTTTTGGGAGCTGGTGAGTCTTTCTTGGACTGGATGAGGGATTATTTAACTAACAGGTTTCAAAGGGTTAAGTATAGGGGTGCCGTATCAGATTCTGTATTGGTTAAGTGTGGGGTCCCACAAGGCTCCATTTTGGGGCCACTCTTGTTTTCTTTGTTTTTTGATCAATTAGTAAGTGTGACTAATAATGCTTCTTTAACCCTTTCTGCTGATGATGCAATAATTTACATGCAGGGTTCGTCTGTTGGAGACCTAGGTGTTTCCTTAACAGAGGAAATGTGTAATTTCTAGTTTTCACTTATGGCTTGTAAGTTAGTCTTAAATAGATCAAAGACAAAGGTGATGGTTTTTGGAACCCCTCCTAGATTAAGATCTGAGGTTAATAAATTGGAAGTTAAATCTCTTGATGGAGTATTGTTTGATCATGTAGACACATTTCAATATCTTGGGGTATTACTAGATTCACACTTAAGTTATGAACCTCATTTTTTGAGGGTTATCTCAAGAATACACTGTAGATTGGCTCCTTTGTATAGAATTCGTTCATTTCTTATTCCTGAGTCTAGGTTAGCTATTTCCAAGCATTGTTTAGCTCCCATTGTGAACTATGCAGCTATAATTACTGACACTGCTTCTGTGACAGTGATCTCAAAGAAATCCACCTTACTTCATTTGATAGCCAAGTTTGATTTAAATTGTCCTAAATTATCTCACCGTTGTGTGACTTTGAAAGAAATGGGCTGATTACCGGTTTCTGTAAATTTTCAATATTGTGTGGCTAAGTTTATACATAGAATTGTAAATTATGGGATTCCACATAATATTTGTAAATGTTTGAGACCGCATAATGATGGTTATTACTCTAGACATAGGTCAGATAGTAGGTTTTTTGAGATTCCATTCATGAAAACTAAAAGTGGACAAAGATATTTTGCTTACATTGCTCCATTTACCTGGAATGAAATTCCTTATGATATTAGGCGGTTATGTTCTGCCAAAAAGTTTGCTGATGTACTAAGGATGTACTTTGAATCCCAATTTAACTGTAAATGTTTTTTATGACTCAATTTTTGTAACAAAGACACTTTGGGCCAGATATTCAAAACTTTGCCCCGGGGCAAAATTAGCACTGCCTGGCGGGCAAACTTAGCCCAGAGCACAGAGCAAGCTATATTCAAACGGAACAGCCCAGGGCAAACAGCTTCCGAATATAGCATGGTAATGAGGCCATGCAAACTGGGCTGGGAGTGCAGGGCAAACATTGCCCTGGAATAAGACAGCACTGAATAAAGCAACCAGGAAGTGCAACCCACAACAACAACACAGTACACAGCAACATGAGGGCAGGTACAGACGAACTATGTGGCCAATGTGTGTGCCAGCAAATGCATGGACTCAGTACAGCTGCAGGAAGCAGCAGATGTGAAAGAACAGTGATCAAAACTGTATATTATTCCCTCGTCATAGCGCCGCGCTAACACATTAGCGCAGCATTAGCGCAGAGCTAAGCAGTTAGCCCGGGGCAAACACGTTTGCCTGGAGCAAAAATGTGCCATATTCAAAAGTGCCATGCAAATGAGCCTACTTAGGTAGTCTCTGGGAAAACAACCGGATTAGCATCTCATTATACCCTGATTTGCATGCAGTTTGCCCAGCGTTACTGCAGGGTCCCACAGAGCCACCTGTAGGTCAGTCTGGAAGTACAGGGGCTGACCAGGTCCAACCGCAGCTCCACCTGTAGGTCAGTCTGGCAGTGCACGATGATAGCTGGAGGCTACATGTACAGCATAGCATAGCATATTGTACCCCAGGGACAGAACAGCATAGGCACAGGTGGTGGTGGTGCTGCATGCAACTGTCACACTGTAGGGCATTCTACAGTGCATAGCAGACACTACAGTAGCAAGGGGGCCAGTAGTGTGAGGGACACAGCACTGCCTATGGTGTGTAGGGCAGTGATGATGACTGCACTGTACACAGTGACAGGCCCAACCTGCAGGTGTTTACTGACAGTGGACATTACTGTTACACTGTTGTGTGACCCACAGATGCCGTACCTGTGGCATGGGATGCTCACAGTGGCATGTACATTTCTGGCTTTGTGTGCTGTGGCAGTTGTACAACTGTGCGATATGTGTCCGGGAGGGCATATATTATCCAAAAGGCACACTAGTGTTAGGGGTATTCCCAATACTGGCCCATGTGCACTGCATGATGTGTCCCAGCCTTGTGGCCACACCTGGTCTGTGGCACAGCCTTGCCACCCATACATGCTCCCCTCAATATCCTCCATGCCCACAGTGCTGCATGTGTGTGCTGGCATCTGTTTGTGTCCACAGATGTGTGGTCTGCAGGTGTGTGCTGTATGGCCACACTGCCATGCTGTCCGCTGGTGGCAGGGTCACCACTTACTGCCTGGCATGGCTGGGACTGGTGGCAGATGATGGCATCATTGTGATGCCATCAGTTAGCAGCATGCTTCCTCTATGTTTGGCTTTATCTATGTGTCATATTTATTTGATAGGGTCGCACAAAACCCGTACTAAACCCGCGCTAACACCGCGCAAAGTCAAAGTGTTGTGCAAAGCTGATTGCCCAGGGTTAAGACAAGCTTTTCCTGGGCGGTAATTTGCACCGCACTAAGTGTCTCGCTAAGCCACGCAAAATCACTTAGCGCGGGCGCTAGTCGCTGAATATAGCATTGTGCCTGTATTCATGTCAGTTTGCCCCTTGCATACATTATAATCTTGCCTGGCGCTAATGCAGTTTGCCCGCGCTATTTGGCCTTTTGAATATAGCAGACCCGCGCTAATCCCGCGCTAAACCTGCGCAAATGGTTTTTGCCCAGCGCAAAGTTTTGAATATCTGGCCCTTTATGTCTGCAATTTGTTGTACCGTATATGTATGTTTGATTATGTACTGTATTGTCTGTATGTAATATATGTGGGTCGCACCTGTAAAAGGAACTTGTTTCCAGTGTGCTTACCCATTAAGCGAATAAACAAACAACAAACAAACAAGCTACTGTCAAGTTTTACCTGGTGCCTGACCTACAATCAGCAGTGATTCTTGGCCTGGACTTCCTCAAAGCTCACAAAGCCATCCTAGATTTGCCTTAAGCAAACTGTTACTAGATCCTTGGAGGCAACTTGCAGCTATAGACTCAGTCACTGTGCCTCCTCAGTCAGAGATGGTTTTGATTGCCAAGATTCGAGGTGAACTACATCCACAAGGTGTTGTCATTGTCACGGGATCCCCCACTCTGCATTCATCAGGTCTTCTCCCAAGAAACACCTTGTCTGCAGTGCATAGCAACACAGTCTTCCACAAATGCTGTAACTTCACAAATGAGCCCCTAGTCATCACAAAGGGTGTCAACATCAGAAAGTTTGTCTGCTTGTCTACAGGGGACCACCTCCATCTCATGCAAGAACCTCAGCCTGGTTCCACCAACTCCAGTCCTGTGAGTACTATCATGACCATTCCAGCTTCAACAGAGTTACCCCTCAGTCAGAGGCTGTCCTCTTCAAAACTTCCAGCATCTCCAACAGAAAAGCAACAACTTTTGAGAATTACCCGGATGTCTTTGTAGGTCCAGATAACAAGCTCAGATGCTGTGATATCACGCAACACACCATCAAAGTGCATCCCAATCATAAACCAATTCATCAGCGCGCCTACAAAGTGGGACACAAACAGAAACAAGTCCTAGAGGACATAATCAAAGACATGCTTGAACAAGACATTGTTGAAGAGTCTACAAGTCCCTGGGGTGCACCTTGCCTGCTGGTGGTAAAGAAGGACAATGGGTATTGCTTCATGGCAGACTACAGAAAACTCAATGCCTACATGGTGCAAGATGCTCATCCCTTACCTACAACTGAAGATGCCTTAGAGAGTCTTGGTGCAGTCAGCCCTGCTTACTTCACCACTCTAGACCTTTGGAGTGGGTTCTACCAAGTTTCCATTGATCCAGCTTCTCACCCATACACAGCATGGTGCTGCCACTTGGGACTTTTTCAATTCAAACAGTTGCCTATGGGACTTCAGAATAGTCCAGTCACATTCCAATGTGTTATGGAAGCTGTACTATGTGGGTTGTCTTGGAAATCTTGCCTAGTCTACCTGGATGATGTTATTGTCTTCAGCAGAACTTTGCCAGAGCACCTCCAGCATCTCAAAGAAATGTTTGAACATCTCAGACAAGCCAGTCTTAAGCTTCACCCAGAGAAGTGTTGTTTTGCACAGCATCAAATTCATTACCTGGGACATGTGGTTAGTTTCAAGGCATCTCTCCAGATCAAGACAAGCTATCAGCAGTCAAAGACTATCCAGAACCTAACAATCTCAAAGATGTTTGAGCTTTCCTGGGCTTGTCTGACTACTACCGAACGTTCATTTGCAACTATGCCAAGACTGCAGCTCAACTGTGCACCCTCAACAAAAAAGGATGTGACTATACATGGACTTTCGAATGCAAAGAGGCTTTTGAAACCTTGAAAGAAAACCTAATCTCTTCTCCAGTATTGGTCTACCCAAGGTTCAACCAATCCTTCAAACTCTACTCAGATGCTAGTTCCTTTGCAGTGGGCACTGTGCTGTGTCAAATTCAAGATGGAACAGAACAAGTTATCTCATGTGCTGGAATCTGTCTTTCCTCAGCTGAGCAGAACTATGTCATCACAGAAAAAGAATGTCTAGTCATGGTATTTGCAGTAAAGAAATTTGACTGTTACCTTCACTACTCCTCCTTTACAAATAGCATTGATCACTCTGCCCTCAGATGGTTATTTGAAATGAAGGAGCCAGTAGACAAATTCACCTGATGAAAAGACCTAATTGCACCTGCACACCAGAGCCAGGAGTATGTTTCACTCCAGTGAAGACATAAAACCATTTGAAGATTTAAAGGCAATTCCTTTTATTAACAAGACATAAGTCGAGTAAGCAAACAAACACTCCAGCACTTCGCCAAATAAGGCTTCATCAGATGAAACCTTATTTGGTGAAACGCTGGAATGTTTGTTTGCTTACTCAACTTATGTTGTGTTAATTAAAGGAATTGTCCTTAAATCTTCAATCAGTTTTATGTCTTCACTGGAGTGAAACATACTCCTGGCTCTGGTGTGTTAGTGCGATTAGGTCTTTTCTGTTGTTTGGGCTCCACACCTGCACTTGCACCCTGTCCCAGTCCCAGAGCACAGCACCTTTTGTTTTTTGAAATTCACCTGATGGATTGCCATGCTACAATCCTACAACTTTGAAATTCAGTACAGACCAGGTCGAGTTCACTCAAATGCTGATGGTGTAAGCTGGAGATAACACCCCTCCGCATCATCCTCAACAGCGAAGAATCTTGCTTACAAACTCTTCCCTTCCATGCCATGGATGTGCTTCCTGTGGACACTCCTACAGCACTTCAGGTTGCTTTGCTGCTACCAACTGCTTCTACAGAAAAAAGCACTAATCATCCCCTACTGCAAGCAGCCGAAGAGCTTCTCACCTCCTTTACTTCTGACCTCTCCCAGGCAACAGTCAAAACACAACAAAGAACTGATCCTCAGTTTGCAGACATAATCACATACATAGAGTCTGGAACCTTACCGCAACAAAAGAAGTATCACCAGGATGTACTTTTCCTTGCTTCACAATAGTTCCTCAATGACGATGTGCTTTTCCACATTTGGACCAAGGAAGGCAAGGACCATCACACGGATAGAACTCGTGTACCGCTAGTTGTGCCAGCCTCTCTAGTCAACAGGGGTCTTCAATCCACTCATGCCTCTCAACTTTCTGGCGGTCATATAGGAATCCACAGAACTCAAAAATACACGGCTTCACGGTTTTTGGCTGCACATGAACAAGGACATTTTCTGATTTGTCAAATCCTGCCAGCCCTGCTCCCAAAGAAAGACTCCTACCAAATCAACAAAGGCCCACATCATTCCAATGCCTGTAGCCACTGAACCATTCCAAAGAGTCAGCACAGACATTCTTGGGCCTTTACCTACATGCTCTCACTCTGGCAACAAATACATTCTTGTTTTTGTGGACTACTTAAGTATTTGGAACTAATCCCCCTGAAAGACATTAAAGCTGCCACAGTGGTAAGTGCCTTCCTCAACACAGTCATTTGTCATCATGGTACCCCATTATACCTGCATTTAGACAGAGGCACTAACTACCTTTCAACCATTGTCCGAGAGACATGCAAACTTCTTGACATCAAAAAGACTCACACAACCAGTTATCACAAGTGCCTTCACTTGTGCATAGTTATGCTTTGTATACAGTATTTACAAATGTGTAAATAATTATTTTTCTTTTTTGCCTAATGCTATATGACATAGCATACTTCTATTCATGTCCTTAGATCTGTTAATTGATATATGTCTTCCTGTTGCTCCTGTAATCTATCTATTCCTGAATTGCTATAATTGCTTTGTACTTGTTGTGTTGTCTACCTGTGTCGACCCTGAAAAAGGGACTGTAATTGTCTCAGTGGTCCTACGCAGTTACCAAAATTCAAATAAAATATATAAATAAAATCATCCACAATGCAATGGACAAAGTGAAAGAATGATTTCTACCATTCTCAACACACTTTCCAAGTACGTGGATGAGACTCATGACACTTGGGATCGTTTTGTTCCATTTGTGCAATTTGCTTACAAAACAAGCCCTTGTGTCGACAGTACAGAGTACACACCATCTTTCTTAGTCCATGGATGCCACCAAAGAACTCCACTAGACAGGGATCTCTTGCTGCTAGAAGTTCCAAAATCAGCCTCTTCCTTCATCATTCCAGTGCTGGAACAGCTTAAACTTGCCAGACTTACTGCTATCACCACATTGGGCCAGAGAAAATCTGCAATGCAGAAAATGTCAGCAGCCAAGTTGCATGAGCCTTCATTCTCCATTGGGGACATTGTGTATTTGTACTGACCTGTCCTAGTTCTGGGCACCACCAAGAAACTGCTTTGCCCCTGGACTGGTCCCTTCTACATTGTAGAAAAACTTCCTCCTGTGCATGTTTATCTATATTGCAAGTCTGATGGAAAGCTGGTACACAACAAAGTCCACATTAATCGCTTGAAACATAGGTACCTTAGTAACACCACCCCAGATGATCCCTGTCCACCAAACAATGAAGCTGCACTTGAGCCTGCCATCCTCTCTGAAACTAAGATCCCATCAGACAACTTGCAACCAGTTACTACAGATCCTTCCACTCCTGGCACTCTCCAGCCAGATTCTGCTTTGCTTGATTTGCCAGATGACCTTCCTGGGACTTCTTCTTCTCAGCCTTCTTCTTCTTCTCAGGACTCTCTCGTACACATACCAGTGTACCAGATCGAGAAGATCTCAAGGAAGAGGTTCACCAATGGATCCTGGACTTACAGAGTAAAGTGGTGTGGATTTGACAGTGCACTGAACTCCTGGGTTGCTTTTAATGACCTGAACCCATCCTGTCAGGAACTGGTGCAATCTGCTCATGCCTCCATTCCCACTGACTGGAAAAGTCGACAGAGGTCTTGAACTTTTGTTAACCAGACTCAGTGGTGGTACACCTTCCATATTTCTGGTGCTCATGTAAAAATGCCTGTTCTGCAACTGTTTTTTTTTATCCTTCTCTCTGATGGTAATTATGTGTCTTAGTAATGTGCTACACTTGTTAATTGCACTGTTTATCCTCCAGCTGCTACCCTTCCCTCCCTTCCTTTCCCTTCCCTTCTCCCTTCACTGCACTTTAGCACCTGTGGCATGACCAAGCTTCAAGTCGCTGTGGTGTTTTCCCCTTCCCCTGGCACTACTCTGACTGGTCACCAGTGTAGTCCAGATTCTTTCCTCCCCCTCCTCCTACAGTGGAGTACTGTTTTGTTTTAAATGTACCATGCCTTGCATGCTTGAAAAAAAAAGTTTAAACTGTTATAGTGTGATATTGCTTTGTTCGAGTGGTGTTCACATTAACTTTCCTGGGGGTGATGTGGAGTACAGTTATGTACTTATGTATGGGGTTAATGCCAGATGCTGTCCCGTTAAGTGCTCTCAGAACTATGTAGCAAATAGTATGCTAATTACTATCTTAGCAGGGGTTAGAAACCCCTTAGAGTCTCTGTCAGTCAGTCAGTCTGGGGCTAGTCCTCATGAAGAGAACATCTGCTGTACAGAATAAACACAATTGATTCATTTATTTTATGCATCCATCAGTTTGTTCGCATGGTCAGCTAGAGGTCCTCACCAGCAGCAACAGATGGGTCTGGCAGACCAGAGAGGAGGTAAGGGTCTTTTAGTGGCAGACCAAACCAAAACACCACAAAAGATATGTGGCAAATTGCCATTACATAAATCAAATGTGGCAAATGGCCATAAAAAAAGTAATGTGGCACACTGCCATTAACAAACGTAAGGTGGCACACAGCCAGTAAAAATAATTGAAATGTGCTGCCTAAAATAAAAAAAAGGCAAACTGCCATAAATTAAGTAAAGGGTGGCAAAATGCTCTAAATTTAAAAAAAAAAAACAGGCAAAATGCCAGAAAAAAAGTAAAAGTTGGCAACGAGCCCTACAAAACAAAACTGGCAAATTGCCATGAAAAACAGAACCCTGCCAGTGCATGAGGGATATTTCAGTCCAACATATGGCCTTCAGCTGGTCTCCACAGCTGTTGCTGTTGCTGCTGCCCTCGTGTCACAGCAGACACCTGCAGCTTGCCTGCAGTGTCCCAGAGGAGACTCCTTACCTTCCCCAGCAGGGCATGGATCCTCCTTACATGGTGCAGGGTTTTTTCTTACCATGGGCTGTAGTGCTACTTCACTCACTCTGTAGGCCTGCTGTGGATAAACACCAGGAATGCCAAAGAAAATAGAACCAACATGTGTGCCACACATGACATGGGGCAGATCTGTGGCAGGTGATCTACAAGGTACAACCTGCATGTATGTAGCATACATGACCCTCTGTGGGTCAGAATACAGTGCATACCCTGACAAACCACCCTGTGCAGTACACAGTGGCACACATGGATGTGCACCATACCAGGCATGCACATCACAGGTCCTGCTAATGGCTGTGTGTTGACTACGGACATTGCCACACACAAGGCTGATAGCATGTCTGTGGTAATGTAGGCAGTGCTGAGTGTGACACCATGGGCATCTATGTAAGGTGCCCCAAGGGAAGACACACATGTCCAGAGGTCATATGACACAGTATCATGCACATACGTGACAATAGTATGCTGTGTGATGCAGGTGACAGTGGTGAGGCATAGGGTGGGTGGAAGCTAATAGACCATATATCCAGAGGTCAGATGACAGTGTCAAGAGTGCATGTGACAATAGTATGTGTGTGTTACAGATGCTTCCAGTTCCCAGGGCAAATACAGTAAGAAAACTGAGAATTCAGGAATTTAATGAATGGCTGGGAACCTGGTGTCAAGAAAAAGGGTATGGGCTGGTAGGAGGGTGGGGTGTAATCTGGGAAGACAGCAGTCTACGCTAAAGATAGACTGCACTTAAACGAGGAGGGAAAGAAAGTACTGAAGCAAAGGATTGGTGAGTACATTGAGGAGAATTTAAATTAGAAGGGGGTAGCATGAGGGTTAGAGGTACTCAGAGACCTTGAGATGGGAAACCATATGGGTTTACCCCCCATTGTGTGGGTGGCTGTTTGTCTGTGTCTGTAGATTAGTTTTTGTGGATTTTCATGTTTTTCTACTTGGAGTAACTACGCCATTCTTGCACACAACATCTGCAAAAGTCTCCTGGACTGAATTTCTGCAAAACATCACCACCAGGTATCAGCATTTTAATTTTAAATTAACTTTTTGGAAGCCATCCAAGGAAAACTAAGAGTAGCAACTAAACCTGACAAACTCTTTGATGCTGGGTCCTACACTGAACCACATTTTCATCTGACCTGCTCCTAAAGAATCTGTGCTTGTCTCTGAGGTCCATTTAGCAACCACTTTGAAGAACAAAGGAAAGATACAAACAAAAGGTTTTCACATCCTGCATAAGTCCAGGCCACAGATCATCACCACCAGGTATTTACTGATTGATTGATTGATTGATTGAAATGTTTCACCAGGAGGGCACACTGAACAAAAAATTGCTCATCTCACGGTGCTACCTGGGGGGAGGGTTACATAAGGATGAACACAAGAGCAGTTACAAAATTGGGTGTGAACAGGAAGACAGATTAATACAACTGTGAAGGAACAGTACAGCCAAAATACAATTTGTGTACAATATTCAAAGGAGATAACGGAGTATAGTATAAAAATAACATGCAAGCCAAATAATGAGACAGTAATAAAATATAAAATAACATGCAAGCCAAATAATGAGACAGTACAAAAACTTTAGGGCGGTGGCATACCAGGAGCAAACTTAAGGTAAAGCAAGTGCTGAATGAGCGGGAATTGTATTTGTAACTAAGTGCTGTGAGGCTAGGAAGTGGGAGGGAAGGGTAAAGAGGGTACCTGGGTGCTGGAGGAGAGAAGCAGCCAATCCAGGTGACCCTTCAGAACATTGAGAGCCCTGCAAGGGGGTAGTATTGGAAGGTTGAAGTGAGGAATAGAGGAAGTTAAGGAGGGTTAGAGCAGATACTGCTGGGAGACAGAAAGTCGGAGAGGGCAGAGTTAAGGGAAAAGGAGGCAGAGGAGTGACATATTTGAGGGGGAAGGGAGTTCCAGATTTTAGGGAGGTGATGAGGAAAGGCAGACTGACCAATGAGGGTGGATTGGGAGGTTGGAAAGAGGAGAAGGGGGAAGTTAAGGAAGGTCAAAGCAGATGCAGCTGGGAGAGAGGAAGTTGTGGAGGGCAGAGTTAAGGGAGAAAATGGAGAAGTGATGAATTTGTGGGGGAAGGGAGTTCCAGATTTTAGGGAGGCGATGAGCAAAAGGCTGTCTGGCCAATGAGGGTAGAACGGTATGGAACCACCGTGGTGCATGAGCCTCTGTATCTAGGAGAGTGGGAGGATGGAGGAGGGGTAGAGAGCAAGGATGAGAGGTAGGGAGGAAGTTCGCCAAGCCAGAGTTTGGAGGTTAGTTTGGTACACTGGGAGATGCAACTGTTAGATAGTGGGGTGAAAGCTAGGGAGCAATAGAGTACACAATGGTGGGTAAGAGGAGGAGAGTTGAGGGCAAAGTGGCAGAAGGAGTTAAAGAGATTGTCCAATTTGGTCAGGGAAGATTTGGAAGCAGCACCATAGACTACATCGCAGTAGTCAAAGATGGGGAGTATCATCTTCTGGACAAGTTCACGCTTCGCAGGCGGCGGGATGCAACTGCGATTCCTGTATAGGGCACCAAGCTTGGGGTACAGTTTCTTCAGGATTGCATCGATATGCACAGAGAATTTGAGGTGTTGGTCCAGCCAGACCCCAAGTTATCTAAATGAGGATGTGTCCTCGAGAGTTGTCCCATCTAGGGTGTGAAAGGAGGGTAGGGTGGGGAGCCTAGAGAGTCTCTGCCTGGTGCCAAGGGTCATGGAGACTGTCTTCTTGGAATTGGGGAAGAGCTGATGGGAGGTAAACCAAAGCTGGACTTGGCTGAAATCATGTTGCAAGCTGGTTTCCAGAGCAGCAGGGTTTTTGACTGAACTGTACAAGACAGTGTCATCGGCATACATATGGATAGAGGAAGTAGAGAAGGCAGTGGGAAGATCATTTAGGAAGATGGAGAAGAGCAGGAGACCAAGCGCTGAGCCCTGGGGGACTCCGGTGTTGATGGGGCACGGAGATGAGATAGAATCAGCGATTCTAACCAACTGCGACCTACCGATGAGGTAGGATTTGAACCAGTTTGTGGATGACAAGGCAAGGCCTGCAGCAGTAAGAGAGATGAGTAGCAGGGTGTGGGAGACAGTGTCAAAAACTTTGGCTAGATCACCAAAAATGGCTCAGGTGATCAGGCCGTCGTCCATCCCAGTGAGGATAGAATCGATGAGCCTGAGGAGAGAAGTGGTTGTTGAGTGGTTCTTCCAGAAACCAGATTGGAAAGGGGTGAAGAAGGAGGAGCCAGTGAGAAAAGAGGAGAGTTGGGAGAGAACCTGGTGTTTTTGGAGTTTAGTGAGGGAAGGAACAAAAGAGATAGGTCGATAGTTACCAGGCGTGAATGGGTCGCCACCCTTAGGGAGAGGAAGGACGATGGCATGCTTCCAGGAGGTGGGGACTTGGGGGTCCAATTCCAAGATGACTGGTGTAACTTGCACGCAGTTCTGAGTTACGCCAGTCACCCCTATGCCAGGGACTCTATGCCGCATTCCAGAAGCGGCAGGGTCCCGGCACTTGTGACAGACGAGATACACCATGCATGTGGCGGTTGCCCATGCATGGCATATTGCAGCCGCAGGTCACAACTCACGCCAGGTGACAGATGGTCCCCCAAAGCCCACATGGCATAGGCATCCGGGGGGTGCACCAAATTCAGACCCCGGGGGTCCCTGATGATCGGGGGTTGGGGCAGGGGTGTGCTACAGGGGGTTAAGGTTTCCCTATGGCACCATCACTGGGGATTTACATGGTGGCATCTGATGGTGCCAGCCATTGGATGCCACTTAGGACAGCTTTGAGCTGTAGGAACTTCCCTACACCACTGCAGCTTTGGGAATTGCAACTGCGGGTTACGACAGCCACCCACCTGGAATTGGCTATGTAGATGTTGTAACCCACAGAAGTGCCAAAGGTTGTGGGCTGCGGGATAAGTTTTGTCCTATCTTGTGATTGTCGCAGCCCACAGATGCACTGGCACAAGTCGACTCCTGGAATGGCACCGGGCATATCACATGGCGTAAGTCACGGGCTACGCCATGGAGAGTGGCGTATCCCACCTTACGCCAGCATAGCCCGACTTGGAATCGGGCCCCTGAGCAGTTGTGAAAGAGAGTTTTAAAATTAAGGAGATAGGATAAGCAATAGCAGAAGCAGAGAGATAGAGGAATTTGGAATGGAGGTCATCAGGAAAGGACCCTTTAGAGGGGTTAAGGGAGAGAAGGGCACTTAAAGCTTCTTCAGGGGAGTTAACAGAGAAGGAGAAAGGGGTGGAGGCAGAAGCTGGAGGTGCTGAGATCAGTGTCGGAGTTTTAAGGGGAGGGAGGGAACTAAGGAGAAAGAAGGTGCAAGAGGTGTATTACACATTAAATTCATTTGCCACCAAGCTAGGATCGGTAACCAGAGAGTTATTTACTTTGAGAACAGGGAGGGAGGACTGAGAGGGAGGGGAGAACAGAGCATGGACCACCTTCCAAAATTTGGAAGGGGAGTTTATGTTTGTAAGGAATGAGGATTTGAAATACTCAGACTTAGCCAGTCTGGTAGCTTTTGTGCAAGAGTTACATAGCATTCTGTATGTAATAGAGTCACTAGGGTGCTTTTTTTTTATTTTAGTCTTTGGTAACCGGGTAGGGCCCACTAGGCACAAGTGCCTGTTTCCAGGGGTGACCTGGGAGCTTTGTAAGGCAAGGCAAGGCAAATTTTATTTTTCTGGCCTCCAATCCCAGAGGCTCTGGGCACTGTACAAAACACAAAAATTTAATTTCCACATACATAAATATAAAATATACCATCATGCAAACCCAATTACTATATATAAACCCTCTTTAGTTTTAAAAGGACTGGTAACAGTAGTATCAAACAAAATCTGAAAAGACTGGACTGTAGATTTGTGTATTTTCCAAGCCCAGTCTCGCTCCCAGAAACAGGCCAGTAATTCAGGGAAGATGAATCCCACAGACTCTGGTCCTCCTGAAGAGAGCCAATTCATTCCCAGTAGAGATGAATTTGTCCTTGAAGTAGTCAAGGGCATGATCAATGGAAGTGGCAGAGGAGAGAGGGGCCCAATCTGTGGAGGAAAGTTCAGCTATGAGTGGGATAAGATCTAGGGATTTGAAGGAGCAGAGCTGAATGATTTTGGGAGAGGGTTTAGGGTGATGAACTTTGCGAACCATGAAAATGGGGTTATGATCACTAAAGGCAGCTGGTAAGATACCTGCCCTGATGTTGCGGTGTGGATGGGTAGAGAGAGCCCAGTCAAGAAGAGTATGGTTTAGCATTCTGTGGTTTGGGCGTGTGGGCTCCAGTATTAGTTGAGAGAGATTTAGTGCAGTGACATCATTTCGTATCTTATTCATCTTGAGGGACAACCAATTTAGGTTCAGGTCACCCAAAATAAACAACTCCCCAGATTGTGAGATAGAGATAATAGAGGGTAGACGTCACACCACAACCAAAGGTTGGGTGTTTGGGTGGCAATAAATACCAGCAACAAAAATTGGAACACTGTAGGGAAGGGTAATTTGGGTAACAAGGGCCTCACACACATCGGTGGTACAGGAAGATAGGGACGTTGTGTATTGCAGAGAGGACTGAATATACATGGCCACCCACCCACCACAGCCTGACCGATCTTGTCTGGTGAGGGAATACCCGGGCATAGCAATGGCACTATCAAGGATGCTATTCTTAAGCCAAGTCTCTCTAATTATTAAAATGTCTGGAGTGTAAGAAACCGCTAGGGTTCGAATGAGGTAAATTTTAGGTTGCAGGCTGCGGATGTTCAAATGAAGGAGTTCAGCCCATTCGGGATCAAAGAGGAGGCCTCAGAGTTGGAAGTAATGGTATTAGGGGAAACAGCCAAGGGGAATGTGGCAGGAGGGCCAGAATTGGGATGGATGTTCCCAGATGATAGGAGAAGGAGATGGGCTAGGATGAAATAGTGCAGTTTAGGACATTTGTATAGACGGGTCGAAGTCAGGGAGGGTGAGGGAGCAGTAGATGTAGGAGTGAAGGAAGTAAGAAGATGAAGATAGGCAGAGTGGTTTGGAAGGGGAAAAAGAGAAGCAGGAAGGGGAAGGGGAAATTAGACCATTTTTCGAAAGGGTTGGTGGTGTGATTGCAAGATTGAAGGAGGCAACCAGGGGGAGTGGGGAAAGCAGATGCAGTGAGTGGGATGGGGAGGGGGTAGATAAAAGTAAGAACCAGGAAGGGTGGAATGAAGAAGAAGAGGGTAAACATTTTTTGAGGATGGGGGACTGGGTGCCAGTTTCAGGGTTATAGAGAGTGGAGCAACCCTGAGGGAGAAAAAAGGAGGGAGAAGGCAGCGCTCCCTTGTGTGGGAATCAGCTGAGCGAAGCGGAGTGGTGCTGAGGGAGAGCACAGTGGCAGAGGAGGGATTGGGGCCAGGGGCAGAGCCAAGGCATATTTAATAGAGGTCAGGGCCGGGTGGGGGCGGGACAATAATTAAAATTGATATTATGTTGAGTACAGCTATACAGGTTCAAGGGAGCTAGAATGCAGTTTTTAAAATAGCGCTGAAGCAGAGATTGAAAAGTGAGCCAAACAGAGGAGAGTAGGGTCTGGAGTCGTCCAATAGGAGCCGAGTCCCATCTAAGGCTGCAACCAAGGTCCAGGCAGGGGAGAGCGGCAACTAAGAAGGACAGGATCCAATTACCTGAGTCGGTGCGGCAGGCAGCAGGAGGTTCGCTGCCGGCTCTGTTCTCTTGGGCCATGTCATAGGTTGCACAGCACCGCCTCAAGGGTGCTTCAGCTGGAGGAGAGGTAGAAAGATATTAAGGGATGGCTTAAAGAAACTGCAGGCAAGTCTGGGAGGTGAAACAGGGGTGGGCTTGGGAGAGGGACAATACAGAAGGGAGTGAGGTGAGAAAAGGAGGAGGGAGGGTGAAAGCAGTTGGTGCTGAAGTGAGGGGAATTGAGAGTGGGGTTGGGGGCACAAGACAATGGTGCCAGGGTTGCAGGAGTGCAGGCTTTGCAGAAAGCTGGGCATGAAGAGCTAGGGAGGTGGTGAGGTGAGGGTGTGCTGGTGGGGGCAGAAAAGAGAAACAGTCAGAGAATTAAGAGTCGGGCGAGCCAAGAATCACACGCCGAGCAGGAGCTACGGCTTCGGCTGAGAGAGTTAGAAAGGCAGAAAGGGAAGACTAGGGCTACTTAGCAGCTTTAAAATGAACACTGTAGGGCTAACACTTAGTACTGACTAGCAACATAATATTTAGATAGAAAAGAAATAAAAATCTATTAAAACAGTGTACCATAACAGGCTCCACAACATTTAAATATTAAAACCCGATATTACGTTGAATACAGCTATGCAGCTTCAAGGGAGCTAGAATGCAGTTTTTAAAAATAGCATGGAAGCAGAGATTGAAAAGTGAGCCAATTAGAGGAGAGTAGGGTCTGGAGCCATCCAAAAGGGAGCCGAATCCCGTCTAAGGCTGCCGACCGAGGTCCAGGCAGGGGAGAGTGGGCAACCAAGAAGGACAGGATCCGATTACCTAAGTCGTTGCAGGGGGCAGCAGGAGGTTCACCGCCGGCTCTGTTCTGGGCCTTGCTGCAGGCGGTGCAGCACCCGCTCAAGGGTGCTTCAGCTGAGATGGTGCGGAGGGCAGCAGGAGGTTCACCACGGCTCTGTCCAGGGCTGTGCCGCAGGTGGCGTAGCACCCGCTCAAGGGTGCTTCAGCTGAGTCGGTGCGGTGGGCAGCAGGAGGTTTGCTGCTGGCTCTGCTCTGGGCCATGCCACAGGTGGCGCAGCACCCGCTCAAGGGCACTTCAGCTGGAAGAGAGGATCAGCATTTTCATTTTAAATCAACCTTTTGGAAGCCATCCAAAGCAAAACAAAACTCCCTTGTTCACTATCAGGCTATAGACTGATGCACATTAGGGTGTGTGTGTGTCAGTTCACTGTCTGACACATGAGGGGATTTTGTATCAAGAATTGAAGGGGCTGCCACTTGTTTTCTACAGAAAATGAGTGTCTATACTTTAAGGGGCTTTTCTGCAGGGGTGGGCCTGCTATTAGCGCTAGTCCTTGCGGCAAACATTTCACTGGAGGAACCTAGATGGGAGGATAGGCTCTATGATTGGACATCCTTCAAATACTCCAACCTCCTGCTTAGCTCCAAGCGAATCACCCCTGGACTTTGGTTTTGGAAGCTGTTACGGACTGCAAGGCTAGAGTACTACCTATGCTTCCAATCTTTCCATGGAACTAAGAGACACAGATACTGGCTAAAGTATGAAGTGCTTGAGTTATGGCTACACTTACTTAGACTTGCAAGGTCGGGCGATGTCGAAAGTAACCCTGGACCTAATCTGGGTACGAACCCATCCATCACACCTCAATGGAACATGGCCAAGGGGATGAAGATGGCATATATGAACATCAGGAGTCTTACGGCTAATTTTGTGGAACTGGAAGCATGGGTGACACAATACGTATTCTCCTGATATACTTGGGCTAATGGAGACATGGTTGAAGCTGAATATTCCAGACACCATATGCACAAAAAGTGACTATAAACTTCTCCCTAGGGATCGCTACTCCTCCAAGGGGGGGGTCACCCTGTATGCCAAGGATCACTTAGCGATAACTGCCCAGCCTATGGACATAACTATTTCTTTGGAGGCCCTTCATGCAGTTCTGACTCTTGGTAACACCAAAAAAATCTATCTGATATGTGTCTACAACCCACTCAAAAGTGGCATCACTGGCTTAACTAACCTTATGGATCACTTGGCATCACATAAGTTAAAAGGAGAACTCCTACTCATGGGTGACTTCAACCTGGACTGGACTGGGAAATACTCAGGATTGTATGATGCCACACTCAGCAAGTTGCACCTGGCTCAACTAATAAAATTTCCAATGAGGCCATCAAATTGGGGAGGCCACAACTCTCTTCTGGACTGGATTGCCACAGACAGAGCTGACCATATTCAAGGCTTGGGCACTCTACCTGATGCTATCAGTGACCATACCCTGGTTTACTGCATATGGAGTGCACACATCCCAAAGCCTCCCCCCAAAGAAATGCACTTTCGGGACTTTTCCAAAATTAACATCTGCAAGCTACATGTGGATCTCTGCCACACCAACTGGTACCCAAATTACCAGGCAGATGATGTCAACATTGCTCTATCCTACCTTGTAACCACCCTACAGGAATCTCAAAATAAGCACCTTCCCATGAAAAGGAGGAGGGTCCGAGCTACAGCAACAAGATGAGTGAATAGTGAGATCCTGACCAGCATGAGGAGCAGGGACAAGACCTAGGCTACTGCAAAGAAAAGTGTCTGGCAAGCTGACTGGGATGAATATCATAGGAAGAGGAACACATGCAAGAGAGAAATTTGGGCCGAAAAAAAGGCTTACTCTCTTAAGCTACTACAGAAATCGGCCAATGATACATGTGGTTTCTGGAAGCATATTAAGACTTCCTTGGGACAAGGTGAATGCTCAACGATCACTGATCTGACTGATAATGGTGCCAGTTGCAATAACACCTATACCATTGCAAATGCCCTAAACATCCACTTCTCCGACCTCTCGGACTATGAGAGGCTGACCAATCAACCCTCTGTCTCTCCAACTGTGCCCCCAGCCAAGGCCTCCACTTTGCTTAGTTTTAAGCAGGTCACTACGCCTGAGGTTCTGAAACTTTTGAGGAAACTACTTGAGCATGGATCAGTGGGATCAGATGGCCTACTACCAAGATTCTTTAAACTAGCGGCCCCTGTTATACTGGCACCAGTTGCCAGGATCTACAACCTTTCCATCAGTAAGTGGGACGTACTGTCTCTCTGGAAGATGGCGCGAGTTGTCCCCATCCATAAGAAAGGGGACACAAAAGACATGAACAACTATCGCCCAATTGCAATATTATCAGCACTAAACAAAATTCTTGAAAAACTAGTAGCCGACCAGGTCATAGACTACAGTCAACAAAACAACCTTCTCACTCTTGCCCAACATGGCTTCAGGAAGGGGCACAGTACGGCTATGGCGCTTATCAAACTCACTAATGACATCAAGCTATCGATGGATAAAGGGCTATACACAGGAGTGATTTTTGTGGATTTAACTAAAGTGTTCAACCTGGTGAATCACACATTGCTACTAGATATGCTGGTCACACTTGGATTATCCCTAGGATCCTCAACATGGTTCAGCAGTTACCTATCTGGACGGACACAATTTGTTCAGATTGACATATGCAAATCTGATTTCTCTCCTACCAGCATCGGTGTACCACAAGGCTCAATTCTTGGACCACTACTTTTCTCACTATTTGTGAATAGGCTGCTTCAAATGTCGAGCACTACCTCTACCATCTTATACACGGATGATATGGTGTTATACACCAGCGCCATGGACATTGCCTCATAATACCACACTTGAGTAGGACTTTGCCTGTCTACGTGAGTGGCTAGTTCAAAACAAACGTCTTCTGAATACCATAAAATGGTGGCAATGCTGTTTGGATCAGCACCAAGGATCAAAGCCAGCTCTGTAACACTGGCCATACATGGCTCTGACAGTTCACTCCTGGATTTGGTGGAATCTTTCAGATGCCTGGGTATAACCCTCGACCCTTCATTGGATTTCAGCCTCCTTATCACTAACACTTGTAAGGCAGTCAATATCAAGCTGGGGCTGGCCTATAAAGTCAGAGCATCCTTAAACTCTAAGGCAAAATTAGCCATCGCGCAAGGGGGTACTGCTACCCAGCCTGACTTATGGAATCACTTTCTATAAAGATGCGAACAAGGGACTATTGTAGAAGTGGGACACCTGTTATAATAGTATCTGTCACTTAAGCAATAATGCCTGACAGGGTGTGTGTTGTGCTGCGATAACATCACGCCTCAGGTGGTTGGGCACGAGGCCACAGGCCGAATGCGTCCAATACCTGAGGCGTGATGTTATCCCACCACAACACACACCCTGGAGGGCATTATTGCTATTATACAATGTCTTGTTCTTATACAGAATAAAAAAATTATTTTTAAAAATGTTTTAGTATGTAAAAATAGTTTTGTTTCTTAAGAGAAGATGAAAAGAGATGCTGTGGCTAAATATCATCAACAGGTTCACAGTGAGGCTGAGACTGGACCCGTGATGTTGTACTGGGGATAACATCACGGGTCCAGTCCCAGACTGACCAATCAGAGGCCAGCATTCTTTCTTGCCATTGTATAATTCACACTATTAGTACCTAGGTGCACCCACTGTTGTGTACTTTACTCCAGTCTGGGCTGGCTCTTTCCCAACTCTTACCTAGTCTATACCACAGGATGCACAATTGACAGTATCATCCGAACTGGAACATCAGTGTCCCTTGCATGCTTGATGAACCCGGCCCATCAGACTTACCCACTGAGATCTACCAAAAAGTCACTCCTTAATACACCCAAATGCGCCACTAGGATGGGTGAGCAGGCATTTGTGGTGTCTGCCCCAAAGCTCTGGAACTCCCAGCCTTCAACTGTGAGGCACTCCACTATACACCCAATCTTTAAAAATGAGCTCTGTGCCTGCCTCCTGGCCTCTGACAGATGCACTTGTGACTTAACCCCTGGGGAGGACACCTAGTTAGGCTTCGTTTGCATGTCCCTTCAGCATATATTAAGGCACTTATGACTCTTGCCTGCTTTTAAATAGCAGGCAAGGACAGGCTGCAAGGTGTCCCACTGTGAGACTGTCTGGAATAGTTTCTCTATTTACTTATACCGTATGGTCTATCTCCTTGAAACTGTACTGTGTATCCCCCTGTATCTATGGATAGCCTAGTGTAATGTCTAATTTCTCCTGTACAATAGGTATAACCGTGCCTGTCTATACTGTAATGTGTTTGACCCAAGTCTGTATTATGTAATAGTAACCACTGTGATGTGATGTGCTTTTACCTATGTCTGTAACTCTCCCGGTTCGTGACTGAAAATAGGCAGTTTCTTTGTCTAGAGCACTTACCCAGTAATCAAAAACTAAATAAATAAAATAATAGGGAAATAAGACTAGGGTCAAGTACTACAGGGTGTGCCATAAAGTGAGGGCAGGAGGGGAAGAGGAGAAAGGAAGGGGATGGAGGATGATCTCATTAAATGCTAGAAGCCTGGGGAATAAAACAGCAGAACTACAGGCTCTCATGGCGGAGGGAGGAGTGGACATGGCGGCCATCACCGAGATATGGGCCACCAAATACCAAGACTGGGACCTGGTGGTTCCAGGATACAGATTATTCCACAAAGACAGAGTTAAGGGGAAAGGGGGAGGGGAGGTGCTCTACGTGAGAGAGGGACCAAAGTGTGTAAGGGAGAAGGGAGATACAGAGTTACTATGGATGCAAATCCAGGATCCCCAAAATAGGACACTAAGGTTGGGAATGGTGTACAGGCGGCCCTACCAATCAGAAGAGATAGATAAGGTACTGGCAGGACAGATCCAGAGGAACTGTGGGAAGGGGTGGTGGTCATAGTAGGGGACTTCAATCTGCCGGAAGTTAATTGGGTTACACCAGCCACCAAGTGTAGAAGGGAACAGGTAATACCAGACACCTTTCAGGATAACTTCCTGATGCAGATGGTTGACGAACCAACTAGGGAATGGAACACCCTTGACCTCGTGCTGACTAATGGGAAGTGGGTGATGGATCTGCAGGTGGAAGAACTACTGGTGGGGAGCAACCACAGAACAGTATGGTTCCAGTTGCAGATGGGTAAGAAGAGGGGTGCATCTGGCACAAAGGTCCTGGACTTTAGAAAGGCTGACTTCAAAGGGATGGATGAAGGGATACAAGGGTTCCTGGTTGGAATTCAGCCTAATATGGACACAAATCAGAGGTGGGAGCTCATAAAGCTAGGGATAGTAGAAGCAACTAAATCCTGCAGCAAGGCCCAGAGTAAAAAGGATAGGGTGAAGAAACCTAGCTGGATAAGCAAGGGAGTCATAGACAGGTTTAGGAAGAAAAGAGCCACCTGTAAGAGATACAAGAAAACTGGGAGAGTGGAGGACAGTAAGGAGAACCTGAAGGAAGTGACCAGGGAGGTAAGGGCAGCCAAGGCATCCAGGGAACTCAGGTTGGTGCAGAGTATTAATGAGGGGGAGAAAGACTTCTTCAGGTACATCAGGGAGAAAAGGAGTTGTAAGGACCAGGTAGTAAGGATTAAGAGGGAGGGGGATGGGTGGAAAAGGGGGGCAAAAAGGCAGAAGCACCTAATGACTATTTCTGCTCAGTTTTTACTAAGGAGAAGGGGGGGGAATACCCAAAGTGGGGGGAGAATAGGAACAGAGAGGGAGGGGGTGATAGACAGGGAACTCACAGAAGGTAGAGTACTAGAGTGGTTAAGGGCACTGAGGGTGGACAAAGCACCAAGGCCAGATGGTATACATCCAGGGTACTGAAAGAGCTTTCGGAGGTCCTAGCAGGCCCCTTGGTAGACCTATTTAATGCCTCACTGGACTCAGGGTGTGTACCTCAAGATTGGAGGATGGCTCTTGTGGTTCCCCTCCATACGAGCGGCCCCAAGGATGAACCGGGGAACTATAGACCAGTGAGCCTCACATCCATCGTGGGGTAACTAATGGAGACAATCCTGAAGGACAGGCTGGTGACCCTGCTAGAGGTCAATTGGTTACAGGACAGTAGACATTGTCAAGGGCAGATCCTGCCAGACCAATCTAGTAGAATACTATGACTGGGTGACTAGGCAAATGGACAAGGGCGATGCAGTGGATATCCTGTACCTGGACTTCAGTAAGGCATTCGATTTGATGCCACATGGGAGACTTGGAAGCAAGCCAAAGGGCACAGGGGTGGGGACAAAATTGGTGGGATGGGTGGAGAACTGGCTGCATGGAAGGCAGCAGAGGGTGGTGGTGGGAGGGGAACTCTCATTCCCAAGGGCAGTGACGAGCGGGGTTCCACAGGGGTCGGTGCTGGGGCCGGTGTTATTTGGGATATTTATTGCAGACATTTTGGTGGGCATCAAGAGCAAGATCAGTCTACTTGCAGATGACACAAAGATGGGAGCAGTGGTGGATAACCTAGGGGGGAGGCAGGGTTTGCAGGAAGATCTGGCAAGGCTGGAGAGATGGTCGAACACCTAGCAACTGGGATTCAATGCCAAGAAATGCAAGGTGCTGCATTTCCAGGCTAAGAATCCAAGGAGAAACTACCATCTGGGGGGAGTACAGCTAGCTGAGACTGAGGAGGAGAAGGATCTGGGGGTGCTGATTACGGGAGTAATGAACAACTCTGCACAGTGTAGGAAGTCTAAAACAGCAAAACCACACTCACCACTATAAATTCAAAGCTATTGTGTAATAGCAGATAAAATGCTTCTCTCATTTCAGCACCAAACACTGAACATAACAATTCCCCAACCAGTTTCATACCATCTAGCAGGTGCTAGACAGCACAAAACCGGTCTGGGAATTGTTATGTTCAGCGTTTGGTGCTTGGAATGGAGCGGCACATTTTTATCTGCTACTTTGCACAATAAAGCTTTGAATTTACAGTGGTGAGTGCGGTTTTTCTGTTTTAGACTTGGACTTCATTTAATTCGCACCACCTCTACAGTGGAGCGGTCTTTGTTGTGAGTTACAGTGTAGGAAGGCAGCGGCAATGGCCAACAAAATGTTGGGCTGTATCGCAAGGGGTATAACCTCAAGGAGGGGGGAGGTGATTCTGCCACTGTATAGATCATTGGTCAGACCCTACCTAGAGTACTGCATGCAGTATTGGCACCCGTACCTAAAGAGGGACATTAGATTACTGGAAGGGGTGCAATGCAGAGCAACAAAGATGATCCAGGGTCTCGGGGGGAGTTACCATATGAAAGCAGACTAACAGAGTTGAACATGTACTCACTGGTGAAGAAGATGGACAGGGGGAATATGATTGAGACCTTCAAGTACGTGAGAGGAATAAACAGGACAAGCATGGAGGGACTGTTCAAGGGGAGGGTGTGGAGGGACACTCGAGGTCATGATGTGAGATTAGAGGGTGGAAGGTTTAGGAAGGAATTGAGAAGGCACTCTTTTACAGAGAGGGTGGTGGCAGAGTGGAACACGCTACCAGCAGAGGTGGTGGCCTGTAAACAGTGGGATGCTTCAAGAGAGGCTGGGACAGGGTAAATGGGAGAGTCAAGGGAGTGGGGTGTAAGGAGGGAAAGGCAGCTGCAGAATAGGGTTGCTAGCTGCATAATCGAACAGACTCAATAAACCAAATGGCCTTTTTCTGCTGGCAGTTTTCGTATGTTCGTAGATGACACAGGTGACAGTGGTGAGGCACAGGGTGGTGGCAGGTAACAGACCAGTGGTACTCTAAATGCACCTACCAGAGTTTGACAAGTGTAATGTTCTATGAACCACAATGTGCAGGACTGAAGACATATACAGGGGCAATAACTGGAGTGTATAGCAGAGTGGTGCCGCACTAGGATTCTCCACAGTACAGTAACATACACAAGGAACATACTGCCTACCAGCAAGCATGCCAATGCCACCAGATATGGAATGGGCACAGAAGCATTGAGGAGTGACAGTGTACAACCCTGCACAGTGGCAGTAGACATGCATAGGACAGGAATCAGCATGCCACACACATAAGGCATGTATAGTACCCAGCAACCATATGGTGCACTTGGGGCTGGATGGTGCAATGTTTAAACACATGATGGCATACCTGAGGGGGCTACTCTACATGTCAGTTCTGATCTGTCCCTGCCATGGACAAGTCCCATGATGTCTCTGACCCTTTGGCACATGGGCTGCTGTACCTCCCTCAAGGGCCATAGTGCTGGGTGGTGTGACCATAGCTGTTGGCAGCCCTTCCACTTTGGTGAGTTATGGTATGGGCACCTGGGATAAAAGCACACCCTTCCTCTTTCTATTTGTTCCTTAGGATGATGCACCCCTGCTGCGAGAGCTGTGGAGACATGGAGTTCAAAAACAGTATGCAAGTGAATGACAGGGCACTAGTAACCACAGTAGTTATGTACCATGCACACCCATGTGGAACAGGTGGCATGTAACGCACACAGCACTGCATAGCCAAGCACAGGCACAGCACCATGATTGGTATATGGCTTGACAACAATGGCACTAGGGCACATACAATGGTGTGAATATGAACATACTGCACACATGCTTGTTGACCCACATGCCCCCCAGAGGCCCCACCAATGGAGATTGGCCACAGTGCACACACCATACTACCAGTGACCTGCACACTATAGTATGTTCAGGGGCACACACAGTGCCATGGGTGGCCCATACAAGCTGTAACTCTAGATGGATGCATACAGTAATGAACCATGGATGTAGGTGTATGGACATCCTAACTGTGTCTAAATTTATGCGTGCTGGTACCTGAACTTCATTCAGGGAGTATACACTCTACAGCACTGTACCATAATATGACCTGAAATAAAACAAAGGGTTTGGACAACAGACCATCTGTGATTAGTTCAACTTTAGGTTTATGATATAAAGTGGATACCCATTTAATAAAATTAACTCCAAAATTAAAATGCCTTTGTGTTATTGTTATTAACAAGAATTTCAAACTAAAAGAATCAAGAGCTTTTCTAATGTCTAAGCCATGATTATCCCAGGTTCTTTAGTCTTAATCAAACTCCATATCACATTTAGAAGCCTTCTTATGTTTTTAGATCCAACTCTCCCCCTAATAAAACCAATTTGTTCTTTCCCAATTAAGCTAGATATTTTAGATTGTAGCCGGTTAGCCAATATTCTTGCAATAATGTTATAATCAATGTTAAGTAAAGAAATGGGTCTGTAGTTTGAGCAGTTTGTAGGGTCTTCGTCTTTTTGGGGATTAAGGTTATAAAAGCCCCAGACATAGAAGGTGGCAGATATCCTGAAGTTTGTATTTCTTGAATTGTTCTATAAAAATAATTAGCAATATCTGTGTGAAGGAATTTGAAAATTCACTGGGTAATCTATATACCAGGTATACAATTTTAGAATAGTAGTGTTTTGTATGTCTTAAAAAGTAAATGTTGACTTGAATAATAACATATGATACAGTGAATTAGAAAATGGGCTTTTTATTTCCTGAACTCTAACTCTAATTGGCTAGTATCCCTGCCAGGGGAGCACATTAACTTTCAATAGATGACCAGGAAATAAAAAGTGCCATCCCCAGCGCCTCTTCACTCAGACATCCCTGGGCCAACCCTGCTTCCTCATTGACTAAAAATACCCAGTTCAATCTTAAATCACCACCATTGTTTCTCTTGCTTAGCAAGAGATACTGGCCCCCAGTACCAGCAAGACAGCCCCCAGACAGAGAAGAGACCCCTCAGTCTGCCTTACTTTTTGAAGAATGAAAGACTTACTAAGTCTGACTTAGCCATAAACACATAACAAAAGACAAGCCATCAAAGCAATCGGCTTCACAGAACAGCCTACTATCATTTTCAAACGTGAGCACGAGACTCCTCACACTAGCTAATACTTGACCTGTTGATAAGTCCCCTGTTTGGCCACGCTGTTTTCGTCGAAAGACACAAAGAATGGAAAAAAACACTTTTTATAACATAAAAAATTAAATTCACTTTCATGAACGCATTGCGCCCGCCTGCTCCTCCCCTTCATCCGCCCGCTGACTCAGCTCGTCCTCACACAAAGTATTTCTCCCTTGGCTCTCCATTCTCCTCCCTGGCTCTGCCTTCTCCCACGAAACTCACCATAGGTTCAAATTAAAAATCCCAAATAAGTTTGCCACAGTAGTGGTACCACTCTGCTATCATCCTAACTTCTTCCTCCTGATGATTCTCCTGCTGACAAGTAATTAAGGACATCTGCTGTCTTACAGTTCCACCAGTTCGGCAGCTGCATGCACCACTCTGGCTGACTCACTCTTCAAAGGCGCTTTCTTCACTGTCCCAGGGCAGGCAGTGATGACCGGGAACCGTAAAATATAAACAAATCAAAAATAACAGTCCAATCCTCAGAGCAGGCAGCGAGGATCGAAAAAATGAAAAAAAAGAGAAAGGTGACTTCAAATCCCCACAGCAGGAACCAGGGACTGGAAAAAACAGGAAACAGGCTGATTCGGTCCAGGTCCTCCGGGCAGGCAGCAAGGATTGGGAGAGTGTAAACAAACAAGGAAGAAAAGGAAAAAACAAACAAAAGAAAAAATGAAGCAGGACAGGCAGTGAACAAGAAGTCATCACTGCACTCTTACGTAATAGTTCCTCTAGTGACCACTAGCAGAGGAACTGTTGCCAGCAGTATAGGGACTACTTTACCAAACTAGACAGAAAATGTCATTTTGTAGAGAATTACCTTAGGTTTTTTTTTTTTTTTTTGTAATCCTATAAAAAAATGACAAGTTGCCCATTTTCTAAGTGCAATAATACCCAACAGGGTGGGCGGTATTGTGAAATACCAGACCTTCCAGGGGCTATAAGGCCAGTACATCCCTGGGTGGTCCCGTATTCCACAATACCGCCCCCTCTGTCGGGTATTATTGCTTACATAGATATTTATATATTATATTTATGTAAGGTTATGGGAGTAAGGGAGGTGTAGGAAGTACATCATATTTTTTGTTTCTAGTGGTGAGGAATTCATTCCACCAACTGTTATTCTCGTGAGTTCTCAAAGTTGTTTTTTCTCACATCTCTATCTGTGGTATAGCCTAATTACCTGACATCAGGGTTATATTTGTGGTACTTGAATCATACATACACTGTCTGTGTATCTCATACAGTAAGCCTGGACAATCTACACTATTTATTTATTTATTCAATTTTATTTATTCAATTTTGGTAACCGGGTTGACCCACTGAGCCCCAAAGGTCCCTTTTTCAGGGGCAACCCAGAATTAGTTACATAGCTTAAAGTAATAACATTTTGCTTAAAACAGTACTTAGGAGCAGATCACATTTGATTAGCATCAGGACAGTACACAGTAGGGGATCAGACAATCACCAACAGACATATCATTTTGCTATCCCGATGAGGGCTATAACAGTTAGGGCTATAACAATAACTTAGGGTGTAATTAGGACAGAGCAAAACAATTGATAGCACTTTCTCTTTAAAAGTTTCCAAAGGACTCGATCAGATCTAGTGAAGGCTAGATTTTTAGATTTGTGGAACTGTGTTCAGGTGCAAAATCACGTGCTTTTTTCTAGCAGGTACCCATGGAGCCCCCTATGGAAGGTTCCCAGGGAGGTAACATCCTGAAGGTGGTCAGGGAGCTTATTCCACAGTACAGGAGCTGTGTAGGCAAAGGATTTGCTGACTGCCTGAGTAAGGTTCTCTATCAGGAATACAGTTCTTACAGGATTTCTTTATAGCATGTGGTTCAGGGGGGAGGCGCTCAGTTGTGGGTACTGTGGGGAATTCTTCTCCAGGGATGTGTGCTGGAGGAGGGGCACTGCCCCTTATCCAGGACCATAGCAGAGCTCCATGCTCAGCTAGTAGCAGCAAGGATAGAGATATCTCAGCTGTGCATTCAGCTCAGCAGGAGCTCACCTTCTACACCCCCACTTCCCCAGAGACCCACTGGTTCAGAGGGGAGGAGGTTGGCAGGATTCAGGAGGGGGGAGGATCAGCCATAAGGAGGTTGTCCAGCCCAGTACCATCCAGACAACAAATTGCTTTGCACCCCTGGAGGAAGTTTAGGCCCCTGACTCTACCAAGGGGGGCTCTGGGTCAGTTGAGGGGAAAGGGCAGGATATCACATTGGCACCCAAAGGGAGCAAGGTTAAAAGAAAGGTCCTAGTGGTCATGGACTCAATGATCAGGGGGATACATAGCGTAGTGGGGAGGGGTTGGATGGGAGGGGGGTTGGTCCAATGCCTACCTGGAGCATCAGCCAACCAAGATTTAGATAGAATAGGGAGGATGATGGGGGTGGGAGCTGTGGGTGCTGGTACACCTGGCTTTTAATGATCTGGCCAACCAGTTGGCAGTGGCAGTAAATCAGAACTTCCAGAGACTGGGACACAGACTGGTAGCACACTCAGACTCCCTGGCCTTTTCAGAAGTCTTCCCTATGTGGGGCAGGGAGGGGAGGCAGAACAGAATTATGTGTAATGAAATAGAGGAATTTAACAGTTGGCTTAAGGGGTGGTGTTGGGACATGGGGTACCACTTTGTCAGTGACTGGGAGATTTCTGGGACAGGAGACTCTTCAAGGGTTGTGGACTTCATCTGACAACAGAGGGTGATAGCGCACTAAGGCAGAAGTTTGACATCTATATCAGATGTTTAATTTGACTGTGGGGGAGCCCAGGTCTAGGGGATCCATGGTGAATGGTGAGCAGAAGGGGATCCTAGACAGAACTCCCCCTCATCCAGGGGAAAGTAACTGCAAAGAGGGTACAGGAAATGCAGTAGGGTTTACAGAATCAAAGGGAGGAATACCAGTGAGGAGGAAAGTAAAAGGTATAAGCACAAACAAGGTGGGATAAAAATGTGAAAAGCAAAAGGAGAGTAGCAGAGTTAGAGTAGTGGTCAAATGGAGAGGGGTATGCCTTAATGCCAGGAGCTTCAGCAACAAACTCAGCGAGTTCCAGGTGCAGATGCCAGACACTGCAGTGGACCTGGTGGCCATCACGGAAATGTGGGCCACAGATAAAAATGACTGGAAGATGACAGTCCCTGGGTATTCACTGTTCAGGAGGGATAGAAGAGCTGGTAGGAGGGAAGGAGTTGCCCTTTCTTCTCAAGGAGGACATTGAAGTGGCAGAAGATGGAAGTATCAGTGGTAGTAGTAGTGGGGAGGCTGAGTCAGTATGGGTGCAGCTCATGGCAGCCTCAGGCAGGAAAGTGCACTTACGGGTGAACTATAAGCCTCCATTTCAAGGTGAGGAAAGGGACAGGGAACTCAAAGGGGAACTTAAAAGAGGGGCAGCAAAGGGGGAAGTAGTGGTGATGGGTGACTTGAACCTGCCTGATGTCAATTGGGAGGTCCCGGTGGCCAAGAATAACAGGAGTCAGACATTACTGGATGCTTTCCAAGACTGTCTACTGGACACCTTTCAAGACTGTCTACTGGTGCAACTTGTTAAGGAACCTATCATATGTATTCACTGGAAACCAGAAGATAGGGGGGATATGACAGAGACCTTCAATTTCCTTAAAGGAATTAACAAGGCAAACTGTGGGGAATTATTTACCCTGAATACCAACTCGAGGTCACGTGGTTATGGGTGGAAATTAAGAGTAGGGAGGTTCAGGAGGAACAAGAGGAAGCATTACTTTACAGAAAGGGTGGTGGAACCTTGGAACAATCTGTTGGCCGAGGTGGTGGGTGCAAACATCGTCAGGGGATTCAAGCAGACATGGGACAGAATGAAGGAATAGTGGTCACTTGGGGCGACAAGACCAGGGAGAAGAATGGGGATAGGATGAGGAGGGTTAGTATAGTGAAGGAACAGTAGATTCCAGGGAAGATTCCAGGGACTATAGGAAATGTGGGAAGACTGGATGGATCATTATGGTCTATGTTTCTAAGGTAGTACTACTATCATGCAAAAATGGGTATGTCACAATGGAATACATGACCAGCTTGCAAGATAGTACTACTATCATGCAAAAATGGGTATGTCACAATGGAATAGTAAATCAATCAGAGACCAGCTTTAGGCCCAGTGGCCTGGAGGGATGAGGCATCAGTGCCTTTCCTCCTGCCATGCCAGTGGCCTGTGTTCATGGTGTGAGCGGGTCACCTTGGGGTCGGCCGGGAAGGGGGAGGATCGAGCGTCCCAAGGACAGCTCTCCTCTTCTGGGGAAGGAGGGGATCAGAGGTCAGTGTTAGACTGGCCCCTAACGGAAGCTGGGGGTTGGCACACTGACACTGCAGAGTGGGGGCAGAGGCAGGACAGATGCCTTGCATGCCACACGTGGGAGTGTGCACGGCACCACCATAGGTGTCATTGCACACACTTCCTCTGAGCTGGGGGAGAAAATGGGGGGAAAAATCCTGCCCATGCATGATGATGACCAGCCCTCGCAGGCTCTGCACCCCAGCAACTCAGGTGCCTTCCAAATCTGGATCCAGTCTGGTGGGTTGAGGGGACTCCTCACCCCCTGCCACATAGAGCAAGCCATGGGGGATAAATGGGAGAAGGTAAGTCCTGCGGGATGTCTGGGTGATGTGACTGGGGGCACCAGTGGGAAGGAGGTGCTAGCCAGGACAGGGGAGAAAGAAATACACAAAAAATAGAGAGCAACTTTAACAATGCTGTTGACATCACAATAGCAATGTGCAACACAGAAGCCAGCATATGTGAGATGCTTTGTAGACTTAGTTGCTTTCTACTGCTCATCTATTTTGATTGTATTGATTTGTACTGTATTGATCTGTAATTGTACATCATTTACAGTAGATCCAAATTCTGGTTCAGTAACCTTCTTCCTAGCTTAAATCACTTCTGTCCTTCCTCCTTCTTCCTCCTACCTTCTCCACAACACTGAATCCCCTTCTCTTTCTATTCCTTCTAGAAAATCTACTGTTGGACAATCTGCTTTTTCTTACTGATTTCCTTAACCTTGGTCCTCCCTTCCCCTTTCATTTTTGGAGGGTCTGCCCCTCTCAAGGGAGCTCAGCCCTGCCAGCGGGCCACCCCCGTGCCCAAGCTTACATCTCCTTACCCCCACAGTCCTTCATAGCATGCCCTGGCTTACCCCCCAGGGTGGGGCCATGGGAGCATGACCCCCCCCAGTGAACACCGTTGGCAGTGGGGACAGCAGCGGAACAGAGCATCATGCTTAGGGACTGGAATGCTGTGACTTGCGGCAGTACCTGGGGGTAGGAACGTACAATGACATCCCGCATCTGTCCTACCCCTCAGGTGATGGCACCAGCACAGTGGATCCCTCCAGCCTCCACCAGAGGTCCGTGGTGTGCTGGACACTCTACCCACCCCGACCCCCCACTCCCCAGAGAGACCAGTCTCTAGGATGTTCAATCCTTCTCCACCCTGCCAGCCCTCAAACATCCCAGGTCTGTTTCTGAACCCAGGTCATTGGCATCGCAGATGGATGCCCTGCCTCTGCATCAATGGGCCAGCCTCTCCCTTCCCCTTTCTATTCATTCTGCCTTCTCTTCTTCCTCCCTAAAGTCTCTTCTTTATAACTTTTGTTCCCCTACCTGTAACTGTATATGACCCTCTCCTCATCTTATTCCCTATCCCTTTTTCTATACACATAGGAGTGTATTTTATTTTCTATTTGCATTCATTTATTAATTTGCCTCTAATTATTTATATGTATGCTTCATGTATTACTATATTACTACAATTGACTTCACATTTTAATCAGTTTATTGTTTAGCTATCTTCTTCTCCCCTTTCTCCCCCAGGAAGCATCTGGAAACAAGCTATTCTCAGCTTAGGATGTCTTTCCTGGTTAAGCTTTTAAATAAAATAAATAATAAATAAATGTATTTATTTGCTTCTCGTGTGCTGAAGCATTGATCAGAAGGGAACAGATTCACATTTTGTACTATTTTCTTTTTGTAAATTTTGAGCCTTTCTATCACAAAATTACCGAAACATCTGTTGTACAAGTCAAATATGATATGGGTGAGAGTGAGATAGAAAAGTCTTGACTCACCAGACTTGACCTCTTCAGACCTCACTCATAGCTTTGTCATTCATGAGGTCAGGAGGTAAAGTATAGCTCGTGAAGATATTTCTTCTGTCCCACTCTCACCCATGTCATATCCCACATTTATACAACATAACTGTTAGGATAATTAGCAAGATAAAAACTATCTTAGTCCCATCATAGCAAGATAATATAGTTTTATGTGATATGAGCGCTCCCCATATGGCGCGGCCCACATCAGCGAAGGAAATAGGGCGCCCGCTGCATGGACGACAGAGAAACAACACCGAACGGCAATGTGAGGGACGGCAGCAGGAGGAGGCTGGATGGGCTGTGCACACACAGCAAGTGTGGCAGGGCAGAGGAGGCACTGGGCGATGCGGCATGGGCAGAAAGGGACGGGCGACATGGACTGGGCGACAGACAATGGCCGAGTCCCACGCCGCATGTGGACAGGAGGGAGCTACCATACTATGCTATCCAGATGGGTGCATAACTGTAGTAGCTCAGATGCCAACCTCCCATTGGTGATATATTGACCACACACATATCCCCCCTTGACGATGTTGTCAGTCAGCTACATGTACAGTGGGCATACACTGCATTCCACATCCACAGCAAGGATGAGACCTGTTTCACTCATTGCAGTACCTGTGGGACTATGGAACCTGTACATGCTGCACTGTGCTGGCTTACTAACACAGATGTCCAATATGTCCAGCCGACGATGTGAGATGCAGTATTAATATTTCCCGTCCCCTGTCTACATATGTAGCTGTACCATTGAGATTGAACATGCCAGTCACCTAGGAGGGACGGTAGGTCTGACGCTTCTTGTAGTGTACCAGACATACTAATCACAATAGACCCACTCGCCCTATACCGACTTCCAGTCCTGGTCTCGCCCATCCTGTGAACGGCCTGCTGGGGCTCGTGGTCCTGCTGCTGGTGTTGTGGTGGGACACACCCTTGCCATGCAGCAGGGCTTTTTGCTCTTTGACTGTCATTCTGGCTTTGTGTGTGCTTGCTCTTTCAGCTGCAGCGCTTTCGGGATCACCCAAGGAGTCAGCGCCATTGGGGAAGTGCTCATCCTGGCTGCTACCAATAAGATCTTGCAAAGCAGGGTATGTCACAATGCATAATGAACCAGTCAGAGCACAGCCTTCACAATGCTAATGACATCACAATAGCCAAAAGCAGCACTGAAGTTAATGAAGTAGAATCAGCAAAAAATTCAGTCTTTTCACCTTTCCAAAGAATAAGTAAGCAATAATATCTCTCTCTCTCTCTCTCTCTCTCTCTCTCTCTCTCTCTCTATCTGATCAACCAGATATTTGTTTTATGTTAAACAGGCAAGATCAACCAGATAAAGAATAAATAAGTAAAACAAAGTTTGGGAAGGTGGTGAAAAATACTGTCTCGGCGGTAAGCGGAGCCACATTGTTTTTCATACTGTTCAGCCCGCCCACACACAGAGTTTGGGACATTGAAGTGGCACAACAGAACTGAGTGACAACTGAGAATGGCGCTAGTGAAACAACGTTTTCTGAAAGCTGTAATAACTCATTTTCAGGTTATTACAGCATTTGGAAGAAGCTTGTAAATGGTGTGATAAAGAGGTTCACCAGTAATTATATCATAATACCATTAGCCTCTCATGAATATAAATAGGACATCTTCAGTCAGGCCATGTCATATCCCCTTATACTAAACATGATAATGAATTATGTATGACATGACTGAAAATGTATTCCAGAGATTTTTTGAAAATGTATTCCAGAGATTTTTAATAAATATTTCTAATACATTATTGGATCAATTCATTTTTTGATTGGTGTTTCATTACTTTCACTATTCACATTTTTGCATTTTGTATTCCATATGCTTTGCACTTATTTTGGGGTGGTGGGTTTGGGCATATATGCACAGATATCATGGTGCATTCTATTAAAATTAGAAAAAAGTAATGCATATGTAAATGTTGCAAATAAATTTAAGTATGCTACCTGGTAATCACACCCCCTGATGAAGGGTCATGTGTAGACCCTAAGTGTCAGAGTTCAGTGCCATGCTTCTTCATACCCACTGGCAGCTGATTACCAAAATGGTGCTCCCAGTCTTTGACTGTGCGGATGTGGTCCACAGTACTGCCCCCTCCTCTTCCCTTGCCAGACTGGACATCCTCTGTAACACCTTCTATCATTTTGCTGCAAACTCATCCCTTTGCACTCTTCATTGCTCCCTCCATTCTGCCCTTGTCATCTTCTCCATTGCTGACTGTTGCCAGCATCCCTGTGCATTATTCATCTCCAAATACTAGTTTGAGGTGCTGCCCCCATACCTATCCACACTCATCTGTCCATTCCACCTACTTTGCACTCCGTTTGCTCCAGGTATCCTCATACCTTCTTCTTCCCATACCACCACTCCTCTGCTGGGCAGTCAGCCTTCTCCTATCACCCTCCCTCCCTCTGGAACCTCCTCCCCTCCTCCACCTATCTCTCACCCTCCCCAATTTCTCTTATGCACCAGCTTATACTCCTGCCCCACCTCTCTTGCACTTGTCAGCTCCCTACCTGACCTGACCTTTGTTCCTCTCCCCTCGCCAGTTCAGGTCCCCTTTCTGGGGTCAGTTTACGATTCTTAGTTCATTGCACTAATATTTTTAAACCAGTTGTTACATTTTACCTCAGGATGTGGAGTGGCTTATTGCTCCAGACATCTGCTATTATTATTTTTCTCTTACACCATGTTGTACTACCTTTGTTTGCATTTTATTAGTGTAGTATGCATCCACAATATTGTATATGCTTGACTGTGTTCCCATCACCCCACCTCCACCCCTGGTCACACCTAGAAATGAGTCTTGGCTCAGTGTGCCTTTCCTGGTTATCAGTTTCCAAATAAATCACTAAACTGTACTGGCGGAAATGAGTTATAAATGCAGTTTTAGTTGTATTTCATGTCTTTTTGTGGCGCCTGGAGTGCAGCTGTTTGTGTTTCCTTGAGACTGCAAGATAGCAGCAATGAATGGAAGCTAGTAGCTGAAGAAGGAAGGGGCAACAGGAACATCAAGATGAGGCTTGAAGGCCAGGATAGAGGAGAAGAGATGTAATGATAGAAGGAGGTTGTTTCAGAGGTATGTGAGATGGACAGAGAATGCAAACTGACCCATTGAGTTTCCCTGAGGTTTTCTGGTAAGAGATGAAGAAACAGCAGGCATACTGTAAGAGGAACAGAGAGAATAAAAGAAAGGAATAAAGGGGGAGTGAAAAGTGGACATGTCAGAGGGAAACAAGGAAAGACAGTATTTAGCAAGATAGGAGAAGTGGAGTAGACACCCAGTCTCAAGGAAAGGAAGAGCATGGTTGAGGTAAAGAATGCAGTGGGGAGTAGGAGGTGGCACATTCAAAGCAAAGCATCAAAACGAGTGAAAGAGAGGATTCAGTATAAATGAGGTGGTTTTAGGAGCAGCCCTGCAAACCGCATCTGCATAGATGAACACTGGAAAGCTCATCTTAAGAGGGATTGCATGGTAGACTGAAAATGGAAGGCAGCTTTTGTTGCAATACAGTGTGCCAAGTGATCTTCCTATTGTTGCCTCTGGTTGCCAGGGAAATTTATTCAGTGATCATGCCCTTACTTATTGTACCTTACATTTTCCCCCTCCAAAATCCATCTCCAATACCATCAAGTTTCGTAGCTTTAAACACTTTAATTTGGAAGCTTTTTGCATCAGCCTACTTAAGATAAATTGTGGGGACTTATTTTCAACCACTAATGTCGAAGATGCCTGAGAATACTTTTATCATTAATTTAGTTCACTCACAAATCATCATAGAAACATAGAAGTTGACAGCAGATAAGGACCGCAAGGCCCATCCAGTCTGACCATTTTTTCTACTTTATGAATGTGCCATAGGTCTTTACTCTGTCAATGTCCTATATATTCATACTCATCTGTATTGCTCCCTTATGCCTATCCCATACCTGTTTGAAGCCCTGCACTGTATTCATATCCACCACTTCCTGAGGTAGGCAGTTCCATGCATCCACCACCCTTTCTGTGAAATATAACTTCCTCACATTACCCCTTAATTGGCCTCCCTCTAATCTCATGCTGTGTCCTCTTGTCCTGTTATTTTTGTTATATTGAAACATGTTAGACCCTTTCACCTTGTTAATGCCTTTAAGATGTTTGAATGTTTCGATTATATCACCTCTCTCCCTCCTTTGCTCTGGGGTATACATATTGAGCTCCGTTAATCTGTCCTCACTTGTTTTCTGATGCAGTCCCTGCACCATTTTTGCTGCCCTTCTCTGGACTGCCTCAATTTTGTTAATGTCCTTGTGCAAGTGTGGCCTCCAGTACTGCACACAGTACTCCAGATGGGGCCTAACCAGTGTCTTGTAAAGAGGGATTATTACCTCCTTCTTATGACTTGTGATACCCCTTCTAATACACCCCAACATCCCTCTAGCCTTACCTACTGCTTTAGCAGTCTGCTTGGATGATTTCAGGTCATCTGTGATGATGATGTCCAAGTCTCTTTCTTCCCTTGTGATTGCCAGCAACTCTTCTCTCAACCTATAGGTAGCTTCAGGGTTTCTCTTCCCTATGTGCATGATCTTGTACTTCTTTACATTAAACCACAATTGCCACTCTTCCAACCATTTTGCCAGTTTATCCAGATCTCTTCTCATTCTGCCCACCCCATCTGGATCATCTACTCTGTTACAGATCTTGGTGTCATCTGCAAACAGACAAACCTTACCCTCCAGTCCATCTGCAATGTCACTGATGAAGATATTGAAGAGGACTGGCCCCAGGACTGATCTCTGAGGTACCCCACTTGTGACTTGCATCTCTTCTGACTGTATACCATTTACCACCCCTCTGTTTTCTGGCCACCAACCAGTTTTCCACCCAGTTAGCCAACTTCTGACTCACTTCAAGCCTACCCAGTTTATTAATCAATCTTCTATGTGGAACAGTATTGAAAGCTTTGCTAAAGTCAAGGTAGATGACATCAACTGCACCCCCTTGGTCCACCACTCTGGTTACTCAGTCAAAGAAATCTATGAGATTAGTTTGACAGGACCTTCCTGTAGTAAACCTATGCAGTCTTGGATCCAGCGCTCCTATGGATTCCAGGTGTTGCATTATCCTTTCCTTAAGGAGTGCCTCCATAATCTTGCCCACTACTGAGATAAGACTGACTGGTCTGTAGTTCACTGTCTCCTCCCTGCTGCCACTCTTGTGGAACAGGATCACGTGAGCCCTTCTCCATTCTTCTGGGACCTCTCCTATGCTCAAAGACTCACTAAACAGTTCTGCTAATGGCTCTGCTAGTTCCACCCTTTAGTACCCTGGGATGTATGCCATCAGGTCCTATTGCCTTGTCCACCCTGAGCTTAGCGAGCTCTTGTAGGACCCTTTCTTTTGTGAAGGGACTTGTGCATACCTTCCTCCCCCCTGTGTCCATGGTGCTGAGGTGTGGGCCCTGCCTTACCTTCTCCTCAGTAAATACTGAGCATAAGTATCTATTTAGGATGAGGTGCTTTCCCTTGGTGTTCCTCCACACACTCCCCCTTATCCCCTTTGATCTTAGCAATATCCCTCTGGACTTTCTCCTTTCATTAATGTATCTATAGAGCGTCTTCTCCCCATCTTTTACTGTTTGTGCTAGTGTTTCCTTGGTTTGGGCCTTTGTCTGCCTTACTGCTTTCCCTACTTCCCTTAGGGAAGTTTGGTATGCCTCCCTATCTTCGTCCCACTGTGTTCCCTTAAATTTCCTGAAGGCCAGCCTTTTGGCTCTGACCTTTTCTGCCACTGTTTTTGAGAACCAAAGTGGCTTCCTCCTTCCTTTGCTCTTGCTTTTCTCACTAACATAATGGGATGTTGCCTTAAGTATTGCATCCTAAATGTTTGCCCACTTTGCCTGTACCCCCTCACCTGTATTTCTTCTTACCAGGGCTAGCTTAACTGTTGGCCATCTTATCAAAGTCAGCTCCTCTAAAGTCCCACATTTTTACCTTGGAATGGGATGATTGAGTTCTAGTGGCCAAATTGAACCATACCATGTGATGGTCACTGGCCTCCAGGTGACCTTCTACCTGGAGATATGTGATATTTTTCCCATTAGTCAGTACTAGATCGAGGATAGCCCTGTCTCTTGTGGGTTGTTGTACCAGTTGTTTGAGGCTCTCCCCCTGCAGGGAATCCACTATGTGTCTAGTTCTGGTGGATGTTCCTGTTGGTATTGACCAATGTGTATCTGGCATGTTGAAGTCTCCCATTATCAGAACCTCCCCTTCAGCTGTCATGTTTTGTATATCTTCTAACAGTAATGTGTCTATGTCCTCCCCCTGGTCTGGAGGCCTGTAGACAACCCCAGTTCGTATGGTTGTCCCATTTCCTGTTTCCAGGGTGACCCACAGTTCTTCTGGCTCTTTATGTGTATTCTGAATTTCTGTAGCTTTGATATTTTCATTGACATAAAGGGCCACTACCCCCCTTCCCCTTTTTGTACTTCGGTCTCTTCTGGACAGTACATAGCTGGGTACTGTCCCTTATTTAGAAAAAAAAGTGTCAAATCTCAACATGTCCCTTGGGTGTCCCCTTTTATTATTTCTCAGTTAAAGGCTCTTGATAAACTCTATCAGAAAGCCAAGAAATTGGATACCCCAGAGACTTGGCAATGTTTTTGAAAATTCCGTAACTATTGTGTCACCTTAATCAGAAAATCCAAGTCCTCCTATTATAAGGCACGCTTAACTGATTCACGGTCAAACCCAAAAAAATATTTGCACATAGTAGATTCCATTTGGAAGGTTTCATCTGTATTAAGTGTTTCCAATTTATCATATAACGGGTCCACAGTTCACTTCAAAGAGGGTATCTGTGGACTGTTCCATACTTTTTTTCAGCGGCTCCTGGTCTATTACTGGAAAAAGCTGGGTTATCTACTGCAAATTTGCATCCTCATCTTCAGTTACTATCTTCTAGACCAAAATTTTATTTCTGGATTATTAGTCCCAAGGAAGTTTTTGATCTGTTGACTTCCTTGAGAGAAAACTCAGTTAAAGGCAATGATATGGAGGCAGTATAGCACAGTGGGTTAAGGCCCTGAGCTGCAAATCTGGAGACCTGGGTTTGAATCCCACAGCCACCTAGGTGTATACTGTGTGATCCTGAGCAAGTCATTCAACTTTCTTGTGCTCCCAGGTCACATCTGGAAACAAGCTTTGGCTTAGTGTGCTACTCCTGGTTAAACAATTTGGATAATTTTCTGCTCATATCTTGTGCTGGCATAATAACTCTGTTATTCACTCATATTTTCAACTTGTCCTTCACTACAAAAATGTTTTCCTCTGCTTGGAAACATTCTATAGTTATCTTCTACAGAAATGCAGGGATAAATCATTGCCAAAAACTATTGTCCAATTTCTTTACTTCCTATCATCTCCAAATTTATGGAAAGGATTGTTCATAGACATGTTTCGGATTATCTAAATACCTATCAAGTTCTTTCTTCTGCTCATTCTGGTTTTAGGCCTCACCATTCTACCCAAACTGCTTTAATAGATTTTCGTAATTGTATCTTTGTGTTGGTACTATTTTTATCGACTTGTCCAAAGCTTTTGACATTATCAATCACCAATTACTTCTGGCATGCTTATTATACTCTGATTGGTGTTCTTCTAATGTAGTTGCTTGGTTTTCTTTCTATTTACATGGTAGAGCTCAGTCTGTTCTTTGGAATAGGTGTCTGTCTTCTCCTCTTCCTATTCTACAGGGGTGCCTCAGGGGTCTATTCTGGGCCCTATTCTTTTAACTTGTTTGTGGATCCTTTGCCTTGAGTAGTTAATAGATGTTCAGTTTGACTTTATGCTGATGACACTGTTCTTTTCTTTGATCACAAAAATCTTTCTTCCTTAACCTCCACTCTTCAGGTAGACTTTGATAAAATAGTTCATTGGTTTTCTACTGATCTTTTACTCTTAAACAGTAACAAGATGCAAATTATGTTGTTTGGGCCTCAGCCTATTGTGAACCAAGTACACTCATCCTTTTTCTTTACCTTAAACAATTTTCCCCTACAGCTTGTACACAAATTTTAAGTACCTTGGCCTTACCTTTGATTCCACCCTTAGATTTAAATCTTATATTGATAAAGCTATTTCAAAAGTCCAGCAATGTCTGGGCCGTTTAAGATGGGCCAGGCATAGCCTGTCATCCTCGGATCAAAAATTAATTCTGACACAGGCAATTTTATCCATTCTAGATTACGGTGAGACAATTTATTGTAATGCTAATGTTTTCAGCCTTTCCTCCATGGACACTGTTTATTACCAGCTTTTTTTAATTTATTTATTAAAAGTCTAGGAATTACAAACCTTTGAGTCAGGGACTCATTTAAAAAGGCTCTTAAAAAGGCTCTATGTCACACAAAGAATGCAGACAAATACAATAGATAAATACAGATTTGTGGTTTATTCTGAAATCCAAGCAGAATGAAAATCATTGTACCCTTCTTACCCAATCTAACTGGTTACAACCTTCATCCTGATGTACCATTTACAGGTTATCTTTGATTTATAAAACTGTAAATCATCAGACACCAACTTACCTATCAGACAGAATTTCAGTTTCTACCTACAGTCACAATCTTAGGTATGTCCCCAAGCATGGTTTCTTTTTGCCCAAGTTTAAAACTCATTTTGGGAGAGGGAGCTTTTTATAAGATGCCCCTCTCTCCTGGAACCAACTTTCCCCTTTGCCCTTGAACTCTCGTTCCTTGAATATTTTTAAACAAAATTTTAAGAAATTGCTTTAACAAGAACAACTCATTTGTACTTGTTTTAATTGATTGTTTAAGATCAACAGTTGTATTTATCATTACTGTATTTATAGTCCACATTGTCTGAATTTTTGTTTGTGTATTTGTCTTGTATGTACTTGACATCTAGAGTAAGTCCATGTTAGTTTTGTATTTATGACTTGGGACATTCTGTAAATGAGATTAGTTTCTCAAAGAACTTATCCTGTAAATTATCAGCTTTTAAATAAAAAATTAAAAAAGAGTGAGACAGAGTTTAGTCTACATGGCTTTGATATGGATGGAGAAATCAAGGTTTCAACTAAGCCACAGCAAGGTACATGAAGTGTGGTACATCTTCAAGGAGGGGAATGTTACAAAGGGTGTAGAGGAGAGGTTTGGTTTAAAATAAGCTAGCCTCAGCTTTGTGTCAGAAGTCATGGATGGGACTCAAACCATCTAAGTTGTTACCATTAGCTGGACTGAGGGAGAGATAAGCAAAGAAGCTAGCCACAGGGGAGATACTGGAGAAGGAAAAAAAATCAAGGGAGTGAATGAAGGGGGAGAGGCAGACTTGCTGTAGCAAAGGAAGAGAAAAGTTTGGTTTCAGCAGAAAAAGGGGAAATTAAGCAGGGAGATAACACAGGACATAAGCAAATCATTTAAAGGTGCTGTAACCTCAGGGGGAGTTAGAGATGAGAGGCTCTTGATTTTTTTTTCAACCAAGCCTTTTTCCTCCTTGCACCTTGCTCAGCCCTTGTTCAGCTGGGCCCCCAGCATGATCACCCACCTTCTCCAGGAATTAACCCCCAGCTTGTCCTCATGACTTAGCCCTAGTGACAGGGTCCCAAGGGCAGGCCCAGACCTTGGCAAAGCAGGATCCAGTAGCTGGACTGCATAGTTTGTAGTGTTGGACCTGCAAGGGTCTGGCACCATGCAGCTTGAGTGGTCAGTGCTTTGGCCTCCATTTTGCCATGCAATGACACCCATGTGCTTGCATGCATAAGGCATGTCCCCATCTGTTAGGAGCTTCCATCCCACGTTGGAGCTCTGAACTGCACTGACACACAGCCTTTGCTAGGTGTCAGTCAAGCAGTGGAACTGCAGAGCACCCTATCCCCAAGGAAGAAGTGCTATTCTAGGGATGCAAACTCCTCCCCCCATTCATGCCCCCAGCAACCTAGATTCATTTCTGAATCCCAGTTACCAGTATAGTGAGTGATCGCACTACCACTGTGCTACAGGGCCAGCTAAGAGTACCCTGATTAAAGGCCCAGGTAAACAACTAGATTAGGGGGAGGGGCAAAGAGGGAATGAATTACTTTGCAGAACATTTGTGAGGAGTTAAGGTTATTGTCAATGTTAGCAGCAAAATTGTTTGCTTTGGCCACCATGGTGGCCTTTTTGCTGGTGTTATGGAGTTGCTTATATATCAGAAAGTCTTCTGAGGAGTCAGAGGCATTCTGAAGATGCCAGGCAGTCACAGGCTTTAAACTGAGCAATGAGCTTCACAGACACCAAGGGAATGTAGGACTCACAAACATGTGACTTCTTGGGGGGTGTTTGTCACAGGTGTTGATGAATTTGGATAGAAAAAAGGATAGCACATCATCTATATCAGTAGACCAGTCAATATTATCAGGCTCATCTAGGAAAGAGGACAGGTCAAAGAACCCAAGTGACCAGACCCAGATGCACTTGGGGGGAGGTTAGGTCAGTAGATCATTCAGACACAGTATACCATCTGGTGGTCACTGAAAGTGTCCAGAATAGTGGCAGTGGCAAGAACATGGTGGAGAAAAGGAGAGGACCATATCAATAAGAAAGGGGCTTGTGGAATTGTGAATGTGGTGAGTAGACTCAGAGATAAGTTGCGTGAGGTCAAGGAATTCATTGAAAATCATGCATGCAGATGTATCTGTTTACAAGATGACGTCAGTGTCAGTGGCACAGTAGGTAGCATGCTTGCCTCTTGGGAATGAAGATCAGAAATTCATAGGTTTTAGACTCACACCAGGTACAGTCACAGCCAAAGACATGGTCAGATATTTCCTGAAACTTCTGTAATATTTCTAGAGAAATCTCCTGCTTTCTGCAGTTCCACAGTAGGGTCAGCAGAAAGAAACTCTTTAGAAATTTTGTGAAATATATGGAAATATCTGACCATGTCTGTGGCTACTACCGTACTTGGAGTAATGCATATAACTGACACTTGTGCAGTATAAAGTGGGTGCCGCACAATTGAGATGCTGTCCATTGGCTGAGATGTTAATCCGAGGCTCCTTCTGCCCATCTCTAGTCATAGTCCAGGTGAAAGTTAAAGATCCCGTGGCACTTATTGAAGAAGAGTAGGGGAACATTTATCATAATAACATTTCACACAAAGAGATACTTTGGACATAAAACATAGGATCAGCACATGCAGCACTTCAAGATACAACTTATAAAAAAAACTTACAGAAGGTATGTGTACAGTTACTTCACAACATGGGGGAAAAACGAGAAAGGAAAAAATGTGAAGAAAAAAAGAAATCTTAGGGAAAAATCTCTGCAATTAGGAAAAAAAACATCATGAACTCTCAGATCTATTCCTAATGCCAAGTAAATCTGCTTCATAGAGAAAAAAAATACATTTTGTAGTAAAGCACAGAATTCCTTATCGTATATCAACACCAGCTCTGCATTAGCCTGTTGTAAAAGGGAGAGAACAGTATCACTCTTTTGCTGTACAGTACTGTAATACCTAATGACTCCTGTCTGCCAAATATGCCATTTCAGGCAGGTTAAAACTACTGTACCAACACTTTACTTTTTGGCCAAGATGTCCAAGTGCCATCCACATCTTCCAGTACCAAGGTACAATATGTTACAGATGAAAAGGCTGCCCCACCCCATCATTGTCTCAGTGAAGTACAAAAATCCATCGTATGGGGGCATAACAAGAAAAAATGCTCTATAGTTTCCTCTGTTTAATTGCAAGAAGGTCTACTACACATCTATTCTGATCACTGTTTGTCTTTTATTCCTCCCTATATTGAGATAGCCATGTGCACCCAACCAAACCACATCCCAAATATTCTACAGTATATGTGGATCACTTAACTGTGGGGTGATTGTCTGTCTGGGTGTTCTTTATGCAGTGTCAAAAATGGGATTCTTGTGGAAACATAAAGATGTAACACTAGCATGCAGCTGTTTCCTATTATCCCTCTCACACTGCTGGTACGTTAGTCCCCATTTTATCAAGTTTCTGAAACACTCCAATGTATATTTTGAGGAGATCCCACTGGGATCCCTATTCACTTTAAAGTTTTTCCCAATTTTTTGAGTAATGGGTGAAGGAGGATGTGTCCAAATGTAATGGCTTTAGGCTGGAACATATAAATAAGTAGACTCAAAAAACAATAAGGTTTATCATTCCCAAACCCTTTCCTTGATCAACCAATACAAATGCATTCATTTAATGGGGTTAAGTCTACTGCTCCAGATAGACCTAAAGAAGACACTATATGCCCTTGATTCTAGTGCAACCAGGGATGGAAAAAGATAGTAAATATACAAAAACAAAGGCAGGAGAAATGTCTTGGCCATGTATATCCTTTTCCACTTAGACATAGTCCAGGAGTTCCATTTAGTAACTAAACCAGGTAATTTCTACCTTGATCCAGGCTGCTGCCACCATCGTTAGCCATCTGGCACCTTTTCTGAAACGGCCACAAGCTCCCCTGCTCAGCGCATGAATCCCGGCCAGAGTAGCACCTCGAGTTGCTGCCCAGGCTCAAACAGAGCAGAACTGTTACTTTTGTGCTCTGATTTTGAAACTTTAAAACGAAACCAGCTAAACTGTTTGCATTTGCCTGTAACTGTATTTAAAAGCTTAGAGTCAGTGCAAGCCCAGGACCCGTGTTCTATCTGAAACCCTCTGTCAAATCTCACTGGGGACTGTTTGTTAATTTGTAAAGTGCATTTCCAGTTGTAACTGAATTACCCCTGTGAAAAACTCATTGGGGACTGTTCAACTTCTATGTGCATTTCCAGTGTGCAGAATTTCAGTTTGCCCTGCTAGTAATCACCTTCTTTTTTGAATCACAATAGTACCTGATAGCCCACAGCCCATTTGAACCAGCTAAAACTATTTGCATTTGCCTGTAACTGTATTTAAAAACTGAGAGTCACTGCACATGAGACACACCAGGTAATTTCTACCTTGATCTTTTTTTTTTTTTTTTTTACACCCAACTTCTCCATTAGCTCCTTATATTGTTTTGCCACTAGAGGGAGCCTGATTAAGTTTGAACAATTTGCTCCCAATACCTCACTTGTCACATTTTACTGCTCTCTAGTAGCTGTTTTCACTTGGTGATCACCCCCTCATCACTCCCTCATCACCCCCTCTCCAATCGTCGAAAGCTATCCCGCCATTGTGCACTCCCAGATCAGCCTCCTCCTCCTGCTCCTGTCAGGCAATGTCCACCCCAATCCCGGCCTGGCAGCACTGGTCCTCCCCCTGAAATCTCCTGGGCTGTGCATTGCTTCTATGAACATCTGTAGCCTCCTGAAAAAACTGGACTTTTGAAACCTGGCTGTCTCCCTCCACTCCTAACTCTCATGTCTCTCTCCCCGGCTGCACTCTCCACGGGTTGGACCATGTCGGCAGGAGAGGTGGGGGCTGTGTCTTCTATTTGAAGGATTCTCTCTTGGGGCTACCACTCCCCCCGCCTGACCTCGACCATAAGGCCCAGGCACTTACTATAAAGCTGTCCCCTGACCCAGCTAGAGGCCCATTATTCCTAACCGTAGCCTACATACCCCCCAAGAACCAATCCCAGGCCCTGGGCCCACTAATTGACTACCTCACCTCCCTACCCAACTCGTCGGACCAAATCTTGGTGGGCAACTTGAATATAAACTGGCTCTGCCCCTCGTCCTCCTCCCACCGTGAGGCTTTCGATTCAATTGACCTAACTCAACTGGTCACACAGCCTACTAGAAAAAACCTTAGGGGGGGACAAGCACTCTCCTGGATGTGGTCCTCACCAACAGGCCAATCCACATCCACAACATCCAAATCCTCCCTGACTGCCTCAGTGACCACTCCTCTGTGCTTTTCAACTGGGAAACCCCTCGGCCCTCATCCCCGGTCAAAACCACCTCTCAAAGGCGGCTTAGGCCTGGGGGACTCATAAGCCTTAAGCACTTCCTTGCCCACACTGATTGGTCCCCTCTGACGAGGGCAACCAACATTGACTTGGCCCTGGCCTTCTTTGTAAGCACTTTCAACTTTGCCTGTGATATCTTTGCTCCATAACTGCTAGGGAGGTCCAAAGTGAAACATGCCTTGGATCACCCCTGCCTCTACTGTGGCAACTTACAACGCGACAATTTCAGACCTTGGTTGTTGCTACTGGCCATTCAGCTGACAGGCAGTCCTATGCTGCCACCCGCAACCAGTGCACCTGGGCCATCCACAAAGCAAAGGCGGAATACTACCAAGCCTCTCTTACCTCCTCCTGGGGGAACCCCAGGTGCTTCTGGGACAACATCAAGCAACTGAATGGTCACTCCCAGTCCCCCTCTCCTTCTCTGCTCAACATCAATGGTACCGTCTCCTCTGACCCTACCCTCATTGCCACCCACCTCAATAACTCCTTTACCGACCTTAGCTCAGTACTTCCTGGTAACTTTTTCAGTCCACCTCCTCCATCTGTACCACCACCCATTGCCCACCCCTCTTTCCACCTGCATCGTGTCACCATGCAAGAAGCTAGGCCTTACTTGCTAAAAGCCCTAAAAGGTAACACCATCGGTAATGACTCACTTGATCCCTGCCTTTTACGTCAGGTCCTGGATCAGGTCCTCTCACCTATTACGTGCATTTTCAACAAATCACTCTGTCTCGGACAATTCCCCTCTGCCTGGAAGATTGCCACAGTTACCCCTGTCCATAAAGGTGGTGACAGGACTCTTCCGGGTAACTCACCGACCCATCTCAATCCTCTCCCCTCTCTAAGGCGTTAGAGAAAACTAGCGTCCCAAGTCTCTGACTACCTCTGTAAGTACAATGTTCTCTGCCCTGAACAACACGGGTTCAGAGCAGGTCATAGTACCAATACAGCACTCCTGGAATTTTCCAACTTCCTCCATGCCTCCTTGGACTCTGGTGCCCTGGCTGGTGCTATATTCATTGACCTGTCTCAAGCGTTCGATACTGCCGCATCCTCTTTGCTCTCCACCTCGACTCCAATAGGCTTTGGCCTCAGGACCTGTTCCTGGTGCACCAGCTATCTCTCCGCCCGCTCCCAATGTGTGAAAGTCAATGGTACTCTCTCTGAAACATGCCCCATTCGCTCTGGGTGCTGCAGGGCTCAATTCTTGGACCCCTACTATTCTCACTCTTTCTTAACTCCCTACCCAGCAGTTATGCGGGTAGATGCTTCTCTATGCTGATGATGCTGTTTCGTTGCCTCCCACAATGACCCCATGCTGCTACAGAACTCCCTCCAACTAGTCTTTGACTCTGCAGCTACCTGGTTCACTGAGCACCGACTTGTTATCAACCTTAAGAAAACAAAAACGATGCTCTTCTCCCACTTTCAAAATAAGTACAGCAAGTTTCCTTTAGCTGTCCACTCCACACCCAATCTCGTCATTGACCAGGTGCAGTCCTATAAATATCTTGGTATAACCTTTGACCCTGCACTTTCATTCCATGGACATATATCTGCCCTAAATTCTGTCGCCAACTCATGGCTAGGCATTCTTTATCGGCGCAAGAAATGCCTCCCTCCTGATGCCCTCCACCTGGCTGTCACCTCCTCTGTCATGTCTCTCATTGACTATGGCCTTCCGGTCTATGGCTCAGCAGATCAGACTGCCCTCAACAAGGTTCGCCTCACAGTTAATAAGGCCTGCAGACTTATCACTGGTGCTCCCAGACTCACTCACACATGTGAGCTGTACACTCTGGCTACCCTACTCAACCTGGAAAAGCGACTCATGTATCAGACATGCCAGCTCACCTTTAAAGCCCTGCGTGGCCCTATCCCCATAGGCCTATCCAACTCCATTAGCGTGACTGCACGACCCTGATCACGCCGCAGCTCGTCAAGAGCACCCTAGTTATTCGAGCCAGGACCTCTCAGGGTCAGGAGGCATTCCCCACTGTGCACCCCACTGGTATAACTCTCCCTGCCAGTGTCTCAAACTCACTAACCTTAGCTGCTTTTAAGCCCAGGCTCAGAACTTCCTGCTTAGCTCTCGAAATGCAACTGCCGCTAGCCTAGTGTAAAAAAATATATATATATATACTCTGTTTGACAATGCTCACTGAGTGGCTCCCTTCCTTTCCCTACTAATTCCTCCTCCTCATCTCCCTCCCTTCTACCCCCACCAGCTGTCCTCCGACCATAAGTTTTGCACCTTTTGTTATCTTTTGCTTCGTTGGAGATTGTATTCTATTGTAACAAAATTGTAATTGAAATGTAACTTTTTTGTTTGTAAGTACTGTGTCCCTTGTACTACTGTTCTGATGTCCTCTTTGTGACGAGGTACCTTTGTAAATGAGCCTCTGGCTCAAAGGTTTCTAAACTGATGTTTAACTAACTAACTAACTAACTAACTAAATAAATAAATAAATAAATAAACCGTCTGCTTGTTCCACTTTTTTTTTTTCCGATTAGGTAAAGATATGTCAACTTTTCTGAAAGACTACTAAAACTGATATACTGTAGGTTCATCCACTACCTGCATCCCAGCAACCTCCATCCCAAGGCACCATGAGACAAGCAACTTGTTGTTCAGTGTGCCTTTCCTGATGAAACGTTTCAATAAATAAAAAAACAAAAAAAATCCCCAGAGATATACTGTACCTGGATCACCCAAATCATAACTTTACTTTTCCCAAGATTCAGTTGAGATCCTGGAAAAGAAGAAAAGGTGTTAACAATTCTTACTGCTAGTTCTCTAGTGGATTTATCCCTAACTAGAACATTATGCCATCTGGGTAAGTCAAATAATTAACTGATGATGGCCCAGCTGCGGTGAGAGCCCCCCACCATGTCCTGGTAAGATTCTCTTTCGAAAACTAAATCAATATCAAAAACATAAATGTATAGAACTGGGGTCAGAGGGCATCCCTGCCTATTCCTCTTTTTACTGGACACAGTCTTCTCTCCATTTACTAACAGAAATATATATATAGATTAATGCATGGAGAAGTGTGGTTTATGGGGATTTTATGCACTCCCGAGGTGTGTGATGCCCCATAAACCCCGAGGGCATCACACACCAAGGGGTTGCATAAAATCCCCAGAGAACCACACTTCTCCATGTTTTTTATATTTACTGGTTTTTGGTGTTTTTTTGGTTTAAATTGTCTTTTTTTGTCACTTTGCCAGGGTAACTGTTACCGCTGACATGATTGTCTCGTGCTGAGTGACGGATTGTGTAGCGTTTGTGAACATCTAGTGCGAGAACAGCTTGTTCTGTTTTTTTTCTGGTGATGCTGTGGTACTGTTCTGCCTGTGGTTTATGGAGCTCCATGGAGTATGGCGCTGTAGTGTATTGTCAAATTCTTGCGGGGGGGGCACTAAGGTCCTTTACAAAATCCTCCCAACCTTCTATTGTATCTTTGGGTGAACCAAAGGTTCTCTTAGCATGAGAATCTATAAAAGTAACCCTAATCAAGTTATCTTTGGAGCTGTAGGAGGTCTCATTCTGATACACTTGTTCCGGCAGGACTCTTTTACAAACTCTATCAGCACAATCTTTGAAGGAGGAAGTACAAGACTTCTTTCCTTGTGTGCCAAATTGTTGCTCTTAGAGGAGAGAAGAAAGCCTATCATACTAGATAAAGAACATATCAGATTTAAATCTTTTAAATTATCCAGAAACATCCTACCCAGTTTCCACACTCAGGGATCCTATGTTTTGTAACTGGTATCTACAATTGAGATACCTACAGTATTGTCTCTGTTTGGCCAGTTTTGAATGGGTTTTAAAACCCTTTAATTCTATGTTAAGGTCCTCCCACCAGGCTACTGGGTTCTCATGCATGACCAGGATGGGATTTTTAGCAAACAAAAAAAAAATCTGAAAATATGAAAAAAATGCTTCAGTTTAGCCTTTAGCTTCAAATCTTTTAATAGGGAGGTATTCAATCTCCAAACAGTAGACCCTACAGGTACACCTTTTTCTATACACATTCTATTCTCTTGTGGCTGAGGCAGTTTTGGGCTCCCATCAGCCCTATTCAGCCAACCCCTCACCATCCATCACCTCCCCAGGATTAATCAGTGCGTGCTGAATAACCCCATGGATTTCCACCCATGGCGGGGTTAGGAGGGATAAAGCTGTCTCCCCCCCCCCCCCAAGCACAATCCAGTCTTGGCCTTCCTGGATTCTGGTGGTGAGGAGGGTGGGGGATTAGTGGACAGGGCATCATGAATTATTTATTTATTTAGCTTTTTGTTGACCGGGTAAGTGCACTAGACAAATCCTGCCTATTTTCAGGCATGACCCAGGGGAGGGGGATGCAGATGAATGCCAACTGACCTTGAACCAGATTAAGCTGTTGGTGGTATTTTAGTGAATGAGGGAAATTTGGCCAGGACACTAGGGAAATTCTCCTACTGTTTTCGATAAGTGCCATGGGATCTTTAACATCCACCTAAACTACCACCAGTCCAAGCAGATGGAACCTCGGTTTAACGTCTCATCCGAAAGATGGCACCTCAGAAGTGCAGCATCCCTCTCGTGCTGCACTACAGTGTCAGTACTGGGATATTAACCTAAGTGCCAGATGTGGGAACTGAACCCACAGCCCTCTGATCTCCTGGCCTCGGAGGCGAGTGTGCTACCTACTGAGCCACTGACACTGACTGAATGCCTGCCTCACCACTATTTTCCATCATTTTCTGCCACTTCCCTGCTGAGGCACATATGCCAGTATGCACATCTGGAAGCAAGCGCATGCCATAGAGTCCCACTGCACCCACCCTGCTTCTGCTGCTCCTGTCCCACACTACCACCAGGCCTCCACCTGGTGGCAGTCATTTGGCAGAGACATCAGTTCTCCCACCCAGGAGAGCAGCCACTTTGACACTCAATCCTCTCCCCCGACTGAACCCTGGCAACCCATGCTCATTCCTGAATGCAGGTCACTAGCATGGAGCGAGGTGTGGCATCCAGTGCCTCAATCCTCTGTGCCACAGGGCTGGCCTACAGGTACATAATTAAAAGCCTCTAGAGGTACTTTGACCAATTTATGATCTGAAGTCTTAGTTGGCACTAAAACTGTGGGAGTGATGGTTGGCCATGGGGAGAGAAACAAAAAATCTACACAGGACGACAGATGCCTTTTAAAAAAACCTTGGGATGTTGAACACAAGCAGCATCCACTAAACCTGCTGACATAATCATATGGTTAAAAAAGTCATTTCATTAAATATTTTCTGTGTTTTCCCCCTCTGTCTTGTGGAGTCAAACCTAAGTTAAAATCTCCCTCCATAAGTATACATCTGGATGTAAATAAAAATGGTTGCATGAATTTGAATAACTCTGCTCTCTCACCCTTTGTTTGTGGGCCATACACATTAATTAACCTCAGTCCTAGGTGTTTAAATTTAATGTCTAAAATCAGAACTCTTTCTGGTACTAGATCTATTCATTTGGAGATGGAAACATCATGGGCCCAATTCACACATGCCACATAGCAATCAAGCCCTGAATCAAGCCCATTTTTGGCACAGCTGCGCCTAAAACTTCACTGCAAAAGGCACCTGATTCAAGAAGATTGGGCGCATTTGGGACACTTTTCCCAATTTACAGCAGCTTGCACCAAATATTTGGCACAAGCCCTGCAAAAAGTGTGTCCAAGATTGCCACTAGTTAGTTCAGAAAAAGCTGATCTATCTAGCAGCAATCGGTGCATGGGATCGAAAATCTCAATCGCTGGCCAGGGTATACCGCAAGCCTTGTACACCATACGTTCAGCGCATCCTGGGCTTGTGGCATTCCTGGAACATTTGTAAATTGACCCCCATATGTTCAAAACAAAATCCATGCTCCTGTATATATAGGGCCTTTCCTATTGACCAGAGGGAGTGTCCCTGGTACCAATGTTTCTTCATAGAGTACCAACCTTGTTTCTTGTCGAAAGACTATATCACTTTGGAGGAAATGCAATACCGAAAAGGTGGTTATTAATTTCCAAGGGCTTCTGATGCTATTTGCATTCAGTGTAGGGGTATGAAAACTGTAGACTGGCTCTCCCCCATAAATGTGGAGAAAATAAAAACACATAAAAGGAACATTGGCATTTAGTCCTCAGATCCTGTAGGGCAAGCTCTCTTTCTTGGCTTCCTTTTCTTTGCTGTGGAAATGTCTGTTTACGCTCCCTCCATTTTCAAGGAGACATTGAGTTGCAAGGATATCATCGAGGAGGCATTGGAGTCTTCCTCCATGTCACCCAATTTCCTGTGAATCTGTAACACCTTGTATCTGTTTTCGTCTGCAAGGAACATTGTCTCTGCATTTTCACCTTAGGTTGCCCTCTGTTGCTCCTCCATCTGGTCACAATGTAGAATTTTTTAGTATCTGGAGTTGAGGGAGGGGGGATAGCAGCTTGTTTCTCCAGATTGTAGCTAAATAAACTAAAAGCAGACAAAGCCATGGGACCAGACGAGATGCACCCCAGAATCCTTAAGGAACTGGGGGCAGAATTAACAGCCCCTCTGGTACTTCTATTCATGAAATCCTTGAAGAGCGGTGTGGTACCCGAAGACTGGAAAAAGGCAATAGTGGTTCCACTTCACAAATCAGATGGTTGCAAAGAGGCTAGTAATTACAGAGCGGTGAGCCTCATGTGTATAGCAGGAAAACTAATGGAGACACTACTCAAACAGAGGATCATAGAATTCCTCAAAACTAGTGGCAGAAAAGACCCTAAACAGCATGGTTTCACAGCAGGTAGGTCATGCCAGACAAATCTGCTCAAGTTTTTTGACTACGCTACAAAAATAGTGGACGACGGTGGGGCAGTAGATGTGGTCTACCTAGACTTAAGTAAGGCCTTCGACTCGGTTCCATACAGAAGGCTGGTAATGAAGCTTGACAACACAGGGGTTGGTCCAGAAGTAGTCAGATGGGTAAAAAACTGGTTACAAGGTGGAATCCAGAGGGTATAAGTTAATGGAGCACAATCGACGGAAGGCAGGGTGACCAATGGGGTGCCCCAGGGCTCAGTGTTGGGGCCCGTGCTCTTCAATGTTTTTATAGCAGACATCACTGACGGACTGGAAGGGAAGGTTTATCTGTTTGCAGATGACACCAAGATATGTAGCAGGGTGGACACCCCAGAAGGAGTGAGCAAGATGGAAGCTGACCTCAAGAAACTAGAAGAATGGTCTGGAGTGTGGCAGCTGAGATTTAATGCCAAAAAGTGCAAGGTCATGCACCTAGGAAAGAAAATCCAGGAAAGATGTATTACCTAGGAGGCAAAAGACTGGCAGCCTCAAACCAGGAACGAAATCTGGGAGTCATAATCTCAGATGACTTGAAGGTTAGTAAGCAGTGTGAGAAGGCAACAATGAAGACCAACAGAATGCTGGGCTGCATTGGGAGGCGAATCACGAGCAGAAAGAGAGAGGTGGTTCTACCACTGTATAGGTAGTTGCTCAGGCCTCACCTGGAATATGGAGTCCAGTTCTGGAGGTCTCACCTCAGGAAGGACATTGACCGGGTAGAAACAGTAAAAAGAAAGGCAACAAAAATGATTCAGGGTCTGCAGTACATGTCCTACGAGGAAAGACTTAGGGAGCTGAATATGTACTCCCTGGAGCAGAGAAGGGAGAGAGGGGACATGATTTAAACATTCAAGTACATAAAAGGCATTAACAAGGTACTGGCACAGGAACTTTTTCTCTTCAAGAAGAGCTCTAGTACTAGGGGACATTGCCTCAGGCTGCAAGGAGGGAGCTTCTCTACCAACACCAGGAAGTTTTTCTTCACAGAAAGAGTGGTGTACGCTTGGAACAGCCTGACCCAAGAGTTGTGGAGGTCGACACTGTGGGGGTTCAAGAATGCATGGGATAAACACAAGGGAGCCCTGACTACAAAGGGCAAATAGAGTGTCAAAATAGGTCTAAAACAAATGGGCAGACTAGATGGACCTAACGGTCTCCTTCTGCTGTCAATTTCTATGTTTCTATCAGCACCAGAGTTCATGTCTTGTTTTAAACAAGGTTTTGGTTCAACATCTATACTCTCCAGAGCAGGGCCATCTTGTTGCAGTATCGGGAGTCTGAATGACCAGAGGCTGCTGAGGGACTTCTTGTGCATCCATACCAATGATCTCTCATCTTTTTCTCTTGATTCTTCCTGAGTGCTGTGTGTAGCAGCCTGATGAAGCCTAGTCTCTTCTGGCATAGACTGTCTCATGGGTGTAGACCTTGTAGCAGGGGTTGGATCAGTAGCAAGGAGTGGAGCAGTGCGAGGTGGTCTTGGGCCTTTCTTTTGTGCATGTTCACATAGAACTCCTGCTCCACTTGATCCATGTCAGTTTTGTTATTGTGGAAGGCCCATGGGCAGGAGCAGCAGGAGTGTCCAAACTCTTCAGAGAGATTACATCTCATGCAGTGTCTGCAGTGTGTCAACAAATGGCCTAATTCATAGCAAAGGCCGCATCTCACCTTCTCACAGGTGCCACTCAGATGGTATCCCATCCAACATCTATAGCAGACTTTGGGCTAGACTGGATGAAAGATTACTCCTCTGCCTCAGCCCAAAAAGAAGCAGCTGGGCAGATGTTGTATCCTAGTATCCGTGTGATTTAGCCTCACCCTCACTTTCCACCTTCCAGTCCAGATGCTTTTAAAATCCAATGTCAGAAATGGATGGGTCAGTGGACTGGTAGCAGCCTAAGGAGCCTTTAACTTCTAGGTCATGAGGTCAAATCCAGCACAGGTCGACTTGGTCAAAAGCCATTATCACCTGAGGGCTGTTCAGTGGCCTATGTGACATGAGTTGTGGTGGTCTCAATCCAGTTCCCAGTGAGCAGGTGTCCACATCACAAAACCACCAACACAATTGGCACCCTTGTTTTCAGTCTCACATGAGAAGCCAAGGACTGAATGGGCTTGGAGTCTGAACTACCTTCTCACCTATGTGGTGGTTCCTCCATGGCAGGGTTGTGGCACATTGGCAGAGCAGTATGGGGAAGCTTGCACTGTGGTTGCCCATGCTGTACATGTCATGTGGATAAATGGAGGACTTCAGGTTCCAGCGCTGTCAATCCAGCACCTTTCATAAACACTAAAATTAGCATGCAGAAAAAAAAATCTTTAAAAAAAAAAATTCAATATTAGGCCTGGAATCCCATGTACCACACACTTCAGTTTCAACCAATATACAATGTCTATGATGCTTACCCTCTTCATTTTTGAATGAAAAAGTGATCGTCTTAAAGGCCAGCTTGGTTAAGGGTATAGCCTCAGAAGGGGAACCACAGTGTTGTTGATTTTAACTCCAGGTGTTTTGTCCAAAACCATTCTAATCTGTTAGCAGTTTTAAAACTTATAGCAAACTCTGCCTGGTGTATGGATTAGAATATAAAACTCAGTAGCATAGAACCTCATACTGTCTTTGAGCATTGTGTGTGTGTGTGTGTGTGTGTGTGTGTGTGCGAATGAAGATCCTGTCTGGTACTTCATCCATTCCTCCTCTATACTAGCATAGTAGTTAAATGGTAGGCAACAGACTGTGCAGGTTGGCAATATCCTTTCTTCCCCCCTCCCCATCCTTTCTGGCATTCCCCAGGGTTCCATACTTGGACCTGTCCTCTTTTCTCTCTTTATTAATGATCTCCCCTCTGTCTGTTCCACTGCCCACATACACATGTATGCAGATGACACCGTCATCTACCTGTCCGGCCCCTCTGCTTCAGATGTCCAGATCCCCCTCCAACATGACTTTCATCTGGTGATAAACTGGTTCCAGGATCATTGCCTCAAAATGAACACCAAACAAACTGTCACCATGACCTTTGGCTCAGATCAAACACTAGCTAGGCAGTCATCCCCTCCAGTGATCACTACTCTGGCGGACGTGGTTCCTACCTATAAATATCTACGGGTTTGGCTCAACCAGTCCCTTGATTACACATCCCATCTAGATGCCTTGCACTCAAAACATCACCCAAAACTAGGAATGCTCTACAGGCACAAGGACTGTCTCTCCCTCCCAGTTTATTGAGACTTAATAACTAAATGGATCCTCCCAATTATTGACTATGTTGATATTGTCTATGGCTCAGTGCCCTACACCTCCCTTGCCAGGCTTGATGTACTTTTCAACACTTTGTTATTTTGCCTCCAGCTCCCCTCTCCTGACACACCACTGTGACCTATGTTCCACCCTCTCATTCCCTTCCCTTCAGCAGAGATGCTTGGCCCAGTGCCTTACCTTTTTCTCTAAGTATTGGTTTGAATCTCTCCCATCTTACCTCTCCTCTCTTCTTGCTCCGGCCACCACCTACCCCTACCCCCTGCACTCCAGTCTTTCCTGCACTGTCGCCCTCTCCAGAGCCCACACTTCAGTCAGTCAACATGCTTTCTCCTTTCATCTCCCTTCCATTTGGAACAAACTCCCCTCCTCCATTCATATTACCCCTTCGTTTCCAGCATTAAAGCATCTGCTTAGACCATCTCCAGTAACCTCCTGCAGTTGCCCCTAAGCCCCCAACTGTTTAAGTTGTAGTCCCCTGATTCCTCTCCTCCTGTTAGTACACCTGATCTCCCCTGCGATTATTATTGTCATTTGGTTGTAATCTGCCTAAACATTGCATCTTGCACCATTGCTATATAACATTGTGTTTATTCCAAAGCGTCATGATGTACACTTTATGTATACTTTAGCACTCTGTATTTTGTATTTTATGTGTATTTGTCAGTCTTTGTTATGGTCTGCTCCCTAATTCTCCAGGTCACACCTGGAAATGTGCCTTAGCTCAGAGTGCCTTTCCCGGTAACCAATCTTTAAATAAATAAATAAATAAATAAAATACTTGAGTCAGAGAGTGTTTCTGTGTTTAGCCAGTTTTGAAGGGTGGGGCTACAAAAATACTGAATATTTTTTTGCCTCTGACATCAATATACAGTACCCCTTGTGGCCCAGATGTGGATGCCCCCCCCCCAGCCTGTAGGTCTGATTGTTGCTCAGAGTGTTACATGGACTGCTGTTCTTCTTGTGTTGTATCCCCAGTACTCAAGGTCGTAGGAGCAAAGACATGTGCCATGATATCTTCCCTCAGCCTGAATGTACATGAAATAGATTGTTCTTATTTATTTATTCGGAATACTCCTTTGAGCACACATACTCATTTACAAAGGTTCTATATCAAGAACAATAAAGGGTAGTAACACAGACTTAAGCTATAGACAAAACAAGACCTGCAGCTCCAGTGGGGCATAGTCGGCATAGACAGTATGAGTAAATAGATATGACAAAGACAAAACACAGTGGATCCTGGAGAAAGTCAAATAATGATGGATGACAGCCCTGGTTAATGGTACAGCACAGTGTGAACTTCACTATAAATTAAGGAGTACAGTAGACTAGGTGACAGGATAATTGTAGCAGGAGCATTTGGAACTAGCAGCGAGTTCCTTTCTCAGTGCTTTCTTGAAATGGGTTATTTGGGAGAGTCCTGCCAGGATATCAGGTAGTTCGTTCAGCCAGTGATATACCCTTACTACAAAGGAATGTACACCCAGACTTCTTCTATGGAAGGATATTTCTAGAGCATTCCATTCTCCTGGTTGTGTAATGGTTATTAACTGGGTGGAACAGGTTGCTAATAGCCAGAGGGGTATGGCCAAGCAGTGCTTTTTTTTTTTTTTTTTTTTGAGCAGGCAGGTCCGGCACATTACTGTGTCACTGTGTAGCCTGCGCTACTCCTGGCCAGGTGGGTGATCACACCAGGGCCTGCTAGCCCAATACAATTTAATATATCCAGCAAAGGTAGCACTCCAAACAGGAATGATGTCCAAACAATGTTGTTGAATAAGTTCAAACATTTTATTGTAGATTTCAAGTTCAAGTAGCAGAAAATTAAATATAAAGTAAAAGTTGGTCACAGAGGTATCAGTGAGACCTCTGTAGCCGACACAATCTTTTGAAATTTTGTTATTTTGCTACTTTGAACTTGAACTTGAAACTTACAATAAAAGGTTTGAACTTATTCAGCAACATTGTATGGACATCATTCCTGTTTGCAGGTCTGGTACATTATTCTATTCATTATTGTGTCCTGTAAAGGAAGCCAATTGGTGAGGGTGTAAAGAGAGAGACTACGTGCAAGCTTGTCCACTACAAGAGCAAAACAATAGGTCTTACTGAGCAGACTGAGTACCAACCCTACTCTGTTAAGGTACAGAGTCATAGGCCACTGCTTATACTGGGAGGCCATAGTCTAGGATGGGTAGGATTGAACTAAACACGACTAGATGTCTGGTTTTGGTAGTAAGGTTCAGGTGATTCCTGAACAGTGCACCTAGCCTATGGTTTATGAGACTGACAATGTTTTCCACATGCTAAGTAAAAGATAAGGTGTCATCAATGGTAATACCTAGGTACTTGAAAGAGTTGACTTGTCCAGACTAACTCCTTTTTCATTAAGGCTGACCAGAGGAGACACCTTTTTTTCTCAATTGCAGGCTGGAAAATAGCATAGTCTTTGTAGTTCTCCTATTTTGGGAGCCAGATTCAAGTCATGGTGAACTTGTTACTATGGTATATATTGTTCTGCCAGGAGGGAGGAGGGGGTTTCCCACACAGATGAAGTTCTGTCATTTATTTCTTTGAACAGAAGGGGTACAGAGTTCTGAGAGGACTCAGAACTATGTGGTATTTCTAATGATAGAAGGATGCAAGGACCTGAATCTGTAGAATGTGAACCCAAGGTGTGTTGCATAGCTATCTCTTCACCTTCACTTGAAGGTCTCTTCTCATCTGTAACCACTGTCCCAGGCTCTTTCTTAGGCATTCCTGTCTCAAGGCCTTCATTAGTTTGTGCAATCGGTGAGTCAGTGTCCATGGGAATGGTTGTAGTGTTTCTTGCTAAAACACATTCAGCCTCTAAATCCATGATTTCCCCCAACCTCTCCTCTCTTTGCATGTGGCCTACACTTTTTGAAAGTTTTTTTTCCAGCAATGTGCATATTAGGGACCTTACCTTATTCATATTCCTTGAAATCCCACAATGTGTCTGATATCCGGCCCTTTTTATCAGGGCTCCTGTCCCAGACTGCTTTAGTTAGTGCTTCATCTACCATCAAGGTAGAAAGTGGTGGATCTCGCCTTTTCCTAAACCTGTGTTTTCCAGATCTGCGGCCTCTCTCTCCTCGAAACCCCATATCAAAGTGGCCACCTCTCAGTTGTTTTGGCCCCCAATAAAGACCCCCTGTGGTCAAAGAACAGGGCTTTGTCTCCTTGTTACTCCTGTATGGCTCACTGCTAAGTTCTAATCTAAATAAATGCACTTTTTGCAGTTACTTTTTATGCTTTGCCTCAGCTCATTTCTTCTAAGCATCTAGAGCACCAGAACTCTCAGAGTGCAGATTTGTTTGTATGTCTGTCAGTTGTCTTTGCTGACTGCTTCCTCCCTTCCTGACTTTGAAGTTGACAACAGGGTCAGAAATTGAGCCATAAGCAGTCATACTACTTAAGTTCAACAACTTGCTCTCAGCTGCTTCCAAAACAGGTTGTGATACAGAGACAGCAGGTACCATTTTTAAGGTATATGACTCTTGGCAATTGGTAGGATGCACAAAGCTTGCTTGTGCAGTTTTATCTGAAAGCAGAACTATTCCTAACCTCAGCCACAATTTCTACCTTGCTCAGCGTTCTTCTTCTACTATTGTGGGTAGTAAAGCAGTCTTTTACATGTGCAGCTCTTTGTCAAGTTCTCTCTCTCTCTGCATCTTGATTTTAGCTGTGTATGGCATCTTCCAATATCACATCTTGAGGCTCCGGTCTCTAGCGAGGGACACTGCCAGACACCCCCTGATGTAGACTTTTTGTAAGTTGAAGCACTAGGGCTGAGTGGTAGGCAACTCTGGTTTGTAAATTTCACAAAGTGTTTTATGTGCATCACACTTCTTTGCAATAAATACTGTACTTGTAAATTTGCAAGTAGTACCAGCGTGCAATAGCATGTTCCTTCTCTACTAGGATGTGTAGATGTCTCTGAGTACTCCAAGTGCTGCAACCAATTGGCGTCTGTTGTTTTTAATGGGTCGGTAACCCCCTTTTTTGCAGGTACTGGCCTTGCACTGAGGATCATGGCCCCACTGCCAGACCCAGTCTCCATAGATGAAAAGCTGGTCTCTGGAATCATTGCTAGGTCTGCAGACGGAATCACCTCAGCCTGCCGTAGCAAACATACTTTCTCAGATAAGTTTCCAACCAGTACACAGGCGGACTCTGTAGAATTTTCTTCCAAACAGCTCAGGGTGGCAATGGAAGCAAACTTCTCCACTGGGACACCTTCCTCTCCAGATTCATCCTTCTCAGCAGGAAGCCAGCAGTGTCCACTGATAAAGAGTAGAGGTGTTTTCCCAGTGCTATGACCAGTTCTCCTCTGTCAATAAAACAGGTCCATGAAACACACACCCCCAGGATGCACTGTGAAAAATGTTATCATAGTTTAGTGTGCTTTCTTGGTCCACAGTTATAAACACATAAATAAATACATACTGGTACATAGGTATAGCAGAGTGCAAGATTTTGTTTTAAATTCTTTTGGTAACTGGGTAAGGTCCACTAGGCACAAGTGCCTGTTTTCAGGGGCAACCCGAGAGCACGGTGGGACTAAGTGACTTGCTCAGAGTCCCACGTATGTAAGTGGAGGTTGTAAGAATCAAATCCAGTTCTGCTGGATGTAACAAGTTCATTCTGACGTCTCACAAAATGCAGATTGCTCAATGTCCAACTGAAAATCACTCAAACCACTATATTGATATAGTCTGGTACAATATATCAATATAGCTGGATGCACAATTTCTGTTTAGATGGCAGCAACACAAAATGGTGAATGGAGGGCTATGCCAGTCATCTTCAGTGAAGGTGTGGCATCAGACACCAGAGACTTCATGCAGAGATGGGTGAGGAAAGGGGTGCCACTAGACACCAGGTACTTTGGGAAAAGGCTTGGTGAGAAAGGGGACACTAGACACCAGTGAGCTAGATACAAGGATGGTCGAGGGAGCATGTACTGCAAGAAACCAGAGGATTTGACACAGAGCTGGGGGAGAGGGTGCAACTAGACACCAGGGAGTACAGTATGGGGCTGGGTTATGGAGGGAAGTATCACATAGGGTTTGACAACCCATAACCATGGGTGCCTACATTTAGTTACATTCACATGGTACAGAAACCCAGACCCCCTTCAAGAACTACCTGAAATCAGAGATGAAGGGGAATGAGCAGTTGATACGCCATGGTAGATTCCTAGGAGAGCTATACCACTGCATTGTACATGTGCTACAGTAGGCATACTGCTGAGTGTATCCCATGTAGGTAACAATTTGCCTAAATGCTGGTTTTAGCCACATACCTCCATCCACTCCCATGGTAAGTAATAACAAAAAGACTGTTTGGGGCTGTGTAAAGCAGCCTTAAGTAAGGCTTCATTAGATCTTAAAGTGCTCAAAGCCTTGACAAGTGTGGGTATTACTTTGCCAATGTTTTTGAGCACTTTATTATTTAAAGCAGCTTTTTTTTATTACAAGCATTGTGTACATGGTGATGCAAGTGCATAGTACTGCTTGGACTGGGCAAATTAGTTTAAATGCAGCAAACCAAAATTAAAGCAAGGTAGTATAAATACTGGAAAATGAACTTAAAGTAACATACAGTAGTTTCAATATAGCAAATGGAATTTAAGGTAAGGCAGATTAATACAGAAAAGAGACTCTTAAAGCAAGGTAGTTTAAATGTAACACATGGAACCCTAGACATTTTGTAGATTTCTGTTTTTGCAGCTGCATGTGCTTCCTGGCTGAAAAACAATGCAATGTGTGGTACACTGACTAAGCGGCAACAAGGATTTGAAGATGCAATTCTCTGTACAAATAATCGTGCTTGCAAGCAATGGCTCGTCTGTCAAGCACAGCATCACGAATCTTTATGATGACAACTAACTTCAGTGGCTATTTATGAAAACCCCAAAAACATTTTGTTCACATCATGGAAGTTTCTAGAGAGAGAGAGAGAGAGAGAGAGAGAGAGAGAGAGAGAGAGAGAGATTCATAACATAAAAGAAAACTGTAATCCCAGGTATAAATGTTGATTTGATTTCCATCTGTTTGGTGTTTCTTCGTCCCACTGATATCTGCCATCCCAGCTCATCTGAAAGACCTGTGAAAGGATTCTAAATAACTAGAAATATTAAAATGTATAATACTGCCACATGATGATCTAATGTAGAAATGAAAACAATGGTTTGTCCTTTTTTCTTCCTTATTACCATAAATGACTATGGAGTACTTGAAGCTGGAGAGGTTTTTCAGGATATAAATATTTGAAATGTCAGTTATGTGCAAGTGTGAACTGGCATATACATGCACAATTACTAACATCTTAAAACGCACATCACAAGAAAAGATTATTATTTAGTCTCAGACTTACTTGAAAAATATATTTTCACTTTACAGTACAGTTTCCCTTAACCTGTCACATTTTTCTTGCCTGACTTTTTAGTTAATGCCAGTGACCTTTTAAAGACAGACACAACATTAAATGAAAATGATAAGTGTTATTGTGGTATTAAGATTCCAAGTCACAAGAGCCCTAAAATAAGAGGTTATAAATTACTGGATGGCTTTTCTGGGATCTAGAGAAGTGGTACCCCGTCTAAGTGGAAATTCCATAGTTGCCATCTTACTGTTTACGTATATATCAACATGATGTTTTCCTTCATTTGAAGATGGCCAAATGAAGTCATGTCCCTTGTAGTCTTGCTAGGAATACAACAAACATTAGCATTTGGAAAAAATTAGAAAGAAATATGTTTATCCTTAGATAGAACAACCACTAGTATCTTCTGACCATTTCCAAAAATAATTTTATGATATTTTTATACTGCTTGAGACTGCATTTTGAAAGCTGAAACATTTGAAGAGTTATTACAGTTCTCTTGTGATGCTACTTGCATATGCATGTGGGTATAAGGTAGTAAAACTGACAGGACTTAAACAAATGCAGTGAACCATTTTATGTTTTTTATATCGATATTGAAACATTTTTTTATATCGATATATGGTCACCGTCGTGTTATATTAACAATATAACTACTTGGCTGACTTCAAGCTTTCATTTAAAAAAATTAAGTCTCTAGCCCTAACGGTTCCAAAGTTATCACATTTTAAAGAAAATATTTATTGAATGGTCTTACTCTGTACTCATTGGTGCTAGGAACTTTTTTTAAATGAAAGCTTGAGTCCAGCTCTTAAGAAATAGTGTCAATATTACATGGTTATTATGTAACAGTAGTAATTATGTTATCAATATTAAAACAAGTTCCCCCATTCACTAGAACTACCACCAGCGGCTTAATCTGGTGCAGTGTCAGCTGGTTTCCATTTGTATCCTCCCCTTCCCTGGAACAAGGCTTAAAATAGGTAGATTTGCCTTATCCTTCTTTTCTGGTCAACAAAAACAAAATAAAAATAAAAACAGGCAGTTTTCTCTAGCTGTATCGATATACCTACATACATCATGACAGAACGTCAGCTAGACACTGCTAGACAGCTAGAATATCCGGAACTGGGAAGGGAGAAGCCAGAGAAGGCGAGGGGGACAGCAAGGTCAGCACCCAGGGTGGGGGCTGACCAAACAAGCAGACACGAAAGACCGTTAGGCCTATTCTGCTGGCATTTTAGTATGTTAGTATGTAACTGTTTTGTTTGTAAAATAAATGTTATTGATATACCTTTTCCATAATTGATCAATATACTTTTTTTAATACTGACATGGAAAATTTCATGAAGGTTTTAAAAAATAAAATACGTTTTTTTTTTTTGCACTTTTTCTGAATTTTGGTATTAGTCCCTGTAATGTAATTGGTATCTAAGAGTAATCCACATAAACATTCATTTTATACCTTAAATCACATGGCTAACATTTCACTCTCCTCACCAGCAGTATCAATTCTTCCCTGCTTTCGCAGCCTTACGCTATGAAAGTGCTGAAGACAATAACTGACAATTAATAGACTACAAGTACGTTATCTCAAGATACGACACTGTCCCTCCCCTAATGACAAAGACACTCATGAGATAAAGGACTGCAGTTTTACTTTCAAAGGTGCAATCACTAGCAATAAACTCTTCCTCAGCCATCAAGATGTTGTTCATATAGACATCATAGGGAAATAGCAGCCACCAGGCTTCAGGTCAAGCCCTGGCCTGAGCCATCCTGCTTGACCTGTACAACCAGAGTCATACCATTTCCAGCTAAGGCCAAGCTAAGTAGATAAAATACTGTACCAGACTCCTGCAAGTTCCATTGCCTACATTAGATAATGCTACTGTCACACCAAGTCTGGTTAGGCCACTCCTCGATGGGAAGGCGCCAAGCTCCATCCACATTACTGAATGCTTGATTGCACTCTCCAGTCTACCTCAGCCTAGTTCAGCTAATCAGTGATCTAACCAATTTCAGCTGCACAAGCCCAAGTCAATTTCTCATTGGCTGGATTCTGTCATCATACCTCCACAACATCATTGCATCTAGTGCAGTGTCCTCTCTGACATTTTGACTGACCAGTGCATGACTTTCTGCACCCACAAGATTTTCAAATTAGAAGCCCACCTAAGTACATCATCAAAGGTCACCATAAGCACCCTCCACCATAGGGGCACTGGGTGTCCCAGGAAGCTACTGAAATCACAGACTGTTCCCAAGTCAAGGCTATAAACATTCACCTGCCAAATCCAATTAATTGCTCACAGCAGTCATGGAACAAAGCTGTGACAGTTACAAGATCGCAATACTTGATTCTGTTGTGGTTTAAAGTACCAACAGGTAATCATTGCAGACATGTGTCAGTTATGCTAAAGCTGCAAACTCTGTAGGGTAGGACTGGAAATTGCTGAATTCCTGAAAGCTCTGGAGCAATGTATTCCTGAGCAAACCTGACTCAGATTTCAAAATGTCTGGGAGACTGATAGTGCAGAAAGACCATAAATTGTGTGGTCCTCTTCCATTGATCCTTTACAATGTCCAGCATCATCACTAGAGATAAAGCCTCAAAATAATAATCTGACAAAGCAAATATAGGCTAGATATTTGAAGTCATGTATGTGCCAAGCTAGCTATCCATGGTCCTAGCTGGTTCTGACACAAATCTGACTAAAGGTAGGGTAAGCAGAATTGCCTGAAAGAGCTGGACTTTGGGTAAAGTGAAAGCCATTACCTGAGTGAGGACTTTGTTGTGCAAACTCTTTTAGGTGGTGAAAACAGAGTTAATTTTCTTTGCTGTTATCATGCTTGAACATAAAACAGAATCCTTGTCTCCAAGTTAGAGTCTGATCTTGATTTATTGTGGCAGAGAAGAATTGGAGGACCATGGAATAAGGGAATCTTTCTTCAGGACTTTTTGGTAAAAAGGTCAATAATGGTAATCAATTCCTAGAGAAACAAATGTATCTATGGGTTGCTACCCGTATATATTGCTAAGTTAGATGGTGGAGTCCTATATGGAACCTCAGAGGATATGCTTTCTGGGATTATTCTTGATGAAAATCCAAGTTTTAAACATCATATCAATTTTACCTCCAGGAAAGTTATCCAAATATTTGGATGTAGTATTATTCCAATGCAGTCTTCAAGGTGTAGGAAAATGTCTGCGATACAGTTATTACTGTCACCATTAGACTATGCTGATGTGGTCCATAGATTTGCAAAAAAAAAAAAAAAATAATAATCAGACTAAGTACCCTTGATGTGCTCTTGAATAACTTGTACAGATTTATATAAGCAGTGCCTGATTTACAAATTGCTGCAATATGTATAACCAGCTAAATTGTTTTGTGCCCAAAACAAAGTGTGCAGAACATTGGCCATGTTTTTCTTTATGCGGGCCAAGTGCAAGTATCCATAAGTACTTAGCAGATTATCAAATAATTGCTGACAGATCCTACCAACTCTGTTGTTCTAATGCTTTAAATTTTCCTGTGCCAAAAGACAGAACCAATGTCAGGAGACATTCTTCTGCTTACTTTGCTTCTCAACATTTAATGACTTGCCTGCACACCTAAAGTTGACTATTGACTTAGCATTGACATCACACTTTCAAGCAGTTTTAAAGGACTTTTCATTTGCACTTAAGTGTAATTGCCTATCTTGAATTGAATCTACTTTATTGCTTCTCATTATTATCACACTTCAAATATTCATTGGTGTAACTATGTTTCTGCTGTTGCATGCTCCACCTCACAAAAATGATGGTCCCTATATTCAAAAGTAGCTGACTGTGCCATATCAAATAGAGGTGGGTGAAAGATAGCACAAGGACACCAGATGCCGTGTTCATACAGGCAGTGTGCCCTGTCCAGCATGCCCTGCCTGTAACCCTGTTAGCGCCATACAAAGTGACTATGCGTGGCAGTACCACAGTCTCCTGCTGGAAAGTAACTCCCAGGGGCAAGGGGAGAGAGCACATGCCAAATGGTATAGTGTGTTTATTCCTGGGAGCCATATTCGTGGTCTACGTGCTAATAATCCCATAAGGCATCCAAGGTGCTAAGCTGTCATTTGCATGTCATTTTGTGGCCTATCTTTGCTCCTAGTAAGACCTGATTGATTGGCTGAAATTCAGTTTCAGGTAGGGCCACAGCACCTCTATGGCTTTTATCCAGTTCACTAATGATGCCACAGTTTCCATGGTTAAGAGCATCTACATGGGGGCTATGTTTAGTGGCCTAACTAAAGCCTTTGATCTTGAAATTCAGCCAATAATTTTTTACTAGGAGCAAAGGCTTCACCATTCATTCATGTACCCGCCGTCGCCATTACCAACATGGGCATTTAACAGAGCAGACGCTGATCACCGGAGGACTGTTTTCTTTGTTAAAGGTCAATTGGACATTTTTTTTTGAGTGCTGGTAGGGGGAGGAAGGTGGTGAGGCCAGATGGGGATTGGGTTGGGAGTCTCCAACTATGTCAGTTGGGTCTGGTCTGGAGGGGGGAGGCAGAGAAGTGTTTGGCATGGGTAGGAGAAAGGGTATATATTAGAATTATGTTAAGATATGAAGCTGAGGTCATCCCATTGGTGCACAGGTAGCACTACTGCTCATGATGCCAGCAACCCCGCTTTGGGAATGAGCCTGAGTTGTTGGGGACTGAATGGGGGAGGAGGACTGAGCATCCCAGAGGATGGTTTCCCCCTCCAGTAAGGGTGGATCACTGTCCTTGCTGCAATACTGCCACCTGGGTAACCACAGGACCGATGCAGGGTGGGGACTGGCACGGCAATATGTTTTGCATGCACATGTGCCTTGGTTTCCCTAGCACACAGGCATCTGAAGGTCTCAGGAGAAAATGAACAAAAAAAGCAACCCTAGAGACTGAGGACGATGGAACCCCAGTGGACTGGAAAAACTATGCCTGGCCTGCACAGCACATCCTGATGAAGATGATGCAGTTTGAGGATATACTCTTCCACCTTGTCCCCACCCAGGGGGAAAAGCCAAGGCTGCATGGAGGTAGGCAGCTGTTGTGGGCAAGTCTAGTGAAGCCAGACATCTTGGGGTTTCCAGAGAGAGTTCAAACAGTAGTGAGCAAGTGGGCATAACCAGAGAATGGGAAAAAAAAAAGATATGACGTAGGAGTGTAGAATACCAGACTCTACTTATTACTGACTATTTGCCACTGAAATTTGCCAGGGCAAGGGGGCAGGAGGGTGCTAGCAGGGGGAGGGGGTTATAATACATAACAAGATTTGGAAGATGGAAAGGGGTGGAATTATGTCACAGCGGTAGGGGTAGGTATTTTGTGTGTGTTAGAAGGTTTTTAAAAACAAACTCAACAGCGAAGTTGGTGTACCCAAAGGGTAATTCATGAAGCTTCACAAACTGAGAATTTTGCAAATTCACACCAACTTTGCCAGTGAATTAAATCTCTCTGCATCTCTACTTCTATATACTGTATTACCTTGCAGCAGTATTGGCTACAATGGGCTTGAACCTAGCCTGTTTAAGACTGCTGCCCTCTGTCTTGCCTCCCCCTGCTAGAATATATACTGAAAGTTATCTCTGTCCTCTGCTATTGTGCTTAGTATCTGGAAAGTGGCTACGTTTGTCCCAGTTGTCAAGAAAGGTGACCAAAAATTATTAGAGAATTAGTGTCCCATTGCAACTGTGTCCCTGTAGAGCAATCTACTTGTAAAGCTAATTGCTACTCAGGTCACAGAAGGCTTCCATAAATTCAGCTTACTCTTATCTGCCCAGCACAGTTTCAGACAGGGTCACAGCACCTCTATGGCTTTCATCCAGTTCACTAATGATGCTAAAGTTGTCATGGATAGGGGTGTGTACATGGGGCCCATGTTTATTGACCTAACTAAAGCCTTTGCTCTTATAGGCCACCCTTGTTGTTTGATATCTCTTCTACAGTCATCAACTGGTTTACTCACTACATTGGTGACAGAAAGTGGTTTGTAAAAGTAAATCAATCTAAATGAGACCCTACCAACATCAGTCTAGGGATTCGTCAGGGCTCCAATCTGAGACCCTTTCTCTTTACTATTTACATTAACAGCTCTACACTTGTTCCTGCCTCCTGCTACTCTGTGCTTTATGCTGATGACATGGTACTTTATACTAACTCCAAAAACATGACTCTGATGTCACTTCCCACCTTAACTCTGGCTTATGCATGGTACAGTCCTGGTTCACATAAAATAAGCTACTCTCCCACTCTAACAAGACTCACTCTATGCTCTTTTGGACAGCACCAAAATTCAGGACCTGTACTGAAAACTTGGCTGTGTTGTGTATACATTAGGGGTGTGTAAATACACCAATTAAGTATTTGCAGAATATTCGCCTAATGCTTTGGGGAGTATTCAGGTATTCAGTAGTATTGAGGAACTTGTGCTAAATAATTCAAATCTGTATTAAAGGTTATAGATGACATAAAAACACCCTAACAGCAACACTATGCTCTGAATCATGATACTGTACAGTGGTAAAGCATGTAGACTTCCACCCTGGCTTTGCAGTGTGCACCGTTGTGCCATTCTGTTATACATCAAAGTGAAGAGGCTGGCTGATGGTGTGAGTGGTGGTGTTGAAGCTATCTACAGTACAGTGGCAACCCACTGTTATGCCCCTGCCTGCCTTGAAGGAGGAGGAGAGGAGGTTGACTGGGATAGTTATGAACAACCATTGAACACTCTCCACCTGAGGGAGGGGCTAGAATAGATTCAAGTTGTGGCTCACCATCTGGCCCAGGGGCAACAGAGTACCACTGGAGTGTGTGTGACAGCCCCATCATAAATGGCAATGCCTTACCTATGTAATCTAGCTTGAATCATGATAATGTGATGTACACAACATGTAAGTTTCCCTTCCATCCACTGCAGTGCACTGTGATGCTGTCTCCTGAACCACATCATGAATTTGGTAAATTGAAAAAACACCCCCTTCTCCCATCCAGCTTAGCCTCCCAAATTCCCGTCTCCTTCTCCCAACCCTGACACCCCCCTCCTCATCACAGAAATGTTACTTTTGTGATCAATCTCCAGTCCCTAATTCGATTAGTATCCCAGCTCCTACACACCCCCCCCCACCATGGTTCCCATAATATGTTGGGTCTGTGTAGGGAACAGCACAGGAGTTGTTATATTGAGTGGGTTGATGTGATTGTGTGAGGAGGAAGGTGGTATTTTGGAAGGCTACGTGGGTGGTGGAAAAGGATATTAATATCATTTACTGGTATCATTGGTGTAGCAGAGTAGTGGTACGTTGGGTGCCCAACTGTGTGGGTGGGTGGAAATGTAACTTTTTATTTAGCAATAATACATGACAGGGTGTTGGCTATGCTGTGATAAATGCGTGTCAAGTGAATTTATCACAAAATAACCAACACACCATTGTGTGTTATTGTACTTATAAAATAGGTTTTGCCAGATTTCTTTGTAAATTGTTTAAAAAAATGTAAAAATATTGAAATATTGTCAGTTTGGTAGAAAATTGTCCCTCCACTGGTGGTTCACCAATAGGGGTGCTAGTAGTGTGCCCAACCAGTACTGCTTATGCACTCTGTGTACATTATTTGCCTTTTTATTTTGATTATATGTGAATTTCTTTTATTATTTTTTGGAAACTTTTTTATTTCTTGTAAACTTTTTTTGTTATTGTTTCTTGCGTACTGCTGATGCGTGATCATGGTGAGAAACCTGTGCTGGCCAAGAGGGAGGGCAAGACAGCACAGTCGGTCTGAGAGCTTTGAAGTATGGAGGGAGAGTAAGACAATACAGTTGGGCCAACTGTACTTTGTGGCCAGGAGAGAAAGTGAGACAGAGACAGAGCAGTTAAGCTGAATGAGCTTTGTGGCTAGGAGGAACAGCAAGACAGTGCAGTCCGGTGGAGTGAACTTTGCAGCCAGGAGGAAGTGTGAGATATTGTGGTCAGCCAGAATGCGTTTTGTGGCTTGGAAGGTCAGCAAGTATTCAGTGGCAAGTTTTTTGAAAAAAAGTTTGATAGAACTGCTGCAGCAAGGTAGTGGCTTGACACAATTAAGTATCAGAGAGAAAAATGGCTGCCAAGTGTCACTTGCAGAATTCCATTGGTGAGGCATGGATTTGCTTAGTACTGAGAACACAGGTACTAGGACTTTTTTAAAGTGTGATTATATTTAAAAAAAAGAAATATGGCTGGAAAGCTGCCTCAGCAAAACAAAATGCAGAACATTTTATTTATCCATTTTATAGTTTCTATAATTTTTTTACAGGTTTATTGTCCAGCAGGGCCCACCACTGATAAACTGTGTAAAACTTTGCTGGCAAACACCAGTCAGTGTTTTTATTTGTACAGAACATTGGCAAAAGCAACAGAGGCATCTCATTTTGATTGCTTCTTCAACACACCAAGCAGTGGTAGGTTCAGCTTGACAAAATACTAGCTGCTGAACATGATCTGGGTGTAGGTGGGATTTTTGTGGTTCAAAACTATCCCCTGCTGTGCTGAATAGACATTCTGAAGGTACACCAGTGGGAGAAGGGCATTCAATGTACTTGCATGCCACCTCAGACAGTGTTGGTGATGTTTTATACTTCTGACACCAGTATATTAGTGGATACATAGAAAACAGTTCTATAAGCTCAGAAAAATGTGCCGTCAAAATATGCTCTGCACAATCTGGTTGTGAATCATTACACTTGCGTTGTTCTGCAATTAGTGAAATGCTTAAATCTTACCACTATTACTCCATCACACTTTGAACCTCCTGTTCATGTGTGCTACCACTCCTGCCACTCCTGCCAATGCCTTGTGGTGGATCAGAAGTACCCTGTACCCTATGTTCAGACTTCTTTCCGGCCAAAGCCATTTCTCTCATGGTGTCTGTGAGCTCATTTGTCAGTTTGCATTTATACTCTGTCACACTGTGGTTCTGCATTGTCATGTGTAAAATTGCACATTTAAACCTAGGGTCTAGCATAGTGGCAAAAATGTATTCAGGCATATCAAAAGCTGCAGCAAACCATGAACTCAGCTCTGATCTTAGTTTTCCAGTAAGTTCCTCGAGTGAATTCATATACAGAGCAGTACCATGATTCTGTTACTCAAACCTGTCCAGAGATGTTCTGAGGAGGTGGACTGCAGGCATCACCTGACTGAGGGAAAAGGATTATGTGCTGAGGTCATGGGTGCTCTTTTCAAATGGTGCAAGCACCTTCACTGTACCCTCAATCAACAACTAGCCTTTGTTTAATAAGATCCCCCTCCCATGTTGTACCTTAAAGGTAGGTCACAGAGAGCCTGCTATTGCTTGAGTATCCAATCCACTGAGCAGTGAAAGTTTCAACACATGGAACTTGCCATGGCAACAACATCAAAAACTTACTGCTGTTTATCAGTGCATCAGTGACTGCCAGATTTAGTGTACGCGCAAAGCAGTGGGTACCATGGTAGTTCCCATCAGCAAGAGCTTTTACCATATTTGATCCACTGTTCGTGACAATGAAGCCAACATGCAGATTTGCCCCTCTGTCTAGGAATTCAGCATTTATTGGAGGCATTTCAGTATGTTGGTGCTGTGAACAGCAGTCATTAGACTAACATTGCGCTGGGCAGACATCAAGTAAGAGGGAGCAGTGCAAACCAATGCAGAGCCACCAAGCAAGGGATCAACAGCAGCAATAAAAGATGGGGAGCACCAGTGTGCTATCAATGAGAGATATGCATTTGTACACTTGTTGGTGCTTGTCCATATAGCTGAGGTGCAGTGGAACACACCTCCCACTACTTTTTCCAGTTCAGTCAACAAACACTGATGAACATTGTCACACAGATTAGGTGCAACAGTGCAAGAAAAGGTAGTCTGGGATAAAATGTTGTACCTGGGTTGCAGAAACTGCAGAAGCTTTTGGAATCTATGATCCTCCACAGAGCAGTATGGTTGAAGGTCCAATGCCATCATTTCATCAATAAGTTAAGTGAAGTGCATTGCAGTTGGATGAGTGAGGAGAAACTCTGCTTGTGACTGGAATGCCTGTAAAATTGTTGGTTGTGTTATGAGTAATATACCCTTGGACCTACTAACAGTGGATGTCAACACAGGATGAGTCTAAACTTGGGCAGAGTCTGAGGGACTGATCAGTCTTGGGTACTGACATTTCCACAGGGTGTGGATTTGACTGAGTTGAAGAATGGGTACCGGCCACGTCAGCACTATGTGGAATCTCACTGTTAAAACCAGCGCCATCACCACTACCACTACCAGCATGACCTGACCTTTGAACCTTTTCCAAACAGTGGCAAGAGGAAATTTTGCAAGCCGATGCAGAATACATAGTCAACCACGGATGCTGACTCATAAGGTGGTTCCAGAGATATATGAATGTCGGCATAGATAATGTCTTACCACAAATCATGCTGGCACCACAATATTTGTATATGATATGCCTTCTGTCATCATCTGACTCCACAGAATGGGCCCAAACATTGCTGCTTGCAGTGGCCACAGTGCTCCATTTTTGCACGGATCTTGACTCATACCTCCACCACCACTAAGGCCAATGTGTCCTCCCATACCACTACTTTCATCAGGTAGGTGCTGTTCAGCATCTCCGAGTGGCTTATCAAAGGATGGGGTAACAGTGACAGCTGGCACACTAATATGTGCAAATGGAAGTGTGGACTGCTTAGTTTTTTTTGGTGCAGCATGGGAAGCATGAACACTGGCAACCGATTTGTGTTGTGCAGTGTGAGCCTCATTTGCAGTGGAGAGACTCATGTCAACCTCTTCACCTTCTTTTGAATCAGCAATATACCACATCTCAGTTTCTTTTCTTGGGGAACATAGTCAGACCCAGATGATTCATGCCAATCATCATCACTGTCTTCAGACGAAAGCAAAGATGAGAACAACCTCTGATGTTGTCTGCGTGTTTCCCAAACCGGGGTAATGGGAGTGGTAGGAAACTAGTGGTCATAGTGGTAGTGGTGGTACTGGAGACAACAGGTTGAACCACAGTAGCGGTGCTGGTGACAATAACAGTACTGGCAGTGTCAGACACAGTAGTCACAGAAGGTGCTTCAGACAAGGCCATGGGTGTCAGTGGCTGGTGTGCAGCTTGCAATGGTCCCAAAATCAATGCCAGGTGTAGCAGAAATTGGACTTAGAACAATGGTGGTAGTGGCACTGGCAGCAGGAAGTAGACATAGATCTACAGAAGCATGGAGGAGGCCCTGAGCCATATTACTGCTAGTGTTACCTGCAAGAAAAACAATATTAGTCATATTAGAAGTAGAAGGCAGTGTAACATGCTTAGATAGAGTGAAAGGTTCCAATGAGTGATGTACATGCCAAGAACGTCACACCTGTTCCCTATTCAGATCTGCCTTGGTAGAAGGCAAAGGACTTGACCACAAGCATTTTCTAGTTACAGACATTTTTTCTGCACTTAATCTGAGCCAGGACATGGACACTGGAGAAACTGGTTTGGGCACAGCAGAACCCAGAGAGGGTCTAGTACAAAATCTCGATATTAAAAATCCTGACACATATATTCCTGATGCTGAAATTATGTCAGCCTTTTTACTGTCCAGTTAGGGTTGCTGACAGCTCGAATCCCGCCAAATAAGCCATATGTTGCATGCTACCTGCTGTTTCCTTTCCCCAGTTTACACAAATTTAATTACATTTTTAATCACAATAAAGCCCGATGATGTCTGCTGCTTTAACAGGTCAAAGCCAAGTGCAGTTTGGACTGTATGTCTTCTAGTGAGGCATCACTGTTGTACAACACATTGTCTTCAGCATAATCACGTCAGTACAGAGTCATACCAGTTTCCCTGACATAAAGTCTCTACTCAGTTCTCTTTGCTGCCCGCTTCCCCCAGATACCAAACATGCATGTACATCTTTTAAATAATATTTAAGTCTCTACTCAGTTCTGTCTACTGTTTGGTTATAGCCCGATGCTGTCTGCATCTTTCTTCCCCCGGTGTCTGTAGTCAATTATGTATAATGAAGTTGAGCTCACAAAGGCACAGATTATAGTTACCATGTTAATCAATACACCTGCTATTGGCAATTACAGGCACAGACCACAGGCAATTATATAAAGAATAAAGTATGGGCCGAGTGTGTAACAAGATTTTACACACATCTGAGTTGTGGGATGCTACATAAACCCCGAGGGCGTAGCCTGAGGGGTTTGTGAAAGCATCCCACAATGAGGGTGTGTGTAAAATTGAGTTTTTCACACACACCAACCCATTTTTTATTTTATATGATTGCTGGGTATCATTTTTTTGCCACAGTACTTACATAAAATGTGTATAACAGGCTTATATTTATGAGGTGGAATATAGAGGCTTACCTTTTTGATGTGGTTTTAAGTTTTTATTTTGCAACAAAGATAAACTATTACTAGAACTATGAGATTGACAATATTATGTAAAAAAGTGACTGAAGCCAAAATTAAAAAAATGTTCAACGAAAGTCTGTAGCTAGGCAGGAAGTGTTGCTAGGAGAGTCTGGTTACCGGAGCAACTGTGTCATGTGACCCGTGGGGGGGAGAGAGAGAGAGATTTGTTTAGGGAGTGTGTGAAAAGGGCACCAAGGTTTTTTAATTTCAGTAGATCTATTTAAAATTTGTATAGGTATTAGATCATTTTGACTGTGCTGTTTACCTTAGTCAGAGCTATCGGAGTCATCAAGGACTTGTATTCTTCTTCTTTTCAGTGGTGACCGTGCAGCATTGAAAACATTGACCTTCACGGAGCTGTTGAAAATACAGCCAGTCCCAAAGATTGAGGTCAGCAAGTTGCTTGAAGTTGACTCGGGAAGTACAATGTTGGATTCAGTCTGGAAGGGCTTCGGTTTTGAGGTGGATGGCAGCTCACGGGCAGTTGTGTCAGTAAGCAGTTTATGGATGTGGTACTGCTTGTTATCTGAAAGCACCGAGTAGTTGTTTATTGATTGTAGGTTTTTGTGCCTTGAGATTTGCTGTACATCGGCTGGTGGGATGTTGTGATCGATGAATTTCTGTATGGTTGTTTTTCTGGTGCTGTGATTTGTTATTCGTTTGCATTCTGGTAGGCCGGAATCTAACTTCATTTGCTTCATCATTTTGCGCATTTTGTTAATGCCTATGTTCATGTTTCAAAACCACAGTGAATCATCTTTGCAGTTTGTATTTGGGGCGATGTAGAATGGTGATTGAGGAGTTTGCATTTCAGGGGGTCTCTGTAGCTTGTAGAGGTCACAAGCTGTTAGGGTGTCTCTTTCTGGGTTTGTAGTGTTTTTGTATATATGAGGTGTGATAGGATGGACATCGCGTGGATTTTCTCCAGTTCTAGTCTTGGTTTGCCACTCTGAATATTCTAAATATGTATTGCCATTGCTATCTTGTCCTTTTGTGATGTCGCCCCACTGGAGGTCGTACTGCACTTTGGTTCGTAAAGAGAACTGAAGTCCAAAGTTGAAAAATAAGAAATTAAGGAGTCCTGCTGGGGTAGTCATAGATAGGGTTTGTGATGTGTATAGTAGCTCAATATCTTGGTCTGTTAGCGGTTGTGCTTTATTGGGTCTGTTACCCTTTCCTGCTTTTTTTAGTTGTTTTTGCTTTGCTGCAAGAGTTTTTTTTTAGTTTCAGAGAATATCGTGTCTAGACCTTTGAATATGGAGTAGGAGTACTTATTGGCTATGAGGTGTCTGTCGAAGCTAGCAATTATGCCTCTGACTGTGCCAAGCTCGTAGTCGGAACCGTCTTGTCGGTGGACAACATATATGAAGTTGACAATTTGAATGTCTAGATTTTCTACTTCAAATGTTGTAAAATCTGTACTTAGTCCTACTTCAGACAGATATGTTTTAAATAGCCTCAGGTCACTGTCAGTCTTTCGAGCAGTGTTTCTGTTCTGCTGCTCATTTATGAAATCTTGTCTAGCTGCAGTATTTAGTATTTGGAATCTGCTTGACATTTTTCTGTTTTTCTTTTAGGTGTAAGAATGTACGGCAAACAGTTTATCGGATGCAGAGTCTGAGGTGAGTGATTGAGAGGTTTCACTTTTGACTGAGAGACAGTTGGAATGGTCACTAGGCGAAAGCTCTTAGGCAGGGTTTTGATTATTGGCAAACGGCATACAGCTGCCGCTGGTCACGAGAGAAAGTTGAAGAGGTTTTTTTCATAAAGAAGGTGTGTGTGTTTGCCATTATAAACATTCCTTTATAACAGCAAATTACACACACTTTGGTCTATGGAAAAAAACAGTACCCGGTTATTATACATAATTACTATACCAAACTGGATGCAGCTGCTTGACTATTCGCACTCTGTATAAAACTAATGCCCCCATTCTGGCAATGCTTCTATGGTGTACCACATTTTACTGAGATTGTGACAGCCATGCCAGAGGTGTGCCAAACAGTGCCTTCCCAGAAAGGCAAAGAAAAACTATGCATCAGTGGGGTTTCTATATGTCAAAGAGAAAAACAGATGACATGTGCTGCTAGTGCTGCCAGAACAAAAAGTTAACTGGTTGCCATGGTCGTGCAATGACAGTGCAAGTCAGAGGGCAGCAACAGCTACGAAATCACTCTGAGAATGACCACTCTCCTTAAGCTACCGATACTCCTATTGTCACAGCAATGGTGTCCTTGAAACAGCATGCCCTCAGCAGTCATGACACTCCAGCACAATTGATACAATCAGAATTTGGCAAAGTGTCAGCAGAAGTCAGACATAATATAGAGAATAATATACGGGGTGGTGTGTTTAACGAGATTTTACACACATCCGAGTTGTGGGATGCTACATAAACCCCGAGGGCGACCCGGTTAAAAAGCATCCCAACGAGGGTGTAAAATCGAGTTCTACACACCACCAATATATTTATTTTTATAATTGCAGGAGTGCGCTTTTTCGCCTCAGCAATTATAAAAAATTAAATAAGCTAACAGATTAGTGTTCAGGAAGCTGCGGACCAGTCTTCCTAATTATAGGGCTGCACTTGTTGGAGAAAAAAGGAAGAGGATATTTTATTAAAAAATGTGTAGAAACTTAGATTTTTGTTTTAATATAAACTTACCACCAAGCGGCGGTTGCAGCGTCCTTCCGGGCTTTGAGAGGCAGGGGCAGTCTGTGACATGGATTCAGCTGTGGTGTCAGGCTGACGGGAAAAGACTTTTATTTGCTTCCATTTTTAAGTGGTTCAGTTGAGGAAAAGAGTTTTTTAATTTTTTTTTATACAAAGTTCATTACCGCCGTATACGAGGGACCAGGAAGTGTGCTGCGCCATGGGATTCCTTCATGGAACGTGAACGTCGGAGAACAGCGACTGAGGGATGGCTGTTCCAAGGGAAACCTGGCACGTGTTTGCCATTATAACCAGCCGAGCTGGTTATAACGGCAAATTATAACCGGGTTTTCCTATGGGAAAAAGCGCTACCCGGTAATTATATGCCAATCAATTTTTTTTTTTTAATTTTCCTTTTTATCCTCCTGTCTACCTCCAGAGCCCACTCCTTCCATCCACTCATGTCCCCCCGAGTCACCAACCTTGGGATCTGCCCCTAGAGTGCCTCCTCTTCTTCTCCTCACACAGTGGGGTCTGTCCCTTGTCGGTGGCCCAGGTGGTACTGGAGCAGCCTTCATCCAGGGCTGCAGGAGGTTTTTTTTCCAATTTTCTCCCCTTAGGTCCCTCACCCCCTGAGACGTCGGTGCTTGGGACGTCACGTCCCGAGTGGTGGGCGTGCTGGCGAATGCCGGCCTCTCGCCGCCACGGCGTCCCCCTCCCGGCTCCGGCGATCGGGCCGCCTCCATCCCTTCCTGATGTTGGTGCTTCCACCGGCTATGGAAGAGATGCAGAACGCAGATGCGTTCTTGGTTACCCACCCCTGAGGGAGGAGAGCATCTGTTGGGACGCTCAATCCTTCCTCTCCCCACCAATCCCAGGCCGCCCGAGTCTGTTCCCGAACCCGGGCCACCGGCGTAGCATGAGGTGTGGCATCCAGCACCTCAACCCTCAGCGCCACCGGGCCCCAATCTTAATCTTAATAAAGTTGCTTTTATCCTTTTTATGAAGCATTGCTTCCATTTGCCCTGGGACATGTGTAATGCACTGACATTCTCACCAGAGTTTGCATTTAGTGGGATCTGAAATTTTTGCCAGTATTGCCTTCATTTACTACATACACTGAAGCTGTGGGCAGCTTGTGCTTTGAATCTGTCTGCTGTATTACAGTACATTTAAATGTTTACAAACACAGGCACTCACCGTTTTCAATGTTTCAATGTGTTATTTTGCTGTTTGCAATGCTTGCGCTTTGAACCTGTCTGCTGCATTTAGGTATTTTTGCACTGTTTAAATGTTTACAAGCACAATGTGTTTCAATGTGTTTCACCTAAGGCAAAGCAGGTTATTTTGCTGTGTCAAAGTACTTACCTAAAGTACAATCTAACACAGGCACTCAGTTTGCAGTATGCTGGGATTTCGTCAGTCGGCAACTAGTGTGACAGGATCACGTACCGGACAAGAAATCAGAGTTAGGCTTTTTTGTTGTTGTTGGGCATCTCAGTGTCAGGATTTCATATGGAACCCCCAGAGATAGCCTGTAAAACAGCCAGAAAATGTTTTCAGATAATTTTATAGTAATATCAGTTTTGTAGTACAAAAATTACAAAAAAGCTGTGCCGTGCACTTTTTCGTCTGACTTAGCCAGTGCATGAACTTTGGAGACATTGGTATGGGCACAGCACAGCCTGAAGATATACCCCAAAAAACATTCAGAAAATGTATTTCAAACAGTTTATAGTAATATCCATGGTATACTACAAAAATTACAAAAACATCTGTGTAGTGCACTCTTACTTCGACCTAGTGGGACACAGACACTGCAGAAAGCAAGTGGGTAGGCACAGGAAAGCCTACCGATTAAGAGTTAAGATACAAAAAACTATCATAGAAACATAAACCTTGATGGCAGATAAGGACCGCTTGGCCCACCTAGTCTTCCCATTTCTCTACCTACAGGATAAGCTGCATATCCTAGTTAAACAACAGCCTATTTCTTTCTACCCCCCCCCACAAAAATTGCCTTATGTCTGTCCCATGCATTCTTGAATTCTCCCACAGTTTTAGACCCCACAACCTCCTCAGAAAGGCTGTTCCATGCATCCACTACCCTCTCTGTGAAAAAATACTTCCTCACATTGCCTCTGAACCACCCCCCAATCTTCAAATTGTGTCCCCTTGTTCATGCACATCTCTTCTTCTGAAAGATGCTACCCTCTTGGACTTTGTTGACTCCACTGAGGTGCTTAAAAGTTTCTGTCATGTCCCCCCCTCCCTCCTTTCCTCAAGGGTATACATATTAAGCTTCTTTAGTCTCTCCTCATATGGCTTCTCTTGCAGACCCTGCACCATTTTAGTTGCCCTCCTCTGGACTGCCTCTATCCTGTCTATGTCCTTGCAGAGATGGGGTCTCCAGAACTGGACGCAGTACTCCAGATGGGGTCTCACCAACTGTCTGTACAGAGGGATAACAACTTCCGGTTTTCTTCTGGTGATGCCTCTCCCTATACATCCCAGTATCCCCCAGACCTCCCTGCTGCCTTCTCATATTGCTTGCTAAGCTTAAGGTCATCTGATATGATTACCCCCAGGTTCCTTTCCATTTTTGTTGTTGTTACTACCTCGCCCCCCATTGTGTAATCTTCCCCTGGATTTTTGTTTCCCAGGTGCATTTTTTTGCACTTCTTTGCATTGAATCCAAGCTGCCATACTTCTGACCATTCTTCCAACCTTGCCAAGTCCCTTCTCATCCTTTCCACGCCTCCTTGTGTATCAACCCTGTTGCAGATCTTTGTGTCATCTGCATAGAGGCATACTTTTCTTTCTAGTCCCTCTGCAATGTCACTTATAAAGATATTTAAAAGGACTGGACCCAGTACTGAACCCTACTGTACCCCACTAGTAACCCCCTCTTTCTTCAGAGTGGACTCCATTTACAATTACCTTCTGTGTCCTGTTGTCCAGCCAATGCTTAACCCAGGCTACCACCCTGGGACCCACTCCCAGGAGGTTAACTTGACTATTAATCTTTTGTGTGGGACTGTGTCAGTTGCCTTGCTAAAGTCTAGGTAGGCCATGTCCACTGCCCCCTCTCTGGTCTACTACTTTAGTCACTCAGTCAAAGAAATCAATTAGATTCATCTACATCACCTTCCCGCTGTGAACCCATGCTACCTTGGGTCCTGTGCTCCACTGGCCTCTAGGTACTCAACAATTCTTTCCTTCGGAAGTGATTCCATCACTTTCCCTACCACAGAGGTCACACTGACAGGTCTGTAGTTTCCTGCCTCTGTCTTGGTACCACTTTTGTGAAGGGGAATCACATCCACCTTCCTCCAGTCCTCAGGTACCACACCATCCTCCCATGATTTGTTAAAAAGGGTAGTCAGTGGTTTCACTAGTTCTTCCCTTAATCCTTTTAGAGTTCTGGGGTCAATTCCATCAGGCCCCATTGCTTTGTCCACCTTCAGTAGTAGGAGTTCTTCCAGAACCCCTTCTTCTGTGAAAGGACTGGGATCGACCCCCCCTATCCAGAGTGCTTCTGTTAATTGGATTAGGCACTTCCCCCTCCTCCTCTTTTGTGAATACTGAGCAGAAATATTCATTCAGTATCCTTGCTTTTTCACTGTCCCTGTCTACCCACCCACCGTCCATTCTATTCAGCCTCACTTATCCCTCCCTTTGTCTTTCTATGCTCCCTGATGTACCTATAAAATGTTTTATCCCCCTTCTTAACCAAGCTGGCTATCTTTTCCTCAGATTGGGCTTTGCTATTCTGACTTTCCTCCCTGCTTTCTTCTGCCTTAACTGGTGCAGCTCTCTGTCCTGCTCCTTCTGTGTTTCCTTATACTTCCTGAATGCTATCTTTTCCTCCCTGACCTTCCCTGCCACTTCTATTGAGAACCATAGTGGCTTTTTCTTTTGTTTTGATTTATTTGCTTCACACAAAGGCTTGTTGCCTCTGTGATGGCAGTTTTGATGTTTCCCCATTGTTGCTCCACCGCCTCCTTCTAGCTTGTTTGCTAGTGCTTTTCTAAGGCACTCTCCCATCTTGCCAAAGTCAGCCCTCCTGAAGTCCAGTACCCTCACTTTTGTATGACTTGACTCTGTAGCTGAGTTTATCGTGAACCACACTGTTTGATGGTTACATGTCCCCAGATGGCTACCCCCTTCTAGATCTGAGATGCTCTCATTGTCCCCATTTAAGAGCACGAGGTCTAAGATTGCTCCCTCATGAGTGGGTTCCAAAACTAGCTGTCTGAGGCATGCCACCTGTAGGGCATCGAGAAGGGCCCTGCTCTTGGATGTGGCTGCAGCAAATGTGCTCCAGTTAACATTTGGCATATTCAGGTCTCCCATCAACAGTATCTCCCCTTTTTCTGCCATCCTAAGAATGCCTTCAATTATATCCTTGTCCATTCCCTCCCCCTAACATGGGGGTCTGTATACAACCCTTGTGCAGATTGTGGTGCCATTTCCAGTCTCTAAGGTGATCCACAGTGCCTCCTCTCCTCCCTGTTTACTCTTTTGTTCAGTTGCTCAGAAAATAGAATTATTTCTATAGTTCAGTCTCTGGTAATAACAGTCCTCATGAGCAGACCAGATCTTGATACTGTTCAAAGTGACCTAGCCTATGACTTTTTGAAGGTCCAAAGTTGGTTCCCAATCAATAAACTTGTATTGAACGGAAAAATATTTTTTTTTTTTCAAATCCTAGAAAAAGGTATGATAGGGATTTTGTTCTTTCATTGTGCACTGTCTCAGGTATGGCCTTAGACCAGGTCAGGCAATTTAAATACCTAGGCCTTACTATAGATGAGGGTATGACCTATGAGTCTCACATAACCAGCATGAATAAAGGTCGGTCAAAGACTGGGTGCTCTTTACAGATTGAATTCATTACTAATTCCAACTACCAGAAAACTACTGTCCCAAAGTTTTTTGTTACCTGTCATGGATTATGGTTTATTATTTTATTTTTCCACTGGATAGGGACTATTATCCAGGGTTAGAGTTCTTTTAAATCAGATAGCCAGGTTTACTACTCAGATTCCCATGAGGACACACCATTGTGTCCTGCTCAGGCAGGAAAGTTGGCTTCCTCGTGAACATCACCATAAGCTTCAATAGGGACTTCTGGCAAAAAAAGTGACATTAAATCAGGTACCCACCATTGTAAGTTCAAAAACCGAAAAACACACAATTGCAGCTGCAGCTTGACAGTCAATTCGCCATTACTTCACCATCCCTAGAATAAAAACTGCTATAGGTCAGAAAGCTTTACCATACTCCCTCCCTCCTATCCTTTTCAACTCTCTGTAGTCTATCTTTAATTGCTTAGAAGTTTGTCTTAAGACTTTCTGAGTGAAGCTGAGAGGGTTTTTATTTGCTGAGAGTGTAAATGTTATTTATAATATTTATTAGAATGTTAGTGAAAAGAAGTGTGTATTGTGTAACTTGATATATTTGTTACTTATTGTATGTATACTGGTCGCCCCTGAAAACAGGTCTTTGGCCCATGGTCTTGGAAACTTAAATAAATAAAACAAACAAACAGTCTTGTAAAAGACTGCAGAAGAACACCACAGAAAATGCTTCTTAAATTATTTTAAGGCAGATGAATGAATTAAAAATTAAGCCACAGCCAGTAGCAACAACGTCTCTCTCGCTCTCTCTCTCTCTCTCTCTCTCTCTCTCTCTCTCTCTCTCTCTCTCTCTCTCTCCAGTGTCTCCCAGGACTACAGTGTGGGCTGTGGGTCACATGCTCTGCCTCAGAGAACAGCCAGCTTTTTGGTTGTCAGTGGTCAGAAGCATCCACTGAATAAATCTGTCAAATACCTCCGAATACAGCGAGTATTCAGAATTCAGATTTCAGCTGAATACATGCTGCATTTGGTATATTCAAATGCCTATTCGGATTCTGGGCACACACTCCTAGTATAAATGGTGCACCTGTTCCTTATGTCAACTCCTTCAAATACCTTGGCCTCACCCTCAAGGCTTCCCTTGATTTTTTATGCACATTACTACTGCATGCAAAATGGTTAACATCAAGCTAGGCCTTCCCTGTAGTGTAAGGTCTGCCCTCACTCCTGCCACACAACTTGCCATTGCAAAGGGCATTTTGCTACCCAGTCTGACCTATTGTTTGTTACACATTCTCACTCGCATCAATCTGTCACTTTGCCTTGATCATGACTCAACCAACCAACAGGGCCTCACTCTACTCTGGTCTAAACTGGCTATCCTCATCCTCATGATGACTGTATGCCCTAGGTTGCACACTGACAAGAGTTTAAGGTCTGTTATGCCTGCTTTCCTGGCTGTCCTTTTACAGCATTTTGATCAGGCCTGTCCCTTGCTGTCTGGTGACCGATCTCTCCTGTCTGTCCCCAAGTGCTCAAAAAATACGGGGGAATAACCTTTCCCCTCTTTGTTCCTAAGTTCTGGAACTCCCTTTCTATCACACTCACTTCAAAAGGGAGGATATAAGTACTTATGTTTCACTTATAATTGCTACTAGAAACATAAAAACATAGAATTTAATGGTAGGTAAGGATTACAAGGCCCACCCAGTCTGCCCATCTATCCCTACCTATACTGTCAGACCCTACTTGATCTCCGCCCCCCACCTGCCTTTGCTTCCAAATAAAGATTCCCTTGTGCCTATCCCATGCATGCTTGAAGCCCACCACTGTTTTCACCCCCACCACCTACACTGTAAGACTATTCCAGACATCCACTGTTCTATAAGTAAAGACATACTTCCTCACGTCTCTTCTAAATTTTCTCCCTTCCAGCTTCATTGTATGACCCCTTGTTCTCATGCACCTTCTCCTCTGAAAAATACTTCCCTCCTGTACTTTATTCAACTCCAAGAGGTATTTATAGATTCCTACCATGTTCCCCCTCTCCCTGAGTGTACATATTGAGCTATTTCAGTCTCTCTTTTCATAGCTTCTGATAGAGCCCTGCACCATTTTAGTTGCCCTTCCCTTGACAGTCTCCACCCTGTCTATGTCCTTCCTGATATGTGGTCTTCAGAACTGGCTACAGTACTCCAGGTGGGGTCTCACCAGTGATCTATACAGTGGCAACACCTCCGCCCTCCTTCTGCTGGTGTTACCCCTCCTTATGTACCCCACAACCCACTGGACCCTACTACCACCTTGTCATACTGTCTTGCCACCATAAGGTCATCAGATACGATAACTCCCAGGTCCCTTTCCTGTTTGGTGACTGTTATTACCTCTTCTCCAATTTTGTACTATACCTCCCTATTGCAGACTTTGGCGTCATCTCCAAAGAGGCATTCCATCCATTCCAGATCATCTGCAGTGTCTCTTATAAAGACATTAAAGAGGACTGGTCCCAGTACTGATCCCTAAGGCACCCTGCTGGTCACACTTTGCCAGTGTGAACTCCATTTACTGCCAACTTCTGTTCACTATCCATTAACCAATTTCTTACTGAGTTTACTACCTTAGGACCCAGCCCTAAACTGCCCAATCTCCTTATGAGTCTCCAATCTAGCAGATTGTCAAATGCCTTACTAAAATTTAAGTAGATCACCTCCACCACCCCATCCTAATCTATTTCCCTGGTCATCCAGTCAAAGAACTCTATCAGGTTTGCCTGACCTGCCCTCCCCCAACCTGTGAATCCATGCTGCCTCAGTTTTTGTAACCCACTAGATTGAAAATACTCCACAATCCTTTTCTTTAGAAATGGCTCCATTAATTTCTCCACCATTAATGTCAGACTGACCAGCCTATAGGTGCCAGCCTCCTTCCTGCTGCTGCTTTTATAAAGCAAGACTACATCTGTCCTCCTCCAGTCCCCTGGAACCACACCTGTTTCCAGTGAGTTGTTCTATAGGACTGTCAGTGGTGCAGCTAGTATGCCCCTGAGCTCTATCAATACCCTTGGACATCTTCCCCATAGCTTTGTCTTCTTTCAAGTTTGCAAGTCCCTTCAGGACTCTCTCCTCTGTAAGTGGACTTTTGTCTACCTCCTTCCCCCCAGTACTCATTCTGCTTTTATGTGACCCTTCCCTTCCCTCTGTAAAGACCAAACAAAAGTGTTTGTTCAGGATATCTGTTTTTCCTGATCCGCTTCTGCAGTCTCCCCTGCCCTTCTTAACCTCATAATCCCTTCCCTAGTCTTCCTCTTTTCACTTACGTAACTACAAAAGGTCTTGCCTCCTTTAGCTACCCCTTGGGCTAGTCGTTCCTCAGTTTGCACCTTTGCACTCCTCACCACTCTTCCTGCTTCCTTCTGTTTCTCTTGATACACCCCTCATCCTTTTCCCCTGAATCTCTTTATACCTCCAGAATGTGACAGTTTTAGCCTTTACCTTTTCAGCCACTTCCACTGAGAAATATAGCAGTCTTTTTTTTTTCTTGCTTTTGCTCACTTCCTTTGTGCAGAGGTTTGTTGCCTTCACTAAGCCTTCCATTAAATTAGCCCACTGTTTCTCCACACCACCCATGTCATCCCCCTCTGCTAGGTTATCTCTCAGTCATTCACCCATTTTTTTTTAAATATGCCCTCCTGAAGTGCAGGACTTTGTGTGACTTGCTTTCACTGCCATTCTTATGCTGAACCACACTGTATGGTGATAGTTGGTCCCCAGGTGGTCTGCTGCCTTGACATCTGTAATACTGTCCCTATTTATGAGCACCAGGCCAAGTATTACCCCATATCGAGTGGGGTGCCTGAGAAATGCCCCCTGCAGTGAGTCTAGGATGTCTCTGCTTCTGGCTGAAGCTGCAGGTGAGAGGCCCCAAACTACATCTGACAGGTTGAAGTTCCCCACCAACAGCACCTCCCCTTTTTCTGCCATTGTGCAAATGGCTTCCACGAGTGCCTTGTCCAGTTTCTCCCCCTGTGCTGGATGTCTCTAGATCGCATTAGTGCAAACAGTGGCTCCAGTTCTTGTCTCCACAGTTACCTACACTGGTTGCTGTCTCCAGTGTTACCCACAGTACCTCCAGCTCCTCCGTTGCCACCTGGATTCTTTGTGTCTCTGTTTTGATACCCTCGCTTCCATACAGTAACACCCCTCCTCCCTTCCTTCCCACCCTCGCTTCCATACAGTAACACCCCTCCTCCCTTCCTTCCCCCTCGCTTCCATACAGTAAACACCCTCCTCCTTCCTTCCCACCCTCGCTTCCATACAGTAACACCCCTCCTCCCTTCCTTCCCACCCTATCTTCCTTGAACTGAGCATAGCCTGATATGGCCATATTCCAGTCATGATTTGCTGTGCACCAGAGTTCAGTAATGGACACAATATCCAGGTCTGCCTCTACCATGATGGCCTCTAACTCGGAGTTTTATTTCCTAGATTTCTTGAGTTTGTACTCGGAGCATTCCATATGCCACTCTGCCTGCTAACTCCCTCTTTTCCCTTTTGCCATGCCTCCTTTTCCCCTGTCTTTTTACATTTCTTACTCCCATCCTCCTTGTTTTCTGTCACACTGCTTTTTTCTTTATTTTGTACCCTTGGGGATTTTCCTCCCAAAAGGTCCTCCGTTCTCCCTTCTTTAGTCTGTGTGTGTACGGGGGGAAGTTTATGCCACCCTTTTTATGACTGTGGGCAGAGCCTACAGGAGTTTTGCATGTAGAAAAGGAGTGATGTCATGTTTTCTGTCCGTGGAACTGACTGAAAGTGTAAATAGTCTCCTCCGCCTTACTCTCCTCCAAGAAATGTTTTCCACCCTCAAGTAAATATGCTTTCATGTTAGCCAATGGTTGTAGGGTAATTTTTTTTTTAAATGGTTGGAACAAGAACTGGAACATGAGTAGTGGGAGGCAGCATTGTTTTTTGGGGGAAGTAAGATCCAACCCACCTCCACCAAGAAGGTCCTAAAACTCCAGCCCACCTTTTGTTTTATTCATGTGGGAGAGGCATGAGGTGGATCCTATCATGCTGAAAGGAGAGTCACTAATGTGGTATCTGGCCAAGGAACAACAGATCTGTGAAGTCCCTAGGAGAACAGATAATACTTAATGCATTCAAACTGACTTAAAAACCCTTGGAACAAATGGTTATCAGAGTCACCTGGTGTCTCAAAATGAAAGACTCAGCTTTCATGTATTTCTTAAACATTTACATACTAAAAACAAAGTTCAGCTTTTGGGATTAAAAATATGTGTTTACCATATTCTATCTATACATTTTTAATTGGCGTTATAGATAAATCCTGCAGGTTCATTTACTTGGTGTAAACAGTCTGTGATGAAATGTATTTTACTTTTTTCTGGTTCAGTTTCTATCAGTGAAAATAAAGACTGGAACAATTATCAGAGCTACCATCTCCCAACATCCCTGCTGAGTTTATACTCATTGGAACCTGTTATTCCAGTTTCTGTGCCTGTGTGTAGTATATAGGAAGCTTAAAAGCATTATTTTTCTTCTGGCTTGAGGAGTTAATTGAGACCACAGAAAGTTAAAGGAGTAGTCTACCCAGCATGTGCAAAATACATATGTTATGTAGAGTGTTTTGATATGTATGTTAAATTCTAGTGTGTCCTTTCTTCCGTCTGCTATTAGGAGTTTTTCCTAAATTAGCTTGCTAGCTGTATGGTAGTTTTACGACCCCTGGGGATCTCCATGACAAATAGTTTTATTGGCTTTCTTTCTCCTACGATGCCCCCCTGTCTCATGTGACAGTGATGTAGCCATGCCCTTAGATTTAGTCACATGTGTACTGGTTTTTAAAATTAGTTTAGCAACAGCAGAGCCTTGTAGCGATCTTATCCAGGAAGCACAAATGTCAACAGTTAGTTGCCTGCTGACCCATTGAAACAGTGATGTTATTACACAGTGACATCACCGTACCTTTGGATTTGGATTATTCCTTGCATTTTCTCTTAAGAAATATTTTTCCACACTAACAAAAACATCCTTTAAATTCTGTATATAATAAAAAGACACTGTACAGTTGCAATAAGGCACTCCAGGGTGTGTGTTATCATGTAATAACATCACTCCTGGGGTGGTGGAAGCACTCGGCTTCGTCTCTGCTTAAATATGCCCTTTCTCAATGTACTGTACTTTGATTCAGTTAGTGTATGCAACAGCCTTCATGTGAACACTCTGGGCTTCTCTTTGACTCCTGATGTCTATTTGCTTTAGCTATTGTATATTTTTTGAACTGCTTTGGTCTTCATGATGTGGTGCCTGTGTAAATGAGTATCTGACTCAAAGGTTTGTAAATCTCATATTTTTTAAATAAATAAATAAATGTTTATGTTTAAGCCCATGAAACACCCTTATCTAGTTAATGCATTCACAGTCGTAGTGGCTCTGCCAGAGCTTGTTCCTTCGACCCTCAGCTAGTTTAAATACTCATCAAAGTAACATTTAAACCATCCACTGAGGACTGCATTTCCTCTCCCAGACAGATGCAGGCCATCACCCCTGTATAGGCCCATATCCCTCCATATTGGTGCCCGTCCCCAATGTAGTCAATCCTCTCTTCACTACACCATTCATTCAACCATGAATTGAAGCGCCTAGTACAGAGAACCTTGTGCTACCCCGGTCATAGACTGCTGCCCATTGACTTTCTTCCACATTACACAGGCAGCAACAGCAAGTAAGCGGGTACATTACCTTAACTCAGTGGGCCGACAGAGTTCCCTGCATGCCTGCCGGTGTCTAAGACACCAGCCTTGTTCTACTCCTATTCTCTTCCATTCATGCTCTGGGACATGACCATGATGATACACACTGGATGAGGTGGTATTTATACTGTGACCTGTGTTTCCTGTTTAGCCCTGATTGGTCTATTTGCTTCCTGGTCTCACCATTGCTCCCAATGTGATCTCTGCCTCTTGCCTTCAACTGCTGCTGCTACTGGAAACAAAATCAAGGTAGTCAAAAAATCACGGCAAAGAAATGGAGATACTTGCATAGTCTTAATAGAACTCCCTCCAGTTTTGGTGCTTCACTGCTTCTCGAATACACACCAATAGTCCCCGTGCACACAATTTAAATCCCCTGTATAGCCCCAATCTGTCTATTTTCTTCCTTGTCCTGCCTTTGCTCCTAACAGGGTCTTCGCCTCCTGCCCCGAGTGCTGCTACTGCTGCTGGAAGCAAAATCAATGCAATCACAAAAATCACAGTAAACAAATACAGTTACTTGCAGAGTCTTATTAGAACTCCTCCCTGTTTTGGTTCTTCATTGTTTCTCAAATGCATGTAAAGAGTTCTCCTGCACACAAATTAAATCCCCCTGTTTAGCCCTGATTTGTCCATTGCCTTCCTGGTCCCACCATTGCTTCTGATGTGGTCTCCAAGTCCTGTTCACAAGTGCTGCTGCTGCTGGAAACACAGTCATGGCAATCAACAAATCACAGCACACACATATAGTTACTTGACAGTCTTATTAGAAATTCCCTGTTACATGTACTGGATGCCTTGCTCCTACGCCTTGTTAATCCATTGCAGTGTATTGCTGAGTTTATTACTGAGTCATATCTTATCTACTTTGCCTGCCTCGTGTTTGCCTACATTATGGGAACCATTGCTTGCGTGATATTCAGATATTATTTATGACTTATCAGCTTATTTGCTACCTATCTCTGTCTCTTGGCAGTGTCATTTGTTACTATTGCCTTGATTTCTGTGCCATGCCTGAAAATAGGCATTGTATTGTCTACTGCTCTTACCCTGTAAGCAAAACAAATAAATAAATGAAATGAAATAGCCAAGTAAGTGTAGAGTGTGACATGTAGAATAGTACGGTATATGTAGTAAGTTTCATATACTGTATCCTAAAGTGATTTACAAGCAATGTATTTACACAGGCTAACCTACTGGAGGTGAAATGCCACATCATATTTCCTGTGGGATTCTGCTTCTGCTTGGAACAGCTTGCTGCTGTTCATACCACTGGTACTTTGCTTCTTTCTCTTTCTGAGTTTCAAAGAGGGTTACTTTGTTATCAGATTTTAACTGAGATGAAAATTAAGCTAAACCACCTAACAACAAGCTGATCCCCATGGTTAAGGACATGCTCCTAACATTTAAAACATGAATTTACTTCTTGTTCAATTTTAAATATGGTGCAATACTCTAAAAATTCACAAAAGGGCCATTGGCTAAACAAGTTATGACCCTACATTCTCAAAATGTAAGTAAACTAATCACAGCAAAAAAAAAAAAAAAAAAAGCTGATTAGAGAAGGGTCCAGGGACTTTTGATACAATTCACAAAACAGAAACTGAGTCCTACCTTGAAGTAGATAAGACATAACGTTTCTTATTATTTTGTTAATGTAGGACTTACAGCAGTACATTTTCAGCAACCATTTTACTGGTTGAAAAATGTACACGTTGGACTTAGAAAATGTTTTGAGATGATTTTTAGTTGATGTTGAACTTAGAAAAAAATTTTATGCGACTTTTTTTTATTATTATTATGGTCTTGTGTTACCAACTGCACACTGTCTGTCATGTACTCATGCTCTGTTTATTAAAGTCAGTGTTGAGGATTTTTCTAACGAATCATGAAAACTTGATTTCTTTTAATTAAGTGTAATTAACATGTTTGAGAAAGTCAGATAAGACCTCTCATTAGACTATCTTCTGCTGAACCATACAACTGTCAACTTTTAGAGTTAAGTATTTTCCCCATCTTTCATATTTAAAATTTTGGTCCATCACAAACTTTAACTAGAAAAAAATGTAATGTTTTAGCTATTTGTTCAGCCTACTACACATGTGTTTGATTTTAAAACTTTACAATTTTAAAACTAAAAAACTATGCACTGGTTTGTTTTTAAACCACAAAAATGTTCTATTCTGACAGGAGATTTAATGAATCTGCAAGTTTCATAATTTAAATCAATCTTTTTTATTTTTTTGCAGTGTCAGATGGGTTTAAAAAGTGTCACTCTGGAGAATGCTTACATAATTTCACTATTTCATAACTTATGAATAACTTAACTGATTCACACTAAGACACAGTATAGCGACTGTCATAGAGTTGGCTATACACTACCCAGAGGGCTACTAACACTGCAATCACAAGACTGCACAGAGACAGTCATGAGTGGGTCAGCACTCCTCAAAATAGCATGAATGGATACATTTTACCATTAGTTTTAGTTACCATTAGCACCACAATTGTACATTTTATTGCTTTTATTGCCAGTAAATCAGTAGTGCAAATGTTGTCTGTTACTCTCCCACTGTTTATATTGCCATTAATTGCTCATGCTGCCTGCACTTTATATTGTACATTTTGTCTGTACCTGCCTACAAATTATTTTGAATTTGGGCCTGTTATTTTGCCTGCACAGTGTTTTGTATATATTGACTACACTTTTTCACTGAATATATTTACCTCCCTGTACCCTTCCCCACGGGTTGCACCTGGAAACAAGCATTGACTCAGTGTGCCTTTGCTGCTTACCAATTTTCAATAAATAAACAAAAGAAATAGTTGAGAAACTTTATTTGATACATACACAGTCAATCTTCATTAAAGATATGGGGGCCTATTTTAGAAGAATGGTGCAAGTCGCCAGAGGTGACTTGCACCAGACTCAGTTGTGGCAAGGATCCTGTGCCCAATTCTAGATGGGGCAGGGTCCCCGCAGCTAAGTCCTGTGACTTGTGATGTGTAGCCAGGTACGCCAAATGGAAGGTGTACCTGGCGAGTTCATTGCATGCTGTAACCACTGTCCAGCAGAGCACAAGTGCCCCCCATGCCCCGATCCCCCAGAAAAAGCTGACATAGCCTGCAGGCTAGAGGACCCCCACTGTAAGTGCCCCAAGCATCCCCCCACCTCAAATCCTGAACCATACCCCAAGTCATCTGTGTACTGTACAGTACTTACAGTATGCATACTGGACACTTCCTGTTAGTCTCGTGCCCCCCCAACAGTGCAAGACCACCCCGCTTCTCCCCATGACCCATACCCAGTTGGCAACAGCCAAACCCACCCACATCACTGCAACCAGCCACTGACTGAGCTTCCCTAGGAGCACATTCTGTAATAAGTATGCACTCAGAGAATGACAGCTGCTGACTTGGGGCGTGGGTTGGGAATCAAGGTGGGGGATCTTTGGGAAACTTACAGTAGGTGGGGAGTCCTCCAGCCCTATGCGGCATTTACAGTAGGTGGGGGGTGTTTCTCTAGCCCTGCAGGGCTGTCTAGTAGGGCAGGGATGGGGCAGGGGGATGGCATACAACCCCAGTGGATGCAAGTTACACCACCTATTTGCTGGTGTAACTTTTCATTGATAGATGTCCACAAGGGGATCTTCTAGAATAGTGACATTGGGGACATTGTTGCTGCCCTTCCAGAATAGGGTGCAACAGCTGCCGTAAACCCCCTAGCACCATGTCTCAAGGGATTTAGGATGTAAGTGGTGGCGTAAGTCCACTTCAGCACAAGCAGCCTGTGACACGTGACAGGCTGCTTTGCAGAATACCGGATGTCGCAACTCCTGGCGTAACTTGCTACTTGTACCATTTTTTTTGGTGCAAGTCAAGTTACGCCAGATATATTCCCTCGAGAACTGGACCCTAGGCATACTGCAGCTAACATACACACATCAGTGTGCTGGCATTCTCCAAACCAAAGGCAACTCCAAGCAGTGAAAGACTGCATGGTCAGGCACAGGTGAAATGCAGCAAACCAACCATAGTCCAAAAGAGTGAAGTGGTCATGTTGTGATAAAACAAACTTGAAAAGCTTAAAAATAAGCTAATACCAAACTGTTGAACTGCAAGAACACCAGCACATTCACCAAAGGCCACATACTGATGTTTCAGCTTCACCAGGCAAACGTCTTCCTCAGAGTGAACTCTGTCCCCAACCCCCCATGCCAATAGTTGTAAGTAATGTAAACTGTGGCTCCTTGGTTCTTTTTACCTTCTGGGTTTTGTGTTCTCTCCTGCCACCTACCAATGTATCCACCTGTTCAGTAAAAAGGTGATGCACTTATAAGACTACTCTGGTGTTTCTGTTAGGAATTGGCTATCTCCTCAAATACTAATCAGTTCTCAGAAGTTATAATTACATGACAAACTGACAATCTTGTAGGATTAGCTTGCTGTAAGACAGAAGGATCCAGTGAGAGGAAAAGGGCTTTTGGAAAACAGACAGCAGTAACTGTGAGTAGCTGGGCCAGAAGAAAAGGATATAACATGGGGGTCTAATCCTTACAGTGGTGCATTTGGCAAAGTAGCATAAGAGATAACAGAAGGCAGGCTGTGTAGGAAGGATGGATGTTTTAGTGCAGTGGAAGATTGGTTCACGTGTGTGGAAATGCTTGAAGAATATTGCAAGGCAAATTAATTGAAAGATGAAAAACGTAGAAGTGTTGCTGAATATTAAGACATACTATTTGCTGCACAGTCTAACAGCACCAGTAAAACTAGCAGACAATATACCGTATGTTAAGATTGTTTAGGGGGTGTAGGTAACCAGCCCTGAACCCATCACTCCTTTCCAATTACATGTTCTCACATTTTTGGGAGAATTAGCTAATGGCTAGCATCTCAAACTAACTAATCATAAGGAATGTGAACTGCAGTATGATGTCAGCATTATGATGCTTGGGATGTTCAGTATTAATCTGGATTACCAATGTCCTATGTTTATGTATTATCATGTAGTTTATGTCATATTTTTGTGATAGCATTTACTCATCAATGAAATATTTTGACTTTGACAATGCTCAGATTGTGGAAGTGTTACAGATCCAATTATCCCCAAAACCCATTGTAATTGGAGTGCATTTTACTTTACGATTCCATATGAGTTATGGAAACTTGCAGAACAATGCAATTTTGGTGATTAAGGCCCTGTTCACACTACAGCATGTTTGGGTAAACCATTTTTAAACACGGATTAGGGCTTACCATGTTTCAGCGTCCACATTGTTCCAAGCGATTTTAAATCCATTCTATGAAACTTGTCACAGTGTTCACACTATGATCTTAACTCCCTGTTGCAGAGCAACATTTCCTGAATGTGCCAGAAGCTGCTTACCATGATGCTTTGCGTGCATGTTTCGTGTCCCATAATGCAACAGTAGTTGCCTAGGCATTTGTTTACAAATGGCGCCCCTAGGTGACTCCGCGGTGCTTGCTATCATTTCTACCTACCACAACAGAGTTAAAAGAAGGAGAATGTGGAAGCCAGGCAGACATTTGAATGTGTTACAACACAGACAGCAGAGGATGCAAGTCTTAAGGCAGAAACTGATGAAATGTATTGTATAATGTACAATACAATCGTGACTGCTTGCATGGCTATGACTATGGATAAAGGCATATGGTACAGGGATAGGAGCTCAGTTTGGTGGAATGACATTGTACTTAACACCTGATAGGATGATGAGTGGATTCAGAATTTTTGTAAGACAAGGGGCTGGATTTTCAACTGTGATGCAGGGCTTGCAAACTACCCACCAACACAGGACTTAGGTTCTGCTGCTGTGCCCTATTTTCCATTCCCGAGCATAGTTGCGATAGTTTCCATGATTTACGGCAGCTTACACCAAATATCTGGTGCAAGCTCTGTGTCAGAGGCCCCAAGGTGTGGCATAGGCTAGATAACAAAAATGTGGTCTAAGGACCTGAGGGTGGTGCAAGGAATGGAAAATCCTGTATGCCGACTGGAGAATGCCTCAAGCGCTGTCACACCGAGGGCCTTACAGCATCCTGGCAAGATTGAAAATCCTGCCCCAGGGCTTCATTCTATATACTGTGTTCAGAAGTTCATGATGTCATTGTGAAGCAGGATACAAAGCTTAAGAAATGTGTACCTGTGGATAAATGTGTTGCAATTACACTGTGGAAGCTTGCAACTAATGTTGATACAACACCCTGGGGCATCGCTTTCGCTTTGGGCAGTCTGCTGTCTGTGAGATAGTGAGTGAAGTGTGTCATGCAATAGTAACAGTCCTAATGTCATATGTGATCTGTTTCAGAAACATCACAGATGTAGTGACAGGGTTTGAAAGAGAATGGGGTTTTCCATGCTGCGCAGGAGCCATAGATGCCACCCATTTCCCCATCATATGCCTGCCCCATAATGCAGCAGAATATTTCAACTGTAAAAGTTATTATTCTATTGTAATGCAAGCAGTTGTGGATCACAAGTTTACCTTTGAAGATGTCAATATCAGATGGCCTGGCAGGGTGCATGATGCACAAGTATTTAAAAACAGTGCTGTGTATAGAAAGGGGCAGAGTGACACCTTGTTCCCTGCAGTTGTGATGGACATTGGAGGAATAAATGTCCAAAGAGTTCTGATCAGTGACCCAGCATGCCCTCTGCTTCCATGGGTTATGAAGCGTTTCCAGACTACGCAGACCCAAGAAAGTGCAACTACAGTTCTAGACTAAGCCGGGCAAGAATGGTGGTTGAATGTGCATTTGGTCACCTGAAAGGACACTGGAGATGTCTTTTAAAGTGGATGGAATTCTCCATAGACACATCCCAACATTCCAACAATTGTGGCTACTTCCTGCATCCTTCATAATGTGTGCAAGTCCAAGTCAGAGTTCTTCCTTCCGGAGTGGATGTGTGAAAGGATGCGTTTCAACAACCTGGAATTGACCTGCCAAGTCATGATGACAGCTCTGTAGCTGCTTGGACATCAGGCACATGCCATTCGTAAAGCCCTATCTACCCTACTATACGCCATGTAGGGTTGGTATGATAAAGCCATATGTCCGTCTCATAAATGAGTACCAACACAAAGTAATTGTGAAATGAGTTCTAGTTTGTTAAAAACATGATGACTAATAAAATCAATACATGTTGCACATGTTTAGGTAAAATAATGGTGACTGCTCACAGCTAATGGTACATTTTCTTCATTAACTATTTTACTAACAACATATCCGCAAATTCTATAGTTGTAACTGTATGCTTTAGTGGTGTCTGAAACGCATTCAGACTGTCTCATTTTTTTAATACAACACGTGCTTTTTATAACATGTATCTACTAGACCCCAGAGTCAATTGAAAAAACAGTTATGACTGACTTACCACACATTATGACTGATTTTTTTCAACTAGTTTAACATTTATGACTTCAACTAACGAAAAGAAATCCAACTAATTTTTTCAACTTCCACCATTGCTGAATTTTATTTATGTACTAGTAAGTCAAACTTTTTGAGTACAATTATTGGAAAACCTTTACACTATGTTCATTTTTGTTTATTCATTATTAGTACAGTAACATCCTCTAAATTATAATAATAAACCACTACCCACCCACGCTACACAAGTGTACATAATACACAGAAAGGGTTGCAGCCAAAGCAGTACGCTTGCAAAGTCACATTCACATCAACAGCCTTAGGGTGTGGGCCCGGAATGCTGCTGTACACACCCAAAGCAATAAGTCTCATAATCAGCCAGTCTTCTATCCTTTCAGTGTGGGATGTTGCAGTACTGCAATACACCCTGAAGCTTCGAGCACATAAACAGCCTTAGACCCTGGTGTTTGTTACTGCAGTAGTACTACACTAAGGCACCTTCAAATGTAATCAACATAAACAGCCTGCTGCCTTAGGCGCTTCTGTGGGATCTTGCTACACTCCAACATCACTGAAGCAAGCCACATAAACAGCAGCATGCAGCATCATTACAGTTAGTGACACTGGTGTGGAATGCTGCAGTAAGTACACCACCATGCCCTGAATCAGTGAATTATGAAAAAAATGAACATAATCTCACTTTTGTACACATCAGACACCACCAGTCATTCACTGTCCAGGCAGTCAAGCCAAGGCAGAGGCATGAGGCAGCCGTAGCCCATTAATTCTCTACTCTCAGCCAGTTCACTTGCCAACCCTAAGAAAACAGCACAACAGCGTAATGCCCAAAATTTTAAAATAAAACCCTTCTTGGCCAACAGTGCCAAACAGTAGTAGCTTTTTTAGTTAATGCTGCTGCTTTCTGCCTGTGCCTGACAGAAATCCTCACTGCCTCTAGTGTATATAGTAATGCTTCAGAAAAAAATGTTATAAGACAGCATCCAAACAGATGAGCAAAGAAGAAAACTCAGCCCACAATGGTTTTAATTTTAAAGTGACTTAATAAGATCCATATGTATTTCTCACACAAAAGCAATAAGAAGACAGTATAGCGCAGTAGTTTAAGGCTCTGAGCTGCAAACCTGGAGACATGGGTTTGAATCCCACAGCCCCACCTTGCATGCTGTGTGACCCTGAACAAATCACTGAACTTTCTTGGGCTCCCAGGTTGCACCTGGAAGCAAGCTTTCAGCTTAGTGTGTCTCTCTGGGTGAAAAAAAAAAAACAGTTCCAAAAAGCTTGAATCTCTTAGGGTATACAACTGTACAGGGCAAAACACAAACAATGCTGAGAAGATGAGACTTCCGGTGACGTCAGCGAGCTAATGGCAACATACAGTAGATTCATAGCTCAGTCTCCCTCCTGACTACAATCTAATCACATCACCCACTCAGAGGGATGTCTTCACCAGCAAAAGCAAAAAGAAACAGAGCAGGAAAGCTGCTATCAACTCCAATGCAAAAATTGAGAGAAATGATGCAGGGAGAAGGACGATGCGATTCACAGGAGGGAGACACGTTAGAGGGCCTGCAACGCTCGGAGGCCTCAGCCGAGGAACTTCCATTAAGCCTCAGTGAAATCATAAATACAAACAGCTCGCACAGTGACCAAAATTGATCAAACTCTAAACGAATTTAGAGCAGACTTAACCAAAGTCGACCATAAAACAGAGCAACTTCAACTGTGCGTAAACCAACTGATTGAGCAGTCGGACCGTCAGGACAGACTCCTGCTTTACCTCCTGGCCAGAGACAGGGAACTTACCCATAAGTTAGACGATCTCGAGGGTAGAAACAGAAGGCAAAACATAAGGTTGTATGGGATTCCTGAAGGGTCCTAAGACAAACACCAAAATGTAGCCCTGTTTCTGCAAAAAATACTGAGGCAGACTCTTACACTACCCCAAGACCTGGATCTCACAATGGACCTAGCGCACAGGTCACTGGGCCCGCGACCCAAAAATCCAGACACGAGGCCTCGCTCAATAGTCGCAAGACTTACTAGTTACCAAACAAAGGAAGAAATTTTAAAAGCGGCCTGGAAACAAGGCACATTGCTGTACGAGGGCCATCGAATATATATAGAAAACAATCATACTACAATCGTCCAAGATGCTAGAAAACTACTCTGGCCGATTATGAGGCAACTTCGGGCTCGTAACATGAAAGCACAGGTCCTGTATCCCGCACGACTCAAAATCAGTTCAGATAAGGGCTCAAAAGTCTTTCAGGACCTGTTATCCGCTACTCCTTTCCTGGAATCGCTGGGAATAACTGTGCCCCCCCCCCCGACAAAGGAAAAGGCTGGAAAAGATCTCCTTACCTCGGTCTGAGTGTCACTCAGAAGGGACCCCCACAACAAGGTTCCACTCAGGGAACCCAGCGTATGAACCTGTGAGCAGATATATCCACATTGATAGCCCAACTCGGAGAACCCGCGAAGCTGAATAAGAAGGCTGCTCACCTTCAGCGGCAAGACGAGGGAGCTAGGTTGGGTGAAACTCTCGAGACTGGCACTGAGACATGACTCACAAAGGGGATTTGTAGGTACTCACACTTTGCTTTTCTCTCGTCTCCCCTCGGTACCATTTCTGGCTCTCAACTGGACTGTTTCTCATTTATAATGCTCGGACATTCCGTTCGGGTTCCCATCCCTCCCTGCTGAATTTTAATAACGGCTCCCCTTGCACTTCAATGTTTTTCCCTTACTGTTAAGTGGCAGAGGCTCACTTGTGACCTCTCTGATTGCCAAGGAATACATACATGATTTGGCAGACCTCGGTGCTGGAGCCCTTTAACACAACCGCTACAGACTCCTTGCTACCTGAATCCCTCAGGAGTCTCTAAGTGCATCATCGCAACCTGCTCAAACATGACACTATGGACATGGGGTTCTGCAGACAGACTTGCTGGATACAACCTAAGCCGATTTGTTTGGGATTGCACTGGGAACCCAGGGATTGGGAAGAGAAAGGAACATTGCGAGGGTTACTAATATAAAGACTTAATTCTATAGAGCCCCTGCCTAAGGGGTTGATCATACTTGCTGAAAGCACTTCTCTGAGGTTGCTTGGTTACCTAAAGCTGAAGTGGTTCATACTTGGGGGCCTTTTTATTTTGAGGGCATACTCTTATGCCTACCCCATCAGCAAGAACTGGGCTAACAACACCCTCAATTGTAATTGTAACCATGTAACCAGCCCACATTTATCAAGGGCATCGCTCCCTCAGACAACCCTATCTGCTTACTTATTTATATTTCACAAAATTTTAAAAAGGGTGAACTATTTATACTACTACAGATCCCTATGGATCTTGGAGGGAGGCGGAATAATGTTGAAGCATGCGATTCGCTGAATTCAGGGCAACCCTATTAGGGGATCTCCCCTTGGGAAGAAGGGAATGCACGCCAATGTGGTGGAGCCCCCCCTTTAATTTGCGCTTTTGTGCTTGCACTATGGCTGGGAAACCACCACCAGCCTCTCCTAGGAAGCCAACCGACACCTGATTTAAAGGGGGCTGGATGGGTCTTAAAGGGCTCGTTCACCCCATCCTTTTCTAAGCTCGAGCCCTCAATTGAGGAACGTCTCATGCACACATCCCCGACCGAGGGTTGGGAAACAGTTTTTCTGTTGAAAAGTTTCAAGTTAATGTTGTTGCTTAAGTTACGTGGGTACTCATATCTTATAGAAAAGGTAGTATTGCCAGACATACTGAGATATATTGTTTTCCCTCATGTTAGCAGGAAGAGCTCTAAGTTAAATATAAATGGCTCATCATAATGTAAAAGTACTCTCCTACAACATTAATGGGTGCTCCAGTCCGGTGAAGAGAAAACAAATCCAGAAATATATTACCAGACAGAACTGTGAGGTGAATTTTTCAGAGGTTCTAAAGTTGAGAACCAAGTCCCACCCACATCTGTTTTTCTCATCGCTGGATTCTGGATGCAAGAGAGGAGTGGCTATCCTGCTCTCGACATCCTTTCCATTTGAGTTGGAGGACTCCGTGGCGGACGCCAGAGCCAGATATATTATGCTTCTGGGGAGAGTGCAGGATACCCCAGTAACCCTGGTTAGTGTCTACGCTCCACCGGGCTCCTCTACGGCCTTTTATGCCTCTCTTGCCCAGCTGGTGACAGAAAGGTCTAAGGGCCTCCTGGTTATGGGGAGGACTGGAACTTAATTTGTGGTAGAAAACTAGATACTATCTCAGACATTCAGAACCCGGATCCATGTAGGGCACGGGCAGTCAAACATATTTTGAATCAGGCAGGGCTAGTGGATGTCTGGCGAGAAAGCTATCCCAGAGCGAGGGATTATACATGTTATTCACCTAGATTCAGGGTGTATTCCCGACTTGACACGTTTTTTACCTTTAAGGACAACATCCCTGCCCTTCCCTCGATGTGGGTGGGTGCCTCTACCCTATCAGATCATAACCCAATATTCTTAGAGGTTGCCATTGCTCTCCTCAGAAGAACGACACACTGGAGACTAAATACGTCCCTGCTCCGGAACACAGAGGTAGTAAACAAAATTAAACAACACATAACAAACACCATATCCGAAAACACCACATCGGGGATGATGCCACAAATTATATGGGATACGCTAAAGGCCTCAATTAGGGGACAACTAATACGTATAGCCTCCCAGAAGAAAAAAGACCGTTTGTTGAAACAACAAAATCTACATAAAAACTAGCAGACTTAGAATCCCTCCAAAAATTAAAGTGGGATGTACAAAGGGATTCGGAGCTTAGGTACCTGAAAGCTGAAATCCAAAAACTCCAGAGAGAGGAGAATGAGAGGAACCTTTTTCTCCTTAAACAAAAATATTGTAAGGGAGGACCCAGAGCTACCAGACTTCTGGCAGCCCGATTAAGGCAATTCAAAGCCAGAGCCACAGTAACTAAAATTGTTTCCCCAATTACTGGTCGTTTAACCCACAAGACCAAACAGGTGGCAGAAGCCTTTGTTTCTTATTATGCCAAACTTTATACCCCTCAGGAGTCAGTGCCAGCCTAGGAAACCATAGATTATCTTAAGGCCTGGCCCCTTCCTACCCTCCCCCAGGAAAAAAGTCAAGCCTTAACTAAACCAATCACTCAATTGGAAATTTTAAAAACTATAAAAGCCCTGAAGGGAGGGAAGTGCCTCGGTCCGGATGGCTTTGGAGCAGAATTTTATAAAACTTTTGCCACAGAAACTACCCCCTTACTGGCGGATGTCTTCTCGGAGGTATGGCGAGAGGCGAACCCGTTTCCCCCTTCTTGGCAATACGCCACAATCTCACTTATACCAAAAGAGAATAAGGACCCTGCTAGATGTGAATCCTACCATCCAATTTCGCTTTTAAATTCAGACTATAAGATCCTTGCGTCGATTCTCGCATCTAGGCTGAATTCCATAATACCAGAACTTATTAACCCAGACCAATCAGGATTTGTTCTGGGCCAGCAAGCTCCAGATGGCGTTCGTTCAGCCATCAATATAATTGATGTCATCCACCGCACCCGCCTCCCCGCCTGCCTCATGAGTTTAGATGCTGAAAAAGCTTTCGATAAGGTCTCCTGGTCATTTCTGTTCCTGGTCCTAGAACAGATGGGTTTCCCGCAGATATTTATTGACTGTATTAAGTCATTATATTCTGGTCCGCAGGCTTACGTCAGGGTAAATGGGGGAATCTCTACGAGATTCACCCTAGGTAGAGGCACCCGCCAAGGCTGTCCTTTATCCCCTTGCTATTCGCCCTCTACATAGAACCACTAGCTGAAGCAGTGGGTTCCTCTCCAATGATACAAGGCATTGACATCGGGGGACAACAACAGAAAATATCATTATATGCAGATGATGTTTTACTCTGTCTATCCCATCCAGAGACTTCAATCCCTAAGATATGGTCAATTTTAACAGAATTTGGCAGATACTCTGGTTACACCTTAAATAAAACCAAAACTGAGGTCTTATCTTTCTACTATTCACCCTCCAGTAGGGTTGCAGAGTTTCTGCCACTTGATTGGTCAGCAGTTAAAATGAACTACCTGGGCACCTGGTTGACTAAACACAATTCCCACCTCTTTAGAGCCAACTATGTCCCACTCTTTAATCAATTCATTCACATATCTGCACTGACTAGTACGGTGTAGGCTGCCCACCCATTGGCTCATGCTCTGAACCAATGGGCGTGCAGCCATCAAGCTGTCAGTCAGGGGCGTGTGGAGCGCAGGTGGTGAGGTGCTGCCACCACCGCCGACGGGGAGCGGGTGGTGGGGCTCCATGGGCAGGTGGGGTGGGGGTCCACTAGATCACCAGGGATTTCATACTTGGGGTGAGGAATGCCGCCCGTGATCAGGCTCCGTTCGGTCCACTGGACCACCAGGGATATTGGGTTTTGGGGGATCTGATGCCCGAGATCGGGCTAATGGGAGTGGGTTAAGTTATGCCCCGGTCGGGCTAATGGGGGTGGGTTACGTTATACCCATGATCGGGCTAATGGGGGCGGGTTACTTATGCCTGCGATCGGATTAATGGGGTGGGTTACGTTATGCCCACGATTGCTAATGGGTGGGGTTATGCCCGTGATCGCTACTCGGGAGGGGTTGGATGAAGGATACCCGTGATCGAGCTACTGGGGGGGACCAATGTTATGCCCGCGATCGGGCTACGGGGGGGGGAACAATGCTATGCCCACGATCGGGCTGCAGGGGGCGTCGGTCCCCAATGGCTGTTGCCTGGCAGGGGCCAGGCGCAAGTCGTCAGGGATCGGCACACCTGCATGCTAATGGCATGCAAATGGGGCTGTAATCAGATGCAAATGGCCCCCCGTGCGCCTTGCATAAATTATGGCTCCATTTGCATGTCACCCTTTGAATATCGCAGGTGTTGTGCATGGCGCAATGGAACTTGCACCACCGCATCTCAATGCTCCACTCTGACCACTTGCGCTGGCGCAGTTCCACTGCGCCATGCACAGTGAGTGTGGCCAGGGGGCGATATTCAAAGAAGTTGCAAAATAGCGCAACTCAATTGAATATCGCCCTGGCCACACCCCAGCGCAACTATTTTGAGTGGCGCACGGGTTTGCACCACAAACTGGCACAGTTTGACTATCTGGGCCTCTGTCTATAAAAAGAAAGTGACCTTCTGTATGTAATTTAACCTTCCATTTTCATACATACTTGCTTTTCTAGTTCCTTATTCTATTTCATATTTTGACTTTTCTCAAGGACCCTTTTACATTCTAAGCTATAAATGAAGAACTATTCCTTTCTTTTCACTAATAGATGGTGGAGGATTTCTAGGTGTAGAAGATTATTGACATTTCTGGACCATGATGAAATCCCCATTTAAACCTCTTCTCTCATTGGAATTTTCTTTTATCCCATTACAAAACTGGAAGCCAGTCTATTCCATCATTGAAACCATATTTGATGTCTAGGGCCTCAAGCAAATCAATATAATATGCTTCTCAGCTCAGTAACTTCTGTCTATATTTTCCCCCCTCCTATCTGGAACAACCTGTTCCATACCAACAAATCTCAGGGTTGGAAGCTGGTGAACTGCTTCCATGAAGTGTCTTGCGATTCGGCAATTCAAGTCCTTTCTCCTGATATAGACTTTATGTTCTCCTATCCTCGTTTTAAGTTGCCTTTCTGTTTTCCCTATATAAATCAGGTCACAAGGACATTTAATGCCATATACCACTCTTTTTGTTTGACATGTTATAAAGTCACAAATTACGACACCCTCTCCTTTCGCCACATTTCTTATTTTCTTTATTCTCTGTGCGTTATTACAATTTATGCATTTACCACATGAAAAGTTCCCTTTTTACTCAGGTAACATTGAAGCAGGTGTTTGTACTGGTACAGTATTTTGTGATCTGTATGTACTGCCCTATCTTGGATGGATTTCACTTTCTTTGTTGCTATCAGCGGTTGGTTACAAAATATCTTCTCTCCTAGTTTAGTGGATTTTAAAACATGCCAATGTTTCAAAATTGTTGCCTTAATTCTGTAAAAATCATTATTAAATTTCATCATTAGCATCGTCCTAGTCTCAATTCTATTCGGATTATTCCCTCCTGTCTCTAAGATTTCATCTTAAAACACTGTCTGTCCTTTGTTTAGCAGTATTTCCACCTCCGCTACCTCATTCCACTGCTTAGCCTCCCCCTCTCCCCAGACCCACCAATCGGTAAGGATCCCCCTCCTCAATAGCACTGTCTCCTCCCATGTATAATGCAGCCCCCCCATTTTCCTTGGTGAAAACTGAGGTAAAGTACTCATTTAGTACCTCAGCCTGCTGCCCCAGGTCTTGTGCCCATCTCTCCCCTATTTTAATCCTGCTAATCTGCCCCTTCACCCTTTATTTTTCCCCAGTGTATCTAAAGAACCCCTTGTTCCCTCTCCTAATTTCCCTGGCCAGGTTCTGCTCTTTCCTTGCCTTAGCTGCCCTCACCACCCTAGTGGCCCTTCTAGCCATCAGCTTGTACTCCCCTCGATCCCTTTCGCTCCCTGAGCACTTGAATTGCCTATAGGCTGCCTTCTTTCCCCTCACCACCTCCTGGACCTCCCTGGTCCACCAGCAGGGTTTTTGGGCCCTACCGCATTTTCGTCTTACTCTTGCACAGGTGCTGGTAGCATCCTGCACCCCTCTCCTGATGATTTCCCACCTACTGTCAGCGTCCATGTCTGGCCCAATCACATCCAAATGCTCTTTAAGGATCCTTCCCACTTCCTTAAAATCCGCCCCACTGAAGTCAGTTACCTCCATTTTGTGCAGCATTCTACCCCTCCTAGGTCCAGGCAGAACCAGACCATGGCATGGTCGCTCCCTGCCAATGGGTCCCTTACCTCCAGGCCCCCAATCTGGTCACTGTCTGCCAGGACCACATCCAGTACCCATGCCTCCCTGGTCGGTTCCCCCAACTGCTGAGTTAGGAACGCATCTTGAAAGACATCCAACAACCTCTGTTCCCTGGCCACCAAGGATGTCATAGTCTCCCAGTCTGTTCCTGGCATGTTTAAGTCCCCCAACACCCCACCCTTCCCCTGCTCAATCTGCAGTGTCTCCCAACATCTGCCACCAGACTCTCCTCCAGCTCCTCTGCCAGCGAAGGGGGTCTATACACCACTCCTATTTTTACTCTCTTGCCCCCCCTTGTTATCATGGTAATTGTCTCCATGGTTCCCTCCTCCTCCTCTACTCCCCCTATGTCAATACAGTTTTTGACTATTATTGCTAACCCTTCTCCCCTTCCCTCCCCCCTGTCCTTACTGAACATAATGTAACCCTCCAGGTTCAGGTCCCAGTCATGTCCTGCGGTGGCCCAGGTCTCAGTAACCGCTGCCACATCCACCCATCCATCAGTTAGTATCACCTGGAGCTCAGGCATTTTATTGCCCAAGCTCCTGGCATTTAGCAGGACTACCTTCCACCCTTTTCCTATACTTCCATTTCCCCTGTTCGTGTTCCCATGGGGATTCCATTTTCCCCTGGTCAGCACCTTTTTCCAAAATGTCTTTGATAATGTTCTCCATTAATTTACATAAAACTGACAATAAACTTATAGGATGGTAGTTGTCAGGCTTAGAATAATTGCCTTTTTTAAAGATCGGTATGACTGTGGCACTAAACCAGTCTTGAGGAATAAGACTTTCGTGGAGCGATTTGTTAAAGACAAGGGTTAAGGGCTTTGCTGTAGCTTTAGCTGTTTCCAACAAATCTAGGGTTAATATTATCAGGTCCTGGACTTGATGTCTTTTTTTAGTGAATGCAAGGTCTTAAGTGTATCAGCTTCAGAGATGGAGTAGACTGCAGAAGTACTATCTATATGCTGGTCAAATTTAGGGACCTTTTTTTTGGAAAAGACAGATTATACGCGAAATATTACGCATTGCGAATTTTAGCCACTTCACCCACCACTACTAATGATGGTGACCCCTGGTCTCTCTCTCCCCAGTTGCCCATACCACCATTATTCCCCCAAACAGTAGTCTATTTTAGGGTTCTTTCTCTCTAAGTGTACCGCTTTGAACTTTTGGGGGTTGAACTTCAGTTGCATAATCTGAACCACTTTTCTGACTTTACAGGTCTCCCTCCTCAGTGTCCACTCTGCTTCAAATCTTAGTTCATCCAAAAAGAGATGCACCTTATTTGGGATTCCCCTTTCCTATATCACAAATGGAAATATTGATGAATGCTAGTTCCACAACCAATCACAGTGGTACCTAGCTAATGACTGCCCTGGGCTCTAATTGCACTGTGCTGACATCCACCCTCTACATTATGTGTATTTATGATACAAATTAATAAATTAGAGCCCTGTTCAGCAACACTTACACAGAATGTACCCACCTCTTTCCTATAGAAAATAATAGTGATATGAGTCCTTACGTGTTGTAGTACATGACTTTTAATTCTCCACTTTAACTTTTTCTCTATGAGGTCTCACCATACTAAAGTGAACACTTTAATTGTGAAGTAATACAAATAATTAAGATACATGGAGACTGTAGTTGATGTACTGCAGAATGGGTTTATTTTGGGGCAGATGTAATTCAAGTCAAAATACCTACCACCAAGTGGGATACAGCATCATAGTTCCGAGGTTCATTGCACGAAACATGCCAGAAGTATGTAAACCAAACATTACACTGTACATTGTGTTTGACAGTTTTCCTTTTAAAATGTACACAGAAATAATTAAAGTTATTACAATCTTATGGAAAAATGCAGTTACTGAAATACATTTAGGTTTTAAAAGGTTTACATAATTTTACAATGTGGTGTTACAAGCTTCAAAATATTAGCTTAGATGCTTGGAAGAATGTTCAAGGAAATTTAGTGCTAGACTGAAAGAAAAGAATTCATAGTACAGTATGTTACTTTGTCTGATTCTGGGGTTTAAGAATTACAGTCAGTTTTCCTAAAGTAGATTTAGAGATTAATTCCATAGCTTCAAGGGCTGTTTTGTTCACACTTTGTTAATTGTTAGCTGCCACTAAGCCAGTACTTAGCAGCAGGATTATATAAATGATTTGACAAACTGGGCTAATTTATGCTGCTTAATTAACTAATGTAACATGCTCAGTTGAATACTAGTTATTGCCAGTGAAACTTAAATTATATTTTCTAAAAATCTAAACATACACTAAATTAATATTCAAGGAACTTCAATTGTAGCACATATACAGTAATCTTACTTTACCATGAGGTAATCCTGTTTTGAAGGTCAGATGATATGCTTCTGCATAATTAGACTTTTGTTGTACTTGTTAATCTTTGACACATTAATGATCTTTTACTGTAAGAAATAACTTTGATGATTTCCCCCTTTAGAAACTTGCCTCAATTTGTTTTATTTCACAGTACTCATCCTTTACATTATGTCAACATTCAAACTGAGCTGTTAAAATGTTTATTTTAACAGAGAACAACAATTAAGTGAATTTCTATTCCCCTCATCATATTTTTTTCAAGTTTCTGTTTTTCACAAGGCATCTGTAGGTCAAACTTGGAACTTCAGCACCCCCCAAAAAAAAAGCACTCTAGGAGCACTTGGGAGGGCAAACGTGGGCTATCTGGACCCAGTGCTGAAAAAAGACCAATACTTGCTTTTCAGGGATTTATTTAATTTAAAGATTGGTAAACAGGAGACACACACACAGAGTCAAAGCGTGTTTCCAGGTGCAACCCAGGGGAGGAGGCAACAAAGTGAGAGAGCATGAGAAAAAACAACACAGAGATTAATCAAAGAAACATGGAAGCACAGAAATTGATGGCAGATAAGGACCACTTGGCCTACCCAGTCTTCCCATTTTCCTTACCTACTGTAATACTGCAGACTGATCTCTGGCTTTACTCTACCTTTCCTAACCACTAAGAATCCTTTATGCCTATCCCATGCATTTTTTTTATTCCGTTACCATTTTGGCCCCCACCACCTCCGATGGGAGACTGTTCCATGCATCCACCACCTTTTCAGTGAAGAAGTACTTTCTCATGTTTCCTCTACCCCCTCCAGCTTCATAGCATGACCCCTTGTTTTTGAACATCTTTTTCTCTGAAAAATGCTTCCCTCCTGTACCTTATTTATTCCCTTGAGGTATTTGAAAGTCTCTATCATATCCCCCCTCTCCCTCCTCTCCTCCAGGGTGTACATATTGAGGTCCTTTAGTCTCTCCTCATAGGGATTTTGGTGCAGACCCTGCACCATTTTATTTTCCCTCCTCTGGACCACCTCTACTCTGTCTATGTCCTTCCGAAGATGTGGCCTCCAGAACTGGACAGAGTACTCTAGGTGGGATCTCACCAATGATTTGTACAGCGGTATCATCACCTCCTTCTTTCTGCTGCTGATACCCTCCCTATGAACCCCAACATCTCACTGGCTCTCCCCACTGCCTTGTCACACTGGTTGGCCACTTTTAGGTCATCAGATATGATTATCCCCAGGTCCCTTTCTTCTTTGGTGTTCGCCAGTACCACACCCCCATCATGTACTGCGCCCCCTGGTTTCTGTGCTCCATGTGCATGATTTTGCACTCCTTCACACTGAATCTTAAGTACCACACTCATGACCACTTCTCAAACTTACTTAGATCCCTCCTCATTTTTTCCACACACACCCTTCCCCAGGTGTGTCAACCCTGTTACAGATCTTTGTGTCATCTGCAAAATGGCATACCTTCCCTTCTAACCCTTCTGAAATGTCATTAATAAAGACATTAAAGAAGACTGGCTCCAGTGCAGATCCCTGTGGAAACCTACTGGTCACCATCCCCCTCCTCAGAGTGAACTCCGTTTACCACCACCCTCTGTCGCCTATCCCTCAACTAATTTCTTACCCATTTACCACCTTAAGACCCACTCCCAGGATGCCCAGCTTGTGTATGAGTCTCCTAAGTGGAATGGTGTTGAACGCCTTACTAAAATCTAGGTAGGCTACATCCACTGCTCTACTCTGGTCCAACTCCCTGGTCACCCAATCAAAGAAATCTATCAGATTTGTTTGACATGACTTCCCCCCAGTGAAAGTATGCTGCCTCAGATCCTGTAAGCCACCACATTTAAAATATTCCACAATCCTTTCCTTCAGCAGTGATTCCATTAATTTCCCCACCACTGAAGTCAGGCTGACTGGCCTGTCGTTGCCGGCATCCTTCCTGCACCCACTTTTGTGAAGTGGGACCACATCTACCATCCTCCAGTCCTCTGGAACCACTCCCATCTCCAGCAAGTGGTTGAACAGGACTGTCAGTGGTGCTGCCAGCACCTCTCTAAACTCCTTCAGTATCCTTGGATGTATCCCATCCAGCCCCATTGCCTTGTCCACTTTCAGTTTTACAAGTTCCTTCAGGACTCTCCTCTGTAAATGGACTGGTGTCCACCTCCCTTCCAGTGATGCTTCTGTCACCTATCTGTGGTCTCTTTCCTTCCTTCCCATTCTTCTGTGAATATTAAGCAAAAATATTTGTTCAGAATGTCTGATTTGTCCTGGTCTCCCTCCACACACTCCCCTCCTTCCCTTATAAGCCTATCGATCCCTCCCTTTGTCTTTCTACTTTCACTTACGTACCTGAAAAATGCCTTGGCCCCTTTCTTTACTGCCTGGGCTATTTTCTCCTCTGTTTGGGCCTTTGCACACTTGACTGCTTTCCCTGCCTCCCTCTGCTTCACCTGATACATTTCCTTGCTCTATTCCCCCAAGTCTCCTCATACCTCCTGAATGATAACTTGTTTGCCCTTACCTTCCCAACCAACTTCTTTGAAAACCATAATGGTCATTTTTTCCTCTTGCTTTACTTTATTTGCCTAATACAGAGATTTGTTGCCTTCACTATGGCTCCTTTTAGTTTCGCCCACTGTTCCTCTACTCCACCCAAGTCTCCCCCACCCCCATCCAGGGCATCCCTGAGGCATTCCTCCATCTTTGTAAAGTCAGTCCTCCTGAAGTCCAGAATCCTCATCTTTGTGTGATTTGACTCCGTCACTGTTCTTATACTGAACCACACTGTTTGGTGATCATTGGTCCCCAGGTGGTCACGCACTGTGATGTCTGCTACACTGTCCCCATTGGTGAGTACTAGGTCCAATACTGCCCCCTCATGAGTTGGCACTCTTACTAATTGCCTGAGGAATACCTCCTGCAGGGAGACCAGGCTATCCCTGCTCCTAGCTGAAGCTGCAGCCAGGATACTCCAGTCCACATCTGGCAGATTGAAGTATCCCACCAGCAGCACCTGCCCTTTAGCTGCCACCTTATGGATGGCTTACACTAGAACCCTGTCTATCTCCTCCACCTGTTCTGGAGGTCTGTAGATCACCCCAGTGCAAACAGCAGCTCCATTTCCCAGTTTCGGGGTGACCCACAGTGCCTCTGCCTCTCCTTGTATTCCAGTTGCTTTTATGCTATCCCTTACATAAAGAGCTACTCCTTTCCCTTCTTACCCACTCTGTCGTTCCTAAACAGAGCATAGCCTGGTATGGCTATATCCCAATTTTGGTTCTCATTGCACCATGACTCAGTAATAGTGGCAATATCCAGGTCAGCCTCTGCCTTTATGGCCACTTGGTCCATGATTTTGTTTCCCAGACTACGAGCATTTGCACACACGGCTTTCCAAATTCTGCTACTACCCCTCCTATCAGTCCCCCTTTTTCCCTCTTGCCTACTCTCCTTACCCCCTCTGCCTCCATTTCTATCACTCTCTTTTTCATACCATTCTGCTTTTCCCATTTTCTGGTACCGCTGGGGTTTTCCCTCCCTTAGGATTCTGCCTACTCACCACTTCCACTTGCAGGGAGGCAGTTTAATCAACAGCAATAAGGTTGTATTATTCTGAACTAGAATAATTAAACACATACAAGGTAGCAGTAGTGAAAAAATATGTAGTGCAGCTGAACATGATATTTACTAACTAGATAACCCAGGAGGGTAGCATAAGAGAGATTTTGGTAGCAAGATAAATCATAGGAGACTGGTGGCAAGAAATGTCTGGGTAGTAATGAGTTCTGAAGAGCTACTCAAGAGAGAGAAAAGAGGTAGATAGCAGAAGGGAGTTCCAGAGTAGAGGTCAGTCTTACAGAAAAGCTAGACTGACCAGCAGAAGTATAGTAGCAAGTGACACTAAAGGAGCATGATTATAAGGAGTGGAGTGGGTAGCAAAAGGGGGTATAGTGAGAGTGGCCAGCAGAGGTATTGCAGTGAAGAACATTAGGGGAGCATGATTATAATGAGTGAAGTGAGTTATAAAAAGGGATATTGGCCCTTCTGCATATAGGGGTGGGAAGTACGCACCAGAGGTGCATATCCTGCCATGAAGGGCCGCACCTGCAGACAGCTGGGCACCCGTAGGTATGCATTACTGGTGCGTACCTGTCTGTGGCTCCACCCCACTGGCACATGGGAGCATGGAGGACAGATATGCGGACCGGGCGGGCATCAAATGGGATGCCTGACCCGGTCCACCGGTGGATCCCTTGCACCCACAGGTATGGAGAAATGGCTGTCACTGTGCCACGTGCAGCAACCAAGAAGTGGGCAGATGCCAAGTCGGCTGTCCCCAGACCACCAGTCATTGCCTGTGGTTTGTGGTGGCATGGTATGGGGGAAGGCATGCCCTGCATGATGTTGGGCAACCGGAGGGACGGCATCCCAGGGGATGCACATAACTTACGGCAGGGGTTCCCCCTGTGTACTGTGCTCCCCCCATGCCCAGTGCTCTGCAACTCTGTGAATGTTGCGGAGCACGGGCATGCCCCCCAGCATGCCCCTGCTTGCCCCGACCGTGTTGCCCTCCATGTGGTCTAGCAGAGGAGGCTGCGCACCCAATAGATGAATACCATGGCTGGCCACGCAGGGGACACAATGGTTGCAGAGTGGCTACGCGCCACAGATACACAGTGCATAGCCACTCAGCACCATAGTGCATAGGGGCTATAGTGAGAGAGGACAGTAAGATAAGAAGGAATGGGGCAAGTCAGTATTTTGACAGGAAAGTAAAACAGTAAGAGAGAGGACAGTGAAGTCCCAGTAGAGGGAACAGTGATGAGTGCATAGAAGGGGAGTCCATAGCAAAGTGACAGAAGAAATGAAAGACAGGCTTGGGTGGATCTGAAGCTGGCTTCAGAACAGAAGCCAAAAGGTGGTAGTTGGGGGAGGATTCTCAGAAGCCAGGCCCATGACCAGTTGGGTCCCACAGGGCTCTGTGCTCAGCCATGTGTTGTTTAACATATTCATAAGTGACATCGCAGATGGGATTAGGGATAAGATATACCTGTTCGCAGATGACACAAAGCTCTGTGGGAGAGCGGATGTGGAGGCAGGGAGACAGGAACTCAGGGAAGACCTGCTGGGCTCAAGAAGTGGTCTGGCATTTGGCAACAGTGGTTCAGAAGTAAAAGTGTAAAGCTATGCACTTGGAGCGAAAAACCCAGGGGACTAAACACTGGTTGGGTGGTGTGCAGGTAACCAGGTCAGAGTGGGAAAAGGATTTGAGTGTAATTATCAAGAGTGACCTGAAACACGGCACAGTGCAGGAAGACATCAGTCAAAGCAAACTGAATGCTGGGCTGCATAGCCAGGGAAATCACCAGTAGGAAGGTAGATGTCATTTTGCTGCTACACAGGTCTCTAGTGAGACAGCACTTGGGGCCTGATTTTCAGCGGTCCTTTCGGTGGATGTAAAATGTGCCAAACACATGCTTGCAGCAAATGCCAGTGCGCCAGGGACTCTGTGACGAATTTTGGTAGAAGTGGTGTCCCGCCATCAAAGTTCCCCAGTTGCCACAAACAGGGCCTTGTGTCAAGGTGATGGCACACAGAAGGGGTTGGACAGTAGCTGCCATCAGCCCCTGGCTGTGCCATCAGCCCAAGAGGACCACAGTGGATGGAGAAAGGCAATGAATGGGTGCAGTGCTACATTGCAGTATGGATGCCCTCACCGGGGAGTGCAGTGGGACAACCCCCGACAGACTGAGTGCCCCTCCCAGCTGCCAGTCATCCAGATGCCTCGCCCTCCACTGGCAGGGGTACGTGACAGAGGAGGACAACAGATATTGGGGTGCAGAACCAGGATGAGCAGCATGGTGAGTCAGATTGGGGCCTTACAGGTGCTGTGGTCAGCTGTGACTATGTGCACCATGGGGTAGGGAGGGAGTGCAGTGCGCAGCAGGCTGTGGGACTTGCAGTGTTGTGGTGCCATGTCTGGGATTGCAAGACTACTGTATAGAGTCCCAGAGGTACTGTAGGTAACTAGAGGTAAGTGTGTTGTGGAATAGCTTACGAAAGGGACATATGCGTTCATTTCACTGTGATAATGTTGTATCTGAACTACACTATGGCTGTACTTGCACATGGCTAAGGCCTGTGTTAGTCAGGTGGCTGGCTATGTGTTGGGTCCAGCAATAGTGAAACACGTACGTGACTCTGTCAGGGATCTGTGAAGCATTCACACCACTTTACCTTTGTTCTGTGCTCTGCTGTGTATATGCAATGCTCAAATTTGTTATTTCTCTCCATTTCCAACAGAGACAATGCATGGCTGGGAGAGACAGCAGAACTACAGGTTCTCAGAAGATGAGGTGCAAGCACTGACCCAGGCCTATGTTTCCTGCGAGAGCCTCATAGTCCACAGAAGGGGGACCAATGCCGAGGTAAAGTAGGCCTGAGTAGACATCACTGAGACCATGAGTGTCACTGGTTACTGAAATCACACACTAGAAGGGTTAAAGAAATACCTGGATGACATCAGGTGCTGTACAAAACAGGTCCTGGCAAAGGCAAGCCAGGACATCCAGACCACGGGTGGTGGGACTCAGTCTGAAGCAGCAACTCTAGCCACTGCTGGGGCCAATAGTCTCAACCCTCTGTGCCATGGAGGTGACAGGTGCTCCAAGAGGTGGCAATGACAGCCAAATGGGACCAGCACAGCCATGTCAATAACCAACTTTGGCCAATCACATTGTGTGTGTCTGCATACACCAGTGGGGAAACACCACAGAATGTCAATAGACATTCCACCGACATCCCTCACAGTGACGGCACAATGCCGACTCTCAGCATGAGGCCGTCAGTGTTACAAATGTTTTTTTTGCAGGAGGCTCTGCCCCCTGCACTTTCCACATTCAAATATAATCAACTCCATATCGGAGTTGTTTCGGGGAGGGGGCAGAACACCAGGAGAAACAGCATCGGTGAAACCTGGACCATTACAGCGACTGTCGCTGTAATGGTCCTTTTTAGAGCTTCACTGTTGGAATGTCAGTCTACTGTGGGTCATCGCACCAGTGGTGGTGTTGTGTGTAAGGGGGGAAGGCATTATATTTGTCCCAGGCAAACAGGCACAGGCTGAAGGCACAGAATGCAACACACAGATCTGTAGTATGTGTACAAATAAAACTGTAGGCATAGTCATACATCCTGCATGGCCCACAAGACACAACACACAAGTGGGTCACTACTGCTGCATGCCCTGACTGGCCCACCAGGAAGCCCTGGTCATTCCATGGTACTGTTATGGAGAACAAACAGAACTGCTGTATTATAGTGTAAAAATGTTCTATGTATACCTGTACTGTATTTTTTTTTATTTTATTCAGTTGTTTCTGCACGAGTATCAGTTAGAACGTAGCAGCTAAAAGGGACACAGCTGGCATTTCTGGGGAAAAGAGTTAGGATTCTTATCAGAGCAGATCCACTGGCTCTGCTGTCCATAATCATGACAGGACCCCTGGACAAGTTATGAGGATCTTAGGCAGAGGAGTAATTTTGGCGTAAAGGTCGGGGGTACAACATCACTCTCAGCCAGCCTTGGATCGCGAGTGCTGTGTTACCCAGCAAAAAGAAAATTATCTATGGAAAAATACCATTATTTCTATCAACATACCTTTGGAAGCGAATACATAAATACAAGCAGGACAACACTAATGTAAAACCTCAACGGGTACCTGCGCGTTCTCTCACGCTGCCTCGAAGCATTGGAACGCTCTTCCCCTTGCCGTTCGTCACTCGCCGACTCACGCTATATTTAAAAAGGAGCTGCAAAATTTCCTAACCAAATCTGTCTCTTGCTTGTGCTTTGATCCTACCTGGTCCTCCTCTATCTAGTCCACTTACTACTGCCCTATCTTTACGCAGATTACCTAACCCGTTCTAATTTTGCTTCTCTGACATGTCCTCCTACCTTAAACTTTCTGGTGATTTTGACTTTACCCAAATAGTTCCTCTCCCTTTTATCCTTCTGCTCATTTTCTTTGCTTGCACTTACCTGGTACTAAACCGCTGTGTGCCTCTGCCATTGTTTGGTTCCCTTACTATTTGAAAATCATACTCCGCCAAACCGCCACTCATTCCTTATTGTTCATTACTGTGTGCACTTATCACTGTATTTTTGCTTAGCTGGATAACTTCCCTTTGTTCCCTCCCTCCTATTCATGCTACTGTTTGTTTTTACCTTACATTATACCCTCAGTGCTACTCTTCCAATGTTTTATGTGCCTGCATTTTCTAAGAATTACATTGTATAGCTAGGTCAAGACTGTATTTCCTATTATGTTATTTGTCTCTGCCATCGTGGGAAATTGTATTATTTACCTCATTTTTTGTACTCTCTCTGTATTGTATATTCTCTACTTTGTAACCTCCCAGGTTGTGCCTACAAATAGTCATCTCTATGGCTAGTGTGCCTCACCCAGTCAGCAAAAACTAAATAAAATAAAAAAACGAGATATTGCATCTCATCTCTACTATCCTGGGAAATGCAGTAGTCGTCAGAATCCAATTGCAAATGACATATCACAGATTACATCTCATTTGGTCTATTTTGGTTAAATATATACTAAAAATTTGCACAATCTAGCAGGACCCACCAGCACAACAGCAATGCAAGTGGCAAACATTTGGTAGTGACAAATGCTTGTTATTTTTTATTTTGCACAGCTGTTAATTCATTTTAACACAGAAACATAAAATTTAATGGCAGATAAGGACTGATTCACTTGACTTACCCAGTCTGCCCATTTTTCCCTACCTACATTATCACCATGATCCGTAGATCCAACTTGATCTACAGCTTTCTTTCTCCCTCCCCCCTTCCTTTTCATAATGACTCCTTTGAACCATCCACCCAGACCCACCTGCAGGGTAAGGGTTTGATTTTTTTTTATTAATGACTGAGGGCTGGCTGGAGTTCAATGGGCAAAGCAACAAACCACTCCCCCAACCAGGCCTTAAAAGGCTGTCCCCCGGGCCAGTGCTCATTCATTTTCTTCATTGCGGCCGAAGGCACTGCTCCTCATACCTCTTCTCCTGTTCTCTTGCCTGTTCTTTGTTTACTGCATTTTAGCAGCACCTCCGACTGCCGGCTCCATTTCATTTCCCTGCTGTTCATCCTACTGCTCGCTGCCACAGGCCTACAGCTCTCTCTCTCCTCCCTCCCTCCCTCCCACCTGACCCCATTTCTCATGTCTCCTCCAGTCTGGTGTTCATTTTTCCTCACTTGCATGCCACCATCCTGGTCTGGTATGCTGAGTAGCCCCTTTTCCCAGTTCTACCTCCCTGCCGTGGCTCTATGAGGCCCCTCCTTCTGTTGCCTGTGCTTCTCCTCCTGTCTCACTGCTCAGTGGTTGTCTGTGGCTCCTTGGTTCATCCATCCCTCCTCCTTGCTCCATTTCCCCTGTACCTTTTTTGTAGCATCATTTCCCCTTCTCTCACTCTCCATTTGCTGCTCTTGTCTCTGTCGCCTTCCCTCTTTCGGGTTTGTGCTGGTGTTGCCACTGCCCAGCTTTCCCTCGTACATTCTCCACTTCTCCTTCTCCCTTGATCCGTCTTCCTTTGCCCTGTCCCTTTTGCCCACTGTGCTCATCCCCACTGCTATGGAGGATGCCTCACTCCTCTGCTTTAGTTCTCTCCACAGCGACTTCCTGTGCCCTGTGCTGTAGAGCTCCTCAGTGCTTCCTGTGAGCTGAGGGACAGCTTTTACTTTGCTCCTCTTGACTTCTGTTCTCCCCTTGGTCAATGCTCACCTCCTGGCCTCTTGTACCTGTTCCAGAACTTCATTTTCAATGGTCTGTCTTGATGTTTGGACCACATCTACTGTTATTGCCCCGTGGTTCGGATCCCGATCTCCCTTATTGGTTTCCAGCTCCCTTTTAAAGGGGCAGCTGCTCTCTATGGGGACTGTGACTCCTACTTTCGGTTCTCATCTGGTCTCCTCTTACCTCCCCTTATACCTTGTTTTCTTTCTGGTACTCCTACTCTTCCTTTCCTCAACCTCAACCTAACCTGTTTGCCACCCATCCTGTTTCACATCATAGGACTATCAATCCGACTGGACTATACACCTGGCTGGCGTGCTCTGCAGCCTTCCTCTGGGATTTGCCATTTGTCCCTGCCCCTGCTCTCCCTGGCCTTTGCTGCTCATTGCTCTTGGTTACACCATGACACTATTTCTTAATTTCATCCCTGACTGTGCTTCCCCATGGTGGGTGCTCACCCTCCTCCTCCCATTCCCTTCATTCTCCATTCCTCTCTTTCTCTGACCTCTGCTTTCTTTTGGGGACTTCCCTATCCTGCCATCCCGCTATACCACCATACCCTACTCATTCACATTGCCTAATATTCCTTCCAGCATATCGCCCTGCCTACTCGTCTCCTCCTCCTCCTCTGACCCTATTCCCTCATTCTAATCAAACCTATTCAGATGTCCTCCTGGTACTACTTACCTCACCATCAGCTGTCAGCTTCATCTGGCCACTCTTGCTCCTACCTTCATGCAATTCTGTCCATTCCTAATTTGGCTCTCAATGGACCCAGTTGGCATGCACTCCCATAGTTACCAATCACGGGTAGTTTCCTCATGACATGAGTCTGGTTCTCCTTCACTCAGTCCGATCTCAGGGTGTACTCATTCACATTGATTAATCGAGCATACTTCTCATTGGGTCTTATGCTACCTCATCAAACTGCTCCCCATTCAGAGACATGCCTTCTGTGTCCATTGCTGCTTGGCTCGGGGCTAACCTGTAGCCGATGGTCTCGCTCTGCACCCATGAAGTCTGCATCTAGAGCATGCAAAGCTCAGAGCAGGGTCCTTCTCCCTGGCCCATAGTGAGAATGTCTTGGCTCTGGGTGGACCTTCAGTCATCCCTCATCTTGGCGACACCTCTGGATGTAGAATTTATGCCATCCAGCTGTAAGGGGTGGGGCTCTCCTCATCAGAGCCCCTTTGGCTGCCTGAGTGGGTTCGGAGACAACCTCTATGCTGTTCTCCTTCAGGACCACCTCTGGTTCACCTAGTCTGTTTCATAGGCTCGCATTGGCCAGCTGAGTGCCTTAGCAGTCATCTCTCTCTCCTCTCTTGCTTTTGAGCGTCTAGTTGCAGACACATCATTCGTAACCCTCAACAGTTGTCCATTTAGAAGGACAGAGTGAGAGCTTTCTCTTAATTGAAATGTTTTCCTTCTCACTTTATCTCGACTCTAAATTGCAGTAGCTGAGCCGCCACTAATCAAAACATCTTTCAGCCTGGAAAAAGAGAATCCCACAATTTTTTGAAGAAAATAATTCCTCTTCAATTTCGGAAGCCACCATATGGGATGCTATGAATGCCACAATAAGAGGTGAAATTGTTGCCTATGCCTCTAAAAAAAAATAAAAGAGTGAGAGAGGGGCCAGATACAATGAGCTTATTACTAGTTTACAAACTTACTAACTACTGTACAGAGAAAGAGATAAAACAATACAAATAAAAATTAGAGAAACAAAAGCAGCTATCCAAAAAATTATGGATGTCACAACCCCACTCAGCAGGTCACGCCCTCTGCTCCCACAGTGCCAACCTCGAGTGCAGTATTTTGAACAGTTAACAGAACAAGGTAACCCTCCTGTCTGTTTTGTGGGTTCAAATCAAACTTTGGTCTCAAGTTCTGAAGGGATTCAAACTGTGAACCTCTTTCTAGCATACCCAAATGTACAGGCTCAGATAATTCTGCTCTTCGGGGGGGCCAGATTTCTTTCGCCTACAGGCACCTAACCAGATGTACAAAATGAACCCTTAAAAACTCTATTAAAGACCTCAGAATATACTCTTACCTTTTCCCAGTTTGATATTACCAATACCTTTGCACAGTGTCAGCTTTAACCATATATGCTTCACTTGTCAAATAAAGAATTTCAAAGGCACACCAAGTAGTCTCTAAAATGAGATGTTTACTTAAAAATAGATAAAAAATGTAAAATGTAATTACAGAACCATATATCACAAAACATACAAATCACTTAAAAAAACAGGTTTAAAGTGCAAACAACATCTCCTACCACAGTACACTTTGAATTGTCTTTCTCATGTATACCTTCTAACACTGCCTGATGTTGCTTTTTCAGAGTTCAAACATGTGTGTTCAAATGGAATACAGACTACAGTTTAAACATGCTGTGTTTCAACCCTCTTCATGATGTCATCACCCAGCTCCTCCCTTTCAGGATACATAAAAAAAATATATATATATATATATATATATATATATATATATATATATCCTGTCTTTTGAACTGATACCTGGGGTGGGGTTTGTTATCCCAGGCACAGGATTTTTCATGGCAGACAATCACACTACATTTTTATATTACAAAAATCATAGATCAGAACCAGCTATCCAAGTGTCACAATCCTCCCCACCTAGACTGAATTTGGGGGCTCTATCCCCTGCATGGGATGAGCTTCCCAAATCAGTTCACTTCTCGTAGACAGGAGACAACCCATCTGAATTCTGACTGATCACTCCAGAACTATGTAGAATGGTCATGTCATACCCTTGCAAAGCAAGACTCCATCTTAGCAATCTACCATTGTTTTTTTCCATCTGCATCAGTCAAACCAGGGGGTTGTGGTCAGTCTGTACCACAAAATGCTGCCCATATAAGTATGTCTCTAATTTCTTTAGGGCCCACACTATGGCAAGACACTCTTTTTCCACAGTAGCATATGCCTGTTCCCTGGGAAGTAACTCCTTACTCAGATACGCTACAGGATGATCTTTCCCTTGGCTGGATGTCTGACTCAGTACTGCCCCAACACCCACATCTGAGGCATCAGTCTGAACTATAAAGGGTCTGCTATAGTCAGGACTTGTCAAAACAGGAGCACTGCACAGTGCCTCCTTCAATCTGGTAAAGGCTTCCTCACAGGCTGGTCCCCAGGTAATTTTCTTTGGCATCCTTTTCTTTACCAGGTCAGAAAGGGGAGCAGCCAGGGCACTGTAATTGGGTACAAATTTTTTATAGTACCCTGCTGTCCCAAGAAAACTCCTGACCTGCTTCTGCATTTCTGGTCTGGGCCCTGATTGGATTACCTCTATCTTTATTTGGTTAGGATGGAGCTCTCCTAGGCCTACCACATGCCCGAGACATGCCACTTCTCCCATGGCCACCTGGCACTTCCCGGCTTTGACAGTGAGTCCGGCCCTCTGTATCCTGCCCAGCATTTCCCGAAGGTGGGACAGGTGTTCCTCCTAGCTGGCACTAAAGATGGCATTGTCATCCAGGTACACCATGGTGTACTTCTCAGTACCATTTAACACCTGGTTCACCAACCTTTGGAAAGTGGCCGGGCGTTCTTCATTCGGAAAGGCATTACTTTGAATTCAAATAAACCTATCAGAGTGATGAAGGCTGACCTCTCCATAGCTCTGTCTGTCAACTCTACCTGCCAATACCCCTTGGTCAGGTCAATGGTTGTAAGGTAGGTCGCTCCCTAACTTGTCCAGGAGTTCATCTGTCCAGGGCATCGGGTGGGTGTCTGACTTCATGACTGCATTCAGTCCATGACAGTCCACACAGAAATGAATAGAGCCATCTGACTTGGACACAAGGACTACTGGTGAGGCCCAGGGGCTGTGGCATCTCTGGATTACCCCTAAATCCAGCATCTCCTCCACTTCCCTCCTAATGTCCTTTTGGACAGCCTCTGACACCTGATATGCTGTCTGCCATATAGGCGTCTGTGTCCCTGTCTCCACATCGTGAGTCACTAAGGGGGTTAGTCCAGGCTTGGTGCTAAACAATGGGGCAAAGTCTGCTAAAACCTCCCTTACTTCCTGGATCTTGTCCTGGGTCAGCTGGGGAGACAATATAACTGCCTCCACAGAGGACTCCTGCTTACTTTCTTCCAGAAAGTCCAGAAGGGAGTCTCCTTCATCCGTCCCCTCCCCAAGACTACACACTACAAACACCATGTCAGCCCTGTTTGCATATGGCTTCATCACGTTGACATGGTGCATCCTTTCTGTCTGTCTTCTGTCAGGTAACTCTAGAATATAGTTCACGTCATTTACCTTCCTAACCACTTTGTACAGTCCTGCCCACTCAGCCTGCCGCTTGTCTTTCTGGACTGGAATAAGGACCATGACTTTCTGACCCACCATGTACGGGCGAGCTCTGGCTCTGCGGTCGTACCACACTTTTTGTTTCTGTTGGACAACTGCCATGTTGCTCTGGGCTGTTCCCATAAGCTCCTTCAGCCTTTTACTAAACCTAAGGACATAATCCACTATGGGAGTTTCCTGGGTGGTGTGCTTGCCTTCCCAGTTCTCCCTGATCAAGTCTAGGGGCCCACGTACCCGGTGTCCATATAAGAGTTCGAAGGGGAAAAATCCTGTTGACTCTTTGGGCACCTCCCTGTATGCAAAAAACAGGTTGGGAAGGTATTTCTCCCAGTCCCTCCCATACTGTTCAGCAAATGGCTGGAGCATTGACTTCAGGGTACCATTGAATCCTTCCACAAGCCCATTAGCTTGTGGGTGATATGGTGTCGTGCATCTCTGCACCACCCCACACTTTTCCCACAAATATTTCATCAGGTCCGACATGAAGAAACCCCCTTGATCAGTGATAACCTCTTGCAGAAACCCAAAGCGGGAGAAAATCCCAAGTAAGTTATCTGCACTTTGTCTGTCCTCAGTGAGGATAGGGCGACTGCCTCTGAGTACTGGGTGGCATAATTCACTACAGTTAGGATGAATCTCTTCCCTGAGGAGCTGGGGGTACTTAAAGGCTCCACAATATCCATTCCCACCCTCTGGAATGGCTCCTCCACTATGGGCAATGGAATCAGGGCAGCTTGGGTTTTCTTGCCCTCCTTCCCTATTTCTTGGCACCGGTGACAAGACCTGCAGTACTCCTTCACCTGCTGGGTAAAGTTAAGCCAATAGAAATTTGGGGCCAACCACTGCATAGTGTGCATGATTCCCAGATGACCAGACAAGAAAATAGCATGTGCAATCTTGAGCAACTGCTCACGATACCCCTGGGGAACGACAAGCTGCCTGCCTAGCACCCCTCCCTCTGTCTGCACACCCTGAGTATACATCAGTCCATTTTCCCAATAAACCTTATGTCTGCCCTCACCTCCATGTGCCCTGTCAGAGTCTGCCCAAGCCCTCAGCTTCTCTAGACTAGGGTAATTTCTCTGAGCAGCTGCAAACCCCTCACACATTCCCAAGGCATGGGACAGGTCCCCTTCAGTCACTAAACTAGGGTCCCTAGCACTAGCATCAAGGCACTCAGAATCACTGTCAATCCCAACCCTCTGACAATGAGTCACCCCTCCCTCTTCAGAGTAACCCTCTGTAGCTGTGCAGTTAACTGCTACTGGGGAAATTTCTACCCCCTTTTCATTAATCTCCCCATCTGGAGACACAGGCTGGGGAACCAGCCTCTCAGTGGTTTCCACAATGGCTTCTGTGGGGATCAGGGAATTACAATTTTCCCTTGCCACTTGGCTATGTGTAACTGCACACACCATCTCCTGTTTGAGATTTTTGCCCAGGATCACATCCACTGCTAAGGTTTGGGCTACAGCCACCTGTTGCACAGTTCCACCTGTTTCACCCCAGTCTAGGAGAACACTAGCGAGGGGCAATGTTTTCTCTTCACCTGTTAAAGTCCTGTACAGTGACATATTTATTGGGTATAAGCTGACCTGGCTCTTATAGATCCCCTTTTACCAATGTCAGGGATGCCCCTGTGTCCCTTAACCCTTGCATCTGTACACCATTCACTATGACTGGGTGCATGTGTTCCCTCATGTTCACAGGCATGCTTCCAGGGACACACAAACAACCCACTTCCTTCTTAGCCCCACCTTGTGTATTATTGCTCATCTATTTGGGACACTGTCTGGCAATATGCCCTGTTTCTTTACACAACCAACATTCATTTCTTTTCTCAGAGAAATCTTTTCTCTGAAATCTGGGCTAACTAGTTTCAATGGAGGCAGTGAGGGTTTTAGCTGTCCTGAAGGCACGCTTTTCCCTTTCTGCACTGATACGCCTGCCCCATTCACTCTCAGAGCAGGTCACTCTTGGCATAGCTGTCCAAGAGTTCAGCAGCCTCTTGCACTGTTTTGGGATCTCGGTCCTCCAGTCAGGTTTTCAACTCTGCTGGGCTTGCCCAGAAAAACTGTTCTAACAAAATCACATTTTCAATTTTATCAACAGAGTTTGCTACAATTCCTTCCCACCAACGTTTTAAAAACTGACGTTGTTTTGTGGCTAGCTCCTCGTAGCTCATGTCAGGGCTTCTCCTGAGCTTAAGGAATTTAGCTCTGCATGATTCAGCAGTTAATTCAAATTTCTTTAACAGTGCAGCTTTAAGTTCGCTGTAATCATCACTGTCCTCATTGTCCATTTGACCCAATGCATCCTGAGCTTTCCCGGTAAGTAATGGGGATAGCTGAAAGCTCCAGGACTCCCTAGGAATTTTAGCCTGAATCAAACTTTTTCAAAAAAATTTAAAAAGACATCCATATCCTCCCCCTCTTTAAATTCAGCTATCAATTTGGAATTCAATTTGTAACCCAGTCCTTTAGTCCCAGTTAAACCCAAGTTCCCAGTTACCTGCTCTGATACCACTGGTTGGAGTCATAGCTTCTCCAGTTCATGTTGCCACTGGTGCTCATGCTCCTCATGGTCAGCTTCTCTCTGTTCATGCTCTGCCTCTCAGTGTTCTCGCTCTGTCTCTCAGCGTTCTTGCTCTGCCTTCCTCTCTTCTTGTTCCCTCTTCTCCTCTGCAGCTCGCTGGCACTCACACTCCTTATGCTCAGCCTCCAACTGTTCCCACTCTGCCTCTCATCTCTCTCGTTCTCTCCTCTCCTGGAACTCCAGCTCCATTCGGCGCTACTCAATCTGCAGCCTGAGTACTTCTGGATCCAGGATACTGGTGACCTTTCCCTGCTGCTGTGGCCCTTCGGTGGCACTGGCCCTGCTGCCCATCAGATCTGGACACTGTACTGGCTGCTAGCCCTGCCACACTCAAGGTTCAGTCCTTTTCAGTCACTGTCTGTGACTCAATGCTCTGGGTATCTGCTACCATCAGGACATCCATGAGGTTCTGTTTGGTGGCATTCACCTCGAATAGGACTCCTCTGTCACTTGCACAACTGCTTTAAGTAGTCTACAGTGTGCTTGCTGTAGTTGGAAGCCATCTTCTTCCCTAACTATGGCTACTCTGACTTGCACTTTAGAAAAAAAATAAAATGGGTAGGAACTTGACTGTACACCAAGTGATACAGTTCTGTCTCCTTTTTAAAAATAAATCACTGCCTTTTTCTTTATTTGCAAGTGAGCTGACAGTCTCAAGCAGACACACTGAACAATAAAAGCTTGTAATACCAAAATTATCGCACCACTGCCAACCATTCTGTCACAACCCCACTCAGCAGGTCAGGCCCTCTGCTCCCACAGTGCCAACCTCCAAGTGCAGTATTGTGAACAGTTAACAGAACAGGGTAACCCTCCTATCTGTTTTGTGGGTTCAAATCAAACTTTGGTCTCAAATTCTGAAGGGATTCAAACTGTGAACCTCTTGCTAGCATACCCAATGTACAGGCTCAGATAATTCTGCTCTTCAGGGGGGCCAGATATCTTTCGCCTATGGGCACCTAACCAGGTGTACAAAATGAACTCTTAAAAATTCTATTAAAGACCTCAGAATAAACTCTTATCTTTTCCCAGTTTGGTATTACCAATAGTTTTGCACAGTGTCAACTTTAACCATACATGCTTCACTTGTCAAATAAAGAATTTCAAAGGCGCACCAAGTAGTCTCTAAAATGAGATATTTACTTAAACACAGATAAAAACTGTAAAATGTAATTATACAGTAGAACCATATATCACAAAACATACAAATCACTTAAAAAAACAGGTTTAAAGTGCAAACAAAATCTCCACCACAGTACACTTAGAATTGTCTTTCTCATGTATACCTTCTAACAGTGCCTGATGTTGCTTTTTCAGAGTCCAAACATGTGTGTGTCCAAATGGAATACAGACTACAGTTTAAAAATGCTGTGTTTCAACCCTCTTCATGATGTCATCATCTAGCTCCTCCCTTTCAGGATACATAAAAAAAATATATATATATATATATATATATATATACACAAAACAGGAAGTCCCATCAAGGTATTGAATTCTGTGACTCCAGCAAGACTCATTTTCCAAATGATGACACTCTCAATTAAGACTATAATTTCTCAGTCCCTTTGATCCAGGAGCAGATTCCTTTCTCAAACACATCAAAGGACTTTTTATGACACCAGGTGCAATTAATTGACTTTTCTGAGGACGTCATAAAATGTATATTCCACTTCCTTATGACACCAGGTGCAATTAACTGACGTTCCTGAGGTCATCATAAAATGAATATATTAGTTCCTGGCTTCAAAGAAAACTGACAAGTTAATTGCATTCAGAGACCTGCTGTTTAACATATATCCTGTATTTTGAACTGATACCTGGGGGGTGGGGTTTGTTATCCCAGGCACAGGATTTTTCATGACAGACAATCACACTACATTTTTATATTACAAAAATCAGAGCGATCAGAACCAGCTGTCCAAGTGTCATAATGGACACCAAGATTCAAATGTCCCTAATATACTTAAAACAAGCTCACTATGAAGGGGAATCAAGAGGGACACGTAGGCTAGCACCGAAGCTGAGGGCCAGAAAAAACACAGTAATAATTTTAAAAATCACACACCCTAAAATGGGTGCAATACTACACAGAGAAGAAGAAATAAGGCAAACTTTTGTGCATTATTACCAACAACTATACACGCCCCAAACAACATCATCCTCGGAACAAAGACAGAACTTTCTGACTAACTTATACCTACCAAAATTAACTAACACCCAAACGCAGAAACTGAAGGCCCCCATAACAGCTGAAGAAATGAACACAGTGATAGTTAATCTATCTACAGGCTGCTGCCCGGGTCCTGATGGATTTACCAGCAAATGGTACAAATTCTTTAACAAAGAACTATCTGCCAGACTTCTCCAACTAAATAGAGAGATAGCTGAGGGTAATTCCCCTCCCCCAACATGGGAATATGCAATGATAGCTGCAATTCCCAAACCTATGGGAATAAATTAGAACCATCCTCATACCACACAATATCAATCCTAAATTCAGACTATAAGATCTATATGGCCATTTGGGCAGCCAGAATTGAAAATATCCTTCCTACAATAATCCATCCAGACCAAGCTGGCTTTATAACACAATGATCCACAATATATAATATTAGAAAATCCCTAATCTTAATTGAATACATCCAAGCCTGGAAAATACCAGCAGCTTTTATAAACCTAGATGCTGAAAAAGCATTCGTCAGAGTCTACTGGCCCTTTTTGTGGGACACATTGAGGGAGTTTGGATTCCCAGATGAACTATTGAATTGGCTACGTCAAATTTACTTCTTTCCCAAAGCCTACATTTGAATTATTGGAGGATTATCTTCACCCTTTCCATTACACCAAGGTACAAGACAGGGGTGCCCATTATCCCCTCTATTATTTGTATTATATATAGAACCCCTAGCTGTAGCATTAAGGGCATCAACAAAAATTGAGGGAATTCCCTTAGATCAGACTGAATACAAGACCAGTCTATTTGCGGATGACTTACGCCTTTCTCTTCTAACTCCTTCAGATCACTGAGGCATGGAGAATCCTTAAAAATATAAAGAATTAACAGGTTTTAAATTAAATATATCTAAAATGAATGCCCTTTTATTCCACTACACTCCCCCGAAAATTCTTAAACAAAGTCTGCCTTTAAAATGGAACTCCATTAAAATAAAATACCTAGGCTTAGAAAATAGGACTATAGAAAACTTAATTTTGATTGGATAAAAGTGCCAATCAGCTGGTCCAGTATGAGACAACAGAGACCGGGAAATATCTAGTCCCAGTCTCTGCTGCCTCATATAGTTCTAATAATATTGGGCCAGTAGAATGTTGAAAACGGCAAATGCAGCCATGTTGCTTCTCACGTACAAACAATAAAGCAGTTAGCCGATCTCCTCCTGTCGCGTCTGCCATTTAACTGAACTTCCCTCAGTCATGAGTGAGTAAATGACTGCAACATCTATTTTTTTCATCCTGTACCCCATTACCAAATGCAGTGCACAAAGAAAATGTTTAAAAAGAAAACAGCCCTGTCACGCCACTTCTCAACCACTAACTGCCATCCCATGATTTGAATGCTCACCATCACACTCTCCAACTCTATTTTGTAGAAAATCTAAGTGTCACAACTCACAGTTATAAAAGACTCTGTCTCGCAAAGCAGAAATTGACATTAAATTTTCCTGCTGCTCTCTCTCTCTCTCTCTCTCTCTCTCTCTCTCCCTCTCTCCGTCGACTTGATCGTTGTTTCAATTCTCTGCTTGGTTTTCGGCTCCCTGCCCATGCCATGCCAGCAAGGTTAAACTTAAAAAAAAAAAAAAGCCTCTGTCCCTAGTGCCAGTGTGCCACTACGTTCCCTGTATCACCTTATTTAATGAACTACTGTCCCCAACTGTGCTCCGGTACCCCACAGCTCCTGCTCCCAGCTTCAAAGAAAAGCTAAACCATAGTGCCACTGTCTGGGGGAGGAGACAAACGACACAGACTAAGGAAGCAAAGTGCCTGCATAAGGAGCAGCAACAGCTCCTCATCTCCATCACTTTCCCACGTAGTAAATCTTACAAAATCAGACTAACTAGTGCAGAGATCGCTGTCTTCGTAACAAAATGGACATAAAAATCGGACAATCGGTCCCAGCACTGGTACACCTCAGCCAATCAAAGTTGCCAGTGTTTTTGTCCCCATCACGACAATCCCACAGCTGATTGAATGTAAACTTTCTGACAGCTGTCAAAAGCTGGCATTTTTCTTCTCCGTGTGCCCCGAAATTTCAAAAACAAACTGACAATGTCAGATAATGTGCCAGTGTTCTTTCAAACAGTAACTGAGGAGACTCTTCAAGAACTGTTCCCTTCATCGGAATCGCCGTCAGCTGCAAAAAAAAAATGAGCAGAAAAACGGACACAGTCCCTCGAGGCAAGCCGTCATATATCGGTGAGTGAACACGAGCTGACTGAAATAGAAAGTGATAGGGATGAGTGTAATACAAAAAAAAACACTATTTGGGCTGTGGGAGTGTTCAGCAACTGGGCATCCAGGCAGGGTCTGGCCGTTAACTTTCAAACAGAAACTGCCGAAAAGCTCTGCAGCTTACTAAGGCAGTTCTATGCTGAGGTGCGATCAGTGCTGGGACTGAGTACTCTGTTTTGGCTACTGTGCCATCCGCTGCACTGAACTGCCACCTTAACAGCACCACAGTTGCACGTAGCCTCAACATAATAAGTGACCCAATTTTCTGTCCTGCCAACAATGTTTTTATCAGTATCCTCAAAAAATATTGCAAAGCAAATAAAGACAAGGCTACCCACCACCCTGCAATAAATGCAGCAGATCTAAAAAAAATACATGACTCTGATGCTATGTCACCCAGTACTGCACTGGGCTTAGTGAAAAGACTCTGATTTGAAATACAAATCCACATGGCCCAGTGAGGCAGGGAGGGGTTACGTGAGCTGACACCCAAGTCATTTGAAGTGAAGGTTGACGAAAATGGTTGCAGATATCTAAGCCTAGCACACAACCAGCATTCCAAAAACCACAACCAACCCAGGGAGTCGAACAAAGAAAACACCAGAGGCAGTATTTTTGAGGAGCATGAGAATGAAATCTGCCCAGTCAAACTGTACCTGAGGTATATTTCAAAAATCCCAGCAGACGCCAAAGCCCTGTACATGCATCCTAGAAGACTCCCCCAAGCATTCCTAGATACTCAGCAAACATGGTACTCGAATGAGCCTATGGGAAAAAATTATTTAGGCTCACTAATGGCACGAATAAGTAAAGAAGCAAACCTTTCAGCAAGATATACCAACCACAGTATCCGTGCCACCTCAATACAGATCTTGTCAGATGCAGGTCTACAAGCCAGGGAGATAATGTCAGTAACAGGGCACAAATGTGAGCAGAGCCTGCAAAGTTACTGGAAACCATCTATAAATGATAAAAAGAAATGGAGCAATGTCCTGGGTGCACAGGAAACAACATTCAAGACAAAAGACCCAGAAGAACCAGAAGAAAAGCCATGCTGCAGCTCAGCCATGCCCCCTACTGGAACCTCATCAACACCATTCAATCTCCTGAATTGTTCCTTCACAGCACCAGTGAATTTTATCAACTACAGCAATTAAAAGGCACACATTTTATTGTTTTCTCCATCCCAAAGCCAAAGTGCAACGTGCAGGTTATAAAAGCATTTCTTTATTTTCCCCATCCCAGTCCCAAAAAGGGACTACTTTTTCTCCCAACAGTTAAAAGTTCATATTTCTGAATGAATAAAAAAATTTAACTGAAAAACTATTTTGTGTCTCTGTCTCATTAATGTTACCCATTTCCCATTTTCTAAGCGCAATAATACCCTCCAAGGTGGGCGGTATTGTGCTATACCGGACCGCCCAGGGGCTATAAGGTCCTCTGCCTGCAGCATCGGGCCTCATTACGCCCCTGGGGTGGTCCGGTATAACACAATACCGCCCACCCTGTTGGGTATTATTGTTTACATATATATCTCTCAGAACCTACAGGTGATCGAGTTAATTAACTATGAACCCCTCTCCATTTCAATCCAGAATGATCTGGATAGATGGATCCAACTCCCACTTGCCTTGTTTCAACGTGTAGAAACATTTAGAACCAATATCTTACCCCAGCTCTTATACTTGTTCCAAAATATTCCATATTTCCCTTCCCCATATTTTTTTTTAAATCGTGGGATAGAATGATATCTTCATTTGTTTGGAACAAAAAAAATCCACGAATCCGGCTCTCTATACTAAAGCTGTCATTGCCCCAGGGTAGAATAAATCTCCCAGATTTCAAATGGTACGCAGAGGCGGCATTTCTTCGCATACTACTTCTTTGGCTTTCGGACAATTTCGAATTCCCTTGGAAGAGACTGGAATTTCATTTGAATGATTTATACGACATTAAAATAATTTTATTTTCATCCCCGGGAAACACTCCTGCTTTGAAGAACTTTACAGTAATCTCATCCCAGGTTCTGAAAATTTGGTTTCATTTGCGTAAAAAAGAACCATTTCAGCAAATTTATGAATACTGTAAAGTGATCTCAGAGGATGAACTTTTTGCCCCGTCCTACACTGACTTATCCTTTTCCCATTGGAGAAGACTGGGGTTGGAACAGACTTTCCAGTTCCTGGGTCCTAAAGGGGTGATAATCGATGATCTAAAACAGAAATTCAGTCTTCCAAACACTGATCAGATACTTTCAAATAAGAAATCATATATTACAAAACCATATTATCCAGATCAAACTGATCCATCCAATTCCCCCCACCCTTTTAAAACTATTTTCTGATCATTCCCTAGGTAACCATTGGAATCATTTAATTGGAAACTTAAAGAAAATCATGAGAGACCTCTGAGAAAGTCTGGGAGAGAGTGTTGATCTTACAGCTGAGGTGGTTTTACTGGCTATTTACCTGGACCGTTCCCCACCATGGACAAAAACTTTGCTACCTATTATGTTGCTAGCAACTAAAAAATCTATTACAAAGAAAAGGATGTCCCATGTTATCCCTACCATATACGACTGGAGATGTATCACGGTCTCCATATATCAGATGGAAAGTCTGACTGCCAAGATGAACAATCAATCAATCAATCAATCAAATCTTTATTTATGCAGGTGAGCATCATTGAGCACAGCTCATTTGCAAGATGGACCTGGTAAGGTCAAGGTTCAATTTACATAGATACATACAAGTAATGCAATCAATCCCAATCCTTCACCAGGCAATGGCAGCGATGGTCTTTACACCAGGCAGTTGTAGATCCTGACTTTTGTCCATAGCAAGACTTGATTGGTAGGGAGAGGGAGTTAAACAGTGGGAAAAAATGTGGATATGTCCTTAAAATATATATATATATATATATTTATTTTTTTTAACTATAACTAAAATATCCAAGTAACAGATCAAAATGTTTTTATTCTAATTCAACCAGAGGATGTCAAATAATTGTAAATCTGAAGCATTATACTGAATTTCAATGATTGTAAAGTGTCTCATGGATTTCTGGTAAAATCTTAATAAAAAACAAAATAAAAAAAACATCCTTCAGCCTGGAGGGAAGGCGACCTAGGCTTTGGATCTCCAGAGGTTTCCTCCTCAAAGGTTATTTTTCCTCTCCTCCTTGCCAGTGGTCATAATATTAGATAGGGTTGGGGTTTCCTTAGGTTCCGTAGTTTAGTTCTGCTGTTGGATGGAGTCGGATGGCGGCCCTGGCTGTACCCTCTCTCTTTAGGAAGCATGCCCTTATGCATCTTGTCATTCATTCATTGTCCTCTTCATATCTCATTCTTCTCCTGTCCTTCTCATCTACGTCTATTACCTTAATTTCAGGTCTCAATATATTCTGATTTCTCGCCTCTTCGATGCTCGACACTCTTTTGGGCATTCTTTTTGGGCTTCTTCTTAAGTTACCTTTAGCCAAAGGAATTATTCCTGTGGTACCTATGGGGCATAATCCTCCTCTAGGGTTCCTTGCGTCGTACTCCGACAGGGAGGTATATCGCTTGTATAGCGAGGTGCACAGCCACAATGTACTGAAGTCACACAAGCATACATCTCATCCAGTTGCGCAAGCCCATTGAAACCGATGGCTGAGGGCTGGCCAGAATGCAATGGGCAGAGCAACAAACCACTCCCCCAACCAGGCCTTAAAAGGCCTCCTCTGGGCCAGTCCTCATTTGTTTTCTTTGTTGCCCCACCATCCACCCCTCCTCCTCCAGCTACTCATTTCTCTTTCCCATGGGCTTTTTCCTAAGCTACCTTTAGCCAAGGAAATTATTTCTGTGGCACCTATTGGGGGGGACCCTCCTTTAGGGTTCCTTGAGTCATACCCCTACAGGATAGTAGGTCCCATGGATAGAGAGGTGAATAGCCACAATGCATTGATGTCTCACAAGCATACATCTCATCCAGTTGTGCAAGCCCATTGAAATTACTTTAACTTTGGTAATACAGAGGAAAACATGGGAGTTGCATGCTAGGCTAACCATAGAACCCCCCCCCCCCACCAGCAGATCCCTGACCCTACCAAAGCAGGCAACAGTCAGGCTCAGGTAGCACACAGGAGAGACACTAGCCAGCACAGCATTTTAAATCACTCTGACTGTAGACAGTACAGACACAACCAACACAGCAAAGCAGAACAGACCACCAATAAACATAATTAAACAGAAACATCACCTACCCTTGCCTTTTGTAGACTATTACAGCTATGTTAGCTCAAGTTGAGCAGTTTTGTGCTGATTGCTGATTGTGTTTGGTCACAGTCTGCTGGTAGAGCCACTGGCCCACTCCAGACACAGCAGTAAAGAGAATGCCTCACAGATTGCAGCAGGCTTCATTTCCTAGGCACTCCCTGACCATGACTGGTGCCAGATCAAATGGCCAATAGTGCAGGGTCCCTGCCAGTTTAGAACTGCCCTGTGCAAACTGGAATTCCCTTTCACCACCTCCTCTGCTTGTTTGCCAGTGTCTTGTTTTGCAAATTTGTGCATACAGCATTGTGAGTAAATGCCCCTGTGGCATGATGATGTTGCTGGTTCGCTGCCCCCCTAATCACTACTCACCCCCACACACTGCACTGAAGCACCACCAGTCAGTTCTACCTCCCAGGTAGTTGTTGCTTCATCATTGCATGCAGCAACCTCCAGCAGTCCATATTCCTCTGTCCTCTGCTCCTCCTTCCAAATTTCCATTGCAGGCTCAGACCAATTCAACCGTCTGACCCCCACAGTCACTCACTGGTGCCCACAGCCCTGAACTGCTCAATCCCAGGCCAGAAAACCCCAGCCTCCCCCAAAAAAACTTCCAGGCTGGAAAGCAAAGCAGCAGCTCCTCCACAGGCATCATTGGAGGGCATATGCAGCAACAGGAGTCACAGGACTTGACAGTCACAGTCAGGAGGAGACAGGAAGTGAAGCAGCACCAAGCAGGCAAACGCATCAATGGTAGCACTGCAGTTTTTTTCCCTCAATGCAAGCAGTCAGTCTCCCACCTTCTCCTCCCAACTCTTTGCTGTTGATGGTGACACATGCTTATGCTACTTCAGGGTGTAATGTGGTCCATCACTTTTTCCCTCCCTGCTACAATTCACTCTTCTCCTACTGGTTCTAGCCAGGCCACTTGCGTAGCGCTGGTCCCCCCATCTGCCATCTAACTGTCTAGCTGCCGTAGCTTGCTGCACTCTCTTGGGGCTCTCACTCCCAGGACCTGACCCAACCCACCAGTAAAATCCAACCACCCGCCACAGAACAGTAGGCTCCTGTGTCTCTCCCAGCTCACTAGCAGGCAGCAACAGCATATGGCCTGAATGTTGGGGGTGACAAATGTGATCACCTAAAATGTTGGAGGGGACTTGTGCCCCCTGTCCCCACCTATAATTACTCCCCTGATCTTAGGAGATGTCTTTCAGGAAGCAAAGTTAAACCAACCATTCCTGTTGGCTCAGCTCTTGAGACAGAAAGCAGATGTGTTTGTCCAGAAGGCCCAGATTAAACTAGTTTTCCAACCCAGCTCTCCAGACACAAAGAATTTTGACTCTATGATGTCAGAGTTAATACTGAATGACATGTCTTGGGGGGAACAGGACAGCAGAATGTTTTTTAAGGTCTGACAGAGCCTGAAAGAGGCAGTCAGGTTTGAGACTATGAACAAACTACCATCCAAGGGTTTGAGTCTGTCCTGGTTCTCCAAAGTATCTTGTGTGGTAAGCCTGTCTACCTTGCTAAACCTCTGGCACAGGATGGAGTTGTGCCAGATGAAGGCATTGAGGCACTGCTGGAAAATTGTACCATTACACAGATGATGCCACATCAATAGACAGTTGATGGAGTGGTACCCCTTGCAATTCACAGAGGCCTTCACTCCATTACTGGTGGATGCCCCAGTGGCAACATGGGTGCAGTTAACTGCACCTAGTACAGATGGTAGGTGCTCAACTTGATAAAGCTGCTGAAAGGTTATTAACTTTGCTGGTGTGTTGGGGAATATGATGAACTCCCCAGCTGAGGCCAGCAGGGCATCTAGGAACTGGCCCAACAGCCACAAGATGGCAAACTGCAAGATACCAGTGGTGTCCTCCACTGGTATCTGGAAGGTTCTGATGGCCAGGAAGCACAATGCAGCTGTCACCTTAAGCTCTACAGATATCACATGGCTGTGCTGGGTGTCTGTCTGGAGTTGGTCATGCAGCAGCTCACAAGGCTGCATGATCATGGGCCCGTTGAGCCTGTGCCAGCCCACAATTTGCTCGTCACAGAGGACTTCAACTGTGACTCATAGACATCACTGTCTTTGTGCAGCATAGTACCTCTTGGGCCTGTGCCTGGGCCCAGACGGGAGAGGGCACTGGTCCTCTCCTCATCCTGCATGACAAGCTGCATCAGGTACGCAAAGTGAGCCATTTTGTTGTCAGCTGGGTGTGCATATATTCTGTTATGCCTCTCCCCACCTCTAGGGTTTGTCCAGGTTAAGAACTTTTTTATAGGTGTTATTTGCACAGTGCTGTTGTGCTGTGCTGTTCCATTAGCACAGCACTATATCTTCAAATATTATACCAAACACGAAATACAGATCACCACCCCCAATTCTGGCACTGCATGTATTAACTTTGTGCTACAGAGGTAGCACAAATGACACAGCAGTGCAATCCTTTCAATATGGGAAATGGGTCAAAAACACAGGCACAGCACAAACACTTTGCACCAAGTACAAACCTTTGCATATCTGACCCAATATCTTTTTTATTTGAACTAGACAAGATGAAGAACTAACAGAATTATTGACTGACATCAATAAGAAGTCCGTAAACATTCAGTTTACCAGCATGGCTAGTTAGGTAGGAATAGCACACCTAGACAACCATATTTACAAAAAGATGGAAAACTACACACCACGCCATACAGAAAACCAACAAATAAGAAAAACAGGTTACTCACCTGTAACAGTAGTTCTAGAAGTGGTCATCCACACTTTCTGGCAGTGCCTTTCTATTTAAGACTTCACCAGAATGTCTTCAAGCTGACTCCTCCCACCCACCCGGGTGGTAATTCCCTCGGATCTGCCCCATGATGTCAGATTTTGCCTGCTGGAAGCACTTGTGTGCACCAAAGCCAGGGGAGGTCAGGTGGGTCTATGTGGATGAACATCATATCCCACTCCTAGAACTACAGTTACAGGTGAGTAACCTGTTTTACTAGAGATGTGGATATGATGTTCAATCCACACTTTCTGGTAGACTCCTAGCAATTCTCCAGGAGGAGGGAGGGAGGCAAAGCGCACACACACTCTACTTGGGAAATAAGGATTGGAGAACGAAGGCCCCAAAACCGGCATCCAGGCGTGACTCAAGGTCAATGTGGTAATTTGAAATGAAGATGTGTGCTGATCTGCAGGTAGCAGCCCTGCAGATTTCCTGGATAGGGACTTCCCTGGAAGCAGTCACCAAGGTAGCAGTATGATGGGTGGAATGAGCCCTTAACCCTAAGGGAAGTTCTCAACCTGCCAACCTATAGTAGGATACAATCCACCTGCCAATCATCCACTTAGCTGCTGGTCTGCCAGGTGCGGCTTCAGCATAGGTGACAAACAGCTGGCGAACCTCTCCACAAATTCCAGCTGTACGCTTCTTTGTAATAAGCAAACACTTGCCACACATTCAGAGTATGGAGCCTGTGCTTAGCCTCCGAGGTGTGATTGGGGAAGTACACTGGGAGATTAATCACCTAGTTAAGGTGAAACTCCGACACAACCTTTGGGAGGAACGTCAGGTTGGGGAAAGGACTACCTTGTTCCTGTGGAAAACCAGGTAAGGAGACTCCACTGAAAGTGCCTGGAGCTCACTGATCCTGCTGGCTGATGTGACAGCCACCAGAAAAGTGGTCTTCCATGACCCAACCTGGTCAGACACCTGGCAACTGGGGTTTAATGCCAAAAGTGCAAGGTGCTGCATTTTGGGATAAAAAACCCAAGGAGTAGTTACCAGCTGGGGGGAGTCCAGCTAGCCCAGACAGATGAGGAGAAGGATCTGGGGGTGCTCATTTGCAGCTGCCTTTCTACATTGTGCCGAGTTGTTTGTTGATCCATGTCACACCTGTGCATTGGTTCAAATGGCTTGCCCATGAGCTTTAACAAAACCAGCAACAGATCTCAAGAAGGGGGTAGTGGTTCATGCACTGAAGGGGAAATGTGGTCAAGGCCTTTAAAAAAGTACCAGACCACCTTCTCCTGCACCACCGACTGCTAACCAGCCCACACCCAGTAAGCAGATATAGCTGCCAGGTGCACCTTGAGGTTCGTTGACTAAAGGCCCGACTGAGGGAGGGACCATAGGTAGTCAAAAATGGTAGCCACTGGACAGGAAAAAGGGTCCAACTCCTTGCCCTGACACCAAATGGAGAACCTCTTCCATTTGAAGAAATAGTATCTCCTGGTCGACTCCTTCCGAGATGCCTCCACAACAGTGAGGACATCTTCAGAGAGACCCAAAGCCTGGAACTCTAGCTGCTCAGGAACCAGGCTGTCGGGTGCTGGGATTGAAGGTCCGGATGGATTACTTTCCCCTGATTCATGGAGAGCAGGTCCAGGTGGATATGAAGATGCCTCGGGAGCCTGCTGCTGAAGCTGAGGAGATCAGGATACCAGAACTGGCAAGGCCAGTCCGGAGCCACCAGGATCACCTGTGCCTTGTCCCTCTTGGCCTTAAGCAACACTTTGTGGATCAAAGGAAGTGGAGGAAAGGCATAGAAGAAGCCTTGGGACCAGGGCCTCGAGAAGGCATCCCCATGCAGCATTCCCAGAATGCAGCAGTCTCTAGTCTCTTCTAAGGAAGAGTCAAGCTCCACCCAATGAAGTTGATTGCCTACAAAGACACACATTTCAAATTGGCCTTGTTGACTAGGAGGCCAAGGAAGATGTAGGTCTGGAGTGCCAGGTCCCTGGAATGCTCCTCCTCCTGCCTGGAGGGAACTGCTATCAACCAGTCATCCAGCCAGGGGTAAACCTGGACCCCTCAGCAACCTAGGTAGGCTGCCACCACTGCAATGCACTTGGTGAAGACCCTGAGGACTGAGGACAGGCCATATGGCATGGCCTGGAACTCGTAGACGGCTCCCTCTGCTTGGAAGTGGAGGAACCTTCCATGAGATTGACGGATCGGGGCGTGAAAGATCCAGGGAGCAAAATCACATGTTCTGCTTTAAAGATGGTATGATCTGTAACAGATTTACCATCCTGAAGGTGCATGACTTGAGAAACTAGTTCAGGTCATACAGATCAAGAATGGGGCGCCAGTCCCCCATCTATTTTGGCACCAGGAAGTATCTGAAGACAAATCCTGGGTGTTCTGGAGGATCTGTGACAGGAACCTCAACCTCCTTGCAGAGGAGCTAGGATATGTTGGCCTGGAGAGCTGACAGAATATCTGAGGACACTAAATCCTCCCATGGGGCATGGGCTTGGCAAGAAGGGTACTGCTGGAACTCCAGAGGCAGATCCTGACTGACCATCTCAAGAACCCACCTGTCCATGGTAACAGTGGACCAGGTGGAAAGGAAGTGGCAGAACCAGACCCCTACTGGAGGACCCAGGGGAGGTGTGACAGGCATGAGGGAGCCACCCCTCATTCCAACACTGGGCAGGCTGGGAGGAGAAAGAGGGCCTGACTGAGATGCCACCTGGGCCTCTTCCTCCAGGCTTGCAGATGACCGAGGCCACTGACTTGGGCCGAGGTCGCAAGGCCAGAGCCTGCTGCCCAGCTTGGGACTGGGCTGGTTTGGCTGGGTGGAAAAACAACTCATGAGAAGCCTCGTCCACATGGCTGACAGTGTCCACCAGCTGGTTGGAGGTCCCTGCCACATGGATGGCTACGAGATAGGCCCCCAGGCTGCACATGAGGGTCCACACACAGAGAGCTTCCTTGCACAATGGCAGGGAGTGCATCCCACCCTGTTTGCTGAGGTAGTACATAGTCGTGGTGCTGTCCATCTGGACCTGGATCACCTGAGCCTGAATATGAGGGACAAAGGCAGTCAGCACCAGCCAAACTGCTCAGAGCTCCAGCAAGTTGATGTGGTACTGGGACTTCTTGGGGGTCCAAAGCCCGTGGACTCTGTGTTCCCCCTGGTGGAGATCTCAGCCCACGAGAGAGGAATCGGTCATCAGGATGACCATCAGCTCTGTGCAGACAAATGGGATCCCTTCCTGCAGATGTTCTGGGACTAACCACTACTGGAGAGCATCCCACATCTGCTGGGTCACAGTGACCAACTGGTCGAAGTGACCCTTGTGCTGAGACCACTGGATGGACTGCTCCCACAGCAGAGAACGCATTCTTTAGTGGGCCTAACAGACCATGCTGGTGCAGGCCATCATGTAACCCAGCAGGCACAGGAAGTCCTGGGCAGGGTGCAATTGCCCATCCAAAATGATCGAGAAAAGGAGGAGAGAGCTTCCACCTTGTCCACAGGGAGCTGGGCTCTGGCTCTACAAGAGTCAAGCTCCGCCCAATGAAGTTGATCACCTGAAAAGGCACAAATTTCAAATTGGCTGTGTTGACTAGGTTCCCCCGGCAATCGTTCTTCCTGGCCTGGGCCCCTTTGTCTCTGCTTCCCTTCTTCTGACCCTCTCCTCACCATTGTTGGCTTAAATCACCCTCCCTTATCTTCCATTCTTCCTCCCTTCAGTATTGGGCTAAACCCACCCCCAGTCTGCCTTGCCTGTCTTAGTTCCTCCTGCAGACCCTCAATCTCCTTTCTAAGTTTCTCTATGTGGTTGCACACTAAACATCCTCCCACACTCCAGGCAATTTTTAGAAAGATTGGTGCACCACAGTTGTTGCAGCCTACTACCCTACCCATTGCTGTTGTTGCCTACCAACGACCCCCCACCCTTCCAGATGCAGGATACCAAACACTCCCCCAAGTCTCCCGTCTCCCCCCTCTATCAGTACAAAACATTATTGTCTTAATTGCCCTTACCCCCTTTGTTGTACACATTTAGATATATTGAGCAACTGCTTTTTGTATTCCTAACCTTCCTATCCACACTCAAAAAGAGACTTTAAGTAGCTAATGCACAACCTTCTTCAAACTCCTACTCCTTCTTTCCACAATGCAATAGCAATGCAAAGAAGTAACAATGAGAGCTCCTAGATTTGCAGTTACTTCCCTTCCACTAAGATAGCAGTCACCTCTTCACTCACTGCTGTTCCTTTCCTGGATGTCTGCTTCTGCTATGACAGGTGCATATCCTTTGCCCATTTGAGGAAGTGATGTCAGAACCCTTGGTATAAAGGAAATCATGGACCAGGAGCGGGTGGGGTGAGGGGTTGGGGGTTGGGACCAACCCAAGTCTTCCACAAACAATGGGACCAACCCAAGTCTTCCACAAGCAATCAGGTAGCTGAGGCCCCTGGTCAGACCATTAGCACCCTTCCCCCACTATGCACTAACCTTTGCAGCTAGTGAGGCCAGCAAAAATGAATCTCAGTTCTATTCAAAGCCCCCAAAATAGGTTTGCTACCAAAAGAAATAGGTCTCCAATTCAAACAGTTTCACCAACAACACATCAAAATGGGCTTGAAATTAGAAGATATAGGTCTCTGATTCAAAGAAATGGCCCCAGTTAAATCACACCAAATAGGTTTTAAATCAGAAGAAATAGGCCTCTACAAATGCAGTCTGCTACATGGTGAAACATCAAACAAATGAGCCCACTTATAGCCATCAAAACAATACCCTGCTAGCCCCTTAGAGGTAGTAAGAAAGAAAAGAAATAACCTTCTACCAAGTAAAATCCACAAGAAACAATGTAAAAACAACAAGAAGCTACTGTACTGTAACAAATCTGATCCTTTCCCTTCTAGTTCCTTCTGAGAAGAACAGACTATGTACTACATCTGGGTGGAAAAATAACTCATGAGAAGCCTCGCCCACATGGCTGAGTGTCCACCAGCTGGTTGGAGGCCCCAGCTACATGGATGGCTATGAGATAGGCCACCAGACTGCACATGAGGGTCCACACACAGAGAGCTTCCTTGCACAATGGCAGGGAGTGCATCCCACCCTGTTTGCTGAGGTAGTACATAGTCGTGGTGCTGTCCATCTGGACCTGGATCACCTGAGCTTGAATATATGGGACAAAGGCAGTCAGCACCAGCCAAACTGCTCAGAGCTCCAGCAAGTTGATGTGTAACTGGGACTCCTTGGGGGTCCAAAGCCCATAGACTGTGTTCCCCCAGGTGGGCACCTCAGCCCATGAGAGAGGAATCGGTCATCAGGATGACCATCAGCTCTGTGCAGACAAATGGGATCCCTTCCTGCAGATGTTCTGGGACTAACCACTACTGGAGAGCATCCCACATCTGCTGGGTCACAGTGACCAACTGGTCGAATTGACCCTTGTGCTGAGACCACTGGCTGGCCAGATCCCACAGCATAGAGCACATTCTTTAGTGGGCCCAATGGACCATGCAGGTGCAGACCATCATGTAACCCAACAGGCACAGGAAGTCCTGGGCAGGGTGCAATTGCCAACCCAAAATGATCGGGTAAAGGAGGAGAGAGCCTCCGCCCTGTCCACAGGGAGCTTGGCTCTGGCTCTACAAGAGTCAAGCTCCACCCAATGAAGTTGATTGCCTGCAAAGGCACACATTTCAAATTGGCCTTGTTGACTAGGAGGCCAAGGAAGATGTAGGTCTGGAGTGCCAGGTCACTGGAATGCTCCTCCTCCTGCCTGGAGGGAACTGCTATCAGCCAGTCATCCAGCCAGGGGTAAACCTGGACCCCTCAGCAACTTAGATAGGCTGCCACCACTGCAATGCACTTGGTGAAGACCCTGAGGGCTGAGCTGAGGACAGGCCAAATGGCATGGCCTGGAACTCGTAGATGGCTCCCTCTGCTCGGAAGTGGAGGAAACTTCCGTGAGATTGACGGATCACGGCGTGAAAGATCCAGGCAGCAAAATCACATGTTCTGCTCTAGAGATGATATGATCTGTGACAGAGTTACCATCCTGAAGGTGCATGACTTGAGAAACTTGTTCAGGTCATACAGATCTAGAATGGGGCACCAGTCTCTCATCTGTTTTGGCACCAGGAAGTATATGAAGACAAATTCTGGGTGTTCTGGAGGATTCGCGACAGGAACCTCAACCTCCTTGCAGAGGAGCTGGGAAATGTTGGCCCAGAGAGCTGACAGAATGTCTGAGGGCACCAAATCCTCCAGGGGGGCATGGGCTTGACAAGGAGGGCACTACTGGAAATTCAGAGGCAGATCCTGACCAACCACCTCAAGAACCCACCTGTCTGTGGTAACAGTGGACCAGGCAGAAAGGAAGTGGCAGAACCAGACCCCCACTGGAGGACCCAGGGGAGGTGTGACAGGCATGTGGGAGGCACCCCTCATTCCAACACTGGCCAGGCTTGGAGGAGAAGGAGAAGGAGGGCCCAGCTGAGGTGCCACCTGGGCCTCTCCCTCCAGGCTTGCGGATGACCAAGGCCACTGACTTGGGCCGAGGTTGCAAGGTCGGATCCTGCTGCTCAGCTTGGGGCTGGGCTGGTTTGACTGCAGGAGTGGAGGTGGACCTAAAGGGCTTCTTTTTCTGCTGCTTGGAGCCCTTGGGGTCGCTCTGAGCAGATGTTGCTGAGTACAAGGTGGCACTGAATTTCTCAGTGTGGGTGTGGTGGCTCGACTGTGGGCCCGAATAAGTCAGTTGCCAGGAAAGGGACATCCACCAGCTTGTGCTGAGCATCTGCTGTGAAGGTAGAGATCCACAGCTAAACTATGCCGTGCATGGCCTTTAAGACTGCCACGGAGAAGGCACAGGAGTCCTCAATATCCATGGCTGTCTGGAGTTGCTACTTTGCTACAGCCCAGCCCTGGTTCTGTACCTGTTTGACCATGGTCTGGAGGTCCACTGGCAGATGAGGAAGCACCTCATCCAGGGTTCCCAGCAGAGCATGGGAGAAGTAGGCCAACAGAAGGGCCGAGCTCACCTGGTGAAGGCCAAGAAAAAAGGCAGCATAGACTTTTTTAGCTTCATGGTCCAATTTCTTGGACTCTTTATCAGGCAGCTTGTCAACATTCCCGGTGTTGCCAGAGCACCTGAACACAGAATTGGTCACCAAGCCCTCAGTCAAGGGTTGTTCTATGTATCCCAACAGGGAACCTGTAGGAATCATGTATTTGCTGGCCATCTGGGCAGATGGTGCAGAACAGGAAGCAGGGCACTGCCAAAGCTCCAGCACAGGGCCAAGGATGGCCTCTGCTCCTGGGAAGGCCTCCCTAGGAGTATCTCCCCAGTCCAGGATCTCAGTCAAGGGGTATTGAGCATGTTTCTGGACAGGCTCCATTTTCATATCCTTGGACTCTGAGATCAGGCAGAGAAGGCCCATTATGGAAGTAGGGCTTTCGTCCATCAAGAGACCCCCAACCAACTCCATGTCAACAAGACGGGAGTGCAAGGAGGAACCCTCCAACTCTGAGGAGTTGTTAAAGAGGGGTCGACTGCCAGAGACCCTGCTGACCCTCCACGGACAGTCAGGCATGATGGTGACTGACAGCTGAAGGAAAAGCCCCTTGGCTGGCCGAGACTTCTTGGTCAGAGTGCCGGTTTTCAGCTGTAAAGGTGGAGGTTCCACAGGAATCAGTGGAGTCGCCAGAGTCGGCCGAGCCAGGACCATTTTGATCAGCTCCTGAGGCAGAGAAGGCACTGGCCATTGAGACAAAACCAAGTGATGGCCAGTGTAGGAGCCGGGACGGGCTTCATACCAGAGAACACCAGCTGTTGCCACATAAGATCTTCATAGCATCGACACAACTTGCACTGAAGCCTCTCCTCACCTGGATGAGGATGAAGAATAGCAGTGGCACCACTTCCCAGAGCACTGAGAGTGGGAGCACTGACATCAGCAGGAACCTCTTGAACCCCAAGAGAAGGACCGGTACCTCAACCGTGACCACTGGGGGGGACGGGCAGTGAGTCTTGAAGGGAGCCGGTGAAAGCCAAGGCACCTCCATATCTTGGTTGGTGACCAGAGGTGGCAGGTCAGCAAACTGATCTGTCCCTCCAATGGTTTGAGGCAGGACCGGAGTCCTGGAAAGTGAAGTGTCAGCCTCTTCAGTCAACAACTGGTCAACCGGCTTGAGAAAAATCTCAGTCAGAAGATCAGCAAGCATCTCAGTCAACCAGCAGCCTGGGCCAAAGATTCCACTGAAGTTGGATCAGGAGAAGCACAGGCATCAGAAGCCATAGACCAAGAGTGTTCCCGATCCCACAATCAACGGCGAGACCATTTTTCGGTCTCTTTTTTCAACTTGGATTTGTGCCCCAAAAATTGGCCCTGACAATGGTCAGTAGACACTGGCACAACTCCTTAAATGGCCCCATAAAAGAGGTGCCCAGCGATAGCGGAATGAGGACCACAGCCAAGGAGGTGTGAGCTGTCGCCTGGGCCACCACCTCCTCAAATGCTGCTAGCTGTTCTTCAGATCCTGCAGCCATGGAGATCACCTGATGAGCATCTTTGGATTTGACTGGGGGGGGTACCATTTGTTCGAACAGCCTAAAGAGAGTCAGACTTGACAGTCCTCGAACAGAAGGATGGAAAGATGGACAAGTGTTGCAGGCCTGGGGATCATGCTCATGACCCAGGCAGTAGATGCACATGGTGTGCAAATTCATTTGGGACATCTTCTGCCCGCAAAGGCACCAACAGAACCCCTCAGTGGACTTGTCATCATCCATCGTGGTCACAATCGAAGATTGAGCCTGAAGACAAAGTTTTGTAATAAGTTTTGGAAGTAAATCCAGAGATTTAGTAGTAAAGGGACTACTCAGTGTGAGAGCGGTAAGGAGGGAACCTGCTTTTTCCAGCAGAAAGGAAGATCTGGTGTCATGGGGTACAGTCGAGGGAGTTAACACCTGGATGGATGGGACCAGCCAGCTTGAAGACGTTCCAGCAAAGTCTTGCAGGGAAAGGCACTGCCAGAAAGTGTGGATAGAACATCATATCCACGTCCCTAGAATACAATTTTACATAACAACAGCTTCCATCCACTGAAAGTAACTCAAAGAAAATATACTTCACATTTTCTATGGATAAAAATAAACTGTTGTGAACTGACAACTACAGAAAGGAGCTGACTAATATGAGACAGATTTTTAAAAAGAGGGGCTAGAAAAATTGGGTACTGAATAAAGCAGAAAAAAGCTGGAAAGAAAGAAAGGACAATGTTATTACATACAGGACTGAAAACATAAGTACAGCAAGCAGGAAGAAAGATAATCTTCAGTACCCAATATTCACCATACACTGCAGGGGTTAGAAAAATAACATCAAACTGGCACATACTACAAGAAGAGGGAACATATGGTGGATTGCTGCAGCAAAAACCTTTGTGTGTGAACAAAAAGGTACCAAAGCTAAAGGAAAGACTTGAAACAACTATTGTTATGAGAAACTGGAACCAAAACAGCTACTACTTTGACCACTGAGAGAAGGAAACTGTCGATTTGTCAATTCCTGGAACCAAGAAAGTTTTCACATGATAATCAGTTTATCAAGTTATTTGGAAGTTTACAGTGTCCTGACATTTCACCATTAGAGGCTTTTTCTATGGATGACTCTGCTTAGTATTTCTTTTATTTATTTATTTATTTATTTATTTATTTATTTATTAACTCTTGTGGTCATGTACTTTCTTATAAGTGACTTCCTGGTATCACTTGCTGCTTGGAAGAGTTGAGGCTTAAAAGCTCTATGAATTCATAACATGAGCAGCCTGCTCTGTCATTTCTGTATGACTGTGGCAGCCCTACATTGGGGCATCTTTGAAATAAACTTCCAAAAAACTTGAAAAGCTGATTATCATGTTGAGGCATTTATTTCTGCCAGAAAGGCTAACTACCCTTGTATAACTATAAAAATCACAATCAGCCTACTCCACTGACGTATATATCTGCAGAGGTATGGTGGTTTTCAGCCAAGGCCTAGATTTCCGAACCAAGAAAGTTTCAGAATCAAACAGCATATTACCTGTCAAAACACGCAAGTGATTTATGTCACACTTTATCCGTGTGACAGGATTTACATAGGCAAGACATTGAGAGCAATACAAAAGAGGATCAGGGAACACAAAAGCTCAATAAGATGCAAAGATTAAGCTTCCACAGTGGCAAGGCACTTTAGTGAAGCTGGACACACATCAGCACCATTAAGATTCTGGGTGCTAGAAAAGGTAGAACCAAAGAGGGGAGAGAGCGCTGGAGCAGAGCATTACTGAAAAGAGAAAAGTATTGGATGTGCAAACAAGGAGCACTGGAACAAAAGAAGAAAATGAATGCAGAAACAAACAGGATACTGTTCTTCTGACAAGCCACAAGTTCTAGGAAGAGACTATTATGCTATCTTCTCCATTTGCCTTAAGGGGGAATGGTCCCCATATTTGCCCCTTAATATCTACTTTTATTTCCTGCCTCTGAGCATATAGTACTTCTTGGCAGTTATATGGAATGGAGAGTAGCAATTATGGGACCTGAACACCACCCCTATACCCCTCCACCTCCTGGAGATACTCTGACTGATATCCTATCTTCCTCCCCTTTCCTCTCCCCTTTTTCCACCTCCTTCTCTCTCTTCATCAGACCACTGTACCTGTCCCACCCATGTCTGAATTCAATCTCTTTTTTGGCACAAACCACCTCTGGAATGGGTGTAGATTCTGCTGGGTGACAAAGATGATGGCTGGGTGAAGTCTTGTATTGCAGTGACACTTCACATACAAACTCACAGAGCTGCATGTCACCTGGCAACAGTCAGTAGTGTACTGAACTGCCAACATTCGGAGGCATGTGCAGTGTGGTGCAATGTGTGGAGTGTGGTGTGTGTGGCATTTCTCTCTCCTCTGCATCTTTTGGTTTTAGAAATGATAGAAAAGTATTCACCACAGTGCCTAATTTTTTCAGCTGATGTCAGTTGGTAAGAACTTATCTCCTGGTCGTGTGCCTGTTTGCATTCTTTTTCAGTACTGGGCATTAGAGATAAACACGGTCCCATGCGAGAAGGTATGGTGAATTACTCCCAGTAAACAGCAGGTCTTCCAAACTTTAAATAGTGACCGTGGCTAAAGGAAGAAGCTGAAACATTTGTAAGCTGCAATCCATTGCTGAACCAAGTAGTTGCGAATAACATGATCTGATTTAAGAGGTGTGGTAAGTGAAGTCCGGAGGTTGGCATTTTTAAGGTGAACCCAGGCTGCAGAGGAAAAGTAGAAGACAAAGGTGGAAGTATGAATTGTTCAATGGACCAAGAGCACTGTAAAAAAAAAGAACATATTAAAGCTAAAATAAAACATTAAATGAATGCCATGTTTGTCAGTTTTCCAGATGTCCCGTCAGCGCTGAAACACAGATAGCGAAAAAGAACTGCAGGCTGACGATACAGACAGGGTCGATGTTACAGGCTGCATAGTGAGTAAAACATCAAAAGATAAGCTCATATTTCTGCAGTATTTTTTTCTTTGATAATGTGGGAATGAAAAATAGACAGCTATTGCTTTTGGTCTAACAGTCTACAAAAGATCGAGGTTCACTAATTAAATAAATAGAAATCAAAACAATTTAAAAATAGCAATGACCTCTCAAAGAGAAAAGAGGGACAAGATTTTATAGGCAGAGACCTTGGAGAGAAGGTCTGAAAAAGGAAAAGACAGCTCTAAAAGCAAAATTAAGCAACAATAAAGTAAGACATCAGCCGAACAAGATTTATGCAATTTTTTTGAGAGGTCCCCACCCTGAATCTACTCCTCCCAGTCAGCCCCCTGAATACACCAAACCTAACAGCTCACATGAAAGGGGCAGACCACATGGAATCTTCACAAGTAAAAAATACTGGATTAAAAGATAAGGTGGGAACAGAAGATCTTACTGTACAAGAACTGGAGTATGTATCAGCTGAGTCAGATGTTGAACCTTCTATAGATCAAGAGGACATAACTGACTTAAGGAAAGATATATATCTAGAGGCTGAACAGACCCCCACCCCAAAAAAAAAGAAGATATCGCAGGTACAAGAGAAAGAATCAGAAACAAATGAATCTATACCTGTATGGGCAGTTGCTTTATTAGGGGGACATAAAAAATGATTTGAACTTTGTTACAATAAAATCAGAGGAGGTAGATAAGATAATTGAGGACACAGAGGAAGTCAAACGGTGTATCTCACAATTGGATAACAGAGTAAAGGAAGTTAAAACAAAGGTTACCCAACCTGAAGCAAGAATTTCTGACTTGGAAGACAAGACAACTATAAAAGTCACACAACTACACACATAGGAAAAATCAATTTGTGATATAAATACAAAAATTACAGACATGGAAGTAAGGTCTCGTTGAAAAAAATCTTAGACTAATAGGAATACCTGAAGAATGGGAACAACATCAAACTTTAAAGAATATAGTTTTACAAGTTTCTGGTCAACTCCTGGATGTTACAACAGAAGACTTGCACATAGAACTGGATAGAGTTCACAGAGGCCTGAGGACTAAGTCAGAAGAAGGAACTCCACCAAGATAGGTGATAGTCAAGTTATTCAGATCAGAGAACAAATTCTGTATTATGTACGCTGTATATCAGAAAAAAAGAATTATTTTAAAAGGGGATCAAATATCCATTTATCAAGATTTACCCTTTGAAATTGTGGGGGGAAAGAAAAAAATACAATTATTTAAAGAAACTTCTATGGCAAAAGGGTTATAAAACAGCGATATTACCACCTGCAAAATTGAAAGCTATAATAAATGATAAACAATATTTTTTCTCAACAGCTGAACAAGCAGAAAAAGATCTGAAGAAATTATTGTGTGATCTATTTAAGTAAATTAAAAGAATATACAGAAAAAGATGGTGGAGAAGAGTTAGTTTATACTGGAGGTGGTCAGGGGGACATATACCTTGTAAGGTTGTAAGGTTCTATAGAATATATGTAATATGGGTGCAAGAAGAAAAATTTACCCGAAGAATGAGGGGACGGTAACGCTTAGCACCAAGAAGGAGAGTTCCTAGTATCTGTAGGAAGAGGATACCGCATGTCTTACATAAAAATCAAACATGAGTTTTGGGTGATAGGGAAAAAGCCACAAAGTTTTGTCGTGCTCAGGTTTAGTGTTGAATTTTCTCTCTTCAAGAACCTACATCATGTTAATCCAATATGTGAATGAATAATAAAAATATTCTGGATATCAGACTGGTGTCTTTAAATGTTAATGGTTTAAATAATTTCAGAAAAATTAATAACGTTTTGCAGTATGCTAAACTACATAATATTGGAATATTGTGTTTGCAGGAAACACATTTAATAGAAAAAGAAGTTAAAAGACTTAAAAAAATCACGGGTGAGGCAATATTTTTATTCAGTGGGAACAAACAACAGAAGAGAAACAGCCATTCTGGTGTCCAAAACTATTGATTTCAAATGTGTACAACCGATACAAAATGAGGATGGAGAATATATGTTATTAAAAGGAGAATTGTTTGGTTCAGATATTATTTTGGGATCCGTTTATGGCCCCTTTATACAATATGAAGGTTTTCTAGAACAACTAGAAAAATATATAATTTCCTTAAATGGTGCTGATATGATACTTACAGGAGACTGGAATGCCCTCCCAAATCCCCAGATGGATAAAATCTCTAAAATAAGTAATAATGACACTCATATAGTACATCAAGAATATTACAAGACTTTATTAATAGGAACTATTTAATATACATATGGAGATACAGAAATTACATAAAAAAGGAATCCACATACAAATCTAAACATTTGAATATGTGCAGCAGAATATATTTCACTTTAGAAAATAGACATCTGTCTAATAATATATCACAAATACACAATCATAGTATTTCAATACTGGATTGTGCTATGCTTACAATTTTATTTACTCCATCTTTAGATAGAGCTAGAACACAACAATAGAAATTTGATAACTGTTTTTTGCAGGATTTAAAATTTTTGAAATTATTAACAAAAATCCATATAAGAATATTGGCAATATAATAATTTAATGAAATGAACATGGTAATTAAATGGGATGCCATGAAGGCATACTTAAGAGGAATCCTAATTTCTTACTCAAATAAAAAAATAAGGAATGGACAGGAAAAATACTTGCTGTAGAAAAGGAAATTAAAGATACAGATGTACAAATGCTTTCAATGGGGAATACCCTGAAAAATGAAAAAAAAAAAGAATGTATAAATAAAAAATGAGCTATTATTAAAGCAAACAGAGAAAGCTCTGTGGAATATTAAAAGCAAGATATAGTTTTATGGAGACAAAACAGGCAAATTATTATCTTATATTCTTAAAAAAACAAAGGGAAAGAAATACTATTACATCAGTAATAACAGCACAAGGTGACATCTACTCTGATAGATTAATCTTGCAATAATTTGTGAGACATTTTAGTAGTATTTACAATAGGAGATATTTAATACAAACCAAACAAATACAGGATTATTTGAAGGAAGCTAATATACCAATATTATAAATAAAATCAGAGATGTTTTCAATAGGGGAAATCCATGAAGCCATTGGAAACCAAAAAAAGGGCTCTCCTCCAGGCCCAGATGGGTACACGAGTGAATTTTATTAGGATCGGTTTGTACCATGGATGTTAGAAATTATATATGAGATTGCCTAAACAGAAAATATTTCAGAAACCATTCAGGACAGTGTTATAATTTATCTGTTAAAAGAAAATAAAAACAGTAAATGTGCAGAAAACTATCATCTAATATCTTTATTAAACTTAGATTATAAAATAATTACAAAACTGATAGTACACAGAATACAATAACAAGTAGCACAACATATAAATATAAATCAAAAAGGGTTTGTAAAGGGTCAGAACATAGTCAAAGGGCTTGAAATAGTATAAACAATTATATCAAATTTATCCACTCCTACATTTTCACTGGAGGAAGGAGAAAAGACCTTGGTGGCACTAGATGCCACCAAGGCCTTTGACCTATTATCTAGGGAATTTATGTTCCTCTGTTTAAATCAATGGGGTTTTCTGGATTTTATGATGAAGATATTAAAGAACCTGTACAAAATTCCAACAGCAAGGTTGAAAATAAACACATATCTGTCAGCACCAGTAGGGATTATGAATGGGGTTCATCAAGAATGCCCACTGTCCCCTTTAATTTTAATGTTGTGTTTAGAACCACTGCTGAACTATATTAGACATAATGGGCTGGATATTCAAAAGGGTTGTGCCATGCGCAACAGGGTTGCACCTGCGCAAGTCCGAAATTGCGCCATACTGCGATATTCAGCAAGTGGCAGTTGCGCCCCCCAAGTCAGGCTGAGCAACAGCTCAATGCTAATGAAGGCATGCTCAACCGGAGGGGGAGGAACCATGCATAAACTGCACAGCCCAATATTCAGCCAGGTTGTGCAGAGTTGTGCAGGCGCAACCCCGACCTGCGCCTGCACAACTTTGAGACAAAAAAAGGATCATGGAGGGCCACTCACAGGTGAGCTGCCACATTGCAGGGCGCAACACAGCAGCTGCCACCTGTGGTGGCCCTCCACTTGTTCCCTGTTCCCCCATAGCCCGATCATGGGAAGAACACACCCCCACTAGCCCGATCGCGGGCAGATTGCACTTCCGACTGGCCCGCCGCAGGCATAACGTTATGAACCTCCCGACTGGCCCGATCGTGGGCATAATGTAACTGAACCCCCACTGACCCGATCGGAGTTCAAATCCCACCCCCAAAGACCAATATCCCTCGTTGGTCTAGTGATTGAAAGTTCGATCGCTGCATGTTGTCAAACCTCGTCTGTTTCCTTTCTCAGACCGTGCCTCATCTACTCACGCGGAGTTCACCGCCCATTTCCTCCAGGCCGGGCGGCGGTAGCGCACCACCCCGCCAGCCGCCTCGCCGCCCGCCGCATCGACAGCCGATAGGGCTGCACGCCATTGGTTCAGAGCAAGAGCTCATGGGCGGCAGCCCATTAGCTTATAGGGGGCAAGTCCAGATTTATGAATGAATTCATTCATTAACATATCTGACTGTCTTGTAGTATAGCTGCATGCCCATTGGCTCTTGCTCGAACCATGGGCGTGCAGCCCTATTGAGCTGTCAGTCGGTGGGTGGCGGGCAGCAGGCGGGTGGATGCTACCACCCACCAGCTGATGGGGGGAAGCAGGGGGGTGGGGCTCCATGGGTGAGTGGCATGGGGGGCCACTAGATCACCAGGGAAATTGGACTGGGTGGTTGGATCTTACGCCCGCGATCAGGCCAGTCGAGGGGGGTTCATTATTGTTATGCCCACATTTGGGCCAGTTGGGGGGGAGATTTACTTCATGCCCGCGATCGGGCTGCAGGAGGCGTTGGTCCCAGATGGCTACTGCCTGGCATGGTGCCAGGTGCAAGTTGTCGGGGATCAGCGCACCTGCATGCTAATGGCATGCAAATGGGGCTGTAAGTAGATGCAAATGGCCCCCCCTGCACCTTGCATAAATTATGGCCCCATTTGCATGTCACCTTTTGAATATCGGAAATTTGTGCATGGCGCAATGGAACCTGCGCCACCGCATCTGAATGCTCCGCTCTGACCACTAGCTGTGGCGCAAGTTCCACTGCACCATGCACAGTGGCTGTGACCGGGGGGCGATATTCAAAGGAGTTGCTCAATAGCGCAACTCCATTGAATATCGCCCCGCCCGCACCCCTGCGCAACTTTTTTGAGCAGCGCAAGGGCTTGCGCCACAGAATGGCACAGTTTGAATATCCAGCCCAATGATTACATAATGATTATATTCAGGGCATCCAAACTGGGAAATATGAAGAAAAAAAACTAAGGCCCAGATATTCAAACTGCACCCAAAAAGTGCACAACAGCAGGAGGAAGCACAAGTCCACTGCGCCCATGCGGCGCAATATTCAAAAACTGCGCAGGTCAAGATGCGCCTGCAGCACACGACTGAATATCATGCCACCTGTGCCATAGTGCAATCAGGGATGTGCAGTGGAACAGTTCAGATGCACCATAGCGTAACCAGGAATGCTCAGTGGAGCAGGGCAGCAGTGTAACAGCACAACCAGGGATGCCCAGTGGAGCAGGGCAGCAGTGCAACAGCACAACCAGGGATGCCCAGTGCAGTGCAACAGCACAACCAGGGATGTGCAGGGACAGGATGCAGGGGCCCACCACCCATGCCACAGATGGGCAGAGGAGCACACAGCAGAACAGACATAGCCTCCCACACCCCATGCACTGCACAACCGGTGGAGAGCTGGAATAACCACCAGCCCATGGATACCAGCAACAAACCCACAGCTGGGGCACTGGCAAGCTGTGACCGGCACACAAGGAGGTTCAACCACCCCGTGCCACACCATCCCACCAATGCAGAGCACACCCTGCACCGTGATCCCCAGACACCCTGCCCAGGAGCAGTGTCCACCAGTGCAGGACACCCTATGCATGCCACCACTCCCACTGTGAGCAATGCAACCCTGTGCACCACAGAACCGTGCAAGGCAGCCCCACCATGAGCACCTGTCAGTGGGTGGCAGCAGACAGCGATGCAATGACTGCATACACAGTGCCACCATGCACATCCCCCCCAAGGTACAGCTGAGAGACCAACCATGCGTCGGCACATGAGGTACCCCACACATGACAGGGCATGACCTGGACCCCACCTCCAGTGGTACATCATCCTGCACTCTCACCCAAGGACACACCCCAACCCAGCACTGGCCAAAACAGCCAGCTCAGACACCCACAGTGGTGCATGGAAGCATGCACCACACAAGATGCAACACAGTGCATGGACAAACACCCACCCATACCCAAGGGCACAGGGACACAGTAGCGGGGCAACCAAGCCCCCCAGCATGTGGCCACGGAAACTGTGTACACACGGCCAGCACTCCTCCATGGCACAGGAGTGCCAGCCATCCTGCGCAGGCACCATAGAGCTGTACGCTACCAGCATGCACCCGGAGCACAAGTGACAGACAGTGGTGCACATCCCCTGTGACACACACAAGTGACAGCATGGAGGTGGGACAACAACAGCAGAGGCCACTGTGTCACCCAAAGCAGACATGCACCACACCAGTGACAGGAGGCAACCCGGCATTTTGCCGGGTACAGTGGCTGTCCAGCATGGACAGCCACCACTGACATGCCAGCGGACCGTGCAGGTCACAAACATGCAAGGGTGTCTGCTGCACAGGCCATGGACGGTCTGACAGGTGCGCCATGGACACAGAGCATGCACCATGGACCACTGCACACAGTCATCCAGTGCACAGGGAAAAACACACAAACCACAGACAGTGACTGATAGCTACTCCCACACCATAGTCACTTCCCCTATGGACACACACACACGCCCATGACTCTACCACCCCTGACGCCATGCACACCACTGCAGCTGAGCACCTATAGCCTGCTGCAAATCAGAGACCACCACAGTAGGCATAACAAAGCAAATGTATTTTAAAAGATCAAAAACAACTATTTACAGCTATGTACAAAAGGTTGGGGGGAGGGCCACAAACAAGGTGGTGGTGGGTAAAGGGTAGGGGTTAACAAATGGTAGATGGAAGGAGGGGTGTGAGGGTGGGTCCAGGGGGTAGGGGAAATCATGGGGTGTAACATGCTCAGCGGGAGCCCCGCTCCCCGCTCTGACTGCGCCTCCCGCTATGCCTCCGTCGGACTCCCAGATGGTCTGTTCACTCCAATATCTCCAAGGAGGCCCTGGCCACCTGCAGTATCTCCTGCAGCATCTGTTGGATGGTCTGCAACTGCTGTCCACCTAGGACAAGGGAGCAGAGTCAATAAGTGTGAATGCACAGCCCTCTGCAGCCCACCCACTGTGCATGGCATATGGCCATGGGACATGCCTCTGTGATGGTGTGCGACCACCCACAGTGATCATGTCCACAAGACCTGCCCACCCAGGTGCACACAGCCATGTGGACCACTGCACACACCCACCGGCCAAGTCCCGCACAGCACCACCATGGCTGTACAGTGACTTGGCTATGCGGTGTGAAGGTGGTGGCACAGACATGTACCCAGTGCACGCATGGACCACCATTGATGCACTCCCAGACATGCAGTGCCACTGGACAGTACTGACTGTGCCAAGTTGCGTGCATGGCAGTGGTGTCAGTGGATGGTGGCCATGCCCCGCTGCCCGCCCTATTACACAGCATGCAAAAATAATCATGGATGTAAGACACTTACCATCATCAGGCTGGTCCCTGTGCTGGTCTTGTCCGGCCACCCTTGCTGCATGCTGCGCCTCACGCTGCAGCCTCCCCTCCCTGGCACGCCGGTGCACCTCAGGGCCTAGAGTGCAATCACGGAGAGAGGAACATCAGTACAATCCAGTAGCAAAGTCCCCCTGCCCCATGTGTGTGCAATCCCACATAGCCATACCCATCTGCCCCCCACCCCTATACCACCACCACGGCCCACACTGGACAGCTCCCCCATGTGCTGGACACATGCCACCATGATACCTGTATGGACGTTTACAATGTATGGATGGGGCACCTACCTGGCCGTGGAACCGTGCCCCTCCTGGAACATGACTGTAGATGGGCAAGCCTGTCCGGGTCCCGACACTGCAGGTCCCCATAGCAGTGCCTGCACTGCTCAGTCATGCGCTCTATGCCCGTTGCCTCCTCCAGGGCCACCGCCACCTTCTCCCACATGGCACTCCTGGCCCTGTCCAGGGGTGCCTCCCCAAATAGAGCAGCAGCATGGGGCTCCACCAAGTTCACTAGATTGGCCAGTTCAACCTGGCTCCAGATTGGTGCTCATCTCCGTGCCATCCTCCAATCTTTCAGTATCAAAATGGCACTCCGTAGCGCACGTCCGCTACATGCGGATGCTGCGCAGTACTTCACTGCCATTCCCCATTGTGCTGTCATCGAACAGCATGACAGAGGTGCACCCATACAGACGCATGGTGCCTAGGGGCAAAGGTCGGCACAGGGTCAGGGGTCTCTCACACACGAACCACCACAGCGCAATTGGTACTCACCGCGTGTAGCATGGTAGGGCACCTGTGTGGCACTTCCTGTAGCAGCCTACCATGCTGTGGCCCCACTACGCCTACAGCTCCCCAGTGCCAGAGCGCCATACATGTGAACAGCACAGTAGCGCCACTGGCACAATGGTGACCGTGCCCTGCATTGCCTCCTGTGCACAGCACGGCAGAAGCATGGCAGGCACCGGCGTCAGCACCCCGGGCATGCGCCGTTCGGTGTCCACTGTGCATGTCACAGAAATGCACCCTTGCCTGAGCACGTTCAACACAATTGCGCAAGGCGCAACAGCGCGATATTCAGACGGCATATGCAAATTAGCTAATCAGCTATTCAATGGCGCAGATACTGCATTAGCATCCACTTAAAATTGTGCCTCACCTCATTTGCATGCATTGCACTATATAAATGCAACATTGGGCTGCAGAGGCCATAGTCTGGTATTGCAGTCTATTGTGGTGAGTTGCATGCTGTTTGGGAGTGTGGACTGTGGTGTGTGGGACATGCATGGGACTGCACAGTCACAGTTAACACCTGTCATTCCCACAGGATCAATAATGAGCGATCGTGAGGTGGAGGAAGAGGAACAGAGATGTGGGAGGAAGAGGAGGCCAAACTTCACCAAGGCAGAAACAGATGCCCTGTTTGAGGCCTACCTTGACCAGGAGCCGCTGCTCAGTGGACAGCGGGAAACACCACAGGCCCGTGCTGCTGCATGGGGAGAGGTAGTGCATGCTGTCAACCTGCATGGCAGCCACCAGCAGTCCATGCAGGAGTGCAAGAAGTAGGTGGGCACAGACAGGCGGAGGATTAAGGATAAGGTGGCTGCCATCAGGGCAGCACGGGCTGCGATCGGTGGGGAACAGCCGGCCGTGCAATGCCTGACCCCACAAGAAGAGTGGGTTGCTGGCAGCATGCAGCGTTGTGCCATCAAGGGTGTTCCAGGTGGTGGATTCCAGATGGGTGGTAGCCCGTCATTGCATGGTAGGTCCTGATCTGTCACTGGGGGGGGGTGACACAGGGTAGAGAAGATACATTAATGCTACTGTGTTCCCTTACAGCTCCTGAGTGTCTACATGGGTCAGTGGTGGTGGGCTCGTCCACTGAGGGCGATACCATGGACACAGAGGAGGGTCCATCCACCTCCACGGGTGTCCGAGGGGCAGGGTGACAGTGGGCCCACCTGGCTGTCCAGACTGATGTTGGTGGAGCAGATGTGGAGGAGGCCATGTCCGTGTCCCAGCATGCCAGCATCCATGGATGCCAGCATGCTGAGACTCGGACTGGTGCCGGATCCGTCACTGATGATGATGGAGATCACATCATGGACAGTGGTACGTGTGGGCTGCAGGATGGCCACACAGCAAGTTACAGCATGGGCATAGCCATGTGTGGTGCCACCGTGGAGGCCTACGTGACATCACAGTCCCAGCCTGTGCCTGTCTGCACCAGTGGGGCAGCACTGGTGTGTTTCCAGGACAGTGGGGCTGTTGCAGCCGCTGCAGCGGCACTGTTGAGCCCTGGAGAGTGGCAGCCAGAGGTGCAGTGTCAGCAGTTGGCCAATGGCCATGGGGGTACAGTGTAGGGGTGGCGGTGTCAGTGCACCATCTGTGGACATGCCCAGGCATGGTCCTGGTGTGCAGTGCCCACCCTCAAGGGGTGCTGCCCATCAGGGCCGCGAACACCATAAGGGACAGCATGCCGATCAGGCGGATGACCTCTTAGATGAGCACACCCGCATACTCCAAGATTCAATTGATCAGCAGTTGCTGCTTGTGACGGCGGCGGATGCATTCAGTGCAGCCCTGCGCCAGGCAGAGGAGCGGCACAGCAGGGACACCGGTCTGCTCCTGGCAGGGATGGACCGGCTGCGAGAGGATGTGACTGCCGCCATTGACAGGCTGACACAGACAATCACAGCTGTCGTGGCCACAGTGGGCACACAGTTATTTACCCATGTGTTGCAGACACCGCACAGTGCAATGTCCACCCCCCATTCCCGGCGTCGTCTGACATCTTCCTTGTCGACACCGGGTTCAGTTGTGGGCATCCTGAGCACGCCTGGTGCAGGCATGTTCGGTGTGCTGCAGACCCCTGCTCGAGCACAGTCATGTTCACGCAGTGGAACCCTTGGGGGACCGTCGGTGCCACCCCATGAGGCCATTGGTCAGCCTGTCACTGCTGGCGGGTCTTGATGGGGCTGCCCATGCATCCGTGGTGGCCGTGGCACTGTGGCGCGTGACTGAGCTGTCTCCCACCAAGGCTACTGTCTGATGCTGCCCTGTGTGCAGTGTGTTGTTCAATGTGCAATGCACAGGTGGGGTGCCCGGTCCTGCACACACACACATGTTCCATCTGCACACCCTCCCAGCTGCTGTCCGCTGTGGCGTGTGCATGATGATGCCTGCATTCCACTGTCCACCTCTGTGCAATGGTGCCCAGCGTCTGACACACGCACAATGACAGGCACTGGGCATGGTGGTCTGTGGACGTGTGTGTGGCTAGGGGTGGCGGTTGGGGTCAGCGTGCCTCCTACTCTTTGTGCATGTCTTGTGGGGTGTGTGTGGGTGTGTGTGACTGTGTGCTGTGTTAGACCTTGCCCATCTCTGACAGCATGTGCGGTTCCAAGCTCATCCAATTCCCTTTACGACATGCACCCCTGGGGTTTGTCCATGTGTGTTTGTGGGTTGTGCCCCTGCCATTGGTGGTTGCACATGGCCCCATGACTTATCTGGGTTGGTTGAAGTGCTCCTCTGTGATGGTGTCCCAGTGCAGCTGCGCCATCTGGATCAGTCAGGGGTCGCTTCGACCAAGGGGGGGCTGCCCATCACCATCTTCTCCAGCGTCCTCATCTTCCCCATCGCTGTCCCCCTCTTCGACCTGTACAGCTATCCCACAGTCATTGGCCATGTTGTGCAGGATGCATCAGGCCAGGAATAGCCCACAGGCCTTTAAGGGGCTGTCCTGTAGGGCACCGCCAGACATGTCCAGGCAACGGAAATGTGCCTTCAGCATCCCGAACACCCGCTCGATGACATTGCATGTGGTGGCATGTGCCTCACTGTAGCGTTTCTGCGATGGGGTCGTGGGCCACCGGTATGATGTGAGAAGCCAGGGACGGAGAGGGTATCCACTGTCACCTGTGTGTAGAGGGTGGACATTAGCTTGGTGATCAGCGTCGCCCTGCCATGGGCCATCTAGGCCAGTAACCATGTCACCTCTGACTGCCCCTCCCAAGATCCATGTCTTTCTGCGTGATTTGCATACTCACCCACTAGGTGGCCAGTGGGGATGTCCCAACTCTCGAACCTGTGTCACAGTGCAGACTGGTGCAAGATGAAGGCATCATGTGCTCCCCCAGGGTGTGTAGCACAGACATTGGTTATGCACCCCCTGGCATTGCACACCACCTGGCAGTTGATGCTTGCATACCTCTTCCGACTTATGTATGCGGCCCCTTTGGGGCCAGTTGGCATGCGGATGGCCACATGGGTGCCGTCTATGGCCCTGAGCATGCCAGGCATACGTGCTACCCTGTGGAACTCCTGTATGTTTGCTGTGTGCTCCGCCAGTGTGCTGAGGAAATGGATGTACTCCGCAGCATGTTGCAGCAGTGCGCTGAGAAATTTGGTGAGTAGGCGTGACGCGGCCGACTGGGTTATGCCTGTCGTGTCCCCTGTTGGTCTGTAGAAGGTACCTGAGGTGAGCAGGCATATGACAGCTGTCACTTTGGTCTCCACTGACAGAGCATGGCTCTGTCGTGTGGGTGCCTGCATCACATCACTGCACAGCTCACAGAGCCACCTCAGGATCACCCGGTTCAGGTGGTACCGGCCCACAATCTCAGTGTCAGTGTGCAGTTCGAAGCTGGTGTGGACTTGGTACTGCCTGCTGGGGGCATACTGCCGATGGGCCCTTCCACAGCCGCGCCCCCCTGCTGCCTGCCTTCTCACACTCCTCATTACTGCCTCCATCTGAATGGTGGCACTGGCCATGTCCCTGGCTTGTGTTACCCCCGGCAGCTGTTTTACCATTCCCCCCGCTGTCCTTACTGCTACTCCCTCTGCACTGGGAACACCTCCTAGTATTGGATGTACTGCCCACTGTCCGTGCCCTCAGTCCTTTGTGGCACTTCCCCCTTTCATCCTGCGCAGTGGCACAGGCTCCCCACTCCTTCCCTGTTCCTGGTGGTTCCAGGTGCTCTGTCCTGCTCCTGCCCTGTCCTGCTCACAGTTACTGTGTGCCTGCTTGCAGTTCTCCTACATGTGGCTTTTCTATAGCGTTCTTGCACCTCTCTCTTGTTCCTTTTTATTTTGGATCATTTCCGCTATCGCGCAGCTTCCGTTTGCTCCCCTATTGCGCATGGTGCATGTTGTTGAATATCGCATTGCGCCATTTATTCATGGTTCCTCCCCCTTCAGTTGCGCATGCATTCATTACCATTGCACTCTTGCGCATTGTGATTTGGGGGGCGCATCTGCCTCCCGCTGAATACCGCACAATGGCACATTTTCGGACTTGCGCTGGCGCATCCCTGTTGCACATGGCGCAACATTTTTGAATATCTGGGCCAAAATGTATATGTGGATGACATGTTACTGATGTTGTCAAACCCTTAAATATCATGGCCAGAGGTTTTGAAAGAGATAGAGATTTGCCGGTTTGTCTGGGTTTGAGTTGAACCAATCTACATCTTTAGCATTGCTATTAAAACCACTGAAACAGGAAACAAAATATGTGTTACATCCAGTCGAAACCACAAACAAAATTAAATATTTGGGTATATTTGGCTGTTTTACTTGCAAGTAATATACAGGAAATTGTGGACATTAACCAGAGCTTAGTGTTTATTAAAATAAAGAAATTACTTGAAGGTTGGGAAAATCTATCTTTCTCCCTTTGGGGTAGAATAGAAACATTAAAAATGTCCATTATGCCACACTTATTATCTTTTTCAAAGGATAGTGGGGCAAATATATGAAATATGGTTCCTGAACATTAAGAGGATCTTTGTGAAATTTTTGTGGCAAGGAGCTTCCCCCAGAATTGCATGGGCCAAAATGATAATCCCCAGATCAAATGGTGGAATGGGTTGTCCTGACCCCTTTAGTTATTATATTGCAACAAAAATGAAAACAGAATTCGCATGGTCAGACAAAACAAAATATGAACTAGATAAGTCAGGTAGATATATTTCCCATCCACGGAGTCTTTTAAAAGTGCCAGGCACATAATTACATATTCAGGACATCATCCTGAAATATAACGTTTCTTAATTATGTAATTAATGACTTGATTAAAAGTATAGCACAATCATGTCAAAAAATGGACACAGAAGGTTAAGGCAAAAAATTACATAATAATTTCATGTTTTTTACCACATATACAAAACTTAAAAATAAAAAATAGAAACTTATGGGTAAACATTTTGATAAACTCTCAGTTATAAACTGGCTGGATTTGTTGGAAGATGGTAATTTTATAACTATTGCTAAATTTATTTATTTATTTAGTTTTTGTTAACCTGGTAGGTGCACTAACCATAACAATGACTACTTTCAGGCACAACCCGGGACAGCACGACAAAGATCAAGAAACATTTCAGTACAGGTTTAAATACAAGTAGATGATTGTAAAACGAGACAAGCAGTAAGATAACAAAATAGGAATGGCATATACAGTACAGTGTCATGAAATATATGCAAGAAAAAATACATTTAAGCAATAATACTGTGACTAACAATATTAATATTAGGGGAGGAGAAAACAAAGATAGTAGTAGAGCAAATAGCAGCCAGGCAGAATAGGTATAGAAGAAACAGAAGAAAAGGAATGGGAGTAGGGTAGCTGGAGGTAGGGGGGTAGAAATAAGGTTGAAATTAAGACAGGTAGGATCCAGTTGGAAAGATAGATGATAGTAGAAGTTTGAAAGGAAGTGCAGGGTGTTGAGGTCAGGCCCACAAGATCAGAGTGGGAGGGGTGGATTTTGAAAGTATAGGGTCTAGGGTGGTTCAAAACAAGAGCATTTGCAGGAGGAGATAAGATAGTGATGTAGTTCTCTCTTAAAAGCAATGTGGGATGCGGCTTTATGCAAAGTTAGTTGGAAGGAGTTCCACAAATGGGGTGCATGACAGGCAAAAGCACTAGCACCTTTCGTGGTATTATGTCATGGGATGAGAATGGGGGCATTGTCCACAGAGCGTAGGCCATAAGTGGTTGTCTGGTTCAGAAAGAGACATGCCAGGGGTTTGGGTATTTGGGATCTAATAATGTTGTCCATGATAGGTCCAAGTGCATAAGACCTAATCACATGAGAGGGAAGCCAACCCAGATCGGAGTAGAGAAGACAGTAGTGTTTCAGCCGAGGAGAGGAGGATGCGTTACATCAGATGTTATTATAGGTGACATCCCACTTGCGTAGACTCGTTTTACAGGTGGAGGCATATGTCACGACCCCATAGGTAAGTGAAGGAAGTAATATCCCACGAGCAATGGCAAGTCTAGTGGAGGGGGTGAGTGCATAGCTAGTATGGTAGGCAATACCAATACCAAGTTTAGCGTTTACCTGTTTGCAGGTGGATTGAATATGGAGATCATAGTTTAGAGATGGGTCTAGTGTGACACCTAAATATTTGAAGGAGTTTACCACCCCAATGGAAGTACCATCAAGGGTGGGAAGTTAATATGTTGGAAGACAATTGGTATTTGTATGTTTTCTTGAAGAATAAATATGTTTCCAAGAAACAGATACTCAAACTATGAAACTTAACATAGATATTTATCAAAACAGCAACATAAATACAAAGAAGAATGTTATTGCACAAGTTTATAAACAATTATTAGATTTAAACAATGCTCCATCTCAGAAAATGCTGGGGGCTACAAAGATAAAATGGGAAAAAGAGCTCTTTTTAGGTACTGAAGAAAATAAATGGTTAGATATAAGAGTTAATGCAAATAACTGTATTCCAGATTCCAGTCAGTCAAAACTGCCAATTTCACCTCCTCTCCTCTCCCTCTCTCATTTGGCTTTCCCCAAGGTTCTATTCTCGGCCCCATCCTGTTTTCCATCTTTATCAATAAACTCCCATCTGCCTGTTCTACATCACTACTGCACATGTATGCGGACAACACCATTTTATATACATCCGGCCCTGACCCTGCCACTATACATTCGGTGCTACAGCATGATTTCAGTTCTGTTCAGTCATGGTTTCAGGCAAAACAACTAAAACTGAACATCACCAAAACTATCTCAATGATCTTTGGGACTGCACAAAGGCTAGCCAAGGCATCAAACATCTCCCCAATCATCTCCTTTGACAGCTCCTACTTAAAGACTGTCCATTCGTACAAATACCTAGGGGTCTGACTTGATCCTCAGTTAAGCTTAGCCACACACATTGACTACCTAACCTCCAAACTCCATCCCAAGCTCGGTGTTCTATATCGTAATAAAGACTCCCTCCCTCTCCATATCTGCTGGGAACATCTAACCAAAATGATCCTACCCGTCATTGATTATGCCAATGTTGTCTATGGCATTGCCAACTCCTCCACCCTATCTTGGCTGGACTCCCTCTATTATGCATTCTGTCATTTCACCTCAAACTCTCCTTACCAAACTCACCACTGCTCCCTTCTGTCCTCCTTAAACCACCCCCACTCGCTCATAGACATTTTATTCACTGCCTATCCTTTATTTCCAAGCATTGGTTCAACCTACTCCCCTCCTATATCTCTTCTCTCCTCTCTCCTGCCCCAGCTTCATCGTACCCCCTGCACTCCAGGGACCCTCGCTGCTTTTCCGTCCATACTCCCTCTTCTAACATGGGCAAATCCGCCTTCCACTGTCATCTCCCCTATCTATGGAACTTTCAGCTACCTCTCCTGTGTAACTCCTCCTCTCATCCCTCTGTCAAAATGTCACTCCACCTCCTTCCCAACCCAACCTGCTCCCACTACACTCCCTAGGACTGATTGTATCTCCTGTATATCCCATGATGAGTCATCATCTGTACTCCAGAATCACATAAACTAATCATGTCGGTGCCGTTCATGTCAAGCACGGCTCTCGACACTCTTGTGTACGCAATTTTTTCTGTGTGTCTCCTCATTGTATATATAACAGCTGCCGAACACAGTGCTATTCTGAATTGTGGTATGTATTGTATATATTGTGTATACATATTGGTACTTATTGTACATATCTGCATTCTTGGTACGTATTGTATATATTTTGTGTACTTTGCCTATATTGTTAATTCAACTCTTGTGATGTTTTGCCTTACTTAAACTTGTATCTCCTTGTACCCCTGCCCTGGGTCGCACCTGAAATGAGCCCTGGCTCCATGTGCCTTTCCCAGCCATCAAATGTTTAAATAAAATAAATAAATAAATAAATAAAAATAAAAGTATACAATACAAAATTATAGATCGTGCATATTTAACACCCATATCCTTTCCACATATTATAAAGAAAAATACTAAACTTTGTTGGCATCTCTGTGAGAGGGAAGGGAACCTTACACATACGTCATGGGGGTGTAATATAATACAAAAATGGTGCGGCTATACACAGAAAGAATTAGAAAACATTCTGGGGGAAGATACCTTTAGACCCAAAATTTTATACATTGAATAATTTTGAAGGATATGAGCTTCCAAAAATGGAAAAAACAAATCTGAGCCTTGACCAGTATGACAACAAAAAGGCATATCCTACAGAGATGGAATTGGCCAAATGTAGGGGAACTAGACCATAACAAATGGACACACACATTTCATGAATTAATGTGTCTGAAAAAATTGCCAGATGTCATACAGGAAAAGGAAACTTTTCAGGAATTTAAAAGTATGGATTGGAGAGAAGCAATATTACGATTGGATAACTCTTAAGAATGTGGTGTAGAAAGAAGGGGAGAAAAAGTGAAAGAGCATATATGTATTTTTAAACAACCTGAGCATGTATTGTTAGATTTTGCAAAATGGGTGTTATGGAATATGAGACATAATAAGACATGAAATATAATAATGTATGTAACAATGTTTGTAATATTTATAAGTGGAAAAATAAAACATTTAAAAAAATAAATAGTGAACTGAACTGCTTTCAAAGATTGTGTATGTGTAATCTTGTCTGTGAGCAAGACGTCATGTCCAAAATCATAGCAGGTCACTGACAAGGAGCCTATTAAATATTACTGAGATTACAGTCCTGCTAAAAAAGGTCTTGAAATCAGCACTGATGACAGAAATAAAGCAATCCATGCCCAGTGATAACCATGTAGCAGCCAAATTCATGGAGCATCAGACTCGTCACTAGAATGCTAAGGAATGTACAAAAACTCTAGAATTCTGTTAAAAAATGTGAACAACTGCCGATATTACACTATAATCACACTTATCCACAGCTAAAAACCTTCAGAAGTAGTTCTGGGTTTTTTTTTGTTTGTTTGTATTTGAGTGAATTCTTCTTTAATAATGGCTCTTAGTATTCCAGTTAAATATGATGAGCTTTTCACACTGTGCATGAACAGAAATAAGACTCATCATTTGTTAAATAATTATGGAAGGTGTAACAAATCTGGATGGGTCAAATGAAGCTACAAGAAACACATAGAACAAATGATGGTTGAAAGTGGATATGTAATGACCATGGTTATAAGAGGTGTATTTCTATTAGAAGTAGAAGTTAGTTTTCTAATTCCCATTTGTCAGTTGGAGACATCTTAAAGTTGACATACTATTGGTGCCATGACCTGTCTCAAGACTGTGTGCAGCTCCAATTGGGAAATGGAAGTAAACACATTGCCACCGATTGGTACAATTTCTAACAGGACATTTGTGTACACATCATTGATAAGGAGAAGGAGACAACTGATGAAAATGGAAAGACTGTGGATATAGATCAGTCCAAACTAGGAAAAAGAAAGAAATACCATCATGGAAGGTGTGTTGATGGAGTTTGAATTTTTGGAGGTATTGGATACAAGACCAAGAAGTGTTTCTCCCAAATTACAGAACAGAGAGATGCTGAAACACTCACACCAATAATCCAAGAACATATCTTGCTGGGTACCATTATTGTCTCCAACTGCTGGAGGGCTTATTTGTCATTGTCTACACTGGGATATAACCATCAAACAGTGAACCACTCCCAGGAATTTGTGGATTCACACAGTGATGCACACACTAACTCCACAGAGGCCTTGTGGCATGCACTGAAAACCACACTTCCCAAAAATGGCACCCAAAAACAGCTATATGCATCTTATTTTGCCAAATACTACAATTGAAAAAAAATATCTCAATCACAGGATAAATTCATGGCTTTCTTAGGGCTAATAAGCAAGAGATATCCAACAGAAGACAGATGGTCTCTAGCAGACATAGTTCGCCATGACCATCAGTATTGATTATTTTGTTAACAACTGATTGTTAACTTTGTAAATAGACATTTCCACATATTTTATAGGATTTAAGCATTAATTTTGGACAGTTATTTGTTTTACTATCTAAGGATTTATGTGGTATTAGTATCAAGCTTTACATGAGAGCTAACCAGCTCCACAGGAGAGGTAAGATGTTTTGAAATTTCCATAAATTTTTAGCATTTAATGACATTCTGCTATACATATTGTATAATGCGAGAGGGCTGTACCCCACTCCCCTTCCCCCCCCAAATCATGTTTGTATATCAAAGAATCTGCACCTGAGCCCCTCCTCTACCAGCAGTCTGTTCCACTCAGAGGTGGCCATATGCTCAAAGGGGCTGACCTTTTTAATATTTTAATTTATTTATTTGGTTATTTCAACAAATAAATCATGTATATAAGTAATACAAACAGCATTATCCATAAACAAGAATTATACAATGGCAAGAAAGAATCCTGGCTTCTGATTGGTCAGTTGGCTGTCACAGCAGGGATGTTATCCTGGCATAACATCCCTGCTGATTGTTTGTAGGGTATGGAGCATGCTGCTGAGCTTTTTTTTTCTCTTGAGAAACAAAAATATTTTTACACACTAACAAAAACATTCTTTAAAATTATTTCTTTAACTATAAAACAATAAGCCATTGTATAATAGGAATAATGCCCTCCAGGGTGGGTGTTATGCTGGGATAACATCCCTTCTTGGGTGTTGGACGCCCTCGGACGGTGGCCTCGGGCCCAACCACCTGAGGTGGGATGTTATCCCAGCATAACACCCACCCTGTCAGGCATTATTCCTTTATTACAGCATGGTAGTACAGCTTGAAATATATATATATATATGCACAAGCAGGGTATGATAAATCAGAGTAACACATCATTCAAGTATACAGGTGGCTAAGGCACTGAAGATACTTTACAAACTCATTTACAAGAGGAAAGCCAGTCCCTGGATTCTCACAAGACAACTCTAAAGATAGAAACCCTATCAAGTTACAAATAATTGGGATTGCATCTGGACAATAAGCTCAAATGGAATACTCATATAGAACATGTTACTAAAAAAGTTGGAAAATGTCTAGGAGCATTATACTGTATTAGACACTGTACAGTATGACAGAGGCAGTCATGAAACACGTAGTTAATACTCTAGTAGTACCTCTGTTGGATTATGGGGACTTAATGTTTGCTAGGGCATCCTCTTCACAGTTGCTCAAATTAGATACTATATATAATAAAATGGCTCGGTTCATTCTTAATGTTCCCAAGAGAACACATAGATATGAACCTTATAAATCCTTAGATTGGCTATACCTCAATGATAGAAGATACTTGCATGTATTATTATATATGGCTAAGTGCTTTAAGTGTGAGGTCCCAGACTACATAACAGACAGATTACAACTTAGGAAGATAAAAAAACGGTTTAAGATCGGATGAAGGTGTGGAATACCTACTTCTGAGATGTGGGTCTGATTTGGGTAGGTCTCATTTTTAAGGTAGCATGGGCATAGCCATGCTGTCTTATAACTATGAAGTAGAAGAGAAAAGGGGACAGGAATGCTATCATGTGTCCCTCCACAGTGCTACAGTCATGTTCCCAGTATTGATTTCCCACTGGCCCTCCCATCCGCAGACCTGACAACCCCCTCTCCTCACCCTCCTGCTGAGGTACTGAAGAAATAGTTCTGTACAGTTTTTAAAAACACAGGATATGATCACCCTTTCCAAGCACATTCTGCTGTCAGTTTCTTATCAGGCTGGCACTAGGACCTTGAGGAATTCGAGTCACACAGGCTGAAAGGCTTGTACTTCCGAGTCAGAGAGCAGCAAACTTGGTGGAACTTAGCTTCTTCTTTGAATCCCTTAATCAGCTGTGACAGTATACATTCCAGAAGCCTGTTTGACAAACAATGTAAGATGAATGGTAAATGGTTTGTAGTGTTTTGCTGTATTGTGCCTTTTTTCAGTTTTGTTCCTGGTATCTAGCACTACTGCAGCTGTTTTAGGCATTGATTTTATTGTTCAGTGTCTTTCTAAACTGCCTGGTCAAACAGTGCTGTGAGGACATCATAGGGGTGCTAATTTGCATAACTGTCTTGATGGAGACCATTTGTCCTCCACATGAACTCTGAGTAGCATTCTAGCACCTTAGTTCAGTAAACAACAAAGTATGCCTGGAGCTTGTTCAGAGCTGAACAACACCGTAACTGTCATGCATCCAGCCAAGCACACTAAAGGTTAACAGTTATTAGCCCCCTCATAAATTACTAGATCCTCCCAAGCTGTTCAGCATGGAGATACAGGTTCCTAGAAGTGACACAGCAACTGATGTCATTAGTACAGTAGCCTAGACTGCAGTACAACAGAGAAGACCTGACACAGTGCTTTGGGGAAGCTCACAATAATGAGTGACAAACTATTATTTCAAAACCAGTTTTAATAAAACAGCACAAGTGCCATGTGGAACTATGTGGTTAATGCAGCAGATTTAAAAGCCTTCTTTTTAAATTGCAGACATTTTATTTATTTATTTATTTATTGGAATTTCGGAAACAATCTTTGAGTAAGAAATCTTTTACAAAGGGTCCACATCTGTTAAACAGTACAAAGACAGACATAATTGAATTTGCAGTACAAATACAGACATGGTTCAATTATCAGTACATAACTGAATTCACAGTACAAAATACAGTCATATTTGAATTATCAGTATAGGAAGCAATAAAAGCATAGAAAACAGCTAAGAGTTTATTATGAGTTTCATTAAGGGTCAATACCAAGTGCTTTATGGCATAAGGAAGTATATGAGAAAGAGGAAAATGTAGGATAAGGAGAGAGAGTGATGTGGGAATAGAGCAGTCCAATAGGAGCCTTGTCGCATTGCATTACAGCTCTGGAGCTCAGGAACTGAGGATGATGCGTGTGAGATAGTGTGGTAAGGTGGGAGAAGGTGGTATAACAGAAGGAGGGAGGGAGAGGAGAGAGAGAGGGGAGGGAAGAGAGGGAGGAAAGAGAGGGGTGGGAGAGATGGAGGGACAGAGGGGAAGAGGGGCAGGAGAGAGGGAAGGGGAGAGAGGAGGGAAAGAGGGAGGGGAGAGTGAGAGGTAGAGAGAGAGAGAGGTGGCGAGAGAGGGGAGGGAGAAAAGAGAGGGAGGGAGGGGAGAGAGGGAGGAGAGAGGGGAGAGGCGGGAGGTAGAGGAGAGGGAAGGAGGTAGAGACTAAGCAGTGGAAGGGTGGTATCATGAGAGTGGAGATTGAAGGAGAAAAGGAGGGTGGGGGAGGGAGGGTAGAGACTGGAGAGAGAGGCGATGAGACAAACAGGAGAGTACAACCACTAGTGGAATAAGAGCTACAGAGCATGAGGTTTCCAGTGTCTGGGGAACAGGGGTAGGGAGTGGGGAAGGGTGGACCACGTGAGAGAGACCATGAGTACTTGCTAGAAGGCAGGATTGGTGCTGGCTCTGGAGACCCACTCTGAACAGTTTAGCACTCACAGACATTCTTTTGCAGTAGAAACTGCATAAGTTCAGCTTTGAAGGTTCTAGGGTTAGCAGCATTTAGAGTGTTGGCTGGGATCTCATTAAGCCACAGTGGGGTACGCTAGGAAAAGGATCTTTGTCCAAGAGCTGTCCTTCAGAATGGAACACAGAATGGGTGTATTTCTTTATTCCTGCCATTTGCTATTTATCTAGAGCTGTAGTGGTACTGGAAGAGTGGTCTAGTTGGGGGTTGGGGGGCTGGGATTTTCATACTCCTACCAGGGTGCTCAGCTGAAGGCTTCAAATTCTTAGCTTCCAACCACAGACCTGAGGGAATGTAGCTGCTAGTTCTTTGTGAGTACACAGCACCAGCATTGAGAGACCGTATGTAACCCCCTTCGGGGGGCTTATGTGGTAGTCCTCCCGTATGTCCACTGTACCTCCCGGGCATCCTCCCGATGTATCCTCCAAGTCACCACCTTGTTCAAGTTCTGTGCCCCCCCCAGGTTCCCTAAGGCAACCCCAATATCTCGTCTGAGCCCTGCTGGGTTCCTGGAATGCATTCTGCGAGCAGCTGGTATTTCAGCCGTGCAGCCGCTGCTCACATTTTCGAGAGGTGCACTGTTTGCAACTGCCGGTTGCGGTCAAAGGTTGGAAGATATTCCCATGGGTCCTGGTGCATATTATTTAGTTAAAAATGCACCAAGGACCTAGAACGAGGGCAGGGAAAGTGTTTTTAAATAAGTATAAGGCAAGCACCTGAAGCGCTGCCTCTGGGGCACCAGTATTAAAGGGCAAAGGTCAGGGCATAGAAGCCCTAATGAATATTAATGAGCTGCAGCCAGTTTTAGAGGGGCGCTGTATTTGCAAGGCATTGACACAGAAACTAGGCACATATGGGAGAGATAAATAAATGTGTTTAAAAGAGAAATGCTGGGGCTATGCAACTGTGGGGAATTTATGTAAGAATAGTGTTTATTCTGGCTGCACCAGGACAGTTACAGTATGTTGGGACTGCAGTAAAATGTGTGTTTGGGACTATACAGCAGCCACCATTGTGCAGCCAAATAACTAATCAAGAGCCTGGACTTTTAACCAGAGACTTATGGAGATTAATAAAGACTTATAGGGGAAAAAAGGAGGACCTTTTCTAGGCACCAAAAAGCAAGCCAATGAGGAGACTGGGACAGTTTGGGACAGTTTTGACAGCCAATGAAATTCCTGGACCTTAGCCCCATATAAAAGGGGGTAATTGCTGAAACAGTGAAAATTTGCCAGATCTACCTGGGGAGTTCGGAGTGTGAGCCTCTGGGGAGCCGGCCAGCTCTCAGAGGTTGGGTCTGGTGGGCATAGACTTTTCTCGGCAGTTCAGTCCGCGGGGTCCAAGGTGCATCAGTCAGTGCAAGCTGTGGCGTGCAGCAGCAAGGGATTCATGCAGCAAAAGACAGTATTGTGAATCAGCCTGCAATCCAATTGGAAGAACCAGAGAGGAACCAGCAGCACCCTTACATATAGATGTGCATAAGTTGCTGAAGTGTTTGCGCAGCCGGCAAGTTCGAGACGTCCGGTTTGAGGTTTTGGCTCATTGACTCAGCTAAGCCATTCAGCCTTGGGCTATGCAAAATCAGCCAGAGACATTTGCTCCTGCATCACCAGACCAGCTGCTCGATGAAGACCACAAGGGAACTCTCCTTTCTGTTTCAAGAAACATCTCCACAGGTCTTATTTCATCAGTTCATCTCCAGTGTCTGGGTACAGTGAGCAGAAATTAGGGTAGCTCCCTGAAACAAGCTTTAATAATCATTGTGGTACCACCTAATCTCCGTTTCACTGCTAGTTTAGTGGTTCAAAAGACTGGGCCATCTGGCCACCAGACACAAAACTGTGCATGCCAAATCATCAAGTCTTCTTTCATCAAGGGCCCCAACAGCTGCAACCCCAGGCACCGTTTAGGCTAGCCTGTTTTTCCATCTGGGCACCTAGTATATTTATGGGACTACAAAGTGGGACTAAATGCATGCCAGTATCCTAGTTCAAACCAGTAAGGATAAAATCATTTGACCAGATTTGCCCCTTCCTTGTTATGCTCCCCCTAAATAAAACTGATTGGTGCTTCAATGTTATATTGCCTCACGCATGTTTACTGGTGGTTTGAAACTGTTTGGAATATTCCTGAACGTGTATGCCTGAAAACCATTGTTTGCAGGGGGTTCCAGGAGGTAACACTGAAGCCTAGACCTCGGTAAGTGGGAAACCTATCAGCATATCATTACTGTCTTGACAAATGTATTGTGAATGTTGTGAGAGATTACTGCTTGTTCCAAGGTATAGGGCCACTAGGTGGGGCAGTGGGTAGTTATAGCTTCCCAGAGGGCTGTAACAAATTTAATAAATACCTACTGAAACGTTACTCTGGGTGGAGGCACCAAAACACTGTGTTTACTGTGGGTGGGTAAACCCTGGTACTGGCTAGTTACAAACCCAGGCCCCTCAACCTGTGGACAGTAATACAGGCAGGGGTTGTAACCCTAGAAGTTGTGCCACCTAGGGGTTACATGTAAATGCTTCTTCTTTGAATTCCTTACTTAAGCAGCTATGAAATTATACATTCCAGAAGCCTGTTTAACAAGCAATGTAAAGTTTAATATACAGAGCTGCACTGGTACTGGAAGAGTGGTCCTGTTGGGGGGAGACTGGGATGTGGGTTTTCCTACTCCTAGCAGGGTGCTCATCTTTAGGGCTGGTCACTGGGCAGGAATGTCTAGAGGCAAGGCAAGGCAAATTTTATTTTTCAGGAGCCCAATCCCGGAGGCTCTGGGCACCTCACAACAGCAACAAATCTATCATAAAATGACAAAGGAACATAACAAATTTTCCAGTCTACAAATTATCACTTTCATAAATTAAAATCAGTAAAACCAGAGGAGGGTAAGGGGGGAGGGAGAGGGCCATCTTGTGAATGGTATGGCCCACTCCAGGGCTCTAAATTAAGTTTTGCAGCCACTAGCCAGCAAGTCCAGTCACTAGGAAAATTTAGTAGCCCCACAGACTCTTCCACTAGTCCAACTGAAGTACTTTTTAGTTACATTCTACAATACAAACCTACAAGGCTAGTTAAAGGAAAATCTTACTAGCCTAATACAAAATCTACCAGAATTTGGCTAGTTGGCCTGTACCAGTTTTGACCCCTGCACTCTCTGTGATGGGTTGCCAGTACTTAAACAACTTAGTTTTAAAATTTAATGACTGGGGTGTGGTCAGTTCTGGGACTGCCAGTGCTGGTTGTCAGTGCTGTGACTGTCTGGTACATTGCTTTAATGGGGCAGGTAAGTCCTATGACTGTTGAGGGAGGTTCAGAGGCAGTGTTGTGTTAATGGTGGGGGTCAGTACTATGATTGTTGTGGTTGGGAGTGTCGGTGCTTTAACGGTTGAGGGTGGGGAGCCAGTGCAGTTATTGCCAAGGGGTGGGTGGCCAGTGCCATGACTGCCAGGTGGGGGGCAGGGCTGTAACTTTTAGGAGTGGGGGGGAGAGAAGTCTTGTGACTGTGGGGGTGAGGATTACTGCTATATCTTCCTATAAAGGGTATCAGTCCTGTGACTGTTGCGAATGAAGGGGGACAGAGCTTTGACTGTGGTAGTGGGTGGTGCTGTGACCATTGGAGGCAGAGGTAAGTGCTGTCACTGTTGGGGGGATGAGGATCAGCACTGTGACTGTCGCGTAGGTGGCCACTGTGACTGAAAGTGGAAGGTGTTAGTTCTGTGACTATTGAAGGGGTGGTACAGTTCTGTGACTGTCAGGGGGTGAGGTGGCAGTCCTGTGACCATTGTCGGTGAGGAGGCAGTGGTTTGGCTGTTGTGGATGGGGGTCAGTGTGGTGACCGTTAGGAGTAGTAGGTCAGTGCTGTCATTGTCAGGGGATGGGAATTAGTGCTGTGACTGATGGTAGAGGGTGTCAGTTTCATGACTTTTGGGGGTGAGGTGGCTGTGCTGTGACTGTTGGGGATTGATAATCAGTGCTGTAAGATGGGATGGGGTGCAATGATGTGACTAGTGCTGTTACTATGGGGGGATAGGAATCAGTGCTGTGACTCTCAGGGGTGTATGGTCATTGCTGTGACTGCCGGTTTGGGGGGGGTAGGAGAGCAGTTCTGTGACTTGGGAATACTGAGAAAGTGTTGTGACTTTCAGGGATGTGGATCAGTGCTGTGACTGCCAGAGGTGGGTAGTCATTGTCAAGACTCAGTGGATGGTGTCAGTCCTGTGATTGTCAGTGGGGTGATACAGTCCTGTGACGGGGGTCAATCCCATGCCTGTGGGGGAGGGGGTGATACAGTCCTGTTACTATGAGGAGGGTGGCACAGTCCTGTGACTGGAACAGCCCTGTGACTTGGAGGACAGTCCTGTGACTGGGGGGATGGTCCAATCCTATGACTGTTGGGGGGTGGTCATTGATGTGACTGATGGTGGATGGTGTCAGTACTGTAAATGTTGGAGTGGTGGTACAGTCCAGTGATTGTCGGGAGGAGGGTCTGTTATGTAATTGTCAGGGATAGGGTATCATTTATGTGACTATCAGGGTGAGGGTCATTCCTCTGTCTTTTGAGAGGTCTGCTTCTGTGCAGTTCAACAACTTTGAGGGACAGAAGCATTTGCAGGAAGTTGTACATGCAGTAGGAAGGTTGTATAAGGCGCCAAACTAAGTGATTGTTCGGGGGGGGGGGTTGCGGTCCCGACTGTGTGGGGTTGTCATCAGTGCTGTGATGTACAGTGTTGTGATTGGTAGGGATGGGGATTACTGCTGTGACTGTCTGTGGAAAGTGTCATCCATGTGACTGTCGGGGATATGGGTATAGTGATGTCATGGTGGTGGGGTGTAGTGCTGTGATTGTTGGGAATGGGGATAAGTTCTGTGACTGCCAAGCATGGGTGCCCAATGCTGTGACTGACAGTGGAGGGTGTCAGTCCTGTGACTGTCTGAGGGAGTACAGTCTTGTGACTGCCAGGAGTGGGAGGATTAGTCCTGTGATGGTCCGAGGTCAGTGCTGTGGCTATCCTGTAAGTAATGTAGAGTGGTACACAAGCAAAGGAAAAGGCGATGCATAAGCAAACCAGCCAGCTTGTAATAAAAAAAAAAAAAAAGAATGCTCAGCATGCCTAGATTCAGTTTTAAATGCAAAGTGCAAGATTTATTTTCTGGCAAGATGCCTGGCATGCATCCACTTGGCCAGCACTTCAAGCCTTCAGTGGGCCTTCCTCAATGTGCAAGTCTGAGGAATACAAATGTGCATGTCATTTATACAGAAATGTCAAAGTGATATACACCACACACTAAAAATAACATGCAAGTCAAGATGAAAACACAGGAACAGCTTTTTCAATGGTAAACATTTCATTATTCTGTTTTTTTGTGTTTTGCTTTTGACACTCATGGTATGCTCCCAGTTGACATTTTATATACGTATTTTTATGCCCGATTTCAATAATTGTATTGCTATTGTTTTGTACAGCGCCCGGAGTCTCCAGAGATGGGTGCTTTTATAAATAAAATATCTATCTAAACAGTTACTGTTATTAGCTTAATACTTATATTAAGCTTGTCTCTGTATCTTTTACTTCATTTAATTGTATACCTTTCCCTCTACAGCTATATTTTTTAACCTCTTACACTGTACTATACCCATTTCATCTCTCTCTTCTCTATTGTTCCCACTACTATATGTACTCCATATTAACCTTTTTCTCTTTGTTTTTATAGGTTTCTCAGGATGTGAACTCCTTCACCGTCAGGTAAGTATTACAATATGTCTAACCTGTCTTATCCTTCCTAGTAATTCTCTAAGAACTGAGGATCCTTTGTGACCCCGTTCCTCTATTTTATTCTACAGGTTTAAGAAATGTCATCCCTTTATGATTCCTACCTCTGGCTCCATAGTACCCTGGTAAGAGACCCTGTACATATTATCTACTGTATACTTGATAGGTTTACTGTAACAGTGCAGCTGCACCCATTATGGAAGGGTTGTGTATACTGTATGTGTTAAGGTCATACACACTGCAGCATTTTCCCCCCCTCCATAAAACGTTTTGTCTTGCCAATTGACTCAGGCAGGCTCTCAGCCTTATCCCTACCTCCCTTGTCCATCACTCTCCTGTCTCAAACCACAGAGCCCAAAGTTCCCATGGATTGCCTCCTTCCCCCATGATACGGTGGCCAGAAAGGAGAGAGCCATCCTCCCCCCCCATCCACAACTGAGCCAGTCATCCAGGTGATCATGTGGGACAGAGGTAGCTGGGTAGGTCTTTATGGAGCCTGTGCTAGCCATTTCTGCATTTCCCCCACTTGAGTTCCTGCCATCACCTGTGAGAAGCCAAAGGTCAAGTCAGCATGCCACCCCATGCAGGGACAGGGCAGCTATGTAATGAACGTTCAGTATGTTTTCCAACCCCTGGCAACCTGGCATGTTCCTGAACTCGGGTCACTGATGTGATGGGCAATAAGGTGCATAGCGCCTCATCTCTCCATACCACTGGGCGAGACAGGCCTTATACTGCAGCAAAATAATTATTTGTCACTACTGGGACAGGCGATCGGACAACAATGGTGCCACTGCACACCAGGGAATTATTTTTTTTATTTATGGGCGCGGCGGTATAAGGATGGATTGTACCTGTGGACACCAGAGAATGTGTTAACTTTAACAGGGCCAGCAATCACAGGTGGATACTGTTATTGGCTGCCAGTTTTAAACAAAATATTGAGCTGCTCGAGGATATATACTCTGTGTGTGTGTGTGTGTGTGTGTGTGTGTATGTACAGTATGTGTGTGTGTGTGTATGTATATACTGTATATATATATATATATATATATATAAATGTCCCCGTAGCTCACTCCTAACCCCTGTAAAATGTATTTATTTACTTGCTAAATTTTGTTGACCAGGTAGGGCAAACTGAAACTAGAAGTCCCTTTTTCAGGGGAGACTGGGGGTGGGTACAGATGGTAACCAACTGAAATTGAACCCAAGAAAGCTGTTGGTGGTAGTGTAGTGAATAGGGGAAACTGGCCAGGACACCAGGGAAATTACCCTACTCTCCAGCAGGGGGAACCTTTGGCTGTCTTGCAGAGATGGCCACTTCCACTATGTCAGCAGAGAAGATGGATGTGCTGCAGACAAGGGAGAAGGCCTCCTCTCTTGTCATATCAACACAGGAGGCCATTGACTTAGTGATGGCAGTTGCTGACTTTAGTGAAGTTGAAGAAATACAAGAAGTAGACAGTCCAGTGAATCAGGACATGCAAACGTCTAAACGTGTGCATTTGGAGCAGCAAGCGGACTCTGAAGGGCCCTCCTCACAGGGTGAGCAGTCTCATCAATTGTTGGCTGAGAAAGAAAAAGGAAAGCAGGCACTGAAATTGGAAGCAGCACTGCAGGAATTGACTGAGCGAGTGTCTGTCAAAACTACTAGCTCTGCTGTCAATGAACATCAATGTCAGACAAGTGATGACTCACCACTTGGGTCCAAAGGTGCTGGGCCGAGCATTGCAAGAAGAGATTCGAGTGAAGAGGTGGTAATTTGTATGAACTGGGATGCGGCTGGCAGTGAAATGGAGAGAACCTCTGTGTGCCCACAGCCACAGGAAACAACAACCGGCAGCTAAGTCGCAAAAGAAAAAAGGGAAAAGCAATAAACAGCGTCTTGGAGCTGGTAAGCAGGCTCGTGTTATGCAGCAAGCTCGTAAGCTGCAAGAAACATTACCTAGGGTTGGAGAACAGTCTTACTCTTTTAAGGAAAGAAAGAACTCGAAAGATTGGAACCATCAGGTTGTTGAGCAAGAGAACCAGCCCTCTATTTTGTCAGGAAACGCCGGAATAAGGTCTGGGAATTAGTCCCCGGAACTCGCTCTTGTGGACGCCGGCTGGATACAGGGGCAGAATCGACAATGGACCCCAGATCCAGCGAAGTCTTTGTATCAACATATGGTATTGACTGCTTTTACCTCAGTGGCCACCATCGCAGAACAGGAGATGAGCTCCATCATACCCTGGGGTATTTATGCAAACACTGCACCTAATGACTGTAATGTTGCTATTGTACCTGATACTGTGCAGAGTGTATCTAATAATTTGATCACAGGTATGGGGGATGCCCCAATTAGTAATGAGCCAAAAAGGGAGGAGGTTGTTCACCTTGGGCCTAGGCCACAGGCACTACAAAATGTGCAGCAAGGGATGTCTCTGGACCCCCTATTTAAATTATCGGATTTGTTTGCCAGTAGGGGTGAACCTGCCCCATGGCATAATGCAGTATGTTTGCTGTATAAAGGGCGATTAAAAAACCCTCCGGATAGGGTGCATATTGCTAGAGTGTTGTTAAAAACATCTATGAAGTTTTTTTCATCGGAAATTTTTACCTTAATTAGTTTGGGCAGTGGGAACTATGACATCAGTTTCAAAAAAGTCTCCAGTTTAGATTGTTTTTGGGAGGTATGTCAGAAACTAAAAAAACACTCCTGCATGGATCCCTTTCTATGCAGTTCCCTTGACTAAACATCTGGTTAAAACCATTAATATACTGTTCACAAATGAGGGTGTAAATGTCGAAGACATTTTATTCTGACTGAGACAACAGTGTGAAATTTTGGGGTGACGAGTTCCCAACCTGGATAGTGAACAAATCTGGGATGGGAGCTGGAAAATAAAGGTTAATTGATTTCTACCAACACAGGACCGGTGCATTTACCAAGTTCCTTTTTTCTGGGAAAAGATCTAGGGTCAATATTTTATAGCAGGCAGCCTACGTCCTGCTTTAAGTGTAGGTTGGGGTTGCATCAAAGCTCAGCATGTGACACCCCACATTGTAGCCACTGCCTGGAAAATGGACATTTGGCAGCCTGTTGTCTAAACCTCTTCAAATGTAACCTGTGCAAACAAACTGGCCATGCTTATGGGAAATGCCCTTGGGCATCTCATAATAGGGAGGATTGCCCCTCACATGAAGGACTTATTAATTAGGCCCAACATCAGCAGGCTAAAAGGGTTACAGCTTAGTGTGCAGCACAGGAGGCACATCGTCCGGATTCACCTCCTAACCCCTCCCCCCAGACAGCGGTGGATACAGGAATAGTCACTCCTCTTACCACAGACATTCCTCAGGTTGCTCCTCAGGTTGTCCCTCGAGTAGAGAATATTCAAATGTCGTCACAAGATGTGGGGTGTTCAGGGAATGAAATGCCCCCCACCTCCACCAGGTGAAAAGGAACCTCCCTTCAAAGTTGTGACACAAAAGAAAAGGAATAGGCAGGGGAAGAGAATGCCACAAACTCCTCCTGTAAAAGATAGAGGTGGAAGCCCCCCCCCCTTAAATTAGGGAACCAGTTTGGACCCCTTGCTAGTGATAGCCTGGATGGAGACACTGGTGAGAAGGTACAGATACCTCCTCTATTGCTTCTATTACTGATACTGAAGGGGGGATGGAGGACTCAATAGCTAAAAGAATTAGGAGACGAACATAAACAAGACTCCTTAGATTTAATCTGTTGTTAGTGATGGAATTCATGTTCTTTTACATTATCATCATGCATTCACTCACCATTACCACTTTTAACATAAATAGCATAAAAAGTGAAAGAAAGAATACTGGTGCTTTATTTACTTTGAAAAATGTTAAGAGTGATGTAATATGCATACAGGGCACTAGGGTGAAGACCCACTTTGAACTTCAACAGTCAGCCAAAGAATGAACTCTGGGGCCTTCCTTTTGGTTAGCTGGTACAGAAACTTGTGATGGGATAGGTATTCTCTTAGCAAATCCCCAATTCTCAGTTACTCGGTTAGTAGATATCCATCCTGGAAGGGCCATGTTACTTGACCTTTCCTTTTTAACAGAGAGAGATTCCATCTTATTGCGATTTACACTCCCCAAACTAAAGCACAGAGGGTGGTGTTATTTAAAGAGGTGAAGCCTTTTTTACATTCTTCTAGACTCTTAGTATGGTTTGGGGATGTTAACTGTGGGTTAAGTAGAATGGATAGAGGTTTACAAACCAATAAAATGTATTGTGATTCTTCTACATTAAAACAGATAATTGATACGGCTGGTTTGATAGATGTATATAGGAAATTACATCCCACGGGGGGGTTTATTTTCTTTAGAGGTCGGCTCAAGACTCGTATCAATTTTATATTTACATCCACAGTACTAGATATTTTAGAAGTTTCTACTTGCCCTTTTGAATTTTCTGATCATGTGGCATTGACAGCCAGTATATCTTGGGACCTTGCCCCCGCTGTAAAAAAAATAAATGGAGGCTTAATGAGTACCTTTTAGAAGATCCAGGTATGGATAAAATTTGGGGACAACATTGAACAGCTAGGCTTTCAGTGGTAGAGATTTTTGAGATTGTACAAGATTGGAGGAGGAAACAAAAACTATAGACCAGCACATGTTTCAACAGAGATCTCAACAGGTAGCGAATAAAGATTACCTGCACTATTTGCAGCTACGCCAATATCTACAGCACCTGATCTCTCAATCCGAAATCACCACGCATGATTATGGCTCTTTAATTAGTATCACCAAGAAAGAAATTATTGAGTTTCAGTATAACAGAGCAAAATCTTTAAATCAGGAACTTAGATTTGGTACTCAGGTTCATAAACATTCCTTGGATCCCTATAAGGAATGCAAGACCAGGGTGGAAAGCAGGGTTATCAAGAACCTCACAACGAGTACAGGGCAGCAGGTACACTCCCCACAGGAATTATTGAAACTGGTGGAGAAGCACACCGAAGGTCTTTTCGGTCATCCCCCTTCCTTTCATGATCCTTCTGATCACTTAGAAGCATTAGGACTCCCTCAGGTGACAGAATGGGATGTGGCAACATTGACCTCTGAAGTATTTCTGGAAGAGGTTAGGTTAGCTATACCCCAATTACCCTCACAGTCTGCCCCTGGCACAGATGGGTTGAGTTCTGGGTTTTACAAAAAGTTTATTGAGGATTTGGCTCCGGCCCTAGTTATTCTTTTTAATCAAATTCCAGCTACTGGGGAATATGGAGCTTCCATGCAGGAAGCCATTTTAGTTTTAATCCACAAAAAAGGAGAAAGGTCAGACATTAACAACTGGCATCCTTTGAGTCTGCTAAACACAGATTTAAAAATCTTAAGTAAAGTTTTGTTAGCCAGACTTTCTAAAATTTTGGGTTACTTAATAAGTCCTGCACAATCCTGTGCTATCCCAGGACGCAGACAGCAAGATAACCTGATTTTACTAAGGGAAATTTTTAGTAGAGGGGAATTAGATAACTTGCAAGGGTATATGTTGGGCCTTGACCAGGAGAAGGCCTTTGATAGACTTTCCCAGGCTTTCCTTTCCTCAGTTTTGAAAGCGTATGAGGTTCCAAATATATTTAAGTGGATACAAGACATGTACCAAGGGGCCACTACTGTGCCCAATGTGAACGGGTGGTATGGTAGACATATTAAGGTCTCCAGAGGTATTAGACAGGGATGCCCATTGATCCCCCTTCTCTATACATTCAGAATAGACATTTTAATTCATAAATTAGTAGCCTCAGAGGAATTGGACGGGATAGTAGTGACACCAAGAGCACAGCAATAAAAGTTTTGGCCAATGCGGATGACTTGGTCTTGACTGTGGCACCCATAGTTGCAACACACACTCTAACTGTATTGTTAGAGGAATACTTGGCTATTTCTGGTTCTAAAATCAATTTTTTTAAGAGTAAGGGTGTTATAACTGAGAACACCCCCCTCCCCCTGGACAGACAAACAGCAGGGGTTCAGGTGGCAGCAGAACCTATTACGATTTTAGGTATTGATTATGGTCCAGGTGAAATTTCTCTTCCCAACTGGGAAAAATGTCTAGGAAGGGCAAACAGGTTAGTGGGTGGTTGAAAGGGGCTACAGCTGTCCACAAAAAAAAAGGGTTGTTTTAATAAAAACTCTTTTAGTCCCAATCTTTTTATATCTTAGTTACATTTTTCCACATCCCCAAGAGGTGGTGATTGCTCTGTATAGTGTGTTTTTCCAGGCCTTTTGGGGGTCTAGACTGAACCCGATAAAAAGGGAATTTACCTATTGTTCTATTTCTCAGGAAGGGATAGATATGATCCATCCAGTGGCATTTTATTTAAGTATCTTTTTTGCCTACAATTTTAGTCGTGTACTAAAACCAGGGGGAATCATATGGAAACGTTCAGTAGAGACATGGCTCCTACCTAGTCTTGGGCCTTGGGGACTTAAAAAGCCCAGAGGTTTGAACAGTATCGTTAATATACCAAGATATGGGCTAGAGAGCATAAAAGCTGCTATGAAGTGGAGTATTACAGTGGGACATCTCCAGACAATGGACAGGAAATCCATCTATAGGGCAATATTATCTGTTAAATGTAAATCAGTACTGCAATTTCCTGGTTGCCCAATTTTACAGATACCTGTTATCTTGGCTCAGTTATCTAATCCTAGGATCTGCCCTTTGCCTGGGATTGTATTTGGTTGAGTAATTTTGGTCATTTAAGTATAAAGAGTAATAATAAACACAAGTAGCATGACGAGAGATACCTCCCCAGGTATAATTGTGGGATTATACTAGAAACGCAGCAACATTTATATACTGAGTGTGCATATATTACTCCCTTTTGGGAGTTATTGGCAGATGTTTGGAATGAACCCCAATTTTCAAAGATGGATTATCAAACATTGTTGTCTTGGCCTTCAGGCCCTATCTTTAGCAGGTACCATATAGATACAGTGTACATAGTGTTAGGGATAATTATGTATTATATTTGGCAGTCTAGTTGTGTCTGGGTCCTGCAACAAAAAAGTATAACACATAGAGAACTACTGAATAATATACAGAAAGCTATTAGCAAAACTAGGAAACTGGATGCACTGAGATTTTCACTCGACAAAATTAAGCATTTATGGGTAAATTGTGATTTTTTTGACTCTGTGAAAAGAAGGAAAAAAATTGGTGGGGGGTAATAATTTCTGTGCAAGAAAGTTGTTTCTCCATAATGGAAGGGAATTTCTAAGTTTAATTATTATATCTGCTAATTAGTATTTATGTATAGGGTGTGATGAAATGTGGTTATATTCTTAATTTTGTATTATGATTTGTAAGTTGCTTGCAATGAAGTCCATTTCTTCAATAAAATTCCCCTACTCTTTTCAAGAACTGCCATAGGATCTTTAATGTCCACCTGAACAACCACCAGAACATGCAGAAGGGACCTCGGTTTAACATGTCATATGAAAGATGGCACCTCAGGAGTGCAGCAACCCCTCATGCTGCACTACAGTGCCAGTATTGGGATTTAACCTAAGTGCCTGGTGTGGGGATAGAACCTACAGCCTTCTGATTTTCCAGCCTCAGAGGCGAGTGTGCAACCTGCTGAGCCACTGACACTGAAAACAGCATTATGCTGCCTTGTTTCTATATGGGACCATACATTTGGAATACTTTGCGGCTCTCTCTCTCAGGACACTTAATAGTAAAATACAATTTGGTGAGATAAAAAAAAAAACTGGTTCATCTCTGGGGCCTATAAGAAATTAGCTTGAAGTTCCACCTTGAATGAAATATGAAATGACTGTGATTGAACATTATAATATTGTGTATAAGACTTATGATACAGTGTCTATTTGTCCATAATTGAGCAGGGGTGTTGTCTTATCCCATGTGTTATATGTATTATTTATTGTACTGCCTATGTTATGTGTGAGTAATATCATGTGTTTATTGTAACTGGAACATTTTGTACTAAGGACCTCACTGGAAATGAGCATGTCTCAGATGAGTTTCCAATTCATTTCTGAATGAATAAAAGTTTTACTGCTACTACTACAACATATTCATAAGAGGTTTCAGGGTAAAGGAATGGGTATAAAGACCAAAGAGATCCGTCCTCCTGCCTGTAGAGGGGAGAAAAGGGGGAGGGGCACAGAAGATGAGGGGTTATAGTTGTATACCATATAAGAGGAAAGCCACTGGGTGAGGATCAACCCTGTGGCACTAGCCACACAGACACTACCTCTGAGGTGGGGCAGTACCTTACGAGAGTGGGAGCCCCCATTGGACTTCTCCTCAATTGCAGAGAAATAGAGTGTGATGGTGGGGAGTGGAGAGGGAAGAATGGGGAAGGGGAGCAGACATGGGGGGGGGGCTCATGTATGGGGTGGCAAACCGGAGTGGCTATGGCCCATTTCTCAGGGAAGGCATAAAAGGCATTTGCCATGATGTGGGGCAGTATTTGTTCAAAGAGGGCAAAAAGGGGTCCCATACTTCGTCATATACTGAAAGAATGTCATGAGCATAGTGGGATAGCTTTGCAAAGGAAGCTAATGACTTAATGGAGGCAAGCCATTCTCTATGGGAAAGGATGCCTGTTCTCTGCCACCTTCAAAGAATCAGGCATTTAGCCTCGATGCCAACAGTTATTAGCCAAAGGAGTTTATGAATATTGAGTTGGGGGTCTCTGTCTCGCATACCTAAGATAAACAAGGCAGGGGAGAAGGGGAAATCTATTCTGAGTACTCAGGAACATTCCTGATGAGCTAATGACCAGAACTCGGATAGTGCATGGCGGCTCCACAATATATGAAATAAATCTGCACCTGCAGTTCTGCACTGTCAGCATTTGTCATGAAAGAGCAGACCAAATGATTTAAGTTGTGCTGAGGTGCGGTACCAATGGTACTGAATTTTATTCTGCATCAAGAGACTTTGGGAGTCCAGGCAGGCTTGGTGGGCCAACCTCCAGAATTTGGACCAGCTTTCGGTCTTGTCACCAATGTTGTTTGCCGTGTACATGCTGCCCCTGGGTGAGCTCATTAGAAAGTACGGCTTGGGTTTTCATTGCTATGCCAATGGTACCCAGCTATATCTTTCTTTGGCCCCGGGAACTTCTAGTGCGGTGGAAGTACTAAACAGCTGCCTCGTGGAGATGACTGGATGTCCTCCAGCTGGCTGTGACTGAACCCTGACAAGACAGAGGTACTGGTGGTGGAGTTGAACAGAAGACAGAACAGGTTGTCCTCTGGAGCCGAAACTGGTTTATTCCTGGGATCTGTGCCATTGAGAACCTCCTCAAGGGTGTGAAACATTGGCGTGTCCTTCGACAGTGGATTGTCATTTGATTTTTAGGTGTCATCTGTTGTCCAGACCAGCTTTCACCATCTTAGGAATATCACCAGGGTTAAGCCCCTAGTTCTGTCTATGGATCTCCCCACCTTGGTACATGCCTCCGTGACATCCAGACTTTATTATTATAATGCGCTCTACCTCAGGGTTTCTGGAGGAAGCCTTCGCCGGCTGCAGCTAGTGCAGAACATGGCCACTAGGCTGCTCACTGGGCAGCCTAAATTCTGCCATATGTCTTGCATGAGCTGCAGTGGCTGCCAGCTAGGTGGAGGATTCTCTTCAAGGTGGGCTTGCTCACCTTTAAGGCCCTACTCGGGCTGGGTCCTGGTTACCTGTCAGACCTTCTTACACCCTCCGTCCCAGTCCACTCCCTCTGGTCCTCATCTAGGGGCCTCCTGGTGATTCCCAGGATGAGGCTCAAAACTGCCGGTGACATGGTGTTCAGTGTCACCAGCTCCATCCTGTGGAATTCGTTGCTGCCATCAATTCGGGAGGCCCCTTCGGTTGAGGCTTTCAAGGTCTGCCTTCAGGTCTTCCTGTTTAATCAGGCCTTCCCGGACCTTAAGCATTAGTCCACCCTGGGCACCCGGCTTATTTGTGTGAGTATCAGCTTTTAGATTTATATTTATTAATCATATTTATCAGGGATTGACAAATTTCAAAATGGCATGCTAGTCCAGGACAACTGGCCTTGCCAAAAATGGTAGTCCCTGAGTTTCGAGTGGTAGTCCAGTGCATTTTATTTATTTTCCTTAGGCACTAGCAGTTAGACTTGCCATTTAGTTATGGGCAACAACACAAAGCTACGTATCCCCCTTGCTCTCTTCCTCCTTTACTGCTGCCTTTGTTTCTCTGATTGTCTTTCACTTAGTTACACTTGTATTCTGCCCAGTGCCTTTTCTTTTTAGGCAGCAAAAAAGTTCAATTCTTGCTCTCCGCTTTGCCTCTATAGCGTTTACTGCTGCTTGCTCATTCTCAATGATCCTGGTCCATCTCCTCTCTTTATTATTTTTTTAATCCATGTACTGCAGTCACAAGAGCAGACACAAGTTAAGCATCCCGAGTCTCTCTTTTGTTTCTGTACCTCCAGTTAGGCCTTTTTACTATGTATGTATTTTTTAGGCAAGTTGTTATTCATTAAATCTCAAGTTATTTGTAAAAATAATGGCCTATGCCTATTCTGTTAGGAAACACAAAAAGCAGTTGTTCGCTCCTGAATATTTACCCTTCTCCTCCTTTGTCACTCGTGTGTGTGTGTGTGTGTGTGTGTGTGTGGGGGGGGAGCGTGGCACCATCTGGCATGAAGATGATTTAGTCTGGTGAGGTTAAAGGCATTTACATTAATTAATCAAACCGCTGCCTCCACACCACGGCTTCCACCCCTTCTCCTCCCCCACCACCTCCTTCGTTCTCATTCCTTACTCCACACTCTAATTTTTTACTGCTGCTCAATTAAAAAAATATTTTTTTTCATATGCTCCACACAGAAAGCGAAGAAATCATGACAGCCAGTGGTCTCTGCTTATTGGGACTAAAATTCAACAGTCTACTAACCGACGACAAACACCGAAAAACACAATCACTGCTCGGGTGTACAACTCTTTCTCGTGACAGAATTAAAGACGGATTGAGCACGTCTCCGATCTGCCTCACCAACCAAATCAACACCGTGGTCAATGGCACTTACCAAAAGGAGCTTGATCACTGATTTGCTGCCACACCTGCCAGGCTGGTGACTTGATCCTCCTCTGTATCCTCGTGGCTGCCACTTGCTCCCGCCTGGTGTTTGCTAGCTCTAAGCCCACTGATCATGTGGCGCCCGCTGTGATGGGTTAGACAACAACGGAATGGCTGGAGCAGTGAGCGCCCTACAGGAGGAAGCTGGTACTGCACAGAAAAATTGTTTTACACTTTAAAAAGCAGTACTAGCCCACGGACGAGTAGCTCAGCTAAAAGTGCTTGTCCCTGGATGAGAACTGGTAGCCCGGGACATTGGGCTATGGGATTTGTCGAACCCTGATATTTATCTATACTGATATTGTATTGTTTTTATATTGATTTATATTATTGTAATGATAGTCTGTTCTTGTTGTTTGGTGCCCAGAGCCTCCAGGATTGGGTGCCAGAAAAATAAAATTTGCCTTGCCTTTCAGAGAAGGATCAGGGACAGCATCCCTTATTGTTCTTTAGATTGTTCCAGCACATCCTTTAGAAAGTTTACACCATGAAAAGAGAGTGAAGTTCCCAAAGTGTTCAGAAACAGAATGACAGACATTGGAACAAGAAGTATCCCTTTTGAATTTGGCATGTATCTGGCTAGGAATTTGAAGATAATGCCAGATGTTAATGCAAGTGTAACCCCCTTGTTCACTGGGGTTACTAGAATCCCACTTAGAACCAGTGGCAGGCAGGGAAAGGCAGCATATGGGATACCAGTTAAATGGGTTTCACACTGTCTCACTCTGTTCTCAGTTGCAGCTGAGCTGGAGTGATAATGTCACCATAGAATTCTCACAGCAGCATAAGCCACAATGGAATGCTAGCAGCAGGGGTTAGCTGTAGAATGTTGGGAGATTCAAGTCAGTTCTGTGTGGAGAGAGCAGTGAGGGAGAGGTGTGCTGCAGTTGGCAGCCCCTCAGAGCCTAGCTCTGATATAGAGCTACATCAGACAAGTGGGTTGTGTGTTCTCACCCTTGAGAGGAACACAGAAGAGACCAGAAGGAAGTGGTAGAGACCGTTCTTAGTGTTGTTCCAGTGCCCCATCCCCGGAGGGATGGGGGGAATTCCAGCATTTCAGGGGCAATCCACTGACCCTGTCTGGAAAGGGAAAAGCTGCCTGAGAGTGAAGTTTGTACTGAGAGTACCTGAGAATTTGTGTGTTTTGGGAAAGAAGCCCTGGGGCACCTGCATACCATGGTGAGTTCTGCTCTGATAAAGAGATTATGTTCACCGAGACAGAGTTTAGTGTAAAAGTATCTGCCTACTGTGGGGTCAAAGGAAGTCTTGCCAAGTACAGTACTTTTAATTTGTGTATGGCTTGGAAGAATCTGCAACAGTGGGGGTCTAGGGTATGGACATAGCCACTTACAGAACTTTTTAAGTCAGGACACCGCTTGTGTACTGTGTAGAATGTTAAATGTGCTAAACGTTTCTAGAGAGCATCTACAACCAGAGATTCAAAGAAAGGTGTTGTATCCAAATGAATGGCCGAGTATAGATTTGGGAGCAAGAGGTAGGAGACCACCCCCCCCCCATCTGGAATAACCAGGTTTACTTCTCCGGGTTCAGTTTGGGCACCTATGGCTTTCTCCCAGGCACTTAGCCAGTGTTTGCAGAAAGCACCCAGACACGGGATTTTGGAGTTTTTCCCTTTAGAGCTAGAAAGTGCTCATGGGTAGTTTAGGGAGCCACCATCAATCGCCATGCCATATGGAAAAGTGTCCTACTACTGGCCGGGGTGCCATGTCAAGAATAGAAGAGAAGTGTACTAGTTCAGGCCGTGTGTGCCCAGATTCATTCTGAACCTGAGGGTTTTGTGTAGTAAAGAAGTGTGCTCTGTACCTCTGTAAATCTGCATTACCAGTGAGTGTAGTCCTGTGGGGGTCCATCTGTGCTTTGTTATTCTCTGTGTTCATGTGAATAAAAGCCACACTCTAGAATCGCATTTCCTGGTTTGGACATTTCAGTTATTGCTTCCAGTGTCCAGATTTATTTGGGTGCCCCTGAACAGAAGTACAAACCTAGCATAATGCTGAGCAACAAGATTTCTCCCCAGGTCCAGGATTACATGATGACTGTAAAACTTCTGTGCCAGGTTATCAAATGAATCTGATTGGTGGGACTCTGGGGAAAAGAAATCACATTTAAGACGAATGCCTTTGGCCTCCTGCCATTATTGAACCTTGTTCGGAGCAGCAATGTGTAAATAAACTGCCAGAGAGACTCCTTCCAACAGGGAAGCTTATATATCTCTCCATGCTAGTGTTGTGTCTGAAGTGGGTTTAAACCACTGACATGTTTGCATATGGAGGACTAAAAAGTAGACATGGAACCAAGGGAGATTTCATCCCCTTGCTTCCAGTGTACTCATTTTTCTGCAGTGACGGGGGGTGGGCTCCTTCCCATAAGAAGGTTGCCAATTATTTTATTTTATTTATTTAACTCTCAGAATCACAATACCTTTGAGTCAGATACTCATTTGCAAAGGCTCCACGTCAGAGGGTGCTCATGTAGAAAATACAATACACAAGGGTTTCAGGCAAGGAATACAAAATAAAGAATACAAAGTGAATATAATGGCAGTAAAATACAGACTTTGGCAGGAATTACAGCAACACACTAATTGCTACAGAAGGAGAAAGTTTGAGGAAAACACACTGAATAGCAACAGGATACTGAGAAAGCAATCTGACAAGGGCTGTTAAATACAGAGGATTAAGGAATAAAGTTGGACAACATGCAGGAGATAAGAAGGGAAGTACTAGAATAGTCAGTGCACAAGGCAGAGTAGGGGAAGTACTAGAATAGTCAGTGCACAAGGCAGAGTAGGGGAAGTACTAGAATAGTCAGTGCACAAGGCAGAGTAGGGGAAGTACTTGGCTAAGCAGAAACCATCTGAGTTGACTTAGTCACCAGTAACAAGTAGAGGGGAGAAATGGGGGGGTGGGGGTGGAGGGATGGGCACCTGCCCAGGCTAGAGACAGTCACAGGTGTTGGTATCAAGTAGGTGCTGACAGAGTTTGGATTTACAAGGACCTAGCTTGGGTTCTGCCAGGACATCAGAATGGAGGCCATTTAGCTAAACAGGTGCTCTATTCATGAATGCCCACTGCCCTTGGGTAGTCCTGCAGAAAGGGACTTGGTATGAGGCTTTGGTGGAACTCCTTATACCATGGGGGGTAACGGTCCAAGTAAAGAGTTTCTTTGCTGAGAGAGGAGTGAGGCCGGCCCATCAGCGTAGTGGTTGGGTTTCTGCTTGTGACGCCGGTGACCCAGGTTTGGTAGCAAGCTCGGGTTGCTGGAGGGCCAGAAAGGGGGGAGAGGGATCAAGTGCCCGACGGGCTGCTCTCCCTCTCCAGGGAGGGTGGGTTGCACTCCTCACTGCAATACTGTCACCTGAGTGACCACAGGTGGAGGTGCAGATGAGGGGGCGGAAACAGGGAGGGGCGGACATCAGCTGAGAGTCCGGAACGGAGGCACCTCTTGGCATGCCCCCATCTCCTTAGGCCCTCCTCATGCACTGACATCCACAGGGAGCAAGAACAGAAAAGCAGGAAAAACAACCAGCAGTAATGCCTGGAGATGGGCCCCAGCATCACGAGACCAGGATCTGGAGGGAGCCGCATGAGTCCATCCACAACTGGGATGATGGATGGGAGGTTTGGAGGCCTCCCACCCCACTCGAGGGGTAATCCGAGGGTGATGACAGGAGGACTCATGAGGGGCTTACAATACCCGGGAGACCTGGCAGGCCAGATGCCTTGGGAGTCCCTGAGGGAAGGTAGGCACTGCAGTGGAGAAGGGAAACACGGGGAACTTGTCCATCATAACATCCAGGGGAACATCAGTAAATGGATAGCAGCCTGGTTGACCGATAGGAAACAGAGGGTGTGCATCTGGGGGGTATATTCAGAATGGTCAGAGGTTACCAGTGGGGTACCGCAGGGTTCCATGCTGGGGCCTTGTCTTTTTAATATTTATATTTCCTCCATGAACACAGCAGAATAAGTCTGGGAATCCAGATTTGCAGATGATATGAGACTGGGCTTACCCATAAATAACCCCCAGGAAGCTGAAACATTACAGATAGCATTAGGAGAATTAGAAAGGTGGGCACTTATCCATAAGTTGACATTCAATGCTGAAAAATGCATTGTGATGCACCTGGGGACAAAAAACCAAAAACATCAGTACAGGTTAAATGATATTACCCTTAAGGAAGTCACCGATGAAAGGGACCTAGGTGTAAGGATATCTAATGACTTATCCTTTAAACTCCACTGTAACTAAGTAGTTAACAAAAGCGAGTGGTATATTGACTTGCATTAGGAGACACATCAGGAGCAGAAATAGGGAAGTGATAGTCCCCCTCTACGGTTCCTTCGTGAGACCCCACATACAGTATTGTGTCTAGCTTTGGGCCCCTGGAGGGAAAACTAAAATAAAAGCACTGGAGAGTGTTCAGAGAAGGGCTACCAAATTAATCAGCAACATAAAGAATCTCAAGTATGAACAGAGACTAAATGAATTAGGAATGTACTCATTGGAATACCGTAGACAAAGGGGAGACATGTGCTTTATATTTAAGGCACCATGGTAATACCATTTAACCTGTATTGATGTTTTTGATTTTTTGTCCCCAGGTGCTTCACAGTTCATTTATCAGCATTGAATGTCAACTAATGGGTTAATACCCACCTTTCCAATTCTCCCAATGCTGTCAGTAGCACGAACAGTAAAAGAAGGTGACAAGACTTTGTATAGATACATTAGTGAAAGGAGAAAGTCCAGAGGGGGTATTGCTAAGATCAAAGGAGATAAGGGGGAGTGTGAGGAGGACCAAGGAAAAGCATCTATCCTAAATAGATACTTTTGTTCAGTATTTACTGAGGAGAAGGTAGGGCAGGGTCCACAGCTCAGCACCATGGACACAGGGGGGAGGGAGGTGTGCACTAGTCCCTTCACAAAAGAAAGGGTCCTAGAAGAGCTCGCTAAGCTCAGGGTGGACAAGGCAATGGGACCTGAAGGCATACATCCCAGGGTACTAAAGGAGCTAAGGGTGGAACTAGCAGAGCCATTAGCAGAACTGTTTAGTGAGTCTCAGAGCACAGGAGAAGTCCCAGAAGACTGGAGAAGGGCTCATGTGATCCTGCTCCACAAGACTGGTAGCACGGAGGAGGCAGGGAACTACAGACCAGTCAGTCTTACCTCAGTAGTGAGCAAGATTATGTAGGCACTCCTTAAGGAAAGGATAGTGCAACACCTGGAAATCGTAGGAGCACAGGATTCAAGACAGCATGGGTTTACAAAAGGAAGGTCCTGTCTCAAACTAATCTCATAGATTTCTTTGACTGAGTAACCAGAGTGGTGGACCAAGGGGGAGCAGTTGATGTCACCTACCTTGACTTCAGCAAAGCTTTCGCTACTGTTCCACATAGAAGATTGATTAATAAGCTGGGTAGGCTCGGGGTGGGTCAAAAGTTGGTCAACTGGGTGACAAACTGGTTGGTGGGCAGAAAACAGAGAGTGGTGGTAAACGGTATACAGCCAGAAGAGATGCAAATCACAAGTGGAGTACCACGAGGATCAGTTCTGGGGATAGTCCTCTTCAATATTTTCATCAGTGACATTGCAGATGGACTGGAGGGTAAGGTTTATCTGTTTGCAGATGACACCAAGATCTGCAACAGAGTAGATGATCCAGATGGGGTGTGCAGAATGAGAAGAGATGTGGATAAACTGGCAAAATGGTCAGAAGAGTGGCAAGTCGGGTTTAACGCAAAGTGCAAGATCATGCACATAGGGAAGAGAAACCCTGAAGTCACATATAGTTTGGGAGGGGAGTTGCTGGCAATCACAAGGGAAGAAAGAGACTTGGACATCATCATCACAGATGACCTGAAATCATCCAAGCAGACCACTAAAGCAGTAGATAAGGCTAGAGGGATGTTGGGGTGTATTAGTAGGGGTATCGCAAGTCGTAAGAGGGAGGTAATAATCCCTCTTTGCAAGACACTGTTAGGCCCCATCTGGAGTACTGCGTGCAGTACTGGAGGCCGCACCTGCACAAGGACATTAACAAAATGGAGACAGTCCAGAGAAGGGCACCCAAAATGGTACAGGGACTGCATCAGAAAACATATGAGGACAGATTAATGGAGCTCAATATGTATACACTAGAGCAAAGGAGGGAGAGAGGTGATATGATCGAGACATACAAACATCTTAAGGGCATTAACAAAGTGAAAGAGTCTAACGTTTCAATATAAGAAAAATAGCAGATCAAGAGGACACAGCATGAGATTAGAGGGAGGCCAATTAAGAGGAAATGTGAGGAAGTTCTTTTTCACAGAAAGGGTGGTGGATGCATGGAATGGCCTACCTCAGGAAGTGATGGATATGAATACAGTGCAGGGCTTCAAACAGGCATGGGATAGGCATAAGGGAGCAATAAAGATGAGTATGAATAGACAGGTTATTGACAGAGTACAGGCCTATAGCACATTCATAAGGTAGAAAAAAATGGGCAGACTGGATGGGCCTTGCAGTCCTTATCTGCCGTCAGCTTCTATGTTTCTGACCCTACTCTGTGGGCACAGCTGGGCCTTGAAGTTAAGATTCAGAACTATAATACAAGAGCACACCCATTACAGATTACGGGTAGGGGTGTTCGGTCCACCAAAAGACAACACTGGTTCTTACTGAGTACAGAAAGTCAGGAACAGTTTGCCAGTAGAGGCTGTGGCTATCAATACTATGGAAGAATTTAAGCATTGGCTAGTTGAGCACTTAAAGAATAATAACATCATGGGCTATCACAAATATAGGCACTAATACTGGCAAGCAGTATGGACGATAGTCTTCTTTGCTTTGACAAACCTATGAAACGTGTGAAATAGCAAAGTTAAAAAAAAAAAAAAGAGAGAGAGAGAGAGGAAGAGAGGAGTGAGACCTTTTAGCCAGTAGGCAGGACTGGTAGTTAAGCCTGCCTTTGAAGTTTAGCCAGCTAGTTTGGTCATAGAGGTCGCAGGTGTGGGTGAGCCTTGTTGCACCTGTAACCAGATGACAGGCTTTGTTTAGGGCGACCTTAATTCTATCAAGTACAGCAGCAGTTGCAGGGCCGTAGATGACAATTCCATAATCAGTTATAGAAAGGACCAAGCTTGTTACTGCAAGGTGAAGGGCATCAGTGGTCATACAGTTCCTGTGGCTGTAGAGTAGCCAAGTTCTTGTGTTCACAGCCCTACAGACTAGGTTAACATGTTCATGATAGGATAGAGAGCAGTCAAGGGTTATCCTGAGATAATTGAAGCTAATAACTTGCTCCAGTGGTAGGTGTTGGCTGTTGAGGATGCTCAGGCATGACTCCTTATGTTTGTTTTGGAGGCTGGCGAATAAGATCACCTTAGTTTTTTTGCAATTAATTATGAGTTTGTGGAGTGCAAACCAGAACTCTATTTCAGTGAAGCTCTTTTGAAGGGTGTTCTCCAAGGGGAGGTGGTCCGAGTAACTGGAAAAGATGACAGCTTTATTTGCATAGAGGAGCAGATTGCTGGAGCAGGCTTGTGGAAGGGTGTTGAGGAAAAGTCTGAAGAGAAGGGGATCGAGAATAGAACCCTGGGGGATGCCGGACAGAATGGGTAGGCTGGAGGAAATGGTGTTGATGATTTTGACATGCTGTGTTCTCCCACTTAGGTAATTGGTGAACCAGGAGGTGCCTCTTGAGAGAGACCGGTGGCAGGGAGGGCAGCTACTAGGAGGGCATAATTAACTGTGTCAAAAGCTTTAGTAAGGTCAATGTAAATGGACCCTATGATGTGACCATGGTCAAGAGCTTTATGGATAAAATCGGTAAATTCAAGAAGGGCTGAGGTGGTGCTATGCCCCTTCCTGAAGCCATGTTGCTGGTGGCATTGCAAATTGTACTTGGCGAGGTATTCATTCAGTTGATCGGATATGATCCTTTCCAAGGCTTTAGACTGAGGGGAAAGGATGGATATTGGGCAATAGTTGCTGTGGGAGGCCCTATCACCACTCTTGTGGACTGGAGTCACTACCGCAGCTTTCCACTGTTGGGGGAATTGTCCTAGACAGAGGGAGAGATTTAGTAGTTTGGTGAGGGGGGAAATGACACCATCAAGTGCGAGGTGTAATAGCTTGAGGTCCAGAGTATCACTACTGAATCTGGGTTTCCCAAGAACTCACTGGATGTACTTTTTGAGTTCAGTCAAGGAGACAATCCAGAAACGGAAGGGTGGGGGTAGAAGTGGGACCAAGATTCAAATGTAAGCCAGACAAATTAGGAGGATTAGAGAAGTCAGGGGTAAGAACACCGCTAAGGTCTGTAAAGGCAGTTTTATAGGTGTCAGCTATGAGCTGGGGGTCTTGGGTTATGACACCACTAGTATTTAACACGGACGGGGGATGTTGGGTTTACCGCTAAGATCTTTTAGTTATCGCAGAATTTCCTCCCATTCCCCCAGGTAGAGGAAAGGCTATCTTTGAAGTGGGCCATTTTAGCAAGGCGAGTCTCATGGGTCTTGTACCTCTGCCAGTCTATAGGGCTGCCAGTGGCCTGTGCTTTTTGCCAGAGGTGGTCCTGTGTGACCATAAGTTTAAGGAGCATGGAGGTGATCCCGGGGTTACTGGAGGCTTTGGTTACCCATTTTCTAAAAGGTGCGAAGATATCACAGGCCATATTAAAAATGGAGATGAAATACACCAAGGCACAGTCAATGCTGTTGGCTGAGTCGAGGCGGGGACCAATCACAGTGTAGGAGGTAGTCCTGGAACAGCTTTAGCTGTCCTCTTTTGAGGATATGACTATATGATGGTTTTACGGGGAGTTTGGGGGAGCGGTTTGACTAGCGACAGAGAACTGGAGAATGGTCACTGAGCGAATCATGTAGGACCTCAGTGTTTGAGAATCTCTCTGGGTGGTTAGCAATTATAAGGTCTAACAGGGTACTATTGCTGGTCCTATAGTTGACCCTTGTGGGAGAGGTCACAAGCTGAGATAGGTCTAAGGCAGTGGCACCATCCCTGAATGGGCTGGCTTCAGGGGCCAATCAATTAATGTTAAAATCACCCAGTAAGACTACCTTGGAGCAATTAGGCAAGTTGGAGACGCATTCCAGGATAGAACTGAAGCCATCTGTGATGTCTCGAGGGGGGATATAAACAGATAGTACTACAAGTGATTTACTCTTCTGGCCTTTCGCAATTTTGACTGCCAGTGTCTGAGCACTATTCCCGGAGGAGAGTTTTGGAAGGACATGCCCCTGTAGTGAGTCAATCAGATAGATGGCACATCCCCCCCTTTTCCCATGTCTATCTTCCCTGAAGAATGTGTACCCATTTAGGGCAACAACAGAGTCTGGTATTTGGGGGGACAACCAGGTTTCCACCACAGCAAGGACATCCAGTCTGTATTGTACAACCCAGACCTGGAGGAGGTAAATTTTAGGCAGTAGGCTGCAGATGTTAACAGAGGTGAACTTGAGACCATTCGAATTGCTGACGGCAGAAGGGGGTTGTGACTCAGGCCCTGGGTTTGGGTGCACATTACCAGACAGCAGTATTAGGAGAAGGCATTGTGAGGCCAGAAGTAGTGTGGGAGTGCTAATTATAGGAACTGAGCAGCAGATTGGTCCAATGAGATTAGGAGAGAGGTATGGTACTATATTTGCAATACCAACGTCTCGCCAGGCTAGAGCTATGCGCGGTAGGATAGGGTTTGGTATGGACTTTGCACTTACAGAAATAGCAGGGTAGGCAAACATTAAGGTAGTACCAATTATGTCATCCAATTTTCAGAACCAGATCTGGAGAATGTCGATTGGCAGCCTACCCGGTCAATATGTCACCAAGGTTATAATGTGGGAAAATAGCACATGGCAGTGCAGTTACAGAGATAGCATTGCACAAGTCAGTTAACGCTATCCCTGTAGCTGTCATCATGTGGGATGAACAGGACAAGAGGTGATGTGCATGGCACGTTGCCGAGCTGCTCCCATGGTGCAGGGGATAAGGCAACGAGCAGCTAGAGCAGTGAAATGTATGGATGACCAGAGTTCTACTCCTGGTCCTGCGACTCTTTTGTTTTCTCCATCCTGCCGCCTTTCATTTTTAATTTGTCTGCCCCTCCACCCTGGATGTTTGCCCCTGTGCCCTCCCAACAGAACTACCATCCCCCCGTCCTTGAATTGCCCCCCAAGGTTCCTCCCCATCCTCGAGTTGCCTCCCCCCCAAGAGGTGATTATTTATAGGTGGGGGTGCAGGGACGAAGCCCCCCATAAAGGGGAATGTGGTGTGCAAAGCCCCCCACAAACACACAATGTAGCTTTTCATTCTTTTTTTCTCCATGGCAATACTTGGTGTTTATCCTGAGCACTACCATTCATGTCAGCATTTTTCATGCACGGTTTTTGACCATGCTGTATTTGTTCTCGATGTTATAACGTAGTACCGATCAGCAGACATGCAAAGAAGTATATCACCATAGTAGAAGTCATCATTTTTAGGGAAGCAATTTTCCCTGGCATTGAGAGATTAAGGATATGCCATCTCTTAATTTCTCCTTTTAGTTTATTAATGAGCAGGGTAAGGTTAGTGGAAGAAATTTTAGATACTTCTGCAGTAAATTGAATTCCTAAATATTTATGCAAAATTGGGGACCATGCTATTCAGAAAGGAGTTACATCTTGATCCTTGCATTTCTTGTTGAGAAGAACTACCTGAGTTTTAGATCTGTTCATTTTTAGCCCTGATAGCAACTCAAATGTGTGGAAGAGGTACGAAAGTGGAGGGAAACTGGGTTTGACATCTTTTACCAATACCAAGCCATGATTTGCATACAGTGTTGTGTGATATTGTTTTGAGCAAATAGGTATACTACCTATATATGTGTGAACCCGTACAGCAGCTATTCAGAGCTCTATGGCCAGAACAAATATAAATGGGAGTGAGAACAGCCCTGACATGTGCCTCTCACTAGCTGAAAAAGAGACAAGACTGTGGAGTTAGTAAGCACTATCCCTGCTGGCTGGTTGTATGGAGTCTGAGTCCACTGCCTGAAGTTAGGGCCAAATCCCATATGGTTTTTAACACAGCATAGAGCTATCCCCACTACACTGAGCCAAATATTTTCTCAAAATCTAATGCAGCTGCTGTGGCTGGAGTGGGAGCAGAGATCACAACCTTTATGATAGAAATTAAAGCTCCGTGATTTATTTATTTTTTTATTTAAAATTTTGATAACCAGGAAAGGCAGACTGAACCGAAGCTCATTTCCAGGAGCCACCTGGGGGAAAGAAATGAGGAGGAGAATAAACAGAATTGCAAGCAAACAACAACGGGCAGTACAAAACAAAATATGATTACAGCAAACATAAATTAGAATAAAAATAACATTTCATTAACAAGAAGTTTCCAACATGTCAAACTGACAGAGAATGAGTGAACAGAAATAAATAAGTGCCATAGGTATAAGAGACATGGGCTATCAATATGTTAGATATGAAGTGCTTATGGGAGACAAGATGGGGGAGAGTAGTCAAGGAGAGGTAAGGGCTAGAGTTGTGGTGAGCTAGGAGGAAGGAGGCAGGGTGGAGTAGGGTAGAGACACGGGCAGTCAGAGTGAGGGAGACGACATATAAAGGACTTGAGAAGTGAGCATGGGGAGTGGCGAGCTTCCTAGGGATGCTGGTTCCACAGAGAAGAATGATGATAGGAAAAAGCAGATGCCCCAGTCTCTGAGTGAGGGTGGGGTAGAGAGAAGGAACAGGTGTCCCTGGAGTGAAGAGAGTAGGTAGAGAAGTGAGCAGGTGATAAACAGGAGGAGAGATAAGAGGGCAGGGGCCCAAACCAGTATTTGGCAATTAGGGAGAGGCTGTGGACCAGGTGCCTGTGGGATGACAGCACAATGGAAAGAGAGGAGTAGAAGAGACAGTAGTGAGTGGGGGGGGGGGTAGCAAAGTGACAGAAAGAATTTAGGAGAGTGCCAAGTTTAGAGAGGGAAGTCACAGGGGCAGAAGCATAAACAATGTCAGCATAATCTAAGATGGGTAAAATTGTTTTGGTGACTAGGCCACGGCAGGTAGATAAAGGTAGGCAAAGAATTGGCTGGAAGATAGACTGTAATGGGTGGTTGTGGGGGGGGACTCTCATCTTCTAGGCCAGTGACCAGCGGTGTGCCACAGGGTTCTGTGCTGGGGCCAGTGTTGTTTGGTCTGTTCATATCGGACATTGCACATAGGGTTGGGAGCAAGATCAGTTTGTTCACTTATGACACCAAGATGGGGGCTGTTGTGGATGACACAGAGGGGTTGCAGAAGCTACTGGATGACCTAACCAGACTTGAGGAGTGGTCGACAAGGTGGCAACTGGGGTTTAATACATAGAAGTGCAAAGTTATGTACTTCGGGGTGAAGAACCTGAGGAGGAAATATTGGTTGAGTAGGGTGCGGTTGGGTGTCACTGAGGAGGAGAAGGATCTTGGGATATTAGTAATGGGGAGCATGAACAACTCTGCTCAGTGCAGGAAGGCTAAGGCTAATAGGATGCTGGGGTGCACTGCACGGGGGTTCTCATCCAGACACAAGGATGTGATCATGCCCCTGTACAGGTACTTGGTCAGGCCACATTTGGAGTACTGCATGCAGTACTGGAGTCCATGTCTGATGAAGGATATCAGGCTGCTTGAGGCGGTGCAGCATAGGGCAACAAAAATAATATGGGGGATGAAAGGCAGAATCTACCAAGAAAGGATGAAACACTTGAGTTTGTACACCCTGGGGGAGAGAAGGGATTGGGGGATATGACTGAAACTTTCAAATACTTTAGGAGGATCAACAAACCTGGCACAAAGGGGTTGTTTAAGCTGAGGAAGTGAAGGGATACAAGGGAGCATGGGCTAAGACTGAAGGGTGGCAGATTCAGGAGGGAGATGAGGAGGCATTATTTCACTGAGAGGGTGGTGTTGAAATGGAATGCTCTCCCAGAGGAGGGGGTGGCATGCAGGATGGTGGGCAGTTTCCATCAAGCATGGGACAGGGCAAGGGGGGCTGGGTAAGCAACGTTGAGCGGTTTCCAAGGGTGAGAGGGAGATGGGGAGTGGGGCAGCTGCAGTATAGGGGTGCTAGCTACGCATTCGAGCAGACTTGATAGACTATGAGGCCTGTTTCTCCTGGCAAGTTTTGCAAGTTCATAATTTTTGTGACGGTAGAGGATGCCGAGTTTTGGGTGGAGTTTTGTGCAGACAGTGTCTGTATGGGAAGAGAAGTTTAGGTAACGATCCAGTCATACTCCTAACTATTTGAAAGTATGGACCTCCTCAAGGAGGGAGCCATACAGAGTGACGAACACAGGGGTGGGTTGAAGTCTAGACAGCCTCTGTCTGGAACCAAACAAACAGAAACAGTTCTCTTTGAGTTTAGTTTAAGCTGGTTAGCCTGGAACCAGAGTTGTACTTTGTCAAAGGTGTGTTCTGAGAGAGTAACATCACTGATGGTGGAGCCAGAGAAGTAAATCACGGTGTCATCCATGTACATATGTATGTTGGACACAGAGCAGGTGGAAGGTAGACCATTTATAAAGACTGAAAAAAGAATGGAAATGAGTATAGAGCCTTGGGGTATGCCTCCAAGGATAGTGAGGGGGAGGATAGGGCATTGCCAACTAGGACCGATTGTTGTCCGTTATGCAGGAAGGAGCTGTACCAATTGACTGCAGTTTGAGACATCCTGAGGGAGTGGAGTTTGTAGAACAGTAGGTGGTGGGAAACAGAATCAAATGCCTTCACCAGGTCTATAAAAATGAAGTCTCAACTGTGGCGGCAGGGTCAGAGATAGGTGAGCCATCAAGTTTAAGGACTAGAGGAGCAAGAGAAGCTGGGGGGGGGGCTAACATTCCAGAAACTTGTAAGGGAGCCAGAGTCAGCCTGTAGTTGTGACAAAGTAAGCAGCTTTAGCCTTGCGGATAGCGTTGGTGCAAGCGTTTCTATGGGCTTTGTACAGAAGTAGGATTGCAGGGGACTTGGATGATTTAAATTGTGTCCAGCATTTGTCCCAGACTTTGCAGAGGGATAAGAGGTTGGGAGTGGTCCGCAGGTGGTGGTGACATTTAACTTTTGCCCTTTTCAGAGGGGCATGGGGATTCCAGATCTGTATCAGTCAGTGAAGATTTGATGGGCCAAATCAACACCAGGGGCAGACAGCACTGGGGACCAGTCAACACTAGATAGGTCTTGGAGTAAGGTAGCAGCATCAAGGGCATGGAGAGGGAGATACCAGATATATTTGGGGGTTGAAAGGGGGACAGTAACTTTTCTTACACAGTAGATGATGCAGTGATCACTGAGGGTATCTGGGAGGAGACCAGCAGCAGTGATCCTGTGGGGGTGCGACGAGAGCACCCAGTCAAGGAGGGAGTGTTTTGGGGAGTGGATTTAGGCAGGTAGGCTCTGAGATCAATTGCGTGAGGTTTAGTGACTCGATCTTGAGGAGGGTGGGTTTTGCAGATGGGGAGAGCCAATCTAGATTAAAATCTTCGAGTAGGACGAGATCACCCTTGTTCGAGTGGGAGGAGATGGAGGAGATACGAGGGCATCGTGAGCTGCTTTGGGGTGGAGTAGAGTACACTGATGAAGATTGGGATGATGGAAGGAAAGGAAAGGAGTACGACGAGGAGTTTGTGTGAGGTGGGAATGGATTTGATTATTGTGATGGAGCAGGACAGTTTGTCTCACATACATGGCTACACCACCGCCGCGTTTGCCATGATCCTGGCAGTAGAGATTGTAATTGGGGATGAGGACAGAAAAGTCTGGAATCCTGGCAGACAGCCAGGATTTTATGATACACAAGACATCAGGGGTATACCAAGTGACCCAAATTTTAAGGGGCCCCTTTTGGGTAGGAGACTTCTACGTTCAGGTGGACGAGAAGGAGAACTTTTGGTGGGAGGGGTGGGGGTGCCCTGGGTTGGGCTCAAGATCTCCACTTAGGAGTAGAAGATAGAGTGCAAGAAAGGCAAAAAACATCTATTTTGGTTAGGGCCTTGAAAAGGGGTGACGCTTGTAATGTATGCAAAGGTAGCATGTGATGGAATATCATTTTTTAAGAATTAGAGGCAGCTAATTGAGGGGCAGGTAGGGGAGGCTGCAAGAGTGTTGGAAAGGGAGAAGTCCTTTAAAGATGGTAGTTTGTCACTAGGGCATTGGTCAGAGGGCACTGAGTCAGAGAGAGTAAGTAGTGCCGCTAGAACAGAAAGGAGAATGACTATCTGTAGCAGCCGAGTCTAGTGTGTGTGTGTGTGGGGGGGCGGAGAATGAAAACAAAATTTTCCTGGGTAGGTTGAGAGAGTGAACCCAAGTCTAGAAATAACTTGGCCTATGGGATTTACTTACCAGTACTCTAATTGACTCAAGGGGAGGTGTCATGGAGTAGTGGGACTGGAGGGCATGGGGGATGGAAAATGTTGCAGAGAGAGTAGAACTGTAACAACACTGCTATGAGAATGAAGTCAAAAGTGCAGGCAGGGTCTGATTTGCTGGAAAAATGGTAATGAGCACCAGCTAATTTTAGAAAGACTGGAATAGGGACAGCCAAGAAGGGAAGGGGAGGTGTGGGGCATACCAAGTGAGACCTAGCAGCAGGTGTGTGAAACTTGGCTGATTGATTATTTCAGCCACACTGCTCTATAAAACGACACACCCGTTGGGTTGGAATGTGGTTGTAGAGGGAGGGTGGGAAGACTTTAGCGGTGCCATGCAAAGTGCGGCACTGCCCAGTATGCGTTTGAACACAGGAGGCTGAAGCAGGCTGTTTCCCATACCTAGGGCTGAGCTGCGGGGTCCAGGGCTGATCCTGGCATGGGGGAGATGAGGTGGATTAGCCCTTACTATCCTGGGGCATCCTGCAGCTGCTGCTTCTATTTCCCATGTTTGGAAAAAAGGAGGGGAAAAAAGGGGCTAGCAGTATAGCCCAGAGATTAGAGTAATGAGCTGTGAATGAGCTTGGTACATCCAGCAGACCTGGGTTTGATTCCCATAACCTCCACTTGCATACTGTGTGACTTTGAGCAAGTCACTTAACCTCCTCAGTGTTGGGTCACCCTTGAAAACAGGCACTTGTGCCTAGTGGGCCTTATCTGGTTACCAAAGAATAACAAGAAAAAAACACAGAAACGGTGAGTACAACTGGGTGAGAGAGGACTGATGAGATGTAGGAAAGGTTGGGACAAGCTAGAGTAGCATGTGGGTGCAGATGAGAAGACAAGATGGCTATAGGAGAAAAAACAGTGGGACTGTAACCCTGTGTGGAGCCTGCAAGAGCAGGTAATGCTAAGGACAGAGTAGCTAGCCCAGGGAGAGACCAGTAAGTGCAGGATAGGCAGCAGAAAATAGAAAAGAGCTGAATTCAGGGGAGACACTAAAACAGACTGATAGTAGGGCAGAGCACATACAGAACCCAGGAAAATGCATACAGAAACAGGCAAAGCAGCAACTAAACTGTGTAAAAATGTTAAAGCACGATAAGACATTAATTAACGTACTGCATAAATTCATGGGATACAACAACATTGGCACTGGATTAGGCAATGCAAATACAATCAGCTGTGGTCTGCCGACACTTAAAGAGTCGCAATTAATGTATGCACTATTTGGTGCCAAAGCTGTGTTCTGCACCACATGCAATGCGTTCGAACACAGGAGGCTGAAGCAGACCATCTCCCATACCTGTGGCTGAGCTGTGTGATCCGGGGCCAATCCTGGCATGGCGGAGTATGGAGTGGATTAGCCCTCACTACCCTGGGGCATCCTGCAACCGCGACTGCTATTTCTGATGTCTAGAGCTGAGCTGCAGGGTCCAGGGCCGATCCTGGTGTGGGGAAAGATGGGGTGGATTAGCCCTTACTACCCTGGGGCATCCTGCGACTGCTATTTCTGATGTCTAGGGCCGAGCTGCAGGGTCCAGGGCCGATCCTGGTGTGAGGAAGGATGGGGTGGATTAGCCCTTACTACCCTGGGGCATCCTGCAACTGCGACTGCTATTTCTGATGTCTAGGGCTGAGCTACAGGGTCCAGGGCCCATCCTGGTGTGGGGAAGGATGGGTTGGATTAGCCCTTACTACCCTGGGGCATCCTGCAACTGTGGTTGCTATTTCCGATGATGATCAGCACTGTATCTCTTACAATGAAGCCCACTTGCAAGACATGAATTAATCTTGGGAGAATAGTTTCCAATAATGTTGCTAGTGCTTTAGCTATCACTTTTGTGTCAGTGTTAATAAGGGGTATTGGGCTGAAGCTGGAGGGGAATGGTGGATCTTTATATTCAGAGAGTACCTTTGAACACAGGTGCTCATTTACAAAGGTTCCACATCAAAGCAGTTACAAACAGAACAAAAAACAATTACAGCAATTTCAATGGAATGTAGTCAGTACAAACACAACATATAACGGTAAGTAGGGTAAGAACAGTTACACTACTGTGTGAGGTTTTAGGAATTTCGATGCATGATTTTGGATTACTGGTGGCAAGGGCAGTTGGAGTTGGGGGGAAGAGGGCTGCACTCAAAGCTTTTATAAATTGGGCAATGTTTGGTAGGCTAAGAATTAATTCATTTAGTTCATCCAGATTGCTGCCTGTACAGAAAAGAAGTGATTCCTTAGATTGGTTCTTCAGTTTGGAAGTTCTAGAGTAGATCTTGACATGCTTCTAGTGCCATACTGATTGTCAACATGTTGAAGCAGTTTCATATGGCCAGAGGGGTGAAACTCAGTAGTGCTTTTTGGCAAGCAGACAGCATTGGTATTTTATTCTGTGATGCAGGGGTAGAGAGTTCGTCAGTGAGTCTAGGGTGCAGGTATGGGCGAGCTTATCAGCTCCTAGAACAAATCAACAAGCTTTACTGCAGAACACCATAATCCTATTTAATGAAGTGTCACAAGCAGCAGCATACACAGGGAGATTATAGTCAATGAGGGACGGTGCTAGAGACCAGGCGTCTGACTCCCGGTGTGAGGTTGTGGCAGTTCCAGTACAAGGCACATTGTCTTTAGTTAGCAGTAGCCATGATTTTTGTCCACATGCGGGGCAAATGAAAGAGTATCATCCAGAAAGACACCAATGTATTTAAAAGTTTGTACTTGTTCCAAACTTTGTCCCTTTTGTTCAGGATGACCAGTTGGGGGATCTTTTTTTTCAGTTGTAGGCTCAAGAAGAGCATAGTTTTCATTTTTTTATAGTTCAGCACCAACTTGTTGGCAGTGAATCATTTTTCCAGGTACTCATAAATTGGTCTGGAGGTCTGTGGTGATTTTACAGTGGCTGGTATTTCTGGAGAAGATGACTGCATCATCTGCATATAGTAGTACCCTAGTAGACCGGCAGGCCTCAGGTAGATTAATAAACAGTCCAAATAGGAGGGAGCCAAGAAGTGAGGCTTGGGGCACCCCAATTGAAACACTCCTTGTGTCAGAGAGAGCCATCTATTTTTACGCACTGAGATTGGTTAAAGAGGTAGCTTTGAAACCACATTACCATGTCCAGTGATAGACGAAGGGAGGAGAGCTTGTCAGGAAGCAGCTTCTGATGGACTAAGTCAAAGGTCTTGGTTAGGTCAAAATAAATGGCTCCAACCATGCCTCCCCTGTCGAGTGCTCCATGCAGGTAGCTGGTGAGTTCAGTAAGGCAGCGCTAGTACTATGCAGCTTTTGACCCATACTGTTGTAGGCAGCACTGGATGTTGTATTTCTCCAGATGGCAACCAGTTAGTCCACAGACCCCTCCAGGGCCTTTTGGGGGCAGGATGGAGATTGGTCTATAGTCTGCCAGGTTAAAGTGGTCACCATTTTTGAAGACAGGTGTAACTAGTGTAGACCTGCATGCCCTGCAGACCCTCATGTATGCTAACACACTTAGTGCAGTATATGGTACACATACATTTATGCATAGCAAAGTAGAATGTAGTGCAGTTCTATGTGCTTCTGTAATACATATGTGCATATGATGATAGTATGCTAACAGGGCTAATGTGCTAGGTAACCTTTGGCCCAAATAGTGTTAGTATTGCTTCATGCAGGCTTCATGATACAGCTGGCATATCTTTTATTATTGTGCTAACTAAGCATTTCTGTATTATAACTCAGAACTGGCATCGGCTAGTTCCTAACTGATTTCTGTACATTATGTGCCCAGCTACTGTTATGGGGTAGTGTTAGAGTGCCACCTACAGCTTTTACCCTACTGCAAGGATCAGCACTTCCTTATGAAATATTGTATTGTTCTCAAACTAGTTGTCGTTAGCATTATATTATCAGTGTGTCTACATGCAGAACTAAGGATAAGCTGTCTTCCGAGCTAACTGTCCACCAGTAGAATTGCTGTATTTACTATCTACCTTCCTCTTATCTCTAAGAATAAGAGTTTGTGTAAGATGGTTTTTCACTGAGTTTGACGACACTTCAGTGTGTATGAGGAGGTTCAGAACTCCCAGCTGTGGTAAGCTGTCCTTTTTTTACATGTATTTGGGGAATAAACCTTCATTCTGTGAGACCTGGCTTTTGTGTCACGTTTGGCCAACAGGTGTAGAATCTGCCAGCCAAGCAATGGCAACACTTTCAAACCCCAGGGAACTGTGAGTACTGAAGAGAAAAGTTGAAGATCTTTTTTTGGGGGGAGGGATTCTTCAAGCGCCAGTGCTAGCAACTTCTTATCAATTGTGTCACCACCAACTGTGGTGTTACTCAATACTCCTTTTATGTACTTTGGGTGTCATAGATTGAGATTCTTGAATTTAGGGTGTTCAGTCTCGGAGTTATTCTGCTAGGTGCTTCATATTCTCTTTTATGAGTTGCACATGGTGTAATGATTGAGATGACCATGCTTAGATCTGTGAAGGCTGTGTTGAATTTGTTTGCTAATTTTCCTGAGTCTGTGATCTCAGATCCATCAACAATTAGCATTTACAGCAATGTTTCTGGCTCCTGCCCAGAAGCTCAGAAATGTTTTCCCAAAAATGTTTCCCATTGTTTCAATGTATGGTTTGTTGGGCCTTACAATATTCAGATTTGGCCAGACTGATCAGCCTGGAGCATTTAATATGAGCTTCTCTGTACTTGTGTAGATGTGCAGGTAATCCAAAATTCATTTGCTAAGGACCATTTGTTGTCCCCATCTCTCATGAGGGTCAGGAGTTCTGGGATGATCCATCCTGCTAAACTGCCCCGCATCTTACACTTTTTGTTGGGGGCAAACATGTTACAGGCTGAGGCGAATTCCTCTATTAGAAAGTCAAGGGCAGTGTCTATGTCGGGGATTACATCCAGGTAGCATCAATCTATGTTGGCTAGGTAGAATTTAAAAGCCATCACTTTGTCTTTCTGAAGTACCTGATTGGTGGCATATCTGGAAGGAGGCTCGATCTGTTTAGTTGACCATGAGCATTGCACTGGAGAATCTTTTCCTTCTTTAGGCAAAACCATTATAGTAGCTTCAAGAAGGAGAGGCTGGAAGAATAGATTGTTGGTGGACTTCAAGCATCATATGTGAAAGTGAAGGCAGACAATATCATTGAGTAGTTGATATATGTCCACTGGAAACATCCTCCTGGCGGCTTTATGCTGAGACAGAGGGGCAAGCGACTTCTTGATGTCTAGGAGAGTAAGGGGTGCCTCCAGGAGAATAGTTTGTGCCTCCTGTAACTTGGGGAGATGGAGAGAAGAGATGAAGCTTTGAAATAATGTTGGGTCCAAAGAGCCTTTGGATTTATACAGTCTGGTAGAAATCTTGCACAGGTTGGTTGTTTTCCAGCAATTTTGTCTTAAAGATGCCTGCAGGGTCATGCAGCATGGCAATGTGCCGTTCAGCTTTTTGTTTCTTGAGCCTATCAGAAAGCAACTTACTCACCTTCTCTCTACTGTCCCAGTATCTGTGCCTCATTCTGTTAATTGCTAGCCAAGTCTTCCTGGTGAGTAGCAAATTAAGTTCCATTCGGAGCTTAGTAATCTCCATAAGGAGGTTTTGATCATTTAACTAGGGTTGGATTTGTATGCTGCTGTCTTCTGTGTGCATTTGGCTTCCCTATGTCTGTGTCTGTGCATTATACCCCATTATAAAATGAATAGTGAATTTCCTGCATTCTGATTGGCCAAGAGAGTTTAAAATCCAGTGCCATAAGGTGTAACAAATCAATGGATTGGGAACCATTTTGGCAACCAGTATGTATTTATTTTTACTTTTGTTTACCAGGAGGAACAATCAGCCATAGGCCCGTTTTCATGCATGACTCGGGACCATAAAGTACAGTCAAAAGAGAGATTCCTCTGGAGAACAGAGTGCAGGGAAGGCTGCTGTGGGCTACCTAGCCCAATACCTGCACCCAAAAGGCCAGACCAGAAGAGAGAAAGAGAGAGACTTTGGAGATTTTGCTGCCTAAAGAGAGAGAGAGAATTTGGAGTTTTGTTATCCACAGAGAGAGAGAGAGAGAGAGAGAGATTGTGGAGTTTCACTGCAGAGAAAGAGAATTTAGGCGTTCTGCTGCCTGAAAAAATAGATGTGAAGTCAGAGAGAGTTTGAAGTTGCTGTGTGAAGAGCAGAGACTGTAAGTTTTGCAGTTTGAAAATAAAAGTTATGCAGCCTGGGAATTTGCAGTTTGAGAGTTTGCAGCCTGTGTGGAGAGAAGTTGCAGTCTGGAGCAAAAGACTGTAATTTTGCAACCTGGAGTTTGGGAAGATTGCGGCAGAGAAAGTGAGAGACTGCATCACCGTGTTTTTCCCCTCAGAGGGGCAAGAAGTTAGAGACTGCTGTTATGCTCATAGCCAAAGTGACTATTTGTGCTGGGGTTAGAGACTTGGCCATATACCCAGCTGAAAGTGCTTCTGTGCATAAGCTGTAAGCTGCACACAAAAGTCTAGGGGACCAAGTCTGCCCAGTCCCCAGACCAATCTGAGAAGAGGACCAGAGAGGAAGATGAGGAGAGGCCTGCCTGGTGAACACTCTCCACAAAGGCCTCAGAGTCAAAGATTTTAAAGGTCAGGCATGTGAAGACCAATGTTCCTCATCTCTTCAGTCAGCCCTGCAGCTGTGGTCCACCACCAACAATCCCCGATACCAGCACAGTACCGAGAACTAAGTTCCTGCACCTTCACCTTTTTGAATTTCAAACTGTAAGTACCCATGAGCTGCAGCTATGGGGAGTCTTTATTTAGCTAGCTAGCTAGTCAGCAGAGGCGGTAAGTCCTGGGCTGGACTGCGCCATGTTTCAAGCTGCGCTCAGGCATCCAAGTTAAAAACAATCTACGGTATTACTGTTAAAGTTATTTGGGCCCCAAAAAAAGTCCCCCAGTGTCTAAATATGTGCTGAGATGTGGTACCCATTGAAATGGACTATACACTCTTAGCAGATGCCATGGGAAGCCAGGTGCACCCACAGGTGGGGGGGGCGGATACTGCGTGGGGTAACGTTGAACAGTTATTGTGATATTTTTCCCTTCCCTCCAATAAATATTGTTCATATTATATGCTGGTACTGTGAATCATTGCAAGAGGGGGGAATTATTATTGTTGGGGGGGAGGAATTGTCTTTGGGGCAGGTAGAGAGAGAGAAATAGTAAAGATGCCACACTGCATCAGGGTGCAGAGGCAAAAAGTAGTCAATAGTGCAATATAGAGAAGTCTCGCACTCATCATTCACAAGAAAAAGCAGCTTACATGAGGTCCAAGTGCAAACAAATTATATTGCAAGGTGCCAGTAAAAACACAGTTCCTAACACAGTTCAGAATATATAATTCCTTTATAAACTGCAATTGCTGAGGTTAGAAGAAAAAAGGACACAGAGACTGAAAGAACATTTTATTTTGCCTCTGTACATAGTTATTATGAACAAGTTTATTTTTTCATGTTACTGCTACTGTTAATAAATAGTTTTGGTGAATTCAGCAACTGCTCCTGGTCTTCCGTATGCTTTCTGACATGTGCCTCAATGACAGATGGTATGAGAAGTGGGATTTAAGCTGTGCATAGCCTAAAACAGGAGATTTGTGCGTGGGTACTGGACCTAGTACCAAGGAAGCACAGAAGAAGGTATGGATTCTGCAGCAGGAAGTCCAGGGGTGATTACCAGGAGAATGGCAGCCAAACTAGCAGTGACAGAAGTCCAGTCTGAGATTGTACAGCCAGCACAAGTTATGAAAAAAGAACAGGCGGTGACATGATCTGAAAGCCTGATGGACTTTTTCAAATGGTGGGCTATACAATAAAAAGAGACTGAAAAGCAGAGAGAAAAACAGATTCAACGTTTAGAAGAGCAGATGAGAGAAGAGATGCAGCAACGGGAGCAGCGATGGCTGGATGTCTTGCAAGCTATCAAATGCAGACGATCCGGCACAAATCCAGATGAGCAACAAGATGTAAGCAACTTAAAAGCCATTAAACTTACAAAGTTGTGTCCCTCACATGATATTGAGGCATATCTGACAACCTTTGAAAGAGTTGCCACAGCCTGCCAATGGCCAAAGCAGCAATGGACAATCAGACTGGTACTCTACCTGACAGGGAAAGCCTAACTTGCCTACAGCAGTATGGACACTACACAGTCAGAAAAATATGACCTGGTGAAAAGCAAAATCCTGACAAGGTATGACATCTCTGGAGAGACCTACAGGTAGAGATTTCGATCTCTGAGGTACAACTCGGTCGATAATCCTCGAGAAGCAGTCACCCAACCCAGAGAACTCCAGATAAAATGGATCCAACCAGACAGCACAACAGTCCCACAGATCATCAACACATTTGCCATGGAGCAACTCATCAACATCTTGCCTACAGATGTGCAGCTGTGGGTAAAGGAACAATGACCAGAGAGTGGGTAAAAGGCAGTTTCTTTGGCCGAGGACTACCAAATGGCCAGACAGATGCCACTGCAGCGAGGTAACAGCCAAGCACTGGTAAGACACTCTTTTTCCCCATTTAAACTCAAACCCTGGTAAGAACTCTGAAGGGGGTAACAAATCTACGCCCAAAGATGTTATTTGCTATAACTGTAATGAGCCAGGCCATTTTGCAAGAAACTGTCATAGTAAGGAGAGTGGCACGGGAGCAGATTTGTCCTTGGCAAATTGGGGCAAGTACTTAACAGATGTGAAGGTGGGGGATACGACTGTGAAGGGACTTAATGATTCGGAATGCAGACAGATCCTAGTGCATGTTAAAGTGCTGGGAAAACACTGTGCAAAGGGACCAGGTACTGGTGTCATCTGCATCCATGGGGACACTTGATATTATCCCACCACCCCAGTGACTCTGACCATTAAGGGTGTGTCGCACCAAATAAAAGTGGGGGTAGTACCTAAGATACCTATACCTGTGATTATCGGAAATGACTTTCCAGGGTTTACTGAGCTGATCAAAGAAGGAGTAAAGCCTGATGTTGCAGTAGCTGTGGTGACAAGATTGCAGGCAAAGAAAATTTCAGATGGTGGGGACACTTCATTTCAAAGATTTTGATTCAGAATTATTTGAGCACAGCTCCAAGATCCGGAAATCTAGGAAAGAAAGACGAAGCCTGAAGAAGCTGTGGCAACAAATGACTGATGGACATAAAGGGTTAAAATATGAAAATGCTGAAACTAAATTGATAACTGACTGAGATTTTCTTTCAGAACAAGCTAACAATGTTTCTCTCCAGGATTATTTTAAACAGCTGGGGGTAAAACCAAAACAGGGTGGACTAATGTTTAAAAAATGTAATGGGTTACTGTACAGAGTTTGGGTTAAGCCTTAGACACAGGAACAAATAGAACAATTGGTTATACCACAGAAGTATAGAACAGAATTATTACAGACAGCACATGCTAGTCCTATGGCTGATCACTCAGGGAGGGATCGTACCTGTGCCAGATTGCTGTATAGATTTTACTGGCTTGGAATTCATTAAGATGTTGTTACCTATTGTAATTCCTGTGCTGAGTGTCAGAAAGTAGTCCCAGTCACTAGAAAAGACAAGGTGCCACTGGTGCCCCTACCCTTCATAGCTGTGCCTCTTGAAAGAATTGCAATGGATGTGGTTGGTCCTTTAGACAAAAGCAAAAAGGGTAATAGATTTATCCTGGTAGTATGTGACTATGCTACTCGATACCCAGAAGCAGTTCGTACTGTTACAGCCCCAGATGTTGCAGCAGAGCTTGCCAAAATTTTCAGCAGAGTGGGCATATCTAAAGAAATTATTACTGATCAGGGTACTAATTTTGGTGCTGCATTGCTTAAGGAGCTATACAGACTGCTAGGTATCACTGCCATAAGAACCTCCCCTTCTCACCTTCAGACAGACGGTCTTGTTGAGTGTTTTAACCAAACCCTAAAACGCATGTAAAAAAGGTTTGTAAAAGGGGAAGGGAAAGATTGGGACCAATACTTGCCTTACCTACAGAAAAGTACCACAGGCACCAACAGGGTTTTCACCATTTGAAATGCATGGTAGGCAGCCAAGAGGGCCACTGGATGTGATTAAAGAAACGTGGGAAGATAATCTCACTCAGAAACAATCTGTAACATTTTATGTGTGTGCCCTAAGAAAGAAGCTGGCAAAATACGTTGAAATTGCCCATAGTAATCAGGAAGATGCTCAAAACCAGCAGAAGATATATTATGACCATGTGGTAAAAGAAAAAGTTTTCAAGCCAGGTGAAAAGGTTTTGCTGCCGCTACCCACAACAGAAAATAAGCTGTTAATGAAGTGGCAAGGGCCTTATAAAATTCTTAGATGTACTGGCACTGTTAACTACGAGATTGAGACCCCTGACAGGAAAAATCCTATTAAAATGTACCATGCTAACCTCCTTAAGAAATGGGTTGAAAAAAATGCCAAAAGCTGCACTGCTAGTGTTACCAGAAACTGATAAGGAAGATATTGATGTAGCTTATGATAGATGGGAACAAACTGTAAATACTGATGCTGTAAAGGTGAATGTTTCCTTAACCTCAGAACAAACTGCAGACATTAGTAATGTGCTAAAGACATTTAACAGTACTTTTACCACGGTACCAGGCCAAGCGAAAGGGGTTGAGCACATAATAGTGACAAGGAATGCTCGTCCTAATAGGCAAAAGACATACAGGTTGCTAGAGCGGTTAAGAGCTGATGTGGTTAAGGAAATACAAAAAATGAAAGAACTGGGTATCACAGAGGAGTCGAGGAGTGCTTGGTCATCTCCCATGGTAATTGTAAACGAAAAAAGGGGGTGTTAGAACCTGCCTTGATTTTAGGAAACTTAAATCAAGTGTCAGAATTTGACAGTTATCCTATGCCCAGAATAGATGATTTGGTGGACAGACTGGGGAGTGCAAAGTATATCGGTACCCTTGATCTCGCCAAGGGTTACTGGCAAATATCTTCAGCTAAAGACTCCAGATATAAAACTGCAATAATAACGGGCTTTGCCTTTTCCCCATAGGGAAACTGTAATAATTTGCCATTATAAAGAGCGCTTATAATGGCAAATCACGCCAATTTCCTAAGCTCTCACGCATGCCCCCACTAATTTTCCCTTCAGAACCGGGCAGGCCACAGAGCAACCTGCATTCATTTTATATAATTGCTGAAGCGAAAAAGGCAAACCCAGCAATTATATAAAATAAAACATGGGTCCGTGTGTGTAAACTCGAAGTTTACACACACCCTTGGGGTTAGATGTTTTAATAAACCCTCGAGCTTTGCTCTCGGGGTTTATGTAGCATCTAACCCCTCGGGTGTGTGTAAACTTCTCGTTATACATCTCGACCCATACTTTATTCTCTATTTTGCCACCTCTGTAGGATTCTATCAGTTCACCACCATGCCCTTTGGTTTACATGGTGCGCCAGCTACATTCCAGTGGTACATGGATGTAATTTTATCCCCTCACAGTGGTTATTCTGCTGCATACTTGGATGATGTCATGGTATACAGTCCAGATTGGAAAAGCCACCCTGGAACACCTACGAGCAGTTATCCAAGCTATCAAAAATGCAGGTCTATTAATCCTATGAAATGTGCACTGAGCATGCAGAAAACCATATGTTTGGGCTACGGCTGGGAAATGGAGACGTCAAACCAGAGGTTTCTAAAATAGAGGCTGTTGTTTACAGCCATGTACCTAAAACAAAGAAGCATGTCAGGTCACTTTTAGGGCTGGCTGGTTATTATTGGAGATCAGTTCCCAACTTTGCAGAGTTAGCTATTCCCTTCAATGAACTCACGAAAATAAGGTACCCAAATAATGTGAATTGGACCCCACAGTGTGATGAAGCTTTTCAAGCCATAAAGGCTGCATTATGTTCTGCTTCTGTTTTAAGAAGCCCAGTCTTTGAGAAACCATTTTTGCTATAAACAGATGCATCTGAGGTAGGCCTAGGTGCTGTCCTAAGTCAAAATGTGGATGGGACAGAACATCCTATTCTGTACATAAGTAGGAAATTGCATGACAGAGAGAAAAGGTACTCCACTATCGAAAAGGAGTGTTTAGCAGTAAAGTGGTCCACGGAATCCCTCAAGTTTTATTTGCTAGGAACTGATTTTGTTCTTGTAACTGATCACGATCCTCTCTGTTGGCTTAACCAGATGAAAGATAAAAATTGCAGAATCACAAGGTGGTACCTGGCACTACAGCCGTTTAAATTCATGATGATTCACAACTCTGGTAAAGAGAATAGCAATGCTGATTTTCTGTCAAGATATGGCTCAGGAATTGAGGGTTCTGAAGGTTGGGAAAAAAAACACTAATGTATGGGTTTAAACTGTACTTTTTGCTGTGCTGTTATAAAAAGTGGATGCACATGTGCTTAATCACTGAAAGCAGCAAATGTTATTAGAGAATAAAAGGTTTTGGAAACCTGTTTAATAAAACAGGTTCCCTCTTAAGGACTGGGGTATATGTGACAGGGTGGAATAGGACCCTGTCCCATTTGTTATGGAGAAAGTGTTTAAATGCAAGGATCTTTCCCTTTCTGTCTGGTTGTGCAACCAAATTTTCCTGTGAGACCTTGGACTTGATCAACCCGAACAGTCTTGCAATTCTTTGCCTCTCGCCGTCTCTCAGTTTTCTCTTGACGTTTTTCCTTCCTTCCAGATCTGGTAATGTAAAAAATATGTGCAAATCATTGTATGGAAATGAAACTGATTTTAGGATTCCCTTTGTTTAGAAAAATATATAGTATTTCTGTTGAAATGTATATAATTATATTTTGAGATGATTGCAAGGAGCTATGGAAAACTCAGAGGTTACCAGAGTTCACATTTTAGGTCTTTTTGCAAAAGCTGTGGAAATTGGATCTCAGCAAGCACAATGTGTTCCTGCCTTGCACCTGCCTGAAATATATAAGGACAGGATGTTTGTTTAGAGTGGGGGGTGGAAAGACTTAAAAGGGCGCTAAACTGCAATTGCTGACATTAGAAGAAAAAGGGACACAGAGACTGAAAGAAAACTATCTTATTTTGCCTCTGTACATAGTTATTATGAACAAGTTATTTATTTTTTTTATTTTACTGCTACTGTAAATAAACAGTTTTGGTGAATTCTACAACTGCTCCTGGTCTTCCCTATGCTTCCTGACCTGTGCCTTGATGACAATGCCTAAAAGAAAGGTTCACCACCCCCCCCCACACTAAGCCCTGCTGTGAGACATTAGAGAAGCAGAGGAACAAGATAAGCCATACAGGCCCTCATCCACTGCCCCTGTCAATGTCCAAGTGTCAGACAGTGAGAGTTCCCTGGAGGCCTCAGAGCTTCAAAGACATATTCGAGAACTAAAAGCTGTAGTGTGTCAAGTGGGCAAACTCAGTCCCACCTCCAGAGAACCTGAGCCCTCTGCATCCAGCATGCCTGTGTTGAGCAAGATTCTACCCTTCAGCCTCCTATCATGCTCCCTTGTTCTTGTGCAGAGTTTTCTCTGAAATATGTTTTCCACCTGTACCCTGCTTATTCCCCTAAGGTACTTGAAAGTCTCTATCATATCTCTTCTCTCCTTTCTTTTCTCCAGTTAATAGATATTAAGGTCCTTAAGTCTTTCCTCATAGGGTTTCTGGTGCAGTACAAGTACCATCTTCATTGCCCTTCTGTAGACTGCCTCTATTTTGTCAATGTCCTTCCAGAGATGTGGCCTCCAGAACTGGACACAGTACTCCAGCTGAGGCCTCACCAGTTATCTGTACAGCGGCCTCACCACCTCTTTCCTCCTGTTTGTTATGCCCGTCCCTATGCACCACAACATTCTGTCTACTCTCCCCACTGCCTTTTCACACTGTTTGGGCACCTTCAGGTTGTCAGATATGATAATCCCCAGGTCTCTCTCCTGACTTGTAGTGACCAGAATTTTCCCACCCATCCTGTACTCCTCCCTTGGATTCCTGTGACCCAGGTGCATGATCTTGCACTTTTTAGCATTGCAATTAAACTGCCAGTCACCTGACCACTCCTCTACTAGGCTTAGGTTCTTTCTCATTTGTTCCACCCCTTCTGGTATGTCCACTCTGTTGCAGATCTTGGTGTCATCTGCAAAGAGGCACACTTTTCCCCTCCAGATGCTCTGCAATGTCGCAAATGAAGACATTGAATAGGACTGGTCCCAGCACCGACCCCTGTGGCACCCCCATTGGTCACCTCCCTCTCCTCAGATTTCATGCAGTTTACCACCACCCTCTGAGTCCTGTCCCTTAGACAGTTCCCAACCCCTTTTACCATTGTAGGACCCACTCCTAGGCTCCCCAATTTATTTAGCAATCTCCTGTGTGGGACGGTGTTGAAGGCCTTGCTGAAATCCAGGTAGGCCACATCCATCGCCCCTCCCTGATCTACTACCCTGGTTACCCAGTCAAAGAAATCTATAAGATTCATCTGACAGGATCTTCCCACTGAGAATCCATGCTGCCTTGGATCCTGTGCCCCGCTATCCTCCAGAAACTTCACAATCCAATGTAATGGCTGTGGGGCAGCAGTCTTCTGGGAGTCTTTCTGGAGGCTGAGATGCTGCCCTATTTGCAGACAACTATCTGCCCTGAGGGAGGAAGTTGCCCATCTTCAGGCCGCACTGGACAGTTGTAAGGAAACCTTCCCCCAGGCCACACTGGACAGTAGGAAGGGAACCTCCCCCAACCAGGGAGCACTAATGCCACCACCACTACCTCAGAGGTTGCGAAGAAAGCACAGCAGTTGGACCACAGTGGGCTCAGGGAGGGTGAGGATGGTGGAACAGAGGCACACCCAGTCAATTGTTCCACTCCACAATCCATACACCATTCTGGAGGAGCATAGCTCCCCTATGGATGCACCCACAGAGAAGACTGATGACAACTGTCACAAGGGAGGCCCACAGGAAGGAGGCAGAGGACACCAAAGGGAAAGGAAGCAGCTCCTGGTGGGGGACTCAATTATTAGGGGTATAGAACTGGGGGGAGCTGGGAAAACTGAAATAAGGTGCCTGCCTGGTGCCATGGCTTGGAGGGACAGGAAGTGCATCCTCAGGATCACGAGAACAGCTGCAAGGGAGTCTGAGCTGGATGTAATTGTCCACCTAGGGACAAATGACTTGGCTTATCATGAGATTAGAGCAGTGCAGGAGGACATTGCAGAGTTGGGGAGGGGCCTAAGACAAGTAGCACACACAGTATCCTTCTCAGAGGTGCTGCCTGTCAAAGGCATGGGGGAGGTGAGGGTAATTAGCACCATGCAGTTTAATGAATGGTTGAAAAAATGGTGTGGAGCACAGGGGTTTGGCTTCATTGGGGACTGGGGTTCCACCTGGAGGGACACCAGCCTATACTGGCAGGATGGTCTGCATCTGTCCAGGAAGGGAACAAGTCTTTTGAGCAATCGGTTTAAATACTTCATTGGCAAGCTTTTAAACTAGTCAAAGGGGGAGGCACTGACAAGCAGCAGGAAAATCCCAGCCTCTCCCTTCAAAACAGGGTACTAAATGAGAAAAAGACCGAGGTAGAAAGGTCAGTGGGGGATGCTGCAACAGAAGGTAAAGCCATCAAAAAATGGAGAGCAATGAGCACCAATGCCCATAGTCTGGGTAACAAGCTTCCTGAATTAGTGGCCTTGATGGAGGAGGAACATCTGGATATCATGGCAGTCACAGAAACATGGTACACACAAAACCATGACTGGGACGTAAACATACCAGGATACACTATCTACAGGAGGGACAGGGAGGGTAAAAGAGGAGGAGGAGTAGCTCTTTACATAAGGGAAGGAATAAAAGCAACAGAACAAAAGGGTAAACAGGGAGGAGAAGAAGCACTGTGGGTAAATTTGGAGACAGGCAATGGCACCACAATCCGCACAGGGGTTGTATACAGACCCCCTTCTCAGGTGGAGGAAATGGACAAGGAAATGATAGAAAGTATACTTAGAATGGCAGAAAAAGGGGAGATATTGCTGATGGGTGATCTGAATATGCCAGATGTTAACTGGAGTGCAGTTGCAGCTGCCACTTCGAAGAGTGGAGTTATTCTAGATGCCCTACAGGGGGCATGCCTTAGACAACTAGTACTGGAGCCCACTCGAGAGGGAGCAATATTAGACTTGATTCTCTCAAATGGAGATGGAGAGAGGATCACAGATGTAGAAGTGGGTAGCCATCTGGGAACTAGCGACCATCGAACAGTATGGTTCACAATAAACACAAGCAATAGAGTCAAGCCATACAAAGACAAAAGTACTGGACTTTAGGAGGGCTGACTTTGCCAAAATGGTGAGTGCCTAAGGAATGCACTAGCAAATGGGCAGGAAGGAGGGTGGAAGAACAATGGGGAATAATAAAACTGCCATCAGGAGAGGTAACGAGCCTTGTGTGAAGCAAATAAACAAAACAAAATGATGTAAGAAACCACTATGGTTCTCAAAGGAAGTGGCAGTGAAGGTTCAAGAGAAAAAGAAAGCATTCAGGAAGTACAAGGAATCACAGAAGGAGCAGGACAGAGAACTGTATCAGTTAAAGCAAAAGGAGGCTGGGAAGGCAGTCAGAACAGCAAAGGCCCAAACCGAGGAAAAGATAGCCAACTCAGTTAAGAAGGGGGATAAAACCTTTTATAGGTACATCAGGGAGCGAAGGAAGACCAAGGGAGGGGTAGTGATGCTTAATAAAGGGAGGGAGGGTGGGCAGAGGGAGACTGTGAAAAGGCAGAGATACTAAACAAATATTTTTGCTCAGTATTTACAAATGAAGAGGGGGAGGTACATAAAACAAACAGTAGAAACACTCTGGATACAGAAGTTGATACCAGCCCATTTACAGAAGAAAGGGTTCTGAAAGAACTCTTAAAACTGAAGGTGGACAAAGCAATGGGGCGGATGGGATTCATCCCAGAATTCTAAAAGAACTAAGGGTAGAACTAGTGACACCACTGACTACCCTTTTTAACAAATCATGGGAGGATGGGGTGGTACCCGAGGACTGGAGGAGGGCAGATGTGATTCCCCTTCACAAAAGTGGGAGCAAGGCAGAAGCAGGAAACTACAGACCTGTTAGTTTAACCTCAGTGATAGGGAAAATGATGGAATCACTTCTGAAGGAAAGAATTGTCGAGTATCTAGAGGCCAGAGGGGCACAGGACCCTAGACAGCATGGATTCACAGCGGAAGGTCATGCCAGATGAATCTGATAGATTTCTTTGACTGGGTGACCAGTAGTAAATCAGGAGGGGCTGTGGACATGGCCTACCTAGACTTTAGCAAGGCATTTGACACAGTCCCACACAAAAGATTAATATACAAGTTAGCCAGCCTGGGAGTGGGTCCCAAGATGACAGCCTGGGTAAAGAATTGGCTGGAGAATAGGACACAGAGAGTAATAGTAAATGGAGTCCACTCAGAAGAAAGGAGGGTTACTAGTGGGGTACCGCAGGGTTCAGTATTAGGACCGGTCCTCTTCAATGTCTTTATAAGCGACATTGCAGAAGGACTGGAAGGAAAAGTATGTCTCTTTGCAGATGACACAAAGATCTGCAACAGAGTTGATGCACAGGGTGGGGTGGAAAGGATGAGAAGGGACTTGGCAAGGTTAGAGGAATGGTCAAATGTATGGCAGCTTAGATTCAATGCTAAGAAGTGCAAGGTGATGCACCTGGGAAACAAAAACCCAGGGGAAGAGTACACAATGGGGGGTGAGATACTAACAACAAAAATGGAAAGGGACCTGGGAGTAGTCATATCAGATGACCTAAAGATGGGCAAACAATGTGAGAGGGCAGCAAGGAGGGCTGGGGGGATACTGGGATGCATAGGGAGAGGCATCACCAGTAGAAAACAGGAAGTTATACCTCTGTACAGACAGCTGGTGAGACCCCATCTGGAGTACTGTGTGCAGTTCTGGAGACCCAATCTCCGCAAAGACATAGACAGGATGGAAGCTGTCCAGAGGAGGGCAACTAAAATGGTGCAGGGTCTGCACCGGAAGACATATGAAGAGAGACGAAAGGAGCTTAATATGTATAGCCTCGAGGAAAGGGGGGACATGATAGAAACGTTCAAGTACCTCAAGGGAATCAACAAAGTCCAAGAGGGTAGCATCTTTCAAAAAAAGAGGTGTGCAAGAACAAGAGGGCACAATTTGAAGATAGAGGGGGGCAGCTCAGAGGTAATTTAAGGAAGTATTTTTTCACAGAGAGGGTTGTGGATGCATGGAACGGCCTTCCGGAGGAGGTTGTGGAGTCAAAATCAGTGGTGGAATTCAAGCATGCATGGGACAGTCATAAGGCAATTCTAGGGGTTGGGGGTAGGAAGAAGTAGGCTGCTGGTTAACTAGGATCTGCAGCTTATCCAGTAGGTAGGGAAATGGGCAGACTGGGTGGGCTAAGCGGTCCTTATCTGCCGTCAAATTCTCTGTTTCTATGTAAGTAAGGACTCCATTAGTTTCCCCACTACTGAGGTCAGGCTTACAGGCCTGTAATTGCCTGCCTCCTCTCTGCTTCCACTCTTGTGGAGAGGGACCACATCGGTCCTCCTCCAGTCCTCAGGTACCTCTCCTGTCTCTAGTGATGTGTTGAAAAGGGCAGCCAGTGGTTCCGCCAGCACTACTCTGAGTTCCGTTAGTACTCTGGGGTGGATCCCATCTGGCCCCATTGTCTTAACTGCTTTTATGTTCCCGAGTTCTTCTAGGACTCTTTCCATTGTGAATGGATTGGTGTCTACCTCCCTCCACTGAATAACCCTCTTAATGAGTCTTGGTCCTTCACCCTCCCCTTCCTTGGTGAATACTGAGCAAAAGTACTTGCTCAGTGTCTCAGCCTTTTCTAAGTCGTCCTCCATCCTTTCTCCTCCTTCCTTCTTCAGCCTAACAATTTCATTGCTGGTCTTTTTGCTTCCACTAATGTATCTGAAGAAGGTTGTGTTGCCTTTCTTAATAACCTGGGCTATACCTTCCTCTGTCTGTGCTTTAGCCTTATTTTCCTAGATTCCCTCTGCTTCTCCAGATATTGTTCTCTGTCCTCATCCTCTTGTGTTTCCTTGTGTCTTCTGAAGGCTCTTTTCTTTTCCCTTAGTCAGCCACTACCTTCAAGAACCATAATGTCCTTTTCTTTCTTTTACTCTTGCTATGCATTTTGGCACAGTGACCTGTTACTTCTGTTGTGACGCTCTTGAGTCTAGACCACTGTTTTTCCACAACTCCCCCTGTACCTTCTGCTGCTAGGGCTCTTGTGAGATTTCTAAACATCTCCTTAAAGTTAGCCTTCCTGAAATCTAGGACCTTTATCATTATATGGCTTGCCTCCTCCACTGTGGTTTCCTTAAATCATACTGTCCTGTGGTCACTGGTACCAAAGAGACTGCTCACCTCCACATCTGTGATCCTGTCCCCCTTGGTCAGGACCAAATCCAGTATAGCCTACTCACAGGTTGTTTCTGCTACAAGCTGTCTTAAGTTTGCCCCATTCAGGGCAGTCATGAAGTCCCTGCCCCTTGTGTTCACAGTCTGAGTGCTCCAATCTACCTCAGGCATGTTGAAGTCACCCATTAGTAGCAGTTTCCCGGCTGCCATTTTGAGGATGGTTTCCACAAGAGCTTCATCTGATTCCTCCCCCTGTGCTAGAGGCCTGTAAATCACTCCAGTGTGAATGGCTGTCCTTTTTCCCAAGCCAGGGTTACCCACAGTGTCTCTGCTCCTTCTTGTAACCCTTAAGCCTGTTGCTTTAATCCCCTCCTTCACATACATAGCTACCCCCCTCCCCTTCTCCCTTCCCTATCCTTCCTAAAAAGTGTGTATCCTGGTATGGGTATATCCCAATCATGGCTCTCTGTGTACCATGTTTCTGTAATAGCTACTATGACCAGGTTTGCATCTTCCATTAATGCCATTAGGTCTGGGATTTTGTTCCCCTGACTGCGGGCATTTGTGCACATTACTTCCCAGCTTGTGCGCCCACCCTCCTTTTCCCCTTTTTTCGGCCCTGTGACGCTTGTGGTTTCCATCTTCTGTCCTTCCCACAACTGTATCTAATTTATCGGGTTTGATAGTGCCCTTGTACTAATTGGATTCTCCCTTATTTCAGATATGTTATATGGGGGGGCTACCTTTATCCCCCTGACTGCTTCTGCCTCCCCCCTTGGCTAGTTTACATGCTTGTGGAGGAAGCATTTGAACTTTTCAGTGAGGATACCTTTGCCCCCCCCACCCGGATAGATGTAGTCCATCTGATGAATACAGTCCTTCATCCCTCCAGGTGAGATCCCAGTCCACAATGAAGCCAAACCCTTCCTCTCCACACCATTTCTTTAGGCATGTGTTGAATTCCATGACATGGATGTCTCAACCCTCTCCCTTGCCATGGACAGGTAGAACTTCCGAGAAGGTAACAGGGTGTGCTACTTGCCCAAGATACTGTTCCAGTTCCCTAAATTCTTCCTGCACTTTTCCTGTCTGTCCCCTCACCTGCCAGGTCATTTGTCCCTGTGGACACTCACTTCCAGCTAACCCCCCTCTTGCCACCACCCTAGCGATCCCTTGGATCCACCTGCCCTCCCTCTGAACTGTGCCACCAGGCAGGCACACCACCTCCCTCTCCCCACTGCTGCCCACTCCCAGCTCTATCCATCTAATGATGGAGTCTCCAAACAGGATTGGCTTCCTCCTCCTGTGCATTCTCCTTCCCTTTGCCCTTGGGGCTCCACCATGGATCACCCACTCATCCCCCTTAGTGTACACTTCTGAAGATGCAGTGCGATCATCCTGCTCTGCCAAGATAGTGTATGGGTTTTGAAGTGGCACTGGCTGAGGGATTTGTCTCCATCCCACCTCCCTCACCCTCCCTAAGCCCACCATAGCCCATCCCTCTTATTGGCATCCTCTGAGGGAGTGGCGGCAGATGTGATGGTCCGTGTGTGTGTGGCGGGGAAGGTTACTCGGATCCTTGCTAACTCTGCTCAGAGTCCTGCAAGCTCCGCCCTCAACACAGAGAGGTGCCTACAGATAGGGCAGCACCGTAGTGCCCAGGTCCTCCTGAACACCGCTGCCCTGCAACCACTGCACTGCACGATGCCCATCATTTTCCTTAGCGTATTCTTTCCCTTACTTAGTCTTACTTGTCTGCCCCTTTTCTTCCTTCTTATTCACTGTTTACTTTACAGCTATGTGCTGTCAATAATCGTTAGTGGTATAATGTATCAAGGTATGTAGATTTACATCAGGCAGTGGTGTGTAGTTGTGTTGCGTAATGAAATATGATGGCTAACAGTATGTGTATGCAGTCAGCTGGTACCGTATGATGTCACAGGCAATATAAAGCAAGTGATGAGCTAGGGGTGGGTGGATGTGGAGAGGGTGGGTTGGGCCCCTCCAGGCCACCAGAAACAATAAGCTACACCAGCAAAACACCCCAAGCTGTTACCTTTCCAAAAGTAGCCAAAAACCAACCTGCTACCAAGTGAAGTCAACAATACGCTGCAAAAGAAGCAATAAAATCAGCAATGAGCAGTTACTTCCCTGAAATGAAACTGATTCCTTCCCCTTCTAGCCTCTTATGAGAAGCCAAAAAGCAACCTGCTACCACCAATCTGACTCAGCTCCACCTCCAGTTATCAAGTAGCTGAGTCCCCAGGCCAGACAATTAGCACCCTTCCCCCAAACTACAGGGCTAGACAAAAACAGTTCCTGCACTATAATGTTAATGGAGTACAAAAAACAAGATAAACAGAACAGTAGCCCAAGTGAAATCCGCAATAAGCAGTAAAAGAAAAAATGAAATCAGTAATGAGCAGGTGCTGCACTGAAATGAAACTGATTGTTTCTGATGATCCACAGGTACTAATCAGTTATACCAGCAAAAACTCCCAGAAACAATTAACAGCACCAGCAAAAAAAAAAAAAAGCAAGTACCTTTCCAAAAGAAGCCAAACAGCAACCTGCTACCATGTGAAATCAACAATACGCAGCAACAGAAGCAATTTAATATTTAATACATTTAGCTGATTTTAACAGTCTTTTAAAAAGTATGATTGGAAATTTTTTAAAACCCATTTTATATAAGCAATAACTCATTCCAGGGGCATTGGTTGTACTAGGTTTACCCCATGTCCAGGTACAGAAGGCACTTGGCTTCACCTTGTGCCTTACAATGCCGTTGACTGTGGAGTAAACCTAGTACAACCAATGCCCCATCGTGCCTTATTGCCTATGTAGATCGCATTGTCATCCATGTTTACCAGAGCAAAATCCCCTGCCCCAGACAGAATGCTGTTCACAAGCCACTGAAAGGTGACTGATGCATTTTTCATCCTGAATAGCATTCTGAAAAACTCAAATAGGCCAAAGGCAGTGATGAAGGCTGTTCTCTCTCTGGTTTCAGGGGTACCTGCCAATTACCCTTTGCCAGGTCTATAGTGGTCAGGTATATGGCTCCCCTAACCTCTCTAGGACCTGATCCAACCTGGGCATGAGGTATGCATCCAACTCCATACAGTTGTTCAGTTAACAGCAGTCGATGCAGAACCTCATGGCACCATCCTAGTTTGTACCACTGGGGAAACCAAAGGACTACTGGACTTCTGGATTACCCTAAGAGCCAGCATTTCCTTGATCTCTACCCCAATGGCAAGTTTCACTCCCTTGGGGACTCTGTAGAGTGGCTGACTCAGCAGGGCCTGGGACTCTATGTCCATGTGGTGCTCTGCCAATGTGGTATATCCGAATTTACTCAAATATGTGCAGCACCCCATGCATTTCGGCAACTTGGGCCAGTGTCAGCCACTCTAAGAGGATGACAACATCCACTGAGGATTCTCCCTTAACCTCTCCCAGGAGATCCTCCAGCAGGTCTGCTTCTGCCTCCTCCTCAGGATAGCTAAACACAGCCAGGACCCATCTTGTCCTGGTTATAGTAGGGCTTCATCATGCTTATGTGGTAGATTCGCTGTTTGTGTCTATATCCATGGTCAACTCCTTCAATCGGCAGGGCTGAGAGAAAAAGAATAACATTTCTTCTTTCTTTTTTAAATAATAAATGGTGATACTAAAACAAACTATAACTGAATGACTAGATACAGCTGTCATGTAGACGTGAAGATTTCATTCCAGCGGGTGATGTCACCACTGAAGAGCACTCAACAGTGGGGAAAAATGGAACTGAAGCAGTTGGAGGGTGGCCGAGGTAGCCTATACAGGCGCAAGCCAGTCTTGCGGTACAGTGCATGCATGGTCCTACTTTGGCATCAGCCCTCCTTAAGATTTTTTGCTCCTGTAAGGTCCTAGTGTCTTCGGCTTGTAACCCGGCAGTATGAATAAATGGTGAAGACTTTACGTCCAGGAAGATCTAAGGTGTTTTGGTGCCTTGGACCTATCATGAACCACCTTGACTATCACAGAATCTGTTTCTGGCTGCACTGTATAGAAGGGCAGCTCCAAGGGTACTTGGTAGAGCTTATCAGCCTTTCTGGACATGGCAAGTACCAAGTGAAGCCTATGCCAGGCAGCAAAGGAAGCACCCTGCACTGCTGGAAGCAGAGAAGGAAAAACTTTGGGTGGAGATTCTTTAACCTGCAGAAAATCCACCAGGTTCCTCCTGGTGGTGTCCTCCTCCTCAGTTTGGAACCCCACAGTGGAGAAGAGCTGTTTCATAACATTAAAGAAGGGGTCCGGGGGGGGGACCTTGGGGTGTGTTTGATAGAGTCCTCACTCCTGAAGGAGAAAGTAGATCTGTCAGAGGAGTCACCGCTGAGATCTTCCTCTCCATCCTCCTGTTTTGAAGCAGGGACCGATGGCCACCATACTGTTGGCTCCATTGGGGGCTGCAGGGCGGACAGGTAGAACTGGCATCAACATCGAAGCTATGCCCAATGGATAGGGCGAGGGAGGCCCAGGCCATGGAACAAACTGCTGGATGTGAGCCAAGGTAACAGAAGTGAGAAATGGAAATTACATACTTACCGTAATTATTGATCTTCTTGGACAATCTCCATCACTCATTCACACTAGTGGGATAGCGCTGGAGGTGCTAGGACCAAGCGGGAGCCAAAAATTTTCTGAAGGGTTGATGCCGAGGTAGGACCGCGCATGTGCAGCACTGTGAGACTGACTTGCACCTGTGTAAGCTATCTCAGCATCGACCTTCCAACTACCTCAGTACCTTTTCGACCGAGGAGGTGCAGCGTAACTAATGAGAATAACTCATTCTGAGTTTCTGGGTCTGAGAGGGCCCAGATGGCCTTTGTAAGAAAGGTCAAAGTACAATATCTTCACAGTCTGAACCATAGGCCATGAACTCAGGAAAGAAAAACAAGTGAACCCAGTGGATGGTGGGTGGGCGAGTAAATGAGTGATGGAGACTGTCCAAGAAGATCAATAATTACGGTAAGTATGTAATTTCCATATCTTCCTGGACTAAGTCTCCATCACTCATTCATACTACTGGTAGAGTACCGAGCTAAAACTCACAACCCTGAGTAGGGTGGTAGGAGATAGGGTTCACTCAGAAAGGACAGCCAAGGACTGTGCTGCTAATAAAAAGAGCTGTCTTGTAAAGAGCATCTAGAACATAGTGCTTACAAGATAAGCACTCGAGTTGTAACTCACCACTTTGCAGACGACTGCAATGGGCACAAAATGAAACTCTGCCAGGAAGCTGCAACCACTCAGAGAGCAGCGAAAACTCGGACTCACAATTTGGTATAGGACCAAAACTAATAGTGTCAAAGTCATGTACTAATCTAATGTAAAAGGACCTCAGGAACTGCAAGAGCCGGAGGTAAAGTCTACAGGTTCAGGGTACCCCGAAAAGCGGAGACAGAACCCCCACTACCAAGTATGGCTGACCTACAAACAACAGGTCCAGGAGCACTTGAACCCCTTACTTGGTGAGCAAAAGAAGGTCCAGGTGGGGTCAGCCCATCACGGAAAATGGTTTTCACTTAGTCACTGAAACCTTCCTGATGGAAGGTGAAGCACAACTTAGAAGCCTCTTGTGGTGGTCTAGTAGAATCAGATCCTAGTCACTACATATTCCAAAAAGGAATCATCCTGCCCCTGTGTGTATAACTCCAGTAGCAGTCTCTGAACTCAGGGAAGAAAGGAAAAAGTGTACAGGAGGACGTGTCCACTGCGGAAAAAAACATTCCGACAGAAAAAAAACAGGAAGGATTTGTAAGGCAAATACAGGCAGATGTGCGTCGAGGAGGGACACAGCAGGACCAAGTTAGGGCTAACCCATTTGTTGAAGTGACCGAATAGCGTTAGAAATGGCTCAATGCGGTGAGGCACTACTTACTCCTGCCACCTAGAAGGGAGTAGGAAGGACTCCAGTTTGCTTTGTTTACAAAAACAAACATCACAGCTCCGTCACTCAGTCAGAGAGGATAGTTTCGTGTGCGACTGGCACGGAACCAATGCACAAGAACTGAAGGTGTGAATATTTGGGAAGCTATCTCAGAAAAAGACCTACTTGACGTATGGTCAAGACATGAGCATGTCGTCTGTTAAGTTGAAGCAAGCATGGAAGTAGGAATCTAAGTTCCAACTCGCTGGAGAGTCACTTCTGTTGCTGCGAGGCTCTGATCAAGAGAAGAAAGCCTGATTAAAAAAAAAAAAGGGACTAACAGACTGGTTAGACGCCTAGGTTTTGGAAATATCTCGGAATAAGAGAAATCTCTAGAGAAAAGAGGTGAGCTATACCACCACTGGATCGGACTGCTCCTAGGGGTAGAAGAAATCAGGTACTCTTTACCGAAGTTTAGAAATAACTGCCTCCGGGTTGAGGTGGAACCTGACCAGATCCAAAGTGTAGTATTGGGAAGTTCCAACTAGGCCCTGTGCTGTGATAATTCTAACCCTTTTTTTTTTTTTTTTTAAGCATTAGTCCGAGCCTGACAATGTTGCAGGCTGCTATTTTGCAAGGATTGCCTGATACAGAAATGACAAGGATGTCATCCCTTTGAGGAGCAGGAGGAGCCTAAGGATCCACAACTGAACTCTTGACTGGACTAATAATAATAGTTAGACAGATGTTAACCACCTGTGCCGAAGCAGCCACAAGAGGGGCAGCATCAGAAGGGGGCTGTATACCCCTATCAAAGGAGAAGAGTCTGCATGGCTCCTGACCATTGAATTAGAATGTTCCACAGAGTGTAATTGTCTTGACGACTGAAAGAGTCTAGACGCAGAGGTGTATGGTCCATAGATGCAGTCTGAACACTATGGTGGACCCCATTACTGAGGAACTACTGAAAAGAGCTTCCATCATGGACTCTGATGATAGAGAGGGTGTGTCCTTCAGAATATAAAATGAGTCATCCGCTGTATCACTGACCAGAAGGACAGGGAGAGACTCATCTAGATGCCCTTCTACTGCAGAAGGACCCCAAAGAGAGGTCTAGGTCAGAGCCACTAGAGACTCCGCCACCAGGACGGGAGCATGGCACCACGTAGGGAGCTGAGAAAGTGCAGAGTGGAATGAGAGATTCCACTGGCAGAACAGAACAGAAGAGTCCCATCAGCGGAAAACCGCTGGATGACACAAGATCCGATGCAGACAGCCACCCACTAAGATGTGTGGAAAAAATAATCCGCAGAACAGGACTTAATTCTGCGGAAACATCCTGCCACAAGTCCCATGGAAGAAGAGGTCTGTAAATGGAGATCTGTCCCTAGTTCTGTCGGACAGCACCAACTAGCACCCCTGCGGCACCAGCGTCACTCGTGGCACAGAAGAGCACTAAGCAGTACCTATGCCAACCTGAGAGACACCTGAGGGCACCCGTGGTGGAATCCGCAGGTATTCTTGGCACCAATGGCACACAAGGGCACCCCCGACACCCATGGTACCATGGCACCCAAGAAACCCATGGCAGCAATGGCACCCACGTGCACCCATGGACTCATGGCACCCACGGTGCCCGGCACCGCCTGCAGCAACCGCGGGTGCCTAGTACCACCCGCAGCACCGTCAGACACCCATGGCATCACCAGCGGCGCCGAAAACAAAGGCAACAATAACAACACCCACGGTGCCGTACAGTGCCAAGAGCGGCACCGAGCACGGCGCTGAGTGCAGCGCTGATCCACGGCACTGACCCAAACACCAGCGGCACCCCCTATGGTACCGATGCCAAACCAGTGGCCACAGTGCCGGACCTGCGGTGCCACCAAGGCGTCGGGCATGACGCCAAAAACACCATGGAAAAGCCAATGGCGAAGATGGGAAGAAGGAAAAAGTTGGTGCCCGTGCCGGCCTCAGCATGGAAAGGAAGAGGGGTAGGACGAGGGGTCGGCGCACCATGGCGGCTGGGCACCAAGGGGCACTGCGCCATCCTGATCCAATTGACCCAGCTCTGGTTCAACGGCTCCGAGGCCCGGAGGCCCCGAAAACAGGAACACAGCCAGGAAAAAAAAGGAAAGTCAAACCCCATGCTCCACAGGAGCGGCCCAGAGGGGAAACTGCTCACTGGAACTCCGAGGACAGAGATGGAGTCCAGTGTCGAGAATGCGGCTGTTAGGAACGGGGCCAAGGGGAACCCACAAAAGTCGGTTCAGGCCTATTGGCCCTTCCAACGAACAATCCTCGTGCAGACGTACCAATAGGCAACTTCGAGCGGCACAGATTCTTTTTCCCCAAACGAGGAAGAAGAGCTCGAGGCTAAGCGGGGCCGGATCCCCGGCACCGCCAGATTCGTGCTTCGGTGGACTGTACCCCCCCAACCACAGGACTGCCCGTAGTCAGACCCTCCCCCGTTACTTAAGGGTGGCAGACTGGGCACAGCCCCTCTGCCATAACAACTTTCAAACAAAGTCTTCCTACCGTCACCGCTACCGTCTAAGGACAACTCCATTGACAGCAGGAAAGAATTTATTTTTCTTCATAATGTTTTCTTGTTCCTAAAATAAGAAATTACTACTAAATAGTTAAATTAAACAGTTAAACACTAAAAGCTGTTGTCGTATAGACAATAACTTTGACTCCAGCAGACGAGCGACGTCGACATCCAAGCGAACTCGGCGGGAGAAAAGGAACTGAGGTGGTTGGAGGGTCAACGCCGAGATAGCCTACACAGGCGCGAGTCAGTCTTGCGGTGCAGCACATATGCGGTCCTACCTCGGCGCCGACCCTTCAGAAAATATTTGGCTCCCAGTGTGAATGAGTGATGGAGACTTAGTCCAGGAAGATCTACATTGAGCTCGATGGCAGGGTAAGAAAACACCATTGACACTGGTATCAACAGAGAGGGTAAAGACCCATGTTGTGATGAACCACCACCAAGCAGTAGAGGTGGTTGGGCCTTGCACCTGTGGACCTCGTGGTTTAAAAGTTCGCAATGGTGGGGCTGATGCTGACGACCCGGAGGCTGATGGACCATCTGCAGCTGTTAGAAGGCTGGGAGAACTCTCCACTGTGGGGAGCCTGACAGGAGCAAGGGACTGCACGGAGAGAGGAATCGAAGCCAAAGCATCTGATAGAGCAATCCCAGGAGAAGAGGAGTAAGAAGACAACGGGGACTGGGATCGCCGCTGAGGGAATGGTCCTTGGAAAGGTCTGTATCCTGGCAAGAATTTTTCCCCAAAGACTTAATGTAGCTGAGACAGACAGCAGCCACCAGCTTCCTTATAGCAAGGAGGTGATTTAATAGAGTACACTGAACTGAATTCTTAATTTTGGGGCCTGTGTAAGTAAGTAGAAGTCAGTGTTTTAGGTCTCTGTTTTGGGGGTTGACTTTTTTTAGTGTAACTTGTATTTGCCAGGGAGGAAATCTAGCTGGGAGAATATTTGCAGTCATTTGTGACTAGACCTGTTAAGCTCTGTGAAATAGGTGTCTGATAAGGGGAGGAGCTGAAAGGGGCCTGATTAACTGTGGATTCAAAACAGTTGTTGTTTGTGGACTCTGCTGTAGCTGAGACAGAGAGCAGCCACCAACTTCCTTATAGCAAGGCAGTGATTTAATAGAGTACACTGCATTGAATTCTAAATTTTGGGGCCTGTGTAAGTAAACAGAAGTCAGTGTTTTGGTTCTCTGTTTTTGGGGTTGACTTTTCTTAGTGTAACTTTTATTTGCCAGGGAGGAAATCTAGATGGGAGAATATTTGCAGTTATTTCTGACTAGACCTGTTAAGCTCTGTGAAATAGGTGTCTGATAAGGGGACGAGCTGAAAGGGGCATGAGGAACTGTTGATTCAAAACAGGAGTTGTTTGTGGACTCTGTCTGCTGTAGCTGAGACAGAGAACAACCATCAGCTTCCTTATAGCAAGGCGGTGATTTAACAGAGTACACTGAATTTAGTTCTTAATTTTGGGGCCTGTGTAAGTAAGCAGAAGTCGGTGTTTTGGTTCTCTGTTTTTGGGATTGACTTTTCTTAGTGTAACTTGTATTTGCCAGGGAGGAAATCTAGCTTGGAGAATATTTGCAGTCATTTGTGACTAGACCTGTTACTTAAACTCTGTGAAATAGGTGTCTGAAAGGAAGGAAGGCACTCACCGGGGTGGTGGGTCAGAGTTGTAGTTGTTTCTGGAGGGCATGGGCTTAGTCCCATTCACCCCAAGCGCATCATTTCCTTTATATCAGGGGTTCTGACATCACTTCACCAAAAGTGCAAAGGACATACACCTGTTCATATCCTTACAGGCACAGCACATTGAATAGGGAGTAAACACACTGACATGCTTGCACACACTAAAAACCAAAAAAAATCTTAAACTGGAAGGGAGACAGACATGTGGGGAGTGGTGCAATGCACTGGCTGTGGAGCAGCAGTCTTCTGGGATATGTTCTGGAAGCTGCGTTGCTGCCCTATTTTCAAGCACCACTCTGGTCTGTGGGAGGAGGTTGCCCATCTTCATTTTTACCTGGTGAGGATTCGGGAAACCTCCTCCCCCACCCAGGGACCACCCAGGCCACCATCACTGCCTCAGAGGTTGCCATGAAAGTGGAGCGGTTGGACCACGGTGGGCTCAGTGAGGGTGGTGGAACAGAGGTACATCCCTCCAGCTGCGCCTCTTCACAATTCATTTGCCATTCTGGCAGAGCATGGTTCCTCTATGGAAGCACCCACAGTGGAGACCAAGGAGGATGCTGGGAACCTCCACAAAGGAGACCCACAGGAGGGTGGCACAGGACCCCACAGGGGAAGGAAACAACTCCTGGTGGGGGACTCAAACGTTAGGGGGGTAGAACTGGGGAAGGGAAGGTGCTTGCCCTGCACCATGGCTTGGAGGGACAGGAAGCGAATCCTCAGTGTCATGGGAGAAGCTGCACAGGGGAGGGAGCTGGATGTCATTGTCCACCTAGGGACAAATGACCTGGCTGGGAATGGGATCAGAGCAGTGCAGCAGGAGTTTGTGGAGTTGGGGAGCGGCCTTAGACAAGTGGAATGCACGGTAACTTTCTTGGAAGTGCTACCTGTCTATGGCGTGGGTGAGGCTATGGTACTCCGCACCATGGGATCCAACGACTGGTTGAAAAACTGGTGCGGAGCTCAGGGATTTGGCTTCATTGGGAACGGGGGTCCACCTGGAGGGATACAGGCCTATACTGGCGTGATGGTCGGCATCTGTCTGGGAGGGGAACCAGGATCGTAGGTGATAGGTTTAAATGCTTCATTGGCAAGCATTTAAACTAGCCAAGGGGGGAGACACTGAAGAGAAACAGGGAAATCCCAGCCCCCCCACACAAAACAGGGTAGTTAGCGAAGCAGACACAAAGGTAGAGAAGTCGATAGGAAGCAGGACAGGGGTAAATCCAGAAAAAGGCAGTAAGGACAGGGATGGGCCTAAAAGGGGTAAGGCCATCAAAAAATGGAGGGCGATGAGTACCAATGCCCATAGTCTGGGTAACAAGTTCCATGAACTAGTGGCCTTGATGGAAGAGGGACATGTGGATATAGTGGCAGTCACAGAAACATGGTACACAGAGAACCATAACTGGGATGTCAACATACCAGGGTACACAATCTACAGGAGGGACAAGGAGGGTAAATGAGGAGGAGGAATAGCTCTCTACATAAGGGAAGAAATCAAAGCAACAGAACTAAAGAGTAAGCAGGGAGGGGAAGAGGCACTGTGGGTCACCCTGGAGATAGGAAATGGCACCACAATCCGCACAGGGGTTTGTTTACAGACCCCCGTCTCAGGTGGAGGCAATGGACAAGGAAATGATAGAAGGAATCCTTACAATGGCAGAAAATGAAGAGATATTTTTGATGGGGGACCTGAATATGCCAGATATTAACTGAAGCACTTTTACTGCAGCCACAGAAAATGGAGAGATATTGTTGATAGGGGACCTGAATATGCCAGATATTAACTGGAGCACCTTTACTGCAGCCACATCCAAGAGCAAGGTCATTCTCGATGTCCTACAGGTGGCATGTCTCAGACAGCTAGTGTTGGAACCCACTTGGGAGGGAGCAATCTTAGACCTGGTACTCTCAAACATGATGGAGTGAGGATCTCAGATTTAGAAGTGGGTGGCCATCTGGGAACAAGCGACCACAAAACAGTGTAGTTCACAATAAACACAGCTGTAGAGTCAAGCCATACAAAAGCAAGGGTGCTGGACTTTAGGAGGGCTGACTTTGGCAAAATGGGAGAGTGCCTCAGAAAAGCACTAGCAAACAGGCAAGGAGGAGGGGTGGAAGAACAATGGGGGAAAATCAAAACTGCCATCACAGAGGCAGCAAGCCTGTGTGTAAAGCAAATCAACAAAACAAAATAAAAGGAAAAAAGCCACTATAGTTCTCAAAAGAAGTGGCAGGGAAGTTTAAGGAGAAAAGGATAGCATTCAAGAAATATAAGGAAACACAGAAGGAGCAGAACACAGAACTATATCAGTTAAAGCAGAAGGAGGGAGGGAAGGCAGTCAGAATAGCAAATGCCCAAACTGAGGAAAAGATAGCCAACTCTGTTAATAAGGGAGATAAAACCTTTTATAGTTACATCAGGGAGTGAAGAAAGACCAAGGGAGGGATAATTTGGCTTAATAATGGGAAGGGAATGTGGGTAGAGGGTTACAGTGAAAAAGCAGGGATACTAAAAAATACTTCCACTCAATATTCATAAAAGAAGAGGAAGGCGAGGTACCTAAACCAAACAATAGAAACACTCTGGATAAGGGGGTCGATACCAGTCCATTCACAAAAGAAAGGGTTCTGAAAGAACTCTTAAAACTGAAGGTGGAGAAAGCAATGGGGCCTGATGGGATTCACTCAAGAATTCTAAAATAACTAAGGGTAGGACTAGTGACATCACTGATTCCCCTCTTTAACAAATCATGGGAGGATGGCATGGTACCTGAGGACTGGAGGAGGGCGGATGTGATTCCACTTCACAAAAATGGGAGCAAGGCAGAGGCAGGAAACTACAGTCCTGTTAGTTTGACCTTGGTGGGGAAAATGATGGAATCACTTCTGAAGGAAAGAATTGTTGAGTACCTAGAGGCCAGCAGGGCACAGGACCCAAGACCACATGGATTCACAGCGGGAACGTCATGTCAGACGAATCTAATAGATTTCTTTGACTGGGTGACCAAAGTAGTAGACCAGGGAGGGGCTGTGGACATGGCCTACATAGACTATTACAAGGCACTGGACACAGTCCCACACATAACTTTAATAAACAAGTTAGCCAGCCTTGGAGTGGGTGCCAAGGTGGTAGCCTAGGTAGAAAACTGGCTGGACAACAGGACACAGAGGGTAATAGTAAACGGAGTCCACTCCGAAAAAAGGGGGGTTGCTAGCAGGGTACTGCAGAGTTCAGTACTGGGACCGGTCCTCTTTAATGTCTTTATAAGTGACATTGCAGAGGGACTGGAAGGAAAAGTACGTCTCTTTGTAGATGACACAAAGATCTGCAACAGGGTTGATACACAAGGTGGGGTGGAAAGGATGAGAAGGGACTTGGCAAGGTTGGAGCAATGGTCAAATGTATGGCAGCTTAGATTCAACACAAAGAAGTGCAAAGTAATGCACCTGGAAACAAAATCCAGAGGAGAGTACACAATGGGGAAGAGATACTAACAACAAAATGGAAAGGGACCTGGGGCAGTCATATCAGATGATCTAAAGGTGGGCAAGTAATGTGAGAAGGCAGTAAGGAGGACTGGGGGACACTGGGATGCATAGGGAGAGGCATCACCAGTAGAAAACAGGAAGTTGTTATCCCTCTGTACAGACAGTTGGTGAGACCAGTGGTGGAGCTAGAGGGGGGCTGGGGGCGGTCGCCCCTCCTGGCTGCCCCAGTGTGAATAGTGGTTCCCCACCGCCATCTTTATTCACTGTTTGGTGCCCATTGTGGAGTCCATGATTGACTGAATGGCCCCCCCAGGCTCCCAAACCTGACTCCGCCACTGGGTGAGACCCAATCTGGAGTACTGCATGCAGTTCTGGAGACCTCATCTCTGCAAGGACATAGACAAGATGGAGGCTGTCCAGAGGATGGCAACTAAAGTGGCACAGGGTCTGCACCAGAAGACATATGAAGAGAGACTAAAGGAGCTTAATATGTATACCCTTGAAGAAAAAGGGGGGAGAGAGACATGATAGAAACTTTCAAGTACCTCAAGGGAATCAACAAAGTCCAAGCGGATAGTATCTTTCAGAAAAAGAGATGTGCAAGAATAAGGGTTCACAATTTGAATATAGAGTAGGGATGGCCCAGAGGTAATGTGAGGAAGTATTTTTTCATGGAGAGGGTTGTGGATACATGGAATGGCCTCCCTAAGGAGGTCGTGGAGTCAAAAACAGTGGGGGAATTCAAGAATGCATGGGATAGACATAAGGCAATTCTAGTGGGGGTTAGGAGGGGAAGTAGGCTGTTGGTTAACTAGGATCTGCAGCTTATCCATTAGGTAGGGAAATGGACAGACTAGGTGGGCCAAGTGGTCCTTATCTGCCGTCAAATTCTATTTCTATGTTTCTTGCTCAGGGCCTTGGCAGCCTGACAGTCTGAAAAGGATGCCAGTGACTGGGAGGCAGGGGCCCTGGAAGAGCCTTGCTCTGCACTGGCTACCTGTTGCTCCATAAGGAACTTCTGCAGGGCTTTCTTGTGGCATGCCAGGTGGTGAGGTTAAACTTCAGGCAGAGCTTGCAGGCAAGAGCGTTGTGACTAGGCCTGAGGCAGTAGGTACAAAGTTCATGGTCATCTGTTGAAGAAATCTTCTTTCTGCAGTGGCAACGATGGAAAAGAGACGATGAAGAAGTAGTTCTGAATAATCAAAAATAAAAGGAATCCTTTTTAAAGTAAAGTGATTTAATGGGCAACAAAAGAAAAGGTAAGAAATAATTTTGATGGTCGACTGAATGATGAAGCTTCTGTGGAGTCCGTGCAAGAAAGCTCGACAGCGGGAAAAACTGAGAAGGGAGCAGGGCTGCCCATGTTTATATAGGGCTGTGACGGCACGTGACGTCAGTGTAGGTGGCACCTATTAGACTGCTACAGAAAAGCTTCCGTGTGATCCTGCTGCCTGGTGGCAAAGTTCTATAGGTGTTACTTGATGACAGAGATATCCCAGAAAATCAATTTTTCTAGAGGCATGGACATAGTTCAATATCCACACATTGGCAGACTCTTAGCAGTTCTGGGAAGGAGAGGGCAAGGCGTGCACCCCTATTTGGTGAACTGAGACTGGAGAACCGAGGTCCAAAAAGCAGCATCCTGAGACTCGAGGTTGATGCTATAGTGGGAAATGAAGGTGTGTGCTGACTTCCAAGTAGCAGCCCTGCAGATCTGCTGGACAGAGATGTCCCTGGAAGCAGCAATCAAGGCACTGGTATGTCAGGTGGAATGAGCCCTAAGCCCTACAAGAGGCTCCCTACCATGCAACCTATAAGACAGGTCAATTCAGGATGTGATCCACCTGCCAACTGTCCAGTTAGCTGCCAGTCTGCTAGCTGCGGCTTCTGCTTCTGTCACAAACAGCTGGCGAACCTCACCCCAAACTCCAGACATGTGCTCCCTATAACAGGACAGCACCCTATGTAGGTTCAGAGTATGGAACTTGTGGTCGGCCTCTGAAGACTGGCTGGTAAAATACATTGGTAAGTTAAGCACCTGGATAAGTTGAAACTCCAATATTACCTTTGGGAGGAACTTTGGGTGGGGGCAAAGGACGATCTTGTCTTTTTGGAAGACCAGATATGGAGATGCTACTGAGAGCACCTGAAGCTCACTAATCTTTCTGCCTGATGTGATGGCCATCAAGAAGGCCATCTTCCATGACAGCTGTGACACCTCGAAACTATGCATAGGCTCAAATGGCTTGCCCATGAGCACAGTCAGCACCAGCAGTAAGTCCCATGGTGTTGGTGGTTCATGCACTGAAGGAACAGAAGGTCCAGACCTTTGAAAAAATGCCACACTACCTTCTCCTGGGTCACCGTTGGTTTACCAGCCCATGCCTGGTAAGCAGAGATGGCTGCCAGGTGCACCTTAAGGGTCATTGCTCACAGTGTCAACAGAGAAAGGGACCAGAGGTACTCCAAGGTGCTTACCACAGGGCAGGCAAAGGGATCTCAACTCCTTGCTCTTGTGTCATATGGAAAACTTCCATTTAAATGCAAAGCATCAGTGAGTAGACTCCTTTTGGGAGGCCTCCAGAATGTGGAGCACATATTCCAAGGAACCAATGACCTGAAATGCTAGCTGCTCAGGAACCATAATGAGAGGTAGGGATCCCGGGTCTGGGTGCAGATCCATTTCCTGCTATCTGCTCTGAAGATCAGGGTGAAAAGGTAGCCACCATGGAGGTCTGCTGCTGAGGCCAAGAAGATTCAGGTACCAAAACTGCCTTGGCAAGTCTGGAGCTATCAGAATAATACACGCCTTGTCCTTCTGGACCTTGATAACCACTCTGAGGACCAAAGGGAAGAAAGGGAAGGTGAGGCATCAGTGTGGGTGGGAGGAGCCAGCTTGAAGACCTTCCGGCGATCCTTAAAGGGAAAAGGACATGCCAAGAAGTGTGGATGAACAACATATCCATGATCCTAGAACTAGTGGTTTAGCACCTCTTGATTTAGGGACCACTCATGCAACATCTCTCCTACACGGCTGAGAGTGCCTGCCAGCTGACTGTCCTCTCTCCTCTAACACGGATTGCCAGACAGCTGCACTCAGGCTGCGCATGATGGTCCAGATGTGGACGGATCCTTGACAAAGGAAAAGGAAATGTGTCCTACCCTGCCTGTTCAGGTAGAACACGGTCATGGTATTGTTCGACTGGACATTCATGACCTGACCCCTAACTAGGGGCGCTAAGTCCATTTGCTGGTCACTCTGCACAGAGTTCCAGCAAGTTTATGTGTTGACAGGACTCCCGGGGTGACCAGAACCTGTGGGCTGTGTGGTCTCCCTGCTGTGCCCCCCACCCTACCAAAGACGTGTTCACTGTGAGGGTGACAGTTGGCTCCGGGCAGACAAGCAGGATTCCTTCCTCCAGGTGTTACGGGACCAGTCACCACTGGATGGCATCTTGTATCGGCTGGGTCACTGTGATCGGCTGATCCAAGTGGCCTTGGCGCTGAACCACTGATGGCCCAACTCCCACTGCAGCCCAATGGAGCATGCTGGTGCAGGACGCCATGTGCCCCAGCAGCTGCAGGAAATCTCAAACAGGGCGAGAGAGCCCAATCTGAAATGATCAGGCAAAGGAGGTAAGATCCAGTGCCACGTCCGAAGGGAGGAAGGCCTTGGCCGGGAGGGAATCCAATTCTTCCCTGATGAAGTGAATCACTTGCGAGGGTAGCAGCTCGGACCTGTCCATGTTGATCAGCATGCCCATGTCTCAGCGTGTCTGGAGAACCCTCTGGACCTTTCTACGATCTCTTTGGATGACCTGGCTATCAGCCAGTCATCCAGGTAAGGATACACCATGACACGCTGGTACTGAAGGAAGGCTGCTACCACTGTAGTGTACTTGGTGAAGATCATAGGTGCCAAGAAGAGACCAAACGACATGGCCTGGAACTGGTACATGACCCCTTCTGCTCAGAAACTGAGGTATCAGCAGTGGAATGGACAGACTGGGATATGGAAGAATGTATCTTGGAGGTTGAAGGAAGAAAACCATATGTTTTCCTATAATGACAGACTGATCTTATTCTGAGTGACCATCCGAATTTGTGCTTCTGTGTGAACTGTTAGATCCAGCATGGGGCACCAGCACCCCCACTTCCATTTTGGAACCAGGAAGTACCTAGACACATAACCCTGACTAGCTAGGGCATCTGGGACATGGGTTATGGCTCCTTGTGCAAGGAGCTGAGCGATGTCCTCCCTTGGGGTGAAAAGCATATCCTGCGACACCTCACACTGCTGACGAGCATGGAGCTGGTAAGACAGGAGTGCTTCAAACTCCAGAAGCAGCCCTCTACCTACTATTTCTAGCACCCACTTGTGGGCTGTGATAGCAGACCAACATGGCAAGAAGTGACTTAGCTGACCTCTGATAGGGAGCGCAGACAGACTAGCTGGAGTGAAGACACCCCCCCAACCTGTCACTGTGCTGCTTCTGTGGGGCCACTGGCCTCTGTGGTTGAACGTGAACCACCACCCCTGCCCCCACCTTTCTTAGGAATGTGGCTCCCAAACTTGGGCTTTGGATGCAAGGCCTGGTATTGCCCCAGCTGAGGCTGAAGTTGGGGAGGCTTTGGCTGAAAGGATCTGTATTGAAAAATCTGTTTCTAGGGCTTTTTCTTCTAGTCTTTCAGGGACGAGGCCACAGAGTCAATAGTGACAATGGACTTCTCGATGTGGCAGAGATGTTCCTCTACCTCCGAACCAATAAGGTTGGTGCCCAGGAAAGGAAAAATGGCCTGCTTATGCTGGGTGTCCACTACAAAGATGGACAGATTCAGCCAGGTCCTGTGATGCATGGAGACAGTCAATGTCATGGCAGGCCATGGGTATAGGAGCCACCTATGTCCAAGGATGTCTGGAGCTGGTGCTTATCCAGTGAGTGACCTTGGTCTCTGACCAACTTCACCATCATCTGCTGGTTGGCAGTGAAATGAGGAAGGAGTTCAGTAAGGACTTCCATCAGGGAGTGCCCAAAGATGGCCATCATGATGGTATAGCTCATCTGACAGAGACCCAAAGACGGCACAGTGTAGACCTTTTTAGCAGTGTGGTCAATCTTTCTGGACTCTTTGTCCAGAGGCTTGTCCTGTCCCCTTGGCTCCCAGATTTTTGTGGAAGACTGAATCAGAGACCAACCCTTTTTGCTGAAGGGTGGTCTGAGAACCCAGAAATGGACCAAGTAGGCATGGCATCCTTGCGAATCATATGGATGGAGGATGCTGGGCAGGATGCTGTACGCTGCCAGAGCTCCAGGGCTGTCTGAAAATGGCCTCAGGCAATGGAACGGCAATCCCTCAGGATTTGTCCCTGCCCAAAATGTCTGTGACAGGGTACTTGGCCCTTTTCTGGACTGGCTCTAGAGGGACATGAATGGACTCCGATATCAATCAAATGAGCGCTCCAAATGACATCAGCCCATGGTCGGTGCACAGTTCGACTGAGCCCCAGAGGAGGCCATGGACAAGAGGTTTGAGTCGTCCAACGCCTCCTCAGTAACAGCCCTCAACTGTTTCTCTCCATAGATCATCCTAGTGTCTTTTGTTTGGGTGATGGGCTTCCTCGGTTGGAATGCCCACTTTTGGCCATGGTGATGGCGGCTCCACCAGAAGGGGTGGAGAAGCAGTTGCAGAAAACATGTGCATGGCATGGATTGGCAAGGGTATGACTGGTGGCTGCCAGGTGACCAAAGGTCAAAGAAGCAGAGTTCTACCCCACCTCGCAATGGCCCTCTGTTGCAAGAGGAGATCCTCATAGTACCGTCGGTAGTGTCCTTCCTCACCCAAGGCTGAGGAGCGCTGCCGGTAATGCCTCCTGATTTAGCACAATCGAGAATGAGAACTTCTCGACTGAGATCTCAACCGAGACCTTTGATCAGTTGAGCGACAGCAAGACGAGCCTTCTAACTGGCTGTGGTACACCACATATCTGGCCACACTGAACACGACAGACTTGGAAGACTTGACTGCCGGCTGAGTCTGCTCCTAAGGTCAACCAATCAGGGAAATCGACTGGTTCACATCCTTCTGAACAAGGGCTAGGGGCACCAAGGTCTGCAAGATCGACTCCTCGATCTCGTCTGACAGCCAGTAGACAGGCATGAGGAAGATTTCCACAGCCTGCTCGTCCGGAGTCGTGGTCAACAAACCCAAAAGGGGCAACAAAGAGCTTTCAACATTCCCCTCGACTTAAGGGGTCTCAATCACAGGCAAGGGATCGGGAGAACCTTTTGATCTCTCCCGGTCCCATGACCAGCGCCGCTTGTGTTTCTTGCTGGGATGAGCAGGGCTCCCCCCCAAAGGTCAGCTAGGTCATGCACACTTAATGGAATCCCTCAATGAATGACCCTCTGACACTGGACCCAGCTGGGAGCAGAACAGAGACCAAGGAGATACCAGCTGCAGCAGCTGCCGAGGCCTTCTTGCGACCCTTAGGGTGGTCTTTCAGATCCTGCGATGAAGGCTGTCTGAGAGTGGTCCAATGTTTACCAGCTTATAGAGATTCTGGTAGCACTGATAAACGGAGGCTGCACTTAATCATGTCATGCTGCCCACTCAGGCAGTACAGGCACGTGTCATGTGGGGCGGTGACTGACATTTTCTTCCGGCATTAGACACAAAATTTGAATGCTGGTTTCTGATGCTCCATCTTCAACCACACCACAAAGTCACAGGGACCGGGAAAAGGAAAGTACAAAGTTCTAAAACTTTGAATAAAGTTTTTGCCTATGACACACTAATTCCAAGCGCAAGTGTGAAGGAGGTGACCTGTTCTTCTAGCAGAAAGAAAGAGCTACCATCGCAGGGAGGAGTTGGGGGATATACCACCCCATTGGTGAGGGGAGCTTAGCTTCAAGATGAACGACAAATCAGCACTTGTGGTGGAACTGCCAGTGTTCTTTTTGGTAACCGGCCAAGGACCACTAGGCACAGGTGCCTGTTTTCAGGGGTGACCTAGGAACACTGGGGAGGTTAAGTGACTTGCTCAGAGTTACACAGTATGCAAGTGGAGGTTGTGGGAATCAAACCCAGGTCTGTCTGCTGGATGTATCAAGCTCATTCACAGCTCATTACTCTAACTTCTAAGCTATACTGCCAGCCTCCAATGTGTGGATAGTGAACTATATCCACGTCCCTAGAAAAAATGTTTTTTATAGAAAGCAGAACTGTTAAAATGGAAAAAATAAGGCTATGAAATTAAACTGCAAACTCCACCACAGTCAGTGTGAGAAGAGTGTCTTTTGCAGCCTAGATCAATTCCCAAAACTGTTGGAAACAATGTAAAAATCAGAATAGGCTACTTTGAGCTACAACACATATCACAATGTAGAGTAAATATGTGTAAACCAAATCAACTTTGAACTTCGTAAAGTCATAAAATCAACTCTGTGAAGCCATAAATCTGACTTACCTGTCGAATTTAGCTGGGAACATCAGCTGGGGTGGCTGCTGTCTTCAGCAGAAACTATTCAGATCTACCACTGACATGCTGGGAGACTTGAGACCAGCAGTGAGAAAGAGAACATTTCTGAAAAAGATTCTATGTTCTGGGGTACCATATTCCTCACAGAGATGATGTACAAAATGTATTGGGCTGTTCTAATTCTTGAAGTAGAATTTTTTTTTTTCTAAAAGTTGAAGCCCAAACTTGCAGGTTCAAATCTTTATTGTTTTAAAATTCTAAATGTCTTTTACAATACAATAATTTGTTACTTAAATGACTTCTGTATGGTTATTATACAATGAAAGGTTGTCTGTAACTCAAAAACAACAAAATACAATATTCACCAATATGATTTTTTTTCTAAACAATTAATACAAGTTTTTATGTTGCTGGGAAGTCTTAGCACTGCTTTACAGCATAAACAGCACAACTCCCTCCCTTCAGAATCCATATGACCTTTTATTTGTTGAAAGTGCATTGTTTTGAAGATTGCAATAAAAGTGATTTGTGTATGTCAGTTGATCAAGTTATAAGTTTGTTTTAAACAACAAAGGGCCTTCTTAATTGTTATATGCATGTTGCAGTAGTTATCTATCAAGTAAGTCTTTCATCTACAGAGGCAAACATAAAGAAAAATTATACTGTTTATCCGCATGCCATGAGCACTCTTTAAATATTTAATGAATTAATACATATTATAAAGAATGTGTTACAGTAAACATACTTTGATAATGTTTTTCCCCCCACAAAAGGACAAATGCTGGTAATAATGATACCTATTAACATCAATATACTTACTAATGCTCACTTAACAGGCAGCTAACACGGCCAGTATGCCAAAATGTAGAGGGCATGCCCTTTGAGAAATAGAACACATTTGGTCCACATTTCTAAGTTAACTGGGTAACAACTGGAGTACAGTAGTTCAGCCTAGGATTCAGATGAGGCTCATCTTTCTAATGTGTACCTCTGTTTACAAAACAAATATAATATCGTAGAGCAGCATAGTACTATGGATCAGTCTTGTAAGTACTATTTGCTGCTTTTAGCTGAGAAGAGTGTAGAATGAAGGTCACAGGACTAGCCAGGAAAGGAAACATCACCCAGTGAACAGAATGACGTGATTGATCTTCCTTAGACAACATTATACTTTTTTGTTCCAGGGCACTGCCTTCACTCTGTAGAATTTTGTCCCCAAGGGAACTTTAAATCTATTTTGTGCCTTGAGGGAAAGAAGAATGAAAAGGTTAAAATAAGCATCTAAAAGAAACGTTCCAGTAATAACAGCTTAACTAATTGATTTAGCTTGCAAATCCTTCACTAAATTCTCTACACTTAATACCTTTGCTTACCAATTTACTAGTGATGCTTTATAACTAACCATGTAAGTAGAAAAAATGTATATTTGTAGAGACATTACAGTCAGACTACACGTTCAAATTTTCTGAGCTCTCAAATGGTGCGCAGTTCTTTGTTTTGAGAAATATTTTTTTTAAATGCTTTCCCTTTACTTTTTAGTTAAGTACCACCTCCATTTCTTAAGCTTGAGTTTTCAAAGGGTGAAATTCACAGCACAAAGCCATTATGTTCCCAAATTAAAATTAAAATAAAACAGTGTACTTTGGAGACAGCGTACGTTAGAAACAAAGACAATATGAACAGATGAAGGCCATTTGTCTTCTGATTTAAAGCAGCAGTCCATGTTAAAGCTAACATTCTGGGGCACCTTTTATTCCACTTTAGATTTATTTATTTATTGAAATGTTTTACCTGGTACACATATAGAGATTAAGAAAAAAACTTGTTTACAGTTCTTTTACTAGGTAAACATGCAGAGATTAAGACAATCTTGTTTACAGATGTGACCCTACAGTAAATAGGGACAATCCGGAAATATACAGGTTAAATAATTGAATATATCATAACAATTAAACAGTAGTAGTAGTAGAGTCAGGCCTTCTCTTCTAACATACTAATAACTGTTTTGTTTTAATTTTGTTTTAGTCTGTTATTAAGGTTTAAAATAAACTGGACTGGCCCTTTTTAAATACAGTTACAATACCAGTTCAAATTTGCATTCTCAATTGTTTTGCAAAACCCATAGTCTGACATAACTGCTTTTAGTGACTGAGCTAGACAAGGAGAAGAAAAAAAAAAAAAAAAATCACCGCAGTAATCTTGCTTCTTCCAAGGTATTCTTCTATATGATTAACTCTAGCAGTCAGATTCCTGTGTTGAATTGCCCAGGAGAGGAATGGAACTTATGCAAATGATGGAACATCTACTGGCTTGTGCCACCATTCAAACTGCTGCCCATATCAACTGCTGTGTTCTATAATGCTCAGATTCATTGAAACCTGCGGGGTAAGATCCCCTAAGCTATTCTAAATATAGTAATAAAAATCTTAACAACAAATCCCCCCCTTTTTAACGTGTCCCCTGGTAATGCCAGACAGGACCACAAGAGGAAAAACAGAAGCCATCTATTTTTTAAAACTGAACACAAGCCAGACATGACTATCCTAACAATAACAGACACCAGCTATGATGAAGAGGCTAACTGGTTCTGGAAGGGGAGGTAGGGTGGGTGAGTTAACCACATTGAAGAAACAAGATTACTACTGTGAGTAATTTTTTTCTTCTTTCCCCAGGAATTCTTCAATATGATTAACACTAGCAGATTACGAAGCAGTACCTTTGGAGCTGGGCACAGGACCTCACTTAGGAAACAAACTCTGCGGCACTGCTGTGCCAAACCTAGCATCACTTCTGGATTAAGTGTCCAGACTATAGTGCTTTGTAAAGGTATGTACTGTTCTCCATGTAGCTGCTTTACAGATCTCCAATAAGGGAATATCCCTGGCAGCTGTTGTTGTAGCCACTTTGCCCCTTGTAGAGTGTGCCCTCAGGCCCACTGGGGGCTCCTAACCAGCTTTACTGTAACATAATTGGATACATGCCACTAGCTAGCATTCAACTGTCCTTTTTGAAGCTGGCTTTCCCTTTCCCACGTCCCCATAGGTCAGGAACAGCTGCTGTCTGTCCTGCCTATGGGCCTTGGTGTGGTGTGGGTAATATAGTATGTCAAAGCTCTTTTGACATCCAGGCTATGCAGCCTGCGCTTTCCTGAACTAGAATGTTCAGTAAAGACAACTGGCAAAGTGACTGGTTCAGGTGAAAATCGGAGACCACTTTTGGGAGAAATTTCCTGTTAGTCCTGAGTACCACCTTGTCCCTGTGGAAGGATATGTAATTCTGTTCTCTACACAGGGCCTGTAACTTGCTTATCATTCTAGCAGACGTGATAGCTACTAGGAATATAGCTTTCCAAATTACAAATTTCAAATGTGCTGTAGCCATAGGCTGAAGTGGCTCCACGATCTTAGCTATACACACACTGAGATCCCAAGAAGGCACCAATTCTCTATGAGGAGGGTGCAGGTGTGCTAACCTTTTAAAGAACCTTTTTGAAAATAGGGTTAGCAGCCAGAGAAACATTCTTGCCCGCCGAAAAGACAGGCTGAAACTGATGCCAGGTGGACCTTAAGGGTAGTGGGCTGTAGGGTGAGATAGTACAAAAGGACTGGTAGCCCTGCATAGGAAGGTAGTATCCCACTAGAATTACACCAGATCAAAAACCTCTTCCATTTGGAGGCATAGGTTTTCTTGGTAGAGGGTTTCCTTCAACCCCTAAGAACCCTGTGTACACCTTCAGAAAGGTATGAGCCTGCGTATTCTAGGTCTTCAAGAGCCATGCCTTGAGTCTGAGAGACTGGAGGTTCGGATACAGGATCCTCAACTGAGAGAAGGTCAGCAGGTTGTGCCTCTGAAGGAGGTGCGTGTCTTTTGCTGGCGGCCTGCAGCAGAATAGAGGCAAATTTTGTTCTCCTGTGAGGCTAAGGGATCTATCTCTAGGATACCCCATCTGTGGAACGCCACCTCCAGTACTTGTCTGTTTAGAGACCATTCATGGTGGTTTTGGTTGATTCTGCTGAGTGCATCTGCCAGAATTTTGTCCTTCCCCAGAAGGTGGATGGCTGACAGGGACACCTGTAAAGAGTATGCTAGACTCCATATTTTCATTGCTTCTGTACACAGCAGGTCGGATTTTGTCCCTCCCTGCTTGCTGATGTAGTACATTGTGGTGGTATTGTCTGTCCTGATCTGTACCGCCTTGTCTCTTACCAGGGATGCGAAGGATTGCAGTGCCAGGAGCACTGCCCTGAGCTCTACAATAGATTTATGTGCAGGAGTGACGCTGTAGAGGACCCCGTACTGTATACTGTATGATCTTCCAGATGTGCCCCCCACCCTAGGAGGGAGGCATCTTTTATGAGTACCAAGGTAGGGGGATTCCTTTTGTGAATGGGACCCTTCCCCTGAAGTTGGTTCTGTTCTGCCACCATTGCAGGGCTTGCAACAGTGTCCCTGGAGCTCGTATGAGCTTTGAGAGAGAGTCTTTTCTTTGGCACCAATGTGCCCTGAGATGAAACTGAATGTGTCTCATTTGAAATCTGCAGCCTTGCACTGTTCCTGTTGCTACGGCCATGTGCCCCAACAGCTGCAGGAAGTGCCTTGCTGGCCTTAGTCTGCTGAGACTGAAAGATCCTGCCAGTCACAGGATATTGTCTGCTCTGTTCTGAGGGAGGAATGCCCTCCCTTGCAGGGTATCCAGTTCTGCCCTATGAAATTCAGTACCTGGGCAGGTTGGAACATAGATTGTTCGGCACTGATTAAGAACCCTAGAGACTCCAGTGTGTCCTGAGTGAGCCTGAGGGTCTCCTTCACCTGTTGTGGTGATTTGCACACGACTAGCCAGTCATCCAAGTAGGGGAACAACGTGATGCCCAGCCTTCTTAAGTGTGCCGCCGCCACCACCACTGCCAGGCATTTTGCAAATGCCCTGGGAGCAGAGGTCAGGCCGAATGGCAGGGATACAAATTGATAATGTCCCAAAGGCAGTCAGAACCTGAGGGATTTCCTGTGGGATTCCCTGATGGGAATGTGGAAGTAGGCATCGTTAAGGTCCAGTGATGCCAGCCAGCCTCCTTGCTGAAGAGGAGTTACCTAAATCAAACAATAAAAGCACTCTGGGCAGGGGGGTCGACACCAGTCCATTCACAGAAGAAAGGGTCCAGAAAGAACTCCTAAAACTGAAGGTGGACAAATCAATGGTGCCTGACAGGATTCACCCCAGAATTCTAAAAGAACTAAGGGGTGACCTAGTGACACCACTGACTACCCTTTTTAACAAATCATGGGAGGATGGGGTGGTACCTGAGGACTGGAGGAGGGCAGATGTGAATCCCCTTCACAAAAGTGGGAGCAAGGCAGAGGCAGGAAACTACAGACCTGTTAGTTTGACCTCAGTGGTAGGGGAAAATGATGGAATCACTTCTGAAAGAAAAAATGGTGGAGTACCTAGAGGCCAGCAGGGCACAGGACCCAAGGCAGCATGGATTCATAGCATGAAGGTCATGTCAGACAAATCTAATATATTTCTTTGACTGGGTGACCAAAGTAGTAGACCAGTGAGAGGCTGTGGACATGGCCTACCTAGACTTTAGCAAGGCATTTGACACAGTCCCACACAAAAGATTAATAAACAAATTAGCCAGCCAGGGAGTGGGTCCCAGGGTGGCAGCCTGGGTGACAAACTGGCTGCACAACAGGACGCAAAGGGTAATAGTAAATGGAACTCACTCCGAAGAAAGGGGGGTACTAGTGGGTGTATTAGGACCAGTCCTCTTTAATGTTTTTATAGGAGACATTGCAGGGGGTCTGGAAGGAAAATATGCCTCTTTGCAGATGACACAAAGATCTGCAACAGAGTTGATACACAAGGGAGGGGTGGACAGGATGAGAAGGGACTTGGCAATGTTGGAGGAGTGGTCAAAAGTATGGCAACTTAGATTCAATACAAAGAAGTGGAAAGTAATGCACCTAGGAAACAAAAACCCGGCTGAAGAGTACACAATGGGGGAGGGGGGCTGCGAAGATACTAACAACAACAAAAATGGAAAGGGACCTGGGGGCAGTCATATCAGATGACCTTAAGGTAGGCAAGCAATGTGAGAAGGCAGTAAGGAGAGCTGGGGGGAATACTGGGATACATCCATCCTAATCCTGGACCACCAATGGTCAAGTTGCCTCCCCAACGTATCCAGGGTTTGCTGCGCATTGCATCTCTCAATATTTGTAGCATCCTAAAAAAGTGCGACTCCTTCCAGGGTTGGGTACTGATGCACCAACCGGATGTCATAGCATTGTCTGAAACCTGGCTCACCCCTCGGACCCCAGACTCCTCTGTATCACTGCCTGGGTTTACCCTTTATCGGGCAGATCGATATGGTAAGAGAGGGGGTGGCTGTGCCCTCCACACTAAGGATACCTTACAAGGTTGCCTACTCCATGCCCCTCAGTTGGGGGCTGGCACACAGGCCCTCACTGTCAAACTGACTCTGGGAAGAGCCTATAAACCTTTATACATAATAACAGCATACATTCCCCCAAAGGACCAAAAATCAGCTTTCCAAGCATTACTGTCATATCTGAACACACTACCATCACAGTCGGAACTACTAGTACTTGGCGATTTTAATATCAATTGGCTAAGTAATGATGCCATCCCATACATTGATCTCGTCACAGCCCAAGACCTTACTCAACTGGTCACTTCCCCCACTCGTCTGGATCCGCATACTGGATCCTCCTCCCTACTGGACCTCATTTTCTCCAATCGCCCGGGCAAGATCACCAATGTGACCATCCTTCCAGATGCCCTCAGCGACCACTCCCCAGTGCTCTGCTCATGGTCCTGTAAAATCCCAGAACCCTCCCAAAATAATTGTGCAGCGTAAACTGGGTCCTGGTAAATTGGCACAATTAAAGGTGCACCTCAGAGCCCGTGGACTGGTCCTTCACTAACACCGTGAACCTAGACAGCGCCTTGGACCTATTTACCTGGTCCTTTAATAATATATGTGACCTCTATGCACCTTTCACGAAAATAATGGTGAAAGGCAATCATGTACCTTGGTTCACTGAAAGGCTCAAGTCTCTAATGCGAACTAGAGACTCATTATGGCATCTCTCCATAAAGTCTGGCCTCCCCCATGATAGACAGAATTACAGAATGGCTCGGAACAATTGCACTTGGGCTATTCGCAGGGCAAAACCTGAGTACTATAAATCCGCCTTAACTTCGTCCTGGGGCTCCGGCCGTAAGTTCTGGAACAACATCAAGGAAATATGCGGTAAGGTCCCCAACCTGGTCCCTTCCCTGGTCATGTCAAATGGGTCCCTGACCTCCGACCCCACTACCATTGCTGCAGTTTTCAGTGATACCTTCTCCAACCTCAGCCATGTTCTCCCCCCTAAATTCTATGACGCACCAGCTCCTAGCACACCCTCCCGCACCCCAGTGCCCCCTTCTACCTTCGCCGCATCTCTCTCAAGTCAGCTGAACCATACCATTGCTGCCCTTAGTCACGCCTCCTCCAACGCCGACTTTGATCTCAGAATTCTTAGGCTCTCCCTTAAGGAAGTCCTAGCTCCTCTCACCCACATTCTAAACCTCTCCCTCTCTCTAGGTAAATTCCCTGCCATTTGGAAATCTGCCTCCATCACACCCATATTTAAAGGTGGTGACCGCACCGCTACAAACAATTACCGCCCAATCTCCATACTCCCCTTCCAAGGCCTTAGAGAGAATAGTTTCGGATCAGCTCACTGACCACCTCAACAAATATGACCTTCTCTGAAAACAACAACATGGTTTCCGCAAAGGTCACAGCATGGCCACTGCCTTGCTTGAACTAACATCACATATCCATACTGCGTTGGATAAAGGCCACATCACAGGTGCGATCTTCATTGACCTCACTAAGGCCTTCGACACCGTCCACCATTCACTACTCCAAACCTCCTTACTTAACCTAGGTCTCTCACAGGAAGCAGTGGGATGGTTTGCAGACTATCTTACCAACCGGACTCTTCAAGTTAAAATTGGCAATACCCTTTCCTCCAAATCTCCTGTCCTCCAGGGGTCCCTCAAGGGTCCATTTTTGGTCCCCTCCTATTCAGCCTCTTCCTTAACTCCTTCCCCGCATCCTGCACCTCCAACCTATTACTACATGCTGATGACGCTGTCATCTTCTCCTCCAGCCCAGACCCCTCTCAACTCCACCATTCCCTCCAGTCCTCCTTCAATGCTGTCGAAAGCTGGTTCGCCTCACAATGCCTTATTATTAACTATAAAAAAACCAAAGGTATGCTATTCGCGCATCAGCAGAATTCCAGGATAGGGCGTTTTCCACAAATACTGTCTGCGTCTCAGACCCCCCTGGAATTTGTGCATTCCTTCAAATACCTGGGCATCACTTTGGACACTGGCCTTACCTATCACGAGCATATTCATCAATTATCTAAGGCCCTAAATATTAGATTAGGGCTTTTGCACCACTTTAAACATTGCCTTACCCCTGAGGCCCTTAAGCTTGCTATCTCCTCCTCGGTACTTTCCCTGCTTGACTATGGCCTTCTGACTTTTGGTGGGGCAAGCTCCTTAGCCCTTGATAGTCTTAGACTTGTCCTAAACAAGGCCTGCTGTCTTATATTAGGGTGTGACAGGCTCACCCATACCTGTGTGCTATATCAGGACACCAATTGGCTTAATCTGGACAACAGAATCAAATTCCACGCTTGTGTCTTAGCAAAAATATCCCTTGGCCTCTCCCCTGCAGCACTCACCCCTTTAATCACCATGGACTCAAAAGCTCAGCACATCTGTAGCTCAGACACCCATCATCTCTCCATCCCTTCCTGTCGCACAACACAATTCCAAAGATTCTTTTGCTACAGGGCACCCTTGTGGATGAATTCCCTACCCTCCTCCTTGCATCTTGATCAAAGAATTGGTCAATTCAAAACGTACCTTAGGGCCCATCTTCGGTCCACAAGTATGTGTGACTGTACGTGAACCAGTGCCCCTCATCCCTCTACTACTTTGACAATGGCCTCTGGCTGGCCTCTTCTTACAGCTCTTAACCACCTTCTCAGGGTTGTTAAGTTCCCATTATTTTCTACTCTGTCTCAAACTGCACTAGCTCGGAAGGTTAGCCAATTAGTTCTTGTTATAAAAAGGTCTTTACTCTGTAACTTTTACTGTATTGTGTATCTGCACTAACTGTATTGTGTATCTGTATCTATTACAAGTGACGTGGAACCTTTGTGAAGGCGTCTGTAACATTACTATATTGTGTATCTGCACTAACTGTATTGTGTATCTGTATCTATTACGCGTGATGTGGAACCACTGTAAAGGAGTCTATGACTCAAAGGTATTTCTGATCTCTGAAATAAACAATAAACAATAAACATAGGGAGAGGAATCACCAGTAGAAAACAGGAAGTTGTTATCCCTCTCTACAGACAGTTGGTGAGACACCATCTGGAGTACTGCGTGCAGTTTTGGAGACCCCATCTCCGCAAGGATAGATATAGGAGGGAGGAGGTCCAGAGGAGGGCAACTAAATGGTGCAGGGTCTGCATCAGAAGCCATATGAAGAGAGACAGAGAGTTTAATATGCATACCCTTGAAGAAAGGAGGGAGAGGGGGGACATGACAGAAACTTTCAAGTACCTCAAGGGAATCAACAAAGTCCAAGAAGGTAGTATCTTTCAGAAAAAGAGATGTGCAAGAACAAGGGGCCACAATTTAAAGATAGAGGGGGGGATGGCTCAGAGGCAATGTGAGGAAATAATTTTTTCACGGAGAGAGTGGTGGACACATGGAACTGCCTTCCTGAGGAGGCCGTGGGGTCAAAAACAGTGGGGGAATTCAAGAATGCATGGGACAGCCATAAGGCAATTATACTGGGGGTAGGAGGAAGTAGGCTGTTTGTAAACTAGAAGCCGCAGCTTATCCAATAGGTAGGGAAATGGGCAGACTGGATGGGCCAAGCGGTCCTTATCTACCATCAAAGTCTATGTTTCTATGAGACTGAAGAATCATTTCATTGCCAAAGTCACCATTCTGAACTTGCCTTTGCTAAGTGCTTGTTTAAAGCCCTTATATCTAAGATGGGCCGTAAGTCCCGGTTTTTCTTTAAGGTTAGGAAGTATGTTGAGTAGAACCCCTTCCTCCTTTAGGAGAGTGGAACTGGTTCCTCTGCTTTTGCAGCCAGCAGGTTGGACACTTCTTTTTCTAGGAGTGCCCTTTCTGTGAGGGATGATGGTCTGAAAAACCTTGATCTCAGTTTGGGGAAAATTTGAAGCTGACGGCTAGGCCCTGACTCACCACCTCCAGCATCCACTTGTCCGTGGTGATGGTTTTCCAAGTCTGGAAGTAGTGAGTCATTCTGCCCCTACTGACAGAGGGGAGGGGACTCTGACTGACACATCTGGGGGTCTGCTTCGCTTGGGCTGTAGCCTGTGGGATCTGGTCCCCTCATCTAGAGCCCCTTCAACCCCTACCCCTGAAGTAACCCCTTTACTGCTGGTATGCAGAGGTGGCTTGGAAGAAAGGTCTGCCATAGCTCCTACCTCTACCTGCCCTTCTCTGTGGCCTATAGGAAGTTGAGGCCTTTTCTTTAGCAGTATTGCTTCTGTAGGTGGTCTTGTATTCATCCACCTTTTTCACGTAAGCCTCTGTTTTGTCACCCAACAGGGAGTTGTTCTCCATCCGGAAATCCATGGCTTCGGCCTGAGTGTCCTAAGTCAAGTTAGTGGTTCTGAGCCAAGCAAACCTTCTCGGGGTCACTGTTAAGGCCATTCACCTAACTGTGGTGTCATTGGCATCTACTGCCATATGGAACTGGTATTTTGTGGCTTCTAAGTGAAACCTGGCTGTCTCCATCAGTTCAGCTGCCAACCCAGGTGGTGCCTTGTCTGCCATGGCCAAGACAGAATGTCAGAGGGATTTTTGATACTAGGCAGCATAGGCCATGTAGCTGGCCTGTCTGATGCTCAGGAAAGCAGCCAGGTAGCCTTTCTTGGCCATACTATCCAACTTCCTAGAATCCTTCTCAGGAGCGTGGGTTGCCAGAAGTATCCTGGCCTTATCACAAGCTGCTGCTTGTACCACCCCTTCAGGGTCCGAATGGGAGAATAGGAATTCTGCCCCTGACCAGTCGAGTTGATATTTTCCATCAGCCTTTTTGTCTACTGGGGGTACTGCATGTGCAGCCTCCAGTACTTTTAACATGTTTATTCAAAAAATTATTTATGGGAAGTAACAGCCTCTTAGGAGACATGATGTTAGTCCCATCATGTCAAGGAACTCTGCCTCTTCCTTATCCTCCACCGACTCATTTGTGATGAGGTCAAGGGCATCCACCATTTGCTTGACAAAGGTGTAGTGGGATAAGTAGTCCTCAGGAAGCCTTGGAAGGGATTCAAAGTCTTGTTCAGGAGAAACCTCCCTCCTATTGGATCCTCTTCCTCCTCATGTACCTCATATGAGTGGTCTTGAGCCACTGGAACCAAGCCATCAACTGTGGGTTGAACCGTGCTTGGAACCGCTGATGGAACTGAAGGTTCCACTAGTACCGGTTTCAGATGAACCAGTAGCAACCCTTGATCAGCTGCAGTCTGCAGGGTTTGTAAGTCTTTAAGAGCATGAGCCACTACTATTGCTGTAGATACTGCTGGCTTTGGAACCGAGTGCTCCGTTGCTTTTCCAGCTGGAGGTTCGGTATGTTTTTTCTGATCTTTTTTCTTTGCCGGAACCGGGTCTTTCACCGGTTCCCCAGGCCTCTTTGGCTTAGATGTTTCACCTTTGTCAGAGGCAATGGATTATACATCTTTTGGTTTTTCCTTAGTCTGATCTGAAAACGGATCGCTAAGATCCGATGGAGAGGCCATCCTGGCTTTAAAATGCTGAAGGTGTTTTTCCACAGTTTTTTGCTAGGAGAGTTTTACAGATTTCGCAATCGGATTGGAAATGGGAAGACCCCAGACAAAATAAGCACAAATTGTGTTTACCAGCCTTAGCGAAAACTTCCCCACACTTGGTACAGTTTTTAAATCTGGTAGGCCCTGTCTTTTTCTTTGGCTTATCGGACATAACCACAGACTATTTATAATAAAAACCAAATAGGAAGGAGAACTAAAGTTGGGTTCCCACTGAAGTTAAACCGGGTTAAACCCAAGCAAGCGGTTTACAGGGTATAGCGGTCAGTTCCTGAACGAGGGAAAAAAAACACACTAATCTGTAAAAATTAAACAAAAACCGCTACTAATTAAGGAAGGACTCAAACAAAGTTCTATGTATTTTTAACAGAAAAACTAACAAAAAAAAGATAAGATAGCCGGTTTCATGTCGGTTGCGAGGAACCGATGAAGAACCACTAACTGAGGTAAAATACAATTAAAAACTAGCGTTAACTATAAAAATTAAGTAAAGGCAGCAGAATAATAAAGAAAAAAAAAGTACTTATTTTTGATGAAAATAAATGTTTTTTCAGTAATGCTGAGGAGCAGTCTCCGAGGCTTCTAACTAGGCAGGTGGAGAATGAAATCTGAGCATTACAGAACGCAGCAGTTGGTAAGGGCAGAAGTTTGAATGGTGGCACAAGCCAAAAAGATGTTCCATCATTTGCATAAGTTCCATTCCTCTCCGTGGCAGGTCAACACAGGAGGCTGAATGTTACAGTTAATCATACTGAAGAATTCCTGGGGTTAGAAAACATATACAGTTTCCTCATTACCAGGGTGTGCTAACTCCACAAAATCAAATTAAAGTTCTAATATGGTGATATATGAGAAAACAAAATTTAATCTGGCACATTATGGTAGTGCAGGGAAATTTCAGGGAGCTGGGGAGGTGCCTTAAGTAGGTGGCACACAAAATGGCTTTTGCCAATGTGTTACCTGCATACAGCCAGGGAGTAGTAAGGACATGCTGCACCAGGGCTTTTAACAATTGATTAAAGGAAAGGTGGATGGAGAGGGGGCTTTGGTTAAAGTGGGGACTGTGGGTCAACCTGGGAAGATATGGACCCCTAGGGCAGTGGTCATGATCCAGCCATAGCACCTTTACGGTGCAAGGAGCCTGATCCACCTACCCCCCAAAGAGATAGATAAGGTGCCATTTCCCCCCTCGGGCAGCAGTCACGATCCAGCCATAGCACCTCTACGGTGCAAGGAGCCTGATCCACCTACCCCATCCCCCAAAGAGATAGATAGGGTACCACTTGCCCCCTCGGGCAGCAGTCATGATCCAGCCACAGCACCTCTATGGTGCAAGGAGCCTGATCCACCTACCCCCCCAAAGAGATAGATAAGGTATGACGCTTGAAAAATTGCCACAATTCTCTGGGCTGTGTGAACGCTGAACCGGATCATCACTTGCAATTTGCTGTTTTCAATTTCAGCGCCTTCTCAGGGTAGCGCTACTGGCTCCATGCCTGTGTAGAGCTCCCTGATTGGCTGGTCTCACTCACCTGAGAGAGAAGCACCTGAGAAGTGTGGCTTAATGTAAGCCTGCATCCCTGTACTCGGCTTCTAATTTATATATTTTAATTTAGCCTGTTCTGCTCGGCCTGTGTAAAGTAACTTACCATTCCCCCCCGCTGCAGTTTCTCTCCAACTGTATGTGCACTGATTCAGTGCTAGCTCTGTAAACTTCCCCTTGATTTTTCGTCTCACTCCCCCCTCGCCCTCCCAGGTCTCCTTTAAATGCACACAGTCTCCGCCCACTCCTATCTGATGTTTCAATTTATTGGTTACTTACTGTCAACAACTGCAATTCCTCCCATCCCCTTTTTGCAACTAAGCCTTCTAGCAGCTTTATCTCATTCTGTCTTGCTGAGGCATACCATTTTGGTACTTTAGATTTGCTTACTGCTGACTAGCATATCCTGTCTTGCTAAGGCACTGTTTTACTTGAAAATTGTACTACAAATTACTGAACTGTGACTGATTTGCCAAAAAACTGTGTATCGTCTAAAAATGTTCCCAGCAACCAAGTGTTACAGGCCCTTCGTGACTTTGTAGCTCTCTCCAGACTGCAAGGCGCCAAGGAAATCGCAGGCTTTTCAGTTGCTAATTGAGCTGTTTTCGCTCAGACTGCTAGCCTTTGTGTTGCCCCATTATTAATTCGAGCTACTCTCTCCTTTCTCTAGCCGAGGGTGGTATACATTTATCTTGCGTTACTCCGTTTTCAAACTTCTCCAAACAGTCGCATACGGAACAACGACCCCTGGGACCTATATAACTTAGATGGCAGAAGCTACTGCAGTACGCTCCTTACTTACATAAAGGGCAACCATGACAGGCGTTGTCTGGCTATGCTTATTCACCAGCCTTTGTATAATACCCTATGTGGTTAGACAACCTGACAGAAGTGATTCCAACAAAGGTGCATACTCTACTATGCTAGTCTCCCCATATACCAACACTATGAACAAATGATGCTGCCACTGTACGCCTTTGATCCCCTCACAGTTTGTGGAATCTCCTCGAAGTGGAACTGCTAACCAATATCCTCTATGTGGTCCTATACCCTAACCATTCAAACTAGGTATGGCTTGGTGCTATTCTGCATGGATCCTAGGAAATGTATCCGTAGGGCAGCACAATAAGATGATTCAGTCTTTGGACCCATGTACTCAAACCTATACCAGACGTAGAAAGACTCATGCCTTTAAACTTCTCCTTGCTGCCCTGAGGAAAATTTTGCTCCTTCTACTCCTATGCTCAGGTGACGTCGAACTTAACCCTGGCCCTACGAAAGTGCTCTCATCTCCTTCTAAACTCACAACTTTGAAAGGAATTAGCTTCTGCATACTAACATGTGTAGTCTTTTAAAGAAGCTCAATTCAGTCCAGGCTTGGATTATCTGTACTGCACCAGACGACTCGCAGCTGAAACATGGCTCCGGCGCCACCCCAGACAGAGAGGTAAACATCCCTAACTACTCTCCTCTTCAGAACTGACAGGCAGACCAGGGGTGGAGTAGCCTATTTATGTTAAAACAAATTCTCAGTATCTATATTAGATGCTACCTCCTTTGCCTGTGGATTTGAATGCCTGTCTCTTAAAGTCGAGCTTTCCCCATCAGTGGCGTTCCACATCATAGGCTGCTACAGACCTCCAGCAGCAGAACCACAACTTCTGACACACCTGTCATCCCACCTGGATACTACCCCAATGGAAACGATCATACTAGGTGACCTTAACTATGATTGGCTGACTAAGGTCTTGTTACCCCTGAAACAATTCTACGACTCTCATGGACTCACTCAAATTATTACTGAGCCTACTCGCATCAACAAAAAAAATCCAATGAGAAGCACCTTCTTGGATGTTCTCCTTGTTAACAGACCTCATTCCTTTTCCCATGCTGTCATCCTCTTAGCGGACGTTAGTGACCACTGCTTTATTGGTAGCATGAGAACTGTTACCAAACCTCTATGTACATCAAAGTTTTCCACTAAAAGATCCAGATGGAACTTTGATCCTATTGTATACTTCAATGATCTAAAAAACTCTTTGCTATGGCAGAGTTTCTGTCTGGCTAAGTCAGTGAGCGATGCCTATGACGTTCTTCATGAAATCATATCCAGCACCCTAAACAGCCATGCTCCCCAGGTTAAAGCACGAATAAAAGCCAGAACCTGTCATTGGTTCTCACCGGATCTGAAGGCTGCCTTACTCAAAAGAGATTACCTCTGGAAAAAGGCTCATAAATCTCATGCCGATGCAGACTGGTGTCTCTTCAGGGCATCTAGAAACGTCTGTACTAAGTTGGTTAGAGAGGCCAAAGCCAACTTTTATCAAACCGATCTACTCTCCGCGTCAAACTGCCCTACCAAGTTCTGGTCCACCATAAAAAAGCTATCTGGCCACTCTCCAGGAAGTGCACTTCCTTCCAAAATTACCACTGATAATATTATCATTAACGATAAATTAGAGATACTGCAGGCTTTCAACAATCACTTTGCCACTGCTGGCCTGGCGCTTGATAACACACCTGTAAGTAGCCTTCTTCCTCAGACCAACACCCAGCCTTCAGAACCAAGTAGCAATAACATGGACTTCTCCTTTTCACCTACCACCATAAAAGAAGTTGAAAATCTTCTGCTACGACTAGATACTAAAAAAAGTGCTGGGGCCGACTCCTTCGTCCCATATGTCTTGAAAATAGCATACCATATACTTGCTACACCTATAACACACCTATTCAATCTGTCCCTAGCACAAGGTTCCATCCAAAAGGCATAGAAAACTGCTCAAGTCATTCCCCTGTTTAAAGCAGGGGACCCCTGTGACCTAAATAACTATAGACCAATCTCCCTTCTTCCTATACTTTCAAAACTTCTGGAAAAAATTGTGGATACGCAGCTGAGATCTTTCTTAGACAATGCTAGACTACTTAACCCAATGCAGTCTGGCTTTAGAGCTAAGCATAGTACAATTACGGCACTGGCAAAAGTTACTAATGATTGGCAATGGGACCTAGACAACAAAAAATTTGTTTGTGCTGTGTTTCTGGACCTCAGTAAGGCTTTCAACACTGTTGACCACTGCCTGCTCCTCTCCACCTTAAAAACTATAGGCATTGGCTCAACCGCACTGGGATGGTTCCAAGACTACCTTTCTGATAGACAGCAACAAATTAAGGCTGATGGAGAGATTTCTCCACTTAAACCGATAAAAAGAGGTGTCCCCCAGGGCTCCATACTGGGCCCATTACTGTTTGCCATTTATATCAACAGCTTGGACTTAGGCATCAAAGATGCCAGTATTCACTTGTTTGCTGACAGCACGTTGCTCTACTTAAGCCTGGAATCTCCTGAAGCTGCCTGCGCTGAGTTATAAGCTGACTTTAATACTCTGCAGTACCAGCTCCTTAGCAAAAAGTTATTACTAAATGCAAAAAAACCAACCAAGGCCATTCTTTTCTCACCATCAGGCCCAGGGGCTTATTCTGCTGTCGCTAGTCCATTACCATCAATCTCTACCTTATTAGGAGAACATCTTGAATTTGTGACTAAATTCAAATACCTTGGTATTTGGCTAGACGACAAACTCTCTTTTGTGGAACACACAGAAGATCTGCTGAAAAAACTGAGGCAGAGACTTGGTCTTTTTTTCAGAATTAAACACCTCTTGACCACAGATGGAAAAAGACAGCTTGTCCAATCTACATTCCCTTTCATTAACTGACTACGCAGACTTCATTTATGGCCATTGCCCTGCCTCATATCTTGCAAAACTGGATGTATTATATCATAGAGCACTGAGATTTATAACTGGCCTCCCGTACTCCATACATCACTGCTCTTTATACGCAGCCATAGGGTGGTCCTCCCTTCAATACAGGCATTATAGAAATGCAGCCCTATGGACGCTCAGAGCCCTTACCAACAAACTCCCACAATACGTTGTTGACTGTCTCCCCCTTAGTCCTATTAGGAACTATGCCTTAAGAAGTCAATCGCAGATTTCTTTGAATGTCCCTAGGGCCAACACTCGCTTTGGAAGGGCCGCCATAAGCTATGCCCTGTCTACTCTCTGGAATAGGATACAAAAATCATTGAGACTTAGCTCACCTGTCAGTCCTGCCTTCTTTAAGACCCTCTATGACACAACATTTGCTGAAATCTGTAATTGCTCTATGACAAAACATTTGCTGAAATCTGTAATTGCTTCTATCGCTCCTAGCAGCTTGACTATTGTTCCACTCTTCTTCAACACTAGTCCCAGCTGCTTATCCAAATCAGCCCTTGCCACTACTACTCCCCCCCTCCTCTGCCCCACTTGCCCTTAGCACCCTCTGCATCCCTCTTATTCACCACCCCCCTTCTGCTGCATTTACCTAAGGATTACACATTGTTATGCGCACCTCCATAGCTTAGGAATTTCCATCCAGGCCTGTAACGTGTTTCTGCTGGACAGGAATATAAATAATCTTTCTTTTTTCTTCTATGGTTTGTATATGACATCCATACACATCCTGCTCCTGTGGGAACTGCATATACATATTACATTCTGGTTGTGTGTTATGTATATCTTTCTTGTACATGTGACTTGGAATGTAAATAGTCTGCTCCTATCAGTACTGTAAACATGTTGTTCCTTTTGTATTATGTATATTTATATGTAACTGTACAATTTTCCCCACCAACAGCAGGTCCACCTTGTAAATGAGCTTGCTCAATGGTGATCGCCTGGATAAATAAAGATTTGATTGATTGATTGATAACAGAGATGGCCTGCATCCTTCCAGGAAGGGGAGCATAGTCCTTAGTAGGAGTTTTAAATGCTACTTGGATGAGCATTTCATCTAGCTGGGTTGGGGGGGCTATAGAATTGAGGAGGGCAATGACTGCCCCCTCTGATGTTGCAGCAGACGGGGTGGGAACAATGGGCATATAAATCAGGAAAGCAATAAAGGAGAAGATAACAAAGGGACAGGTGGGTCAGCAAGAACATCAGGGAACAACATAGGTGGAGGGGAAGCAGGGGGGTCTACGTTATGGACAGCCATATGCACTAATGCAGGGAGTCAGAAATAAAAAATCTGGATCTTGAGGCCAACATGGCAGGGACAGGCCTGGATTTGGTGGCCATAACAGAGTTGTAGTGCACTGAGCACCACGACTGGGACACAGCCATACCTGACTACTCTCTGTTCAGGAGACACAGGGCAGGGAGGAGGGGTTGTACTATAAGGAACTGAAGGAATTGAGGCCATGGAAGTGCTGGGGCACCTGCAGGAAAAGGAAGGGCTGAAGGTACTGTGGGTTATCCTGGAAACAGGCACTGGGGCCGCTATCTGTACAGGGGTGGTATACTGAACTCAAGCACAGGGAGAAGAGTTGGATAAGGCACTTGGAGAAAGCATCTTCAGGACAGAAAGTAAGGGGAGGTGCTGCTAGTTGGTGATTTCAGTTTGCTAGATGTGGACTAGAGCCTTCCAACTCTAGCTTCAGCAAGGAGCAGAGCCATTCTTAATTCCCTACAAGGGTGGTTCTCAGGCAGATAGTCAGCGAACCCACTAGGGATAGGACAATGCTAGATCTGGTGCTTACAAATAGAGATGGCATTACAGATATCACCAGTGGGAAAGTGATCACTGTACAGTGTGGTTTAACATTAAGACGGGAACAGAGGCAAACCCCATGAGAACAAGGATCCTGGACTTTAGGAGGCAGATTTTAAAGAAACGGGAGACTGCTCCAGAAGCTGCCTTGTGTGTGTGTGGGGAGATTACCTGGGGGTAGAGGTACAGTTGAGAAAAATAAGGGAGGACATGATTAAGGTAACAAGCCTCTGTGTGAAGGGAGTAAGTAAAAGCAGAAGGAAAAACAGACCATTATGGTTCTCTATGAAAGTGGCCAAGGTGGTGAAGTAAAAAAGGGTGGCACTCAGGAAGTGTAAAGAAATGCAAAGGGAGGAAGACACTGAGGTGTGCCAAGTCAAACAGGGAAGCAGGAAAGTCTGTGAGAGGAGCAAATGCACACACTGGGGGACAGCCTCAGCAGGGATCATAAATAAATGACAGGTTCTTTATAATGTGATATGCCACTTAGCTACAAATAGCCCATACATCGCTGTAAAATGTGAGAAAAAGCAAAATGGTTGCCACTGGCACAAAAAGATGCTTTCCACGTATCTCAATTTATCTTCAAAAATGTTAGATTTCATGACAGAAACCCCATGGCAGATTTGTTAAAAAAGTTCAGTTTAAACCAGGACTTAGCCAACCACTCGTTGCTGGTAACCCCACCATGCAAAACAGTAATGGGATAAAAACATTTTTCTTATTATGCTATCAAAAAATGGAACAAGCATCCAACAGATATTCATCTAACAACATCTTTACAAATTTTTAGAAATAAGCTGTTAACTCACTTGTTACTTATGTCTGTGTGTAAATGGTATTGACTTTAAATTACAGATATGTTTTTCCAAATTATTTGCATGAATGGCGAAAATAGCTATTCACATTATAATATTACCAAGCTTGCATGCTCAAATGTATTTGAAAGATTTTTCTTCTTCTCTATGATACTGTACACGTATTGTGATGTATAATTACTCTGTGTAATGGTTGATCAGTTGTGTTTTTATGAAAACATCCGGGTCGTCCCTGTAAACGGACCATAAGGCCTAATGTACTTACCTGGTAAACAAATAAAATTGAACTGAAAGGATAGCCAAGGGGGTACTTAAAGGAGATAAGACTTTCTTCAGATACGTGAGTGAAAAGTGGACGGTAAGGGGAGAGATACTGAAGATAAGGAGTGCAGCAGGAGAGACTGCGCAGAAGAGGACCAAGAAAAAGTAGGCATCCTGAATGGGTACTTCCGCTCAGTCTTCATGGCGGGGAATAATGGACCACTAGGGAGCAGCAGGAACAAGGGAGGTGGACCCAAGTCCATTTTCAGAGGAAAAAGTCCTAAAGAGATTTGCATCACTGAAAGTGGACAAGAATATGGGACTGGGTGGGATACACCCAAAGGTATTAAAAGAACTCAGGAAGGTGCCAGCTGCCCCACTGACAGTCTTACGCAACAGCTCCATGGAAACAGATGTGGTTCCGGAGGACGGGATAACAGATGTGGTCCCTCTACATAGGAGTGGCAGCAGGGAGGAGGCTAGCACCTATAGGCTGGTCAGTCTCACCTCAGTAGTGGTGAAATAATGGAAACCCTGTTAAAGCAAAGGTTGGCAGAGTATCTTGAATCCAACTGGCTACACCACAAGCAGCGCATGGATTCATGGGGGGCTGGTCATGCCAGATGCATCTGAATGATTTCTTCAACAGTGACCAGGGGAAACAGATAAGGCGAAGGCAGTGGCCATGGCCTATCTGGTATTTAGCAATGTCTTCAACACTGTACTGGAGACTGATGAAGAAATAGAGCAGCCTAGGGGTGGGATCTAAAGTGATGAACTGTGTTAAAGACTGGTTAACAGACACGAGACAGAGGGTGGCGGTTAACGGCACTCACACTAGTCCTTAGCAAACTGGGGCAAGTACTTAACAGATGTGAAGGTGGGAGATAAGACTGTGAAGGGACTTATAGATTTGGGAAGCAGACAGACCCTAGTGCATACTGAATTGCTGAGAAAACAATGTCCAAAAGGACCAGGTACTGGTGTCATCTGCATCCACAGGAACACTCTGTACTATCCAACCACCCAAGTGACTCTGAATATTAAGGGTGTGTCGCACCAAATGAAAGTGGGGGGTAGTACCTAAGTTACCTGTACCTGTGATTATTGAAAGAGGGAGTAAATCTTGATGTTTCAGCAACTGTGGTGACAAGAGCTCAGGCAAAGAAAATCTCAGATGGTGGGGACTCTCTTCCTTTCACTGATTTTGATTCAGACTTGTTTGAGCACAGTTCCAAGATCCGGAAGTCCAGAAAAGTAAGACGACGCCAGAAGAAACAGTGGCAACAAAAGACTGATGGACATAAGGGGTTAACATATAAAAACGGTGAAACTAAACTGATTGTGATTTTCTTTCAGAACAAGCTAACGCTGTTTCTCTCCAGGGTTACTTTAAGCAGCTGGGGGTAAAACCAAAACAGGGTGAACCTATGTTTAAAAACTGTAATGGCTACTGTACAGAGTTTGGTTCAACCTCAAACACAAGACCAGATAAAACAATTGGTTATACCACAAAAGTATAGATCTGAGTTGTTACATATAGCACAAGATAGTCCTATGGCTGGTCATTCGGGGAGGGATCGCACCCTTGCTAGATTGCTGTACAGATTTTACTGGCCTGGAATTCATAAAGATGTTGCTACCTATTGCATTTCCTGTGCCGAGTGTCAGAAAGTAGCCCCAGTGACTAAAAAAGACAAGGTGCCACTGGTGCCCCTACCCTTGACAGATGTGCCTTTTGAGAGAATTGCAATGGATGTGGTTGGTCCTTTAGACAAAAGTAAAAAGGAAAATTGATTCATTTTCAGCAGGATGGGCATACCTAAAGAGATTATTACTGATCAGGGTAGTAATTTTGGTGCTGCATTACTGAAGGAGCTGTACCGACTACTAGGCATCACTGCCATATGAACCTCCCCTTATCACCCTCAGATAGACGGTTTTGTTGAGTGTTTTAATCAAACTCTAAAACGTATGTTAAAAAGGTTTGTGAAACGGATAATTGGGACCAATATTTACCTTACCTGCTTTTTGCTTACAGAGAAGTGCCACGAGCATCAATAGGCTTTTCGCCATTTGAAATGCTGTATGGTAGATAACCGAGAGGGCCACTAGATGTAATCAAAAAAACATGGGAAGATAACCCCACACAGAAACAATCTATTACAGCTTATATGTATGCCATGAGAAAGAAGCTGGCAAAATATGTTGATACTGCCCACAGTAACCAGGAAGAGGCCCAAAACCTGCAGAAGGTGTATTATGACCATGGGGTAAAAGAAAAAGTTTTTGAGTCAGGTGAAAAAGTCTTGCTAATGTTATCCACTACAGAAAATAAACTGTTAATGAAGTGCAAGGGCCTTATAAAGTGCTTAGACGTACTGGCATAGTTAACTATGAGATTGAGACCCCTGACAGGAAAACTCCTACAAAGATATACCATGCTAACCTCCTCAAGAAATGAGTTGAAAAAACACCAAAAGCTGTTTTGCTAGTTTTTCCAGAAACTGATAAAGATACTGATGTAGCTTATGACAGACTGGAACAAACTGTAACTGCAGATGCTGTAAAGGTGAATGTTTCCTTAACCTCTGAACAAACCGCAGAAATTGTTAACTTGCTAAAGACACAACAGTACTTTTACCACAGTGACAGGCTGAGCAAAAGGGGTCGAGCACGTAATAACAACATGGAATTCTGGCCCTATTAGATAAAAGACATACAGATTACCAGAGCAGTTAAGAGCTGATGTGATTAAGGAAATGCAAAAAAATGAAAGAATAGGGAATCACTGAAGAGTCGAGAAGTGCTTGGTCATCACCAATGGTGACTGTAAATAAAAAAGAAGGTGGCGTAAGAATCTGCCTTGATTTTAGGAAATGTAATCTAAGTGTCAGAATTTGACAGTTATGCAATGCCCAGAAAAGATGATTTGGTGGATAGACTGGGGAGTGCAAAGTATATCAGTACCTTCGATCTTACCAAGGGTTATTGGCAAATTCCCCTAGCTAAAGAATCTAGAGACAAAACTGCATTTGCCACTCCTATAGGATTCTATCAGTTCACCACCATGCCGTTTAGTTTACATGGCGCACCCGCTACATTCCAGCGGTACACTGATGTAATTTTATCCCCTTACACTGGTTATTCTGCTGCGTACCTGGATGATGTCGTGATAGTGTCAGTGGCTCAGTACGTAGCACACTTGCCTCTGAGGCCGGGAGATCAGAGGGCTGTGGGTTCAGTTCCCACATCTGGCACTTGGGTTAATATCCCAGTACTGACACTGTAGTGCAGCATGAGAAGGGTGCTGCACTTCTGAGGTGCCGTCTTTCGGATGAGACGTTAAACCGAGGTATCATCTGCCTGGACTGTTGGTAGTTCAGGTGGACGTTAAAGATCCCATGGCACTTATCGAAAAGAGCAGGGGAATTTCCCCGGTGTCCTGGCCAAATTTTCCTCATTCAGTAAAAATACCACCAACAGCTTAATCTGGTTCAAGATCAGCTGGCATTCATCTGTATCCCCCTCCTCCGGGTTGTGCCTAAAAATAGGCAGGATTTGTCTAGTGCACTTACCCAGTCAACAAAAGCTAAATAAATAAAATGTACAGTCCAGACTGGAAAAGCCACCTGGAACACCTATGAGCAGTTATTCAATCCTTCAAAAAGGCAGGTCTGACAATTAGTCCTACCAAGTGTGCACTGGGCATGCAGAAAACTAGATATTTGGGCTATGTTTTGGGAAATGGAGAAGTCAAACCAGAGGTTTACAAGATAGAAGCTGTAGCCAACAGCCCTGTCCCCAAAACCAAGAAAAATGTCAGGTAATTTTTAGGGCTGGCTGGTTACTATTGGAGATTTGTTCCCAGTTGTGTTGAGTCAGCAACTCCCCTAACTGAACTCACAAAGAAATGGTACCCGAATACTGTGAAATGGACAACAGAGTGAGATGAGACTTTTCGGACCATTAAGGCTGCATTATGTTTAGCCCCTGTTTTAAGAAGCCCAGACTTTGAGCAACAGCTTTTGTTACAGACAGATGCATTAGAGGTAGGCCTAGGTGCAGTCTTGAGTCAGCATCTAGATGGGAAAGAAAGTACAGTTATGTAAGAACTTACCATAACAGTAGATCTTCGAGAGAGGTTCCTGCAGTAGGTCATTACTTGTAGGACCTTTTAGGTACTCTGGATCTGTTTTCCAAGTTGGGGATTATGGTCAATGTCTCCAAGTTCTCTCTGACTCCTTCTCAGAGACTACAGTTTATTGGAGCAGTTTTGGACACAGTCCAGGGCAGAGCTTTCCTCCCCTCGGACAGGATGGAAACTCTGGTCAAACAGGCCACATTGGTAGCCTCTTCCAAATTCCTCCCAGCCATGGAGCTTATCCAGCTGTTGGGTTTGATGGTGGCCTCCATCTCCACGGTTCACCTTGCAAGGCTCCACATGAGAGTGAGTCAGTGGTCTTTGTGGGTTCAGTTGGATCAGCTTCAAGATGATCAGGACCATCCGGTCCTGATTTCTTCTGCTTTTCATAAAGATCTGCAATGGTGGAGGAATCCCTCAAACCTGACTTCGGGTCTTCCGTTTCAGGGCCCAGCTGCCCTCAACACGCTAACCACAGATGCCTCCAATCTAGGTGGGGGGGGCCTCATATGGGGACCACCAAGCTCAGGGACTTTGGTTCCACTTGGAGATGCCTTTGCACATCAATATTCTGGAGATGTGAGCAGTCATGTACGCACTTCAAGCGTTTTAGTCTGTTCTCCCAAGGGGATTACTGCTAGTCCAGACAGACAACATGTCGGTAGTCTGGTACATCAACAAAAAGGGAGGCACTTGATCGTACCCCCTCTGCAAGGAGGCGATGACAGTGTGGAACTGGGCAGTCCGGCATGATCTGTGTCTTACAGCAGTGCACGTTCCAGGAGTGCAAAACGTCCTGGTGGACAGCCTCAGCAGATCTTATACCCTCACTCACGAATGGAAACTAAATCAGGAAGTGGCGGATTCACTGTTTTAAAGATGGGGGTATCCGGAACTCGACCTTTTCGCCACCACATCCAACGCAAAACTTCACAGTTTTTGCTCGTTCATTCTAGGACATGGTGCTTTCTGGCATGACACGTTGTCTCTCTCTTGGACAGGGAGATTCTTGTACGCCTCCCCTCCACCCTTTCCCATTCTGCAGAGGGTACTCATCAAACTTCAGGCAGAGAGAGCTCAAATGATCCTAATAGCCCCTCTCTGGCAAAGGCAAATTTGGTTCCCGCTTCTACAGCAGTTAGCGAGGGAACCTCCAGTTCCGCTTCCATTGATGCACAACCTCCACACTTAGAGGCCAGCTTGTGTATCCGGGGCTCAGGACTCTGCATCTGCATGCGTGGCTCCTGCAGACATAACAAAGTCTTGCTTTGAGGTTTCCACTAGAGTAGCCCAGGTGCTGGTGGAGGCTAGAAAACTCTCCACCATATCCACTTACGCCATGAAGTGGAAGCGTTTCTCTATCTGGGTGGCTTCCAAGAGTTGGGACCCTTTTACTTGTTCTGCCCTACATATCATGGAATACCTGCTTCATCTTTCAGATTCTGGGTTATCCTATTCCTCTCTCAATGTATATTTGTCTGCCATTTTGGCGTATCACGTGCTATTGGACGGTAAGCCTGTGGCCCAGTTGGAGATTTCTAAAACTTTCCTGAAAGGGATTCTCCATCTGAAACCCCCCATCCACAGCCCCACACCATCTTGGGATTTGGATTTTGTGTTTGAGAAACTCACACTCCCTCTTTTTGAACCAGCGATGAGCTGTGACTTGCACTATCTGTCTTGGAAAGCACTATTTTTAGTTGCTGTTACTTCTGTTTGTAGAATTTACGAGCTTCAGGTCCTCATGTCTAAGGAGCCTTATTTGATTTTGCATAGGGACTGGGCTGTCCTCAGAACAAATCTTAAGTTTTTATCCAAGGTGGTATCAGAGTTCACACTGAATCAGACAGTTGAACTACCAGTATACTATTCAGCTCCTGAGAATAAATGTGAGGCACTTTTGCATACCATGGATGTGCACCAAATCCTAAGGTGCTATACTCATTGGACTAAGGAGTTCCATAAGAAAAACCAGCTCTTCGTGTCCTTTGCCCCAAAATCTCTGGGGAAGGCTGCCTCCAAACAGTGCTTCTCAAAGTGGTTAGCTAACTGTATCTGCTTCTGTTATCAGAAGCACAACAAACTTCTGCTGGGTGTTGTTAGAGGTCATTCCACTAGAGGCATGGCTGCATCTGTGGCTTTTCTTTGAAATGTTTCTGCAGTGGAGATCTGTGCAGCAGCAACTTGGGAGTTCAGTCCATACCTTTACCAAGCATTACAGTCTGGACATAGCCTCTAGGCGGAGGGCCGGGTTTGGCCTTGTTGTTCTGCAAGGTCTTCTGTCCCAGGCTGGTCCCGTTCTATATTTTCTGTTACTCCTCCAGTGTTTTTCTCGGTCTCTCTTCTGAGGGACTGCTTGTGATTCAGTCCGACAAGTAATGACCTACTGCAGGAACACTCTCGAAGTAAGATAGTACAGTTATGTAACAACTTACCATAACAGTAGATCTTTGAGAGAGGTTCCTGCAGTAAGTCATATTTTTCCCTTCCTCCTTCCTCCAAATTTCCGTTAGGACTCCATAATCTGTTTCCTTCTCCTGTCTTTCCTTCTGGGACTCTGGCAGGAGAACGCCCACTATATAGGGTCAAGCTGACATCATGACGTGATGTTGGGTAGGCGGTCCCCCGCCAGGCATTGCTGGAAAAGTTTGCCATGTGGTCCAGACACCAGAGGGCTCTAGTTGCACAACAGAGAGAAAAGGTATTCCACCACTGAAAAGGAATGCTTTGCGGCAAAATGGGCCATGGAGTCCCTTAAATGTTACTTACTAGGAGCTGACTTTGTACTTATAACAGATCACAATCTCCTCTGTTGTGTTAACCAAATGAAGGAAAAAAATTCCAGAACCACATGCTGGTACCTGGCACTACAGCCATTTAAATTTAAAGTGGTGCACAAATCTGGGAAAAGAGAATATCAATGCTGATTTTCTGTCTAGATATGGATCTGGAATTGAGAATTCTGATAGCTGAAAAAACAAACGTGTGAGTTTAAACTTCACTATTTGCTGTACTGTTGTTATGGAAAAAAAACATACTGCATATATACAGAACTGCAATGCTTATTTTAGATGAGAATTACTAGACAGTTTTGGAAACCTGTTTTTGTAAAACAGGTTCCCTCTTAAGGAAGGGGTATGTGACAGTGTTGAATAAGACCCTGTCCCATTTGTTATGCAGGAAGAATTAAACACAAAAGGGTCTGTTCTATCCTCTCCTTTTCTGTCTCTTTTCTATCTGGTTATACAATCATATTTTCTTATGAGACCTAGGACCTGATCACTATGACAGTTTTATAATGCTCTGCCTCTCGCTATCTCCCTAACCTCACTTGCTGTTCTGTCTTTTCTTCCTCCTTGCATATCTGCGGATATAAAAATATGTGTGAACCATTTTATCGAAATGTAGTTGATACTGGGATCCCTTTGTTTAAAACTGTATATAGTTATACTGTTGCAATGCTTGCAAAGCTAAAACTGTATATAGTTATAGTGTTGAAATTATTGCAAAGCTATTTGGAACTCAAGGGGTTAACCTGACATGAAATTTGTAAGCCTTTTGCAGAAGATGTAAACAAGACGTCAGTACTTGGTCACACTATTCTTTTTGCTGCACCTGCTGAACCTGACAAAAACACTGTGTAAGAAGCATGCTGTTTTCTTAACGAGCTCCTGCGCAGACTTATAAAAAAGAGCTGCAATGTTTTGCAAAAGAGAGACTGAGAGACAAGATTGAAAAATGAGATGAAAAAGGACTCTGTTTTCTATGTTTCTACTGCCATTGTAAATAGTTATACTGAAACATTTTTTTTTTATTTTACTGTTATTATTAATAAAAACTAATTTTACAACTGCTCCTGGTTTTCCTATGCATTGACAACAGGAACCACTTGGGCAGATTTTGTGGGCCAAAAAGCTCTGACAACAAATGCTTTGTTTTTAAGTTTCTTAGAAATCAACTGAAAATCAAAATTTATGGCAGAAAGTAACAGTCTGAACGATCAATCCCCTCAGGCCTCAAAGTGTCTCTATTGTAGTTTAAAACACATTTTTGACTGGTCACATTCTGTACAAACTTCTGATGTAGCTGACAGTTTGATTCTGATGCCTCTTTGTGTTTAACTGTAGAATGAAAATTGAACATATTGATACAGCTCTGTGTAGAAAAGCAGGTTCAGGAGGCGTGTCAGGCTCTGAGGCAATGAGCTGATTGGAACTCCCAGTGCAGCCAATGGTGGCTGATCTGGGTCATGATGCAGGTTTAGCCACTGAAAAGCACAGTTTTCAAAGGAGTTTTAATGCTCCAAAGAGTATGCTTTCTTTTGCCATTTTGAGAAGTCTTGGCAGCCAACACCCCTGTCTTACTCCCACTAACCGCAATGCCACTTCCTTTCCCATTACTCACTTCACGGTGCTGCTAGCAACTTGTTTTCTTTAGAAGCAGCAGGCAAAGGTACTGGGCACCTCAGCAAGAAGTAGCTTTGGCACAAAAGAGGGAAAAAACCTGAACCTCCCTGGAAATGCATCATGTAAAGTCCCTGACATCTAGCGGCCCCCCTCCCTGGTCCCCACTGAGAACAGTGCCCCCCCCATGCCGCAAGAGACAGCTCCGGGCAAGTCCAGCTGCAGTAAAGTACAGTTACGTATGAACTTACCGTAACAGTAGATCTTCGAGAGGAGCTCTTGCAGCAGGCTATTACAATCAGAACTACGCCGCAGGCACTAGGACCCTCCGGTGAAACTTCTGTCAGCAATAAACAGCAGGGACCGCCCCTGACGCCGGCCCCGCCCTGACATCGGTCAGGGTACAAGAGGGGGCGGACCCAGCTCCAACTCAGTTCTCCCACCAAGACCCAAAAGAAGGCCTGACAAGAGAAGGAGACAAAGCCTACCATGAAGAGAGTTGGAGAAGAAAAAACGAAAATGGATCTGCACACCTTGAGGGGGAAGAAGGGTGGGAAGAGCGGTAGAGCTCTCGAAGATCTACTGTTACTGTGAGTTCTTACGTAACTGTACTATCTTACTTCGAGTGGGAGCTCTTGCAGCAGGCTATTACAATCAGGACTGAGACCCAAGCAGTCCCACAAAAAGGAGGTATATGACCCCTGGGGTGGAATATGCTGACTCCAGAAGCCCTAGGATAAAAGCCCTTGTAATACAGCTAGGCCGAAGCCAGCTCAGTGTCTGGAGACGATATCCAAGCTGTAATGCTTGATAAAGGTATGCACCGAGTTCCAGGTTGCAGCCGCACAAATGTCCTGTATGGCGACATTCCGCAGGGCGGCGAAAGAAGCTGACACTCCTCTGGTGGAGTGACCCCTAACCGGGTCCGGCAGGGGTTTATTGTGATGCTTGTACCAAATGAGACACAGTGAACTATCCATTTAGAGATAGTTTGCTTGCACACTGGTTGACCCAAGCAATGTGGTGCAAAAGCCACAAAGAGCTGCTCTGATTTACGGTGCTGAACCGTCCGTTTGAGGTAATACCTCAGAGTCCTGTGGACATCCAATGTGTGGAGGACAGCCTCCCCTCTATTGGAAGGGGAAGGAAAATAAACAGGAAGATCAACAGACTGGTTGAGGGTCAATTCTGAGACCACTTTTGGAAGAAACTTAGGATTTGTTCTGAGGGAAACCCTTTCCCTGTGGAAAACCAAACAGGGCTCTTTACACAAGAGACTGAAGCTTGGAAACCCTTCGAGCTGAAGTAACAGTAACCAAAAAGCAAACCTTCCAAGAAAGGTAACGCAGCTCACAATCCACTGCTGGCTCAAAAGGAGGGAGGGTGAGTTTCTCCAATACAAAAAGGAGGTTCCAGGGTGGGACAGGGTCCCGAATGGGAGGTCTCATATGTAGAATTCCCCTAAGAAAGGTGCGGGCCACATCCAATTGTGCTAATGTCTCTCTCTCCCACGAGAGTATGATAGGCGGAGATTGCCCACATGTGCACCTTGATAGAGGAGTAACTCAGACCCTTATCGTACAAGGAGAGGAGATACTGTAAAGCTGAGTTCACAGGGCAGGTGATGGGATCCAAACGCTGAGGCAATGCCCAAAGACAGAAACGCTTCCACTTCATAGCGTAGGTGGAGCGAGCAGAGGGCTTTCTTGCTGACACTAAGACCGCCGCCACTCCCGGGGAAACCCCGTATCTATGTTGAGCTACGTCTGAAGGAGCCAAGTATGTAGGTGTAAGGATCGAAGATCCAGATGGACCAGAGACCCTTGGTCCTGGGACAGTAACTGACAGCATATGGGCAGCGGAATTGGAGATTCCGTGGATAACCGCTGCAGTAGTGGGAACCAAATCTGCTGAGGCCATTTGGGGGCCACTAGGATCATCTGGGCCCCTTCTGCCTGTAACTTGAGCAGTACTCTCTGAATGAGAGGGAAGGGCGGAAAGGCATAGAGAAACCTCCCTGCCCAGCAAAGGGATAACGCGTCTGGCTAAAAAACTCCAGGCGCGTGCTCTCGCGAGCAGAACGCTGGCAGTTTGGCGTTGCGTGGTGACGCAAAGAGGTCCAGCTCTGGAAGACCCCACCTGTTGAAGAGCTGGTCCGCTATGGATTGTAGCAGCTCCCATTTGTGCGCTCTGGAACGTGACCTGCTGAAGCTGTCTGCCAGATTGTTTAGGATGCCTGGAATGTGCATCACGGACAGCCGGATGCCCCGCTCCAGCGCCCAGTACCAGACTCTCATCGCCTCCCTGCAAAGAGGATACGAATGAGTGCCTCCTTGTTTGTTGATGTAAAACATACGACCGCCATGTTGTCTGTCTGAACTAGAAGACAGCCTGGCACCAGATCCTCTCGAAAAGCCTGGAGGGCGTAGAGGACCGCTCACATTTCCAGTGCACTGATGTGGAGGGACTACTCCTGGGGTGACCAAACCCCCTGCATTCGACGTGCACCCAGGTGCGCCCCGCACCCCAGGTCTGAGGCATCTGTTGTCAGAGTTTGATCTGGTGGCTCCGGACGAAAGCTGACCCCTTTCTCCAGATTGCTGAGGTCCATCCACCACAGCAGAGTTCTCCTGACTGGCTCCGAGATCTTGACCAGGGAGTCTAGATCATCACAGCTTTGGTCCCACTGCACCCTGAGCATCCACTGCGGGACTCTGATGTGGAGGCGGGCCAAGGGAGTGACAGGAATGGCCGCCGCCATGTGCCCCAGTAAACTGAGGAAGTTCCGAGCCAGAACTTGAGGAGTTATGGAGATCCGTTCTGCCATCTCTCTCAAGCGAACTCCCCTGTCCTGTGGGAGGAAGGCCATGCCCTGGACAGAATCCAGGATCGCTCCTATGAAGGCAAGATTTTGTCTGGGCTCCGGGGATGATTTTCATAAGTTCAGGGTGATCCCCATCTCTTGGAACAGAATATAAGTGTCTTCGAGAGCTCGTAAGAGGCCTACTCTTGACAGGGCCGTAAGCAGCCAATCGTCTAGGTAGGGGAACACATAGTGTCCCATACGCCTTAGAGCCGCAGCCACCACTGCTAGGCATTTGGTGAAGACTCGTGAGTGGAAGAAAGGCCGAATGGAAGCACTCGAAACTGAAAGTGCTCCCCTTGGAAGTGGAACCTCAGAAATTTCCTGTGGGGAGGATAGACCCCGATATGCATATATACATCCTGCATGTCGAGAGAACATAGCCAGTCCCCTTGGTGCAGCAAGGGAAGGAGTCCTTGAAGAGTCACCATCCTGAACCTGTTGTACTCGATAAAGAGGTTTAGAGGGCTGAGGTCCAGAATGGGACGAAGATCCTGAGTCTTTTTCGGGACCAGAAAGAAGTGGGAATAGAACCCTTTCCCTTGCTGATGCAAGGGGACCCTCTCTATCGCTCTCTTCTGCAGGAGGGTCTGTATCTCTCCTTCTATCAGTGGGATGTGAGAAGGAGGAGGATAACGGGAGAGCTTTGGCGGAGTATGTGGTGGAAACTCTGTGAACTCTAGCGTGTGTCCTCTCTGTATAATATCCAAGACCCACTGGTCTGCGGTGGTAGACTTCCACCCTTCGAAATGAAGGGAGAAGCGGCCCCCAACCGGCTCCCCTGGGTCTTCCCGTGGAAGGGGGGTGCGGAAGGGAATCATTGGGCAGAGCCGGGAGTGGGGAGAGAGGCCTGGGAGGACTTGGGCCCACGGGCAGGAGGTCCACCAGAATGCTGGTTCCCAGATCTCCTGTGGAAGCCTCCTCTCTGCCCCTGATGGTTGCCACGGGCTGGACCTTGACTGCCTGAGGACTTATGAAAGGGCTGTCTATGGTGCTGTCGTCGCTGGTCGCCACGGTACTTCTGGCGGACCAACCAGATCGACCTGCCCGACTCCTGGAGGCAGGAGATCAAAGCCTCCGTCTCCTGCCCAAACAGCACGGTACCCTGGAAGGGCAGATCCTTGATACCGGCCTGCAGATCCTGGTGAAAGCCCGAGACTCTCAACCAGGCATGGCGCCGGAGGCACACCCCGGAAGCGGCTGCCCTGGCTGCCGTGTCTGCAGTGTCATACGAGGCCCTCAGTACATGGGAGCCTACGTCTGAGCCCGACTGGAGGAGGGCCAGGAGCTCTGCCTTTTGGTCAGAGTCTGGCATGGTCTTTCCAGCTCCAGTCCCCTTTCCCACAATGCATTCTGGTACTGTACTATATGTGTTAGGAAACTGAGGGAACGGATGGAACAGGTGGAGGCAGCATATACTTTCTTGTCCACCTGGTCCAGGTAGCGGGACTCTGGGTCGGGAGGCTGGCAGCTGAGGTGCTTCGGTTGCCGAGACTTGTCATGGGCAGCCATGATCACCGACGAATCGGCCTGAGGGTGCTCCGCTAAAAAGGGTTCTGCCCTTGGGGCCTTATACAGCCTGTCCGACTTTTTTGGAACTGCCGGGATTGAAGCCAGATGCATCCAGGTGGTTCTAGTAAGGTCCTGGAATGTATCAGCTAAAGGAGGGATAACCAGAGGCTTTGGCTCCTTTTGTCTCAGGTACTTAGCCAATCTCTGGCGTTCCGGATCCAGGTCCTCCGTGTCCCACTCGTTGGAGGCCTGGATGTGCCTCATGATGTCCATGAAGGTAGGTTTGTCTGGAGGCGAGCGAGGCTGGTCCTTCTCTACCGGGGAGCACTTGAGGCTGAGAGAGGAAGAAGAGGTTGACGTTGGGGAGGAGGATCGACTATCCGACTTGGAGTAGTCTGACCCCGTCCTATGACCATGCCTTCGCTGACGTCAGTAGCTAGGGGACCGACATCGGTCTGAAGACCGATTCCGGTCCCTGGACCGGCGACGGAGCAGTGACCGACGTCGGTCAGAGGACCGATGTCAGGAGCGTTCTCGCCTGGAGTGAGAAAGGCTCCTGGAGCGTGACCTAGACCGACGTCGGTCACCCGAATCCCAGGAGCGACGTCGGTGGTCCTGAGACCTTGTGCGAGCGAGCCCTGGAGGGAGGCGAAGGCTGGCACTCCAGTGACTTCCTTGGGGAAGACTCACCTCCCGGCTGTGGTTTTCCCGCAGGTGTCTGGCCCCGCGACGGGGAGGACCGCTTGTGGACCTGTCCCCACCAAAAGGAGAAAAGATCCTTGAGCTCATCCTTGGTGAATATTTCAGCTGCTCGTTTCGGGAAGGAAGTCTCCGGAACATTGGAGCGTGAAGGAGAGCTCTCCTGAGGGCCCAGGGGGAGGAGGACTTGGGCGACGGGGACGTCGGTTCCTCCACGATCATGCACTCGTCCTTTGCCCTTTCGACCGGCATCGGTGTAGGGACCGACGATGGAGTGACGCCGGGGGGCACCGGAGAGTCCTTAGTCTCTGGAGGCGCGCCTTTAGCAGGCGGCGTCAGTGCCTTAGCAGGTGGGGCCGAAGCAGGCACCTCTAAGGGCTTAGCGATGACCCTTAGCGGGGTCACCTTAGGCTTGGCCGGCCTCTCCCCCAACGGGCCGGCCTTAGCCTGAGGAATCTTCGGAGAAGCTCCAGAACCCAAGGGACGGGCCTTTTTGGGAGATGGCCGCGACCGTGACCGGGACTGGTGATGGGACCGACTACGGTCCTTGCTGTGGCGCTTCTTCTCCTTCCGCTTCCCCTCTGAGGAGTGCAGATCCATCTTCTGCTCCAGCAGGTAGGCCTGGCAATAAGTGCAATTGGCGGTGTCGTGGTCCAGGCTTAGACAAAAAACACATAGCCAATGGCTGTCCTTCGCTCGGATCTGCCTCCCGCAGTCACACTTGTTTAAGTGTTCAGGAGATGCCGACGCCCGAGAAGACATCGAACTCGGCCGGGAAAAACGGCTGACATCGGTACTCGAAAACAGAGCTGAGAGTGAAGAAAACAATGCTCTAAAGCGGGTAAAAGAACCGACGGGCAGCAGACCGACGTTGGGTACCGGAGTACAAGATACAGTAACCTGTCGAAAATAGCAGAAAAATGAAAATTAAATGTTGATTGGAGATCAACCTTTAGCTGCAACTGCAAGCAGAAGCTGTTCCTTCGACTTCGCGTGCAGGATGTGGCGGGAAAGAACTGAGGTGGAGCTGGGTCCTCCCCCTCTTGTACCCTGACCGACCTCGGGGCAGGGCCGACGTCGGGGGCGGTCCCTGCTGTGTATTGCTGGCAGAAGTTTCACTGGAGGGTCCTAGTGCCTGCGGCGCAGTCCTGATTGTAATAGCCTGCTGCAAGAGCTCCCACCCGAAGTAAGATCTTTGAAAAACATTATGCCGGTTCTGTCTGCATACTTTGGCTCACCCTCTTGTGGCCACAACAAACAGCTCCAGTTAACTCTGGCCACGTTAGTGGCAAAACATTTCTCCCTTTTGTGTGCTGATCCTGATTGTGTACAGTGACTCACCCTCCCCACTGATGCCACAAGAGACAACTCTAGTTGAGAACAGTGGCTCACACCAACCCTTTATGCCACAAGAGACAGTTACAGTGGAGGCCGGCCACACTAGCTCGGCAAACATTTCTCCCTTTAGTGCGCCAGTTTCTGCTGTGTACAGTGTACCCCAATGAAACCGAAAGAGACAGCTCTGGTCTAGTCCAGCTGCACTGGCTTGGCAAACTTCTCTCCCTTCCGTGCACTGATCCCGAATATGTACAGTGGCTCCCCCATTCACCCCCGTCCTGAGTTGCAAGATGCAGCTCCGGTCAAGTCTGGCCACACTGGTCCCGATCTGCTTTTTCTCTACAGCCTCGGTTCCTGCATGAGGCAGCTCCTCTCAAGCCCTGGTCAGGCTTGTTCCTTCAGCTGCAGGGAAGTGCTCTCCTCTTTGGCATTCCCTCTTTTAGCTGAATTGAGCTGAGCAGCTGGCCTATCAGCCATGTAAAGTGGCTGTTTTTTTTTTTTTGTTGCTGTTAAGGATGGGGAGGGCTACCTACTGAGTTGCAGCGATGGGGAATGAGGGCTACTAACTGGGGTTTAGTATGGAAGAGGGTTACTGCCAACTCAATTGTGGAGGGCTATGAACAGAGCTGCAGTGCTGAGGAAGGCTACAGAGTTACCTACTGAGCTGTGGGGATGAGGTAGTGAGGGCTAATGACTTTGGTTTAGTACAGAAGAGGGTTACTGCCAACTCAGTTACGGAGGGTTACTAACTGGGCTACAGTGCTAAGGAGGGCTACTGTGTGAGCTGTGGGGTTGGGAAGGGCTCCCGATAAGCTTGCACATCTTGTTAAGGCTACCAGCTGTGTGGAGGCCAGACTACTGAGTATGGGGAGGGCCACTAACTGGGCTGCTTGGATGGAGATGGCAGCAGACTGGGCTGTTGGGTTGGTGAGGCTATTTACTGGAATGTGGGGAGGGCTAACAACAGGACTGTGGTAGCTGGAAGTTGGGGAGGGATACAAGGGGCATGGAGTGGGGGTTTCAGCGATGACTCAACATACTGCTGCTGTTGGCTGGACTTGGCCCCATGCTCAGCGGCTACATCAAGACGAGTATGGCAGTGCCTCTTTCTCCTTCACTTGTTTGCTTCATGAGTGCCCATCACTCCCTCCCTCATGGAGAGATTGCCCACCGGCAGTGGCAACCTCAGCTGAGAGTTACAGTGCCAGGACCCCCCCCCCCCCAAATGGACTGACCTCCTATCGGTGGTGGCATGGATAGAACACTGCTGCACCAGGAACTGGTCTCCAATAGGCAAATGGAGGCACCTTCTCCATGACACCAGAGGGCAAAATGCACAGGGACTACAGGAAACAGAAGGCGAGGGGTGGGTACTAAAAACTGGGGTACTTAATGAGTGTTCACGGCTGACTGCAGAATGCATAGGTATTGGAGCCACAAGTAGGGACAGGAGGGAGGGGGGACTGAACCCAGGCAGTAGTAATTTGCGACAGCGGAGGGCAGAATATATGGCATTTTGTAATGGGGGTCAGGTGGGCAGTTCTTGACCCTGGGTCACCAAGAAAGGCCAGAACATACCTGGACTTTCAGGTAGTGCCCTTGTTGAAGAGGAAGGTATTGCAACTCTGCTGCAGTGCAATACCAGGAGAGGGGGATATTTGACTATTCAGGCCTGCTCCTTCATTCTCCATGTGGGTCACTCCTGCCTCCACACCTGGTGCCTCGTAAATCTGTCCTGAAGTTGCACTGATGTGCCACTTGTCACTGGATCCCTTCTCAGTGAATGAGTATATGTGCTATTTTTGCTAATGTCCTCCTTCACACCACTGTAGAAGTTGAGATTGCATGTATCCTTGTAAAGCCACTGTTTCAGCCTCTATTACTGGGCAGTGGCATCAAAAATGTAGTCCTCTGTGCTCTTGAAACTGCAAAGAAAAAGAGTTCTGTGTTACCCGAATCTGGTTACTGTACCTGTTGTGTACCTATCTATTCTCATGCCCTTCAAGAGTAAATTCCCCGCCTTTGTAATACTTCCAGGCATCCTGCCTGAATAAGAAAGGGCCAATCCAGTGGGTGGATGACTGGTACGTGGTAACAAATTACCTGTGTCTCTGTGGCCTAAACTTGCTCAAGCCTAGTGCAGATCATGGGCTTTACTGTTCATGCTAGAGAGTCAACAGTTCCTACCTGGGATTGATTTTTCATGTGCATTAGTCACTTCTTGGCAGTGGCACCAGGGCACACTGGGGACCATATCTCAGATGAATGCTGAAGGAAGAGATAATCTGAAACTGTCTGCTCAGTTAAAGGGATTTATGAATCTCCTACACAGAAACATAGACTTTGACGGCAGATAAGGACTGCTTGGCCCACCCAGTCTGCCCATTTTCCTACCTACTCGATAAGCTGCAGATTCTATTTAACCAACAGCCTATTTCCTCCCTCCCCCCACTATAACTGTCTTATGGCTGTCCCATGCATTTTTTAATCCTCCCAGTTTCTGACCCCACAACCTCCTCAGGAAGGTGGTTCCATGCGTCCACCACTCTCCATGAAAGAATATTTCCTCACGTTGCCCCTGAGCCATCCCCCTTCTATCTTTAAATTGTGCCCCCTTGTTCTTGCACATCTCTTTTTCTGAAAGATGCTCCCTCTTGGACTTTGCTGATTCCCTTGAGGTACTTGAAAGTTTCTATCATGTCCCCCCCCTCTCTCCTTTCCTCAGGGGTATACATGTTAAGCTCTTTTAGTCTCTCTTCAAATGGCTTCTGTTGCAGACACTGCACCATTTTAGTTGCCCTCCTCTGGACAGCCTCCATTCTGTATATGTCCTTGTGGAGATGGCATCTCCAGAAATGCATGCATTACTCCAGATGGGGTCTCACCAACCGTCCGTACAGAGGGATGAAAACTTCCTGTTTTCTACTGGTGATGATGCCTCTCCCTATGCATCCCAGTATCTCTCCAGCTCTCCTTACTGCTTTCTCACATTGCTTGCCTACCTTAAGGTCATCTGATATGACAACCCACAAGTCCCTTTCCATTTTTGTTACTATCAGTACCTCTTCCCCCCCCCCATTGTGTACTCTTTGCCTGGGTTTTTGCTTCCCAGGTGCATTACTTTGCATTGAATCTAAGCTGCCATACTTTTGACCACACCTCCAACCTTGCCAAGTCCCTTCTCATCCTTTCCATCCCTCCCAATTGTGTATGGAAAGAGGCATACTTTTCCTTCCAGATCCTCTGCAATGTGTCCTATAAAGACATTAAAGAGGACTGGTCCCAGTCCTGAACCCCATGGTAAACGACTAGTAACCCCCCTTTCTTCAGAGTGTATTCCATTTACTATTACCCTCTGCGTCCAGTTGTGCAGCCAGTCTGTTACCCAGGCTACCACCCTGGGACTCACTCCCAGGCTGGCTAAATTGTTTATTAATCTTTTGTGTGGGACTGTGTCAAATGCCTTGCTGAAGTCTAGGCAGACCATATCCACAGCCCCTCCCCGGTCTACTACTTTGGTCACCCAGTCAAAGAAATCTATTAGAGTCACCTGACATGACCTTCCCGCTGTGAATCCATGCTGCCTTGGGTCCTGTGCCCCACTGGTCTCTAGGTACTCAACAATTCTTTCTTTTAAGAGTGATTCCATCATTTTCCCTACCACTGAGGTCAAACTAACAGGTCTGTAGTTTCTTGCTTCTGCCCTGCTCCCACTTTTGTGAAGGGGAATCACATCTGCCCATCTACAGTCCTCAGGTACCACCCCATCCTCCCATGATTTGTTAAAAAGGGTAGTCAGTGGTGTTACTAGGTCTCCCCTTAGTTCTTTTAGAATTCTGGGGTGAATCCCATCAGGCCCCACCGCTCTGTCCACCTTGAGTTTTATGAGTTCTTTCAGGACTCTTTTTTATGTGAATGGACTGGTGTCGACCCCCCTGCTCAAAGTACTTCTATTGTTTGGTTTAGGTGCCTCCTTCTCTTCTTCTTTTGTGAATATTGAGCAAAAGTATTTGTTCAGTATCTCTGCCTTTTCACTGTAACCCTCTGCCTTTTCACTGTAACCCTCTGCCCACTTCCCAGCCCCTTTATTAAGCCTCAGTATCCCTTCCTTTGTCTCCTTTTGCTCCCTGATGTACCTATAAAAGGTTTTATCCCCTTCTTAACTGAGTTGGCTATCTTTTCCTTGGTTTGGGACTTCACTATTCTGACTGCCTTCCCTGCTTCCTTCTGCTTTAACTGATACAGTTCTCTGTCCTGCTCCTTCTGTGATTCCCTATACTTCCTGAATGCTGTTGTTTTCTCCCTAACCTTCCCCACCACCTCTTTTGAGAACCAGTGTTTTTTTAACTCCATTTTATTTTCTTGATTTGCTTCACACAAAGGTCTGTTGCCTCTATGATGGCAGTTTTAATTTTTCCCCATTGTTCTTCCACCCCTCCTTCCTGCCCATTTGCTAGTGCATTCCTCAGGTGCTCACCCATTTTGCCAAAGTCAGCCCATCTAAAGTCCAGTACCCTTGTTTTTGTACAGCTTGACTCTACGGTTGTGTTTATTGTGAACCACACTGTGTGGTGGTCGCTTGTTCCCAGATGGCTACCCACTTCTAAATCTGTGATCCTCTCTTAGTTTGAGAGTACTAGGTCCAAGATTGCTCCCTCCCGAGTGGGTTCCAACACTAGCTGTCTGAGGCATACCCCCTGTAGGGCATCGGAAATCATGTTTTTGTACCTGCTACCTCTGTTTCTGCTAAACGCTCCTTTCATGTTGGTGGTGAGAGGCAGCTAAGCCAACATGAGACCATGACGTAGAGCTGGAATTTATTTATTTATTCATTTGTTTTTGTTAACCAGGTAAGGCACACTAGACAGCCATGTGCCTATTTTCAGGTGCGACCCGGGAGGGTTACAAAGGTACAGGCATACACACAACAGTGATGGAGTCAGATTACATACAGATGATACAAAAAAGCTTAACAGGAGTTGTATAGGCAGCTGACATTACAAGTCAAATTAACAAAAACAGGAAAACAAGACATAACCTGGAAGGAATAAGGAAGCAAAACATTGTTAGAGTTCATTAGGCAATAAAGGACGGTTGTGGGACATATATTAGGTTGGCTTGGGAGTGTGCAGCTGGATACATAACTGAACAAATAAGTGCAACAGAAGTAAGTGCCGAGCTAGAACAGGGAAGGCGGGGGACAGTGGGGTGAAGGGGCCAGACAGAAAAAATGGAAGAAGCCAATTGGGAGGTGGGAGATAAAGAGGGAGAATAGTGAGCGGGACATTGTCTTTGTGGCCTCAGATGTCAGTGCTGTCCCTACCAAACATTCTGCATATTGCTGTAGTTCATTTAAGGCCATGGGGCAGTTAATGTTAGGCTAGGTGCAGTGAGACATATTCAGATCTATTGTGAGCTAGGGCAGGGGTGACTGCCATTCCCAGAAGTGTGACTGTGTGCTGTGTCAAGTGCGTAGGGCCTCCTGTCTGTGACATACAGAAAGAATTCCCTGTTCTCAGGCTGGGTCAGTAACATTCTATAAAATCATACAGGCCTTGGGATGAACCCTGGAAGGCACACTGTTGCAGCAGCCCAGGAAAGAAGAAGAAGCCATGTCCAGCGCTTGGTTATTGTATTTTGTTTTCTAGCAGTCCGACAGGTGTTACAGAATTGTCGTGCAACTTATTTATTGGAATCTGTTTCTAACAAAATTGTTGGCTGAAAATGGGGGTGTATTTTCATCAACTGTATCTGTATCTGCTCTGCAGCATAACCATCAGTAGATACTACGATGCTACTGCCACAAAATCTTTACTTTAAACAGTTGATTGAATTTCTACCCCTTGAATCCTTCTGTGTTTATTAGTCTGACACAACGTAACCCAGACAGGCTAGTGGAGGAGCAAACAGAATACAAGGGCCCCAACAGGGGCAGGCCATGCACCACCGTAATGCAGTTACAATACCTGGCCAGCCATTATGCTGGCGTAGATACCAGTCATCCAGTACTCCTCTGTGTACGTGACCCTCCCCAGTCCCAGGGCAGGCAATTCCAAGTAACACTGACTTAAACCTGCTTATCCCCCCCAGTACAGAAAGTAGAGAGAATGCGAGAGAACCTAGTCAGGACAAGGTCTGTCAGGTTTGCTGCTTTAATCTTTTCATTTTCCAGCCTACTAAAGCATGTTAATTAGAAAAATTAAAAAGGGAAAACTGAGGTCTATCTGAGACTAGTATCATATATTTGTGACTGACTGAGAGGCAACAGGAAAGAAGCAGAACATCACAAGCAGCCTGAGATATAGCCCTGCTGCATCAACCTGCTGTGTCTGTTCTTGGTCACAGGAACGGTGCCCCCAGACCTATTGTGCTACTGTACTGTTGGGTCCCCCGCCACCAGTGTGTCCCTCCTCACTGGTGATGGCAAGAACCCATCGCACTCCTTCTCAGTTAATAAACTACACTTGGTATCGTTGCCCAGATCCACTGAGTTCTTCCTCATTTACAGATCAATATGCCAAAAAGTTTGATTGCTTGCCTACAGCCCTGGGCTGTCTTTGTGGGTCAGTGTGCTTAGCTCCTGGCATATCTCTCTGCCTTGCCATGGGTCATCAAGTACATGCAGAGTCAGAGAAAATCTGCACAGTAGAGTGATTAAAATACTGGGGGTGATTGTCTTTTATTTCTGTGTGGAGGGAGATGATACTCCATGTCCCTTCAACATGGCCTGCTTATTTAAAACACTGTTCAAAAGAAATGTTAAAAGGACAGTTTCCTAACAATCTCATTTCACATGGAATCAATCATTCAACTATGCATATAATGCATCCCTGTTAATTTGGCACAAAATGACGGTTAATAATGAAAACATGAAAATGAGGGTTATTCGCCTGTAACCATAGTTGTTGGAGTGGTATATGGCATACATCCACACTTCTGGCAGAATTCCTTTCCCCTTTAAATCTGGCAGGAAGGTCTTCAAGCTGGCTACTCCTACTCACCCGGGTGGTATCCTCCTTGGCACTGCCCTGTGACGTCAGATCTTACATGCCGTAAGCAAAAACTGCAGTTACGTAAGAACTTAGCGTAACTAGATTTTTGAGAGAGGTTCCTGCAGTAGATTTTTACATATAGGACTGTGCCCCCTGGCATCAGGTCCACACGGCAAACTTGTAGATAGCAATCATCAGCCGGGACCACCCCATCAATGACGTGGCGTCAGCCTAGCTGACCATAAAGGGCGGTCCCGCGCCCGCTCTCCAGTTCTTTTCCAACGGAGACCTATAGAAAGGTTAAAATAAGACCGGAGTAAAAACTACTCAGACTCTGCTTCCACTTTAGTCCCAAAGGACTAGATAGGATGGAAAATAAGGATAAAACATCCAAAAACTGGGGGAAGGAGGGTAGGAAACTAGACCTACTGCAGGAACCTCTCGTGAAGATCTACTGTTATGGTAAGTTCTTGTGTAACTGCAATATCTTACTTCGAGAGGGTTCCTGCAGTAGGTCTTTACATATAGGACTGAATACCAAGCAATCTCAGAGAAAAACAAAACATAGGTGCATCCAGGAGGAGGAGAAGTCGCCATAAGAAATCACGACAGGAGGCCTTGCAAAACTGCAAGACCAAAGCCAGTTCTGCGTCGAGAGGCAATGTCCAGACTGTAATGCTTAGTGAAGGTGTGAACAGACGACCGTGTGGCCGCTACACAGATCTCTGCCATGGACACATTCCTAAAAAAGGCAGTAGAGGTCGCCACACTGCGGGTGGAGTGGCCTTAATTGGCCCCGGAAGGGACTTCCCATATTTTGTGTACGAAAAATGGATGCAGTTATCTATCCATCGAGAGATGGTTTGCTTGGATATAGCCTTGCCCTGGCACTGTGGAGCAAAAGCTACGAACAGTTGGTTGGATTTACGAACCTGTTTAGTCCGGTTCATGCAGTACCTCAGGATTCTGTGCACATCAAGGGTGTGCAGAAGGTATTCCCCCCATTGGAATACTGTGGATAATATACTGGTAAATCCACGCTCTGGTTTCCGAAACCACTTTGGGTAGGAAAGAAGGGTTAGTACGAAGGACTACTTGGTCCTTATGAAAAATCAAATAAGGTTCCTTACAGACGAAAGCCTGTAATTCAGAGACCCTTCCGGCCGAAGTAACTGCGACTAAAAATAAGGTCTTCCAGGAGAGGAAGTGTAAGTCGCAGGAAGAAGCTGGTTCGAATGGGGTAAGGTCAGCTTCTCGAGCATGAAATTCAGGTCCCGGGGGGACAAAGATTCTGGATCAGAGGTTTCAAATGAAGGATGCCTTTCAGGAAGGTTTTGGCAACCTCCAGCTGAGCCAAGGTTTTGCCCTCCACCAGGAGGTGGTAAGTCGACAGCGCAGATAGGTGGACCTTAATGGAGGAGTAGCTAAGGCCTGCCTCAGACAGATGTGCGAGGTATTCTAGAACCTGGGAAGCTGAGCACGAGAATGGGTCCCAGCGCCTTGCTTGGGCCCAAATCATGAATCTCTTCCACTTCATGGCGTAAGTTGATCTGGTGGAGGGTTTTCTAGCCTCCATTAGAATTTGCATAACCTGCGAAGACACCCCATAACGAGAAATCGCTATGTCCACAGGTGCCACGCATGAAAGTGGAGAGACTGAAGACTCGGATGCACCAGGGTGCCCTGCTCCTGAGTCAGAAGGTCGTGGGAAATGGACAAAAGAACTGGAGGTTCCAGTGCCAATTGTCGTAGCAGAGGATACCAAATTTGGCGCGGCCAAAGTGGAGCAATAAGAATGGCATGAGCTCCCTCCTGTTGTAGTTTCACCAAGACCTTCTGAATGAGACGAAAGGGAGGAAAGACGTACAGAAACCTCCTTGTCCGTGAAAGAGACAGCACGTCTTGCCAAAAAGCACCATGCCTGGGAATGAGCAAGCAAAAGATGGGTAGTTCTGCATTGTATGGGGAGGCGAACAGATCTATCTCTGGCAGACCCCATTGAAGAAAGAGTTCTTCGACCACCTCTGACTTTAGCTCCCACTAGTGGGCCCTGGCCACTGATCGACTGAGACTGTCCACCAGGATGTTGCTTATGCCTGGAACGTGGACTGCTGTCAAGTAAAGGCTGTGCTGAATCGCCCAGTACCATACCCTCATAGCTTCTCTGCAAAGAGGATATGATCAGGTTCCTCCCTGTTTGTTTAGGTACCAGACTGTGGACATGTAGTCTGTCTGGACTAGAAGTGATCCCAGAACCAGGACAGACTGGAATGCCTGGAGGGCATAAAGAACTGCCCTGGTCTCCAGAACATTGATGTGAAGCATAAGCTCCTGGACGGACCAAGACCCCTGTGTCTTGTGAGTCCCCAGATGGGCTCCCCAGCCCAGATCTGAGGCATCCTTAGTGAAGATTTGGGTTGGAACCAAAGAATTAAAAGAAATTCCCTTCGAAAGGTCTGAGAGATCCTGCAACCAGCAAAGATCTCTCTGTATACTGTTGGAGATCATGACCTTTTGGTTCATGTCATCCGTCCTCTGGTCCCACTGGACTGGAAGAGACCACTGGGTGACCCTCATGTGAAGCCTGGCCATGGGAACTGTCGAAATGGCAGCCGCCATCAGTCCCAAGAGATGGAGCACAGAGTGTGCTGGGATCCATTGGGCCTGAGCCACGAGAGTGGCCTGAGAAGCTAAGGTCTCGGCCTGATCCGATGGCAGAAAAGCCTTGCCCTGAACTGTGTCTAGTACAGCTCCAATGAACTGGAGTCTCTGGGATGGTACTAGCTGGGACTTGGGAAAACTGACCGTTATGCCCAGGAAAACAAACAAGTTCAGAGTGAAAGAGGGAGACTCTTTCAGGCTGGTTGGAGAGGGTGCTGCGAGGAGCCAGTCATCCAGGTATGGGAAGACATAAATGCCCTGACGGCGTAAAAAGGCCGCTATTGCCACTAGGCATTTGGTGAACACTCTGGGGGCTGAAGAGAGGCCAAAAGGGAGTGCTCTGAATTGGAAATGGTTCTCCATAAAAACAAAATGGAGAAAGCAGCGGTGGGCCGGGAGAATAGGAATATGCAGGTAAGCATCCTGCATGTCCACGGAGCACAGCCACGAGTTTGGGTGGAGCAGGGGAGGAAGCCCCTGAAGAGTCAACATATGAAACTATTTGTACTCGACGAAGACGTTTAGTGTGCTGAGGTCCAGGATCGGTCTCAGGTCGCCCATTTTCTTCAGTACCAGGAAGAAGTGGGAGTAGAATCCCCTTCCTATTTGGTTCGATGGGACGGGTTCTATGGCCCTCTTTAGAAGAAGAGCCTGAATTTCCTGACAGACAATGGGGACCTGATCCCAAGGATAGAAGGACCGTCCCAGCAGTAGAGTGTCTGGAATCTCGTCGAATTCTATCGAGTGACCTCGCTGGATGAGCTGAAGCACACAAGCATCTGAGGTGACGTACCTCCGACTGGTTCCTCTTTTGGTACTGGAGGGAGCAGAAGGAGGGGAAAGGAGTCAGGATGCCGAGGGGAGCTTTTCCCCCGGAGGCCTGTTTAGGAAATGTGGCCTGTGGGGTTTGAGCTCCAGATCCAGGGGCATGTTTCTTTGCTTGGCGCTTAGCCAGGGATTTGTTCCACCTTCTTTGGCGGCAAAAAGGCTGCTTTTTCTGGCCCATCTTATACAAGGAACAAACGTCCTGCAAGGAGCCTCCGCTCTCCTGCAGCCCTGTAATGATATCCTTGGCATCACCGCCCAAGAGGACAGAACCCCTAAGGGGGCGTCCAAAAGGGAGGACTGCACATCCTGCGCCAGGCCTGCTATACAAAACCAGGAGAGGCAGCGGAGACAGATCACTGAGGCTGCCGCTCTAGCCACCGAGTTGTAAGTCGCCCGTAGAGCATGACGACATGATGACTTCCCCATCCTAACTTTATCCAATAACTTCTTTCTCAGGGTTTCATCCTGAGCCTCTTGTGGGTCTCTTTCTAGATCCAAGAGAGGCTTTTTGGAAGGCGACTATATGCGAGACATAATTAAGGGATCATATCACACATGAGGAAGAAGAATAGATTTTACGCTCAAACTGATCTAGCTGACACGCGTCCTTGTCAGAAGGTGAAGAGCTCAAGTGTTTGGGCTGGGCTGAAGGGTCATGAGCGACCGTGATGACCATACAGTCAGCCTTAGGATGGGAGAGCAGATGAGAGATTCTTCCGGGGTAATAGGTGCGGTCTGGTTTTGTGAGAAACCGCTGGTATAGGAGGACGGTTGTTGCCAAATCGTGGTCACTAGGTCCTCATGGAGCCCCATCCACAGGGGACTGGGGATAGGGTCAGAAGTGGCCAGATCCAGGTGTTCCACAAGGCATTTTCTTTGCGGGTCTACCTCTTTGGTCGGCCAGCCACCAGCTGCCTGAATGGAACGTAGCAAGTCTCCAAAAGAGGGGTCCTCCGGTGGAGACTTGGGAGTCTCTTTAGGGGGAACCTCTACAGGAGACCTGGGGTCTGATGGATCTGAGTCAGACTCGGTGTCAGAGAGCTCAGAACCACTAGGAACTGATGGGTCTGCTTCCATGGTGCCAAAAGTCAAGGAGCCCGAAGCTCAGGTCCGAGAAGGTGGTGGAGAGGTGACCCTGGGAGATGGTGCCTCTCCTACCGACTGTCTTATCTCTGACAGAAGTTGCGTTCTGGCGTCCTCCCACCAAAGGGGAATGGACTCGCGGTCCAGTACCGGAGGTGGCGTAAGAGAGGGCTGGAAGCTCGGATACCCCAGATACTGAGGGTACTGCCAGGATGGATAATAAAAGGAGTACCCGGAATAACCCGGCATGGGATTTCCTGGGGTGGGATACCCGGCGTTGGAGGCACATGGCCCTGCATCAGATGCTGAGTGATCGACGGATGGCCACCCGAAGGCGGAAAGGAGGGTTCAAGATCTGGGAACCCAGCCGAAGGGACCACGGGGGTGCAGTGCCACAGCGCCAGCAGATGGCGCAGGATCCGGGAGCGTGCCCGAAGTACCAGAGGGTGGAGGCTCCATGGCAGGATCCTCAGTCAGCGCAGACTCCTGTTCAGGGATGGCGGAAGGCCTGGCGAGGGGGGGGGGACCCGAGGGGCCCCTGATGGCAGGTCCGAATGCGATCTAGCTAGTGCAAAAGGCAGAGGATCGCGTGGCGAGTCCCTGGGATGAAGAACACGGGGGACGACGGGTCGACTTGCACCTCACCCTGTCTGGTGTTGGGCGCCAAACTGGGGCCCCCCGGGAGAGTGGATGGATCTGGGTGGATGTCGGAGGAGCCGGCATCTGACACAGCAGATCCGGCTGGGCTAGAGACGGTTGGAAAGCTGCCGCTAGACTGATCGGCGGAGGCCACGCGCCCTTTGCAAGAGGCTGAGGGTGTCTTTAACGGTAGGACAAGACGAAGACATTACAACCCCGCTGGAGGGGAAAAGGGCCAGGCCTAAGAAGTGGATCGTGGTGCCCAAGAAGTACTCACAGTTGTAGGCCTTCTCGTGGAGGCGATGGACTCTGGTCCCGGCGCTTCTTTGCTTTCTTCTTTTTCGGGCCGGCGATGACGACACTTTCCTCAGTTTTTGGAGCTCCTTTTCCTTAGATGCCAAGCGTCGGGTCAGAAGATGGGCCTTGAGGGACCATTTACACCTGGCTCTGGTTGCCTGGCTGAAGGCCTGGCAGATGGAACACTCTAGGACGTCGTGTTTAGAACCAAGGCAAAGGAGGCAGCAGGAATGGTTGTCCCTGTGCAGTATTTGGGCGCCGTGCTTAAAGCAGTTTTCTTCTGTCTAGAAGACATCAAATTGAAGAAAACTTTTTGAGAAATGCTAGTAAGAGGCGAAGAAAACTTCAACAAAAATCTCTTCCATTTGAAGGCACAGCACTGATGGGTCGACTCCTTCTGAGAGGCGTCGATGACATGGAAGACCTCTTCGGAGAGACCCAAAGCCTGAAATTCTGGCTGCTCTAGAACCAGGCTGTCAGGTGCAGGGACTGAAGGTCTGGATGGAGGACCTTCCCCTGACAGCACGAGAGCAGGTCTGGGCAGAGAGGCAGACGCCATGGAGGCCTGCTGCTGAGGCTGAGGAGACTGGGGTATCAGAACTAGCATGGCCAGTTCAGAGCCACCAGGATCACTAGCATCTTGTCCCCCCACACCTTGATCAGCACCTTGTGGATCAGGGGAAAGGGAGGAAAGGCGTACATGAGGCCTGGGGTCCAGGGCCTTGCGAAGGCATCCCCCAGCAGTGTCCCGCACTGAGGGGGATGGACACAAAACAACCTCAGCTTTGCGTTCTACTGGCAGGCAAACAGGCTGACCTGGAGAGTTCCCCACTGGGCGAACAGGCAGTCGACTACCTCCTGGTGAAGAGACCACCTGTGAGATGCCTCATCCACTCGGCAAAGGACGTCTGCCAGCTGGCTCGATGCGCCAGACACATGAATCGCCAGAAGGTCAGTGTCTAGGTTGGGAACGAGAGTCCAGATGCAGAGAGCTTCCCAGCTCTATGGGAGGGAATGCGTCCTGCAATGCTACTTGAGGTAGTACATGGTGTCTTCTTGTCTGTCTGGATTTGGTCAACCTGACCTCACACATGTGGAGCGAATGCCATCAGCGCCAGACACACAGCACGGAGATTCAGCAAGTTCATGTGACATTGGGACTCCTTGGGGGTCCAGAGTCGATGGACTCTGTGGTCCCTCAGGTAGGTACCCCAGCCCAGCAGAGGCATCAGTCTTGAGAGTGACCATTGGCTCTGGACGGACAAACCTGGAATTGGTCTGGGACCAGTCACCACTGGATGGTGTCCCACAACTGCTGTGTCACCGTGACCAGCTGGCTGAGGTGACCACAGCACTGTGACCACAGCTGGGCCAGCCCCCATTGTAGGAAGCATATCCTCTAGCAGGCCCAATGGACCACGCTGGTGCAAGCCACCATGTGCCCCAGGAAGTGGAGGAAGTCCCGGGCATGACTGCCCAACCATACTGATCAGGCAAAGGAGGTAAGATCCTCCGCTCTGTCCGCCTGGAGGTGGGCCCAGGCCCAATGGGTGTCAGGCTCTGACTCAATGAACTGAATCACCTGCAAAGGACTGAGTTCAGCTTGGCCTTGCTGACTAGGAGGCTGAAGACCATGCAGGTCTGGAAGGCCAGATCCCAGGACTGCTCCACCTCCACTCTGGAGGAGCCGGCAATCAGCCAGTTGTCTGGGTATGGATACAGCTGGACTCCTCGGCGCCGCAGGAATGCTGACACCACTGCAATGCACTTGGTGAAGACCCTGGCAGCCAAGGAAAGGCCAAACGACATGGCCTGGAACTCGTACAGAATCCCCTCCAAGCGGAACCGCAGGTGAGAGGGACAGACAGAGACAAGAAAGAAGACATCCTGAAAGTCCAGGGAGCAGAATCACATGCCCTGCTCCAGGGATGGAATGATCTCATTCAGAGTGACCATCTTTAATTTGTGCGACCAAAGAAACTGGTTGTGGTCATGCAGATCCAGTATGGGGTGCCACCCCCAATCCGTTTGGGAAGCAGAAACTATCTGAAGACAATTCCCGGACCAGCTGTGGTGTCCTGGTCATGAACCACTGCCTCCTTCTGCAGGAGCTGGGCAATGTCCTCCAGAAGGGCAGACAGCATGTCGATGAATACCATATCCTCCCGTGGGGCACAGGCTCGGCTGGGTGGGAGAGCCTCGAACTCCAGAGGCAGACTCCGGTGAACTACCTTGAGCACCCACCTGTCTGAGGTCATTATGGACCAAGTGGAAGTGAAATGGCAGAGCTGGCTCCCGACGGGAGGTCCTGGGGAGGAGAGGATGGGCAGGCGGGAGGCACCCCCCAACTTGTCACTGCAAAGACTTGGACATGGTGGCGAGGCTAGCTGAGAAAGCAGAGGGCCCTTGGCCACCACATTTCTTGGTGGTGGAAGAGGACTGCGTCTGGTGAGGCCACCAAGCCAGCTGTTGCACCACATGTGGCTGAGGTGGTCTGGCCGCAGGGCAGAGTAGGGCCAAAACTGAACAACCTTTTTCTTAAGTTTCTGGCCTTTAACATCCTTCTGTGAGGATGTGATGGAGTCCAGGGTGATGCTGGACTTCTCAATATGGGTGAGATGACCATCCATGCTGGGGTCGAACAAGTTGGTGCCTAAAAAGTGAATATCCTCCAATTTGTGGTGAGTATCGGCTGTAAAAGTCGAAATCCGCAGACATGCCCTGTGGAACAGGGCCACTGCTGAGTCCACTGACCTGGCATACGAGTCACCAATGTCAAGGGCCATATGGAGTCGCAGTTTAGCCACAGCGCGGCCTTGATTACGGACCCGCTTGATTTGCAGCTGCAGGTCAACCAAGAGCCAAGGGATAACCTGATCTAGAGCACCCAACAAGGCATGAGCAAAGTTGGCCATCATCCTCATAATGACTGAACTAGCCTGCCGAAGGCTGATGGATGAAGCTGCATAGACATTCTTGGCTGCATGGTCCAATTTCTTGGACTGCTTTTCGGTGGGGATAGGGGTGTTTATCGACGTCCCTGACATTACCCATGCACCAAATGACCAAGGCTCGATGACCAACCTTTGGCGAAGAGTGGTCAGTAAATTCGGACAGGGACCCACTGGGGACAGTGTATTTATGGACCATACAGGCAGACATTGTAGAGCAGGAGGCAGGACGCTGCCACAGCTCCACAGCAGGGCCAAGAATGGCCTCTGCGATAGGGAAGGTGACCCTATGGGGAGTCGTTCCTGTCGAGGATCTCTGTGAAGGGGTACTTACCACGCTTCTGGATAGGCTCCAACAGGATCTTCACAGACTGAGAGATCAAGTGGTGCAGGGCCCTGAAGGAAGTAGGCCCCTGCTCTGCTGAAAGGTCCTCCCTGGATTCATGGCCAAAGCCTGGGGTCCAGTGAGAATGCACTGAGTCCGAGAGCTCCTTGAACACCAGCTGAGCCCCTGTATCCTCACTGATGATTCGAGGTTCGTTGACTTGAGTCGCTGCGACCGACAGCTAAAGTGGAAGCCCAGTGCACCCAGACTTAGGAGGAGGCCCCTCCATGGGCTGCGGAGGCGAGGGCTCCACAATAATGGGCAGAGATGCCAGCGGTGGCCTAGCCAATGGGCCAGCTGGAGCCAGGGTTGCAGTGACTATGGTAGTGCCAGAAGAGGCTGAGGCATAGGTAGCGGCCTGTTGCAGCTGCTGCCAGATGAACTCCTCATAACCACAGCACATCATATGGCAAAGCCGATCTTCCCCGGGGAGGAAAAAGAAGAAGAGTACCGATAGTGAAGCTTAGCTAAGTGTCAAGAATGGGACCAATGACCACGTGGGGAAACCACTCAACCTTGAGCTGCAAGACCTCGACCTTGATCACCATAGAACAGGATGGTGAGGGGAGGCAGGGACAGGGAAAGGACACCTGGGATCCCCTGAAAGGTCGGGCTCCCGGGGAGAACAGTACGGCTCAGTGTGCTGATTTGGCCCACCCTGGGAGAGATCAAGCAGGACTGGGGTCCAGGAGAGGGAGTCTTCCCCCTCGTCCCGTGTCAATGGGTCAACTGGGTTGAGAAAAATCTCGACTGGCTGGTCAGCTTGTGTCTCGGTCAACAAGCCCAACGGGGGCTCTGTGGAGTCAACAGCCTGGACTGAAGTGTTAGCCGAGCCGACGGTTCAACAGCCGTCAAGCTACCAGAGGTGTGGGAACCAGAGGCCCAACAGTGCTAGTGTTCCCACCACCTGCAATGGGACTTCTTACCCTTGGAGTCCTGTTTAGAAGATTTCAACCCCTGGGAAGGCCCTCCCTGAGAGCCAGAAGAGACTGACACAAGTCCCAGAACTCCTTGGTAAACGAGGTGTACCTGCCCAACGGAATCAGGGAGGATATGGAGGAAGCACCTGCTGCGGCCTGCGCTGCAGTCTCCTCAGAGGTGGCAAGTTGCTCATCCAAGCCTGCAGCCATGGAAACCGCGAGACGGGCATCCTTGGATTTAACAGGAAGATCCCAATCGTCCGGATGGCCCAGGAGGAGGCGAGCGTGATGATCCCACAAGGCAGAAGGATGAAGGGTGCAGCACAGGCCGCAAGCCTTTGGGTTGTGGTGTGGACCAGGCAGTAGACACACGTGGTATGCGGGGGTCAGTGCACAACATTTTCTGGTCGCAGGAGCACAGTTTGAAACCGGGGCTGGATTTCGGGTCACCCAATTCCATAATACAGGTTGGAGAAGTTGAAAAGTGCGATGCTTGAAGGCAAAATCGTTTGTTGAAAAGTTAGGTCCTACACCTAGGGCAGAGCTGTGATGGAGGGAACCTGATGCTTCTAGTGGAAAGAAAGATCTAGCATCATGGAGTGGTGCTGAGAAGGATACCCACCAAGCTTGCTTGAATACCTTCTGGACAGATTTAAAGGGGAAAGGAATTCTGACAGAAGTGTGGATAGTACACAATTATCTACATCCCTACAAATGATGTTACAGCTCGGCCTATAAGTTCATGTATTTTCTGCATTTTTTTGTTTGTTTAACTCTGCTTTATTTAGAAACTGAAAATATTTTTTGACAAGAAAACAAGGTGTTCCTGCTCCTGCCGCTTGTCTTCACCTGGGGTCACTCACAATCTACTATTTATGATATCACAATCTGTCACCATGGAAATGACTACCACCACAAATAGGAGAATATGGCTTCAGATGTAGGCAAGCAGCAGGAACATATTAATTCTAAGGACTAATGGGCCAGATATGTACACATCACTTACTGGGTTAACACTGCTCTCAGTGTATATAGTGCTGTCGATAATCTCGTGCATTAGTGCTAACAGATACCATGGACCTATGCAAGTAAATGCACAGAGTATACAATGGTACATTAAATGTTTCTTGGAAGCACTAACAGGCTGCCAGTGCAGTGCTAGTTAATGCTTCCAGGATCTATGTTTTAACAAGTTAACGATAGCAAGCTGTTGTAACTATGGAACCCTACCCTGGTCAGCCCCGACAATATGGGAACATACAAAACATTCTTCAGTACCAATATCCCCTACTCAGCCTCAGTACTCTATTTTAATACATTTTATTCCCTGATGCCAGTGCCCCCCCCCCCCGACCCTCACAGTCCTGTATTTAAATGCATTTTATTTCCTGGTACCTGTGGTTCCCCTTCCTCACCCTTGGTCCCTGTACTCTATGTAAAAAAATAGTACTTGAGAGCCAATAGGACTTTCTGACACCAGTTTTTGAACTGCACTGTGACAGGGTTGAACAGGGCCCTGTCCCAGTTGTTCTGGAGAAAGAGTTTAAAAGCAAGGATTTGTTCTATTCTGTTCTTTTCTGTCTCTTCTCTGTCTGGTTGCGCAACCAAGTTTTCTCGTGAAACCAAACACTTGATCACCCTGATGGTCTTGCAATTCTCTGCCTCTAGCAATCTCTCTGCCTTCTCTTGCTGTTCTGTCTTTTCTCCCCCTTACATATCTTCTGGTATAGAAATGTATGTCAATCATTATGTGGAAATGTGACTGATACTGGGATCCCTTTGTTTAGAAATGTATATAATTTTACTGTTGAAATGTATATAGTTATACTTTTGAAATGATTGCAAAAAGCTGTTTGGAACTCAAGGGGTTAACCTGTTTGCAAACTCTCTGAGAAGCTGTAAGCAAGAGGTCAGTTCATCACACTGGTACCTTACCTGAGAGGGAAAGCCCAACTTGCCTGCAGTAATATGGACACTGCACAGTCAGAAAACTATGACCTGGTGAAAAGCAAAATCCTGAAAAGGTTTGACATCTCAGGAGAGACCTACAGGCAGAAATTTCGATCTCTGAAGTACAACTCAGTTGACAATCCTTGAGAAGCCTTCACCCAACTCAGAGAATTCCTAATAAAATCACTCCAATCAGAGAGCAAAACAGTCCAATAGATTACTGATGAGAGATGGAGCTTTGGGTAAAGGAACACCAACCAGAAAGTGGGGAACAAGCTGTTTCTTTGGCTGAAGACTACCAAATGGCCAAACCTACCTCACAACGGTCTTGATAACTGTGCCTTTTCGAGTGAACACTCTTTTTCCGTTTAAACTCCAAGTCTGATAAGAACTTTGATGGGGGTTAACACATGAAAATGCTGTATAGTAGATAACCTAGAGGGCCACTAGATATAATAAAAGAAACATGGGAAGATAACCCCCATCAAAAACAATCTATTACATCTTATACGTGTGCCCTAAGAAAGAAGCTGGCAAAATATGTTGAAATCTTCCACAGTAATCAGGAAGGGGCCCAAAACCAGCAGAAGGTGCATTATGACTCTGGGGTAAAAGAAAGTCTTTGAGCCAAGTGAAAAGGTCTTGCTACTGTTACCCACTACAGAAAATAAAATGTTAATGAAATGGCAAGGGCCTTACAAGGTTCTTAGAAGTACTGGCACAATTAACTATGAGATTGAAACCCCTGGTAGGAAAAATTCTACTAAGATATACCATGCTAACCTCCTCAAGAAATGAGCTGAAAAAACACCAAGGGCTGCTTTGCTAGTTTAACCAGAAACTGATAAAGAAGATATTGATGTAGCTTATGATAGACTGGAAAAAACTATTACTGCTGATGCTGTAATGGTGAATGTTTCCTTAACCTCCGAACAAACTGCAGAAATCTGTGACTTGCTAAAGACATTTAACAGTACTTTTACCACAGAACCGGGCCGAGCAAAAGGTGTCGAGCACATAATAGCGACAAAGAATGCTCCCCCTATTAGGCAAAATACATACAGATTACCAGAGTGGTTAAGAGCAGACGTGGTTAAGGAAATACAAAAAATGAAAGAATTGGGTATCGTAGAAGAGTCGAGAAGTGCTTGGTCATCACCAACGGCGACTGTAAACAAAAAAGAAGAGGGTGTAAGACTCTGCCCTAGTTTTAGGAAACTTAATCAAGTGTCAGAATTTGACAGTTATCCTATGCCCAGAATAGATCATCTGGTGGACAGACTGGGAAGTGCCAAATATATCAGTACCCTCAATCTCACCAAGGGTTACTGACAAATCCCCCTAGCTAAAGAATCCAGAGACAAAACTGCATTTGCCACTCCTATAGGATTCCATCAGTTCACCGCCATACCATTTGCTTTACATGGCACACCTGCTACATTCTAGCGGTACATGGATGTAATTTTATCCCCTCACACTGGTTATTGTGCTGCATACCTGAATGATGTCGTGGTGTATAGTCCAGACTACAAAAGTCATCTGGAATACCTACGAGTATTTATCCAAATAAACAAAAAGGCAGGTCTGACAATTAATCCTACCAAGTGTGCAATGGCCATGAGGAAACCAGATATTTGGGCTATGTTTTGGGCAATGGAGAAGTCAAGCCAGAGGTTTCCAAGATAGAAGCTGTAGCGAACAGCCCTGTCCCCAAAACCAAGAGACATGTCAGATTATTTTAGGGCTGGCTGGGTATTATCGGAGATTTGTTCCCAACTTTACAGAGTTTGGGTTAAACCTCAGACACAGGATCAGACAGAACAACTGGTTATACCACAAAAGTGTAGATCTGAGTTGTTACAAATAGCACATGATAGTCCTATGGCTGGCCACTTGGGGAGGGATTGTACCCTTGCCAGATTGCTGCACAAATTTTACTGGCCTGGAATTCATGAAGATGTTGCTACCTACTGCAGTTCTTGTGCTGAGTGTCAGAAAGTAGCCCCAGTGACTAAAAAAGACAAGGTGCCACTACCCTTGATAGATGTGCCTTTTGAGAGAATTGCAGTGGACATGGTTGGCCTCTTAGACAAAAGTAAAAAAGGTAATCAATTCATTTTGGTAGTATGTGACTATGTTACTTGATACCCACAGGCAGTTCCAATGCGTATTGTCACAGCCCCAAAAGTGGCAGCACAGCTTGCTGAAATTTTCAGCAGAGTGGGCATCCCTAAAGAAATAATTACTGATCAGGGTAGTAATGTTGGAGCGTCATTACTTAAGGAGCTGTACAGACTACTAGGTATCACTGCCATAAGAACCTCCCCTTATCACCCTCAGACAGATGATCTTGTTGAGCGTTTTAATCAAACTCTAAAGAAGTGCCATAGGCATACCTCTCAACTGTACCACATTACGAGGAACGTTCCTCATTTTACTTCACAAAAGCTCCACGTTCCACATTGTGAGGACTTGTTCCACATTCAAAGTCAACATTTTAAAACAAAAATCCATAGTAAATGATGCAAAAAATATATTATTCAATTAATAACAGACTTTCTGAACATAAATGCAACATTTTAAAAGTGTTTGAGCTTCTTAGGTAAAGATTTGATTAAGTGTTCCACATTTTGCCCATTTGTTCCACATTTTGACAGGCAATGTTCCACATTTGGGGGACAAAAGGTTGAGAGGTATGTCCATAGGCATCAACAGGTTTTTCACGATTTGAAATACTGTCATGTTAAAGGAGAATTTAAAGAAAGTTTTGGAAACCTGGTTTTGTAAAACAGGTTCCCTCTTGGGGGGGGGGAGAACGGGTTTGTGAAGGGCTGAATAAGGCCCTGTCCCAGTTGTTCTGGAGAAAGAGTTTAAATGCAAGGGTTTATTCTATTCTCTCCTTTTCTGTCTCTTCTCTGTCTGGTTGCTTAACCAAGTTTTCTCGTGAGACCTAGGACTTGATCACCCTGATGGTCTTGCAATTCTCTGCCTCTCGCTATCTCTCTGCCTTCTCCTGCTGTTCTGTCTTTTTCTCCCCCCCCCCCGCATATCTGCTGGTATAGAAATTTATGTGAGTCATTATGTGGAAATGTGACCGATACTGGGATCCCTTTGTTTAGAAATGTATATAGTTTTACTGTTGAAATGTATATAGTTATACTTTTGAAATGATTGCAAAAAGCTGTTTGGAACTCAAGGGGGTAACCTGTTTGCAAACTCTCTTAGAAGCTGTAAGCAAGAGGTCAGTTCTGGGTCACAATGTTCTTTTTGCTGCACTTGTTGAAACTTACAATGAGAAGCATGCTGTTTTCTTAACGAGTGGGGGTCGCAAAGACTTAAAACAAAGTTGCAATTTCTTGCGAGAGAGAAACACAAAGACTGAAATTGGAAATTGAGAAGAAACTCTAATGGACCTTTTCTGTTTATACTGTCCTTGTAAATAGTTATACTGAACAATTTTATTTATTTTATTGTTATTATTAATAAATCACTTGTTGCGAATTTTACAACTTCTTCTGGTTTTCCTATGCCTCCTGACCTGTGCCTCGACGGCACACTCTTTACAAATAGCTGCCTGCCCTAGTGATTCTCCATGCTAGAGGTCTGAGGCACTAAGGACTGCAGCGCAAAGGGTGTCAGCCGTTGGCCAGCCACTCTGCCCCTTTTGGTACATGTTCTGTTGCTTGTCTGGTCCTCTCCTCCACCTTCAATGTTCAGCAGGGTGTGCAATCAGCTCCAGCTCAGCTATGACAATTTCCTACTGGCTTGTAAGCTAGTTTATATCCACTTACTTTGCTGACTGTTGCTTCCACTGCGTATACCCATTTAAAACCGTCTCCTACACAAAAGGCACCTTCCTCTGTCTTCTTCGGTCCTGGTTACAAGATTATAATCTTTCATACTGCTGACTGTGTGCTTCTACTGCTTCAACTACTTAAAGTTGTGAGCCGCTCAAGACGTTTTGCCCATTGTCCTGCCTGTCTTACCAAACATTGCACTTCTGTTTTCAGCTGTTAAATCACTGGTTGCATTGAATAGTCCCTGCAACTAGCTTGCTGTGGTATTGTTACTTCTCCTAACCTCCTACCAATTTCAAAGGAAGCGCTCTATCTGTTATTAGGTAAGTGTCAACAATTCTGCCTTTTTCAAAGCAGAAGCCTGCAAGTAACTGTTCCCTCAGCAAAAACACTCTGCCTGCCTTCTACTTTGTATAACTCCAGAGTCAGTCTGCCTATTAGCTAGTGTTGCATACAGCTGAAACTCAGTCAGTGTTTCAGCCTACACTGTCAGTTCCAGTCAATTGTGCTTGCTTGTTCATAGCCTAGTCAAACCACTCAACTCACCCTTCTGCTTTGCTAACCTAGTTTACCTTCCTTCATACCATGATCAACACCCTTCTCCTCTATATTACATTTCTCACCCTCCTATCCATGACAGCTTCCCCATCTCAACCTGCTCATGTACTTCTCTTCCCCACGCTCACTTCACCACCACCACCCCAACCTCAACCTTCTCCCAACTCCTTCCCTCACTCTCCAACCTCCTCTCCCCACCTCCCCCTTCCCTTATCCCCTCTATCCACCCTGGGTTTCTATATACCCCCCCAATCTTGAATTACTCCATCGAGCCTGCCTCTCCTCTTCACTCTCACACCTCTACCATCCTTCCCCCTGCTCAAAAGGGGTGGAAGTCTCACTCCATTCTCCTTTCTTCTTCTTCTAGCTGGTGACATTGAACCAACCCCAGCCCCACCTCTCCTTTCTCCCTCCACTCTACCCAAAGGCCTCAGTTTCTTCCACCTCAACGCAAGTAGTTTCCTCCCTAAATTTGACTCCCTTAAAGTTTGGGTCTCCCTGAACTCTCCCAACCTTCTGTGCATCATTGAAACCTGGCTGTCCTCTAGGGTACCCGATTCCAGCTTAGCAATCCCTGACTTCCACCTGTACAGCCAGGACCGAGGCAAGCACGGAGGCGGAGTTGCACTCTATGTCCAACAAACCATTTCATGCTCCATCTCATTTAGTGAGTCTCTTACTTCCTCTCATGAAAGAACAGTTACGTACTTACCATAACAGATCTTCAAGAATCTTTCATCAGGCCACATCTATAGAACTATAGCCACCAGGAACTAGGACAACACAGAAACTTTTTGCAAGCAGTCCACTAGAGGCTGCCCACGACAACGTCCTACATTGGCACTTCCCAGTGGGGATGGAGGGTGGGACATCATGGCCCGATGAAAGAGATTCTCTCGAAAATCAACTGTTACAGTAAGTACGTAACTGTTCTATCTTCTTTGAGGATATTGATTTTATCAGGCCACACCTATGGGGGTAGTACCAAGCAGTACTGACAATAAAACAGTTTGGTGGCTGTAGCCTATGGCCTACAAAAGGCCCTGAAGTACAGCTAGGCCAAACCCCACCCTTTTTCAATGTCCAGACAGTAGTGTTTAGTGAAGGTGTGGACAGTACTCCAGGTTGCATCAGCACAAATCTCTGCAGCTGACACATTCCAAAAACAGGCAAAAGAAGTACCAATGCCTCTGGTGGAATGACCACTAACACCACCAGGAAGTTCCTTATCATACTTCCTGTAACAAAAACAATATAGTTGATCAATCATTTGGTCAAACACTGTTTGGAAATGGGTGCACCCTCTTTCCCAGGGGCAAAGGAAACAAAACGCTGTGATGACGTCCTGCACTGTATATAGTACCAGAATATTCCACGTACATCTAAAGTATGGAGCAATGCTTCCCCTGGGTTGGCATGCTCAGGAAAAAAACTGGCAGGTGGATAGTTTGAGTTAAAGTAAACTCAGACACCACCTCAGGAAGAAACTAAGGACTGGTATGTAAAGACACCCTGTCTTTGTGGAAAATGGAATAAAGTTCACACATTAGAGCCTGAAGCTCTGAAATCCTTCGAGCAGAAATAATAGCAACTAAAAATAATGCTTTCGAAGAAAGGAAGAGTAGGCCAAAAGTCGCAGATGGCTCAAAAGGAACCAAAGTAAGCTTTTGTAACACAAAATTCAGGTCTCAAACCAGGACAGAATTGCAGATAGGAGGCTTCAAGTGCAGAATGCCTCTCAAGAATGTATGGGTCACCTCCAGCTGAGCAGTTGTACAACCATCAATAGACCATGGAAAGCTGAAATGGCAGCCAAGTGCACTTCGACAGAAAAGTATTGCAATCCTGCATCTGACAAGGATAGCAAATACTCTAGAACCTGATCTACCAGACTATATATATACATATATATTTTTTTATTTTATATAAGTTTAGGAATTACAACCCTTTAAGTCAGGGACTCATTTGCAAAGGCTCCGCATCATACATTGAATGAGGCCAATACAGAGTTATAAAAGGTGCAGCGATTTAAAACAGAGACAAAAAAATAGGATAATACATAAGGAGAAACTACACCACAGGTGCATAAATTAAAAGTCATATAGTACATGATCCAGTTGACGAGAAGGGGCCCACAAAGCAAACCACGTTCACTTCATGGAATAAGTGGCTCTGGTGGAAGGTTTTCTGGCAGCCACCAGAACATCAGCCACTTTTTGAGACAACACAAACCTAGCAATGGCTATATCTTCAGGAACCATGCATGAAGAGGGAGTGGCTTGAAGTCTGGATGGACTAGAGTTCCTTGTTCCTATGGCAGTAAGCCCTGCAGATGGGAAGAAGCACTGGTGGTTCCACTGCCAGTTACTGCAGCATGAGGAACTGGATCTGATGAGGCCAAAGGGGAGCAATGAGTATTAAAGTTGCTCTTTCCATCTGGAGCTTGGTTAACACCCTCTAGATTAGAGGGAAGGGAAGAAAGGCACAAAGGAACCTCCCCTTTCAAGAGAAGGACAATGCATCTCACCAGAAAACTGCAGGCCCTGGAACGAGTCAGCAGAAAAGCTACAGTTTTACGTTGTGTGGGGACACAAAAAGATCCAACTCTGGATGACCCCACCTGTTGAACAGGTCTTCTGCTGCCGAGGTCAGCAGTTCACACTCATGCATTCTGGACCCGCGACCTGCTTAGCCTGTCTGCCAAGATGTTTTGGACTCCTGGAACATGAACTGCTGACAGTTCTAGAGCTCAATACCAAACCCTCATTGCTTCCCTGCATAGGGGGTAGGAGTAAGTTCCCCTTTGTTTGTTTACGTAATGCACCACACTGATGTCTGCACCAGCAGATGTCCCAGGCATAGATGGCTCTGGAAGGCTTGTAGATCACTCAGAATAGCCCTCATTTTTAGGACTTTTATGTGGAGGGTACTCTCCACTTCTGTCCATGTTCCCTGTGCCTGATGAGGCCTCAGATGTGTTCTCAGCCCACCCCTGAGGCATCTGTAATGAGGATCTGATGAGGGGAGGGGGTCAGGAAAGGAACCCGCTTCAGCAACTAGTGGGCTCCATCCACCACTGAAGCACTTTTCGGACAGGAGAGGTTACTAAAATCTTCTGCTCTAGGTTGTTGGCGCATTGGTCCCATTGGACTCTTAATGTTCACTGGGGAATCCTCATATGCAGTCCGGCCAGAGGTACCATAAAAAAGGCTGCTGCCATCAGGCCCAACAGTCTCAGGAATGTCCTGGCTGTGACATACCCATTGTTGTATATCATCTGAGCCTGTGCAATCAGGTGTTCAGCCCTGTCCTTTGGCAGGAAAGCTAAGCCTTGGTCTGTGTGTCTAGGATTGCCCCTATGTACTGCAGGCACTGACAAGGGGTCAAGACTGTTTTCGGCACACTGACTGGATTCCTAGGTCATTGAACAGCTGCCTGGTGTGCGCTAGAATCTGGCAAAGCAGCTCTTTGGAATGAGCTTTGATCAGCCAGTTGTCCAGCTAGGGGAATACATACAGTCCCTCTCTCCGGAGGGATGCTGCCACTACTGCTAAGCATTTGCTAAAGGCACGTGGTGCAGATGATAAGCCAAAGGGCAGTACCTTGAACTGGCAATGTTCACCCTGGAAAAGGAACCTGAGGTGCTTCCTGTGAGGGGGACAGATCTTGATATGGATGTAAGCATCCTGCATGTATAGAGAACAGATCCAGCCCCCTCCTTGCAGTAGTGGCAACAGGCCTTGTAGAGTGATCACACTGAAATTCTTCTACTGAACAGTACAGTTACATAAGAACTTACCATAATGGTAGATCTTCGAGAGGATCTCTTGCAGCAGGCCACAACTATAGAACTATAGCCACCAGGCACTAGGACCACACAGAAACTTTTCTAGCTAGCAGTCTGTGGGGGGAGGGCGCCCATGTCAATGTCCCACACTGACGATGTCCTTCCCATACAAGCTGGGTGGCCCCGCACAATCCTCAGTCTCTCCCGCGCTGGAGACCATAAGCAGAATATCCCTGCTGGGCTTAACTGAGGAAAGGTCAGAGGTTGTTGCCAACAATACTAAAACAGAAGGTTCACTGACAAGGAGAAAGAAAGAAAGACAAAGAGAGTCCCCCAGACCAAGGGTGATGGAGGGAGGGAGGGACAGCATGGCCTGCTGCAAGAGAGCCTCTCGAAGATATACTGTTCCAGTAAGTTCTTACATAACTGTACTGTCTTCATTGAGGGTATCTCTTGCAGCCGCCCACACCTATAGAACGAGTCCCAAGGAGTTCTGACAGCAAAGGAACCAGTCTGGGTGGCTGGAGACTATAAGCCTAAGAAGGAAGGCCCTGAAGCACAGCTAGGCTGAAACCAGCCCTACATCTTGAGGCAATGTCCAGACTGTAATGCTTGGTGAAGGTGTGGACTGAACTCCAAGTGGCAGCAGCACAGATTTCAGCAGTTGACACATTCCTGAAACAGGCAACAGAAGTAGCCATACACCTTGTGGAATGGCCACAGACAGCTCCAGGAAGTTCATTACCGTACTTCCTAGAACAGAAAACAATACAGTTAGGCCTTCTTTTCCAGGAACAAAGGGAAAAAATAACTATGAGGACTTCCTACAGTCCTTTGTGCAGTGAGTACAATACCTGAATATCCTATGTACATCTAAATTATGGAGCAATGCTTCCCCTTCATTGGCATGCTCTGGTTAATAAACAGGCAGTAGGACAGTCTGATTTAACATAAACTCATAAACTCATAAACTCAGACATCACCTTAGGAAGAAACTTAGGATTCGTATGTAAAGATGCTCTGTTTATGAGGAAAATCAAATAAGGCTCTAAAAGAGGGGGTGGCTGTGCTATATACCTTAAGGAGTCTTTCCTGGGACACCTTATATGTTCTTCTATCTTGGATACTTCCTCACAGATTCTACCCATCAAAATCCTGCTTGGGGCCCACAGCAAATCTCTGACTGTTGCTGCTGTGTATATATACCCCTAAAGAACAACTTAAAGGCCTCAACTCGGTCTTGGACCTCATCCGCTCCCTACCTCCAGGCTCTGAGTCAATAATATTCGGTGACTAACATCAATTGGCTGGCATCTGATACAGGGGGCCTTAAAGATGCCATTGCAGCAACCAATCTTGTCCAGCTGGTTGACTCCCCCACAAGACACAACTACAAAACTGGCTCCAGTACCCTTCTAGATTGGATCCTGGCCAGCCATCCATCACATATCTCAAATGTGTCCGTCCTTCCTGACTCACTAAGCGACCACTCTCCAGTCCTCTGTCAATGGTCGAATAAATTCTGCATGCCCCCCTCCAAATTAATCAACAGCAGAGTCCTTCCCCGTGGCCAGCTGAAACCCCTCAAATCAGAGCTCAGGCAACATGACTGGTCCCCGATCCTCTGCGCAACAGATGTCAACTTGGCCCTGGACTACTTCATCAGCTTCTTCAATGCTGCCTGTGACTCCTATGCCCCCGTCAAAAAGCGCAAAGTAAAAGGCCTCTGTAATCCATGGCTCTCTGCAGACATCCTAGTACAAATAAAAGCTAGGGATCATCTCTGGTATCGGGCTTGGGAAACAGGGATCCAAGTTGACATACTCAACTACAAACGGGCTCGTAATGAGTGCACTAAATCCATCCGCAAGTCCAAAAGTATATACTATAACGAAGTTCTCACTAACTCCTGAGGTAAGAGCAAATCCTTCTGGAGCAACCTCAAAGAAGTAACCAGAAAGCCATGTCATACCTCGCCTGCCATGCTGAATGTTGATGGGGAAATAAATCTTGACCCAACCTCAACTGGCAATACATTCAATATCGCGTTCTCAGACCTCAGCAGTGTTCTCCCACCGGACTACTTCGATGTGGATACTCCACCCACATTCCCTACCTCCACCACCCCCCTGCTAATCATCCCCTGTTCTACTTCAAGGCAGTCAGGATGCCCGAAGCCCATAATTACATCAGTAAGGCAATTGCCAGATCAAGGACAAGTAGTGATTCCCTTGACCTTAAATTTCTGTCCCGTACTCTTGATGAAGTCCTATCACCTCTAACTGTGATTTTCAATCTCTCTCTCTATCCCTTGGTCAGTTTCCCGACCGATGGAAATCCACCACTATAACACTGGTCCACAAGGGTGGCGACAGGGCTCTTCACTCGAACTATTGGCCCATCTCCTTACTATCCCCACTCTCCAAGGACCTTGAACGCATAGTAGCTGACCAGCTAACTGATTACCTGGACAAATACAACATCCTGTGTACCCAACAACACGGATTTAGAAAAGGTCACAGTACTACATCTGCCCTTCTCAAGTTCACAGGTGCCATCCACCACTCTCTGGACAACAGTCTCCTCACCGGGGCGGTCTTCATAGACCTTACCAAGGCCTTTGACACTGTCCACCATCGCCTTTTAATCACTCAGTTGCTTTCCGCTGGTCTTTCCATAGAATCCTCTGCTTGGTTCCTGTGCTACCTTGAAAACTGCTCTCAAAGAGTGAAAAATGTTGATGCCCACTCTGCCGAAAGGCCAGTTCGCTCAGGAGTCCCCCAAGGTTCCATCCTTGGGCCGCTCCTGTTTAGCCTTTTCCTAAATAGTCTCCCGCAATCATCTACTGAACAAGTCCTTCTCTATGCAGACGACGCCATCATATTCTCCACCCAAAAGGATCCTTACCGCCTTCAACACAACCTTCAACTTGGCTTCTCCGCACTCGAAAACTGGTTCTGTAAGCATAAATTAGTCCTCAACTACAAGAAAACCAAGTCCATGCTTTTCAGCAGTTCTCACAACAAACACAGATTCCAACCCCTCTTGATCACCAAGGGCCTTGGGGCAGCCCTTGAACAGGTTTGTTCATTCAAATACCTTGAAGTCACTATTGACAGTAATCTATCTTATAGCACCCACATTGAAAATATCTCTATAGCTGCAAACTCTCACATTGGCCTTCTATACAGACATAGGCAATGCCTTACCACTGATGCCTTAAGGGTCGCAGTGCAGAGCTTGGTGGTTTCCCTAATTGACTATTGCCTCATTATCTATGGCTCAGCCTCAGCCTCTGCCTTCAGGCGTATATCCTTGACCCCTAACAAAGCATGCAGGCTCATCACTGGCTCCCACCGCCTCACCCACACCTGTGATCTATTCTCTCAAACCGGTTGGCTCCAATTGTCCAATCGCATCAAGAACCAGACCTGCTTAATGGCAAAAAATAACAATGGGCTTAGCCTCGGAATCAAGCCTTCTATGCAGGGCACAGAACTCGCTCAACCAGGGGATCAGAATCATAGGTTCTACACATTCCACAGTGCCGTTCCACACAGGGGCAAAGATCCTTTGCTTACAGAGCTCCCAGCTACCTCAATGGCCTTGGCAATGACATCTCCTCCCTGCCTAAGCTTGGCCCCTTCAAATATAACCTCCGCCTCCTACTCTCTGCCGTCAGCTCCTGTGATTGTCTGGCTCCACCTGCTACACCAAAGTAGTGCTCTTACTTACCACTCGTTTCACCTCCGCTACCGCACCCCTCCCTCCTAACCTTCTCCCCACCCCCCCTTTTTTTGCACTTTCTTGTTCCTGACAATTGCCACTGGCTGCACCTGTACCATAATATTGTAATGTCTGTAACTGTTTGGAATTGACTGCAATCTGGATTGCAATCCACCATCTCAAATTGCATTGCTCTTTCCTGTTGTCCTGTTTCTAACTGTTTTGTCTACTATTGTCCCTCATCTGACGTGGAACCTTTGTAAAAGAGCCACTGGCTCAAAGGTATTTGTAATCCTAGATCCAAATAAAATAAAAAAAATAAATAAAAAGGCTGCTCACACATAAGAGCCTGCAGTTCTGAAATCCTTCAGGAAGAAGTAATAGCAACTAAAAATAATGCCTTCCATGACAGAAAACGTAGCTGGCAAGTTGCGGCTGGCTCAAAAAGAGCCAAAGTAAGTTTTCTAACACAAAATTCAAGTCACAAGGCGGGTCAGGATTGCGAATGGGGGGATGGGTTCAGGTGAAGAATGCCCCTCAGGAAGGCTAACTGTGCCACCATACGTCCAGCAACAGGTACATGGAAAGCTGAAATAGTGGACAAATGCACCTTAATGGAGGACTGCTTCAGACCAGAGTCTAAGAGGGACAGCAAGTACTCCAGAATGATTCACAGGACAAGTGAAAGGATCCAGCCAGTGGGCAGTCACCCATAGAGCAAAGCTGCTTCCACATCATGAAACAAATAGCCCTGGTGGAAGGCCTCTTAGCAGCCACCAGAACATAAGCTACCCTTTGGGGCACTCTGAATGTAGTCATGGCTACGTCTTCAGGAGCCAAGCATGAAGACACAGAGACATTCAGAATGCCAGGGATCCCCAGGTTGTTGAACAGTTGTGTTTTATGTGCTAGGGTATGGAGCAGTTGCTTCCTGCACTGTGCTTTGAGCAACCAGTCGTCCAGGTAGGGGAAGAAAAAGTCCCACCATCCTGAGGGCTGCCACCGCTACTGCCATGCATTTGGTAAACACCAGAGGAGCTGAGGACAAGCCAAATGGCAAGGCACAAAACAGGAAGTGCTCCCTGAAACTGAAATCTGAGGTACTGCTGATGGGAGGCACACACCTTGATATGCAGGTATGCATCCTGCATGTTGAGGGAGTATATCCCTGGTGCAGAATGGGTAGCAAGCCCTGAAGGGTCACCATCTGGAACTTCTTGTAGTGGATACAGAAATTTAGACTGTGGAAGTCCAGGATGGGCCACAGATCCCCTGTGCATTTGGAAACCAGGAAGAAGTGGTAGTAGAACCCCCTGTCTCTCTGAGTCTTGGGAATGGGTTCTATGGCTCTTTTTTGAAGCAATGTGTGAATCACCACCCAGAGCACCAGGACATTGCTGGTGGTGATGGAGTAACAGGACAGAACCAGAGGTTGCTCCCGAGGCCACCCCAAGAGTTTCAGAGCATGGCCATGTTCTATGAGTTGCAGAACCCAAGCATTTATGTTGAGCTTCCGCCACCTATCAAGGTGTAAGGAGAAATGACCTCCTACCACCGCCTCCTGCAGTACTGGAGAGGGGTTGGGTAAGGAGTCAGGCTGAAGTAGCACCTGCGGCTGGAGCCACCACCCTCCTCTGGGGCCTCTTCAGAGGTGGAGGAAGGAGTGGGTAGGGCAGAAGCTACTTTGCATTAGCCCTGAGACTTGGGTCTGTGGGTGGCACAATGAAAGGGCACCCTCTGCCCACTTTTCGGTTAGGTGTGAATCAACAAGTGGACCGATCGCAAGATCCAGCTGGGGGCCTCCAGGTCCAAAAGTATGTCCTGCACATCCACCCCAAAGAGTTTGTAGCCTCTAAAGGGGGCATTAAGGATGGAGTGTTGCATGTCCTGGACAAAACCTGACACTCTGAGCTAAGAATGCCTCCTAAAGCAAATGCCAGCTGTGACAGCTCAAGCTGAGAAATCTGCACCATTGTATGCTGATCTCAGCAGGTTCTTACCGATGTTGGCCTTGGACTGAAGGACCTGAAGCAACTCCTGCGTTTGAAGGTCCTCTGGGAGAGCCTTGGCCGCATCTCTGGCCTGTCTCCAGAACTGGTATTGAAATTTGACCACACTGGCAATATAGTTTAAGACCCTAATGGTCAGAGTAGCTGAGGTGAAGGTCCTTTTGCCAATCAAGTCCAGCTTTCTGGACTCCTTGTCCGGAGGAAGAGAGGGGATAGGTTTAGGCTTCTTAGTCTGATCGTGGGCAGCATTAATGATCACAGAGTTGGTCTGAGGTTGCTCAGCAAAAAATAGTTTCTCCGCAGGGGCCAGGTACAACTTGAACAGCTTCCTGGGCATGGTGGGGACCAGGTTGGGTCTATACCAGGCAGCCATGGTGGCATCCTCGAAAGGCTCCATGGGGGGGGGGTTATGATGAGAGAAGGAGACTTAGGCAACTTCAGGTAGTGGGAAAGACAGCGATGGGCAGCGTCCTGTTCCTTTATCTCAAACCACATTGTAGCCTGCAACTGCCGCATAACCAAGACAAAAGAAGGGTCATTGGGGGAGATTGAGGGATACACCTTGGGGTATCTTTGTCCCAGGAGGACACCATGGAAGTGGAATGGGAGGGGCTGGCATCCCCATCATCCTGATCAACACCTTCATCATTGTCATCTGGAGGAAGGAGGTCTGGGTAGTACTCGCCATCGTCACCCTGCCCAGGATGAGGTAGAGTGGGCATGAAGGTACGAGAGCCAGGGTACTGCCCTGAAGGGTGAGATGGCACGGGTGTGAGTGTAGTAGGCCTCTGCGGCGCCAACCCTTGTGGAGGGCCAAGATGAGCTTGCATGAAATCCCAAAGGTAATACAGCACCAGATTAAAAGTCCACTGAGACTGACATTGGGACGCTGAACAGTGCTGGCTGTGTAGGCAGAGGAGCCAGCATTGAAGGTGGGGCTGGGGAGAGTGACAGTACAGGCTGAGGCACTGGCGTCGGCCCAATGGCCTGGGTCACTGTCAGGTTCCTAGAAGGAAAGGACAATGGACAAAAAGGCCTGGGGTGACGCTGGTGGAGACTGGGACCCTGAGGCCAAGACATGGGCTCTAGAAGCAGCCGATGACGGCATTGGGGAGTAGGCTGAATCCCCGAGGGTGTGAAGCTGGCGCAGGCCAAGGCCGTACCAACAGAACCACCTGACTGATGGCCTATGGAGAATAAGTGCCTGAACAGCAGGTGCTGAAAGGTTGGTGGGGCTGAGGAAGTACCTGACATAACCAAACCGGCACCCACCAGAGTAAGATGAGGGGGGGCTGCCACAGTGAAGTCAGGTGGATGAGAAGGCGTTGGTGGCAGGAGGACTGCTCCCAAAGTTGAAGAATGCCGCACTGCAGCTGACTCTCAACGTGGTGACCGGGAATGATCCGTGGAAGACTGCTTCTTATCCTGGTGCTTGTGCTTCCCGGTGGAATTGTCCTGGGCCTTGGAGGAATGTGAACTCAAGGACAAGGCCAAGAAAGCAGAGGAACTCCTGGCTTGAAGCTCCTTCTCCATGAGGGCAACCTTATGTTGGAGTAGAAAGGTCTCTAAGGTCTTTTGGCGGCACCCCCGGTAGCCTGGTTGAAGCGGCAACACAGCTTGCAGGCCTGCATGTCATGGTCCGAGCCTAGGCAGTGGATGCAGGCATCGTGGCCATCCTTCTCGAGGACTTTCTCCCCGCAGGCACAGATCCAAGAGAGTTTTTTCTTACGGTTGGAGTTCGGCATAAAGAGGAGGAAGAAATCACTTTGGAAACAAAATGATCTAGTCCAACGTGCGATGGCTGATGGCGAGAAAAGAACTGAGGAGGGCATGGGGCTGCGCATGCTTATATGGGAAGGCTGTCGTCTGCGTGTGATGTTGTCATGGGCGCCTTCCCCCGGTAGACTACTAGCTAGAAAAGTTTCCACGTTGACCTAATGCCTAACGGCTGTAGTGCTACACGTGTGGTCTGCTGCAAGAAATACCCTCAATGAAGATAAAGAGGATCAGATTTCTTAATTCCAGAATGGGTTGCAGGTCCCCTGTGCATTTGGGGACTAGGAAGCAGTGAGAATAGAACCCCCTGTTCCTTTGTTCCCAAGGAACTGGTTCTATGGCACTTTTCTGCATCAGGGTAGGCATTTCCTCTAGCAGCACTGGTATGTGTTTTGGAGGATAAGCTGAAGGGGTTGGTGGATGGTCTGGAGGTAAATCCAGAAGCTCTAGAGCACGGCCCTGTTCTATTACCTGCAGAACCCAAGCATTTGATATGACCTTTCTCCACTGGTCCAAGTGGAGGGAAAGGTGACCCCATACTACCACCTCCGAAGGTACTGGTGGGTGGGAGTCTAGGAATGAGTCCTGCAGATGCAGATCCTGCAGCTGCAGCTGCACTCCCACCTCCAGGGGCTTTTGAGTGGGCACCTGGGGTGGGTCCTGGGGCAGGCAAAGCTGATCCTCTTCTGCTTTTACTTTGTTGTCTGGCTCCTAAATGGTGTCTGTTGCTAGCTGGATGAAAGAGCACCCTCTGCCTACTTCTTGGTTGTGTATGGTAGAGGGAGTGTACTGATTTTAAATTCCTTCTTAAGGCCTGTAGGTTTGACAGTATATCCTGAACGTCTGTTCTGAACAACTTGTATCCTCTGAATGGGTCATTTAGGATGGACTGCTGCAAATCCTGACACCCTCAACCAAGAGGGTCTTCTCAAGCAGACACCAGAAGCTGCTGGTCTTGCAGAAGCATCAGAAATGTCATAGGTAGATCTTAAGAGATGTTTACCTACATCTGCCCATGCCTGGAGGGCCTTTCGCAGCTCCTGCTTAGGAGTACTCTCTGGCAGGGCTTGGGCCACTGCCTTGGTCTTCCTCCAGAGGGTATTCTGGTATTTTACCATATGGGCCTTATAATTTGCTATTCTCAGACCCAAGGTAGCAGAAGCGAAGGTCCTCTTCCCCAGGACATCTAGCCTCTTGGAATCCATGTCAGGAGGGACAGAACTGAGATGTTTAGGCCTATCATGAGCTGCATTTATCACAACTGAGTCAGCCTCAGGTTGGCCTGTAAAAAAGGGCTTTCCTAAGGGGGCCTGGAACATTTTTTTACGTTGGACAGACTTAGGCTTGGCCCCCACCCACCACCCCTGAGACTTACCTTGATTGGTCTTCCTCCCTGGCTTGCCTCCCAGGGTGGGGCTGCAGGGTAGGTGTGTTCCTGATGGGGTTAAAGCCCGGTTTCTGGCAGATACCTCTGCTGGTGTTCCTCCCTGGCATGCCCACCAGGGCAGGGAAAGGCCGTTCCCAACAACGTTAGAGCTCAGTTCCCAGCTGAGTGCCTTGAGGTAGTGGAGCAGGGCTTGCGAGGTGGGGCATCATTCTGTGGGCCAGCATTTTCCAGAGTTGTGTTCCCAGGAGGGCGTGACGTGCAATGATGTAATGGCACATAGGCACTGACTTCCGGCATGCCTTCCAACAACGTGAGCTCCGGCTGGCCCCCAACCCCCGGAGAACAGTCTGTGGGATACTCAATTCTCCTCCACCCAGATGGCTCTCTGACTCTCTGGGTCTGTTCCCGGACCTGGGGCATCAGCATTGCAAGCGGATATACTACTGCTATGCCAGTGGGCCGGCTGGGCCTGGTACTTTTTATCTACCTTCCTAGGAATGGCAGGAATCATATCTGGTCTGTGCCAGGCAGCCAAGGTGGCATCCTCTAGGGCAGGCAAAATAACAGAGGTGGAAAAATAATAGGTGGGGAGTCAGGTAGTTCTAAGAACTCTACCCAATTCCTTTTGGTGATGTCTTGCTCCTCAGATTCAAAGCCCACTGCCGACTGCAGTTGCTGCATCATGGATATGAATGAGAGGTCTTCAGGAGGGGACCTCAGGGTGTACACAATGGAGTCCTCACTCCCTGTGGAGATAGTGGAACTACATCTCTCACAAGAGCTCGCCACATATTCCTTCTCCTCCTCTTTCTCTTGCATTATGAGATCAGTGTTATATTCTTGATCCTCGGTGACAATTTTCTAGGCCTCAAGGAGGGAACAGAAGAGGTCATCGATGCCCTGGAGGACAATTGGCAAGTCGACCTAATACGTTTTGGTGTTGGGGCTTGTGCAGGGGTGTCCCGTCGGATGTCGCTCCTGTTGGAGGAGGTAGCAGGTGCTGCAGCAGGTCCACAAAGGACAAAAGCACCGCTTGCACACTGGCGCTTGCCTGGACTACAGGTGCGCCTTGTGATGTGAACAGGGGATGAGCCATCCCTGACGTCAGTGGCCCCTCGCCAGCTGTAATAGGCCTCGCGGAGCTCACAGCCTGTCCTGACTTGGTAGAATCAGAGTTCTGGCAGGCCAGTGGCATAGCCACTGAGGTGGTCGACTACATTGGGACGGTCGCCGTGGTATTAAGGGGTGACCGACATTGCACAAGGGAGGATTTCTAATTGCTTCTCTCCCTCTCCCAGGGCTTATGTTTATGTTGCCCAGAGGTTTTCTCCCAGGGCTTAGAAGAATGGGAGCCAGAGGAATGGGCTGGAGGTGCAGTAGAGCTCTTTTCCTGGAGCAATTTCTCCATCCAGGTTACCTACTGTTTTAAAAGGTGGGTTTCCAGGGCATTCTTTCAGTGTTGCCACATAGTGGTGTTGAACTTAAGACAGATCTCACAGGCCTTTACGTTATGGACAGCACCGAGGCAGCACATGCAGACTTCGTGTGAGTCGACAGAGTAAATCTTTTCACCGCATTCGCAGTATCTAAAGAGCTTTGTGAGTTCTTTAGACAACATACACACTGACGATTATCACTTGGCGTCTCCATGGAGGGTCTGGCAAGTATGGTCGACGGCGGGAAAAGAACCAAGGACGGAAGGGTCCACCCACGTTTATATGGGAATTGCTGACGTAGGATGTCATTTTGGGCGTCCCCTAGCAGACTGCTTGCAGAAAGTTTCCATGTGGTCCTAGTACCTGGTGGCTACAGTTCCATAGGTGTGACTTGATGAAAAGAGATATCCACAAAGATCTACTGTTAGCACAGGTATCCTTTTCTTCCTCCTTCCCTATCTTTGTTGGTGTTGTCTATGCTTCTCCTAAGATCTCTCCCTCTTCTCTTGTTGACTCCCTCTCATTTCTCACATCCCATGTCTCCTCCAGTGAGCTTATCCTCCTCAGGGACTTCAACTTATATTGGCCCTTCCCTGCCTATAAGCCCACCCTGCACAAGATTGAGTCCCTGAACCTCACACAGCTAACAACTGAGCTCACCTGACTTAATCTGCACTCTCATAACCACACTCTCCTGGACTGGGTGCTCTCCTTTCACTCCCACTGCATCATAGTTGTAGATATTCTCCTGGATGTCTTCAGTGACCACTGCCTAACCTAATGTATTAGGAAAGTGTGCCTCCCTCAATCTGCCCCTAAATTCCTTTGGCATAGGCTTCTCACATCTCGACACTGATGCCCTTCTAAATGACCTTGGTGCCTCCTACTGGTCTCCATTCTACTCAAGCATGGACATTACCCCAGCCCTCTCCCTCTTCACTGCTATTTTTAACAAAGCCTAGGGCACTCATGCTCCCCTTAAGAAGGCCAGGGTTAAACACTTCCACCACCCCTGGACAGTAGCAGACCTTGCTGAGTTGTATAAGTCCTGCTTCAAGTCCTCCCAATCCCTGCCTGACCTCCAATACTACAGGTCTCTCAGGAACACCTGTGCTACACCTGTCCGCCCCGTGAAGGCCCACAATTTCAAGGCTAAACTCCAATCCAATCTAAATTCTCCCTTAAAATTTTGGAAGGTTATCCACTCTATTCGATCCCCCTGCCCAGTTCACCCCCATCCTCCTGGTGGATGACTTACTGGTCTCTGACCAATCCTTCATTGCTGTTAACTTTAACAAATTTTTCACAACACGTGCTCTACCCTGCCACTCAGCCCCAGAATCCACCGCCTTACCTTCATCCCAATCTTCAGAAGGCCTCCACTTCCCTCCTGCCTCCCCTCATGAAATCCTCCTTGCCCTATTGTTTCTTAACACTTCAAAGCCTAACACCAATGGTTTGAACCCCAAACTCCTAATTTCTGCACCTGCTATTGCCCTCCTTCTCACCTCCTGAACCTCTCTTTTTCTCTGTGTGCTGTCCCTCAGGCCTGGAAAGTTGCCAAGGTTCTTCCCCATGCACAAAGGGAGTGACCCCTCCTCCCCAGGAAACTACCGGACGATTTCTCTCCTCCCCCTCTCTTGCCCAGCAAGAAGAATCCATTGTCTACTCTGGCTTGCGGACTGTCTTTCCTCCTCTAATTTTCTCTCACCATTCCAGTCTGGTTTTAGGAAGAACCACTCAACCATCACATCCCTGCTGTGTGTAACTGATTCAGTTCTTACTGTGATGGATCAGGGACACATCACTGCAGCCATCTTCACTGACCTAGCCAAACCTTTTGATTCGGTGTTCCACCCTCTCCTACTGGACAAGGCCGGCCCGGTGGCGCTGCTGGTTGAGGTGCTGGATGCCACAACTCACGCTATGCCAGTGACCCATGTTCGAGAACGGGCACGGATCGCCAGGGGTCAGCCAGGTGGAGGAGGATTGAGCATCCTAATGTAACCCCCCTGCAAATGGGGGTTCCCAAAAGACTTCCAGGAGCTTGCTTGAATGCTCCAAGCCTGAATGGTGTTTGGCGTTTAAGCCATTTATCAGTGAGTGTTTTTAGAACCTCTGGTACTGTCTCTTTAAGAGCTGTCTGCTTGCAGACATAATTAGTTTGTATGGGGGACTGTGTGTTTCTTTGATTGAGTACCACTCAAGCTGCTGCCAATTCACTCCATTTTGCAGTCACTAGGAGTGCAAAGGAACCTATCTGAAAGATGTAACTGTTTGCCAGAAATCATTTACAGTGATAATGAAATTACAGTTTGTCTAACCTGCTTTCTTTTGCAGTCAGAACAGTGTCTGCCTAGTTCCCATTCTGGTTTTGAACTGCTGAACTGGACCAATCAGTGTGGGGTAAGCTAGCTCTAAAATGGTGCCTTGGGCGAATCAGAACTTGGACTCATAATCTGAGCCAGCCACAAGAGGATTGTATGGGCAGTGACTCTGGGAGATGTAGTTTAGACTTCAGTGCCTTTTGGACCAACAGCAGCAGTCTATTGTGAGTGACAGCCAATCCAGCCAAGAACTGGGAGGAACTCCAAAGGAAGTGCCGGTTTTGTCTGCTGGAGTTTCAGTTGAGCTTTGGCAGTGAAGAAGGAAGGAGCCCTGTGCTTTTCAGTGTGCAGTTTTAGTCAAAAACGTGTGAAGGCCCAGAGTTCCGGTCTGCAGCTTGTGTAACAGCTTGTTAGGACTGAATCCGTCCTGTGAAAAGAATCAAAGGATCTCTGAAGAGTAGAAACCAGGCTCACCCTGTAGAAGACTGGAGGAATTGCTGAAAATTGCACTCGGTCTGTCAGGAACTGAATCTGCTGTGTGTTCTCCGGTATTGTGCAGTAATTGCGATCGGGATACAGATGCAGCCTGCCTGGATAGTGCTTTCTTTTATATGGGGATGTGTGAAGAGGTTTGTGTACCTCAAGTGAGCCCTGCTGACATTGAAGGACCCTATCTTATTTGGAGGTCGTGAGTACTAATTCAGTGTCGCCTCCTGTTGAATTGCCACATTAAATCCAAATGGAATTACTGTACTGCTGACTGTTTAATTCTCCTTTCTCTGTGTGAAAGGGCCCTACCAGCTGCCACGGTTTGGACTAGCCACTAGGGCTTGGGTACCCAAGGACAGTAACTGATAGGGATAGGCCTGTGCACAGAGCCATGGTAGATTATTAGAGTGATAAGCTAATTAACCTGATTTCCCTGTCCTTGTTATATCCCCTAAATAAATCAGAGCTGCTTGTTTCAGCAAAGTTATACTGCCTGAGGTATTTGTCTATGTTAAAGTACTGTACTGTGATTGTTGCACTGTATCTCATTTCACAGGAGGTCCCAGTGCGGAACCAGACCTGGGGTAAGTGTATACTGTGAAGGTAATTCTGATATATTGTGTGGGCCACTAGTGGGAAGAAAGGGGTTGCAGTGTCCCAGAAGGCTGTGACCAAGTTAGTTTAACTATTGCAAACCCTGACCTCTGGGTGGAGGCACCCGCCATTGGATCCAGGCCCCTCAACCTGTTACTGGCAAATCAGGCAGGGGTAGTAGCCCCTGGGATAGCGCCATCTAGGGGTTACACTAACAACAGCTCTTCTCCTCCAGGGAGGGTGGGAAGGGGTATGACCACATAGGTGCCAGCTCCTAGCAGTGGCTGGGGCTGTGTAGCTTTGGGGCCAACAGCAAGGGATGGCATTGGCAGCGTCTGACATCACTCTCTCCTCTTCTTACTCCCTGCACTCCTGGGGTTCCTGCACCTTCGCCATTCCTCATCCTTACTCGTGTGCTGGGCAAGCTGCCTTCTCCTACCTTCTCCCCTCCCTCTGGAACCTTCTCCCCTCTTCCCTATAGCTCTATCCCTCTCTCCAAACCTTTAGATTTCTATTAACACTTACTCCTGCTCCCTCCTGTACTTGTCTCTACCACTCCTGACTCTCTTTTCTCCTCCACCCCCCTTTTTCATTTCTTCCTACCTGGGCCATCTGTGTCCTTGGCTTCCACTCTGTCCTACTCCAGCTCAACACAGCCCGAGGGAGGAGAGTAGAAGTCATAGACAGGTTCAAGTACCTTGGGATCCTCCTTGACCAGGAGCTGACCTACAAACCCCATATTGACTCCTTAACACGATCCATCCACCAGAGGCTTGGTCTCCTCTACCGACTGGGAAACTCCCTTCCTGGCGAGGCGCGACGAGCCACAGCCAACTGCAACCTTCTCCCTTCCATGCTATATGGGGCAACCCTGCTACAGTTCCTCCAAGAGATGGAGCTCAGCAAACTCTCTGTGCTCTATCACAGAGTGGCTCGCTTCACAACAAACTCCTCCCCCAGGAGGCATCACTGCGAGGCCCTTGCAGACCTAAATTGGCCCACCTTACGGCACAAGTTGGCCTACTTCTCTGCTTGCCTGGCCTATAAATTCACCTCCTTCAGCCCTCCCCCACACCTGCATGGGCTGCTCACTCCAAAAGTTCAGCGCCGTACCTTGCGATCCTTGGCAAGTCGTCCCCTTGACATCCCCCATGTTTGCACCAACCAAGTCAAGCACTCCTTCCAGTATGCTGCTCCCTACTTATGGAATGCCCTCCCAGCAAGTCTGATTGACAAGCCTACTCTCCTAGGGTTTAAGTCAGGCCTCAAAGTGTACCTTCTGAAACTTAGTCTCTGTGGTTGTAATTGCTAGCCCCCTGCCCGGGCCTACTGTCATGCTATCACCCACTTAACCACGCCTACTTACCCCATGAACCTCTCATGAAAAATTGTTAAATATACTGAGCACCTGTCTTAATACTAGTGAGCCTTGTGATACCTGCTGTCTCTGTGCTAAACGTTTGATACCAACTCCCCAATATGTACCAGCTGAAATTACTGTATATTGATACCTATGTATGTATTTACTGTAACTAACTCTGGGTCGCCCCTGAAAAAGGGATCTCTGGTCTCAATGGGCTTACCCGGTTACCAAAATCTAAATAAATAAATAATGCTTTTGGTGCTAAATCTTAAAGAGCAGCCGACACCTTCAGGAGAACTTTAACAGAACATAATGTTTAGACACAATTCAGCTCATATTTCATATTAATGCTGTATTTTTCCTCTGCTTTATTTACTACTGAGGTAATTTGCATGAACACTGGATCTTTGCTCCTTAAGAGTTCATCTATTCTTGTTGCTTTCTCCCTACCTAAGGTCATAATGCACTACCTGTGACATCACAGTTAATCCCATGGCAACAGATTGTGATGTCACCACAGAGGATTAAGACTTCAAGTAGGGAGCAAGCTATAAACTCTAAGGGATAAAGAACATGCATTCATGCAAATTTGCTGCATAAAATATAACAAGGAGGAGAAATATATGCAAGATACATGAAATACAAGCTGAACTGTACCTAAATATGATGTTTTTCAAAGTTTTCCCTGAGATGTCAGCAGCTTGGCGGCCATGTAAGGTACCCTTAGTTTGCCTTTCCTGGTTAGACAATTTCCCCTTTCCCCTACTTCCTATTCCCCCCATCCCTGGAAACAAACCCTGTGGGCCTTTCCAAGTTACCAAATTTTAAATAAATACATACATACATATTATTTTGGTCCCAGTGGTACCCCACTCCCTCACCTGATCCCACTAGATATTATATTCCCATTCTATGGTAGTCTCAAGAACTTGCTTCCCTCACCTGATCCCAGTAGATAATACTCTATCTCTGGAAGTCTAATGCTACCCCCATTCTTGCCCCTTCCCCCACTTACTACAAACTTGTTTGAACATACCACATTTAGGGCAAGGTGAAAACTTGCTCTCAGGATTGGGACTTTGTGAGAAGTAAACTGAGCCCTTTAAATATTGGGCCCAAAGATCCTTGAACAGTTTCTTAATTTTACAATTGATTTACACTGGATCCACAGGCAGACTAATGGCCAAATAAACATCCTGCATTTTTTATTCCATGGAATATCTCAGAAAATTCAGTGGAATAAATTCCACTTATAATACCGTAGAATTTTTTTTCAAAAGGCAAAGATTGCATTATGCAGCATTTTTACAGCAGAACTCCATGCTTCATAGAAAAATCCATGGACTCCCTTCGTATGCAGAATGAAGAAATTACTTACTACAGTAATGTTGTTTCTTCTAGGGGATCCCTCATTTTGCTTAACAAAGCACTAGTGCCTGGATGTACAGTCCAGAAGTGATGCTAGGTTTGGCACTGCAGTTTTGCAGAACCTTTTCCCAAAATAGGTTCTGTGCCCAGCCTCCCAAGGTACTGCTGTACAGTCTGCATTAGTTAAGCATAGTGAGGGATTCCTGGAGTTTGAGGAAAATAATTACTTACCATAGTAATGCTGTTTCTTCCAGGGAATCACTCATTATGCTTAAACGTCCCTCCCATCCTTCCCCTTCCAGAACCTGAATAGCTTCTCCAACCTGCAGTGTCACTTGTTTTCTCATCACCAAGCACTGCTTACTGTTCACTCACATTTGTTTTGCCAGTTTTTTGCCTGCCATACGTTGTCCAGTTGGGCCATCTATTGTTCTTTTTGCTTTGATACTATAGTACTTTTTAGCTAGGATAACATAGGATAGTATATATAGGGGCCTATTGCCCACTTAGCTCGAAATGAATATGAAGCAAAGCTGCTGTTAGCAGCAGTACTTAGAGGCAGAGATTTTAACTACGTTCTAAGTCTCACTGCAATGTTCCTTGATTTACACAAATTACAGTCTTCGGGGCAGTTGAACCCACTGAGCTAACTGCATTAGTTAAGCATGATGAGGGATTCCTAGGGTTTGAATTCAGAAATCAGCAAATTGTTCCACATTTCGCATGAAGATTCCATGAATACAGGGAAAAAAAACCTCTGCACAGCTCCACTGAGGCTAGTTCAACTGAATTGCAAACATCTAATTTTCAGTGGCATTCTGCTTCTACCTACTGTAGTTGTACAGCTTGAAGAGAAGGATGCACACGCGGCTACATTAAGCAATCAACTGCAGTGGGATCTGAGCCTATGATCCCTTAGTGCACAAGTCAGTACTCCAGCAAATCAGACCATACTGCTTTCCCTAACCTGCGCTATAAACACGGAGGGAAAGAGAAACACAAAAAAAACATGGAATACAAGCAAAATTGTGTCTAGAAACTGTTCAGGCTTTTGCCAGCAGTGGCAGGGGTTCTTAAAAAGTTACATTAAGCTGCATTAACACTAAGGTTTTATGAACACATCATAAGAAAGTACTGTAGCATTTCTTTTTGACTGCAACAGATTTTATAATTTCCACTGCTAATGACACTATGACTTGTCTAAGATTGATGGAATAGTCAAACAAGCAGAGCACTCCTGTCCCTGTGTATGAGACACACCGTAAAAAGTGTCTTACGTGCAGGTGTTCTGGAAACACACAAGTGTAGGGGTAGGGTGTTTACATTTTTAACATAGTCTTGCCCTTGATCAATAATATATTAATACGTACTCAAAGACTACTCTTGTGCTTGTATGAGTGGTCTCACTTACATTCCTAGGGTATCAGACCCACTTACTTTAGCTGCGTGGTTCTCATCCCTTAATACCACACATAAGACCACTCTTAAAACTGTAAGAGTGGCCCCTGAAGCTGTATATGACTTTGGAAAACTCACCTAAATAGAACTGTTGCTGAACTATAGCTTTCATGGAGAAGACTATACATTATAATTTATAAAACTATGCAAGGTTGGAAGTATTGGTACAGAGCTCATTCCTGTTTTTACTGCAGTGCTCTCATTTAAGTAAGCAATAACCCATGACAGGGTGTGCAGTTATTGGGGATTAATCAACACCCTGGGTGCATTGTGAGGCACTAGACCGCAGGCCGGGTGCCCTCACAGCACCAGGGTGATTATATTCTCAATGCTACACTCTGTCGTGAGTTACTGCGCTTATAACATAGGGTTAAGACACTGTGAAAAATGACAGGAAAGTCATACAAAATTTTTAAAAAGTATGTTTTTTTTTTTTTTAAGTATCCTTCACCGACACAAAGTAGTCCCACTGATGCAATAAATGCAGCTACTGTTGCTGCCACCGTCTGACTTGCTGGAAGCATGTAGCTCACTGACACACAGACAGGACAGTACAGGTATACCCTGTCTCTTTCTCTGTCTCCGCCCCCATGTGTCTGCATGTTATAAAGCAGTACAACTACCTCTCTGTGCGCCCGAGCAAGGGGTTCCCTGTCTCTCTCTCTCCATGTCTCTCAAACACCGCAGAAGAAGTTATGCAGTACAACTACCAGTCTGTGTGTACTTGATTCACTTCTCACTGTCTCTGTTCCCTCCCTCTCTCGGTCTCGCTCCATACATTATGTTGGCATGGTTGGGAGCCTTGCTATGATACTTTGCAATGTACATTGCTGTGTTGCTGCATTGCTGTGACCCAATGGGGTTGCGGGGCCAGGAACAGAGGACAGTGCTTGATCAGTGTTCTAGCTTCCTGTCGAGCATGCTCTGAACTGGAGAAACATAGAAAACATAGACTTTGACAGCAGATAAGGACCACTTAGCCCACCTAGTCTGCCCATTTCCCTATCTACCGGATAAGCTGCAGACCCTAGTTAACCAACAGCCTACTTCTTCCTACCCCCCACAAGAATTGCTTTATGTCCATCCCATGCATTGCTGAATTCCCCCACTGTTTTTGACCCCATGACCTCCTCAGGAAGGCCGTTCCAAGCATCCACCACCCTCTCTGTAAAAAAATCCTTCCGAACATTGCCCTTGAGCTGTTCCCCCCTCTATCTTCAAAATGTGTCCCCTTTTTCTTGCACATCTCTTTTTGCTACCCTCTTGGACTTTGTTGATTCCATTAAGGTACTTAAAAGTTTCTATCATGTCCCTCCTTTTCTCAAAGATATACATATTAAGCTCCTTTAGTCTCTCTTTGTATGGCTTCTGTTGCAGACCCTGCACCATTTTAGTTGCCGTCCTCTGGACTGCTTCCATCCTGTCTATGTCCTTGCGGAGACAGGGTCTCCAGAACTGCACACAGTACTCCAGATGGGGTCTTATCAACTGTCTGTACAGAGGGATAACAACTTCCTGTTTTCTACTGGTGATGCCTCCCATACATCCCGTATCCCCCAGCCATCTCTACTGCCTTCTCATTGCTTGCTTACCTTTAGGTCATCTGATATGACTACCCCAGATCCCTTTCCATTTTATTATACCCCGTGTACTCTTCTCCTGGGTTTTGTTTCCCATGTACATTACTTTGCACTTCTTTGCACTGAATCTAAGCTCTGATACTTTTGACCATTCCTCCAGCCTTGCCAAGTCCCTTCTCATCCTTTCCACCCCACCTTGTGTATCAACCCTGTTGCAGATCTTTGTGTCATCTGCAAAGAGGCATACTTTTCCTTCCAGTCCTCTGCAATGTCACTTATAAAGACATTAAAAAGTACTGGACCCAATACTGAACCCTGTGGTACCCCACTAGTAAACCTCCTTTCTTTGGAGTGGACTCTATTTACTATTACCCTCTGTGTCCTGTTATCTAGCCAATGTTTTACCCAGGCTATCACCCAGGGACCCATTCCCAGGCTGGCTAATTTGTTTATTAATCTTTTGTGTGGGACTGTGTTAAATGCCTTGCTAAAGTCTAGGTAGGCCATGTCCACAGCCCCTCACTGGTCTACTACTACTTTGGTCACCCAGTCAAAGAAATCTATTAGAGTCATCTGACATGACCTTCACACTGTGAATCCGTGCTGCCTTGGGTCCTGTGCCCTACTGGCTTCTACGTACTCAACAATTCTTTCTTTCCAAAGTGATCCCATCATTTTCCCTATCACTGAGGTCAAGCTAACAGGTCTGGAGCCGACATTGTCTGGGGAGACTCTCACAGCACAGATGGCACAGCACGCTCAGAGTATTTCTCCCACAGTACATGTAACTTACTTTAAAAATTGACATGCTGCACCATGCCTCGCCACAGGAAGAAGACAAAACACTCACAGAGGAGATAGCCTGTTACCTGACTGCACTGAACATGAACAGAGAGAGGAGACAGTGCACCAATTCAGAATGACATGTCCTTCTCTCTCGGCGAGTTACCCAAGTCAGTCACTGCACACCCACAGAGGAACCCAGTGCCACACAGAGAGGGAACAGCACACAGACTGTCAGTGGGGACTCCCACCTGCTGTCAGTACACTGACTGCCCTCAGTCTCCGTCACAGCTGATGATGGGCAGCGGAAATCACGGTGGGTCAGTGGAGATCTGTGGGGCTGGTGAGTGCGTAGCCACACACGGGGGACTGCACTGTGTGGCATGGTCAGCAGAGATATGCAGGGCAAGTGGGTGGGGGATCCAAACACAAGGGACTGCACTGTGTGGCTCGGTCCATGGAGATCCGCGGGGCAGGTGGGTGGGTAGCCACACACAGGGGACTGCACTGTGTGACTGGGATAGTGGGGATCCGGGGGCCAGGCGGGTGGGTTGCCAAGCCTGACAGTGCATGACTGACAGCACTCTGTGTCTCACTGGCTCTCTCTTTCAAAAAAAAGGGAAGGGGGGGTGAACTGACACTGAATGCCTGCATCCACTACACAGGAATGGACACTACAAATTGTACATCAGCACACGGACAGGAGAATGGTCTGAAGACAAACAGACTGCGGCTTCTCTGTGTCTCCTATTCGCAGTCCCACAGCAACAGAGAGAGAGAGAGAGAGTGTAAAAAAAGCATCAGCAGTCTGTCTCCCCACTCACTGTGGGCTCAGTCCCTGGAGATCTGCGGGTGGGTGGTGGGAGGCGACACACTGCACAGAGAGAGAGAGACACACACACATACATATGCTCAACTGTCAGCACTCCCTGTCCCAATTCAGTGTGTGGTCAGTCTCCGGAGATCTGCGGGGCAGGTGGGTGGGGAATCAACTACCTCTTGCTAAGCTGCAAATTACAGATGGCTGCTTTTCACGTTCCTACCATTAGGCAGGACAAAAGACCCGTTTTGCCCACTGATTCATGCTGTGACCTGCTCACATCAACTGTGAGTATATGGTGCATTAATGCACAGTCAGGTGACAGCACTACACCAATCTCATAACATAGAATCTGTCAACCCTATGTTATAAGTGTGTATTATTCTACGAGTGATTTTAACTAGGAAAATCAGGGCAGACTGGATACACTTTTTGTCTTTATCACCTGATCTAAGCAAATTTGTTACCTCTAAAAACATTTGTGAACTGTTCAGCATTTTGTTATCTTCCCTATAACTGTAACATGCTTCCAAATGGTTTGTCATGCAATGACTACAGATTTGGGTGAAACATGTTCTAAAAACACCAGGCTCAATAACAGACCTAAACATGAGTATTCCCTTTACAGAAGTGTAAGTAAATCGGCTTAAATTTCTCAGGACAATAAACAATCATTGTGCACACAGAAGTATCTCATATAATCTAAATGTAATGAGTTATTATAATCATGTATGCAAGATAGTCTAATAGTATTTTAAATTACACATAATCAGCCAAAAATACTAAAGGGAAGGAACGTCTCTTGCACACTCAATTTTTACCCAAGATTAATCCGCCTGAACATGTGTGCACAGTCAGGATCCTTCCATTTTAAAAGATGATAAAAAGCACAAGCCTGTACTTTAATTAAAAAAGAAGTACAGCTTCTTTACAAATATGGGCATCATGTGTTAAGTACAGCAGATCTGCTCCGTGGCTTCCTGAGTCAAGCTAAGGAGTTCATATTCTACATTAAACTGTATCATAATGCTGTAGCTAAACAATATGACTGAAATAGGGGTCATCTTGACTCAACTATTGGAATACTTTACCTCCTCAGCAGTGCCAGAGTTACAGTGGTTTGCAAAACACTTACTTGTAAATTATGTCATAGTTTACACTTCATACTTTAAACCTATCTGCCATAATTAGCTTCACTGAAGCCTGAGTTTGTACCAGCAAGACTCTGTACAGTTATTATATTGATTCTTGCAACAGTAGCAAACTTTATATATTATGACTCATTGAAATGGTTATAAATTCTAATAAGACGCTCTGGAGTTGCCCACAGTAGTTGGCGGTAGAGCATGATCTTAAACAAGCAGTTACATCTGTCAATTTAATTATTTAATTTTTTTAAATTAAGTGACATTGGTTATAATTCCTATTATATTTTTTGCCAAAGAAACACATTTTGTGGCATTTGAAATGTGAAAACATTAGTATACTGCAGCTGTACTTGATATCTGCATATAATACCTTCTTACATATATTAATTTCAAGAGACATTTTTTCAGTCGGCCTGCGAGCGCTTGTGAGCGCTGACCATACCTTATCTGCGCTACATCGGGCTACCCAGGTTCGAGTGAACCTGGGCACCGGGGGTCGGCAGGGGTAGGCTGAGGATGAGTGCCTTTGTGGTGCCTCCCCAGGGAAGGGGAACAACCTACATGCCAGAGACCCCCCGGTAGAGACCGGGCGTACTGTGGCAAGCCGGGCGGCACGTAACTAGCATGGCCAATGCAGGCAGGGTTGCAGAACAGGGAAAACACCGGCTTGTGGGACAGGTGATGGCACCTGTTCCCATGCCCACCGCCGGGCTCTCTCCGACTGGCCTTCCAGGTCCTCCACTCAGGCCCTTACCTGCAGCCGGAGTCTGACGTGAAAGAGCGCCCAAGAAAAGGGACGACCCACCTCGGGTGGGTTAAACTGGGGGTGCTGGCTGCAGGAAGGGGGGGAAGAGGAGGCACAGTACGGAGGGGCCTCAGGCTCGCAGAAAACGGACAGGATGCCTGAGAGAGGTTTCACGAGCCGTGACCATAGGGAAAATTGGTAAAAAAAAAAAAAAAAAAAAGGAGACATTTTTTCAGCCATGGAATCTGCTTTGTTTGTGAATGATAGTAATGATGATCTATTAACTGGTTTCTAGTCAAATTAAAAAAGACTACGAAATTAAATAATTTCCTTTCAGTCACTTTTGATTAATGGTTGCAAGTGGCATTCTGTATGCATCAGTCTTAACCTAATGAGCAAGGTGATAACAGTTTTAACAAGGCTAAAACTGAGATTACATCGGCCATCTTTGCCTCTTTCAGTAATTTATGAGGAAATATTTTCCACATGTTGTCTACAGTAAAGCAGGAAAACTGATGCAGATTGCAACAATTTAGGAAAATCAGAGAGGTGGCTTAAAGACTTACAGTAATAATAATAGCACAGAGGCCCTGTGACCCGATACATAGGCAGTATGTGAATATGAACTATATTAGTAACCATTTATCCTTGATGGGGCAGAGCTTAGGCACAGCATATTTTTACCAGGGTGTTTGCCCAGTCTGGAGGCACCAATGAAATCACTGCACACATGCTTACCCTTTTAAAATCTGCCCCACTGTCTATAATTGTGACTCAAAAGGAAATATTTTCACATTGTTAATGCAGAAGATGAAAGCTACTCGGGCAGAACTCTACTGTAATAGTTAAGTAAACTACATTTTACAGCATTTTTTTGGGCACAACTGCTGTGATTTTTAAAGCTTGCTGGGGGTTTGTTGGCTGGGGTGGTGGGAAGGTGAGGCAGGGATTGTGGGGCAGTCAAAGGCAGCAGACGGAATGTGCTGCAATAGGACCCTTTGTGTGCGGCTACAGCATGTGACTGCAAGCGGCCAATATGGTGCTTGCTGTTTGTACTTAAAAGTATTTCCAGAAGAACCAAGTGACCCAAGAGTGTATCAACCTCGGAGCGTGGGGATCATGGAGCATGACAGCACCTAGAGGGGCGTCCACAAGAAGTACAGACCTCTGCCTGATTCAAGTCAACCAAAGGTAAGCAGCTCCGTGTCACCCACTGAACATACTTTTAAGTTCTTAGGAGTCTGTATCAGAGTCATACCAATGCTGCATTATTAACTTGCATCCTAGGTCTGCAAGTAGGGACCAGGGGTGGGGTGGGGGCTATATGATTCAGTCACTACCCAGGGAAGGGACCTAATAAGGAGTAAGACTGTCTGTGAAATACCTGTAGGTAAAGAATAATGCTTATGGTAAAGCACCACTAATGGATTCCTGGTGTTAGAGGCCTACCTTTGACATAGCTGTAGGCAAAGGCTGCCTACTACAGTTAACCTATCTAGGGTAAAGCTACAGGGAAGCAGAGCCAATTCCCTATCTGGGGTACAGCTTCATATAGTTTAGGGACTAATCCCTATCTACTGTAGGGTAAAGCTACAGGAAAGTAGAGCTAACTCCCTATCTGGGATACAGCAGCAAGGAGGATGCAAGGAGGACACTTCTGGAGGGAATGGGCAAAATGGGTGTGTGTGTGGGGCAATCGTAGTAAGGAAAGGCCTCTCAGATCATGGTTGCTGCCTTAGCTGTAGGAAGCTCTATGTACTCGCTGTCGAGTTACAGGCTGTAAGAGCTGAGATACTCGTCTTGAAAGCCAGGGCCGACTGGGTAGTAGGGTCACTACAGTTGCCACACCCGCCAGGGAAACCTCGGCCCAACAGAAGAGGCTAGACTGTGGTGAAGAGGGACAATGGGGATGGGGAGGATGCACAGGATGCACAAGAGTGGAGCCTGGGGTACCAACCATGAACCAACTTCTACCACTGGAAACACAGATCAACCTGAGCTCTATACTAAGCAGGCCAAGGGTGGTGCATTACCACTGGTAGGTGAGCCAGGGCTGAGGGGGAGCCAGGGAAGGGGCGTGGGGGCAGCAGAAGAAGAAAGGTTATAGTGGTTTGAAACTCCATACTGAGGGGGAAGAGCAGATGGTGTATCCCATCAACTGAAAAACAAGGTTAGTGCACTGCAATCCTGGGGCCATGACAGCAAGACTTGAATCAGAAGTGGTAGAGATCATCCAGAAGCTGGGAGGGAGGCCAAACATGGTGTGCACAATGGACTGGCCAGGGAGAATGTGGAAAGGGAGGCCAAACATGGTGGTGCACATTGGCACAATGGACTGGCCAGCAAGAATGTGGAAAGGGAGGCCAAACGTGGTGGTGCACAATGGACTGGCCAGGGAGAATGTGGAAAGGGAGGCCAAACGTGGTGTTGCACAATGGACTGGCCAGGAAGAATGTGGAAAGGGAGGCCAAACGTGGTGGTGCACATTGGCACAATGGACTGGCCAGGGAGAATGTGGAAAAGGAGGCCAAATGTGGTGGTGCACATTGGCACAATGGACTGGCCACAGAGAATGTGGAAAGGGAGGCCAAACTTGGTGGTGCACACTGGCACAATGGACCGGCCAGGGAGAATGTGGAAAGGGTTTAGGAGAGTTTCCACATTCTAGGTAGATCCCTGAATGAGAGGGCAAGCATGGTGACCTTCATAGAAATTTTCCCAAAGCCAGGAATGTGGGAAAAATGGCAGTAAAGGATATTTCAAGTTAAAGTGTGACTGATGGGATAGCGAAGGGAGGAGGGTTTTTAGTACATGGGGACTAGGGGCACTGATTGAGGCTTTTTAATAGGGATGGGTTACAAACTAATGCGGAGGGTACCAGAGTGCTAGATCAGAAGTTTAAGAACCACATCAAGTCCCAGTTAAACTAGATAATGGGAGAGACAATGCAGATGAGGCTAGGCACACCTACACAAGCATGGGGTGGGGGACAAATGGGCCTCCCCTAACGGATAGAAGTCAAAGCGGGTATTGGCGAACAGTGGAACAGGCACTGCTAAGAGGTAGAACAATGTAAAGGTGTAAACAGAGGAGTAAGGGATGATACTAGCAATCAAATGAGTAGAAGCAAGAGAAGAAATGGTGCACGCATCTGCAGAAAGGAAGCAATGTAACTAGATTAGAGGACAAAGGGCAGAAAGTAGTCAACAGAATCAGGGTATGGGAAGGTAGAAGACGAGAGGTAGAGTATGGGGTGGGGGGTACCATCTGAAAAGCAATGAGAATGAATGCCAAATGCCTGGGAAACAAGGTACGTGACATGCAGCTGTTGGTAGTAGAAACAGAGTTGGACATGATAGCCATGATGGAAACCTGGGAACGCAACATCATGACTAGGACCTAGCAATCCTAGGCTGCACCCTTCAAACGCAGGACAGTGTGGAAGGCAGGGGGTAAGAATGGATGTCACAGTATGATAGTTTCATGGGATACAGTCATGTCAGAGGCCATGGTATTAATACTTCATGCAATTTCTAATATCGTAATGACTGTGATTCACAGTATGCCACGGTTTTTGGGCCTTTCAACCAATTTTTGTATTTTTAAAGAAGACTGCTCCTTCCCTGACAACTCTACTCAACACAAAAGTTTGAGTAGATTTCTTTTTTGTACAGAAATGACTACTTACATAATACCATGGTATTACAATAAAGTACAGTTACGTAAGAAGTTACCGTAACAGAAGATGTTTAAGAGGAGCTCTTTCAGCAGGTTAACACCTTTAGGACTGAAGCCGGCAGGCACCAGGACCCCACGGAAACTTTTTAGCTAGCAATACCCAGCAGGGGACTGCCCCCTATGTCGGTCCGCCCCCGGCATCACGTATGGTATAAAAGGGGCAGTCCCCCAGCCCATCCCCAGTTCTACTGCCAGATACCAGCTAGTGAGAAAAACAGAAAAGGAGAACTGAGGAACGAAAGTATCTGAGATGGAGAAGAAATCACCAGAGGGAAGGGGGGTGGGAAAAATAGCACCTGCTGCAAGAGCTCCTCTCGAAGATCTGCTGTTGTAGTAAGTTCTTATGTAGCTGTACTATCTTACTTCGAGATTAGCTTCTGCAGCAGGTAACACCTTTAGGACAGTGTCCCAAGCAGTACAGGAGAAATCCCAGGCAGAAAGGGGGGGAGGCAGAAGTCTCCTCAGGGGAAATTAGGACAGGAGGCCCTGAAGGACAGCGTGTCCAAAGCCAGCCCTGCGGCGAGAAGCAATGTCCAGACTGTAATGCTTCACAAAGGTGTGGACAGAACTCCAAGTGGCAGTCGCACATGTCAGTGGCAGACACATTTTTCAGTGAGGCGAAAGAAGTCACCATGCCCCTGGTAAAATGACCCTTTACTAAGCCCGGTAAGGGTTTGTCGTACTTACTGTAACAAAACACAATGCAGTTAACCAACCATTTGGATAAACATTGTTTAGAAACTGAAGCCCCTGCTATTCAGGGGGGCAAAAGACACGAACAACTGATCAGACTGACGAGCAGGACGGGTGCACTCCAAATAGTATCTGAGCACCCGGTCGACATCCAGAGTATGCAGCAGAGCCTCCCCTCGGTTTGAGGACTCTGGATAGTATACTGGCAGGTGGATATATTGATTCAAGGTAAACTCTGAGACCACCTTCAGCAGGAACTTAGGATTAGTTGTCAAGGACACCCTGCCCTTGTGAAATACTAAACAAGGCTCCTTACACATCAAGGCCTGAAGTTCGGAAATTCTTCAAGCAAAAGTAATGGCAACTAAAAATAACCCTTTCCACGATGGAAAGCGTAGCTCGTGGCAGGCTCAAAGGAAGGCACAGTGAGTTTCTCTAAAACAAACAAAAGGTCCTAAGGTGGGACAGGGTCCCAGATGGGAGGCTTCAAATGAAGCATGCCCTGTAGAAAAGTGCGGGAAAGGTCCAGTTGGGCAATGTACTAGCCCTCAATAGGCACATGGTATGCGGAAATGACAGACAAGTGTACTTTTAATGAAGAGTAGCTGAGTCCTGCATCTGAAAGAGAGAGGAGGTACTCCAGTACTGAGTTCACTGGGCAAGTGAATGGATCCAAGCCCCCAGCGGTGGTCCAAACACAGAACCATTTCCACTTCATAGTATAGGTCGCCCTAGTGGAGGGTTTCCTGGCTGCCACTAGGACGTCTGCTACCCTTGGGGAGACTCCAAATCTGGAGATAGCTAGGTCTGCAGGAGCCACACATGTAGATACAGAGATCTGAGATCAGGATGGACTAGGGAGTCCTGCTCCTGGGAGAGAAAGTCTAACCGGAGGGGTAGGGGCAACAGAGGTTCCACCGTCAGTTGCTGTAAGAGTGGGAACCAGATCTGATGAGGCCAGAACAGAGCTACCAGGATCATTTCTGCCCTCTCCAACTACAACTTGATGAGTACCCACTGCAGAAGGGGAAAGGGAGGGAATACATAAAGAAATCTCCCCGCCCAGAAGAGGGACAATGCGTCTTGCCAGAAAGCACCAGGCCCTGGATCTAGCAAGCAAAAACTGGGCAGTTTTGTGCTGGATGAGGAGGCAAACAGATCCATTTCTGGGTGACCCCATCTGGCAAAAAGATCTTCGGCCACTACGGGAAGTAGCTACCACTCGTGGGCCCTGGACCGAGTCCGACGTAGGCTGTCAGCCAGAGAGTTGTGAATGCCTGGAATGAGGAGTGCTGAGAGTTCCAGCTGGTGATCTACCACGCAAGTCCACACTCGCATTGCTTCTCTGCAAAGAGGGTAAGAGTGTCCCCCCCGCTGATTGTTGATATAAAATACCACCGACATGTTGTCAGTTTGTATCAGCAAGGGACCAGTCAGGAGGACGGTCTGGAAGGCTTGGAGGGCAGAAGCGCAAGCTGAGAGGTTCTGGGGGCCCATGGGACAGAACCTCCAGTGGCAGGGGTAGTGGCCTTACGTTTCATGCCAGGGACTGTTTGACTGGGCTGGATACCAGGACCAGCTGGTCCAGATCATCTGATCTCTGATCCCACTGAACACAGAGGTTCCACTGGATCACCCTCATGTAAAGTTGGGCCATGGAGACTGTGGCAATGGCCGCTGCCATATGTCCCAATAGCCTGAGTATTGTCCGAGCCGGAACTTGGCGAGCCGAAAGCAGCTGCCAAGCATGGGACTGAAGGCATTCTGCCCTGTCCTGGGGGAGGAAGGCCTTGCCTTGTGCTGTGTTCAGGACTGCCTCTATGTACTGAAGCCGCTGACTTGGCCAGAGGTAGGACTTGTGGAGGTTTAGAATAACCCCAGGTACTGAAAGAGAGAGAGAATGTGTCTTGAAAGGTTTCTACAAGCTGTTCCTGAGAAGGAGTGGTTAGAAGCCAATCGTCGAGGTGGGAGAATACATAATGTCCCTGCCTCCTGAGACTTGCTGCTAACACAGCAAGGCACTTGGTAAACACCCTCGGTTCCAAGGACAGGCCGAAGGGCAAGGCTCTGAACTGGTAATGGCGGCCCTGAAAGCAGAAGCACAGGAACCTCCTGTGTGGTTGGAAAATCAGAATTTGGAGGTATGCATCCTGCATATCCAGGGAGCATAGCCAGTCCCCTTGGTGTAGTAGTGGAAGGAGACCTATCAGGGAGACAATCCTGAACTTTTTATACTCTATGTACTGGTTCAGGTGGCTTAAAAAAAGATAGGATGAAGATCCCCTGTCTTCTTTGGAACGAGGAAAAATTGGGAGTAAATCCTATTCCTCGTTGTTCCGGGAGCACCAGCTCTATTGTCTTCTTTTGAAGGAGAGCCTGGATTTCCTCTGCTATGAGAGTGCCGTGGGCCTGAGAGTACTGAGACAGTACTGGAGGATTGTCTGGAGGAACCTCCATGAATGAGTGTGTGTCCTCTCTCGATGAGCTGCAGGACCCAGTGGTCTGAAGTTATTCTATGCCACCCTTCGGTGTGCAAGGAGAACCGACCCCCCCCCCCACTGCTTCCCCCGTGGACTCTGCTGAAGGAGGAGGGTTGGGAAGTGAGTCAGGCAGAGGAGCCAGGAAGGGGAAGCGCAACCTGAGAGGTTCGGGGGGCCCATGGGGCAGAACCTCCAGTGGCAGGGGTAGTGGCCTTACGTTTGAAGCCAGCCCGCTGCTGCTGCTGACCTCGAAATTGCTGTCATCCAGTCTTACAAAATGCCTGTTTAGGTTGTTGCCTGGGTCTGTACGTAGTCTGCACTGACCTAACTGCTTTCCCTGTCTCCTGCAAATGAGTAATGATATTTTGAGTATCTTCCCCGAATAGAACCGGCCCTCTGAAGGGGGCATCCATAATCTTGGACTGGATGTCCTGGGTGAACCCGGAGACTCTCAGCCAAGAGTATCAGCGGATACAGACCACAGAAGCTGTGTCTCTGCCCACTGAATCCACGGTATCGTATGAAGCTTGCAGGACGTGGTTACAGACGTCTGAGCTGGATTTCATGATGGCCATGAGCTCCACCTGTCCGGGTGAGTCTGGCATAGTCTGAACAATTTCCAGTGCCTTGTCCCACACGGCATTCTGGTACTGGACCATGTGGGCATGGAAATTCTGTGACAAGATGGCACAAGTAGTGAAGGAAAAACTTTCCTGGCCAGATGATCAAACTGCTTAGCGTCCTTATCTGGGGGTTGTGTACTGAGGTGCTGCAGACGTCTGGACCTGTCGTGGGTGGCATTCAGCACCACTAAGCCTGCCTCCAGTTGTTTCCTGTAGAAGGGATCATCCTGGGGAACGGTATACAACCGGTCTGACTTTTTGGACACTGCTGGGGTCGAGAAAGGACGCTTCTATGCCAGCTTGTTGGCGTCCTTGTATGAAATAATCATTGGGGGAACTACCATGGGGAGGGCATCCTTCTTCCAAAGGAAGGCAGCCAACATCTTCCGTTATGGGTCGAGGTCTTCAGAGTCCCATCCGTTCAAGTGTTGGATGTGATGCATCACATCCATAAACGAAGGGTTGTCAGGCAGGGAGCGCAGGGTGTCTTTGCTGACATCAGGGTCGGATGGAGAGTCTGAGTCCCCACGGCTGGAGGAAGAGTAGGAATCCACTTCCGAGTCCTCCGAATCCAGAGAGGGGGACGGCGACCTCGGAGGCCTGTGTGTTCATTCCTTTGGAGAAGAAAGGTCCTTGTCAGGTGTCATCCTCCTGGGAGGCGGAGCAGAAGGAGCTGTCCGGGGCTCAACTGAGAAGACCTGGAGAGCTGGCGTGAACAGGAATCGAGGGGCTTCTTTAAATTTGAAGTAGGGCCACGAAGGGATCAAATAGCTGGTTAAACTTATGGGGTTCTAGGAGCTGGAGTATCTGGCATTGGCATGGATGACTCTGGGCCAGTCGTCTAGCTAAACTCGCATTGGGGTAGTCTGGTCCGGTCATCTGGGCCTGGACTCAGGACACCTCAGGCCAGAGGTGCTGATCCGACGTCCGACCATTGGGCGTCCGCCCTCGGCCGTCTGAGTCTGTCGGCGTCTGCGGAGAGCACCAGAGTTTCCCGGGGGCAGGAGTCTGTGTAAGAGGTGACTGGCGGAGGGGAAGTGGAGGTCAGGCTGGGGAACTAGCCGGCAGATGCCTAGGTGGCGTAGCCTGCTTGTTTTGTATACAGTTATTTTACTTTTTGATTTTAATTTGCAGTCTTTATTCCAGTTTAGCTGATGTATGAATATTTATCAATTTACATACATATTTATATATGTCTGAATTATTTATAAATTGATGTATATTTTCTGACTCCAAAAATAATTTATTACTTGGGGAGCATTTGTATAACATGAAGATTGTGCCTGTACTGTTTTGATGTGCATGAGTGTTTTGTTTTGTAATCAAAAAAGGATGTAAAATATAAATATATTCTACTTACACTGTCACTTTAAATATTTCTGAATAAATACCACCAGGCCAGCACCCAGGACACACCCCCGATGAAGAGTCACACCTTGGACTCGAAGCGCTGAGTAATGTAGCTGCGGGCTCCAGCTAATATAATTTACCGATTTGTGTTTGTTTCTTACTTCACGTGGTTTGAGAGTGCTGCTTGCTTGTGCTTTGTTATTCTAGTGTTTTCTTGGGCAGCACCGACTCTGTATCCAGTGACACTCCTTACGCCTGTGGTTTTGCTCCTGGAAGAAACAGGCAACTGTCCTGGGTGCTGCTTACTAGCGTCTGTCCCGAAATCAGGGTGGACATGGTGGACACCCTGGCCAGGAGGGCGACAGACTGCAGGCTGCCGCCCGAAGGGCCACTGGCTGAGATACTAGACTTAGAGCCCCAGGGGTAATGGGCTTTAGTTTGAGCAGCTGGGAGGTGTGGGAGGACTCCCATGCCCCAAGAGCCTTCTCCCTCAGGAGATGAGGAGGAAACTCGGACCCGAGGAGCCAGGAGGTAAGGCCGGGGGTCCCCATCTTCGCCTGGGACTGAGAGTGGTCTTCTGCTCAGGATTTCTCCTTGTCCTGGTGCTTGTGTTTGCCTCTCGATTTCTTCTCTTTATGAGAAGATGACGAAGAGGGAGAGGATGAAGAGCTCTTGTGGTGAAGTTCCTTCTCCATGGCAGATATCTGTTTTTTAAGCAGAAAGGCTTCGAGGGTCTTCTGGCGCCAGAGTGTGCTGGTTGAAATCGCAGCAGTGCTGCCAGATCTCGATGTTGTGGTCTGGGCCCAGGCAGAACAAGCAGGCTGAATGGTTGTCTTTATACATGATCTGCTTGCCGCATGTGGACTTGGAAGGGTACCTCTTGATCGACGATGTTGGAGAATAAGACGACATGCATAAATTTGTCGAAATACTTTTGAAAAAGAAAATAAAAAAGGTGCTGAAAACACATTCAAGATGGCGGTCGACTAGCGGAAGTCCGACTTCCTGGTCGTACGGAGAAAAAAGAACTGGGGACGGGCTGGGGACTGCCCCTTTATACCATACGCGGACGCCGGGCGCTGGACGAGGGAGCCGGGTCCTCTGTTGGGTACTGCTAGCTAGACTGTTTCCGTGGGGTCCTGGTGCCTACCAGCTTCAGTCCTAAAGGTGTTACCTGCGCAAGAGCGAATCTCGAAGTAAGATCTGTGATATTTCACATAATGATTATCATACTGTCAAAATGTCATACCATGCCATCCCTATGAGGTGAGGTAGCCCTGTATGTCAGGAAAGGCATCAAAGCCACTGAGGACAGTGACCTGAAAGGGAACATCACCACAGAGTCATTGTAGGTACAGCAGGAAGCAGGAAAAAGAGAAGGTCATTGGGGTGGGAGTGGTTTAAAAGCTGCCAAATCTTAAAGAGGGAAAGAGATTATGAGAGCCGCACACTTGAGAGAAGTGCTCATGGGGAATTCAACATGCCAGATGTTGACTGCAGTGTCCCAGAAGCATCAAGCATAAAGAGCGAGGGACTGATACAGGTATTTCAGGACAGCTTCCTGATGAATTGTGCTGGTAAAGCAACAAGAAAAGGGATGATCCTAGAACTAGTCCGTACAAACATGGTGACTGTCAAGAAGTTATTGCAAACAAACCACTTGGGAATAGTGACCACAGGTCAGTATGGTTTGGCATTATGCAGCAGGCTAATCAAATTTCAGGTCCAGAATACTGGACTTCAGGAAGGTGGATTTTGGTAGGATGAGGGAAATTCTCAAAGGTAGGTTAGAAGGGGTGAAATTAGCTGATGAAGAAGACAGAAAGTGAGTTATAATACAAGAAGGGTTATCAGGGGCCACTAACCTCTGTATAATGAAGGTACGGAAGAACAGAAAGAGAAGCCTATTTGGTACACAAGAAAGGTGGGTGAGGCAAAGAGGGAGAAGAGGGGGACCTTAAAAATATAAATCCAGCCAATCAAATGAGGATAGGGAGGATTACTTAGATAAATTAAAGGAGGCCAACAGTAAGGTGAGGTTGGCAAAGACAGAGGCCTAACCTAAAACTGCAGAGCCTGTGAGGGGGACAAGGCTTTCTTCTGCTACACTGGGGAGAAATGTAAACCAAAGATGGGATTGCCAAGCTGAAAAGGGGGAGGAGCGGGTGGTCAGTGATAAGGGCAACGCAGACATACTGAATGAATATTATTCATTCTTTACAGTAGATTCCAAAAGTGTGGGATAAAACTTAGGTGGAGGGTGAGGGAGGATATGGGAATTATTGAGGAGCAGAGGGTTTGGGAAGTTCTAAGTGCACTAAAAGTGAACATATCCCTGGGCCCAGTCTGCACCCAAAGGTGCTCAAAGAAATGGTGCAAGTGATAGTGGCACCACTCACAAACCTCAACTGCTCATTAAAAACAGGAGAGGTACTGACACGGTGTTGCTACGAAAGAGTAGAAGTAGGGACAATCAAAGTAACTACTGACCAGTCAGACTGCCATCAGTAGTGGGTAAGTTGCTGGTAGAAGGATCAAGGAAAGGTTGATGGAGTCCCTGCAGGTAAACAGGTACAATAAACAGCATAGGTTCCTGGGAAGAAGATATCACCAGGTGAACCTGACTTTTTTTGATTGGCAACTAGGGCCACTGATAGGGACCATGCTGTGGATGTACTGTACCTGGACTTCAGTAAGGCATTCAGTGCTATCTCACACATAAGGCTGGTCAAAAAACAAACTGGCACACCTGGGCACAGGGGAGCTGCTAGTCAACTGGGTCAGAAACTGACTAGGAGATAGGACTCAGAGGTTGGCACTGAACAGGGAATTCTCAGAGATGAGTGATCACTAGCAGGATCCCGCAGGGATCTGTCCTGGGATCAGTACTTTTAACATATTCATTTGTGACATCAACAAAACAGGGTGCAGGAAGGGAGTCTCTTTCAAATGAGAAACAGCGCCAGGGTAAGAGGGCATGCAATGAAGCTGGAGGGAGAGGGGGAGTTTAGGAGGGATATGAGAAAGTACTACTTCACTGAAAGAGTTGTAGACACCTGGAACAGACTGCCAGCAGAAGTGGCGGAGATGAAAACAGGGGCTTCAAACATGCATGGGATAGGCATAAGGGAATATTAGTAAATAGGCAGGGAGGAGGGAGGGTTGCTGGAGACCAGCTAGGGTCTGCGGAAACTGACTAGGCAGGGACCTTCTGGGCAGAATGGGTGGGCCAAGCGGTCCTTTTCTGCTAACACATTCTATGTTTCTATGTAAAAGAATTCTGGGTAAGATATGCCTTTTGGTGGATGACACAAAAATCTGTAGCAGGATTTACACCAAGGAGGGCATAAAGATACTAAAAGAGTACTCGCTGGATGACAGGAAGGGGGTGCATGATAGAGAGACAAGTTTCTACTAAGGATAAACAAAGTTGACAGTAGTGGGTTGTTCAGCTTCAGTGCAACTACAAACATATGGGGTAACACAAGTAAACCTGTAGCGTGGAAGTTTAAAAGGGACACAAGGAAGTACTTTTACAGAACGTGGTGGGAAAGTGGAACAGGCTGCCAAACAACGTAATCTGTGCAAAAAGGTTGTTAGATTCAAGCAGGCCTGGGACAGGTGCATGGGTTAATGGGTACCGGGGGAGGGAGACAAATGACCACTTGGGGCTCAGTCTCATCAGTTAGGAAGGGCAAAGGTCAGATTGGATCAATCAATTGGCCTTCTTCTGCCAACAATTTTCAACGTTTCTATTAGAAGTGGACTGAATGGGGTTGAACCAGTGGCACAGTGGTAGCACTACCATACATTACACCTGAGACCCGAGTTCAGAAGTGGACTCAAACTGCAGGGGGAAAGGGGACTGAACATCTGAGGGACTGCTCTACTCCTTTGGGGGGTGCTTTTCATTGCTTGACTGCCACCTGGCTGGAGCGGGGTGGCAGTACAGCAGGAAACATTCTACATGTGGGCACAGCCTGTGTCAGACACAGTGTGTCACTGCATGTCGCTGGCCTCAGGATGAAAAGAAACGCTGCCATGCAGGGTGATGTCTGGCCTCTCGCAATCCCTACACTGCTGACTCTGATGCTTCACTCTCCAGCAGAACAAGAGATTGGAACCCTGGGGTGCTAGTGCCTTTGAGCAAGAATTCCTCACTGGGTTGGGCACAATGCATTACAGGAGTCGGAGGCAAGTCCAGGGAGAAGGTGGTGACAGGGCTGGGGATGTCAGCCTGATTTGGTCTAGCTGGCTAAATAACTGAATAAAAAAATAGTGAACTTAACATTGACAAATAAACCTTTTACCTTCTTTGCTTGACAGTACTCCTTTTCCATCACTTTTCCAAGCATCCAAGGCTTTCTGGGGGCACCAGAAGCTGAAAGGAAATAAACAGGTAGATACTTCAGGTTACATATTAAAGTTAGTAATAATGCAGTGAGTTTACATTCACTTAGGATGTATGTGACAGGGTTGAATAAGACCCTGTCCCATTTGTTGTGTAGAAAGAGTTAAATGCAAGGCTCTGTTCTCCTCCTCTTCTGTTCTGTCTCTTGTCTGTCTGACTACGCAGTCAAAAGTTCTTGTGAGACCTAGGAACTGGCCACACCGATGGTCTTGCTATTCTCCCCTCCCACTATCTCTCTGCCTTCACTTGCTGTTTCTATCTTTTCTTCCCCCTTGCACATCTGAAGTTATAAAATATGTGTGAATCTTTATGTGAAACTGGTTTGAAAATGTACAGTATATGATTATATTGCTGAAATGATTGCAAAAAGCTATTTGGAGCTCAAGGGGTTAAACTGAGATGCTGGTTTGCAAACTCTTTGCAGAGAGCTGTCAACCGGAGGTCAGTTCTGGGACACCATGTACTGTTTTGTTGCATTTGCAAAGAAGGAAACTGACATGAACATTTTCTGAAAAACAGGATGTCTTCTTAACGAGTTCCCAGACAGACATAAAAAGAGCAGCAATACTTTTGTTAGAGAGACAGAGCGTGCGAGCAAGCAAGACTGAAACTTGAAATTAGAGATATCCTCAGATGAAGGACTTTGTTTTCTGTTTGTACTGCCTTTGTAAATAGTTAAACTAAACAATTTTTTTTTATTTTACTGGAAAAAAATAAAACACTAGTTACGAATTGTATACCTGCTCCTGGTCTTCCTATGCTTCCTGATCTGCACCTTGATGACAATGTAGTGTTGTCTATTTTACTTACATACATTAGAGTCCTTTCCTACAGACTGCTCCTGTGGAGCCAATCCTATGTGTACCATGTCAGTATGCAATGGGAGGAGGGTTATGCACCATAACCACTGCAATTGTCTTATTACAGGGGCACAGAGGATTATAAGCCAAGATACTAGAACTACTGTAAAGTTAAGAGAAAATATTCAGTTCTGTTATATGACTTTTAAAGACCCAATGGACTAGCTCAGTTTTCTGTTTTGTTGATGGTTCCTGATACGGTCAATAGTAACCATCAGCATCCTTGGGCAAACGCTACATTGTTTAAAACAAACAAACAAAAAACATTTCCTTATTTAGGAAGCTTGCTTTCTCTATTCCTTCTTCTGGCAATGGAAGTCTCAAAGTACAGACAAAGTTGCTAGCTCTGCATCCCCAATAACATTTCAGGAGCATTGTAAAAGACTAGCATGGCTGCTACCACGAGGCTCCATTCGTTTATTTTCATTTTTGCATAAAGCAAGTTATGAAAAGCACACTTATTTTTTTCACACTGCTTTACACTTTTTTTGGAGACTTCGACTGTCATTGGGAACATTGAAACAGACTTCCTATGTCAGGCAATGGGAATTTTTTATGTAAATGGTGGCTCATACAAGAATGCTGATGATCGCTTTGTCAATAACAATCAGGAAGAAACACTTGAGGTAGCAAACTAGCTCTTAACTGGCATCTTTGAAGCACAGATTTAGAGACACAGGGCTGGACTGCCACAAGCCCTGGGTACGCCACAGACATGGTGCACCGGCCTTACGACAATCTACTGGGATTTTCTATCCTGTATAGCAACTGCCACAATTTAGACCATCTTTTTGTGGTCTAGCATGTGTCAATCCCAAGGACCCATTTTATGGTGCCTGCGCCAGATATCTGGTGCAAGCTGCCACAAATTGTCTAAACTGATAACCTAGTAAAGTCTGATGCAGTTGTGACAAAAGCATTTGGCACACTGCCAGATTCAAAGTGTTGTGGAGCAGGGTTTGCCGCAATCCCTGTCCCACCCTCTGAAAATCCAGCCCCCAGTGTGTATTTTTGAACTTTTTGGCCATTTTTGCCACTGTGTTGTATAATATTAACTCTTCCTACATCATGCCTTTAGAGTTAATTTGCAGTTTACTTTTCTTTTTTTTTTACCTCAGTCCTTTCTCAGCTGTTCTGTTGGGACTTCAGACTGCAAGATTCAAGTATGTTTCATAAAATGTTTCTTAGAATACTACAGTGAGCTCCCCACCTACACTTGTTTCATCTTTGTACTGTTTGATTGCTTCATTACATGCTTTGGTGTTAATGCTGCTGACTGGTAAGTATCCATGATCTGCTGAAATCCTATGACCAAGACAAAGAAGTGCTAGTGATTTTTTTTGTATAACATTTTTGATACCTACTCCTGATTTTGTCTGCACCATTTGACCATCTGCAGGTCACTGTCTACCCTGGGAAAACTCAACACTATCTCAGGGGCTTCCATGGACCCTCCACTAAGCTTCTGCATGGCTGGTCCTTATGGAGATACCCAGTGGGTCCCTCGCTTCTCTGGCTGAGAAAGGGATCTTGTGAGGGAGAGGATGGAACAGCTCAGGTGGATGTGGTAGCTATAACTATAATCCACTTAGGTCATATTATATTTATTCATCAGTTTTCTTCCCGCCTATCTTCAACGTGAAGTCCAAATTCCTGCCCGCCATTAATATCTGAATGCAAAGTTTTTCTTTCTTATAACATAATGCTCCCTGAAACACACACAGCTACAGCAAACGATTTCGCCAGGAGGCAAGTGTCCTATGGAACACTCAGTCCTTCTCTTGCCAGCAGGCTACACTATTCTGGCCTCAAGGCATGAACCCAGAATGTCAATTGGAAACCCAGGTGTTGCACTGTTGGGCTACCCATGCTAAGCTGTTCTTGATCTGCTGGCTTGAGAAAAACTTTATTTGTAACGTTGTGAATAGATGGAAAATAATGACTGCAATATCAAATATATTGGTAAAAAACAGTTAGAGTATGTAAGCCCCCAATGTTCGGGGGCTTACTAAAAGTTACCCTGCTAAGCCGGCCCGGTGGCACTGAGGGTTGAGGCGCTGGACGCCACAACTTGCTCCACGCCGGCGACCCGGGTTCGGGAGCGGACTTGGGTCGCCGGTGGGTTAGCTGGGAGGGAGATAGGCTTGAGCATTCAATGACAGCTCGCCTTCTCTGGGGAGGGTTGTGGCTACTGCCGAACACTTATCTGACTCCGAACGGAGGCTCGGAGTACTGTAAGCCCAGATTGCAGGGGAATGAGCAGCCGCTTTACAGTGCGGGCACTGGCATTTATCCCCTTGACATCACGGCGCTATGCACTGTTGGGGAAGGGGAGAAAAGAGGAAAAACACCTGCTGGCTCCGGGAAGATGGACTTCCTGGAGCGTGCCTCCGATGTGCTCCACTCACCAGGGCCACCATCTCAGCCTGAAGAGATGTAGGATTACGGGGCGATGGACCCTACCTCGTCCCTGCTCGGGGGGGGGGGACGAAGCTCCATGGAGGAAGAGAGGTGAGTCCTGGTGGGTGCGAGGTAGGAGAATGACTCAATGGATGTCCTGAAGGGTTCGGGGCCAGCAGGCAGTAGGGAGAGATAAAGAACAATTTCAAAAAAAAGTTACCCTGCTCTCCCCTTTTGTGTGCACTAGTTGGGAGGCAGGACCAGGGTTGGTGCCCGCCCTTTGGGTGTGGTTTGCCCTGTCCCCTGAGGGTATAAACTGGGAGGTCTGGCGGTGCTAGGAGGTGGCTGATGAGAGTGCATATCACAAGTAGTGGGTCAGGGTTAGACCCTTCCCCAAGCCCAGGAGTGTGGCTTAAGTTTCACGTCACTGGGTATGGTGCTCGGGTGTTCGGTGGGAGGTATGTCAGGGTAGCGGCCGGTGGGATGGGCCCCCCCATGGTGGAAGTAGGAGCCGTGACCTGGAGGAACTGATGTCTGACCTGCTTCGTGCTCCGTGGTGGGTCAGGGCCCTGTCCGTGTGATGAAGTGAGGCAGTGGGGGCGTCAAGGTGGTGGCAGTGCCATGGCGTGGCCTGCCTGGTGGTGGAAGCACTGGGAGTTTGTACCCATGTGGCACGCTGTCCTCTATGTGTGTAGGTGGTCTGCCATGAGCGAACAGTAGCTGGGTACACCTTTCTTGTGCTTTGGCTATGTCCAGGATCAGGGTGAGTCCCGGCGTAAGCCCGATGCAGCAAGAAGCATTTTTATTTATTTATTTTTTGTTGACCGGGTAAGTGCACTAGACAAATCCTGCCTATTTTCAGGCACGACCCGGGGGAGGGGGATACAGATGAATGTCAACTGACCTTGAACCAGATTAAGCTGTTGGTGGTATTTTTAGTGAATGAGGGAAATTTGGCCAGGACACCGGGAAATTCCCCTACTCTTTTCGATAAGTGCCATGGGATCTTTAACATCCACCTGAACTACCACCAATCCAGGCAGATGGGACCTCGGTTTAATGTCTCATCCGAAGGACGGCACCTCAGAAGTGCAGCACCCCTCTCATGCTGCACTACAGTGTCAGTACTGGGACATTAACCCAAGTGCCAGATGTGGGAACTGAACCCACAGCCCTCTGATCTCCCGGCCTCAGAGGCGAGTGTGCTACCTACTGAGCCACTGACACAGCATGTGAGTTGAAAAGGAGCCGGCTGGTGTAAGAGCTCCCCGTCAGTGGGATTCCGATTGTCAGAGGTTGGAGCAGCAGTTTCTTGTCCAAGCTGGGTAGTTTCCAGGGGTGAGTTTTGAGGAGCTCTGGTTTTGTAGGCCTTGTTGTGCTGCCTGTAAAATCTGAGCCCTGGCTCAGCATTCTAAGTGGAGCCCACTCATTGGCCTGCCTAGGCCTAAGTATTGTGCTACAACCTTGTGCTGCAGAAAGTGCTAACATCTCTAACCTTGTGCCTGTCTCCATTTTGCCTCCAGCCCTACAGAGCTGTATTTGTTTTAAAATGAATTACATTTTATTCTTTTTACCTCTTGGTGCGCCTGCTCAGTTTGTGCTTTCATTTTTCTAACCAGTTTTGCCCTTAGCTAACCATCTGGGCATCCCTGCCTTCGGCATCAAGCGGATTCCTCCATCTGTGTGCATACTGAGTTTGAACAGCTCTTGACTTTCCCGATCTTAGCGGTTAAGGTAGGCCAAACTATTTTCCTGCTTAAAGTTTTCTGTGATGATACCTGGCTTGTGCCCCTCTCCAGTATATTTACCATTAGGACCCCTAGACACAATCTGGAGGATGGGTTACAAGGACATATAAAAACAGAAATTACATAAGAACTTGCTGTAACAGTAGATCTTCAAGAGAGGCTCTTGCAGTAGGTAATAACAATTAGGACTGAGCTGGCAAGTGCTAGAACCACGTAGAAAACTTGAGCTAGCAGTGTCAGGCGGGGACCTCCTACCCAACATCACATGACGGACGTCAGCGTGATCCTATATAGTGGGTGGTTCCCACGCCCGCCCTCTAGTTCTCCTACCGGAGACCTAAGAAGGTGCGATAGGAGAAGGAGTGGGCTCCTGGAGCCAAGGAAAGGCTATGTAGAAAAGTAGCAGCAAGCAGGGAAAGGTGGGAGGAAAAAGATTTACCAGAAGAGCTTCTCCTCGAAGATCTACTGTTACGGTAAGTTCTTACGTAATTGTACTATCTTACTTCGAGAGGGCTCTTGCAGTAGGTAATAACCATCAGGACTGAGTCCCAAGCAGTGCGAATCAGACAAAGACTGAACATGTGAGGCAGGAAAAAGGTCTGCAGTAGGCAGGGATCTAAGAAAGTAGTCCCTGGAGGACAGGTAGTCCAAAGTCAGCCCTGCGCCTAGAGACAATGTCCAGACTGTAATGTTTAGTGAAGGTGTGGACAGAGCTCCAAGTAGCCGTTGCACAAATATCTGCAGCTGAAACATTCCTGAAACAAGCAGTAGATGCAGCCATGCCTCTTGTTGGGTGTCCCTTGACGTCCCCCAGAAGGGATTTGTTATACTTCTGATAAAACAAAATGCAGTTTGTTAACCATTTGGACAAACACTGTTTCGAAACTGTGACGCCTTCTCTTTTGGGCACAAAGGAAACAAACAACTGATACGTTTTTCGGACCGACTTCGTCCGATTTGTGAAGTAATGCAAGATTCTGTGCACATCTAATGTGTGCAGAATTGCTTCCCCTTGATTGGAATGCTCAGGGTAATATACTGGCAAGTGTGTGGTCTGATTCAAAGTAAACTCCGAAACCACCTTGGGTAAAAACTGAGGATTTGTACGCAGAGTCACCTGATCTCTGTGAAAAATCAAATAAAGCTCCTTACACATCAGGGCCTGAAGCTCGGAAATCCTTCGAGCATAAGTTACAGCAAATAAAAATAGCGCTTTCCAAGAAAGATAGTGCAGGTCACAACTTGCCGCCGGTTCAAAGGGAGGCAAAGTGAGTTTCTCAAGAATGAAATTCAGGTCCCATGGTGGAACAGGGTTCCAAACTGGGGGTTTCAAATGGACTATTCCTTTCAGAAAGGTTTTGGAAACCTCCAACTGTGCTAGGGTTTTGCCGTCCACCGGAACATGGTAGGCGGAAATGGTCAACAAATGGACCTTCAGTGACGAATAGCTTAGCCCAAGGTCTGAGAGCTGAAGCAGGTACTTCATGATCTGAGGAACTGGGCAGGAAAAAGGGTCCCAACCTTTGGAGGCTGCCCAGATGGAAAACCTCTTTTACTTCATCGCATAGGTGGTTCGTGTGAATGGCTTTCTGGCCTCCACAAGAACCTGTACGACTCTGGCTGAAACCCCATAGCGTGAAGAAGCTATGTCAAAAGGTGCCACACGTGAAGGTGAAGGGATTTGAGGCCCGGATAGACCAGCCTGCCCTGCTCCTGGGTCAGAAGGTCCTGACAGAGGGGAAGGGGAAGCGGAGGTTCTACGGCCAGTTGTTGGAGCAGAGGGAACCAAATTTGACAACGCCAATAAGAGGCCATCAGAATTATGTGGGCTCCTTCCGCCTGCAGTTTCAGAAGTACCCTCTGCAATAGCAGGAAGGGTGGAAAGGCGTAGAGGAATCTCCCTGTCCAGCAAAGAGACAGTGCATCTCACCAGAAAACACCATGCCCGGCAATGAGCGAGCAGAAACTGGGTAGTTCTACGTAGTATGGTGAGGCGAACAGATCTAGGCCTGGGTGGCCCCATATATCAAAGATGTCTTTGATCACTGACTGTCACAGTTCCCACTCATGTGCCCTTGTCTGAGTGTGGCTGAGGCTGTCTGCTAGGATGTTTTGGGCTCCTGGGATGTGCACTGCCATCAGCTGGCAATTGTGCTGGACTGCCCAGTAGCATATGCGCATCACTTCCCTGCACAGGGGATATGACCGTGTTTCTCCCTGTTTGTTAGGTACCACACCACACACATGTTGTCCATCTGGACAAAAAGTGGACCTGGGAGGAGAAAGGGCTGGAAGGCCTGAAGGGCGTAAAGCACAGCTCGCATCTCCTGCATGTTGATGTGCAAGGAGAGCTCCCGCTGAGACCAGGATCCCTGGGTACTGCGGTCCCCCACATGAGCGACCCAGCCCTGGCTGGAAGCATCCGTGGTAAGGGACTAGACCGGAGGAGGCTGAGGGGGAACGCCCTGGCAGAGACTGTTGAGATACTGCCACCATAAGAGATCCTGTTGCATGGAACTGGACACAAGGACTCTGTGATTCATGTCATCTGACCTCTGATCCCACTGGACCCATAGTGTCCACTGCGTGATCCGCATGTGGAACCTGGCTAGGGGTACAGTGGGGATGGCTGCTGCCATAAGGCCCAGGAGGTGTAAAACCGACTGGGCCGCAGTTCAGCGACTGGATGCCACCGGTCTGGCCTGCTGCTGCAAGGTTCCTGCTCTGTCCAGTGGGAGGAAAGCCTTGCCTTGAACTGTGTCCAGCACAGCTCCAATAAATTGGAGACTCTGGGAAGGGGTAAGGTGAGACTTGGGGTAGTTCACCGTAATACCCACCTGGTGAAAAAGGGCCAGGGTTATTGACAGGGAGGCCAGCAGGCCGTCCCTCGATGGAGCTGAAAGGAGCCAGTCATCAAGGTAGGGGAACACAGAAAGGCCCTGATGGTGTAAAGCCGCAGCCACTACCACTAGGCATTTGGTAAAAACCATGGGTGCTGAGGAAAGGTCAAAGGGAAGGGCTCTGAACTGGTAAAGCTCCCCCTGAAAGGTGAACCTGAGGAAGCGGCGATGGTAGTGGAAGACTGGGATATGCAGGTAAGCATCCTGCATATCCAGCGCGCAGAGCCAGTGTACCTGGTGAAGCAGTGGCAAGAGACCCAGAAGACTTAGCATGCGGAATCTTTTGTACTCGTCATACAGATTGAGTGTGCTTAGGTCCAGGACTGGCTGAAGATCTCCGGTCTTTCTGGGGGCCAGGAAGAAGTGGGAGTAATATCCCCTGTCCACCTGGGCCCGAGGAACGGGCTTTATGGCAGATTTGTGCAGAAGAGCCTTGATTTTTGCCCTGATAAGAGGAATGTGGCCATTTGGGTAACGAGTGACCTGGAGGATGGTCTGAAGGTCTTTCTAGAAACTCTATTGTGTGACCATGAGCTATCAATTGTAGGACCCAAGAGCCCATCGTGATAGCCTCTCAGCCGGACAAGTGGTTGGCAAATCTGCCCCCTTCGGGTTCCTCTGGAACTGGTAGTGGAGGTGGGGGGCATGGCCACGAATCAGGAGGTGGTGGGGGGCTTGGGGACAGCCCCACTGGTGGCCCGTTGGGACTTTGCCGGGGTGGGGTGGGGTGGCAGCCGCCGAGGTAGCCCGACATTTGTTCTGACGTCTGGCAGGCTACTGTTTAGACTGGCGCCACTGTTGGCGATGAAAAGGTCACCAAGGTTTAGAATTGGAGCCATACATAGTCTGCAGAGTGTAAAGCTATGCCACTGCCCTGCAGACTAGTAATGATGTCCTTAGTGTCATCCCCAAACAGGACTGACCCTCGAAAAGGGGCATCCTGGATGGCAGTCTGAACGTCCTGGGTGAGCCCCAAGACCTGCAACCAGGAGTATCGGCACAGGCAAGCTGCCATGGCAGTGCCTCTGGCAGAGGCGTCCGCAGCGTCATAAGTCACCTGAAGAGCATGGTGGCAAGAGACCTCTACCGTCCGGTCTGTCTGAGCAATTTTCAACTCTGTCTCAGAATCTGGTAGAGAGCCGATGTCAGCTTTAAGTTGGTCCAGAATGGTCTTTTGATAGACAACGATATGGGACACATAGTTCAGGGCCCTAAGGGCCAAAGTAGAAGGAAAATAAAATTTTTGTCCAAACTGGTCCAGCTGTCTCGACTCCTTATGCAGAGAACAGGCGCTCATGTGTTTGGGTTTTGCAGAACAGTCGTGGGCTGCTTTAAAGACCACTGAGTCCACCTTAGGGTGGGTACTAAGGAGGTTCTTGCCTTCCGGAGTGACATACAGTCTGTCAGCCTTTTTGGGAACAGCTGCCACTGACGATGGCTGTTACCAGACAGCAGACGCCAGGTCCTCATGAGAGCCTATCCATAGAGGGATAAGGAGTTAAATCTGGCATGCCTAGATGCTCTGCCAATCTCTTGCATTTGGGGTCATGGTCTTCAGTATTCCATCCACTGACCTCCTGGATCTTTCTGAGGAGTTCCATGAAGGAAAGGTCCTCAGGAGGAGATTTGGGAGACTCTTTGGGCACAGGCTCCTCCTGGGGAGGGGTTTCGTAATCCGAGGCTGAAGAGGAAGAGTCAGAATCCAATTCTGACGACAGGCTCCCATCTGGGGACAAGGCCCTTGGGAGAGGGGTTTCCTTCTGGGGAACAGGAGCCTCTCCACCGCGCTCCGTTACCACAACACAGCCCAATGTCAGTCCTGATGTAGAGGGTTGAGACTTCACTGGGGAGGCAGACCTGGGTGTGGGAACAGAATGGATCAGCATCGAGGCAGCAACCGGCTGGCGACAGTCCAATTCTGTAATGAATTGGGCCCTGGCTTCATGCCACTAAGACTGGAAGAGTTTCCTCAGATCCGCCTGTGGCTGAGGAGGTGGAGGCGAAGGTGGCTGGTACAAGTGCGGGTAGCCCGGTGCAGGATAGCCCGGCATCGGGTAACCTGACGTCAGATAGCTTGGCACTGGCTAGCCCAGTGTAGAATAGCCCGGTGTTGGATAGCTGGGCATCGGAAACTGGAGCGTCGGATACCCTGGTATTGGGTAGCCCAGCATCGGGTTACTTGGCATCGGATACCCAAGAGAGGGATAATGATGTACCAGGTAACCTGGCATTGGAAGGCATGGCGAAGGCCCCAAAGGAGGTGCCAAGGGACCTGACAGTGGCCCTGAAGGAACATTGGAAGGGTCTAGAATAGTCAGATCTGGCGGCGGACCCACTGGGGGATTGTCCGGTGATGCCGAAGGGCCAGGTGGTCCCGCCAGAGTCTGACAGGAGATGGCCCAGATAGGAGATCCTGAGACGTTGGAGCCAGAAGCTTCAGATGAAGGTCAGGCATAGCTCACTCCGGTGTCAGCACTTTGGGGGTGTCGCTGGGCAGACGCTCCTCCTCCGCCAGCTCCTGAACAATAGGGGAGGCTGGAGGTTCCACCGGGAAGGTGGAGATGGAGGCTCCCGAGAGTAAGATCCCTCTGAGGAAGGCTGTGGCGCAAGTGGCAGTGGGCACTGATCTTGGAGACCGACATCAGGCCTATTATTGGGGCCCAATGAAAGCACCTTGGCTGGACGGTCACAGAAGGGGCCGGTGGGTGACTTATCAGCTGTGGCTGGGCGGTCGTTAGAGGAACCGGTGACTGACTTATCAGCCGGAACTGTGCGCTCATCAGAGGGCTGACAATCGACTTATCAGCTGCGCCATCAAGCTTAGACCCCTGGGCATTGATGGACCTAAGAGTGGCAGGAGGCCCGGAAGAACCGGAGGTGCCCGCCTGAACTGCGTGACTAGTTCAGGCGGGGACCATGGGTTGCCCGACCGGCATGAGCAGGCCTGGCCGAAGGCGCACTCCCTTTGCTGGAGGAAGGCTGCTCAACGCCCGCGGTCCCCGAGTGGAGACACGGGCAGGAGGGAGACCGATCCCGGTGCTGCTCCTTGACCTCCTTTTTCTTGGGCCTGGTGAAATCTGAAGAACCTCCCGGTGAAGATGATGATGAACCCCGCAGCTTCTGCAGCTCCTTCTCCATGGAAGCCATCTTTAGCTTTAAAATGTAGGCTTCCAGGGCCTGTTGGTGGTGTATGAGTGTGGCCTGGTTGAAGCTCTGACAGGCAGCACAGTCCTCAGTCTTGTGCTCCGGTCCCAGGCAGAAAAGGCAGAGGGAATGGCTGTCCTTATGCGGGAGCTGCGAGCCGCAGGAATTGCACTTATTTTTATGCATTTCGTAAGATGTTGGAGAAGACATGCATGAAAACTCTAATTTCTATCAGAAAATAAGAAATAATGGAGAAAAAGATGAGATGCACATCCAAAATGCTGGTCTATTGAAGCAGCGTTATTCCGCAAGGTCCCACATGCACAGGTCGATGGTGGGAAAAAAACTGGAGGGCGGGTGTGGGGACCACCCAATATATAGGGTCACGCTGATGTCTGTCACGTGATATTGGGTGGGCGGTCCCTGCCTGATACTGCTAGCTAAAGTTTTCCATGTGGTCCTAGCGCTTGATGGCTCAGTCCTAATGGTTATTACCTACTGCAAGAGCAAGAACTCTCTCGAAGTAAGAGCATCACATTACTGGCATCTGAAATGGAAATGAGACATCACAATTAGGGAAGCCTGCACTAACAGGGAATCCCACCAGTACATGACTGGCTAATGGGGAGCTGAATCAGCACAATCTCGAGAAGACATTAAACTGATTAACAGGCAAGGAAGGGGAAAGACACTGGAGGAGACTAAAGAAACCACAACAAAAAGGGTTGCCAAAGTAAGAAATGCTTCTGGACAGGCAAATGAAGAAAAATGCATAAGAAGTGCTGCAACAGTAGAGGCTGATAAGCAGAGAAAGAAACAGGACTGCAACTGGAAGAAAAAATTACTCACCTTAGTAATGTTGTTTCTTCTAATGGAGTCTTGCTATATTATGACATATGCAGTGAGTCCCAACCTTCGAACTGCTCCGGAGGTGAAAGAGTTAACTTTCCATGCCAGGCATGGAACGCTGAGCTCGAGCTCGGTTGAAAACTCTGTCTGTTGTTCTTCAAACTCAAACTGTCAGATGTTTATGAGCTAAACTCACTCAGGTCCTGTGTGGAAGCTGTAAACCTACACTAGCCAACTGGCTACAAAATATCAACACATTTTTGGTCCCAAAACAAAGACTCAAGTCAGGAGACCCAAAAATGAAAACACAATACCCAGTCAACGTCAAAAAGGGAGGGGTGAAAAAACAAGGTGGGCATCTACTAAGTGCCAACACTGCACTGCCCACCCACATCCCAAAAACAGAGGTTCTGAGAGGGGCGGCCAAGGGGGGAGGTCATAACATAGGAAGACTCCATTAGAAGAAACAACATTACTAAGGTGAGTAATTTTTTCTTCAAACAACATGAAGTCTTACTATATTATGACATATGCAGACTACACAGCAGTACCTCCATGGAGGAGGGACAGAACCTACTTAGGAAATAGGCTCTGAAGCACAGCTGTGCCAAACCGAGCATCACTCCTAGCCTGGGTGTCCGGAGAGTAATGCTTGGTAAAAGTGTGAACTGTTTTCCAGGTAGCTGCTTGACAAATCTCTAGAATGGGGATGTCCCTGGCAGCAGCCAGGTAAGCAGCTGTACCTCTGGTAGAGTGACCCTCAGGCCTGAGGGAGGAACCTTACCCAGCTTTTCATAACAGAATTGGATACAAGAGATAATCCACCTGGCAGTGGATCTTTTAGTGGCAGGTTTCCCTTTACCAACCTCACCATAAGTGAGGAACAGTTGGAGGGAGTCAAACCTGTGACCCTTGGTACGCTCAATGTAGTAACTAAGGGCTCTCTTCACATCTAAGCTGTGCAGCCTCCTCTTGCCAGAGGAGGAATGGTCAGTGAAGTACACTGGAAGAGAAATAGATTGATTAAGGTGGAAATCTGAAACCACCTTAGGCAAGAACTTCCTGTTAGTCCTGAGGACCACCTTATCTCTATGAAAGGAGATAAAATCAGGCTCCACTGACAAAGCTTGTAATTCACTTATGGGTCTGGCAGAAGTGATGGCTACCAGAAACACAGTCTTCCAAGTCAAATACTTGAGCTCTGCTGAAGACAAGGGCTCAAAGGGAGGTTGCATAAGCTGAGCAATGCAAACATTAAGATCCCAGGCAGGGGCAGGGTCCCTGAATGGAGGGTTGGTGTGAAGCAATCCCTTAAAAAACTTAGAGAATACAGGATGAGCTGAAAGAGAAGAGGGTTTACCTGCTGAAATGAAAGCAGACACAGCTGCCAAATGCACCTTTAGGGTAGCTGGTCTGAGCCCCAAAGTGTTCAAATGGACCACATAATCCAGGACTGTGGGTAAATCAGCAGATTCTGGGGAAATATGCTTCCCAGAGCACCATATGGAAAACCTCTTCCATTTGGAAATTGTAAGAAGCCTGGTGGAAGGCTTCCTAGAAGCCTTCAATATATCCAATACACCTTGGGAGAGGTGTAGATCAGCAAATTCTAACTCTTCAAGAGCCAGGCCTTGAGATTGAGAGATTTGAGGTTCCGGTACCAAACCCTTCCCTGAGCACAGGTTAACAGATTGTGATTCCTGGGAAGACACAGGGAAGATGGACTGCTAAGGACAGCAGGAGTGGATACCAGGGTTGTCTGGCCCAATCTGGAGCAATCAGAATCACTTTGCAGGATTGAGATCTGATTTTGACTAACACTTTGAACAGGAGAGGGAAGGGGGGGAAAGCGTAGAGAAACTTCCCTTCCCAATTGAGAACTAAGGCATCCAGAGGGACTGAGACTAACACTGGGGGCCTGCAGCCAAAAAGGGGAAGTTGGTGATTGTCTGGGGCTGCAAAAAGATCTATCTGCAGGGTGCCCCACCTGGCAAATATTACCTCCAGGACCAGGGGATCCAGTGACCATTCGTGATGGCCCTGGGAAATCCTGCTGAGAGCATCTGCCAGGACATTGTCTTTGCCTGGGAGGTGAACTGCCGTAAGGGAGGTGTTCAGGGAATAAGCCAGAGACCACAACTTCATTGCTTCGGTGCACAAGGCCATAGACCGAGTGCCTCCTTGCTTGTTGATGTACCACATTGTAGTGGTGTTGTCTGTTCTGACCTGTACAACTTTGTTCTGAACAGATTTGGAAAAAGCTTGAAGTGCTAGAAAAACTGCTCTGAGCTCCAACAGGTTGATGTGGAGCAGGGATTCCTGAGGGGACCACAGTCCCTGGGTAGTGAAGTCGCCCATGTGAGCTCCCCACCCCAAGAGGGATGCATCTGTAGTAAGGATTAATGAGTGAGACTGAGTGACAAAGGGAACCCCCTGTCTCAGATTGCTCTGATCCTGCCACCACTGTAGGGCTTGGATTAGGGTTCGAGTCACTGGGATCAATTTGGTTAGAGGGTCCTTTCTTTGAGACCAAAAGGCTCTCAAATGGAACTGGATGTCCCTCATCTGAAATCTGGCTCCTTGCACTACTGCTGTAAAAGCAGCCATGTGCCCCAGGAGCTGTAGAAAATGCCTTGCTGGTCGAGAGACCTGCAGGGTGAGCAAGAGGCCAGAGGACCAGGGTCCTTGCCCTGTCTAAGGAAGGAAGGCTCTGGCTTCCTCTGTGTTCAGCTTCTGCGCCTATGAAGGTGAGGAGCTGGACAGGCTCTAGAACTGACTTTGGAAGATTCAGAAGGAAACCTAGAGAGGTAAGCAGTTGCTGAGTTATCTGAAGATGTAACTTGACTGGTCTGGAGACTGGCCTACTATGAGCCAGTTGTCCAGGTAAGGAAGATGGCAATTTTGCCTTCTTAGGTGGGCAACTGCTACTGCCAGGCATTCTGTGAATACCCTTGGCGCAGAGGTGAGGCCAAGGGCATTGCTCTGAACTGGTAATGGCCTGAGGGCAGCTCGAACCTGAAGTGCCTTGATGGGAGCTTCTGATGAGAATATGGAAGTAGGCATCCTTGAGGTCCAGGGGCTAGCCAGTCCCTGGCCTTAGAGAGGGTAGAATAATTCCCAGAGTCACCATTTTGAATTTTGGTTTTAAAAGGTACTTGTTTAAGTATCTGAGATCCAGGATGGGCCGCCATTCTCCTGTCTTTTTTGGGGTAAGGAAGTACCTGGAGTACAACCCTTTGCCCTGGTGTAGGGGTGGAACCCTTTTCACAGCTCTGAGAGTCAGGAGGGAAGAGACCTCTGCCTCTAGGGCAAGTGCCTCTGGTGGATTTGCAGGTGGAAAGGATCTGGTTCTCATCTTTGGAAACTTTTTGAAGCTGAGAACCAGTCCCTGGCTTACTACTTCCAGGACCCACTTGTCTGATGTCAGAGACTTCCAGTCCTGGACAAAGTAAGCCAGCCTGCCCCACAGGTAGTTGAGAATCGGCCCTGGCCACCCCATCAGGGTGCCTGCTTGGCAGAGGCTTTAGGCTGAGGGGTGGAAGCAGGCCTGCTTGTACCCCGTCTGCCTCTCCCTCTAAAGAACCCCCTCTGGGCATAAGCAGAGGAGGCCTGGGTTTGGTAAAAAGGCCTGTGAAAAGGCCTACCTGTACCCCTGGGGGTCTGCCTCTGAGGAGTGGCTTGCGGCTCCTTGGCCTGGCTACACTGTTATAGGTTGTCCTATATTCATCCATTTCTTCATATAATTCTCTGTCTGCTCCCCAAACAGAGAATTTCCTACCACAGGAAAATCATAGCCTTAGTCTGGGTATCCTGTGACAAGCTAGTACACCTGAGCCAAGCCAACCTACTAAAAGCCACAGATGTAGCCATGACTCAGAGGATACATCATTAAAATCCACAGCAGCTTGGAACTGCACCTTGGATGCCTCAATACCATCAGCAGCCACCTGTTCCAGCTCCTAGCAAGCTGGCCAGGGGCCTGTTTGGCCAAAGCCATGACAGTGTCCCATCTAGATTTTTGATATCTTGCCACATAAGCCATGTAATTTGCTTGCCTGAGTCCCAAGGAGCTGCCATGTGTATTGTTTTTAGCCATGGCATCAATCTTCCTGGAGTCCTTGTCAGGAGGATGTGAAGCCAAGGGAATATTAGCCTTATCACAGGCTGCAGCCTGAACTACTCCAACATGACTGCATTGCTGTGAAAGAAATTCTGTATCAGGACCTGACAAAGTGTACCTCCTGTCCATCTTCTTGTCCACAGGAGGCATAGAATTAGGAGCTTTTAAAATTTTTATTGTTTGTTTCCTAAATGACTTATGTAAGGGGATAGACAATCTCCTAGACTCTGGGATATCCATCATTTCTACAAAATCAGGTTCCTCTTGCTCATCCACAGCTTCCTCCAATGGGAGCTGGAGGTTCAGCAACCTTTTATAAAACATAAAGTGAGAGGGACTCCAGAAAGCGTGAAGATTCTAAAGGTCTGTCTGGGGAGATGTCCGGTTCAATGGGCACACCCAGACTCTCAAAGTCACATTCATACTGTTCATAATCGTCCTCCCCTCCTGTGGTTCATAAAACTCTTCTAAATCATATTCTTGAACCGGTGGAACTGGCCGAACCGACCTTTTACCAGACAGTGGCGGTTCGGACGGAACCGGAGAAAGTGACTGGACAATTTGTATAGCTCTTGCTATCTCTGCAGCAGTTGGAGAAGGAATTTTAGACTCCACACCTGCTGATTTTCTAGTTTTCTTTGCTGGAACTGGCTCCTCAGAGTCAGCTTTACGTTGCCAGAAGTCTAGCCCTGGTCAGAGGGCACTCCCTCCCGGTGGGTTGGCACCCGAGCGGGCTGGCTGTCATCGGGGTCAGCGGACTTTTGGCCTCTAGTTCCCTGAGCCTGCCAACTCTCTTTATCCAGGGTGGCTGCAGGAAATTCTTACAAATCTGGCAGTCTGAATTGAGGTGGTCAAACCCCAGACAATATACACATGTGGTGTGTGGGTCAGCCTTGGCAAGAGGCTTTCCCACAGACACCACAGTGTTGAAACAGTGGGCCTGGTTTTCTTTTGGGTTTCTCAGACATAATGCCAGCCTAACCAAAAACTTGCCTTTTAACAGCGAGTGCCAGGCAAGACACCCTATCGGTTCCCAACGTGTCACGGTCGTGGAAAAAGCGTAATGAAATCTGGTTTTAGAACCGATAAGAACCGGGAACCGCACTCTAAAAGCTTTTAAATGCTTGATTTTAAAGTTTTAAAACAACCTGATCGGTTCAAACCGAACACGATAAACATTTACAAGTTCACACAGAAATAAACCTGTCTATTACTTACAATACATGAAGAAAGCTTGAACCGATCAGTTTAGGTTAAAATAATAATACTGGTTGAATTTAACCGAGAAAACACTGTTTAAACCGAGAAATGAACCGAGCAGTAGGAGAAATCTCCAGAGCGACTGTTCAGTGAGGCGGAGTAAAGAATCTGACAGTTTCAGTTTGAAATTACACAGACAGAGCTTCTCTAACCGAGCTCGCGCTCCAAGTTCCATGCCTGGCATGGCAGTTAACTATTTCACCTCCGGGGCAGTTCTAATGGTGGGACAAACTGCAATTGTCATAATATAGCAAGACTTCATGTTGTTTGAAACCAGGCTTCTGCGTCGTTGTAGGATTCCTGCAGAGAATCCTGAAGTGAGATGGGATTATGGTCGGAGGCAAAGAGTACAGCATCATCTGCGTAAAGAAGGATTTTACCAGTACATTCACTGGGCAGGGAGTTGAGAAAAAGGGAAAAGAGCAAGGGCCCAAGAATGGAGCCCTGAGGGACTCCAGAGCAGATAGGACAGGTGCTGGAAAGTTTCCCGTTGATTTTCACACGTTGTGAGCTGGCCGACAAGTAGCTGGAGCACCAGGAAACAGGCCCAGTGGCAAAGCCTAAGTGACTAAGGGTAACTAGCAAGAGGGGTGGGAGACAGTATCGAGGCTTTTGATAAGTCAATGAACACTGCACCTGCTGAGGCAGAGTCCAGTGAGTGTGAAGAAAGTTAGAGAACTCCAGGAGGGCAGTATTGGTGCTGTGGCCTGCTCTGAAACCATGTTGTTCTGGGCAGAGGATGCTATATTTATCAAGGTATTCAGAGATTTGGTGGCTGAAATTTTTTCTAAGGCCTTAGAGAGAGAGAGAGTTGAGAATAGGTCTATAATTGCTGGGAGGGTCCTATCACCACCCTTGTGCATTGGGGTGACAGTGTAGCTATCTTCAGGCAGAGGAATGCCTAGGCAGAGATTTGTTAAAGAGGCTGGTGATTGGTGAGATAACCAGATCCAGAACCTGACGGAGAAGACTGGGATCAAGGGAGTCATTACAATTGTATGTTACTCTTTAAGGCCTTGAGTAGGTAAGGTCTGACTTCCTGTGCAGTGACTCGGTGCAGGTAGAACAAGGGGCGTGGGAGAATAGGGACAGACCTGGAGGGAGGGGGAGTGAAGAAATTATCTGGGAGCACCGGGCTAAGGTCTGTGAAAGATTTGTTGAGGTGGTTGGCAATAAGGACAGGGTCTGAGGAGACCGAACCATTAATGTTGAAAAGCAAAGGTGGAGGGCAACGCGTGCCACCATTCAGCTGCTTAATGTTGTCCCAGAAGGTCCTAGCATTCCCCATGAGGAAGTGAGGGAGGCTTGATAGTGCTCAGCCTTAAACTGCGGATGGCCCATGTACATTTGTTCGGGCAGCAGCATAGGCCAGCCTGTCAACTGGGCGGCCTGTTTCCGTGGCAATGTGCCATAGGGTGTCCCTGTGCTTAAGAAGCTGGCGCAGGGTGGGGTAACCAGGGGCATGCCTTACACTTTTGGACCCGGCGTGCAGTTATGGGTGCAAAAATGTCGCAAGCAGAGTTGAAGGTGTGGGATAAAGAGGTAAGGGCTGTGTCAATATTGAGGGCGTTTAATATGGGGACCAGTCTATGAGGCTAGGAGTTGCTTAAGGCCTTTCAGCCCACCAGGTCTAAGACGTCGCCAAAGGGTAGTTTGTGCTGTGGGTTTGGGCAAGAAGGTTGACCAATAGAAGAGAACAGGGGAGTGGTCGCTAAGACAGTCCGGGAGGATTTGGATATTGCGGATGCTGTTAGGGCGGTTTGTGAGGACCACATCCAGGAGTGTGCTACAGCCCATTCTAGGATTCATTCTAGTGGGTTGGGACTATAATTGCACAGAAATGTTCAGACTCTCGTTCAATTACCTGTGGAGTACCACAGGGTTCTATATACCGGGCCCACTTTTGTTTTCCCTGTTAATGAACACAGTCCCATTATCCTGTCTGAACTCCAACATGATTTTGTATGCAGACGATGCAGTAATTTTTACATTAGGAACTAACCCAGATCAAGCTTTAGCTCTTGTTCAACGGGATTTTAACTAATTCCAAAGGTGTCTGCTTTCTCGTGAACTGGTTTTAAACCCAGAGAAGAAACAAGTTATGGTGTTTTCAGGTCCAAGGACACCGAGGGACATTAATATTTCAATTGTTGACCTAAAGGGGGATAAGACAGAACTTGTAGATAGTTTTAATTACCTTGGGGTGACACTTGATTCACAACTTTCTTTTGAATTACATGTTAGCAAATTAGTCAAAATAATTCATCAAAGGCTGGGAATGTTATTCAGAGCTAGAGCTCATCTTATTCCTGAATCTTGCAGAGCACAGGCACATAGCTTTTTGCTCAGTGCTTTTGATTATGGCCTTATGGTTTATTCTGGTTCGAGTGAAAAAGTGATACATAAATTACAAGTAGATTACTATAGTATACTGCAATTTATGACTGGTTTTCCCCTGAGAACACACCACTGTAAATTACTGAAGAAGGCTAATTGTCCTTCTTTAGTAAACAGGATCAACCTCAAGTTGGCTAGATTTGTCTTTAAAGGTATTAAGGGTCTTCTCCCCCCCCCAATCCATTCTTTTTTCGTTAAACTGCATAATACTCAGGGAACAAGGTCACAGACCCGAGGTCTTATTAGGGTCCCATTTTTCAGGAAAACCATAGGTCAAACATCAGTTGTATATGGGGCCTCCACATTTTTTAATAGGATCCCCAGTGAAGTCATCCGCTGTAGAACAGTCAGGTCCTTTAAGCATAAGCTTGCCCAGTGGCTCGATGTCTTTACTGACTGTACTTGTCTGCAATAGCCACAGATTATTATATGTACATCTATGTATTTATTTTTTGTATGTGCTTACTTTTTTGTACTTTGTTTTATTAAGTATATCCTGTATGATATGTTTTATATGTTAACTTGTTGCTTGCGAAAACACGCTTTTAGCTAATCTTGCTAACAAGTATAAAAAATGAAAAATGAAATGAAATTAAACCTTGGAGGATAGCCAGGTTTCCATGATGCACAAGACACTGAGGGAATTCTGGGAATTAACACGCGACAGACTCAGAGTCATATAGCTTACAAGACACGGCACTTCAGTGCATAGAAAATGCAGGCCGGAAAGCCACTGTATTACGGTAGTAACATCACAATTATGGTACAACGGCATTTCTGAGTGCATGGCCTTCCATACACAATAGACCCTAACCATACTATATAAGCTAAATTGGGTCTCAATATTATATTTCATAAAGGATCCAAAAGTGACAAATTCACTTTAACATTGTAATACAAACGAGGTCAATGCTTGTGGATGATTTGAGTATCCATGGGCCCAAACTACATGTATGTATGTATTTCTTTATTGTTTACCAGGTTGGTGCACTGGAAAATACAATGCCTATTTTCATGCACGACCCATGAGATGTATAACAATAAATAACAGTAGCACAGTGGCACAAGGGTACAAAGACATATCTTACATACATCAGCAAACACTGCAGTCCCAAAACTTAAGAGCAGAAGTCTATCCAGAGTAAAACTGAAAAGCAAACCAAAGGCATACAAAAGTAGCGGTACAAAGCATCAGGTACATGAGCACTTACAAGAGGTCAGTAGGAACTTGCAAGGCTCATTTTTGAAAACTACAGCAGATGCATCTGAGAGATCCCAAGATTAGGTGGAACTGAGTTCCAGAGCTTACGGGCAAAGACAGAAAAAAGCAGAAGGCCATCCTAGGCTCGAGTAAAGACAGTAACAATGAGTCAACCTGGGCAAAGAAAAGGCAGAGCAGCAGGTATTGTTATAACTGGTGTTTCATTTATTTATGTTACATTTGCTCACCTCAGAATAAGATGTAAGACCACAAGTGAGGCTAGGCAACAAACACCCTGAGCAGCAGCTAGCCTGGCAGCAGCAGTCAGGGCATGTCTAACCTTATAAGCAGGGCCACTGAAAAATTGCGGGTGCAATTTTTCCGCAATTTCCGCAATTTTCACCCTTCTCCGCACAAAATCCACAACTTCTTGCAATTTCTTACATTTATGGAATTTTTGACTGAAATTGTATAAAATATTTAAATTATCAAGGAAATCTACTCAGAAATGCTAACAATTTAGTACACAGACTTGGATATGACCAAAACGGTACAGCGCGAGATGAGAAAGGGTCAAATGTGACTCTGCTTTCATGTGCTTCACTTTCCTGCTTTGGTTTCAAAATCCTCTGGTCATACATATGTAGACTTGAACACTTGAAATCTGTGTTAAAGCAGACTATCAGAGAACTTTTTGTGACATAAGGACTGAAACAATAGGTGTGAGAAGAGGTGCAAAGTGCCCCATTCACCTAAATGAAGCTTTGGGTAGGGTAGATTTTCCTTGTATAAATACCTTCCATCTGAAAGGATTTTGATTCAAATGTGTCAGGAGTTTGGGTGGCCCTGCTGATTATAAACTTGAATATGCTTCTGAGGGGTTGGTGATAGTGATTCCTTACATGTCAATCTGCCACTTCTGTATACTCACATACAAAGCCTACAAAAAGCAAACATTTCTGAAAACATGCTGAACAGGTTAAGTATAGTTAAACCGTTACCTTCAAATAGACAAAATAATTGCAACTCAAGTAAAATCACTGCAAACCGAGTAGAACAAAAGTACAATGTATTGAAAACTACTGTATGATGTAATGAAAAGCTACTGGTATGATTTGATACTTCCAGCATGTGATTTTAAAATGTACTTACAGTGCTGATTAAGAACAATAATTATTTTAACAAAATAAAATTTTTTCTCACTAGACCTTTATTAGGCACCCCGGTTATCTGTTTATTTTTTTCTTGCACCAAAGCAAGTAGTTTAAACATACTTCATTATTTAACACCTAGAAACTGGCAAAATATGTTGTTTCAGGACGTATTCAGTACAGACTAACTGTAAATTACTGAATAAAATCTAGTTAGCACTGTATGATTTAGATGTCTTGATCTTTAGAATATATGCTACATAATGATTAATTTGCAGTGCATTTCAAAAATACACACATTTCTTCATATTAAAAGCATTTACAAGTGGCAATACATTTATCTAACAATTCAAGTGATCAATACAAGCTGCAGCAAACAATAAAAGATTTATTAGGGGGCAGTGGGGATGAACAGTGAATCCCCGCAATTTTCCAGCAATTTCTGCAAAAAAGTCCCCGCATTTTTGGGTAAAATTTTCTGCAATTTTCCAGTGGCCCTGCTTATAAGCTTTGCATCAACAGACTTGCAGACATTAGATATAAGCAGGCTGAAGTCAAGGGCAGGATCAAGGGTTAAGCCAAGGTTAGGAGTTAACAACAGTAAGGGGAGAGCCATCAGAGCAGTGAACACCTAAGGAGGAGAACAAGCCCTCAGTTTCGGTGCCAAACCAAAGAGCATGGATCCAGTTTTGCTAAAGTATAGGAGATGACTTCTGATTTGGCTAAGACTGTACACTCCCAAAGCCAGCATTAAGTTGCAAGTTAATTTCAGCAGTTTTCTTAGAACTGGTATTTATCACCATATCATCTGCATAAAGCAGGGTTGAACAGGAAGAAAAAATTACTCACGTTAGTAATTGTGTTTCTTCTAATGGAGTCTTGCTGTATTCTGACAATATGCAGTTAGCCCAAACACTCAAACTGCTCCGGAGAGGAAAGAGTTAACTATGCCAAAGCATAGAATGTTGAGCTCGAGCGCGGTTCAAACCTCTGTCTACTGTACTTTGAAGTGTAACCGTCAGATTCTTACGAGCCAACACTAACTACCCCCACTATGTGGAAATTGTAAAATTTACTAGCCAAAAAGGCAACCAAGTATTTTGGATCCCCAAAAGACTCAAGTCGAGAAATCCAAAACAAAAACTAGGTAGTGAACAAATATAATTATCAAAACATAAAAAACCCACTTCCTCATATAAAAAGAGAGTGCCAAGTACACCCCTGAGGTGCAACACTGCACCTGCCAGCCCACTTCCCAAAAACCAGGTTCTGAGAGGGGAGGCAGGGAGAGAGGTCAGAATACAGCAAAACTCCATTAGAAGAAACACAATTAATAAGGTGAGTATTTTTTCTTCAAACAACATGAAGTCTTACTGTATTCTGACAATATGCAGATTACCAAGCAGTACTTCCATGGAGGAGGGAATCAAACCTATTTTGGGAATAGGCTCTGCAGTACTGCTGTACCAAACCTAGCATCACTCCTAGCCTGGATATCCAAAGAGTAATACTTGGTGAATGTATGTACTGTTTTCCAGGTGGCTGCTCTGCATCTCTCTAATAAGGGTACATCTCTGGCAGCAGCCAGAGAAGCAGCTGTACCTCTAGTCGAATAAGCCCTCAGGACTGAGGGAGGTACTTTGCCTAGCTTTTCATAACAGAATTGTATACAAGAGACAATCCACCTGGCAACAGTTCTCTTAGTAGCAGGTTTACCCTTCCCCACTTCACAATAAGTAAGGAACAACTGGAGGGAGTCAAACCTAAGTGCCTTAGTACGCTCAGTGTAGCAGCTAAGAGCCTTTTCAACATCCAAACTGTGTAATCTTCTCTCTCCTGAACACAGGAAGAGACATGGATTGGTTCAGATGAAAAGCTGAAAGCACTTTGGGTAAGAATCTCCTGTTGGTTCTAAGGACCACCTTATCTATGTGGAATGAGATAAAATCAGGCTTTACTGACAGAGCTTGCAATTCACTGCTACGCCTGGCAGAGGTAATAGCTACCAGGAACACAGTTTTCCAAGTCAAGTACTTAAACTCTGCTGAGAACAAAGGCTCAAAAGGAGGTTGCATTAGCTGAGCAATGCAAACATTAAGATCCCAAGCAGGAGCAGGATCCCTAACGAGGGGACTGATATGAAGCAATCCTTTGAAAAATTGACAGAAAACAGGTGAGATGCCAGCAAGGAGGGCTTTCCCACTGACAGAAATGCAGAAACAGCTGACAAGTGTATTTTGAGGGTAGCTGTTCTGAGGCCTAAGCCATTAAGAGGAACCATGTAATCCAGAACTGTAGACAAATCAGCAGTATCTGAGCATATGTGCTTATTGGAACAACAAATGCTGAATCTTTTCCATTTGGAGTTGTAAGTTTTTCTGGTGGAAGGTTTTCGAGGGGCTTTGAGAATGTCCAAAGCCCTTGAGACAGATGCAAATTTGCATATTCTAGCTCTTCAAGAACCATGCCTTGAGATTGAGAGACCGAAGGCTGGGGTATTAACTCCTCCCCTGAGAAGAGGTTAACAGGTTGTGATTTCTGGGGAAAGATAGGGGAAGATGGACTGCTAGGGACAGCAACAGGGGGTACCAAGGCTGTCTGGCCCAGTCTGGAGCAATCAGGATCACTTTGCAAGACTGTGACCTCATCTTGACCAGGACTTTGAACAGTAGAGGAAAGGAGGAAAGGCATACAGAAATGTCCCCTCCCAATCCAGAATTAGAGCATCCAGGGGGACTGAACCCAAGACTGGGGGTCCGCAGCAAAAGAGGGGAAGGTGGTGATTGTCTGGGGCTGCAAAGAAATCTATCTCTGGAGTGCCCCACCTTGAAAAAAATCACTTTTGACACTAGATGATCCAGGGACCATTCGTGATGGCCCTGGGAAATCATGTTCAATGCATCTGCTAGCACGCTGTCCTTCTCTGGAAGGTGGACTGCTACCAGAGAGGTCTGTAGAGAATAAGCCACGGACCATAATTTCATGGCTTCCATGCACAAGGCCGTAGACCGAGTGCCTCCCTGCTTGTTGATGTACCACATGATGGGGGTGTTGTCTATCCTGACCTGAACCACCTCGTTCTGTACTGAGTCCGAGAAGGCTTGTAGAGCCAGGTACACTGCCCTGAGCTCCAGAAGACTGATGTGGAGAAGAGACTCCTGAGGGGACCATGCTCCCTGAGCTATGAGGGCTCCCAGGTGAGCTCCCTACCCCAGAAAAGAAGCACCCATGGTTAGAACCACAGAATGAGACTGAGTGATGAATGGAACCCCTTGCCTGAGGTTGTCCTGATCCAACCACCATTGGAGAGCCTGGATCAGAGTCACAGTCACTGGAATAAGTTTGGTTACAGGATCTTTTTCTGAGACCAAACAGTCCTCAAATGGAACTGGATGTCTCTCATCTGAAATCTGGTCCCTTGGACCACTGCAGTGGAAGCTGCCATGTGGCCTAGGAGTTGAAGGAAATGCCTTGCTGGTCGAGACACCAGAAGGTGGAAAGAAGAAGCCAGCTCTATAATGGCCTTTACCCTTGCCAGAGGAAGAAAGACTCTTGCTTTGACAGGATCCAACTCTACCCCTATGAAGGTCAAGAGTTGCACTGGCTCAAGAACTGATTTGGGAAGATTGAGGAGGAATCCTAGAGAAGTGAGCACTTGTTGGGTCACTTGCAAATCTGACTTGACTTGGTCTGGAGACTGACCCACAATGAGCCAGTTGTCCAGGTATGGCAATATGGAAATGTTTTGTCTCCTCAGAAAGGCCACTACTACTGCTAAGCATTTTGTAAACACCCTTGGAGCTGATGTTAGGCCAAAGGGCATTGCTTTGAACTGATAATGGCCTGAAGGCAGTTCGAACCTGAGGTACTTTCTGTTGGAGCACCTGATGGGAATGTGAAAATAGGCATCCTTTAGGTACAGGGAGGCTAGCCAGTCCCCTGGCCTTAGAGAGGGAAGGATTATTTCCAGAATCACCATTTTGAATTTTGCCTTTACTAGGTGCTTGTTTAAGTATCTTAAATCTAGGATGGGCCGCCACTCCCCTGTTTTTTTTCAGGGTAAGGAAGTATCTGGAGTACAGACCTTTGCCCCTGTGAGGTGTAGGAACTTTCTCTATGGCTCTGAGAGCCACAAGAGATGAAACCTCTGCCTGTAGGGCAATGGTTTCGGAGATGTTTGCAGATGGAAAGGACCTGACCCTCAGCTCTGGACATTTTTTGAAGCTGTGGGCCAGTCCCTGGCTTACTACCTCCAGGACCCACTTGTCAGAAGTAACAGACTTCCAGTGCTGGAGGTAGTAAGCCAGCCTGCTTCCTACAGGAATTGGGGAGTCGACCCGGGCTGACACATCAGGGTGTCTGCTTGGCAGAAGCCTTAGATTGAGAGGAGGATGCAGCCCTGCTCATCCCCCTTCTGCCTCTCCCTCTGAAGAACCCCCTCTGAGGAAAAGGAGAGGAGGCCTGTGCCTGGTAAAAAGACCTGTGAAACGGCCTGCCCCTGCCCCTAGATTGCTGCTTCTGACGAGTTGCCTGCCTTTCCTTGGCTTGTGCACTCCTGTAGGTGGTCCTGTACTCGTCCATTTTCTTCACATAATTCTCTTCTGCTCCCCAGAGAATTATCCACCACAGGAAAATCCATGGCCTTCGCCTGGGTGTCCTGGGAGAGGCTAGTACATCTGAGCCAAGCCAATCTCCGTAGAGCCACAGATGTAGCCATGACTCGTGATGACACATTGGAGTCCACAGCAGCATGAAACTGATCTTAGATGCCTAAATCCCATCAGCAGCCACCTCCTCCAACTCCTTGTCAAGCTGGGGGGAAGCCTGTTTAGCCAGTTCCAGAACAGTATCCCATCTGGACTTCTGGTATCTGGCTGTATAGGCCATATAGTTAGCCTGCCTGAGTCCCAAGGAAGATGCCATGTACTGTTTTTTAGCCATGGCATCCAGCTTCTTTATTTTTTTATTTATTTATTTATTTAGTTTTTGTTGACCGGGTAAGTGCGCTGTAACAAGTGACTATTTTCAGGCACGACCGGGAGTACAGTTACACAGAACACAGTGATACATAAGAGATTACACAAAGCAGGATACATTTGCAGGATACATAAGAAATTACACAGAGCAGGATACATTTGCAAAGGACAAAGTCACACAGTGTAGTCAAACATAGCAATATGATAAAATTACATGTATTCAGTTGTTGAGAACTAGGGAGAGGTGGTAGGGGACAGATGTAAGGTAGGGCAGGAGAGACAGAGACAGGGGTGGTGGTGAATAGCAAGGGAGGACAGGAGGGAGGTTAAGGCGCCAAGTTGCGGCATTGGCGGAGAAGGTTACCACCTGTGGCGAGACGGTGGAGCAGGAGTCGGCAAGAGAGCGGAGGTGGGGAACAGGACAGTGAAGCTATGGGTGCAAAAATAGAGGAGAGAGGGTGATGTGCAGGGGAGGCGGTGGGGGACTAGGTGCAAGGGTGAGGAGGATTTGAACTAAAGGAATGGGGAGGGAAGGGTAGGGTGGGAAGGGCAGGGTATAGGGGAAAGGGATGAAGAGCACGGAACAGGTAGGGAAATGAGTGGGGGTAGGAGATAGAGTGCACCTAGTAAGGCGCAGCGAACAGAAGAGGAGGAGGACAAGAGGCGAGGCGGTGGCAGCATTGGTGGGGTAGAGGAGTAACCTGCGGCGAGCAGGTGGAACTAGAGGCAGCAGGAGAGAGAGTCACGCAAACTGGTGGGAGGCGGGATAAAATAGGAGAGGGGAGGGTGAGGACTGAGCATAGGGAGAAGAGGAAGAATAAAGAAGGAGGAGAAAGCTGGCAGGAGGGGGCAGAAAGGTGAAAGAAAGGTAGGAAGGGTGGCGGGAGTTACGGCATTAGCGGTACAAGGTAGCAACCTGTTACCGGTCGGTGGAACCGAAAGACAGCAGAGAGGGGGAGGAGGCGGTTAGAGGGGAGGCGGCAAAGAGCAGGAGAGGAGGGGCAGGAAAAAGGGAGGGGGTAATGACAGGGGATACTGGAGAAATGGCTAAGTGGGAAGGGAAGAGAGCGGGGCTGGGAAAGTAAGTGTTACAGGAACAGAGGGTGCAGGATAAGGAATGAAGGTGGGGGAAAACAGCTCAGGAGCAAGGGCAAGCTAAGTGACTAGGCAGTAATTAGAGAGCTTTACAATTGGCATCAGAACAACAATGTTATACAGTATCAACAAACATGAAACATAAAAGCAAAAAACAACCAAGAATAAAAAAGCGCAAGTGCCTATAATACATAATAGGGAAGGGGAGGAGAACAGGTTAGGAGCATGGGATTCAAGAGGGATCAAAACAAACACATTTGTCCATCGAGGTAAGGAAAGCTCTGAGATTGTGCTTAAATGCATCGTGAGAGGAGCATTTCTTAGTCCCTGGGGCAGCAAGTTCCAAAAGTGAGGGCAGCATAACTGAAGGCTCCGAGCCCTTTTTGTCTTGACAGAGGAATATTCAATAAGGACTTGTCAGAGGATCTAAGGTCCGTGAAGGTATAACGGTTGGAGTAGTTTTGAGAGCTCAGCTGGCTTTGATGCTCTGATGATGGCGTCCGAAGGTTGAGAGGTAATATTGCCTGGTGGAGGAGGGAGATAGCCAGCCCAGGTCTTTGTATAGCTGACAATGGTGCTTCAGGCGCGGTGCTTTAGCCGCATACCTGCAAACATTGTTGAAGGTGGTGTCCCATTGGTGCAGAGCAGTTTTGCTGGCCATGGTTAGGATGGGAGCACCGTAGGTGAGGGTTGGTAACAGGATTCCTCTGGAGTCTTTATCTGGGATGTGTGAAGCCAAGGGTATGTTAGCCTTATCACAGGCTGAAGCCTGCACAACCTCAACATGGCTGCATTGCTGGTACAAGTACTCCGTACCTGGGCCTGACAACATATACCTCTTATCCATTCGCCTGTCCACAGGAGGTGAAGAATTTGGAGTCTTAAGTAACTTGTGTGTCTGTTTCCCAAAGATTTGTGAAGGGGAACAGACAACCTCTTGGACTCTGGGATGCCCATCATCTCCACATAGTCAGGCTCCTTTTGCTCCTCAACAGCTTCATCCAGAGGGAGTGGGAGGGTTTCTGCCACTTTTCTGTAGAACATAAAGTGGGAAAGGGACTCAGAAAGCCTAGGAGGGGAAACACCAGAAGGTCTGTCTGGGAAGATGTCCGGATCTATGGGCTCATTCAGACCTTCCACACCACCATCATCATAATCTTCATCTCCTTCCAAATCCGGTTCATAAAAGTCTTCAGGGAATAATCCTGAACCAGGGGAACTGACTGAACTGAACGCCTACTGGGAGGTATCAGATCAGCCGGAAATGAACGGAGTGATTCAACTATACTAATCACTCTGGCAATTTCCTTGGTGGTTGGATGATGAGGTTCTGGATCTGAACTGGACGGTTTCTCCTTTTTCTTTCTTTTTTCCGGAATCGACCCCTCAGGATCGGCTCTCTGTTTGCCTGAGGGAGTCTTGCCCAGGTCAGTGGGCACTCCCTCAGGTTCGGTCGGAACCGAACCGGGCTGGCCATCCGGGTCAGCGGACTTCTCATCTTCCTTTTCTCTAAGCCTGCCCAATCTTTAATCCAGGGTGGCCTTAGGAAACCTTTTACAGACTTGGCAGTCTGAATCCAGGTGGTCAAAACCCAGACAATAAACACAGGTGGTGTGGGGATCAGCCTTAGCAAAGGCCTCCCCACACTCACTGCAGTGTTGAAACCCAGTGGGCCTGGTTTTTCTCTTGAGTTTCTCAGACAAAGCCATCCTACAACTTACCCTTTTTTCGGCAACAGCCAAGCAAGACCCCCTTATTGGTTTCTAACCGTGTCACGAGTGTTGGAAAAAGACGATAAAACACGTTTTTTTTTTTAGAACCGATAAGGACCGATACCTCACACTAATTTCAAACTCAAAAGAAAAATACAAGATAAAATAACAGACAACCGGTTCAACTGAACCGACTGAAATATACTGTAACTTTTACAATTTCCACAAATTCAGCACTAGTCCACTACCTAAAGTACTTACTGTACTGCAGACAGGGATCTGAACTGAAGAAGTAAGTGAAAAAAGTGGTTTAAAATCGACGTCTGTACTGGACCGAACCGATAGCGAAGGAGAGATCTCCACAGCGACTGTTCAGTTAGGCGGAGTAAAGAATCTGACAGTTACACTTCAAAGTCCAGCAGACAGAGGTTTGAACCAAGCTCGAGCTCAACGTTCTATGTTTTGGCATAGAGTTAACTCTTTCCTCTCTGGAGCAGTTCAAGTGCTGGGGCTAACTGCATATAGTCAGAATACAGCAAGACTTCATGATGTTTGAAGCTGTGGCCCTGGGTAGGTTATTGATAAAGAGAGTAAAAAGCAGCGGGTCCAGAATGGAGCCTTGAACATGCAAAAGAAGAATGGCACTGTCCACTGAGTAAGCAACAACACATGACAGGGTGTGCATTGAAATACAGGTTACTCACCTGTAACAGGAGTTCTAGGAATGGTATATGTTGTTCATCCACACTTATTGGAAGGTTCCTTGCCGCTTTAAATCTTGCCGGAAGGTCTTCAAGCTGGCTCCTCCACCCACCGGGTGGTAAAACTCTCGGCTCCGCCCCATGACACCAGATCTAGCCTGCTGGAAGCCAGGTTGTCTTGTGGCCAGCCGGGGGATGTCGTGGGTGTGTGGATGAACAACATATACCATTCCTAGAACTCCTGTTACAGGTAGTGAGCTATATTTCTAGGACATGGATATGTTGTTCATCCACACTTATTCGCAGACTCCTAGCACTTCTCCAGGAGGAGGGAGGCAAGGCGCACACCCCCTACTTAGGTATAAAGACTGGAGAACCGAGGCCCCGACCAACATCCTGGCGTGACCCAAGGTCGATGTGGAAGGGGGAACCGGTATATGCCTGCTTCCGGGTAGGAGCCCTATGGATACCCTGGGTAGGGGTATCCTCGGAAGCAGCTACCGATGCAGCCGAAGGCTGGGTAAAATGAGCACTTATCCCTCTGGGAGGCTCCATGCCCGCCCACCTATAGCGGAGATCTATGCAGGAGGTGACCCACCCGCTCGTCGTCCGCTTGGCTGCAGGTCTGCCAGGTGCGGCTTCAGCGTAGATGACAAACAGCTGGCGAACCTCTCCCGAACTTCAGCCCTATGCTCCCTGGGAAGGCGAGCGTTAAATAAGTCCCAGTGGATCCTATATAGGCCTCCGAGGTGTGAATGAGGGTTGAACTCCGGCAGAGACTATACCGGTTAGGAAAAGACTCCGCCACCGCCTCTGAAGGAACCTGGGTGGGGCCTTGGGACAACTTTGTCCCTGTGGAAGACCAGATAGGGAGATTCAAAGGAGCGCCTGGAACTCGCCCATCCTTTTGGTTGGCATGGTAGCCCCAAGAAGGTGTTCTTCCACAACAGGTGGGGAAACTCACACCTGTGCAAAAGGTTCAAACGGCTTGCCCGTGAGCTAAGTCCATACCAGCGTAAGATCCCACAGAAATGTGGATACTCTCCCCAGAGGGGAGGTGTGATCAAGGCCTTGGAAAACGCCAGACCACTTTTCCTGCGCTGCCGACTACCTTCCGGCCCGCGCCCGGAAGACAGGAGTGGCTAACAGGAGCACCTTGAGGGTCGTCGACCGAAGCCCTTGTTCAAGAAAGAACGGACCGCAGACAGTCTGGAATGCTCGCCGGGAAACAGGAGAGGGGACCAGGCCCTATCCCAATGCCAAATGAAGAACTCTTCCATTTGAAGGCGAGCATATCTGGTCGACTCCTGGCAGGACGCCTCAAAAACGTCGATGACCTTGCCAGAAGATCCAAGACCTGGCCACTAGCCGCACAGGGACCAGGCCGTCAGGTGCAGGGATTGAAGGTCCGGATGGAGTACCTTCCCCTAACAACAGAGATCAGGACCGGGTGGGCTGGAAGCCGCCTTGGGAGCCTGGGGCTGAGACTGAGGAGAGCTGGATACCAGAGCTGGCGAAACCAGTCTGGGGCTACCAGAATCACCTGCGCCTAGTACCTCCTCACCTTGCCTAAGGGTCAAGGGAAATGGGGGAGAGGCGTGGAAGAGGCCCGAGGTCCACGGCCTCAAAGGCATCCCCTACAGCGAACCGTGCTGAGGTGGCGGGCATGAGACAGTCTTGGCCTCGAATTCTCCCTGGAGGGAAAAACAAAGGTCCACCCGAGGTGTGACCTAGAGGGAGAAAAGATCTTGTGCTACCTCCGGCAGGGAAACCACTCATGAGGCGCAGCCCTTATCCGGCTTAGGGCATCGGCCAGGGTGATGGAGGCTCCTGCCATTGAAATGGCTAGGAAACCGCTTCCCGGCTGCGCAAAAGACCCAAAATGGAGAACCTTCTTACGCAGAGGCAAGGGGCTCATCCGATCCTGGTGGGATAGGTAGCACATGGTCATGGTATTGTCCGCCTGGACCTAGACCACTAGACCCCGCACAGACGGAGCGAGTGGTACAAGCTAAGCGGACCGCCTGGAGCTCCAGCAGGTAGGAAGACATCGGGACTCCTGAGAGGACCAGAGGCGGTGCACTCTGTATTCCCCTGATGGGCACCCCCACCCATCCGAGATGCATCGGTTGGAGAAGACCGTCGACTCGGGCGGACGAATGGGATGTTCTCCTGCAAATGAGCTGGAACGGTCCGAAGGAGAGCGTGCCCTAACCCCTGGGCTGTTGTCATGGACTGGTCCAAAGGAACGCAGCGCTGGGACCTCTGGCTGGCCAGCCTCCATTAGGGGGACGCATGAACCGGTGGATTCAAACAGACCATGCTGGTGCAGGCCGCCGCAAGGCCCAGGAGGTGCAGGAAGTCCCAGGCAGGGCGCAATTGCCCAGTCAGACATGACTAGGTAAGGGAGGAAGAACCTCGGCTCTGTCCGCCAGGAGCCGAGCTCGGACTCAAGAGTCGAGCCTTGTCCCGAAGAAAGGATCACCCGCTTAGACATGAATTCCAACGTGGCTCCAATAAAAAGGAGACCAGTCTGAGAGCAACCTAGAGGGCCAGAACTCTGGACCGTCCCCCTCCGCCCTGGAGGGGTTGCAGTCAGCCGCCATCCAGGTTGGGTTACGACCGGACCCCTCAGTGACGCAGGATTGCTGCTGAGCAGAGACCGAAGGGCCTGGCCTGGAACTCGTAAAGAGATCCCCCGCTTAAGAACAGGAGGAGTCTCCCAAGAAACGGACGGAACGAAGTGTAAGTACATCCTGGAGGTCCAGGAAAAAAGCCACACGCCTCGTTCTGAGGATGAGATATCTGAGACAGAGAGACCATCCCGTCGTGCGGATCAAGAATGGGGCGCAAGCCCCCCGTCCATTAGGGGCCAGGAATACCTGGACACAAACCCAGGGTCTGGAAGAGGATCCGCCACCTTCCTGATCACCTCTATCTCGAGAGGCCAGGCAAGTCGGCTCGGCGGGCCGATGCAGGCTGGGACCCCACTGACCCCGAGGGGCAGCGCGGCTCGAAGGGTGGGGCCTGCTGCAAACCCGAGGCAGGACCTTCCCTAGCACCTCCGACACCCAAGGTCGGGAGGCGGACCAGGTGGAGGAGGCGGAGCTGTCTCCCATGGGGAACCGGGTAGGGGTGACAGGGCGGGGACAGCGCCCTCAGCCCGTCACTGAGCAGGCTGGAGGAGAGACTGGCTGAGGGAGCTCCTGGGCCTTTACCTCCCTGCTTCCCTTTAGAGGAAGCCGCTGGCTTGGGGTCAGGACACCCAGCGCAAGCTTGCTGGCCCTCATGCTGGAGTTGATGGGCTGGTCGAGCCTCAGGGGCCGAGGGGCAAAGGGGCTTACGCAAAGGCTGCCGGCGACCTTTGTCCCTCTGGGTGGGGGTGACCAAGTCCGGAGTGGCATCAGACTTCTCGGTCCCCTGGAGGTGTCTCTCCACTCCAGGGCCGAAGAGGTCAGTCCCCAAGAAGGGGATGTCCGCCAACTTGTGCTGGGTTTCCGTTGAGAAAGAGGATAACCTCAGCCACGCCCCGCGGCGCATGGCCACTGCGACCGCCACCGACCTGGCACAGGAATCACCTAAGTACAGAGCAGTCTGAAGCTGCTGCTTTGCCACCGCCCTACCCTGGTCCCGCACTCGCCGGACCGTGGTCCGCAGGTCGGCCGGGAGATGAGGGAGCACCTCATCCAGGGAGCCCAAAAGGGCGTGGGAAAAATGTGCCATCAGTGCAGCCGAGCTGGCCTGTCGGAGGCCTAGACGCATGGCGTAAACCTTGCGCCCGACATAGTCCATCCTTTTGGACTCTTTGTCGGGAGAGCCTATCCACATCGGCGTTCCCAGAACACTGGAAAACATATCGGTAGCTAACCCCTCGGCCGAGGGGTGCTCAGAGAAACCGGTCAGAGAACCGACAGGGACAGAGTACTTCCTGGCCAAGGGCGCAGGACAGGAAGTAGGCCGCCGCCAGAGCTCCAGGGCCGGGCTGACAATGGCCTCGGCCACCGGGAAGGCCTCTGAGGGTAACCCCCTCGGTCTAGAATCTCCGTCAGGGGATAAGAGACCCCTTTGGACATGGGTTCAAGCTGCATCCTGGTGAACTCTGAGATGAGCTGAAGCAGACCCATAAAGGATGATGGGCTGTCATCCACAGAATGTTCCGGAGAGGACCCCGGGTCCTCCCGACTGGGGAACATGGAGGAGTCGACGTCGGACTCGGAAGGGTCTGCAAAGAGCTGCCTCAGGCCTGAGTCACTCTTCGCCCGCCGAGGCCGGGCGGGAGTGAGAGAAGCAGACAACCTGCGGGACAGGATGTGACCCGACCGAGGTTCCACCGAAGACGGTGGGGCAGCAAGGTTCGGACGAGCAACTGGCCCTGGAGTGGGCACCTCGACTGCAGTGAGCGGTTGTGTCGGCCGATCGGGCGGCAGCTGCTTGCTGGACAGGGAATGAATTGGTGTCGATTGATTCCCGGACAATAACAACTGCTGCCACATGAATTCCTCGCAACGTCGACACCATCTGCATCGAAGCCACTCCTCATCCGAGGAGGGAGATGAGGAAGAACAGTAATGCCACTTAACTCGGTGCCCCGACGAGATCGCCCGGCCAGTGGGAGTAAGGCTGACCCGAGCGGACTGAGACCGAGACCCAAAACCTCGGGGAAACCGGTGGGCCTGGAAGGAGGCGGGGCACCGCTCTTCCCTTCAGCTTTGAAGAAGGGACCCGAGGCCTGTCGCCCCGAGTGCAAAGGCAGAACCTCGGCCTCCGCCAGAGGAACTGGCGAGAGGATGGCAGCTCCTGCGAAGACAGCCCAGATGGCGGTCGAGAGACTAGACAACGTCGGCAGAGTCCTGGCCGGCTGACCTGATGGGGACACTGTGAAGCCAGCGGCCTGAGCCGCACCCTCGACCGAAGTCGACAGTCAGCCGACAGGGGAAGAGGAACTCTCCCGCTCCTGCCAGTGCCGACGATGGGACTTAGCCTGCGACTCCTTTGACCTGGACCCAGAGGCAGGTCCGGAAGGCCCCTTTCCCTTCAAGGAAGGGACTGGCGAAGCTCCTTGAATGAAGCTGAATGAGGAGAACTCAAAGAGCGGGATAAGCGCCGCGACCGAGGAGGGGGAGGAACAGACTTGGTCGCCGCCCCTTCCATGGTGTAAAGGAGATCGAGCTGCTCAGCCGAGACAGCCGACACGGACACTGCCCGACGAGTCTCCAAGGATTTTTCCGGCATGGAAAAAGGTTCAGGTTGCCCGAGCCCCAAACGGGCCGCACGATCCTCCAGGGTGCTGGTTGAAAGGGCATAGCAAAAATCGCAGACTTGCGGATCATGATCCAAGTAGAGGCAGTAGACGCACGTGGAGTGCGGGTCTTTCCTGGAGGTATTAACCGGGCGCCTCCGGGAGCCGGGAAACTAATTATCCTTTGCAGCAGCGAGGGAAGAAGACCGAGGTTTTAGAAAACTTCCAACTAAATTCGGAGAGACGGAAAAAATTCAGGAACCAGTCGAAAACGCAGAGCGCTAAGGAGGGAACCTGAGCTTCCAAGCGGTAAGGAAGATCTGGCATCATGGGGCGGAGCCGAGAGTTTTACCACCCGAGTGGGTGGGAGGAGCCAGCTTGAAGACCTTCCGGCAAGATTTAAAGCGGCAAGGAACCTGCCAATAAGTGCGGATGAACAACATATCCATGTCTCTAGAACAGATATTACTGCATGCCCTGGGGCATAGTGATAGCTGAGTGCCTTCAGCCCTGGAAGTGCTGTTAATAGCTGTTCAATGCACACCCTGGAGTGTCTTATTGTACTTATAAAATGTTTTTTTTTTAAATATGTTTGTCTCCTTAAAAAAAACTATATTTAAATGTCTATAAACAGAAATCTTTATGTTAATTTGAGGTAAAATAGTCATTCCACCTGCTACATGATGCTGTAATTGTATTTTGCCAAAGTGCATTTCTGTCCTACTGTGGCATTCATACTTCTGATACAAAGTTCAACACACACACGCAGGACTTTTAGTGAGGATAGGATGTGAAGACTTGATTTGTCAGCATGCTTTTTTTTTTTTTTTAAATACTGGCTGTAGGTCAGGTACGCTCCCATATATTGTAGAGAGCATGTCCCGACTGACAAGAGAAGCGAGGGAGTAAGTCAAGCTGTGTGGTACAAGATTATACAGGTCTGTGGCATTATTTAACATAAAAAACAAACCAACACTGTAAAATTTGTGTTTGACTGTGGGACAGCCAGAGCTACCAGAGTCTAAAACAACGCTAAGCGCAGCACAGACATAAGACAAATCCTTCACTGCTTGCTTTAACAGCTGGGAGTGAGCAGGGACTCTGAGAACTAGTGGCAGTGCGATGTGAACAGAAACAGTTTTCTGTGCTGTTTAGGTAAAGTTGTTATGTTTGGGGGCTTACATTCTGCATACTGAACTTTTGTAGTGGAGAGAATCATAGCTGACCAACTCACGGACCATCTGCACAAATACGACCTCCTCTCCCACCAACAGCATGGCTTTCACAGACTGCACAGTACTAATGCAGCCATTATTAATTTCACTGGATATGTACATAAGGCACTTGACCAGGGTCAGCTGACTGGGGCAATCTTTATAGACCTAACCAAAGCCTTTGACCTCGTGAACCACCAGCTGCTGCTTCACAGGTTAAAACTCATTGTACCCTACAGTTCCGTATGAAGTCCAAACCATCCATTGATTCTCCTGATACAAAATGGCTGCCCAGGGTATAATGTGTTAAGAGGCCTAGGGCTGTCCCCTGGCTCAGTCCAATGGTTCTTGAGCTATTTATCCAAGCGATCTCAAAAAGTCTGAATTAACGGTGCTACCTCCAACACCTGTGAGGTATCAGTAGGTGTACCCCAGGGGTCTATACTGGGCCCTCTCCTCTACTGCATCTTTGTGAACCACCTCCCTGATGCCTGCCCCACGTCTGAGATCCTGCTATATGCAGACGACACAGCGCTATTCTCACAAAACTCCTGCCAGGAAGCACTGACTGAGGACTTGCAGAACAACTGTAATGTACTACAGGAATGGTTCAAGGACAGCATGCTGGTGCTCAATAGTAAAAAAAAACCAAGGCAGTGCTCTTTGCCGGACAACATAAGAGGAGGTCAACCGCACCTCTCTCAATTGCCTGCAGCTCTCACACCACCCTGGAGCAGATAACTTCCTTCTGGTATCTTGGTCTCACCATAGAGGAGTCCCTATTGTTCGATGAACATACACATATTACCATGGCGGTCAATAGGAAACTAGGGGCTCTTTACAGGCACCGGTTCTATCTTACTACCGAGGCCAGGGCACAGGCCGTTAGAGGTACAATCCTTCCAATCCTGGACTATGGGAATGTAGTCTATGGGGCCGCCACTGAAACCAGCCTGCTCAAATTGCATGCCTCATTAAATAAAACCTGTAGATTTGCGTTGGGGGCAGATCGCCTAGTGCATACATGTGAACTGTACATACGGACTGAATGGCTCCCACTTATGGACTGCATTAAGCTCCATGCCTGCATCTTGGGACAGAAGGCCCTACCCGGACTTGCACCTCCTTCTATACAAGCCTTATTCCATCCTACTCCAGCAGAACACTCCACAAGAAGTGTTGCCAAACATGTATTAGCTGTTCCATTCAGAAGGACTGCCTTGGGGAGATGAGCCTTTGCTGTTAGGGCTCCTGCTTGGATGAATGAGCTACCAACCGCCACCACAAGCCTTACCTAACTTGGGCCTTTCAAGTCCAAGCTAAGGAAGTCTATCCACCCTCCTGTACATTGCTATTGTCACTCTTAACCCACGAGCCAGTATGCCTCTGTTCCCCAAAGCCATGCTCCTGTATGCTGCCACAGCCACTCTTAGCCTAGCAGGTACCAGAACCCTAGGCTTGCCAAGGTTCTTCTTTCACTCTACAATCTGATGCAAAACTCTCTGCTCACCACCTGCCCATGTCTGCTCACCTTTCTCCTCTCACACTCTCCCTGACAAACCTTCACCTGCTGACCTCCTTACACCACCCACCTTTGAGCCTACCGTCATCCCCCTCCTCTGATTCCTCTTCTCCTACCTAATCCTGATTGGTTCCCTCTACCCTTTCTGACTATTATGCCTAGGCTGACTCCTCTGGCTATAGCCTAGTAACCTTTAGGTATCAGTTTTGATGAACAGCTTGATCTCCTGTTTCCTCCCAATACAAGATCCTACCTAGCTTCCACCTCTGATTTTTTCTCAAACTAGCACCTAACTCTGACTTAAGTACTTAATTGTATGACATGACATGTGAACCCAACCCCATTTTCTACGTACCCTTGTTCTGGTTATGTGTTGTTATCTGCCTATGTTATCCTACATTGTTATGCTATTGCCAATGTTTACTGATTTCTCCTGTTCACATTTTTCTTACTATTAGATGTTCTTGACAATGCCTATTAAGCTGCTACTGACTTCAAACTTATGTACCCTCCCCTACCCTTGTGACGATGATCCTTTGTAAATGAGCTTTTAGCTCAAAGGTTGTAATTCTGATTACTAAATAAATAAATAAGTTGGTTAACAAATGTGCTTATATAGGGGTTTTGATACTCTTGTGTTTTCCTCATTAACATAAAAAAAGGTGGCAGAATTTCAAAACAAGTGGTTTAACGACACATTGATTTCTTTTTTTTTTTTCAATCCGGTCCTGCTTTTGAGTTCTTTATTTTTACCTGTGCATCGAACAGATCTGATGCACAGGTAAGAACCAATCAAAATGCAGGATTTTCTCTCCCCGCTTTATAAACTGATTTATAACATGGAGTTCATGAGGTACTGACGTGATTGGGTGACTGGAATCAGCTGACAGTCCATTAATGCACATTATTAGCACACCCAAAGTGATATGGTCCAGCCTGTATGGGATTACGGGGCAGGACAGCACTTCTTTCAGAGACTGCGGCATGAAACTGAGCAGCAGCCATTTGTAAACAGAGTTAAGTGGCACAGTGTGCCTCATTTAGCATAGCTGTAGCTGCCTCGTGCTGTGCAGCTCAATCCTCACATACTGTTTACAATCCCAGCTCGTTCGATTGTGTGGCTGTGGTCTCCGTAGCAGGGAAGGCCTACCGGGTCAATATATCGTACACTTAATAGTGTATGACAAAACCCCGAAACTGCAACAGTGCAGTATAGGACAGCGAGAGGGTGCAATACCATGAATGGGTCTGTGCGTGGTACTGCATCCTATCACTGTCCCAGGCAGAGGATAAGACCTCTGCTGGGACAGGGTTCTGCTGAGCAGCTGCTGTGGCTCGATGGGATGTGCCACTGGCAGCAAGGGACACAGGTGGAGCGTTTGGGACCAGGTTCGATTCCTGGTCCCAGGTGCCATAAATGTTTCGCGATATTTACTCTACCCGAGTTAGTTACTGTAACCCCCTCCCGAGTTAGTTATTTTAGTTTGGGGGTTGGGGGGGTGCAGCCCCGGGGTTTGGGGAGGGTGGAGTCCCCTCCAAAAAAAAGACTTATGCCACATGTAATATATTGCGCTGTACTGGCAGTGCGGTATTTGCATGCGACATTATGACTCCGTGCCCAGAGAAGGTGCTATCTCTCCTGCAGTCTTACATGTTGTAACGGTCTTGAGTCCCCAGGCCCCCAACCCATCCACAGTCAACATCTTGACATAATGTTCAGCTTGCAGCTCTGTCTCTCCCCACCCACCCACCCAGCAGACCTCGAAGCACTGAGTGCACAGTGAAGCAACAGTGGGCACTCGCTGCAGAATCTACTCCCGTCCGAGATCAGGTGGCTGGCTCCTCTGACCAAGGTTTCTGATCCCATCCCCTTAATTATAGAGGCCTTAAAAAATTCAGAGAAGTGGACTTCCAATGTCCTAAAGAGGTTGGCTGCTGCTGGGAGGCTTAAGGAGAGCACTGAAACTGGTGGTCTTTAAAAAAGGCTCTGCTTTTACCCTATTTTATATCTCAGAGAACTGAAGTCATGCCAGATGACTTTGAAATATTTATTAGCAACTGCCCACAGGAAGATTTAAGTTAGTGCAGCTTTAATACAATATTGATAAAAATTTAGACTCAAGCCACATGAACTATATTTACTGAAACAATTTTACCAGGAAAGGCCTACAGAGCCATACCGGCTCATTTCTAGAAGTGTCCTGGGTGAAGGGGTTATATTGGAAGAACTATGCAGCATCAGTAATAAAGAATTTGAATGCAGGTTAAAATCGATGTTTAAAAAGGAATTGGTGCAGCATCATGGATATATCGACAATTACTAATCACTATGTAAACAGGCCAAGCAAATGAACAGCAGCGAGACTGAACAGGCAGAAGTGGTGCGAAACCCTTGAGAACAGAAATAGTTTAGCACATATGATACAGCTATACAATCTGCGTACAGTGAGTTGCAGCATGTCTGAATACAGATAGTGGGTGTGGTATAATATACAAAAAAAGACATACAGAGTGATAAGCCTAGACTGAGAACTAAGTGCGGGAGCACTTCATTTCCCCCAACAAAGTGGCAGGGCAGAAATTGTGGACCCCACACAGAAAATACAGGATACTGTGGGAAGGGGAGACACACAGGAGAGATACAGCATCTGGGGAAAAAAACAAACAAAAAATTTTGAAATGAGACAGTAACCAATCAAAATTAGACAAACTGGAAACAACTCAGGTGAGACCTTCAGCTCTCTCTCTTTCACAATTTGGCAGCACCTCCCCACGGTGAAAATTTCAAAGAAATACATTTGTTATTAAAAAAGATGTTATCTTTTGGTTGCATCGCTCACATTGCTAATACCTGCTGTGAAGTCAATCTTCTGCTTAAGACATTACAACCTGTTGCCACAGAAATTATGTTGATATTATAAACAGCAGATTATGACTTCAGGGCAGGAAAAGCAGCAGAAACAGATGAAGTACATGGGGCAAAGATCTCCTTTCCATGCAAATATCTCAAGTAACACTCAAATGGAAATGCCCTGTAATTCAAACATTTTTGTAATGTTACAAGACTGGATTCCGTCTTATGCCAACAATAAATTTTATTTGTAGAAAAATGGAAAAACCAAACAGATGATATGTGGCCCTGGTCACCGGAATACAGACCATATTGCTTTTCAAAGGTAACAGATGGAAGCAGAGGTGGGCAAGCCAGAAATGTTTCACTTAGTGCCAAGCCAGGGGTCTGGCTTGACACTATCAGCCAAAACACGAGGAGAGCCTTGGCTACTGCAGACTGTTCTCTACACAGGAGTTTAACATTTATTTTCAGACACTACGCTGACTGCTCAAGCTGACAATAATGCTTACTCTGAGCATAACTGGCTTGGCTTGACCTCAGCTCTGAAATGCTGATACAGGTCGAACTGAGCCAAGCCAGGCACTAAGCTCCAGCCAGGCTCGAGTCTGCCGTGGCTTGCCCACCTCTACATACAACGGGCACAGGACTAATCTGCACTGTAAGCATCCAGCTAATTTGTGCTAGGAAGAGATTTTTTTACCAGCAAGAAATGCAGAGATGTGTCACTATAGATTCAAAACTCTTTGGCAGATGAAAACAAAGTGATGGTGGGACGTGGGGGTGGCTTACATAGATCACAGTGTGTCAGCATGCACGTATCAGTTTGAAGAAGGTCTATCTTAGCCGCTTCTGAAGGTTCTTGGTGTGGGTGGGGGTGAGCACAGAATTCAGGATTGTAGATCTGTGGAGGAGATTCATCTTAAAGAAAGAATAATGAAAAAAATGCCACTGAACTCCATTATTAACAAAAAAAAAAAAAACAATCTTGCCCACTCTTTCCCCCAGGCTTCCCTATTAGTAAAGTTATAATACTGCACAGATTTGGTAAGCTCAAAAAAAAAAAAGGATCACTTACAATGTACTGGAAGTCTGCATTTCAAAGGACAAGAACGAATTAATTCACTGTTTTTTGTTAAAAATACTGTAGTATTGCCAGAAGATTAATGTTGTTATAATATAAACTATTTCAGATTTACAAGATTTCTGGTGGGAGTACCCTAATACGGAATATGTTTTTTCTCTAAGGTTTATAGCTGTAATTATTCCTTATGTTCAGCTTATCACAGTACCATAATACGTTCCTTCATTCAATTACTATAAACTAAAGTCACAAAAGAGTTAGCTGGGATCAACACTGGTTCTACATCTGCTGTAAGGGCTAGTGGACCAACAATTAACATAATTTTCTTTCTAAAAGATCTGCATAAACAGTTTTATAGATACATATTTATATCAAAAAGATTTTACATGCATTCAAAAATCCCTTTCTGCTGTTAAAACCTAACAAATGTGTAAGCGCTTAGATCCAATATCAACTTAATACCAAACTCAAAAATTCGCAAAAGGTATGTCTGAAGGGCTGGCCTGTGGCATAGTGGGTGGGCGGCCCAAAGTCATGTCCCAGAGGCAGGTTGGCTGAAAGCACCATGACTGAGCAAATGTCCCCTCACTCGAAAAGGAGGAACCTCGGGGTCCGTTGCTGGTTGTGGAGGTAATGTGATCAGCACACCTGCAGCTAGTGTTGAGGGCACCCAAGACGCCCCCCAAGTGGGAGAGGCTTGAAACCTGAAGGAGGTCTTAGTCATGGGATGGGAATTTGGGGGGGGGGGGGATACAGATTTTAAATGCCAATTTATTTTAGCATTGTATGCACAGGTTACTGCAGTTTAAGTAGAAGTTTACTCGGTGAACACACTTGATAGCTGTACTTACTGACTTACTGCTTCATAAATCACCATTCCGTGTGCATCATTCTCCAAGTATCAAATTCTCTGGCTCCAGGGCTGAAATGAAATGGTTACTTATGCTCAGCTATAACTGTGTTACTTCTAGAGGTATTTTTCCATAGCCACACACACAGCAAAGTTCTGGGCTCCTGCAGCTGGCACCCAGAAACTGTCCAATCTGATTCAAACTGCAACTGTATGTGTGCCTGCACCTATCAAGGGAGATGCACTTGCAAGCAATTTAAAACAGTTCTGTTACGTATACCATACCCAACTAGCCCAGAGGGTAGTTGTTGGCTATGGATGATTACCTCTAGGAGACACAATTATGAGTGAATAACCTTGTCTTCTAACCGAGGATTCATCCATAGCCACTCACTTTGCATTGACAAACAGCAGTACAGGCTGGAGGAGGGAAATACTGAAGCTACTGTATCTGAGAAATAACCTCTTCAGTACAGCTAAACTAAAATCTGCTTCCTTTCCATACTGTAGGTCAACACTGGAAAGTAAGGGTAGATGCCTGATGGCTATTTCATAGATTTCAGCGAAGAGAACTGACCAAGAGGCTGACAAAGCCATGGACACACATAGTGAAATGGTCACGTAGTCCCTCAGTGACAAGGCGTGAGAGGCAAGCAAATAAGGATGTATGATACAGAAAACTATCCAGCAAACTAGGGTCTTTTTGACAATAGGGAGGCCTGGAGAGGTGCCTCCACTGGGCACAAACATCTGTTTAAATTGATCCTCTGATGGGCTCTGTTCTGTTGAGATAAGAAGCTCAGTGCTCATTTAACATCCAGGTGGAGGGTGAATTCACCTCTGTCAGCAAAAGGCATAGGAAAGAAAACAGTGAGCGCAATGAACTGGTTGACAAGGAAAGAACCATGGGTAAGTTCTAAGGACTACCATATCCTTGTGAAAAGCAAAAAACCAGGCACAGTGCCTGAATCTTATTTTGCACCCAAGTCACAAAAAGGATGTGAAATGCGTGACTTGCATAAATCTGGTTGCGAAGCCCTGATTCCAATGTCAGTCTGTACCAAATGGTATCAATAGCCCCTTCCCACCACTGTCCACGAGTGGGCATTTTGGGGGCAGTGCTATGTCAGATGCTGAAAACCAAGGATGCTAGGGCAAGGATACAGTTCTGCTATCATCCTGACTGTGTAGGTTATTTCACAGTGAAGAAAGCAGGGTCCTTGCCACATCCCTTACCATGACAGGTTCTAGCTTGATTTTGTCTGTACAGTGGCTCCAGGTAGCAGGCTGGAATGAAAGAACTGAAGGCATTCCCCAGCCATAAAGGTAGATCGTTTACCAGCATCCATGTTTGCACTTGCTTCCTTGGCTTTCTACAGGAAGGATTCAACATAATGCTCTAAGGGCTAGTACCATTTTTATTTTATTTTATGTTATAATTTTTGGTCAAGAAAGATGTAATAATCTGAGACTCGTTTCCAGGTACGTCCTGGCTGCACAGGGAAGTTAAGTGACTTGCTCATGGTCATACAGTATGCACGTGATGGCTGTGTGGTTCAAACCCAGTTCTCTAGGTTTGCATACTATCTCCAAATGAGAGGTAATTTACTCTGCTACAGATCCTATAATCGGTTTTTCTCTGGGTAGTCAAACTAGCGATCATACTGTGCCTCAAGCTTCAATACAATTAAACATCAGCTGTAAATCTGAAGTACAGTCTCCAATCAGATGCAGCCATGCCAAACTGCACTAAATGCAAAAAGGTCTCCCAAGGGGCAAAATAGAAGACTGCAAGTTGTGCTGGTATTTGTCTGCATAAACTAGGTACCTGGCTTGTCTAAACACTAGTGAGGCATTAAGAATTGTCCCAAAATACCCATCCTATGATTGTTATTTTCTGTCAGAGTGGCAGAAATAACTGCCGTGGACTTCTCAGCTGCTTCTGCTGCAAATACAATGCCCTCAGTCACTGACAGAGAATGATGGAAATCATGACCCTCCTTAAGGACAGCATACCTTCTGTCAATTTTCTTGTTCATCAAGGCAACTGATTTAGTTATTTCTGTATCTTCTTAGCTAGGGACAGAAAACTAGAGCAATGGGCAACTTGAGTTTACCAGACCAGGTTTTGCCCAGGAGATCAAGAAACTAAAATTCGCAGATTCTGAATATTTAACAGTGACTTCAAGATTTATGGCCATGTGACTCATAAGGAACAATATGAGGAGGTGTCTTCCAGAAAGTTGGGGGGGAGGCGTAAGAGAGGTACTCTTAAAGTCATCAGCTCTTCACACATCAGAGGTGGTGTTCAATTCAGATATGAATCCCATTTTGCAGAATCATCCTGTGGACCAGGGGCAGCTGCCCCTACAGCTTGACAAGGCATCACCACAGTAAACATGAGCAGATGCCACATCAGATCTTTGTAACGTTGATACAACTTGCGTCAGAGCCTCTCCTCACCTGAGGAGGAAGATGAATAGCGGTGGCGCCACTTGCCTGAATGCCAAGAGCACAAAAGTTTGAGGTTGATGTGGGCTGCTCAACTCAGGACCATGGGATTGATACTGCAATCTCGACTGCTGGGGCTGCCGCTGGCAGGTCTCTGAGGGGGCCGGCGAGAGTTGAGGCTCTCATGGTTTGGAAGATTCTGTGTGAGAGGTGGTCGATCAGCAGACTGGTCCGTCCCTCCTTGGGAGGTGAAAGGCAGGACCAGAGTCCTAGATAAGGAAGTATCGGCCTCGTCTTGCGACAACAGGTCGACTGGCTCGAAAAAATCTCAGCCAAAAGATCGACCTGCGTCTTGACCAACTGGCCCAATTGGGAGACCGTGGACCCGGCGGGCTGGGCCGAAGAATTGACCAAAGTCAGAACCTCCGAGGAAGTGCGGGAATCAAAGGCCCAGAGTGCTCGCAATCCCACGGTCGATGGTGAGACCTTTTCTTGATCTCTTTCTTCTATTTTAATTTAGACTTAGTGCCCGAGGAGGAACCCAGCCCATGGGCGGCAAGGGCCAGGCACAAGTCCTTGAATGCCCCCATAAAAGAAGCACCAAGGAGAGAGGCAAAAAGGCCATAGCCGAGGATGATTGTGCTGCAGCCTGGGCCACAGCTTCTTCAAATGCTGTAAGCTGTTCAGTGGACCCTGCAGCCGCGGAGACCACATGACGAGCATCCTTGGACTTAACAGGAGGATCCCGGTTGTACGGTCATCCCAACAGAAGGCAATCATGACGGTCTTCTAAAGTTGACGGATGCAGGGTGTGGCACAGGCCTCAAGCCTGGATAGAGTGCTTATGGCCCAGGCAGTAAACGACCATGGTGTGCGGATCTGTCAGAGACATTTTCTGCCCACAGGTGCATTTCTTGAATCCCGGCGCTGACTTCGCTTCATCCATAACGGATGATGAGAAGGATTCACTTGAAGACAAGATTTTTTCTAAACTAAAAGTTTTAATAAGCAAAGGGCCTACTCACCACAAGAGAAATAAGGAGGGAACCTTCTTCTTCCAGCGGAAAGGAAGATCTGACATCACGGAGCGGTGCTAGGGGAGTTACCACCCCAGGAGTCGAAATCAAGTTTTACAGCCACTAGCCAGCAAGGCTAGTGACTGGGAAAATCCACTAGCCCCACAGACTTTTCCACTGGCCCAGCTGGTGTACCTATTGAAACGTTGGCTTCTCCAGTACAAGCCCGCAGGGCTAGTTAAAGGAAAATCTTGCTAGCGCAGAACAAAATCTACCAGCATTTGTTTAGTGGGCTGGTACCAATTTTAACCCCTGCACATGAGTGGGTGGGAGGAGCCAGCTTGAAGATGTTCTGGCAGAATTTAAAGTGGAAAGGAACACTGCCTGAAGTGTGGATTATACGTCACATCCATATCTCTAAAATTGTGTTTACTGAATTTTCTCCAGCTCCAGGAACCAACAGTAAACTATAGAAAAGATGACATTTTCAATCAGATAAAACATATATACCCTAAACTGATGCAGAGTACAACATTTTAACTAAAACTGCATAGTTATGTTTTATTTAATAACAATAATAAACATAGCCATGCAGGTCTGGAACAGTACTCTGTGTCATCTGAAGTTTTCAGTGGAGAAATAAATCAGCCTTTTGAACACTAGCGGAAGCATGACCACTGCACTGAGTTTGAGTTTGCACGCTTTTGAAATTCTGTCTTTAGGGCAACAACTCAGACATGATATAACTGAAGACTCGCATGGCATCACTAGCAAACTCCTGGTGTTAGAACCTGAGGTACCCCCAAGGGTAGACCTGCTGGCAAAACAGTAAGAATCTGACTCTCTGGAATAAGGGCCACAGACAAAAGAGCAGGATTCTGCTGCTCCCAATGACCCAGCCACATTAACAACTGCAGATGTAGTGAATGAAAACTAGCAGCTGAAACCAAACCAATCTGAACCAGGTATAGGACTGAGACCCAAACTGGGGTTCAAGGGGCTCAATTTTCCCTGGCCCAAAGAACAGGCCCTAAGCAGAGGCAGAAGTAGGGCTGGTTACACAAAGCTCCCAACCTGAACCAGCTTTTCTTGTGGTGGGGATTCAAGGTAGTGACTAGCCTGGGAAGGCATGTGTCACTAGAACCACATCTTCTTGTGGATTGTGAACTGAGACCAGGCCTGGTACCGGGACCGAGACAGACTCTGTATCCAACAGCAAGTTGGCATTTGCTACTGATGAAGGTTGGAGCTGGAGGTCACATGGTTTTGGAACTGGAGGGGTCCACTCCTCAGCATTGAAATCAAGAGGCTTTTCACCCAATCTGACTGAGGGGGCATAGTCCTTGGAGGACTGGCGCAGATTTAAGTTGGCTGATCTAAACTAAATTATCCCCTTTTGGGTTCCTGACATAGAAACACATAATTTGATGGCAGATAAGGATCACTTGGCCCATCCAGTCTGAGTTGAGCTGGCAGCGGTGAACTTACTTCCTGGGGTTCCACCAGCTTCTTGTCTTGACCCTCCTTCGATTTCCAGATTATTTTGAAGAAGCTGGAGCAACATGTAAAATTCTCGGCAAAGTCTGGACCCAGGCACTCACTGTGGCCATCAACCAATAGCATGGCTTCATGACACTTAGTGTACATTTTAGATCCTTTTGAATGATTCAGCCATAGGAAGATCATGACAGAGGAGGGCCCCTTCGGAGGACAATGCAGTGCCGTAAAGAAAAAAAATATATAGGTAAAACCTATGTAAATCTGAAACCTTTAGGGCTGAGGCAGCAGTTGAAACAGAGAATGGTGCTGAAAACTTTGCAACACAGAGCTGAACCAAGGTGCAGCAGATCCCTATGGCAGAAAGAAAAGACCTGATGATTGGACGAAACTGTGGGTGAATAATGGAGGCATGCACACAGTTGCCACACCAACTGAGATTGGAGGGGGGTAGATTCAGGAGAGAGATGAGGAGACATTTTTTCACGGAAAGAGTGGTGGACAAGTGAAACTCCTTGCCGGGTGAGGTAGTGGCCTGCAAGACGGTGGAGCAGCTTCAAGAGGGTTGGGATAGGGTAAGGAGTAATAGGATGGGGGAAGGGTGGGGCAGCAGCATTATAAGGTGCTAGCTGAGCACTCGATAGACCATGAGGCCTGTTTCTGCTGGCATTTTCGGATGTTTGTGTGTAAAGTGTGTGCTTATGGATGAATCCTCATTGTTAGAGATTTCCAGTTTTCCAGATACGTTAAAACAGATGAGAGACAGTTAATGCACAGAAACCCAGGTGAAAACCTTCATCAAGCCTTAAGATTAATTATGTAAGGAAAATGCTGTAACAGTTCCAAGTGATATCAGGGTGGTGAGCTTATCTGTACAAGCATGTTAACTTACTGTATAAAGACCACTGTGAAAACAAGAACATTCTTGTAAGCTAGCGGATAATTATTGCATTCTGAAACCCAAGAGCCTTGTGACTGATTTCACAGTTGTAGCACTATTTTTCTATGTGAAAAAACTCTTGGGTACAATACATACCAACTTTGTTAAATATGGTTAAAGTGCTGATATAACACTTTTTAGTTCAAGTACTGTACTTGATACCACTGCAGTGTACAAAGTTCAGGTAAAACTGGTTGATGCAAGTGTGTTTTAGTTACCTTCTTGTAAAAAAAAAAAAAAAACATTTATTAAACTGTAAATAAAAAAGGCAAACATGGCTGCAAGAAATTGTCAGGAGATGGGATCACAACCACAGTTAATTTTGCAAACCTATTTTATTGGGGTATGTAGCTTTTCTATCAGTTTTAATGAAGTAGACTGCTTGAAATGTTCAAACTGATGACAGCATTATACAGCATGTAATTTATAACTAGAAAAACTAGTGAGATGTAATTTATTTAAGAATATACTGTACAGTAGTTGCAAAAATAAAGGTTACTCACCTGTAACTGTAGTTCTAGGAGTGGTATATGGTGTACATCCACACTTCTGGCAGACTCTTTTCCCTTTAAGACTCTGGCAGAAAGGTCTTCAAGCTGGGTCCTCCCTCCCACCCACCACGCCCGGTGGGTATCCTCTTGGCACCACCCCGTGGTGTCAGATCTTGCACGCTAAAAGCAAGAAACAGTGCGCCACTGCCAGGGGAGGTCAGGTGAGCTGTGTGGATGTACACCATATACCACTCCTAGAACTATGGTTACAGGTGAGTAACCCTTATTTTTATGGCCGTGGATATGGTGTACTGTCTACACTTCTGGCACACTCCTCGCAGTTCTTTGGGAGGTGGGGGCGAGGTGCACACTCCATGTTAAGGGGGAGAGACTGGTGAACCGAGGCCCCAAAACCGACATCCTTGTGTAACTTAAGGTTGATATGGTAATGAGTGATGAAGGTGTGTGCTGACTTCCAGGTAGCCGCCCTGCAGATCTCCTGAATAGGGACATCCCTGGAAGCAGCCATCGAAGCAGCAGGGATGTCTGGTGGAATGAACCATAAGTCCAGCAGGGGGCTCCCTATCACCCAACCTATAGCTAGGCTTGCCAGGATTCAATTTTAATTTTTTTTGATTTTCGACTGAAAATATCGATTTTATTTTTTAGCATTTGTTCCAGTTTTTATTGATGTAATCGTTCACATATGGGAGAAATTCTGACTATTTAACACAATCTTAAGATTTTTATCGATTGTATGAAATCTGCTGTATTAGCACAGTTTATGATGAAGTTAAAGGTACATAGTCCATAGATTGCATCTTGCGACCTGAGTCTCTCCCGACAGCTGCTCTCCTTGTGAAAATACTATGCTAAACACCTTGTCTAAAACAAGGAATCGTTGGAGAAAAAGGTAAGAGCTCAAAATATTCTCACCGAGCTGTACGAATGCTGATTGCCAGCTAGAATTATGATTTTTTTAGATGGGAAAGCACCCCCCCACAATTCAGATGTTTCGATTTTTTTTTTCTACCTGCCTTCCCCGCTTCTTCCGCTGCCTGCCTACGGTCTCTTGCAGACTCGAGTGCCTACCCGCCAACGGTTCATTCCTGCAGAGTCCGTGACACAAGTGGCAGCAGTGAAGCAGAGTGCTTGATGAGCAGCAGCAGTGGGGCATAGTCCCCTGACATGAGTGGCAGCAGTGGGGCAGAGTCCCCGACATGAGTAGTAGGAGCGGGGCACAGTCCCCTGATGTGAGTGGCAGCAGTGGGGCAGAGTCCACGACATGAACAGCAGCAGTGAGACAGTCTCTCCTGATTTTAAAATCGATGTTTATCGCTTTTTATCGATATTTATTTAATCCTGGCAAGCCTACCTATAGCAGAGGAGTATGCAGAAGACTATTCAGCTGTCAACTAACTGCCTGCTTGGCTGCCTGTCTGCCACGTGCCGCTTCCACGTAGGTGGCAAACAGCTGGCGAACCTCTGCCCAAACTCCAGCCACAATGTTCCTTGTAGTAAGTGAGCATTCGCCTCGGGTCCAATGAATGTAGCCTGTGCTCGGCCTCTGAGGTTGGACTGGAGAAGTACACTGGAGATTAATCACCTGGTTAAGGAGGAACTCCAAAAAAAAACCTTCAGGAGGACCCCCCCCCCAATTGTTTAACCAGGTGAGACACACTAAGCTGAAAGCTTGTTTACAGGTGCAACCTGGGAGCACAGGGAAGTTTAGTGACTTGCTCAGGGTCACACAGTATGCAAGTGGGGGCTTTGGGATTCAAACCCAGGTCTCCAGATTTGCAGCTCGGAGCCTTAAACCACTGCACTATACTGCCTCCCTAACTTCAAGTCGGGGTGCAGGACAACCCTGTCCTTGTGGAAGACCAGGTAAGGAGACTCTACCAAGAGCACCTGGAGCTCACTTGTTGTTCTGGCAGATGTGCTAGCCACAAGAAGGCAGTCTTCAATGCCAGGTGGGGGATATGACACCTGTGCATGGGTTCAAATGACTTGCTCATAAGCATAGCCAAGACCAGCAGCAAGTCCCAAGGTGGTGGTGGCTCATGCACTGGTGGGGGACAAGTGGTCAAGGCCTTTGAAAAAGCATCTGACCACCTTCTCCTGAGTCACCGTTGGCATAGCGGCCCATGCCCCGTATGCTGAGATTGCAGCCACGTGCACCTTGAGGGTCACTGAATGAAGGCCAAACTGGGAGAGGGACCAAACGTAGTCCAGAATGCTCATCACTGAGCAGGGCAAGTGGTCTAGCTCCTTGCCCTAACACCAAATGGAGAATCTCTTCCATTTACAGGTGTAGCACTGGTGAGTCGACTGTTTCTGCGAGGCCTCGATGACATGGAAGACCTCGAAAGAGAGACCCAAAGTATGGAACTCTAGACACTCAGGAACCAGGCCATCAGGTGCAGGGACTGAAGGTGTGAGTGAAGGACCTTCCCATGTGAGTAGGAGAGCTGGTCTGGATGGAGGGGCAATTGCCAAGGAGGTCTGCGGCTGAGGAGATCAGGGTACCAGAACTGGTATGGCCAGTATGAAGCCACCAGGATCATCCAAGCCTTGTCCCTCTGCACCCTGATCAGCACCCCGCTGATCAAGGGAATGGGAAGTAAGGAATACATGATGCCTGGGGTCCAGTTTTCGCAAAGGCATTCCTCAGCAGTGTCCCGCACTGAGGAGGGGGCAGTTACAGAACAGTCTCAGCTTTGCATTCTCCCGGGAGGCAAATAGGTCAATCTGGGGAGTGTCCCCACTGGGAGAACAGGTGATCGACTACATCCTGGTGAAGGGATCACTGAGATGCCTTGCCTACTCGGCTGAGGGTGTCTGCCAGCTGGCTGGATACACCGGCCATATGAATCACCAGAAAGCTGGCATCCAGGCTGTGAGTGAGGGTCCATAAGTGGAGAGCTTCCTGAGACAGTGGAAGGGTTTGCATCCCCCTTGCTTGTTGAGGTAGCATATGGTCATTATGTTGTCTGTCTGGACCTGGATGACCTAACCCTGAATAACTGGAGCGAAGGTCAGCAGTGCTAGACGTACTGCACGGAGCTCCAACATGTTGATATGGCACAGGTATTTCTTGGGGGTCCAGAGCCCAAGGGCTCTGTGGTCCCCTAGGTGGGCCCCCCCCCCATCCTGACAGAGAGGCTTCGGTCATGAGAGTGACCGTTGGCTTTGGGCAAACAAACTGGACTCCTTCCTGGAGAGGTTCTGGAACGAGCCACCTCTGAATAGCATCCCACATCACCTGCATCACCGTGACCAGCTGGTCGAGGTGACTGAAATGCTGAGACCATTGACGGCCAGCTCCCATTGTAAAGGGATGCATCTCAGTGGGCCTACCGGATCACGCTGGTGCAGGACACCATGTACTCCAGCAGGCTCAGGAAGTCCCAGGCAGGATGCGATTGTCCAACCTGAAATCACTGGGCAAAGGAGGTAAGATCCTCAACCCAGTCAGCTGGAAGTCAGGCCATGGCTCGAAGGGAGTTGAACTGTACCCCGATTAACTGGATAACTTGGCAAGGACTGAGTTCCGACTTGGCCTCATTGACCAAGAGCCCCAAGGCTGAGGAAGTCTTTAGGGCCAGGTCACTGGACTGTACCACCTCCGTCTTGGAGGAACCCAGAATCAGCCAATCATGCAAGTATGGGTATGCCCAGACCCCACGGCGCACAGGAAATCTGCCAACACTGCTATGAAGATTCTGGGGGCCGAGGAAAGGCCAAACAGCATAGCCTTGAACTCATAGAGAGTCCATTCTGAGCGCAATAGCAAGAAACACTGGTGGGGCAGACAGATGGGGATGTGGAAAAAGGCATCCTGAAGGTCTAGAGAGCAGAACCTCATGTCCTGCTCTAGAGACGGAATGATCTGATTCAGAGTGATCATTCAGAACTTGCGTAGTATTAGGAATCTGTTGAGGTCATGCAAGACCAGTATGGATCGCCACCCCCGCCGTCCGTTTTGGAGCCAGAAAGTATCCCTCTTTTTTCTGACTAAGGTTATCTTCCTACATTTCTTTTATTACATCTAGTGGCCCTCCAGGTCGTCTATCATACAGCATTTCAAATGGCGAAAAGCCTATTGATGCTCGTGGCACTTCTCTGTAAGCAAAAAGCAGGTAACGTAAGTATTGGTCCCAATCATCCTTTTCCTTTTTAACATGCATTTTAGGCGTAACAAGACCATCTGTTTGAGGGTGATAAGGGGAGTCTCTTATGGCGCTGATACCTAGCAATTGGTATCTTTCAGCAACGCAGCACCAAAATTACTACACTGATCAGTAATAATCTCTTTAGGTATGCTTACCCTGCTGAAAATTTTGGTAAGCTCTGCTGCCACTTTTGGGGCTGTGACAGTACACATAGGAACTGCCTCTGGGTATCGAGTGGCAAAGTCACATACAGTACTACCAAAATGAATCGACTGGACTTTTTACTTTAGTCTACCATGGCCATTGCAATTCTCTCAAAAGGCACATCTATCAAGGGCAGGGCCACCTTGCCTTTTTTACTGACTGGGGCTACTTTCTGACACTCGGCACAAGAACTGCAATAGGTAGCAACATCTTCATGAATTCCAGGCCAGTAAAATAATGTACAGCAATCCGGCAAGGGTGCAATCCCTCCCCGAGTGACCAGCCATATGACTATCATGTCTTATCTGTAATAACTCAGGTCTATACTTTTGTGGTATAACCAGTTGTTCTGTCTGTTTCTGCGGCTGACGATTAACACAAACAGTATAGTAGCCCACTACATTTTTTAAAACATTGGTTCACCGTGTTTTTGGTTTCACCCCCAGCTGCTTAAAATAACCCTGGAGAGAACCATCTTTAGTTTGCTCTGAAACAAAATCATAATCAGTTATCAGTTTAGCGTCAGCATTCACCCCTTATGTCCATCAGTCTTTTGTTACCACTGTTCTTCAGGCGTCTTCTTTCTTTCCTGGACTTCTGGATCCTGGATCTGTACTCAAAGAAGTCCAAGTCAAAATCACGAAAGGAAAAGAGTCTCCAGCATCTGAGATTTTCTTTGCTGTGCTCTTGTAATCACAGCTGCTGAAACTGCAGGATTTGATCTCTTTGTGATTAACTCACTAAATCCTGAAAAGTAATTTCCAACAATCACAGGTGCAGGTAACTTAGGTACTACCTCCATTTTCATTTTGTGCAACATCCCATTAATATTCAGAGTCACTTGGGTGGTGGAATAGTATCAAGTGTTCCTGAGGATGCAGATGACACCAGTACCTGGTCCTTTTGCACAGTGTTTTCCCAGCATTTCAACATGCACTAGGGTCTGTCTGCTTCCCGAATCAATAAGTCCCTTCACAGTCTTATCTTCCACCTTGGCATCTGTTAAGTACTTGCCTCAATTTGCTAAGGACAAATCTACTCCTGTGTCACTCTCCTTACCATGGCAGTTTCTTGCAATATAGTCTGACTTATTACAGTTATAACAAATAAAGTCTTTGGGTGCAGATTTGTTACCCCCACCGGAGTTCTTATCAGACTTGGAGTTAAATCGAGAAAAAGAGGGTCTCACCAGTGCCTGGCTGTTACCTCGCTGCTGTGGCGTCTGGCCATCTGGTAGTCTTCAACCAAAGAAAATAAAAATTATGTATCTACCGTAATTATGATCTTTCTGTGCAACTTCACCATTAATCACATATGGGTATATAGCCGGAGGTCATGACCCCGCGGGGGCTCTCTTTTCCTTTTTTTTTGGTAGGCAGAGCTGACACACTATCGGCAACGCCCTCGAGGCCAATGCATTACGTGGTGCTTGTGGGGTGGCCGTTAGGTGCTGTCGACTCCGCCTGCCTGCCAGTTCTAAGTCACCGGAGAGGTAAGAGGAAGGGAGTGGAGGGTGGAACAAGGAAGTCCAAGGGACAGAAAAAGAAAAAGATGTATACACTAAAAGGACAAATAACGACTGAGAGGACAGAAGAAGAAGAAGTCGGAAATTAAAGGGATTGTGAGGGGCCAGAATCTCTGAAAATAGAAGAGGGAGGTAGGGTGGGATAAGGATTTAGGAATTAGGATGAGAGGGGAGAAAGGTTAACCCACATCCCGGACCTTGATCCATCTCCAGACTGCATAGGAACTGCAAGGAGTAGCGAAAGGCTTCTTGCCAGAATTCAGGGCACAGAATCAGTGGCAAAACTCCACATAAGAAAATCGGCTATTCTGGGGGAGGACAGGACACAGAGAATTGTCACCCTCTCAAGAAAAGATTTTGGTGAAAATGGAAGTTTTTTTTTTTTTTTAGTAAAGGATACGTCCAAGGACAAGAAGAATAACATGGACGGGAACAAGGAGGAGGAGAGAATGGAGGACAACTGCCAAATCCCACCCCACAGGGGTGGAACTAATGCACTGGAGGAGTGCCCCCCATGCTGACCACTCTCCCCAGAACATTATCCCCAACATGCCCCTGTTTACCCCACTCCTGACAAAGAAAGGAGGGGGCGAGGCTGGGCAAAGAGAGGGAGGGGGACCCAGAGACTGAGGCCCGGGGGATGGAGGGCGGGGATTGTGATGAATGGTGAAAGATACACAGAAAGATCCCATAATTATGGTAGAGTCGTAATTTTATATCTATCTGTGTCCAATCTACCATTCATCTATATGGAAGTGATGCAGAGCCCCCGAGAAGGGGGTCTTCTTTAACTCTAAGGGTTAGCTCTCAGTTGGGTGACACACTAGAGGAGAACTTCCAGGGGCCTGAAGGAGCCCAGGGTGGGGAGAGTGAGACGGGGACCCCCCAGAGGGGGAAGGAAGCTGCCCCGACAAACGCCGTCTCGCTCTATGGGAGAAGAGACAGGTTCTCTGGTGAGTGGAGTTAATCACCCTACGCCAGGCCAAGGGTGACAACCGGAAAAGACGCAGCCATGCCATCCGCCTGTAGATCGCTGTCCCTACGACCCTGGTAGCTACCTCATTGGCATCACAGGATGCCCTCGCATGGTGCCTTGCTACCTCCAGGCCACACGCAGAGAGTGCAATGGCTTGTCTGGTTTACTCCGTGTCAGGCAACGAGGCTAGGAGCTGACACAGCCTGGACCACAAGAATTTGTCATAGGCTGCATAGTGGGCCTGATGTGCAGAAATAGAAAGCAACAAATGTGCCGAGTAGAAAGCCCTCCTACCCCAGAAGTAAAAATCTGAGGAGTCTTGATCTGGGGGCCTGTCACGGTGAAGGGCGCGAAGCCCATCGGGAGTGTCCAGCTGCGTCAATCCAGACTGCGGATGAGGCATGGAACCTGGAGACTCCGGGGGAGGGGCGCAATACCGCTGGCAGACATCCCTGGGGCAGGAACTCTGGAGAAGGGCCTCTGCCAGGAACGCAACGACACCTCCCGAAAGGGAGCAGGCCAGGGGGGCACCACAAGGGTGTCCTTGCTGAAATCGCCTAGAAAGGCGTGCGCCGAGTGCTCTGGATTGCTTAAAGTGGTAGGGGTGAGCTGCATGTCCTCCAACATCCTCACAATGAAACACTGACACTCTGCGAGATCAGCGGCTGGAGAGATGTGGACAGAAGGCTCCTCTCCCCCAGAAGGGGGATGAAGAGTTGGAGGACGCCAATTGCTCAGAGGGTGGATGCTCAGGGTGGAGGTTGAAAACCTGTCTGTCCATTGCCCTTACATAAGCGGGGAACCAAGCAGCCACTGCCCTGAACTGCTCCCAGGAGAGAGGCCTGCTAGGACCAAGGATGACGGGGAGCACAGGAGAATGTGGCACAGGGATGGGGACAGAGCCGAGAAGAGAAGTCGGCTGACCTCCGCCTGGGCTAGGGAGTGGATCAGGAGCACCCGTAGAACAAGGTGCTCCGGAAGACTCCACAGCCGACAGCTGAACAACCATTTCGGTACTGCCTTGGCTGTGCCCAGAAGAATCCCCACTGTGAGGTGAGCGGGGCCGTATAGGTCCAGAAGGATGGTCCCCTATCTCAAAAGAATGGGGCTCCCTCAAAGAGAGCGAGGAGGAAGAGCGTAGATCCGCATAGCTGCTTCTCCCAGAGCCCGGGTGGGCTCCAGAAAAAGATCGCTGCACAGAACCCATTCCCCTCGACTCCTCGGAATCCGAGAGAGTCCTCCTCGTCGAGAGGGCCAGCCTAGGTAGCTGACAGCCCTGATCAGCACTCAAAGGAGCTAACCAAGGCACAGTACCCACCCCTCCCATTGGTGCCATGATCGACCCCAAAGCTGGGTGATCCAGGCACACCACACGAGGGGGTACCACTGCTGAGGGGACAGTGAACCCACAGAGACCGGGCTGCAGAGCAATAGTGGCCTGCACCACTGCTTGCTGGTCAGCACCCCTGACCCCAGTCTTGGCAGCCACCGACCTCACCTCAGAAGGGGGCTGACTCCGGTCTGTCGAAGACACTACAGGGCTGCCCACCCCAGCAGCCAACTCCAAGGAATCAGACTGCCTGTCTGACTCAGAGTCTGACTCCACCTCCGAAGAGGTAGAGGTCGAGGCCCTGTGCCAGACCGTAGGAGGGCACCTGCTGCCATCCTTTCTAAATGGGGTGCCAGTAATGGAGACCGTGTCTGAGCTAGTACCAGTGTCCCCCGCAGCACTGCAAACGGTATCCAAGGAGGACAGAGCTCCAGCCCGGGCAGCAGCCCCGGAGTTGGAACCTGTCACGGCACCAAGGGCAGAGACTGCACCAATGACTGCTCAGACAGTGCTCTCGGCGAACGACACCGAGGTCAGGGGCAGCACCAACAACTGCGCCGAGGTCGGAAACCCGAACAGCACTGTCCAGCCCCACAGCACCGTGAATGTCACTGATGATGGTGCAGACAGTGGATTCTGAAGCCCCCACGGCGCCGTGCCCAGAGGCAGACATGGTGCCATGCTCAACCTCGGCGCCACGAATGGTGCAGAGGTGAGAAGAGGAAAAGGACGGAACCCTAGAGTCTCCCATGGTGCTAGCAGTATCAGCACCGTGAACGGCGCTGACAGCTGCCATGATGCTGAGAGACGAACTGGCACTGATGACGGCTCCAACAGGGCCCACGGCACCGCAAGCAGCGATGAGGCCCGAAATGGCACCGAGCAGCAGCGTCAAGGACAGTGCCGACCCCGGTCTTGCAAACCATGGGTCTGACACCAGGGGAGTCCTCACCACCGAAGGGGCGATTCCCATGGTGGCGCCTCCCGCCTGCCCCGCGGAAGGAGCGGACTGAGCCTCCTGCACCACAGAAGGAGCCTTGGCGATGGCCAGGCTACTAGAAGCTGAGGCTCCCTCCTCCTCGGTCCATACAGAACCGGGAGGGGGCCCTGAGGAAAGGCTGAGAGTACGTGGCTTGGCCCACCGAGTGTGCGCCCGACCCCGGAAAGTCAGCGGAGCTCAACCCACTTTCCAAGCGTGTTGTTCGATAACCTGGTGGTCCATGGAGAAACAGGCATCACACGAGTCCATGTTGTGATGTGGGCCAAGACACATAAGGCAACGGTCGTGCTGGTCGGTGATGCAAAATTTACGGCTGCAAGGTCACCGCCATATGTGGGGCTGTCCCGTCTTCTTGCCCTCCGACCAAGACATGACCTACGAGGAAAAAAACACCAAAACAGACTCGACGTCGCCAAGAATAAAATAATTAGAAAGGTCTTACCAAGCGACGTTGAGTAAGGCAACTAGAACTGGCAGGGAAGATGCCGATAGACTATGGCATGGAAGGAATGATCGATGGAGTTGAAAACTTTACTGTGTAGGCGTTAGGCCTTGAAGTTCTCTGGAGCTTCCCACGAGGCGACCTCGATGGCGGGAGATGAAGAGCTGGCAGGCTGGCGGAGTCGACAGCACCTAACGGCAATGAGTCTGCCTCGAGGGCAGCACAGATGGTGCGTCGGCTCCGCCTACCAAAAAAAAAAAAAAAAAGAGCCCCCCGGGGTCATGCCTCCGCCCATATACCCATATGTGATGAATGGTGAAGACTGACACAGATAAGATCAGCCTTTTCTACACTTTCTGGTCAGTGTCCTTTTACATACAATCACAACAAATGTGCCAGCAGAAACAGGCCACCCGGTCTATCTAAGTCTGCTCGAGTGTGCAGCTAGCACCCCTAGTTTGCAGCTGCCCCACCCTCCTTCCTTTTGTCATCCTATTGCCACCCCCCACCTCCCCCACCCTCACTCTTCCCTGTTCCCTGTCCCATGCCCTTTTAAAGCCGTTCACAGATTTACATGATACAACCCATTTCTGGTAGTGCGTTCCATTTTGCTACCACCCTCTCTGTGAAATAGTGTCTTGTCATTTCCCTCCTAAATCTACCCAAAGCTACACGTCTGTAGGCAGAATGCTCATGAACTGCTCCACTGCAGTTGTGTCAATGATCTGTGGGACTGTTCTCCTCTCTAGTTGGAGCCATTTAATAAGCAGTTCTCTGAGACTAGTGAAGGCTTCTCAAGGATTGTTGACTGAGTGGTACTTCAGGGATTGGAATCCTTGCATGTAGGTCTCTCCTGAGATATTACATCTTTTCAGGATTTCTCTTTTCACCAGGTCATAGTTTTCGGACAGTGCAGTGTCCATACTGCTGTAGGCAAGCTGGGCTTTACCTGTCAGGTAAGGTACCAGCCTGATTGTCCATTGCTGCTTTGGCCATTGGCAGGCTCTGGCAACTCTTTCAAAAGTTGTCAGGTATGCTTCAATATCATCCAAGGGACACAACTTTGTACGTTTAATGTCTTTTATGTTGATTGTGTCTTGTTGCTCTGCTGGACCTGTGCCAGATCCTCCGATGGCATGCAAGGCATCCAAGCCCTTGCTGCTCCTGTCACTGCACCTCTTCTCTGTTTCTCAAGTTGCTGCATTTCTTCTTTTCTCTGTGCCTCTAAGCATTGAATCACACTTTTGATACTATCTGTCATCAAGGCATTGGTCAGGAAGCATAGGAAAACCAGGAGCAGTTGTAAAATACGCAAGTAGAGTTTTATTATTATTAATGACAGTAAAATAAAAAATAAAAATTGTTCAGTATAACTATTTACAAAAGCAGTACACATACAGAGAACAAAGTCCTTCATCTGAGGGTGTCTCTAATTCCAAGTTTCAGCCTGTCCCCAGCAAAAGATTGCTGCTCTTTTTATAACAAGTCTTTGGCTGGGAACTTGTTAGGAGACTTCCTGTTTCTTATAAAATGTTCTTGTCAGTTTCTCTGTAGAGCAGGCTTGCAAACAGAACAGGGTCCCAAGCTGGCCTCCTGCTAACAGTTCTGCAAAAGAGTTCACAAATAAGCCTGAGAGGAGGTCAAGCTGCATCTCAGGGTTAACCCACTGAGTTCCAAATTGCTTTCAAGATGGCAGCCATGCTGGGTCAGCCACAAACTTAGCTCTGCAGATTTTGTGTTTTTATTTTATTCTGTTTATATGCTGAACTTTTTACATTTTAATGCTCTTTAGCCAAGTTTGGTAGTTTCATCGTTCCATGGTTGGCGTTCAGTCGGTCGAGGCTTGGGAACACGGAGCTTTGGAGTGGTGTTCTACAAAATTAATGGAGTTTTCAGTTGTGACGGGGAAATGCGCTGAGAGTCTGGGAATCACGGAAATTTGTTTAGAAGTATTTCTGTTCATGTTTGCTCCCATTTACCAGACTTGTTGGAGCCCGCATAATTAATGTTGTTTGACTATTGCCGGTATTAGTACTGATTTTTATCAGCTATCATCTTTCAGAGTCCTGGGTGTTGCCACAGAAAGTTTTGCTTGTTTGTTGGAGTTAGACAGGAAAACCCAATAATTCGAGTGTTGGGACTTGATCTGGTGCTCGAGGATCTTTTCAACTATTTGTTTTGTTGCTGTGCTGCGGCGTGTTGAAGAAAGAAGAGGAGAAGGAGGATGAGAGGTTCGCCAGCCAGCCAACCTAGAGGTGATTATGGGGTAGTAGCTGTTTTCCCCAGGAGGGTCAGGAGTACACAGGGCTTCCAGGGTCACGGGGTTGCCTGGTGGAGACTGGACTTTCCTCGGCAGTCCAGGTGGGAGGGAACATTTGCATATACTGGGACCTGCCCTGGGTTGGTGTGGGTTCTGGTTTCATCTGAACCAGGAAGAACTTTGCCACCTTCATTTTATAAATTTGACTAGTCTGACTGTTGCTGATTATCTTGAAGCTCTACCTGGCTTTTTGTCTACATCTGTGGGAAACTGTTTATTCATTCAAGTTTAGGAATTTTTAACTTATTTGGGGAGGCAGTGAGAGGGCCTCTATTTGGAGACTTTACTCTGCTCGACTGGATTTTGTCTGTGGAAAGGTGTATCTCGTTGGATTAATTTCAATGAAGAGGAGGTGGTAAGAGTCCTCCTCCTCATCAGCAAATCTTTCTTGGGAACTGTGTTACTGGTTAACTTGCCTTTCTGTGACTTCAATGAATAGGAGGTGGTGAGGGCCCTCCTCTTCTGCAAATCTGTCTTGGAAACTGTGCTACTGCCAAATTTTTCTTTTAGTGATTTTAATGTTCTGGAACATATTTGGCTTGCCATCTTTGTTTGGGACTTTGGTGACCAGCCTGACAGTTTAAACTTAATGTGTTTATTTATAATTTGTATTTTATTATAGTCCATATTATATTATAGTTTATTGTAGGTGTGGGGTGGGTGGGTAGTTATTTATATATTAGTAGTTTAATTTAGTTTAATTTTGGATACTCCATCCTCTCGGTGAGAGAGAGAGAGGAGGAGTTTCTGAAGGGGGGGTAAAGCATTTGCATTTTGTTTTCCTCCTTAGGCTGTGATTTCTGTTATTTTAATTTTTATTTATTTTTGCTGGTGTGTAAATACATTGTTTTAATATGTGTAAGGAGGGTCAAATGACGGTCAGGCAGTATTCCCCCACCAGGCTCAGGAAACTGCGCCCCTTTGACTGCCCTTATTTACCAAGAAAGACTTATAAACGCTGTCAATCCCCCAGGATTGCTAGGAAGTGCAGGAAGGGGTCAGGACTGGGTCTGGTGGGGAAATGGAAAAGGGAGGTCGTATTGGGGTGGTAGGGACCAAGCGACACCCTGTGGCGAAATGGTGCCAGGACAGAGGTAGTCCCTGTCTTGTTCCCATACCCAAGGGCCCAGAAATTGATGCTGGTCAGGAGTCGAGGTCTTCTCCAGCATCTCATCCAATCCGGCGGTGTTGTGTAATGCTAGGTCCATCAAAAACAAGACAGCTATTATAGCTGATCTTGTTGAAACGGTGGACCTGGCATGCATCACCGAGACCTGGCTGGACGAAAATGCAGGCCCAGTATTGGCATCTGCGGTTCTAGCTGGATTTTCAGTGATTCACCGCCCAAGGTTGGATTGTAGGGGTCGGGGTGTAGCCATCCTTTTTAAGACCGAACTAGGCCTTGTGGATGTTCCAGTGGGGACTACCAGATCCTTTGAGTGCGTCATGGGTGAGGGTGTAGGCTGCAGGATACTCCTCATTTACCATCCACTAGGTGATGGGGTTGTATTCCTGCAGGAGATTGCAGACTTCGTCGTCAACATGGGGTTGGAGTCTCCCAGATTGATAATTCTGAGGGACTTCAATGTCTGGGTCGATTATAAACTCTTGTAGTTTGGTCAAAACCTCCTCCAGTTAATGACAACACTGGGCCTTACACAGGTAGTTACCTCCTCTGCCTATATAGGAGGTCACTCATTGGTTCTGCTGTTCCTCCTGTGGATAGAGATAACTGACCTGAGGGTGGAACCAGTCGGTTGGTCTGACCATCACACCACAGGGTTTAGTTTTGAGGCCCCCCTAAATGAACTTACCCTTTTGGAGATGGCCCAGTACCACCCTTTAAGGGAAGTTACCCCAGACGGTCTATCGGCGGTACTGGACCTATCAGGATTGCTGAGTGAAAGCATGAGTCCAGGGGATCTTGTGCTAGCCTATAATAAGGTAGTAGGAGAGGCCTTGGACTTGATTGCTCCTGTTTGTGTTCGACCACTCACTCTTCGCCCAAGGTCCACTTGGTTTGATGGGTCCTTGAAGGAGTTGAGGCGGGTTGGTCGAAGGCTGGAGAGAGTATGGCGGACGTCAGGCCTGGATGCTGACAGGCTTAGATTTATAGAACATTATAAGGGATATCAATCAGAAATCACCAGTAAGAAGGCAGAGTTCCTGTCCAGGGAGATTTCTACTGCGCAGAACCGACCGGCTCAACTTTTTCAGACTGTTGACAGATTGTGCAATCCAATCTGTCTCCAGTCCGGAAGAGTTTTTTCACAAACTGAGTACGATAAGCTAGCTCGGTTTTTCGCTGATAAGGTGGCCAGCATCAGGTCCGGAATCGGCCCTGCTCTCTCTATGAGGAGTTACGGAGGTTGATGGGAGGTAGTGAGTACCCGGTCTGTCTGGAAGGATTTTAGCCGACTGGAATTCATGGACATTGTGAAGATTGTCCAGACTTTGCGCCCAACCTGCTGTAGTTTGGATCTGGGCCCTAACCCCCTCTTAGTGGGTTGTGTAGATATCATCTGCCCGATCCTAGCTGAAGTTGTATGGAGATTCTTGGAGAGGGGAATCTTTATGAACCCCCTAAAGAAGGCGGTCATTCGACCACTCCTTAAAAAACCCTCCTTAGACCCTGTCGATCCAGCTATCGACCGGTCTCTAACCTGCCCTTTGTGGGGAAGGTTATCAAGAAGGTGACTGCGCTGCAACTGGACGATCACTTGGTAACTCACAATGTCTATGAAGCTCTCCAGTCTGGTTTCAGAAAGAGGTATAGCATGGAGACTGCCCTTTAACCGGGTATTAAATGACCTCCTAGGGAGGTCCAGAGATCAAAAGGCTCATACCATCTTGGTCCTTCTCGACCTCTCAGCAACTTTTGACACTGTGGACCATGAGGTGCTTTTGGAAACCCTGTGGTTCCTTTGTGGACTGTCGGACATAGTCCTTGAATGGTTTTGATCCTTCCTTGTAGGAAGATCCCAGAGGGTGGTCACCGGAATTTATTCCTCTGACTCCCTCCCTGTCCTGCGGGGTGCTGCAGGGCTCCATATTGGTGCCCATATTGTTTGCAGTGTACATGCTGCCATTAGGAGACATCATCAGGTGATACGGCTTGAGTTTTCACTACTGTGCAGATGATACTCAGCTGTATATGTCCTTTGCGCCCAGACAGGTTGATGCGATCTTTATGCTAAACAGCTGCCTCTCAGAGATCAAAGAATGGATGAGCTCGAGTTGGTTGAGATTAAAACTGGATAAGACTGAGGTGCTGGTTTTGGATCTGGGTCGCCCAGGGGTGGGTCTTGGAGCTGGGCTCATGTTGGGCCTATGGCTCAATGGTGTCCAGCTCATTACCTCAGATTGAGTACATAAAATGTGCATTATTTTTGATGACGGCTTGACCCTGAAGTCTCAGGTGTCAGCCGTAGTCAAATCCTCATTTTACCATTTGAAGAATATCGCCCGGGTGAAACACTTGATTCCACCAGGCAACCTTCCAACATTGGTCAATGCCTTCATCACCACCCGTCTTGACTACTGCAATGCCCTCTACCTAGGCTGCCTGGGGCTGATATCCGCCGCATGCAGCTAGTGCAGAATGCTGCAGCCAGGCTGTTGACTGGTACCTCTAGGACCAGTCATATTACGCCTGTGTTGCGCGAACTGCATTGGCTGCCAGTTCAGTGGCAGATCACCTACAAGGCAGGCTTGCTTACCTTTAAAGCCCTACATGAACAGGAACCCGACTACCTGAAAGATCTCCCGACTCCTTACTCCCCCAATTGCCCTCTCCGATCCACCAAGGGACTGCTAGAGATTCCCAAGGTCTGCCTTAAAACATCAGTAGCCCGTGCTTTTTCATTTGCATCACCAACCTTGTGGAATTCTCTACCTCGTCGGTTAATGCCTGACCATCAGCAGTTCTAAATCTCTGCTGAAAACATATTTATTTTCGTTGGCATTCACTAATTGTTAACTTAAATGACTGTTTTTAAAATGTATTACATTATGGTTTATGCTGTCATTTTACATTATGTACAGCGCCTTGATGATGAAAGGTGCTATATAAATAAAGTTTGTTTGCTTGCTTGCTTGCAAATAGCTTTTTGCAATCATTTCAACAATACAGCTTGGCTATAGCCAGCCCAGTGGTGCTGAGGGCTGAGGGGCTGGTCGCCTTACCTCGCTCTACACCAGCGACCCATGTTCGGGAATGAGCATGGGCCACTGGGGGTCGGCAAGGGAGGTGAAGGACTGAGCATCCGATGGACTGCTCTCCTTCTCCGGGGAGGAGGGACACTAGCAGCCAGTGCATGACTAGCCCCTGGCGGAAGCTGGGGGCTGGCGCACCGACGCTTCTGATGGGGAAGAGATGAGGCAGGTGCTTTGAGTAGGGTGTGCGGATATGTGCACTCTATCTCCTGAGATGTCATTGCATGCCTCTTCTCGGTGGTGGAAAAAACTAGGAGGAGGAGGAAAAAGTGGCGGGGCGCAGCAGAGTGAAGCTGATCCCTGCAGGCTCCACCGCTGTGAATGGCAGCCACCTCCAGCACCTGACTTGTTCATTCGGCGGGTTGAGGGATCCCTGCCACCCCACCATGGGGGGTACAGCCATAGGGCAGCTGAAAAGGTGAGTTGCGAGCGGGGGACGGGGCTGGGGGATCCAGCGAGATGTACAGCCACCCGACCACGGGAGCACAAACTAGCTGTAAAAAAAAAAAATACAACTATATACATTTTCAAACCAAGGAATCCCAGTGTCACTTACAGTTTTACACAAAGATTCACATATATTTTTATAACCACAGATATGCAAGGGGGAAGAAAAGAGAGAAACAGTAAGTGAAGGCAGAGAATAGTGAGAGGCAGAGAACCGTGAGACTGTCACAGTGATCAATTCCTAGGTCTCACAAGAACATCTGGCTGTGAAACCAGACAGAAATGGAGAGGACAGAACAGATCCTTGCATTTAACACTTTCTGCATAACAAATGAGACAGGGCTTTATTCAACCCTGTCACAAGGAGCTTCATCTTGAAGACGTCTGACGAATCAGCCTGTTCCAGGGAATTGCCAAAGTGTGGATAGTGAACTGTATCCACTCCCTTAGAAATGGATGTTTTCTGTACATATGAACATACAAAGAATGTCAACAGATACAGGCCTGATAGTCTATCTAGTCTGCTCAAGTGTGCAGCTAGCACGCTGTTACACTGCAACTGCCTCCCCCCACCTGCATATCCAATTTCATGCACATACTAGCTGTTACCTCTCCCTCAGGGCCTCAATGGCAACCTTCTCCCTGACTCTGTCCCGTCTCCTCTTAAAACTGCCCACCATCTTCAAGTCTACCACCTCCTCAGGGAGTGCATTCCACTCCGTCACCACTCTCTCTTTGAAAAAGTGCTTTCTCATTTCCCCTTCTGAATCTACCACCCTCCAACTTCAGATTGTGCCACCTAGTGTCCCTCCCTCGCCTTAATCTTAAAATCCCCTCTGTACCATCTTTATTTATGCCTTTAATTTATTTGAAGGTTTCTATCATATCCCTTCTATTCCCTCCATTCCTCCAGGGAGTACATGTTGAACTCCCTCAGTCTCCCCTCGAAGGGTTTGTCCTCCATACCGAGGATCATCCTGGTCATACCTCTCAACCTCCTGCCTCATAAATCAGGGACAAGGCTTAAAAAAAATCAGGAACAAAGGACCAAAATCAGGGACACATCTTCAAAATTAGAGATATCCACCCAGACAGCTGGTAGAACATGGGGCTTAGTGCAAAATGCATTTTCTAAAGAAGAACAAGTCTGTAACTTTAATGCTTGACATTGTTTTGTGCTTACAGTCCCCACTGTTTAGCCACAAAAACACACATTTTAGGAGGGACAAAGTAAAATTTTGAGGCAAAATCAGGGACATCCCTGAAAATCAGGGACACTTGAGAGGTATGATCCTGGTTGCTCTGGCGTTGGACCACCTCCAGCAATTTAACATCTTTCTTTAAGTAAGGGCGCCAAAACTGCATACAGTACTCCAGGTGCAGCATCACCAATGACCTATACAGTGGCAGGATGACCTCTCCTCTCCTGGATGTAATTCCTCTGGCAATACATACCAGCATCTTATTAGCCTTAGCTGAAGCTTTTCTGCACTGCGCGCTGAATGGTTCATTTTCCATGTTATTATCACCCCAAGATCTTTTCCTCCTCTGAAGGAGATAACTGCCCCCCCCGTCGTTAATAATTCCTTGGGTTTCTTGCTCCCAAGTGCATGACTTTGCATTTCTTTGTGTTGAATCCCAGTTGCCATGTTTCTGACCAATTCTCAACTCTAGCCAGATCATCCTGTAGCTCCTGCCACCCCTCTGTGTCATCCACCACTGCACCTAACTTTGTTTCATCTGCAAAAAGTCTGATCTTATTTTTAATCCCATGCGAGATGTCGGCAATGAAAATGCCAAACAACACTGGACCCAATAACCAGCCCTGTGGTACTCCACTGGTTACGGCTATTGGAGTTGAGAGTTCTCCCCTTACTACTACTCTCTGCTTCCTGTCATTAAGCCAGCTCCTGATCTACTCCATCAATTATCTCAACTCGCTAATCAGTCTCCTATGTGGCACTGAATCAAAGGCCTTGCTAAAGTTTAGATACAAGATATCCACCGCTTAGCCTCTGTCGACTGCCCTATACTGGTCTTAACATTTGAAATGATGTGAAGAATTTGAGAATACTACTTGGGGAGTGGATTGTCTAGTTTTTTCCTTCCATTTATAAAATATGAACCTCACCTGGACAGACAACCACTCCCAGTTATATTTATTCTAATTATTTACCAGGACCCGATGCTCCTGCAACCTCTGTAAGCTGTTTTTGAACCACAATTCAAGATTTCCTCTAGAAATGCAGTACACTATTTAAAAGTTCAACATTTTATTCTTTGAGGTCACTGAGGTATTTGAGTGGCATTCATGTAATGACTGATGTGAGCCTCGACACCTACCACACTCACCTGCCTTGAGATCCAATGCAGCTAGAGATTCTGAATGCAGAAAGTATAATGTAGGTCCAACAGTGAACAGAACATAATTATCATGACATTCATCTAAGATAATGAGAACCAAATCTCCAACCTGAAAGCTGTAAAAAAGGAAAATATTTGTATCATGGCACTGTTTTAGCTTTTTGGCAGTAATACATGAGCAGTGTACAGAACATAAACAATTATTCTGTTTCATCCGATGTATCCTTCCCTCCCTCCCTTCCCTTCCTTCTAACTGGGAAAGGGCATTGAGCCAATGTTCATTTCCACGTGTGTCCCCGGGGAAGGGAAACAGGCAGACGATAAAAACATAATGATAAAGTACAACATGTGCATACAAAAACAGCACACAGGCTGTAATTGAGTCTTGAGACTCACAGGCTGTAATTCAGTATTATGGCTCAGGCAAAGAAACTGCAAGGCTAAAAACGGACAACGAACAAAAACCATATGAAAGTGACAAATATTACAACGATGAGTACAGGTATAGATCCAAGAGAGTGAAAACCCCAGCAGACTATGGGCAATAACAGAGGAAGCAGTAAGATGGGAATTTTTAAAATCATGGAATACATTCAGTGTTTTTTTTTTTTTAGCCAGGAGAGAGACACTAAGCTAAAGCTTGTTTACAGGTGTGACCTGAGAGCACAAGGAAGTTAAGTGACTTGCTCAGGATCACACAGTATGCAAGTGGGGCTGTAGGATTCAAACACAGGTCTCCAGGTTTGCAGCTCAGAGCCTGAAACCACTGTGCTATAGTGCCTCCTATCCACGAAGCAGTTTGACATCCGGTTTTTCTATACATCTTAAAGTCTGCTTACTAACCTTTAAACTACATTAATACACTTTAAAGTATATTGCTTCATCTTAAATTACACTAATTTATGACACACAGAGCAGAGTGAAATTCCTGGACATTCGCCTTTGCAGTTAGTGAATTCTGTGTACAAACAACTATGTTTACATTGATTTCATGAAGGTTTTCCTGTACTGCAGTAAATTACGGAAGTTCATATTTAAGTCTGAGGTGCAGCTACTTACAGAGAGGTCTAGTTAACATACAGTATGTATGCCATCCAAGGGGCAAGTACGCATACATGATAGTTGAACTTACATTGCCAACAATTATGCTGCTCAGAATCTTAGCTTTCTTTTGAAAAAAAAGTGAAACCCAAGCTGTAATGGTTACAAAGTTAGCCTTCCTAAACATCAAATATATTTCTATGCAAAGGGATGAATTAGGACTGTTATACCCAGGAAATAAAAATTACATACTTGCTATCAGGATGATAGAAACTGTCGGCAGATAAGGACCGCCTGGCCCATCTAGTCTGCCCGTAAGCCCTTAAGTCGCCCCTGAAAACAGGCACTTATGCCTAGTGGGCCTTAACCGGTTACCAAAGACTAAAGTAAAAAAATAAAAATATATACTGGATTACTGCTTCCGACCCACCTGCTGCAGTACCCTCTATGGATATGATATATTCCAACCTCTCCTGCGGGGACCATAAACTGTTTACTGAGCTCCCAACCAACCCAGCTGAGAGGCATCTGTAGTCAGGATCACGTTGCTCTCTGGAAAGAAGGGGGCTCATTTCCTGCAAACTGCAGGGTCTTTCCACCAACTGATTGTTATTAGCCTCAAGTGGACTGGAACTAGCTGTGTTATGGAAGCATGTCTCTGACACCAAATTTCTTTCAGAAACAACTGAACTTTCCTCATTTTCAGTCTGGTCAAATGCCAGCTACTGTGGTCAAGGACATGTAACCCAGGAATTGTAGGAAATCCTGTACTGCCCTGAGTGAATGTGGAATGAAAGTGGCAGAACAATTCACCAGATCTGATGTCCTACGAAGGAGAATAAAAATCTTGCCTTCTACAGTGTTCAGTTTCTCATCTATGAACTCTAGACATTGCCTAAGTTTCAGAACTGATTTTTCAAAGTCGATGAACAATATCTTAACAGGTCCATGATTTTTTTTTTGGTGTGGATTTTCTGCTGAGGCATACAATATATGCCTTACCTAAAACAAAATACACAATGACACACTATCCTCCAAGACAACCAGTTGTGGTGAGTATGGAGCCTTAGTCCAAATTCATGGATACCAACATTAAAGAAATAGCCTGTGGGTTTCCTTCTAACATAGGTGATACCACAGATATATTGGTTGTTTTGACCAATTTACACATTGAAGATCACTGGCTATTAACTGCACTGGACACAGTGTCTTTGTACATTAACATTCCTCATGAGGGAAGGCCTGGAGGTACTGATAGAATCCATGTATGTAGTCAGTTTAGTACCCTTTTGGTGTGGTGAAGTACATGGCGTTAATAGCGTAGAAGATTTTGAAGTGCAGTACCTTTTCCTTTTTTTGGTATTAGCTTCAGATTAAGGGTACACTGAATGGGGAATCCTTCACCTTTAATTATGCCAATACCTATTTGGGGTATGGTAAATTCATGTCATTAGGAATTCAGAGGTAAATCCTTTCTATTATACAGATCTTTATAGATACTAAATAGATCCCATACTGATGATGTGGCCAGGGCAGGGGAATGTTACAACAGAGTTGCAGCAAACTGTAGCCTATTTGGAGGATAGTAAACCCTATCTTAGGTTGTCAGTGCCTTGTCAGCATGCTAGCTTCAACTTTAAGGATTTGGTAATCATTAAAGACAAGCACAATGGGGTTTATTCAGACCTTTTCTGTAAATCTACTGACTAACTTTTTACTCCATTTTAGCAGCTGCCGTCACCCATGCCACTAGCCAGTTTTTAAGCTTTGGATACAACTGTAGTAGACTTAGTGATTATGAGGATAGCACTAGTGAGCTCAGTTCTAGGTTTCAGTCTAGGGGCTACAATAGGGAGGTTGTGTCTAAGAGCAGGGTTTTGGCATCTCTGAAAGAGAGAGAAACAATAATGACTGATATGCTGCAGCGATAAGAACAAAAAGGGCAAAAGGAAGACACAACACCTCTTAATTTTGTTACAACATATTTGACTCAATCTAATGTAAAAAAAAAAAAAAATCATTGATATGAACTGGCATATCTTGACCTCAGACCCTGCTTCACAGAACTGCACTGCAATGAAACCATGGGTGGTTTATAAGAAGGGGAATAAATGCAACAAATAGAATGGTACATAGTTTTCAACAAAAGCAGGATAAACTACAAAGGAGTTGGTTTCCTCCCAACCCCGGGGAATCAGGTATCCCATCAAGATCATGCAGAGAGAGATTCGCGGTCAAATGGCATGTGCGGGGATGGAGTTTGTTTATTTAATCCAGCAAGGTTTTCAATTGCGCTACATTACATTATCCATGCAGCACGTGTTTAAATCATGTGGGTTCCGACTGCACAATTTTTTTTTATTCAGTATAGTTTATTCTTTTTATAAGAACAAACTACAACACCAAACCAGAATAAGAACAGGTACAAACAAACAAGACATAAACAACAAACCAAACAAACAAACCCCCCAAAGCCACAAGCTCAGTGCCCAAATCTCCGGATGTTAGAGGAATCCTAACTAAACAAACGTCCAGAAGGAAAGGGTAAAAGTCTTTTATGAAGGTGATGGTGCCCAGAATTATGTTCTTACTGAAGTTAGGGACAATAAGGCATTGAGAGACTCCCACCTATCACAGAACCGTTGTGGGCAGCGGCATAGTGATGCAATATGCCTTTCTAACATTAGGGCATTTAATATCTCCTGGTGTCATTCCCTATAAATAGGGATGACACCTGTCCAATGAGGTAGAATGATGAGCTTTGCAGTAATCATAATTAAAGCAATATGCGTCTTGTGGTTACCAATCAGGTCAGCCGAGTATACCCCTACTAAACAGATTGCAGGTCAGAAAAGGTTTTCTAAACCCAAGAGTGGGTCAAAATATACTTGAATAGCCAACCAGAAGGGTACCACTTTAGCACAGTCCCATAAAATATGTTTGAGATGTCCCTCCACTAAGCTACAGTGAGAACATAGTGGGGTCGGGCATCTACCCATTTTGAGTTTAAAGGGTGTAATATATGTTATGAAATACTTGAAATTGGGATAGTCACAGCCTATTTTGTCTGATGAATCTGTATAAGTCACGCCAAACAGCATGCCATACTGAAGGGTCATCTGAAACATTGAGGGTTTGTGTCCAGTAGTAACAAATTCCTGAAGGGGTATTTTTATCCAAAGTCTGGAGCAAGTGATATAACCCAGACACAGGGTGAGGCTGCAAGACCACTGAGAAAAGACAACCGGGAACCAAATAATCCATCACCCCCAAGGCCTGGGACCCAAATATGATGAGACCGCATGAATCAGTTGGAAATATTTGAAGCTGAACATCCTGACAAGTTGAAATCACTTGTAGACAGTTGAGAAGGGCACAAATTTATCGTCTTCGAAAAAGGAAGTGAGAGACACATTCCAGAGCTGGGGACAAAAGGAGAAGAGGAGAGGGTGACCAGCAATACAAATATTGGGGTTACAGAAGATGGGTTGGGTTGTGCATCTGGACCACTCTAAGCCCAAGTAGGAGCCTAGTTGATGGTGGGCCTTCAGAGACCAACCAACAGCAGTTGTTCGAAACTTAGTACGGAGTTTAGATGGTTGTACATATAGCAAGCTAGAAAGGTGGATACCAGCATGCTGACATAGAGCATTTTCTATTTCAAGCCACAATGAGTGCTGAGGCACTCTGACTAGGGCCAGGGTTGCCCCACTGGTAAACTTTGCTGCCATGAAGGGTGCAGTAGTATAAGAATATATTCAGGAGATGTAGCCCACCCACTAATTTAGGTGCAGTAAGGTTAAAGTAGAAGCGGCATACAGCTCAGCCTTTCCAGTGAAAGTTATTAAGTAAACTTTGTACTCGGAGAAACCACGATTTTGGCAAAAACATACAAAGCATAGCTAAGGGGTACAACAACTGGGGCAAAATGTTCATTTTAATTGCACTCACTTTTCCCCATAAAGAGAGGGGTAAGGCAGACCACCTTTGTAAGTCCGCCTTGATAGAGTGTAGCAAGGAGGAAATATTATTCTTAATCATCAGTGTTGGAGACTGATAAATATGGATGCCCAAATATTTAAGTAACTTAGACTCCCCGAGACAGACCCATACTTATGATATCCTGATTATTTATAGAAATGTTTCACCAGGAAGGCATGCTGAGCAACAAGTTACTTGTCTCCTGGAGTGACCTAGGGGGTAGGGAACAATGGGATAGAATACACAGAAATGTTACAATGTTGGAATACAATTTGCTTACTTGCCTTCAATGAGAGCAGGAGGGATTACAGGTGGATAACATTGGCTAACAATGCAACCATTAAGTATAGTAGATATAAACACACACACAGCAAATTGGCAACAGTTGGTGACAATTGGTAACACTGGAACACATATAATAACTTGGCAATAGTATGTAGCACTAGATGGTAAAGTGACCCAATGGTAATTGGTAGCCATTAGTGTAACATAGATATTCAAGATTTATAGTGACTGGAGTAAACAGAGGAAGACTGGAAGGAGGGAACGAAAAACTGCAGAGGGTAGAATGGAAGAAGGGAAAGGAAATTTACATAGAGACTCAGACAGAACATGATTTTTGAGGCAAACTGAGACAACAGGATGGACTAAAGTGCATATGAGAGGGGTATAGGGGTAGGTTATAGGTGCTTAATTGAGTGTACGGGTAGGCCAGTGGTAGGCTATGTTAATCAAAAGGAGGGTAGAAGGAGATGAGAGGTGGAGTGTGGCAGAGTGATATGAGAGAGGTATTGTAGGTGGGAGTTATCCAAGGGAGGGGGAGAGTTAAAATTCAACAGTGTCCTGTTACCCCTATTTGGGCAGGGTGTTGGACAGCCCTACTGGTAGGATACCGGTTATAGGCAATGAGAGTTATTTATGGTGATGCGACAGGGGGTATTGGGGAGGGATGTTGTGGGAGGGGTAGCAGAGGTCAACTATAGTGGGGGGGGGTAGTACCCCACCAATGTGCTAGGTGACCCTGCCTGCACAAAGCAGTGATCTGGCAGTGACTGGGAGGATGCAGTAAAAGGAGAAATAGGAGAAAGAGGGTAAAGTTGTGGCCCACCATGCGCTATGGATCCTGCCTGCACAAGGCAGTGATCGAGCTCACAGGAGGGAGACAGAGTAAGGGTAGAGAAAGAAGGGGAAGAACTCTTTAGGAGAAGGAAGAGTAGGGGACAAGGAGGAGCATGATCAGAGAGAAACAGGAGTGGTGGGGAGTAGGCATATGAGTCTGAGCAGAGCTCAGCTACAGTAGGGGGGTGGTATCCCACCACTGTGCTGGGTGACCCTGCCTGCACAGGGCAGTGATCTAGCAGTGATTGAGGAGATGCAGTAAAAGGAGAAACAGGGAAAAGGGGGTAAAGTTGTTGAGCACCGTGCACTATGGATCCTGCCTGCACAAGGCAGTGATTGAGCTCACAGGAGGAAGATAGATTATGGGTAGAAAAAGAAGTGGGAGGAACTCTTTAGGAGGAGGGAGAGTAGGGAACAAGGAGGATCATGATCAGAGGGAAACAGAAGTGGTGGGAAGTAGGCATATGTTAATATGGGCTTGGGGAGATGGCGGGGGGGATTAGGGAGGGTCATGGCAGGCACAGGAAGGGGCAAGGAAGTTCTTGAGGGCATAATTAATGGAGTAGCAAGAGAATGAGTGGCGAATTTGAGGAGGAAGTGAATTCCAGATTTTTGGGAGGCGATAAGAATAACCCGATTGGCCAATAAGGGTGGAGAGGCATGGGACCACCAGGGTTCATGAGTCGGTAGATCTTAGGGAGTGGGGGGGGTGGTTGTAAAGGCAGGGGAGAGAGAAAAGGGAAGTTCATGCAGCCAGTGCTTGGAGGTGTATTTTGTGCAGTGAGAGAGAGACCTTGGTTTGTCAAGGAAGGGAAGGACAGGGCATGGCAGAGATCACAATGATGAGTGCAGAGGGGGGCGTCAAAGGCAAAACGGCAAAAGGAGTTGAAGAGGGTATCTAGTCTGGCCAGGGAGGACTTAGGGGTAGCGCCGTAGCCTACGTTACAGTAGTCTAAAACAGGCAGGATCTTCTTCTGGAAAATCTCATGCCTAGCAATGGGTGGGATGCAGGCATGGTTCCTGAATAAGGCACCGAGCTTGGGACAAAATTGTTATCTGAATGGCATCGACATGACCACAGAAGTTCAGGTGTTGGTCCAGCCAGATACTTAAACACCTGAAGGAGGATGTGTCTTCGACTAAAGTCCCATCAAGGGTGTGGAAGGAGGGTAAAGAGGGAAACCTGTTAAGTCTCTGCTTGGTGCCGAAGGTTATGGAGACTGTTTTTTTGGTGTTGAGAGACAGTTGGTGGTTTGCAAATCAATGCTGAACTTTGTTGAAGTCATGCTGCAAGTTGGATGCAACCTCGGTGGGGCAGAAGCCAGATGCATACAAGACTGTATCATCAGCGTATATGTGAATGGAGAAGAACGGAGAGCAGGTGGACAGGAGATCATTTAGAAAAATAGAGAATAGTATGGAGCCTAACACTGATCCCTAGGGGACGCCAGTTCTTATTGGGAGGGGTGGGAAAATTGCGTCAGAGATCTTGACTGATGGGGTTCTTCCAGTGAGGTATGCCTTGAACAAGTCTGTGGCTAAGGGGATAGCCCAGCTGTTGATAGGGTGTCAAGGAGAAGGGAGTGAGAGACTGTGTCGAAGGCTTTGGCCAGATCGACAAAAATGGCTGATGTGATTTGGCCATTGTCCATTCCCGTGAGGACAGAATCAGTGAGCTGAAGAAGGGAGGTGGTGGTGGAGTGATTTTTCCTGAAGCCAGATTGATAAGAGGTGAAGAAGGAGGAGTCACTGAGGTACACGGTGAGCTGGGAGAGGGCTAGGAGTTCCTGAAGTTTGGCAAGGGCAGGGAAAAGAGAGATGGAGCTGTAGTTGCCAGGGGAGGTGGGGTCTCCGCCTTTGGGGAGGGGAAGGACCACTGTGGGGAAGGTACTGAAGCAGTTGAGAAAGAGAGGTTTAGGATAATAGAGAGTGGGTAGGCAATAGCTGGGGCTGAGAGGGATAACAGTTTAGGGTCAAGGCCATCCAAGGAGGAGGAGCCTTTTGAAGGGTTGATCACTAGCAGGGCATTCAGGGTGTCATTTGGGGAGACAGTGGCGAAGGAGAAGGGGGAATCGGGGGGGGGCATTCATAGGCAATAGGAAAGGGAAGAGTTTGGGAGGGACTGGAGTAGCTCATTAGCACAAGTGGTGCAACAGGAGTTGAATTCAGGAGCTACTGCAACTGGATCGGAAACGAAAGTGGTGTTTATCTTAAGTATAGGGGTGGGTGGACAGGATGAGGGGGTTAAAGAGGACGTGGACCACTCTCCAGAACTTGGAGGGGGAGCTGATGTTTGTCGCAAAGGTAGATTTTAAGTACTCTGTTTTGGCTAGCCTGGTAGCCTGGGTGCAGGCATTATGGAGTTTTCGGTAAATAAGAAGGTAATTTGGAAGCTGGGAGACTTTGTGCCATTTCCAGGCCCGATCTCTGTCTCTTTGGCAGGTTAGTAATTCTGGGGTAATCTAGGGGAGGTGATGACGGTTTGTTTCAGAGGTGCGAAGACATTCCAATTTGTTAGGAAGAGGTCTTTAAAACAGATTAGGGCTTTATCAACCGAGGAGGTGCTTGCTAGAGGGGACCAGTTTGAGAGGGTAAGGCCATGCAGGAGAGGTTCCAATTCAAGGGATTTATAGGTCCACATTTGTAAGGTTTTATGTGAGGATTTAGGGCTGTGAACTTTTCTGACCAGGAAAACTGGGTTGTGGTCACTGAGAGCATCCGGAAGGATGCAGAGATGATATCTGTGGGGTGGAGAAGTCAGGGCCAATCAAGTAGGAGTGGTTTTGTGTCTTGTGATTAGGGCGGTGGGTTCTGTAATTATTTGTGCGAGGTTGAGGGCACTGACAGCATTTCTTGTGGTAGATGATGTTGGGGACAACCAATTTAAATTGAGGTTGCCAAGGAAGTAAAGCTTGCCAGATTGAGAGAGGGAAGTAATGGAAGTTAGGAAGTCAAGGGAGACAGCGGGCTGGACATTTGGACAGCAACAGATACCGGCTACAAAGATAGGGAGTGAGAAAGGAAGGGCTACATTGATGGCTAAGGCATCATGGGTTGCTGGGTTGGAGGAGGAGAAGACTGGGAAGTATTAGAGAGAGTCGCAGATATACATGGCCACTCCACCACCCCTGCCTGCTCTGTCTTGCCTTAGGATGGAGTAACCGGGGATGGAGACCGATTGGTCAGAAATCGTGCTCTTTGGCCATGTTTCTGTTATAATTAGAATGTCTGGTTTCAAGGCAGCAACCATGGCTTGCAGGAGGTCTAATTTTTGAAGTAAGCTATGAATGTTTAAGTGTGATATCCTGAAACCCTTTATGAGGGCTGTTGGGGTAGAGGTATGGGCAGCGGCAGTGGGGGAGATGGCAAGGGTGAAGGAAGTAGCAGGACCGGGGTTGGGTTGGATGTTCCCCGAGGCGAGTAATAGTAGAGCTAGGATGAGGAAGTATAGCTTTGTGGATTTGGAGTGAAGGGGCTTGGAGGCCAAGTGAGTGAGATAGAAGGGAGTGGTATAGTGAGGAAACAGGAGGTGGAGAACAGCAAAGAAATTTGGTAAAGTTAGTACGGATGCATGTGGAATGATGAGGGAATGAGACCACGATACATTGGGGGCAGGGGGCAGGAGTAATAGCATGAATAAAAGCTGGGGCCTGGAGACAGGGGGTTTGGATGGATTTGGAATTATAGGGCCCTGGGGCAAAAGCAGGAGAGGTGGGTAGGGAGAGGGTAAAAAATGTTAGGGAGAGGAGGAAGAAGGATTTGAGTGGAGAGGAAACATCCTTAGAGTCAAGGAGCAGCGGGGGTGCGGACTCTGGTAGGCAGTAGACTACAACAAGGGGGTGTAGCTGAACAGAGTTGCTTTGCTACTGAGGGGAAGGAGCACAATGCTTAAAATAAAGCTCTCTCTGGTATACAGCTGAATAGCCTGTAGTAGGGAAGAAAAAATTACTCACCATAGTAATGTTGTTTCTTTTAATGGAGTCTTGCTGTATTCTGACTATACGCAGTTAGCCCCAGTGCTTGAACTGCTCCGGAGAGGAAAGGGTTAACTCTATGCCAAGGCATAGAACGTTGAGCTTGAGCTCGGTTTTCAAACCTCTGTCCCAGGTACTCCTCAGTGTAACCGTCAGATTCTTACGAGCACTATGCTAACTAACTAAAACAGAAATTGCTTTTTCAAATTTTGTGCCAAAAGGCAAAAAAACTGATTTTTTAAGGTCCAAAAGACTCAAGTCGAGAACCCCAAAAAGAAGTCAAGTAGGTAGTGAAACTTAATACTACATTAAAAGTAATAACAAAAACCTCATCATAAGAAGAGGAAACCCAGGTACACCCCTGAGGTGCAGCACTGCAGCTGCCCACCCACATCCCAAAACAACTAGGTTCCAGAGGGGGCAGGCAGGGAGGGAGGTCAGAATACTGCAAGACTCCATTAGAAGAAACAACATTACTATGGACTGGTGAGTAATTTTTTCTTCAAACAACATGAAGTCTTGCTGTATTCTGACTATATGCAGACTACCAAGCAATACCTCCTTGAAGGAAGGAGTTACAGAATCTATTTTGGGAACAGGCTGTGCAGTACTGCTGTGCCAAACCCAGCATCACTTCTGGACTGGATGTCGAGAGAATAGTGCTTGGTAAACGTATGAACAGTTTTCCAGGTGGCTGCTTTACAGATCTCCACTAAGGGTATGTCTCTGACTGCTGTGACCGAAGCAGCTGTACCTCTGGTGGAGTGAGCCCTCAGGCCTGAGGGCGGCTCCTTCCCTAACTTAGAGTAGCAGAACTGTGTACAGGAGACAATCCACCTAGCAATAGTTCTCTTAGCGGCAGGTTTGCCCTTTCCCACTTCTTCATAAGTGAGAAACAGCTGTGAACAGTCATAAGCCTTAGTAGATTCTATACAATGACTTAGAGCTCTCTTTACATCCAAACTGTGCAGTCTTCTTTCCCCAGCAGAAGAATGGTCACTGAAAAATACAGGCAGTGACAGACTGGTTCAGATGAAAATCTGATATCACCTTGGGAAGGAATTTTCTATTTGTTCGAAGGACCACCTTATCCCTGTAAAATTAAATGAAATCGGGTTCCACTGATAAAGCCTGTAACTCGCTGAATCTCCTGGCAGAGGTAATGGCTACCAGGAACACAGTTTTCCAAGTCAAGTATTTTAGATCAGCTGAAGATAATGGTTCAAAAGGAGGCTGCATAAGTTGTGCAATGCAGATATTCATACCTCAAACAGGAGTAGGGTCCCTAAAAGGAGGACTGATATGAACCAAACCCTTAAAAAATCTCTTGAAAACTGGATGGGAGGCTAAGAAAGAGCCCTTCCCAGCTGAAAGGAAGGCAGAGATGGCTGCCAAATGCACCTTGAGAGTAGTAGGCCTGAGGTCTAAGCTGTTAAGATGCACCACATAGTCCAACGCCAGTGGCAATGTCAGCTGAGTCTGGCTGAATATGCCTCTGAGAACACCAAAAGAAAAAAATTACTCACCTTAGTAATGTTGTTTCTTCTAATGGAGTCTTGCTGTATTCTGACAATAGCAGTGAGTCCCAACCTTCGAACTGCCCCGGAGATGAAAGAGTTAACTTTCCATGCCAGGCGTGGAACGCTGAGCTCGAGCTCGGTTGAGACTCTGTCTGTTGCTGTTTGAACTCAAACCATCAGATCTTTACGAGATAAACTCACTGAGGTCCTGTGTGGAAGCTGTAAACCTACACGAGCCAAATGGCTACTAAATATAATAAATTTTTTGGTCCCAAAACAAAGACTCAAGTCAGGAAAACCAAAACATGAAATAACACAACACCCACTCACCCCAAAGAATAGAGGGTGATAATAAAAAAGATGGGGCACCTCCTGAGTCCCAACACAGCTACTGTCCACCCATGTCCCAAAAACAAAGGTTCTGAGAGGGGAAGGCGGGGGGAGGTCAGAATACAGCAAGACTCCATTAGAAGAAACAACATTACTAAGGTGAGTAATTTTTTCTTCAAACAACATGAAGTCTTGCTGTATTCTGACAATAGCAGACTACCAAGCAGTACCTCCATGGAGGAGGGACAGAACCTACTTAGGAAATAGGCTCTGAAGCACAGCTGTGCCAAACCGAGCATCACTCCTAGCCTGGATATCCAGAGAGTAATGCTTGGTAAAAGTGTGAACTGTTTTCCAGGTAGCTGCTTGACATATCTCTAAGATAGAAATATCCCTGGCAGCTGCCAGGGAAGCAGCTGTACCTCTGGTAGAGTGAGCCCTCAGGCCTGAGGGTGGAATCTTACCCAGCTTTTCATAGCAAAATTGAATGCAAGAGACAATCCACCTGGCAATGGATCTTTTAGTAGCAGGTTTTCCTTTACCAACCTCACCATAAGTGAGGAAAAGTTGGAGAGAGTCAAGCCTGTGACCCTTGGTACGTTCTATGTAGTAGCTAAGGGCTCTTTTCACATCCAAACTGTGCAACCTCCTCTCGCCAGAGGAGGAATGTCAGTGAAGTACACAGAAAGACATACAGATTGGTTAAGGTGGAAGTCTGAAACCACCTTAGGTAAAAACTTCCTGTTAGTCCTGAGGACCACCTTATCTCTATGGAAAGAGATAAAATTAGGCTCCACTGACACTGCTTGTAATTCACTTATACGCCTGGCAGAAGTGATGGCCACCAGGAACACAGTCTTCCAAGTCAAGTACTTAAGCTCTGCTGAGGACAAAGGCTCAAAGAGGGGTTGCATAAGCTGAGCAATGCAAACGTTAAGGTCCCAAGCAGGGGCAGGGTCCCTGAATGGGGGATTGGTATGAAGCAATCCCTTGAAAAACTTGGAGAATACAGGGTGAGCTGAAAGAAGAGGGCTTACCTGCTGAAATAAAAGCAGAGACAGCTGCCAGATGCACCCTTAGTGTGGCTGGTCTGAGTCCCAAGCTATTCAGATGGACCATATAGTCAAGGACTGTGGGCAGGTCAGCAGACTCTGGAGAAATATGCTTCCCAGAGCACCATATGGAGAATCTTTTCCATTTGGAATTATAAGTAGTTCTGGTGGAAACCTTCCTAGAAGCCTTTAGAATATCCATAACCCCGTGAGAAAGGTGTAAATCAGCAAACTCTAACTCTTCAGGAACCATGCCTTGAGGTTGAGAGATTTGAGATTTGGGTACCAAACCCTCCCCTGAGCACAGGTTAACAGGTTGTAATTCCTGGGAAGAGACAAGGGAAGGTGGACTGCTAAGGACAACAGGAGAGGATACCAGGGCTGTCTGGCCCAATCTGGAGCAATCAGAATCACATTGCAGGGTTGAGATCTGATTTTGACTAGCACTTTGAACAGGAGAGGGAAGGGGGGGAAGCATACAGGAACTTCCCTTCCCAATTGAGAACCAAGGCATCCAGGGAGACTGAGCCCAACACTGGGGGCCTGCAGCAAAAGAGGGGAAGTTGGTGATTGTCTGGGGCTGCAAAAAGATCTATCTGTGGGGTGCCCCATCTGGAGAAGATCACCTCCAAAACCAGGGGATCCAGTGACCATTCGTGATGGCCCTGAGATATCCTGCTGAGAGCATCTGCCAAGACATTGTCCTTGCCTGGGAGGTGAACTGCTGTGAGGGAGGTGTTCAGAGAATAAGCCAGAGACCACAACTACGTTGCTTCTGTGCACAAGGCCGTAGACCGAGTGCCCCCTTGCTTGCTGATATACCACATTGTGGTGGTCTTGTCTGTCCTGATCTGAATTACTTTGTTCTGAACAGACTTGGAAAAAGCTTGAAGTGCTAGAAACACTGCCTTGAGTTCCAACAGATTGATGTGAAGCAGAGATTCCTGAGGGGACCACAACCCTTGGGTGGTCAGGTCTCCCAAGTGTGCCCCCAACCCCAAGAGGGAGGCATCTGTAGTAAGGATTAAAGAATAAGACTGAGTGACAAAGGTAACTCCCTGTCTTAGATTGTTCTGATCCTGCCACCAGTGCAAGGCCTGGATCAGGGTTCGAGTTACTGGTATCAGTTTGGTCAGAGGGTCCTTTTTCTGAGACCAAAAGGCTCTCAGATGGAACTGAATGTTCCTCATCTGAAATCTTGCTCCCTGCACCACAGCTGTAGAAGCAGCCATGTGCCCCAGGAGCTGCAGAAAATGCCTTGCTGGTCGAGACACCTGAAGGGTGAATGAAGAGGCCAGTGTGATAAGGGTCCTTGCCCTGTCCAGGGGAAGGAAGGCTCTGGCCTTTTCTGTATCTAGCTCTGCGCCTATGAAGGTGAGGAGCAGAACAGGCTCTAGAACTGACTTTGAAAGATTCAGAAGGAAACCTAGAGAAGTGAGCAACTGCTGGGTTATCTGTAGGTGTAACTTGACTTGGTCTGGGGACTGGCCTACTAGGAGCCAGTCGTCCAGGTATGGAAAGATGGCAATCCTTTGCCTTCTTACAGAAGTAACTACTACTGCCAGGCATTTTGTGAACACCCTTGGAGCAGGGGTTAGGCCGAAGGGCATTGCTCTGAACTGGTAATGGCCGGAGAGCAGCTCGAACCTGAGGTACTTTTGATGGGAGCTTCTGATGAGAATATGGAAATAGGCATCATTGAGGTCCAGGGAGACTAGCCAGTCCCCTGGCCTTAGAGAGGGTAGAATTATTCCCAGAGTCACCATTTTGAATTTTGGCTTTAAAAGGTGCTTGTTTAAGTATCTGAGATCCAGGATGGGCAGCCATTCTCCTGTCTTTTTTGGAGTAAGGAAGTACCTGGAGTACAATCCTTTGCCTTGGTATAGGGGTGGAACCCTTTCCACAGCTCTGAGAGCCAGGAGGGAAGAGACTTCTACCTCCAAGGCAAGTGCCTCTGAGGGATTTGCAGGTGGAAAGGATCTGGCTCTCAGCTTTGTAATTTTTTTGAAGCTGAGAACCAGTCGCTGGCTTACTACCTCCAGGACCCTTTTGTCTGATGTCAGAGACTTCCAGTCCTGGACAAAGTAAGCCAGCCTGCCCCCTACAGGTGGTGGAGAATCGGCCCTGGCAACCCCATCAGGGTGCCTGTTTGGCAGAGGGTTTAGGCTGAGGGGTGGAAGCAGGTCTGCTTATACCCCTTCTGCCTCTCCTTCTAAAGAACTTCCTCTGAGCATAGGCCGAAGAGGAGGCCTGGGCTTGGTAGAAAGGCATATGAAAAGGCCTGCCCCTGGGATGCTGCCTCTGAGGAGTGGCTTGCCTTTCCTTGGCCTGGGCACTCCTACAGGTGGTCCTGTATTCATCCATTTTCTTCATGTAATTCTCTGTTTGCTCCCCAAAGAGAGAATTACCCACAACAGGAAAATCCATGGCCTAAGTCTGGGTATCCTACGACAGGCTAGTACATCTGAGCCAAGCCATTCTACTGATGCCACAGATGTAATAGTGTCTAGATGAAACATCATTGGAGTCCACTGCAGCAAAAAATTGCACTTGGATGCCTCAATACCATCAGCAGCCACCTGCTCCAGCTCCTTGGCAAGCTGGCCATGGACCTGTTTTGCTAAAGCCATGACAGTATCCCATCTGGATTTCTGACACCTAGCTGTATAGGCCATATAACTGGCCTGCCTGAGTCCCAAGGATGCTGCCATGTACTGTTTCTTTGCCATGGCATCAATCCTCCTGGAGTCCTTGTCTGGGGGGTGTGAAGTCAAGGGAATATTAGCCTTATCACAGGCTGCAGCCTGCACTACCCCAACATGGCTGCATTGTTGTGTAAGGAACTCCGTATCTGAGCCTGACAGAGTATACCTCTTGTCCATCCTTTTATCCATAAGAGGTATAGTATTAGGAGTCTTTAAAATCTTAAATGTCTGTTTCCCAAAAGATTTATGTAAGGGAATAGACAGCCTCCTAGACTCTGGGATATCCATCATTTCCACATAGTCAGGCTCTTCCTGGTCATCCACAGCTTCTTCCATAGGAAGCTGAAGGGTTTCAGCCACTTTCTTATAAAACATGTAGTGAGAGGGGGACTCAGAAAGCCTAGGAGGAGACACCCCTGAAGGTCTGTCTGGGGAGATGTCCGGGTCAATGGGCAAATCCAGACTTTCAAAACCACATTCACTTTCCTCACACTCCTCTTCCTCCTCCTCCGGTTCATAATACTCCTCTAAATCATAATCTTGAACCGGTGGAACTGGCCGAACCGAGGGCCTTCCTGATGGTGCCGTCCGTCGGAACTGAGAAAGTAACTGCACAATTTTATCGCTGGCTTATTTCATCAGCGGTTGGAGAAGAAACTTTTGGATCCACACCAGCTGATTTTTCCTTCCTTGTTCTCTTAGCCGGAACCGACTCCTCAGAATCGGTTCTCCTTTGGCCCAAAGAAGTTTCGCCCTGGTCAGAGGGCACTCCTTCTGGTTCGGTTTGAACCGAACCGGGCTGGCCATCCGGTTCAGCGGACTTTTTGGCCTCCCTTTCCCTGAGCCTACCAACTCTCTTCTCTAGGGTAGCTGCAGGAAATTTTTACAAATCTGGCAGTCTGCATTGAGGTGGTCAAACCCCAGACAATAAACTCAGGTGGTGTGGGGGTCAGCCTTAGCAAAGACTTCCCCACACACACTACAGTGTTGAAACCCAGTGGGCCCGGTTTTTCTTTTGGGTTTCTCAGACATGGTGCCAGTCCTAACCAAACTTACCCTTTAATGGCAATCCCAGACAAGACACTCTTATCCGCTCCTTGACCAGACATGGTCGTGGAAAAAAACGTAATAAAGTCTGCTTTTAGAACCGATAAGAACCCGTAACCACACTCTAAAAGTAGAATTAAAGATTTTACAACAACTTGATTGGTTCAAACCGAACCGATGAACCGTTTACAAGTTCCACACAGAATAGAAAAACAATATAACCTATTTAGTACTCACGAATACAACAGACAGAGACTGAACCGACAGGTGGCGGTTTAAATTCAGTTGAAAACCGAGAAAAACGGTACTTTAACCGACAAATTGAACAGAGCAAAGGAGAAATCTCCGGAGCGACTGTTCAGTGAGGCGGAGTAAAGAATCTGACGGTTTGAGTTCAAACAGCAACAGACAGAGTCTCAACCGAGCTCGAGCTCAGTGTTCCATGCCTGGCATGGAAAGTTAACTCTTTCATCTCCGGGGCAGTTCGAAGGTTGGGACTCACTGATATTGTCAGAATACAGCAAGACTTCATGTTGTTTGAAACCAAATCTCTTCCATTTGGAATTGTAGGTTTTCCTAGTGGAAGGTTTTCTACTAACCTTAAGAATGTCTAGGGCTGATTGGGAAAGATGCAGGCCTGCATACTCTAGTTCCTCAAGAGCCAAGCTTTGAGTCTGAGAGTCTGAAGGTTGGGATACAGTATCCTGCCCTGTGAGGAGGTTGAACAGTCTGGGAAGACAAAGGGGAATTGTCACTGACATTGACAGTAGTAGGGGGTACCAAGGCTGCCTGGCCCAGTTTGGAGCCACCAGAATCATAGTGCAAGACTAAGATCTGATCTAGACCAGAACTCTGAGTATTTGAGGAAAAGGCGGAAAAGCATACAGAAACCTGTTTGTCCAATCCAACAGGAGAGCATCTTGAGGAACAGACCCCAAAAGAGGAGGACTGCAGCAGAATAGGAGGAGTTGATGATTGCCTGGGGCTGCAAAGAGATCCATCTCTGGAGTGCCCCACCTTTTGAAAATGATCCGAAGAATTAGAGGATTCAGGACCCATTCGTGATGACCTTGGGAAATTCTGCTGAGAGCATCTGCCAGTACACTGTCCTTCCCTGGGAGGTGCACAGCTATCAGGGAAGCCTGCAGGGAATAAACTAGTTACCATATTTTCATGGCCTTGGTGCACAAGGCCGAGGACCGAGTGCCCCCCTGCTTGCTGGCTGTCGTGTTGTCTGTCCTGATCTGCACCACTTTTCCCCGGAATTGTGTTTGAGAATGTCTGAAGTGGTAGAAAGACAGCACTGAGTTCGAGAAGATTTATGTGCAGGAGAGACTCCTGATGAGACCATGTTCCCTGAGCAGTGAGCTGGTCCAGATGGGCTCCCCATCCCAGCAGGGAAGCATCCGTGGTGAGAATCACTGTTGGGGCCTGACTGAGGAAGGGGACACCTTGTCTCAGATTGTTCTCCTCCAGCCACCACTGGAGAGCCTGAATCAGAGTTTGAGACACTGGAACTAACTTGGAGAGAGGGTTTTTCTTCTGAGACCAAAAGGATTTTAGATCAAACTGAATATCTCTCATTTGAAACCTTGCCCCTTGCACTACTGCAGTGCAAGCTGCCATGCGGCCTAGCAACTGCAAGAAATGTCTGGCTGGCCAAGACACTAGTGAATGAAAAGAGGAAGCTAGAGTGATGAGGGACTGAACCCTTGAAAGAGGGAGAAAGGCCTTGGCCTGGACAGAGTCCAGTTCCACCCCTATAAATGTGAGAAGTTGGGCTGGTTCCAGAACAGACTTTTCTAAATTTAGGATGAATCCCAAGGAGTCCAGAAGCTTCTGAGTGACCTCTAGAGCTGACTTGACATGGTCTGAGGACTGACCCACTATGAGCCAGTCGTCCAGGTAAGGGAACAGTAAGATGCCTTGTCTCCTGAGAAAGGCCACCACTACTGCCAGACACTTGATGAACACCCTTGGAGCAGATGTTTGGTCAAAATGCACTGCTCTGAACTGGGTAGTGGCCTGAGGGCAACTCGAACCTGAGGTACTTTCTGTGGGAATGTCTGAAAGGTATGTGGAACTAGGCATCCTTGAGATCAAGGAAGGCTAGCCAGTCTCCTGGTCTCAGAGAGGGAAGTATTATTCCCAGAGTCACCATTTTGAACTTTGTCTTTAGTATGTGTTTGTTCAGGTATCGTAGATCTAGGATAGGTCGCCACACCCCTGTCTTTTTTGGGGTAAGGAATTATCTGGAATACAGTCCTTTTCCCCTGTGATTGAGAGGTACCTTCTTTACTCTCGCAGAAGCAATAGAGAGGAGACTTCTGCCTCTAAAGCCTTTGTCTCCACAGGAGAGGGAGGACTGAAAGACTCTGCTCTCTTTTTTTTGGCAACCTTCTGAAGCTGAGAGCAAGTCCCTGGCTCACTACCTCCAGGACCCATTTGTCTGAGGTAACAGACTTTCAAGCCTTGAAATAGTGAGCCAGCCTGCCCCCTACTGGAACTGAGGAGGTGACCCTGACCGACAAATCAGGGTGTCTGCTTGGCAGGAGGCTTGGACCGAGTGGATGATGGAGTCCTGGTCATCCCTCTTCTGCCTCTTCCCCTAAAGAACTCCCTCTGCTGGAAGGAAGAGGATGCCTGGGTATGGTAAAAAGGCCACTGAAAATAGCTGCCCCTGCCAGCCCTAGATTGCTGCCTCTGAGGAGTGACCTGCTTTTCCTTGGCTGCAGCACTCCTGTAGGTGATCCTGTACTCGTCCATCTTTTTCATGTAAGCCTCTGTTTGCTCCCCAAACAGAGAACTACCGGTGACAGGAAAATCCATGGCCTTGGTCTGGGTATCCCGAGATTAACTGGTAACCCTGAGCCAGGCAAATATCCTCATGGAAACAGATGAAGCCATGACCCTAGAATGAACATCATTCGAGTCCACAGCAGCATGAAACTGGACCTCTGATGCCTCAACACCATCCACAGCCACCTGCTCCAGCTCCTTGGCCAGCTGGGGAGGTGCATTCTTAGCCAGCTCCAGAACCATATCCCACATAGACTTCTGGTATCTGGCTGTATATGCCATGTAGTTAGATTGCCTGAGCCCCAAAGAGAATGCCAAGTACTGTTTCTTGACCATGGCATCCACTTTCCTGGAATCCGTATCTGGTAGGTGAGATGCCACAGGAATGTTAACCTTGTCACAGGCTGCAGCTTGCACTACCCCAACATGGCTGCAATGATTCATAAGGAATTCTGTCCCAGGACCTGACAGGGCATACCTCCTGTCCATCTTTTTATCCACAGGAGGAATGGATGTTGAAAAATGAAGAATTTTCTGTGTATGTTTCCCCAGGGATTTATGCAGAGGGATAGACACCCTTTTGTGCACGGGGACATCCATCATCTCAACGTAGTCAGGTTCTTCCTGATCCTGTTCAGCCTCCTCCACTGGAAGCTGAAGAGTATCAGTCACTTTCTTGTAAAACAAGAAATGGGAGGGGGCTCAGAAAGTCTTGGAGGAGACACACTGGAAGGCCTGTCTGGGAAGATGTCAGGCTCTACAGGCTCATCTTGGCCTTCGTAATCCTCTTCATCTTCATAATCTTCGTCTCCTTCCCAATCGCCCTCATAAAATGCTTCAGGATCATATTCAGAAGCAGACAAGTCCGACAAAACCAACAGTCTTTGAGTCGGTGTCGGTTCAGTTGGAACCGGGCAAAGCGATTGCACAATAGCAATCGCTTTAGCTATCTCATCGAGGTCGGAACATGGGAACCGGGATCAGAACCGGCTGACTTATGCTTTCTCTTAGACGGAACCGATTCCACAGAATCAGCTCTCCTTTTGCCCAAGGAGGTATAGCCCAGGTCAGTAGGCACCCCCTCAGGTTCGGTTGGAACCAAACCGGGCTAGCCATCTGGGTCAGAGGATTTTTCGGCCTCCCTTTCCTTCAGCCTACTTAAACGTTTATCTAAAGTGGCTTTGGGAAAGTTCTTGTGGACTTGGCAGTCCGCTTTGAGGTGGTCAAACCCCAGACAGTAAATACAGATGAGGTGGGGATCAGCCGTAGCAAAGGCCTCCCACCACTCAGAGCAATGCTGAAACCCAGTGGGACCGGTTTTCTTTGTTGGGCTTCTCAGACCTGCCTAAAGGAAAAAGTTACCTTTACCAGTGTTTAAGCCAGGCAACTACAAACCTATCAGTTCCAACCGTGCCATGGGTCGGTTAAAAAAACCAAGGAAATTATTGTGTTTTTTTTTTTTTTTTAGGATCCGATAGGTACTGGAAACCACACTACAATTTACAGGAAAAAAACAAACAGAATTTCTTCGGTTCCTAACCGGACCGACCGGAGAGAAATGAACAAAAAACTATATCTACCACAAAAACCGCAACTACCCATGAAACACTTACTGTACCAAGGACAGAGATGCGAACACCGAAAAAATAAGTAAGCGGTTAACAAACTGACCGTTTTTTTACGTAAATTGAAGTGAAGGAGAGAATCTCCGGAGCGACTTCTCAGTTAGGTGGAGTAAAGAATCTGACGGTTACAATAAAGGGTACCTGGGACAGAGGTTTGAAAACCGAGCTTGAGCTCAACGTTCTATGCCTTGGCAAAGAGTTATCCCTTTTCCCTCCGGAGCAGTTCAAGTGCTGGGGCTAACTGTACATAGTCAGAATACAGCAAGACTTCATGTTGTTTGAAGTAAAAAGCAAAGAATGCTTGCTTAAGTATACACCCTCTAGTGGAAGAGCTGTATAACCTGCTAATGGGGAAGCAGGTACTAATGGAGAGGTAAAGAAATCCTGGTATTATGGATCTAGGTATTACCGCTTTAAGTGTTTTGCTGTAGCTCTTAGGTGCTTCCCTTTTAAGAGGGAAAGTGAAATGCAACCAAGTAGGAAGTGGGTGGGTCTCTCAGATCTGGTAGTGTATTTAATAAGCGAAGGAGGTGGGGGATCACTGGAGGGGGCCGAAAAATCACTAAGAAGCCAGTTCAGGTTAGGCAAATGCTGCTCTGCACTGTACAGCTCACAGAAGTGTGCAACTGAGTGAACTGGGAAGCAAAAAGATCAGGACTTCACTACACAGCTGCTAAAGGAAGAAATGTCAAAGGTTAGTGTTTCTCTGCAGTCTTATGCCCTGTGTTCCGGGTCTCACTCCTCCTTCAAAACTGCACTCTACTTCCACCTACAAGCACTTGATTCTTGTAACTGTAACGTATCCCGTCCACCTCCTCTCTAGCCTCTTCCTAATGCTTGGTTTCCTGTTCTCTAAATTGCTGAATGTATTTTGTTCTTTGAATTGATGTATGCACTTTGCCTAAATGTCTGATACCTGCTCTTGCCCATCCCTGCGAGGATGGCTACTACTAAATACGTGTTTCTTTTCTCCGTCTATCCCTACGTGGATATCAAAGTGGTCTGCATATTACTGCTTTGTACTTCACCATTGTCTTGTTTTGTTAACTGTATATTGTACTCTCCCGGGTCGTGCTTGAAAATAGGCAGGGATTTGCCTAACACACCTACCCGATCAACAAAAGCTAAATAAATAAATGATTTCAGTACTGGCTGCAGCATTGGACAGGAAGAAAAAATTACTCACCTTAGTAATGTTGTTTCTTCTAATGGAGTCTTGCTATATTATGACTATTGCAGTTTGCCCCAGCCTTAGAACTGCTCCGGAGGTGAAAGAGTTAACTTCCATGCAGAGCATGGAGCTTAGAGCGCGAGCTCGGTTCAAAAGCTCTGTTTGGCTGGTTTCAAGCCGAAACCGTCAGATCTTCTGAGCAAAAACTCACTAAGGTTCTGTGTGGAAGCTGTAACCTACACTAGCCAACTGGCCACTAATATATTAACACATTTTGCTGGTCCCAACACAAAGACTCAAGTCAGTGGACCAGAAAATTAAGATAAAATAACTAAATAAACACAACACCCAAACATGAAAGAGGGCATCAATAGATGCCAACAGAGACTCTACCCATGCCCCAAAGTAGGAGTTCTGAGAGGGCAGGTGGGAGGTCATAATATAACAAGACTCCATTAGAAGAAACAACATTACTAAGGTGAGTAATTTTTCTTCAAACAACATGAAGTCTTGCTATATTATGACTAATACGAACTACACAGCAGTACCTCCATGGAGGAGGGACAGAACCTACTTAGGGAATAGGCTCTGTGCAATGGCTGAAGCCAAACCGAGCATCCTCCCAGCCTGAATATCCAGGGGAGAATGCTTGGTGAAAGTGTGTACTGTCTTCCAAGTAGCTGCCTGACAAATCTCCAAGATAGGGATGTCTCTAGCAGCAGCTAGAGATGCAGCTGTACCTCTGGTAGAGTGAGCCCTCAGGCCTGAGGGGAGAACCTTACCCAGCTTTTGATAGCAAAATTGGATACAAGAAGCGATCCACCTGGCAATGGATCTCTTAGTGGCAGGTCTCCTTTCCCAACCTCACCATAAGTGAGAAACAGTTGGAGGAGTCAAACCTGTGACCCTTAGCGCTCTATGTAGTAACTTAGGGCCCTCTTAACATCTAAGCTGTACAGCCTCCTCTCACCAGAGGAGGAATGGTCAGTGAAGAACACTGGAAGTGAAATAGATTGGTTAAGGTGGAAATCTGAAACCATCTTGGCAAAACTTCCTGTTAGTCCTGAGGACCACTTTATCCCTGTGAAAGGAAATAAAGTCAGTTTCTACTGATAAAGCCTGTAACTCACTTATACGCCTGGCAGAAGTGATGGCTACCAAATACAGTTTTCAAGTCAAATACTTAAGCTCTGCCAAAGACAGAGGCTCAAAGGGGGGTTGCATTAGCTGAGCAATGCATACATTAAGATCCCAAGCCGGGGCAGGGTCCCTGAATGGAGGATTGGTGTGAAGCAATCCTTTAAAAAACTTGGAAAATACAGGATGAGCAGAAAGAGAAGAGGGTTTCCCTGCTGAAATGAAGGCAGAGACAGCAGCCAAGTGTACTTTCAGGGTGGCTGGTCTCAGTCCCAAAGAATTAAGATGGACCACGTAGTCCAATACAGTGGGTAGATCAGCAGATTCTGGGGAAACATGCTTCCCAGAACACCATATGGAAAACCTTTTCCACTTGGAGTTATAGGTAGCCCTGGTGGAAGGCTTCCTAGCAGCCTTCAGGATTTCGAGAACACTTTGAGAAAGTTGCAAATCAGCAAACTCTAACTGCTCAAGAGCCAAGCCTTGAGGTTGAGGTTGAGATTCGGATACAAACTCTCCCTGAGCACAGGTTAACAGATTGTGGTTCCTGGGGAGACACAGGGAAGATGGACTGCTAAGGACAGAAGGAGTGGGTACCAGGGCTGCCTGGCCAGTCTGGAGCAATCAGGATCATTTTGCAGGGCTGAGACCTGATTTTGACTAGTACTTTGAACAGGAGAGGAAGGGGAAAGGCATAAAGAAACTTCCCTTCCCAATCGAGGAGAAAGGCATCCAGGGAACTGAGCCCAACACTGGGGCCTGCAACAAAACAGTGGAAGTTGATAATTGTCTGGGGCTGTGAAAAGATCTATCTGAGGAGTGCCCCATCTGGCAAACACTATCCCCAGTACTAGGGGATCCAGTGACCATTCGTGATGGCCCTGGGAAATCCTGCTGAGGGCATCTGCCAGGACATTGTCCTTGCCTGGGAGGTGAACTGCTATGAGGGAAGTGTTCAGGGAGTAAGCCAGAGACCACAACTTCATCGCCTCGGTGCACAAGGCCGAAGACCGAGTGCCCCCTTGTTTGTTGATGTACCACATTGTAGTGGTGTTGTCTGTTCTGACCTGTACCACCTGTTCTTGAACAGATGCAGAGAAAACCTGAAGTGCTAGAAAAACAGCTCTGAGTTTCAACAGATTGATGTGGAGCAGAGATTCCTGAGGGGACCATAATCCCTGGGTGGAGAGGTCACCATGTGAGCTCCCATCCCAAGAGGGATGCATCTGTAGTAAGGGTCAAGGAATGGGACAGAGGGATGAAAGGCACCCCTGTCTCAGATTGCTCTGATCCTGCCACCACTGAAGGGCCTGGATCAGGTTCGAGTCACTGGGATTAACTTGGATAGAGGATCTCTTCTTTGAGACCAGAAAGCTCTCAAATGGAACTGAATGTCCCTCATCTGAAATCTTGCTCCTTGCACCACAGCTGTGAGGCAGCCATGTTCCCCTAGGAGCTGCAGGAAATGCCTTGCTGGTTGAGAGACCTGAAGAGTGAAGGAGGCGGCCAGGGCCACTAAGGTCCTTACCCTTTCCAAGGGAAGGAAGGCTCTGGCCTGCTTTGTATCCAGTTCTGCGCCTATAAAGGTGAGTACCTGGACAGGTTCCAAAACTGACTTTGGAAGATTGAGAAGAAATCCCAGAGAGGTAAGCAGCTGCTGCCTTTTCTACAGCTCTGAGAGCCAGGAAGCCTGAACCGATCGGTTTTGCGGTTAAAATAATGAAATCGTGGTTAAATTAAACCGAGAAATAGCGCTTTAAACCGAAGAAATGAACCGAGCAACAGGAGGAATCTCCGGAGCGACTGTTCAGTGAGGCGGAGTAAAGAATCTGACAGTTTCGGTTTGAAACCACATGCCTTCAATGTATTTAGCGTAATGATGCATTTGATGTTTTATTAGTATTTTCGAGTACCAGTGCCTGAGAGTTTGTTATTTAGATGCACTAGCACTTTAAATGTAAACTATATGAATGAGCTCACTAGAGGGCACTTTTATCTTTGAAAATGCACCTAGACATGCAATTTCTTTTATCTGTTGTCAGCACCAGCTTTTTATCCTTTTTGGATAGAAACACAGAATTCGTCAGCAGATACGGACTGCTTGGCCCACCTAGTCTTTTCTACTAAGATTCCCTTGTGCCTGTCCTATGCATGCTTGAAACCCACCACTATTTTTGCTCCCACTGCCTCTGCTGGTAGACTGTTAATAAAGTGTTAATCTTCAAATCAAGCTGCTGGATTATCTGACGGTGAAGTGAGTGACTCAGCATTTTGCTCCATACATTCTCCATTCACTGGCAGAACTGCTAGGGACAAGTGAACTGGAGGCCTGAGGTCTCAGCAAACCTATCAAACAGAGACTGGAGCACTTGCGAGAGAAGCCTGGAAGGGATGCTGGTGGCCTGCTGATCCACCAAACCCATGTCAAGTCTAAGAGCCTGTGTCTCACTTGGAGTCCTCCCTTGAAAGGAGCAAGTGAAGCCTCCTAAAGTAGTTGCACTAACTCTAGTGGTGTCTAGTGGAAAGGTGTTCATGGGGGGAGCCATTAGTTGGATGACGACTGGTTGGCACCCAGAGGACCTGCTACAAGGATGTTTCACATTTGGAGTAGACACCAGTATGACACTGGTGGAGGCCATGACAAGGGTATCAGCCACAGTACCGCCACTGCCAGCAGCCTCGACACTGAGGCCCGCACTGACAAGGGTGCTGACAACCCCACTGGTGCTGACTTCGAAGCCTACTGCCAAGATGTGCACCACAACTGGCCAGTGTACCAACCTTGACATCAGCACTGCAAATGATATGGATGACAGGTCCGGAAGGACATTTAGAGTGATGTGGTCATGACAGTGGTTAACATTGAAGATGGTGTCAACCCCAGCAACAGGGTGGTCCAGCACTGGCAACAACCAGACTGTGGTGGGTGTTCCTGTAACTACCTAGAAGGGGTCGAAGTTCCATTTGACACCCCTACCAGAGAGTCCATCATGACCTCAGCTTGGTGTTGTGGGGGGAGTGCCAACCCAACTGACTGCTAAAAGTAGTGAAGGGACCAGTGAGAACAGTTCGCAACCTACCTAGAGACATCCTGTGTCGAGGCCTGTCCTCAAAGTTTGTGATGGGCTGCCCCATCTTCAGAGCTCGAAGCTCAAATATCTGGATATCAAGTGTGGTGCAGAGCTAACAGAAAGTAAAAGCAGATAAAAGCAAGACAAATGTGCTTAAAAAACTAAAAACAGAGCCAGCACCAATCCTAGATTACGCAGTAGGGCAGAAATTGCTCTTCCTGAGGCATAAGTACTATGAGGTTGGGCCTTGATCCCTTCACCTTCTGGCAAGGAGGCTAAGGATACAGAGGACTTGGGCAATAATACAAGCAATAAAACATCCATCAACCCTTCATACACGTAGAACTATTCCAGACATAGCAGAGGCTTTCAGAACATACTATACAAAGCTTTACAAACAGGATGCACAGCCCAACGTAGAGCAAATGGAACAATTCCTAAAAGACTAAAAATTAACAGCACTCATGAGGACTCAGAGTGCTTCCCTAATATGCTCGTTTCAGAACCAGGAAATACTGATGACCATAAGCCAGCTAAAATCCTTAAAGTGCAAAGGTACAGATGGCCTCCCGGGGGAATTTTACAAGAAATGTAATACCACCATCTCCCCTTTGTTGGAGAGTGTGTTCCAGGAACTGCTAGTAGAGAGGGGGCAGATGCCACAATCATGGTCAGAGGCCATTATCTCGGTCATCCCCAAACCTGGAAAGGACCCCTTAAACTGCTCATCATATAGACCCATCTCTATATTGAATACAGACTATAAATTGCTCACATCAGTAGTAACTAAGAGATTTCAACCCCTAATGTGACACCTAGTCCACCTGGACCACATAGATTTATCCAAGGGCGTCAGACATAAGATAACCTGAGAAAAACGATACATATAATAGACCATATAAATTCCACACAGATGCCAGCCCTCCTACTCAGCCGTGATGCAGAGAAGGCTTTTGATAAAGATTCATGGACTTTTCTGTGTTCGGTTCCTTCTAGGTTGGATTTTGGGAGTCTTTCCTTGCCTTCCTTTTTAAACTATACAACATATAGGGTAGTGTATAGGTAACCATACAGTACAAGGCTAATCTTCCACCGAGTGGCTACAATGCCGACTGATGACTGAAAGTGAAACTCGAGAGGTCTCCAAGTCGGCATTGTATTTACAAGGTGAAACAATAGCTGAGTAGTGTATGGGTAACCATACACTGTTCTATATAGTGTACGGTGACAAAAAAAACCAAAAAAAACACTCACTTTCCTATATTTTAAATCTGCTCTGCCGACCGCACTCGATTAAACGGCCGCTGCCCAGCACACCTGCACACCACTCTCACACAGCAAGAGATGAATCACAATGTCTGCTGGAGTCCTTTGTATTAGGATGTCCTCACTAACGCAGAATGAAAAGTTGTTCTGCATTAGTAAGGACTTCACTACTACAGCAGCATAATTTTTTGCGGTGTATGGATTTCCATACACAACCGCATTCCACCATACACTATAAACCAATAGCCTACATCAGAGCTAATAGACACCACTCGGGCAAATTCCATTTGGAACGTGGGACGAGGCAGGGATGCCCCCTCTCTCCACTTCTTTTCACTTTGTATGTAGAGCCCTTAGCCCAAGGTATCAGGCAGAACCAGGCTATTCACGGGGAGCAATTGGGGGTCAAGAGCATAAGATGTTATACGCTGATGATATTTTGTTGTATCTGAAGGACCCAACCCACACCCTTTCAGAGATGATGGCTAAACTACAACAATTCTCGAACTACTCAGGGTATACTCTCAATACCTCCAAGACTGAGATACTCAGTTTTTACTACTCAGCCCCAACTCGATTAAACAAAAATACCCAATGAAGAGGGCTCTATCAATAATTAAATATCTGGGGATCCACATAAGTACCACCTCAACCCAGTTATACCAGTTAAATTATGCCCCCCTTATAACCCAATTAAGAGCTGATCTTAAGAAATGGGCTCTGCTTCCCCTCACACTACATGCACGAGTACAGGCCATAAAAATGAACACGCTCCCTAGGTTACTTTATTTCAATATGTACCCTGCACAGTCCCAAAGAAAGATTTAGAAACCTGGCAATCACTTTTTATTAGATTTATATGGAACAATAAGAGACCCAGAATACGGAGGCAGACCCTGTACCTACCTAAACATCAAGGTGGCCTGGCGGTACCACACCTACCAGAATACTGGATTGCAGCATAGATGCTTGTAGGTCTCCTTTGGGGACACCCCAAATACGCTGCTATCTGAAAGGCTATCGATCTAGGAATGGAGATATACCCCCCCTCGGCACAGCTTTTTCTCCAGAAGCTCCCTGTCACACAGGGGAGATGTTCTCTTTTGGGTATGGGTGTGGTGCTGGAGGGATGGAGATGAGGGACAGCGAGTACAATGGCTAAAATGCAACAGTGGAGATATAAATGGTGGCCAACAGACCTCTCTTTTATGCCAGCACAGTCAGACCCATGGTTTAAGAGGCAAGCTGAAAGGGGCCTCCAAGCACCTTGGCAACTAATGCAGGGTGGAACAATAATCTCTTCTGCAGTGGCCCAGCAATGTTTTCAGCTGTGTTATGCAGACAGAATGAGATACTATCAAATATGTAATTATATTAACACCTTAATTAGAAAATACCAGTTGGATGCCAAATTACAAACAGGAGATTTCGTATATGAGCAAATTTGGTGTTCATCTACGGGGCTAAAGCTATATCCCTTCTATACCAGTATTATTTACAGACAATAACCAAGTCCACAGAGTATATCAAACAAAAATAGGAAAAATACTTAGATATAGATATAAAAGAGAAACAATGGGACGGGATGTTAATTAGTACATGGTCTATAACTTCCTCTCCAGATTGGAGAGAATTTTTATGTAAGCTGAGGACGAGGTACTTCAGAGTCCCAACACTGGTCTCGAAGGGGAACCTGCTGATACAATCTATATGTTGGAGACACTATGGTGAACCAGCTGCATTTTAGGCCCATATTTTCTGGACCTGTAGGTCGTTGAAACAATACTGGATTGACAGTGTTCCACCTTCAGCAAATTCTAAATTTAAATACTCCACTAGGTCCGAACCATATTATATTTGGACAAATACCCCCAGAGCTCGAGGGAAGAGAGGCAAACTATCTCTGGCAAATCCTAGCAGTAGCAGCATTAAAAGCCATCACAAAGAAGTGGCAACAAATCGAAGCTCTAGATCTCAATGACTGGCGAATTATAGTTAATCATATATATATAAACTAGAGGAAATCACTTTTTTTTAACTTCAGCAGAGGATCAAAAACCTCCAAAACAGAAGGACAAGGTGGGAGCTATACAAGGGCCTAGACTAGTAAGGTGTTGCTCAGACCAAAGAATTAATTAACAAAGCTCCATAAGGGACGGAACCTCATATACCTTTGGTTAACAAAACTAGATTTTGGTAATAATAAAAGAAAAAAAAAGTTTTGCTTTTTGTCAGCTATGGTGTAAAAATGTAAAGAAAGATTGCAGTGAATCAATTTATGAAACTTAAATTATAGAGATGTTAAATATTCATTTTAACCCGGCACTTACATCAGATTTGATGAATCTCAGAAATGTACAAATAGTGACCCATGGATTATACTGTTAACAAGTTTCATGTGTTCTTGTTTTTAAGTTTCTAAGTGATGTTAATACCACAATGCTTTACAAAATTATATAATGGCATTCAAAATATGCGATCACATAGTATGTACAGTTTTGTGATGAACATGTCTTCTACTACTAATAAACAAAGTATAAAAAACAGGTGTGGTGCAGGCATCTCAGGTCTCCAAATCATGGTTGGGTCAAAGGCAGAAAAAAAAATATATACATATATACACACACACACACGCGCGCATACACACACGTCATTCAGTGCAGGCCATAATTTCCTGTGCCAGCAATGTCAAAAAGGCATCTTTGAAGATTTTGACGGCCTTTGCTTTTGAGAACCTGACATTACACTTTCGAACACTAAATCATGAAGAAGAAATAACCAAGGCAGTCAACATTCACTATCATAGTGCGCAACCAATGGTGGAAAAACAGAATGGAGGCAGTTAACAGTGTCAACAATGGTTGCTGGTTCTGGTGGTGCCAAAACTGTTATTAGTGCCCTAGCAAAAATGTTTGCTCCCATAAGGTCAAGACAAAACAGTTGGACTCTATGTAGAAGACTGATTCTTGAAAGCTCATGCTTACCAAGTGAAAAACACCAACTAGGTGGAAGTATAGAGACATGCAAACTGCTTGAACCAAAAAAAAAAAAAAGAAAAGAAAAGAATGTTGGGGAAAGCTCGACACAGAGGCAGGCAATGATGTTGGCACCATGGTTGGGAACTGATGCCAGGACCAAGGTAACCCCAGCATGAAGTCCCCACTGAAGAAAAACCTGGCAGGGATAGGTTTGTCAGATTAGGACCAGCCACCTGTGGCACCAGTTGGCAGTAAGGGACAGTGCTAGAGTCTGTGACAAATAGGTTCCAGTGTCTACCAGAAAAACTCTGTCAAAGACGAGATTGTTTGGGGATGGAGTTTAGACAGGAGATTGCTGGAGGGACTCAATACCACAGTTCATCAACCACCCTGCTAACGAGGCAGGGGTTTCCTGATGGAGCTTCTTCTCCATTCCAGCTAAGCTATGTTTTAATAGATGTTTTTCTGAAGTGCCTTTTCTGCACTGCTGGGGGTCGTATTAAAGCCCTTACAAATCAGCCACACCTTGATGTCGTGGTCCAGGCTGAGACAACAGACGGAGATGTTGTGTGACTATTTGGGCTAAATTTTGTTGCCTCGCTCAAAAGAGTTTCAATGGCGCTGGCTCTGGAGATGACATACACGCCACTGAAAATCATTTTTAAAAAGTGATTTCTTACCAAAAAAAACCAAGAAAAATCAATGATCCCAGCAACGGCATTTCTGTGGCAGGGTCTGACAAGTATGGTCAACGGCAGGAAAAGAATGGAGGAGGGAAGGGGCCACCCCACGTTTATATAAGAAGAGCCAACATAGGACAATATCATGGGTGGCCCCTAGTGAACTGCTTGAAAAAAGTTTTCATGTGGTCCTAGTGCCTGATGGCTATAGTTTCATAGGTCTGGCCTGATGAAAGTGATATCCTCAAAGAAAATCATATATTATTTCAGCCTTAATTCATTTTTGCACTAATTATGACTTTTTTTCTGTATCCTGTCTGTTACCTTTCCATTATTTATACTCTGACTTGACAGTCAGCATTTTTAATTTATGATTGTATTTAATTGCACTCTTTTTGCCTGCATCATTTTTGCTATACGTATTTTTATCCTGTATCCTTCCCCCATGCTGCACCTAGAAATGAGCCCTGGCTCAGTGTGCCTTTTTAGTAACAAAGAAAGAAAAGGAAAACTAAATTGTGTAAAATATTTGTTTCTTTTTCTTGTTCTGGTTTTGATTGTTGTCTACTGTAATGTATATTTGTCAGTGTTTCCAGGCAAGGCTGGAAAAGAAGATCTGTGGCCCTGTCCATTTTCCTGGATAATTAAAATGAAATGAAAGGAAAATTATAATATGTTTACACTGTGATTCAAACCTATATCTCCAGGTTCAGCCATGTGCTTTAACCACTAGCCTGCCTTTCTGCATAGTTGTAGTGACGTGCTAGAGTCACCTAATACCAAATCTGGATGATCCCAGATCACTGCACAAACTGATCCGGGATCTGTGGTCAGGGCATAATCTATCTGTATCTTGTCAGTCTTGTTGTAACTGGCAACTAGAATAAAGCAAAACTGTGACTTCAGAGAAAATCAAAAGTATTGTGGCTTTATTAATGGAGGACAGCCAGTCCATGTTCTGGAAAGACGGTAGTAATAGTTTTTCAGAGCCCAAGAGAGAGAGAGAGATTAGACAGCATCTGGCATTAGATAATTATAATTACAGTGGCAGGGACACAAGCCAATAAAGGTGAATGTTTGGGTGGGGACCTGTTTTTGTCTTTCAACACCCCTGTTAGCAGGAGCAAAACTGACCAGTTAAATATGATGGTGTAGTGTGTAGGGTGCAGAAGGGAGAGGGCAACTTGATTTTTGCTTAATCATCTCCATCAGAGAACACTGTTAGGGGCTGGGCACCCCAAATGGGCATTAGCTGTTCTGTTTCAGTGATGTAAATTCTGCAAAATGGAACGTCTCCAGTTTCATCCATCACTACATCCCCTCCCACCCAAACCTACTGTAGGAATGAGCAATACAAGATTTTCAGCCCTGGCCCCACACAAGAAAGAATGTTAGTCCAGTGGGCCAGGTACACACAATCACAATATAGAATAGCACTTTGCACCTACTCCCACCCAATTGCTGGTAGGGCCCCTGAGCTCTAAACCCTTCCTGCTCCAAACGCCAAGTCACTAAGAGTTTAAACAGTACCACACCTTTGACAAACCCCGGTTGCAAGCCCAAAGCTCTCAAGAAAACAAGCAATCCTAACTCCTAGCCCAATTACCACCCAATGGCCTGAGCAGAGATGTGTGGTATTACCCATCTTGTTATTCAAGCAGCTACTGTAGGATAAAATGACTGTATGTGCAAGCAAGGTTCAGACTTAAGTAGATCATATGACTAGCAGCTGGTTAAACAGTGGCATGATCTGTAGCTGCTGGCGATGTATTTGCTGTTCTAAAGTAAAATCAAGCAGCACCCTGGCCTTATAAATATACTAATACTTATTTAGATAAACCACTGTTTGATGACAAGTCAGCTTGCTGTAAATTATGCTAATGCACTGCATCTGCTGCCCTTTAGATGAGAACAGGTCTTGTAAATATTTTGAAGTTGTAAACTACTAGATTTGTTAGAATGACAAAGTATATAGAGCAAAAATGACAAGTGTTTTAATTGAAATAATAAAGGCATTTGCCTGTTTTTTTTTTAATCATACTGTGTAAGAACAATAATTTTGCTCCTAGTCACAAATGCACTAAAACAACATTTCAATATTTAGACACCTCTGACAAAGAATACATGACATAAATAAGTAAAAAAAAAATGGTGAAGTTCATTTGGGCTTCAAGGCCATAGATCTCTGCAAAGGGCAAACTGCAATTCTAAGGTACTTGGAACAAATAGATAGAACTCAGTGTGTTCCTTTGTAAATAATATGCAGTGGAAAAACAAAGAAGAAATGAAAACTGCTCTTAAAGAGTGACCCAGGCTACAGTGTCCTTCAGAAAGACTGGTCACTGCTCTTCTTCTGTTCATCCTTGCCTGAAGACCTGCCGATTCAATAATGGCTACTTGATGAATACATTTCAAGTGCTCCTTATTTTTCAGTATATTTATAGGTAGAAAGATTTGGAGAATAGTTACCATTAAGTACATACTAGATCTCCATCTTAAAACCACAAGATATGCACCACACTAGTAGCTAAGCTAATTTTGTTTCTCAGGTGAGGACTGGTAAACACTAAATGCTCTCTTTAAGATGCACATATAAAGACAAGAGGGCATAAATGTAATATCTGTGTTTGGCTTTAAATGGCAAAACTATACTGGGATATTCAATTTCGCATTCTGAACTGGAGGAATTTCTGATTTGATTGGAATGTAAAAATGAGCATCCTTCAGACATAGAGAAAACAGTCTTCTTTTTTCTAAACATCTGTTTATTCTCCTGTGTTCCTTACTTGCCAGGATCTGCTTCAATCTACTGCAACAGCAACTGCCTGTCCTAGGAACTCTTGTGCCAGCTGCCTTACCCCTGCCTGATAACTCTTCAGCAGGAGAGTCCGCCCATGTATTTCTGCTGTCTACAATTAAGGGGGAGAGCACTCCATTGGCATGTAAGGAGTGGGAGCTGTGTTGAACGTGGCTGCATCATTAGCCAAACTGGTGACTCATTTTCAGATTTCGCCCCTCTCACACAGACACACAAGAAGGCTAGGTACAGCCCCCCTTACAGTACATCTACCCTACACTACCTGTGCTCACCGAGTGGTGGGGGGGATGCAGCAGAAGCTGGAACTCTCGTTTTCTGGAGAAGAGCATCCAATGAAATGCTCACTCCTCCTACTCTGGCTTATAAAGAAAGTTCATGACTGGATTGCAACACTGCAAAATCAGAATACTACCATGGCAAGAGATTTCCCTGGCTGCTACACTATTGGGCTGGCCTCAGTCTCCTTGAATGGAGGAAACTGTATCCATCTGCAATATTATGCTGAATTCCTGACCCGTCATGAGTTTGTTTACAGCCCACTGCCCAAAGGTTCAGGATTTGTATTGCTTTCTTTTTTACTTTACAATTTTACTAACTCAATATAGCCCAACTAAGATGTCATATATAGCTTTCAGTGGTGTTTACAGCTGACTGGACTGAAACACATGGAGGTTAAGTGAATTATCAAGGTCACATAGCTGGTATGTGGTGCTGTAGGATTTGAACCTGGGCATCCCAATTCCCCAAGTGTGTGCCTTCTCCACTAGATTACACTGCCTCTCTGGAGGCGATCACTGTCCTGATTTCTTTAGAACTATGAAGTACTGGGGTGGGGGATTTCCCCCATTAACTTGCCAGGATTCTTTCAGATCTCCTTTCTCAAGTACAAATGAAGAAAAATGAGAATGTGCATAGATGGGGCTACAGTGACTGCAGAGATGCACATTGCAGCATCGGACACTGAACACGGAGTGCTGGAGTTACACAGATCTCAAAGGCAGGAGGATATAGGTAAGGGAATTTACTAAATTCCAATAGAAAACCAGACGACAGTCACATTAAGGAAACATATAAACTCCCCAACATTCACAGGCTTCTTTTCCAGAGCGAGAGCTCCTGCTATTCATACACACATTTATGTGCCCAGTTTAATTAACAGCGTACGTAGGAGGAGCAAAGGTATCTAACTCTGTGCCACAGTTTTTGTCAAACTGTATGATTGTTTCAGGTTTTAAAAGGATGTTTAGACACCACAGAGCAACAGTACTTGTAAATGTTTCAATGGATTTTATGAATTTGGTATTTTTGTATACTTATATTTCTGCTTTTATTTCCAGTTTCCCCACAAAAAAAGGCATTTCTTGCTCAGGAGCCTTGGACCCTTGCAGACATTCTGGGGGTCAATGATTTCACAGACTTTAGAGACATTTTAATGACTGTATGTCCCTTAATGCATTATCTACATCCTGGCCGAACAGAGTAGTGGCGTAGAGCCCGGAAAGGGGGCATTGAGCATGGCCTATTGCACATCTTAAGCAAATCCTGCCGCTCTGAGCCAGGAGTATATTCTAATGTATACACCAGAGGCAGGTGATCTAGCATAGCAGCAGCATCTGATGCATCATATGCTGACGTTAGTAAATATTTACCAGTAGCTAGGCCAGCAGAAGCGGCTTTAAGCAGTTCTGCCTTTGCAAGGCTATCTGGTGGTGTCTGTGCCATAGCCATAGCAGACTTGCAGAGGCTGTTGTGATACTTAATCATTTAGGCCTGCCAGTTTGCAATATGAAGGCCCAAAGTGGAAGAGGCATAAGTCCTCTTACCGATACCATCCAATTTCCTGGACTCCTTGTCAGGAGGCAGCGCCCTAGAGCGATCATGTGCAACTACAATAACCATAGAATCGGCTTCAGGCTGAGAAGTGTAACCACCCAGTCCCCTGGGGTTACTAGAATCCTATCAGTATTATTGTTAGGAAGGTAGCAGCCAGCTGGTAGGGAGCTCATTAGGGAGTTTATAGCCAACATCATTATTTACTCAATAGCCTGAGGGAAGAATGATTAGGTCATCCGGAACTCTCGCAGCAACACAAGTTACACTGTGTGGATAGCTGCTCTGGGGAGGTTAGAATGTTCAGTCTGTAGTGAGTTGTTGTTCAGTGAGGAAACGAGAGTGGTAGGACTGCCAGTTGGGCTCTGAGGTGAGGGCCCAGCATTTCTTCACCCTAGTGGAGTGTCATTTCCAGCTTCCAGTGAAGTGGTGGAGACCAGTGCTACAGCAGGATTTCCTGATTTCTACTCCCAGTGAAGTGGAAGGAACTGCTTGTTCTCAGTGGACTCAAAGGGCAATCCCCTGAAGGTTCTATGTGTGTTTCAGCTGCCTTGGAAAGGAACTATGAAAGACTGTATGATCTGCTACCCAGGAGAATGTACCTTTTTCTTTTGTTGTTCCATGCCCAGTGGACGGGACAACCAGTTGTGAGTTCTATGAGACAAGATCTCCACATACGTTAGGGGAATCATATTCTTTTGGGGGGGGGGGTGCCCATAGATAAGGCTGGATCGCACCTGTCAATGCCCCTAGTTCACCCAAGAGAGTGAATGTTCTGTTAAACCGTTCACCCAGGAGAGTGCAGTTTACTCTTTGGTCACCCCAGTGGGTAACGTATTTAATTTGTGGGACCTCTAGCATTTCAGTGGGAAATGGGGGTTTCAATGGTGTAATCCTGAAGAATGGCAGAGATTGTCAGTTGGGGCCAAGTGTGGGAGGAACGCTATCTAAGTGCTTACAAGGCAGAGCTTCCTGGTTCGTAAAGGGCACCAATTAAACCTGAGCAAGGGTCAAGTTGCAGGTTAAGGTGTGTGGCTGAGTTTCACATAATTGCACCTATGTTCGTAGAAGAATTCTGAGCATGTGGCTTAGATTCACTAAATGACACTCATGGGAAGAAAATGTTCGGGTGTGTGGTCAAGTGTCCACTAAATGCACCAGTGGAAAACTGGGAAGAAGATGCTTTTTGTGTGTTCATGAACTGTACTGCATGCAAGGAGAGTTTGTGAAATGTACCTGTCCTGGCTAGACCAACCCTTGGGAGTCCACTTCTGCTTTAAATTTTTATCTGTTGAATAAAGTCATACTACACAGTCCCAGTTACTGTTCTGGACATTCCAATTATTGCTTCTGGTTGTGTGGATTTACTGGGGCCCCCTCAGCAGGTTAGATCTAGCATACGTCTAGCTGCCTCCACTCAGGACCTGGATTGTAAAGCTTACACAAGGTTCATGTTGTTTTGTTCTTGTACCTCCACCCCTCTCTTACTCTAGAAAATGAGCAAGGTATACTGTACATCCCAACACCAAGGGTGGTACCAACCTTTTCTAAAGTAAAATGGTATGCCAATATGTGGGTACCAGTGGCATAACAGGGCTTGTTAGATGCAGCAGGAAACTGTCTGTCAGCCTTTCTGGGGACTGCTGCCAGAGTGGTAGGTCTGTGCCAGGCAGTTAATGTAACATCTTCCAATCTAGGGTAAACAGGTGGCACCACAATAGTGGGAGCAGCTGATACCTCCGAGATCTCCATAAAGTTTATTTTAATGCAGTCTTCTTCACTCTCAAATCCCATCACATCCTGTATTTGTTTACTACAGAATCATCACTGCATGACGATAGGGCTGAGCTGAAAGGCAAACCTCCATCATAGGGTTCCTCATCCTCATTTTCATCCTTCAAATCCCCCTCCATTTCTAGAAGGTCAGGAATGTATTCTACCTTGTTGTCTTGGATGACGACAAGGGGAATAGATGAAGCCGGCGGCTGTACCATTGGTGCAGGCCCTGTTGACAGAACTGTCACCGCTACTTGCAATGATGGAAATAGGCATGTTAACATTTCTGAAAACTATGCCAGCATAACCTGGGACTTAGCAATGTCTGGTGGAGGGGTAGAGACTACCACTGTTATCAGTCTGGAACCCGCTGACGAAGGCTGCATACCATCCATAGTAGGTATGGCAGCACCAGACCCTGACCCTGACCCTGGTGTCTCAACAGCGACTGGGAGGGTGGGAAGGGGAGGGGAGAGCTGTAGCCAATGCTGCCAGAGTGGATGTCTGTTTAGGACTTACCCTTCAACGGAGACCATGATCTCACCCGTGAAACATGTTTTCTTTATGCTTATGGTGGCTGGAAGAGGAGGAGGAGGATCTCAACAATGATTTCTCCTTTTCTTTGGATTTATCTATTGTCCTCACCAACCATGTTTGTTTGTTTATTTGCTTAACAAGTTAACACTCTAGAACAAATGTTCTGTTTACAGGTGCGACTCACAAATAACAATCAAATCATAAATACAATTAAATATAAAATGACAGAACAAAACATATTAATACCAACATACACATCACCCAAAACAAACACATTTAACAACATCCACAAAATAATCCAGTAACATAGAAACATAGATTTTGATGGCAGATAAGGACCGCTTGGCCCACCCAGTCTGCCCATTTCCCTACCTAATGGATAAGTTGCAGATCCTAGTTAACCAGCAGCCTACTTCTTCCTACCCCCCACCCCTAGAATTGCCTTGTGACTGTCCCATACATGCTTGAATTCCACCACTGTTTTGACTCCACCTCCTCCGGAAGGCCGCTCCATGCATCCACAAACCTCTGTGAAAAATACTTCCTAAGTTACCCCAGACGCCTCTATCTATCTTCAAATTGTGCCCTTTGTTCTTGCACACCTCTTTTTTGAAAGATACTACCCTCTTGGACTTTGCTGATTCCCTGAGGGTACTTGAAAGTTTCTATCATGTCCCCCTCTCCCTCCTTTCCTCGAGGCTATACATATTTAGCTCCTTAAGTCTCTCTTCATATGTCTTCTGGTAAAGACCTGTATCATTTTAGTTGCCCTCCTCTGGACTGCTTCCATCCTATCTATGTCTTTGCAGAGATTGGGTCTCAGAACTGCACGCAGTACTCAAGTGGGGTCTCACCAACTGTCTGTACAGAGGGATAATAACTTCCTGTTTTCTACTGGTGATGCCTCTCTATGCATCCCAGTATCCCCAACCCTCCTTGCTGCCCTCTCACATTGCTTGCCCACCTTTAGGTCATCTGATATGACTACCCCAGGTCCTTTCCATTTTGTTGTTGTTAGTATCTCACCCCCCATTGTGTACTCTTCCCCTGGGTTTTTGTTTCCCAGGTGCATTACCTTGCACTTCTTAGCACTGAATCTAAGCTGCTATACATTTGACCATTCCTCTAACCTTGCCAAGTCCCTTCTCATCCTTTCCACCCAACCTTGTGCATCAAATCTGTTGCAGATCTTTGTGTAATCTGCAAACAGACATACTTTTCCTTCCAGTCCCTCTGCAATGTCGCTTATAAAGACATTGAGAGGACCGATCTAATACTGAACCTCCAGGTACCCCACTAGTAACCCCATTTCTTCAGAGTGGACCCATTTACTATTACCTCTGTGTCCCATTCTCCAGCCAATTCTTTTACCCAGGCTGTCATCTTGGGACCCACTCCCAGGCTGGCTAACTTGTATATTAATCTTTTGTGGAGACTGTGTCAAATGCCTTGCTAAAGTCTAGGTAGGCCATATCACAGCCCTCCCTGATCTACTACTTTGGTCACCCAGTCAAAGAAATCTGTCAGATTTGTCTGGCATGACCTTCCCACTGTGAATCCATGCTGCCTTGGGTCCTGTGCCCTCTGGCCTCTAGATACTCAACAATTCTTCTTTCAGAAGTGATTCCGTCATTTTCCCTACCACTGAGGTTAAACTAACAGGTCTGTAGTTTCTTGCTTCTGCCTTGCTCCCACTTTTGTGAAGAGAATCACATCTGCCTCCTCCAGTCCTCGAGTACCACCCCATCCTCCCATGATTTGTTAAAGAGGGTAGTCAGTGGTGTCACTAGTTCTACCTTAGTTCTTTAGAATTCTGGGATGAATCCCATCAGGCCCCATTGCTTTGTCCACCTTCAGTTTTAAGAGTTCTTTCAGAACCCTTTCTTCTGTAAATGGGCTGGTATCAACTTCTGTATCCAGAGTGTTTCTGCTGTTTGTTTTAGGTACCTCCTTCTCTTCCTTTGTAAATACTGAGCAAAAATATTTGTTTAGTATCTCTTCCTTTTCACAGTCACACTCTGCCCACCTCCCTCCCTTATTAAGCCTCACTAACCCTCCTTGGTCTTCCTTCCTCCCTGATGTACCTATAAAAGGTTTTATCCCCTTCTTAACTAGAGTTGGCTATCTTTTCCACGGTTTGGGCCTTTGCTGTTCTGACTGCCTTCCCAGCATCCTTTTGCTTTAACTGATACAGTTCTCTGTCCTGCTCCTTCTGTGATTCCTTGTATTTCCTGAATGCTTTCTTTTTCTCTTGAACCTTCACTGCCACTTCCTTTGAGAACCATAGTGGTTTCTTACATTGTTTTGTTTTATTTGCTTCACACAAAGGCTTGTTACCTCTGTGATGGCAGTTTTTATTATTCCCCATTGTTCTTCCACCCCTCCTTCCTGCCCATTTGCTAGTGCATTCCTTAGGCACTCACCCATTTTAGCAAAGTCAGCCCTCCTAAAGTCCAGTACTTTTGCCTTTGTATGGCTTGACTTACTGCTGTGTTTATTGTGAACTATACTGTTCGATGGTCGCTAGTTCCCAGATGGCTACCCACTCTACATCTGTGATCCTCCCTTCATCTTCATTTGAGAGAACCAGGTCTAGATTGCTCCCTCGAGGTGGGCTCCAATACTAGTTGTCTAAGGCACGCCCCTGTAGGGCATCTAGAATAACCCCACTCTTCAGTGGCTGCTGCAACTGCACTCAGTTAACATCTGGCATATTCAGATCACCCATCAGCAATATCTCCCTTTTTCTGCCATTCTAAGTATTCTTTCTATCATTTCCTTGTCCATTTCCTCCCCTGAGAAGAGGGTGTGATGTAACCCTGTGCGGATTGTGGTGCCATTGCCTGTCTCTCCAAATTTACCCACAGTGCTTCTTCTCCTCCCTGTTTTCCCTTTTGTTCTGTTGCTTTGATTCCTTCCCTTATGTAAAGAGCTACTCCTCCTCCTCTTTACCCTCCCTGTCCCTCCTGTAGATAGTGTATCCTGGTATGTTACGTCCCAGTCATGGTTTTGTGTGTACCATGTTTCTGTGACTGCCACGATATCCAGATGTTCCTCCTCCATCAAGGCCACTAATTCAGGAAGCTTGTTACTCAGTCTACGAGCATTGGTACTCACTGCTCTCCATTTTTGATGGCTTTACCTTCTTTGCAGCATCCCCACTGACCTTTCTACCTCGGTCTTTTTCTCATTTAGTACCCGTTTTGGAGGGAGGGCTGGGATTTTCCTGCTGCTTATCAGTGCCTCCCCTTGACTAGTTTAAAAGCTTGCCAATGAAGCATTTAAACCGACTGCTCAAAAGACTTGTTCCCTTCCTGGACAGATGCAGACCATCCTGCCAGTATAGGCTGGTGTCCCTCCAGGTGGACCCCGAGTCCCCAATGAAGCCAAACCCCTGTGCTCCACACCATTTTTTCAACCACTCATTAAACTGCATGGTGCAAAGTACCCTTGCCTCACTCATGCCATTGACAGGCAGCACCTCAGAGAAGGATATCTTGTGTGCTACTTGTCGTAGGCCCCTCCCCAATTCCACGAAGTCCTTCTGCACTGCTCTAATCTCATGATGAGCCAAGTCATTTGTCCCTAGGTGGACAATGACGTCCAGCTCAGACTCCTGTGCAGCTGTTCTTGTGATCCCGAGGATGTGCTTCCTGTCTCTCCAAGCCATGGCACCAGGCAGGCACCTTACTTCAGTTTTCCCTGCTCCCCCCAGTTCTATCCCCCTAATAATTGAGTCCCCCACCAGGAGCAGCTTCCTTTTCTTGTGGTGTCCCCTGCCTCCTTCCTGTGGGCCTCCCTTGTGACAGTTGTCCTCAGCCTCCTTAGTCTCCTCTGCAGGTGCATCCATAGGGGAGCTATGCTCCCCCAGAATGGTGTATGGATTGTGGTGTGGAACAACTAACTGTGTGTGCCTCTGTTCCACCATCCTCACCCTCCCTGAGCCCACTGTGGTCCAACTGCTTTTAAAAGAGACAACATTTGATTATTCACACACACCAATTGCGAGATTATTCCAGATAAATGGACCAAGATACATAAAGCCCTCTGACCACTAACAGTCCTCATCAAGGGCAACTTCAAAAATCTGTTCTCAACCATATTTCTTGAAAAGAAACCTGAATTATAAGATTGTAAATAACTATACAAACTTAAAGGCCCACCAGATTTCAAAGTTTTAAATATAAACTTTGCCATTTGAAATCGAAAATTTAAGTGAACTGGCAACCACCCCATTGAGTTCAAAACTACACAGTGATGTGTTGATCGGGGGACCATTAAGGCAAATTTTCCAATCAACTGAAGAAGTACAGATTTTTTGCCATTACCCTAGCCGAGGCACAATCAGTAATCAAGGTGGCGTAATTTACGATAGGAGCCAAACACTGTTTAGATATTGCCAATCTGGTTTCAGCAGTTAGAAAAGCATGTAATATATACAATAGTGAAATTCTAGAATAACTGAAGTAATATTATCAAAATGACTATCAAAACTTAAATTAGAATCTAAAGTAACACCCAAATAACGAAAATTAGTAACGTTCAAAATGAAAATTATCAAGAGCAGTAACATTCAAACTTTGTTCCTTATCTTTTACCTTAGTTCTGTCCCAAACACCACAGTCCTTGTCTTTGTTTTATTTTATTTAAGATGTGTCAGTGGCTCAGTAGGTAGCACACTCGCCTCTGAGGCCGGGAGATCAGAGGGCTGTGGGTTCAGTTCCCACATCTGGCACTTGGGTTAATATCCCAGAACTGACACTGTAGTGCAGCTTGAGAGGGGTGCTGCACTTCTGAGGTGCCATCTTTCGGATGAGATGGTAAACCAAGGTCCCATCTGCCTGGACTGGTGGTAGTTCAGGTGGATGTTAAAGATTCCATGGCACTTATCAAAAAGAGTAGGGGAATTTCCCTGGTGTCCTGGTCACATTTCCCTCATTCACTAAAAATACCACCAACAGATTAATCTGGTTCACAGTCAGTTGGCATTCATCTGTATCCCCTTCCCCTGGGTCGTGCCTGAAAATAGGCAGGATTTGTCTAGTGCACTTACTGGTAAATAAAAAAAAAAAAAAAGACTTCAAGCCACCTTTGCATGGCACATATTTCTGCGGATAATATACTACCCAACTCATCAACAGAAGTACCATAAATAAATAACCGCATCATCTGCGTATAATGTAAATGTAGCCTTATGTATTGCAGTGCTCACTTTATCAAAAAATAATGAAAATAGCACAGGACCAAGTATGGAGCCCTGCGGAACTCCACACTTGACTGGCACTATGTCAGAAATAACCCCTGCATATTTCACTCTCTGACACCCATCTTCCAGATAATTACGAAACCACAAAAGGGCAGAAGAACCTACCCCCAAGGAGCTAAGAGAAGAAACCAACAAATTGTGATCAACAAGATCAAACGCCTTGGTCAAGTCCACAAACGTGGCCCTGTTAAGATAACCATCCTCCAGGAATGTGCCCATGAACTCAACCAAGGCTGTTTCTGTTCCCCGTCCCCTCCTAAATCCATGTAAAGCTTGAGACAAAAGTCCATTCTGTTCAATAGATGCCATAAACTAATTGTACACAATTTTTTCCTGAATCTTAGCCAAAGTAGCTAATAATGAAATGGGTCTATAATTCCCAAACGAAGAAACTGAACCAGATTTGTGTATAGGGACTACCAATGATTGTTTCCAAATGTCGGAAGCCATACCCGTAATAAAGGACAAATTAAATATGATACTAATTGGATAAGCCAGTTCATTCCCTGCTTCATTAATCAGATTGGGAAATAAACCATCAGCTCCCCCAAAACTCTCTTGCTTTATTTCCTCCAGTTATTTTCTAACTTCTTTTACTGTAGTAAGTTTTAAATAGAATTTTGGACCTTCATTAGGTTCAATAAACAAACCACCAATTGAAGGAGCAATACCTTCAATTCGATATTTCTCCAAATTGGTAAACTGCTTATTAAATTCATTAGCAATAGACTGGGGACAAGAGATTTTTTCACTTTCCATTATCCATAGCAGCTTCAGAACAAGAGCTAAGTTTAATTATACTGTTGATTGTTTTCCAAAATTAATTTTATTTATTATTAAAATTATAAGATTAAGAAGGCCTTTTTTCTGCTTTTGCTTCAAGTAATCAATTTTTGCTTTCTTAACCTGAGATTTACATAGATTTCTAAAATGATGATATGTTTGGAAATTCTGCACTGTACCATCCAGCCTGTATTTTTTCCATAATTTATCCAGAGATCTTGATAATTTCTACATAGAGGGAGTTATCCAAGGTGAACGTTTTCCACTTATTCTACATTTTTGTAAGGGAGCAAGCAAATCCAAAACTACAGTAAACTCAGAAGTTAAATAATCCAGTGCACAGTTAACATCTGGTGTGCTATTTAAAAATGACCAATCAATAGATTTTAAATGTGTGCGGAAACTCAAGATATCAAAATAAAAAAAACTCCTAGCACACTTAATCACTGATTTAGGTTTGATCTCCCCTGATGCTTCCAAACACAAAGTACAGGGTGATGGTCACTCAAAGAATCTGCAATTCTTACCCCAGGACTCCTTTAGCATCAGTAAATTTTTTGCACTTAACTGGCTAGGTGCAACTGCCCCGGAGGTGTGCCTTTAAGAGATATTTAAATGAGCGCAGGGCCAAGCCAATCAAAAGACAGAAGGGGCTGTGAGCTGAGTGAGAGCTGCTGAATGCTTCAGAATCGTTTCTCTGCTGGACTGAGTAATACTGTCTCTCAGGGGTCTCCCAACTTTCCTTGTTGACAACCTCCTAGTGCTTATCTGGGTAAATTTTTCCTCATAAATTATTTCCTTTAGTGTGCTGAGTGAAAGTTTTACTTTTTCATTAGCATTGCTCAATTTTTTTATTTTATCACGACAGCACTATTTTGACTTTATTTTTACTGCAACTAGTTTAAAGCCTAATTTTATCACGGGTGCTTATTTTCATCAGTTTCCTTCATTTCTGGGGCAAATTCTTGTGGGAACCGTTGAAGTAGGAACAGCTGCCTTGTTTTTTACCTCAGACCTTACTGGGTTTACCGCAAGGCACCTGCAAAAGATTTCAAATTTAAACAGTGCCTGGGGGTTTTCTCTCTAGATTGGCAATTACGAGGAAACCTTTTTTGTTATATTACTGGACCTTGGTATCTCCTGTGTGAGGACTGTCCGTAAAGGTCCAGCAGCCACCTGTGTGCAGTTGAGTATTACTGGGTTTCTATTAAGATTGGCACTGGTATAGATCCCAGTTTTACAACCAAAAAAAAAAAAAGAGGCACTAGTAATAGAGTTTATTAACTGGGGCAGGACTGGCCAGTGGCATTTTCACAGAAACCTGCATTCAGCTTGTAGATTCAGAACTGGTTTGCTTTGCTTAAATTGGCAAACACAGCAGACAAACCTTTGATTATTATGGCTGAGGATAAATCAAAGGCTTCCGACGAGGGAACATTCAAAAGTACTAATACTAAAAGCAGAGGTGCTGAGGGACCCTCCATATCCCAGCCAAAAAAGAAAGCTTCCTAAGATGAAGTTCCTCACAAATTGAAAAATAATAAGAGTGATGTAAAGAGGGAGCTTGATCAAGCATCTGATGAAGTGGCTAAAAAGAAACTCTGTCAAGACAGATATGCTTCTGTTGCTCCTCGGAAAGCCAATAGTGAGACAACAGGCAGCTTAAAGCATACAGAAAAGTAAAAAAAAAACACTTACAAACTGCACAGGTTCTTCCATCAGTGCAAGGTATGGAAAAAGCATGGCAACTGTTTCAGACCCTTCAAAAGATGGGTCCTCTGTTTACTGGGGATGGCAAGCACTCTTCCACAGTTCTCTCTTCTGTAAACTGTGAGGGTGACGCAGATGATAATCAATTTTATGATGCCCCTGATATGGATTTTGAGGGCCTTGAGCCCCAGGAGTCCCCGGACCCTCACCTTGGGGATCCCCCAGGTGACCACGAGGATCCTTCCTCTATGTTTACATTTATACAAAATATGCTGGATACCCTGGACCTCCCTACGCAGGAGCCCAACCAGGATGTTGATGAAGACGAAGATTATAGGGAGATGAAGGGTCTTTCATCCTAAAAGACGCTGATCGTCTCTATCTATAATGCATTTCGAAAAAATACCATGAAGATGCTTCAACACCTCATTTTAGTATCAGGGGTTGATAAGCGGCTTGAGAGAAAATATAAATTGTCTAAAAATGGTACAGAGTTCCTGTCTGCACACCCTAGCCACGAAAGTATAGTGCAGCAGGCAGCGTGTGAGAAAGCTGGAGTCTCCTTGTTGCACTCCCCAACCCCCGACAAAGATTCCAAGAAAACTGACTTTATAGCACAGAAAATGTATGCCACAGCTCTCCTGCTTCTCAGGTTTTCTTCTTACATGGCATTCACAGCCAAATATCAGAAAGCCCTTTGGAAATCTGTCCAAGCCATCGCCCACAACGGATCTGATTCCATGGTGCAGGAGCTGGTGGATACGTCAAAAACTGCCCTGGAAGCTACTATGTACCAATTCCACATGGCAGATGACAACAGTCATGCAGCCTCTAGGGTGATGGCCCATGCCATCTCTCTGAGACACTTCACCTGGCTTAGAACAACCAGTCTGACCACAGACACTCAGAACAAGGCCATGGATTTTCCCTGTGATCAAAATATGTTGTTTGATTACAGAACCACTGACTACATGAAAAAAGTTGATGAGTACAAGATCTCCTGGTAGAGCTACTCATCCAAACCTAAACCCGCCACCTCAGAGATCCCGTCCCAGGGGCAGTAAGGGCAGAAGTTTTGTTCCTAGGCCTTACAATCCCTATCTCCAATCAGACTTTAGCCAGTACAGGTGGCCTTTCAGAGGCAGGGGCAGGAAGGGCCAAAGGAGAGCCACCTCTACTCAGCCATCTGCCTCTTAGTCTAAGTCCTGATGTGAGTGTACAGGACGCCTCCCCATTTCCAGCTGAAGGTAGACTCTCTCACTATCTTCAGCACTGGTCCCTCATCACGTTGGACAAGTGGGTGCTGAAGACAGTGGAGAAGGGTCTGTCATTACAGTTCAAGCAGCTGCCAAACCTCATGCGTACCCAGGTGTCAAGACCTCTGTCCCCAACACAGATACCGCTGTTGGAAATGGAGGTACTAAACCTTCTGGCTTTTCGAGCAGTGGAGAGAGTCCCCACCCACAAGAAGGACAAGGGCCTCTACTCCAGGTATTTTCTGACACAAAAGAAAACTGGGGTCACAACAGCAGGGCTGCCAGATTGCGACTTGTGTATGCAGTCAGCTCCAGTACCTGGAGCATCTCCTGCAAGAATCTCTGGTACAGTGCATAATCAGTGACCAAAAGCAGGTGGATGAATGATTCATTGTGCTCTGAGGAGGACGATGATGGAGATGAGGCACTGACCCCAGAGACTGCCACTCCCATAGAGCAATATTTAAACGGGGCCCTGTAAGACTTGCTATGAAAAGTTATCTAAGGCACCAACAAATTCTCTGTCTTGCTCCACGTGAGTGGTTCTTACTAACATACTAGCATACTAAAATGCCAGCAGAATAGGCCTAACGGTCTTTCGTGTCTGCTCGTTTGGTCAGTCCCCAACCTGGGTGCTGACCTTGCTGTCCCCCTCGCCTTCTCTGGCTTCTCCCTTCCCAGTTCTAGATATTCTTGCTGCATTGGATTTTGCTTCCAGAACCCTTCCCCTGTATCTGTCCCACCCCCTCTTGAACCCCTCCACTGTCTCTGCCTCCACCAGCCCCCTAGGCAGTGCATTCCATGGCTCCACCACCCTCTCAGTGAAGTAGCACCTCCTCCTTTCTCCCCTGAATCTTCCCCCCTCCAGCTTCCAGCCATGCCCTCTAGTGGCCCTTCCTCCTTCCTTGAAGCACCCCGACTGTTCCTCCCTATTTACCCTCTTCATGTACCTAAAGACCTCTATCATGTCCCCCGGTCCCTTCTCTCTTCCAATGTGTACATATTTAGCTCTTGAGCCTCTCCTCATAGGTCCTGTCCCCAAGCCCCAAATCATTTGGTTGCCTCCTCTGGACCCTCTCCAGGAGGTTAATGTCCCGCTTAAGTGTGGCTCCAAAACTGCACGCAGTACTCAAGGTGCGGCCTCACCAAGCAGTTATACAGAGGGAGTATCACTTCCCTCCTTCTGGAGGTGATCCCCCTAGTGATGCATCCCAGCATCCTGCTGGCCTTGGCTGCTGCCCTCCTACAAGTCTCAGAGTTGTTCATCTTGACATCCACCACCACCCCCAGGTCCCTCTCAGCCATCGAGACTTGTAGCATTTCCCACACAGTACTTGACAGCTGATGAACATGGGCAACCTCTCCATGAAGGGCCGAGGCCCTGCTACAGGGGGATAAGACTCACTGTTTCAAGCGTCTCTACCTGGGCTGTAGAACTGTACAGGGAGCTTCACCCAAGAAAAGGACCAGACAGAGTCACCTGCAAGTGGTCCTCCTACATTAGAGGAGTGACCCAATCAGTGCCTCCCAAGTGAGGACAGCGGAGCCATACAACCCTCGTAGGGTGGCCCTGGTCCTCACTGGTGGCAGTGTTGACTATCAGCCCTGGGGAGAACTCTGCCGCAGGGCCAGCATACGACTCCCGAGACGGTGCTGCCTCTGGTACTGGGCTCAGGGTCGATGACACCCTTTGGAGACAGGTTTATCCCTGTCACCATGGTTGGCACTGTCCTTGGTACCAAGCTTGGCATCAGCTTCAATGTTGGACCTAGAGTCATACGCACCCCAGTGCTGCAAATGGCACCACGGTTAGGGATAACCCCAGAGACCACATCGTCACTGGTATCTCACCTGGAGCCTGGCCAGGACTGGCACAGTAGCTGACACTGTGTTCATCACCGCAGCTGTCATCGTCACTCTCCTCAGTGTCCCTTGTGACACGGGGGGGGGGGTGCCAAACAATCTCCACCTCAGCAACAGTAGAACAAACAGCCCCAGTGCTGGTCCCCCTTCTGACATAGCGAATAGCACCAGAAGGGGGCCCGGCATCAACTCTGGTGCCACTTGACTTGTTGCCACCACGAATGGCAACAACAGCTAGGGTGGCACCTCACGATGATAGCAACATGTCCACTGGTGTAGACCAAGCATTCAGCTGTAACACTGCCTCCAGTGATGTCTGCTGCTCAGGGCAAAGAGACTGTGGAGAGTGCTCAGCCGGCTTGCCAGAAGGAGCTGGCTGTCCCACACACCCAACCACCAGGGCCTCCAATGCCTTAGTATAGTGAGGTGGAGGAAGACCCTGTGCTTCCGTGGAACTAGAGGTCCCAGGAAGATGCACAGGGGCAGGCCCCACATCCTAGGCTTGGCCAAATGTGCGTCACGCCTGCCTCTAAAAGTGGGTATCAGATGACCCCACCTTGATGTGCGGTTCTCTAAAGAGTGGCAGTCTTCTGAGAAGCAGGCGTTGCACAGATTCATCTTGTGCTCTGGGCCAAGGCAGGCTGCACAACACTGGTGTTGTTCAAGAACAGCTATGAGATTCCTACAGAGGCACCGACGCACAATGTCAGGCTGTTGAGCTTTCTTTGATGATTCAGCCTCCTCCTTTTAGGAACTTGGAATTGTGGAAAATAATAAACAGAAGCAGCAGCGTGACGATAAAGGAAAATTGTGGTAACCGACATAGGAAAGATGGTGGTGAAAGGACTGAGGCGCTGTCACTCCCATAGTGTGCACTTGGCGGGAAGAACTTGAGGTAACTGAGGGAGCCAGAAATGGTTACTGTCTGGGACATAACATCACGTGGGAATGTGCAGGCACTGGGCTCAGTAGCCATGGCCAGCACACTTCCTGCAAAAAATTGCGCTCTTGCATGGTCATAGTGCCTCTAGTCCCAGACTCATAAGTGGGAATCAGTGGTAAAGATGGATTCTTGTTAGATCTGGGCTCAGATTTACACACTTGGAATCAGAATGGGAACAAGGTTTATGGCCTTGTCAGCTGGAAATGGAATAGGTGCCTAAGGACTAGGGCTGGTGTGGGAGCTAGAGTGGATTTTTGAATCTCCCAGGCTTTCAGAGTTGGAGTTGTGTGATATGTTCTACCTGCTCTGGAATCAAGGGAGTCAGCCACTACTGGGTGATTGGAACTACTGCTTTACTGGTGGATTCTGGGAGCGTCTCCCCCCCCCCCCACATGGTCTCAGAATAGGAGAAGTAGGAGCTAGAGCTGTAGGAGTACTTGCCACCCCCTCACAGCACTTATCTCCTATTCTACCTCTGCTCCCATGACCCCTCCCCTTCCCAGGTCCCCACCCAACCCCCCTCTCCAGCACTTCTCCTGGTGATGTCTGACAATGCCTCCAGCTGCTACTACTCCCATCTTGCCATCCGTTCCTCCTCCATTGTTCTTTATCCTCTCCTAATTGATGCTGCTCGGGCCATTCCATGTACTGAGCTCTCTAATGTGTTGCTTCCTCCCTTAATTAACAACTGTATAATGAACTGTTTACCTGCAATGTTGTTATTTCTGCTGTATCCCCTGTATTGTACTTCAACTGACATGGAACCTTTGTAAAAGAGCCTTGGCTCAAAGGTATTTGTAATCCTAGAACCAAATAGATAAAAATAAATACCTTTCTCATCTGAATAAGGGGTTGTACTGGTCAATCTTGGCCTGCCTAGCTGAAAGGAACTTCTTATGACTCCTTCTGCATCCTCACGATTTCTTTCCAATACATTTTCTGGACCTTGAGACTTATTCTGGGCATCAGCCACTGCCAAAGACTTTTACAGTTCTTGTAGAACCTGAAGCTGCCAGAGGGGTTCACTTTAGTGGATGACATAGAGCAAAATGAATAGTGCATTTAAAGGGATTAGAAACAGTGGCAGGACCAAACAAAGCTGAACCAGATCAACTATCAAAGTAGCAAACAGGAGCCAAGGAGACCAGGATCAGGAATTGAGACAGCCAATCTCCTAAATGGAAAAGAAAGATCTGATGTTTGGAAGAAACAGTGTGTGAGGCATGTAGGTAGTGGACCCTCTACTGGATAGCTGCATGCACCAGCTCCCTGAGCTAGGGTTCTGTTAAGTGGGTCTATAAAGGAATCTACAGTGTTACAATGCATATAATGTAGCCTAATCAATACCCCCATTATAGATACAATTTGGGAAGCAGTCATATTGTAACAGACTGTGGCTAGATGGAAGCCACTGACAAGATGGCAGAAAAGGGGTGGTGGTGCTGGTGCTGCTGCTGAAAAGGATAGGGTGATGCAACTGAATTGTCTGAAGAAAGCAGGGAAAGCTGTTGGGAGCACAAAGGTGCAAACACAGGAAAGAGTGGCACAGAGAGTAAAAAGAGAGGATAAAACATTCTATAGGTACATCAGTGAAAGAAAGAAATCTAAAGGGGGAGTGTAAGGCTCAGAGGGGGAGTGTGTAGAGAGGGACCAGGAAAAGGTGTCAATGCTGAACAGAGGCCACAGGTAGGTACCAAAAACAAAGTAGGGAGGTGGACGCCAGTCCATTTACAGAAGGTAGAGTCCTAGAGGAGTTCTCAAAACTAAAGGTAGACAAAGCAATGGGACCAGATGGCATACATCCCAGGATATTAAGGGAACTAAGGATGGAGCTAGCAGCACCACTGGCGGCCATGTTCAGTAAGTCACTCAGCACAGGGGTGGTTTCCAAGGACTGGAGGAAGGCACTCATAGTCACCCTACACAAAAGTAGTAGCAGGGAGGAGGAGGAAGAAAATTACAGGGTGGTCCGCCTCACCTCAATAGTAGGGAAAATAATGGAGGCATTGCTAAAGGAGAGGATTGTGGAACACTTGGAATCTGCCGGGGCGCAGGACCCGAGGCAGTATGGATTCACTGCAGGAAGATCATGTCAAACAAATCTAATAGACTTTTTTGACTGGGTGACAAAGGAGGTGGACCAGGGAAGAGCGGTGGATTGCACCTACCTTGATTTCAGCAAGGTCTTCGACACCGTTCCACACAGGAGACTGTTGAACAAGTTGTGAAACCTGGGTATGGGACACAGGGTGGTAAAATGGGTTAGAAACTGGTTAGAGGATAGAAAGCAGAGGGTGATGGTAAATGGGATCCATTTCGAGGAAAGTGGAGTAACCAGTCGGATACCTCAGGGATCAGTCCTGGGGACAGTCCTTTTTAATGTATTCATTAGTGACATTGCCGAGGGGCTGGGAGGGAAGGTTTGCCTGTTTGCATATGATACCAACATCTGCGAAAGGTTAGACACTCCTGATGGGGTGGAGAGAATGAGGGGTGACCTAGAAAAACTGGTCCGAAGAGTGGCAACTGAGGTTTAATGCGAGGAAGTGCAAAATCATGCACTTGGGCCTCAGAAAACCCCGGGGAGAGCTACAGGAATGGGGGGGAGTTACTGACAGTCACCAGGGAAGAAAGAGATTTGGAGATGATCTCAGATGACATAAAGGTAACCAAGAAGAGTACAAAGGCTGCAGGGAAGGCCAGAGGTATGTTGGGGTGCATAGGAAGGGGCATCAGTAGCCAAAGAAGTGAGGTGGTGATACCACTATACATAACAATGGTGAGGCCGCATCTGGAACACTGTGTACAGTTCTGGAGACCGCATTGCATCTTTGGGAGGACATAGACCGGGTGGAAGCAGTCCAGAGAAGGGCGACAAAGATGATGCAGGGCTTACACCAGAAGACATATGGGGAGAAACTGAAAGACCTCAATATGTATTCACTGGAAGAAAGGAGGGAACAGGGGGATATGATAGAAACTTTCAAGTATCTTAAGCGAATAAACAAGGTGCAAGGGGGAGACACCTTTCAATATAGGAGGAGCACAAGAATAAGGGGGCACGATACAAGATTGGTAGGTGGCAGGATAAGTGGAAAGGTAAGAAGTTCTGTTTCACAGAAAGGGTGGTGGATGCATGGAATAACCTGCCCCCAGAGGTAGTGGGAGCATCAACAGTAGGAGATATTCAAACATGCATGGGATAGGCATAATGGAACCCTAGAGGTGGGAAGAAGAGGCTAAAGTCGATGACCAGATAAGGACATTGGTTGCCAATTAAGGTAGGAAAACTGGGCAGACTGGATGGGCCTGGCGGTCCTTATCTGATGACAATCTCTGTTTCTGGAGGGGGAATTCTACCTGCCATATGTAGGTTAGAGTCTCCCAGCAGCAGCTTTAGCTAGAAGCAGGGACATCCTGGACTCTCTGCAGGGGCGGTCCTCGGGCAACTAGTCAGTGAACCCACTCAAGATGGGGCTATACTGGACCTGGTACTCATTAACAGGGACAGTGTTGCAGATGTCAAGGTGGGAGGCCACTTGGGGACCAGTGATCACTGTATGGTGTGGTTCAATATAAGGACAGCTGTGGAATCGAACCACAGAAGCTCGAGGGTCCTGGACTTCAGGAGGGCAGATTTTATAAAGATGGGTGATTACCTTACAGATGACCTAGTGGGGGGGATGGCCTGGGTGGGGTGGAAGAACAGTGGGCAAACATAAAAAGGAGCACAGTAAAGGCAACAAACCTCTGCATCAAACAAGTGAGCAAAAGCAAGGGGTAAAAGGAGACTGTTATCGATCTCAAAAGAGGTGTCTGAAATGGCAATATAAGGAGACAGAAGGAGGATAGGAAGGTGCATCAGGGGGAAACAGAGGGAAGCAGGGAAAGCAGAAAGGAATGCAAAGGTGCAAACTGAAGAGAGAATAGCCCAGGAGGTAACATAAGGGGACGTGACATTTTTAAGTGTATAAATGAAAAGAGGAAAACCAAGGGTGGAACTGTAAAGTTAAAAAGGGAACGGAGGAATGTGCAGAGGGGACCAGGAAGTAAAAATTACTCACCATAGTAATATTTTGTCTTCCAAGGGATCACTCACTGTGCTTAACAACTGCAATCATTCCCCTGGAATGAGCTGCCCTGGAGCTCAGAGTTTTATGCTGATTATGGAATCTGAGAATGAAATTCAAAACACTACTGTGTGGTCTTGCTCACCCCTGCCCTCTGATGCCAGATTTATGTCTGAAGCTAGGGTAAGCAGTGGCAACTAAACTAGCTAAATGACCACCAAAAAATAAATTATTAAAAAGAAGAGGGTCTCAGGAAACTCAATATTGCAGAACAAATTTAAAAAGGTTGGATCACTGAGAAGCAACTGTAAGGTACTTTAACAAGTAATGCTTATGCAAACTGAAAACAAATTATTCCTGTAAGAACCTTTTCCAGGTTCTGGAAAGGGAGGTAGGGATGAAATTGTTAAGCATAGTGAGGGATCCCTTGGAAGTAACAACATTACTATGGTGAGTACTTTAAGCCCAAGGAATCCTTCACTATGCTTAACAAATGCAAACTACAAAGCAGTACCTTGGGAAATTGGGTACAGAACCTATTTAGGGAAAAGGTTCTGCAAGACAGCAGTGCCAAAGCAGACATCCCTTCTGGACTGTACATCCAGACAACAGCGCTTTGTGAAGGTGTGTGTTGTTTTCCATGTAGTTACTGTAATGGCATATCCCTTGATGCTGCCACCGAGGCAGAAGTGCCATGCGAAGAGTGCGCCCTGAGGCCTTGGGTGGCAGCTTGCCAGCTTTGCTGTAACAGAAATGTATGCAGGAGACTATCCAACGAAGATTGTGGTCTTGGATACTGGCTTACCTTTATCCACTTCAGTATATGTGACAAACAACTGAGCAGTGATCGACCTCACCTTCTTTGTGTGATCCAGATAGTAGCTCATTGCTCTCTTAACATCCAAACAGTGGAGTTTTTTTCTCTCTTGTACAGAATGTTGCTGCAAATAACACAGGAAGTGCAACTGATTGGTTCAGATGAAATTCAGGCACCACTTTAGAGATGAATTTTCTGTTTGGTCTTAAGACTACCTTGTCACTGTGGAAAATGATATAGTTGGGATCTGTGCAAAGGGCTTGCAGCTCGCTTACCCTCCTGGCAGATGTCTCAACCACCAGGAAAATGGTTTTCCAGGTTACATATTTAAAATCAACAGATGACAATGGTTCAAAAGGAGACTGCTTGAGCTGGGCAATGCACAGATTCAGATCCCACGGTAGAAATGGATCTCCAACTGGAGGGTACAGGTGGTTAAGGCCTTTAAGGAACCTTTTGATGGACGCTCACTGTCGAAGAGTTCCTTTGACTCAAAGCGCTGGGGCTAGTCATGGGTGAAGTTACCTGTTACATTGGACCCTGGAGAATAAAATGGATTTGTACTGAGCATTTTGGTTTCGTTTCTTTTGTTTAACTTTAGTGTGCGAGGTTGTACTTTGATGTTGTTCCAGAGTTTCGGGTAGACCGCCCTTAACCCCAGCACAGCAGGACTTGCAGACTGCTCTGCACCTGTGACCTTTTGAAAATGGACTGCGAGGCCAGAGACCTGTCCTTGCCAGCTGAGGCATAAGCTGACTCTGCTGCCAGATGCACCTTCAGCGTTGAAGGCCTGAGGCCCAGGGACTTAAAGTGGATCAGATAGTTCAGGACCATACGGAGGTCTGCCTGGAGTGGGCTGAGCTACTTAGAGGAGCACCACAGCGAAAACCTTTTACACTTGGAGGCATAGGTCTCTCTGGATGCTGGTTTCCTGGACACCTTAAGTACATCATAAACCTTTTTAGAAAGATTGAGCCCAAAGAACTCTAGCTCTTTGAGAACTGTACCCTGAAGCGCAGGGATCTTGGATCTGGGAATGCTATCTTGCACTGAGACAAGGTCAGCAGGTTGCATCTCAGGGGAAGGCTGATAGGGTGCTTGATGGAGAGGGATAGGAGCAGTGAGTACCAAGTCTGCCTGACCAGTCTGAAGCTATCAGGATCATGGTTGCAGACTCTCCCTGTAGTTTCAGCAACACCCTCAGTAAGCGTGGAAATGAAAGGAAGGCATAAAGAAACACCTCTGCCCAATTGAGGAAAAGGGCATCTACTGGGACTGTCCATACTGAGGGGGCTCTGCAGCAGAACATGGGAAGCTTGTGGTTTTCCCATGGTGCTAACAGATAGTACCATTATCTAAGAACTTACCATAACAGTAGATCACTGAGAGAAGATCTTGCAGCAGGCCACACTGGTAAGACTAAGCCATCAGGTGCAAGGACCACATGGAAAACTTCTAGCTAGCAGTCTACCGCGGGGGGACTGCCCACCACCGATGTCAACTGCTGACGCCAGCCTATGCCAAAAGGCGAGTGATCCCCCACACTCACCTCAGATCTCCCGTTGGAGACCCCAAACGGGCAGCAAAAGGAGAACCAAGGAGGTTCCCGAGAGCCAAAAGAAAGGCAGAAGCAATGCGAGAAGAACAAAGAGCAGCAGAGGGAAGGAGGAAGGGAAAGCAGGGCCTGCTGTAAGAGCTTCTCTCGAAGATCTACTGTTACAGTAAGTTCTTACAAACAGTACTATCTTACTTCAAGGAAGGCTCTTGCAGCAGGCCACACTGGTAGTACTGAATCCCAAGCAGTACCAGGTATCACCAGGAGAACAAGACCGGGAGAACAGATCAGCAGCCAGAAGCTCGGGAAAGAAGACCCTGAAGAACTGCTAAGCCGAAATTGGCTCTGCGCCTAGACGTAATGTCCAGACTGCAATGCTTGGTGAAAGTGTGGACAGAACTCCAGGTGGCAGCTGCACAAATGTCTGCAGCAGACACATTTCAGAAAGAAGCCGTAGAGGCAGTCATACCCCTAGTGGAATGGCCCTTGACCACTTCTGGAAGGGTCTTATACTTGTGGTAGTAAATAGCAATACAATTCGCTGACCACTTAATACAAACACTGTGTGCTCCGGTGAGCCTTAAAGAGAAAGAAACATTGCGGGAAGCGTGGATAGTACATCATATCCATGTCCCTAGAACAAGGCATTGTAGTCTACCAGGGATGGAATATTATACACCGGCGGGAAGGGATAAGAAGGTGCCGGGTCAGGGTACGATGATTGGGTACCCAGGGATAGGACTGCCCGACAACAGCTGAGGATCTGGTTTTGGGCCAGTGGGCATCGGCTGCAGTGCGGCTTGCGTCAGGGGTGGCACCAGTGTTGGGCCCATAGGCTGGGGCAGTGGCAATACTGGCGGCAGCCCAGCAGGCAGTGTCTGGGAGCATCAAGGGGAAGGGTCTGCCGGTGCAGGCCGAGCTGGAGAAGCAGGTGCCGGAGGGGAGGAGAATACCTTGGCAAAGGAAGAGGTGATGCCGGAGAAGAAGAGGTGGTGGCAGCCTGCTGCGGGCACTGCCTTGCAGGACTAGCGTTGGCCCTAGAGGTAGGGACCGATGATGGCAGCGCCATGACCGGGGAGGGGGCACATAACGGTGGAGGAACCGGTGCCCATGGAACCAACACTAGCCAAGTCACCTGGCTGACAGCCCATGGAAGATATGGGCCTGAGCTTCAGGGGCTGAGAAGCAGGAGATGAGGTCCCTGCCCCAAGGAGCTGCTGTCCGCAATATCTATGAGGGTGGGCGGCTAAGCCACCAGGAGCCCGGCAGAAGAGACGGCTGGCAGGGCTGAAGGGGATGATCCCTCACGGGAGGTCGAAGGTTTCTGGGACGACCACGAGCGGGAAGCAGACTGTCCCAGTCTTTGTCCCAGTGCTTGTGTTTCCCACCAGACTTCTGCAAAGAAGATGAGGCCCCGGAGAACTGTGCTGGCGAGGCCAAAGAGCTCCTGGCCTGCAGCTCCTTTTCGATCACGACCAGCTTCTGCTTCAAAAGGTGGCTCTCCAGAGTTTTTAGATGACATGTCAGAGTGTCTTGATTGCATTTCTGGCAAATCTGGCAGGCTTCGATGATGTGGCTGGGGCCTAGACAGATGCAGAGTGGCCGCCTTTTTTCAGGAATCTGTTTGCCGCAGGCACACTTAGTGGAGCAGTCAGAAGACAAGGCTGATGGAGAAGACAAACTCGTCGACAAAAACACAGAAAATATTATGTTTAACACTGAAGAAAAAAGGAAAATAAAGAAAGCGTGGCAAGCGCAGGTGATGGTGGTCTACTGTAGCTGCAGTGTCTGCTAAGGTCTGACGTGCATGGGTTGATGGTGGAAGAAAGAACTAAGTTAAGTGTGGGGGACCGCCCACCTTTATTAGACAGGCTGACATCAGTGGCTGATGTCGGCAGTGGGCGGTCCCCCGTGGTAAACTGCTAGCTAGAAGTTTTCCCGTGTGGTCTTTGTGCCTGACAGCTTAGTCCAACTGGTGTGGCCTGCTGCAAGAGCCTTCCTCGAAGTGAAATCAATTTCTGATGTACCCCATCTTCTGAGCACTGCGGCCAACACCTGCTGGGTCTGGGTCCATTTCTGATGTCTCTGACTGATTCTGTTTAGAGAATCTGCCAACACACTGTCTTTCCCTGGCAGGTGAACTGCTTACAGCTGCACCCCTAGGGAATAGACTAGACTCTAAATCTTCATTGCGTCTGTGCATAGCTTTGAAGAGCTTGTTATCCCTTCTTTGTTGATGTAGTACACCGTAGTGGTGTTGTCTGTCCTGACCTGAATGGACTGACCGCTGATATTTGAGGAGAAAGTCTGCATTGCCAGATACACTTCTCTGTGCTCCAGGAGGTTTATGTGCTCCTGAGACTCCAGAGGGGTCCACACCCTGTTTACTGTTAAATCCTCCAAAGGGGGGCCCCAGTCCAGGAGGGAGGCATCTGTTGTAAGAACAACTGTGGTTGGTTGCTGGAGAATGGGAACCCCCACTCTGAGACTGTTTTCTTCCTTCCATCACTCCAGCGCCCTTAAGAGGGGCTTTGTGACAGGCACCAGCTTTGAGAGTGGGTCTCGTCTGTGGGATAAATGGGATCCAAAGTGGTACTGGATGTCCCTCATTGGGAGCCTTGCAGCTGGCACTACTGCTGTGGATGAGGCCATGTACCGCAGAAGCTGAAGGAAATCTCTTGCAGGTCTGGGTTGCTCTGCCTTGAAATACTCTGCAACCAATATCAGCTTTCCACTGTTTTCCAAGAGAGGAATGTCCTCCCCTGGTGGGCATCCAATTCTGCACCTACAAGTCCTGAACCTGCACTGGTTCTGTCTGCGATTTTTGGGAATTTATTGAAAACCCCAAGCCCTCCATGGTGTGCTGGGTGAGAAGGAGTGAGGACTTGGCCTCCTCGTGTGACTTTCCTGAGACCAGCCAGTCGTCCAGGTACGGAAAGACAGGCACTTTGTGAACACTCTGGGAGCTGATAATAAACCGAAGCGTAGGGCTGTGAACTGGTAGTGGCAGCTCCCTACTATGAATCTGAAGTACTTTTTATGAGTGGGCCTGACTGGTATGTGAAAGTAGGCATCTTTCAGATCCAGTGACCCCAGCCAGTCTCCTTGTTAGAGTGACAGAATCACTGGTCCCAATGTTACCATCTTGAACCTTTCCTTCTTAAGGTGTCTGTTCTGGTATCTGAAATGTAAAATTGCTCGCCACTCCCCATTTCTCTTGTGGTCAAGAAGTACCTGGAGTAAAGATCCCTACTATGTGTGTAAGAGTGTGTGTATTTTTTTTGGGGAGGGGCTTCCTCCCCTGCATTTACTTGCATCAACTTCTTTACCTCTAACTCCAACAGGAGTTTTTCTGTTAAGAGTAGGAGGTGTGACATTTCTGTGAGCCTACAGTTTTGGAAATGTTTTGAACTGCAGAGTCAAACCCTGACTCTATTTCCAGGACTCACATTTCTGTGGTAATTCTTCTCCACTCCTGGAAATAATGAACCAGCCTTTCCCCCACTGGCAATGGTTGGACAACCTGTACAAATTTGTCAGGTGTTCTGTTTCGCTTGGCCTTAAGTTACTGGAGCAGTGCCCACATGCCTGGGACCCCCTTCTGCCTCCACCTCTGAAGAATTCCCTCTGTTGGGAGTAGTCAATAGTAAAGAAGGCTCAGGGAAGGTATCACCTACCTCTACTTCCCCTTCCAAAAGGCCTACTGGTGGTGGAGGGCTTCTCCTTCTCAGTGTTGCTTTTGCAGGTGGCTTTGAATTAATCTACCTTCTTCATATAAAAATCAAGTAAGGTCTACAGTGTGACAAGTAGGCAGAGAACATGGGCAGACTAGGTGAGCCAAGAGGTCCTTATTTGCTGTCAGTTTCTATATGTAAGCCTCTGTCTTGTCACCAAACAGGGAATTTCCCTCACAAGGGAAGTCAAAAGCCTTTGTCTGTGTGTTCTGTGAGAAATTCTTGGTTCTGAGCCAGCCATGCAAACTTCCTCAGGGACACTGCATGTGCCATGACCCCTGAAGCAGTGTCATTAGTATCCACTGCCATGTGGAACTGGTATTTGGTGGCATCCATGGCAGTTTTTGCTGAGTCTGCCAGGTCCTGAGCCAAGTCACCAAAGGCCCTTTCAGTCACAACAAAACAGACCTCCAGAAGGCCTTTTGGTATTCAGCTGTGTAAGCCAGGTAAGCTGCCTAAAAGAAGAGAGGCTGAAGTATATACTTTTTTGCCTATACTGTCAAGTTTCCTGGAGTCCTTCCCTGGGGGCTGAGAGGAAAGGTGGACTTTAACCTTGTCACAGGCTGCAGTCTGGACCACTTCATCATGGTCAGAGTGAAAATACAGGTACTCCACACCCTGCTTGTCCACCAGATACTTCTATTTTATTTTCTTATCAATCCCAGCATCTGAAGTGGGTGTTGTCAGAACTTTTCAGGTGGCTTTTTTGAGGGATTTGTAGATGGGCAGAAACAATCTCTTAGTGGGAGTTAAGCCCAACATGTCTAGCAATTCCATCTCATCCTCAGCAGTCTCCTGCGTAGAGAGGTTGAGGGTATTGAGCATTTGCCTCACAAAAGAGTAGTGTGAGGTAAAATCGCCAGGTGCATGAAGTGGGGAACCAAACCCCTGCTCAGGGGAACCATAGGGTTCAATTGGTTCTCCTCCTTCCTCCTCCAATTCATAATAAACTTCAGCCTCCTCCTCCTCCACAGGCAATGTAACAGGTATTGGAGGCTGGGGAGCAGACATACCCATGAATGTCTCCATAGCCTGGAAGGCCTGGAGGAACTGCCATGCCTTAGTCATGTCCTCTACTGAGGGCACCTTATTTTTGTCCACTGACGACTCCTTTCTTTCTTCAAGAGAAGAGGCAGCAACATGTTTTTCATTCTGCTTTTTCTTAAAAGGCACTATCTCTGGTGTCTGCTCAGAGGCTCATATTTTTACTGGGCTCAGGGTTCCCCCGTTCAGACACCCCGACCTCTGAACCATCTTTAGCAGCCGTGTTCTTCTGCTTACTCTGGGAGGCTGGACCCTCACTTAGCCTTTAGGTGACTGAGTCAGACTGAGAAGCCATAATGTCTTCCAAGTTTTTAGCCCTTTTCTTGACAGTCTTAGGACAAAACCAATCGTGATCTGGACCCAGGCACCTCAAACACAGCTTGTGACAGTCTGCTTTAGACAGGAGCCGAAAACAAATTTAACAATTTTTTTAAAGCCTGTAGGTCAGTTCTCTTTTTGGGTCCGTCAGTCATAACAATCCCTGCCAACCTAAAAACGTGTTGGTTCCCAATAATTATAAGACTGCGTTTTTGTTCCTAGAGAAAAAGGAAAATCACTATAAGAATACTGTTTTGTGAGGAAAATAAGCCATAGAATGTTTTGGTGCCAACAGAAGAACCAGGATGAGAAAGAGAAAACTGCAAAGTGGTTATCAAAATAAATTTTTTTTTTTTTTTTTTAACAACTAACGCAAAGTATCGAGAAACTAAATAAAATATATGTTCTAGGGACATGGATATGTTGTTCATCCACACTCATTGGCAGGTATCCTTGCCGCTTTAAATCTGGCCGGAAGGTCTTCAAGCTTGCTCCTCCCACCCACCCGGGTGGTATAACTCTCGGCTCCGCCCCCATGACGCTAGATCTTCCTTACCGCTTGGAAGCTCAGGTTCCTCCTTAACGCTCTGCGTTTGAGACTGAGTTCCTATTTCTCCGTTTGCGGATTTAAAATAAATTTGCGAAAAGACTTCAGTCTTGATCCCTCGCGGCTCACGATGGACAAATCGACTCCCAGTTTGAGGAGATGCCCATGCGGGCAGAAGATGTCTCAGACGGATCCACACTCACGTGTGTCTACTGTTAGGCCTTGAGCACGACCCTTGAGCTTGACCTGTGCTCATCTTTCTCGGCCTCGTCCCTCGAGGCCGTGCTGCCCGGTTGCAACTGGGCCGTCCGAGAAGCGTTCCCTCCGGTGAAGTCCAAGGAGGCCGGTTGGTGGTGTCCTTGTTCCGTGGATCAGCTCGGCCCGGATGATCGCCCTCGAAGAGGGCGGCGCGGGCGTATCTTCCTCGGCAGCGGCATTTATCCCGCCTCTCTGGGTTCTTCCTACGGCTTCTTTTAAGGAGCTTTGTCTGTCCCTCTCACTAAGGAGAAGGGCCTCGTCTGCTGGACCTTATTCTCGGTCCAAAAGAAGGACAGGGGTAAGTCCCTCCGTCGGCAGCTCTTGGGAGGCGGGAAAGGTCCTCTCCCGAGTCGTCGGCTCGATCGAGGCAGCTCGACCGACCACTGGCCTCCCGGTGTCCCGTCAGGTCAGTTGACCGAGACTCCCACCGGCAAGTCGAGATTTTCTCGACCGTTGGGCGGGCTGTCGCCTTAGCAGCCGAGATTCCCTCTCCCGGTTCCCCGGGAGGAGTTGGGGATCCGTGGGCTCGCCTGTGCCTCCGGTTCCGGAGGCCTCGGATGAACCATCCGAGCGAAGGAAGTGCGGTTCGGCCGACACCTCCCGCACCGACCTCGGAAATTCCGGGACTCTGGGTCTCGGACCTCTTGTGATCCAGCCGATCCCACCGTCATGAAGTGTTCCCGGTCTCGGCACGCGCGATGGCGGCATCGCCGCTCATCCTCGTCCTCCTCACCGGGCAGGGGAGGCTTCGGCGTAAAGTCGTCGGCGATGCGAGACCTCATGTTGCAACAGCTCCTCCTGGCGGAGTAAGCGGGCCCGTCGCCTTCCCCGGCCATTAAGTGGCTGTCACGGGAGGCCGACACAACCCCTCGACTTATCCGAGGAGCCTATACCCAGGCCGGTTGTTCGGCCAAAACCAGCTGCTCCACCGATTCCGGTGGAACCTCCGCCTCCACAGCCACCTATTGGGGCTCCGACCAAGGATTCTCGGTCGGCTAAGGGTCTACCCATCGGCTGTCAGTTACCCTCACTCCCGACCGACCTCGGCAGGTGAAGGGTGGCTCAGGCCAGAGCAGCTCTTGAGGACTCTTCGAGTCGAAGATGATTCCTCCTTTTCTCCAGCGACTGGACTTGGGTCTTCAGGAGTCAGTCAATGGGCGATAGCCCATCGTCCTTCCTAGGACTGCTTCGGCTCATCTCGGAGTCCACCGGGATGGAGCTCGAACCCGTTTCCAAACGGGCCAGGTATCCCCTCACGGAGATTCTGGACCGAGGGGATTCTCCGACGGAGGCCTTTCCGGTGGCCGAGGCCATAGTGGGTCCGGCACTGGAGCTTTGGCAGCGCCCTGCTTCCTGCCCTGCGCCTTCAGTCAGGATGGCCAGGAAGTATGCGGTCCCTACCGGTTCCTTGTCCAGTTTTTCGGAACACCCCTCTGCTGAGGGGTTGGTTACCGACAGCGTTTTCCGGCGCGCCGGCAACGCCAGGGATGTGGACAAACCTCCTGACAAGAGTCAAGAAATTGGACTATGCGGGCGAAAAGTCTCGCTCGTCCTCTCTGGCCTTCATCAGGCCAGTTCGGCCGTCCCTCATGGCACATTTTTCTCATGCCCTGTTGGGCTCCCTGGATGAGGTCATCCTCATCTTCCCGAGATCTGCAGACTACGGTTAAGCAGGTGCGGGACCAGGACAGAGGCAGTGGCCAAACAGCAGCTCCAGACTGCTTTGGATATAGGGGACTCATGTGCCAGATCGGTGGCCGACGCAGTGGCTATCGTCGGCGGGCTTGGCTGAGGATATCCACCTTTACCCGGATACCCAGCACAAGTTGGCGGATGTTCCCTTTTGGGGACTGACCTCTTGACCCTGGGGTGGAAGGTCACCTGCAGAGGATCGAGAAGTCAATGCTACCTTGGACTCGGTCTCTTCCGCTCAGAAGGACAAAGGCCGCAAGCCACAGCCTAAGCCCTGTCCTTCTGTGCCCCCAGCCCGGCCCAGCAACGTCAGGGCCAGCAGGCTCGGCCTTGGCATCCCAAACCCAAACCGCCGGCTTCCTCTAACAGGAGGCAGGGAGGAAAAGGCCCAGGAGGTCCCTCGGCGGTCCCTCCTCAAAGCCTGCCCAGTGGCCAGGCTGAGGGGTGTCGCCCCATTCCGTCACCTTACCCCTAGGTCCCCCGATGAGGCGGCTCCGCCCATTCCGCCTGGTCCGCTGTTACCACGGACAGGTGGGTCTTGAGGTGGTGGGAAGAGGCCTGCCTCTGGAATTCGAGCAGGCACCACCCTTCAGGCCGTGCGCCCTCGGGGGCCGAGTCCCCAGCCTCACTGGCGGCTCGTCGAGCCGACGCCGCTCTCCTCCAGAAGGAGGTGAAAGAGAGGTGGCGGACCCTCCTTCAGGCGCAGGGTTTGTGTCCAGGTACTTCCTGGTTCCAAGACGGACGGGGGCTGGCGTCCCATTCTCGACCTACAGACCTAAACAAGTTCCTAAGGTCTCGAACCTTCAGGATGGTCACTCTGGCTCAGATAATACCATCCTTGGAGCAGCGTGTGTTCTACTCTCTGGACTTGCAGGGCCGCGTTTTCCGTCCCTATCCGTCCGTCTCACCAGAGATTCCTTAAGCTTCCGGCGGAAGGATCCCTTTCGAGTTCAAGCCATGCCCTTGACTTGTCTCCAGCTCCAGGGTCTTCACCAAATGCATGGCAGTGGTGACAGCATTCCTCTTGGCGCCGAGGTCCGGGTGTACCCTTACCTGGATGACTGGCTGATAGCAGCTCCCTCCAGGAAGGAGGCGGAGTGGTCCAGAGATCTGGCCCTCCAGGTCTGCTCTCAACTGGGCCTCCTTATCAACCAGGCCAAGTCGGAACTCGAGCCAAAGCAGGTGATTCTATTCATCGGGGCGCAGCTCGACTCTCTTCGAGCCAGAGCGCGGCTCCCGGTGGACAGGGCGGGGTTCTTTCCTCCTTTGCCCGATCATTTCTGGTTGGGCAATTGCGCCCTGCCCGGGACTTCCTGCGCCTCCTGGGTCTCATGGCGGCCTGCACCAGCGTGGTCCGTTGGGCCCGCTGGAACATGCGTCCCCTTCAATGGGGACTGGCCAGCCAGTGGTCACAACACTGCGATCCTTTGGACCAGCTTATGTCGGTGACTCAGGGGATGTGGAACGCTCTCCAGTGGTGGACCGTTCCAGATCATTTGCAGGAGGGCATCCCGTTCATCCGCCCTGAGCCGACGGTCTCTCTATCAACCGATGCCTCTCTGATGGGTTGGGGTGCCCATCTGGGGGAACACCGGGCTCATGGCCTCTGGTCCCCTCGGGAGTCCCGATGCCACATCAACCTGCTGGAGCTCCGAGCGGTCCGCCTAGCTCTCACCGCCTTTGCTCCGTTCCTCCGGGGTCAAGTGGTCCGAGTCCAGACGGACAATAACATGACCATGTTCTATCTAAACCGCCAGGGTGGGACGCGCTCCATGCTTCTATGCAAGGAAGCTCTCCGCATTTGGTCACTTCGTGCGCAGCCTGGAGGCGGATCTCCTAGCCATTCATGTGGCAGGGCCTCCAACACCCTGGCCGATGCCCTGGGCGGATAGGGGCTGCATCCACAGTGGTCTCTCCTGCGGAGGTAGTACAGCATCTGTTCTCCCATTGGGGCACACCTCAGGTGGACCTGTTTGCCTCCAGGGAGAACGCGAAGCTGAGACTGTTCCATGCCCGCCCCCCTCAGCAGGGCTCGCTGCAGGGGGATGCCTTCTCGAGGCAGTGGACCCCGGGCCTCTTTACGCCTTTCCCCCATTTCCCTTGTTCCACAAGGTGCTTCTCAAGGCGAGGAGGGACAAGGCGCAGGTGATTCTGATAGCCCCAGACTGGCCTCGCCAGTTCTGGTACCCAGATCTCCTCAGTCTCAGCTCCAGGACTCCGCGGCAGCTTCCAGCTCGCCCGGACCTGCTCTCAGTCAATCAGGGGAAGGTGTTCCATCCGGACCTTCAATCCCTGCACCTGACGGCCTGGTTCCTGAGCGGCTAGAGTTCCAGGCCTTGGGTCTTTCCGACGAGGTCCTCAATGTAGTTGAGGCGTCCCGTGAGAGTCGACCAGAAAATGCTATGCCTTCAAATGGAAAGGTTTTCCATTTGGTGTCAGAAACAGGGCTTGGACCCTTCCTCCTGTTCCTTGGCAAGCATCTTGGACTATTTATGGTCCCTTTCTAATCAAGGGCTTAGGTCGGCGACCCTAAGAGGTGCACCCTGGCAGCCATCTCTGCTTACAGGCGTGGGCGGGGAAGCAGTCAGTGGCGCAGGAGAAGGTGGTCTGGCGCTTTTCAAGGCCTTGATCACATTTCCCCTCCAGTCACGAGAACCCCCACCTCCGTAGGATCTACTGCTGGTACTGGCAAAGCTCATGGGCAAGCCATTCGAACCTATGCACAGGTGTGCTCTCTCTCACCTGTGAGTGGAGACCGCGCCTTCTTGGTGGCTATCACGTCAGCCAGAAGGATGGGAGAGCTCCAGGCGCTTCCATCGAGTCTCCTTACCTGGTCTTCCACAGGGACAGGTTGTCCTCGCCCCACCGAAATTCCTTCGAAGGTGGTGTCGAGTTTCACCTTAACCAGGTGTTGACTCTGCTGGTGTTCTACCCCAGTCACACCTGGGAGGCGGAATACAGGCTCCATACTTTGACCCTAGAAGGGCGCTCGCTTATTATAAGGAGCGCACGGCAGAAATTCGGGGAGAGGTTCGCCAGCTGTTTGTCACCTACGCTGAAGCCGCACCTGGCAGACCTGCAGCCAAGCAGACAATAAGCAGGTGGGTCACTTCCTGCATAGATCTCTGCATAAGTTGGCGGGCATGGAGCCTCCCAGAGGATAAGAGCTCATTCTACCCGCCATACTGCTGCAGCAGTGGCTGCTTCCAGGGCGTCCCTATCCAGGAAATCTGCAGGGCTGCTACCTGAAGTCAGCAAACACCTTCATTACCCATTACCACATCGACCTTGAGTCACGCCCGGGATGCTGGTTTTGGGGCCTCGGTTCTCCAGCCTCTCTTTCCCAAGTAAGTATTGGGGTGTCGTCTTGCCTCCCTCCTCCCGGAGAACTGCTAGGAGTCTGCCAATGAGTGTGGATGAACAACATATCCATGTCCCTAGAAATACAGGTTACTCACCTGTAACAGGAGTTTTAGGAATGGTATATGTTGTTATGTTGTTCATCCACACGACCCACCCGACCTCCCCGGCTTCGACGCACAACCTGAGCTTCCAGCGGGCCAGATCTGGCGTCATGGGGTGGAGCCGAGAGTTATACCACCCGGGTGGGTGGGAGGAGCAAGCTTGAAGACCTTCCGGCAAGATTTAAAGCGGCAAGGATACCTGCCAATGAGTGTGGATGAACAACATATACCATTCCTAGAACTCCTGTCACAGGTGAGTAACCTGTATTTACTAAAGACAAGTGAAAAAATAAGCAATCAAATGGCACAGAAGATGCTGAGGTGACTTCTTCCTCAGGCAGAGAAATAAATCTGACGTTCGAGGGCAGAGGTGAGCATGACCACACAGCAGTTTTTTTTTAATTTCATTCTAAGATTCCATAATTAGCATACAATTAACATAGAAACATAGAATTTGACGGCAGATAAGGACAGCTTGGCCCACCCAGTCTGCCCATTTCCCTACCTAATGGACAAGCTGCAGATCCTAGTTAACCAGCAGCCTACTTCTTTCTACCCCAACCCCCTAGAATTGCCTTATGGCTGTCCCAAGCATGCTTGAATTCAACCACTATTTTTGACTCCACAACCTCCTCAGAGGCCGTTCCATGCATCCACAACCCTCTCTGTGAAAAAATACTTCCTTACATTACCTCTGGAGCCGCCTCCATCTTCAAATTGTGCCCCCTTGTTCTTGCACACCTCTTTTTTTGAAAGATGCTACTCTCTTGGACTTTGTTGATTCCCTTGAGGTACTTGAAAGTTTCTATCATGTCCCCCCTCTCCCTCCTTTCCTCGAGGCTACACATATTAAGCTCCTCTAGGATCCAGGGCAGCTCATTCCAGGAGAATGACTGCAGTTGTCAAGCATACTGAGGGATTCCTAGGGCTTCAAAAGGCAGACATTCAGAACAAATAATTTTATTCAGTGTTCTCACAAAAAAGTAACAAAAGCTTTGGAGGGAGGAAGATGGATAGTAGTCCTTTTTTGGAGGCAATACTCTTGAAGGGACTTGCTAACCTGAAGGTGGACAAAGCAATGGGGTCAGATGGGGTGCATCCAATGGTATAGATGGAGCTCAGGAAAATACTGGCTGCACTGATGACAGTTCTATTTAACAGCTCACTGGAAATGGAGGTGGTTCCAGAGGACTGGAAGAGGGTGGATGCAGTCCCACCACACTAAAATGGTAGCAGGGAGGAGGCTGGCAATTACAGGCCAGTTATCTTGACATTGGTGGTGGAAAAAGTTAATGGAATCACTGCTGGAGGAAAGAATTGTGGAATATCTTGAATTCAGTGGCTTATGAGATCAGAGGCAGCATGGTTTCACAAGGGGGGAGGTCATATCAAATGAATCACACATATTTCTTTGACTGGGTGACCAAGGAACTAGATCATGATGGAGCGGTGGATGTGGCCTACCTAGATTTCAGTAAGGCATTCAATACAATTCCACACAGAAGACTAGTAAGCAAGCTGGGTAGTTTAGGAGTGGGTCCAAAGGTGGTAAACTGGATAGGAAACTGGTCAGGAGATAGGCAACAGAGGGTGGTGGTAAATGGAGTTCACTCCAAGGAAAGGTGGGTGACAAGCAGGGTGCCTCAGGGATCAGTGCTGGGACTAGTCCTCTTTAAAGTCTTTATCAGTGACATTGCAGTGGAGCTGGAAGGGAAAGCCCGCCTCTTTGCAGATCACACCAAAATCTGCAATAGGGTGGATACTTGGTGGGGGTGGAAAGGATGAGCAGAGACCCGAGAAAATTAGAGTGGCCAAGGGTATGGCATCTGAGTTTCAATGCGAAAAAGTGCAAAATAATGCACTTAGGGCACTGAAACCAAGGGGTGGAGCACAAAATGGGTGGAGTGGTATTGATGACCACGGAGCAGTAAAGAGGCCTAGGGTAATCATATTGGATGGTCTAAAGGTGTCCATGCAGTGTGACAAGGCAGTAGGGAGGGCTAGTGGGATGCTGGGGTGCATAGGGAGAGGAATCACCAGCAGAAAGAGGGAGGTAGTGTTGCCTCTGTATAGATTACTGATAAGACATCACCTATAGTACTGTGTCCAGTTCTGGAGACTACATTTCTGGAAGGACACAGAGTGGAGGCAGTCCAGAGGAGGGCAACTAAAATGGCACAGGGTCTGCATCAAAAGCCCTATAAGTAGAGACAAAAAGGACCTCAATATGTACACCCTGTAACAGAGGACGGAGAGTGGGGATATGATAGAGACCTTTAAATATCTCACGGGGTAAATAAGGTGCAAGGAGGGAGTATTTTTCAGAAGAAAAGTTACTCAAGAACAAGGCGACATGGTATGAAGCTGGAAGGGGGTAGATTCAGGAGAGATGTGAGGAAGGACTTCTTCACAGAAAGAGTGGTGGATTCCTGGAACAGCCTTCCAGTGTAGGTGGTGGGGGCGAAAACAGTAGTGGGGTTCAAGAATGCATGGGATAAGCACAAGGGATTCATAGTGGAAAGGAAGGTGGGGAGAGAGAAAGAGCTATAGATCAGGCATTGTTTGTGGTTAATTATGGAACTATTTACTCCAATACAATGGAAATATAATGCAGTGACCACAATGTAGTTCAAGAAGATAAAATGCATCAACTTTGATGCAAAGGGCAACGTTTTGCACACATACTAATGTGAGCTCATAATGAATCTAAGTAACCTTCAATGACTGATGATCAGGTCACGCCTGAAACAAGCTCCATTCAGCTCTGTGGGTCTTTCTTGGTCAACATTTTGTTTATAAAGAAATAAATGACTGGCTGTATCTCACTGTGTATTTAAACAACGCTGGAAGCGGTCTGACCAATACATCAGTCAGAACTGACTGAGGTGTTAGGAGCTCTTCATCTCACTAAATGCGGATACCAACTGTGCTATTTACAGAGTCAGTGTGGCAGTAGGTCCATTTTTGCAAACAGAGAAACACAGAATTTTACAGACAGAAAGACCATTGGTAGATGCAGTCTGTCTGGTCCCTCCCTTGATTTGATACCAGCCTAGTACTGGAGAGACCATACTTTGCTTACAAATATACTACATTATCTCACCTACTCTCCCTATTCAGAGTCTCTCCACCAAACCCCCTAAATCTGTCCCCATCCATGTTTAAACACATTTGCAAGTTACTGTGGTAGCTGATTCCACTTATCCACTACCCCTTCCGTAAAGAAGTCCTTTCCAATATTTTATTCAAACCTGCCCCTCTTCATATTATGCCCTCTAGTGATGTTACTTTCTTGAAGGGTAACCAGTCCTTGATAGTCTATTTAGGCCCCTTAGGTACTTAAAAATTTCAGTCATTATCACCTCTCACTTCATGCCTCCAGCAAGTACATTCCTAGGTCCTCTAATCTCTCCTAAGATCTCCTCTGCTCACCATGGATCATGCTGGTCACTTTTCTTTGAACTGATTCTAGATGGTTCTTATTTTGGTGTGGATTTCAAAACTGGACACAGTACCCTAGGTGGGGCCTGACCAATGATCTATACAGTGGAAGGATCGTGTCAAGATATTCAGTGAAGAAGAGAGAGACATTCACTGCTTGTGTAAGGAACAGAAATGTTCTGGCAATCCTGAAGAAGCATATTGTGAAGGTCCTGCATACCAAATCAGCACCTGATGGTGAAAATCCTGCAATATTCTTCCCTGTCTTCAAGTTCCCTTTCTGACTTTTGCAATCTAGATTTAGTCAAGTCAAGGCAATGAAGCAGCTCTGAAGATGATGAATGTTCTGCTCATTACAATGGACAAGGGCCATCTGTCCATGTTGATCATGTTAAACATTTCAAAGGCATCTGATCAAGTGACCATTCAATGCTTTTGGAAAGACAGCAGATCTGTGGTGGCAATTCAGGAACAATCCTGAATAAGCTGTAGTCGTATCTCCATTGGTGCTTCCAATCAGTGATGATGGCGCTTATCAGTGGGAGAAAGATTTTACTGAGGTGTTCCTCAAGAATACATCCTTGCTCAACAAAGTTTAGGGATTTTTATTATTCTTATATAAGCAAAAACAGAGATGGTACTAGGCTATGGATGCTCAGGACAAGTCCATAAATATAACAACAAAAGAAGTTGGGCACTTACCACCACCATCATCATCATCATGAAGAGAGATTGCTGCCTCGAAGCACCGGGAATGCCGTAGGGCACAATAAATGTCCTTTTTTTGGTTTGCCTTAACCCTGTCTGAATGTCGCTGCCTCTTTTCTATTTAAGTACTTCACCTTGTGGTTGCTGACCCAGCAGTTCATTAGTGAGTGAGCGCTCCTTTCTTGCAATTTCATTGTGCTTAGCTTATAGCAGATCTCCCTCTTGAACACTGATATTAAGGTACTGGTGAAAGCATTAGCAAAACAGCTTGAGGTGGTACTGCCATCTCTGGTGCAAGAGGATCAAACAGGGTTCGTCATAAGTTGGCATTCATATACGAACATACGAAATTTGCCAGCAGATAAAGAGCTAGAGGTCTATCAAGTCTGCTCGAATGTGCAGCTAGCACCCCTTATTCTGCAGCTGCCCCTGCCTTCCACCCTTCCCCTTCATTAACCCTCCCCCTTGTCCTATCCCATCCTCGTTTGAAGCAGTCCACTATTCTACTGCATACCACTTCAGCAGGTAACGCATTCCACCCAGCCACCACCCTCTCTGTAAAAAAGTGTCTCCTCATCTACCTCCTGAACCTTCCTCGCTCCAGTCTCATATCATGGCCCCTGGTGGCCTTCCCCTCCCTTACTCTGAACAGCCCCTCTGTACCTGTCTTGTTTATTCCTTTCATGTATTTAAAGGTTTCAATCATGTCACTCCTGTCTCTCCTCTCCTCCAGTGAGTACATGTTCAACTCCTTCAACCTCCTCTCGTATGATAAGTCCCCCAGCCCCTTGATCATCTTTGTCGCTCTGCGCTGCACCCCCTCCAGTAACTTAATGTCCCTCTTCAGATACGGACAGTACTGCACGCAGTACTCCAGGTGTGGTCTAACTAATGACCTATACAGTGGCAGAATCACCTCCTCCCTCCTCGAGGATATACCCCTTGCAATACAACCCAGCATTTTGTTGGCCTTTGCAGCTGCCTTCCTACATTGTGCCGAGTTGTTCATTGACCCTGTAATGAGCACACCCAGATCCTTCTCCTCCTCTGTCTGGGCTAGCTGCACTCCCCTAGCTGGTAACTCCTCCTTGGGTTCTTCATCCCAAAATGCAGCACCTTGCACTTTTTGGCATTAAAGCCCAGTTGCCAGGTGTCTGGCCAGGTTTCAAGCTTTGCCAGATCATCCTGCAACCCCTGCCATCCCCCTAGGTCATCCACCACCGCGCCTACCTTGGTATCATCAGCAAACAGACTGATCTTGCTCTTGATGTCCCATGATATGTCTGCAATGAATATCCCAAACAACACTGGTCCCAACACTGAGCCCTGTGGAACACCGCTCGTCACTGCCCTTGGGTGTGAGAGCTCCCCACCCACCACCACCCTCTGTTGCCTTCCCTACAGCCAGTTTCCTACCTGTCTCACCAGCTTTGCACCCACCCCTGTGCCTACTAACTTACTTCCCAGCCTTCCATGTGGCACTGAGTCGAATGCCTTACTGAAGTCCAGATACAGGACATCCACTGCATGGCCCCTGTCCAGTTGCCTAGTTACCCAGTCACAGAACTCGACCAGGTTGGTTTGGCAGGATCTGCCACGTATGAAGCCATGCTGTCTGCTGTCCTGTAGTCCTTTGGCCTCTAGGAGGACCACCAGCCTCTCCTTCAGGATAGTCTCCATTAGCTTACCCATGATGGATGTGAGGCTCACTGGTCTGTAGTTTCCCGGTTCATCCTTGGGGCCACTCTTGTGGAGGGGCACCAATGAGCCATCCTCCAGTCCTGAGGTACACACCGAATGAGTGAGGCATTAAATAGGTCTGCCAAGGTCCTGCAAGGACCTCTGCCAACTCCTTGAGTACCCTGGGGTGGATGCCATCTGGGCCTGGCGCCTTGTCCACCCTCAGTGCTTCAAACCCTCTGAACTCTGTCTCCATGATTTCCCCATCTGTCACCACTTCCCCCACTGCCATATCTCCCACCTTGGGTGTCACCCCCTCTTCTCTTTAGTAAATACTGAGCAGAGTACTCATTTAGTGCTTCCGCCTTATCGCAACCTGCTTCCACCCAACCCCCTCCTTCCTAATCCTTACTATGTGGTCCTTACAGCTCCTTTTCTCCTGATGTACTTAAAGGTCCTTCTCCCCCCTTCTTAATGCCTTGTGCCAGCCTGAGTTCCGTAGATGCTTTGGCCCCTTACTGCCCTTGTCACATCCTTGATTCTGTCAAGTACTCCTCCTGTCCTCCCTCCCGTTTTCTTGTACTTCCTAAAGGCAGCTCTTTTCCTCCTTACCTTTCCATGACCTCCTTGCTCAACCAGATCGGTTCTTAGCCCTAGCCTTCTTGCTCTGGGCTTTGCAGCAGGTTTGGTTGCCTCCACTATTCCCAGCTTATGAGCTCCACCTCTGGTTGGTGTCCATACTAGATTGAATTCTGGCCAGGTACCCTTTACCACTTCCCCATCCTCCCAAAGTCGGCCCTCCTGAAGTCCAGCACTATTGTGCCAGATTCCACTCCTTCCTTGCCCATATCCAATGTGAGCCATACTGAGCAGTGGTCACTCCCTGACAGCGGTTCCTCCACTGTAAGTTCTCTCACAAAGTCCCCATTTGCCAGCACAAGGTCAAGGGTATTTCCTAACTTGGTTGGTTCACTGACCATTTGCAGCAAGAAGCTGTCCTGGAAGGCATCCAGCAGTACCTGCTCCCTTCTGTTCCTGGTTGCTGGGGTGCTCCAGTCTACTCCTGGCATGTTGAAGTCCCCCACAATCACCACACTACCCTTCTCTCAGGTCCTCCTGATCTGTCCCGCTAGTTCCCTGTCTAACTCCTCCTGAGATGGTGGCCTGTACACCACTCCCATTCTAAGAATCCTATTCTTGGAATCCTGGATTTGCATCCAAAGTGACTCCATACTACCCTCCCCCCCTTCCTCCCTTACACACTTCAGTCCTTCCTTCACATATAGTGCCAGCCCCCCTCTCCTTTCCCAATCACCCTGTCCCTACGAAATAATCTGTACCCTGGTACAGACAGGTCCCAGTCATTGTATTTAGTGGCCCATGTTTCTGTGATGACTGCAATGTCCACCTCTCCCTCTGCCATGAGAACCTGTAACTCTGCAGTTTTCCTCCTAAGGCTCCTAGCATTAAGGGTAACCACCTTCCATCCTCCCCCATCCTGTCCTCCTTTCCTAGCATCACCAACAGTACTTGCCATTTGTCCTTTGTCACTGTTATGAGGGGTAAGCTCATATGGTTTCCCAACCTGTGGTCTCTGCATATCTCTTCCCCAACTGCCACCCCCACTCCTAGTTTAAATTCCCAACTTCCTCTATGTACTCCTCCATCCTCTGTTTCAACACTTTCTTTCCCTCCTCACTCAAGTGTAGTCTGTCCTTGGCATAGAGACTACTGTCCTCCCAGGTCCTCCCACCCCAACAGCCCATACCCTTTAGCACAACACAAGGTTCTTAGCCATCCGTTAAATTCCTCTATTCTCAGCTTTCTTGTTGTGCTTGCCTTTGGCATGGGAAGTATCTCTGAAAAAGTTACTGATCTTCCTGCCCCCTCACATAATTGTGCTAGTTCCTCAAACCTCCTCTGGACTGTATCTACTGTCTTGTCAGCCAGGTCGTTTGTCCCAAGATGTATAATTAAATGAGGCTTGTCCCTACCCCTTCTAGCATATTTCAGAACAGACTGTCCCACCCTTTCCGCTGTCATTCCTGGCATGGCCTCCACCCAAATAAGACTATGCCTCTCCCCCTTGCTACCCCACCTAATTCCTCTTAGTATTGAGTCCTCAAGCACCAAGATTCCACCCCTCTTACTCTCTGCTTGCTTCCATTCATCTCCCTCTCCCTCTGTCATTTCCAGCTCCTCTTCTTCCTCCTGCACATTATTTCCCCCTTTTACCCCTGTTGCAATTCTCCCAGCAGAACTTCCTCCCGCTCCAGTTTGGTCCAGGCATTTATCAATTACTCCTCTAATTTCATCATTTCCCTCCTCCACCTTCTTCCTCTCTAGCAGTGCACAACTGTTTTCTGAAGGCCCTTCACAAATGCCCGCTCCCTCTCTCTTCATAGTAACCCGTTCTCTCCTTTCCACTCCATGACTTTTGCCACTTCTTCGCCTCCCCTCCCAAGTCCCTATCTCCTCCTTCCATTTGTCTTTTGTCTCCTGACCTGGTTTCCCTGGCAATTGTTCTTCCTGGTCTGGGCCTTTGTCTCTGCTTCCCTTCTTCTGACCCTCTCCTCACCACTGTTGGCAAATTGCCTCCCTCATCTCCCTTCTTCCTCCCTCCAGTACTGGGCTAAACCCACCCCCAATCTGCCTTGCCTGTCTTAGTTCCTCCTGCAGACCCTCAATCTCCTTTCTAAGTTTTTCTATGTGGTTGCACACTAAACATCCTCCCACACTCCAGGCAATTTTTAGAAAGATTGGTGCACAGCAGCTGTTGCAGCCTACCACCCTATCCATTGCTGTCGTTGCCCACCAGCGACCCCCCACCCTTCCAGATGCAGGATACCAAACACTCCAAGTCTCCCCTCTCCCTCCTCTATCAGTGCAAAACATTTCCTTTATTTCCCTTACCTCCTTTGTTGCACATGTTTAGATATATTGAGCAACTGCTTTTTATATTCCTATCCTTCCTATCCACACTCAAAAACAGACTTTATGTAGCCATTGCACAACCTTCTTCAAACTCCTACTCCTCCTTTCCCCAATGCAATATCAATGCGAAGAAGTAATAAGAAGCTCCTAGATTTGCATTTACTTCCCTTCCACTCAGAGAGCAGTCACCTCTTCACTTGCTGTTGTTCCTTTCCTGGATGTCTGCTTTTGCTATGACAGGTGCATATCCTTTGCCTGTTTGAGGAAGTGATGTCATAACCCCTGGTATAAAGGAAATAATGGACCAAGGGTGGGACCAGCCCAAGTCTTCCAGAAACAATCAGGTAGCTGAGGCCTCTGGTCAGACCATTAGCACCCTTCCCCCACTCTGCACTCAAACTTTGCAGCTAGTGAAGCCAGCAACAATGAATCACAATTCTACTCAAAGCCCCCAAAATAGGTTTGCTACCCAAAGAAACAGGACTCCAATTCAAACAGCTTCAGCAACAACACATCAAAATAGGCTTGGAATTAGAAGATATATGTCTCCAATTCAAAGAAACAGACCCAGTTAAATCACACCAATTTTGTTTTAAAACAGAAGAAATAGGTCTCTACAAATGCAGCCTGCCACACAGTGAATCAAACAAATGAGCCCACTTATAGCTACCAAAACAGGTTTCAAAATTCCAACAGCCCCAAACAATACCCTGCTAGCCCCTTAGTAGTAAGAAAGAAAAGAAATAACCTTCTACCAAGTAGAATCCACAAGAAACAATGTAAAACAACAAGAAGCTACTGTACTGTAGATCTGATCTTGTTCCCCTTCTAGTTCCTTCTGAGAAGCCAAAGCACTGAGTTCCAAACTCTGTGATTTCCCTTGTGCTGCTTTCAAAATCAGACAGTTCCAAACTCTGTGATTTCCCTTGTGCTGCTTTCAAAATCAGACAGTTCCAAACTCTGTGATTTCCCTTGTGCTGCTTTCAAAATCAGACAGTTCCAAACTCTCTCATATCACATTATGAGGCGAATGCAGGGGGTGATGGAGCTGGCATCTCAGTGTCTGGGGGGAGAGGGGCTGTGTGCTTTCTCTGGACATCAAGAAAGCCTTTCACAGGGTGGAATGGGGCTACCTGTTTAAAGTTTTGGTCTCGGTGATCACTTTATGTAGTATGTCAGAACAACCAGAGGGCGAACCTCTTGGTAAATGGGGAGGTTTACCTAGGCATTCAGACTGGTGAGGAACACTCAGCAGGGTAGCCGTCTGTCCCTCCTTCTTTTCGCCTTGGTCACTGAGTCCCTGGTGGTGGCAATTAGGAGTCTGATGACATTAGGGGAGATTCGGGGGCCTGGGGTTGGGGGGTCAACATAAAGTCTCATTATACATGGACAATGTCTTGCTCTATATGTCCCAATCGGAGGAATCCATTCCCCTGTTGACAGCTTTAATTAAGGAGTGTTCCTCCTTTTCAGGGTACAGAATAAATGTTGACACATCAGAGCTTCTGTGTTTAGGCAATATGGACACTCTGGGCCTTGGTCATTTCCAGTTCAGGATTGAGGCTTCCCATATTAAATACCTTGGCATTCAGGTGGGCAGAACGTTGGATTCTCTCTATTGACTTTATTACATGCCTCTCCTTGAGAAAATCCTGGGGGACCTCTGCAGGTGGCAAGGCCTCCCAGTCTCCTGGCTAGGTAAAATAAACTTTGTTAAAATGAATATTCTGCAAAGGTTATTATGCCCTACCCAGATGCTCCCGATGGGACCTATAAATCTTGGAAAGGGCATGTATCAGCTTCATTTGACAACAGAAGAGACCCAGAATTAGCCTTCAGAGGCCCAAAAATATTTCTCCTAAGGGGGGGCTTAAATTATCCGGATTTTAACCTCTATCACCTTCCAGTGCAGAACCGGCTTGTTACAGACTGGGTTAAGGGTTTGAGGGGTGTGGTTTGGGTGTCCTTAGATCAGGATGGGCGGCAGCCTGGGGGAAAATCAGGAGTTTTTGGGGTGACGCATCCGAGGTACTCTGTTGGCTCCAATCTTTTCCAATACAGAATTTCTCCTAGGAACTGAAGATCGTGGCTTTCAGATATGGGAAGTTGGGGGATTCATTGCCTGGGGGATCTATATGGTAGACAGGGGTTCAAGACCTATCGAGAACTTATGGAGAAGTTGTATATTTTTTATTTATTTATTTATTAAATTCTCGGATTACAAATACCTTTGAGCAGAAACTGCTCGTTTACAAAGGTTCCACGTCAAAGGATGAGGGTCAACATACATACAGAGGTAGTAAAAGAATGCACAATAAACAACCAAAACAACTAAAAGAAAAAAATAAAGATACTCAGTTATAACATACTTTGAGATAATATTCATAAAACAAGCAGCTTGAGTAGGCAGCTGGCTGCGGTAAAAATAAGAGATAGACCAGTGCGTGAAAAACTGCCTTTTTCATAATTTTTTCCGATGTGACTTCTTTAAAAAAAACACGGGGCGTATCGTTTATGTTGTGTCAGATGTGTGGTAAATAAAGTCTAGACTGCAGATATTACCTCTGTTACCTCTCATTATGGCAATATAAAACAGAAGAACAACTGCTGAGAAAATGCAGATAAAGTACGAGAGTCCTTTACTGCAGCAATTCATTCCTTACCCACATTCCAAAGATACAAAAGGATTGCTTTCTCTGCTCATCAAGTTAGAGTAAGTAATACATGACAAGTTCTGAGTGCTTTAATTTTAAGTTTCGAGTGCTTTAATTAAGAAATGGCTGAAAGGGGACACGCCAATCGTGTTCTGAATACTAGCAGGGCTAGATGGGGTTCAGTATACAGAAATTTCTGAACTGGTGAATTCAAGGAAGAAACAAAGGAAACTGTCACAGTAGAAGAACAAACACACTCCCCTCCACTTTGTCTAACATAGCACTGGGACCTTGCTTCTCATTGCTGCAATGTAAGAGAACACTGCTTGAAAATCTAGGACCTTCATGACTGGAATGTTTGTTTGCGGCTTGCAAACTGCCTTAGTTGCCTCTCTGTTACCGCTCAAAAACCCAGGACCTTCAAGACTGGAATGCTGGCTTCCGGATTACCCGTAACTTACCTCTCACTGTAGCAATGTAAAACAGAAGCAAAATTGCTGAACGCATAGGCAGAAAATGCTACTGAAACCCTGCTGCTATAAAATACAGGCTGTGTGTAGGCTTGCCAGGATTCGATTTTCCAGCGAAAAAAAACAAAAGATCAATATCAATGTTTATTTATTTTTGTCGATTTCAGGACTTCTTACAAATTCGAAGTTTATCGGCTTTTACCAGTTTATATCGAATCCTGGCAAGCCTACTGATACTTCACTGAAGGCCAGGGCCTGGTTTGAAGTGAGATTTGGGGGTCCAATACCTGAGGGGGGCGTGAAGGGAGCTTTTTGAGTCTCATATGGGACTTAGTATCTGCAATCGATAAAAACAGGCAAAATTTAAATTTCTTCACGTTATTTTTACCTCCGGTGGTGGTAAACCAGTTCCTTTCAAATGTCTCGCCCTTATGCGGGAGATGTGGTACTGGGAGAAATATGTACCTGCACTGTTTTTGGCAGTGTACTAACCTTCTTCAGTACTGGACTGAAACCACCCAAAGTATTTCCTAGGTAATGAAAGTTAGGATGCCAGTGGACCCCTGGAATATGCTCTTTGGGGTTGAAGTGAGAGATGCAGAGGATTGGGAATTTTATCTTGGACCCACTTGGATCATGCTGAGGTACTGAATTCACAATATGTGTGTTTGCCATGTGCACTCTACGATGCAGATGTGGAAGGACTCCCTTCTTAGCATGCTTCAACTGCATCATTTGACGTACGACCTAAAGGGTTGGTCTGATAAGTCTGACAAGAGTGGGGCAGGTACTTGGACACGCGCTCCCCTCTAGAACAAGTGGTAGTAAGGTTAGGTTAGGTGGGCTGGTGACTGGGCTGTGAGAGGCCAGATTAATTTACTTAAGTTATTTAATTTACCTAAATTACTTAATTTACTGGTCTCACTTCTAATTTAGGTATGGCTGTTCTCACTCTTACTCTTGTTTTCACTCTCTATGATAAGGGATGGCTTCTGACCCGGTAGATAGGGTGAAGTATTGTTAGACATGGGAGCTGTGGTTAATCGCTTATTGCAACAAATCGATTTACGGAGGTTATTTGTCTTTATGTCTGTCTGTGTGTTAGGTATTGATTGTTTGTATGTTTTGTACTTGTCAAATATCAACTGTGTGAAGCACCATTGTATTAAATGGACTATCTGTATGACGTGGATTTTTAAAAAAATGGCTCTGTAGGTGATGCTTTTTACGTTCGCGTGCGCGCATGCGCAAGGAATGTTTTGGGAGAGTAGCACACTTGGAGGTGTGCCTCTCCCATCCAATGCACTGCTCCCTTGAGCAGGCGTGGCGGTCCTGCACCAATGGGTGCAGGAGCTCTGTACGACAGCGGTGTTCCTCTGCTTCAAAGGAAAGCACCGCTGCCATACTGAGCGCCGCCGTCACGCTGTCCCCTCGTGTCACGCGCTGCCCCCAAAGCTTTGGTGCCACGCTGGGAGCCCACCCAGCATGGCAAACATTGTTTGCCGAGGGTACTCAATCCCCGTCGGCTCCACGCCCCCTCAAGCCATCCTGCTGCCACGCTGGGAGCCCACCCCAGCGTGGCAAATGTTCGTTTATTTTGCCGATGGGGTGCCCAATCCCCGCCGGCTCCTTCGCTCCAGCGTAGTTTGCTGACGGGGTGCCCAATTCCGCCGGCCTCGGCCCCCAGCTATCTTCTGCCACGCTTGGGAGCAAACCCCAGCATGGCAAACATCCCACGCCATCTTTTTTTTTTTTTAAACCTGTAAAATAAAAACGGTCCCGCGCACGCCTCCCAGCCCCCACAACCCGAAGCGCACTCCACTGCACACCCAGCCTCCCACCCCCACCCCATACTTACCTCGACTCCGCGCGACGATCTTCGTGGACCGGGAACACGCCTGCACTCTTCAAAGGCAACCGTGAACTGGGAAATGCCGTAAGCTGTATAATGGGCTAGATAGGGGGTTTCAACTATTACATATCTCAGTCATTTTTTGAATTTTTGCACTAAATTTTCAACATGGGGTTTTTGGGACCTTCTCATGAATGATGTCACTGTCATGGCGTTATTCAGGTCCGAAGGGTGATTTCGCTGATGACTCTGAAATCCCGCTTCGGGCCCGAATAACGCCATGACAGTGACATCACTCATGAGAAGGGGTCCCAAAACCCATGTTGAAATTGGTGCAAAATTCCAGAAAATGACTGTTTTCTGAGCATCGCTATGCGAGTTCCTAAGCAGGCTCGTAAGTTCGCGAATTTTCAATATTTCACTCCAGATTTTCAACATTGCCATTTTATCACAACTTTCTTATGAACTGTACAGCTGGTTACTTTTCACATCTCACCTAAAACGTGTTTCTATGTAGCGCATATAATGATGAGTCGGTAAAAGTAAATCAATGTATGGGACACATTAAGAAAATCACAGTGACACTGGATACTGTTCATGAGCAGAGGTCTTAAAATGGCTGTGTTGAAAATTTGGTGAAAAAATTCCTAGAAATGACTGTTTTACGAGTGTTCACTGTGCAGTTCCTATGCACGCTCGTAAGTTTGCGAATTTTCAATATTTTCACTCCACATTTTCAACATTGCCATTTTACCACACCTCCTTATGAGCAGTACAGCTGTCATTTTTCACATCCTGCCCAAAACGTGTTTCCGCCCATGTACTGCACAATGGCGCAGTCGGTGTGCAAAATCAATGTATGGCACACAGTAAGACAATCACAGTGACACTGTTCATTAGCAGAGGTTTTAAAATGCAAATGTTGACAATTTGGTGAAAAAATTCCTAACAATCACTGTTTTACCAGCGTGCATTGCACAGTTCCCACGCACGCTCCTAGGTTTGCGAATTTTCAATATTTCCACTCCAGATTTTCAACATTGCCATTTTACCACACTTCCTTATCAGCAGTACATCTATCATTTTTCACATCCTGCCCAAAACGTGTTTCCACCTATGTAGCGCACAATGGGGGTAACAAAAAGGTCATGCTGACAATTTATTGTGCAAATACCAGCAATCGCACAGGGCATTAGGGTAAAGCACCATACATGCCAAACACCACTGCAAATACCTGAAAGTGAACGTTCGGCATTGACAAATGCTTGTTATATCTTAGATTTGCTTTGCTTATACAGTATGCCACTGTATTGTTAATGTTTTTACAGGAAAAAACTGAATACAAAGATTTTACAAAAAAAATAGAAGGATATGTGGGGGTCATAAGAAGCCTATATTAAAAATTTGGAGTAAAAATATTATATATATAAAAAAAAGTTATGAGTGTATGTTAAAATGTTTCAACGTACACTCATTACTTTTGTAATTTTCTGTATTTTGACCCCAGATTTTCAACACAGCTATTTTCTACACACCTCCTCATGAACGTGACAGCTGTCATTTTTCAAATCCTGGCAAAGTGTGTTTTCACACTTGGGTTGGCCACTGTTTTATAAATTGCACCTGTCATGTTTAAAAGGCAGCAGTGAGTCATAAAAAGACTATGTTGACAATCTGGAGTCAAAACGTGAAAAAACAACTACATTATGAGGAAACATTGAATTGTTCCAACGTTTACTCATAACTTTCTTTTTGTAGATTTTGGCCCCTAATGTTCAACATATCCCTTGTGTTATCCCATCTCCTGAACATGACAGGTGCCATTTTTCAAATCCTCTCCAAAACTTGTTTTCACAGTTGCACAGCAAAATCACCTTTTGGATGGAATTTTAAAAATTCCACCTGTCTTGATCATAACGTCAGATCATAAAAAGACCGTTGGAAATTTGGGGTTAAAATGTGGGAGCCCACTGAAAATTAGATATTGCCTCTCACCTGCCCTATCCTGGGAAAATACAACCTAAAAATGTGTAAAAGCAGGGCACCACACTGAAAGTAAGGTACTGCAGCTTGTCTGGTCTATCCCGGGTAAGTATACAGTAAAAAATGTGTACAAGCAAGAATCAACACAACAGCAATGCAAACTGTAAACATTCGACATTTGACAAATGCTTGTTTTTTGTTCTGCACTCTGTGCAGTTTGCAGTCAGAGGAGCACATTAGAAAAAAAAAATTGCAGCAATTCATTGATCTATGATATTTACTATAGATCGGACAACATGTCTTTTTGTTTAGACTGTACCTTGAGGTTCAGGATATGTAGAATATTTGAACCGGTAAGCAAAGGGAACACCAAAACTGTTCCCATCCTCCCCTAGAGGAATGGATTTATTGTTGGAGAAAATATTCTGATTTAGATCTTCCAGATGCATAGCACTTAAGAGAACCTGAGAGGGAACTTGAGAGGAAATTCCAAAAATGTAATGATCCTGTTTGTTTGAGTTACAGGACTGAGTTATCCAAGGGAGTATGAAACTATCAGAGAAAGGATAACAGTAAGGTAGCCAGGTTAGGTACTCTAGCATCCTTTACACTCAAAACAAAGGCTTTGTGTGCTGAAGGAAGAATGAAAGCATTGTGGTTGCTGTCATCAAGGGAATTATCCTGGTGCAGACAGGCAATGCGCTGCAGAACCCCTTAGGGTACATTCTCCAGACATTTCAGAGACACTGTGCACAGACATATTGAGGTTTTCGTCAATGTATTGGAGATGAAAGGTATACCTGTCTCTCTCAGGGACATGTTCTTGTGTACCTGAGGCATCTCTTATAGTCACATTTCCTGGCTGACAAGGATATAAAAGAATACATACAAATAACCCTCCCCAAAAAAAGAGAGTTAAAAATGGTGGCTCTTTCAACCAGAACAAGTGCATTGCCACCTGGGAGGCAAGGAGAATCCCCCTCTGAGACACCTGACCAAGCAGCAGCACTGGCTATAACGCCAGTCACTCCCTCACCACTGCTGGAGGAAGATTGCAGAAAGGGATGTGGTAAAGGGGGTGATAAGGAAAACAGGGGTAGGGTAATGCAAAAAAAAAAAAAAAAAAGTTACTGTATTCTAAACAACCCAACAACTCAAAGTTACTAAAAAAAGAGACTGTATTCAAATAAGAGAAAGACTGTGATACAAAAAGCTTACAAAGAAATGCTGCAAGAAAGCCAGAGGATAGATAGGTCTGTAAAAAAAGTCATACGCGTAAGTGTACAGGCATTGCTCTGTACACTCTAAAGCACTTTAAACCTGTTAAGATCAAAGCTTTCAAATCTCTTGTACAGAGGCATGAGACTAAAGAGGGGAGATTTATGCAAAATACAACTTCCTTTTACAAGATCAGTTATAAGGAATATGACCTGTACAAACTGTCAAATATGTAAAATATATTAATACAATTATAAACTAAATCTTAAAATCTGAGAAAATATAAGACAGGTCTTTATTCTAAAAAATGAATGCCCGATGCATTCTATTTAAAAGCATCCAGAATAGAAAAGAAAGCTCACAGTTGGCAGATCAAACTCATCCTTTGAACGTTATAAAGAATATTAGAAATGATTCACCTGCTGTACAACTGTATAAACATCTAACACAGCCTTACATTAGCAGGTAATGCTAAACATTTTCTGTACTTCATTGTGTGCACTCCTCTTTAATAGCCAATGTTCATCCCTGCTGTTCACTTTTGTTACCAAATCCATTTATATGATGCCACATTTCATTTTATATTTAACATATCTGAGCTTAAAGGGAAGCATTCTTGAACAGTGGCTGGCATAGTCTGAAAGCCAATGAACAGGTCTTTCAAATGAGACATTAGGCTCATCTGTAGCTGGAAGAAGTCTAGAGATATAGGTCATGGAGTCTGTTCATTATTAACACTACACTACAGCCATTTTTAGAATACAACAGTCATCGAGGAACAAGCTGTGCCTATTATTTACTGCAGGCATAATTAAGGCAACTAAACTCTGCACGAAGGAAATGAGTAAAAGCAGAAGGAAAAAAGGGACTGTTATTTTCTAAGGAAGTGGCAAATGTTTAAAAAAAAAGGGTAAAGAAACAGAGGGAGGACGACAGGGAGGTACACCTAGTAAAGCAGAGGAAAGTAGGTAAGATGGTAAAGGAAGCAAAGGCACTGATGGGGGAAAGAATCACCAAATGGGTCATGAAGGGGACAAGACTTTTTTCAGATAACGTAAGTGAAAAGACAAAAGCAAGTGGAGGAATAGTGAAGATTAGAAAGGTGGAGGGGAGAGACTGCATAGAAAAGAAGCAAGAAAAAGCTGACATCCTAACTAAGTACTTCTGCTCAGTCTTCCCAGTGAAAAGGGGTGGGGGTGGCCTTCCACCAGGAAGTGGCAGAAACGAGGAGGAAGACACAAATCCATTTTCAGAAGAAAAGAGTGTGAAAGGGATTTGCAGCTCTGAAGGTGGACAAAGCTATGGGACCGGACATGATGCACCCAACAGTTATAAAAGAACTCAGGGAGATGCTAACGGCCCCACTGACAGCCTTATTCAACAGCTCACTGGAAACAAGGGTGCTTCTGGAGAACTGGAGAAGTGCTGACATGGTCCTTCTACCTTAACAGTTGGCAGCAGGGAAAAGGCTTGCAACTATAGGTCAGTCAGTCTTACTTCAGTGGTGGGGAAATTAATAAAAACCCTGCTAAAGTAAAGAGTGGTACATAATCTTGAATCCAATGGGCTGCATTGCCACAGGCATGATTTCTTTTTTTTTTTTTGGGAGGGGGGGGATATCATGCCAAACAAATTTGACCAATTTCTTTGAGTGGCTATGAAAATAAAGAGGACGTGGCATATCTGGACACTAGCAAGGCCTTCAACACTATGCCACACAGGAGACTGAGAAAGAAAATGAGCAGCCTAGGGGTGGGATCCAAAGTGAACTGGGTTAAAACTGGTTAACAGATGCAGACAGAGAGTGGTGGTGAATGACACTCACTCTAATGATGGGATAGTGACCAGTGGGGTGCCACAGGGCTGATTGTTGGGATCGGTCTTCTTCAATGTCTTCATAAGTGACACTGCAGAAGAACAAGAAGTGAAAGTATGCTTTTTTTGCAGAAGATACTAAAACCTGCAAATGAGCAGAAACTCAGAAGGGGTGGAGAGAATGCACAGGGATCTTGGGAAACTCGAGGATTGGTCAAAAGTATGGCAGTTGACGTTCAATACTAAAAGTGCAAAATCACACACCTATGGTACAGGAATCTAGTAGCCGGGAGTACTGACAGTCACTAAATGAGAAATGGATCTTGGGGTTATCATATCAGATGACCTCAAGGTGGCAGGGTAGTGTGACAAAGAAGTGGGTACAGCTCATGGGGTGCTGGGGTGCATTGGGAGGGGTATCTCCAGGAGGGGGAAGTGGTGTTGCGACTGCATTCCTCACTGGTGAGACCATACCTAAAGCACTGCACCGAGTTCTGGATGCCTCATCTCAGAAAGGACATAGATAAGGTAGAGGCAGTCCAGAAGATGGCAACTAAAATGGCACAGGGGTTGCAAGAGAAGCCATATGTGGAAAGACTGAGGGATCTCAACATGTAAATCCTGGAAGACAGAAGGGCGAGAAGTGATATGACAGAGGCCAACAAGTACCTCACGAGGTAAACATGCAAGAGAGGAGTCTCTTTCAAATGAGAAAAAACACCAGGACCAGGGGGCATGTGATGAAGCTGGATGAGGAAAGTTTTAGAGAGATGTGAGGAAATAATTCTTCACTGAAAGGGTGGTAGGTGACTGAAACAGACTACCAGCAGATGTGGGGGAGGAGGACAAAAATGTGAGGGGTTTCAAGCATGCGTGGGATAGACATAGGGGTAAATTAGAAATTAGACAGGGCAGAGGAAGGGTTGTCGGAGACCAGTTAGGGTATGCAGAGACAGATTATGCACTGAACACCTGGGCAGACTGGGTGGGCCAAGTGGTCCTTGTGACAGAGTTGAATAAGGCCCTGCCCCATTTGTTATGCAGAAAGGGTTTGGATGCAAGGGTTTGTTCTATCCTTTTCTGTCTCTTCTCTGTCTGGTTGCGCAACCAGATTTTCTTGTGAGATCTAGGAACTGATCACTCCGACGGTTTCACAATTCTCTGCCTCTCGCTATCTCTCTGCCTTCCCTTGCCATTTCTGTCTTTTCTTCCCCCCTTGCATATCTGCAGTTATAAAAATATATATGTGAATCTCTGTGTAAAACTGTATGTGATACTGTATATAGTTATAATATTGAAATGATTGCAAAACTATTTGGAATTCAAGGGGTTAACCTAAGATGCAGTTTTTAAGCCTTTTGCAGAGTTGTAAACACAAGGTCAGTTCTGGGTCACTGTTCTTTTTGCTGCACCTGCATCAAAACTGACAAGAACATTCTGTGAGAAGCAGACTCCCCTAATGAATTCCCAGACAAAGACTTATAAAAAGAGAAGCAATGTTTTTGCTACAGAGACAAGGAGAGTTAGAGAGTGAGCGAATGAGAGACTGAAAATGGAAATTATGTACCTACCCTAATTCTGATCTTTCTGTGTATCTTCACCATTCATCACCTTTGGGTACTTGGCTGGAGGTCATGACCCCGCAGGAGCGGGCTTTTTTTTTTGGATGGGCAGAGTCGACACACCATTGGCGCCACCCTTGAGGCTGATGCACTGCATGGCACTCGCGGGTTGGCCGTTAGGTGTTGTCGATTCTGCCCTCCTGCCAGTTCTGAGTCGCTGTAGAGGTTAGAAGAAGGGTTGGGAGGGGGACAAGGAAGTCCATGGGACAGACAAAGGAAAAGATATAAAAACTAAAAGAAGAAATAAACGACTGAGAGGACAGAAGAAGTTTGAAGATTAAGGGGGATTGGGTAGGGGCCCGAATCTCTGGAAACAGAAAAGGAGAAGGGAGGGAGGGTTAAGGATTTTTAGAAGTAAGGATAAGAGTGAGAGGGGGGAAGACAGGAGAAACATACCCTGTAACCTTGACCTGTCTCCAGCTTGTATAGGAACTGCGAAGGAGTAGCCAAGAGGCTGTCTGCCAGAACTGAAGGCTCAGAATCACTGGCAAAAACTCCTACAAAGCAGAATTGGCTATTCTGGAAAAAAGGACAGGATACCGGGATATCTTCCCCCTCTCAAAAGGAGATCTTGGTGCAAGAAACCTAGTTTCTTAAATTAACTGAGGTTATGTCCACAAGACAAGGAAATCAAGGGGAGAAGGGGAGAAGGAAAGAAAAGAGGGCAACTGCCAACCTCCACCCCACAGGGGTGGGCAGCACTGAAGAGGAGTGCCCCAATCCTGACCACTCTTTCCTAAAGAAAATTATCCTCATGTGCTCCCCAGTTTACCCCCTGGGCCCTGACTACCAGAAAGGAGGGGGGCGGCAAAGGGGAACATAGAGGGAGGGTGACCCAGAGACTGAGGCCCCAGGGATGGAAGGTGGGACTGTGATGAATGGTGAAGATACAGAAAGATCAGAATTACGATAGGTACATAATTTCCATATCTTATCTGTGTCAATATTCACCATTACATCACCAACTAGTGATGCGAGACTGAGAAACCCTATAACCTAAGGGCTGATCCCTTAGCTCTCAGTGGGTGACACACTAAGAGGGAGGACCTTCACAGGTCTGGAGAGGCCCAAGAGTGGGGAGAGTGAGACAGAGAGCCCCGGAGGGAGTAGGAAGTTGCTCCGATAGACACTGTCTCACTCTACGGGAGAAGAGATAGGTTCTCTGGTGAGCGGAGTTAATCACCCTATGCTGGGCCAAGGGTGACAACTGGGAAAGATGGAGCCATGCCGTCTGCCTAGTGCAGATCGTTGTCCCTACAACCCTGGTAGCTACCTCACTGGCATCATACAATGCTCTTGCTTGGTGCCTTGTTAGCTCCAGGCCACATGCAGAGTGTGCAATGGGTTGTCTGGTTTGCTCCATGTCAGGCATGGAGGCTAGGAACTGAGACCCAGCCTGGACCACAGGAACCTGTCGTAGGTTGCATAGTGGGCCTGACGTGTTGCAATAGAGAGCAGCAACCATGCCAAGTAGAACGTCCCCCCCCCCCGAAGTCAAAATCCGAGGAGTCCTGATCTGGGGGCCGGTCACGGTGAGGGGCGCGAAGCCCATCAGGAGTGTCCAGTTGCGTCAATCCTGACCGAGGATGAGGCATGGAACCTGGAGACACCGAGGGGCTATCTACTGGCAGAGATCCCTAGGGGCAGGAACTCCAGAAAAGGGTCTCCGCCAGGAACGCAACAATGCCTCCTGAAAGGGGGCAGGCCAAGGGGGCACCACGAGGGTGTCCTCACTAAAATTGCCTAGAAAGGTGTGCGTCATGTGCTCTGGATTGTGTTGAGTGGGAGGGGCGATGTGTAGGTTCTCTAACATCCTCACGAGGAATCGCTGATACTCAGCGAGATTAGCAGCTGGAGAGATGTGGCCAGACGGCTCCTCCCCCCCAGAAGAGGGGGATGAAGAGTCAGAGGACCTCGAAGGTTCAGAAGCTGTCTGCTCAGGGTGAGGCTGAAAAACCTGTCTGTCCATAGCCCTAACGTAAGAGGGAAACTGAGCAGCCTGAGCTCTGAACTGCTCCCAGGAGAGAGGCCCGCTAGGACCAAGAATGCCTGGGAGCGCAGGAGAATATGACAGAGGAATAGGGGAAGAGCCGACAACGGGGATCAGCTGACCTCCGTCTGGGCTAGGGAGCGCACCAGGAGCCCTATGGAAGGAAGGAGCTCTGGAAAACTTCCACAGTCAACAGCAATTCAACCAAACTGGAACTGCCTAGACTGCGCCCCGAAGAATCCCCCCTGTGAGGTGACCGGGGCCGTGTAGGTCCAGAAGAACAGTCCCCTACCTCCAAAGAACAAGGTCCTCTCGAGGAAACCAAAAGGGAAGGGCGTAGATCCGCACTACGACTTCTCCCAGAGCCTGGGTGGGTTCTGGAAAAAGACTGCTGCACAGACCCCATGTCCCTCGATCCCTCGGAATCCGAGAGTGCCCTCCTCCTCCTCGAGAGACAGTCAGACTAGGCAGCTGGCAGCCCTGGTCAGCCCCCAAAGGGGCTATCCAGGGAGCAGCACCCTCCCCCTCCCATGGGTGCTCCGATCAGCCCCAAAGTTGGGCAATCCAGGCACACCACCTGAGGGGGTACCATCACTGAGGGGTCAGAAAACCCTCCGAGGCCAGGTTGCAGGGCAATGGTGGCCTGCACCACTGCCTGCTGGTCAGAAACCCCTGACCCTGGCCCCGGTAGTCACTGTCTGCTCCTCAGAGGGGGGGCTGACTCCGGCCTGTTGAGGACACTACCAAGGTGTCCACACCAGCAGCCAACTCCAGGAAGCCAGACTGCCTGTCTGACTCAGAGTCCGACTCCTCCTCCAAGAGGTGGAGATCAAAGTCCTGTGCCAAACAGTGCACGGACGCCTGCTGCCATCCCCACTGAACAGCATACCAGAACCAGAGACTGCACCAGAGTCGTGCTGGTGCCCCCCTCCACACCGCGAATGGTGCCAGAAGAGGACACGGCTCCAACAAGGGCAGCAGCCTCGGAGCCGGAGCCTGTCACGGTGCCGTCCTAACCCACGTTGCCACGAGTGGCGTCGAGACCAGAAACGGCACCGACTATGGCTCCGACTGCGCTCTCAGTGCCGAGGCCTGAGATTCCTACGGCGCTGATGACAGAGATGGTGCCGATGACAGCCCCGACAGCGCTCTCTGCGTCGAGCTCCGAAGCCCCTACAGTGCCGTGTCCATGCTCAGAGCCACGAACGCCTCCAGAACTGGACACAGCGCTGTGCTCAACCATTGCGCTGAAAACGGCGCTGGGGCGAGAAACAGTCAGGGACGGCACCGTAGAGCCTCCCAGTTTCTGTTGCATGCTAGTTTATCTGTTACATGAAAAGTGACATCAAACAATGAGTGTTGAAATACAGATAAGAAAATGACTAAAATCATGAGGTATCCATATTTACTACCGTTCTCTACCTTAATAATTGAGAATCTCTAAATTTGCTAAAGCAGACACCAGACAAGGGAAACAAATGTATCTCAAAGACAGCAGAAAAAGGGCAATGAAAAATAGAAAACAAATTGTTCCCTGTCGGAATGATGTTTCTTAGAGGATATATTTGTGAGTCATACAAAAATCAGCATCTTAGCCCGAGGTCTTACCCTGGAGACAGAACTTTACAATATTATACTGCACATCAAACTCTGCAGTGTGGTCCCGCTTCCCTTCACATTCTGTGGCAAATTTATAGCTGAAAAGCAGCAGGGGCAGTTACCATTCAATTAACCTATGCAAATGTACTCTTTTCAGAAATGTAACTACACTGTGAAATTATAAATAAATTATAAATATTGCAAAGTTTGAAACTGTAAAGTGCTCAAGTAAGATTTTTCAAAACATTTCATGACTTAACCCCTTTTTTATGCAGGTTCTGAAGGGGAGGTAGGGAGGTCTTGCATGGCTCACGAATACACCCTCTAGAGGAAACATCATTACTATGGTGGGTAATTTCTTCTTCCCTCAACTAGAGTGTAATTGTGATGTCATAAAAATAGCAGACTCCAAATAGTACATTGGGAGGCAGGGCACAGAACCTATTTAGGAAAATGTTTTTGAAGCAGATGTACCAAAGCTGGCACCCCTTCTAGTGTGTACATCCAGAGAGCAGTGAGAAGTGAAGGTGTATATAGGTGAACATGTTGCTGCCCCACACTTCTAGCAAGGGTATACCCCTTAATGCTGCCACTGTGCCCGGTGTAGCTTTGGTGGCATGGATGTGTGCCTTAAGCTTTCGGTGACTCCTCATCAGCCTTACTGTTGCAGAATTCTTTATAAGAGACTTTTTTGTAGAAGGTTTATCTTTTTCTACTTTGTCATAAGTGACAAACAGTTGTCTGTTTTTTAGTTCTGGACTCTTCTGTCTTCTGCATGTAGAAACCTAAAGCCCTTCTGATGTCCAGCCTGACGCTTCTCCTCTCCTACACTGAAAAGAGGCTTTGAGGAAAACACAGGCAATGTTACGGACCGATTCATGTGAACTGAGAAGACCACTTCAGGTAAAAAATTCACCTGGGTTCTAAGCACCATCACTTTCCTATGAAACACCATAAAATTACTGCCTGTGCATAATGTAGTGCTTGCACCTCACTGACCCTTCTTGCAGAAGTAATATGTAGCTACTAAAAACAGTTTTCCACATTAAACATTTCAGCTAGGTTGAAAACAAAGGCTCAAGGGGAGGATTACTCAATTGTGAGAGAACCAGGTTTAAATCCCATGGTGGGACTTAATGGGGGATGCAGGTGATTCAGGCCTTTGAAAAATCTTCTGAACACTGGATGAGCTGCAAATGATTTTCCCTTCCTGCAGATCTGAAAGCATGTATAGTTGCCACATGGCACCTTTAGGGCGGAAGGGTTCACTCCTTGGGTTTGTAAGTGTACCAAGTAGTCCAAAACCACTAATATAGCTACATTTTTGTAGTGACATAATGAGTCATGCCACATAATGAATCTTTTCCATTTTGAATTATGTTTTCCTAGTTACTGACTTTCTTGCAACTTTCAAAAAGAACAGTTACGTAAGAATTTACCGTAACAGTAGATCTTCGAGAGAGGTTCCTGCAGTAGGTCATTACATGTAGGACTGCGCCCTCTGGCGTCAGGTCCGCATGGCAAACTTTTTCAGCAGTGTCTGGTGGGGGTCTGCCCACCAGACATCACGTGACGGACGTCAGAATGACCCTATATAGTGGGTGGTCCCCACGTTCATGTTCCATTTCTCCCACCTGAGATTCAAGCAGGATGAGACAAGAGAAAGGATGAAATCCTGGAGCCGTTCAGAATGGCTGAAACAAATGCAGAAACTGGGGGAAGGAGGGAGGGAAAGGTGACCTACTGCAGGAACCTCTCTCGAACATCTACTGTTGCAGTAAGTTTTTACGTAACTGTACTATCTTACTTCGAGAGGGTTCCTGCAGTAGGTCATTACATATAGGACTGAATCCCAAGCAGTCACTCATAGGGAGACCAAGAGAGTCATGGGAGGAGGAGCAACTGAAAGATAGCACAGGACCAGTCTAAGACAGTAGGCCCTGCAAGACAGCAAGGCCAAACCTGGCCATAAGCCTAGAGGCAATGTCCAGACTGTAATGCTTCATGAAGGTATGGACGGACCTCCAGGTTGCTGCCACACAGATCTTTGCTGCAGAAACATTTCACAGAAACACTGTAGAGGTAGCCATGCCTCTAGTAGAGTGACCTCTGACCTCTCCCAGAAGAGGTTTGTTGTACTTCTGATAACAGACGTGAATGCAGTTACCAAGCCACTTAGAAAGGCACTGTTTAGAAACTACCGACCCCAAGGATTTGGGGGCAAAGGAGACAAAAAGCTGATCAGACTGTCTGGACTCCTTAGTTCTGAGAACATAACATCTGAGGATTCTATGAACATCAAAGGTGTGAAGGAGATCCTCCCCACTGTTCGAATGAACAGGGAAACAAACTGGGAGTTCAACCGTATGGTTTAAGGTGAACTCAGAAACCACCTTGGGAAGAAACTTAGAATTAGCACACAGGACCACCCGGTCCTTGTGGAAAATCATACAAGGCCCCTTATGCATTAGGGCCCAAAGCTCGGAAATCCTACTAGCAGAAGTAATGGCAACCAAAAATAGCGCCTTCCAGGAAAGGTAGCTCACGTCACAGCTCATCGCTGGTTCAAAGGGAGAAGAGTAAGCTTTCTAACACAAAATTCAAATCCCAAGGTGGGGTGGGGTTACGAATGGGAGGTTTAAGATGGAGGATCCCTTTCAAAAAGGTCGTAAGTGACCTCCAACTGACCCACGGGTTTTCCTTCCACTAACATGTGGTAGGCCGAGATGGCCGACAAGTGGACCATAAGGGACGAATATGACAGACCCGAATCGGAAAGCTGCAGGAGGTATTCCATAACCTGGGAAGCAGAGCAGGTAAAAGGGTCCCAGCCTTTAGAAGCCACCCAAATGGAAAAACGCATCCATTTCACAGCATAGGTGAATCTGGTGGAGGGTTTCTTCATCTCTACCAGAACCCGAGCAACCTTTTGGGAGACCCCCAAACAAGCCCTGATTATGTCTGAAGGAGCCAGACGTGAAGATGCAGGATCCTGTGCCCTGGATGCACCAACCTGCCTTGATCCTGAGTCAACAGATCGTGCCTGAAAGGTAAAGGAAAGTAGAGTTACGTAAGAACTTACCGTAACAGTAGATCTTCGAGAACAGCTCTTGCAGCAGGTTACACCATGAGGACTGAAGCCGGCAGGCATCAGGACCCCACGGAAAAATTCTAGCTAGCTATCTTCAGCGGGGACCGCCCCCGACGTCGGTCCCGCCCCCGACATCAGGCGTAGTACATAAGGGGGTGGTCCTGCCACATTCCCCAGTTCTCCAGCCGGAGACTTCCGGCCGCAGGATGACATCAGAATGGGAGATGAGGATCCACCGTCAGAAGATAATAAGGAAAAATTCCCTGTAGAAAAAGGCTTAAGGCATGCCTCCTCCAAGGGGGAAGGTGGGCGGGAAGGTACCCGCTGCAAGAGTTGTTCTCGAAGATCTACTGTTATGGTAAGTTCTTACGTAACTGTACTATCTTACTTCGAGACACAGCTCTTGCAACAGATTACACCATTAGGACTGATTCCCAAGCAGTAGCAGCTGCCAGAAATTCGGAGGAGGAAAAAAGGAAATACCTTCCAGGTCCTGAATCTAGGACAGGAGACCCTGTATTACCCATCGGGCAGAAACGACTCTCGCCCGAGGGCGTGTCTGAGCTATAATGCCTGATAAAGGTATGCACAGAGCTCCAAGTGGCTGCAGCACATATGGCGGAAGTGGAGACATTTCGGAGTGCTGCAAATGAGGTGGCCACGCCCCTAGTGGAATGACCCCAGACTGAACCCGGAAGGGGCTTCTGTTTGAGCTCATAACAGAGTGAAATACACTGGACAAGCCAGCGAGACAGGGACTGTTTGGATATAGATTGGCCCAACATCCTCTCAGAGAAGGAAACGAAGAGTTGCTCAGAACTACGAAAAGGTTTAGTTCTGTTGAGGTAAAACCTCAGGCTGCGGTGAACATCCAGGGTGTGGAGCCTCTCCTCTCCTCTATTCGAGTAATTCGGGAAGTAGACTGGAAGGTCCATGTCCTGATTTAGGGTGAGCGAAGAGACCACCTTAGGCAAAATTTAGGATTAGTCCTCGGGGATACTCTGTCGCGTGGAAAACTAAAAGGCTCTTTGCACATGAGGCGTGAAGCTTAGAAATTCTTCCTCGCCAAGTAACAGCAACCAAAAACAACGTTTTCCACGACGAAACGAGGCTCACAATCCACGGCAGGTTGAAGGGGAGCATGAGTTGCTCCAGGACAAAAGCAATCCATGAGGCCGGGGTCCTTAATGGGTGGCGAGGTGTAACACCCTCTCAGAAATTCCGAGGCGTTTAATTGTGCCACTGTCGATGCCCCACCGGAAGGTGGTAGGCAGAGATAGCAAAGGTGCTGCTTGATGAGGACTAGGCTGAGACCCGAGACGAAGAGGGAGGCAGGTGGTCCAACACCACTCCCTCGGGCAACCTAAAGGGGAAAAATCGGCGTGCTCGCGACTATAAACAAAAAGCGGTGCCATTCATGGCATCGTTGCATCGTTGCCGGCTTTCTAGCTGCAGAAGAACTTCACAACCTCTTGAGACCCGTGACGCCAAGATGGCTATGTCTAGGAGCCATGCATGCAGGTTCAGTGAGCGTAAGTCTGGGTGGACTAGGGAACCTTTCTCCTGAGACAGGAGATGGGAGCTGAATGGCAACGGGGCGGGGGTTCCCGGGATAGCTGCATTAGCAAAGGGAAGCAGATCTGCCTGGGCCAGAACGGGGCCACCAGGATCATAACTGCATGCTCCCTGCGCAGTTTGAGAAGAACTCTCTGAATCAACGGGAAAGGAGGGAAAGCATAGAGGAATCTGTCCGCCCAGGAGAGGGACAACGCGTCTCGCCAGAAAACACCAGGCCCTGGATCTAGCGAGCAAAAATTGGGCAGTTTTGCGTTGGATGGGGATGCGAACAAGTCTAGCTCTGGAGTTCCCCATCGAAGAAACAGATCCTCTGCTACCTCTTGAAGAAGTTCCCACTCGTGGACTCTGGCCTGGGAGCGACTCAGACCGTCTGCAATCATGTTGTCCACCCCGGGAACATGTACAGTGATCAATTTGCGCCGTGTCCGATTACCCAATCCCACACCCTCATGGCCTCCCTGCACAGGGGTTAAGAGCGTGCGCCTCCTTGTTTGTTGAGGTAATACATCACCACCGAGTTGTCTGTCTGAAGCAGAAGAGTACACAGTGGGATTATTGACTGAAAGGCCTGCAGGGCATAGAGAACCGCCCTCATCTCTAGAACATTGATATGGAGATGAGCTTCCATCGGGGTCCACGTACCCTGGGACTTCACCCCGTCCAGGTATGCCCCCCACCCTAGACCTGAGGCGTCTGTGGTGAGGATTACCTCCAGGGATGGCGCTACGAACGGGACGCCCATAGAGAGCGACCCTGGGACTAACCACCACTGCCAGTCTCGAATCACGGTGTTCGTGATTCTGACCGGATGCTGCATGTGGTCTTGCCTTTGATCCCATTGCACCTTGAGCATCCACTGAGTTACCCGCATGTGGAGCCTTGCGAAAGGGACAGTAGGAATGGCCGCAGCCATGTGACCGAGCAAGCGAAGGACTGACCTGGCAGGGACGGTCTTGTTCGACGATAACTCCCTGATGAGGGATCTGTTGCGCTCCGCCCTGTCATCTGGAAGAAAAGCTCTTCCCTGAACGGTGTCCAGTACTGCACCTATAAACTGCAGTTTCTGCGACGGTACCAGGAGAGACTTCTTGTAGTTTATTAGGATGCCCAGAGATCGGAACAGGTCCTGGGTGCTCTGGACCGCAAGTAACAATGCCTCTCTGGAGGCGGCCATGAGAAGCCAATCGTCCAGGCAGGGAACACATAATGGCCCTGTCTCCTTAGAGACGCTGCCACGACTGCCATGCACTTGGTAAAGACTCTGGGTGCGGACGACAGTCCGAATGGAAGGGCTCGAATTGAAGGTGGTGGTCGAGAACCTCAAGCGCAGGAACTCTTGTGCGCCTGAGCTATAGGGATATGCAGGTATGCTGGCCCTGCATGTCTAGAGACGCTTAAGAAGGCGCCTTTGTCTCAGCATGGGAATAAGACCCGGAAGAGTCACCATGCGGAATCTCTTGTAGGTGACCGACACGTTGAGGTCGCTGAGGTCCAGAATTGGACGGAGGTCCCCAGTTTTCTTTGGAACCAGGAAGAAGTGGGAATAATAACCTTGTCCTCTCTGGTTCTCCGGAACATACTCTATTGCTCTTTTGCAGAAGCGCAAGTACTTCTTGCCAGATCAAAGATTTGTGCTGACCCAGATACCGGGAGAGCAAAGGAGGCCTCGAGGGTGGCTTTTCTGCGAATTCTATATAATGGCCTCTTCCAACCAACTGAAGAACCCACCTGTCAGTGGTTATAGCCTGCCATCCTGGCAGGAAGTTAGCAATGTGACCCCTGACCATGATTTCCCATTGATCCTGAGGGGCGGGGGCCGGAAAGCAGTCAGGCTGTGGCGGCTGAGGGTCCCGCTGGCTGGGCCGGCTTAGTAGTACGCTGGCTTCGGCCGGCGGGTTGTTTCCCCTGGGTTCTACGGAAGCCGGAGCCCCTCTGTTGTGTAACGGAGCGGGACTGCTGCCTCTGCATCCGCCCACGAAATCGGCTTTGGTTCCTACGAAAGGAACTAAGCCTGGGCCAGTACATGGCCTGAACCGACCTCACCGCTTCTTCCGGCCTCTTGAAGTCTGGTAATAATCTTCTCCAAGGTTTACCAAACAAGACTTCTCCCTCGAATGGAGCATCCATGATATTCTTCTGGACGTCCGGGGTAAAGCCAGAGACGCGTAACCAAGAGTGTCTCCGGAGGCATACGCCAGAAGCTGCTGCTCGGGCCGATGAGTCCGCGGAGTCGTACGCGGCTCGTAACACTTGGGTTCCCACGTCTGAACCCGTACGGAGGAGCTGAAGCATCTCCTCCTTCTGCTCACCTTCCGGCAGTTTTTCAGCCGCTTCCAGACCCTGTTCCCACAAGGCATTCTGAAACTGAACCATGTGGGTCAAATAATTCAAGGATCTGATGGCGCAGGTAGCGGAAGCATACGTACGCCTACCCATAGCGTCCAACTGCTTGGACACTGGGTCAGGTGGCAGGGTGCTCAGATGCTGCGGTCTCTGTGACCGGTCATGTGAGGCTGTGATGACCAGAGAGTTGGCCTGAGGCTGCTGAGTCAAGTACTGGTCTTCCCTAGGAGCCTTGTACAAGCGATCAGCTTTTTTCAGCATCGCTGGGAGGCTAATGTGGGCTTCCACGCCTGCCTTGGTGGCGCTCCACGAAAGTGTCAACCAAGGGTGGCACCACCACAGGCTTGGGGTCCCTTTGCAAGATATTTGGCTAGGCGTATCCTTTCAGGGTCTAGCTCTTCCGCATCCCATCCCATGTTCTCTTGGATATGTCTCATAATATCCGAGAACGAAGGGTCATCCGGAGGAGACTTCGGCATCTCACATGGGTCCAGAGAAGGGATGGAGAGGGGAGATGGGGATCTAGACGATGAGTACTCTGATCCCGTGTCCTCCGTCGAAGGCGATCATCGGTGTCTCCTGGGTCTCTTGGGGCTTGGTGACCTAGAAGAGGATTTAGACGGAGGTCTCCGTTTTTCTGGTCTCCCCCTGGAAGAGGTTCCGTATTCCCGGGGAGGAGGTAAGCGGCCTGCCGACCCCGATGGTGAGGGGGGTGCAGGAACCGGAGGTGTAGGAGGAAGAGGAGGAGGAGGAGGAGGAGGCGGAGGAGGAGGAAGAGAAGTGGGAACCATATCCTTCTTTATGGTGTCCCACCAGTAAGTGAAGAGGTTCTTCACATCCGCTAAAGAAAGGCCCGACGACGGTCCGGGCGCCGGTGGACGGTCGTCGGGTCCTGGCGTCGGCTCCACAGGGGGCTCGGTAACGGCGAGGGTTCCTGGGAGTCTCGACAGACCGGGTCCTCTGTCTGGTCCTCGGGCTGCGCCAGATCCTCCTCGGTTACGGTCTCCCTGACTGACGCCGGTCGAGGCGCCAGGGTCTCTTCCTCAGGAGGAGCGGCACCGCCCCCACCGCGCCCGCTGAGGAGTTGGCTTAGCCGGCGACGGTCGTCTGGCCGACGGCGGCTCCAGGGAAGCATGACGAGAGGCCAACAATGGATGCACTGGCGTCGGATCCTGAGGTCTCTTCAAGGAAGTAAGCTCCAACGTCTTGCGAGGAGGCAAAGAAGCTGACCTGACGTCGGGTTCCGAAGGGCGGGAACCCGACTTATGATGATGATGGTGGTGATCCCCAGACTTCACCAAGGCCCTGAAGGACGAAGACGAGGACGGCCTGGTGGACTTGGCCTGAGAAGAGGACTTCCTGACCGCAGCCAGAGGGGGCTGAGATCTGGCCCTGGAGGGGGAGCGGTCGGACCTGGAACCGGAGCTGCGAGAGTCCGAAGCCCTAGAGGGGGACCTGGAAGGGGCTTTCTCCTTTCGTTTCTCCGCGTGCTTGTGGGTCTTTTTAGAGGATTCCCCCTTGGAAGACATGGTCTTTAGCTTCTCTTCCAGTAAGAAAGCTTGAAGGGCCTTCTGACGTCGGATCCGGGTTAGACTGTTAAACCCCTGGCAAAAGGAGCAGGCCCGGGGTATCGTGGTCTGGGCCTAGGCACCGGACGCAGGCCGTGTGGGGATCCTTGAAGGGGATCTGTTTCCCGCAAGCACACTTGGAGGAGTGACTGGAGGTCGGAGAGGACATCAGCGAAAAAACTTGCTAGAAGAAATCCAAATTTCCCGTAGGAAAGAACTTATCCACGCGTCGCGCGCTAGACAGCAACCGAAGGGTCGAGACATGCAAGTCGACGGCGGGAAAGAACTGGGGAATCTGGCGGGACCGCCCCCTTATGTACTACGCCTGACGTCGGGGGCGGGACCGACGTCGGGGGCGGTCCCCGCTGAAGATAGCTAGCTAGAATTTTTCCGTGGGGTCCTGATGCCTGCCAGCTTCAGTCCTAATGGTGTAACCTGCTGCAAGAGCTGTGTCTCGAAGTAAGATCTGTGGGTTCCATTGAAAGCTGCTGCATTAGCGGAAACCAGATTTGCCTCAGCCAGAACGGAGCTAACAGGATCATCCGAGCTCCCTCTACCTGGAGTTTGAGAAGTACCCTCTGTAGAATGGGAAAGGGAGGGAAGGCATACAAGAACTTCCCTGTCCAACATAGCGACAATGCGTCATGCCAGAAAGTTCCAGGTTCTGGAATGAGTGAGCAGAAGCTGAGAAGTTTTGCTTGGATGGGAAGACGAACAGATCAATGTCTGGGCAACCCCACCTCTGACAGAGAGAGTCTGCTACGTCCTGACTTAATTCCCATTCGTGAGCGAGGGACGATGTCCAACTGAGGATGTCTGCCAGGATGTTGTGAACACCTGGAACATGCACGGCTGTGAGAAAAAGGTCATGCTGGACTGCCCAATTCCACACCTGCATCACCTCCCTGCATACAGGGTACGAACAGGTGCCTCCCTGTTTGTTGACGTACCAGACTACTGACATGTTGTCTGTCTGGATCAGCAGTATTCCTCTCAATAGGATGGTCTGAAAAGCCTGAAGGGTGTAAAGGACTACCCTCATCTCCAGAATATTGATGTGTAAGGACATCTCCAGCTGGGACCACAAACCCTTGGTTCGATAGTCTCCCAGGTACACCCTCCCCCAACCTAGACAAGAAGCATCTGTGGTGAGGGTCCAAAGAGGAGGGGAACCTCAAAAGGGAAGTCCCTTGGACAGATTCAGAGGGTCTAACCACCATAGTAGATCCCTCTTGACTGCGGTGGAGACCAGAACAGGATGGTCCCAGGTTGTCCAAGCTCTGGTCCCACTGGATGCATAATGTCCACTGGGAGATCCGCATATGCAACCTGGCTAAAGGAACTGTGGAGACAGAGGCTGCCATCAGACCCAGCAAGTGTGGCAATGCTCTGGCTGGAAGAGATCATTAGGGTGACCTGCTCAAGAAGAGCCCTCACCCTGTCCAAGGGTAGAAAGGCTCAGCACTGGACCATATCCAAAACCACCCCGATGAACTGAAGGCTCTGAGTGAGGGTTAAAGAAGTCTCGGGGAGACTGGCTGTAATCCCTAGTCAGGAAAAATGGTCCAGAATAACCGAGAGGGAGTCCAGAAGACTGTCCCTGGACGAAGCCGTCAATAGCCAGTCGTCCAGGTAAGGGAACACCAATATACCCTGATGGCGTAAGGCCACTGCCACCACAGCTAGGCACTTGGTAAAGACCCTGGGTGCCGTGGAAAGGTCAAAGGGGAGGGCTGTGAACTGGAAGTGGTCCCCCTGGAAACAAAACCGCAGGAAACGGCGGTGGCCCAGGAAAAATCGGGATATGCAGGTAGGCGTCCTGCACGTCCAGGGAACAGAGTCAGAGGTCCTGCTGCAGAAGGGGCAGGAGGCTTGAACAGTCAGCATGCGGAACCTCTTGTACTCAATGAAGAGATTCAGACTGCTGAGGTCCAGTATTGGTCTGAGGTCGCCTGTCTTTTTTTGGGACCAAGAAGAAGTGGGAGTAAAAAACCCTTCCTCTCTGGGATGCAGGCACAGATTCTATCACTGCCCTCAGTTCCAGAGTACTGATCTCTTCCTCAACCAATGGAGCTTGGTTCGGGGAATAATGTGAGCGACCAGGAGGAGAGTCAGAAGGAAACTCCAGAAACTCTAGCATGTGCCCTCGAGAGATGAGTTGTAGAACCCATGCATCTGAGGTGAAGCCCTCCCACTCTTGAATGTGAAGGGCAAATCTTCCGCCCACTGGCTCCACGTTTCCAAGTGGAGGGGAAGGAAATTGGGCGAGTCAGGAGGCAGAGGGGCGAGAGGGCAAGGACCCTCCCGCCGATCTCTGGGATTTGGCAGCCGGTGGAGAAGACAAAGAGAAGCCCGTGGCTTGTCTTTTGGACTGTGTCTTTGGGGCCAATTGCTTTCCTTGGTGCTTAAACTGGCACCGAAAGGGCCGTTTCTTTTGAGTGCCTGCCCATACAGGGACCAGACTGATCTTAGGGCCTGACCACTATCTTGGAGGCCTGTAACCAAATCTTCAGTGTCCCCTCCAAAGAGGACTAGACCCTGAAAAGGCAGCTTCCTGAATGGCTGCCTGTACATTAGTCGACAGTCCAGAAATGCGAAGCCAAGTGTGCCCCCTGAGGCTGACCGCAGTAGCAGAGGAGTGGGCCACCATGTCCACCAAATCACAGGTGGCCTGAAGAGCATGTCTGCAGGAAATTTTGGACAGATGAAGCTCTTTAGCAATCTCCTCCTTGAGATCCGAATCCTCCATAGATGAGATCTTGACCTCAAGCTTAGCCATCATGGCCTTTTGAAAGGACACCATATGCACCACATAATTCAGGAAGCGCAAGTCACACGTGGCTGAAGAATAAACCTTCTTCCTGAATTGGTCCAACTGCCTGGACTCCTTGTCCGGGGGGGGGGGTGTGCTCATGTGCTTGGGGTTAGCCTAGTGGTCATGAGCAGCAGTAATGGACAATAAGAGTCTGCCTTGGGGTGAGAGTCCAGGAAGGGGACGCCTTCAGAAGAGCAGTAAATCCTGCCCGCCTTCTTATGAACAGCAGGAATTGAATGTGGCAACTGCCAAATTGTGGAAATAAGGTCCTCGTGTGGAGCCGTCCAAGGAGGAACTGGTATGGGGAGGCAGCTTCCAGATCTAAGTGCTCAGCTAGATGCTTCTTCTTGGGGTCCAGGTCCTCAGTATTCCAACCATTTGCATGTTGGATTATGGGGAGGAGTTCGCTGAAGGAGGTTTCCTCCGGAGGAGACTTAGGCGACTCTTTGCCCTTTGGGGAAGGGGAAAGCTCATCTGAGAAAGACTCTGACGTGTCATGATCAGAGTCAGGGGTCTCTTCCCATTCAGGAAATTCAAAGTCCGGGAGGGTGATGATCTGTGGAGTGGTGTCTGAGACATGCACTGTGGAATGCAGTGAACTGGCAGGCGAAGAACAGGGAGGAGGCCACTGGGCTAGGAAGCCTATGTTCTAGGTCTGAGACTAGCTGGGACCTTGCGTCCTTCCACCAAGTCCTGAAACTTAAAAAAATATTTAAAGGATAATAGCAATATCATGCAGTTTAAGAAACCTATAAGCACATTTGTGCTACAATAGACTGGAGAATGTATTCTGTGCTGTGACACTACCATGATGGTTAAGAATAATTATATTTTTTGCAATGCAAAACTGCATACTCCACTCTCTGATGGCTATTTTCTCAGAATGTCGTGATGACACAGAAGACATGCTCTGGGACATCTGGAATGTAAATTAAAAAAGAAACTGTCATTAGTTCTGTAGGAAGTGCAATTATCAAATCAGAAATAATTCCTCATAAACAGGTTTTAAAAATGAACCTACGAATGTCATTGTTAATTATATTTGTATGACATTTCCAATATTGTTCCTAGATCATACACTCATACCTATAATACCATGCCATGCATGCACACCCTAGACAGCAAGGCAAGCAGAGTAGCCGTAGGCTCCTCTGCAGACATCAGCTTAATACCACTCATGCAAATGTTAGTGTCCCTAAAATGAAATATACATGAAGGGGGCAAGTCAGGATAATACAGGGCTACAAATTCCAAGTCAGAAGTTATGCTTGCACATCCATGAATTAAAGTGCCCAGATTTGTAATGTAATTACAAATTACAAAATTCTAAAAAAAAAAATCCCACCGGCTATGGAAGGAGCTTTCTGGACAGTAAATGTACAAAGAAATGAGAGGCTAGCTACTTTATTCAGCTGCACTTGTGCTAATTGCTATGTCTGACCACACATTTTTATAGGCCATATTGTTTAACAAGGACCCCATCTGAAATTACTACAAGCTAATTTCCCAGCAAAATATACTTTTTAAACACAAACAGGTATGTAAATTATAGATCCACACAAATCAAGCAAATCTGAACAACAGAGACAATGTCTGCAGGTCCATGATTCCCACTCTGCTTCTACATTTAATGGAAGAAATACATTTTTAGGTACTAACAACATAGCTGTACGTGCATATTGTGGTTATGCATAATCTTTTTTGCATTTAGTCAAGTTCAAAGGTATATGCAATGTTAGTGATTCGACTGCATTATGTCACTAATGATGTCAGTGATAGGGCTTTTAGGTCTTGCGTAGAGTTTCAGACCTACACCAGCCTGGATTCGATCCCCAGTGTGGAATATTTTTTTCTTTCTCACTACAATTTACATCAAATAAGTGAAACTGTTAGATGCCATTGCTAATGTAAGTGATAGAGTTTCAGCAAGGTTTGAAGTTCTATATTGCTAACATACGTAATTGCCAGCAGAAACAGGCCATAATGGTCTTGCTCGAATGCGTAGCTCCAATTAGTTCTCTGGAGCCATCCCCTTCCCCTACTCCCCCTGTAGTCCACTATCCCTCCCCTAGTGCCCTCCCCCTTCCCCATCCCAGGAACACCTACCTTTATTTTCTTCTGCATCCAATCCCACCCCACCTTGAAACTAGCCACTGTATTTACCGCAACCACCTCCTCTAGCAACTCGTTCCACCCCAACACCACCCACTCAGTGAAAAAAGTGCCTCATTTCCTTCTTAAATCCCCCCCACTAGCTTCATGCTGTGCCCCCTTGTTGCACACTCTCTCCTGCCTTAAGTTAAAGATGCCCTCCAATCTTACCCTGTTTATTTCCTTGAGGTACTTGAAGGTCTCTATCATGTCCCCCCCCCTTCCTATCCTCAAGGGAGTACATACTTAGCTCACTCAGCCTCTCCTCATATGTTTTATCCTTCGTACTCTGGATCATCCTGGTCACCCTCCTCTGGACCCCCTCCAGTAGCTTGATATCCTTCTTCAGATATGGGCCCAAGAACTGCACACCGTATTGCAGGTGCAGCCTCACCGGTGACCTGTACAGTAGCAAGATGACCTCCTCCTTCTTAGAGGTTATTCCCCTGGTGATGCAGCCTAGCACTGTATTTGCTTAGGCCGCTGCCTTGCGGCACTGAACATGAAAAGTGCCAGATTAGACTTTGAGGTATAAATGCAGCTTGGGAAACATTACTTCAGAGAGACAGACTGTTAGTTACGGGCGTCCACTGCAGGTGTGTGTGTGTGTGTGTGTGTTGGGGGGGGATTCACTCAGTGTTGAATGCCATTTGAATACATCATGCAGTTCCTGTCTAGAAGGCTTAGTACAGTTACATGCTATCAAGCAGTAGAAAGTACGGATCCAGAGTTCAGTCCCAAGAGTGGAACATTTTTTCCTTCTCATTACAATTTACGTAGTATGAGAGAATTTTTTAGATGGCATTGCTGATGTTAGTGATAGACTTTCAGGAAGGTTTGACATTCTATACTGATAATAGCTTGAAAAGTTCTACCTCAGACTTTGAGGTGTAAATGCAACTTGGGAAACATTTTTTCAAACAGACAGATTGTTAATTATGAAAATCCACTGCAACTGTATAGGAGGGGTCTGCACTTATTCCTGGATATCCTTTGCCACAGCATACATCACCTGTCTAGGAAGTTCAGTACAGTGGTACAGTTACAGGCTACCAAGCAGCAGTTGGTAGGAGGCCTGGGTCTAATCTCCAGTGTGGAACAATTTTTCTTTCTCACTACTATGTATACAGTATGACAGAAATTATTAGACATCATCATTGATGTTACTGATAGACTTTCAGCAAGGCTTTAAGTTATATATTGCTGATAACTTGAAAAATTCCAGCTCAGATTTCAAGATTTAAATGCAACTTTGGAAACATTACTTCAAATAGACAGATTGTTCCAGGGTTTTATTTAACTCTAAAAAGTGATTAGCGTTTTACTCATAAAAGTGCTAAAACACTTGCTTCATTGTGTTTAACAAACATAACACTTCTAGAAAACCTATATAAATACTTTCTGTACAGTTAGTATTCTCCCAGCAAAAAAAAACAAACTGCTAATCAATTATTTAAAACCCTGTGTTCATTATGACAATTCATTACAATGGTGTGCGGTAGTTGGGGGGGGTCCTTTGCCACTGCATACATGTCCTGCTTTGGAAATTTAGTATAGTGGTGGAGCTACAAGTTACCAAGCAGAAGACGCCAGGGGCCTGGGTTCGCTCCCCAAAGTGCGGCATTTTTTCCTTTTTTACTACAATTGCCAGATGTTATGTCTCAGCCCCATCTCCTCAGCCACTTCCCTTTTCATTGCCAGGGAAACCTCTTAGCCTTCTTTCTGGCCACATACATATTTTATACCATTATATCTTTTGTTGGCAACATTTGCTGTAAACTTTTTTTTTTTTACTAAGCTAGTCCATTATCTGATCTAAAGCTGGCACTCATATTTGGAATTAGTTTCTGGCCATGCAGACCAATGAGCAGAATGACCCCTAAACTGATGCATAAATCATGAGTGTGCTTTTCCACTTATTTGCATACACAGGCTTCTTTGAAGTACAGAAATACACACTCCTATATTTTTGGCACAGACTGGGCCATTTGTGCAGGTTGAAATTCTGGCCCATGAAACTGAGGTTTGCCACAGTATAGTTAAGTAATGGGTTTTCAGTAACTATGTGTAGTTGTAATATGGACCTACCACTATGAGGAGTTGTAGGACAAAAATAAACCAAGCTGCAACATACTAATTTTATAATAAAAACAAAACTGAAGGATAACAAATCAGCAGTCAACATAAAATATGTAAAACAAAGCAGGATGTGCAAGCACATACAAAAACAGACACCAGAGAGACTGCAGACAGCAAGGTAATTGGGGGGTTGAGGGAAACAGGAAAGGCTATCAACGAAATGGGTGGGAGCTAAGGTAGAGGAAACACACAAATCTAAGACAGTGATGCACCATTTCTTCAGAAAGGGACATAGACAAGCATCATCCACAAGGGGCAAAGGGGTAAAGAATGGAAGGAGTGGATCACAGCTGGAAGGAGTGGATCACAGCTGGAAGGATGGGGACGGAGTGTGTAAATGCCAGCACTATGGCAGCTATCAAATAATGACTGGGAGGGAACATCAGAGAAAAACAAGAAATACTCTTGTATCAATAGGGCAGACTGCAAATATGGAGTTTATTGAACTGAATGACGATCCAAGAAAGTTGGGTGACCCTGAAAAGAACTTGGATTTTGCTCTGGGTTACCTACAGCAAATACATAACGACAATGCCAGCAATGATTTGGAATCTGATTATTCTATGATTTTTGATAACCAATTGTGAGAGAACATAAATACATTTTTGTCTATTGATTATGGTTATGAGGGGGTCAACCACATAGCTGTGTTACTGCAAAGACATTTAATACAAATATGAAGCCTGTCCGGGGGTAGGGAGACAAAATAATGACCGTGGTGTAAGACCAAAATGCACTTTCTGCCCCAGCACCCCACCCAGGAAGACCAAAATGCACTTTCTGCCCCAACACCCCACCCAAGGTATCATACCATGAAAGTTTTACAGAATAAGTGGATATGGAAAAAATGTCCAGTCAGAAGAAAAATAATAAATTCAGGAATTGGTCAGCTATGGAGTGGACAGCATTAAGGGAGGTAAAATCAATTTCAGAGATCACACTATGACGTGTAGACAAAGGAGGGGTGGCAGTTGTCCAGGATACTGAAAAAATATGTTGAAGAGATTAGAAGACAAATATCTGACCAAAATTGTTATATGACTTTGACCTTTAACCCTGCAATACCACACAAGAGAATTCCAGATAAGCTGATTCATAGAGCTTGAGAGGGCAGGTGCACTTGTCACTAAGAATTATTTTTACTTAGCATGAGTTATATTGAATCTGTGCATGTGGAGTTTTCAACCTAGCAAACAGGTCCAGCCTCAATGTCTGCACGTAGTATGCTTTGTCATTTTTTATTTGATTTTCAGCAAACACACATTGGGGTATGACTCTGTGTAAACATATGAAGTCATGCTCACCGTTAGACTTTTTTTTTCCTTTTCTTACTCCTTTTGGTTGGTTTTAGTTACCATTGTGTAGGACCCTGACTGCCATTCAAGGTTTACAATCAGTATTTTATTATAAGTTTTGGTTTAAACAATTGGTGACTGGCTGCTACTGTATTTCAAATGACAGATTCAGCTCACTCAAATCAATTAGAATGATATTTTTAAAGATTAACATATAGATTTTGCTGATTTAGCATACAACATGATGCATAATATATGGTATTGAATTTACATGTTTGCACATTATATACACTATTTTTGCACTTTCTATCAAGTATTTGAACATGCACTTTTAATAATTTCTTTCTTTGTTGCCACAGAGATTTGTGTCCTCCCTGGACTGAGTGGGTGGCTCTCAGCCCTGACCCAGCATTCCCCGACAGCAACCAACCCCCGCCCCGCCCCCGAGAAATTACCAGATCCAAGGTAATCTCCCTTACACTATCCCCCAAGGCAGGGCTGGAGGGGAGGGACGCCTCCTCAAGGACTCTCATCCAGATATCAGGGTCGGCATCCTCAGGTGGGCATGTGGGTCAGGTGCTGACATGCCAAGCTTCACTAGGCCCACACACAGTAGATTTTCCTGTTTTCAGCTAGCCGCTGGGCGCGGTGGGTTGGGTTTCCACATGCCTGGCCTTGGCTGGGTTCGGGAACCAAGCCGGTCGGGGAGCTGGCCGGGAGGAGAAGGATTGAGCACACAAAGACTGCCTCCTTCTCTGGGGGGTCCTGTGGTCGGTGCATGAGTGGCACCTAGCAGTAGCTAGGTATATCGCCCAGGTACTGATGCACAGTCAAGGGACTCTAGTGTGGGACAGATGTGGCATCATTGCATGTCTCCACCCCAGCCTATAGGATTAAAATCCCTCTCTGCAATGTGTCTCTATGCCTTGCCCCGGACTCAATGAGCTGCCTGTCCGAGTGCTCCCCAACCAGATACGGATTCACGCCACCGGTGCCCTCTACGGTGCTGTGCCCCACTTCCTGGGGGGTATGCCAGGAATGACATGGGGAGTGAGGGGCTCATTAGGCGGTGGAGTCTCGGGAGCACTGTGACCAAGGCGGAAACCTGACGTACAGCAGAGAAGGGGCAAAAAGTAAGACAAAAAAAAAAACCCTTTTCCAGTTTTCTCTCGTTCCCCAACCCATGCTGCAGTGCAGACATCAGCATGTGCCCTGTGGAGGTACATACATGCTGCATCAAACCTGCAGCCCTCCCTATTCTCGTTCTCCAACCTGCACTACCACTAGGCCACCATCTGGTGGCAGTCAACATTGGAGTGGTGAACCCTCCAACACACGCTCTGTCCTCTTCCCTCCAGCCAACCCCCAGCAACTCTGGTCGGATCCCAGATGTGGGTCACCAGCATGGCAGGAAGCAGCTGTACCACCGTGCCATCGGGTTGGCTACATTATAATAATTTATTAACACACAACTGAATATTTATGAGATTGAGGTATTTAACCTACATGTTTCAAATCAGACACTGCCCCATGATGAAGCCTCCTTGTGGAGATGCTACGTAGGGGCGTTTGGCATTTTAGTTGATGATTACTCTTGATGCAATAAACAGGTTACTCACTTATAACCACAGTGCTAGTAGTAGTATATGGTTCACATCCACATGATGGTAGATCTTTAATCAAAGCTCCTCCCACCACTTGGGTGGTACATCACTTGACTCCACCCCATGATGTCAGATCTTGCATGCTGGAAGCAGAGATCCATATGCCACTTGCCAGGAGAGACTGAGTGGGTGGTGTGGATGTTAACCATATACCACTCCTAGAATTATGGTTGCATATTTTTCTATGGGCGTGGATATGGTTCACTTATCCACATTATTGTAGACTTCCAGCAGTTCTCCAGGAGGAGCAGGCATGTTGCGCACCACTACTTGGCAAACAGAGATTGGAAAACCGAGGTCTAAAATGCAGCACCCACATAAGATTCCAGATCGATGCTGTAATGGGAGACGAAAGTAAGTGCTGACTTCCTGGTAGAAGCCTGCAGATATCCTGGACAGGCTGACCCTGGAAGCAGCCAACAAGGCAGTCTTATATCTGGTGGAGTGAGCCCTATAGGAGGCTCCTTACCAGCTAACCTATAGCAGAGATTGATGCAGGACATAATACACCTGCTAATCATCTGCCCAGCCGCAGGTCTGCCAGGTGTGGTTTCAGTGACAAAGAGCTGACAAGCCTCACCCCAAACTCCAGCCATGTGCTCCACGTAGTAGAAGAGGCCACCTCAGGTCCAACTTATGGAGCCTCGGTCAGCCTCCAGAGAAGGGTTTATAAAGTATATTGGGAGGCATATCACGTGGTTAAGGTGGAACTCCAAGACAACCTTCAGGAGGAAATTTGGGTGAGGGCGAAGGACTACCTTGTCCCTGTGGAAGACTAGACAAGAAGGCTCTATTGAGAGCCCTTCAAGCTCACTTAATTCTTCTAGCTGACGTGACGACCACCATGAAAGCGGTCTTCCACAACAAGTGTTAAATCTCACACCTGTGCATAGGCTCAAAAGGCTTGCCCATGAGCACTGCCAGTACCAGCAGTAAGTCCCACGGTGGTGGTGACTCACACAATGGCGGGGACAAGTGGTCACAGCAAGGCCCTTAAAGAAGTGCTCGGCCACCAGGGTGGGACAAATCAGGTAGCCAGGTGGCCAACTGCCACTAAAAAAATTTGTCTGGCCACCAACTTTTGAAAATTATCAATCATCTGACTACTTGCTCACAAAATGATTTCTGAACCCTGAAAAATGAAGGCCACTCTTAATTTTGCTTTTGGCTACCAGGTTTTGAAAGTTGTTGGACAAACTGACCACCAGTTCACAAACTGATTTGTTCCACCTTGCCGACCACCTTCTACAGTGCCATGGTCAGTATACTGGCCCACACCTGGTATGCAGAGATGACTGCCAGGTGCACCTTCACGGCTGTTGATCGGAGCAGCAGATGGGACAGGGACCTGAGGTACTCAAGGACACCAGCCACAAGGCAGGCAAGGGGATCAAGCTTCTAGCCTTGACACAAAGTGGAAAATGTCCATTTAAAGGCGTAGCACTGGTGAGTCGACTCTTTCGTAGGAGTCCACAACATGGAGAACATTCTCCGAAAGACCCAAATCCTGGAACTCTAGCCACTCAGGAACCAAGCTGTGAGGTACAGGGACTGAAGGTCTCGGTGCAGGACCATCCACTGTTGTCTGGTCAGAAGGTCCTGATGAAGAGGTAGTCACCACTCAGGTCTACTGCTGTGGCTGAGGAGATCCAGGTACCAGAACTTGTGTAGCTAGTCTGCAGCCACCATTATCATCCGCACCTTGTCCTGCCTCACCTGACAATCACCTTGTCGATCAGGGAAGGGCAGGAAAGGTATTCAGGAGCCTCATGAAGGCATTTCCCATTAGGGTCCCAGACTGTGGGAGGAGGGAACAGAATAGCCTCAGTGCTGTGTTCTCCCAGGAGGCAAACAGGTCCACCAAAACTGTGCCCCACAGGGAGAACAGGGAGCTCACCATATCCTGATGCAGGGAGCACTTGTGCAACATCTTGCCTATCCAGCTGACAGCGTCTGCCAGCTGACTGTCTGCTCCAATAACATGGATCACCAGGTCTGCACCCATGCTGCGCACGAGGGTCCAAGTGCAGAGGGCCTCCTGACACAAAGGAAGGGAGTGCATGCCACCCTGCCTGTTCAGGTAGAACATGGTTGTGATATTGTTCATCTGGACTTGCTTGACCTGATCCCTGACTAGAGAAGCAAATTCCACTAGGGCTAGCCGCACTGCCTGAATCTCCAGCAGGTTGATGTTGTGAAGGGACTCCCTGGGTGACCAGCCCCCAACCTACCAGAGAGGTGTCTGTCATGAGAGAGACAGCTGGCTCTGGGAGGACAAACAGGATGCCTTCTTCCAAATGTTCGGGGGTCAGCCACTGGATGGCATCCCACATTAGCTGAGTCACTATGACTGGTTGGTCCAGCTGACCTAAGCACTAGGACCACTGCTAACCCGCATCTGCCAATTGGGCTCACTGGAGCACGCTAGTGGAGGATGCCATGTACTCTAGCAGCCTCAGGAAATCCCGGGAAGAACGTGAACACCCAACCTGAAATGATCAAGCAAAGGAAGTAAGGTTCAATGCTCAGTTTGCAGGGAGGCATGCTGTGGCCCACATGGAATCCAGCTCTACCCTGATGAACTGAATCACCTGGGAGGGGATACATTCAGACCTAGCCAGCCTAACCAAGAAGGGAAAGGGGAAATTGTTTAACCAGGAAAGGCACACTAAGCTGGAGCTTGTTTCCAGGTGTGACCTGGGAGCACAAGGAAGTTAAGTGACTTGCTCAGGGTCATACAGTATGCAAGTGGCAGCTTATGGGATTCAAAGCCAGGTCTCCAGGTTTCTAGCACAGTGCCGTTAACCACTGTGCTATACTGCCTCCAAGTTTCTGGAGGGCAAGATCCCTGTACTGTTCCACAGCCTCTATGGACAGCCCAGCTGTCAGCAAGTCATCCAGGTAGGGATAAACCCTGATGCCTGTGTGCCGCAGGAAGGCTGCCACCACTACAATGCACTTGGTGAAGACTCGGCACAGATTAGAAGCAGAATGGCATGACCTGGAAATGAAGGTACCACCAATGAGAAGGATGGACTAGGATGTGGAAGAACATGTCTGCTGCTCAGAACCATGTGCCATGCTCCAGCAATGGTATGATCTGGTTCAGAGTGACCACCTGGAACGTGCACTTCCATATGAACTGGCTTAGACTGTGCAGATCCAGTTTGGGGTGCTAGCACCACGCCTGTTTTGGGACCAGGAAGTACCTGGACATGTACTCCTGTCTTGACAGGGAGTCTAGGACATGGGCTATAGCTCCCTTTGCAAGGAGCTGAGCAACATCCTCCCTAAGGGCTGCCAATATGTCCTGCGACACTGAGACCTCCCTCGGTGTGTGGGATCAGTAAGACAGAAGAGCCTTGAAGCAAAGAGGCAATCATCTGCCTACTACGTCGGGAACTCACATGTCTGTAGTAATGAAGAACCAATGAGGGCAGAAGTGGTGAAACTGACCCCCCACGGGAAGCTGGGTCAGGGACTGGACAGGCAGGAGGTAGACACCCCACAACCCGCCACTGGGTAGTTTCTTTGGGGGGCACTTCTTCTACCCCTGCCTCTTTTTGGTCCCTGGCAGGAGAACTTGACCTTGAAGCGTGAGGCTTGGAACTGCCCTGGTGGGGGTGGGGCTGTTGCTGCCCAGGCTGATGTGGCTGAAAGGATCAAAACTGAAAGGCCTTTTTCTTCTGCTTCTGGCCTTTTAGGTCCTTCTGGGATGAAGCCACAGAATCCAGGCTGGTACTGGGCTTCTCAATCCTAGTGAGATGCCCATCCACTGCTGGGGCCAAAGAGGTCGATGGCCAGGAGTGGGACATCTGGCAGCTTATGCTGGGTGTGCGCCATAAAGGTGGAGAGCCTCAGCCAGGCCCTGTGATGCACTGTAATGGCCACTGCCATGGCATGGGTGCAGGAATCGCCAATGTCCAAGGCTGTCTGGAGCTGGTATTTAGCCAGCACTTGACCTTAATCTCAGATCAGTTTTACCAGTGACTGCTTGTTGGCAGGAAAGTAATGGAGGACATTATCGAGTACTCCCAACATGGAGTGACCAAAGTCAGCCATCATCAAGACACTGCTTGCCTGATGGACACCAAGTGAGGACGCAGCACAGACCTTCTTAGCCACATGATCCAGTTTCTTTGACCGCTTGTCAGGGGACTTGTTCACATCCCCAGTATTTACAGATTTCTGGAAGATCGAGTCAAAGACCAGACCCTCAGCCAAGGGGTGGTCTGAGAACCCGGACAGAGAGTCTGTAGGGAAGGCATATCTGCAAATCAAATGGGCTGATGGTGCCGGGCAGGATGCTGCCAAAGCTCTAGGGATGGTCATATAATGGCCTTAGCCATGGGAAAAGCACCCTCTGGTATCTGTCCTTATCCAGATGTCACTAGAAGGATATTTAGTCATTTTTGGACAGGCTTTAGAGGGATATTCATGGACTCTGACACAAGTCTAAGCAGAGCCCAAAATGACATCAACCCGTGGTCAGTGGTTAAATCCTTGACCAATTCCTGATCAAAAGTATGAGTCCTCGATGACATGGAGGATATATCAGAGTTGTCAGAGGACTCGACAAAGAAGGCCCTTGATCGTTCACCACCGTGAATCACCCTTGAGTCATTCGACTGGGTGATTTACACAGATAACTAGGCTGGTGAGCCAGACACAGCACAGGAGTCCTTAGATGGTGCTCCCCACAAGGGCTGCTGTGGAGGCGGTTCCACCTGTAAGGGTGGAGAAACAGGTGTCAGTGACAGTTGCCCGGGAAGGGCCAGGTGTGGGCTTGATTAACATTGGCCAGTTAACCACAGGGGGGAGAAGCAGAGCCCTACTCTGCCTAGCCAAGGCCCACTGGTGCCAGAGGAGCTCCTCACAGCACTGCTGCATACGTCAGTGAAGCCTCTCATTATTCAAGAATGATGAAGCGCATCGGTAGTGATGATTCCCAGTTGAGTGGGATCGAGGGCTCGAGATGTGCCTCAATCTTGACGTCCTTCCACTACTGTCGACTCAGGGGCCGATGCTAATGAGCAACTGCCAGAGCTGCTGTGTAAATGACTTGCACCGGTTTCAACTTACACAACCTCTGATGGAGACTGATCCAGAGTGGCAGCAACCAGTGACACCAGCTGCTCCACGTCCTCATGGATGAGGATTGGGAAGACCGGAGTCTTGGAGATCAACTCCTATCTATCCCCTCCAATAAATGGTCACCGTGTTGAGAAAGATCTCGACCATGTGATCAACCAGTGTTGAGGTCTGTCAAGCCCGACAGGATACCATGGAGCTAGTGACCTGCCCCTCGATCGGTTTTGGCTTGGTCGAAGCCAGGCACTTGACAAGCTTCGAGAGGTGGGGGGTTTTGAGGGAGATGGATCTCTCCTGGTCCCATAACCTATGGTGAGGTTTCTTATGCTTCTTACCCTGATGGGCAGGGCACTCTACTCCCTGAAGACCTTATGGGCCCAACACATTTCACGAAACTCCCCCATGAAGGATGCTCCGATGCTGGCCCCATCTGGAAGCACTGCCAAGGCTGACAAGGTGCATACCACAGCCTTTGCTGCTGCCTCCTCCATGGCCGTGAGCCGGGACACAGACCCCACAGCAGTGAAGGCCAATTTACGACTGTCCTTTGGCCCTAATTTAGGTTCTTAGTTGTCCAGTCAACAGAGGAGAAAACGAGCCTTGTGATCTTCTAAAGATGATGGTAGCATTGTCTCATAGAAGCCACATCTTGCAACATCATTCGCCATTCCCAAGCAGTACATGACAACATGTGTGGGTCTAGCCACAATATCTTCTGTCAACACATGACATACTGCTTAAAGCTGAGAGTGTGCTCCACTTCCTCCTGTTCCATCTTCCTTTGCTGAGGGCTGGAGAAGTACTGAGAAAAGAGCAGAGTACTGAAAATTTGAAAAAAGTGATCGAAATTTGCCAATAGCACAATTTTGAGGCCCTATAACATGAAAATCGAACTTTGCCAGCAAAAAGGAAGATATGACATCACAGGGCAGAGCTGTGGGCTATACCACTCAGGTGAGGAGTTCAACTTAAAGATACTCCAACAAATCAGCTCTTCTGGAAATCTGCCATCGTGTGGATAAGTTAACCATATCCATGACCCTATAGTAAATTTCATCAAACTTTGGTGTACGCACACTTTTTTCATAAATGCCAGTATCCTGATGTAATGAAATGTGCAACTTCAAGGCACTGGTAGCGGAGGCGCAGTAGGACTTGTTTTATGTGATGGAAAACTCGGCAACATAATACCATGACAGAGATCTTGAAGTTCCCAGCCACCCTATATAGGAAAGGCAGATTAGAATGCAGAGGAGGCAGGGTAGCTCTGAATGTGAGAGAGGACAATAAGGCCACAGAGGATAGGGACACTACATGTGGGACACCCTTATAAGCCATGCGCTCCCTGCCCCCAAGCTTGACTATGGTGCCCAAACCCTCACTCTAAAAATTACCCCTGAACCAGCCAGGGGCCCACTCTTCCTCACTGTCTCCTACATACCCCCAAGGAACCAGAACCCAGTGGTCCAGTCTCTCATCGACTACCTCACCTCCCTACCACACAAAGCCAAGCAACTCATCCTAGGTGACCTTAATGTCAATTGGCTTGGTACCCGTGCCTCCTATACCAGGGACTTACTAACATACTATTTGCCAGCAGATTAGGCCTTACGGTCTATCGAGTCTGCTTGATCCTTAGTTGGGTGCCGAGGCCCTCCCATCCCTTGTGCTCCAGAAACCCCTATCCTCCATCCCCACCCCCCTGGGAGAGGCCATCATCTGATACATCCACTTTCTGTGTCTGTCCCACCCTCTCTTGAAGCCCTCCACTGTGGACCTCTGAACCAGCTCGCCAGGCAGTGCATTCCAAGGGTCCACCACCCTCTCAGTGAAAAACCTCCTCCTTTTTCCCCCTCACCCTTCCACCTTCCAACTTCAAACCATGCCCTCTGGTGATACCTCCCTGCTTTAGTCTAAAGATCCCCTCCATGATTACCCTATTTATTCCCTTGAGGTACTTGAAGACCTCAATCATGTCCCCCCTGTCTCTCCTCCAATGAAAACAGGCAGAGCTCCTCACTTCTCCACTGCCCTGACACTGTTCGTCACACCCCCCGCTCGACTCCCTCCACCAACTCGGCTTTTCCGCTGGTCCTCTTGCCAGGTTCTCCAGCTACCTCTCTGCTAAATCCCAGCAAGTGAAGATAAACAGCTCCCTGTCCAACACCCGGCCTGTTTGTTCCAGGGTACCCCAGGGCTCCATTCTGGGCCCTGTACTTTTCAGCCTCTATCTCAACACTCTCCCCAGCTCCTGCAGAGGAAAAATGCTCCTCTATGCTGACGATGTGGTTCTATTTGCATCCCACCCCGATCCCTCTTCTCTCCAGCACAAATACAACCAAGTTGAAAAGTGGTTCTTTGACCACCGACTTGTCATTAACCTAAAAAAGACTAAGTCAGTGCTCTTCTCCCATCACCAAAACAAGGCCAAGAATGCCCCCCATATCATTCTCCCCAGCACTCTGCACCTGCTGGAGCAAGTGACCTCTGACAGATATCTAGGTATCACTTTCGACTCGGCTCTCACCTTCCACACCCACATCAATGCCCTATCCACTGCCATAAATTCTCGGATAGGCCTACTATACCATCATAGAGATTACCTCCCTCAAGTTGCCCTCTGGCTGGCCATCACCTCTTCCGTCCTGTCGCTAGTGGACTTTGGCCTGCCCATTTATGCTGCGGCAGACAATACCGCCTTGACTAAAATCCAGCTCTCAATCAATAAGGCCTGCAGGCTCCTGACCGGAGCCCCCAGCTGCACTCACACTTGCCTGCTGTACTCCTGCTGTACTTCACTGCCAACCGGCTCTTCTTTGAGGAGCATCTGTGCTACCAGACCTGCCTACTCACCAAAAAATCTCTTCTAGGGCTCTCCCTCACCGGGGGTCGCTGCTTCCCTATGGCGAGCGTCCTCATCTGTTGCCACCCATAGCTCTGTCAAGGCCACCTTTCTGGTGCCCAGAACCAAGACCTCACTAGCCCAGAGGTCCTTCCATTACCGAGACCCTGCTTGGTACAACTCCCTCCCACCCTGCATTACAGACATTGCCAAAATTGGTCCCTTCAAAATTGCCCTCCGGAACCATCTCTTTGATGCTCGTTGCTGTAGATGCACCTAATTAATTCCACTGTGGGATCCTCCTGTCAGGTCTAAGACTTGACAACATCCTCTGGACAGCCTATCCTCTCCCCTCCCTCCCACCCCACTCCCCTCCCTTCCCTACCTCCTCCACTTCTCCAGGCATTATCTAGGTATGTCCAGGGCTGTACCCCAATGTAACCCTTGGGTACCTTGTATTTGACTGCAACCTATTATAAGTAACATTATTATGTAACCTATGTGTACTCTACATTTAATGTTCTGCACCTGTACTGTTCTCATTGTTGTAACCACACTATGTAACTTTGTCTACCCCCCTTGCGACGATGTGCTTTTGTAAATGAGTCCATGACTCAAAGGTTGTAAATCTGATTTTTCTAATAAATAACTAAAAAAGTAGATACCGAGACTATCTGGATTCAGCTTTCCAGTGATAAGTGGTGGGTCATCAAAGTAAGGGTTTGTACTGACCATGAACTCTGAAGGAGGCAGATGACAAGGTACGGGGATGAGATCAAGAAGGCTGCAGCACAGGGTAGGATGGTGCTAATGGGGGAATACAGCATGCCATATGTGGGTTGGACTATCCCAATGGCAACATACAACAGGAGCTAGAAACTAGTGAAACCAGGTTGACTTTCTGACAAAATACACTGCAAACAAATGACAGAAGGAGCAATTCTCCAGTGGCCATCTCAAATAGGGAGAATGAGAGGGATGTTTCTTTAAAGAAACTGCTGGGGAGCAGTGACAATCAGACAATATGGTACAGCATAATGCTAGAAGCTGCTCACTCCAATTCAAGGACCAGGGTGCTAGGTTCCTATTCTGTATTTCACTGTTGTTCATACTTAAAAAATGCAAAGAGTAAGATTTTGCATATGTTCAAAAGAGTGTATGCGCTGCTAGGAAACACATCGACCACGACAAGGCATATGCAAAAACTTACGCTAATGATTTCTTAAGCATGAATAAACAGTGAAATATAGAATGGGAACCCAAATTTGAAAGTGCAAATTGTTTGTACCAGTAGAGACTAGCTGACTGAATTGAAAGACAGATCCTTGCCCCTGAGGAAGCCCACGGGGTGAAACACTGGGCATTGTTCGGGGATCTGTTTAACAAGATAATCAGAATAAATAATCAAAGCATAGCTCAGTGGCACTGAGGGTTGAGGCGCTGGACGCCACATCTCGCGCCATGCCGGTGACCCGGGTTTGGGAACAAGCCCCGCCATCGGGGGTCGGTGGGAAGGGAGAGGATTGAGCATCTGAAGGAGAGCTGTCCTCTCCCAGGAGGAGAGGGATTGCCTCCAGGTGGAGGCCTGGGGGAAGTGCAGGTCTGCAGGGTGCACAGAAAGAGTGGGTGTTGCGGGACTTCAGCAGGCGTGCGCGCACCTCCATGCACGCATGTCTGGCATGTGCATCCCAGAAATGGGGATCGGGGAGAAAATCAATCCTCCAGCTACAGGATAAAGCCTGACTCTCCGGAGGCTCTGCTCCTGGGCCATGCAGAAAGGAAAGCCCCAGTAATTCCGGGATGTTGGGGTTGGGAGAGTCGGTCGGAAGGGGGCACGGAGGACAGGAGCATAAATAGAATATGGAAAAAAGAAAAAGGAAAAAAAATTATCAAGATTTTGGAAAAACATTTAGAGTGTAGCTGGTTCCTTGTACATTTTTGCAATCCACACTTCAGGCAGACTCCTAGCAGTTCTCAGGCAGGAGGGGGCAAGGCGCACGTCCCCTATTTAGGGAAGAGAGACTGGCGAACTGAGGCCCCAAAACCAGCATCCTGGCATGACTCAAAGTTGACGTGGTTGTGGGAACTGAAGGTGTGCGCTGACTCATGAATCACTTGTGAGAGCATGAGTACCGACTTGGCCTCCTTGACCAGGAGGCCAAGAGAGATGCAGATCTGGAGGACCAGATCCCTGGACCTCTTCACCTCCTCCCTGGAGGGACTTGCAATTAGCCAGTCATCCAGGTAGAGGCAGACCCAGACTCCTCTGCACCTCAGGTAAGCTGCCACTACTGCTTTGCATTTGGTGAAGACCCTGGGGGCCGATGACAGGCCGAATGGCATGGCTTGGAACTCGTAGAGGATCCCCTCCACCTGGTATCAGAGAAATCAATGGTGGGATGGACAGATTGGGACATGGAAGAACGCATCCCAAAGATCCAGAGAGCAAAACCACATGTTCTGCTCGAGAGATTGTATGATCTGAGACACAGTGACCATCCTGAAGGTGCATGATCTGAGAAACTTGTTCAGGTCATGTAGATCTAAAATGGGGTGCCAGCCTACTGTCTGTTTTGGCACCAGGAAATACCTGGATACAAACCCTGGGTGTACCGGAGGGTCCGAGACAGGAGCCATAACCTCCTTGTGGAGGAGCTGGGCGATGTCATCCTGAAGGGCCGACAGACATTATGTCCTCCGGTGGGGCATAGGCTCGGCAAGGTGGGTAAGCATCGAAGTCCAGAGGCAGACCCTGACCAACCACTCCGAGGACTCACCTGTCCATGGTGACAGCAGACGAAGTGGAAAGGAAGTGGCAGAGCTGGCCCCCCAAAGGAGGAACCAGGGCAGACAGGACAGGTCTCGTGGAGGCACCCCCTATCCTGTCACTCAGCAGGTTTGGAGGCAGAGGAAGGACCGGCTGAGAAGCTGCGGGACCTGACCAACTGGCTTCCAGATGACCAAGGCTACTGACTTCAGCTGGGGATGCTAAGCCTCAGCCTGATGTCCAGCCAGGGGCAGAGAGGGGACAAAAGGGCGAATTCTGTTTAGAGCCCTTGGAATCTCGCTAGGTGGAAGTCACAGAGTCCAAGGTGGCTTTGGACTTTTCAATGCGGGTGAGGTGCCCCACAACCCTGGGCCCGAACAAGTCGGTGTCCAAGAAGGGGACATCCACCTGCTTGTGCTGGGTATCTGCCATACAGGTTGAGATCCTCAGCCAAACCCTGTGGTGCATGGCATCCGTGGCCACCATGGGCCAAGCACAAGAGTTGCTGATGTCCATGGCAGTCTGGACCTGTTGCTTAGCCACCGCTCGGCCTTGATCCTGGACCTGCTTGACCGTGGTCTGTAAGTCCACCGGGAGATAAGGAAGCACCTCTTCGAGCATGATGAAGTGGGCCATTAGAAGGGCCGAATTCGCTTGCCTAAGGCCGAGAGAGGAGGCAGATTAGATCTTTTTGGCCATGTGGTCCAATTTCTTGGACTTCTTGTCAGGAGGCTTATCAACATCTCCCACATCGCCTGTGTGCCAAAAGAAAAAAATTACTCACCTTAGTAATATTTGTTTCTTCTAATGGAGTCTTGCTATATTATGACATATGCAGTGAGTCCCAACCTTCGAACTGCTCCGGAGGTGAAAGAGTTAACTTTCCATGCCAGGCATGGAACGCTGAGCTCGAACTCAGTTGAAACTCTGTTCTTCAAACTCAAACCGTCATATCTTTACGAGCTAAACTCACTGAGGTCCTGTGTGGAAGCTGTAAACTTACACTAGCCAACTGGCTACTAAACATGAGAACACAATTTGTGGTCCCAAAACAAAGACTGAGACCCAAAAAATGAAAAACACAACACCAAGCCACCCCAAAAAAGGAGGGGTGAAAACAACTAGGTGGGCATCTACTAAGTGCCAACACTGCACTGCCCACCCACATCCCAAAAACAGAGGTTCTGAGAGGGGCAGGCGGGAGGTCATAATATAGCAAGACTCCATTAGAAGAAACAACATTACTAAGGTGAGTAATTTTTTCTTCAAACAACATGAAGTCTTGCTATATTATGACATATGCAGACTACACAGCAATACCTCCATGGAGGAGGGACAGAACCTACTTAGGAAATAGGCTCTGAAGCACAGCTGTGCCAAACCGAGCATCACTCCTAGCCTGGATGTCCAGGGAGTAATGCTTGGTAAAAGTGTGCACTGTTTTCCAGGTAGCTGCTTGACATATCTCTAGAATAGGGATGTCCCAAGCAGCTGTACCTCTGGTAGAGTGAGCCCTCAGGCCTGAGGGAGGAACCTTACCCAGCTTTTCATAACAGAATTGGATACAAGAGACAATCCACCTGGCAATGGATCTTTTAGTGGCAGGTTTCGCTTTACCAACCTCACCATAAGTGAGGAACAGTTGGAGGGAGTCAAACCTGTGACCCTTGGTACGCTCTATGTAGTAACTAAGGGCTCTCTTCACATCTAAGCTGTGCAGCCTCCTCTCACCAGAGGAGGAATGGTCAGTGAAGTACACTGGAAGAGATATAGATTGATTAAGGTGGAAATCTGAAAACACCTTAGGCAAGAACTTCCTGTTAGTCCTGAGGACCACCTTATCTCTATGAAAGGAGATAAACTCAGGCTCCACTGACAGAGCTTGTAATTCACTTATGCTTCTGGCAGAAGTGATGGCTACTAGAAACACAGTCTTCCAAGTCAAGTACTTAAGTTCTGCTGAAGACAAGGGCTCAAAGGGGGGCTGCATAAGCTGAGCAATGCAAACATTAAGATCCCAGGCAGGGTAGGGTCCCTGAATGGAGGGTTGGTGTGAAGCAATCCCTTAAAAAAACTTGGAGAATACAGGATGAGCCGAAAGAGAAGATGGTTTACCTGCTGAAATAAAAGCAGACACAGCTGCCAGATGTACTTTTAGAGTAGCTGGCCTCAGCCCCAAGGTATTTAAATGGACTATATAATCCAGAACTGTGGGTAAATCAGCAGATTCTGGGGAAATATGCTTCCCAGAGCACCATATGGAAAACCTTTTCCATTTGGAATTATAGGTAGCCCTGGTGGAAGGTTTCCTAGAAGCCTTCAGTATATCCATTACACCTTGGGAGAGGTGTAGATCAGCAAACTCTAACTCTTCAAGAGCCAGGCCTTGAGATTGAGAGATTTGAGGTTCGGGTACCAAACCCTCCCCTGAGCACAGGTTAACAGGTTGTGATTCCTGGGAAGACACAGGGGAAGATGGACTGCTAAGGACAGTAGGAGTGGATACCAGGGTTGTCTGTCCCAATCTGGAGCAATCAGGATCATCTTGCAGGATTGAGATCTGATTTTGACTAACACGTTGAACAGGAGAGGGAAGGGGGGGGGAAGCATAGAGAAACTTCCCTTCCCAATTGAGAACTAAGGCATCCAGAGGGACTGAGCCCAACACTGGGGGCCTGCAGCAAAAAAGGGGAAGTTGGTGATTGCCTGGGGCTGCAAAAAAAATCTATCTGCGGGGTGCCCCATCTGGCAAATATTACCTCCAGGACCAGGGGGTCCAGTGACCAATCGTGATGGCCCTGGGAAATCCTGCTGAGAGCATCTGCCAGGACATTGTCCTTGCCTGGGAGGTGTTCAGGGAGTAAGCCAGAGACCACAAAGGAAAATTACGTACCTACCGTAATTCTTGATCTTCTTGGACGAGTCTCCACCACTCATTCACACTAGTGGGATTGGCGCCGGAGGCACTAAGACCCATCGGGAGCAAACTTTTTGCTGGAGGGTCGGCGCGAGAGACGGCGCCGCGAGACACGGCGCCGCGAGCAGCGGCTCGAGCGGTAATGACCATCTCGGCGACGACCCTCCAACCGCCTCAGTACCTTTTTTACCAAGGAGGTGCAGCGCAACTAACGTAAAGAGTAAACCCAACATTAAAAAACGGACATAAGATAGTCCGTATGACCCGTGTAAGAAGGGTCAGCAAAGAAGTCTTCACGGCCTAAAGATTTGAGGGAGTGAAGACCAATACAGCGGTGAGCTCGGGGGATGGAGGGTGGGCGTGTGAATGAGTGGTGGAGACTCGTCCAAGAAGATCAAGAATTACGGTAGGTACGTAATTTTCCTATCTTCCTGGACATAAGTCTCCACCACTCATTCACACTAGTGGGAGAGTACCAAGCTGATAATCCCCATGCAAGCGGCAGGAGAGCCAGAGCTCACGCGGCCTAAGATAGAAGCCCATTAAGGATAGTTCTGCCGAATGCGGAGATGTCGCCTGGCATGAACATCCAGTGCATAGTGTTTAACGAGTATGCACTGAGCTCCAGGTAGCAGCATTGCATATATCTGCAATTGGAACATTGTGCATTTCCGCTAGGGATGTCATGACCGTCTAGTAGAGTGAGCGACACTCTACCTTCTAATTTAACTTGAGCCATGGAATAGCAATGGCGAAGGCATGCCACTAACCATGAAGAGATGCATCTAATAGCGACAGGTTGACCCAGCCGGTGTCGCTGAAAAAGCGAACAGTTGCTGAGTCTTGCGAACATCCTTGGTTCTATCTAAATAGACATGAGGCTCTCTTAACATCCAAGGAATGAAGAGCTGGTTCCCCTTCATTTTGGAAATTAAGCAAGTAGCGGGAAGTACCAGAGGTTGGTTCAGATGGAATTCTGACACAACCTTGGGAAGAAATTTAGGATGAGTACGGAGAACTACCTTGTCCTTATGGAATACAGTATACGGAGGGTCCGTAACCAGGGCATGTATCTCAGAGACCCTGCGGGCTGAGGTAATGGCCACCAGGAAGGCAGTCTTCAGGTAAAATTTTAGCTCACAGGTAGCTAAGGGTTGAAAGGCTTCCAAGTGAGCATGTCCGGCACCAGGTTAATGTCCCAGGCTGCAACTGGACGTAACAGGGGTCTGGTATGGAGAATCCCTTAAGAAATCTCTTCACCATAGGTAACTAAGCCAGAGTTAAGGAAGAAATCGGCTCATGGAGCGCTGAGATGGCACTAAGGTGAACTTTAACTGTGGAGTACTGAAGACCTAAGTTTGATAGGTCCAAAAGATACTCCAGAACCTTGCCAGGAGGACAGGAAAAGGGATTCCAAGAGGATTTTGCACACCAGAGAGAAAAACGTTTCCATTTGGAAGAGTACGTTTTTCGGGTGGCTGGCTTCCGAGCAGCCAGAAGGATGTCTGAGACTCTACGAGAGACGTTGAACCGATTCACTTCTATCTCTTCAGGAGCCAAGCATGAAGGTGAAGTGATTTCAGGTTGGGATGGACCAACGAACCTGAGTCAAAAGACTGATTTGCAAAGGAAGTGGTCTCGGAGAGGCTGCCAACATACTGTTGAGTAGAGAAACCATAGTTGCGAGGCCAGGAAGGAGCAATGAGAATCATCTTGGTCCCCTGAGACTCGAACTTGAGGAGTACTTCTGGATTAGAGGAAGTGGTGGAAAGGCGAAGAAAGCGTTTTGTCCACCGCAGCCTGAACGCATCCTGACAGAAAATGCCAGGCCCTGATTTCTGGAGCAGAAGAGAGGCAGTTTTGCGTTGAGTGGGGATGCAAAAAGGTCCAGGTCTGGAGTCCCCCACTCTTTGAACAGGGACCGAGCTACGGCTGGATCGAGAGACCACTCGTGAGGGTCTGCCTCCGTTCTGCTGAGGTGACTGCCTAGGGTCGTTTTGTATACCTGGCAGATAAACCGCTTGAATCAGAGACTTGTGCTCCAAGCACCACTCCCACACCCTCATTGCTTCCCTGCAAAGGGATAAGAATGAGCACCGCTCTTGTTGATGTAATACATCACTGCTTTGTTGTCCGTTTGAAGGAGAATGTTCTTGTGACAAAGGACATCCTTCAGAGCTTGGATTGCATAGGGACTCTCATCTCCAGGACATTTATGTGGAGATGAGTTTGAACTGAGTCCATACACCTTGAGTGTGGAGGGAGAGACAGTGAGCTCCCATCCCATTAGGCGATGCATCTGTGGTGATGGAGATCTGATGATCCGGGGAGCAAAGGGAATCCTTCAAGGAGATTGCTCTCTTGAGACCACCAGGTGAGAGACCTTCGAAAGGGCTCCGTCACCTTGATGGGATAAGACTGGGGGTGAGAGGTCGGAGACCACTGAGTGGAGAGCATCCATTGGGTGGTTCTCATGTGCAGTCGGGCCAGAGGGACAGTGAAGACCGAGGACGCCATGAGACCCAACATGCGTTACATCGAGAGAGCTGTAACCCATTGGTTCTCCCTGATGTAACGGCCATACTGAAGGATGTCGAGTCTTCTGTCCTCTGGAAGGAAAGCCTTCGCTGAGGAGGTGTCTAGAAGCGTCCCTATGAAAAGAGCCTCTGGGAGGGTTGCAGTTGAGATTTTTCAAATTCAGCAGAACTCCCATGGACGTGAGAAGACAGAAGTCGCTTGCCGGCTTCCAAAGTCCCTTGGCCGGAAGGGCTGCTAGAACCAATCGTCCAGGTAGGGAAACACTCGGAGTCCGACTTTCCTGAGATGCTACCGCGAAGAACTGCACAACACTTTGTAAAACCATGCGCCGAGGATAGCCCAAAGGGCAGGACTCTGAACTGATAATGCTGACCCAAAGCTACAAACCTGAGGAATTTGCGGTGGGTCGGGTGGACGGGGATATGCTGGTAAGCATCCTGCATATCGAGAGAGGCCAGCCAGTCGTGCTGATGCAGCAAGGGTAACAGGGTACCTAGGGAAATCATCTTGAATTTCTCCTTGGGGAGGAATTTGTTTAACTTTCTGAGGTCTAGAATGGGGCGCATCCCCCCAGATTTCTTTGGAACCAGAAAGTAATGGGAGTAGAACCCTGAGTTTCGCAGATGCGGGGGCACCAGTTCTATTGCCCTGTTGTTCAGAAGGCCCTGGATCTCCGCGGTGAGGAGGTCTGACTGAGAGGCCGACAACCTGGGTTGTCGTATGGGAGGACAATTCGGGGGGGTTTCCAAGAAATTGAGAGAATAACCCTCGCGAATTATCCGAAGGACCCATTTGTCTGAGGTTATGGACTTCCACTGGTTGTAGAAGTACATCAGACGACCTCCCACCGGAGGAGAAAGTTCCACCTCGGGCAGAGTGGATGGAACTTGGGCCAACGACTCATAAGGTAGCGCTGGGAGCTTTAGGTCCCTGCGCTTTCTGCTGCGTCTTCTTTTGAGGTTGGGCAGGTTGGCTTTTATGGAAGCTTCCCCTGCCTCTGCCTCGAAAGGACTGACGACTATGAAACTGACGTCTGTTCACATGCCCCCGAGAGGGGGCAGGCGGAGGTCTGGCCAACAATGGCCGATCTAGTCTCTCTGAGTGGCCTCTAAGGCTTGCTCCACCTGAGGGCCAAAAAGAAAGGAGCCATCAAAGGCAGCGCCATCACCTGCTGCTGAGCATCATTCGGGAAGCCAGAAGCACGCAGCCAGGAGTGGCGCCAGTACAAATCCTCGCGCTGCTGAGCGAGAAGCAGTGTCGAAGCCCATGGCGGCTTTGACCTGTTGGTTATTGGACTCAATACCTCTAATAACGGTCAGAAGAAGCTCTGACTTGGAATCCGAATCTGGAAGAGCTTCAACCATTCTTTTCATAGAGTGCCACAGGATATACTCATACTGAGAAAAATAGCCTTGATAACTGGCAATACGCATACTTAGAGTGGAGGCAGCAAAGACTCTCTTACCTAATGTATCAATCTTACGAGACTCTTTGTTAATAGGTCGAGCTGTAGTAGTTTGAGGAAGAACGACCTTGTCATTCTCTGCCAGGACTACAATAGGATCCGCAAAGGCTTGGGATGCCAAAATGGGACGATCCTTGGGAGCTGAATACTTCTTATCAATGGATTTAGCCACTGAGGGAATAAGAGCAGGGTTATTCCATACCATTTGAGACAGCGTCTCGAAGGAAGGCTGAATCGGAGGAGTCAAACTGTGAGGGATCTCCAAGCATGAAGATACTGAGTCTTAATATCTTCCCAGGATCGATGTCTGTAGTCTGGAGAAAGAGTGGATCCCAGGTTCTTCAACAGAGACTTAAAGGACAGGTCCTCGACCACAGGCTCTGTAGAAAGAAAGATCCTGTTTCCTCCACTTCATCACCCAAATCAAGGTCTGGGTCAGGCTCAACATCATCTCCTGATGGTCCAGAAAGGACTGTTTGGACAGGAAAGGAGTGACAATTAGGAGAGGAGGAAATGGCAGAAAAATGTTGAGTCCCTGGTGCGCCGCGCCGAGACGGCAAAACGGGCTGGAAGACGTTAAGATCGAGGAGGCGACGGGCGCTTAAGAGGCATCGCCCTCGCGAACGCCGCTGACGTATGGCCGCTGCCGACGCCGCATGACTGGCGCGGCCGACGCGGGCGCCGCTTGATCTAGCGGCGCCACCTGGCGGGCGCTAGCGAGATCAGCGACGGGCACCACCAACGGCGCCGAGACTACGGGCGCCGCTCAACGGCGCCGCAGAAGCCCGCGCGTCTCGAAAACGGCGCCGACATCGCTACAGACCCTGCAGAAGGCGCGGAAAAGCCCCGGGAACCTGGAAAGCAAGAGAAGGAAAACCAGGAGATAAGGGCATCGGTGAGGCCCCTGCGCCGCAGCCATGTGAGGGGAAACACCTAAGCACGGAGTCGCTAGCACCGAAGAAGGCGCCGCGCGACAGGAAGGTCCAACCGCCTACCTGATCGCCGGAGGAGCCCGAGGGCCCGAGGTAACCGAGCCAGGCAGAAGAACCAACCTCCGAGCCCATCGCCCATAAGAGCGCCCACTGATGAAACTGCTCATCTGGAGCCCTACCTATAGGGCGAGGGCTCGAGTGTCGAGGACGATTATTATCGGAAGCTTGGCGATTCAAGAAGGAGACCGCAACCAGCAACGATAACCCACCGTCGACGCAAGAGACATACCAGAGGGCTACTCGAGTGATGCCTTCTTTGACCTGTGGGCCAAGAAGAGTTTAGGCCGAACGGCGCCGAGAATGCGACCGCTTATTTTATGCCGGGCGGGGACCGCCCATCCCGGCATCGGACTGACCGTAGTCGGAACCCGCTGAGGAGAAGGAGGCTGACGGACCCAGCCCGCTGACTGAACAGCTTTCATACGAAGTCTCCCTACTGTCACCTGACCTGCTCATGGTCGACTCCGTCCAGTAGGCCGAGACTTCTTCAAGTAAGTTAAGTTTAAATATTAGAAAAATTTTACGAAAATAGAATAAAACTAAGCGATACTACTATCGTGATAATGTTACAAAAAAACAAACTGAAAACTATGCGCTAGTTTGAAGTTTGACTCCCGACAGGCGAGCGACGTCGTCACTGAAGCGCACTCGACGGCGGGAAAAAAGGAACTGAGGCGGTTGGAGGGTCGTCGCCGAGATGGTCATTACCGCTCGAGCCGCTGCTCGCAAGGCCAGGATCTCAGGGCGCCGGTCCTACCGACCTCCAGCAAAAGTTTGTTCTCGATGGGTCTTATGCCTCCGGCGCCAATCCCACTAGTGTGAATGAGTGGTGGAGACTTATGTCCAGGAAGATCTTCATTGCTTCGGTGCACAAGGCCATAGACCGAGTGCCTCCTTGCTTGTTAATGTACCACATTGTGGTGGTGTTGTCTGTTCTGACCTGTACAACTTTGTTCTGAACAGATTTGGAAAAAACTTGAAGTGCTAGAAAAACTGCTCTGAGTTCCAACAGATTGATGTGGAGCAGAGATTCCTGAGGGGACCACAATCCCTGCGTAGTGAGGTCACCCATGTGAGCTCCCCACCCCAAGAGGGATGCATCTGTAGTAAGGATTAAGGAGTGAGACTGAGTGACAAAGAGAACCCCTTGTCTTAGATTGCTCTGATCCTGCCACCACTGTAGGGCTTGGATCAGGGTTCGAGTTACTGGGATCAATTTGGTTAGAGGGTCTTTCCTTTGAGACCAAAAGGCTCTCAAATGGAACTGGATGTCCCTCATCTGAAATCTTGCTCCCTGCACTACTGCTGTAAAAGCAGCCATGTGCCCCAGGAGCTGTACAAATGCCTTGCTGGTCAGAGACCTGCAGGGTGAATGAGAGGCCAGAGAGACCAGGGTCCATGCCCTGTCCAAAGGAAGGAAGGCTCTGGCTTTCTCTGTGTTCAGCTCTGCGCCTATGAAGGTGAGGAGCTGGACAGGCTCTAGAACTGACTGAAAGATTCAGGAGGAAACCTAGAGAGGTGAGCAGTTGCTGAGTTATCTGTAGATGTAACTTGACTTGGTCTGGAGACTGGCCTACTATGAGCCAGTCATCCAGGTAAGGGAAGATGGCAATTCTTTGCCTTCTTAGGGAAGCAACTGCTACTGCCAGGCATTTTGTGAATACCCTTGGAGCAGAGGTGAGGCCAAAGGGCATTGCTCTGAACTGGTAATGGCCTGAGGGCAGCTCAAACCTGAGGTACTTTCGATGGGAGCTTCTGATGAGAATATGGAAGTAGGCATCCTTGAGGTCCAGGGATGCTAGCCAGTCCCCTGGCCTTAGAGACGGTAGAATAATTCCCAGAGTCACCATTTTGAATTTTGGTTTTAAAAGGTGCTTGTTTAAATATCTGAGATCCAGGATGGGCCGCCATTCTCCTGTCTTTTTTGGGGTAAGGAAGTACCTGGAGTACAATCCTTTGCCCTGGTGTAGGGGTGGAACCCTTTCCACAGCTCTGAGAGCCAGGAGGGAAGAGACCTCTGCCTCTAGGGCAAGTGCCTCTGGTGGATTTGCAGGTGGAAAGGATCTGGTTCTCATCTTTGGAAATTTTTTGAAGCTGAGAACCAGTCAGTGGCTTACTACTTCCAGGACCCACTTGTCTGATGTCAGAGACTTCCAGTCCTGGACAAAGTATGCCAGCCTGCCCCCTACAGGTAGCTGAGAATCGGCCCTGGCAACCCCATCAGGGTGCCTGCTTGGCAGGGGCTTTGGGCTGAGGGGTGGAAGCAGGCCTGCTTGTATCCCGTCTGCCTCTCCCTCTAAAGAACCCCCTTTGGGCATAAGCAGAAGAGGAGGCCTGGGCTTGGTAAAAAGGCCTATGAAAAGGCCTGCCCTTGGGAAGCTGCCTTTGAGGAGTGGCCTGCCTTTCCTTGGCCTGTGCACTCCTATAGGTGGTCCTAAACTCATCCATTTTCTTCATGTAATTTTCTGCCTGCTCCCCAAACAGATTATTACCCACAACAGGAAATCCATGGCCTTAGTCTGGGTATCCTGTGACAGGCTAGTACATCTGAGCCAAGCCATTCTGCGAAGTGCCACAGATGTAGTCATGACTCTTGATGATACATCATTAGAGTCCACTGCAGCATGGAATTGCACCTTGGATGCCTCAATACCATCAGCAGCCACCTGCTCCAGCTCCTTGGCAAGCTGGCCAGGGACCTGTTTTGCTAGAGCCATAACAGTATCCCATCTGGATTTCTGATATCTAGCAACATAAGCCATAATTTGCCTGTCTGAGTCCCAAGGATGCTGCCATGTACTGTTTCTTTGCCATGGCATCAGTCCTCCTGGAGTCCTTGTCAGGAGTGTGAAGCCAAGGGAATATTTGCCTTGTCACAGGCTGCAGCCTGCACTACTAACATGGCTGCATTGTTGTGTAAGGAACTCGTATCAGAGCCTGACAATGTGTACCTCGTGGTCCATTCTCTTATCCACAGGAGGTATAGTGTGAGGAGTTTTTAGAATTTTAACTGTCTGTTTCCCAAAAGATTTATGCAAAGGAATAGACAGTCTCCTAGACTCTGGGATATCCATCATTTCCACATAGTCAGGCTCCTCTTGATCATCCACAGCTTCCTCCATAGCGAGCTGGAGGGTTTCAGCCACTTTTTTATAAAACATAAAATGAGAAGGGGACTCAGAAAGCCTAGGAGGAGACACTCCTGAAGGTCTGTCTGGGGAGATGTCCGGGTCAATGGGCACATCCAGACTTTCAAATCCACATTCACTCTCCTCATACTCCTCTTCCCCCTCCTCCGGTTCATAATATTCCTCTAAGTCATACTCTTGAACCGGTGGAACCGGCCGAACCGTACGCTTACCAGATGGTGCCGGTTCGGTCAGAACAGGGGAAAGCGACTGGACAATTTTAATCGCTTTGGCTATTTCTTCAGCGGTTGGAGAGGAAAGATTTGGCTCCACACCAGCTGATTTCCTAGTCCTTTTTGCTGGAACTGACTCCTCAGAGTCGGATCTCCTTTGGCCCAAGGAAGTCTCGCCCTGGTCAGAGGGCACTCCCCCGGTTCGGTTGGAACCGAACCGGGCTGGCCATCCGGTTCAGCGGACTTTTTGGCCCCCCTTTCCCTGAGCCTACCAACTCTCTTTCCAGGGTAGCTGCAGGAAAATTTTTACAAATCTGGCAGTCTGCATTGAGGTGGTCAAACCCCAGACAATAAACACAGGTGGTGTGGGGGTCAGCCTTGGCAAAGACTTCCCCACAGACACTGCAGTGTTGAAACCCAGTGGGCCCGGTTTTTCTTTTGGGTTTCTCAGACATAGTGCCAGCCTTAACCAAACTTACCTGCTTATGGCAATCCGCAAGGTAAGACCCTCTCATCGGTTCCCAACCGTGTCACGGGTCGTGGAAAAAAATGTAATAAAATCTGTTTTTTTAGAACCGATAAGAACCGGTAACCACACTCTAAATGACAAATTAATATATTTTAAACAACCTGATCGGTTCAAACCGAACCAATAAACCGTTTACAAGTTCCACACAGAATAGAAATTAATGTAAAACCTATCTAGTACTCACAATACCACAGACAGAGTCTGAACCGACCGGTTGTGGTTTAAATTCGGTCGAAAACCGAGAAAAACAATACTTTAACCGACAAAATGAACCCAGCAGAAGGAGAAATCTCCGGAGCAACTGTTCAGTGAGGCGAAGTAAAGAATCTGACGGTTTGAGTTTGAAGAACAACAGACAGAGTTTCAACCGAGCTCGAGCTCAGCGTTCCATGCCTGGCATGGAAAGTTAACTCTTTCACCTCCGAAGCAGTTCGAAGGTTGGGACTCACTGCATATGTCATAATATAGCAAGACTTCATGTTGTTTGAACACAGAGTTGGCCACCAGACCCTCGGCCGAGGGGTGCTCCATGACTCTCGAGAGGGAACTGGTAGGGACCACATACTTGCGGACCATCCGGGTTGATGGCACAGGAAAAAAGGTCGGATGGTGCCATAGCTTCAGTGCAGGGCCAAGAATGGCCTCAGTGGGGGGTGCTGTTGAGCCCGAGCAACATGGCTGCTTCTTAATACTGCTCCTCTAAGCTACGTGAATTAAAACTTTTAAAACCGAGTCATTTGGGTCATAAACTGTGAACCTCAGAAAGATAACTAAATCAGAAGTTCCCTGTCTCAGGATGGGAAATCCTCAGAAAGATCATAATCATCCAGACGGAGCAAAAGCAAAAAATGCTCTGGCCACCTCCTCCACGCGGTCTGGACCTACTCTGCAGGCCTCAGATTCGGAGAGTGCTGGCGAAGAAACTTTACAATCTCTGGGTCAGAAAATAAATCAACTTATAGCCTCTGTCTCGACGTTTGCAGAGAAATGGACAGTATTGCCAATCGAGTGACCAATTTGGAGACTTCCATGGAGTTGGTAACAACTGAATCTTTGGAAGCCAAAAAGCGCTCAGATGCTGCTATGGGGGTCAGCACTACACTGGTGAAAGAAAATGGGTACCTCCGTATCTGACTAGAGACTCTGGAGAACCAAATCAGAGCTCCTAACATTCGGCTACTAGGTTTTCCGGAGGGATGTGAAGGGGACCACTTGGTTTTATTCCTACAAGACTGGTTGATACAGCAACTTGGTGAAGAAGTTAAGGATCAGGCGAAAAGTATCCGAAAAGCCTTCCGGATAGCCAGGCGGGGGAAGCCTGACAATGCGGAGGCTCCACGCGCAGTTTTGGCGGTGACGGATGGTGTGGCAACAAGGGACTACCTCCTAGCTATGGCAAGGCAGCATAAAACTTTGTTGTGTGAGGGGGAGTCAATCAGTATCTTTCCCATCAGTTACGCCACGACGCAGAGGCGCAAGTTGTTTGATGGCACCAGGGTGCTCCTTCGAGAAGCAGGGATACAGCACAACGTACTATTCCCGGCTTGACTAAGGATTATCCACCATGGGAAAATTTTTATCTTCTCGGACCCGAAGGAGGCAGGCCGTTGGATCCAGAAGCAGGTTCCAAGAAGAAGACGCTTGAGAGATCAGACTGATCATTCATCAGAGGCGGATGAGCCGTGAAGGGAGGACGGGGTTTCTTGACCGGAGAAAATAAATTATTCATATAACTAGAGGGACTGAATTGTCCCCCGGGCTTTGCGTGAGTAAACGCACAGGAATATAAGTGAGACTGCAAAAATGCAATATTTTGTATAAGTTTTGCGCTAATTATTTGAACTGGCTCCTAAAAGTTGCAATTATGTGGGAAGGGGGGTATTTGGCTTAATTAAAAACGGTCATATTTCAGTCTTTGTTTTAAATAAAGGTTTCGGCAAATGTGCTAATCAATTTAGAATTTAGGCCATGAAGTAGCAGTGTTAATTATCCGAAATTTGGCACCATAAGTGTGCTCCTTTTAAAGTTAAAGCATGGATGTCATTATTCCCTCTTTTGAGGGGAAAAAATATAAGCTTAAACATTTAGAATTATTGTTTTTGTTGTCTCCATGCTGCTCTTGGGCTTTACAAAACAGCTTATGAAGGAATAATGGACTCATACGGACTCTTTTTTCTTTAGTATTCCCCTCAGATGTATCTTTTGCAGTAGACTAAATCTGTATGCTTTGTAACGTGAGGAGTGGCGCCCTCAATGTGTTTATAATTCTAACATGTGACATGTCTCTGCTGGAAATGTACAGCTTGCTGTTTATAACAAAATAATAAATATAAAGTATAAAAAAAAAAAAAAAAGAATGGCCTCAGTGACCGAGAAGGCTATCCTAGGGAAGTTGCCCCAGTCAAGAATCTTGGTAAACGAGTACGGAGCCCACTTCTGGACCGGCTCTATCAGGAGACCCATAGATTCTGAGATCAGGCGGAGAAGACCCATTAAGGAAGTGCGGCCTTGCTCCATCTACAAATCCTTAGTCAACTCCATGTCCACCGGACGAGGCTGCAAGGAGGAGCCCTCAGACTCTGAGGATTCGTTAAATAAAGGTCGACTGCCAGAGTCCCTGTTGACCACACAGGGTCAGTCAAGAGTGACTGTGACTGACAGCCGATGAGGAAGACCCCATGCCAGATGGGCCTCCTTAGATAGAGGGCCAGACTTGGTCGTTTTGGTGGTGGCTCCACAAAGATCTGTGTAGAGGCTGGGGGGAGGCCAAGCCGGTTCCTGCCGAATTGGGGAAGGCTGTGGCCTCTGAAACAAAAGCCATGTGATGGCTGGGGTCAAGTCCAGAACGGGGTTCACCCCAGTAAACATGAGCTGATGCCACATCAGAGCTTCATAGCACCAAAGCAACTTGTGTCAGAGCCTCTCCTCGCCCAAGGAGGATGAAGATGAAGAATAATGGTGGCGCCGTGTGCCCAAATACAGAGAGTGCGAGCGTCAGTGCTGACGCGGGCTGCTCGACTTGGAGCTGAGGGATAGGGATCACGTTTTCGATCATCGGGGGCTGCAGACGGCGGGTCTCAGAGGGGGCAGGTGAGAGACGAGCCTTCTGTTGGTCCAGAAGATCCTGCGTGAGATGTGACAGATCAGAAGACTGGTCCATCCCTTGAGAGGTGAGAGTCCTAGATAAGGAGGAATCTGCCTCATCTTGCAACAACAGGTCGAACAGCTCAACAAAAATCTCGTCTGGAAGATCAACCTGCATCTGGACCAACTGGCCAGATCGGAGACCATGAAGCCAACGGCCTGGGCAAAAGGATCGACCAAAGTCGGAATCTCTGAGGAAGCATTTAAGGTAACACCTGGACAGGTTGTTGCCATAAGTAATATTTCAGGTATGAAGACCCCTGCAGAAGCAAAAAAAATAAGCATATTAAGCTACAGCCATTGCTGCTATAATAAGAGCAGTGGTGTTATCGATAACACAGTATGGATGGAATACCCATAATAACTTACGCCCACTCAATTGGGACCCGCGAGGCACTTCCGTCTTCAGCACAGAGTTTCGTCATCTTTTTAAAATATCGGAATTGCTCTAAAAACTACTATATGATCACAGCAGCCCCTAAGTCCCGCAGCAGCACTGAAAGGTATGTGGGGATGGGTGTGGGCTGCAGGACTTCTTTGCATATCACCTTTAAAGATCAAAAACGACACAAAAAGCATTAAACAGTGTTTACTGGCCTTGAAACCTATGTTTTGTGGCCTTGAATTTTATTTTTTTAGTCAGGATACCGTAATACTGCATCAGTGATAGAATCCCAGGTCAAAATACTGTATAAGCAGTGGAGATTCTCCCCGTCACTTAGTGATGCTCTTGTGTTTTATGCCCTTGGTTAGGTTAGTCATGGGGAGTTGCCTTTGGCTGGTTCAGGTGCAACTCTTCAGGTAACCTCATGGCATTACAATGCTATTTTGCAAATTTCTGTCCAGACAAATGATGCCCTCTGCTGCTTTTCAACAGGGCACAGTGACAGTATATTAAAAATCAATTGCATTTTATAGAGTTATGTTTTGCACTAGTATATGCTGTGACCCTTGTGAGACACGGGCCTCCTACTAGCCTATATGACTGAGGGTGCCTAAGGATGGCTCTGCTCATATTCAAGGGTAAAACTGCTTCAATTAAGCATCTTAAATGAACCCTTTGAATTTTAACATATAGAAACATAGAATTTGACGGCAGATAAGGACCGCTTGGCCCACCCAGTTTGCCCATTTCCCTACCTAATGGATAAGCTGCAGATCCTAGTTAACCAGCAGCCTACTTCTTCCTACCCCCACCCCATATAGCTGCTTTTCTTTACAAACTCTGCTTTTATCATATCCTTCCTACTTTATATGATTCTCAGAACTGCAGATTTCTTTGGCAAGGCAGATGTTACATATCTTTTACTTGTCTTATATAACAAGAATGTTTCTCTGTGGTTAAATTAAATTTCCCCACTCATCTTACTTCTACTTCCTCATTATTTTTTTAATTTGTTCTTCAGCCTTTTCCTTCTTTTTTAAATGATCAGATGATAGCTGTTTCTGCAAGACTTTATGTGACTTGCGTTGCTTATTGCGTACTCTAAACATACAGATCAGTAAAAAGTTTATAGAGTATCTGATTCTTTCCTCTTTTTAAATATTAAATGTACCATGCTCTTCCCTTAGCCTAAAATCCCATCACCTTTAAAATGCACCAGCTGATCTAATGTCCATGTCACTGTGGTCAGCCTTCTTACCTGCTGTAGTTCTTCATACAGCTCACCTGGAGACCATATCAGTATGCACAGCTAATGTTAGAGATCTTTACATTCTCTGTCTCAGTAAATGTCTGTTACTATCAGACAGGTCAGTTTACTGTGGAAATGCCACCAACATTTTCTAACAGAAGGTTCTGTCTGTAATTACAACAGAATAACTGGCTAAAAATCAACAGGCTTGGTTTAACAAAAAAACAGCAAAACTTACCAATCTTTGATTTAACCGCTTGTTTTCTTCTTCTTTCATCTGTAATGTCTATGAGACAATCATTTGAAATTATACCATGTTGATATCACTCTTTCATGTAAAGCAGCTTAGGAAAGGACTATTATCAGATCAATCATAATGTGCAACAGAAACAAGCGGGTAGATAGTTTTACATTTATTACGGAGAAACAGGTTACTTACCTGTAACAGTAGTTTTAGGAGTGGTAAATGATGTACATCCACACTTCTATCAGTGCTCCTTTCCCTTTAAGACTTGCCGGAATGTCTTCAAGCTGGCTCCTCCCACCCACCTGTGTGGTAACTTCACTAGCACCGCCCCGTGATGTCAGATCTTATCTACTGGAAGGAAGACCAGTGTGCCACTTGCCAGGGGAGGTCGGGTGGGTCAGTGTGGATGTACATCATATACCTCTCCTAGAACTACTGTTACAGGTGAGCAACCTGTTTTTCTAGGGTCATAGATATGATGTACTATCCACACTTCTGGAAGACTCATAAAAGTTCTCCAGGAGGAGGGGGCAGGGTGCACACACCCTGTTTAGGGAAGACAGAGTACAGAACTGAGGCCCTAAAACCAGCATCCTGGTGTGACTCAAGGTTGATGTGGTAGTAGAAAACAGAAGGTGTGTGCTGACTTCCAGGTAGCGGCCCTGCAGATTTCCTGGATGGGGGCATCCCTGGAAGCAGCCACTGAGGCAGCAGCAGACAGGTGGAATGAGCCCTTAGCCCTATGACAGGCTCCCTACCCGCCAACCTATAGCAGAGGTTGATGAGGGATACAATCTGCCTGCCAATTATCTGCTTAGTTGCTGGTCTGCCAGGTGCAGCTTCGGCGTAGGTGATAAAGAGCTGGTGAACCTCTCCCCGAACTCCAGCTGTGTGCTCCATATAGTACGTGAGCGCTCACTGCAGGTCCAAAGTATAGAGCCTGTGCTCAGCCTCCAAGGTGTGGTTGGTGAAGTACACTGGGAGATTGATCATCTCGTTAAGGTGAAACTCAGACACAACCTTTGGGAGGAACTTCGGTTTGGGGCAAAGGACAACCCTGTCCCTTTGGAAGACTAAGTAAGAAGACTCTAACGAGAGTGCCTGGAGCTCACTGATCCTTCTGGATGACATAATAGCCACCAATTAGGTGGTCTTCCACGACAGGTGATCGATGTCATGCCAGTCCATCGGTTCAAATGGCTTGCCCATGAGTTTTGCCAACACCAGCGACAAGTCCCAAGGTGGTGGTGGTGGTGGTAGTGGTGGTGGTGGTGGTTCACGCAGCAGAGGGAAATGTGGTCAAGGACTCTGAAGCATGAATACACCCTGCTCTGTACTTTCCACCAGCAGCATACTGAGCCTGTGCCCAGTATGTAGAGTTTTGCCAGGTGCACCTTAAGGGTCATTGACCGAAGGCCTGACTGAGAGGGACCAAAGATAGTTGAGAATGCTGGCCACCGGACAAGACAAAGGGTCAAGCCCCTTGCCCTGGCACCAAATGGAGAACCTTTCCATTTGAAGGCATAGCATTTTAAGGTTGACTCCTTCTGAGAAGCATCGACCATGGTGAAGAAATCTTTGGAGAGACTCAAAGCCTGGAAATCTAGCCGCTCAGGAACTAGGCTGTTGGGTGCAGGGACTGAAGGTCCAGATGGAGTACCATCCCCTGTCTGCAAGAGAGCAGGTCTGGGCGAGAAGGAAGACGTCACGGGAGCCTGCTTCTGAGGCTGAGGAGATTGGGGTACCAAAGAAAAAAATACTCACCTTAGTAATTATGTTTCTTCTAATGGAGTCTTGCTGTATTCTGACTATTGCAGTTAGCCCCAGCACTTGAACTGCCTCGGAGAGTAGAGGGTTAATTTTCTATGCAGAGCATAGAACGCTGAGCTTGAGCTCGGTTCAAACCTCTGTCTGCTGCACTTTGAAGCGCAACTGTCAAATTCTTATGCGCTAATACTAACTACTATATGGAAACTAACATTTTTACTAGCCAAATGGCAACGAAATATTTTGGATCCCCAAAAGACTCAAGTCAAGAAATCCAAAATCAAAAACCAGGTAGTGAACAACTTAAGACTGTAAATAAATAATATAACCCACACCCCCTCTCTAAAAGGAGGGAGTGCCCAAATGCACCCCTGGGGTGCAACACTGCACCTGCCAGCCCATTTTCCAAAAATAGGTTCTGAGAGGGGAAGGAGGTCAGAATACAGCAAGACTCCATTAGAAGAAACATAATTACTAAGGTGAGTAAATTTTTCTTCAAACAACATAAAGTCTTGCTGTATTCTGATTATTGCAGACTACCAAGCAGTACCTCCATGGAGGAGGGAATCAAACCTACCTTGGGAATAGGCTCTGCAGTACTGTTGTACCAAACCGAGCATCACTCCTAGCCTGGATGTCCAGGGAGTAATGCTTGGTAAATGTATGGACTGTTTTCCAGTTGGCTGCTTTACATATCTCTAGCAAAGGAATATCCCTGGCCGCAGCAAGGGAAGCAGCTGTACCTCTAGTCGAATGAGTCCTCAGGCCTGAGGGACGTATTTTGCCTAGCTTCTTATAGCAGAATTGAATACAAGAGACAATCCACCTGACAATAGTTCTCTTAGTGGCAGGATTGCCCTTCCCCATAAGTGAGAAACAACTGGAGGGAGTCAAACCTGTGAGCCTTAGTACGCTCAATGCAGTAACTAAGGGCTTTTTTAACATCCAAACTGTGTAAACTTCTTTCTCCTGAAGAAGAATGATCAGTGAAGAACACAGGGAGAGACAGACTGGTTAAGATGAAAATCTGAAACCACTTTAGGTAAAAACCTCCTATTAGTTCTAAGGACCACCTTATCTCTATGGAATGAGGTAAAATCAGGCTCCACTAACAGAGCTTGAAATTCACTGATACGCCTGGCAGAGGTAATAACTACCAGGAACACAGTTTTCCAAGTCAAGTACTTAAGCTCTGCTGAAGAAAAAGGCTCAAAAGGGGGTTGCATAAGCTGAGCAATGCAAACATTAAGATCCCAAGCAGGGGTAGGATCTTTAAGGGGGGACTGGTATGAAGCAATCCCTTGAAAAATTTGCAGAATACAGAGTGAGTTGACAGTGAGGAAAGCAGAAACATCTGACAAATGTACTTTGACAGTAGCTGGTCTGAGGCCTAGGCCATTAAGATGAACCATATAATCCAGAATTGTAGACAATTCAGCAGTGTCTGGGGATATATGCTTCTTGGAACACCAAATGTTGAATCTTTTCCATTTGGAGTTATACGTTTTTCTGCTGGCAGGCTTTTGAGAGGCTTTGAGAATATCCAGAACCCCTTGGGACAGATGCAAATCTGCATACTCTAACTCTTCAAGAGCCATGCCTTGAGATTGAGAGACCGAGGACTGGGGTATCGAATCCTCCCCCGAGAGGAGGTTAACAGGTTGTAATTCCTGGGAAGAGACAGGGGAAGATGGACTGCTAGGGACAGCAACAGGGGGTACTAAGGCTGCCTAGACTAGTCTGGAGCATTCAGAATCACTTTGCAGGGTTGTGACCTTATCTTGACCAGAACCTTGAACAGTAGAGGAAAGGGAGGGAAGGCATATATAAATTTCCCTTCCCAGTTCAAAATCAGAGCATCCAGAGGGACTGAGCCCAAGACTGGGGCTCTGCAACAAAACAGAGGAAGTTGGTGATTGTTTGGGGCTGCAACGACATCTATCTCTGGAGTGCCCCACCTTGAAAAAAACACTTTCAACATCACAGGGTCCAGGGACCATTCGTGATGGCCCTGGGAGATTCTGCTCAATGCATCTGCTAGCACATTGTCCTTCCCTGGAAGGTGGACTGCTAACAAAGCGGTCTGCAGAGAATAAGCTAGGGACCACAATTTCATGGCTTCTGTGCACAAGGCTGTGGACCAAGTGCCTCCCTGCTTGTTGATGTACCACATGGTGTTGGTGTTGTCTGTCCTGACCTGAACCACCTAGTTCTGCACTGACTGAGAGAAAGCTTGCAGGGCCAGAAAGACCGCCCTGAGTTCTAAGAGACTGATATGAAGAAGGAATTCCTGAGGGGACCACAGTCCCTGGGCTGTGAGAGCCCCCAGATGGGCTCCCCACCCCAATAGAGAAGCATCCGTGGTTAGGACCACAGAGTGAGACTGAGTAACAAATGGGACTCCTTGCCTGAGGTTGCCCTGATCCTGCCACCATTGGAGAGCCTGGATCAGAGTCTGAGTCACTGGAACTAGTTTGGTTAGAGAATCTTTCTTCTGAGACCAAAAGGCACTCAGGTGAAACTGAATGTCCCTCATCTGAAATCTGGCCCCTTGGACCACTGCTGTAGAAGCTGCCATGTGGCCTAGAAGCTGAAGGAAGTGCCTTGCTGGCTGAGAGACCAGAAGATGGAATGAAGAAGCCAGCTGTACAATAGCCCTTACCCTTTTCAGCGGAAGAAAAACCTCTTGCTCTGACTGCACCCAACTCTGCCCCTATGAAGGTGAGGAGCTGCACAGGCTCGAGAACTGACTTGGAAAGACTGAGAAGGAATCCTAGGGAAGTGAGCACTTGCTGAGTCACTTGCAGGTCTGACATGACTTGGTCTGGGGACTGACCCACAATGAGCCAGTTGTCCAGTTATGGAAATATTTTTCCTTCTTAAAAAGGTCACTACTACTGCTAAGCATTTTGTGAATACCCTTGGAGCTGCTGTCAGGCCGAAAGGCATAGCTTTGAACTGATAATGGCCTGAAGGTAATTCGAACCTGAGGTACTTTCAGTGGGAGCACCTGATGGGAATGTGAAAGTAGGCATCTTTTAAGTCCAGGGAGGTTAGCCAGTCCCCTGGCCTTAGAGAAGGAAGGATTATTCCCAGAGTCACCATTTTGAATTTTGGTTTTAAAAGATGTTTGTTCAGGTATCTTAAGTCTAGGATGGCTCGCCACTCCCCTGTCTTTTTTGGGGTAAGGAAGTACCTGGAGTACAGACCTTTGCACCTGTGCAATGTAGGAACTCTCTCTACAGCCTTCAGAGCCAGTAGAGATGAAACCTCTGCATCTAGGGCAATGATTTCGGAGATGCTTGCAGATGGACAAGATCTGGCCCTCAGCTTTGGAAATTTCTTGAAGCTGAGAACCAGCTCCTGGCTTACCACCTCCAGGACCCACTTGTCAGAGGTAACAGACATCCAGTCCTGGAGGAAGTAAGCCAGCCTGCCTCCTACAGGAATGGGGGAGTCAACCCGGGCTGACACATCAGTGTGTCTGCTTAGCAGGAGCCTTAGGTTGAAGGGTGGATGCAGCCCTGCTCATCCCTGTTCTGCCTCTCCCTCTGAAGAACCCCCTCTGAGGAAAGGGAGAAGAGGCCTGTGCTTGGTAGAAAGGCCTATGAAAAGGCCTGCCCCTGCCCCTAGCTTGCAGCCTTTGAGGAGATGCCTGCCTTTCCTAGGCCTGTGCACTACTATAGGTGGTCCTATACTCATCCATCTTTTTCATGTAATTCTCTGTCTGCTCCCCAAACAGAGAATTACCCACCACAGGGAAATCCATGGCCTTAGCCTGGGTGTCCTGTGAGAGGCTAGTATATCTGAGCCAAGCCATTCTCCGAAGAGCCACAGATGTAGCCATGACTCTAGATGACACATCATTGGAGTCCACAACAGCATGGAACTGTACCTTAGATGCCTCAATCCCATCAGCAGCCACCCCCTCCAGCTCCGAGGCTAGCTGGGGGAAGGGCTGCTTAGCCAGTGCCAGTACAGTGTCCCACCTGGACTTCTGGTACCTGGCTGCACTGGCCATATAATTACCCTGCCTGAGTCCCAAGGCAGATGCCATGTACTGTTTCTTTGCCATGGCATCCAGCTTCCTAGAGTCTTTATCTGGGGTGTGCGAAGCCAAGGGTATGTTAGCCTTATCACAGGCTGCAGCCTGCACAACTCCAACATGGCTGCATTGTTGATACAAGTACTCTGTACCTGGACCTGATAAGGTGCACCTTTTATCCATCCTTCTGTCTACAGGAGGTACAGAATTTGGAGTTTTTAAAATCTTTTGTGTCTGTTTCCCAAAAGACTTATGAAGGGGAATAGACAGTCTCTTGAACTCTGGGATAGATACATAGACTTTGATGGTAGATAAGGACCGCTTGGTCCACTTAGTCTGCTCATTTCCCTACCTACAGGATAAGCTGCAGATCCTATTTAACCAACAGCCTATTTCTTTCTACCCCCCACAAAAATTGCCTTATGTCTGTCCCATGCATTCTTGAATTCTCCCACAGTTTTAGACCCCACAACCTCCTCAGGAAGGCTGTTCCATGCGTCCACCACCCTCTTTGTGAAAAATACTTCCTCACATTGCCCTGAGCCGTCCCCCCATCTTCAAATTGTGTCCTTGTTCTTGCACATTTCTTTTCTGAAAGATGCTACCCTCTTGGACTTTGTTGATTCCACTGAGGCATTTAAACGTTTTATCATGTCCTGCCTCTCCCTCCTTTCCTCAAGGGTATACATATTAAGCTCCTTTAGTCTCTCCTCGTATGGCTTCTCTTGCAGACCCTGCACCATTTTAGTTGTCCTCCTCTGAACTGCCTTCTTCATGTCTGTCCTTGTGGAGATGGGGTCTCCAGAACTGAACGCAGTACTCCAGATGGGGTCTCAACCAACTGTCTGTATAGGGGGATAACAACTTCCTGTTTTCTGCTGGTGATACCTCTCCCTATACATCCCAGTATCCCCCCAGCCCTCCCTACCGCCTTCTTACATTGCTTGCCAACCTTAAGGTCATCTGATATGATTACCCCCAGGTCCCTTTCCATTTTTGTTATTACTACCTCGTGCCCCCTCCCCCCATTGTGTAATCTTCCTTTGAGTTTTTGTTTCCCAGGTGCATTACTTTCCATTTCTTTGCATTGAATCCAAGCTGCCATACTTCTGACCATTCCTCCAACCTGGCCAAGTCCCTTCTCATCCTTTCCATGCCTCCTTGTTTATCAACCCTGTTGCAGACCTTTGTGTCATCTGCAAAGAGGCATACTTTTCCTTCCAGTCCCTCTGCAATGTCACTTATGAAGACATTAAAAAGGACTGGACCCAGTACTAAACCCTCGCGGTACCACACTTAGTAAGCCCTCTTCTTCACAGTGGACTCCATTTACAATTACCTTCTGTGTCCTGTTGTTCAGCCAGTGTTTTACCCAGGCTACCACCCTGGGACCCACTCCCAGGCTGGTTAATTTGACTACTAATCTTTTGTGCCAGACTGTGTCAAATGCCTTGCTAAAGTCTAGGTCGGCCAGGTCCAAAGCCCCTCCCTGGTCTACTACTTTGGTCACCCAGTTAAAGAAATCAATTAGATTCGTCTGACATGACCTTTCTGCTGTGAACCCATGCTGCCTTGGGTCCTGTGCCCCACTGGCCTCTAGGTACTCAACAATTCTTTCCTTCAGAAGTGATTCCATGACTTTCCCTACCACAGAGGTCAAACTGACAGGTCTGTAGTTTCCTGCCTCTGTCTTGCTCCCACTCTTTGTGAAGGGGAATCACATGTGCTTCTTCCAGTCCTCAGGTACCACACCATCCTCCCGTGATTTGTTAAAAGGGTAGCTAGTGGTGCTGCCTAGTTCTCTGCTTAATTTTTTTAGAATTTTGGGATGACTTCCATCTGGGTTCATTGCTTTGTCTCACCTTCAGTTTTAGGAGTTCTTTCAGAACCCTTTCTTCTGTGAAAGGACTGGATCGACCCCCTCTACAGAGTGCTTCTGTTAATTGGATTAGGCACCCCCCACTTCCTCTTTTTTGAATACTGAACAGAAGTATTCATTCAGTATCCCGTTTTTTTCACTGTCACTCTCTGCCCACCCACCATCCATTCTATTCAGCCTCACTATCCCTCCTTTGTTTTTTTCACTCCCCATACACCTATAAAAGGTTTTATCCCCCTTCTTAACCGACTTAGCTATCTTTTCCTCAGTTTGTACCTTTGCTATTCTGACTACCCTCCCTGCTTCCTTCTGCCTTAACTGGTACAGTTGTCTGTCCTGCTCCTTCTGTTTCCTTATACTTCCTAAATGCTATCTTTTTCCCCCTAAGCTTCACTGCCACCTCTTTTGAGAACCATAGTGACTTTTTCTTTCATTTTGATTTATTTGCTTCACACAAAGGCTTGTTGCCTCTGTGACGGCAGTTTTGATATTTCCCCATTGTTGCTCCACCCCTCCTTCTAGCCTGTTTGCTAGTGCTTTTCTAAGGCACTCTCCCATCTTGCCAAAGTCAGCCCTCCTGAAGTCCAGAACCCTCACTACTGTATGGTTTGACTCTGTAGCCGAGTTTATCATGAATCACACTGTTTGGTGGTCACTTGTTCCCAAATGGCTACCCACTTCTAGATCTGAGATCCTCTCTCTGTCCCCATTTGAGAGTACGAGGTCTAAGATTGCTCCCTCACGAGAAGGTTCTAAAATTAGCTGTCTGAGGCATGCCACCCGAAAAGCATCAAGAATGGCCCTGCTTTTGGATGTGGCTGCAGCAAAGGTGCTCCAGTTAACATCTGGCATATTCAGGTCCCCCATCAGCAGTATATAAAAATTACGTACCTACCGTAATTATGATCTTTTTGTGTATCTTCACCATTCATCACAGATGGGTACTCGGGTCGATTGTGAGTACTCGTTTTTTTTTTTTTTTTTTTTTAAGGATGGGGTGGAGCCACGCGAGCATCGGGCGCCCCGAGGCCGACGTACTACGCTATGGCCTGAGGATTAGCCGTTAGGTTACGCGCTGACCGGGTCCTGCCTACCAGTTCTGAGTCGCCGGAGAGGTAAGAGGAAGGGATGGAGGGTGGGACAAGAGAGTCCAAGGGACAGAAAAAGGAAGAGAAAAACTGAACTAAAACGAGAAATAACGACTGAGAGGACAGCATAGAAGAAGTAAAACTAAGGGGATTGGGTAGGGGCCTCAATCTCTGGAAAAGGAAGACGGGAGGGAAGGGGGGAGAGAGAATTTAGGAGAGAGTGAGAGGTAACAAGGATCCAGGACCCTTGTCCGTCACCAGACTGTAGAGGAACTGCAAGGAGTAGCAAAGCTCATTTGCCAGAATTCAAGGCACAGAATAACTGGCAATACCCCAAAAGCAGAGTCGGCTATTCTGGAGAAGGACAGGCACAGGGACCAGTACTTCTCTGTAAAGATATTTGTGAAAAAGGAAATCTTTTTTTTTTAGAAGTTAGATGGATAACAGAAGTTGAGTGCACCACCAGCCTCACCCCAGAGTGAAGATATGTAGTAGAGAAGGAGTGCCACTGAACTGTACCCCTTAGGGACAGAAACGCACTCTGTGTGTCCCAACTTTATCCTCAAAAGAGGGGTAGGCACAGAGGAGGAGGATCCAGAGACTGAAGGCCCAGGGGATGGCAAATTGGGATTGTGGGGAATGGTGAAGATACACAGAAAAGATCATAATTCTGGTAGGTACATAATTTTTATATCTTAACTCTATTGTCAATCTTCACCATTCATCACAGATGGTGAGTACCAGGCCCTGGAAGGGGCTGATTCATTGCACCCTAGGGACAGAGTCCTTAGCCCCTCAGTGGTGACACATCAAAGGGGAACCTTCTGGGCCTGAAGAGGCCTGGAGTGGGGAGAGCGGAGACGGGGTCTCCCGAGGGGAAGGAAGTTGCCCGACAAACGCCGCTCACCCTACGGAAAAGAATAGTTCCTGGTGAGTGGAGCAAATCACCCTACGCCGGCCAAGGGTGACAACTGGGAAAGGCTAATCCACGCCGATCTCCTGGTGCAGATCGCTGTCCCTCGACCCTGGTAGCTACCTCATTGGCGTTGTAAGATGCCCTTGCTTGGTGCCTTTGCTAGCTCCAGGCCACGTGCAGAGAGTGCGATGGCTTGCCTGGTGGTTTGCCCAGGTCAGGCAAAGCCAGCTGGGACCTGACCTGGCGCTGACCTAGAACTCTGTTGTAGGCTGCACAGAGAGTTTGATGAGCAGCAGATAGAGAGAAGCAACTGTGCCGGCAGAAGTCCTCCTCCCCAGAAGTCAAAATCTAAGGAGTCTTGGATCTGGGGCCGGTCACGTGGAGGGCGAAGTCCGGTCAGGGGTGTCCAGGTAAGGCCAATCTGGACCGCAGATGAGGCATAGAACTGGAGACTCCGGGAGCGCATTACCTTCTGCTGAAGTCCCTAGGGCAGGAACTCCGGAGAAGGGCTCTCTGCCAGAAACGCATGGACGCCTCCCGAAGAGGAGCAGGCTGGGGCGGTACTACGGGGTGGTCGCACTGAATCTGCTCTGAAAGGCATGCGCCCGCCTCAGGATTGCTCACAGACAGGGAGAAAGGTGAAGGTCCTCCATCATCCTTTACGAGGAAACGCTGATACTAGGAGAGATCAGTGCCAGGGAGAGATATCTGGACAGATGGTTCACTCTCCCCAGAAGAGGGGGATGAGGAGCTGGAGGTCACCATGGCCCAAGGTGGCTGCTCGGGGAGGTTGAAAACCTGGCTGTCCAAGTGACCCTAACGAGGCAGGGAACTGAGCAGCCACTGCCTGAACTGCTCCCAGGTGAGAGGGCCGCTGGGACCAAGAATGCCTGGGAGCGCTGGAGAATGTGGCAGAGGGACAGGGAGAGCCGAGAAGAAGTCGGCTGACCTCTGCCAGGGCTAGAGGACCATGGACACCCGAGGAGGGTGTCCCTGGAAGACTCAGCCGACAGCTGTATCAACCACGTTGGTACTGCCTAGATGGCCTAGAAGAATCTCCCAGTGAGGCGATCAGTCAGATAGATCCAGAAGGATGGCTGGTCCTGCCTCCAAAGAATGGACTCCTCATGAACTGAAGCGAAGGCTGGAAGTCCCGCACTGCTTTGTTCCAGGGTGGTGGACTCAGAGAAGGGCCGACGCCTACGACCCCCACACCCCTAGGCCTTCAGAGTCCAAGAGGTCCGGTCCTCGAGAGGGCTAGCTCTAGGTAGCTGGCAGCTCTGGGCTGCCCCTCAAGGGGAGACCCAGGAGCAGCACCTCCCTCCTGTAGACTTTCCGTGGGCCCCAAAGTTGGGCGTCGAGACACACTACAGGAGGGGGGTACCACCACAGGGGTCAAGGAACCTCCAAGGCCAGGGTTGGCAGGCAATGGTGGCACGCACCATAGCCTCGGCTGGTCAAGTACCACTGACCCCAACCTTGGGAGAACCTGACGCCTCAGAAGGGGCTGGCTGTGACTCGCCGGCTCGAGACCACTGGCTCGCCTCCTCTGCAGACAACCCCTGAAGGGTGATTGCCCGTCCGACTGAGCCCCGACTCCGACTCCGGACGAGGTAGAGTCTGAGGCCCTAAGCCAAACGGGTAGGAGGATTTGGGAAGGCGACCTTACCAAAAGGCCCAGTAGTCAAAGCAGTGGCCGAGGCGGTACTCGTGCCCTCCACAGCCCCGCAGGCGGGGCTGACAGAAGGCGGCAGGGCAGCTTGGGCCAAAGGTCCTGAGCCAGGGCCAGCTGCGGCGCCGTCAAGTCCACTGGCACCGGGAGCGGTACCAGTAACAGAGACGGCGCCGACGGCAGCCCCAGCAACAGCCTCGGCGCTGATGACACCGCCAGGCCCCTCGCGCCGCGAGTGCAGCACAGAGGATGAAGCGGCGCTTGACGGCTCCGGGCGCGACTCGGGCGCCTTAACACAGCACCACTAGTTCTCGGTGCCACGTAGCGCACTGAGAGTACCAACGGCACCGAGGCAGCACCAACAGACGTCCTGAAAGCTCCGCACGCGCCGTTTCAACCTCGGCGCGCTCTGCGGATATAGTGAAAGCGATGCCAATCCAGGGTCACGGCGCTGTGAATGGTACCGATGAGGCCTATGGCGCTGAGAGGCAGTCTGCGCCGACAGGCCGCCCATGGCACCGCCGACCGACGCCGGAAGGCCCTGACGGGCAATCGATCGACGGCGCTGGCGATGGCGCGCCGACTGGCCTTCCGGATCGCTGGAGCGACACTGGGAGCTTCACCAAGGGCGATAAGGGTGCTTCCTCGCCCGCCTCCCGGAGGAAGCGACGGGCCCATGAGGAGCTCGCTGAGGTTAGCTAAGAAGCCGAGTTCTCTCTCCTGTCTATAGAACCAGGAGGGGACCCGGAGGAAAGGCTTAGAGAGCGCTGGCTTGGCCCGGACGAGTGTGAACCTACCTCAAAAGTCAGCGGAGCTCGCCTTTACTTTAAACGCGGCGCTGTTCGAGACGGCGTCCATGGAGAAGCAGGGCCACTAATCCATGTTGTGAAGTGGCCAAGACGCGAGACAACGGTCATGCTGGTCGGTAATAGAGTACTTTTGCTCGGACAGGGACTGACGATAGGGGGCCGTACCACTTTAGAAGATTTTCGTCAGCCTGACCGTGATATGACCCCATAGAAAAAGGAAAATTACGTACCTACCGTAATTTTGATCTTCTTGGACGCAGTCTCCACCACTCATTCACACTAGGTGGATTGGCTACCGAGGCACTAAGACTCCATCATAGAGCAAACTTTTGCTGGAGGGTCGGCGCGAGACGGCTGCCGCGAGACACGGCGCCAGAGCAGCTGCTCGAGCGGAATGACCATCTCGGCGACGCAATTCTCCAACCTCAGTACTTTTTCCAAGGAGGTGCAGCGCAATCTAACGTAAAGGGTAAACCTAACATTAAAACGACATAAGATAGTCCGTATGACCCGTAAAGAAGGGTCAGCAAAAGAAGTCCTCACGTCTAAAGATTTGAGGAGTGAAGACCAATACAGCGTGAGCTCGGGGATGGAAGTGAATGAGTGGTGGAGACCTCGGCCCAAGAAGATCAAGAATTACGGTAGGTACGTAATTTTCCTTATCTTCCTGGACATAAGTCTCCACCACCTATTCACACTAGTGGAGAGTACCAAGCTGATAATCCCCTAAAGGGCTGCAGGAGGAGCCAGAGCTCGACGCCTAGCTAAGATAGAAGGCTCATTAAGGATAGTTCTGCTACGCGGAATGTCGCCTGGCATGAACATCCAGTGCATAGTGTTAACGAAAGTATGCACTGAGCTCCAGGTAGCGGCGCTGCATATATCTGCAATTGGAACATTGCGCATTTAGGGATGTCACGATCACTTAGTAGAGTGAGCTTTTATAATTTACCTTCTAATTTAACTTGAGCCATGGAATAAAGGAAATGACGTAAGGCATGCCATCAACCAGCGAAGAGATACATCTAATAGTGACAGGTTGATCCAGCCGGTGTCGCTGAAAGAAACGAACAGTTGCTGAGTCTCTATGCAACATCCTTGTTCTATCTAAATAGAACTGCAAGGCTTCTTAACATCCAAGGAATGAAGAGCCTGCTCCCTTCATTTTGGAAATTAGCGGCATGGAGGTACCAGAGGTTGGTTCAGATGGAATTTGATCCAACCTTGGGAAGAAATTATGATGAGTACGGAGAATACCTTGTCCTTATGGAATACAGACATGGAGGGTCCATAACCAGGGCATGTATCTCAGAGATCTCATGGTTGTTGAGGTAATGGCCACCAGGAAGGCAGTCTTCCAGGTAAGAAATTTTAGCTCACAGGTAGCTAAGGGTTCTAAAGGCTTCCGAGTGAGCATGTCCAGCACCAGGTTAATGTCCTGTGCTGCACTGACGCTTAAGGGTCTGGTATGAGAATCCCTTGAGAAATCTCTTCACTATAGGTAACTGAGCCAGAGTTAAGGAAGAAACCGCCATGTGAACGCTGAGATGGTACTAAGGTGACCTTAACTTGGAGTACTGAAGACCTAAGTTTGATAGGTCCAAAAGATACTTCCAGAACCTTGCCAGGAGGACAGGAAAAGGATTCCAAGAGGATTTTGTACACCAGAGAGAAAAACGCTTCATTTGGAAGCTGCAGACGCTGGGTGGCTGGCTTCCGAGCACAGAAGGATGTCTGAGACTCTCACGAGACGTTGAACCGATTCACTTCATCTCTTCAGGAGCCAAGCATGAAGGTGAAGTGATTTCTGTGTTGATGGACCAACTAACCCTGAGTCAAAAGACTGATTTGTAAAGGAAGTGGTCTCGAGAGGCTGCCAACATACTGTTGAGTAGAGGAAACTATAGTTGCCGATGGCCAGGAAGGAGCAATGAGAATCATCTTGGTCCCCTGAGACTCAACTTGAGGAGTACTCTCTGATTAGAGGAAGTGGTGGAAAGGCGTGAAGAAAGCTGCTTTTATTCAATTTGAGCCTCGAACGTGATCCTGACAGAAAATGCTGGCCCTGATTTCTGGAGCAGAAGAGAGGCAGTTTCTATGCTGAGTGGGATGCAAAAGGTCCAGGTCTGAGTCCCCACTCTTGAATAGGGACCGAGCTACGGCTGGATCGAGACCACTGTGAGGGTCTGCCTCCGTTTGCTGGAGGTGATCTACAGGTCGCTTTGTATACCTGGCAGATAAAACCGCTTAGAGACTTGGGGGCTCCAAGCACCACTCCCACACCTCATTGCTTCCCTGCAAAGGGGATAAGAATGACAATCGCTTCTGTTTGTTGATGTAATACATCACTGCTTTGTTGTCCGCTTGAAGGAGAATGTTCTTGGTGACAAAGGACATCCTTCAGAGCTCGGATTGCATAGAGGGACCGCCTCATCTCCAGGACATTTGTGTGGAGATGAGTTTGAACTGAGTCCATACACCTTGAGTGCGTGGAGGGAGACAGTGAGCCCTCATCCCATTAGCGATGCATCTGTGGTGATGAGATCTGATGATCCGGGAGCAAAGGGAATCTTCAAGGAGATTGCTCTCTTGAGACCACCAGGTGAGAGACTTCTTCAAGGCTCCACCTTGATGGGATAAGACTGGGGTGGAGGTCGGGGACCATCTGGAGTGAGAGCATCCATTGGGTGGTTCTCATGTGCAGTCGGGCCAGAGGGACAGTGAAGACCCGAGGACGCATGAGACCCAACATGCTGTCAGATCGAGAGAGCTGTAACCGATTGGTTCCTCCCTGATGTAACTGGGCTATACGGCTGGATGTCGAGTCTTCTGTCCTCTGAAGGAAAGCCTTCACTGAAGAGGTGTTCAGAAGCGCCCCTATGAAAAGGAGCCTGGGAGGGCTGGTAGCTGAGATTTTTCAAATTCAGCAGAACTCCCATGGACGTAGAAGACGGAAGTCGCTTGCACGGCTTCCAAAGTCCTTGGCCGGAAGGGCTTGCTAGAAGCCAATCGTCCAGGTAGGGAAACACTGGAGTCCCACTTTCCTGAGATGCGCTCACGAGAACTGCACAACACTTTGTAAAAACTCATGGGCGCCGAGGGATAGCCCAAAGGCAGACTCTGAACTGATAATGCTGACCCAAAAGCTACAAAACCTGAGGAATTCATGGTGGGTCGGTGGACGGGATATGCTGGTAAGCATCCTGCATATCCAGAGAGGCCAGCCAGTCGTAGGTTGATGCAGCAAGGGTAACAGGGTACCTAGGGAAATCATCTTGAATTTCTTCCCTGGGGTGAATTTGTTTAACTTTCTGAGTGTGTGGCGCGATCCCCAGATTTCTTTTGGAACCAGAAAGTAATGGGAGTAGAACCTGTGTTTCATGCATGTTGGGGCACCAGTTCTATTGTCCTGTTGTTCAGAAGGCCCTGATCTCCGCTGTGAGGAGGTCTGATTGAGAGGCCGGCAAACCCGGGTTGTGATGGGAGGACACCGGGGTTTCAAGAAATTGAGAGAATAACCCTCGCAAATTATCCGAAGGACCCATTTGTTGAGGTTATGGACTTCCACTTGCTAGAAGTACATCAGACGCACTCCTCCCACTGGAGGAGAAAGTTCCACTGGCAGAGTGGATGGAACTTGGGCCAACGATCTTATAAGGTAGCGCTGGAGCTTTAGGTCCCTGCGCTTTTCTGCTGCCTTCTTTGAGGTTGGGCAGGTTGGCTTTTTGGGAAGCTTCCCTGCCTCTGCCTCTAAAGGACTGACTCATCATGAAACGGATCGCTCGTTCACATGCCTTTGAGAGGGGGCAGGCGGAGGTCTGGCCAATTTAATGGCTTCTATCTAGTCTTCTGGAGGCCTCTAAGGCTTGCTCCACCTGAGGGCCACAAAAAGAAAGGAGCCATCAAGGCAGCACCATCACCCGCTGCTGAGCATCATTCGTGGTAGCTAGCACGTAGCGAGAATTGGCGCCGAGTACAAAATCCCGGGCTGCCGCTGCTGAGAAGCAGTGTCGGCTTCCATGGCGGCTTTGACCTGTTGGTTATTGGACTCAATACTCTAATAACGGTCAGAAGAAGCTCTGACTTGAACTGGATCTGGAAGAGCTTCAACCATTTTTTCATAGAGTGCCACAGGATATACTCATACTGAGAAAAATAGCCTGATAACTGGCAACACGCATATTAGGGAGTGGAGGCAGCAAAGACTCTCTTACCTAATGTATCAATCTTACGAGACTCTTTGTTAATAGGTCGAGCTGAGTAGTTTGAGGAAGAACCACCTTGTCATTCTCTGCCAGGGACTACAATAGGATCCGCAAAGGCTTTGGGATGCCAAATGGACGTATCCTTGGGAGCTGAATATTTTATCAATGGATTTTGAGCTACTGAGGGAATAAGAGCAGGGTTATTCTATACCATTTGAGACAGCGCTCAAGGAAGGCTGAATCGGAGGAGTCAAACTGTAGGGATCTCCGCTATGAAGATACTGGAGTTCAATATCTTCCCAGGATCGATGTCTGTAGTCTGAGAGAAAGAGTGGATCCCAGGTTCTTCAACAGAGACTAAGGACAGGTCCTCGTAATTACAGGCTCTTGAAGCAAAGAAAGATCCTGTTTCTCTACTTCATCACCCAACCTGAGGTCTGGTCAGGCTCAACATCATCTCCTGATGGTCCAGAAAGGACTGTTTGGACAGGAAAAGGAGGAAAATTAGGGAGAGGAGGAAATGGCAGAAAAACAAGGAGAGTCCCCTTATGGTTGCCGGGCGCCGAGACGGGTAAAACGGGCTGAAGACGGCATTTAGGAGGCGACGCGCCAAGAGGCACGCGCCTGCAACGCCTGGGCGGCGCTGCTGGACGGCGCCGCGACGGAGCGCACGGCCAACGGCACCGAGAGACCACCACGCTGGCACCGCCAACAGCTTCAGCAGCCCCGGCGGCTCCGAAACGGGCGCCTACACGGCACAGACCCTGCAGAAGGCTCGGAAAAGCCCCGGGAACCTGGAAAGCAAGAGAAGGAAAAACAGGAGATAAGGGCATCGGTGAGGCCTCGCGCCAAGAGCCATGTGAGGGGGAAACACCCAGCACGGAGTCGCTAGCACCAAGAAGGCGCCGCGATAGGGAAGGTCCAACCGCCCTACCTGATCGCCGGAGGAGCCCGAGGGCCCGGAGGTAACCGAGCCAGGCAGAAGAACCAACCTCCGAGCCCATCGCTCCATAAGAGCGGCCCACTGATGAAACTGCTCATCTGGAGCCCTACCTATAGGCGGGAAGGGGCTCCGATGTCGAGGACGACGATTATCGGAAGTTGGCGACTCCGAAGAGACGCAAGCTAGCGATAACCGACCGTCGGCCGCAGACATACCAGAGGAAACCTCGAGTGATGCCTTCTCTTTTTGACCTGTGGGGCGAAGAAGAGCTCGAGGCGAGCGGCCCGAGAATGCGACCGTTTATTTTATGCCGGCGGGGGGACCGCCCATCCCCCCGGGCATCGGACTGACCGTAGTGGAACCCCGCTGAGGAGAAGAGGCTGACCGGACCCAGCCCGCTGACTGAACAGCTTTCACACGAAGTCTCCCTACCGTCACCTGACCTGCTCATGGTCGAGTCCGTCCAGTAGGCGAGACTTCTTCAAGTAAGTTAAATTTAAATATTAGAAAAATTTTCTAAAAATAGAATAAAACTAGCGATACTACTATCGTGATAATGTTACAAAAACAAACTGAAAACTATCTCAGCTAGTTTGAAGTTTGACTCAGGCGCAAGCGGCGTCGTCACTGAAAAGCGCACTGACGAGGCGGGAAAAAAGGAACTGAGGCGGTTGGAGGGTCGCCGCCGAGATGGTCATTACCGGGCCGAGCCGCTGCTCGCGCGCCGCGGTCTCGCGGGCGCCGGTCACACGACCCTCCAGCAAAAAGTTTGTTCTCGATGGGTCTTAGTGCCTCCGCGCCAATCCCACTAGTGTGAATGAGTGGTGGAGACTTATGTCCAGGAAGATACATTAAACAGACTCGGCGTGCTATACTTTAAAATAAATGGAAAGATCTTACCGGACGTCGAGTGGGCAGAACCCAGAACTAGCAGGAGACCGATGGACTGTCGCAGGCGAACAAAGCGAAGGCTAAAGGCCTAAAAACTCTTCAAATTTCTTCAGGCGGCTTCCCTCACGGCGACCTCGGCGGCAGTGAGGCGAAGAACTGGTAGGCAGGCGGTCGGCGCAGCCTAATGGCTAATCAGCAGGCGCCCACGTGGTATGTCTAGGCCTCGAGGCGGCGCCGATGCTGCGTCGGCTCCGCCTATCCTTTTAAAAAAAAAAAAAAGAGCTCCCTCGGGGTCCTGATCTCCGGCCAGTACCCATCGGTGATGAATGGTGAAGACTGACACAGATAAGATCTCCCCTTTCTCTGCCATCCTAAGTATGCCTTCTATCATATCCTTGTCCATTCCCTCCCCCTGACATGGGGATCTGTATACAACCCCTGTGCAGATTGTGGTGCCATTTCCAGTCTCCAAGGTGACCCACAGTGCCTCCTCTCCTCCCTGTTTACTCTTTTGTTCAGTTGCTTTTATCCCTTCCTTACATAGAGAGCTACTCCCCGCCTCCCTGTCTTTCCTGTAGGTTATGCACTGGTATGTTAACATCCCAGTCATGGTTCTCTGTGTACCATGTTTCTGTGACTACTATGATATCCAGGCATCTCTCTTCCATCAAGGCCACCAGCTCAGGGAGCTTGTTGCCCAGACTATGGGCGTTGGTACTCATTACCCTCCATTTCTTGATGGCCTTACCCCTTTTTGCCCCATCCCTGTCCTTACTGCGTTTGTCAGTTTCTCCATTTAACCCTGCGCTTCTCCCTATCGACATTTCTATGATGGTGTCTACCTCACTTAGTACCCTGATTTTTTTTGGAGGGCTAGGATTTCCCTGCTCCTTTCCACTGCCTTCCCCTTGGCTAGTTTAAATGCTCGTCAATGAAGTATTTAAACCTATCACCTGGGATCCTGGTTCCTCTCCTGGACAGATACAGACCATGCCAGTATAGGCCTGCATCCCTCCAGGTGGATCCCCAGTCCCCAATGAAGCCAAATCCCTGAGCTCTGCACCTAGTTTTTCAACCACTGATTGAATCCCATGGTGCGGAACACCCTAGCCTCTCCTATTCCATAGATAGGCAGCATTCTGAGAAGGTTACCGTGCGTGCTACTTGTCTAAGGCCCCTCCCCAATTCCACAAACTCTTCCTGCACTTCTCTAATCCCTTTTTAGCCAGGTCATTTGTCCCTAGGTGGACAATGACATCCAGCTCGCTCCCCTGTGCAGCTGATCCGGCAATCCTGAGGATTCGCTCCCTGTCCCTCCAAGCCATGGCACCAGGCAGGCACCTTACCTCCCTCTCCCCTTCCTCCCCCAGTTCTACCTTCCTAACAATGGAGTCCCCCACCAGGAGTTGTTTCCTTCCCTGCAGGGTCCCCTGCCACCCTCCTGTGAGTCTCCTTTGTGGAGGTTCCCAGCATCCTCCTTGGTCTCCACTGTGGGTGCCTCCATAGAGGAACCACACTTTTCCAGAATGGTATAGAAATTGTGGAGAGGTACAACTGGAGGGATGTGCCTCTGTTTCACTACCCTCACCCTCCCTGAGCCCACTGTGATCCAACCACTCCTCTTTCTTGGCAACCTCTGAGGCAACAGCAGTGACCCTGGTGGTCCCTGGGTGGGTGAGGAGGTCCCACAAGTCCTGGCCAACTCAGCCTGGAGATGAGCAACCTCCTCCCTCAACCCAGAGAGGTGCCTGCAGATGTGACAACACTGCATCCTCCAGAATGTCTCCCGGAAGATTGCTGCTCCACAGCCACTGTGCTGCACCACTCCTATCATGTCTTTTTCCTTTTTTCATGTCCATCATCTCCACATAATCAGGTTCCTCTACAGCTTCTTCCACAGGGAGCTGGAGGGTTTCTGCCACTTTTCTGTAAAACATGTAGTGGGGAGGGAACTCAGAAAGCCTAGGAGGGGAAACACAGGAAGGCCTGTCTGAGGAGACGTCCAGTTCAATGGGCTCATCCAGACCTTCCACACCATCATCATCATAATCTTCATCCCCCTCCAAATCTGATTCATAGAAATCTTCAGGAGCATAATCTTGAACTGGAGGAACCGACCGAACCGAGCACCTGCCAGAAGGCGCCGGATCAGACGAAACTGGGGGAAGCGATTCTACAATCCTTATCACTTTGGTAATCTCTTCGGCGGTCGGAAAATGGGTCTCTGGATCTGAACCGGCCGATTTTTCTTTTCTTTTTGTAGGAACCGATCCCTCAGGATCGGCCCTCCTCTTGCCCGAAGAAGTATCGCCCTGGTCAGAGGCACTCTCTCAGGTTTGGTCGGAACCGAACTGGGCTGGCCATCTGGGTCAGCGAACTTCTCAGCCTCCTTATCCCTAAGCCTACCAAATCTTTTTTCCAGGGTAGACTTAGGGAAATTTTTACAGATTTGGCAGTCTGAATCGAGGTGGTCAAACCCCAGACAATAAACACAGGTGGTGTGGGGATCAGCCTTAGCAAAGACCTCCCCACACACACTGCAGTGTTGAAACACAGTGGGCCTGGTTTTCCTTTCGAGTTTCTCAGACGTAGCCTCTTTATGGCAAACAACCAGGCAAGACACTCTTATCGGTTTCTAACCGTGTCACGCGTATTGGAAAAAACCACAAGAATATGCGTTTTTTTTTAAAACGATAAGGACCGGTAACCACACTAAGTTTAGAAACAAAGACAGAATATAATATTTCACTAAACGGCCGGTTCAGTCGAACCGGTCGAAAAATCAATTTTTACAATTTCCACAAGTTTACTATGTCTAGTTCTCTACCTAGTACTTACTGTACCACAGACAGAGATCTGAAACTTACGAAAAATAATTGGTAAACCAAGGACTTTAACCGCCTTTCGAACTGCGAGCAAAGGAGAAATCTATGGAGTGACCGTTCAGTTAGGCGGAGTAAAGAATCTGACGGTTGCGCGTCAAAGTGCAGTAGACAGAGGTTTGAACCGAGCTCCAACTCAACGTTCTATGCTCAGCATTGAAAATTAATCCTCTACTCTCCGGGGCAGTTCAAGTGCTGGGGCTAACTGCAATAGTCAGAATACAGCAAGACTTTCATGTTGTTTGAAACTAGTGGGGCCAGTCCAGAGCCACCACGATCATCCGTGCTTTGTCCCTCCCAGCTCTGATCAGCACCTTGTGGATTAGAGGAAACAGAGGGAAAGCACAGAGTAGGCCCTTGGTCCAGGGCCTCAAGAATGCATTCCCCAGCAGTGTTCCCTGCTGAGGGGTGGCAGGCACAATACAGCCTCAGACCTGCATTCTCCCTGGAGGGAACAAATCCATCAGAGGGGGTGCCTCATCAGGAGAACAGTCTGTGCATTACTCCAGATGGAGAGACCACTTGTGAGACGCCTTGCCCACACAGTTGAGGGCGTCTGCCAGCTGGTTGGAGATGCTGGCCACATGGATTGCAAGGAGATTGGTGTTCAGGCTGAGCACGAGGTTCCAGATGCAGAAAGCTTCCCTGCACAGAGGAGGGGAGTGCATCCCGCCCAGTTTGTTGAAGTAGTTCATGGTCATGGTGTTGTCCGTCTGGACCTGAATGACCTGACCCCGAATGTGTGGAGCAAAGGCTGTCAGCGCCAGCCAAACTGCCCAAAGCTTCAGCAGGTTGATATGGCATTGGGACTCCACAGGGGCCGAGTCCACTGATTCTGTGCTCCCCCAAGTGGGCACCCAAGCCCATTAGTGAGGCATTGGTTGTGATGGTGACTGCTGGCTCCGGGCAGAAAAACGGGATTCCTTCCTGCAGCTGTTACGGGACTAACCACGACTGCAGGGCATCCCACATCAGCTGGGTCACAGTGACTGGCTGGTCAAAGTGGCCCTGGCACTGAGATCACTGACGGGCAAGCTCCCACTGTAGAAAGTGCATTCTCCACTGAGCCCAATAGACCATGCTGGTGCATGCCACCATGTATCCCAGGAGGCACAGGAAATCAAGAGAAGGGTGCAACTGCCCAACCCAAAATGATCAGGCAAAGGAGGAGAGAGCCTCCACCCGGTCCACCGGAAGTTGAGCCCTGGCTCTGCAACAGTCGAGCTCTGCCCCAATGAAATGCATCACCTGTGAAGGTACAAACTCTGACTTGGCCTTATTCACCAGGAGGCCAAGGGACAAGCAGGTCTGGAGGGCCAGATCCCTGGACCACACCACCTCCACCCTGGTGGGACCCACTATAAGCCATTAGTCCAGGTAGGGGTACACCACCAACGGGAGACGATGGAGCCAGTGGCCTGGGCTGAAGGATCGACCGTAGTTAAAACCTCCAGAGAAGCATGGTAATCTAAGGCCAGAGAGTGCATGAAATCCTTGGAGTGACGGAGAGACTTTTTCTTAATCTCCTTTAATTTTTTGAAGATTTGGAGGATTTAGTGCACTTAGAACGGCCCTGCCCAAAGGAGGGAAGGGAGTGGCAAAAATCTCTAAATGCCCCAGTAAAGGTGGCACCAAAGGAAAGTGGAACAAAGGCCGAAGCTGAAGAGGCATGCTCCGCAGCATGAGCCGCCGCCTCTTCAAAAGTTGCAAGCTGTACAACAGACCCCACAGTTATGGAGACCGCCTGACGGGCATCTTTCAACCAGACTGCGCAACTGCCCAACCCGAATCACGTTCATCTGTGCGGCCTTAAAGTAGCCGAGCATGCAGGTCTTCTAAAGAACTGGGATGCAAGGTGTGACACAGGCCACACATCTGGGGACTATGTTCGTAGCCTAGGCAGTAGATGCACGAGGTGTGCTGGTCTGTCCAGGACATCTTCCGCCCGCATCTGCATTTTTTGAAACCGGGCACCAACTTCGAGTCATCCATGAGGAGGATTCAAAAATTGCCCGAAGGCAAAAGTCGATTTGCAAAGTTTTGAAACAAAGCGCCTACTCAACATGGACAGCGGTAAGGAGGGAGCATTCTTCTTCTAGAAGAAAGGAAGATCTGGCATCACGGAGTGCTGCCGAGGGAGTTACTACCCAGGTGGGTGGGCAGGAGAAGGCAGCTTAAAGACGCTCCAGCAAGTCTTAAAAGGAAAGGAACACTGCCAGAAGTGTGGCTAGTATATCATATCTACGTCCCTAGAACACTGGATTACCTACTCATGGATGAGTCAGAATTTTAGGCCACTACATGCATGTTAAAAAGTCAGTACCTGTCTGGCCCAGTGGCATGGAGGGCTGAGGCACTGGATACCACACCTGCCACTACCCCGATGACCTGGGTCCACATTGGACTCAGGTTGCTGGGGGTAGGCCGGAGAGGGCAGTGGACAGAGTATCCAAAGGACAGATCAGTTCTTCTGTGGACAGGAGGCTAGCTGTCCCACTGTCGACCACCACCAGGTGGAGGCTTGGTGGCAGTACAAGGATGGACAGTGCTAAAGGGAGGGAGCTGCTGTTCTGATGCAGGATGTGCGTACCTCTGCACAGCACGTTCTGTTGTCAGCGCTGAAGCAGGATTCTATGGGGAGAAAAGGGAAAAACTGGTGCAGGCATAATGAAGCCCTGCCAGCCTGTACAACTTCTGATCATTGTGAGGGGGGGGGGGGGTCTGGCTCTCCCTCCCGGCCCCACCACAGGGGAGGAGATCTAAGGAGTACTCTGGGGCAAGGTGAGTCTCAGGGAGGTGGTTGCCAGTCATGGGAGGCAGGGACAGGGTTAACAGGCTGCCTGCAGCCATGCCTGGACATTCAAAGAAAAAAAAAGTCAGTACCTAAGGCAGATGAGCCTCATATTGTTTTTCCAGACTAGTCACCTTCCAAATCAGTTCTATATCATCTTTAGGCTCCATATCCTAACATCCCCCCACCTTTCTGCTCAGTAGCAACACAAACTCATATACTCGACTGGAGCTTTTTAAAAGTTGAAAAATCACTAAGACAGCTATACTGCTAAACCAGATGTACCTGTATAACAGTTTTTGTGATTTTTAGTTACATCTCACACAAACAGCTATGTCACTATATTCTTGTATGTATCATTATCTAGTAGATTGCAATTCAGTTACATGGCAGAGGTTAGTGTTGGGCTGTACCAGTTGCTGTCATTGGACAGGGGTGGCAGGTTTTGGTGTAGTGTGCGTGTACATGCACCACTTACACACCAAGGATTACTTGGCATCTTTTACAGCGCTGTTTCTTGTGTATGAATGGCAACCCTGGATCTGGCGGTCAGACTCACGAGAAGCCAAACTGTTTAACTTGGAACGACACACACAATAATAACACAGTGGTGTTTGTATTATAAGCCTGAACTGACAGTCTCCAAATGGTGTCATTTCCTGTGCTGCAGCAGACACACTTCCAGTTTAAGGCACTGTAGTTGCTATATATTTGAAAAATTTCGAGAAGATAAGGAAAAAACTCAAAATCTACATTTAACCACCCTGCAGTGGTACAAAACTGGACAGCAGTCACAGTGTATGGTGGATGAGGATTTCATTTAAGCACAGCAATCCCAAAATGAACATCTGCTGTTCATCTTATTGTAACAGAACGCTATACATCCCTCCACAGTCTACATCACTGCATTACAGTTGTTCTGCAGTTGGCATCCCACTGGTGGCCACTTTCTGGACTGAACACAGTAGTTGAGCTGCCTTTTCTGGTTTTGGTTACACCCATCTCAATATGCAGTCTTAGGGTTTCGAACCCTAACAGCCCACCCCCATCCTGTAAGCAGGAACAGGCGTGGGGTGTGCCGTGGGGTTTGTCAAACATAATGATCACCCCATTCCATGTGTAAATAAGCTGAGATGGGTACAGTGAGCAGTAGGGTTGACAACCCAATGGCACACCCCATGCCTGTTCCTGCCTGCAAAGAGGGAAGGGGGTATTACGGTTGGAAACCATAAGACCGCATTTCCCAACTTCTGTTGCTGGAACCCCAAAGGTGCATTAAAGTTTTCTGCAGAGAATTTCGCTACTTTATGAGAAAGTATAATTGCAGGCTGGGCCCTGCGCTTCCAACCATCCAAAATGTTTAAGAGACTGTAATTCTACCTTTGGGAGCATAGGGCCCTTTGGGCTCTGTGCTCTCAGCATTCCATAATCCTCTGCGTATTTGCATGTCGGAGCACAGGGCCCTGAGCTGCCATGTATTCATAAGGCCTGCGTTCCCATCACTCCATAATGATATTCATATTTGCATGTTACAACACACAGTGCCATCCATCCATAACATTTTAGATACTGTAATCATATCCATATTTCCCTTTGGAAGCGTAGGGCCCAGCTCCCATCACTCCTTAATAGTATCCATATTTGCGTGTGGGAGCGCAGGGCCCAGCTCCCATCCATGCATAATTTTCAAGATAGTGTAGTGCTACCCTTCTTTGCCTATGGGAGTGCGGTAGTGTGTGCAGACCCAAAGAAAAACCTGACATTGCAATTTTCTCTATAGAAACCACAAGAAAATTTGAAACCTGTTTAACTTGACACCAATTTAACATATTGTCATGAAACCAGCAAACGACACTTTGGCGGGGCAAGCCCTTTGCACTCTGAAAATTTCAGAACAAAATTGCAAACTGTTTCTTCACAGCAGAGTGACAAAGAACTCTGTACACCTCTCATTGCAATGTTATCCTATAGGAAACAAATCAAAATTTAACCCAGCAGAACTCCAGAGCAAAGTAATATATTTTTATCAAACCAGCAAAAGGCACATCTGTGGGGCAAGCCCTCTGTACCCTGAAAATTTCAAACCAAAATCACACACTGTTTGGTAACTGTGCAGTGACAAAGAAACAGCGGTCTTATTTTTCGCAAATTGCGAAAAATAATCTTTTTCCACAGTTTCTTTTCACAATTTATGGTAAATGAAAATCAGTTTTCGCAAACTGTGAAAAATGCTCCTTTTTTTGAGATTCCTTTTTCACAATTTGTGGCATAAGAAAATCCTTTATCGCAAATTACAGAAAAAGATCCTGTTTCGCGACATCTGTTTACTGTGGTTTTCAAAAAAGGATTCCTGTGGCTAAAAAAAAAAATTTCTGACAAGTTATAAAACAAAATAACCCCAGAATCCAATTCTATAGGCCCTGATTAGGTAACCACAACTGCTGGTGTTTACAAAAAACCCTGTATTTATTTAGTAATTTAATTTTGTTGTCAGCACTAACTGAAAACAAGATGGCATCAGCCCGAAAAAAGGGTCTGCATTTAAGATCCCGTATTTGCAAAAAATGATTCCACATTTGCAATAAAGAATCCTTTTCCGAGTGGGACATCTAACTGGTCCCATAGGAAATAATGGGAAACTTTAAAATTGAATAACTTTGGAACAGATTGATATTTTTTTCACCAAACTTTCAAAATGCTCATCTGTGACCCAGGACCTATGTATAGTACAATTTCAGATCAAAATTCCACACTGTTTTTGCACAACAGCATGACAAAGAATTTCACCAAAAATTGTCATTTTCACATTTTATGCCACTGTATACCTCTGCACCCAAGCATCCGATCAGAACAACACTTGCCACATCAAGAGATCATTTGTACCTGATGGCACATGCCAAATTATATTTAAATCGGTTGAACAATTGCAAAGTTATTAAAGTCCAGTTTTCAGTTTAATATACAAGTGAAGACTGAACTCTAATATAGAGACACGACCGTGTCTCTACAATATATGACGTATATGTGTGTATATATATATACATATATATATATATAAATATACATATATATTGCAAAAAATGTCATTAGTGCTCCAGTTAGGGTCAAAGCGACAAAAGATGGGAAATGTGGCATTAGGGTTTACAACCCTAACATCCCTCCCCCAAAGCAGGCAGGAGAGCAGGTGCCTTGAGCATCTCAGCTTCTCAAACCCAGCACCACCCCATTCCAGAGTTTTAAATAATTGATTAGCAGTTTTTTTCTTGGGATGATACTAACTGTACAGAAAGTATTTATATAGATTTTCTAGAAGTGCTGTGTTTGTTAAACACAGAGAGGCAAGAGCTATGCATTTTCACAAAGATTTAGCACTTTTATAAGCAAAACGCTAATCAATTTTTAGAGTAAAATAAAACCCTGCCATTCTGTTTGTAATTATGGTCAGATGTGTAGACTATGAGAATGAGGTGAGCGTTAGTCTTGAGAAGCCCAAGGCACACCCCACACCTGCTCTCCTGCCTGCTTTTGGGGGGGGCGGGGTGTTAGGGTTGTAAACCCTAATGCCACATTTCTGAACTTTTGTAACTTGACACTACCTGGAGCATTAATGACGTTTTTTGCAACTTATTTTCTTACTTTTTGAGACAGTATAATCATATCCTTTTCACTGTGGAGCACAGGGTCCTTCCGATCCTGCGCCCCAGACATAAATAATTCTGTCAACTTTTATTTTGCTGACATCTGTCAGTTCCCTGGTATTCACTGTCCCCCCACCCTCCCAAGTAATTATAGTCTTTATCCCTGGTGTCTAGTGGCACCCCCACCCTCCAATATCCATATTTATTTTAATAAATCCCTCTGATGGATAGTGGCACCCCCACCCTCCGTGTGATTATATTTTTTATCCCTGGTATCTATAGGCACCCCCCACTCTCCAATACCCATATTTGTTTTACTAAAGCCCTGTTGGTGGTACCCCCACCCTCCCATGTCCATGTAAAGCACCGATCACACCCGCACCACCCATTGTGCACCAACCTCCCCACACCCCCTATGACCCCATCACACGGCCTCACTCACCTGAACTGCCAACTGGCTGAAGATCCACTCTCTGATCGAAAACACATCTCGCTGCTGGATCCGGCGACTGCTCTTTGAAAAGTAAGGTTAACTGCTGTTCAATTCTGACTGCAGTTACTTTACTTTTCAGAGAGCAGTCACCAGTTCCAGCAGCAAGACGCTGTCTTCAATCAAACAGTGGATCTTCCGAGTGTTGGCACTTCAGGTGAATGAAGGTAGAGTCAAGGTGGATGTGGCGAGGTGGGTGCACAGTGGGTGCTGTGGGTGTTACCGGCGGTGGACTTTTTTTTCTTTTTTTACAGGTTGTTAAAAAAAAAAAAAAAAGACACTGAGGTACTTTTTTTATTTTCAGCTTTACATGTACAAGGGAAGGTGGGAGTTGCCACTTACCACAAACACGACTTTATTAAAACAAATATAGGTGTCGGAGGGTAGGGGTGACTAGTCACCAGGGATAAAGAATATTATTACATGGGAGGGTGGGTGCCACTAACCACCAACGGAGATTTATTAAAACAAACATGTTTATCAGAAGGTGGGGGCGGGGTTGGTGGGAAGTGGCACCCCCCCCACACTACATGTAATTATATTCTTTCATCCTTGGTGTCTGGTGGCACCCCCACCCTCAGATATCCATATTTGTTTCAATAAAGCCCCGTTGGTGGTTAGTGGTACCCTCCACCCTCCCATGTCCATGTAAAGCTGAAAATAAGAAAACTGTCACTTAATGCCTTTTTTTTTAAATCTATTAAAAAAAAGTCCACTGCCGATCACACACGCACCACCCACCAGACCACTCACTGTGCACCCACCTCCCACACCCCTTGACCCTACAACATGCCCTCACCCCCACCTCCCATGTAATATATTCTTTTATCCCTGTTATCCAGTGGCACTCCCCACCCTCGGACACCCATATTAGTTTTAATAAAGACCCTTCTGTGGTTAGGGGCACCTCCCCACCCTCCCATGTAAAGCTGAAAATAAGAAAACTGTCCCTCGATGTTCTTTTTCTTTTTAACCTGCAGAAAAAAAAATCCACTGCAGATCACACCTGCACCACCTACCTGACCACCCACATGGCAGGGTGGGGAGGTGCCACTAACCACCAATGGGGATTTATTAAAACAAGTATGTTTATTGGAGGGTGGAGAGGTGCCATTAGATACCAGGGATAAATCCTTTTTCGAGACCAGAAATCTTTCTGCAAGTCCTTTGCCATGGTCACGGAAAAGGATTCTGTCTCATGAAAAATGTCTTGGGACGTAGTTTTTTTCCCCCAATCCTTTTCAAAAGCTAATTCTTTTTCCATAAATCCTTTTCTCGTGGTTGCAGAAAAGGATTCTGTCTCACAAAAAAAGATTTCGGACTTTGTTTTTTTGTTTTACAAATCCTTTTTCATGAGCCAATTTCCTTTTACGTGATGATGAAAAGGGGTTTGTGAAAAAGGAACTTAGCTAGTTGTGAAAAAGGATTTAAATAATAATAAAAAAACAAACAAAAAAAAACATTCAATTCAGAGGACATGGGAGCTATGAAAAATACACAGTGAAGCTCATCAACTCCTGATGAGCAAAATACACGTTTGGATGTCTTTAGAAGACATCCCTATGCAGAGTTATGACATTTAGTTGCGTGGGAAAAATGAAAACAAGATGGGGGCTCACAAAAAAATTGAAATTTTTTTCTCATGAAAAATTATTTGCCCCTCATGAAAAAGAACCCTTTTTCATGAGACCAAATTCCTTTTTCATTCCAGGAAGCTATCCTGGAAAGTGATATTCCCATTGAAAATAATGGGAACTTAAAAATTAAATAACTTTACAACAAATTAATATTTGTCATCAAACCAATGCAATGCAGTTCTGTGACAACTCGCACCAAAATTCCACACCATCTGGGCGCATGGCGATGAGGAAAAAAACTTCAAAAAAGGGTATATTTAAGGTTTTTGCACTATCTGGATCTCAGAATCCACACATCCAACTGGAACAAAACTCAGCACGTCAAGAGATCTAATCTACGAGACAACGCATGCCAAATTTTGTGCAAATCCATTTAACGGTTCCAAAGGTATTAAACTACAAAACATTTGAGGTTCAACATTAAAGTACATACTCAGCCCTAACTATAGGGGCATGACTCTGCCTACACACACACACACATATATATCATCATCATTTTTATGTGATATAGCACTCTTTTTCACTGTGATTCAAGGCACTCTTGGCTATTTGAAACAACTTCAAAAAGTAGTTCAGCATACCGTGCATCAAACAGCCATCTCACATTTCCAAATCCAGTTTGCTCATATTCAACACATGAAAATAGGGTGCATTCTGAGGTTTATAACGTTATAGAAATTGGCTCTATTTTGAACTCAAGTTATGCAGACATGTTGGTGTGCCCATCTGGATATAACTACTTAGGCCAGTCAAAACACAAGAGCAACAAAGCTGATAAAATAGCTCAAATCCTGAATTCTGAATGGATGACGTGAGGCATGTCACAAAGCTACTCCACAAATTCCTCAAAAAAACTAATCTTCCTGGCAAGCTCTTTTACATTTATTACTCAGTATTCAATGACCTCAAGGTAGGTTAGTGTGAGCTAAACAAAAATAAATGATTTTTTTACTGCACATAAAAACATTAGCCTGCAGCTATAAGAGTTTATGAATGTGCCATATAAACACTAACCCATTGTAGGATTTAACCTTATTAACACTCTTCTTTGGGCAAAATGAAAAAAGAAATGCTTATAGCAACATTAGGGACAGGAAAATGTAGATTAAGACAGCTTAACAATCTCTACTTACTCTCTCCAGTAGCATTATTCTCTGTTTTTCTTCAGACAGACTCGGGATATTTTCACTGAGGGAAATCAGACAGAAAGAATATAAATGATTCTGTCATTAATTCTAGTACTTCTGCTTTACTAAGAAAAGGACAAAAAATGACTGGCTGTAGTAATTATGTTTCTTCTAGAGTCACAATTTGCATCATCTCGTCCATGAAGTGTTGCCCCAGAGATAAAATATTTAAGTCCTAACTCTGCAGTGTGGTTATGGTCCACCTGACCCCCCCAATGGAAGATTTATACTGCAGCTGAAGTGAAGATAGCAGTGTCCATTCAGCTAACTTGCGCTATGTATTAAGAATTCCCAGGTGCATCTTGGGAGCCCACAGAGGATAAGTGACTTGCTCAGGATCACACAGTATGCAAGTGGAGGTTGAACAAATCAAACTCAGGTCTGCTGGACGTACCAAGCTCATTCACAGCTTGCTGCTCTACCCTCTAGGCTATTCTGCCAGCTCTTCTAAGTGTTTACACAATATATATGAGATGATTTTCTTAATCAAGGTCATTTGTGTCACCCACTACGGAATTTTAAAGCTGGCTGGATGACCCATAGGTAAGGAGGCACCTGAACGGGAGGGCTGAGAAACAAAGACAGAAAAACAAATCTTTCTTCTATTGAAAACATACTGTATTAATTTACAGGAAACATAAACCCTGTTTGTTTACATTTTTAATATAATTGTAAATTTGGGCATGTGCGACACTGAAGTCAGTTTAATCATCTCAGCATACTGTTTTGTGTGCTCATTTTGAAATAGTCCAAATTTTTTCCTTATTAGGACCCCATATTAATGCAACCTTTTCCCCATTCAATATTCATTTTTAAATACTTAGGAAGGTCAGTACTCAGTGACATTAGCTGAGCTGAAAACTACAATGACGCAGAACCCGGTGGCATAAGCAGATGGACAAGAGGTAGTACACCTGCTTCCAGCGGTGACAGCGGACAGACTCAAGTCCAGGGTGGTAGAACTCATGGAAGAGGAGTGTGGAAGCCAGATCTAATTGTGCACATTGGCATGAATGATATATGCAGGAGGAGCTTGAAGGAGGTGAAGGGAAGCTTCCATAGTCTAGGAAGGGTAGTAAAAGAGAGAAGGAGTAGTAACCTTCTCACAGGTTTTAATGCACCCACACCTAAATGAAAGGGAACAGTTCACTTGCTCCGGGTCAATGCACGCCTAAAAGGATGGTGCAAGAAAGAGGGATTTTATTTCCTCAGGAACAGGCCCTGACCTAGACGGGATAGAGGCTATTCAAAAGAGATAGTATACATCACAACTCAGAAAGACAGTGCTGGGAAAAAGGTTTGCGCAGTACAGCACAGACAGTAAACTACAGTACATGGGAGGGGGACGAAGGCAGTTCAATAAGGAACATAAATACAATCAGAACTGAGGCAACTGGTCTTTCCCCACGAGAGGGAAGTATAATTAGAAATAGCATTTAACAGAATGGACGGGAAAGGCAAGGCATTGCAGGATAGTATGCACTAATGCAAGAAAGCGTTGGGAACAAGGTACCAGAGCTGTATATGTTCGTGAAAGAAGGTAACCAGGAATTACTAGTTGTCACAGAGATGTGGATGACACAGAATCATGACTAAGACATCCCAGGAATCACACTGTACAGGAAGGATAGAAAGAAGTTGTAGTAAGTGCCTATTCTTATACAGAATAAAAGCTATTAGGGTTGGAATCCCCTATTTACAAAGTTGTCTGCTGCACAGATTGTAAGTACTATACATAACAATCAAATTTAAAAAGAAAAATACATAAAATAATCACAATAATATAATAATACTAAAAGAAACTGTTAACTTGTGATATAAGCTGTACAAACAGTTCCTACTATACATTTTGTTCTTAAACATTGAGTATTCCATGACATACACATACAGAATTATGGTAAGAGATATAACAACAGTCAGAGTACTATGATCAAGGTGGCTTTACATATAATACCAGCATTTTTTCATCAGACGGTCAAGGGTGAGGGTGTGGCACTCTACATAAAGGAAGGCATTGAGTTCACCTAAATAAATAACCTAGGAGAATCGGAGGGGTTAAAAAACACTGTGAAAACTGTGTAACTGTGTAATGTATTTACATAAATGCTGGTTACATGGTTTTCATTTATGAAGAGGCCAACATAAATCTCACAAGAAAATAGCTTGGCAGAAGACACCAGGAGAAAGGACTGCTGTGTGACTGGACTTCTCTACTGGGACTAAAGAAGTAGAACTCTTGTACTTGGACCTTTAATTTAGGGTAAAAAAAACTAACAAACAAAACAAAAAAAAGTGTGTGTTTGTCTGAGTTAACTGAACTGAATGGTTATCTGAACAGTTATCTAAGTGTAAATCTCAGGTGATTGAAAGGACTTGATAGCTATGAGGTTTAAATTACTTGTAGAAAGATCTAGTAAGTAGGGGAGTGGCTTAGCTAGAAGGAAGCTACATTTAAAGACTGCCTTAGAAAGATCCTGCTAGTAGCTTGGCAGAAGACACCAGGAGAAAGGACTGCTGTGTGACTGGACTTCTCTACTGGGACTACATTGCCCTCCTTCCCTCCCCTCCACCCTCCTACCCAAAGCTAGTTCTACTTTTATAGGCACAGGATTTGACTGAAAACAGGAACTTCCTGTTTGGGAGCAGGAAGTGAGTGATCACAGAGCCACCAAAGACCCACCATCCTAGAAGGGCAAGAGTAGCTCTCCGGACCCCTCTAGCTGCTGGAAGTCTGCCTCTGAGCAAGTAAGGGTTCTACTGAGAAATATAGGATATTCTTTTCTCAGAACAGGACAATCAGGAGCTTAAAGTACACAGAGGTAGAAAGTAAGTAGAGAGAGAGAAGAGAAAAAAAAAACAGAGGAAAGAGCAAGGATTCCAAACAACAGTTAAGGGGTCAGAAATAAGACATGATAGGAGTGGTGCAGTGCAGTGGCTGTGGAGCAGCAGTCTTCCGGGAGATGTTCTGGAGGATGCGGTGTTGTCCCATCTGCAGGCACCTCTCTGGGCTTAGGGAGGAGGTTGCTCATCTCCAGGCTGAGTTGGCCAGGATTTGTGGGACCAGCTCTTCCATCCAGGGACCACCAGGATGCTGGGAACCTCCACAAAGGAGACCCACAGGAGGGTGGCAGAGGACCAAACAACTCCTGGTGGGGGACTCCATTGTTAGGAAGGTAGAACTGGGGGAGGAAGGAGAGGGAGGTAAGGTGCCTGCCTGGTGCCATGGCTTGGAGGGACAGGGAGCGAATCCTCAGGATTGCCGGAGCAGCTGCACAGGGAAGGGAGCTGGATGTCACTGTCCACCTAGGGACAAATGACCTGGCTAAGAAAGGATTAGAGAAGTGTAGGAAGAGTTTGTGGAATTGGGGGAGGCCTTGTAGACAAGTAGCACGCAGGTAACCTTCTGGAGGTGCTGCCCATCTATGGCAAGAGAGGCTAGAGTGTTCCGCACCATGGGATTCAATCAGTGGTTGAAAAACTGGTGTGGAGCTCAGGGATTTGGCTTCATTGGGGACTGGGGGTCCACCTGGAGTGATGCAAGCCTATAATGGCATGATGGGCTGCATCTGTCCAGGAGAGGAACCAGGATCCTAGGTGATAGGTTTAAATGCTTCATTGGCAAGCATTTAAACTAGCCAAGGGGGGAGGCACTGGAAAGGAGCAGGGAAATCCTAGCTCCCCAAAAAATATCATGGTAGTAAGTGCGGTAAACACAAACATAGAGGTGTCAATAGGGAGAAGGGCAGGGGTAAATGGAGAAAGTGACAAAGGCAAGAAGGACAAGGATGGGGCAAAAAGGAGTAAGGCCATCAGGAAATGGAGGGTAATGAGTACCAATGCCCGTAGTCTGGGCAACAAGCTCCCTGAGCTGGTGGCCTTGATGGAAGAGGGATGCCTCGATATCGTAGCAGTCACAGAAACATGGTACACAGAGAACCATGACTGGGATGTTAACATACCAGGGTACATAACCTACAGGAGAGACAGGCAGGGGAGAAGAGGGGGAGGAGTAGCTCTCTATGTAAAGGAAGGGATAAAAGCAACTGAACAAAAGAGTAAACAGGGAGGAGAGGAGGCACTGTGGGTCACCTTGGAGACTGGAAAGGGCACCACAATCCGCACAGGGGTTGTGTATAGACCCCCATGTCAGGGGGAGGGAATGGACAAGGATATGATAGAAGGCATTCTTAGAATGGCAGAGAAAGGGGAGATACTGTTGATGGGAGACCTGAATATGCCAGATGTTAACTGGAGCACATTTGCTGCAGCCACATCCAAGAGCAGGGCCATTTTGATGCCCTACAGGTGGCAGGCCTCAGACAGCTAGTTTGAGACCGACTCATGAGGGAGCAATCTTAGACCTCGTGCTCTCAAGCGGGGCAGTGAGAGGATCTCAGATCTAGAAGTGGGTTGCCATCTGGGAACAAGTGACCATCAAACAGTGTGGTTCATGTTAAACTCAGCTACAGAGTCAAGCCATATAAAAGTGAGGGTACTGGACTTCAGGAGGGTTGACTTTGGCAAGATGGGAGAGTGCCTCAGAAACGCACTAGCAAACAGGCTAGAAGGAGGTGTGGAGCAACAATGGGGAATCATCAAAACTGCCATCACAGAGGCAACAAGCCTTTGAGTGAAGCAAATAAACAAATCAAAACTAAAGAAAAACCCACTATGGTTCTCAAAAGAGGTGGCTGTGAAAGTCAGAAAGAAAAAGATAGCATTCCGGAAGTATAAGGAAACACAGAAGGAACAGGACAGACAGCTGTACCAGTTAAGGCAGAAGGAAGCAGGGAGGGAAGTCAGAATAGCAAAGGCCCAAACTGAGGAAAAGATAGCCAACTCGGTTAAGAAGGGGGGTAAAATCTTTTATAGGTACATCAGCGAGCGTAGAAAGACAAAGGGAGGGATAGTGAGGCTGAACAGAATGAACGGTGGGTGGGCAGAGGGGGACAGTGAAAAAGCAGGGATACTGAACAAATATTTCTGCTCAGTATTCACAAAAGAGGAGGGGGAAGTGCCTAATCCAATTAACAGAAGCACTCCTGATAGCGGGGTCGATCCCAGTCCTTTCACAGAAGAAAGAGTTCTGCAAGAACTCCTAAAACTGAAGGTGGACAAAGCAATTGGGCCTGATGGAATTCACCCCAGAATTCTAAAAAATTAAGGGGGAACTAGTGAAACCACTGGCTATTTTTTAATAAATCAAGGGAGGATGGTGTGGTACCTGAGGACTGGAGGAAGCGGATGTGATTCCCCTTCACAAAAGTGGAACAAGACAGAGGCAGGAAACTACAGACCTGTCAGTTTGACCTCTGCGGTAGGGAAAGTGATGGAGTCACTTCTGAAGGAAAGAACAGTTGAGTACCTAGAGGCCAGTGGGGCAGAGGACCCAAGGCAGCATGGGTTCACAGCGGGAAGGTCATGTCAGATGAATCTAATAGATTTCTTTGACTGGGTGACCAAAGTAGTAGACCAGGGATGGGCTGTGGACATGGCCTACCTAGACTTTAGCAAGTCATTTGACACAGTCCCACACAAAAGATTAATAGTCAAATTAACCAGCCTGGGAGTGGGTCCCAGGGTGGCAGCCTGGGTAAAACATTGGCTGGACAACAGGACATAGAAGGTAATTGTAAATGGAGTCCACTCTGAAGAAAGAGGGGTTACTAGTGGGGTACCGCAAGGTTCAGTACTGGGTCCAGTCCTTTTTAATGTCTTCATAAGTGACATTGCAGAGGGACTGGAAGGAAAAGTATGCCTCTTTGCAGATGACACAAAGATCTGCAACAGGGTTGATACACAAGGAGGCGTGGAAAGGATGAGAAGGGACTGGCAAGGTTGGAGGAATGGTCAAAGTAGGCAGCTAGGATTCAATGCAAAGAAGTGCAAAATAATGCACCTGGGAAACAAGAACCCAGGGGAAGAATACACAATGGGGGGTAGTAACAACAACAAAAAAAGAAAGGGACCTGGGGGTAATCATATCAGATGACCTTAAGGTTAGTAAGCAATGTGAGAAGGCAGTAGGGAGGGCTAGCGGTATACTGGGATGCATAGGGAGAGGCATCAGCAGCAGAAAACAGGAAGTTGTTATCCCTCTGTACAGACAGTTGGTGAGACCCCATCTGGAGTACTGTGTCCAGTTCTGGAGACCCCATCTCCGCAAGGACATAGACAGGATAGAGACAGTCCAGAGGAGGGCAACTAAAATGGTGCAGGGTCTGCAAGAGAAGCCGCATGAGGAGAGACTAAAGGAGCTTAATATGTATACCCTTGAGGAAAGAAGGGAGAGGGGACATGATAGAAACTTTTAAGTACCTCAGTGGAATCAACAAAGTCCAAGAGGGTAGCATCTTTCAGAAAAGAGGCGTGCAAGAACAAGGGGACACAATTTAAAGATAGAGGGAGGGCGGTTCAGGGCCAATGTGAGGAAGTATTATTTCACAGAGAGGGTAGTGGATGCATGGAACAGCCTTCCTGAGGAGGTTGTGAGGTCTAAAACTGTGGGAGAATTCAAGAATGCATGGGACAGACATAAGGCAATTCTTGTGGGGGGGTATGAAGAAACAGGCTGTTGGTTAACTAGGATCTGCGGCCTATCCTGTAGGTAGGGAAATGGGCAGACTAGATGGGCCAAGCGGTCCTTATCTGCCGTCAAAGTCTATGTTTCTATGTAAAATCAAGATTACCATGGAATAGAGTGCATACAAAACATTTAGTAAAGCAGCTCTACAGGTGATGTCAGTCAAGGAGTCATCCAAAAAGGATATCTGCCGCTATTAGTCTGAAGTCAGCAGGGGTGGGCCAGAAAAGATTTTTTAAGCGAATTAGCTTTAATTCAAAAGATTACATGTTTCTAATAAAGGAATGAGCAAAGGGTGGGGGAGGTTAAATGTTGGGTAATGCTTTGTAGCTTTTAGCAATGTTACATACTGTAAATTGTCACCTGAATCTTTGTAGGAACTGTTCTCTGATTCGTGGACTATAAATTAACTGGTATCTGGTATTTCACATATAATTCTCTAGTGCTAAAATGCTATGAGCAATAAGGTTATGCAATGGCTTTTCGATGTTCATGTCAGCAGTACACAAAACGGGGTACAGTTTGCGATTAAAATGTGTTAATATGTCAGTCTGACCTCTGTGGTAGGGAAAGTGATGGAGTCACTTCTGAAGGAAAGAATAGTTGAGTACCTAGAGGCCAGTGGAGCACAGGACCCAAGGCAGCATGGGTTCACAGCGGGAAGGTCATGTCAGACGAATCTAATAGATTTCTTTGACTGGGTGACCAAAGTAGCAGACCAGGGAGGGGCTGTGGACATGGCCTACCTAGACTTTAGCAAGGCATTTGACACAGTCCCACACAAAAGATTAATAGTCAAATTAACCAGCCTGGGAGTGGGTCCCAGGGTGGTAGCCTGGGTAAAACATTGGCTGCAGAACAGGACACAGAAGGTAATTGTAAATGGAGTCCACTCTGAAGAAAGAGGGTTACTAGTGGGGTACCGCAGGGTTCAGTATTGGGTCCAGTCCTTTTTAATGTCTTCATCAGTGACATTGCAGAGGGACTGGAAGGAAAAGTATGCCTTTTTGCAGATGACACAAAGATCAGCAACAGGGTTGATACGCAAGGAGGCGTGGAAGGGATGAAAAGGGACTTGGCAAGGTTGGAGGAATGGTCAGAAGTATGGCAGCTAGGATTCAATGCAAAGAAGTGCAAAATAATGCACCTGGGAAACAAGAACCCAGGGGAAGAATACACAATGGGTGGGAGGTAGTAACAACAACAAAAAAGGAAAAGGACCTCATGGGTAATCATATCAGATGACCTTAAGGTTAGCAATCAATGTGAGAAGGCAGTAGGGAGGGCTGGGGTATACTGGGATGTATAGGAGAGGCATCAGCAGCAGAAAACAGGAAGTTGTTATCCCTCTGTACAGACAGTTGGTGAGACCCCATCTGGAGTACTGTGTCCAGTTCTGGAGACCTCATCTCCAAGGACATAGACAGGATAGAGGTAGTCAGAGGAGGGCAACTAAAATGGTGCAGGGTCTGCAAGAGAAGCCGTGAGGAGGAGACTAAGGAGCTTACTATGTATACCCTTGAGGAAAGAAGGGAGAGGGGACATGATAGAAACTTTTAAGTACCTCAGTGGAATCAACAAAGTCCAAGAGGGTAGCATCTTTCAGAAAAAGAGACTTACAAGAACAAGGGGACACAATTTAAAGATAGAAGGAGGGTGTTCAGGGGCAATGTGAGGAAGTATTATTTCACAGAGAGGGTAGAGGATGCATGGAACAGCCTTCCTGAGGAGGTTGTGGGGTCTAAAACTGTGGGAGATTTCAAGAATGCATGGGACAGACATAAGGCAATTCTTGTGGGGGGTAGGAAGAAATAGGCTGTTGGTTAACTAGGATCTGCAGCCTATCCTGTAGGTAGGGAAATGGGCAGACTAGATGGGCCTAGCGGTCCTTATCTGCCGTCAAAGTCTATGTTTCTAATATATAAAAAAGGAAACAGAACAGATCTACTATGTAATCCTGAAACTTAAAATCCCGACACCCACCAGCCCGAGACCAGCATCCCAGCGTGGAACTTACCCAACGCATTAACATCCCGACAACAGAAAGCTCGACAGTGGACTCATGCTGGGTTTGTGGTTTAGGCCCCCACACTCATCGCAGGGGACTTCGCCCACCGCACCCCCAAAAATTATTAGAACAAACTCTGAGTCCTGACAAACTCCACTGTTGAGCTATCCATCATCAGGATGTTAATGCGTTGTGTAAGTGCCGCGTCAGGATATTGGTCTCGGGCTAGTGGGTGTTGGGATTTTTATTTTTTTTATAGTCTCTGATTATGCATCAGATGATCGGGGCATCTCTCAGGAGTGCTCTCTCAACCACAGCCTCTACTCTCTGCCTGAAACCACCTTCTTCCAGGGAGAGCAGTTGCTGAGCACTATCTCCCCGAACCTAAGAACCTTCCAGCCTCCTGGATCGCCCCCCTCCCCGGAGGAGGGCCCACATCACCTACCTGGAAGCCTTTCTGACATTAGAGAGTCAGTCCTGGGTCGGGTCAACGGGCTCGGGACAGCCTGGCTGAAGGATGGTCCGGCCTCGGGATGTGGGCTTCGGTCCCTGGAGCTTCTGTCACCTCCCCGTCTCCTCTGGGGGGGTTTCCGCGTGTTTCCCCCTGGAGCGCGGATGTCTACATACTAACATGCTAATGTCTATCGCTGCTCCACCCCTTGTTGCGGCGCCACTTTCTTATAGCACTCCCGATCTCCATCAGAGGTCACTGGAGCGCAACGTAGCAGCACTACCCACCCCAGAGAGGGGACAGCAGTCCTCAGGACAGTCAATCTCCTCCCTCCCCTGCTGAACCCTGATGGCCTGCGTCTGCTCCTGAACCCGGGTCACCGACATGCCATGAGGTGTGGCGTTCAGCGCCTCAACCCTCAGTGCCACCGGGCCAGCCCTGGGTGTTGGGATTTTAAGTGTCGGTACTGCACAGTGATACCAACAGAACTAAACAGCGCACACCATACAGGAGCTAATGTTTGGGATACTTTATTGTCAGAAGTGCACAATAAAGTAAAATATTAGCGGGTTGACAATAGTGCTGGTGCAGTCTTCAGAGCACAAAGCAGACAGCCCTGATTCACTTTTCCTGCTGAATGAATGGGCTGTCAGAACACCTTCTGACATGACGATTAGGAGCGTACGTCACTTCTGGTTCGGCGGCCAGCACAGCACCAGCGCTCTCAGTAGACTGGGGAAAAGTTAAATAAAAAGAAAACTATAGCATGGAAATTTAGGGGCTTGTTGCAATTCTTCTAGGTAGAGCATCCTTGTATAGGAGGTAGGCTTGAAATTTTGTACTCTGTTACCACCGGAGTCCCTCTTTAAAGTGCACTGGCTATATAGAGTACAGACTCCAGTGGATTCCCACTCTGTTCATTCCTGTACTCTAAATGGTGGCCATTCACCAGAACACTGCTTCCTACATGTTAGCCAACTTTCTACCCATCTCTTGTATTCTTTGTAAGCCTCCTTATTAATTTACTTTCTTCATGAATTTTCTATGTAATATGGTGTTGAAGCATTAACAAAGTCCAGATAGATAACATCCACTACAGAGCCTCTATTTACCTCCCTGATTACCTCCTTGAAGACGGAAATTGAGTTGGTTCGGCAGGATAGTAGTAGTTACATAAGAACTTACCATAACAGAAGATCTTCGAGAGAAGCTCTTACAGCATGGAACACTGGTAGGACTTAGACGCCAGGTGCTAGGACAACACGGGAAAATTTCTAGCTAGCAGTCTACAGTGGGGAACCATGTCCCCCCCCCCCCCAAACGTTGGCACACCGACATTCGCCTATGGTATAAAAAGAGCAGCCCCCCAGCTCCACCTCAGTTCACCCATCAGAGATCCCGGCAAACTCAGAAAAGAAAGAACTGAGGTGGTTCCTCATAACAGATAATACCTGAGCACCTGGTGAACATCTAGAGTATGAAGTAAGGCTGATTCTAATACTCAGCAAAATAAACAGGTGGGTGGATTGATTGATTTAGTGTGAACCCAGACACCACCTTAGGAAGAAACTTGGGATTAGTTCGCAAAGACACCCTGTCTTTGTGAAAAAACAAATAAGGCTCTTCACACATCAGAGCCTGTAACTCAGAAATCCTCCAAGCAGACATAATAGCAACCAAAAATAACGCTTTCCAAGAAAGGAAGCGTAGCTCGCAGCTCGTGGCAGGCACAAAAGGAGGCAAGATAAGGTTCTCCAAAATGAACAAAAGGTCTAATGGCAGGACAGGGTCCTTAATGGGAGGTTTCACATGCAACATACCCCACAAAAAGGTGCAGAAAACGTCCAATTGGGCAATGGTTTTGCCCTTAACACATGCATAGTATGCAGAGATGGCGGAAAGATGCACCTTAAGTGAGGAGTTACCTAAACTGGAGTCTAAAAGGGATAGAAGGTACTCCAGGATGAGATTCACTGGACAGGTGAAGGGATCCAAGTGTTAAGCAGTGGCCCAACGGGAGAAGCACTTCCACTTCATGGCATAGGTGGTCCTGGTGGAGGGTTTCCTAGCTGCTACCAAGACATCCGCTACCTGGGATGAGACCCCAAAGTGGGCAATAGCTAATTCTGCAGAAGCCATGCAGGAAGATGCAGTGAGCAGAAGTCCGGATGGACCAGAGTGCCCTGCACCTGGGAGAGCAAGTCAGAGTGCAGAGCCAGGGGGGCTGGAGGCTCCACCGTTAATTGTTGCAAGAGTGGAAACCATAACTGATGTGGCCAGTAGGGCACTATGAGAATCATTCCTGCCCCATCTGACTGAAGCTTGAGAAGCACCCTTTGTGACTGGGGGAAGGGAGGGAATGTAGACAGAAACCTCCCTGTTCAAGAGAGGGACAACAGAAAACACCAGGCGATGAACTGAGCAAGCAGAAATTGGGCAGTTTTGTATTGAGCGGGGATGCAAAAAAGTCCAGCTCAGGATGACCCCACCTGTCAAACAGGTCTTCGACTATGGAGGTCAGAAGCTCCCATTTGTGAGCCCTCATCCTGGACCTGCTTAGACTGTCAACCAGGATGTTTTGGACGCCTGGAACATGTACAGCGGCTAGTTCCAGGTTGTGCTGAATGGCCCAGTACCAGACTCTCATAGCCTCCCTACAAAGGGGTAGGAATGAGTCCCCCCTTGCTGGTTGACGAAATAGACTACTGACATGTTGTCTGTCTGAACCAACAGAGGTCCCGGAACAAGGTAAGTCTAGAAGGTCTGCATCGCATAAAGGATGGCCCTCATCTCCAGGACACTGATGTGGAGATGTGTCTTGCCCTCCGACCAGATCCCCCCAAGTTTGACGATGGGCCAAGTGGGCACCCCAACCCAGGCCGAGGCATTTGTAGTCAAAATCTGTTGTGGGAAGACAGCTCTGAAAGGAACCCTCTTGAGGGGATTGGAGGGTTTAGCTACCATTCTGGGGGCCGGCTCATGGGATTGGAGACCAGGACTGGCTGATCTAGGTCACTGGTGCACTAGTCCCACTGGGTTCGACAGGTCCATTGAGGTACTTTCATATGCAGGCGGGCTAGGGAAAATGTAGTTTTGGCCACCGCCATGTGTTTGAGGAGGCCCAGGAAGGACCTGGCTGAGATGTACAGGGAAGAGGCAACCAGCTGGGCATGCACTACCAAACATTCTGCTCTGTCTTGAGGCAGGAAGGCTTTGCCCAAGGACGAGTCCTGGACCAGTCCTATGTACTGGAGGTGCTGGCTTGGCAGGAGACAAGACTTGGGGAGATTCAGAGTAATCTCCAGAGTCTGGAATAACCAAAAGGTGGCTTCCAGGGTCTCGATCAACTGGGCCCTGAATGGGGCTGACAATAGCCGGTCATCCAAGTAAGGGAAACCATAATGCCCCTGTCTCCGTAGGGCCACAGCCACCACTGCCAGGCACTTGGTAAGGACCCGGGTAGCTGAAGAAAGACCAGAGGGGAGGGCCAGAAACTAGAAATGGTCCTTCTGAAAGCAGAAATAGAGGAAAAGACGGTGGGTCGGGAAAACCAGGACATGAAGGTAGGCATCCTGCATATCCAGTGAACAAAGTCAGTTCCCCTGGTGAAGAAGGGGCAGCAACCTGTGAAGAGTGACCATACTGAACTGCTTGTACTCCATGTACAGATTCAGGTGGCTAGGATCCAGTATCAGTTTCAGGTCCCTTGTCTTCTCGGGGACAAAAAAGAAGTGGGAGCAGAACCCTTCCCGCTCCTGCTGAGGAATGATCTCCAAGTCCCTTTTATAGCAAGGCCTGGAATTTCATGAATTAGGAAGATATCAGCCTGAGGGTAACTGGACTGCAAGGGAGGGCTGTCTGAAGGGATTTCCAGACATTCCAGAGTGTGCCTTCTTTCCACCATCTGAAGGACCCATTGATCTGAAGTTACAGTGCACCACCTGTCAAGATATAGGGAAAAGCGACCCCCCACCGCCTCCCCCAAGGCATCTGCTGTAGGAGGTGGGGTTAAGCAAGGAGTCAAGCAGTAGCACAGGAGGTAGGCAGAGCTGCTGGGGTGCTCTAGGAGCCTTCGTGGGGGATGCTCCAGCCGGCTGGGTGGAGGCCTTGTGCTTGAAGGCGCCTCTGGGCTGCTGTCTAGGGGTCCAACAAAAGGACGGTCGCTGGTTGGACCTAGGCTGAGGTAGGTACATAAACTATGCGAGCGCAAGGCTTTTCTTGATTCCTATAGTTGAAAAAATAGTGTCCTGGGATTCACTGCCAAAAAGGACAGATCCCCGGAAGGGTGCATCCAGAATTTTCGCCTGTACATCTAGCGCAAATCGTGACACCTGGAGGCAGGAGTGGTGGTGGATGCAAACTCCAGTGGCCGTCACTCGACCTGCAGCATCGACAGTGTCATGGGCGGCTTGGAGGACATGGCTGCCCACATCCGAGCCTGACATAAGGAGCTGCACCAATTGGGTTTTCGTGGGATCCGAAGGGAGGGCCTGCACAAGATCCAAAGCCTTGTCCCACAGAGCATTCTGATACTGCGCCATGTGGGCCAGATAGGTCTAGGTCCTGATGGCCAGCATGGCCGAAGCATAGACCTGCCTGCCAAACTGGCTGACCTGGCAAGACTCCTCATCAGGAGGGTGGGTGCTAAGATGCCTGGATTTCACAGTACGGTCATGAGCTACATTCATGACCACCGAGTCCACCTCTGGCTGCTCCCCAAAATAGGCTTTGCCGATGGGGCCATGATAAAGGCGGTCAGCCTTCTTGGCCAAGGCTGGAGTGGAGGAGGGACAGTTCCAGGTGGCCTTGGTGACATCTTCATAGGACTCAATGAGGGGTGGCACCACCAAGGGAAGAGTCTCTTTCCTACAGTGATATACTGCCAGCCGGCGAAGCTCTGGGTCCAGTTCCTCCATCTCCCAGCTCATCAAGGACTGAATATGCTTCATGACATCCATAAATGTAGGATTGTCAGGAGGGGACCTAGGAAGTTCGTTTGGGGTTTCAGGATCATCAGAAGGCCCCTTGGAATTATTAGAGTCCTCCTCCTCCTCCTCAGAATCCCTGCTGGATGGCTCACTTTCTGGGACCAGTGTTGGTGGTCGATGGTTCTCCTTGCATTGGTCTGTTCGAACCAGAGAGGGTACTGGGAACTGCTGCTGGTTAGGTCCTGCCTGGCCTGAGTTCTTAGGAAGAGGGTCCCTAGGAAGCGGAGAAGGGGGCCTCTTGGGTGCCTCTTTATCCTTCATGAAAGTCCAACGGAGCGAGAAAAGTGCACTGTAACCCACCGGTGCAGGTGGGTGATAAGGTGGATACAGATACTGAGGAGGTGGCGCCAGGTACCCCGGGGTCTGTCCCTGGGGTGTGGGGTACCCAGGCACAGGACCGAAAGGCATCGGGTAACCAGACATAGGCCCCGGAGGTGCCAGGTTCCCTGGCGTCAGTCTCTGAGGCATCGGGACCCTGGGCACTGGTCCCTCAGGCACCAGCTGGGGATTACCCGACGGGCCAGCAGGCATTGGCTGAGGCTTAGGTGACAATGGTTGAGGCGCTGGAGTAGACACCGGCAAAGCAGGTGTTGTTCGGATGGGTGAAGGCTGATGCCAGTCCAGCAAAACAGGTGCCGTCAGCCCCGAAGGGGAGGGGGAACCTGCATGGAGGAGCTAGCTCCCAACAGAGGCAGAGGCAACGCCTGCAGAGAGGAGGTGAGGGCTTATTTCCGGACGTTGCAAAGGGGTGCCAGTACCGGAGTCAGGAAACAACGCAGGCAAGACCAAGACTAGGGAAGTGATGGGCGAGGCCCCGCTGCCCACAGAAGAGAGCCCGGTCGAGCCACCTGGCTGAGGACCCGCCGGGTGTAAGGGCTTGGGGGGGCAGTTGACAGAGTCCAAGACCCCGAGGAGCTGCCACCTGAGACAGAAATGAGGGCGGTGCTGGATCAACAGGCAACCCCGTGGAAGTGAGGGCTGTCAAAGGAGGAGGGGGGGCCCCAGAGTCTGTCACTTGTGTGGGGACCGAAAGCGGGAAGCTGAGAGAGGACAGTCCCTGTGCTTGTCCCATGCTTATGCTTCCCAGATGATTTTTTCTCCTTCTGAGCGGGAGAAGAAGTCGAAGCCCCAAAGGCCGGGGAAGAGAAAAAGCCTTTCCCCTGGAGCTCCTTCTGCATCGCAGCTAACTTCTGCTACAGCAAGAAGCCTTGAAGGGTCTTCAAATGGCATCTCTGTATGGTCTAGTTGAAGTACTGGCAGGCCTCGGTGTCGTGGTCAGGGCCTAAGCAGAGCAGGAAAGAAAAGTGTCCATCCTTGGACGGAAGCTGCTTGCCGCAAACGTCGGACATCACAAGGAAGTGCGAGCTGGAAGAAGACATGAACAAGAAATTAAAACAGTTTAATTTTAAATAGAAAATACAGAACAACTGAAGAAACATGCAAAGCAAAATGGCAGTTGACTGAAGCAATCGTCTGTGAAGGTTCGACATGCGTGGTCAATGTTGGGAAAAGAACTGAGGTGGAGCTGGGGGACTGACCCTTTTATACCATAGGCAGACGTCAGCATGCTGAAGTTGGGGGTGGGCATTCCCTGTCGTACACTGCTAGCTAGAAGTTTTCCGTGTGGACCTGGTGCCTGCTGGCTTAGGCCTACTGGTGTTGCCTGCTGCAAGAGCCCCCTCGAAGTAAGATCTACCTTTTTTGAAGCCATGTTGTGTGCTAGAGAATGCTCCATCTTACCTAATGTTCTGAACCAGCACATCTTTTATGATGGACACAAACACCTTGCAGTTAACTGAGGTAAGGCTTACAGGTTTGTTATAACCTAGGCCCAGCCTCACCTCTCTCTCTCTTCTTGATAAGGGGGAAAACAATCTGTAAGGAATCCTAAAAGATACTGAAGAAGGTCCCAGCTGGAATCCATTTGAACTCCACTATTATATTACCCTCTGATGAATACTGTTCAGCCCTGGGATTTTCCTGGATTGACATCCTCCCCTAATTCTCAGTTTTAGTGCCAAGGTAGCTGCACTATACTTATGTTTTACCTAAGGATAATACTACTAATCTGTGACTACTGTGACAAAAAAAATAACTATTATTGTTGGGTACTACAAGCTTAGTCAATAGGGAACTATAATATTTCTAACAGATTTACAAACTCTTTAGCCACTTTGGTTCTCTATGCTGCTCCAGCTATTGTTGAAATCATAAGGGCAGTTCAACATGAATTTACAGACACTATTATAAATAATGTAGGTTAAGAAAAAAACAGAGGATTTTACAACTTATGAACACAAATCACTACAGTCCACGACTTGTAATAAAAGCTGCTAAGCAAACAGCTGTGTCTACCTATGAACGAATATGCTTCACTGACTGCTAAAATAGAATGCATGTAATTGCCCCGACTGCGTTTCATCCGTGTAATTTCTTAAAAGATCAATAACTCTATTGTTAACCACAAATTCACTGTTACTTACAAAAGAGTAAGAAAACCATGTGATGATCAGCACAAAGGGATGTTCAAGGCCTAAAGATATGTAAGATGACTCAGGCCAGAACTTATTTAGCTGTTGATTTATACTCTATAGCATGCTCTCCCGGGGGCACATCAGACAAGCAGATCTACCCAAACAATGATTTATCTATCAGTTGACTGCTGCTTGTTAGAGTTTAGAATTTAGATGATATTTCATTTTAGATATGATAAGCATTTTATTTTGTTTTACCGTTAATGTACTTGAGACATATCCATAACGAGGGAGTCTGGCCAAAAGTGCTACATTGCAGAATTGGAATCAGCCTATTCCCAAGTAAGCCCAGTACCAAAAATTAGATCTCTAAGTTACTTTAAAGGAGAAGACTACTGTATATTTCTGATTTGGATATGTCTGACGTATTTATTATACATTACATCAGTTACTGTACATATGTCAATAACAGACCAGTCATTTCTTCTGTTGCAACACATATCTAGAGTCTGAGGCTCTGACACAAGGTAGTAAAATGTCAAGCAAGCAGCGTCGGACTGGCCTGCCCGGATACCCGGAAATTTCCAGGTGGGCCCCCCCTCATTACGGTACCTACAAATACGCCATTTCGCATGGGGCGCAACAACAACAACGCGGCGCGGTCACTAAACTGACTCATTTAAGTCATTTCTTAATTCTGCAGCCATGGGGGGGGGCACAACAACACTAACGCTAAGCGCCGACCTAGTCACCCGGGCGGGGTTGGGCCTCTTTGTTGCAAGCGTAGACGCCTACTTTGAAATTGAATCCGCATCCGCTTCAGCTGCATGTAGGTTGCGGGGGAGGGGGGGTCGTCGTCAGACGTCTCGTCTCGGCACAGCCACAGGCTACATTCACAGATCAGATGATGGTACCATCCCTAATGGCAGCATCAGGACGTCACTAGTCTGTCGCTCAAATGATGACATCACGGCATGCGACGCGACGGCCGGGCACTTAAAAGGACCCCTGCAACACCATTTGGTCCTTTTCCAGCACGCCACTCGGGGAGTGAGGACTGAGAGTCAGAGTCTACTAAAACTGCAGTGCCACTTACTGCTTAGCGTCATCGGCCGTCGTCGGTAGGACGTGTGGAGACTGTGGAGTCGTTTCTTTCTTTGTCCCGCGGTCGGTCCGTCGTTGGCGTTTAAAGTCAAAGAGCCGGTGCGCGGTCTGGTCGAGTCGAGGAAGGTCAGGCCTAAGGCGACGGAGCACTGGGAGCAGGTAAGGCTTTGGAAGTTTGGAACAATGATTTGATTTTGAACACGGTAACACCAGTGGGCTGGATATAGACTAGATCTGATAGCCATAGTGATGATTGATCGACAGCCTTTTTCCCAGGTCTTCATTCCCCTTCAGTTACTGTGGGTCCCATTATTCCCTTATACTGTACCTGCCCTACCCAAGCTTAAATCCCATCACAGTCTTGGCTTCAACGCCTCTCTCATGCCCTCTACTGCTGGATTTTATGTGGGGCTGATGTTCCCAAATCAAACCAATCACCTTCTTTAAGGAGGTGACCAGGAGGTGGGCAGGGCAGAACTGTAAACATAGTCTATTTGGACTTTAGCATGGCCTTTAACACTGCAGTGCATGATACACTCCTTGGCAAAGTACACCTGTGCTGTATACAACATGAGGCATACACAAGGCAGATGACTACACCTATGGTAGAGTCCTTCATTCCAGGGTTGCTCACCACCCTCAGGCTGAAGCTGGCAGAAGATGGGGCATTCTTGGTGGCAGACTTGGTATTATGGAATTACCTCTGCTGCCTGTTCATCAGATTATGGGTTCAAGGCACTCCAAATTACAGGTTTTGAAGGGTGTGTTTTGATTTGCATATCCTGCCCCATCAGTTAATTCTGTCCTTGATTGTATATATTTTTCCTGTTCTATCATTGGTAGACCAACTCGTCTGTATTTTTAGGGCAATTTATGTGCTATTATTTTGAACTATTCTGTATGATGCACTGGGTTTTAGAATGGCATCAAATGGGAAAGCATTCTATCCTGTGCTAAACAGTTCCAGATAATGCAAAAAACTCCAGAAAACCACAGCTTTAGAAATATTTCCACTGACATTTCAAATGTTTTCTGCATTAGCCTTCCCTTTTCACAATAGAAACACAAAACAACCACGCACTCTCAGAATAATGGAGCGAGTGCTTGCTTAAATTAAACTAGGCACAGAATACAAACAACAGCTATAGACTTGTTCCTATTTCATTGCCCACCCACCCTTCCTGTTATGTCCCCTCACCCTTCCTTGTGTAACCCCCACAAATAGGGGTTCCTATAATGTCTTCCTGGGCTGCCTAATGCACACTTTTAGGATGGTGTCCTGTGTTCAGCAGTTCTAATCGTCTGCATGAAAGTGCTCCAGTAAGCCTCATGCCTGTCTCTTTAAGAGAACGTCTAATGTGTTAGAAAATCAGTCTTGGCTGGGTTTGAGTGATTTAAAGCTCGCAACCGGCCAGACAGTCCATTTTTCTGCTCCATTCTGCAGTCGCTACTTGCGCAGAGGGAGCCCTCTTAGAAACTGTGTTCGTTCACTGTTTATCTGTAATAATAATAATAATAATAATAATATAGGAGTTAGTCTAACCCTTCTATTGCAGCTTGAGCTTTTGGATAAGAGCCACCATTTTGGTTCTGGACTGCCAGAGTCGGACCAATCGAATCTCAGGGACCTAAAATGGAGCTCGTCATCAGTGATATTGTGGGACTGAAATTCTGTAGTAATTGTAGTTTTAAGGGTTTGGCACCTTAATGGGCGTGAAGGGAGCCCATTCTGTGACAGACAGTTCCTCAGCCAACCGAACCCTTTGGATCTCAGAGGACATACCCAGAACTGCTTGAGCAGAAGTCAGTCAAGAGTTGGAGTTTGGAGAAAACAGCTTGAGCCATCGAGCAGCGCTCCTGCTAGGAGCAGAGAAGAATCGTCGGGAAGGCTCTGCTGGCCTGCCTGTCACATCTTCCTGTGTGAAGTATTGCCTTGAGTGTGAAAGTCCACCAGGAAAGGTCAAAAAAAGCCAAGGTGCCATTTAATCTGCTTCCCTGTGCTTTGCTTTTTAGATTATGCTCTGGCTACTGCTCACCAAAGCTGGTAATACTCAAGGAGGATAGAAAATACCTGGTCTGGTAATGTGTTAGGTAAACAGTAGTTGTATGGCTGATAACTCGGCCGAAGTTCCACCTGACAGCATATACAAAAAAGTAATATAGTAGTCTTTATAAAGTCTAAGTCTGGGATCAGCCAGGAGCATCTGACCCACCTTTAATCTGGACTCTCTTCCCTGGGTCACACAAGTGCTGTCCCCTTAGTCATTTTCCTGGCTCCCCTTCAGTGTCTCGGAACAGCAAAGGGACCTGCAGTCTTGGGGTAGGGGAGGTCCTTCTCCAGTGCTGGGGTAGTCCATGTTTGACCTAAACTGGTCCCACACCCCTAAACCTTTGTTGCCAAGGACTGGATTTCCGATTTCTGTGTCTGGCCACTCATGGTGGAGGAGACGGAGCTGATCTGTCCATGCGTAGCCTTCTCCATGCGCAGCAGGTAGAAGCACTGGGACCTGAACCTCAGGTCAAAGAAGGCGAGAGGAAAGGGTTCAGGCAACTATGGAGGTAGGCCAGGAAGGTGGCGTAGGGTGAGCCTGCACGATAAATTCGTGGAAGGAACAAGGGATATAGATGAACTCAGCCAGTCCAGACTATCAATGGTTTTCAGAACGTGGAAAGGGAGCCAACAGATGGCAAAGACCACCACCAAGGTGCTGATAATCTTGAGGAGCCGTTTCTTTTTCTGATCCTCTTTCTTGAGGTTCTGGAAGTGTTGGGTGATGGTCCTTCCAATGAAGCAGTAGAAAATGGTCATCAGGAGGAAGAGAAGGATGAAGCCAAGCAAGGTGGTGCTGAGACCCAGACCTGCCATCCAGTAGCGCTCCTCCTCTTTTTTTTGCAAGGCCACTGAAGTCCATGTCGCATAAGGTGGTGTTATAACTATCCTTGGTCTTGCGAAGGATGAAAGCAGGCAGAGCCAGTATCGCAGCCAGGGTCCAGATAATTCCCAGGGAGACCAGCATGGTGTTCCTGGACCGGAGCCGGGAGCTGGACAGACAGCGAACAACTGCCAAGTAATGGTCAAAGCTCAGACAGGTCAGACAGAAGACGCTGGCATACATGTTGACCAGAACAAGGTAGGAGCTGAGTTTGCACAGGATCGAACCAAAGGGCCAGTGGTAACCCAAGGCTGTGTACACTGCCCACAATGGCAAGGTGACCACGAAGGCCAGGTCAGCCAGAGCCAGGTGGCCTATAGGGTGTCAGCCGACCTCCGTTTTGGTTTGGACTTCACACCGTGAAGATGACCACTCCGATCCCGGACAGGCCGAGGGCGAACACCGTCATGTACATCACCGGGATGATGGAGGAAAGGCTCCCACTCCAGTGTCGCAATCCAGTATTGTCATTATAGTCATACTCGTAGGGGTCCGTATAATTATCATCTCAGATGTTGCCATGCCAGTGCCTTTCCTACACTTGAGTCCGCTGCCAGGTATATAGATGCAGAAAGCTGCAAATGAACTCACTGCTACCCGAGCCTCTATTTAAGCTGCTTTTTCAGCTTTTTCTTTTCCCAGCCCCCGGGCCAGCCCCTTCCCCAGAACACACGTGGTAACTCAATCACTACCCACCAACATTAAACAATTAGAGCCTTCCTGCTACTATTCCTCTCCCCCACCCCCAGCTCTCACCTACTACAGTATCTCCGACTCCACTGCAGAACACCCCCCAAACACCATTTCTTTTTCTACCTTATAAATGTGCCATTGGCCTTTGCTCTGTCAGTGGCCTAGCTATTCATACTCATTTGTATTGCTCCCTTATGCCTATTCCACGCCTGTTTGAAGCCCTGCACTGTATTCATAGCCACCACTTCTTGAGATAGGCCATTCCATGCATCCATGCATCCACCACCCTTTCTGTGAAAAAGAATTTCCTCACATTGCCCCTTAATCGGCCTCACTCTAATCTCATGCTGTGTCCTCTTGTCCTGCTATGTTCCTTATATTGAAACATGTTAGACTCTTTCACCTTGTTAATGCCCTTAAGGTGTCTGAATGTTTCGATCATATTACTTCTCTCCCTCCTTTGCTCAAGGGTATACATATTGAGGTCCGTTAATCCTCATATGTTTTCTGATGCAGTCCCTGCACCACTTTGGTTGCTCTTCTCTGGTCTGCCTCAATTTGGTTAATGTCCTTGTGAAAGTGTGGCCTCCAGTACTGGACACAATACTGCATTTTGGAGCGTGTCATACACAACTCCAAAATGCATTGGCTTACAGGGGGTGCGGGTTAGTAGGGAATTCAAGGATGCATGGGACAGACTTAAACCATTCCTAGGGGGGGTAGGAGGAAGTAAGCTGTTTAACAGGATCTGCATCTTATCTGTTAGGTAGGAAAATGGGCAGACTAGGTGGGCCTTAATATCTGCCGTCAAATTCTATGTTCCTATGTTTCAGCTGAACCGTTTAACAGTACTAACAGTACTACCAAGCACGCTCACCCTCGGCTGGTTCGGTCGATGAGAGCTTGATACAGGTTCCGTTCCGGTGCTTCTCGTGGTCAGTTCGTGACTTCGTGGAGGACAGAAATCCAGGATTGGAACCAGATTTTTCCTGCAAGACACTGAACCTGAGCAGACTGTGGCTGCCCCACCACATATCCAGGCAGCATCTCTGGACCCAAAAATCAGCTTCTCCAGGGTAAGGTAAGAATTTAACTTTCAGATGCATTTTAACATTTAAGCTGGAGACTGTGCAGTGGATCATATGGTTGTGTTAATGTGGTGGTGGATGGGACCAGGAGGGTCGTCACTGGGGGTGGGGTTGGGTTGTATTGTAGTTGGCTAATGCGACGAGTCAGTTACGGGCCTGTGGAGGGGCATGAGTCGTATGCTGGCAATGCTGCTGTGGGGAACAAACCAGTTTCAGTGCCTGGACTGGGAGGTGTAGTCACTTATGAGCCTGTGTGTGTGGGGGGGGGTGAGACTCGTATGCTGCTCTCTGTAAGCAAACAATGTTGGTGCATGGGGCTGGACAGTGGGAAAGGATTGGGGTCCAGGCCAGGCTGCTCCACCAGTTAATGGTATAATGGTCAGGTCAGGCAGTGTTCCTTGCAGATTGAATCTGGGCTGGTGACGAGCAGCCTGCTTGTAAATCTCCTATTTGAAAAACCAAGTGCACAGCAGCAGCCGGGGGGTAATGGGACAAGGAAGGGGAAATTGGGTTCTGGTTTTCCTGGCCTGTCTGAGCATGGAGTGGAGACTGCTGTATGGGCTGGAATTCTGGACCATCAAGTAAGGTAGTAATGTTAACTTGTGTTGGTGCAGGTGCTGGTGGAAGAAAATGGGCCGTGGACCCCCCGTCACCACATGTGGGTGGGTGGGGGGTGGGTGTATGGTGCGGTGGGTGTGGGGGGTATGGTTGATTGACGGAGCCTAATCTCCTCATAAAGTAATAGCTTTATTTTATTTTCATCTTTCTGTGGGGGTGGTGGAGCATCTCAGGAAGTTTAAAATAATTACAGACAGTTGCTAATATGATGTTGTGCATTACTTTTTTTAAGTAATTTTAAAGTTTCAGAGAATAAGGACTTTAAAGGGCTGTGCAGTTCACGTCCTGCTTCTGTTTAGATGTGTATCGGACCTTTGACTTGGATTTTTCATTCCTTGATTTGGCAATCCCTACTCTTCTCTGGACTACCTTTCCCCCACTCTGCTGTATAGCAGGGTGACTCTATGCTTATCCCATGCACTTTACTGAATCCCTGTACTGTTCACTTCCACTACCTCCATGGTAGGCTGTTCCATGGATCCACCACCCATCTGGTGAAGTAATGATGCTTTATGCTGCCACTTAGTCTACCCATTCGAACCTCATGTCATGCCCTCTCATTCCTCTGCCTCTCCTTTTCTGAAAGATGCTAACCTCCAGTGCCCTCTTTATTCCATTGAGATATTTGAAGGCTTTCTCGTATTGGTGTGTTCTCTCTCTCTCTCTATTGAGGTACTGTGCTCTCTCAGTCGTATATGCCTTTTTTAAGTCCCATTACCATCTGTGTCCATTGTGGCATAGATTTGCCATGAATCCACTGGAAAATGGTTGGCGGTGTACTGATGTGCCATTTGGAAATGGTTGGCATTACCTCCTGTTTTTGCTTAGAGCTTTTGCTATGCTATACCAGCATCTAAAACCCAGTTTCAAAATGTCTTCATTTTCATGGAAAATGAGTTCAAGATCACGCCCAATGCCTCCGCTATCATGGAGTAATGTGGGGGGGGCGTTCTTGGGGTTCTCTTGTGTATAGAGAAAGGAAATTTGTTTAGTGGTACTGGGCAACCACTCATGTTGTTGCATAATTGTCTGCCATATAATTCAACTCCGGATTACTGTAATGGGCAGGTAAAAGCAGCAGGAACAGAGTGGACTGTGTGGTGACTGACAGACTGAGCTTGGCGCAGCACATCACTGGCAGTGTAGCTTGACCAGAGGAGCAGAACTAGCAAAGGTAAATCTGGTTGAATTTTGAGTTCAGTTATTTGTCCTTTCTGGTTCTGTTTGTTGCGTGTTTGTCGTGTTCTTTTGAAGTTATTGCCTTTCAGATAGAACAGTTGTGGAGTTGTCTGGAGGATCACCTTATTGCGTGGTAGAAATTGGTCTTCATGATGTCGGAGCTGAGCAAAGTCAAATCTGGTGCACAGAAACGGAAACTGGCTAACTTGTCTGCACTGGTGGCAGCATCAAGTGATCCAAAACAAAGGAAGCTATCGCTGTTTACATGCATACAAAACAAAGCTACTACCCCGCCGAACAAAACTAGTCTTGAGGATGCAGCTGAAATACAAGGTGGACAAATTGTGGCTCACTGTGTGAGCAGCTGCACTGCTAGTCAGAATCTAAATACTCAGCAAATACAGCCAGTGGATTCTGCAAGGGGGACAGTTGTGCCACTTGATGTTGTGAAGAATCAAAATCCCTATTTTCAATGCCCCAAAAGCTCTGCCTCACAACATGAAAAGGTTGCCTTTGTACAAAGGCATCCAGTTCAGCCAGGATTCGCAGATGTTAAAGTCCTACCGTACAAACCGTCAAAAATCTACACAGATTCTTCCTGGGAGCAACAAAGTTATACCAAGGAACTGGGTCACTGTACAGGTGGTTGACTGTTTGGTGCATTCTCTCCACTGCAGTATCTGCATGGCATTTTCAGATGTGGAAACTCGGTTTGTTACAGGATACCAAGACTTTAAGCACATCTACCAAGGCATGATAGAACATGAGGATTCCAGAGCTCACAATGCAGCTGTGGATGCGTATCTGGCCTGTTAGTGGATGCTGATGTTGAAAGCTGGTGAACAAAGATATGGTTGCAAGTCGGAGGAAGCAAGTCCAGCAGAACATAGATGTCATGCGGAGAATTATTGAAGTTGTCAAGTTTATTGGGCGCCAGTGCCTGCCATATCGTGGAAAAGACGAAGCTTTATACAGTGTGCAGGACCCATCACTTAACCATGGAAATTTCTTGAGCTGATTCTTCTGTTGTCCCAATTTGATGTTCCTCTGAATACACACATCCAAAAAGCAGTAGAGCAGAGCAAGAGAAGGAAGCAGAGAATGGAGAAAGAAAAGGACACTTCAGAAGCGCGTGGCCGTGGAGGGCTGATTACCTTGCTGTCAAAGACCACCGTAAATCAAATTATCGAGATTATTATGCAGATAATCAGAGACAGCATTGTAAAGGATGCTATGGACCAGAAGATCAGCATTCAGATGGATACCACACAGGACATTGGTGTGACTGACCAAGCGGCTATCATTCTACGGTATGTGAAGGACCTTAAAGTTCATGAGCGTCTCTTTGCTGTGGTTGAGGTGCAGGACACTTCTGGACAAGGAATGCACAAGGTTTTAAAGGAGAACTTTGAAATGCATGGACTCGATATGAAGAACATCGTGGGGGAGTCATTTGATGGTGCAGCCAACATGCGGAGCGAGTTTGTGGGGTTACGAGCTTTGATAAAAAGGGATTCACCAAACAGTGTCTATACCTGGTGTTATGCACATGTTCTCAATTTGTGTGTCTCAGATTGTAGTGAAGCAGTTGTGGAAGCAAAGACATTATTTGGTTTGCTACAAAGGACATCCGTCTTCATTAGTGAATCGCACAAAAGGATGACTATATGGAAATCTAGCATTGATGGTACAGGACAGGACAAACTCAGACGGCTTCAAAAGATTGGTGAAACCAGATGGTGGGCAAAACCCAGAGCACTGGCATGCATCTTGAACATATGAAAACCAAGAGAAGAATCTGTATGTGTCACTCCTCCAGACTTTGCTTTTATTAGTACCTCTGGAAAGTTTGATGCTAAAGCTGCCAGTGAGGCAGATTCACTGCTTGACAAATGGAAGAAGTTTGGCGTCATTTTGATAGCCTTTGTGTTCATGAAGATCTTTACAGTAATTGGGCCAGTATCAAAGTATCTGCAGACTAAGGGACTAGACTATCTTTCGGCATGGCGCATGGTGGATCATGCTAAGATGGAGTTGCAACAGTCTGAATTTATAAACATCCAGCAAAAAGCTTCTAACTTTGTTGCTGGAAGACAAGAAGAAATTGATGAGTTGGGTATTGAGATTGACCTTGAGGATCATCTGCCAAATAAAAGGGTAGCCAGGAAGAAGAGAATGCCAGGGGAAAATGTCAGTGACGAACGAGTGGCAGATCCCATGAAGCGATTTGAATGTGAAGTGTACACTCGTATTATGGATCAAGTTCGGATGAGCTTAAATGATCGCTTTGATAACAACAAGCAACTGATTCTGGATACCAGCTGCATGGACCCACGTCACTTCGAAAGTATAATTCAAGGTGGCATACCAGATGAAAGTCTGCAGAAAGTGGCATTCTTGGCAGAAGTAGACCGTAGCAGACTTAAACTGGAGTTGTTAACGTTTGCTAAAATATTCAGACGACTGCAAAGATCACTGCCTGAAGAATACACTGCGGATGTGTTGACAGAGGATGTTGACTTTCATGACTCCGAAGACTCCGACACTCGTGATCGTGAAAGTGAAACTAGTGACCAGAATGAGCAACAAGAGAGAAGAGATTTGCCAGACAAATGCAAGTCCTGCAAAGAATGCCTAATGTGCTGTTATAAAATTTTGGCACAGTACAACATGCACTCGTCTGCATTTTCAACCTTGTTCGTTGTCTACGAGTATTTGTTGACTCTATCGTTTACCCAGGTGTCCTGTGAGAGAGCTTTCAGCAAGCTAAAGATAATAAAGACTCGACTGCGCTCATTGCTGGGACAAGAGAAACTGGAGGCATTCATGATTATGGCCATTGAGAGAGACCTTCTTGATGGAGTGCGCGCAGAAGATGTCATCCAGAAACTAATTCAACGATCTGAAGCATGCAAGCGAGTACTGTCACCCTGACACTGGAAGGCTACTGCTACTGTCACTAGAGGGCCAAAGCTGGATGCTGGGTTCAGGTACCCAGGTCCAGAAGGATTCAATGGATTAGACTGGCTACTGTGGGGGCGCTGTGGAGCCGAGCTAACTGGCAGCAAAATCTATCCGCTCCAAATCTTACTCTAAAATCAAATTAACCATTGGTAGACAGAAATTCAGGCTATTTTGAGAATCTGAAAGTACCATTGGGAAGTACGCTATGGGTAGTCCTCGTAAAGAGAAAGGCGGCGGTCCGGAAGGAAAAGCCACAGGATCCTCTCACTCTGCTAGGACGAATCTGACTGTACAGGCCTCATCCACCACGGAACCCGAAGAGACCTTTATTGTTGATTGGGACAAAACTGCAGAGGCAGATATCTGGTCTCTGACCTGAATTCAAAAGTGGATGCATACAATTCCCGACTGACTGTAGTTGAAACATCCATGGAATAAACTAAAAGTGAGATGGAGGAAGTCAAAAAACAGAGAAGGCCATGGTAACTACCATGAACCTGATCAAGGAAAACACGCACTTTCGGGCTAGGTTACAGACACTCAAACCAGGCTCAATCCATGCATATTCGGATTTTAGGAATGCCCGAGGGGATAGATCACCTGGTGATGTTTATCCAAGAGTGGCTTCAAGAGAAACTGTCTGTGGAAGAACCCCTGGCACATTTTGGCTTGCAAACAGTGTACAGAATTGCACCTTGAGGATACAGGTCAGATTCGGACCACACACACTCTACTTTTGGTGACAGACAGTGTTGGGACTGGAGACCACATTCTGAGATTGGCCCGTCAGTGGGTTCTCTAATGCAAGATGAAAGGGCAGTTTATTTATTTCCTGATCTAAGCTATGCGACTCTCATGCGCCGGAAAAAGTTTGATGGAATTAGAAGGCGACTTAGAGAGAATCGTATCCCTCACACAGTGCTCTTCCCTGCCAGGTTGCGAGTGGTATATAACAGGAAGGTCTGTCTGGATATTTTCAGACGGTGTGAGTGCCTTTATATGTATTTCAGCCTTTCCGGCTGAGCTTTGCTCCAGACTATTCGGTTTTTCGAGCCATTATTAAATAATTGCTTAGTGCTGGAAGGCTTTCTAGGAGCCCTAGTGTAAAATGTGATGTCAATTTTTCAATATCTTGTTAAATCCAGTTGGAGATTTTGTAAAATTCTGGGCTTTGAGTAAATATAGTTAAGCGTTGATTTAGCTGCCAGATTTCACTTTATTTTAGGAACTACCTTTAGGTTTTTAGTATGCGCCAATACCCTGAGTTCAGGCAGGCAAAGCTGTCCTTTCTGTGGACTTTAGTTTTTTGTGTTTGAATAAAGTCCTACTGCTCATGTGCTTAACTTATGCAGCATAAGTCTTGATATATTTAAATCTGGCTATTTAGTTTTCCCCATATGTGGTATCAACATATCCTTGATGCACTAATCCTATGTTTAAAGGGCTGCGTCCCTAAAATTGATTTATGTATGGACTGTCATGGATACAATGTTTTGTGGCTTTGATATAAAGCAACTGAAAATCTAAAAATAAAGTATATAAAAATTAAAAAAAACTGGCTACTGTTTGCTACCTGGAGTAGTGATCATGTCTGAACTGAAGAAAGGGATATTTACCATGCTGGTCTTCGCTGTAATGTGAGCTGAGTGCATGCAGAAGAGATCCTCAAACGTAATTGCGTGGAAGTATACATTTTTAATTTCTTCTGACTAAAAACCATGGTATGCACTGTTCTGGTTATTGGTTTTGTTTGTATGGAGACCTTATCATTGAATTTGTACTTTTATACTTTGTATGTGGTAAAACAGATGCACAGTTAGTTTATGAAAATAAAATTACACTCAGGACACTGTTGGCAGACTTTAATGTATAAGTGATCAAATGACAATGAAACACACAATGGATACACAGTTCTGTTTTATTAAAATACAAATTACATGACACTGTGGACAGACTAAAGTATAACTGATCAAATGACAATGGGAAGCGTACAACAGATTGTACTGTGCAGCTAATGTTTAGAATTAGGGAAAGTGTAGGGAAAGATTAGGATAGATCTACTTCTGTAACAAGCTGAGTCAAGGCCCATTTTCAAGTCTTTCCATGCAAACCCTTTTTCTGAACTCTTTCTTACCATGGCTGGGCCTTTGACCACCTTACCCCCCACCCTCAGTTGCAACATCCTGGCAGCTATTTCCCTGCTTTAGGTAACTTGAGCACCAGCATGGCCTCCCTTCACTCTGGCACTATGCATTTTTAGTTTGCCCAATTCATCAATTTCTATGCTAGTTCATAAGAACTATCACCAACCATTTTATATGTGCTGCAATTAAACATATACATTGTCACCCTCACTAATACCACCTGTGCTTTTCCTCTTCCCTTTTACTCTGGTTGCACCTGGCTGGAAATGTGCCATGATTCGGTGTGCATAGTACCAATTTGATTAAATTCATGTCACACAATACAGTGCAGTTTAATACAGCAGCACTAACATCAATATACAATAGAACACTGTTACACTGTTTACACCTCTAGATGGCATTCAATTGTCCTTTTGAGTCTGACGTTTTTGGTTGCATCTGATTTTATTGCCTTTGTAACCAGTCCTGAATCCCCCTTTACTCTGCAGCTGCTGCTCTTTTCACACTGCCCGAACATTCTGTGACATCAATAACACCATTCGAGACCATTCAGATGTATAGCATAGAAGTGGGGTTATTAAGGCCATAGAACACTTACACATGACTCAGTAGCTGAGTGAAACTGTATGCAAGTAGATATGAGGGGACCCAAAGCAAAATTAAAAATTTTTCAAAACTTTGTGAAAATGCCTTGGTGGAAACTTTTCACTGTGTATATAATTAGCGGACACCAATCTCTTCAGATGAGCGCAACCTCATTTCTGTCTTAAGGCAGAGCATTGTGAGTTGCTGCCTCGTGTTCCTTTATTGGGGCTAACAATAGTACTGTAACAATCATGTTGGGGGCACATAGGCTGCTTTTGGCAGAATCTTAGCATAACACACATTGCACTGCACTCTTTTCTCCTGTTCACATCATGTTGCCTCACAAATTGCTCAGAAAGGGAAAGGGTAGGGCCTCAACCTCCGGAGGTGCCTTGCCGGGGCGTTGAGCTTAACCATTGATTTTGTTTGAAAGGGGAATTCTCTGCTCACCTGCAGCCATGTAGCTGGATAAATGTAATGTTGCAGGATCAGTTAATGAAACAAGTATTGCTAAATTGGTAACCTGCTTTCCTGCAGTATTGCTGCAGGGTGGGACTAACAGGTCATGGCTAGCAACATTTTGCAAGGTGTCAGAGTTCACTTTAAATCAATGGGACTGAAGCCTCGAAATAATGAATATACATTTTCCAGTAATGTAATAGCTTTCTTCATAGTATACAATAGCTTTCTTCTGAATAGAATACATGCTGACATCTTGTACTTGTCTACAGCATGCCATGGTTGGGGGGCCCCCCATGACCCTAACAGGGCCTCCCCTACCAGTACCAAGGCCCCCCTGGGCCAATTTCCAGGTGGGCCCTTTGCTTCCCAGTCCGACCCTGCAAGCAAGCCTTCATTTACATACAAATGGGTCACTTGTAATACAGCCCCTCCCATTCCCTGATGTCACTGCAGCAACAGTGCGAAGTACACATAAAGGTATCAATGCTGTCTATCCTGATTTTAGTTTAAGTTTGCAATGGCTTAAGATAGTTCTGTCATGCAACTCACACAGGGAGTAGTACTTGTAGCCTTAATACTTCTTATGTAGAGCAAATAATACATCTAATAGTATTTCATTCACAGGAAACATAATCTGTCTCTGTACTGCTCATTTCTCTCTGTGAGACAGTTGCACCGTGTTGTGGAAAGCAGCAGAAAGAATCAAACAGACAGTCAAGTAGTCAATCTAGCAGTCAATCAGTATTGAACCAGGTGAACACCCTTAAGAAGATTCATTAACAAGGTAGGTCTGAGCAGTTTCCCAAATGATCACACAAAACTGAATTCCTCCTTTGCACAAATTATACACCCCCCTTTCTGCAGCCTGAAAGTGGAGAGCTAGATCACTTACTTTATAAAGTGTATTGTTTTACATTTCAAATGCTCCTTACATCTGGGTTTCTGACTGGAAATACCAAGACACATAATGCATATGACATGGGAGGAATGAGCCAAGTAAATACAGAGCACTGCAAACACTGAGACTGATTAGTTTACCTACAACAGCTGAAGTGTAGCATCTGATTTGTGAGGGACATCCTACTTCCAAATGCTGGTATTACAAAAGGGAGGGGGGGCTGCCACAGCTTGTTTTTGGTACCTTCAAAGTTAAGTGCTGTAGCTCTCACATCACTGCTAATGATTTATAATGGGAATGGGGGCACTTTTAAAGTCATGGACCTGAGGGGCCATCATAGTTCCCAAGGAGGTTAGGGGAACCCGTTAAGGGCTAGAGAGTAAGGGACTTTAGTAGGATTTTAACCATAGTTTCCCCAGTTCTTGTGCCTGTGCTTTAACAAATATATTACCCTTCTTCCATATGCTGCAGCTCATGTTGTCCTGGTAACCTATGCCTTGTTATAGCTGAACTCTTTATTGCCTTACATCAGCCATCCAATCATTGACTGCCTAGTTACAAAGGGAAGGGGGCATTTTTGCAAGATTGTATCTCACTACTGGTGTCAATCACAACAGAGACTGCTAACACACACAGAACATAATACAACAGCTGTATAATACCACTTAAGACTCTTGTTGTACCCAGAGTTATTTATTGGGTAAACTGTTTTTGCTAACAGAAATATTAACACAACATGTACAGGCACTTCCTTATAGGCATACTGTATATACATGTCAAATCAGTGCTGCATCACACTCATATGGTCCTAGTTCCTATAAGACCTGCACTTCAGGATGTGCACAACACTTAATGGGTTCCCCCCATTACTCAAGTGGGGAACCAAACATTGTGGGTTCTGTTTACTGGTGGAACAGCATTTAGTGCGGCACCATTATCTGTTGCTCTGATGACATCATCCTCCAGCAGCATTGATGGTAAAATGGAGGACAAACACATTGATAACTTCTGGGGGCTATATATTTTTATGTATAATCTAGATTTGGACAGCAATAGGACTGCTGGTAACTGGAGGAGGCACACAACAGTTACACATAAGGAGTTGGGAAAATATGGGTGTGAAACTATGGGAGACTTCCCCTTTAAGAGATAAAAGTTATTTTTTAATGCTGATTTCACTCCCTGTTCAAAAAGTCAGTTTCAGTGAAGAGCAGCTGATGATGTCATAACCAGAACTCACAGGCTAGCCCACCGTGTCAGCAACCTTATAGGGCTTACTTCTCCAAAGTTTTAGAAACCGTAGTTGTAGTTGAAAAAAAAATTGACACATGGTTGGGTGCTGTGCGTGCATTTCCAGAATGTTCAGATGCATGGTACTGTAATTTGGAATGTGGCAGGAGATGGTTTTAGAATGCAGTGCTGGAGAAAGCTATGGAAATTGTGGGACATGCAATCTCAGAATGTGGCAGAAATGTACAATTTCCCAATGTGGTGGGAACACAATCTCGGAAAGCGACAGGGACATAAAACTAGGAATTTTGTCAGGGACTGACAATTTCAGACTATTGTAGGAATACATACTGTTGGAATGTAACAGGATACACTATTTTATCCTGAAACTGCTTGCCCCTGCCACATTCTAGAACTGCATGCAACCATCACATTTCATGACTGCGTGTCCCTGCCGCATTCTAACACAGTGCTTTCCTGCCACATTCGAAAAGTGCAAATCCCAACCACACTCTAGAGCTGTAGATCAATGTATGCCACATTCTGAAAATGTTTCCTGGCCATATTCCAAAATTATGTCACCGCTACATTCCGAAACTGTGTCCTGCTACATTCCAAAACTGCATATCCAAGTCACATTCTGAAATGGTCTCTCTCAGCCACATTCCAAAACTGTGCATCCTTGTCACATTCTGAAATTGTGTCACCACTACATTCTAAAACTGTGCATACCCATTACATTCCAAAAATGCTCATTCTCACCATTCCAAAATTATGCACTTCTGCCACATTCTGAAACTGCATTTCCTAGCAACATTTCAAAACTGGATGTCTCCACCACAATCTAAATTTCTGTATCCCAGCCATATTCTGAAACTGTACCTTCCTGCCACATTTAGAAATTGTGCATCACTGCCACATTCCAAAACTGCCAGTCATCACATTCTGAAAATGCACACACTACCACCATATTCCAACATTGTGCATACCCACCACATTCTGAAAACAAACTCTAGCCAGAGCCGATACGGCTGCTGCGAGCTTGTTCGGGCGCCGAGGAAGGAGCGCCATGGAATGCCATCAGTAAGATGGAGATGGCAGCGGCAACGCAACTGTGCATGTGCGGCACTCATGCATGCACAGTTCGTTGATTGGCAAAATGCCATTCCAAAGATGGCAGTGCCGGCGGAACTGCACATGCGCAGTTCTTTGCAATGTGGAAGTGGTGGATGACACAACAAACGTGCAGTCCTGCCGAATGCATTGCAATCGTCATCGCGGACTGTTTCTAATGTTTTGGAGTGTCGGAAACTACAGTTCTGACACTTCAAAATGGAAGGTGCCACAGTCGGCCATTTTTTGAGCCACCAATGGCAAAACGGTTGCAGGCGTAATGAGTGTCCCTGCCACTGTATGAAATTGCATGTCTAAGCCAGATTCTAAAACTGTGCTTCCCAGCCACATTTCAAAATTGTGCATCCCCACCATATTCCAAAAGTGTATGCATCCATCACATTCCAAAAATGCAGTTTCCTGCCGTGCTCCAAAATTACTCATCCCACTACATTCCAAAAATGTACATCCCCAACACATTCTGAAATTGTGCATCACCACCACATGCCAAAATTACACACCCATGATACATTACAAAACTGCATATTCCTACCACGTTCCACAACTACACATCTCCCACATTTTGAAATTGTGTTTCTGACACATTCTAAAATTTTATGGCACTGCTACTTTCTGAGTTTCAGTGTCCATGGCATATCTTGAAACTGTATGCCCCAGCTACTGTCTGAGACCATGTCATCGCTGCATTCCAGAACTGCAACTGGTGGCATTCTGAAATCATGTTTGTCAGTGCATTCCAAGCCCCGCCATCACATTTTTAAGTACATCTGCCTTCGCACATTATGCAGGGGTCAAAATTAACATACACAGCTTGTTCCCAGTGCAAGTGGAAACAGACTACTGCATGTAGTTTCATCCACTGCACGCACTGAGTGAGGGAGGGAGCAGTCCATTCATCTGTTGCTGCTGCTGTTTTTAACAATAAAGTGATTATCCTAGACACAACTATGTGTGCTTGCTTTGTTTAAGTGGAGACCAAGGAGCTGAGTCCTCAAGAGACTGAGTTTTTGATTTTTGCTTTTGGCACTGGTCCTTGTCATTTGGGAGCCACTTGTTTGTGACTGGCACTGTAGTGCATGTAGATTTATGTCAGCATGGCCATGCTATTAAAAGCCACCACTAGGGGCAAAGGTCACACGTTGCACTAGTTGGGGCAGACTTAAAGATTTTTATTTGTTTTTTACCTTTTGCACTCTATGTGCAGTGACGGAAGCAGCCAGAAGCACAGGTTGGGGGAGGTAGAGTACTGAGGGCTGAGTCAATCACGGCAGAAGCCAGTGTCTGCACAAGTCAGCTGGCCAGGTATGAGGACGTCCAATGCTGGCACTCTCGAAGGTGAGCACCGCAGCTGGAATTGAGCCATGCCACTGCTCAGTCGAGCCTGAGTGAAGGATACAATGCAAAAGTAAGCTGAATGCTTAAAGAAGAGTGGAAACAGGGTGGGGTGGGACTAGGGACAGAAAGCAGTGTGCTCTTCCTCCTCCAGATCAAAGCGGTGAGTCTCTGATTGGGCCAGGTGATGGAAATGGGGGTTGGGTAGCAACTCCTTGTGTCAGTCCACCTGGGAAGGGGATTCAGCAAAAGAGGCGGGTTACTTCAAATGCAAAACTGCCCGTTTCACATCACGTCACAAAGATACTTACTGTACCACGTGTGTTTTTGTGTCACACACATGGTATAGTAGCACTGTGATACACATGTGCATTTGAAGGAGACCAATGCAATCAGAGTGCAGAAGCTGAGGTGACAGTAAACATTTTATATGCAGCTCCTGCTGAACTGTGAACTCAGCGAGTGGTCTCTTGAGTTCGAGAATTTAGTAAAAATCTGTAGGCAGGCAGGGATAAGGAGATCTTTTAAAGAAATTGATTATAGTACCACTAAATAAAAACAGGGATTTTGTGATTCCTTTTAAGAGAAGCAGCAAGCAAATTGTGTTGGGGTTTCGGCCCTCCCCACAGGGGATTCTGAGTCAGGCTTTCGTCTGAGGAAAAAAGTCTACTTTAAAAGCAAAATGCAACTGTAAAATCCAACAGCAGGTGCTGAATATTTTTTTTTTTTTTTTTTTTATGGAAGGTATTTAATGTCAGGAAATCATTGGCAGCATGTTAGTATTTTACTCCACACTGGGGGATTTCTGTGGCAGTCATTTAGTTTTGGAAGTCAAAAGAAACAGCAACCCTGATGCAATTCTTTTTTGGAGTGAGGAATGTAAATCTAATGTACATCAGCATAATCTGTGAAGTTCCACTCATAGAAACACAGACTCTGATGGCAGATAAGGATCGCTTAGCCCACCCAGTCTGTCCATTTCCCTACCTATTGGACAGGCTGCAGATCCTAGTTAACCACCAGCCTACTTCCTTCTACCCCCACAAGAACTGCCTTATGTCTGTCCTATGCATTCTTGAATTCCCCCACTGTTTTTGATTCCAGTATCTCCTCAGGAAGGCCGGTCCATGCGTCCACCACCCTCTCTGCGAAATAAATACTTCCTCATGTTGCCCCTGAGCCATTTCCCTCTAACTTCAAACGGTGCCCCTTGTTCTTGCACATCTCTTTTTCTGAGAGATGCTACTCTATTGGACTTAGCTGATTCCCTTGAGGTACTTGAAAGTTTCTATCATGTCCCCCTCTCCCTACTTTCCTCGAGGGTATACATATTAAGCTCTTTTAGTCTCTCATTGTATGGCTTCTGGTGCAGACACTGCACCATTCTATCTGCCCTCCTCTGGACTACCTCCATCCTGTCTATGTCCTTGTGGAGATGGGGTCTCCAGAACTGCACGCAATACTCCAGATGGGGTCTCACCAACTGCCTGTACAGAGGAATAACAATTTCCTGTTTTCTACTGGTGAAGCCACTCCCTATACATCCCAGTATCTCTCCAACCCTCCTTACTGCTTTCTCACATTGCTTGCTTACCTTTAGGTTGTCTGATATGATTACCCCAGGTCCCTTTCCATTTTTGTTAGTACCTCCCCCATACTCTTCCCCTGGGTTTTTTTCCATAGGTGCATTACTTTGCACTTTTTTGCATCGAATCTAAGCTGCCATACAACTGACCACTTCTCCAACCTTGCCAAGTCCCTTCTCATCCTTTCCACCCTCCCTCGTGTATCAACCCTGTTGCAGATCTTTGTGTTGTCTGCAAAGAGGCATAATTTTCCTTCCAGCCCCTCCGCAATCAAATCAAATGTTATTTATAAAAAAAAAGGCACCTTTCTAAAGCCAAGGTGCTTGTACATAACATAATAAAATCAATCAATAAATAAATAATTAAAAACCATGTATCAATTAAAATTCATGACAGCAACATTTAAAAATCATTATATGCTAGACTAAAAAGAAATGTTTTTAATGCTACTTTAAAGCTTTCGACGGTCAGGCAATCTCGCACCTGACGAGGTAGAGAATTCGACAGAGTTGGGGCCATAAAACTAAAGGACCTGGCCCCAGATGTCTTTAAACGAACCCTGGGAATCTCTAGCAATCCCTCGTCAGTGGATCAGAGAGGGTGGGAGGGACAGTAGGGATGAAGTAGATCTTTCAGGTAACCAGGTCCCTGACCGTGTAGGGCCTTATAGGTCAGCAAACCGACCTTGAAGGTGATCCGCCAGCATATTGGCAGCCAGTGCAGCCCACGAAGCACAAGCGTTATATGACCGGTCCTAGATGAACCAGTCAATAGCCTGGCTGCCGCATTCTGCACCAACTGCAAGCGGTGGATGTCAACCCCCAGTAACACCAGGTAAAGGGTAAAGTCACCTATAACGACATTAAAGAGGACTGGTCCTGGTACTGAACCCAGCGGCATCCCGCTAGTAACCCCCCTTTCTTCACAGTGCACTCCGTTTACTATTACCCTCTGTGTCCTGTTGTCCAGCTGATATTTTACCCAGGCTACCACCCTAAGACCCACTCCCATGCTGGCTAACTTGTTTATTAATCTTTTGTGTGGACTGTGTCAGATGCCTTGCTAAAGTCTAGGTAGGCCATATCCACAGCCCCTCTCTGGTCTACTACTTTGGTCACCTAATCAAAGAAATCTATTAGATTCATCTGATATGACCTTCCCACTGTGAATCCATGCTGCCTTGGGTTCTGTGTCCCGCTGGCCTCCAAGTACTCAAAAATGATTTATATCAGAAGTGATTTCATCATTTTTCCTACCACTGAGGTCAAACTAACAAGTCTGTAGTTTCCTGTCTCTGCCTTGCTCCCACTTTTGTGAAGGGGAATCACATCTGCCCTCCTCCAGTCCTCAGGTACCACACCATTCTCCCGTGATTTGTTAAAAAGGGTAGTCAGTGGTGTCACTAGTTCTCCCCCTTAGTTCTTTTAGAATTCTGGGGTGAATCCCGTCAGGCCCCATTGCTTTGTCGACCTTCAGTTTCAGGAGTTCTTGCAGGACCCTTTCTTTTGTGAATGGACTGGTATCAACCCCCTACCCAGAGTGTTTATACTGTTTGGTTTAGGTGCCTCCACCTCCTCTTCTTTTGTGACTACTGAGCAAAAGTATTCATTTTGTATCTCTGCCTTTTCACTGTCGCCCTCTGCCCACCCCTCTGCTTTATTAAGCCTCACTATCCCTCCCTTGATCTTTCTTCGTTTCCTAATGTACCTAATAAAAGGTTTTATCCCCCTTCTTAACTCAGTTTGGGCCTTTGCTGACTGCCTTCCCGGCTTCCTTTTGCTTTAACTGATACAGTTCTCTGTCCTGCTCCTTCTGTGATTCCTTATACTTCTTGAATGCTATCTTTTTCTCCATAACCTTCCCCGCTACCTCTTTTGAGAACCATGGTGTTTTTCTCCTTCATTTTATTTGCTTCACACAAAGGCTTGATGCCTCTGTGTTGGCAGTTTTGATTTTTCCCCATTGTTCCTCCACCCCTCCTTCCTGCCCATTTGCTAGTGCATTCTTTAGACACTCCCCCATTTTGCCAGTCAGCCCTCCTAACGTCCAGTACCTTCGCTTCTGTATGGCTTGACTCTATGGCTATGTTTACTGTGAGCCACACTGTTTGGTGGTCACTTCTTCCAAGATGGTTACCCGCTTCTATTTTCTGTTTTATTTTCTCTTAGATAAATTTGTCTTATTTTCTTTATGGATTTCAGTGTTAAAATGATACTTATTTTGAGTTTAGCTGTGTCTATTTATTTGTCTGTTTTATTTTGTAAGGCACCCAGAGCCTCAGGGATTGGGCGACTTTTTAAATAAAAATTGCCTTGCCTAAATCAGAGATCTTCTTTTTGTCTCCATTTGAGAGTACTTGGCCTAAGACTGCTCCTTCCCGAGTGGGTTCCAACACTAACTGTCTGAGGCATGCCCCCTGTAGGGCATCGAGAATGATCCTGCTCTTGGATGTGGCTGTAGCAAATGTGCTCCAGTTAACATTTGGCATATTCAGGTCCCCCATCAACAATATCTCCCCTTTTTCTGCCATTCTAAGGATGCCTTCTATCATTTCCTTGTCCATTTCCTCCCCCCCGAGATGGGGGTCTGTATACAAACCCCCGTGCGGACTGTGATGCAATTTCCTGTCTCCAAGGTGACCCACAGTGCCTCCTCTCCTCCCTGTTTACCCTTTAGTTCTGTTGCTTTGAACCCTTCCCTTACATAGAGAGCTACTCCACCCCCTCTTTTACCCACCTTGTAGACTGTGTACCTTGGTATGCTGGCATCCCAGTCATGGTTCTCTGTGAACCATGTTTCTATGACTGCCACGATATCCAGGCATCCCTCTTCCATCAAGGCCACTGGTTCAGAAAGCTTGTTACTGAGTCTATGGGCATTGATACTCATTGCCCTCCATTTTTTGATGGCCTTACCCCTTTTAGCCCCATCCCTGTCCTTATTACCTTTGCCTTTTTCTCCATCTACCCCCTGTCCTGCTCCCTATCGACCTCTCTACCTAGGTGTTTACCTCGCTAAAGTAGTAGGTAATAACCTTCAGGACTATGCCCCCTGGCATCAGGACCAAACAGAAACTTTAGCTAGCAGTTCTCCCACCAGAGACTTCCAAACGGAGTGACAGGAGAACAGAAAAGAGGCTCCTGGAGCCAAAAAAAGCTCACAGAGGAAGACCAACAGAAGTTGGGGGAAGGAGGGAGGGAAAAAGGTTACCTACTGCAAAGCCTCTCTTGAAGATCTACTGTTATGATAAGTTATTCGGTAACTGTACTATCTTACTTGGAGAGTGCTCTTGCAGTAGGTAATAACCATGAGGACTGAGTCCCAAGCAGTGTGAATCAGAAGAAACTAAAACATGGAAGGCAGAAAAGGTCTGCAGAAAGGCAGATAATTTAGGACAGAAGGCCTTGGAGGACAGATGGACCAAAGCCAGCCCTGCACCTAGAGGCAATGTCCAGACTGTAATGCTTGGTGAAAGTGTGGCCGGAGCTCCAAGTAGCTGATGCACAGATGTCCGCGGTGGACACATTTCTGAAACAAGCAGCAGCAGCAGCAATGCCTCTGGTAGAATGCCCCTTGAACTCCCCCGGAAGGCTTTTACCATACTTCTGGGAACAGAGCACAATACAGTTTGCCAACCACTTGGATAAGTACTGTTTGGAAACTGCTGCACCCTCTTTTTTGGGTGCAAAAGAAACAAAAAGCTGATCCAATTTTCGGATAGACTTAGTAAGCTTGGTGTAGTAATGCAAAATTCTGTGAACAACCAAGGTATGCAGAATTGCCTCCCTCTGACTAGAATACTCTGGGTAGTACACTGGCAGTTGAATAGACTGGTTCAACATGAACTCAGAAACCACTTTTGGTAAAAAATGAGGATTGGTACACACAGCCACCCAGATTCTGTGAAAAATCAAATAATGCTCCTTACACTACAGGGCCTGAAGCTTGGAAATCTTTCGAGCAGAAGGAACTGACAAGAAAAAGAGCACTTTCCAAGATAAACAGCGCATATCACAACTGCCAGCCGGCTCAAAAGGAGGCAGGGCAAGTTTCTCTAAAACAAAATTTAAATCCCAAGGTGGCGCTGGAATGTGCACCGGGGTTTTCAAGTGGAGGATCCCCTGAAAAAGGTTTTGGAGACCTCCAGCTGAGCCACAGATTTGCCCTCCACCAAGATGTGGTAGGCAGAGATAGCAGACAGGTGAACCTTCAGTGAAGAGTAACTCAGGCCCAGGTCAGATGCAGCAAGTACTCCACGACCTGAGGAACGCTGCACAAGAAAGGGTCCCAGCCTTTCAAAGTGGCCCAAATGGAGAAACACTTCCATTTCACAGCATAGGTCATCCTCACAGTAGGCTTTCTAGCCTCCACAAGGACTTCAGCCACTCTGGAGGAGACTCCAAAGCGTGAAGCAGCTATTTCAGAAGGTGCCACGTGTGAAAGTGAAGGGACTTCAGCCCTGGATGGACCAGCATGCCTCTCTCCTGAGTCACGAGATTTTGGCAGAGGAGTAGGGGAATTGGAGGTTCCACTGCAAGCTGCTGGAGAAGCAGAAACCATATCTGGTGAGGCCAATACGGGGCGATAACAATCATGTGAGTACCCCTCCACTTGAAACTTGAGCAGCACCCTCTGCAGAACTGGAAAGTGAGATAAGGCATACAAAAACCTCCCTGTCCAGCAAAGAGATAGCGTGTTTCACCAGAAAACACCATGCCTGGGAGCGAGCGAGCAAAACCTAGGTAGTCTTGCATTGTATGGGCAGGCAAACACATCTATGTCTGGACAACCCCGCAAGTTGAATATATCTTCGAACACCGCTTGCTTGAGCTCTCATTCATGGGCTTGTACACTGGAGCAGCTAAGACTGTCTGCTAGGATGTTTTGCACGCCTGGAACATGAACCGCTATGAGGTGACTTCAAATACAGAATTACCCAATTACATATCTGCATCGCCTCCCTGCAGAGGGGATATGAGCCAGTGCCCCCTTGCTTGTTGAGGTACCAGACTACACACATATTGTCTGACTGGACTAATAGTGGGCCCTGGCACAGCAAATGCTGGAAGAGCATACTGCACTGCTCACATCTCCAATACATTTATGTGTAGGGAGAGTTCTGGCTGAGACCAAAGACCTTGAGTCCTGTGGGTCTCCAGATGAGCCCCCCCCCCCAACCCATCCCTGAAGCATCTGTAGCCAGGGTCTGGACGGGGAGGGGGGGGGCAGGAAAGGAACCGCCCCTGGAAAGTTTGCTGAGATCCTGCCACTACAGGAGATCCCGTTGTACTGAATTGGAGATCATGACCATGTGGTCTAGGTCATCCGACCTTTGATCCCACTGCACTCCAAGCGTCAACTGTGAAACACGCATGTGAAGCCAGGCCAGAGGGATAATGAGGATGGACGCTGCCATAAGGCCAAGGAGCAACAGAACCGACCTGGCCGAAACCCACCTACTGGAGGCTATCAGGCCAGCCTGCTTCTGTAAGGTTTCCCGCTCTGTCCTGAGGGAGGAAGACCAAACCCTGGGCTGTATCCAGCACCGTTCCAATAAATTGGAGACTCTGGAAGGGGACAAGTTGGGACTTGGGGTAGCTGACTGTAATCCCCACTTGTGTGAAAAGGATCAGGGTGGCGGAAAGGGAAAGTTCCAGTTGCTCCCTCGACGGAGCTGACAAAAGCCAGTCATCAAGGTAGGGAAACACATAGTGACCCTGGCATCTCAGGGCCGCCACTACTATCGCAAGGCACTTGATAAAACCCCGGGGTGCCGAGACAGGCCAAAAGGGAGGGCCCTGAACTGATAATGTTCCCCCTGAAAGAAGAACCTGAGGTAGCGGCGATGGGCCTAAAAAAAAGAATAGGATATGTTGGTAGGCATTCTGCATGTCCAGGGTGCAGAGCCACTGTCCCTTGTGCAGGAGGGCCAGCAGACCTGGGAGAGTCAGCATATGAAACTGTTTGTACTCTATGTATCTGTTTAGAGTGCTGAGGTCCAGAACTGGACACAAATCTCCTATCTTTTTTGGCACCAGGGAGAAGAGGGAGTAGTACCCCTTTCCTACCTGGTGACTTTAGTGGACCTGATGGAGTCTGCAAGAGCAGTCTTGGACTCAGAGTCCAGCATGGCGTCAATGACAGGCGCCAATTGACAAAAGAGAGACTTCTGGTAGACAAGCATGTGCACCACGTAATTGAGGGCGTGCATGGCCAGTGTGGAGGAAGAATAACATTTCCTCCAAAATTGGTCTAGCTGCCTCGACTCCTTGTCAGGAGGGGAGGTGCTCATGTGTCTTGGCTTTGTGAACCTGTCATGAGCCGCCATAATGACCATTGAGTCTGCCTTTGGGTGGACACTGAGGTGATCCTTCCCCTCTGGTGTCCTGTTTAGCCACCGCAGGGATGGAGGAAGGCATCATCCAAATGGTACAGGCCAGACCTTCATGAGGCTATAACCATGGCGGGGGTGGGGAGGTGAGGACTGGTGCTGTCTCCTGTATATCCAGGTGATCAGCTAGTCTCTGAAGCTTGGGATCCTGTGCGTCAAGTTTTCCATTCACAGGCCTCAGCTATCTGTTTCAGGAGGTCTGTGAACAAAGAGTCCTCCGGAGGTGATTTGGGGGACTATTTGGGCATGGGCTCCTCTGGAGAGGGAATCTCAAAACCTAAAACTGAGGAGGAGGAGGACCCAGACTCTGATTCCAAATCCGAAGAATCTGAAGACCTGACAACGGGACAAGAAACCTCCTGAGACTTAGGAGGGATGCTGTCTGATGCCCTTCCAGTTGAAGAACCTTTCATCAGGCCCGATGCAGACTGGCACAGGTCCAGTGGAGAGGAGGACCTGGGAGTCTGATCCGGGTAAACTGGTTTAAAGGCTCTTGCCAGGTGCCATCTGTCCAGCTCTGAGACGAGCTGTGATTTGGTCTCAAACCACTAGGACTGAAGGATGGCCCGAAAATCCACCTGCAGCTGAGGAGAAGGCAAAGGAGGCTGATACACAGGCTGAAACCCCGAAGATAACCCCAGCATCAGGTACCCCGACGAATGGTACCCATGCGTCGGGTAACCTGGTAAGGAGTAGGCAGGCACATACCCAGGAATTGGGCAGCCTGAAGGAGGGTAACCCAGTGTGTAATAAGGAGCCGGGTAACCGGGTGGAAGGTAGCCCGACGGAGGCCCCGACGACGGTGCCGTGGGACCCAACGGGGGACCCTGAGACTCGGCCCAGGACCCAAGAGAGCAGAGTCAGGTGCAGGACCAATGGATGGTAAGTCCGGCATCGGCGCAGATGGCCCCACCAGAAGAACCGGTGGGAAGGGGTCCAGATGTTTGCCCAGGAGGTCAAACATGAGGTCTGGAGGTGACACAGTAATAATGTCACCAGAAAGATGACCCCCATCCCCATCTCCCTCTGATCTGGGAAGGGCGGAGAAAGCTCCGCATAGGGAGAGGAGGGGGTAGCCCGATAGGGATCCAAACGGTGAAGGCTATGTTAAGACTGGCAGCTGGCTCTCATGCAGCTGAACGCTGTCAGGTTCCGTGCCGGAACCCAACATGAGCATGTTGGTCAGGCAGTCATCGGATGGTCCAACAACCGGCTTATTGACCTTGGCTGTGTGGACACTGGGATCCCTGGTGCCCAACTTATCAGCCCGGGCCGGGCATTTGCGGGGTGGTGTCCGACAAGCAGCTTATCGGCCCCACCTAACTGCTTAGACCCCATGGTGGAGATGGGTCTAAGAGTGGCGGAGGCCTCGGGATCAGCCAAGGCGCCCGTGGCCACCATAACCAGTGGCGGCGGGGGAACCTAGGGCAGCTCCTGGGAAAGTGGGGCAGACCTGGCAGCAGCATCGGTCTTCCCAGAGGAAGAGGGCCACTGATCACCAGAAGACAGCCGTGGGAGAGAGGGGGACCTATCCTGGTCCCTGTGCTTCTCCTTGTCCCTATTCTTCTTGTGCTTGTGGGAGTCCATTGGGGAGGATGGAGCTCATCTCAGCTTCTGCAGTTTTTTCCATAGCAGCCATCTTCTTTTTTAGCAGATGGGCCTTGAGGGCCTTCTGGCGGCACTTCCGTGTGGCCTGGTTGAAGCTCAGGCACGCCTCACAATCCTCAGTCTTGTGCTCTGGGACCAAGCAGAAGAGGCAAAGGGAGTGGGAATCCTTGAGCAGGAGTTCCGTATCGCAAGAATCACACTTAATTTTATGCGACTCAATGGAAGACGGAGAAGACATGCACAAAATCGGTTTGGAACAATAAAGAACAGAAAGGAAGGCTACTCATCCGAAAAAAGGCGGTCGAACTGCAGCGACCATCTCCGTGAGGTCCGATGTGCACAGGTCGATGGCAAGAAAGAACTGGAAGGTGGGCCTGGGGACTGTCTACTATATAGTGTCATGCTGATGTTGGTCATGTGACGACAGGTGGGCAGTCCCCTGCCAGATACTGCTAGCTAAAGTTTCCATGTGGTCCTGATGCCGGGGGCACAGTCCTGAAGGTTATTACCTACTGCAAGAGCCCTCTCAGTAAGATCTACCATGCTTTGTGGGGGTGGGAGGCTGAGAATTCTCTGCTCCATTTCAGCCCCCGTAGCTCCACTACTGACAGTTACAGAGTAGCGTACTGAGTCTGAATATGCAAAATTACAGCCTTGGGCACATTAAAAAAAAATTACAAGGAAGTTAAATCCTGTATTACAGTAACAAAAAACCCAAAAAGGCCTAGGCAGTGAATGAGATTTTTTTTTGCAAAGTGCTGCTGTAATTCTCTCTCTCTACTGTATGCCCACCCATCTCTGTGACTGTCTGGTCTCTCTCTGCCTGGTCTAAACACGGCTCTTTGGGTGCCAGGGGAGTAGGACTGTATAATACATTCCTGTATGCAACTATTTTTCAGGATCAGTGTCTCTTTCAATTAATTTTTGTATTATTTTCTTTACCAGTGCAGGTAACCTGACTCTAGTGCATATAACATTTTCAACACATGCACCATGGTGCAAGTACTAAAAAAAAGTTCACTTCTAACCCCGACTTTATGGAAATACATGCCCTGTACCTAGCCAGCGTTAGTTTTCCTTTTTCAAATGTTTATTACAACTGCAGTTTTATTGAACATGGGAGCAGTAAGTCCTACAAGGTAGCTTGCAAGGAGACTAGGCTGTGAGTTCTGGCTAGGACATTATCGGCAGCAGCTCTTCACTGAAACTGGCTTTTGTGACAGGCAGTGAAATCAGGGTTACAAAATGAGTTATAACGTAACGTAACTTAGAGATCTCACATTTGGCATGAGACTGATTGGGTATGTGCTGACCAAATTCTGAATGTACTGGCTGCTAGAAATTTTGACTGGACTCCCTCTTTTATAAATAAAAATAATGTTGAAATATACTTTGTAGGACTGTTATCATTGCTATCTACTTACACGGTATTCTCAGTGCTGCAACATACTGTAGGAAGCAGCAGACTGCCATGTGGGTCACAGCACTCTTTTCCTTCCGCTAAACTTGAACCATTTGATTCCAAAGCAATAATTATTGTTGTTATAAGGTTCTATTTTTGACCCATTTGAAGCACATGGCACTTCCATGCTGGCGATCTGGGCGCAGGAGTGAACTCAGGAATTGGAACTCGTTGGCCAGGCTGGGGAGAGCACACTGCCGCTGGCTGCCATGTCCCAATCAGTGGACAACATTCACTGTAATTTTATTTGTATTTACTGCTTAATAGGTATATATTGTGCTAGAAAATGGGCTTTTAAAAACACAGAAAGCTGACTGGCTTAGAGCCTCTTGCAGTTATTCATTTATTTCTTGACAATGCCCGCTAAAAAACAAGTACCAGTTTCCAGTGTTCACTTACCAAAAGATATCCCTGTGCTCATATTGGATTTGAAAATAAACTGACCACCATTTTTTCTGCTCGCTTATGAACACAGCACCCCCCCGTGCACAATTCTCCATAGCGAGCGCTTCCACAACACACACAAAACACAGAGACAACCTGTACACACTCTCCCAGCTTAATGACACTTTTTTTAATTAAAAACCAAAAAAATGCTTTCCTGCTTCAACATAGCAGTACTAGAATGTTGAGTGCTCAGTTATACTCTCCGACAGACCAGCTCGCCTTGCCTCCACCCCCGCTCAAAACAGAATAAAGCATCTGCATTTTCTTGTTTCTTTTAACAAAAATCACCCACCTTTTACATCTCTCTCCTGATCGTGAGGGAAATCTCTTACCCACGATCCATCACTCAATCACACTCCATCTCTAACCCGTGATGCCTGCTGCACTCTGTCCCCATTCTGTAATTCAATTCCACACCATGAACAAAAAAAAAAAAAAAAAAAGCGTGCAAGAGACAGGACTAAGTACTACAGAACAGGGAGATCGTAATAAAATAAACAAGGCACTCATTAAGCAGTAAAACAAATGTCTAACATTACACTGCCCTCTACTGGTAAGTATGACAGTAGAGGGGTTACTTTACCAACAAAACCCACTTTCATGCCATCAGTTGTCATATTTCTATATATTTATTTTTTTATTTTGCCAGCTGCACAAAAAATGTCACATGGGCCGGCACTTTGGCGCAGAGAGTTGAGGCGCTGGCATCTTACCTCAAACCACATCGGCGACCCGGGTTTGGGAATGAACTCAGGCACTGGAGTGTCAGTAGGGGAAGGAGAAGGATTGAGCATCCGGAGGACTGCTCTCCTCTCCTGAGGTGGGTTAGGGAGAAGTATTACATTGTAGTGGACCCCAGTAGAGACCAGGGGCAGCACAGACGCGATGCACAGGGAACTGAAGGAGGAAAACACAGAAAATGGCGCCTCCAAACTGCCAGATGATGGCCGCCCGGACCAGTACCTCCTCAGAACTCTGAGAAGCCGACCTGACCTCAGCAGCACCCAGGGCCAATGCCTAGGCTGCCAGGCCATTCCACCTCGGAAGAAGAGGACCCATCCGACGAAGGGGCATGTCAGGTTACCCTGAGGTGGCTGCGATGTGGGGTCGGGGATCGGCGTCAGAGCCGTGGGGGAGAATGTCCTTGGCAATTGGCCTGAAGGAGTGGTAGTTGGGGGCGCAGGAGAGATAAACAAACAACACACAAAAAAAGAAATGTCACATGTAGACCATTTTTTAAGTGCAATAATACCTCTCGGGTGGGCGATATTGGCTATACCAGACCTTTAGGGGATATAAGGCCCTCCCCCTGCTTGTATCATTGGGCCTCATTACACTCCCTTGGTAGTCTGGTATACCACACTTTGTCAGGTATTACTGCTTACTTAATGTATATTGATCTGTATTAAATTTTGTGTGCAATTTTTTTGTTTTGTCTCGCACTCAGCTATTCTGGATAAGCACAGATAGACTGGACTGGGGGAGTGGAGTTGGCTGAGGAGCCTCTCTCTCTGGCAGTATAATGCCCTGTGTGTCTGACGTGCACCCCCCACATGCTCTGTGCGCTGCCTGAGAGGGGGAGCTACAGAAGGAACATCACTGTCTGCAGCAGGAGGAAGACAAATCACTTGTAGGCTCTACAATGCCAACCAAGATACCCGCTTCTCTCAATCAGGACTGTGAAGGGGTCTGATGAGCCCCAGATTCAAGTTACTGCTGGGGCAGAATGCATACATCAAAGATTCTGAGGTGGCATAAATCCTGGAGGTGGTGAGTGACTGGGCTAAAGGAAGCCAGTCTGAAGAAGGCAGGTCAGGTTGATAAACACTTAAATAGTAAAAAAGTCATAAAGGTCAAAGAGAAGAAATATTTTGCTACGGTTTACTAAAATTACAATGACATATCGTTGTGGACTCAAGAAATCAGGGCACTACTGAAAAGGGCACTGGTAGTGCCTCTGAAAAATGTGTGACCATGTGTACCATTTTCCTCAAAATGCACCACTTAATGTGATGAAGCTGCTGTTATATAGAGAGAAAATGGAACACTCCACGTGAAAATGCAATCTACACCTGGTTGAAGGGGTCACAGAAGAAGAAAGAAATGTTACGTACTTACAATAACAGTATATCTTCGAGAAAATCTCTTTCATCATGCCACTTTTATGGAACTTACAGCCGTCAGGTGCTACCACCACACAGAAACCTGCAAGAAGTCAGCCAGGGGCCGCCCATGAAGACATCAGGCATCAGCTCATTCATACAAGTGGGCAGCCCCTGCTCTCCTCAGTTCCCCGCTGGAGATCACACTCGGAGGATCCCACTGTAGGAAACCAGGAGAGAACCCAGCACTCTGTGAACCAGGTGAGGCAGAGGGCTGTAAAGAAAACAGAATGGAGATAGCAGCAGCAAAACACAGAGTAGCAGGACCATAATGGGGAAGGAGGTTGGGACGGTGTGGCCTGATGAAGTCTCTCAAAGATCTGCTGTTATGGTAAGTACGTAACTGTTCTATCTTCTTTGATTATATCTCTTTCATAAGGCTACACCTAAGGAATGAATACCAAGCAGTACTTATAGGGAAGAGTCTGGGTGGCTGGAGCCCACAGACTTATGAAAGGAGATCATGTAGTACATCTAGGCCAAAGCCAGCACTTCTAAGAGACACAATGTCCAGACTGTAGTGTTTAGTGAAGTATGTAACTGTTTTATCTTCTTCGAGGATATCGCTTTCATCAGGCTACACCTATGGAACAAATAACAAGCAGTACTGATAGGGAAGAGTCTGGGTGGCTGGAGCCTACAGGCTTATGAAAGGAGGCCATGTAGTACAGCAAGGCCAAAGCCAGACCATCTGTGAGAGATAATGTCCAGACTACAGCGTTTAGTGAAGGTGTGGACTGTACTCCACGTAGCAGCTGCACAAATGTCTGCAGCAGAGACATTTTTAAAACAAGCAACAGAAGTGGCAGTGCCTCTATTGGAATGACCATGAACCACACCAGGAAATTTCTCACTGTACTTCCTGTAACAAAAAGTAATACAGTTGGTTAGCCACTTGGACAAGCACCATTTAGAAACTGGAGCAACCTCTTTCGATACGGATGAATGAAACAAAAAGCTGCAAAGATTTCCTGCAGTACTTTGTACAGTAAGTAAGTATATATATATATATATATATATATAGTATGTAAGTATTCCATGCACATACAGTGTATGGAGCAATGCTTCCCCTGGATTGCCATGCTCTGGATAATACACTGGAAAGTGGATGGTTTGGTTCAAAGTAAACTCAGACACCACCATTGGGAGAAATTTAGGATTAGTATGCAAAGACACCCTGTCTTTGTGGAAAATCAAATAAGAAGGCTCATACGTTAGAGCCTGTAACTCTGAAATCCTTTGAGCAGAAGTGACTGCAACCAAAAATAACGCTTTCCAAGACAGAAAGCGTAAGCCACAACTCATGGCTGGCTCAAAAGGCATTTTGGATGCCTGGAACATGTACTGCTGATAATTCTAGACCGTGTTCCACAGTTCAGTACCAAACCCTCTTTGGTTCCCGGTAGGGTGGATAGGAATGAGTACCCCTTTGTTTGTTGATGTAGTGCAACACACTGACATTATCTGTCGGGATTAAAAAAGGATCTGGGGACAAGTGGTTCTGGAAGGCCTGGAGTCATACAGAACAGCCCACATTTCCAGAACACTGATGGGCAAAGTGCTTTCCACTGGAGACCACTTGCCCTGTGTCAGATGAGGACCTCTGTGTGCTCTCAAGCAAATCCACAAACCATCTGTGATGAGGATCTGAAGAAGGAAGGGGATCTGGAATGGGACTGCCTTGAGATGGGTTCCATCCACCACTTGAGCACTTTGCGAACAGGGGATGTGACTAGAACCACTTGTTCTAAGTCATCTGTTAATAGATCCTACTGTACTCTCAGAGCCTTTTGGGGTATCTGCATGTGCAGTCTGGCCAGTGGTGCTGTGACAATTGCTGCTGCCGTAAGTCCCAGAAAATGCAGGAATGTGCTTGCAGAGACATAACAGCTCTTGTGCCCTAATTGTGCCTGGGCAATCTGGTGATCGGCCATGTCCAATGGCAGAAAAGCCGAGTCCTCGGCTTTGTCCAGGACTGCCTCTATATACTGCAGTTGCTGGCAGGGTGGTAAAGTTCAGTTTTGTAAGAACTTACCGTAACAGTAGATCTTCACAAGAGGCTCTTTCAGTAGATAAACAGTAGGACTAGAGTCACCAGGCACTAGGACCACATGGAAAACTTTATCTAGCAGTGTCTGGCAGGGACCACCCACCCGATGTCACGTGACAGACGTCAGCGTGACACTATATAGTGGGCGGTCCCCAAGCCTGCCCTCCAGTTCTCACGATGGAGACCTAAGAAGGCATGACAGGAGAAAGGAATGGGCTCCTGGAACCAAAGGAAAAGCTAGAAAGAAGTAGCCGCAGAAACAGGGGAAGGTGGGAGGGAAAAAGGTACCTACTGCAAAAGCCTCTCTTGAAAATCTACTGTTATGGTAAGTTGTTACGTAACTGTACTATCTTACTTCGAGAGGGCTCTTGCAATAGGTAATAACCACAAGGACCGAGTCCCAAGCAGTGTAATTCAGACAAAGGCTGAAGCATAGGAGGCAGGAAAGGTCTGCAGTAGGCACCAGATTATGACAGGAGGCCCTGAAGGACTGCTAGTCCGAAGCCTGCCCTGTGCCTAGAGCCAATGTCCAGACTGTAGTGTTTGGTAAAGGTGTGGACAGAGCTCCAAGTGGCTGCTTCGCAAATGTCCACAGCAGAAACATTCCTGAAATAAGCAGTAGATGCAGCCATGCCTCTGGTTGAGTGCCCCTTGACTTCCCCTGGAAGGGGCTTGTTATACTTCTGATAACAACACAAAATGCAGTTTGCTAACCATCTGGACAAACAATGTTTATAAACTGCAGTGCCCTCTCTTTTGGGTGCAAAGGAAACGAAAAGCTGATCTATCTTATGGACTGATTTCATCCAGTTTGTATAATAACGCAAAGTTCTGTGCACATCGAGTGTGTGCAGAATGGCCTCCCCTTGATTAGAATGCTTGGGGTAACACACTGGCAAGTATACGGTCTGATTCAAAGTAAACTCAGAAACCACCTTTGGCAGAAACCTAGGATTTGAACGCAGAGCCAACCGGTTTCTACGGAAAATCAAATACAGTTCCTTATACATCAGGGCCAGAAACTTGGAAATCCTTCGAGCACAAGTAATGCAACTAAAAAAAGTGCCTTCCAAGAAAGCACAGGTCGCAACTCACGGCCGGTTCAAAGCGAGGCAAAGTGAGTTTCTCAAGAATGAAGTTCAGATCCCATGGAGGAAGAGGGTTACTTACCGGAGGGTTCAGATGGAGAATTCCTTTCAAAAAGGTTTTGGAAACCTTCAGCTGGGCCAAGGTTTTGCCATCCACTGGAGTGTGGTGTGCAGAAATGGCAGACAAGTGGATCTTAAGAGAAGAGTAACTAAGGCCAAGGTCAGAGAGATGCAGCAGGTATTCCATGACCTGTGGGACAGTGCAAGAGAAAGGGTCCCAACACTTGATAGATGTCCAAATGGAGAACCTCTTCCATTTCATAGCATATGTGGTTCTGGTGGATGGCTTCCAGGCCTCCACAAGGACTTATGCCACTCTGGAAGAGACCCCAAAACATGCGACAGCTGTGTCAGCAGGTGCCACGCATGAAGGTGAAGGGACCAGAGGCCTGGACCAGCTTGCCCAGGTCCTGAGTCAGCAGGTTCTGGCAGAGGGGAAGAGGAATCGGAGGTTCCACCCTCAGCTGCTGAAGCGGTGAGAGAACCACACTTGGTGAGGACAATAAGAGGATATGAGAATCATGTGAGACCCTTCTTGCTGTAGTTTCAGAAGCACCCTCTGCAATAGCAGGAAGGGAAGGAAGGTGTACAAAAACCTCCCTGTCCAGCAAAGAGTCAGTGTGCCTCACCAGAAAACACCAGGCCCAGGAACGAGAGAGCAGAAATTTGGTAATTTTGCGCTGGACGGAGAGGTGAACAGATCGAGATCTAGGTGACCCCACCGATCAAAGGTGTCTTCGACTACTGACTGCCTCAGTTCCCACTCATGTGCCCTTGCCCGAGTATGGCTGAGAGTGTCCACCAGGGCGTTCTGAATGACTGAGATATGCACTGCCATAAGCTGTAGGCTGTGCTGTATCGTCCACTGCCACACGCACACTGTTTCCCTGCACAGAGGATCCAACCGCGTGCCTCCCTGTGTGTTCAGGTACCAGACCACACACATGTTGTCGATCTATACTAGGAGACGCCCAGGAAGAAGAAGAGGGCTGGAAAGCCCGAAGGGCATATAGTACAGCCTGCATCTCTTGCACACTGATATGAAGAGATAGCTCCTGCTGAGACCAGGATCCCTGTGTCCTGTGGTTGCCCAGCTGAGCGTCCCAGCCCTGACTGGAAGTGTCTCTTGTCAGGATCTGAGTTGGAGTGGGCACCTGAAAAGGAATCCCTCTGGTGAGACTGGACAGATTACATAGGAACATAGACTTTGACAGCAGATAAGGACCACTTGGCCTACCTAGTCTGCCCATTTCCCTACCTACAGGATAAGTTGCAGATCCTAGTTAACCAACAGCCTATTTCTTTCTACCCCCCACAAGAATTGCCTTATATCTGTCCCATGCATTCTTGAATTCTCCCACAGTTTTAGACCCCACAACCTCCTCAGGAAGGCTGTTCCATGTGTCCACCACCCTCTCTGTGAAAATACTTCCTCACATTGCCCTAAGCCTTCCCCTCTATCTTCAAATTGTGTCTCTAGTTCTTGCACATCTCTTTTTCTGAAAGATGCTACCCTCTTGGACTTTGTTGATTCCACTGAGGTACTTAAAAGTTTCTATCATGTCTCCCCTCTCCCTCCTTTCCTCAAGGGTAAACATATTAAGCTCCTTTAGTCTCTCCTCATATGGCTTCTCTTGCAGACCCTGCACCATTTTAGTTGCCCTCCTCTGGACTGCATTCATCCTGTCTATGTCCTTGCAGAGATGGGGTCTCCAGAACTGGACACAGTACTCCAGATGGGGTCTCACCAACTGTCTGTACAGAGGGATAACAACTTCCTGTTTTCTGCTGGTGATGCCTCTCCCTATACATCCCAGTATCCCCCTAGCCCTCCCTACTGCCTTCTCACATTGCTTGCCCACCTTAAGGTCATCTGATCTGATTACCCCCCAGGTCCCTTTCCATTTTTGTTGTTGTTACTACCTCCCCCCCATTATGTAATCTTCCCCTGGGTTTTTGTTTCCCAGGTGCCACCAAAGGAGGTCCCGATGCATGGGGCTGGACACCAGGATCCTGTGATCCAGGACGTCTGATTTCTGGTCCCACTGGACCCTAAGGGTCAACTGTGTAATCCGCATGTGGAGCCTAGCCAGGAGGACAGTGGGGATAGCTGCTGCCGTAAGACCCAGAAGGTGTAAGACGGAATGGGCCATGGTCCATTGGCTGGTTGCCACTTGGATGGCCTGCTGACACAAGGTTTCCTCTTGGTCCAATGGGAGGAAGACCTGACCCTGAACAGTATCCAGTACCGCTCCAATAAACTGGAGGCATTAGGATGGAACTAGGTGGGATTTGGAATAATTCACTGTAATTCCCACTTGCTGGAAAAGGTCCACGGTTGCAGTCAGAAAGGCCGCCAGGCTGTCCCTCAACGGTGCTGACAGGAGCCAGTCGTTGAGGTATGGGATCATGTATATCCCCTGGCTGTGAAAAGCCACTCCCACCACCACTAGGCACTTGGTAAATACTCTGGGTGCTGAGAAAAGGCCAAAGGGGATTGCTTTGAACTGGAAGTGCTCCCCCTGGAAGGTAAAGAGGAGGAAGTGGTGGTGGGAGGGAAAAACTGGTATGTGTAGGTATGCATCTTGCATATCCAGTACACACAGCCAATGTCCCCGATGAAGCAGTGGCAACAAACCCAGAAGGGGTCATCATGCAGAATCTCTTGTACTCTACGTACAGATTTAGTGTGCTGAGGTCTAGGATCAGACGGAGGTCTCCTGTCTTTTGGGGACCAGAAAGAAGAGGGAATAATATCCCTTTCCCTCCTGGGCCTGAGGAACGGGCTCTATGGCTGATTTTGTCAGAAGAGCCCAAATTTCCTCCCTTATGAGAGGAATGTGGCCTTTGGGTACTGAGGTCCCTCTGTGAATTCGATGGTGTGGCCTTGAGCGATTAGCTGAAGGACCCATGTGTCTGTAGTGATCGCAATCGTGATGGTTGGCAAATCTGCCTCCTACTGGTTCCTCCAGAGCTGGTGGCAGAGGCTGGGGGCCCTGCCACGAATCAGGAGGCAGAGGGGGTATGGGGGAGTGTCACCTCGGCAGCCCATTGGGACTTGGCTGAAGGGGTGGCCTCTGCCGAAGGGGCCCCGATGTTTGTTCTGATGTCTGGCCAACTGTTGCCTATTCTGATGCCTGAGCTGGTGACAAAAAGGCTGCTCTGGCTTGTTACTGGAGCAATAACCAGACTGGACAGAGCACAGTGCCCTGCCACTGTCCTGTAGCTCAGCAATGATGTCTTTGATGTCACCCCCAAAAAGGACAGGTCCTCTAAATGGAGCATTCTGGATGGCCATCTGCACATCTTGGGCCAATCCTGATACCCGCAGCCAAGAGTACCTACGCATGCTGACACCTGTGGCGGTACTCCGGGTAGAGGCATCTACCGCATCATATGTCACCCTAAGAGAATGATGGCAGGAGATTCTGCTGCCCTGACCGTCTGGGCAATCTTAGTCTTTGACTTGGAATTACACAAGGCCTCGAATTCTGACTTCAGCTGGGCCAGGATAGATTTCTGATATGCAATCATGTATGCCAGGTAATTCAGTGCTCTAACAGCCAGTGTGAAAGATGAATAAACTTTGATCCCGACCTGGTCTATTTGCCTTGACTCCTTGTCTGGAGGGGAGGTGCTCATATGTTTAGGCTTAGTCGTACAGTCATGGGCTGCATTAATGACCACTTTGTCCACTTTGGGATGAGAACTAAGGTGGTCTTTGCCCTCAGGGGCTCGATAAAGTCTGTCGGCCTTACTGGCGACTGCAGCCACCAGTGAAGGCTGCTGCCAGACCGTGGAGGCCAGGTCCTAATGTGGTCCAACCCATAGAGGAATGAGCAGAGGGGACAGCTTGGGCACATCTAGATGTTCTGCCAACCTTGTACTTTGGGGGTCCTGATCCTCAGTCTTCCGGAGGATCTCTGTGAAACAGGGGTCCTCCGGGGGGGGATTTAGTAGAGCCTTTGGATTTGGGATCCTCTGGGGGAAGGGTCTCAAAGCCCAAAGGAGAGGAGGCAGAGGAGTCACAGTCTGAGTCTGATGATGGGCTTCTGTTTGGGGAAAAAGCCTGTGTGAGCAGGAGCTCCTGCAATGAGGCCACCAGGCCCCTGCCATTACCAGCTACAGTGGTAGGGAGCGAGGCCTGGCCCGAGGTAGAGGGGCGAGACTTCACTGGTGAAAGGGATCCCAGCATGGGGTCTGTGCGGACTGATATGGAAGCCACAGCTGGCTGGTGCTGGTCCAACTCAGAAACTAGCTGTGACTTGGTCTTAGACCACCAAGACTGAAGCGCCGCCTGAAAGTCCACCTGAGGTTGAGGTGGTAAAGAGGAAGGCAGGAGTGGGGGCGGCCTGATGGGTGGGTAGGCTTGAAAATGATAACCCAGCATCATATAGCCCAGCGACAGGTAATGAAGACCTGGCATACCATAGTTAGAATAGCCTGGCATCTGATACCCTGGTGTGGGGTATCCCGGCATCTGTTACCCTGGTGGCAGATAACCCGGCAAAGGGTAGTGCAGCACAGGGAAGCCTGGCATCAGCAGGCCCAGCGAAAGTCCCAACGGCAGAGCAGAGGGTCCTGATGGTGGGTAACCAGGTGCGGGCCCAGACGGAGGGGCCGTGGGACCTGCAGGGGAGCCCCGATGGAGGGTGAGAAGGGCCAGGCAATGTCAGGTCTGGCCCCAGATATGCTGGAGGAAGCTCCGGCATCGGCCTCAAAGGGGTGGAGGGTCCCACCGGAGTCTGGGGTGAGGGGGAACTGGCCCAGAAGGGGGAGCCAATGGCGCAGGAGACACTGGCTCCCAAGGGAGGTCCGGCATCAGGTGTCCCGGCCCTGGCACTAGGGTGGTGTCAGGCAGACGTTCTTCCAACTCCAGCTCAGAACGGATAGGTGAGCCAGGAGTCTCCACCAGGAGAGGTGGGGAAGGAGGATCCTGAGAGTGAGGACCCTCTGGAAAAGGCTGCAGCAGGAACAGCAGCATGCACTGGCCTGGAGGATCGACGTCAGGCCTGTTATCGGGGCCTGACGAAAGCGTAGTGGCTTGACGGAGTCAGAGGAGCTGACAATTGACATCAACCATGCCACCAGACTTAGGCCCTGAGGTTTTGAGGGGCCTAAAGGTGGCGAGCTGTCCGAAACATTGGAGGCCCCCGCCTGAACTGTAGCCAGCTCAGGAGGGGGAACAAATATCTGCTCCATGCTTGGCTGGAGGAGCAGTACCCATGTCAATGGGAGGCCGCTCAGCACCCGCAGCCCCGAAGGAGGCTGTGGGAGGGAAGAAGACCGATCATGGTCCAGGTGCTTCTCCTTGTCCTTCTTCTTATGGGAATCTGAAGAACTCCTGGGGAGGAGGATGATCCCAGCAGCTTCTGCAGCTCCTTCTCCATGGAAGTCATCTTCAGCTTGAGAACGTGGGCTTCAAGGGCCTGTTGGCAGCATTTCCATGTGGCCTGGTTGAAACTCTGGCAGGCCTCACAGTCCTTGGTTCTTGTGCTCGGGTCCCAAGCAGAAAAGACAGAGGGAATGGCTCACATTGTGCAGGAGCTGAGTGCCGCAGGAATCGCACTTCTTGTTATGCGACTCGGAAGACGTTGGAGAAGACATGCACGAAAAAGATTTACTTGTCTAGAAATACAGAAAATAAGAAAAAACATTAAAAAACTCATCTGAAAATAGCAGTCGACTGAAGCATCATTCTCCACGAGGTCTGACGTGTGCAGGTCGACGGCAGGAAAGAACTGGAGGGTGGGCATGGGGACAGCCCACTATACAGTGTCACGTTGACGTCCATCACGTGACGTCAGGTGGGCGGTCCCCCGCCAGATACTGCTAGCTAAAGTTTTCCGTGTGGTCTTAGTACCTGGCGGCTCTAGTCCTAATGGTTATTACCTATTGCAAGAGCCCTCTCGCAGTAAGATCACTGGTTTTTGGAATGCTGTCATCCCCAGAGCATTGAACAGCTGTCCGATTCGAGCTAAGGTCTTGAGCAACTGGTCTCTGGAATGGACTTTCAATAGCCAATCGTCCAGGTAAGGGAAAACATACAGGTGTTCCCTGCAAAGGGCTGCTGCCACTAATGCCAAGCTTTTGGTAAAGACCTGTGGCACAGAAGACAAGCCAAAAGGCAACACTCTGAATTGGTAATGTTCCCCTTGGAACAGGAATCTCAAGTATTTTCTGTGAGGATTCCAGATTCTGATTTGGAGGTACGCATCCTTCATATTGAGGGAACATATCCAGTCTCCTGTTTACAGTTAGGGAAACAGACCCTACAAAGTAACCATTCTGAATTTCTGGTATTCTATAAAGAAGTAGAAATCCCCGAGATCTAGAATACGCCTTAGGTCCTTTCCACCTTGGGACAAAAGTGCTGTGAGTAAAAAATGAAAATTACGTACCTACCGTAATTCTTGATCTTCTTGGACGAGTCTCCACCACTCATTCACACTATTGGGATCTGCGCCGGAGGCAGTAGAACCCATCGGGAGCAAACTTTTTGCTGGAGGGTCGACACCAGAGATGGCGCCGCGAGCACTAGCTCGCGCGGCAATGACTATCTCGGCGTCGACCCTCCAACCGCCTCAGTACCTTTTTTACCAAGGAGGTGCAGCGCAACTAACGTAAAGAGTAACCTAACCTTAAGACCGGACATAAGATAGTCCGGGCGACCCGTGTAAGAAGGGTCAACAAAGAAGTCTTCATGGCCTAAAGATTTGAGGGAGTGAAGACCAACACAGCAGTGAGCTCGGGGGATGGAGGGTGGGCGTGTGAATGAGTGGTGGAGACTCGTCCAAGAAGATCAAGAATTACGGTGGAGTCGTAATTTCATATCTCTGACATAAGTCTCCACCACTCATTCACACTATTGGGAGAGTACTGAGCTAATAATCCCGAGAGGCGGCAGAAAGACCAAGAGCTCACGTTTCTAGGACAGAAGTCCATTAGGATAGTTCTGCGAAGGTGGAATGTCGCCTGGCATGAACATCCAGTGCATAATGCTTAACGAAGGTATGCACTGAGCTCCAGGTGGCAGCATTGCAGATGTCTGCAATCGGAACATTGCGAATTTCCGCTAGGGATGCCGCGACTGCTCTGGAAGAGTGAGCATAAACCCTACCTTCCAATTTAACCTGTGCCATGGAATAGCAATGTCGAAGACATGCCACTAGCCACGATGAGATGCATCTGATAGCGACAGGTTGACCCAGCCGGGTCTCGCTGAAGGAAACAAACAGTTGTTGGGCTTTGCGAAAATCCTTGGTTCTATCTAGATAGAAACGCAAGGCTCTCTTAACATCCAAGGAATGAAGAGATCGTTCCCCTTCATTTTGGAAGTCTGCAAAGTAAGAGGGAAGGACCAAAGGTTGGTTTAGATGGAATTCGACACAACCTGGGAAGAAATTTAGGATGAGTCTGCGAAGAACTACTTTGTCCTTATGGAACACAGATACACGGAGGGTCCGTAACCAGGGCATGTATCTCAAGAGACCCTGCGGGCTGAGGTAATGGCCACTAGGAAGGCCGTCTTCCAGGTGAAATTTTAGCTCACAGGTAGCCAGAGGTTCAAAGGTTTCGAGTGAGCATGTCTAGCACAAGGTTAATGTCCCAGGCTGCAACCGGACGTCTTATAGGGGGTCTGGTATGCAGAATTCCTTTAAGAAATCTCTTAACCATAGGTAACTGAGCCAGAGACAAAGAAGAAAATGGCTCATGATACGCTGAAAAGGCACTAAGGTGAACTTTGACTGTAGAGTACTGAAGACCTGAATTTGAGAGGTCCAAAAGGTACTCCCAAACTTTGTCTGGTGGACAGGAAAAGGGATTCCAAGAGGACTTTGCACACCAGAGTGAAAAACGCTTCCACTTAGACGTGTAAGTTTTCTAAGTAGCTGGCTTCCGAGCAGCCAGAAGAATGTCTGAACTCTTGAGAGACATTGAACCGTTCACTTCTACCTCTTCGAAGCAGCGTGAAGGTGAAGCGATCTCAGGTTGGGATGGACCACCGGACCCTGAGTCAACAGGTTCACCTGCAGGGGGAGTGGTCTCGGAGGGGCTGCCAACATATTGTCAAGTAGAGGAAACCATAGTTGTCGAGGCCAAGAGGGAGCAATGAGAATCATCTTGGTCCCCTGGGACTCGAATTTGAGAAGTACTCTCTGAATTAGAGGAAGAGGCGGAAAGGCGTAAAGAAAGCGTTTTGTCCACCGCAGCCTGAACGCATCCTGACAGAAAATGCCAGGCCCTGGATTTCTGAAGCAGAAGAGAGGCAGTTTTGCGTTGAGTGGGGATGCAAAAAGGTCCAGGTCTGGAGTTCCCCAATCTTTGAATAGTGATTGAACTATGGTTGAGTCGAGAGACCACTCGTGAGAATCTGCCTCTGTTCTGCTGAGACGGTCCGCCAAGTCGTTTTGTACACCTGGCAGGTAGACCGCTTGAATTAGAGATTTGTGTTCCAAGCACCATTCCCACCCTCATCGCTTCCCTGCATAAGGGTAAGAGTGAGCACTGCCCTGCTTGTTGATGTAATACATCACAGCTTTGTTGTCCGTTTGAAGGAGAATGTTCTTGTGACAGAGGATGTCCTTCAAAGCCGGACCATAAAGACGGCTCTCATCTCTAGGACATTTATGTGAAGCTGGGTCTCGAGTTGAGTCCATACACCTTGAGTGTGGAGAGAGCGACAATGGGCTCCCCATCCCGTTAGCGATGTGTCTGTGGTGATGGAGATTTGATGATCCAGAGGAGCAAAGGGAAATCCTTCCAGGAGATTGCTTTCTTCTTGAGACCACCAGGTGAGAGACCTCTGTAAGGGTTCTGTCACCTTGATGGGATAAGACTGTGGGTGAGAGGTTGGGGACCACTGAGCACTGAGCATCCATTGGGTGGTTCTCATGTGTAGCCGAGCTAGGGGTACAGTGAACATTGAGGATGCCATGAGGCCTAACATACGCTGTATTGAGAGAGCTGTAACTGATCTGTTCTCCCAATGTAACGGGTCATCTGAAGGATATCGAGCCTTCTGTCCTCTGGAAGGAAAGCTCTCAAGCAAGAGGTGTCCAGTAGAGTCCCTATGAAAGGAGTCTCTGGGAGGGCTGCAATGTGACTTCTTTAGATTCAGCAGAACTCCCATAGACGAAGAAGGCGAGGCCGCCTGAACGGCTTCCAGGGTCCCCTCTGGAAGGGCTTGCTAGGAGCCAGTCGTCAGGTAGGAAACACTCGGTTCGAGCTTCCTGAGATGCGCCTGCGAGAACTGCACAACACTTTGTAAAGACTGCAGGCGCGAGATAGCCCAAAGGGCAGGACTCTGAACTGATAGTGTTGACCCAGAGCCACAAACCTCAGGAATTTGTGATGCCTCGGTGAATAGGAATGTGCTGGTAAGCGTCCTGCATGTCCAGGGAGGCTAGCCAGTCGTGTTGATGAAGCAAAGGTAACAGGGTTCCTAGAGAAATCATTTTGAATTTCTCCCTGGGGAGAAATTTGTTTAGCTTTCTGAGGTCTAGAATGGGGCGCATACCCCCAGACTTCTTTGGAACCAGAAAGTAGTGGGAGTAGAACCCTGTGTTTCGCTGATGCAGAGGCACCAGTTCTACTGCCCTGTTGTTCAGAAGGCCCTGGATCTCGGCGGCGAGAAGGTCTGACTGAAGGATTGACAGCCTGGGTTGTCGTTTGGGAGGACGATTCGGAGGGGTCTCCAGAAAATTGAGAGAATACCCCTCGCAAATTATCCGAAGGACCCATTTGTCTGAGGTTATGGACTTCCACTGGTTGTAGAAGTGCATCAGACGACCTCCCACCGGAGAGGAAAAGTCCACCTCGGGCAGTGGAGATGGAACTTGGGCCGGCAACTCATAAGAGTAGCACTGGGCGCTTGGACCCTTCGCTCTGTTGCGTCTTCTTTGAGGTTGGGCAGGTTGGTTCTATGGAAACTTCCTCTGCCCCTGCCTCGAAGGACTGACGATTATGAAACTGACGCTACAGACATGCCCCCGAGAGGGGTAGGAGGGGCTCAGCCAGCTTAATGGCCGACCTAGTCTTCTGAGTAGCCTCTAGAGCTTGCTCTACCTGAGGACCAAAAGATACGAGCTGTCAAAGGCAACGCCATCACCTGCTGCTGTGCATCATTCATGAAGCCAAGCACGCAGCCAGGAGTGACGCAGTACAAATACCAGCGGCTGCTGAACGAGAAGCAGTGTCAAAAGCATCCATGGCTGCTTTGACCTGTTGGTTATTAGATTCAATACCTCTGGTAATGGTCAGAAGAAGCTCTGACTTAGAGTCCGAGTCCGGAAGAGCTTCAACCATTTGCTTGATAGAGTGCCACAGGATATACTCATACTGAGAAAAATAGCCCTGGTAACTGGCATTACGCATACTTAAAGTGGACGCAGCAAAGACTCTCTTACCTAATGTAGCAATCTTACGAGACTCTTTGTTAATAGGTCGAGCTGTAGTAGCTTGAGGAAGAACGACCTTATCATTCTCTGCCAGGACTACAATAGGATCCGCAAAGGCTTGAGATGCCAAAATGGGATGATCCTTGGGGGCTGAATATTTCCTATCAATGGATTTAGCCACCGAAGGGGTAAGAGCAGGATTATTCCATACCATTTGAGACAGCGTCTCGAAGGAAGGTTGAATCGGAGGAGTCAAATCCGTAGGGATCTCTGAAGCATGAAGATATTGGAGTCTTAACCGCTTCCCAGGATCGATGTCTGTAGTCTGGAGAGAAAGAGTGGAGCTCAGGTTCTTCAACAGAGACTTAAAGGACAGGTCCTCGACCACAGGCTCTGTAGCAGTGAAAGATCCTGCTTCGTCCACTTCATCACCCAACCGAAGGTCTGGGTCAGGCTCAACGTCATCTCCTGACAGTCCAGGGAGGATTGTTTGGACAGGAAAGGAGTGAAATACAGAAGAGGAAGGAAGAACTGAGAGGAAAGAGGAGTCCTCGAGAGCTCCCGGCGCCAAGGAGGCAAACGGGACCGAAAACGGCGCCGAAAAACAGCGTGGCGCCGAGAAGGCACATGGCGCCGCAGAAGGCTCTGAGAAGCTCCGCGACGCCGCAGACGCCGCCGACAAGCCCCGCGATGCTGAAAACAGCGCCGACAAGCCCCGCGACGCCGCGGACGGCGCCAAAGGCGCCGAAAGCATCCCAGGACCCTGAGAAACATGGTTAGAAGGGAAAATAGCAGGAGATAAGGGCATCGGTGTGGCCCCCTGCGCCGCAGCCATGTGAGGGGGGGGAACACCTAAACGCGGAGTCGTCGGCTTCAGAAATGAGCCATAGAGCCTGTGACCCTAGAATAAAGGAACACAGGGGGGTCGACAGCATGTAGCTGCAAGCTTGGGGGGGGGAGCGGGTCGTAGCAGATGCTTGATTGGGGCACGCATGGGAGCGTGCATGCACCCAGTCGCTGGCGGCATTGCACGCCATGACCCGCCAGGAGGAAAACAGCGAAAAAGCGAGCCCGGCAGCACAAAGTTGTTCCCCTGCGGCGCCATTCCTGGAAGGGCGCCTTCCTGGCATGGATCTGTTGGGGTGGGTTGAGTCACTCACCACCACCCTGCCGCGAAGGGTAAGTCGCGTGGTGCGCAAGGGAGGGGGTCTGATCTCAAGTCTGATGTCCGGGGATGGCGCTGGGGGGAACAACGGAGGGCGGGGGTTGTAGCCGGAGCTCTGGAGGAGAGAAAATAATACCCCAAAAAAAAAAAAAAAAAACATGAAAGGCTGCAACTGCAGCATCACGGTGAGGAAAATGTGATCCTTTGGAGGGGGGCCCTGGTGTGCATATCACAAGAGTTCTCACTGCATGTTGAGTCACTGGAGCTGGTGTCACAGTAGCTTACAGCATAGTCCTAACCCTCCTCCTGCATTATTAAATCTGGACTGTATTTGTATTCATCGCTGAGTAGGTTGACAGGGAGAAGGCGGTGCACTGGTGACATTGGCGCAATAGGTGGTGGCTGTGGCATGGGTGCACCTCGCGGCATCGATGGGGGTTAGTGACAGGCCACGCTGATGGGCCCCCTGGAACCAGGAGGTCAGGTAGCAGGTGTCAGATCATGTATGAAAATGATAAGAGAACTGCCTGGGCATCAGTGCCTGTATGGTCGATGGGCGCGACTGGAGGAATCGACGGTGGAGGCTTAGTCTCCAACGCTGACGTACCAGCTATACGAGGCCTGGTAGTGCCTGTGCCCAGCCCCAACCTTGGTGTTGTTTCAATGGGCTGGGAGGGGGGAAGGAGCGGTTTTACCACTGGAGCAGACAACAGTGCTGAGGAGGTCACACCTGCAAAGCAAAGTGGTGACCTGGAATACATCGGGGAGGCCCGCTCCTTATCACGGTGCATGTGTTTGTGCCTCCCAGATGCCTTGTCCCAAGATTTAGATTACCTGGATTCAGTTGTCTGGGCTGGAGACACTGCACCCTTGGAGCGCCTTCTCCTTCTTGGCTACTTTTTGTTCAAGGAGATGTTTCTCCAGCGCTCCTTTATGACACTGTCTGGTTGCAGAATTGAAACCCTGGCAAACTTCACTGGCTTTCGTACTGTGGTCTGGGCCCAGGCATCAGACACAGACGTCATGGAAGTCACTAGTGTAGATCTTGTCTCCACACTCATAGTACCGTAAGAGGTTTTTTTTTTTTTTTTTTTGTTTATTTAAAGTTTATTAACTTTTCATGAAGCAGTACAGGTAGATTCATTGTTGCAGCATATAGGCAAATCATAGTATCGTGAGACTTTTGACAGTTCCTTCAAAGACATACAGGTTGTGGAAAATCATTGTACAAGTGATTAATTTCATATAAGAGAAAACAAAAATGGCTGCTGTTAAAGCAGCATTTCCTACAGCGGTCTGACGAGTCTGATTGATGGTGGGAAAAGAACTGAGAAGAGGAGAAGCTGCTCACATTTATGTACGAGCTGATGTCTGACATCGTCGTGGGTGGCCCCTGGCTGACTGCTTGCAGAAGTTTCCATGTGGTCCTAGTGGCTGGTGGTTATAAGTTCCATAGAGGTGGCCTGATGAAAGAGATATCCTTGAAGAAGATACGATCATCTTTAAATACTAGAGATTACAGGCCTAATCTTTTTTTTTTTTTTAATTGAATCAGCTTTCATGTTATACACCACAAAACACATTCAAGACAAGACTACACAAACTTCCCCACATACAGACATACCACCCACTTCACCCCATCCCTCTCCCAGCCCCGTCCTCACCTCATTGGCATCAGGTGGAACTATTATAGACAGGAGAACACAGATTATTAAGGCCTACTATAAGAGCAGGTTACATACTATACAAGGTGTACAGCTTATCCCAAATCCTTTTGTATTTGGGTGGTTGATTATGTAGGCTGGCTATCATATGTTTACGTTCTTAAGTTGGCCAAGAGTTCTTGTAACCATGCCATGTATCAGATAGCACTGGCATCTTGCCAATGACACAACACTAACTTTTTAAGCGATAAGGCTATCATGGCCATGTAATATCTATGTTGAATTACGTCCACGCCAGCATAATCGCCAACCAGACATATTTCTGGGGTAAATAATTCCACTATACCCAATAATGGATCCGCCTTTTGCTTAATAGCTAACCATGATGAGGCTATGCTGGGACATTCCCAAAGAATTTGGAAGAAATGACCTTCTGCTTGATTGCACCTTATACATAGTGGGGATTGCAGTCTGCCCATTTTATGAAGTTGGACTGGTGTCACATACATGTTGTTTAATAGCTGAAACTGCATGATCCTCAATGTACCTTGAGTGACATGGGTATAGCAAGTCTTCCATATCCTACCTCCGTCTAAAACCTGATGAGGAAACTGAGAGGACCAATAACCAGAGGCACCATCTATGGAAGGGAAAGCTTTGTTGTAGAGACTGGTGTAGATTTTGAAAACTGCATGGGGCAGAAGAGCTAAGGTAGTAACGGAATTTGTTACTTCTCCAGTCCCCGCTTCTTCCATAGATATCTTCCCTTTGGTCACCAACAAGTGGCAGATTGGTCAATTTTAAAAATCTGGGCTCTATCTTGTAAATTCTCATAATGTCTTCCGAAGTGTGACAAGTCCCTCCAGTAAAAAAGTCCTCAGGACTCGTACCCACCAGTTGTGGAAGCCACTGTGCTTATAATGTTTTGCCCCCAATCTTAAAGTTAGGATTCCTCATGAATGGCTGACTGGGATCTACAATATGATTGTATTTCAAAAATGAGCAAAGCTGGGCGTGAATCCTCACCGACACAGAGGTCGCGGAGTTATTCAACTCTTTGGGAAGGTCCTTCGCCTGATATATAGTAGGGCAGTAAGGGATACTCCCGTTGAGTTAATTAAATCTTGTTCTATTATGAGCCATATGGATACGTATGGGAATGTGTGCGATTCTTCGGACTCCCCAAGCCAGCGTAAATATTTACTCACCTGACTGGCCTAATAGTACAGTCCAAAATGTGGCAACCTCAGCCCACCCCATGTCTTGGGAGCTGCCATCTTATGATACGCTCTTCTCGGAAGCTTACTCCTTCAGACAAAATCTGTGATAATCGAATGTATTTTTTAAACCATTTAAGGGATAACCACAGGTTAAGTAAGTTGAGTGGGTAAAAAAATCTTGGCAGAATGTTCATTTTAACCAAACTAATCCTGCCCCATAGAGATAGAGGTAAATCCTTCCACTGGGCCAGATCTTGTTGGACCACCTGCTGTAGGGAATCTAAGTTAAGCCACCTCATCCTAAGATCACTCCTAGCCAGCATGATACCTAGGTACTGGAGATTTTTTGGGGACCACTGTAATCCATCAACTGCTATCTCACTTTTGAGAGTTCTAGTATTTAAGGGGAAAACCTGGGTTTTGTCTAAATTAATTCTGTAATTAGAGAGCAGACTATACTCTCTGATAGTCTCTAGTGTGGCCAAAACAGAGGATTTTGGTTGAGAGAGATGTAACAGGATATTGTCTGCATATGCAGATAATTTCACTTCCTGAGCCCCTAACTTTATACCGTATATCTTTGGATTCCCTTTGAGCTTAAGAAGAATAGGCTCCAGGTATAAATTAAACAATAACGGTGCTAGGGGACATCCCTGTCTTGTGCCAGAATATAATGGAAAGGTGGAAGAGAAGACCCCATTGCAGTATATTCTGGCACACGGGCCCTTGTACAGGGCACATATCCATTGAATGTACAGAGGGGGAAATTCAAACCTATGCAATATCCTAAATAGAAACTGCCAGTCGACCCAATCAAAAGTTTTCTCCATGTCTAAGGACATCAACACAGCTGAAGAAATGGAGCCCTCAGACACGGAGAAAATATGAGTCAATTTATGTAGTTGGTCTGAAGACATCCTTCCTTCCATAAAACCTACTTGATCCACTCCAATTAAAGAGGGGAGTACCTTGCCGAGTCTGTTCACCAGAAGTTTGTCTAATATTTTGTTATTGTAGTTTAACAACAAAATTGGTCTATAGCTAGTAACTCTGTCCTCAGCTTTCCCTGGTTTATGTAATACAACTATCAAGACTTCCAGCAACTACTGATCAACGGGGTCAGATGAGAGAATACAAGTGAGTAGCCTATTTAGCCAAGGCGTTAATTGGTCAGCAAATATCTTATAAAAATTAGGGGAAACACCATCTGGGCCTGGGGCTTTGTCTAGGGGCAATTTATTAATAACCAACTGTATCTCTGCCTCTGTGATGGGGTTATCAGGCTTTCTTTCTCGTTCTTTACCATTCTGTCTACCGCTTGGGTGTTTGGCAGATCGGTCATTGGGCTATACAGACTGTGACAGTAATGCTCAAGTTCAGATACAATTTCCTTTGGCGTGAGTTTGAGGGACTCATTGATCGAAGATCATACGGTCTTGATAATTCTGGAAGCTTCCTGGTGCCTGAGCCTTAGGGCCAGTAGTCGCCCTGCCTTCTTTCCCTGATCTATGTAAGTTAATCGAGTTTTCAGTATGGCAAATTCAGCTTTCTCACATAAAAACTCTCCATAACTATCTTGAAGTTTAATCCTATCCTCTTCACTTGTATTTGGTGAAAGATTAATTTCCAATTGTCTTATTTGGGAAAGAGTTTCCGAGGCTTTTTAATCCCTTTTGCACGTCCCAGTGGATGCAAGGCATATCAGTTCACCACTGATGTAGCATTTCAGAGCCCCTCACTCCACGTCAATTTTACCAGTGGAGTTTAGACTGTTCATGGTATACTGCTCTATTGATTTAGCTACCTGCTTGACTGCCCAGTCATCTTTTAATAATTATTTATTTTCCATATAGTTTCTTTCTGCTGATTAGGTGAGAAGGAAATGTGACACCATACTGGGAAGTGGTCTGAAATCACCCCTGATTCTATGCCACATCCTAGTACACCAGTCAATAGAGCCTGGCTTACCAAGAAGTAATCAATTCTAGATGAGGTGCTGTGCACCATAGAGCAAAAATGTGTATTCTTTGGAATTGGGATATAGTGTTCTCCAGGGATCGCACAGCCCAAAGTGGTCAACAAGATCCTGTATTGCCCTCTAAGCTGGTGACAACCCTTGTGCTTTCCTGTGTGACTTATCTAAATCGGGCGTAAACGGGAGGCTCCAATTCCCCCCCAAAAACTGGAAGCACTAAGAAGGGAGTGAGAACAGATACTAGATCCATAAAAAAGGAGGAAGAGTCAACATTGGGGCCATATATGCAACCCAAAACCACTTCTGTCCTATCCAACATGCCTCTAAGGAGGATGTATCATCCATTCGGATCTCAAAAGCACTAGGCACAGACAAAGGGGTCCTACGTGAGAGTAAGATGGCTATACCCGCTACTCTCTGTACTACAACCTGCTGTAAATACCTGACCAATATACTGCCTACGAAACAGATTAGCTTAGGTTCCCAGCAGGTGCGTTTCTTGCAGACAGGATATATCTCCTTTGAGGTGCCTGATAATTTGAAACCTCTTAGTTTTATTGTGGGTCCCATGGAGATTCCATGAGATGATTTTCAGATGTGTAGCCTTTTAGCCATGTTAAGTGTATTCCCCAGACAGAAAACTAACAAAACTGATTTTTGTTCTCCAATACTTGGTAAAATGTTAGATGCCAACCCCCTCCCCACCTTTAGCCCTAGATTAACACCATAACAGTCTCCCAGTTTACCCTGATTAATGCCCCCAAGAATAGAAAAAAATGAGGTAATACCAGGAGCTGAAGTATAAATCTCCTTTCCCAAACCCCAGAATAGATATATGAAGGATATGCAAATAAAGTGAAAATAACAATTTCTCCCCCCTCCCACCAAAGCAAATGTATCTAGGCCCATGACGCACAGTCTCACCAACCAGTGCTCCCCTTCCCCCAAAGAGTAATACATGTCCCTATCTCGAGGAGCTCACCCATAATGCACTAGGCTACCGAGTGAAGAACCACCTTAAGGGTGAGCAACCATTGCTCATTCCCGATGCTAGAACCAAATTAATCTAGTCCCTTTATCTGCTATTCTAAATAGGTAGCAGTAAACAATCTCGGTCATTGGGCAATTACCCAAGTCTGAACATTTACTAACAAGCAAACATTAACAAGTATTAGTCCAACCAATAGTCCTGTATTAAATTAAAAAGGAACATCTATAAAGCAGAGCCCTGGCAAATATCTTTTATGCTATGGAACCCCTCGGCATGACCGTTTACTCGCCCATGTTTCTGTGAGGGACTGCCTGACATGGCATTAACCAAACAGCCAGATTCCGAAGTAAAACAAAACAAAAGCCTCCTGGTAGTAGTAATTAGGTTCAAAATAAAGTTCGGGTTCCTGATAGTTCTCAGGCATACAATGAACAGTCAAAAGTTTAGATCATTTTCAGATTTGGTAGGTCCGTGAGCTGTTACTTCACAGCTCTAAAGAAAGACCCACCAGACACAAGGATAGTACCATACCTCCGTAAAAACCAAACCAAGAAGCATAATTCTTAGGCTGTTATCCTGCACAGCTCCCGATGTAGACCAGTCAAACAAAGTCATTCACCTCTACATTCAAGTCGAACCCCTGAGAACCTGCATGTGGAGAAACAGGATGCCCCTCTTTCCATACTTTGCAGCCTGAAAAAATGGGTAGAGAACGATGGAAAGGGAGGGAAGCCAGGGGGCCTCCATCAGCCTGGTACGATCAACTGAGGTGCTCTACAATATTCATCGCTTGTAACTTTCGGTCCATGAAAGAAAATAAGTAGAATATGAATGTTTAAACAGTACCTTGATCCACAGTAGACTGATCCAGACTTTCAGATTATCTAATCATTCAGCGTTTTTTGAACAGCTGAAGCATGGCTTCCACCACAGCTGTTTCCGTTGATTTAGGATCCTCGAAACTGGCCCATGTTCCATTAAGGAGCACTTGAAATTTTGCTGGGTACATCATCTTGAATTTGATTCCAGCTGGGATCAATCTGGTGATGATGGGGTGGAATGTGGAGCGCCACTGCCATACTGAGGCAGATAAATCTTGTGCCACCCTGACTTTAGCCTCGCTCCATTTGGCTTCCTGCAATTCTTTAAATTTATTTAAGAAATGCTGCCACTCCAGATATTTAAAAAACAAAAGATTAGCAGCCGAGGTGGTGCTCCGACAGGGGCCACTGGGCAAAGTGCTCAGTGCGATCTCTCAATGGAGTAGGTAGGCTCAAACGGTGATGGTCCTGCTAGTTTAAGTATCAATTTCTGGGTGAATAAGATTGAGTAAGAGCCCTCTTATTTTTCTGGCAGGCCTATTATCACCACATTATTTCTTCTACTGCGGCCCTCCAAGTCTTCTACTTTTGATTCCAGTCAGGCCACTCTTTGCCTGGTAGTTGCTAGCTCCTGGTCCACCCACTCGATTTTCTTCTCCAGGGAGCTAATTTGCATTTCGCTGTCCCCTGTATGTTTGGAGATCTCTTCCAACGCTACTGCCATCGTTTTAAATTCAAAAGTAAGTGATCTCAGCTCTTCTCTGAAGGGTTTAAATTCTTCTAAAAAGTGGCCCACATTCAGCAGGTTCTGCTCTGATGTAACGTTTGTTGTGTGCCCACTTGCAGAGGTCTGAGGCCTGGATTTTTTGTTGGCCTTTTCATGCGTTGGTGGTGGCATACGTTTAGGTAACGCTGCTCACATCTCTGCCTCCATAATTTGTAGATCAGCTACAGGATGTATTGCACCCAGTAGTTTAGGTAGTCCTGCGATCGAGGAAATAGTAAAAGGTTTGCCAGTAAATCGGGAAGGTAGTAAAATATATCGGAGTTAGCGTGACCCCCCCGCCCCCGGGCCTTATTTTTTTTTTTGTTGGTATATTCTGTTGATGCTCTCATTCTAGCCAGTAACCCAGTCAGCCTGCATCCCCAGCCCCATCATCCCCAAGACTTACTGCTGCTTCTTGTTGCCCTACAGCATACCAGAAGTGGAGAACAGATCCCCTGATGGCAATGAAATATGCAACCAGAGCTTTAAGCCTGTTCAGAAGGTGTGGGGCCTGCAAGGTGCAGGAACCATCCAACTCCTGGCTAGTGTTTTCTCCTGTTCTTCCTCCTGGAGTTGGTGGTGTAAACACGTGCAGGTAGGCTCATGACAGGTGTGAACAGTCTCAGAGCCTGCCGACCCCCCCCCTTCCCGCTGTTGTCCGCTAGTGCCGCTTCCTCCCATGCTACCACAAAAGGTGCTCATACAGCAGATCGAACAACCACCCTTCCCTGAAGGACAGTGTCCACTGAGACGCTCAAGCCCTTACCCCCATCAACCTTTTAGTGACATGGGATTGTTCCGTGCAGTAGCCCTACCACTACGCCAGCATGATGGCCATAGGCCTAATTTTAACACATGCACACACACAAACACACACACCAAATGTTAGGATTTACATTTAACAATAAATAAAGAAGATCTAAAAAATAAGTACAATGTTACAAATCTGGTCTATGTTGCAAACAAATACAGATCTGTTAATCAAAAGAAGGTCTAAATGTCACAGTAATCTTTATCATTTGTTTTGCATTTAAGCAACTGTTTAATAAAAAAATCATTAACGTTACTATTTTATCTCTTATGCTAAAATATAAGCAAAGTTGAGAATGAATTGCACAGCAATGAACATACTGAATACTGGTATCAATGTTACCCACTAGCAGATTAAAGAATAGGTGTTCTAACCCAAAAATACCGATGTGACCATCTCAAGTTAATGAATGAGTTTTTGCAAATGCATTTTATTTATTCTTAAAAAGAATGTATCCAGTGATTTATTAATCAAGGCACTTGCTATCAAAAATTATTAGGAAGAAAGAAATCTGATGAAAATAGAAGCTATAATGGAATTTTTCTGTTGGGATATGGTAGTTATCATACCTCTCAGAATTAAAATTCATAGCAATGGCATTCAAAAATCAGAGCAAATGGCCAGAATGTGGAGCACTTTCTTTTTTTAAATAATAACATATGTTTAAATACTGGGCCCCATATATTTAGTGTCAAGGAATGTTTCTGTCAAGTTAGTTCAACTTATGGGGTTGCCACGTATGTTTCTGCCTGCAACTCAAATCTATGAAAGTAGGATATTACTTACTATAATATTTGTCGCTTTGCATATTGCTCCCCCCATCTAAAACATCACTGTTTCCTCTACTCATATCTGGGATGGCTTCCTCCTCAAGAATTAAGGTCTTATGCACTTGGTTCCATCACTGACAGCATCATCAGATCCCAATCACTTAAACCTCTGGCCAGTCTCTTTCTCTACCACAAATCCGGTTATGCTTTGCACTCATGGATGATGTCCCTGTTCTCATCCCAAGACATCGACTGAAGGTGGTCGGCTCGCCTGTCCTGCCTCACTTTTCTGAAACACATCCCTTAACCCTACATCAAAATGCGTCCCACATCTCCTTTAAGAGAGAGAACTATGCCACTATCTCTTCTCCTCTTGCGCATGCTCCTGCTTCAAACCACCATAGCCCAATACTCTTAATCCCACCCCTCTCTATTATTGTTCCCCTGGGACCCTGTGGCCCACTCCAACGAGGAGCATTTCTCTCAGTCTTCCTACTTCTTGTACCATCTTCATTCCATTTCTTCTCTTCCTTCTATCAGAATGCCTCCATTTTGGGCTTTCTGAACTAAACTGCTCAACCCTCCTCTTCTTCCACTATCTTAATCAGTTTTGAATTACCTCATCTCCCCCAACCTATTGCCTCCTCTCTCCACTTTTCTCTCTCTATCTCCCTCATCTCCGTACTAGGCTTGGCTACTACCCTTACCCCACCATATCTATCCCCTCCATTTTTTGACTCCTACTCACTCCCCCTTTCTCTCTAGCACCCATCTCTGCCTGGCCACTACCTGCTTTCACAGCACTTCATTCCTCACTTGCTGACATACCACTCAGTTATGTCTTAAATGACCGGTTTACTGTCTCTTATATATAAACTTAAATACTGTACTTTTTTTTGTCTTATTTTTACCACTGTACACATTTCAAACATTGGTATATCAATTGTATTTTGTACAGATATGTATCTACTGGATGTTTCTGTCTCTGTACCCTCCCGGGTCGTGCCTGAAAATAGTCTTTTGGCTAGTGCACCTTACCCAGTAAACAAAAACTAAATAAAAATGTTATAGTTTGTGTGTCCAGAAATAGCTCTAACATTGTTAAAAACATCAGTAAACCTTTGCGGAGCAAGGGTAAATTTGAGTGTAAAAATCATAGCGCTATGCTAAATTCATAGTAGTTGAGAGGTATGGTGGTTGTAAAGGAAGCCTCCTTAATAGCTTACTCACCGCACAGCCATCATACTGGCCTCCATTGCTGAGTCGACTCTGCTTTCCTCCGAAACTGTGGCTGCTGAGGCTAACCTTTCAGGTTCAGCAGGATGATCAGATGAACAGGTACCAGAAACCTCAGGACCAGAAACGCTAGCAGAGGCAAAGTATGCTGATGAAACTAAAGCACTACTTCGCAACTTGTTAACTTCTTCTTCAAGTTTTTTCTTCTCTTGAAGCAAACGTGCCCTGTCTTCAGACAGAGTTTCTATTAAATCTAGACAAAGAGAGCAAAGACTAACATTTTATACTCAAAGAAACTTCTAGGGTACTAATTTGTGAAACAGGACAAAAACAGAAAAATCCTCCACAACAGCATGAAAATCAAGCATATACTGTTGTCATGGCACAGTAAAGAGGGTACCTGCAACAGTGCGTGACCGATGTGGCTGTTTGGGAGTTTGGGGTGTGGTATACTGTGCGCATCACCTCCCTGATACAGGGCAGGGGGAGGTGATTATATATATAGTAGGGGGTGCATGGGGCACAGCCCTCCGCAATGGGGGGTGCAGGGGGCATAGCCCCCACAGAAAATAAGCAGACACCGTGTGTGGTCTGGTTGGGGGGGGCGACCATTGCATGCTACTTAAATTCATGTTGCCCTTTTGCCTGCACTCTTATTTACTGAGCGCTCTTTGTTTGCGCACCGGCGTGGGTGAACCAAAATCAAGTACACCTAAATGGCACTGCCAACAAAACAGTCTCTATTAAGTTCTAAAATCAATCAAAAAAGTCAGAGTAAGATAGTAAATGTCACATTATTTTGCATTTTTTACATACCTCTGTCCTTTTCCTGTTGTTGCATTACCCCTTTTAATTTTTCCTGAAGGTCACTGATGAGCATTTCTTTTTTCATTTTTTCCCTTGTCAGAACGGTATTGAAGTTGGTCTGCAGAAAACAATTTTTAGAGTGCTCACAAGCTTTTATTAACAAAACTAGAATACAGTATCATGAAAAAAATAATATGGTTTGCCATTGATCCAATGCTGAAATGCAGTCTAAAAAAATGAAAAGAAAGGGTACTACCACTAGACCAGTATAGCACATGACATTCACTGATCACACTATTTCTAACTAGCGGATGCCCAAGTTGCCACATTGTCACACCTACTCTTTTGTACCACTCTTTTTTTTTTTTATATTACTTATCACACACTGCTGTCACTGCAGATCTGTCTGTGGATTGCTGCATGTTGAGTACTGTTTTACTGCAGATCATCTGTTTGTACTTATTGTTATTTATTGCTGCATTTATCTCACATATACCCTCCCCCAAGACACACCTGGAAACGAGATGTTTATGGCTCAGTGGGTCTTTGCTGGACAAAATATTTGAATAAAATAAAGTATCATATTACTGCATAACTGAATAAGTCATATATGCAGTCGAGGCACAGGTCAAGAAGCATAGGAAAACCAGGAGCAGTTGCAGAATTCACCAAAAATGATTTATTTACTCTAGCAGTATCATAAAATAAACTTGTTCGTATAACTATTTACAAATGCAAAATAAAATAAATGTTTTTTTCAGTCTCTGTGTCCCTTGTTCTTCTCATCTCTCTTGCAGTTGCAACTTAGCTCTCTTACAAGTCTTTTCAACCCCCATTCTTAGCAAGCATCCTGTTTTTATAAATATCAGGCAGGGCTGCTAGAATGCACACACCCTGTCACGTACACCCCCCTCAAGAGGGAACCTGTTTTATTAAACTGGTTTCCAAAACCTTTTATTCTCTAATAACATTTGCTGCTCTCATCAATTAAGCACATGTACGTTATCAGTTTTGCTGTAAAAACCCACACATTTGTTTTTCAACCTTCAGGACCCTCAATTCCTGATCCATATCTTGACAGAAATTCAGCACTGCTATTCTCTTTACCAGATTTGTGTACCACAGTGAATTTAAATGGTTGTAGTGCCAGGTACCACCTTGTGATTCTGGAATTCTGATCTTTCATTTGGTTAAGCCAAAAGAGAGGACTGTGATCTGTTATAAGCACAAATTCAGTTCCTAGTAAATAAAACTTAAGGGACTCCATGGCCCACTTAGCTGCTAGATATTCCTTTTCGATAGTGGAGTACCTTTTCTCTCTGCCACGCAACTTCTTACTTATGTAGAGCCAGTCTGTCCACCAAATCATCCATTCTGGGCATAGGATAACTGTCAAATTCTGACACTTGATTAAGTTTCCTAAAATCAAGGCAGATTCTAACACCCCCTTCTTTTTTGTTTACAATTACCATGGGAGATGACCAAGCACTCCTTGACTCCTCTATGATACACAGTTCTTTCATTTTTTGTATTTCCTTAACCACATAATCTCTTAACCAGTCTGACAACCTGTATGTCTTTTGCCAAATAGGACAAGCATTCCTTGTCACAATTACATGCTCAACCCCTTTTGCTCGGCCTGGTACTGTGGTAAAAGTACTGTTAAATGTCTTTATAACATGGCTATCTAAAATGCAATCATTTCATTGATCAGAACACATCACCTGACCATTGATTAATTAAGTGATAGCATTCAGCAAATTGGAGTATACGAAGCAATAACCGGCTTCTGTGGGGATTCGCCTCGGTGTTTAATCAACACAGAAGGCGGTTATTACTCTCAACTTCATAAATATTATTGCTATTATCATGAGTTGGAGTGGGTTGGAAAATTATATTTTGTCTGCCTCAACTCAGTGTGCCTTAGATCGCTACCAGTAGCCCCATGAATACATTCCTGTGTATGTTTATGAGCTTGGTTAATCAAGTTCCCATCCCATCCCCTCTGACAAACAGGTTTACAGGACGAGTGTCCTAAAGCCGCGGTTTCTGAATGAACGGAAGACACTAGGGCGGTCAGGAAATCACTCAGCCTGTCACCTGTAGCTCTTCTCACAGGACAGCCCGGGATGGGAAGAGGGGGTGATGGCACATAAGATGGACAGACAGTCGGAGGAGCGAGAGTGGGTGGAGACAGAATTCCAAGCAATTCTGAGGGGCACAGGCGGCAGGGAGAACATTTTCCTGATCAGGGAGTCGTGGGAGAAAGAGCCGAGCAGGGAGCTGCTGTCCCGCTTCGTGACAGAGGTGTTCGCTGTTGGCGACTACTCTGAGCCCGAGAAGAGTTCAACAGTTTCTCCTTCGAGCCCTGTCACCTTGGACAGAGCGGTTGGGCATAAAGAAGTCACCGCCGGTTGCGAGGAGCATCGCGTCCCCGCTCATTCTCTTCCTCTTCAGGCAGGGCTCCGTGACGAGGAGCACAGTTGTTCGAGGGGGATAAGTGAAAAGGAGGGGGGTGGGCTGAGCCTTGTGGCTGCTGGCTGCTGCTGAGGTGAACTGGGTGTTACGACGCCATTTTTTCTTTTTTCTGCTGTGATGTTGAGGTTTGAATAAATGACTGTAGGCGTGCCTTCTGTCTGAGTAAATGACTGTGGGCGTTCTTAAGGTTTGATTAAACGGCTGTGGGTGGGGTTATGGTTTCATTAAACGACTGTGGGTGGGGTTTGAGTGAATAAACGACTATGGGGGGTTTGGTTTGAAGTTTGTGAGAGAATAAGTGACAGCTGTTATGTTTTCTCATTGGCTGAGACTAGATACCTGTCGTATAATCCCTGATATACCCACAGTTGCCTTGCCGGTTCACAATATCCTGATTGACAGCAATGTAAACTGACTTAGAAAAATCACTCCACCATGTACACATTGACAAACAGAAGGCAGATTCCGCCTTGCAAAGGCGGATTCCACATCCTCATAACAACAGATCCACCTAGTGGCAACTACAAAGACAACATCCTCTATACACATTATTCATTAGGCGAACAGGCTATTTTAGTAGAAATCCATGTTCAAACACATATATTTTAATATTCCTTTACAAAAACCTCTCATATAATGCGGCTCATGTTATAAGAAGATTAATCCACTCTGGGGTATGGGTTTACTGAGCATTAATCCACGCCTGGGTGGTTGAAATCACTCGGCCTGTGGCTTCGTGATTTCAACCCCCCCCCCCCAGGCATGGATTAATGCTCAGTAAACCCATACCCTGTCGTGGGTTAATCCCTCCTTAGCACAGTACGAATGTCTGCAGTTTGTTCTGAGGTTAAGGAAGCATTCACCTTTACCTACAGCATCAGCATTTGCAGTTTGTTCCAGTTTGTCATAAGCTACATCGATACCTTCCTTATCAGTTTCTAGTAAAACTAGCAAGGCAGCTTTTGGCATTTTTTCAGCCCATTTCCTGAAGAGGTTAGCATGGTACAGTATGTCTTAGTAGGATTTTTCCTGTCAGGCATCTCAAACTGGTAGTTAACAGAGCCAGTATGTCTAAGAACCTTGTAAGGCCCTTGCCACTTCATTACCAGTTTATTTTCTGTTGTGGGTAACAGCAGCAAAACCTTTTCACCTGGCTCAAAACCTTTTTCTTTTACCCCATGGTCATAATATACCTTCTGCTGATTTTGGGCCTTTTTCTTATTACTACGAGCAGTTTCAACATATTTTGTCAGCTTCTTACTTAGGGCACACATATAAGAAGATAGTACAGTTACGTAAGAACTTACTGTAACAGTAGATCTTCAATAACAGCTCTTGCAGCAGGTGACACCATTAGGACTGAAGCTGGCAGGTGCCAGGACCCAATGGAAATTTTCTAGCTAGCAGTATTCAGCGGGGACAGCCCCAACGTTGGTTCCGCCCTCGATGTCAGGCATTGTATAAAAGGAGGCGGCCCCCCAGAATCCCCATTTCTCCTGCCGGAGACTCCCAGCCACTAGATGACATCAGAAAAGGAGACTGAGGATCCGTCATCAAATGGCAATCAGAGTGGTGTTAGAAACACCTAATCCTAGGAGTAGGATATCGGAACAAGTCTACCTCCAGCGGGGATGCTGGGAGGGAAAGTACCTGCTGCAAGAGCTGTTCTCGAAGATCTACTGTTACGGTAAGTTCTTACTTAACTGTACTATCTTACTTTGAGAAACAGCTCTTGCAGCAGTTAACACCATTAGGACTGATCCCCAAGCAATACTGGAAATCCCTCACTGGTGGGAGGAGGAAAGGTAGAGATCACTAGTTGTACTGAAGTCTAGGATAGGAGTCCCTGAAGGACTGCTAGACCAAAACCTGCTCTTCGCCTCGATGCAACGTCCAGGCTATAATGCCTGATAAAGGTGTGCACAGTGCTCCAAGTAGCTGCTGCACAGATTGCTGAAGTGGACATGTTCTTCATGGCCGCAAAGGAGGTAGCCACCCCCCTTGTGGAATGACCCTTAACCGAGCCCGGTAAGGTTTTGTTACTCTTCTGGTAACAGAAAGTGATACAATGTATAAGCCACCTGGACAGCGATTGTTTGGAAACAGGAGTTCCCATCACCCTGTGGGCGAAGGAGACGAAAAGCTGGTCAGATTTTCGGTGGTGTTTGGTTCTGGTCAGGTAGTACTGAAGACACCTATGCACATCTAAAGTGTGCAACAGGGCCTCTCCTCTATTAGAATATTTAGGAAAGTACACTGGTAGATCTATGTCCTGATTAAGGGTGAGAGCTGAGACCACCTTAGGTAGAAACTTCGAATTTGTCCGTAGGGACACCTGTCCTGGTGAAAAACCAAATAAGGTTCTTTGCACATCAGTGCGTGAAGTTCAGAAATTCTTCTGGCCGAAGTAACAGCAACTAAAAATAACGTCTTCCATGTAAGGAGACGTAGCTTGCAATCCGTGGCTGGTTCAAAAGGTGGCAGCGTAAGCTGCTCCAGGACAAAGGGTAAATCCCATGGAGGAATAGGATCCTTAATCGGAGGTCTAAGGTGGAGGACACCTCTCAGAAAGGCACGTGCCGTGTCCAACTAAGTTATGGGACGTTGGCCTATAGGAGTGTGATAGGCTGAGATGGCACAAAGGTGTACTTTTATCGAGGAGTAGGCCAAGCCTGTCTGAAAGAGAGACAGGAGGTAGTCCAGGACCGACCTTTCCGGACAATCCATCGGTGAAAACCCCTGTACCTGATCCCAGAGGCAAAATCTGCACCATTTCATGGTGCATGTAGCGTGAGTGGCCGGTTTTCTAGCAGCCGCTAGAACATCTGCTACTTCTTGCGAGACTCCGTACAGCATGATGGCTATGTCTCTAGGAGCCAGGCGTGCAGGTTCGGAGATCGAAGGTTCAGATGGACCAAAGAGCTTGCCTCCTGAGACAATAAGTGAAAGTGGATTGGCAGAGGCACTGGAGGTTCCCAGAACAGCTGGTGTAGCAGAGGGAACCAAATCTGTCTGGGCCAAAACGGCGCAATAAATATTGGCATCGCTTGCTCTCTGTGGAATTTCAAAAGGACCCTCTGGATCAATGGGAAGGGAGGAAAGGCGTAGAGAAATCTGCCCATCCAGGAGAGGGACAACGCATCTCGCCAGAAAACACCAGGCTCTGGATCTAGCGAGCAGAATTTGGGCAGTTTTGTGTTGTATGGGGACGCAAAGAGGTCTAACTCTGGTGTGTCCCATCTGTGAAACAGATCCTCTACTACCTCCTGGAGTAGTTCCCACTCGTGGACTCAAACCTGTCTGCGATGACATTGTCCACTCCTGGGACATGAACAGCAATGAGGTTTGCGCCGTGTTGTAGTACCCAAGCCCACACCCTCATGGCCTCCCTGCAAAGCAGGTAGGAATGGGTGCCTCCTTGTTTGTTGAGGTAATACATCACCGCGGTATTGTCTGTTTGTAACAAGACAGTACCCGGTGGGATCTCCGACTGGAACGCCTGCAGGGCGTAAAGAACTGCTCTCATTTCCAGGATATTTATGTGGAGATGAGCTTCCTGGGCTGTCCATTAGCCCTGAGACTTGACACCGTCGAGGTGTGCTCCCCAACCGAACCCTGACGTGTCCGTGGAGAACTTCACAATCGAAGACGGCACGATGAAGGGGACCGCCGCTAATAGGTTCTTTGAATCTAGCCACCATTGCCAATCGCAGATTACAGCCTTTGTGATCTGGATTGGAAGCTGCAAATGATCTTGCTTCTGATCCCATTACGCCCGTAACATCCACTGGGTCACCCGCATGTGAAGACGGGCTAGCGAGACTGTTGCAATGGCTGCAGCCATATATCTGAGCAGGCAAAGGACCGGTCTGGCTGGGACGGTCCTCTTTGCCAGAATGTCCCTGATGAGGGATCTGATGTGTTCCGCTCGGTCCTGGGGTAGAAAAGCTTTCCCTTGGATGGTGTCCAGAACTGTGCCTATGAACTGCGGATTCTGTGACGGAACCAGGCATGACTTCTCCTGATTGATAATGATGCCCAACGTCTCGAACAGAGACTGAGTACAATGAATGGGGGGCATCAGGGCCTTCTGAGAGAGCGCTATGAGAAGCCAGTCGTCCAGGTAGGGGAACACGTAGTGGCCTTGTCTCCTCAGAGTAGCCGCTACGACTGCCATGCACTTCGTAAACACTCAAGGTGCCAATGACAGTCCGAAAGGGAGGGCTCGGAACTGATAATGGCAACCTAGAAATTCGAAGTGCAAGAACTTCCTGTGCCCTCGAGCAATGGGTATGTGCAGGAAAGCATCCTGCAGGTCCAAGGACGCTAGGAAGGCACCCTGCTTGAGCATGGGTATCAGACCTGGAAGGGTCACCGTGTGGAAGCGTTTGCAGATGACCGAAGCGTTGAGATCGCTGAGATCCAGTATTGGACGGAGGTCCCCTGTCCTTTTGGGAACCAGAAAGAAGTGGGAATAGTAACCTGCACCTCTCTGGTTCCGCGGTACATGCCCTATAGCTTCCTCTCCTAGAAGCGCGAGCACCTCCTGCTGTATGAGCAGAGCATGCTGACCCAAATAATGGGAAAGCAGGGGAGGTCTTGACAGTGGGTGGTCGAGGAATTTGAAAAAGTGACCTCTCTTGACCATTTGAAGTACCCACTGGTCAGTGGTAATCGACTGCCACCCTGAAAAGTGGTGAGCAATGCGACCACCGACCTTTTCTGCCCGTTGATCCAGAGATGGGGTGGGGGCCGGGAAGGAGTCATGCTGTGGCATCATTGGTTCTCGCAAGCTGGGCCGGTTTGGTATACCACTGGTCTCTGCCTGGGGAAGATTTAGCCTGGGCTTTACGATGGAAAGTGCCCCTATGTTGCTGGCCGGAACGTGGCTGCTGCCATTGTTACCGGCCCCGAAAATGGTTCTGGTTCCTACGAAAGGAACCAGGTTTAGATCTGTACATGGCCTGTACAGATCCTACTGCCTTCCCGGCGTCCTGAAGCTTGGTGATGACCTTTTCTGAGTATTCACCAAACAGGAGTTCACCATTCTATGGGATGTCAAGAATGTTTTTCTGTACGTCTCGGGTAAAACCGGAGACAAAGAGCTAGGAGTGTCTCCAGAGACAGATGCCCGAAGCTGCAGCTCTGGCAGACGAGTCCGCAGAATCATATGCAGCTCATTACACTTGGGTCCCCACATCAGACCCTGTGCGGAGGAGGTTTAAGAGCTCCGCCTTCTGATCGTCATCCAGTAGCTTATCAACTAGGTCCTGACCCTGTTCCCACAGGGCATTCTGAAACTGAACCATATGAGACAGATAGTTCAGGGACCTGATGGAGCATGTAGCAGCCGTGTACATGCGCCTCCCCAGGGCATCCAACTGTTTGGATTCCTGGTCCAGTGGCTGTGCACTTATATGCTGTGGCCATTGGGACCGGTCATGAGAGGCCGTAATGACCAGGGAGTCAGCCAGAGGTTGCTGCGCCAAGTACTGGTCCTCTTTCAGGGCCTTGTACAGGCGGTCAGCTTTATTCGGCACAGTGGGGGTGGAGTGTGGATGCTTCCACGCAGCCTTGGTGACGTCTGCGAAAGTGTCGACCAAGGGTGGCACTACCACAGGCTTAGGATCCTTCTGCTGAAGGTAACGAGCAAGGCGCTGTCTCTCTGGGTCAAGATCTTCCGAATCCCATCCCATGTTCTCCTGGATGTGCCTCATAATCTCAGAGAAAGAGGGATCATCCGGAGGTGACCTCGGCAGGTCTTGTGGGTCAGGTGATGGGATGCTGAGTGGAGAAGGAGACCTGGAGGTGTCAGAAGTATCCGGTCTAGAATCCTCCCCTGGCGGAGTGTACCGCCGATGTCTGGGTTGCTTGGGGCTGGGAGACCCTGAGGGAGTTCTTGAGGGAGGCCTTTTCCGTTCCTTGGATCTTCCCCTAGGAGGTGGAGTGCGCTCCTTGGGGGTTGGTGTTCGTCCTGCTGGCCCCTGCGGTTGAGGAGGGAGAGTAGGAGGTGAAGGAGTAGGAGGAGGAGGAGGAGGAGGTTTCACTGGGATCACATCTTTCCTTATTGTGTTCCACCAGAAAGTGAAGAGATCTTTGACCTTTTGGATGTTCATACCCGATGACAGACCTGGCGTCGGTAGTCTGTCGCCGGTGTTGGGGGTCGGGTCCGAAGGCGTCTCCGGGATTGGCGAAGACTCCCGTGGAAGCCTGGCATCCTCACTGTCGCCTGCCTGGTCCTCAGGCAACATCAGGTCCTCCTCTGTGGAGTCCTGGCGACCGGGTGTCCACGGTGATGGAGGAGGATTTCGGATCACGGCAAATGTGTCACCAATGTCGGGCGGCGACGTCTTCGGCTCTGGCGACGCCTGACCGATGGCTGGTGTTTGGCGATGTCTTCGGCACTGGCAAACATCTGGCCGACTTCAGGTGTTTGGCCGACGTCAGGTCCGTCGTCCGCTTCAGGGACGTCAGGTCTTTAGTCTTCCTAGGTGGGGGATCTGGACCCCTGGGAGGCTGGGAGACTGATCTGGAGTCGGGGTCCCGACGTCATTCTGATGAGGAAGACTTGGTCTGGTGATGGCCGGAGTATTTCGATGAGGCCCAGGAGAGAGTGGAGGAAGCCGAAGGCCTAGAAGTCTTTATGGGGTGCAGCGAAGCTGAAAAGCCGCCTGATGCCTTAACCTTGACTGGAGGGGCCCGAGAGCGAGCCCTGGAGAGAAAGCAGTCTGAGCGCATGGAGCCTAAGCTGGTGTGCGAGTCCGAGGCCTGGTTAGGGGATCTGGACTTAGCCTTCTCCCGGTGCTTGTCCTGGTGTTTGTGGGTTTTTGAGGTAGATTCACCTCTGGAGGAAGGTTCCTTATCCATTCTGTGTAGTTTCTCTTCCAAGAGGAACCCCTGAAGTGCCTTCTGGTGGCGGATCCTGGTGCGACTGTTAAACTCCTGACAGAAGAAGTAGGCCTTGGTGTTGTGATCCAGACCTAAGCACCGCAGACACGATGAATGAGGAGCCTTGAAGGGGATCTGTTTGCCGCAGGCACACTTGGAAGGATGTCCTTCTGAAGGAGTTGGAGATGCCGACATTTAGTGTTGGTAAAACTGTTTTATGAAAGTTCTTAGTCGTTGTGCACTGGAGTGGGACCGTGAAGCCGATGTTGGCGAGTCGACAGCGGGAAAAAAACTGAGGATTCTGGGGGACCGCCCCCTTTTATACGATGCCTGACGTCGGAGGCGGGACCGATGTCGGGGGCGGTCTCCAATGAATACTGCTAGCTAGAAAATTTCCGTGGGGTCCTGGCACCTGCCGGCTTCAGTCCTAATGGTGTAACCTGCTGCAAGAGCTGTTTCTCAAAGTAAGATATAGATTGTTTCTGAGTGAGGTTATCTTCCCACGTTTCTCTTATCACATCCAGTGGCTCTCTTGGCTGCCTACCATACAGCATTTAAAACGGTGAAAGCCCTGCTGATGCCTATGGCACTTCTCTGTAGGCAAAAAGTAGGTAAGGCAAGTATTGGTCCCAGTCTTTCCTGTCCCCTTTTACAAATCTTTTTAACATGCATTTTAAGGTTTGGTTAAAACGCTCAAGAAGACCATCTGTCAGAGGGTGATAGGGGGAGGTTCTTATGGCAGTGATACTTAGTAGTCTGTACAGCTCCTTAAGCAATGCAGCACCAAAATTACTACCCTGATCAGTAATAATCTCTTTAGGTATGCCTACCCTGCTGAACATTTTGGCAAGCTCTGCTGCCACTTTTGGGGCTATGACAGCACACACTGGAATTTTTTTTTTTACCAATTATTTTACCAGCTGAGACACACTAAGTTGAAAGCTTGTTTGCAGGTGCAACCTGGGAGCACAAGGAAGTTAAGTGACTTGCTCAGGATCACACAGTATGCAAGTGGGGGCTGTGGGATTCAAACCCAGGTCTCCAGATTTGCAGCTCAGAGCCTTAAACCACTGCGCCATACTGCCTCCACAATTGCCTCTGGGTATCGAGTAGCATAGTCACATACTACCAAAATGAATCAATTAGCCTTTTTACTTTTGTCTATGGGGCCAACCACATCCACTGCAATTCTCTCAAAAGGCACATCTATCAAAGGTAGCGGCACCTCATCTTTTTTAGTCAGTGGGGCTACTTTCTGACACTCAGCACAAGAACTGCAATAGGTAGCAACATCTTCATGAATTCCAGGCCAGTAAAATCTGTACAGCAATTTGGCAAGGGTGCAATCCCTCCCTGAGTGACCAATCACAGGACTATCATGCCCTATCTGTAACAACTCAGATCTACACTTTTGTGGTATAACCAACTGTTCTATCTGGTCCTGTGTCTGAGGTTTAACCCAAACGCTGTACAGTAGCCCACCACATTTTTTAAACATAGGTTCACCCTGCTTTGGCTTCACCCCCAGCTGCTTATAACAACCCTGGAGAGAAACACCGTTAGCTTGTTCTGAAAGAAAATCGCAATCAGTGATCAGTTTGGTTTCACCATTTTCATATGTTAATCCCTTATGCTCATCAGTCTTTTGTTGCCACTGTTTCTTCAGGTGTTGTCTTTTTTTCCTGGACTTCTGAATTTTGGAGCTGTGCTCAAACAAGTCCGAATCAAATTCAGCCAAAGGAAGAGAGTCCCCACCATCTGAGATTTGCTTTGCCTGAGCTCTTGTCACCAAAGCTGCTGAAACATCCGGATTTACTCCCTCTTTGGTTAATTCAGTAAAACCTGGAAAGTCATTTCCAACAATCATAGGACCAGGTAACTTAGGTACAACCTCCACTTTCATTTGGTGCAACACCCCATTAATAGTCAGAGTTACCTGGCTGGTAGGATAGTATCAAGTGTCCCCGTAGATGCAGATGACACCAGTACTAGGTCCTTTCAAACACTGTTTTCCAAGCAATTCAATATGCAACTAGGGTCTGTCTGCTTCCCGAATCTACAAGTCCCTTCACAGTCTTACCTCCCACCTTCACATCTATTAAGTACTTGCCCCAGTTTGCTAAGGACAAATCTGCTCCAGAGTTATTCTTCTTACTGTGGCAATTTCTTGCAATATGACCTGGCTCGTTACCATTATAACAAATAAAGTCTTTGAGTGCAGATTTGTTACCCCAAGCACAGTTCTTATCAGACTTGGAGTTTAAAATGGGAAAAAAAGAGTGTCTTACTGGTGCTTGGCTGTTGCTTCACTGCTGCGGTGTCTGTCTGGCCATTTGGTAGTCTTCAGCCAAAGAAACGGCCTTTTTCCCACTTTCTGGTCAGTGTTCTTTTACCCAAAGCTGTACGTCTGTGAGAGGATGTTGATGAATGCTGCATTACAAATATTTTGATGATCCGTCGGAGTGTTTTGCCCTCTGGTTGGAGACATTTCATAAAGAGTTCCCTGAGGTGGGTGAAAGCTTCTCGACGACTGTCGACTGAGTTGTACTTCAGAGACAGAAATCTCTGCTTGTAGGTCTCTCCTGAGATGTCATATCTTCTAAAGACCTCTCTTTTCACCAGGTCATAGTTTTCTGATTGTGTAGTGTCCATACTGCTATAGGCAAGTTGGGCTTTACCTGTCAGGTAAGGTACCAGTCTGATTGCCCATTGCTGTTTTGGCCACTGGCAGGCTGCAGCAACCCTTTCATAAGTTGTCTGGTATGCTTTGATATCATCCGAGGTACACAACTTTGTAAGTTTAAAGTATTTTAAGTTGTCTGTGTCTTGTTGCTCTGCTGGACCTATGCCAGATCCTCCAGCTTTGATAACCTGAAAGGCATCCCTCCATCCATCGCTGCATCTCTTCTCTTTTCTTCTCTTCTTTGCTGCATCTCTTCTTTTCTCTGCTTCTCAAGTTGTTGTATTTCCTCTTTTCTCTGTGCCTCTAAATGCTGAATCTCGTTTTTTTCTCTGCTGCATATCCTCTCTTCTCTGTTTCTATGACTCTGCTTGTTGTATAGCCTACCATTTGAAAAAAGGCAGTCAGGCTTTCAGGTTCTGTCACTGCCTGTTCTTTTTTTCCATCGCTGGTGCTGGCTGTACAGTCTCAGTTTGGACTTCTGCCTCTGCTAGTTTGGCTGCTATTCTTCTGGTAATCACTCCCAGACTTGCTGCTGCAGAATCCATACCTTTCTTCTATGCTTCCCTTGGTACCAGATCTAGTACCCACGCACAAAACTCCTGGCTTAGAGTATGGACGGCGTAAATCCCACCTAGGCTGACACCATCTGTCATCGAGGCACAGGTCAGTAAGCATAGGAAAATCAGGAGCAGCTTCAAAATTCGCAAATAGCATTTTATTTTTCTCAAGAACAGCAACATAAAAAAAATTCAGTCTATTTACAAAGGCAGTACAAACAGAGAAAACTAAGTCCTTTTTCTGAGGGTATCTCTCAATTCCAAGTTTCATCTCCCATTCTCCTTGTCTCCCTAGCAAAAACATTGCTGCTCTTTTTATAAGTCTTTGTCTGGGAACTCGTTAAGACTGCCTGTTTCTCACAAAATGTTCCTGTAAGTTTACAGAACGTTCTTGTCAGTTTCGTTCCTTGCAGGTGCAGCAAAAAGAACCTAGTGAACCAGAACTGACCTACTGTTTACAGCTCTGCAAAAGGCTTAGAAACTGCATCTCAGGTTAACCCCTTGAAGTTCCAAATAGCTTTGCAATCATTTCAACAGTATAACTACATACCAATTTAAACAAAGGGATTCCCAGTATCAGTGACATTTCCACATAAAGATTCACATATATTTTTATACCCACAGATATGCAAGGGAAAGAAAAGACAGAAATAGCAAGTGAAGACAGAGGGATAGCGAGAGGCGGAGAATTGCGAAATCGTTGGAGTGATCAATTCCTAGGTCTTAAAAGAAAATTTGGTTGCAGAACCAGACAGACAAGAGACAGAAAAGGAGAGGCTAGAACAGATCCTTGCATTTAACTCTTTCTGCATAAGAAATGGGGCAGGACCTTATTCAACCCTGTCACAACCAACTACGAGACCTTCTCCTATGGAACTCTCATCTATAGTGTTGACATGCCCAACTTCTGTTTTATACCACGCATGTGCCATTATCATTGGCCATACTGTTGTCACCCCTGTTCCAACCCACCCCAAAACTTGATTACATTGATAGTAACCCTGACTATGTCAGTGGTATAGAACAGTATCTGCTGGTTTTAATGTGCATATTGACCCACTCACCCTGAATCTCAAACCCCTACTAGATAGAAAGGATAAACACCTTATTCACAATAGTAATAATATTACTAAAGCATGCAATTCTCTAAATGACTTATTTCATGACCGTAATTTAAGTAGTGCTTTATCTAACACTTGGTTAGAACTTACATTTAAAGGTTTTGTTATCATTCAAGTTTTCTTGATTATTTTTTTTTTATTATCTTATGCTGCTTACGTCGCACTCCCCAATAACATTGTGTACAATTGCATTTTCTTTATGCCACCCAATCCATCAAATTTTAGCCTACTATGCTATCTTTTTTGGTGTTGTCCCTATCATGCAATAAGGGGAGGGATATGTACAAGTGGGCTTCTTCCATATACCCCCATGCATGCTATGTCATACATTATGGCAACATAAGGTACATCTGTATTGACTTGCACTTGCTACTATGTGCTTAGAAACCATCATCCAGCATGATTATTTTAGGTAGTGCTCGTGTGCCACCTACAGCTTTTGCCATGCTGCAATAAGAAGCATATTTTATGAATCACTGTATTTTTGCCAAGAAAGCAGCTTTAGTCAGCTTACTCTTATTAGTGTGTACATGCAGAACAAGAAATGATCTAACTGTCTTGGGTGCTAACTGCCCACCACAGTCCACCAATAGAATTGCTGTATTTCGCTTTTTTGCCTTTTTTGGAAGAGTCCGTTACCTAGTAACGCACCTGATAATCTATAGTATAAGAATGTCTGTAAGATTGATTTTCACTGAGTTTGCATGACTGCATTGCGGTGTTCAGAGATTTCCTAACTCCCAGCAGGTACGGTGTTTTTCTACATGTTTTGGAATAAACTTCTATCTGTAACATCTGGGCTTCTGTGTCGTGTTTTGCCAACATGTCTAGAACCCTGTCAGCTAACAAAGGTATGCGTCCTTCATGTCCAGATCAACCATCCAGTCCCCTTTGCGTAAAAAGGAGAGGAGGGACTGTAGAAAGATCCTTCAAAACTTTTTGTATTCAATTAACAGATTTAGCCCTCGAAGGTCTAGTATGAGCCTTAAATCCCCGGTCCATTCTGGTACCCAAAGTACTGGTAATAATAACACAAGTTTTGTTCTGAAATCGGTATGGGTTCTACAGGCCTGTTACAGAGGAGGGTTTGAACCTATTCCAGCAGGAGAGCAATATGCCCTGCAAGGTATATGTTTGGCAAAGGGGAGAGGGAGTAACTGGAGGAACAGAAGGGAGCTCTAGGGCGTGTGCTAGCTGAACTATTTCCAAGATGCAAGCATCGGTTGTAATCTTCCTCCACTTTTTTTAAGAAAAGGGAGATTCAGCCTCCAAACAAAGCTTCCTGAGGCAGTAAGGCCAGAGAAGGGAGAAGGGACTCAGAAAGTGCAGGTGGTGCCAGTAATGGCCTGACCTTTCGCAAGTTTGTCACGGGCACAAGGGGTGGCATGTTTGTGGCCTGGGAGGTGGAAGAGAGGTCTCTAGGAACCTCATCCTGGATCCCTGGAATAGCCATGGCCTGAACTGCATAAAGCCACTGAAAAGAACCTCTGCTCTGTCCAGGGCTTAGGGTTCAGTGTGTGCAGGGACCTGAGGACTGTAGATCTGGCAGAGCATTCTGCACATCTGATCCAAATAGTTGTTTTCCTCTTAATGGGGCATTAACGACTGACTGTTGAACACCAGAGATAAAGTCTGCCACCCACAGCCAATAGTGGTGGGGAAGCCAAATCCCAGAAGCTGCAGCACCGGCAGCAGCATTCAAGGTATCATAAGAAGACTGAAGCAGGTGCTTTTTAGCTTCCTGTGCATTAGCAAATGTCTGCTGAGCTAGTGTCTTGTCAGGTGCATCCAGTATCTTATCAGCTAGGGAGGCCCCTGTTCTTCTTGGAGGAATCCCTCTCCTCTGCTTCAAAACCCAGTATAGCCTGGACCAGCTTGAGGAAAACCTGGAAGAAGGCATTCTCTTGGAGTGATCTGGGAGTGTTTTTCACACTCTCCTCTGAGCAGGAAGATACAGTAGAACTACAGCCTACCACATCTATCACTTCCTCTTCATCCATGGCCTCCTCCTCCTCTTCCATATATTCTGGACTGTATTCCAGTTCCATCATCGACATCAAACTTGGAGAGGGTTGATGGAGCAAAAAGACAATCGAGGAGGAACAGTCAAAGGGTGCACTGTCAATAGAGGCTGTTCAGGGCCCAGCAAGATGGCAGGGACCATTAACTGTTGCACTGACAATGAGGTCAACAGCAGTATCACCATGAGTGCTAACGCAGGTGGCCACAATGTTGACATAAGGCACTGAAACAATTCCCACAATGTTTGATACAGAAGCTGTAAATGGTTCAATGACAGCGGAACCGTCAACAGGACTGTGCCTAACAGAAGTGTGGGCTGCGAATCCCCTGGAGGGTGGGGTGAGCCAGTGTCAGACCCTAACCTTGGCATCTGAGACACAGTTGGGGGGTGGCAGGATCCAAGGCCTTAGTCTTGGACCTATCTTTATCGGACAGTTTGCCTCTTGTTAGAGGTGAGCATGAATGGTCCAGGGAAGCGGTCTTATCTCTATGCAGCATCTCCTTCTCCTAGTGATAGTGCTCATCTACCGACTTGGTGGAAATGACCCTCTTTTTTTTTAGTTGAATTGAAGATGGACGCCATCGACCACTGAAAGTGGCACGTCAATGGCAAACTGAGAAGAGACATGATTGACAATGCTGATACTGCCTTCAACATAGCCTATTTCTTCTCCATTTCTTTAAGCTTTAGATGCATCTCCAAAGCCTTCTTAAGATGTTGCCTGGTTAAAGCCCTGGCAAATAGAGCAGGCTTTAATGTCGTGATTTGTGCCTAGGCAACAAATACAGATGGAGTGGTTGTCATCTCTATAGATTTTAGCGTCTCCACAACAGCAATACTGGAACAGTGGTTCCTTGTCTTTCATTGACGACATAAAAGTAAAGTTTTAAAATAACAAATTTGAGACGTAGATGCGCTAGTGAAATTTTCTAAAGCTAAGTGACTTACACCACTGTTGGGGGTAGCACCAATATGCCTTTTACCATATAGAATAATAATAACCTATGCTAGTTTGTATTCACACAATTGTTTTTTCTTCTTTTTACCACACATTAACCTAAATAATTTCTCCGAATGACATAATATTGGCATATCCAGTCCATCATTCATGGGCTTCAAACTCCAACATTTATTTCCAACCATTTAAAAAAATACTGTATTCCATTCTGCTGATTTTTCTTGTAATTTTACCATTATTATAGTTTCACCCTTAGTATCAAAACTGCATTTCTTAGTAAAAATTGTCTGTAGTTTGAAATCCTTTGATAACTTAAAAGGTTTTTTCCAAAGGTGCTCAGAGATTATTTATAGCAGCATTCTACAATGTCCATGTCTGTTTAAATTTTGTAGCACTGTTATTAGCAGCATTCCTAAACTGGAAAAGTTATCAAAGTTCTTTCGTAAAGTGCTTAACCGCTCTTTACAAAACAAACACACACCTCACTGGGGATCTCAAAAGTGCTCTGCAGTTGCAGTTCAGCTGTCCCAAAGTGGTCTGTGCTGCATAATCCAAGCTATTTTACCACCACTGTTCTCTGTCATTCAAACGTAATGAACGTCCATGCGTTCCAGCATCCAGCACCAGCTTTCTCCATATAATACTTGTTACCACTGCAAATCTCATGCTGGCTACAGTATTCAACTAGTTTTTTTTAAGAGCAGACTCTTTTTAGTTCTTTTAAGGTAAAACAAAAACCTGCATACAACAATGTTTTTAGTGTTCGAGTACCTACAGTATGAGTGCAAACGTGGACACAGACTAACGTTTCAACGTGAAACCACGCCTTCCTCAGAGTTCGTTCACTGAGTCCTGAGGACAGGGATTTAACAGGCCCATTCTTAAAGTGACCAATCCTAATTTATAGTGTCCTGCACCAATAACACCCAGTGCCACGCAAACATACAAGATTCTGAAAACATTTTTCTGAGAGATATATATTAGTCCCATTTTAAAAATCCATGCTTTAAGAGACTAGGATTTCTATAATAATTCAGTTAACTCTCAGTAACCTGCTCTGTCCTCTGCCATGCCTGCGGACAGTAGTATGCATGAATGCCGCTCAAGGGTGTCCCGCAGACCCCCGGTGGCATTCACAAATGGGGCACAGGTCATTTGGGTGCCCGATCCCGACGCATGGAAAACAAGTAAGCTGGGGGCGGGGCGATGGAGTGTGCCGGTACTATGCGCCATTCACTGTAGCGTGTAGCGTCCTGTCCGCAGGCAGGGCAGAGGACAGAGCAGGTTAGGGCAGGGGGGATCCTGCCGAACTGCAGAACATACCAGCATTCGCACAATCCCCGACCGGTCAATCGATGACAGTGGCAACCCCACCAGATGAACAGCATCCCGCCTGTCCCGTATGCCTGGATCCCCCCAACACAGGACAGCCCGTCCCTGGTGTTGCACAAGTTTTCCCCCCTCCCACACAGCAGCCCCATCCCCAACAGTCCTGGCCAGACCCCACTTCCCACACATAGCCCCCATCCTTGTGGTTACACAAGCATCCCCTACACCCAAGCGACAGCTCATCCCTGGTAGTCACAAGCAGAGCCCACCCTCCCCACATCAGCCCCATCCCATTGTTGCTACAAGCATCCCCCCATACCACACATGACAGCCTCCACCCTTGTGTTGCACATGCATTCCCCCGCCCTGCACCCACAGAGGAGACCCGGCAGACCCCTTGCCTGACCTCGTACCCGGCACTCTGCCACTCCGCTTGGTGGCCAGTGGTCCCTGACCCACCTGTGGCAATAACAACCCCCTCCCATCCCTGTACCTTTATATCGGTGCCGTGGTCATGGACGGCCAGGGGCACAACCCTCCGCACAGCTCCATGGCCACCGGCTGCCTGGATTACGAGGAGCGTGTTGCCGAGTGGATGTGCACACCCTGGCGGAGCTGTACATGGCCAGCAGCCGTGGAAGGTGTGCGGAGGGCTGTGCAGCTGGCCATCCATGACTGTGGCCGGTTAGCATGGTACGGGATTGGGGTCTATTGGTGCCACAGGTGGGTCGGGGACCACTGGTCACCAAGGGAGGACAGACTGCTGGGTACAAAATCTAGGGAGGGTTCTGGAATCCCTATAGATGTGTGTGTGTGTGGGAATGCTTGTGCAACACAGGGACGGGGCTGTTATGAGTGTGGAGGGGGATGCTTGTACAACACTGGGGACAGAGGCTGTCATGTGTGGGGAGGGAGGGATGCTTGTGACTACTGGGGACGGGGAGCTGCCATGTTTGGGGAGGCGGATGCTTGTGCAACACTGGGGACAGGGGCTGATATGTGTGGGGAAGGGGGTTTGCCATGCTGGAAGGGTGATGGGACAGCCTGGCTGTGGTGCACCAGGAGCTCGGACAGGAGGCCCTCCGGCTGACGGGGTACAGCTGCATGGGTCTGGATGCCTGCATTGGTTATTCACGCACCTGGACCTGCACCTTAGCATGCAAGTGATCCATTCTGGGACCCAGGACGGGCATCTGACTGGATGCCTGGCTGGGTCTGCTACCCCACCCCTGGCCGCCCTGAGTGCTGGGGGGGCAGGGCAGTAGACAGGTGGCGTCCGTTTGTGAATACCGGCCTGTTTGCAACTGTCCATGGGTGCAGAGCTGTGCAGGTGGGGTATGCGCCCCTGGCGTGTACTTTCTGCCCGTTGGTGCATAGGACCAATACATTTATTGAGTTTGTAGTTCTCCTCTAATCTCACATACACTTTTCACTAAAACCTCTTATATGGGTATGTAGTTCTTAATAAAGAATTTGAAATGCATGTGTCTTACATTTCAAGCCTCAAATGGTTGCTTAGTAATTCTTCATTCAAACTTTTACATTAAGCTATATTTCTAAACTCTGAATCATGTAATCAATCCTAATTTGTTGTGCTCTCCACCAGTCAAACACAGTGCCATGCAAACATAGAATTTAAAATTTTAAAATTCCATACTATAATTCAGAGACTAGGATTTCTGTTAATTTTAAGTTATGCATAACACATGTATCGAGTTTCCAGTTCTCATCTAATTTCTTGCTTATATGGTAACCGTATACCCACATGTCGTCCCATTTTACTACAACCACCTACACAGGACTATGGTTCTTAATAAAGTTTTACAATACATGTGTCAAACTTTTTAGTTTTAAGCCACGAATGGTTGCTTAACAGTTCTTCTATTTTGTTAAGCTATATTCTGAACTCTTAAATCATTGACATTGTTTTCTCAAAACCATAAAAAGTATAATCTTGCTGTCATTCTATCCATCTAACAAGTTTTCTGTTCTCATCCAAAAATGGATACAGCAACAGTTCTTCATTTAAGCCGTTTGATTGTACTGTGGCTAGTGTAAAAATCCAATATGCTTCATGTCTTAAAAGTGTATTTCCCAAATCTCCTCCTCTTACCCCCATTTCAACACCCACAAAATGCAGGCATGCTGGCGACCCCTGTCCTACTTCCATAAAATGCCTTGCCATAACATCATTTGTAGTTTTTGTTCTGACTGCTGTCTTGTGTTCAGATATTCTTTGCTTTAGGTGTCACTTTCTCTGTCCCACATAATATAAACCACAAGGACATTTAAGTGCATAAATCACTCACTCTGTACGGCAGTTTATAAAGGCATTTATACAAAATCTTTTCCCAATTGTAGGAGGGCTAAAACAGGCTATATTCCATGCGTCTGAGCAACTTGAATAACGTCCACAATAGTAATTTCCTTTTGGAAGTCCCAGTTAACCAAGAGTTAATAATTTTAGGTGGTAATACCATATGTACCAATTGGCCCCTTATATTTTCCCACTTTCATATGTAAGCAATTCTTGAAGTTTGCTCTGATATACTATCCATGCTCTTACCTGTTTTTAAAATGTCCCAGTGTTTATAATATTTACTACTTTATATGTATTTGGTGTAAGTTAATAACAACAAAGGTTGGGGGGGGTGGGCAGCTTTCAGACAGATGTACATTCCATATCAAAAGTTTAACTCTGCTTTTTCCTGAGGCATATTCAAATCCGGTCTTAACACTGTCCAAATTATAGTCCCTTTCAAACAGTCTCTCAGAAAGTTTTCTGAATTCCCTCTGAAACATTTCATTATTTGAACATGTCCTCCTTATCCTTAAAATTGGCCTTTTGGTATATTGCCTTTTAAATGTTGAGGATGGTTACTGTCATACCGTAACAATGTATTTCTGGCCATTTCCTTCCTATATAGTGTTGTCTCCAATCTCCCATTTGTTTATCCAGGTAAGTAGTATCCAGAAAACGTTGCCATAGTTTAATATGCCCATTATAATTATTTCTCTGTGCACTGAAAACACAGGTCTCTTCCCATTCTCCATAAGCAATAATATGCGACAGGGTGGGAGGTATTGGGCAATACTGGACCACCAAGGGGCACAATGAAGTCCAACGCTACAGCCTGAGGACCTTAAAGCCCCTGGAAGATCTGGTATTGCCTAATATCACCCACCCTGGAGGGTATTACTATTCTTAGAAAATGGGCTATAAACTAACATTTTAAATAAAATTAAAGATTAAAAATAAACATTAAAAAGGAATAAAAATGTTTTCTCTTATAAAGTAGTCCCTCTCCTGGTACTCTTGCCAGTAGAGGGCATTGCTGTTTAGGAGAGCCTGTTTTTCTGTCATTGGTTTTCTTGTCTAGAGGACGTTGATGTTTAGGAAAGCCTGGTTTTTGTCATTGGTTTTCTTGTCTTCCAGAGTCACTTTTTTTGCAGGACTGCTGGAGTGAGACCAGTCCAGCAAACAAAAGTGACTCTGGATGTGTAGTACACACTCCCAGCCTGCAATACTTGTTAGTGTGTGGAACAGATTGTGAGAAAGTACATTTCTCAGCCTGCAATACTTGTTAATGTGCAGGAGATCAGACTGTGAGAAAATGCAGCTACATTTTAACTGCTGAGATTTTTTTAAAATGGAGCTGTTTATAAAAAAAAGGGAACTAAACACTTTAGAAAACCAAGGGGCCGGCGGGATGTGAGCTTCTTGCTAAGCAACAGAGCGGACCGGCGTGTGGAGAAGGGGGCACGAGAGAAGGATTGGGACAGTGTTTCCGTTTGAAATAAGCATGGTTGGGAGAAATGCTCATTTGTCTTTCTCCCTGACAGCAGAATAATAACAGCAGTGTGTTTCTTTTTTCCTTTTTAAACAAGCATACCCTGTTTAAATCTGTCTGGGATTCAGTAGGCAGAGGAGCTTATGCGAGCTGTACTTCAGAGTGAGCGGCATCTAAAGCGGCACCAGTGATCAGTGCGGTGTAGTGTAAGGTATGCACCACAACTGATTTTTTTTTTTTTATAGAAATCAATTTTTTAACTGCCTTTTCTAAATTAGGCGACTGCCATCGTGTGTGGTGGGTTCTCACTCGCTAACTGAGTCAAAAAAACAAAACAGCAGCCATTTCAAATTCCATGTGCAATGGAGTGCTTTTGGCCAATGAGGAAGCAGGATGGCCACAAGGATACCTGAGTGAGTGAAAAGCCACTTGGGCTGATACTTTTTATTGTAAGTTAATGTACCCCCAGGCAATCAGATGCCAGGGAAATAAAAAAAAAAAAGCCTATTTTCTAAAACATAAATATTTGCCACTTGGTGCAAATGTTTCGCCTACAGATGTACCTTTATGCTGTGTGTAATATTTCCTTTCAAACCAAAAATAGTTAGATGACCAGTATGAACCTTGCTGTTTCCATTATATGCTCATTTGGTGGTAATGCTCTTTCATTCCTGTATTTTAATGTTCTATTTAATGCTTCATATCCCCCTTCATAGGGCATATTTGAATATAGGCTTTCTACATCAATAGCCACTAAATAATCCTCCGTGTTCACACTCACGTTCATCAATGATTATGCTGGACATGTTAAACTATGGTGATGTTTTCTGTATGATGTATTGCTTATCTGGACAGGTTCTGAGAATTAAAGGATTTTTTGCAATATAGGAATTTGTCTAATGGTCATTTAAAATTTACATGGTAATAACAAAAAATGAAGTAGCATTTCTGGACTTAAAAATCTATAAGGAAAATAGGATATTGGAGACAAGACTATATAGGAAGAAAATGGCCAGAAATACACTGTTAAGGTATGACAGTAACCCAGGGTATTAAATAAGCTGAAAAAATTGATTAGCAGTTTTGCATGAGAAAGTGCGAATGAACTGTGAAAATGCAAAGCACTTGGCTAAAACTGATTAGCACAATTAAAAATGCTTAATTTTTATTGTGTTTTGATTGGGTAAACACAAATAAAAATGTCGAAAAATGTTAAGCAATCTAGTGCTATGCAATTCAGAAAATAATTAGCATTACCCTCTGATCGCATTGCATTTTGCTATGCTATATCAGCTATTTAATACCTTGGTAACCATCCTCAACATTTAAAGGACAATACACCAAAAGAACAATTTTTAAGGATGAGGAAGACATGTTCAAATGATGAAATGTTTCAGAAGAAATCCAGAAAATTTGCTGAGAGACTATTTGAAAGGGACTATCATTTGGATAATGTTAAGATAGTATTTGATTATGCCTCGGGAAAAAAAAAAAAATTGAACTTCTGGAAAGGAATGGATATCTGGAAGCTGTCACCCCCCAACCTTTGTTACTGAACTTGCACCAAATGCATATAAAATAGAAAATATTATAAAGAAGCACTGGGACATTTTAAAAACAGGTAAGAGGCTGGATAGTATATCTGTGCAAACTCCAAGAATTACATATAGAAGGGGGAAAAATATAAGGGACCAGTTGGTACATACATTTTACCACCTAAATAGGTTAAATGAAAATTACATACTTACCATAATTCCTAATCTTCTAGGGGTATGTTCACCATTTATTCACACTAATGGGTCTGTGCCAGAGGCACTAGAACCCTGTGGAAGTCAGAACATTTCAGGAGGCCTGGCGCTGAGGCAAGCTGTACTCGTACACAGCATCGCAACAGTGGCTTGCGGCGCCAGGCTTACCTCGGCACAGCCCTCAACTGCCTCCTTTTTTACCGAGGAGGTGCAGTATAACCCAACTAGCAGTCATACACTAAGAGAAGCCTTGATGACCTGTGTAAGAATGATCAACATGTGAGTAATACAGTGTCTTCACAGTTCAAGCCTTGAGCAAAGGGAGAAGATCAATGAGCATACTGGAGAGTGAGCTTGGGGGGATGGTGGGTGGGCGAGTGAATAAATTGTGAAGATATTCCTAGAAGATCAAGAATTACAGTAAATATATCATTTTCATAACTTCCAGGACTGTATCACCACCATTTATTACACATGAGTCAGAGTACCAAGCTGAGATGGAACCCCTAGGGTAGGGTGGTAGGAGTGAAGAGCTCACTAAGGCTGAATCCAATTTAAGACAGTCCTGCCAAAGCAGCATACTACCTGGCAGTGACATCCAGGGCACAGTGCGTAACAAAAGTGCGCACTGTGATCCAAGTTGCAGCACTGCAATGTATCACCGACAGGCACAGTGGAGATGCAAACAGCTTGCCAACCAAGTAGAAATTAAATGAGTGTGTGCTCTTGGTCATTCTGGAAACTGGCAAGTAGGTGGGCAGCACAGTCGCTGATTCAGAGAGAATTCTGATGCCACTTAGGAAGAAATTTATCCAGTGCGGAGCACTATCCTGTCCTTATGGGGGATATGCAACCAAGGCATGAATTTCAGACACTCCGAGCAGAAAGACGGCCACTAGAAAGCTACTTTCCAAGAAAAAACTTTAGCTCATATGTCGCAAGAGACTCAAAGAGCTTGCTGGTGGGCAGGTGCAACACAAAGCTGAATTCCAGGCAACCATCAGCTTCTGGATGAGGGGCCTCGTGTGTAAAAATGCCCTAAGGGACCTCTTAAAAGAGGCAGTTGAGCCATGGGCTCACACAGAAATGGACCTTGACCGTGGAATATTGCAAAGCGGCATAAGAAAGGTCCAGCAAGAACTCTAGACCCTAGTTAGCTGGACACTGGAAGAGGTCCATGTGAGTTTTGGAGCACCGAATAGAAAACCTTTTCCATTTGGTTGTGTAAGTCTTCTTAGTGGAAGGTTATGGGCAGCAAAAATTATTTCAGAAAACTTCTGAGATACCTTGTTCCTATTCACTTCCAAATCTTCAGGAGCCAGGTCATGAAGGTGAATGGAGCGCAGGTTGGGATGGAGTAGAAGATCCCGAGTCAACATGTCCAACCTGAGAGGCAGGATCCTCAGTTGGCTGACTGTTAGCCTGTCTTTACAGAGGAAACTATATCTGCCAAGGCCAACAGGGTGCAATGAGAGTGATCTTGCCCCCAAAGCAAGCAGTCTGAAGCCCCCTCGTGGGTTGCCCTCCCCAGAGCATCGCAAGAATCCCAAAGCAAACAGTCTGAAGCCCCCCTCATGGGTCACGAGGGTCACCCTCCCCAGAGCACTGCAAGGATCCAAAAGCAAGCAGTCTGAATCCCCCCTCATGGGTCGCGAGGGTCGCCCTCAACAGAGCACTGCAAGGATCCCACAGCAAACAGTCTGAAGCCCTCCCCAGAGCACTACAAGGATCCCAAAGCAAGTCTGAAGCCCCCCTCATGGGTCGTGAGGGTTGCCCTCCCAAGAGCACTGCAAGGATCCCAAAGCAAGCAGTCTGAAGCCCTCTCATGGGTCGTGAGGGTCGCCCTCTCCAGAGCACCGCAAGGATCCCAAAGCAAGTCTGAAGCCACCCCCTCGTGGGCCGCGAGGGTTGCCTTCCCCAGAGCACAGCAAGGATCCCAAAGCAAGGTACGCAAACCTGGTTACATGGATGGATTAGGAGCAAGTGTTTTGGCTCCAAGTTCAAATTATGGACTGATTCAGCACCAACCATGCCTGGCCTTAACTGTCGTCGTACAAATTCAGGTAGTTTTTTCCAAGCCAGATTATGCTAAATGAGCTAATTTTTAGATAGTTCAGCTGTGTGCCTTAACAGTATTTTACCCTATTCTGCAGTACTGCCCAAGTTTAAACTTAAAAAAAAAAAGTTACAAACTGTGCTCCAGCCCATGGCGTTGCATGCTAGTTCTAATTGGGCTTCCTATGCCAGGTGTACCCTTGCTATTACTTTTAGTCTTAAAAGTATTGTGCAAAAATGAGCTTGCTATTTTATTTTTATTTTACTTTATTGAAATCTAGGATTACAAATACCTTTGAGCAGGAACTGCTCATTTACAAAGGTTCCACGTCGCAGGAATGGGCGGTATACATACATACATACAAAGGTCGACATAATAATACATAGTTACACAATAAAAGAAGCAAGAGACTGAGGTTTAGGAAATTACAGAAATTCAAATGTCTCAAATGTTAGGTAGCAAGACATACCAGCAAGGGTAATCTTAGAAATAAGTGCTGCGTTGGGGGGGTATGCAGGCAGGAAGGCCGTTGTCAGAAGGTAGAGGGCAAGCACTCTAAAGGGAGGGATAAAAATCAGAAATGCCTGGGGGAGGAAGAGAGGGCAAGGGGTGGGCAGGTGGAAGGTGGGGAGAGGTAGCTGTCAAGACTGAAGTGGAGGGCAGCGAGCGGTGGGCCCCTGATTAGACAAGGGAGTCACGACGACTAGTTGAAATGAGATGAAGTCGGAGTTGTCTCTTAAAAGGGCCAAGAGCAGCACCAGTAAGAGCTTCTTTGTTGAGAGTACTGTACCACTGTGGTGCTCTGTGGACAAAGGCCCTCTGGCCCATGGTAGTCTGGCATCTGGGGACAAGGAAGGTTAGTTGTTGTGAACTTCTAGTTCGCTGGGTGCTGTGGTGGTCAATGAGGAGCTTTTCAATGCCCGGGGCCATGACCTCGAGGAGGACTTTTCTGGCTAAGAGGCAGGTTTGATACTGTATCCAACTGATGAGAGGAAGCCATCCTGCCCAAGTGTACAGGTCACAAGTGTGTGTAAGTCAGTCAGCCCCAGTTAGCAGCCTGCATGCTTTGCTGAGTGCAACTGTAATTCTGTAGAGGGCAGAGGCGTAGGCAGAGTCATAGAGCCATTCACTAAAAAAATACCACCAACAGCTTAATCTGGTTCAAGGTCAGTTGGCATTCATCTGTATCCCCCTCCGCCGGGTCGTGCCTGAAAATAGGCAGGATTTGTCTAGTGCACTTACCCGGTCAACAAAAAATAAAAAATAAAAAAAAAAAAAATAGATTGCTTGCCCGTAATCGATGATGGAGGTGACAGAGCTGTTGATAGCCAACCGGAGAGTGTCAGGAGTCATGCAGTGTTTGTGCCTGTAGAGCAGGCATACACGGATGTTGGTGGCTTTGGCAACAGAATCTATGTGCCAATGGTAGAAGAGTGAGCTGGCCAATGTGACACCTAGGTATTTAAAATCAGGAACGTGTTCAAGTAAGGTTCCTGTTTGGTTTAGGATGGTGAGGTCACGGGATTTGTACTTACTACTGGCATTGTAAAAGGTCATAACCTTTGTTTTGCTGTAGTTCATGGCCATTTAAATGTTTAAAGTTTAGGTAACTTTTACAGGACATTTAAAGCATAGTTCGTTCCTGCTCACAAGCCTCTCTGCTAACTGCAGCACAAATTTCAATTAATTTGCTAAACTGAGTTAGGGAACCAAAAGTAAAGTAATTTAATGTAATAAGTGAGCTGCTTCAGGCTGTAAACTGCTAGAAATCTGTTTTGTTAGAGGCTTCTTACTGTAGCCCCCCTCTCTCTCCCAGCCCCCCCCTTACCTGTTTTAAATTCGTTTTTCTGCTTCCCCCACAGCAGTCGGAAGCCCCCCTCATGGGTCACGAAGGTCGCCTTCCCCAGAGCACCGAAAGGATCCCAAAGCAAGGTACGCAAACGCGGTTACACAGACAGATTAGGAAGGCCCAGCCAACGCATGTGTCGTCTGCCCAACCGCCCCCACCACCACCCTTGGTGAACTTGTTCTTATATAGGGGCTGTCATGCAGTTCCCATCTGCAGATTATCAGAATCTGCCACTAGTGGCCGCTAATTTGCTTAGGCTCTCTGATCTCTCCCTATACTGCTACAACTACCCATTCTCTGTAATTTGTTCTCCACCATGCTGCTCTACATTGCAATTTTCTCTCTCCTGATCCCCCTACTGTCTCCCCCACCATCCTCTTGGCCAGTTATGCAGGAGTACTTGCAATCACCACTTTCTATGGCCGCTTGCCCTCCTTCTTCCGGTACCTGCCCTGATGGAAAATTCTTCACGACCTATATACCGAAACCACTTGTGGCCCCTCACATCCTTCTGCCCTCCTTCCACCCAGGCCATCTAGCCCTATACCCCACCGCTCATGCCTCCTTTTTGGTCAGGAAGCATTCTACTACCCATCCCCATAAGCCCCTGTGGGCATGGCCCCTAACCAAACTGCTGATCACCCTTCTGCTGCTGCTATCCAGGAATGTAGAACCACACCCTAGACCCCTCCCTCCCTCCCTCCCCACAATCCAGCCCTGCTTCACCCTCTCAGCTTCCTAGAGGTCTGAAACTGGTGCATTTGAACATCTGCAGCCTCCTGACCAAAATTCCCCTGCTGCAACCAACCAGTGTTCCCATTAAGGCTGCAGATCTGCACCCTCTCCAAAATGTTCAGGGGTACAAAATAAATTATAAGGCTTCATTCTAACATTTGTACAACATTTGTGTGGGTTACACATACTTCAAAATGAATTATGGATGTAGAGTGTACCCCCTTCACAACAAAAATGTACTTGAATTTCATAATTTGTACTTGAATCAAGTACAGATGGGGGTAAATGGGAACACTGCAACCAACTGTACTCTCACATCACCCTGATGTCCTGATTATCACAGAGTCACGGCTAAAGCCACACGATAAAGACCCCGAAATTGCCATCCCTGGTTACAGTCATCTGGCATGACCGACCAGGCTGCAAACGTGGTGGTGGCATTGGCATGTATATCGCATCCTCGTTGCAGTTCTCAAACATCCTTCTTTCTCTTCCCATGGATGCCATCGACACTCTACTAATAAAACCTGCCCTTCGCCACACCGCAAGTGTATTCGTTGCTGGCTCTTACTGCGCACATAACGTCCCACTACCCACAATCCTGGACCACCTCAGTGATCTAAAAACACTTGCCTCAGGAGGTGAACTCCACATCCTTGGGGACTTTAATCAAAACTGGCTTGCTCGTGCATACTCCAAACTCCTGGATAAAGTTGGTGCCCTAAACCTTTTTCAAATGATCACCAAACCCACTTGCTGGAACCACAAAACGCTAAATCCCTCTCTCCTGAACTGGACACTTACCTCCCACCCACACAGAATAGTAGCCACAGGCCTGCTCCCCGACTATCTTAGCGACCACTACATGACTTACATGGTCAGAAAAATCTTCTGGCCCAAAGCGCCCCCGCACATCCTGCTGATCAGGTCCCACAAATCCCTTGACCTCTCCTCTCTCCTACACAACCGGTCCACTACTGACTGGTCATTCCTACATCTAGCTTCGTCCACTGAAGCAGCTCTTGAGGGCTTCATAACTAGGTTCCTTGCTGTCTGGAACCACTATGCCCCACTTAGATGAGCTATGGTGTGTGGTACCCACCTTCCCTGGATTACAGCAGACATTACTGCCAATCTCTAAGCAAGAAACATGGCCTGGACAGCTTTTATGGAATCAGGTTTGCCACAAGCACACCTAAAATACTGTGCCCTGTGCAACGCATGCACCAGGCTGATCCGCCAGGCAAAAGCAAATTATTTCAACACTGCCTTCCACATACCTATAAACCATCCAGCCAAATTCTGGAAGGTCCTCAAATCTCTTTTTGCCCCCCTTTTCTCAGCCCCAAACACCCACCCTAAACATGGGCACATCCACAGTTGCCGACCCTCTAGCAGTAGCCACTGCTTTCAACTGCTACTTCACCAACAGCACTGCTGCACTGTTATCCTCTCCTCCCCAACTCCCATCGGGCCTGTCCAAACCCGCCACCCAACCACTCCTTCCTTCCGCTCAGTTACATCGCTTGAGGTGTACCACGCCTTACTTGCCCTCAATCCAACCAAGGGCAAATGCCCCATCTCCCTCGATGCTAAAATGCTGTACCTATCGGACCCTGCCATTGCCTCACCCCTGGCAACTATATTCAACTTGTCCTTCTCCCTAGCCTCGGCACCAACTGAGTGGAAGCACGCCACAGTCATCCCACTACCCAAAGGAGGTGATCTCCCTGTCCCAGGAAACTACCGTCCCATTTCCTGTCTTCCCATATTGGCAAAATCCAAGAAAAACTTGTACTCTCTCAACTCTTCTCCTTCCCTGACTCCTCTTCCTTCTACACCCCTTACCAGCCTGGCTTCAGGGAATCCCACTCTACCACCACCTCCTTGCTGAGGCTCACGGACTCCATCATCTCTGCCATGGACAAGAGGCACATCACCACAGCCATTTTTGTCAATCTAGCAAAAGCATCCAACACAGTCACCCACTCCCTCCTCCTGACTAAGCTCACCAACGCAGGGCTCTCTAGATTGGCCACCAACTTGTTCCAATCATACCTGACTGGCCGAGCACAGTCTGACAGGATTGGTAACTCCACTTCTGATCCCCTCCCTGTCTCATCGGGGGTGCCGCAGGGCTCAGTCCTGGGGCCACTGCTGTTCTCCATCTTCCTAAATAACCTGCCCTCTGCCTACCCACATACCTCCAGTCAAATGTATGCAGACGACACAGTACTGTATACATCCAGCCCTTCCCCTACTGATGTGGCTACCACTTTGCAGCAGGACTTCAGCAGTGTTCAGCTTTGGTTTCACTCAAATCAGCTTCACCTTAATGCCAAGAAGACAGTCTCCATGACCTTCGGCACAAGGCAGAGACTCTCGTGGCTTCCCCTCTCCCCAACCTACCACACCCTGGATGGGACTTCATTGGAGATGTGCATCTCCTTCAGATACCTCGGGGTCTGGCTGGACCAGCACCTTGACTTTTCTGTACACATTTATGACATCCACCCCAGACTGGGTGTACTTTTGTGTAACCGTGGTTGCATCCCACTGCAGGCCTGCTGAGCAATTGTACAGAAAATGAGTCTACCAATTCCTGACTACAGAGATATGGTCTACAGTGCTGCCCCCAAGTCAACCCTGATCAGACTGGACTCCCTCTTCCATTCCTTCTGTCATTTTGCCCTTGCCTGTCCTTACTCCACCCATCACTGTACCCTCTATCAGGCCATAGGACTACTCTACCTTCAGGACCACATATCATCTCACTGTGCATGCCTTGCTGCCAAGCTCTGGCATCAGTCCTTGCCCTCCTACCTATCCACGGTCCTGCCCGCCTACTCCCCCCCCCCAGCCTACAGGCTTACGCAAAACAATTTGTGGCTACTGCATACTCCCTTCAGGGCCACCTTGACAGGCCAAGCAGCTTTCAGCTACTGTATGTCCAAACTATGAAACTCACTCCTTCCAGACATAGGGCTAACTTCTCCATCCCAGCACCTCAATAGCCTTCTCTCAGCGCATTTCTCATCCACCTGCTCATGCTCATAATCTCATCCTGAGCTAGGCCAACTACCCCCTGACTCACCCTGTGCTACTCTGTGCCACTCTTCATACCAACCTTCTTCTAATCTTATGGTGTCAAGCACTGTCTCATCTCTCACCCCTATGCTAGTGCATCACTGTAAATATGGAGCTATTTGCTTGTATAATACTGCCTAATTTACACTGCTAACTGTATTATTGTCACCATGTTTTGCCATTTCTGTACTATTGTATCTTCATTGTTGTCCTCCTTACTCTCGTGTACTGTCCCCAGGACGCATCTGCACTCGAGTGGTACTCTGCTCAGCATGCCTTCCTGGTAAACTCTTAATTAAATAAATAAATAAATGTGCCTCCAGCGTAACCAATACTCTCAGCACTAGGGGGCTTGGAGGGAACGTATACAGAAAAGATTTTACCACAGCAGTCTAAAGGCATCCTGGCAGAAAATGCCTTGTCCTGGCCTTCTGGAGCAGTCTCAATGCAGTTGGGCGTCAAGTGGGGATGCAAAACAGGCCACATCTGAGATGTCCCACTCCACTGAACAGCAATCTTACAAAGTCAGTCATGCAGATATGCCTGTTTGGCTGAGCTCACCTGCCAGTGTGTATTAGACTCCTGGCAGATAATGGCCTGGAGCAGAATCCTCTGCTCTGGGCCCTCTCGTCATACTCTCATGATTTCTCTGCAGACAAGGTAAGAGTCTGCACTTCATTGTTTGTTCATGTAATACATAACAAACTTTTGTCTGTCCGGAAGACAACTGTTTTGTAGCTGAGGAGATGAACTAGGGCTCACAGGCCATACAAAAACATATTGCATCTCCAACACACTAATGTGGAGATGAGTCTCTGACAGGTTCCAAGACACTTTGCATTTGAAGCCCTAACGGTGGGCTATCCAACAGGAAGGCCTCCATAGTGAAAGTTGCCCGAGGCTCTGGTTTTGAGAATGGAAACCCAGGAGGAGACTGTCCTCCACTGACTGCCATGTGAGTGATCAAACTAGGAGCTTGATCACCTGCTATGCGACCCAGCATGGATTGCATGGGGCAGGCTTGAACAGATTTGCGCTCTGTGAAGTGGCATGCTAACTGCAGAATCACCTGTATTCTGCCCTAAAAGGGAAGACTGGGCCATGACCGTATCCAGAAGAGCTCCTAAGAACAGCAGCTGCTGTGAGGGTCAGAGCTAAGACTTCTAGAATCAGCAGAACTCCAATGTGGGGAGGGACCTGAGAGGCCGTGGCCACTGCTTGTTCTGCTTTGTGGATGGACAAACTGACTATCAGCCAACTGTCCAGATAAGGGAGAACTTGGAGTTCAAAATTTCTCAGGTGCACTGCGTGTAGTTCAAGGCACCCTGCAAAGACTTGGGGCACCAAGTACAGCACAAAGGGCAGGACCATAAAACCTGCATGTCCAAGGAGCTAACCAATCCTGGAAAATAATTAAAACTGGTGATTGCTTTGAACAAAATTCTGTATATGGCAGCCAGCAGAACATCCCCCCTTTTTTTTTTAAGGCTGTGGGCGGAACCTACAGCAGTTTTGGGATCGACTGTAGCTTACAGAATGGCCTGCCGTGGAACCTTCCATTGGACGTTTGAAAGTATCCTTCCGAAAGTCCAACAAAGCTTGAAACAATCAGCCCCGATCGGCCGCTACAGAATAACAGCTGCACTATTTCGGCTGTTACTTCTGCATTCCGGGGCAAGAACTACGCATGCGTGACTCACGCGCATGCGTAGTTCTGCTGGTGCCACCATGTTGTGAATGGTAAAATGCCATTCACTGCAACTGTGTAGGTGCAGTCACATTGCTGCAGCCAGCACCTGCAGGAAAGAAAACCCTCCCACTGCTGCTGTCCTCCCCGTGCCAACATTGGGGTCCCCAATCCCCATGTTGACACTGTGTACCCCCCCAACTCATGTGGCAAACTGGGAGCCCACCCCAGTGTGCCCAAATGTGTTTATTTGCCTCACGCCGACATCGGGGTGCCCAATAAACGTGTTGGCATTATGTGCCCCCAAATGTTTTTTAATTTCCCCCACCTTGTCGACATTGGGATGCTCAATTCCCGTGGTCGGCAACATGTACTTCAACTCATGGGAACACTGGGAGCCCACCCCAGTGTGCCCAATGTTCATTTTTTTTCCTGTAAATAAAGGAAACCTTCCTGATGCATGTTTTTTTTTTTTTAACCTGTAAAAAAGAAAACGGTCCCTCATTGTCGCCCCAGTCCCTCTCCCCACTCTCCCACTGAGCACCCACCACCCCACACCCCCGTCTTACCTCCAGAGGTTGGCACTGTCATCTTCTCTGGACCGGGACACATCTGCACTCTTCAAAGCCAAACCGCAAACTGAAGAATCAAAGGTAAGTGTGCTATAATGGCATTCAATGGGTTTTCAACTTAAGTTGATAAATCAGCCATTTTTTTGGAATTTTAGCCCCAAATTTTCAACATGAGGTTCTTGGGACCCCACTTCCTCAACAGTGTCACTAGCATTTCATTATTCTGTCCTGAAAGGTGATTTTGCAGTCGCTGTATGAAATCACCTTTCGGGACCCATTAATGAAACAACAGTGCCACTGTTCATGAGGTGGGGTCCCAAAAAGCCCATGTTGCAAATCTGGTGAAAAAAACTCCAAAAAATGACTGCGTTGTGAGCGTGCATCGTGCAGTTTCTACGCACAATCTTAACTTTGTCAGTTTTTAATATTTTAACTCCAGACAGGGAGGCAGTATAGCGCAGTGGTTTAAGGCTCTGAGCTGCAAATCTGGAGACCTGGGTTTGAATCCCACAGCCCCCACTTGCATATACTGTGTGACCCTGAGCAAGTTGCTTAACTTCCCTGTGCTCCCAGGTTGCACCTGTAAAAAAGCTTTCAGCTTAGTGTGTCTCACCTGATTAAACAATTGGAAAAAGATTTTCAACACTGCTGTTTTTGCGCACCTCCTTTTTAACAGTATAGCTGTCATTTTTCACATCCTGCCCAAAATCACCTTTTGGGACAAGTGAACAAAATGACACTGGCACTCTTCATGAGGAGGGGTCCCAAAAAGGCCATGTTGAAAATCTGGTGCAACACCTCCAAAAAATGGCCAAGTTACACCCGGGCATTCAATAATTTCTATGGACACATGTAACTTTGGTTACTTGGCAGCTCATCACAGCTGTATCAGCTCTGGCTAGATTTTGTTTAAATCTGCGCCAAGGACTACGTGAACTCCAAAGGGAAGAGATACATCGAGAAAAATGCCCTAGGAGCTAGCAAGCTGCAAGAAGAGTGTCCTGAAGTACAGCCAAAGGACCTGTGTCCGAGGAGTCCAGGCTAAGAAGTCATCATGGCCCCCATCACAAAAGATGAGGTAGGTTCAGTCTCATCCTCCTCTATATCCTCCCTGGAGGGATGTCAGGCATACAGCTCGACCTGGCACCAGGCACAGTGCCTGACCTGACGCCAGGACAGCATCAGACTCGGTACCGAATCCAATGCCAGACACACAGCACTGACATAAAGGGAGACATGGTGTTGGGGTCAGCACCAGGAAAGGACAAATGTGGTGCTAGGATATCCCTAGCACTGATCTGGTGGCAGCACAATACCGGAAACAGAACTGCCAGGATGGAGCTGGGAAGGACAGAGCCAGTGTCAGGAGGTTGCTGGTATGGGGGAACCCACCCCCCCTGAGCTGGTCGGACGGCGACAAGAAACAACCCGATGTCAGAACCAACACTTGAACCAATGCCCAACCAAGACTCATGGGCAAGAGAGGGTTGAATCTGGCAGCAGCATATCCCAATGACCTGGTGCCGGCATTGAGCCGACATGGCGCTGACGTGGAGTTAACCTGGCACCATGATCAGAACTAGAAGCGGTGCCAGGTCAGGCCTTGAAAGACCCAAACCCAGCACTGATGCCAGAACCAGACTCAGTACCAGCGACCTAGCCAGCACCAAAGTGACTGGCAAGAATAACCATACAGTCCCACCAGTGAAACAAGGTAGGGGTATGACCAGCGAGATGCTACACCCACAGCTCCAAGGAGCTGCACAGAGGTGGCACTGCGGTCCCCACTTAAGGACAGAGGGGGACTCCAGGCGTGAGACCTCAATACCCAGAACCAAAGGTCCCCAGTGACACAGATGCCTCCTACGAGGGAACAGGGCCCCAGGAGACAGAGGGTCTCACGGTAGATCTCCCAGAGGCAACCTCGAGTGGTACTGTTTCTTCCCCTTCTGAAGGGAAGAGGAAGAATGGGAGGCTAAGTAGAGCCAAGAACCCAACCACCAAAATTAGGAACAGGCTCGCCTGTTTGTGCTTCGAAGGACTGGGCTTCCTGCCGAGTACAGGACTGCCCATGGTCAGAACCCTTCCTTGACAGGAAAATGTACCTAACATGGCCCTGCTGTTGGAGCAGCCTACCTGAAGGCTCCCTACTTTCATTTTGTAGATCCACTGAACTCAGACTTGGTAGAGCTGAGAGAAAACTGACAGAAATATTTACATAAACTCACACAAAAATAGCAAACTCTAGCTTTAAAAACTAAAACTGAAGAACTGAAATGGCTGTCATACAGATATGAAGTTCTGAATCCTGGTGATGAGCGATCTGGTCACTGAAGTGCACTTGACGGCAGGGAAAAAGGAACTGAGGCAGTTGAGAGTTAGTGCCACAAACCATAGAAGCGCAGCACTATCTTGGTTTTGAAAACTAGTGCCAAGATAAGCCTGGCACCACGAACTACTCTCGTTGTTCCATGCATGCGCACAACCTGCCTTGGCGCCAGCCCTCCTGAAAACTTCTGGCTCTTGCGGGGTCTCAGTGCCTCCAGCACAGACCCATTAATAAGAATAAATGGTGAAGATACATTCCTGGAAGATCTCTTGGTTACTGGGATCTCCGAAAGGAAATTACGAGTGGGAAATTGTTCAAGTTGCTCAAACACATGGAATACAACCTCTTTTAGCCATCCTAGAACAGGGAAAGAAGAAATGTCTTCATACTTACCATAATTTTCTTTTTTGTTAGCTCCAATATTGTCAATGGGTATTCAACACAAATGGGTAATCTATACCTCTACTAGGGGAAATGGCACAGACAAAAGGCTGTTAACAGTACAGAATCTTGGGCACATGAAGACTCCAGACAGCAGCAACTCTCCAGTCACTTTTGCATTCTTATGCAGTGCCCCTAAGTATCTGAAAGTAGATCCATATAGGTTATACTGTACGTGTCCTGTCACAAACTAACACATACAAGCTGTCTATATAGACAAAGCTCTAACCAAAATAAGGTACAGAAAAACAGTTCCCTACCTTGGCAGGTAATAGGAAGAATGGACCAAGGCTCGTTGTCTGCTTTTCCTTGGTTGTGGAAATTCTTTGTGGAACCGAGCCAACTATTAGAAAATTGCCAAATGAAATTAATGAAAAACAGGAAACTGGAAATGAACTGCAGACAATGTAAGGACCTACCTGTAACAAAGGAGGCACCATTGTCGAACCTGTTATTTCTGCGTGCCAGAAAATGAAAATGACGTACCAACAGTAATTCCTGATCTTTCTGTGTATCCTCACTATTCATCACCTGTGGATTCTGGCTGGAGGTCATGACCCCGCAGGAGCTTTTTTTGGATGGGTGGAGTCGACTTTCATGGCACCGCCCCGAGGTGACACACTCACGTGTAAACTCGTGGTTTTAGCTGTTAGGCATCAACTCCGCCTCCCGCCAGTTCTGAGTCGCCGGACAGTAAGAAAGGGTTGGGAGGAGGGAGGGACAAGGAAGTCCAAGGGACAGACAAAGGAAAGGATAAACAAATAAAAGGAGAAATAAATGACTGAGAGGACAGAAGGAGAGCTGGAAATCTAAAGGGATTGGGAAGGGGCCCCAATTTCTGGAAGCAGGAAAAGAAGGGAAGGAGGGAGGGAAAAAATCAGAAATAGGGAGGGGGAGGACATACCCTGAACCTTAGACCTGTCTCCAGATTGAATAGGAACTGCGAAGGAGTAGCCAGAAGGCTGAACTGCCAGGATTCAAGGCACCGAATAACTGGCAATAAACTCCGACATGAGCAGAAGCGGCTGTTCTGTGAGAAAAGACAGGATACAGGGGTGTACTCCCCCCAAAACTCTTGAGTGGAGGTGAGAAACAAGGTTTAGTAAAATAATTTGAGGATAAATCCTAAAGGACAAAAGGCGGAGTAGGTTAGAGCGGAAAGAGAAAGAGACAACCACCAACTCCCACCCCAATGGGGTGGAGCCAAAGCTGTGAGAAGGTGCCCTGTCACCGATCCCCTCCCTCCTGACAGGGAGTAAAAATTCCCCGTGTGCCCCAGGTCACCCCGCTCCTGACCAGCAGAAAGAGGGGGGAGAAGGGCACACAGAGGAAGGGGGGACCGAGAGACTAAGGCCCCAGGGGGATGGAGGGTGAGATTGTGATGAATAGTGAAGATACACAGAAAGATCAGGAATTACGGTAGGCATGTAATTTTCATATCTTACCTGGGTCAATCTTCACCATTCATCACCTATGCGCGAGTACAGAGCCCCCCCTGATGGGGGCCCTAAACCCTAAAGGACAAAGTCCCTTAGCCCTCAGTGGGTGAGACACTGACAGGGAGAACCTTTATGGGTCTGGCGAGGCCCAAGTGTGGGGACAGTGAGATGGTGACCCCCTGGAAGGGGTAGGAAGTTGCCTCGACAGACGCCGCCTCACCCTACAGGAGAAAAGATGGGTTCTCTGGTAAGGGGAGGAAATCACCCTACGCCGGGCCAAAGGTGACAACTGGGAAAGATGTAGCCATGCCGATCGCCTAGTGCAGATAGCTGTCCCTACAACCCTGGTAGCTACCTCACTGGCATCGTAAGATGCCCTCGCTTGGGGCTTGCTAGCTCCAGGCCACATGCAGAGTGCGCAATGGCTTGTCTGGTTACCTCCGTATCAGGCATAGAGGCTAGGAGTTGACCTAGCCTGGACCACACTAACCTATCATAGGTAGCATAGTGGACCTGATGTGCTGAAATTGAAAGAAGCAACCATGATGAATAGAAAGTCCTCCTCCCCCAGAAGTCAAAATCCATAGAATCTTGATCCGGGGGCCGGTCACGGTGAGGGGCACAAGGCCAATCGGGGGTGTCCAGCTGCATCAATCCAGACTGAGGATGAGGCATACGACCTGGCGGGGGGGCACAATACCTCTGGTTCAGATCCCTAGGGGCAGGGACGCTGGAAAATGGTCTTTGCCAGAAATGCAACAACACCTCTTGAAAAGGAGCAGGCCAGGCAGGCACCACAAGGGTGTCTGCACTGAAATCGCCTAGGAAGGCGCTCGTTGAGTGCTCTGGATTGTGCTGCGTGGGTGAGGTAACATGCAGATCCTCCATCATCCTCATGAGGAAACGCTGATACTCTCCGAGATCAGCAGCAGGAGAGATGTGAACAGAGGGCTCCTCTCCCCCTAAAGAGGGGGATGAAGAAGTGGAGGACCTCGGAGATCCAGGGGTTGGCTGCTCAGGGTGGTGGGAAACACCTGTCTGTCCATGGCCCTGACATACAAAGGGAAGTGAGCAGCCACACCTCTGAACTGCTCCCAGGAGAGAAAGAGAGAGAGAGAGAGAGAGAGGTTCCCTAGGACCAAGAATGCCTGGGAGTGCAGGAGAAGGTGACAGAGGAGTGGGGACAAGGCCAACAGCAGAAGGCGACAGTCCTCTGTCCGGGCAAGAGAACGCACCAGGGGCCCCAAGGGTAGAAGGAAAACCCTACAGCTGACAGCTGATCAACCATTCCGGAACTGCTTAGGCTCTGCCTTGAAGACTCCCCCCTGTGAGGTGACCAGGACCGTGGAACTCCAAAAGGACGGTCCCTACCCTCCAAAGGCCAGGGCCCTCTTGAGGAGGCCGAGACAGAAGGACGAGGTCCACCCGACTCCTTCCTGAACCCGGATGAGCCCAGAAAAGGGTCACCGCATCAAACCCCGACACCTCCACCCTCGGATTTTGAAAGAGCCCCCCTCCTCCTCGCACAAACCAGCCTAGGCAGCTGACAACCCTGGTCAGTCCCTGAAGGGACCACCTAGGGAGTAGCACCCTCCCTTCCTGTGGGTGCTCTGATCGGCGCTAAAGTTGGGCGATCCAGGCACACCACCTGAGGGGGTACCACCACTGAGGAGGCAGAAAACTCTCCGAGCCCAGGCTGCAGAGCAATAGTGGCCTGCACCACTGCCTGCTGGTCAGCACCCCTGACCCTGTACATGGGGGCTGGCTCCAGTCAGTCGAGGAAACTACCAGGGTGTCCATGTGGGCCACTATCTCCAAAGAGTCGGACAGCCTGTCTGAATCAGACTATGACTCCGTCTCCGAGGAGGCAGAGACCGAAGTCTAATGCCAGACAGTACGCGGACGCCCGCTGCCATCCTGACCGAAGGGGGTACCAGTCCAGATGTCTGCACCATAGCCGGCACCGAAGTCTCCAACTGCACCGCGAATGGTGCCCAAAGAAGACACGGCGCTGAGGGCGGTAGCAGAAGCGGAGTTGATATCTGTCATGGCGCCATCCCGACCCACGGCGCCACAAGCGGTGTTGAAGTCACGGCACTGACCACAGCTCTATCGGGGCCCACGGCACCACAAACGGCGCTGAGGCCCAAGACGGCACCAATGGACGGTGTCGAGGACAGTGACGACCCAGGCTTCCCAACCCGAGGAAACGACACCGGGGGAGCCTTCAGACTGGGTCTCCTTCACCACGGAAGGGGCTTCTGCAACCGCGTGGCTACTAGGAGCAGAAGCCCCCTCCTCCACAGTCTGAATAGAACTGGGAGGGGACCTGGAGGAAAAGCCGAGAGGCCGCGGCTTGGCCAGAGTGCGCGCCCATCCTGCAAAAGTCAGCGGAGCTCGTCCAACTTTCAACATGCATTGCTCGACGACACCACGGTCCATGGAGAAGAAGGTGTCGCACAAATCCAGTTTGTGAAGCGGGCAAAGACACGCGAGACAACAGTCATGCTGGTCGGTGATGGAGTACTTGCGGCTGCGCAGGCACCGTCGCATATGGGACCGCCCCGTCTTCAACGATTTCTTGCCCCCCCCGACTGAGACAAGATCCATGGCAAAACAAGCTAAACAAAAGACTCGACGTCGCTGACAAAATAAAGGAAGGAACAGTCTTACCACAGCAGTGTCAAGTGGTGGCAAAGACGGAATCGGCAGGATAAAAACACAGCGTCGAGAGACTTTCGGTGTTGATAAGGCATAAAACTAGGCCTCTTGCAGAGTAGCTCCTCATGAGCTGCGACCTCTATGGTGGGAGACGAAGACCTGGCAGGAGGGCAGAGTCAATGACACCCAACGGCCATCCCGTGAGTGCCACGCAGTGCGTCAGCCTCGAGGGCGGCGCTGACAGTGCGTAAACTCTGCCCATCCAAAAAAAGAAAAGCTCCCGCGGGGTCGTGACCTCCAGCCAGAACACACAGGTGATGAATGGTGAAGACTGACACAGATAAGATCCAATATTAAAATGTGAAACTATTCTTTTTATAAAATATATATATATATATATATATATATATATATATATATATATATATATATAACAGCAGATAAAACATGGAAGGATGTCTAGACAGACTTACAATCAGAATTTCATTAGAAAACAACTAACATCCCCTTACTGGCATACCGGACAATATTCTCCCCAGAAGGAGCAAGGCTCCCATGCGGGTTCCACTGACAACACTGGAGCTAACAGAAAAGGAAATTACAGCAAGTATGTAGAAATGTCTTCTTTCTGTAGTGCTCCACATTGTCAGTGGGTATTCAGCACAAACTGATTGTAAGAACCAGTACCCACTAAAAAAAACACATGGGGGAGAATACTGTCCCATACGCAAACTACAAAAAAGAAAAGGAGTTTACCTGCTAACAACCACTTGCAGAATTTTACAACCAAAGACTGCACTGGCAGAACTCTGAACATCCAATCTGTGCTGCTTCGTGAATGTGTGGAGGGAGGAACAAGTTGCTGTCTCGCACAACGTTAAGACAGACACCTCACCTTTCTCCGCCCAGGAGGTGGCCATAGCTCGAGTGGAATGCACTTTGACGAAGAGTTAGAGCTTCCTTCTTTACTGCAACATAAGCCTTGGCAATGCATATACTCACCCACTTTGCTAGGGTGACCTTGGAGGCTTTTTGTCCTTTTTTTGGCTGCTCCAAAAAGTACAAACAACCTCTCTGATGTTCTGAACTCAACAGTCATCTAAGGTATATCCTAACTGCCTGATGCATCCAACTTGTGCAGCTCCTTCTTTGGGTGAGTTGGTTATGGACAGAAGGATGAAAGGCAAATTTACTGATTCAAAAGAAAAGCTGTAGGAACCTTCGGAATGATAGATGGAACTGTTCTCAGAACTACTTTGTCCTTATGCATGATGAGGGTAAGGTGCTTTGTGGGACAAGGCCTGGAGCTCACAAATCCTTCCAGCTGAACACACAGCAACTAAAAAGCACTCCTTGTAGAACAACACATCAAAGGGAACCAATGACAGCGGTTCGAAGGGTTCCTTACAAAGAACATTCAATACCAGATTCAGATCCCATGGAGGAACAGGGTAGCAGAACAGAGCCTGGGTACTGCTGACAGCTTGCAGAAAACGAATAACCATCCTTTCATGCCTAAGGACAAGCCCAAGGAGGCTACAATGGCCAACACCTGACTTCCAAAGGTGCTCAAGGCCAAACTGTTTTCCACTCCTTCCCGCAGATAGTCCGAAATCTGCAGAACCCAAGCTGAAAAAGTGGTTCACACGCGAGGATAATCTGCTGATGTGGAATTCTTTCTGGCGGTCATCAGTGTGTCCACTACCTTTTTAGACAAATCTTGTTTCGGGAAACCCCTTTTAGTAGCCAGACTGTTAGCTGCATCACTCCCAGATCTGGATGCAGAATGGGACCTTGGGAGAGAAGGTCCCCCCTTTACTAAGAGTCAAAACAGAGCATGTTGAGCTAGGTTCCCCAGGTCTGAGAAAGTACTTACGTAAGAACTTACAGTAACAGTAGATCTTTGAGAGAAGCTCTTGCAGTAGGTATTCACATATAGGACTAAGCCACCAGGCATCAGGACCCCATGGAAAAATTTCTAGCTAGCAGTCTCTGGCGGGGGACCGCCGCCACATCAGGTGACTGGTGTCATGCGACGTTGGTATAAAGGGGTGGTCCCCCATGCCTGCCTTCCAGTTCTTTCTTGCCAATGGCCAAGAGGCAAGATTAGAGAGAAGAGGATATTTCCACCAGGGAAATAAAGTAAAGAAACTTAGGGGGATTGAGGGAGGGAAGGCAATACCTACTGCAAGAGCCTCTCTCGAAGATCTACTGTTAAGGCAAGTTCTTACGTAACTATACTATCTTACTTCGAGAGGGTTCATGCAGTAGGTATTCACATATAGGACTGAGGTATTCACATACAGGACTGAGTCCCAAGCAGTATGGAACAAGGAAAAGCACTCGGGAGGAGCATTGTGATCTATAGCATGGGCTGAATGGGTCTCATGAAAGGAGACCTTGTAGGACTGCCAATCCGAAGCCTGCTCTACGGCGACAGGCAATGTCCAAACTGTAGTGTTTCATGAAGGTATGGACAGAAGTCCAAGTTGCGGCTGCACAGATATCTGCCGCTGACATATTCTTAAAACAAGCCGCAGAGGCAGCTACTCCTCTAGTGGAGTGACCTCTGACTTGACCCGGAAGCGTCTTGTTGTGCTTGTCGTAACAGAAAGTGATACAACGTGCCAACCATTTGGATAGGCATTGCTTAGAAATGGCATTGCCTTCTCTTTTGTGAGCAAAATAGACACAAAGCTGACCAGTCTTCCTGAGGTCCTTGGTACGACTGCTGTAATATCTCAGGATCCTGTGAACATCCAATGTACGCAAGAGGTACTCCTCTTGATTGGAATGCTGTGTAAAGAAAGCAGGTAGCTCAACAGATTGATTCAGCGTAGATTCAGCCACCACCTTAGGGAGAAACTTAGGGGTGGTGCGTACAGCCAAATGTTCCTTGTGGAAAATCAAGTACAGGATTTTGCACATCAAGGCCTGAAGCTCGGAAATGCGCCGAGCAGAAGTAATGGCCACTAGGAAGAGTGTCTTCCAAGAAAGGAACTTCAAATCAGCTGTAGCTGCCGGCTCGTAGGGAGGCAGAGTAAGCTTCTCCAGGATAAAATTCAAGTCCCAAGGAGGGGCAGGATGCGAATGGCGGGGGGGGGTCACAAACAGAGAACCTCTCCAAGGAAAGTCTTGGAGACTTCTAACTGGGCAAAAGTCCTGTCTCCAAAGGGAATATGGTAGGCTGAGATAGCTGCCATGTGGACTTTCAATGAGGAATGACCGAGATCCAGATCGAAGAGGTGACGCATGTAGTCCAGGACTTTACTGACTGGGCATGAGAAAGGCTCGAAGTCATTTGAGTTTGCCCAAATAGAAAATCGCTTCCACTTCATGGCGTAGGTGGACCTCGTGGAAGGCTTTCTGGCCTCCACTAAAATGTCCGCTACTAGAGGAGAGACTCCAAAGCGGGCTTTAGCTACGTCTGCAGGAGCCACACATGGAGATGAAGGGATTTGAGACCTGGATGAACAAAGGTCCCCTGATCCTGGGTCAACAATTGCTGCGACAGAGGAAGAGGAGGCTCTGAAAACTGTTGCAGAAGAGAGAACCAAACTTGCCTGAGCCAGAAGGGAGCAATGAGAATCATTTGATTGCCCTCCGATCTGAGTTTGTTCAGGACCCTCAGAATTAAAGGAATGGGAGGGAAGGCATAAACTAATCTGTCCCTCCAAGCGAGAGACACAGCGTCCTGCCAAAAAATGTCTCACCTTGGAGCGAGCGAGCAGAAGGCAGGAAGTTTTGCATTTTGGTGACAGGCAAAGAGTCTATCTGAGGTGTTCCCATCGCTGAAAGATGTAGTTTACGACTTCTTGATCTAGCTCTCATTCATGGGACCTGCCTGAGGACCGACTGAGTCGGTCTGCCAGTGTGTTTTCCACTTCCGGAACATGAACCACAGTCAAGTGAAGGTCGTGTTTGGCTGCCCAATGCCAGACTCTCATCGCTTCCCAGCACAGAGGGTAGGAACGTGTCCCTCCCGGCTTGCTGAGGTACCAGACTACGTACATGTTGTCTGATTGTGTGAGGAGATGACTGGGGAGGATGAGGGAGAGAAGGGCCTGAAGGGCATAAAAGACTGCTCTCAGTTCGAGCACATTTATGTGCAGATTTTGTTCGAACGTGGACCAGCTGCCCTGAGTCCTGTGAGACCCCAGATGGCACCCAATCCTTCTCCTGACACATCCGTCGTCAACGTCTGGGAGGGCAGATCGATGCAGAAATGAACTCCCAGGCGCAGGTTCTCCAGAACCATCCTCCATTGCAAGTCCCTGGACATGGGATCTGATACTAGTACCTCTTGGTCTAGATTGTCCCTTGTCTGGTCCCACTGTGACTGAAGCATCCATTGAGAGATCCTCATATGGAGCCAAACGAATGGGACTGTTGGAATGGCAACCGCCATTAGCCCGAGGAGGCGGAGGACTGACCTGGCTCCGACCCTCCTGCGGCCGGACAGAAGATGAGCCTGATTCTGAAGGGCGTCTTCCTTGTCCGGAGACAAGAAGGCATTGCCAGTTATCGTGTCCATAATTGCCCCTATAAATTGGAGAGTTGGCATGGGACCAAGTGGGACTTGGCCTGGTTGATGGTAATACCCAGGCTGGTAAAACCCTGCGTACGCAGGTGGGCCGCTACCACAGACAGGCATTTGGTAAACACTCGGGGGGGCTAAGGAAAGACCAAATAGGAGGGCCTTGAATTGGTAGTGGTCCCCCTGAAAGCAAAACCAAAGGAATTTGTGGGGGAAGGGCATATGGGGATATGCAGATAGGCATCCTGCATGTCCAGAGCGCATAGCTACTGTCCCTGCCGAAGTAGTGGTAGAAGGCTCTGCAAAGAGAGCATTCTGAAGCATTTGTACTCGATGAACACATTCAGGGAGCTGAGGTCTAGGATAGGTCTCAGATCTCCGGTCTTCTTTGGAACTAGGAAGAAATGGAAATAGTAACCTGTTCTCCAAAATTGGGGGTGGGGAGGACTGGCTCTATTGCCACCTTTGGGAGAAGGGAGATGATTTCCTCTAGGACCAGAGGAAGACGTTGCAGGGGTGGTTTCTGCATAAACTCTATTAAGTGTCCTGCCGATATCAACTGGAGCACCCAAGCATCTGATGTTATCCTCTCCCAACCCGGCAGATGGGAGGAGAATCTCCCCCTTACTGGTTCCTCTGGAACCTCCAGAGGCAGTGGGAGAGGCAGGGAGTCAGGAGGTGTGAGGCAGCGCAGCAGCCAAGGCTCCCACAGCTTTTTTGCTGGGGGGAGTCTTGTTTGCTGGAGGGGCCCGACGTTTGTTGGTACGTTTGCCCTGTGGTTTTTGTCTTTGTCGGTTTTGGCAACGAAGAAGATGCCACTGCCCTTGAGGGGGCCTGTACATAGTCTGGACAGACTTGAGTGCTGTACCCTTTTCCTGCAGTTCAGTAATGATGTCCTTGACATCACCCCTGAACAGCACCGAACCCCTGAAGGGAGCATCCTGTACAGCGAATTGCACCTCAGGGACCAAACCTGACACGTGGAGTCAGGCATGACGCCATAGGCCTACGGCGAAAGCCGAGCTCCTTCCAGCTGTATCCACTACAGCGTAAGTGGCACGTAGCATGTGCTGACAGGCCAAGTGAGCAGAATGGACAAGGTCACCCACTTCCTGCTTAGTCTGTGACTCAGGAAGGGAGTCCAATTTTGATTCCACCTGGCTAAGGATGGTCTTTGGGAAATCCCCCATATGTGCCACACAGTTAAGGGCCCTGATATCTAGGGTAGAAAAGGAATAAATCTTCCCATACTGGTCCAGAAACCAGGATTCCTTATCAGGTGGAGACGAACTGAGGTGTTTACGATTAGCGGAGAGGCCGTGAACGGAGCTGATGACCGAATCCGCCTTGGGGTGAAGGCTTAAGAAAGTCTACACCCTCCGAAGCCTGGCAAAGCTTGTCCACCTTCCTTGGAAGGGGGGCTAATGCAGATGGTTGTTTCCAAATGGTGGAGACAAGATCTGCGTGAGGCTCTATCCAGGGTGGAATCAGTGTAGGAGCGGTCTTGGGCAGATCCAAATGAGCAGTGATTTTTTTACACTGTTGGTCTGGCTCCACTGATTGCCACTGATGAACTTCCTGGATTTTCCTCAGTAACTTCAGAAAAGAAGGGTCCTCCAGAGGGGACTTCGAAGGATCTCTCGGCCTAGGGCGTTCTGGAGTATGGGGCTTACCTTCGGGGTCAGAGTGGCCGGAGTCCGAGTCTGAGACTGAAGATGACGAAGAGGATGAAGACTCCTCCCTATGAGTGGGAGGGACTGCCCCTCTGGAGAGTTCCCTAGGGTGCGTATCCTCTCTGCCTCGGGCACCAGAGGGCTCTCTTCTGGTGTCGGGTAGGGGGGAGGGAGTCTCCCGTCTTTGACGTAGGGGATCCTGTATAGGGTCCGGCCTCGGGAGATGACTCTCGACGTCCCTGGTGAGCTGAGCCTTGGCCTCAGCCCACCAGGAGGTCAAGGTCTCCTTCAGATCCACAGGCAGCTGAGGAGTTGGTGGGAGGATACGGATATTGAAGGTGTCCATAAAAGGAGTATCTGTAACCCGATGGCGGGTAGCCCCTGCATCGGTTACTGAGGCGTCAAGTACTGCGGCGCCAAATATTGCGGCGTCGGGTACTGGAGTGCTGGATACTGAGGGGCCGGGTATTGCGGCACCAGATATTGCAGTGTCGTATACCCGTGCGCCAAGGGCTCTGACAGAGCAGAGGCCCTGCTGGTGGGCCAGACGGTGGAAACGTTGGCCCTGTGGGCGTCGGGCCCAGCGTGGGTATACCTTCAAGTGGGTCTGATGGTCCTGACAGAGGAATGAGCCTGTCGTCGGGTAAAGGGATACTGGATGGCGTCGGATTGGCTGGCGTCGGGACTGGCGTCTGAGGATCCAGCATCAGGGCGTCCGGCACAGGAGGAGGGAATCTTTACCGCAGCGTGTCAACATCCTCAGTGATGACCGGGGAAAGAGGGTTAAAATCCCCGGGGGTCAGTCAAGGGGATGCGGGGACCTCAGAGGGCAATGTGGTGAGATGCTGCGGAGAGCCTGGGGCGTCAGACTGTTCAATGGGGTCTGGGCACAGGCTTCTTGGCCAGGCGGGCATCATTGCAGCCGGCGTCCGACTTATCAGCTGAATCCGGGTGGACGTCGGAGGAGCCAGCGTCTGACTTATCAGACTCCCTGCCAGAGGAAGGCCGCAAAGGGGATGCGGTCTTGTCGGGAGGAGTTTTGGCTGGGCGCTCCCCCGAAGAGGTAAGCGACTTAGCAGCCTTGTCCGGGTGAGCGTCGGTGGGACCGACGTCTGACTTACCGGACCCATTCTGACCGGAAGGCCACAAGGAAGAAGCGGCCTTCACAGGTGCGGAGGCCACCTTTGCCCTGGAGGCTCCCGAAGGGCCCAAGCACGAGACAGACTGGAGGGGTGAAGCCTTCTTGGTAACCACCAAGACGGCCGTCGTGGAGCGATCCGTCGGAGGGGATGTTACCTTGAGTGTCGCAACTCCAGCCAAAGTTGCGGCTGCTGTGGAAGCAGATTCCCGCTCCCAGTGCTTCTCCTTGTCATGCTTTTTCTTATGACCTTCAGGGGATGTAGACCCCTGCCTAAGCTTTTTTAACTCTTTTTTCCATGGAGGCCATTTTCATCTTAAGGATATGGGCTTTCCAGGGACTGCTGCCTTCTCTTGTGGGTAGTGGAGTTGAACTTCTGGCAGTGCAGGTATTTCTCCATGGGGTGGTCTGGGCCCAGACAGAAGAGGCACAAGGAGTGGCCGTCCTTGTGAGGAAGTTGGGAACCACATGAGTCGCACTTATTTTTATGCGATTCGGAGGGCATCGGGGATGACATACACAGCAAATTGTTTGAAAAAATCGAGAATTAGAGAAAATGGGTCAAAAGGTTTGAAAACTTAAGAGACCGACGAATGACTGACGAGCACTGTTCTACCACGAGGAACTTTCATAAGCAGATGGTGGGAAAGAACTGGAAGGCAGGAGTGGGGGACCACCCCTTTATACCTGTGTCACATGACGCTTGTCACCTGACGTGGGGGCGGTCCCCCACTAGAGACTGCTAGCTAGAATCTTTTCTGTGGGGTCCTGATGCCTGGCGGCTCAGTCCTACATGTGAATACCTACTGCAAGAGACCTCTCGAAGTAAGATCTACCATTCTGGAGCTACCAGAAGAAGGCTACCTCGAGTGTCTTATTTTGTGTATGACCTTGGGAAGGAGCAGCAGAAAGACATACACTCTGTTGAAATTCCACGACTGTGACAATGCACCCATTGCCTCAGTCAGTGGACACTGGTAGCGGCTGAAGAACCGCTGCACTTGTGCATTCTGGCTGGAGGCGAAAAAGTCGATCTGTGGATGACTAAACCTCATGCACAGAAGGTGGAACGCCTCTGGGTTCAGTACCCACTCCACTGGGTGGGCATTCTCATGGCTTAGAAAACTGGCATGAAATTTCAACTTCCATGTCAAGTGAACTGCTGACAGAGAGAGAGAGAGAGAAGGTTTGCCTCTGGCCACAACAGAAGATCGGTTGCTTCTTTTTGGCATCTCTCTGCTCTTTGTGCCCCCAAGATTGTTTATGTAAGCCACCGTGACAGCATTGTCTGACTATTTTCAAGGCTCTTAGCTGCACCCGATTTTGAAAATGTAGGAGAGCTAGGCACACAGCCATCATTTCCAGGATGTTGATGTGTAGGTGCTGTTTCTGCGCAGGCCAAGTCCCCTGCATGGGAATATGGTGCAGCACAGCCCCTACCAACAGACTAGCATCGGTTGTCAGGATTAACTCTGGAGGGACTTCCAAGCAAGACCCTTTGCTCAGATTCTCTAAACTCACCCACCAACTCAGGGACTGCCACAGTAGTGGGGAAACTGAAATTCTGGCTTGATAGTCCTCAGAGGGTGGTGCCCAGTTTGACAGCAACTCAGTCTGAAGGGGTCACATTAGAAGATGAACCCATGGGACTAGTGCTATTGTTGCCCTCATAAGGCCCAGAATCCGCAGTAAGCTGTGAACTGAAGCAGACGACTGGCTTCTCAGCCACTGAACCTCTCTCAGCAAGGTCTCCTTCCTGGTTGACTAGAGAAAGATCTTCCTCTTGTCTGCTCTGAACATCGCTCCCAGGTGCTCCAGGGTCTACGACGGTTCGAGAGAGCTTTTCTCCCGATTTCCTACCCAGCCATGAGACTCCAAAACCTCCAGTGTCCTGGTCACCAATTTCCTTGCTACTGGAGCAGACGGTGCTCAAATGAGCAAGTCATCCAGGTAAGGACAGACTTGATGTCCACCCTGTCAGAGTTGAGCCACCAGGAATATGAGCACTTTCCAGAAGACTCTGGGGGCTGCTGCCAGCCCAAACGGGAACACCCTGTACTGGAAGTGCTGCCCAAGGACAGTGAATCTGAAGAACTTCCTATTAGAATGCTAGATGGGAATGTGGAGATATGCATCCCTCAGGTCTATTGATGCTCGATAATCCCCTGGTTGTACAGCCCAGATGATCGATCGTAAGGAATCCATCTTGAAGGTCGTGTGGCGAATAAACTTGTTTAGGTGTTTCGGATCCAGAATAGGTCTGAAAAATCCCCTAAATTCTTAGGAACTACAAAATAAATGGAGTAGAATACCTGGGCTTGTTCACTGGGAGGCACCGGAACAATTGCCCCGATCTGTGAGAGGCGATCCAATGTCTGCAACACTGCTTGTCTGTTCATGGGATCCTTTGGTACAGGAGATGGCAGTAAACGTCCCTTTGAGAGACTGGTAAAAAATTCTATTGCCCTTGAATCCAGATTAGGATTCTTTACTCCTCTAGTTCCTGAAGTTTCGAAAGGGACGAAAACCCCCTTGATACTGCCAGTACTGGCCACCTCCTTGACTTTTCGAGGCTGAGCCAGCCTTTTACTGTTGACTGGACACCGGAAGGCGGCCGTTTTTATCCTGGATATCCTTCAAAATGTCATCCAGGCATAAACCAAACAATAATTCTCCCTAAAAGGCTAAGTTAAACAACTTGGTCTTTGTGCCTGGTCAATGACCCAATGCCGAAGCCACACCCCTTGTGTGTCGGACACAATATGATAAGCAGATCGGCCGATATGCATAAGTCCTCCACCTTGGCATGACCCCAGAAAGGTGAAGGCCATGTATGCCAGCTGCAAAATGCTTACCCCCCACCCAAGACTCTGGTGGAACTAAGCTACCCAGCGATGTAACCCACAAGTTTAAAGCTCTGGCAACAATAAAGGAGGCATAAGAGGTTTGCACCGTTGGAGGCAAAGGCTCTTCTGCATGAAGCATCTACTCGCTTGTCGTGTGTGTCCACTTGGGCCAAAGACCCTTCAACTGGAATAGTCATGTGCCTCAAGGAATTCTGCACATCTTTATCAGCCAGGGGAGCAGTTTCCTACTTGCAGATATTTTCCCCAATAAAGGAGAAACACTGTACCTTGGGTTTTGGCAGACATTTTTATTGGTCTGCAGCAGTCATTCTTGTTCAATAATTTGGTCAGTGAATAAAGCTTGGAAAACACTTTGGAGTACAGGAGGCCACAGACTGGATAAGTTCACATCTAAGGCTTCCATAGATTGCACCTCCTTCAGCTGTAAAGTTCCACAAGCCTCAGTTACCAGACAGGACAAGGATTTCGTATCAAACAGGGGAGGGATAAGAATCCTCCTTTTCAGCTCTGTCCAGTCACCTTCCTCCTCCTCCTCCTCCAAGGGTTCGTTCTTATCATCATCATCAAGTAACTGCTTTAGGTCAGGATTCTCCCCCAAGACCCCCGACATCCTCATCCTGACCCTCCATATGGTTAAGGCTGGGGTCTGCCAGCAGATTCATATTAGCAGATTTGTCCTGCTCTGGCACACCTGGACATGTTTGTGTGGACCCCTTACAAGTGGGGCCAGGTGTGTCCAAAAGGATGTCCTGTGGGACACTGGGGCTCAAAAGCTCTCTTAAAAGCAACCACAAAGATTTATGCGATTCTGCTTTGTCACTGCCAGCCGGTACACCAGGTGCACTTCCCCCCCATTCCGAGTTTCAACAGGGGGAAACTGTAAGAGACATATTAGCTTGAGGAACACAATGGGGGCAACAGGAACCCAGTGGAGACCCTTTTGCAGGTCTTACATTGTTAGAACACTAGAAGTATCTGGTAAGCCATGATGCCAAAATATTAGTGCAACAGAAGCTCAAACCATAGAATAAAACTAGGGACATTGTTGCATGAATTATATAAGGAAAAGAAAGAATGCTGCCACTGACACCACCTCCCTCTGTGGTTAAAAGCACCAGAAGAAGCTGTCCCTACCAGCCTACTAACTCAAAAGGCTGTAGTAGGAAAAGACTGTGCTCAGTAACAGCACTCAGCAGTCTGTGCAGTCAGAGGAGCAGCACTGCCACGTCTAGCACTTAGAAAAATGCTGGCACACATGAGCCTGCACGCATGTGATGTCATGATGCTACACGTGACATCTGCACTTTGGGAGCACACCCAAGCACAGATGCATGAAAGGATGCACTGAGGCTCTGAGCAGCTGCTAGCTAAACAGGACAGCGCCAGCCCAACTGCCAGAGCTCAGAAAAAAATGGCAGGAAGCCGGGCGGCTCAGAAGAGCCATTAAGAACCGCCACAAAGGCTGTGGAAAATGATCTCCCCTAAAAACTGTTCTCTCCTACCCCCCCCTTTTTTTTGTTTAAAAACAGTAAACCAAGCTTCAGCAGAGACAGGAAGTCACAGATCCCGCGACCGATATCACTCTAAAGAACCAGTGGTTCCCTCACTTATCAAATAGAAGGAATAAAAGAAATAAGCACATAGAATAGTCCGGGGTGACCAACTCCAAATTACACTTAAGGGAGACGCAGGAATGTCCTAAAGCTAGACCATAACAAAAGACCAAAAACAATTACTTGCTTGCGGTACCACAACATAAGAGAAAATAGAGACCTACTAAAAATAAATACCCTTATGGTTGTGGCAGACGTGGTCCCCAATCCAAGCACAACCAAGCAGTGGAAATGGGGGGAAAAAATGGCAGGTTAACTAATTTAAAAACCATAGATTAACAGGCGCGATTTTTAGAGGTGCTCCCTGTCAACACGCAGCCCCAACCTGCTAAGCAGAATCGCAGCCCTAAAGAGTAAACACCGAAAGAAAAAGTTTCTTCAGAAGAATTTCCGTTATTTCCCCTTCAATGGCATGGCAAAGACTGGAGAGTTGCTGCTGTCCGGAATGTCCACGTGCCCAATATTCTAAACTGTTAACAGCCTTTGAGCTGTGCCATTTCCCCTAGCAGGGGTGCACATTACCCATTTGTGCTGAATAGCCACTGACAATGTGGAGTGCTACAGAAAAGAAGTTTTATAAATGCCTTTATAAACTGCCGTACAGAGGGAATGATTGATGTACTTTATATGTCCTTGTGGTTTATATTATGTGGGGCAGACAAAGCGACACCTAAAGCAAAGAACATCTGAACACAAGACAGCAATTAGAACAAAAAATACAAATGATGTTATAGCAAGGCACTTTATGGAAGTAGGACACAGGTTGCTAGTATGGCTGCACTTTGTGGGTACTGAAAAGGTTGCAATGGGGGTAAGAGGAGGAGATTTGGGAAATACACTTTTAAGATGTGAGGCATATTGAATTTTCATGTTGGCCATAGTACAATCAAATGGTTTAAATGAAGAACTGTTGCTGTGTCCACTTTTGGATGAGAACTGAAAACTTGCTACATGGATACAATAACAGCAAGATTATACTTCTTATGGCTTTGAGAAAACTACGTTCCTTTACACAGATTTAGAGTTCAGAATATAGCTTAACAAAATGGAAGGACTGTTAAACAACCATTTGTGGCTTAAAACTAAAAGAATTTGACACATGTAAAACTTTATTAAGACCATAGTCCTGTATAGGAGGTTTTAGTACAATGGGCCTGCATGGGGACATACAGTTACAATGCAAAGAGATTAGCAGAGAACTGAAAGTTTGATACAAAGATAAAAACTGAAAACTCGATACATGTATCATGTAGATCTTATTACCAGAATGAACAGAAATCTTACTCTCTGAATTACAGTATGCAATTTTTACAATTTTAAATTGCATGTTCCTGCAGCACTGGGGTTGAATGGAGGAGAGAAAGTACAGTTATTTAAGAACTTACCGTAACAGTAGATGTTCGAGAGAAGCTCTTGCAGCAGGTATCACAGTTAGGGCTATAGCCAGCAGGCGACAGGACCCCATTGCAAATTTATAGCCAGCAGTCTATGGTGGGGACCCCCCTCCCCCCAATGTCAAGTATGGTGTAAAGGGTGGGTGGTCCCCAACGTGCCCCAGTTCTGCCACCGGAGACTCCGGCAACCAGACATAAAGTGATCTGAACTAGGGAACTGAGGACAATACCTCATGGAGCAAAAAAAGTATCAGTTGACGTAGGTCATATGCAATAGGAAACCTCTTAGGAGGAAGGAGGGTGGGAAATATACCTGCCGCAAGAATTTCTCTTGAAGATCTACTGTTACAGTAATTTCTTACATAACTTTTACTATCTTACTTCAAGAGTCAGCTCTTGCAGCAGGTAACACAGTTAGGACGGATTCCCAAGCAGTACAGAAACTTACCAACCCCAGCAGGAAGGTTAGAGGAGAGTGGAAGGGAGTTCTCTTAAGATCTTGTAAAACTGCAAGGCCAAATCCCACTCTATGTCGAGAGGCAATGTCCTGACTGTAGTGCCTCATGAAGGTATGGACTGTGTGCCACGAAGCAGATGCACAAATGTCAGATGCAGATAAGTTTTTGAGTGCAGCAAAGGAGGCCGCTATGGCCCTCGTGGAGTGACCCCTTACCGAGCCTGGCACGGGCTTGTTGTGCTTCTGATAGCAAAGGGAAATGCAGTGAACTAACCACTTTGATAGGGTCTGTTTGGTCACAGGAGCCCCTTGAGTCCTGGGAACAAAGGAAACAAACTGGTCAGAACGTCTACTATCTTTAGTTCTGGCCATGTAAAACCGCAAAATGCGGTGAACATCTAAAGTATGGAGAAGAGCCTCTCCCCTACTGGAATGATTGGGCTAATATACCGGAAGCTGGATGTCCTGATTTAAAGTCATCTCGGACACCACCTTGGGCAGGAACTTAGGACTGGTTCTCAAGACCACCCTGTCCTTGTAGAATACCAAGCAAGGCTCCCTACACATCAGGGCCTGAAGCTCGGAAATCCTTTGAGCCGAAGTAACAGCAACTAAAAATAATGCTTTCCAAGAGAGGAAGCGAAGCTCGCAATCCACGGCTGGTTCAAAAGGGGCAAGGTCAGCTTCTCCAAAATGAATAACAAGTCCCAAGGAGGGATGGGGTCCCTTACGGGGGGTTTTATGTGCAGGATACCATGAAGAAAAACACGGGTTATCTCCATCTGTGCCACTGTTCTGCCCTTTACAGGAATATGGCAGTCAGAAATGGCTGCTAAGTGCACTTTGATGGATGAGTAGGCCCAGCCTGAGTCCAAAAGAGACAACAGGTACTCGAGAAGAGTGTTCACCAGACAGGCTAAACGGTTTAGGTGACGAACCATAGCACACAGACAAAAGTGTTTCCACTTCATGGCATAGGTCACTCTGGTGGAAGGTTTCCTGGCAGCCACCAGGATGTCAGCCACCTTGTCTGAGACTCCAAAGTGGAGTTTGGCTAAGTCTTCAGGAGCCATGCATGTAGCTGTAGTGACTGAAGGTTCGGGTGAACCAGGGTCCCGTTGTCCTGGGAGAGCAGGTAAGTGCTCACTGGCAAGGTAATCAGAGGTTCCACAGCCAGTTGTTGCAGGAGTGGGAACCAAATCTGTCAAGGCCAAAATGATGCCACCAGGATCATTGTCGCTCCCTCTGCTAGTACCTTGAGAAGGACCTCCTGAAGGAGCGGAAATGAGGGAAAGACGTAGAGGAATCTCCCCTTCCAGGAAAGGGACAACGCGTCTCGCCAGAAAACACCAGACTCTGGATCTAGCGAGCAAAAACTGGGCAGTTTTGCGTTGGTAGGGGAGGTGAAAAGATCCAGTTCAGGAGTTCCCCATCTGTTGAAGAGCTCGTTGACGACAGACTGTAGAAGAGTCCATTCGTGAGCTATTGACCGAGTTCGGCTGAAAGCGTTGGCCAGAGTATTTTGGACTCCAGGGACGTGGACCACGGAGATCCTGAGGTGATGGGATATGGCCCAATTCCACACCCTCATTGCTTCCCTGCAGAGGGGTAGGAGTATGTGCCTCCCTGTTTGTTGAGATAAAACACGACAGACATGTTGTCTGTTTGCACAAGAAGGTGTCCTGGGCAGAGCACAGTGCTCAAGGCCTGCAGGGCATAGAGAACTGCTCTCATCTCCAAGATATTTATGTGGAGAGATTCCTCGTTCAAGGACCAGGAGCCCTGAGTCCTGTGAACACCAAGATGCGCTCCCCATTCTGAGCCTGAGGCGTCGGACGTTAACACCTGGTCTGGCACTTCTCTCTGAAAGGGCATCCCTTTGAGAAATGAAGGAGATGACATCCACCACTGGAGTTCCTAACGGACCGGCTTCGTGATGGAGCCTGGTTGATCCAAGTCATCCCATCTTTAGTCCCACTGGACACGTAAAGTCCACTGGTTTGTCCTCATGTGGAGTCTTGCAAGGGAGACCATAATAATGGACACTGCCATGTGACCTAACAGATGTAGCAGGGTTCTGGCTGGTACTACAGAGGCAGAAAAAAACTTGGTGAGCTATTGCCTGAAGTCGGGCAGCCCTGTCTTGTGGCAGACAGGCCCTCCCTTGAACGGTATCGAGGTGCGCCTCGATGAAATTCAGGTTCTGGGATGGACTGAGGAAGGATTTCGGGGTGTTGATCATGATACCTAGTTCCTCGAAGAGAGAAATGGTGTCCCGGATGGCTCGTAGCACTACCTTGGATGGTGCTGTCAGTAGTCAGTCATCCAAGTATGTGAAAACGTAATGACCCCTCCTTCGAAGTGCCGCTGCTAGCACTGCAAGGCACTTTGTGAAGACCCTCAGTGCTGATGAAAGGCCAAAGGGCAGCAACATGAATTGAAAATGTCTGTCCTGGAAGGAGAACCCGAGGAACCTCCTGTGAGGCTTTGCCACAAAGATGTGTAAGTAGGCGTCCTGCATGTCTAGTGATGCCAACCAGTCCCTGTGATGGATCATGGGGGCGTAGACCCGGAAGGGTGACCATCTCAAACCTCTTGTACTCTATAAATTGGTTGAGTTCACTGAGGTCCAGAATGGGTCACAGGTCGCCTGACTTGTTCGGCACAAGGAAGAAGTGTGAGTAGAACCCTTTTCCTCTCTGGGATGGGGGAACGGGTTCTATGGCATTCTTGGATAGCAGGGCTTGAATATCTGCGTGAATCAGACCTGCACGTTCTGTTGAGTAACAGGATGGGGGGAGCTCTCCAGTGAGAGCTGGACAAACTCTAAGGAGTGTCCGTTGCCTATTAGATAGTGGACCCACTGATTGGAGGTCACCTTCTGTCAATTTTCTGCACAGAGTAAAAAGCGGCCTCTGACTGCCTTCCCTGTTGGTTTCATGGGAGGAAATGGGTCCGACTGGGAGTCAGGCAGTGGTAGGAGGGGGGGAAAGCGGCTTGGGTAGGTTTGGCCAGGTGATAGGCAGTCCTGAAGAGCCTCTATGGGTGCCTCTCTGGCTGTTTGGGCTGAAAGCGGGGTTGCTGTGGCTGTTGTCCCCCTCAGCCACGAAATTGAGACCTACAAAATTGTCTGTTTCAGGAGGTACAAGGACTGTACAGTCCGAACTGCCTTTCCAGAATCTTGTAACTTAGTAACAATCTTTTCTGTGTCCTCACCGAAGAAGACTGAGCCTTTGACGGGTGCATCAAGGAGGTTAGATTGAACGTCTTGTGCAAATCCAGAGCCAAGAGTGGTGATGTAGGCATACTCCCGTTGCTGCTGTGTCCACGGAATCGCAAGCTGAACAGAGGACGTGGGTGCCAACGTCCGATCCAGTCTGCAGAAGTTTGAGAAGTTCAGCCTTTTGCAGACAGTCTGGGATTTCTTGAACAATATCCATCCCTTGTTCCCAAAGGGTGTTCTGGAACTGAACCATGTGTGATAAAAAGTTCAAGCTTCTAATGCTGCAGGTGGTGGAGGAATAAACCTTACGACCGATGGAGTCTAACTGTTTAGACTTATCTGGGGGTTGTGTGCTGAGGTGTTTCGGCCTCTGAGAACAATCATGGGCTGCAGAAATCACCACTGAATCCGCTACGGGATGCTCCACCAGAAAAGGTTGCTTTTTGGGGGTCCTATAAAGGTGATCAGCCTTCTTAGGGACTGCGGTGGAGGTATGCAGGTGCTTCCAAGCTGCCTGAGTGACATCAGCAAAGGTGTCTATCAGGGTAAGAATGACCACTGGCTTTGGATCTTTCTGGCGGAGGTATTTTACCAGGCACATTCTCTCCAGGTCTAGGTCCTCTGTGTCCCAACCCATATTAGCTTGGATGTGCCTCATGACCTCCATGAAAGAGGGGTCATCAGGAGGGGATTTTGGTGCATCTTCTGGGTCTAGGGGAGCTAGGTCGCCTACGGACAAGACTGAATAGGAAGAGTCCGAGGGCAGATATGAGTCAGAGGAGGAGTAGGAGTAGGACATGTGTCATCTCTTCCTAGGTCTGTGCCTGTCAGGAGAGCTTGGGAGGCTTGGGCTCCATGACAGAGACCTGTGGCATCTCTTACAGGAGGCTTTTCCTTTAGGCTTTTCTTGAGGAGGAGGCTCTTTGCCATGGCCCTTATCTAAAGGTGGTGAGGTGACCTTGGCTGCATCCAGAGTTGGGGGAAGAACCTTTGCAGGTGCCCCATTATCTGGAGTTTTAGTCACATCTGGTGCAATAGGTGCATCTGGCTGTGGCCGTGGGGTTAGAATATCTGAATGTATAGTCTCCCACCAATGGCAGAAGAGATCCTTAACCTGTGACAGGTTCAGCTTAGGATCTGAACCTGATGCTAGGTCCAGCGTCGGTACAGTCCCTATATCAGTGCCGATGTCAGGTGCTGCGTGGTTTGGCACTGGTGGACCTACCGGAGGTGACGACGGGGTGGTGTTAGCTGAACAGTCGTTGGATGGCCGTTTCTCTTGGGGGACCGATGCCTCTATACGGATGTTGCTGGACCTGTCATCAACCGGTGGCAGGGGAAATACCGGAGACGACAGGACTCCTGCCAGCAGCGCCGGCATGCGAGTAATTTTTGGAGCATCGTAGGTCCAACATCGGTGCTGATCCTACAAAAGCTTAGTGTGCAGACATTTGTCTGATGGACATTTGTCTGACAGCGGTTTGGAGGGCTTCTCCACCAGTTTCTTAGAGTGCATGGGTGGGAGGGAGGAAGATCTCCCAGACGAGTGACCCGAGGCCTTCTGTCTGTACCGGAGGTCGGCGCTGCATACAGAGGCCGACTGGGAAAGACCTGACTGGTGGCCCTTACCTGTGTCAGAAGAGCGGCCTGTTGGGGGTGCCAAAGGCCTGATTTTTATTGGCTGGAGAGAGGGGCCATAAGATCCGGAGCCTCTGTCCTTGTTGCCCATGGCCTGGACCATGGCAGGGGCCTTGACCACAGTGAGTCTGGTGTCTTGGGCAGTGGAGTTGGAGCTACCCCTGGAGCAGAGTGGGAGCCAGAGGATCTGGAACGTGAATGGGACCTCTCCTTCTCTCTCCTCTTATCTTTATGTTTCCCTGATGGCTTTTTGTGAAAATGGTGGGAAGATTCCCTCTCAGAAGAGGAGTCCTGTTGCATGGCGGCCAACTGTTGTTCCATGAGGAAGACCAGCAGGGTCTTCTGGCGACGGATCTGCGTCTGGCTATTGAATTTCTGACAGTGTGGGCAATTTTGAGTGTCGTGATCTTGGCCCAGGCACAGCAAACAGGCTGAATGTCCATTGGCGTCTTTAGACAGGATCTGCTTCCCACAGGCGCACTTGTTAGTGTGCCTAGAAGAGAGCATCGGGGAAGAAGACATACAAATGAAAGGATCACTAGAAGCGGAACTTTTGATGAAAAAATAAGAAACTTTAAGATGGTGGAAAATGGTGGTCGGACTAGTGAGAGGCAAGCTGTAGAGACAATGCATGCGAGTAGACGGTGGGGAAAAGAACTGGGGCACGTCAGGGGCCGCTCACTCTTTATACCATACGTGACGTCGGGGGAGGGCTGACATTGAGGAGCGGTCCAAGCCATAGATTGCTGGCTAGAAGTCTGTTGTGGGGTCCTTTCGCCTGCCGGCTACAATCCTAACTGTGTTACCTGCTGCAAGAGCCGACTCTTGAAGTAAGATCAACAGATGAAGACTGGCTGCTTGATTCAGAGTTTAAAAATATAGCTTAATGTAAGGGTTTGAATGAAGAATTACTGAGCAACCATTTGAGGCTAAAAATTTAAGACATGCATTGCAAATTCTTTATTAAGAACTACATGCCAATGTAAGAGGTTTTAGTGAAAAGGGTTTGAGAGATTAGAGGAGAACTAAAAACTTGATACATGTATTATTAATACCTCATCATTAGAGTTAACCAAATTAATAGAGAAATTCTAGTCTCTGAATCGGAGTATGGATTTTTAAAATGGGACTAATAGATATCTCTCAAGTGGCACTGGGTGTTAGTGCAGGGTACTAGAAATTAGGATGGGTCACTTTAAGAACGGGACTGTTAAATCCCTGTCCTCAGAACTCAATGATCAGTCTCTGAGGAAGGTATGGCTTCACGATGAAATGTTAGTCTATGTCCATGTTTGCACTCATAGGCACTTGGGCACCAAAAACACTGTATGCAGTTTTTGTTTTACCTCAAAAGAACTAAGAAGAGTCTGCGCTTAAAAAACTAAGCTGAATACTATAGCCGAAACAAAATCTGCAGCAGTAACAAGTATTATATGGAGAAAGCTGGTGATGGATGCTAGAACATGTGGGCATTCATTCACTTTGAATGACAGAGAACAGCAGTGGAAAAACAGCTTGGATTGCACAGCACAGAGCAGTTTGGGACAACTGAACTGCACAGCATGGAGCACTTTTGAGATGCCCGGTGAGGGTTTGTTTTGTAAAGGAAAGCACTTTGATAACATCTCCAATTTAGAAATGCTGCTAGTAACAATGCTACAAAATTTAAAACAGATGCTGCTATGGACACCGTAGCAAGCTGCTATAAATAATCTCTGAGCACCTTTGTAAAAATCTTTTTAAGCTATCAAAGGATTTCAGACTACAGACAATTTTTACTAGGAAATGCAGTTTTGATGCGAAGGGTAAAGCTATAACAATAGCAACATTACAGCCTGGCAGAATAAAATAAAATAATTTTTTAAGGTGGTTGGAAAAGGGGTTTGAAGCTTGTGAATGATGGACTTGATTTGCTGATACTATGCCATTCGGATAAATTATTTAGGTTAATATATGGTAAAAAGAGGAAAAAAAATGTGTATGAATATAAAATACCATTGTTTATTATTCTATATGATAAAAGGCATACTGATGCCGACTCCCACCAGTGGTGTAGGTCACTGGTTTTTGTGACAATGCAAGTGGATTCCTTCTTGGGTATGTGCTCAAGCTGGTGGGGCCACTCAAAATTGACTGTTTGTGATTTCTAAAGTTTGACAGCGTCTGTTAGCAGTGGTACACCGACAAGCAGTTGATGGCAGAAGAAAGAAGTGAAGCTTGCTGGGAACACCCACGTTATACAGGCACTGACGAGGTGTGTCAACATAGGCAGCACCAGCCAGAAAAAAAATTTCTGGGTGGTCCTGATGCTGACAGCTTACAGTTCCATGCTATGGCTCAATGGAGGGAAATATTCTAGAAGAAGATCCTGGTTCAGGTCTGTGGCACAAACTGGCTCTGTGGCCTATTTGTGTAAGGCCCTTTCCACACTACACAGCTCAGACCCCATAACGGACAGAAACCATCACAGCCGGGGAGCAGTACAGTGTGTCCACACTGCAGCAGTGACCGGTACGAGACCGGTACTGCCATTCCACACCTCGGAAACTGGGCGACCATTACCGTGGCGCCCAATCCCACAATGCAGCTCGCGCTGCTCTACGGGCCCTGCAGGGGACCGTTATCACCCATCCACACTACCGCCGGTAACGTTACCGAGGCAGGACCAGTTTCATAACCGTTGTTGAAATCACCTCATATATGGTTTCAACAACGGTTATGAAAATGCCTTCTCTAACGTTACAGGTGTAAACGCAAACCATTGCGGTAACGGTTTGGGCACTCTGTAACTTTACAGAGGCATAGTGTGGACAGGGCCTTGAAACATCTGAACTTCACTTGGCAAGACAGAAAGGTGACTCAGAGGGCGCTGACTGGGAGGGGGAGGATGCACTTGAGGGACAGACAACTCTAGGGCATGTCGTGCTGAAGGCTGTCGAGGATTTAAACATCAGTGGTAACTGCCCTCCATTTTAGCAAGAAGAGGGAGATATGAGCTCCAACCAGAATCCTGGGGTCCTTTGAAGGAATCAGGGGAAATAGAAAGGAGTCAGAAGGCTCCCAGGGCAGCAGTGATGCTGTCAGCACTTGCACTTTTGGTGACCCTGAGATGGGCACTGGGCAACAAGGGAGCCTGAGTGGCAGAGAAGAACAGAGCCTTAAACTCCAGGGTAGGACAGAAGCAAAGGGCAGGACAGTAACAGGGCATATGAAAGGAACTCCTTTCACAACCAGGAAACTGTGGGTTTGTAAGCCTCCTGAGGGAATGGAGTGTCATTTTAGAAGACTGCAGTTCCTGTAGTGCCACTTCCACATCCATAACAAATAACTTACCCACGGAATGGTGCATTAAGAACCAACTGCTGAAAATCAGTGGCAAAGCCATGCACTTAAAGCCAGAAATGGTCCTGAAGAAATATGCCAGAGGCAGCAGCACAAGCCGAAGTAAGGGTCAGTGGTGAGCTGACCTTCATCAGCCAGTCATCCACATATACATACAGTGCACTCGCTGCCTGAGAACACATCATTTAGCGAAAACACTAGGAGCACAGTTCAAATGAAGAGTATATTTGTTGGGATGTTCTGACTGGCATGTGTGTAACCCCCCTGCAAATGGGGGTTCCCAAAAGACTTCCAGGAGCTTGCTTGAATGCTCCAAGCCTGAATGGTGTTTGGCATTTAAGCCATTTATCAGTGAGTGTTTTTAGAACCTCTGGTACTGTCTCTTTAAGAGCTGTCTGCTTGCAGACATAATTAGTTTGTATGGGGGACTGTGTGTTTCTTTGATTGAGTACCACTCGAGCTGCTGCCAATTCACTTCATTTTTGCAGTCACTAGGAGTGCAAAGGAACCTATCTGAAAGATGTAACTGTTTGCCAGAAATTATTTAGAGTTAATGAAATTACAGTTTGTCTAACCTGCTTTCTTTGCAGTCAGAACTGTGTCTGCTAGTTCCCCATTCTAGTTTTGAACTGCTGAACTGGACCAATCAGTGTGGTAGCTAGCTCTAAAATGGTGCCTTGGACGAATCAGAACTTGACTCATAATCTGAGCCAGCCACAAGAGGATTGTATGGGCAGTGACTCTGGGAGATGTAGTTTAGACTTCAGTGCCTTTTGGACCAACAGCAGCAGTCTATTGTGATGACAGCCAATCCAGTCAAGAACTGGGAGGAACTCAAAGGAAGTGCCCAGTTTTGTGGCTGGAGTTTCAGTTGAGCTTTGGCAGTGAAGAAGGAAGGAGCCCTGTGCTTTTCAGTGTGCAGTTTTAGTCAAAAACGTGTGTAAGGCCCAGAGTTCCGGTCTGCAGCTTGTGTAACAGCTTGTTAGGACTGAATCTCCTGTGAAAAGAATCAAAAGATCTCTGAAGAGTAGAAACCAGGCTCACCCTGTAGAAGACTGGAGGAATTGCTGAAAATTGCACTCGGTCTGTCAGGAACTGAATCTGCTGTGTGTTCTCCGGGTATTGTGCAGTAATTGCGATCGGGATACAGATGCAGCCTGCCTGGTATAGTGCTTTCTTTTATATGGATGTGTGAAGAGGTTTGTGTACCTCAAGTGAGCCCTGCTGACATTGAAGGACCCTATCTTATTTGGAGGTCGTGAGTACTAATTCAGGTCGCTCCCTGTTGAATTGCCACATTAAATCCAAATGGAATTACTCTACTGCTGACTGTTTAATTCTCCTTTTCTCTGTGTGAAAGGGCCCCTACCAGCTGCCACGGGTTTGGACTAGCCACTAGGGCTTGGGTACCCAGGGACAGTAACTGATAGGGATAGGCCTGTGCACAGAGCCATAGGTAGATTATTAGAGTGATAAGCTAATTAACCTGATTTCCCCCTGTCCTTGTTATATCCCCCTAAATAAATCAGAGCTGCTTGTTTCAGCAAAGTTATACTGCCTGAGGTATTTGTCTATGTTAAAGTACTGTACTGTGATTGTTGCACTGTATCTCATTTCACAGGAGGTCCCAGTGCCGGAACCAGACCTGGGGGTAAGTGTATACTGTGAAGGTAATTCTGATATATTGTGTGGGCCACTAGTGGGAAGAAAGGGGGGTTGCAGTGTCCCAGAGGGCTGTGACCAAGTTAGTTTAACTATTGCAAACCCTGACCTCTGGGTGGAGGCACCCGCCATTGGATCCAGGCCCCTCAACCTGTTAGTGGCAAATCAGGCAGGGGTAGTAGCCCCTGGGATAGCGCCATCTAGGGGTTACATGTGAAATACATATCATTCAGATACAGGCAGAAGAATCAATCATCCCTCAATGAGACTATCCTGAATTGTATGTACCTCAGAAATTTGTTCAGAGCTCCAATGTCTATGATGGGCCATTACTCTGACGTTTTGGGGACCAAAAAAAGGTATTGGGAAAGAAAGCTATCCCTTTCTTTTTTCCACATAAGCAAGAAAGGGAGAACTGCACACTTCCAAAATTGAAGGAGCTAGTAATTATTTCCCTAGTCAGAACACAAAGAAAGGTCCTGATTTAGAGATACAAGCCAAAACACAAACAAAGCACAGTCCATTCACCATCAACAGCGAAAAAACTGGCCAAGGCATTCTTAGGTATCGCCCATGTGGCTTCTTTATGGAGTCACCTCCTGAAGCAGTTGTGTAGGCAATACATAGGGTTGTCTTGTCTGTTATGTTCCAGCTATGAGCAGTTTACACCATTTGTTTTTGCAACGGTAAAACAAAGTACAGTAACCATTACCACGTGATGATGTGTGCGCCTTCCTTTTTTGGTTTTTGGCTACTTTTCCTTCTCAGACTTTGGAACCTATCACTCCTAAAATCTGAAGACTGAATTTCTGTCAGCCCTGTTCTAAGTTGCATAACACTATGCTTGTTGGAGTAAGGACTAAGAAGAGGAGGAAACTGAAATTCCAGAGATATACTTTCCCTAATAATTTCTAGCGTCCACCTGTCTGCAGTGATGGGAAGTCAGCGGAGATGGAAGTATAAAATCCTGCTTCCCACTGGAGGGTTTGAGAGAACCTGAAGGGGGGCCAACAAGGAGTCATTTCTGCTGGCCTCCACGATGACTGAGGTAGCCACAGTCTGGAACTAGCACCAGTGACCAGAACTGCAGTGGAAGTGGACCCAGGAATCGTCTTGGCAGGAGGCTGGAAATGGATTGTCTTTTTTCAAATTTTTTTTACTTCTCTCTCTATAAACCCCTTTCTATGATGCCACCAGACCTGTCCCTCAGAGTCCTCTAAGGTGCCACAGCTAGGCCTACTACCAGTCCTCTACAGGTGCCCTGCCTCCATGCTGCCTCAGAATCAGTCCCCCCCCGAGAGGGGAAGGAGGGAGCTCCCCCTCCTACCTACATGCTGATTCGTCAGGTTGGCTCCTGAGGGTTCTGGGTTTTGTCTTCTTCGGTTCACCAGACGCCGTCATCAGGCAGGCTGTGGGGTCCTTTTTCCATTTTTTCTTCCTCATTAAGGATGCAGGCACTCTAAAAGATCTAAGGGGCGTATGCACGATGAAAAGTGCTACCGTACTGGATCTTGGCCTGTGTCCTTCCTTCTCTCAATGTTCCTGGTGGCACTACCACCAGTGGTCACCCAGGTGGCAGTACAGCAGCAGGGATGGTAACCCTCCCCGGAGTAGAGCAACCTCCACCCACCCCCCCCCCCGGCTGATGCCCAATGACCCATTCCCCAACTCGGGTCGCTGGCATCACAAAAGGAAGCACCATCACTGGGCTGACGGGCTTGAGGTGAACCAAGTGACAATGGACTCTAGGGGACACAGGAATGAATCAGCTCAACTTAGACTCAGAACCCAATGACATTCAACACTGATGAACGGGAAAGACCGGGAAGTGGAACCCAGGCAGAACTTGTTCCCTCTTCCCAGTGTTTTTCAACCCACCCAGAATCTGAGTAAGGCTGATCCTTTTAGGAAGACCAGTGTCAGTCTTTAGTGGAAGGATCCAGAGAACCAGACTGGTCTTCCATGGTTATCCAACCATAAATGAAAATTACATACCTACCGTAATTCTTGATCTTCTTGGACGAGTCTCCGCCACTCATTAACACTATTGGGATCTGCGCCGGAGGCACTAGGACCCATCGGGAGCAAACTTTTTGCTGGAGGGTCGCCAGAGATGGAGCCGTTAGGAAGCGACGAGCCCCAGCTCAGGTAATGACTATCTCGGGCCGACCTCCAACCGCCTCAGTACCTTTTTTACCAAGGAGGTGCAGCGAACTAACCTAGAAGGGTAGCTCAACCTAAAACCGGACATAAGATAGTCCGGCGACCCGTATAAGAAAGGTCAAAAAGAAGTCTTCACAGCCTAAAGATTTGAGGGAGTGAAGACCAACAACAGAGGTGAGCTCGGGGAATGGAGGGTGGGCGTGTGAATGAGTGGTGGAGACTCCTCCAAGAAGATCAAGAATTACGGTAGGTACGTAATTTTCATATCTTCCTGGACATAAGTCTCCACCACTCATTCACACTATTGGGAGAGTACCGAGCTAATAATCCCCCAAGAGGGTGGCAGGAGAGACCAAGAGCTCACGTTTCTAGGACAGAAGTCCATTAAGGATGGCTTTGCCAAAGGAAGAATGTCGTCTGGCATGGACATCTAGTGCATAATGTTTAACGAAAGTATGCACTGAGCTCCAGGTGGCCGCATTGCAAATGTCTGCAATGGGCACGTTGCGGAATTTCTGCTAGGGATGCCGCGACCGCTCTGGTAGAGTAAGCGTAAACTCTACCCTCCAACTTAACCTGCGCCATGGAATAGCAGTGACGAAGGCACGCCACTAGCCATGATGAGATACATCTGATAGCGACAGGTTGACCCAGCCGGGTCTCACTGAAGGAAACGAACAGTTGCTGAGCTTTGCGAAAATCCTTGGTTCTATCTAGATAGAAACGCAAGGCCCTCTTAACATCCAAAGAATGAAGAGAACGTTCCCCTTCATTTTAGAAGTCCGCAAAATAAGAGGGAAGGACCAAAGGTTGGTTAGATGAAATTCTGACACAACCTTAGGAAGAAATTTAGGATGAGTATGAAGAACTACTTTGTCCTTATGGAACACAGTATATGGAGGGTCTGTGACCAGGGCATGTATCTCAGAGACCCTGCGGGCTGAGGTAATGGCCACTAGGAAGGCAGTCTTCCAAGTGAGAAATTTTAGCTCACAGGTAGCCAGAGGTTCGAAAGGTTTCCGAGTGAGCATGTCTAGCACAAGATTAATGTCCCAGGCTGCGACTGGACATCTTGTAGGAGGTCTGGTATGCAGAATCCCCTTAAGAAATCTCTTAACCATAGGTAACTGAGCCAGAGTTAAGGAAATAACGGGCTCATGATACGCTGAAATGGCACTAAGATGAACTTTGACTGTAGAGTACTGCAGACCAGAATTTGAGAGGTCCAAAAGGTACTCTAAAACCTTATCTGGTGGACAGGAAAAGGGATTCAAAGAGGACTTTGCACACCAGAGCGAAAAACGCTTCCACTTGGCTGTGTAAGTTTTCCGAGTGGCTGGCTCGTGCAGCCAGAAGAATATCTGAAACTCTTCAGAGACATTGAACTGTTTACTTGACCTCTTCAGGAGCCAAGCATGAAGGTGAAGTGATCTCAGATTGGGATGGACCACCAGTCCCTGAGTCAAAACGTTCATCTGCAGTGGAAGTGGTCTCGGAGGAACTGCCAACATATTGTTGAGCAGTGGAAACCACAGCTGCCGAGGCCAAAAGGAAGCAATGAGAATCATTTTGTCCCCTTGGGATTCGAACTTGAGGTGTACCCTCTGAATTAGAGGAAGAGGTGGAAAGGCATAAAGAAAGCGTTTTGTCCACCGCAGCCTGAACGCATCCTGACAGAAAATGCCAGGCCCTGGATTTCTGGAGCAGAAGAGAGGCAGTTTTGCGTTGAGTGGGGATGCAAAGGTCCAGGTCTGGAGTTCCCCCACTCTTGAATAGTGACTGAACTATGGTTGAGTCGAGACCACCGTGAAGGTCTGTCTCTGTTCTGCTGAGACGGTCTGCCAGTTTGTTCTGAACACCTGGCAGGTAGACCGCTTGAATTAGAGCCTCGTGCTCAAGCACCATTCCATACCCTCATTGCTTCTCTGCATAAGGGTAAGAGTGAGCACCGCCTCTGCTTGTTGATGTAATACATTACTGCTTTGTTGTCCGCTTGAAGGAGAATGTTCTTGTGACACAGAATGTCCTTCAAAGCTCGGACCGCATAAAGGACGGCTCTCATTTCTAGGACATTTATGTGGAGCTGGGACTCGACTTGAGACCATGCACCTTGAGTGTGGAAAGCCTGACAGTGAGCTCCCCACCCCAGTAGGGATGCGTCCATGGTAATGGAGATCTGGTGGTCCAGAGGAGCAAAGGGATACCCCTCCAGGAGATTGCTCTCTTGAGACCACCAGGTGAGTGACCTCCTTAAAGGTTCTGTCACCTTGATGAGATAGGACTGCGGGTAAGTACTGAGCATCCACTGGGTGGTTCTCATGTGCAGATGTGCTAGGGATACAGTGAACACTGAGGATGCCATGAGGCCTAGCATCCGTTGCATCGAGAGAGCTGTGACTGAGCTGTTTTCCCCGCTGTGACGGGCCATCTGAAGGATATCGTTCCTCCTGTCTTCTGGAAGAAAAGCCTTCACACAGGAGGTGTCCAGAAGAGTCCCTATAAAAGGAGCCTCTGGGAGGGCTGCAGTTGCGATTTCTTGAGGTTGAGCAGAACTCCCATGGACATAAGAAGCTGAGGCCGTCTCCACGGCGTCCAGAGTCCTGCCTGGAAGGACTTGCTAGAAGCCAATCATCCAGATAAGGAAACACCTGAATTCTGACCTTTCTGAGGTGCGCGAGAACTGCACAACATTTTGTAAAAACTTGCGGCACCGAGGATAGCCCAAAGGGCAGGACTCTGAACTGATAGTGCTGTCCCAGAGCCACAAACCTCAGGAATTTGTGATGCTTCGGGTGAACAGAAATGTGCTGGTAAGCGTCCTGCATATCTAGGGAGGCTAACCAGTCGTGTTGGTGGAGCAGAGGTAACAGGGTTCCCAGAGAAATCATTTTGAATTTCTCCTTTGGGAGAAATTTGTTTAGCTTTCTGAGATCTAGAATGGGGCGCATTCCGCCAGACTTCTTTGGAACCAGAAAGTAATGGGAGTAGAACCCCGTGTTTCGTTGGTGCAGTGGCACCACTTCTACTGCCCTGTTGTTCAGAAGGCCCTGAATCTCGGCGCGTAGAAGGTCTGACTGAAAGGTTGACAGCCTGGGCTGCCGCTTTGGGATAACTGAGGGGTTCCCCCAAGATTGAGTGAATACCTCATGAATTATCCGGGGACCCATTTGTCTGAGGTTATGACTTCACTGGTTGTAGAAGTGCATCAGACGACCTCCCACCGTAGAGGAAAAGTCTATCTCGGGCAGCTGAGATGCAACTTGGGCCGGCAATTCATAAGGTAGCGCTGGGCGCTCTGGGCCCTTGCGCTTTCTGTTGCGCCTTCTTTTGAGGTTGGGCAGGTTGGTTCTTATGGAAACTTCCTCTGCCTCGAAAGGACTGGCGATTATGAAACTGTCGTTTACTGGCATGCCCTCGAGAGGGGGCAGGAGGGGGTAGACCCAACTTAATGGCTGACCTACTCTTTTGTGTAGCTTCTAGAGCTTGCTCTACCTGAGGACCAAAAAGATATGCACCATCAAAGGGCAATGCCATCACCTGCTGCCACGCGTCATTCATAAAGCCTGAAGTGCGCAGCCAGGGATGATGCCGGGTGCAAATACCAGCAGCCGCTGAACGGGAAGCAGTGTCAAAAGCATCCATGGCTGCTTTAACCTGCTGGTTATTAGATTCAATACCTCTGGTAATGGTATGTAGAAGCTCTGGCTTTGAATCCGACTCCGGTAGGGCTTCAACCATCTGTTTAATAGAAAGCCACAGGATATACTCATACTGAGAAAAATAGCCTTGGTAACTGGCAATACGCATACTTAGGGTAGATGCAGCAAAGACTCTCTTACCTAAGGTGTCTATCTTACGAGATTCTTTGTTAATAGGTCGAGCTGTAGTAGCTTGAGGAAGAACGACTTTATCATTCTCTGCCAGGACAACAATAGGATCTGCAAAGGCTTGAAATGCCAAAATGGGACGATCCTTGGGGGCTGAATATTTCCTATCAATGGATTTAGCCACCGAAGGGGTAAGAGCAGGATTATTCCATACCATTTGAGACAGCGTCTCGAAGGAAGGCTGAATCGGAGGAGTCAAATCCGTAGGGATCTCCGAGGCATGAAGATATTGGAGTCTCAACAATTTCCCAGGATCGATGTCTGTAGCCTGGAGAGAAAGTGTGGAACTCAGATTTTTCAACAGAGACTTAAAGGATAGGTCCTCGACCACAGGCTCTGTAGCAGTAATAGATCCTGCTTGTCCACTTCATCACCCAACCGAAGGTCTGGGTCAGGCTCAACGTCTCCTGACAGTCCAGGAGGGACTGTATGGACAGGAAAGGAATGAAATTCAGAAGAGGAAGAAGAAGGAAACAAGTGAAAAGAGGAGTCCCCGAGAGAGCCGCTGGCGCCGAGGAGGCGCACGGCACCGAGAACGACGCCGCGAGGCCACGTGGCGCCGAGAAGCCACACGGTGCCGAAGACAGCGCTGAGCGCAGCATCGACGCCGAGGACGGCGCCGAGAGGCCACACGACGCTGAGGGCGCCGAAAACACTCCCAGACTTCAAAAAACAGGTTTTGAAGGAAGAAGAGCAGGAGATAAGGGCATCGGTGTGGCCCCCTGCGCCGCAGCCATGTGAGGGGGGGGGAACACCTAAGCATGGAGTCGATGGCACCGAAGAAGGTGCCGCACGACCAGGAAGGTCCAACCGCCCTACCCGGTTGCCCAGAGAGCCCGAAGACCCACAAGCGACCGAGCCAGGTAGCCGAACCAACCTCTGAGCCCACTGCTCCATAACAGCGACCCAGTGATGAAACTGCTCATCTGAAGACCTACCTGCGGGCGGGGTAGGGCTCCAATGTCGAAGCCGTCGGCTACCAGAAGCAGAGGTTGGCGACTCCAAAGGAGGAGACTGGCAACTAGCCCCGATAACCGAGTGTCTACACGCAGACATATCAGAGGGCGACCTCCAGTGATGCCTTCTCTTTTTAGACCTGTGGGCCAAAAAAGAGCTCGAGGCCGAACAGTGCCGAGAGTGCGACCGTTTATTTTTATGCTTCCGGGACGGCCGCCCATCCCCCCGGGCATTGGATTGACCGTTGTCAGACCCTCCCTCCAGAGAAGGCGGCAGACCGGACCCAGCCCGACTGACTGAACAGCTTTCATCCGAAGTCTCCCTACCGTCACCTGACCTGCTCATGGTCAACTCCGTCAAGGTAGGCTGAGACTTCTTTATTGTATTTTATTTTAAAAATAAGAATAAATTTAAGCGATACTGTATCGAGATGATATTACAAAATAATAAAAACTGAAAACTATGCTGCTAGCTTGAAGTTTGACTCCCGACAGGCGAGCGACGTCGTCACTGAAGTGCACTCGACGGCGGGAAAAAAGGAACTGAGGTGGTTGGAGGGTTGACACCGAGATAATCACTGCCGTGCGAGCTGGGGCTCGCGGCGCCGTTCCTCGCGGCTCCATCTCTGGCGCCGACCCTCCAGCAAAAAGTTAGCTCCCGATGGGTCCTAGTGTCTCCGGCGCAGATCCCAATAGTGTGAATGAGTGGTGGAGATATGTCCAGGAAGATCAGGGAATGGAAGACCTACCTGAGGGTGACTTCAATGTCAATTTCCTGATGACCATAGCCATCTTACTTATCTTCTTATCATGAGAACTGTCACTGAGAAGAAAAAGTTTAGTTCCTATATGTTCAGGGCACGTTGGTTCAGAACCGGACTGGTCTTCCATGGTTATCGAGCCATAACAGGGAATGGAAGACCTACCTGAGGGTGACCCCAATTTCCTGATGACCACAGACATCTTGGCTTCATTGGAGTCATTACTGTTTGATCTAGTGGATACTGCTTTTAAAAATATGAACTGGGGGTTTATTTTGATATTCTGATTTGCTGTCAAATTTTATTTTGTCTGTGTCTTTTACATTTTTTAGTTTAAATGTAAATAAAATGGTGACATTCTGAATTTTGTTAAACATATTAACTTATAATGTATGTCTGCTAGTATGTGTGCACAGGTTATCCTTGAAAACCAGTTCTGACTTAATGGATAGTTTCCTGTATAAATAACTTCTTTGACCGATTTATTGATACAATACTAAAATCTATCTTATGAACTGCACTTTTCAACATCAGTAAAACAACACACGTTTTTGTAAAGATGTCCATCTATCAGGGCAACATGGTTTTCTAGTGGACTGCTGCTGACACACACACACACAGAAATAATTAACTAGAAATAACCTAAACAACTTCATGAATTTGTGTTGGACTTGGTTTACAGACTTGAGTTATTTCATGTATTTAAATCCGTTAAAATCCACTGTGTTAAAAGGCTAAAACACATCTTTTCACTATGAAACAAAGACTTTAGAACAAAAACCTTTCAGTTGATAGGGAACACAAATCTAGCTTATTAATGTTCAAAACTAATTTTAAACACAAAGCTCTTGTGTGTTTAATAGCTGTAGTAAAATGTAGAGTCCAACAGAGTAATTTATTTTATTTTTTTTTAGTAAATCAGACAAATCAATCATTTCTTACAGACAGGTCACAGCTGCCTTTTAGCACTCACTACCTTAAGGCACAATTTTACTTGACTGAAATATATGGCATTCTTTGCTTACTTATTATTCAAAGCTTTCCCAAAGGGTTACATTAGGATTTCAAAGCAGACTCCTGCCTAACTGCATCACCTACCACCTCCACAGTTCTGTGATGGACCTAAACAGAATCAATTAATAACTAGAAGAAGACTGAAAACTTTTAATAAGCAAATATGAGGGACATATTGACTGCTGTTTAGATCTATAAATCTTGATACCAACTGAAAACATAGGGCAATATATATCACTACAAAAATCCTAAGAATTTTACATTAAACACTGTAGACAAGTAACGTCTTGAAAGACTTGTACAGACTTATTATCTTATTTGTGATGATACACAGTGCCTTGTGTGTCTAGTAAGAGACCCTAGAAAGCTGAATACTGCATACAATGTATATGGCAGCAGCTTCAAATAAAAACAAATAACATTTTAAACAAAGACAATGCCTTCAATGGCTCTAGTGGCACTGCCATTATTCCTCACAATCTTCCAGGGTACCATACATGTCCCCTTCTCCAAATGCTCTTCATAGACATGTCTCAAATATGTCTACAAATGTACATTGTGGTGCTCACTCTGGACCCACATTTAGAGCCAGCTACGCTGCCGTGCACCCATTAGCGATGCGCAAGATGGCACACATCTGGCTTGGGGTCACTACTCAGGATGCTCTGAACAGAGTGCACTGTCTGAATAAGTGCACAGTGACAATGCACTTCGCTCACATGGCCCCCTACCAGAATATGACCAACCGGACGAACTGGAGATAGCACATCCCAGATGGGATTGTGTCACTGCTACTGTGTGCCATATTTAGTCAGGGTGTGCTAATAAGCCCATAGGGCATGCAAGGTGATAACGGGCCATTTTCATGACATTACAGGCTTATAAGCAAGCAGCACAAGGCTGCTACACATGACTGCATAGAGCTGTGATCCATCCCCTGGTCTGATGCTCCTGCATAATTATTCTGAGCAATTCTTGGTACTTTTGGGCTGCTACCCCCCTCCCCCACATTGCAGTTCAGCTGCCCCTGTCTAATTATTCCAGTCAATCCTTGGCTCTAGCGGTTCTTTTACACACAAACACCCCCCAATTGCTGTCCAGCTGCCCCAGTATAATTATTACAATCTGTGCCTCTAATGGACACACACCCCTGATCACCGATCTGATCTTCCCATCCCACAATCAGGAATCCGACTATCCTCCCTATCTACCCACCACCCAACATTTTGCTGGTTTGTTTCTAAAATTCATTCTTCTTGTAGAAACACAGAGACTGTTTTTTCAGAATGCAGAACCCGGCAAAACAAGTTTTCATGTTGACCAAGGAACCCAAGCGAAAATGAAGTTTTTTTTGTTTTTTTTAATACTTTGCTAGAGCAGCACTGATACAGGAAGGGATGGCTGGTAAGCAAGGGGAAGCTTGAGCAGGAAATTTACATGTCTGGTTAACAGAAAAAAGTGCAGAGACTGTTGGTTTAAAGGTATCTGATCATGAAATGGGAAAATGATCTATCATGAAAAATAAAAATCAGTTAAGAACAAAGTATCTAGGACACCTCAAGGCTCTCTTGTGGTTCTGTGATGCTACTAGAAACCCTTGGTATTCTAACAGACCTATTCTTAAGTTAGAGGTGGTGAACAGCTGGTTTTACTATAGTAAGCGCACAAGCGCTTTCATTCATGAGAAGACAGCCGGCCGTGGAGGAAGGAGGATAGTGCCAGTCGCCTTCTTCTCACCTTAAACATGGATAACCGGTACTGTGGGTGCAAGGGTAGGGGTGCTGGGGGGACTTATTTTCTTAAAAGGCATTGTGTACTTCACAAAGTTTATTGACGGACGTGGAGGCGGGCGGACTGAGACGATCACAGTGACACGGCAAGTATTATGTTGTATGGCAGCTCATCTGTTAAAAAAAAAAAAACTTGGGGTGCTGGGGGAGGGGGTGCTAGGCTCATTTCACAGAGGGTGGAGGGATGGGGCTTTAGCTGCTTGCATGGGCTGGGAGAGGAGGGAGGGGGCTGGTTCTCTATTGTTTTTGTATGGCCGAATAACGAATACTGAATATTTGGCCACCAAATACTGGATATCCAGGAAATACTATTCGCATAGCCCTAGTTATTTTATGTTTTCTGAGGCTGGGCTTGCTTCGTCGTGTGTGCCATCAACACAAAGGATGCTACGCTATCCTCTGAATCAGATCTATTTCCACTATATACTATTAACACTGGTGTTGGTGGTTCATGAATTTTCTGTTACATTAAAAAAATAACTCTTATTACAGACATTTGCTAATTTGTAACCTTTTTTATCTGTCATATTAAGCACAAACATTTTTCTAGGTTTTACTCAGCACAGATGGAACTGTTTCTGACATGAATTATATTTCTTCTTGTTATATCCATTTAAATTCTTCTTCCCAAACCTCCAAACTACAACTACACCCTCATATGTTGTACATTTTGCTTCCATGTCAGCAGACCACTCTTTTCACGTAGCTGTTAGAGATGTATGCAGTTGCTTTAGTTTGTTTTCACACTTCATACTAGGCACTGTAACTAACCTGGGGGGCTCCATTTGCTGGTTGTTGAAATCTCATTGTCCCGGAGAGCTGCATTAGCATATGAGAACAAGATGTGTAATCAACCTTTTGACTCCACAGTATGCCTGTCTGCTTAATTAGACTTCAAAGAAACAAGTTGCAGGACAGTGAAACACCACATTTACATTCAGTTAGCTTTGCAAACTGTCCCAGTTGTAATGCAGGGTTTTGTCCCTTTAAACTGCATTCAATCTGTGTGTTTCCAGATAAGGTATGAAACACCACATTTGCATTCAGTTAGCTTTGCAAATTGTCTGAGTTGTAATACACGGTTTTCCCTTTAAACTATACTGAGTCTGTGCGTTTCCATTTAATTTTTGTAGGGTATTTGTTCTTTCAACATAGAGATACATGGTATATATATGAGTAATCTGACAAAATGTTCTCATATGCTAATGCAGCTTTCATGGACAATGGGATTTAAAGAGCCATAAAATGGAGACACCCGGGGTTGTTACAGGGGGCTACCATGAACAGTGAAAACAAACTAAAGTGAGCATGTATAGCCCTAACAGTTACAGGAAAAGAACTGTCTGTTGACATGAAAACAAATAAAATGTACTTGATAGGAGGGTGTAGTTTTCCTTTAATCCCAGTCTCTGTCCTACAGTTGCAGATATACTTTAGCTCATTGATTAATTAGGCCTGTATGTTGCTCCCTTGTAAAAGGGAAAACAAACTGCTGCAACATTAAAACTAAGTTTCTACTTTATCAGATGTCTTCACTTCTGCTCAGAAGACACATATCAAATTGATCCTGAGATTTTAGTTTATTTCTTTCAGTTCATGAATTTAGTACCTCTGAGCTTCAGGGTATACATGCCCATGCCTCCAGCTTGAGGACACCAGATCAAACACATGTGTCTGTTTGATCTTGTTGATGCCTACAAGTATGCTGAAGAATGGGATCATGTCACCTCTCAGCCTCCTTTTCTCCATGGGGAATAGACTATGGGTCACTAGCCTCTTCTCATAGCTTTTATCTCCTATACCCCTGATCAATTTGGTGTCCCAACATTGCACCCTTAAAATTGTCCTGTTTGCATTGAGGGGCCCAACACTGCACCCAGAACTCTAAGTGGGGCCTGACAAGGGCCTGGTAAAGTGCTAGGATTACTTTCCTACTCTGCTAGTCACTCCCTTGTAAGTCACCCAGTATTCTAGCAGCCCTCAACAGCAGCCACAAGCTGCTTGTGTCCACTGCCTCAAGATATGCCACACAGAGCATGTAGGGCTGGCGTCTGTTTTCCTCTCAAAGTGCAAAATCTGAAACTCAAGGAGTCTGACCAATCACTCAGTTAATTCTGGTCTTCTAAAATTCACACACCATTAGAATGGTGCAGTAATTAGGGCACTGTAATGTGGGCACCGCAACCACTTTGCCAGTCATGCTGGCAAACTAGATTTCACAGCGCTCGCCATGGACGGGGCTGTAGGGGTGTTGCGCCCCTTGCTCCATACAACTACGACATGGAGGTGATTATAGTACAGTTTTAGGGGGTGTGGGGGGTGCAGTCCCCCTACAAACAGCCTGCACTTGCTCCAGGGCATTGGGTGCAAGTGGGGTCGGGCATCACAATGGCCGGGTGAGATGACTGCCATCGGCATTGTGCTGGCATCCTAATGTCCGTCACATTTTTTGCTGTCGCACCGGCACTGGTGAACCTCTGAAATCTGTCCCCATCCTCAAGGGAGTCCACTGCTCTAGGAAGCTTATTGTTATCTGTGATCTTATGCAGCCTGGCAAAGACTCCAACTTCCACACTTTTTTTTTTTTTTTTTTTTTATTTCCCAATCCTGGTCGGCCCACGTTCATATCGACCCCACAACCCCATCCCCAACCAAATGAACATATGAATTTGCCAGCAGATAAAGGTCTTATGGTCTATTGAATCTGCTCGAGTGAGCAGCTAGCAACCCTTATACTGCAGCTGCCCCTCCCTCTCCTCCCCCTCCCTCTTACCCTATCCAATCCCCTTTTGAAGCAGTCCACTGTTCTACAGGATACCACTTCCACAGGCAATGCGTTCCACCCAGATACCACTCTCTCCGTGAAAATGTGACTTCTCATTTCCCTACTGAACCTTCTCCCCTCCAATCTGAGATCGTGGCCTCGAGTGTCCCTACCCCCTTAACTTGAATAGTCCCTCTGTGCATGTCTTGCTTATTTCCTTCATGTACCTGAAGGTTTCAATCATATCCCCTGTCTCTCCTCTCCTCCAGTGAGTACATGTTCAACACCCTCAGCCTGCTCACATAGGGTATGTCCCCTAGTCCCTGGATCATCTTTGTTGCCCTGCACTGCACCCCCTCCAGTAACTTAATGTCCCTCTTCAGGCTACCTCCCTTCCTCCCCCGTGGTGGGGGAGTGGGATCCCTCAATGTGCCGATACTGGATCCAGTTTTGGGGAGGTGCCTGCTTATGTCAGGGGCAGCACCTGCAGGAGTAGCCATCATTCAACTCGCCCAGGACCTTTTCTCCTCCAGTTTCTCGCCCTATTGGAGGTGGAGTGTGCAGGGTCAGTAATGGCCAAGCTGTGTGGGCTTCCACCCACAGCACGGTGGATGACTGCTCTGACTCCACCCACTGCACACAGGACCCTAGTATGCCAACACCCAGCCACCGCTAGTTGTCAAACATATACCTGTCTCTATTTCCCTCTCCCCCCTCCCCTGGAGAGGAGAGCTGTCCTCTGGACACTCTATCCTCTCCCAAACCAACCAATCCCCGGCAACCTGCTCACACGCTAGGTCGCTGGCGTAGCAGGAGGTAAGGCATGATGCCTCAGCCCTCCATGCCATCGGGCTGGCCAGCTTCCACACTGTTGATGAAAATTTTGATCAGTGGCTCAAGCAACAATCACTGAGGGGGACTGCCAAGTATCACTCTCCACTCATAGTGCCCAACATTCTATTTCCTGCCCACAGACAACTGACAATCATCTTGTGTATGCTTTACGTATATCACACTGGTGTACTGCGCCAGAGCATCTCAAACACCACAGTGTCAAAAGCCTAGCTGAAGTCCAGATTTCAACATCTATGACCCTGCCCACCTCAAAGAAGGTGATTTGGTTGGTTTGGCACGCTCTGCTCTTCATAAAGCCATACTGAGAGGGGTGCAAGAACGGTGGCCTCATCCTACAGCTGTATTACTGTGTCCTTGATAAAGCACTATAGGATCTTGGTCAGCACTGATGCCAGGCTGACTGGCCTGTAGTTGTTCACTTCTGCTCTTGTCCTTTCTTGAAGATGGGAACAACACTAACCACTTTCCTGTCTTTGTGCACCTCAGCTACAGTATCTGGACACATTCACAAAAGATTCCTGCAAGCATTCCCAGGGTGGGGTGTGAGAGATCGTAGGTGTACATGGAAGGACCAGTAACACCCTGCTGCCTGCCACACAGACAAAACATAAAGAGAATTAAACAGTAATGCATGACAGGGTGTGGGTTGTGCTGGAATAACTTCACACCTGGGGTGGCTGGCTACAAGGCCACAGGCCGTGTGCGTCCAACACCCCAGAAATGAGGTTATCCCAGCACAACCCACACCCTGGTGTGCATTACTGCTAATATACAATGGCTCTTTTTTAATAGAACAAGAAAATAGAATAAAAATGTTTTTATGGCTTTTTTGTGTGCATTTTTTCATGTGCGGAGGTATACGTTTTTAGAAAAAAGTCCCGTTTCTGTTTTGGCCACTAGATGGTGCTGGTAGTATCTTCTCCATTGTTTTTCCCTCACTACAGCTTTTTTTCTGTTTCCACATACAGGTCTGCCTGTGTGCCTGTGTTATACAGTACGCCATATAGATGCTGGCTGTGTTTTTCTTGCTTGTCGTGGTTGCTTTTTGAGTTGTTCATTTAAAATGTAGAGGTGGAGAGTGGAGCTGGGAAGGCACTATTGGGAAGGTGCTGCTATGTAAGCCATGGAGCATGGCTGATGAGCCAATCAGTAACTGACAGTGGAGCTGCCATGGAGCTGTTGTGGGGAACAAAACCAATTATAGGTTTGGCTTTGTTTTCATTTCTGAATATTTTCTTTTTCCCCCAGAGGTGTTTTTGTTTAGTTCGGGACCTACCAGCACGGCTCCTTTGTATGCACGCGCTACATTGTTCGCATTTCCAGGAGTTATGGGAGTTACTAGGCGCTGCTTTGCTGAATGTTTTACTGAGAGGCATTTTTTTTCTTTTGTTTAACATAGCTAGCAATGCTTCCGGTTCTGCCTCCTCCGGTGATGGCTGCATAACCCATTCACTCTCACTCACCTCAAGCAAAGAATACCTTCATCTGGTCTACTGAAAATTATTTTTCTGCCAAAATCGGCGTGTTAAATGGTAGAAAGGAGGTACTTACAGTACAGAAGGGCAGCATTTTGCAGTGGGCGAAACAGAAGACCGAGATGGGGGATGGCTGCGACTCAGAGGCCTCAGACTGCAGTGTCGGCAAAGGCCTAATGGCTGAAACACCACGACGAGCTTTAACCAAATCCTTATCGAAGGGCAGCAAGGCAAAGGCTAACAAAATTCAACTAGATACCACATATCAAGAACTGATCTCCTTTCAGGCTGAAATTAAGGACTTATATGGTGAACTACGTAAGGATATGATGCAACTTGAACAGCAAGCTGATGATTTAGAAAGGCAGGGTACAGCGACAGAAAATCAGGTAGATGACCTCGAGTCGGAGCAAATGTTGAGAGAACAAAGTGAGCAAATGGAAGCACGGCAGGAGGACTCAGATAACTGTGTCAGGAGAAAAAAATACATGGATTTACAGCATTTTGGAAGGATCAGAGGGAGGCAATATTAAGGAATTCATGGACGCTTTCCTGCATACTGCACTGGAGCTACCTAAGGACTCAGACCTACAACTTGAAAGGGTCCATAGAGCGTTAGTGCCTAAATCAGCTAATCCAAATGCACCCCCAAGGTCTATCATTGCAAGATTCATTAACTATGCCACCAAAGAAAATGTTCTCCTTACAGTATGGTGTAAGCAAAAGATATTCTATGGGCAGACACGCTTTTACATTGATCACGATTACGCCCCTAAAACAATGCATCTCAGAAAAGCATACCTTCCATTACTGCCTGTGTTAAAAGCAGCTGGCCATAAATTCTCTACCCCATACCCTGCCCGGCTCATGGTACATCTGCCTGAGGGAAAGAGGGAGTTTGCCAAGGCACTGGAAGCCAAAGTGGAACTTTCTAAAATGGGACTGAAATTTCCAGACAAACTGCAGGAGCAGTGGGATCCCTCCACGAGGCCCTCACGTTGGCAATCTAACCAAAACAAACAGAAGAGGCACCAGAACAACATCGGAAAAGTGCAGAAAGCCCTGGCTATGTACCGCAGAAACGACCTTACTGCAGCGACCTGAAGGGAAGAGACGTTTGTAATCTTTTGGACATGTCATGTTGTATTCTAGGTGGGTGCTTAGGGGTTGGGGGTACTCTTGATAGAGAGTTTTCCTCTTTTTCCCCTGGATCCCTTCCTCGGCAGCTCGACTCTAGGCTAAGAGTGGCCCCTCTAATTTTTGGACCTGCATTAAGCCACTTGTCGGCTGTACGGGGAGGAGACCAGGGCCACCTCCCACTTAGCCTTTAAATAAGGCCCATCAAGCCTACAGCAGTGTTGTTTAAGAGATGAAAAACTGTGTCAGACCTCGGAGGGAAAAAAAATAAAAATTTGTATTTGTCCTTGCTCTTTAAAGGAACTAATAATTCCAGAGACTTACTAAATATTCTTTTTGTATTTTAGGCTTTATAATCTGGGACTATTCTGGCAACTGAGCAGGAATATTTCTTTGGGGCCTCCCTGCCATCTGTTCCCCACTCTAACATGGCTTTTTCTTTCTTAGCCCGCATGGCAACTATGAAGTAATGGTATCTGGGAAGGGGGGGGGGCAGTGAGAAATGAGGCAGGATGTGGAGCCTACTTCAGGGAGTGCTATCCTTCCCTAAATATGTTTTTTTTTTTCTTTTGGTATGTCCTTACATTTTTGGATACACTTACTGGGTATCCTGGAGGCCCCAGTCAGCTACAATCCGGGACTACCTCCATCTTCAGGAAGAGCTCAACAACTACATGGGGTTCTTCATGAGGGTACAGGGAGGAACATATACCTCCCCACTTATGAAAGTTACTGTTCTAAGTAATGACAAGGTTCTTCATGAGGGTACAGGGAGGAACATATACCTCCCCACTTATGAAAGTTACTGTTCTAAGTAATGACAAGGTTCTTCTAATCGATGTCATTTATAGTGTAAATAGTTTTGTTGTATTGAAAGTCAGGCTGTTTACTGACTTACGGTTATGTGTAAGATTTAGATTACAAGATATATGGGATACCTGGGAAATGCATGGACATGCTATTCAATGCAAACGGACAAGCAACAAATATGATTTAAAGGAGACTGTTAGAAATATAGATTTGGCTAGGCAGAGCAATCTGACCTTCCACAGAAGACACCTATCAAGGCCCAGATTTCAGTTAGAGGCCTTTTGATCACAAGCCAGTATAGAAGATGGCTACCTCGTGTAGCCTGGGTAGAGGATGCCAGATTGTGTCCTGTCCACCAGAGGGAGCCTTCTTTTTTTTAATCAGTTATGATGGATCCTTCAATAGAGCTCTTATCATTGAACCTTAATGGTATTAATAACCCTATTAAGTGCTCCAGATTGCAGCAGTACTTATGCCAGCAGAGAGTGGATTTTATTTTCTTACAAGAGACACATTTGTCTCATTCAGAACACCAGAAACTTTCTGCTGGTCACTGGTACTCTGTAATAACTTCTTCCAGTAAGACTGGCAAACGTAGGGTCACTGCCATACTGATCCCTGCTGGAACACCCTTTTTAAAAGAAGCCGAGAGGATTGATTCTAACGGCTATTTCACTATTGCTCAAGGATGCCTCTATGACTTGGCTGTTGCATTGGTGAGTGTATATTTTTCCCCAGGGACCCCTCCGGTCCATAAGAAAAGGTTCTTCAACCAGCTCAGAGATATTCAGCAGGGTATAATTATAATAGGGGGCAATTTCAATATCACCCTATCCCCCCATCTAGATGCCTCTCATCCCCATAAGCACAGAACTAGCCCTTCTCAGAAATATCTCAAAGCCTAACTGCCTGTGCTGTGTCTGACAAATGCATGGTGGCAATTTTTCCCTACAAAAAGAGGTTTTACTTATTTTTCCCCCAGACATCATACCTCCTCTTGCCTAGACTACTTTTTTCTCTCCACAGAGCATGTCGAAAAAATTAGAGATATTAGGCTAGGAGCCCGCCTCCAATTTGACCACACCCCGATTATATTAAAAATAGAAACTGCAGCACCTAGGAAGGCTACCCTCTGGAGGCTGAACACCTCTATCTTGAAAGACCCTGAGTTTAAGACATTGACGGATTACCAGCTCCCCCAGATAATTCGAGAAAATCAATCCACAGAGATTTCCCCAGCAGTGTTGTGGGGTACGGTGAAGGCTGTCCTTAGAGGACAGATAATTTCGTATACAGCCCGACAAAGGAGAATAGGAGAAACCAGATACAGACAATTACAGGATAGGCTAGTAGAGCTTCAAAAAGCTAGAGAGGAAGGGCACATAATTCAGACTACAGAATGCTGGACACTGCAGGCTGAGCTACAGAAAATTCTGGACCTGAGGGTTCAGGCTGCACTTTTATATACTAAAAGCACTTTTTATGAGGGAGGACCCAGTGGAGCCAGGTGAACAAGAATGTTCAAGCAGGAAGCTACAATCATCGCAGTCAAGGATCCTCGATTTGGTGTCCTTCTCCCTCGAGGCCCTGAGACAGAACAAGCTTTTCAAAAATTCCATACAGAATTATACTCTGAAAAGCATCCCCCCCCCCCCGAGATTAAAACTTTTCTGAGTAAGTTACGTATTCTCAGGCTCTCTGTGGTACAACAAGCTTCACTGCTGAGTCTGATTACCAGATACAAAATCCAACTGGCTATTAAAAAAACCAAAACTATGAAATCTTCAGGCTCTGACGGCTATTCTGCCAAGTGGTGCAAGGCCTTCTCCCCTTTGCTAATCCCCCTGCTGCTACAGGTTTTACAAGATGTTCAGAATGGTGAACCACCTCCAGACTCCTGGCACTATGCTGCGCTTTCAGCCATACCAAAACTGGGAAGAGATCCACAATCCCCAGAATCATACAGACCCATATCTGTACTCAATTGTGATTACAAGATATATATGTCCATATGGTCCCAGCGCTTTGATCATATTTTACCAGAAGTAATCCATATGGATCAGGCAGGCTTCTTATGAAAGAGGCAAACTGCGGATAATACCCTCAGAACATTCCATCTAATGGACCATATGACCTGTAGCTCTCTTCCTTTAGTATTAGTGAGTTTACATACTTTTAAGGCTTTTGATAGGGTTTGTTGGGAATTTCTTTGGAGGGTCTTAGAGGTCTTTGGATTCCCAGAGCAATTTGTTACATGGATTAGTAATATATATACTCTGCCCCCAAAGCCTTTTTAAAAATAAATGGAGCAATTTCCACCCCGATTCCCCTAGAGCAAGGCACCCGACAGGGATGCCCTCTCTCCCCATTACTATCTGCAGTTTATATTGAGCCTTTAGCCCTGGCAGTCCAGCAATCGGATGATGTAAAGCGAGTTAAAGTGGAAAAGGATAGCTTCACAATAGCCCTATATGCAGATGATGCCCTACTGTCTCTGTCAGATCCAGAACATGCTCTTCGAGCCCTCTGGAATATTATTGCTCAGTTTTCACTAATCTCAGGGTATAAGATAAATTCTACAAAAACAGAGGTCTTGACTTTCTGCTTTCCCCTTCTCCACCCCTTCAAGCTTATTTACCATTTAAGTGGTGGGGGACAAAGATGAATTATCTGGGTATACAGTTACCCCAGAATATTGATCATACTGTCCTGATAAATTATGAACCCCTTACTCAGACAACAGAGAATGACCTTCATACTTTGTCTCAATTGCATCGTTCCCTTTATTCGAGGATTGACCTAATTTGAATGAATATATTGCCCAGACTACTATATTTGTTTCAAACTATTCCTGTCCTGCCCCCCCCCCCCCTCTATATTTTATTTCCTGGAATAGGGCCTTAGCTCGATTTGTCAGGGCTGGCATGAAACCTTGCATTTGTTGGTCCATTCTATAGCACCCAAGGAACAAAGGAAGTTTGGGATTACCTGATTTAGGTAAATATGCACAAGCAGCTGCCCTGGCTAGGATACTGGGGTGGACTGACCCAAATTATAGAATACCTTGGAAGAAGCTAGAGATTACACTTAACTGTATTCAAGATACTAAAAATGTTTTATTTGATCTGGAGGAGCCCCTCCCAGTGCAGAATGGCTATCATAGGGGAATGTAGAGTAGTCTAACAGTCTGGGATAAACTCAGAGCCTCTCAGGAACTTGTCACGGTATTTTATTTTTTTACAACAACTTAGATCAGAGGTGAAGCATTTTCAGGTCCCCCTAATTGAGACCCTTAATGGCTGGCATAATAGACACCTAACTTTCATTTTTCAGATATTAGACAACCAAGGTATGTTACTCTTTTCCACATTAAGAGACACCTATGGTCTACCACCAGAAACTGATGTAGCTTATCAGCAGATACAAGCTTATTTGGTGAATAAGGTTCTTCAATGGAACCACCTCCTTTCCCCATCTCCACAAATATTGATTATATCTTCTATAAACGGAATAACCTCACCCCACTTGGTTGGGGCACTGTATAAGGGACTACAGGAGGTTACTAAGGACTCAACCTTGGGGGTCCTGGGTGGCTGGAACCGGGAATTATTGGTGCCAGTGCTGGTAGATATTTGGTTTAAACATGTTAAGTTATCTCAAGGAACACCTCTAGCACCATACTGGCGGAATTCGCCTGGAAAGTCAGGCTTAGATTTTTCAATACTCTAACTAAACTGGCAAAATTTGCAACTGGACCAGTGGGAAGCTGCTAGAGATCTTGTGGGGAAAAGATGGCTGGACATGTACCCATTTTGGGGAGAGGTGACGGAAACCTTGGGGGAGCTGGTGGGAGAAGAGGCTGTCCTTACAACTGAACTGGTCTTGCTTTCGATACCTCCTGCAGACCTCCATATTCCAAGGGGATCTCTTCTGATTACTTATACATTGATAGCTAAGAAAGCAATTACCAAATTATAGGGGCAGACCTCGCCTCCAACCAAAAATGACTGGTTTACGGCTATGAAAAAAGTATATTACCTGGAAAGACTGGCAGCCAGCCATTTAAATAGAAAATATAAATTTGAACTCCAGTGGAGGAAATGGGTCCTTTACATGTCTGTACAAGATCCTCATTTTGTTCCATAATAGGTAACAAGAGATTTGATATGATGGTGAGAAGGGCGAGGGAGAGTGAGAGAATCAAGGGGAAGACTTATTATAGTACTAGTATACGCGGATCTCTATCAGGGTGGATTTATCTATGGCTGTATATGATTTATGGTCTTATGCTCATGACTGTAATGCACTGTATGTTGCTTGAGCTGTGCTTGATTGTATTATGTGAGCTCCAGAATGTACTGTATCCCATTTATCTCTTACATATTTTAAAACAAATAAAAATACAATTTAAAAAAAATGTAGCTAGCAATGAGGAGAGGAGCAAGTGGACAAGGGAACTGTTACATCATCGGCGTTGGGGTGGAGCAAAGTCAGTTACAGCGGCAGCTTGGAGCATCCCTAACCTGTGGAGGGGAGGCATGATTCATGAGGCTGTTATATGTGTGCCTGAACTTCATACAGTGATATTATACTCAGATTACCTCACAGTCCCAGGTGCACACTGACCAATCAGAGTCCAAGAAATGTTCTTGCATAATCATTTGTTTATTCACAGGTAAATCAGATAAGGCGGACACTGTGTAGCTACAGCTAACTTAAGAATGTTAAGAAAAGTTGGTCTGCCTGCGCAGTGGTAGCGCTACCGCTTGTGACGCCAGTGACCCGGGTTCAGAAACGAGCCTGGGTCGTCGGAGGAGGAGGCTTAAGCATCCAAGGGATTGCTCGTCTCCTCCGGAGGGAGGGGAGTGTACTGGCTCAGTACTTGCCTGGCCTCTGGTGGCAGCCAGTGGCACAGCAAGTCTGGGTCCACACTAGAGGGGGCAGTTGTGACAGATGCTGGCGCACTACCTTGGTGTCAATGCACATCGCGCCTCCAGGGTGGGAATACACAAGAAAATACTCGGCCCTGGTGCAACAGTGACAGAGGACCTGAGCGGCTCTCGCCTGCCAACGCTGTGACCTGGCATGAGGACCCTGATAAGACGAGAGGTACGTTACGAGGGGGCCTCCACCACATCCCCACCTGGTGGGTATAGCCAAGGCTCCATGGGGGGGTCCTCGGGGTTGCGATGTTTGGCAGGGAAGGTCAGGTGACAATGCCGGTGCACAGAGGGTATAAACTGCAATTAAAGAAAAAAAGAATGTTAAGAAAAATTGTCCCTTTGCTTTAGTGGGAAAGTTATAACAGACAATTAAGTTTACCTGTTGCTCTGCAATAAGTGATGTTTTCAAATTCTGCATCTCTTCATTTTTCCTTTTTTCCAGTTGCTCCAATTGTTCCAGAAGCCTGACCTTCTCCTCTTGTAGACTAGTACGATCTGATGTCTCACAGGAAGGTTCTTCCACAACACTTGAAAGCAGAGTTCCCCTGAATTAAAATATAGATTTTTAATAGTATAAAATAAACTGATGCAGGATAAATAAAATGAAAACATACTTTACTAGAAGATCTCTATGACACATAGGAAGCCAGGATATGGTAGTAAAACCAAGTATTTAAAAAAAAAAAAAAAAAAACATCATTACATATCTATATTTTTATTTCTGTAGTGCAGTAGCGCCCCTATAGTTAGGGTTGTACCAGCAACTTCTATGTTAAATTTAGAGTTATGTACCTTAATAACTTTGGCCTTTTTTGATGAAATAGCACAAGATTTGGCATGCGTGGTCATTCTGCCAGTGTCTCAAGATGTGGAAAGTATTGTGACGGCATCTGGTATGGTACTTGAGATAAGGAGTGTTAAAAAAAAAACAAAAAAACAGAAAACACTTTTTCCCCACTGGTTAACATGGGATTTTTTGCCCTCATCTGTAGCACAGACGGAATTACATTTTTTCTTGACCTTTTTAGGGATGATGGGGTCTGTGCCTTTGGATAGTGTGGTGAGAAGATATCTCACCATTTTTGAATAATAATGATTTTTGTGACAGGCACTAAGCAGGCAGGTAAATGAAAACTGAACTGTTAATCGTTATGGATTTACTGTTCACGCTCGGAGAAATACTCTTTGTGCTGTCTGCCATCTTGTTTTTTCTTCCCCATTTTAAAAACTGATTTCTAAAGAAATGCTATTTGGTAAGTAATGAACAAGACCTGTATTTAGGTCTCAGTCACATGCTAAGTTCCATTATTGTATTATTTAAAAATTTTGAGAACAAGTATGTCTTTTTGGGGAGAGAATCATATCGCCTGTCACTCGCTTAGCTAAGGATCAATCAATCAGAAAATAACCATTCACAGTACTCACAGGGATTGCTACTGTTTGTTGCTAACATTTCATTGCTTTATTTTTTCTCTGATTCAAATTGTTGTTACTGGTATACCTTCTTCTGCATTATTACAAGGTGTGCCTACAGGTGTGTGCTAACAGATTACTGCTGTAATCTTCTGATTCAAATTGTCTTTTGCAAGGTATATCTTCTGTTACTGCTTTATTTTCTCTGGAGCAAAGTGTTTCTTACAGGTATATCTTCTCTGAAATTATTACAGGTGGTGCTTTACAGGTTTTACAGTTTTGTCTAACATTAGGATAAGCTTTCAGGGTTACTGCATTTGTTGTTAACTGATTGTTTCTGCTCTTACCTCCTTGTTCTTTAGTCCGTGGTTCTTCCTTTAGGCAGGAAGGGCCCAGCCACCCACCCATCCCCAACCACCCCAGCTACACTCCTTTTATAGGGTACCACAGTTGTGACATTTCCTGTGGCAGAGCAGGAAGAGGCGGATCAGTGGGGCCTACAAAGTGATCTCATTTACAGGGGCACTAGTAATTTAACTTGTTATAACAAGTTAAACAAAGCACAATTAAACCATTACTTGCATTTTTTTCCTTCTAATTACTCTGACTAGGTTACAAACCCAGCAACTTATTTGGAATGGATTTCATTAACTGCAGGTACTGTGGAACAATTTTCAGAAGGACAGTCTTACAGGATTTAGGACACTGTCCTACATGCTGGGCCTTTGGAGATCTTAGGGCTCAGCTCCGGGCAGCATGGGCAGAGATTGCACGCCTCAAATTTTATATTGAAGAGGAAATACATTATAAGAACCACCCGCCATGTCCCCTGCATCCAACAGAAAAACCTCGACCGCAGAGGGTAGTTGGTCCAGGAGGTTGGCAGGTGGTTAGGAGGAGCAAATCAGGTGCCCCATCACTCTCTGCTCTCCAACACATTACCTCCAAAAACCATATAAACACTAAAACAGGTATCTGCCTCTATCTCTGAAATCAAATAAAGAGGCAGAAGACACTGCAGAGCAGGACACTGCAGCACAGGAGCTAGCACAACAAAACTCACCCAAATCAGGAACCAAAACTAAACAAGCACAAAGAAATCAAAAACTTCTGATCATAGGAGACTCCATGATTCGGGAGTTGATACCCATCTCCAGCCAGAGGTGATGGTCAGATGTCTCCCAGGTACATCAGCATGGAGAGACACTGACCGCATTCTAAAATTGTTCACAAAGCAGGAGAAAACATTGATGTCCTAGTACACATAAGGACTAATGATCTCTGCCAACCGGTCAGTTCTGGAGACCAAGGAACACCTGACTAGGCTGGGTGACAAACTATCATCTATTTCGTCCAGCATCTCCTTCTCTGAGATCCTGCCAGTCTGGGAGAGGGAGCAGATGGACGGAAGGTCAGAGAAGGGAAGATAGGGAGCTAAACACGTGGCTTAAGGACTGGTGCCAGGAAAGGACACAGATTTGTAGGAACTGGCAACAGTTCTGGGAGGCGAAAGTTCTTTAAATTTGATGGACTGCATCTGACTAAAGAGTCAGTGCATTGGGGCAGAAGTTTGGCGTCTTTGCAGAATATTTAAACTAGCAAATGGGAGAGGGTTGCAGCACCCCATACGTCGAATGGAAGAACACCCTCCCCTCAGCTAGTGGTCAAACAGGAATTCAGCGTGTTTGCCGCTCACTTGCATCACCAGGTAAGAAAAAGGTTTGTCTCCCCATCACGATGCACAGGGTATGCCAAACTTCACCCAACAACTAACACACAAAATATGGCCAATGGAAAATCATGCACAAATGCTCACAGCCTGAAATAAGATCCCAGACCTGCAGGCAATAATGTCAGAGGCTAAACTGGACATAGTAGCAATTAGTGAGATGTGGTTTACCAGTAACCACACTTGGGAGACTTCAGTACCTGGCTATGTATTGTTCAGAAGAGACCGAGGTGCAAAAGGGGGTGGCCCTGTATGTTAATGAAAATATCAAAGCTACAGAAATTCAGAATACACATAGGAGCCAGAAGAACTGTGGGTCACCCTGGAAACAGGAAATGGGACAGCCATAAGAACTGGGGTTGTCTACAGCCCCCAGACCAGAGGGAGGACATAGACACATTACTGTTAGAAGATATACAAAACATGACAGCTAAAGGGAGGTTCTGATAATGGGAGACTTCAACATGCCAGATACAGATTGGTCAATACCAGCAGGAACATCTGCCAGAACTAGACTCATAGTGGATTCCCTGCGGGAGGGCCTCAAACAACTGGTACAGCAACCCACAAGAGACAGGGCTATCCTAGATCTAGTACTGACTAACAAAGAAGGATCACAGATCTCCAGGTAGAAGGTCACCTGGGGGCCAGTGACCATCACATGGTATGGTTCAATTTGGCTACTACATCTAAATCATCCCATTCCAAGGCAAAAATATGGGACTTCAGAGGAGCTGACTTTGATAAGATGGCCAACAGAGTTAAGCTAGCCCTGGCAAAAGAAACACAGGTGGGGGGTACAGGCAGAGTGGGCAAGCATTAAGGATGCAATACTTGAAGCAACATCCCATTGTGTTAGACAGAAAAGGAAGTGCAAAAGAAGAAGAAACCACTTTGGTTCTCAAATACAGTAGCAGAAAAGGTCAGAGCCAAAGGCTGGCCTTCAGGAAATATAAGGGAACACAGCGGGATGAAGATAGGGAGGCATACCAAACTGCCCTAAGGGAAGCAGGTATGCAGTAAGGCAGGCAAACTCCCAAACTGAGGAAACACTAGCACGAACAGTAAAAGAAGGTGACAAGACCTTCTATAGATACATTAGTGAAAGGAGAAAGTCCAGAGGGGGTATTGCTAAGCTTAATGGAGAAAAGGGAGCATGTGAGGAGGAGGACCCTGTAAAGGCATCTATCCTAAATAGATACTTTTGCTCAGTATTTACTGAAGAGAAGGTAGGGCAGGGCCCACAGCTCAGCATCATGGACACAGGGGAGGGAGGTGAGCACTACCCTTCACAAAAGAAAGGGTCCTAAAAGAGCTTGCTAAGCTCACGGTGGATAAGGCAATGGGACCTGATGGCTACATCCCAGGGTACTTAGGAGCTAAAGGAGGAACTAGCAGAGCCATTAGCAGAATTGTTTAGTGAGTCTCTGAGCACAGGAGAGGTCCAGAAGACTGGAGAAGGGCTCATGTGATTCCACCCACAAGAGTGGGTAGCAGGGAGAGGCGGGAACTACAGACCGTCAGTCTTACCTCAGTAGTGGGCAAGATTATGAGGCACCCTTAAGGAAAGGATAGTGCAACACCTGGAACCATAGGGCACAGGATCCAAGACAGCATGGGTTTACAAAAGGAAGGTCCTGTCAAACTAATCTCATAGATTTCTTTGACTGGGTAACCAGAGTGGTGGACCAAGGGGGAGCAGTTGATGTCGCCTACCTTGACTTCAGCAAAGCTTTTGACACTGTTCCACATAGAAGATTGATAAATAAGCTGGGTAGGCTCGGGGTGGGTCAGAAGTTGGTCAAATGGGTGGCAAACTGGTTGACGGGCAGAAAACAGAGAGTGGTGGTAAATGGTATACAGTCAGAAGAGATGCAAGTCACAAGTGGGTACCTCAGGGATCAGTCCTGGGGCCAGTCCTCTTCAACATCTTCATTAGTGACCTTGCAGATGGACTAGAGGGTAAGCTTGTCTGTTTGCAGATGACACCAAGATCTGCAACAGAGTAGATGATCCAGATGGGGTGGGCAGAATGAGAAGAGATCTGGATAAACTAGCAGAATGGTCAGAAGAGTGGCAACTGGGATTTAATGCAAAGAAGTGCAAAATCATGCACATAGGGAAGAGAAACCCTGAAGCTACCTATAGGCTGGGAGGAGTTGCTAGCAGTCACAAAGGAAGAAAGAGACTTGGGCATCATCATCACTGATGACCTAAAATCATCTAAGCAGACCTCTAAAGCAGTAGGTAAGGCTAGGGGGTGTTAGGGTGTATTAGTAGGGTATCACAAGTCATAAAAGGAGGTAATAATCCTCTGTACAAGACACTGGTTGAGCCCCCATCTGGTACGCGGCAGTATTGGAGGCCACACCTTCACAAGGACATTAACAAATTGAGGCAGTCCAGAGAAGGGCAACCAAAATGGTGCAGGGACTGCATCAGAAGACATATGAGGACAGATTAACGGAGCTCAATATGTATACCCTTGAGCAAAGGAGGAGAGAGGTGATATGATCGAGGCATTCAAACACCTTAAGGGCATAAACAAGGTGAAAGAGTCTAACATGTTTAAATATAAGAAAATAGCAGGACAAGAGGACACAGCATGAGATTAGAGGAGGCCGATTAAGGGGAATGTGAGGAAATTCTTTTTCACAGAAAGGGTGGTGGATGCATGGAATGGCTTACCACAAGAAGTGGTGGCTATGAATACAGTGCAGGGCTTCAAACAGGCATGGGATAGGCATAAGGGAGCAATACAAATGACTATGAATAGATAGGTCACTGACAGAGCAAAGGCCGATGGCACATTTATAAGGTAGAAAAAGAAATGGGCAGACTGGATGGGCCTTACGGTCCTTATCTGCCGTCAACTTCTATGTTTCTATGTTTCTATGTTTTACTTTGCAGTTTGAATTTAACTGTTCAAACTGAAAAGACTGCAAACAGAGTGCCGGCTTTCCACCTCGGGATTAAAGAGCTAAAGGATTACATGTTTCTTTTTGTCTATCAAGATATGGAGTAATGTGTTTAAGCTGTAAAGATTATTTTTTTTTTTAAATAAATAATGATGCTTCATGCCAGCACTGGATGCTGTCTGCCACCTAAGGTTGTCCACTTGTCGATTCAGTTGTCAAGTGGAGAGCCCGTGCACCTCAGAACATTGAGAGTAATTGATGCAGTGGGTGGGGTTAAATCCTGTATTAGTTAGACTGCTGTGCTCTGCAAGGAATAAGATTAATGTATTACTTTTCACTTTTCCACCCAGTCCATTTTAAATAGCAGCAGTATTTATTATTTATTTATTTAGCTTTTGTTTACTGGGTAAGTGGACTAGGCAAAACCTGCCTATTTTTACATCACATAGTGTTGTCTTTTAACTGCATACTAGTTTTGTTTTTTTTTTCAGATTGAAGAAATGTTGACAAAATAGACTCCTGAAAGACAAATTGCAAATTTCCAACAGTCTAGCACAACAGTATGCTATAACGTGGGAAGCTAATCCCTGCTCCACGACAGCTATTTTATCTAACTGAAACATGTAAAAAATATAAAATAAAACACTCACACATGTTGAATGTGTGATTAGCACCAGACTGGGAAGTGTGCATTTTATTCTAGAAAGAAAAAAAAGTCACAGCATAGATGCAGATGGGTTGGCCAACTGGCCATGTCCAGCTATCCTGGCACAGATGGTGGATTCTGTTTTCTGCAGCTTAGATGGTGACACCCTGACACTGACAATAATCTCTGTTGTTGCACTTAAATTGTGTCTCCCTGCTCCACACACACAAACCCGGCACAGCAGTCAATGAATAAAATTCACAATGCTCAGAGAACCGGGTGCCTGTGACAATTACTAAACTACAAAGAGAAAAAAAATCATGGCACACCTACTTCAATCCAAAAACCACATGCCAACAGCAAGCTTTGCTTCTTTTTCAATGTATTACAGTTGTCAGACTTTCATGAACATATGCAGCAGTCTGGCAACTGATTGGTTTCAGAGTGCAACACCAGAGATTGTTGTCAGTGTCACCGTATAAGCTGTAGAAAACAGAATCCACCATTGGAGCCAGGATCGCTGGACATAGCTACCCCATCTGCATTTATGGGGGTGCTTCTGTGGTAACTGATATAACAGGCATTGCAAAAAGTGTGACCACCCTTACTGCAGATATCAGAAATAGAAACCTGCACATATGACAATGTGCCTGAGGTCCAAACGTTACAGGACAGGGCTGCCAATGTTGATTACTTAAAACAAAAAAGCATTTGCACTCTGTATTGAAACTTGGTACTGCAAAATCAATGACCTAATACAGAAGACAAAAAATTCGCCACATGGGCTAGCTGTCTGGGGGCTGCTACACCAAGAAACTGCAGCTTCAAAAAACAAGATCCTAAAGAACGGCGTGCTGCCCATAAGTCGCACCGATCCTCCTGCAGGTGGGGCCACACCTCCTATAATCGCGGTTCATTGGGTCTATCCATGGGCTGCAAACAGTGTAGACTGGGCTGAAGTAGAAACTGGGGAAGGGGGTGCAAAATCGGGGGTGGCTAACTACAACACTGACAGTTAAAACCAAAAAATGATTTGCACTCTGTAGTGACACTTGGTGGATCAAAGGGCACCATGCTGTTCTTTGGGAGCTTGTTTTTGAAGCTGTAGTTCATTGGGGTAGAAGCTCCCAGATGACTAGTCCACTTTGGTATTCTTTGTTCTAATTCACTGATTTTGCAGTAGATGTAGTTGATTTTTATTCCCCTTGTGTTTAATGGCACCCCCCACCCTCTGATTATGATCCCAGTAGTTTACTCACAAAAAATCTTTCCATGTGGGTATGCAAAACATTTTCTTCACAAAATGGATTCCATGCACCAATGTTGTCTTCAAATTTTCTTTTACTGCCACGTTTCACTCAAGCCAGTGAGCTTTTTCAAAGGTTTATTCACTTTTTTTTTTTAATGTCTTTTTCCCTCCGGTCGCAGCCTGCGAGCCTCTCTCAGGCATCCTGGCCTGATCCTGCCTACCTGAGGTCTCCCCATCCCAAGCCTCTTCTCTCGCCCTCCTCCTGCAGCCAGTACCCCCCGGCTTGACCCCTCTGGGGTGGGGCTGCCCCTCATCTTGGGCGCTCTCTTACAGACTGGACAAGCTGCAGGTGAGGGCCCAGGTGGAGGAACTGGAAGGCCGGGTGGGTGAGATCCAGCGGTAGGCATGGGGACCAGGTGCCGTTGCCTACCCTGCAGAGCTGGTTGTTTCCTTGTTCTGTTACGCTCCTCCCCCCTCCCATGCATGGCATGCAATGACACCATGGCGCATGGTAACCCTGCCGGTGTCTGCCACGCTCCCCTTCTTCTTGTCCACTTCCTGCAGCACCCCAGATCTCCACTGGGGGTCGCTGGGATGCCAGACAACCCTGTAACCCTCCCCCCGAGAGGGAAGAGCAGTCCACTGGATGCTCAATCCTCTCCCTCCATTGCCGACCCCCGGCACCCGAGCTCACTCCTAAACTTGGGCAGCCGATGAAGTGCGAGGTGTGGCGTCCAGCGCCTCAACCCTCAGCGCCACCGGGACGGCTATTCACCATTACAAAACAGAAATATGCATACTTGTAATTTACATCAATGATTTTTCTTCATTTTTGATTTCTTAATTTTTTTTAAAACATCAATTAATACCCATTACCTCTGATTACTATATTCTTCCAGTACACATATATTCCACAATTTGTTTGCCTCAAATCACAACCTGTATATAAATAATACAATCCATTATTTATTCTCACAATTATATTGTAAATCAATTTAAACTCAATACACCACTTGTGCCATCATTTCCCACTGGTGCTTCAGTTCCTTCTATGTAACAACTACATTACTGGCTGTGTACCAGAACTACACATGCTGCTTGGCCTAAGTTATTTCTAAACATTTTTTACTTTTGCCAGCACTTCAGTTTTGTTGTTCAACTTCACTATCCACACCCGTACGGCATAGTTATACATTTCTTTTAGTTTCCTCACTTTGCTTACTGCTATGTGCAATGTGTTACTTAAATATGTCCTTCACCACAAAACATGCAGTTACCTTGCATTTACTCTCAAAGTTATTTACTATGCCACCACTTAATTTTTGTTGTTAGACTTTACTGTTTTCCACACCTGCAAAAGCATAGTTATTTTTGTTTTATTTTCTCAGTTCGTTGCATTACTTTAATGTATCCTTTACCCCCAGAATTGTGCTAATTTACCCAGTTAAGTTACGCTGTATGCACTTTTATTTTCTCAAAAACCTTGTGGATAATGGCATTCATCTCTCCCAAACTCCATTGCCAAACGCTGCTGTGTCCTTCTCCTCTCGGACACGTTTGAAGATCCAGTAATGCCAAATCACTTGCTAAGCGTCTGATCTAATCACCGTGTTTCTGCTAAGCAGTCCTTAGTTGTGTAGCAACCATAAACAGCCTCCTGCTCAATGCAGTGGCTGGGATGCTTTTCAAACAGGCCCATATTTAGTACCAATAAGTCTATGGTGTAACTGCCTGTCCTTACCTTGAAATGTTCCCTACGTTACTTTGAGGTTTTTTTAGGACCGCTTCTCCCCTGGCATACTACATTTTTTTCATTTTTACTGATTTCTTGATAAAATGTTATATTCAATTTGTAAAATAGATGCATTTGTTCACAAGATGAGGTGCGGTTGTTACAGGGGGCAAGGGGGTGGAATTTTCGGAGGCACAATCCAGCCAAACATCCTAGCTGGCTTTGTAATCATTACCATTTTGTACTATTTATATTCCCTTCATAGTTCATATTTCTAACTCTATCGTGCCTTAATTCTGCTTCACTGTACGTGCTTGTTCCTGGGTTCACCAACAGGCTTGCCAGTTAGTTTCTACATTTATGCCCACTTGGGGGTCAAATACCTTCATGTAAAATATCCACTTAATTTCTGCACAATTCAATTTTTTGCCGTAATCTCCACACCTCTCTGACTATGTTACTAATTCTAATCCCTAGAATCTGAATGATGCTCCATTGTGACCCGCTTGACAGAAATGCTGGGATACCTGTGATTTGTCATCATTATTTCTTACATCAATTCTGTGTTCCTGAATTCTTTCAATCTCCTGATTGTTTGTCCCACATATAATATATCACGGGGCACTGTAGCAAGTAAATGACCCCCTGTGAATTGCATGTAATTTGTTGTTTGATGTCAAACTTCCTTCCATTATGTGGGTGCAAAATTCCCATTCTTTGCTGGTATGACTACAAACTGAGCAATGGCCTCAAGGGACCATCCCTGGTTATAGGGGACCCAAAAGCAGTTGTGGTTTTTCAGGTATTCTGAATTGGGATCTAACCAACTGATCCTTAACATTTTTAAGACTTTTTGCTGCCACTATTGGTCTGTTCTTGAAACTAGAAATAGTAGGATTAACCTGCTCCACCAGATGTCAATGTTTGTTGACAACAGCACGTATTTGTGCGAACTTGTGATTGTATTTTGTGCCGATAACGACCCTATCCTGTTGTTTTCCCAAGATGTCACTACCCTTCGGTTAAAGGAGGGTTTCCCTGTCTCCCTAATTCTGTATTCTGCTTGCCTACTAGTGCTACTACCACATGCCCTAGATTTAAATCTGTTCACTATCATCTTCTGATGTATTTCAAACTCTTCCTGCTGACTACAATATATTTTAACTGTTATTAATTCTGCATATGACATGCTATTTTTTAGCCTGGGTTTGTGGTAACTTGTCCTATATAAAAGGGTGTTTCTGTTCATTGCTTTTTTGTAAAGTGTCGTCGTTAGCCTATTATGTTTCTTCATTACTTTTAGATCGAGATAAGGGATTTCTGTTTCACTGAACTGCATAACAAACTATATTGATAACATAACAGACTGTGGAATACATACGTACTGGAAGAATATAGTAATCAGAGGTAATGGATATTAATAGATGTTTTTAAAAAAAAGAAAAATGATTAACGTAAATTACAAGTATGCATATTTCTGTTTTAAATCCGTGAATAGACCCTTGAAAAAGCTCACTATCATGAGCAAAATGTTGGGGCAATAAAAGAAATTTTAGAGAATACTGGAGCATGAAATCCATTTTGTGAAGAACATTTTTTGCATCCCCACATGGAAGATTTTTTATGAATAAAGTATTCATGCACCTCTGGGAAGCAACAGAAGGAAATAATTAAGGACCCATTTCCCACAAAAAAGTGTTATTGGACTAAGATTTGCAGTTCCCTGGTGTCTAGTGGCATCTCCACCCTCCAATCATGAGCCCCCAGTTTCTTATTAGTTCCCTGATGTCTTGTGGCCCTCCCCCCACTGGCTCAATGTGAAAAAAAGAAAACAGTCCTTTTTTGTAACCTGCAAAACAAAAAATGAAAATTACGTACCTACCGTAATTCTGATCTTTCCGTGTATCTTCACCATTCATCATAGATGGGTACTGGCCGGAGATCAGGACCCTGCGGGGTTTTTAAAAAGGGTAGGCGGAGCCGACACAGCATCAGTGCTGCCCTCGAGGCCGACGTACTGCGTGGCGCTGGGGTTGGCTGACTAGGCTGTGTGGCTCAGCCTGCCTACCAGTTCTGAGTCGCTGGAGGTAAGAGGAAGGGATGGAGGGTGGGACAAGAGGTCAAGGGACAGAAAAGGAAAGGATAACTGAACTAAAGGAGAAATAACGACTGAGAGGACAGCAAGAAGAGATGAGACTAAGGGAATAGAGTAGGGGCCCCAATCTCTGGAAGCGGAAGAAGGGAGGTTAGGGAGGGGAGAAAATTTAGGAAAGAGTGAGAGGTAACAAGGTATCCGAGACCCTTGTCCGTCACCAGATTGTATAGGAACTGCAAGGAGTAGCAAAGCTCTCTGTCGGAATTCAAGGCACAGAATAACTGGCAAATACCCCAGAAGCAAAGTCGGCTATTCTGGAAGGAGGACAGGGTACAGGGATTTAGTACTCTCTCAGGAAAGATGTTTGGTGAAAAAAAGGAAATTTTTTTTTTTTTTTTGACAGTTGGATGGAAACCAGAAGAACGGGAGGAGGGCAACCACCAAGTCCCACCCCATCGGGGTGGAGACATGTAGTAGAGAAGGAGTGCCGCTCGAGCTGTACCCTTTGAAGGAGAATACCCCCCTGTGTGTCCCTACTTTAACCCGCTCCAAAAGAGGAGAGGGAGCCACAGAGGGAGGGGGACCCAGAGACTGAGGCCCCAGGGGGATGGTGGGTGGGGTTGTGATGAATGGTGAAGATACACAGAAAGATCAGAATTACAGTAGGTACGTAATTTTCATATCTTATCTGTGTCAATCTTCACCATTCATCACAGATAGGTGAGTACCAAGCCCCCCCCGAAGGGGGTTGTTTCTTTACACCCTAAGGGAAAGAGTCCCTTAGCCCTTAGTGGGTGACACACTAAGGGGGGGGAACCTTCCGGGCCTGGGGAGGCCAGTGGAGAGAGAGAGATGGGGTCCCCGGAGAAGGAGCTTCCCGACAAGCACCGTCTCACTCTGGGAGAAAAGGTAGGTTCCCTGGTGGGCGAACCAAATCACTCGCCGGGCCAAGGGTGACAACCGGAAGGCAGTAGCCACTCTGATCTCCTGGTGCAGATCACTGTCCCTCGACCCTGGTAGCTACCTCGCTGCATCGTAAGATGCCCTCGCTTAGTGCCTTGCTAGCTCCAGGCCATGTGCAGAAGCGCGATGGCTTGTCTGGTTTGCTCGAGTCAGGCAAAGAAGCTGGGACCTGACCTAGCCTGGACCACAAGAACCTGTTGTAGGCTGCATAGTGGGCCTGGTGAGTGGAAATAGAAAGGAGCAACCGTGCGAGTAGAAGGTCCTCCTCCCCAAAAATCAAAATCTGAGGAGTCTTGATCCGGGGCGGTCACGCAGTGGGCGTGAAAGCCCATCAGGGGTGTCCAGATGCGTCAAGCCAGACTGCGGATGAGGCATAGTACCTGGAGACTCCGGGGGAGCGCAATACCTCTGACTGAGGTCCCTAGGGGCAGGCACTCCGGAGAAGGGCCTCTGCCAGAAACGCAAGGACGCCTCCGAGAAGGAGCAGGCCAGAAGCAACTTTCCTAAGGGTGGCTTAGCCATAATCGCCTAGAAAGGCGTAGCCGCATGCTCAGGATTGCTAACAGAAGAGGGAGAAAGGTGCAAGTCCTCCAACATCCTCAGAGAAATGCTGATACTCTGAGAGATCAGCAGCCGGAGAGATGTGGACAGAAGGTTCCTCTCCCCCAGAAGAGGGGGATGAGGAGCTGGAGGTCACCATATGTTCCGAGGGTGGCTGCACGAGGGGAGGTTGAAAAACCTGGCTGTCCATAGCCCTAACGTAGGCAGGGAACCGGGCAGCCACCGCTCTGAACTCCTCCCAGGTGAGAGAGCCGCTAGGACCAAGAATGCCTGGGAGCGCAGGAGAACGTGGCAGAGGGATAGGGGCAGAGCTGAGAAAAGAAGTCGGCTGACCTCCGCCAGGGCTAGGGAGCAGACCATGAGCACCCGAGGAGGGTGCCCGGGAAGACTCCACAGCCGACAGCTGTACAACTATGTTGGTACTGCCTTGGCTGAGCCCAGAAGAATCCCCCCAGTGAGGCGACCGGGGCTGTAAAAGTCCAGAAGGATGGTCCCCTGCCTGAAAAGAATGGGACTCCCTCAAGGAACCCAAGGGGGAAGGGTGGAAATCCGCACTTCGGCTTCGTCCAAGGTCCGAGTGGACCCCAGAGAAAGGCCAATGCGCCGACCCCACACCCCTCGACCCCTCAGAGTCCGAGAGAGTCCTTCTCCTTGAGAAAGCCAGCCTAGATAGCTGGCATCTCTGGGCAGCCCCCGAAGGGGAGAGCCAGGAAACAGTACCCTCTCCTCCTGTAGGTTTCTCGATGGGCCCCAAAGTTGGGTGATCGAGACACACCACTGGAGGGGGTACCACCACCGAGGGGTCGATGAACCCCCAAGGCCAGGCTGCAGAGCAATGGTGGCATGCACCACTGCCTGCTGGTCAGCACCACTGACCCTAGCCTCGGGGGCCACCTGACTCTCCTCAGTAGGGGGCTGGCTCCGACTCGTCGACGAGACCACGGAAGTGCTCTCCTCCGCAGACAACTACAAAGGGTGTGACTGTCCGTCTGACTCTGAGCTCGACTCCGAAGAGGTAGAGTCCGAAGCTCTAAGCCAAACAGTAGGAGGGTGGGCAGAACCAACTTTGTCAGAAGGCCCGGCAGCCAGAGCTGTGGCCGAGATGGCACCAGTGCCCTCTGCAACCCCGCGGGCGGGACCTGCAGGAGGCACTAGGGCAGCTCGAGCCAAAGGTCCAGAGCCAGGGCCAGACGCGGCGCCGTCAAGTCCACCAGCACCGGGGGCGGTACCAGGGACAGAGACGGTGCCGACAGCAGCCCCAGCAGCAACCTCAGTGCTGACAATGACACCGCCGGGCTCCACGGCGCCGCAAGCGGCACCGAGGACGGAAGCGGCGCTGACGATGGCCCCGAGGGCAGACTCAGTGCCGAACATGGCACCGACCAGCCCCTCGGCGCCACGAGCAGCACCGAGAGCATGGACGGCGCCGAGGACGGTACCGACAGCCAGAGCCGAAGGCCTTATGGTGCCGAGCCGCGAAGGCACGGCTCCATGCTCAACCTCGGCGCCGAGGCGAGACATGGCGAAAGGGGACACCAGATCTTGTCCTACGGCACCACGAGCAGCGTCGGCGCCGCGAACAGCGTCGACAGGGCCCACGGTGCCGAGCAACGAGTCGGTGCAGACGACGGCACCAACAGGGCCCACAGCACCGTGAACGGCGCCGAAGGCTCCAACGGTGTTGAGGACGGCACCGACCCAGGCCTTCTGAGCCATGGGAGCAACAGCGGGGGAGCCTTCACCCCCAAAGGGGGGACTGCCATGGCGGCGCCTCCCACCCGCTCCCGGGAGGAAGTGGGACAGGCCTCCTGCACAGCGGGAGGAGCCTCGGCAATGGCCAGGCTACAAGTAGCCGAGGCTCCCTCCTCCTCGGTCTGTATAGAACCGGGAGGGGACCTGGAGGAAGGGCCGAGACAGCGCGGCTTGGCCTGACGAGTGCGAACCCTATCCCTGAAAGTCAGCGGAGCTCGCCCCACTTTCAACGCGCGCTGTTCGAGGACCCGGCGGTCCATGGAGAAGCAGGGGTCGCACGAGTCCATGTCGTGAAGCGGGCCAAGACACGCAAGACACCGGTCGTGCTGGTCGGTGACGGAATACTTTCGGCCGCACGGGCACCGACGCATGGGGGGCCGACCCATCTTTGAAGACTTCTTGCCCTCCGACCGAGACATGACCTACGGAGAAAAAAACACCACAAACAGACTCGACGTTGCAGAATTTCAAATAAAAGGAAAGATCTTACCGGCGACGTCGAGTGGAGGCAGAACCCAGAACCGGTAGACGACCGACTGACTGAACATCGATTTTTAAACAGGCTGAAGGCCTAAAACTGCAGAGATGCTTCCCACGAGGTGACCTCGACGCCGGGAGATGAAGAACTGGTAGGCAGGCGGAGTCGACACAGCCTAACGGCCAACCCTCAAGCGCCACGCAGTACATCGGCCTCGAGGGCGGCGCCGATGTTGTGTCGGCTCCGCCTACCCTTTAAAAAAAAAAAAAAAAAGCTCCCGCGGGGTCCTGATCTCCGGCCAGTACCCATCTGTGATGAATGGTGAAGACTGACACAGATAAGATCAAATAAACAAAAATAGGTCCCTCGCTGATCAGCCCCACAGCCCCCACCTCCCACGCAGCACCCACCATCCCACACCCCCCTACACCCTTACTCACTTGAACAAGTCCCAGGTTCGAGATCCACTCTCTAATTGAAGACACGTTTTGCTGCTGGAACTGGCGACTGCAATACGAGAAACTAAGGTAAATGCAGATCAATGTATGTCAATGGGGGTTTCAACTTTGATGTATAACACAGCCATTTTTGGACATTTTGACACCAGATTTTCAACACTGCCTTTTGGAGAACTCACCTCATGAACAATATAAGTGACATTATGTAATGCCTGCCCGAAAGGTGATTTTTCGGTCGGCTGGCGAATTCACCTTTCAGGTGGGATTTGAAAACTTTTCCTGCCCTTGTTCATGAGGTGGGGTCATAAGAAGGCTATGTTGAAAACTTGGGGTCAAAATATATTAAAATGGTAAAATGATGCTCATTTGTTACAATTTTGCTATGCACGCTTGTAAATTTGAAAATTTTAAATATTTAGACCCCAAATTTTCAACACAGCCTTCTTATTACCCCACCTCATGTATGTCACAGCTGTCATTTTTCAAATCGTGGCCAAAATGTGTTTTACAGCACCTGTGGCGGAATAGTAGCAGTTACGTAGTATTATGTTTTGGCGGGGATTCAAACATTTTCTGAACCGGGTACATGAGGTGTGGTAATAAGATGGCTATGCTGACGATTTGGTCACTGTTGTCCTATAAATAGAAGTGCAGGGCCCTTCCATGGCTACATACATATATGCATCTATGGGCCCTTCGCTCCCACAGGCAAATAAGGATAAAATTACTCTATTTCAAAAACTAGAGATGGGTAGGAGTACAGGGCCCTCCATAAATAAGGCTACAATAACACTATCTCAAAAAATTAGGAAATTCTTTGCAAAAAAACTACGTTAAAGCATCAGTTAGGGTTGAAGATAAAGCAACAAATGTAGGGGAATATGACATTAGGGTTTTCAACCCTAAAACCCCAGTCCCACCCCTGAAGCGAATGAGGGGTGAAGTCTTCCTTGCGTTTGTCAACCCAAACGCTCACCCTATTGTATGCATTCATAAAACATACACACCTGTCTCCATCACATCTTAGTTTTTCTGTTACTGCAATGGGGCTACCGTTACTGCTATCACTAGCTAAGATACACAGGTTCCCTCACCTGTTCATCCACACTTTCTGGAAGTGTCCTTTCCCTTTAAGATGTGCCGGAAAGTCTTCAAGCTGGCTCCTACGACCCACCTGGGCGGTATCTCCCTCGGCTCCACCTCATGATGCCGGATCTTGCCCGCTGGAAGCAGAGTGTGTGGACGGAAGCTGGGGAGCTCGGGTGGGTCCGTGTGGATGAACATCATGTACCACTCCTAGATTACTGTTACATTTCTAGGGACATGGATATGATGTTCTATCCACACTTTCTGGCAGACTCCTAGCAGTTCTCCGGGAGGCAAGGAGCACACCCCCTACTTAGGGAACAGAGACTGGAGAACTGAGGCCCAAAAACCAGCATCCCAGTGTGACTCTAGGTCAATGTGGTAATGGGAACTGAAGGTGTGTGCTGACCTCTAGGTCACAGCCCTGCAGATTTCCTGGATAGGGATATCCCTGGAAGCAGCCACCGAGGCAGCAGTATGGAGGGTGGAATGAACCCTGAGCCCTCCAAGAGGCTCCCTACCTGCCAATCTATAGCAGAGATAAATGCATGATGTGATCCACCTGCCAATCGTTCACTTGGCTGCAGGTCTGCCAGGTACAGCTTTAGTGTAGGTGACAAACAGTTGGGCGAACCTCTCCATGCACTCCAGTTGTGCGCTCTTTGTAATAAGCGAGCGCTCGCCTCAAGTCCAGAGTATGGAGCCTGTGCTTGGCATCTGAGGTGTGATTGGTGAAGTATACCAGGAGATTAATCACCTGGTTAAGGTGAAACTCCAACACAACCTTCGGGAGGAACTTTGGGTTGAGGCACAGGACAACACTGTCCCTGTGGAAGACCAGGTAAGAAGACTCCACCAAAAAGTGCCTAGCGCTCACTAATCCTTCTGGCTGACGTGATGGCCACCAAGAAGGCAGTCTTCCATGACAGGTGAGAGAGATCAAACCTGTGCATCAGTTTGAATGGCTTGCTCATGAGCTTTGCCAAAACCAGCAATAAGTCCCACGGTGGTGGTGGTTCGTGCACCGGAGGGGAAATGTGGTCAAGGTCCTTGAAGAAGCACCAGACAACCTTCCCCTGCACCACCGACTGCTGACCGGCCCATGCCGGGTAAGCAGATATGGCTGCCAAGTGCACCTTAAGGGTCATCGACCGAAGACCAGACAGAGAGGGACCAAAGGTAATCAAGAATGCTAGCCACTGGACAAGACAAAGGGTCCAACCCCTTGCCCTGACAACAAACAGAGAATCTCTTCCATTTGAAGGCGCAGCACTTCCTGTTCATCTCCTTCCAAGATGCCTGCACAGTGATGAAGACATCTTCAGAGAGACCCAAGGCCTGGAACTCTAGCTGCTCAGGAACCAAGCAGTCAGGTGCAGGAATTGAAGATCCGGTGGAGAATCTTCCCCTGATTGATTGAAAGTAGGTCCAGGCATAGGGGAAGACAGCTCAGGAGCCTGCTACTGAGGCTGAGGAGATCGGGGTACCAGAACTGGCGTGGCCAGTCTGGAGCCACAAAGATCACCTGTGCCTTGTTTCTCCTGGCCTTGAGGAGCACCTTGACAATCAAGGGAATCGGAGGGAAGGCATAGAAGAGGCCTGGGGTCCAGGTCCTCGAGAAGGCGTCCCCTGCAGTGTTCCCTGCTGAGGGGGGGCGTGCACAAAACAGCCTCAGCTTTGCATTCTCCCTGGAGGCAAACAGGTCCACCTGAGGAGTGCCCCACTGGGAGAATAGACTGTGAACTACCTCTGGGTGGAGAGACTACTCTAGAGATGCCCTGCCCACCCAGCTGAGGGTGTCTGCCAGCTGACTGGAGGCTGCTGCCTCATTGATGGCTAGGGGATCCACCTCCAGGCTGCGCACAAGGGTCCAAACATGGACAGCTTCCCTGTACAAAGGCAGGGACTGTGACCTGCCCTGCTTGTTGAGGTAATACATGGTCGCGGTGCTGTCCATCTGGACTTGGACCACCCGACCCCAAATGTGCGGAGCAAATGCGGTCAGTGCCAGCCGAACTGCCTGGAGCTCCAGCACGTTAATGTGGCATCGGGATTCCTTGGGGGTCCAGAGCCCATGGACTTTAGTGTTCCCCCAGGTGGGCACCCCAACCCATGAGAGAGGCATTGGTCATCAGGATGATTGCTGGCTCTGGGCGGACAAACGAGATCCCTTCCTGCAGCTGTGTTGGGACCAACCACCACTGGACGACGTCCCACATCTGCTGGGTCACAGTGACCAGCTGGTTGAAGTGACCCTTGCACTGAGATCACTGGCAGGCCAGCTCCCACTGTGAGGAGCACATTCTCCAGTGGGTCCAACGGACCACGTGGATACAGGCCGCCATGTAGCCCAGCAGGCGCAGGAAGGCACATTTGCACAGCCTGAAATGATCGGGCAAGAAGGAGGGAGCCCCTGCCCTGTCTGCTGGGAGCCGGGCTCTGGCTCTGCAAGAGTCGAGATTCACCCCAATGGAACTGATTGCCTGTAAGGGTACGAGTTCCGACTCGGCCTCGTTGACCAGGAGGCCAAGTTCAACTCAGGTCTGGAGGGCCATGTCCCTGGACTGCTCCACCTCCTGCCTGGAGGGGACCTATCAGCCAGCTGTTGAAATAGGGATAAGTCCGGACCTCTCAGCACCTCAGGTAAGCTGCCACCACTGCGATGCACTTGGTGAAGACCGTGGGGGCTGGGGAGAGGCCAAAGGACATGGCCTGGAACGTACAGAGGGTTCCCTCAGCCTGAAAGCGGAGGACCCTTCAGTGAGACAGACGGATCGGGATGTGAAAGAATGTGTCCTGAAGATCCAGGGAGCAAAAACACAGGTTACTCACCTGTAACAGTAGTTCTAGGGATGGTATATGTTGTTCATCCACATGTTATGGCATGTCCTTTCCCTTTAAATATCTTGCTGTAAGTCTTTAAACTGGCTCCTCCCACTCACCTGGGTGGTATATCCCTCAGCTCCGCCCCTTGACGCCAGATCTTGCCTGCTGGAAGCAGTGGTTGTGCATCAAACCTGGGGAGGTTGGGTGGGACAGTGTGGATGAACAACATAAACCCCTAAGAAAGTGCAGTTGCATACTTACCGTTAACGGTAGATCTTCAAGGGGTATCTCTTGCAGTAGGTAATACACTTGCAGCACGTAATACACTTGGGTCATCGCCAGAGGGTGCTGTGGTGCATGGCAGCTCTCTTCTAACAGCCTTTTGCCAGGGGCCGCTCACACATGACATCATCACTCTGCTCTTACATAACAGTGGGAGGTCCCTGGTAACCTTAGTTCCCCACCGGATTCAGCTCGCTAAGCGTGAACCGAGGGAGATCCGAGGTACCACAGGTGTTCCTTCCCATATGTATTTGGATCAGAAGTTGTTCTCTGGGTGGTGGGGGGGGATCGTACCTGCTACAAGGGATACCCCTCAAAGATCTACCGTTACGGTAAGTATGCAACTGTACTATCTTCCACGGGGATAATCTCTTGCAGCAGGTAATGCACTCTGGATGATTCCCAAGCAGTAAACCCAGGAAGGGCGGAAGTTATGACAGAAGGCCTTGCTGGACAGCTTGGTCAAAGGCTGTCCTATGGCGTGAAGCAATATCTAAGTTGTAATGCTTCAAGAAAGTATGTATCGTGGACCATGAAGCTGCATTGCAGATATCTGTAAAAGAAGCCCCTTTGAAGCAGGCCGCAGTGACGGCCATGGCTGTGGTAGAATGGGCTTGGACAGGTCCTGGTAATGGCTTGTTATATTTCTTAAAACAAAAAAGTTATACAATGTCCCAGCCAATTGGAAATGGTCTGTTTAGCGACCAGGAGATCTTCCCTAGTTGCAGCGAAGGTATCAAAAAGTTGAGAAGTTTTTCTAACAGATTTGGTACGATTGGTATAGTATCTTAATATACGATGTACATCTAATGTGTGTAGGAGGTATTCTTCCTGATTAGAATGCTCAGGACAGTAGACCGGTAATTCAATGGTCAGATTTAAGGTGTGTTCTGAGACCACTTTAGGCAAAAATGAAGGACTGGTTCGGAGAAGCACTATGATTTGTGAAAGATTAGGTAAGGCTCTTTGCACATCAGGGCATGAAGCTCGGAAATACGTAGAGCAGAGGTGATGGCCACTAAAAATACTGTCTTCCAAGAAAGGAAGCGGAGGTCACAGGTGGCCACTGGTTCAAAATGATCAAGGGTCAGTTTTTCCAAAAGGAAATTCAGATTCAGCGGAGGGGTGGGTCGTCTAATGGGAGGTTTGATATGTAACATGCCTCTTAGAAACATTTTGGCAAGATGATGTTGATACAGTGGTCTCCCTTCCAAGGGCTCATGGAAGGATGGGATAGAGGCCAAATGAACTTTAATACAGGAGTAGCTCAAACCTGTCTCGGCAAGCGAAGCCAGCTAGTCCAACACTTTATTCAGCAGACAGGAATAAGGGTACAATGACCTGGAAGCAGCCCATATGGAGAAGTGTTTCCACTTAGCATTATATGCAGGGCACCAACTTTTCTGCGGCACAGTGGGACCAAGTTCTGCGGCAAGACTACCATTTGCCACAGAACTTCTGCAGCAGTGGTTTGTAATTTCTTCGGAAGTTCTGCGGCACTAACAGACTACCACATCACAGTGTCAGCTTGTCATCCTGACTTCACTTTCATGGCAGTGGTTATAGCAATCAGAATGGTGGAAAGCACAGTAACACTAGTTCAAAAAATAACAGACTTATAAAAATAATTTTATGCCTAAAAAAGCAAAACAAATGTATCTCCCTTAAGGTCCTAGCCTGTTGCATAAATGACATATGCAGAGGGGATCTTATGTGATAAATAAGGTATTTCTATATGCATGCTATCTATCCCATTAATGAGGTTTCCACTGTCTATCACTTATATATTTTTATGTGCTTTCTACACCACTCATGAGGTTGCCACTGTGTATCACTTATATATTTATATGCAATCTGTAACATACATACAAATGTGTATGTGTATATATATGTGTGTGTAGTGAGAGAGACAGAGATACTGTGTGTGTGTGTGTGTGTGTGTGTGTGTGTGTGTGTGTGTATATATATATTTTTTTTTTTAATTTCCAAGAACTTGCATCCTCATTCATACAGGTCCCACTGAAAATGGAATAGAGGAGTTATTGCAAAACTGATTTTTCATGTCATCCTGCTTACCCTGACACACTGCAACACCATCAGGCCATGACATGCATGTGAACCGATTGTGAGATAAAGCTATTCAGCCCGTCACAATGTGTCCACCATGTGACAGAACACTGCACCATACCTTCCCAGGCTCTGAGCAGTGATGTGTTCCACCAATCCTTGTGCTGCCCAGCCAGCTCTCAGAGTTAATCACTGAACCTGAGTTGCCGGCACAGAAACACAGCATGCTACCCTCTGGCCCAACTGCTGTCCATGCACACAACATATCTCCATAACTTTTAGGTGATTCTATCAACCAATGACAATATGTAACCAATAACCCTGGCAAAAATGTGTACAGCGCAATTTATTTATTTAACAGGTCTATTCTTTCAACAGGTCTACACTACACATTATTACATTCCACTTTTCTGGGCATAATTACTTTTTTTTCCCCTAAAAACGACAGTTAAATTCATTTTACCAGTTATTCATTTCAGAAGGCATCTCTATACCTTAAAGACACAAATAGGTTTGTACAAAGTGAGGTATGGACTTAACAAGCCTGTGCTATTGAAAAGGTGTTGTTTAAGTTTGCCCTAGCACAATAATGTGAGACTGAAAATTGTATTAGGCTGTAGTGCAGGTAGAGCAAATATCACCATGCATGATGTGCTCTGCCACCATCTCTGGCAGTGGGAGCTGTGGCAGATAAGTGACTGTTCATTTCTGTTGCAGAATACAGCCATTTTGTTAGCTAATGTATGATGTTATAGCAATGATAACATCACATTCTGAGCATATGGGGGGTTTGGATATAAAAAGAGGGGAAGGGAACCAGATTCTATGAATAAACAGAAATATTAATAAAAATAACCAAAAGAGTGAATTCTTGCACGCAGAAGTTCTTAAGGATAGATTGTAGTCTCATAAAATTCGCGGCCGCAGAATTCTAGGGGCCTTGATTATATGTTTGCCTGAAGCCAATAAAATATTGGTCGCAGGTGAGGAGACTTGAAGACGGGCTATGAATGCATCCTCAGGAGCCAAGCGTAAAGGTGTAGTGACTTCAGGTTAGGGTGAAAAAGGGTCCCTTGATCTTGAGTCAATAGATCTGACCTGATCGGCAACGGAAGGGAGTCTGCTACTAGAACTGTTGAAGTAGGGAAAACCACACCTGCCAAGGCCACAGAGGGGCTATGAGGATCCCGGTGACAAGTTTGAGTGGTAGTTTCAGTAGAGTCCGTTGTAGGAGTGGGATGGCGGGTGGGGGGGAAGCATATAAGAATCCTGTCCACGGTTGGGACAGGGCATCTGTAGACTGTCCCTTTCTGTTTTTGGGATAATGGAATAGTATTTGGGGAGTCGGTGGTTGTAGGGGGAGGCAAAGAGGTCAAGGTGTGGGGTCCCCCACAATCGAAAGACCATCTGAAGAATTTTGTGATGAAGTGTCCACTCGTGTGTGGAGGACTGTTGACTAAGAAAGTCAGCCAGGGCATTGTGGCATCCCAATAGATGGACGGCTGTCAACGATAGGTGTTGAAGTGTGATCTAATGCCAAACTGCCATCGTCTCTCTGCAGAGAGTGCGGGACTTGGTACCTCCTTGTTTGTTCAGGTAGTACACCACCGAGGTGTTGTCTGACTGGATCAGTAGAGGCCCCAGAGAAAAGTGAGAGTGAAAGGCCTAAAGGGAGAGGCGGATTGCCCTAATTTCCAGTAGATTTATAAGGAGAAAAATGGAGAAATGAGGCCACCTGCCCTGTGTCCTGTAGGGACCCAGGTGTGCCCCTGCCCCCTAAGCCTTTGAGGGAAGCATCCGTGGTCAACGTCTGCTGGAGAGAAGGGGAGTGGAAGGGCATGCCTTGAGAAAGGTTGACACGCTGGGTCCACCAATGCAGGGCAGAGCGGACAGTAGGACAGACTCTGATTTTGTCTTCGAAATTCCCTGTCTTTTGCCGCCACTGATTCTGAAGAGTCCATTGGACTGATCTCATATGTAAGCGGGCAAAAGCCACCATGGGGATGGCCGCAGCCATGTGCCCCAGAAGGTATAAGAGACTCCTGACTATGATTAATTGTTGAGTTTGTATCTGGGGAAGCCAGAGACAGAAGTCTGTCTTGTCTGTTGGCAGGGAGGTAAGCCCTGGCGGAGGCGGTATCCAGAATGGCTCCTATATATTGGAGCGACTGGGTAGGGGTTGTATTGGACTTGGGCCAGCTGACCATAATTCCCAGGGACTGGAACAGGATGAGCATCGCATGGAGGTATGAAAGCAGAGCAGTTTCAGAGTCTGCCAGTCGCCCAGGTATGGGAAGACAAAATGTCCGTCCCGCCTCAGGGCTGCCACCACAACTGCTAGGCACTTGGTAAAGACTCTCTGGGCAGATGAGAGACCGAACAGGAGTGCCTGAAATTGGTAATGTAGTTCTAGCAGGTAAAAGCGAAGGAACCAGTGGTGGGCGGGGTGGAAGGGGATATGTAGGTAAGCATATTTCATGTCTAATGCGCACAGCTAATACCCTTGTTTTAACATCGGCATTATAGATGTTAAGGTGACCACCTGGAACCTTTTGTACTGAATGTGAAGATTCAGTTGTCTGAGGTCTAGTATAGGTCCGAGATCTCCAGTGTGTTTGGGTACCAGAAAGAAATGGGAGTAAAATCCCTGATGGTACTCCAACTGAGGGACCGGATAGACGGCATTCTTGTGAAGAAGTGCCTGAAGTTCCTCCTGGAGATAACAAAAACAAACAAACAAATAAATAAATAAATAGGAATATGGTAGGGTGGGTAATGGACAGAGTGGGGGGATGAGGGGGGAGGCGCTGACATGAGTTCCAGCATGTGCCCTGTCCTTATGATCTGAAGTACCCACTCGTCCGATGAAATTGTCTGCCAGGCCTCTAAGTGGAGGCCAAAGTGACTGCCCATGGCTTCTGAGGCCTGGTGGAGGAAGCCTGGGCAATGTCCCAGTTGGTCACTGAGAAGGGGGTTGACCAGCTCCACCCGGGGGGTGGGAGCAGGAGCCCTTGGAGGTAGAAGTGGCAGTCCTGGAAGATGGCTGGAAGCGACCATGGAATACGCCTCTGTAGGTACCCTCAGTGCTTACTGCCTCTTTTCGATTGAAAAGAGGACTGAGAGCTGTCTTGGTAACATAGCTGTGAGGTATGGTAACATGTCATGTACCGTACGCAAGGTCCGTCCTGAAGCCTGGAGATCATCAAGAAGCGTTTGGGTACCTGGACCAAACAGTTTAGATCCATTAAAAGGAGCATTTACCACTTTCTGTAGTATATCAGGTGTGAATCCCGATACATGTAGCCAAGCGTGGCATCTGAGGGTGACCCCTGTGGCTGTTGTACAGGCCGAAGTATCCACTGCATCACAACCCGATCGGAGCAGGTGTCGAGATGGATTTGCCAGTGGAAATTGCAGCCAATAGTTGGTCCTTCTCCTGAGACAGAGGGAGTTTACTGACTAGTTCTACAGCAGAGGACCAGAGGGTACCTTGGTATTTAACCATGTGTCCCATATAATTTAGAATTCTAAGATTCATAGTACCCACCTGGAATACCTTCTTCCTGAGGTAGTCAAGTTGGCAGGACTCCTTGTCAGGGGGTAATGAGCTCATGTGTTTTGGTAGTTTAGTACGATCATCAGCTGCAGTAATCACTACCGAGTCAGCCTCGGAGCTAGTGGAAAGAAAGGAATGGTCAAGAGGAGCCTGGTAAAGGTGATCCACCTTCCTAGGAATGGCTGGGACCACTGAGGGGTGGTTCCAAGCCACCAAAACAGCGTTTTGGTAGGTTTGTTTAAGTGGGGGTACCACCACTACAGACTCTTCAGACAGTTCGAGACAGTCTGCCATGTCTTTTCTTTATCATGCTCGGTGGTCGAAAACCCCATGATTTTCTGAATTTGAACCATCATCTCTTGAAAAGATGGGTCATCAGGAGGAGAGGCAGCCACCAGGTGGGAGGCTACCTCATTTGAAGAGGAGATGGTAGAAAGAGAGGACGGGGAACATGAGCCCAAGTCCTGTAGTTCAATTTCCTCCAGATCTCCAGGAAAGCTGTCCTGAAATTCTGCCTCATCTGAAAAGTACTCTTCCTCATAGGTGGGAAGGGACCAGGTTGGTGAGCATTCCCTGTCTCTGTGACAGGGTGACCCCTGTCATAGTGGATACTCCTGGGATAAATTGAAACCCCTTCCCCAAGCAGTTTACATGTTTTGTATAATGTCCAACTTGCTGCTTGGCTGGTTATAACAAAACTAAGAGTACAGTTACAAAATGAGAGGGCAGTTTTCATATCAGAATAACAAAAGCTTGTGTCTGTTTTTTTTAAGATGTTAACTGCCCTTCTAAGATATCTTTTACAGCAGCATGTTCCTGCAGGAGAGTTGGGGAGTACAAAATATTCTGACTTCAGGTCTGACCTTTCCTGATGTGTAAACAAACCTGCAGGTGCTATCTGAACTGTTCTCTAGAGCAACAGTGGCCCCTAGTGGCTAATTTTATGTTATGTCTGATGTCTGGAAATTCCCTAACTTCAAGAGAGCCTACACACAGGGAAGCGGAAATTTCCTAACTTCCAGAGAGACTATAAAAGCTATAACTCAGTTCTGAAATAAGTTTTTAGACTGAAACTGGGAGAGTTAGATAGGAAGGTAAAATAACTCCTTGTAGTGTGTACTTTCACACTGTTTGATTCACGCTAGGCTGAAGAAAAAACATTGGAAACTGTTGAAGCTAAGCAGTTGTCTGACTTAACCAGTTTGCTTTCTGTATATTTTAATAAAAATAAAATGATAAATGCAACCATGGCGTTTTTCATGCACCTGACTTGTGGTCTGCCTGAAACTGTGTTATCCTAAACCCACGCCTGGTGACAGTTGTGACGCTCTGCCACCTGCTTATTATTATATTTATACATTGTGATATAAATATATGGTATGTGAATGTCTGCTTAGAAAAGAAGACAGCCTGGCAGTGGTAATAGTGACTTCTGTGATCCAAAGGTGACAGTGTGCTGAATCAGCAGGCTGTCATAAAACTGGCCAGTGGAAACACTAATTAAAGACTTCCATCCAGAGTGACAGTTTATAACACCTTATAACATGCTTCTGCTTCTGAAGCTGGGTCCAAGTATGCATTTTATGACCCTGGAAGGAACGAGAACATTTGGCTGATCCCTGCTGGTTTTCACATCTAGAAGGGAACAGGTGACAGGATGTGGGTTTATAAGCCATCAAAGGAACCTGCTTGCAAAGAGACTGTCATATATATTTTTTTTAATTGGTAACTGCTGATTTTCAGCCAGCAGAAAAATAATATAATTTTTGAATATTCATACTCAGATTACAGAGTGGTCACGGGGTTGACAGTGACTTCACAAGGAGGTGGAGAAATGGATTTTCAAATTGTCAAGCATCTGAAGAGAAAGAAGCTTTTATCTCTGGACTCTAAGAGGAGTGAGTCACACTTGGTCTCTGGACTGAAAACATGGCACTTTTGAAAGACATAATTCAACTAGAACTTTAAAGTATTCACACTTTTTTTGTTCTGTAATTTCAATTTAGTTCTGACTGTAAGTATTTATGCTATATGTTCTGTGTTTGGTATTTTATCTATTTTAATTTTTTAGTAAACACTATTTTCCTTGAAATTCTGCCTGTGCCTTCTCTGTTTCTTTTGCACGTGAATCCTGGAAAAACGTTAATAATTCTGACAACTGTTAAGTGTTCGAGAAAAGGGTGTGTTACTATTTTGCTAAAGGTAAGAATATACCTAGGTCTCATACTGAGTCGTAAGGGTACACTTGGGAACCTGGCTGGGTGCCACTGAGTGAAGGATTGTATTGTATTTCCCGGAAGGGAATATATATCTGAGCTTGTTAACTGGGCATGCTAGCAAAAAGGTTCACATTTGACCCTCAGGACTCAAGGCTAGTAGGTGATTTGGACCTAAAACAGACAGGAGGGTTACCCTGTTTGTCTCCTGTTCACATTATTGTGCTTCGAGGTTTGGCACCGTGGGAGCAGAGGGTCTGACCTGCAGAGCAAGTTTGTGATAACAGTCTCCCTGGAAGCGTTTTGGTGGAGGGGTAGGAGAACAGGAAGGGCGACTCGCCTCCCTGGGAATGGGAGATTGAACGTGCCTCATTACTTATACAGCCTGTTGTACCATTGAGGCTATGTCCAATGAGGGAGGGTAGGGGAAGCAGCAGGGGGTTTCTGAGAAACATGGGAGGTTGTTGAGGAAATAGGATGTGAGGTATAAACAGGCCTAGCTCCTGGGTGGTAAAGCCCAGGGTTCCGCGCTCTGTCCGCCTGGCCCCTATGGGAGAAAGGTTGTGAAGGTGGAGGATCAGTGTAAACTGCAAACCTAGTAGTTCTGTCCATAGAGGAATGGCCCCTCATTGATGGGGTGGCAAGTGAAGAGGCATTGGAATGCTTAAAATGAGATGTCATCGATAGGAAATGAGGCAGCATCAACGGAACATCAAGGGAACCACCAGAGGATTCCACAGAGACTGCTGAAAGGGTGCTGGAAAAGCCATTGACAAGAGGGTGTAAATCCCCATCGACGAGGAAGCAGTCGTGGAAGGCATCGTCGATGGTGGAGAACCAGTAATGGTGGCAGTCGATGAGCATTTGCCCGATAAAGATGAGGATGATTTATCCTTGTCCTGTTTATGCTTCTTGTGTGAAGCAGTAGTAGGGGGCTCCTTGGAATGGGCCCCCTTCTCTAAGAGAGACACTTTCTGCTCCATAAAGTGTACTTCGATCTCCTGTAGCCATCGTCAATGGGTTGCCTGGTTGAATTCCTGGCAATGAATGCAGGAGATGGTGTCGTGTGTAGGACCCAGACACCCGAACACAAACAGTATGGTTGTTGTAACGGTAGATCTTCCTACCGCAATGACATGAGCGAAAAAGCACTATCTTGTTTGTCGATTCTTTGGACATTCGTTGATGAAGGAAAGGAAACAGAGAAATTCCGTTCCCAGCTCAAGTTCTCGTCGATGACTGCTGCTCTCTGCACTAACTGCTGTGTGCAAGCTGAAGACAGCGGGAAAATGAACTGAGGATACCAACGACTGCCCACTCATACAGGAGCAGAGTGATGATATCATGTGTGGGTGGCCCCTGGCAAAAGACTGCTAGAAGAGAGCTGACATGCACCACAGCGCCCTCTGGCGATGACTCAAGTGTATTACCTGCTGCAAGAAATTATCCCCGTGGAAGATCTATGGTTACAGGTGAGTAACTTGTGCCTCTAGGGATGTGGATATGTTGTTCTTATCCACACATTATGGCAGACTCCTAGCAGTTCTCCGGGAGGAGGGCGGCAAGGTGTACACCCCTACTTTGGAAATAGAGCTTGGGAAACTAAAGCCCCAAAACCAGCATCCCAGCGTGACTTTAGGTCGATGTGGTAGTGGGAAATGAAGGTGTTTGCTGACTTCCAGGTGGCAGCCTTGCAGATTTCCTGGATAGGGATGTCCCTAGAAGTGGCCACCGACACAGCAGTGTGGCGGGTGGAATAAGCCCTTAGTCCTCTGGGAGAATCCCTACCCGGCAACCTATAGCAGAGATCAATGCATGATGTAATCCATCTGCCAATCATCTGCTTGGCTGCAGATCTGCCTGTGGATTTGGTGATGAGACAGAGAATGTCTATTTAGGACGTGGGACCTTCCTTGGTCGAGAGGTCCCCAAGCGAAACCTTGTTGAGTGGACGGGAGTGCAGAAAGGAGTCCTTGGACTCTGAGGAGTCTGGATAGATCAGCCGACCACCTGAGTCACCTTTGACCCGCCACGGACAATCGGAAGTGAGAGTGAAAGACAGCCTGTGCGGGAGGCTATTAGCTGGCCGAGACTCCTTGACAGGAGCCCCAGAGGGAGGCTGTTTAGGTGGCGGCTCCACCATAATCAGCAGAGAGGCTGGTTTCAGCCAAGCCAGGAGGGTCTTCACTGGCTCCGCGGGTAGGACGGCGGCGGCCAGCTCTGGAGGAGTCGGCGTCAGCCTAGAGGGTGACAGTCGTGTGATGGCTAGCGTGCGTGGAAGCCAGGGTTGATTTCGGATGGCCAGCACCAACTGTTGCCACATAAGATCCTCGTAGTGTCGACACAACTTGCGCCAAAGCCTCTTCTATTTCAAGGAGGACGAGGATGAATAGAGGCGGCGCTGCTTTTTGGAACGCCAGAGTGGTGTTTGTGAGTTCTCTTCAATCTGTCAGTCACAGCTGACCGAGACCTAGTCCTTGACCATTGGGGGGACAATTGGGGGTGCTCAGAAAAAGCCAGGGAGACCCACAGCTCCTCTAGGTCAGTGACAGGGACCGTGAAGAGGTTCCCAGCAGGCTGGGTCTTCTCCTTCGGTAGGTCCAGTCAGAACTGTAGTCCTAAACAAGGAATTGTAGACCTCATCTAGCAACAACAGGTCGATGGGGTCGATAATTTCGACCAGGTCCTCATCCTGCATCATAGCCAGCTGGCCTGACGGGGGCACCATTTTGACTGATGTCAAAACTGGAGATTCCTGGGATCGATACAGCTCTCGATCCCAAGAACGATGTCGATGAGACTTCCTCTCTGAGGAATAGCAGTGGCGCCGCTGCCCGTGGCACCAAGATTGGGAGCACCAATGTCGTCAGGAACAGCTGGACCCACTAAATGAGGACCGAGACCTTGATCTCGGCCACCGGGGAGATGACAGGGGATCTTGTAGGGAGCACGGGAATGCTGGGGCTCCTCCTGGTCTGGGTCGGTGACCGAAAGGTTCTGGTCATCAGATTGAGCAGCCTCTTCCATGGTCACAGGCAAGACCAGAGTCCTGAAGAAAGAGTTGTCGGCCACTTCAGATGACAACCAGTCTATTGGGTCGAGAAAGATCTCGGATGCATCATCGGCTGACGTCTCGACTGACTGGCCCAATGAGATCTCCTTGAAGCCAACAGCCAAGGCCGCAGTTTCAACCGCACTCAAAACCTCAGAGTCATGAGACTGAGATCACTCCCGGTAACATGAACGTCGACGATGTTTCTTCTCCTTTTCCGACTCCTTCTTCTCCTTTCCAGGTCTAGAGCTGTGAGTTTCAGAAGGACCCTGACCCTTCATCGGGAGGGACTGGCACAGCTCCTTGAAGGAGCCCAATTGGAGCGGCACAAAGGTAGAATCCGAAGAGGAGTGAGCGGCGGCCCGAGCCACCTCCTCCTCAAAGATCGCAAGCTGTTCTAGCTGTTTTGTGGGCCCCCGCAGCCGCGGAGACCACCAGCAGGCATCTTTAGATTTGACTGCGGATGCCGTTTCTCAGTGGCCCAACTAAGGCGGGTGAGATGGTCCTCTTGGACCTCACCATGAAACGACCGACATATATCGCAGGCCTGGGTATCATGTTCGTGGCCCAGGCAGTAAATGCATGTGGCATGGACGTCAGTAAGCAACATCTTCTGCCTGCATGGACACTGGCAAAATACAGGCGCGGACTTGTCATTCATCGCAGTCGGGTAGCTCAAAGACGAAAACCAAAATGGTTGAGAAAGTTTTTGAAGCAATCCAAAAGGATCAGAAAGTGCTAGGGCCTACAATGCAGGAGCGCGAAGGAGGGAACCTGCTTCTTCCAGCGGAGAGGAAGATCTGGTATCATGGGGCAGAGCCAAAGGTTATACCACCCGGGTGGCTGGAAGGAGCCAGCTTGAAGACTTTCTAGCACTTCTTAAAGAGGAAAGGACTCTACCAGATAGTGTGGATAGGTAATTTTGCATTGTATGGGGAGGCGAACAGATCTAGATCTGGGTGATCCCAAAGGTTAACAATGTTCTCGACCACTAACTGCCTCAGTTCTCACTCGTATGCCCTTGCCTGAGTGTGGCTGAGATTGTCCGCTAGGACATTCTGAATGCCTGGGACATGCACTGCCGTGAGCTGGAGATGATGCTGAACTGCCCAGTACCACACATGCATCGCGTCCCTGCATAGAGGGTATGAATGTGTGCCTCCCTGCTTGTTCAGGTACCAAACCACACACGTTGTCTGACTGGACAAGGAGTGGACCTGGAAGAAGGGGGGACTGGAACACCTGAAGGGCATACAGCACCACACACACCTCTAGCACATTGATGTACAAAGACAGTTCTAAATGAGAGGCTGATAACCCTTCTCGATAGTAATGGTCTACAGGATGAGAGACAGCATGGGTTTGTCTCGGGAAGATTGTGCCAAACTTCTTCGACTGGGTCACTAGGGTGGTTGACGAAGGCCACATTGTGGATGTCCTGTACCTGGACTTCAGCAAGGCTTTCAACTCGATGCCCCATGTGAGGTTAATGAGCAAGCTGAGGGACATGTGGTGGGGGAGAGACTGGTGGGGTACGTTGAGAGCTGGTTGCAGGGCAGACAACAGAGGGTAGTTGTAAGGGGTGAGACATCCAAGCCAAGGCCAGTAACAAGTGGGGTACTGCAGGGTTCAGTGCTCGGCCCAGTTTTGTTCAATGTCTTCACTAGAGACATTGCAGAGGGGGTCAAGAGTAAGATCAGCCTGTTCGCAGATGACACCAAGATTTGTGCAAAAGTGGACAATGAGGAAGGGAGGCAGGCATTCAGGGAGGATCTAGCTAAACTTGAACACTGGTCTAGGGAGTGGCAGTTGAGGTTTAACGCTAAGAAGTGCAAGGTCATGCACCTCGGAGCAAGACATCCAAGGACCAGCTACTGGCTTTGTGTGTGTGTGTGTGTGTGTGCAGGTAACAGCTTTAGATGAGGAAAGGGACCTCGGGGCAATAGTCAAAGGGGACATGAAGGTGCCAGCACAGTGTAGGAGGGTGGCAGCAAGGGCAAATAGGATGCTGGGATGCACTTCCAGAGGAATCACCTCTAGAAGGGAGGAGGTCATCCTGCCCTTGTATAGATCACTGGTGAGGCCACACTTGGGAGTACTGTGTGCAGCATTGGTGCCTACACCTCAAAAAGGATGCGAGATTACTGGAGGGGTTGCAGCGCAGGGCAATGAAAATGATCATAGGACTGGGGGGAGTTGCTGTATGAGTAAAGACCGAGGGAGTTCAACATGTGTTCGCTGGAAGAGAGAAGGGAAAATTGGGGACATGATAGAGACCTTTAAGTACTTGAAAGGCATAAACAAAGTCAGAGGGTTAGGATTGTTCCGCTTAAAGAGGGGAAGGGTCACTAGGGGGCACAGTCTGAAGTTGGAAGGTTCAGGAGGGAGATGATGAGGCACTACTTTACAGAGAGAGTGGATAGCCTTGTGGGCCTTTTTCTGCCGGCAATTTTGTATGTTTGGGATTTGTAGAGCGGCCGTGAATGGCGCAGATCCAGATGAGCAGCGAATTTCTTACGCTGTGGGTCTGGCTCCATTGATTGCCACTGATGGACTTCCTGGATTTTCCTCAGTAACTCCAGAAAGGAGGGATCCTCCGGAGGAGACTTCGGAGGAGTCCTTGGCCTAGGGTGTTCCGGAGTATGTGGCTTGTCTTCGGGGTCAGAGCGTCCCGATAAGACTCCTCCCTATGAGGGGGGAGGGATGGCCCCTTTGGGGAGTTCCCTGGGGCGCATATCCTCCCATAATTGGGCACCAGAGGACTCTCCTCTGGTGTCGGGAAGGGTCAAGGGAGTCTCCCGTCTCCAACGTGGGGGATCCTGTATAGAGTCCCACGTCAGTAGACGACTCTCGACCTCACGAGTTAGCTGAGCCTTGGCCTCATCCGGCCAGGAGGCCATGGTCTCTTTTAGATCCGCGAGCGGCTGGGGAGTGGGCGGCAGAGAGGGAGGGGGGATATGGATAGTTAGGATATCTGTAGAAGGAGTATCTGTAACCTGACGGCGGGTAGCCCGGTGTCGGGTACTGTGGTGCAGGATATTGCGGCATCTGATACTGAGGCGCTGGATACTGCGGCGTCAGGTATTGTGGCACCGGATATTACGGTGTTGGATACCTGGGTGCCAAGGGCTCTGATGGAGCAGAGGGACCTGGCAGAGGCCCTGCTGGTGGGCCAGGCGGTGGTAACACTGGGCCCATGGGCGTCGGGCCTGGCATGGGTATGCCTTCGACAGAGTCCGAAGGACCTGATGGAAGGATAGGCCTATCACCAGGTAAGGGGATGCCAGATGGCATTGGGTAGGCTGGCGTTGGGACCAGAGTCTCTGGGTCCAGCGTCAAAGGACCAGGTCCAGGAGGGTTCCCTGACAGCAGCATCTCAGTATCCTCCGTGACAACCGGGGAAGGAGGATTATAATCCCAGGGGGGCAGCTGAGGGGACGCGGGGACCTCAGAAGGCAACTTAGAATGTTGTGGAGAGCCTGGGGCATCGGACTGCTCCGTAGGGTCCGGCGCAGGCTTCTGTGTCAGGCGGGCGTTGATGGAACTGGCGTCCAACTCATTGGCCGAATCCGGATGGGCGTCAGAGGAGCCGACATCCAACTTATCGAATTCCCTGCCTGAGGAAGGCTGCGTGGGAGATGCGGTCTTGTTGGGTGTAGATATGGCTGGGTGCTCCCTCGAAGGGGCAAGCAGCTTAGCCTTGTCTGGGCGAGTGTTGGTGGGACCGACGTCCGACTTACTGGACCCACTCTCACCCAAAGCCCGCGTGGAAGAAGCGGCCTTCATGGGAGCGGAGGCCTCCTTTGCCCCGGAGGCTCCAAGAGGGACTGAGCGCGAGCCAGACGGGAGGGGTGACGCCTTCTTGGTAACCGCCAAAATAGTCATCGTGAGCGATCCCATGGGAGGGGTCGTTATTTTAGTGCCGCGATTCGCTGGAGTCGCTACTGCTGTGGAAGTCGGTTCCCGCCTCCTGGTGCTTCTCCTGTCGCTGCTTTTTTTCAGACTCGGGGAAGTGGATTACCTGAGTTTCTTTAGCACTTTTTCCATGGAGGCCATTTTCTTCTTTAAGGTATGGGCTTCCAGGGACTGCTGCCTCCTTTTGCGGGTAGCGGACTTAAACTTCTGGCAGTGCTGACACTTCTCCATGGGGTGGTCTGGGCCCAGACAGAAGAGGCACAAGGAGTGGCCGTCCTTGCATGGAAGTTGGGAACCACACGAGTCACACTTGTTCTTATGAAAGTCAGAGGGCATCGGGGACGACATACACAGCAAATCGTAAAATACAATCTAAAGACAGAGAAAAAAGGTCAAAAAGTTCAAAGACTTAAGGACTGACAAATGACTGACGAAGCGTTATTTTACTACAAGGAACTTTCACAAGCTGACGGCGGGAAAGAACTGGAAGGTGGGCATGGGGGACCACGCCTTTATACTGACGTTGTATGACGCCGGTCACCTGACGTGGAGGTGGTCCCCTGTCAGAGACTGCTAGCTAGAAATTTTTCCATGGGGTCCTGACACCTGGCGGGTCAGTCCTATATGTGAATACCTACTGCAAGAGCTCTCTTGAAGTAAGATCTTACAAGCTCAAATGGGCAGACTAGGTGGGCCATAGGCCCTTATCTGCCGACAGTGTCTATGTATCTGTGGATACTGTCAGTCTTAACTGTTCAACACAACTGGTTCTCTTCTCTCAGCTGGGATCAGCAATTAATCTGGAATATTAGACTCCATTCTGTCCATTGCCTGCCCGCCATGCCATTGTGCACTGCTAAACCCGTTCTTTCGCTCATCCTGCATTGCTGCATCCTTGTCTGCTGCTCTGTCAGTGCATGTCTCAAAGTTGAAGCAGACTAAAAAAACACACGTGGTTGCACTTTGGGATCGGGGAATGGGTGAACACTGGGGTCAGGGTGGGGGAGCAGACTGGCCAGTGAATGCTCAGGAGACAAAACAAAAACAAACAAGGCTGCCATTAGAAAAACTGATTAGCAGTCACTGCTAATCAAGCCTACAACTGTTTCGTAAGAGACGTTTTTGGGGTTGCAAATTGTGATGCAAGCCTGCTTATTTTGTGCCTTGTTCACCCACGCGGGCTATTTAAAGGTCTCCTTCATAGCCATCCCTCTCTCTCTCCACTGTTCCAGGGTGTACATAACGAGGTCCTTCTAGGCTCTCCTCCTAACGCTTCTGATGCAGACCCTGCACCATTCTAGTACATGTGCTGCCAAAGCACATGTACTAACATATGAAAGTAGTTGTTTTACAGTAAATGACTCAGAAGCAAACTTTTTTTATGTTATGGGCAACCTGTTCTTCAAGCATGTTGTTTAGTTTTTATGAGAGATTAGAAAACATCCAGTTCCTGAGGAAAAGATATATAAAGGAACATTTTATTCCTTACAGTATCATGCGTGATGAAAGCAGAGAAATTTCACAGCACACAATTTTGCTATAAACCAGAAATTATACGGGTACTGCATACTCTTTCATAAGTCTAGCCAGGCTCATTTGTCTTACTGTAAATGTATGGCAATCACTGACTTTATACACAACTTAGTAAAGTCTCAGCACAGTTGGCCTGCTGGCACAGCAGTAGCTCTACTACTTGAAGCCCCGACGACCCATGAACTTTGAAATGTCAGAGAATCACATGGGAGGGGTCAAGTATCAAGTGTCCGCTGGACTGCTCTCCTCCGGGAAGGGCTTCAGCACCTGGTGTAAGCCAAGCCCCTGCTGGCTGGGGGTAGGCAGCCAGAGACTGCTAACATTAGGATGGAAGGGGCAGTAGCTGCTGACATCCTGCATGCAGAAGTGAGTGCGGAACCATCTAGGGGGCACCACACCTCTGTTCCTCCGGGGGTCAACACTGGAGAAATGAAAATACTGAGTGGGAAGGGTGAAGGACCCAACCCTCAGTAGGCCCTGTGCCTGTCAACTTGGCATGCCTCCCGCCTCAGGATTCGTTTCCACCTTCTGGACTTCCCCTGATATTGGGGGAGAGTCATAGGGAAGGCGGGAGTTGGACAATAAGTCCGAAGGGTTCTTGAGTGATTGAGCTGGGAGGATCTGTCCTGATAGGGGCCTAGCCATGAAGATGAACAGAATTAACCACAACAAAAACTCTTCATTAGTGTAACAGACATTCATGCCAACAATAAAAAAAAAAAAAAAAAGGAAATTGGAGACCTCGACCACGATCACACAGCAGTGTCATATATACAGAATGTGCCTCTGATATTTTAGTTTCCCACGGCTGTGGCGATCCCTGGTCTGATGAAACTGTGAAAGTGCGCAATACACTCTGGTAAGCTTTGCACTTGTAAACACTGCAGGAAAATGAAAAATGGAGCTGGCACATTTCAGGTGATTACTCAAAATCTATTAGGCAGATTAAAAAAAAAAACATATTCGGAAATAGGAAGCAAAGCTGCTTGAAACAATATATATTTGTGTTTGCAGCAGGTAGGGAGAATGGGCAGACTAGGTGGGCCTTATCTGCTGTCAAATTCTATGCATCTATGTATGTATTCTTAGAAGATGATATATCAGTTTAATTAACACAACCAGTTATAGTATATGGGTACTGCCCTTAACACTTCTGAGACAAATGTATTGATATTCCAAATTTAATCTGCCCAGGGCATGAGTAAGACAATTAACGTTTTGATTTTGTATATTGTTTTTATATTATGTTCCTGTGCACCCTGAGGAAATGGTGTCACTATTCTGAAACACTGGTGGTTATACAGGATGCGCTGGTGCTTGGTAGAAAATCGAAAAAAAAAATCTACCTTTTTAATACACTGGATTAATGAATCTTTAGTTCCATCTCTCTTGGATTTTTACAACTGTTTGGTTGACCAGGAGTTCACAGTGAGCTGTGGACAGCTCATTACCAGGTGCATCCTGGAAAGGGGAGTGGGTACATAGCAAAGCAAATAAGGAAGTAAAACAAAATCTGTAAATGAACACAAATTAGTAATGCCCTAAGTAACAGGCACAGCCAGGTTAAAGCAAAAATCTGAAGGTGCAATTCAGCATATCTTGGATTCTTTGCAAGGGAAGTGTAAAGAGACGACTTGAGGCACAGCACTCCCACGGTGTGCACTCGATGGCAGGAAGAACAGAACTGAGGTTACTGAGGGAGCTGGCAATGGTTACTGGCTGGTGCACGGCACCATGTGAGGGGTGAGCAGGAGCCATGCTCCGTAGCCATGGGCAGCCCTCTGGAAAAAGCTTTGCTCCTTCTGCCGGCCCACCGAGGCAGCAGTAGAGCTACTGCTTGGGACACCGATGTCCCAGGTTTGGAAGCAAGCCCAGGATGTCGGAGGACTGGCCGGGAAGGGAAGGATCGAGAGTCCTAAGGACTGTTCTTCTCCTCCTCTGAGGGGGGAGGGCAGCACCCAGCATCTGATCGACTCATAGTGGAGACCAGGGATCAGACAGCCAGAGCTCAAGAACTTCGGGAGGCGTGCCAGACGTCTGGAGTTCTGCACCACTACATAATTGCACACCACACCTCCCCAGGGGACAGCATACATGAAAATCATCTGTCAAGTGGGAGGACGTCTGCCCTCTACCAGACCCCATGCTGCCAACCGAGGCATTCCCCCTTATCACTTTTAGTCTCCTTTGGGAGCATAGCCCTCCCGATGGCCCGCGCCGTAAGCTCGGGGTGCACTCTGGTGGCAGTAGGTAAGTTCCAGAAGATTGGGACTGGGTGGTAGGCACAGAAACATGGTGGCCGGCCGATGGCAAAAAAACAACAACAAAAAAAACTTTGCTCCTGCAAGGTGCTAGTGACTCCAGCCCAGACCCATAAGTGGAATCAATGGTAAAGACTGATTCTTGGAAGATATTGGTGCTTTACTGAATAATGTCAGATGCAACAATTTGTGTTTCATTAGAGTCCCCATGTTGAAAGCAAATGGGGAACTCTCAGTACTGGACATGGTAAAAGAAATTCTCAGCAAGCAATTTAACCTCACAACGTTCTTTGCTAAAGCATTTAAGCCATCAGCCAGGGGTGATTCTAAATCCATGATTCTCCAGTGTATGGAGAAGCCTGCAACTATTTTATTTATCTATTTAAAGCTAGTAAAGGCACATGAAGTCTATAAATATGTAAAGAAGGCCATTTCTAAGTCCCGAGCGAGCAGCGACACTATTGACCTTAAACTTCTGTCTCTCACTCTTGAGGAAGTTCTGCTCCCCCTCACAAAAATTTTCAATCTCTCCCTCTGCTACAGCCAATTCCCTAGGAAATGGAAAGCTGCAGTTGTCACTCCGGTGCACAAAAGTGGTGATAAGTCACTGCCTGGTAACTATCGCCCGATATCAATACTACCACCTCTCTCTAAGGCCCTTGAACGCTTGGTGGCGGACCAACTCTCAGACTACCTGGAAAAGCACAACATCCTGTGCACTCAGCAGCATGGATTTAGGAAAGGGCACAGCACATCAACTGCCCTACTTGAATTCTCAGGAGCAATCCACAATGCCATGGACAAAGGAAACCTACCTGGAGCAGTCTACATTGACTTAACCAAGGCATTTGACACAGTTCACCATGGCCTACTTATCAAACAACTACTATCCCTAGGGCTCTCTCAGGGTCCTGGTGACTGGGTAAAAAATTACCTTGCTCAGAGCTCTCAATCTGTAAAAGTAGCTGGAGTTCTCTCAGACTCAAAACTGGTTCGCTCAGGAGTTCCCCAGGGATCCATCCTGGGTCCCCTCCTTTTCAGCCTTTTCCTAAACTCCCTCCCAAATCCTGCCCTGAACAAATAATCCTCTATGCCGACGATGCTGTGATTCTTGCCACTCATAAAGATCCGAACCTCGTACGCCTCAACCTTCAGCATGCTTTTCCAAAGTTGAGATGTGGTTCCTTGAACATAAGCTGGTTCTAAACCACAAAAAAACTAAATCCATGCTCTTCTCTAACCCGCAAAACAAGAAACGGCAAGTCCCACACACCATTAATACATACCTAGGAAATACCCTTGAACAAGTGCCAATTTTCAAATATCTTAGAATCAACTCTGATCAAGGCCTAACCTTTGCAACTCACATTGATAGTACAGCAAAACTATTAATCAGCGAATTGGGATTCTGTATCGAACCGACAGCTTCTTACCCATTCTGCACTGAAGTTGCCATCCAATCCTCTATCATCTCAGTCGTTGATTATGGCTTAGTTATATATGGATCTGCCACTACTACAGCACTTAGTCGCATTACAACATCCTAAATAAGGCCTGTCGGTTGCTCACTGGTGCACACCGCATCCACACATGTGAACTCTATGCTGACTCAGGTTGGTTGCAACTCTCAAACCGGATAAAGTACCTTACCTGCCTGATGGCGAAAAATCCACTCTGGGCCTCACTCCACCCTGTATCCAAGACCTGTTATGCCCGAGCGCTAGCACCTCTTTACCAGAAGATCAGAACACCAGCCTCTCCAAGTCCCCCGATGCCGGACTTCTCAGGACAAAGATCATTTGCTTATCGTGCCCCCAGCTAAGAAATGCCCTCAGCACTCATATTACTGCCTCCACCTCTCTAGGTATTTTCAAATCAAGGCTTTCTCTCACCTTTGCCACCTCCAGCTCCTGTGACTGCCCTGATTAAACCTCCTATTTTCCCACTACCCACCCTGTCCCGTTATTTGACAAAGACATGTTTGGGAAACCTTTTCTCCTGCTATTGTCTGCTCCACACACCTTTCACTTACCCTCTCTGTTCTGGACTTTTCCCCTATTTGTTTCTCCTAATTTGGCAAGACCTCTTTCTTGTAATAATAATGTGATTATTGATATCTCATGTCCTTTTGCACAAATGATTTGATATGTATTTGTATATGTTTTCTTGCTCTTGACACAACACAAATTGCTGTGTTATCTATGTAACCTTTTGTACTGTACCTAATTGACGTGGAACCTTTGTAAAAGTGCCTCTGGCTCAAAGGTAGTAATTCCTAGAACAATAAACTAAAACTAAACAAAAGTTGTTGACCGGGAGAGGCACATCCGAGTCTTTTACGCCCTGGAGGCTGACAGAGAAATTGTTATTCATCAAGCCAGATTCAAAGGTGCAATAAAATATAAAAATGCTAAGATTTACATGTCCAGGAAGACACAGGTACAATGGGGATTTTTTTTTTTGATGAAGGAGATTTTTACAGTTCTGAGAAGAGGTGCAAGATACTGGGGGGAAGCTGGCTATCTTTTACTCATGTAACGCTCGTGTGACTGTCAACCAAATGAAAAAAAAATTGGTTTTGATGTTGGGCAGCTAAAAATGTTTTGGAAAACCATCAGAAGCAACATTCAAAACTGGACTCTGACAATTCTGATGCAGACATAGATATGGAAGATATCCCAGTTATAACAGTAAAATCAACTAACTCGATCTCCTTTTGATACCAAAGGCCTAAAATCATCAACTTCAGAAACGCCTCCGACCTGGCCGCTTAGCATCGACATTATGAGGATAACCAAAAGTGAATTATCTAAAACCCTGGGGGGGGGGGGCTTAAACTATTAAGACTGGCAATGATAACAGTGAAGAGACTGGTTAGATTCCCATCATTTCAGAGATCTCTGCGCATTATTCAGTCCAAATGACTAATAAATAGCCACTGAGGAAAAATCACCTGCCAGTTATATAAATATTGGATGGAGACAGAATAGAGCAGGTAAAAAAGTATCAATACCTGGGATTCTGGATGGACTCTACAGGATTAGGTAACTTGCATGTAAACAATTTGATAAATAAACAAGACCCTGAAACAAGGTTAGAAATAATTCAAACATAAATTTTTCCAATTTCAGATTATGTACACATCATATATGATCACTGTACATGGAACAATCTAAGCTTGATGCCCTATATAATAAGATGACGAGAGACAGCTGTAACAGCCCCTACGATATGCACAGGTGTCAGTTATACAATCAACTAGGCCAGGTGTCACCGCATGAGAGATGAAGATTACACAAAATCCAACTTGCCTTAAAAAGCATTCAGAGAGAAGTCCCAGACTATCTGCTTGAGCGTCTTATGTTGATAGAAAGACAAGGGTATGTAAAGAAAGCAGATCTTACAGAATTAGTGACACCCAGGATAAACAGTTTACGGGCTACCCATTACTACAGTGGTATGATCCCACGGGAATGGAACTCCTTGCGCATTCGTTTCCGCTCTAAGAGTAAAAAAAACTCCAACTTATAGGCCTATTAAAAATTGGTTTCTTTCAAGCCCACAATCTTGTAACAAATTTAGAGGGACTTTGAAAGAGGTGACATAACCCTAGAATATACTTATGCAATCCTTAACTGACCAATGTTCTCTTACTTGATGTATTTAAAAGACTGTGGATTCAAGAGTTATTTGACTATGTATGTATTTATGATTATCTTCTTGTATCTGATTTTTTTATGTAATATTATGAACTATAACATGTACCTATCTTTTTTTAATGGACTGAAGGGTGTCACTGTAAATGATTCATGCTCAGTGACTTTACCCAACTAAACAAACAAACAAACAAACAGGAGTCAGAGATTGATACTTGAATTACGGACTATTTCTAGTTTTGATCTATTAAGAGACGCATGATAATAATGCAAAATAATGCATATGGCTAATGTTAAAAATATTTTGCTATATCTCATGTCTTACTGATTTCTGACAATATGGAGAAAATAATTTATTAACTTCTAAACAAATTAGTAGGAACTCCTTGTCAGCTTAACATGAATATTATTTTTCCTGTAAGCCTTATAATTTCTTGATTATTGCATTTGTTTTTATGAAATTATTAATACATTTTACTTGATAAATCAATTCTTGCTAATTGCGTTTGTTTTCATGAAATGATTACTCAAGTAAAATATATAACTTACTTTTCTTATGGAAATAACCTATATTCATGGGACTTATTCTAGTGCTTTAAATTAATGGATATGATTTCCTTATCTTTATAGTCTAAACTCTTTCTTTTAATATACTTTGTCCAAGGCACTGTTGTTATTCATCTTTGTATGAATGTAAACTGTTTATGTATGTATATGATAAATATTATATATAAAAAAAAATACCAAAAAAAAAAAGATTCAGACACCACATATTTTCTATCTGCCTGTTTGGGGACAGCTGCCACAACAGCAGCCTCCTTCAGGCCACCTCAGAAAGTGTCCATAGGATGGGTTGGATAGGAGGAACTAGAAAGAATGGTATTTAGGCACATTTAGAAACTTCAGTTAGATGCGTCTAGCCTGGTCTATGTTTGCTGGCTAAAAATTAAAGGCAGCTTGCGCATATTTGAGCAGAGCCTCAACAAACAGATCCTCCTGAGGTACAGTGGCAGGAACTGTTTCCAGGTTCTCTGATCCACAGCATGAGTCCTCGTTCTGCCTGTTACTGATGAAGAGAATCAGATCCGATTCACCTTCTTCTAACCCATGAGGGTAGAAGGGGACCACAGCTGGTGACAGTGGGAACTGCAGTCTCAGCAACACAGGTGACAACAGACCCATCCTCGAGTAGGGTCTTGGGAACAGCACTCAGGACATCCCCGAAGGGAACGATCTTGGTACCAAAAACATCACCTGCACCAAGGCAGGCCCTGAAGGGCCAGATCTCAGTGCCGGCACTGACAACAATATCAACGATCCTGCCAGACCTGAAAGAACCGGTAGTGGCACTGTGGCTGCCCCCGTTCATGGAGGTGACAGCACAGGTGGGACTGACATCAGCAGAACCGTTAACGTTGGTCAGACACCTAAGTCCAGTGCCACTGAAGATGATGCTGGCTCAAACAATCCCAAAGGGTGAGGAACTAGCAAAACAATGGTGCCGCTGCATCTATACACTACACCCACTGCTCCATGAGAGCTGCCAAATGGCCAAACTGCCCACTGAAGTCCCCTCTGTTAGATGGAGAGAGGCTTCAGGATGGAGATTTTGACTCCATGGGCCCAGGAGTCCCCAGTGTCATCAGAGATGATGGCGGTGTACCCGGGTCCACTGGGATCATGTGTCTCATAGCTGAATGACCAGAGGATGACCGCAACTGGTGCCTTTTCTTCTCCTTATGCTTTCTGCGAGAAGAGGTTGAGCTGAATGGTGCCAAGACCCCGATACCAAGCATGTGGAGGATCTAGACCATTTTGTTTTCTGAGTCCAAGAGGACTGTCCATCCTCCTGGACTCCAGACTCCCCAGTGCCAGAGCAACCACTCAGATAAAGATGGTAGACACAGTCCCATTGCCACAGCAACTTGCCTTTTCAGGCTCCCTGTCTTCTTCAATGGTCATCAACCGTATGCATGAAGTAGAGCTGAGATAAAACAGTAGAGATGTGGTACACTGTACTGACACAAAAATAACAAACTCTAGTATTATTTTAATCTAAAAGCGAAGAACCGAATGCTGTCATTGTATAGATAAGGTTCTCGCTCCAATAAGGAGAGCAGCAGCATTGCTGCACACTCAACAGTGGAGAAAAAAGGGACCGAGGCAGTTGGGGACTGGTGCCACTGTATAGCAACAAGCATGTATGGGGACATATGGGACCTACTTGCGTCACCAGCCCCCTTCAGAAACGTTTTGGCTCCTGCGAGGTCCTAGCGCCTTCTGCTCAGACCAATCAGTAGGACTCCATTCAGAAGACTGCTTCTTGGAAGATCAGTAGGGAAAAACTCGTATGACAGAAAACATTGAGTGGATCTGGGAGTGACTGATCTCTGTTGGCAAAGAAAGATCTGGTGGGTGGATAAAGTCAGGCACAGGCCAGCTTTGCTCTTCATTGTTGTAGAGGTACTGCTCATAAGGCCAACAACCCAGGCTCAGGAATGAGTCTGAGTCTTTGGAAGGCTGTCTGGGAGAGGAGAATTGAACCTCCCAGAGGATGCATGCCTTCTCAAGGAAAGAGGGCTGAGGGCTGACAGACTCCGCTAAGCTACTGCCACCTAAGTGACCACAGGAGGGGAGGTGGAAGCTGGAGTTGCACAGTGCTGGAAAGGAGTACAAAGACCACTGTGGACATGCACGCCATCATATACATGTGTGCATGCACATACCTACAGGGCCCAGGTCACGATCTAGAGGGTGAGGAAGAAAAAAAGAGGAAATGCCCACACATGATAAAGTGTGATGCTGGAACTGCACCACAGATCCCACACTGCTGACCATGGCACCCACCACTCACTGGGCTCTAACTCCATCTGGGGAATAGGTGACCCATTCAGATGGCTCTGCACTGGGGGTGGGGAGGTAAGCCAGGAAGGACCAGGCAGTCCAGGTAAATCCCGGGAAGGCTGGTGCTGGGGCTGGTCAAGACGATGTAGGCTGTCTGGGTGAAATGACAGGAAAGGTACAGCAAATTAAAAAAAAAAAAAAGTCAGGCAGTAGAGAGTACTATGGGAATTGGCAGACATATTGGCTGCACTCCTGGTGGAGCTCTTCAACAGGTCGCTTGTGACAGGGAGGGTACCTAGGGATTGGTGAGAGGCACATGTGGTGCCAATCCATAAAGGGGGGGTCGAGGGAAGTACCAGGTAACTATAGACCCATCAGTTTGACCTCAGTGGTGGGAAAATTAATGGAGAGTATACTAAAGGAACGACTGGGGGTGTACTTGGAGGAGGTGGGAGGTCTGGACAGTCGGCAACATGGGTTTGTGCCAGGTAGATCATGTCAAACCAATCTTGTGGAGTTCTACGAATGGGTAACATCAGAACTGGACAGGAGAAAGCCTGTGGATGTATTATTCTTGGACTTCAGCAAGGCGTTTGACTCTGTCCCCCACAATGGTCTGGTGAAGAAACTGATGGGGTTGGGAGTAGGCCCTTTGATGGTCAGATGGATTGAAAACTGGCTAGCTGGATGCACCCAGACAGTAGTGGTCAGTGGGGAGCTCTTGAACCCTAGAGAGGTCGGTAGTGGGGTACCGCAGGGCTCGGTCCTGGGTCCGATCCTGTTTAATGCATACATATCGGACATCAGGGAGGGTATAGGGTGTGAAATGAGTCTCTTCGCTGAGGACTCCAAGATGGGAGCAGTAGTTGAGGGGGAAGAGGAGGTTGGCCTGCAAAGGACCTGGACACCCTGGAAGCTGGGCTCACACATGGAAATTAAATTTCAATATCACCAAGTACAAGGTGTTGCATCTTGGTAAGGAAAACCCTAAACACAGGTACATCCTGGAAGGGAGGCTGGAGGCCTCAATGGGGAAAAGACCTAGGGTCATGGTGGATGCATGTATGAATAACTCTGGGCAGTGCAGGAGGCGGCTATAGAGGCAAACAGGATGTTGGGATGCATCGTACGGGGGATCACCTCTAGGAGCAGGGAAGTGATTCTGCCGCTGTACAATGGACTGGTTAGACCACACCTTGAGTACTGTGTACAGTACTGGAGACCACACTTGAAGAGGGACATGCAGCTCCTGGAGAGGGTACAGATGAGGGCAACTAAGATGATACGAGGACTAGGCGATTTGACGTATGAGGACAGACTTGAGGAGCTCTGCCTGTTTTCATTGGAGGAGAGGAGAGACAGGGGGACATGATTGAGGTCTTCAAGTACCTCAAGGGAATAAATAGGGTAAACATGGAGGGGATCTTTAGACTAAAGCAAGGAGGTATCACCAGAGGGCATGGTTTGAAGGTGGAAGGGGGGGGAAGAGGAGGAGGTTTTTCACTGAGAGGGTGGTGGACCCTTGGAATGTACTGCCTGGTGAGCTGGTTCAGACATCCACAGTGGAGGGCTTCAAGAGAGGGTGGGACAGACACAGAAAGTGGATGTATCAGATGATGGTCTGGCCCAGGGGGGTGGGGATGGATGATGGGGTTTCTGGAACACAAGGGGGGCCTCAGCACCCAACTAGGGATCTGAGGTTCGAGCAGACTCGATAGACCGTAAGGCCTAATCTGCTGGCAATTAGTATAAGATACCTGTTTGGGGGGGGGGGGAGTGCATGCAGTATATTTTAAATCCACTGAATGGTTCAGACAGCTGGTGAATGAGTCTGGGATTCTGCATGTGTATGGCTAAGGAGGAATCTACACTGTTAGAGAGCAGGCTTACTCTGGGCAACAGAGACCTAGAAGTGACATACAGTAATAGAAGTCATCAAAAGAATGAAGAGAATTGATAAAAGTTGGTCTAGGCAAACCAACTACTCAAGTGAAGGATTTTAAACCGGGGGGACATAAAGTAATGTGAAAACTAGGAGTAAACAGAATATTCAAGCAGAATATTTTCACACACAAGGTAATAAACATGGAGTAATTTCAACACTGGGATTTTTCTGCATCTCCCCAAACCACACAAGTACTCTCCAACCTCATTCCCATAGCCAAGCTTCATGGATATGTATCCTTGTGCAAGTCAAGCTGACAAGGCTTTGTTAGAACACAAACTGGTCCAGCACAAAAACCAAACATGGAGTAACTTAGCAGAGAGCACCATCAAATCAAATATAAATCGGCATAGACTCATGAAAGGGTTTGTGCACAGTGCCCATTAAAGTTTGAAAGCCCATGAAAAGTTATTTTAAATGAAGCATTGGCCTTATGTGCAGCTGGAAGCAGTCCAGAGACGCTGATGATTGATGTAGTAGACACTTCTACAATGTGGCAATGTAGGATCAATATATGGCAGACTTCGGCATCAATATCTCTGGACTGCAGTCAGCTACAAGTACAGTAAATGCAAAACTCATTAAAAGTAAGTTTCATTGCCTTTCACGGTGAAGGTGAGAGCCTTCAACCACCAGGGGAGTTTAATACACAGACACAAAAACTGACTTCACAGCCGTGCTGAAGCAATATGCAACTTTTTCCCCACCCTGATACGATCATGTATTGACTATTCATGAGCAGGATTATGTCACACCCATTTTATAGATGGAGTTAAGAAATATATCATGTATTACTCTATTTCTGGAACAAGACAAGACGAGGGGATATCAAGAGAAAGCAGCAAGATGGGATGCAGATCTATCAAAATGTGTCAGGTCAATTTGGCCAGCAGATCTTTTCTTATTTCTAAAAGGTCTCATGTTTTAACATTGGCACTGGGGTGGGGTGAGTCAATTTTCAAATGTGATGGCTCACCCCCTCATCAAGCATAAACAGTGTTCTTCACTTATACAAACATGGTATGGACATTATGACATGGTTATTAATATTTTGTCAGTCACGGGCATCTCAAGAAAGAAACAATATACAAGACAAAAAAAAAATTGTCACTCAGAAGAAAACTATTTCTGGTTTAATGTATGCTTGTGATGCACAAGGAATCATCCATCGCACCATAATTACACAGCACCTTACTATAATTACAGTTATTGTTAAGATTTTTGTGAGTTATTTTAATTTAACTACTCCATTTTATATTGTTAATCTATACTGAGTCTAGAATGCACTTTAAATCATTCTAAAGATTTAAGTCATTGAGCATTAAATACTGTTGTCAGTCTTTATATTTTTATAATGTTATCTAAAAAATGATAATTAATAAAAGATACAGCTTCAAAGATCTGCAATCTAAGTTTGTGTTGAAATTAAATATTAATACTGTTCTATGTCCTTTTTATTACGTGGGGTAGAGGACTGAACACTGTTTTGTTTCATTTTTATGCTGTCCTACCCAGGACCTCCTTGTAAATGAGATTGCTCAACGGAGCCTTATCCTGGTATAATATTAAACAAACTGAAACTAAAAGCGCAATGTTTAAGAAAACATCTTTATTGGCAGAAGCACTTTGAAGTAAGCAATAGCAGATGAAAGGGTGTATGTTTATGGTCCCAGAACTGCATGCCTCGAGTGTTGTTATGCACGAAGTATGGTTGAGTGCCTATGTCAGAGAACTGCGATTATAGTATCATAAATGTGCAATCTGAAGTGTGTTATTGTACTCTGAGCCTACAAGGAGGAAAAATGACAACACTGTGTTTTGCTTTTAACCCGGTACAATTTATTGTGCATTACTGCACAACAGGAAATCTATATTAGGAGCAATTTTAACAGGTTTAAATTCAAGTGTCTAACTAGAAAATATTTAACATTTATTAAAATGTGTCAATATCTTTTAGAAAGTAAATGTTTGATATGTTGAAGAAAATGAAAATTATGTACTCACCATAATTCTTGATCTTCCAGAGTATCTTCACCATTCATTACTGGTAGGTCTGTGCCGCAGGTGCTAGGACCCTGCGGGAGCATACAGCTTTAAAATTTTAGAGCTAGGGGGCCAATGTCAAGGATGGCACACATGCAGAACCAGACGCATGACATGGCGCCGGGCTGGCCAGTAATAGACGCCGGCCCCCTGCTCTCCTCAGTTCTGTTTGCCAGGAGAGAAACCAAAAAGGGTAAGAAAAAAGAAAGGACAGGGCAAGATTGCCCACGGGACAGAAAAGGGAGGATATAAAAAGAACAAAGCAATAAAACCCAGCTAACAGAGAAGAGAAAGAAGAGGTTGGAGGGAGGACCTAGGTAGCGGGTTAAAAGTTGACCAGGAAAACTGGACAGGAGAGAGAAGGGAAAGACACAGAGAATGTAGCAGGGATCCGAGCTCTGTGAAGGAGATCAGTGCTTTCAGAAGAGTTAGATTGCTTGCAACTGCAGGGAAATTCAGCTATACTCCCTTGCAGATTATATGACTTCAAGCAAAGCCAGAGGTCCCAGGAATCCCACATGACCAAGCAAAAGTATGGGATGAATTCCTGAGGAAGGTGCCACCTCCCTGAAAGACACAGGAATGGTAGTAGAGCTACGAGCCCTGCTTCACCTGCAGATAGGTGAACTGCAGAGGGGCCAGGGGCTCAGAGATCCCACATTACCAATTCAAAAATATGGGATGCAGTTTGTTGAAGGAGTCCCATCCATATCCCTGAAGCATGGTAATCAGAAGAGCCAGGGCCATGAAATGTGCTACTAACCAAGGTTATAGAACTGAGGAGAAGACAAACCGGGAGTAGGGATCCCTGCCAGAAAAGACAGATAGCAACTGTGTGTTTTTTTTTTGTTTAACATGGAGGAGAAGGGACTGGAGGAATTAGGGTGAGTCAGAAAAATTATTTATTTTTATTATTTACTTTGCTTTTTGGGGCCAGGATGGCTCCGTCAGTCCGACTCAGCGTACTGCGGCCACCATCCCCATGTCACTGGAGCCAGCCACCACCTGGAGTTTCCCCTGGCTTACCGCCCCTTGGTGGGGCCTCAGGGACCTCCCCCTTCGGATGCCATGGCTGCTGTCCGGGCAGGGAGCCCCGGGTCAGCTACATAAAGTGGCAGCATGACAAGGGCGTCATACAGCCCGTCCAGTAGTTTTTGCGACTAAGCTGTGGGAGATGTGTCATGCAATGACACAGCAGTGCAAACACGGAAGGTGTCTGAGGATCACAAAAAAGGTAACAGTCCTCTACAGTGTTTCCTCCCTATGTGCCTTCCACCTCTTTTTTTTTTTACAAAAAAAACTAGAGCGCCTCACAAGGGAGGCAGAAGGTGTGTGTGTGAGAGACAGAGAGAGAGAGAGAGTGTGTGAAGATGGAGAAGAAGAAAAACTGTCTAGAAGCCTGGCCATTGAATGGGAAGGTGGGCAGGTTGCAGTAATGAATGGTGAAGATATTCTCAAAGATAAAGAATTATGGTGACTACAGACAGCCTGCCAGCACAGAGGAAACACAGACAACCCGGGTTTGGAAATGGACTCGGGACATCGGAGGGCCGGTTGGAGGAGAAGGATTGAGCATCCTAGGGACTGCTCTCCTTCTCCGTGGGAGGTACTGTGCCCGCATGTCACGGTCCCTGGAGAAGGCTGGGGGATCCACTGTGCAAGCACACCGTAACCTGTTAGGAGGCAGGGCGGACGTGGGTCACATTGCACGTCCCTGCCCCAGGAACAACCGCACACCTGGCGGACCGGTGGCACTGAGGATTGAGGCGCTGGGCGCCACACTCGCGCCCACTGGTGACCCGGGTTAGAATGAGTCGGGGAGGATCGACATTCAGCGGATGCTCTCCTCCTCCCGGGTGGGTATCTTAGGTGCTTATAAGCGCCAGCACCTATGTCTGTGAGTATGGGCATTGTAGGGCACAGGCGGCTTTCAAAGTCAGGGTGGGAGGGCGTCATGGGCACTTGACAATGGCATGTGTCAGCATGCAGTCTGTCTGGGCATTCATCCTGTGTGCCGACGTGATCAGGGAGAAAAATGGAAAAAAAAACTCATCGGTCCTACATGACGACCGATCCATGCCTCCCAGTCACCTACCCACGGGCAAGACCCCATTCTGCAGGCTCTCCTATGAGGGTTGAGGAAGGGGACAATGGAGAAGCCTGGCATTCTAGGGGCAGACTCCATGATGATAGTCTGGGGGGTTGACTGGTCCAAAGGAGTGGAGGGAGGGGGCAGACAGGAAGGATAAAAAATAAAAAAAAAATAAATCCTGCCCCTTAGCGTGAAGCCCCGCTCTGCTGCTGCCCCCGCTGCCAACAGTATCCCAATCCTGTGGCCCCACCCTGGGGGGAAAGCCAGGGCACGTTACCATGGACTGTGGAGAGGAGTACCCACCCGGTGGCCCACGCCAGGGTAAGCCTGGGCATGGGGGTGGGCGATCAGGGCAGGGGCTGAGCTCCCTTCGGGAAATGGGGCTGCCAGGGATGAAAAAAACAAAAGAAAAGAATTACAGTAACTACATCATCTTCATATCTTCCTAGAATCAATCTTCACCATTCATTGCTGGTGGGTCACAGTGCCAAGCTTATTAACATGTGCGGTGTTGGCCAACCCTGAGGGAAATAGTAGTAGTAGTCTTTATATCAGGCACCCCTCCACGGAGGTCCAGGGCGCCATTACAATAAAAAAAGAATAAATACAATTACTGATTCATATCAATATCAGATAAGAAAAAATTACTCACCTTAGTAATTATATTTCTTCTAATGGAGTCTTGCTGTATTCTGACAATTGCAGTGATTCCCAACCTTTGAACTGCCCCGGAGAACAAAGAGTTAACTTACCATGCAGGGCATGGAACGCTGAGCTCGAGCTCGGTTGAAGTCACTGTCTGGAGTGTTTTGAACTTAAACCGTCAGATTCTTACGAGCCCAACTAAACTAAAAATTCTATGTGGAAATTGTAAAAATTCTATTAGCCAACTGGTTGAAAAAAGTTTTGGATTCCCAAGGAAGACTCGAGTCAAGAAACTCAAAAACAAAACCCAATGTACTAAAAATAACAATAATAAATCAGCACCCAAACAAAAAGAGATGAAGGTACAAACAAAAAACACCCCTGGGGTGCAACACTGTACCTGCCCACCCACTTTCCAAAAACAGGTTCTGAGAGGGGAGGCAGGGAGGGAGGTCAGAAAACAGCAAGACTCCATTAGAAGGAATACAATTACTAAGGTGAGTAATTTTTTTTCTTCAAAAAACATGAAGTCTTGCTGTATTCTGATAATTGCAGACTACCAAGCAGTACCTCCAAGGAGGAGGGACAGAACCTACTTTGGGAATAGACTCTGAAGTACTGCTGTGCCAAACCGAGCATCACTCCTAGGCTGGATTACCAGAGAGTAATGCTTGGTAAAGGTATGGACTATTTTCCAGGTGGCTGCTTAACAAATTTCTAAGAGAGGGATATCCCTGGCCGCAGCCAGGGAAGCAGCTGTACCTCTTGTGGAATGAGCCCTCAGGCCTGAGAGTTGAGTTTTTCCCAGTTTTTCATAGCAGAATTGTATACAAGACACAATCCACCTAGCAACAGATCTTTTCGTGGCAGGTTTGCCCTTCCCCACTTCTCCATAAGTGAGGAACAACTGGAGGAAGTCAAACCTGTGACCCTTGGTACACTCTATGTAGTAACTAAGGGCTCTTTTGACATCTAAACTGTGTAGCCTCCTCACTCCTGAGGAAGAATGATCAATGAAGAAAACAGGGAGAGACACAGACTGGTTTAAATGGAAGTCTGAAACCACTTTGGGCAAGAACCCTCTATTGGTTCTAAGGACCACTTTATCCCTATGAAAAGAGATAAAATCAAGTTCCACTGACAGGGCTTGCAATTCACTGATACGCCTGGCAGAGGTAATGGCTACCAGGAACACAGTTTTCCAAATCAAATACTTAAGCTCTGCTGAAGACATAGGCTGAAAGGGGGGTTGCATAAGTTAAGCAATGCAAACATTCAAATCCCAGGCAGGGGCAGGGTTTCTAAAAGGAGGATTGGTGTGAAGCAATCCTTTAAAAAAGTTACAGAACACAGGATGGGAAGATAGTGAGGAAGGCTTCCCCACAGACATAAATGCAGAAACAGCTGACAAGTGTACCTTGAGAGTAGCTGGTCTGAGGCCTAGGCCATTAAGATGGACCAATCCAGAACCATAGGCAATTCAGCAGTGTCTGGAGAAATATGCTTCTTAGAACACCAAATGCTGAATCTTTTCCATTTGGAGTTGCAAGTCTTTCTGGTGGAGGGCTTCCAAGAAGCCTTGAGGATATCCAGAACCCCTTGGGAAAGATGCAGATCTGCAAACCATAACTCCTCAAGAGCCATGCTTTGCGATTGACAGACTGAAGATTGGGGTACCAAATCCTTCCTTGAGAGGATGTTAACAGGCTGTAATTCCTGGGAAGAGACAGGGGAAGATGTACTGCTAGGGACAGCACCAGTGGGTACCAGGGCTGTCTGGCCCAATCTGGAGCAATCAGAATCACCTTGCATGGTTGAGACCTTACTTTTACCAAAACTTTGAACAGAAGTGGGAAGGGGGGGAAGGCATACAGAAACTTCCCCTCCCAATTCAGGATCAGGGCGTCCAGAGGGACTGAGCCCAGGACTGGAGGTCTGCAACAAAAGAGAGGGAGCTGGTGATTGTCTGGGGCTTCAAAGAGATCTATTTCTGGAGTGCCCCACCTTGAAAAAACACCTTCAAAACCTGGGGGTCCAGGGACCATTTGTGATGGCCCTGAGAAATCCTGCTCAGTGCATCTGCTAGCACATTGTCCTTGCCTGGAAGGTGAACTGCTACAAGAGAGGTTTGCAGGGAATAAGCCAGGGACCACAACTTCATGACTTCTGTGCACAAGGCCGTGGACAGTGCCTCCTGCTTGTTGATGTACCACATGGTGGTGGTGTTGTCTGTTCTGACTTGAACCACCTTGTTCTGTACTGACTGTGAGAATGCTTTTAGAGCCAGAAAAACTGCCCTGAGCTCTAGAAGACTGATGTGGAGAAGGGATTCTTGGGGGGACCACAGGCCCTGGGCAGTGAGGGACCCCAGGTGGGCTCCCCAGCCCAGGAGAGAAGCATCTGTGGTGAGGACCACTGAACAAGGCTGAGCAACAAAGAAACACCTTGCCTTAAATTGTCCTGATCCTGCCACCACTGGAGGGCTTGGATCAAGGTCAGAGTCACTGGAATCAGTTTGGTAAGGAGTCCTTTCTCTGAGACCAGAAAGCTCTCAGGTGGAACTGAATATCCCTCATCTGGAATCTTGCCCCTTGGACCACTGCTGTTGAAGCTGTCATGTGGCCCAAGAGCTGGAGGAAATGCCTTGCTGGTCGAGATACCTGAAGGCTGAAGGAAGAAGCTAGTTCCATAAGAGCCCTTGCCCTTTCTAGAGAAAGAAAGGCTCTTGCTCTGAGTGTGTCCAGTTCCGCCCCTATGAAGGTAAGAAGCTGGACTGGTTCGAGAACTGACTTGGGAAGGTTGAGAAGAAATCCTAGAGAAGTGAGCACTTGCTGGGTCACTTGCAGGTGAGACTTGACTTGGCCTGGAGACTGACCCACTATTAGCCAATCGTCCAGATATGGAAAAATCAAAATCTTTTGCCTTCTTAGAAAGGCAACTACTACTGCCAGGCACTTTGTGAAAACTCTTGGGGCTGAGGTTAGGCTAAAGGGCATTGCTCTGAACTGATAATGGCCTGAGGGCAACTCGAACCTGAGGTACTTTCTGTGGGAGCACCTGATGGGAATGTGAAAGTAGGCATCTTTGAGGTCCAGGGAGGCTAGCCAGTCCCCTGGCCTTAGAGAGGGAAGGATTATTCCCAGAGTTATCATCTTGAACTTTGGTTTTAAAAGATGTTTGTTTAGATATCTTAGGTCTAGGATGGGTCGCCACTCCCCTGTCTTTTTTGGGGTCAGGAAGTACCTGGAGTATAGTCCTTTGCCCCAGTGTAGGGTAGGTACTCTTTCTATAGCTCTTAAAGCTAGGAGACAAGAAACCTCTGCCTCTAGGGCAAGGGTTTCCGAGAGATTTGCAGGTGGAAAAGATCAGGCTCTCATCTTTGGAAATTTTTTGAAGCTGAGAACCAGTCCCTGTTTTTCTACTTCCAGGACCCACTTGTCTGATGTAATAGACATCCAGTCCTAGGCAAAGTAAGCCAGACTGCCCCCTACTGGAATAGGAGAGTTGACCCGGGCAGGCCCATCAGGGTGTCTGCTTGGCAGGGGCTTTAGGCTGAGGAGTGGATGCAGCCCTGCTCATCCCCCTTCTGCGTCTCCCTCTGAAGAACCCCCTCTGAGAAAAGGAAGAAGAGGCCTGTGCTTGGTAAAAGGGCATTTGAAAAGGCCTGCCCCTGCCCCTAGACTGCTGCCTTTGAGGAGTTGCCTGCCTTTCCTTGGCCTGAGCACTCCTGTAAGTGGTCCTGTACTCATCGATTTTCTTCATGTAATTCTCTATCTGCTCCCCAAACAGAGAATTACCCACCACAGGGAAATCCATGGCTTTAGCCTGGGTATCCTGTGAGAGGCTAGTACATCTGAGCCAAGCCATCCTCCGAAGAGCCACAGATGTAGCCATGACTCTTGACACATCATTGGAGTCCACAGCAGCATGAAACTGAACCTTAGATGCCACAATCCCATCTGCAGCCACTGCCTCCAGTTCCTTGGCTAGCTGGGGGGAGGCCTGTTTAGCCAGTGCCAGTACAGTATCCCACCTGGACTTCTGGTACCTGGCTGTATAGGCCATGTAATTCGCCTGCCTGAGTCCCAAAGAAGATGCCATGTACTGCTTCTTTGCCATGGCATCAATCTTCCTGGAGTCCTTGTCAGGGGTTGTGAAGCCAAGGGAATATTTGCCTTGTCACAGGCAGCAGCCTGCACTACCCCAACATGGCTGCATTGTTGATATAAGAACTCCATGTCTGAGCCTGAACGTGTATACCTCTTGTCCATTCTTCTATCCAGAGGAGGTATAGTGTTAGGAGACTAAGATTTTTTGTCTGTTTCCCAAAAGATTTATGGAGGGGAATAGACAGTCTCCTGGACTCTGAGATATCCATCATCTCTACATAGTCAGACTCCGCTTGGGCTTCCACAGCCTCTTCCATAGGAAGCTAGAGGGTTTCAGCCACCTTTCTGTACAACTAAAAGTGAGAAGGGGACTCAGAAAACCTAGGAGGAGAAACACCTGAAGGTCTGTCTGTGGAAATGTCCGGTTCCACAGGCACATCCAGACCTTCACTTGTATCATAATCCTCAAATTCCCCTTTCTCTTCAAATTCCAGTTCATAAAAATCTTCAAGGGTATACTCTTGAACCGGGGGAACCAACTGAACCGAACCCCTGCCAGAAGGAGCCGGATCGGTCAGAACCGGATGGAGTGATTCCACAATCTGAATCGCCCTGGCTATCTCTTCGGCGGTCAGAACACGAACCTCTGGATCCGAACCGGTCAATTTATCTTTGCACTTTCTTTTGACGGAACCGATCCTCGAATCGCTCTCATTTTGCCCAAAAAGTATCGCCCTGGTCAGAGGGCACTCCTTCTGGTTCAGTCGAAACCGAACCGGGCTGGCCATCCGGGTCAGCGGACTTCTCGGCCTCCTTTTCCCTCAGTCTATCTAATCTCTTCTCAAGGGTAGATTTGGGAAAGTTTTTACATATTTGGCAGTCTGAATCGAGGTGGTCAAACCCCAGACAATAAACACAGGTGGTGTGGGGGATCAGCCTTAGCAAAGACCTCCCATACTCACTGCAGTGTTGAAACCCAGTGGGCCCGTTTTTTTTCTTGGGTTTCTCAGACATGGCCAACCTAACCAAACTTACCCTTTTTTTGGCAACCGCCAGGCAAGACTCCCTTATCGGTTCCTAACCGTGTCACAGGTATTGGAAAAAAAAATGGTTAAAAACACGTTTTTTTTAGAACCGGTAACCACACACTAAGTATACCAACAAAATTCACAAGCACATGGCCGGTTCAGCCGAACTGACCGTAACTTTACAAGTTCCACACGGAAAAACTGAAAAACAGAACAATTCCTATTTAGTACTCATGGCACCACAGACAGAGACTGAACTGACTATGCGGATACTTTTTACGGTTTAAAACCGACGAAAACTGAAAACTTTAACCGACTTTCGAACCGAGCTGAAGGAGAAATCTCCGGAGCGACCGTTTAGTGAGGCAGAGTAAAGAATCTGATGGTTTAAGTTCAAAACACTCCAGACAGAGACTTCAACCGAGTTCGAGCTCAGCGTTCCACGCCCTGCATGGAAAGTTAACTCTTAGTTCTCCGGGGCAGTTTAAAGGTTGGGAATCACTGCAATTGTCAGAATACAGCAAGACTTCATGTTGTCTGAAATACAAAAATAGCTACCTTATTCTATTAAGACAACATGAAATACACAAACATTCAGTAAAACTTCAAAATATGCTGTAAAATGCATTACAGAACCTCTCCAAACACTTGTTGAAAGCATCCACTGAGGACACCTCCCTCAAGGTCCTGGGCAAAGAATTCCAGAGGGACGGGCTTGCTACCTTACAGGCCTGATCACCTGAATTCTTTAACCTAGCACTGGGGACTACCAGGAGGCCCTCCCCAGCCAATTGGAGTGGGAGAACTGGGGTGTGTAGGTGCAGGAGCTCCACCAAGTAGGCTGGGCCGAGTCCATACAGGGCCTTATAGGTTAATAAACCTATCTTAAATGAGAAACGTCACTTCACTGGCAGCCAGTGCAGGTCACGTGGTGCCAGAAAGATATGGCATGATCTAGGTAGGCCCTTAAGTAACTAAGCAGCTGCATTCTGTGACAACTGCAGGCATCGTAGTGTACTCCCACTAACCCCAGGATAGAAAGCATTACAGCATTCTAACCTGGAGGTCATGAATGCATGGATCAGTGTAGCCAGGTCCTGGGGAGGGATAAGGGATCTGATTGGGCGCATATCCGGAAGATGGAAAAAAACATTCCAGACTACGGCAGAACACCTCGGCCTCCACTGTCAAACCTTCATCTAGTGCGATTCTCTGATTCTTCACCCAAGGGCCACCTAGCAGTCCAGAGTCAAAAGGCCGAAACCCAGTCCCTCCTGTACCAGCTGCCGATCCCTCCCATTCAGCTGCGCTCAACCACCACAATGTCAGTTTTCTTGGGGACGAGTCTCAGCCAGCAAGAAGCCATCCAGTTCTGGAAATCAGCCAGGCAATTATTAAACACATCGACTGCATTCTGAGTCCTGGGAGCAAATGACATACAGAGCTGGGTACCATCCGAATAGCAGTGAAACCCCAACCCAAAACGTCTAATAACCTTGCGCAGGGACAGCATATAGATAGTGAACAACATTGGGGGACAGGATGAACCCTGAGGTACACCACAGGACAGAACCACCAGGTCCAAGGAAAATTTTCCTAGAACTACCCTCTGGGTTCAATCCTGCAGGAATGACTCAAACCAGCGAATAACAGTATCATTGAGTCCAGTGTACTCCTTGAGACAGTTGGTCCACAGTATCAAATGCAGAACAAAGATCAAGGAGGATGAGCATCGATCTCTCTCCTCTATCCCATGCCCTAAGCAAGTCATCAGGCACCCTGACTAGTGCCATCCCTGTGCTGTACCTGGCTCTAAAACCTGACTGGAATGGTTCATAAATGTCAAAGGATGTCAGGTGTTCCTCAAGCTGCAGTGCAACAACTTTCTCAGTAACCTTCCCAAAAAGGGGAGGTTAAAGACTGGACGATAGTTCGCCAAGGCACCCAGGCCCAAAAAATGTTTTTTTTCAGAAGGGACTTTATTACTGCACATTTAAGTGCTACTGGAACCAGCCCCTCCAAAAGAGAACACCGGACAATCTCAGCAAACATCGGTCTCAGATGATCAACACAACTCATTAAGAGTCATGTCGGGCATGGATCCAGATTACATAATGGTTGTTCCCTCAGACTCCTGTGGGGGAAAAACACAGAGAGGCAGGGGCCCTCTTACAGGCCTGGAGAGGCCCGAGACTGGTCAGGGGAAGGTGGAGGCTCCCATGTCCTGGGAGCAGGAATGGGCCCCACAAGCTCACGCTTGGCCCTGTGGGAAAAGAAGTAGGCTCCCTAGAACTGTGAGGCAATCACCCTATGCTTAGTCAAGGGTAACAACCTGGAGAGATGAAGTCACACCATCCGCGTAATGCAGACTGCAATTTCCACCAACTTGGAGGCTACCTCACTGGCATCACAGGACACGCTTGCCTGGTGTCTCTCCAACTTCAGGCCGTATGTAGACAGGCATATGGCCTGTCTGGTTTGCTCACAGTTTGCTCACAGTCTGGCATGGATGCCAGGAGCTGTCCCAGCATTACCCACAAGTGCCTGTCATAGGATGCCTGATGCACTTGGTGTGCCAAGATGCATAACATGGTGCATGCCACCAAGAAAACTCTTTGACCCCTGGCATCAAACTCAGCAGAGTCTGGCTGTGGGGGACGGTCGCGCACTGGGCACCTATGCTCAGAGGGGGTGTCCAGGAGCTGTACCCCAGAAGCAGAGTGTGCGCATGGCTCCTGGAGATCCCACGAGTGCACAGTACCTGTACTGGGTGTCCCTCAGGGCTGGAGAGGAGGCAGAGGGATGGAGTCAGATGTCTCTAGATGCCTCTGCAAATGGCCTAAGCCATGGAGGTATGACTGTACTCCCCAAGGAAGGACAGCATCAGATGTCCAGGATTGCAGGCTGAAAAGTGGGGCAGTTACAGCTTCCACATCTTCTCCACAAAGAACTGCTGGTGACAAGGGTACTCAGCATTGGAGTATAAATAAAGGGAAGAGTCCTCTTCCTCAGAAGAGGAAGACTGGGAGGAGGTGGACTCGGGGTGGTGATGCGGCGCTCTCAGGCTGGAAAATAGCCTCACCTAGTGCCATAATGTAAGTAGGGAAGGAACTCGCAGATGCCATGAAATGACCCCAGGTCAACCGCCCCATAGGACCCGAAATGTCTGGGAGAGCAGGAGGGGGGGGGGGGCAGTCTGGGCATGCTCGGCCAGATTCTCTGCCACAGCTACAACAGCATACAGAGGACCTCGCCTGAGGGGAGAGACTGACCAACTCGTCCACCTGAGAACACCCAACTGCAGAGGGGCAGTCAAGGTGGTGCCTTGGGGGGGGGGGGGGGGACCCTCCAGGCAGGAAGACTGGAGATGTAGAGGTCTCACAGGGTGGCCCCTATCCCCACCTACAACAGGTCCAGACAGTTTCGTGGAGGCCAGATGACCACAGTCAACACTGTGACTCCTGACAGATCCACCAAAAGCTCTGGGTGTGGAGCGAGACGCCAACTGGGACCTACCATCCCCAACCTCACCGGAATAGGCTCTGCCCCTTGGGCTACGTCTAAAGACAGAATCAACACTGGGAATCTGATCTGGGTGGGAGTCTGCGCTGCAAGCAGCAACAGAAACCTCCCCACCTTTGGCACCTCGAAGGATACCTGGAGTGGAACCTGACCTGGCACCGAGGACGGTGCCATAACCAAACCTTGTGCTATTACCGGCACTTCTCCCGGCACCGGGGCTGTCCCTGGCATCGCGAGTTGCATCACAAGATAGCAGAGAGGCAGTGCTGAGGCCAGCACCAGGCTGGGAAGCAGCCTGGGACAATGCCAAGGACATCAGAGGCCTAAGACGAGGCCCAGAAATGCTTCCTTCATCGCCAGAGCCTGGAAGCCAGTCAGGCTCATTATAGTCCCCATCCCCCCAGGTCATCCCACCGCTTATGGGATGAGATCCAGAAGACCTCCACCAGGGCACTGGCTCCAGAAACCCTTCCTCTCCTAGTGCCACAAGCGGCATCAGGAGGGGTCCCGGCCACACGGAGAGTGATGCTCTGCTCATTGGCACTGGGCCGCATCCCCAAGGAGACCACCAGTGCAGGCCCAGCATATAGCTCTGACCTCGCCATTGCAGGTGTCCCGGATTGGGAGGTGTGCACAACCAGCCCCTTGGAGGGTGATGGCTGATCCACAGACCCCTCCCCCAGGCTTTTTGTCTCGGCAAGACGAGGACCAGAAGAGGCCCGATCTCCCTCAGTATGTATAGTACTGGGGAGGGACTCGGGAAGAGCCCAGGGACCTTACTTTGGAGTCCCTTGTGCAACATCTGCCCTCGAAAGTGGAAGTGGGGGGTGACCAACCCCACTTCATCACGTGGATAGCGAAAGTGCAAAGTCCATTGAGAAGCAGGCACGTGAAACTTCGATGCAACCTTCGGGAGGAACTTCAGGTGGGGATGAAGGATGGCCTTGTGGAAGACCAGGTAAGGAGACTTCACCAAGAGCGCCTGGAGCTTACTGATCCTTTTGGCTGACATTACGGCCACCAAAAAGGCTGACTTCCATGGCAGGTGTAATATCTCACACCTGTGCATAGACTCAAATGCTTGCCCTTAAGCACACCAGCACCAGCAGTATGTCACAAGGTGGTGGTGGTTTACACACCAAAGGGGAAAGGTGGTCCAGAAAAAGCGCCTGACCACCTTCTCCTGGGCTACTGTTAGCTTACTAGCCTGTACCGGGGGTAAGCACAGATGGCTTCCAGGTTCATCTTCAGGATTGTCGCTCACAGGCTTGACTAACAGAGGGACGAGAGGTAGCCAAGGATGCTCGCTATAAGGCAGGTGAGGGGATCAAGCTCTTTGCCCTGGTACCAGATAGAGACTCTCTACCATTTAAATGCATAGCATTAGAAAGACAGCTCCTTTTGGGAGGCCTTGACAATGTGGAGCACATCTTTTTAGAGACCCAAGGCATGGAACTCTAGTCGCTCAGGAACCAGGCTGATAGGTGCAGGGATTTCAGGTCTGCATGCAGGACCACCCCTTGTTGTCTGGTCAGCAGATCCAGGCAAAGTGGCAAGTGCCACAGAAGCCTGTTGCTGAGGCTAAGATTCAAGTACCAGAACTGCCTGGTGCCAGTCTGGAGCTATCAGGATCATCCACACCTTGTCCTTCCAGGCCTTGACCACCAACATGTGGATCAAAGGGAAGAGAGGGAAGGCATACTCAAAGTTTGGGTTCAGGGCCTCTCAAAGGCATCCCCCAACAGTGTCCTGGACTGTGGCGGGTGGGCACAAAACAACCTCAGTTTGGTGTTCTCCCAGGAGGCAAACGGATCCACCATATGGGTGCCCCAGAGAAAGAACAGGTGGTTGACCACCTCCTGATTCAGGGACCACTTGCTTGATGTCTCTCCTACCTGGCTGAGAACATCTGCCAGCTGACTATTCACTGTTGCAATGTGGATTGCCAGGAAGTCTGCACCCAGGCTGTGCACAAGGGTCCAGGTGTGGAGGGCCTCCCGACACAGGGGAAGGCAGTGTGTTCTGCCTTGCTTGTCAAAGTAGAACATGGTTGTGGTGTTGTCCATCTGGACCTGCACAACCTGACTACAGGAACAAATTCTGTCCGAGTGAGTCACACTGCATGGAGCTCCAGCAGGCTGATGTTGTGATGGGACTCCCAGGGTGGCCAGAACCTGTGGGCCCTGTGAACTTCCAGGTGTGTTCTCCATCCCACCAGAGACATATCCGTCATAAGTGTGATGGATGGCTTGGGGGGACAAAAGGGATTCCTTCTTCCAGATGTTCCGGGACTAGCAACCACTGGATGGCTTCTCACATCTCCTGGGTCACTGACATCAGCTAGCCCAAGTGGCCTAGGCACTGGGACCACTGATGGGCCAACTCCCACTGCAGGTGGAGCATCTGCCAGCGGTTCACGCTGCTACAAGATGTCATGTACCCCATCAGCCATAGGAAATCCTGGGCAATGGGAAAGAAGTGGCGCAGTCAGCTCCTGACTGGCAGTGCAGACAGGGTAGGACAGGTGGAAGGATAACACCCCAACACATCACTGTGTGGCCCTGGCAGGGGCAACGGCCACTGGGGCTGGAGGGGCACCACCAACCCTGCTCACATCATGTTTGGGGCCCTGGCCTCTGAAATTGGGTGTGGCTGCTGCCGAGGAGGCTGTGGATGAAAGGACCAGTACTGGAAAGCCTTTTTCTTAGGCTTCTGTTTCTGATCCTTCTGGGATGATACCACAGAGTCAGGAGTGGCACTGGACTGCTCCATACATGTAAGATGTCCTTCCACCCCAGGGCAAAAGAGGTTAGTGCCCAAAAAAGGGTCATCGGCCAGCATATGCTGGGTGCCCACCATAAAGGTAGACAGATGCAGCCAGGCCCTGTGATGGATTGTGATGGCTACTGCCATGGCACGGGCACAGAAATCGCACATGTCCAAGGCAGTCTGAATCTGGTGCTTGGCCAGTGACTGACCTTGGTCCCAGACCAACTTCACCAGCAACTGCTGCTCAGCAGGGAGGTGAAGGAGAAACTCATCAAGGACTCCCAACAGGGAGCGCCCAAAGCTGGCCATCATGACAAAGTAAGTTGCCTGACGGAGACCTAAGGATGCCGCAGCATATACCATTTCTGGCGGCATGGTCAGTCCTCTTGTACTCCTTGTCCATAGTCTTGTCCACATCCCCCAGGCTCCTGGATTTACAGAAGGCCAAATCAGAGACCAACCATTTGGCCAAAGGGTGGTCTGAGAATCTCGAAAGGGACCCAGTAGTGGCGGCATACTTGTGGACAATATGGATGGAGGGTGCCAGGAAGGATGCTGGATGTTACCAAAGCTCCACGGCCAGTCTCAAGAAGGCGTCAGCCATGTGAAAGGCAATCCTTGGGGATTTGTCCCTATTTGGGATGTCTGTAAAGGGATACTTCATCTCTTTTGGAAAAGCTCCAGAGGGGGGCATTCATGGATTCCAATATGAGCCACAGGAGAGCCCCAAATGATACCAGCACATGGTCAGTGGTCAGCTTCTCAAACAAGCCCTGGTCAAATGTGTGAGTCCTGGAAGACACCATGGATGACCAACTGGAGTCATCTGAGGATTCCTCAAAAATGGCCCTTGAACGTTTCTCGCCCTGGACCACGCAGGAATCCTCAGATTGGGTGCTCTCCACTGACAACTAACATGGAAAGCCAGAGGTCGAACGAGCCTCCTTAGTCGGGGCACCCACCTTTGCTATGGTGGTGGTGGCTCCGCTTTCAGGGGTGGAAAAGCAGATGCAGGGTGCACTTGCAATGTGTGGACTGGTGTGGGCAGCCCTGCTGCTTGCCAGGGGATCGATGGATACTGGAGTAAAGCCCTAACCCACCCTGTGATGGACCACCATTGCCAGAAGAGCTCCTCATAGCACTGGCACATCTTCCACTGGTGCCTCTCCTTGCCAGAGAATGAGGAGGTCAAAGAACATCAACAGCGATGCCTCCCAGTTAAGTGGACTGGAGCGCAGGAACGCCTCGACTGAGACCTCGACGCCGATCGTCGACCTGACAGTCGACATCGAGGGGAAGCTTCCGGCTGGTCATGATATACCACATACCTTGCTACATTCAATAAAAGAGGCTTCAGAGGTTCGACTGTCAGTGCAGCACTCTCCTGAAGTGACCTGGCCAGGCACACCAACTGGGCCACATCCTACTCAGTGAGGACGGGGGGAACCAAGGTCTGAGAGATCAAGTCCAAATTTTATCTGACAGTCGAAAGGCTCAAGGACGATCTCGACAGCCTGCTTGACCAGAATCAAGGTCAAAAAGCCTGACGGGGTACCAAGGAGCTCTTGACCCTAGCTTTGACCCAGGTCAAGGAAGTTGAGGAACCGGAAGTATATTGATCTCTCCTAGTCCCATGACAAGCATAGACAGCATTTGTATTTCTTTCTGTGGTGCACCAGAACCCCCCCCACAAAGTCTGGAGGGCTAGCCACATCTTACAGAATCCCTCTGTAAATGACCCTCCAATGCTGGACCCAGTCGTATGAAGGACAAGGAGGTGCCCACTGCAGCGGACGGTGTTTCCTCTTCCTTCTCGAAGATCGCAAAGCTGAGCAGATGACCCAGCAGCCACTGAGGCCTGACAGCAGCCTCTGGACCGGGTCTATAGCTCTTTCTCCAAAGGTCAGCTTAGGGTGAGCAGGTGCTTCCAATCCTCAATGGATTCTGGAAGCACTAAAAGGCGTGAGCCACACCCAGCCATGTGATGCTGCCCACCCATGCAGTATGGGCACATGTTGTGCAGGGTCAGTGACCGACATCTTTTGTCGGCACCAAATGCAAAACCTAAATCCCAGTTTGCATGGCTTAATTCTGTGATCTTGTTGAGAAGCGTCGAGGGAAAAGAAGAACTAGGAGAGAATATTTAGAAAAACTTCAATCACCAAAGTGCTAGAAAACTAAGCAGGAGCTGCAAAGGAGGGGACCAGTGGCAGCTCTACACCAGGGCCCGCCAGGGCACGTGCCCTGGTAAAAAAATGCTGTGCCCCAGTTGGTGCCCCATATGGTGCTGAGCTTCCCCCATAGTAACAATATATGATACATAGATACATAGACAGTGTCGGCAGATAAGGGCCTATGGCTCACCCAGTCTGCCCATTTAAGTCTGTAAGTTCAGTTTGTTTTCCAGGAAGTCTGTTGCCCCTTACCCCTGACCTCCAGAATTCCTTTATGTCTATCCCATGCATTCTTAAATCCCGTGATTGTTTCAGCCCCCACCACTTCCTCTGGCAGGGTGTTCCACTTACATAGATACATAGACAGTGTCGGCAGATAAGGGCCTATGGCCCACCCAGTCTGCCCATTTGAGCTTGTAAGTTCAGTTTGTTTTCCTAGAAGTCTGTTTCCCCTTACCCCTGACCTCTAGAATTCCTTTATGTCTATCCCATGCATTCTTAAATCTCGTGATTGTTTCAGCTCCCACCACTTCCTCTGGCAGGGTGTTCCACTTGTCCACCACCCGTTCTGTGAAGAAATTCTTTCTCATGTTTCCTCTGAATCGTCCTCCCTCCAACTTCATCCCATGCCCTCTAGTCCTGGAACATCTTTTTCGCTTAAAAATAGTGTTTTCCTGCACTCCTTTTCTCCCTGTAAGATACTTGTATGTCTCTATCATATCCCCTCTCTCCCTCCTCTCCTCCAGGGAGTACATGTTCAGTTCCTTCAACCTGTCTTCATAGGACTTGTGATGCAATCCATGCACCATCTTTGTTGCCCTCCTCTGAACCTTCTCTACCCTGTCTATGTCCTTACGTAGGTATGGTCTCCAGAACTGTACTATACTCCAGGTGGGGCCTCACTAGTGTCTTGTATAGTTGAATTATGACCTCCCTTTTCCTGCTGGTGATGCCCTCGCCTATACATCCCAGCATCCTATTTGCTTTACCTGATGCCTTGTCACACTGTTTCCTACCTTGAGGTCATCAGAGATGACAACCCCAAGATCCCTTTCCTGCTTGGTGCATGCTATATCCTCACCTCCAACTGATATATTGTGCCAGGGTTTTGTGTCTCATATGCATTATCTTGCACTTCTTGGCATTGAATTTCAACTGCCAAACCCTTGACCATTCTTCAAGTTTCTGCAGGTCCCTTCTCATTCTGTCTACACCCTCTGGTGTGTCTACTCTGTTACAGAGCTTTGTGTCATCAGCGAACAGTGAAATTCTGCCTTCTAGATCCTGCGCAATGTCACTGATGAAGATGTTGAATAGGACCGGTCCCAGCACTGATCCCTGTGGTACCCCACTGGTCACTCTTCCCTCTGTGGAGTGACAGCCATTTACCACCACCCTCTGTGTCCTGCCACCCAGCCAGTTACCTACCCACCACACTACTGTCCTGCCCACACCCATATTCCCCAGTTTGTGTAATAGTCTTCTATGTGGCACAGTGTCAAAGGCCTTGCTGAAGTCCAGATAGGCCATGTCCACTGCCCTCCCTGATCCACCTACCTAGTCACCCAGTCAAAATTCAATGAGATTGGTCTGACATGACCTCCCCTGGTGAAACCATGCTGCCTTGGGTCCTGTAGTCCATTGACAACCAGATGTTCCACCAATCTCTCCTTCAGAAGTGCTTCCATGATCTTTCCCACTACCGAGGTGAGGCTGACTGGTCTGTAGTTCCCTGCTTCCTCTTTGTTCCCGCTTTTGTATAAGGGACTACATCTGCTGTCCTCCAGTCTTTGGGTACCTCCCTGTTTCCAGTGACTGGCTAAACAGGATAGCCAGAGGTTCAGCCACCACCTCTCTTAGTTCTTTAAGGACCCTGGGTGCACCCCATCTGGCCCCATTGCTTGTCAACTCTTATTACTTCCAGTTCCTTCAGGACCCTTTTCGTGTAAAGGACTTGTGTCCATTCTGCACCATTCTCACCCCTTGTACTCCCTTCAGACCCATTCCCCCCTCTTCCTCAGTAAAGACTGAGCAGAAATACCTGTTCAATATGTCAGCTTTACTGTTGTCATCCTCCACGCGACTCCGTCCTCCCCTTCATCTCACTATCCCTCCCTTTGTCTTTCTTTTTCACTTATGTACCTGTAAAAGGTTTGTCCTTAACCACTGATTTTGCAATGTGTTCTTCTGTCTGAGCTTTGGCTTCCCTTACTGACTTCCCTGCCTCCCTTTGTTTCTCCTGGTACTTCTCCCTATCCCCTTCTGCCTGTGTCTTTTTGTATTGCCTGAATGCTATCTTTTTGGCTTTCACTTTCTTTGCTACCTCTTTGGAAAACCATAATGGTCTCCTCTTCCGTTTCCTCTTGCTAACCTGCTTAATGCATAATTCTGTTGTTCTTATAATCCCCATTTTAAATACTGCCCACTGTTCCTCAACCCCTGATTCCTGTCCCATTCCCTTTAATGCCTCTTTCAAGTATTTCCCATTTTCCCAAAGTCTGCCCCCTAAAATCCAGGATCGTGTTTTGTGTGGTTTGGTTCTGCTCTTTCTGTGATTTCAAACCACAATGACTGGTGGTCACTGTGCCCAGGTGCTCCCCCACTGTTACCCCCATCACACTGTCCCTGTTTGTGAGCAGAAGGTCCAGTATTGCCTTCTGCGGAGTTGGTTCCATGACCAGTTGCTTGAGGAAGGCACCCTGAAGGGTCCAGGATAAATCTGCTCCTAGTTGATGCTGCTGCTGGGATGCTCCAGTCCACGTCTGGAATATTGAAGTCTCCAACCAGTACTACCTCACCCTTGTCTGCCATCCTTTGGATGGCTAGCATCAACTCCTATCTGTTTCTTCCTCCTGGGCTGGTGGTCTACAGACCACACCTGTTGAGGATGGCTGGCCCCATTTTCCTTTCTAGCTTAACCCACAGTATCTCTCCCCATTTTGTTCCTCCTGGATCTCTGTGGCCCTTATGTCATTTTTCACATACAGTGCCACTCCTCCTCCCTGCCTGCTCTGTCTCTTCTGAATATGTTGTAGCCAGGTATGGCCATCTCCCAGTCATGGTTATCATTACACCAGGTTTCAGTGATGGCCACAATGTCCAGGTCTGACTGTACCATGACAGCCTCCAGATCTTCCATCTTGTTGCTAAGGCTCCTGGCATTTGCACACATGGCTTTCCATGATTTGACCTCCCTAGTCTGCTTCACTGTTCTACTCCAGCCCCTTCCTTGGTTGTCATTTATCCCTGGTTCTCCTTGCTGTCTGCCCTTCTGCTGAATTTTGCCCTTTTCTGCTTATCCACCTTTTGGACACTAATCTCCATCTTTTGCACACCGCTTTGCAGAGATAGCCACTCCTCTGGTTCACTGGTTCCACTGCTAGCTGTGGGGGGTGAGCAAGTAGGTACCCTCCTTGCTGGCCTGCCACCCCCTTTGCTAGTTTAAATGCTTGTCAATGTAGCATTTAAACTTCTTATTGAGTGCTTGGATTCCCCTCCAGGATGGATGCAGGCCGTCAGGCTTGAACAAACCTCCATCCCTCCAGGTGGGTCCCCAGTCACCAATGAATCCAAACCCTTCCTCACAGCACCAGTTCTTCAACCATGAGTTAAAGTTCCTGGTGCATGCACTCCTATGCTCTCCCTTGCCTCTCACAGGTAGTACTTCTGAGAAAGTGACAGAAGTATCTACTTGCTTGAGACCCTCCCCAGTTTCCTAAATCTTCCTGAACTTCCTTTGGTTCCCCATTTGCCAAGTCATTAGTACCTAGGTGGATAATGACATCCAGCTCACCCTCCTGTCTTGCCTTCCCAGTGATCCCAGTATCTTCCTTCCATCCCTCCATGCAGTGGCACCTGGTAGGCACCTCACCTCCCTGTCCTCTCCCTCCTGTGTTCCTAGCTGGATCCCTCTTCTGATGGAGTCCCCACCAGGATTCGCTTCCTCCTCCTCTGGGGTCCCTGCTTTCCCCACTGAGGTCACCTCCTTGGCTAACCTCCACATCCTTTCCTTCCACTTCTCTGGGTACCTCTATTTGGTTGTCCTCATTTGCCAGTGTGGCATATGAGTTCTTGAGAAGGAATAGGATCTGGGATGTGCCTCTGCCTGACTGCTCTAACCCTCCCTGAGCCCACTGTCATCCAAGTGCTCCTCGTTCTCGGCATCCTTTGAGGCAGCTGCATTGGACTGGGTGGTCCCTGGATGGGGTGATTGTACTCCTGACCCAGTTTACTTCCGCTCTGAGTCTGGTTACCTCATCCCGCAGTCCAGAAGATGCATGCAGATAGGGCAGCACCTCAGTGTCCAGAAGGTCTGCCTGAATATGCTGCACCACAGCCACTGCATTACTACTCCACATTATACTGCAATTCCACAACTTGTCTGCTACTGAAACTCTCTTAGTTCTCTTTTTATTAATTTACAGTACTAAAAATCCTGTAACTGATCCTCAGATATTTTTTTTTAAGGAAAAAGAAATCAATAAATAAATAAATGAGTCGAAACACTTGTCGTGCTGAGGGTGGGCTTCTTCCTCCTTAGGCCCCTCCTACTTCACACCTCTTACTATACCCTGTGTTTAGCTCCTGTCAATCACTTGTCCACCACCCGTTCTGTGAAGAAATTCTTCCTCACGTTTCCTCTGAATCGTCCTCCCTCCAACTTCATCCCATGCCCTCTAGTCCTGGAACATCTTTTTCGCTTAAAAATAGTGCATTCCTGCACCCTGTTCCTCCCTGTAAGATATTTGTATGTCTCTATCATATCCCCTCTCTCCCTCCTCTCCTCCAGGGAATACATGTTCAGTGCCTTCAACCTGTCTTCATAGGACTTGTGATGCAATCCATGCACCATCTTTGTTGCCCTCCTCTGAACCTTCTCTACCCTGTCTATGTCCTTACGTAGGTAAGTGCCCATATCAGTGCCCTGGCTGCCATCTGTTGTGCCCCAGCTGTGCCCTGGTAACCATTTGTGGCTAGAGCCGCTAGTGGAGGGGACATGTTCTTCCAGTACAAAGAAAGATATAATATCATGGGGCAGAGTCTGGGAATATATGTGGGTGGTAGGAGAATCTTAGCTTAAAGATGACGGATGGAAAGCCTGTTCCAGTGAAACTGCCAGAGTGTAGATAGTGAACTGTATCCACGCCCCTATAAACTTATTTTTCTAAAGAATACATGCTTGAATCTCATTTCCTATTGACAGATGTGAGTTTACTTTTGGTAGACTTTTTTTGTACTACATATGGATCTTTTCCAGGATGCTCTTGGGCTTGTTACTCAGCACGTTTTTTTTTTTTCTTATGCTGATGTAACCTCCCACCAATAATGTATCAAAAAGAAGGGGATACTGATTTGGAATCATGTTTATTTATTAAGATTTATTCCTATTTGCGATTTTCTCTTGTCCCCTGATCGTACATTTCTGAATTGAGTTTACTTTTTAAATGCACTACAACAAAACGTAAAAATAAAATTTCAACCCTCTAATAAAGTTTGCATGTCAGGGTTTTAAATAATTGATTAGCAGTTTTTTTCCTGGGACAATACTAACTGTTCAGAAAGTATTTATATAGGTTTTATAGAAGAGTTATGTTTGTTAAACACAGTGAGGCAGGTGCATTTTCACAATGTTTTAGCCTTTCATGAGCAAAACGCTAATCAATTTTTATAGTTAAATAAAACCCTGCATGGATGGGCAAAAGGTCAAGGACAACACAGCCAAACGGTGGTGTAATGCCCAAGGGAAAGCAAACATCTGCAGTAGAATATTTTCAACTGAAATCTTGGAAATGAGACATGCATGATGTTTTAAATTATTTGTTTAAATGTATCCTCAATATGTAAGTTCACAAATTCCATTTCAATAAACAATTCCAGAACCAAATGCGACATAACTTCACATGCAAACACTGAAACTGCCACAACATTTTAACATTAAATTACTAATCAACCAAACTGAATATATGGTTTCTATAATAAGCCACTTCTGTTTGAGAATCTCTGAAAACAGACAGAAAATGTTCAGACTACTAAAGTTTCCAGTATGGTTTAAATAGCCCAGGTTCCTCACTAACACATTCTTTTGTCCATGCTTTACATCATTATTAATTAAAAAAGGATTTAACTATAGTACATTTTGTATGTTTCATTGTTATGCTGTTTTGTGTATTCATTCAACTATTCATTTATTTATTGTTTTAACAGAAAAGACACAGTGAGCTGAGAACAGCTAATTTCCAGAGAAGTTCTGGGGAAGGGTACAAGAGAAAATAAGAATGCAAAAAAAGCATCAATGACAAGCCAAAAGCATACCAAAGTAAACAGCAGACATAAAAAAGCTAAAAGCATACAATAAAACAGAGCTAATATACAATGATATGCAAAACAGGTATAGCACAGCTGCACAAGGCTGCTCAAAGTACAATGGGCATTGTACTGTAAACAATGTGGGGTGGGCTGTGCTTTGCAGAGCCTAAAACAGGGACGGAAGCAGTAACGTGCAGATTAGGAGGGAACGGTTTAACAGTATCATGTACTGTATGTGAGCAGCTAGGGCTTTACATGTACAGTACCATGGAAGGGTCAGGAACAGACATGAGAGATTTAAGCATTGAGAACAGCATTTGGGGCACAGCGGGAGGAACAGTATGTTAACTGTAAAGTGCTCTGAGGTATTTTGAAGGGCACTATACAATATAAATAAAAAGTTAATCTAATCCATTTATTGTAATAAATCACGATAGCAAAACAGAATACATGTTACGTAATCAACCTGGCAGAGAAATTAGGCTAATACCGTATCTACAATATATATTCTTAATCGTCAATATAAATGGGTTACTCACCTGTAACAGTCGTTCTTGGTATATGGTTCACATCCACACATTGGCAGTTTTTCCATAACAGCTGATTCGCCGGAATGTCTTTAAGCAAAACCACTCCCACCACCCAGGTGGTATATTCCTCTGTTCTGCCCTGTGAGGTCATGTCTTCGCACGGTGAAAGCAGGGATCTGTGTGCCACTTGCCAGGGGTGGTCAGGTAGGTGATATGGATGTGAACCATATACCATTCCTAGAACTAAGGTTACAGGTGAGTAACCTATTTTTCTAGGAGTGTGGATGTGAGTCACTTACCCACACATTGGCAGACTTGCAGCAGTTCTCCATGAGGAGGGGGCAAGGCACACACACCTATTGGGCAAACAGCTGGAGAAACGAGGTCCCAAATGCAACATCCCAACAAGACTCAAGGATGATGCAGTAATGGTAAATGAAGGTGTGTGCTGACTTCCAGGTGGCATCCCTGCAGATCTCCTGGATAGGGATGCCCCTGAAAGCAGCCACTGAGGCAGAGGTGTGTCTGGTGGAATAAGCCCTGAGCCCTACAGGAGGCTCCCTATCAGCCAACCTGCCATCAGTCCTCTTAGGTGCTGGCTTGCCAGGCATGGCTTCAGTGTATGTCACAAACAGCTGGCGAGCCTCACCCCATATTCCAGCCATGCATGCAACGTAACAGGAGAGTGCCGGTTACGGGTCCAAGGTATGGAGCCTGTGGTCGGCCTCCAAAGATGGATTCATGAAGAAGATTGGGAGGTTCACCACTTCATCACCTAGTTAATGTGGAACCCTGAGAAAACCTTCAGGAGGAACTTCGGGAGAGGACGACGGACAGGGAAGACCCGAAACAAAGCCTCCCTCTAGAGTGCCTGGAGCTCACTGATCCTTTTAGCTAAAGTGACAGCAACCAGGAAGGCTGTCTTCCATGACAGGTGTGACATTTTTACATCTGTGAATAGGCTCATGAGGCTTGCCCATGAGCAGAGTAAGAACAAGCAACAAGTCCCAAGGTGGTGGAGGTTCATGCACATGCGGGGCAAGTGGTCAAGGCCTTTAAAAAAGCACACGACCACCTTCTCCTGTGCCACTGTCAGCACACCAGCCCACAACCGGTATGAAGAAATGGCTGCCAGGTGCTCCTTAAGGGCCGTCAATCACAGTCCCATCTGGAACAGGGACTAGAGGTACTCCAATATACTAGCCACAGGGCAGGCAAGTGATCAAGCTCTTTGCCCAGACATCAAATGGAAAACGTTTCCATTTAAAGGCAGAGCGCTGGCCAATTTCGACTCTTTTTAAGAGGCTCCACAATGTGAAGCACATTCTCCAAAAGATCCAAAGCCTAAACTCTAGCTACTCAGGAACCAGGCTGTGAGATGCAGAGATTGAAGGTCCAGATGCACAATCTTCCCCTGTTGTTGGGCCAGCAGATCTGGGTGAAGAGGCAACTGCCACCGGGGGTATGCTACTGAGGCTGAGGAGATCGAGGTACTAGAACTGGCGAAGCCAGTCTGAAGCAATCGGGATCATCCATGCCTTGTCATTCTGTACCCTGATCACCACCTTGTGGATCAGGGTAAAGGGAAGAAAGGCATACAGGAGGTCTGGGGTCCAGGGCCTTGTGAAGGCATCCCCACAGTGTTCCAGACTGTGGGGGCAGGTACAAAACAGCCTTAATTTTGTGCTCTCCCAGGAGGCAAAGAGAACCACCAGAAGGGAGCCCCACAGGGAGAACAGGTTGCTTACCACCTCCTCATGAAGAGACCACTCTTTTGACATCTTGCCCCCCCGGCTGACAGTGTCTGCCAGCTGACTGTCTGCTCCTGTAACATGACTCACCAACGATCTGCACCCAGGCTGCGCATGAGGATCTGGGTGTGGAGGGCCTTCTGACATAAAGGAAGGGTGTGCATGCTGCCCTGCCTCTTCAGGTAGAACATGGACGTGGTGCTGTCCTCTGGACTTGCACAAACTCACCCCTGACTAGAGAAGCAAATGCTATCACAGCTAGCTGCACTGCACAGCGCTCCAGTAGGCTGATGTGGTGACAGGACTCCCAGGACACCTGAAGGCTGAATGAAGAGGCCAGCTCCATGAGAGCTCTTGCCCTTTCCAGGGGAAGGAAGGCGCTTGCTTTCACCATATCCAGCTCTGCCCCTATGAAGGTGAGGAGCTACACTGGTTCGAGAACTGACTTTGGTAGGTTGAGAAGAAATCCTAAAGAAGTGAGCACTTGCACATGTGACTTGACTTGGTCTGGGGACTGGCCCACTATGAGCCAGTCATCCAAATATGGAAAAATGGAAATCTTTTGTCTTCTTAGGAAAGCAACAACTACTGCCAGGCCACTTTGTGAAGACCCTTGGGGCTGAGGTTAAGCCAAAGGGCATTGCTCTGAACTGATAGTGGCCTGAGGGCAACTCAAACCTGCGGTACTTTCTGTGTGAGCACCTGATGGGAATGTGAAAGTAGGCATCTTTGAGGTCCAGGGAGGCTAGCCAGTCCCCTGACCTTAGAGAGGGAAGGGTAATTCCCAGAGTTATCATCTTGAACTTTGGCTTTAAAAGATGTTTGTTCAGATATCTTAAGTCCAGGATGGGTCGCCACTCTCCTGTCTTTTTGGGGGTTAGGAAGTACCTGGAGTACAGTCATTTGCCCCAGTGTAGGGTAGGTACTCTCTCTATAGCTCTTAAAGCTAGGAGAGAAGAAACCTCTGCCTCTAGGGCAAGGGTTTCTGAGAGATTTGCAGGTGGAAAAGATCTGGCTCTCATCTTTGGAAATTTTTTGAAGCTGAGAACCGGTCCCTGGCTTACTACTTCCAGGACACACCTGTCTGATGTAACAGACATCCAGCCCTGGACAAAGTAAGCCAGCCTGCCCCCTACTGGGATAGGAGAGTCGACCCGGGCAGACCCATCAGGGTGTCTGCTTGGCAGGGGCTTTAGGCTGAGGGGTGGATGCAGGCCTGCTCATCCCCCTTCTGCCTCTCCCTCTGAAGAACCCCTTCTGTGAAAAGGAAGAAGAGGCCTGTGCTTGGTAAAAAGGCCTTTAAAAAGGTCTGCCGCTAGACTGCTGCCTTTGAGGAGTTGCCTGCCTTTCCTTGGCCTGAGCACTCCTGTAAGTGGTCCTGTATTCGTCCATTTTCTTCATGTAATTCTCTGTCTGCTCCCCAAACAGACAATTACCCACTACAGGAAAATCCATGGCCTTAGCCTGGGTATCCTGTGAAAGGCTAGTACATCTGAGCCAAGCCATTCTCCAAAGAGCCACAGATGTAGCCATGACTCTTGATGATACATCATTGGAGTCCGCAGCAGCATGAAACTGAACTTTTGATGCCTCAATCCCATCTGCAGCCACCTCCTCCAGCTCCTTGGCAAGCTGGGGGGAAGCCTGTTTAGCCAGTGCCAGTACAGTGTCCCACCTTGACTTCTAGTACCTGGCTGTACAGGCCATATAATTCACCTCCCTGAGTCCCAAGGAAGATGCCATGTACTGCTTCTTTGCCATGGCATCAATCTTCCTGGAGTCCTTGTCTGGGGGGTGTGATGCCAAGGGAATGCTTGCCTTATCACAGGCAGCAGCCTGTACAACCCCAACATGGCTGCACTGCTGATAAAGGAACTCCGTATCTGAGCCTGAAAGAATATACCTCTTGTCCATTCTTCTATCCACAGAAGGCATGGAATTGGGAGACTTAAGAATTTTTTGTGTCCGTTTCCCAAAAGATTTGTGGAGGGGAATAGACAGTCTCCTGGACTCTGGGATGTCCATTATCTCTACATAGATAGGCTCCTCCTGATCCTCCACTGCCTCCTCCACAGGAAGCTAGAGGGTATCAGCCACCTTTCTGTAGAACATGAAGTGCGAAGGGGACTCAGAAAGCCTAGGAGGAGAAACACCTGAAGGTCTGTCTGGGGAGATGTCTGGGTTAATAGGCACATCCAGACTTTCACCATCACCATATTCATCTTCCAACTCTCCCTCCTCCTCAAACTCCAGTTTATAAAATTCTTCCAGGGTATAATCTTGAACTGGGGAAACCGACCAAACCAAGCCCCTGCCAAAAGGTGCCGGATCAGTCGGAACCAGACGAAGCGATTCCTCAATACGAATCGCTTTGGCTATTTCTTCAGCGGTCGGAGTATGAGATTCTGGATCCGAACCGGTCGATTGTCTTTGCGTTTTCTTTTTGTCGGAACAGATTCCTCGGAATCGTCTCTCCTTTTGCCCGAAGTATCGCCCTGGTCAGAGGGCACTCCTTCTGGTTCGGTCAGAACCGAACTGGGCTGGCCATCCGGTCAGCGGACTTCTCGGCCTCCCTTTCCCTCAGTCTACCTAATCTCTTTTCAAGGGTAGATTTGGGAAAATTTTTACAAATTTGGCAGTCTGAATTGAGGTGGTCAAACCCCAGACAATAAAGACAAGTGGTGTGGGGATCGGCCTTAGCAAAGACCTCCCCACACTCACTGCAGTGTTGAAACCCAGTGGGCCCGGTTTTTTTCTTGGGTTTCTCGAACACTTGGCCAACCTAATCAAACTTACCTTTTTCGGCAACGCCGAGCCAAGACTCCCCTATCGGTTTCTGACCGTGTCACGGGTCTTGGAAAAAAACGTACTAAAACCCTTTTTTTTTTTAGAACTGATATGGACCGGTAACCACACACTAAAGTAAAATACAAAATTTACCTGAATGATCGGTTCGGCCGAACCGATCCACACTTTTTACAAGTTCCACACAGAATACAGAAACAAAACCTATCTAGTACTCCCGGTACCACAAATACAGACTTGAACCGACTATGCGGAAACTAAATTTCGGTAGAAAACCGACCAAAAACCGACACTTCAACCAACTTCGAACCGAGCTGCAGAAGAAATCTCCGGAGCGACTGTTCAGTGAGGCGGAGTAAAGAATCTGACGGTTGCAGTTCAAATTACAACAGGCAGAGACATCAATCGAGCTTGAGATGAACATTCTATGCCCTGCATAGAGAAGTTAACCCATTGTTCTCCGGGGCAGTTTAAAGGCTGGGGTTAACTGCACTTGTCAGAATACAGCAAGACTTCATGTTGTTTGAAAATCTCAAATGCCTGATCAACCGGTGTTGAGGTCATCAAGCCTGAATGGGGTACTGTGGAGATACCGACCCACCCCTCAAACCAAATGTGGCTCAGCCAAAGCTGAGTGCTCACGAGTCTTTGAGCAGTCAGAGGAGTGGAGGGAGCAGGAGAAGCATGCGCTCTCCTGGTCCCACGACCGATGGCAATGTTTCTTGTTTCTATGCCTTTTACCATGGCGGGCAAGGCTCTCCGTGAAGGTCTGGAGGGCCCAACATATATCACAAAACTCCTCAGTGAAGGATGTTCCGAAGCTGGCCCCAGCCAGCAGCAGCGCTGAGGCCAATGAGGCTTCCATAGTTGCATGTTGAGTCACTGACCCCACCGCAGCAGAGGTCAGCTTGCAGCCACCTTCCACCCACAATTTTGCATCTTGGTCAGTTGGTGGAGGAGAAGACACGACTTATGGTCTTCAAGCAATGATGGTAGTAGCATCATCTGACAAAGTTCACAACCTGTGACATCCTGTGCCGTCCCTAGGCAGTACAGTACAGGAATTAAATGTTTGGGTCTGTCCGCAACATCTTCTGCTGGCACTTAACACCGTTTGAAGTCAGAAGCAGGCTTTGCTTCCTCTTGCAATGAGAGTGATGCTGTGGAACATACTCAAAAGTCAAAAGTTGGAGAAAAGTCAGCAAGTTTGCCAATGGTGCACTCACTCAATAGGTCCTACAACATGTGGAGCTGTGATAGAGGAGACTGAACTCTTCCAGTGGAAAGGAAGATTTGACGTCATGTGGTGGAGCAGAGGATATACCACTCAAGCGGCGCGAGGAACTTTCCTTAAAGATGTTCCGACGAATCAGCTCTTAAGGAAGAACTGTCAATGTGTGGATAAGTGAACCATATACAAATCCATAGAAAGAACAGCTGCTCACCATAACTGTGAATCTTCAAGAGAATCTCCCCCCACTGGACCACACCTTCGGAAATGTAAGCCATCAGCATCAGGACCACTCAGAAACGTTTGCCAGCTGGGGCCACCCACAATAACATACAACATTTGCACCTATAAAGTCTGGGTGATCCCCTTGCTCCTTAGTTCTCTGCCAGAGATAAGCTCAGAGGGCCTCTTACCATGAGGAACCAAGAGATTACCAATACCAGGCACACAAGGAGAAGCATGCGACTAGCAACAGGAGACCCATATGGACACCTTCTGCAAAGACAGTGGTATTGCCCACCAGCTCATACCTCAGACAGGGGGAAGAAGGGTGGGTGTGCTGTGCCCCAATGGAGGAGATTCTCTTGAAGATCTACTGTTACAGTGAGTAACTGTTCTGTGTTCACTGATGATATCTACTCCACTGGGTTACACCTTTGGAACAATTTCCAAGCAGTAGACATAGTACACAGACAGGATGGCAAATATGAAATCAAGACAGAAGGCCTTGCCAGACAGCAAGACCAAAGCCAGCATGTCTGCATGAGATGATTTCCAGACTGTAGTGCTTAGTAAAAGTAAGTACAGTGCTCCATGTGGCAGAAGTAGAAATATCAGCACAGACACACCCTGGAAACAGGCAACAGAGTGGGCCTTACCTCATGTAGAGTGGCCACACACAGCACCAGGAAGTTCCTTACTATATTTCCTATAACAAAACGTAATACAACTGGCCAGCCGCTTGGATAGGCACTGCACAGCCACAGGTACACCCTCTCTCCCAGGGGTGAATGAGATAAAAAGCCAAGAGGACTTTCTGCAGTTCTTTGTGGAATCCAGTTAGAAACACAGTGTTCTATGTATGTCAAGGGAATGAGATACAATGGATTACTAAAATAATAGGGTCTACACATACAAAAAGTACAATAAAAGGACAACACAGGTCAGAGATATGTGATATTCAACCTAAGTCAAAAAACTTTGACAACTGAAGAGCACAAGGTACTAAATTTGGGTCTCTCATTTTCAATTTCAAAACATGTTGACTGTTTCTAGGTAGAGGCAGATCTACAGCGGTTCATTAGAAACCTGAGGTTACAAGCTCAATCTGCATGTATAGAACAATGCAATCAAGAAAAAAAAGAGAGTTAAAATTTGCAATAGGGATTAGATCAACCTCCATGCCAACAATAGGCAACAATAATGCATTAGAAACATACACTGAAACAGTTGAAAAACAAGTGAAAGAGGAATTACAAACAAGAAATAAAAGAACCAGGTTCAACTTAAACAAGGCTGAAAGAGAAGCACTATAAAATTTAGAAAATGACAAATCACTAATAGTTAAGCCCACAGACAAAGGGGGAGCCATAGAAATTCAAAGCACTGAGTAGTATAGAGAAATGTGTCAGACTCTGCTGCATGTGGAAGAGAATTCCGAGAAACTCAACTCATACCTTCTGCCACGCATAAGATCAGAAATCGAATAATTCATAGAAGAAATTACGTACATAAACTGGCTAAAAGGATGGGAAGGAGATATATTAATAGCAGAACATCCGAGAATGCTGCTATTTTATGCGCTTCCAAAAATTCATAAAAATGAATCACAACCTCCTGGTAGACCTATATCATCAGGTATAAGATAAATACTTGAGCCACTACCTAAATACATTGATTACTATTTGCAACCACTCATAGAGGGGATACCCATATACATAAAAGACACCACACACATGCTACATTTGAGAAAAGATCATAACACAATAATTATTGAGGACTGCATACTAGTTACAACTGAAGTGAAAGAACTATACACTTCTATTCCACAAACAGAAGGGATACAAGCGATGGGACAAATTCTTGATACTAGGCCACTAGGTTCGAAACCTAAAATCCAATTGCTATAGAACATGGCAAAGATAGTTCTATCTGAAAACTACTTCAAATCTGAAGAACAATACTATGGACTGATCAGAGACAGCTATGGGGAGCACCATGGCCCAAAGTCATGCTAGTGCATACATTTATGCATTTGAGAAACAGTACATTTTTATCTACAACAGAAGAAGGCAACATGTATGCCAGAAACATATTGTTCTGGTGACGTTTTAGTGACATTTTTCTCCAATGGAAAGGAAGTGGAGAACAATTAAAGGACTTTCAGGAGTTCCTGAATACTAGAAATCAGAACGTATCTTTTACCTTTAACAGTAGCAATCTAAAGATTTATTTTTTCAATATTACTATCTTTAAGAGGGAAACAGAATTAGAAACTAAACTGTACAGAAAACATACAGACAAAAATTGTTTACAGGGTTTTATTTAACTCTAAAAATTTATTAGCGTTTTACTCATATAAGTGCTAAGACGTGAAAATGCATAGCACTTACCTTACTGTGTTTAACAAACATAACACTTCTAGAAAACCTATATACTTTCTGTACAGTTAGCATTGTCCCAAGAAAAAACTGCTAATCAATTATTTAAAACCCTGTACAACTTTGCACGCCTCTAGCGTTCATCCTGAAACACTAATAGACAGTATCCATATTCACAACTATTAAGGGCAAATAGGAACTGCAGTCAGAAAAGAGACTACAGGAAAGAACAAGGGGACATAATAGTCAGGTTTAGAGACAGAAACTATAAGAGAAAAACATTAATAACAGCCAAGAGAAAAATATCAATCACCACCGGAGAACGAGCACTTATGCCCAAAGAAACAACTGAAGGGGCATTCAAGAAAGTGACATTTAGTACACAGCACTCTGTCTATATGCCACAGATTAGAGCAGTCATTTTTAACAACTGGAAGATTTTAGAAGACAACCCAACAACAACAGAAATGTTTTCATCAAAGCCCTTGGTCACCTCAAAGAGAGTATCAATCATAAAAGATAAATTAGTGCATACACAGCACTATGACAAACCCACACAGGGGAATCGGCTTCTGTTGGGGCCATTAAAAATGGAATGTTTACATGCGGTAGATGTGTGGCATGCGGACACACATCAAAGAGGACAGTATTTTAACACCCACACATGGGAAAGGAATACAAAATAGGACCACACATTAGCTATAACACAGTAGGAGTAGTATATGCACTTCAATGTCCATGTGACTGCTTGTACGTTGGCAAGACCTCAAGGGAATTAAAGACAAGGATTTCAGAACATAAACGCAGAATTCGCAACGACGACAAAAAATCCCCAATAGCTAAGCATTATGGGAAGAGGGGACATACAGCAGTCCAGATAAGATTCTGGGGGCTAGAACATGTCCCAGAGTTAACAAGAGGTAGTGACTATAATAAAGACATAGAAAGCAGGGAAATGGTGTGGATTTATGAATTGAGGACCCTAAACAGAGCATGGGGCTTGAATAAGGAAGCCTACTGGTGAGTCCCTCACCTATAGTTTCCTACTGGCACACTCAGGATACTGTCTGCATTTAGTGTGTGTACTGAACAGACAGCAGCAACGATTTATTGCTGCAAGTTAGAATGTAAGATACAATAACACTTAAGCCGGGGAGCTATACGGACTTCATTACAAACAAAAAGCACCCACTAAAAAGGCTGTTCAGTTCACTTAGAAGGAGATCTAAGAGAGTGGCAAGAAACATCTCTATGATAGTTTGGATAAATCCATAGGAAGAGATTATATATATATATATATATATATATATATAAATAAATAATGAAGAATTTTAGCTTAACAAACTTTTGAAATTAGCAGTAAAAAGTATGAGACGTCCCAAATAAAAGCTGAGACAGATAATCATAACAGATACAGAATCTCTAACATACTACACAATAATGTTCAAGTCAGAGAGCCATCAGGACACCAGAGCAAATAAGATTTATAAGATCTAACCACTCAAAACACCTTCTAGGTTATTCTACATGGTCAGTTGTGAGAATGAGGGAGAAAAAACTTTATGGCATTATCGACAGACTCAGGCAGAGTCTTAGTTTGCAAAATAAAGAACCTGCAGAAAAGGAAAAAACTTTTGAACCCTCTCATTAACACAGATGATGGCCTGTATACCAGCCTTAAGTGCCCGTGAGAGAGCCACTGTTGCTTAGACAATGGCATCACCACAGTCATGCATGACGACACACCCCAAGTCATCACATGACTCCCACAGTACAAGAGGCTTCGGCTGCGACTTCCTGGTTGCTGCCAGAACTGATCACCACACAAAGATGCAGTTGCATGGAAAAGAGCTCTGAAAGTAAGCGAATACTTCAGCATTAAACAAGCATAATACCGACAGTCAGAGAACCATTTACTGCTGAGCAACAGCAGTTGCGCTGTAGAGAGTGATGTTTAGCACTTCTAGTTTGAATGAAACGGAGTAGCATTTAACAGATGAAATGTTTTACAAAACCAGCAACAATTGCAGTGAGCGCAAGGAAACCTGAAAATAGAAGCAGAGTTTGAACTGCGCATTTTACACTCAGCGCTCAAGGTTGAGTGCAGCCATTTTTAATAGAATTGAATATAAAATGACAAATTAATACAGAAGGATTGAAAATGCTTAACAGAATTTCCCTTTACTAAATAAATACTGAACAACATAAGCAAGGAACCAAAATCCTGAGCAAAATTTGCACTAACAATAAGGTAAACAACGATGAAGAGAGAAGTGTCTACCATAACCATAACAGTAGAACCACAGAATGGTTTATTCAAAAATGTGAAATCTTTTTTCAGAAACTGAGAGAACTACTGTAAGTGCAAGAAAAATCTAAAGTAATGTTTGAACAGCACACACAACAAACAGCGTTCAAGGTGCAGTGGCGTCCCCCAGGATGAAACCCACTTTTAAAGCACTCTGCAGTATGCTGCAGCAGACCTACTGAATACAGCAATGTAATTTCAATGGCAATTAGTCCCTTTTGTGTTACAGGACACTGTGGCATTCATTTCATCCTGGCAGTGTCACATTTTCCTGCATGACAAAAGGGACTAATTGCCATTGAAATTACATTGCTTTATTCATCAACAGCTTACCCTCTAATTGCCCAGCACACTCAGTACTATATGCTGATGATGCGGTCATCTCAGTATCTGGCAAACAGCTGACCACAATCACCGCTGAGCTGCAAGATAACTTCCATGGAGTTGAGCAATGGTTTGTTAGAACAAACTGCTGCTCAATTATAAAAAGACGAAGCGCATGCTCTTCACTTTCCCTCAGAGGAAAAAAAAGTTCGGCCCACTCTTGATTCATAGCTCCAAGGGAGACACTCTGGACCAAGTATCCACCTTCAGATATCTAGGTGTTCACCTAGACAACACCCTCATCTTCTCTAAGCACACTGTCTATGTGGTCAAAACGGCTAACACAAAACTGAGCGTCCTATATCACCACAGACAGTCCATGACCCCGGACGCCTTAAAGCTAGTTACACACTGCTCAGTATTATCCACCGTAGACTATGGACTCATCGTCTAGGGCACTGGCTCTCTCACCGCATTAAAGAGGGTCATGACACTACTCAACAATGCGTGCTGTCTGGTCCTTGGGGTAGACTATCTCACACATACCTGCTCCCTATACAAAGAAACTGAATGGCTCCCCTCAAATCAAGGGCCCAGTACCAGACTTGCTGGTAAAAAAATCCTTATTTGGCCAAACCCGACTCAACCTCCTCCATGTTCAAATATGGGCATTCCAGTGTCAACACCGGAAGTGCAGCTAAAGGTGGGCTCCTAGCGCCTTTCAAGCACACCACACTGGCTCAGAGATCCAGCTCACATCAAGGACCTAAATGGTTCAATGATCTACCCTGAGCGTTCCGCAACTGTAAAAAACGTAGTCAATTCAAATCTGGGCTCCACTCGCACCTTGTACTTGAAAATGCTTGTTCCTGCAATACGTAACTCTAGTTAGCCTAAAGACTCGCAATTAACATGCCACCAACTACCTTCAGCCAATCCCCATTCCACCTTTACCACCCCTCCCACACCTGGCCTAACCCCCCTTTACCTCCCCCCACCCACACTTCTCTGCCCTACCCATCTGACTATACCATAGCAATGCCTTCTCTGGCTGCTTCTGCTCCTCCTCCCACTTCAGCTGGAGGCCTCCTCCAACCTTAATACCTGGCACTTACACAAGGGCTGTACCACACTAAGTGTTGTTTATTGCTGCATCCTTTAAGTTGTAACTCTGCGTTCATTTGAAATCATGTAATATTCTTGTTCTTTGTCAACAACTGTGATCCAGTAAACAAATCTTATTTGATGACTATCCTCATACTTGATGAGTAACCAAGGTATTGTATTGTACTGTACTGTCTCTCTCTGACTTGGAACCTTTGCAAACAAGCCCCGGCTCAAAGGTATTAATCAGAATCTGAAATAAATAAATCCCGTTAAAAACAACCTTTTTATCTACCCCTTGCCCTCCTTCAAACCGAGAAGCTTGGCCAGTTTAAAAAAGGTCTTCGGACACGCCTGGCTGACACCAACCACTGTCAATGCAATCCCGAAGCCCTGACCATCCTTCTGTCTCTAAGTCCTCTGCTCCTGCCTTCCCCTACTTGCTCCCCACCCTTAATCCCTACTCTGCCCGCTTTGCTCTCCACCAGGACAAAGCCAACTACCGACTGCTAACTACCTTCCTCCATCTCTAGAGGAAACTGTGGGCACCTCACTCGTCCTCTGCTTCTAGCCTCTTCTCCTACATCCTCCCACCCCAACTCACTCTAACTGACAAATGCCATCCCAGGTTGCAAACTCTGTACTACAAGCACTTAGCAACAAACAGACTGTTATGACTCCCTCATACCAACAGAAATATGTGTTACTGTCAGCAGTTTAACTACTTAAAGTACTGTATTGTGACCTAATCCAATCTTGATATGTTGCAACTACCTAAACTACTCCACTTGTACTTTAATTGTTCATCATGGGTTGTCATGTGTTTTCTTGTCTGTCTGTTTGTACCTACTCGATATGGAGCCTTTGTAAAACAGCCTCCGGGCTCAAAGGTTGTAATTCCGAAAACTGAAATAAATTAATAAAAAATTATCTAATATCAGTGACTAGCAACCAGCAAAGAAGAATCTGTGAAGAGACTGCATCAGAGATGCAAATGGGAATGGATTTATCAGTGCTAATCTGTACACCACCACCCCTGCTGGAATGACGGCAAGGTCCAAAGAAGCATAAACCAGACAATTCCCGATCACAGCAGGAGGACCTATGGCTGAAACGTTGACTCTGGAGTGGTAAGGAAATGAGTGTGATGAAGTAGTAGTAGTAGTAAAATTTATTTATATAGTATATCACCATTAGGACAATTTACGCCCTATTTGCAAGGTGTACCTGTGCAGTAAACAAACAAATACAAATTTCCACACTTTACAATAACACTGACATTACATATTTAGTTGTATAATCAATAATTTAAACACACAACACTTAGCAAAATGTCAGTAAATTGTTACAGCAAGTAATTAAAGTACAACAAACCACAGGTAACATTTTGATACTATTACACTATCGGTTACACATACATGGAAAGCTAAAATGCCGTCTAGCCTTTATTTTAAAACTAGATTTGGGAAGGTCCAAATTTCTTAAATCTGGGGCAATGCATTCCAGGTGCTGACTACACTAAATTCAAAGGTCATCTTACCAGATTTATTAAAGGTCCTAGGCTGTATCAAATCCCTAGCCCTGTGTTTCCCTTAAGTTTGAAAAGTGTTTAGGTATTAAATTTCCACTACTAGGTATTGAGGTGATACATTTCTAAACACACTCCATACAAGATTTACCCAGATACTTTTATGCTTTAACTCGAGTGATTGCTACCCAGATTTTTATACATAATACAACAGTGAGTAGAATAACTACACCTCAAGACAAATCTTGCCAGTCTGTTGTAGAGGTGATCCAGTTTTCCCAGTTGCCATGATGGACCTGTTTAGAAAGACCAGCACTCGCGGATCTATCAGGGCCAGACTAAGGCAACCTTGGGCCCTAGGCCCAAGAGAAATTTGGGACCGCACTCACCACAACCATGACCCTTCACCATGACTGTGCCCCATTGCTGTGAATGCACCCTTTTGCCATTGCATATCAGTTACTGAAACTTGAAGAAAAACAGAAACATAGTAACATAGAAGTCAGCAGAGAAAGATCTCTTAGCCCACCTAGTCTGCCCTATTTTCCCTACCTACTGTGCCACCGCAGACCCTACTTGCTCTGTGGTCTTCACCCCCCTTGCCTTATTTCTAAGTTCCCCTTTGTGTCTATCTCATGCATGCTTGAATCCTGTTACTATTTTAGCACCCACCACCTCCACTGGGAGGCTATTCCAGGCATCCACCACCCTTTCTGAGAAAAAGTATTTCTTCATATCTCCTTTGAGTATCCCCCTCCAGTTTCATAGCATGACCCTTTGTCCTTGAGCATCTTTTTCTATGTAAACTGCTACCTTCATGTACCTTTTTAATACCTGTAAGGTATTTGAATGTTTCTATCATACCCCCCATTCCTCCTTTCCTCCAGAGAGTACATATTTAATTCCTTGAGTCTTTAATCCTAGGGCTTCTGATGTAGGCCCTGCACCATTTTGGCTACCCCTTTCTGTACTGCCTCCACCCTATGTCCCTCCATAGATGTGGCCTCTCAAACCGGACACAGTACTCGAGGTGGGACCTCACCATCGATTTATACAAGGATAACACTATCTCCATCTTTCTGCTGGTTATGCCCCTCCCAATGTTCTTACTGTCCCTCAAAAGTGGCATAAAACATAAATAATCTAACTAAAATGCTTCAAAATTTATGAAATTTCAGTATGAAAAAATAACAGTCTGAGTTTTGATCATTTGGATAACATAACTGATAACTGGCCTGGTTAAAAAAAATTGGGATGTGAATTGTCATGATGTGCATGTCTCCAAATGCCCCCCCCAAACACACACCTGTATGTGCCTGCAGTCTGGGTGTTATCACTCTGTCTTGTCAGGTAGGTCCAGAACAATGTAGCACTCTATGGTAACCCCTTGAATCACAGAATCACAGATTCTGCTGTGAACTTGAATACAAAATAAATATTTTGAAATTTCTTCTACAGTTGTTTGAATGTTTTCAAATGTTACTGCAGAGTGCTACACTGTTCTGGAACTTGTTAAGCATTTGGTAGACTGGCCCAGTGGTGCTGAGGGTTGAGCCATTGAACGCAACACCTTGCACCACGCTGGTGACCCGGGTTCAGGAATGAGCCCTGGTTGATGGGGGTCGGCAGGGGAGGAAGAGGATCGAGCATCTGGAGGACAGCTCTCCTCTCTCAGGAGGGACAGGGGTCCTTGTTCAGTGCTCGGCTGGCCTCCGGCAGAAGCTGGAGACATAGCAGGCATTGACAATGTAGAGAAGGGGTGGGAAGTGGCAGACGTCAGTACCATGCCTTGACGTCAGGGCGCTAGCCACTCCCCAAGAAAACCGGGAAATACCTTTCGGCTCCAGCGGAGACAGAGCACCAGAGCTAGTTCTACTCTGCAACCGCCTCCTGACCGATGCTACAGACTGCTCAGGGTGTCCGGCCTACCCCTGCTCCCGCCAGGGGTAATCTGAGGCTACATGGGTGATGGAGGACTGGCCAGGTAGGGCGGATCGCAGAAGGATGACTCCTTGCTGCTCCTGAGGAAGACCAGAGCTGAGGGGGGGAGAGGAGGAATAAATAAGAAAATTAAAAAAAAAAGCATTTGGGCTGGCCGCCTATTTGTGTGCGCACCACCTTATCTCAGCAAGTTGTAGCAGCTGCTTCTTTGGACTTTGTCCTTTCAGGTATTATGAACCAGGATGTGGTGCTTTTGTGGGGTGGTATATAAAGATCCATCTCTAAAAGAGGTTAGATCCTCAAGTGGTGTATGAATTAAGTTGGTAGTTTACTAGAAAAGTCTTAAACTTTAGAGATTATATTTCAAAGAGAGTGACTGTAGGAATAAATCATTCCCAGGATCAAATATGTGTTATTGATATGTAAGCCAGGATCAATAATTGGCAAGATTTACTGATGGGGATCCTGGAAATACGTTAATTTTTATTCACCCTAAAAACCACTATATCAAGGTTAGAATTTCAATATGAGTGAGGTGAGGTGAGGAAATTAAAAAAAGAGCACAACTTTTAATTACACTACTGAAATGCACTGTAGATTTCTTAATTTTAGGAAAGAGATTAAATATAATGCACACCCATTTGAATTGTACTGTTAATCTATTATATTTAAGAGTAAGACTTGATTCTAAGTAGGGATTGCAAGTGGGGTTGGGAGACAAAGCAAAAGAAATGATCCTGTTCACACCTTTAAGGTCAGCCTGGCCAGGGCCCCTTAAACTATCATCTGCACTTAACACCTAATCAAGGAGGTGAGAGTAATGTCACAGTTCATCTCCTGTCTTGCTCAGATTACTCAATGGCTGAGTCCTTTACAAATCAAAAAAAATATAGCTTAGGCGAAAAGACGAGTCTATAATAGTAAATATATGTTGGGGATTGCTGGGGGCCCCCCTGGCAGGCTTGGGCCCTAGGCCTGTGCCTATGCCTTAATCCGGCCCTGGGATCTATTCAAGTGGGTCAGCGACTCAGAAACCCAAGTTAGCCCCATGGAAGATAGATGCAACTGCATGGAGCCAGAGATGGTGGCACTCTGTCGAAAGGTGACCTGACTCAAAGTGCGGCTGGAAGATCAGGAGGGAAAGAGCAGGTGAAATAATTTGGTCACTGGCTTGCCAAAGCATTCAGAAGGGCCAGACACAATTCCCCTTGTACATAAACTGTGTGTTAAGTATGCAGGCTCCTCTCCAAAGATCACCATGTATATAACTGAGCAGGCACACAGAGCTCTCAGGCTGATGTTGTCACAAAGGAAAAAGCCTAGACCCATCATATTCTGACTTTTAAATTGCTTCGACAGCTTTACTGTTCACACATTACGGTCGAATGGTATGATTTTTTTAGATATTGTTCCAGTTTTTTCAGTTGTTCATATGTTTTTGTTGGGTGAAAATTTTCAATAAAGCATAATTAATTATAAAAAAAAACTACCTTGATAAGGCACAGCTTCTTAATGAAGTAAGTGAGATCAAGAACATACGTTGGGAAGGTAAAAAGATTTTCATATTTCAAGTTCAGAGTCCCCAGATAAGTATGAAACAAGCAGCATACAAGGAGAGAAAATCTAAATTTTACGCAACCAATATAAAATTCTGAGTGGTCTTCCCTGTAAAATTTGTACTGACCACAGATGGCAACTAGAAGCACTTCCAGATGGCAGAGAAGGTGAAGGAAGAGTTTCCAGTGCTCTTCCTAGATTTATTCAAAATGCCATGAGCTGGTGAATAACTCTTTGGAACAGGTCTTGCTAAATGAATGAAGTTGCCTGTCTTGAGTTTTGTTGGCACACAATTAAGAATTGACTTGTTTTCCCATGTTGGACTGAATTTTTTTATTTCTCCCTTCCTGAGAAGTGCAGTTTAATGACTAAAGCACTATGGAAAATTTTGGGGTACCAGATGGTGCTGCTAGACACTATTCGTATACTGAGCAACCAAAGAATCACTTATGGCAGGCTTTGTTAAACCTGGCCAGCAAAGGATCAGCAGAGTTTACAGACTGAGATGGGCTAAATCACAAAGAATAGACTATAAAAAGAAGGGGCACACGCTAACTAACCCCAGGAGGCTCTTGTGCGGTAGCGAGAGATGCACACAGTTACAAGACAGAGCAATCCCATTTCAGCGAGACACTCGGCACAGCTGCACATGGCCAGTCGGCGCGATGTCACAGTGAACGTCAGTCACCCGTGGTGTGCATTGAGAAGGAAGGCAGAGAACTTTCACCAGCGCAAGACTTCTGAACTGAGAATGCTGCATTTTGGGATAAGTCAACTCATGCTATGATCTTTGAAAGATGTTGGGGATTTTAACACCCCTTAGCTATCGGCTTCTGATGGCTTGTGTATGGGTGAACAGGGAGTAAAACGGCATCAAATTCGGGCTCTGCTGGAGAGTGTGAGCCTTTCAGCATGGTCACATTGGATGTTACCTGTCAGATAAACAGCACTGAGGGACACAGAAATGCTGTACAGCAGGCTGAGAGCTGTTAGTTACCACTGGACTCGTTCTCAAATCTGAACTGTTAATTACATCAGTATGTGACATACCCTACAGGAGGGGAGAACATATTGGATATTGTTTTGGGGACAGAATAAAAAAATGTTGATTACTGTACTGTTGGGAACTCACCTCAGCAACAGTGACCATAATTCTGTTACCTTCAACATTAATATGTGATATTACATTAATAAAAATGAAACTGCTTTTTTTTTTAAATTATAATAAAGCCGATAAAATAAAGATTAATAATGTACTGGCTGAAATAAATTGGGAAAGTAGGTTTGCACAATGCAACACTGAAACAATGTGGCATCAATTAAAACAGAAATCATGAATTCATGCAATAAATACATACCCAAATATAAACAAAAAAACACCAAAAATAATGTAAAACTAAGATCTCAATGGTTAAACAACAAGATTAGGAATCTGATTAGGAAAAATACAAAGCTTTTACAACATTCAGAAAAACACAATTACCATACTATTGGGACAAATACAAACAATTAAAAAAGAAATGTAAAAACAAAATAAGAAGCACTAAACATAAGATGGAACCACACCTAGCAAAAAAGTGCAACAAAAAACAATGGTAACACTTTCTACAGTTACATCAGCTCCCTAAAAAACAAACAAAAAACACTTGTAAAAGTAGGGCCACTTCAATATCAAAACAGAATGATACATGAAGAAGAACAAATGGCTAATGTACTAAATGAATATTTTTGCACTGTTTACAGTGATAAACTCAAAATAGACCCTCAATGAGATACCAATCAAGTTGAGCATATTACAATCTCTGAACAGGAAATATTAAGAGAGAATAAAATTAATAAAGGAGGATTGTTCACCAGGACCAGATGGAATCATTAGGAAAATAATAAAAATCATATTCAAACAACTTACATAGCCACTTAGAGTGTCGTTTGAAAGTAGCCTGAATACAGGTCATGCACCCATTGATTGGAGGTGAGCAAATATAGTACCAATCTTTAAAAAGGGAGAAAAAACTAATGTTGAGAACTACGGACCAATAAGTCTGACATCTCTAGTTAGAAAGATTTTGGAGGGAATAATTAAAGAGCGGATGGAAACAAAGTTAGGGAACACTGACAGTACACGACATGGTTTTGTCCAAAAGAGATCTTGTCTAAAAAAAAAAACCTTCTGTGCTTTTACAAAACTGTTAGCTGGTAACAGCTAGATAATAAAAATCCTTATGATGTAATTTTTATCGATTTTAGCATGGCTTTCAATAAAGTTCCCCATAACCACATAATTACTAAACTGATGCGGAGATCAGTAAATCACAAACTTATATAATGAATATATAAATGGCTAGACAATAGGACACAGAGGGTAACTATAAATGGGCACCATTCTGTTACATCTGGAGTGCCCAGTGGAATCCCTCGGGCTAGTGTTGGGTCCCTATTTATTCCAGGTTTATGTTGCTGTCCTAACAGATAAAATAAAAAATAATATCAAGTTTGCAGATGACCTCAAAGTAGGGGGGCGCTGCAGTACTCAAGAGGACGCTCTGTCAATCCAACAAGACCTTGACAATGTTTCAGAGTGGATGAGTTCATGGGGTATGGCCCTAAACCTTGATATACGTAAAGTTATGCGCATGGGGCCCAAAAACAATCAATACCAGAACAATCTAGGGGGGAAATCACTCTCCGTTACTACTATAGAGAAAGATCTGGGAGTAGTGATAACAAATGATTTTAAATTTTCAAAACAAACCAATGCAGTCATTAGTAGAGGCAAAAAATACTATTGAATATTAGGAGGAACATTGTTTTCAGGGATGTCAAGGTACTCCTAATCCTTTATCGTGCCTATGTGAGACCGCATGACGATTAATGTTCCCAATTTTGGTCACCATACAACAAATCCAATATTCTGCAACTAGAAAGGATACAGAGAAAATTCACTAAACAAATAATAGGTTTGCATGACAAAGAATATCCAAACAGATTAGAACTGTTAAACCTCCTGTCTCTAGAAAGCAGAAGGCAAAGAGGGGACCTATTATTATTATTATGGGACGTAGTAAATGACCCTTACCTATTTGTGGAAATGGGATTGGCTTTTAAACAGGACAATGTGGATACCAGGGGGCACCCACTGCAACTTCATAGCTTCAAGTACAAAACAAGAAGAAGAGGGCCTTTTTTTCACAGAGTCATTGCAATATGGAACAACCTACCAATAAATATAACTGTCAGTAAAAATAAAACAACATTCAAGAATAGACTGGATAAGTGGATATTCAATAGGAGAGATCCACCTAGGTAGGGGTAATGAGATGGACACTATAATGTGTGTTTCGCCTCTTGTTTCCAACACAACCTAAGTATGAACCTCAGTATGAATTATGACACAGCAAGTTTAAATGCTTATTATGAGGCTGGAATGGGCGAGCTATGTGATGTGCCTTTTTTTTTTTAAATACTGAATAACCAGTGAGCACAAGAATGCCCATTTTCACGGACATCCAGTTGGGCCCAGGGTCGGTGCCAACATTGCCCTGAATCTCTTTTCCTTGGCAACTTTAGGGGAACAGGTTACCATAGTAATTGGTTCTACAGGGAGGGGTACCTGACTATTAGTAGGTAAAACACAATACCTGGAATATCAGATTCTTAGGCTAAATGGCGTGGGGGGGGGGAGTTGGGGGCACATCATGTTGTATTGTACTGTACTGTAATGAGAGTTGCTGTCCTGTAATGTGATGTCTTGTGTATTGTATTGTCCTGAAAACCTCCTGGCAGAGGTAACAGCAACCAGGAATAGAGCTTTCCATGAATAGAACTGAAGTTTGCAAGAAGCAATTGACTCAAAGGGAGCTAAAGTCAATTTCTCAAGTATAAAATTAAGGTGGGATTGACTGCAACACCTTCCACTAATAGGGTTTAGGAGGGACCGCTCTGAAGAGTTTTGGCAGGACCATTAGAGCCAGTGAGGAAGGACAGCAGTTGCAAGGACTGAGGGTCATATTTGGTTGAATGTGGCAAAGCTGAGGGCACATTAATCACATTCTCACCATCCCCCGCACCAGGCCCAGGGATGATACAAGAGGTGACACCAGCACTGGCGTAGCGCTCAGAACTGGGTTCAGGGTTGGTGCCAACATTGCCGTCCCCATCTCCGAGCCCAAGACCAGCAACCTCATCCTCCCCCTGGCCACAAGGATGCTCATGGCAAGAGATGACAGCTATCTCAGGCTCAGGTTTGGGGTCAGTTCTGGAACCGACCCCTCTTCTGGTACCACAAATGGTGCCAGAAGAGGACCTGGCCTCGTGACCTGCACTGTCCCAGTCACCAGTACTGCGGACAATACCAGGAGCTGGGAAGGTGCCCACCTGTGTAGACCAAGTGTATATAGCTTTGGCCTCACCACCAGGAGCAGAACCAGCACTGTGGGTGACATCAGGCCCAGGGATGACATAGGAGGCAACACCGTCACCGGCATAGCGCTTGGAACTGGGCTCAGGGATGGTGCCATCATAGCTGTCCCAATCCCCGAGCCCAAGGCCAGCATCCTTATCCTCCCCCTGGCCACACGGGTGCTCAGGCAAGAGTTGACAGCTATCTCACATTCAGGTTTGTGGTCCGCTCTGGAACCAAACTCTTCTGGCACCATGAATGGTGCCAGAAGAGGATTCAGCCTAGCGACTGGCACTACCCCACTCATTGGTACCCGCGGACCGTAACAGGAGCTGGGAAGGTGCCCACTGGTATAGACGGAGTGTATACCTTCGGCCTCACCACAGGGCATCTGCTGTCCAGGACAGAAAGACTGAGGGGGTACTCAGCCGATCCCCTGGAAGTAGCCGACTGTCCACCAAACACCCGCCCCCACCAGCCTACCAATGTTTCAGTGAAGTGAGTGAGGGGAGGCCCTTGTCTTCTTCAGTACCAGAGGTACTGGGAAGGGGCCAAAGGGAAAGGCCCAGAGATCTAACCTTTGCATTGCATGTCCGACACCTGCCACCAAAAGTGGGGAGCAAACAACCCCAATTTAACACACAGAATTCAAAGAAATGCTTATCCATGGAGAAGCAGGCATAACACCATTCCATATCATGGCCAGGGTCAAGGCAGCTGTGGTATTTCAGATGCCAGCCCGATGCTACAAGAGGGCCCTCACAGGAGCACTGATGCATGGTGGAGCTGCAGCCTTGCTTCTTCTTCGGCCCCTCTGAACTTGGCATCTCGACAAACAAATAACAAAAACATAAAAAAATTCTCAAATCGACACCAAACATAAAAAATAGAGCTGAAAATGTAAAATGGTACTGGATTCTGTGTTGAGAAAACATTCAGTGTTAAAAAGAACAAGACAGCAGTGAAACTGAGGAAAACTGATGCTGATGCAATTTTGACCTCAGCTGCTCCCGAGGTGCGCAGTCTATGGCAAGAAAAACAGAACTGAGGAAGGAAGGGATCCAGAATTAGTTACTGGCCAGCTCACCTGTGTGATGTCAGTACGTCACCCTCGTGGGTGGCACCAGCACCAACACTGGTCCCCTCCAAGCTGCAAAAGACTTTGCTACCATAGCATCTCATCTAAGACCCATTAGTGTGAATGAATGGTGAAAACTGATTCCTGGCAGGCCCAGTGGCATGGAGAGTTGAGGCATCATGCCTTACCTCCTGCCATGCTGGCGAACCGTGTTCACAGTACGAGCAGGTCACCGGAGGTCGGCCGGGGAGGGAGAGGATCGAGCATCTGAAGGACAGCTTTCCTCTCCCAGGGAGGGGTGGGGACAGAGTCCGCTGCTTGACTGGCCCCTAGTGGTGGCTGAGGGACGGTGCAATGGACCCACACAAGGGGGGTGGAGCCAAGCAAGTGCCCAGCATGCCGCTTACGGAAGCATGTGCAGCTCGGCCATTGGCATCATTGCACGCCTTGGCTTCGTGCTCAGGGGCGGAACAAAACCAGAGGAGAAAATAAGCCGACTGGAGGGATGAAGCTGTCTCCCCACTGCACCAGGCCAGCTGGTGCCTTAAATTGGATGAGAGGTTATGGCCGGCATGTCGCCCAGTGGTGGTGATGGGGGGGCTGGTTGGCAGGGGACAAATAGAATAAGAAAAACCAAAAGACTGATTCCTGGAAGATTCAAACATTTCCATCCCAACAGCCCTTAAAGAAATTGAAAAGTTTAGTAAAATATCGTCTCATTAGCATAATGTAAATAAAACATGTGTGCTACCCCTGAACAGTCAGGTATCAAAGCAAGATATATTAGCTTTGTGTCTTCAATAGGAAGCTATGTCTGACATTTGGATATCAAGGTTTTAAGACATGACAGAACTGAAGAGGAACAACCTGGATCCCCTACTAATGAAAATTAAGTAGGACATACAACGATGGGTAACCTTATCCTTGACATTTTGTGGGAGAATTAACATAATGAAAATAAAAATTTCACCTCGGCTAATCTATCCTTATGCTAAAAGTTGTGTTAACCCTAACATGGTTTAAACAACTACACAGAATAATAGCTGACCTGTGCAGATGGGAGCACTTCTCTATATTTTTACCTGTTAAAGTGCCCAAAAAGTTGAAAAAAATTCTCCGATAAAATACTGGTCTGTTAGGGCCCATCACCACTTATGTTAATTCCTGAAATTAAATTTATGCAGAGATACTAGTCAGACAATATTAAGGAACCCTAATGTTCAAACTGCAAATGCTACTATCAAGGAAGGAATGTGGGGAACACTGTAGATACCAGATACAGATAATTCAATATTAGGGAACAATTTCATTCCTTTTAATACTTTCCAAGCCAGATATTAGGTCCCAGATTTGAAATGTCTTTCTTTCAACTAATTCAGGCAGTGGCCCTCAGTGCTTGGTCCCCCACCCTGGTCAAAAGTGGGTGGGATCATTTTAAACCAGTTGACTTTTGCTGCGCAACGACTGCATGCCACTTCACAATTATACAAAATTCTCTAGTCCCTGGACCCACACAAGCTGGCTGGTATATGCATGTACTGGCACAGGGAATTGCATCTTAACTGATACGCAAAAGAGTGGGAAAAAAATCTGGCTGAACATTTATAAAAATGATAGATATAGGTCAATGCAATACAAAATATTGCAAAAGGTGTACCATACTCCTAGTAAACTTCACAAAATGGGAATGCTCACCTCTCGGCCACATGTACTAGATGTGGCAAAGCTGAAGGCACATTATATCACATTCTCTGGACATGTAAGAAAGTGGTGCCATTCTAGAATGACAGAGTCAAACCTGAACCCTTTGCTGGGACTACAAGAGGCATTTACACCAGAGATATGTTTGGTAGGCAACTACCAAGGGGCAGTGTTGGGACTCAGGAAAGGTTACAATGCATTGATTGCAGTTGCAGCCACAGCCAAACTCATTATAAATAGTCCCAGTAGGGATGGCATCATCCATCCAGTGTCTGAGTGGCAGAAAAATAAGTTACTCACCTGTAACAGTAATTCTAGGAGTGGTATATGTTGTTCATCCACCTTAATTAGCATGTCCTTTCCCTTTAAATATCTTTCCGGAAGGTCTTCAAGCTGGCTCCTCCCACCCACCCGGGTGGGATAACCCTCTGCTCCACCCCATGACACCAGATCTTGCCCGCTGGAAGCTAGGTTTGTGCATCGATGCCACGGAGGTCAGGTGGGTCAGTGTGGATGAACAACATATACCACTCCTAGAACTACTATTACAGGTGAGTAACCTGTTTTTCTAGGATCATGGATATGTTGTTCATCTACACTAACTGGCAGAGTCCTAGCAGTTCTCTGGGAGGAGGGAGGCAAGGCGCACACCCACTACTTCGGGACTAGAGAACTGAGGCACCAAAACCAGCATCCCGGCGTGACTCAAGGTCGATGTGGCAATGGGTAATGAAGGTGTTTGCTGTCTTCCAGGTAGCAGCCCTGCAGATATCCTCGATAGGGACGTCCCTAGAAGCAGCCACCGACGCAGTGGTATGGCGGGTGGAGTGAGCCCTTAGCCCAACGGGAGGCTCCTTACCCACCAACCTATAGCAGAGATCAATGCAAGATGTAATCCATCTGCCAATCATCTGCTTTGCTGCAGGTTTGCCAGGTGCGGCTTCAGCATAGGTGACAAACAGCTGGCGAACCTCTCCCCGAATTTCAGCTGTCCGCTCCCTATAATAAGAGAGCGTCTGTCTCAGGTCCAGAGTATGAAGCCTGTACTCGGCCCCGGAGGTGCAGTTCGGGTAGAACACAGGCACAGAGTTAATACCTGGTTAAGCTGAAACTCTGACACCAACTTCGGAAGGAACTTCGGGTTGGGGCACAGGACAACCTTGTCCCTGTGGAAGACCAGGTAAGGAGACTCCACCGAGAGCACCTGGAGCTCCCCAGTCCTTCTGGCTGACGTGACAGGCACCAGGAAGGTGGTCTTCCACGACAGGTGTGACATCTCACACCTGTGAATCAGTTCGAATGGCTTGCCCATGAGTTTAGCCAATACCAGCAGTAGATCCCACGGAGGTGGAGGTTCATGCACTGAAGGGGATATGTGATAGAGGCCCTTGAAAAAGCACCAGACCACTGTGTCCTGCACCACTGTCCGATGACTGGCCCGTGCCTGGTAAGTGGAGATGGCTGCCAGGTGCACCTTAAGGGTAGTCGTCCAGAGACTTTCTTTGGAGAGGGACCAAAGGTAGTCAAGGATACTGGCCACAGGACAGGAACTAGGGTCTAAGCCCTTGCCCTGACACCAAATGGAAACTCTTTTCCATTTGAAGGCATAGCACCTCTTGGTCGACTCCTTCCTAGATGCCTCAACTATGCTGAGGACATCATTGGAAAGACCCAAAGCCTGGAACTCTAGCCACTCAGGAATCAGGCTGTCAGGTGCAGAGACTGAAGTTCCAGATGGAATACTTCCCCTGATTGACTGACTGATATCAGGTCTGGGCATGTTGGAAGACACCTTGGGAGCCTGTTGCTGAGGCTAAGGAGATCTGGATACCAGAACTGGCATGGCCAATCTGGGGGTACCAGGATCACCTTCACCTTGTCCCTCCTCGCCTTGAGAAGCACTTTGTGGATCAAGGGAAATGGAGGGAAGGCATAGAAGTGGCCTGAGGTCCACGGCCTCAAGAAGGCATCCCCCTGCAGTGAGCCCTGCTGGGGTGGGCGAGCATGAAATAGCCTCAGCTTTGTGTTTTCCGTGGAGGCAAACAGGTCCACCTCAGGAGTGCCCCACAGGTAGAACAAGCTGCAAACTATCTCTGGGTGAAGAGACCACTCGTGGGACCCCTCGTCTACACGGCTGAGGGCATCCGCCAGTTGGTTCGAGGCTCCTGCCACATGGATGGCTAGGAGATCTGCCTCCAGTCGGCTCATGAGGGTCCAGATGCAGAGCGCTTCCCTGCACAGAGGCCGGGAGTACGTGCCACCCTGTTTGTTGACACAGTGCATGGTCGTGGTGTTGTCTGTCTGGACCTGGACCACTTGACCCCGCAGAAACAGAGCTAATCCAGTCAGCGCCAGCTGTACTGCCTGGAGCTCCAGCAGCTTGATGTGGGATTGGGACTCCTCGAGGTTCCAGAGCCCGTGGATCCTATGGTTCCCCATGTGGGCTCCCCAGCCCGTGAGAGAGGTAACGGTCATGAGGACGACTGTCGGCTCAGGGCGGACAAACGGACTTCCTTCCTGCAGATGTTCCGGGACGGTCCACTACTGGAGAGCGTTCCAAATCCTCTGGGTTACCATTACCAGCTGGTCAAAATGACCTAGGTGCTGGGATCACTGGCTGGCCAAGCCCCATTGAATGGGATGCATTCGCCACCGGTCCCAAAGACGCAGGAAGTCCCGGGCAGGGCGCAACTGCCCAACCAGAAATGACTGGGCAAATGAGAAGAACCACCACCCTGTCCGCCGGGAGCCAGGTTCTGGCTCAGCAGGCCGAAACTCTGCCCGATGGAAAACCAGATCTTCTCTGCGAGGGCATGAGTTCAGACTTGGCACGTGATCAGAAGGCCAAGTTTGAGATAGGTCTTGAGGGCCAGGTCCCTGGACCTCTCCACCTCCGCTTTGGAGGGACTCACTATAAGCCAATCAATGAGGTAAGGGGACACCCTGACCCTTCAATGCCAAAGATGGGCTGACACCACTGCAATGCATTTGGTGAAGACCCGGGGGGGCCAATGACAGGCTGAACGGCATGGCATGGAACTCATAGAGGGTACCATCTGCTTGGAAGCGGAGGAACCTTCTGTGACACAGACGGATCGGGATGTGGAAGAACGCGTCCTGAAGATCCAGGGAGCAGAACCAGACATTTAGCTTGAGGGATGGTATGATCTGGGACAGAGTTACCATCCGAAAGATGCACGACCTGAGATACTGGTTCAGGTTGTGCAGATCCAGAATGGAGCACTAGCCCCCCATCCATTTCGGGACCAGGAAGTACCCTGGGTCAACTGGGGGATCCGTCACTCGGGCCACTACCTCCTTGAGGAGGAGGAGTTGGGCTATGTTGTCTCTCAGAGCCGACAGAGCATGGACTGAAACCCTTTCCTCGTTTGGGGCACGGGCTCGGCTTGGCGGGTACTGCTTGAAGTCTACAGGCAGTCCTGACTGACCACTTCCAACACCCATCTGTCCATGGTACCAGCGGACCATGCAGAAAGGATGTGGCGGAGCCGGCCTCCCAAGGGAGGACCCAGAGTAGTCGTGACGGGTATGGGGCTGGTCATCCCATCCTGTCATTGAGCAGGCCTGGAAGAGGAGGATCCAGAAGCGGGACCACTGGGACCCTTCCCTCCTGGTTTGCTTGACTGAGCGCCTGACTTGGGCCGAGGGCACCAAAACAGGGCCTGCTGCTGCTGCCCAGATTGAAATTGGGGCTGCTTGGGCGCAGGGGCAGAAGGGCGAAATGGCTTCTTCTGCTTCTTGGAACCCTGGGATTCCTTTTGGGCAGACGTAGCAGAGTCCAACGTGGTACTGGACTTCTCGATATGTTCCAAGTGACCGTCCACTCCTGGAGTGAACAAGTCGGTACCCAGAAACGAGACATCTACCAACTTGTGCTGGGTGTTGGCTGTGACAGTTGAGACCCGCAACCAAGCCCTGTGGCGCATGGCAACTGCAGCTGCAACAGAACGGACACAGGAATCCCCGATGTCCAAGGCAGTCTGGAGCTGTTGTCTGGCAATAGCTCGGCCCTGGTCCCGGACCTGCTTGACGATGGTCTGAAGGTCCATGGGAAGGTGAGGAAACATCTCATCTAAAGAGCCCAACAGGGCGTGGGAGAGGTGTGCCATGATTACAGCCGAGCTCGCCTGACAGAGGCCCAGCAAGGAGGCAGCATAGACCTTTCAGGCGGAGTGATCCAGCTACTTGGATTCTTTGTCCGGTGGTCTATCTGAGTCTCCTGAGTTCCCAACCCACCCAAACACAGACTCGGTCCCTCAGCTGAGGGATACTGTAAAAATCCCTAAAGGGAGCCAGTAGGTACCGTGTACTTACGGGCCATCCTGGTGGACGGTGCGGGACAGGAGGCTGGGAGCTGCCAGAGCTCCAGGGCTAGGCCAACAACGGCTTCAGCTACTGGAAAGGCCTCGGTCAGGGAATCCCCTCTCCTGAGGATGTCAGTTAGGGGGTATTCTACCTGTTTTTCAATGGGCTCCAGCTACATCCCGTAGATTCGGAGATGAGGCAGAGGACGCCCAGAAAGGAGGTGGGCCCCTCCTCGGCAGATAGACTCAAGGCATCATCGTCCGGAGAACGAGATGCAGACTCCAAGGAGTCCAGGTACAGTGGTCTGCCACCAGAGTCGCTGCAAACTCGCCGCAGGCGGTCAGGAGTCAGAGTAACGGACAGCCTGTGAAGGAGGCCTGAAGCAGGCTGAGACTCCTTGGGAGAAGCCCCTGAGGGAGGCTGTTTTGGAGGCAACTCCACCAGAATAGACGGAGAGACCGGCTTTGGTTGAGTCGGGAGTGACGTAGTTGGCTCTGCAAGCAGAAGGGGAGCGACGACTGACTCCAGAGTGGTCGAGTTTGGCCTGGGGGGGCGACAGCCAGGTAATGGCTGGGGTGGAAGGGACCTCCTTCGGCCCAGCCAGAACAAGCTGCTGCCACAGCATGTCCTCGTAGTACCAATGCAACTTGTGTCAGAGCTTCCCCTCATCCGAGGAGGATGAGGATGAATGGCAGTGGCGTGGTTTCTTAGAGTTCCACTTATGCGACTTCCTCGGCCTTTCAGTCGAAGATGTCCCAGACCTAGATGTCGACCATTGGGGGCACTCGGGGGAAGGCGGGGAGAACCCCGGTTCCTCCAGGTCAGGGACGACCACCACCCAGGGCTTCCCAGCTGGCTGGGTGTCTCATCAGCAAGGTCCAACAGGACCAGAGTCCTGAATAAAGAGCTGTCAGCCTCCTCGGTCAACGATGGGTCGACGGGGTCGAGGATGATCTCGACTGGATTATTATCCAGCATTTGGGCTGGCTGACCTGATAGGGGACCATGAGGTCGGCGGCTGAGGCCACAACTTCGATCAAAGTCGAAAAAGGAGACTCCTGGGACCAAGATCTCTCTCTGTCCCAAGAGTGACATCAATGAGACGCGATTTCTCTCGGTTCCTTCGATTCCTTTTTACGGGATCTGGAGATATGTGAGCCAGGGCCTTCCCCACGAGTGGGAAGGGATTGGACCAGCTCCTTTAAGGAACCAGAGAAAGAGGAGCCAGTTTTAGAGGAATGAAAACCGAGGGCGAAGACAAGATCTCAGCGGCACAAGCCTCCTCCTCTTTGAAGGCCTTCATCTGTTCCAACTGTTCCGCAGACCCCGCGGAGATGGCATGGCGGGCATCCTTCAATTTGACAGGCGGGTGCCGTTTTTCCAGGCATGCGAGCTGGAGACGTGCAAGGCAATCATCCAAAACATTTGGATGAAAACAGCAACATAGGTCACAGGCCTGAGTGTCATGATCGAGATCCAGGCAGTACACGCATGTAGCATGCAGGTCAGTCTTAGACATTTTTGCCCGCAGGGACACCGGCAGAACCCAAGTGAGGACCTGTCCTCCATCGCGGTCGCTATTTCAAAATAATTCGGAGAGATCCTGTGAATCTTAATCGGTAAAACCTAGTTTTGGAGTGCCAGGGCCTACTACATGCAGAAGCGAGAAGGAGGGAACCTGTATCTTCCAGCAGAAAGGAATATCTGGTGTCATGGGGCACAGCCGAGGGTTATACCATCCAGGTGAGTGGGAGGAACCAGCCTGAAGACCTTCTGGCAAAATATTTAAAGGGAAAGGACATGCCAATTAGTGTGGATGAACAACATATCCACGGACATAAAAGAACTACTAGCGCTCAGTGCAGAGAAATTAACAGCAAGTATGAATCATAGGTACACGGCATCCTGCAGGAGGTGGGAAATGCTCCACTCATTATGTGACCATATTGGAGACAAATGGATTACAATACTATGACCTTGCAAAGGGGACGGATGTGGTGCAATGGCTAGCTGGGCAGCAGTAAAGTAGGCTACTCATCTCCTTTATATACATAATACTGCTCAGTTCAAGTCTGGTCTATGCTTTTTTGATAAGACTTTTGTTATGGGGGAGGATAAATGTAGCCTTGTTGTACTGTACAGTAATAAGAGTTGTTCTATAATGTCATGTCTTAGGTACTGCACTGCTCTGAAAACTTCCAGGCAGAGGTAATAGCAACCAGGAATAAAACCTTTCATGAATGGAAGTGCAGTTCACAAGATGCAGTGGACTCAAAGAGAGCCAGTCAATTTCTCATGTATAAAATTAAGGTCACAGAGCGAAACTGATTTTGCGAATCGGGACAAATGTGTAAAATACCCTTACGGAAGGTACAAGACACTTCCATTTGTGCCACCATGCATCTGTCAACAGAGTCATGGAAGGTCTAAATGGTGGCCAAGTGTACCTTAATGGAGCAGTACTGCAAATCGGACTCTGATAAAGACACGAGTTAATGTCAATATAGTATTAACAGAACACGTATATCAGTCCTCAGAGTGGGAAGCACACCAAATGGAATAACGCTTCTATTTCTGCGAATAGGTGGGTCTTGGATAAGGTTTCCTAGCTACCAGAAAGACAGCAGCTACCTGGGGAGAAACCCCAAAACATATGATGTCTATGTTCTCAGGAGCCGTGCATGCAAGTGGAGGGACCATAGGTCTGGATGGACCAGGGACCCCTGTCCTATGACAATAGACCCTGGCGCAGAGGTACAGTAGCTGAACAGGAAGCTCCACTGTCAGATGCTGCAGGAGTGGAAACCATATAAAAACATATAAGGTGCAACTGTGTCCACACAACTTAGTAATTATCTCACTACATACAATCTCCTTTCCCCAGTCCAACATGGTTTTTGACAACACCATAGTACAGCTACAGCCTTGCTCTCCTTAACCAACAGCATTGCTAACACATCTTTCAGAAAAAGAGATGTGCAAGAACAAGGGGGCACAATTTAAAGTTAGAGGGGGGACGACTCAGGGGTAATGTGAGGAACTTCTTTTTCATGGAGAGAGTAGTGGACGCATGGAACCGCCTTCCTGGAGAGGTTGTGGGGTCTAAGACAGTGGGGGAATTCAAACATGCATGGGACAGACATAGGGCAATTATAGTGGGGGGTTGCAGGAAGTAGGCTGTTGGTTAACTAGAATCTGCAGCTTATCCAATAGGTAGGGAAATGGGCAGACTGGGTGGGCCAAGGGGTCCTTATCTGCCGCCAAATTTTATGTTTCTATTAGATGAAGGAGGATTCGCTGGTGCTGTCTTTATTGACTTAATGAAGGCTTTTGAGATAGTCAACCATTCCCTGCTCTGCAATAAACTCAGGGACCTAGGAATCTCTGACGCCACTCTCCCCTGGCTCAAAAACTATCTAACAAATAGACAGCAGCATGTTCGCTTTGGTCCAGCCTTGTCCACCCCTGCCCCCATCAATATCGGTGTCTCTCAAGGCTCTACAATATGGCCTCTATTCTTCTCCCTACATGTTAACACGGTCCACCACTGCTTCAACACTTGTACACCCCTCATGTATGCTGATGAGTTAGTCTTTTACAGTAATGCCATTAATATCTCTGACCTTAATAGCAATTTGACAATGGACCTAAAGAGTGTCCAATCTTGGCTTCACTTGAAAAAATTACAATGTATGTTGGTTTACACTATCAAGCAGTCGACTTTTTCACCATTGTACCCTATATTCAAAGCTTGGATGGCTGCCCCCTGCTGGGCTACGAGTTTCCTTTCTTGGGAGTATCATACATAGTGCACTTAAGCATGCCCCCTTATCCCTCTCATCTCTCCTGGTGCCTTATAAAATGGCCTTCCCCCTCAAGTCTGCAGACAGGGATTTGTTCTCCGCACCTTGGGTTAAAACTAACTACGGTTCACCATGCTTTGCAACAATAGCCCCGAAACTGTGGAATAAGATCCTCTCTAACATTAGACAATGCACTAATGTTGGCACTTTTCAGAAACAGCTCCAGACCCATCTACTTCAATCCTACTCTTGTTCCTGTAGCTTGGCCTTACCACCACGAACAAACTGAATAGTGAAATGTTATAATTTGAGCAACTGCACACTGCTTTGTACTCTGCCTGAACATGTCATGCTGCTTACAGTACAAATATAAATATAAGAATCTTACCACTGACTTGGATTATTCTGTAAATGTTTGACTTGCCCTTTATTTATACATATGTTTGAAAACTATGTATCTCTCTTGTTGAACTAAATGTATTTCAAATATTTGTATGTACTCCTCCCGGGTCGTGCCTGAAAATAGGCAACTGTCTAATTCACTTACCCAGAAAACAAAAACTAAATAAATAAATATCTAGCAAGACCAGAGGGCCCCCTTCTGCTTGAAGTTTATGCAGAACCCTCTGAATGAGAGTGATTGCAGGGAATGTGTAAAGGAACCTCTTTTCCAGGAGAGTGACAACGAATGGCGCCAAAAAAAGTACAGTTACTTACCATAATAGTAGTGGATCTTTGGGAGGAGCTCTTGCAGTCGGCAACACCGTTAGGACTAAGCCGCCAGGCACCAGGACCACATGGAAAACTTCTAGCTAGCAGTATACAACGGGGGACCATCCCTGATGTCAGCAAGTCGACGTCCGTTCTGGTATAAAAGGGGCGGTCCCCCAAACCCACCTCAGTTCCCCCCACTGGAGACCCCAAAACAAGGGTCAGCAGGAGAAGAAAAGAGTATTCCTGTAGTCTAAAAATGCCAAAATAGAAGGAAAGCAGGGGGATGGAGGGAGGGAAAATAGGTGCCTACTGCAAGAGCTCCTCTCGAAGATCTACTGTTACGGTAAGTTCTTACAAACTGTTCTATCTTACTTTGAGGGGCTCTTGCAGTAGGCAACACCATTAGGACAGAGTCCCAAGCAGTACCAGAAGGAAGAAAAACAACCGGGAAGAGGAGAGAGGGGATTTGTACACCCTTAGTGAGAGGTTGGCCTTTGTGAGAAGGCAGGGATCAGGGAATACATCCTGACGTAAGAGGATAAACCGATCCTCATAAGAGATACCACGGAAGGAATCGACCCCCAAGGGGGGGATGAAACAAGAGATATAGGGGAATCCTAGACTATCACCCCGCAGGGTCATGCCCCGCCACCAAAGTGGAAGGAAGGGACCAGGAACCTCCTGTACCCAGGCCAGAATCCAGAGTCCGACGTCAGTCCCCAAGTACCGCGGAGAGGGGGGACCAAAGCATGTAAGGGAGTCCTTTCCCAATCCCAGTGAAGAAAGAGGGAAGGAAAGTCTTGAAACCGCAAGTGCCCTTGAACAGAGCTTCCATCAAGGGGAAGCAGGGAAGGGGGGTCTTCAGCAGAAGGTCTGAAAGAATGAGACCCAAGATAGACCTCTAAAGGGTGGGAGCCCAGATGCCCAGCCTTAATCAGAGATTAGAGGTCCTTAACAGAGGAAAAGGGATCTTGTCCTCCCATGAAGATGGAGGAAAAACTCCAATAGGACTAACTGTCCCAACCAGAAGGCATGGAAGAAATGTGGTCATGTCGAAGGCAAGATCTAACAGGGCTCGGACGTGGGGAAGGAGAGGGGGCAAGCCACCATCCTCCGTATAAGAGGGGGTATGTTAGCCCAGAAAAAGGGGATTAGGACCTAGTTCCAGCACCCCTAGGGGGGCGACTCCATCCCCAAGGGCTGTGAAGCCCATTTCTCTCTGAAGAGAGAAGGAAAAGAAGCTCTGAGGAAAGAAAAGGGAAGGTGAAAACCAGAAAGATTGCCCCTAAGTACACTCGGGGTGAAGGGGAGGTGTGCTCACTTGAGAAGCTATAACAGACATCCAGCCATGGGGAATAAAACCCCCGGTCAGTCCGCAAGGATAGTGCATCAAGAAGACGCCTTCTTCAAGGGGGAGAACAGGAATCTTGCCGGTGGACATTCCCTGGCCCTTGCCTATACCTGGGACAGTGGGTAGGGGACTTGCCATGTAGGGAGGAGTCTGTGCTTTGAACCAGACCAAGGGCTAAAGCCCCTACTCATAGGGCAACAGCCTCCTCCCCTTTGTCTCAGGTAACATACCCGAGAAGAAAAGGGAAGGGAAGGGAAGGAGAAGGGGGTCAAGGACCTGTCAACCCCGTGAAGAAGGATGAGGTGTCCTTCGGTGAGGAGAAGGCAAAGGGATGTCAGTGCTAAGGAAGAGGGGTCTACAGGAGGAGTTCCTAGGGGGAGACCCAGGAGAGGGGATGAGGAGGGATGAGTGCCCTAAAACTAGAGGTCTCCAGAAAGCCTTCTGGGAGGGCACTGATGAATGGTACCTTCTGGAAGACGGTTGAAGGCCGGAGAGACCCTGATGCTGGATGTCAAGGGAAAATTGGCGAGCCCTGCCAGTCCCCCAGTGTGTGGGGGTTCTGAAGGAAAGAACCCAACAAGGGGTGGGGAGCCTGTGAGACAGGCAACCCCATTGTCATGGGACCCTCTTAGATGGTCAGTCACAAAGAGGCTGCCCCCTGAACCCCTCGAGGAGAACTGCTCAGGGGAAGAAGGGGGGGTGAGACGCTGGTCTAAAGCGACCCCGGAGGAAAACGAGCCTCGAGGACAGCCAAAGGAGTCGAAGTGCTTGGGACAAGCCCCCTGAAAAAGGGTGACAGTCTCATAGCCCGGCAAAGAACAAGGTTGGAACCTGCCACCAGGGTAATCCTTCAAGTTTACGGGGCCCGTAGTGAGTACACCGAACCCCTTCACTCAAGGGGTTGTTCGGGGAAGGAGGGGCTATCGTGATCCAGCAGGCGGCCGCCCATTCCAAGCGAGTAAATGGGCCTCTGGCCGGTCTAAAAAAAAAGGGGATGCTTAGGCTGCAAAAAGTCGCACTATGTAGTGACGTAGGACCCAGGATGACAAACAAGCATTGGGACATAGCCTCCGAAAACCACCGAAGGTTGGTGGGGGGCAGAAGGCCCCACACCTAACCTGCAGGATGCAACCCCTGTGTCCAAGAACCTTGTCCATGAAAAGGAACAACTCACGGTCAGGAAGAGATGGGGGCCCACCTCATGAAGAGTACCTGTCATGAGGAAAGTCTGAGGCGCAGACGTTACCAAGGTCCATGGGTACCTCTTAGGTGTTCGCCTGGCGAGGGAGCTAAAAAGGTTGGAACCTGACGTTGAGTCGGCCTAAGGTCTTCCCTGCAAGAAGGAAGCCTTCGGAAAACTAGAGAAGAAAATCAGAAAGCGTAAAATACATCTGCCAGTGATCATCTCCTCTCTCCAAAATCATCTGCCTTTAGTAGAGAAGGAGAGGAGGGAGGCTATCTCAAGATTATGAAGAGGAGGCAGGCGGCAACAGCGCGGGTAGTCCCATCCTATGGGCTTTAGCTGTCGAAGCATAGATGGTGGAAGAGGCCTTACATTTGGTTTTTAACCTCAGGAACAGGGAGTGAGAATCCAAAGGGTTAGAAGAGGAAGGTTGCGACCCCTGCAGGGATCCCGGAGGGTCTGTCCTAAAGGCGGCCCTAGATTCCTGCAAGAAGGATAACAAAGTTTGCACCTCAGCTCCAAACAACTCTGGGCCACAAAAGGGGTGCATCCAAGACATAGGCCTGAACTGCCGGAGTAAGGTCCGACAGGCGAAGCCAAGCGTGGTGTCTGAGGCAAACAGCCAAGGCCGCACTATGGGCAGTGGCATCAACCATGTCATAGGAGGCACGGAGAGCATAAAACTCAACACTAGAAGCTGAAGCCAAGAGTTGTTCTAGCTGGGAGTGGGTAGCAGAATCCAGAATATCATAGAGTAACTCCCCTATCTGCCCAAAAAGGGACTGCTGATGCGTAACCATGTGGGCCAGGTAATTCTGGGCCCGTAGGGCTAAGGTCGAGGAGGCATAGGTCTTGCGCCCTAAAGAGTCAAGTAACTTAGACTCCCTGTGGGGTGATTCTGAAGTCCGAGACTGTCTCCAGCCACCGACGGGCTATCTAAAACTGCAGGGTCGGCCCAAGAATGGGCTGCAAAGCGGGGCTTGCCATCTGGGGCCTGATATAAATGGTCGGTCTTTGTAGGAGAAGTGGACACTGACGCGGGCTGCTGCCAAACCGTGGAGGATTACCAAAGGAGCGGCCACCACCGCTTCCACCTCAGGGGGGCGCAAATGCTGTGCCAAGTGACACCTTTGAGGGTGCTGCTCCTCTGTGTGCCACCCTTGTGGAGCCTGAATGATTCGCATAATTTCCAACAATGACAGATCCTCAGGAGGAAATTTTTGGGTGTCCTGAATACAGACATCCACTGAGGAAAGCGGAGGGGAGGTGGGAGAGTTGGGAAGAGTCAAATGCGATGTACAACAATGGCTCTGAATCGGACACCGAGCAAGGCAGAGGGGACCTGCCCAAGGAAGTGACTGCTATGGTCCCTGAGCGGAGGCCTCTGCGCCCTAAGGTGAGCCCACCCTTAATGGAGGGGAAGCTGGCACAAGTGGCTGAGGAGCTGCATTAGATCTAGGAGCAGACATCCACCAGGTTCTTAAGAGGGCTCCATAGTCAGCAGACATCCGGCAAAGGAACCTTGGCTGCAGAGTATAGCCGATCATCGGGGTATTGTGGCCATAAACTGGGCCTGATGTCACCCCTAACAAGTCTGCTGCATGCCCGGCGGGTACTGAGTGAATGGCAAAGTCAGAGGTGGAGTCCACTACAACAGTGGGAGGCCACTCTGCAGGCCGTACCGGATCGGATAGAGACCCAAAAGGGGTCAACTCTTTAAGGCCCCCAGGCGGCTCCAGGGAAGGAAGGTCCAGTGACGTACAGTCTAAAGTCAGTGGATGATCTGCATTCACAAGCTAATCGCCGAGCGTCAGGTCCCGGGGGGGTGGGAGTTTGGTCGAGAAAGGCTCTGCAGGTGCCAGGTGGGGAGGGGCCTGGGAGGTGACCAACAGCGGCGGCTGTGTAGCCTGATGCTCTGAAGGTGAAGGCTCTGGAGAAGAAGGCTGAGGCCTTGAAGGCGACAGTAGACATCAGTCTGCTAGACTGTCATCGGATCCCTGGATGGGACCCAGCAAAGACACCAAGGCCGGAGGAGTGGAAACAGATGCAGCCTCACCCGATAAGCCGGCCTGGCCACCTGCGTCAAAGCCCGTTCGGGGAAATGGAAATTACGTACCTACCTTAATTCTTGATCTTCATGGATGAAGTCTTCACCATTCATTCACACTAATGGGACTATGCCAGAGGGGCTAGGACCCAGAGGGAGCCAAAAATCTTCAGAAGGGCTGGCGCCAAGGTAGGACTGTGCATGTGCGGCACTACGAGACTGGCTTGCGCCACATAAGCTGTCTTGGTGTTGGCTCTCCAACTGTCTCGGTTTCTTTTCGACCGGGAGATGCAGCGTAAACTAACCTAGGAAACGCCTAATCTAATCTGGGCGTAATATAGCCTGAATGACCCATATAAGAAGTATAAACTCAACAATGTCTTCACAGTCCAACCAACAAGGGCGTGAAGACCAGAAACAGAATGAGTGAGCTTGGGGGATGGTGGGTGGGTGTGTGAATGAATGGTGAAGACTCCGACCAAGAAGATAAAGAATTACGGTAGGTACATAATTTCCATATCTTCCTGGACTAGGAGTCTTCACCATTCATTCACACTAATGGGAGAGTAACGAGCTGAAAACCAGTCCCCCAAGCAGGGCGGCAGGATACAGAGCTTGCTTAGGACAGAAATCCATTAAGGACTGTCCTGCCGAAGGAAGTATGCTGTCTGGTATGGACATCCAGATCGTAGCGATTCACAAAGGTATGCACTGAGCTCCAAGATGCTGCCTTGCAAACATCTGCAATGGGTATGTTTCGAATCTCTGCCAGGGATGCAGCCACCACTCTGGTAGAGTGGGCACAAACCTAGTCTTCCAATTTGACCTGCGCCACTGAGTAGCAGTGGTGAAGACATACCACCAACCACGCCGAGATGTAACTAATGGCAACAGGCTGACCCAGCCAGGCCATGCAGAAAAATACAAACAGTTGCTTGGACTTGTGAGTCTCTGGTCCGGCAGTGTAGAAATGCAAAGCCCTCTTGGCATCCAGGGAGTGAAGGGTGCTCTCCCCTTCATTCTGGAAATTAGCAAAGTAAGTAGGAAGGATCAAGGACTGGTTAAGGTGAAAATACAAAACCGCTTTGGGTAAGAATTTAGGGTGAGTGCGAAGCACCACCTTGTTCTTGTGAAATATAGTGTATGGGGGGGTCTGTGACCAAGGCATATATTTCAGAGACCCTGCGAGTGGAAGTAACGGCTATTAAGAAGGCAGTCTTCCAGGTCAGAAATTTCAAGTCACAGGTGGCTAGAGGCTCAAAGGGTTTATTTATTTATTTATATTTTGGTAACCGGGTAAGCCCACTGAGACCAGAGATCCCTTTTTCAGGGGCGACCCGGAATTAGTTACAAAGAGTACATAGCTTGGTGACATTGAACAGTAGTCTTGGATAATACATTTATAGTTGCAGTGAATACATACATAGGAATTTGTATAGGGTGATATTAGGTGAATACATATTAAGGAGTGGGATACATAGGAGCCACAGTGGAATAGCTTTAGCTGAGTACTTATTTAGTTACAGAGGGTACATACATAGCTATTAATATACATAGGTTTAGGGTTGTACATGTTATGTATAAGGTATCGAACGTTTGGCACAGAGACAGGGGTGTCACTAGGCTAACAGATATTAAGACAGTTTCGCAGTGCCTTGGCATTTTACATAGGAGTTTTACAGGGAAAGCGGATGAGGTTAAACCGGAGGTCGCAGAGAAGAGAGCCCGATCAGGGGCTAACGGTTGCAGCCACAGAGACTAAGTTCCAGGAGATATGCTTTGAGGCCTGATTTAAACCCTGGGAGAGAAGGCTTGTCGACTAGACTTTCTGGGAGGGCATTCCATAAGAGGGGGGCAGTGTAGTGGAAGGAGCGCTTGCCTTGGTTGGTGCGAACACGGGGGATGGCAAGGGGACATCTAGCTGAGCATCGAAGGGTTTGGTGCTGGATTTTTGGGGTGAGCAGATCACGCAGGTGAGGAGGGGGGCCGAAGGAGGTGAATTTGAAAGCCAGACTGGCAGAGGAGTAGGCCAGCTTGTGCTGTAGGGAGGGCCAGTTTAGGTCTGCTAGGGCCTCACAGTGATGCCTCCTAGGGAGAGAGTTAGTAGCAAAGCGAGCCACTCTGTGGTAGAGCGTAGAGAGCTTGTTGAGCTCCGTCTCTCGGAGAGAATGAAGTAAGGGGGCCCCATAGAGGATTGTAGGGAGGAGGTTGCAGTTGGCGGTGGCTCATTGCGCCTCGCCAGAGACGGAGTTTCCCAGACGATAGAGGAGGCTAATCCTCTGGTGGATGGTTCGGGTTAAGGAGATGATGTGGGATTTATAGGTCAGCTCCTGGTCAAGGAGGACCCCAAGGTACTTGAACTTGTCCATGACCTCTACTCTCCTCCCTAGGGAGGAGGTGAGCTGGAGTAACTCGCTTCTGTCAGTGCCCAGCCGTCTGGTCTGAACAGGACGGCCCTGGTTTTGTCATCATTCAGTTTTAGAGAGTTTGAGGTGAACCAGACCTCAAGAGCAGAGAGACAGGCCTGCAGTTTGGCAGAGATGACACTGGGGTGTGGGTTGCTGAAGTAGACAACAGTGTCTTCTGCATAAAGGATGAGGTTACTAGGCACGCAGTCTACTTCAATGTCGTTTAGAAAGAGTGAGAACAGTAGGGGGCCCAAGATCGAGCCCTGAGGTACCCCGGAGACCATGGGTCTTGTGCCCAATTGTGTTCCTCTCCAGCGGGCTTTTTGGGTTCTATTGGTCAGGTAGCTCTTGAACCAGGAGAGCGAGTGTTCATCCAGACCTAGTCGATGGAGTTTGGTGAGGAGGAGTTTGTGGCTGACCATGTCAAAGGCCTTGGATAGGTCGATGAATAGAGCGCCCGTTGGGAAGCCTTGGTCCATGGCCTTGAGGATGTCAGATGTAAGCCAAATGAGGATAGTGTCAGTGCCATGGCCTTTCCTGAAGCCATGTTGTACATCAGAAAGGAGTAGGTGCTGCTCTAGGTAATCCTGCAGTTGACTGTATATGAGCCTCTCCTGTACTTTCCCAAGAGGGCTGAGAAGGGAGATTGGCCTGTAGTTTGCCACGATGTCCCAGGGACCTTTTTTGTGGACTGGGACACTAGTCGAAACCTTCCACTTGCTTGGGACTAATCCTTCAAGGAGTGACCTGTTGATCAGTAGGGTGACAGGATGGGCAATAGCCGTGGCGGCTGCTCTCAGCAGCCTAGGTTCTAGTAGGTCATGCCCCGTGGAGGAGTTAGGGTTTATTTTGAGCAACAGTGGAAGTACAGTGGACAGTTCGACCAGCTTCAGGTGGAATTGGGGCCGGGAAGTGCCCAGTCCATGTGAGGTGAGAGAGTCCGGGGCTGGGGGAGGGTCCGATTGATTGGAGAAGGGGCACAGAAGGCTTGCAACTACAGAGAGGTCATGGTCAACGAATTCAGACCAGAAGTGTGTCATTTAGTGAGTTTGTGGTGCCCTTGAGAAGGGAGTTAATGTGACCCCAGAATTTCTTGGGGTTACTAAGGTGGCTAGTTTGGAGGTCTCTTAGATACTTGGACTTAGCCTGTTTAGAGTTTTTTTTGCAAAGCTTCCTCAGTTCCCTGCACTTCTCCCAGTCAGGTGTACTGCCAGAGGATTTGTACAGTCCCCAAGCCCTGTCTCGGAGTATCATTGTTTGCTTAAGGCTAGGGCTCAGCCATTTGTGGCACCTTCCCTGTACCCTGAGTTTCTTTCGTGGGGCGTGCTGGTTGGCCAGGGACAGGAATGAATTGGTGAAGTAATCAAGCGCCTCATCGAGTGAGGGGAGAGAGATGATGGGGTCCCAGTCAATAGTCCCCAAGTCAGAGCAGAAGTCTGTAGGTACAAACCTGCTAAAATTCCTGGCTTCAATAACCCGAGCAGAGGTTTTGGGGGGTTTGTTGGACCAGGTACAGAAAATTGGTGAGTGGTCACTCAGGGAGTCAGACATGATCCCAGCAGTCAGTATACAGTCGGGGAAGGAGACTAGTGCCCAGTCGAGCAGGGAGTGGTTGCCAGACTTAGCGTTGTGCCTGGTAGGAAGGTCGATGATTTGGGTGAGAGGGGAGTCAAGTATTATATTCTTGGTCATGGGAGACCCTAGGGCCAGCCAGTTTAGGTTGAGGTCCCGAGTTCCGAGAAGGATGATCTCCCTCAAGGGGTGCTCCATGAGGGCATTGGTTAGGGGTTCTAGGGAGGCGTCAGCCGAATGGGGCGGGAGGTAGGCACACCCTATGTAAAGGGGCTTGGTGTCGCCGAGGAGCACTTTAATGATTAGGATCTCACTGTGCAAACCATGGATGGAGGGGTGGTCAACCTGTGAAGCATTCAAGGTAGAGCTGAGGTAGATGAGAACCCCACCTCCTCTTTTTTTTCCCGCTCTGTCCTTTCTAAAGGCCTGGTAGCCAGCTAGGTCCACTTAGTGGGGAAGGATCTGGGGTTTGAGCCATGTTTCAGTAACAGCTAGTATGTTGGGTTTGTACAGTGCGGTCCAGGCCTCCAGGTCATGGATTTTGTGCCTTAGGCTGCCGATGTTCATGTGTACCTACTTGAGTCCCCTGGTGTTGGCCCAGAAGGGGTGCTTGAAGTCCGGTGGGGTGAGATTTGGGGAGTAGGGACCAGGGTTAGGTTCAATGTCTCCCCCCGGTGCCAGCTTGAGCCTGGCATAAAAGCCAGTGGTCTTAGGGGAAGAGTAGAGTCTCTGCTGGTCATAGTCGTGACGAGGGTGATAAATAGTAGCAGTGACCCTTCAGCAAGAGACTGGTGGGGGCTTGAAGTGATTGGGAGGAGCCTCCAGCTGGTCGACTCATTGCGGTAGGAGAGTAAGTAATTACAGGAGTGGTCTGTGCGAGACTTGGCGGAAAACATTAGACCCGATCCACCCACGACACGCGAAGTCCGGGGGGTGTATGGGGTTCAAACGCGGCTCTGGAGAGAGGCAACCACAGGGAAGGGGAGGGCAGTTCTCAGTATAAGTACTGAGTATGCTGGAGCGGCCCTGGGCGGCAGGTATGCCATGTTGTAGATCTGAGAGGGATCCCAGGACTCTGGGAGTAGCAGGAATCCAGGGAGAGAGAGGGGAAGTTAGGTAAAAGAGGGGAGAGGTTCAACACAGCAAGCTCAAATGTGTCAGAGGCAGTAGGAGAGCTTATAATGTAGCAGAAAGTCTAAGGCAGGAGGATAATAACTAGTCTGTAAGCTACAGAGAGATGAGAGGTCTGGCTGTTAGGGGATGGGGACTACAATACCTGACAATTACAGGCAGCTGCCCTTAGTGGGCAGAACTGATTAGTTAAGGTACTTAAGACTACGTGCGAGGGCTTATTAGGCAGAAATATAGACTAGCGACAGGTTAAGCACTTGAGGTAGGCAGGGACAGGTTTGGAGTTGTTTGCAGAAACCATGCAGTATGCTCTGCAGTGACAAGATGTCTGTGGGGAGGGTAAGAAGAGATGAGGGAGAGGCTAAGTCCGGTAGAGCAGCCTCTAGTGTAAGCAGGAAATAAGCTGCAAATGGGAGAGTGGGCTGATAAGTTTTTTCACATCACGTGACAAAGCCTTTAAGACTGGGAGCTCATCAAGGGCGGTGGTGGGGCCTTACAAACACGCTGGGAGATTGGACTCAGTACCTGTTTCGGGGCTTCAGGGAGGGCTCCTGGCTCTGCAGCCCTCACGACCCGACTGCGGAGAAAAGGAGAAGAGGGGATTAAATACACAGCAGGGGGAGAGGAGCGACTGAGACAGACAGGTAAGTTATGCTCACAGTTTAGAACTCGGGTCTTAAGGAAATGCTACAGGAGTTATAAGGTAAAGGCAGACAGACAAAAATAACAGGACCCAGGCTGTGCTGTTTAAGGCTACGGGGCAAATTAAAAGAACTTAAGCAGAAGGGTCTTAAGGTAAAGGCAGGCTAGCAACGGTACACTTGATCCTCACTGTGCTGTTAAGGCTACTGGACAAAACGAGGTAAATGCTGCAGGATTTAGGACAAAAAGCAGTTGCAAAAAACAATCTATACATCTACGCCGACTACATCAGGCAGGAGTCCATTAAAGTTTGAATTTTGAAATGGCGCCAAACGCAGGTCCTTTGTCCTTACAAACACGCTGGGAGATTGGTCGCAGTACCTGCTTTGGGGCTTGGGGGCCACTTCGCACCTTGCTTCAGGAGGGCTCCTGGCTCTGTAGCCTCAGGCCCGACTGTTTGGGGCTTGGGTGGGGCGTCCACGCGCGCCTACCAGGGAGGGCTCGGCTCTGCAGCCCTCACATACCTGTTTTGGCGCTTCCACACTGCGCCTTGCTTCAGGAGGGCTCCTGGCTCTGCAGCCCTCACGACCTGACTGTTTCGGCTCTTCCACACTGCGCCTTGCTTCAGGGAGGGCTCCTGGCTCTGCAGCCCTCACGACCCAACTGTTTTGGGGCTTCCGGAAGGGGGGCACTTCCATGATGCGCCTTGCTTCAGGGAGGGCTCCTGGCTCTGTAGCCCTCGCGACCCGAAGTCCAGAACTTGGGTCTTAAGGAAATGCCACAGGAATCATAAGGCAAAGGCAGACAGACAAAAACACAGGACCCTGGCTGTGCTGTTCAAGGCTACGGGGCAAATCAAAAGAACTCAAGCAGAAGGGTCCCAAGGTAAAGGCAGGCTAGCAATGGCACACTTGATCCTCACTGCGCTGCCAAGGCCACTGGACAAAACGAGGCAAATGCTGCAGGATCTAGGACAAAAGCAGTCGCAAAAAACACCCACATCCACGCCGACTACATCAGGCAGGGGTCCACCAAAGTTTGAATTCTGAAATGGCACCAAACGCAGGTCCTTTGTCCTTACAAACACTCTGGGAGACTGGATGCAGTACCGCCGGGTCTTGGGGCGCCCACGCCACGCCCTGCCCCAGGGAGGGCTCCCGGCTCTGCAGCCCTCACGACCCGACCAGGTTTACAGGTGAGCATGTTTAGCTCAAGGTTAATATCCCACGTGGCCACCTGTTTTCTGATTGGTGGCCTAGCATGTAGGATACCTTTGAGGAATCTCTTGACCACTAGTAGCTGAGCCAGCATCAATGTTCTGTACTGGCTCATGGTAGGCAGAAATCGCACAGAGGTGTACCTTTACTGTAGAGTACTGCAGCCCTGCTTTTGGCAAGTCTAAGAGGTACTCCAATACCATACTTGGTGGGCAACAAAATGGGTCCAGGAGGGACTTTGCACACCAGATAGAAAAACGTTTCCATTTAGCTGTGTAAGTTCTCCTAATCGAAAGCTTACGCGCTGCCAAGAGGATTTCTGAGATTATCTGAGAAACTTGAAACGTACCCACTTCTATCTTCTCAGGAGCCAGGCATGGAGATGAAGGGAGCCGAGCGCAGGTTGTGGTGGACTATAGGTCCCTGCATCAGGGGGTCTGTCCGTAGAGGTATCTGCCTCCGACAACCTGTTGATCAACGGAAGCCAGATCTGTCGAGGCCAGTATTTGGTGATTAAAATCATCTTGCCCCCTTGTGCCTCCAATTTAAACAGCACCCTCTGAATTATCAGGAGAGGAGGAAATGCATACAGAAAGCGTCTTGTCCACCGCAGTCTAAATGCATCCTGACAGAAAATGCCAGGTTCTGCGGATTTCTGGAGCAAAATAGAAGCAGTGCTGCGTTGAGTGAGGATGCATAAAGGTCAAGGTCTGGACTGCCCCACTTGTCGAATAGTGACTGCACAACAGCAGGTGCGAGTGACCATTCATGGGGTTCACCTCTGTTCTGTTGAGACGATCCACTAGGTCATTCTGAATTCCCGGCAGGCAGACTGCCTGAATCAACATCCCTCACTTCCAAGACATTTCTGTGTAGATGAGACTCCTCCTGTCTCCACACTCTCTGAGTGTTGTGGTCTTGACAGTGAGCTCTCCAACCGATCAGAGATGCATCTGTGGTGATGGTGATCTGGGACTCCAGTGGCGCAAAGGGCAGACCTTTTAAAAGCTTGTCTTCCTGTGTCCAACATGCAAGAGACTTGTTAGAGGCTCCGTCACATTTATGCGGAAGAACTGTGGGTGTGCAGGCGGTGACCATTGTGTGCTGAGCATCCATTGTGTGGTCCTCATCAGCAGTCAGGCTACAGGCACCATGAAAACTGACAACACCATGAGTCCCAACATTTGTTGCATCGAAAGGGCTCGAACGGTGCTATTCTCCTTGATGTAGTGAGCCATCTGAAGAATGTCATTCTTCCTGTCCTCCGGAAGTAAAGCCCTTGTGTACTGGAAGTGTCCAGGAGGGCCCCTATAAGAGGAGCTGTTGGGAGGGTTGAAGCTGGGACTTTTCCAGATTCAAAAGAACTCCCACGGAAATGAGGAACTGAGAAGCCGAGGTGACTGCTTCCTCTGTCTCCTGCCTGGACAGGCTCGCTAGGAGTCAATTGTCCAAGAAAGGGAAGACCTGAATGTCCATCTTTCTGAGGTACACCATGAGAACTGTGAAACACTTTGTAAAGACTCGAAGTGCCGAGGACAGCCCAAAGGACAGGACTCTGAACTGGTAGTGTTAACACGAAGATACCTGTGGTGACTTGGGTGCACTGGAACGTGCTGGTAGGCATCTTGCATGACCAGGGATGCCAGCCAGTCATACTGATGAATCAGAGGCAAAAGAGTTCCCAGGGAGATCATTCTGAATTTGTCCCAGAACAGAAACCTGTTTAGCTTTCTGAGGTCGAGAATAGGGCACATGCCGCTTGTTTTCTTTGGGACCAGAAAGTAATGGGAGCAGAAATTGGTGTTCTGCTCTGTCTGAAGAACAACTTCTATTGCCCTGTTCCTTAGGAGGCCCTGTATTTCGGAAGTAAGAAGGCCTGACTGAGAAGACGACAGACTGAGCTGCAGTCTGGGTAGAAGGTCTGGGGGAATCTCTGTGAAATTGAGAGTGTATCCCTCTTGGACATCCCTGAGGACTCATTTGTCCATTGTAATGGACTTCCACTGGTTGAAAATCGAGTCAGACGCCACACTACCACCACTGCGATGTCCACCTAGGGCAGCTGAGGTGGGACCTGGGCCAGATCTTCAGAGCCGGGCACTGGGTGCTTTCAGGCCCTATGCCTTGTGCTGTGTTTTCTTTTGTAGCCAAGGAGTTTGGATCCTATTAAAGGCTCCTGGGCCTCCACCTCAAAGGGGCTTCCTGTTATGAAACTGTCGATGTTTCCTGCCCCCCGAGGGTCTGCATGAGCCAGCCTGGCTGTTTTAGGTTCTCAACCATTGATTTGAATGTGTTCCACAGGGCGTACTCTTACTGAGGAATGTAGGAACTCAAGACGTAAAATTCTGCCTTGGTCTGCAGAAGAAGTCTGTAGTGCTATGATGGACCCCATATCTCTGTGGAGAGTCTGGAAAGAAAGATCTTCCACCCCAGGCTCTGCCAATACAGAAGGCTTGCTTTCCAGCCCATAAAATGAGTCATCCACTGCATTTTTGGACAAAAGCAGGACAAGGTCATACTCATCAAGTTCCACTTCTACCCCAGAAAGACCTCCAAATGCAGGTCTAGGCCAGGAAATCACGGGAGATGTGGCCCCGGATTGGCATTGAGGACTGCGCCATCCACAGCACTAGCACCATAGGCGGCGCCAACATCACAAGTGACGCAGGCACCACATGTGGTGCCAAGGAAGCCGATACCCCCAGCACTGCCCTTAACCTGCAATACCTGGAGAAAGGGAGAGGAAAGTGGTACCTATGCCGGCCCATGCAAGGAAACAAGGTGGGGGGGGGGGAAGGCACGTGAAGTCAGCGTCGATGGTGCTGGCACTGGAGAGGACACCACAAGCATATCCTGGCCCCAACTGATCCAGCCATGGCTCAGTGGCTCTGAGGCCCAAAGGGACCAGAACCGGGTCTAATGGCAAGGGCAACTGGGACAGACACCGAACCTACTGCTCCATAAGAGCAGCCCAGTGATGAAACTGCTCACCCGAAGTCCCATTAAGGACAGAGACGGGATCGGTGTCGAAGATCACGGCCGTTAAGAACAGAGCCACAGGGGATCCCACCACAGTCGGATCAGGCCTACCGCTCTCCACCACCGATGACCCTCACACAGACATACCAGAGGGTGACCTCGAGCAGTACCGTTTCTTCTTCAACCGAAGGGACGAAAAAGAACATGAGGTCGAGCAGCACCGGGTCCCCGATCGGAACCAGGAACAGGCCTGCTACTTTTTGTGCTTCAGGTGGACTGTCCTCCCAAGCACCAGACTGACCCTGGTTGAACCCCCCTCCACAAAGGGCGGTGGACCGGACACAGCCCCACTGCCATAACAGCTTTCAAGCGAAGTCTCCCTACCGACACCACTACCGTTTATGGTCAACTTCGTTGATGGCAGGCTGAGAATTTCTTCAATTGTTCTTTTTCTTCTTCTTTTTTTTATTAAATAAGAAAAAAACACTAAAAGAAGCAACTTAATTGAAACTGAACGATTATAAGCTGCTGTCGTATAGATGTGAAGATTAGACTCCCAGTAGGCGAGCATCGTCGTCACTGAAGTGCACTCAACAGCGGAGGAAAAAGGAACTGAGGCGGTTGGAGACTCGATGGCGAGACAGCCTATACGGCGCGAGCCAGTCTCGTGGCGCCATGCATGCGCAGTCCTACGTCAGCCCCGGCCCTCCTGAAGATTTTTGGCTCCCGCTGAGTCCTAGCGCCCCCGGCATAGTCCCATTAGTGTGAATGAATGGTGAAGACTCCTAGTCCAGGAAGATCAGGCCTGAGAAGCGGGGGGGGCAGAGGAGGAACCCTCTGAGCCCGAATCAGCGCTAACCATCACTTGAAGAATAGCGGGAGGTTGAACCACTGGCAGCCCCAAAGGAAGGAGGGCTGGAGTGGAAAAGGAAGCCGACCTCCCGTGGGAGAAAGACTCTGAGCCTGTCGCGACTGCAGGAGGCGATCGCGACTCAGATGTGGACTGATCCCAATCCCAATGTTTTTTGTGCTTTTTCTTTGTGGACGAAGATACCCCAAGTCCCTGCTGTAGATTGGGACTGCAGCTCTTGTTCTAGGGCAGCCAGTTTCTGCTGCCAGAGATGGGTCTCCAGAACTTTCTGCCTGCGTTTCCGTGCGACTTGGTTAAACTTTTGGTAGGCCTAGCAGGCTTCGGTGTTTCGGTCTGAGCCTAGGCAGATAACACACGTGGAGCGGTCGTCCTTCCCAGGGAGCTGTTTCCTGTATGCACACTTGGACTTCTGGGAGTCTGCAGAAGTATTCGGTGATGACATAACATTGAAAAAGGGAAGAAAGTAAAGCAAATGGTGGTTGACTGAAGCAACGTTGTCCATGAAGTTTGACAAGCGCAGGTCAACGGTGGGAAAAGAATAGAGGTGGGTGTGGGGGACCGCCCCTTTTATACCAGAACGGACGTCGACGTGCTGACGTTAGGGGGCAGTCCCCCATTGTATACTGCTAGTTAGACATTTTCCGTGTGGTCCTGGTGCCTGGCAGCTTAGTCTTAACGGTGTTGCCTATGGCAAGAGCCCCCTCAAAGTAAGATCTTCAGGCCCTGGAACAAGCGAGCAGAAATGCAGCAGTTTTGTGTTGTGTGTGGGGATGCAAAAAGGTCTAACTCCGGGTGACCACATCTTGCGAACAGGTTATCGCAGAGATCAACAGTTCCCACTCCTGTACCTGAGACTAGGACTGACTTAGCCTGTTTGTCAGGATGATTTGGACTCCCGGGAGATAAACAGCCATCAATCAAAGGCTGTGAGATAGTGCCAATGCCACCCTCTCACTGCTTCCTTGCACAGAGGGTACGAATGAGTGCCCCCTTGCTTGTTGATATAGTGCATTACACTGATGCCGTCTGTCCTTATCAACAGGGGGCCTTGACTGAGGTGTTCTGTAAAGGCCTGGAGATCAAGAGGCGCAATCCTCATCTCCAGAACATTGACGTGGGAGATATAAATCTAGGACTGTCCACAAGCCCTAGGTCTAGTACTGTCCAAGACAGGCACCCCACCCTAGTCCAGAGGCATCCATTGTGAGGATCTGCACTGACACTGGGGAAGAGTGGTATGCCCTGCAACAAGTGCAGGGGTTCCATCCACCACACCAGAGATTTTCACAGAGGAAACGTAACGAGAACCATCTCTTACAAGTCATCTATCAGTTGGTCTCACTGTACCCGAAAGCCATTGCCGGGTTCAGAATACTGTGTACAGGACCATTTCCCTGTACTTATTTGATCATGTAAGCCTGGTAATCTGAAATGTAAAGCCCCAATGTGGCAAAAGCATAAGTTCTCTTGCCCATGACATCCAATTTCCTGGAGTCTTTGTCCAAAGGCAAGGTGCTCATTACGCTAGGAGCTCTAGAGCGATCATGAGTAGCCATGAGTATCAAAGAATCAACCTCATGCTAAGAAGCACAACAGAGCTTGACCAATGGAGCAGGGTACTCCTTATCAGCCCTTCTGCACTGCAGGCAAACTGCTAAGGCCTTTGCCATTCAGCAAAGTCAGCATCCTCTAAAGCAGGAAAACGGGTACCACAACAGTGGGTGCTGCTGTTACTTCTAAGAACTCTATTAAATTTCTCTTGCTGGAGTCTTTCACATCACCCTCAAATCTCATTACATCCTGAATTTACTTGAATAAAGTTTGGAATGAGGGACCTCCAGGAGGAAATCGGGAGTTATAAACCACAGACTCCTCACTGCAAGAGGATAGGGTCAAGCTGGAAGAAAAACCTCTTCATAGGGGTCTTCCCCCTCCATCTTCTAAATCCTCCTCCATGTTCAGGAGATCAAGATCGTATTCTACCTCATCGTCATCTTGAATGATGATGGGGCAACTAATGAAGCTGGAGATAGAAGCAGCAGCTGCACCAACAGTACTTTAGGTATGCTTTAAGGTACTGTCGATGAATGGTATAGATGGGGAAGGCCACATCAATGGAATTGGCACCAATGCTGTCAACACCAGGAACAGGTGTGTTAACATTTTTGAAAACGACACCAGCACAGCTTAGGAGTCAACGATGTCTGGTTGTGGCTTCATGACAGCCATTGCTAAGACAGAAACCAATGATGGCGGTGACATACCATCCATAGCAGGTACAGTAGTGCCACAGCCAGGACCCAACCTTGGTGTCTCAATGATGGTCGGGAGGCTGTAGCCAACACTGCTGGAGCAGACAATGATGAGGACTTACCCTCCTTCAATGGAGACCTTGATCTTGCTGGTGAAGAATGTTTATATCCATGCCAATGGTGGCTGGAAAAAGAGAGTTTCGATGATTTCTTCAGATTTCTTCATCTTCCTCACCACCTTCAGTGGCAATATGGTCTCTGACCGCATGGGTGTTTCCTTCACTGTGTCAGATGGTCATGGGGGAGAAACTGGCTTGGAGCCCATGGCCTTCACTTGAGCTTCCATGGCCACGAGTGTTTCTAGAGTCTTTTATTATGGTATCGCCTTGTGGCCTAATTAAATCATTGGCAGATCGTTCAGGCCCTCACGTTGCGGGACAGGCCCAAACAGTAAACACATACAGTTTGAGCGTCATTCATGTAGATCTTGTAACAGCAGGTACAAAACCTAAATAATGATTCTTTTGACGATGGCATACAAGGACATCAATTGAAAAATATTATTTTTAATTAGAAAATCAATATTGAAAAAATAATGGTGGTGTTTCTCTGCAGGTCCAATAAGTGGTTGATGGCGAAAGGAAGAACCAAGGGGCCACCCAAGTTTTATAGGCACTGACATTGTACGAGTGGTGAGAAAGAAGTAAGTGCTTCAGCTGGGGCTTGAAACCATGCCACCCGGAATACCGTTTCGGTCATGATAACTAGCTGCGCCACCAAGGCAACTGGAACCTGGGCTGTCTTGGAACACACATTACTCTTTCTCTAATGCACAACCTGGTGCTACACAAATAATGACTACATTTTCAATCACATGGGTGCGGTGTGCATATTCATGGGACATATATAAACAGAGGAGAGGAAGAAGTAAGTGCCTCAGCTGGGACTTGAACCCAGGTCGCCCAGAATACCATTCCATTCGCACTTACCAGCTGCACCACAAGGTAACTGGAACCTGGGCTGTCCTGGAGCACACATTACTCTTTCTCTAATGCACAACCTGGTGTGACATGCATATTTATGGGACACATACAAACAGAGGAGAGAAAGAAGTAAATGCTTCAGCTGGGACTTGAACCCAGGTCCCCCGGAATACCATTCCGGTCACGCTAACCAGCTGTGCCACCAAGGCAACTGGAACCAGGGCTATCCCAGAGCACACATTACTCTTTCCTGGGTGGCCTGGGTTCAAGTCCCAGCTGAGGCATTTTCTTCTTTCTCTCCTCTGTTAGTTTGTGTCCCAGAAATATGCACATCGCACCCAAGTGATTGAAAATGTAGTAATTATTTTTGCAGCACCAGGTTGTGCATTAGAGAAAGAGTAATGTGTGCTCCAGGACAGCCCAGGTTCCAGTTGCCTTGGTGGCGCAGCTGGTTAGCTCAACCAGAACGGTATTCTGGGTGGCCTGGGTTCAAGTTTCAGCTGAGGCACTTACTTCTTTCTCTCCTCTGTTTGTATGTATCTTATAAATATGCGCATCTTACCCATGTGACTGAAACTGTAAAAGTGGTCCTGACACTGACAGCTTATAGTTCCAAAGGTGTGGCCCAATAGAGGAGATATCCTTGATGAAGATCTATAATTTACTAAAGTAAATGACATTAAACTCAAGAACACAAATATCTTTTTTCCCCTTACTCTTGTTCAACAAAACCATATTTTGTGTATTCAAGAGGGGACAAACTTGTTTTTATGGGCTGTATGTAATAATTTTAGCATATAACATTGTGTTACCATCATTACAAAAGACAAACTCATCAGCTTAAACACCTCTTGCATAAGAATGTCTGTATTACTGCCAGTGGTCAAGATGTTTTCAATTCAGCACAGTTTTTATGTCATAGAAATTCAGATTTTTTTTATATGACATCTTTAAGTAATAACATTTTTTGGAAAGTGAATATCTTCTCTCCATCTTTAGATTTACTGAGGGTTATTTATAAAATGGCAATTTTTTTAAATTACTAAGTTAAATAGATTACTTTTATGCTATTGTTCATTTGATATGTGAACATTTAATGAGATTTATTTATAAAATAGCAATTTATTTAAATTAGTAAGTTAAATAGATTACATTTATGCTATAGTTCATTTGAAATGTACTTTTTTTAAGCATCTTCATGTAGAAAAAGCTGTGCATTCCAGAATACAATTTGCTCAGAAGCTTGCCAATGTGTAATCGCAATGAGACATTCACTACACTGGTGTCTTTCACAAGTGTCATTTTTAAGGAATTATACTGTAGATAGAACAGCACCACTTTGAATGGTGCTGTCCAACAAATACTTTTATACCATATGAATGGCTATGTATTATTTATTAAGAACTCTAGATGGATTGAGAGTGATAATTGGACAGCTACTCCTAACACATAACCCTTTAAAAAGTTTTATTTGCATGCGCTGTGACAGTTTCTGCTTTAAGGTAGTTTTTATTTGAATGACGCAAATGTGGAGCTGAAGTGACATATATGTTTTGAGGCTGGGAAATAAAGTGTTCAGGCATTACTTATAAGCAGTCACATCCATCAAATCTTGATAGTGAAATATTAAACAACAAAAGAGAATTCACAGGTACTGCAGAAGAATACTGCTGTGCATTCCATCAAGGCTATCTATCCACCAAGGATTTCCGTTTAAAAGACTATGGACAAGTAAACTTGACATACATACTGAAAACTGTATGTGTTAAAGTACTTCTCTAATGGTGTTCATTATGTCTGTTTTGCTTCCAAACCAACACCTCTGTGCACTGAACATCTTGTTATTCTAGCTGCTGCACAATCCTAGACATTATGGACCCTGTTCTAAAAAGATTTTTGTCATAAGCACAGAGTGGAAGGAATTTTTTGAAAACAGGGTCCTATAAGTTATTCCACACATTTCCAGATCTTCAAAATCCTATATAACTATAACCACTGCAGAACTTTTACTCTTTGCAGTCATCAAAAGCAAAAAGACAAACTATACAGTTATTTTTAATGATGCAATTACATAGTGGGAAGGATAAGCACACTGGTGTAATGAACATGTCTTATAAGATCCCTTAATTATTTTGGTAGTATAAATTGCTAATGATATTAATGCAACCATTGCCTCCTTTTTCAGGATTTTTTTTTTTTTAATATAATCACAATGTGTTCAAAATACAATTTGTTATACTAAGGTACTAGAAAGGTAGACCAATAAATTAATGAACTGAACCACTACAAAACAAAGCAATTCTGCTTTCTTGGCTATACAGTCAAAAACATTAATGAGACAATTCTACACCACTGGATTTTTTTGTTGTTGTTGCACACAGCACACACAGAATAAGGACAGGCTATTCACAGACTGCAAACAGAATAGTGCACACTGAGATATTTTCTTTTTTTTTGGGGGTTCCAAGAAAGGAAATGATGATACTTTTATTAGGCTAATGGTTTTTAGATATAATATAAAAGTTTTAAAGCTATCTAAAATCTGTCCACTAGGTATGTTTCTCAATTATAAGAAGAAATGAAAGTGCAACTTCCTGTAATTTCTTTTTCTGTTCATTCCAACACTGTCACAGGTAGATCTATTTTAAGTGGGTTATGTGGTCATCAACAGGGTGAGGCTGACTTAAAAGCTATGACATCATCCTGGAACTGCCTTCTATAGGATTTCCAACAAGATGCTACACAAACACTTCAGTTCACATTTACTGACACATAGTACTAAGTAGTGTGAGGCAGTTTGGCCTACTGGCTAGGGAACAGAGCAGTGAACCTGGAGATCCAGCATTGAATCCAATTATCACCTGTGTGACCTTAAGCAAGCCATTTACCCTGTTTAAAGTCTCCGTAATCTCACTCTAATCTACCTCTTTACTCTCTGAATCTCTGTAAGCACTGAAAGCAGCAGCAACATGCTCTTTTTTGGATGGTAAAACACTCTGGAAGAAAGTCAGTATGAAAGGCACTTTTCCTTCACAGACATAAACTGAAAAGTAATGTAACTTAATAACACAGTTTTTGCACTTATTGAAAATAAAAAGACAACAGCTGGGGCTGGCCTGAAAACACAGTGGCACAAATAATCACTTGCCATATGTCTGCATCCTGGGTTGCTGCTGCAGGCCAGAAGGCGGCTAGGGAGACATCCTTAAAAGCCTCAAAGGAATATAGCCAAGTTTGCCCATTCTGTCTCTGCTCCTGCCTCATGCCAGAGAGAGCAGAGGAAATCATCCCCTTAACCTAGCCGAATCCTTTTTCAGGGAAAACTGTAGTGCCTCAAAGGCCCTGTCACAGGGGGAAGCTGTGGGGGACACAGGTCAGTGGCAGATAGGGTCAGGACTGGGAGGTTGCCAGTGGGTCCAGATGGGGACATCCAAACACAGCAAATAACCAAACTTCTCTGCTGGAAAGTATAAATGCTTTATTGAAGAATTAAAAAAATGCCGCCATACATAGCAAAAGTCTGGCTAGCCACTGACAAATTCCCTGACCGGTTTTCGTACAATGGTACATCATCAGAGGGGGACAGCCAGGCATAAGGAGGTTAAAAGCTTAAACAGAAAAAAAAGACTATAACTGTTAACCCCTATGAACAAAGAGGATCAAAAGGATTTTAAATGAACTTGAATAAGCTGTTAACCAGTCTTTTTTGACAGCATAAGAAATATGTTTAAATGAAATAGAAACACAACAGCACAATCAAAAGGAAATGCATTTCTTTATTTCATTTTTAGTTTTTATATACCAGGTAGATGCTCTAGATAGACATTTGCCTATTTATGTCATTGCTATATTCTCACCCTGGCAACAATTCTCTTGGGTGGGGTCTAGTGACAATGCTAGAAGTAACAGAAAAAGAAATGATGGAAAAATGGATTTTAATTTCTTATTCTTTCTCTGTCATTCCATGTTGTAACTGGAAAATTATCTGACCACATACCCATGTGGTAGGTACATTATTTATTCCATAAATTTTGTCTTCTTTTTCACAGATGTGTGCACCACTTTGTACCCAAGGGCTGCATCAACAGAACTCAAGGAATAGCCATGCTCAAGTTCTGTGAACATGTGTAGAGAAGACCACGTACCCACTCTGCACAGTTCAAATACTGAAGCTTTTCCTCTTTCTGCCCTAGAAGCTACTCTGGTCTGATGTTCCTTTGTCAGTGCTTATTGCTTTAATTTAGCAATCAAACAAGTTTTTTCTAACTGAGATCCGATTCATCTTGCCAAAGTGACCGCAGAAACTGAAAGAAACAAAAACACTTGGCACCAGCTTAATTACACAGAAGCAAACAGGTATTATTACCAGGGCTAAGCAAATACTGGTATGTTTATTTCATTTTAGTCTTTGGTAACTGGCTAAGGCCCACTAGGCACAAGTGCCTGTTTTCAGGGGCGACCTGGGAGCACTGGGAGGTTAAGTGACTTGCTCAGAGTCACACAGTATGCAAGTGGAGGTTGTAAGAATCAAACTCAGGTCTGGTTTGCTGGATGTACCAAGCTCGTTCACACCTCATTCCTCTAACCTCTAGACTATACTGCCAGCCCAATGCGGGGGCCAACTATTCGGGTATTCATTATTTAGGGCCTGGAAGGTGGGGAAAATTACATTTCCCCTTTCCTTAGGTGGCCAAGACTAATCTCCTAGCCACCCCTTCCCCATTCTAGTAATTTCCACCCACCTCCCCCTTTTGTGTGGTCCCAGACTTATGTGCTCCAAAATGCCTTCTCCTGGCACTTTGTCTATGGCAGTATCCAAATCAAACCCCTTCCCGAGTGCAACTGCCCAGTCCCCAAGACTCAGGGAATGGGAGTATACAAAGCAAGGTTGCAGAACCCTGACATATACACACTAGAGACCGAAGGAAGATGGGGAACAAGTACCTGCACAGGATAAACAGGGACACACTCATTGGCATTTTCATAGTAAGCAAGAACTCAGGAACAAGGGGGAATTCACTGAAACTGGCAGGAGGTAGTTCATGAAAGATATCCACAAGAATGTTTTAGTCGAAAGAGTGGTGGACAAATGGAAAAGACTGAGGGGTTGGAACTGGCTCAATTAGTGTGTGTGTGTGTGGGGGGGTTGTTGTCAAGGTGTGGTGGGACTGGTACATGTCCACAGTGTGTGGGACACAGGCAAAGGTTATTGGGAGGAATGGCTACTACGGCCTGTGCAGTATAGTTAGAAAGGGTGAGCAGACTGGATGGGTTGCTCAGCCATTTTCTGCCATCACTGCCTATATTTCTAAGTTTCAGATGTTCCAGACTCTGAGAAAGGTGATGTGAACTCTCGTTGCAGTTCCCTATCCAGTTATGACCTTGAAGGACTTGCAAAGTCATCTTTATCAACAGAGAATCCTGAGCCTCTGAATGGGGCTCTGATCAAGAGAGCTTTAAAGTAAGAATACAAATGGTGTCCCTTTTTCCAAGTAGAGCCTCCACTACAATCAGAATCTTCATGAATCCCCTCAGTACAGAGGTCAGCTTAAAGGGTAGAGCTTGATACTGAAAATGTAAACCCTAAAATTGCAAACCTCAGAATCTTCTAATGTTGTTTGCAAACTGGAACATGTAAGAAGGTATCCTTCAGAATGACAGAGATAAGGAAATCTCCCTGCTGCACTGCTCTTCTGATCATACTGAGGGACCTCTTGAACCTGAAGGAGTCTGTTGAACACAGTCTCTTAAGGCCAAGGACTGGAAAAATTCCTCCTACAGTTTATATGGAGCCACTGAATTGAGTACTATTCCATTTTACATTCCTGTCTGGGAACTGGAACAACTGCTGCTATGCTGAACAGATTTTCCATTGTCTGAGAAATAGTATTTTTCTATTGAGGGTCTCGGGGAAAACGGAGACCTAGATAAATCATTCTCATGAGGGTACAGCAGAGAAGTCTACTGCACAAACCAAAAATAAATAATATAAATAAATAAATTGTTAGGATCCATCCACTTTGTTGTGGAATGGATCCACCTATCTTAGTACCCTTGCAGTTCACCACCAGAGGTTTGTGATGATGATGGACCTGAAAAAAACTCTAGTAGAGAAATCACCACTGTAGTTCAATCTTCTGAAATGCTTTTTGGAAATATTGCCCAATAAATATATCATGGCATTACTGGAATGTAGAGAAGGTGCCTCTACTACCCTTACCTCTGGATCCACAAATTGAGCAAACATTTCATTAAAAGGAGCAATTCTGATAAGAACCATTCAGTTTTGAGTTCAAATTGGAAGACTCCTGACCTTTAGTTACTGGCAGTCAGAATTTGTCCTTCATCACTTTTAGAGTGGCATACATCTGAGACACAAACAAAAAAACAACCTTCTAAAGGCACTGTAAGGTGCTGATTTTGGGGATTGGTCGCGGACTAGTTTTATCCACAGAGCTCTGAGACAGCTGCAACACAAGCTGCTGAGCTTCTTGTTGCAGCCTGCTAAGCATCTATTTTAGTTGTCCCGAAAAGAGACAGCAAATCAAATATAGGAAAATCACATTATGAAAAAGGGAATCCTCATATAAATCCTCATGCAATGTACCTAACCACTTACACAGAGACTAAGTCACTAAGGCAAGACTGAGAATGTAGAAATTCTAATAATTCAGCCCAAAGCAGAAAAAGCTTGACTGAAGACAGCAAGGACACACTGGTCATCATCATAAGGATGCTACTCCTCGAATTAGAAGAGTTGTGGGCCTAACAACAGCCGTTATCAGAGAATCCACTACAGAGTGGTTCTCTAATTTCTGAAGTAAGGCTGTGGTTACCACCCAGTGGCCCCTGAGCAGCATACTATATTAGGTCATTGAATGCTCCACACAGCAGCACTTCCATAACCAGGGGATTGGCACTACAACTGCATCACCAGTAAAACCTTTTATGCATACTACTAACTCCCCCACCATTGGAACAACCTCCATTTTCCCTAAAGTCCAACACCATGTGTCACGCAATACTGCCCCTACTTCATGCACTAACAAGCTCTGAATGCCTCTGTCACTAGGCCTCCATGGCCCACTACAATGTTTATGCAACACAGCCTGTATGTTCTTGTATTTTATTCTGGCTCTACAGTTTCATAGTAACAGTTCAGTCACTTCTTTTGTATTTTTTGTTCCTGCCAGCAAATATCTACACTTCATAACAGCACTGCCAGGATTGCCTGCTAAAGTTCACCTGATGCTATCGCCTGCACCTTGCCATGTGTTGTTGCCTTGTCATATTTTATGTTTTGTTGTCTGATGATGGAACTTCTGATGTTCTTTTTTTTTTTTTCCATCTTTGGTAACCAGGTAAGGCCCACTAGGCACAAGTGCCTGTTTTCTGGGGCGACCTGGGTGGCTAAGCGACTTACTCAGAGTCACAGAGTATGCAAGTGGAGGTTGTGAGAATCAAACTCAGGTCTGGTCTGCTGGATGTACCAAGCTTGTTCACACCTCGCTCCTCTAACCTCTAGACTATACTGCCAGCCCAATGTTCATTATATATCTGCTGTGTACATCATATCTGTACACCTTCCCAGGATGTATCTGGAAATTAGCTGGTATTAGCTCGCAACGTTTTTCCTTGTAAACATTTTTTAAATATAAACTTGACAAATCAAGTTGTGGTTTATTACACTCATTTTATAATTATCTGTACCATGTTTTATCTAGTGTTTTTCACCCGCAGACGTAGACTTGAGTAAAACGGTCCGTACATGTCTAGATCCTTGCAATGTACAAAATTTCAAGTGAGTTACATGTTTCCTATGCTCATATTTGGAATCCCCAAAAGGTCAGGGTCCGGATATTCAGGAAATCTGCATATGCAATTTGAAAGCTCATGCCAATTTCAGCACACATTCGATAGCAGAAAAATTCCTGTCCAGAATTTTTAAAGATGTGACCAGTGAGGGCCCTGCACAGATCTGTAGCAGAAGCTATGGCCCTTTCTGCTCAAGAGGTAGCTACTGCCTTTGTATAATGGGGTTGAGCACATTCAGGAACTGGCAAAAAGCTATGAGCACCTATTTTATACAGTTTTTGAGTCATATGATTATGGCATCCTTTGAGACTGCCTGACCAGTCATTAGACCCTACAAGCACAAATACTCTTTCTGGGTTCCAAAACTCTTACAGCTGCAGGAGTGGAGCCCTGCAGATGTCCTTCTATCACTTGGAAAAAAAAGGGCACTTCAGACTCCTTCCAAAGCATAATTTCGGAGTTGAGTCATGATCCTTCCACTACCTGAAATCACTACGCTGGGGGGTAGGTGGGAAAGAAAGAGTTCCTTTCCTATATGCATCATTCTCCTGCCAGCTCAAATTTCAATCAGTGGAGTGTAAACAGCACAGGTACTGTAGCTTGTTTTAGTCTGAAAAACACCTAAATCCTCTTCTCACACATTTTTACCTAGTCTTGAAGCACTGCTTTAAGGGAACTTTGTTTTATCTCTCTGCTGAATTCCTTCACAGAGAAGCACAAGGTGATTTGAGATCAGGTGTCAGCTATCGGCTTGCGGCAGAGGGGTCGCTGGGCTGGGTCAGGCAGGCAGACAGTCATTCATTGCCTTTCCTACATACAGCATTCTCCTGTCAGCTCAAATTAACAATCAGTGGAGTGTAAACAGCACAGGTAGCTTGTTTTAGTCTGAAAGAACACCTAAACCCTATTTTTACCTAAACAATGCTTGTTGGCAGGGGTGTAGTGATCCCATATTTCTTAAAATCTTCAATGATATGTTTGTCATTTTTCAGGCAGCAGTCTTAAATCAGCAACTGAACTGTCTTGAAGCACAGCTGTAAGGGAACTTTGTTTTATCTCTCAGCTGAATTCCTTCACAGAGAAGCACAAAGTGATTTGAGATCAGGTTTCGGCTTGTGGCAGTGGGGTCACTGGGCTGGGACAGACAGACATTGTGATGAGCCTCCAATTGAGTAAAACAGGCAGTCTCACTTTTCAGTAAATCTGTTTGTTTACTAAGTTAGTTACTTTCCCTACTAAGGTACAGTAAGTAAAGATCATGTAACCCTCTGTCCAACTTCTGTATTAATAATTCTGTGGAAGAATTTGGGTGGTTACACTTTATTTGCATTTGTAAGGAGTTTATTTATAGAAACACTGAAACATAGAATCTGTCGGTAGATAAGGACCATACAGCCCACCTAGTCTGCCCATTTCCCTACTTGGTTTGGCAATCCCTACACTTACCTGGACTGCCTTTATGCTCATCCCATGCACTTTTGAATCCCTGTACTGTTTTCCCTTCCATCACCTCCGCTGGTTGTCCATTCCATGGATCCACCACCCTCTCTATGAAAATTACTTCCTAGCATTCCCCCTAAGCCTCCCTCCCTCCAGCCTTATGTCATGTCCCCTTGTCTGTGTGCACTTTTGTCTCTGAAATATGCTCCCCTCCTGTATCCTGTTTATTCCTCTAAGGTATTTAAAAGTCTCTATCATATCCCATCTCTCCCTTCTTTCTTCCAGTGAATAGATGTTTAGTTCTTTGAGTCTTTCCTCATACGGCATGTGGTGCAGTTCATTTTTGTTGCTCTTCTCAGGACTACTTCCATTCTGTCTATGTCCTTCCTAAGATGCGGTCTCCAGAACTGGACACAGAATTCCAGATGAGGATGCCTCACCAGTGATCTATACAGTGGCATCACCACTTCACTCTTCCTACTGGTTATGCCCCTTCCTATGCACCCCAGCATTCTGTTTGCCTTCCCCACTGCTTTTTCGCATTGTTTGGCTGATTTCAGGTCATCGGATATGATAACCCCCAGGCCTCTCTTCTGACTTGTGGTGGCTAGAACCTGCCCCCATCCTGTATTCCTTTGGATTTCTGTGTCCCGATGCATTATCTTGCACTTCTTAGCACTGAAACTCAACTGCCAAACCCGTGACCATTCCTCAAGTAGTCTTAGGTCGTTTCTCATTTTATCTAGCCCCTCCTGTGTGTTGACTCTGTTACAGATCTTGGTGTCATCTGCAAACAGGCATACATTCCCCTCCAGTCCCTCTGGAATGTTGCTTATGAAGACACTGACTAGAACTGGACCCAGCACCAATCCCTGTGGAACCCCATTGGTCACCTCCCCCTCTTCTGATTTTATGCCATTTACTTCCACCCTTTGGGTCCTGCCTTTTAGCCAGTTACCCACCCATTTTACCACTTTAGAGCCCACACCCAGATTCCCCAATTTGTTAAGCAACCTTCTATGAGGAACGATGTCGAAGGCCTCACTGAAATCCAGGTAGGCCACATTCACCGCCCTTTCCCTGATCCACCACTCTGGTCACCCAGTCAAATAAATCAATAAGATTAGTCTGACAGGACCTACCCTCAGTGAATCCATGCTGCCTTGGGTCTTTTGCACCGCTTGACTCCAGGAACTTCACTATCCTCTCCTTAAGCAGGGACTCCATCAGCTTCCCCACCACTGAGGTCAGGCTTACAGGTCTGTAATTGCCGGCCTCCTCCCTACTTCCAGTCTTGTGCAGGGAGACCACCTCTGCCCTCCTCCAGTCCACAGGTACCTCCCCATCTCTAGTGACTGGTTGAAGAGGGTTGTCAGTGGACATGCTAGGACTTACATAGAAACATAGAAGTTGACGGCAGATAAGGACCGCAAGGCCCATCCAGTCTGCCCATTTCTTTTTCTACCTTATAAATGTGCCATCGGCCTTTGCTCTGTCAGTGGCCTATCTATTCATAGTCATTTGTATTGCTCCCTTATGCCTATCCCATGCCTGTTTGAAGCCCTGCACTGTATTCATAGCCACCACTTCTTGTGGTAAGCCATTCCATGCATCCACCACCCTTTCTGTGAAAAAGAATTTCACATTCCCCTTAATCGGCCTCCCTCTAATCTCATGCTGTGTCCTCTTGTCCTGCTATTTTCTTATATTTAAACATGTTAGACTCTTTCACCTTGTTTATGCCCTTAAGGTGTTTGAATGCCTCGATCATATCACCTCTCTCCCTCCTTTAGCATGAGGTATACATATTGAGCTCGTTAATCTGTCCTCATATGTCTTCTGATGCAGTCCCCGCACCATTTGGTTGCCCTTCTCTGGACTGCCTCAATTTGGTTTATGTCCTTGTGAAGGTGTGGCCTCCAGTACTGCACTAGTACTCCAGATGGGGCCTAACCAGTGTCTTGTACAGAGGGATTAATACCCTCTTACGACTTGTGATACTCTACTAATACACCCTAACACCCCCTAGCCTTACCTACTGCTTAGAGGTCTGCTTGATGATTTTAGGTCATCAGTGATGATGATGCCCAAGTCTCTCTTCCTTTGTGACTGCTAGCAACTCCCCTCCCAGCCTATACGTGGCTTCAGGGTTTCTCTTCTCTATGTGCATGATTTTGCACTACTTTGCATTAAATCCCAGTTGCCACTCTTCTGACCATTCTGCTAGTTTATCCAGATCTCTTCTCATTCTGCCAACCCCATCTGGATCATCTACTCTGTTGCAGATCTTGGTGTCATCTGCAAACAGACAAGCTTTACCCTCTAGTCCATCTGCAAGGTCACTAATGAAGATATCTGCAAGGTCACTAATGAAGATTAGACTTCCCTGAGTTCCTTCAACACTGTAGGGTGAATCCTGTCTGGCCCCATTGCCTTGTCTGTCTTTACTTTTCCTAGTTCCTCCAAGACTCTATCCACTGTAAATGGGCTGGTGTCCACCTCTGCCCCCTGTACATCTTTCCTCATGAGTCTTGGCCTCTCCCCTGCCTCTTCCTTGGTAAATACTGAGCAAAAATATTTGTTCAGTACCTCAGCTTTTTCAAGGTCGTACGCCACCCACTCACCCTTTTCCTTCTTTAGCCCAACAATACCATTTCTTGTCTTCTTCCTCTCGCTAATATAACGTAAGAAGGTCTTGTCCCTCTTCTTAGTAGCCTGTGCTGTTCCTTCCTCCATTCTTGCCTTAGCCCCCTGACAGCTTTCCCAGCTTCTCCAGATATTTCAGTCTGTCTTCTTCTTTCTGTGTCTCTTTGTATTTCTTGAATACCTTACTTTTTTCTCGCACTTTCTCGGCTACTGACTTAGAGAACCACAGTGGCCACTTCTTTCTTTTGCTTTTGCTAAGCAATCTGACACATTGACTTGTCACGCCTGCTATGGATCTCTTGAGCCTAAGCCAGTGTTCTTCTACTACTCCCCCGTATCTTCTGCTGCCAGGGCAATTCTGAGCTGTTCCCCCATCTCCTTGAAGTTGGCCTTCTGGAAATCTAGGATCTTAATCTCTGAATGGTTTTCTTCTGCCAACATGTTGACTCTAAACCACACAGTTCCATGGTCACTAGCACCACGGGGACTGCTCACCTCAACATCCATGATTCTGTTCCCGTTTGTCAGCACTAAGTCCAGTACAGCCCCTTCCCTGGTTGGCTAAACCACCAGCTGCCTTAGGTTTACCCCATACATGGCAGACATGAGGTCCCTGCTCCTTGATGTACTTGCAGTCTGGGTATTCCAATCTGCATCCGGCATGTTGAAGTCACCCGTTAGTAGTACATCCCCTTTGGCTACCATATTATGGGTGGCTTTCATGAATACTAGATCTATATCCTCCCCCTTCGCAGGAGGCCTGTAAACTACTCCAGCACAGATGGTTGTTTTGTTCCCTGACTCCAGAGTGACCTGCAATGCCTCTGCTTCTTCCCTGGATCCCTGAGCCTCTAGCTTTAATTGCTTCCTTTACATACACAGCAACCCCTCTTCCCTTCCCTATCCTTTCTAAAAAGTGTATACCCTGGTATGGCTGGATCCCAGTCATGGTTCCCTGCCTACCATGTCTCCGTAACAGCCACAATGTCCAGTTTTCTGTCTGCTTCAGTGCCGTTAGGTCTGGAATTTTGATTCCCAGACTGCGGCATTTGTGCACATGACCTTCCACTCTGTGAACTCCCTTAATGTTCCTTGTTTATTGGTCTTTGCGCTGTGCCAATTAATGATTCTTTGGAAATTCTGCTGGATTAATAATACAGTGGCAGTTTTATTGGTGCCTGTGTCTGATGGCTGTCTTCCCTCTGAGACTTGCAAGGTACTGTAAAGGCATAAGTCTCATCTATTTAATACTATAATCAAACATGTAAACACTAAGATAGAGTAACTGTGACATTAAACTGGGATTACACTTAACTGATATCTGCCCTATGGTGGTGCCTAATTATGCACTTGCAATAGCACAGACCCTGGAGTTGAAAGCACTGGTCTGCTTTGACTTGTCATATTGTCTCCTACATATCTACTTGCGTGACATTTTTCTGTTTGTATTAAATGAAGCATTTGGCTGACGTGGTAATACTGTCTATGTTTTGCTGGCCAAACAAACAAGAATAAGGCAGTGCCAAACATGTTTGCTTTCATGCTGTTACAAGTTAGAACAACAGTATCTTGAGGCTATAGGCAGGCCTTTCACCCCCCATGAGCCACTGCTGGAGCATGCAAACTGTCTAAATGTGGGGCCATGTCAGTACAGTGCACAGTGACTTTGCGCTATGCTGACACAGGCCCAGACTGAATATGGCTGACAGAAGCGCAATGGAGGTAGTGTGGATCGCGGCAGGGCTACTGTAGGCCATATTTAGCCCTAACATGCTAATGATCCGTTAGGGCATGGAAGGCTCTATGGCCCATTTGCATGCCCACTAAGGACCCATTAACGTGTGAGTGGCCCCCATCCCCAATTCTGTAGCTGTCTTACATATTCCTTGTGGTCTAGTGGTCCCCTCATCTCCCTATCTGCCTGTCCTGTAGCTGTCTCAAATATTCTTGGTGGTGTAGTGGTTCCTGTACCCCGATTAACTGTCCTGTAGCTCTCTTGAATATTTCTGGTAGTCTAGTGGTCTCCCACCCCTGATCACCTATCCTGTAGTTGTCTCAGATATTTCTGGTGGTGTAGTGGTTCCTGCACCCCCAAATGACCATCCTGTAGCTGTCTTGAATATTCCTGGTAGTGTAGTGGAATCCCCCCCCCCAAAGGGTATCTGATCCTCTGCCAAACTGCCTGCTCAGGACCCCCCACCCCACTCCACTCAGGTCACCTAAGTCAAAGTACAGCAATAGTGACAGCAACCTACACAGCCCTCTGCTCACCACCTTGGCTGGCCACCGTCTGATTGCCAGTGAGTGATCATGAGTATAGTAAGCACAAGTGTTTGTACAATACTTGCAATTGCTCAGAGACCATCAGGTTGAAACCAACTGAGGTGGAAAGCAGAGGGCTGTGCCAGTCATCACTATTGCTGCAGTTTGCATTATGTGACCAGGGCTGGGGATCTGAGAGGGTGAGTCAGAAAGGGGGCAGATGCCCTTATCGGGGACACCACTAGACCACCAGGAATATACCAGATTGTTACAAAACGGGTGATCTGGATGCTTTTACAATGTATTTTCCCAGGACAGATCAGCTTACAAGCAGCACCTGCTTTTCAGTGGGGTCTGCTGTAGGGTCCTGCTTTTACAGTTTTACAATATATTTACTCAGAATTGCCCAGATGAGTTGCGATATCTTGTTTGCAATGAAGTTCTGTTTGACCCAGTTTTTACACTGTACTTACCTAGCATAGTACAGCAGAGATGCAAGATCTTTTTTTTAGTGGGGTACTCCTTTTACCCATTTTTATAATGCATTTACCCAGGACAGCCCAAGTGAGGGGCAATTTCTCATTTCCAGAGGGGTCCAGCTTTTACTATGTATTTTTCCAGGACAGAGCAGTATAGTGGACTTATTTAATTAACTTAGTTAATGTAGTAAAGCAGTAGTGCATGTTTAAATGTCTTCCCCATGAAGGATTAGTAACTTAATAACCTGCCAGTGATAACTATGTTCTTGTCTTGAAGTTGGTACTTTTTGGTCATGTGAAAGATAGATCTGCAATCTGGGGAATGTCCTGCAGAAATCCTCTAACCCAGCAAGCGGCTAGCTGTACCTGTGTGACTGGAGGTGCAGCTGGTACTATGCGGAGTGCAAGTGGGGAGCAGCTGACTAGTCGCACTTTATGAGCCTGTGAGGGATAAATTCTCACAAGTCAGGACTTGGCCGGGACCAAGTCAGTTAGACGTGTGGGTCGGTGCCAACAAAACAATATGAATTAATAATCAGCCTGGCTTTATCACAAAAGCAGCAGTGAGGTAAATGTGCTGTTTTGTATTAATAATTTTGTTTGTACTGAATGGTCTTATCTGATGGTGAGGGGCTGGGCTGAGTCCAATGACTCGAGTGATCTCTCTTTCCCCTAAGCTTGCCCCTTGCTGTTGCCGCTAGCCTCCCATCCCCTCGCTGTAAGCGAGCATGGAACCCATAAAGTAAAGTCCACATGCATCTGATAGTGGATGGCAATTCTTCAACATTAAAGCCTGTGCTGCATTCGGATGAGGCATTAGGTCATGAGTGTTTTTTGGCTTTAGTGTCTGGGATGTGTTCTGAGTGGGTGTTTAGGGTGGGATAAGCCTACCACTGGCATTGCCCCTGCCCTTGCCATGTGACTGGGCTATGTACATGCTACAGGCCGTGCTTGGCATTAGGTCATAATCTGTTACACTTGGCTGTGCACCCCTGCAGGTTGACTGTCACGTGTAGGTTATGCTGGAGTGCTTGATGGTGCTGTGGTTCTGGTGTATGACCTATGGGGATTTGGGGGTTGACTGTCATGTACTGGATATGAATGGGAAGTATTATCCTGCTGTAGAGCAGTAATAATTATGGTCATACCATTGTCCAAGGTCTCACACACAGGTTGCAGAACCCCTGCTGCATGTCAAGTCTGTGGGCTGTGATGTCACTATATATGTCCTGTATTTCATGCAGCTGTCCCTGCTGAGTCTTACCCTCCCTTCTCCAACCGTATCAGTTCAGGGTACATGCAAATAAAGCATTCATGACCTGGTATACATCCTGTGTCAATGTTGGACCTTGAGAGACCCTCCAGTGGTCCTGTGTATCAGTTCCATTCTCTGGCATGGATGGTCTGTGTACATTTCTGCTTGTGTGACAGACACATGCACCTCCAGGCTGGTGTTCCCTTCTGGCTGCCTTGTATGTCTGAATGTGTGGTGTACTGTTGCGGGGGCGGGGCAGAGTCTTCTGCTCAGTTGCAAGCTAACAAGTGCAATGCCTGCTGCAGTGATAGCTGACTGTATTCAAGAGAAGTGGTATATAGTCAGATGTTTGAAGGGTGGCTAGAGTGGGATTTTTTGCTTTAGTTTTGACAATATTTTTTTTCAAAGAAAATAAAAAGTAGTTATTTTGATAGTGATATTGGTTGTTTGTAACAAGTCAAAGAAGGCTTTAAAAGCAGCCAAATAGTCTCAAAGTGACCCTCAAAATGTACCAGAATGCATCTAAAACCTGACAGCTTCAGAGGATTGAGGCGGCCGCCAGATCCCTGGCCTGTGGTGGGTTGGGGACATTGTAGTTCACAGTAACACCACACTTCTAAATTTAGCACTACGCCACTTACAGTTGGTCAAAACTGAGTTTGTAATGAGACTGCATTGCTTCAGCAGAGATTCAGATCACACTTCTCTCTCTTTCCCAGCTGTGTGTGTCTGGCAGGGTACAATGATTTACTGCTGTTTGTAGGGTTTGTTAACCTTTCAGGACTGATCTAAGACTAAATGATAAACATGGCTCCACCATTCCTTCTCTCCCACCCCCCACCCCAAGAACCAGACTTACAGTATTTATACAAGGAAATGCTGAATGGTGAAGCTGACCAAATGTGATAACTTACTTGACTTTTTTGTCAACTTAAACTTTTAAATTATTTCCCAGCCTTTTACAAATAAAGTTTACTATGAGCACTGAATGGAGGCTAATGGCTTGGATGAAAAAATTATGTATTTCTGAAATTACTGACTGTAACCTACAGAAAATGTATGTATTGTTCATCACTGCTAGGCTTGATGGAGTGCATAGTACTATACGGCACACGGCACAGGTCTTTAATTTGTTTTGTTTTTAGTTTTGTTTAATTTTCAAACCCGCATCTCCTTACCCCTCCCCCCAAACCACCACCACACACATTTGTATCTAAACTTGCTCTGTAAACCAACTGCATGACTGCAAAACTGTAAACAGCTGCATGCCTTATCCATTAGAATCACATAATCTGTCATACAGAGAAATGTAGCCCTCTCTCCCCATGTCTAGAGGTATGGCTGGAATATGTCCCTGGAAAGGCAGCACCCACAGCAGCAGAAACACTTCAAGTGGTCACATTACCCAGGCACAGATGTCACACACAGGGTCCTTGTTCCTTGTTGGTGCTGGATGAAAACAACAGGTTAATCCATATTAAACAGTTCCTTTCAATAACGGAATGTCCACATGGAACCTGAACAAACAAACATATGAGGAATGACAACAGATACAGGCCTAATGGTCCATCTAGTCTGCTTGAGTGTGCAGCTAGCAGTCTGTTACACTGCAGCTGCTCCCTCCTCTTCTAACAGCATATCCAATTTCATGTCCGTACTGTTACTCCTCCCACCAGTGTCTCATTGGTGACCTTCCCCCTGACTTTGTCCCATCCCCTCTTAAAACTGCCAGTCTTCAAGGATACCATCTCCTCAGGCAGTGTGTTCCACCGTCACCATTCTCTCTGTGAAATAGTGCTTTCTCATTTCCCTTCTGAATCTACCACCCTCCAACTTTAGATTATGCCCCCTAGTGCCCCTCCCCCTCCTTAATCTTAAAATTCCCTCTGTACCATCTTTATTTTTTTTATTTATTTAAAATTTGGTAACCGGGAAAGCCACACTGAGCCTAGGCTCATTTCCAGGTGCGACCCGGGGGAAGAGGGGAAGAGGGATTTACATGGGTTGACAGTAGTACACCAATTTAGGCACTAATGGACAGTAGACAATATACAATACAGGAACAAATACAGTTACATTACATAGTTGAAACAGCTTTTACAGAGTGCAAAATATAGCATTTTTACAGAGTGCGTAGTATGTGGTACATGGTACAGTAAAGGGTAAATGTAAACAGTGTTACCATTGTGAGAAGTACATTTATGAAACTGAAATAAATAGACAGTCATACATTGGCAATATAAACTTGTACATCACAGGTATAAATTTGCCCGGAGTTAAGCTGGTACAAGAGAAGGAAAGTTGAGATATATCCGAAAGTAGGGTATTAGCACAGAATTTGGCGTAGAGGAGCCTTCAGGGAAGATGGAGGAAGAGAATGGCAGAGGGGCTAACTCCAGGAAGGCGAGAAAAGGGAGAGACAGGAATGGAAATTATAGGAGCAGAGTGAGTGGAATCAAGGGGATCGGGATGGGAGCAGTTGCAGGGGGATGGGGGATGAGTTTTAACTATTGTTTTAGCATGGTAAGTGTGGGTGCAAGGTGGAGAGTGGGGGAGATGATTCCAGAGGTCAGGGAGTCTGAAGGAGAAAGCAGCCTTGCCAGCTTGTGAGTGAGGGTATGGGAGATTAAAGGTGCAGGAATCACAGGTTCTGAGGCAATAGCCTGATATACATGAGAGGAAAAGAAGGCTGGAGAGGCATGTTGGGAAGGCTGAGAACCAGTACTTGCCAACGAAGGCGGCACAGTGTGCAAGGTGATGGTTTGCAAGGGACGGGAGGGCAAGGGTAGCATATAGGGAGCAATTATGGGTTCGGTAGGGGAGGTTAGAAGCAAAACAATAGAAAGCATTGAACTGGGGATCTAATTTGGCAAGGGAAGAATGGGGAGCCGAGCTGTAGCCAATGTCGACATAGTCTATTACAGGGAGGATTAGTCTGGATACAGCTCCTTACAGATAGAGAGGGAGAGACAATCCTTAACATGGTGCAAGGCTCCCAGCTTGGGCCGGAATTTGGAGTGGATATAATCAATGTGCAGGGAGAAGTCTAGCTTAGGGTCGAGCAAGACCTCCAGGTATTTAAAAGATTGCACTGTTTCTATCCTTGCACCGTCCAGGGAAAAGGAGGAGGGAGGCGATGAGATCTTGGCCAGCCTCTGTGCAGTACGAAAAGCCAAGGCAACTGTCTTTCTAGTGTTACATTTTAGGAGGTTTGCCTTGAACCAGTTGAGAGCACTCGAAAAGGCAACTTGCAGGGAAGACTGGACTGTGGTGAGGGACGGGGCCTGCGGCAAATATGACGGTGTCATCTGTGTACATGTGAACCTGTGTTGGTGAACAGGAGGGGGCGAGATCATTTACAAAAATGGAGAAAAGGGTGGGGCCCATAATAGAACCATAGGGGATGTCCACATAAATGGGGAGAGTGGAGGATTTGGATTGGCCTAGCTGCACGAATTGGTACCTATCAGAGAGATACTGTAAGATCTAAACCAGTCTATGGAGGGGGGGAGAGACCTATAGATGTAAGTCTGTTCAGAAGAAGACTGTGGGAGACTGAATCAAAAGCTTTGGCGAGGTCAACGAAAATTACCAGTGTGAAGTGACCCTCGTCCACAGCGATATGAATGTGGTTTGTGAGACGGAGCAGGGAGGAGAAGGTGGAGTGGACATGTCTGAAACCAGACTGGAAAGGGCTAAGAGTGTTGGAGGCGTCTAAGAAGGAGTTTAGCCTACTAGAGATAAGTGCCTCCTGAATTTTAGAGAGAGCGGGGAGAAGTGAGATGGGTCTGTAGTTTCCCGGTACAGCGAGGTCTCATTCTTTGTGTAGGAGAATGACCTTAGCCTCCTTCCAAGCCTTGGGGACAGCACATTGTACAATGGATAGGGTGAGGAGATAGGACTATAGAGGGGCCGATAGCTTGGGCAGAGATCTTGAGTAAATTAGGGTCAAGTCCATCGGGGCTCTGCTTGGACGGGTTTAGTGATTTTAGGGCCCGGAGTACTTCAGCTATAGTGATTTGGGGGGGGGGGGGACCATTTGAAGGATTGGAGGAAGAGAAGAGGGAGGCTAGGGATGTGGACACGAGGGAGGGAGACCCAGGGGGAACAGCACAGGTAGTGAAGAAGTGGTTGATAGAGGACTTGTGCCTTTAAGGTTTCTATCATGTCCCCGTTACCCGTCCACTCTTCAAGGGAGTACATGTTGAACTCCCTCAGTTTCTCCTCATAGGGTTTGTCCTCCATACCAAGGATCATCCTGTTTGCTCTGCGTTGGTCCCCCTCCAGCAATTTAACATCTTTCTTTAAGAAGGGGCATCAGAACTACAAGCAGTCATTGAAGAAACAACAGGTATCCCAAATTCATTAAACATAATCACACATAGCTCCGGGTAACATCAGTTAATTTGTGAGGAACACATTCAGCTTTCACATGGCCATAACAGCAGCTTTTACCTGGACCGAGGAAGTCACACAGTCTTTAGGGCAGTATTAATTCAGGACAGCAATGGTCAGAAAAGTCTGAAGGCAGCACAAGTCCCAAAACAGTTCACAGTGCCTAACAGTCCAATCTGCTCCAGTATCACTTGTTCCCATAGCACGGTTCTCAGGGCAGCACCCTTTAGCTCCTCCTCCTCCGCCTTACTCCTTTTGGTGGATTTCGCCCATAGGTAGTGCTGTCCCCAGGGCAGCAACCTCGCGGTCCGCTTCCCACCTATCACTATTGGTGGATTTCGTCCCCTGCCCCCAGGGCAGCAACCTGTAGTGGTTACTTCCCACAAATCTGATTGTTGCAAGTTGGATGAACTGAGGGTTTTAAGTGTAGATGAGAATGTTATGGAAAAGCTTCCCCCAGCAATGTGCAAGGTGTATGTCTGTCTGCATGCAAAAGAGCCAGACATCAAGGGTTCAAATCTTAACCAGGGACATTTTTTGTGCTTTGTGTCAAACTCAGTTGTGAGCATTTAATCATGTAAGTGTCACAAATCATTACCTTTTTTTATATTGTTAAATTAAGACAGACGTAAGCGAGAGAATATATGTTATTTATAAGTTGTAATAAATGGGGCAGTGCCATGATGACTGGTTACTGGATGATGGTTGGTTTCTGTTGGCTGCCCCGTGGCAGTGCTCTTGCTGTCCCTGGGGCAGCACCTGTGTAATTGGTTCCTGTGGGCTGCCCCTGGGGCAGTGTCCTCGCCTGTGTAATTGCCCCAGGGGCAGCCCACAGGAACCAATTACACAGTAGCTGCCCCAATGGCAGCAACAGCACTGCATCCTTTCCCAGAACTGGCAGCAACTGTCAGCGAATTGCGAAGGGGAACACATCACGTGGAGCTCCAAGGCAACTCGCTCTCTGGACACTACATTCTCGGCTGCATTCTTGCCCACTGGATCCCTACACGAATCGGCGCAGGCTGCCAGGGCACTCTGCGATTTGCGGCTGCTGGCTCCCCTCTCAACTTTAGCTACCCTCCAAGACACTGGGCAGCTTGTGGCTACTGGCTCCCACTCCTTCCTCTGTGTCCCTCCAAGTGCCACCGGTCGGGGGCCAAAGCAAGCAATTGCCCCCACCCAGCTCCCGATTCACTCTCACTCCCTTGCCACTCGCTCCTCTGACCGGAACTTTAACCCCCCATACACCCACGGTGACCTCCCAACCCGCAGGAGGTTCCACCTGAATGCTGAGAAGAATTAACCCTTTTTCCTATTGGGCCGAATAAGGCCACAAAAACCCAGGGAGGGGCAAATAGACTAGTAATCTCCTGGGGGGGGGGTTTACATAAACATAGAAACTGATAGCAGATAATGACCGCTGAGCTCATCTAGTCTGCCCATTTTTAGTTATGATCACTTTTGCAACACACCCAACTTGCCCTATAGCACTGTCCCTTCCATCCTCTTCCTTCCTCCTAGGATTCCTCTGTGTCTGTCCCAGGCATTTTTGAAACCCACCACTGGTTTCACCTCCACTGCCTCCCATGGAAGGCTGTTCCAGGAATCCACCACCCTTTCTGTGAACAACTACTTCCTCACATCTCTCCTGAATCTACCTCCTTCCAGCTTCATATCATGACCTCTTATTCTACAGCACCTTTTTCTCTGAAACATATCTCCCTCCTGAACCTTATTAACCCCCAAGAGGTATTTAAAGGTTTCCACAACATCCCCACTCTCCCTCCTCTCCTCCAGGATGTACATACTGAACTCTTTCAGTCTCTCTTCATAGGGCTTCTGATGCAGACCTTGCACCATTCTGACAGCCCTAACCTCTCTTCTTGCCGCTTTCTCCTTTTTCCAGTTGTTCCCCCTTCCACATCTTTTTCTTTTGAATGCTCCTTTTCCTCCTTCTTCCTTTGTTAACCCCTTGCTTCCTTGAATAACTTGCATCCTGGTGAGACTCTCTCCCTTTTGGATTTCCCTACTCTCTATCTCAGCTTGTATTGGCCCACTTTCTGCCTCCCCTATTTCTTCCATCACCACCCCCCGGCTACTTTAAATGTCTATCGAAGTAACATTTGAATCGTCCACTGAGGACTATGGCTGCCTCCTGGATAAAAGCAGGCCATCACCTCAGTATAAGTTCTTATCCTTCTAGCCTGGCACACAATCCCCAATGTACATATACCTCTCCTCCATGCACCATGCCTTCTACCGTTACGTGAAGTCCTTGGTGCAGAGCTCCCTCTCCTTCCACATATAGTACAACACACACTCGCTACTCACATTTAAACACATGGGAAACAAAGGATCAACCAGATAAATGATCTACCTTTACTAAAAATGAAATCTACACATGGAGCTGACTACAGCAATTCATCTTTACGTTTAAGGCCATGAAACACCCTTATCAGAAGTTAATGTATTAGCAGCCATAGTGACTCCGACCAGAGTTTGTTTCATTTTCTAGGCAGAACTGTAGAATTTGCCCAACATCCACTTACAGTAGTTGGCTAACACGTTACTACTGATGTAAGAGCATAAAGAGAGTAAGTTTATCTATTGGAAATTCAGAAGGCACTTCTGAAATGAGATTATAATACATAATACCACATTACCGTAACATAAACTCAGTTACGACTCTGATAGGACAAAGTTTAATTTTCTAAGTCCCTGTATACACTGTGCCTTTTAAACCATTTTAACACAGTAGTGTAAAAGGTTTGAGTCAACAATAGCACAGTAACTCCTTGCTGTAATCCATGTTGTGAAACAGTGATTCAGCCCTGCTCGGACGTAGGCTAAAGCACAGCTTCAGATAACACAGTTTCTTTAACCCAGGTTAACATGTGTGGACTGACACCATGCTGTAACTTGGATTAAGGAAAGCAACTGCAACAACAGCGGACAACAGTGGGCTCAGGGAGGGTTAGGGTGGTGGAGCGTAGGCACACCACAAAATCAGTTCCACTACAGAACTCGTACGCCGCCCTGGTGGAGCAGGAATATCTCACCGAGGTACCCTCAGTAGTGGCCAGAGGGAATGTGGAGGTCCTCCCCAGTGGACACCCAAAAGGGGATGACAGGAGGCCCCATAAGAGGAGGAAGCGAATCCTCGTAGGTGACTCCATTGTTGGCAGCAAGTAGTGAGGAGCAGAGGGAGGTTTGGTGCCTTCCCGGTGCCATGGCATGCAGGGATGGAAAGAAGATCTGGAAGGGAGTCAGAGCTAGACGTCACTGTCCATCTAGGGATGAATGACCTGGCTAGAGATGAACCAGTTGTAGTGCAGGAAGAGTTTAAGGAGTTGGGAGGTTCTTGGGCAGGTGGCATGATTGGTGACCTTCTTGGAAGTGCTACCCATCTATGACAAGGGGGATGACAGGATTCTCCACACCAGGCTCTTCAATGACAGGTTGAGGAATTGGTATGGAGAGGAAGGTTTTGGGTTCACTGGGGATTGGGGCCCCACCTGGAGGGAGAGGGACCTGTACTGGAGAGATGACCTGCATCCATCCAGGAGAGGGGCTGCAGTCCTTAGTGATAGGTTTAAATGCTACATTGGCAAGTGTTTAAACTAGTCGAGTGGGGAGGCGGAATAAGACTGGGAGACAGAAACTGCCACACACACACGCGTTCCCGAAGCTAACTATGGAATTCCGGAGGGAGTGGAACTCCAGAAGGAATCAAATAAAAATATAATCCAAAAAGTAGAAGAAAAGTTTAAAGCTGAGAAAAAGGGGGGGCTTGATAAAGGCGGGCAAAAGGAGAGAAAGTGATAACGCCATCTGGAGAACAATGTGTGCCAACGCTCGCAGTCTGGGCAGCAAAACTGCAGACTTACACGCCCACCATGACAGAAGCTGACCTAGACTCAGTAGCCATTACAGAAAATCTGGTTTAATGAAAACCAGAACTGGGATGTGGCTGTACCAGGAAAGACAAAGTAGAAAGAAAAGGGGGAGGAGTGGCTCTTTATGTAAGAAACAACATAAAGGCTACAGAAATACAGGAGGTGAAGAAGTGCTGTGGGTTACCCAGGAAAAAGGAAAGGGCAGTTCTTCACAGGGAGGTCTTCAGGCCTCCATCACGGGGGAGAAATGGCTAAAAAGTTGGCAACAATGCATAAGATGCATCACAAGGGAGAGGTGTTACTAGTGAGGACTTCAATCTGCCAGATGTGGACTGGAGCCCCCGCTACAACAACTACCAGGACTAGGGTAATCCTGGACTCCCTTCAGTGGGCATTCCTTAGGCAACTGGTTAAGGAACCTACTCATGAAGGGGCATTGCTGGACCTAGTACTGACAAACGGGGACAGCATTGCTGACGTCACAGTGGGGGACCACCGGGGGACCAGTGATCACTGGATGGTGTGGTTTAACATAATAACAGTGCCAGAATCGAACCACACGAGGACGAGGGTCCTGGACTTCAGGAGGGCCGATTTTAATAATACAGGAGAATGCCTCAGGGACACCCTGGCAGGGATCGGGGAAACTAGGGGGAGGAGAAGAAGAACAGTGGGCTACAATAAGAAAAGGAACTGAAAAAGCTACTAAACTTTGTGTCAGGCAGGTCAGCAAGGGCAAGAGAAAAAAAGAGACCACAATGATTCTCCAAAGAGGTAGAGGAAAAAGTAAGAGCAAAGAAACTAGCCTTCAGAAACTACAAAAGAACAGAGAAGGAGGAGGAGTAGCGGGAGAACTACCAGAAAAAACAAAGGGAGACAGGGAAGGCAATTAGGAGCGCAAAATCGAAAACAGAGGAAAATATAGCCAAATCAGTACAAAAGGGGGAAGAAACATTTTTTAGATAGATTAGTGAAAAGAGGAAGTCCAAGGGAGGGACAGTAAGACTGAAAGGGGTTCTACAGAAGAGGACCACCAAAAAGTGGGCATATTTAACAAATACTTCTGTTCAGTATCCATGGAGGAAGGAGTAGAAAAAGGGCCTTTGTTTCAAGACAAGGGCATAAAGGGTCAGGAAGTGGACACTAGCCCTTTCACAGTGGAAAGAGTCCTAAGGGATCTGTCAAAGTTAAATATAGACAAGGCAATGGGGCCAGTTGCAGTGCACCTCAGGTTGCTGAGGGAGCTCAGAGAGGAGCTGGCTGCACCTCTGACACCTTTGTTCAATTGGTCACTAGAAATGAGGAGGGGGGGACCAGGGGGCTGGAGGAGGGCAGATGTAGTCCCACTCCACAAAATTGGAAATAGGGAGGAAGTTGGAAATTACAGGTCGGTCAGCCTGACTTTGGTAGTGGACAGAGTAATGGAATCACTATTGAGGGAAAGGATTGGAGAATACCTTGTTACCAGAGGTCTACAAGATCTGAGACAACATGGATTCACTGGGGGGGGGGGGGTCCCGCCAGACAAACCTGATCAAGTTCTTTGACTAGGTAACAAAGGAAATGGACCAGGAAGGGGGTGGTTGATGTGGCCTACTGGGATTTCAGCAAGGCCTTCAACACCATTCCACATAGAAGGCTGGTAAACAAACTGAGTAGCCTAGAAGTAGGTCCTAAAATAGTAAAATGGGTGGGGAGTTGGCTTAGTGATAGAAGTCAATGAGTGGTGGTAAATAGGGTACACTCTGGGGAGGGCAAGGTGACTAGTGGGGTGCAGCAGGGGTCAGTATTAGGCCCGGTCCTCTTCAATGCCTTTATTAGCAACACTGCAGAAGGATTGGAGGAAAAGTTGTGCCTGTTCACATAGGACACAAAAATCTGCAACAGAGCAGATACACGGGGAGCGGATTGAAAGAATGAGGAGAATCTAAAGAAGTTAGAAGAATGGTCACGAGCTAAGACTTGAACACAAAAAAGTGCAAAATCATACACTTAGGGCACAAAAACCTGGGGGTAATGTACCAACTCGGGGGGTGGAGGGGGAGTATTAGCAGTCAAAAAACAGGAAAGAGACCTGGGGCTTATCATTTCTGATGATCTGAAGGTAGCAAAATAATGTGACAAGGCATCAGGAAAGGCTAGCAGAATGCTTGGATGCATAGGGAGAGGTATCACCAGCAGAAAGAGGGAGGTAATAATACCCCTGTATAGATCGTTGGTGAGACCCCACCTTGAGTACTGTATACAGTTCTGGAAGCACCACCTCCGAAAGGACATAGATAGGGTGTAGGCGGTGCAAAGGAGACAACCAAAATGCTGCAGGGCCTGCATCAGAACCCTATGAAGAAAAGCTTAAGGATTTAAATATGTACTTCCTAGAAGACAGGAGAGAATGGGGGGGATATGATAGAGACATTAAAGTGCCTCACAGGAATAAAAAAGGTACAGCAAGGGAGCATTTTCCAAAGGAAAAGATGCTCAAGGACAAGGGGGTTAGAACTATCACAGGATTTAAGAATGCATGGGATCAACACGAGGAATCTTGGAGGCGGGGGTTATGGGCGAAGTCCAAGTAGTGTCTCGGTGGCACTACAGGTAGAATTTAAGGCAGACTAGGTGGGCCAAGTGGTCCTTATCTGCCGACAACTTCTATGTTTCCATGTAACTTATAATGTTAACATATAGTCTGAGACAGCCACCTAAAACGGCATAAAAAACACTGGCAAGCTCGTAATGAGCTAAAGACCATATCTTGCACCTTGTCTGTCATCTTTGTAGATACTCCTGATCGCGAGTATTCCAGTATGCACTTTGCCTTATGTCAGTGCCGCAATGATGCCTAGTAACTTGGTTGGGACATCAGAGAGTCAGAGCACACTCTCGACACACCAAACACCGTGATCGAAAAAAGTTTAAAAAAAAAAAAAATGCTTAATTAGTGTGTACAGGCCCTAATTTTATGGGCAGTGTAAGCCATACACAATACAGCTCACTGCTGCATTCCATTATTTTGAGGGTTCACCAAAATTGCACATGGACTTTTTTAAAATATTTCAAAAATAAAACTAGTTAAAAAAAATAGGGGAAAAAATGGATTCCCTGCTTCAAAAACCAGACAAGTATTTAACAGTCAGCAGCCAAAAGTTCATGAGTAAATAAAAATGTCATACCTCACATTACTATCCCTTTCTCTTATCTGATTTTCAAGTTGTTGAATTTTTTCAAGCAGCTCTTTTTCAACAGCTTCCTTTTGTTTCTCAAAGTTCTTGACAGCAGCTTGGATTGCTGCTTCTTTTTCTTCACTGAAGGTCTGTATAAGTGATGTCCTCTCCTGCTCTTGGGTGCTCACTAGTTGCTCCTTCTCTTTTTGAAGGGCCTGTATTTGCATTTTATAGTTTTCCTCTTGTTTCTCAAAAGCCCTCTCACCGTCTTCCTTTTGCCCTTTAAAATAATTAAGTTGATCTTCAAACTTGCACCGCTGTTCTTTAATCTGTTCTTGCAGACTTTCTTCTACATTTAAAGCCTGCTGATGCATTTTGGTTAAATTGTTTAGCTCAGCTTTGAGTAAAGCTGCTTCTTCTTCATGCCTATCTACTAATTCTGAAAAACACCTATCTTTTTCAATTGTCATTAAAGTCCTTAGCTCTGCCAGGCCTACCTCATATTCATCATTATTTACCTGAATCTGATGTTTCAAATCAAAAATCTGTTTATTCAACGTCTCCGTTTCTTTGTCAAGATAAGATCTTACTGTTTCATCTTGCTGGGCTTTGTTCTCTTCTAAAATCATTCTAATTTCATCAGTTTCTGCTTCCTTCAGTGCCAATTCAACTTCTAGTTTGCACCTCACATCAGAAAGTTCAGAAAGTTTTAGATCAAGTTCTTGTATTTGTTGTTCTTTCTCTTGCAATATAGCCGCATGAGAGTTCATCATCTGCTCTAACCTCAGATTATTTTCCTTTTTCAATTGTTCTAGATGGTCCTTATGAGAAACTGACATTTTTTCAAGATCTTCTGCATGCTTTGTCTGCAGGCTTTCTTCTAATGCTTTAAGGCGGCTTTGCTCCAGACTCTGAAGCTCAGTCCTTAGTTGTTTCATTTTGTTATCATTTTCTTGCTGAAGCTTCTTTAAGTCTTCTACCAAAGCCTCTTTTGACCAATGCTGCTGTTGCATTTCACTCTCTTGATTCATAATTGTCTTTTCTAACTCATGCAGTTTCTGGTCTTTCTCATTATGTAAACACGTAAGAGTCTCCTTTTCATTTTTCACCAGTGCCAGTTCATTGATTTTACTTTGCAAAGCAGCATTAAGTTCCACCAATTCCCTCTGTAATGTTTCAGTCTTGGTCTGATTTTCTGTAGCCACCGCTTCCAATTTTTTTAATTTAACATCACATTCCATTTTTATAGCTGTCACTTCCTTCTGATGCATCTCCCGAATATCAGCTGCAAGTGAGTGTTTTATTGTTTCTATAATGCCCCTGATTTCTTCGGACACAAACTTAACAGAGTTGGAATAGTTGCTCTGTTCTTTTTGTACAAGTGTTCTAAAATGACAAATGTCTTCCTTAATAATCCTTAAATTAGACTGGTATTCCTGGACAACAGCTTTGTATTTTTCTATGCATGCTTTTAGTGATGCTATGTCCACTGTCTTGTCTTTATCACAAGCATTGGTGTCTTGCATACGTCTACTATCTATTGCATTTATAACTGAAGAATACAGTGACTCCACCATCATTTCTGGACTCTGAGGATCACTAATTAAATTTGGAGATGTCGGATTATCTTCGATTACAAACTCATTTACTGCGGACATAAAATCAGACTCAGGACTTTCTGCTAATGAGTCTAGGTCTAACGATCCTTGTTTGAGTACCTGGTCCATGCCGGGATGGGGAATTGTTTCAAAGTCAAAGGTATGAGCATCAATGCTATCAGGAGACAGATCCTCCAATGGTGCAGGTAGGCTTATAGATGGGCAGAGAGGACCTTGAAGGCTAAGTGAAGGAGGAGTTCTCGAAGAGGTAGTAGTTGTAGTTCCTGTTGTGCTTTCTAACCTTGGTGTAGTGGTGGACTGCGGTGTTGTCTGACCATTGGAGGCCTACAGATAATGTAAAAAATTAAAAACATATTTTACAACAGAAAGAGGTCCTCAGAAGACTACTCTGTAGAGAGATACAAACTTGGGCCAGGAGCAATGTGAGATAGAATACACGACAGTCACTTCACACTCACCGTGCAAAATTGCATAAACTATTTATTCAGTGAATATCTGGCCTCATCTGTAGTAAAACAACACTGTGTGACCTTTACTGGTCATGTTCTTAAGGACAACAAAACGGATACAAAACATTATATGAGGGTGTCAGAAGTAATGGTAGCATGAAGTGCACATGGTAATTCTCTCTCAAAGTCATCTACTTAAACAAAACTTTTAATATGCAATATAAAAGGGAGAGAAGCATAAAAAAATGTATGCAGAACACGTGATATTAAATAAAAAACAATATAGCTAGTTACTAGAGGTATTAGAGGTATTTTCAGTGTCAGTGGCTCAGCAGGTAGCACACTTGCCTCTGAGGCAGGGAGAGCAGAGGGCTGTGAGTTCAGTTCCCACATCTGGCACTTGGGTTAATATCCCAGTACTGACACTGTAGTGCAGCATGAGAGGGGTGCTGCACTTCTGAGGTGCTGTCTTTCGGATGAGACATTAAACCGAGGTCCCATCTGCCTGAATTGGTGGTAGTTCAGGTGGATGTTAAAGATCACATGCCACTTATCGAAAAAAGAGTAAGGGAGTTTCCCTGGTGTCCTGGCCAAATTTCCCTCATTCACTAAAAATACCACCAACAGCTTAATCTGGTTCAAGGTCAGTTGGCATTCATCCGTATCCCCTTCCCCTGGGTCGTGCCTGAAAATAGGCAGGATTTGTCTAGTGCACTTACCCGGTCAACAAAAACTAAATAATAAAAATAAAATAAAATTACGAGAGCTTTTATGAAAAAAGTATTATATCAACAGGTACAGGTATATATTTAATAAAATGATAGTACTGTATATGAATAGCTACTTAACGTAAAGGTAGATCTTTGAGAGAATCCCCTCTATTGAATCACATCATGGAATTGTAAGCCATCGGTGTCAGGAACACCAGAAAAATGTTGTCAGCTCAGGACACCCACACTGACGTGTATCGTTGCCACCTATAATAATGTGGGCAGCTCCGTCATCCCTTAGTTCCCCGCTGGAGACAAGGTCAGGGGATAATCGGACCAGCAGAGACCAAAGCAACCAGGACCAAACCAGGTACATAGAAGAAGCTCTGGAGATCTGAGTAAATATGCTGAATTCAGACACAAGAGCAGAACCAGCATGCGAGAGGATGCAGGATAACCACTCGTCACCCAGAAAGGGGAGAAGGAGGGAGAGCTGTGGCTCAATTGAGGAGATTCTCTTGAAGATCTACTGTTACGGTAACTATTCTATCTTTTTCAAGGATATCTCTCTCTACTGAACCACATCCACATCAAGGAGCGACTCCCAAGCAGTACCAAAGCACAGAGGGAAGAAGGAAGGATCTAGGGACAATGAGTAAGGAGGCCTCGCGGGACAGTAAGGTCAAGTCCGGCATGCCTATAAGAAACAATGTCCAGACTGTAGTGCTTAGTGAAAGTATGCACTGTGCTCCAACTGGCAGCAGCACATATGTCAGCAGTGAACACTCTGTGAAAACAAGCCATAGAAGTAGCCACCCTGCAGGGGAAGTGAGCAAAGACAGGACCAGGAAGTTGCTTAATATGCGTCTGGTAACAGAAAAAAATATAGCAGGCCAACCATTTGCAAAGAACCTGCTTCAAAACAGGGGGGCCTACCATCCTGGGGGTAAAAGTCACAAATAGCTGAAAAGATTTTCTACAATCCTTAATACAGTCAAGGTAACATCGTAACATCCGACTGACATCAAGCATGTGCATACGAGACTGCCTACTATCCGTGGGAGTCAAAACGAAAACTGGAAGATCAACAGTCTGATTTAGTTTTTGCTCAGAGACGACCTTCGGCACAAAACGAGAACGAAAAAGCAAGGTAATCCTATCCTTGTGGAAAATAAGAATAGGAAGCTCCGCAACCACAATATGCAATCAGAAATATATCTAGCAGCCATCATAGCTACAAGGAACAGTATCTTCCATGAAAGGAAGCTCATCTCAAAAGTTGCAGCAGACTCAAAAGGAAGTACAGTAATGGTCTCCTGAATGAAATTAATATCCCACACCAGAAGCGGATCACGGACTAGGGGGTGCAAAAGCAGAATAACTCTAAGCAGCTAGTAAGAAACCTCAAGCTGGGCCACCATCCTGCTGTTAGTGAAGGCATGAAAAGCAGACACCACAGCCAGGTGAACCTTAACAGAGGAATACCCGAGGCCCATGTCCATGTGTGTCAGTATCAGTAGCTCAGCAGGTAGCGCACTCGCTTCTGAGGCTGGGAGATCAGAAGGCTGTGGGTTCTATCCCCACACCAGGCACTTAGGTTAATATCCCAATATTGACACTGCAGTGCAGCATGGGGGATGCTACACTCCTGAGGTGCCGTCTTTCGGATGAGACATTAAACTGAGGTCCCATCTGCCTGTTCTGGTGGTAGTTCAGGTGAATGTTAAAGATCCCTTAGCACTTCTCGAAAAGAGTAGGGGATTTTTTATTGAAAATCACATCATAAACAAATCCTGGGTCGAGGTAGGGCCGGAATGCCTGGAGTGCTAGATGGACCGCACTCATCTCTAGGAGATTGATAGGAGACAGATGGGGAGAAGCGCGCCATTGGCCTTGGGTCTGATAAGGACCTAAGTGCGCTTCCCAGCCTAGCAGGGAAGCATCCGTGGTCAACGTTTGCATGGGAGGAGGGGACCTGAAAGGCATTCCCCGATTCAAATTGATTCTGATTGTCCACCATGACAGGGAGGACCTCAGAGAGAGTGACTTTGATTTTGTCTTCGAACTGTCCTGTTCTTTGGGACCATTGATTCTGGATGGTCCATTGGACAGGTCTCACATGGAGACAGGCAAAGGCTACCACTGGCAGCGGACATGTGACTCACAAGGCGCAGCATTTGTCTGTCTGTGACTATCTTCTGAGTCTGTATATGTAATGCCAGAGCTATGAGCGAATCCTGTTGGGTAGGCGGGAGGTAAGCCTTGGCTGTAACTGTATCTAGAACAGCTCCACTGTATTGGAGAGACTGTGTTGGGTTTGGATTGGACTTCGGCCAATTTACTGTGATTCCCAGATCTGCGAACATTTTCAAGGTAGCGTCTAGGAAGGCAATCAGAGCTACTCTGGAGTCCGCTTTTATTAGCCAATCATCTAGATATGGAAAGATGAAGTGCACTTCTCTTCGCAAGGCTCCTGCCACCACCGCTAGGCACTTGGTGAACACTCTGGGGGTTGATGAAAGGTCGAAACTGGTTATTTTGACCTAGTAAGTGGAAGCGTAAAAATCTGTGGTGGGCAGGGTGGATGGGAATATGAAAGCTGGTATCCTTCATGTACAGGGCACAAAGCCAATCGCCCTGTTTCAGAATTGGCATGATGGCCGGCAGGGTGTTCACGCAGAAATGTTTGTACTGAATGTAAAGATTCAGTTATCTGAGATCCAATATTGTTCTGACGTCTCCCATATGTTTGGGTACCAGAAATGGGAGTAAAATCCGGTCTGATGTTCCAAAAGGGGCACCGGTACACTGGGAGGCAGGCTGCGCAGCCCCACCTGAAGGGCGGGAGCGGGCACCCGGGAGGTAGAGGTGTTGCCTCTATTGGACTGAGCACGACCTCTGAAGCTGCCTTTGTTATTACCTCTGTATCGACCACATCTTTTGGAGTAAGAGGTGTGTTGATTATGGCAGGTTGTAGCTGGACTATAATATATTCAAATGAACCGTACGGGGGTTCTGCCTGATGCCTGTAAGTCATCCAGTAAAGTTTGAGTACCTGGCCTGAACAACTTGGACCCGTTAAAGGGAGCATTAGCTACTTTATGTTGTATATCAGGTGCAAAGCCTGAAACATGAAGTCAAGCATGGCGCTGCAGAGTGATACCAGTGGCTGACAGTTGGGCTGAGGTATCAACGGTATCATATTCTGACCTGTGAAGGTGACGGGAAATTGAATTACTAGTTGTCACTGTAGCCAATTATTTATCCCTTTCCTGTGAGGGAGGGAGTTTATTGATAAGCTCAATGGCAGAGGACCCCAGGGTAGGCTGATATTTAATCATATGACCGATATAGTTCAACATTTTGATATTCATAGCACCTGAGGAAAATACCTTTTTCCCCAGATAGTCAATTCTTTGGGATTCCTTATCAGGCGGTAAGGAGCTCATGTGCTTGGGTCTTTTGGTACGGTCATGAGCAGCAGTAAAGACCACAGAATCTGCCTCTGGAAAACAAGACAGAAAGGGGTGATCCAGAGGAGCCTGATACAGAGGATCTGCTTTGCAGGAAACAGCTGTAATAGCTGAAGGTTGATGCCAAGCAAACAGCATGGCATTCTGGTAAGTTGGTACTAGTGGGGGAACCACTAAAACAGGCTCTTCAGGTAACTCCAGGTATTCTACCATATCCTTACATTGCTCATCATGTTCCATAGTGGAGTCCCATGACTTTTTGAATTTGAACCATCGTTTCACTAAAGGAAGGGTCATCTGGGGGAGAGGCAGCTGCAGGTAAAGGCAGATCCTCATTCAGGGATGAGATTTCTGAATAGGGGGATTCTGGATTAGGGAAAGCCATTTTTTATTTTTCTCATTTTTCCCTCCAGTCACTGCTCAGCCGAGACTCCCTCAGGCATCCTGGCTTGTTCCTTCCCTGCCTGAGATTCCCTCCTTCCCGAGTCTCCCCCACATTACTCTGATCCCTCTCACCTACCTGGCAGCATGAACTTCCTGGCTTAACCTCCCAAGGTGGGGCCACCACTCCCTTTGGTGCTCCTGAAGGTCAAGTCAGCTGCAGACAAGGCAAGGGGTGGAGAGAGAGAATCAGGAGACCAGGTGGGCAGGATCTGGCGGTGGGCATGGAGATCAGGTGCCACTGTCTACCCGGCGGTGCAGGGTTTTTCCTTGTATGTGCATGTAACCGCTGTCCCAGAGGCGCGGACATACAATGATGTCCAGTGTTAGATTGTCACACACCCACACCCATCAGCAGGATGTCTGCCGACACCTCACCCCATTTTAATGTGTCCCTGGTTGTGATGCACCCAGCCTCCGCTGGGTGCCTCTAGCCCAGGGGGTTCACTACCCTCCCTATCCCAGGAGAGCAGAGCTGTCAGACACTCAATGCTCTCCTCCCCGGCAGACCCCCGGCGTCCAAGCTCATTCCTGAACCCGGGTCGCCGGCGTGGTGCGAGGTGTGGCGTCCAGCACCTCAACTCACCGCCACCAGGAAATACAGATCTTGAAACTCTCCATCTTCAAGATCACCGGTGAAATCAGGTGACAATTCTTGGTCATCTGACAAATAATCCTCTATAAATGGAGAAGGAAACCAGGGTGAAATGTTATCCTGGTCACTGTGGAATCTTTTGGGTGGAGGAGGGGGAGGAGATCGGGTGAGATCACCCAGCCCTACAGAGGGCTGAGAATGCCACATGGCATACAAGAAGTGTCAGACTACATTGGTGAGGTCCCTTTCCTGGGAAGGAGGGGGACGTGTTGGGAAACTAGGGGGGTGATTGAGGGAATGAGATGAGTAGCCAGAGCAGGTCTTGCCCCTGGGTAGTAAAGACCAGGGTCCTGATCTCTGTCCGCCTGACCCCTATAAGAAGGCACCTGAGTAGGTGGAGGGGCAGTCAATAAGGCATAAGCTGTGGGCTTCCCCTGAGGAATGTGGGATCTGGTTGATGAGCCACAGGAGAAGAGAAGTTATTTCCACTTAAATTGCCAGATGCCGTCGATGGAAGAGGAACTCCCGTCGATGGAGCAGCAGTACATTTTGCTGCATGTAAAGCACTGGACAGCGTCGTCGACGAGAGGGTATAAGCCTCCGTCAATGGAGCAGTCTCTAGTTGGACTGCAGTCAAAGCGCTGGAAAGCACCACTGACGAAAGGGTATGAGCCCCCATCAATGAAGATGCGTTTAAAGGATGTTCTGTCAATGGAGGGATACCAGAAACGGTGGCCGTCGACAGATGTCTAGGCAGGGAGTGTGAGGAGGGTTTCTCCTTCTCCTTTTTCTGTCTGGAACAGAAACCAGTAGAGGGGGAGCCCTTGGTATGAGTCCCCTGGTTCTCCAAGAGAGACATTTTCTGCTCCATCAAAAGGCATTGAATTTCAAGTAACCGTTGTCGATGAGTTGCCTGATTAAAGTTCTGACATAAGCTGCAGGAACTGGTGCCATGTGTGGGTCCAAGACACCTTACACAAAGTGTGTGATTGTCAAAGCGGTACATCTTCCAACCACAAAGACAGAAATGGAATAAAGCTTGTTTAGTTGAAGAATCAGTAGACATTCTTCTTAGCTCCAATTTTCTCGTTGATGACTGCTACGCAGAAGTTGCACTAGCTGCTGCGTGAGCTGAAGACGGCGGGAAAATGAATTGAGGATACCAGGGACCACCCACACTTATATAGGAAACAGAAAGTTGATGTCATGTGTGGGCAGTCCCTGGTGAAAAACTGCTAGAAGAGCTGCCGTGCACCACAGTGACCTCTCCTGGATACCCAAAAGTATTACCTACTGCAAAAGACCACTCCGTGGAAGATCTAGTTACAGGTGAGTAACCTGTTTTTCTAGGGATGTGGATATGGTGTTTTATCCACACTTTCTGGCAGGTTCCTAGCAGTTCTCCGTGAGGCAAGGCGCACACCCCCTACTTGGGAAATAAGGATTGGAGAACTGAGGCCCCAAACCAGCATCCCGGCGTGACTCAAGGTTGATGTGGTAGTGGGAAATGAAGATATGTGCTGACCTCCAGGTGGCAGCCCTGCAGATTTCCTGGATGGGAACATCCCTGGAAGCAGCCACTGAATCAGCGGTATGGTGAGTGGATTGAGCCCTAAGCCCAAAGGCAGATGCCAGTGGCAGCTGTTCTGGCTATAGTATCAGCACTACGATAGGTGGCTCTGAAGAGATGCTTACTAACATCTTCCAAGGCCCGGAGAACTTTCAGAAGCTCTTGTCTCTGGGAACCCACAGGATGGACCTGAGCAGCAGCTCTGACCTTCCTCCAGAGGGTGTTCTGGTAGTTAATCAGCCAATTCTAAGGCCTGGAGTGGCTGAGGCAAAAGTTCTCGTGCCCCAGAGGTCCATCCTCCTAGATTCCCGGTCTGGTGGTGGTGGGGGGGAGGGGGTGGTTACTAAAGTGTTTGGGTGCCTTAGTCCTGTCATGAGCAGCCTTAATTATCACTGAGTTGGTTTCTGTCTGGGCTACATAAAAAGATAGCCCCTAAGGTGCCTGGTAAAGCTCATCAGCGCTTCTGGGCATGGCAGGTACCATGTTGGGTCCATACCAGGCAGCAGTGGCAGCATCATTCAGTGCTGGAAGAAGAGGAGGTATAATTTTGGGTAGAGATTCTGGGATCTCCAAGAAGTCTAACAGGTTCCTCCTTGTGACATTCTCCTTCTCAGTCTGGAACCCCATAGTGCAGGAAAGCTGCTTTCATAATGATGAAGAAAGAGGGTCTCGGGGCCTTGAGGGTATGTTCACAGAATCCTCCTTCTGGAGGAGACAGTAAACCTGTCAGAGGAGTAACCCCCAATGTCTTCCTCTTCATCCTCTTCCTCAGAGAGGATAAGATCAGGGTGGTATTCTACCTTGATGCTGGCCTGTTCCGAGGCAGGGACAGATGGCCTAGAAACCGATGGCTCCTAGAAGGCGCGAGGCAGACAGGTCGAACTGGCGTCGACACCGAAGCGGCAGCCGGTGGCACAGGTGACGGCAGCCCAGGCAAGGAACAAGCTGTTGTATGAGAGCCAACACAATGGAGGAAAGGGCAGGATTAAGGTCAATGGCAAGACAAGGAAGTGTCATTGACATAGGTACTAACGGGAGAGGGTGCAGAGCCCAGCTCCGATGATCTGCCACTAGCCAAAGTAGAGATGGTGGAGCCCAGTGCCTTTGGACCTCGAGATTCAAGAGGTCTCGACAGCGGGGCTAGGGCCAGTGATCCATGGGTCAACAGTCCCTCTGCAGCCCTGAGAAGGCTGGGAGAACTCTCCTCCATGAGGGGCCTGACAGGAGCCAAGGCACTGACACTGGCATAGTCAACGGAGCGATCCTGGGAGAAGAGGAGGAGGAATCCGTAGGGTGTCGGAATCGCTGTTGGGGAAACGGTCCTTATGCTGGTCCTTATCCCGACGAGAATGTTTCCCCCGAGTAGTAGTCCTGGGCCTTGTCAACCTGAGAGCCCGAAGAGGAGACCAGCAATTGGGAGGGGGGAGCCCCTGAAGACCTTTGCTCTCAGTTGTCTGCCTGCTGCTCCATAAGGAACTTCTGTAGGGCTTTCTTGCACTGGCACTGGGTGATGAGGTTGAACTTCAGGCAGAGCTCACAGGCAACAGCACTGTGACCAGGCTCAAGACAGCAGACAGAGAGTTTGTGGTCATCAGTTGAAGAAATCCTCTTTCTGCAGCAGTGGAAAAGAGCAGAGAAAGGAGTAGTTAAGACATACAAAGACATAAGAAAAGGCTGTAACCAAAGAAAAAGGTAAGTAATTTTGGCAATCGAACTGAACGACGAAGCTTCCGTGGGGTCAGTGCACGAATGGTCAATGGCAGGAAAGAACTGAGAAGGGAGTGGGGCTGCCTGCGCTTATAAAGGGCTGTGACGTCGGAGCCTGATGTCTGCATGGGCGGCCCCTACTAGACTGCTGCATAGGTGTGGCCTGATGACAGAGATATCTCCGAAGAAGATCCGTAGATCTTTGCCAGAATCTCCTCCATTCAGCCACACATATAGAACTGTAAGTTGTTGGTGTCAGGACTGTCCAGAAACTTTTGCCCAGTTGAGGGCTGCCCATGATGATGTGCAAGGTTGGCATCTATAAAATGTAGGCAGCCCCCTCACTCCTCAGTTCCCCACCTGAGAGAAGCTTAGAGGGCCACCTACCGAGAGGAACCAGGACAAGGCACACAAGAGGCTGGGACTGGTAACAGAAGACACATATATAATACAAATACCATGTTTTCCACAAAGGCAGCAGGCCAGTCAGCCAAGGGTACCTCAGATGGGGAAGGAGGGTGGATGTGCAGTGGCCAATGGAGGAGATTCTCTCGAAGATCTACTGTTACTGGTAAGTAACTGCTCTATCTTCACAGACGATATCTCCTCCACTGGGCCAAACCTTTGTAATGATTTTCATGCAGTAGGAAGTCTCAGGGAGGTTGATAAAGTCTAATATGCAATCAAAACAGAAGGCCTTGTAGGACAGCAACACTAAAGATCGTTTGTCTGTGGGAGTTAATGTCCAGACTGTAATGTTTAGTAAATGTGTGAACAGTGCTCCATGTGGTAGCAGCAGACACAGCCTGGAATCAGGCCACAAGGGTAGGTAGGCAGGTAACATTTATTTATATACATGGCGCCCCATCCTGGAGGCTCTGGGCACCATACATAAAAACAGGCAGGGTAATACAGATAAAATATTTTTCAAAAATAAATTATAAAATACATTTTATAAATATAGGTTAAATCTTTAGAACATAAAAATAGGTCTGGTAAGTCTGGGTAGGCCAACTTAAAGAAATGGGTCTTTAGATCCCCTTTGAAAGCCTCCACTGACTGGGCCTTGCTAACAAAGATGAGCAGTGAGTTCCAAAGGGCCACTGCGGCGACTTCAAATGCTTGGTTGCCAGATGTTTTTAACCTGGCCCTTGGAATGGCAAAGAGGCCCTGGGTGAACGAGCAGAGGGCGTGGACTGAGGTGGCAGGTGTTAGAAGATCAGTCAGGTAGCCAGGGCCCAGTCCGTATAGGGCCTTATAGGTAAGCATGCCCACCTTGAAGATGATCCTCCACCTGACAGGCAGCCAGTGCAGAGTTCACAGGACCAGAGTCATGTGACAAGACCTACAAAGGCCAGTCAGTAACCTGGCCACCATGTTCTGCACCAGCTGCAGTCAACGGAGGGTCCCTCCACTGACCACGAAGTAAAGAGTACAACAGTAATCAAGCCTGGATGTGACAAAGGCGTGTACCAGCATCGGCAGGTCTTCGGGCAGAACTAGAGGTTTAATTCTGGTGACATTCTCCAAGTGGTAAAAACCACACTGGACCACAGATGACCTGTGCATCAAGTGTCAATCTGCTGTACAGGAAGATGCCAAGACTTCTCACCTGAGTGGAAGCCATCAACAGAGTGGATCCCAGGACCAATCATGTTGCCACTCCAGAAGCACTCCCATTATGCTCCGACCTGGTTCAATCACTAGGACCCTTGTCTCGTCGGGATTCAGCTGAAACCAGTTGGAGGATATCTAATCATTGCTCTCAGCCAGGCAGCTGTTGAGCACTTCCATGGTGGCCATACCATGAGCAGAGTAACCATGCATATCCCCTGGAAGATCATTATTGTACTTCCTGTTACACAATATAATACACTTAATCAGCCTGTTGGACAGGCACTGTTTAGTCAAGGGCACACCTTCAGGGGCAAATGACAGAAACAGCTGAGAAGACCTTCTGCAGTCACTCATGCATGCTAGGTAGAAATGTAACATTCTGTGTACATCAAGGGTATGGAATAATTCCTCACCATTGTTAGTACGTTCAGGAAAATACACAGGTACATTGACAGTCTGCTTCAATGTGAAGTCAGACAACACCGTAGGCAAAAAAAAAAAACAAGAGGATTCATACACAGTACTTCCTATCCTTGAGAAAAATTATGTAGGGGTGAACACTCATAAGAGCTGAAAGCTCAGAAATCCATCTGACAGAAGTAACAGCAACCAGAAAAGCAGCTTACAAGAAAGGCGGTGGAGTTTACAAGTTGCTGTGGGCTCAAGGTGCCAGTCAACTTTTCAAAGATAAAATTCAGGTTCCATGGTGTAACCAGTTTACAAATTGGGGATACATGTGCAAAATACCCTTAAGGAATGTATGACACTCTTCAAGTTGCACGACTCTGTGTCCATCAATGGGGCACAGAAAGCCAATAAGGTGCCAACGCACTAACAAAGGAGCAATGCAGAACGGAGTTTGCTAGAGACAGGAAGTAGGTAGGTATAGTATTTGGACATGTAAAAGGGTCCTTGGAGCAGTTAGCACACCAAACAGCAAACTGCTTCCACTTCAGTGAATATGTCTAGTAGATGGCTTTCTAGCTGCCAGCAAGACATTAGCCACTTGGGGAAACCCCAAAACATGCAACTGCTACCTTGCCAGATGCTGCAGAAGTGGAAACCATATTAGGCGAGGCGGGGGGGGGGCAATTAGTATCAGGGTTGCACCCTCTGCCTGCAACTTTAGAAGGACCCTCTGAATGAGATGGACTGGAGGGAATGTGCCTCAGCTGGGACTTGAACCCAGGCCACACGGAATACTGTTCCGACTGTGCTAACCAGCTGCGCCACTGAGACAACTGGAACCTGGGCTGTCTCCGAGCACATTACTCTTTTTCAAATGCACAACCCAATGGCAACTCAAATATTTACTTTTAACAACAATACAGGAGTGTGGTGTGCATATTTATGGAACACATACAGAGGTAAGAAAGAAGTAAGTGCTTCAGCTGGGACTTGAACCCAGGCTGCCCGGAATACCGTTCCGATTGCGCTAACCAGCTGCGCCACTGAGACAACTGGAACCTGGGTTATCCTCGAGCACATTACTCTTTCTCAAATGCACAACGCAATGGCAACATCTTAGGGGGGATGTGAGGAGAACCACATGTTCCAACTCAACCGTCAGCTGGTCCCACTGCAACCGAACAATCCATTGTGATATTCTCATATGCTAATGGGAAAGATACAGTGGCAGCTGCCATAAGGCCCAGGAGGCGGAACATAGTCCTGGCAGACACACAATCACTCCTGTGTAAGAGACGGGCTTGAGCAATCAAGGCCTCTGCTTGGTCCAGGGGCAGGAACTCTCTGCCCAGTGTTGTGTCCACTACTGCTCCAATATACTTGAAGTCGTTGGCACAGAGTGAGAACAGATTTCTGAACACTGACCATGATACCCAAGTTCTTAAACAACTGCTGTGTCCAAGACACTAAATACTGAACCACTTCCTTGGATGGGTCCTGCAGGTGCCAATCATCCAAACATGGGTAGACATAAAGCCCTTCCTCCTGAGGGCTATTGCCACAACTGTGAAGCATCTGGTAAATGCCTGCGGTGCCGAAGACCAATGGGCAAGACTTGGAACTTACAATGGCAGTCCTCCACAATGAATCTGAGGTACTGCATCTGGCATGTTCTGATTTAGATATGAAAGTTAGCATCCTTCATATCCAGAGCACAAAGCCAGACTCTTGCTTTTTTTCTGAAGCAGAGACTGAAATGCTTCCCTCAACAGGGACAGGTGTCCCAGAGGATAATGAGAATGGGGTGGTGGATATATTGGAGGTTTTGAGTGTAGTTCCAGTGCATGCCCTCTTTACACTGTTCCCAGGACCCTGTCATCAGAAGTGATCTTCCTCCATTTTTGTAAGTGAGGAGAGATCCTTCCCTCATTTGCACCCCTGGCAGCAGCCATGGAGGTGGATGAAGTGGAGAGTCAGAAAGTATTGGGGTGGCAGGTATGCCTTAACCACAACCTTTGGGGGCCTTGGAATGCCCACCATGAGCAGTGGGTCCAGCTGGGGACCCCCACCTCTGCCATGGAAGGGCTGATGGCAGCTATGGCCTCCTTAGCTAGTAGGCTTCTGAAAAGCACTCCTACCTGTATGTATTTTGGGGGATCAGGGACTTTACAGACCTTAGTCTCATTCTGGATGACTAAGTCTTTTGATGCATTGCATCCTGGCCAAACAGCATGTGGCCCGAAAGAGAGCACTGAGAGCTGGTTTGTTGCACATCAGAAGAAAATCCTTCCACTCTGAGCCAGGAGTACTTCCTGAGGGAGATACCAGAGACAGTTGATTCTGCAGCAGCATCTGAGGCATCATATGCTGACCTTAATAAATGCTTGCCAGTATCAAGGCCAGCAGAGACAATCTTCATCAGTTCTGTTCTGGCAGGGCAATCACGAAGTGTTTGTGCTGCAGCCATGACCGACTTCCAAAGACTTTTTTGACACTTGATCATATACAGTATGCCTGGTAGTTTGCAATATGATGGTCCAAAGTGGAAGAAGCATAAGTCCTTTTGTCCATCACATCCAATTTTCTGGACTACTTGTTAGGAGGCAGGGTGCTCATCACTCTAGGGACTCTAGAGAATCATGGGCAGCAATGACAACCACAGAGTCAGTTTCAGGCTGGGAAGCATCATAGTGCTTGACAGACAGAGCAGAATATTGTTTGTTAGCCTTTTTCGGGACTGCTGAAAGAGTGCCAAGTCTGTGCCAGGCAGCAAATGTAAATCTTCCAAAGCAGGGTAACCAGGGTGCACTGCAATAGTAGGAGCAGCTGATCCCTCCAAGAACTCCATGAAGTTTCTTTTGTTGGAGTCTTCTTCTTCACTTGAATCCCATCACAGCCTGCATCTGTTTAAACAAAGCCTGGAAGGAAGGATCCAGAAATCTTGGGTTATACACCACAGTCTTCAATACATGAAGATAAAGTTGAGCTGGAAGGGAAAGCTCCATCATAGTGTTCTTAATCCCCAGCTTCATCTTCCAAATCCTCCTCAATTTCTAGGAAGTAAGAACTGTATTCCACCTCATTATCTTGAATGAAGACAAGGACAACAGACAGAGCCGGCAAAGGAGGTGGTGGCAGTACTGTCAGTGCAACAGGTATGCTTTTCAGTTTTGTCAATGATGACTGTGCCAACGGGGGAGGCCTTGTTGACAGAATCAACACTATGGCTTGCAGAGACAGAAAAAGGCACGTCACAGAAACATAGAAACATAGACTTTGATGGTAGATAAGGACCGTTAGGCCCATCTAGTCTGCCCATTTCCCTACCTACAGGATAGGCCGCAGATCCTAGTTAACCAACAGCCTATATCTTCCTGCCCCCCACAAGAATTGCCTTATGTCTGTCCCATGCATTATTGAATTCTCCCACAGTTTTAGACCCCACAACTTCCTCAGGAAGGCTGTTCCATGCATCCACTACCCTCTCTGTGAAATAATACTTATCACATTGCCCCTGAACGCCTCCTTCTATCTTTAAATTGTGTCCCCTTGTTCTTGCAAGTCTCTTTTTCTGAAAGATACTACCCTCTTGGACTTTGTTGATTCCCTTGAGGTACTTGAAAGTTTCTATCATGTCCCCCCTCTCCTTCTTTCCTCAAGGGTATACATATTAAGCTCCTTTAGTCCTCCTCATACGGCTTCTCTTGCAGACCCTGCACCATTTTAGTTGCCCTCCTCTGGACTGCCTCTATCCTGTCTATGTCCTTGCGGAGATGGGGTCTCCAGAACTGGACACAGTATCCAGATGGGGTCTCACCAACTGTCTGTACAGAGGATAACAACTTCCTGTTTTCTGCTGCTGATGCCTCTCCCTATACATCCCAGTATACCCCGCCCTCCCTACTGCCTTTCTCACATTGCTTGCAACCTTAAGGTCATCTGATATGATTACCCCAGGTCCCTTTCCTTTTGTTGTTGTTACTACCTCCCACCCATTGTGTATTCTTCCCTGGGTTCTCGTTTCCCAGGTGCATTATTTTGCACTTTTGCATTGAATCCTGCTGCCATCGCCTGACCATTCCTCCAACCTTGCCAAGTCCCTTTTCATCCTTTCCACGCCTCCTTGTGTATCAACCCTGTTGCAGATCTTTGTGTCATCTGCAAAAAGGCATACTTTTCGTTCCAGTCCCTCTGCAATGTCACTGATGAAGACATTAAAAAGGACTGGACCCAATACTGAACCCTGCGGTACCCCACTAGTAACTGCCCTTTCTTCAGAGTGGACTCCATTTACAATTACCTTCTGTGTCCTGTTGTCCAGCCAATGTTTTACCCAGGCTACCACCTGGGACCCACTCCCAGGCTGGTTAATTTGACTAATAATCTTTTGTGTGGGACTGTGTCAAATGCCTTGCTAAAGTCTATGTAGGCCATGTCCACAGCCCCTCCTGGTCTACTACTTTGGTCACCCAGTCAAAGAAATCTATTAGATTGGCCTGACATGACCTTCCGCCTAGAACCCATGCTGCCTGGATCCTGTGCTCCACTGACCTCTAGGTACTCAACTATTCTTTCCTTCAGAAGTGACTCATCACTTTCCCTACCACAGAGGTCAGACTGACAGGTCTGTAGTTTCCTGCCTCTGTCTTGGTCCCACTTTTATGAAGGGAATCACATCTGCCTTCCTCCAGTCCTCGGTACCACACCATCCTCCCATGATTTATTAAAAGAGTAGCCAGTGGTTTCACTAGTTCCTTCCTTAATTCTTTTAGAATTCTGGGTGAATTCCATCAGGACCCATTGCTTTGTCCACCTTCAGTTTTAGGGTTCTTGCAGAACCCTTTCTTCTGTGAAAGGACTGGATCAACCCCCTATCAAGAGTGCTTCTTTAATTGGATTAGGCACTTCCCTCCTCTTTTGTGAATACTGAGCAGAAATATTTGTTCAGTATTCCTGCTTTTCACTGTACCTCTCTGCCCACCCAATCGCTCATTCTATTTAGCCTCACTATCCCTCCCTTTGTCTTTCTACGCTGCTGATGTACCTATAAAAGGTTTTATCCCCTTCTTAACTGAGTTGGCTATCTTTTCCTCAGTTTGGACCTTTGCTATTCTGACTTCCCTCCCTGCTTCTTTCTGCCTTAACTGGTACAGCTCTCTGTCCTGCTCCTTCTGTGTTTCCTATACTTCCGAATGCTATCTTTTCTTCCTGACTTTCACAGCCACCTCTCTTGAGAACCATAGTGGCTTTTTCTTTCATTTGATTTGTTTATTTGCTTCACACAAGCTTGTTGCCTCTGTGATGGCAGTTTTGATAATTCCCATTGTTGCTCCACACCTCCTTCTAGCCTGTTTGCTAGTGCTTTTCTGAGGCACTCTCCCATCTTGCCAAAGTCAGCCCTCCTAAAGTCCAGTACCCTCACTTTTGTATGGCTTGACTCTGTAGCTGAGTTTAACGTGAACCACACTGTTTGATGGTCACTTGTTCCCAGATGGCAACCCACTCTAGATCTGAGATCCCTCTCACTGCCCCCGCTTTGAGAGCACGAGGTCTAAGATTGCTCCCTCATGAGTCAGTTCAAACTAGCTGTCTGAGGCTCCACCTGTAAGGCATCAAAATGGCCCTGCTCTTGGATGTGGCTGCAGCAAATGTGCTCCAGTTAACATCTGACATATTCAGGTCTCCCATCAACAGTATCTCCCTTTCTCTGCCATTCTAAGAATGCCTTCCATCATATCCTTGTCCATTCCTTCCCCTGACATGGGGTCTGTACACAACCCTGTGCGGATTGTGGTGCCCTTTCCAGTCTCCAAGGTGACCCACAGTGCCTCCTCTCCTCCCTGTTTACTCTTTTGTTAGTTGCTTTTATCCTTCCTTTACACAGAGAGCTACTCCTCCCCTCTTCTCCCCTGCCTGTCTCTCCTGTAGGTTATGTACCCTGGTATGTTAACATCCCAGTCATGGTTCTCTGTGTACCATGTTTCTGTGACTGCTATGATATCCAGGCATCCCTCTTCCATTAAGGCCACCAGCTCAGGGAGCTTGTTGCCCAGACTACGGGCATTGGTACTCATTACCCTCCATTTCCTGACGTCAACATATCTGAAAACAATGCCAGCACAACCTGTAAGTCGAAGACACTATGTTCAGGGGTCGCGACTACAAATGCTGTGGGGATGGAACCTGTCAACAATGGTTGCATACTGTCCATCGTAGGTACAGCCATGTGCTAGAGCCAGGCCCTGATCTTAATCTCTCAGCAATGGTCGGGGGGCTGTAGTTGACGCTGCCGGAGAAGATGCCAACAAGGACTTACCCTCCTTCAAAGGAGACCTCAACTTCACTGATGAAGCGTATTTCTCCTTATACTTATGGTGACTGGAAGAGGAGGAAAGTGTTTGTATTTCTCTGCCATCCTCAGTGACCTCGGTGGTGATGTAGTCGACGACCATAAGGGCACTTCCTTAGTGGGAGCGGCCAATCGTGAGGGAGAAGATGACTTGGATCCCACAGCCTTCGTCTGAGCTTCCATTTCTTATGGGATAATGAAAGTGTCCAAGGCCTTCTTTCTTGTGGACTGGTTAAATGCTTGGCAGATCATATAGGCCCTTGCATTGTGGGACAGGCCCAAGCACATACACAATGTTTAACTGCTGGTACAAAAGCTCTTTCGGCAGGAGCATACTCAGGACAACGTTAATTGAAATTAAACTTAAGTTAGAAAACCAAAAAATAAACAGCAATGTAACAACGCATTAGCATTGTTTCTCTGCAGGTCTGACGAGCGTGTTGATGGCAAAAGAAAGAACTGAGGAGTGAGGGAGCCTAGCCCCTAGCTAGGCACATACCTGTATTTCTGGAAAATCCTGACACCAACAGCTTCCAGTTCCAAAGGTGCTGCCTAATGGAGGAGATACACTCCATGAAGATAAGTACCTTGTGACTTTTACTGTCGAACCCTCTGCCAATGCACACGTTAGCTTTGCTGACAGCCTTGTTACATTGGCTTTTTTTTTTTTAATTCTTTTTTATCTCCTCCTGGATCCAGTGAACACTCTTCAGCGACCTCCTATATCCTCCCTTGTCTCTACCTCCCGTCGTGGCTTATGCCTTCCCTGCACCCCCAGCCTGGCACATCCCCCGGGTCTGAACCCTCCAGGGAAGGGCCGCCTTATATGCCCAGGGCACTCTATCTAGAGTGCTGAGCTCCGGGCCGGGTTGGGGGGATGGCACAGCAGAGAGGCAAGCCCGACTTTGGGAGTGTGGACGTTGGAGGATAGGAGCACTAGCTCCGTTCATTTACGTTTTATTTATGTTTATTTGACTTATTTTTGTGTATGTATAGATTAGTTTAGGGTCGAAGAAGTGAGTCAGATTAGCGAGAAACGTTTTTATGTTTGTTGAGCACCGCATTAAACGGACTATCCAGCTTTTTGTGCGCAGGTACCAGTGTACTTACTGCTGATTTTAGAGTGACTGGCAGTGGAGTTAGGAAGCCATGAGAGTCGTGGGAAGGACTTTTGCTGTTTTGGTGTTATAGCTGTATTGGAGTACCTCTGAGTTGTGCGACAGGACTCCACTTTAATTTTCCAATGCTACTCCCCCCCCCCCTTTTTCAGGGGAGTTTTAGGCGTTTAAATGACTGCTTACCTAACCGCAGTGTGGCAGACTGTGGAGTCGGGGAAGTTCTTCGTTATTCTTTTCAGCTGGATGTACTTTTTGGAGTCGGGGAGTAGCGGGGAAGATTTTTGTTATTTCTCTGGCTGGATGTACTTTCCCTTTGGAAGAGAACATGGATAAACAATTGGAGTTGGAGTGCTGACTTGTATTTGGGGATCTCTTTTGGACTTTTTGGAGGATCAAGCTGCAGTCAAGAAACGTACTGATTTCTAACTTGATTTGCTGTGGTACAGAGGTTCCCTTAATTTGTGTTGGGAAGTCGGTGGATCAAATTTTGCTGTGGTTTCAGGGGTTCTGAGCTGTGGACCAGCCGGGGAGTTGGCCGGTGGGCTTAGGGTCCTCTTTGGTTCCCCAGGGGGTCTACTGAAAAGTGGATCCCGGCTGGTGGTTCCTTTTACCACAGTGATTATTTTTGACTCAGCCCCAGCACATAGGGTTCTCGTGTACCTGGCTGTAGTGGATTTTTGGGACTCCGTGTGTGGATACTGGTATGGAAAGAATGGTTCTGTGGATGGCTATCTGCGTCCTATTAACTCCAAATACGGTCAGATGTTTTTATTTCTATTTATTTCCAGTGACTTGGACTTTATTTTCTGACTTTGTAAGCAGTGAGAGGGCTTGGATACTTCTAATCATTCTATTTAATACTTGAAGTTTGCTGGCTCCTGTGTATAAATAATCTTTGAGTACATACTTTTTTTTTTTTTTTTAGCTCCTTGGGTAGTGAGAGAACCTTGGGAGCTGTATGGTTTTTGTTTTAACTGGTGTCTCTTGGGAGACTTGGTTATTTATTATTTTTAGATTGAATGATTTAAAGCTTAGGTTGTTAGGTTTAGGTTTTTAATTTTAAACTGTCATATGTTGGGTTTGGGGTGTGTAATAGTAGTTAATTATTTTTTTTAGATAATTGTTTCTGGTATTTTTTGTATTATAATTATTTGTTTTGATTATTTGTGATATTTATTTTAACTCTAGTGCTTAAGCTATTAAAAGCATGGGATGTTGGCCCCTGCAGTCGTGCACTATTTGCCCTCTGCTCTTCGTGCCCTCCGTCCTTTTTTTTCCCTCCTCCTCTCCAGTTTGCTACCTACCAACGGTGTAGGGCTTTGGGTATCACGTGTAGGAGTTGGAGGAAGAGGGGTTGCGAACAGCGGAGAGCGAATGAGGGGTGCCATCATATTGGGGTAGTAGGTTCCAGGAGACGCCCTGGGGTGAAATAGAACCCAGAGAGGGGGGTTTCATGTCTAGTTTCCATACCCAAGGGCACTACTGATTGTAGTAGGCAGATGGTTCGGGCGGCCCGAGAGGTTCGTCCAACTCGGGCGGTGTTATGCAATGCCAGGTCCGCTAAAAACAAGACTGCAATTATTGCAGATCTTGTTGCAACAGTGGACCTGGCTTGCATCACTGAGACCTGGCTGGATGAAAACTCTGGCCCCATTTTGGAGGCACTAGTCCCAGCTGGGTACTTGATGATACACCGCCCGAGACTGGATCATGGAGGGGGGGGAGGGGTGCAGTCTGTTTCAAGACCGAACTGAACTTCACGAGTGTACTACTATGGGGGGGGCGGTCTGTTTCAAGACTGAACTGAACTTCACGAGTGTACTAGTTGAGGAAGCAGAGTTGTTTGAGTGTACCATAGTAGCAGGTGTAGGTTGTCTGATTGCCCTCATCTACCGTCCGCCCGGTGATGGGAAGCGATTCCTTCAGGAAGTCGCAGACTTCGTCGTCGACATGACGTTGGAGTTGCCCAGACTGATGGTTCTGGGTGACTTTAATGCCTGGATCGACGACGAACTCTCGCAATTTGGACAGCACTTCCTCCAGTTAATGACATCTCTGGGCCTCACACAGGTAGTTACCTCTGCTACTCATAAATACAAACACTCTCTCGACCTGGTTTTCCTCCTAGGGATCGAGGCCTCCAATTTGGGGGTGGAACCAGTTGCGTGGTCTGATCATTACACCGTGGGGTTTAGTTTTAGCACCACCCCTTGTAGGCCTCCCCCTGTGGAGATGGTCAGGTACCGCCCTTTAACAGATATAAGTTCTCAGAGCCTATCTGTGGTACTTGACCTATCGTCCCTCTTTGTGGCAAGTAATGACCCAGAGACCCTCACGTTGGCCTATAATACGACCATCTCGGGGGTTTGGATGTCACTGCTCCAGTCCGAGTTCGTCCTCTTTTCCTTCGCCCTCGATCCCCATGGTTTGACAGGGTTTTGAGGGAGATGCTGCGACTAGGACGAAGACTAGAGCGTCTCTGGTGGAAATCCACCCTTGATGCTGACCGCCTTAGATTGATGGACCATTATCAAGTCTATCAATCCATACTCACCCGTAAGAAGGCAGAATTCCTGTCCAGGGAGTTTGTGGCAGCTCAGAACCGACCAGCTCAGCTGTTCCGAACTGTGGACAGACCGTGCAACCCAGCCTATCTTCAGGTTCGGAAAGCGTTTTCGCAAATAGAGTGTGATGACCTTGCTCGTTTCTTTGCTGATAAGGTGGCCGACATCAGGGTGGAGCTCCTACCAGTGAACTCTTTGGGTATTGCTTGTGATCAGCAGGAGGTCACTGTCCCTTGGTTTTGCTGAAGAACCTTCAGCCACCTCGACTTCGTGGATGTCATGCGGATCATCCAGGGTGTGCACCCTACATGCTGTAATTTGGACCCTGGACCAACTTCCCTGATTTCGGGTTGTCTTGATGTTATCGGTCCGGTCCTGGCGAGGATAGTTTGGTGCTCCTTGGAATCTGGGGAGTTTCCTAACTCTCAGAAAGAGGCGGTAGTGATACCTCTCTTAAGGAAAGCTACTTTGGACCCAAACTGCCACGCTAACTACAGACCTATCTCTAACCTTCCCTTTTTAGGGAAGGTTATTGAGAAAGTAGTGGCAGCACAACTGAAGGACCACTTGACCATCCATGACATCTACGAGCCCCTCCAGTCTGGTTTTCGAAAGAGACATAGTACCGAGACAGTGCTAGTTCGGGTGCTCAATGATCTCCTGATGGCTAGAGATCGGAAGAAACGCTCCATCTTGGTTCTTCTGGATCTATCATCAGCGTTTGACACCGTGGACCATGGGTTGTTACTTAGCCGCCTGAGGTACATCTGTGGAATAACAGAAACTGTCCTCAAATGGTTTACATCTTTTCTCACTGGAAGAACTCAGAGAGTTGTATCTGGAGTGTTTTTATCAGATCCAGTTTCTCTGTCTTGTGGGGTCCCTCAGGGTTCGGTTTTGTCGCCATGTTGTTCATGGTGTATATGCTACCCCTCGGAGACATTGTAAGAAGGTATGGGCTGAGGTTTCATTGTTATGCCGATGATACCCAGCTCTACCTTTCTTTTGCACCCGACCAGGATAGAGCTCTCTCGATCCTTTAATAACTGTCTCAAAGAAATCCAGGAGTGGATGGAGTTGAGCTGGCTGAAGTTGAACTCTGGTAAGACTGAGGTGATGGTTGTGGAACCTAGTCGTTGGACAGGAGGTTTGGGAAGTGGGTCACCCTCTGGACTTGTTCTCTGGGGTGTCCCCCTCCAGACCTCTAACCAGGAGCGAAACCTGGGGGTAATTTTTGACGAGGGGTTGACCCTGCATTTGCAGGTGTCGGCTGTTGTCAAATCTTCCTTTTACCATCTAAGGAATATCTCCAGAATTAATCATCTGGTACCGTCCAGCGACCTTCCTACCTTGGTCCATGCCTTTGTGTCCTTGCGCTTAGATTACTGCAATTCCCTATACCTAGGGCATTCTGGGGTGGAAATCTGCTGCCTGCAGCTGGTGCAGAATGCAGCAGCCCGGCTTTTGACAGGATCTCCTCAGTCCTGTCATATTACGCTAGTGTTGCGCGAACTGCACTGGCTGCCAGTTCAGTGGCGGATCACCTTTAAAGTTGGTTTGCTGACTTTCAAAGCCCTACACGGAGTGGACCTGGACTACCTAAAAGAGCTCCTGATTCCCTATTGCCCTGGGCGATCGCTCTGCTCAGCCGGCGAGGGGTTGCTAGAGATTCCTAAGGTACGTGTGAATTTCTCGGGGGCCAGATTTTCTATGTTCATGGCTCCCATGCTATGGAATTCTCTACCTCGTCGGTTACGGGAGTGCATGACTGTGGAGGGCTTTAAATCAGCCTTAAAAACTTATCTGTGGCACCAGGCTTATGGTGATTGATTATTTTATGTAATTATATTTATGGTATTGTCTGATTTTAATGACTGTTTATTTGTCTGAACTGTTTGCTTTTATCTTGTACGGCGCCTTGGTTTTTTTGAAAGGCGCCTTCAAAATAAAAATATTATTATTATTATTAATATTAGGAGGCGCCATCGCCTATCACTGGAGGAGGGGTCTTCATGATGTTCCACCCTCTCCCTCCCCTCTGAGCCTGGATGTGCAATGACGACCTATCGACGTCCGCCGCGGCTCAGCCCAACCCCTCTTCAGAGCCCTGTAGCATGGCAGTGCCTCCAACATCTGCTAGAGATCGCTGTGGTGCCGGGCTATCCCTGGATCCCTCCCGAGAGGAGAGCTGTCCTCCGACACTCAATCCTCTCTCCTGTCGAACCCGGTCACCGCGTGGAGCAAGGCGTGTGTCCAGCGCCTCAACCTCAGTGCCACCAATGGCCGTTTTTGTTGTTAAGGTAGTCACCAATGATGACTCCTAGATCCCTTTCCTTGATGCTGTGTCCAGCTTAAAGAGCTAGTATACTATCTAAAACTAATATTCGTTTTAAAAGCAATCAACCATTACCTTTTATATCTGAACAGATCCAGAAACAAATGGTTTGGACCAACACAGATGTAACAAAACAAAACTGTGCTTAAGCTCTTGGACCAACCAAGTCCTTCCTCAGAAAGTTATGGCAGTTGTTCGGTAAATGACATACTATTAACACCCAGATCATACATAAAAAACAGTAGGAATTCTCATTGGTTTAAAATGCTTTTTTAGTATATAGTTGATAAACTATCTCCAGAAAGGTTTAACAGTTTATGAATGTGTTAAACAGGCTGTTCACTTTAGGGAAACTTCTCTTTATATCCTCCTATTGCCATACATAGAATATTTCCTGTTTTATAGTCTTTAACCTGGACTACTATCTTTTTTAACATGTACTTAAGTGGGTATTATATCTAAAGGTATTGCGTTTAATTAAGAGTGTATTCACATAACACAATCACTCATTCATGATGTCAGTTAATGAAACTGCCTGGCCTTTGGAAGAATTCCTCTTATCTGTCTTCTTGACATTAGACCTTGGAGTGCTTCATAGTTGCCAGCTGACAAACTGGTTTCTTACACTTAAACCTCTGTTGTTATTTTTTTAAAAAAGCATTTTAAACCAATGAGAATTCCTTTTGTTTTTTTGTTTTTTATGTATGACCTGGGTGTTAACAGCATGTGATTTACAAAACAATTGCCATCAGCTTCCAAGGAAAGTCTTGGTTGGTCCGAATGTTTAAGCACCTTTTTCTTTTCTTACATCTATGTTGGTCCAATAAAAGGTATCAAACCATTTGTTTCTGGATCTGTTCTTAACAAGGACCAATACGGCAACTATTTCTTTCATATCTGAGGTACTTTTTCTTTACCCTTTGGTTAATTAGAAAACTGTTTACCTGATGTTAGTACGTCTGTTGTGTGGAGCATCACTCTACCCAGTAGCAGACCTATCTAGCTCTGTTCACTCCATTACATCATCAATGTTGTGAGCGCACTGACTGTTACAGCACTGCTGCTTAGGGACAGCCAGGTCAGTTACCTGTGATGTCACTGTCAATGAGCTCACAATGCTTATGATGTAGTGGGGGGGGGACTCGAGATACAGTAGATATTTTAGCTGCCAGAATGGGAGCTATTCCAAACATCCAACATACTATTATGACACAGAAAACTTTCTTTTGAGCAAAAGGAATAAGAAAAACACCTCAGAAATAAAAAGTTACAACTGATTACTTCTTAAAATTTGTATCATTTTCCTGTGTGTCTGTTTTGGTTCCCCTGGCTCTTTAACTCCACTGACCTAATGCTCTGTTCTAGGGGTTTTGTTTCTCATGTGCATAACTTTGCGCTTTTTAGGCACTGAATTTCAGCTGCCAGACTTACCACAGAATATATAACCGGAGTTGTGTCCTCGTGGGTAAGTGATAGCGCTCTGGTTCTCATGCTCCTTTTTGTACATGAATACATGAATGTGCACCTTATATTTAAATGAAATATGATATTTACCAGGCCGCAGTGTACAAGCTCTTTTCACGTTGTTGTAAAAACATTTAGTAAAGCAAGGCTTTAGTTTTAATATCACTGCATTAAAGTAACAACAGCTAACCATAAACTTTTCTCAAAGCAACCACACCTGCAGATTTTGATTTTTAAACTTGTATTTCTTGAAATTTCTGTTTTTCACAAACTGTAAATAATAGATGCATGTATACTTAAGGATGACTGGTAGAGCTGTAGGAATGCTATGTTCAAGATGCCAAAGCTAAGAAGTCCAATTAAGATTAAAACACCCATGATGTAGGAACATAAGAAAAAATTACTCACCTTAGTAATGTTGTTTCTTCTAATGGAGTCTTGCTATATTATGACAACTGCAGTTTGTCTCACCATTAGAACTGCTCCGGAGGTGAAAGAGTTAACTCCCATTCTAAGAATGGAACTTAGAGCACGAGCTCGGTTAGAGAAGCTCTGTCTGCTATTTCAAACCCAAACTGTCAGATCTTTACGAGCAAAACTCACTAAGGTCTGTGTGGAAGCTGTAACTCACACTCAGCCAACTGGCTACCTAAACATTAACACTTATTGGTCCCAAACAAAGACTCAAGTCAGGGGACCAGAAATAATAATATAATATAAAATAAAACACCACACCCAAAAACCCAAGAAGGGTGGAAACATATAATGGGCATAACTAGTGCCCTACACTAGGCTGCCCCACCCCATACCCAAGTAGAAGTTCTGAGAGGGCAGGTTGGGGGGTATAATATAGCAAGACTCCATTAGAAGAAACAACATTACTAAGGTGAGTAATTTTTCTTCAAACAACATGAAGTCTTGCTATATTATGACAATTGCAGACTACACAGCAGTACCTCCATGGAGGAGGGACAGAACCTACTTAGGAATAGGCTCTGAAGCACAGCTGTGCTAAACCGAGCATCTCTCCTGGCCTGGACATCCAGGAGTAATGCTTGGTGAAAGTGTAAATTGCTTCCAGGTAGCAGCTTGACATATCTCTAAGATAGGGATGTCTCTGGCAGCAGCTAGAGACGCGTTGTACTCTCTGGTAAAATGAGCCCTCACGCCAGAGGGGAACTCTCCCAGTTTCTGATAACAAATTGGATACAAGAGACAATCCACCTGGCAATTGATCTCTTAGTGGCAGGTCTCCTTTTCCGACCTCACCGTAAGTGAGAAAAGTTGGAGGGATTCGAACTGTGACCCTGGTACGCTCTATATAGTAACTTAGGGCCCTCTAACATCTAAACTGTGCAATCTCCTCTCACCAGAGGAAGAATGTTCAGTGAAAACACTGAAGGGAGATAGATTGGTTAAGATGGAAATCTGAAACCACCTTAGGCAAAACTCCTGTTAGTCCTGAGGACTACCTTATCCCTGTGGAAAGAAATAAAGTCAGTTTCTACTGACAAGGCTTGCAACTCACTTATGCTCCTGGCAGAAGTGATAGCCACTAGAAAAAACAGTTTTCCAAGTTATACTTAAGCTCTGCAGAAGACAGAGGTTCAAAAGGGGTTGCATTAACTGGGCAATGCAAACATTAAGTTCAGGCAGGGGCCGGATCCCTAAAAGGTGGATTAGTATGAAGTAATCCCTTAAAAACTTGGAAAATACAGGGTGAGCGGAAAGAAAGGAGGGCTTCCTGCTGAAACAAAAGCAGAGACAGCTGCCAAATGTACTTTCAGGTAGCTGGTCTCAGGCCCAAAGAATTAAGATGGACCATATAGTCCAAAACAATGGGCAAATCAGCAGATTCCGGGAAATATGTTTCCAGCACACCAAATGGAAAACCTTTTCCACTTAGAATTATAAGTAGCTCTAGTGGAAGGCTTCCTAGAAGCCTTTAGGATTTCAAGAACACCCTGAGAAAGGTGTAGGTCACAATTTAACCTCAAGAGCCAGGCCTTGAGGTTGAGGGATTTGAGGTTCGATACCAAACCTCCCCTGGGCACAGATTAACAGGTTGTGATTCCTGGGAGACACAGGGAAGATGGACTGTTAGGGACAGAAGGAGGGGTACTAGGGCTGCCTGGTCTCATCTGGGGCAATCAGAATCACCCTGCAAGGCTGGGATCTGATTTTGACAAGCACCTTGAATAGGAGAGGAAGGGGAAAGGCATAAAGAAACTTCCTTCCCAATCTAGGAGAAAGGCATCCAGGGGACTGAGCCCAACACTGGGGCCTGCAACAGAAAAGTGGAAGTTGGTGATTGTCTGGGCTGCAAAAGATCTATTTGAGGGTGCCCCATCTGGCAAAAACTATCCCCAGTACTTGAGGATCCAGAGACCATTCGTGATGGCCCTGGGAAATCCTGCTGAGAGCATCTGCTAGGACATTGTCCTTTCCTGGAAGATGAACTGCTATGAGGGAAGTGTTCAGGAAAAGGCCAGAGACCACAACTTCATTGCCTCGTGCACAAGGTCAAGACCGAGTGCCCCTGCTTGTTGATGTACCACATTGTTGTGGTGTTGTCTGTTCTGACTTGTACCACTTTGTTCTGAACAGACGAGAAAACACTTGAAGTGCTAAAAAGACAGCTCTGAGTTCCAGCAAATTGATGTGAGCAGAGATTCCTGGGGGACCACACTCCCTGAGTGGAGAGGTCTTCATGGGCTCCCCCACCCCAGGAGGGAAGCATCTGTAGTGAGGGTCAAGGAGTGAGACAGAGGAATGAAGGGACCCCAGTCTTAAATTGCTCTGATCCTGCCACCACTGGAGGGCCTGGATCAGGGTTCGGGTCACTGGGACCAACTTGGAAAGAGGGTCTCTTCTGAGACCAAAAGGCTCTCAAGTGAAACTGAATGTCCTCATCTGAAATCTTGCTCCTTGCACTACGGCTGTGACGCAGCCATGTGCCCCAGGAGCTGCAAAAGTGTCTTGCTGGTCGAGAGACCTGCAGAGTGAAGGAGGAGGCCAAAGCCACCAAGTTCCTTACCCTCTATAGGGTAGGAAGGCTCTGGCCTGCTTTGTGTCCAATTCTGCACCTATGAAGGTGAGCACCTGAACTGGTTCCAGAACTGACTTTGGAAGATTTAGCAAGAAGCCCAGGGGTGAGCAGCTGCTGGGTAACTTGCAGGTGAGATTTTACCTGTTCTGGGGACTGGCCTACAATGAGCCAGTCGTCCAGATAGGAAAGACAACAATCCTTTTGCCTCCTTAAATGAGCAACTGCTACTGCCAGACATTCTGTGAATACCCTTGGGGCAGAGGTGAGGCCGAAGGGCATTGCTCTGAACTGGCAGTGACCTGAGGGCAGTTCGAATCTGAGGTACTTCCGGTGGGAGCTTCTGATTAGGACGTGAAAATAGACATCCTTGAGGTCCAGGGAGGCTAGCCAGTCCCCTGGCCTTAGAGAAGGTAAAATCATTGCCAGAGTTACCATTCTGAACTTTGGTTTCAAAAGGTGTTTGTTCAGATATCTGAGGTCTAAAATGGGCCGCCATTCTCCTGTCTTTTTTGGGGTAAGGAAATATCTGGAGTACAGACCCTTGCCCTGGTGTAGGGGAGAAACCCTTTCTACAGCTCTGAGAGCCAGGAGGGTTGAGACTTCTGTTTCTAGAGTAAAGGTCTCTAAAGAGTTTGCAGGTGGGAAAGATCTGATTCTCATCTTTGGGAACTTTTGAAGTTGAGAACCAGACCCTGGCTTACTACTTCCAGGACCCACTTGTCTGAAGTTAGAGACACCCAGTTCTGAATGAAGTAAGCCAACCTGCCTCTCACGGGTAAAGGAGAATCGGCCCTGGGCACCCCATCAGGGTGTCTGTTTGGCAGGTGCTTTAGGCTGAGAGGTGGGGCAGGCCTGCCCACACCTCGCCTGCCTCTGCCTCTGAAGAAGCTCCTCTGAGCATAAGCAGAGGCGGCCTGGGTTTGGGTAAAAGGCCTGTGAAAAAGGCCTACCCCTACCCCTGGGGTCTGCCTCTGAGGAGTGGCTTGCCGCCTTGGCTTGGGCACTTTATAGGTAGTCCTATATTCATCCATTTTCATATAATTCTCTGTCTGCTCCCCAAACAGAGAATTTCCCACCATAGGAAAATCCATAGCCTTAGTCTGGGTATCCTAGACAAGCTAGAACACCTGAGCCAGGCCAATCATTTAAAAGCTACAGACGTAGCCAATGACTCTAGAGGATACATCATTAAAATCCACAGCAGCATGAAACTGCACCTTGGATGCCTCAATGCCATCAGCAGCCACCTGTTCCAGCTCGTTAGCAAGCTGGCCAGAGGCCTGTTTGGGCAAAGCCATGACAGTGTCCCATCTAGATTTTTGATACCTTGCTACATAAGCCATGTAATTTGCTTGCCTGAGTCCCAAGGACGCTGCTATGTATTGTTTTTTAGCCATGGCATCAATCTTCCTGGAATCCTTGTCAGGAGGATGTGAAGCCAGGGGAATATTAGCTTTATCACAGGCTGCAGCCTGAACCACCCCAACATGACTGCATTGCTGTGAGAGGAATTCTGTGTCAGGACCTGACAGTGTGTACCTCCTGTCCATCTTTTTATCCACAGGAGGCACAGAATTAGGAGTTTTAAAATTTTATTGTTTGTTTCTAAATGATTTATGCAAAGGAATAGACAATCTCCTAGACTCTGGTATATCCATCATTTCTACAAAATCAGGTTCCTCTTGCTCATCCACAGCTTCCTCCAATGGGAGCTGGAGGGTTTCAGCAACTTTTTGTAAAACATAAAGTGAGAGGGGACTCAGAAAGCATAGGGGAGATTCTAAAGGTCTGTCTGGGGAGATGTCCGTTCAATGGGCACACCCAGACCTCCAAGTCACATTCATACTGTTCATAATCATCCTCCCTCCTCTGGTTCATAAAATCCTCAACATCATATTCCTGAACCAGTGGAACCGATCGAACTGACTCTTTACTAGACAGTGGCGGTTCGACGGACCGGAGAAAGTGACTGGACAATCTGAATAGCTCTTGTTATCTCTGCAGCAGTTGGAGAAGGAATTTTAGGCTCCACACCTGCTGATTTTCTTGTTTTCTTTACTGGCACTGGCTCATCCGAGCCAGCTTTTGCGCTTGCCCGAGGAAGTCTCGCCCTGGTCAGAGGGATCTTCTCCTCGTTCGTTGGACCGAACCGGCTGGCCATCCGGTCATGGATTTTTGGCCTCTCGCTCCTGAGCCTGCTAACTCTCTTATCCAGGGTGGCTGCAGGGAAATTTTTACAAATCTGGCAGTCTGAATTGAGGTGGTCAAACCTCAGACAATATACACATGTGGTGTGTGGGCTGCCTTGGCAAAGACTTCCCACAAGCATCACAGTGTTGAAACCCAGTGGGCCGGTTTTCTTTTGGGTTTCTCGGACATAATGCCAGCTTAACCCAAAACTTGTTCTAACGCAGTGCTAGCAAGACACCCTTATCGGTTCCTAACCGGTGTCACGGGTCTTGGAAAAACGTAATGAATTGTTTTTTAGAACCGATAAGAACCAGGAACCGCACTCTAAAACCTCTAATTTTTGTAACTTCAAGTTTTAAAGAAGTTGATCGGTTCAAACCGAACCGATAACATTTACAAGTTCCACACAGAAATTAAACTGAAATTACTTACGTATACCACAGACAGAGCTTGAACCGATCGGTTTTATGGTTAAATAATAATATTCTCGGTTGATTGAACCGAGAAAACACTGTTTAAAACCGAGAAATGAACCGAGCAGTAGGAGAAATCTTTCAGTGAGGCGGAGTAAAGAATCTGACAGTTTGGGTTTGAAATAACCCAGACAAAGCTTCTCTAACCGAGCTCGTGCTCTAAGTTCCATTCTTAGAATGGGAGTTAACTCTTTCACCTCCGGAGCAGTTCTAATGGTGGGACAAACTGCAATTGTCATAATATAGCAAGACTTCATGTTGTTTGAAGGAAGCATTACAATCCTTTAATAAAGGTGAAATAACCCTTACAAAATGCATAAAATCTGCTTATAACATGGGGTTGGGAAAACAAAGACATCCAATTGGTCAAGCAGCATCAGGTGACCATGCATTAACCACTGTTAAACTCACAGGTGCTGTGAAATGTCCCTGAGGCAAGATCCCTTATCAGAATTGGGACTTGTTAAATACAGAAGCACAATAAATCAACACGACAGCCACTGCCACAGACAATCAGCATAGTCTGTGGTGAAGTGCAGCGGATAGACAGAGTCTTTCTGTTCCCTCTCCCGTTGCTTGTCATACAATGCAGCTCCGTGTCTTTGTCTTCCCCTTCCCGTGCCTTGTGTGGAGTGAAGCTCCTCGTTTTGCAGGCAGAGTGGGCAGTGGATCTACAGAGAAAGCCCCTCCCACCCCTGACAATGTCTGCTCCCCGTGCTACTCTTTTCAGGCATGCAGTCAACCTCCTCGTCACAGTCAATGTAGAGAGAGGCCCCCCCCCCATGACTGCACCATGTGCTACCTTGATTCCCTTGTATGTGCTCCATTAGAAAGGCAGCCATTGACCGCGGGAAATCCATGGGGAGAGGGCAGAGAGCATGACCACTGTCAAGCACGCCCTGTTCCTGTTGCGTGTGGCTGTGCAGTGCAGCAGCTGTCAGCGCACTTTCCTGCACCCATATTCTGCCTGCCCCCCGACTGTTGAGACACAGAACTCCATTCCTGAGACCCGACTCTGCTTGGTCCACCACCCCCCCGTGATGTCTCTCAACAGCTTGCCCTCCGTTGGCCGCCCCCCACCCACGATAGCCACTCCGCTTCCAGAGAGAGACAGAGAGAGCAGCAGCTCACCGTGGAGAGAGAGACAGACAGGAAGCCAAGTGCGATCACCATTCACACTCCCGACATGCAGTCACTGTCTTTTCTGCAGTGCGGTTTCTCTTGCTTGTGTCTCTCCCCTCTAGCAGTTCTCTCTGTAGTAAACCCAGAGCAAGAAAGCCACACACACAGACAGACCGCAGCAGCGCACTCAGGCACATTCACCGTTTCTCCCCAAACAATCCACAGTATCCACTCAGTGCGAGAGAGAAAGACACAACACAGACAGTGGGGGAGGGGGAGAGAGAGAGAGAGAGAGAGAGATGGAGAATGTCACCGCTGCACCTGCACAAAACAAGACAGTCTTTGATATGGTACGTATTTGCTGAACATCTACATGTCAAAAATCAGTTCACAACTTTCTTTGTGATATTTGTATGCTCTACAAGCAATAACACATGCATTACTTCTTGGGACTACTTTCCCACTCATAGAAACATAGACTTTGACGGCAGATAAGTACCGCATGGCCCACCTAGTCTGCCCACTTCCCTACTTATTGGATAAGCTGCAGATCCTAGTTAACTAACAGCCTACTTCTTTCTACCCCCCACCAGAACTGCCATATGTCTGTCCCATGCATTCTTGAATTCCCACACTGTTTCTGACCCAATGCCCTCCCCAGGAAGGCCGTTCCATGAGTCCACCACCCTCTCTGTGAAAAAATACTTCCTCACATTGCCCCTGAGCTGTCCCCCCTCTATCTTCAAATTGTGTCCCCTTGTTCTTGCACATCTCTTTTTCTGAAAGATGCTACCCTGTTGGACTTTGTTGATTCCCTTGAGGTACTTGAAACTTTATATCATGCTCCCCCTCTCCCTCCTTTCCTCAAGGGTATACATATTAAGCTCCTTTAGTCTCTCTATGTATGGCTTCTGTTGCAAACCCTGCACCATTTTAGCTGCCCTCCTATGGACTGCCTCCATCCTGTCTATGTCCTTGCGGAGATGGGGTCTCCAGAACTGCACGCAGATGGGGTCTCACCAACTGTCTCTACAGAGGGATAACAACTTCCTGTTTTCTACTGGTGATGCCTCTCCCTATACATCCCAGTTTTCCCCCAGCCATCCTGCCTACTCACATTGCTTGATTACCTTTAGGTCATCTGATATGACTACCCCCAGGTCCCTTTCCATTTGTGTTGTTGTTAATAACCCACCCCCAACTATGTACTCTTCACCTGGGTTTTTGTTTCTCAGGTGCATTACTTTGCACTAAATCTAAGCTGCCATACCTTTGACCATTCCTCCAACCTTGCTAAGTCCCTTCTCATCCTTTCCGCCCCCAGTGTATCAACCCTGTTGCAGATCTTTGTGTTGTCTGCAAAGAGGCATACTTTTCTTTCCAGTCCCTCTGCAATGTCACTTATACAGACATTAAAAAGGACCGGACCCAGTACTGAACCCTGCGGTACCCCACTAGTAACCCCCTTTCTTCGGAGTGGACTCTGTTTACTATTACCCTCTGTGTCCTGTTGTCCAGCCAATTGTTTTTACCCAGGCTACCACCCTGGGACCCACTCCAAGGCTGGCTAATTTCTTTATTAATCTTTTGTGTGGGACTGTGTCAAATGCCTTGCTAAAGTCTAGGTAGGCCATGTCCACAGCCCCTCCCTGGTCTACTACTTTGGTCACCCAGTCAAAGAAATCTATTAGATTCATCTGACATGACCTTCCCATTGTGAATCCATGCTGCCTTGGGTCCTGTGCCCCGCTGGCCTCTAGGTACTCAACAATTCTTTCTTTCAGAAGTGATTCCATCATTTTTCCTATAACTGAGGACAAGCTAACAGGTCTGTAGTTTCCTGCCTCTGCTTTGCTCCCACTTTTGTGAAGGGGAATCACATCCGCCCTCCTCCAGTCCTTAGGTACCACACCATCCTCCCATGATTTGCTAAAATGGGTAGTCAGTGGTGTCATTACTTCTCCCCTTAGTTCTTTTAGAATTCTGGGATGAATCCCATCAGGCCCTATTGCTTTGTCCACCTTAAGTTTTAGGAGTTCTTTCAGAACCCTTTGTTCTGTGAAAGGACTAGTATCAACCCCCTTATCCAGAGTGGGTCTATTGATTGAATTAGGTACCTACCCGATCTCTTCTTTTGTGAATACAGAGCAGATGTATTCGTTCAGTATCCCTGCTTTTTCACTGTCACTCTGTGCCCAACCACCGTCGCCTTTATTAAGCCTCACTATCCTTCCCTTGGTCTTTCTTCGCTCCCTAATGTACCTGTAAAAGGTTTTATCCCCCTTCTTAACCGAGTTGGCTATCTTCTCCTCAGTTGGGCCTTTGCTATTCTGACTGCCTTCCTCGCTTCCTTCTGCTTTAACTGGTACAGTTCTCTGTCCTGCTCCTTCTGTGTTTCCTTATTCTTCCTAAATGCTATCTTTTTCTTCCTAACCTTCCATACCACCTCTTTTGAGAACCATAGTGTTATTTTTCCTTTTGTTTTGATTTATTTGCTTCACACAAAGTCTTGCTCCCTCTGTGATGGCAGTTTTGTTTCTCCATTGTTCCTCCAACCCTCCTTCTTGCCTGTTTGCTAGTGCTTTTCTGAGGCACGCTCCCATTTTGACAAAGTCAGCCCTCCTAAAGTCCAGTACCCTCACATTTGTATGGCTCGACTCTGTGGCTGTGTTTATCGTGAACCACACTGTTTGGTGGTCACTTGTTCTCAGATGGCTACCCACTTCTACATATGAGATCCTCTCTCCATCCCCGTGTGAGAGTACCAGGTCTAAGATTCTTCCCTCCCAAGTGGGATCCAACTCTAGCTGTCTGAGGCATGCCTCCCTGTAAGGCATCAAGAATGATCCTGCTCTTGGTTGTGGCTGCAGGAAAGGTGCTCCAGTTAGCATCTGGCATATTCAGGTCCCCCATCAACAATATCTCCCCTTTTTCTGCCATCCTAAGGAGGCCTTCTATCATTTCCTTGTCCATTTCCTCCCCCTGAGATGGGGGTGTGTATACAACTCCTGTGTGGATTGTGGTGCCTTTTCCAGTCTCCAGGGTGACCCACATTGCCTCCTCTCCTCCGTTTACCCTTTAGTTCCATTGCTTTGCTCCCTTCCCTTATGTAGTGAGCTACTCCTCCTCTTCTACCCTCCCTGTCCCCCCTGTAGACTGTGTAGCCTGGTATGCTGACATCCCAGTCATGGCTCTCTGTGTACCATGTTTCTGTGACTGCCATGATATCCAGGCGTCCCTCTTCCATCAAGGCCACCAGTTCATGGAGCTTGTTACCTAGACTACGGGCACTGGTATTCACTGTCCTCCATTTTTTTAATGGCCTTACCCCTTTTTGTCCCATCCCTGACCTTACTGCCTTTGCCCTTTTGTCCATTTACCCCTGCCCTTCTCCCTATTAACTTCTCTAGCTTGGTGTTTACCTCACTAACTACCCGAATTTTTTTTTTTTTTGGGGGGGGGGGGCTAGGATTTCCCTGCTCCTTTTCAGTGCCTCCCACCTTGGCTAGTTTAAAAGCTTGCCAGTGAAGCATTTAAACCTATCACCTAGGATACAGTCATATTTTCCATATTACAAAAAGAGAAAAACACATTTCTGATTTTTTTTCCCCCTAAACATAACTCATGTTATAAGTGCAATAACCCACTCCAGGGTATGGAGTTATTAAGGATTAATCAACACCCCAGGTGCTGTGAGGGCACTCGGCCTGCGACCTTATGTCTCAAAACGCACACATGGTGTGCCTGCCCAGTGGCGCTGAGGGTTGAAGTGCTAGACGCCACACCTCACGCCGGTGACCCGGGTTCGTGGATGAGCCCGGACTGCCAGGGTCAGCAGGGGAGAGAGGGGACTGAGCGTCTGAAGGACTGCTCTCCTCTCTCGGAGAGGGAGGGATAACTGTCCCACCCGTTGATCGCCCTCTAATGATGGCTAGGGGGAGATACGGGTTGGGAAGCGTGAGCAGATGTACGAGTCGGTGGGGGGAGGGGAAAAAAACAGGAAATGGAGCTGGCAGGCTCCATGATAGCCCCGCCAGCTCCCGTCCCGATACCTGGAATCTGGATTTCTGTTCCGAGGTGGGGGGGGGGGAGAGACAGCCGGCTCTCCTCGCCCCAGCTGTCACAGGAGGGCAACCCATGGAGGATCACCGGGAGAGTCTGGGCAGGAAAGGTGGAGCCTGAGACAGAGTTCCCTCCGAGGGAGGGACCGGAGCTGCCTGTCAGGCTCCCCGGGAGGATAAAAATCAATAATTAAAAAAATAAATGCACCCGTGGCGTTGACTAAAAAATAACCCCTACCCTGTCGTGTATTATTGCTTACATATTCTACACTCTCATAAGAGAAAAAGAAAACAATACAGACCTGGGGAATAAAAATGACTACAAGAATCTGCCACTTGGTAGAGAAACCAAAGTCATGCTTGGCTACCTTTCTTTAAATGTATTAAGGCCAAAGAGGGGTTGGAGATCCTGGAGTAGACGGCCCACTTGCCTCTGAGGCTGAGAGATCAGAAGGCTGTGGATTCTATCCCCATACCAGGCACTTGGGTTAAATCTCAATACTGACACTGTAGTGCAGCATGAGGGGGATGCTGCACTCCCGCGGTACTGTCTTTTGGATGAGTCGTTAAACTGAGGTCCCATCTGCCTGTTCTGGTGGTAGTTCAGGTGGATGTTAAAGATCCCATGGCACTTCTCGAAAAGAGTAGGGGTATTTTTATTAGAAGATGGACTTCATTACATACAGTAACATATGATAACAAATTTCCACATTGCTGCAATATACTCATAAGAGACAAAAATTGCTCATAGCAATTACGTACAATGTAACTATATGTACAGAGCCTACCACTTGTTATACTGGTCAAAAATTCTTATGTGATTTAACCAAGAGGAACTATTTATGCAAAGGTGTCTCAATCTTTCTTTAGAATAACACAGTGCATCCTTATGCTGTATTTTCTCAAATGTCAAATGGATTCCTGCTAAGACCTTGACCTGAGTTATTAATTTCTGCTGCATCACCCGTAGGTATCTTGTCTGCCACAGGTGATACCCAATTACTGCCAAAGTTACATAAAGTGTATCTATGTGATACTTGTTCCAGGTGCCCAGAGGAGGTCCATACATTATCTCTGGGTATGTGAGGGATAAAAACTGGGGTTCCTTCCATTGTTTGGCTATGTGAAGCCAAAACTCCTGGGTGTATTTACACTCCAAAAATAAATGCTGTTGTGTTTCTACTAACTGTATGCAAGTTTCTCTAGGGCAATATCTTTCTGACAGTTGTTTATGCTTACTGTTACCTTTTATACTAAGTCTCCCATAATTTCCCAACCACACACACTCCCAAATATGATTAGGCAATCTGGGATTATTAAATTGTTTTAGTACCCTCTGTACGTGTGGCTCAGGGCACAGTGGAAAAAACACTTCTGTTTAGCATTCTGTTTTTAGTATTTTTGCATATATGTCTTTTCTAGATTTGGTTAAAAGGTACTGGTGTCTAGTTGCCATCTGACCGCATTCCATATACTTTCTTTACCATAATATGGGATTGCTTTATGTGTACCAAGTAATCTAGGCTTCTTTAGCTCCCATGCCTGTAGGCATGGATTAAACCACATTCAGACTAATGGTTTCCACAATTCATTTCCAGGTTTTTGTCCATTCCCAATGTTATAACAAGTAAATATACTAAAAAAGAAGGCGATGGGGTGAATCATATTTAAGTCCCCCTTCCATGATTGGTCTATATGTGATTTCCCTTTTTATCGGGTTAAGCCGTGAACCCCAAAATGCTTGAAAGACTATACTATATATTCTTGTCCAGATGCCCTGTGTGGGAGGAAAAACATGGCTGAGGTATAGAAAGACAGGAGTCAATAGTGTTTTAATTAGCACTACTCGTTTCTTTTTGGAGAGCTGTTGCCCTTCCATCCTGACACTAACCTAGTGGCATAGTCCATTCTTGTCTCCCAATTTTTTGTCCCTATGTTCCCGGGACCAAATTCAATTCCTACAATAGAGACTGGATCACGTGTTACAAGAATGCCCGGAGCGGAGTATTGCCAAGCATTATCCCTCTACTTTTCCATACATTAATTCTGGAGCCAGAAACATCTGAAAACCCCTAAGATTCTTTCAAGAGAGCTTACAGTAGTGTCTGGTGCCAACGTCAACACTAAATCGTCAGTGTATGCTAACATTTTTATCACAGGCACCATTGGGTCAACTGTAAGTCCTTCTTCTGCAGGACTTTCCTTATCAAAACATCTGCACCGAATGCGTAGAGTAACGGGCTCATGGGGCAGCTCTGCCTGACTCCTCTCTGTACTTTTACTGCCCTACCCTGCCATCCATTTACACTGGGTATTATCTTTGCATTACGGTACATACCCTGCAGCCACCCTACATATGTTGGGGGAATACCATATGCAAGTAATGTATGAAATAGAAATTCATGAGATAAGCGATCAAATGCCTTCTCTTGGTCTAAGTACAATACATACCCCTGTAAGTCTTTCTCTTCCCCCAACGCAAAAAGTTCCTGTAACACAATTAAGTTATCGTGTACAGCACCTTCCTGTCAAGAATGGCACAAGTCTGTGGGAGGCTAATTAAAGGACTTGCAACTGCGGTGAGTCAAGCTAGCAGACTTTTGCATAATATTTTCAAGTCTGTATTTAATAAACTCAACAGTCTCCAGTTCCTAATGTCCTCTCTGGACCCTTTCTCATGTGATAGGACTAGTAAAACAATATTCATCGAGTCAGGGTAATGTGCAGTGTCTAAAATATAGTTATATGGAATTGTAGTGCTGGGGCTATCTCTGTCAAAAATTTCTTGTATATCCATGCACTAAAACCGTCTGTGCCAGGAGCTGTATCATTTTTTAAGTGATCTATGGCCTGAGTGATCTCATCTACCGTGATCTGTTTAGTAGGCTCCTTTCTATCCTGTTTAGACACATGGGGCATATCTAATGTCTGACAGTACCTTTGGATGTTTACCGGTGCTTCTGGGACTCCTAAGAGATTCTCCATATGTAGTTCTACTGTCTGGAGCAAGTCTTCCAGGGCCATGACTTTTACACCGGCTGGGGAAACTAGCTCCGTAATGGTTCTGTTGGAAAACCTGTTTTTACATTCTTCGAAGGGATCCAATAATCCCTTCTGTACATGTGTACCAAACCTTAGTTCATGTTGGATGGACTTACACAGAAATATAGAGGTTGATGGCAGATAAGGACCGCATGGCCCATCCAGTCTGCCCATTTCTTTTTCTACATTATGAATGTGCTCGATTGTATTGTATCCCTGTCATCTGTTCTTTAATCTTACTAATCTGTGTGCTGTAATCAATATGTGTTGTTTCCGCTAATGATATGAGATGCTGAAACTGGTGCTGCAATTTAAGGTGTTATATACTCTTTAGTGGCCACGTATTTAGCTCTTATTCACAATAAATTTTGTCAAGACTGCTTTGTGTCTACCCACCAGTCTACTGGATTATCATATCACTCAGCTACCGAGATCCTAGCTGACCAATCTTGTCTCCATTGCTTCTGAACTGTGCAGTCTTCTAATAGGGATTTGTTTAGCCTCCATGCATTCTTCTTATACTGAGGTACATTTTCCCAAGTTAACTGTGCATGTGACATGTGGTCTGAAGATTTGTTCACCTCAAGCTTAACTGACCATACAAATAGTATAGAAGAGGAAAATATGTAGTCAATTTGTGTTTTAAGTGAGCCCGTATGATATGTGTACCCTCCTAGAGGGTATATCTGCCTATATGTATCTGTAAGCCCAGCGGTAGAAAGAATGTTGCGCAAGGCTGAGGCATCACAAAATCATTTAATGGTCTTTGCACCTCTATCAGATAGGTGTAACCCACAATTAAAGTCTCCTGCCCAGAAGAGTAAATGGGAAGTATGCAAATAGGGCTGTATTTCCCTAAATAGTGTAACTCTCTGAGCCTTTGTCTGAGGAGCATAAGTGCATATAATTCGAAACCTTTTTTTATTATATGAAAAATCTAGTAATAATGCCCTCCTAGGGTGGATATCCACTAAACGGGATATCTGGATAAGTGGGTTCTAGAACAAGATACCAACACCATCACGTTTCAATTCCTATTGACCAAAAGGATGGACCAAATAGCCACAATTTCAAAGCTTGGCTTAATTCAGCATGAGTTTTAAGTTGAATGTCTTGTATACAATATATGTCATTATAGCATGCATGTAGTGAAAAAAGGGCTCCTACACACTTCTTCCTGCTTTTAATACTATTGATAATTTAATGTCAGTATGGAAAGCGAGGATGTAGGTGTATATTATTTGTACCCCATATTATGGGGTTTTAGAAGGTCTCCTCTGTCTGCTGCATTTTGCTACTGAGTCCTCCCCACCACCCCCAACCCCCTTCCTCAGGGTCCGTAATGGAGGCAAGGGAGGAAGTGCCTGTTTCCTCTTCTCCTGACTCATTATCCCCTGGATCTGTAGTTAGAGCAGCATTATTTATTCCGTTTTTTTCCAAGACTGAGTTCCAGACTCTTGTCTGCTACTTGTTTCTCCTAGCTTCTTGTTTAGTATGGATTTCCCTGCTCTGTTCCTCTTTTTTGGGCCACTACTTGGAATGGCTTGTCTACACTAGTGGGGGTTGGGGGCATTTCAGAAGCATCAGAATTAACCCTTAGGCTGCCAACAACATAATATCTTGTCCTAAAAACCTATGCGTTCTAAATCTTCCGGCAGCCTAAGGGTTAATTACTGTACTATAAGTGTGCTAGGAGAGGCCTCTGTTTTTCTCTGTGAAGGGTACTCTTCGGTTACTGCTTGTGTTGGGGTCTCTTCAGTTACTGCTACGGGGGGGGGGGGGTCACCTTCTGGGGGATCCATATTCCTCTCTTCCCTTAGGGTCTCCTGGGCTTGCCTAAGGCTTTGTTCTGCCACTGTTTTTGCTAACTGCTATTGTGCTGCATTGTTTAAGCCTTCATGAGAGGTGCAGTCCTGTCTATTATGCGAGTTCCAGGGACAGCGTCCATACCCATGCCCAGTGCGCTCACACTTAACTAGATTAAGGCACTGTGCTGCTTTGTGTCCATACTCCAAACAATGACTACAGCAATCAGTGTCACATGCTGAGCTGACGTGTGTGTGCAATCCACATTTAAAGCATGATCGGGGCTGACCTGCAAAGAAAAGAGACCCTCTGTCTCTTCCTAGGTAGAAACAGCTGGGAAGGTGGACTGGCCCAGTATTTGTGGAAAACAGCTTTACCCTCACCTTCCATCCTCCATCCTAAATTTGCTTGTTATCTAAAGTAGGCATAGGTTTCCCAAGGACCTCGCACATTCTTCTTAGTCAAAATAATATGTCTTCGATGTTTTCGCCCTCATTCTTGAACATAATTGTTATGGTTTTAACCAGGGGCTTAGTGAGTGGGACTGCAAAAAGTGGGGTCCAAATAGGATTCATTTTTTTTACGTTTTATTGGGCCCAAAACCTGTCCAAACTGGAGACAATTTTAAAACTAATGTCAAAATTAGCATTCCCAAGACTAAGTAAGGCAAAAAAATTGGAGGAGAAGAATTTCATAGCACCCTTAAGTAATACCCGTGCTATATACTGTCTATCCGGTGGGTTTTCCAGACCCCCCCCTTACATATCAGTCTAACCGCGTTCCTCCTAGGGGCGGGTTCACCTATATTTTTAAACAAATCAGCTAGTCTAAACATTGGATTTAATTCTTCCCCTCTTTGTGAGTCTTGTAATATTTCTTCTACTGGTCCCATTCTAATGGGGTCTCCCTCATTTTGTCTATCTTCCCCTAATAATACTATTAGATTCTGTACCTTCAACATTTTCATTTGAAACATCAACAGTTAAAGTAACATCAGGTTGCAACCTTTTAGAAGAGGAAATGTTACCCCTGGGGTTGTTGGTGCTCTTTCTGGAACTTGTAGTATCATTCCGTTCAGCTAAAAATGAGGAAACCATATCCTGATAGGAGAGGTCTGAGGTATCGGGTATCCATTGTTCATTGTTCTCCTGAATCCAGCCTGCATCCTCTAGGACATGAATTGGAGACCAGTTCCCAGAACCAATGGTTGTATTCCTAGGTGCCACTTTGTTGTTGGATGAGGTAACTTCTTTCAGGGATTTACTCCAACCCACTTTTTGTTTTGTTTTGCAGGAAACGAGAAAATTTCAGCATCCTGCCTGTCCAGAGATGTTTGATTCGGTGTTACTGCTGCTGTACCTGCCTTCAGGAGGAGCTGTCCGACTCCTAACCTCCCTTTTGCTGCTGACTTGTTTCTAGTGGGGTTTGCAGGTCTCAGCACACAGTGCGACTGCTGCCATCACTGCCAGCTACGCCCCCATTCTGGAGCTCCGCCAATGAATCCACAGAAGCAGCTTTATATATCAAAACTGTAGGTACTGCCAGAAGAGCTGCATCTGCCAGGGTAGTGGACCCGGTTAATGTCGCATTTCCATCAGGTAGGGAGCTCATTTCAAGTGTTCATAATTACCGTTCTATTTCCTGGGTCCTCCGAAGATATTTGGCCCACAATATCTGCAGCTTTGCTGCATTTTTTTTTAAACATACTAGTTGGTTCGTAGAGGTCTCCTCAGAATACTGCTCATCAGCGAGGCTTACTGCAGCGCCGGGCAAATCATCTTCCGAGCAGTCCGCAACTGCCATCGCAACTTCTGCAGCTCGTTGTGAAGACAGTACAGGGGATGAGGCCTGCTCCCCTGTCTCCATAGCACCCAACTCATCCGGCGGTTATCGTAAAATGGCCATCCTAGTGGAAGCGGCCAAGGGGTCCCCCTACCAGCAGAGTAGGGGAATTTCCCTGGTGTCCTGGCCAAATTTCCCCCCATTCACTAAAAATACCACCAACAGCTTAATCTGGTTCAAGGTCAGCTGGCATTATTCTGTATCCACCTCCCCCGGGTCGTGCCTGAAAATAGGCAGAATTTGTCTAGTGCACTTACCTGGTCAACAAAAATGTAACAAAAAAAAGACCTGAGGGGAAGGTTATCCTAGAGACAGATGCACGGAGTTGGAGGCCCAGAGATGAGGAAATGGGTTATTTCTAGACTACAATGCACTGCTGTAAAAAAAATAGAGCCTAACCTGAACCATTATAAAATAAGCACCTTAGTGCTTCAAATGAACTGTGCTAGTGTTAGTTTGAATATTATTTATTTTGTTACTTGTTCCTTTTTTCTTTGTTTGTCTAGGCAGTTTGATCGTCCTTGTTGTATTTTACTGTCATTTCAATACACTTTCATTGCAAAAGAAAAAAGGCGGCCTAATAGAATGCACTGGAGATTTTTATATGTGAACATTTAACACATGCTAAACTTTCCCACAACACAGCTGATGGAAAACTTAAAGTACATACATTCTTATTTTACATTAAAAACATAACAGATTTCTGGTAAAAATTCAGCAATATACCTTCTGCTCACTCAGTAAGTCTGTGATGGTCTGTGACATTTCATCCAAACTTCGCGCTGCTTTAACCAGATTATGAAGAACCTGTACATGATGGTGCAGAGGCTCAAAATCACACAGTATGGGAACCCTAAAAAAAGATAATTCACGTTACTGACATTGACTGCAATACCATGTGTGCTGTACCTATGTGTTATTAAATTAACAGACAATCTTATTTTAAACTCTGGATCTGATTTTAAAAAAGTATAATTTTTACACATGTAATAGTTATAAACAGGTATGTGTGTGTAAAAATGTTCACTTTCAAACAGGTGCAAATGAACATACACTGTACAGTCTGAAAACAAGGAAAGGGGTTGGGAGTCAATTACCCTGCTGAAACACACTTATTTTCGGTGTTGTTATCTGGTGGGAAACAATGGTGAGGGAAAAAGTTAGCTGTATCTGTACACTACCATACTGGGTAACACTAGGTCACTTTTTAATTTATATTTAAATAATGCATTTTACTAAAACTTACTGTAACTCATGGTACGGTGAAAATGAAGAGATGAGCACACTCTTTACCTTACAAAGCCCTATACTTAAATTGGGCCAAAATACATTTTTGATTTCAGCTTTATTTGCTAATACAAAATGCACAAATGTCTGTGTTCTCCAGTTTTGCTGCTGGTGGGGAATAATATATAGAATAATACTTGGGTGGGTGGGTGTAACCAGAATTTTACACACACCCGAGGTCTGAGATGCTACATAAATGCAGTTTATAAAGCATCCCACACCAGTGTGTGTGTAAATATAAACATGGGTGGGTGTGTTTGACGGTTTACCCCAAAGTTTTAGATGCTACATAAACCCGAGAGCGAAACTTGAGGGTTTATTAAGCATCTAACACGGGGTGTAAACTCGTTTACACACACCACCCCATATTTTGTTTTATACTTGCTGGGTCTTCCTTTTTTTGCCACAGCAATTATATAAAATAAGTTCTGTGCTGCCGTGCCTCAGTCTGACCGTGTTTAAGTGAGCTTGGCCGTCAGATGAGGATGAGGAAGAAAACCTTTTTTGTTGTTGTTAAATAACATTACGTTTGGGCAGTGTTTTTCTGCAATTTTTTTTTGTTAAAACTGACTTACCACCAATTCCAAGTCTCACCGTAAGCTGCGGCGGTAAGTCAGTTCATCCAGCATTCAGGAAAGGAAGACCGGGCACTGGGGCGTGCACGGACCGAGGGAAACTGTGCTCGTGTTTACTGTAATAAACATTCCGTTATTACAGCAAATAATGCCATGGTTTTTCCATGTAAAAAAGGAAGACCCAGTTATTATATTCTGGTTACACACACACCCATCCAAGTTTTATTTTATTTAATTACTGGTCATCCTTTTCCCCTGTTTCTGTCAGAAAAGTTTTAAATAGCCTTATATCACTCACAGTTTTGCAAATGGTGTTTCTGTTCTCTTGTTGTGCCAGAAAGTCTTCTCGGTTTCCTAGATCTGTCAGGTCGGAGGGCGTTTCCATGTTTCGTTTTTTGTCAGGATGGCACTTTTATTGTGATTTTTTATTTCTGCGCTGAAACATTTATGGCCATGACTGATGTCTGTGTCAGGAACTGGTGGTATTCGAAAGAGTTTAGTGAGCTCACAGTGTGTAGCGGGTAGTGTAGAGTGAGCTAGGTTGACAGCGAGTGATTACGACCACCCGGTTATAACGCAGAATATCAACCAGGCGGTTGCAACGTGGAATAAAACTATAGTTATCCACGAATAAAAAATGATGTCCGGTAAGTAAATACAGGTTACTCACCTGTAACAGGAGTTCTAGGAATGGTATATGTTGTTCATCCACACTTATTGGCAGGTATCCTTGCCGCTTTAAATCTTGCCGGAAGGTCTTCAAGCTGGCTCCTCCCACCCACCCGGGTGGTATAACTCTCGGCTCCGCCCCATGACGCTAGATCTGGCGCGGGCTGAAGCCCAGGTTGTGAAGGTCAAGCCGGAGGTCGGAGGGTCGTGGTGGATGAACAACATATACCATTCCTAGAACTCCTGTTACAGGTGAGTAACCTGTATTTCTAAGGACATGGATATGTTGTTCATCCACACTGTCTGGCAGACTCCTAGCAGTTCTCCGGGAGGAGGGAGGCAAGATGCACACTCCCGATATTTACTTGGGAAAGAGAGACTGGAGAACCGAGGCCCCAAAACCAGCATCCCGGCGAGACTCAAGGTCGATGTGGTAATGGGTGATGAAGGTGTGTGCTGACTTCAGGTAGCAGCCCTGCAGATTTCCTGGATAGGGACGCCCCTGGAAGCAGCCACTGCTCAGCAGTATGGCGGTAGAATGAGCTCTTATCCTCTGGGAGGCTCCATGCCCGCCAACTTATAGCAGAGATCTATGCAGGAGTTGACCCACCTGCTTATCGTCCGCTTGGCTGCAGGTCTGCCAGATGCGGCTTCAGCGAGTATGTGACAAACAGCTGCTTAACCCTCTCCCGAATTTCAGCCGTGGCGCTCTTTTTGTAATAGGCGGCGCCTCTAGGGTCCAGAGTATGGAGCCTATATTCAGCCTCCGAGGTGTGATTGGGGTAGAACACCGCAGAGTCAACACCTGGTTAAGGTGAAACTCCGACACACCACCTTCGGAAGGAATTTCGGTGGGGCGCAGGACAACCTTGTCCCTGTGGAAGACCAGGTAAGGAGACTCCGATGGAAAGCGCCTGGAGCTCTCCCATCCTTCTGGCTGACGTGATAGCCACCAAGAAGGCGGTCTTCCACGACAGGTGAGAGAGACACACTGTGCATAGGTTCGAATGGCTTGCCCATGAGCTTTGCCAGTACCAGCAGTAGATCCCACGGAGGTGGAGGTTCTCGACCGGAGGAAATGTGATCAAGGCCTTTGAAAGCGCCAGACCACCTCTCTGCGCCTACACTGACTGCTTCCCGGCCCGCGCCTCGGTGAGCAGAGATGGCTGCCAGGTGCACCCTTAGGGTCGCCGACCTAAGCCCTTGATTAGAAAGGGACCATAAATAGTCCAAGATGCTTGCCAAGGAACAGGAGGAAGGGTCCAAGCTCTTTGCCCTGACACCAAATGGAAAACCTTCTCCATTTGAAGGCATAGCATTTTCTGGTCGACTCACGGGACGCCTCAACTACATTGAGGACCTCGCGAAAGACCCAAGGCCTGGAACTCTAGCCGCCAGGAACCAGGCCCAGGTGCAGGGATTGAAGGTCCGATGGAACGCCTTCCCTGATTGACTGAGAGCAGGTCCGGGCGAGCTGGAAGCTGCCACGAGTCCTGGAGCTGAGACTGAGGAGATCTGTGTACCAGAACTGGCGAGGCCAGTCTGGGGCTATCAGAATCACCTGCGCCTCTGTCCCTCCTCGCTTGAGAAGCACCTTGTGGATCAAGGGAAATGGGGAAAGGCGGGAAGAGGCATCGGGTCCACTGCCTCGAGAAGGCATCCCCTGCAGCGAGCCCTGCTGAGGGGGCGGGCATGGAACAGCCTCAGCTTCGCTCTCCTGAGGCAAACAGGTCCACCTGAGGTGTGCCCCAATGGGAGAACAGATGCTGTACTACCTCGCAGGAGAGACCACTGGGATGCAGCCCTATCCGGCTTAGGCATCGGCTATGGTGTTGGAGGCTCCTGCCACATGAATGGCTAGGAGATCCGCCCAGGCTGCGCGCACGAGTGACCAAATGCGGAGAGCTTCCTTGCATAGAAGCATGGAGCGTGTCCCGCCTCTGGCGGTTTAGATAGTACATGGTCGTGGTGTTGTCCGCCTGACTGGACCACTTGACCCCGGAGGAACGGAGCAAAGGCGGTGAGAGCTAGGCGGACCGCCGGAGCTCCAGTAGGTTGATGTGGCATCGGACTCCCGGAACCAGAGGCCGGAGCCCGTGTTCCCCAGATGGGCACCCCAACCCATCAGAGAGGCATCGGTCGACAGAGAGACCGCCGGCTCGGGCGGATTTAACGGATGCCCTCCTGCAAATGACCTGAACGATCCACCACTGGAGAGCGTCTCCACATCCCCTGTGTCACCGGCTACAAGCTGGTCCAAGGATCGCAGCTGCCAGACCACTGGACTGGCCAGTCCCCATTGAAGGACGATGTTCCAGCGGGCCCAACGGACCACGCTGGTGCAGGCCGCCATGAGACCCAGGAGGCGAGGAAGTCCCGGGAGCAATTGCCCAACCAGAAATGATTGGGCAAAGGAGGAAAGAACCTCGTCCCTGTCCGCCGGAGCCGCGCCTGGCTCAAGAGAGTCGAGCTGCGCCCGATGAACAGAATCACCTGCTTCGCTCGAGTCTCGACTTGGCCTCGCTGGATAAGGAGGCCCAGTTGAGAGCAGACCTGAGGGCCAGATCTCTGACCACTCACCTCCTGCCTGGAGGGAGCTGCTATCAGCCAGTCGCCCAGGTAAGGGTACACCTGGACCGGCACCGCAGGAATGCTGTCACCACTGCCATGCATTTGGTGAAGACCCTGGAGCTGGAGACAAGCCAAGGGCATGGCTCGAACTCGGATAAGGGATCCTTCCGCCGAAGCGAAGGAATCTCTGGTGAGACGGACGGATAGGGACGTGAAAAACGCGTCCTGCAAGTCCAGAGAGCAGAACCACACGCCACGGCTCCAAGGATGGTATTATCTGAGCCAGAGTGACCATCCTGAAGGTTCGAGACCCTAGGGAACTTGTTTAGGTCGTAGTCGAGAATGGGGCGCCAGCCCCCCGTCCGCTTCAGAACCAGGAAGTACCTGGACACAAACCCTGGGTCTGAGGGGGTCCGCTACTACCCTGATCACCTCCTTTCGGAGGAGGAGATGATGTCGGCTCGATGAGCCGACAGTGAGGCTACGGATTTTGAGGCCCCCGAGGTACGACGGCTCTGAGTGGGTGGGGCCTGTCAATCTCCAGAGACAGGCCTTTCCCACCACTTTCCAGTACCCACCTGTCCATGGTAACAGCGACCAGGCGGAAAGGAAGTGTCGGGAGCTGCCTCCACGGGGGAACTAGGGTAAGGACGGGATGGGGAAGGCACCCCTCAGCCCGCCACTGGGCAGGCTTGGAGGAGGGACCGCCGAGGGACCTCCTGGGCCTTTTCCTCCTGCCTCCTGTTAGAGGAAGCCGTGCTTGGGTTTGGGATGCCAAGGCCGAGCCTGCTGGCCCTGACGTTGCTGGGCCGGGCGCGCCGGGGCGCAGAAGGACGAAAGGGCTTAGGCTGTGGTTTGCGGCCTTTGTCCTTCTGAGCTGAAGAGACCGAGTCCAAGGTAGCATTGGACTTCTCGATCCTCTGCAGGTGACCTTCCACCCCAGGGTCAAGAGGTCAGTCCCCAAAAGGGAACATCCGCCAACTTGTGCTGGGTATCCGAGTAAAGGTGGATATCCTCAGCCAAGCCTGGCCGACGATAGCCACTGCGGCCGCCACCGACCTGGCACATGAGTCCCCAATATCTAAAGCAGTCTGGAGCTGCTGTTTGGCCACTGCCTGCCCCTGGTCCCGCACCTGCTTGACCGTAGTCTGCAGATCCGCGGGAAGATGAGGGATGACCTCATCCAGGGAGCCCAACAGGGCATGAGAAAAATGTGCCATGAGGACGGCCGAACTGGCCTGACGAAGGCTGAGAGAGGACGCAGCATAGACTTTTCGCCCGACATAATCCAATTTCTTGGATTCCTTGTCGGAGGTTTGTCCACATCCCTGGCGTTGCCGGCGCGCCGGAAAACGCTGTCGGTAACCAACCCTCAGCAGGGGGTGCTCAAAACCGGACAGGGAACCGTGGGACCGTGATACTTCCTGGCCATCCTGGCCGGGCGCAGGACAGGGAAGCAGGGCGCTGCCAAAGCTCCAAGTCGGACCCACTCATGGCCTCGCCACTCGAAAGGCCTCCGCTGGAGAATCCCGGTCCAGAATCTTCGTGAGGGATACCTGGCCCATTTGGAACGGGTTCGAGCTTCATCCCGTGGACTCGAGATGAGCCAAGCAGTCCTAGGAAGGACGACGGGCTATCATCCATTGACTGTCCTTCCTGACGACTCCAAGTCTAGTCGCTTGAGAAAAGGAGGAATTATCTCGGACTCGGACGCAGTCCTCAAGAGCTGCCTCTGGCCTGAGCCACCTCTCACCTGCCGAGGTCAGTCGGGAGTGAGGGTAACAGACAGCCTATGGGTAGACCCTTACGACCGAGAATCCCTGGTCGGAGCCCCAAATAGTGGCTGTGGAGGCGGAGGTTCCACCGAATCGTGGAGCAGCTGGTTTTGGCCGAACAACCGCCTGGGTACAGGCCTCGGGTAAGTCGAGGGGTTGTGGCCGCCCGTGACAGCGCCACTTAATGGCTGGGAAGGCGACTGGGCCAGCTTATTCCCGTCAGGAGGAACTGTTACATGAGGTCCTCGTATCGGCCGACGCATTCACGCCGAAGCCTCGCCCGAGGAGGAGGACGAGCGGCGACGCCGCCATCATGGGTGCCGAGACCGAGACCGCTTATGACGGCAGGATCGCTGGACCGCGAAGAGGTCCGAGATCGAGACCGAGAGCCTCGGCTTTTCTCGAGGTCGGTGCGGGAAGTGTCGGCAGGAACCGCACTCTTCCGCTCGAGGGTTCATCCGAGGCCCGGAACCGAGGCACAGGCAAGCCCACGGATCTCAACTCTCTGGGAACCGGGGAGAGGGGAGTCTCGGCTTCTATAGGCGACAACCCGTCCAACGGATCGAGAAAAATCTCGACTTGGTCGACGGGAGTCTCAGTCAACTGACCTGACGGGGACACCGTGAGACCAGTGGCCGAAGCCGAGTGGTCGACCGAAGTCGACGGTCGACGACTCGGGGAGAGGGACCTTTCCCGCTCCCAAGAGCGTCGACGGAGGGATTTACCTTTGTCCCTCTTTTTGGACCGAGAAAAAGGTCCAGCAGACGTTGGCCCTTCTCCCTTAGTGGAGAGGGACAGACAAAGCTCCTTAAAGGAAGCTGTGTAGGAAGAACCCAGAGAGAGCGGGATAAATGCCGCGGCCGAGGAAGATACGGCCCGCGCCGCCTCCTCTTCGAGGGCGATCATCTGCTCGAGCTGATCCGCCGAGCCCGCCGCCGCGGACACCGCCGACCGGGCCTCCTTAGACTTCACCGGAGGGAAACGCTTCTCGGGACGGCCCAGATGCAATCGGGCAGCACGGTCTTCGAGGACGTAGGCCGAAAAGGAAGAGCACAAGTCGCAGTCCTGCGGGTCGTGCTCAAGGCCCAAACAGGACACACGGGAGTGTGGATCCGTCCGAGACATCTTCTGATTCGCAGGGCATTCCTGAAAACCGAGTCGATTTTGTCCGTCGCAGCCGCCGAGGGATCGAAGACCGTCTTTTAGCAAAAACTTTCAAATCGCAAAACGGAAGAAATAGGAACCAGTCTCAAACGCAGAGCTGCTAAGGAGGAACCTGAGCTTCCAAGCGGTAAGGAAGATCTGGCGTGATGGGGCGGAGCCGAGAGTTATACCACCCGGTTGGGTGGGAGGAGCCAGCTTGAAGACCTTCTGGCAAGATTTAAAGCGGCAAGAATACCTGCCAATAAGTGTGGATGAACAACATATCCATGTCCCTAGAATAATTTTTATTAGTAAATTAAGCTAGAACAGAATTTAAAACAGACTGGTGTATGCAAACCACTCTGTTTGCCTTCACACATCTGGAAGGAGATATACTGTGTTTAGTCTTCATGAGGGCTGCAACGCTGCTCCGCTCCCTGTAACTCGCTCCCTACGACTCGCTTTTGTTCTCGGATGCCAGACAAAAAAAGATTATTTTTGAATGTCTCATGAATGAGACCCCAATTATTTTGATGAAAGGCTTCTGGAAGTAAGCAAACTTTTTATATGGAAGCCACAAGTAACTCATGCACTTTATGTTCCCGTTTGCTCGATCAGCCATTGGTTGTCGGCATCTTGTGAATCATTTTATTCTGTGCCCGGTGTTTTGGTGCGTTATCGGCAGGAGGTTTTATTTGGAATGACTGTATTCACCGCCTGCAAGTTGCATAATTTTTTTGGGCACTAACTGAACTGAGGTGAAAGTGGTAAGAAAGTTATAGAGATCCGCTCTCCAAATGAAAAGGAGCTGTGAGAGAGATTGAGGTGGTTCGAAGTTGGACACCTGTTGCTCCGGTGGAACCGCGGCAGAATTGGAAAGGCATGTTAAATGCTGATAGGCAAGACTCAGCCCAGGCAAAGGTATGCTAACATTGCCTAAGGGCTGGGGAGACTAAATAATTATTTTTATGTGAATTTAATATGCTCAGTGGAGCGTTTTTTGCTTCCTTTTGCAGGTAAATGAGATGGCTGAACCTGTCAGAGTTGTTGAAGCTCTTGCTCCAGTAGAGAGAAAAGTTGGAGAGAATTCAGCCAGGGAAATGCTGAAGACCAACAGCCTGATTAAACAGCATGAGGACTCACCTGGGAGCTCTTGAGAGGCTAGAAATGCTCAACACAATGGAAAGTTGTATGTAAGGGGACAAGTTCACCCCTCCCTGGTGGAAGTAATTTCTTTGCCAGCTAGCCATGCAGAATGCTGTATTAGCAACCCACTGTTGGAGAAAATGCACTGTGCAGGTAATTGCATCAGGCCATGAAATTACTTGATCAGACCTGCAAGGAAAAGATTTTTAGTGGCCCAAGCTTCATATTGGTCATAAGGATTAATACTGTGGAACTTTTTATTATGGACTTTGAATCTTGGGTTACAGATCTATTCATGCCTTATTGTAACCTAGGGGAGCTGCATTTATATAATTAACAGGCAATGAATTTGCTTCAAGCTTTGAGCTAATTGTCGGACCCTAATTTAGGACTCCTGGTAAGGAGCCATGTGCCGACAGCTTCTGCCAAGAATTTGAAATGGAATTACCATTCCATACTTGAGTTTCTGATGTTAAAGAAGAATTGTCTGGACTCTTGCTTCCCAAAATCTGAGCTGGTTTAGAGTTTAAGAGATGTTTTATAAGCTCTCCGAGGTGTTATATGACTTATTGAATTCCTCTCCCTCACCTCCATTCTAAACAAAAAAAAAAAAAAAAAAGTTCTTCTTTTAACCAAGGAAGCTGTCCAATAGTGTGGTCTACACAAATAATTTTATGTGCTATTGTGTTTCATCTGTGTAAACCACAAGTTATATGGTAATCAAGGAAGCTGTCTAATAGTGTGGGCTCTACAAATAATTGCATGCGTCATTGTGTTTCATCTGTGTAAACCACAAGTTATATGTGCTTTAACTGTTGAATTTTCACTTAGGATTCTAGTATAGTTGGCCACTTCAAATTAAGTGGCAAAATATACATTTATGAGAAAGCAAAGATATGCTAAAGCAGCTTATAGAATAATAATCTGACCAATGGACTCAATGAGGAATGGTTGGGGCGTCATGTTTCGGCCCAATGGCGGGAAAGTGAGCCAGATTGTGGAGGAAAATGCTTTGGTTGTCTGAAGGCAAGGGTTGTTCACAGTGACCCGAGGTGAATAATACTCTTTGCTGGTATGTAATTCCTACCATACCTGCCAATAGTTAGAGGCAGGGAGCAATGTTTGTGGCAGGTAGTGTCTAGGTGTCCACCAAGAAAGCTAGGTATAACTGGCAATAAGGTAATTCCCATTGGGATATCTGACTAAATGTATGTAATTATGTGCGACATGCAGTAGTACCTTCGACAGTTGATACCAGGTCCGAAAGGAGACCCCGAAGTTAAGTGGGTGTGTATTATATACATCCTCAGTAGGGTCCATAAGAGGACAATGGTGTCTGAAAATGAAGCAAAATCTATGCACACAGGAAAGTATACAAGGTTTACGGTGAACCTGACATGGTTTTTAATTGCTGCTGGTTTATAATTCCTGCTGTTTTGGTGACAAATGGAAGCTCAGAGCTAGTGAGTGTTGCAGGCTGCCTCTGCAGTTTGCCAAAAGTGTGGGTGTTACTTGCAACTTAGGTTGTTACAGTTCGGGTCTAGTGATCTGCTTACTGTCATCAATTTCCATGTACGAGTATCTCTGCAGGCTGGCAACAAACCTGACTTGGGGCGGGGATGGACGGCAAATCCTGTTCCTAGTGGGGAGTTGTATGTAGGAAGCTTAAGTTGTATAGCTAAAAATGGTATTTATTGAAAACAGACTGCCACAGCAATAAATAACTGTATATAGCACATCTTGTGGTAGCTATAATATGCTGGTGTTATCAATGAAATATAGTTTATTGGGACCACGAATAGAAATGGATGTGAAAAATTCAGTATTTATGTAAAATGCAGGTGTTTATAGCTGCTAAACGTTTAACGAAGTGATATCTGTATGAAGTGTGGATTTACACATATCAAAATGGAACATGGAAACCATGACTTGGCTCCCAGCAGCCCTCCGGTTTAAATGATGGACTTATTTTCTACTAATATCTTTCAGCCACCCCTTGTTTTCCTTAAAGACTCTTTGTATCTGTACACATTTAATTTCTATTTTCATTTTCATCATATGTCTCCATCTCTGTCGCTTTCCCCCACATTTGTTACCTTTCAGCCTTCTTACTAGGCCCTGTTAATTAGTCTCCACCTAGGGACTTCACTAGCTCATTCACTCCCATTATGCCTCGTCTTTCCCATCATCACCTTTTTGTTTCCCAGATTCTCTCTTAATCTTACCATGTATCACTTCTTCTCCCAGAGCCTTCCCCTTTTTTCTTTCCCCACATATATATCCCTTACTTTACCTCCCCCTACACTAACTTTGTTTTTTTTCTCTTTTAGATATTTCCTGAAGAAGGCCTAAGGTCGAAACTTTATTTTCTGTTTTCAGCGTGCATTTAATATTACTGTTTTGTTTTGCTTTCAAACCACATGCTGACGCAGCACCTTGTTTTTGTTTTTATGTTTTATCAAAATGTATGTATTGTTTCTTCTATTAGAATACTGTAATGGCTGTATAGCCGAACAATAAAATTTGCTACTACTACTATAGTCTTCATGACTAAAAAGGGGAAGCCTCTTCATTGTCTGGTCACTACAGTAAAAGCACTAATAATAAGAGGTGAAAATACAAAAGAGGAAAAAAAATCATCCCTACCAAACAGGTAAGCATCATGTTAAAAGGGATACCTGCATCAACTCTTAACTAATGAAATGAGTTGCATGTCAGACCAGTTTTGCAGATGATTTATTTACTTATTTCCTATCCCTCCTGTGAAAAAAATCACACACGTCAAAGCTCCAAGAAAACGTCCAGTATAATTAAAGACAGGTGAATCATAGTCTGTAATTGATCACTCAATTGATTTCGTACAAAATCTGTCCTGATGGAAAAAAAGGCCTTTTTTTTGTACTCTAGGGTAAACTCATCCTACATTCTGAATTTTTACCACAGTGAAGACATGCATTATTACTATTTTAGGTTCACTGAGCTTAGTTTATGACTGAGTGAAGGCACTAGTGGAAGAGTGCTTCATCAAAATAGTACTGCAACAAAGCATACGGGAAAGAAAAAATTGCATCAAGCTTACCGTAATTTCTTTTTCTATTAGCTTGAAGGCTGTCAATGGGTAATCATTACAAGTGGGTGATGATGCACCCCAACTCGGGATCACTGGTACAGCTATAGCTTTAAGAAGCTGTGACTGCAGCTTGGAACACTGGTGACCTCAGTGTTGCAAGGATGACAGTTCCTCAGTCAACATCTATTATTATGTAGTAAGAATAATAATTTTGGTTACCTTAGAATACTACATACCATAAGGGACACCAACTACTCCTTTGCAATAATCCTGAATATGAACTACAGAGCAGAACTGCCTTATGTTGTAGAAGATCTAGACTCCCCATTTCCCTCAGTCTTCTGATGGCATTTTTCATCTTGTCAAGATGTGCTGTTACAATGTCTCACGTCAAAACTGGCAGTGCTAACCGTCCTGAATAAACTCTTTAGAGAAAATAGCCTTTTTTTTTTTTTTTTTAAGAGAAGTGAATGTTTCTACAGGACACCTGGGCAGACTTCTCAAGGTGCCTGATAGTATTTAAAAATAAACCAACCAAACTGAATTTTTGCAATGCCAATTACTTGAAATCAGTCAATCTATATCTATTGGACAATATTATCTAAGAGAGTAACAAAGACCTTCAGGTGTGGCCCCGCTGACAATGTTGGAACTAAAAGAAAAATAAATTAAGTAAGTATGATACAATTTCTTCTTTCTGTGTCAGTACACATTTTCAATGGGTAATAATTACAAGTGGATTCTAAGCAGCAGTACTCATCCAAAAAAGAAACTGGGCTGGGGACAATGCTGTCCCATATATGCCCTTTTGTGGCCAAAACCTTTTAAACTACCTTTTGATAGCAGCATGCAGCACTCTGTATCCAAATGCTGCACCAGCTAAGCTTTGGATGTCGAGCCTGTAGTGCTTTGTGAACATGTGCAGGGAGGACCAAGCTGCACCCCTGCACAGTTCTACCATAGAGGCATCTGCCTTTTCAGCCCATGAGGTTGCCATAGCCCTGGTGGACCGAGCTCTCATCAAGGGTGGTAGTTTTTTGGCCACCACAAAAGCCCCTACTGTACAAGATCTGATCCAGCTTGCTAGCATGGCCCTGGAGGCATTCTGGCCTTTCTTCACTGGCCCCAAGAGAACAAATAGGTTGTCTGAAGGAAAAGCACAGACCTCTTGAAATAGATCTTCACTACTCTATCTCGGTCCAATTTATGTATTTCTTTCTCCTTCAGGTTGGCTGGATTAGGACAGAAGGAATACAAACCTTTTGATTTATACGAAAGGAAGTGGGCACCGTCAGAAGAAATGAATTGTTCTTAGAACCACCTTATCCTTACACATAATGAGATAGGATTTCTTGCAAGATAAGACTTGAAGCTCACTATTTCTTCTTGCCAAACACAAGGCTAAGAGAAAACAGACCACGTTAGAAAGAATATCCTCAGGAATGGACTGTAAAGATTCAAACAGTGGTTTGCAAAAGGCATCTAATACTAATGTCAAGACTCAAGGGGTGACCAGGAAAAGATACGAGGATCTAGAGCAGCTGACTGCCTCAGGAACCTAATAATTTCAGAGTGAGTGTTATTAGGGTAGCTTCTCCTAGAGGACTTAGGACTGTCCCATGGCTGAGACCTGTACCCGAAGAGTACTGAATGCTAAACCCTTGCCTACACCCGACTAAAGAAAATCCAGAATTTGCAGCACTAGACCATGGCAACACCAGCCGTGTTCTATCATCAGCCAAAGATGTGGAATTATTCCTGGAAGGCATCAGGATGTCTATAACTTTACAGTATATGAAAAAGCTTGTTTCAACAAGCATCTCCCCTCAAGAGCCAGGCTGCCAGCTGTAGAGACCTAGGACTTCGGTTTCGTACTGGGCCTTGTCTTAGAAGGTTCCTGCAGTATGGAAGATGAAATGGTTCCCCTATCACGAGATTTATCAGATCCGAGAATGGTGTTATCTTGGCCAGTCTTGAGCTATCAGAAGGACACTTCCTCTTGACTATATGATCTTTTGCAGGACCACTGGGATTAGCAGGCTCAGAGGGAACAGAGTTGCTATGCTGAAGTCCCAGGTCTGTAACAAAGCATCTACTGCCTCTGCGTGAGAACAACAAAAATGGCTGAACAATCTGGGAAACTAAGCATTGTCCTTGGATACAAGAAAATCTATCTGGTATATCCTGAACTGGTGACACAACATGCCAAACACCTCTGGGTGCAGAGACCACTCTCCGAGATGGGTGATTTTTCAACTGAGCCAGTCTGCCTGGATGTTTAGATCCCCTGCAAGATGAACAACCGACAATGATGAGAGATTCTACCTTGCCCACTGAAATACCTTTTGGGATCCTAGAAGTATGCTTCTGCCTTTGTGCCTCCTTGATTGTTTTATGCAGGCTACAATTACCATACAGTCCAAAAGCACCTTTACAGCCTAAAACTTGACTTGCTACACAAAGTGAAGGAGCACCAGAAAGGCTGCCCACATTTCCAGGACAGCGATCGGTAGAATCTGCTCTTCTGGACTAGACTCCCTGAATCATAGCTTGATCCAGAACTGCACCCCAGCTCTGTAGACTGGCATCTGTTGTTAATATTCTCTCTCTCACATAGAGCACAGAGTGCATCCCTTTCTCAAATGTTCTGTCTGTTCCCACAAACAAGGAAGTTCTGAATGGAAGGAGGTAGCCACATTGGGACCTGATACTGCTACGATGCTGGAGACAATGAGGATAGAAGGTGAGACTGGAGTAGACTCACATGTAGCCATGCCCATGGGACTAGTTCTGCCGCTGCTGTCATCAATCCTAAAGTCTGTTGACACCTGTGTGGCAAGACTACCTTCTAGTATTTGAAGAACCAGATATCCCACTACAGGGTCTCTGTTCTGGATTGAGATAGAAAAACTCTCTGTCAATCCAACTGGGAACAGGTCCCAGGTGTTCCAGTCTCTGATGGGACTAATGAACTCTCCCCCTTGTTTATCATCCATTCATACTGCTCCAGTACCAGTAAGGTTATGGCTACCAAGAAGCACAATGCCTGTTTTTAAGGGGCTCTGAAGAGATCATCCAGGAAGGGGGCAGACATGGTGATCCTCCTGTCTGGGCACTGCCACAACCACTATTAAGATCTCTGAGAAAACCCTTGGCATGGGCACCAGGCTGAAGGGGACAGTCTGGTGCTGGAAATGTTGGTTCTGGACAGCAAACCTAAGGAACCTCTGGTGGACACTACATATAGCAATGTGAAGATAGGCATCCGAGAGATCTACAGATACCAGGTAGTTCACAGGTTGGAATGCTTTTATGATGGACTGAAGGGATTCCATCATGAATTCTGTCCTGCAGACAAGCTTGTTCCAGCTCTGAAAATCCAAAATTAGGTGTATCATACTGAGACTACAAAGTAAATCAAGTAGAACCCCTGTTCCCTCTCGTCTGCAAGAACTCTGCCCCTATCTGGAGCAGGTGGTCCATGGTTTTGCTGCACACCTTTTCTCCTCACCAGATCTCATTGTAGTGGAGTCTGGAAAAATTGCACTCTTGAGGGCACAATAGAGAATTCTATTGCAAAGCCTAGGGACACAATCTCCAGAACCCATACATGTGTTGTAGTCTGGGCCCATCTTTCTACAAAGTGCTGTAGCCCTTCCCCCCCCAACAGCAGCATAAGGGACAAAATGGGCCTGCGAATCCTCATACTGAGAATCCACCCCTCTTGCCTGCTCCTCCTGAACATCTATTGGAGGAACTGGAGAAGAAGCCTCTTCCTCAGTTGTTCCCATAACCTTAAAAAGAGCAAAAACCACCCTTATGCAATCTGGGTCAGCTGAACCTTCTCCCTCAAAAGGGCTGGGAGTAATTCTGTTGTCCCTTTGGAGCCAAAGCTGTACTGGACCTCACACAGGAGTTTTAAAAACACAGGCACATCTGAACAGGAAGGAGCTGTCTGTAGATCACACACAGTTCACTACCTACTAAGTTCCTCCTTTTGGTTTTTGATAAAAAAGAATATAAAGATGATATGGAAAAGGGTTCTTAATGAGAGCTCTGACTCAAAGCTGTGACCCGTATAACTGGCAGAGCAAAGACTGAGGAACTGTCAGCCTCTGAACACTGAGGTCACCAATGTTCCAAGTTGCAGTCACAGCTTCTTAAAGCTATAGCTGTGCCAATGATCCCTAACCAGGGGGCATCATTACCCACCTGTAGTGATTACCCACTGACAACATGGAGCGACACAGAAAAACTTACTTAGTTATAATGGTAGTTCTTCTACTGGTTTTCATCCACAGTCACATGCCTGCAGATTTCCAGCTCCAGGAGCTGGCGTCCAGAGCCATCCAATAGATACTAACCATGTTGTGTATGCTTTTCACCATGCTTCATGCCCTACTCCCTCCAAACAACAGCTGTTTCTCACAGAATCCCATCTACCCTTTGTGACTTACTTAGCTTGGTCTTCGCTAGGTAGTCAGCTACCAGGGCTGTGTGGTATCCAAGTGTTTACCTCATGCTTATTCCTGATGCCACGGTCCCTCAGTGGACACCCTCCCTCTCCAAGTCTCCAAAACATTATATACTTTTTCTGGGGAAGGTGGTACAATCTTAACAAAATTTTTATTCCCTTAAATTCTTGATTTGTCCCTGAATCAATGGTAAATTATTTAGCAAAACATTACAAAACTTCAGTCATGTTGCCAGCATGATAGTAACAAATGAAATTAGTCCAACACAATTTAGTCTGTTTACTAACTGTTTAACATCTACAATTGTAATTCAATTTGTTACTGCCTGTTTAGTGTCTGCTAAATACACTGGCTGCTTATTTATTTAAAATTTGATAACCAGGAAAGGTACACTGAGCCAAGGCTCATTTCCAGGTGCAGCCCGGGGGAGAGGGTAACGGGAGTTACAGTTGGCAAATTTGATAACAATCGTGAGCATATAATAGGAATAAACATGTTTAATATAAATAAGTCACAAAGTGCAGTGTACAGTTCCAAAATTTAAACCTTTTACAAAATGTATTAACAGATGAAGTGCAACAGAAAGTTTTATATTGCATTTGACAGGTTGCACTACCAGAGGTCAAAGTCCGTAGTTAAGCAAGCTCTACAAGGTAAGAATTAGGGTTATAGTAGGCTCCGTAAAAGTGGAGGGAAGAGGGGTTTGGGGTATTCAGGACTGTGAAAAGGAAGAACAGTGAGAGTGGGACACTGAGGGGCAAGAGTCAGATGTAAAGAGGGTGAGGTGGAGGTAAGGGGTGGAGGGAGTCATGGTGGGGTGTAGGTGGGTTTGGGGGGTACCCTTTTTTACTCTTTATTCTTCAAACTTCTAATTATGCAGTACAAATTTAAAGGAAGATTACAATCACTGGCAAAAAAATATACACAGTTGTACCAGAACAGATCAATTACACAACATTTATACAAAAATGTATTTTAATCTATATCCAAGGTCCCAGGTTTTCTGTGATTCCACAGCTGCGGCAATCCGCAGAATTAACTGCTGAAACTGTGGTTGACCGGAGAAAATGCAGCCATCCATGGAATTTACTGGGTCGACCGCAGAAGTTGCGACCATCAGTGGAATTTACTGCAGACTGTGGCACTCACCTGCATTTTGACAATCTGCGACCCGCTGGGTGCCGGCTTGATTAACACAAAAATGCCCTCTGGTCTGAAAGTAGCCTACAATAAGACCAAGAGGAGCCGGCATGGTGGCGCTGAGGGTTGAGGCACTGGATGCCACACCTCGCACCACACCAGAAACCCAGGTTCAGGAGCAGACTTGGGTCACCAGGGGTCAGCAAGGGTAGGAGAAGATCAAGCATCCGAAGAACTGCTCTTCTCTCCTCTCCTGGGGTGGGTTGCTGGGGACTCCCTACTTGGTAGCAGCTCCCAGTGGAGACCAGGAGCACTACACACCTAAGCGGGGATGTGAATGGGGTGAGGCAGCTTGTGGACATTTGTGGGAGGGAGAGGGTGTGCACCCTCCGCGCACTGACGTCACTGCACGTCTGTGCCTCAGGGGAAACCTAGCTAGGGAGGAAAAACCCCAGCTGTCAGGAGGGCGATGGCGGACCCGCGTGACCGGCCCACATGCCCACCTCTGGTCCCGACCCAACTTGACTCTCCGTGATCTTCTCCCCTGTAAGGGCCCACAGTTGGGAGGGAATCCAGCACTAGATTCCTCGGTTGGGAAGGGATCCAGGCCAAGTGGTAAAACTCTGTTTGAGTGAGTCTCGCCTGAGAGAGTCCCTGGCAAACAGAGACCGGAGCGAAAGAACTGACAAAAAAATAAATAAATAAATAAGACCAGGAGTCATAGAGGATTGTTGCAATTAACCAAAAACGTTGCCTAGTTGGTTAATCACAGAAGTTCTCCGAACATGTGTAGCCCAATTCTTTAAAAGATTTTTGTCACTAGCAGTTGTCAAGAAATGCTCATTTGAGAAAACACAGTGGGCAGTGCCTTTCAGAAAGGAGTGAATGGACGTGGCAGAGAGAGAATGAGCAATGTTGTGGAGAAGATCTCTCCTGCAACATGAGTTTGTCTGAGTGTTTCATTTAACCGATATTGAGAAACAGTGGAATGCAACCTGCTGCCTGGTGTCTAGTGGCTGATTCTGGAATTCAGACTGGACAGCTAGGAGGTCTTGAAGAGAAGATGTGGAAATGTCAAACCTCTGCAATGCAGAAACCAAGGAGATTAAAGGGACTGAAGGTTTTTTTTTTTTAATGAAAATGTGTGGTAGTTTGTGAAATGAATTGCTGCTTCTTTTCCTGATGTTTTTCCTGTGTGGCGTGTTTCATTCATGACATTTTATTTATTTTTTGTTTACCGGGTAGGTGCACTAGCCATAACAATGACTATTTTCAGGCATGACCGGGGAGGATACATAACAGTACATTAAAACACCGTAACAATTACAAAATAGGTGATAGTGGTTGAAAGATACAGGAGAAAAAACATTTTAGGAATAGGCATATGTTACAGTGTCAGTGGTAGGCCAATAACATAAACAATAAGTAAAACTGCATGTAGTACAAATAAGTTGAATCTATATTGGTCCCTACTGTCCCCTCTGTCCTCTGCGATCCACCGATGAGGGATTGCTAGAGATTCCCAGGGTTCGATTACAAACATCAGGGGCAAGGGCATTTAGTTTTGCTGCCTCGTCCCTGTGGAATTCTCTACCTCATTGGGTACGAGACTGCCTAACCGTCCAGAGTTTTAAGAATGCCCTCGAAGACTTATCTTTTCGATTTGGCATTCATGGATTAGTGCTGCTGCTATTATGCTATTATACTGTATTTTATTGTACTTTATATGTTTTGTCTTTAGGATAATTTATTTTATATTTTACATATTTTATACATTTCTATTGTACAGGCACCTTGGTTTTAGAAAGGCGCCTTTTATAAATAAAGACGATTCGATATTATAGTTGAGATACAAAGGAACGGTAGTAATGTCACAAAAATACCTAGTAATACAATAGGTCAGTGTGATACAAAACAGAAAATTCAGGTTTTAATATCTTTTTGACTACTGACTGAAAATGAAAAGAGAGGTTGGCACTTTTTTTTTCTTTTAAATAGTATAGATGTGGTAGGCAGAATTGTCAGGTAAATGCTGCCTTGTCAACAGGTTTTTTCATATGTGCGGTCTCATCTCTGACAGTCTGCCCTGTCACAAATGAATTTCTGACTGCCATCTTTCACTGATTAGTGTGTTTCACACATATACACACACACACACACACACACCCCCACCCGCCTCTTTCCACAAGATGTCATAGGCATATCCGAGGGACAGGATTTGGGGATCTGCTGCAGTGGAGAGCTAGGAATAATAATGTTGCTTTAACAGGAGAGCAGTTTGCCTCTGCCTCTGCTGCACAATGTACCAGTCTGTTTCGTGTTTTGTGACCCACAAAGTTACTACAGCCCCTGTAAAATGAAGATTAAGACAAGAGGTGCTCCCTTGACAAAGATTTACTTGGCCCTAATTAGCTAACCTGTCTCATCAGGAATGCAGTACTGTTTAAGCTGATGCAATGACAGCGATCTGTTTGGGTTAAGCACTCAGTGATCTTATCCTATAAGAAAACGGATAATGAACTGAGTTTGAAAGCCAGACTAGATAAGTTCTGGGCAGAGGATAATGTCAGTGGGAATAACTTTCTTGAAAACGGTGACAGATTAGAGGGACTCTTGGCATTTTAAATAATGTCCTGAAGACTCAATAATATGTGGAATTTTTCTCCATGGAATTACGCTCTTTGGCTATATTGTTCTCCCTCAGTAACTTGACTTGCCAGGTCAGGTCATGTTCCATCACCACCCCCGGAAAAACGCTGGAGAAAATAAACCTGATGCAGCAGAAGTAAGTGGAACCAAAGGAAAAAATTACTCACCTTAGTAATTGTGTTTCTTCTAATGGAGTCTTGCTGTATTCTGACAATCTGCAGTTAGCTCCAGCCTTCAAACTGCCCTGGAGAGTAGAAGGTTAATTTTCTATGCAGTGCATAGAACGTTGAGCTCGAGCTCGGTTGAGGTCTCTGTCTGCAGCACTTTGAAACCCAACCGTCAGATTCTTATGAGCAAACACTCACTAACTATACTATGTGGAAATTGTAAAATTTTTAACTAGCCAACTGGCAACAGAAAGTTTTGGATTCCCAAAGGAAGACTCAAGTCAGGAAACCCAAAACAAAACCTATCCAAAATAAAGATAATAATACAAAACCACCCAGATAAAAAGGAGGGTGTGCAAGAAGCACCCCTGGGGTGCAACACTGCGCCTGCCCACCCACTTCCCAAAAACCAGGTTCTGAGAGGGAAGCAGGAAGGGAGGTCAGAATACAGCAAGACTCCATTAGAAGAAACACAATTACTAAGGTGAGTAATTTTTTCTTCAAACAACATGAAGTCTTGCTGTATTCTGACAATCTGCAGACTACCAAGCAGTACCTCCATGGAGGAGGAAGAGAACCTACTTTAGGAATAGGCTCTGAAGTACTGCTGTGCCAAACCGAGCATCACTCCTAGCCTGGATATCCAGAGAGTAATGCTTAATAAAGGTATGGACTGTTTTCCAGGTGGCTGCTTGACACATTTCTAACAAAGGGATATCCCTGGCAGCAGCCAGGGAAGCAGCTATACCTCTTATAGAGTGAGCCCTCAGGCCTAAGGGTGGAATCTTTCCTAGTTTCTCATAGCAGAATTGTATACAAGACACAATCCACCTGGCAATAGTTCTCTTGGTGGCAGGTTTGCCCTTCCCCACTTCCCTGTAAGTAAGGAACAACCGGAGGGAATCAAACCTGTGACCCTTGGTGCGCCCTATGTAGTAGCTAAGGGCTCTTTTAACATCTAATCTGTGTAGCCTCCTCTCTCCTGAGGAAGAATGATCAGTGAAGAAGACAGGGAGAGACATAGACTTGATTCAAGTGGAAGTCTGAAACCACTTTGGGCAAGAACCTCCTATTGGTTCTAAGGACCACTTTATCTCTATGAAAGGAGAGAAAAATCAGGTTCCAATGACAGGGCTTGCAATTCACTGATACGTCTGGCAGAGGTAATGGCTACCAAAAACACAGTTTTCCAAGTCAAGTACTTAAGCTCTGCTGAGGACATAGGCTCAAAAGGAGGTTGCATAAGTTGAGCAATGCAAACATTTAAATCCCAGGCAGGGGTGGGATCCCTGAAGGGAGGATTGGTATGAAGCAATCTCTTGAAAAATGTACAGAAGACAGGGTGAGATGATAGTGAGGAAGGCTTCCCCACTGACTCTTGTTCTTGCTTTGACAATATCTAGCTCTGCCCCTATAAAGGTAAGAAGCTGCACCAGTTCGAGAACTGACTTGGGGAGGTTGAGAAGAAATCCCAGTGAAGTGAGCACTTGCTGGGTCACCTGCAGGTTTGACTAGACTTGGCCTGGAGAGTGACCCACTATGAGCCAGTCATCCAGATATGGAAAAATGGAAATCTTTTGTCTTCTTAAAAAGGCTACTACTACTGCCAGGCACTTTGTGAAAACCCTTGGAGCTGATGTTAGGCCAAAGGGCATTGCTGTGAACTGATAATGGCCTGAGGGCAACTTAAACCTGAAGTACTTTCTGTGGGAGCACCTGATGGGGATGTGAAAGTAGCCATCTTTGAGGTCCAGGGAGGCTAGCCAGTCCCCTGGCCTTAGAGAGGGAAGAATTATTCCCAGAGTCACCATCTTGAACCTTGGTTTTAAAAGATGTTTGTTCAGGTATCTGAGATCTAGGATGGGTCGCCACTCCGCTGTCTTTTTGGGGTAAGGAAGTACCTGGAGTACAGACCTTTGCCCCAGTGTAGAGTAGGAACTCTCTCTACAGCTTCTAATGCCAGAAGAGAAGAAACCTCTGCTTCTAGGGCAAGGGTTTTGGAGAGACTTGCAGGTGGAAAAGATCTGGCTCTCATCTTCGGAAATTTTTTGAAGCTGAGAACCAGTCCCTGACTTACTACTTCCAGGACCCACCTGTCTGAAGTAACAGACACCCAGTCCTGGACAAAGTAAGCCAGTCTGCTCCCTACAGGGATAGGAGAGTCGACCCATCACGGTGTCTGCTTGGCAGGGGCATTAGGCTGAGGAGTGGATGCAGCCCTGCTCATTCCCCTTCTGCCTCTCCCTCTGAAGAACCCCCTCTGTGAAAAGGGAGAAGAGGCCTGTGCTTGGTAGAAAGGCCTATGAAAAGGCCTGTCCCTGCCCTGGATTGCTGCCTTTGAGGAGTTGCCTGCCTCTCCTTGGCCTGTGCATTCCTATAAGTGGTCCTATATTCCTCCATCTTCTTCATGTAATTCTCTGTCTGCTCCCCAAACAGAGAATTACCTTCCACAGGGAAATCCATGGCCTTAGCCTGGGTGTCCTGTGAGAGGCGAGTACATCTGAGCCAAGCCATTCTCCAAAGAGCCACAGATGTAGCCATGACTCTTGATGACACATCATTGGAGTCCACAGCAGCATGAAACTGTACTTTAGATGACGCAATCCCATCCACAGCCACCTCCTCCAGCTCCTTGGCCAGCTGGGGGGAGGCCTGTCTAGCCAGTGCCAGTACAGTGTCCAACCTGGACTTCTGGTACCTGGCTACATAGTCCATATAATTAGCCTGCCTGAGTCCCAAAAAGGATGCCATGTACTGTTTCTTTGCCAAGGCATCCATCCTCCTGGAGTCTTTATCTGGGGGGTGTGAAGCCAAGGGAACATTAGCCCTGTCACAGGCTGCAGCCTGCACGACCCCAACATGGCTGCACTGCTGGTACAAAAACTCCGTGTCTGAGCCTGATAAGGTATACCTCTTGTCCATTCTTCTATCAACAGGAGGTACAGAATTAGGAGACTTTAAAATTTTTTGTGTCTGTTTCCCAAAAGATTTGTGCAGCGGAATAGACAGCCTCCTGGACTCTGGGATGTCCACCATTTCAACAAAATCAGGCTCCTCCTGATCCTCTGTAGCTTCCTCCATAGGGAGCTGGAGAACTTCAGCCACTTTCCTGGAGAACAGATAGTGGGGAGGGGACTCAGAGAGCCTAGGAGGGGAAACACCAGAAGGTCTGTCTGGGGAGATGTCCGGTTCAATGGGCACATCCAGACTTTCTGCTCCATCATACTCATCATCTTGTTCAAAATCCCCCTTCTCCTCAAATTCTGGTTCATAAAAATCTTCAGGGGCATAATCCTGAACTGGGGGAACCGACTGAACCGAACCCCTAACGACCAGAGCAGGATCGGATGGAACCGGGTGAAGTGATTCAACAATCCGATTCACTCGGGCAATCTCATCAGCAGTCGGAACATGAACCTCCGGATCCGAATTGGCTGATTTGTCTTTACATTTCCTTTTTGTAGGAACTGATCCCTCAGGATCGTCTCTCCTCTTGCCCAAAGAAGTATCGCCCTGGTCAGAGGGCACTCCTTCTGGTTCGGTCGGAACCGAACCGGGCTGGCCATCCGGGTCAACGGACTTCTCGGCCTCCTTTTCCCTAAGTCTACCTAATCTTTTCTCCAGGGTAGACTTAGGAAAGTTTTACAAATTTGGCAGTCTGTACTGAGGTGTTCAAACCCCAGACAATAAACACAGGTGGTGTAGGGATCGGCCTTAGCAAAGACCTCCTCACACTCACTGCAGTGTTGAAACCCAGTGGGCCCGTTTTTTTCTTGGGTTTCTCAGACATGGCCAACCTAACCAAACCTACCCTTTTTTTGGCAACCACCAGGCAAGACTCCCTTATCGGTTCCTAACCGTGTCACGGTATTGGAAAAAAATGTTTAAAACATGTTGTTTTTTTTAAACCGATAAGGACCGGTAACCATGCACTAAAGAAAAGTACAAGAATTCAACTATTGGATTGGTTCAGCCGAACTGATCGAACAAGTCTTACAATTTCCACAAAGTAAAACAGAAAAACTATCTAAGAACTCACGGTACCGCAGACAGAGCCTGAACGGACAATGCTGAAATAATTTCGGATTAAAACCGACACTTTAACCGACTTTGAACCGACCTGAAGGAGAAATCTCCAGAGCGACTGCTCAGTGAGGCGGAGTAAAGAATCTGATGGTTGGGTTTCAAAGTGCTGCAGACAGAGACCTCAACCGAGTTCGAGCTCAACGTTCTATGCACTGCATAGAAAATTAACCCTCTACTCTCCAGGGCAGTTTAAAGGCTGGAGCTAACTGCAGATTGTCAGAATACAGCAAGACTTCATGTTATTTGAATGAGCATATCAAGCGCTCATTTTTTTTTTGTATTGACCCTGAAAAGTAGAAAACCATCCAACGATGTCTTTAGTGCCATTCCATTCACCCCACATACCCCTTTACCCAATACTTGCCTACCAGAGGTCCAATGCCATACTCCTCTCTGGACTGGGGACACGTCTTCACTCTTCAATGCTGGACCGGGAACTGAAGAAAACAGGTAGGTGTAATATAATGTATTTCAATGCGTTTTGTACTTTTCTTTACAACTCAATCATTTTTAAAGTTTTTGTGCCCAAATTTTCAACACCGCCTTTTTGGCACCCCAACTCATGAATAAGTCAGTGAAATTATTCAAATCCATCCTGAAAGGTGATTTCACAGTCGCTCCATGAAATTATCCTTCTGGCAGAATTTGAAAATTTTCACTTACTGGGTTTATGAGGTGGGGTCATCAGAAGTCTATGTTGAAAATTTGGGGCAAAAACATTAAAAAACAGCAAAGTTATGAATATACGTTGAACATTTTCAGCGCATGGTCATGACTTTGGTAATCTTCAATATTTTGACCCCAAATGTTCAACATGGCCTTTTTTTCACACCACCTCATGATCCTGACCGCTGTTGTTTTTCAAATCCTGGCCAAAAGTGATTTTGCTCTTGTGGTGCAAAATTACATTTTGTACAGTATTTTATAAATTACACCTGCTATGTTCAGAAGGAGGGGATCATAAAAGCACTCATTTGAAATCTGGGGGTCAAAATGTCACAAAAAGTTATGAAGTAAGGCTGCCTGCAGGGACGGATCATGTACTCTTCCTGAGCCAGTGACCTGAGGTCTGGGGGAGAAGGTGCTGCGGCATGTGTTGCCAGCCCCAGCCTGGAGAGGGACAGAACAGTGTTCTGGCACATACACGACACCTTGTGGTGGGCTGGGAAGCCTTCCCTCACAAGGTGCTGACATGCTTGTCAGGGCCTCATGTGTCCATCCACTGCATCTGGAATATCTCAGGTATTCTGTCACTCACCACCACTCACAGTCTGGGAAGGTACTGCACAGTGTTCGTTTGCACAGTCAACACCATGTGATGGGACAGGAGTCTTTCCTCATAAGAGGTTGATGTGTATGTCATGGGCTGATGGGAACTGGATAGGTCTTCTGAATGATAATTTTAGATTTAAAAAAAAACATTATTTATAAAAGTCTGTGGGTCTATTTTATGAACTAGTTGTACTGTGCGTTCCCCCATTCCATCTGCCACCGCCATTGCCATAGACACAGAGTCCGGACTCTGTGCTGTGGCAGTATATTACTGCCAAATAAATTACAAACCACTGCCACAGAAGTTCTACGGCAAATGGTAACACTGCCGCAGAATTTGGTCCCAAAGTGCTGCAGAAACATCGGGGCCTTGTTTATATCATCACTTATTTCTAAGAATATTTGTATAAAAGCAGGATTTGTACACAATCAGAGTATGCTGAGGTCACAACCTGAGCATTACAACCTCAGCCAGAGAACATGCACCAAGAGCAGAAAACTGTAATGGGAAAAGATCCCATGGGCATGCAATAATGCAACACAGAACAGCTTAACATTAACCTTTCAAAACACTGAATGATCGAGTTTTGCTATTGTTAGACGTGATTTGTGTTTCCATGTTTCCAGAGCCGCAATTTAAGGTAATATTATATTCAGTTATTTTGGACTAACAGTACAGGTACAAAATGGCTATACCGGGTATGATGCAGGGCTTAAAATTCAGAAGGGGGGGGGGTTGCCTTCTGTGCAATTTTTTGTAGCTTCCCACTATTTTTGAAGCCCCTGGGCAGGACAAACCCATGCAGACTTTTTTTGGGTGGGGGCACTGATGTTCAGCCAGGTTTTGCCACGGTAGGTTGGGTTCTTGCACTGCAGGTCACAGGATGTTTTCCCTCAAGGTCCTACAGCAGCTGGCACAGGACTGTTATGCTTCCAGCGTCCCAACAGTGCTGTGGAAGAAGTCACATGATGTCAGTCGGCACAGACAGCCAGAAGTGGGTACACATGTTGTAGGCATGGGAGCAGGAGTGGCAGATTACAGTTGACAGTGGCAGGGACAGCAGGCTAGCCTCAGGTCCAGAATGGTGTGGATGGCTCAGTGTAGGGTGGGCAGTGAATTAGTAGCAGACAGGGAAGGGACAATTTTATTACTTAAAATAGTTTGGATGGTGCAGTTTGTGGTGCAGGCAGGACTCTCCTCACTGTTGGTGGCACAGTTCCCTAAAACGAAGACAAGGGGCAGAGATGGAAAAAGACACAGAATGTGGGTGAGTGCTGTGCCTTTGTTTTTCATGACCATCAGGATGGATCCAGTAAGTTGAGGAGTGGAGGACTTCTTCCCCCCCAAGGTCCTCCCCAGCAGTCAGCGCCCGGAGCCTGATACACCACCGCCCCATTTGTGGGCGCTGGGGGGAATCCCCCCCCCCAAGATCCAAGAACGAATCTTAAGCCCTGTGCTGCTATCACACTTAACCCTTAGGCTGCCACCTGAATTAGAATGTATAAGAATTCTGGACTGATATATCAGTCCACGGCACTGCAAGGGTTAAGTGTGCCAAACACATATGTCACATGTGTACAGGTTTGAATTCAACATGGCAATCTGTGTCAGGAAGACAAAAATAATTTTCCATTAGTGGAAAAAGAACTAATATTATTACGTACTTCACCCCTGTTGAGGGATGCTTATCGAAGATAAATTAAATATGTACTGAATGAAGCATCACACTAAAGACTTAAAATACAGTCAGCCCCACATCCAGGTATGGAGCTCGTCCCAATTTTCACTTTGTGTGCAAAAAATTAAAAGTATGTACTCACTATAATTGCTGAACTTTCAGAATATCTTCACCATTCATTTACACTTATTGGTTTACGCCTTAGGCACCAGGACCCAGCAGGAGCAAAGACTTTTGCAGCCTAGGGGACCGACGATGGTGCTGGAACCACCCACAAGACAGTTGCAGTGACACTGCTCTCGTGGGTTGGTCAATAACTGATGCTGGCTCCCTTCATCAGTTCTGTTTGCCAGGAGAGAAATTAATGGGACAGGAGAGAGAGAGAGAGAGAGAGAGAGAGAGCTGCAGACTCCTAGCCCAAAGGGATAGGAAAAGATTACAGGATATAAAATCATAAAAATAATAAAACCCAACTACCATCTTAGAGAAAAAAAGGGATGGGCCTAAGTGGCACAGTGGTTTTGGGAATAACACAGAAACACAGAATTTGATGGCAGGTAAGGACCGCTTGGTCCATCTAGTCTGCACATTTCCCTACCTAACGGATAAGCTACAGATCCTAGTTAACCAACAGCCTACTTCCTCCTACCCCCACTAGAATTGCCTAATGTCTGCCCCATGCATTCTTGAATTCCCTCACTGTTTTTGACTCCACAACTTCCTCAGGAAGGCTGTTCCATGCATCCACAACCCTCTCCGTGAAAAAATACTTCCTCACATTACCTCTGAGCCGTCCCTCCTCTATCTTCAAATTGTGTACCCTTGTTCTTGCACATCTCTTTTTCTGAAAGATGCTACCCTCTTGGACTTTGTTGATTCCCCTGAGGTACTTGAAAGTTTCTATCAAGTCCCCCTTCTCCCTCCTTTCCTCAAGGGTATACATATTAAGCTCCTATAGTCCCTCTTTGTATGTCTTTTGGTGCAGACCCTGCACTATTTTGGTTGCCCTCCTCTAGGCAGCCTCCACCCTGTCTATGTCTTTGCGGAAATGGAGTCTCCAGAACTGCACGCAGTACTCCAGATGGGGTCTCACCAACTCTCTGTACAGAAGGATAACAACTTCCTGTTTTCTACTGGTGATGCCTCTCCCTATGCATCCCAGTATTCCCCCAGTCCTCCTTACTGTCTTCTCACCTTGCTTGCCCACCTTTAGGTCATCTGATACAACTACCCCCAGGTCCCTTTCCATTTTTGTCAGTATCTCACCCCCCATTGTGTACTGGTCCCCTGGGATTTTGTTTCCCAAGTGCATTACTTTGCACTTCTTTGCACTGAATCTAAGTTGCCATACATTTGACCATTCCTCCAACCTTGCCAAGTCCCTTCTCATCCTTTCCACCCCACCTTGTGTATCAACACTGTTGCAGATCTTTGTGTCATCTGCAAAGAGACATACTTTTCCTTCCAGTCTCTCTGCAATGTCACTTATAAAGACATTAAAAAGGACCGAACCCAGTACTGAACCCTGCGGTACCCCACTAGTAACCCCCCCTTTCTTCACTGTGGACTCCGTTTACTATTATCCTCTGTGTCCTGTTGTCCAGCCAATGTTTTACCCAAGCTACCACCTTGGGACAAACTCCCAGGCTGGCTAATTTATTAATCTTTTGTGTGGGACTGCGTCAAAAGCCTTTCTAAAGTCTAGGTAGGCCATGTTCACAGCCCCTCCCTTGATACTACTTTTGTCACCCAGTCAAAGGAATCGATTAGATTAGTCTGACATGACCTTCCCACTGTGAATCCATGCTGCCTTGGGTCCTGTGCCCCACTGGCCTCTAGGTACTCAACAATTCTTTCCTTCAGAAATGATTCGATCATTTTCCCTACCACTGAGGTCAAACTGACAGGTCTGTAGTTTCCTGCCTCTGTCTTGCTCCCACCTCTGTGAAGGGGATCACATCCGCCCTGCTCCAGTCCTCAGGTACCTCACCATCCTCCCATGATTTGTTAAAAAGGGTAGTCAGTGGTGTTACTAGTTCTCCCCTTAATTATTGCAGAATTCTGGGATGAATCCCATCAGGCCCCATTGCTTTGTCCACCTTCAGTTTTAGGAGTTCTTTCAGAACCCTTTCTTCTGTGAAAAGACTGATATCTACCCCCATCCAGAGTGCTTCTACTGACAGGATTAGGTACAGCCTCTCTTATGTGAATACTAAGCAGACGTATTTGTTCAATATCCCTGTTTTTTCACTGTCCCGCTCTGCCCACCCACCCTCCTCTTTATTCAGCCTCATTATCCCTCCCTTTGTCTTTCTTTGCTCCCTAATGTACCTATAAAAGGTTTTATCCCCCTTCTTAACCGAGAAGACTATATTTTCCTCGGTTTGGGCCTTTACTATTCTGACTGTCTTCCCTGCTTATTCTGCTTTAACTGGTACAGTTCTTTGTCCTGCTCCTTCGGTGTTTCCTTATACTTCCTGAATGCTATCTTTTTCTCCCTAACCTTCCTCGCCACCACTTTTGAGAACCACAGTGTTTTTTCTTTCGTTTTGATTTGTTTATTTGCTTCACATCAAGGCTTGTTGCCGCTGTGATGGCAGTTTTGACATTTCCTCATTGTTGCTCCAACCCTCCTTCTTGCCTGTTTGCTAGTGTTTTTCTGAGGCACTGTTCCATTTTTACAAAATCAGCCTTCCTGAAGTCCAGTACCTTCACTTTTGTATGGCTTGACTCTACAGCTGAGTTTTTCATGAACCACACTGTTTGGTGGTCACTTGTTCCCAGATGGCTATCCACTTCTACATACGAGATCCTCTCTCCATCCCTATTTGAGAGTACCAGGTCTAAGACTGCTCCCTTCTGAGTGGGTTCCAACACTAGCTGTGTGAGGCATGCCCCCTGCAGGGGATCGAGAATGGTCCTGCTCTTGGATGTGGCTGCAGCAAAGGTGCTCCAGTTAACATCTGGCATATTCAGGTCCCCCATCAGCAATATCTCCCCTTTCTCTGCTGCCATCCTACGGATGCCTTCTATAATTTCCTTGTCCATTTCTTCCCCCTGTGACGGGGGTCTGTATACAACCCCTGTGCGGACTGTGGTGCCTCTTCCAGTCTCCAGGGTGACCCAGATTGCCTCCTCTCCTCCCTGTTTATCCCTCAGTTCTGTTGGTTTGATCCCTTCCCTTACATAGAGAGCTACTCCTTCTCCTCGTATTCCCTCCCTGTCCCTCCTGTAGATTGTGTACCCTGGTATGTTGACATCCCAGTCATGGTTCTCTGTGTACCATGTTTCTGTGACTGCCACGATATGCAGGCATCCCTCTTCCATCAAGGCCACCAGTTCAGGGAGCTTGTTATCTAGACTACAGGCATTAGTACTTATAACCCTCCATTTTTTGATGGCCTCACCCGTTTTTGCCCGATCTCTGTCCTTACTGCCTATGTCTTTTTCTCCATTCACCCCTGCCCTTCTCCCTATCGACTTCTCTATCTTGGTGTTTACCTCACTAACTGCCTTGATTTTTTTTTGGGGGGGTGGGGGTTAGGATTTCCCTTCTCCTTTTCAGTGCCTCCCCCATGGCTAGTTTAAATGCTTGCCAAAGAAGCATTTAAACCTATTACTTAGGATCCTGGACAGATGCAGATCATTGTGCCAGTATAGGCCTGCATCCCTCCAGGTGGACCCCCAGTCCATAGTGAAGCCAAAACCGAGAGCCAGAACCTACTAACCACCTGGAAAGGAAGGTGGAGGAAGGGCAGCAGCCCCAGCATATAGCTCTGGCTGGTCTAGAGAAAGATCCAGAGGAATATCGAGGATACAATGGCAGAAGTCAATTTAGGCGAGAGATATGGTGCTCATAGGGGACAAGTACCTGGGATTAAAACAATGTTCCATAAGATAGCAGAGAGGTTGAAGAAAACCAAGAGTAATGACATCTTGCTCCTGCCACTCCAGAGAGAGTGAAGTGAAGGAAGAAAAGGAAAGACAAGCCCAAACACCTAGAAAGCAGCTTGACAGGCTAAGCATATAAAAGAAAAATGCCCAAAACTACCTAACATCTTCCCCTCCTTAGCACTAGAGATGAAAGCAGTGCCTTAAAGCAAGGCTATACTACCAGACAGCAGAAGCTGGAGGCAAGGTGGAGACTGAGGTATCACAGCTATAGTGATACATATATTTATTTATAAAATGGTAGAAATCAAATGCCAGGAGCACCAGGAAATTAAACGATGGTGCTGATCACAAAATGAGCAAACCAAGTACTGAAATGAAAGCACCCGCATTTCAGTACTCAATTTATAAAATGGGTAGGGAAAATACTCTCTGCTGGTTGGCTGAAACACACCACATGACCATACATATAACAGAGCGCAACTGCATGCCTGCACTTTTTAACCCCCTCCAAAACCATTTTAGAAATTTTATAAGATAGATGAACCACTGTAGGATGTGCAGTTGCGGTCTGATATATGCACACCTTGGGTGGTTGAACGCACACCAAGGCGTGCATATATCAGAGCGTGACCAAACACCTTACAGTGGGTTATTATACATACATATATATGTAGTAAATAAACCACTCTGAGATGCGCGGTCGCACTCTGATATATGCATGCCTTGGTGTGTGTTGTTACGCACGAGGCCGCAGGCCAAGTGCGTCAACCACCCAAGGCATGTGTATATCAGAGCACGACCGCACACCTCAGGGTGGTTTATCTATCTTATAAAATGTCAAAACTGTTTTAGAGGGGGGTAAAAGTGCAGGTGTGCGGTCGCACTTTGATATACGCACGGTCATGTGATGTGTTTTATACAATATGAACATTGAATTTGGACCATTTATCTTTACTCATTTTATAAATCTATATATATATATATATATATATACACACACACGTACATATACACATAACATTCTTTGCAAAATACTTTGTTAATGTACCAGTTATTGTTCAGATTACACCAACAAAAGTAGGGAAATGTGGTATTAGGGTTCCCAACCCTAACATCTCCAACCCCACCCTACAGGCAGCAACAGGAAAAAACATTATGGTTTCACCTCTCCTGAGTCTTTGCAAATCAGGCCTGGAGTGTTCCTTGGGAATGTCAACCCTAAGGCTCACCCCATTTCATCAGAAAAGAAGCCAAGATGTGCAGACTATATGAGAATGGGATGAGTGTTAGGGCTGACCACCCCAGGAAATACTCCAGGCCTGATTTGCGAAGACTCAGAAGAGGTAAAACCGTAATGGTTTTTTGTTTTACTGCCTGCAGGGTGGGGAAGTGGGGTGTTAGGGTTGGGAACCCTAACACCACATCTCCCTACTTTTGTCGGTGTAATCTGAACCCAAACTGGTACATTAACTAAGCTTTTTTGCAAAGAATTTCCTTACTTTTTGAGATGGTATAATTGTATCATCATTCATGCAGGGGAAGTGCAGGACACAGACGAAGCTTCCATCCCACCATACATGCATACATCCATGTTGCTGTGGAAGCCTTGCAGAGGTTCATGAGGTTCTTTCGTTCATACGAAAAAAGGATCCTTTCATATGAAAAAACAATTTAGACAGTGTTTTTTTTTTCTGATTATTTTTTCATATGAAGGGATCCTTTTTCGTTTGAACAACACAACCTCACGAAAAAGTATCCCTTCACAGGAAAAAAAAAATTTGGACTTTGTTTTTCTTCAGATTCTTTTTTCATATAAAGGGATCCTTTCACGTTAGTTTTGTTTGTTCATATGCTGGTCCTGAATGGCAATATGAGCTTCGCAGGAGCACTGATGCAGGGAGGCCACCGCAATACTACTTCTTCTTCTTCTTGGCCTTCTTGCCCTTAAGCTCCCCAGGACCGGACATGTTGACATGAAAAAAAACAAAACAATGAAAAACAGAACAGAAAAGAGTTTGGTACCAAATTAGACATTAAAAATAATAAAGTGGCACCACAGATAGCTAGTGCCCGTCAAAAAACAGCAATGAACAAGGCGGTGACAAACTGAGGAAGTGTGACTCAGTAAGATGAATACAGCTCCCACAGTGTGCACTCAACAGCAGGAAAAACAGAACTGATGAAGGGAGGGGACCAGTGTCAGCTACTGGCCAACCAGTGAGCATGATGGTCAATACATCTTCCTTGCAGGTGGCGCCGGCACCTATGTCAATCCTCTGGGCTGCAAAGGTGTTGGCGCCTGTGGCTTAGACTCATAAGTGGGGATGGATGGTGAAGATGGGTTCTTGGAAGATCTTTTTTTTTCTCCAAGTTACTGTTTGCTGCAGTAGACTGTATCAGACTTTCGATGATCAGCAAGGTGTCATTTTCTGTAACTACAAATCCCTGAATCCCCTGCAGCTGACATCAGAAGAGGGCTATAGCAGCGGGAGATTCAATACCATGCAGTAAGTGTTGGAGCTTTTATATGCTCTGATCAAATGTTTGTCATGACAGCGAGACAAAAGATCAGAGCTTATAAAAACTCTAACATGCACTACAAACAACTGAATCTCCCATGTCAGCTGCAGGGGATTTGTAGTTTCAGAAAATGTCAGAATGCAATTAAACAGACTCAGTCTTACACAATCTACTATGCTGCTGTAAACAGTAAGTAAAAAAAAATGTTTTTACACACAAAGTGCAAACTGGGATCAGCCCCATGTGTCGGTGTGGGACTCTTAATTCTAACTGTTCCTCTTTAAACGTGTATGATTACACTGTTCTAGAAACAAATAATGGTTTTAGTCTTATTTTTGTTGAAAACTGGCCAGATAAAAGTTAGTACACTGCACCATTTAAAATGTTTTCTCACCTAAGCAACTTGCAATTTAACTTCATTGTATAATGCTTTGACTTCAATTAAAAACATGCAATTCTTTTCCAAACATTTCAGAGGCATGCCTTTGACTAAGGGATCCATGATTTGTCAAATGAAAGTGTCTGGTGGAAATAAGAAGGGAAAAAAAACAACATTTTGTTTACCTGAGAAAAGGCTGTACTTCTGGAGGACAACATGACTGAAGAAACTGTAAATCAGTTAAAGAAATATCTGGAAGCTCATTGTCAAACTTGCGTGGCTTTCGTGTCTAAATGAAAAAAAAAAAATTAAGACCGAGTAAGTGTTAATAAGTAGTACTGTAAATTGCCATTTCACCTCTATTAGCTATCAAAGGATCTTCAAGTGATTTCCCATTGTCCTGCAAAACAATGACAGCTGACACAAGCTACTGTAGACTCAAAACCAAAAACATTCCCACCAAATTTGATTTTCAGGACATTCTAGTCAGGCTCTTTGACCCTTTTTCTTTATGAATACTTGCTGCTTTTCCCAGCCTGAAGTCATAACCCTTTGCAACATGAAATCATTTCTGTGGTAACTTGATGTTCTGCCATAAAAACAGGATTGAAATCATAGAGGTGATACATAATATGAGCAGATCGGGAAACAAGATCTTTTTTTTTCCCCCTTCATTTTTTGTTTATGCTCCCACTCTATCTCAGCCTCCTTCACCATGGTCAGACCCCACGTCCCTGCCACGTACCGCCTCTCCCCTTTTAACCCATAGGTTTAAACCAACACTCCCACCCACGGAGGAATCTGGCTTTGCTAGATCCAACTTCCCACCTCCACCTCCTCCTCCTCCTGAGTGCACAGGCAGGAGCTCCCAACGGAGGTGCAAAAGCAGATAGTGATGGAGATCAGATCCCAAGTTTGCCCAGAATCAATCTGCTTAAAAAGGGCTTTTCCTGCATAGGGCCCTGTCTAATGGGATGCTGACACTTTGAGCTCAAGCATTATGCATGTAGAGTATGAAGAGTGGAGCTCGGCTGGCATCCCCCCTTACTGCATTGCTGCCACCTGTAGTCACCCAGCTAGCGGTTTTTCAGCGGCCACAACAACCCTCCCTCCCCAAAGGAACACAGCGTCCTCTGTGATGCTCAATATTCCTACCCTTGGCCGCTCATTCTCCAACTTGGGTTGCTGGAGTGGCAAATGGCAGCAATACCACTGCGGTGATGGGCTGGCTAAAAGATCAAGTTTTACTGAAAATATCTCCAGTAACAAAACCTGAATGACCTGAATTTCACATTTGGGGCACATTTTGAGTAACCAAGTTCTGCCTATACAGTACTGTGATTTTTTTTTGTTTGTTTAGTTAAAACTGGGAAAGCTTTAAATAAAGCAGCTATGTAACTTTGGGGTTGTAATGGTTATCTACATACATAACATGAAAACATATATGATTTACAATGCATAAAAAACAAAAGTAGTTAACATGCACCTGCTCAGTACGTGAACCACTGAAATAAATGAATGGAGGTGTTATTTAAATTTTTTTAAGTGGAAAAATCTGAAAGGGATTCCTTGCAGTCAGTGTCAGAACCGAGCATTAGCGGGTGCTAGCAAGCAATTCAGTGTAAACATTGTGAGCAGGACTCACAAAGGTCTTACACTCAGGGCATCTCAGATGCCCCGGCGCAAATGAGGTGCTCCGAGCACCATCAGTGGTATTCACAGAAGATGCGCGGGGGACCCTCTGTGAATACCACATATGCACCCAGCCCGGGATGTACCAGTGTAACCCCCTGGTTGGGCTGGGAGTCCAATGGGGCAGCACATCTCGCGATACACTGTGCCCAATGGAGCCATTCAGAGCCAGTAACATGCAAATGAAGCCATTAGGCATGCAAGGTGCAATGGGATAATTTGCATGTCATTATGGCCCCATTTGCATGCGTATTGCAGGGTTGCACCTGGCAGTATGCGCCGGGCGTCCTGCAATGTCTATGGGCCACACACATAGCCCCAAGGAAGCAAGATGCACCCCCCACCCATCCTCCACCGTGCCTAAAAACCCGAAAGTGTGACGCACACTGCGGCGGTACAAAAGGAATAGCCGAACACTCTACCGGCTTGCTCGCAAGGTGGCCATAAACTCCTACGTTGACCCGGTGGTCCAGGGACCCCTACACACACACTCAGGCACCCTCTCCCACCCCTCTCCCCGCGCCTAGCAAGTCTTGAAGGGCTGTGGGCAGCACAACCCACCAAGATACCACCACGTGTGCCCGCCAACAGAGCTGTCTGTGAATGACAGCTACTGTACACCCTGCAACCCACTGGTAGACCCAGCCGACTAATGGACTTGCAGTGTGTACTGTACTTTGTCATTCACAAAGACCAGCTTTGGCTGAGTCAGGAGGGTCGCCCCCCACTCTGCAGGCGAGGGGTGGCAACGACCAACTCCGGAGTGGTCAACGATGGTCTGGAGGGAAAAAGTCAGTTGCTGGCCGGGGTAGAAGGGACCGACTTGAACCCAGACATAACCAGCTGCTGCCACAAGAGGTCCTGGTAGTGCCGATGCAGCCTGCATCAGAGCCTCCCCTCATCTGAGGAGGATGAGCGGTGGTGACGCTGCTTCTTGGAGCACCGCTTATATGACTTCCTTGGCCTTTCGGTTGAGGATGTCCCAGATCTGGACATGGTCCTTCAGGGGGACCGATGGGGACATTCAAGAGGAGTCAGAGAGAACCTCGGCTCCTCCAGGTCGGGGATGACCACCACCGGGGGTTTCCCAGCAAGCTGGGTCTCCTCATCGGCGAGGCCCATCAGGACCAGAGTCCTGAACAACAATGGGTCACCAGGGTCGAGAACAATCTCGACAGGATCATCGTCCCATATCTGGACCAGCTGACCTGACGGGATCCCTGTGAGGTCGGCAGCCGAGGCCGCAACATCGGCCTAAGCTGAAGCAGGAGACTCCTGGGACCGAGATCGCTCTCTGTCCCAAGAGCGACATCTGCAAGACGTGGAATCCCTCAGTTCCTCCATATCCTTCTTACGGGATCGGGAGACATGAGAGCCGGGGATCTCCCCACAAGTAGGAAGGGACTGGCAAAGCTCCTTGAAGGAACCGGAGAATGATGAGCCCAGTTTAAGTGGAACAAAAACTGAGGACAAAAATGGGAGTTCAGCGGTAAGAGACGCTTCTTCTTTGAAGGCCTTCATCTGTTTCAACTGTTCTGCTGACCCTGTGGCCGTGGAGATCGTTCGGCGTGCATCTTTCAATTTGACCAGCGGGTGCCACTTTTCGGGACGTCCGAGCGGGAGACACGCGAGGTGGTCATCCAAAGTATTTTGATGAAAACAGCGATATAGATTGCAGGCCTGAGTATCGTAATCGTGACCCAGACAGTACACGCACGTGGGATGCGGGTCCATTCGAGACATTTTCTGCCCGCAGGGACACTGGCGGAACCCAGGCGAGGACCTGTCCTCCATCATGGTCGCAATACTAAATTTGTTTGGAGAATCTTAATTGACAGTAAAACCGAGTTTTGGAACGCCAGGGCCTACTCAATGCAGGAGCGGTAAGGAGGGAACCTGACTCTTCCAGCGGAAAGGAAGATCTGGTATCATGGGGCGGAGCTAAGGTTATACCTCCGGTGGGTGGGTGGAGGAGCCTGCTTTGAGACCTTCCGGCAAGATATTTAAAGGGAAAGTACATGCCAAGAAGTGTGGATAGAACAACATATCCACGTCCCTAGAACTGGGCAGTTTGGCGTTGAGTGGAGACACAAAGAGGTCCAACTCTGGATGGCCCTACCTGTTGAACAGCTGATCTGCCACCGACTGGTGGAGCTCCCACTCATGAGCCTTGGTCCGAGACCAGCTTAGGCTGTCAGCCAAGAGATTTTGGATGCCTGAAACATGAAGAGTGGCGAGGTCTAGGCAGTGTTCCAGAACCCAATACCAGATCCTCATCGCCTCCTTGCAAAGGGGGTATGAGTGGGTGCCCCCTTGCTTACTGATGTAAAACACCACTGATGTGTTGTCTGTCTGGATAAGAAGAGGGGCTGGTGACAGGTCCATGTGAAACGCCAGCAAAGCATTTAGAACTGCTCAAATCTCTGGAATATTGATGTAGAGGAGTTGCTCATTTGGAGACCATGTTCCCTGGGTCTGTTTGTCTCCCAGATGAGCAACCCAACCATGACTGGAGACATCTGTGGTGAGAATCCATCTCGGTGGCTCCTATCGGAAAGGAACCCCTTGTACCTGGTTGGAAGGGTCTAGTCACCAGGAATGTGCCCTGACCGGGTCGGGGACCCTGACCAGTTGGTCTAAGTCGTCTGACCTTTGGTCCCACTGCACTGTGAGCATCCACTGTGAGACTCATTTGCAGGCAGGCCAGAGGAACTGTGAGAATGGCCACCACCATGTGCCCCAGAAGTCTGAGGAAGGTCATGGATGAGACCCCAGGAGCCATGTCTACCGCTCGGGCTATGCTCCTTAGACGATCCCCCCCTTTCCTGTGGGAAGCAGGTCATGTCCTGAGCAGTGTCCAGGGCCACTCCAATAAAGAGGAGTTGCTGGCTGGGCTCTTGGGATGACTTTGGGAGATTCAGTGTGATCCCCAGCTCTCGGAAGAGAGTAAAGGTGTCTCCGAGAGTGCGAATAAGCTGAACCCTGGAAGGAGCTGCCAGGAGCCAATCGTCTAGGTAAGGGAAGACATAATGGCCCTGGTGTCTGAGAACCGCAGCCACCACTACTAGACATTTGGTGAAGACTCGAGGAGCAGAGGGGAGGCCAAACAATAAAGCTCAAAACTAGTAATGTTTCCCCCGGAAGCGGAACCTCAGGAACTTTCGATGGAGAGGAAAAACCCTGATGTGCAGATAGGCGTTCTGCATATACAGGGAGCAGGGACAGTTCCCTAGGCCTGGCAAGGTGACCATCCTGAACCTTTTGTACTCTATAAAGAGATTTAGTGAGCTGAGGTCCAGAATGGGCCGAAGGTCCCCTGTCTTTTTTGTGACCAGGAAAAAAAGAGAGTAACAGCTTCGCCCCTGTTGTTCCAGGGGAACTGGCTCTATTGCCCGCTTCTGCAACATGGCCTGAATCTCTCCTTCTATCAAGGGAATATGTGAAGGAGGATATTGGGAGGACCGTGGTGGCATATCTGGAGGAATCTGTGTGAACTCGAGAGTATGTCCTTTCCTTATGATGTCCAAGATCCAGCTGTCCAAAGTGATGTTGCTCCAACCCTTCATGTAAAGGGAGAAGTGACCCCTACTGCCTCCCCCATTGCCTCTGCTGGAGGAAGGGGGGTCAGTAAGGAGTCATTGGGTAGATCCGGGTATGGGCAGAGAGGGCTGGGATGACTTAGGGCCTCTTGAGGCAGAGCTCCCAGAAGTCTGGGTTGGTACCTTCCTCTTGAAGCTGTCCTTCTGCTGAAACTGTCCATGGGTATTCTGCCCTGAAGTCTTACGAAATGGCCGTCTGCAAAAAGGTCTCTTGTCCCCCTTATACATTTTTCGGACGGACCAGACTGACTTTCCGGAATCTTGGAGATGAGAAATAAGTTCCTCATTCTCCTCCCCAAAGAGGACGGAACCCTGGAATGGGAGGTCCAGGATCCCGGACTGCAGATACTGGGAGAATCCTGAGACTCTAAGCAAGGCATGGCGCCTAAGGCAAATGCCAGATGCTGCTGCCCTAGAGGCCATATCCGCAGTGTCGTAAGAGACCCTCAAAACGTGAGTGCCTACATCTGAATCCGACTTTAACACATCCAGGAGCTCGGTCTTCTATGCCGAGTCTGGCAAGGCCTGAGCAACCTCTAATCCCTTCTTCCATAATGTATTCTGGTACTGTACTATATGCATAAGGAAATTTAGGGACCGGACAGAGCAGGTGGAGGCAGAATATACCTTCTCGCCTACCTGATCCAAGTACCTGGACTCTGCATCAGGAAGCTGAGAGCTAAGGTGCTTTGGCTGCTTTGATTTGCCATGGGCAGCCGCGATCATTGTGGAATTTGCCTGAGGGTGTTCAGCCAGAAAGGGTTCCTCCCTCGGCACCTTGTACAGCCTATCTGATTTTTTCGAGACCGCTAGAGTGGTGGCGGGATGCTTCTAGATGATCCTCATAAGATCCTGGAAAGTATCCACAAGAAGAGGGACAACCAAAGGTTTTGGCTCCTTCTGCCTCAGGTATTTTGCAAGTCCCTGGCACTCGGGATCCAGATCCTCTGTCTCCCACCAGTTGGAGTTCTGGATATGCCTCATGACATCCATGAATGTTGGATCAACAGGAGACGACCTAAAAGCGTCTTTCTTGTCCATGGACAGTGGCCTGTCCCTGGATAGGGAACGACGGAACTTGAGCTGGGCTTCGAACCTCAGCCCCTAGAGGAAGGGGAAGCTGATCCCGAAGAGCATCTGTGCCTTCCAAGACAGTGGCACCCACTGTCAGACCAACAACGGCTAGATGACCAGCGAAGGGAGTGGGACTGGCGACAACTAGTCGAACACCGATGATGGCTGTGAGAACAATGATGGCTTGATGACCACCCCCAGTGACCAGGAGCAATGTCCGTGCCGCTTCTTCTTGTGCAAAGTTAGCCCACAGGAGTCCGTGGAGCTGTGTGACCGAGACTTTGTTTTCGACTTTGGGGAAGACTGCTTAGGCACAGCAGCTGAAGGTTCTGTGATCGGGCTTTTCTCCTTGTTCTTATCCGGAGCCAGTTCAGGGTCAGGCTGTGGAGGAATAACGTCTTTCCTAACCTGCCCCCACCAGAATTGGAACAATTCCATTAGCTCTTCCTTGGTGAACTGTGCTGTGGCCAAACCCCCTGAAGAAGAAGGCTGCTCTAGTGTAGGAGGCGCAATATGTCACATGGGGCGGTCCGGTAGATCCTTCGGCGAAGGGGTGGACTGATCCCCCTTATCCTCTGGTGTGAACGCTAGTGGACTGGCGAACGCTTGGGCATTGAGGAAGCTTTGTCCGGCAGACGTTCTTTTTCCTGGACCAACATTGGCCTGGAGCCGGTGGGCTTGAAGGACGACAGTTTAGAAACCGCGTCTGACACAGCTGAGGCTCGGTGAGTCACGACTGGTCGAAAGACCGACTCCTGATCCTTGGAAGCCAAGGCCTTACCCGGCATACCAGGGAGGGGGGCGATTTCGGGACCTTCCACGGAGGGATCAAAGTCCCTGTGGATGAAGTAGAGGTTCCAACTCCTGAGGTGGAGAATGTTTGTAAGGAAATTGCCTTCACCTTCAGGGAAGTCTGGGCTGGAAGAGACCCACAGCCCTGCTTGCCATTCATAGATGCCGGTGTTTTGGCAGGAATGGAAGCCTCTTGCCGCCCTGTACAGTGATAAGAGTGGTGGAAAGAGTGATCAGATTCTCCCAAGTTTGACCCCAAGGAGGGTTTCTTTCGATGAGGGGACCGGGAGTGCGATTGCCCCTTGGACTGACCCCAGTCCTTTTCTCGGGGTTTCAGATTTGAGTCCTTTTTTTCTTTATGTTTCTGAGAAGAGGAGGACAAAAAAGATTTTCCAGCTGGTGAGGCCTGCATCACTGCCACCTGCTGCTCTAGAAGATGGGACTCGAGTGCTTTCAGGTGGCGAATTCTAGTCCGGCCAGTAAAGCCTCTGCACACCGAGCAGGCCTTGGTGTTATGGTCTGGCCCCCCAGGCAGAAGACACAGGAATAATATTTATCCTTCGCTGGTATCTGGCAACCATAGGTGCACTTTGTCGTCTTCTTCTTGGAGGAAGAGATGGATGAAGGAGAAGACGACATACAGTGATAAAGAAAGATGAAAAGCGAAATTTTCGACCGAGGAAATAGGAAGGAGAAAACAGGAACAAACACCAGTTCTTCTAGAAGTTCACCAAAAAGCCAGTGTCAACGGGTCTGCGGCAGGAAAGAACTGAAGTGGGGCTGGGGACCGCCCCATGATATACCATCAGCAAATGGAGTGGAGCCGGCTTTGGGGGGTGGTGGCGGTCCCCGCTGGAGACTGCTAGCTAGAAGTTTGCCATGGGGTCCTAATGCCTGGCAGCATACTCTTAATGGTAACAGCCTACTGAAGGAGCTCCCACTTGAAGCAAGATATACAGTTCTTCATAACAAAATGTTTGCTGTGCACACATGGACAAGCAAACATTAAAATAGCAACTTATACTGTCATCCCGAAAGGAAAAAGGCCTTATCCTGTTGTGACTTCTTGTCCTATTCCATGGACCTGTTTTTTTAATAAGATTCCAGATAAGCAGGCCTTATTTTTCCCCTTAAATGTAGTTGTCTTTATTTGCAGGCACAATTTATCTTTGGTGGGTGGTATGGTGTAACAGGGCTTCTCTGGAAATGTGCAGAATCTTCTCCAAACCTTACAACAATTGCACCCTATGGAGAAGCGCTACAGATTCCAGGGAAGCAGTTTTCTTTCTGCAAAAGTTCTAAAAGACAGACTAAATGTACATAGCTCAATTAAATGTGCAAGTTTTAAATCACTTATGACACACGCCTCTTCTACTGCCCCACTATCACATCCCCATACCCAGATATTTAACAAAAAAGCTAGCAGTATTAAAAGGAAATATATGGAACACTGTCAACAGTTCCATTATCTTAACTGTGTTCTCTAAAAATACAATTTCAATATGGATTTGCACTTGAAAGAAGGCTGCAAGAACTGGCTAGACCTAGCCATTGCTGTCCATCCTGTTTCTAATATTTTTGTTACACAAATTAGCAGGACACATTTACACACTCTTCTAGTTTGGACTTAACTAACCATGCTACGATCCTATGAATGGTAAAGATTTAATTAAGCATGCAGTAGGCAACTACTATTACATGAATATGCATACATACACAAAAAGATGATGAAGGCCAACAGTCAAGTCCCCTAAACAGTCGATTTCTTAAAAATGATCTCCCTGTATGAAACAGAAAACATCTTTATTATCTGCAATTTTCATAATAAATCATCACATCATTCTCAGCCACTCAGGATTGTTTCTTTCTAAATATTCCAGGTGTTCTTATAACCACAAGACACATAGTAACCGTATAGCATTCCTTAATGAATTAATTTAATAAGCAGGAACATACTGTAAGTGTTCCCGGCCTACCCTCGAACTTTCAGCTGTTTAGAGTTTAAAGTGATTTTCCAGGTTTCTGCAAAAACATTACTGGTATCAGCAGTAGGAATGAAGTCTCATAAGATTCCCCCACAAAAAATACCAATTTCTGGACATTTCATTCTTCATTGCTTAAGACAGCTACATCAAAAGTACAGCTTACTCACCTGTAACAGTAGTTCTAGGACAGGTATATGTTGTTCAACCACACTGTTTGGCATTGTCCCTTTCCTCTTTAAATCTGCCGAAGTCTTCAAGCTGGCTCCTCCCACCCACCCAGGTGGTATATACCTTGGCTCCGCCCTATGATGCCAGATCTTAGCCCACTGGAAGCCAAGTTGTATGCGCCCACAGCCGAGGAGGTCGGGTGGGGATATGGATGAACAACATATACCACTCCTAGAACTGCTGTTACAGGTGAGTAACCTGTTCTTCTAGGAGCATGGATATGTTGTTCATCCACACTGTTTGGCAGACTCCTAGCAGTTCTCCGGGAGGAGGGAGGCAAGGCACACACCCCCTACTTAGGGAACAGAGACTGGAGAACCGAGGCCCCAAAACCAGCTTCCCGGCGTGACTCAAGGTCGATGTGGTAGTGGGTAAAGAAGGTGTTTGCTGACTTACAGGTAGCAGCCCAACAGATTTCCTGGATAGGGATGTCCCTGGAAGCAGCCACTGATGCAGAGCAGTATGCCGGGTAGAAACATAAAAATATAGAATTTGACGGCAGATAAGGACCGCTTGGCCCACCTAGTCTGCCCATTTTCCTACCTAATAGATAAGCTGTAGATCCTAGTTAACCAACAGCTTACTTCATAGAAACACGGAAACACAGACTTTGACGGCAGATAAGGACCACTTGGCCCATTTAGTCTGCCCATTTCCCTACCTACAGGATAGGCCGCAGATCCTAGTTAACCAACAGCCTATTTCTTCGTATCCTCCACAAGAACTGCCTTATGTCTGTCCCATGCATTCTTGAACTCTCCCACAGTTTTAGACCCCATAACCTCCTCAGGAAGGCTGTTCCATGCATCCACTACCCCCTCTGTGAAAAAATAGCTCCTCACACTGCCCCTGAACCACCCCCCCTCTATCTTTAAATTGTGTCCCCTTGTTCTTGCGCGTCTCTTTTTCTGAAAGATGCTACCCTCTTGGACTTTGTTGATTCCACTGAGGTACTTAAAAGTTTCCATCATGTCCCCCCTCTCCCTTCTTTCCTCAAGGGTATACACATTAAGCTCCTTAAGTCTCTCCTCATACGGCTTCTCTTGCAGACCCTGCACCATTTTAGTTGCCCACATCTGGACTGCCTCTATCCTGTCTATGTCCTTGCGGAGATGGGGTCTCCAGAACTGGACGCAGTACTCCAGATGGGGTCTCACCAACTGTCTGTACAGCGGGATAACAACTTCCTGTTTTCTGCTGGTGATGCCTCTCCCTATGCATCCCAGTATACCCCAGCCCTCCCTACTGCCTTCTCACATTGCTTGCTAACCTTAAGGTCATCTGATATGATTCCCCCCAGGTCCCTTTCCTTTTTTGTTGTTGTTACTACCTCCCCCTCCCATTGTGTATTCTTCCCCTAATATTAAGAGAGTGCCCCATATTTCTGCCCAGTTTCGAACTGGGGACCTTTCACGTGTGAGGCGAATGTGATAACCACTACCCTACGGAAACTTATCTTATCTTATCCCTCTGGGAGGCTCCTTGCCCGCCAACTCATAGCACAGACCTATACATAATGTAATCCATCTTGTAATGGTCTGTTTGGCTGCAGGTCTGCCAGAAGCGGCTTCAGTGTAGGTGACAAACAGCTGGCAAACCTCTCCATTAATTTCAGCCGTCCTCTCCTTATAATAGAAGAGAGCACGTCTCAGGTCCAAAGTATGGAGCCTGTACTCGGTGTCCAAGGTGTAATTACGGAAGTATACCAGCAAAGTTAACACCTGGCTAAGGTGAAACTCTGACACCACCTTCGGAAGGAATTTCGGTCGGGGGCGCAGGACAACTTTGTCCCTGTGAAAGACCAGATAAGGGGAGTCCACCAACAGCGCATGGAGCTCCCCTGTCCTTCTGGCAGACGTGATAGCCACCTGGAAGGTTGTCTTCCACGACAAGTGTGACAGCTCACACTTGTGCATAGGTTCGAATGGCCTGTCCATGTGCTTTGCCGAAACCAACAGCAGATCCCATGGAGGTGGAGGTTCACGCATCGGAGGTGATATGTGATCCAGGCCTTTGAAAAAAAACACCCGACCACTGTCTCCTGCGCCAATGTCAGCTGACCGGCCTGTGCCTGGTAAGCAGAAATCACTGCCAGTTGCACCCTAAGGGTCAATGACTGCAGACACCCTTTGGAGAGAGACCAAAGGTAGTTGAGAATGTTAGCCACAGAGCAGGATAAGGGGTCCAGACCCTTACCCTGGCACCAAATGGAAAATCTTTTCCATTTGAAGGTGTAACATTTCCTGGTCCATTCCTTTCTAGATGCCTCCACCATGGTGTAGTCATCTTCGGAAAGACCCAAAGCCTGGAACTCTAGCTGCTCAGGTACCACAGGGTTGTATTTAACTCCAAAAATTGATTAGCGTTTTGCTCATAAAAGTGCTAAAACATTGTGAAAATGCATAGCACTTGCCTCACTGTGTTTAACAAGCATAACACTTCTAGAAAACCTATACAAATACTTTCTATACAGTTAACATTGTCCCAAGAAAAAAACTGCTAATCAATTATTTAAAACCCTGTACCAGGCTGTGAGGTGCACGGACTGAAGATCCGGATGGAAGACCTTCCTCTGGTTGAGAGATAGCGGGTCTGGGCGTGGGCAAAGCTGCTCCGGGGGCCTGCAGCTGAGGAGATCTGGGTACCAGAACTGGCGCGGCCAATCTGGGGCTACCAGAATCACCTTCGCCTTGTCCCTCCTCACCTAGAGCAACACCTTGTGGATCAAGGGAAATGGGTGGAAGGCGTAGAAGAGGCCTGGGGTCCACGGCCTTGAGAAGGCATCCCCTGCAGTGAGCCCTGCTTGGTGGGGGCGGGTAGAAACAGCCTCAGCTTGTTGTTTTCCCTGGAGGCAAACAATTTCACCATCGGTTTGCCCCAAGGGGAGACAGGCTGTAAGCTACCTCTGGATAGAGAGACCACTCGTGGGATGTCTGGCCTATGCAGCTGAGAGCATCCGCTAGCTGGTTCGAGGCTCCTGCCTCATGGATGGCTAGAAGATCCGCCTCCAACCAGCTTATGAGGGTCCAGATATGGAGCGCCTCCTTGCACAGCAGACAGGAGTGCATGCCACCCTGTTTGTTGAGGCGGTACATGGTCCTGGTATTGTCCGTCTGGACTTGAACCACTTGACCCCGGAGCTGAGGAGCGAAAGCTGACAGTGTCAGTCTGACTACTCTGAGCTCCAACAGGCTGATGTGGCATCGGGATTCCTCGGGGTCCAGAACCCGTGGGCCCTGTTGTCCCCCATGAGGGCTCCCCAGCCCATAAGAGAGGCATCGGTCGTAAGGACGACCATCAGCTTGGGGTGGACAATCAGGATCCCTTCCTGCTACCGGTCTGGGGCGGTCCACCACTGGAGAGCGTCCCACATCTTCTGGGTTACAGTGATCAGCTGGTCAAAATGACCATGACATTGAGTACACTGGGCGGCCAGCTCCCACTGGAGGGGGCGCATGTGCAACCAGACCCAATGGACCACTGAGGTGCACACCGCCATGTAACCCAGAAGGCGCAGAAAGTCCCGGGCAGGGCGCAAGTGCCCAACCAGAAATGATTGGGCAAAGGAGGAGAGAACCTCTGCCCTGTCCGCCGGGAGCCACGCTCTGGCTTGACAAGAGCCGAGCTTTGCCCCGATGAAGCCCACCATCTGGGAAGGCACGAGTTCCGACTTGGCCTTGTTGATCAGGAGGCTAAGTTGGGAGCAGGTCTGGAGGGCCAGATCCCTGGACCTCTCCACCTCCTGTTGGGTGGAACCTGCCAGGAGCCAATCATTGAGGTAGGGGTAGATACTGACAAACCTGATGCCGGAGATGGGCCGCCACCACTGCAATGCATTTGGTGAAGACCCGTGGGGCCGATGACAGGCCGAACGGCATGGCTCGGAACTCGTACAGGGTTCCCGCGACTCTGAAGCGGAGGAACCGCTGATGGGACGGATGGATTGGGATGTGAAAGAATGCATCCTGCAGATCCAGAGAACAGAACCACATGTTTCGCTCCAAAGATGGTATAATCTGGGACAGACTGACCATCCGAAAAAGGTGTGAGACCTGAGAAACTGATTCAGGTCGTGGAGATCAAGAATGGGGCGCCAACCCCCCACCCCCCCCGTCCGCTTGGCAACCAGGAAGTACCTGGAGACAAAGCCTGGGTCTGCTGGAGGATCAGCCACGGGAGCTACCGCCTCCTTGTAGAGGAGCTGAGCTATGTCGTCTCGAAGAGCTGACTGGGTGCATGCGGAAATCCGTTCCTCCCGAGGGGTGCGGGCTCGGCTGGGAGGGTACTGCTCGAATTCTAGAGGCAGTCCCCAACTGATCATATAGAGAACCCACCTGTCCGAAGTGATAGTGGACCAGGCGGAAAGAAAGTGGCGGAGCCGACCCCCAACAGGAGGACCCAGAGATGGCATGACAGAGATAGGGGTGGCAACCCCCATCCTGTCACTGGGCAGGCTTAGAGGAGGAGGATGCTCCAGGACCGGTGCCTCGGACCCCTTTTCAGGCCTGTTGGGGTCCAGGCTTGGGCCGGGGGCGTCAATCTTGAGCCTGCTGCTGTTGTTGCTGTCCTCCTTGATAGAAGGGCTGCCAGACTGCAGGGGAAGAGTGCCGAAAAGGCTTCTTCTTCTTCTGCTAGTTCTTGCCTGAAGAACCCTTGGCAGAAGTAGCATCCAAGGTGGCACTGGACTGCTCTATGCACTGTAGGTGACCAGCCACTCCTGGACCGAACAAGTCGGTCCCAAGAAATGGCACGTCAGCAAGCTTATGCTGAGTATCCGCCAGGAAGGAGGAAAGCCTCAGCCAAGGCCTGCAATGAGAGGCCACTGAGGCGGCCATCAAGCGGGCACAAGAATCTCTGATGTCAGGGGCCTGCTGTAGCTGCTATTTGGCAACAGCACGGCCCTGATCATGGACCTGTTTGACCATGGTCTGCATGTCCGTGGGATGATGAGGGAGGACTTCGTCTAATGACGTGAGAAGGGCATGAGAGAAGTGTGCCATGACGACGGCCGGGTTGGCGTGATGAAGGCCCAAGGAGGAAGTCACATAGACCATTCATGCAGAGTGATCCATATTTTTGGACTCTTTGTCCAGAGGTCAGTCAGTGGTGGCCAAACTGCCAGTAAGCTCGAACACAGAGGCGGTCACCAGGCTCTCGGCCGAAGGGTGCTCTGTGAACAACGCAAGGGACCCCATGGGCACCGCATACTTGCGGGCCATGCGGACAGATGGTGCTGGGCATGAAGCAGGGCACTGCCAAAGTTCCAGGGCTGGGCCAACTATGGCTTCGGCCACAGAAAAGGCCTCCGTCAGGGTATCCCCTCTCTTTGGAATATCTGTGAGAGGGTACTCAGCCTTTTTCTGGATAGATTCTAGGGGCATTCCGGTGGAGTCAGAAATGAGACTGAGAATCCCTTGGAAGGAGGAAGGGCCTTCCTCCATCCCTGTGCCAACGGACAACTCATCATCCCCAGGATGAGAGTACAGCCCGGTGACATCAGAGTTCAAGGAATCAGGGTACAATGAACTGCCGCCTAAATCACCCTCGATCCGCTGACGGTGGTCCGGGGTGACTGTGACCGACAGACGTCGGGGAAGTCTGGCGTCCTGTTGGACCTCTTTCGAGGGAGCCCCTCCCACAGGCTGTTTAGGTGGTGGTTCCACCCGAATAGGTGGAGAGATGGGAATACGCCGAACCGGGGGATGGTCCGGCCCTACGGGTGGAGGAACCAAGGGTTTCGGTTCCGAAGGGGGTCGGCTTCAGCCTGGGAGGCGAGAGCCATGTAATGGCCAGGGTGGGCGGTGGAGCCGGCTTCTGCCCGGTCAGAATCAGTGCTTGCCACATAAGGTCCTCATAGCGTCAACGGAGTTTCCGTCGGAGCCTCTCCTGGTCAGGGGAGGATGAAGACGACCTAAGGCATCGCCTTTTCTTAGAGCACTTATGGCTCTTCCTCGGTAGCTCGGCCGAGGGAGTTCTGGACCTCGACCAAGATCAGGTAGGTTGACTCGGTCGATCGGTAGACACCGGGGGAATCGGTGAAACCCGAGGGTCCAGATCCGGATCCTTAATGGGGACGCCAGCTGGCTGGGTCTCCTCATCAGGAAACACTAGGACCGGAGTCCTTTCTAAAGAGTCATTGACCATGGCCGGCGACAAAGGGTTGATCGGGTCAAGAATGATCTCGACCTCGTCAGCCACTTCCTTGGTTGTCTGGCCAGATGGAAGGTCCGTAAAGCCTGCGGCCGAGGAGGCAATCTCGACCAAGGTCAAGACCACATGCTCCAGGGACTGAGACCTTTCTCGGTCCCAAGATCACCTTCGTCGGGACGAAGACGAAGAAGGTTTTTTTTCCTTCTTCCGAGGGCGGGAGGAGTGCGAACCCAAGGGCACCTCACTCTGAGTGGGTAGAGACTGGCACAACTCCTAAAATGAACCAGTAAAGGTGGAGCCTAAGTTCAGTGGGATGAAGAAGCTTGATTAGCCAAAAGAGCGAGTAACTTCTTCCCTAATGCCCAGACATGCTCCAGTTGTCATGGAGCCCACGCCCGCAGAAACCGCCCACCTAGCCTCCTTGGACTTCACCGTAGGGTTCCTTTTCTCTGGTCTCCCTAGTTTCAGGTGTGCCATGTGGTCATCCAGGACGTTGGGATGGAAAGCCAAGCAGTAACTGCAGGACGAGGTGTCATGGCCGACATCCAGGCAGTAGATGCATGTGAGATGAGGATCGGTGCGTGACATCTTTTGGCCGCAAGGACACCAGCGAAATCCCAGGGAAGATTTCTCCTCCATGATCGAAGACGCAAATGCGTGATTACTAACTCGAACGAGTTTTAATTTCAGTAAAACGGAAGATTTGAAAGCCAGGGCCTACGAAATGCGAAAGCACGAGGGAGGCAACCTGTATCTTCCAGCGGAAAGGAAGATCTGGCGTCATGGGGCGTAGCCGAGGTATACACCACCCGGGTGGGTGGGAGGAGCCAGCCTGAAGACTTCCAGCAGATTTAAAGAGGAAAGGGACAATGCCAAACACTGTGGATGAACAACATATCCATGCTCCTAGAACTGGCTCTTTTCCCATTCAGACTTCATCTGTCCCTGACACGTCTCCTGCTTTTAAGTCATAATCCTCTGCTTGTGACATCAGAATAATTTCCACAACAACCGGTTATGTCATCAGAAACAGAGGACTTTGACATCACAGCAGGTATAAGCAACATGAGCTGATGAAATCTAAAAGAATAAAGACCAAGGTTCAATGAAATAGCATCAGTTATAAGAAATGAAAGGTCCCACTGATGTACACGCTGAATTTGTTCTGGAAATTAGAAAAGCTTCTTACGTACAGACAGACTGGCATAAGCCCTATTTTCACAGCTTGTTTTGCAAACTGTAAATCTCAAAAACCTTTTTTTTTTTTTAACCATGTATTCCCAAAGTTGTACCAGGAAAAACATAATGAGCTGCTAACAGCTTGTTACCCAGATAAGTACAATAAAATAACAATTATGCAAAAGGAATATACCAGGTGCAGAGAAAAAAAATACAAAAAGCTGCATCTTCTTAAAAAGGATACTCACTCGAAAACTGCCATGTATACTCATCCTCAACTGGGATACTATTTAGAAAATGTAGCCTCAGAAATTACAAAGGTGATACAAGGTTAATAATATAGACAAGAACACAAGTGCAGGAGGGGCAGATGCTACCTGTGACAGGGAGCTCCTGCCACTCTTGCGGACCAACCTTTTCTTAAATCTGTTGCAACAGTTCTTCTATTTCTTAGCCTAATCTATTCTTTACAATTTCTAGTTCATAAGGTTAGCCACCTATGGGCACCCCTGCCCTTTCTTGACTATGCTATAGAGTCCTTTTTAATTTTCCTTTTCCCTCTCTGGTCCTCGTACAGGGAGGTTATTGTTGTGACCTCCGCTCTGATATAAAACCACAGGCTGTGCTGCTCATTGTTCCATTTAGTATGCAATGGCACTATATCATAAAATACTTTAATGTATATACCTTATGTGTATAAAACCTGTAAATATTGAAAATACCATGGCACTAGGTGTTTTTGATATAGGTAAAAAGTTACTAGGGGACTGTATAATAAAAATTAAGTTAGTTGTGCTATTTAAAATGCATGTAAATTGCTGTAAAACTGAGCCAGTCTGAAATTCCATGGTGATCTGCATATATCTCATGATGCTTTGCATTATGGAAGTATGTGTGATGTTGTGTTTCTTTGAAACTTCGCTTATTGTCAATACCCTTTGGGGTAAGCCTTGCTTCAGTGTTTCTACACTGAGGTTCTTTGTCTTTAGCTCTTTTTTTTCCCCTATTATTTGAGCCCACTCCACCCAGGCAAACAAAGCCTGCATGGGGAGGCTAAATCTCAACAGATAAGTCAGATCAGAAATCAGTGAGTCAGTATGTGCTGGCTAAGTACAGAGGAAGGACATACAGAGTCTGTTGCTGCAAACTGATGTACTAAAGAAAGGACATGACATTGCTTAAGGTTATCTCCTGTACTTTGAATAAACATCACACAGAGACTGTGTGTTGAACCTGAAGTTTTGTGTCTGGTCCTTCTGTTATCCCACAACCCCTCCACACTACCCACAGTGGCAGACAGAGCTGACCAGTACCCTGAACTGTGTTTTAGTGTACTTACCTAGGTAGCAGAATGTACCTCTGTAAGGAGATTATTCCAAAGACTTGGAACTCTGTATGAGAATCCCGCTTGGCAAATGGGTTTAGGGCATTTACAGGTTTGGAAATACAGGTGTAACTGACAAAAATACACCTCCTCCCTTGTACCTGAGTATTTCAATAATCACCCAGTCATGTGTTCCTGTCAGAAAACCTTCTTTACACCTAATCAGCCTCTCTCTTACAAATATCTTAGCACTTCCTTCAAAAGCATCCCCTCACACTTGTAGACCTATTTCATATCAACGGTACTGCCCACCCACACTCCCTACTAACAGTTGTCATTATCTTGTCATAAATTATATTGAAACAATGTAACTTGGTATAAATTCCGCTCCTTCTGTTAAGAATGCTACTGCACTCCAGAAAGGAACCTGTGTGGCCCTGAAAGTTTGAGTACTATACCATCCCCCAATTATGTTTTTCTATCTCCCTACAATGAATAGTACCTCCTCTGGCCATTCACCAGAACCACCTTCTGTCCTCCTGAGGTTCCCCTACCTGGCTGTGGAATTTCAGGGCAGCTGGGATACACCACAACGTGGTACCCTCCCCCCACCTTGCCCTCCACAGCAGGGTTGCCTTCTGTTCCACAGTGGCTCCCCATATAATCTGGTTGACCCATGGCAGAAGTGAAGGGCAAAGAAGATCCCAGTCCAGGATGTAAGGAACAAGGAGAAGCGTCACCCAGCCAGCTGGTGGCATTATCCTTCAGTTTCTGTCCCCTGGAAGAGCGTCTGTGCAATATCTGTGATGTCACTTACTCACTTCCATGCACAGCACGTCAATGTCTGTTGCTTCTCCATCTAATTCTGGTCTCTCAAGCATCCTCACCCATAGCCACTACTAGGGTCAAGCAAATGCTTCAGTCTACATCCTTTCCTCCATGAGAGCTGTCCCTCAGACTCTCTAATAGTCTTCCCCGGGCCGGCCCTCCCCCCTTTCCAGGCTCATTCCTGAAGCCAGGCTGTCAGTTTTGCAGGGTAGCAGACTGACACTTGTACCATGCCATCTTTGTACAAGTCATATGTTGGCTTAATAAAAGTATAAAACTATCCAGTGATAAAAACACAATTATTAGTATAGGCCTCATGAACAATATAGACTCACACCTATTTCGGACACTGATCACCACATTCACAGTTTTTTCTATGTTAAAGTTCTTCTGATTTTGTCTTAGAAGTGTCAAAACATCCACCTTTCACACTTTTCTAAATGTTTTAGAATTCATTCTTAATTGAAAAAAAAATGTGCGTGTGTGTATTTAGGTCATGACCGGAATCATTCTGCCCCGATTTAATGACCATGATTATTATTATGATCTTTTAGCAATACCTCAACAAAGAACTGCTGAATGTTCTGACCATTCAGGCCACACTGCGCCAAAATGAAACTGCAGTTGTTATAAGCTATTTGCAGCTTTCCCAGATGGTCAAATTAATTGAAATTTGCAGGGATCCAGTACTGTATGCATAAATCATTTGTTTTTATGGTTAAAAATGTCCTTTCCTTCATTAATTACACACCCCAGTTTTCCACTATCTAAAATCAATGTATAAAATGCATGCACCCAGTATTGTACTCATTTACCTTAGGAGGATCTTTTTTGCTAGTTTCTCTCAGTGATTCAGGCCCTGCTTAAGATAGATCTAGGCATGCATGTTAACTCACGGTTTTACAACTAAACTGATTTTGAATGGCCATTATTAAAGTTAAAGGTTTCCCTCTGACCTTAATTCACTAATTGTTCCTGTTGTGCATTGACTGTTTTTGTGCAAGATGCTAGCATGCTTAGCTGAACAGATGCAACTATTCAACAGTAACTATAACCCCAGGTCCTCTTCTAGTGATTTATTACAGATCCCCTTAATGCGTACAAGTACTGGTCAGCAATCATTTGAGTACTGTGCCCCAGGGACTGGAATTCTAGTCACTATAATCTCAAAATAATTGATGTTAAGCATATTGGAGATGCACTGGAAAGCAATTAGGACAAAACCATTGTGATTGTTTTACATGATAACTATACCAAATTGCTGTATGTACTGTGAATTTTCCATTAAATTGTACTGTATGAGATTGTTGACATTAAATGTTACACTAATTATTGTGTAAACTGAATTCCATAACTGAATTAATGTCCTCTTCTAGTAATCCGAAAAGAGAAGTCATTAGGGAGCAGGACAGAGGTAAATGCAAAAAAAAGCCAAAGGCAGTAAGGACAGGGATGTGGTTAAAAGGGGTAAGGCCATCAAAAAATGGAGGGTGATGAGTACCAATGCCCGTAGTCTGTGTAACAAGCTCCCTGAACTAGTGGCCTTGATGGAAGAGGGATGCCTGGATATTGTGGCAGTCACAGAAACATGGTACACAGAGAACCATGACTGGGATGTCAACATACTAGGATACACAATCTACAGGAGGGACAGGGAGTGTAAAAGAGGAGGAGGAGTAGCTCTCTATGTAAGGGAAGAGAAAAAAGCAACAGAACTAAAGAGAAAACCTCTGACAGAAGAACATGGGTATGAGGTATAAAATGGCATAATAAATGATTACCTATCAAAATGGCAACTAGTGACTACTGGAGTCCCGCAAGGGTCCATTCTAAAACCTACACTGCTCAGTAAGTAACCCGAATGTAGAAAACTTCAACTGGACTGGCAAGTTTGCTGATGACACCAAAAATGGGAAAGGTACAGTACACTTTTTTTTTTTTAATTAGTATACTTTATTAAAGATTTCTATTTTTTTTTAACACACATTACAATACACCACATCACAACATACTACATCAACTACGTTCAGTACACAAGACATACACACCCTCACTATTATATAGCTATACTCCGAAAATAAACAGAATTAATTGCATACTCAAACAGATTTACTTTTAGTGAAGCGGCACTATCTACTATAAACTCTTTACTCATTATAGTCTGCTATTTCCAGTAAAACATGTAGTTTTTCTCTTTTTTACGGCTGTGGGAGGAGCAGACAGCCAACTTGCTTTCACTTGGAAAAAAAGGTGTTTCCGTGGAACACATCTTTTAGGAGTTTTCAGTGTATCCTTCCATTCTGCAAATCTCCATGGCAGTTGAAGAAAAAATTACTTACAATAGTAATGTTGTTTCTTCTAATGGAGTCTTGCTGTATTCTGACTAAATGCAGTGAGCCCCAACATTTGAACTGCCCGGAGAGGAAAGAGTTAACTCTATGCAGAAGCATAGAATGTTGAGCTCAAGCTTGGTTTTCAAACCTCTGTCTGTGGTATTTCCCAGTGCAGCCGTCAGATTCTTATGAGCGACTAACTGAGTATAAAATATGGAAATTGTTTTGTTATAAGCCAAAAAGCAACAATTTTTGGGCGCATAAGACTCAAGTAGAGAACCCAAAAAGAAAGATAGTGACCACACTAAACACATGTATCATTAAAGAGAAAAAAAATCAACCAATTAATACACCCAAAGGAAGGGTACAAAGGTACACCCCTGAGGTGTAACACTGTAAACTGCCAGATAGACTGCCTGGATCAGGGCTTCGTGCTCTAGGCACCATTCCCACACTCGCATTGCTTCCCTGCACAGAGGGTAAGAGTGTGCTCCACCCTGCTCATTGATGTAATACATCACCACCTTGTTGTCTGTTTGAAGGAGAATTACTTTGTGACAGAAGATATCCTTCATGGCTCTGACAGCACAGAGGACAGCTCTTATCTCCAGGACATTTATGTACAGTTGAGACTCGTCCTGACTCTACCGACCCTGGGTGTGGAGATCTTGACACTGAGCTGCCAGCCGATTAGAGATGCATCTGTGGTGACAGTGATCTGTGTCTCCAGTGGGGCAAAGGGAAAGCCTTGAAGAGGGTTGTCCTCTTGGGTCCACTGAATGAGTGACCTCCTTAGAGGTTCCATCACCTTGATATGAAAGAACTGTGGATGTGTGGTCGGGGACCACTGAGTACTGAGCATCCACTTAGTGGTTCTCATGTGCAGGCAAGCCAGAGAGATCATGAACACTGTTGACACCATGAAGCCTAGTATCCGCTGCCTCGAGAGAGCTTGAACTGAGTCATTCTTGATGAAGCGGGCCATCTGGAGAATGTCGTTTCTCCTGTCTTCCGGAAGGAAGGCCCTTGCCCTGGAGGTGTCCAGGAAAACTCCTATGAAGAGGAGTTGCTAGGAGGGCTGTAGCTGCAATTTTTCCAGATTCAACAGCACTCCCATGGATGTGAGAAACTTGGAAGCCGTGGCCGCTTCCTGCATCCCTTGTCTGGAGGAGCTTGCTAGAAGCCAGTCGTCCAGATACAGGAATACCTGAATTCCGAGTTTCCTGAGATGCACTGCGAATACTGCAAAGCACTTTGTAAAGACCTGAGGCACTAAGGACAGCGCAAAGGGCAGGAATCTGAATTGGTAGTGCTGGCCCAGAGCCACAAATCAGAGATACTTGTGGTGGCTTGGGTGCACAGGAACATGTTGATAGGTGTCCTGCATGTCCAGGGAGGCTAGCCAATCATTTTGATGAATCAGAGGTAGAAGCGTACCAAGTGATATCATCTTGAATTTTTCTTTGAAGAGGAATTTGTTTAACTTCCTTGGGTCTAGAATAGGGCACATATCGCCTGTTTTCTTTGGAACTATGAAGTAATGGGAGTAGAATCCTGTGTCCCATTCCTTCTGCTGAACCAATTCTACTGCCCAGTTGTTCAGAAGGCCCTGAATCTCGGAAGCGAGAAGGTCTGACTGATAGTTTGGGCTGTCGTTTGGGTGGATGATCTGGAAGGGTATCTGAAAAATTTAGAGAATAACCCTCGCAAATTATCCTGAGGACCCATTTGTCCATTGTGACTGACTTCCACTGGTTGTAAAACTGAGTCAGATGCCCCTCTACTGCCGAAGATTCGTTCCCTTCAGACAGCTGAGGAGGTACCTGGGTTGGATCTTCAGATGGTGGCACTAGGCGCCTTCAGGCCCTGTGCCTTCCGCTGCATTTTCTTTTGTGGTTGAGGGGTTTGGTTCTTGTGAACCCCCCCTTCTGCCTTTACCATGAAAGGACTGGCAATTATGAAACTGCCGGCAGTTTCTGCCCTGCTGAGGGACAGCAGGGGCCGGTCTGACTGTCTTAATAGCAGTCCTAGTTTTCTGAGCAGCCTCCAGTGCCTGCTCCACCTGAGGGCCAAACAGATAAACTCCAACAAACGGAAAATTCATGACTCTCTGTTGAGCATCATTTGTGAACCCCTAAGTCTGTAACTATGAGTGACGTTGGGTGCATATCCCAGCTGCTGCTGCTCTCGAAGCAGTGTCAAAGGCATCCATAGCAGTCTTAAGTTGCTGATTATTGGACTCAGTGCCTCTAGTAATAGTCTGGAGAAGCTCTGAACTAATGTCAGACTCCAGAAGAGCTTCTATAGTGGATTTTAGCAAGTGCCAGAGGGTGCATTCATATTGAGAGAAACAGCCCTGGTAGCTAGCAATATGCATTCCTAGAATAGTAAAGGTGAACACTCGCTTCCCTAAAGTGTCAATCTTACGGGATACTTTATTTAGTGGACAAGCTGTAGACTCCTGAGAGAGAAGGCTTTGTCACTTTCTGCAAAGACCCCAATGGTGTCTGCAAAGGTTGAGAGGCCAAGATTGGTCTATCCTTGGGGGGGAGTGGGGCACGTATTTCCTGTCTATGGACTTAGCCACAGAAGGAATGAGCGCCAGGCTGTCCCACACCTTCTGTGAAAGAGTCTCAAAAGAGGGCTGTACTGGAGGTGTCAATTCCACAGGGATTTCTGGGACATGCAGATACTGAAGACACAACAGCTTCCCAGGATCCATCTCTGAAGTCTGGAGAGAAATGGTGAAATTCATATTCTTCAGGAGAGACTTAAAGGATAGGTCCTCGACCAAAGGCTCTGCTGAAGTAGAGGGCTTACTTTCCACTCCAAGGATGAATCTTCATCGACATCGTCTCCTAATCGCAGATTAGGATCAGGCTCAACATTATCTCCTACTAGCCCAGAAGGGATAGTATAGAAAGGAAAAGGAGGAAAGAGAGCAGAAGGAGGTGCTCCTCGAATCGAAGAAGAAAATCCCAGCACCAAAGGTAGCGGTGGTGACAAAAACGGCACCGGAGCCACCAAGACTGGAGTCAACGGCGGCACTATAACCGGTGCCGGGTGAGCAACTGGAGACCCCAACCCCAGGGCACCCAAGACTGAAGAACTGAAAGCAGGAGTAGGAGAAGGCAGTACCTGTGCTTGTCCCTGTGCGCAGCCACGTGAGGGAGAAAAGCACGACAGCGCGGCGTCAACAGCACTGAAGTTGTCGTGTGACTAGGTTGACCCAACCGGCCCGCCCGTGGGTCCCTAGGCCCAAAGGCCCCGGGGTCAGCTCTGCAGACACAGGAAGCCGGGACAACTGCTGAACCCACTGCTCCATAAGAGCGGCACAAGGATGAAACTGCTCACGGAGGACCCCTCTCGGAGGCTGGGGAGTTTTTTTTTAAACAAATAATTAAATAAAACTGATCAAATACTGAGCGACTATGCTGCTGTTGTACAGAGCGTGAAGATCTGACTCCTGGCCGAGGCGTGAAATTGTTACTAAAGCACATTCGGCGTTGGAGGAAAGGAACCAAAGGCAGCTGGAGGTCGGCAGGATAGCCTACATGGTGCGACCCAGTCTCACGATGCCATGCATGTGAGGTCCTACCCCAGCGCCACCTCCTGAAGATTTATGGCTCCCGCTCGGGTCCTAGCACCTCTGGCGTAGTCCCACTAGTGTGAATGAGTGGTGGTGACTTTATGTCCAGGAAGATCAGCTTCATTTCTGTGTATGGTCTGATGAGTATGGTGACAGGGGAAAAGAACTGAGAAGGAAAGGGAGCTCTCACGTTTATATGGGAGAGCCAACGTCTGACGTTATCTTGGGCAGCCCCTAGTGGACTGCTTCCAAAACTTTCCGAGTCGTCCTACTGCCTAGTGGCTTACAGTTCTATAGGGTCTGGCCTGACGAAAGAGATATCCTTGAAAAAGAATAACAATTACAAGAGGTGGAAAGAGCCTCACCAAAGGTGGGATAATATAGGTGAAAATTCCATGTCAGCATCTGATTTCAGTTTACTCTTTTATGTTATTCTTTTAGCTATGTTTGTATGTTAAAATATTGTTTTAATATAAGAGAGCTGCAAACAATGAAAGGAGCTTATTTGATAAAAATGTGTAGATTCCATTGTAAGAAACCTGCATGGAATACATTGTTTTATAGTTGCTATACCTACTAGCACTCTCGTGCACAAATGTGATGTACTGTACAATTAAATATACTGTATCTCCCTGTATTTAACAAAATCTCAATAAACTAAAAAAAAAAAAAATAAACACAATACACACATTAAACAGTAATCCTAGTTATTCATGTTATTTACCAGCATTAAGCGTTCTCTTTATGCTTGCCATATCATCTACTTTCCTTTGCATAATATTTTCTTAGGTTCATCCTACTGATGTTAGCATGATAAAGTACAGTTACGTAGGAACTTACCGTAACAGTAGATCTCCGAGAGAGGTTCATTCAATAGGTCTTCACATATAGGACTGGCGTCAGACCGCGCTGCAGACTTTTCTAGCAATACCTGACAGGGGACCGCCCACCCATCACGTGACTGACGTCAGTGTGACTGTATACAGGGGGCGGTCCCCACGCCTGCCCTCTAGTTCTCCCGCCGGAGCCAGGAAGAGGTCTGACAGCAGGAGCGAACAGGATTTGGAGTCCCTTTAAAACAGAAATAAGGAGAAGGAGGGAGGGAAAAATATGACCTACTGAAGGAACCTCTCTTGAAGATCAACTGTTACAGTAAGTTCCTACGTAACTGTACTATCTTACTTCCAGAAGGTTCCTTCAATAGGTCATCACATATAGGACACAGCCTCAAACAGTCCCTCTAAGGAGAGACTGAGACAAACTAGGGAGAAGGAAAACTAACTCCAACAGAAAAAACTGAAATCCAAAATGGACCCAGTCTTAGGACAGAAGGCCCTGCAGGACGGCAAGGCCAAAGCCAGCCCTCCGCTTAGAAGCAATGTCCAGACTGTAATGCTTGGTAAAGGTATGGACAGAACTCCAAGTAGCACCAGCACATATGTCAGCCGCAGAAACGTTCCATAAGAAGGCTGCGGAGGCAGCCATGCCCCTGGTAGAATGACCTCTGATAGAACCCGGCAGAGGCTTTTCATACTTCTGGTAACAGAATCTAATGCAGTTGCCTAACCACTTGGACGGGCCCTGCTTAGAAAACGGTTTGCCCTTCAATCTCGGGGCAAAGGAAACAAACAACTAGTAGCAAGAGCGGAACTCTTTTGTCCAGTGGGTGTAGCACCGGAGAATCCGATGGACATCCACTGTATGAAGGAGTGCCTCACCTCTGTTAGAGGGGGATGGATAATATCCCGGAAGCTCTAATGATTGATTCAGCGTGGCTTCTGACACCACCTTGGGAAGAAACTTCGTTTGAGCTCTGAGGAGCGCCCGGTTCCTATCTAAAATTAGATAGAGCTCCTTGCAGACTAGAGCGTGAAGTTCAGAAATCCTTCGGGATGACATGATGGGCACAAGAAAAAGCGCCTTCCAAGGCAGGAAGCGCAAATCACAGCTCATAGCCATCTCGAAAGGCGGAAGGGTGAACTTTTCCAGGACGAAGTTCAAGTCCCAAAGCGGAGTTGGGCTGCGGATGGGGGGTTTCAAATGGAGAATCCCTTTCAGAAAGGTTTCTGAGACCTCCGACTGAGCCACGGGTTTACCACCCACTAGCTCATGGTACGCTGAGATAGCTGAGATATGGACCTTCAAAGAAGAGTAGGACAGACCAGAGTCTGATAAGTGAAGGAGGTATTCCATGACTTGTGGGGCCGAGCAAGAAAAGGGGTTCCAACCCTTAGCGGTTGCCCAAATGGAAAGCCGTTTCCACTTCATGGCATAAGTGGAATGGGTAGAGGGCTTTCTAGCCTCAATGAGGACTTCAGCAACCCTGGAGGAAACCCCAAAATGGGAAACAGTTATGTCTGCAGGAGCCACGCATGAAGATGCAGGGTCCTGAGCCCGGGTGCAATAGTCGACCTTGATCCTGGGTCAGGAGGTTGTGAGTCACTGGAAGTGGAACCGGTGGTTCCCTGGAAAGCTGCTGCAGCAGTGGGAACCAGATCTGTCTCGGCCAGAGAGGAGCAATGAGGATCACCCTTGCCTTCTCCGCTTGAAGCTTGAGAAGAACCCTCTGCAGAATGGGAAATGGAAGGAATGCGTACACAAATTTCCCTGTCCAAGATAGAGACAATGCGTCGTTCCAGAAAGCACCATGCCCTGGAATGAGTGAGCAAAAGCTGGGAAGCTTTGCGTTGGATTCGGAGGCGAAGAGATCGATTTCCAGACACCCCCAATGTTGGAAGATGGATTCTGCCACTTCCTGATGCAGTTCCCATTCATGTACTAAGGTCCGAGATCTGCTGAGACTGTCCGCCAGGACGTTTAAAATGCCATGAATGTGCACGGCCACGAGGACCAGATGGTGCTGGACTGCCCAGTTCCACACCCGCGTCACCTCCCTGCTCAGGGGGTACGTCTGGGTTCTTCCTTGTTGGTTGATATACCAAACTACCGACATGTTGTCCATTTGGATTAGTAGTGATCCCTTTGGAAGCAGGGCCTGAAAGACCTGTAAGGCGTATAGGACCACCCTCAACTCCAGAACACTGATGTGCATGTCTCCATGCCGGACCATAGTCCCTGGGCTTGGTGCTCCCCAAGATGAGCTCCCCACCCCATATTCGAGGCATCCTTGGTGAGGGTAGCTAGTAGTGCAGGGCTTCTAATGGGAAGTCCCACAGAAAGATTGAGAGAATCCCTCCACCACTGCAATTCTTTCTGAACCACACAGGAGACAAGAACTGGATGGTCCAGGTCGTCCAGGAGCTGATCCCACTGCACCCGCAATGACCACTTGAGTGACCCTCATGTGAAGTCTTGCTAGGGGAATGGTTGTGATGACGGCCGCCATCAGGCCCTGAAGGCATAGAACCTCCTGAGCTGGGATGGTTCTGCAAGAAGCCACTTTGGAGGCCTTAGAGATAAGGGTCTCCACTCTGTCTGGAGGTAGGAAGGCTCTGCACTGGACCGTATCCAGGACTGCTCCAATGAACTGAAGTCTCTGGGCAGGGATAAGGGATGACTTGGGAACACTGACTGTGATCCCTAGTCTGCTGAAAAGGTCCAGAGTAAAGGTAAGAGCCTCCAACAAAGAATCCCTTGACAGGGCTGAAATCAATCAGTCATCCAGGTAAGGGAAAACTGCAATACTCCTGTGGCGTAGGAACGCCGCAACCACCCCCAGGCACTCTGTAAAAACCCGTGGTGCCGAAGACAGACCAAAAGGGAGCACTCAGAACTGGAAGTGTTCCCCTTGGAAGTGAAAGCGCAAGAATCAGCGGTGGCTGGGGAAGATGTGCATGTGCAGGTAGGCATCCTGCATATCCAGTGCACAGAGCCAGTGGTTCTCCATGAGGAGAGGGAGGAGGCTCTGGAGTGTCAGCATTCAAAATTTTTTGTACTCAACAAACTGATTTAGGTCGAGTATGGGTCTGAAGTCCCCAGTCTTTTTTGGAACCAGGAAAAAGTGGGAGTAAAATCCCTTTCCCCTTTGCCCGAAGGGGACCTGCTCAATTGCTTCTTTAAGCAAAAGCGAGTTTACCACCTTGCGAAGTAGGAGAGCCTGGTCCTGAGAATAGGAGGACTTTTTTGGTAGAGTTTATGGAGGGATTTCCAGAAATTCTATGGTGTGTCCAATGGACACTTGTTGCAGGACCCATTCATCAGAGGTGATCGCTCTCCACTCCTGCACGTGGCGGGTGAACCTCCCCTCCCACCTGCTCCCTGTCGTGAGACTGAGGAGGCAGTGGGGCCGGGAAATCAAGAAGTGGCGGGACGTTCAGGGTGAGGGCCTTCTGAAAGTCTCCGATTTTTGGAGGCAGGAGGGGTGGCTGTACCCATGGCCTTCCACTTCCCTTGGCGGCGTGCATGAGTGTTCTTTCTCTGCCTCCAGGTTCTTTCCCGAAAGGGCTGCTGCTGTTGTTGGGAGCCCGATGGGGTGAGAGGTAAGAAACTGAACACCCTCGGGAGCGTGATATAGCCTGTCCGCCTTCCTTGGAAGGGGGGCTATGGCGGACGGTTGCTTCCAGATATTGGAAACAAGGTCCGTGTGAGGCTCGATCCAGGATGCAACCAAGGTAGGAGCGACCTCGGGCAGGTCCAAATGGGCAGCTAGCTTCTGCCACTGTGGATCTGGCTCCAAAGAGTGCCACTGATGGATAGCCTGGATTTCGCACAGCAACTCCGTAAAGGAAGGATCCTCCGGAGGAGAATTCGGAGGAGTCCTCGGCCTGGGCTTATCCGGAGAGCGGGGCTCGTCGTCCAAGTCAGGGTGCCCATCAGAGTCATCCGAAGGCTCCGAGGAGGAAGAAGAAGAGGAAGACACCACCTCCTGATGTGGGGGAGGAACGGACCTCTTGGGAAACCCTCAGGTAAGCGTGTCCAACCCTGCTTTGGAACCGGAGGGCTGATCTCTGGTATCAGGAGTAGGGAAGGGAGTCTCTCGTCTCTGACGTAGTGGGTCCGGAACCAGGACCGGCGTCGGGAGATGACACTCCATCTCCCTGGTGAGCTGAGCCTTGGCCTCAGCCCACCAGGAAGCCAGAGTCTCCTTCAAATCCACCGGCGGCTGAGGGGGTGGTGGAGGAGAAGGGGGATACGGATACTGAGTGTATCCGTAAGAAGTGTATCCGTAACCGGAAGGCGGGTAACCCGGCGTTGGGTAATGAGGCACTGTGTACTGCGGTGTCAGACAGGCCAGAGTCGGGTACTGGGGCACCGGATACTACAGACCTGGGTATGACAGGGTCGGATACCCAGGAACCGGGGGGTCTGCCGGAACAGATGGCCTGGTGGGGCGCCCAGCAGGCAGGCCTGGAAACGGAGGACCAGCAGGAGGCATGCCCGGCGTAGGGGCAGCATCCAGGAGGGGGATGTTGCCCGGTGTAGGCAAGACCTGCGTCGGGGCCGGCGTCTGGTTGTCCAGCCCGGCGGGAGGGAGACCTGATGGGGGGTGCAGAAAAATCCTCAGCATCGCCCGGGGAAGGGAGGGAAAAAAATCCCCGGAGTCAGGCTGAGGAGACCCAAGGTCCCCGGAGGGCAGCAAAGGCTGCGGGAGAGCCTGGAACAGCGGACGGAGTATAGTCCAGCATTGGCTCGGCCACCACACAGGCATCGGGCAGCCCAACGTCCGACTTATCAGTGGAGTCCAGGTGGACGGTGGAGGAGCTGATGTCCGACTTAGTAGACCCTTCGCCCGAGGCAGGCCACAAAGGAGGGGCAGTCTGGTTGGGCGGAACAGGCGCTGGCGCTGCCCGGAAGGGCCAGGCAACATAGCAGCCGATTCCAGATGGGCATCAGAGGAGCTGATGTCCAGCTTACCAGAGCCACTCACACCAGTAGGCCGCACAGTGGCAGACTTACCAGGAGTGGGGGCCTCCAATAGCCGAGAGGTGCCTGAAGGGCCCCGAGCCTCAGGGTGGGCCAACGCCATCTTGGAAGCCTCCAAGAGGGCCGCTGTAGAGTGGTGTTAGCTGTAACACGGCGACTCCAGACAAAGTCGCGGTGGAAGAGGAGCCCAAGTCTCGATGCTTCTCCTTGTCATTCTCCATACGATGGCCTTCGGGGGAAGCAGAAGCCTGACGGAGCTTTTTCAACTCCTTCTCCATGGAGATCATTTTCTTTTTAAGGATGTGAGCCTCCAGAGACTGCTGCCTCCATCTGCGGGTGGCGGCGTTGAATTTCAGGCAATGCTGGCACTTCTCCACCTGATGATCCGAGCCCAGACAGAAGAGACATTGGGAATGGCCGTCCTTGTGCAGGAGTTGGCCGCCACACAAGTCGCACTTATTCTTGTGCTCGGAAGGGGATGACATTTACCACGAAAAGTAAACTATTTATCAAATTAAATCGAAAAAAGCAGTAGGACTCGGCGACAGGCTGATTTAGCGCTGAACTTACCGCCGAGGTGCTGGACACAGCTAACGGCGGAAAGAACTCAAGGCAGGTGGGGACTGCCCTTTATACTGATGTCGCATGACGTCGGTCACCTGACGTGGGAGCGTTCCCCCACCAGAGACTGCTAGCTAGAAATTTTTCCTTGGGGTCCTGACACCTACCGGCTTCAGTCCTATATGTAATTACCTACTGCAAGAGCCCTCTCGAAGTAAGATCGGTAGATCCTCCTCCTCTCCAAACCCCAGCAGGCCACGTAAGATCATCCGCACAAGATCCAGCAGGTCATCCCCCTTGGCCGATTCAGGTAGCCCTAACACCCGTCAGTTCCAATCACGGACCTGATTCTCCACCGTCTCCAGTCTCTGACGCAGCAACGTGGTGTCTTTAATTAATTTGGTAGAGACAGCCATAGTTTTATTCAAGTTAGTATCCAGTTTAGGAAACTTCTGATCCGCAATATCCATTTTGGTCTCCAGGGCTACCAATCTAGGAGTTAGTGCATCATATTTTTTGTCCAGTTCTTGTACAGACCGCACTAACTGCATCAATGTTGTGTTCGCCGTGGCAAGCAAGACCTTCCCTGCATCTACGGTACCCGAGGTCCCAGTCGCACCATTTTTTGAAAGCCCAACATCTCGTTTACCTCTCGGTGCAAAAAAATTGGCAGAGGCAGCCGCGTTGCCCTTAGTTTTCCCCACAGGTCTTCCTTGCAGGATAATTTAGCTCAGTAGGGGCCAAAAACCAGAGAAAAGTGCCAGAAAGGTAACTTTTATTCAAATTTAAGCGAAGTTTCACTGGAGTTCTCCAGAAATGTTGCTTCCTGCTCAGCTGCTCAGCAGCAACCCCAGAATCCCAAGTTTAGCTACATTTAATGACACAGTAATTATGTGCAGACATGCTAGATGGGCATTTTGCTCCCCTCCTGTCGGTTTCTCTTAAGTTCTTATGCTCTTATAACATTCTTCAGATTGTAAAACACAAGTTCCCTTCTGTTCCTCTCTGGTGGTTGTCCAAGTAAATAATAAAAAAAAATTCATGGCACTTTAACCCAAAAAACAAAACACAAAAAAACAAAACAAGGAAGACTGTCAAGTTCTGGCCAAATTTCCAACTCTGAATAAAGTATGGCAAGTCCTAATACGATTGTCCATTATACAGTTTCACCAATGGAACGCGCCGGCTATTGTGTGCCCCGTCATTAAGGCACCAATCCCGTCAGTCGTCGAACGCATATCATGCGGGGGGCTGTGCCCCCCCTTACTTAGGATTCTAACTTGGGGGGGGACAAGTTGTGGGTTTGGTGCCCTAATAACGGGCGCACAATGGCCAGCGCTCCGAGGGTTTGCAGTGTCCATATACTCTATGTACCTGCAAATACTTCCTGCCTTTTTAAGTGTTTCAAGACAGTTTTAAGAAAGACATTTTATAACTCTCAAATTCAGTTCTGCTTAAAAATCTACTGGACTAAAACAGTGTAACAGATTTGTCAAAGTACTTACTAAATAGTTTTCCAAAAGATTCACGTTTTGCCTTTTCAGCTTCATACAACTGCTTTCCATCTTTCACTAAAGCACTGGCCCACTAAGTAAGAAAAAAGTATCTAGTATAAGTTTAAGACGTCAAGTTTTCAAGAAATATTTTGTAGAGAAATATACCACACCAATAAGAACATATGTCACCATAAAATAGGGGATATGACATGGCTAACTTAAGACATTATTTTTATCTTAATGAAACACCAACAGACCAGTACCCTCAAATGAAGATAAGAAAGATATCTTTAGTCAGGCCATTTCACGTTTGATTTTTACACTACAGGTGTTTAGATGGTATTTGTGATGGAAATGATAAAAAATACGAAAGGAAAGACATATAAAATGCAAATTCTGCCCCTCTAATCAATGACCCCAGCATTAATGGTGTTCTCTTTGTTGGTGACGTACCTACTGTCAAACTAAGATACAAGATGTTAAATATGTCACAAAGAAAGATGAGCTGAATAAGTTTATAATGCTGTACTTACTCAACGGGACAGCAGCTGAAATAATGCTTTATGAAATCACAGTGCAGCTATGCAGTATTCAAACTAGTTTAGTTTAGTTTAGTTTAGTTTATTAGTCTAGGAATTAATACCTTTGAGCCAGGGCTCTTTTACAAAGGTTCCACGTCACAAAGAACATTTAACAAAGCACGATACACATTACAGGTAAAACCAGACAGGAAAGTTACATCATAAATTTGCTATTAACAGTTTAAGGCAGTAATGTTTTTAAGTTTCATAGAAAAACAAGCTATAAGGTTCAAGCGAGTAGACAATTTCGAGGTTAAGGAAACTTCCAGGAGAGGGTGATCATTAGACGCCAAAAGGAGGCTAGAGAGGAGGGAAAGGTGGTGAGCGGGAGAGTAAGTGAGAGGGGACAGGAAAAAAGGGGGGGAGTGAGTTTGGGTGGGAGACAGGAAGTAGTAGAGGTAGAGTAGTGAAGTCAAAATAAACAGCTAGAGGTGTATAAAATAGTTTGAAAAGTTGAAGTGAAAATGTGTGGTATCAATAAGAAATGTCATGCCCTGACTCAGAATATGGTATTTATCACCATTTATAAGGGGCAGTATCATCATAACTCATGCCTATAAATACCATCATTCTGAGTTAAACCATTGTGTATCACCTATTTATAAAATGGGCAGGTTTCTTTCGGAGTCCCGCCTGGCTGAGAGGGTTTGGAAATCCAGTGCCATAAGGAGCAACAGTAGTTTATAGACTTCTAGATGCGCTCTAGTTCTTTTATTGGCTACCCACTATTCTGATATGTCTCTGAACTTTTTTGCTAAATGAACAATCTAGTTTTGTTGCCTTTGTAACTAACCTGAATCCCACTGTGCTCAGAAGTTGCTGCTCGAACATTCTATGACATCAGAAAGACCCATTAAAGGCAATTCAGATGAACAGCATGGAATGGGAGTTTCTGATCTCATAGAATGTCTTTAGAAATATGAAAATCAAGAGCAGTAGCTGGTGAGGAGAGTGGAACTTTGTGTAGAGCTGAGGGCAACCCAAAGCTAGATTATTTATCAAAAAATCATCAAAGCATATCAGAATACATAACTGGCGTGGAAAGGAAGATTGAACGGCAGTTAACTATTTAAACATCATGAGTACCAATGCTCGAAGTCTAGGTGAAAAGCTCCCCGAAATGGTGCCCTTGATGGAAGAGGAATGCCTGGATATCGTGGCAGTCACAGAAACATGGTACACAGAGAACCATGACTGGGATGTCAACATACCAGGGTACACAATCTACAGGAGGGACAGGGAGGGAAGAAGAGGAGGAGTAGTAGCTCTCTATGTAAGGGATGGGATCAAAGCAACAGAACTAAATGGTAAACAGGGAGGAGAGGAGGCACTGTGGGTCACCCTGGAGGCTAGAAATGGCACCACAATCCACACAGGGGTTGTATACAGACTCCCGTCCCAGGGGGAGGAAATGGACAAGGAAATGATAGGAGGCATCCTTGGGATGGCAGAGAAAGGGGAGATATTGCTGATGGGGGACCTAAATATGCCAGATATTAACTGGAGCACCTTTGCTGCAGCAGCATCCAAGAGCAAGGCCATTCTCGATGCCCTACAGGAGGCATGCCTCAGACAGCTAGTTTTGGAACACACTCAGGAGGCAATAATCTTAGCCCTGGTACTCTCAAATGGGGATGGAGAGAGGATTTCTGATATTGAAGTGGGTAGCCATCTGGGAACAAGTGACCACCAAACAGTGAGGTTCACGATAAACTTAGCTGTAGAGTGAAGCCTTACAAAAGTGAAGGTACTGGACTTCAGGAGGGCTAATTTTGTCACAATGGGAGCGTGCCTCAGAAAAGCACTAGCAAACAGGCAAGAAGGTGGGGTGGAGCAACAATGGGGAAACATCAAAACCGCCATCACAGAGGCAACAGGCCTTTGTGTGAAGCAAATAAATCAAAATGAAAGAATAAAACACTACGGTTCTCAAAAGAAGTGGCGGGGAAGGTAAGGGAGAAAAAGACAGCATTCAGGAAGTATAAGGAAACACAGAAGGAGCAGGACAGAGAATTGTACCAGTTAAAGCAGAAGGAAGCGGGGAAGGCAGTCACAACAGCAAAGGCCCAAACCGAGGAAAAGACAGCCAACTCAGTTAAGAAGGGGGATAAAACCTTTTATAGGTACTTTAGAGAGCAAAGAAAGACTAAGGCAGGGATACTGAGGCTGAATAAAGAGGAAGGTGGTAGGGCAGAGAGCGACAGTGAAAAAGCAGGAATACTGAACGAATACTTCTGCTCAGTAGTCACAATGGAAAAGCAGGGGGAGAATCCAGTCAATAGAAGCACTCTGGATAGGGAGGTTGTTATTAGTCCTTTCACAGAAGAAAGGGTTCTGAAAGAACTCTTAAAACTGAAGGTGGATAAAGCAATGGGGCCTGATGGGATTCACCCCAGAATTCTAAAAGAACTAAGGGAATAATTAGTAACACCACTGACTACCCTTTTTAATAAATCATGGGAGGATGGTGTGGTACCCGAAGACTGGAGGAGGGCGGATGTGATTCCCCTTCACATAAGTGGAAGCAAGACAGAGGCAGGAAACTACAGACCTGTCAGTTTGACCTCAGTGGAAGGGAAAATGATGGAATCACTTCTGAAGGAAAGAACTGTTGAGTACCTAGAGGCCAGTGGGGCACAGATCCCAGGGCAGCATGGATTCACAGCAGGAAGGTCATGTCAGACAAATCTAATTGATTTCTTTGACTGGATGACCAAAGTAGTAGACCAGGGAGGGGCTGTGGACATGGCCTACCTAGACTTTAGCAAGGCATTTGACAGTCCCGCACAAAAGATTAATAAACAAATTAGCCAGCCTGGGAGTGGGTCCCAGGGTGGTAGCCTGGGTAAAACACTGGCTGGACAACAGGACACAGCGCGGTAATAGTAAATGGAGTCCACAGTGAAGAAAGGGGGGGTTACTAGTGGGGTACCGCAGAGTTCAGTATTGGGGCCGGTCCTTTTTAATGTCTTTATAAGAGACATTGCAGAGGGACTGGAAGGGAAAGTATGTTACTTTGCAGATGACACAAAGATCTGCAATGGGGTTGATACACAAGGTGGGGTGGAAAGGATGAGAAGGGACTTGGCAAGGTTGGAGGAATGGTCAAATGTATGGCAGCTTAGATCCAATGCAAAGAAGTGCAAAGTAATGCACCTGGGAAACAAAAACCCAGGGGAAGAGTACACAATGGGGGGTGAGATACTGACAACAACAAAAATGGAAAGGGACCAGGGGGTAGTCAAATCAGACGACCTAAAGGAGGGCAAGCAATGTGAGAAGGCAGTACGGAGGGCTGGGGGGATACTGGGATGCACAGGGAGAGGCATCACTAGTAGAAAACAGGAAATTGTTGGCCTTCTATACAGACAGTTGGTAAGACCACATCTGGAGTACTGTGTACAGTTCTGGAGAACCCATCTTCGCAAAGACATAGACAGAGTGGAGGCTGTCCAGAGGAGGGCAACCAAAATGGTACAGGGTCTGCACCAGAAGACATATGAAGAAAGACTAAACGAGCTTAAGATGTATAGCCTCGAGGAAAGGAGGGAGAGGAGGGACATGATAGAAACTTTCAAATACCTCAAGGGAATCAACAAAGTCCAAGAGGGTAGCATCTTTCAGAAAAAGAGATGTGCAAGAACAAGGGGTATAATTTGAAGAAAGGACGGGGCGGCTCAGAGGTAATGTGAGGAAGTATTTCTTCACAGCGAGGGTTGTAGATGCATGGAACGGCATTCCTGAGGAGGTCGTAGAGTCAAAAACAGTGGGGGAATTCAAGAATGCATGGGACAGACATAAGGCAATTCTAGTGGGGGGTAGGAGGAAGTAGGCTGTTGGTTAACTAGGATCTGCAGCTTATCCGTTAGGTAGGGAAACGGGCAGACTTTGTGGGCCAAGCGGTCCTTATCTTCCATCAAATTCTATGTTTCTATGTTTCTTTAAAAAGAATGTCATGTAGACATTTTTTTTTTATTGTAAAACCTGTCAAACACCCTCAACTGCTATAAGCCCTAAAATAACCACATAATATAGCAGTTATATAAGAACTTACCATAACAATAGCTCTTCGAAAGAGGTTCCTGCAGTAGATCTTCACATATAGGACTGCGCCAGGTCCACACGGCAAACTTGTAGTTAGCAATCATCAGCAGGGACCGCACCCTGTCGTCAGGTGACATGACGTCAGCTCGACTATAAAAGGGGGCGGTCCCATGCCCACCCTCCAGTAATTTTCCATGGAGACCTAGAAACAGGGAGCAGAAAAAAGGAGTAACAACTCCTGGGACCCTGTGCCCTGGTTGAACCAGAGGGCTAGACAGAAGAAAAGAAATAACTCCAGGAGCTAGGGGATAGATGGGTGGGAAACTAGACCTACTGCAGGAACCTCTCTTGAAGATCTACTGTTACAGTAAGTTCTTACGTAACTTCTATATCTTACTTCGGGAGGGGTCCTGCAGTAGGTCTTCACATATAGGACTGAATTCCAAGCAATCTAAAAAAGAAGGAGTCTGAGACGAGTTTCTGGGAGGAAGAAGATGTCTGCCGACTAAGGGTCTGCCTTAAGACAGAAGACCTTGCAAAACTGCAAGGCCAAAACCAGCTCAACGCCTAAAGGCAATGTCCAGACTGTACTGTTTAGTGAAGGTGTGGACGGAAGACCAAGTGGACGCTGCACAGATATCTGCAGTGGACACATTCCTAAAAAAGGCGGTAGAAGTGGCCACGCTTCTGGTGGAGTGACCTTTCACTGCCCCCAGAAGGGTTTTCCCGTATTTCTGGTAAGTGTAATGGATACAGTTAGCCAGCCACCTGGAAAGAGTCTGTTTAATGATAGTCTTGCCCTGGCACTGGGAGGCAAAGGCCACAAAGTGTTGGTTCGACTTTCGAACCTCTTTAGTCCAGGAGCTATAGCACCTCAAAATCCTGTGCACATTGAGGGTGTGCAAAAGATACTCCCCCCTGTTGGAATGCTGAGGAAAATAAACCGGCAGTTCAACACTCTGATTGAGAGTTATCTCCGAAACAACTCTGGAAGAAAAGAAGGATTAGTCCGCTGGACCACCTGGTCCTTGTGGAAAATTAAATAAGGTTCTCTGCAAACAAAGACCTGAAACTCTGAAACCCTTCAAGCTGAAGTAACTACAACCAAAGACAGCATCTTCCAAGCCAGGAAGTGCATTTCCCAACTTGCTGCCAGTTCAAAAGTGGGCAAAGTAAGTTTTTCCAACATAAAATCAAGATCCCAGGGAGGACAAGGGTTCCAGACTGGAGGTTTGAGATGAAGGATTCCCTTCAAGAAAGTCTTGGAAACCTCTAGCTGTGCTAGGGTTTTACCCTCCACCGGATGGTGGCAGGCTGACACAGCAGAGATGGACCTTAAGAGAGAAGTAACTAAGGCCCAACTCTGAAAGATGTAAGAGGTACTCTAACACCTGGGAGGCTGAGCAAGAAAAGGGGTCCAAGCACTTGGCTGTGGCCCAAACAGAAAATCTCCTCCACTTCATTGCATAAGTGGATCTGGTAGAGGGTTTTCTGGCCTCCACCAAAACCTGAGCAACCTGGAAGGACACTCCACAGCGAGAAATCGCTATGTCCACAGGTGCCACGTATGAAGATGGGAGAGACTCGAGACTCGGATGTACCAGGGTGCCCTGCTCCTGTGGCAGAAGGTCATGAGAACATGGCAGAGGAACCGGTGGTTCTAGAACTAGTTGTTGCAACAGCAGGAACCAAATCTGCCAGGGCCACAGAGGAGCGATCAGGATCACGTGAGCCCTCTCTACCTGAAGTTTCAAAAGAACCTTCTGAATAAGAAGAAAGGGAGGAAATGCGTCCTTCAGGCTGTCTGGGGATGGGGCTGAAAAGAGTCAGTCGTCCAGGTATGGGAACACGTATATGCCCCTACGGTGGAGTAATGCCGCTACCACCGCTAGGCACTTGGTGAAAACTTGGGGAGCTGAGGACAGGCCAAAGGGGAGTGCCCTGAATTGGAAATGGTTCTCCAGAAAGGAGAACCGAAGAAACTGGCGGTGGGCCAGAAGGATAGAGATATGAAGGTAAGCATCCTGCATATCCAGGGAGCATAGCCAGGTGTTTGACAAGAGCAGGGGTAGGCGTCCCTAGAGAGTCAGCATGCGAAACCGCTTGTACTCCACAAACTGGTTTAGCATGCTGAGGTCTAGGACAGGCCTCAGGTCCCCAGTCTTTTTTGGAACTAGGAAGAAGTGGAAGTAAAATCCCCTTCCTACTTGATCCGGTGAACAGGTTCTATGGCAGCTTTTAGCAGTACAGTCCGAATCTCTTGATGGAAGATGCGGATCTGACCCGACAGGTAGTAAGACCTTTCCAGAGAATTTGCTGGAGAAATCTCTAGGAACTCGATGGAGTGACCTCTTTGTATGAGTTGTAACACCCATACATCTGCAGTGACGGCCTTCCATAGAAACATAGAAGTTGACGGCAGATAAGGACCGCAAGGCCCATCCAGTCTGCCCATTTCTTTTTCTACCTTATAAATGTGCCATCGGCCTTTGCTCTGTCAGTGGCCTATCTATTCATAGTCATTTGTATTGCTCCCTTATGCCTATCCCATGCCTGTTTGAAGCCCTGCACTGTATTCATAGCCACCACTTCTTGTGGTAAGCCATTCCATGCATCCACCACCCTTTCTGTGAAAAGAATTTCCTCACATTCCCCTTAATCGGCCTCCTCTAATCTCATGCTGTGTCCTCTTGTCCTGCTATTTTCTTATATTTAAACATGTTAGACTCTTTCACCTTGTTTATGCCCTTAAGGTGTTTGAATGCCTCGATCATATCATCTCTCTCCCTCCTTTGCTCAAGGGTATACATATTGAGCTCCGTTAATCTGTCCTCATATGTCTTCTGATGCAGTCCCTGCACCATTTTGGTTGCCCTTCTGGAGCTGCCTCAATTTGGTTAATGTCCTTGTGAAGGTGTGGCCTCCCAATACTGCCGCAGTACTCAGATGGGGCCTAACCAGTGTCTTGTACAGAGGGATTATTACCTCCCTCTCACGACTTGTGATACCCTACTAATACACCCTAACACCCCCTAGCCTTACCTACTGCTTTAGGAGGTCTGCTTAGATGATTTCAGGTCATCAGTGATGATGATGCCCAAGTCTCTTTCTTCCTTTGTGACTGCTAGCAACTCCCCTCCCAGCCTATAGGTGGCTTCAGGGTTTCTCTTCCTTATGTGCATGATTTTGCACTTCTTTGCATTAAATCCCAGTTGCCACTCTTCTGACCATTCTGCTAGTTTATCCAGATCTCTTCTCATTCTGCCCACCCCATCTGGATCATCTACTCTGTTGCAGATCTTGGTGTCATCTGCAAACAGACAAGCCTTACCCTCTAGTCCATCTGCAAGGTCACTAATGAAGATGTTGAAGAGGACTGGCCCCAGGACTGATCCCTGAGGTACCCCACTTGTGACTTGCATCTCTTCTGACTGTATACCATTTACCACCACTCTCTGTTTTCTGCCCGTCAACCAGTTTGCCACCCAGTTGACCAACTTCTGACCACCCCGAGCCTACCCAGCTTATTTATCAATCTTCTATGTGGAACAGTGTCAAAAGCTTTGCTGAAGTCAAGGTAGGCGACATCAACTGCTCCCCCTTGGTCCACCACTCTGGTTACCCAGTCAAAGAAATCTATGAGATTAGTTTGACAGGACCTTCCTTTTGTAAACCCATGCTGTCTTGGATCCTGTGCCCCTATGGATTCCAGGTGATGCACTATCCTTTCCTTAAGGAGTGCCTCCATAATCTTGCCCACTACTGAGGTAAGACTGACCGGTCTGTAGTTCCCTGCCTCCTCCCTGCTACCACTCTTGTGGAGCGGGATCACATGAGCCCTTCTCCAGTCTTCTGGGACCTCTCCTGTGCTCAGAGACTCACTAAACAATTCTGCTAATGGCTCTGCTAGTTCCTCCTTTAGCTCCTTAAGTACCCTGGGATGTATGCCATCAGGTCCCATTGCCTTATCCACCCTGAGCTTAGCAAGCTCTTGTAGGACCCTTTCTTTTGTGAAGGGAGTAGTGCTCACCTCCTCCCCTGTGTCCATGATGCTGAGCTGTGGGCCCTGCCCTACCTTCTCTTCAGTAAATACTGAGCAAAAGTATCTATTTAGGATAGATGCCTTTATAGGGTCCTCCTCCTCACATGCTCCTTTTCTCCATTAAAGCATAATACCCCTCTGGACTTTCTCCTTTCACTAATGTATCTATAGAAAGTCTTGTCACCTTCTTTACTGTTATTGCTAGTGTTTCCTCAGTTTGGGACTTTCCTGCCTTACTGCCTTACCTGCTTCCCTAAGGCAGTTTGGTATGCCTCCCTATCTTCATCCCGCTGTGTTCCTTATATTTCCTGAAGGCCAGCCTTTTGGCTCTGACCTTTCTGCTACTGTATTTGAGAACCAAAGTGGTTTCCTTCTTCTTTGCACTTCCTTTTCTGTCTAACACAATGGGATGTTGCTTCAAGTATTGCATCCTTAATGCTTGCCCACTTTGCCTGTACCCCTCACCTGTGTTTCTTTTTGCCAGGGCTAGCTTAACTCTGTTGGCCATCTTATCAAAGTCAGCTCCTCTGAAGTCCCATATTTTGCCTTGGAATGGGATGATTGAGATGTAGTAGCCAAATTGAACCATACCATGTGATGGTCACTGGCCCCAGGTGACCTTTCTACCTGGAGATCTGTGATCCCTTCTTTGTTAGTCAGTACTAGATCTAGGATAGCCCTGTCTCTTGTGGGTTGCTGTACCAGTTGTTTGAGGCCCTCCCTGCAGGGAATCCACTATGAGTCTAGTTCTGGCAGATTTTCCGCTGGTATTGACCAATCTGTATCCGGCATGTTGAAGTCTCCCCATTATCAGAAGCGCCCTTTAGCTGTCATGTTTTGTATATCTTCTAACAGTAATGTGTCTATGTCCTCCCTCTGGTCTGGGGCCTGTAGACAACCCAGTTCTTATGGCTGTCCCATTTCCTGTTTCCAGGGTGACCCACAGTTCTTCTGGCTCCTTATGTGTATTCTGAATTTCTGTAGCTTTGATATTTTCATTAACATACCCCTCCCCCCCCTTTTGCACCTCGGTCTCTTCTGAACAATACATAGCCAGGTACTGAAGTCTCCCAAATGTGGTTACTGGTAAACCACGTCTCACTAATTGCTACTATGTCCAGTTTAGCCTCTGACATTATTGCCTGCAGGTCTGGGATCTTATTTCCCAGGCTGTGAGCATTTGTGTACATGATTTTCCATTGGCCAGATTTTGGTGTGTTAGTTGTTGGGTGAAGTTTGGCATTACCCCTGTGCGTCGTATGGGGAGACAAACCTTTTTTCTTACCTGGTGATGCAAATGAACGGCAAACATGCTGAATTCCTGTTTGACCACTAGCTGAGGGGGGAGGGGTGTTCTTCCCATTCGACGTATGGGGGTGCTGCACCCCTCTTCCCATTTGCTAGTTTAAATATTCTGCAAAGACGTCAAACTTCTGCCCCAATGCACTGACTCCCTCTTTAGTCAGATGCAGTCCATCAAATTTAAAGAACTTTCGCTCCCAGAACTGTTGCCAGTTCCCTACAAATCTGTGTCCTTTTCCTGGCGCCAGCCCTTGAGCCACGTGTTTAGCTCCCCATCTCTGACCTTCCGTCCATCTGCTCCCCTCTCCCAGACTGGCAGGATCTCAGAGAAGGAGATGCCAGGTAGAGGCCAAACCTCCCTCCTACCAGTTCCTCTGTGGTGGACGGAGGGAACGGGAGGAGGGGAAGCAAGTCAGGACATGGAGGAGAGGGGAGCCTTAGCTCCTGAGGCCGCCTTGGCAAATCTGGCCTGAGGAGGTTGTGCTCCTGAGACAGCGGCATGATGTATTGCTTGATGTTTGCCCTGGTTCTGATTTTTATTCCAGTTTCTTTTGCGACAAAAAGGCTGCTTCTTCTGACCTGAACGGTACATGGAGCGTACATCTCTTAAGGACCTACCACTCTCCCTCAACCTGGTAATGATATCTTTAGTGCTGCCGCCAAAGAGAACAGGACCTCTGAAAGGCAGGTCTGAAAGAGTGGACTGTATGTCCTGTGCCAGACCTGCTAGGTGCAGACAAGTTAGATGCCTAAGACAGATCCCTGAGGCCACAGCCCGAGCCACAGAGTCCACTGAATCATATGTGGCTCGAAGTGCATGTCGACAGGATGACTTATTTATTTATTTATTAGCTTTTGTTGACCAGGTAGGTGCATTAGGCGAAACCCTGTCTATTTTCAAGCATGATCCAGGAGAGTACAACATATAGTTTTACAAAAAACAAAACTTACATGTGACAGTGGCCATCCATGCAGGGAAGAAAGGAAGCAGGCCCACAGTTTATACAAAAAACAAGTAGGGAATACATCAGAAACAGTAGATATCCTCGCAGGGATACTTGTGGAAACAAAACATACATGTGACAGTGGCCATCCATGCAGGTATGGAAGGAAGCAGGCAAGGGAAACAATGCAAAGTAGTTAATAAATGCAGAGACAACAGTAAGCTAGCTTAAGGAAAGCAAGAAAAGGGGGGAGGAGATTAAGTACAGACACAGGAACCAAGTGCATGTAAGTAGGAGAAAAGTGTTTTATCCTCATTTTCTCCAGTAACTTGGCCCTGTGTTGCTCATCAGGGACATCCTGAAGATCCTTCTCTAACTCAGACAGCGAGGACTTCTGGAATGCCACCATGTGCGAGACGTAATTAAGTGACCAAATAGCACAGGTGGTCGAGGCGTAAATCTTTCTGCCACGTTGGTCCAGCAGTTTCGAGTCCATGCCTGGAGGAGAGGTGCTGAGATGTTTTGGTTGGGCTGAGCAGTCAAGGGCAGTTGTGATGACCATGGAGTCAGCTTTTGCTTGCGGAGTGAGGTGGGAGATCCCTTCCGGGGGAAAGTAGGTTCTATCTGCTTTTCTTGATACTGCAGGGATAGAAGAAGGCTGCTGCCATACAGTGGATACAAGAACCTCATGTGGACCCATCCACGGGGGGAATAGGGAGAGGGTCCACATTAGTAAGGTCTAGATGCTCAGCTAGTCTTTTATGTTGAGGATCTAGTTCCTTTGACAGCCAGCCTGAAGCCTTTTGAATAGTCCATAAGAGCTCCCCAAAAGAAGGGTCCTCTGGGGGGGATTTAGGGGACTGTTTAGGTTGAGGCTCAGTGGGAGAACGGGGTTCTGACTGATCACCGTCTGAGTCCTCGTCTGACTCAGAGGATTCCAGTCTGCTGGGCAGAGAGGGATCTACTCCAATGTCACCCACTGGGAGTGAGCACAAGGCGCGGCCGGAGGGCACTGGACTGGGGGGCAGGGCCCCTAGGAGGAGGGTGCTCCCTTGAGGCTAGGACTGTTTTAGCTCAGTCAGGAGTTGCGTCCTGGCATCCTGCCAGCATGCCAGGATGGCATCACAGTCAATCAGCGGAGGTGGACGAGGCTGAAACCCAGGATACCCAGAGTACGATGGGTAGCTGGGGGGATGCCAGTATGGGTACAGGCAACACGTGAACCCTACTGAAGGGTATCCAGGCGTCGGTCATCCAGACAGCAGATAACCCAGTGTTGGGTAACCTGGCATCAGGTAGCCCGGCGTTGGCAGGTAACCCGGAGTAGGCGGGAAACCCGGCGTCGGTGGCACAAGGCCTGGCGTCGGAAGAGACAAGTCCGGTGGAGGGCCGCCCGGTGGCAGAAAGTGGGGTTCAGGACCTGGGAAACTGCCAGAAGGGCCGGCAGGAAGAGCTGAAGGCCCAGCTGGGGGAGGCGTCGAAGGGCTGCTGGGCAGCGGCAAAGGATCAGGCTAAGGGCCCAAGGGTCCTGAAGGAGGAGGGTCCATGCCTGTAAGTCCTAAGTCCTGTGACGGGTCCCTGGCAAGGAGGGGATCCAGTGGCGGAATAGACCCTGGCGAAGGGGGAGCTCCGGAAGGGACCCCAACAACAGGTTTAGAAGCATTCCCGAAGGAAGAGAAAGGTCAGAAATGGGTGGTGAATCCTTGGGGGTGGAAACCGGCAGGGATGAGCGTTCCTCAACGAACACACTCGTCCTAGAGTCGGGGTCTGCAAGACAGCCCGACGGGAGAGTATTAGCTGCTTTTGCGATTGACAGGGGTACCATCAGCTGACATCACTCGTGACCAGGCTGGCAGTGGTAGGAAGACTGCAGTCAGGCTGATTGGTCAGGGCTGGGCACCTGGGGACAGAGTCGGGGGGGCGGCTTATTGGCGGTGCTACTAGTGGGAGAATGCACAAGGACCCCCGGCTGCCCGCTCACCTTGGCGGGAGGGGGAGAGGGCGTTTAACCCTCCGGCCCAGGAAGAGTGGTACTCACGGTTTTAGAGGAGGATGACGCACTCTAGTTGTCGACCGAATAAAGTCTGGTTCCACCGTGAGAAGACGGGCTTCTCTCCCAATGTTTTTCCTTGTCCTTCTTTTTCTTCTTTTCTGGGGCCGGCGATGATGACCTCTCCCTAAGCTCCTTTGCCATCGAAGCTATCCACTGAGTAAGAAGATGGGCCTCAAGGGTCCGCTTGTGACGGGTCCTGGTGGCCTGGTTAAAGCCCTGACAAACAGCACACTTAACCAAGTTGTGCTTGGGCCCCAGGCAGAGGAGGCAGCAGGAGTGGTTGTCCCCATGCAGGATATGGGTGCCGCATTTGGTGCACTTTTTCTTCAAGCAAGACGACATACACCGCGGGTCATGGAGAAAAAATTAACAGCAGAAGAAGATGATAAAATGTTGAATTAAGGCAGGCGACAGATTTTTATTTATTTTATTTATTTATAAGGTCTAGGATTCCAATACCTTTGAGCCAGGGGCTCTTTTACAAAGGTTCCACATCAGGTTACATTTCAAAACATAAGACATGAAAGTCAGACTACAAATTCAATACATAGGACAAGATTACAAAAGTGTAAGCTAAACAGAGTTACAAAGCATCCGAGAAACAAAACAAGTTTTGGAGGCTAGATTGCAAGGAGATAGCAGATGAGGAGCAGAGAGGATAGAGGACAAGAGAGAGGAAGCGTAGAGGGGGGCTACAGAGGAGGAGCGCAGTCAGAGGTACTGTCATAGACATAACATGGGGAAGTGCATGCTAAGGGGTAACCAAGTGCTAATAGGAGAGAGAACTGCATACGGTTAGGGAAATATTCATGGGGTCAGCTAGTGGAGGCAGTCACAGGAGCTAGAGGTAGTGAGAGAGAGAGGCATAGCCTTGATTTAAATGCACCAAGGTTAGGAGTGGAGATGTAACTGTTTAGACCATTTTGCCCTGTAGGCAAAAGATGTTTGACCTTGCGAGGTACGAAAATGTGGAACCTACAGGAGCTGTGATTTAGACCCCCTGGTTGAGCGGGGATTATTGCTAGGGTGCAGGAGTGCACACACTCCAGGGGGCACAAGGCCCATAGTTATTTTCTTCGCCATGGTGCAGGTTAGGTACTTGATCCAATTGGTGACTTGCAGCCATCCAGTTTGTGCATAGAGGTCGTATGTATGTGTGCGGTGGTCGGATCCAGTGAGAAGTCGGCAGGCCTTATTGAGGGAGGTGGATATGCGTCTAAGAGCGGTAGCGGGGGCAGAGCCATAGATAAGCCCATAGTCAATAATGGAGACAACTGATCTCTGAACGGCGACAGTCAGGGCTTCTGGGGTAAGACGTTGCCTATGCCGGAAGAGAAGGCCGAGGCGAGTATTTGCTGCTTTGGCTACAGAGTCAATGTGGGCACTGTAAGTTAGATGACCGTCTAGAGTGATCCCAAGGTACTTAAATGCTTGAACCTGTTCCAGGGTGACTCCATGTCTGATTTTGATGGATAGGGGGGTGCAGTTTATGCTTGTTATGAGAGCTGCTGAACATCATAGACTTTGTCTTATTATTATTGAGGACCAGATTGTGATTTGAGAACCAATTTTCAACAGATGTGAAGCCAAGCTGAAGGTTGTCTTGTAGAGGCTTAGGATCCTTGTGGGAGGCAAGGATTACAGCATCATCTGCATAGAGGATGATTGTTTTGGAGCAAAAATTTGGAAAGGAGTTCAGGAACAAGCTGAATAGTAGGGGGTCCAGAATGGATTCCTGGGGGACACCTGAGCGAACAAGCCTGGTATCAGAGAGGACATCTGCAATTTTTACTCTTTGAGACCGGTTCTCCAAGTAGCTTTGAACCAGGCAGCGGAGTGGGAGAGCCCAGCTCAGAAGTTGCACAAACAGTAGGCGGTGATGGACAGTGTCGAACGCCTTAGTCAGATCGATAAAGACGGACCCAATTAACTGACCACTGTCCAGTGAGCTGTGAAGAATGCCAGAGAATTCCAGTAGGGCAGATGAGGTGCTATGCCCTTTCCTGAAGCCATGTTGTTGCGAGCACAAGATATTGTATTTGTCCAGGAAATCTGTGAGCTGATCTGCTGCAATACGTTCAAGCGCCTTTTGATTGCTGTTCTACTGCATCTGTCGGACGAACTGGCATGACATCGGGAAAGAACTGGAGGACGGGCACGGAACAGCCCCCTTTTATAATCGAGCGGACGTTGTGTCCCCTGACAATGGGGGAGGGCCCCGCTGATGACTGCTATCTACAAGTTTGCCATGCAAACCTGACGCCAGGGGGCGCAGTCCTATATGTGAAGACCTACTGCAGGAACCCTCTCAAAGTAAGATATATATTTACATCTTTAGTAGCACAACAGTAGACAGTACCAAACTGTCATGCACAACCCCATTTAATGTTCAGTACAGACCTTTTTCAGCTTGTCCAAAAATTGCAGGTTGCTGATCCCCAGTGTAGCAGCAGGTCATGCTCCTCTGTAAGCTCCTTTCCCACAGCAGCTTACCGACCACCTGCCCTCCCTCCAAATGGTACTGTTATCACAGTACATTTAAATATGTAACCAGCCTCCTGACCCACCGCAGAATCAGACTGATTTAAAAAACTGACTCTGGGAATGTAAACATTTTCATAAATTCTCAATTATCCCCCACTGCACCCAACCATGTCCTGCTCGAACGTATGACCTGAAGGTGAAAAGAACTGTATGAATGTGTGAGCTAACTGGCAGCAACACCTTCATGATCATGCAACAATTGCTGCACGATTGTGAAGGTGGTGAAGTTGATCAGCTCACACATTTGTGCAGCCAGTTCAGCTTCAGGTCACACATTCCAGCAGGATGTGTTCAGCAGCAGTTTGACAGCTCATTTCCATTATAAGTCATGCATGAGTGCGGGGGGGGGGGGGAGTAAATATCAGGTACAATAAATGAGAAATAATTAGGCACAACGATACATTCATACAGAAAATCTTGACTCCGCTAGCAGCTGGCTCTGATCTGTATGACCAAGAACAGATCGGTGCATAATAATGCAAGAGCATGCTTTCCTGTCACTAAGCACTGTCGAGTGGTGGCATTTGAAAGGGTGAAAGTCTCTCGGTGCCACTACCGATCACCACTGCTCCCTCCCACTGAAAGCATGGCCGCACGTAATCAGCGTGCTGCCATTATGCCACCCATTCCCCGCCCCCCACTTACTCTCAGCCTCTGGTCCAATATCCTACCCATTTGCTCGCACAGAAAGTAAGCGTGATCTGCAAAGGATCCCAGTAAGTCGCACACTATGACATTCTGAAGTTTGAAACATTCAGTACTTAACTGCCCTGTTAGCAAATGGCACTATGTAATGCCCTGTATGCTGACTGGTTCTGTAATTACTGACAGCACACAGCATCAGGTCTCTAGCTTGCTATTCCTCGCGCTCTCTCCCACCCCCCCTGCTCTCACTTGCTCTGTTGAGAAGTATCGCTGTCACGCTCACTGACTACAGAGCAAATAATTAACCACAAGTAACAATAAGTACATTAATAAAATCATATAATAATTATTCTAGGGAAAAAATACTGAAAATCAAGTACGCATTCATATGAACTACTCACCAACAGCACCACACAGTGGTAAAAAAAAAAAAAAATTCCAACTATGGCTATTTTTTTTTTTTAACAAGATTCAACAAGAACAGTTACATAAGAACTTACCGTAACCACAGATCTTCAAGAGAATCTCTTGCAGTAGGTCACACCTTACAACTATTGCCGTCAGGCACCAGGACCACATGGAAGCTTTTTTGACAGCAGTCTATCTGGAGCTGCCCACAGCGATGCCATCACGTCGGCGTTCCCCTATATAGCTATGGGTAGCCCCATGCCGCCCTCAGTTCCCAACCGGAGACCATCCAGCAAGGATGCACTCCCGAGGGAACACTAGAGAGACTGACCAGAAGGAGCACAGGAAACAGAAGGTTGACCATCCTGGAGGAGAAGTCTTCGAGGATATCTTTTGTGGCAGGTCACACCTTACAAACGAGTCCCAACCAGTACTGCAGAGGAGACCAGATTGGTCGGGTGGGAAAAAAAGGACTTAAGAAAGGAGGCCCTGTAAAACAGCTAGGCAGAAATTTGCCCACCTTCTAGAGGCAATGTCCAACTTGTAGTGCCTAGTGAAAGTGTGGGCAGTACTCCAAGTGGCTGCAGCACAGATCTCAGCTGCAGAAACCCACCTCAAACAGGCAACAAAAGTGGCCATGCCTCTGCTGGAGTGGCCCTTCACAGCCCCAGGAAGTTCCTTACTATACTTCCAGTAAGAGAAAATAATACAGTTGGCCAACCATTTAGACAGACACTGTTCAGAAACTGGTACGCCCTCTTTCCGAGGGATGAACGAAACAAACAACTGTGAGGACTTCCTGCAGTCCCTTGTGCGGTGAACATAATGTCTAAGAATTCAGTGTACATCCAAAGTATGGAGCAATGCTTCTCCTGGACTGGTATGCTCCAGGTAATAAGACAGGCAGGTGGATGGCTTGATTCAGGGTAAACTCAGACACACCTTCGGCAAGAACTTTGGGTTAGTACGCAGACACCCTGTCTTTGTGAAAAATCAAATAAGGTTGCTCACACATTGGCCCTTTTAGCTCCAAAAACCTCTGAGCAGAAGTAATAGCAACTAAAAATAACGCTTTCCATGACAGAAAGCATAACTTGCAAGTCACGGCAGGCTCAAAAGGAGCCAAAGTAAGTTTTTCTAAAACAAAGCTTAAGTCCCACACCGGGACAGGATTATGGATGGGAGGCATCAAGTGCAGGATGCCTTTCACAAATGTATAACCTGGAGTACACTGTGCAGTTCTGGAGACCTTACCTACGTAAGGACATAGACAGGGTAGAGAAGGTTCAGAGGAGGGCAACAAAGATGGTGCATGGATTGCATCACAAGTCCTATGAGGACAGGTTGAAGGCACTGAACATGTACTCCCTGGAGGAGAGGAGGGAGAGAGGGGATATGATAGAGACATACAAGTATCTTGCAGGGAGGAACAGGGTGCAGGAATGCACTATTTTAAGCGAAAAGATGTTCCAGGACTAGAGGCATGGGATGAAGTTGGAGGGAGGGCGATTCAGAGGAAGCGTGAGGAAGAATTTCTTCACAGAACGGGTGGTGGACAAGTGGAACACCCTGCCAGAGGAAGTGGTGGGGGCTGAAACAATCACAGGATTTAAGAATGCATAGGATAGACATAAAGGAATTCTGGAGGTCAAGGGTAAGGGGCAACAGACTTCCTGGAAAACATAAACTGAACTTACAAACTTAAATGGGCAGACTGGGTGGGCCATAGGCCCTTATCTGCCGACACTGTCTATGTATCTATGTATCTATGTATGGGCCAGGTCTAACTTTGCCACTGTACGATCCTCAACGGGCACATGGAAGGCTAATGTGATGGACAAGTGCACCTTTAGGGAAGAGTACTTCAGTCCAGCATCAGACAAAGGCAACAAGTGCTCTAGAATCTGGTTCACCAGGCAGGTGCAGGGGTCCCAAGTGATGGGAAGCCTCCCACAAAGCAAAGTGCTTCCACTTCATAAAATAAAGTCACCCTGGTGGAAGGCTTTCTGGCAGCCACCAGGATGTCAGGCACTCTAGCGGAGACACCAAACCTGGCAATGGCTATGTCTTCTGAAGCCAGGCATGCAGGTGAAGAGACCAGAGGTTCGGATGGACAAGGATTCCCCGTTCCCATGACAGCAAGCCTGGGCACAGGGGGAAGGGTAACTGGAGGCTCCACTGCTAACTGTTGCAACAGAGGAAACCAGATCTGACACAGCCAAAAAGGGGTGACCAGGATCAGTGTGGCACCCTACATTTCGAGCTTGAGCACTCTCTGAAGCAGGGAAGAAAAAATTACTCACCTTAGTAATTGCTTTTCTTCTCATGGAGTCTTGCTATATTAGGACTTATTGCAGTCAGCCTCAGCCTCTGAACTGCCCCGGAGATGAAATGGTTAACTCCAGAGTAATCTGGAGTTCCACAGCGCGAGGGCGCTATTCAAAGCTCTATCTGGGTTGTTTGAACCCAAACTGTCAGGTTCTTTACGAAGCTAAACTAATATAGCAAGTCTGTGTGGAAAAAGCCCTACTCTAGCCATTGGCTACCTACTAGTAGTAGAACAACAGAACACAACAACAAACACATAATAAGAACAAAATTACCTATTATTGTTAGAATAACCCTTGACAATCACTACTAGGCCCCCTCTCCCCAAAAGACTCAAGTCCAGAGAGGGGCCCATCTACACTTAACAAAAAACAGAAATTATCTAGTTCCTAAAACCCAAAAGAAGAAAAAGGGGGGACTAGAAAGCTAAAAAGGCATGACACAGTGCTCGCACCAATTGTCAACCCCATACCCAAGTAGGGATTCTGAGAGGGGTAGGAGGGAGGGTTGTCCTAATATAGCAAGACTCCATGAGAAGAAAAGCAATTACTAAGGTGAGTAATTTTTTCTTCAAACACCATGAAGTCTTGCTTATATTAGGACTTATTGCAGATTATACAGCAGTACCTCCATGGAGGAGGGTCAGAACCTACTTAGGGAATAGGCTCTGAAGCACAGCTGTGCCAAAACGAGCATCTCTCCTGGACTGGACGTCCAGAGAATAATGCTTAGTGAAAGTGTGGACTGTTTTCCAGGTAGCAGCTTGACAGATCTCCAAGATAGGAATATCTCTAGCAGCCGCTAGAGATGCAGCTGTACCCCTGGTGGAATGAGCCCTCAAGCCTGAGGGAGGTTCCTTACCCAGTTTTTGGTAACAGAACTGGATACAAGAGACGATCCACCTAGCAATTGTCCTCCTAGTAGCAGGTCTTCCCTTACCCACATCTCCATAGGTAAGGAAGAGCTGGAGGGATTCAGACCTGTGACCCTGAGTGCGTTCCAAATAGTAGCTAAGAGCTCTTTAACGTCAAACTGTGCAGCCTTCTCTCACCAGAGGAAGAGTGCTCAGTAAAAATACTGGAAGAGAGATGGATTGGTTAAGATGAAAATCTGAAACCACTTTAGGTAAAAACTTTCTGTTAGTCCTGAGGACCACTTTATCCCTGTGGAAAGAAATAAAATCCTTTTCCACTGACAAAGCTTGTAATTCACTTATCGCCTAGCAAAGTGATAGCCACTAGAAAACAGTTTTCCAAGTTAAAAACTTGAGGTCTGCTGAAACCAGGGGCTCAAAGGGGTTGCATTAGCTGGGCAATGCAAACATTCAGGTCCCATGCAGGAGTTGGTTCCAGAAGGAGGGTTAGTATGAAGTAACCCTTGAAAACTTGGAGAACACAGGGTGAGAAGAAAGGGAAACTGGTTTCCCTCATGGAAATAAAAACAGAAACAGCTGCCAAATGAACCTTCAAGGTAGCTGGTTTGAGGCCTAAAGAATTTAAGTGGACCAAATAGTCCAACAAAATAGGCAGGTCAGCAGATTCTGGAATAATCTGCCTCTCAGAACACCAAAATGAGAATCTCTTCCATTTAGAATTATAAGTGGCTCTAGTGGAAGGCTTCCTAGAAGCCTTCAAAATATCCAGGACACCTTGAGAAAGGTGTAAATCGGCAAATTCTAGCTCCTCAAGAACCAGGCCTTGAGGTGGAGGGAATTGAGGTCCGGATACCACACTCTCCCCTGTGCACAGGTCAGCAGGTCGTGGGTCCTGGGCAAGGTCAGGGGAGGGTGAAAAGAGAGGGACAGGAGAAGAGGGTACCAAGGCTGCCTGGCCCAGTCTGGAGCAATCAGAATCACTCTGCAAGGCTGAGTTCTGATTTTCACCAATACCTTGAAGAGGAGGGGAACCGAAGGGAAAGCATAGAGGAACTTTCCTTCCCAATTCAGTTGAAAAGCATCCAGAGGAACTGATCCCAGAACTGGAGGCCTGCAGCAAAACAGAGGAAGTTGGTGGTTGTCTGGGGCTGCAAAGAGATCTATCTGAGGGGTGCCCCACCTGGCAAAGACCGACCCCAGTACTTGAGGGTTCAGAGCCCATCTGATGGCCCTGAGAAATCCTGCTGAGGGCGTCCGCTGGGACATTGTCCTTCCCTGGGAGGTGAACGCTATCAGAGAGGTGTTCAGGGAGTAGGCCAGAGACCACAACTTCATTGCTTCGGTGCACAAGGCTGAAGAGCGAGTGCCCCCTTGCTTGTTGATGTACCACATTGTTGTGGTATTGTCTGTCCTGACTTGAACTACCTTGTTCTGGACAGCTTCCGAAAAAACCTGGAGAGCTAGGAAGACAGCTCTGAGCTCCAGTAGACTGATATGAAGCAGAGATTCCTGAGGGGACCAGACTCCCTGAGTGGAAAGGTCGCCCAGGTGAGCCCCCCAACCCAGCAGGGAAGCGTCCGTGGTGAGGGTGAGGGAATGAAGAACAGGTAGGAATGGGACCCCTGTGGACAGGTTGCTTTGATCCAGCCACCATTGTAGAGCTAGGATCAAGGTCTTGGTCACTGGGACCAGTTTGGTAAGGGGGTCCCTCCTTTGAGACCAATAGGACCTCAAGTGGAACTGAATGTCCCTCATCTGAAATCTCGCTCCTGGCACGACAGCTGTAGAAGCAGCCATGTGCCCTAGGAGTTGTAGAAAGTGCCTTGCTGGTCGAGAGACCTGCAGGGTGAAGGAAGATGCCAGGGCAATGATTTTGTCCACTCTTTCGGAGGGGAGGAATGCCCTGGCTAACTTTGTGTTCAGCTCTGCACCTATAAAAGTTAGTACCTGAACTGGTTCGAGAACTGACTTTGGAACATTCAACAGGAACCCCAGAAAGGTGAGAAGTTCCTGGGTGATTTGCAAGTGGGATTTTACCTGCTCTGGTGACTGACCCGCAATGAGCCAGTCGTCCAAGTAGGGAAACACAGCTACCCCTTGTCTTCTTAGGTGGGCCACTACTACAGCTAGACATTTTGTGAACACTCTTGGTGCAGAAGTGAGTCCAGAAGGCATGCCCTGAACTGGTAGAGGCCAGAGGGCAGTTCGAACCTGAGGTACTTTCGGTGAGAGGCCCTGATTAGGATATGAAAATATGAAGTCCTGGAGGTCCAGGAAGCTAACCAGTCCCCTGGTCTCAAGGATGGCAAAATCATTCCAAAGTTAGCATTCTGAACTTTGGTTTTACAAGATCTTGTTCAGAAATCTTAAATCCCAAGATGGGCATGAGTCTCCTGTCTTTTTTAGGGTCAGGAAATACCTTGAGTACAGACCCTTGCCCTGGTGGCAAGGGACCCTTTCTACTGCTTTGCAGTCTAAAAGAGAAGAAACCTCCGCTTCTTAGTGCAAGGGTTTCTAAAAGACTTGAAGGGGAAAGTGTCTGGCTCTCATCTTGGGAAATTGTTTGAAGCTGAGAACCAGGCCTTGGCTTACCACCTCCAGAACCCATTTGTCCGAGGTTAGGGACAACCAGTTCTGGCAGAAATAAACCAGTCTGCCCCCACCGGTACAGAAGAGTAGCCCAACACCCGTCCAGGTGCCTGCTTGGCAGGAGCAGCTTTAGGCTGGAGAGAGGAGAGGGCCTGCCTGTGCCCGTCTGCCTCTGCCTCTGAAAAATCCCCTCTGCTAAAAGCAGAGGGGATGCCTGAAATTGATAAAAGGCCTATGGAAAAGCCTGCCCCTACCTCTGGGGCATGCCTTTGTGGAGTGGCATGCCTCTCCTTAGCTTGGGCACTTTCGTAAGTAGTTCTGTATTCATCCATCTTTTTCATGTAATTTTCTGTTTGTTCCCAAACAGAGAATTTCCTATGACAGGAAAATCTATAGCTTTGACTGGGTATCTTGGGACAGATTAGTGCATCTGAGCCATGCCAACCTCACGGAGAGCTACAGAGTGGCCATGACCCTAGGAAACATCATTAACATCAACAGCAGCATGAAATTGAACTTTAGAGGGCTTCAATGCCATCAGCAGCCACCTGTCTTAACTCACCAGCCAGCTGGCCTTGAGCCTGTTTGGCCAGCTGCAATATAGTGTCCCATCTAGATTTCTGATATCTAGCCACATAAGCCATATAATTAGCTTGTCTGAGTCCCAAAGAAGCTGCCACATACTGTTTTTTCGCCATGGCATCAATCTTCCTGGAATCTTTATCAGGAGGATGTGAGGCCAGGGAATATTAGCTTGTCACAGGCTGCAGCTTGCAACACCTACGTGACTGCTACACTGCTCAGTAAGGAAGTCTATATTAGGGCCTGATAAAGTATACCTTCTGTCCATTTTTTATCTACAGGAGGGACAGAAAAGGATTTTTTAAATCTTAGTGGTTTGCCTCCTAAATGACTTATGCAAAGGAATAGACAACCTTCTAGACTCTGGAATATCCATCATTTCCACATAATCAGGCTCCTCTTGCTCATCCACAGCCTCTTCTAAGGGAGCTGGAGAGTTTCTGCTACCTTCTTATAAAATCTGAAATGTGAGGAGACTCAGACAACAAAGGGGAGACTCAAAGGGTTTGTCTGGAGAAATGTCCGTTCTATGGCACTTCCAGACCTTCCCAATCACAATTACAATCATCCAAATCCTCCTCCCTCCTGTGGTTCATAAAAATCCTCAACATCATAATCCTGAACCACTGGACCTGAGCAAGACCCCCTTCTTCCAAGCATAGAGGTTGACCAAGTCCCTGAGACAAAGACTGGACAATCTGTATGGCTTTAGCTATTTCTGCAGCAGAAGGAGAGACAAAACTGGACTCCACACTAGCTGATTTCTTTGTCTTTTTACTTTGACTGGTTCCTCAGGACCAGCTTCTTTCTTTTGCCCGAGGAAGTCTCGGCCTGGTCAGAGGGAGACTCCTCTGGTCCAGCCGGAGCTGGACCGGCTGGCCATCCGGTCAGCGGACTCTTTGGCCTCCCCTGCTCCTGAGCCGGCCCAATCTCTTTCCAGGGTGGCTGCAGGGAAATTCTACACACCTGACAGTCTGACAGGAGGTGGTCAGCCCCAGACAATAGACACAGTGGGTGTGTGGGTCAGCCTTGGCAAAGGCTTCCCCACAGAACATCACAGTGTTGAAACCCAGTGGGCCCGGATTTTCTTTGGGTTTCTCAGACGTAATGCCAGCCTATCCAAACTTGCCCTTTTTCCGCCCTGTCAGGACAAGACACCCCTTATCGGTCCCTAACCATGTCACGGGTATTGGAAAAACCTAATAAAATAATAGGTTTTTCTAGGACCGATAAGAACGGTACCTCACTCTAAATGCAAAGAAAATGAGTTTTTAAAATAAAACCGATCTGGGTTCAGAGTGAACCATAATGAGTTTCCACACAGACTTAATTTCTTTTACTTACGGTTACTAGATAGAGCTTCAACCGAAACCGCGGGTAATTTTAATCACTTTATAGGGTTCAAAGAACCCATAAAAATACAATAAACTGAAAATGAACCGAGGTGAAGGAGCTGGTCTCCGGAGCGACTGTTCAGTGAAAGCAGAGTAAAGAATCTAACAGTTTGGGTTCAAACAACCCAGATAGAGCTTTGAATAGTGCCCTCGCGCTGTGGAACTCCAGATTACTCTGGAGTTAACCATTTCATCTCCGGGACAGTTCAGAGGCTTAGGCTGACTGCAATAAGTCCTAATATAAGCAAGACTTCATGGTGTTTGAAAAGGGAGGGAAGGCATAAAGAAACCTCCCTTTCCATGAGAGGGACAATGCATCTCACCAGAAAACTCCAGGCCCTGGATCAAGCAAGCAAAAAAGCGGCAGTTCTGTGTTATGTGGGGACACAAAAAGGTCCAACTCTAGGTGACCCCACCTGTCAAACAGGTCTTCTACCACAGAGGTTAGCAGTTCCCATTCATGCATTCCGGACCACAACCTGCTTAGCTTGTCTGCCAGGACGTTTTGGGCACCTTAAACATGTACGGCTGACAGCCCGAGGTCGTGGTCCAGAGTCCAATACCAAGCCCTCATCACCTCCCGGCACAGGAGGTAAGAGTGGGTGCCCCCTTGCTTGCTGATGTAGTACACTACACTGATGTTGTCCATCTGCATTAGCAGACGGCTCGGGGATAGGTGGCATGGAAAAGCTTGTAGGCCGTATAGGAGAGCTCTCATCTCGAGGACACAGAATGGAGCAAGGCTTCAAGCGAAGTCCATGTCCCATGAGTCTGGTAAGGATCCAGATGTGTAGCCCAGCCTGTTCCCGAAGCATTCGTGGTGAGGATCTGACAAGGGGAAGGAATGAGGAAAGGAACCCCCTTTAGCAAATGGCTGGGTTCCATCCACCACAGGAGAACCTTTTTCACCAGCGACGAGACAGAACCTTCTGCTCCAGGTCGTCAGTTTGCTGATCCCAGTGCACTCTCAAAGTCCACTGAGGGATGTGCATGTGCAGCCACACCAAAGGAACCATGGCAATGGCTGCTGCTATTAGGCCAAGTAGCCACAGATATGTCCTGGTTGTGACATAGCTGATGTTGTATAGTTCCTCGGCCTGCGCTATCAGGCTCTCAGCCCTGTGTGGGGTGCAGAAAGGCAAGGCCCTGGGCCGTGTCCAGTATAGTACCTAAGTACTGGAGACACTGGCCGAGGGACAACACCGACTTGGAGAGACTGACAGTGATTCCTAAATTGTTGAACAATTGCAGGGTACATACCAGAGTCAAAGACTGTTACTCCTGGGACTGAGCTTTGAGTAACCAGTCGTCCAGGCAGTGGAAGATGTAGAAACCCTCCCTCCTGAAGGTTGCTGCCACCACCGCTAGGCATTTGGTGAAGATCTGTGGCACCAAAGACAAGCCAAAGGGAAGGACTCTGAACTGGAAGTACTCCCCCGAAACAGGAACCTGAGGTACTTCCTGTGGGGAAGGCAGACCTTGATGTGCAGGTATGCGTCCTGCATATCCAGGGAACAAATCCAGTCTCCTTTCCAGAGAAAAGGCAACAGAGGCCCGGGAGTGTGACCATCCTGGACTTTTTGTGCTGGATGTAGCAGTTCAGGTTTAACAAGTCCAGGATGGGCCTCGAGTGCCCCGTGGATTTGGAGATGAGGAAGAAATGGAAATAGAACCCCAGGTTCCATTGGCTCTCAAGGACCAGATCTATGGCCTTTTTTCACAGCAGCATATGGACCTCCTCCAGCAACATGGGTATGTGGCCTGCAGGGTAAGTCACAGGCCTTGGGGGAAGATCTGGAGGCATCTCTACAAACTCTAGGGTGTGCCCCTATTCTACGAGCTCCAGTATACAGGTATCTGTGGTGATCTCCCACCACCTGTCTAAATGGAGGGGAGAAGCTACCCCCTTCTAACACTTCCTGGGGCACCAGGTGGAGGGGGTCAGACAAGGAGTCAGGCTGAGGGTGTGCCCGCGACCAGGCCCGCTCCTCCACCTCATGAGGACTTTCTGGTGGTGGAGGAGAGGTAAGGCAGGGCCAAGGCAGCTTTGCGCTCACTGGGCTGCTTGGTGCCAGTCCTAGGCCGATGGGAGGCACGTCGAAAGGGCACCCTCCATCCACTCTTCTGGTTGAGTACGGTAGATGGAGTGAACAGAACGCAAGGTTCTCCCCAAGGCCTGCAGGTCATTGAAAATGTCCTGCTCATCTCCCCCAAGAACTTGTAGCCCCTGGAGGGGGGCATTCAAGATGGACTGTTGGACAACAGCAGCAAAGCCCGACATCCTGAGCAAAGAGTATCACTGCAGGCAAATGTCTACCATGGAGGCCCTGGCTAAGGCATCCAAGGCATCACAGGTGGCCCTCCATAAATGCAGACCCATGTCAGACCCAGAATGAAGGGCCTTGAGCAGCTGCTTCTGGAGACCCTCAAGAAGGGACCGAGCAGCAGACCTGGCCGTTTCCCCAGAGGTCTTTCCGGTACTTAAGCATATGGCCCACATAATTCAGGACCCATACAGCCAGAGTGTAAGAGACAAATACCCTCTTGCCAATAAGGTCAAGCTTTCTGGACTCCTTGTCCGGAGGGAGAGAGCTGAGGTGTTGGGGTCTCTTGGACTGATCATGGGCCACATTAATAACCATGGAATCCACCTGAGGGGGGCCACATGAAAAAGGGCTTCCCAGAAGGGGCCTAGTACTCTTTGTCTGCCTTCCTGAGCATAGGTGGGATCAGGTTAGGCCTGTACCAAGCGGCCATAGTGGTCTCCTCATATGCATCAATCACAGGTGGGATGATAAGAGGAGAGGAGAGGAATCTGGCAAGCCTAGGTAGTGAGACCAATTCCGCCTGGTAATGTCCTGCTCAGCGGACTCGAACCCCATGGTGGCCTGCAGTTGCCACATCACACCAATAAAGGAGGGGCTGTCTGGAGGAGACTGCGTGGTATATTAGGGGGAGTCCTCCCCTGCCAAGGAGACCTGGAGGTGCTACAGGGATTTCTGGCCCCACTTTCCTCGTCTTCCTCATCCATGAGGAGGAAGCCAGGGGGATAATCATCATCATCATCATCATCCCCTGGCTCATAGGGGGCACCGAGGACATGACGAGCGAGAAGGTGTAGGTCTTGACATGTCTGGTGCGATGCCACCAAAGCTGACCGAGAAAGTCCCACCAGTGACGGGGCCTGAGTTGGGACAACCTTCTACACAAGGTCCAGGACAGAGGAGAACAGAGCCTGGATGTCAATGGTCACCGTCGATGGCAGAATGCCCTGCGGCAACACCGGGGGGTACTAAGGTCCTGGCGTCAGAGAGGCATCGGTCGATAGAGAGACCGTCAGCTCGGGGCGGACAAACGGGATGCCCTCCTGCAGATGTGTTGGAACGGTCCACCGCTGGAGAGCGTTCCACATTCCCTGGGTCACTGTCACTAGCTGATCCAGTGGATCAAAGTGCTGTGACCATTGGCTGGCCAGTCCCCATTGAAGGGGACGCATGTACCAGTGGGCCCATCGGACCACGCTGGTGCAGGCCGCCACAAGGCCCAGGAGGCGCAGGAAGTCCCGGGCAGGGCGCGATTGCCCAACCTGAAATGATTGGGAAAAGATGGAAAGAACCTCGGCCCTGTCTGCTGGAAGCCGTGCTCTGGCTCATAGAGAGTTGAGCTCTGCCCCGATGAATTGCATCACCTGCTTTGGCATGAGTTCCGACTTGGCCTCATTGATGAGGAGGCCAACCTGAGAGCAAACCTGGAGGGCCAGATCTCTGGACCGCTCCACCTCCGCTCTGGAGGGGGCTGCAATCAGCCAGTCGTCCAGGTAGGGGTACACCCGGACCCTTCGGCATCGCAGGAATGCTGTCACCACTGCCATGCATTTGGTGAAGACCCTGGGAGCTAGGGAAAGGCCAAAGGGCATGGCCTGGGACTCGTAAAGGGATCCCTCCGCTCTGAAGCGAAGGAATCTTTGGTGGGACGGACGGATTGGGACGTGAAAGAACGCGTCCTGAAGGTCCAGGGAACAGAACCACATGCCTCGTTCCAAGGATGGGATTATCTGAGCAAGAGTGACCATCCTGAAGGTCTGAGACCTTAGGAACCTGTTCAGGTCGTGCAGGTCGAGAATGGGGCACCAGCCCCCCGTCCGTTTTGGGACCAGGAAGTACCTGGACACAAACCCTGGGTCTGGAGGAGGATCCGCCACCTTCCTGATCACCTCTTTTAGGGCAGGGCAGTACTAGCTCGTGGGCCGACAGGAGGCTGCGGACCCCATGGCCCCCCGAGGGGCGACGGCTTGGAAGGGTGGGGCCTGCTCGAACTCCAGAGGCAGGCCCTTTCCTACCACCTCCAACACCCAGCAGTCCTTGGTGATAGCGGACCAGGCGGAAAGGAAGTGGCGGAGCCGTCCTCCCACGGGGGGAACCCAGGGGGGAGTGACGAGGCTGGGGGCGACACCCCTCAACCCGTCACTGGGCAGGCTTGGAGGAGGGACCGGCCAAGGGACCTCCTGGGCCTTTACCTCCCTGCTTCCTATTGGAGGAAGCCACAGGCTTGGGTTTGGGATGCCAAGCGTGAGCCTGCTGGCCCTGGTGCTGTTGGGCCGGATGTGCCGTAGGCGCAGAAGGGCGAAAGGACTTGTGCTGCTGCTGTCGGAGGCCTTTGTCCTTCTGGGCGGAGGTGACTGAGTCCAGAGTGGCATTGGACTTTTCGATCCGCTGGAGGTGACCTTCCACTCTAGGGCCGAAGAGGTCGGTCCCCAGGAAGGGGACATCCGCCAATTTGTGCTGGGTATCCGCCATGCTCGGCAGCACGTGGCTGCAACCGATCTGGCACAGGAGTCTCCTATGTCCAGAGCTGTTTGGAGCTGCTGCTTAGCCACTGCCCTACCCTGGTCCCACACCTGCCGGACCGTGGTCTGCAGGTTGGCCGGGAGATGAGGGATCACCTCATCCAGGGAGCCCATGAAGGCGTGGGAGAAGTGTGCCATCAGTACGGCCGAGCTGGCCTGGTGGATGCAGCATACACCTTGCGCCCGGCGTAGTCCAGCTTTTTGGACTCCTTGTCGGGGGGGCTTGTCCACGTCCCTAGCATTCCCGGAATGCCGGAAAACGCTGTCAGTGACCAACCCCTCGGCAGAGTGGTGTTCCGAAAAACCGGGCAAAGAGCCGGTAGGGATCGCATACTTCCTGGCCATCCTGGCTGAAGGCACAGGGCAGGAAGCAGGCCTGTGCCAAAGCCCCTAAGGCTGGACCACAATGGCTTCAGCCACCGGAAAGCCTCGGGTGAGATCCCTTGGTCCAGTATCTCCGTCAGGGATGACATGGCCCATTGGATACGGGCTCGAGCTGCATCCCGGTGGACTCCAAGATGAGCCGAAGCAAACCCACGAAGGACGATGGGCCTTCGTCCAACGACTGGCCCCTGGAGGACTCCAGGTCAACGGGCCTGGAGAACAGGGAGGAGTCGTCGTTGGACTTGGGAGGAGTCTGCGAAGAGCTGCCTGGGGCCTGAGCCACCCTCCACCTGCCGAGGACGGTCGGGAGTGAGGGTGACTGACAACCTGTGGGGCAGGCCTTGACCCGAGTGACAGTCCTTGGTCGGCACCCCCCGATTTCGGTTGTGGAGGCGGTGGTTCCACCTCAAACGGTGGGGCAGCTGGTTTCGGCCGAACAACCGGCCCAGGCTTGGGCACCTCGACTACAGCAAGGGGTTGTTTCGGCCGCTCGGGTGACAGCCACCTGATGGCCGGGGAAGGCGACGGCGTTGACTTGTTTCCAGACAGAAGTAACTGCTGCCACATCAGGTCCTCGTAGCGTTGACGCAATCTGCGCCAAAGCCTCTCCTCTTCCGTGGAGGAGGACGAGGACGAGCGGTGGTGCCGCTTACCTCGGTGCCGAGACCGAGACCGCTGATGTCGGCGGGATCGGCTGGACCGAGACGAAGTCCGAGACCGAGATCCTCGGTGTTTCCGAGGCGGGTCTGGGAAGGAGGGGACACCCGCTCTTCCCTCGGCTTGAAGCCTAACCAGGGACTGCTGCACGAGGTGCAGGCAGATCCTCGGTCTCCACCAGGGAACCGGTGAAGAAGGGTTGTCGGCCTCACCAGTTGACAGCCCGTCCGACGGGTCGAGAAAAATCTCGACCGCATCGACGGGTGTCTTGGCCGGCTGGCCTGACAGGGACGCTGTGAAGCCAGCGGCCTTAGCCGCAACCTCGACCGAAGTCGACAGTCGACTGTCCGGGGAAGGAGACCTCTCCCGCTCCCACGAACGCCGATGATGGGACTTACCCTTTGTGTCCTTCTTTTTGGACCGAGAGGAATCCCGATGGCCCCTCTCCCTTCGTGGAAAGGGATTGGCAAAGCTCCTTGAAAGAAGCTGAATATGAGGTTCCCAGTGAGAGCGGGATAAATGCCGCGACCGAGGAAGAGGAAGATGCAGCCTGGGCCACCTCCTCCTTGAGGGCGATCATCTGCTCGAGTTGCTTAGCCGGGCCAGCCACTGCGGTAACTGCCCAACGGGCCTCCTTCAAATTAACCGGCGGGTAGCGCTTCTCGGGGCGCCCAAGCTGTAACTGGGCAGCGCAATCCTCCAGGGCGTTGGCGAAAATGAGCAACAGGGCGTTGGCGAAAATGAGCAGCATGACTCGCAGGCCTGCGGGTCGTGTTCAAGGTCGAGGCACTAGACGCATGTGGAGTGCGGGTCCGTCCTGGACATCATCTGCCCACAACGGCACCACTGAAATCCGGGAGTTGATTTGTCCATCGCAGCCGCGAGGGAGAAAGATGACCGAAGTCTTGAAAATTTTAAAATGAGTTTCGGGCGAACCGAAGAGTTAGAATCCAGTCTATCACGCAGAGCGTTAAGGAGGTAACCTGAGCTTCCAAGCTGTAAGGAAGATCTGGCGTCATGGGGTGAAGCCGAGAGTTTTACCACCCGGGTGGGTGGGAGGAGCCAGCTTGAAGACCTTCCTGCAAGATTTAAAGCAGCAAGGAACCTGCCAGACAGTGTGGATGAGCAAGATATCCATGTCCCTAGAACAGATTTTTTCTAAGGGACAAATATCTGCTTTGATGTGAAAGTCCTTAGTAATAAAGAATGGAACGGCATAAAGATCATTCGTTGGCAATTTTGTGTAATTAAAGTTCTGCTGCTGCTGACTGCAAATGTTTTACTGGCAGCTGAAGTCCCTCTAAAAGACATCACAATGGTGTGATACATAAAGTACTATTGTGCTTGTCCTGCTGCACTGAGAAACTGTTAGTTCAAATACTAGCATTGCTTATTGGATAGGCATTTGACTTTACTGCAAAAAAAGTGAGCCTCTGGATTGTGATGCTTCAGCCCAGTTGGTCGCTGCTTGAAGCACCTGTGTGCACCCCCCCTCCCCATCCCCCATGTCCGGAGTTCAAGCTAATATACTGCAAGGAAAAGTAAAGTTACGTAAGAACTTACCGTAACAGTAGATCTTTGAGAGAAGCCCCTGCAGCAGATAACTATATGTAGAACTGACGCCACCTGGTGACAGGATCATGACAACACTCTTCTAGCAGTACCTAAGGGACTGTCCTCCTGACGTCGGCTCCACCCCCCACGTCCCATCCAGCATATAGGAGGCGAAGGTCCCCTCATGCTCCAGTTCTTGTATGTCGGAAATGGCAGATTTTGGCAGAGCCGCTGTGTGAGACAAAGAAAAAAACGGTCCGCACTCCCCTCACAAAACAAAAGGAAGTCAGCATGGCCAATGCTGGTAGAGCCTAATCCTTGGGGGACAGAGGGAGGGAAAGTTGAACCGGCTGCAAGGGCTCCTCTTGAATATCTACTGTTACGGTAAGTTCTTACGTAACTATACTATCTTACTTTGAGAGGAAGCTCTTGCAGCAGGTAATTACATGTAGGACTGATTTTCAAGCAGTATAAAACTAAAGACAACTACTTGGGAGGCGGAAATGGAAAGGCAAGGTACAGAATGCCAGGGAGAATCCCTCAAGAGATCAAGCCCTGCAAGGCCGAAACCAGCTCTGTGTCTGGAGGCTATATCCAGACTGTAATGACTGACGAAGGTATGAACCCTGTGCCAGATAGCTGCAGCACAAATGTCCGCTTCTGATACCCTCTCGAGAGCTGCGAATGACGTCACTACTGTTCTAGTGGAGTGAGCCTTGACCGGGCCCAAGAGGGCTTTGCCTTGTTTTTGGTACCAGAAAGTGATGCAATTCACCAACCAACACGAAAGCATCGGTTTGGTGACTGGGCAGCCTAAGGACCTGGAAGCGAAAGACAGAAATAACTGATCAGATTTCCTGACCACCTTGGTCCTGGACAAAATCGCAGAGCTCGATGAACATCCAGGGTGTGGAGAAGAGCCTCCCTTTTATTAGAATAATCTGGGTAGTACACAGGGAGCTGAACCGCCTGGTTCAAAGTAAGCTCCGACACCACCTTAGGTAAAAACTTAGGATTAGTGCACAGGTCTACCCTATCCTTGTGAAAAATTAGGTAAGGTTCCTTACACATGAGTGCCTGAAGCTCAGAAATCCTCCGTGCAGAAGTAACAGCAACTAAAAACAATGTTTTCCAAGAGTGAAAATGCAGCTCACAATCCATGGCTGGCTCAAAGGGAAGGAGTGTCAGTTTCTCAAACACAAAAAGGGGGCCTGACGCACAAGATGCTTCTCAGAAAGGCTTTGGACACATCCAATTGAGCCACCGATCTGCCTTGGACAGGGGCATGGTGGGCAGAAAGAGTGGCCAGGTGTACCTTAATGGAGGCATAACCTAAACCTGACTCCGATAGGGTAAGCAGGTACTCCAGAATTGTATTGATCAGACAGACCAATGAATCCAAATGTCTTCGCTGTGGCCCACAGACAGAAACATTTCCATTTCATAGTATAAGCAGCTCTCGTGGAGGGTTTCTTCGCCTCCACCAAGACTTGCACCACCTTATCAGAGACTCCGAACCTAAGCTTGGCTAGGACCTGAGAAGCCAGGCATGCAGGTGGAGGGAACGCAGGTTCAGGTGAACCAGGGACCCACTGTCCTGAGAGAGAAGACGGGTTGAGACTGGCAAGGGTACAGGAGGTTCCGCCAAAAGACGCTGTAGCAAGGGGAACAATATCTGACGAGGCCACAGCGGAGTGATCAGGATCATACTAGTTCCTTCTGATTGCGCTTTGAGGATAACCCTCTGCAGAAGCGGAAAGGGAGGGAAGGCGTAAAGGAACCTCCCTTTCCAAGAGAGGGACAACACGTCTAGTCAAAAAAAACACCAGGCCCTGGATCTAGCAAGCAGAAACTGGGCAGTTTTACATTGGATCGAGACGCAAAAAGGTCCAGAATTGGAGTCCCCCATCTGGCAAATAGATCATCGGCCACAGTTTGAAGAAGGAACCATTCGTGTGCCTGTGACCCCGACCTGCTGAGAGCGTCCGCTAATTCGTTCTGGATCTCCGGAACATGAATAGCGGAAATGGTCAGTTGAGTGGTGGCCAAATCCCAAATTTTCATGGCCTCTTGACAGAGAGGATAGGAGTGGGTACCTCCTTGTTTGTTGATGTAAAAGACCACCAAAGTGTTGTCTGTTTGGATGAGAAGGTGACCCAGAAAGACTACCGAGTCCAATGCCTGTGGCGCATAAAGGACTGCTCTCAACTCGAGAACATTTATGTGGAGACGCTCCTCCGACAGGGACCAAGAACTTTGTGTCCTGTGACACCTAAGTGCGTGCCCCATCCCATATTTGAAGCATCCGTGGACATTGTCTGCGTAAGGGATCCCTGCTGAAAAGGAACTCCCTCCAGGAGCTTCAAGGATGACACCCACCAATGAAGTTCCTGGCGGACTGGCTCCATGACTCTGACCCGCGCATTGAGGTCGTCCAGATTTTGGTCCCACTGGACCTTGATGGTCCACTGAATTGTTCTCATCCACAATCTTGCAAAGGGAACGGAGACTATGGCTGCTGCCATGTGGCCTAGCAACTGAAGCAGTAGTCTGGTGGGTACCAAAGAGGCTGAAAAGATGAGGCCAGCTAGAGCCCGAATGCACTCCACCTGGTCTGCTGGTAGGAACACTTTCCCTTAAACAGTGTTCAATAATACCCATATGAACTGCAGATTTTGAGTGGGAGTCAGAAATGATTTGTCGGGATTCATCGTAACGCCCAGATGCGGACACAGGGCGAGGGTGTCCCGAATCGTTTCTTGAAGGCGATCCCTGGAGGGAGCCAGAAGGAGCCAATCATCCAGGTAGGGGAACACAAAGTGGCCCATCCTGCACGGTGCTGCGGTGACCACTGCCATGCACTTCGTGAAGACTCTTGGGGCCAAGGAGTGATCAAAGGGAAGGACTCAAAACTGAAAGTGTCTTCCTTCGAATCTGAACCTCAGGAACGTTGTGTGTCCCTTGGCGATATGGATAAGCAGATATGCATTTTGCATGTCCATAGACGCCAACTAATCTCCTCCAGAGATCATGGGAAGGAGACTGGGGAGGGAGACCATCCTGAATCTGTTGTAGGAAACCCACAGATTCAGATCGCTGAGGTCCAAGATGGGTCGAAGTCCCTGTCTTCTTCAGAACCAGGAAGTGGTGGGAATAAAAGCCTGAGTATCTGCCGGAGGGACGGGTTCTATGGCCCTTTTGGCTAACACAGCCCGAATCTCCTGTCGTTTTTGATCTCTGTGTCCCCTTGGGTGGTGGGATGGGGGGTGGTCTGTCCATGGGAAGTTCTTCGAACTCGATGGAATGCATGTATGCCACGAGCTCGAGGACCCACTAGTCAGAGGTCACTTCTCTCCACACTTCTGTGTACAGAGAAAAGCTGCCTCCCACCTGTTCTCCTGACGGGACGTCATGGAAAGGAGAGTCGCCTGGATAATAAGGCATTTGGAGGAGGGGGAAAGGCAGCTGGTGCTGGTTTCACCTGTCAAGAGGTGGAGGCCGAGGAGCCATTGGTTCCGCCTCTTCGACCGAAGCCTCCCCGCTGAGGCTGTGGCTGAAAGCGGGGTTGCTGAGGCTGGTGCCCCCCTCGGCCACGAAAAATGGTACCTACGAAACTGTCCCCGTTTCCGGCAGTACATAGACTACACAGTACGGAAAGCCTTACCAGAGTTTTGTAACTTGGAGATGATCTTCTTTGACTCTTCTCCGAAGAGAATGAAGCCTCTAATGGGGAAGTCCAGAAGGTTCGACTGAACATCTGGTGCGAACCCTGAAACCCAGAGCCAGGAGTGACGCCACAGACAAATGCCTGTGGCAGCCGCCCTTGCAGATGTGTCCGCAGAGTCGTATGCAGACCTCAAAACATGCATACCAACATCCAAGCCCATCTGAAGCAATTTTGCAAGCTCTGCCTTTTGCAGGCAGTCGGGCATGCCTTGAAGGATGTCCAGCCCTTGTTCCCAGAGGGCGTTCTGGAACTGGGCCATGTGGGTCAGGAAGTTGAGGCTCCTGATGCTGCAAGTGGCAGATGTGTACACCTTTCTGCCCAATGAATCCAGCTGCTTAGACTCCCTGTCAGGCGGCTGGGTGCTCAGGTGTTTGGGCCTCTGTGAACAATTGTGAGACACCAAAATGACCACCGAATCTGTGGCTGGTTGTTTGGCCAGAAAGGGATGGTCCTTAGGCACCTGGTAGAGATGACCCACTTCCTTGGGGACCGCGGAGGATGTATGTGGACACCTTCAGGTGGCTTGGGTAACATCCTGGAAGGTGTCAACCACAGGTGGGATGACCAAGGGCTTGGGGTCCTTTTTGGCGTAGATATTTTGCCAACTTCAAGTGCTCTGGGTCAAGGGCCTCCATAAAACTGGGGTCATCCCACAGAGATTTTGGTTGATCCTCCATATCTCCGGGCAGAGACTCTACCTCGGAAGTGGGAGGAGAGGAGAGGAGTCAAGAGTCGACATATGTGTCTGAAGAGGTGGGGGAAGGAGAGTGTCATCTCCTTCACTTGTGCCTACGTCAGTCAGTCGAGGCAGAATGGGAACAGCTCCTAGAATGAGACCGTCTGTGCCTGTGCTTCTTCGGATGCTTTCTAGGACTGTGAGATGAATGGGGTCTCCCAGTATCTTCATCAGGAGGCTGTGGGGTCTCTTTATCCTTTGGCGGAGGCTCAGGAACCGAATCAGGTTGAGGACAGGGAGCTGGGCCCGGTTTGGGGAACAGGTCTGGTTTCATGGTCTCCCACCAGTTGGAAAAGAGCTCCTTAACCAGGGACATATCTAGCCTGGAAGAGCTGGGAGCTGGGTTACACATCAGTGTCCCAGTACTGGCATCGGTACCGGTGTCGGGCTGTTCCGGCGTAGGCCGAATGGGTGACGACGGTGGGGCCTCGTCTTATAGGCCGTTGTCAGGTGAGAATGCCTGATGGACCGGCGTCCGCTCTTTAGACGATGGAGTGATGTTGGAGCTCGTGTCAGGTTTGGCCGGAGTCGCTGGTGTCGGGGTAACCTTAGCCAGTGGGTTGGCAGCCGGAGTACCAGCAGCACGGTCTGAGGCTGGCTTGTGCGTCTTATCCGACGGACGCCCTTCTGAAGGAGGCTGAGGGCAGTCAGAGTACTTGAGTGTCTTGAACAAAAGATGCTGTTCTAATGCCAGAGGCTGACGGTGGTCGGAGAACTTATGTTTTGGAGGCAAGGATGAAGCCTGACCAGAAGGAGGCCCAGAGGACTTTATCCCTTCCCAGGAGTCGGCACCAGAGACAGACGCCGAGCGGGAGGGAGTCTTACCTGGGTCCGCGGATCTCCCCGATGACGCCGGGGGAGGATGGACCTTGATCGGCTGAAGAGAAGCCGAAGAGCCGGTGGGCTTGGAGAGAGAGGCCGAACCAGTCATGGGAATGGCTGACTTCCGGGTCATCAGTTGAGACTCATGGTCCGAAGAGCCTGATCTAGAGGCCACGTGCGATCTGGAGGACTGGGACCTCGAGTGGGATCTCTCCCATTCCTTGCACTTCTCTCAATGCTCCTTCTTGTGGTACTTTTTCCTAGCAGGCGAGCGATCAGGGGTATCCCCTCCGGATGAAGATTCTTGCTGCATGTCGGCCAACTGTTGTTGTGCAAGCAAGGCTTGAAGTGATTTTTGGCATCTTATGTGGGTCCTGCTGTTAAAGGCCTGGCAGTGGAAGCAGGCACCGATGTCGTGGTCTGGGTCCAAGCAGAAGAGACAGGTGGAGTGACCGTCCTTGTGACGGGGATATGACGCCTGCAGGACCACTTACTGGTGTACCCCGTCGCTGGAGTGGACATACAGAAAATTAATTCGAATTTTAAGAGAAAAAGATAAACTAGAGGTAAGCTGTGATTGGTACTGGCGAACAGCTAGCCGAGAGCCACCTAACACGTGCGACGCCGGGAAAGAACTGGAGCACGGGGGGACCATCGCCTCTTACTGGATGGGACGTCGGGGATGGAGCCAACATCAGGAGGGTGGTCCCCTTAGGTACTGCTAGAAGAGTTTTGCCGTGATCCTGATGCCAGATGGCACCAGTCCTACATGTAATTACCTGCTGCAAGAGCTTCCTCTCAAATTAAGATTCCATGTTCCCACAATGGGAGAATTTGCAACAGCAGCACTGCACTGCAAATAACAGTAAGTGACACTATGGGTTCCGAGTACTAAATACAAAAAGACAGAGTAGAGGCAGGGAAATAAGAAGCTAAATAAAACTCCTTACCTCTCTGTAGTGTTTGATGAACATCTTTCTTCTTACAACCTCAACAACAGCTAAGCAATACATCTGAGGCACTGTACTTAGAGCCTCAACAACCCGTACTCTCTGTAGCAGCTCTGTTAAAAGACGAAGCAAGGTCTGTAGCTTCTCACCATCTTGATCAGCATGAAGCATCACATAGCAACACCACCTATTAAAAGGGAAAAAAACTTTTTTTTTCTCAAAGGTTCCATTGCTGTTTTACCATCTGATTACAAACAATATGATCAGTCATTTAATGTTTCAATCTTTTCTGTAAACACAGTTCTCCAATTTTCAGAAGTATTTTATTTATACAGTACTGTACGATCAATTGCATTTGCATATCTGATAACCATCTGTAATAAATATATATTATCTGACTAATATCTACATATCTATGTAAAATGGGTAAGAAAAATCTGTGAAAATCCAGTCTCCTGATTAGATGAAACACACCACATGACCATGCATTATTCCACAACTGCATGCCTGCACTTCTTTATATCCCGCGGAACCTTCTGGACATTTCATAAAACAGATAATCCACTGCAGGGTGTGTGGTCGTCTTCTGATATACGTACGCCTTGGGTGGCTGAGCACACTCGGCCTGCAGTCTTGTGCCTCAAAACACACCCAATGCCTGCATATAACAGAGCATGACTGCACACCCTGTAGTGGATTACTTGTTTTATATGTATGTATGTTATGGGGCACAGTAGTGCCCCTATAGTTAGGGTTGAGCAGGGTGTTCAATGTTAAACCCTTAAATTTGCACCTTAATAGCTCTGACAGCATTTGACAAAATTAGCTGACATTTTTCATGCTGTCTAGGAGGCAGGTCTAAATCTGTGGAAAGTTTAGTGACGCCAGCTTGTGCTGTTTCTGAGATCCGCATAAGTAATTTCACTGTAAATGTCTAATTTTTTCCCCATACTTAACATGGGATATGGGTTTGCTCTCATGTACAGCCTAAGTGGAATGGATGTTTTTTCCCAAAACTTTCAGGGTAGAAGGGTGCTGTGCCAAGGTAGCGCCTCTAGAAGGTTTGGTGAAAAAATATTAAACGGTCCCAGAGTTTTAAAAATCTGAAGTTTTTTTTTTTTGTTGTTCTGAGCATGCTCTGTAGGGTTTTGGGATAACATTCTTCTAGGACACTAAAAATTGTGTCATAAGACCATTTTTGTTTTCTTACCACTTGATTTTCTCACAGCACCAGAAATATTTTTTTTGTGCTGTATTGTTTCTTGTTTTTATCCCCTTGAATTAAAATACATGGAAAATAAAACAGCGCGATTTTAAAAAACACCTGAACCTAGCTAAACAGGACCAGTTTAGTTAGATTCTGATTTTTTTTTTTAAAGGAGACTTACTGGCAGACATGAAGCCCCGATCGCTGTACAGATTGGGGCTTCAGTAGACAGATCTCCCCGGCAGAGACAATATACACCAAAGTGCTAATTTATCTGAACACTCGTAAAAACTGCAAACAAGCTCCCCACCAGCCGGCACCTTCTAACACTGCACCGCTCACCCCCCGAGATCGCGCTGCTAAAACTGCTAGATGATAACACGCCTTTGCGCCTTCCTCTATGGCGCCCTTTTGTACGGAGATTTAATAATCTTCAAAACCGCCATCACAGAGGCAACAAGCCTTTGTGTGAAGCAAATAAACAAATCAAAACAAATGCAAAAAACACTATGGTTCTCAAAAGAAGTGGCGGGGAAGGTAAGGGAGAAAAAGACAGCATTCAGGAAGTATAAGGAAACACAGAAGGAGCAGGACAGAGAACTGTATCAGTTAAAGCAGAAGGAAGCAGGGAAGGCAGTCAGAATAGCAAAGGCCCAAACCGAGGAAAAGATAGCCAACTCGATTAAGAAGGGGGATAAAACCTTTTATAGGTACATTAAGGAGCAAAAGAAAAAGACTAAAACATGAGGATACTGAGGCTAGAACAAAAGAGGAAGGTGGTTGGGCAGAGAGCAACAGTGAAAAAGCAGGATACTGAATGAATACTTCTGCTCAGTATTCACAATGGAAAAGCAGGGGAAGATACCTAATCCAGTCAATAGAAGCACTCTGGATAGGCGGGTTGATATCAGTCCTTTCACAAAAGAAAGGGTTCTGAAAGAACCCTTAAAACTGAAGGTGGATAAAGCAATGGGGCCTGATGGAATTCACCCCAGAATTCTAAAAAAACTAAGGGAAGAACTAGTAACACCACTGACTACCCCTTTTAATAAATCATGGGGATGGTGTGGTACCTGAGGATTGGAGGAGGGCAGATGTGATCAGATGTGATTCCCCTTCATAAAAGTGGGAGCAAGACAGAGGCAGGAAACTATAGACCTGTTAGTTTGACCTCAGTGGTAGGAAAATTGATGGAATCACTTCTGAAGGAAAGAACCGTTGAGTACCTAGAGGCTAGTGGGGCACAGGACCCAAGGTAGCATGGATTCACAGCAGGAAGGTCATGTCAGGCAAATCTAATTGATTTCTTTGACTGGGTGACCAAAGTAGTAGACCAGGGAGGGGCTGTGGACATGGCCTACCTAGACTTTAGCAAGGCATTTGACACAGTCCCGCACAAAAGATTAATAAACAAATTAGCTAGCCTGGGAGTGGGTCCCAGGGTGACAGCCTGGGTAAAACACTGGCTGAACAACAGGACAGAGCGGGTAATAGTAAATGGAGTCCACAGTGAAGAAAGCGGGGTTACTAGTGGGGTACCGCAGGGTTCAGTATTGGGGCCAGTCCTTTTTAATGTCTTTATAAGTGACACTGCAGAGGGACTGGAAGGGAAAGTATGTGTCTTTGCAGATGACACAAAGATCTGCAACAGGGTTGATACACAAGGTGGGGTGGAAAGGATGAGAAGGGACTTGGCAAGGTTGGAGGAATGGTCAGATGTACGGCAGCTTAGATTCAATGTAAAGAAGTGCAAAGTAATATACCTGGGAAATAAAAATCCAGGGGAAGAGTACACAATGGGGGGTGAGATACTGACAACAACAAAAATGGAAAGGGACCTGGGGTAGTCATATCAGACGACCTAAAGGTGGGCAAGCAATGTAAGAAGTCAGTAAGAAGGGCTGGGGGGATACAGGGATGCACAGGGAGAGGCATCACCAGTAGAAAACAGGAAGTTGTTGGCCCTCTGTATAGGCAATTGGTAAGACCACATCTGGAGTACTGTGTACAGTTCTGGAGACCCCATCTCCACAAATACATAGACAGGGTGGAGGCTGTCCAGAGGAGGGCAACCAAAATGGCGCAGGGTCTGCACCAGAAGACATATGAAGAAAGAGTAAAGGAGCTTAAGATGTATAGCCTTGAGGAAAGGAGGGAGAGGAGGAGTGGGGGGCATGATAGAAACTTTCAAATACCTCAAGGGAATCAACAAAGTCCAAGAGGGTAGCATCTTTCAGAAAAAGAGATGTGCAAGAACAAGGGGGCACAATTTGAAGATAGAGTGGGGATGGCTCAGAGGTAATGTGAGGAAGTATTTCATCACAGAGAGGGTTGTAGAAGCATGGAACGGCCTTTCTAAAGAGACTGTAGATTCAAAAACAGTGGGGGAATTCAAGAATACATGGGACAGACATAAGGCAATTCTAGTGGGGGGTAGAAGAAAGTAGGCTTAGGCTATTGGTTAACTAGGAGCTGCAGCTTATCCGTTAGGTAGGGAAATGGGCAGACTAGGTGGACCAAGCAGTCCTTATCTGCCATCAAATTCTATGTTCCTGTAAAAAACTTCCTGTTTTTTACTGGTGATGCCTCTCCCTATGAATCCCAGTATCCCCCCAGCCCTCCTTACCGCCTTCTCACATTGCTGGCCCACCTTTAGGTGCCAAGTCCCTGGACTGCTCCACAGCCTCCTTGGATGGTTCAGCTATCAGCCAATCGTCCAGGTAGGGGTAGATTGTAACCCCTCGGCACCTCAGGAATTCTGCCACCACTACAATACACTTGGTGAAGACCCTGGGAGCCGAAGAAAGGCCAAAAGGTATGACCTGGAACTCATAAAGAACCTCCTCTGTACAGAACTAGAGGTATCACCAGTGGGACAGATGAGACTGGAATGTGGACTAAGGTGCCCTGGAGATCCATGGAGCAGAACCACATGCCCTGCTCCAGAGATGGAATTATTTGGTTTAGAGTGACCATCCTGAACTTGTGCTTCCTTAGAAACTGGTTCAGATCATGAAGATCCAGTATGGGATGCCACCCCCCCACCCCCATCCATTTTGGAACCAGGAAGTACCTGCATACAAAGCCTTGACCTACTATGGAGTATGGGACACGGGCTACGACTCATTTTTCAAAGAGTAGAGCAACATCCTCCCTGAGGGTGGACAGCGTGTCCTGCGACATACAGACTCCCTTGGTGCATAGGGTCAGTATGGCGGAAGTGCACCAAAGTCTAGAGGCAACCCTCTGCCCACCACATCAAGCGCCCATTTGTCCAAGGCAATGACAAACAAGTTGTTCCAGAAATGGCGAAGCCGACCCTCCATGGGGACCTGAGGCAGGGGCTGGGTGGGAGGAGATAAGACACCCCCCAATTCCTCACTGGGCAGCCTTGGAGAGGACGTCATCACTGGCTGCCAGAGAGGCACCACTACTCCTACCCTCACTCTTTTTAATTCCCTGACCAGCAAAATTGATATTGGGGCACCAAACCTAGGACTGCCCTTGCTGGGGATGCTGCTTTGGCTGCTGTGGCTGAAAGGACCAAAACTAAAAGGGTGTCTTTTCTGACTTCTGTCCTTTCTCATCCTTCTGTGAGGAAGACACAAAATCGGAGGCAGCACTGGACTTCTCAATCCTTGACAGATGCCCCTCCACCCCGAGCCGAAAAGATCAATGCCCAAGAAGGGAACATTAGTCAATTTGTGCTGGGTGTCCGCCATGAAGGTGGAGAGCCACAACCAGGCCCTGTGCCGCATCACGACGGCCACTGCAATGAAAAAGGCACAAGAGGTGCTGACGTTCAAGGCCATCTGGAGCTGGTGTTTAGTCAGAGCATGACTCTGGTCTCTGACCATATTGACCACCATCTGCAAGTCAACAGATAGACAAGGGAGGATATGGTCTAACACTCCCATCAGGGACTGACCGAAACTAACCATTATCAGGGCGCAGCTCGACTAATGGAGAGACCCAGGAAGAATGCAACATACACCTTTTTTGCTGTGTGGTCAAGCTTTTTAGATTCCTCATCAATGTCCATGTACCCAACATTGCTGGTTTTCCAGAAAATTAAAGCCAGACACCTAACCCTCAGCCAAGGGGTGGTCAGAGAAACCAGACAAAGTGCCAGTAGGGACTGCATACGTAAGGACCACATGGGCCAAGGGTGCCACGCAAGATGTCGGATGCTACCAAAGCTCCAGAGTCAGTCATAAGATGGCCTTGGCCATGGGAATGCAACCCCTGGGGAACTGTCCCTGTCCAAACTTTCAGTGAACAGACACTTGGCCCTTTTCTGAACTGGCTCCAGACGGAGCTCCATGGACTCAGATATGAATCTTAGAAGAGCCCCCCAAAAAACGGCCGGTGGTTGGTAGTCAGTTCCTTAACCGATTCATGGTCAAACTCATGGGTCCTCGAGGACTGCATAGAGGACCAATCGGAGTTGTACAAGGATTACTCGAACATGGCCTTCAGCCTTTTTTTCACCGCACACTTCTAGGGGTTCATCCGAGTGAGTGATTTCCACAGAAATCCAGCCTGGAAAGCCGATACCCAGATGGGAGTCTTTGGTAGGGGCCCGCCGCAACAGCTGTTGTGGTGGCGGTTCTACCCAGATTGGGGAACAGATGGGTGTCAGCTACACTCATCTCAGCAGGATCGTAATGGGCCACACTGCTGGCAAATGGGATCGCCAGGGTTAAGGGTCGAGTCCTACCCTGCCAAAGCAAGGCCCACTGTTGCCACAGCATCTCCTTGTAGCGCCATCACATCCTACCGTGGAGACTCTCTTCGTCAGACGAGGAGGAGGACTAGGAATGCCTCCAGCAGTGCCTCCCAGATGACTAAGATCTGGAGTATGAGGAGTTCCTCAACCAAGATCTCGACCGAGACCTGGACTTCAACTAATGATATGGCTGTCAACAGTAAGGAGAGGCAGGCAGAGGGTCATTGTACAGAACCAGAGGTAAGAAGGGAAAGGGGAGACATAATAGAAACATACAAATACCTCACAGGTATGAAAAAACCACAGGAGGGGAGCGTTTTCCATAGAAAGAGAAGCTCAAGGACAAAGGGTCATTATATGAAGCTTGGGTGAGAGGCTTAGGGGAAATGTGAGGAAGTTCTTATTGATTTATTTATCACATTTTGGTGACCGGATAGGCCCACTGGGCCTGAAAGGGTGTTGGATGATTGGAACAGTCTACCAGCGGAAATAGTACAGACTAAAACGGTCATGGTTTCGAGAATGCATGGGACAGACACAAAGGGATCCTAGAATTAATCAAGAGAGGGAGGGAGCCAAGGGCTGTGTAGGGTCTGAGGTGGCTCAGGGGAAGGTAAAATACGGCAGACTAGGTGGGCCAGGAGGTCCTTATCTGCCGACAACTTCTATGTTTCTAACACAGACCGGCTCCTGCTGAGCGACCCCAGAGAGAGGCAGTTCCAGGGAGGAGGCAGCCAGGTCCACCAACTGCTCCTGACCCTGTTTTATTTATTTATACAACCTTGGATTACAAGTACCTTTGTGTGCAAATGCAGCTAATTTACAAAGGTTCCAAGTCAAAGGGGAGGGTCATAAACAGACAAAGGGGAAAACCAAAGGGTTGAATTACTACCATACAGTGAACAGTATATGATACATCATACGTACTCAGCGATAATTCAGTATAAGAAAGGGGTGGGAGCAAAACAGTAAGGAGGTGCAGGAGCGTAGTGGGATTTACACACTTAGGGGAGGAGGGTAGCAGCCAGGGGCTTTGTCGAAGAAGCCGATGGGGTGGGCAGGGTGTAGCGAGAGAGGAGTGAGGGAAGAGGAGAGGGAGAGAGGACAGGGGACAAAGAAGGGGTGGCAGCCATGGGCCTGAGTGAGGGAAGATATGGCCGGGATCGGAGAGATCGAGTCTTCCTTGATCCCTTCCCACGAAGGGTCAACTAGGCCAAGAAAAATCTCAACCACCTGGTCAGCCTGCATCGAGGCCAAGAAGCCTGAGAGGGATACCATGGAGCTAGCGGCCGGTCTGGCCCTCGACCAAGATGGACTCAGCCAAAGTTGACAACTTGACCACTGTTGAGCCATTGAGGGAACTCCGAGAGCGAGCGGAAAGAGCATTCTCTTTTCCGGTGCCATGACCGATGGCACGCTTTCTTAAGACTTTTCCTTGCTGTGGTGGGTGGAGCTCTCCCCAAAAGTCTTAAGGGACTTAAACATGTCCTGGAAGATGCACTAGAACAGCACCCCAGTGCTGGCCCACAACCAGGAGCAGCTGAGGACAGCAGAAGGCACCCACTACAACATTGGCCCTCAGCCTCTTCCATCAATGTGAGTTGGGCTGCAGACCCCACAGCCAAAGAGATTGCCTTGCGGGTATCCTTGGATCACACCAAAGGTTTGTGTTTGGCCAGCCAAGAAGAAGATGGGCAAAGCATTCTTGGAGGGACAACAGTAGCAAGGTCTTGCAAAGGTCAGAGGTGGTAATGTCATGCTCTGCCCAGAGGCAGTAGATGCACGAGGTGTGTGGATCCATTCACATTTGTTGGTGCACTGAATGCAAAGTTTTAAAGCCAAGTCCCGATCTGGATTCCTCGCGTTCCATGGCGGAGTCGTAGACTGAAATGAAACCGAGAAATATACTCATAGATGAAGAAATAAAGTTTGTCAATGACGCACTATGACAGGCCTACACCACACATGGGGCTGCGAAAGAGGACACCTGACTCTTTCAGCAGAAAGGAAGATCTGATGTCACGAGCAGGAGCTGAGAAGTATACCACCTGGGTGAGTGGGAGAAGCTTAGCTTAAAGACGTTGGGCAAGATTTAAATGGAAGAAAGGCTGCCAGAGTGTAGATAGTGCACCATATCCACACCTGTAGAAAGAACAGGTACTTACTTGCCATAATAGTAGATTTTAGAGAGACTCTCTCATCAGGCCACATCTTAGGAACTACACCTGCGTCTGTGATACGACTACACAGAAACTTTGCAAGGCAGGGGCCTCCCATAACGACATCATGTCGCAGTGTCTACATGAACGTAGGCAGCCTCATCTCTCCTCAGTTTCCCACCAGAGATTTTATTCGGAGGATCTCTTTGTGGGGATCCAGGAGATCAGGCCAGCACCTAGCATACCTGGTGACTATGGGAGCTGGAAAATGTGGCTATGGATCAGATCAATGCAGAAATCTGCTGCCATAATAACCCAGAGGGGAGGGAGGGTGAGACGGCATGACCTGATGAAAGAGATTCTCTTTAAGATCTACTGTCATAGTAAGTATATAACTCTTCTATCCTCTTTGAGGATACCTCTTGCATCAGGCCACACCACTGGAATGAGTCCCAAGCAGCACCAAAAAATACTGACAGTCTGTGTGGATGGAACATACGTGTTTGTCACAGCAGGCCCTGTAATACAGCCAGGTCAAATCCTGCTCTTCTATGAGACACAATGTCCGGACAGTTATGTTTAGTGAAGGTGTGGACTGGGCTCGAAGTTGCAACTGCACAGATCTCAGCAGCAGAAACACTGCAAAAACAAACAACAGAAGTAGCCATGCCTCTTGTGGAACGACCACGAACTGTGCCATGAAGTTCCTTCCCATACTTTCTATAACAGAATGTAATACAAAGTGCCAGCCATTTGGACAGACACTGTTTAGACACAGGAGCACCCTCTTTCCCAGGGGTGACAGAAACAAATAGCTGAGAGGAGTTTCTAATGTCCTTGGTTCAATTCACATAATATCTGAGATGTCTATGTACATCCAAAGTATGAAGTAATGCTTCCCCTGAACTGGCATATTCTGGGGTAGTACACTGGGAGGTGAATGGTTTGATTCAAAGTAAATTCAGACATCACCTTTGGTAAGAATTTAGGATTGGGTCTTAAACGACACTGTCTTTATGGAAAATCAAGTAGGGAGGCTCATACATTAGAGCCTGTAGCTCTGAAATCCTTTTGAGCAGAAGTGACTGCAACTAAAAATAACACTTTCCATCAAAGAAAGAGTAGACCACAGCTCGCAGCTGCCTCAAACGGAATCAATTAAGCTTTTCCAAAACAAAATTCAGGTAACAAGCTGGGACTGGATTTCTAATGGGAGGTTTCATATGTAGTATACCTCTCAGAAAAGTTACAGATATTCTAACTGGGCAACTGTACGTCCATCCACAGGGGCATGAAACGCTGAAATAGTGGCCAACTGCACCCTGAGTGAGGAATAATAAAGATCAGAGTCTCACAGGGACAGCAAGTATTCCAACAGTGCATTGACTGGACAGGTAAAGGGGTGCAATTGTTTGGAAGCGGGTCACAATGTAATCCGCTTCCATTTTAAAAAATAGGTATGTCTGGTGGTGGTGGTGGGGGCGGGTTCTGACAGCCACCAGAACATCAGCCACATTAGGTGATCCTCCAAATCGTGCCATGGCTATACTTTCGGGAGCCATCCATGCAGATGTAGGAAAGTACAGTTATGTAAGAACTTACCGTAACAGTAGATCTTCGATAGAGGCTCTTGCAGTAGGTATTCACATACAGGACTGACCCCCGCCAGGCGTCAGGACCCCACGAAAACATTTTCTAGCTAGCAGTCTCTGGAGGGGGACCACCCCCATGTCAGGTGACCGGCGTCATACAACGTCAGTATAAAGGGGCAGTCCCCTCGCCCGCCTTCCAGTTCTTTCCCGCCAGCTTGTGAAAGTTCCTTGTGGTTGAACAACGCTTTGTTAGTCATTCGTCGGTCCTTAAGTCTTAAGGTTTCGACCTTTTTTCTCTGTCTTTGAGCCTTTATCTTTGATTCGCTGTGTATGTCGTACCCGACGCCCTCTGAATCGCATAAGAATAAGTGCGACTCGTGTGGTTCCCAACTTCCATACAAGGACAGCCACTCCTTGTGCCTCTTCTGTCTGGGCCCAGACTACCCCGTGGAGAAGTGCCAGAACTGCAAGAAATTTAACTCCGCTACCCGCAAAAGAAGGCAGCAGTCCCTGGAAGCCCATACCTTAAAGAAGAAAATGGTCTCCATGGAGAAGGAGCTAAAGAAACTCAGGCAGGCATCCACTTCCCCTGAAGGTCACAAGAAAAAAACGCGACAAGGAGAAGCACCAGGAGCGGGAACCAGCTTCCACAGCAGCCGGGAATCTGGCTGGAGTCGCGACACTTAAGGTTACATCCCCTCCGAGCGATCGCTCCATGATGGCTGTCTTGGTGGTTACCAAGAAGGCGTTGCCCTTCCCATCTGGTTTGTGCTCGGGCTCTTCAGGAGCCTCCAGGGCAAAGGAGGCCTCCACTCCCGTGAAGGCCGCTTCTACCTCATGGCCTCTGGGTCAGAGCGGATCAGGTAAGTCGGATGTCGATCCCACAGATGCTCGCCCGGACAAGGCTGCTAAGCCGCTTGCCCCTTCAGGGGAGCGCCCAGCCAAGACTATGCCCGACAAGGCCACATCTCCTGCGCGGCCTTCCTCAGGCAGGGAGTCCGATAAGTCGGACGTCAGCTCCTCCGACGCCCATCCGGATTCGGACGATAAGTCGTGCGCTGGACCCTATGGAAAAGTCTGACGTCCCAGGCTCTCCACAACATTCTAAGTTGCCTTCTGAGGTCCCCGCGGATCCTCAGCTGATCCATGGGGTTTATAATCCTCCTTCCCCGGTCGTCACAGGGGATACTGAGACGCTGCCGTCAGGAAACCCTCCTTCAGGACCTAAACCCTGACGCTGGACTCTCAGATGCTGGTGCTGACGCCGTCATACCCGATGCCATCTGGCGTCCCCTTACTGTCAGGTCCTTCAGACCCTGTCGAAGGTGTACCCACGCCGGGCCGACGCCTGCAGGGCCAGCATTACCACCGCCTGGCCCACCAGCTGGGCCTCTGCTAGGTCCCTCTGCTCCATCAGAGCCCCTGGCACCCAGGTATCCGACAACGCAAAATCCGGTGCCGCAATACCCGACTCGGCAGCATCCAGCGTCTCATTACCCGACGCTGCAGTATCCGGGTCGTTAGGTTACGGGTACTCCTTCTATGGATATCTTCAATATCCATATCCCACTCCTCCTCTGCCCACTCCCCAGCCACTGACAGATCTGAAGGAGACACTGGCCTCCTGGTGGGCTGAGGCCAAGGCTCAGCTCACTCGTGAGATTGAGAGTCGTCTACCGATGCCGGACCCTGTACAGGATCCCCTACGTCGGTGACGGGAGACTCCCTCCCCCCCTTCCCAACACCAGAGGAGATCCCTCTGGCGCCAGAGAGGGGAGGATAGGCACCCAAGGGAACTCCCCAAAGGGGCCGTTCCTCCCCCTCGTAGGGAGAAGTCATCCTCCTCATCACATATGACTAATGAACTTCAGGTCCGGATGGACAAGAGACCCCTTGTCCTGTGACAAAAGGCCCTTGCACATTGGTAGAGTTACTGGGGGTTCTAATGTCAGCTGCTGGAGCAGTGGATACCATATATGCTGAGGCCACAGTGGAGCAATGAGGATGAAAGTTGCCCCCTCCATCTTCAATTTGAGTAGTACTCTCTGTATTAGAGGAAAGGGAGGGAAGGCATACAGAAACCTCCCTTTCCAAGAGAGGGACATGTCTCAATCAGAAAACTCCAGGCCCTGGAGCAAGCAAGCAAAATGTGGCAATTTTGCATTGTGTGGGGATGCAAAAAGGTCCAACTCTGGGCAACCCCACCTTATGAGAGATCTTACATTACTGATGTCAGCAGCTCCCTTTGTGCACCTTGGACTGTGACCTGCTTAGTTTGTCTGCTAAGGTGTTTTGGATGTCTGAAAGATGTATGGCTGATCGTTCTAGACCACATACCAGAACCCAATACCATACTCTCATTGCTTCCCTGCACAGTGGATAGGAATGAGCCCCACCTGGTTTGTTGATGCAATACATCACACTGATGTTTTCCATCTCTATTAGCAGATTACCTGGAATCAAATGCTCCCAAAATACCTGAAGACTGTGTAAGACAGCTGTCATCTCCAGGACATTTATATGCAATCTTGTCTCCACCTGATTCGGGGGTACCTTGTGTCTGATGTGGACCCAGGTGTGCTCCCCACCCAGATCCCGAGGCATCCGTGGTAAGAATGTGTTGGAACTGGAATCGGGAATGGAACGCCCCATAGTAATAACAATATAATAATAATAAAATTTATTTAATTGAGCACCTTTCAAAATTTCAAAGCGCTGTACATCAAGTGCAAGCATACAACATATACAATACATTCAATAAAACGAATATAAACATATCTTCCAAAACTGCGATATAAATTAGAACAAAGATGGAAACGCCTTCACCCATAAAAAAGTCTTTAAAGCCTGTTTAAAGCTCCCCACCGTCCTACACTCCCGGAGCTGATGAGGCAGAGAATTCCAGAGGGTAGGTGCAGCAAATCCAAATGCACAGGCACCAGATGACTTCAAATTTACCCTCAGAATCTCCAGCAACCCCTCGTCAGCCGAGCGGAGCTGTCTCAGGGGGGGTATAAGGCACCAGGAGCTCTTTCAAGTAGTCGGGACCCAGACCATGTAGGACTTTGTAGGTCAAAAGACCCACTTTAAAGGTGATGCGCCACTGTATTGGCAGCCAGTGCAGAGCGCACAGCACAGGGGTAATATGAGCACTTCTAGATGCCCCAGTCAACAAACATGCTGCCGCGTTCTGCACCAGCTGCAAGCAGCGGATATCAACCCCAGGAAGTCCTAGGTAGAGGGAGTTACAGTAATCAGGGCGAGATGTCACAAAGGCATGGACCAAAACCGGCAGGTCACTGGGTGGAACAAGGTGCCTAGTCCTGGCAATGTTCCTAAGATGAAAGAATGCCAGCTTCACAACTGCAGACACCTGATAACAGAGGGTCAAACCAGTGTCAAGCTCCACTCCCAGGTTACGCACCCGTTCAGAGGTGAGGATCTGGTCCGCCTCCAGGATTAATCCAGAGGGGAGACCCGCCCTCGAACCCTCTACCCTGCGACCCGGGTCCACGACCATAACCTCAGTCTTTCCTGGGTTCAACTTTAAACCGCTGGAGTTCATCCAGTCTTGGATATCTGCGAGGCAGTTGTTCAGTACCGAGATAGCACTAACCTGGTCAGGTGCAAAGACAGGTAGAGCTGGGTATCATCAGCATAGCAGTGAAACCTCAGCTCATACCGTCTTACAATGTCTCCGAGGGGTAGCATATATACTGCGAATAACATGGGGGAAAGCACCGAACCCTGAGGCATCCCACAAGGCAGAGGGAAGGCCCCGGATGAATGCAAACCCGAGACCACTCTCTGTGTTCTTCCTTTGAGGAATGATGAAAACCATCTGAGGACTATACTCGAATGCCCACAAATGGACCGCAGGCGTTCGAGCAAAACCCCATGATCCACAGTATCAAAAGCTGATGATAGATCAAGGAGAACCAAGATAGAACGGTGTCTCCGATCTCTCACCATCAGGAGATCATTGAGCACCCAAACCAGAGCAGTCTCGGTACTATGCCTCTTACTAAAACCAGACTGGAGAGGTTCGTATAAACTATGGACGGTCAAATGGTTATCCAGTTGGACCGCCACAACTTTCTCAATAACCTTCCCCACAAAAGGGAGGTTAGAGATTGGCCTGTAGTTTGTTAGGTCATCCGGGTCTAAAGAAGCTTTCTTCAGAAGGGGAGTCACCAATCCTTCCTTCAGAGAGCTAGGAAAAATTCCCATTACTAAAGAACACCGGATAATCCGAGCTAAGACCGGGCCAATGATCTCACTACAACCCATAATCAGGGAAGTAGGGCCAGGGTCTAAACTACAGCATGTTGGACACATCTCTTGGACAATCTTCATAGTGTCTACGAAATCCGGCAGGTCAAAGGTACTCCAGGAAATTCTGGGCTCTGTGACAGGACACCGATCAACTGCAACAACCTTGGAATGAGGTTGGAGGCACTCCCTCCTGATGTCTTTGACCTTATTCGCAAACAATCGAGCAATCTCCTCACAATCAGTTTGAGTAAAGGCTCGACGGATCTGCTGACAGACTGGGTTGCACAGTCTGTCAACAGTTCTGAAGAACTGAGCCAGTCGATTCCGTGCGACAGAAATTTCCCTGGACAGGAATACTGCCTTCTTATGGGAAATTGCTGTTTGGTAGAGTTTATAATGCTCTAGCAAAATAAGGTGGTCGGCATCAGAGGTAGTCTTCCTCCAACGACGCTCCAACCTATGCCCCAACCTCCGCAGCCCTCTCAAAGCCCCATCAAACCATGGGGCAGCAGGACGACGTGGAAGGGGTCGAACACGGACTGGTGCAATCTGATCAAGTGCTACCGATATGGCCCTATTATAGGCCACCACCAGCTGCTTCAGGATCAGTGCAAACCGCCAAATCAAACAACGAGAGGTCACAACCGCCATCAGGTCTTCAGGGACAACATCCGCAATGGGCAGTACCTGACCAACTCCACAGGGGCGACCTACCAGGGCCCCAAATTGAACAACTGAGTAGTGATCGGACCAACCAACGAGGTTCCACCACCAAATCGGAAGCCTCGATCCCCAGGAGGAAGACCAGGTCAAGAGAGTGACCTCCCTTGTGTGTAGCTGAGGAAACAATCTGTGTAAAGCCCAGAGATGTCATCTCCTGGAGGAAATGTTGACCAAAAAGCGAAGATTCGTTGTCGACCCAAGCACTGAAGTTGCCCAGAATCATCAATCTGGGAGACTCCAAGGCTATGTCGGTGGCAAAATCTGCTATTTCCTGCAGAAAAAGCTTCTCATCACCGGGCGGACGATAAATGAGGGCAATCCTGCACCCTACACCAGCTACCACAGTACACTCAAATGACCTGGCCTCCTCAACTGGTACACCAGTTAGGCCCAATTCGGTCTTGAAACAGACCGCCACCCCCCCACGATCCAATCTCAGGCGATGTATGACCGAGTAGCCGGTGGGAACAGCGGCCTCTAAAAAGGGGGCCGCATTCCCATCCAACCAGGTCACGGTAATGCAAGCCAGATCTGCCCTTGCAACAAAATCTGCGTAGTAAGTTGTTATGGTCCATCCACCACGTCAGTGCATTTTAAAGGGAGACATACCAAGCACCTGTTGGTTTAGTTCGGCATTCAATTGGTCCCACTGGACTCCCAAGGTCCACAGGGGATCCATATATGCAAGCGGGTCAATGGCATGGCGACAAGGTTGACTGCCATCAGTTCCAGCAAGCATAGGAAAGTCCTGGCTGGTAGAAACTAACTGTCGAACACCATCTGTGCTTGAGCCATGCCGTGTTTGGCCCTCTTCAGAGGCAGGAATGCAAAGCTCTGAGCTGTGCCCAAGACTGCCCCTAGGCACTGCAGTCTCTGAAATGGGGTCAGAAATAACTTTGGCAGACTGACTTTCACCCATGGGTCGAACAGATTCCTTGTTCAAGCTACCGGAAAGGGCCTTTTAAGAAGCAATCGTCCAGGAAGGGTAAAACATATATTCCTTCCCTGCAGAGGGTGGCTGCTACCCATGCCAAGCATTTTGTAAAGACCCATGTGGTGCAGAAGATAAGCCAAATGGCAATACTATGAACTGGTAATGCTCCCCTACCAGCATGAATCTCAGATATTTTCTGTGGTGCTTCCTGATGTTAATATGAAGGTAAGCATGTTACATATCTAGGGAACACATCCGGTCCACCATTTGCAACAGGGGAAATCAGAGTTTGCAGAGATCATTTGGAACTTCGTTGAGATCTCTCAGGTCTAGAACAAGCCACAAATCTCCTGTCCATGGGGACTGGGAAGTTTCAGCAGTAGAAGCTCTGTTCCTCTACCTGACAGGAACTGGTTCTATGGCACGTTTTGTAGTAAGCTCTGCATCTCCTCGTTCAACAGGGACATGTGTCCCAGGGATTTGAGACAGGTGGTGGATGATGTTGAGGGGTATCTGGAAGTTCCAGAGCATGACCCTTTGCAATAATGTCCAGAACCCATTAGCTTGTAGTGATCTCCCTCTACTGACTCAGATGAAGAGAGAGAGACACCCCCCACGACCGCCCTGGGAGGTAATGGTGGTTGGGGGTTATAATATAGTTGCGATTCAGGCTGAACCAGTGGGGGGGGGTGTTCCACTGGCTCCACCACTTTTAGGTGCTTTTGAATGGGAACCTGGAGGGAGGGGGCTGGCAAGGCTCTAGCACCCTTACCTCTGCTTTGTCGTCTATAGACCTTTCAGCCCCCTCTAGCAATGGGCTGACAAAAATGACACCAGTCCTTACCTCTGCCTGGTGTGGGGGGTATAGGTATTTTCCTGATCTCAAGGTCATCCTGGATGACTGAAGGTCTGTTAAAGCCTCTTCAACATCGTATCCAAATGGTTTACTGCCTCTGAAAGTGGTATTTAACACTGTTTGCTGAACATCATTACCAAAACCTGCTACTCTAAGCCAAGAGTAGCGCCTTCTGTAAATGCCCAATGCAGCTGCCCTGGCAGATGCATCTGAAATATTATAGGCTGAGCAGATCAAGTGTTTACGCACTTTATCCCCTGCAGTCAGGGTTTTGAGTAACTCAATTTTGGCACTACCTTCAGGTAAGGCTTGTGCTGCAGCCCTGGCACTTCTCCACAAAGTATTTTGGTATTTAATCATATGGGCCTAGTAATTTGCAATATGCTGACCCAATGAGACAGACACATAACTGCCCATGACATCCAACCTCCTGGAGTCTTGGTCAGAAGGAAGGGAGTTACCAAAGAGTCCTCACTACATGAGGATAACATGGAGCTGGTGCCAGGCAAATACTGATCTTCAGCATTCCCCTTCTCCTCCTCATAATTCTCCTCTAATATGAGGCCTGGATTCCACTCAACCTTGTCTCACTCGACAATGGGAATTGAAGACCGCACTGGCAACGCTGGCAGCTGACTAGATCTCTTCTACAGTGTGCTGGTTTGAGGTCTGGCAGGTAGTAAGTCCTGTCAACATCATAACAGGCTGTTCAGTTAAGCCTGATAATAACCATTGTATCATTTCTGAAAATGACACAAGCACTGCTTGTGCATCAACAACGCCTGTATTAGGGGTCATGACAATAGTTGTCGATGGCGGGTGAAGACCCAGTGACAGTGGAGACGGACTGCCCATAATAGGCCCAGCAGCACCAAAACCAAGCCCTGGTCTTGCTGTCTGGTCAACGGTTGGGGGAGCTGTTGTTATCACCACTGAAGCGGATGATCATGAATTATAAAGGTTACCTGATGGTGGCAACGAAGACCTAGATCTGGTATGGGAGGCCTTTTCTTTGTCCCTATGGTTATGCTTGTGGCTTCCTGATGACAATTTTTCTTTCGATTTTGACAACCACGATTCACTCGACAGGGCAGGTAATGTGGATTTTTCCTGCACGAGTCTTTCCATTGCTGCCAAAGTTTTCCTTAAAAGGAACATTTCCTGCACTTCTTTCTGATGGTGTCTGGTAGCAGAGCTGAAGACTCTAAATATCTCACAAGTGAGCCAGGCCTAAACAGCAGACACACTTAGTGTGAGTTGTCCTTTAAATCTTTTCTCTACACTCACAATACTGAAATAACTCTGACAGTTCTTTCAGCGGCACACAAAAGTGCCAAAAATCACTAAAAAACAGGTTACTTACCTGTAACAATAGTTCTAGGAGTGGTACATGATGTTCATCCACACTTTCTAGCAGTTGCCTTTCCCTTTAGTTCTGGCCAGAACATCTTCAAGCTGGCTCCTGCCACCCACCCAGGTAGTAACTCACTTAACACCACCCCATGACACCAGATCTTGCTCACTGGAAGCAGTGTTCTACGCCAAAGTCAGGGGAGGTCGGGTGGGTCCATGTGTATGAACATCATATACCACTCCTAGAAAGTACAGTTACATAAAAACTTACCGTAACAGTAGATCTTTGAGGAGTGTCTCTTGCAGTACGTAATACTTTTGGGTATCCAGCAGAGGTCAGTGTGGGGCACGGCAGCCCTTCTAGCAGTCTTTTTCCAGGGACCATCCACACATGACATCAGCTTCCTGTTTCCTATATAAGTGTGGGCAGTCCCTGGTATCCTCAGTTCCCCTGCAAAGCGAGGACCGAGGGGAAGCCGAGGTACCAAAGAAGTCCCAACCCTAGTCATTAGACCACAACTTGCTCTCTTAGAGAAGGAGGGGGATGGAGGGTGGGAACCGACCTACTGTAAGAGACACTACTCAAAGATATGGAAATTACGTACTTACCATAATTAATGATCTTCTTGGACAGTCTCCATCACTCATTCACACTAGTGGGATAGCGACGGAGGTGCTAGGACCAAGCGGGAGCCAAACATTTTCTGAAGGGTCAGCGCCAAGGTAGGACTGCGCATGCGCGAGACTGACTAGCGCCTGTGTAGGCTATCTCAGCATCGACCCTCCAACCGCCTCAGTACATTTTCGACCAAGGAGGTGCAGCGTAATTAAAGAGAATAACTCATTCTGAGTTTCTGGGCCTGAGAGGGCCAAGATGGCCTTTGTAAGAAAGGTCAAAGAACAATGTCTTCATGTCCAAACCGTAGGGCATGAAGACCAGGAAAGAAAAACGAGTGAACACAGGGGATGGTGGGTGGGCGTGTGAATGAGTGATGGAGACTGTCCAAGAAGATCAATAATTACGGTATGTACGTAATTTCCATATCTTCCTGGACTAAGTCTCCATCACTCATTCACACTAGTGGGAGAGTACCAAGCTAAAACCCACAACCCTGAGTAGGGTGGTAGGAGATAGAGTTCACCCAGAAAGGATGGCCAAGGACTGTCCTGCTAATAAAAAGAGCTGTCTTGTAAAGAGCATCCAGAACATGATGCTTACAAGACAAGCGCTCGAGTTGTAACTCACCACTTTGCAGACGACTGCAACTGGCACAAAATGAAACTCTGCCAGGAAGCCGCAACCACTCAGAGAGTGGCGAAAACCCGGACTCACAATTTGGTATAGGACCAAATCTAATAGTGTCAAAGACATGTACTAATCTCATGTAAAGGACCTCAGGAACTGCAAGAGCCGGAGGTAAAGTCTACAGGTTCAGGGTAGACTGAAAAGCGGAGATGGAACCCCCACCACCAAGTATGGCTGACCTGCAAACAACAGGTCCAGGAGCACTTGAACCCCTTACTCGGTGAGCAAGAGAGGGTCCAGGTGGGATTAGCCCATCAGGAGAATGGTTTTCACTTAGTCACTGAAACCTTCCTGATGGAAGGCGAAGCACAACTTAGAAGCCTCTTGTGGTGGTCTAGTAGAATCAAATCCTAGTCACTGCATATTCCAAAAACGAATCATCCTGCCCCTCTGTGTATAACTGTAGTAGCAGTCTCTGATCTCAGGCAAGAAAGGAAAAAGGGTACAGGAGGACGTGTCCATTGTGGGGAAAAAAAACATTTCGACAGAGAAAAACGGGCTGGATTTGTAAGACAAATAGAGGCAGATGTGCGTCAAGGAGGGACACAGCAGGACCAAGTTAGGGCTAACCCATTTGTTGAAGTGACTGAATAGCGGCAGAAGTGGCTCAATGCAGTGAGACACTACTTACTCCAGCGTCCTGAAGGAGTAGGAAGGACTCAGTTCGCTTTGTTGAAAAAAAAAAAAAATCACTGCTCTGTCACTGATACGGAGAGGATAGCTTGAGTGCTACTGGCACGGAACCAATGCTTGCCAGGAACTGAAGGTGTGACTATGTGAGACTACCTCAGAAAAGAACCTACTTGACCTATGGTCCAAGAAAGAACATGTCGTCTATTAAGATGAAGCAAGCATGGAAGTAGGGAATCTATGTTCCCACTCGCTGAAAGAGTCACTTCTGTTGCTGCGAGGCTCTGATCAAGAGAAGAAGCCAGATAAAAAAAAAAAGACTAACAGACTGGTTAGACGCCTAGGTTTTGGAAATATCTCGGAATAAGAGAAATCTCTCTAGAGAAAAGAGGTGAGCTATACCACACTGGATTGGACTGCCCCTAGGTGTAGAAGAAATCAGGTACTCTTTACCGAAGTTTAGAGATGACTGCCTCAGGGTTGAGGTGGAACCTGACCAGATCCAAAGTGTGGTATCAGGAAATTCCAACTAGGCCCTGTGCTGTGATAATTCTAACCTTTTTTTTTTTTTTTTATCATTAGGCCGAGCCTGACAAGGTTGCAGGCTGCTATTTTGCAAGGATTGCCTGATACAGAAATGACAAGGATGTCATCCCTCTGAGGAGCAGTAGGAGCCTGAGGATCCATAAATACAGGTTACTCACCTGTAACAGGAGTTCTAGGAATGGTATACGTTGTTCATCCACACTTATTGGCAGGTTCCTTGGAGCTTTAAATCTTGCCGGAAGGTCTTCAAGCTGGCTCCTCCCACCCACTTGGGTGGTAAAACTCGCCTCTGCCCATGGCGCCAGATCTAGCCACGCTAGAAGCCAGGTTGTCGTTGCCCGAGCCGGAGCCGGGTGGAGTCGTGTGGATGAACAACATATACCATTCCTAGAACTCCTGTTATAGGTGGTAACCTGTATTTCTAGGGACATGGATATGTTGTTCATCCACACTGTGTGGCAGACTCCTGCGGAAGTCCGGGAGGAGGAGGCATGCACACCCCTACTTAGGTAGAAAGACTGGAGAACCGAGGTCCCAACCAGCATCCGGTGTGACCCAAGGTCGATGTGGAAGGGGAAACAGTAAGCCTGCTTCTGGGCAGAAGCCCTGCGGATATCCTGGACCGGAGTATCCTTGGAGCAGCCACTGATGCAGCGGAAGGCGGAGTAATGAGCACTTATCCCTCTGGGAGGCTCCATGCCGCCCACCTATAGCGGAGACCTATGCAGGAGGTGACCCCACCGGCACCGTCGTCCGGCTTGGCTGCAGGTCTGCCAGGTGTGGCTCCAAGCGTGAATGACAAACAGCTGGCGAACCTCTCCCGAACTTCAGCCTCGCCCCGGGTAGGTGAGCGTTAAATAAGGGTCCCATGGAACCTATCTCGGCCTCCGAGTGTGAATGGGATGAACCCCGGCAGAACAATACCGGTTAGGGAAGACTCCGCCGCCGCCTTGGAAGGAACGGGTAGAGCTAGGACAACCTTGTCCCTGTGGAAGACCAGATAGGGAGATTCAAAGGCGCTGGAACTCTCCTCCTTCTGGATGGCAGAGTAGCCCCAAGAAGGTGTTCTTCCACAACAGGTGGGAAAACTTCGCTACAATATAGCAGTTCGACGGCATGCCCGTGAGCTAAGCCCACACTGGCGCAGGTCCCACAGAAATGGGGATACCCTCCCCAAAGGGAGGGTGTGATCGGAGCCTAGAGAAGGAATGACAGACCACATTATCTGTGCCTGAGGCACTGCCTTCCGGCCCTGGAGACAGGGGTGATCAACGAAAGCACCTAGAGGGTCGTCGGCCGAAGTCCTAGTTCAAAGAACGGACCGCAGATGGTCCGGAATGCTTGCCTGGGGACGGGAGAGGGGCCAGGCCCTATCCCATCATCAAATGGAGAACTCTACCCATTGAAGACGAGCATGTTTGGCCAACCTCTAGCAGGACGCCGCGAAACGTCGAGGACCTTGCCGAAGGACCCAAGACCTGGCCCCTAGCCGCACAGGGACCAGGCCTTCAGGTGCAGGGATTGAAGGTCCAGATGGAAAACCTTCCCCCTGAAAACAGAAATCAGGACGGAAACGGACTGGAGGCCCGCCTCGGCAACCCTGGGGCTGAGACTGAGGAGAGCTGGATACCAGAGCCGGAAATACAGTCTGGGGCTACCAGCATCACCTGCGCCTAGTCCCTCCTCGCCTTGCCTGTGGACTAAGGGAAATGGGGGAGAGGCGTGGAAGGGCCTGGGGTCCGCGGCCTCGACGGCATCCCCTACAGCAAACCTTGCTGAGGGGACGGGCATGAAACAGTCTCAGCCTCATATTCTCCCTGGAGGGAGGAGGGAGAAGATCCTGTGCTACCTCCGGCAGGGGAGACCACTCGAAAGGTGCAGCCTATGTCCGGCTTAGGGCATCAGCCAGGGAGTTGGAGGCTCCTGCCACCAAATGGCTGGGAAACCGTCTCCGACTGCAAAAAAACCAATGTGGAAGAACCTCTCACGCCGAGGCAAGGGCTCAATGAACCTGGCGAGGAGGTACCACATGGTTGTGGTGTTATCAGCATGGACTTAAACCACTAGACCCTGCACAAACGGAGTGAGTCGGTGCAAGCTAAGCGGACCGCCTGGATCTCCAGCAGGTAGGAGGACATCGGGACTCCGAGAGGACCAGAGGCAAGCGCTCATATTCCCCTAGATGGGCACCCCACCATCCGGAGAGAAACATCAGTCGGAGAAGACCGTCGACTCAAGGCGGATGAACAGGATGTTCTCCTGCAGGAGCTGGAACAGTCGAGGGGAGCGTTCTAACCCTGAGCTGAAATCCGAACTGGTACGAAGACGCAGCACTGTGACAGCCGCTGGCCCCATCCCCACTAGAGCCATGAACCAGCCGGGTCAACAAACCACGCTGAGAGGCCGCCATGAGGCCCAGGAGGTACAGGAGGTCTGGCAGGGTGCAAGCACAGTCAGACCTGACTAGGTAAGGAGGAAGAACCTCAGCCCTGTCAGCCAGGGACGAAGCTCAGACTCAAGAGTCGAGCCTAGTCCCAAGAAGCATCACCGCTAAGACACGAGTTCAACGTGGCTCAGTAAAGGAGACCAGTCTGAGCCTGGAAGGGTTGTAATCAGGCAAGCCATCCGGGTGAGATTCGCCGGACCCTTCAATGCATGAAACTGCTGAGCAGAGAAACAAAGGACTCACTAAGAACTCATAAGGAGATCTCCCACTGAGAAAGGGAGGAGTCTCCCAGAAACGGATGGAGCGAGAGGAAAAGGGTCCTGGAGGCCCAGGAAGAAACACGCCTCGTTCTGAGGATGAGATATCTGGCAGAAAGAACATCCAGGCGTGCAGAAGGATGGTGCAAACCCCCGTCCGTTGAGACCAGGAATACCTGGACATGAACCCAGGGTCAGAGGAGGGTCCATCACCTTCCTGATCACCCCTAATTAGAGGAGCAAGGCAAACCGCTCAGCGGGCGCGAAGAAAGGCTAGACCCAAGATCCCGATGGGGCAATGGCGCAATGGCTCAAAAAGGGGAAACCTGCTGCAACCCGTGACAGGACCTCACCCTAGCACCACCCAAGAGGAAGAGGTGCCGGAACGTCCCCAGGGAAACCGAGGCGGGGGACGATGGGGCGGGACAACGCCCTTAGCCCGTCACTGAGCAGGCTTGGCAGAGGAAGAGAGGCCGAGGGGCTCGGATCCCTCCCTGCTTCCTTTTGAGGCAGCTGAATCTGGCGACAGGCACGCCCAAGCGCATGCCTGCTGGCCCTCGTGCTGGGCAGAGGTCGAGCCGCAGGGGCCAGGGGCAAGGGGTTCTGCAAAGGCTGTCGGCTGCCCTGTCCCTCCGGGCAAGAGTGACCGAGTCTGGAGTGGCATCGGACTTCTCGGGCCCCTGAAGGTGTCCCTCCACTCCAGGGCCGAAAAGGTCAGTCCCCAGAAGGGAATCACTTAACTTGTGCTGGGTTTCCAAAGAGAAGGAGGATAACCTCCATGTGCCCTGCAGTGCATGGTCACTCGGCCACCACAGATCTGGCACAGGAGTCGCCCAGATCCCAGAGCTGTCTCGGAGCTGCTGTTTAGCCACCCTACCCTGGTCCCGCACCACGCGGACCATGGTCATGGAGTCGGCCGGTGCGAGGGGAGGACCTCGTCCAGGGGCCCAAAAGTGGGAGAAGTGTGCCATCAGTACCACCAGAGCTGGCCTGGCGGAGGCCTAGGGAGGACATAGCGTAAACCTTGAGCCGACAGAGTCCATCCTTTTGGACTCCTTGTCAGAAGCCTATCCCACATCCTAGCATTTCCAAAACATTGGAAAACATTGTTAGTGACTACCCCTTCAGCCGAGGTGTTCCGAGAAACTGGGCAGAGAACCAGACAGGGACAGGGTACTTCCTGGCCACCCTGGCCGGCGCAGGGCAGGAAGTGAGCCGCGCCCAGAGCTCCAAGGCTGGGCCACGATTGCCTCAGCCACGGGAAGGCCTCCAGGGTGAGCCCCTCGATCTAAGAATCTCTGTAAAGGGGTAAGGGGCCAGTTTGGAAGCGGGCTCGAAGCTGTATCCCGGTGAATTCCGAGATGAGCTGGAACAGAACCCATCAAAGGATGATGGGCTGTACGTCACTAGAATGTTCAGGGAAAACATGGGTCCTCCCTGTTAGGAAACATAAGCGGAGTCTATTTCGGGCTCGAGGGGTCTGCAAAAGAGCTGCGAATGGAGTCCTCTTACGTCCGCGAGGCGGCGTGAAATGGGGAACAAATAAGCTGCGGGACAGGTCATGGCCCGGCCTGGGATTCCACCGAGGGCGGTGGGGCCTAGCAGGGATCGGACAAGCAACGGCCCGGAGGGGCACCTCGACTGCCTCGGCAGCTGCGTCGGCCAGACCGGCGTCGGCTGCTTACTAGCCGGAGAATGAAGTGGGGTCCAATTGATTCCCGGACAACAACAGCTGCTACCACGCAAACTCCTAAATGCTTGTCGGCCTTAGCGGCATGAAGCCACTCCTCATCCGAGGAGGGAGCGAGGAAGAGCAGCTAATGCCACTCTGACTCGGTGCCCGACCGAGAACGCCGAGGTCGGCGTGAGCGCCGAGATCGAGAGGAGGACCAGACCCGAATCCCAGGGGGAACGAGGCGGGCCTGGGAAGGCCGTTTGCCACCTCTCGCCAGCTCGGGAAGAAATGGCCGAGACTTCCGACCCGAAGGTACCGGCAGAACCTCAGCCTCCGCCGAAGGGAACCCGCGAAGGGATGGCGGCACTAGCAGAAAGACAGCCCAGATGGCAGATTACGAGAATGACCCCGCGTCAGCAGGGGTCCTAACCGGCCTGACCTGACAGGGACACCGTGGGAATAGCGGCGGCCGCCACTGACCGGTCGGCGTCGGCCAGCAGGGAGGGAACTCCTCCCGCTCCTCGGAGCCGACGAAAGGACTTAACCTCGCGGCTCCTTGGACTTGGGCGAGGCGGGTCCCAAAGGTCCCTCTCCCTTCAAGGAAAGGGACTAAGCAGAGAAGCTCCTTGAGCAAGCTGCATGAGGAGAGCAGGGAGGCGGGATAAGAGTCGCGATCGAGGAAGAGGGAGAAGCCATCCCTCCCGGAGAAGAGAATCGAGCTGCTCAGAAACATGATCGGGCGCTGCTCGACGATCGAGGAATTTTCAGAGCGGGAAAATTCGGGCGCCCGAGCTCTGAACAGAGACGCACGGTCCTCCAGAGAGCTGGCTGAAAGAGCACAACAAAACTCGCATAAGCCGAGGATCATGATCCAGGTCAAGCAGTAACGCACGTGAGCGCGGTCTCTCCTGGAGGAATTAATCGGCGCTTCCCGGGCCGGAAAAAGAATGGTTCATCTGCAGCTTAAGAAGAAAGGATCAAGTTTCGAAGAAACTTCCAATTGATTTCGAAGACCAAAATTTCCAGGAACCAGCCGACGAGAGCGCTAAGGAGGAACCTAACGAGCCCAAGCGGTAAGGAAGATCTACGCCAGGTGGAGCCGAGTTTTACCAATTGGTGGGTGGAGGAGCCATCTTGAAGACCTTCCGCAAGATTTAAAGTGGCAAGGAACCTGCCAATAAGGGTGGATGAACAACATATCCATGTCCCTAGAACTGAACTCTTGACTGGACTAATAATAACAGCTAGACAGATGTTAACCACATGTGCCAAAGCAGCCACCAGAGGGGCAGCATCAAAATCAATCAATCAATCAATCAATCAAAATCTTTATTTATTCAGGCGAACATCATTGAGCGTAGCTCATTTACAAGATGGACCTGAGTGGTCATACAAAGAAGGATACAAGTTTTGTACAAAGACATGGAAATAAAATAACATTAATACAATCAATTAGATGAGAGATATATACAAAATTTACAGATATACAAGGCACAGTAACAATAACTTAAAACCTGTAAAAATGAAGAGGACATTCGATATAGGAGGCTAATATTCAAATAATGAAAGGCTTCTGTAGGCTTTTATACTGAAATGGGATAACTGACAGGGTAGAAGAATGGAAACTAACATAGTGGATTACAGAAGGGAGGGTGGGGTTGGTGGGAGACTAGGCCTTATGGAAGCAGTTGCACAGTTCTGGGAATAAGGTGGTGTATAATTTTTGAAGGATGATAAGGTAAGAGGGTACTCAGATTCATAGATTTTGGAGTGAGTTCCGATTAATGCTAGGAATAGTTGATAGCAGCCTCCCAAACCGTGCAGGTATTAGAATCTTTAGCATAATGAGCTTATTGATCCTTAGGGTGTATGGCCTGGATGTGATTCAGGTGAAACAGTCTGAGATGTGGGAGGAGTTTGTCTGATAAAGCTTTATAGATCCAGATTGCAGCATTCTTTTTCTTCTGTGCTGTAGGGATGTCCAATTGACTGCTTTGTAAAGAGAGCAATGATGGGTGCTGGAGGGAAGGTCTAATAAATCTAAGGGCTCTATGATACAGGGTGTCCAGTTTATTTAAGAGGAGAGGGAGCAGTGGCAGAGGAAATCAGCATAATCAATGAGGGATAGGAATGATGCCTGGATTAATCTTTGTTTGGAGTCTCTGGTAAGGTAGTGTTTTATTCTGTAAAATAGGCCAAGTCTTGCCTTAACTTTTTAGGAGCTCTTCAACGTGGACAGAGTAGTCAAGCTTATTGTCAATCCAGACTCCAAGATATTTGAATTTATCCACAAATTCCAGATTTTCTCCAAATAAGGTGGATAATTGTGGGGTGGTGAATGATGGGGTAGTGGAAGAGCAATTCTTGGTGGCAAAGAACATAGCTTTGGTTTTTTTTGGCATTTAGAAGTAGTTTTTTTTCCAACAGGTTGTGTTGTAGGATGGAGAATTCTGACTGTAACAGTTCACAGGCTTTTGATGGTGAGGGATTACTGACAAATAGTACAGAATCATCTGCAAAAAGGTGAATGTTAGATTGAGAGAGGTTGGAGTCAATGTTATTGATATAAATGGCAAAGAGGATGGGGCCCAGGACAGAGCCTTGTGGTACACCTCTTAGTAGTGGTTTAGAGGTAGATAGGTAACTTTCATTTTTTACCAGTTGTAACCTTCCAGAGAGATAGCACCTGAACCAATTGAGAGAGAGTGAATCAAGGCCTACGGAGCTAAGAGAGGAGATTAATGATTCATGATCCACTGTATCAAATGCTTTACTCAAATCCAGGAACACAGCACAGGTACTATTCTTTTTATCCAAGGCAGTCCAAGGCAAAAGACGGCTGTATACCCCTATCAAAGGAGTGGAACAGACTGTGCGGCTCCCGACCATTAAATTAGAATGTTCCACAGAGTGTAATTGTCTTGACGACTGAAAGAGTCTAGACACAGAGGTATATGGTCCACAGATCCAGTCTGAACACTATTGTGGGCCCCATTAATGAGGAACTACTGAAAAGAGCTTCCATCACAGACTCTGATGACAGAGAGGGCATGTCTTTCAGTATATAAAATGAGTCATCCGCTGTATCACTGACCAGAAGGACAGGGAGAGACTCATCTAGATGCCCTTCTACCCCAGAAGGACCCCAAAAAGAGGTCTAGGTCAGAGCCACTAGAGACTCCACCACCAGGAAGGGTGTCGAGGAGCTTGGCACCATGTAGAGAGCTGAGAAAGTGCTGAGCGGAATGAGAGATTCCACTGGCAAAACAGAACAGAAGAGTCCCATCAGCAGAAAACCACTGGATGATGAGACCCGATGCAGACCACCACCCACTAAGATATGTGGAAAAAATAATTTGCTGAACAGGACTTTATTCTGTGGAAACATCCCGCCACAAGTCCTGTGGAAGAAGAGGTCTGCAAATGGAGATCTTTCCCTAGTTCTGTCGGACAACACCAACTGGCACCCCTGCGGCACCAGCGTCACTCGTAGCACAGGAGGGCACCAAGCAGTACCTATACCAACCTGGGAGACACCCGAGGGCACCCACGGTGGAACCCACAGGTATCCTCAGCACCAATGGCAGCAATGGCAAGCAAGGGCACCCCCGACGCCCATGGCACCCAAGAAACCCATGGCAGCAATGGCTCCCGAGGGCACCCATGGCATCATGGCACCCGTGACACCCATGGACTCATGGCACCCATGCCACCCACAGGTGCCTGGCACCACCCGCGGGTGCCCGGCACCACCCGTTTCACCCACGGGTGCCCACAACACCCACGAGCACCGCGGCATCTGTGGCACCATAAAACACCCACAGCACCACCAGCAGCGCCGCAACGGAGGCAACAATGACAGCACCCATGGCGCAAAGTATTAGAGCCCATGGCGCCGCAGCCGAAGCCAGAAGAATCGATCCACGGCGCCCGACTCCTGGTGCTGACCCAAACACCAGCGAAGCCGCCACGGCACCAATGCCAAACCAGTGGCCATGACGCTCGACTCGGCGGTGCCACCAAGGTGTCAGGCACAGCACCAGGAAAAACACCGTGGAAAAGCCAATGGAGAAGATGGGGAGAAGGAGAAAGGTGGTGCCCGTGCTGGCCCCAGCATGGAAAAGGAAGAGGGGGGTAGGAACGAGGGTTCGACACGATGGCGAAGGCACCAAGAGGGCACCACGCTCATTCTGATTCAATTAACCCGGCTCCAGTCCAACAGCTCCAAGGACGGAGGCCCAGAAAACAGGAACACAGCCAGGAAAAAAGGAAAGTCAAACCCCCTGCTCCACAGGAGCGACCCAGAGGTGAAACTGCTCACCGGAACTCTAACGAGGACAGAGTTGGAGTCTGGAGTCGAGAATGCAGCCGTCAGGAGTGGGGCCAAGGGGAACCCATGAAAGTTGGTTCAGGCCTATCGCCCCTTCCAACAAACAATCCTCGTGCAGACGTACCAACGGGCAACCTTGAGCAGCACCGATTCTTCTTCCCCAAATGAGGAAGAAGAGCTCGAGGCTAAGCGGAGCCGGATCCCCAGCACCGCCAGATGCGTTCTTCAGTGGACTGTCCCCCGGCAGCACAGGACTGTCCGTAGTCAGACCCTCCCCATTACTTAAGGGTGGTGGACCGGCACAGCCCCTCTGCCATAACAACTTTCAAACGAAGTCTTCCTTCCGTCACCGCTACCGTCTAAGGGCGACTCCAATGATGGCAGGAAAGAATTTATTTTTCTTCATAATCTTCTTTTCTTGTTCGTAAAATAAGAAATTACTACTAAATAGTTAAATTAAACAGTTAAATTAAACACTATAAGCTGTTGTCGTATAGATGAAAACTTTGACTCCGGCAGACGAGCAATGTCGACATCCAAGCGCACTCTATGGGGGGAGAAAAGGAACTGAGGCGACTGGAGGGTCGACACCGAGATAGCCTACACAGGCGCGAGTCAGTCTCGCAGTGCCGTGCATGCGTGGTCCTGCCTCGGCGCCAACCCTTCAGAAAATTTTTGCCTCCCGCTAGGTCCTAGCGCCTCCGGCGCTATCCCAATAGTGTGAATGAGTAATTGAGACTTAGTGCAGGAAGATCTACTGTTACGGCAAGTTTTTACGCAACTGTACTATCTTCCATGGAGTGGTCTCTTGCAGTAGGTAATACTTTTGGGATGAATCCCAAGCAGTAATGCCCAGATGAGAGGACAATTATGATAAGAGACATAAGACAGCATGGCTGAAGGCCACCCTACGTCATGAGGCAATATCCAGATTGTAGTGCCTTGTGAATGTATGAATTGTGGACCAGGTAGCCACATTGCAGATATCTGAAATGGAGGCCCCTTTAAAGCAAGTCACAGTAGTGGCCATAGCTCTAATGGAAGGGGCTCGGACAGGTCCAGGTAAAGCCTTGTTGGATTTTGTGTAACAAAAAGTAATACAAAGCTGGCCCAGTGGTGCTGAAGGTTGAGGCGTTGGATGCCACACCTTGCGCTACGTCGGCGACCCGGGTTCGTTCAAGACCAGACCGTCGGGGGTTGGCAGGGCTGGGAGAGGATCAAGCATCCAGTGAACAGCTCTCCTCTCCCAGGAAGGGGGTCTTTGCTCAGTGCTTGCCTGGCCTCTAGTGGAAGCTGAAGGCACAGAAAGCGTTGTAGCTGACTTGAGGTGTTGGGGAGTGGCGATGGCGGTGATGCCATCACATCCGGTGCGTACCACTCCCCCAGAACACTGGAAAAAACAGTGTCCTCTTTCCTAGATGACAGAGACCACAGCTGAGACACTGATTGCTCACGCCTGCCTGACGTCCCGGTGAGTCCGACACTGCAAGATTGTTGGGGCGCAGCAGCCCCACCTCGTACCCGCCTAGGGTGTACAGCCATGGCTCAATGGGGACTCACCGGGATAAAATTGGGCAGGTTGCGATGCAGGGAGACCGCTTTACGTCTCTCCAGAAGGAGTGGAGAATGTGCACGAGAGAAGGAGGCATAAATAGTAATTTCAAAAAAAAAAAAGTAATACAATTTGTCAACCAGGATGAAAAGAGTATGTTTAGCAACCGGGAGGCCCACGTGACCCGGGGCAAAAGAGACGAACAGTTGAGACGTCTTTCTCATCAACTAAGTCCAATTAGTATAGTAGTGATGGGCATCTAATGTATGTAGTAGATGTTCACCTGGAGGGGAGTAGTCAGGATAGGAGACTGGAAGCTCCAAGGACTGATTTAAAGTATGTTCAGAGACTATTTTAGGAAGGAAGGAAGGGTTTGTATGAAGGACCACTCTGTCTTTGTGGAAAATCAAGTAAGGTTCCCTACACATGAGGGCATGAAACTCGGAAATATGTCAAGCGGAAGTGACCGCCACCAGAAATAGGGTTTTTCATGAAAGAAAAAAAGGAGTACACAAGTGACTACTGGATAAAAAGGCTCAAGGGTCAATTTTTCTATCATAAAATTGAGAGCCCACGGAGGAGTGGGTCTTCTAATAGGAGGTTCAATATGTAACATTCCTTTCAAAAACATCTTAGCTAGATGATGTTGGTACAGTAACCTGCCCTGCAGAGGTTTATGGAAGGCCAAGATGGTGGCAAAGTGGACTTCTGATGGAAGAATAACTTAAACCGGACTCAGATAGCGAGGCCTGGTAGTTCAAAACCTTCGTCAGTGGACAAGAGTAAGGGTCTAAAGATTGAGAGGCAGACCATATGGAAAAGTGTTTCCATTTGGAATTGTATGCAGCTCTTGTTGCTTGCTTATGGGAGGCCAAGAGAATACTGGCAACAGGAGAGGACATTAGTAGACTAGGTATGAAAGTGTCCTCAGGAGCCCAGCATGAAGGTGTAGAGCCTTCAGTGTGGGATGTAACAGGGTTCTTTTAATTTTTAGTCAAGAGGTTGAGGAGTGGAGCACCTCCTTGATTGCTGAGGTAGAACACCACTGCAGTGTTGTCTGACTGAAGCAGTTAACGATCCTGGCTCAAGGGAGGGCCGGAACGCCTGGAGGGCTAGCCAGACCGCTGTCATCTCTAAGAGACTGATATGAGACAGATGGGGAGAAGCAGGCCATCAGCCTATGGTCTGATAAGGACCAAAGTGCACTCCCCATCCCCGCAGGGAAGCATCCATGGTTAACGTTTGCATGGGAGGGGAGAACCGGAAAGGCACTCCTTGATTCAAAATTGATTCTGATTGTCCACCATGTTAGAGTAGACGTCAGCGATGGAGGGACCCTGATTTTGTCTTCAAACTGTCCTGTTTTTTGGAACCACTGATTCTGGAGGGTCCACTGGACAGGTCTCGTGGAGACGGGTGAATGCCACCATAGGGATGGCAGCCGACATGTGAACCAGAAGACACAGCATTTGTCTGGCTGTGACTATTTTCTGAGTCCGTATGTGTAATGCCAGAGCTATAATCATGTCCTGCCGGGCAGGCGGTAGGTAATCCCTGGCTGTAACTGTATCTAGAACAGCTCCCATGTATTGTAGAGACTGTGACGGATTTGAACTGGACTGTGGCCAACTGACAGTGATTCCCAGATCTGTGAACAGTTTCAAGGCAGCATCTAGGGAGGCAAGCAGAGCTACTTTGGAGTCTGCCTTTATTAGCCAGTCATCTAGATATGGAAATATGAAGTGCCCTTCTCTTTGTAAGGCTGCTGCTACCACCACCACTAGGGACTTGGTGAACACTCTGAGGGCTGATGAGAGGCCGAAAGAGAGTGTTCAAAACTGGTAATTTTTACACAGTAAGTGGAAGCGCAAAAATTTGTGAGGGGCAGGGTGGATGGAAATGTGAAAGAGGCATCCTTCATGCCCAATCACCCTGGTTATGGATCGGCACGATGGTAGGTAGGGTGATCTTGCGGAAGCGTTTGTACTGAATGTAAAGATTCAGTTGTCTGAGATCCAGTATTGGTCTGAGGTTTCCCGTATATTTGGGTACCAAAAAGAAGTGGGAGTAAAATCCTGTCTGATGTTCCAGAAGGGACACTGGTACAACGGCCTGTTTGGTCAAAAGGGCCATCAATTCCTCCTGTAGGATGTGTATATGATTTGGAGGGTAATGAATCTTGCGTGGAGGGCAAGGGCATGAGGTGGAGAGAAATTCCAGAGTATGCCCCTTCTGGATAATTTGAAGTACCCAATTGTCAGAAGTGATCATTTGCCAGGCCTCCAGATGGAGGTCAAAACGACACCCACAACCTCCGAGGCCTGGACGAGGAGGTGGGGGGAAGCCCTAGTGGGTCACTGGGAGGCAGTGGGCGCAGCTCCACCGGAAGGGTGAGAACAGGCACCTCAGGCAGCAGAGTTGTTGCCTCTGGTGGATTGAGCACGACCTCGGAAGCCGCCTTTATTACCACCTCTGTATGTCATCTTCTTCTGGAATAAGAGGAGTAATGAGTACTGTAGGTTGTAGCTGGAGTATGATGCATGTCATGTACTGTATATGGAGGGTTCTGCCTGATGCCTGTAAATAAAATTTGAGTACCTGGTCCAAACAGCTTGGACCCGTTAAAGGGGGCATTAGATACTTTATGTTGTATATCAGGTGCAAAGCCTGAGATGTGAAGTCAGGCATGGCAACGCAGAGTAATACCAATGGCTGATAGTCGGGCTGAGGTATCTACGGCATCATATCCCGACCTGATAAGGTGTAGGGAGATAGAATTACTAGTTGTTACTGTAGCTAACAATTTATCCCTGTCCTGTGAGAGAGGAAGGGGTAGAAACATGGCATAAACCATTGGTGTTTTATGAAGCCCCATTTACTAAGAAAGAATATGAGGGCATGCTGTCGACGGAGGGACACCTGGAGCGGTGGCCGTCGATGAGGCGTGAAGTACACAGGTTGAGGAGGACCTCTTCCACTCTGTGACTCTAATGGAACCAGAAAGGGTTATGGTTATTTATGTATTGTTTTTTTATAGTGCTGGAAGCATTGACGACAGAGTGAAAAAAAGTCCCGTCAATGAGTAGGCAGAATAATGATGTACTGTCGATGGGGGACAGCCGTCGACGGGGAAGTCCATCAATGAGAATATGGATACATTGTCGACGAATATGGCTAGCGATGAGATTATAGATGCATCGTTGATGGTGGTGGCCGTCAATGACAATACAGATGCATCGTCAACGGTGGTAGCTGTCAATGAGGAAGTAGACGGTTATGGGCCGTCAATGTATTTATAGGTGCATTGCCGATGGTGGTAGCCGTTGATGAAAGTATAGATGCACCGTCGATGGTGGTAACTGTCTTCGATGAGGAAGGGGACAGTTATGGGCTGTCAATGAAAGCACAGATGCATCGTCATCGTCGACGGTATGGTGGCCGTCAAATGAGACTGTAGATGCAGTGTCGACGGTATGGTGGCAGTCTCTGAGTAAATGAGACATACAGGGTGAGGAGGGATACTCCTGCTCTATGTGTGTCCAGAAATGTAGATCAGTAGATGGGGTCTTATTGGGTGAGCCCTGTTCGTAGAATCTTCAATGTTGTTTCTCGTTAATGACTGCTGTTTTCATAAGTTGCTCTAGCTGCTGCATGCGAGCTGAAGATGGCAGAAAAAGGAACTGAGGATACCAGTGACCACCCACACTTGTATAGGAAACAGGAAGTTGATGTTGTGTGGGTGTTCCCTGGAAAAAGACTGCTAGAAGAGCTGCCGTGTGCCACACTGACCTCTGCTGGATACCCAAAAGTATTACCTACTACAAGAGACCACTCCGTGGAAGATCTACTGTTACAGGAGAATAACCTGTTTTTCTAGGGACATTGATATGTTCTATCCACGCTTTCTGGAAGACTCCTAGCAGTTCTCTGGGAGAAGGGAGGCAAGGCGCGCACCCCCTACTTAGGGAACAGAGAGATAGGAGAAATGAGGCCCCAAAACCAGAATCCCAGCATGACTCAAGGTTGATGTGGTAATGGGAAATGAAGAAGAATCATCATTTTTTTTTTTATACTTCTTTATTTGTATAAAAAAGATTTAGGAACAATGTACATTCATACCACATTCTTGCTTTGTTTAGACATACAGTAATATTCTTGATAGTGACTGTACATTATGAAAATATTGTAGAAATTTATACAAAAATAGTTTAAAGTGGACACAGGTCAGTTTTTAACTCACATTTAGACATATCTGCACTGGATAAAACCCTGCATATCAAGTAATCAAGACCATAAACAGCATTAAAGGGTATACAATGAGAAAAGAGTACAAGGAAAAAGGAAAAAAAAAGTTTTGTAACAAACAAAATAAAGAACCAGCAATATTTATATTTCATTATATTCTGGTTATTTGCACCAGGGATAGGTAAAACTCACGCTCTAGTTTATTACCATAACATGTAAAAATAATGAAAGAGATGCGACCTTAGACGTCGATCTTGTTAAAGAGCATGGGAGGAAGGCTATAAGGGGGCATACAATTTATTTACCTGGTGTAAGCGTTCTCCTCTAAATAGAGACCTCCAGAAAGAGGGAGGAACACTATCCTCTTTGTATTCTGTCTATACATAAGACTGGTAGAGATCCCACCTTGTCCATCTATTTATATAGGCATCCGATTTATTTTGTAAATTAAATGTCAGTTGCTGAAATCTCTGTATGTGAGTAATAATGGCTTTCCACTCTGATATAGTAGGGGTGTCCCTCTGCAGCCATTTCCTAGATATCGATTTGTATACTGCGGTTAGGAGGACGGACCACAGGTAAAGGGCTTCTTTACCTTTCACTGAGGCTGGGGGGATCCCCAGTAGAAGACTTATAGGGGAGAGGGCTTCTGTGTAGCCTAGGATAGCTTTTATATGGTGGGTAATAGACTGCCAGTATGGTTCTAACTTGGGACATTCACGGAAGATATGTGCTTGAGATGCCATAGAAGTTCCACAGTCCCTCAAACATCGAGGGGTTCCTCCTGGCCGAGATCTGGGGTACTAGAAAATATCTGGTTCTGACTTTCCATGTGAATTTTCACCATATGGGTGAGGAGGTGGTGGACCATGTCATACGCCAAATTTTAGGCCATATGTTCTGACTTAATACTAGTTGCAAGCCTTTCTCCCAGCGGAATTTAAGTTTCTCTGCTTCATAGGTTTGTTGGGCCGCAAATGAGGGATTTATGTAGTAGTGATATGGCATGGCCTCCAGCCTGAGAGGTCCAGATCTTTAAAAAAGGCCAGTTTTCCTCGATCAACAGGGATCGAGAGTTACTTCTCCTTTGTTGTGAGAGTATGTAGTCTCTAATTTGATAATAGTGTATTAAGTCTCCAGTATGCCAGGAGAATCGAAGCCTTGCCTACTCAAAGGATATGACAGTATGATGTCGTAGTATTTGCCAAGGGGCAACAAAACCCCTGGTGGCCTGAGAGGTGTACCATGTATCCACTCTGGCTGGCTGAAAGAGAGGGTTAGAAATAAGCCAAGCGTAGTTCCAGGAATGTACTAAGGCCCATCCACAACTGGTTCCCTTGCTCCAACCCTCCAGAATGGTGGCTGTCTCTCTAGAAACTTGTGGAATAGTTTGCTTTAAATAAGAGAAGTTAAACAGTACCATAGGGAGGGGGTATATTAGTGGTCTAGATAGGTCAATAACTTTCCAATGTGCCCTATAATTTGGGTTGCCCCACAGTAATGCTAGCCTCATTTGGGAGGCTGCCCAGTAATATGATAGGTTTGGTAATACTATCCCACCTGCTGCCTTGGGGAGAGTCAACAGTTGCTGTCCCAGGCATGGTTTTTTATTCTGCCATATTAAGGGGAGAAATAGTTTCTGCCAGGCTAGTAACTCTTTTTTAGAAATCATGTAGGGTATAGATTGGAAAAAGAATAATAATCTAGGGAGTGCTTTCATTTTAAGAGCTTGTGTCTGCTCGCAAGAGGTAAAATCTGCACCTTTCATTTGCTGCATACTGCCTGAGTGGATTCTCCTGAGTTTGTCTGCTAAAAGACTGCGCAGTGTGAGAGACTGTTGTTAATTTGTCCAGCTAAAGTCTACTGAACACCTGTTAGCACATAGGAGGGCTCGGGGAGTGTTCTGTGAGGTCACTGAAGGAGGGACCAAGCATTTTAAAAAGCCACGCTACTCTCAAGCGCGAGCGTTGTGAGTGGCGAGCGCCACTCGGGGTAAGAAAGTTTACCTAAACTTAATTGTAATTCCTGTCTAAACTTGTAACTTGCCAATATTAGTGTAACTTTATTCCACTGTGGTGTAAGGTTTAAAAGTTGGTAATTTGGACATAGGTTTAGCTCATAGTGGTAAGGAATCATTTATTTTAAGGGTTAAATATCTCCCTTAGTGCCTCTTAAGGGGCGGAAGATTTATTTATAGAGGAAAGCTGATTTGGGGGTCTTAGTGGGTAACTGCAGGGAGAGTGTTTGTACATTTTGTGGGATTTACTTGGGTTAATGATGGGGAAATTATTATTGTTCCTCATTGTTAGTATTCTGCAGCATGCATTTGTTGTTGAACTAGACTGTATTGCTACTAATGATGGTAGTTTAGAGTCTGGGATAGTAGTTGCACATGCTGTTACTATGGATAAGCAATTGCATCCTGAACTCAAACTGCTTCCTACATGTATTTCAAACATAATATTTGGAACAGGTAGTGATTTTGTTAACATAATGTTAATAAAAATGTGTAATATGCAGATTTGTTATAATGTGGGGACAACATGTATTGCTAACAGTGGAAAAAGGCAGATTTTCTTTGTTGGGAAATATGGGAAAAACGTTTTTGGGTCAAAATGGTTATTTATGATATTATTATGTTATCAGGTACAGTTCATTCAAATCCTGGACCAATAAATCAAACTGTGAGGGGTGTGAACACCCTTTTAAAGATATGCCATTTAAACATACAGAGCTTTTTGCCTAAAAAGGATTTATTAGAAGGATGGATAGTTGAAAATTCATATGATGTCTTGGCATTGATTGAGACTTGGTTAACTGGGAAAGTGTCTGATGATGAAGTTGGTATTGATGGCTATTCTGTTTTTAGAAACGAAAGAAAAGGGAAAAGGGGGGTGGTTGTTTATTCCATATTAAGAACCATCTGTCAGCAAGTATAAATCAGGGAAGCTCTAATGGTAATTATTATGAGTTATTGGTAATAGACTTAGTTTTGGGAGGTAACAAGCTGTTAACTTTAATTCGTGTATACGTACCTCCTTTGGATGTTAAAATGGGGATATATGCTTTTTTCATGATTTATCCTTTCCTTCTTCTAGAGAATTGCTGATTGTAGGCGATTTCAACTTAGATTGGCCCTCAAAACAAGCAATTGATTATAGGAATTTGGTTTCAGGATAAGTGATGATTCAATTAGTAACCAATACTACTCGATATAATTATCGAACTGAATATGAGTCATTGATTGATTGGATCATTACTAATTGTCCTGAGCATGTGGTCACTTCGGGAGTTAAATCTGACTGTTTTAGTGACCATTGTGCTGTTTATTGTGGGTGGACAGTGAAATGTTGTAGAGAACCTCAAAGAATTATTCAGTATCGTAAAGTCACTGATTTTCATCTGCAGTGCTTTTCTGATGAAGGTCATTTAATTGATTGGTCATTCCTAGAGGTCATTAAGGATATTGATGAAGTTTTTCATAAATTTTGTTGTCACTTTATTAATATCTGTGATAAGTTATTACCGATTAAGGTTGTTAAAATAAGAACTGATGAAAAAATATGGTTTGATCATGAATTAAGAAAGATTACAAAGGATAGAAATAGGGCTTGGAATAGATTTAGGAAATACAAAACAGTTGGATTTCAACAAAAATACAAGAGATTGCGTAATTTGTGTAAATCTAAGGTAAGGAAAGCTAAAAGTGATTTTCTTAAGAAGAAACTAGGTACTGGATCTGGTAATACTACAGCCCTTTGGAAAATATTAAATGGTTTAATGGGTAGGAGTAAGAAATCAGAGAATATCTCCATTCAGCTAGATGGGCAATTAGTTAACGATCCAATCAAAGTGGTGAATGGGTTTAACTCTCATTTTACTAATTTGGAGAGGTTTAATATACAGGGCCGGGTAACAAATTCCGAATTAAAGGAGATATTGGCCGAAAAAGTGGATAATATGGAACAGATGGGAGTTCTAAGATTCTATTTTCGGACATTGACTGAAGAGGGCATTTTGACATATTTATCAAAGATGGATCCCAGACCTTATATAGGGGTAGATGGAATAGATTATAGGGTCCTGAAAAAAGCTAGTACATTAATTGCCCCAATGTTGACTAAAAATTTTAATTTTTCCTTAAGTAATAATGTTTTTCCCACAAAATGGAAATGTGGTATTGTTAAACCCATATTTAAATCTGGTAGTTTGTTAAATGTAAATAACTATAGACCGATAACTTTGCTAGCTCCATTATCTAAATTGTTAGGGTTGTTTCAGATCAGATCAAGGAGCACCTGGATAAGTTTCAGCTTTGGTCCCCATCTCAGCATGATTTTCGATCTGGACACAACACGGAGTCTGCCTTGGTGAGGTTCACAGGCCAGGTATATAAAGCCTTAGATGAGGGTAAAACAGTGGCTGCTGGGTTTGTGGACCTCACGAAGGCATTCGACCTTGTTGACCATAGGAAACTATTGTTGAGTTTATTTAAGGTGAATTTTTCTAATGAAGTGATATATTGGATTGATAATCATTTATCTGAAAGGGTGCAGAAAACTTTTATTAATGGTGTAATATCAGACGAGGGTAATTTGATGTGTGGTGTCCCACAAGGGTCCGTATTGGGCCATTTGTTATTTTCTCTTTTTTTTTAATTCTTTGCATAACGTATGTAATTACACTGAGCTTATTTTATTTGCAGATGATGCAGTTTTATTATGTATTGGAGATCCTTGTCAATCTGTACAACAGCATTAGCAAAAGGATTTTAGCCTACTGCATAATTGGTTTATTGGGCATAATTTAGTGTTGAATCATGTTAAAACAAAATGCATGGTTTTCAAAAATCCTAGATCTATAGTAAATTTTGAGCTGACCTTGAATGATAATTATGATAATAAAATGGAAAGGGTTTCTGAAATATGTTATTTGGGTTTAACTATAGACTGTTACTCATCTTTTGAATTACAAATACAGAAATTAATTAGTAAATTACATCAATGATTAGGAATGTTGTATCGATTAAAAAGATATCTAACATATGAGACTAGGGCAATATTGACACATAGTTTGTTGTTTTCAGTTATTGATTATGAGTTATTAATACTTTTTTTTCTTCAGATAGGATGCAAACTAAGCTTACAATAACTTACAATATCATTTGATTTGTTACTGGTCAGAATAAAATAACTCATCATTTTCTTTATAATACTTTAGGGTGTCTGTCCTTTGTTGATGGATTTAGAATGCGTGCTGCAGTATTTCTGCAAAAAAATACATCTTGGATTTTTACCAGGTATTATTTGTAAGATGTTTCCAAGATTGTTAAATTCTGTTAGGACAAGGTCACAGGTTAGCTATAAATTTCAAATTCCTTTTTATAAAAGTACAATGGCTCAAAATTCACTTCAATATTATGCAGTTAAATTATACAATGATTTGCCTTGTAATATTACAAAGTCTGTTACCATTTTATTATTTAAGAGTGTTTTAGCAAAACTTATGACAAATGAAGCAAAATGCCATTGTTTTAATTGATACATTTATTGTATGATTTTGTATGTTTTTGTATTATATATGGTGTTGTAATTATGTTGTGACTGGGCACCAGTGAAAATGGGCATTTTATGCTCACTGGTCATATAGGGTAATAATAAACAAACAAACGTCCACCTGGACACCCACCAGGACAGCACCAGGATGGGTAGAAGAGATCTCGGTTTAACATCTCATCCAAAGGACGGCATACTCCAGCAGTACAGGACCCCCCAATACTGCACTCGGATGCCAGCATTTTAGATGCAAGTCTAATCCTGGTGTGAGATGAGAACCCATGACCTTTTGGTCCACAGGCGGATGTGCTACCAACTGAGCCACACCAACACCTGAAGGTGTGTGCTGACCACCAGGTAGCAGCCCTGTAGATATCCTGGATAGGGACATCCCAGGAAGCAGCCACTAAGGCAGCGGTATGATGAGTGGAATGAGCCCTCAGCCCTCCAGGAAGCTCCCTACCTGCAAACCATTAGCACGGGTCGATGCAGGATACGATCCACCTGCCAATCATCTGCTTGGCTGCCAGTCAGCCAGGTGTGGCTTCAGCGTAGGTGACAAACAGCTGGTGAACCTCGCCCTGAACTCCAGCCATGTGCTCTTTGTAATAAGCCAGCGCTTGCCTCAGGTCCAGAGTATGAAGCCTGTGCTTGGCCTCCGAGGTGTGATTAGTGAAGTACACTGGGAGATTAATCACCTGATTAAGGTGAAACTCTGACACAACCTTCAGAAGGAGCTTCGGGTAGGGGCACAGGACAACTATGTCCCTGTGGAAGACCAGGTAAGGAGACTCCACCCAAAACACCTGAAGCTCACTGATCCTTCTGGCTGACACGATAGCCACCAGGAAGGCGGTCTTCCACAACAGGTAAGACATGTCACACCTGTGCACTGGTTCAAATGGCTTGCCCATGAGCTTTGCCAAAACCAGCAACAGATCCCAAGGTGGTGGTGGTTCATGCATCGGAGGGGAAATGTGGTCAACACCTTTAAAAAAGCACCAGACCACCTTCTCCTCTAACACCGACTGCTGACCGGCCCGCACCCGGTAAGCAGAGATGGCTGCCAGGTACATCTTGAGGGTCGCCGACCAAAGGCCCAACTGAGAGAGGGATCACAGATAGTTAAGGATGCTAGCCACTGGACAGGACAGAGAGTTGAACCCTTTGCCCTGGCACCAAATGAACAGCCTCTTCCATTTGAAGGCATAGCACTTCCTGGTAAACTCCTTTCGAGATGCCTCCACAACAGTGAGGACATCTTCAGAGTGACCTGAAGCTTGGTACTCTAGCCACTCAGGATGTCAGGTCCAGGGATTGAAGGACCAGATACAGTACCTTGCCCTGATTGATGGAGAGCAAGTCCAGGGGGAGAGGAAGACACCACAGGAGCCTGCCGCTGAGGCTGAGGAGATCGGGGTACCAGAACTGGTGGGGCCAGTCCAGAGCCACCAGGATCACCTGTGCTTTGTCCCTCCTGGCCTTGAGCAACACCTTGTGAATCAAGGGAAGTGGAGGGAAGGCACAGAAGAGGCCTGGGGTCCAGGGCCTCGAGAAGGCATCCCCCTGCAGCATTCTCTGCTAAGTGGGGGGGGGGGGCAGGCACAAAACAGCCTCAGCTGTGCATTCTCCCTGGAGGCAAACAGGTCCACCTGAGGGGTGCCACACTGGGAGAACAGACTGTGTACTACCTCTGGGTGGACAGACCACTCGTGAGACACCTCGCCCACACAGCTGAGGGCGTCCACCAGCTGGTTGGAGGCCCCTGCCACAAGGATGGCTAGGAGATCGGCCTCCAGGCTGTGCATGAAGGTCCACAAATGGACAGCTTCTTTGCACAGTGGCAGGGAGTGCATCCTGCCCTGTTTGTTGAGGTAGTACATGGTTGTGGTGTTGTCCATCTGGACCTGGACCACCTGACCACGAATGTGAGGAGCAAAGGCAGTAAGCACCAGATGAACTGCTTGGAGCTACAGCAGATTGATATGATATTGGGGGTCCAGAGCCATGGACTCTGTGTTCTCCAGGTTGCCCCCCCAAGCCCCTGAGAGAGGCATCGGTCATCAGGATGACCATCGGCCCTGGGCGGACAAATGGGATACCTTCCTGCAGATGCTCTGGGACTAACCACCAATGTAGGGAATCCCACATCCTCTGGGTGATAGCGACCAGCTGGTCAAAGTGACTCCTGCACTGAGACCACTGGCTGGCCAGCTCCCACTACAGGGAGCGCATTCTCCAGTGGGCACAATGGACCACGCTGGTGCAGGCTGCATGTAACCCAGCAGGCGCAGGAAGTCCTGGGCAGGGCACAACTGCCCAACCCGAAATGATCAGGCAAAGGAGGAGAGAGCCTCCACCCTGTCCGCCAGGAGCCGGGCTCAGGGTATGCACGAGTCGAGCTCCACCCCCGATGAAGTTGATCACCTGTGAAGGCATGAGTTCTGACTTGCCTCATTGACTAGGGGGCCAAGGGAGATGCAAGTCTGGAGGACCAGGTCCCTGGAACGCTCCACCTCTAGGCTGGAGGGACTGGTGATCAGCCAGTTGTCCAGGCAGGGGTAAACCCAGACCCCTTGATGCCTTAGGTAAGCTGCCACCACTGCAATACACTTGGTGAAGACCCTGGGGGTCGAGGACAGGCTGAATGGCATGGCCTGAAACTCATAGAGAGCTCCCTCTGTTCAAAAGCGGAGGAACCTTTGGTGAGACGGACTGATCAGGACAGGAAAGAACACCTCCTGGAAATCCAGTGAGCAAAACCATATGTTTTGCTTCAGAGATGGCATGATCAGAAGGTGTGTGACCTGAGATATTTGTTCAGGTCATGCAGATCTAGAATGGGGTGCCGGCCCACCATCCGTTTTGGCACCAGGAAGTACCTGGAGACAAACCCTGCGTGTTCTGGAGGATCCGCGACAGGAACCACGACCTCCTTGCGGAGGAGCTGGGAAACGTCATCCCGAAGAGCCAACAGGATGTCTGAGGATACCAAGTCCTCCTGTGGGGCCCGGGCTCTGGAAGGAGGGTACTGCTCAAATTCCAAAAGTAGACGCTGACCCACCGCCTCGAGGACCCACCTATCCATGGTGACGCAGACCAGGTGGAAAGGAAGTGGTGGAGCCGGCCCCCCATAGGAAGACCCAGGGAAGGTATGACAGGCATGAGGGAGGCATCCCTCATCCCATCACTGGGCAGGCTTGGAGGAGGGTCTGGCTGAGAAGCGACCGGAGCCTCTCCCCCCAGGCTTCTGTATGACTGAGGCCACTGACTTTGGCTGAGGTTGCCAGGCCTGAACCTGCTGTCCAGCCTGGGGCTGGGCTGGTTTGGCTGCAGGAGTAGAGATGGACCAAAAGGGCTTCCTTTTCTGCTGCTGCTTACAGCCCTTGTGGTCCTTTTGAGCAGATGTCATAGAGTCCAAGGTGGCATTGGACTTCTCGATACAGGTCAGGTGGCCCTTGACCCCGGGCCCGAACAAATCAGTGCCCAGGAAAGGAACATCTGCCAACTTGTGCTGAGTGTCTGTTGTGAAGGTTGAGATCCTCAGCCACGCCCTGCAGTGCATAGCCACTGCAGCCACCACAGAGCAGACACAGGACTCCGCAATATCCATGGCTGTCTGTAGTTTTTACTTTGCTACAGCCCAGTCCTGGTCCCGGACCTGTTTGACCGTAGTCTGGAGGTCCACCAGCAGATGAGGAAGCACCTCATCCATGGTATCCAGCAGGGCATGGGAAAAGTGGGCTATAAGGAGGGTTGAGCTCGCCTAGTGAAGACCAAGCGAGGAGGCAGCGTAGACCTCCTTAGTCGCATGGTCAAAATTCTTGGACCCTGTCGGGGAGCTTGTCAATGTCCCCAATGTTGCCAGAGCGCCTGAACACAGATTTGGCCACCAGCCCCTCGGCCGAGGCATATTCTGTGAATCCTGACAGGGAACCGGTAGGTACCGCATACTTGTGGGCCATCCGGGCAGAGGGCACACAGCAGGAAGCGGGGCGCCGCCAAAGCTCCAAGACTTGAACAAGTATGGCCTCTGTGACTGGAAAGGCTTCCCCAGGAGTATTTCTCTGGTCCAGGATCTAAGTGAAAGGGTATCGATCCCGTTTCTGGACGGGTCCCATTTTCATACCTGTGGACTCAGAGATCAGGCAGAGCAGGCCCATAAAGGAAGTAGGACTTTCGTCCTTCGAGAGAACCCCCACCAACTCCACGTCAACCAGACAGGAGTGCAAGGAGGAACCCTCCGACTCTGAGGAGTCGTTAAAGAGGGGTCAACCACCCGAGTCCCCCCAACCTTCTGCGGATCGTCAGGGGTGACAATGACTGACAGCCGATGGGGAAGCCCCTTGGCCGGCCGAGACTCCTTGATCAGAGCGCTGGTTTTCAGCTGTACAGGTGATGGCTTCACGCAGATCGGTGGAGACGCCAGCAGCGGTCGAGCTGGGACCATCTTAGAAGACTCCTGAGGCGGAGAAGGCGTCGGCCTGTCGGGCGAGAGCCAGGTGATGGCCAGCATCAGAGCTTGAACTGGCTTAATACCAGTCAACACCAGCTGCTGCCACATGAGATTCTCGTAGTGTCAATGCAATTTGCGCTGAAGGCTCTCCTCACCTGAGGAACATAGGAATTGTGTCAGCAGATGGGGACCGCAAGATCCATCTAGTCTGCCCATGTTTCTGCCCCCCTCCCTATTTAGACTGCACCCCGATGTGTCCACAATGTCTGTTCCATACGAGTTTGAACTCGCATACTGTTTTGGATTCCACCACCTACTGAGAGAAGCTGTTCCATGGGTCTATGACCCTTTCTGTAAAGAAGTACTTCCTGAGGTTGCTTTTGAACTTGCCTCCCACCAGATGCAAGTCATGCCCCCTTGTACGCGCATCCCTGTTTTGCTGGAAGAGGTTTCCTGCTTGTGTTGTGTTGATTCTCTTAACGTACTTAAAAGTTTTGATCATGTCCTCTCTGTTTCTTCTCTGCTCAAGGAGGATGAGGATGAAGAGTAGCGGCGCTGCCGCCGCTTCCCGGAGCATTGACAGCAGGAGCGCCGATGTCAGTGAGACCCGCTCGATCCCAGGGAGCAGGACTGAGACCTTGACCGCACCCACTAGGGGGACCGGCAGCAGGGCTCAGAGGGAGTCAGCAAGCACCGAGGCTCCTCCGGGTCTTGGTTGATGACCAGAAGAAGCAGATCACCAGAGACTGATTCAGCCCGGAAATGGTCTGGAGAGGACCAGAGTCCTGGACAGAGAAGTGTCGGACTCTTCAGTCAACAACTGGTCGACCAGCTCAAGAAAGATCTCGGCTGGAAGATTAACCAGCATATCGGCCAAGTGGCCCAACGGGGTTATCATGGAGCCGGCGGCCTGAGCTGACGATTTGACCCAAGTCAGATCCGGAGAAGTGCGGGAATCCGAAGCCCTTAACTGACAGCGCTCCTGATCCCATGATCGACTGTGAGATCGTTTTTGGTCTCTTTCACGAGAGCGGTAAGGAGGGGGACCTGCTTTTTCCAAGCAGAAAGGAAGATCTGGCATCATGGGGCGAAGCCGAGGAAGTTACTACCCTGGTGGGAGGAAGGAGCCAGCTTGAAGACATTCTGGCCAGAAATACAGAGAAAGGCAACTGCCAGAAAGTGTGGACAGAACATCATATTCACGTTCCTAGAACTAGCGATTATTTTGAGTTAGAAAATAGTAATGGCAGCTAGTGGTAGACGTTTCTGTGGCAGGTCTGTTGAGTAGATCGACAGCGGGAAAAGAACTGAGGAGAGATGCGGCCACCCACATTTATGTAGACACTAACGCAAGATGTTGGTATGGGCAGTCCATGGTTTACAAAAGATTCTGTATGGTTCTAGCACTGATGCAGGTGTAGTTTCAAAGGTGTGGCCTGATGAAAGAAATATCCTCAAAGAAAATCAGTTTGTTACAACAAAAAGACTCCAAAAAACTTGTAAAATTGTAATGTTCATTCATCATCTCTGGCCACCATGTACTTCGTGTAGATATGTGTATAGATATAGATATACAGTGGTTTGCAAAAGTATTCAACCCCCTTGAAAACTGTCAGATTTGTCTGGATTACAAATGAGAGACTTGTATATACTATTCCAGTCAGTATTTTTATTGCAAACTCATATGCTCTAACAGTATATCCTCAAAGCCAAAATTAATTATCCGTCAGCACATCTTTTAAAGTAAATTAAAAACTGGAAAATGCTGCTTGCAGAAGTATTCAACCCCTACACATTAGTATTTGGTAGAGCCACCTTTTGCTGCAATAACAGCTTTAAGTCTTTTGGGGTAAGTATTTACCAGCCTTGCACACTGTTCGGGAGTGATTCTTGCCCATTCTTCTTGGCAGATTTGTTCCAGGTTGTTCAGGTGATGCTTGTGGACCGCAATTTTCAAACAGTGCCACAGATTCTCGATGGGATTTGACTTGGCCACTGTAGGACATTCACCTTTTTGTTGTTTAACCACTCCTGTGTTGCTTTGGCCTTGTGCTTGGGATCATTGTCCTGCTGAAAGGTGAAGTTTCTCCCAAGCTTCAGTTTTTTAGCAGACTGAAGCAGGTTCTCTTGCAGTATCTCCCTGTATTTTGCTCCATCCATTCTTCCTTCAATTTTAACAAGATGCCCATTCCCTGCTGATGAAAAGCATCCCCACAGCATGATGCTGCCATCACCATACTTCACTGTAGGGATGGTGTTTCTCGAGGCATGGGCAGTGTTAGGTTTGCACCACAAATAGCACTTTGAATTTTGGCCAAAAATCTCTATCTTGGTCTCATCAGACCACAAAACCTTGTGCCACATCTTAGCTGGGTCACTCTCACGCTTTCTGGCAAACTCCAGACGTGCTTTGATATGGTTCTTTGAGTAATGGCTTTTCACCCACCTCCCATACAGACCAGTATTATGCAGAGCTCTTGATATGGTTGACTGGTGCACCTTCACTCCACTCTCAGCCACTGAACTCTGTAGCTCCGTCAAAGTGATTGCTGGCCTCTCTGTGGCTTCCCTCACTAGTTTCCTTCTTGTTCGGACTCTTTTTTGAGGGACGGCCTTGTCTAGGTAGTGCCTGGGTGGTGTAATGCAGCTTCCACTTCCTCACTATTGATCCAACAGTGCACACTTGGATATTATTTTGTACCCTTTTCCTAATTTATGCATGTCTATTACTTTATCTCTAACTTCCTTAGAATGCTCTTTAGTCTTCATTTTCACACCCTTCCTTCAGATTCACAGTCTGACCAATGGTCATTAAACTGAGGAGGGGGTTTTATCCAGAAAATGTGAGCTACTTTAATGTTTCAGAGGTGAGGCCAATTGTAAGCCAATTGTGTCCTCATTAGGGCAATATTTTTCATCTGTGTAAACTTGGAGCTTCCAGAGCACAGGGGTTGAATACTTATGCAAGCAGCATTTTCCAGTTTTTAATTTACTTTAAAAGATGTGCTGACAGATAATTAATTTTGGCTTTGAGGATATACTGTTAGAGCATATGAGTTTGCAATAAAAATACTGACTGGAATAATATATGTAAGTCTCTCATTTGTAATCCAGACAAATCTGACAACTTTCAAGGGGGTTGAATACTTTTGCAAACCACTGTACATATATATCATATTTTTGAGTCAGCCCTTTGCATATTCCCAATCGTTATATACTACATGGATGGGATTTTCCCCAGTAAAAGTGGTTAGTAGTTATTTTGCTGTATACTGTTCCACGTATATGCAATTGAAATCAAAATGAACAGTAACTATCCAAATGCATTATATGAAATAAAAGATGGGCAAATCCACTATGCAAGCAAATAAGCCCGCCAAGGGGGTGAATAAGATCATAAAGCAACTTTCACTTGCGACAGGTGGCTTTAAGATCTAGATTGCCCTCTCAGTGGGTTAATTTCTTTGTATACTGCATCTACCCATCGCTTTATCTCCATCTCTATTTATCTGCATGCCATTTGTTCGAAATTGGATAATATTAATCTGTATATGTTTGATCTGCTGTTTAACTTTTTTATGTTTTCTCATTTGTGATGTTAGTTGTATTTGTAAATGTACTTAAAAGGATGCACTTGATTTTAGTACATGTACACTACTCTGTTGATCCTACACAGTATAGCACAGCCCCTTCAGACAGACAGACTCACAAAAAAGGAACAAACTATTAAAGGGGAATATTCGTCAGAATTTTCAAAAACAGACAGAGGTCTTGTAACAGGTTTAGTACTAAGGCACATGTATAGAGACACTGAGACCAAAACCTGAGCAGATTATTAATAAGCCTCTTTAGTGGGGCTCAGTGAAACATAAATTTGTTGCTGACTACTAGATATCCCTGTCTGAAACTGAAGCAGTGTTATGACGCATTTCACTGTGTGAAATATAACCACCCATTTCTTTTATAATTCCGAGAAAATCAAATGTAGTGCTAGGAAAGCCAATCCCCAGTTTGGCAGCTCACAGAATTTAGAAATGACCTCTGGGACAAAAGCTGAAATGACTTTAATAAAAATTGTGAAAGACAAGTAATTTTTAAACATCTGACTGATGTCTCAGTTTCTTTGTGCCACTATCTCACACAAACAGAATTGCAGGAAGGCATCTAGACTGTGAATGACAAGAATGCAGTAAAACAATTACTACGCTGACGTATGCTTAGAGGTCTCCATCCAATTAATCATGCCCTTATATTCCTTACGTTTGCATTCCGGAAAATGCACAAGAAATGACGCAAGCAGGAGCTTAAATAAATGCATTATGATATATATAAATGACCCGTAACTATTAGTGGGGGGGGGGAGGGGTTAAAGAAGTAAACCATATTCAAGTTTCAATATGAATAATTCGTCCTTAGGTAAATTCAAACAGTGAAATCACTAGTTAAAAGAAATGAAAGGCCATTGTTTGACTTTTCTTTTTGTAGCATTTAGACCTCCAATTTCATTCTAACGTCCTGCCCGTGAGGCGCCTTCCTTATCCCAACGTGTCTATTTTGATGTTGCCTGGCCAAACTACAAGTAACGTTTTATTCAGGGGCATTGGCTTTTCATAGAAAAAAAGAAAAAAATATATATGTCTTTTAGCTATCTTTCATCTTCAGGAATAGCACAGTTAGTACACACACAAAGATTTGCAATAGGGTAGATACTCCGGGGCAGGATGAAAAAAATGAATAGGGATGCAAGAAAGCTTGAGTAGCGGTCAAGAGTGTGTCAACTGAGTTTCAATGGGAAGAAGTGCACTTGGGACGCAGAAACCCAGGGGTGGAGTGCAAATTGGGGAGAGTGGTTCTGCAACCACCAAACAGGAAAAAGACCTGGGGGTAATCATATCTGATTATCTAAAGGTGGCAAAACAGTGTGACAAGGCAGTGGAGAGAGCCAGTAGGATGCTATGGTACATTAGGGAGGGGTATCACTGCTGCATAAATCACTGGTGAGACCTCACCTTGAGTACTGTGTCCAATTCTGGAGACCATATCTCCAGAAGGACATAGGCAGAGTAAAGGCGGTCCAGAGAAGGACAACTAAAATGGTGCAGGGTCTGCATCAAAAGCCCTATGGGAAGAGACTAGAGGACCTCAAAATGTACACCCTGGAAGAAAAGAGTTGGGGATATGATAGAGACTTTCAAATACCTCACAGGTATAAATATGTCTGCTAGAAGGAAGCCTTTTTCAGAGAAAAAAATGCACAAGAACAAGGGGTCATGCTATTAAGCTGGGGGGGGGTAGGCTATGGGGAGATGTAAGCAAGTACTTCTTCACAGAAAGAGTGGCAGATGCCTGGAACAGCCTCCCAGCAGAGGTGGTGGGGGCAAAAACTGTAGTGTGATTCAAGAAGGCATGGGACAGGCATGAGGGAACCTTAGTGGTAAGGGGAGAAAAGCCGGAGATTAAGTAGGGTCTTCAGTGTTACAGTACGTAGGGAAAATGGGCAGACTAGGTGGGCCAAGCGGTCCTTAACTGTCGTCAAACTCTGTTTCTAGATGTATGTTTCATTGAAGGTTTTGTAGTTGTGGGTCTTGTCTGACATAAATGATGAAAAGAAAACATTAAATAGCAAAGACTGCTTCTTTAATTTACTGCAGTTCTATCATTATTTTTTCCTCCAGTGCCCCCGATCCACAGCTCTACTGATGGGGCCACCATAGCTGCATCTTCCCTCTGGGGAGTGGCCTGGCTACATTTACAGCCCATGGCAATACTGCTCTATGAAATGAAAATGATGTATTCACCATAATTCCTGATCTTCCAGAATATCTTTCAATCACACTTATAGGTCTAAGCTGGAGGCACTAGGACCCAGCGGGACCAAAAAGTCTCTGCAGCCTAGGAGAGGACCGGCGGGCATCTGTGCGAGCACCGCCCACAGGGGAAGACTAGTGACATTACACTCGTGCATTGGCCAGTAACCAATGCTGGCCCCCTGCCTTCCTCAGTTCTGTCTATCAGGACAGAAAACTAGCTGGAGAGAAAAGAAGGAACAGGAAAAGGATATAGGATGTAAAATAATAACATTAATAAAATCTGCCTACCAACTACAAGAAACACAGGTTACTCACCTGTAACAGTTGTTCTAGGAGTGGTATATGTTGTTCATCCACACTGTCTGGTATGGTCCTTTCCCCTTTATGAAGTGCCGGAAAGTCTTCAAGCTGGCTCCTCCCATCCACCCAGGTGGTATATCCCTAAGCTCCACCCCATGACACCAAATCTTGCCTGCTGGAAGCAGAGGTTGTGCGCCTGAGCCAGGGTAGGTCGGGTGGGTCTGTGTGGATGAACAACAGATACCACTCCTAGAAAGTAAGTTACATAAAAACTTATCGCAACAGTAGATCTTTTAGAGATGTCTCTTGCAGCAGGTAATACACTTTGGTAGTTGCCAGAGATCGCTGTGGTGCATGGCAGCTCTTCTAGCAATCTTTCACCAGGGGCCACCCACCAATGACTTCATCATCCTGCTTCCTATACAAGAGTGGGGCGGTCCCTGGTATCCTCAGTTCCCCACCGGATTCAGCTCGCTAAGCGAGGACCGAGGGGATCTGAGGTACTATAGGTGTTCTTTCCCACATGCTAAGTGGAACAAAGTCATTCTCTTACAGAAGAAGGGGGACGGAGGGAGGGAACATATCTGCTGCAAGAGACATCCCTCAAAGATCTACTGTTACGGTAAATTTTTACATAACTGTACTATCTTCCACGGGATGGTCTCTTGCAGCAGGTAATACACTTGGGATGATTCCCAAGCAGTGTACCCAAAAGAGGGTGTAATTAGGATAGTAGACCCTGTATGACTGCACGGCCAAAGGTCATCCTACGGCGAGAAGCAATATCTAGATTGTAATGCTTCATGAAAGTGTGAATGGTGGACCATGTGGCTGCATTGCAGATATCAGTGATCGAGGCCCCTTTGAAGCAGGCCACCGTGGAGGCCTCGGCTCTAGTGGAATGGGCTTGTACTGTTCCTGATAGGGGCTTGTTGTATTTTTTCTAACAAAAAGTGATGTAATTTGCCAACCAACTGGAAATGGTTTTCTTGGCAACTGGAGAACCTTCCCTTGTAGAGGCGAAGGTGACAAACAATTGAGAGTTTTTTCTCAAGGATTTGGTATGGTTTATATAGTACCTCAGAATACAATGAATATCTAAGGTGTGTAGGTGTTCTCCTGGATTAGAATGCTCTGGATAGTATACGGGCAATTCCATGGTCTGGTTTAAGATATGTTCTGAAACCACTTTTGGTAAAAAGGAAGGACTGGTGTGGAGAACCACTCTATCTTTGTGGAAGACTAGGTTAGGCTCTCTACACATCAGAGCCTGAAGCTTGGAGATTCAGCGAGCCAAAGTGACAGCTACTAGAAACACCATCTTCAAAGAGAGGAAGCGAGATCAGCGGTAGCTACTGGCTTAAAGGGTGCTAGGTGAGTTTCTAATATGAAATTCAGATCCGGTAGGGTTAATGGAGGTTTGATATGAAACATGCCTCTTAAGAATATCTTGGCAAGATGATGTTGGTACAGTAATTTGCCTTCACAGAGTTCGTGAAAGGCCAAAATGGAGGCCAGATGAACTCTGATAGAGGAATAGCTAAGGCCTTTCTTGGCAAGTGAAGCCAAGTAGTCCAAGACTTTGGGAAAAGGACATCAATATGGATTTAGAGAAAAGGAAGCTGCCCATATGGAAAAGCATTTCCATTTGGCATTATATGCTTCCCTGGTTGATGGTTTTTGTGAGGCCAAGAGAATGTTGGCCACAGGTTAGAAGACTTGAAGACGTGCTATGAAAGCGTCCTCAGAAGCTAAGCGTGAAGGTGTAGAGACCTCAGGTAGGGGTGAAGAAGGGTGCCCCACTCCTGAGTCAGGAGATCTGGTCTGATTGGCAACAGAATAGGATCCACTAGGGACAGTTGTTGGAGTAGGGGAAACCACACCTGCTTGGGCCACAAGGGGACTATGAGGATCATCGTGGCAGGTTTGAGTTGTAGTTTCACTAGAGTCCTTTGCAGGAGTGGGACGAGGGGAAAGCTTATAAGAACAGTCCTATCCATGGTTGGGACAGGGCATCGGTAGACAGTCCCCTTCTGTTCAGGATAATGGAAAAGTATGTGGGGAGTCGTGCTTGCTGTGGGATGCAAACAGGTCTGATTGCGGGTTCCCCCATAATCGGAAGATCGTCTGAAGAAATTTGTGATGAAGAGTCCACTCATGTATGGAGGACTGGTGACAGAGAATGTCTGCCAGGGTATTGTGGCATCCTGGTAGATGGATGGCAATTAGTGCATTACTGGAGTGTGGCTTCTTGCCAGACTTTCAGCACCTCCCTGCAGAGAGCACAAGATCTGGTGCCCCCTTGTTTGTTTGGATAGAACACCATGGAGGTGTTGTCTGACTGGATCAGTAAGGGTCCAGGATAAAGGTCAGGATGAAAGACATGAATGGCAAGGAAAACCACCCTCATTTCCAACAGATTTATGTGCGGCAAAACGGTGAATTGGGGCCATCTGTCCTGTGCCCCATAAGGGCTGAGGTGAGCGCCTCAGCCGTCCAGGGAAGCATCCATGGTCAACGTTTGCTGGGAAGGGGAAGCCTGGAAGAGCATGCCCTGAGATAGGTGGTGCCGGTGTGTCCACCAGGCCAGGGCGGAGCATAGAGGGGGGGTGACTTTGAGATTGTCGTCGAAATCGCCCGACTGCTGATGCCATTTATTCTGAAGTACCCACTGTACTGGTCTCATATGGAGACAGGCGTACGCCACTGTGGGAATAGCAGCTGCCATATGTCCCAGAAGCCGTAATACACTTCTAGCTGTTATGTACTGTTGGGTTCGGGTGTGCGAAGCCAAAGAGGGCAGTCTGTCTTGTCTGATGACAGGGAGGTGAGCCCTGACACAGACTGTGTCCAGAATCGCTCCTATATACTGGTGTGACTGGAATGGCTTCGGGTTGGACTTGGGTCAGTTGATGGTAATGCCCAGGTTTTGAAATAGGGTAAGGGTGGCCTGGAGAGAGAGAGAGAGAGAAGCAAAGCCTCTTCGGAATTTGCTTTTATCAGCCAATTATCTAGGTATGGGAAGACGAAATGTCCGTCTCTTCTCAGGGTCATCGCCACTACGGCAAGGCACTTGGAGAAAACTCTCGGGGCAGATGAGAGTCAGAAAGGAAGTGCTTGAAACTGGCAGTAGTGTCCTAGCAAGTGAAAGAGTAGGAACCGGTGGTGGGCAGGGTGGATAGGGATATGCAAGTAAGCATCTTTCATGTCCAGGGCGCATAACCAATCCCCCTTTTTTAACATCGGTAGTATGGATGTTAGTGTGACCATCCAGAACCTTTTGTACTGAATGTGTAAATTCAGTTGTCTTAGGTCTAATATCAGTCTGAGGTCTCCCACACGTTTGGGGACCAGAAAAAAAGGGAGTAGAATCCCTGCTATAACTCCAAAGGATGAACACGATAAAATGGCCTTTTTGTATAGAAGTGCCTGAAGTTCCTCTTGGAGGAGGAGAATATGGTCAAATGGGTAATGGACAGAGCAGGGTGGGAGGTGGAGATGTTCCAGCGTGTGCCATGTACGTATGATTTGGCGTACCCACTCGTCCGAAGTAATGGCTTTCCAGGCCTCCAGATGAAGGGCAAAACGGCCCCCCACAGCATTCCGAGGACTGAACAAGGAAGCAGGGGGCAAGCCCTAATGAGTCACTGGGCGGGGTGCTGGCACATCCCACCTTGAGGGTGGGAGTATGGGCCCTTCGAAGTTGGGGTGGCAGACCTGGAGGTGGTGTGGGAATGTCCATGGGAGCCACCTTGACAAGTTCCTCTATTCCTGCCTCTCCGTTTAGCTTGAAAAGTTTGGGAACAGAACTTGTATGAGGGTTGTGGTGTGTGGGACATACCATGCACTGTACAGGCATGATGCCTGGAGATCGTCCAAGAGCGTTTGAGTGCCTGGGCCAAAATGTTTGGAGCCATTAAATGGGGAATTGGCCAGTTTATACTGTATATCTGGTTGTAGACTCGACACACGCAGCCAGGCATGACGGTGGAGGGTGACTCCCTTAGCCGTAGCCCGAGCCGAGGTATCCACCGCATCATATCCCGAGCAGGGGAGATGCCAGGAAATAGAATTTCCAGTAGATATCGTAGCCAGTAATTGATCTTTCTCATGTGATGGAGGGAGTTTACTGACTACATCAATAGCAGAGGACCAGAGGGTACAATGGTATTTCACCATATGTCCCACATAATTCAAGATTCTCAGATTCAGTGTGCCCACCTGGAAGACTTTCTTCCCCAAGTAGTCTAGGCGTCGGGATTCCTTATCTGGTGGTAAGGAGCTCATGTGTTGAGGATGTTTAGTACGATCATGAGCGGCAGTAATGACCACTGAATCAGCCTCGGGATTAGATGAAAAGAAGGGGTGAGCATGGGGAGCCTGGTAAAGGCAATCTGCCTTCTGAGAAAGAGCCAGGACAGCTGAAGGCTGATCGCAAGCGACCAGTACTGCATTTTGATAGGTTTGGATGAGTGGGGGTACCACAACTACTAGGTTCTCCAGCAGTTCAAGGTAGTCTGCCATGTTTTTTCTCTGCTTATCATATTCAGTGGTAGAGAAACCCATAATTTTTTGAATCTGGAATATCATATCATGAAATAACAGGTCATCAGGGGACGAGGCCACTGCATGGTGGGAAGGTTCCCCATGCAGAGATGATACAGTGGAGAGGGAGAACAGAGGACGGGAGTCCCATTCTTGGAGGTCAATATTTTCCAAGTCCTCTGGGATATCTTACGGGAATTCTAGATCCTTGGAATAGTATTCTTCCTCATAATCAGATGGGAAACCAGGTGGAGAAGTTATCCACCAGAGAAGTTCCTTTCGGACCGGCTCTGTTATGGAGACAAGCACATCCAGGTCTTCCCACTTCTGGTCCCACTGTACCCTTAGAGTCCATTGAATGGTCCTCATCCGGAGTCTTGCAAAGGAAATGGTAACAATGGCAGCTGCCATGTGACCCAACAGACAGAGGAGCAACCTGGCTGGCACGGGTGAGACAGAATAAGTCTGCCTGGCTAGAGCCTGAATGCACTCTGCCCAGTCTTGAGGTAGGAAGGCTCATCCCTGCACGGTGTTTAGAAGCGCCTCGATGAACGGTAGAAGTTGTGCGGGGCTGAGAGACAACTTGGCTGGGTTGATGGTAATCCCCAGGCTCCAGAACAGGTTGCAGGTGTCCCAGATGGCCGCCTGGAGTTCAGCGCTGGAGTGTGCAAGAAGTAGCCAGTCATCCAGGTATGGAAACATGTAGTGTTCCATCCTGCGAAGTGCTGTGGCCACCACCGTCAGGCACTTCGGAAACAACCTTGGGGCAGAAGAGAGGCTAAAGGGCAGAGCCCTTAACTGGAAATGCTCACCCTGGAATGCGAACCGAAGATATTTCAGTGGCCTTCGGCTATAAGGATGTGGATGTATATATCCTGCATATCTGGGGATGCTAGCCAGTCTCCCTGACGCACCATGGGAATCAGATTGTGAAGGGTGACCATCCTGAAATGTTTGTATGCGACCAACAGGTTCAGGTCACTGAGGTTGAGGACTGGCCTCAAGTCTCCTGACTTCTTCAGGACGAAGAAGAAGCAGAAATAGATCCTGGTGCCCCTCTCATGTGGAGGAACCAGCTCTATGGCGTTTTTTAGACAGCAATGCCTGAATCTCCTACCGGATGAGGCCTGCATCTAAAGAGCGCAACTTCATATGTCTGCCTCATGGGCGGTGCCGTCCCCTACATCGGCTCCCCCACTCCAAAAATCTTAAAGCTATACACTCACATGGGGTCCTAGTGCCTCCGGCACACACCCACCAGTGATGAATGGTGAAGACTGATTCTTGGAAGATCAGAAAACAAATCCCAACTTGAAATGAAACTGCTTCTGAGTGAGGTCTTCAGACTGCCACATGTCAGAGAATCAGAGCACAGGCAAAGAAACAGGCTATCAGCAGCCAGAAGATGAGGATATATCCTCACAGGGAGAAAGAGCGTTCGAGGGAAAAAGGAGGAATAGAATCAAACTTTTTTGTTGTTGGTTCTTCTGGCAGGAAAGGGACAGGAGGTTCCACTTCCTTTTTTTCTTTTGTTAAAAGTTCTCTAACTGGAAAAAGAGCTAAACCGCAAGAGAAGAAGATCAGTTCAGGGGAAGTGGTAAGTTCAAGAGCATCATCAAACATGGTGAGCTGCCTAGAGGCCCTGACTCTTGGGGAAAGTGGTCAGGTGTGTGACTGAATGGTGAATATATTCTAAAAGATCAGGAATTACAGTGAGTATGTAATTTTCATATCTTAACAAGAATCAGTCTTCACCATTCATTCCCGCTTATGGGTCACAATACCAAGCTGTTCCCAAAATGGGGGGGGGGGACTCATCTTGAGGGAAAAATAAACCCCCGAGCCCTGAGGTAGGGGAGAACCACTGGGAGGGCAAGGACTCCTCAAAGGTCCAACAGGACCCAAAACTGGTCAGGGACCAAGCAGAGGCTCCCATGACCCAGTTGGAGAACACCCCCCACCGACACCTCACATCTGGCATTGCAGGAGAAAAAATGAATTCCCTGGTAACGCAAATTAAGCACCCTATGCCGGGGCAGGGTACCCACTGGAATAGGTGAAGCTATGCCATCTGCCGAATGCAGACTGTGGTTCCCACCACCCTGGAAGTTACCTTGTTGGTGTCATATGACACCTTTGCTTGGTGCCTCACCAGCTCCAGACCACAGGCAGAATGGCAAATGGTCTGCCTGTTGGATTTACAATTTGGCATGGATGCTAAGGGCTGACTTAATGTCACCCACAGGTGCTTGCTGAAGGCAGCTTGAGTTGCTTGATGTGCAGAAATGCAAGACCTGTATCTGTTTTTTCCATACCTTTCAAACTATAGTCAAATTTAAACCCACTTTGACAGTGACCTGCTGGCGAGGTTATGAGACCACCCTGGGCAACCCATGGCCATATTGTTTTGAGCTGCCCAGTTTTACAACCTTACTAGGCTCACTTTTTTTCCATCATATGGGACATCTCTGGAGTGGATTTTAAACTAATAGATCACACTATACTTTTTCCTAGATCTTCCAGAATGGTTCTGGGGTCCTAACACCAGTAAACTGTTAAATATATCCTTAGTGGTTGCTAAAAAATCTATAACGAAATTATGGCTTACAAACAGGGTGCCTTCTGTACAACAGTAGCAAGATCTTGTGTGGTCTGTTTACGACATGAAGAAAATAACAGCTCAATTGAATCATGTGGTCCCCAAGTTTGAAATGATTTGGGGCCTTTGGGTCTATTACATGTTAAATCATAGACAGGATTTTGTACCTTAAATGGTAAAATTCCTTTACATGATCTAGAATTTTTGTTGAGATACTGATAGGGGCTGCAGCATTCTGAAGTACTGTGTTTATGATGCCCACTGTCTGTATGGTTTTGTTGGTCTTTGTTTTGTGTAATATTGCAAAACTCAAACCGAAATAAGAAAAAAAAAGCAGGAGAGAAACAAAAAGAAAATGTTTTGCTAGGTAAAGATGATACCTTTCCTGGGCATACAGAAAGTTAAAGATCCAAGCTTTGAAGGCCTATAGTTCTGTCAATACCTGAGGCAATACTATTAGCGTCACAGAAACATAGAACTTGACTGCAGATGAGGACAATTTGGCCCATCCAGTCGGCCCATTTCTCCCTATCTACACTACACTGACCACCTCAACAAATATGACCTTCTCTGCAAACAACAACATGGTTTCCGCAAAGGTCACAGCACAACTACTGCCTTGCTTGAACTAACATCACATATCCATACTGCACTGGATAAAGGCCACATCACAGGTGCGATCTTCATTGACCTCACTAAGGCCTTTGATACCGTCCACCATTCACTACCCCAAACCTCCTTGCTGAACCTAGGTCTCTCACAGGAAGCAGTGGGATGGTTCGCAGACTATCTTACCAACCGGACCCTTCAAGTTAAAATTGGCAATACCCTATCCTCCAAATCTCCTGTCCTCTCAGGAGTCCCTCAAGGGTCCATTTTGGATCCCCTCCTATTCAGCCTCTTCCTTAACTCCTTCCCCGCATCCTGCACCTCCAACCTATTACTATATGCTGATGGTGCTGCCATCTTCTCCTCCAGCCCAGACCCTTTCAACTTCACCATTCCCTCAGTCCTCCTTCAGTGCTGTCAAAAGCTGGTTCGCTTACAGCTTTATTATTAACTATAAAAATAAAGGTATGCTTTTTCAGATCCGTAGAATTCCAGGATAGGGTTTTTTCCATAAATACTATTCATGCTCTCAGATCCTGGAATTTGTGCATTCCTTTAAATACTTGGGCATCACTTTGGACTCTGGCCTTACCTATCACGAGCATATACATCAATTATCTAAGGCCTAAATATTAGGTTGGGGCTTTAGCACCGCTTTTAAACACTGCCTTACCCCTGAGGCCCTTAAGCTTGCTATCTCCTCCTTACTGCCTCACTATGGCCTTCTGACTTTTTGGTGGGGCAAGCTGCTCAGCCTTTGATAGTCTTAGACTTGTCCTAAATAAGGCCTGCCGTCTTATATTACGGTGTGACAGACTCACCCATACCTGTGCGCTATATCAGGACACCAATTGGCTTAACCTTAACAACAGAATCAAATTCCACACTTGTGTCTTTGCAAAAAAAATCTCCCTTGGCCTCTCCCCCGCAGCACTCACTCCTTTAATCACCATGGACTCAAAAGCTCAGCACACCCGTAGCTCAGACACCCATCGTCTCTCCATCCCTTCCTGTCGCACAACTCAATTCCAAAGATCCTTTTGCTACAGGGCACCCTTGTGGATGAATAACCTACCCTCCTCCTTGCGTCTTGATCAAAGAATTGGTCATTTCAAAACGCACCTTAGGGCCCATCTTCGGTCCACAAGTGTCTGCGACTGTACGTGAACCAGTGCCCCTGTCCCTCTACTATTGACAAAGGCCTCTGGCTGGCCTCTGCATACAGCTCTTAACTCCGCCATCTCAGGGATGTTAAGTTCTCAGTCTTTTTAGCTGTCTCAAACTGCACTAGTTCTTGACTGCTTAGCAAAATTGTTACTGTTATAAACATATCTTTACTCTGCAACAATTTACTATATTGTGTATTTGTACTAACTGTATTGTGCATCTGTATATATTGCATGTGACGTGGAACCTTTGTAAAGGAGTCTATGACTCAAAGGTATTTCTGATCTCTGAAATAAATAAAAATAAAATTATCACAGACCATGCCCGATCTACAGCTTTCTCTCCCTCCCCCTTCCTTTCTACTATGATTCCCTTGTTCTCATCCCATGCATTCTTGAACCCCACCACTGTTTTTACCCCCACCACCTCCACTGGAAGGCTGTTTCAGGAAACCACCACTCTTTCTGTGAAGTACTTCCTCACATCTATACTGAATATACCCCCTCTAGCTTCATAGCATGTCCAATTGTTCTTCAGCACTTTTTCTTCTGAAAAATACTTCCATGCTGTACCTCATTTACCCCTGTGAGGTACTTAAAGTCTCCATCATATCCTCCCCCTCTGTTCCAGGGTGCACATACTGAAGTCCATTAGTCTCTCCGCAGACCCTGCACCATTTTAGATGACTTCCTCTGGAATGCCTCCACTGTGTTTATATCTTTTCAGAGATGTGGTCTCCAGAACTGGAGGCAATACTCTAGGTGGGGTCTTACCAGCGATCTATACAGAGGCAAAACCACCTCCCTGTTTCTGTTGGTGATAACCCTCCCTATGCACCCTAGCATCCCACTAACCCTTGCTACTGCTTTGTCTCACTACCTGGCCACCTTCAGGTCATCTGATCGATTATCCCCAGGTCTCGTTGCTGCTTGGTGGTTATCAATCTCACATCGCCCATTTTGTACTCTGCCCCTGGGTTTCTGTGCCCCAAGTGCATTATTTTGCACTTTTTCACACTGAAACCCAGATGCCATAGCCTTGACCACTCCCACTAACCAATTTCTTATCCAGTTTACCACCTTTGGACTCGCTTCTAAACTACTCAGCTTGCTTACTAGTCTCCTATGTGGAACAGTGTTGAAAACCTTACTGAAATCTAGGCAGGCCACATCCTCTGCTCCACCCTAACCTAAATCCTTTGGCACCCGTTCTAAGAAATCTATCAGATTTGTTTGACATGACCCCCCCCCAAGCAACCATAGATACATAGATACTATCAGCAGATAAGGGCTTATGGCCCACCCAGTCTGCCCATCTGAGCTCGTAAGATCCCATATGTTTTTCTAGAAGTCTGTTGACCTTTATTCCTGACCTCCAGAATTCCCTTACATCTATCCCATGCATTCTTAAATTCCATGATTGTTTCAGCCCCCACCACTTCCTCAGGCAGGGTGTTCCACATGTCCATCACCCTTTCTGTGAAGAAATTCTTTCCCACATTTCCTCTGAATCACCCTCCCACCAACTTCATCCCATGTCCTCTAGTCCTGGAACATCTTTTTCGCTGGAAAATAGTGTTTTCCTACACCCTGTTCCTCCCCGTAAGGTTCCTGTATATGTCTCTCTCATATCCTCTCTCTCTCTCCCCCTTCTTTCCTCCAGGGAGTACATGTTCAAGTCCTTCAGCCTGTCCTCATAGGACTTGTGATGCACTCCCTGTACCACCTTTATTGCCCTCCTCTGAACCTTCTCCACCCTATGTCCTTACATAGGCAAGATCTCCAGAAATGGAAATTACGAACTTACCGTAATTATTGACCTTCTTGGACAGTCTCCATCACTCATTCACACTAGTGGATAGCGCCGGAGGTGCTAGGACCAAGCGGGAGCCTAAAATTTTTTGAAGGGTCTGCGTCGAGACAGGACCACGCATGTGCGGCACTGCGAGACTAGCTCACGTCCGTGTAGGCTATCTCGGGGTCAACCCTCCAACCGCCTCGGTATCTTTTCGACCGAGGAGGTGCAGTGTAACTAATGAGAATAACTCATCCTGAGCTTCTGGGCCTGAGAGGGCCCAGATGGCCTTTGCAAGAAAGGTCAAAGAACATGTCCTCACAGTCTGAACCATAGGACCATGAAGACCAGGAGAAAAACCGAGTGAACCCAGGAGATGGTGGATGGGCGTGTGAATGAGTGATGGAGACTGTCCAAGAAGATCAATAATTACGGTAAGTATGTAATTTCCATATCTTCCTGGACTAAGTCTCCATCACTCATTCACACTAGTGGGAGAGTACCGAGCTAAAACCAACAACCCTGAGTAGGGTGGTAGGAGGTAGGAGGTAGGGTTCACTTGGAAAGGACAGCCAAGGACTGTCCTGCTAATAAAAAGAGCTTTTTTTTTTTTCAACTCTCAATCTTTATTTTTATAATAAAGAGCATACTCTTAAAAAGAAAGTTTCTATATAACATTACAGTAAAAGGAAACTAATAAAACATAAATAGTTAAAGGGAATAAACATAAAGTGCACATACAGTTCATGTTTCATCATTATTCCACTTATTGCCATAAATATTACTTAAAGGTAAATAAAGTGAATCGATTAATTCCCCCTACTTATGAATCAGAGGGCTCAGCTCAGGGTACAAACTCCGGTCGAATGGGTATAATATATATTACCCATCTTCTCCACATCTTTTCAAAGCCAGTCTGAGACTTATTTAATGTGGCTGTAATTTTCTCCATCCTATAAATATCTATCAGTAATTGGTGCCATTGATCCAGAGTGGGAGGCAAGGGGGACAACCACTTTTTAGTAATAGCTTTTTTGGCGGCAAGGGAGGCCAGGTTAATAAAATTCCTTGTTGGGATGTCCATGTGGCCCAGGGGGTACTCGCTAAAAGGAAAAAAAAGAGGGTCACGAGTAATATTTGAAGTTATTATTTTTTGAAGGGCCTCATGGAAACATACAAGAAAAGGTTGTAGAGCCTGGCAGGAACAGAAAATATGGCCTAAAGTGGCTTGGGTACATCCACATCGCCTCCAACAATCTGCACCCAAATGGACACTGTATTTCTGAACCACAACAGGAGCCCTGAAATACCTTGCTGTTAGTTTCCAGGCAAATTCCTTCCATTTTCCGGAACCAGTGCCCCTCTGCATTGTCTTTATATGCCTTTCCCAAAGGGGTACGGGAATTCTCACCTCTAAATCCCTTTCCCATGCTAATCTGTTTTTGTCTAAGGGGTTTTCTTTCAGAGAATGCAGACCTTTATACATAGTTGAAATTGTATGAGGTGGGACTGGTCTCCCATCTATTGCTCCAAAGAGGGTCTCTAGAAGTCCGGGAAGAGGGCAGTCCCTCCACAGGACCTCCTTTAGTGAACTGAGGTAGTTCCTGGTTTGAAAATATCTAAACCTGTCTGAGTATGGAATGGCATATTTTTGGACTAAATCCATAAATGATAGAATTATTCCCTGTGGCATAAAATGGTATACCAGATGCAGGCCCTTTTTCTGCCATTTAAGATATCCCTTATCCAACTTAGCCAGAAAAAAGGCGTCTATGTAAGGCAAGGAGAGCATGGCAGGCCTCCATTTTATGAATTCCTGTGAGGATAACACCTTTTGCCAGGACCTCAATGTGGATCGGGTATATGGGTTGCCTATATTTTCTACTTTTAAGTCAGAGGGGAAAGAGAGCAGAGTGCGGAAAACATCCCTAAGTTCCTCCTCCTGTGTCTCCACCGATTTCCACCTGGCTATATACATTGTGTCTAGCCAGTATAGTGGTATTCTAATTTGGGAGGCTAGGTGGTATAACCTAAAATTAGGTAAGGACATGCCTCCTTGTTGTTTGGGAAGCTGCAAAACTGAGAGGCTGACCCTTGGTTTCTGTTTCCCCAGATGTACGATACCTTCCTCTGCAATGTCCTGAAGAAAGCATCTGCTATCTGCATTGGAAGAGTTTGAGCTAGATAAAGAAAGCGGGGAAGAACCACCATCCTAACAGATTCTATTCTCTGGTAGAGGGACAGAGGGAGAGCTCTCCATTTTTCTAACTTGGCACTGGTCTTAAGCAAAAAGGGGGTATAATTCAGAGAGAAGAGGTCTTCGTTCGACAGACCAATCCGCACCCCCAAGTACTTGATACTCTTCAGATCCCACTTAAAGCAATACGTATTTCTAAGCCCTGCTGACGGAATAAAATTCATGGCCAACACCTCCGTCTTGGCCTGGATAATTTTATATCCTGACATTTCTCCAAATCTATTAAGTATATTCCAGAGGGGGGGAGGGAAGCCTCAGGGTCAGACATATATATCAAGAGATCGTCCGCATACAGTGCAAGCTTATGAGTAACAGGTGCCAGCTCTATTCCGGACAAACCCACCTCCTGTCTCAAGGTCTGAGCTAGAGGCTCCAAACATATTGTGAACAATAAGGGACACAGGGGACAACCCTGCCTGGTACCACGAGACAATGAGATGGGGCTAGAAAACGAACCATTTATCCGGATGTAGGCTCCAGGATCTGTATACATTAATTTTATGAGATTAATAACTGATTGTGGGATTCCAATCCTCCCCAGTACCACCCACAGAAAAGGCCATTCGACTCGGTCGAACGCCTACTCTGAGTCCAGAGAAAGCAGAAGAAATGGGGACCCCCCTGTTCCTCACCTGCTGCAGTAAAAGTAACGTTCTTTTTATGTTATCCTGTGTTTGGCGTCCTGGGACGAAACCAGTTTGATCCATGTCTATTACCTCAAGCAGGAATGTTTCAAACCTTTTTGATATTATAGATGCAAATATTTTGTAATCTATATTAAGGACAGAAATGGGTCTGTATGAGCAGTAGGATGTAACATCCCTGTCTGGTTTCGGAATGCTGGATATATAAGCGTACCGCCAGGAGTCCGGGATTGATTCACCCAATTGGACACTTCTACAGGCCGCTAACAGAGTAGGGGACAGGTCCTCCCTGAAAGTCTTATAAAATCACCTCTATATCCATCTGGGCCAGGACTTTTACATGTTTTAAGGTCAAACAGCTTAGCCAGCTCCACTGGGAGATCGGTCTCTCCAGAAAAGTTTCTGTTCTTCCGAAATCCCCGGGAGCTTAAGACCCCCCCAGAAAGGCCTCCATCTCCCAGGCATCCCCTTCTCCCCCTGTTTGGTATAAAGCACTGTAGTAGGCCTGAAAAGCATGTTCTATCTCCTTAGGAAGTGTAACTACCTTCTTGGAATTCGGATCTCTCATCTGAGTAATGTTAGATCAGGTCTTATGTTGTATGAGTCTATGAGCTAGTAAACGAGTGGCTCTAGGGCCCCCTTCATAGTATTTTTGTTTAATGAATTGTAAAGCTTGCTCAGTACGAATATCAAGGATCCCTTGAATTTGATCCTTAGTGGCCTGCAGGAGGGGAAAAACTCCTTCATCCCCTGCAGCATGCTGAGCCCGCAGATCCTGGAGTTGTTTGTGAAGTTTATCGAGGCGTAACTGTTGTTTCTTTTTAAATTGGGCTGCATACTTTATTATCTTGCCCCTAAGGACTGCTTTAAGGGTGTCCCAAAGAGTTCCTTCCTTTGTCCCCTGCTGCCTATTATCAGTTAAGATCTGTTTAATTTTGTGCTTAATCATTTCCTTAAAGTCTTTTATGTTTAGCAGGAAATTGTTAAATTTCCACAGGGTATTAATTTTTTCCCTTTCTCAGGTCATGTTAAGTGTTAAAATGGAGTGGTCAGATAACACCGTAGGGGTCTGTGAACAGCTTTGAATTTTAAATAGATGTTCTTTAGGGACATGGATATAATCTATCCGCATGTATACTTTATGGGGAGCTGAAAAATGCGTATATTCTCTTTTGTTGGGGTGAAGGTATCTCCAGGCATCTACCCATTGGGCACCCGAGAAGTAGGACTGCATCACCCGCTGTGCAGGGAATTTTTTAGGGAGGTTTGTGCTAGAGGTATCCAGTTGTGACGAGGTTGAGTTATGGTCACCTCTTATTATTAATACTCCCTTGTGTCTCTCCATGATCCTCTAAAATAACTTTTTCCTCACTTCTGGTCCTTCCCCCGGGGGAATATAGATAGAGGCCAGAGTAATATCCTGCCCCTCCAGCTGGCCCACCACCAACGCAAGCCTTCCCTCCAGGTCCACATAAGAATCCGTTAGGCGGAAAGGAATATTTTGGGGGACCAAAACCACCGCCCCTCTTCTCTCACCCCCGTAAACTGAGGCCACTATTATAGAAAACCAAAATTTGGAGAGTTTTTGATGCTCCTGTTTGTTTAGGTGTGTCTCTTGTAATAGGAGAAATGAGGGTTTCAGTTTTTTAAGGGAGGTAACCACTCTATACCTTTTGGGTTATTTAATCCGTTAACATTATGGGAGCAAACCCTAATTACAGATGAGTTAACCATCAGGCTTATTCTTAATACTCTGAGCTGAGCTAATTGGGGCGAGTAAAATTTCTGTAGAGGGGGCCCAGCCTAAGTCTATAAATAGCATGGCATAGAAAGGACTTTCCTTCTTCGACCCTGCAAAATTCAACGTTTCCTTACAATCTGAGCCTATCACATACAGCGTATCTATCTTAGATTGGCAACCATTAAAAGAAGTGTGCACATTTACTAAGTTAACAAAATATTTAAATAAAACAAATTCCAACATCTTGAACCTATTTACAGTAGTACTTCCAGAAAGTGAGGGTATAAACATTACCCCTCTGAGTAAGGGGACCACAGACCTAAAGAGGAACTGGGACCCTAAGGGAGGAATTGTGACCCAGCATCTGGTCAGGCCTCCCCAACCCCTCAAAACATCGAGGTCGATAAAAGGTAACATCAACCACAAAAGGGGGGCAACCATGCTTAAATACATGACTGCCTTCCCTAAGAATCGCCCTGAAGGGGCAATAACTGAGGAGGCTGCAGGGGGGTACAGTTGGTAAACAGGAACACTTCCCCAACACAGCCCACTTCTGCTTTCTAGTATACTTGCACCCAAAGAGACAAAATTCTATCAGTACTCCGCCGTTCTAATAGGTTGACTCACTTATATAATCTGCAGCCTTCAATGTAGACTAAAGCGGAACGACACTAAAGTGAAAAATTCCAGATTGATAGAACAAGTAAGGACTCAATGTCTCGATATCTCCAAGTCTCAGCATCAACCCCAACTGCTTAGGGGCAGAAGAAACGATCAGTCACCTTTATTAACCCCCCATTTAACCAGTTCAGGTGTTCGGGCTCTGATCTTCTAGGACTGCTTCCTCGGGGCGACTGTAAGCTCTCCCGATAAATTCCCTGATTTCCTGCACTGAACGGAATCCTCTTCGATTGCCTGTGCCTGCTCGCTTGTTCGGGAGGCTCTGCCAATGCGAGCGGGGGAGGGGACGCTTTTCTTGTGGAGCAGGACCAGACGGCTGGAAACTCCATCCCCTCTTCTTTAGTTCCGGGATAATTTCTTCAGGGCTTGTGTACATTTTGTTGCCAGAGTCCCAGCAGACCCGTAACTTTGCAGGGTACGGTGTTTGAAAACGGATTCCTTTCTCCTTCAGGATCTTCAGAATCGGGGCGTAAGCTACCCTTTTCCTCATAATTTCTGTCGGATAGTCACTATCAAACAGCAACCTGGATGAGTTGTATGTGATGTTTCTCTTAGCCCATGCTGTTCTCAAAATCAGTTCTTTGTCCCGGTAGCTGGAGAATTTTAGCACAATCGAGCGTGGCCTGGCTGTTTGCTCTGTGGGTTTGCACACCAGGGCTCTGTGCGCCCTCTCAATTTTAAATTGAAATGTTGGGGGGAGGGCTAGCACATCTTTAAGTAGGTCGGTCAAGAAGTCCTCCATCTTGCCAGTTTCCGACTCCTCCGGGAGGCCGTATATACGGAGATTGTCCCTTCGGGAACGCGCCTCTAAATCTACTAACTTACCATGAAGCATTTCATGTTGGTCGACTAAGAAGTCGACAGCTTGATGCAGGCAAAAGGTCTCCTCAGCAATTTCCCCCGCGGCCTCCTCAGAGTGCTCCAATCTCTCCTCCACCTCCGTTAATCTGCTCTGCAAGGCTGAAAATTCTTTTTTGTTCGCCACCCGAATCTCGGTTAAAAGCGTCTCATATCGGGTCCTAGAAAGCCTTTCACATTCTCTGTCTGTGTCAAAATCTTGCTCTCCGACCACACTGCTAGCTGGAGATACACTATGGCTGGAGGTAGGCCGTCTGTCGGATCTGCTTGCATCGACTTTATCCTTGTGTCTCCCAGGGCGCAGCTTCACCTTATCTTTATTCCCAGACATTATCTCAATGTTTTACTGTGTTTTTGAAGTCTGTTAGGCTGAATTAGGGAGATTTATCTGGTGGGATGTGCCGGAGCCCCTCTCTTATGCAGCCATTCAGAATGGTGACGTCACCGGAAGTCCAAGAGCTGTCTTTTAAAGCGCATCTAAAACCTAGTGCTTACAGGATAAGCGTTCGAGTTATAACTCACCACTTTGCAGACGACTGCAATGGGCACAAAATGAAAGTCTGCCAGAAAGTCGCAACCACTCCAGGAGAGCAGCAGAACCTGGCCTCACAATTTGGTCTAGGACCAAAATTAATAGTGTCAAAGACATGTACTAATGTAACATAAAGGGACCTCAGGAACTGAAAAAGTCGGAGGTAAAGTCTACTGGTTCAGGGTAGACCGGAAAGTGCAGATGGAAACCCCCATTATCAAGTATGGCTGAACTGTAAACAACAGGTCCAGGAGCACTTGAACCCCTTACTTTGTGAGCAAGGGGGTCCAGGTGGGGTTAGCCCATCAAAGAGAATGGTCTCCACTTAGTCACAGGAACCTTCCTGATGGAAGGCCAAGCAAGACTTAGAAGCCTCTTGTGGTGGTCTAGTAGAACCAGATCCTACCCACTGCATATTCCAAAAGGAATCATCCTGCCCCTGTGTGTACAACTGTAGTAGCAGGCTATGAACTCAGGGAATAAAGGAAAAAGTGTACAGAAGGATGTGTCCACTGTGGAAAAAAACATTCAGACAGAAAAAAGCAGGGGCTGGATTTCTAAGGCAAACAGAGGCAGATGTGCATCGAGGAGGGACACAGCAGGACCAAGTTAGGGCTAACCCATTTCTTGAAGTGACTGAAAGAGGCAGTGACTCAATGCGGTGAGACACTACCCACTCTGGCCTCCCTGAAGGGCGTAGGAAAGGATTCTAGTTTGTTTGCTGAAAAACAAATATCACAACTCCATCACGCACTTGGAGAGGATAGCTTTGTGAGCGACTGGCATGGACCAGTGTGCAGGAACCGAAGGTGTGAATATTTGAGAAGCTACCTCAGAAAAAAGACCTACTTGACTTTCGGTCAAGAAGGAGTATATCACCTGTTAAGTAAAATCAAGCAAGGAAGTAGGAACCCGAGTTCCAACTCGGTGGAGAGTCACTTCTGCTGCTGCAAGGCTCTGCTCAAGAGAAGAAAGCCTGATAAAAAGAAAGGGGAATTAACAGACTGGGCAGTCGCCTAGGTCTATGAAATGTCTCTGAATGAGAGAAATCTCTCAGAGAAAGAGATGACCCATACCGCCGCTGGATCGGACTCCCCTTAGGGGAAGAAGTCAGGTACTCTTTACCATACTCTGGAGACGAGCACCTCAGGGGCTGATGCGGAACCTGACCAGATCCAAAAAAGGGGTAATCGGGTAACTTCGGCTAGGCCCAGTACTGTGATAAAAAAATCTTTTTTTTTTAGTCTGAGCCTAACAAGGCTTTCAGGCTGCTATTTCTTGATTTGTTTTGATTATCTTGATACAAAATGACGAAGATGTTCGCCATCTGAGTGCAGAGCGAGCCCAAGTGTCCATTCTGAAATCATGACTGGACTAACAATTACACCTGGAGAGATGTTAACCAGATGTGCCGAAGAAGCCACCGAAGGGGCAATATCACAAGGGGGCCATATACACCAATCAAAGGAGCGGACGAGCCAGAGCGGCTCCCAACCATTAAATTAGAATGTTCCACAGACTGTAACTGTCTTGATGATTGAAAAAGTCTAGACACAGAAGTGTATGGCCCACGGACGCAGTGTGAAATACTATAGTGGACCCCATTACTGAGGAACTACTGAAAAGATTTTCCATCACGGACTCTGATGATAGAAAGGACGTGCCCTTCAGCATATAAAATTAGTCATCCACTGTATTACTGACCAGAAGGACAGAGAAAGACCCATCTAGATGCACGTCTACCCCAGAAGGTCCTCCAAGAGAGGTCTAGATCAGAGCCACTAGAGACTCCGCCATCAGGAAGGATGTTGAGGAGCTTGGTACCACGTAGTGAGCCGAGAAGGTGCTGAGCAGAATGAGATTCCGCTGGCAGAGCAGTACAGCCGAGTTCCATCAGCAGAAAACCGCTGGATGACACAAGATCCCACATAGACCGCCACTCACTAAGATGTGCAGAAAAAATAATCCGCAGAACAGGAGTTCATTCTGTTGAAAACATCCCTCCACAAGTTCTGTGGAAAGGAAGTCCGAAAAGGAAAAATGTGTCACTAATTCTGCCATACAGCACCCACTAGCACCCGTGCGGCACCAGCATCACTCATGGCACAGGAGGGCACCAAGCAGTGCCTATGCCAACCTGGGCGATACCCGAGGGCACCCGTGGCAGTACCCACAGGCATCCCCGGCACCCATGTAGCAATGGCACCTGAGTTCACCCCCGACACCCATGGTACCATGGTACCATGGTACCCATGACACCCATGGTAAGAATGGTACCCAGGGCACCAGTGGCACCCATGGCACCCGAGGGCACCAGTGGCACCCATGGGTGCTTACGGTGCCACCTGCGACACCCACGGCACTGGCACCACCATGAGTATTCGGCACCCGCGGCACGTGCACTACCCGCAGGTGCCCAGCGCCACCCACGGGTGCACGGTGCTGCCCATGGGTACTTGGCACCACCCGAACACCCGCGGCACCACTGACAGCGCCAACCAACGGCAGCAACAAGAGCACCCTCGGTGCCACACAGAGCGAAGGTGCTGACCCACGGTGCCGACAAATGGCATGGCGCCAACCAAGGCACCGAGGTATGGCGCCAACCAAGGCACCAAGGCATGGTGCCGACCAAGGCAATGAAGCACGGCGCCTACCAAGGCACCTAGCCACGACTCCGAGGCATGGCGCCGACCAAGGCACTGAGCCAAGGCGCTGAAGGAAAATGCCAATGGAAATCCTGAGAAAGGGAGAAGGAAAAAGGTGGTGCCTGTGCCAGCCCCTGCAAGGAAAAGGGAGAGGGGGGTAGGCACGAGGGGTCGACACAATGGCAAAGGCACTAACAGGGCACCTCGTCCATCGTGATCCAATCGACCCGGCTCCGATCCAACAGCTCTAAGGCCCTGAAATCAGGAACAGAGCCAGGAAAACCTGGAAAGTCAAACCCCCTGCTCCATAGGACCGGCCCAGAGGTGAAACTACCCACCGGAGCTCCAACGAGGACAGAGATGGAGCTTAGAGTCAACAATGCAGCCGTTAGGAGTGGGGCCAAGAGGAACCCACCAAAGTCAGTTCAGGCCCATCGCCCCTCCCGACGAACAATCCTCATGCAGACGTACCAACGGGCAACCTCGAGCGGCACTGATTCTTCTTCCCCCAACGAGGAAGAAGAGCTCGAGGTTAAGCGGAGCCGGATCCCCAGAACCGCTAGATTTGTGCTCGGAGGACTGTTCCCCACCCCCGCCCGAGCATAGGACTATCCGAGAGTTGGACCCCCGGTTAATTAAGGGCAGCGGACCGACACAGCCTCTGCCATAAAAACTTTCAAACGAAGTCCTCCTACCGTCACCGCTACAGTTTAAGGACGACACCGTTGATGGCAGGAAAGAATTTTTTTTTCTTCTTCTTCATAATCTTCTTTTCGTGTTCGTAAAATAAGAAATTACTACTTAAAAAATTAAATTAAACATTAAAAGCTGCTGTTGTACAGATGAAAACTCAGACTCCGGCAGACAAGTAATGTCGACATCCAAGCGCACTCGACAGTGGAAGAAAAGGAACCGAGGCGGTTGGAGGGTCGATGCAGAGATAGCCTACACAGGCGCGAGCTAGTCTCATGGTGCCGTGCATGTGTGGTCCTGTCTCGACACTGACCCTTCAGAAAATTTTAGGCTCCCACTTGGTCCTCTATCCCACTAGTGTGAATGAGTGAAGGAGACTTAGTCCAGGAAGATCTGGACCCTGTACTCCAGGTGGGGCCTTACTAGTGTGTTATATAGTGGATTTATGGCCTCCCTTTTCCTGCTGGTGCAACTAGTCCTTTTTTGAAGTGATAGTACTGAAGCTGCAACCATGTTGCCTCAGATCTTGTAACCCACTGGGTTCAAGATATTCAACAACCCTTTCCTTCAGCAGTGATTCCATTAACTTTCCCACCACCGATGTCAGGCTGACTGGCCCATAATTGCCAGCCTCCTCTCTGCTGCCACTTCTGTGTAGTGGGACTACATCTGCTCTCCTTCAGTCCTCCAGAACCACTCCCATTTCCAGTGATCTGATAAAAACAACTGCCTGAAGTGCAGCCAGTATTTCCCAGAGTTCCTTCAAAACCTTTGGATGAACCCCACTTGGCCCTATTGCTTTGTCCACCTTTAGAATCTGCGGTAGGGGAGAACCACTGGAAGGCAAGGACTCCTCACAGGTCCAGTGGTCAGGGGTCACTTAGGGCAGACTGGGTGGGCCATGAGGTCCTTTTCTGCCGACAGCTTCTATGTTTCAGATTAGCAAGTCCCTTCAGCACCTTGACAATCAAAAAAGGACTACTGACCACCTCATTCCCTCCAAAACTTTTGTTACTTTTTTGTGGCCACTCCCCTTCTCCTTCCTCTGTGAACAGTGAACAAAAGTATTTGATCGGGATGTCTGCCTTTTCCTGGTCCTTCTCTGCAGTCCCCCCCCCCCCCTTTCCTTTTTAACCTTACAATCCAACCCTGGTCTTCCTCTTTTCACTCACATACCTAAAAAATGTTTTGTCCCCATTCATTTCCTCCTGGGACATTCTCTTTTCAGTCTGTGCCTTTGTGCTCCTTACTGCTTTCCTTACTTCCCTCTGTTTTCCCAGATACAGCTCCCTATCCTCCCCCATCTGCATCTCCTTATACCTTCTGAATGCTACCTTTTTAGCCTTTACCTTTTGAGCACCTCTTTTGAGAACAGCAGCAGTCTCTTTTTCCTCTTGGTTCTGCTCACTTGTTTAACACAGAGGTCTGTTGCCTTTACTAGGCGGTGATTGTGTAGTTTGTCGGACCAGCGGCGGAGCTGCGCTTAATGCGTAACTGACAATGAGAAAGCGTCATGTTGCGTGGCTGAATTAGAAGATAATTAGAGTGTGGGGCACAGCCCAGATGAAAGATAACATTCATTTATTAAGTCCACGATTTATCATGATTAAGCCCGAACTGGGGGGATGCGGGATCACAGCTTATGTTTACAGCAGAAAGCGACATGCGATTCCCGTAGCTTTTGCGCTACGCAATCTGGGTGGTCCGGCTCTCTACACAATCGCCTACTAGGCTCCCTTTTATCTTCTCTCACTGTTCCTCCACACCACCCAGGCCATTCCTCTACCCCCGCCCGCTCCAGTGCAAACAGCAGCTCTATTTCCCCTCTCCAGAGTGACCCACAGTACCATGGTCTCTCTACTATGGAAGGCCCCCACATCCTCTCTGGTCACTACTGCAGCTGCCTCCTCCCAGCAGTCCTGCTCTGCCAGAGTGGTTTAGAAATTATTTAGCGGTACCGGTTTAGGAATGTGCCTCTGTCCCACCATCCCCATCCTTCCAGAGCCCACCCTAGTCCAGCCACTCCTCCTCCCTGGCATCCTCTGAGGTAACAGTGGGAGACCTGGTGGGCCCTGGGTGGGGGAAGCAGTCCCCCAATTCCTTGCCAACTCAGTCTGGAGCCTAGCAACCTCCTCCCCCAACCCACAGAAGTGTGTGCAGATGGAGCGGCACTGCACTCTCCAGAAGGTGTCTCTGAAAACTGCTGCCCCACAGCCACTAAACTGCACCACTCCCAGCATTCTCAACTTCTATTCTGCCTGTGTTGCCTGGAAATATCTTATATTAAACTATAACATGGTATGTTAAATTTGTATCAAATACTCAAAACCGAGTACTTTTGACTTTTCATTAGCCCATTAATGGTTTATCTTTATGCAGGAAAAACATTCACTTTTTGGTTCTCTATAGGAATAAATTAAAATAAAAAAGAAAAGAAACTGGGATCTAAAAATACCCCCAAATTATTTACAACAGGGGCCACTTACATACCATAGCTAAGATCAAAAACAAAACAAACTGAGTGCAGCACTCAAAAAAAGTCCCATAATGCCAAAATAAATGTTCTTGGTCTTTTTCAAATTTAACTGTAAAAAATTATCAGTCAACAAAAAATGTATTTCACAAACTGTTTGTCTCAGTGAATACATCCAAGATGTGATGTTTAGTGAGCGCATGAACATACTTCAGATTGTGGCTTTACAAGATATGCAGCAAAAACTGTCCTGGGAGGAAAAACACTAAGACAGCACTAAAGAATAAGCTTCCATACAACTATCTTTACTTTCCTGTTAGTGATTAGCACTGCTGAAAATGGTTAACAGCCCAGCTGGGTAAGAACAGGTTGGAGGCTGGCTTACCCTTGCAGTTAGGACAAATGCTACAACAAGAGGGATGATTACCTGATTGAGTATGCTGTTCACAGAAGCTGAAAAGTCTTTTGATATCAAGGGAACATATTAGTACCCCCTTGTCTGTGAAAGGATCGGTGTATTGAAATATTAACAGCAGTTTCAGTGGCCACGTGGTTGGTGCATAGATACAAACTTGCCAGAAGATAAAGACCTAATGGTCTATTGAGTCTGCTCGATTGTGCAGCTAGCTGCCCCTATTCTGCAGCTGCCCCTCCCTCCCCTGTGACACTCCCCCCTACCCTGTCCTATCCCCTTTTGAAGCCAACTCTTCTACAGGATAACACTTCCGCAGGCAATGTGTTCCACCCAGACACCACTCTCTCCATATAAAAGTGTATTCTCATTTCCCTCCTGAATCTTCCCCCCGCCAATCTCAGATCATGGCCTCGAGTGCCCCTCTGTGTCCATCTTGTTTATATCTTTCATGTACTTGAAGGTTTCAATCATATCTCCCCTGTCTCTCCTCTCATCCAGTGGGTAAATGTTCAACCCCCTCAGCCTGCTCTCATAGGCTATGTCCCCAACCCCTGGATCATCTTTGTTGCCCTGAGCTGCACCCCCTCCAGAAGCTTAATGTCCCTCTTCAGGTATGGGTGCCAGTACTACATGCAGTACTCCAGGTGTGGCCTAACCAGTGACCTACACAATGGCAGGATCACTTCCCCCCTCCTTGAGGCTATACCCCCTTGTCTGTGAAAGGATCTGTGTATTGAAATATTAGCACCAGTTTCAGTGACCACGTGGCTGGTGCATACATACGAACTTATCAGCAGATAAAGGCCTAATGGTCTATTGAGTCTGCTCGATTGTGCCTTTCATGTACTTTAAGGTTTCAATCATATCTCCTTTGTCCAAGGTTACCACCTACTCGGTTTTTGACCGAATGGATTCGGTTTTCTGGTCCAGAGTCGGTCCTCCTGTTTTCACCATAGCAAATTCGGTTTATGGTGGGTCAAGCAGCATCTGTGAAATCCTCCACTAACGGTTTCATTTTCTTCTCATCTGACTGTAAGCAACATTTCAGTGTGCTTGCTTGCTTGCAGTGCATGTTAATTAGGAACTGCCTTCAAGTGCAGGGCACTTAAAAGAACCAAATGTGTCCCTGTCTGCTCAGTTGTCACCTTTAACTTCACAGGAGCAAACTGGAAGATTATTCATGGGGAGGGTAAACAATACCACCTTAATTAACACCTTCATTTTTCTGAAACCCTTAGATGTTCAAACATGCACCACATTAGGATAGCCTCCTGTCCCAGTGTGGACTGTATAATCTGTGTTTCAGAAACTTTACCTACTAATCCAGTTTTATTCAGAGATAGTATTTTTTCAGTCATTTTGAATGCTCACATACTTGTAAAACAGATTCTGTTAAATCTTTCACCATTTTACTTGCATGTTCAGATTACAAAGAAATTCTGATGTCATGCAGACCTTTGTTTGTATACCAGTAAGTCTGAGAGGTGTAAAGCTGGGCCAATAAGACCATTTGCAGCAAATCAACCTAATTAATCCTTTCCAAACTGCATTGTGAGTATGGTCCTTGACTGCTGTGATAGGGAATACTTTTATACCTTTATATGCTCACCGGTTTTTCTTTTAGGGTCTGTCCTGTATGTTAATATTTGTTACCCCTTTTGTTGTTAAATTAATAATCTAATTTTTATTCAATTTCTAGCAATACTACACCCCCCTCTCTCCTCAGTAGTTATTGCTGTCAATTTTCATACTACCTGGCTGTTCCAGGAAGGCCATTCCACGCCTTTCAGATGAACAGCACAGAATATTTATTTATTTTTTTATTTATTTAGCTTTTGTTGACCGGGTAAGTGCACTAGACAAATCCTGCCTATTTTCAGGCACGACCCGGGGAAGGGGGATACAGATGAATTCCAACTAACCTTGAACCAGATTAAGCTGTTGGTGGTATTTTTAGTGAATGAGGGAAATTTGGCCAGGACACCGGGGAAATTCCCCTACTCTTTTCGATAAGTGCCATGGGATCTTTAACATCCACCTGAACTACCACCAATCCAGGCAGATGGGACCTCGGTTTAACGTCTCATCCGAAAGACGGAAGAATAGTGTGGCTAATGTCATGCTAAGCCACAGCAATGAGAAAAGAAAGAGAGTAATAGCTGATGAGGTGATAGGAACACAATCTAGATTTGATGGCACTGCAAATGTAGGTAATTTATCAAACATTTCTCAAACTATTTTTTTTTTTAACCAGAAGAGACACACTAAGCTGAAGCTTGTTTACAGGTGCAACCTGGGAGGACAAGGGAGTTTAGTGACTTGCTCAGGGTCACACAGTATGCAAGTCTGGGCAGTGGGATTCAAACCCAGGTCTCCAGGATTGTAGCTCAGAGCCTTAAACCACTGCACTATACTGCCTCCATGCTACATGTCACATATCATGTTATCTGCTATGTATAATTGACACGGAAAGAAATAGGGTATTTAAAGGAGCAGTGCAATGAAAATGGGTTAAAATTTGACCCCACCTTTTTTTCTTCGTGATCGATGCCAGATTGTCTTCCAGTTTATTTTGGTGGTAACATTTTCAGTTTTCATTATCATTTAAGAATTTTATGGAAGATTTAAATAATTATTTCTCAAGAAAAAAGATGGCTGCCTAATTTTTGCATAGAAATAATACTGAGGATCCGAGGAGGGTAAGAGTGCAGAAGAAAATTCAAATGTACAGTACACAGCACAGGAAGCATCCAGAAAACCCAAAGCAACAGTTCTGCCAATATTTTTCATAACTATAGCAGAAAATGTGCTTTTTAGAATAACTTTTATCGTTGCACTGCTGCTTTAACAGCACAGAATAGTTCCTACCACTTTTAAAAAGTTCTCTGACATTACAAATAACTTTTGTGTAGGAGCAATGGGAGGGACAGTAACACATCTTAAAATGGCAGATGATATTTGTAATTACTTCTCATCCACCATTACTGGTGTAGTTTATTTAATTATTTATTGAAAAAGTTTTACCAGAAAAGGCCACCTGATCCAAACTAGCCAGTTGTCAGAGGTGTCATTGTAGTCACTTGATGTGTGAGCTAGGCTGTGTATACAGGATGCGAAGTACTCTGAACGCCCTCTCTAACCCCACCAAATGTCAACATACACTAAAATTTAAAATATTTAAATCTAAATCAAACAAACCAAAATAATAATCATGATGTAATTTAAAGAAGTTGTACACAATGCAATACTGTTTCAGCAGCAATTCTGAATAAATCAAGTGAATCGGAGTTCAAGTGATGCCCTCATTAGTCATAAAAGGGGCGGGGTTAGAGGTGGAGTTTGGGGGGTGGTTTAGTATTCGGTTTTCATCTCATCCAAAGGTGGCAACCCTACCTCTGTCCCTCCTCTCATTCAGTGAGTACATGTTCGACCCCCTCAGCCTGCTCTCGTAGGGTATGTCCCCTAGCCCTTGGATCATCTTTGTTGCCCTGCGCTGCCTCCAGAAGCTTAATGTCCCTCTTCAGGTACGGGTCCAGTATTGCATGCAGTATTCCAGGTGTGGCCTAGCCAGTGACCTATACAACGGCAGGATCACTTCCCCCCTCCTTGAAGATATACCCCTGGCAATACACCCCAGAATCCTTGTTTGCCTTTGCAGCAGCCTCCCTACACTGCACTGAGTTGTTCATTGAGCTGTAATGATCACCCCTACATCCTTCTCCTCCTCTGTCGTGGCTAGCTTAACCCCCCCCCCCCAAATCTGGTAGCTATTTCTCGTGCTTTTAGCCGATATGCAGCACCTTGCACTTTTTGGCACTGAACCCCAGCTGCCAGGTGTCCAACCAGGTCTCCAATTTTGACAGATCATCTTCAAATCCCTGCCATCCTCCTAGGTCATCTACTACCACTCCCATCTTGGTGTCATCTGCAGACAGACTGATCTTGCTCTTGATGCCCATCGTAATGTCTACTATGAATATCCCATACAGCACCGGCCCCAGCACCAAGCCCTGCAGTACTCCGCCTGTCACCACCCTCGGAGATGAGAGCTCCCCTCCCACCACCACTCTCTGCTGTCTGCCTTTTAGCCAGCTCACTACCTATCCCACCATCTTCACCCCATGCCTTCCAGTTTACTTCCTAGCCTCCCATGTGGCACCAAATCGAATGCTTACTGAAGTCCAGGTACAGGACTTCCACTGCATGGCCCTTATCCAACTGTCTAGCTACCCAGTCATAGTAATCCACCAGGTTGGTCTGGCAGGATTTGCCTGTGACAAACCCATGCTGACTACCATCCTGCAGCCCACTGGTCTACAGAAGGGACACCAGTCTCTCCTTTAAGATTGTCTCCATCAGCTTACCTACATTGGATGTGAGACTTACCGGTCTGTAGTTCCCTGGTCCATCCCTGGGGCCACTGTTATGGAAGGGTACCATGTGAGCCATCCTCCAGTCCTGAGATACACTCTCTGAGTCCAGGGAGGCATTGAACAGGTCTGCCAAGGGCCGCGCCAGTATTTCTGCCTAGCTCCTTCAGTACCCTGGGGTGAATGCCATCTGGCCCTGGCGCCTTGTTCACCCTCAGGCCCTCCAGTACTCTGCCCTCTGTGATTCCCCTGTCTGTCGACTCCACCCCCCCGGCACCTGCCCTCCCACCCCCTGGGTATTGCCCCTCCTTTCTCATTAGTAAATATCGAGCAGAAGTATTCAGTAAGTGCTTCTGCCTGCTCTGCCCACTTCCACCCACCCCATCCCTGTTATTCCTTACCATCTGGTTCTTACAACTCCTCCTCTACCTGATGTACCTGAAGAAGTCCTTCTTCCCCTCCTTAATGCCCTGCGCCAGCCTGAGCTCCCTAGATGCCTTTGCTGCTGTTACTGCCATTGTCACCTCCTTTAATTCCTTCAGGCAATCCTGTCCTCCCCCCTCCCTGTTTTTTGAACCTCCTAAAGACGGCTCTTTTCTTCCTTTTTCCATGACCCCCTGCTCACCCAGCTAGTTTTCTTGGCCCTAGCCCTCTTACTCTGGACCCTGATGCAGGTTTTGGTTGCCTCCTCAATCCCACATTTTATGACTTCCCACCTCTGGTTTGTGTCCATATTAGAAGAAGAAGAATTAGTATTTATATAGCGCTTTTCATACACAGTATCCCAAAGCACTTTGCAAGCAATGCTAGACTGATAGTGAAGTGACTGAATGTGTGGTGGCGGCCATATCGCACATCATCACCCACACACAGCCTGGATAATTGCATGAACCGGTTTATGGGAAGGGGAATGTTGGCCAGGACACCGGGAATGTTCCCTGCTCTGCTGAAAATTGCCCTGGGTTCTTTTACTTCCACCTGGACATCCACCAGGACAACACCAGGATGGGCAGAAGGGACCTCGGTTTAACGTCTCATCCGAAGGATGGCACACTCCAGCAGTACAGCACCCCCCAATACTGCACTCGGATGCCAGCGATTTTTAGGTGCAAGTCCAATCCCGGTGTGGGATGAGAATCCATGACCTTCTGGTCCAGAGGCGGATGTGCTACCAACTGAGCCACGCTGACACCTTAGGATGGATTCTGGCCAGATACACCTTTACTACTTCTTCCATCCCCCTCAAAGTCAACCCTCCTGAAATCTAACACACTTGTACCTGTTTCTACCCCCTCCTTACCCATATTCAATGTGAACCACATTCCCCCACCAGCCCATACCCTTTGGACTGACACCAGGTTCTTGGTCATTTGTTAAATACCTCTACCCTCAGTTTCCTTGCACTGCTCGCCCTGGGCACTGGGAGTACCTCCAAGAAAGCTACTGATCTTCCTGCCTCCTCACATAAGAGCCCCAGCTCCTCAAATCTGAACTACGTCTACCCTATTCCCTGCTAGGTCATTTGTTCCCAAATGCAGAACTATATGAGGTTTCTCCCTACCCTTCCTACCATACTTCAGAACAGATTAACCTACCCTATCTGTTGTCTTTCCTGGTATGGCCTCCACCCAAATGCAACTCTGCCTCTCCCTCTTGGCTCCCCATCTGACCCCTTTTAGTACTGAGTCTCCCAGCACTAAGATTCCACCCTCTTTTCCATGTGCCGCACTCCCTGGCCTCCTTCATCCCAACCACTTCCTCCTGACATTTCCTTTTTCTTTAGCACAGTTGTTCCCCCTTCTGCCCCTGCTACAACATCCCCAGTCCGTATCCCCTCTCTCCTCTCCCTCACCTCCCCAAAGTGCTCCACCTACCTCCACTCCTCAATACACCCCTAACCCTCCTCTCATACCCTCCTCCCCAACCCCTTTCCCTGAGCTACCCTCCCCATCTCCCCACCTCCTTGTCCCTCCCATCTGTTCCTTCCCCCTCCAGTCTATCTTCAGTTCCTCCACCAAGCACACCCATCACTTCCCCCATTCCTGCCAGTACTGTGAAACAATTCTTCAATGACCCTTCCTACTGCTAGCCACCACTCCTGCTACTGACTATTTCCATTATCGCCCCCTTCCTCCCCTTCTCCCATTCTTCCCCTTTTCTGTGTTCATTTGCCCTTTGACCTGGGTACCCTGTCTCAGTACCCCATCCGCCAGCCTTTTCCCGCTCCTCCCTCTATCAGTTCGATTTGTCCCTCCTCCTCAGTTTCCCTCCTACCTACTCCAGCTCCTGATTTGTCCTCCACTGAAGCTCACCAACCCCTCCTTAGCTCCTCCTGTAGCCATCTGATCTCACTCATAAGTTGCATTATTTGCTTGCACACCAAACATCCCCCGACTCTCCATGCAATTTTAAGAAAGACTGGCATTCTGCAGTTGTTGCAGCCTATCACCCTTCCCCCTCTCTCTAGTCACCCACCAGTGTCCCCCCACCCTTTCCCATGAAGGATGCCCATCCAACCCCCATGTCTCCTCCCTTCCTCCTTTTCCAGTTCTGCCCATGTTCCACCAGTTCTCCGGTACCGCGCCCCCTTGTAAAAAAAAAAAATATAAATAAATAAAAGTTTGAATGCAATTTCTTTCTAAATACCCTACCCTTAAAAAAGCTTAAATGCAATTATGTTCCACCTGTCCCGCATTTACAGTACTATACAAAATGCAATTGTCCTCTAGATACCAAAATTCCACTGCAATTTCCTCTGACCATCCTACCAACAGTGTCTAAAAAAAGATTAAATGTAATTACTTTCCACCTGCCCCACATTTACAGTACTTTACAAAATGCAGTTGTCCTCTAAATACCCAAGTTCCACTGCAATTTCCTCTGAATGCCCCACTAACAACAGTGGCTACAAATGCAGTATTTTATATTCCATTTCACATTAATAGTCCATACCATACATTACTTGAGCCCTCTTCACCACAAGGTATATCCTTTACTGAAATTCAAAAATGTACTTAACCCTTCTGCTCCACCTCCAACCTGTGCTGGCCAATCAAGTGAGCTTCTTCTGTGAGCATTTAATAGGTCGCGGGGGCGGGGATAAGGTGGAGTGGGAGAAATGGCTGCTGCCTCACGCTTTGCTAAGCTACTGACGTGCTTTCGGTGGTTGCAGGTAGCGCTTGCAGCTTGGGGTATGAGCCACTGAAGTCCTCTCTGCGTTGGGGCTGGGAGAGGGAGTTCCAAACTAAGGGACCAAGTTGACCTCTCTCATCATTGCTCCTTCTACTGCTGCTCGGAATATGTGGCAAAAAAAAAACACATCACTTGCCACTTTTAAAGAAGGCACCATCAGCCCTGACTGGACAACTTGGGGCCTCCTCACTCTCTCCGGATTTGCTGCCTCTGCTCCTTATCCTGAGCGACTGATTGGTGCTGCCTGGACACAGAAAGATGAAATTTAAATTTGGCTGCTGCCTCAGGTTCTCCTGAGCTGCGCTACTGCCATGCTTTTGGTGGTCACAGGTAGGGCTTGCGACTCGGGGTATGAGCTGCCAAAGTCCTCTCTGCATCAAGGCTGGGAGAGGGAGTCCCAAGCTAAGGGACCAAGTCAACCTCTCCCAACAATGCTCATGCTGCTCGGAATACAGATCATTACACATTGCTTTTATGGGCAACTAGGGGAAAATCGGTCTTTAGAACATGCCGCTCCAACGGAATTACCAGACGTGTGTCCACACCTTAAACAGCTTAACTCACACATGGTCGCCAGCCTAAAATGTGGGCAAGGTAATGCTGCTGACACTAAGTTGAGGTCCCAGGTCACTACTGGTCTTTTTTCAGAGGCTTCCAGTGTATAGTAGCTTCTCTCTAAAGAAACTTCTGAGCATATGCCAACTGCATCAGTGGAATCTTAGTAATCATCCAGTGATCAGCTAGGTAACCCGCAGATGCACGTTCGCCAATGATAATTGCATTCCTGACCCCAAGAGCCAGTCTTAGGCAACCTCAGTCCCTTCTTATTGGGGCCCCTAGACAGAAGAGGTGCAGGTCATTGGTCTTTCAGATTTCATGTTTGTTTTTGGTTTTTTTATAATCATATTTTATTAACTTATTAAATTTAAAAAGACAAAATATACACAAACAATGCACGTGGGAAAAAATAAAACACCACAGAAGAGTACATAAGAACTGAGAGATATATAATGGAAGCTTTTGGCATAACGAGAAAACCACTGTATTTATATCAATGTACACCAATGTCAGTGCATCAGCCTGGACGCATAAAAGAGATGACAGAGACTAGCCAAATCATGGGACAAAGGCGGGATCTCAGGCCATAACAAACAAGAGCCATCTAGACCACCCATTTCTCCCTTTTTCTTATTGTTGAGGAATGGTACAAGTCAGCATTTCCATTGTGTATACTGATTTGACCACTGTTACCCATTCCTCTATGGGTGGGGCAGAGTTCAAGAGCCAACATTTAGTCATACATTTTTTCACCACTAGAAGGAGGATTCTTAATAGGTATTTAGCCTCCGCATACTTCATCCCTATTGTGAATAGCATAAATAAGTTCAGGTGTACAGTTAATTCCAAGAGTGGGTCAAATATCTGCTGAAGAACTATCTCTGCTGCACTCAAAAAGGGGGCAAGACCGAAACATATGATGGTGTTCTGCTAGCTCCTCTCCACAGATAGTACAGTTACGTAAAAACTTACCGTAACAGTAGATCTTCGAGAGGAGCTCTTGCAGCAGGCTGTAACACTCAGGACTATGCCGCAGGCACTAGGACCCTCCGGAAACATTTTCAGCCTGCAGTACACAGCAGAGACTACCCCCGACTCCGGCCAAGCCCCGACATCGGCCCTGGTACAAAAGGGGGCGGACCCAGCTCCACCTCAGTTCTCCCGCCAAGGCCCGCAAACAAGCCCTGACACGGGAAGGAGACGAAGCACACAGAGGAGATGTAAATGAAGATGGATCTGCACACCTCGAGGGAGAAAGCGGGTGGAAAAGACGTCTGCTGTGAAGAGCTCCTCTCAAAGATCTACTGTTACGGTAAGTTCTTACGTAACTGTACTATCTTACTTCGAGTGGAAGCTCTTGCAGCAGGCTATAACACTCAGGGCTGAATATCAAGCAGTCCCACGCCAAATAGGTAGATGACCCTGGGAGGTGGAATATGCTGACTCCAGAGGCCTTAGGACAAAAGTCGTTGCAAAACAGCTAGACCGAAACCGGCTCGGCGTCTGGAGACGATATCCAAACTGCAGTGCTTGACAAAGGTATGCACCAAGTTCCAGGTAGCGGCCGCACATATGTCCCTGATAGAGACATTCCTCAGGTCGGCAAAAGAAGCAGACACTCCTCTGGTGGAGTGACTCCTAACCGGGCCCGGTAGGGGCTTATTGTGTTTTTCATAGCAGAAGGAAACGCAGTGGACTATCCACTTTGATATTGTCTACTTGGTCACCGGTTTGCTCAAGCATTGTGGTGCAAAGGCCACAAAGAGTTGCTCCGATTGACGGTGTGTAGCCGTCCGTTTGAGGTAATACCTCAAAGTCCTGTGGACATCCAGTGTGTGATGAACAGCCTCCCCTCTATCAGATGGGGAAGGAAAATAAACTGGAAGGTCAACCGACTGGTTGAGGGTCAACTCCGAGACCACTTTCGGAAGAAACTTAGGATTTGTTCTAAGGGAAACCCTTTCCCTGTGGAAAATCAAATCCGGCTCTTTACACATCAGAGCCTGAAGCTCATAAACTCTTCGAGCTGAGGTAACAGCAACCAAAAAACACCTTCCAAGAAGGAAAATGCAGCTCACAATCCACTGCCGGCTCAAAGGGAGGGAGGGTGAGCTTCTCCAACACAAAAAGGAGATACCAGGGTGGGATAGGGTCCCAAATGGGAGGTCTCATATGCAAAATTCCTCTCAAAAAGGTGTGGGCAACATCCAATTGTGCCAATGCCTTATCTCCAATGAGAGCATGATAGGCAGAGACAGCCCACATATGCACCTTGATAGAGGAGTAACTCAGGCCATGTTGGTACAAGGAGAGGAGGTACTGTATCGCTGAGTTCACTGAACAATTGACGGGGTCCAAATGCTGTGACAAGGCCCATAAACAAAAAAGGAAAATTACGTACCTACCGTAATTCTTGATCTTCTTGGACGAGTCTCCACCACTCATTCACACTAGTGGGATCTGTGCCGGAGGCTTCAGGACCAATCAGAAGCAAACTTTTGCTGGAGGTCGGCGGCGAGAGCTGACGCCATGAGCAGCGGCTAGCAGCGAGCGGTAATGATTATCTCGGCGACGACTCCTCCAACCGCTTCAGTACCTTTTTACCAAGGAGGTGCAGCGCAATTAACGAAAGAGTAAACGCTAACATTAAAAAAGCGGACATAAGATAGTCCGTACGACCCGTGTAAGAAGGGTCATCAAGAAGTCCTCATGGCCTAAAGATTTGAGGGTGAAGACCAACACAGCGGTGAGCTCGGGATGGAGGGGTAGTGGTGAATGAGTGGTGGAGACTTCGTCCAAGAAGATCAAAATTACGGTGAGGTACGTAATTTTCCTATCTTCCTGGACATAAGTCTCCACCACTCATTCACTAGTGGAGAGAGTACCTCGAGCTGATAATCCCCAAAAGGGCGGCAGGAGAGCCAGAGCTCACGCGTCTAAGATAGAAGCCCATTAGATAGTTCTGCGAATGCGGAATGTCGCCTGGCATGAACATCCAGTGCATAGTGCTTAGCAAAGGTATGCACTGAGCTCCAGGTGCGGCGTTGCATATATCTGCAATTTGAACATTTTAATTTCTCGCTAGGGATGCTACGACTTCTAGTAGAGTGAGAGCGTGACACTCTACCTTCTAATTTAACTTGAGCCATGGAATAGCAATGTCGAAGGCATGCCACTAACCACATGATGAGATGCATCTGATAGCGACAGGTTGACCCAGCGGGTGTCGCTGAAAGAAACAAACAGTTGCTGAGTCTTGCGAACATCCTTGGTTCTATCTAAATAGAACCGCAAGGCTCTCTTAACATCCAAGGAATGAAGAGCTCGTTCCCCTTCATTTTGGAAATTAGCGAAGTAAGCGGGAAGTACCAGAGGTTGGTTTAGATGGAATTCTGACACAACCTTGGGAAGAAATTTAGGATGAGTACGGAGAACTACCTTGTCTTTATGGAATATGAGGGTCTGCCTCCGTTCTGCTGAGGTGATCTGCTAGGTCGTTTTGTATACCTGGCAGATAAACCACTTGAATCAGAGACTTGTGCTCCAAGCACCACTCCCACACCCTCACTGCTTCCCTGCAAAGGGGATAAGAATGAGCACCGCCTTGCTTGTTGATGTAATACATCACCGCTTTGTTGTCCGTTTGAAGGAGAATGTTCTTGTGACAAAGGACATCCTTCAGAGCTCGGATTGCATAGAGGACCGCTCTCATCTCCAGGACATTTATGTGGAGATGAGTTTGAACTGAGTCCATACACCTTGAGTGTGGAGGGAGAGACAGTGAGCTCCCCATCCCATTAGCGATGCGTCTGTGGTGATGGAGATCTGATGATCCGGGGGAGCAAAGGGAAATCCTTCCAGGAGATTGCTCTCTTGAGACCACCAGGTAAGAGACCTTCGAAGTGGCTCCGTCACCTTGATGGGATAAGACTGGGGGGTGAGAGGTCGGAGACCACTGAGTGGAGAGCATCCATTGGGTGGTTCTCATGTGCAGTCGGGCCAGGGGTACAGTGAAGACCGAGGACGCCATGAGACCCAACATGCGTTGCATCGAGAGAGTTGTAACCGATTGGTTCTCCCCAATGAAACAGGCCATCCGAAGGATGTCGAGCCTTCTGTCCTCTGGAAGGAAAGCCTTCGCGGAAGAGGTGTCTAGAAGCGTCCCTATGAAAAGGAGCCTCTGGGAGGGCTGCAGTTGATTTTTCAAATTCAGCAGAACTCCATGGACGTGAAGACAGAAGTCGTAGCACGGCTTCCAAAGTCCCTTGGCCGGAAGGGCTTGCTAGAAGCCAATCGTCCAGGTAGGGAAACACTGGAGTCCTACTTTCTGAGATGCGCCGAGAACTGCACAACACTTTGTAAAACTCATGGGCGCCGAGGAAAGCCTAAAAGGCAGGACTCTGAACTGATAATGCTGACCCAAAGCTACAAACCTGAGGAACTTGCGGTGGGTCGGGTGGACGGGATATGCTGGTAAGCATCCTGCATATCCAGAGAGGCCAGCCAGTCGTGCTTGATGCAGCAAGGGTAACAGGGTACCTAGGAAATCATTTGAATTTCTCCCTGGGGAGGAATTTGTTTAACTTTCTGAGGTCTAGGATGGGCGCATCCCCAGATTTCTTTGGAACCAGAAAGTAATGGAGTAGAACCTGTGTTTCCGCAGATGCGGGGCACCAGTTCTATTGCCCTGTTGTTTAGAAAGCCCTGGATCTCCGCGGTGAGAAGGTCTGACTGAGAGGCCGACAACCTGGGTTGTCGTCTGGGAGGACAATTCGGGGGGGTTTCCAAGAAATTGAGAGAATAACCTGCGAATTATCCGAAGGACCCATTTGTCCGAAGTTATGGACTTCCACTGGTTGCAGAAGTACATCAGGCGACCTCCCACGGAGGAGAAAGTTCCACCGGGCAGAGTGGATGGAACGGGCCAAGCAACTCATAAGGTGGCGCTGGGGGCTTTAGGCCCCTGCGCTTTCTGCTGCGTCTTCTTTTGAGGTTGGGCAGGTTGGCTTTTATGGAAGCTTCCCCTGCCTCTGCCTCGAAAGGACTGATGACTATGAAACTGACGTCTGTTCACATGCCCCCGAGAGGGGGCAGGCGGAGGTCTGGCCAATCTAATGGCCGATCTAGTCTTCTGAGTGGCCTCTAAGGCTTGCTCCACCCGAGGGCCAAAAAGAAAGGAGCCATCAAAAGGCAGCGCCATTACCTGCTGCTAAGCATCATTCGTGTGAAGCCAGAAAGTACGCAGCCAGGAATGGCGCGGTACAAATCGCTGTTGACTGCTGGCGAGAAGCAGTGTCGAAGCGCCCATAGCGGCTCTGACCTGTTGGTTATTGGACCAATACCTCTAATAACGGTCAGAAGAAGCTCTGACTTGGAGTCCGAATCTGGAAGAGCTTCAACCATTCTTTTCATAGAATGCCACAGGATATACTCATACTGAGAAAAATAGCCTTGATAACTGGCACACGATACTTAGAGTGGAGGCAGCAAAGACTCTCTTACCTAATGTATCAATCTTACGAGACTCTTTGTTAATAGGTCGGAGCTGTAGTAGTTTGAGGAAGAACGACCTTCATTCTCTGCCAGGACTACAATAGGATCCATAAAGGCTTGGGATGCCAAGATGGGACGATCCTTGGGAGCTGAATACTTCTTATCAATGGTTTAGCCACTGAGGAATAAGAGCAGGATTATTCCGATACCATTTGAGACAGCGTCTTGAAGGAAGGCTGGATCGGAGGAGTCAAATCCGTGAGGATCTCAAAGCATGAAGATACTGGAGTCTTAATATCTTCCCAGGATCGATGTCTGTAGTCTGGAGAAAGAGTGGATCCCAGGTTCTTCAACAGAGACTTAAAGGACAGGTCCTCGACCACAGGCTCTGTAGCAAAGAAGATCCTGTTTCCTCCACTTCATCACCCAACCGAAGGTCTGGGTCAGAGCTCAACATCATCTCCTGATGGTCCAGAAAGGACTGTTTGGACAGGAAAGGAGTGAAAATTAGGAGAGGAGAATAGCAGGAAAAAACAAGGAGGTCCCGAGGGCCCCAGCGCCGGGGCAACCGCGCAGCCTGAAAATGACACCCGAGGGCGCATGGCGCCGAGCCTGCGCAGCTTACCCAGCCCGGCCCCGCGCGCGGAGCGGCGCTATGGGAGCCTAGCGGCACGCCGCCGCCAGCGGACACACGCGGAAAAGTGCCCACCGGACGGCGCCCGCGAGCGGCACCGCACGATCCAGCGGCACCGCCAGCGGCGCCAGCGAGACCGCTTCGGCTCGCCAGCAGGCGCCACACAAGACAGCGGCACGGCAGGCGCCGACAAGCCTGAACCCGCGAAGGCGCCAGAAAAGCCCAGGAACCTGGAAAGTTAGAAGGAAAAAAACAGGAGATAAGGGCATCGGTGTGGCCCCTGCGCCGCCAGCCATGTGAGGAACACCTAAGCCTGGTCGCTGGCACCGAAGGCGCACGGCGACTAGGAAGATCCAACCCGCCCTACCTGATCGCCGGAGGGCCGAGGGCTCCGGGTAACGACGAGGCGGAAAAACCAACCTCCGAGCCCATCGCTCCCATAGGCGGCCCACTGATGAAACTGCTCATCTGGAGCCCTACCTATAGGCGGGGAGGCTCCGATGTCGGGGGCGGCGATTGCGCCGGAGTTGGCGACTCCAAAGAACAGACGGCAACTAACGATAACCGGCGACCGACAGCAGTGATACCTTCTCTTTTGACCTGTGGGCGAAGAAGAGCTCGAGGCGAGCGGTGCCAGAATCGACCGTTTATTTTTCGCGGCGAGGACCGCCCATCCCGGGCATCGGACTGACCGTGGTCGGAACCCGCTGAGGAGAAGGAGGCTGACGGACCCAGCCCGGCTGACTGAACAGCTTTCATACAAAAGTCTCCCTACCGTCACTGACCTGCTCATAGTCGACTCCGTCCAGTAGGCGAGAACTTCTTTCCAAATAGGTTAAATTTAAAATATAGAAAAATTTAGCGAAAATAGAATAAAAATTAGCGATACTACTCACGAGATAATGTTACACAAAAAACAAACTGAAAACTATCGCTTGTTTGAAGTTTGACTCCCAGAAATGACGACATAAATCACTGAAGCGCACTTTCGACTGGCGGAAAAAAAGGGGAAAGGCGGTTGGAGGTCGTCGCCCGAGATAATCATTACCGCTCGAGCCGCTGCTTTCATGGCCGTCTCTGCGCCAAACCCTCCAGCAAGAGGTTTGCTCCCGATTGGTCCTGGTGCCTCCGGCGCAGATCCCACTAGTGTGAATGAGTGGTGGAGACTTATGTCCAGGAAGATCGCTTCCACTTCATAGCATAGGCGGAGCGGGTGGAGGGCTTCCTCGCCGAAACTAGGACTGCTGCCACTTCCGGGGAAACCCCGTATCTGTGCTGAGCTATGTCTGAAGGAGCCAAGCACGTAGGTGTAGAGAATGAAGGTTTGGATGGACCACAACCCCTGTTCCTGGGACAGCAACCTGCGACATATAGGGAGCAGCGGGTGGAGCTCCGTGGATAACCGCTGCAGGAATGAGACCGATCTGCGAGGCCTATCTGAGACTACGAGAATCATTCAGGCCCCTTCTGCTGGTAACCAGAAGGACTCTCTGAATAGAGAGGGAAGAAGCGGAAGACGGAGAGAAACCTCCCTGCCGAGCAAAGGGATAACGCATCTGGCCAGAAAACTCCAGGCGCGTGCTCTCGCGAGCAGAACACTGGCAGTTTGGCATTGAGTGGTGATGCAAAGAGCTCCAACTCTGGATGACCCCACATGTCGAAGGGCTGATCTGCCACAGACTGTAGCAGCTCCCACTCATGTGCTCTGGATCGAGACCTGCTTAAGTTGGCCAGATGCGTTCAGGATGCCTGGAATGTGTGCACCGCGGACAGCAGAATCGCGCTCCAGCGCCCAGTACCAGACTCATTGCCTCCTGCAAAGGGGATACGAATGAGTACCCCTTGCTTGCTGATGTAGAAGAACTGCCATATTGTCTGTTTGAACCAGAGGCCTGGCACCGGGTCCTCTTGAAGGCCTGTAAGGCACAGAGAACCGCTTGCATCTCCAGTACAACGATGTAAAGGGATCGCGCCTCGGGTGACCAAACTCCTTGCGTTTGATGAGCACCCAGGTGCGCCCCCACCCCAGGCCTGATGCATCTGTCGTAAAAGTCTGACCTGGTGGCTCTGGATGAAAGCTGACCCCTTTCTCCAAGTTCTGGGGATCCATCCACCAAAGTAAAGCTCTCCTGACTGGCTCAGTGATCCTGACCATGAAGTCTAGTTCATCGTAGCCTTGGTCCCACTGTACCCTGAGCATCCATTGTGGGACCCGCATGTGGAGGCGGGCCAGGAGAGTGACAGGAATGGCCGCCGCCATGTGTCCTAGTAGCCTGAGGAAGCTCTGTGCTGGAACTTGAGGAGTTATTGAGATCCCTTCGGCAATCTCTTGCAGGCGATCACCCTGTCTTGGGAAAGGAAAGCCATGCCCTGGATAGAATCCAGGACCGCTCCAATGAAAACGAGCTTTTGACTGGGCTCTGGGGACGATTTCCGTAGATTCAGGGTGATTCCCAGCTCTCAGAATAGCGTATAGGTGTCTCCGAGGGCGTGAAGTAGGCCTGACCTTGATGGGGCTGTAAGTAGCTAATCGTCTAGGTATGGGAAAATGTAGTGCCCCATGCACCTTAGAGCCACAGCCACCACTGCCAAGCATTTTGTAAAGACTCGCGGAACGGAAGAGAGGCCGAATGGAAGAACTCGAAATTGGTAGTGCTCCCCTTGGAAGAGGAACCTCAGAAACTTCCTGTGGGGAGGGAAGAGCCTGATATGCATATACGCATCTTGCATGTCTAGGGAGCAGAGACAGTCTCCTTGGTGCAGCAGAGGATGCAGACCTGGGAGGGTCACCATCCCGAACCTTTTGTACTCTATAAAGAGATTGAGAGAGCTGAGGTCCAGAATGGGATGAAGATCCTGTGTCTTTTTTGGGACCAGGAAAAAGTGGGAGTAAAACCCCTTTCCCTGTTGATGCAAGGGGACTATCTCTATTGCCCTTTTCTGCAAGAGGGTCTGAATCTCTCCTTCCATTAGTGGGATGTGAGAAGGAGGATAACGGGAGTACTTTGGCGGAGTATTTGGGGGAAACTCCGTAAACTCCAGCGTGTGTCCTCTTCTGATGATATCTAGGACCCACTGGTCCGCAGTGATCGACTTCCAAACCTCGAGATGAAGGGAGAAGCGGCCCCCCGACCATCTCCCGAGTCTTCCTCTGGAAGTGGGGGCGGAAGGGAGTCATTGGGCTGAGCCGGGCATAGGCAGAGAGGCCTGGGAGGACTTGGGCCCACGGGTAGGAGCGCCTCCAGGCTGCTGGTTACCAGTTCTCCTACGGAAGCTGCCCCTCTGCCCCTGCTGATTACTACGTGCGTGACCTTGGCCACCTGAGGGCTTATGAAATGGCCGTTTGCGTTGCCTTTGCTGGTCGCCGCGATACATCTGACAGACCGACCAGATAGACTTGCCCGACTCTTGGAGACGAGAAATCAAAGTTTCCGTCTCCTGCCCAAATAGCACAGTACCCTGGAATGGTAAATCCTTGATACCGGGCTGCAGATCCTGGTGAAAGCCCGAAACTCTCAACCAGGCGTGGCGCCGGAGGCACACCCCGGAAACGGCTGCCCTGATTGCCGTATCTGCAGTATCATACAAGGCTCTCAGAACATGGGAGCCTACGTCTGAGTCTGATTTCATGATGTCCAGAAGTTCAGTCTTCTGATTGGAATCTGGCATGGCCTTCAATAGCTCTTGTACCCTCTCCCATAGAGCATTCTGGTACTGGATCATATGCGTCAGGAAGTTAAGGGACCGGATGGAACAGGTGGAGGCAAAATAAACTTTCTTGCCCACCTGGTCCAAATACCGAGACTCTGGATCGGGAAGCTGTGAGCTAAGGTGTTTCGGCTGCCTGGATTTGTCATGGGCAGCCGTGATCACTGAGGAATCTGCCTGAGGGTTTTCTGCTAGGAAAGCTTCTGCCCTCGGGGCCTTGTACAGCCTATCCGACTTCTTAGGAACAGCTGGGATGGAAGCTGGACATTTCCAGGTAGTCCGAGTGCGATCCCGAAAGGTGTCCACTAAAGGAGGGACCACCAGTGGTTTCGGCTCCTTCTGCCTCAGGTATTTTGCCAGTCTTCTGCGTTCCGGATCCAGGTCCTCCATTTCCCACTCATTGGATGCCTGGATATGCCTCATGACGTCCATGAAGTTTGGATCGTCTGGAGGTGAGCGAGGCTGGTCCTTCTCTCCCGGGGACCACTCTAAGCTGAAAGAGGAAGTTGACACAGATGAGGAAGAGGGAGATCGACTATAAGATCTAGAATGACAAGTCTCTCGCTGACCAGACTCCCTGTAAGATCACGGTAACTGGAGGACCCGGCGTTGGTCCGAACCAACTCCGGTCCGGATTGGCGACAGAGCAAAGACCAACGTCTGTCAGAGGACCTACATCAGGAGCGCTCTTGTCTAGAAGACAGAGAAGGGCTGTGTGTACGGGATCTGGACCGGCGACGGTCTCCAGAGTCCTTGGAGTGTTGTCGGTGGTCTCCAGACTGGGTGCTGGAACGAGCCCTAGGAAGAGGTGTAGGCAGTCACTCCGGGGACTTCCACGGGGAAGGCTCACCTCCTGGCTGTGGTTTGCCCTGGGACCAGATACCGGTATCTGGGTCGTGACGGGGAGTGCTTCTGGACCTGCCCCACCAAAAGGAAAACAGCTCCTGTAGCTCATCCTTGAAAAAAGCTTGACTGCTCGGCCTAGAAAGAGTATCAGGCGTCAGCCACAAGAAAACCCTCCTCGGGACCCATGGGGAGAGGAGCATGGAGGCAGGGGCGTCGGCTCCTCCATGGCCGATCCCTCACCGCCGCCCCTTCAGCGGCATCGGTGGTGGTACCAATGATGGGGTGCTGCGGGGGCGCTGGAGAGTCCTTGGGCTCCGGAGGCATGCCTTTAGCAGGCGGCACCAGTGCCTTGGGAGGTGGGGCTGCAGCTTTCGCCTCCAAGGGCTTGGTGGTAACCCTTAGTGGGGTTACCTTGGAAGCAGCCAGCTTCTCCCCGAAAGACCGGCCCCTTGGCCTGCGATGACTTGGGACGCTCTCCTGATCTCGGGGAAGGGTGGGCCTTCTTGGGAGAGGGCCGCGAGTGAGACCGGGACCTCGACTGGTGCCGGGACCGACTATGGTCTTTCCCGTGTCACTTGGATTTTAATTTGTGCTTCCCCTCGGAAGAGTGCAGATCCATCTTCTTCTCCAGAAGAAAAGCCTTCAGGGCCTTCAGACGACAGATCCGGGTCTGGCTGGTAAATGCCTGGCAGGTGGAGCAGAGCCGCATTGTGTAGAGTAGTCGGCCGAGGCAAGCGCAAGCTTCTATGCCTGTCCTTTTGCTGGATCTGCACTCCCACAATGCATTTGTTCTGATGTGGTTCAGCAGGCGAGGCGGCGGCGGTGGAAAGTCTGTCGAGAACTTCAAAAACCGTCGGAGCGGTCTGACAATGGTATACTAGAAAAAACATAGAAAAGCGGTGGAAAAGTGGACTTCGAGAAAGTTATAGCTGTTCCAGGCATAGCTGGAACAAGAGCTTTCTCTTCACACGCGGGACGCTGCAGGAAAAGAACTGAGGTGGAGCTGGGTCCGCCCCCTCTTGTACCAGGGCTCCCTGCCTTCAGGTCCAGCCTTGGAGACCACTGTAATACTACCTGAATGTAAGGAAATGGAGGAATTTGTGGCTGAATCGACCCCAACGACACAATGTGCAACTGAAGGTTTGTTTGGACCAGATGCAGTGTGGTTCAACAGCATTTTACAGCAAAATCAACGTTTTTGTTTGAAACCGGATGGTGTACAGACGAATGATAACACTTTACAACAGCTCCCTACTGTTTCTGCTGAAGAACAAAGTGACAGTATTGATTCTGACCTTCTCAGGGATGCCGCAAAACTGATTCAGGTGGAACTTACAAAGAATGTTGTGGCTGAACCTTAATCGAGCGGCTGTGTGAGTCAGCAGTATGACACACTACCCTCAAAGGGTAGCATTATGACAGAAAAGCCTTTTGATGCTCCGAATTTGACATTCGAGCTACAGTTGGATACTTCCGGGGTTTTGGACGCCTTGTTAGGACCGCGGCAAGATCTTGTGAGTATGTCTCCCTTCATCGTAAATGAGCAGATTGAAATTCAACAAAGAGGTCTTTCCTTACAGAAAGGCAGATCTGACATTGATCCTCCCCAGCCCCAAAACAAACGCCCACTTACCTTGCTTGAATGTTCTTTGCTCAATGCAGGCTGGAAGCAAAGCAACACCGGGGTCTGGGTTCCTGACCCGGCCCATAGTCCCATACCTGGCCAACTTCCAGTAACATCCACGGACTCTGATATTTTGGAAGGGGGACAACAGAACAAAGATCTCCAGAACCCTGATGCTGGGGAACAGATTTGTGATACAGGCCACCTTAACTCTTCTTCCTCGGAGTCTGGCAGCGCGGTTCATAATCACATGGAGTGGAGTGACTCAGTTCTTACTTCCCCTCAACATGCAGGACCTTTTCCTGATCCCCTTCAACGAGCGAAAACAACCTGGGAGTCCTTCCGACGTAAAGACCCTTTTTCAGGTTCCCCTCCTCCTTTGCAGTGGAGAAATGTGGTGCGCTTAGAATATCAGGGAGGTTTGGATTTAGTGCCTGACCGTCTTTATGTGGGGAAAACTCTGCTAAAGCACTCTATGGGGTTTTTTTCCAACGAGATCCATGCTCTCATTCATGTATCTGGCTCTACGGTGTACGGTTTATATCATCAGTTTTGTCACTCTTCAAAACTTCGACCGTTTTTGGTCTAAACTGGATGTTCTGAAATATACAGAATTGTGGATGCCTTTCAAGGTTATCCCTTTAACTAAACCAACTATGAAATCAGTGACTGTGTTGTTTCGCAACGAATCAGTTTCAGTGTATGATATTGTTTTCTGGTTACAAAAACGTTGTGAAGTCATGGGGTTTCCCTCACCTATATTTGATGAAGAATGTATATGGAATGGGGGGGTGGGTGTTTAGGGTACGTTTACGGAATAACAACCTTGGGCCTGTACATCTACCTAATAGTATATTGTTGGGTTCTGAAAGAGGGCATTGTTTTTATCCGGGCCAACCTAGGGCATGTTTTAAATGTGAGGCTCTTACACATTTGGGTTCCACGTGTGACAGATTACTGTGTAACATGTGCCTTGATTATGGTCATCATAGTTCAGAGTGTCAGGCAGAATTAAAGTGTAACTTACGTTATGAATCTGGGCATACCTACAGATCCTATCCTTGAGCTACCCATAACTGGAAGGACAGGAAAAGTCAGGATAGCATCATACAAGAAGCACAGAAAAAAGAAATGTTGAAAAAAAGGACCCAGCATCAGGAACCACCTCCCCCGGAGCCCAGGCCAGATCCCCCTCCACCTCCCCCCTCCGCCTCCACATGTAGATAGTTTGAAAGACATCCCATCAGGAGCACAAGAAGGGGTTGTTTCGGAAGAGGTTATGACACCCAGAAATGATCCAGTTGCTCCCCCATTGGTGCAGGAGGATGCCCCTTTTCGAAATGCCTCCCTCATGGGGCAAAACTGTGGCAAAGAAAAGGAGCTTAAAACAAACTAAACCCAGACCTAAGGTGGCCAAAGCTACACTAGAGAAAGATGAGGGAATTTTGCTTTCAAATAAATATGAGATTTTGAAGCCCCAATCTCTAGATTCTGAACCTGGTGGGGATTCTTCCCTAGCCCCTCCCTCTTCTGATACAGACGGTGAATCTCAGAAGGGCCCCCTAGTGAGTGATGCTCCTTGGTATGGAACCCGAGTCCGTAGAAGTACCAGAATAAAGAAACCGCCCTGAACTTTATAATATACTTCTCTGATGTCTTCCTTCATTCCACGGTTGTGAACTGCAACCATAAATGTCAATAGTATAAAAATTCCTAAAAGACATTTGGTTGTCCTTGCAAGGCTTAAAGAGTTGGATTGTGATGTTTTTCTCTTACAGGACACCAGGTTGAATACTACTTCTTTAATCAACTCAGCGTGACAACTGTGGTGTTGAGGCCCATCTTTTTTTTCCTATGGCACAGATGTTTGTGAGGGAGTGGGTATTCTTTTTAGAGAGGATACTTTTAGGATTTCGAGATTGATTGAGGTGGTTTTGGGAAGAGCTTTAATAATTGATTGTACATATGAGAATGTGGCTTGGAGATTGATAAATAGTTATGCCCCTCTTACTAAAAAAGGACAGACGGAGTTGTTTGGTTTGATTAAACTGGTGATTTGGGTGGGTGACTTTAACTGTGTTGTCAATATAGGTGATAGGGGTGCCAAGACGACTAAGGTGTATAGTGATACCAACTTTCTTCTCCAATTATTGTCCCAAAGTCAGATGATAGATGCTTATAGAGTGGTTCATAAGACAGGAGGTCATACATATTTTCGTGGTTCCCTTTCCACTAGAATTGATTTTTTGTTTACCAGATTTAATATTGGGGTAGAAAATGCGCAATTGCTCCCATTAGAAATTTCCAACCATGCTATTTTAATGGTTACCTTAGGTACAGTTAATGGGCCATGGTATGGGAAAGGGTACTAGAAATTGAATACGGCACGTCTGCCTGAAAAACATTTGCAGACCCGGATACAGGACTTCCTTAGGGCACGCATGTCAATGGAAGGTTTGATGGATAACATGAGTAGCTGGTGGGAACTCATTAAAACTGGTTTGAGGAGTATTTTTCAAAAATACTCTGTCACAAAGTGTCAGGGACGGTAGAGACAGTATTTAAAGTTACGTATGCAGTTGAATAAATCAATTCTACTATTAATTTGTTTCATATTCTCTTAATGGAGCAAGCCCTTAATGTAAAAAAGGAGATGTTTGTGTTGCAGTATAATAGGGCTACGGCACTGCTGCATGAGCATAAAATTTGTACTCCAGGGAAAACAGCATCAGGAGATCCTTTTCAGATTAGTTCTCAGAGGGCAAATGCATGCTTTATGTCAGCTATTGCTACTGATACTGGTGAGATTGTCTCAGACGGCCCTGGTATTCTGGATACAGTATCAAAATATTTGAAGACAATGTACACCTCTTGTCTACTAGATGAGGGTCAGACACAAAACATGCTTTCCTCCCTTGTGTTACCTACTATACCAGACGATTTATTACTGCACCTGTCTGAGCCTATTACTGATGAGGAACTTGAACAAGCCATTGCATGTCTTAAACAGAATACGGCACCTGGTATAGATGGATTGCCTGCCGAATTCTACCAAACATTTAAAGGATTAATTGTACAAATTTTAAAAGTTGTGTTTAATTGGATTCTGTTGACTTTACAAGCAGATTTTCACTTTTGTACAGCGGTACAAATTATGGTTTATAAAAAAGGTGATAGAACTAACCTTGACAATTGGAGATCTTTAAGTCTCTTAAATTCGGACTATTAAATATTAATGAAACTCTTATATTTTTGACTGTTGTCCCTGACTCCATACTTACTGTCATCAGCTCAAACGTGTACAATACCAGGACGTTCTATACAGCATAATTCATTGTTAATTAGGGAACTTGTAGGACAGGGTAAAGAGGAACACCTACAAGGTTTTATTATGGCCTTAGACCAAGAAAAGGCCTTCGATAAAGTCCCACATTCTTACATCCCTCATGTCCTTCAGGCCTATGGTATTTCTGAGCAATTTGTGCATTGGATAACTACCTTGTATTCTCATGCATATGCAATTCCAGTGGAGAATGGTCATTTAGGTACATATATATCTATATCTAGGGGTGTAAGACAGGGGTGTCCACTTAGTCCCCTTCTGTATGTTTTTTATCTAGATCCCATATTGCATTTCATTCAGCAGAATCCTCATGTGACAAGGATAAAACCACAAGGGGTGGGGCGGAGATACATGTTACTGCTTATGCAGATGATATTTGTGTTGTGGTGGCAGATGAAAGGTCAGGACTGAGGGTACTGACCTTGTTGGATGGCCTTTCTCAATCTACAGGTGCAAGCCTGAATAGACATAAGAGTGTAATCTATCCTTTGGAAAGGTCATATTCTGGAAAAACAGACTGGCTTGGTATCACAGTGTCAAATATGTATTTTCAATACTTGGGTATATGGTTTGGGAAAGAAGATAACAGCATGTTTAATTGGACTAAAAAGCTGGCGGAAGCTTCTACTAAAGTGGCTGTCTGGAAGTCATGGAATCAACCGAAAATAAGAAAGTTATGATGGTTAGAACATATCTATTACCAAACTTTCTGTTTTTAAGTGTAGCATACCCATTACCTCGAAATCTGGAAACATGTCTGTTGGGTTTGGTATTTCAGATCATGTGTGGTTGTAGGTTGAACCCAGTAAAGAGGGATGTTTTGTACCTTCCCATAGATAAAGGAGGCTTGAATTTGACTAATTCCATTCTTTTTATTTTTACTATATTCTTTCGCCATAATTTATTGGATCTGTCCAAACCGCAACTTGTAGTGTGGGGCCCTTTTGCTGACCATTGGTTGACACCTATTTTTTTTTTTTTTTTTTTAGTTTTTGTTCACTGGGTAAGTCCACTAGACAAATCCTGCCTATTTTCAGGCACGACCCGGGGGAGGGGGATACAGATGAATGCCAACTGACCTTGACCCAGATTAAGCTGTTGGTGGTATTTTTTTAGTGAATGAGGGAAATTTGGCCAGGACACCAGGGAAATTCCCCTACTCTTTTCGATAAGTGCCATGGGATCTTTACTACCACCAATCCAGGCAGATGGGAACTTGGTTTAATGTCTCATCTGAAAGACGGCACCTCAGAAGTGCAGCACCCCTCTCATGCTGCACTACAGTGTCAGTACTGGAATATTAACCCAAGTGCCAGATGTGGAAACTGAACCCACAGCTCTCTGATCTCCCGGCCTCAGAGGCGAGTGTGCTACCTGCTGAGCCACTGACACTGACAATATATATCTTAAATGGAAAGAGCAGGGGATACTGCATGCCCAAGTTAAGACGCCTTGTGTGTTTTTTAGGCCTGTCTTGGGAAAATTGAAATTGTGGAAAGTGTCTCTAGATGTACTTAACTCTTCATCGAACAAAATAATGTATAAAACTCTTCAACAAGGTATTCCTGAGTTGCAGGTGATGTTCCAGGGTGTGGAGTCTCAATATAGAATGAATGTGTTAGATACTTTGAAGGATCCCAGCATACCACCTAGAATATGGCACATCACTAAGTTAAGTAAACATGGCCGTCTGAACGTTAAGGATAATGCAAAGCATAAAAAATGTGAAGAACGATATTGTCCAAGACAGTTTTGCATAGGGAAAGAAGAAACCATGCAACATTTCTTACTTACTTGCCCTTTTGTACTAAAGTATGGCAATTGTTAGCCTGTAAATGGAATCAACCTCACTGGGAGTTTCTTACTTATTCTGAAGTAGTGGGTGGCTTTAGTGTTTTAGATCTAGGTTTGCAAACTAACATGGTGCGACTTGTACCATCATTCATCAAGTTTATTCTTTGGCAAGTAAGATGTAAATTTGGGTTGCAGCAAGTTTTTCAAGACCCAGACACTGTTGTTCATATTACAGAGAATGAACTATGTAAGCAATGTTATTTTGAACAACAACATATGCCAGCAGCTGTTTGGAAACTTGTTGGTTGAATGTTCCTTTTATGAAGGATAAAATTGGGTGATGTGTTACTAATCATTGAAACTTCAGATTGTTTGTCGCACTACTGTTATTTGTATTTATCTTGTTATATGTAATGCAGTGTTTTGTATTTATCGGTAATTATTGATCAGTTTATTTTCAATAAAATATTCCCAAACTCTTTTCGAGAAGTGCCATGGGATCTTTCACATCCACCTGAACTACCACCAGAACAGGCAGATGGGACCTCGGTTTAATGTCTCATCTGAAAGACAGCACCTGGGGAGTGCAGCACCCCTCTCATGCTGCAATATAGTGTCAGTATTGGGATATTAACCTAAGTGCCAGGTGAGGGGATAGAACCCACAGCCTTCTGATTTCCCAGCCTCAGAGGCGAGTGTGCTACCTGCTGAGCCACTTGACACTGCCAATTCAGTTTCTTCACAAAGATAAGTGAGGGGATCCCAAGATTTTGGTCCCACCCTGGGGAGTAGAAGAAAAAATTACTCACCTTAGTAATTATGTTTCTTCTATTGGAATCTTGCTGTACTCTGACAAGTGCAGTTAGCCCCAGCCTTTAAACTGCCCCGGAGAAAAAAGGGTTAACATTTCTATGCAGAGCATAGAATGCTGAGCTCGAGCTTGGTTAATGTCTCTGTCCGTTTCTCTTTTAACGCTAACCGTCAGATTCTTACAAGCAACACTCTAATAGTATTCTATGTGGAAATTGTAAAACAAAATTTTTAATAGCCAACTGGTAACAAAAAGTTTTGGACTACCAAAAGAAGACTCAAGTCAGGAAACCCAAAACTCAAAATCCAAACAGGAATATAACAAAATAAACACCCATACAAGAAGAGGTTGTAAAAAAAGCACCCCTGAGGTGCAACACTGCACCTGCTCACCCATTTCCCAAAAACAGGTTCTGAGAGGGGAGGCAGGGAGGAAGGTCAGAATACAGCAAGACTCCAATAGAAGAAACATAATTACTAAGTTGAGTAATTTTTTCTTCAAACAACTTGAAGTCTTGCTGTATTCTGACAAGTACAGACTACCAAGCAGTACCTCCATGGAGGAGGGACAGAACCTACTTTGGGAATAGGCTCTGAAGTACTGCTGTGCCAAACCGAGCATCACTCCTAGCTTGGATATCCAGAGAGCAATGCTTGGTAAAGGTATGGACTGTTTTCCAGGTGGCTGCTTGACAAATTTCTAAGAGAGGGATATCCCTGGCAGCAGCCAGAGAAGCAGCTGTACCTCTTGTGGAATGAGCCCTCAGGCCTGAGGGTGGAGTTTTTCCCAGTTTTTCATAGCAGAATTGTATACAAGACACAATCCACCTGGCAATAGATCTCTTGGTGGCAGGTTTGCCCTCTCCTACTTCTCCAAGAGTGAGGAACAACTGGAGGGAGTCAAACCTGTGACCCTTGGTACGCTCTATGTAGTAACTAAGGGCTGTCTTAACATCTAAACTGTGTAGCCTACTCTCTCCTGAGGAAGAATGATCAGTGAAGAAAACAGGAAGAGAGACAGACTGGTTTAAATGGAAGTCTGAAACCACTTTGGGCAAGAACCTTCTATTGGTTCTAAGGACCACTTTATCCCTGTGAAAGGAGATAAAATCAGGTTCCACTGACTGGGCTTGCAATTCACTGATATACCTGGCAGAGGTAATGGCTACTAAGAATACAGTTTTCCAAGTCAAGTACTTAAGCTCTGCTGAGGACATAGGCTCAAAACGGGGTTGCATAAGTTGAGCAATGCAAACATTCAAATCCCAGGCAGGGGCAGGGTCTCTAAAAGGAGGATTGGTGTGAAGCAATCCTTGAAAAAATTTACAGAACACAGGATGAGAAGATAGTGAGGAAGACTTCCCCACAGAGAGAAACGCAGAAACAGCTGACAAGTGTACCTTAAGAGTAGCTGGTCTGAGGCCTAGCCCATTAAGATGGACCATATAATCCAGAAGAGTAGGCAATCCAGCAGTATCTGGAGAAATATGCTTCTTAGAACACCAAATGCTGAATCTCTTCCATTTGGAGTTATAAGTCTTTCTGGTGGAGGGCTTTCAAGAAACTTTGAGAATATCCAGAACCCCTTGGGAAAGATGCAGATCTGCAAACTCTAACTCTTCAAGAGCCACACCTTGAGACTGAGAGACTGGAGACTGGGGTACCAAATCTTCCCCCTGAGAGGATGTTAACAGGTTGTAATTCCTGGGAAGAGACAGGGGAAGATGGACTGCTAGGGACAGCAACAGGGGGTACCAGGGCTGTCTGGCCCTATCTGGAGCAATCAGAATCACTTTGCAAGGCTGACACCTTATTTTGACTAAAACTTTGAACAGGAGTGGGAAGGGAGGGAAGGCATACAGAAATTTCCCTTACCAATTCAGAATCAGGGCATCCAGGAGGACTGAGCCCAAGACTGGAGGTCTGCAACAAAAGAGAGGGAGTTGGTGATTGTCTGGAGCTGCAAAGAGATCTATCTCTGGAGTGCCCCACCTTGAAAAAATCACTTTCAACACTTGAGGGTCCAGGGACCATTCGTGATGGCCCTGAGAGATCCTGCTCAGTGCATCTGCTAGTACACTGTCCTTCCCTGGAAGGTGAACTGCTACCAGAGAGGTCTGCAGGAAATAAGCCAGGGACCGCAACTTCATGGCTTCCGTGCACAAGGCCATGGACCGAGTGCCTCCCTGCTTGTTGATGTACCACATGGTGGTGGTGTTGTCCGTTCTGACCTGAACCACCTTGTTCTGTACTGATTGAGAGAAAGCTTTCCGGGCCAGAAAAACTGCCCTGAGCTCTGGGAGATTGATATGGAGAAGGGATTCCTGGGGGGACCACAGCCCCTGGGCAGTGAGGGCCCCCAGATGGGCTCCCCAGCCCAGAAGAGAAGCGTCCGTGGTAAGTACCACTGAACAAGGCTGAGTGGCAAAAGGAACACCTTGTCTTAAATTGTTCTGATCCTGCCACCATTGGAGGGCCTGGATCAAGGTCAGAGTCACTGGGATCAGTTTGGTAAGGGAATTTTTCCTCTGAGACCAAAAAGCTCTCAGATAGAACTGAATATCCCTCATCTGGAATCTTGCCCTTTGGACCACTGCTGTTGAAGCTGCCATGTGGCCCAAGAGCTAGAGGAAGTGCCTTGCTGGTCGAGATACCCGGAAGCCTGAAGGAAGAGGCTAGTTCCATAAGAGCCCTTGCCCTTTCTAGAGGGAGAAAGGCTCTTGCCCTGACTGTGTCCAGTTCTGCCCCTATAAAAGTAAGATGCTGGACTGGTTTGAGAACTGACTTGGGAAGGCTGAGAAGAAATCGTAGAGAAGTGAGCACTTGCTGGGTCACCTGCAGGTGAGACTTGACTTGGTCTGGAGACTGGCCCACTATTAGCCAATCGTCCAGATATGGAAAAATGGAAATCTTTTGCCTTCTTAGAAAGGCAACTACTACTGCCCAGGCATTTTGTGAAAACCCTTGGGGCTGAGGTTAGGCCATAGAAAATTGCTCTGAACTGATAGTGGCCTGAGGGCAACTCGAACCTGAGGTAATTTCTGTGGGAGCACCTGATGGGAATGTGAAAGTAGGCATCTTTGAAGTCCAGGGAGGATAGCCAGTCCTATGGCCTTAGAGAGGGAAGGATTATTCCCAGAGTTACCATCTTGAACTCTGGTTTTAAAGGATGTTTGTTTAGATATCTTAGGTCTAGGATGGGTCGCCACTCCCCTGTCTTTTTTGGGGTCAGGAAGTACCTGGAGTACAGCCCTTTACCCCAGTGTAGGGTGGGTACTCTCTCTATGGCTCTTAAGGCCAGAAAAGAGAAGAAACCTCTGCCTCTAAGGCAAGGGTTTCCGAGAGATTTGCAGGTGGAAAAGATCTGGCTCTCATCTTTGGAAATTTCTTGAAGCTGAGAACCAGTCCCTGGCTTACCACTTCCAGGACCCACTTGTCTGATGTAATAGACATCCAGTCCTGGACAAAGTAAGCCAGCCTGCCCCCTACTGGAATAGGAGAGTCGACCCGGGCAGGCCCATCAGGGTGTCTGCTTGGCAGGGGCTTTAGGCTGAGGAGTGGATGCAGCCCTGCTTATCCCCCTTCTGCCTCTCCCTCTGAAGAACCCCCTCTGTGAAAAGGAAGAAGAGGCCTGTGCTTGGTAAAAAGGCCTTTGAAAAGACCTGCCCTCTGCCCCTAGACTGCTGCCTTTGAGGTGTTGCCTGCCTCTCCTTGGCCTGAGCACTCTTGTATGTGGTCCTGTACTCATGCATTTTCTTCATGTAATTCTCTGTCTGCTCCACAAACAGAGAATTACCCACTACAGGAAAATCCATGGCTTTAGCCTGGGTATCCTGCGAGAGGCTAGTACATCTGAGCCAAGCCATTCTCCGAAGAGCCACAGATGTAGCCATGACTCTTGATGACACATCATTAGAGTCTACAGCAGCATGAAACTGAACTTTAGATGCCTCAATCCCATCTGCAGCCACCGCCTCCAGCTCCTTGGCTAGCTGCGGGGGGGGGGCCTATTTCGCCAGTGCCAGTACAGTGTCCCACCTGGACTTCTGGTAGCTGTAATCCGCCTGTCTGAGTCCCAGGGAAGATGCCATGTACAGCTTTTTTGCCGTGGCATCAACCTTCCTAGAGTCTTTGTCTGGGGGGGTGTGAAGCCAAGGGAATGCTTGCCTTCTCACAGGCAGCAGCCTGCACAACCCCAACATGGCTGCATTGGTGGTATAAAAACTCTGTTTCTGAGCCTGAAAGTGTATACCTCTTGTCCATTCTTCTGTCCACAGGAGGTATAGAATTGGGAGACTTCAGAATTTTTTGTGTCTGTTTCCCAAAAGATTTGTGGAGGGGAACAGACAGTCTCCTGGACTCTGGGATGTCCATCATTTCTATATAATCAGGCTCCACCTGATCCTCCATTGCATCTTCCATAGGAAGTTGGAGGGTCTCAGCCACCTTTCTGTAGTACATAAAGTGGGAAGGGGCCTCAGAAAGCCTAGGAGGGAATACACCTGAAGGTCTGTCTGGGGAGATGTCCAGTTCCACAGGCACATCTAGACTTTCACCATCACCATCACCATCATCATCATCATCAAATTCCCCTTCCTCCTCAAACTCCGATTCATAAAATTCTTCCAAAGTATAATTGTGAACCGGGGTAACTGACCGAACCGAGCTCCTGCCAAAAGGTGCGGATTGGTCGGAGACAGCGGCGATTCACAATAAGTCGCTCTGACTATTTCTTGGTGATCGAACATGGACTTCTGGATCCGAACTGGACAATTTTTCTTTTCGCTTTCATTTTGTCGGAACTGACCCCTCGGGATCGGCTCTCCTTTTGCCCTAAGCGGTATTGCCCTGGTCAGAGGGCACTCCTTCTGGTTCGGTTAGAACCGAACCGGGCTGGCCATCTGGGTCAGTGGACTTCTCGGCCTCCTTTTCCCTCAGTCTACCTAATCTCTTTTCCAGGGTAGATTTGGGAAAATTCTTGCAAATTTGGCAGTCTGAATCGAGGTGGTCAAACACTAGACAATAAACATAGGTGGTGTGGGGATCGGCCTTAGCAAGGACCTCCCCACACTCACTGCAGTGTTGAAACCCACTGGGCCCATTTTTTTTTCTTGGGTTTCTCAGACATGGCCAACCTAACCAAACTTACCCTTTTTTCGGCAACCGCCAGGCAAGACTCCCTTATCGGTTCCTAACCGTGTCAATGGTCTTGGAAAAACATTTCAAAACACGTCTTTTTTTTAGAACTGAGAAGAACCAGTAACCACACACTAAAATTTACACAAGAATTAAACAAATGATCGGTTCGGCCGAACCGATCCACACTTTTTACAAGTTCCACACAGAAACACAATACAAAACTATCTAGTACTCACGATACCACAGACAGAGACTGAATCAAGTTATGCGGGAAACTTTTTTCGGTTGGAAACTGACAAAAAAAACAACACTTAAACCGACTTTCAAACCGAGCTGCAGAAGAAATCTCCGGAGCGACTGTTCAGTGAGGCGGAGTAAAGAATCTGACGATTAGCGTTCAAAGGGAAACAGACAGAGACATCAACCGAGCTCGAGCTAAGCATTCTATGCTCTGCATAGAAATGTTAACCCTTTGTTCTCCGGGGCAGTTTAAAGGCTGGGGCTAACTGCACTTGTCAGATTACAGCAAGACTTCAAGTTGTTTGAAAACCCTGTGTACTATAAACCACAGGTTTTATGGGGGACAGCCATCTTACTGACTACAGGACATGGTAAGCCCAAATGACCATTACGGTGTCAGATGTTGAGTGTAGGAACTAGGGTGCTGACCCCAGCATTGGGGTTGGAGATGTTGTTGGAAGGTAGAGCGACTGGAGACTGAACTGCCCTCTGCTGCAGCACAGGGTATAATATCTGGTTTCAACCAGTGAACGGGCTGACAGTTTTATGTGTGTCCTCAGTGGCTCCCTCTCAGTTTAGACAGAGCTCTGTGAGAAAGAGAGAGGGAGTGTGAGAGAGCGAGTGCAAGATCAAGAGCAAGTGTGTGTGTGTCTGTCAGTGGAAAGGCACAGAGAAAAATGACCTGTGAACACTGCCAGTAACCATTTGTGTAGCTCTGTCACTGTGGCTTAGGCCAGTGGCTAGAACATTTCCCATTCTGGCTGGCAAGTTGTCTAGAATCTGACGCACTTGATAGCCATGTGTAGGTAAACTACAGCCCCAGGGCCACATTTAAAAGGGTTTGAAATCTGCAAAACAAGACTCTCATTACAGGCATGGCAGTGTGCAGCTGCTAGTCATACTCAGTTTAAATAGCCTAAAATATGTTGGCCATGCACTCCTTAGCCAGAATGCACTCTTCTCACTGATACCTGTGTGTATAGAAGGAAAAGAGTCCTCAGAAAGTTTCTCAGTTTGTCCACAACAGTAGTGATTGGAAGACAAAGTCACCCCCAAAAGGAACACCTGGGATTTGTCCAGTCTACACCAGAGTGGCTGATATCCACATTAAGGCCACATGCATACCTCACAGAAGTAAAGAAAGAAACTGAAGCACTGAGGCACACATGCACTGCATGGTATAAGCAGTGATCTGATTGCCCAGATGTACCAGACAACCTAGCATTGGGCTGCTTCCTGTCCTCTTACAAGCTGGATTATTTTCTGGGTGTCTAGTATGCCTCAAATGAATCAAAGTCTTGACTGTAACCCACTGGGGATGCTGGAACGGCTCATGGACTGGAAGAGATGATAGGCCACCTGGACTTCTGAAGCCAGGCATGAAAGGATATACAAACAGTGTGGTTAAAATTTTTATATGTAAGCTAAGCACCCTGAGCCCTTGGGGCAGGATGCTATAGAAACAAACGAGCCCATCCTCCACAACTTTTGGGACATGGCAAGGCAAGGCAAATTTTATTTAAGAGACGCCGATCCCGGAGGCTCTGGGCACCGAACATTTAAAAATATTTATAAATACTATACATTATGAAACAAGATACAAAACAATATCTCAAACACAGCCCACAACATCAAATATAAAATGTATATAAACATTAGCCTAAGCAACGACAACAAATACCTAAGGAGCTAGGGTTTACCTAAGCATAAGTTCTACAAATAAGCAAGGACTGTAAAGCACAGTCTGGGAAGGCCTGATTGTAGAAGAAGGCCTTAAGGCGGGCTTTAAATACCTCCACAGAAGGGGCCTCCCTAACAGCTGGAGTAAGTGAATTCTACAGGACGGGAGTGGCACACTGAATGCTCTGTCGCCTGCTGTTTTTAGCCTCGTCCTGGGAATCGCAAGTAGGCCCCTAGAGGAGGAGCAGAGGGAGCGGACCGAGACAGCAGGAATGAGAAGGTCCTTCAGGTAACCAGGGCCCAGGCCATGTAGGGCCTTAAAGGTGAGTAAACCCACCTTAAAGAGGACCCTCCACCTAATTGGTAGCCAGCGCAGTTGACGCAGCACCAGAGTAATATGACAGTAGAGAGATAAATGCCATTTGTACAAAAGACAAAAATGATTTTCACAAAGTGCGGCAATTCTTTGGAACTCATTACCATTGGAGATAGTAGCAAGTAAAACGAATTCGAGATTGTTTTTTTATAATTATATCCTAATTTATGGTTAAGTCCTTGGCGAGCAATATGGACAAAAGTCTGCTAGCTCTGTGATACATATGATACCTATGAATAGAATTACCTTTCCTAAATTTGAATCTTTTCCTCTTTGGCGAGTACCAGGAAGTACATGGAACAGGACCCAATGCCTTTCTGACTGTGGAGTCTATGAAAGCCATATTAACATCTCTGGTGAGCACATGCATCAGATCATTTCCACATTTGTCCATGGTAACACTTTCCTTTTCTGGCAGGAAAGGGCACTCACTCCAATACCAAACACAAAGGTCCCATCAAGTAGCTGAGGGAGACCTAGTACTAACCAACATTTAACAAGTACTGCTGCTAATATAGTCATCTCTGGTCCAAGACAGGCACCCCATCACGCTGCAAGCTGTTACCACTGGCACCACCACCACAACGCAGGGTGCTGTGATGCAGCCTGTGTCTGAGCTAACATGCGACTCTAGTGACTGCAAACTTTGGAGGTACTTGCTCTATAGGTCATATGAAAGTTGTTCAAAATTTTCAAAACTGTGTGAGGATAACCACTCAGCACCGCAAAGAAAACTATGTAAGTGTGTGACAAGAGTGCTCATTTGCACAAAAACTGCCTGAAACTGTGGTAAACAGCGTAAAACTCACTAAATTAGCACAGACCAGATCACCAATACTGCACCATCATGGCACTGTTACAGTCACATGAAATCATGGAAATGAATGACAGATGACAAAAGCCTCAGAGGTTGGTACCATCTCAGCACTGAGGTGGACCCTAGTGGCACAGAGGCTGGCACCTTTGCTGTCACTGATGTTACATGGACATGGAGACAGATGTAAAAAGGGTCACTGTACTTGATGGACCTCAAATGAGACCTCAACTGAGCTCCCTTTTCTTAATCTATGGATGATACTAAAAGGTCTCTATCCTTGACCCAGTTCTTCCACATCATGCAGCCACTGACTAACAGCCATAACAATGCCTAAAATCAAGAGATAGGCCTGAAACACTAAAAAGTTAAGTAATGGGGTGCAGAGGAGATCAAAGCTGATGAGTTTTATGGCACCAAAATGTTGCAATAGATAGCAATGAAGAAGTTAAGTGAAGCAAAATATGTGACACAGCTGCTACTGACTACAGTTCTAGGAAAGCTGAAATGAAAGCAAGTGGCCATCAGACACAGTAGTGAGTAAAAGCTGTGAAAAATGACGCCGATCTAAATGAAGTTAAATACAAGAAATAAAAGACAAAAAAAATAAACAAGAAATCTGTTTGGAGCAGAAGTAAGTCCTGGTCCCCAACAAGACTATGGTACTACAGCAGCAGGAAAAAAAAAAACTGAGGCTATTAGAAACTCTGGTCTCTAGCAGGCTATTACAGTTTGCTGATTATACTTAGTTGGCAAGAGTGGTGAATACCATTCAAAAAGGGGACAGATTTTAGGAGGATCTGAACAAGTTGGGTGATCGGTTGGACTCCTTGAGTCTCTGTTTCAATGCAGCCAAATGTAAGGTGCTTCAGCAACAGAACACAAGTTAGGACCTACACACTGTTTGGGTCACTCCGCGTGGACTGTCATAATGGGCAACAGACTGAAGGATGACAAGCAGTGTGCAGCCACTATCAAGAGGTTCATCAAATGTTATCATGTATTAAAAGAAAGGCGATCAACAGGACAGGCAAACTAATCCTGCCACTTTACAAGGCCTGAGTCAGACTCTACCTGGAGTACTGCATGCATTTATTGGGCTCCTCAGTACAAGAGACTTGGAGGCAATGGAGCAGATACAACACAGGGCAACAAAAATAATCAGGTATTCACAGACAAGAACAGTCTGTTAATTACCAGTAGCATAACAGCTTCGAGGGAATCTCTCCCATATAGCTACGCACACACTGGACTGTAAGCCAGCGACGTCAGGACCCCACAGGAAATTTTCCCTAACTAGGGCCACCCAAAGGACGTCCTCATGTTGATGCTGGACACCTAGGCTTAGCTTATATAACATGGGTGAACCCCAAACACTTCAGTTTAAAGGTTGATAAACACAGTTCCAACATACATCAAGAGGCATAAACAAGAAATCCATCCCTGACCAATCATAGAGGAGAGGCAGGTGAAACCAGACCACTCAAGTCTGCCCACTAAAAGAACTGGGCAGACTGAGCACTGACCTGCAGTAAACAACAGTCCTCCTCATCAGGGGGCAAAAGGAGGGAGTTATGTGGCTCTATGGAGGAGAGTCTATGGATAATTTACTGATAAGTATATTTTCTACAAGGATTTCTTCTCCAGAGAGCCTTATGCATTGGACAAAAACATAGTACTGCAGCACCCCCACATGGGAGGTATGGCAACAAAGAAGGGCAGCACTTGGTATGTTAGCAGCACAGTCGGGCCATGGCCAGTTTTCCTACGATATATCAGCTCTAGACTATAATGTTTAGTTAAAGTATGAATTTGACAACATGTAGTGGCCAAATAGATTGTGGATGCAAAAACTGATCTGAAACAAGACAACAAAGCTGCCACGTCCCTGGTTGTGTGCCCCGTACGCTAACATGAAGCTCTCTGCTAGCCTTCTGGTAGCACAAAGAAATAGAAGAGGCAATCCACCTTGAGAAAAATGGCTTAGGTACTGGCTTTCCCAACATACGCGGGACAAACGACAAACAGCAGAAGGAACTGCCAGATATCCTTGGTGCTGCCCAGGTAAAAACAGAACATTCTTTGGAATCCCAGGGAGTGCAAGAGCTCCTCCCCCAGATTTCTGGCTTTCAGGAAGAACCCAGGAAATGGACTGATTCAATGTGAATTCGGACAGCACCATAGGCATAAACTTAGGATGAGTCAAAAAGGTCACACTATCCGGACAGAAGGTTAAGAAAGGGGGGGGGTCAACAACCAGAGGGTGAAACTCAGACACCTGGCATGCCAAGGTGATACCCACCAGAAAAATGGAGCCCTGGTCAGACATGGTTTTGCTAGACTGTGACCCCGACAATTGATCCTACATCAGTTCACTCCTAGAACTAACCCAGGGTCAGCTGTCAAACAGCATTATGTGTGTGTGCAGAACTAAGAAGCTCAGAAGCCAGGACAGCCTAGTGGTCTGAGCACAGGACTCTGAACCTAGAGATCTAGGTTTGAATCCTGATTCTCCTGATTTATACATACCCTGGAAATTTCACTTGAGTGGTGACCCATAGTAGCACAGTGTTGGAACAGTAAATCTACAATAATGAGAGTTAAGTACAGGAAAGAATAGGTTAGTAAACGATTTTAACAGCACACTGACCCAGAGTCACTTCAAGCAGTAAACTGATGCAGTACGTTGTCAGGGAAATGAACTAGAGTATCTGGAGCAAAAACAAATCTAGAACTATGTTAAGATCTCAAGTTGTGACAGGCTTATGGACAGTAGCTTTTGTGCAAAAAATACCCCTCAGTGACCTATGGGAAACCTCTAGTTAAGCCACAGCTCTTCCCGCATGAATGTGTAATGCACCAAAATGGCTGACATTTGCACTCTGACAGTGGAGTTCTGAAGTCATGACTGGGATGGAGAATGCAAATACTCCAATATACACTGAACCAGGAAAGTAAACACATCAAGATGCTTAGACCACGCTGGTCGCCCTCTTTGCTCCTGTGTCCCCATCCTGGCTGGCACTCTATACTCTACACAGAGTGCCCTGAGAGGATAGGGCGCCCTTTTCCCATGGGGGTTTAGATCCGGGGGGTGTTGCCGGTCCAGGGTGAGGAGCAGAAATCGGGGCTTCACAGTGGGAGGTAGAGGCTTGAGTCAGCAGTCGCTGGAGAGTTCCCTACATGGAGGTGCATAAATAGTGTTAGAAAAAAAAAAAAAAGATGCTTAGACCTGTACCATATGCTAAGGCATTTTCATGTTACAGAATAATGTGCCTGGCAGATGGGCTTCCTAGCAGCCAGCTGGACAGCGAACACTTCTGGAGACATGCCAAACCATGCCAGCTCTACATCTTCAGGAGACTGGTGTGCAGCTGCAAGGATGGAAAGTCCGAGTGTAGCACCCTGTCTTGGAACTGGGACAACACACCCAAGTTGAGGGGCAGCTAAAATGGTAGTTCCACTGTCATACCCCATAGTATCAGAAATCAGATCTGTCTGCAGACAGAAGCAGATAGAATATGCTTGCCAATTTTTTAAGGTTCTTGACAAGAACCTTCTAAGTTCAAGGAATCAGGGTAAAAGCATGGAGAAAAGCGACCGTTCCAGCAGAGGGACATGGAGTCACGCAAGCAAGCAAACCCACATCAGTTTTGCACTATGTGTGGATGCAAAACAGCCAGCTCTGTCAACACAGCCTGAACTGCAGGTCTGTCACATTCCTTCATAACTCCAGTTCATGAGGCTGTGGCTTGGAGTGGCTGAGTGTGGCCGCTAGCACATTCTGTGTGCCTTTACTGCAACAATGTACACGCTGTACTCCACTATTCAATCTCCACCCTCATTGCCAGAGGACACAAAGAATAGGAGTATGCTACTTCATTTGTTCAAGCAGAATAAGACACAATGGTTATCTGTCTGAATCAGCACAGACCGTCTCTGACCTGTTGAGTCAGTTCTGGAAGAGCCTATAGAACTGCCCTCTTCTCCAGCACACTGATATGGAGAATACGTTTCACTGGGGACCAGATTCAACACCCCCCAAAGTCCATAAAGAACCCAGCTCCCAGTTGGGCACCCCACCCCAAACATTCAAAGCCAGAGTTATCTGATCCCCTGAGAAACAGAGCCACCATCAGCGGATGCTACCTGTCACCACTGCAGTGCCTTCCACAGATGAAGGCAAACCCTGACTGGGTGCTCGAGAGCCTGGTGCACTTGGGGTCACTGAATGTGCAGGATCCACTAAAGAATCTACATATGCAGGTAGGCAAGTGTACTATGAATAAGGATGTCACCATGAGGCCTAATAAACAGAGCATGATTCTGACTCGAGACAGAGTTGCTTCTGGCAATCAGACCTGACTGAGCTTTCAAGGCAACTGCCCAATCCTCTGGCAGGAAAACTTTTGCCCAAGACATGCCCAGTATGGCACTAATGTACTGTAACTGCTGGTAAAGGGTAAGAACAGACTTCAGTACATTCACTAGAAACCAAAGATGCTACCCTTGGACTGACTAGGTTCCCTGAGCCTTGAGGCCATGACAGTGTGCTCCCAAACCCTGCCAGCCCAGCATCCTGTATGCCTCCCCATAAGCCTGCTCACACTGTGATCAAGACTTTAAGTTACTGTTACTCAGAACACCTAGATATCTTTCATTATTTGAAGCCTCCACTGTATGTCTTTTGTCAAGTTCTTCTGTCAAGGTGCAGCATCTTGCATTTTTTTGTACTAAATCTCAAATGTCAGGCATCAGATCACTGCTCAAGTCTCTGTACACCCCTTTCTATGCTTTCTTCCCCTTCAGAATACCTACTCTCCAACACAGTTTTGTGCGGTCAACGAATAAGGTTCTCCCGACTAATAAATCCCATCCTATCTCTTTATAATGGACGAACATATCAAACAGGACTGGTCCCAACACTGACCTCATGTGGTACTCCACTCATAACATTTTTAATAGCCTATCATTTTGGATTTAGCACAAATCTCTGCATTCTACTCAACTGCCAGTTACCAACCCACCTTACCAGTTTTACATCTGTCCCATGTTACCCAATTAATGAATTAACCAACAGTTGGGAACAGAGTCATGAGCTTTCTAAAATCCTGATAGTGATCCATATCCACCATTCCAGTAGTTGTCTCAGAGTCTATCTGGTTAGTCTGACATGTTAGTCTGTCATGCTCTACACTTCGAGAAACCATGCAGTTTGATATCATTGAGCCTTTCTCCACAATAAAGATCTCAATAGCCTCACTGATAATTGTTTCCAAATGTTTACCCATCACGATGTCAGGCTCTTTAAGAAATAGCAACAACGGATTGTCTTTATCTCAACCTTAATGCAGGGGCATCACATTTGGGGAACAAGACCAAAGAGACTGGGGCAGGGGACTTTAACATGTTTGCTTTAGAGAAAAACAGGCTGAGAGGGTAACATGATCACAGTCTTCCAAATACTCAAGGGTATTAACAACATCAGTCAATAGTGAAAAGTAGCTCCAGCAGTGTGTTGTGTTCAGTACAACCTCATACAATTACGCAAACTAAAATATGAGCACCACCTCCAGTAAGTCATAAATTCTGAACATTTATTCCTGCATCATGCAGGCACCAGCACCTACAAAGCACAACACAATTTCAACAGCCCCGACCAGTTCTGCGCATGTGCAAAACCGGTCAGGGCTGTTGAAACTGTGTTCTGCTTTGAAGGTGCTGGTGCCTGCATTGCAGGAATAAAAGTTTGGAATTTATGACTTACTAGGGTTGGTGCTCATATTTTTATCTGCATATCAACAACATCAAACAGTCTGATCTGCTGTCCTCCAGCAGGACACAGGAACATGCCCTGAAGTCCAGAGGCCATAAATTCAGGGGTAATATAAAGAGACATGTCTTCTCCCAGAGGGTAGTGAACCTGTGGAACAGTCTACCAGAGGAGGCCATGGAAATGAAGACAGTAGCAATCTTCAAGGTAAGCCTAGTCAAATGTCTGCTTACCAAGGACTCTCAGGGTATCCTGGGTAGTAGAGTGGTTAGAGAAATCCATACTTATTTGTACATGTTTGCACAGTGAACTTACTCATCCATGTTTATTGGATTTGGGGGGGGGGGCTGAATATGATGGACCTTGCGTCCCTTGTGACCTGAAATTACTGTGCTACAATGGATAATGCTATGTGTTTAACTATGGATAAACACTTGCTGTTAAAATACTGCTACTAGAATATTAAAGAAAACTTACTTTAGTCTGACTTGCAGATTATTTGCAAGTTCCTGTTTGGCAGTGGTACATTTTTGTTTGATATCCAATAATTTTCTGTGGTTGGTTAGCATGATCATTAACTGATTTGCATGACTTAGGCATAAGTCTGGTAGCACGGAAGGATCTTTCAGGTTCTCAGCTCGCTTCTGATTGGCTAAAAATCCCTGCGGAGGAAAAATTATGGAAACATTCCTTGTTAAAGGGTACTGAATATTAAAAAGCAAAAACAATGCAGAAACCTCATTTAGACAGTTAAGCAGTATGTAATCACTCAATCCTTTTCAAGTGTTCGGCTTCCACCTTTACACATCCTATTAAGCAGCACGATGAGGCACTAAGGAAGGAGAATGTTTTGACTCAGTTTATAATTTCATGGGGGCATCACAGAAAAAAACTTGGGGTTTCACAAGGGAAGCACAATAAAATTCAGATACACAGAAAAGTAGGAATTCACAGGATGTGATTTTGATACAGAATATCAACTTGTTCATAAAATTAGCCACACACAAGTTCTTTTCCTTTTTAGTTACTCGTTTTTTATATTTATTGTTATGCTGAAAAAGGAAGTATTAACTTCTTTATATAAGTGAAAAAGGGGACAAGAAAGAAGGGATTGTTAGGCTTAAGAAAGATGTGGAGTGGGTGGAGGATAATGGAGGAAAAGCAGAGATACTAAATGAATACTTCTGTTCTGTCTTCACCAGGGAGGACAGACCAGTGCCTTCAGGAGGGGAACACAGATATAGTGATAGAGGAGGAGGACAGAGTGAGGGAGGGTCTGCTGGCATAGAAAGTGGACAAATCACCAGGCCAGGACAGAGTACATCCAATGGTACTAAAGAAACTGGCTGAAGAGCTGGCATTGCCGCTAGCAGACCGATTTAATAGTTCACTAGAGTCAGGCGTGGTACCACAGGACTGAAGAACAGCAAATGTAGTTCCCCTTCACAAAAGCAGTCCCAAGGATGATCCAGGGAATTACAGACCAGTCCGTCTGACCTCCATTGTGGGCAAGCTCATGGAGACCATACCAAAGGAAAGGTTGGGGGAATAGCTAGAGGAACACGGTCTCCAGGATGAGAGGCATCACGGGCTCATGAGGGGGAGATCATGTCAAACAAATCTGACTGACTTCTTTGACTGTGTCACTAAGACAGTAGACAGGGGCCAAGCGGTAGACATCCTCTATCTTGATTTCAGCAAGGCCTTTGACTCTGTGCCCAACAAAAGGCTGATCAAGAAGTTGGCAGATCTTGGAGTTGGGGAAAAGATGGTCAGATGGGTGGAAAACTGGCTGAGGGACAGAACCCAGAGGGTGGTGGGGGAAGAGTTATCTGGCACCAGAGAGGTAACCAGTGGGGTCCCAAAGGACTCTGGGCTGGGACCAGTGTTGTTCAATGTCTTCATCAATGACACTGTGGATTGCATTAAAGGCAAAATGTGCCTATTCGCAGATAACACCAAGCTCTGTGGGAGAGTGGACACAACTGAAGGGATATAGGACCTATAGGAAGGGCTGGGAAGGTGGTCCAGGAACTGGCAGCTTGGCTTCAATGCCAAGAAATGCAGAGTTATGCATACTGGAGCCAAGAATCCCAGGACAAGTATTACCCGGGTGGAGTAAGTGTATCTGCATCAGAGGAGGAGAAGGGCCTGAGAGTGATGATCACCAGTGACCTGAAGCACTCCATGCAGTGCAAGAAAGCAGCAGCAAAGGCAAACAAGATGCTGGGATGCATAGCTAGGGGGATCAGTAATAGGAGAGATGAGGTTATACTGCCCTTGTACAGGTCACTGGTAAGGCCGCATCTAGAAAGTACAGTTACGTAAGAACTTACCGTAACAGTAGATCTTCGAGAGGAGCTCTTGCAGCAGGCTATAACCTTCAGGACTATGCCGCAGGCACTAGGACCATCCAGAAAACTTCTCAGCCAGCAGTATACAGCAGGGACTGCACCCAACGCCGGCCTCGCCCCGTCGGCCCTGGTACAAAAGGGGGCAGACCCAGCTCCATCTCAGTTCTCCCGCCAAGGCCCGCAACAAGCCCTGATGAGAGAAGGAGAGGAAGCAAATATAGGAGATCTAAATACGAACATACGAAATTTGCCAGCAGATAAAGGCCTAGAGGTCTATCAAGTCTGCTCGAATGTGTAGCTAGCACCCCTTATTCTGCAGCTGCCCTATGTATATATATGTATATGTTATATGAAGATGATTCTGCACACCTCGAGGGGGAAGGTGGGTGGGAAAGTAACGCCTGCTGTAAGAGCTCCTCTCGAAGATCTACTGTTACAGTAAGTTCTTACGTAACTGTACTATCTTACTTCGAGTGGGAGCTCTTGTAGCAGGCTATAACCTTCAGGACTGAATACCAAGCAGTCCACGCCAAAGAGGTAGATGACCCCGGGAGACGGAATATGCTGACTCCAGGGGGCTCAGGACAGAAGTCCTTGCAAAACAGTTGGCATCTGGAGAAGATATCCAAGCTGAAATGCTTGACAAAGGTATGCACTGAGTTCCAGGTAGCGGCTGCACATATGTCCCTGATAGAGACATTTCTCAGTGCGGCGAATGAAGCAGACACTCCTCTGGAGGAGTGACCCCTAACCGGGCCCAGTAGGGGCTTACTGTGTTTCTCACAGCAGAAGGAAATGCAGTGGACTACCCACTTTGATATTATCTGCTTGATCACCAGTTTATCCAAGCATTGTGGCGCAAAGGCCACAAAAAGTTGCTCCGATTGACGGTGCGCCACCGTCCGCTTGAGGTAATACCTCAAGATCCTGTGGACATCCAGTGTGTGAAGAAGAGCCTCCCCTCTATTGGATGGGGAAGGAAAATAAACTGGAAGGTCAACCGACTGGTTGAGGGTCAACTCCGAGACCACTTTCGGAAGAAACTTAGGATTTGTTCTAAGGGAAACCCTTTCCCTGTGGAAAATCAAATACGGCTCTTTACACATCAGAGCCTGAAACTCGGAAACTCTTCGAGGTGAAGTAATAGCAACCAAAAAAACAAACCTTCCAAGAAAGGTAATGCAGCTCACAATCCGCTGCCGGTTCAAAGGGAGGAAGGGAGCTTCTCCAACAATAAAGATCCCAGGGTGGGATAGGGTCCCAAATGGGAGGTCTCATATGCAAAATTCCTCTTAAAAAGGTGCAGGCAACATCCAATTGTGCCAACGCCCTATCTCCAATGAGAGCATGATAGGCGGAGACAGCCCACATATGCACCTTGATAGAGGAGTAACTCAGGCCATTTTGATACAAGGAGAGGAGATACTGCAATGCTGAGTTCACTGGACAAGTGACGGGATCCAAATGCTGTGATGAGGCCCATAAACAAAAATGTTTCCACTTCATAGCATAAGTGGAGCGAGTGGAGGTCTTTCTCACCAAAACCAGGACTGCCGTCACTTCTGGGGAGACCCCGTATCTTTGTTGAGCTACGTATGAAGGAGCCAAGCATGTAGGTGTAAGAACTGAAGGTCTGGATGGACCAGCGACCCCTGTTCCTGGGACAGCAACTGCGAGCATATGGGCAGCGGAACTGGAGGCTCCGTGGACAACCGCTGCAGGAGTGGGAACCAAATCTACCATCTGGGGGCTACAAGAAACATTCAGGCCCCTTCTGCCTGTAACTTTAGTAGGACTCTCTGAATGAGAGGGACGGTCGGGAAGGCATAGAGAAACCTCTCTGCCCAGCAAAGGGATAACGCACCTGGCCAGAAAACTCTAGGCGCATGCTCTCGCAAGCAGAACATTGGCAGTTTGGCGTTGAGTGGTGACGTAAAGAGGTTCAGCTCTGGATGACCCCACTTGTCGAACAGCTGATCTGCCACGGACTGCAGCAGCTCCCACTCATGTGCTCTGGATCGAGACCTGCTTAGGTAGTCGGCCAGATCGTTGAGGACACATGGAACATGCACTGCGGACAGCAGAATGTGCCGCTCAGTGCCAGACTCTCGTCGCCTCCCTGCAGAGGGGGTACGAATGAGTGCCCCCTTGCTTGTTGATGTAGAAGACGACTGCTATATTGTCTGTTTGAACCAAAAAAGAGCCCAGCACCAGGTCCTCTTGAAAGGCCTGTAAGGCACAGAGAACCACTCGCATCTCCAGGACACATATGAAGGGACTGCTCCTTGGGTGACTAAACCCCTTGTGTTTGATGAGTCCCCAGGTGCACCCCCCCCCCCAAATCCCAGATCTGTAACATCTGTTGTAAGAGTCTGACCTGGTGGCTCTGGACGAAAGCTGACCCCTTCTCCACGTTCCGGGGGTCCATCCACTAATGAAAAGTTCTCCCGACTGGCTCAGTGATCCTGACCATGAAGTCTAGATCATCGTAGCCTTGGACCCACTGTACCCTGAGCATCCATTGTGGGATCTGCATGTGGAGACGGGCCAAGGGAGTGACCTGAATGGGCACCGCCATGTGCCCCAGTAGCCTGAGGAAGTTCCGTGCTGGAACTTGAGGAGTTATGGAGATCCCTTCTGCAATCTATCACAGGCGATCGCCCCTGTCCTGGGGGAGGAAGGCCATGCCTTGGATAGAATCCAGTACCGCTCCAATGAAAACGAGCTTTTGACTGGGCTCTGGGACGATTTTTGCAAATTCAGGGTGATCCCCAGCTCTCGGAATAGTGTATAGGTGTCTCCGAGGGCATGAAGTAGGCCTGCCCTTGACAGGGCTGTAAGTAGCCAATCGTCTAGGTATGGGAAAACGTAGTGTCCCATGCGCCTTACAGCCGCAGCCACTACTGCCAAGCATTTTGTAAAGACTCGTGCAGTGGAAGAGAGGCCGAACGGAAGAACTCGAAACTGGTAGTGCTCCCCTTGGAAGTGGAAACTTCTTGTGGGGAGGGAAGACCCCGATATGTATATATGCATCTTGCACGTCTGGGGAGAAGAGCCAGTCTCCTTGGTGCAGCAGTGAAAGTAGACCCAGGAGGGACACCATCCTAAACCTTTTGTACTATAAAAAGAGATTTAGAGAGCTGAGGTCCAGAATGGGACGAAGATCCTGTGTCTTTTTTAGGACCACGAAGAAATGGGAGTAAAACCCCTTTCCTCGCTGATGCCAGGGGACTACCTCTATTGTTTTTTTCTGCAAGAGGGTCTGACTCTCTCCTTCTATTAGTGGGATGTGAGAAGAAGGATAACAGGAGTACTTTGGGGGAAACTCCGTGAACTCCAGCGTGTGTCCTTTCCTTATGATATCCAGGACCCACTGGTCCACAGTAATCGACTTCCACCCTTCGAGATGAAGGGAGAAGCAGCCCCCGACCATCTCCCCTGGGTCTTCCTGTGGAAGGGTGGGGGCAGAAGGGTGTCATTAGGCTGAGCCGGTGTAGGCAGAGAGGCCTGGGAGGACTTGGGCCCACGAGTAGGAGTGCCTCCAGGCTGCTGATTACCGGATCTCCTACAGAAGCCACCTCTCAGCCCCTGCTGGTTTCCACGGGCATGACCTTGGCCACCTGAGGGCTTGCGAAATGGCTGCTTGTGTTGTCTTCACTGGTCGCCGCGGTACATCTGGTGGACTGACCAGATTAGACTTGCCCGACTCCTGGAGACGAGAAATCAAAGCTTCCATCTCCTGCCCAAAAAGCATGGTACCCTGGAAGGGTAAGTCCTTGATACCGGCCTGCAGATCCTGGTGAAAGCCCGAGACTCTCAACCAGGTGTGGTGCCATAGGCACACCCCGGAAGCGGCTGCCCTGGCTGCCGTATCTGAGGTGTCATACGAGGCTCTCACAACATGGGAGCCTACATCTGAGCCTGATTTCAAAATGTCCAGAAGCTCCGTCTTCTGATCAGAATCTGGAATGGCCTTCAAAAGCTCTTGTCCTCGTTCCCACAGCACATTCTGGTACTGGACCATATGTGTTAAGAAACTGAGGGACCGTATGGAGCAGGTGTAGACAGAATAAACCTTCTTGCCCACCTGGTCCAAATAGCGAGACTCCGGGTCACAAGGCTGTGAGCTGAGGTGCTTCGGCTGTCTGGATTTATCATGGGCAGCCGTGATCACTGAGGAGTCCACCTGAGAAGGTTCAGCTAGGAAAGATTCCACCCATGGGGCCTTGTACAGCCTACCCAACTTCTTCAGAACAGCCGGGACTGAAGCTGGATGCTTCCAGGTAGTTCGGGTAAGGTCCTGGAAAGTATCCACCAAAGGAGGGATCACAGTGGTTTCGGCTTCTTCTGCCTCAGGTACTTTGCCAGTCTCCGGCGTTCCGGATCCAGGTCCTCCGTCTCCCACTCGGAGTCCTGGATACGCCTCATGACGTCCATGAAGGCTGGATCGTCTGGAGGCGAGCGAGGCTGGTCCTTCTCTCCCGGGGACCGCTGCAAGCTGAGAGAGGAAGATGATGCAGAAGAGGATGAGGGAGATCGACTATAAGATCTCGAATAGTCTGATCTCACCTTGTGACCAGACTCCCGCTGTCATCGGTAACTGGGGGGCCGACATCGGTCCGAGGACCGACTCTGGTCCTAAGACCAGCGATGGAGCAAGGACCGACGTCAGGAGCGTTCTCATCTGGAAGACCGAGAAAGACTCCAAGAATGTGACCTAGACTGACGACGGTCACCAGAATCCCTGGAACGACATTGGTGGTCTCCAGACCGAGTGCGGGAACAAGTCCTAGAAGGAGGTGTAGGTGCTCGCTCCAAAGACTTTCGTGGGGAAGGCTCACCTCCCGGCTGTGGTTTGCCCGCCAGGTCTGGTACCGGTGTCTGGGCCGGCGACGGTGGGGTTCGCTTCTGGACCTGCCCCCACCAAAAGCAGAACAGCTCCTCCTTCGAAAAAAGTTCTGCCACCCGGCCCGGAACGTTGGCCCACGTAGGAGAGCCCTCCTGGAGGCCCGGGGGGGGGGGAGGAGGACTTGGGCAACGGGGATGTTGGCTCTTCCATGGTCAATCCCTCACCCTTTGCCCCTTAGACTGGCGTCTGTGGTGGTACCAACGACGGGGTGCCACCAGGGGGCGCCGGAGAGTCCTTGAGCTCTGAAGGCTCGCCTTCAGCAGGCCCGGTGCCTTGGGAGGTGGGACTGCAGCTTTCCACCTCAAAGGAGCTTGGTGGTAACCCTTACCGGGGTTACCTTCGGCTTGGCCGGCTTCTCCCCCGAAGGGCTGGCCTTGGCCTGAGAAGACTTCGGACACTCTTCTGATCCCGAAGGGCGGGTCTTCTTGGGAGAGGGCCGTGAGTGATACCGGGACCGTGACCGGGACCGGTGCGTTTCACCTCGGAGGAGTGCAGATCCATCTTCTGCTCCAGAAGGAAATCCTTCAGGGCCTTGAGACAACGGATGTGGGTCCGGCTAGTAAAAGCCTGGCAGACTGAGCAGGCCGCGGTGTCGTGGTCCAGCCTGAGGCAGAATACGCAGCATCGATGGCCGTCCTTGGCCGGGATCTGCCTCCCACACTCGCACTTATTTTGGTGGTGTTCGGGCGAGGCCGACGACGGTGAAGACATCCGTCGTGAAACTTCAAAAACCGTCAGAAACGGTCTGACATCAGTAAATGAGAAAAAGGAATCGTTGAAAAAGAACGGTAAGAAAGCAGGATTGTAGAAAATTCTTGCTGTTTTCTGGCAAACTGATTGTAGATCTCTTCACGTGCAGGACACGGCGGGAAAAGAACTGAGGTGGAGCTGGGTCTGCCCCCTTTTGTACCAGGGCCAATGTCGGGCCGGGGCCGGCATCGGGGGCGGTCCCTGCTGTATACTGCTGGCTGAGAAGTTTTCCAGATGGTCCTAGTACCTGCAGCATAGTCCTGAAGGTTATAGCCTGCTGCAAGAGCTCCCACTCAAAGTAAGATTATGGGGTTCAGTACTGGTGCCCTCACGTCAAAAAGGACATAAACCTGCTGGAGAAGGTACAGAGAAGGGCTACAAAGATGATAGCTGGTCAGCAGGGCAAGGCATACGAGGAGAGGTTGAGGGCACTGAACATGTGCTCCCTGAAACACAGGAGAGGGAGAGGGGACATGATTAGGACATTCAAGTACTCGAAAGGGATAAGTAAGGCTGATAAGGACAGTCTCTTTAAGCTGAGTGTCAACCATACCACAAGGGGGCACAGTCTTAAGCTGGAGGGTGGGAGGTTTAGGAGGGAGATCAGGAAGCACTTCTTCACAGAGAGGGCGGTGGACACTTGGAATGCACTGCCGGAAGAGGTCATCTCGTTGAAGACAGTGGGCAGCTTTAAGAGAGGCTGGGATAGGCACAGGTGGAAGGTAAGGCTCATGGGTAGGGAGGATGGGAGGTGTGGGGAGGGAGGGCAGGGACATTATCTCAAGCTGAGTACCCTGCAATACGAGCAGACTTGACAGACCAAATGGCCTTCTTCTGCTGGCTTCTTCGTATGTTCGTGTGTTCATATTAAGGTTGTTATGATACAATACCTAGGCCAGAAGGTTTCTCTGGCTCCAACAGAAAAGAATCCAGACAGTAGGTTACAGCTCTGTTTATGCAACTCCTTAAACCCCCTGACTAGGGGGCCACATGTTTACAAGTGTATTCTTGCTGAATTCTTGCATGTAATGATTTACCATGTAAGGATTATGTACACTTTTGATGTGGACATAACACATTCAATAAAAAAGTAAAAAATTAAAAATAAATAATAAAGGGAAGCATAATGGGAAGAAGCTAGCTCACAGACGGCTATTTAAAATTCAGACAAGCAAGAATGATTCAACCAGCAAGCAGGGGGTCAATCCCGATACCATGGCCCAGATGTCAGAGTGGAGCGAACAGGCTTTGGTTCTCATTAGCTGTGCTTTGTACAATGAAATGTACGTTAGTGCGGAAGGTACCTTATTAAATGGCACAGTTCATGTAGCCCAAATTTGTTAGCATGTTAGCACTGACTTAACATCGGGCACATTTACAAATGAGGGGCGGAGCCATATATAAACAGCACAGTGGTATATAAGAATGTTAAGTGGTTTTCTGCTAGGTAACACTTCCAAACAGCACAGGGGCCTCCCACTCTCCTGGTCTCCTTTCAACATATGGCACTTCCCTGGTGCTTGTGGCACCCTCTCCCTCAACTGATGTCCATCTGAAAAGTCCCCGGCATTTAGTGGTACCTCCCCTCATCCAGTTCCCATCGGTAAAGTACCTGGTTGTAGTTGCATCCCCCTTCCTCACCCACTCCCAATCTATAAAGTCCCTGGCATTCAGTGGTACTACCTCCTCCCCTCCAGTTTTCTATGCTGTCCAAAACTCTCGCTTCCAGTACATGTACCTTATCTCCATAGTCAAATACTAGGTGGCCTGTGGCACCCCAGAGCAACCCCCACCTGCACCTTGGTCCTGAGATGGTGGCCGGCACCTTCCCTCTGTTCGCCTACGCAGCCAGCCGTTGTCTGCCACACATAAGTACTATACTGATATACAAAAGCAGATGTATTGATACAGTAGTTGTGGGACTTTGTAAAATCATAGAGCTTCTGTGATTTTGTAAAGATGTCCCTCGAGTCCTGTACTGAAATAGCTGCTTGTTTACTGATACAGTACTATGCCAGCATGCAGCAGACAGCGGCTGTCCATGGAGGGAAGCAGAGGAAACAGTGTCAGCTGCTGTCTCAGGACGCAAGTGAGAAGAGGCTCCCAGGGCTGGGGGTGCAACCAGCAACCTCATAATGGACTACCGGAACAGTGTGGCTGCACCAGTATCATGAGCAGGGATGGGGGGCTGCAGAGACATACAACCTGTTGGCAGAAAAGGACTAATTCGGCCACCCAGTCTACCCAGATGATCCCTGCCTAATCTGTCTCTGCACAACCTAACTCGTCTCCAGCGACCCTTCCCCCCTCCCTGCCTATTTGCAAATATTCCCCAGTGTCTATCCCATGCATGCTTGAATTCCCCACTGTTTTTGCTTCTACCACTTCTGGTGCAGTCTGTTCCAGGAGTCTACCACCCTTTCATTGAAGCAGTACTTCCTCAAATACCTCTTAAACTTCCCCCCTCCAGCTTCTTTCATGCCCCCGACCCTGGTGCTCTTCTCATTTGAAAGAGGCTTCCCTCCTGTAAGGTAGTTGTAGGTGACTATCAAGTCCCCTCTCACTCCCCTCTCTTCCAGGGTGTACATTCTGAGATTCCTCGGGCTCTCCTCACAGGGCTTCTCGTGCAACCCCTGGACCATTCTAGTTGCCCTCCTCTGGACTGTCTCCACACTGTCTATTTCTTTCTAAGGTGCGGTCCAAAATTAGACATGGTACTCCAGGTGGGGTTTCACCAGCAAGTGATACAATGGCAACACTTCCTCACTCCTCCTGCTATAAGTACCATCTCCATATGCACCCTGGCACCCCACTAGCCCTATCCACTGCTTTGTCACACTGCCCTGCTACTTTGAGGTCAGCAGTTATGATAACCCAAAGGTCACATTAATGCTTAGTGACTGTCGGTACCTCCCGAGCTTCCAGCAAAGGCGGTGGGTGCTATAACAGGCTGTTGGTTTCAAGCATGTGGTCAGTCAGGGTGACAGAATCGGAAAGAAGGATGGGGGGGGGGCTAAGACCCTGGATGAAAAGCAGGTCCCAGGGTTAGACAGGGAACGCAGGCAGACTGGATGGGCCATTGGTCTCTTTCTGCCGCCACCGTTTCTGTTTCTACAAAAAAGCATGGTTATGAACATATTGTGAATATAAATAGCAGAGTACACTGTGACATGCACTGTGGCAAAGCCATAGACTTAATCAGCATTTTTTAATTATGAATAGCAAACAAACAATAAGAGAAGTGCACTATAAGACCATGATTTTTTTTTATAAATCCATTCTTACATAAACCTGTTTTCTGTTTAGATATTTTGTCAAGAGTTCATAAAAATACAATGCTGATCACTAGTCAGTGAAAGTATACTTAGTTTCCATCTGAAATGAGTCGTATCTCCTCTAGTGGTACAGCTTTGCCATGACTAAACTCTGATGGCTAGTCTTTTAGATAGTAGGCCACCAAACGGCACTGGCAAAAGTTACTAAAGATTGGCAACGGGACCTAGACAACAAAAAATGTGTTTGTGCCGTGTTTCTGGACCTCAGTAAGGCTTTCAACACTGTCGACCACTGCTTGCTCCTCTCCACCGTAAAAACTATGGGTATTGGCTCAACCGCACTGGGATGGTTCCAAGACTACCTTTCTGATAGACAGCAACAAATTAAGGCTGATAGAGAGATTTCTCCATTTAAACCGATAAAAAGAGGTGTCCCCAGGGCTCCATACTGGGCCCATTACTGTTTGCCATTTATATCAACAGCTTGAACGTAGGCATCAAAGATGCCAGTATTCACTTGTTTGCTGATGACACGGTGCTCTACATAAGCTGGGAATCTCCTGAAGCTGCCTGCGCTGAGTTACAAGCTGACTTTAATACTCTGCAGTACCAGCTCCTTAGCAAAAAGCTACTACTAAATGAAAAAAAAAAAAACCAAGGCCTATCTTTTCTCACCATCAGGCCCAGGGGCTTACTCTGCTGTCACTAGTCCACTACCATCAATCTCTACCTTATTAGGAGAAAATCTTGAATTTGTGACTAAATTCAAATACCTTGGTATTTGACTAGACAACAAACTCTCTTTTGTGGAACACACAGAAGAACTGCGGAAAAAACTGAGGCAGAGACTTGGTCTTTTTTTCAAAATTAAACGCCTCTTGACCACAGACGCAAAAAGACAGCTTGTCCAATCTACATTCCTTTCATTAACTGACTACGCTGACTTCATTGATGGCCATTGCCCTGCCTCATATCTTGCAAAACTGGATGTATTATATCATAGAGCACTGAGATTTATAACGGGCCTCCCGTACTCCACACATCACTGCTCTTTGTACGGAGCCATAGGGTGGCCCTCTCTTCAATACAGGCATTATAGAAATGCTGCCCTATGGACGGTCCGAGCCCTTACCAACAAACTCCCACAATACGTTGTTGACTGTCTCCCCCTTAGTCCTATTAGGAACTATGCCTTAAGAAGTCAATCGCAGATTTCTTTGAATGTCCCAAGGGCCAACACTCGCTTTGGAAGGGCCCGCCATAAGCTATGCCCTGCCTACTCTCTGGAATAGGATACAAAAATCGTTGAGACTTAGCTCACCTGTCAGTCCTGCCTTCTTTAAGACCCTCTATGACACAACATTTGCTGAAATCTGTAATTGCTCTATGACAAAACATTTGCTGAAATCTGTAATTGCTTCTATCGCTCCTAGCAGCTTGACTATTGTTCCTCTCTTCTTCAACACTAGTCCCAGCTGCTTATCCAAATCAGCCCTTGCCACTACTACTCCCCCCCTCCTCTGCATCCCTCTTATTCACCACCCCCCTTCTGCTGCATTTACCTAAGGCTTACACACTGTTATGCGCACCTCCATAGCTTAGGAATTTCCATCCAGGCCTGTAACGTGTTTCTGCTGGACAGGAATATAAATAATCTTTCTTTTTTCTTCTATGGTTTGTATATATACATCCACACACCCTGCTCCTGTGGGAACTGTGTGTGTGCACATATATATGTAGCACATATATATATAACGCTTCAGGTTGTGTTATGTATATCTTTCTTGTTCATGTGACTTGGAATGTAAATACTCTGCTCCTATCAGTATTGTAAACATGTTGTTCCTTTTGTATTATGTATATTTATATGTAACTGTACAATTTCCCCTGCCAACAGCAGGTCCACCTTGTAAATGAGCTTGCTCAATGGTGATCGCCTGGATAAATAAAGACTGACTGATTGACTGAAACCCAGGCAACTACTCGTCATGAAACACTGGTCTGCCAAACAGCTGACCAGTGAATTTGCATGCATGAATCAATCATGGCTTTCAAGAAACATGCAATGAGTGAGTAGTTCCTTTTAGTGTGAATGAGAATTGTGTTGTTAAGAGTTTTAACACTGCATTGAAGGCACATTTATTTAGCCTAGTCTGTTCTGGTCCTTAAGCCGCCAATGCAATTTATATAGTTTAAATTGCTGGGTTTTTCAATTAATGGTGCTGCTGTGTTTTATGATGTTTTTATGTTGCTTATTTTGTGTACACGTGCCTTGGCTGCAGAAAGGCACTTTTTTATATATACAATTTTGATTGATTGATTAGATTTTCTACCGCAAGCCCACAGGGTATATACTGTATATGTAAAAAAATATCCTCTTGTTTTCAAGTTTACTTGTGCCTTAAAAGAAAATGTACCCTACATTATTCACCAAGATCCTGTTACACTAACTCTAACAAGGTATATCACTTAAATTCAAATAGGTGTAGTGCTTTAACTAAAATTGGTATTGTGCTTTTAAAGAGTACCTTTCTGGGTGCAGTGCAAAATGGTCAGGAGGGTCCCTTACCTGAAAAGTAGTTCCTCCACAGTAGCTGCAATTTTTTTCTTCGACCCCCCCCCCCCCAAAGGAAGGGAAGGGATCATATTTTGCCCTGAGGGGGTTAGCCGACTGATCCCTTCCACTTCCTGATCTTGGACACTGTCCCGGCACTCCCTTGTTTTATGATGTCACTATAGGACTAGCGCAGGGACATGCTCCATGCAAGCCTATGAAGCATCGTTTTAAAAGTTATTTTTTCAATTTTAACCCTATTCTTAGTACAAATCAGAGCCAGTATTCAAGTAAAAAGGCGCATGTTACTTGAATAATGGCTCCGATTCGTACTAAAAATCAGGTTAAAGTAAAAAAAAAAAAAAGATTTTCAAAACCACGGTCCCTAAGTTTGCATGGAGCACGTCCCCGTGCTAGTCCTATAGTGACATCATAAAACAAGGGAGCGCGGGGACAGTGTCCGAGATCAGGAAGTGGAAGGGATCAAGCAGATCCCTGCCCTTCCTTAGGGGCATGAAGAAAAAAATTTACGACTACCACAGAGGAACTCCTCTTCAGGTAAGGCAGCCTCCTGATCATTTTGCTGGCACAGGGGTTGTATACAGACACCCATCTCAGGGAGAGGAAATGGACAAGGAAATGATAGAAGGTATCCTTAGAATGGCAGGAAAAGGGGAGATATTATTGATGTGGGATCTGAATATGCCAGATGACTGGAGTGCATTTGCTGCAGCCACATCAAAGAGTGGGGTCATTCAAGATGCCCTGCAGGGGGCATGCCCTTAGACAACTAGTACTGGAACCCACTTGAGAGGGAGCAATCTTAGACCTGGTACTCTCAAATGGAGATGGAGAGAGGATCACAGATGTAGAAGTGGGGAGCCATTTGGGAACTAGCGACCCTTGAACAATATGGTTCACAATAAACACAGCAGCAGAGTCAAGCCATACAAAAGCAAAGGTCCTGGACTTTAGGAGGGCTGCCTCTGCCAAAATGGGTGCGTGCCTAAGGAATGTACTAGCAAATGGGCAGGAAGGAGGGGTGGAAGAACAACAGGGAATAATAGGGAATAATCAAAGCTGCCATCACTAAGGCAACAACCCTTTGTGTGAAGCAAATAAAAAAAAAACGATGTAAAAAACTACTATGGTTTTCAAAGGAGGTGGCAGGGAAGATTAGGGAGAAAAAGACAGCATTCAGGAAGTACAAGGAATCACAGAAGGAGCAGGACAGAGAACTATATCAGTTAAAGCAGAAGGAAGCAGGGAAGGCAGTCAGAACAGCAAAGGCCCAAACCAAAGAAAAGATAGCCAACTCAGTTAAGAAGGGGGATACAACCATGTACTGGGCTGAGTGCAAGATGGTGGCTGCCTGTGAGCCGCTAGAGTAGTCATGCTCTAATTTTAGTATTTTTACTTGTTTTATTTCATTTTCTTATTTGTTTTACTGTTTGTTGCAGTTACAGTCAGTCATGGTTCAAGAAGTGATGTAGATTAGCAATATTAGCATTATTTTTCAGGCTTGGGGTCAAACACCGAGTGGTCCGCTTTACTAGCTGATTTTCTGTGCTAAATTGTTAGTGGTAGGAATCACCACTAATAGAGATTTGCACATTCAAGTTCCTACTGCTGTTCCCACATGCTGGGAGTTTTTCTTCAGATCTTTAGCTATCTGTGCCATAATTACCTTGATCATGGTGGGTTGCACTGGAAGGCCATGCTGGATGTCTGATTAACTCCCGACTGGGGGTGAAGATTTTGGGGACCCGTCAAGAAGCCACAGGAGTTTTGCAGGACTTATTTCTCTTGAACTGTGGCTAGTTGAGATCGCGCAAGCCAAGAAGGGGAATACAGAAAAACTGCCATAAGCTGCATAACATCGGTCGGGGCTCCGTTTTCTATCGGTGTCCCATGTACTATGGCTCACTGTTTACCATTATTGGGACACTTGCATACTATCTCATTTAATATCGGACTACAGTTTAATGCCGGTCGGGGATCTGTGTATTGTTGGTGTCTCGTGTGTTAATCCAATTGGCCCCTCTATCGTTTTAATATCACTGGTGGCTGGGCCTACTTTCTAACTCTGGGACTGGATTGCTTACACCATTGTCTACACCACTGGTTTGTATGTATTATTGGGAGTTTCCATGTGGTCTAGATACAAGTTGGAATACTGTAAAGGAGGCTGAAGTGTGGCTAATACTTGGCTTGAAGCAACTTCATAGAAGAACTGTGGATTACAATTCCTAGTTTTGTTGGGGGAGGTACTGATTATCTGGACCTAGAGCAGCTGGTTGGTGGAGCGAGACTGGAAATCTGAGCAATCGAATGATTGGACTTGGTTTGTTGTTTGAGGATTGCTTGAATTGCTAGCCCTGATACTGTCCTGTGGAGCTTCGAAGGAGGAGGAGGAGGAGGTTCAGCCAGTCCAGCTGACCTAGAGGTGGGTGCGGGGTGTAGCCGTTTGTCCCTGGGAGGGTCGGGAGTGCCTACCGAGAAGGTTGTGGCGGCTCAACTGGAGAACCATTTAACCATCCATAATCTATATGAACCTCTCCAATCGGGTTTTCGTAAGAGGCACAGTACTGAGACTGCTCTGGTTCAGGTGCTCAATGATCTCCTGATGGCAAGAGAAGCGGAGACACCGTTCCATCTTGGTTCTCCTTGATTTATCATCAGCCTTTGACACTGTAGATCATGGGGTTCTGCTCGTACATTTGAGGTCCATCTGTGGGCTGTCTGGATCAGTTCTCAGGTGGTTTACATCTTTCCTTGCTGGTAGAACGCAGACAGTGGTCTCAGGTATTTTCTTTTCCGAGGCTTTCTCTCTACCTTGCGGGGTACCTCAGGGCTCGGTGCTGTCCCCCATGATATTTGCAGTGTATATGCTGCCCCTCGGAGACATTGTAAGACGGTATGGGCTGAGGTTTCACTGCTATGCCTATGATACCCAGCTCTACCTGTCTTTTGCCCCCAACCAGGTTAGTGCTATCTGTGTACTGAACAGCTGCCTCGTAGAAATCTAAGACTGGATGAGTGCCAGTGGCTTAAAGTTGAACCCAGGAAATACTGAGGTCTTGGTAGTAGACCTGGATCATAGGACAGAGGGGTTGAGGAATGAGCTCCCCTCCTGTTTAGTCCTGGGGGGTACACAGATTCTCACCTCTGAATGGGTGTGTGACCTAGGAGTGCTGCTTGACGATAGCCTGACCCTTCATTATCAGGTGTCAGCAGCCATCAAACTGGCCTTTTATTTCTTAGGAACATTGCTAGGATCAAGCACCTTGTTCTGTCCAGCGACTTGCCAGTCTTGGTCCATGCATTTGTGACATTGCACCTTGACTATTGCAACTCCCTTTACTTAGGGCTTCCTGGGGTTGATATCCGCCGACTGCAGCTAGTGCAGAGTGCTGCAGCACGTTTGCTGACTGGGGCTTCGAGAAGAACTCATATTACCCCTGTGCTGCGCGATCTGCACTGGCTGCCCATTCAGTGGCAGATCACCTTTAACTCATTCTATCCTATTGTCACTTAGAATGTTCAGGTACCCTCTGCCTGCTGCTAGAACACCTGTGTGCCTGAAGGGATTTTAGATCTGCAGCATTCATACAAACACACTGTGCTTAAACCTACATATCTTAAAAACCATACATCCAATTTTAAAACTGTAAAAAGAAAAGTTTTTCAGGACAAAAGGTTTTTGAAAATGAGCGAGGTTTGGTAATGTCTATTTAACTGGATTTATTGTTGTGTAAGGTTGTTTTCATATTTTAATAAATTCTGATGATTTTATCTAAATATAATTATGCTCTGTTTAGTTAGTCATGCAAAAATATTAAATTTCTGTAAAATTGTTGATTAAAATTGTTAAAAATATACAATAAACATCTGTAACTGTCTAAATATAAATTTTGCAAGTTTTTTACAATTTTTTTAGTCAGAAATCAATATCTGAATCACTTGTTATTACAGTTTGAGTTTTTTTGTTCCACTCCACTGGTTGGAATTTTTGCAGTGTTTAATTCTTCTTACCACTGATTTTAGTTTATGAATCTGATTATCAATTTTTTTGTTTTCCCCCCAGTTTAGTAAGAACATATTTACACATTACTTTAGAAAGACATATCAGGAAGTGATGCAGGAAGGAAGTGCTTTGTGAGGTCAAGTGATGTAAATAGGAAGAACACTTCCAGTGTAGGTCAGTGAGCTGACACAGGAAATGGAGACATTTGTTAGTGCTGGCGGTCTCTCTATGATTAATTGCATATTTGCTGTAGTTAAAATGTATAATTTAATTGAAATAAACTATTTTATTTTTATAATAAAATCCCATAATAAGAATAGGAAACTGTATTTTATTTGTGCTGTTTGCTTTATCATACTGTAAATGAAGCATGATGTTCATGTAAAGGTTCGCAGCCTTTCAGTAAACATCATGCTACATAAATCTGTGTATTTAATTTCCTGGTATAGTTTATTTTGGGGGGTTGTATTATGGGATGGTTTAAGGTGAGGGAATGACTGTATGATGTAGCACTGTGTGTTAGTGGCGGGGGGGTCCTGCATTCATAATACAGGCTCAGATGCACTTCACATGTTCTGGGGAAATGAGAGGGCTGTATGCCAGTAATAATGGTGCTAATATACACTGTAGAAACATTATGGGTATACATATAGGGATGATGAAATTGCTGAAAAGGCACTGGTAATTTGGGGTATACTGTATCATGGGGAAGGGGGTGGGTGTGCCTGTACCAAGGAATGATGCTCATAAGCACTGCAGTCATTTTGCGTCATGAATTGGCACCTGCCCTTGGGATATACTCAATTGTAGGGAAGCAGGTGGGGCTGCCTGCACCTGGTAAGGGTGTTCATATGCCATGCAGAAACATTGTGGGTACACATACAGGGTGATGACATGGGCATCTGTAAAGATTGTGTACTATGTGCTGTGTCACATGGTTTGCCTGCATACACATGTGATATGTTGCAACATTCAGTATGGTGCACTGTGTTGGTGGGAAGGAGTGTGGGTATGCCTGCACCATGGAATAATACTCATTGGTGCACATGTGTACTGTGTGCTATGTTTCGTTTGAATGGACTGTATAAGTCATACACTGGCACTGATCACATCACAGTGCATCAGAGGTAAGGGCTGGTCTGAAGCATTATGAGCACAAGGGACTAAAGTGGTTGTGGAGTGATTCGAACATGAATAGAACATTACAGTGCATCTGAGGGTAGTGTGGGAATGAATCTTGATGTGCACAATGGACTACACCATGGTGACTGAGGAGGGATCCATATCAGTAATGCACATCACAGTGTCAGACATAAAGGTTGGACTGAAGACTGATGAACAGATGGACTAAATCAGTGACTCTGGTGGGATTTGAACATGGACAGCACTTTACAGTGCAGTAGAGGTTGGGGCTGGACTGACACCAGATCAGTCAATGGACAACACCATTGGCTCTGGAGGGATCTGAACCTGAAATACACTTCACTGTTCACTACAGTTTGGGGCTCGTCGAATGCATGATAAGGAGATAGATTTTACAAGTGGCTGTGGAGGGATTTGAGCCTGAAGAATACTTTACAGTGCATCAGAGATTGGGGCTGAACTTATGTCATATGAATTGATGGGCTACATCAGTGGATGTGGAGGGTTTTGAACATCAAATGCATTTCACAGTGCATTGTGGGATTGATCTGGACTGATACATGGTAAGTCGATGACAACACCATCAGCTGTGGAAGGATCTGAACCAGAAATGCACTTCACTGTTCACTACAGTTTGGGGCTCGACTGACACATGATAAGGAAACAGATCTTACAAGTGGCTGTGGAGAGATTTGAATCTGAAGAATACTTTATAGTACATCACAGATTGGGGCTGAACTGGTGTCATATGACTTGATGGACTACACCAGTGGACGTGGAAGGTTTTGAACATGAAATGCACTTCACAGTGCATTATGGGATTGGTCTGGACTGATGCATGGTAAGTCAATGGACAACACCATCAGTTGAGGAGGGATCTGAACCTGAAATGCACTTCACTGCTCACTACAGTTTGAGGCTCGACTGATGCATGATAAGGAGCTAGAACTTACAAGTGGTTGTGGAGGTATTTTAACCTGAAGAACACTTTACAGTGCATCAGAGGTTGAGTCTGGACTGACGTCATACGAGTTGATGGACAACACCAGTGACTGTGGAGGGATTCAAAACTGATTTGGCCTTTACAATGCAGCAGAGACTGGGGCTGGACTGATGCCAGATAAGTTGAAGGCAACACTCGCCTCTGAGGCCGGAAGATCAGAGGGCTGTGGGTTCAGTTCCCACATCTGGCACTTGGGTTAATATCCCAATACTGACACTGTAGTGCAGCATGAGAGGGGTGCTACACTTCTGAGGTGCCGTCTTTCGGATGAGACGTTAAACCGAGGTCCCATCTGCCTGGATTGGTGGTAGTTCAGGTGGATGTTAAAAGATCCCATGGCACTTATCGAAAAGAGTAGGGGAATTTCCCCGGTGTCCTGGCCAAATTTCCCTCATTCACTAAAAAAATACCACCAACAGCTTAATCTGGTTCAAGGTCAGTCGGCATTCATCTGTATCCCCCTCCCCCGGGTCGTGCCTGAAAATAGGCAGGATTTGTCTAGTACACTTACCCGGTCAACAAAAAATAAATAAAAAATAAATAAATAAAATAAAATTATTTTTTCATTTTAAAGAATCAGCAACTGCGTATTAGGGAGAAAACTCAAGTACAGAGCATGAGACAAACATGCTACTGACCTAACCACTTATCATCCATACATGAGGAGCAACTTGCCACATAGATTTTAACACAGCTATAATCCGAGCGTAAACTCTTTAAAAAGTAACAAAAGGCGCTGAATTCATGTGACCTCATCTAGTACATGCATAAGAAACTCTCTCCCATCAGGAATGCCAGCGGATCCATAAGATGTGATCACACAGGATGACCAGAAATTATCCCAAAATGAACAAAGTAACAACTATGAAAACTTATAAATAAAAATAAAAACAAATAAAGTAAATACAGATTACAAATCGAGGTTTTGGTACCAAAATGAAGTGAGTATTTTAGGGTAAACAACACCTCCATCTTGAAACTAAGTTTCCAGTCACCATGCTCTTCCTGCCCCAGTGTGCACTCTGACTGGTTAATGGAAAAGTAGTGATGTGTGCAATAAGCATAGAGCAAACATGGCAACAGTGAGGATCAATATGACCAAATGGTGACGCACTGGAGAGCTAGGGCAGGTGCAGGTGAGGGTCGTGACCCCTAAATGAAACATCAAAAAAAAAAAATCACTGTACACTCCAGAGCCCAGAGCGCCACTTTCCCTCCAGTAATGGTTGTAAAAAAAAAATGAGTCCTTGCTTGAATGCTAAATAAGGATTTAGTCTAACGTTTCAGGCTCACACATTGATAGAATAGTGGAAGGCACAACAAAAGATCTGCATGAAGGTTCCCTGGTGCTTTGACAACTAAGGCTTCATCAGGGGGATGGTGCCTGCATCTAAGACAATCCCTTTATACCAATTAAATTCAGAATTAGTGATGTCAGAAAATCTGACCAATCACAGAGCTCGATTTTTAAATACAGAAATATTCAGCTCACTTAGTGGTATAAATGGACTAATAGTTATAACAATCATGATATCAGTTACAACATGTTATTGTAGAAAAATACCCCAAAAGACAAAAAAATACACCAAAGTGGTGACGGCCAATCGGATTGCTCAAATAAAAAAAAATATAAGTTATGAAATATAGTGTCAACCTGATCAGCTTAACATGTTACACTAAAATAAGATGATTTGTTGTTACAATACAAGCTAATGGCAGAATGAACATAATACATCTTACACAGCACATGTGAAAAATAGTAAATTTATTTTTTATGTAGTAAGGCTTGTTTTCTCAAAAATAGCCAATGGGAACACATATTATATTCAGTAAAATCAGTAAGGGTACGATGTCCCCTAATAGCTGGTACAACTCAATTCATCAAATGTAAACAAATGCTTGAGCTGCACCAAGAGAAAGATATGGGCCGTAATGATCATCAGGTACACTACAACACGGTTAGGGCCATATCGTCACCAAGAAAAAGATATTTTTTTATGACGCCATATGGCGTCATCAGGAAGGAATGAGTTAAGGTAGGTCTATTGACCTACAAAGCCCTACATGGACTCGGTCCTGATTACTTAAAAGAGCTCCTGGTTCCTTACACCCCTCTGCGACAGCTCCGCTCGGCTGACGAGGGGTTGCTGGAGATTCCGCGGGTAAGTTTAAAGTCATCTGGTACGCGTGCCTTTGGGTTTGTGGCACCTACCCTTTGGAATTCTCTGCCCCATCAGCTACAGGAATGCAGGACAGTGAGGAGCTTTAAGCAGGCACTGAAGACCTATTTGTGGGGAAAAGCGTACACTGAATTGTTTTGATTTTTATCTGTATTTATTGATTGTTGTTTTTATCTTATTGTACAGCACCCTGACACGTGAAAGGAGCTATATCAAATAAAATGTATTATTATTTATAGGTACATCAGGGAGCAAAAGAAGACCAAGGAGAGACACTGAGGTTTAATGGGGGGCAGAGGGTGACTGTGAAAAGGTAGAGATACTAAACACATTTTTGATTAGTATTCACAAGTGAAGAAGGGGGGTACCTAAACCAAACAACAGAAACACTCTGGATGGGGGGGTTGATACCAGCCCATTCACAGAAGAAGAGAGTTCTGGAAGAACTCTTAAAACAGAAGGTGGACAAAGCAATGGGGCCTGATGGGATTCATCCCAGAATTCTAAAAGAACTAAGGGTAGAACTAGTGACACCACTGACTACCCCCTTTAAAAAATCATGGGAGGATGGGGTGGTACCTGAGGACTGGAGGATGGCAGATGTGATTCCACTTCACAAAAGTGGAAGTAGGGCAAAGGCAGGAAACTACAGACCTGTTAGTTTGACCTCAGTGATAGGGACAATGATGGAATCACTTCTGAAGTAAAGAACTGTTGAGTACCTAGAGGCTAGAGGGGCACAGGACCCAAGGCAGCATAGATTCACAGCAGGAAGGTCATGTCAGATGAATCTAATTGATTTCTTTGACTGGGTGACCAAAGCAGTAGACCAGGGAGGCGCTGTGGACATGGCCTACCTAGACTTTAGCAAGGCATTTGACAGTCCCTCACAAAAAAAATATATACAAGTTAGCCAGCCTGGGAGTGGGTTCCAAGATGGTAGCTTGGGTAAAAAATTGGCTGGAGAACAGGACACAGAGGGTAACAGTAAACGGAGTCCACGCTGAAGAAAGGGGGGTTACTAGTGGGGTACCACAGAGGTTCCGTTCCAGGACCGGTCCTCTTCAATGTCTTTATAAGTGACATTGCAGAGGGACTGGAAGGAAAAGTATGTCTCTTTGCAGACGACAAAAAGATCTGCAACAGGGGTGACACACAAGGTGGGGTGGAAAGGATGAGACGGGACTCGGCAAGGCTGGAGGAATGGTCAAATGTATTGCAGCTTAGATTCAGTTCTAAGTGCAAAGTAATGAACCTGGGAACAAAAACCCAGGGGAAGAGTACACTATTGGGGGGTGCGAGACTAACAACAACAAAAATGGAAAGGGACCTGGGGGTAGTCGTATCAGATGACCTAAAGGTGGGCAAGCAATGTGAGAAGGCAGTAAGGAGGGCTAGAGGGATACTGGGATGTATGGGAAGAGTCATCACCAGTAGAAAACAGGAAGTTGTTATCCCTCTGTACAGACAGCTGGTGAGACCCCATCTCGAGTACTGCATGCAGTTCTGGAGACCCAATCTCCCAAGGATATAGACAGGATGGAGGCAGTCAGGCGGCAACTAAAATAGTGTAGGGTCTGCCAGAAGACATATGACAGAGAGAGACTTGGAGATTAATATGTATACCCTCGAGGAAAGGAGGGACAGGGGGACATGATAGAAACTTTCAAGTACCTCAAGGTAATCAACAAAGTCCAAGAGGGTAGCATCTTTCAGAAAAAGAGGTGTGCAAGAACAAGGGGGCACAATTTGAAGATAGAAGGGGGACGGCTCAGAGGTGATGTGAGGAAGTATTTTTTCACGGAGAGGGTTGTGGATGCATGGAACGGCCTTCCTGTGGAGGTTGTGGAGTCAAAAATAGTGGGGGAATTCAAGAATGCATCAGACAGGCATAAGGCAATTCTAGGGGTTGGAAGAAGTAGGCTGTTGGTTAACTAGAATCTGCAGCTTATCAATTAGGTAGGGAAATAGGCAGACTGGGTGGGCCAAGCGATCCTTATCTGTCGTCAAATTCTATGTTTCTATGCAGGACAAAATATGGGAAAAGTGCTCTTTAAAGCCCTGTTTTAGTTGTATACTCCTTTTTGAACTAAACTGTTTTTCTGTATTTGTCATTGCTGTTATGACGTGGAATCTTTGTAAAAGAGCCTTTGGCTCAAAGGTCTTTCCAAATATCTAAATAAATAATTAAATAAAACAATAAATAAAGATGCTGTGGGACATATTATTGAAAGATATTTCCACAATGCAGGCTGGTTAATTCTGAAAAAGCTTTATTGTGTGTTCAAGATATGATTTTTGATAACTGAAGGTTCCTGGGGTTCACAACGGACAGTCAGCACTGCAGAGAGACTGTAGAATATTCTATATCCTGCTCTGTGAAATGTCAGTTCATCTAGAGGGCTTAAACTTAATTAAAAAGACTTCCTGAAAGTACCATGTGTTTGCTTAATGAGTGTACAAGTAATTATTATCCGATTTCTGGTACCAATTACTGTTTGAATTGTTTGTACTTTGCTGCCACTGATAAAAGGATGATCCTGGAAACAAAACGAGGTGTTGGTACTCTACTGGTGTATCCCATATTAAACATTTTAAATCTATAATATTCCAACAAGCAAGCAACATTAAATTATTTGAACACACTGAAATAACATATGACATACGTTAAAAACAAATGATTCAAAACTAGAAGGCTATTTATTACATGGCAATCTCTGACACTTCTTGTTGTGTGCAAGGATAATCACTTGGTGTTGTGCTGCCATCTACTGGCACTTGCCATAATAAACCCTTTAACTAAAGGAAATTCTGTAATGAAATACGGCCACATTTTTTTTTAGTATTATGTTTTGCCCATCTTCCACCCAATCATGGTGGGTACAGCTAAAGACTGAGGGCTACAAATGCCTAGTCATACAATGACGTCCATCCACAAAGGTCAACAGAGGAAGCTATGTAGCAACATCTGAAAAAACTAGAGGCTCCAAATTCGGACAGCTGCCACCTGACCAGTATAGAACAACCCTCTTTGATTAACAATATATTAAAAAAAAAACTGAAAATGGCAATGGAAAGGAGGGAAAAAATGAGCTCCCTGCAGGAACTTAGCGCAGTGGGTGTACAGAATATACTAAGGCGTCTAAAGTAGAAATAAGTTGGGTGGAGATCTTCCCTGTCTTAGATCTAGTGTGGCACAGACTGTAAGAGGGACAAAAAAAAAAAGCACAGACCCCATTCATCTGTAGAGTGCTTGCTTCTGATTAAGCTTGTTAACCAAGTTTCTTGCTTTGCAAGAAAATACTGCACTACCCTCAAGGAGAGCTTCACAAATTTTTCCCCAAGCTTCCAGAGAAATGGATGAGGTACAAAAACAGGGCATGCCTCCATACTGTAACAACAGAAGTAACAGTGCGCAACACGAAACAGAAGGCATCACACAACACTCTTAGCTGGAAGCAGCTGGGCTTGTGACCCTGAGCTACAGCAGCCAGAAGTTATACGATCAGGCACTCACTTTATTAGTGCCAGACATAAAATGTTAGAAAACAGCTGATGCGTTTCTGAGGATAAAGGAGACCTCTCTGAAACATGTCAGGTGTTTTCTAGCATTTTATATCTGGCACTAATAAAGTACATGCTTGCGTTATAATAACCTATGGAGTAAGTGCTCTTATTTTATGGAGGTGGTGAGTGCCCAGTTGTATGGCTTTTTACGCTGATTTGCATCATGAGCACCCCTCCCGAGTGCATATTCCTTTTTTGTTAAGTTTTAATGGGCAGTTCTTTGATAGCGGAAGCAGGAAGGTTATGGATGATAGATCTAACAAACTTGCACAGGTACTGGTTGAATCTGGATAAGTGGGACTGGTACTGAGTAGCAGTAATAGATTTATTCCTTAGGGTCCCAATCCCACAGGGTCTGGGCACCATACATATGAAAATACGTACAGTAACAGCAGCACAACAAATAACTTTCAATAAATCATGTCATTTACATAGTAACAGTTTAGGAATCCATTGGGTATGCCCTTATAAAAAGGTAGTGCCTTAACCCCAACTTAGAACTGTCAATTGAGGAGGCCTCCCAAAGCTCTCGTGGCAACTAATTCCAGAAAACTGGAGGAGCCACTACAAAGGCATGATCCCCAGACAACTTTAAACAAGACAAGGTTTTAAACAGCCAGTATCACACTGCTCTTTGCGATGTGAACCAGCTGCACATGTGAACCACTTCTACTTTCAGATCGCAAAACAACTGCGATCCATTCTTCAAGCCTCCTCAGCCGCCATAGTATACTAAGAGTCTTCCGCTACAGTCACGAACGCGGGCAGTCGCTCCCAGTAGTGCTCTGCGATACTGCAAAGCACTACTGAGAGTGATTGCTGGCATTCGGGGCCACGGTGGTAAGACTCTTAGTATATTATGGGTGGCACATGAGGGGAAGAGGGGTTAAACAGCCAGTCCCTCCAGCACTTGAGTGGTTCCTAGGCACTCTGATTACACTCCCCCCCTTTCCCACTGCCAGACACTCTCTGTCCCCGGCGCCTGTTGGTTCTGCATTTTGGCACCAAGTAGCTGCATGCAGAGGGTGGTGCAGAGTAACTGTTTAGCCGGGACATACAGAAACTAAATCAATCAATCCATATTTTATTCATCAAACGCCTTTCAAAATCAAGGCGTTGCACAATCATATAAAAGCATCAACAATATAAATATTTAAAATCAGTCTGGATAAGCCTTAGAAAATAAATATGTTTTTAACACAGTTTTAAAACTGCTGACGGACAGGCATTCTCTTAACCGACAAGGTAGAGAGTTCCACAGGGTCGGTGCTGCAAATGAAAAAGTGCGAGCCCCAGAAGTTTTTAAACAAACCCTGGGAACCTCTAGCAATCCCTCTTCAGCGGATCGGAGCAGACGATTTGGGGAGTAGGGAACCGGGAGATCTTTCAGGTAGTGAGGTCCCTGTAAGATCTGAAGGAAAGGAGTGTTACTGTTATGACAGGTATGGCACTTTAGAATATAAATTCCTGTTTTCAGGGGCGACCCAAGAGCACAGGCTGCGGGGGGTTAAGTGACTTCTTCAGAATCACAGAGTATGCAAGTGGTGGCTGTGGGAATAGAACCCAGGTCTGCTGGAGTGGGGTCTCTATTCTTTGGTAACTACGTATGGTCCAATATAAGTGCCTGTTTTCAGGGGAGGTTAAGTGCTTGCTCAGTGTCACAGTATGCAAGTGGAGGTTGTGGAAATCAAACCCAGGTCTGCTGGAATGTTTTCTGTTTTCTAACCTTTAAGTCATCCGCGATGACTACTCCAAGGTCTTGTTCTGTCTTTGTCTCCTCTAACCAATGCCCTCCCAGTGTGTACTTTATCCCTGGATTTCTTTTTCCTATGTGCATAACCTTGCACCTCTTGGCAGTAAACGTCAACTGCCAATCTCGGGACTATTCCTCGAGTTTTTTCAGGTCTGCTTCCATACCTTTTGCTCCCTCCTGCGTGTCTACTCTGTTGCAGAGTTTTGTGTCATCAGCAAACAGGCAAACTTTCCCCTTCAAGTCGTTTGCAATATCCCTGATAAATATGTTAAAGAGGATAGGTCCAAGCACAGACCCCTGTGGAACGCCACTGGTCACTTTCCCTTCCCTTGATAATGATCCACTGACAAGCACTCTCTGTGTCCTATCTTGCAGCCAGTTGGTGATCCAATTCACTATCTTACGACCAACTCATGTATGCTCCAATTTGTTAGCTAGCCGACTATGGGGGACAGTGTCAAAGGCTTTGCTGAAGTCCAGGTTCGCAATGTCCACTGCTGCTACATGGTCAACTGCTCTGGTGACCCAGTCAAAAAAGTTGATCATATTGGTTTGACAAGAGCATCCTGCTGTGAAGCCATGTTGCCTGGGGTCAGTCTTTATTCTGTCCTCCAGGTACTTCACTAGCCTCTCCTTTAGCAATGACTCCAGAATTTTTCCTACCACCGAGGTCAAACTGACCAGTCGGTAGTTTTCTGCCTCTTCCCTGCTTCCACTCTTGTGTAAAGGTACTACTTTTGTCCTTTTCCAGTCCTGAGATACTATTCCACTTTCCAGTGACTTGCTGAAAAGCTCAGCCAGTGGTGTGCTGAGTTCTTCCCGAAGCTCCTTCAGTAACCTCAGGTGGTTGCCATCTGGCCCCACTGCTTTATCTACCTTGTGTATCTAGAATTCCTTTCCCAGCTTCTAGGAATCTGTGGCTGCTGGATTCACTGTGTTGTTTATTGATTCTCCTGTATTTATTAGGCTGCTAAGACAGTATTTTACAGCTTCAGCTGGAACATATGGTTGCACATTTACTGTTTAATCTACTGCTGTCACTTCCTGTGCTACTGATGCTTCTGCTGTTTTTCTCCACTATCCCCCTGTAGCCTGGAAGGTTTGTGTGGGTCGATTTAGCAGCCTCAGGCTGAGGTCTGCCCCCTTCCCTCCCTTATCTTCAGGTTTCCTCTTCCCACCTCCTAAACCCTGTATTTAATCCTTCTTTGTGCTTTCTTCGTCAGCTCCATCCTCCCAGCCCCAGCACAGCCAGGCAGCACCGCTCAGCCACTCGGGTTTCTTGGGGCAGCCAGCTTGTCCAGGAACTCTCCCCCTTCACCATGACCAGCTTGTTCCATTGCTTCTCCTGCCTGACTACCAAACGGCACTGTTAGGCTCTTCCCACCCAATCACACCCCAACCACCCTCCCACCCAAGAGTGGTTGTGCTTTTATGCCTGCCAGAACTTATCAGCCCACTTTTGCCCCCCTTTCCTTGCCTACACTTGGTCTAGTTCACCCAGCCCCTGGAGTAACAGTGAAGTAACCTCCTTTGCCCTCCCCTTTTGTAACTCTCTACTGCAGCCTTCCCTCCCTGCTCATACTCCCTCCCTTCCCCAGTCATTCTCATTCTCTCCTCTCAGACAATCGTTGTGGTATTTTCATCAGCAGTGGAGCCATGGGTCTCAAACCTGCACTGCATCCAGCTTTCTACTGCAGTCAGGAGCCCTAGCCACTAGGCCAACTCTGCCAATGTGCTACTGGTGAGTAGCTAATATAGCGCAAATAAGTGAAGCTGTCCCTGCCCCCACATAGCCACTTCTATTATAGACCTGCTGATACCCATAGAGGGTGGCAGATTTCTTGCTGATTGGCTATAGGCAATCCTAGCACACTGAAAAAGGGTAACCAGATATAGTGGCTCCTTTGCAGTGAATTATACACTAATCCTTGCTGTATTAAGTTTACACAAGCTTCTGGTGACACCACAGAGGGAAATTACCATACCCTGCCCTTGGCTGTATTAAAAATACTTATTATTTCACCAACAGTGGGGACGTGGGCTTTGAACCTGCACTGCATTTTCTCCCTCACTACTGCAGTCTGTAACCTTCACCACTTGGCCAATACTGCCTTAATGACTGCTGGTCAGAAGCTGTTATAACACACTAAGATATAGCTGTTCCTGCCCCCACTACTGGATGCCTCCACGATTGACCTGATGACTGCATCAGATTTTTGTGCCTCTGTACTAGCTGTCTATCAGCAGTAGCTGTCCTCCTTTACTCATTTCCTCTGCAGGCCTAATGCGTCTCCCCCCCTCCTACAGTTAGATGTGAATTGACTCCCTTGGAACCAGCTCTCCTTGCCCTCCTCACTAACACTGAACGTCACCTGTTTGGACTTTTCCTGTATTCCTTCACCTTCTCACCCCCATCCTGGCACCCTCCCTACTGCCCTCTTCTCTCCCTCCTACTACTTGCTGGGAACATCAAATGTAACTCTGGCCCCTTAAACACACCCATTAACCAAACCAATGTCACCTGGACAAGGAAAACTGGTTTAAAAGTGGCACATCTAAACATTTGTAGCTTCCCATCAAAGTTCCCCAACCTAGAGGCCTGGATATCCCTTTATAAGTCCCATGTACTAGGTAGGACTCACTGAAACCACATAACTCTGACACCTCCTACCATCTTCCAGGCCACGCCCTCATTCGCCATGACAGACCTGGAAAAAAGAAGGGTGATGGTGTCGTGCTGTATGTGAAGGAACATATATAAGCCACCATTGTTAGTCACTCTGATCCTCTATCTTCCAATGAATAGCTCCTTGTTGAGTTAACCCTGGGCTCCTCTAAAAAATCTACCTGTGGTGCTTCTACAACCCCCCCTACTGGGGTATCCCAAGCTTATCTAACCTATTGGACGGTCTAAGGCTAACAACTCCAACCAGGGACACTATATTAGTTGGAAATTTCAACCTCAGCTGGCTAGGCGCCCAGCAGCCAGACTATGCTAATCTCCTAAAATCCCATAACCTCGAGCAAGTCATCTCTGCCCCCACCAGACATAATGCCCATACACTAAACCACTCCCTACTCAATTGGGTGGCCACAAATCAGGTGGATATGGTCCTTCAGGCGGGAATCCTGTCAGATTCTATAAGTGACCACTCCCCTACTTACATCATTCTGGCCACCAAAATTAAACTCCCTCCTCCCAAATACTTCTCCTTCAGAAATTTTAACTGCCCAGACCCCACCAGGCATCTCGATGGCTAAGAGCGTTAAACTGGTCTGCCCATTACCTCACTGACAATGTGTCATCGGCAGTTAGCTTCTTCACTAATGCTCTCCTTCAGGTACAAGACCTCCACTTCCCACTCACCAGTCATAGGGAGAGTGGGGGCTACACTCATCGGATATCCAAGGACCCACTGACCCTAATGAAAGAGAGGAACAGCCGGTGGAAGGCTTACAAAGTGTCCCCTTCCCCCCAACTCTGGAATGCTTATAGGTGCCTACACACCACCTGCAAGCAAATGGTCAAAACACTAAAGCGCAGTTTCTACCTCAACCTACAAATGAACAACCTCAACAATCTGCAGTGCTTTTTGGCCTCGATAGAGTCCTTACTTAATCCAAAGACTCACAGCCAAGTCACTCAACTCGCCTCCCCATCAGGCCCCCTGACTGACCCTGATGAGACTGCACAGAGCTTTAACAATTAACTGAGCTCTCTGTCTACCACAGTAGACTCCCCCCCTAGTCACAATCTAGCCCTAGTAGTCAGGCAGACTGCCTCCCTGCTGGCCACACCACCTCCCTCCCCCCCCTTCTACTTTAGAACCATAGGCCCAGAAACTACCTCCAAGCTCCTGAAGTCCCTCACTATAAGGAGAAAGCCCTGGCAGTGATGGGTTGTTCCCCTCCTTTCTTAAGCTTATCTCTCCTGCAATCATTAAACCACTCACCTTCCTTTTCAACCTTACCCTCTCCACATCCACCATGTCGGATTCCCGGAAGCATGCTAATGTTGTTCCTATTTTTAAAGCAGGCAATCCCCTTTCTATCGATAACTACAGGCTCATCTCCCTCCTCCCCCACCTGAGCAAGCTACTAGAGAGAATTGTGCACGCCCAGCTTTCTGAGCACCTTGGAAAACATTCACTGCTGTGCCCCCAGCAGCAAGGTTTCTGCAAGCTCCACAGCACCATATAGGCCTTAGCCTATTTCACTGACCAAGTCCTCAGAAACATGGATTCAGGTAAGACCACAGGTGCTGTATTCATGGATCTGACTAAGGCATTTGACCTAATCAACCACCCTCTCCTACACTCTACTCTCCACCGCCTTGGCTACTTCTCGGAGACTTCTTCATGGTTTCAGACCTATCTCAAGGGCAGGTCTCAATCAGTTACCATTGGGGCTGCATCCTCCCCTGCCCTGCCGATCTCTACCGGGGTCCCCCAAGACTCCATCCTTGGCACTTTACTGTTTTCCATATTTATCAATTCACTCCCGGTGGACAGTCTTCCTGGGAGGCACTCCTCCATACAGATCACCTTGTTCTATACCATAGTGACAAGTCACTTCAAACATCTCCTCCTCCTTACCCATAATTATCGTGCTGCCTACAACTGGTTTACTTCCAAAAAGATCCTGGTAAATGAAAAAAAAAGACAAAATCAATGGTATTTGGCTCAAAACTGCTCCTCATCAAGATCTGTAAAGCGGAGTCCTCTCTACTTGTACTCACACCTGTTGGCCCCCCCAAAAAATGTCCCTAGTTTCAAATACTTGGGCAGCACCCTGGACCCCCTTGCATTCACCCGATGTTAATATTTCCATGTGTAGACATAACCAGAAATTAGGAGTCACCTACCGGCTAAGACAATTCCTGTCCCATGAGGTGCACTTAGCAATTACACAAGGCAATCTTCTACCCCTTATTGATTGCTGTTCCCCAATATATTCCCCCACGTCATCAGCCTTGCACTCCAGGCTGACATCAGTTTACAACAGCATCTCCCTCTTCATCCTCCTCACACCCTTTTCTACCCATTATTGTGACTTATACAAATCACTTGGTTGGCTCCCACTTCAAGGACGCTTCAACTACGCCTTGGGCTGCCTAACAGACAGTACACACAGAGATGATCCCCTGTCCCCTTATTCATCCCTACTCAAGGGCAAAGTGGCTACTAGGTGCCTCCGTGAATCACGCATCCTCCTCCTGGTAGTTCCCAGAACCTCCACTACCATTGGCAACAAAGCCTTTTCCATCCCTGCCCCCTCATTATGGAACAAGCTACATATATCGCTCCACTCATCCTCCTCCCACTTATCCTTCAAAAGCTACTTTAAAGATTGGCTACTACTGGAAGCCAAATGCTGCTGTCCATCTGTGTAAGTTGGAATGATTCCCCCCCTACCCCCACAACTTTTGTAGGGTCTCCCCACCCTTGCGACACCCTTTTCTCTCCAGCTTCTTTCCCACCCCTACCTTGCCCTCTCTTCACTCCCTATAGTCTACTCCACTGCACTTTGCTTATTGTGGACTGTTGGAATTTTGAATACCCACCAGGTTGTTACTTGATTTTTTTTATTGGCATGCCTTTTTGAAATTGCACTTTATACGGTTTACCTGGCAATTTGTCACCTTAATGTATTGTTCTCCATGTTCCAGTGATGATGTATATGGAATGGTCGCTAGCCTACAACTTTACCTTGTACGTTATTGTATTCTCATTTTTAATACCCTCTGTACTGAAATTCCCTGCACCTCATCATTGATGGCCTGCATTGCGGCCATGTTACTCCTCCTGTATTCTGTTTTGCTAAATTTGTCACTGTTTATGGTCCAGGTCATGCCTGAAAACGGTCCCTTGGATCAGCGCACCTACCCGGTCACCAAAGACATACACAAAAATAAAATTAATAAGAAAGAGTATGACTGTATGGATGAGATTAGCTCCTAGGAAATGGTAGGAACTTCACACAGTGATAAATGCTCTGTGCTGGTCTTATGCCCCATGACCTTCTAGTGGCAGATCTTTTGCAGAAAAGCTAGTGGCTAAGACAAACAAAACACTAATTAGAAAAATAAAATCTTTAAATGTAACAACATTTCAAAAAAAGTACAATAAAAAAAATACTATAAAATGTTCTCAACCCAACAAACTGTCATTTAAAGGCAATCTCCAGTAAATCCTCGTACAATCAAACTCAACTCTATTAATGCTATTCTGAGGACTCTAAACTAATCCTCGAAGAGGAAGAAGAGCAGGAATAGTGAGACTATTCATCACATCCCTTACAAGAAACATAGTAACAGAAAGTGAGTATAAATAAGATACTTACTTGTAAGCATAGTTCTTGCAGTGATGCACAGATCTCATCCACACACTGGCAGTCTTCCTGGTGACAGCTGAGTCACTGGAATGTCTTCAAGTTAAGCTGCTCCCACCACCCGTGTGGAATATTCTTCGGTTCTGCCCTGTAATATTAGATCCTTGCAACCTGGAAGCAGAAATCTGGGTGCACCATATCCAGGGGGAGGTCAGGTGGGTGGTATACATGTGAACTGTATACCACTCCTTGAATTACAGTTACAGGCACACCTCTCAACCTCCTGCTTCATAAATCAGGGACAAGGATTAAAACAATCAGGGACAAAGGTTTAAAATCAGGGACACATCTTAAAAATTGGTGATATCTACACAGAAAGCTGGGAGAATGAGTGGTTTAGTGCACAATGCATTTTGGGTGTGGACACAGTTCACTCTCCACACTCTGGCAGACTCCTAGCAGTCCTCCAGAAAGAGGGCTAAGGCACGCACCCCTATGTGGCAAACAGAGACTAGAATACAGAGGACCCAAAATCCATCGTCCTTGGTATGGCATGACTGCTCAACCTGAAATGACTGGGGACAGCAGATAGGGTTTGATGCTCTGTACGTCGGGAGGTGGCTGCCCCTCAGGGTGTCTAGTTCTGCCCCAATGAATTTGCTCACTTGTGAGGGGACCAGCTCTGACTTGACCACGTTAATATGAAGGCCCAAGTCTTGACAGGCCTGGAGGGCCGGATACCTAGACCATTCCACAGTCTCTCTGGATGACCCAGATAGCAGCCAGTTGCCCAGGAAGGCTGCTGTCACTGCCATGTACTTGGTGACGACACTAGCCACAAATGAGAGGCTAAAAGGCATGACCTGGAACTGGTACAGGACCACCTCTGCACAGAACCAAAGGTAGCAGCGATGGGAAGGATGACTGGGATGCGGACGAATGTATGCTGGAGGTCTAGAGAGCAAAAACTCATGCTGCCCTTTTCCAGGGTTGGTATTATTTGTTTCAGTGTGACTATCTAGAACTTGCACTTCTGAATGAACTTGTTCAGATCATGCAAGTCTAGTATGGGGCACCTCCCGCCACCCCATACATTTTGCAACCAGGAAGTACCTGGACACATAATCCTGACTATCCTGCATGTCTGGAACAAGTGTTATCGCTTCAAGCTGTAGGCACTGAACTATGTCAGCTCTCAGCATCAATGTATCCTATGGCATCCTGGACTCCTGAGGAGCTCAGAGACGGTACAAAGAAACATAAAAACAGAATTTGATTGCAGAAAAGGACTGTTTGGCCCACAAAGTCTGCCCAGATGTTCCCTACCTATTTCAAACCTCCCACCTCCCTGCATCCCACATAATATATCCCTGGGTCTATATCATGCATGCTTGAAGCGCCCTACTGGTATGGCAGCCCTGCTTTGAAATAAAGAGGCAGACCCTTGCCCACCAATTCTAGAACTCACCTGTCCAAGGTAATGATGGACCATTGTGCAAGAAGAAAAAATTACTCACCTTAGTAATTATATTTCTTCTAATGGAGTCTTGCTGTATTCTGACAATCTGCAGTTAGCTCCAGCCTTTGAACTGCCCTGGAGTGTAGAGTGTTAATTTTCTATGCAGTGCACAGAACGTTGAGCTTGAACTCGGTTGAGGACTCTGTCTGCAGCACTCTGAAACCCAACCGCCAGGTTCTTACGAGCAACCACTCACTGACTATGTGGAAACTGTAACATTTTTAACTAGCCAAATGGCAACAGAAAGTTTTGGATTCCCAAAGGAAGACTAAAGTCAGGAAACCCAAAACTAAACCTATCCAAAATAAAACCTTATAATACAAAGCACCCAGATAAAGCGGAGGGTGGCTAGGCACTCTGGGGTGCACATTGTACCCAGCCCACCCACTTCCCAAAACCAGGTTCTGAGAGGGGAGGGAGGAGATCAGAATACAGCAAGACTCCATTAGAAGAAATAAATTACTAAGGTGAGTAATTTTTTCTTCAAACATGAAGTCTTGCTGTATTCTGACCACCTGCAGACTACTGAAGTGCACTTCATGGAGGAGGGACAGAACCTACTTTGGGAATAGGCTCTGAAGTACTGCTGTGCCAAACCGAGCATCACTCCTAGCCTGGATATCCAGAGAGTAATGCTTGGTACAGGTATGGACTGTTTTCCAGGTGGCTGCTTGACAAATTTCTAACAGAGGGATATCCCTGGCAGCAGCCAGGGAAGCAGCTGTACCTCTTGTGGAATGAGTCCTCAGGCCTGAGGGTGAAATGTTTCCCAGTTTCTCATAGCAGAATTGTATACAAGAAACAATCTACCTGGCGATAGTTTCTCTTGGTGGCAGGTTTGCCCTTTCCTACTTCCCCATAAGTGAGAAACAACTGGAGGGAATCAAACCTGTGACCTTTGGTATGCTCTATGTAGTAGCTAAGGGCTCTTTTAACATCTAAACTGTGTAGCCTCCTCTCCCCTGAGGAAGAATGATCAATGAAGAAAACAGGGAGCGAGACAGACTGATTCAAATGGTAGTGCGAAACTACTTTGGGCAAAAACCTCCTATTGGTTCTAAGCACCAATTTATCTCTTATGAAAGGAGATAAAATCAGGTTCCACTGACAGGGCTTGCAATTCACTGATACTTCTGGCAGAGGTAATAGCTACCAAAAACACAGTTTTCCAAGTCAAGTACTTAAGCTCTGCTGAGGACACAGGGTCAAAAGGGGGTTGCATAAGTTGAGCAATGCAAGCATTTATTTATTTAGTTTTTGTTGACCGGGTAAGTGCACTGGACAAATCCTGCCTATTTTCAGGCACGACCCGGGGGAGGGGGATACAGATGAATGCCAGCTGACCTTGAACCAGATTAAGCTGTTGGTGGTATTTTTAGTGAATGAGGGAAATTTGGCCAGGACACCGGGGAAATTCCCCTACTCTTTTCATGCAGTGCCATGGGATCTTCTAACATCCACCTGAACTACCACCAATACAGGCAGATGGGACCTCGGTTTAACGTCTCATCCGAAAGACGGCACCTCAGCAGTGCAGCACCCCTCTCATGCTGCACTACAGTGTCAGTACTGGGATATTAACCCAAGTGCCAGATGTGGGAACTGAACCCACAGCCCTCTGATCTCCCGGCCTCAGAGGTGAGTGTGCTACCTACTGAGCCACTGACACTAAGTCCCAGGAAGGGTCAGGATTCCTGAGGAGAGGATTGGTATGAAGCAATCCCTTGAAAAATTTACAGAATACAGGGTGAGATGACAGTGAGGAAGGCTTTCCCACTGACAGAAAAGCAGAGACAGCTGACAAGTGCACCCAGAGGGTAGCTGGTCTGAGGCCTAGGCCATTAAGATGGACCATATAGTCCAGAACTTTAGGCAATTCAGCAGTGTCTGGAGATATATGCTTCTTGGAACACCAAATGCTGAATCTTTTCCATTTGGAGTTATAAGTCTTTCTGGTGGCAGGCTTTCGAGAGGCTTTAAGAATATCCAGAACCCCTTGGGACAAATGCAAATCTGCATACTCTAACTCTTCAAGAGCCATGCCTTGAGATTGAGAGACTGAAGATTGGGGTACCAGATCCTCCCTTGAGAGGAGGTTAACAGGATGTAATTCCTGGGAAGAGACAGGCGAAGATGGACTGCTAGGGACAGTAAGAGGGGGTACCAGAACTGCCTGGCTCAATCTGTAGCAATCAGAATCACTTTGCAGGGTTGTGACCTTACCTTGACCAGAACCTTGAACAGTAGAGGAAAGGGAGGGAAGGCATAGAGAAATTTCCCTTCCCAGTTCAGATCGCCAGAGCATCCAGAGGGACTGAGCCAAGACTGGGGGTCTGCAACAAAACAGAGGAAGTTGGTGATTGTCTGGGGCTGCAAAGAGATCTATCTCTGGAGTGCCCCATCTTGAAAAAATCACTTTTTAACACCAGAGGGTCCAGGGACCATTTGTGACGGCCCTGGGAGATCCTACTTAGTGCATCTGCTAGCACATTTTCCTTCCCTGGAAGGTGGACTGCTATCAGAGAGGTCTGCAGAGAATAAGCCAGGGACCACAATTTCATGGCTTCCATGCACAAGGCCATGGACCGAGTGCCTCCCTGCTTGTTGATATAACAAATGGTGGTGGTGTTGTCTGTTCTGACCTGAACCACCTTGTTCTGCACTGACTGAGAGAAAGCCTGCAGGGCCAGAGAAACTGCCCTGAGTTCCAGGAGACTGATATGAAGAAGGGATTCCTGAGGGGGAACACAGTCCCTGGGCTGAGAGAGTCCCCAGATGGGCTCCCCACCCCAAAAGGGAAGCATCCGTGGTAAGGACCACCGAATGAGACTGAGCGACAAATGGGGACCCCTTGCCTTAAATTGTCCTGATCCTGTTACCACTGAAGACTTGGATCAGTGTCCGAGTCACTGGAATCAGTTTGGTAAGAGGATCCTTTCTTTGGGACCAAAAGGCCCTCAGATGGAACTGAATGTCCCTCATCTGGAATCTTGCCCCTTGGACCACCGCTGTAGAAGCTGCCATGTGGCCCAAGAGCTGAAGGAAGTGCCTTGCTGGTCGGGACATCTGAAGGCTGAAGGAAGAAGCCAGCTCTATAAGAACTCTTGCCCTTTCCAGGGGGAAGAAAGGCTCTTGCTTTGACAGTATCTAGCTCTGCCCCAATAAAGGTAAGAAGCTGCACCGGTTCGAGAACCGACTTGGGGAGGTTGAGAAAAAATCCCAGGAAAGTGAGCACTTGCTGAGTCACTTGCAGGTCTGACTTGACTTGGTCCGGAGACTGACCCACTATGAGCCAGTCGTCCACGTATGGAACAATGGAAATCTTTTGCCTTCTTAGAAAGGCAACTACTACTGCCAGGCACTTTGTGAAAACCCTTGGAGCTGATGTTAGACCGAAGGGCATTGCTTTGAACTGATAATGGGCTGAGGACAACTTGAACCCAAGGTACTTTCTGTGGGAGCACCTGATGGGGATGTGAAAGTAGGCATCTTTGAGGTCCAGGGAGGCTAGCCAGTCCCCTGGCCTTAGAGAGGGAAGAATTATTCCCAGAGTCACCATCTTGAACTTTGGTTTTAAAAGATGTTTGTTCAGGTATCTTAGATCTAGGATGGGTCGCCACTCCCCTGTCTTTTTTTGGGGTAAGGAAGTACCTGGAGTACAGACCTTTGCCCCGGTGTAGGGTAGGAACTCTCTCTATGGCTCTTAAGGCCAGAAGAGATGAAACCTCTGCCTCTAGGGCAAGGGTTTCGGAGAGACTTGCAGGTGGAAAAGATCTGGCTCTCATCTTGGAAATTTTTTGAAGCTGAGAACCAGTCCCTGGCTTACTACTTCCAGGACCCACTTGTCTGAAGTAACAGACATCCAGTCCTGGACAAAGTAAGCCAGCCTGCCCCCTACAGGGATAGGAGAGTCGACCCGGTCAGACCCATCAGGGTGTCTGCTTGGCAGGGGCATTAAGCTGAGGAGTGGATGCAGCCCTGCTCATCCCCCTTCTGCCTCTTCCTCTGAAGAACCCCCTCAGTGAAAAGGGAGAAGAGGCCTGTGCTTGGTAGAAAGGCCTATGAAAAGGCCTATCCCTGCCCCTAGATTGCTGCCTTTGAGGAGCTGCCTGCCTCTCCTTGACCTGTGCACTCCTATAAGTGGTCCTATATTCCTCCATCTTTTTCATGTAATTCTCTTTCTGCTCCCCAAACAGAGAATTACCTTCCACAGGGAAATCCATGGCCTTAGCCTGGGTGTCCTGTGAAAGGCTAGTACATCTGAGCCAAGCCATTCTTCGAAGAGCCACAGATGTAGCCATAACTCCTGATGACACATCACTGGAGTCCACAGCAACACGGAATTGTACCTTAGATGCCTCAATCCTATCAGCAGCCACCTTCTCCAGCTCCTTGGCCAGCTGGGGTGGGGCCTGTTTAGCCAGTGCCAATACAGTGTCCCACCTGGACTTCTGGTACCTGGCTGCATAGGCCATATAATTGCCTGCCTGAGTCCCAAAGAGGATGCCATGTACTGTTTCTTTGCCACGGCATCCATCCTCCTGGATTCTTTATCTGGGGGGTGTGAAGCCAAGGAAACATTAGCCCTGTCACAGGCTGCAGCCAGCATGACCCCAGCATGGCTGCATTGTTGACAGAAAAACTCAGTGTCTGAGTCCATTCTTTTATCAACAGGAGGTACAGAATTTGGAGACTTTAACATTTTTTGTGTCTGTTTCCCAAAAGATTTGGGTAGGGGAATAGACAGCTTCCTGTACTCTGGGATGTCCATCATTTCAACAAAATCAGGCTCCTCTTGATCCTCTGTAGCCTCCTCCATAGGGAGCTGGAGGGTTTCAGCCACTTTTCTGTAGAAAAGATAGTGGGAAGGGGACTCAGAGAGCATTGGAGGGGAAACACCAGAAGGTCTGTCTGGGGAGATGTCTGGTTCAGTGGGCACATCCAGACTTTCTGCTCCATCATACTCATCATCTTGCTCATAATCCCCCTCCTCCTCAAATTCCGGTTCATAAAAATCTTCAGGGGCAAAATCCTGAACTGGAGGAACCGACCGAGTCGAACCCCTAGCTAACGGAGCCGGATCGGATGGAACCAGGCGAAGCGATTCAACAATCCAAATTGCTCAAGCAATCTCATTAGCGGTCGGAACATGAAACTCCGGATCCAAACCGGCTGATTTTTCTTTATGTTTCCTCTTTGTAGGAACCGATCCCTTAGGATCAGCTCTCCTCTTGCCGAAGAAGTATCACCCTGGTCAGAGGGCACTCCTTCTGGTTCGGTTGGAACCGAACCGGGCTGGCCATCTGGGTCAGCGGACTTCTCGGCCTCCTTTTCCTTAAGTCTACCTAATCTTTTTTCCAGGGTAGACTTAGGAAAGTTTTTACATATTTGGCAGTCTGTATTGAGGTGGTCAAACCCCAGACAATAAAAACAGGTGGTGTGGGGATTAGCCTTAGCAAAGACCTCCCCACACTTACTTCAGTGTTGAAACCCAGAGGGCCCGTTTTTTTTCTTGGGTTTCTCAGACATGGTCAACCTAACCAAACTTACCCTTTTTTTTGGCAACCGCCAGGCAAGACTCCATTATCGTTTTCTAACCGTGTTACGGGTATTGGGAAAAAAACATTAAAACACATTTTTTTTTTAAATCGATAAGGATCGGTAACCACACACTAAAGGAAAACAAACAGAATTCAAATATGTTGGATCGGTTCAGCCGAACCGATCGAGAAAAGTTGTTTACAATTTCCACAAATAACCCAGAGCTACTGCCTAAAGTACTTACTGTACCACAGACAGAGTCCTGAACCGTAATACTATGGGAGTTAAGCGGAAAAACCAACACTTTAACAGACTTTGAACTGAGCAGAAGGAGAAATCTCCAGAGCGCCTGTTCAGTGAGGCAGAGTAAAGAATCTGGCAGTTGGGTTTCAAAGTGCTGCAGACAGAGACCTCAACCGAGCTCGAGCTCAACGTTCTATGCACTGCATAGAAAATTAACCCTCTACTCTCCGGGGTAGTTCAAAGGCTGGAGCTAACTGCAGATTGTCAGAATACAGCAAGACTTCATGTTGTTTGAAATGGTGCAAATGACCCAGAACCAGGAGCTGTAACAGGGACTGGATGAGAGGGGAGAAATGACACCCCAAAACTCTTTGCTGCCCTGGGGGTGGGAACTCCGGCTGCAGGGGACCAGGATGCACCCCCCTTTTTGTCCCTAGCACTTGAACTGTAGTTATGGATGCAAGCACTGAAACACAGGTTACTCACCTGTAACAGTAGTTCTAGGAGTGGTATGTGATGTTCATCCACACTGTCCGGCAGATGCCTTTCCCTTTCATTCCTGCCAGAATGTCTTCAAGCTGACTCCTCCCACCCACCCGGGTGGTAAAACCCTCGGCTCCACCCCTAGACACCAGATCTTAGCCCGCTGGAAGCAAGGTTGTGCGCCTGAGCCTGGAGAGATCGGGTGGGTTTGTGTGGATGAACATCATATAGCACTCCTAGAAAGATTAGTTACGCAAAGTCTTTTGTCGTAACAGTAGATCTTCTAGGAATGTCTCTTGCAGCAAGTCATTACTTCTGGGAGTTCCCGATAGGTGGTGCTCTAGCACGGCAGTCTCTTCTAGCAGTATCCACATCAGGGACCACCCACACAACCTCACTTCCTGGGCTGTGCCTATAAAAGTGGGAGGTCCCTGGTAGTCTCCGTTTCCCACAAGTTTCAGCTCATGAAAGCGTGGGACCAAGGGGAACCGAGGTACCAAAGCCTCCCAACCCTACATCATTTTCCCTGTTACAGAATGGCAGGGGGCCGGAGGAAGGGAAGCTACTTACTGCAAGAGACATTCCTAGAAGATCTACTGTTACAACAAAAGTCTTTGCATAACTGATCTATCTTCCACGGAATGGTCTCTTGCAGTAAGTCATTACTTCTGGGAGATTCCCAAGCAGTTATGTGGCAGTGGGTGGCCAGATATGGCATTCTGCCTTACATACAGTGTGGTCTTAGGACCGATAGGCGCTGAGAGTAGTACATCAGCATATAAAGAGAATTTTGTATGTTATCTGTAAGTATTCCACTACAGTATTCATTATAGAGTTAGGACTGAAAGACGAGCCAGACTGACTATTACTGGGCATTGTCAGATGAATTAAGCAGATGTAAACCCAATCAGGGTAAGGCATATCAGATACTGTAATAAATCAGAAGAAATTCAGCCATATAATGGAGTAATTGGTAGGTTTCAGTTGCATGCACTGGAAAAGACAGTATCTGTCAAAGCCTAACGGGTTTTGGGTTTTGAAGAGTAACCCAAATAATACAATGTTATTATTTTATAATGCTACAATGTAGCAGGGTAGTATAGTTCTTTTTTTTTATGTCTGGCAAGGCATTAGGAAAATGTATCCATTTTTGGAATAAACAGGCCACATAAGTAGCAAACAAAGATGCTATGAAATGAAACAATGTATCCATTTGATAATGAACTCCAGTGGTTCTTAGAGTCAGTAGTATTGTTGTAGTCAATATTGTACCCGTTTTAGGGTAAAGACATGGAATGCAACAGAGTGATGTAGTCAGTTCCATTGCACCTTAGTAGTTCATTTGCAAGGGGGCCCCAAGTATGTCGCCTGCCGGTTTTTTAGGTGTAAACCTGAAATGTTAGTATAGTGGGCCCTTTAATTATGCTGTCTGGTGAACAGAAGTTTAAATAATTATCTGGATAATTGCAATTATGAGCCATTAGATCTCATCTTTGAGATTCCAAACATGTTAATCTGGGAAAATTCATAAGGTTTTTTATGTTTTTTATTTATTTATTTTTTTGTCCAAGTAGCAGGGATCAAAAATTTGAGAAGTCTTGCAGAGTATATAAAGTTTATAATATATATGCACTCACCATTGTTTCTGTGGCCTTTATCTATGGACAGGTGAAGACTGCATGTAGCAGTAAAAGTTAGGTAAGAATATTATGATTTATATTATAATATTATTAGGATATATCGATTGTTTCTCAGCATGTGAGTAGTAGTAGGCTCTGTTCGTGGGAGGGACATGAGGGTCCGGCGCACAACAGGCCGAGGGGCATCCTGATGAAATGGCCGTAATGGCCTGTAACATTGATACCTCAAAAGTGGTTAGATGTATAAAGCCTCATGGAAAAGGTCTCAGTATAATTTTGAATCGAAGCCCCCAGAAAAAAGTCTCTGAGGCCTAAAAGAGGAGACTGGGGCATAGTCTGAAGTTTTTAAAGAGAGGGAGAGGCATCCTGCCGTCCTAAAGGGTGGTCACGGGTCAGTTTAGATGTGTTCCTTGTCATTCCTTCTTTGCCTCTGAGGTTTCCTTTTTTGGTTATAGTAATTTCCAGTTTTGTATGAATAATTATACTGAGGGCGTGGTTTGTGGTACATATATTGTACTGTTTTTAGTTGTCTGCCCGAGGCTTGTAGGTTATCCAGTATTGTTTGTGTTCCTGGGCCAAAGAGATGGTCGCCAGAAAAAAGGGGCATTAGCCACTTCTTGATGAATATCAGGTGTTAGCTATGAGAGTCAGAGCCATGCCTGATGGTGTATAAGAATACTGACTGCAGAGGCTCTAGCCAAAGTGTCGGCAATGTCATATCCTAATTTTAATAAATGTCGAGAGAGGGAAGTGCACTAGTAGGCTCTGTTTGTAGGAGGGTCATGGGAATCCAGCGCTCAACAGGCAGAGAGGCATCCCGATGAAGTGACCGTAATGGCCTGTAACAGTGATACCTCTATTAAATATGTATGTATGCACATGATAAACATGTTACCCTCTGCCCTGAGGTGTGCCTCTATAATATTGGCGAGGTTATCCGTAAGGCATAGGCGATAGTATGATGCCTTCCTAGTCAGATCTGGGTCCCAAGTAGCGGATGCCAAAGAATCAGATATGTTGATTGTAGTAAAATATGAAGTTAATGTTGACGAAATAAGCCCCTTTGAATTGTAGGGGTATGCCATATATTTTATTGATAAATAGTCTCATAGTTGTATACATTGGCATCGTCGACTGGTGGATTTTTTGCTCTGTAAATGAATGTGAAAAATCAATGTACCCTCGTTGATAGAGGAGACAGCCAAGAGACATCCGTCGAAGGGGTACACCCTGTTGATGAGAATATGTAACAGTGTTAATGTTCAGTTGATGGAAAATGTCTCCCATTAATAATATATATATATATATTGGAAGGGATGGTCTGTGGATGGTAGAATGTTGGCCACTGATGGTGGGATCATCCCCGGCAATGGCGTAAAAGGAAAAACATGCCCCGTAGATGGTGGAATGAAAACTGTCCCATGATGATTAGCAGAAATCATGCTCCGTCGATGGTGGGTCATCAGCCATCAATGATGAAAGAAAGGGAGCATGTCCCGTCGACGGTGGAACCTGTCTCATCGACAACAGATGAAGATAATGTGCCTCACTGACGGGGGGGGAGGGGTGTTACACCTGTCAATGAGAGAGGCTTATTCTTATATAAAGCCACCATTGATGACAGTCTTGGAGGAGGCCTCTGTCAACAGGGAATGGACCTCTATGAGAAGTATGTAAGAGGCCTCCGTCGACGGGGCATGAGTGGTCCATCGATGAGAATCATGTAGGAGGCTTCCACGGACGGTGGATGAATATCCCATCAATGAGAAATCATGAAGGAGGCCTCCGTCGACGGTGGATGAATTGTCCATTCATGGGAATCATGCAGGAGGCCTCCCGTCGACGAGAAGTATGTAGGAGGCCTCCATCGACAGGGAATGAACCTCCTGTCGACAAGAAGTATGTAGGAGGTCTCCGTCGACGGGTCATGAGTAGTCCATCAATGAGAATCATGTAGGAGGCCTCTGTTGAAGGTGGATAAATATTCCGTAGATGAGAAATCATGAAGGAGGCCTCTGTCAACAGTGGATGAAGTGTCAATCGACGGGAATCATGCAGGAGACTTCCATTGATGGGGAATTAACCTCCCGTTGATGAGAAGTATGTAGGAGACCTCCATTGATGGCGAATGAACCTCCTGTCGATGAGAAGTATATAGGGGGCCTCCGTTGATGGGGATTATCCATTCGTCAACGGGAACATTGAGTGAGCCTCTGAAGAATGTTGTTGGAGGTCTCCATCGACGGGGATTATGCATCCGTCGATGGGAATATAGTGTAAGCCTCTGTAGTCTGTTCTGTGATGAAGATGATGTAGAAATGCCTGCCACTGATGGGGTATTTGTCTCCCCGCGACAAAGAAAGTCTTCTTGATAATATATCTTTAGCATATAAGACTGTTGAAAGGCGGTCAGGCAGGACTTATGGTGAAGGAATACCTTCTGTTCCAATGCTTCTTGAAAGGACTCAGCATTGTCAGAGCCTGTTAATAGAGCTCCTTGAGTCATCCATCCTTAAAACTCTTATTTGAGTATAGGAATACGGTGATGTGTATGATGCCCAGGCACCCCAAGCTATGGGTTCAATCCATGTCGTAGACTGCTGGCAGAAGAATAAGCTGCTGTCAGAGCTGAAGCCTGCAGGAAAATGAACGGAGACTACCAAGGACCACTCACTTTTATAGGCACAGCCCAGGAAGTGAGGTCATGTGGGTGGTCCCTGATGTGGATACTGCTAGAAGAGACTGCCGTGCTAAAGCGCCACCTATTGGGAACTCCCAGAAGTAATGACTTACTGCAAGAGACCATTCTGTGGAAGAACTACTGTTACAGGTGAGTAACCTGTGTTTCTAGGGATGTGGATATGATGTTCTATCCACACTGTCTGGCAGACTCCTAGCAGTTCTCCAGGAGGAGGGAGGCAAGGTGCACACACCTTACTTGGGAAAGAGAGTCTGGAGAACTGAGGTCCCAAAACCAGCACCCCCGGCGTGACTCAAGGTCAATGTGGTAATGGGAAATGAAGGTGTTTGCTGACTTCTAGGTAGCAGCCCTGCAGACTTCCTGGATAGGGACGTCCCTAGAAGAAGCCACTGACACAGCGGTATGCCAGGTGGAATGAGCCCTTAGCCTTACGGAAGGCTCCCTACCCAACCTACAGCAGAGATCAATGCAGGAAGTGATCCACCTGCCAATCGTCCACTTGGCTGCAGGTCTGAGAGGTGCGGCTTCAGCGTAGGTGACAAACCGCTGGCGAACCTCTCCCTAAATTTCAGCCATACACTCTTTATTGTAGGTGAGTGTTCATCTCAGGTCCAAAGTATGGAGCCTGTACTCTGTCTCCGAGGTGAAACCGGGGTAGTACGGCAGAGTCAACACCTGGTTAAAGTGAAACTCCAACACCACCTTCGGAAGGAATTTCGGGTGGGAACACAGAACAACCGTGTCCCTGTGAAAGACCAGGTAAGGGGACTCCACCGAAAGTGCCTGGAGCTCCCCAATCCTTCTGGCTGATGTTACAGCCACCAAGAAGGCGGTCTTCCACAACAGGTGGGAGATGTCACACCTCTGCATTGGTTCAAATGGCTTGCCCATGAACTTTGCCAAAGCCAACAGTAGATCCCAAGGAAGTGGTGGTTCACGCACCAGAGGGGATATGTGATCCAGGTGCTTGAAAAAGCATCAGACCACCTTCTCCTGCACCACCAACTGCTGACCAGCTAGCGCCTGGTAAGCAGAGATGGCTGCCAGGTGCACCTTAAGGGTCGTCGACCTAAGTCCTCTTTGGGAGAGGGACCAAAAGTAGTCCAAAATGCTAGCCATTGGAAAGGTCGAAGTGTCCAACCCTTTGCTTTGACACCAAATGGAGGATCTCTTCTATTTGAAGGCACAGCATTTTCTGGTCAATTTCTTATGGAATGCCTCAACAACTGTGAGGACCTCATCGGAGAGACCCAAAGCCCTAAACTCTAACTGCTCAGGAACCAGGCAGTCAGGTGCAGGGACTTAAGGTCCTGATGGAGTACTTTCCCCTGATTGATGGAGAGCAGGTCCGGGCATGCTGGAAGATGCCTTGGAAGCCTGTTGCTGAGGCTGAGGAGATTGGGGTACCAAAACTGGCAGGGCCAGTCTGGAGCCACCAGGATCACCTGTGCCTTGTCCCTCTTGACCTTGAGAAGCACAATGCGAATCAAGGAAAGTAAAGGAAAGGCATAACAGTGACCCAGGGTCCACGGCCTTGAGAAGGCATCCCCCTGCAGCGAGCCCTGCTGAAGGGGGAAGGCACAGTACACCCTCATCTTTGTGTTCTCCTGGAGGCGAACAGGTCCATCTGAGGGGTGCCCCACTGGGGGGAAAACAGATCGTGTACCACCTCCGGATGGAGAGACCACTTGTGAGATGTCTAGCCCTTTCGGCTGAGGGCATCTCCCAGCTGATTCCAGGCTCCTGCCACATGGATGGCGAGGAGATCTGCTTCCAGGCTGTGCACGAGGGTCCAGATGTGGAGAGCTTCCTTGCACAGAGGCAAGGACTGCGTCTTGCCCTGCTTGTTGAGATAGTACATGGTCATGGTATTGTCCGTCTGGACCAGGATCACTTAACCGCGAATGAACGGAGCAAATGTGGTCAGTGCTAGCTGAACCGCTCGGAGCTCCAGCAGGTTTATGTGACATCGGGACTCCTGAGGGAACCAGAGCCCATGGACACTGTGCTCCACCAGGTGGGCACCCAGCCTGTCAGAGAGGTGTCCGTCATCAAGATGACCGGCTCGGGGGGGGGGCAGGGGGGACGGGATCCCTTCCTGCAGATGTGCTGGAACAAGCCACCACTGGAGGTGATCGAAGTGATCTTTACACGGAGGCCACTGGCTGACCAGCTCCCATTGGAGAGAGCGCATACGCCAGCAGGCCCATCGGACCATGCTGATGCAGGCCACCATGTAACCCAGAAGGCGCTGGAAGTCATGGGCAGAGCACAATTGCCCAATCAGAAATGACTGGGCAAAGGAGGAGAAAACCTACGCCCTGTCCGCAAGGAGCCAGGCTCTGGCTCAGCATGAGTCAAGCTCTGTCCCGATGAAATGGATCATCTACTAAGGCACAAGTTCTGACTTGGCCTCGTTGACAAGGAGGCCAAGCGCGAAGCAAGTTTGGAGGGCCAGGTCTCTGGACCGCTCCACCTCCTGCCTGGAGGAACCTGCTATGAGCCAGTCATCCAGGAAGGGGTACACCCGGACCCCTAGCACCTCAGGTAAACTGCCACCACTGCAGTGCATTTGGTGATGACCTTGGGGGCCAAGGAGAGGCAAAGGGCATGGCTTGGAACTCACAGAGGATTCCCTCCATCCGAAAATGGAGGAACCTTCGATAGGATGGACAGATCAGGACGTGAAAGAATGCGTCCTGAAGATCCAGGGAACAAAACCACATGCCTTGCTCCAGAGATGGTATGATCTGTGTCAGAGTTACCATTCTGAAGGTGCAAGACTTGAGAAACTTGTTCAGATCATGCAGATCTAGAATGGGGTATCAGCACCACTCCCACACCCCCCCACCCCCCGTTTTGGTACCAGGAAATACCTGGAGACAAACCCTGGGTGTTCCTGAGGAGCCTCAACTCTGACCACAACCTCCTTGTGAAGGAGCTGAGCAATGTCGTCTCAAAGAGCCGACTGAGTGACTACAGAAACCAAGTCCTCCCATGGGGCACGGGCTCGGCTTGGAGGGTACTGCTCGAACTCCAGAGGCAGACCCTGTCCGACCACTTCCAGAACACACCTGCCCGTGGTGACAACGGAGCAGGTGGAAAGAAAGTGGCAGAGCCAGCCCCCCACGGGAGGACCCAGGGGAGACATGATGGGTATGAGGGTGGCGACCCCCATCCCATCACTGAGCAGGCCTGGAGGAGGAAGAGCTGCCCGAGGGGCCGCCAGGTTCCTTCTCTCCAGGCTTTCTGACTGATGAGGCCACCATCTTGGCCTGTGGTCACCAAGATTAAGCCTGCTGGCCCTGCTGTTGCTGGGCTGGTTTTGCAGCAGAATTGGAGGACTGAAAGGGCTTGTGCTTCTGGTGCTTAGGGCCCTTGCCCTTCTGGGTGGATGTCATAGAGTCCAGAGTGGCACAGGACTTTTCAATGCACTGGAGGTGACCCTCCACACCGGGCCCGGACAGGCTGGTGCCCAAAAAGGGGACATCTGCCAGCTTGTGTTGGGTATCTGCCATGAAGTTCGAGATCCTCAACCAAGCCCTACGGTGCATGGTTACTGCAGCCACAACTGAGCGGCTACAAGACTCACCAATATCCAGAGCTGTCTTGACTTCCTGCTTTGCCACTGCCCTCCCCTGGTCTCGGACCTGCGTGACCATAGTCTGGAGGTCCGCTGGGAGGTGAGGAATCACCTCATCCAGGGAGTCCAACAGGGCGTGAGAGAAGTGTGCCATCAGCATGGTCGAACTAGCCTGACGAAGGCCAAGCAAAGAGGCAGGATAGATTTTTTTTTGCCGAATGGTTCAGCTTCTTGGACTCTTTGTCTGGCAGTCTATCACCGTACCCTACATTGCCTGCATGCTGGAAATCGGAGTCAGCCACCAATCCCTTGGCCAAGGGATGCTCCAAAAACCCTGAAAGGGAGCCGGTTGGTAGCACATACTTGCGGGCCATCTGGGCCGAGGGCTCGGGGCAAGAGGCGGGACGCTGCCAAAGCTCCAGAACCGGACTGACAATTGCCTCGGCCACTGGGAAGGCCTCTGTGGGAGAATCCCCTTTGTCCAGAATCTCTGTGAGGGGATACCAAGCCTGTTTCTGGACAGGCTTGAGCTCCATCCACATGGACTCGGAGATGAGCCAAAGAATGCCCATGAACGAGGAAGGACTTTTGTTCATGGAGATGCCTCCCAATGACTCAGCATCGCTGGGACGTGAGTGCAGGGTGGAATCCTCAGATTCCAAGGAGTCCGCATCAAGCGGGCAGCCACCAGCGTTACCCTCAATCTGCCTAGGACAGTTGGGAGTGAGGGTGATTGGCAGCTGATGGGGAAGTCCCTTGATCGACTGAGCCTCCTAGTTGGAGCCCCAGTCATCAGCTGTTTAGGTGGTGGCTCCACCAAGATGGGCAGAGAGGCCTGCTTCAACTGAGCTGACATGGGCTGCACTGGTTCCGCTGGGGAAGGGATGGCAGCGACCAACCAGGACGGGGGAGTCGACATCAGCTGTTCGGGCGACAGCCACTTAATAGCCAGGGTAGAAACCGGTGTCTGGTTTTAGTCTGGTCAAGACCAGCTGTTGCCACATTAAATCTTCATAACGTCGACACGATTTGCACCGAAGCCTCTCCTCATCTGAGGAGGACGAAGAAGAATAGAGGCAGCGCCACTTACCATGATGCTAGGAGCGAGATCGACTATGACGGCGAGACCTGCCCGACTTGGAAAAAGAAGACAGAGACCTCGATCATCGGTGGTGCCGATGGAGATCCTCAGAGGGAGCCAGGGAATCCTGCGGCTCCTCCTGGCCAGGGTCTGGGACCGGTGGGTTCGACTCACAGGCTGGATCAAACCATCAAAGGTCACCGGGCGGACTGGAGTCCTAAAAAGAGAATTATCGGCCTCTCTGGACAACAACCAGTCGATTGGGTAGAGAAAAATCTTGGCCTTGTCATTGACCGGCATCTCAGCCAACTGGTCTGACGGGGTCACTGTGAAACCAGCGGCCATGGCTTCAAAGTCTCCTGAGAATGGGAACATTCCCGATCCCAGGAATGTCGATGAGTCTTCTCCTCGTCTTTCTTCTACTCCTTCTTGAGAGAGTGCAAACTGTGCAATCCCGAAGGACCCTCTCCTTTAGTTGAGTGGGACTGGCACAGCTCCTTGAAGGAAGCCAGCTTAGTGGAGCCCAACTGGAGTGGAACAAAGGCTGAAGCCAAAGAGGTTTGAGCAGCGGCCTGGGACACCTCCTCCTCGAAGGCTTTGAGCTGTTCAAGCTGCTCGGCGAACCCCACAGCCGTGGAGACCATCCAATGGGCATCCTTGAACTTGACTGGCGGGTGACGCTTCTCCGGTAGCCCCAACTGGAGTCCGGCAGCACGGTCGTCCAGCACATTTGGGTGGAAGGACTGACAGAGATCACAGGCCTGCGGATCATGACCGTGGCCTAAGCAGTACACACACGTGGCGTGAGGGTCGGTCTGCGACATCATCTGCACGCAGGGGCACCAGCAAAACCCGGGAGCAGTCTCATCTTCCATCACGGGAACCATTGAAGAAAAGGTTGAAGCTGGAACTTGTACCAGTTTTAAGGTAAGTTTAGGAAGCAAATCTGAAGATTTGAGCACCAGGGCCTACTACATGCAGAAGTAGTAACAAGGGAACCTGAACCTTCCAAGTGGAAAGGAACATCTGGCGTCTAGGGGTGGAGCTGATGGTTTTACCACCTGGGTGGGTGGGAGGAGCCATCTTGAAGACATTCCAGTAGGAATTAAAGGGAAAGGCATCTGCCAGACAGTGTGGCTAGAACATCATATCCATATCCCTAGAAACTTCCCTTGCTGGAAATACTGCGGAGGTTGTTGTGACTGAGTAGATCAAAACTGAAAGGCCTTTTTCTTAGGCTATGGAGCCTTTGAGTTCTTCTGGGATGAAGCCACAGAACTCACGGTGGCACTGGACTTCTCAATCCATGTGAGATGTCCTTTCATTCCAGGGTCAAAAATGTTGGTGCCCAAGAACAAGACGTCAGTCAGCTTGTGCTAGGTGCCTGCCATAAAGATTGACAGTCTCAGTCAAGCCCTACAATGCACTGCGATGGTCATAGCAATGGCACGGGCACAGTAGTTGCCCATGTCCAAAGTTGTCTGAGCTGGTGCTTAGCCAGCAACTGACCCTGGTCTCTTAAGCACGTGACGCAAAGCTGTTTGTCAACCAAAAGCAAGGGAAGGAGTTGCCCTATTCAATTCAAAAAGGGAACAGCTAAAATTATGATGGTGCTGAGCATAAAAGGGAGCAGTTTCACCATGTCTGCAGCTTGCACGCACATGCAGCTGCAAGGAGCATGGCTTTGTTGAAAGGAACACTACTGGCAGTTACTGGGTGTTTAACTATGACATATAAAAATATTAAATGCTTTTTAAGCAAACAACTATGTATAATTAGTTCAAATTGTAATAACTGCACAAATACAAATTCTGCCCACTTCTGTGGGATTGTATGAGTTTATTGTTAAATTTAAAGTGACTCAGTTTATTATGTTTACATTTACAGGACCACATCCCTTGACAAAGCTTCAAATCAATTAAGTGAAACATTGGGAAGTCTAATTTGACAAGTGGTAGAAATGTCTGCCAAAGGATGAATGCATCTAGCCTGCTTTTGAGCACGAAATCTGCTAAAGAAAAAAAAAAATGTAAGTAAACAATCTTGATGTGGGTGTCTACCTCTGAATTTTCCATTTTGCTTATGTGAAGTTCCACTCAGTGTGACCCTGGCAATTAAGGTGGAAATGCACATGTGCTCCTCCAAAGCTGACTGAATAAATGGCCTAATGGAGTCTCAGTGAAGTACAGTGCCTTCAGAAAGTATTCACCCCCCCTTGAATTTTGTCACATTTTGTTGTGTTACTACCAGAATTTTTAATGCATTGAAATTATTTTTTCCCCCCTTGATTCACAGAGCATACTCAACAATTTAAAGGGCCAAAAATATTTTTATTGTGTAACAAAAAGTTATGAAACATTAAAAACTGAAATATCTTGTTTACTTAAGTATTCACCCCCCTGAGTCAATACTTTATAGAAGCGCCTTTGGCACCAATTACAGCTTTGAGTCTTCTTGGGTATCTCTGTATCAGCTTTGCACATCTGGATTTGGGGATTTTCGCCCATTCTTCCTTGCAGATTTGCTCAAGCTCTGTCAAGTTGGATGGGGAGCGTCGGTGAACCGCAATCTTTAAGTCTTTCCACAGATTCCCAATGGGATTCAAGTCTGGGCTTTGGCTGGGCCACTCAAGGACATTCACCTTCTTGTTCGGAAGCCACTCCAGTGTTGCTTTGGCTGTATGCTTGGGGTCGTTGTCCTGTTGGAGCGTAAATCTCTGCCCCAGTCCAAGGTCTATTGCAGACTGATGCAGGTTCTCCTCAAGGATGTGCCTGTATTTGGCTCCATTCATTGTTCCCTCTATCCTGACAAGTGCCCAGTCCCTCCCGCTGAAAAGCATCCCCATAACATGATGCTGCCACCACCATGCTTCATGGTAGAGATGGTGTTACACGGGTGATGAGCTGTGTTCGGTTTGCACCAGGCATAGCACTTTGCATTCAAGCCAAAGAGTTCAATTTTTGTTTCATCAGACCAGAGAATCTTTTGCCACATGGTCTCAGAGTCTGCCACGTGCCTTCTTGCAAACTCCAGGCATGCTATTATGTGGTCTTTTCTCAGGAGTGGCTTCCGTATAGCCACTCTCCCATAGAGGCGACATCTGTGAAGTGCTGCAGAGATTGTTGTCCTCTGGACAGGTTCTCCCATCTCAGCCATGGAACTCTGCAGTTCTGTCAGGGTGGTCATTGGGTTCTTGGTCACTTCCCTGACCAAGGTCCTTTTTGCCCGGTTGCTCAGTTTGGGAGGATGGCCTGCTCTAGGAAGAGTCTGGGTGGTTCTGTAATCTTTCCATTTCCTAATAATGGACTTGACTGTGCTCCTGGGAACGTTCAACACCCTAGAAATGTTTTTACACCCTTCCCCAGATCTATGCCTCCTCACAATTCTATCACAGAGTTCTACGGACAGCTCCTTGGTCTTCATGGTAGAGTTTCTGCTCTGACATGCACTGTCAACAGTGGGACCTTATATAGACAGATGTATTTCCTCTGAAATCATGTCAACCATTTGAACTGACCACATGTGGACTCCATTCAAGTTTTAGAGTGATCTCACAAGGAAATTCGATGCACCTGAGTTCAATTTGGAGTGCCATAGCAAAGGGGGTGAATACTTATCAAATCAAGACATTTCAGGTTTTCATTTTAAATTACATGTACAAAAAATTCCAGAAGTTTCATTCCACTTTGACATTATAGAGTAATTTGTATAGATACGTGACTAAAAAATCCCATATAAATGAATTTTAATTTGAGTTTGCAACATCACAAAATGTGACAAAATCCAAGGGGGGTGAATACTTTCTGAAGGCACTGTACTGCAGCAGCATACACTTTTTTTAGCTGTGTGGTCAATCTTCTTGGACTCCTCGTCTGGAGGTTTATCATGTCCCCTTGGCCTTTTGACTTGCAGAAGGCAGAATCTGTAACCAAACCCTTCGCACAGGGGTAGTCAGAGAACCCAGAAAGGGTGACCGTGGGGACCGCACACTTGCAAACCATAGGAGTAGATGGTGCCACGGAGGATGCTCTATGTTGACAAAGCTCCTGGGCTACTCCCAAGATGGCTTCAGCCAAGGGAAAGGCAACCTTGGAAAATTCGTCCATACAGAATCCCAAATATCAGTAAACAGGTATTTAGTCAATTCCTGGACTGGTTCTAAGAGCATTTTCATGGACTCCGACATCAGTCAGACCAGCGCTCCAAAGGATAATGGCCCATGAACCATAGTAAGCTCTCTGACTGACTCTTGGTTGAAGGTGTGAATTGACAACTCGGCTTCCAAGTCCAAAGACTTCAAAGACAGCCTTCGATCTCCTTCCGCCATGAACCACCCTTGTATCCTTATCTTGGGTGATCTCCACTGACAACTGGCCTGGCAAGCCAGTGCCAGGGCTGCACTCCTTTGTTGGAGCCCTGAACAGAAGCTGAGGTGGAGGCGATGCAGACATAGGGGATTGCTGTATCGGACTGACTGGCATGAGAACCGCCAGAAAAGGCCAAAAGACCACAGGTCCAGGGGCAGAGCCCTACTCCTCCCAGAAAATAGTCCAATACTGCTACATGAGCTCCTCGCAGTGATGATGCAACCTGTGTCAATGCTTCTCACTGACCTCCTTGGGTTTAGAAGCATTTATGGCCCTACCTCAAGGTCAAGCTGCATCTCAACCTTGATCGTAGACAGGAGTCCTCCAGAGGGTTGTATAGACCAGCTGCTTCAGCACAGTGACCATAACTGGTTACAGAAACCTGACCACCAGTGGAGGCAGCTCCTGAGGCAACCTGGTTGGGAGTTCTGACCAGGCCTCCTCCTCCTCCTCCTGGCCAAGGATAGGATGCACCGATGTCAGAGATCAACTCTTCGTCGATCTCTTCCAACAACTGGCTCGAAAAGAAAACATTACTTACCATAGTAATATTGTTTCTTCCAGGGAATCCCTCACTATTCTTACTATTGCAGTTAGCCTGACAGGTTGAACTTCCCCAGAGAAAATGGAATATGTAAATTTAAGAATTTAGAACGCAAGTCAAATCTCTGCCTCAAGGTGGTGCTGTGCTTCACAATCTAACATCAGATCCTTTCAAAGTCAATTGCATTCAAGTGCCAAATTTTGCTAAATCTATCATAAACTATACCAAAAACAACGCACACAAAAAGGTAATAAAAGGGTTGGCCATCCAGGCCAAGCTGTGGCAGACTAAAACAAAGCCACATAAAAAGACAGTGATTGTGAATGAACAAAAAGTAATGCTCAAGCAATTAAACCTTAGAGAACAACCGACTGTTGTAGAACCATTTCTAGCTTCTGGAAGGGGAGGCAGCGTGGAAGGTTTAAGCACAGTGAGGGATCCCCTGGAATAAACAATATTACTATGGTAAGTATCTTTTTCTTCATACCCCAGGAATCCCTCATTGTGCTTACTACTGCAGACATCAAAGCAGTACCTTGGAAGACTAGATACAGAACCTATTTGGGGAAAAGGTTCTGCTAGACAGCAGTGCCAAACCTGGCATCTCTCCTGCATTGTATATCCAGGCAACAGTGCTTTGTAAAGGTGTTTACAGTTTTCCAGGTAGCTGTTTTACAAGATGCCCAACCATGCCATCTCTATCCCTGGCTACTCCTTAGCCAGACAAGACCATTCCGGCAGAGGTGGGAGTGTAGCTATGTACATCTCCTCCTCCTCCTTACAATATGCTACCATCACCCTTGCCACCTCTGAGCAGTCTAACTATGAGGCCCTTGTCGTCCGGCTTTCCCTCCCCTTCTCGATCCCAGTCTTTGTTGCAGGTATCTATTGTCGCACCAACCTTCCCTCCTCTGTGGTTACTGACCTCACTACTACCATTGTTTCCCCACTCACAATCAATCAGGTGAACTGTTCACCATGGGTGATTTCAACTTTAACTGGTTGTCTCCTCTCAAAATACAACATGAAACAGCCTAGCCTACCTTAATCTAATGTAATTTATCCAAGAACCTACCCGTTTGAACAATAAATCCCAAAATCCCACCTTGCTCGATTGGGCCCTCACCTCCCACACACATTGTGTCATCAAATCAAGTATGCTACCTGATGTACTAAGTGACCATCACTCGATCTATCTGGTCCACAAGGTCCATAGGTCTAAACCTCCTAATAAAATACTACTGACTCGCTCTTATAAATCCCTCGACATAGCCCCCCCCCTCCATAATTTCGCAAATTCTGACTGGGCCCCGGTAACTGCAGCTACCCACGTGGATGATGCCTTAGCCTACTTCAAAGAAAAATTCCTCGCCACTTGCCATCACTATGTTCCTTTCAAGTGCACTAGGGTATGAGGTAACCATGTCCCTTGGGTTACTCCTGAACTATCAGCCTGTCTCAGAGCATGCGATACAGCATAGAGGAAACACAAAGCAACAAATCTACCAAATGACTATTACACACCCTAAACTCCGCAATGCGTGCACCAAAGCTACTAGGTTAGCCAAGGCCGAATATTTCGACTCCACCTTTCACACAAACTTAAACTCTCCATTCAAGTTTTGGAAAGTTGTCCACACCCTCTTCTCCCACATCCCACCCCCTCTCCCCTGTTCTTAAAATAAATAACTCTCATAGCAGATCACGCGACAGTGGTCCAATGAATTCAATTCTTACTTCACATTGTGTGCTTCAGCTCTTCTAGTCTCTCTCCCCACCTACCCAACTACGTAATCCCCCTCCAAATCTGACAATTGTAACTCCTGCCTAACTCATGACCACCTTCCTTTCTCATTCCCCCTGGTCTCACAGGCTGACACCCTTACTGCCCTGCTAACTATTAACCCATCTAAAGGAAGCTCTCCTGATGAACTTTACCCGCTCTTCTATCTCTCTGCCTCAGCTACTGGCTATCCTCTTTCTGAGATCTTAAACCTATCCTTTATGACAGCTGTGGTCACCACGCCCTGGAAGCATGCTATTGTACTCCCCCCTCCCCAAAGACAGTGACTCCACTTCCCCAGGTAACTATCGCCCTATTTCCTTGCTCCCTACCCATGCTAAACTCCAGGAACATCTAGTTCTCTGCCAACTATTCTCCTTTCTCTCCAACTTCTTCACCCCTTTCCAATCTGGATTTTGGAAAAATCATTCTACCACTGCCTCCCTACTTAGGCTTACTGATTCAGTCCTCACTGGAATGGATAATGGCTTGCTCACCTCTGCCATTTTTGTCTGCCTCACCAAGGCTTTCAACACGGTTTCCCACACCCTGCTTCTTCAGTCACTCTCCTCAGTCAGGCTCTCGTTTTCTGATACTAGCTGGTTTCGGGCCCATCTCACAGGGCATACACAATCAGTCAGAATAGCGGAATTCAGCTCCCCTCCTTGCCAAATCCACACTGAAGTACCTCAGGGTTCAGTGCTGGGCCCTCTACTCGTCTCTATCTTTTTAAATGACTTACTGTCAGCCTGCTCCTCCTCATCCATACATATGCACGCTGACGACGCCATTTTGTTCACCTCTGGCCAATCACCCTCTGATGTAGAATCCCGACTATAGCTTGACTTCCATAAGATCCAGCACTAACTTGCATCACATCAACTCTTTCTAAATGCCAAGAAAACAGTCTCCATGACCTTTGGCACTAGGCAGAGACTTGCTAGACTCACAGTTCTACCCACCTTCCACACCCTGGATGGGACACTGTTTGAGGATACCTCCTCTTTTAGATACCTTGGGGTTTGGCTGGATCAACACCTCACCTTCTCTGGTCACATCAAAGCCATTCTGAAAAAGCTGCGCCCCAAGCTTGGTGCATTATACAGGAACCGTAATTGCATTCCACTTATGGCCAGGCTTGAGATTGTCCAAAAGATGATTCTCCCGATTTTCGACTACTGTGATGTAGTCTACAGTGCCGCTCTCAAACCCACCCTATCCAGATTGGACCCCCTTTTCAATTCTTTCTGCTGCTTTGTCCTGGACTCTCCTGTATGTACTCACCACTGTGATCACTATCACTCATTGTCTTTCCCTTCTCTTGCTAACAGGTGCCTCTCCCACTGCGCTAAACTCATCTCTAAATACTGGTTAGGCTCTCTACCACCATACCTACCCTCCTCTCTCTCTACCCCTCCTCCTCCCACTCACTCCTTAAGATCCTCTGACTCACGCACATTTATGATCCCCATTGTTCTACACTTGCTGGTCAGTCTGATTTCATACATCGCTTCCCCAAAATCTGGAATATTCTTCCCCACCAAATTTGACTTTCTCCTACCCCTCATTCCCTCTCCTCTGCACTTCATAACTTCCTCTTCTCTAACTGCACTTACTATCCTCAACAATAACCAGCTCTTCTCCTTCTCTAGCACCTCTCCCCTAGCTGGGACTGTAACATTATTTTATTCAGTAGCACTTATGTACAACGTACTTGTACTTCATTTGTTCAATTTAATTTTATCTGCCTTACCCTTTGTATGTTTGTAAATCCTGTATTCCAGCCATTGCTGTATTTCATGTATTGTTCACATGTACTGTTTGATCCCAATGTTACAACTGCTCTGTGTGACAGGGTGACCCGCGTCACAGTGGACACCCACGAGATAAATCGAAACCCCTTCCCCACACAGTTTATGTTTTGTATAAAGTCCCAAGAGGCTGGTTGGCTGGTTATAAACTAAGTGCTGAAGTGCTTATAATGCTTTATGTGCATATTAACCTAAAAACAAAACTAAGACTACAGTTACAAAATGAAAGAGCAGTTTTAATAGAAGAATAACAAAAGTTTTGTCTGTTTTTTCTAGATGTTAGCAGCCCCCATCTAAGGTATATTTTACAGCTGACAGTATGAGGAGCCTGACGGGCAAGTGGAAGGGTCTGGGCAGGCGATGAAAGATCTGCAGTCCAACTCATCGGACCTAACCGGGCTAGAGGAAGCAGGAAGGCCGCCGCTAGGCTTACCGGTTAAGTCCACACACCCGTCAACGGAGTCGAGGGATCACTTATCGGCAGTGCTGGGAGGAGACATAACAGAAACCTCAACAGAGGTTACCCCCAGCTGCCCGCTCACCGCGGCAGGAGGGGGAGAAGGTGCCCAGCCCAAAGAGGCGGACGGGGTACCTGAAGTAGTACACATGGTTTTTGGAGCAGGCCTCCCACATGGCGATGGACTCCTGTCCCGGCGCTTCTTCTTTTTTCTCGGGGCCAGCGACGATGATCTTTGCCTCAACTCCTAGAGCTCCTCTTCCATCAACGCCAGCCGTTGGGTACGGAGGTGGGCCTCAAGGGTCCGCCTGCACCTGGCCCTAGTGGCTTGATTGAAGGCCTGGCAGATAGCACACTCATCGGAGTTGTGCTTGGGGCCTAGACACAAGAGGCAGTTGGAATGGTCGTCACCGTGTGGGATTTGAGCTCCACATTTAGAGCACTTCTTCTTTGGATGAGTCGATATACAATTGGTCGAATCAGATGAGGAAAAAAGTTATAATACAAAGAAAAGCTTCGACTGACATGTGGGCGTTAGATCGCTGTTCTAACTTGTGAGCCGAACAAACTGAGGCGATGGCAGGAAAGAACTGGAGGGCGGGTGTGGGACCGCCCCTTTTATAGTCAGGCTGACATCGCGTCACCTGACGTCGGGGGCAGTCCCCGCTGATGATTGCTATCTACAAGTTTGCCGTTGGAACCTGACGCCAGGGGGCACAGTCCTATATGTGAAAACCTACTGCAGGAACTCACCCGAAGTAAGATCAAAAGTTTTGTCTGTTTTTTCTAGATGTTAGCAGCCCCCTTCTAAGATATATTTTACAGCAGACAGTATAAGGTAATATGACCCTGTGAGAGAGTTTAGGAGAGCATGGAATGTTCTAACCTCAAGTCTGACCTTAAACAATGTTGTAAATAGGTTATATAATGTGCTCCAGGTACCAAGTGGCTGTTCTCTGTGGTGCAGTGGTGGCCCTTGGTGGCTAGTTTTGTGTTGTGTCTGTTGTTGATCAGGGGGCAGTGGACGCTTTTACCAGCTTCTAGTGAGCTTGTGGGAAGCCCTACCTCCGTGCTGAGAGAGGAGAGACAGGTCACTTGGTTATTGACTGAGGAAGGTGGAAGACCTCCTGGTAGTGTGTGCTTTCACACTATTTGATTCATGTTTGGCTGAAGAAAAAGCCTTGGAAACTGTTGAAACTAAGCAGTTATCTGACTTACCATTTTGCTTTCTGTATATTTTACTTGATAAAAATAAAATGACAAATGCATTTGTGCGTTTTTTATGCACCTGATTTATGGTCTGCCTGAAACTGTGTTATCCTATATCCATGCCCGGTGGCACTCTGTATATATGTATGTATTCTCCCTGTTCCCTTCCCCCTAGGTTGCACCAGGAGACGAGCAACTTGTTGTTCAGTGTGCCTTCCTGGTGAAACATTTCAATAAATAAATAAATAAATTCCAGCAAGGGGACATCTCTTGCAGGTGCCACAGAGGCTGCAGTGCCACCAGTGCAGTGTGAACTGAGTCCTTGAGGTGGCTGTTTGCCAGTTTTAGAGTAGCAGAATAAGATGCAGGAAACGCTCCAGCAGGTAATGGTCCTCTTAGAAGCTGGCCTGACCTTTCCCACTTCACCAAATGTGAGGAACAACTGAGAGTGGGATGACCCAAGATCCTTAGTAAGTTCCACATAGTAACTAAGTGACCTCCCAACATCCAGACTGTGCAGCTTTAACTCACAAGAACTGGATTTTTTCCGTGAAGAACACGTGAAGGGTGATGAACAGATTCAGATGAAACTCGGACAACACCCTGGGAAGGAATTTCCTGTTAGTCCTGACAACTACTGTACCTTGTCCCTGTGAAATATGATGTAATCAGGATTAGTGCAGAGAGCTTGCTGCTTGCACACCCTTCTGGCAGAAGTTATGGCCACCAGGAAGACTGACTTCCAGGTGAGTTACTTAAAATATGCAGTGGCCATAAGCTCAAAGGGAGGTTCCATGAGCTTGGCTATGCAGAGATTGAAATCCCAGGAAGGGACTGGCTCCCTAACAGGGTGCTAAAGATGCAGCAAGTTCTTAAAGAACCTCTTGAAAATGGGGTGAAAAGCCACTATTTTCTGCTTGCCTGCTGACACACTGGCAGAAACAACCGCCAACTGTATCTTCAGGGAAGCAGGTCTGAGACCTAAAGCTTGTAAGTGCACCAAACAGTCCAAATGTATGGGCAGATCAGCCTGTGGGGGACTGAGCTGCTTAGAGAAAACTGTTTCCATTTGGAAGCATATGTCTTCCTAGTAGTAGGCTTCCTAGAAACCTTGTGGACATTGAGGACATCTTCTGAAAAGTTACAATCCAAATACACTAACTCCCCAAGAACCAGGCTTTGAGGCACAGAGACCCGAGATCCAGAAAGATTACTCTGCTCTGGGACATGGTCAGTCGGTTGTGTCTCAGGAGGAGACAAATGGGTTGTTTGGGGGACAGGACCAGGAGTAGGGAGTACCAAGGCTGTCTGGCCCAGTCTTGTGCTACCAGTATCATGGTTGCAGGTTGGCTCCTCAGCTTCATGAGGACTTGAAGCAGTGGAGGGAATGGAAAGAAGGCCATATAGAAACCTCCCTGACCAGTCCAAGAGCAGGGCATCCATGGGGACTGTGCCCACTGCCGGAGGCCTGCAACAAAGGACAGGGAGCTGGAAAATTTTCTTTGGATGTGAACAGATCTATTTCTGGTGTGCCCCATCTCCGGAAGACTGTGGCTGACACTTGCTTGAAGCCCTTGGCTTATCCTGCTGAGTGAATCCACTAGGGCATTGTCTTTCTCTAGAAAATGAATTGCTGACAGCTCCAATTCCAGCAAGTAGGCCAGAGTTTCATAGCTTCTGTGTACAGCTTTGAGAATTTTCTGCCTCCGTTTGCTGGTGTAAAACATGGTGGTGCTGTTGTCTGTCCTGACCTGGACTGACTGACCCTATTTGAGGGGGGGGGGGAGAATGACTAGAGGGAGAGAAAAATGGCCCTTAGCTCCAGGAGGTTTATGTGCTCCCTGGACTCCTGAGAAGACCACACTCCACTTACTGTTAGGTCACCCAGGTGGGCTCCCCAACCCAGCCCAGCATGGATGTATCTGTTAAAAGGACAACAGCTGGGGCCATTAGCTGAAAGGGCACCCTTTCCCTGAGGTCATACCCTTTCTTTCCACCAGTCCAGGGCCTGTAGCAGAGTTTTTGTCACAGGTACTATCCTTGACAGAGGGTGTTGTTTTTGGGACCAATGGGCCCTCAAGTGATACTGGATGTCCCTAATCTGAAATCTGGCCCGACACCACGGCTGTGGTACAGACCATATGCCCCAGAAGTTGAAGGAAGTGCCTTGCTGGCCCAGGACAAAGGAACTGGCTAGATTCAGAAAGCTTACTACCTTTTCTTGAGGCAGGAATGTCTTGCCCTGCAGGGCATCCAGCTCCTATGATGTCTAGTACCTGTACTGGTTCTGTCTAGGACTTTTACAAATTTATGAGAAATCCCAATGTCTCCAAGGTGCTCTGAGTTAATTGGAAAGAGTCCTTGGCCTGCTGATGTGATTTTCCTGGGACTAGCCAGTCATCCAGATAAGGAAAAAACATCATATCTTGTCTTCTGAGATGTACTGCCACCACAGCCAAGCACATTGTGAACACACTGGGGGTGGATGGCAGACGAAAGTGAAGGGCTTTGAACTGGTAGTGAACAGAAGGCAGCCTGAACCATGGGTATTTTCTGTGACTGGGCCTGACTGGAATGTAAAAATACGCATCTTTCAGGTCCAGAGAGTCCAGCCAGTCTCCCTATTACAAGGATGGTATCACTGTGAACAGGGTGACCATCCTGAATTTGTCTTTTTTCAGATGTTTGTTCAAAAATCTGAGGTCCAGAATGGGTTGCCACTCCCCATTTTTGTGTGCGAGAAAGTACCTTGAGTAAAGGCCTTCTCTCCACTCGGAAAGATGAACTCTTTCTACTGCGTTTTCCTGCAGCAACTTTTTGACCTCCAACTCCAGCAGAACCCTTTATGCTGGTGTAGGAGGGTAGAAATGCCTGTGAACCTGCAGCTTGGGGAACATTTTGAACTGCAGGGTGAGGCCTTGGCTCACTGCTTCTAGGACTCACTTGTCTGTGGTGATGTTTTTCCACTCCTGTAAGAAATTAACCAGCCTTCCTCCCACTGGCAATGAGTGGGTGACCCAGAGTACCACATCACAGGTTCTGCTACAGCTGAGCCCTAGAGGTCGAAACCTAGTCAGCCCTTCTGGAAGCTCTTCTGCCCCTTCCCCAAAAGTAGCCTCTCGTCTGAGAGTAGTCATAGGAATGGGCATAAGATAGAAAGCAAGTGGGTAGTAACCCCTATCCCTACCTCTCCTTCCGTGAGGCTTGCAGGACGTAAAGGCCTTTTCCTTGTAAGCACTGCTTTTGTAGGTGGTTTTGTACTCATCTTACAGACTGTTACGAACAAAGAAGGCCAAGAGACCTATTTAATGCTCGCCCCTCTTCTCAAGGGGGAATCCTGAAGTCTGCCTTTTTTCATGTATGCCTCTCTTGTCACCAGAGAGGGAACTATTCTCGCATGGGAAGTCCACTGCTTTAACCAGGGTGTCCTGAGACATATCAGTTGTCCTTAGTCAAGCGAATCTCCTTAGGGAGACAGCATGGGCTACTGCCCTGGAGGCATTATCATTAGCATCTACTGCCATATGGAACTAGTATTTGGTGGCATCAAGTGCAGTCCTTGCAGTGTCTGCCAAATCTTGTGCCCGGTCCCTGTGAACCACGTCACTCAGGGCCAGTACAATGTTCCACAGGGCTCCCTGGTACTGGGCAGTGTATGCCATATACACAGCCTGCCTCAAGAGCAGAGATGCAGAGGTGTATACTTTCTTCCCCATGCTGTCAACCTTCCTGGAGTTGTCATCCAGGGACTGGGAGGAGAGGAGAACCTTGGCTTTGTCACATGCAGCTGCCTGTACTACACCTTCATGGTCTGGGTGTGAGCAGAGGTATCCAGAGTCACGTTTGTCTAGCTGGTACTTCTCTGTTTTGTCAATCCCCAGGGTAGAAGTAGGGGTCTGTAGCAGCATGCAGGTTGCTTTAAGTGATTTGTGGATAGGTAAAAGCAACCTCTTGGTAGAGGTTGACCACAACATGCCCACGAAATCAGTTGCCTCCTACTCCTCATTCTCCCCAGATTAGTGGGTGGAGAGGGTGACGGTACTGACAATTTGTTTCACAAAGGCATGGTGTGTGGAAAAGTCCTCTGGCCCCTGGGGAGGGGAACCTAACTCCGGGTTGGGGGAACCATCTGATTCAATCGGTTCCCCTTCCTCCTCTTCTTGCTCAAAATAAAAATCATCCTCATGGTCCCCTGGAATGGGGGACCTGAGGTTGAGGAGGAACTGGTAAACCCGTAACGGTTCCCACGACTTGGAATGCCTAGAAAAACTGCCAAGCTTTAGTCATGTCCTCTTCAGAGGAAATTTTTGTTTTGCCCACTGATAACTCCTTTGCTTCTTCAGCAGGAGGGGCAGCGACATGTTTTTCCTTTTGTTTCTTTTTAGCAGGAACCAATTCCAGGGCCTACTGAGAAGGTCTTTTGTTTTTTTTATATGGTTTGAATTCCTCTTCTCGGGAATTCTGTCACAGGGATCTTTAGATGGTCTCTCCCTGGACTTATTATGGGAAGGAGGACCCTCTTCCAAGTGTTCTGGTGACACAGAGGCGGACAGAGAGGCCATAATGTCCTGCAGTTTTCTGGCCCTCTTTTGAATGTTTTGGGGCAAAACTTGCTACAGAGTTCACAATTAGAAAAAATATGACTAGGACCACCAAAGCACCTGAGACACAACTCGTGGCCGTCCGCCTTGGCCGAAAGGTTAAAGCACTTTATACAATTTTTAAAGCTCGCAGGTTCCATTTTTTTTTTAGGTCTGTCTGCCATGCCAATTGTCAGAACAGAATAGAAAAACCTTATTCCCATTGGGGGAAAAAGAGAAAAGCGTGGTTCGGTTCCAACCGGTTAAGAGGGGGGACGGCTCAGAGGTAATGTGAGGAAGTATTTCTTCACAGAGAGGGTTGTGGATACATGGAACGGCCTTCCTGAGGAGGTCGTAGAGTCAAAAACAGTGGGGAAATTCAAGAATGCATGGGACAGACATAAGGCAATTCTAGTGGGGGGTAGGAAGAAGTAGGGTGTTGGTTAACTAGGATCTGCAGCTTATCCGTAAGGTAGGGAAATGGGCAGACTAGATGGGCCAAGCGGTCCTTATCTGCCATCAAATTCTATGTTTCTGTGTTTAACCGCAATTTAAAACATCTTTTTTTTTTGCTGAGATTCCTCTCTGAAAAAAACAAAGGCTGCAAAAAAATTCTCTGTTCCTAAAACTGTGGAAGCGAGACGAAAATCACTAGATTACCTCAGAATTACAGAAAATAGGAGGTAAAAAGCAGATAAATATATATAAAATGAACTAAGTATAGTGGTTTTGTAAAAACTGCCAAAACAAAGCAAGGAGCTTCTCTGGTTCCTGGGAACCGCTGAGGTATTGGAGAAACTCACGAAATTTACTCAAAAAACCCAATAACTACTCTAAAATATAAAAGAGGCAGAGAAATGAAAAAGAGAGTAACATACACTTATTTTATAAAGAAATTAAATGCTTCAACCAAGTTGCTGAAGACAGCTCTTCAAGGTGACTTGTTAGTTCAGGCGGAGAAAAGGATCGGACATTAGGCTGTGGAATACAGTACCACCTCGAAGCAGAGATTTGACTTGCATTTTAAATTCCATAATTTACATATTCCATTATCTACAGGACAGTTCAACCTGTCAGGCTAACTGCAACAGTAAGCATATGAGGGATTCCTGGTGTCTGAATTCATCCTGATGGCTTACATGACTGGAGTCCAGTCTGACTGGCCCAACAGGGTTACCATGGAGCCCTCCTTCAAACCCTCAATTGAAGGAAGTTCTGCCACACTTGAGCAGTCTGGGAAGTTGAAGGAGCAGGAAGAGCGAGACATTTCCCAGTCCCAAGACCTGCAGTGACGCTGCTTCTTCTGCTTCTTGCTGCAATGACAAACACTCTCCCTGAAGGTCTGGAGGACCATGCACAACTCCCTGAAATCATCAGAGAATGAGAGCCTCCGATGCTGGCCCCAGCCAGGAAACGAAAATTACGTACTCACTGTAATTGCTAATCTTACAGAATATCTTCACCATTCATTCACACTAATGGGTCTTAGCCCGAGGTACCAGGATCCCCCAGGAGCAAAGTCTTTTTCAGCTTGAAGGGGACCAGCACCCCCACCATGAGGCCAACATAAAGACACTGTTCACATCAGCCAACCAAAACCAATGCCAGACCCCTCTTTTTCTTAGTTCTGTTTGCCAGTAGAAGAAAACAAGTGGTGGAGAAAAAGAAAGAGGGCTACAGACTTCTAGCCCAAAGGGATAGGAAAAAGATGGAGAACATTTGTATTTATTTATTTTATCAGCAAAAAGTGCCATTGACCAAAGCTCATTTACAAGGAGGTCCTGGGTAGGACAGAATACAATACAGTAAACAATTTGATAACACAGGAATAACAGCAAAACAGTAAGCAGTTTGATAGCATAGGAATGACAACAGGTTAGTATACCCACCCCACCTCCCCGACTACCAACTTAGAAACTAATGGTTGAGTCTACTAAATGACACAAGGGTAGTGGGTATAAAAGAGCCAGAGCCCATTACTGGCTACCTGGACAGGAAAGGGAAGAGATAAGAGATGGGCAGCAGTCCTGGCATATAGCTCTGACGTATACACAGGAACATTGAAAAGATCCTTATGTAATGATGATGGCAGGATGCCAACCTGAATAAAAACGACCTTTGCACTCCCAGGAAGACAGGTTCAAATTTAGTAGTGCAAAAACAACCAGTTCCTACAGAGGAGAGAGACAGTATGTGTGACTAGACAAAGTCCGGGAGTACAAATACTATCTTCTTGCTACTCCAAACGGAGCAAGAAAAAGAAGGTAACAAATGTGAAATGTGAAAAAACATGAACTCCAACAAGTTGAAGAGTATAGCACAGAAAAACATACTCCAACAAGATCTGGAGCATAGCAGAGACAATCCTATCACACCTGCCTCTCCCCGTAATACAGGCAAATCCAGAAGAGAGATGTACCTTGCCCCAAGTGCTAGGCAGTTTTATCTTGCAGAAAAGCTCAGAGGCATGGACAAGGTGAAGCTAATGTTGCAAGCAACAACAATAGGGATACACTCTAAGGGATATCACTAGTAGGGAGAGAGAGGGAAGTACTATTAAAGTGGAGGGATGAAAAATTTCACACCCCAGGGATTCTGTTATTTGGTTGGGAAGAGGGTATGGGGACCGCCTTCCATTTTGTTTTTCTTGAAAAACAGAATATGCCACCCTCAAAAAATGAAAGGACAAAAGAGATCCTGAGAGGAAGTGGCAAGAAGAATGCCAGTGTGCTGAGGCACAACAGAGTGAGCTGCCCCAAGCCTACTGGCTCTTGCCTGAGTAGGGGATGGTGGGTGGGCATGTGAATGAATAGTGAAAATATTCTGGAAGAGCAACAACTACGGTGAGTACGTAATTTTCATATCTTCCAGGACTCAATCTTCCCAATCCATTCACACTAATGAGTCAGAGTGCCAAGCTTTTCCAAAGAGGGAGGAGTTGACTCACCCTGAGGGACAATGTCCCTCAGCCCTCTGCGTTGGGGGAGAACCACCTAAGGGCAGGGACTCCTTACAGATCTGCCAAGAGCATAGACTAGGCAGGAGTAGGCAGAGGCTCTTGTGGCTTGGGAGCAGAAGGGTGCCCCGAGAGCTCACGTCTGACCCTGTGGGAAAAAGTGAGTCCCCTAGAAATTAGAGTACTCACCATCTGCAGACTTGTGGAGGGAGAAGTCCTCATCCTCAGAGAAGGAGCTGGACTCTGGAAGTGGTGGAGCCAGGGCCATAGCTTGAACTGGGCCTAGTCTGACTGAAGCACATCAGCTGTCCTCCCGTACTGGTGCCAAGTCATGGGACCAAGAGAACACATAATAACTGGTAACTCAGGAATGGGGTGGAAGAGCTCCAGGAAGGATATAGAAGCCAGAGGCACCAGACTCCCTGCTAGGGCTGTGGGAGCACTCAGGGGACCTTTCACAGGGAAAGGACCTGGCAAACCCCACCCAAGTGGAGCCAACCAACCTTGGAGAGTCGACTCGTGAGAGTCACCTTGGGGGAAAACCCCAGGTGAGGAGAGCAGAACCGTATATATCCCATGGGGCAGCTCCAGTCTTCACCACTAACAACGCTGGCCAGTTCAGGGGAGAAAATGGCCACCGAGCCACAGCCAGAACTCTAGCCGGTGCTACCTCCAGCACCAGGCAAAGGTGCAGCAGTGGTCTCAGTGACGAGTCCCATCCCCTTACCTGGGAAAATGTACTCCGTTTCCTCCTCTGTTTGGTGGTTTGACTACCTCAATTCCCATACGCTTCAAATGCTCAGGATCAGAATTATGCTGTTTATAAACATGTCTGCCTATAGGGTGAAGGGACTTCATTTCCTGTACCACTATTTTTGTTGTTTACATACTGTGGTGTACCTGCAGTTTTTGCTATGTAGAAAGGACTATAGGAATGCTTAAAAAATGTAGGAAGCCTTTAAGAGGGGACTCAAGACATTTCTATTAGAGCAAGCATTTAGCTTGGTATAATATGAGACAAAGTCAGAGACTGTCATTGATATTGATTTTAGTACATTGTAATTTGTAATTGATGTATCTGTGCTCTGCAATGTATTTTAAAATGGATTTTATATATGCTAAGTGTGTACTGTACAGCTCTCCGAGTCCCCAGGAAGGGGCGCTTTATAAATAAAGTTTTGACTGACTACTTGATATGTAAGGTTCATTATTAATAAAAGGATGGACGCCTCCATATGCAGACATTTCTGTTAACATCATAACGCTGATCCTAAGCATTTGAAGTATATGGCACTGAGATAGTCAAACCACAAACCGAGGGGGGAAACAGATTAAATTTGCTTCTAAGAAGGGAGAGTTTCTGAACATTTCATCTGAATGCAAAAAAGTCCAGATGGTCTGAATGAATACTCAACATCAAAATATTTTTTTAGTGATATATGACATGGAACCATTTCGAATTTAGGGGACGAGAGAGTTCTGACCCTGTCCGATACCCACCCACCACAGCCCCCTTTTTAACCTTACATGCCATACACAGTACACTACTGTAATTTTTAAAGTATCCTACAGTGTATATGTATAATATTATGTGGTTAGTTATTCTGTACTAATGGCATTCTGTTATCCTTTTTCCCTTCGATCTCCTGCTACCAATCCACATGGATCTCAGTTCTCTCTTTTTGTTTTTGTCACCATGGACCTTGAGGTTACTGCACCTGCTGATCCCCAGAAATCCCTAGAATTCAATATGGAGGGTGATCACAGGTTGTAACATGAGAATGGGGAGACTGTGTTTCTATCTGTTTTGAATGCAGCATATATGAGGCAGCAATCTGATTACTGACTAACCCATGCAATTCTTTCATCTGGCTGCATTCATACAATAGCTTATGATATACTTCTCTGCTTTATGATTATTTGCAGAACTTGATATGCAATTGTTTTAGTTTGATTACGTCAGTGACAGCACTAGGGGTTTTAAAATATGGGTCAAATTAGACCTACTGGTATAAAAAAACTGTGGGTCAAAATGAGAAACAACTGGGTCAAAACCTAATCACAAGTACAAACTTCACCAGTACAGAAGCTTACATTTGTTAAATGAAAATACTTTTCTGTTGTTTACGTTTCCATCTTTCAGCTATTGTTACAGATAGGTGCACCATTTTGGACCCACTGTCATGTGGAAAGCGGGTCATTTCTGGGCAAGCTGCAACTTTTTCCCCTTTCTGCCCTATCTAGTGCTGTCCCTGGATTATGTACTATTTAGGTATTATGTTTTTTTGTAGAACTTATTACAATCTATATGCATGCACTGATTTTGACACCAGCCTATGACGTCATTACTATGGAACTATTTATAGCACCATGATATGCTGGGTCCCCACCTCTTGATGAAGCTCTTTTGTGAAGCGCTGGGGTTATTTCTCCACTGCTGTCACTGGCTGCATTGGACTGCACCACATGTTTGTTAGCTGTCAAAGTTTACTTGCCAGTTAAGGCACTAAATGAATTTATGCAGTATTTCAAGTCTCCTGTGTGCTCATTTGGACGTAGTATTTAGTATTTTCTGCTGTTTTTTTTTTTTTTTTATTCCTGGGGGACCACCACCTCTACCATAGTAAAGCTGATGGCAGACCCAACCTCCTCAGCCAGCAAGCTTCCAAAACGCACTCCTATCATGACCCTTGTATATACATTTTGCAGGGGGGGGGGCATGGATTTCTCGGATCTTACCGTCATTCTTGATGACTGTATGCCCTTCAATGCATTATTCACATTTTGACCGAAAAGCTTAGAGCCCCTAAAGGGGGCATTTGCCATGGCCTGTTGTACATCTGAAACAAATACAGACACTCCAAGCCAGGAGTACCTTCTAAGGCATACACCAGAGGCAGTTGACCTATCAGCAGCATCTGAAGCATCATATGCTGACCTCAATAAATGTTGACCAGTAGTCATGCCAGCAGAGGCAGCTATAAGCAGTTCTGCCTTTGCAGGGCAAACTGACAATATCTGTGCCACAGCCATAGCTGACTTCCAAAGGCTATTCTGATATCTGATCATATAATCCTGGTAGTCTACAATATAAAGGCCCAAAGTGGAAGAGGCATAGGTCCACTTGCCCATTGCATCCAACATTCTGGACTCCTTGTCTGGAGGCAGGGTACTCATCACTCTAGCAGCCCTAGAGCAATCATGTGCAGCAATGACAACCACGGAGTCAGCTTCGAGCTGGGAAGCATAAGAAGGCTTGACAGATGGAGCAAGATACTGTCAGCCTTTCTTGGGACTGCTTGTAGAGTGGCAGGTCTGTGCCGGCAGCAAAATATAGCATTTTCCAATGCAGGGTAAACAGGGGGCACCACAATAGTGGTAGCAGCTGACACCGCTAAGAATGCCAATCAAGTTTCCTTTACCAGAGTCCTCCTCTTCACTCTCAAATCCCAGCCATCCTGTATTTGTTTAAACAAAGCCTGGAAGGAAGGATCCTTTGGATGAGACATGGAACAATATACCAGAGAGTCCTCACTGCACAATGAGCTGGAAAGGAAACCTGTATCACAGAGTTCCTCACCTCCACTTTCATCTTCTAAATCCTCCTCCATTTCTAGGTCATGATTGTATTCCACCTCATCATAATCTCGTACAATGATGGGGACAATCGACAGAGCAGTCGATGGAAACATAGAAACATAGAATTTGACGGCAGATAAGGACTGCTTGGCCCACCCAGTCTGCCCATTTCCCTACCTACTGGATAAGCTGCATATCCTAGTTAACCAGCAGCCTACTTCTTCCTACCCCAACCCCCCAGAACTGCCTTATGACTATCCCATGCATGCTTGAATTCCACCACTAATTTTGACTCCACAACCTCCTCCGGAAGGCCGCTCCATGCATCCACAACCTCTCTGTGAAAAATACTTCCTTAAATTACCTCTGAGCTGCCCCCTCTATCTTCAAATTGTGCCCTCTTGTTCTTGCACACCTCTTTTGTTGAAAGATGCTACCCTCTTGGACTTTGTTGATTCCCTTGAGGTACTTGAAAGTTTCTATCATGTCCCCCCTCTCCCTTCTTTCCTCGAGGCTATACATATTAAGCTCCTTAAGTCTCTCTTCATATGTCTTCCGATGCAGACCCTGCACCATTTTAGTTGCCCTCCTCTGGACAGCTTCCATCCTGTCTATGTCTTTGCGGAGACTGGGTCTCCAGAACTGCACACAGTACTCCAGATGGGGTCTCACCAGCTGTCTGTACAGAGGGATAATAACTTCCTGTTTTCTACAGTGATTGTACCATCAGAGCAGCAGGTATGCTTTTCAGATTCACTGACAACTGTGCTAACAGGGGAGGCCCTATTAACGGAATGGCCACCGCTACTTGTAGAGAAAGAAACCGGCATGTTAACATTTCTGTGAACGATGCCAGCATAACCTGTGAGTCAACAATGTCTGTTTGAGGGGTCATGACTACTGATATCGTTGGTACAAAACCCATCGACAATGGCCGCACACCATCCTCAATAGGTACAGCAGCACCACAGCTAGGTCCCAACCTTGATGTCCCAATGATGATCAGAAGGGCTGTAGTCAACACTGCCAGAGCGGATGCAGACGAGGATGTACCCTCCTTCAATGGGGACCTTGGCCTCACCTGTGAAGCACGTTTCTCCTAATGCTTATGGTGACTAGAAGAGGAGGGACTTGATAATGAGTTATCCTTTTGTTTGGATTTCTCCAACCATGGCATAAATGCAGTTGAAAACTGCTGGGATGCCTCCTTACCCAGAGCGGGCAGTCGAGAGGGAAAAGCCAGCTTGCATCCCATGGCCTTTGCATGAGCTTCCATGGATTTCAGGGCAATGAATGTCCCCAAGGCCTTCTTCCAGCATCTTCCTGTGGCCTAGTTAAATCCCTGGCAGATCTTGTAGCCTGTCACATTGTGGGACAGGCCCAAACAACAAACACACACACACACACACACACACACACACACACAGTGAGTCATCCTTATAGATCTTCTAACCACAGGTACAAAACATAAACAAAAGGTTCTTCCAACTGTAACATACAGGGACAACATCAATAGAAAACTAAACTATGTAAGTTAGAAAACAAAATAAACAACAATGGCAAAAAAAAAAAGTGTTGATTCTCTTCGGGTCTGACAAGCATGAAGAGTGAGGGTCTACCCACATTTTATAGGTGCCTACACTGTACGTCATCATCGGCAGCCCCCAGCCAGCAAAAGTTTCTAAAAAGTCCTGACACTGATGGCTTACAGTTCCAAAGGTGTGGCCAAACAGAGGAGAGATCCTCAATGAAGATTCAGCATTCCTCTTACCCAATACATCCAGGCATTCACCAAAGGTGTTGGTGTATGCCAGGTTCCAGCTTTGCAAACTTCATAAAGAGGGAACTCTCTAGCAGCTGCCACGGTGGTAGCCCTTTCTCTACTGCAGTTTGGGGAGTATATGTGTACTAAATAAATAAACATATAAAGAGGTGGTTTCTCTACTTGCCTGTGTATAGCTATATGAAGCACTGTACATGAGACAATCCTTCTTATGATGTAAGCAATATGATACGACAGGGTATGCATTAGATAGTCCTAATACAAGGCCAGGGGCATTGTAAGGCACAAAAGCCTCACAATAAGTGTCTTCAGCTCCTGGCCATGCGTTAGAATTGTCTAATGTGCATCCTCAGTGTCTTACTGCGCTTAAAAAATGGGACTGTGCATTTGTAATTAATTGACACTGAAAACATTATCTCAGAGGTTTAAATGCTGATTTTTTAATTTTTTTTAACATGGGTTCTCCACCTAGATAAGCTTACTGAGTTTTTGTTTGTTAACATCTGAAGTTTTATCCTAACAAGACTTCCCTAGTTCCTTTAGGAAATGACAGCGAGAAAGATGGTGATGAAACAAGTTATGGTCTATTGGCTGCAGTCTGCAGTAAAAATGTGCCAAATGTAGGGTTGTCACGGTATGAAATTTTGACGGTATGATTTTATTTATTTATTTTATTTATTGAAATCTTGGATTGAATACCTTTGAGCAAAAAGCTCTTTACATAGGTTCCACGTCAGAAGATAACACAGTCAGGGTAACAATTGTACTTTACAGCAGTTACATTGTAAGTTTCACTAGGCCTAAATACATTTAAGTGCGAAAAAGTTTCAGCAGTAGGACTCATGTTCAAACTAACAAATACAGATGAAGATTGATATAGAACTTGGCACAAACATGACAAGTAAATGACAAAGACTACTAACAATATATTTCGTACATACATCAGAGACATTGTACAAGGTTTGCCTGAGTCAGGTAATTGTTAGCTTACTTAAAGTCAGATAGGCATAGTGAGGAATAGGAAGAGAGGAAGGGTGGAAAGGGGGAAAGGAAGTGAGGAAGGGAAGTAGCATGGGGAGGAGTGGGAGAGAGAGGAAGCACGAAGGGAGGGAGGAGGGAGGAAGGAGGGTTAACTAAGAAGAGTGCTATTTAGTGCTGAAGATGCAGTTGGGGTAGGTATGGGGAACAGTGGCTGGCAATATGGAGCAGGCATAGAATGGGGAGACCTTAGAGGTAGCAGTTGTAGATAGCCTCAGCTATTATGTGCTGCTGCAGCATGCATTTGAAGTGACCCAAAGTAGCTGCATTGGATATATCAGGATGCAGCGAGTTGATCCAATGTGGGGCTCTGTAGTCGAAAGCTTGCTGATTGAGTGTAATACAGCATTGTGGAGTTCTGAAAATCTGATTGCCGGAATTTCTGGTAATGCATTAGATTAGTGGTGGATTCAGAAGGGCTTGAACACCAGGCGGCATCCTACCTAGATTAATTTTTTTAGCAAGCAGGCAAGTTTGGTATCTAAGCCTGCTGTCGAATTGTAACCAATTTGCCTGGGAATATAAATTACACATGTGGGTCTGTCACTCAGCACCGGTGAGAAGGTGGCAGGCTTTATTTACATAGAACATAGAAACATAGACTTTGATGGCAGATAAGGACCGCTTGGCCCACTCAGTCTGCCCATTTCCCCTACCTATTGGGCTGTTTTGATACGCCGCAGAGCAGTGTCGTTGCCTGATCCGTAAATGACCATGCTATAGTTCGCATGTGAGATTACAGAGCTATGGATGGCTAGGTGCAGTGCTTCCTGGGTTAGATTACGTTTATGCTTGTGATACCGCGGTTATCGTAATACAGCTCTATAATACATTCCATACTGGGTCAAAATGTTGCACGCTCTACAACACATGACACTGACCTCAAGGTAGGAACAGCGCGGTTGGTAAGAGCGAGAGAGTGCAAAACCGCGAAAGGAAGTATGCGTAGTAGTGTACCCTCTCACTCTTCCCAGTGCAGGATAAGGATCATGCTGGGAGAGGGGTCCGCCGAGCAGCTACCGTGGCTTGATGGGATGAGCCACGGGCAGCAAGGAGAGCAAGCAGTCTGACGGGACCAGGCTGATTCGGTCCCAGGCATGGAAAAGCACCTCGCACTTTGTGCGATGTTAAAGTGTGAACCCCTCCCAAGTTTGTTTTAGTTGGGGGGTTAAGGGTGGGCCGCAAATATCGCTGTATTGGCAGCGCGGTATATTGCTATGGCATAATGTCTTGTGACATTATGATCCCGTGCCAATGCATTCCAATGGGAGAACCTAAAATATTAAAAAAGAATGGAATTTTAACCAAATTTTACATGTAAAAGCAGTTAAAATACTAGTAAATGACACATTATGAATATAATGAGAAAAGAAAGATGAGTCAAGCATGTGCGAGAGAAATGTAATTCTTTTACTGAGTAAGTCAGATTCCTGCCCTAATGAGCACTGAGCACTATAAAGTATATAATTATAGTTTATTTTTTTTTATTTCATTAGAGTTTGACACTGACACATACCGTACTCTCAGCTTGAGCTGACAGCACAAAATGCTACCAAAAGTACCATGCAAAAATAGTACATTATTAAGTCTTTTGAATATACTTTTATAATGTTAAATTAACTAGTCAAGTAACTTAAATTACAGATGAGATGGTGAATAAAATCGAATGTCCCCAATCCACTCCTGGTGCTGGTGCAGAGTTGTAGACAGAGTTGCACTTTACTTAGAATTAGAAGGTCTGATTGGAAAATCAAGGTTCACTGTCTGGCTAGGCTGAGTGTCCCTCCTCACGGGGCTCCTGTCCCAGTCCCGGTCCCCAACCTCAACTTAAGTCAGTAACTAGTGCAAAATTTGGAGATATTTGTGTTCATTCATTACTGTCTCAGTGAAATTGAATGTAGCATTCTTCACTTAACTCGTGCCTGCACTCACTGTGTCTGAGAATCAGAGTCCAACCCAAGCCAACAGCCTGCCTGAGCCAATTAGCTGAGCCAACTGTGAGATGATGGTGGCATTAGCCTATATATCCCAAATGCCACGGTGGCTGGCTGCTTTTTGTCTTTTTTTAAGGTAGGCAGCTATTTAGCTACAAATGGTTTTGTTTTAGGTAGGTAGCCTCCAGCTGAGGCAGTCAACCATGAACCATGCGAGTCCGAGTAGCTTGGGTTCAGGTTGTGAGTCAAGCTGTCGTGACTAGAGTCATGTAAGTCTGTGACATGAAATGAGCCCAGTCTGGCATTAAAAGAATCAGCTTATATATCCTTCATGCCTTCTGCCAGTGGCAGGCACTCACTGGCTTTTTTTAAGCTACTAGATATTTTAGCTAACTAATTAAGCAATTTATGAATTTAAATTATTTTTCCCATTGGTTTTGTTTTAGGTAGTCCCTAAGCCAGCCAACCAAATGAGTAGTTGTGACTTGTAGGGAGTCAGGACCCGTGACTTGTGACATGTGATGAGTCACGTCAGGACTGGAGTGAGGAGTCCTGGGTGGCATTAAAGGAACTGACCTATATATCATCAATGCCACGGTCGGTGGCTACTGTAATTGTTAAGATAGTACACTAGCTAGGCTAGCTATTATGCAATTAAATTACTTTCTCCCATTGGTTTTGTTTTAGGTAGCCCCCAGCCAGCCAAGAGCTCAGCCAACCAAAGTTTTATGACACAGATGACATAAGTGAGTCAGGACTCAAGAGTCAGATTCACTCCGTCCCAGGGATGACTCTAGCGGAGGCGTCAGGCCAGGCGAGTAGACGAGAGAGATCGACAGGAAGTGAAACTGGACTTGAGTGCATTAAGCAAAGACAGACATTGCCAATTCAACAGGAGGACTTGGAGGGAGGACTCTGAGTCAGGAAGCAACAGCAGCAGATGTTGGAAAGAATTTGGATTAGTGAGCAGACATGGCATGTGTTGGCGTCAAATTAGTTAATCTACACCACAGCTGTGCTGTGCAGCAGTAACTATGTTGCACAATCAGATAGAGGAAGGAAAACAACTGGGAATGAAAACTGAAGAAACACACAGGTGTGCCAATTTAATATCACTGAAACTTAAAAATACTAAGTGTAAGTGTAGTTATCCAAAATTGCAATTATATAAATGTGCATGACATTGGCAATCGTATTTGTAAAAACAATAAAAAAAATGAACCTGAAATAATTCTCAGTGTGTATCTCTGTCTGACTGACCTTTACAGTTTTGTGCCTTTAACTGACTGACAGGACTGTCACTAAGGAGCTGTAGCTTCGCGTCAGAGGGAAGGCAGCAGTGAAGCGGACCGCATCGACGGCTCCAGGGAGGAACTAATCAGGGAAGCGGGCCGCATTAGTGGCAAGAAGGGAGGAGGCAGCAGGCCACATCAGTGGCACCAGGAGGAAGGGCAAGCTACAGAAGGCAGCAGCAGCAGCTGGGAGCCAATTGACAGGGCAGGCCCAGCAGGCAGTGGGATTTTCAGCACTCCCACCAACCCTGCTCCACCACCTTTATTTAATGAGCGGAGGGAATCACGCCCATAGGAGTGCATCAACAAAGAGCAGCAGGGGGAGGAGTACCCTGAAGGGGTGGCATCAGGGTGAAGCTGGACGCTGCTGATTAAAGGGACCAACACCAGACACTGAGCACAAGTGGACTAGGAAGCGAGGCAAACCTCAGATACTGTGCAAATTACTGAAATTCAGCAAACTGGAGTCAAGATCTTTGTTAGTAAGGGATATTGTATTGGCATAAAGGGATTTAACTGCTATATTCAATGATATTGTCCTGGCATTAGGGGATTTAATGGTTGTATTCAGTGTCATGTTAGCAAGGGTTTTTTTCCCCAGCGTAAGGGGATTTAACTATTCACAGCTGTCTTGAGAGGGGGACTTGGTCTCCGCCTAGTGGCAAGTGTTAAGGTCTGTCACTCCGGGCATTAGGGCAGGGGCCCTAGACCATAACTAAGGAAGGGGGTGCAGTAACACAAGGTACAGCAAGGGCTCACAGGCCGAACAGGAGGGAGGAGATGGGGGCACCAAGGGGTGGTGGAAGATAGGGGAGTTGCAGATGTCAGGACAGGGATGGGTGCCATAAGAGGATAGAAGAGGGGGGTAGTAGTTCCAGTGGAAAGGGGCCAGAAAGGAAACCAGGGGTGACAGGCTAGTAAACTGCAAATGCTGTGGGATGGCAGAATGGATGGGCACATTATGGAGGCTATGGGAGTGTCCCATACATCACAGGTTAGGGGACCTGCAGGCAGAGATCCAGAGGCTGGAGGAGGAGCTATGGAGAATGCGAGGAGGTTGGGGATGAGTGGGGGTACGCATGGCACCCCCTCGGGTGCACAGGGCAGGTGGGGCAGCAGGACCTATGGAGGGGAAGGGGAAGCCGAGTAGCAATATGAGACTGTATCAAAACAATAGGAGCAAGGACTGGTGGTAGGGGGAAGGCTCAGATAGGTACACGGTACTGGCATCATTAACAGATGAGGATGTGGGGCTCTCCAGAATGAGGCAAGTGGTCATGAGGGCAGTTGGTGTGCAGGGGCCAGTGCCCCAGAGGGAGATGTGTACAGGACAGTGGGACAAAAAGTTATAATGGGAAGGGGGAGGAAAGGGATGAGTGGGGACAGAGTAGGGACAATGGATGGTGGCTGCAGCCCAGAGGAGGGTGGCATGGTATACAATTGGGAGAGGGGGTCACAGCTGACGGAATGACTAACAAAAAAGGGGAGGCTAGCACTGATACAGATTCTGAATAGACAGGATACAAAGGCAGGAGGGGAAGGAGGGCCAGGTACAAGAGATGGTGGACAGGAAAGGGTTGATGAATGTGGGAGGCAAGGAGATGGGAGGAAGGTGCAGCCAAAAGGGGGGGCGGACGGGCAGGAGTGGTGGTGATAGGGGACTCTATCCTGAAAGGGATCAGGTGGGGCGGTGAATGGCACAGTCAGATATGGGTGGAATCTGTACCAGGACCAACAGTCAACAGGGCAGGCTCTGCTTAGGTGTGTTGGGAGGGGGTGAGAGAGAAATCACCCATGGTGGTCCATGTAGGAACTAATGACCTGGGGGACTACACGGTAGAGTTGGTCAAGGAGAGAGCTGAAGATCTGGGGAAGTTGTGTTCGGAAACCAGGAGCTCAGTGGCCTCAGAGGTGATACCAGTGCCAAGGGCAAGCAGAGCGAGAAAGGAAAGGATAGTAGAGTTTAACTCCTGGCTGGGGGGAGTTGGTGTAGCTCTCATAGGTATGGGCTGGTAGGAGGGTGGGGTGCTACATGGAACACCAGTGAATTGTATGCAAGAGACAGATTACACTTGACTTGGGCAGAGGGTGTTGAAAGGTAAATTGGAGGACTATATAGTTTCAAGTGGGTTTTTAAACTAGACCGGGAGAGGGGGGGTGACTGTGCAGCCAGTATGCAGGGTCACGAGAAAGGGGAGCTGAACGAGCTGACCCCCCATGAAAACAATGACTACAACAGAAGGTCAAAGAAGGAAGGGGGGCTGGACAAGGTATCACGGGGTGAGAGGATGGATGGGAATGAGTGGAGGGTGGTCTCCCTGAATGCAAGAAGCCAGGAAACAAAATGGCTGAGCTCCAGGCTCTCCTAGCAGAAGGGATGGTGGACATTGCATCCATCACTGAGACTTGGGCCACCCAACACCAGGATTGGGATCTGCCAATCCCAGGGCACAGAATTTATAAAAGGGACAGAGGGGTGGGGATAGGGGGAGGGGTGGCAGTCTATGTAAGAGACAGGATTAGATGCACAGGGATCGAGAGAGAGAAAGGGAATACAGAGGCACTAACGATGCAGCTCCTGGACTCAAAGGGTAGAAAGCTGAGGCTGGGAGTGGTGTATAGACCACCAGCCCAGTCTGAGCAGCTGAACAAGGAGTTGGCGGAAGAGATTAGGCAGGTATGTAGGAAGGGAATGTGGTGGTAGTGGGGGACTTCAATCTGTCTTGGGTGGACTGAAGCACCCCTTCCACCTCCAGTGCCAGGGAGCAGGTACTCCAGGATGCATTCCAGGATAGTCCTCTGACCCAGATGGTCATCGTGCCAACTTGGCTAGGTAATTCACTGGATCTGGTGCTATCAAATGGGGAGGCGGTGAGGGATCTAAGGGTGGAGGACCCACTAGCAGAAGCGACCATCAAATGGTGTGGTTCGAGCTAAGGCTAAGTAGGGAGGCTGTAGACTCAGAAGTAAGGGTGGTGGACTTTAGGTGGGTGGACTTTGGGAGGATGAGGGAAATACTGCAAGGATGACTGGAGGGGATTAGACCAGAGATGGATGCACAGCAGAAGTGGAATATTATAAAACTTGGGCTAAAAGAGGCAACCGAGGTTTGCACCAGGACTCTGAGCAAGAACAGCAGGGCCAAGAAGCCATGTTGGCTAAATAGCAAAGTGCTGGGGGAATGAGGGGGGACTGCATATCAGAGATTCAAGAGGACAGGGATGGGGGAGGACAGGGAGGTGTATGCGAGTTGGTCCAAGGAGGTAACCGAGCTGGTGAGGGAGGTCAAGGCCTCCAGGGAGCTGAAGTTGGCTCAGGGAATTAAGGAAGGGGAGGAGGACTTTTTTAGATACGTGAGGGAGAAAAGAAAGTGCAGGGACCAAATACTGTGGATCAAGAAGGGTAGGGGTGGGTGGAAAAGGGTGCGGAACAAGCAGAAGCACTAAATTAATACTTGCTATGTGTCACACAGGAGAAGGCACTACACTGCTGACTGAGGGGTGGGTCGGAGATGACTGATGGAATGATCAAAAAGAGAGTAAAGTACTAGAGGGGCTGAAGACACTAAGAGTGGACAAGGCACCGGGCCCTGATGTCATTCATCCCAGGGTGCTGAGGGAGATGGCAGAGGTGCTGGCCAAATCAAACCAAACTTTATTTATAGAACGCTAGTCCAAAATTGATCTTAGCATTTTTCTTAAAAATAACAAAACAAGTTAAAATGATATAAAACAGAAGCATATTTCTAAAATCATCATCATAGCAGGAACTTAAATATCGGTGTAGACCATTTCAAATACATACGTTTTCAAGGCAGATTTAAAGGCCTTGAGGGATGGGCATTCCCTTACCCGATGAGGTAGAGAATTCCACAGGGTCAGAGCAGCAAACGCAAATGATCTAGCTCCCAAAATTTTCAAGCAGACCCTGGGAATCTCTAGCAATCCTTCACTGGCGGAACAGAAAGGGCCGAGGGGGCGGTAGGAACAGAGGAGCTCTTGCGAGTACCTCGGTCCCTGTCCATGAAGGGCCTTATATGTCAGTAATCTGACCTTGAAGGTAATCCTCCACCGCACCGGCAGCAGATGCAAGGCTCGGAGCACAGGTGTGACATGGTCAGATCTACGTAAACCTGTCAACAATCTGGCAGCCGCTTTCTGCACCAATTTCAGGTGAAGGAGGTCCACCCCCCCCCCCCGTAGCCCTAGGTGTGGTGCACTGCAGTAATCAAGGCACAAGATCACCAAGGCATGGACCAACGTCGGTAGATCATCAGGTGGTATCAGGTGCTTTATCCGGGCGACATTCCTCAGATGGTAAAATAAGGACTTGACAACAACTGCCACCTGAATCTTAAGTGTCAGCCCACTATCAAGCACGATGCCCAGATTTCGCACCCAGTCAGAGGTGAACAGCTGGTTGTCTCCGAGCCAAAGCCCGGATGGCTGCCTGGCCGACGATCCCTCCACCTGGCAACCTGGGTGCACAACCAACACCTCAGTTTTATCCAGATTAAGTCTAAGTCAGCTGGCACTCATCCAGTCCTGGAACTCAGAGAGACAGTTGTTAAATAATGAAACAGCATCACTTTGCCTGAGCACAAAGGATAGGTACAGTTGAGTATCATCTGCATAACAGTGAAAACTCAAGCCGTATCACCTAATAATGTCTCCCAATGGCAGCATATACACTGCAAACAACATAGGGGAAAGCACAGAGCCCTGCAGTACCCCACATGACAAGAGAAGAGGGGCGAGGAAAACACCACGGACTCCACTCTCTGTGTTCTGCCAGTGAGAAATGAATTGAACCACCTGAGGACTGTACCAGTCAGCCCACAGAAAAGCCGCAGCTGCTCTAGCAACAACCCATGATCCATGGTGTCAAATGCTGCAGAGAGCTCGAGGAAGACCAATATGGAACGGCTCCTCCAATCCCTCGCTATCAGGAGATCATTACGTACCTGAACCAGTGCAATCTCAGTACAATGTCTCATCCTGAAACCAGACTGCAGAGGATTGTAGATATCGTGGGTGATCAGATGGCCTTCGAGCTGCGACGCAACTGTCTTCTCAATAAGCTTGCCTACGAAAGGTAGGTTAGAGACAGGCCTGTAGTTTCCTTATAGACAGTCAGGGTCCAGAGAAGGTTTTTTCAGGAGGGGTGAACCACTACCTTCTTCAGCATGTCAGGAAACACCTCGGTCTCTAATGACCAAGTAACTATCTCAGCAAGGACCAGTCCAGTTGCCTCCATGCACCCCACTAGGATGCATGTCGGATCTGGGTCCACACTACAGTACGTCAGTCATAAGCCCTGGATCATCTTCCCAACATCATCAATCGCCAACTGGGCAAAGTCCGACCAGACCAGCTGGGTGCTAGTGATCTCACACCAATCTCCACTCTGTCCATTTAAGTGAGCTGCATTGATCTCTGACCTGATGGTTACAACCTTAGCTGCAAAAAAAAAAAAAAAAAAAAAAAAATCAAGCAAACTCCTCACACTTCTCCTGTGAAAAGGCTCTTTGATTCTGGAGACAGGCTAGATTGCACAGTATGGAAGAGATGGGCCGGTCAATTTTGCGCAGCTGCAATCTCCCCAGACAGGAATTTTGCCTTCTTACGGGAGACTGCAGATTAATATTCCTTATAATGGGATATCAGTCTAAGTTTATCATCATTCGGGCCCGATTTCTGCCAGCAACGCTCCAACCTTCTTCCCACTCTCCTCAGCTCCCTCAAAGTCCCATCAAACCACGGGGACTGCGGGTAAAGAGTGAGCAGGTGAAAAAGGACAGGAGCAATGGCATCCAGAGTGTCTCCCAATGCCTTATTACAGGCTTTTAACAGACTCTCTGGATCTCTGCTAACACTTGCACTACCCAAGAGGTCCAGAACTGCTATCAGACCATCTGAGGTCACTCCCTGTAAAGGGCGGTACCAAACAAATTCCATAGGAGCAGGTCTATTAGGGGGGGCTATGAAGCTGAACCCAACAGTGTGACGATCAGACCATGTGACGGGTTCCACCACCACATCCGAGATCTCCATCTCCAGCAGGAACACCAGATCCAGTGAGTGACCTTGTATGTGGGTCGCAGAGATAATCACCTGTGTGAGTCCCAACAAAACCATAAATTGGAGGAAGTCTTGTCCAAATTGCAAGAGTTCATCATTGACCTTGGCACTGAAGTCCCCCAGCACCAACCACCTGCGGGCCTCCAACACCATCTCGGCGATGAAGTCCACGACCTCTTGCAGGAACTCCTGCTCGCTACCAGGTGGATGGTAAATGAGAAGTATCCTGCAACCCACAGCTGCGCCCATGATACATTCAAAGGATCTAGTGGCCCCAACTGGCACATCTACCAGGCTCAGCTCCATTTTAAAACAAATGGCTACCCCCCCCCTACAATCCAACCACGGGCGGTATATCACGAGTACCTGGCCTATTCAACACCTCCCTGGACATGGGATGCATGCCACAGGGCTGGAGGATGGCTCATGTGGTGCCTATACACAAGTGCAGCCCACCAGATGAACCAGGCAACTACAGACCAGTCAGCCTCACTTCCATAGTGGGAAAACTCATGGAAGCGATATGGAGGAGGGGCTGTTGGCTTTTCTCAAGGTGAATGACCTACAGGATAGGCAGCAGCATGGATCCATGTCAGGAAAATCGTGTCAGACCAATCTAACAAGAGTGTTACTACTGGGTAACGAGGGAGCTGGACAAGAGCCACGCAGTGGATGTCCTATATTTGGACTTCAGCAAGGCCTTTGATTCAGTGCCTTACGGGAAACTGAAATCTGTGGAGGTGGGCGGGAAGCTGGTTAATTGGATTGTGAACTGGTTGGCAGGGAGGCAGCAATGGGTGGTGGGGGTACTCTCAGCACTGAGTCCAGTGATGAGTGGAGTGCAAGGCCCGGTGCTAGGCCTGGTGTTGTTTGGGCTTCTCATATCGGACATCTCGCATGGGGTTGAGAGCAGGATTAGTCTGTTCACAGACAATACTAAAATAGGGGCAGTACTGGACAAAGATGATGGGTGGAAACAACTACTGGGGGATCTGACCAAACTGGAGGAGTGGTCGGAGAGGTGGCAATTGTGATTTAATGTGAAGAACTGCAAGGTTATGCACTTCCAGGCCAAGAACCCAAAGAAGGAATATTGGCTGGCGGGGTGAGGCTGGGGGTCACGGAGGAGGAGAAGGACTTGAGCGTGTTGGTAATGGAAAACATGAACAACTCTGCTCAATGCAGGAAAGTTGCAGCAAAGGCTAAGAGGATGCTGGGGTGTATCACAAGGGGATTCTCATCCAGGCATAGGGAAGTGATCATGTCCCTCTACAGGTCATTGGTCAGGCCCCACTTGGAGTACTGTGTGCAGTACTAGCATCCGTATCTGAAGAAAGATGTTAGACTGCTAGAAGGGGTACAGCGTAGGGTGAAAATATGATAACGTGGGATGGAGGACAAGTCCTACGAGGACAGGCTAAGGGATCTGAGTTTGTACTCCGTGGAGGAGAGGAGGGATAAGGGGGATATGATTGAAACATTCAAGTATTTGAAAGGGATCAACAAAACTAGCACTGATGGGTGATTTAAGTTGAGGAAAGGAAGGCATATGAGAGGGCATGGGCTAAGATTGGTGGGGGGCAGTTTTCGGAGAGAGAGATGAGAAGACACTACTACATGGAAAGGGTGGTGCTGAAATGGAACGCCCTTTCTGAGGGGGTGATTTCAAGTAAGACGGTGGGTAGTTTTAAGAGGGAATGGGAAAGGACAAGGGGGAAGGTCTGGGGAAATAGGGTCGAGAATGACCTGGAGGTGAGAGGGGGGCAGAAGGGCAGGGCAGCTAAAATCTAGGGGTGCTAGTTTGCGCACTCGAGCAGACTCACTAGACCAAGGGGCCTGTTTCTGCTGGTAGATTCATATGTTCGTATGTACAGTTAAATGATCATGAACATCCACGATGACTCGAGAGAGCACAAGCACAAGTAACAGTAACGTGAATGAATGATTAGTGAATCACTGTGGTCTGTCACCGGCCCCGCCTGTGAGGTGACGACCATCAGTTACTTTACTCATAAAGATAAGAAGAAATATGATCATTACAATACATTACAAGACACTGCAGACATCGTGTTACACAGTGTTAATATAACAGACTTTGATGCTGGGCCTGGATGCTGCTGTTGGTCCCTTCCTCCCTCCCCCCCCCATTCCCAAATCTCAAAGTCCAAGCCCAATCATTGACAAACATGTTTTTTTTGTTGGTGGTGTTTATGAGTCTGGGAGGGACGTCACTCGCTCTGAAACCAGTACTGCATCATTTTCTCTTTCTGTTCCACACAGGGGTTGTATACAGACCCCCATGTCAGGGGAAGGGAATGGACAAGGATATGATAGAAAGCATTCTTAGGATGGCAGTGAAAGGGGAGATACTGTTGATGGGAGACCTGAATATGCCAGATGTTAACTGGAGCACATTTGCTGCAGCCACATCCAAGAGCAGGGCCATTCTTGATGCCCTACAGGTGGCATGTCTCAGACAGCTAGTTTTGGAACCTACTCATGAGGGAGCAATCTTAGACCTTGTACTCTCAAACTGGGACAGTAAGAGGATCTCAGATTTAGAAGTGGGTAGCCATCTGGGAACAAATGACCACCAAACAGCATGGTTCATGCTGAATTCAGCTACAGAGTCAAGCCATACAAAAGTGAGGGTATTGGATTTCAGGAGGGCTGACTTTGGCAAGATGGGAGAGTGCCTTGGAAAAGCACGAGCAAACAGGCTAGAAGGAGGGGTGCAGCAACAATGGGGAAACATCAAAACTGCCATCATAGAGGCAACAAGCCATTGTGTGAAGCAAATAAATCAAAATGAAAGAAAAAGCCATTATGGTCCTCAAAAGAGGTGGCAGGGAAGGTCAGGGAGAAAAAGATAGCATTCAGGAAGTATAAGGAAATACAGAAGGAGCAGGACAGAGAGCTGTACCAGTTAAGGCAGAAGGAAGCTGGGAGGGAAGTCAGAATAGCAAAGGTCCAAACTGAGGAAAAGATAGCCAACTCGGTTAAGAAGGGGGATAAAACCTTTTATAGGTACATCAGGGAGTGTAGAAAGACAAAGGGAGGGATAGTGAGGCTGAACAGAATAGACGGTGGGTGGGCAGAGAGGGACAGTGAAAAAGCAGGGATGCTGAACAAATATTTCTGCTCAGTATTCACAAAAGAGGAGGAGGGGGGAAGTACCTAATCCAATTAACAGAAGCACTCTGGATGGGGGGGTGATCCCAATCCTCTCACCGAAGTAAGGGTTCTGTAAGAACTCCTAAAACTGAAGGTGGACAAAGCAATGGGGCCTGACAGAATTCACCCCAGAATTCTAAAAGAACTAGTGAAACCACTGACTACCCTTTTTGACAAATCATGGGAGGATGGTGTGGTACCTGAGGACTGGAGGAAGGCGGATGTGATTCCCCTTCACAAAAGTGGGACCAAGACAGAGGCAGAAAACTATAGACCTGTCAGTTTGACCTCTGTGATAGGGAAAGTGATGGAATAACTTCTGAAGGAAAGAACTGTTGAGTACCTAGAGGCCAGTGGGGCACAGGACCCAAGGCAGCATGGATTCACAGCGGGAAGGTCATGTCAGACGAATCTAATTGATTTCTTTGACTGGGTGACCAAAGTAGTAGACCAGGGAAGGGCTGTGGACATGGCCTACCTAGACATTAGCAAGGCATGTGACACAGTTCCACACAAAAGATTAATAGTCAAATTAACCAGCCTGGGAGTGGGACCAAGGTTGGTAGCCTGGGTAAAACATTGGCTGGACAACAGGACACAGAAGGTAATTGTAAATGAAGTCCACTCTAAAGAAAGAGAGATTAATAGTGGGGTACAGCAGGGTTCAGTACCGGGTCCAGTCCTTTTTAATGTATTTATAAGTGACATTGCAGAAGGACTGGAAGGAAAAGTATGCATCTTTGCAGATGACACAAAAATCTGCAACAGAGTTGATACACAAGGAGGCATGGAAAGGATGAGAAGGAAATTGGCAAGGTTGGAGGAATGGTCAGAAGTATGGCAGCTTGGATTTAATGCAAAGAAGTGCAAAATAATGCACCCGGGAAACAAAAAACCAGGGTAACATTACACAATGGGGGGAGGCAGTAACAACAACAAAAATGGAAAGGGACCTGGGGGTAATCACATCAGATGACCTTAAGGTTAGCAAGCAATGTGAGAAGGCAGTAGGGAGGGCTGGGGGGATACTGAGATGTACAAGGAGAGGCATCACCAGCAGAAAACAGGAAGTTGTTATCCCTCTGTACAGACAGTTGGTGAGACCCCATCTGGAGTACTGCATCCAGTTCTGGAGACCCCATCTCTGCAAGGACATAGACAGGATAGAGGCAGTCCAGAAGAGGGCACCTAAAATGGTGCAGGGTCTGCAAAAGAAGCCATACGAGGAGAGACTAAAGGAGCTTAATATGTATACCCTTGAGGAGGGGGGGGGAGAGGGGATGATAGAAACTTTTAAGTACCTCAGTGGAATCAACAAAGTCCAAGAGTGTAGCATCTTTCAGAAAGAGAGATGTGCAAGAACAAGGGGACACAACCTGAAGATAGAGGGGGGTGGTTCAGGGGCAATGTGAGGAAGTACTTTTTCACAGAGAGGGTGGTGGACGCATGGAATAGCCTTCCTGAGGAGGTTGTGGGGTCTAAAACTGTGAGATAATTCAAGAATGCATGGGACAGAAGAAAAAATTACTCACCTTAGTAATTATGTTTCTTCTAGTGGAGTCTTGCTGTATTCTGACAATTGCAGTTAGCCCCAGCCTTTAAACTGCCCCGGAGACAAAGGGTTAACTTTTCTATGCATGGCATAGAATGTTCATCTCGAGCTCGGCTGAAGCCTCTGCCTGTTGTTATTCGAACTGTAACCATCAGATCTTTACGAGCAAAACTCACTAGGTGTTCTGTGTGGAAACTGTAAAATTTTTAACTAGCCAACTGGCAGAAAAATAATGTTTTGGGTCCTCAAAGGAAGACTCAAGTCAGGAAGCCCAAAAGCAAAAACCAATCAAATGAAATAACATTCCACCCAAAGAAAAAAGTGGGTATAAAAAAGGTGGCACCTCTAGGGTGCCAACATCATCTCTCACCCAAATCCCAAAATCTAGGTTCTGAGGAGGGAGGCGGGAAGTCAGAACACAGCAAGACTCCCCTAGAAGAAACATAATTACTAAGGTGAGTAATTTTTTTCTTCGAACAACATGAAGTCTTGCTGTATTCTGACAACTGCAGACTACCAAGCAGTACCTCCACGGAGGAGGGACAGAACCTACTTTGGAAATAGGCTCTGAAGTACTGCTGTACCAAACCGAGCATTACTCCTAGCCTGGATATCCAGAGAGTAATGTTTGGTAAAAGTATGGACTGTTTTCCAGGTGGCTGCTTGACAAATTTCAAGAGAGGGATATCCCTGGCAGCAGCCAGGGAAGCAGCTGTACCTCTCATGGTATGAGCCCTCAGGCCTGAGGGTGGAGTTTTACCCAGTTTTTCATAGCAGAATTGTATACAAGAAACAATGAGGCCCAGGAGGCGCAGGAAGTCCTGGGCAGGGCGCGATTGCCCAACCTGAAATGATTGGGCAAAGGAGGAAAGAACCTTGGTCCTGTCTGCCAGGAGCTGTGCTCTGGCTCGTAGAGAGTCGAGCTCTGCCCTGATGAATTGTATCACCTGCTTTGGCACGAGTTCCGACTTGGCCTCGTTGATGAGGAGGCCAACCTGAGAGCAAACCTGGAGGGCCAGATCTCTGGACCGCTCCACCTCCGCTCTGGAGGGGGCAGCAATCAGCCAGTCATCCAGGCAGGGGGTACACCCGGACCCTTCAACACCACAGGAATGCTGTCACCACTGCCATGCATTTGATGAAGACCCTGGGAGCTAGAGAAAGGCCGAAGGGCATGGCCCGGAACTGGTAAAGGGATCCCTCCACTCTGGACGGAGGAATCTTTGTGGATGGACTGATTGGGATGAAAGAACGCGCCCTGAAGGTCCAGAGAACAGAACCACATGCCCTGCTCCAAGGATGGGATTATCTGAGCCAGAGTGACCATCCTGAAGGTCCAAGACCTTAGGAACTTGTTCAGGTCGTGCAGGTCGAGAATGGGGTGCCAGCCCCCTGTCCGTTTTGGGACCAGGAAGTACCTGGACACAAACCCCGGGTATGGAGGAGCATCCGCCACCTTCCTGATCACCTCTTTTTCGAGAAGCAGGGCAATAATGGCTCGGCGAGCTAACAACGAGGCTGCGGTCCCGGTAGCCCCCCGAGGGGCGACGGCTCGGAAGGGTGGGGCCTGCTCAAACTCCAGGGGCAGGCCATTTCCTACCACCTCCAAAACCCAATGGTCCATGGTGATAACGGACCAAGCGGAAAGGAAGTGGCGGAGCCATCCCCCCACGGGGGGAACCCGGGGCGGGGGGAGTGACAAGGCTGGGGGCGACACCCCTCAACCCGTCACTGGGCAGGCTTAGAGGAGGGACCGGCCGAGGGACCTCCTGGGCCTTTACCTCCCTGCTTCCTGTTGGAGGAAGCCACGGGCTTGGGTTTGGGATGCCAAGCACGAGCCTGCTGGCCCTGGTGCTGGTGCTGTTGGGTCGGACATGCGCAGGCGCAGAAGGACGAAAGGACTTGTGCTGCTGCTGTCGGCGGCCTTTGTCCTTCTGGGCAGAGGTGACAGAGTCCAGAGTGGCATTGGACTTTTCGATCCGCGGGAGGTGACCTTCCACTCCAGGGCCGAAGAGGTCGGTGCCCAAGAAGGGGACATCTGCCAGTTTGTGCTGGGTATCCGCCGTGAACGTGGATATCCTCAACCATGCTCTGCGGAGCATGGCCACCGCGGCCGCAACCGATCTGGCACAGAAGTCTCCGATGTCCAGAGCCGTTTGGAGCTGCTGCTTAGCCACTGCCCTACCCAGGTCCCGTACCTGCCGGACCGTGGTCTGCTGGTCAGCCGGGAAATGAGGGATCACCTCATCCAGGGAGCCCATGAGGGCGTGGGAGAAGTCTGCCATCAGCACGGCAGAGCTGGCCTGGCGGAGGCCAAGGGAGGATGCAGCGTACACCTTGCGCCCGGCATAGTCCAACTTTTTGGACTCCTTGTCAGGGAGCTTGTCCACATCCCTAGCGTTCCCGGAAAGACGGAAAATGCTGTCGGTGACCAACCCCTCGGGAGAGGGGTCTTCTGAAAAACCAGGCAAAGAGCCGGTAGGGACCGCATAATTCCTGGCCATCCTGGCCAAAGGCACAGGACAGGAAGCAGGCGGCTGCCAGAGCTCCAAGGCTGGGCCAACAATGGCTTCCAGCCACGGAAAAGGCCTCCATGGGAAATCCCCTCGGTCCAGTATCTCCGGTCAGGGATACTTGGCCCACTGGATCGGCCGGAGCTGCATCCCGGTGGACTCGAGATAGTCAAGCAAACCCATGAAGGACGAGTGGCTTTCGCCCATCGACTGGCCCCCAGAGGACTCCAGGTCAATGGGTCTGGAGAACAGGGAGGAGTCGTCGTCAGACTTCGAGGAGTCCGCGAAGAGCTGCCTGGGGTCTGAGCCACCCTCCACCTGCCGAGGACGGTCGGGAGTGAGGGTGACCGACAACCTGTAGGGCAGGCCCTGATCCGAACGACAGTCCTTGGTCGGCGCCTCCGATTTCGGTTGTGGAGGCGGAGGTTCCACCACAATCGGTGGGGCAGCTGGTTTCGGCCAAACAACCAGCCCAGGCTTGGGCACTTCAGCTACGGCGAGGGGTTGTTTCAGCCGCCCGGGTGACAGCCACTTGATGGTCAGGGAAGGCGATGGCGTCGGCTTGTTCCCAGACAGAAATAACTGCTGCCACATCAGGTCCTCGTAGCGTCGACGCAACTTGTGCCGAAGCCTCTCCATTTCCAAGGAGGAAGACGAGGACGAGCGGCGGCGGCGCTTACTTCGGTGCCGAGACCGCTGATGGCGGGATCAGCTGTACTGAGACAATGTCCGAGACCAAGATCCTCGGCGTTTCTGAGGACGGGTCTGGGAAGGGGTGGGGGACACCCACTCTTCCCTTGGCTCGGAAGCCTTAACCGGGGACTGCGGCACCGGAAACGCAGGCAAGTCCTCAGTCTCCACCAGGGGAACTGGTGAAGAAGGGTTGTCGTCTTCACCAGTTGACAGCCCGTCCGACGGGTTGAGAAAAAACTCGACCGCGTCGACGGGAGTCTCGGCCTGCTGACCTGACGGGGACACCGTGAAGCCAGCAGCCTTAGCCGCAACTTCGACTGAAGCCAAGTGTTGACTGTCCGGGGAAGGGGACCTCTCCCGCTCCCATGAACGCCAACGATGGGACTTACCCTTTGAGTCCTTCTTTTTGGACCGAGAGGAATGTCCCGATGGCCCCTCTCCCTTCGTGGAAAGGGACTGGCAAAGCCTCCTGAAAGAAGCTGAATACGCAGGCACCCAAAGAGAGCGTAGATAAATGCTGTGATCGAGAAAGAGGATGATGCGGCCTGTGCCGCCTCCTCCTCAAGGGCGATCATCTGCTCGAGTTGCTCGCCAAGCCAGCCGGCGTGGTAACCGCCCAATGGGCCTCCTTCGACTTAACCGGCGGGTAGCGCTTCTAGGGGTGCCTAAGCTGTAACCGGGCAGCTCAGTCTTCCAGGACGTTGGCCGAAAACGAATGGCATAACTCACAGGCCTGCGGGTCATGTTCTAGGCCGAGGCAGTAGATGCACATGGAGTGCGGGTCCGTCCTGGACATCTTCTGCCCACAAGGGCACCGCCGAAATCCAGGAGTCGATTTGTCCATCGCAGCCGCGAGGGAGAAATTAGACCGAAGTCTTGAAAATTTTAAAATAAGTTTCAGGCGAACCAAAGAATTAGGATCCAGTCTACACGCAGAGCGTTAAGGAGGGAACCTGATCTTCCAAGCAGTAAGGAAGATCTGGCGTCATGGGGTGGAGCCGAGAGTTTTACCACCTGGGTGGGTGGGAGGAGCCAGCTTGAAGACCTTCCGGCAAGATTTAAAGCAGCAAGGAACCTGCCTGACAGTGTGGATGAACAACATATCCATGTCCCTAGAACCTGTTTTTCTAGGGGCGTGGATATGTTGTTCAGCCACACTTTTTGGCACACTCCTAGCTGTTCTCCAGGAGGAGGGAGGCAAGGCACACACCCCCTATTTTGGGAAACAGAGACTGAAGAACTGAGGCCCCAAAACCAGCATCCCGGTGTGACTCAAGGTCGATGTGGTAATGGGTGATGAAGGTGTTTGCTGTCTTCCAGGTGGCAGCCCAACAGATTTCCTGGATAGCGATGTCCCTGGAAGCAGCCACCGACGCAGCAGTATGGTGGGTAGAATGAGCTCTTATCCCTGTGGGAGGCTCCTTGCCTGCCAACCTATAGCAGAGATCAATGCAAGATGTAATCCATCTTGTGATCATCCACTTTGCTGCAGGTCTGCCAGAAGTGGCTTCAGCGTAGGTGACAAACAGCTGGCGAACCTCACCCCGAATTTCCGCTGTCCTCTCCTTATAATAGGAGAGAGCTCATCTCAGGTTCAGAGTATGGAGCCTGTACTCGACATCCGAGGTGTAGTTCAGGTATAACACAGACAGAGTCACACACATTTTATTGCTTTATTTTTCTCTGATTCACATTGCTGTTGCTGGGTATACCTTCTGCTGCATTATTACAAGGTGTGCCTACAGGTGTGTGCTAACAGATTACTGCTGTAATCTTCTGATTCAAGTCGTCTTTTGCAAGGTATATCTTCTGTTACTGTTTTATTTTTCCTCTGTAGCAAAGTGTTTCTTACAGGGTATATGTTCTGTGAAATTATTACAGGTGGTGGTTAAATTTTTGTGACTTTTTATCATTAGGCTTACCAAAATTACTGTTTGCCCTATTTTATTTCTTTTTTGCTGAAAAGGTTTTTTTGTCTCAGAGGTGTTGCATTCTCTCTCATTGAAGACAGGGAGAGTGAGAAAGCAGCCACAGCTTCCTTGAATCAAGGAGGTTATTTTGTAGACTACACTGAACTGAATTATTACTTTTTGGACCTGTGTAAGTAACTTGTATTGATTCTGTTTTTGGGGTGGACTTTTCTTGGTTTTAACTTTAATTTACCTGGGAGGAACTGTAGCTGGGAGATATTTGCAGTCAGTTGTGACCAGACCTGTTACTTAGCCTTTTTGAAATATGTGTCTGAAAGGAAGGAAAGCACTCTCCGGAGTGGAGGGTAAGAGTTGTAGGTGATTGTTTTTGGACAGCGTAGGTTTACTTCCACCCACCCTTCCCCTCACCCCACCCAAGCGCATAACTGCCTTTATAGCAGGGGCTCTGACATCACTTCCTCAAAACTGCTAACAGCATACACCTGTTCATATCCTTGAAGGCACAGCACACTGAATAGGGGGTAGAGACACTCAAGCTTGCACACACTAAAACAAGAACAAAAAAACAAAAAAGCATCTGTAACTGAAAGGGACACAGACATGTGGGGAGTGGTGCTATGCACTGGCTGTGGAGCAGCAATCTTCCAGGAGACATTCTGGAAACTACATTGCTGCCCTATTTGCAGGCACCTCTCTGGTCTGAGGGAGGAGGTTGTTCGTCTCCATGCTGACCTGACAAGGAGTCGGGAAACTTGCTCCCCCACCCAGGGACCACCCAGGCCACTGCCACTACCTCAGAGGTTGCCAAGAAAGAGGAGTGGTTGGACCACAGTGGGCTCGGGGAGGGTGAGGGTGGTGGAACAGAGGCGCATCCCTCCAGTTGTGCCTCTCCACAATTCATTTGCCACTCTGGTGAAGCATGGTTCCTCTATGGAGGCACCTGCAGTGGAGACCAAGGAGGAAGCTGGGAACTGCCACAATGGAGACCCACAGGAGGGTGGCCCAGGACCCCACAGGGAAAGGAAACAACTTCTGGTGGGGGACTCAGTTGTTAGTGGGGTAGAACTGGGGGAGGGAGGGGAAAGGGAGGTAAGGTGCCTGCCCAGTGCCAAGGCAAGGAGAGACAGGAAACGAATCCTCAGGATCGTAGGAGCAGCGGCAAAGGGAAGGGAGCTGGATGTCATTATCCACCTAGGGACGAATTACCTGGCTGAGAATGGGATCAGAGCAGTGCAACAGGAGTTTGTGGAGGTAGGAAGGGGCCTTAGACAAGCAGCACACATGGTAACTTTCTCGGAAGCGCTACCTTTCTATGGCATGGATGAGGCTAGGGCACTCCGCACCATGGGATTCAATGACTGGTTGAAAAGCTGGTGCAGAGCTCAGGGATTTGGCTTCACTGGGGACTGGGACGCCACCTGGAGGGATGCAGGCCTATACAGGTGCGATGGTCTGCATCTATCCTCGAGGGGAACCAGGATCCTAGGTGATAGGTTTAAATGCTTCAGTGGCAAGCATTTAAACTAGCCAAGGGGGGAGGCACTGAAGAGGAGAAGGGAAATCCTAGCCCCCCCTCCCAAAAAAAAAAATCAGGGTAATTAGTGAGGTAAACACCAAAATAGAGCAGTCGATAGGGAGAAGAGCAGGGGTAAATGGAGAAAAAAACAAAGGCAGTAGGGACAGGGATGGGGCAAAAAGAAAAGCCATAAAAAAATGGAGGATAATGAGTACCAATGTCCGTAGCCTAGGTAAAAAGCTCCCTGAAATGGTGGCCTTGATGGAAGAGGGATGCCTGGATATTGTGGCAGTCACAGTAACATGGTACACAAAGAACCATGACTGGGATGTCAACATACCAGGGTACACAATCTACAGGAGGGACAGGGAGGGAAGAGGAGGAGGAGAAGTAGCTCTCTATGTAAGGGAAGGGAAGGGATAAAAGCAACAGAACTAAAGGGTAAACAGGGAGGAGAGGAGGCACTGTGGGTCACCCTGGAGACTGGAAATGGCTCCACAATCCGCACAGGGGTTGTATACAGACCCCCATCTCTGGGGGAGGAAATGGATAAGGAAATGATAAAAGGCATCCTTGGGATGGCAGAGAAAGGGGAGATATTGCTGATGGGGGACCTGAATATGCCAGATGTTGACTGGAGCACCTTTGCTGCAGCCACATCCAAGAGCAGGGCCATTCTCAATGCCCTACAGGGGGCATGCCTCAGACAGCTAGTTTTGGAACACACTTGGGACAGAGCAATCTTAGACCTGGTACTCTCAAATGGGGATGGAGAGAGGATCTCCGATCTTGAAGTGGGTAGCCATCTGGGAACAAGCGATCACCAGTGTGGTTCACAATAAACTTAGCTGTAGAGTCAAGCCACACAAAAGTGAAGGTACTGGACTTCAGGAGGGCTGATTTTGACAAAATGGGAGAGTGCCTCAGAAAAGCACTAGCAAACAGGCAAGAAGGTGGGGTGGAGCAACAATGGGGAAACATCAAAACCGCCATCACAGAGGCAACAAGTCTGTGTGTGAAGCAAATAAACAAATCAAAACAAAAGAAAAAAAAAACACAATGGTTCTCAAAAGAAGTGGCGGGTAAGGTAAGGGAAAAAAAAGATAGCATTCAGGAAGTATAAGGAAACACAGAAGGAGCAGGACAGAGAACTGTACCAGTTAAAGAGGAAGGAAGCGGGTAAGGCAGTCAGAATAGCAAAGGCCCAAACTGAGGAAAAGATAGCCAACTCGGTTAAGAAGGGGGATAAAACCTTTTATAGGTATATTAGGGAGCAAAGAAAGACTAAGACAGGGATACTGAGGCTGAACAAAGAGGAAGGTGGTTGGGCAGAGAGCGACAGTGAAAAAGCAGGGATGCTGAACGAATACTTCTGCTCAGTATTCACAATAGAAAAGCAGGGGGAAATACCTAATCCGGTCAATAGAAGCACTCTGGATAGGGAGGTTGATATGAGTCCTTTCACAGAAGAAAGGGTTCTGAAATAACTCTTAAAACTGAAGGTGGATAAAGCAATGGGGCCTGATGGGATTCACCCCAGAATTTTAAAAGAACTAGTAACACCACTGACTACCCTTTTTAATAAATCATGGGAGGATGGGGTGGTACCTGAGGACTGGAGGAGGGTGGATGTGATTCCCCTTCACAAAAGTGGGAGCAAGACAGAGGCAGGAAACTACAGACCTGTCAGTTTGACCTCAGTGGTAGGGAAAATGATGGAATCACTTATGAAAGAAAGAATTGTTGAGTACCTAGAGGCCAGTGGGGCACATGACCCAAGCCAGCATGGATTCACAGCGGGAAGGTCATGTCAGACAAATCTAATTGATTTCTTTGACTGGGTGACCAAAGTAGTGGACCAGGGAGGGGCTGTGGACATGGCCTACCTAGACTTTAGCAATGCATTTGACACAGTCCTGCACAAAAGATTAATAAAAAAATCAGCCAGCCTGGAAGTGGGTCCTAAGGTAGTAGCCTGGGTAAAACACTGGCTGGACAACAGGACACAGCGGGTAACAGTAAATGGAGTCCACAGTGAAGAAAGGAGGGTTACTACTGGGGTACCGCAGGGTTCAATACTGGGGCTGGTCCTTTTTAATGTCTTTATAAGTGACACTGCAGAGGGACTGGAAGGGAAAGTATGTCTCTTTGCAGATGACACAAAGATCTGCGACAGGGCTGATACACAAGGTGGCGTGGAAAGGATGAAATGGGACTTGGCAAGGTTGGAGGAATGGTCAAATGTATTGCAGCTTAGATTCAATGCAAAGAAGTGCAAAGTAATGCACCTGGGAAACAAAAACCCAGGGGAAGAGTACACATTGGGGGGTGAGATACTGACAACAACAAAAATGGAACGGGACCTGGGGGTAGTCATATCAGACAACCTAAAGGTGGACCAGCAATGTGGAGAAGGCAGTAAGGAGGGCTGGGGGATACTGGGATGCATAGGAGAGACATCACCACTAGAAAACAGGAAGTTGTTGGCCCTCTGTACAGACAGTTGGTAAGACCACATCTGTAGTACTGTGTACAGTTCTGGAGACGCCATTTCAGCAAAAACATAGACAGAGTGGAGGCTGTCCAGAGGAGGGCAACCAAAATGATGCAGGGTCTGCATCAGAAGACATATGAAGAAAGACTAAAGGAACTAAAGATGTATAGCCTCGAGGAAAGGGGGGGGCATGATAGAAACTTTCAAATACCTCAAGGAAATCAACAAAGTCCAAGAGGGTAGCATCTTTCAGAAAAAGAGATGTGCAAAAAGAAGAGGGCACAATTTGAAGATAGAGGGTGGACGGCTCAGAGGTAATGTGAGGAAGTATTTATTCACAGAGAGGGTTGTGAATACATGGAACAGCCTTCCTGAGGAGGTCGTAGAGTCAAAAACAGTGGGGGAATTCAAGAATGCATGGGACAGACATAAAGCAATTCTAGTGGGGGGTAGGAGGAAGTAGGCTGTTGGGTTAACTAGGATCTGCAGCTTATCCGTTAGGTAGGGAAATGGGCAGACTAGGTGGGCCAAGCAGTCCTTATCTGCCATCAAATTCTATTTTTCTATGTTAACACCTGGTTAAGGTGAAACTCTGGCACCACTTTTGGGAGGAATTTTGGGTGGGGGTACAGGGCAACCTTGTCCCTGTGGAGGACCAGATAAGGGGAGTCCACCGAGAGCACCTGGAGCTCCCCTATCCTTCTGGCAGATGTGACAGCCACCAGGAAAGCCATCTTTCAAAAGTGTGACATCTCACACTTGTGCATCGGTTCAAATGGCTTGCCCATGAGGTTTGCCAAGACCAACAGTAAATCCCACAGAGGTGGAGGTTCACACACTGGAGGAAATATGTGATCAAGGACTTTGAAAAGGTACCAGACAACCTTCTCTTGTGCCACTGTCTGCTGGCCAGCCCGAGCGCGGTAAGCAGAGATGACTGCCAGGTGCACCTTAAGGGTCGAAGACCGAAGACCTACTTTGGACAGAGACCAATGGTAGTCTAAAATGCTAGCCACAGTACAGGACAGAGTCCAGGCCCTTGGCCTGACACCAAATGGAAAATCTTTTCCATTTGAAGGCACAGCACTTTCTGGTCGGCTCCTTTCTGGATGCTTCCACTACTGTGAGTACATCCTCAGAGAGACCCAAAGCCTGGAACTTTAGCCACTCAGGTACCAGGCTGTCAGGTGCAGGGATTGAAGGTCCAGATGGAGGACCTTCCCCTGACTGACAGAAATCAGGTCCCGGCATGCTGGAAGACTCCTCTGGAGCCTGTTGCTGAGGAGATCTGGATACCAGAACCGGTGTGGCCAGTCTGGGGCTACCAGGATCACTTGCGCCTTGTCCCTCCTCACCTTGAGGAGCACCCTGAATCAAGGTAAATGGAGGAAGGTGTAGAAGAGGCCTAGGGTCCACAGCCTCGAGAAGGCATCCCCTGCAGCGATCCCCACTGGGGCGGCATGAAACAGCCTCAGCTTGGTGTTTCCCCTGGAGGCAGGTCCACCATCGGTTTGCCCCAGTGGGAGAACAGGCTATAAGCTACGTCTGGATGGAGACACCACTCATGGAATGTCTCGCCTATGCAGCCGAGGGCATCCGCCAGATGATTTGAGGCTCCTGCCACATGGATGTCTAGGAGATCCGCCTCTAGTTGGTTCACGAGTGTCCAGACGCGGAGTACTTCCCTGCACAGCAGCCGGGAGTGCATGCCACTCTGCTTGTTGAGGTAGTACATGGTCGTGGTATTGTCTACCTGGACTTGAACCACTTGACCCCGGAGCTGCTGCGTGAATGCTGTCAGTGCCAGTCTGACCACTCTGAGCTCCAACCGGTTGACGTGGCAATGGGACTCCTCGGGGTTCCAGAACCCGTGGGCCCTGCTGTCCCCATGTGGGCTCCCCAGCCCATGAGAGAGGCATCGATCGTGAGGATGACCGTCGGCTCGGGGCGAACTAACAGCATCCCTTTCTGCAACCGGTCTAGGATGGTCCACCACTGGACAGTGTCCCACATCTTCTGGGTCACAGTGATAGGCTGGTTGAAATGACCTAGGCGCTTAGTCCACTGGGCAGCCAGCTCCTACTGAAGGGGACGCATATACCACTTGGCCCAACGGACCACAGTGGTAAAGGCTATCATGTAACCCAGAAGGTGCAGAAAGTCCTGGGCAGGATGCAATTGCCCAACCAGAAACGACTGGGCAAAGGAGGAGTGAACCTCTGCCCTGTCCGCCAGGAACTGAGCTCTGGCTCGGCGAGAGTCGAGCTCTGCCCTGATGAAGCACATCACCTGAGAAGGCACAAGCTCCAACTTGGTCTCGTTGATCAGGAGGCCAGGTTGACAGCAGGTCTGGAGGGCCAGGGTCCCTGGACCTCTCCACCTCTTGCTGGGTGGAACCTGCCAAGAGCCAATCGTCGAGGTAAGGGTATACCCTGACCCCTCAACACCTCAGAGGGACTGCCACCACTGCCATTCATTTGGTGAAGACCTGTGGGACTGACAACAGGCTGAAGGGCATGGCTCAGAACTCGTAAAGGGTTCCCTCTGCTCTGAAGCAGAGGAACCGCTGATGAGATGGACTGATCGGGATGTGAAAGAACGTGTCCTGAAGATCCAGTGAGCAGAACCAGGGATGGTATGATCTGGTACAGAGTTACCATCCAAAAGGTGCACGGCCTGAGATACCAATTCTGGTCATACAGATCTAGAATGGGGCACCAGCCCATCCGCTTCGGGACCAAGAAGTACCTGGAAACGAAGCCTCGGTTGACTGGAGGATCTGCCACTCAGACCACTGCCTCCTTGAGGAGGAGCTGAGCTATGTCGTCTCTCAGAGCCAACTGAGTGTTGGCTGATACTCTCTCCTCCCGTGGGGTGCAGGCTCAGCTGGGTGGGTACTGCTTGAATTCCAGAGGCAGACCCTGGCCGACCACTTCTATGACCCACCTGTCTGTGGTAACAGTGGACCAGGAGGAAAGAAAGCGTTGGAGCCGACCCTCCACAGGAGGACCCAGAGCTGGCATGATGGGAATAGGGGTGTCCACCCCATCCTGTCACTGGGCAGGCTTGGAGGAAGAGGGTCCATGGCCTGAACCCCAATCTCCTCTGCGGGCCTGGGGAGGTCCTGGCATGGGCCGGGGGCGCCAAGCCTGTGACTGCTGACACTGTCCTCCCTGAAAGGAGGACTGCTGGGCTGCAGAAGCAGAGTGTTGAAAAGGCTTCTTCTGCTGCTGCTGCTTCTTAGGACCAGAAGCACTTTGAGCAGAAGTAGCCAACACCAAGGTGACATTGGACTGTTCGATTCGCTGAAGGTGACCATCCACACCCGGACCGAAGAGACTGGTGCCCAGGAAGGGAACATCAGCAAATTTGCGCTGGGTATCCGCTGTGAAGGTGAAAAGCCTCAGCCAAGCCCTGCAGCGTGAGGCAACTGCGGCTGCCACCGAATGGGCGCATGAGTCCCCAGTGTCCAGAGCCATCTGAAGCTGCTTCTTGGCAACGGCACAGCCTTGGTCCTGGACCAGCTTGACCGTAGTCTGAAGTTCCACGGGGAGATGTGGGAGAACTTCATTCAAGGACCCTAGAAGGGCATAGGAGAAGTGCGCCATGATGAAGTCCGAGCTTGCCTGACGAAGGCCTAAAGAGGAGGCCGCATAAACCTTCCTAGCAGAGTGGTCCAGTTTCTTGGACTCCTTGTCAGGGGGTCTATTGGTGTCAGCAGAACTGCCTGTACGTCTGAATACAGAGACGATCACAAGGCTATCGGCCGAGGGATGTTCTGTGAACCCCAAGAGGGACACCATGGGCACTGCATACCTGAAGACCATCCAGGTAGACAGCGCTGGGCAAGAGCCGGGCCAATAATGGTTTCGGCCACAGAAAAGGCTTCTGTCGGGGTATCCCGCCCCCTTGAGAATGTCAGTGAGAGGGTACTCCGCCCATTTCTGGACTGGTTCCAGGGGCATCACTGTGGATTCACAGATAAGGCGGAAAATCCCTTGAAAGGATGAAGGACTTCCTCCATCGACAGATCACCGGCCGACTCGTCATCCCGCAGGTGAGAATGAAGGTCGTTATCATCTGAATCCGAGGTATCCAGGTATACTGGTCAGCCGCCAAGGTCACCCTGAACGTGCCTGCGGCGATCAGGCATGAGGGTGACCGAGATCCTGTGAGGAAGACCCGGTGTTGACCGAGCTTCCTTCGTAGGAGCCCGTCTCAAAGGCTATTTAGGCGGCGGCTCCACCACAATCAGTGGAGAGACTGATATCGGCCAAACTGGAGTGGGTTTAGATGGCTCCGCGGGCAGGAGAACTGATTTCACCAGTTCCAAAGGAGTCGGTTTCAGCCTAGGAGGCGAAGGCCAAGTAATGGCTGGAGTAGAGACCGTGGTCGGCTTCTGCCCGGACAGGATCAGCTGCTGCCACATGAGATCCTCGTAGCATCAGCGGAGCTTCCGCCGAAGCCTCTCCTCATCTGCGGAGGACAAGGATGACCGATGGCATCGCCTCTTTTTGGAGCACTTGTATACCTTCCTCGACCGCGAGATCTTGACCTGGATTGGACTGGACGAGTCAGTCGCCCGGGAGACACCGGTGGGACCAGTTTCTCGATGGGATCCCCAGCTGGCTGGGTTTCATTGTTGGGAAAAGACAGGACTGGGGTCCTATTGAGAGAGTCATCGAACGAAATGGGCATCAACAGATTGATGGGATCGAGAACAATCTCAACCTCATCGATCGAGACCTCGGTCCACTGGCCAAATGGCAAGGCCAAGGAGCCTGCGGCCAAGAAGGCAATTTCGACCGAAGTCGATACTGCCAGCTCCTGGGACCAAGATCGCTCATGATCCCAACAGTTTCTTCGCTGAGAAGAAGACGGATTCGGATCCTTATCCCTCCTACGGAACCAAAAGGAGTGAGAGCCTGCAGGTCCCTCACCCTTAGTGGGGAAGAGAGTGGCACAAATCTCGGAAGGAACCCGAAAAGGTAGAACCCAAGTTGAGAGGAACGAAAAATGACCAAAAGGAAGACTCTGCGGCCCGTGTTACTTCTTCTTCGAAGGCCTGCATTCGCTCCAGCAGTTCGGCGGATCCCGCAGCCGCAGAGACCGCCCACCGGGCCTCTTTAGATTTCACCAGAGGATTCAGTTTTTCGAGCCTGCCCAATTTGGAGGCATATGAAAGTCGATCGCTGAGGCTGTTCAGGTGAAAAGCGTAGACATTGCAAGTCTTGGTGTGCCATTTACACCCAGATAGTAAACACACACGGCGCGCATCAGTGCGCAATATTTTTAGCCGCACGGGCACCGGCGAAATCCGAGGGAAGATTTATCTCCCATGATGGAACAATGAGAATCACTGTCGCTAACTCGAATGAGTCGAAGTTTCGGAATAACCGAAGGTTTTGAAGCCAGGGCCTATAAAACGTGAGAGCAAAGAGGAAGCAACCTGAATCTTCCAGCGGAAAGGAAGATCTGGCTTCATGGGGTGGAGCCGAGGGCCATACCACCTGGATGGGTGGGAGGCCAGCCAGAAGACCTTCCAGCGATCCTTAAAGGGGGAAGGGACATGCTAAGAAGTGTGGATGAACAACATGTACACGTCCCTAGAAAGTTAAAGTTTGATTCAAATGAAAAATGGACACCACCTTAGGAACAAACATAGTGCTTGTTGCCAGAGACAGCTTTTTCCTCATATAATCTGGATCAATGCGCAGATCTTATAATTCACTGACTCTTCTGGCTGACATTATGATTTAATACCAAAAACAAAAGTTTTCCATGTGGTGTACTGGACTGATATGATCACACTGACTGAATGGAGGCGCTCATCAGTGAGTGAATACCACAATGAGGTCCTATGTTGGGACTGGGTCTCATACAAGAGGATCCAAGTGGATCAGACCATTGAAAACCCTTTAGAAAATGCGTGTGAAGCTATTTTTTTTAAATATGACTTTATTAAACTGCTGCCAGATGAACCTTTAGTGCCGATGACCTTAACCCTTTAGAGTTTAAATCCATCTGATATGCTAAGCCCAACGCAATGTTTACAGACTCTTAATTTTTGTGTTTATTACTTAACTAAATAGAAAATCTTTTTTTCCATTTACTGCAGTGTTTTTTTTTTGTTCTAGCCTTCTTCAGTACCCGTATTGCCTATTCTGAAGAGTCTAACTCCTCAGGTACAGCACCATGCTTTCAAGTGCAAGGATTTCAGGTCTGGATGAAACACTGTCCTGTGAGACTGACATTAGATTTTGCCTCCGTAGTTATGCAAGTTCTATGAGACAGTCAGAAGAATTGAGTACCAGGGTTGGTTGGCCTAATCTGCTGCAGTAAGAATCATTGTCGAGCTTTCCCATCTCAAGTTCAGAACTCTATGAAGTAGGATGAAATGTGAAAAAGCATACAGAAATCTGTGTCCCTCCCACCACCCCAAATTCTTGTACTGAATACATCCTCCCGAAATGTCCCCGGTGTTGGACATCTGCAGCATAATAGTGGCAATTTCCTGTTCTCCCATGAAGCAAACAAATGCATTTGTGGGACACCACCACAAGGGTGTGTAGGCAGGCATACTCCCTGTACACATTTGTGTACAACTGTTTTTTTTTTTTTTTTTAGTACCTGTCCCAAACCATATGCCTTTTTTTTTATACCATTGTCATTCTTATTTGGAGTATTTGAGTTAGTGTAGACCACTTAGTAGTTTCTGTATCTGTTTAAATGTCTGTTGTTTTAGGACATAGATATGTGTACAACCTGAGGTTAGACGAGACATATGACAACAATCTGTTTTCTATTGGGAGGGCATCAGCTGGAGAGGGTGTGCACTTACTTTTTTTTTTTTTTTTAACGGGTAGAAGTTGGATGGAGTGTGTACAAAATGGAAATTTCTGGCTACACCACTGCACCACCATCACCACAGTGATGCATAAAATCAGCAGCAGTACAATCAGATTTGCCTGCAATAGACTGTTGCTTTTTAAACAAAATTCAGTTTGGTGTTATTTATTACCTGAGCAAGGTCTTTTTGTTCATTCACCAGTCTGTTGCAGCTGGCGATCATCTGGTCTAGTGCATACAGCCTGTCTTCAAGCCCCTTAATGGCCTTCATGTTCTGATTATCCAGTTTGGCAATGGTTTCATGACATTCTGACAAAAAGGGCTGAATTATTCTTGGATCAAGCTGAAATACATAATAAGAAAAACAGTTTTAAGACCAGTGAAATGACCACTTAGTAGAACAGACTTTACTTTTAAAAGATGTTTGCCACAGGCTCAGTATGGGAAGACCACTTTGGAAAACAGTGCTAAAAGTGTAAACTTTCGAATTACAGGATAACTGCACTGTATTATTGAGTAGTCTACGACCATATTCATTCGGATTCCTAAAACACAAATTACATTTTTGAAAAATGCAGCTGGCTAAGAAGCACAATCTCAAAAGACTGAAGTCCATTAGTAGGCATATGAGGGGGTGGCTACACTTTCCTATGTGCCATTCTGTGACAACCCTGGTAAGATCAAGCATATTGTTGACAACCCCGGTAAGATAAAGCATATTGCTGACAACTCTGGTAAGATCAAGCATACTGTCGATAAGTGTCAGTGTGGCTAGTGACAGCAGTCGCACCTCTGGGTTAGAGGGCACAGGTTCAAGTCCCACTCTAGGTAAGAACCTGATAAAATGTATATGGTGGAAAGCCAAGGCCCATGTAACCATCCCTAGTTACTTACTGTTTGTATCCATTTATGTCAGCCATTTTCATGCACCCATCCAGTGACAGTTTGTCGGATTTCATATGGTCACACTGTATCACTTTTGCTGGCATTATGGCTCACAACCAGCAATGACACAGAAACATAAAATTTGATGGCAGATAAGGACTGCTGGGCCCACCTAGTCTGCCCATTTCCCTACCTAATGGATAAGCTGCAGATCCTAGTTAACCAACAGCCTACTTCCTCCTACCTCTCCACTAGAATTGCTTTATGTCTGTCCCATGCATTCTTGAATTCCCCCACTGTTTTTGACTCCACGACCTCCTCAGGAAGGCTGTTTCATGCATCCACAACCCTCTCCATGAAAAAATACTTCCTCACATTACCTCAGAGCCGTCCCCACTCTATCTTCAACTTGTGCCCCCTTGTTCTGTCACATCTCTTTTTCTGAAAGACGCTACCCTCTCAGACTTTGTTGATTCCCTTGAGGTACTTGAAAGTTTCTATCATGTCCCCCCTCTCCCTCCTTTCCTCAAGGGTATACATATTAAGCTCCTTTACTCGGTTTACTTGGTTTTATTAGGCAGAAGAAGGTCCGAAGACCCATCACTCTGTGGAGTAAAACATCTAATTACCCAATAGATGTTTATCCAGATAACTTTTAAACAGTTCTATATTAGAAGCTTCAACTATATGTTGTGGTAACTTATTCCACAGGTTTGCAGCTCTGATGGTGAAGAAGCATTTCCTTTAATCCTTACGTTCCACAGGTACAAATAGTTGTCTATTGTTACACCTAAGAATATCTATTTTATTTGCAAACTTAAACCCACAGTCTGTTCTCAAAATATTATCTTTTAAGATGTTAAATAATAATAATAAATCTCCTCTATTTCTCCGTGTATCCAGGTCGTAAAGGTTAATTGCAATACACCTATCCTTATAGCCGATATTCTGTCGTTTAGGGATTAGTTTAGTGACTTTTCTTTGAACATTCTCAAGAAGGATTTTATCCTTTTTAAGATAAGATGCCCAAAAGGCAGCACAAAAGTCCAAGTGTGGCCTAATAAATGAATTATAGATTATTATAGATAATAATTAAACATGCTTCCTGTTTACAGAAAAATGATTTTTTGTAGATAGAGTTCTATCTGCTCTTAAAGTAATATGTCTGCAATGTTCCCCTGATAACTGATTAGTTATCAGAATGCCCAGATCTCTCTCTGAAGATACTGATCTAATCTCCAGACCGTTTAGGTAATATTTATCATAATGATTTCTTAACCCCAATTGCATAATGACACATTTGTCACTATTAAAAAAACATGTTATTGTTTAAAGACCATTTTTCGAGTATACTAATATCTTTTGGAAAAGAGTTTGCTTGCTCAATAGACTTAACCTCATTACAGATCTTTGTATCATCAGCAAACTTGCTAATATGGGCCTTTAATCCAATATGTAAATCAGATATACAAATATTAAACAATGTGGGCCCCAATACAGAACCCTGGGGGACTCCACCAGTAACAGGGATTGACTTTGAATAAATATCATGGATTTTAACCTTCTGAGCCCTAGAATTTAACCATGCTGTAACCTATAGTATAATATGATGATCTAGACCCATATTAATCATTTTATCAATAAGGATCTTATGTGAAACTTTATCAAATGCTTTTTTTAAATCAAGAAATAAGACATCGACTGGAATATTATGATCTAACAAATGACTTTTTCATAAAATCTAATAAGATTACTAGTGCATGATCTATGCTTAAAGCCATGTTGTTTAAAATCCTTAAGTCCCTTTATGACTAAATAATAACTGGTCAGCAATTTCTCTCAATATACTGACCAGGTTGATATTTTCCATAACAACCGGCTGGTTGTTATGACATTCATGAGCCATGCCAGTCAAACTATGTTGCTGCCTCATTGGCCAACATTCTGTATGTGGGCGGGGCCAAACAGTCTCACAAACTGCTAGAGAAAAATTGCTGGCCTGTTATAAAAAATAAAAGATGGGGCGGGTGCTTCATATGAGAATTTAATGAACACCCTCATTGTGGGATGCTTTGATAAACCCCTCGGGCTTCGCCCCCTGGGTTTATGTAGCATCCCACAACTCGGGAGTGCATTACATTCTCATATCAACCCCTTCCCCATCCATTATTCTCCATTTCATTTTCCAATTTATATTTTACAACATGCTCCATAATTTTACATATAACCGATGTTAGGCTAACTGGTCTGTAGTTTTCAACTAAAGATTTGCTACTTTTTTTGTGGATAGGACAGACCACAGCTAGTTTCCATTCAGTAGGTCGCTCACTGTGTTTCAAAGAAAAGTTAAACAAAAGTTTTAGAGGAGTACTAATAGAATTTGCCGTATTTAATACAAAATCTGGGCTGATACCATTGGGGCCAAGGGCAGAATGTGGTTTAACCATCTTAATGGCAGCTACTATTTCAGTATCAGTTAATAGTAACAATGTTGGTAAGTCAGTTTTGCTGAAATTTATAGTGTCCTTTGAGTTAAACACAGAGCCAAAAAAATAATTAAAATGATTTGCTATACTTAAATGTTCAGTAATGATTTTACCATTTACATTTAATTTCTCAATGCCAAAGGCCTTATGTTTACTAGAACTTACGTAAGAATAGAAAGCTTTAGGATTTTTTACAATAGCAAGTTTAAATTAATTTTTTTTCCTTTCCCTTTTTATCATTTGTTTGGTGTGTTTTAATTCATTTTTACAATTTAACATATTAATCTGGCTAGGATGTTTTTCATAATTTTGTGAGCCTTTTCTTTTTTACGAATTTGCAATCGAATGGATTTAGTCAGCCATGGAGGAATTTTACCTTTGTTATTATGAGTTTTTTTTAATTGGTACATATAATTTCTCAAGTTCGTTGATAACTGATTTAAATAATTCCCACCTTTGTTCAACATTTAAATTTTCAAATAGACTATCCCAACTATACCCATTTAAGGCCTTATTAATTTTTTCATAGTTTGCTTTATTATAGTTATAGCTATACTGAGTCCTACCTATACCTAGTTTGTATCTATTTATTGTGAACATAATAGTTTGATGATCACTGTTTCCAACTGGAGTATTTATACTTAAATCAACAATGTCCATGGGCAAGTTAGTCATAACCAGGTCTAAGATGTTATTGCCTCTGCTCTGTTCATGTACCATCTGATCTAGTCCGGCAGTAATTATGCAGTCAAAAAAATGGCTCTCTGATAAAGTTTTGGTTGTTAAGGCATCCCAGTTTATCCCTGGCTAATTAAAGTCTCCGACTATTATTACTTCAGATTCTGAAGTTAAATGAATGATTTCAGTTTGTATAGGTAAATCATAATTTAAATCTAAAGATGGTGGTCTATAGAAATTTGCCAGGAGAAATTTATTCCATTTTGTTGTGTAATCTGAATATATAATCCTTCAATATTAGTTTTATTTTTAAGAGGGTATTCAGTTACTATGATTTTGTCAGAGATGTAAAAACAAACTACCCCACCTTTTTTATTTAATTTATTTTTGGTGTAAGTTATACAAATTAGAGGTTTCATCCCACCATATCTCACATAAGGCTGCAAAGTCTATCTGATTTCTGATGAGAATTTCTGTTAATTCTGTGAGCTTTATCATGTCTCTCTTTGGGTGGCTTCTGGTGCAGACCCTGCACCATTTTAGTTGCCCTCCTCTGGACAGCCTCCATCCTGTCTATGTCCTTGCGGAGATGGGGTCTCCAGAACTGCACGCAGTACTCCAGATGGGGTCTCACAAACTGTCTGTATAGAGGGATAGCAACTTCTTGTTTTCTACTGGTGATACCTCTCCCAATGCATCTCAGTATCCCCCCCAGCCTTCCTTACTGCCTTCTTACATTGCTTGCCCACCTTTAGGTCATCCGATATAACTACTCCCAGGTCCCTTTCCATTTTTGTTTGTATCTCACCCCCCCAATGTGTACTCTTTCCCTGGGTTTTTGTTTCTCAGGTGCATTACTCTGCACTTCTTTGTGTTGAATCTAAGCTGCCATACATTTGACCATTCCTTCAACCTTGCCAAGTCCCTTCTCATCCTTTCCACCCCACCTTGTGTATCAACTCTGTTGCAGATCTTTGTGTCGTCTGCAAAGAAACATACTTTTCCCTCCAGTCCTTCCGCAATGTCACTTATAAAGACATTAAAAAGGACCGGACCCAGTACTGAACCCTGCTGTAAACTGCTAGTAACTCCCTTTTCTTCAGAGTGGACTCTGTTTACTATTACCCTCTACGTCCAGTTGTCCAGCCAAGTTTTTACCTAGGCTACCACCTTGGAACCCACTCCCAGGCTGGCTAACTTGTATATTAATCTTTTGTGTGGGACTGTGTCACATGCCTTGCTAAAGTCTAGGTAGGTCATGTCCACAGCCCCTCCCTGGTCTAATTTGGTCACCCAGTCAAAGAAATACATTAGATTTGTCTGACACAACCTTCCTGCTGTGAATCCACGCTGCCTTGGGTCCTGTGCCCCACTGACCTCTAGATACTCAACAATTCTTTCCTTCAGAAATGATTCCATCATTTTACCTACCACTGAGGTCAAACTGACATGTCTGTAGTTTCCTGCCTCTGCCTTGCTTCCACTTTTGTGAAGTGGAATCACATCCGCCCTCCTCCAGTCCTCAGGTACCACCCCATCCTCCCAAAATTTGTTAAAGAGGGTAGTCAGTGATGTCACTAGTTCTCCCCTTAGTTCTTTTAGAATTCTGGGGTAAATCCCATCAGGCCCCATTGCTTTGACCACCTTCAGTTTTAAGAGTTCTTTCAGAACCCTTTCTTCTGTGACCAGACTGGTATCGACTCCCCTATCCAGAGTGTTTCTATTGTTTGGTTTAGGTACCCCCCTCTTCTTTTGTAAATACTGAGGAGTAGTATTCATTCAGTATTCCTGTTTTTTCACTGTCACCCTCTGCCCACATTCCCTCCCCTTTATTAAGCCTCAGTATCCCTCCCTTGGTCTTTCTTCGCTGCCTAATGTACCTTTAAAAGGTTTCATCCCCCTTCTTAACAAAGTTGGCCATTGCTATTCTGACTGCTTTCCCTGCCTCCTGCTTTAACTGATATAGTTCTCTGTCCTGCTCCTTCTGTTTCCTTATATTTCCTGAATGCTATCCTTTTCTCCTTAACCTTCCCTGCCACATCTTTTGAGAACCATAGTGGCTTTTTCTTTCGTTTTGTTGATTTGCTTTACATAAAGGCTTGTTGCCTCTGTGATGGCAGTTCTGATTTTTCCCCATCGTTCTTCCACCTATCTTCTTGCCTGTTTGCTAGTGCTTTTCTGAGGCACTCTCCCATTTTGCCAAAGTCAGCCCTCCTAAAGTCCAACACCCTTGCTTTTGTATGGCTTGACCCTACAACTCTGTTTATTGTGAACCACACTGTTTGGTGGTTGCTTGTTCCCAGGTGGCTACCCACTTCTAAATCTGAGATTCTCTCTCCATCCCCATTTGACAGTACCAGGTCTAAGATTGCTCCCTCCAGAGTGGGTTCCAACAATAGCTGTCTGAGGCATGCCCCTGTAGGGCATTGAGAATGACCCTGCTCTTGGATGTGATTGCAGTAAATGCGCTCCAGTTAACATCTGGCATATTCAGGTCCCCCCTATCAACAATATCTCTCCTTTTCCTGCCATTCTAAAGATTCCTTCTATCGTTTCCTTGTCCACTGCCCTCCCCCAAGACGGGGGTCTGTAAACAACCCCTGTGTAAATTGTGATGTCATTTCCTGCCTCCAGGGTGACCCAGAGTGCCTCCTCTCCTCCCTGTTTAATCTTTAGTTATGTTGCTTTGATTCCTTCCCTTATGTAGAGAGCTCCTCCTCCTCCTCTTTTACCCTCCCTGTCCCTCCTGTAGATTGTGCACCCTGGTATGTTGACATCGCAGTCATGGTTCTTTGTGTACCATGTTTCTGTGATTGCCACGATATCCAGGTGTCCCTCTTCCATCAAGGCCACTAGTTCAGGGAGCTTGTTACCCAGACTATGGGCGAATATGGGCATTGGTACTCATCGGCCTCCATTTGTTGATGGCCTTACCCCTTTTAGGCCCATCCCGTCCTTACCACCTTTGCCTTTTTCTGGATTTACCCCTGTCCTACTCCCTATCAACTTCTTACCTTTGTGTTTACTTCACACTCCTGTTTTTTTGGGGGCTGGGACTCTGTTTTTTTCAGTGCCTCCTTGGCTAATTAAATGCTTGCCAATGAAGCATTTAAACTTATCACCAAGGATCCTGGTTCCCCTCCCGGACAGATGCAGACTATACACCAGTATAGGCCTGTATAACTCTAGGTGGACCCCCAGTCCCCAATGATGTCAAATCTCTGAGCTCCGCACCAGTTTTTCAACCAGTCATTGGATCCCTTGCTGCAGAGTACTCTTGCCTCACCCACGCCATAGACAGGCAGCACTTCCGAGAAAGTTGCCGTGCATGCTACTTGTCTAAGGCCCCTTCCCAACTCCACAAACTCCTGCTGCATTGCTCTGATCCCATTCCCAGCCAGGTCTTTTGTCCCTAGGTAGACAATGACATCCAGCTCCCTCCCCGTGCAGCTGCTCCAGCGATCCTGAGGCTTCACTTCCTGTCCATCCAAGCCATGGCACCAGGCAGGCACCCTAGCTCCCTCCCTCCTCCCTCCCTCCCCCGTTCCCCACCTCACTAACAACAGAGTCCCCCAACCAGGAGTTGTTTCCTTCCCCTGTGGGGTCCTGTGCCTCCTCCCTGTGGGTCTCCTTTGTGGAGGTTCCCAGCATCCTCTTTGGTCTCCACTGTGGGTGGCTCCACAGAGGAACCACACTCTGCCAGAATATCAAATGAATTGTGGAGAGGTACAGCTGGAGAGATGCGCCTCTGTTCCACCATCCTCACCTTCCCTGAGTCCACCGTGGCCCAACAGCTCCTCTTTCTTGGCAAACTCTGAGGCAGTGGTGGTGGCCTGGGGGTTCCACGTCAACCACATGCATGCAATATTAGTGCGGCTAAATTCAGTGCAGTAATAGCAGCACAAACATAAAATGCACCTTAACATCTCAGCGTGAGCAGTTACAGCACGATAAGGTGCATCGACCCCAAGTAATCAACACTGTCAGTTAACACAAGAGTAAAACTTTAAATTTTGTAACTGTGATAGTGAAATATATTATTAAAATCATTACCTGTATCACAAGCAGCATTGCTTAGCATGGTGGCATGGTCATTTGTTGTTAAAGTTCCAGGGTGTCACCACATGCAACCAACAGATACAGTTCAAAGGAGCAGGTCTAAGGTCAGAGTGTCATCACATGAGACTGACATAAAGTTCAAAGGTCCAGTTTTAAAGGACAATAGCAGCTGACAGAATCCGTTAAAACCATGTCTATTTCTTAACTTAAAAGTGCTTTATGGAGTTCGATCATGCTTGTGAAGGTAAATGTTTAGCTGCTAAAAATCTTCTTTCTTTATTACTTTTTTTTCCGTGTCTGGTTTGCCTCTTAGACCTGTAGCTGAAAATTACGTGCTACAGCTCTAAGGTAGTAGCTGAGTTTGGAGCAGGAACCATAACTGCCTACAACTGCAGTAAGATGTTTAGCGGTGTCTCGATAATTTCTCTGTGGTGCTGGGGGTCCAATTTTATTTCGGTCAGATTCTGTTCTGTTTTGACTGCCTGAATGAATTTCCAGATATTTTGGGTGGCATGCTCTGAGTAAATTATTTAAACTACGATACCATCCCTCGACTGAATTAACAGTACAAGGGAGGCTGTCTGCAACTGCGTTATGACAGTTCCAAAAACCAATAGCAAAAAGTGCTCTGCGTCGTCCACGTCTGCCCATTGGTTGCCCCAGCTGCGTATCCTCAAAATAATCTAGTAAATCTGCCAGCTGTTCTTCATGTTTGATGTAAAAAGAGCTGCACCTGAGTGACTCAAAGGCAGACAGTATACTGCTTGGGGGAACACATGCTAAAGTAGAGAGCATTCGGATGTGAAGTGCGAAATGTTCGTCTAATATAGTTTTTAAAAATGTCAGGCAATTCCTGCACTTTACGCCACACAGCCTGGCATACGTGAAAGAAACAACCTCTAGCTGCAGTGCCAGGGAATTCAGAAGCAAAGGCTTTGGCAGCAACCAATTCAAAATCTGTCATTACTGACAGTGGTGCAAGGTCTAGACAGAGCGGGTTTTATTGCTGACGGTACTCTCATATAGACAGAATTAGATCTTGAAGACATTAGAATAAACAGTTGGGATCACCGCAGTATGCTGAACACCATGGATTGTGTATAATTGTGAAAACAGCGGTGTGGTCGATTTAAATGTACCATCCGTGTACCAATGCTTACTCATCACCATGTAATCTAAATTTCTACGAGTGGAAAGTATCAAAAACTTCTCACTGTCCTCGCAACCACTGTCGTGCAACAAAAACTGATCCCCTCAATTAGTAACACTGTAATCGTGAGAGATTTGTAATTCAGACAGGCATGTTGGCAACACTGGAGCTACAGATGCAGTTTGTCTAGATCTTTGTGTGATTCGTTTGAGACTGGAAATCGATGGTAGTTTGCTTGCTGTTGCACAGCCTAGAGTGCTAGTGGCTGCTGCCACTATCTGGTGCGTGCCCTCCTGAGAGGACACAGCTTTCTCTTTTAAATTTTATAAGACTCTGCAAACAGCAACAGTACTGGCATTTATGGTATCAATGCTGATGTGGCAACAGGCAGAACACTGAATTGCATCGTACTTGCTACATTTCCAGTATGTGGTGTCACCATGCTGCCTCTCCTTGCAATATAGACAGCCACTGTATGATAGTAACTGCTGTCCTCTCTGGCTGCTCATAAACTTCCAAAGGCACTGTAACAGTTGGCAGGCTGGCAAATGGAGTAGGAGCAACCAGTAATTGATTTAAAAGGCTTGCACTAATTGAAAACTGCTGTACAGTGATTGCACAAACTGCAGTGACCTCAGCTTACTTATGGCTATCAGTTTACAGCAGTTTTCGGCGATATTGCTTGCGATAATTTTGTAGCAGCGCTTACATTGTGTTACAGTCATGGCCAAAAATATTGGCGCCCTTGCACTTTTTTTAAATAACTCACAATTTCCTCTAAACATAAGTTGAAATTAACAGTATTTGGTCTCCACAATTCTTTATTTCTCTGTTAATATTACAGAACCTTTGTTTTTGATTCAGAATTTAATATATCCTTTTAAATCAGAAAATGAAAAGAAATGGCATTGACAAAATTATTGACACCCTAGACTTAATATTTGGTAGCACAGCCTTTGGTCAAAATAACTGCAATCAACCGCTTCCTATAGCCATGGATGAGCTTCCTGCACCTCTCTACTGGCAGTCTGGCCCACTCTTCTTGTGCAAACTGCTCCAGTTCTCCCAGATTTGAAGGGTGCCTTCTCCCAACTGCTGTTTTCAGATCTCCACAGGTTTTCAATGGGATTTAGATCTGGACTCATTGCTGGCCACTTCAGAACAGTCCAGCGTCTTGTCTTGAACCATTCCTGGGTGCTTTTTGAAGTGAGTTTGGGGTCATTGTCCTGCTGGAACACCCATGACCTTCGACAGAGACCCAGCTTTCTGACACTGGGTTCAGCATTGTGCTCCAAAATGGCCTGGTAATCTCCAGATTTCACGATGCCATGCACACGTTCAAGGCACCCAGTGCCAGAGGCAGCACAGCAACCCCAAAACATCCCTGAGCCTCCTCCATGTTTGACTGTAGGGAAGGTGTTCTTTTCTTTGAAGGCTTCATTTTGTTTTCTGTAAACATAGAGATGATGTGCTTTACCAAAAAGCTCTAATTTGGTCTCGTCTGTCCACAGGACATTCTCCCAGAAGGATTTTGGCTTGTTCAGGTGTATTTTGGCAAACTCCAGTCGGGCTTTCTTATGTGACTCTCTCAGCAGTGGGGTCCTTCTGGGCCTCCTACCACATAACCCCCTTTCGCTGAGTTAGCGACGGATGGTGCGAGTTGAAACTGTCGTACCTTGTGTCTGAAGGTCAGCTTGAATCTGTTTGGCAGTTGATCGAGGTGCTTTCTCCACCATTTGAACAATCCTGCACTGCAATCTCGATCAAGTTTTCTCTCATGCTACGCCCAGGAGGTTGGCTACAGTGCCATGGGCCTTAAACTTCCTGAACATTACGCACGGTGGAAACAGGAACATCAAGGTCTCTGGAGATTGATTTGTAGCCTTGAGATTGTCCATGCTTGCTACAATCTTCTGTCTGACCTCCTCAGACAATTCTCTGGCTTTTCTTTCTTGCTCATCGCTGTACACACAGTGACACAAAACAGGAGAATGAGTCCTTTCTCTATTCAAACTGGTTGAATGAGTGATTTTTATATTGCAGGCACTGCAAACTCACTACAGGTGAGTTCATTTCCAAAGTGAAGGAGAATCACCTGCTTGAAATCTAATTATTTCTAACTACTACTAAAAGGTGCCAATAATTTTGTCCGCCATTTATGATTTCTGTGTGGAATAAGCTAAGACTTAGCAAATTTTTCTGCTTTTTGTGTTTTATTCCACTGCAAACCAAAGAAATACATATGTGGATACCAAAATATTTTTTTAATTTCAACAATTTTCTGGAAGGAATGGTGCATTATTAGAAAAAACTGCAAGGTCGCCAATATTTTTGGCCACGACTGTACGTGCTAATTACCAGGCTGTAATGCTCGCGCTATACTGTATGCACTGAACTGACACGATACTGTCCCTGGGTGAGGGAGGAGGATTCCCAAAATTCTGAGAAGGTCAGCATGGAGACAGGCAACCTCCTCCTTCAGATCAGAGAGGTGCCTGCAAATTGCGCAGCAACGCAGCCTCCAGAATGTCTCCCGGAAGACTGCCGTTCCACAGCTATTGCACTGCACCACTCCCCACATGTTTGTCTCCCTTCCTGTTTAAGATGTGTTTTTTTATTTTAGTGTGTGCAAGCATGTGAGCGACTGTGGTGGAGGTAGAGACGGTGGAGGGGTTCAAGAGGGGGTGGGACAGGTACAGGGGAAGAGTTCTGGAAGCAAAATCCAGTGCAGCGAGAATATCTGGAACTGGGAAGGGAGAAGCCAGAGAAGGCGAGGGGGGTAGCAAGGTCAGCTCCCAGAGTCGGGGCTGACCAAACGAGCAGACACGAAAGACCATTAGGCCTATTCTGCTGGCATTTTAGTATGTTAGTATATTTACCCCCTATTCAGTGTGCTGTGCTGTTAAGAATATGAACAGGTGTATGTCTTTTACACTTTTGGGGAAGTGATGTCAGAACCTCGGATATAAAATATGGAAATGATGCGCTTTGGGTGGGTGGGACACAGGCCCCAAAATTAAGAATTCAATAAAGTGTACTCTATCAACCCACCTCCTTGCTTTAAGGAAGCTGGTGGCTGCTCTCTGTCTCAGCTACAGCAGACAGAGTCCCTTATCACTGCAGAGATGTACCGGGGTGGAGCCTACTCTACTGGAGATGCAGTTCTTCAGATTACCTTGTTATAGTGATGTCCCTTCTATCCATCTGCGGTGGTTGACAAGGTAAAGCAATACTGTACTTAAATGCCATGGTGGCACATTTCAGAAACACCAGGTGAAAACCCAGTTTTGACAATTCTCTATGTAACACAGAGCATAGAAATTGCTGGCAGATGAGGGCCGCCAGGCCCGTCCAGTCTGCCCATAAGCCCTACACTAGTTTGTGGCCTCTGAACCTGCCTGGTCAATGGCTTGTCACCACTCCTTCCCACCTCTAAGGTTCCCTTATGCCTGTCCCCGGCATGTTTAAATCCCTCCACTGTGCTCACTCCCATCACTTCCTGTGGCAGACTATTCCATGCGTCCACCACCCTCTCCGTGAAGAACAACATCCTCACATTTCCTCTTAGTCTACCCCCTTCCAATTTTATATCATGCCACCTTGTTCTCGTATTCCTCCTAAATTGGAAGATGTCTCCCCCCTTGCACTTTGTTTATCCCCTTCAGGTACTTGAATGTTTCTATCATGTCCTCCCTATCCCTCCTCTCTTCCAGAGAGAGTACATATTGAGGTCCTTTAATCTCTTCTCATATGTTTTCTGGTGTAAGCCTGTACCATTTTAGTTGCCCCTCTCTGGACTGCCTTCACCCTATCCATGTCTTTACAAAGGTGGGGCCTCCAGAACTGCATGCAGTTCTCTAGTTGAGGCCTCACCAATGCTCTAAACAATGGCATCACCATCTCCCGCCTTCTGCTAGTGATACTTCTGCCTATGCACCCCAGCATGTCACTTGGCCCTCCCTGCAGCCTTAGCACTCTGCTTTGACACCTTTAGGTTGCCCAAAATGATAACCCCCAGGTCCATTTCTTCCTGTAAGTATGTGTATGTTGCCAAGTGCCTAATGGCCGTCCCGTTTGTCTGCATACACCTTCTGCACTTCTAGTATCAACTCTGATGGTCTTCAATGCACTCTGAGATAGTATGCATGAAATGCACTAAATAAAACAACATTTTATATTATGTCAGTTAGCAAGACAAATGGCAGACAGTTGGTACAGGTACTGTAGCTCAACCGTACTAGGGCTAGGAATTGTGGGTTACAACAGTGGTACACAGAAAACTATTTCAAGTGCCATCTCACTAACCTCCCCTGCCAGTTTCTTCAAGAAATGGCCCTAAAAAGGCAGATACCCCTCCACATTTTCCAATGAGAATCTGGAAGCCATATTCAGATAGAGATATCATGAGGCTGTAGACAGAACCTTCCTTTACACAGAAATAGTTCGAGTTATCTCTGCCTTAGCTTAGGAGGACATTAACCCCACCTTCCCCCACAAACCACTCTTGGGCCTTCAGTAACCAGAATTCTTTAGTATCCAGAATCCTTCAGACTCCCCTTTTCAGAGGATTTTCGTGAGGTTCCTTCCATGCAAGTGAATTTCGTTATGTGTGCTTTCAACAATTCTCAGCAGAGGGTGTTAAACTCATTAGCATGTGTTTGCATGTCATATCTTAGTAATAACTGTAATGCAGTTCCCCCCACAATGCATTTTCTTGTGGCCTCTAACCTGCTCCAGGGTTCTCTATCTGGCAAACCATACCCCAGATGCTGTTGATCAGTATATACTGCTGCTGCTAAAAACAATTAGAAAATTGGCTTTTTTATTTGGAAGCATCTGATTGGCTGGTACCCATTCTACAGGGGTACATTAACTTTCAATAGATGTCCACCAAATAAAAAGTCCCAGCCCAAATCTGCCTCATGCCCAGACAAGTATCCTTGTGCCCAGCCTCCATCATTGGTAGAAGCACTGGGCACACAATTTCAAACCCCCGAAAGACAAACTTGCATGATGATGGCAACAGGTACTGGCTGTAAGACCAATACTCCCATTTAACATGTTCTCATCTTTTTTTATAAGAAAATCAGCTTTTCATTTGAAACAACAGTGGTAGCACATTGCGCGCTCACCGCTAAAGACAGGCATGCTCCATCCCCCATCAACAGAAATGGACAACGCAAGCTTTTTTCTTTTTGTTTACAGCTACTTCAAGCATCTCCCAGCCGATCAGGCTTCCTGTGTAAAAGAATCATATCTGCTGTTTCAGTCTCCCTCCATTAATTTCTGACTCCTTTCTCCCTGCACCCGCCTCCGTTCTCACACTTCCCCTGCCTCTGTTCCTGCTACACTCCATCCTCTCCGTTCCCACAGTCTGTTCCTTTGCACTACAGACTCAAACTCCAGACTGCAGAATCAAAGTCTCATAAGAAATAAAACTGAAGAAGTGGCAAGCAGGAAACACACAGAAGTAAACTTTGCAGGTAGATACCAGAGCACTCCTCAGGCTTACCCTTTTTTTTTCCCTCCCTGCTTGGCCGCCTGCCACCACCACCACCACCACTCAGTCGATTTCCAGACGCTTACACTTTTTAAATGGCAGACTTACATTTGTTTTCCTCCCTGCTCAGTCTCCCGCTACCAGCACTCCTCGACCAGTTTCCACAATGCATTAATAAAGCAAAAGATTGTTGACTGCATAAATAAATAAAAATGAATGAAAAAATAATAAAAAAATGAAAGTAAAGCGTTCGGCTGTGTGTGTATGTCTGTGTGGTGGGGGGGTTAACCATGACAACCACCTCCACAATTACACTTGCAGAGGCTACAGGAGGACAAAAGACTTTAGATCATAATAAAAACACAGCATCGGGCCTCATTACACCCCTGGATGGTCCAGCATAGCCCAATGCCACCCATCCTGTCAGGTATTATTGCTTGCTTAATTCCCTCAGACACCAAGGTTCTAAAATTGAGTTACTTGCGCTACAGAACACTGCTAGAATCTGCAGAATGCATCATTTGTTTGTAGTAGCAGTGCTTCATATCTGCAGCAGCTTGGGGGGAAAAGCCTGAGTCAAGAATATTAGGGAATGGGAACAGACTAAAGACAGAAAAGCAGGGAGCGAGACAAAGATGGATGGATGGATAAAGAGAAACAGAAAACATCAGAAAGAGGAAGAGACAGAACAGAGCACCAAACGTGCCAAAACATTTTAGAAAAAACATCCACCCCCACCAAAACACGTGTTACTTGGTACAGCTGGCCCTTTATAGAGTTATCAGCCTTGGACCAACTTCATAAGACTTTAATGCATATTAGTGCTATATCTGACACACTGGGGAACTCATGCGGTAGAGGGGTCTGCCAGGATGGCTAATCATCCAAAAGAAATGTCTACTAGCCTAAATATCTACATCATTGTAACTAATTTTGGGTGTTGTCAGACCAGATTTTGGGGGTCAAAGAGGAAAAAAAAAAAAGAAGCAAAGGAATACATCAACATGGAGTCTGTCCCACTGCTTTCAATGACGACATTTCAAAGGTTTTCATTTTGTTTTTGTTGTTCTGCTAGAAAGCAATTTGACATGCCTTGATCTGTAGGTCTCATCTCCCTCTGATACATGATGTTCTTTATTTACATTAAAACTGACATGCACAAATCAGATCCCACAACCCCAACCAAAGCCAGCTTTTTCACATGGCAAGCACATCTGCCAAATCTTGCAACAGACCTTACTGGCAGATCATTTTAAAACAAGGCACAGCATGCAAATAAAAGCTGTGATTGGCAGACAAAGCAGGAAGTAATACTGCTTCCTGCTGGCCTCCTCATGCTTGATTTTGTTTGTGTGTCACGTTCTTGTTTTAAAACAATCTACGAATAAGGCTGATAAACGACACTGTAAACAACATACTCTTGCATTCTCATTTTTTTGATAGCTTGCAGCTTCTGTGTAATTGTCTGTTTAAAATGTGACCGGTTATGTCAATCATTTTTCTACATGCATCGTTCAAGTCCCAGGTTACGACATTTTCAGGAAAGACAGACAGCAGGGCAAAGGGTGAGAGGGATGGGTGGCCCTATGCATTAGATAAGGCATAGAGGCGACCAAGGAGAGACCACTGGGTAAGACAGCAAAGCGGAATCAATCTGACCGAAACCTGCAACAGTGGGAGGGAGGAAAATTAGGATGGGAGCAGTATACAGACCACCAAATCAGAATACGGGACAAGGACAGGAGACTGTGAGGACGAAATCAGAAAGGCCTCAGTAAAGGATGCTGCAGTACTAACTGTAGGCCTTAAACTACTGGACATGGACTGGGCGATCTCTGCAGCTAAGAGTGCTTTGAGTCACAAATTTGTACTGGTGCTGCAGGATTTTTATGTTTCTTTTGTTTGTTTGTGCAGTGGACCACGAAAACTACAAGAAAGGAGCCTATCTTGGATATGGTACTCTCCAATAGAGATATCATCAGGGACATCAGAGGGATGGAACCTTTGGGATAAAGAGACCATAATTTAGTGCGCTTTCACATAACCCTGGAGGTCCACCACTCCAACTATAAATTAGGGTCCTAGGCTTCAGAAGGGTGTCCTCCGAGTAGACAAGTATGTTGCTCAGGGAAAGATCAGCAGAGGTAATGACACATAAGGGTAGATGCCAAATGGAAATTATTAAAAGTCGAATAACATACAGAATAATGTATGGGGGAGTGCATAATGAGAATGTACTGCCCACCCAAGGTGCGGGATGCTACATAAACCCCGAGGACAAAGCCCAAGGGTTTTATTAAAGAATCCCACATCAAGGTGGATATTAAATTCTCATTTATGCACTTTCCCCATGCATTGTTTTATGCAATTGCTGGCTTACGGTTTTTCTCCATATAGAGAAAAATAATTATTGTGAGACAGCATTTATGTTAAGACATTTATTGAAATGGACGTGGAATTGTTTCTGACATCTTTGAACATGAAGAAAACTTTGCCAAAGTCAAACAGTGAAAAGGAAACACATTAAATACATCTGTTGAACATGTTTAACTTTTTTAAACTACGGTAAGCTGGTTCGTGTGAGAACAGCACAAGGTCAAAGGAATGAGGAAGGAAATCTATGTTTGCAGAGAATGTTTTAAATTTTATTTTTTTAAATTGCATTTTTCTGACTCCTTTCCCTAGCCTGCCACTCCCGACCCTTCAGGGGAGACAACTGACATCCCTCTGCATTCCACCCTTCCCGACGGACCCCCAGATCCCCATGGAGCCGTGGATGACCCCCAGGCGGGAAAGGCAGAGGCCAACGCCGTTAGCTTACATTTTGTCAGTAACGGGTCCGCTGGTCGGCAGAGGCATATCAGGCACGAACGTTTGGAGCACTAGCAGACATTGTTTGCAGTAGGTGAGTGCATCAGTTTTGTTGGCACTATCTTTCACTACCGCTTGGGCTAGCAGTGAGTAATTTTGCCCAGTTTAGTGTTTGTGGCTCTGTTGAGGTCAAAGCAGAGAATGAGGCGCAGGGTTTCCAACCCAACACCCCACACCCAGGGTTCCCACCCCTCATCCCCCACCCTTCACACACCAAAAGGCATCAGGGTGTGCCACTGGAGTCGTCAGGCCAACTCTCACCCCATTCCACGTGTAAACAAGCTTACCGATACAGTACAGGACAAGGGTGAAAGTTAGGCCTGATGACCCAATGGCACACCCCGACACCTTTTGGTGTGAAGGATGGGTGGGTGGTAGGTAGAACCCTGGGGTGGGGGAAAGAAGTTAGAAATCCTAACGCCTCCTTTCCCTGCTTTTGATGCTGTGGTATTCAACCTAACTGATGCATTAACAATGTTTTTTGCAAAGACTTTCCCTTCTTTTTCAGATAGTATAATTGTATCCTCATTTTACTGTGGGAGCACAGGGTCCATTCCTCCATCCAGTTAGTACAACAGTGTTCACACGTCATAGTGGGAGCACAGGGTCCTTCAGACCCTGCGCTCCCATCCCTCCATCCAGACAGAAGTACAACAGTGTTCATATGTCATGGTGGAAGCACAGGGTCTGAATCTATCCAGATAGTACAACAGTATCCATATGTCACAGTGGGAGGGCAGGGTCCTTCGGATTCTGTACTCCCATCCCTCCATCAAGGTAGTACAACAGTACCCATATGTAATGGTGACAGTACAGGGTTGCTCCCATCCCTCCACTGAGATAGTACAACACTGTATATGTCACGGTGGGAGCGCAGGGTCAGAGGAGCGAGTCTAGTTTTCAAGTCACCCATATTTTGCGAAAATCTCAGTTTAAATTTACGTGTGTGAAAATCTAGCATGTTTGTGAAAGTCTTTTTTTTTTTTTTTTTGGCAAATCAGCCATATTTGTGAAAATCTCAGTTTCGTGCAAAACACAACTTTTCCCATAGGAAATAATGGGAAATTTAAAACTTGTATAACTTCTGAACAGATTAATATTTTTTCACCAGACCTTCAAAAGGCACATCTGTGACCCAAAGGCTTTCTACCCTGAAAATTTCAGCCCACAACATAAATCCATTTCTGATATTTAGGATGACAAAGAAATGTCAAACCATCCTGATTTTTTCTGTTTTTCAACACTTTATATCTCAGAAACCTCTCAATGGATTCCAACCTAATTTGACAGGTCAAGAGAGCTACCCCTGGAGATTAAGCATGCCAGTTCTCATTCAAATCTGTTGAACGGTTCCAAACATATTAACCCTTAAAGTTTGAACTTTAACACAGAAGTGCACTTTCACCCTAACTATACTGATTTTTCTGTTTCTGCAGTATTTTATATCTCAGAAACTACTCAACAGATTCCCACCAAGTTTAACAAGTTAAGAGATCTACCCCTAGAGATTATGCATGCCAAATGTCATGTAAATGCGTTGGAACGGCTCCAAAGTTACTAGCCCTCAAATTGTGTGAAAATCTACCATGTTAATACACTTTCACCCCAACTATACAGATTCTTCTGTTTCTGCAACACTTTATATCTCAGACATCATTCAACAGATTCACACCAGATTTAATGAGTGAAGATACCTATACCTAGAGATTATGCATGCTAAACTTCATGCAAATCCGTTGAATGGCTCTAAAGTTATTAACCCTCAAAGTGTGTGAAAATCTACCATGTTAGAAGTACACTTTCACCCTAACTATACTGATTCTTCTGTTTCTGCAACACTTTATACCTCAGACATCATTCAACAGATCCACACCAAATTTAACAAGTAAGGAGACCTATACCTAGAGATTATGCATGCTAAACTTCATGCAAATCCATTGAATGGTTCTAAAGTTATTATTTTTACTTATGTAATCCGTTATTGTAATTATGTAACCTCTGTAACCTGATGTACTCATGTCTTTCTAGGCATGGAACCTCCTTGTATTTGCTTATGTACTTGTAACCATTGTAGATGATGTTACACGATAAAAGAGCATCTGGCTCAAAGGTGCTTCTTAGAAATAAATAAATAAATAAAACCCTCATAGTGTGCAAAAATCTACCATGTTAGAAGCACACTTTCACCCTAACTATACTGATTTTGCTGTTTCTGCAACACTTTAAATCTCAGATACCGCTCAATGGAGTCCCATCAAGTATGGCATGTCTAGAGAGCTACCCCTTGAAATTATGCATGTCAAATTTTATGCAAATCCGTTTAACAGCTCTAAATTTATTAACCCTCAAAATCTGAACTTTAACATATATGTGCACTTCCACCCTAACTATATTGATTTTCCGGTTTATTTATCACTTTGTATCTCAGAAATCATTCAACAGATTCACACCACATTTTGCAGGTTTAAAGACCTACACCTAGAAATAATGAATGCCAAATTCCATGCAAATCCATTGAATGGCTCCAAAGTTATTAATCCTCAAAGTATGCGAAAATTTACCATGTTTGCAAAAGTTTAGTTTTCGCAAATCAGCCATATTTGTGAAAATCTCAGTTTCGTGCAAAACTCTTAACTTTTCCCATAGGAAATAATGGGAAATTTAAAACTTGTATAACTTTTGAACAGATTAATATTTTTTCACCAAACCTTCAAAAGGCACATCTGTGACCCAAAGGCTTTCTACCCTGAAAATGTCAGCCCACAATATAAAGCCATTTCTGACATCCTGGATGACAAAGAAATGTCAAAAAAAAAAAAAAAGATTTTTCTGTTTTTCCAACACTTTATATCTCAGAAACCACTCAATTGATTCCCACCAGATCTGGCAGGTTGAAAAACCTACCCTAGAGATTATGCATGCCAAATTTCATGCAAAGCCGCTGAACGGCTCCAAAGTTATTAATCCTCAAAGTTTGAACTTTAACACAGAAGTGCAGTTTCACCCAAACTATACTGGTGCGACTGCACCAGTATAAGGTGTATATATATATATATATATATATAAATATATTTATATTTTCATGTCAAAAACCTCTGTTTAATGCATCAGTTAGGGTTGTTTCACGGCGACAAAAGCGAGGAAATTCGGTGTTAGGGTTGAAAACCCTAACTGCGCATTCCCCCCCACCACCACCACACACAGACACACATACATGCAAGTAGGGGAAGGACCAAGGCAACACAACCAATCACACACATCCAGTTGGAGGTGTATACCTGTGTCACTGTAGGAAGTGGAGAAAGTCAACTTCAGATATCATACATTATCTACAAAGTTGTTCTTCGAGGTTAGTTCACATAAAGGTGAACCAAACTGGCAGTAGCAAAAATGGTGTACCTCGCTTCGTTTTCAACATATGGTGGCGAAAAGTGTCATGGGTGCTGCAATGTGAGTCTATGGCAAATTGTTCAATTTTGGAACAGTGTAACTTTGTAATCCTTAAATATTTTAGCACAACAGGAGGAAAAAGCACATTTGTGGGACCAGGTCTTGCTACGGTGCAAATGTCAACCCAAAGAACCCAACCGTTTGCTTGCATGATGATGGCAAAGATGTGCAGTAATTAGGAGCATACTTTCACAAAATACTATCGCAAACACGAAAGTGTCATAGCATGATATGTATTTAGCGGTGCATGGAATGTCCGAGATGACAGTTAGTAGTGAAGACCCCATGCCACAACTCAATGGAAGCATGGGTGTGTGGTTTCATGGTTTAGATAGTTGTATGTTATACCTGTTACCTGCAGCTGGTTGTGTGTGTTGTGTTGCCTTAGTCCTTTCCCCCTACTTGCATGTATGCATGTGTGTGGTGGTGTTGGGGTTGGGGGAGGAATGTGCAATTAGGGTTTTCAACCCTAACACAAAATTTCCTCACTTTTGTCACTGTGGAACAACCCTAACTGATGCATTAAACTGATTTTTTTGCCATGAATTTCTCTTCTTTTTGAGAAAGTGCACTATAAATAGTGAAGTAACGGTAACGCAAACGCAAGCACAAATGGTAACGCACATGGTGATGCAAACGTAAATGATAATGCAAATGGTAACAGAAACACAAGCACAAACGTTAATGAAAACAGAAATGCAAGCGCGTATGCAAATCGTAATGCGCATGGTCACGGTAATGCAATTGGAAACGCAAACACTTACAGGAACAGCAACGATGACGCCAAAGGAAACACAAACTGAAACACAAATGAAACCGTGTATGGAAACACAAATGGAAATGCAAAGGGTGACGCAAAAGGAAACGCAAAAAAAAATAGCAATGTAAATGCAAATGTTAACAATAACGCAAACAAAAATGCAAAGGGTAATGCACACGGTGGCGCAGACGGTAACGCAAATGGTTACAGAAACACAAGTGGAAACGCTAACTGTAACAGTAACGAAAACACACACCCTTTTTTCCCCAAAAGCTTCATTGAGAAATACAGTGAATATAAAGAATGTATGCATAATAATGAGCCTCAGAGCAGAAAATGAACACTTAGAATACTAAAATGATTATATCTCAGGAACCGTACGATGTAGAAACAACATTTAAATTTCATATAATTTATTACTTTCCCAGCTAGTTTTGCACTTAGCTCCTTAGTAGGGGGCTAAGCATTTTTCCGACAAAAAGACCATATCTCGAAGCGTTTCCAAGATACGGGCCCTGAAAGGCACGGCGGACGCAATAATGTTAGTCTATGGGAAAAATCATCAATTTCGGAGTACCGTAATTTTGCAGCCCTCTAATACATTGTCATCAAACCACCAAAAGGCAATCTGTGGGATTTTGGCTTTCTTTCCTCCAAATTTCAGCCCAAAAGACCAAACCGTTCTTTTGCAGCAGGGTGGCAAAGATTTTCTAGTCTTTTGGCCACAGTGTCGCAAAGTAGTGTTGTGATTTGCAACACCTTTGGAAAAAAAGCACGAAAGTGGCGAATGTGCAACACTACTTTGCGACACTACTGTTTACAAAAACTTCAAATGCCATATTTCTGGGGTCTTTAACCTCCCAAAAAAGACATGGCTAGCATCCTCAGGGCTCGACTAGGTGAACACAGCAAGAACTGTGTCCCTAGAGGGACCCAAATTTAAATGTCAAGCATTTCTGTGACCACCAACTGAAAACAAGATGGTGGATTTGCACCACTACAGGGGTCATTTGCAACACTAAAAACTGCATTTGCAACACTGTCAAACTTTTTAACTTTTCCCATCGACTATAATGGGAAACTTATTTTTTGAATAACTTTTGAACCATTTAATATTTTTTCACGAAATCTTTGAAAGGCACATTGGGGACTCCGGCCACATGTTCCCTGAAGGTTTCAGACCGGTCACGCAGACCGTGCAACCTGCAGGCACGAGCAAAGAATGACCAAAAAAAGCATAAATACCATATTCTACTGCATTATGTAGCTCTACAACCGTATACCCAACTGTTACGAAACTTGGCAGATCCAGAGATCTATGGTAGCGATCCATGCATGCACAATTTCAGACAAATCCGTCATATGGTGGCAAAGTTATTCAGCTGCCAAATTTCACACTTTAACCTTAAATGGGGTACTCAACCCTAACTATAGTGGCACTACCGTGCCACTATAATATATATCATATATAAATATGTCAAGTCACTTAAAATAAGGCTGTGAGCAGTAATCAACATGTTGGTGCATACAACGTAATGTGTGAGGTGGCTGTGGTGGCTGTGTATGGCAACTTTATTTAAAATTACCACACTGGCTTTGGTTCATGATGCAGATTTCTGGTTTCAGGGTGCTCTGCAGAGAATGTGGGCAGGTTTTTTCGAGCCCCACATTTTCTGGTTAATTTACTCTGAGTTTCCACCTGGCAGCCTTCTCGCGCTACACAAAACGGTACTGGTAAGTGTTGGGGGAGCACCAGGATTTTGAGTCACATTTCAAAATGGCAGGCTGCTGCCCCTGTGTGGGAACACATGCCTCAGTGTCCTGGGAGTGGGGTGGTGGGGTGGAACCTCCTCAAGACTATGTAAGGTCAGTGTTTGGTACTCCATCCCCAACCATCTTCTATTTTTCTCCTCTTCTCATTTTACCCCAAGTGGAATACCCACAGGTCTAACTTGATTAAGGGGCCAATGAAGGATTTGGATGGCTAGGTCTGGGCTCAGGAGTGGGCCCCTGAAGCAGAAGCCTGGGCCATGTCTAACAGAGGCTCTGGAGTTTTAAGATGGTTCAACCTCCTCTCTCTATGATATTAATAGGAGGCGGCATGCTGGCTGCTGAGCAGACCTCTGAAACCTGAGCACCATATGATTGGTGGTTAGTTTTCTCTTGGACTGAATCTTTGTTCTCTTAGACTTTCAGTTAAATAATTAACTGATGGGCCTTTGATTTTTAGCATTTGATACTAACATCCCCTGAGCACAGGTTGTAGGATTTTCCTGATTTACGGCCCCCCAGCCCCCGGGCAGCAGGTGAATTCCTGCAGGGGGTAGCCGACCTTGTAGCCGGCGAGACACTGGAGTCCTCCTGGTGTTTGGTCCTGGGGACTTCAATGCCTGGGCCAATGACAAGGATTCTAGGCTAGGTTATTACCTCCTCCAGGTTATGTCATCTCTGGGCCTGTCGCAGGAAGTTTCCGTTGCAACCCACCGGGACGGCCACATATTGGACCTGGTCTTCTCACTGGGGCATGAGGTAAGTAACCTTAAAATTGACCAGGTCATCTGGTCCGATCACTGTACAGTGGCTTCTCTGGCCCCCGAGAGCCTTCCCTGCTGAGATGGTCATCTATCGCCTTCGAGAGGTTTGACCTCAAAGGGATTTCATGTGTGGCTGATCTATCTAGTGTGGACAGTGCACGTGTTGGGGGTTCGGGATTGGCAGTTACCACCTAAATTGGGGTGATGATGGCAATGCTCGACTCCCTTGCACCAGCCTGTGTACGACTAAGATTTTCTCACTTGAGGTCCCCTTGGTTTAATGGGGAGTGCAAGGCGATGAAGATTGTGGGTCGGTGGCTGGAGCACTGCTAGCGGAAGTCTTGCCTGGATAAACTGGCCCTGCACTCACACTATTGTGAGTATCAGGGGGCAATCACTTGTAAGAAGGCAGAGTTCCTGTCCAAAGAGGTTGCAGCAGGGAAGAATCGACCGACTGTGCTCTTTCGGACTGTAGACAGGCTTCTAAATTCAGCCTGTCTTCAGCCAAAAAGACTTTTTCCGATGCCTTGTGCAATGAGTTTGCTCAATTCTTCTCGGAAAGGGTATCCACCATCTGGCAGGGTGTGCCGCCAGTGAGCCTTACAGCGGCCTACAGTGATTGCCTGGATTGTCCAGGGACAGCGCTCCACCTAGTTGGGAAGGGGGAGTTTAAACCAGTGGAGGTGTCAGAGGTTATTGGGGTTGCTTCCAGGCTGAAGCACACATATTGTGAACTGGACCTTGTGCCGATGTGTTTCTTGATGAGATGTGTCGACACTGCTGGCCCGGTGTTCACCTTGATTGTCCAGTACTCTTTGATGGAGGAGATTTTTCCAGATGCCTTGAAGGAGGTGCTGGTTCATCCCCGCCTAAAAAAGCCATCATTAGACCCTGACATCAAGGTGAATTACCGTCAGATCTCTAACCTCCTATTTTTGAGAAAAGTTGTTGCGAAGGCTGCGGCACAACAACTTGAGGAGCACCTCATGGCCTTCAATCTCTATGAGCCATTCCAGTCTGGTTTCTGTGCAAGGCATAGTACAGAAACTGCACTGCTTCAGGTGCATAATGACCTCCTCAGGGCTAGAGATCGGGGGTGGGGACAATTCTAATCCTTCTTGATCTCTTCTCAGCCATTAACACGGTAGACCATTGTGTGTTGCTTGACCACCTGAGGGACTTTTGTGGGCTCACCAGCTCTGTCATCTGCTGGTTTGTGTCATACCTCATGAACAGGAAGCAACGGGTAGTGATGGGAAATTTCTTCTCCTCCTCTAGCCTCCTGTCGAGTGGAGTACCTCAGGGTTCGGTCTTGTCACCAATGTTGTTTGCCATGTACATGCTGTCCCTGGGTGAGCTCATTAGGAAGTACGACTTGGGTTTTCATTACTATGCCGATGAAACCCAGCTATATCTTTCCTTTGCCCCGGGAACTTCCAGTGCAGTGGAAGTACTAAACAGCTGCCTCGCAGAGATAAATGCCTGGATGTCCTCCAGCTGGTTGTGACTGAACCCCGACAAGACGGAGGTACTGGTGGTGGAGTTGAACAGAAGATGGAACAGGTTGCCCTCTGTCACTGAAACCAGCTTACTCCTGGGATCTGTGCCATTGAGGACTTCCTCTAGGGTGCGAAACCTTGGCGTGACCTTTGACAGTAGACTGTCATTTAATTTTCAGGTGTCATCCATTGTCCAGACAAGCTTTTACATCTCAGGAATATTGCCACCTCCAAGCCCCTAATTCTGTGTATGGATCTCCCCACCTTGGTGCATGCCTTTGTGACATCCAGACTTGATTACTGTAATGTGCTCTACCTCAGAGTCTCTGGAGGTAACCTCTGCCAGCTGCAGCTAGTGCAGAATGCGGCCGCTAGGCTGCTAACTGGGCAGCCAAACTTTTGTCATATCACCCCGGTTTTGCGTGATCTGCACTGGCTGCCAGTAAGGTGGAGGATTCTCCTTAAGGTGGGCTTGCTCACCTTTACAGCCCTACGTGGGCAGGGTCCTGGTTACTTGTCAGACCTTCTTATACCTGCCATCCCAGTCCACTCCAACCAGTCGTCCTCTAGGGGCCTCCTGACGATTCCCAGGACGAGGCTTAAAACCGCTGGTGACAGAGCATTTAGTGTCACCGGCCCCATCCTGTGAAATTCGCTTCCTCCATGAATTCAAGAAATCCCTTCAGTTGAGGTTTTTAAGGCCCGCCTCGAGGCCTTCCTGGACCTTGGGCATCAGTCCTCCCTGGGTACCTTGCTTTTCTGTTTGAGTTTCAGTTTTTATAGAGATATTTATTAATTATATTTATGTATGCTGATATTTTAGTGTATTTATATTGATTTGTATTACTGTATTGATGGTATGTTTTTATTCTTCGGCACCTAGAGCCTCTGGGATTGGGCGCCAGAAAAATAAAATTTGCCTTGCCTATATAGATGGGTCATTTAGGGAACTCAGTGCAACTCGGGTTAACCTACATCTTTCAATTTTTGTATGTATGAGGCATACTTCCCTTTTGAGAGATTTGTAATACATATCAAATGTCCTAGGGGAATACTTCGGATAACTGTAGGTACCCATTTGTACCTATTAAACATGAACTCTGGCCGCTCCTGGCAACCCGCCTCTGCTGCTCAATAGGCTACTACTGGACACAGTGAAATGCAAAGTCTCGGGCCACCTGGTAGGTAAAATTTACAGAGAGTTGATGGTTCTAAGTTTGGAGACATTCTGTACTGATGAAATACAGAACTAGATATCATATGCACAGCAGAAAGTTGTCTAACATATGCCTTGCCTGCAATGAAGGTAACATCATTAAACATCTGATGTGAACATGCATGGAAGTGGATGCAATGAAGTCTTACAGACACAAAATGATAATGAAGTCAATGGGAAGGGAGGAGTACCAACAGCATAAGGAGGGGGTTCTGAGATGCCATTAGTGTAATCAGCTTAGTAAATCCAGTCCGGCGTTAGACCAGACACAGTGTCAGGCTGGTAATGGACAGACAGGATGGTAGCACGGTCTTCATCTGCTGACAACTCTATGTATCTATGTGTGACTAAAGAGCAGGTCTGTCTAAAGAATCTTCTTCACCATTATTAAATACAGTATAATCCACTTAATCAGGCCCCTAATAATGGGAACATTCAATTAATAGGGATACTTCACCATGAATCGTTTCACACCCATTCTGTTCATTTTCTCCTGTTAACAGGGACCTTATTCTTGATTAATGAGGACAGTTTTTACCTGGTTAGGTACGTGATAAGGGGCTATTAGTGACTGTTTAAAGACAGATTATACAATGGCTTGAAAAATCCTGGATTCTGATTGGCTGACTGGCACGATTTACCTGTTATAAATCATGGCATGACCAGCAGGTAAAAGTGCCAGTCAGCAGGGGCTGAAAATTTTTTGGGGGATGCATAAGTCCAGGACTTATGTTACATTTGTAGGGCAAGTCCGTATCAGGGCCCAGTAAGCTGCACCTTTTTTCTGCGGTGTACAGTATTACCAAAACAAATAATGATTCCCACCACACACACCCTTAGGATGCCCCAGTGTCAGTCAGAGAGAGGTAGCGAGGCAGAGAAAAATTATAACACCGCAGTACTGCAGCTTGCTTCCAGCTGAGTTTCTTCTGTTTGTTTTGATGGACATTTGTGACCAGAGGAATGGACAATACCAAGACTATTGTCAAGCTACTGTCAAGGAGGGTGACAAAAATGGTGTCTGGGATGCACCATAAGTCATATCTGAGGAGAGACTCGGAGCTCTAAATATGTACTCCTTGGAAGAAAGGAGAGAGAGAGAGAGAGGTGGGGATGGGCGGGGACATGATAGAGACCTTCAAATATCTAAAGGGGATCAACAGGGTACTAGAGGGGAGCATCTTTCACATGAAGGAAAATAGGAGAACAAAGAGGCACAGCATGAGACTAAAAGGTGGGAAACTTGAGGAAATTCTACTTCACTGAAAGGGTGGTGGAGAGATGGAACAGTCTCTCCCAGGAAGTGGCGGGGTGGCCACGGTTCAGGGATTCAAGAATGTGTGGGATAGGCACATGGGAATTATCAAGCTAGGGGTGGGGGAGGGTCTTGTAGCATCTAGGGTACCATAAGCATTAGAAAGAAGGATAGGGCAGACTGGATGGGCCACAAAGCCCTTATCTGCCGACAACATCTATGTATCTATGTAAGCCAGTACTTAATTGATGGCAGTGGATCAAACTCAGAGACGGATGATCCTGCACTCATAATAAGCAGCTGATTCTCGAAAGACTGTTGTGTCAGGGTTGTTCTTAATTTATTTTTAATGAAACTGGCTTTGGAAAATCCTCTTTCACATTCACTTGTGTAAGGGGAAATCGTGAGCAGAATTTCAATAAGCTTTTTTATAGCACCTTTTGTGGATTTCTCTGGTCCATATTTAGCTGTTTTCATTTGCAACACCAACTGATACATAGATATGAGAGGTTTGGTTCTGAATCGAGACAGGTATAACTTCAGCTACACTCACTCATCTATGTCACAGTCTTCATCCACGTCAGTGAACTGAGAAGAGAATGGGCTATCTGTGATGAGTTCACTTAGTTCAGCATTGCCAAATGTTGCTAGATCTTCTTTTTCCACTGGCCAGTTGTGAAAATTCAAAATCTGAAGTAAAGACAATGATTTCTCTGTGAGAACATCAAATCTATTGTGGATGTAGGTGGCAGTATCATTAACAAATGCATGAAGTTCAGCTTCACTGCCAGGTGTTCCATGTACTTTTGTTTTACCAAACATACGTTCTGTTGCATTGTTCTGTTCCTGGAATTTTACAAGATATCTGCCAGGAGTAATTTTAAGTGCTTCTAGTTGCAGAAAGTACAGTTATGTAAGAACTTACCGTAACAGTAGATCTTCGAGAGGGGCTCCTGCAGTAGGTAATTACATATAGGACTGGCGCTGCAGTAACAACTTCTGGAAAATTTCTAGCTAACAGTCCCTGGCGGGGACGCCCCGATCAGGTGACCGCGCCAGAAGACGCCGCCGGGTATGTTGGGCGTCCTGACACCCGCTTCTTCCAGTTCTTTCCGCCAGGCCAAAAGAGGCTGACGAGAGAGAAGCGGATGTTTCCCCAACAGAAAAGAAGCTGAAAAGCCTTAGGGGATGGAGGGCGGGAAGATATTTATTGCAAGAGCCTCTCTCAAAGATCTACTGTTACGGTAAGTTCTTACGTAACTGTACTATCTTACTTCGAGAGGGCTCTTGCAGTAGGTAATTACATATAGGACTGAATCCCAAGCAGTCTGGAACAAAGAAAAGGCACCAGGAGGAGAAAAACTACCCCAAGAAATCACTCTAGCCGTGCAAGCCTCAAGAAAGGAGGCCTTGCAAAACACCTAACCCGAAGCCTGCTCTACGGCGAGAGGCAATATCCAAACTGTAATGTTTCGTAAAGGTATGGACGGAAGTCCAGGTGGCGGCAGCGCATATGTCTGCCGCAGACACATTCTTGAAACAAGCTGCAGAGGCAGCTACTCCTCTTGTGGAGTGACCTCTGACTTGACCCGGAAGGGTCTTGTGGTATTTCTCATAACAGAAAGTGATGCAATGAGCCAACCATTTAGACAGGCATTGCTTGGAAACAGCATTGCCTTCCCTTTTGGGAGCAAAAAAGACGAACAACTGATCAGTCTTTCTGAGATCCCTCGTCCTGTTGGTGTAGTAGCTCAGAATCCGGTGAACATCCATAGTATGGAGTAAATATTTCTCTTGGTTAGAGTACTGCGTAAAAAAGGCAGGTAGCTCTATGGACTGATTCAAGGTAGACTCAGCTACCACTTTAGGGAGAAACTTAGGGTTCGTGCGAAGAGCAACACGTTCCTTGTGAAAAATCAAGTATGGGATTTTGCACATCAGGGCCTGGAGCTCGGAGATTCTTCGAGCCAAAGTAATGGCCACCAAGAAGAGTGTCTTCCACGAAAGAAACTTCAAATCTACAGAAGCTGCAGGTTCGAAGGGAGGAAGGGTAAGTTTCTAGAGAACAAAATTCAAGTCCCAAGGGGGGCAGGAGTACGGATGGGGGGCCTCAGATGGAGGACCCCTCTGAGAAAGGTCTTAGAGACCTCCAGTTGAGCGAAAGCCTTGTCTGCGAAGGGAACATGATAGGCTGAGATGGCCGCCATGTGAACCTTCAAAGAGGAATGGCTGAGACCCAGGTCGAACAGATGACGTAAATACTCCAGCAGAAGCCCCGCTGAACAGGAGAAAGGTTCCACGTTCTTGGAGGTGGCCCAAATGGTGAATCTCTTCCACTTCATGGCATAAGTGGATCTGGTGGAGGGTTTTCTGGCCTCCACTAAAATCTCCGCCACTTCTGGAGATACACCAAAACGGGATTGGGCTAGGTCTGCAGGAGCCATGCATGCAGTTGAAGGGATTTGAGGCCTGGATGGACCAGGGTCCCCTGATCCTGGGTCAACAAACCTCGAGATAGAGGAAGAGGAAGAGGAGGATCCTCTGAATATTGTTGTAGAAGAGAGAACCAGATTTGCCTGGGCCAGAAAGGAGTGATCAGAATCATTCTTGCTCCTTCTGAGACTAGTTTCTGCAAGACTCGTGGGATCAGAGGAATTGGGGGAAAAGCATAGATGAATCTGTCCTTCCAGTCTAGAGACAGAGCGTCGTTCCAGAAAGCGCCTCGCTCTGGAACGAGCGAGCAAAAGGTGGGAAGTCTTGCGTTTTGGGGGACGCGAACAGGCTTCCATCACAGCAGAGTTCCCCAAAGTTGAAAGATATCGTTTAGTACCCCTTGGTCCAGTTCCCACTCGTGAGCCAGAGTAGAAGAGTGACTTAGCTTGTCTGCCAGGGTGTTGTCGACTCCTGGAACGTGAATCGCCGTAAGGTGAAGGTCGTGTTGTGTTGCCCAATCCCAGACCCTCATTGCCTCCCTGCATAGAGGGTAGGACCGAGTTCCTCCCTGCTTGTTGATGTACCACACTACGTACATGTTGTCCATCTGGACGGCTAGGTGGCCGGGAAGGATGTATTGGTGAAGGGCTTGAAGAGCGTACAACACTGCCCGAAGCTCGAGCACATTGATGTGAAGAGTGTGTTCTAGCCTGGACCAAGAGCCCTGGGTCCGATGAGGGCCTAGATGGGCTCCCCAACCTTCGCCTGAGGCGTTTGTGGTTAGAGTCTGAGAGGGGGGAGAAAGAAAGAAAGGGATCCCCCAAAACAGGTTCTCTCAAACCATCCACCACTGCAAGTCTCGCATCATCGGCGAGGAGATCAGAACTGATTGATCTAGGTCGTCCACTAGTTGATCCCACTGAGAGCGAAGAGTCCACTGAGAGATCCTCATGTGGAGTCAAGCCCGTGGGACCGTCGGAATAGCAGCCGCCATGAGCCCGAGAAGGCGGAGGACCGACTTCACCGAGACCCTCCTGCAGTCGGATAGCAGACAAATCTGGGCCTGAAGAGAGGCCGCCCTGTCCGGAGGCAGGAAAGCCTTGCCCATAGTGGTATCGAGGATCGCCTCGATGAACTGTAGCCTCTGGGAAGGGACCAGATGAGACTTGGAATGGTTGATGGTAATACCCAGGCAAGCAAAAACCTGCTGGGTGAGGGAGAGGAAATGCAGGAGCTCCTCCCTGGACGAGGCCGCCAGGAGCCAGTCGTCCAGGTAAGGGAAAACCTGTACTCCCTTGGTACGCAGGTGGGCCGCCACCACTGCCAGGCATTTGGTAAATACTGGGGCCGAGGATAGACCAAACGGGAGCACCTTGAACTGGTAGTGGTCCCCCTGAAATGCAAAACGAAGGTATTTGCGATGGGAGGGGCGAATGGGAATGTGCAGACAGGCATCCTGCATATCCAGGGCACAAAGCCATTGACCCGGCCGGAGGAGGGGCAGAAGGCTCTGCAGAGAGAGCATCCTGAACCTTTTGTACGCTACATAAAGATTCAGGGAACTGAGATCTAAAATCGGTCTGAGATCTCCCATCTTCTTTGGGACCAGGAAAAAAATGGGAAGAGTAACCCGTCCCCAGAAGATGAAGGGGGACAGATTCTATTGCCTGCTTCATCAGAAGTGCCGAGATTTCCTCTTGGACCAAAGGAAGGTGTTCCCGTGAATAAGACGACTTCAGAGGAGGGTGGCGGGGTGGTTTCTGAAGAAACTCTATGGTGTGTCCTTCCGCTATAAGTTAGAGCACCCAGGAATCCGTGGTTATCCTCTCCCAACCCGGAAGGTGGAGGGAAAACCTCCCTCCTACCGGTTCCTCCGGAGAGTCCGGAGGCGGTGGGAGAGGAAAGGAGTCAGGTGGTGTGGGGCAGCACCGCAGCTGAAGCACCCGCTGCTTTTTTGGGTGGAGGGGGCTTAGCAGCCACGGGGGCCCGACGTTTGGTGGCCCGCCTTCCCTGAGGTTTCGCCTTTGGCCGATTCCATCTGCGAAAGGGACGGCGCTGCTGCTGATGGGGACGGTACATGGAATTCACCGATTTCAGAGCCGTCCCCTTCTCTTGCAAGTCTGTGATGATGTCCTTGACATCACCCCCGGAAAGGTGCTTCCTGAATAGCGGATTGCACCTCCGGGACCAAACCTGACACGCGGAGCCAGGCATGACGCCGTAGGCCAACGGCGAAAGCCGAGCTCCGCCTGGCAGTGTCCACTGCGTCGTATGTCGCCCGCAGAATGTGGCGACTGGCCGAACGAGCAGAGCGGACGAGGTCAGCCAACTCCTGTTTGACTTGAGAGTCAGGCAAGGAGTCCAGCTTGGCTTCCACCTGAGTAAGGATGGCCTTCTGGTAGTCCCCATGTGGCTGGACGGTTCAGGGCCTGAATCCCCAGTGTGGAGGAAGCATAAATCTTTCTTCCATTACTGGTCCATAAAGCGAATTCACTTATCAGGAGGGGTGAGCTGAGGTGCTGCTGGGTTCGCCCGACCGGCCATGACCGGCGCTAATCACGACCAAGTCGGCTCGAGGGTGAGAATCTAAGAAATCAACACCCTCTGGAGCCTGATATAGCCTGTTCGACTTCCTTGGAAGTGGGGCTAAGGCCGACGGCTGTTTCCATATCGTGGTAATAAGGTCGGCGTGAGGCTCTATCCAGGATGGCACTAGTGTAGGAGCTGTCACGGGCAGATCCAGGTGCTCAGCGAGTTTCCGACGCTGAGGATCTGGTTCCAAAGAGTGCCACTGATGTACCTCCTGGATTTGTCTAAGCAACTCCGTAAAGGAAGGATCCTCCGGAGGAGACTTCGGAGGAGTCCTCGGCCGGGGCTCGTCGTCCCTCTCGGAGCATCCGTCGGAGGATTCCGAGGAATCCGAGAGTGAAGAAGAAGGAAGAAGAAGAATAAGACTCCCTTACCCAACCCGGGGGAGGAACGGGCTCTTGGGTAACACCCGGGGACACATGTCCTGCCCCTCTCTGAATCCAGACGGAAGAACCCTGGAATCCGGAGGTGGGGAGGGAGTGTGCCGCCTGGGGCGTACAGGAGCCTGAGACGTCACTGTCACCGGAAGGCGGCTCTCGACCTCCTTGGTGAGCTGATCCTTGGCCTCAGCCCACCAGAAGGCCAGAGTCTCCTGCAGGTCCACCGGCGGCCGCGAGGGCGGTGGAGGAGGAGGCGGGGGATAAGAATATGAGGGATACCCATATGGAGTGTATCCAACCCGCTGCAGGTAACCCAGCTGCCGGTATTGGGACGCCGAGTACTGCGCGGCCGAAAGCCCAAGGCCGGGTACTGGGCAAGGGCCGGATATGGAGTTCCCGGGTACTCCGGGTGACGGGCGACGCGGTACCCGGGGAGCCGGGGATGGGCTGCCTGCAGACAGCCCGGCCAAAACCTCGAGGCGGGTCCGTAACGGAGAGCCCGGAGGCAGGGCCAGCTGGGAGGAGAAACTCTCCCTGCGTCGGTAAGACCGACGTCAGGGCCGACGGCAGAGGCCCTGACGTCGGGGGTTCCGACGTCAGAGGGGTCGGCATCGGAGCCGGTGTCCGGGGAGGCGACGTCAGGTCCATCGCACCAGACGGAGGAGGAACTGACGGAGGCAAAAGATCCCCCACTGCTCCGGGGGATGGAGGGGAAAAGTCCCCGGGATCAGGATGGGGGGGACTCTGGTTCCCTAGACTGCAGTGAAAGCTGCGGTGAACTGGGAACGACGGATGTGGGGGAGTCCGTCGTCGGTTCCCTCGCTGGCCGGACATCGGACGAGCTGACGTGAGGCGTAGAGGCAAGCTCTCGGCAGACACCGGAGGAGCCAACGTCCGGCTTACAAGGGGCCTCACCGGAGACAGGTCGAGAGGAAGGGTCGGCCTGGTCCAGTGGGGGAACCGCCGTGCGTCGCCCCGAAGGGTCGGACGTCTTACCGGCCCTCTCCGGGCGGATGTCGGAGGAGCCGACGCCCAGCTACCGAGTCGCCTGCAAGGCGCCGCAAGCCTGCAGCTGAACCAGGGGCGGAGGCCTCCCATAGACCGGAGGCGCCCGCAAGGCCAGAGCGCGAGCCAGACGGGCGGGCCTCCGCCGCCTCAGAAACCTCCGAGGCGGCCGTCGAGGAACAATCCCCCGGAGGAGATGATACCTGAATGGCCACGACTCCCGAGGGAGACATGGTGGAGGAGCCTTTGTCCCGGTGCCAGTCCTTGTCCTTCTTCTTTCGATGGCTTTCGGGGGAAGTGGACGCTTGCCTTAACTTTTTTAGCTCCTTCTCCATCGAGCTCATCTTCTTTTTGAGGATATGGGCCTCAAGGGATTGCTGCCGTCTTTTCCGGGTGGCCGCGCTGAAGTTAAGGCAGTGCTGGCACTTCTCGACTGGATCATCCGGGCCTAGGCAGAACAGGCACAGGGAGTGGCCGTCCTTGTGTGGTGGTTGGGAGCCGCACGAGTAGCATTTGTTCTTGTGCTCGGAGGGTGTAGCGGATGACATACACCGACGTTAACAATGACGTTTGCGAAAATAAGATTTTCTGTAAAAAAGGACGGAAGCACAAAATTTTCCTACGAGGAGCTGTACCCAGCTAACGCGGGAAAGAACTGAAGGCGGGCATCCGGGACCACCTTTATACCGACGTCTCCTGACGCCGGTCACCTGACATGGGGGCGGTCCCTCGCCAGGGACTGCTAGCTAGAAATTTTTCTGTGGGGTCCTGCCGCCTGCCGGCGTCAGTCCTATATGTAATTACCTACTGCAAGAGCCCTCTCGAAGTAAGATCTGCTTTTTCAATATGTTCTGGTATCTTGACAATTAAGTAGTCTGCCGGCTGGAAAGTTTTTGATAATTTAGCAACAATTGGAAAAAAAATCTAATAAGAAATAAAGAACTTCAATGAAATGCACAAAGGTCAGTTCCTTGTGGTAGCCCTTAGCTCTGTTAGCATCATCTGCCCTGTTCCCTCCACAAATCTATGCTCCAGATGCACTGTCACAATGTCAAGTTTTTTTTTCTAACGTCACAACTGCTCTCTCTCTCTGCTTGCTAGTCACCTGACTTGCTTTATAGCCGTGAAATGTGCAAGATGCTCATCGAGAACTTCTGTGATTTCTTTAAGTTTTCTCCTGCGTTTTGGAGCCAAGAAATAAAAACTAAAAATGCCTTTCAAACAGTCTTCAAATTTGGTCATGTATCTGAAATGTTTATTTGCATCCAAAATGGCAAGCTCAAGTTTGTGGGCAACACAGCGAATACAAATAACATCTGGCAAAAGTGATTTCAGTCTAGTAATGACTCCTGTCCATTCACCAAGATTAACTGATGCACCATCAAAATTAGCACAGACAAGTGCTGGATTTCCACTACCTGTCTTAAGGTCTGGTAATGGCAAATCCACTGATTGCAAAGCTTTCTCTATAGTATTAAATACAACCTCAGCACTTGTAGTTTCAAGTGGTACCACAGATACTAGGTGTGTGACTGGCAAACAGCACCTACATATCTCAGGTAGACAATTTCTGGCTTGATAATAGAGAGGTCTGTACTTCCATCAGCAAGAATGCTCAAAAAGGAGGCATTTTTGACCTCGTCCATTATTGCTGCACGTATTGTGTTTGCTATGTTGTCCACAAACAAACGGCACCCTGCTATGTTCATGTAGTTGTTACAAACATTTAAACCACTTGTACAGTGGATCTCACAAATCATTTCAAAATCTGAAAAAGGTTTTCCATTCTGTGCTACAGAATATGTAGTGCTAAAAACATTTTTTATATTTCTCAAGTTCACTTGATGTAATGTGTCTTTTTTGAAAGGACTGACCCAGAGCAGTTTCTGATGGGCAAATGGGTGGTACTTGCTTGGTATTCTTTGAGTAATGCTTTGTGCAACTGATGTGTTCCCTTGTCACATCATGCCTCTTTATGGGGTCTAACTTAAAGGAGAAGACTCCTGTATATGTATGTATGATTTGGATATATCTCATGTATTTATTATATATTACCTCAAGTACTATACATATGTCAATAAGAGATCAGCCATTTCTTCTGTTGCAATACATATCTAGGGTCTGAGGCTCTGACACAAAATAGTAAAATGTCAAGCAAGCCTCCATTTACATGCAAATGAGCGACTTGTAATACAGCCCCTCCCATTCCTTGATGTCACTGCAGCAACAGTGCAGAAGAAAACACAAGGGTATGAATGCTGTCTAGCCTGATTTTAGTTCAAGTTTGCAATGGCTTAAGGCAGTTCTGTCATGCAATTCACAAAGGGAGTAGTACCTGTAGCCTTAATACTGTATGTGTAGAGCAAATAATACATCTAATAGTATTTCATTCACAGGAAACAAAAGCTGTTTCTTTGCACTGCTCATTTCTCTCTGTGAGACAGTTGTAACATGTTGTGGGAAGCAGTAGACTGAATCAACCAATCAATCAAACAGTCAATCAGTCACTCTGTATTGAACCAGGTGAGCACCCTTAAGAAGATTTGTTACAAGATGAGCCTGGGCAGTTTACCAAAGGATCACACAAGACTGACTTATACACATACCCTTTCAGCAGCCTGAAAGTGGAGAGCTAGATCATTTACTTTATAAAGTGTATTCTTTTACATTTCAAATGCTCCTTGAATCTTTTTCTGACTAGAAATACCAAGACACAGAATGCATATGACATGGGAGGAGTGAGCTAAGCAAATACAGAGCACTACAAACAGAGACTGATTAGTGTCTTTACCTACAACAGCTGAGGTGTAGCATCTGATTTGTGAGGAACATCCTACTTCAAATGCTGGCATTACAAAGTGTGAGTGTGGGTACAGGGGGCTGCCACAGCATATCCTTAGTACCTTGAAAGTAAAGTGCTGTAGCTCTCACATCACTGCTGATGATTTATAATGGGAATCGGGGCATTTTTATACCATGGACCTGTGGGCCATCACAGTTTCTAAGGAGATTAGGGGAACTTCTTAAGGGTTAGAGGGTAAGGCACTCTAGTAGGATTTGAACCAGAGTCCCCCAGTGCTTGTGTCTGTGCTTTCCTGGTAACCTATTCCTTGCCATAGCTGAATTCTTTATTGCCTTACAGCAGCCATCCAATTACTGACTGCCTAGCTACAAAGGGAAAGGGGCCTATTTGCAAGATTGTTTCTCACTGCTGGTGTCAATCAAAACAGAGAATGTTACACACACACCATAATACAACAGCTGTATAATACCACTTAAAACTCTTGTTGTACCCAGAGTCATTTATTGGGTAAACTGTTTTTGCTAACAGAAACAGTAACACAACACATACAGGCACTTCCTTACATGAATACTATATATACCTCAAATCAATGCTGCGTCACGCTCACATGGTCCTAGTCCCTATTAGACCTGCACTTCAGGATGTGAACAACGCTTAAAGGGTTCCTCCACTACTCAAGTGGGGAACCAAACATTGTGGGTTTGGTCTACTGGTGGAACTGCATTTAGTGCAGCACCATTATCTGTTGCTCTGATGATATCATCCTCCAGCAAAATTGATGGTAAAATGGAGGACAAACACTTTGATAACTTTGGGGGGCTGTATATTTTTATTTATAATCTAGATCTGGACAGCAATAGGACTGCTGGCAACTGGAGGAAGCACACAACAGTTACACATAAGGAGTTGGGAAAATATTGGTGTGGAACTATGGGAGACTTCCCCTTTAAGATCACCTGACCCTTTAACCATGGTAGAATTAGGATCACAGATCTGGGGGTAGGTTTTGCAATACAAGCAGTACATCACAGATTTTTCTTCATTGAAATCCAGCCAAGGATATTCTTTTTTCCATTCAGGATGGAAATTCCTAACCCTTTTTTCTCTGTCATACCTTTGATCCTTGGTAAGGTCATCATCAGAACTTTACATTTTGAAGCAGAACTGGGTGTTGTAGTACTATTTGCTCCACCAGATTTTGAGAAACCAAACTTTAACCAGCTCATTTTGCTGTGAGAAATTGCTCTGGGATAAGGTCAGAAGAGCAGCTATTAATTTTTATTTAGAAAATGTTTAATGGGGTAACTTAGGACACACGTGTTACAGAGCTGCAGTCTAAGCCAGCCCAGTGGTGCCAAGGGTTGAGGCGCTGGAAGCCACACTTCACACCACGCTGGTGACCCGGGTTCGGGAAAGTGTTCAGGCCGCATGAGGTCGGCAGGGGAGGGATAGGATTAAGCATCCAGAAGACTGCTCTCCTACTCTTGGGGAGGGACTGGGGTTCCTACTCTTGGGGAGGGAATGGGGTTCCTACTGCTCTACAGTGGCTCCCGAGGGAGATCGGGTGCTCTTCAGGGGCGGTACACTGGTGGGTGGAGTGTGGCGGACGTCGGCACACAGTGCTTCTGACGTCATTGCACGTCTGCACTCCAACTGGGGCACTACATGGCAGGAAAATAGCTGGGCGCAATCGTACAGTTTGATAGTCGCACCCGACATTGCCCGGGAAGTCTGTCATGGAATCGCGCTGGGGATCTGGTCCGGCCCGGCACAGGGAGGCATGAGGGGGGGGGCCCCGGAGGTTTGGGATGCAGCCGCACCAGACCCCACCATATGAGTGAGCCTGCTGACTCCTGTGCAGTGGGGGCCGGCGGCTGGATGCCCCCGCTGACTGAGCCGCAGAAGGCAGAGAAAAAAGATAAATTAAAAAAAAAGAGCTGCAGTCTAGTGGACAAGAAATAATTTGCTTAGGTTAGCAAGGGCAGATGGACACAACACAAGACTGACTGACTGACTGACACACTGTACGGGAGCTGACTATGGTGACAATGCAATTTTGCTACTTAGAAATGTTTTTTAAACTGTATTTATCACACAACTACAGCTGAGACAGCGCTTGTGCAAACTTCGTGATTTGTTGGATGGGTGTAATTTGACACAAAAAACTGCAGCACTGGCTTGCTTATTCAGCAAGAAAAATACACTATATTCTGTCTTCTGTCTCAAACTAAATATATTTGACTATCAGACACACTGATGCAGGCTTTATTCAGCCCAGAAAAATATTGGTGACTGAGTGTACTTCTGACTATCTCAAACAAAATATATTTGACCCTCACTGTCAGACACACAACAAAGGCTTTATTCAGCCCAGAAAAATGTGTAGTGTCTGTACTTCTGACTTCTGTTCCAAACAAAATATATTTGACAGTCACTGTCAGACACACTGACTAAGGCTTCTGCCCAGAAAAATATTTAGTGACTGTTTCTGACTTGACTCAAACAAAACAGATTTGACTGTCAGACACACTGACGTAGGCTTGCTTCAGCCCAGAAAACCAAGTATGACTGTACTCAGACTTTTGTCTCAAACAAAATATATATTTGACTGTCAGACGCACAGTCGCAGGCTTTGCTTCAGCCCAGAAAAAATATTTGACTGTACTTGGGTCTCAAACAAATATATGTGACACACACTGGCTCAGGCTTGTTTTTCAGCCCAGAATATTTAGGGACAGTGTACTGACTTCTTTTTAATATGTCAGACAATGGCACTTGCTTCAGCCCTAAATATCTGACTCACTGTACTTTTGATTTAAAATATATTTCCGAATGTCAGGCACTCAGTGGCACAGGCTTGCTTCAGCCCAGATATTTACGTACTAACTAAATCACACTGTCACACACAGCACTTGCACAGGCTTGCTTCAGCACAGAAAACATGACTGTTTATTAAAGCTGCTTGCTGTGCAGCACACAAAAAGGCTTGCTTGACTACTAACTGTGGTCACAGACAGAGGACTATATTTTTTCTTCAGCCCAGTAAGTCTGACCAGCTGAAACAATAATTGACACCCTTTGTTGATCTAAACTGCAGTCAGTCTGCTGAATAAAGGTGGTTACTTACTAAAATCTCCTATAAAATTAATATAAATTCCTCCAATTTGTTTAACACGGCGACCAGTACAATAACTGGTCCAGTTCATGGCAGCCACAGCTCACATCTCTCCCTCTCTGCTCCTAACACTGCAGCTGTCAGTCGTCATCCAAAAATAAAGAAAAGAGTTACCCCTGACCAAAAGTAATTAAATAAGTAGCCCTCAAGTTGTTATTTAGGCAGAAGGAGGGATTTTATTCTTCAATTTCTTTTTCTTTTTTTTTTTGTGCAATTTCAGACCGCGAGTAGCACAGCACATTTGTCCCATTCAAGAGGCAGCTCCAGAGTGATGGCACAGACTAAAATCACTACACAGGTGCAGCTCAGCCACAGACCACCTGATTACAGTTTGCCACACATGTGATATCCCTGTGGCTGATCACGCTTAGATACTGTCACTCCCTCGAGATTTGCTGTGCTGCCTGAGTCCTGATCAAAGCCATCTGAATAACCACACAGATTAGAGGGGTTCCCTGATGCCACGGAAACCCACTCCCACGCTCCAGGAGTTTCGAGCATCTGCAGAACTTTCCCTAACCCCTGGGGCATTCCTGAGGACTCAAAGCAAGAGAGGTAACTGGCCTGGTGGGGGAGAGCACCTGATCCCAAGACCTCTGCACATGTGCAGCAGTAGGAATGTCAGCAAGTCTGTCGGACTTCACAGCCAGTCAAGGTTCAAATCCTGCTACTGCACACATGCATCCCGGACCTTGGACTTGGGGATTTTTCATCCTCTGGTCAGCCGCATCAGAAATCCATGTCCCAAATCCATCCAAGCCCCCTGCCCCCCAGAACAGCAAAGCGAAAACCACTATGTCAAATCCCCCATTAAACAGCCATCTCACACAAGGCAGGGCACAACACACAAAATAAAACAGACTCCCAAAAATGAGAAAAGTGACAATTGGAAAAAAAAACTTCCAGGAACACTCCAACAAGTCACAAATGACCCAAACAGTATATTTAAATCTTTCCCCGCAACCGCTTCCATGTGGCTCACCTCAAAGTTTTTTTCCTATCTGGTTCCACTCTGTTGCTGCCCCGCATTACCACATTCCCCTATTGATCGCTGCACTGAAAAACTCTGTTTAAAAAAATAAATGTTCTCTCACAAGCCTCTTCATGTGAAACTGCTCACTTCTGACATTTGGGAGCAAGATTCGCCCAGAGCCACAGGTTGTAAAACAATGGCGCGGTCACATTATTGTAAGTCAAACTGTGACTTCCAACCACTTGCTACTAGCAGGCTGTATACTGAAAAAAAAAAACAACTCATGACTGCCAGGCTCTGTTAAAAAAGAAGGGTGACATAACTTTACTATATCTGTCCGTGCAGCTGCAGGAGCAGCTCAACAGCCCTGTGTTGTTGTGTGTGTGTGTGTGTGTGTGTATGTGTGTATAGAGCTGCACTAGCAGCTGCGGACTACTACTTCTTGCGCAGCAATAAATCAAATAAAAGAAATAATAAAAAAAGAAAAAAAAAAAACTTTTTCTTCATTTTTTTCCCCCAGAAATAAAAAGGGCAATTGAATAATCGCAATATGCCACTCCAGGGTGCGGGTGATGCCAGGATTTACCCATTTCTGGTGTCGGTAAATCCTGGCATCACTCACACCCTGTCGTGGTATATTTAAGTATTATACAATGGGTCTCACAAATCCTGACTGGCTGAATGGCATGATTTACAACGGTGTAAATCGTGGCATCACCCCACGGGAAAAGGTGCCAGCTGCCAGTCAGCCGCATCAGGAACTGCCCGTAAATTACTAAGACCACGAAGAACACAGCAGTGGCAAACACAATGGAACCCTCACAAAACGACTGCAACGTCACTGTCACTGTCACCATTTCTGCAGCTACCCTAAAACCCTTCAAAAGCTGACGAACGAAACAACTCACATTTAGTAGTAAGCCCACCTCTTACAATAAACGTTTTTCTTTCAGGAACTGGGTGAGGATGGACGAGGGCCTAAAGTTTAAGGAGGAGTCCGAGTGCAGTAAATCAACTAGTGCTCAACAGCTTGCACCCAGCTTACCTCTTGCTTGCTTGCTCTCTGCTCCCACAATCTCTCGCACCGTTCTGTTTTGTCTTTCCAATGCACGCCTTTTCTCTCTGTCTCTCATCAATGCAAAGTTAAAAAAAAAAAAAAAAACAGAATTCGCAATGTGCTTCCCCAAGAGTGGAAACCACACTGACTCTGGACTAGATCAACAACATGAAGTGCCGCAGACTCGGTCCTGAGATGACACCCGTGCCAGCCTCCGTTCCGGTCACCACTCCATTCCCTCCATAGCCATTCCTTTACCTCTCCACTCCTCCAATTTTCAGCTGGTCCCCCGAATTAGTGAACCCTATTATCACCTAAACAATTTTCCATAAAGACAGTTTTTTCTCTTTTTACCCTACCACCCCCCTAGGGATCCTTGTGCCTAGTGTAGGTCACGTAAACAAATCAGCATGTCTATCACATTATTTGTCTTATGTTTAGGCTGCCATCTGTCATCTTAGTTTTAGTATGACTAGATCGTCACTGATGTTGCTGCAGCTACTCATGTGCACAGTAAACTCAGAGAAAGCATCGGGGCAGGGAATAAAAAAACAGTTATGCACATGCACAAACAGAAGGGAGCCCCAGCAACCCAGGACTATTTTTGTATGGCGGAGCAATAAAACGACAAAAAGTAATATAAAATGCAAAAAAAAAGAACATTTTTAAAATTTTTGCTCAAAGAGGTGGCATTGTACAATACATGACATACCACTCAGGTGTAGGGTAATGTTAGGATTTAATGCCTGGTGTTTCCACACCACCCGCGGGTTCATGACCAAACAACACACCAGGCGTGGTAAATCCTATCATAACCCACACCCTGTCATGGTATATTGCTTAATTAACTCATACCACTTCACTTGCAATTCAAAGAAGCTTCCACACCCAGTCTGTGAAAAGACCTGTCGCTGGCATAACATGTCAAAGTCATAGAGGCACTTTCAACCCTCAAGATATCCCTGGCTTCAGCCCCCAAGCACTTCGGTATTTTGAAGAGCCAGGCAGGCCATACCTCACAAGCTGAAATGATTTAATGAAATTAATTAAAATGCACAAAAGTTTGTTTTTAAATTTGTTATTTCTGGTAAAATAAAGTACGAAAGAAACTGCAAAGCAAACCAGCACTTCTGTCATTAAACTTATTGGCTTCGGGTAAATGGGAGAGCCACTTATTAAGGACAAACTGGGATGCACCCAGACATCCATATGAAGAAGCTTTAAATAATACACACAGCTGAAGGAAACACTGGTATAATTAAATCAAATCATCTTTATTTTTATAGTGCCTTTCGAAACCAAGGCGCTGCACATAAAATAAAGTATAAATATCAGATAAAAACAAGAACAATAAATAACAGAATTAATCATTATTGGGGAAAGCTAAATTAAATAAATATGTTTTTAACTCAGTTTTAAACCTATCAATGGTCAGGCATTCTCTTAACCGACGAGGTAGAGAATTCCTCAGAGTTGGAGCCAAGAAAGAAAAAGCACGGGCACCAGATGTTTTTTATCGCACATTGGGAATCTCTAGCAATCCCTTGTCGGCGGATCGGAGAGGACAGAGGGGGCAGTAGGGTACCAGGAGGTCTTTCAGGCAACCGGGTCCCTGATCATGTAGGGCTTTAAAGGTTAGCAAGCCAACCTTAAAGGAGATCCACCACTGAACAGGCAGTCAGTGCAGCACAGGCGTAATATGACTGAACCTAGATGTCCCAGTCAAAAGCCTGGCCGGCGCATTGTGCACCAGCTGCAAGCGGCGGATATCAACCCGTTGAAGCCCTAGGTAGAGAGCACTGCAGTAATCAAGGAGGGTAGCGAAAAAAGGCATGGACCAATGTTGAAAGATCATCGGAGGAACCAAGTGTTTCACCCGGGTGCTATTCCTCAGATGGTAAAAGGAGGATTTGATGACAGCCGACACCAGAGATTTTAGTGTCAGACCGTCATCAGGAATAACGCCCAGGCTACGCACTCGGTCTGAGGTAGTGAGCTGTACGCCATCGATCAATAAACCCGATGCCTATCCAGCCCCCAAACCCAACCCCGAACATCCAGGGTCCACTACCAACACTTCAGGCTTATCTGGATTCAGTCTCAGCAAGCTGGTAATCATCCAGGTTCTGATCTCGGTAAGGCAGTTATTTAGCACAGAGACTATATCAGTCTGTCCAGGCAGAAAAGACATATAAAAGTTGAGTATCATCTGCGTAGCAGTGAAAACTCAGACTGTATCACCTGATGATATCTCCCAATGGCAGCATGTACACTGCAAACAACATGGGGACCAGAACGGAGCCTTGCGGCACCCCGCAGGGCAGGGAGTGAGTGCCAGAGGAAGAAATTCCAGTGGCAACTCTCTAAGACCTGTCCGCAAGGAACGATCAAAACCATTTGAGGACTGTACCAGACAGCCCACAAACAAGCTGCAGGCACTCCAACAGCACAACATGGTCTACAGTAGTCAAATGCTGCAGACAGAGAGATCAAGAAGGACCAGAATGGTACATGCCTTTAGATCTCTCGCCATTAGGAGGTAGTTCAATACTCGCACAAGTGCAGTCCCGGTGCTATGCTTCTTCCTAAACCCGGACTGGAGAGTATCATAGACAGGTACAGAGATTTAAAATGTTAAAATAAGAACTAAACTGAGCAATGTATTTGGTCAGTTGTTCTACCCACCTACACAGAGATTTCAGCTCTGTAGCAGAGGTTGGAATTTTTTCTACATCATGGGGCAGCTGGCTAGCTGCCCACTGCCAGTACTAACATGGCAGCCATCCTACTCCCTTACTAACTGATTGCTCCTTGCTCTACTCCAGCTCCTAACCCCTCCAAATCAACACATTAAAAATCACCACTCTAGGGTTTCCCAGTGGCCCAGATGAAACACAACATGCTTCCATGCAGACAATCTGAGTTCAGAAGTGGGCATTGGTCTCTGAAGTTGTGCAGCCAGAGCTGGGAAAAATGACTCCCATGGCAGCAAATCTGAGCTTAGGAAGGGCTGGCACTGCTGTTCTGTACAGCAATGGCCCCTTGTGGTGGTCCAGGGAGCTAGCTCCCCCACAAGGGGTAAGCATTCCAGCTATTACTGAATGCATATGGGGACCACAATTTGCTGTGCTTAGTGCTTTACGGGAGACAGGAAGTGAAAGGAAAATCCTGCACACCTGAGGATAGTGGCATGTACTCTTGGGCACCTGTACAATGAATAACTCACCCAAACCAGATGTGCCCCTCTAGGTTCAAACTGAGGATCTGGTTTATTAGGCTATTTTGTAAAAAAGCATGCTCGCCACCTAGCGGAGGCTGAGTGATGGAGCAGCAGATGGCATACAATGGGGGAGAGCCCTGACTCAGACAATCGTGTGCCATGTAAAAGCATGTGTGTGTGTGTGTGTGTGTGTGTGTATATGAATACACCTTGGGCATAAAATGAGGTAGGGGGGACCCTCAGACAGTAAGATGACAATGGTACCCTCACAGACCCCATACTACCAAATGTGACATCCACTACACAGTGGCTTTGGGCAAATGGTTAGCAAAATCCTGGGGAAGGAAGCTGACATGGTTGGGGGAGGCATCAGAAAGGGGATTAATTTGGGCAGAGCAGGAGGAGAATCTGTAAATAACAACAAAAAACGTAATTTACCATGGGTGGTCTAGTACAGACCCAGAACAGTAAATGTCCCTTTAGCTCATTTAATGGCTTGAGCTGGGATGTATCCCCCACCAGAAGATGTCATACTATATTAAATACAACCCGATTCTGCAGACCAATGAGGACATACCCCTTTATTAGCCTCTCAAAGCACATGCGAGCAACTGATGTTTATCACACACCATTTTTTCATGCAATGACTACAGAATATGGAGAGTACATATAAACCAACTAGATCAATTACACAAGCAGATGACAAGAGAATCTTCTGAATATCGGACCCTAGAACTGCAGTGCCATATACAAACAAAGCATCCATTAACATCCACACCCTCCACAGACCAACAAGTGCCGGGGTGTGCCTTGGGGTCGTCGGCCGCAACTCTTACCCCATCCCAGATGTAAACAAGCTGAGATGGTACAGTATAGGAGAATGTGGTGAGAGTTAGGCCCAATGACCCCAAGGCACCTGTTGGTCTGTGGAGGGTGGGGGTGAGGGGGGTAGGGTTGGTAACCCAAACATCAAATTTCCAGACTATTGTTGGTGTGGAATCAACCCTAACTGATGCATTAACGGAGTTTTTTGCAATGAATTTCCCTTCTTTTTGAGAAAGTGAAACGTTACTTATATGGTATTTATAGGTTGGAGCGCGGGCCCTCCGCTCCCACCCATAAGTGTACGGGCAAAGTGCAGGAGGGCCCTGTGCTCCCAGTTCTGCATAATGAAATGCATATTTGGGAGCACAGGCCCTCTGAGCCCCAAGTGCGCCCCACCCACCCATAAGTGTAGAGACATAGCACAGGAGGGCCCTGTGCTTTTAGTTTTACATAATCCTATCAATAGGTGGGAGCGTGGGCACTCTGGGTCCTGCGCTCCTACCCACCCATGAGTGTAGAAAGGTCCAGTGCTCCCACTTTAGCATAAATGGTATGTATAGGTGGAAGCGCAGGTCCTCTGGGCTCTGTGCTCCGACATACCCATCAGCACAGACACAAAGTGCAGGCCAATAGGCATTCCAAGTAACCCTTGTACTGCAAATATGGCAATATCTCAGTAACCACAGCAACTCTGGAAAAAAGTCCTTCGCTGCTGTATTAATGACCTGGCCACCTCCACACTTGCTTAGTACACCTTCAGGTGTATTAAGCTGTGCTTAGAGTGTATGAAGCTGCACTTAGAGAAAAATCCGTATCTCAAACCGTTTCGAGATACAGATGCCAAAAGGCTCCACATCTGCCACAATGTTATCCTATGGGAAAATGTGCAACTCCGGAATGCTGTAACTCTGGAACTGGTGTAAATTTCTTCACCAAACCAGCAAAAGACACATCTGTGGATCAAGGACTTGCCACCCTGCAAATTTCAGGCCAAACGTTCTAACCATTGTCTTGCTATGAAGTGGCAAAGAAAGTGGTGTTTTGGGGCTGTTGAACTGTGGAACTTTCAAGACAGTTCCGCAGAATTTCACGAAAGTCCCACTGGTTTACATGGGAGAGCTTCTGCAAAAGTACTGCGGAACTTTCGGGAAAGTCTCACCACTGCAGATGTGGGACATTTGCGGAAGTCTGAGGAACCTTCACTAAAGTTCTGCAGCTAAGATGGCTAAAAAAAAACTTTAAAAACATATTTCTGGGCATCCTGGCAAAAAAAATAATGCCAGGGCCGTGTTCCTAGGGCCCCGATTTGGTAAATCCAAGTGCTGGTGTTTATCTAGGGCCAGTATTTTGGAACTACAACGTTTTTTCTGCCTCGCTAACTGAAAATAAGATGGCGGCAGCACAAAGTACCAAACCCATTTGCTCAAGTAAAAAGTGCTTTCACGAAAGTAAAAAATGCTTTCATGGGGAACATATATATTCTTACATACGAACATATGAATGTGCCAGCAGAAACAGACCACCCGGTCTGTCTAAGTCTGCTCAAGTGTGCAGCCAAAACCCCTAGTTTGCAGCTGCCCAACTCCCATTCCTCTATGACATCCCACTGCCACCGCCACCCTCATTTTTTTCTCCACAGGCTATAATGGGAAACTTTAAACTTTAATAACTTTTGAATGGATTAAGATTTTTTTCATCAAATCTTCAAAAGGCACTTCCCTGACCCAGTCCCCATATACCCTGAAAATTTTGGACCAGACAGACAAACCATTCGGGCTGTAGAGACGAGAAAAGAATTTGTCAAAAATGCCCAAAAAAACATTGTTTTACACTTTTTTTTGCACTCCGCAGTTCCACAGCCGCACATCCCACCGGAACGCAACTTGCCACATCCAGAGATCTATGGTAGCAGACAGCGCATGCAAATCAGATGAATGGTTGCGAAGTTATTAAAGTGCAAAATCTGAGGCTTTAACATTAAAGTGTCTACTTAACCCTAACTATAGCTACACTACCATGCAGCTATAATATTTTATATATATATTTATTTTTCTAATGGCCTCCTCCTCTCATGAGCCAAGACATGAGCTTTATCATTCCTGGATTTTTTAGGGTGGAGAGAGAGAGAGAGAGAGAGAGATCCTGAGCAGGTCTCTGCACACCAGAAGGTGCAAGAGTGCTTGCTGTACAGGATCCTCTAAGTTTGAGAATTACAGTCTCACTGGCCTCAAAGCAGGTAACAAGGAGCAGCACCCTCCAGAGTGTCCTCATTTCAACTGATTATTATCTCTGTATCCTTTGGGAAAAGGTATTAAGAGAGGAAAAATACATTCTGCTGACGGCCCATTCTTGAGGCAGAGTGACCACTGCCCTTGTCTGTGGTCACCTACAAGACTGAAGACCCTTTTCAGATCTGAGCCCTGCGGCTGGAGGCGAACAAACTGATCTAAGGGTTGACCAAACTGGTTATACAGGGGTTCAAAAACACCGCCGATCCAACTTCCACTGCACAGGATGAACAGACTGCAACTTAAGCAGTCCATTCAAAGGGTCAACAACCCTGCCAGGGAACTGTCGACAGTCTGGCGACCCTGAAACATCACACCTGCCGTAATGGTCATGTACGAGTGCCTGCCATGTGTAGCATCATGAATGCACACTAAGGAGAGATAGGTGGACCATCTCCATCTCCTGAACACTGCTGGAAACACTCTTGTAGGCTGATCAGGTTCCGAGTGGAGAAATGGCTCCGACCTGTCCCCCATCCAGCTAGGCTGACATTTTGTTGTAAGAATTAACTGTGGAAGTTCTAGTGGAACCTGCTCAGATCTTGCACATCCATTCACTATCTCAGTGAGTGAGGAAGCTAAGGGGGAAAGGAAAAAAATGGCTGATAATCCATCGAGGGATTCCAGATCTAAAATAAACCCATTAAATAGGCCGCATCTAGAAGTGGGCCCATGGAATTAAAACTGTCTATGCCTATCCTCAGGCCAGACATCAGTGAGCCAGCAGGCCACTGACAAAGGTTACCGCCCGGGAAAAAGGGCTGTACAACCTTTCCTGACCTTGTACCGAAAAATTACCACCAGGCATCCAAGGTCTGAGACGGCTTGGAAGAGCACTGCTTCTGATTCACCCTTAGCCATGTAACTCTGGCAGTTCCAGTGTGCCGAGTACTGCCTCTTGCATGAATAAGCAGGTCATTCAATCAGGATGTAAGCCACCAGGACTACCAACACCCTCAAGGGACTCAGAGAACCTGATTCTCAGGTGAAGAAACACCCTATGTTGGAGGGTTGATCCAGTATCAAATCTGAAATACTCTCATTAGACTGACGTAGGGACAGTGACTGCAGGCATCAGTCAGATGTACAGTACTGGGGCTTAAGAAAGAACCCCTTTTCCTGAGCAGCCCAATGAATGATTTCCAGGGCTCCATCCAGAAGATTGTGGAGCACAAAAAAAAAGGTACAGGCTCTTGAATTAAGAAATCAGACAACTCCCAGACTTCTGGGGTCAATAAAATAAAACTAACAGGACCCCTTAGCTCCTTGAATGGCGAGACCTGTACTCTGGCCTGAAGAGAGCCAGGAGCTCTGATGATATCTGGCCTTTCCACCACACTTGGAAAACTGTGGCGGAGAAGTGACCCCTAATAAGGCATCTGACATTATTCCGGCCCATCAGAAAAAACTTCTCTGATCTACCAATGAGGCACCATGCTTGTGGTGCTGGGCCTCCTGCACAGTGTCTGGCCAGTGCTCCTCTGATACTGTAACCTGGTTACCTGAGTAGACTTCTGCATTTCCAGGAGACAGTTTCCAAGGGAACAGAACTCCCCTCAGAACTGTCTGTGCTGGCCGTTACCATGACACCATTAGGTTATGGTATTCTGGGCTCTTTGAATAGCCTCCACAGCAGAATCAGACCATAGGCCTCCCTCAAGTGAATGATCAACAGGTTAGTTATGGCCCTCATGGTTGCCTCAGGGAGTGAGATCTGGCCTGAAAATCTCCAGTAAACAACCACCTGGAAGGTAGAACAATGGCCATGAATTGCAAAAAAGGCTCACCCCATTTGGGAAAGGGGCAGAGCGAAACTGGCCAGGGTAGTGACTCATACGTTGAAGGCTCTGGCCAATAAAATTTGCACAAGATGCCCCACTGTTGTGTGCTAATAGAGGCGAAACTCCTTCCTATACACAGGGTTCACCCGCTTAATCATGAAAAATTGATAGAGCCAGAGCCAGAGCCACCTACAGGCAGGGCGGCATGTTTTCAGAAATAAAAACACCCTTGTCTTCCAGTGGAGGAGCTTCCCACCCACAAGACATTTTCCTTAAAAGTAAAAACCATGGCATGGATGAGAATACACTTTTTTTGATCCACATCTGCCCAGTGCTGCTCAAGAAATTTGGTCACATAGTAGTTAGCGAAGATGCAGACAGAGACGAATTAACATCCGCCGTCTCCGCAGAATGACCTCCTGATCTAAAAAAGGACTACATGCCGCAGCTATTCAAAAAAGGGGCTTAAAATGAATCAGGGGATGAAAAACATCCCTGATTTTTTTTTTACTTAATTTAAGGTCAGGAACTTCCCTAAGATCCCCATAATCATCATCCTGACCTTTGGAAAGGCAGGGTCGGGCTCTGCCTGCAGATCAGTTGTCGCAGCCTAAGCGCACAGCACCACAACAGGACATGCCTGGATGGGGCCCCCCCCTGACCTGAGGGGCCCTATATGGGATTGGCTGTATCTGTAGGGATGTCCTGCAGAACACCGGGGCTCAAGCTCATTCAGGAGCTACAACATAGAAACAAAGACTTTGACGGCAGATAAGGACTGCTTGGCCAATCTAGTCTGTCCATTTCCCTACCTACAGGATAGGCCGTAGATCCTAGTTAACCAACAGCCTATTTCTTCCTACCCCCCACAAGAATTGCCTTATGTCTGTCCCATGCATTCTTGAATTCTCCCACAGTTTTAGACCCCACAACCTCCTCAGGAAGGCTGCTCCATGCATCCACTACCTCTCTGTGAAATAATACTTCCTCACATTGCCCCTGAACCGCCTCTCCTCTATCTTTTAAATTGTGTCCCCTTGTTCTTGCAAGTTTCTTTTTCTGAAAGATGCTACCCTCTTGGACTTTGTTGATTCCACTGAGGTACTAAAGTTTCTATCATGTCCCCCTCTCCCTTCTTTCCTCAAGGGTATACATATTAAGCTCCTTAGTCTCTCCTCATACGGTCTTCTCCTGCAGACCCTGCACCATTTTAGTTGCCCTCCTCTGACTACCTCTATCCTGTCTATGTCCTTGCGGGAGATGGGGTCTCCAGAACTGGACACAGTACTCAGATGGGGTCTCACCAACTGTCTGTACAGAGGATAACAACTTCCTGTTTTCTGCTGCTGATGCCTCTCCTATACATCCCAGTATACCCCCAGCCCTCCCTACTGCCTTTCTCACATTGCTTGCTAACCTTAAGGTCATCTGATATGATTACCCCAGGTCCCTTTCCTTTTTGTTGTTGTTACTACCTCCCCACCCATTGTATTCTTCCCTGGGTTCTTGTTTCCCAGGTGCATTATTTTGCACTTCTTTGCATTGAATCCTAGCTGCCATACTTCTGACCATTCCTCCAACCTTGCCAAGTCCCTTTTCATCCTTTCCACGCCTCCTTGTGTATCAACCCTGTTGCAGATCTTTGTGTCATCTGCAAAAGGCATACTTTCCTTCCAGTCCCTCTGCAATGTCACTGATGAAGACATTAAAAGGACTGGACCAATACTGAACCCTCATGTGCCCACTAGTAACCTCTCCTTCTTCAGAGTGAACTCCATTTACAATTACCTTCTGTGTCCTGTTGTGCAGCTAATGTTTACCTAGGCTACCACCCTGGGACCCACTCCCAGGCTGGTTAATTTGACTATTAATCTTTTGTGTGGGACTGTGTCAAATGCCTTGCTAAAGTCTAGGTAGGCCATGTCCACAGCCCCTCCCTGGTCTACTACTTTGGTCACCCAGTCAAAGAAATCTATTAGATTCATCTGACATGACATTCCTGCTGTGAATCCATGCTGCCATTACTTCACAAAAGTAATATCTTGCAATTCTGCTACCACTACCTTAAAGAATCAGGTGCTTCCCTTTCCCAGACTGGAGAACCAGCTGGTGGGGTGTAGAGCAACACAATAAGGGCAAAAGAACCCATGGGGGAGGGCCTCATCACCCTTGTTGCAGGACTTACATTTCCTAATTAATAGTCTCTGATAAGTCATGGTGCCAAGAATATAATTGTGCCAAATAACAATAACCGCGTCTCCCATTTTGCAAACAACACACTCCCAATGGAGTACACATTCAACCACGTGCCCGGAGCAGCCTGAAACGCTGCAGGCAACAAGGCACCTTCCATACTACGAACAACACACTCCCAATGAAGTGCACATTCAACCACGCACCTGGAGCAGCCTGAAACGCTGTAAGCAACAAGATACTGAAAATCAAATATTCTCCCCTGCTGGAGCTCAGTGTATCCCTGTGTTACCTTAAGACTGTTTACAACTGGCAGACCACGTTTGATTGATTTCTGCAGCTTCAGAATCTCTGTTAGCCTGTAACTATTAGCCATTTCTCTAATGGTACTTTAAGTTGTGCAACTGTGAAAAGTATGCCTCGTTTCTCTCAGCAGTGTGCATGACTCATTCTAACTGCTCAGCCTGCTTGGTGAAACTGTTTTTAAGTAGATATTATATGTAGTCTACTTACAATATTCCAGTTTCCTAATTCCAATTTCTTCTATTTTCCACACTCGCTCTCCTGGGGTATGGCACATGCGCAGCTCCAGTTACCATCTCCCTCTCAACCTCATCTCTTTTGTTCTCTCTCCAGCTAAGTTCTCCCTTTTTACTCTCCAACAGGTCGGGTGCCTTCTGTATTGCAAACAGCACACTCCCAATGGAGTACATATTCAACCATGCGCCTGGAGCAGCCTGAAGTGCTGCAAGCAACAAGGTACTGAAAATCTGATTTTCTCCCCTGCTGAAGCTCAGTATGTCCCTTTGCGTCGACTGTCCCCTCCCCCCAATCGAATCCCATCCCATCCCATCCCATCATCTGATTTAAACATCACTAGGTCATGTGACTGATCACGTGACCTACTGCCAAACAGAAACAAAGTCCCCATTTCACCACTAGTCTGTTATACTACATCACCCCAGGGGTCGCCCCTGAGCTTATTAATTCCATTCATACCACTGAATTCTCTGACTCCCCTTCCTGCCTCTTCTTTACCCACACCTGGTCTCACACCATCCCACTAACACTATTTCTGACAGTATCCTCGTCCACTCCAACTTTCTGGCCTGCCTGGTTTCGAACCCAGGACCCTATACACCAGGGGCAAGCACTCGGACCATTATGCTACTCTGGGAGCACTATTGCTGGCAAGTTTATTGCTATCCCTATTAGGGTGATACTGACTATCTGCACTACATACTGTCCCCCACCCCACCCCCAAACACTGGTAAGTCTACTAGTCAGGGACTGCCCTGCATTCTAGTTTTAGTCCACCTCTCTACACTGGAATACTACTGCTAACAATTTTCTACTATCCTTATCTGGTGTTACTGTACCCAGTTAGTACACACGGTTATATCTCCCCCCACCATCACTGTAAGTCCTTAGGCAGGGACCGCCCTGCACTGATTGATTATGGCACTATATCACTATTTGCTCCTCAGTGCCCTGCTAACTATATCCTGGACACTCTCATCAGACTTCAACTCAATACCCTCTTTAGTTGTGTCTTCCGCCCTCATGAGTCACACAGCTCGTGGCACCATATCCAATCCTATTAATCTGACACACAAGCCTGCCAGGTCCTATTCCTACAATAATCATCTGCCTTCCTACCAAGCATACTACATATTCCTACATCTCACTGCTGTAATGAACCCCATGATCTCCCCCAAATCCACCAAGCGTCCGCCCAACCAAAAATGTAAACTCCTCAAATACTTTCTGGCCAGACAACTCCTGCTTCTAATACAGCTGTCAAGTAATGTGCGTCCCAACACTGGCCCTCCTCAAACTCAGTTTGGTTTAAACAGTAGCCATGGGGGTATAAAAATGCCTCTATTAACATCCGAAGCCTTCTTCCAAAATTAGATTAACTACAGGTCTGGGTGCAACAAGAGAGACAGATGGCCTCTCAGTAGCTGAAACTTGGTTCTCCCTTGTTGTACAGGACTCTGCAATCTCCCTAACTGGGTATACTATATTTAGGTCAGACAGAGTTGTTAGACATGGGGGTGGCTGCACCCTTTACATTTCTGACTTGCTACGATGCCAGGCTCTCCCAACACTGTCACCAAGTGGTGGTGGTGCTAAAATACTTGGGGTGAAAATTACAATAGGTAATAAAGGGAAGTCAATTTACATCTTCTCTGTATACATCCCACCCAAGGAAAATCGCAAAGGCTTCCAAATGTTCTTGGACCACATTGCTAATCTACCAAATGGCGCTGAAATTATTACACTGGGTGACTTTAACACCAACTGGCTGTCCCCTGATTCTAACCCCTGTAAGGGCGCAGCAGCAGCCATTGACTTCACTCAACTAGTCTCTTCCCCTACTAAAATAAACTACAGGACTGGTTCTAGTACCCTTATTGACCTGTTATTTTCTAACCACCCTGAGAGGATAACGGACACCACTGTGTTACCAGATGCACTGAGTGACCACTCCCCAATTACCTGCCACTGGAACAACAAGGCCCCTAAACGTCCTTGCATAACAACCTCTTGGCGGGGTCCTCAATAAAGGAAATCTGGATTATCTCCTAGAATATCTCCACAATTGTGACTGGTCCCCAGTCTTCCTCGCAGATAATGTAGATGAGGCACTAAGCCACTTTATCACCCGATTCAACTCAGCTTGTAATGAATTTACCCCCTTCGGGAAGCGCAAAGTGAAAGGGGTTTTCAACCCATGGATTACACCCTCTCTCCTGAGCCTTATGGCCACTCGTGACCACCTCTGTAATGTAGCACATGCCACTGGCAAACTGAGAGACTGGCAATGTTATAGGACCGCTAGAAATAACTACACCTGAGCTATTTAGTGGGCAAAGGCCACTTACTATTAAAGCATATTTGCCAACTCCTGGAATAATAGTAAAAAATTCTGAGACGATACTAAAAATCTTGCTGGAAAACCAAATCAATCCCCCTATCCCTACTCAACCATAATGGCCTCACTGTTCATGATCCTAGTAAAATTGCGAACATTCTCAATGCTTCTTCACTGACCTGAGTGGAGTTCTCCCCCTCCCCCAATTTCTTCGATGAACCATCTGCTGCTGACATTGCCAGTCATGGGACCCACCCTCTCCAAACATCCCTCAATTCTATTTCAGATCGATATGCACGTCAACCACTAGGAAACACCTACTGAAAGTGCTCGCTAAGTCTAGGCACAGCTCTGATACCCTTGACCTCAAAATACTTCTCCCCACCATTGATGCCGTCCTGGCCCCACTCACTTGGATCTTGAATCTGTCCCTATGCCTCAGCCAATTTCCTTCTGTCTGGAAAGCTGCAGTTGTGACACCTATCCACAAGGGCAGTGACAGAACAAACCAAGCCAACTACCACCCCATTTCAATATTACCACCTCTCTCAAAAGCCCTTGAGCGCATTGTTGCCGAACAGCTACCAGCCTATCTCTCCGCTCACGATACCCAATGCCCACAGCAAGATGGGTTCAGGAAGGGTCATAGTACTTCCACTGCCCTACTCTTGTATACAGACTTTATCCACAAAGCCCCTTGACCATGGTCACCTTGTTGGGTCTATCCATATTGACCTAACAAAGGCCTTTGATACAGTCAATCACTCCTTACTGATCCTGACCCTACCCTCACTAGGACTCTCCAATGACGTTACCACTCAGTTCAGAAGTTACCTATGAGGCAGAACCCAGTGTGTAAAAATCTCCAACTCGCTATCTACTAGCTGCCCTGTACTTTCCAGTGTTCCACAGGGATCAATTCTGGGCCCCCTCCTATTTAGCCTCTACCTCAATACCCTCCCACTAGCCTGCCCTAACAATCTCCTCCTGTATGCAGATGATGCTGTGATTTACTCATGCCAGCATGATTCAGCACACCTTACCTATGACTTGCAACAGAGCTTTACCTCCATTGAAAAATGGTTCACTCAAACACAGATTAATTATGAACTATAAAAAGACCAAATCCATGGTCTTTGCTGGACCACATAATAAGTTTAAAACAGTCTGTATAACCATCACCAACAATACTGGCTCACCACTTGAAGAAGTATCTAGTTTTAAGTACCTGGGCATCACCCTAGACAGCATGCTCTCCTATCGCAAACACATCACCAACATCTCTAGAACAGCTAATATCAGGCTAAGCCTCCTCTACAGACATCAGCACTGAATGACCCAAGAGACTCTACGCCTTGCTGTTAACAGCTATATGTTGTCTATGGACTATGGCATTGTATTCTATGGCTCTGCCTCTGCCACTGCCCTCAGAAGGCTTAGGATCACCCTTAACAAAGCTTGCAGGTTACTCACTGGTGCCAGCCGAGGCACACATACCTATGACCTTTACACATAAGCCAACTGGCTCAACCTCCAAAACAGAATCTCTCATACCATACCTACTTTGTAGCCAAAAAGATCTCCCTAGGTCTTGCCCCCTCCTCTATCTGGCTACTCCTCAATAAGGCCCCCTCAAACCTGCGATGCATAAGAAGTAAACCTCACCAAGCATTCCAGGCACCATTATGCCAGACATCCCAAGGGCAAAGAGCATTTATGTACAGAGCACCTAACTGGGTTTAATAAACTCCCAGCACATATCCAATCAACCCACTACATAGGTCTTTTCCAATACTGTCTCCTACAACACCTTGCCAACCTCAGCAGCTGTGACTGCCACTCTTAACTCTGGGGACCTCTCTCTGTTAGAGTCTACCCAGCTGCTTGTTGACAATGCCCTATTAGGGCTGCTTTTTCTGTTTGACCCTGAGTCTACGGATCTCCGAAACCCTACCTCACCTCCTCCTGGGTAACTACCAATATTCTCCCTGTCTGCAGGGACTCTGCCACCCCTACTCTCTTCCTCTCCTCCACCCTCATCTATAGCACATCCTCCACTTCTCATCCCTATCCTAGTTCTACCCTAATTGGGCTTTCTTTATCTCTAGGCTCAAGTGACATTATGTGATTCGATCATTTTTTGCCAACACTTAATCATCGTTTAGTATGTAATTGAGGTTTTTTGTCTATTATTCCTGTTTGTTTGTATCTTACCATGCTTGTTTTATTTGCACCCAATGTTCCTGTGACTGTTACCCACTCATATGTATAATCCCAACTGTTTGACGTGGAGCCTTTGTAAATGAGCCCTTGGCTCAAAGATCGTAACTGCGAGACACAATAAATAAATAAAAAATAAATACAGGTTACTCACCTGTAACAGGAGTTCAAGGAATGGTATATGTTGTTCATCCACACTTGCTGGCAGGTTCCTTGCCGCTTTAAATCTTGCTGGAAGGTCCTCAAGCTGGCTCCTCCCACCCACCTGGGCGGTAAAACTCTCGGCTCCACCCCATTATGCCAGATCTAGCCCGCTGGAATCCAGGTTGTGCGTCGAAGCAGGGGAGGTCGGGTGGGTTGTGTTGATGAACAACATATACCATTCCTAGAACTCCTGATACAGGTGAATAACCTGTATTTCTAGGGACATTTATTTACTTATTGTTCTATGTTGTTCTGTCCACACTTACTGGCAGACTCCTAGCAGTTCTCTGGGAGGAGGGAGGCAAGGGGGGCACACCTAGGAAATAAGGACTGGAGAACTGAGGTCCCAAAACCAGCATCCCGGCGTGACTCAAGGTCAATATGGTAGTGGGTAATGACGGTGTGTGCTGACTTCCAGGTAGCAGCCCTGCAGATTTCCTCGATAGGAATGTCCCTGGAAGCAGCCACCGAAGCAGCGGTATGGCGGGCAGAATGAGCTCTTATCCCTCTGGAAGGCTCCATGCCCGCCAACCTATAGCAGAGATCTACGCAGGAGGTGACCCACCTGCCGTCCGCTTGGCTGCAGGCCTGCCAAGTGTGGCTTCAGCGTAGGTGACAAACAGCTGGCGAACCTCTCCCCAAACTTCAGCCATCCGCTCCTTATAATAGGAGAGCGCTCTTCTAGGGTCCACAGTATGGAGCCTATATTCGGCCTCCGAGGTGTGACTGGGGTAGAACACTGGCAGAGTCAACACCTGGTTAAGGTGAAACTCCAACACCACCTTCGGAAGGAATTTCGGGTGGGGGCGCAGGACAACCTTGTCCCTGTGGAAGACCAGATAAGGAGACTCGATGGAAAGCGCCTTAAGTTCTCCCATCCTTCTGGCTGATGTGATAGACACCAAGAAGGCGGTCTTCCACGACAGGTGAGAGATGTCACACCTGTGCATCGATTTTAATGGCTTGGCCATGAGATTAACCAATACCAACAGTAGATCCCACGGAGGTGGAGGATCTCACACCGAAGGGGATATGTGATCAAAGCCTTTGAAAAAGCGCCCGACCACCTTCTCCTGCACCACTGACTGCTTTCTGGCCCGCGCCCGGTAAGCAGAGATGGCTGCCAGGAGCACCTTAAGGGTCGTCGACTGAAGCCCTTGCTGAGAAAGGGACCATAGGTAGTCCAGACTGCTGGCCAAGGAGCAGGAGGAAGGGTCCAACCCCTTATCCTATCACCAAATGGAGAATCTCTTCCATCTGAAGGCATAGCATTTTCTGGTCGACTCCTTACTGGATGCCTCAACAACGTTGAGGACCTCGTCGGAAAGACCCAAGGCCTGGAACTCTAGCCGCTCAGGAACCAGGCTGTCAGGTGCAGGGATTGAGGGTCCGGGTGGAGTACCTTCCCCTGGTTGACTGAGATCAGGTCCAGGCGGGCTGGAAGCCGCCTCGGGAGCCTGGAGCTGAGGCTGAGGAGATCTGGATACCAGAACTGGCGGGGCCAGTCTGGGGCTACCAGAATCACCTGTGCCTTGTCCCTACTCACCTTGAGAAGCACCTTGTGGATCAAGGGAAATGGGAGAAAGGCGTAGAAGAGGCCCGGGGTCCACGGCCTCGAGAAGGCATCCCCCTGCAGCAAGCCTTGCTGAGGGGGGCGGGCATGAAACAGCCTCAGCTTCGCATTCTCCCTGGAGGCAAACAGGTCCACCTGAGGTGTGCCCCAGTGGGAGAACAGATCGTGTACCATCTCTGGCAGGAGAGACCACTCGTGAGATGCAGCACCTATCTGGCTTAGGGCATTGGCCAGAGTGTTGGAGGCTCCCGCCACATGGATGGCTAGGAGATCCGCCTCCAGTCTGCTCACGAGGGACCAAGCGCAGAGAGCTTCCTTGCAAAGGGGCAAGGAGTGCGTCCTGCCCTGGCAGTTTAGGTAGTACATGGTCGTGGTATTGTCCGTCTGGACCTGGACCACTTGACTCCGTACAAACGGAACAAAGGCGGTGAGGGCTAGTTGGACCAATCGAAGCTCCAGCAGGTTGATGTGGCATGGAGACTCCTGAGGGGACCAGAGGCCATGTGCTCTGTGCTCCCCCAGATGGGCACCCCAACCCAACAGAGAGGCACTGGTCATTAGAATGACCGTCGGCTCGGGGCGGACAAACGGGATGCCCTCCTGCAGATGAGCTGGAACGATCCACCACTGGAAAGCGTTCCACATCTCCTGGGTCACCGCCACTGGCTGGTCCAGAGGACTGGAGAGCTGTGACCATTGGCGGGCCAGCCCCCACTGAAGGGGACGCATGTGCCAGCGGGCCCAATGGATCACACTGGTGCAGGCCGCCATGAGGCCCAGTAGGCGCAGGAAGTCCCGGCAGGGACAACTGCCCAACCAGAAATGATTGGGCAAAGGAGGAGAGAACCTCGGCCCTGTCCACCGGGAACCGTGCTCTGGCTCGAAGAAAGTCGAGCTCTGCCCCGATGAACTGAATCACCCAGTGCTGGCACGAGTTCTGATTTGGCCTTGTTGATGAGGAGGCCAATCTGAGAGCAGACCTGGAGGGCCAGATCCCTGGACTGCTCCACCTCCAGCCTGGAGGGGCCTGCAATCAGCCAGTCGTCCAGGTAAGGGTACACCCGAACCCTTCGGTGCCACAGGAATGCTGTCACCACTGCCATGCATTTGGTGAAGACCCTGGGAGCTGGAGAAAGGCCGAAGAGCATGGCCTGGAACTCGTAAAGGGACCCCTCCGCTCTGAAGCGAAGGAATCGCTGGAGGGACAGACGGATTGGGACGTGAAGAACGCATCCTGGAGGTCCAGAGAACAGAACCACACGCCTCGTTCCAAGGATGGAATGATCTGTGCCAGAGTGACCATCCTGAAGGTTCGAGACCTTAGGAACTTGTTTAGGTCGTGTAGGTCTAGAATGGGGCGCCAGCCCCCCATCCATTTTGGGACCAGGAAATACCTGGACACAAACCCTGGGTCTGGTGGAGGATCCGCTACCTCCCTGATCACCTCCTTCTGGAGGAGCAGAGCAACGTCGGCTCAACGAGCCGACAGAGAGGCTGCGGACCCCATAGCCCCCCGTGGGGCGACGGCCCGACAGGGTGAGGCCTGCTCGAATTCCAGAGGCAGACCTTTCCCTACCACTTCTAACACCCAGCGGTCCGCGGTGATAGCGGACCAGGCGGAAAGGAAGTGGCAGAGCCATCCCCCCATGGGGGGAACCCAGGGGAGTGACGAGGCCGGGGGAGACACCCCTCAACCCGTCACTGGGCAGGCTTGGAGGAAGGACCGGCCGAGGGACCTCCTGGGCCTTTTCCTCCCAGCTTCCTGCTGGAGGAAGCTGCAGGCTTGGCTCGGTGCCAGGCGTGCCTGCTGGCCCTGATGCTGGTGTTGCTGGGCCAGACGTCAGCTGGGGCAGAAGGTCGAAGGGTTTTCACGCTGCTGCTGGCAGCCTTTGTCCTTCTGGGCAGACATGACCGAGTCAAGGTGGCATTGGACTTCTCAATCCTCTGGAGATGGCCTTCCACCCCAGCCCGAACAAGTCGGTACCCAGGAAGGGAACGTCTGCCAGCTTGTGCTGGGTATCCGCCATGAAGGTGGAGATCCGCAGCCAAGATCTGCGGTGAATGGCCACTGCGGCCACTACTAACCGGGCACAAGAGTCTTCAATGTCGAGAGCAGTTTGGAGCTGTTGCTTTGCCACCGCCCTTCCCTGATCCTGCACCTGCTTGACCGTAGTCTGGAGGTCAGCCGGGAGATGAGGAATCACCTCATCCAGGGAGCACAAAAAGGCGTGGGACAAGTGTGCCATCAGTACGGCCGAACTGGTCTGACGAAGGCCTAAGGAGGACGCAGCGTAAACTTTACTCCCAGAGTAGTCCAGCTTCTTGGACTCTTTATCCGGTAGCTTGTCTACGTCCCAAGCATTTCCGGAGTGCCGGAAAACACTGTCGGTCACCAACCCCTCTGCAGAGGGGTGCTTCGAGAATCCGGCGAGTGAGCCGGTGGGAACAGCATACTTCCTGGCCATCCTGGCCGAGGGAGATGGACAAGAAGCCGGCCGCTGCCATAACTCCGGGGCTGGGCCAACAATGGCTTCGGCCACAGGAAAGGCCTTCATAGGAGAATCCCCTCGGTCCAGTATCTCTGTGAGGGGGTACTTGGCCTGCTTTGACACGGGTTCGAGCTTCATCCCAGTAAATTCTAAGATGAGCCGAAGTAATCCCACGAACGAGGATGGGCTCTCGTCCAACGACTGTCCCCCAGAGGACTCCAGGTCGAGAGGCCTGGAGAACAGGGAAGAGTCATCATCAGACTCCGAGGAGTCTGCAAACAGCTGCTGAGGGCCTGAGCCACCCTCCACCTGTCGAGGGCAATCGGGAGTGAGGATGACTGACAACCGATGGGGCAACCCATGACCCGACTGACAATCTTTGGTCGGGGCCCGAGTTTTTGGTTGTGGAGGCGGGGGTTCCACCATGATGAGTGGCGCAGCTGGTTTTGGTCGAACAACCGGCGCCGGCTTCGGCTCCTCGATGACTACGAGGGGTTGTTTCGGCCGCTCAGGTGACAGCCACCTAATGACCGGGGAAGGCGACGGGGTCGGCTTGTTCCTGGCAGTAGAAGCTGCTGCCACATCAAGTCCTCGTAGCGTTGACGCAATCTGCACCGAAGCCTTTCCTCCGAGGAGGAAGAAGACGAGGACGAGCGGCACTGCCGCTTTCCTCGGTGCCGAGACCGAGACCGCCAGTGTCAGCGGGATCGGCTGGACCGAGAAGAGGTCCAAGACCGAGACCATTGGTGTTTCCGAGGGTGGGTCTGGGAGGGAGCGGGGGAAACCCATTCCTCCCTCGGCTTGGGAACCTTAACCAGGGACAGGAGGCGCAGGCACGTCCTCGGTTTCCACCGGGGGAACCGGCGAAGAAGAGTTGTCTGCTTCTCCAGTCGATAGCCTGTCCGACGGGTCGAGAAAAATCTGGACCGTGTCGACGGGTGTCTCGGCTGGCTGACCTGACGGGGACACCGTGAAGCCAGCGGCCTTAGCCACAACCTCGACCCAAGTAGAGTGTCGACTGTCCGGGGAAGGGGACCTCTCCCGCTCCCACGAACGCCGACGGTGGGACTTCCCCTTCGAGTCCTTCTTCTTGGACTGAGAGGAATGTCCTGATGGACCCTCACCTTTTGTAGAGAGGGACTGACAAAGCTCCTTAAAAGAAGCCATGTAGGAGGAGCCCAAGGAGAGCGTGATAAATGCCGCGGCCGAGGAAGACGAAGATGCGGCCTGGGCCACCTCCTCCTCGAGGGCGATCATCTGCTTGTTGCTCAGCCGAGTTTCTCGGCCATGACACCGCTTCAACGGGCCTCCTTGACTTCACAGGAGGAACACATCTCTCGGGGTGCCCAAGTTGGAGTCTGGCAGTACGGTCTTCAAGGACGCTGACCAAGAAGGACTTGCACACTTCGCAGGTCTGCGGATCGTGATAGAGTCCAAGGCAATAGACGCACGTGGAGTGCGGATCGGCCCGAGACATTTTCTGCCTGCATGGGCAGCGCCGAAATCCGGGAGTCGACTTATCCATCACAGCCACGAAGGAAGAAAAAGACCGAAGTCTAGAAAATTTAAGAATAAGTTTCGGTTTAACCGACGAGTTTGGATCCAGGTCTAAAACGCAGAGCGCTAAGGAGGGAACCTCAGCTTCCAAGCAGTAAGGAAGATCTGGCGTCATGGGGCGGAGCCGAGAGTTTTACCACCCGGGTGGGTGGGAGGAGTCAGCTTGAAGACCTTCCGGCAAGATTTAAAGCAGCAAGGAACCTGCCAGTAAGTGTGGATAGAACAACATATCTATGTCACTAGAAGTAATACTTAGCCCCAATTTCTTTCTTTTTTTTTTTAACCTTGATTTTACCCCCGTTTTCTCCCAACCCTGCCCAGCTGTGCGCACGCTTGTGGGCAGCGTGCACATTGTGGTACTGACACACTCCAACTGCTTACGCCTGCACTGCCCTGCAGACCTTCATCTGGGGCAGTGGAACTATGGCGTGCTTAAGAGTTCTCCCTGGAGAGGAGAGCTGCCTTCGGCTGTTCAATCCTGTTCCATCCCTCCCTCCCACCCCATGCCAGTCTCAGACCACCCAAGCAGCCCCAATATCTTTTCTGTGCTAAAGAATTATTTTCCACAGCATTGTCTTAAAACAGCTAACTCAGTGTCACACATCACGCAAGAAGACGTGGGGATCAAACCTAGATCCGCTGAATGTATAAACCATAATTATGTAATAATTATTATCCCTATTACTTGTTGGACTTTGTGGGAAGCAGACCTAGGACCCTGGATTTATGCAAGCTGTAATAATATAATAATGTTCAGCCCCATTGCTAGTTGAATGAAAACCAGCAAGGCAAGCATAATCCTGTAATAACGCACTAAAAATACCCCAGGTTTAAATGTATTAGTGTTTGCGACAGGAAAAAAACAACAGATTTTTACTTAATTATGCTTGTTTGTTTTTAAAACTGCCAAGCCAACTACCAAACCGCAGCCACAAACTCAAAATGCCTAACTCTGCAGTTATGGGCCCTTGTGCTATGGAAACACTAGTGGTGCACCTGTTATATCGTCACGCACCTCATAATGCAAATAAATGGCGATTAATGTTACACAATGTAAGCTAGCGTTAGAGGTCTGGCGCTCAGACACTGGCAGGATTTGAAGGATGAGACGATTTACAACTACCCTTAATGGTGGTCACAAAATGGTAAAAACTGAGAGTTAAGGTGAAAATTCACCAAAAAAACTCCCAAGTTGTCCCAAAATCACCAGTTTGTCCCATTTGAATGGCACAGCTTAACTGGGGAGTTGCTGCTAGTGCATGGAATCCTCATGTGCCCAGGGTTTTAAACAAGCTGCAAAAATTGATTAGCACTTTCTGCTAATCAATTGTAAAGATGCATAGCACTTGCCTCAACCTGATTAGCAAAGTAAAAATACTAAAAATATGTATACGTTCAATTTTTTAAAAATATTTTAGCCTTAATAAAAATTCTCATTAAAATTAGCTCCATCTTTGCGTGATTTGTGCCACCTGAACACAGACACAAGCCTAACTGGCAGTATATCCTTGGGTTAGATTATTGAGCTCTGAATGATCTTGGTACGTCCAGCAGTCCTGGGTTTGATTCCCACAGCCTCCACTTACATGATACATGACTCTGGGCGAGTTACCTTACTGCCCCTGAAAACAGACATAAGCCTAATTCTGGCAGTTAGCCTAGGGTTAGAGTAATGAGCTGTGAGTTAACTTGGTACATCCAGCAGACTTACGGTTGATTACCACAACCTCCACTTCCATGTTGCGAGTCTGGACAAGTCACTTTACCTCCCCTGAAAACAGACACAAGCCTAATTGGCAGGCAGACTAGGATTAGAGTAATGAGCTGTGAATTAGCTTGGTACATCTAGCAGACCTTGGTTCGATTCCCACAACCTCCACTTGCATGCTGTGAGTCTGAGCAAGTCACTTTACCTCCCCTGAAAATTCAGCAAAACATCATCACCAGGTATCAGCTTTTTAATTTTAAATCAATTTTCTTGAAGCCTCCCCAAGGAAGCATATGTCTTGCAACTAGTTTTACAAACATGGTGATGCTGGGTCCTGCAACTGAATCAACAATTGCATCATTTTCATCTGAGTGGACTTTAAAGAACAAAGGAATTTTAACACATTTTCTGACTGAACCAACATTTTTGTCTGACCTGCTCCCAAGGTATTGTACTTGTCTCTGAGGACTTTGAAGATCAAAGAAAACATACAGACAAAAGGATTTCACATGTTGCATATGCCCAGGCCACAGTTTATCACCTTTCAGGAATTTTACCATATTACATGACCCTGGATCTCAACAGTTCATCATTTCTCTTGGATGTAATTAACCATCAGCATTTTTCCTTTGCCATCTCCTCCTGGTGTGCTTGTTAGACCACCCAAGTGCCGCCACCTCTCCTGTACCATGGATTACTCCATCCTCCTAGTTCTTCTATTCGCTGTGGGTGCTACAGGCCCAAGATGTCAAGCTGGACCACTACCACCTCTGCGAGAACCTGCTCTTGGCAAATATGGACTCTATGGCACCCCAATGCCAACTGGGTGAGCAGAGCTCAGCTTTCCACCGCCAGCCCCCCGACACCTGCCACGGTTATCAACAACATTACCATTTTCACGACCCATAAAGATCACCCTGGTGAATGCTCACCTCTCCCACTGCAAGAGCAGGAGGCACAAGATACGCTCTACCATTGGCATAAACCTCTCAGCCAGGACAATAATATTCATGCTGCTTCTTCTATCAGGTAACGTCCATGCCAATCTGGGCCCACCACCAGTGTCAAACGCAGGGGGGAAACATGAGTAAAGGCCTGAAAGTAGCTGCACTGAACATCTGCAGCCTCACAGCAAAGTCTGACCTACTCCAAGCATGGATGTCCCACCATGTACCTGACATTCTTTGTCTGACAGAGACCTGGCTGTCAAACAAGTTAAAAGACAATGAAGTGATGTTCCCGGGATATCAAACATTCAGGAAAGACAGGTGTGGCAAGAGAGGCGTAGGATTCCTTATCTATGCCAGGGATTACCTATGCTGCTCGGTCCTCCCTGTTACCAGAGTCGAGCATGATCATGAACTACTAGCAATAAAAGCACAGGTCGGACGGCACGGCAAATCTCTAATCTTAGCCTGGGTTTATCTTCCACCCACTAGAGCCAGGGATGGCCTTCCAAAAATACTGGATACAATTGCTACCCTTCCTAAGGGCACAGAGCTTCTCATAACAGGTGACTAACATCAACTGGGAGGGCAGGGAATCCATGCCTTTCAGGGACCTGGTCACTACTTCCAACCTGACCCAACTCGTAGACAGCCCAACAAGGCGGAACCACAAAACAGGAAGAGACGCCCTCCTCGATTGGCTCCTCTCGAATTCCCCTTCTCAGATCTCTGAACTTAAGGTCCTGCCTGACACCTTAAGTGATCACTCCCCAGTCACTTTCAGATGGTCAAACAAATTGAGCAAGCCCCCGGCTATCATAATTAACAGTAGGGTCTTGCGGAAGGGCAAGCTTGGGACCCTCTCCTCTGCCCTCTCCCAGCATGACTGGTCCCCCATCGATCATGCGCCTAATACTGGCCAGGCCCAAAGTTTCTTTATACTAAAATGCCAGCAGAATAGGCTTAATGGTCTTTGGTGTCTGTTCGTTTGGTCAGCCCCCACCCTCGGAGCTGACCTTGCTGCCCCCCTCGCCTTCTCTGGCTTCTCCCTTCCCAGTTCTGGATATTCTCACTGCACTGGATTTTGCTTCCAGAACTCTTCTCCTGTACCTGTCCCACCACCTCTTGAACCCCTCCACTGTCTCTGCCTCCACCAGCCCCCTGGGCAGCGCATTCCATGACTCCACCACCCTCTCAGTGAAGTAGCACCTCCTACTTTCTCCCCTGAATCATCCCCCCTCCATCTTCCACCCATGCCCTCTAGTTGCCCCCCCCTCCTTTTGAAGCACCCTGACTGCTCCTCCCCTATTTACCCCTTCATGTACCTGAAGACCTTTGTCATGTCCCGTTCCTCCCTCTCTTCCAATGTACTGATTTAGCTTCTTCGAGCCTCCCCATAGGTCTTGTCCCCAAGACCCAAATCATTTTGGTTGCCCTCCTCTGACACTCTCCAGGAGTTTAATGTCCTCTTTAAGTGTGGCCTCCAAACTGCCGCAGTACTCGAGGTGCGGCCTCACCAAGCAGTTATACAGAGGGCTTCAACAACATTTGTGATATATTTGCACCACTGAGGAAAAGAAAAATTCAGGGTCAAGTTAATGGCTGGATCTCAGGGGATCTCCTCGCCCAGATGAAGGAAAGGGACAACCTCTGGGGAAAAAGCCAGGTCCTCTCACAGCAAACACAACTTCCAATGCTATAGAGCTGCAAGAAATACAGGTTACTCACCTGTAACAGGAGTTCTAGGAATGGTATATGTTGTTCATCCACACTCATTGGCAGTATCCTTGCCACTTTAAATCTTGCCAGAAGGTCTTCAAGCTGGCTCCTCCCACCCACCTGGGTGGTAAAACTCTTGGCTCCGCCCCATGACGCCAGATCTAGCCCGCTGGAAGCCAGGTTGCTGCCCGGGCCGGGAAGGTCAGGGTTATTCTGGATGAACAACATATATCACTCCTAGAACTCCTGTTACAGGTGAGTAACCTGTATTTCTAGGACGTGATATGTTGTTTAATCCACACTTATTGGCGGACTCTAGCAGTTCTCCGGGAGGAGGGAGGCAAGGCAGCAATCTCTACTTAGGAATAAGGACTGGAGAACTGAGGTCCCAAAACCAGCATCCTGGCGTGACTCACAGGTCGATGTGGTAGTGGGTAATGAAGGTGTTGCTGACTTCCAGGTAGCAGCCCTGCAGATTTCCTGGATAGGGCGTCCCTGAAGCAGCCATTGAAGCAGCGGTATGGCGGGTAGAATGAGCTCTTATCCCTTTGGGAGGCTCCATGCCCGCCAACCTATAGCAGAGATCTATGCAGGAGGTGACCCACCTGCCTATCGTCTGCTTGGCTGCAGGTCTGCCAGGTGCAGCTTCAGAGTAGGTGACAAACAGCTGGCGAACCTCTCTCCGAACTTCAGCCGTCCACTCCTTATAATAAGAGAGCACTCTTTTAGGGTCCAAAGCATGGAGCCTATATTCGGCCTCCGAGGTGTGACTGGGGTAGAACACTGGCAGAGTCAACACCTAGTTAAGGTGAAACTCCGACACCACCTTCGGAAGGAATTTCGGGTGGGGGCGCAGGACAACCTTGTCCCTGTGGAAGACCAGATAAGGAGACCAATGGAAAGCGCCTGGAGCTCTCCCATTCTTCTGGCTGACGTGATAGCCACCAAGAAGGCGGTCTTCCAAGACAGGTGAGAGATGTCAAACCTGTGCACTGGTTTGAATAGCTTGCCCATGAGCTTAGCCAATACCAGCAGTAGATCCCATGGAGGTGAAGATTCTCGCACCGGAGGGGATGCGTGATCAAGGCCTTTGAAAAAGCACCAGACCACCTTCCCCTGCGCTGACTGCTTTCTGGCCCGCGCCCGGTAAGCAGAGATGGCTGCCAGGTGCACCTTAAGGGTTGTCGACCGAAGCCCTAGCTGAGAAAGGGACCATAGGTAGTCCAGATCGCTAACCAAGGAACAGGAGGAAGGGTCCAACCCCTTATCCTGACACCAAATGAAGAATCTCTTCCATTTGAAGGCATAGCATTTTCTGGTCGACTCCTCACGGGACGCCTCAACTACGATTGAGGACCCTGGCCGGAAAGACCCAAAGCCAGGAACTCTAGCTGCTCAGGAACCAGGCAGTCAGGTGCAGAGATTGAAGGTCCGGGTGGAATACCTTCCCCTGGTTGACTGAGATCAGGTCCGGGCGGGCTGGAAGTCATCTCGGGGGCCTGTAGCTGAGGCTTAGGAAATACTGATACCATAACTGACGGGGCCAGTCTGAAGCTACCAGAGTCACCTGCACCTTGTCCCTCCTCGCCTTGAGAAGCACCTTGTGGATCAAGGGAAATAGGGGAAAGGCGTAGAAGAGGCCCGGGGTCCACGGCCTTGAGAAGGCATCCCCATGCAGCGAGCCCTACTGAGGGGGGCGGGCATGAAACACCCTCAGCTTCACATTCTCCCTGGAGGCAAACAGGTCCACCTGAGGTGTGCCCCAGTGGGAGAACAGATTGTGTACTACCTCCAGCAGGAGAGAGACCACTCGTGAGATGCAGCCCCATCCCGCCAGGGCATCGGCCAGGTGTTGGAGGTTCTGCCACTTGAATGGCTAGAGATCTGCCTCCAGGCTGCGCACGAGTGACCAAATGCGGACGAGCATCCTTGCATAGCATGGAGCTACCCCCGCCTGGCGTGTTTTAGATAGTGCATGGTCGCATGTCCGCCTGGGACTCGACCACTTGACCCCGGAGGAACGGAGCAGCTGTGAGAGCTAGTATGGACCGCCGGAGCTCCAGCAGGTTGATGTGGCATCGGGACTCCCGCGGGACCAGAGGCCATGGGAGCTGGCTTCCCCAGATGGGCACCCCAACCCATCAGGAGAGGCATCGGTTGACAGAGAGACCGCCTAGCTCGGGCGGACGAACGGGATGCCCTCCTGCAAATGATCTGGAACGGTCCACCACTGGAGAGCTCCACATCCTCTGTGTCACCTTACACAAGCTGGTCCAAGGGATCGCAGCTGCCAGACCACTGGCTGGCCAGTCCCTCACTGGAAGGACGCATGTTCCAGCGGCCCAACGGACCACGCTGGTACAGCCATGAGACCCAGGAGGCGCAGGAAGTCCCGGGTAGTGGGCTAATTGCCCAACCAGAAATGATCGGGCAAAGGAGGAAAGAAATCCCCGCCCTGTCCGCCGGGAGCCGCCGCTTGCTCAAGAGAGTCGAGCTGCGTCTCGATGAATAAAATCACCTGCTTCGCTCGAGTTCGAACTTGGCCTCGTTGGTAAGGAGGCCCAGTTGAGAGCAGACCTGGAGGGCCAGATCTCTGGACTCCCTCACTCCTTCCTGGAGGGAGCTGCTATCAGCCAGTCGCCCAGGTGGTACACCTGACCTCGCGCCGTGAGGGAATGCTGTCACCACTGCCATGCATTTGGAAGACCCTGGAGCTGGAGACAAGTCAAGGGCATGGTTGAATCGAAGAGAGATCCTTCCGCCGGAAGCGGCGAATCTCTGGTGAGACGGACGGATAGGGCATGAAAAACGCACCTGCAAGTCCAGAGAGCAGAACCACACGCCGCTGCCTGCTGATGGTATTATCTGAGCCAGAGTGACCATCCTGAAGGTTCGAGACCTTAGGGAACTTGTTTAGGTCGTAGGTCGAATGGGCGCCAGCCCCCGTCCGTTTCTGGAACCAGGAAGTACCTGGACACAAACCCTGGGTCTGAAAGAGGGTCCACCACCTCTCTTACCACCTCCTTCTGTGAGGAGGAGAGCGATGTCGGCTCGACAGCCGCCAGTGAGGCTGGGATCTCGGCTCCCGAGGGGCGACGGCTCGAAGGGTGGTGCCTGCTCATCTCCAGAGGCATGGCCTCTTCCCACCACCTCCAAGACCCACCTGTCCGTGGGTGACAGCGACCAGGCGTGAAACCGGAAGTGCTGAGCCGTCTCTCACGGGGACCTAGGGTAAGGTGACGGGATGGGGCTACACCCCCAGCCCGCCACTGGCAGGCTTGAGAGGAGGACCGCCGAGGGACCTCCTGGGCCCTTTTTCCTCCTGCCTCCTGTTAGAGGAAGCCTGGTGGCTTGGGTTTGGGATGCCAAGGCCGAGCCTGCTGGCCCTGACGTTGTTGGGCCGGGCGCCGGGGCGTTGAAGGACGAAAGGGCTTTAGGCTGTGGTTTGCGGCCTTTGTCCTTCTGAGCGAAGAGACCGAGTCCAAGGTGGCATTGGACTCTGGATCCTCTGCAGGTGACCTTCCACCCCAGGGTCAGAGAGGTCAGTCCCCAAAAGGGAACATCCGCCAACTTGTGCTGTATCCGGCAAAGGTGGATATCCTCAGCCAAGTTCGGGCCGGACGCGATAGCCATCATGTGCCGCCGCACCATTCTGGCACATGAGTCCCCATCCAAAGCAGTCTGGAGCTGCTGTTTGGCTACTGCTCTGCCCTGGTCCCGACCCGCTTAACCGTAGTCTGGTAGATGGGCGGGAAGATGAGGGATGACCTCATCTGTGAGCCCAACAGGCACAGAAAAAACAGGACGGGCCAAATCTGGCCTGGACGAAGGCCGAGAGAGGATTTACGCAGACTTTCACCGACATAGTCCACATTTCTGGACTCTTGTCAGGAGGTTTGTCCACATCTCCTGTGCGTGCCGGGCTGCTGAAAGCGCTGTTTGCAATTCAACCCCTCAGCAGAGGGGTGTTCCAAAACCGACAAGGAACCGGAGGGACCGATATTCTGGCCATCCTGGCCAAGGCGAGGGCAGGGAAGCAGGGCGCTGCCAAAGTTCCAGTGCTGGACCCACTATGGCCTTCGGCACCGGAAAGGCTCCGCTGAGAATTTCCGGTCCAGAATCTCGTCGGGAGGGATACTGGCCTGCTTGAACGGGTTCGTGCCCATCCCGTAGACTCGAGATGAGCGGCGCAACCTAGAAGCGACGACGGCTATCGCCCATTGGCTGACCTCTGAAGACCCAAGTCCAGTCGCTTGAGAAGAAGGAGGAATCATCTTCGACTCGGAAGAGTTCTCAAGAGCTGCCTCTGGCCTGAACCACCCTTCACCTGCCGAGGTCGGTCGGCGAGGGTAACTGACAGCGGGTGTTCTTAGCCGACCGGTAATTCAGTGGAGCCCACCTGTGCTGTGGAGGAGGTTCACCGTAATCGTGAGCTGGTTTGGCCAACAACTGCCTGTATAGGCTCGCAAGTCGAGGGTTGTGTCGCCCGGACAGCGACTTAATGGTCAGCGCCGAGTCGCTTCTTCGCCAGAGGAGCTGTTGGAAACATAAGGTCTCGCATGGCCGATGCATCTATGCCGGGTTTCCCCATCCGGAGGAGGACTAGGACGAAGGGCGTCGCCGCATCATGTGTTTAGACCGAGACCGCTATGACAACCGCCGGCGAGGTCCGGCAGACCGAGTCCCGGATTTCGTGGGTCGCAGGAGGTCGCCGAACCGCATTCCTTCGGCTCGGAAGCCACATCCAGGCTCCGAACCGAGGCACAGGCGAGCCCACGTATCTCAACTCCGGGAACCGGGAGGGAATTCGGCTGCTAAAGCGCACAGCTCGTCTGGGTCGAGAAACTGACTTATCAGTGGAGTCTCGTCAACTGACCTGACGGACACCGTGAGGCCAGTGGTCAAGCCGAGCGGTCGACTTCAGCCGACGGTCGATCGTCCGGGAGAGGGACCTTTCTCCCCCCTAAGAGCGCCGACGGAGGGATTCTCGCTTGTCCTCTTTTGGGACCGAGACAGGTCCAGCAGATGCAGGCCCTTCTCCTTTAGTGAGAGGGATAGACAAAGCTCTTAGGGACAGCCGTAGGAAGAACCTAGAGAGGCTGGATAAATGTCATGGCCGAGGAAGATACTGCTCGCAGCGCCTCCTCTTCGAGGGCTGACCATCCTCCGAAGCTGATCCGCCGAACGCCCGCTGATACCGCCAACCGGGCCTCTTTGACTTCACCGGAGGGAAACGCTCGGGACGGCTCAGTTGCACCGGGCAGCACGGGTCTTCGAGGACGTGAGCCGAGAAAGATGAGCACAGGCCGTAAGCCTGCGGGTCGTGCTCAAGGCCTAAGCAGTAGACACACGTGGATGTGGATCCGGCCCGAGACATCTTCTGCCCATGTGGGCATCCAATCCGGGAGTCGATTTATCCACCGCAGCCGCGAGGGATCAAGACTGAAGTCTTTTGCAAAATATTATTTTTAAATCCAAACGGAGAAATAGGAACTAGTCACAAACGCAGAGCGTTATGAGGAACCTGAGCTTCAGTTGCGGTGGAAGATCTGTGCCATGGGCGAGCCAGAGTTGTACTACCCGGTGGGTGGGAGGAGCAGCTTGAAGACCTTTCGGCAAGATTTAAAGCGCAATGGATACTGTTAATGAGTGGGATGAACAACATATCCATGTCCCTAGAAATACAGGTTACTCACCTGTAACAGGAGTTCTAGGGAGTTGTATATGTTGTTCATCCACACTTATTGGCAGGTTCCTTGCCACTTTAAATGTTGCCAGAAGGTCTTCAAGCTGGCTCCTCCCACCCACCTGGGTGGTAAAACTCTTGGCTCCGCCCATGACGCCAGATCTAGCCCGGCTGGAAGCCAGGTTGCTGTACAAGCCGGAAGGTCAGGGTGGTTGTCTGGATGAACAACATATATCACTCCTAGAACTCCTGTTACAGGTGAGTAACCTGTATTTCTAGGGACGTGGATATGTTGTTTAATCCACACTTATTGGCGGACTCCTAGCAGTTCTCCGGGAGGAGGGAGGCAAGGCGCGCACCCCCTACTTAGGGAATAAGGACTGGAGAACTGAGGTCCCAAAACCAGCATCCTGGCGTGACTCACGGTCGATGTGGTAGTGGGTAATGAAGGTGTGCGCTGACTTCCAGGTAGCAGCCCTGCAGATTTCCTGGATAGGGACGTCCCTGGAAGCAACCATTGAAGCAGCGGTATGGCGGGTAGAATGAGCTCTTATCCCTTTGGGAGGCTCCATGCCCGCCAACCTATAGCAGAGATCTATGCAGGAGGTGACCCACCTGCCTATCGTCTGCTTGGCTGCAGGTCTGCCAGGTGCAGCTTCAGAGTAGGTGACAAACAGCTGGCGAACCTCTCTCCGAACTTCAGCCGTCCACTCCTTATAATAAGAGAGCACTCTTTTAGGGTCCAAAGCATGGAGCCTATATTCGGCCTCCGAGGTGTGACTGGGGTAGAACACTGGCAGAGTCAACACCTAGTTAAGGTGAAACTCCGACACCACCTTCGGAAGGAATTTCGGGTGGGGGCGCAGGACAACCTTGTCCCTGTGGAAGACCAGATAAGGAGACCAATGGAAAGCGCCTGGAGCTCTCCCATTCTTCTGGCTGACGTGATAGCCACCAAGAAGGCGGTCTTCCAAGACAGGGAGAGATGTCAAACCTGTGCACTGGTTTGAATAAGCTTGCCCATGAGCTAGCCAATACCAGCAGTAGATCCCATGGAGGTGAAGATTCTTCAGACCGAGGGGATGCGTGATCAAGGCCTTGAAAAGCACCACCACCTTCCCCTGCGCTGACTGCTTTCTGGCCCGCGCCCGGTAAGCAGAGATGGCTGCCAGGTGCACCTTAAGGGTTGTCGACCGAAGCCCTAGCTGAGAAAGGGACCATAGGTAGTCCAGAACGCTGACCAAGGAACAGGAGGAAGGGTCCAACCCCTTATCCTGACACCAAATGAAGAATCTCTTCCATTTGAAGGCATAGCATTTTCTGGTCGACTCCTTACGGGAAGCCTAAACAACGTTGAGGACCTCGTCGGAAAGACCCAAGGCCAGGAACTCTAGCTGCTCAGGAACAAGGCAGTCAGGTGCAGAGATTGAAGGTCCGGGTGGAATACCTTCCCCTGGTTGACTGAGATCAGGTCCGGTCGGGCTGGAAGTCATCTCGGGGGCCTGTAGCTGAGGCTTAGGAAATACTGATACCATAACTGATGGGGCCAGTCTGAAGCTACCAGAGTCACCTGCACCTTGTCCCTCCCTGCCTTGAGAAGCACCTTGTGGATCAAGGGAAATAGGGGAAAGGCGTAGAAGAGGCCCGGGGTCCACGGCCTTGAGAAGGCATCCCCATGCAGCGAGCCCTACTGAGGGGGCCGGGCATGAAACACCCTCAGCTTCACATTCTCCCTGGAGGCAAACAGGTCCACCTGAGGTGTGCCCCAGTGGGAGAACAGATTGTGTACTACCTCCAGCAGGAGAGACCACTCGTGAGATGCAGCACCTATCCGGCTTAGGGCATCGGCCAGAGTGTTGGAGGCTCCCGCCACATGGATGGCTAGGAGATCTGCCTCCAGACTGCCCACGAGAGACCAAGTGCGGACAGCATCGTTGCACAGAGGCAAGGAGCGCATCCCACCCTGGCGGTTTAGGTAGTACATGGTCGTGGTGTTGTCCGTCTGGACCTGGACCACTTGACCCCATACAAACGGAGTGAAGGCGGTGAGGGCTAGTCGGACCACTCGAAGCTCCAGCAGGTTGATGTGGCATCGAGACTCCTGATGGGACCAGAGGCCGTGCGCTCTGAACTCCCCCAGATGGGCACCCCAACCCATCAGAGAGGCGTCAGTCGTTAGAGTCACCGTCAGCTCTAGGTGGACAAACGGGATACCCTCCTGCATATGAGCGGGAACGATTCACCACTGGAGAGCATTCCCCATCTCCTGGGTCACTATCACTGGCTGGTCCAGAGGACTGGAGCGCTGTGACCATTGGCGGGCCAGTCCCCATTGCAGGGGACGCATGTGCCAGCGGGTCCAATGGACCACACTGGTGCAGGCCACCAGGAGGCGCAGGAAGTTCTGGGCAGGGTGCAACAGCCCAACCAGAAATGACTGGTCAAAGAAGGAAAGAACCTCAGCCCTGTCCTCCGGGAGCCGTGCTCTGGCTCAAAGAGAGTCGAGCTCTGCCCCAATGAACTGAATCACCTGTGTTGTCACGAGTTCCGATTTGGCCTCGTTGATGAGGAGGCCAATCTGAGAGCAGACCTGGAGGGCCAGATCCCTGGACCACTCCACCTCCGACTTGGAGGAGGCTGCAATCAGCCAGTCATCCAGGTAAGGGTACACCCGGACTCTTCGGCGCCGCAGGAATGCTGTCACCACTGCCATGCACTTGGTGAAGACCCTGGGAGCGGGAGAGAGGCTGAAGGGCATGGCCCAGAACTCGTAAAGGGATCCCTCCGCTCTGGAGTGGAGGAATCGCTGGTGGGTCGGACAGATTGGGACATGAAAGAATGCGTCCTGAAGGTTCAGAGAACAGAACCACACACCTCGTTCCAAGGATGGGATGATCTGAGCCAGAGTGACCATCCTGAAGGTTCGGGACCTTAGGAGCTTGTTCAGGTCGTGGAGGTCTAAAATGGGGCGCCAGTCCCCCGTCCGTTTTGGGACCAAGAAGTACCTGGACACAAACCCTGGGTCTGAAGGAGGATCCACCACCTCCCTGATCACCTCCTTCTGGAGAAGCAGGGCAATGTCGGCTCGACAGGCTGACAGAGAGGCTGCGGACCCCACCGCCCCCCATGGGGCGATGGCTCGATAAGGTGGGGACTGCTCGAATTCCAGCGGCAGACCCTTTCCTACCACTTCCAACACCCAGCGGTCAGTGGTGATATCGGACAAGGCAGAAATGAAGTGGCGGAGCCGTCCCCCCCACGGGTGGAACCCAGGGAGGAGTGACAAGGTTGGGGGCGACACCCCTCAACCTGTCACTGGGCAGGCTTGGAGGAAGGACTGACTGAGGAGCCTCCTGGACCTTTCCCTCCCGGCTTCCTGTTGGAGGAAGCGGCAGGCTTGGCTTTGGGGTGCCAAGTGCGAGCTTGCTGGCCCTGATGCTTGTGTTGCTGGGCCGGACGTGCTGCAAGGGCTGAAGGACGAAAGGGCTTATGCTGCTGCTGGCGGCCTTTGTCCTTCTGGGCAGACGTGACCAAGTCCAAGGTGGCATTGGACTTCTCGATCCGTTGAAGATGCCCCTCAACCCCGGGACCGAACAAGACGGTACCCAGGAAGGGAACGTCAGCCAGCTTGTGCTGGGTATCTGCCGTAAAAGTGGAGATCCGCAGCCAAGCTCTGCAGCGCATGGCCACTGCGGCTGCTACTGACCGGGGCACATGAATCAGCGATATCCAGGGAGGTCTGGAGCTGCTGTCTGGCCACCGCCCTTCCCTGATCCCGCACCTGGTTGACCGTAGTTTGGAGGTCAGCCGGGAGATGAGGAATCACCTCATCCAGGAAGCCCAAAAGGGCGTGTGAAAAGTGTGCCATCAGGACGGCCAAGCTGGCCTGATGAAGGCCTAGGAAGCAGCGTAAACTTTCCATCTGGAGTAGTCTAACTTCTTGGACTTGTCGGGAGGCTTGTCCACATCCCAAGCGTTCCCGGAACGCCAGAAAACGCCATCGATCATGAGCCCCTCCACAGAGGGGTGCTCTGAGAAACCAGAGAGTGAACCGGTGGGGACAGCATACTTCCGAGCCATCCTTGCCAAAAGTGCTGGACAAGAAGCTGGATGCTGCCATAGCTGCAGGGCTGGGCCAACAATGGCTTCGGCCACCGGGAAGGCCTCCTTGGGGAATCCCCTCGATCCAGTATCTCCATGAGGGGATACCTGGCCCATTTTGAAACGGGTTCGAGCTTCATCCCAGTGGACTCTGAGATGAGCCAAAGCATTCCCAAAAACGAGGATCGGCTCTCGTCCACTGACTGACCCCCAGTGGACTCCAAGTCAAGCGGCCTGGAGAACAAGGAGGAGTCATCATCAGACTCCGAGGAGTCTGCAAACAGCTGCCGAGCACCTGAGCCATGCTCCACCTGCCGAGGTCAATCGGGGGTGAGAGTGACCGACAACCGAAGAGGCAAGCCCTGACCCGACCAGGAATCCTTGGTCGGGGCCCCAAATTTTGGTTGTGAAGGCGGGAGTTCCACCACAATGGGTGGTGCAGGCAGTTTCGGCCGAACAACCGGTGCCAGCTTTAGCTCCTCGACCACTACGAGGGGTTGTTTCAGCCTCTCTGGTGACAGCCACTTAATGGCCGGGGAAGACAATGAAGTCGGCCTATTCCCAGTCAAAAGGGGCTGCTGCCACATTAGCTCCTTGTAGCGCCGATGCAATTTGTGCCGGAGCCTATCCTCTGAAGAGGACGAAGACGAGGATGAGCAGTGCCGCCGCTTTCCACGGTGCTGAGACCGAGACCACCGATGTCGGCGGGATCGGCTGGACCGAGTAGAGGTCAGAGACCAAGACCGAGACCTTCGGTGTTTCCAAGGGTGGGTCCGAGAGGGGGCGAGGGAAACCCGCTCCTCCCTCGGTTCAGGGACCTTAACCCGGGACTCCAGCCCAGGAGGCACAGGCAAGTCCTCGGTTTCCACCGTGGGAACCAGTGAAGAAGGGCTGTCGGCTTCTCCGGTCGACAGCCTGTTCGATGGGTCAAGAAAAATCTCGACTGCGTCAACGGGTGCCTCGGCCAGCTGACCTGATGGGGACACCGTGAAGCCAGCGGCCTTAGCTGCAACCTCGACCGAAGTAGAGTGTCGACTATCCGAGGAAGAGGACCTCTCCTGCTCCCACGAACGTCGACAGTGGGACTTACCCTTGGGGCCCTTCTTTTTGGACCAAGAGGAATGTCCCGAAGGGCCTTCTCCCTCGGTGGAGAGGGATTGCCAAAGCTCCTTGAAAGAAGCTGTGTAGGAGGATTCCAAGGAGAGCGGGATAAATGCCACGACCGAGGATGATGATGCGGCCTGGGCCTCCTCCTCCCTGAGGGCGATCAACTGCTCCAGCTGTTCTGCCGAGCCCGCAGCCGTGGACACCGCCCAACGGGCCTCCTTAGACTTAACCGGAGGATAACGTTTTTCGGGTCGCCCCAACAGTAACGGGGCAGCGTGGTCCTCTCAAGACCCGGTTGAAAAGAGTTTGCACAACTCACAAGCCTGTGAGTCATGGCGGTCAAAGCAATAAATGCGTGGCGTGCGGATCGGTCCGGGACATCATCTGCCCACAGGGGCACCTACGAAATCTGGGAGTCGATTTGTCCATCGCAGCCACGAGGGAAGATACAGACCGAAGTCCTGTAAATCTTAAAATAAGTTTCGGATTAACCTAAGAGTGTGAATCCAGCCTAAAATGCAGAGCGCTAAGGAGGGAACCTGAGCTTCCAAGTGGTAAGGGAGATCTGGCGTCATGGGGCGGAGCCGAGAGTAATACCACCCGGGTGGGTGGGAGGAGCCAGCTTGAAGACCTTCTGGCAACATTTAAAGCGGCAAGGAACCTGCCAATAAGTGTGGACTGAACAACATATCCGCGTCCCTAGAAACCACTGCACCAACCTTATCCGCCAAGCAAATGCCAACTTCCTGCAGGAGCAGCTTAATAAAACTCTGGGTAATGGGAAGAGTTTTTGGGAGAACATCAAAAACCTTCTTGGGAAAGATGAGAAGATCATCCCCCCACTCGCTTAGCATCAACAACGCCACAATTACTGACCCATGGCACAATACAGATTCTCTCAACACAGCGTTTACTGACCTGACTGGAGTGCTCCCGACTACCTGCACCCTGCTGGGGAACAAACCAACTGCACGCCTCAAGGGGGCTCAACCCCTGTCTTCTACTTCAAAAAAGTGTCAGTGAAGGAGGCTTACAAACACACAAAACAAATACTAGGCAAGACCAGAATGGGGAGTGATGGAGTCGATATGAAACTCCTATCCCTAACACTGGATGTCATCATTGTGCCAGTTACAAAACTATTTAACAAATCGCTGGCTCTTGCACAATTCCCCAGGATGTGAAAACAGGCTCTCGTGACGCCGGTGCACAAGAATGGTGATATGACATGCACCGCCAATTATAGGCCAATATCCATCCTCTCTCCTTATCTAAAGCCCTGGAAAAGATTGTGGCCACCTAACTCACAGATTACCTCAACAAATACAACCTATTATGTCCCAAACAATATGGCTTCAGGCAGAATCATAGTATCTCCACTGCCTTGCTGGACTACACTGACTACTTGCACAAGGCACTAGACGATGGAAAACTGGTGGGGTCAGTCTTCATAGACCTCACCAAAACCTTCGACACTGTCAATCACTCTATCCTCCTGACTCAACTACAGAACCTGGGGGTTGCAACCACTGCTGTCTGCTGGTTCAAGGACTACCCAACACACAGAAGCCAACTTTTAAAAACTCGGCACACAGTATCTAGCTCCAACGAGGCATCTTTAGGGGTCCCACTGGGGCCCTTACTATTCAGCCTCTTCCTAAATAATCTTCCTGAAGCCTGTGACACTAAACTGATACTTTACGCAGACGACGCTGTACTTCTCACCAGCAGTTCATCAATAGTCGCCCTCCACTCCGAGCTGCAGGCATCCTTCTACAAGCTGGAAGACTGGTTCTGTAGCCATAAACTTCTATTAAACTACAAAAAGACCAAGGTGAGGCTCACAGCCAGTCCACAGCACAAAAAGAAGCTCCTTCCCCTCACCATCTCCAATAAAGTCAGTGAACCGCTAGAACAAGTTCACTCCTTCAAGTACCTGGGGGTCACCACTGATGACTGCCTCAACTTCACCCAACACATCAACACAGTGGTAAAGGCAGAACACCAAGCTGGGTGTACTCTATAGGCATAAAAAGTATCTCACTCCAGAGGCCCTCCGTCTCTCAGTCTCCAGTTCCATCCTTTCTACCATCGACTATGGATTGGTGGTCTACGGCGCAGCAACAGACACTGCACTAAAAAGGATTCACATTGCCCTCAACAAGGCATGTAAGCTCACAATGGCTGCAGATCAAAATACCCACACCTGCTCCTTATACAAGCAGACCAACTGGCTGCCACTAAAGAACAGGATTATATTCCGAACATGTCTCCTTGGAAAAAAGGTGCTAATGGGTAACCCCCCCCCATGCATTTCTAGTATCCTAACACCAAGTGCTACCAGCTATACCACCAGAGGCAGGATGAGGGGGGCCCTATCAACACCTTTCTATCGAACTGTACAGGAACAGTGTGCTTTCAGCTATAGGGCTTCTCAATGGCTCAATGAAGTCTCAGTGCACATTCTAAACTCTCAGTGCATCTCACAATTCAAAAATGGCCTAAGGCAACACCTTCTTACTAGGACAGTTTGTGACTGCCACTAGGACTCTAACACCCATAATGCCCATTCACCCACACTCTCCTTCCCCTTCCTTTTACCCCCACTCTTCCCCCTTGCCCTATCCCTCTGTCTTCCTCTCCCCCTGTGCCTTTTCCCTCACTGGATCAACCTTATAACCAACCTACTACCACTACCTCCCAACCTCCTAGACAAAGCCACTTCTTTTGGCCGCCCACTCTCCCACCTCCTCAGACTCTCACACTAGGTGTCACACCTCTTTATCTCCTTCGCTACATACAAACACTGTCCTTTACCCTAGCTGAATGCTCTTGTCGCTGTACTATCACCATTGGTACTATGAATAGCATTGTAACCCTATTGTATACTAGCTACCTACTATTCGAGTATTGCATATAAACTGTTTGTTATTGTCACTATTTGATGTGGAACTTTTGTAAAAGAGCTCTGCACTCAAAGGTATGATCCGAATCCCTAAATAAATAAATTAAATAAATAAATGAAAAGAGGCACTTGTATTACAGACACACACACACAGACACATACACAAAAGCCCATGGCAAAACCCTCCCCCATCGACAGTCACCACCCTCACCACTCATGTTCCCTGCCCTCTCAATTTTTTGACACTGAAATGAGGGGCATGGACCCACAGCATGAGGGACCCTGGCCATCAGAGCAACATATGCACCCACTAGGATTTTTTTTTTTTAAACTGCTCTGACGGCCCCGGTTTGTCTGCCCCCACTGCCCTACCTTCTGTACAGCCTGCAGGTTGTCCACTCTGACCAGGTTGCTTGCCTCACAGAACTTGCTGTGTGCCGCCTGTCTGAAAAGAATTCTGCTATCTGCTGCCCGCCATAGTCCTTGCTGTTCCAGACCACGTCTGCCCAGTGGTCTCCCAGTCAGCACACAAAATGCCGCAACTCCTGTCATTCACAGTGCAGTCTGATGCACCCAGAAACAAGCAGCTTGGCACATTTCTACAGTTAGGCGCTTCCAACCAATCAGCTTGCGTGAGTTAGGCACTTCCGACCAACCAGCTCGCGGTAGGGGAGGGGGCCAGCACAGAACTACAGAATGCATCGCATGTTTTGCAGAAGTAAAATGGATTGCAAGAGCAGCCAGTTCGCATTGCAAACTGAAATGTAATACTATTCAAAACTCTGTGTGCCCAACATTCTAAAGCTTGAGCTGTGCCATTCTCTGGGTAGGGGTGCACTATACCTAGTTGTTATGATTACCCATTGACAATGTGGAGCACTACAGAAAGACTAATGCATCAGAAATATTTTTACTGAGACAGGAACTGTTGTCCAGTTATGGTAGCCAAGGTGAGGGACCAGACTCTGAGCAGTTTGATCCAAGATGATCCCGTGTTTTTCTGAAAAGTTTCATGGGATCTTTGACTTCCACCTAGACGACCCCATAGAACTGACAGAAGGGACTCTGATTTAACATCCAGGGTTTTAAACAAGCTGCTAAATCTGATTAGCACTTTCTGTTAATCAATTGTAAAGATGCATAGCACTTGCCTCAATTTGATTAGCAAAGTAGAAATACTAAAAATGTGCATACATACAATTGTTTTAAATATTTTGGCCAAAATAAAAATTCTCATTAAAATTAGATCCATCTTAGGCCGGCCCGGTGGCACTGAGGGTTGAGGCGCTGGATGCCACACCTCGCGCTACGCCGGCGACCCGGGTTCGGGAACGGACCTGGGGAGCCGGGGGCTGGTGGGGAGGATCGAGCATCCCTATGGATGCTCTCCTCCCTCAGGGGTGGGATACCCGGGACACGCAAGCGTCCATCATTCCCATAAAGGATTCAGTGGAAGCACCGATTCCTGAAAGGGACGGGCGACTCCAAAGTAGGGGTCGGGGAGGGGGGACATTGCACGGCGCATGACAGGCCAGACGTGCGTCAGCATGTTACCTCTCGGGACTTAGTCTCAAGCGCCGGCGTCCCCAGGGGATGGGACCAACAGACTAGGGGAAAAATCACCCTCGCGGTCCTGGATGACGGCCTCTCTGCTCAGACCGCCATACCTGACAAGACCCCACTGAGCAGGGAAAGGAGAGGAGGCACTCTAGGGGCAGATCCAGGGATGGCTTAGAGCATTGACAGGCCCAAAGGAGTAGGACCAAGAGGGCAGGAAAAAACCAGGAAGGAGAAAAAGAAAGTATAAAAAAAAAAAAATAATTAGATCCATCTTTGCGTGATTTGTTTCAGCTGAACACAGGCACAAGCCTAACTGGCAGTATAGCCTAGGATTAGAGTATTCCCACAACCTCCACTTGCATGCTGTGTGACTCTGGACAAGTCACTTTACTTCCCCTGAAAACAGACACAAGCCTTATTGGCAGTTAGACTAGGGTTAGAGTAATGAGTTGTGAATTAGCTTGGTACATCCAGCAGACCTTGGTTTGATTCCCACAACCTCCACTTACATGCTGTTAGTCTGGGCAAGTTACTTTACCTCCCCTGAAAATAGGCACTTGTAACACACACACGCACAACAGCCCATGGCAAAACCTTCCCCCGCCATCGACCTTCACCATCCTCACCACTCATGTCCCCTACCCACTCAACTTTTTGACACTAAAATGAAGGGTATGGACACGCAACATGAGGCACACTGGCCATCAGAGCAACACATGCACCCACTAGGATTTTTTTTAAACTGCTCTGCCGGCTCTGGGTTGTCTACCTCTGCTGCCCTATCTTCTGCATAGCCTGCAGGTTGTCCACTCTTACCAGGTTGCTTGCCTCGTAGAACTTGCCGTTTGTCATCCATCTGAAAAGAATTCTGCTTTCTGCTGCCTGCCGTAGTCCTTGCTGTTTCGGACCACATCTGCCCAATTAGCCACATTTTCCCGGTGGTCTCCTGGTCAGCACTCAAAACGCCCAAACTCCTGTCATTCGCAGTGTAGTCTGATGCACCCGGAAGCATGCAGCTTGGCGCCTTTCTACAGTTAGGCGCTTCCAACCAACGAGTTTGCATGAGTTAGGCACTTCCAACCAACCAGCTCGTGAGGGGGCTGGCACAGAACTACAGAATGCATCGCATTTTTTTGCAATGCAGAAGAAAAACGGATCACAAGAGCAGCAGGTTCGCATCGCAAACTGCGATGCAATACCAACTATTTAAAACCTTGAATATCTCACCCAAAGTATAAATATTTATCATTTTTCCTTTTATTTGATACTCCAGGGCCTTTGGAGTTTTTTTTGTTTTGTTTACACACCCGAGGTGTGTGAAAGACATAACAACCACGAGACAAATCTCAAGTGGTTTATTTAGGTATTACACACCTAGGATTGTTTTAAGAAAACGTTTATCTGTTTCCCATATTTTTTATAATTACTGGTGTTCTCTGGCTGTCCAAGATTCCCAACAGTCTTATCAAGTGTCAGCGATAAGATATACAAGTGTGCAAGAGCTGGTTCTCCATCATACACAAATGGGATGTCACACTCGTGTACAACTGAAAGTTTAGCATACTGGTTTCAGGAGGTAACCAGTCCTAACCCGTAATTATAAAGCAATATTTAATTACTCTGAGTTTACAGTATTCTAAACTGCTGACTGGGCTGAATTCTTTTCTCCCAGGAATCACTTACTGAACAGTAAAAATACCTTTTGTTACCAGCATAGCAAGAGTACCAGAACTCCTGAATTTTGCTCAATATTCTAAAATTGTTAGAGCGGGGGGGTCAAAAGATGTGCTATTATTTTCAAACCTGCTTTTTCAAATGTACTTCCTTAGCCATCATTTGCCATTAAATACGGTATTAGAAAATAAGACTCCTACAAATTTTTTAATCAGGTTCACAGTTATGCTTAACGTTGAGCATCCTCTGTCTCCTAAATTCTCGCTCTCGAAGTGCAAGACAACTGCACACTCCATCATTTCAAATAGGAAACCAGCACCCTGCGCCCAGTTTAGTGACATATACTGTATGGTACTTTCTCAAGAAGCTGCAGTTCAGATGCTCCAAAACATACTGTAACAGCACAGTTTCTCAGAAATGGGCTGGTAACACAGTACCCTACCTAAGGCTATACAGCACATCAGCAGTACCATAACAGAATAGCCTGTGGGGTTTTCCTTGTTGTTCCTTCATAGCTTTACTCAGCCCTTACAGAGCTTTTCCTGCTCCCTATCTCCCTTATGTTTCTAATTACCCCTTCCCCTTAAAATATGCAATACAATGTGTTTCTTTTATGGTGCATGGTGTTATCATATGGTATAAAAAAACCTGAATCCGGAAATACTCCAAGATGTAAAACATCTATAACGCCACAGAAGCAAGGTGTATATTGTAAGTAATGTCCAGACGCAGAAAACCTAAATGCTGATATTCTACTTCTGAGACAAATTTTATTCATTTATCCATTATCAAACACCGTTACATAAATAAATAAATACATACCCTACTCATAGAGTCAAAGCACTTTCTAACCAGAGATTCCACATCATTAGGCCGGTCTTGTACATTTATCCAGTCTAATAAGGAGACGTTAAAAGCAGCGTGATCTTCTTCAAGCTTTAGCTGAACTTCGCTTTCCTGTTGCGGAGTACTGCTCTGACTGTTCTCCTTATTCTCTTCATTACCACATACCGAAGAAGCACTGTCCTGAGCTAGATGATCAACTGATACAGACGCTGAGGCTAATGATTTGGTACTGGTTCTATGTTCCTCAGAGTAAAGCACCGATTCAGTGGACTTGTCATCCTCAGTTTCTTCTCCTTCTGTTCCTGCATTTCCACTAGGCGAGCTCACTTTTTCTAAGCTCCCCTTGTAGCTATGTCTAGTCAGGCACTCCAGAAGTGGGATCTTGGCCATCACAGAAACTGCTGTCCCTAAACTGAAACAATAAGAAAATAAGTCAGGTCCAAAATTCCACAACACAACTTGGAAACATTTCATACTAAGGAAACAAGGAAAAGTGCTCAAAACGTTTTTATATCTACCAGTTTTAGTAATATTAGCAAAAGATTCAGACCCCACAAAAATAAGCCTTCATAGCAAAGTTATGATCTAAGTAAGAACAAAGAAAATGCTACACAAAAAAAAGACAAGAGGTCCATCATGTTCTGCTGCTGCTATCCAGGCAGCTAGAGCATTTCATATTATATGAAACACCTGTGGCTCTTATGAAACAGTGTCAGTGGCTCAATAGATAGTACAGTCACCTCTGAGGTCGGAAAATCAGCAGGTCACTGGTTCTAGACCCACATCAGGTACTTGGGGTAATATCCATAACTGACAGTGCAGTGCTGTACAAAGAGAATGATGCACAGCTGAGGTGCCTTCCTCAAAATGAAATGTTAAACCAAGGTCCCCCCTGCCAATCTCTGATCATTGCTCAGGTAGAAGTTAAAGCTCTCATGGCACTAACAGAAGTAGAATAGGGGAGTGTCTCCTGATTCAAGGCCAAAATTCCCCATCAATAAAACAGGTCCATGTACCCCCCACCCCAGGACACACCAAAACACACTAAAAACACACCAAAGGTTGCTTTGTTAGTATTACCAGAAACTGCTAAAGACGATACTGATATAGCTAATGACGAACTGGAACAAACTGTTAATTTCCGATGCTGTAAAGGTGAAGTTTCCTTACCCACAGAACAAACTGCAGAAATATATAAGTATTAATAGTGACAGAGAATGCACGCCCTATCAGACAAAAGACATACAGGTTACCAGAGCAGTTGTGATTCAGGAAACACAACAGATGAAAGAGTTGGGTATCACCAAAGAATCGAGAAGTGCTTGGTCATCACCAATGCTGACTGTAAATAAAGAAGGGGATGTAAAAATCTGCCTTGACTTTAGGAAACCTAATCACATGTCCATATTTGAAAGCTATCCTATGCCCAGGACAGACGATTTGGTGGAGAGACTGGGAAGTGCCAAGTACATTAATACCCTTGATTTCACCATGGGTTACTGGCAAATTCCCCTAGTTAAAGAATCCAGACACAAAACTGCACTTTCCAGTCCAACTGCATTCTCTCAGACCACTAAGCTGTTTGGTTTACATGGCGCACCCGCTACATTCCTGTGGTACATGGCTGTAATTCTAGCAACTCACACAGGTTACTGTACTGCTTACCCAGATGATGATGTGGTGTACGGTCCAGACTGGAAAAGCCACCTGGAACACCTATGAGCAGTTATCCACTCTATCAAAAATGAAGGTCTGACCAGTAATCCTACCAAGTGCACATTGAGGCACGCAGGAAACCAGATACTTGGGTTATATTTTGGGAAATGGAGATGTAAAGCCAAATATTTCCAAGAAAGAAGCAGTAGCTAACAATCCTGTCCCTAAAACAAAGAAACATGTCAGGTCATTTTTAGATCTGGCTGGTTACTAACGGAGATTTGTTCCTAATTTTGTCTAGTTAGTTACTCCCCTCACTGAACTCACGAAAAAATGGGACCCCGATAATGTAAAGTGGTACCAAGAGTGTGATGAAGCTTTTTGAGCCATCAAGGCTGCATTATGTTCAGTCCCTATTTTAAGAAGTCTAGACTTTGAGAAACAATTTCTGCTACAGACAGATGCATCAGAGATAGACCTACTGTAGGTGCAGTCTTGAGTCTAGGTACTACCTGTACTATGGAAAAATTTACAGAAATCCTTAAAACTGGTTCGCCCTATCAATTTCTCAGCATTCAAAATGCTTTATGTATGATCTATTAAGGAATCCTGTAACCGCTTCCCCTGATTAACAAAATGACACCATGTTGCAGCATTACTGAGTTCCCCGGGTAACTATCTTCCACACCCCTTTTCTTCATTTCTCCCTCTATATAAGTACATATAATGTACCACAGCAGCCAGTAAATATAACTCTGGTGGTCTCACTCATCACTTACCTTCAGAGACTCACTATACAGATCCCCATCCTTTCAGGTTTCTTTGTTTTTGTCCTCTCTTTCCCCTGCTTTGTATGCCCCAATCCCACTCACTCATCATCTTCCTCTATTCTTCTGAAGGAAAGAATAGTTGAGTACCTAGAGGTCAGTGGAGCACAGGATCCAAGGCAGCATGGGTTCACAGCGGGAAGGTCATGTCAGACGAATCTAATAGATTTCTTTGACTGGGTGACCAAAGTAGTAGACCAGGGAGGGCTGTGGACATGGCCTACCTAGACTTTAGCAAGGCATTTGACACAGTCCCCACAAAGATTATTAGTCAAATTAACCAGCCTGGGAGTGGTCCCAGGGTGGTATCCTAAATAAAACATTGGCTGGACAACAGGACACAAGAAGGTAATTGTAAATGGAGTCCACTCTGAAGAAAGGGCGTTACTAGTGGGGTACCACAGGGTCACAGTATTGGGTCCAGTCCTTTTTAATGTCTTCATCAGTGGCATTGCAGAGGGACTGAAGAAAAGTATGCCTTTGCAGATGACACAAAGATCTGCAACAGGGTTGATACACAAGGAGGTGGAAAGGATGAAAAGGGACTTGGCAAGGTTGGAGGAATGGTCTGACGATGGCAGCTAGGATTCAATGCAAAAAGTGCAAAATAATGCACCTGGGAAACAAGAACCAGGGAAGAATACACAATGGGTGGGGAGGTAGTAACAACAACAAAACAGGAAAGGGACCTGGGGGTAATCATATCAGATGACCTTAAGGTTAGCAAGCAATGTGAGAAGGCAGTAGGGAGGGCTGGGGGTATACTGGGATGTATAGGGAGAGGCATCAGCAGCAGCAAACAGGAAGTTGTTATCCCTCTGTACAGACAGTTGGTGAGACCCCATCTGGAATACTGTGTCCAGTTCTGGAGACCCCATCTCCGCAAGGACATAGACAGGATAGAGGCAGTCCAGAGGAGGCAACTAAATGGTGCAGGGTCTGCAAGAGAAGCCGTATGAGGAGAGACTAAAGGAGCTTAATATGTATACCCTTGAGGAAAGAAGGGAGAGGGGACATGATAGAAACTTTCAAGTACCTCAAGGGAATCAACAAAGTCCAAGAGGGTAGCATCTTTCAGAAAAAGAGACTTGCAAGAACAAGGGGACACAATTTAAAGATAGAAGGAGGGCGGTCTAGGCAATGTGAGGAAGTATTATTTCACAGAGGGTAGTGGATGCATGGAACAGCCTTCCTGAGGAAGTTGTGGAGTCTAAAACTGTGAGAGAATTCAAGAATGCATGGGACAGACATAAGGCAATTCTTGTGGGGGGCAGGAAGATATAGGCTGTTGGTTAAATAGGATCTGCGGCCTATCCTGTAGGTAGGGAAATGGGCAGACTAGATGGGCCTAGCGGTCCTTATCTGCCGTCAAAGTCTATGTTTCTATGTTCTTACCCTCTGTTCCTTGCTCATAAGATTTCACCAAATTCATTATCAATGTTTATGCCACGCTAGGTACCTGCCTGTGTTCTCTAGCAGTATACTGACTGCCTGAGTTAGTCTAGCTCCATACTAACCCTTGTCACTTTTCCTTATTAGATCATATTCCTCTGTATACTGCAGTGAGCATTATCTTCTCTGTGTGAGCCTTATTTCGTTATTCTCATGTATATTGTATGCACATTTTATGCTATGTACTTAACTTGAACGTGTATATACTGTTTATATAAAACTTACTATGTGTATGAATATGTATAGCTATGTACCTATGTCTGTGTACTTGGTATTTATATGGTCCAAGTCCACCCTGAAAATTAGTTTTTCTCAATGGTGCTTCGCCTGGTTAAATAAAGATTTTGATTGATTGATTAACTCAGAATATATGTCAGTGGAAACTGCATGACAGAGAGAAAAAGTACTCCACTATTGAAAAAGAATGTCTTGCTGAAAAATGGCCATGGAGTCCCTTAAGTTTTGTCTGCTAGGAGTGGATTTTGCACTTTTAGCAGATTACAATCCTCTCTGTTGGCTTAACCAAATGAAGGATGAAAATCCCGGAATCACAAGGCAGTACCTGGCACTACAGCCATTAAGATGCAAAGTGATGCACAAATCCAGAAAAAAGAATATCAATGTTGATTTTCTATCAAGATATGATTCAGGAATTGAGAATTCAGAAGCTTGAAAAAAATGTGTTTGCTGTAATAGGTGTCATGAAAAAGGGATAATGCATATGGAAAGAATGGTACATGTTATTAGGTAATGTTAAAAGAGAAATAAAAGGTGCTGGTTTTGGAAACCTGTTTTAGAAAGAAAAACAACAGGCTCCCTCTTAAAGAGGGGGGTATGTGACAGGGTTGGGTAAGACCCTGTCTCATTTGTTATGCAGAGAGAGTTAAAGCAAGGATCTATTCTGTCCTGTCCTATTCTGTTACTTGTCTGTCTCTTGTCTGTCTGACTGTGCAATCAAAGTTTCCTTGTGGCACCTAGGAACTGGCCACTCAGATGGTCCCACAATTTCCCTGTTTTCTCCTTTTCTTCACTTGCTGTTTCTTTCTTCCCTTGCTTATCAGTGGTTAAAAAATGTATGAATGTTGATGTGACACCAAGATCCACTGGTTTGCATATGTGTACAGTTATATTACTGAAATGATTACAGACAGTTATTTGTGTTTATCTGGAACACAGGGAGTTAAATCTTGAGGTACATTTTGACCTCCACAAGCTTGTCTGTACAATTATCAGCAGGAAATCAGCGCTTAGACAGGATATCTTAATTGACTGCACCTCTTAAGAAGACTCATGTATTCTTCAGGCTGGTCACAGGAAAGAAACTGACAAAGTCTCAAAGGAAAGCTGTCCTAATACTAGGCTCTCCACCCCCCCAAAACCTAACACCCCGCTTAGGGGTTTCGCAAAGAAAACACGTTTTTTGGGGTGTTTTTACTTACAGTATTTTGTTTTTAAGAAGTCTGGGATTCCGCAAAATGGTGCATGTTGCGCAGTTCCATTTCAAAGAAAAATGCAGCACCGTACCACACAGCTTCAATACACTTTGGTCCGGATATTCAAAGCAGTTGCACTGGCACAAGTGCAGACTTGCGTCAAGAAGTCATGTTCAGCAGGAGCCACTGCACAGCGCAAATTCCATTGCGCCAATGCACAACTATAATGAATGCAGGCGCAAGTGCAGGGGGCGTTCCCATGAAGGTCCAGCGTAGTGGTATATTCTACTGTGAAACCATGGCGCAAGTGCAGAACAAATCAAAGTTGGTACAAGCAGACTTATTCCTATAAATACAGGGCTCAAGCACACAGACAGCACTTGCGCCAGGCGAGAGAGGGAGAGAGAGAGAGAGAGAGAGAGAGAGAGAGAGAGAGAGAAAGACAGACAGAGAGACAGACAGACAGACCAAGGCAGAGGGACAAAGAGAGAGACAGACACACTGTCAGGCAGCGCATCAGGGTGGCACACAGCCAGCAGCAACCAACTGCCCAGGGGAATATTGGACAGCAAGGGCCATGGATAATGAGCCCTTCATGATGGGAGGTCATAATGAGGGGTGTGAGGGGGCAGGAGGAACAGCGACATGGCCAAGGAAGGGCCCGTCGGCGGTATGCCCATCACAGGTGGTACAGTTCCCGCATCACCTTCGAGAACTACAGTGACATGGAGATTGTGGGCCGGCACCGCCTGAACAGGGCCATTCTGAGGCAGCTCTGTCAGCTGTGCAGTGAGGAGATGCAGGCACCCACCAGGAGCCACGCCATGTCCGTGGAGACAAAGGTGACAGCCATCATGTGCCTGCTTGCCATGGGCACCTTCCAGAGACCAACAGGTGACACCACAGGCATAACCCAGTCGGCCACGTCCCGCCTCCTCACACAGTTCCTCAATGCTCTGCTGCCACGTGCTTCAGAATTCATCCATTTCCCCAGCACACAGGCGGAGCATACAGCAACAATGCAGGACTTCCACAGGGTTGCACGTATGCCTGGCATGATTGGGGCCATCCGCATGCCATCTGACCCCGAGGGTGTGGCGTACATAAACAGAAAGGGGTGCCAGAGTGTCAACTGCCAGGTGGTGTGCAATGCCACGGGGCACATTACTAATGTCTGCGCCACACACCCTGGGAGTGCACATGATGCATTCATCTGGCACAGCTCTGCGCTGTGCCACAGGTGTGAATGTGGGGACATCCCCACAGGCCACCTAGTGGGTTAGCATGGCACAGGCAAGGGGCGATGGGCAGAGCATACCTTGGGATGGGGGAGGGTAGGGTGTGCATGTTGGCATGGGCACCAGGGACAGCCAAGGGGCGCAGCATAGAACAGCAGAGGGCTAACCATGTCATTATCCACACAGGGGACAGTGCATATCCACTGAGGCCCTGGCTGCTCACCCCCTCCTACCGGCGTCCTCGGCAGAGGAACGCTATAACGAGGCACACACCAGCATGCTCAACATCACTGAGCGTGTCTTTGGTATGCTGAAAGCAGGGTTCCGTTGCCTAGACAGGTCAGGCGGTGCCCTACAGTACAGCCCCTCGAAAGCCTGTGGCCTACTCCTGGCCTGCTGCATACTGCACAACAAGGCCACCGACCATGGGATAGCTGTTGAGGCTGATAAGGGCGACAGTAGTGGGGATGACGGAGGCAATGGGCCGGAGGGTGTTGGATAGCCACCCCCTAGGCGGAGGGATCCCCAGCTGCAACAGCAGGCGTGACAACACCGCGACACCATAGCACAGGAGCACTATGATGCACACAGGTGAGTGGTGCGATACACATGCATGGGCCACACAAACAGGTACAGCACACATGCATGGCAATGGGCATGCACACACAGAGGCGTGATGCAGGGGTAGGGGAGTCAGGGGCACACAACCACAGACAGCAACACACAGACACACACACACACACACACACACGAACCCACACACCCAGAAGGTGGTATGTGGCATGGATCAGATGCATTGCAGCGGTGCACAGTCGCAACCGGTGCTAGACTGCCTTCATCATGCCCATGCCATACAGTCTAGCGGCTGGGCAAGCACACACACAGGAAGCATGTGGTGCGACACACAGGCACCACACCAGTGGTGGGCGCACACACACCGCCCATGTGCGCACAGGGCAGCAGCTGCAGACTGCGGGTGGGGCGGCCTGCACATCAGGTCCGCTGCACAGAACCATTGCCACCATGGCCACAGGGGCACCTGCGCCTGGGCTGAATGGCAGCCACAGGCTGCACATCAGCCATGGGGGGGTGGTGAGCAACAGCTCACCAGGGGTTGAACCGTGGGACTGTGACCGTATCTGCATGGGGGTGTGAAGGCGCCCAAACAGGCCAGCCCCAGGCATGCCTGGGATGCCCACATCAGAGCCCGGCGTCGACTGTGGTGGGGTCGCTGGACGCCAGGTTTTCAGGGTGGACAGCACACAGCAGGGGGTCATCTGTGCCCAGCCATGCCCTGTGGCAGCCAGCAGCGCAAAGCCATCTGTGATCGCAGTGGCAATGCGATCCAGAGATGTAGTCATGGCCTCCTGCATGCGCTGCATCCCCGCCAGGATCTACACATTGCTCCTTTCCTGCTGCTTGGTTAACTGGCGCACCTCAGCAAGCAGCACCTGTTGCTGAATGGACGCCCGCAGCAAACGAATGTGTTCAGCCAGTGAGTCGGCGTCCTGGGGCTCCAGCGGCAGGACGACGATCCTCATGTGGCGACCGGCCACGGTGCACAGCCCCCCCCCCGGTGGATGCTGCACAGTGGGGTCTGCAGGGGGAATGGGCACAGCAGGTGCACTAGTGGCAGACCCTGTGTCCGGCTGCCCGGTGGCAACCGCAGCCTGCTGCTGTCACCCGTCCGGCCGCTGGACACCACCCAGTGCCTGCACAGCCGCATCGCCGCCATCGCAGGGCACAGCCGGGGCAGCGCACACTGCTGCACCCACAGTGGTGACAGGCAGCTGTTCCATCACTAGAAGAGCGCTGGACGTGCTGCTTGTGTCTGTGACCAGTGGGGGGGTCTCGCCCACAATGTTGCCCGTGCTGTCCAGGATAATCGTGATGTCGTCATCGGTGTCGGACCTCATCCCGATCTGTGTGTCTGCGCAGAGGACACCAAGGCTGGCATCCTGCAGGAACACATCCAGGGCCTCGTCCGACCCCAGGTCCAGGACATCTGCCTGCACTGTAGTGGTAAGCTGCAGTCTGTCGGGCCCCCAGATGCCAGTGGAGGTGGACGGCTGGTCCTCCAGGGCCGTTCCAGCATCCACGGCTGCTGCCACTGCCAGTGCCCCATCATCCACCCGGAGGTGTGCCTGAGATGCATTGCCCACATGTGGCCCCCCCTACACTGCCACTGCATGTGTCCTGCAGCATGGCATGCGCGTGGGTGCGCACACATGCACATGACATGCATGCAGGCTGCATGCACGCCAGCATGCCCGTGTACGCAACCTCCGTGCCACCAGCTGTGCGTGGCTGACATACTTACCATGCAGCGATGGGCTGCCACCCATCTGGAAACCACCTCCAGGCACACCCTCCACCGTGCTGTGGCACATGGTGGCTGCCACCAACTCCTCCTGCACCGTGTTGGTGCATCCGCAGGCCCCCCCCTCTGGTGGCATTCCGGGATGCATGGATGGCTGCCACCTTTTCTTTAATGTGCCTCTTATGTGTGCCCACCTTCTTCCGGCACTCCTGCGCCGACCGCTGGTGGCTGCCATGCTGGTTGCCATATGCCACCACCTCCCAGGCTCCAAACCTGGCCTGTGGTGTGCCCGTGGCACCACTCAACATGGGCTCCCTGTCCAGGTAGCGTCGAACAGGGCCTCTGTCTCTGTGAAATTGGGCCTGCGCTTCCAGGCAGGCCCACGCTCCTCGCTCTCCTCACGTTCCAACATGAAACGTCCTGTGGACATGGACAGCACAGTGTGTCAGTGGCAGCATCTCCCTTGTCCATCGCACCCTGCTGGGCTGTCTGATCCCAATAAGCTGCAGTAGCATGCGCAACTTACCTCGAAGGGATGCAATACCGGTCCATGTTCTGTGCTGTTCCGTGGCGCTTATGAGGCGCAATGCCTGCAAATGAGGTTTGGCACAAAAGTAATGACATGTTAATGCACCCAGTGTGCCACGCAATGGCTGATGAGCTCATTTGCATGTGGTGTCTGAATATTGCAAGTCGCAATGACGCAATGCACACACATGCGCGGTGCGCAGGCCCACAGTGCACATGCGCGTCACAGCATCATGGCAGCAATCGTGCACCATGCGAGGACAGCACAATGCTGTGGCATTGTGTATGTTGTGCATGGGCTGACTACACGCATGGGGTGCCGTGCCCTATCGCGCACGTGTGCAATGCCAGTCGACCCCTGCCCCCTGGGTCTGCCCTCTGACCCCGCCTAGCCATGCCCATTCTGCGCATCTCCAGCACTCGCACTGTGCGGGCGCATGGTGTGAACACGTGCGCCTCAGCCGCCATTTTCGCCATCCGAGCAGTCAGCGGAACATGGCGCAGGCACGCGGGCGAGGGCCCAAACCGGGTCTCCCACCAGGTGGCTAACCTAGGTGGCATGTGTGGAGCCCACACCCCCCCAGTTCTTTGGGCACGTGCCCCTGCAGCAGGCCAGGGGCACCATGTGGCAGGCAATTGCCACAAGCCTGGAGCACAGGACAGGAGTGCCCAGGACTGGGGAGCAGTGTCGCCACCATTATGGTGACCTCATGCGGTGGGACCCAAAGCACCTCAGGAGGCTACAGGCACGTGCCAGGCGAGGGATCGTGCCACAGCCAGGTAAGTCATCCTATGCTGCATGTCTGCTTGCCATGCCCTGCAGGGGGTACACTGTTGTGCACATCGTGAGGTGGCACTGCCAGCTTCCGCGTGCGTTCGCGATGCAGCAGTCACCGGGACGTGTCGGTGAGAAGCACCCAGTGCACAGGGTGGGGTGGGGGCAGCTGCTGTGGTCGGTTCCTGATGTGCACCTGTCTTCTTTCCATTCCTAGGGCCTGGGGACCATCAGAGGGCCCAGGCTGCTGCAGCAGGCCACAGTAGGACAAGCCGGAGCAGGACCAGCACCAGCAGGGCCGCAGAGGGCAGGTAGGCACTGTCATGGTCCTTCGCACTGTGCATGGTGGGGCGGGGGTGTGGGTGCAGGCATGGACACCTGTGCCATGTGCTGTGGCAGCTGTGAGTGTCGCTCTGTGCGTGGTGCATGCCACTGTGGTGCATCCATTGGACACGTGTGCCAGCTCTTTGTGGGGTGGGCATGTGCCCGGCTGCCACTGGTGTTGCAGTGGTGCCACCGGTGCACTGTGCCATGTGACTGTCATTGCGCAGTCAGGTGGCCATTGTGTGTCAGGGACCACCCTTGGTGTGCAGAGTTGCTGGCAGGCATTGGCCCACCCCCCTGCGGGTGGCCGATACCGGCCCTCCAGGGGTGTGTGGTCCCGCTGCCCACTGTCGGTGGGCATGGTTCCTTAGGACATTACACTGACCACCTGTCCTGTAAGTTGTCATAGGTGTTCAGCGGAGGCGTAGGAGGCCCTTGTACTGCAGGCTGCTCCGGCAGCTCATACTTATAACCTCAACCACCATGGAGGCAGTCCTACAGGTCCGGCACCTGCTGCTGGCAGACAGGAGGTGGCGAGGATGCCAAGGGGCGGCAGGTCGTGGCCACCGTTAATTTGACCTCAGCTTTCCCCTGCTGTACCTCCCCCTACAGTCCCCCTTCCCACTGTACAGTCCCTGTTCCCTGTCCCCTTCCCTCGCTTTCCTACCTTTTCACACCCCCTTGTTATTGTAAATAGTTTTCATTGTAACTATATATTTTTTGACTTACCTGCCTGTGTCAGTGTCTGCTTTGCAAGTGGCGTGGGGAGCCATGCTGCAGTGGCCCAGTGTCTGTCCGTGTGGTGTGCATGTGTCGGGGCATGTGTTGTGCTTCTGTGGTTCACTGCTGTGTGCTGTGGTGTGTCCCACTGTGGTGGCGTCCTTCTCGATCGCTGGCTGTGCCTTGGGGTGCCCATGGGGCGGCTGTCAGGGGTGTGTGGTGGGTCTGTGTGTGTGTGCTTGGCTGCATGGTCCTGGGTATGGCCTGCTATGGTCTTGGGGGGGCATGGCCAGCAGCCTGCAGGGGGGGGGGGCTCAGCTGGCCACTGGCACCTCCTGTTGCCTGCTATCTATGCCACTGTTGTGTTCTGGGGAGGGGTGTCTGGGTGCCTGTGTGTGACCTGTTGTGCCCTGCTAGTGGAGACCTCCTATGGCCTGTCATTGTGCTTCCCTGGTTCTGTCCCTGGGTCTGTTCTCTGTGCCATGCCCCCCTCTGTTGCTCTGCTCCCACAGTTGCACTGGGGCATCTCTTTCTGCGCCATGGCGCAACTGTGCCATATTCAGTTGGGTTGCACTGGCGAACTTCAGCTGGTGCAACCTCTGAATATTGCTTCTGTTGCACCATGGCGCATTGGAGTTGCGCTGCGCCGGACTTGCGCCGGCCTTTGGCACATGTCTGAATATCTGGGCCTTTGCCTTTAAATGGAACCACGCAGCGTCTGCCATTTTGCAGAATTCCGGACTTTTAAAATAAATAGTGTAAGTTAAAACACCAAAAAAAAGGTGTTTTCTTTGTGAAACCCCTAATTGGGGGGTAAGGCTTTGGGGGTTAGGGAGCCTAGCATTAGGACAGCTTTCCTCTAATACATTTTGTGGAACACAGGTGGTGTAATTTACAAGAACAGGATGCAGAATTTAATTGCCAGGGGGAAAAAATCTTATGAAAAGAGAGTAATGTTTTATTTTATGTATTTATTTTATTAGATCATCGGTTTACAGACCTTTGAGTCAAAGACTCATTTCCAGAGGCACCTCGTTAAGAGAGCAATACATCACAGCAAACAAAACAGTACTGTACATAAGGCTTACATTAAAAAATCAACCAGTGTTACAGGCATTCACTGGTGGTACAAGCTTGGTAATAGGTAGATCACAGTAGTCATAATATAGGTACGCGAGTACCATGTCTGGTAGCAACCAGAGATATTTTATTACATTATTCAGCAGATGTTGCCTGAGACCCCAGGCATATACAGTAAAAGTAGACAGGGTAGACCCAGCCTAGGGGTGAGGGTAAGGGGCAGGTGGGGGATTATGTGCAGTTGCAGCAGCGAGTGCTTGTCACATGGCTTCTGAGGGAGGCCATGAAAGGACCAAGCTTAGTGGAGTTAGCTTTGTTGGCTGGCAGGGAATTGAACCAGGAGGGAGTCCAATAGCAAAAGGATCTCTGGGCCATAGAGGTCCTTACCCTGGGAACAATAAGGGAGGTTTTGACAGTACTGTGGGTGGAGAATGAGGGGGAGGCACGCTGCAGGGAGGTGGTGACCCCAGCGGGGGGGGGGGGCCCTAACAGGGTCTTTTTTACAAGAAGGCAGGTTTGGAAGCGGAGTCTTTCTTCAAGGTTGAGCAAGTTGGTGGTGGAGTACAGCAGGCACGTATGGAGTGCGCCTAGGGGCTCCCAACATTAGCCTGCAGACCTTGTTTATAGAGAGCTGGATTCTTGCAAGTGTAGTGTTGTCAGCTGCAGCATAGATGGACAGCCCATAGTCAATTAGCGACAGGACAGAGGAGGTGATTGCCAATCTAAGGGCCTCTTGTGGTAGGCAGTCCCTATGGCGGTATAACAGTCCAATCCTGACATTGGTGGCAGCAGAAAGGGCATTGACATGGGAATGGAAGGAGAGTGCCGAATCAAAGGTAATGCCCAGATACTTGTAGGAGGAAACTTGTTCAATGGGGTTTAGTGTGCTAGGCAGTATCAAGAGAGGGGCACCACTGGCTTTGCTTTGGCAATGCGAGAAGAGCATAGCTTTGGTCTTTTTTAGGTTCAGGACTAGCCTTCATGATGTGAACCAATGCTCAGCTCTATCAAAAGCTTGTTGGAGGGTGGCCTGGAGTGTGTTGGGGTTGGGGTCAGAGGCGAAGAGCACAGTGTCATCCGCACAGAGGAGGATCTTACTTGGGCAGGCCAAGGGGAGGGAGTCGAGGTAGAGACTGAAGAGGAGAGGGCCTAAAATGGAGCCCTGGGGAACCCGACAGCGGACAGGTCGTGTTGTCAGATAGGGTGCTAATGATTTTTACACACTGAGTTCTGGCAGAGAGGTAGCTGGTGAACCATGCAAGGGGGCCAGTGGAAAAACCAAGGCATTTGAGGGAGTCAACCAGGAGGGGATGGCAAACCGTGTCAAAAGCCTTGGAGAGGTCAATGAACATGGCACCGGCAGGACTTCCGGCATCAAGAGCGGAGTGCAAGAAGTTGGAGAATTCAAGTAGCGCGGTTGTGGTGCAGTGACCTGCACGAAAGCCATGCTGTTCAGGGCACAGGATATTGTGCATGGCCAGGTATTCGGCAAGATGGTTGGCAATTACCTTTTCAAGGGCCTTAGAGAGTGGGGGGGGGATGGAGATAGGTCGATAGTTACCCAGGGTCACTCGATCGCCGCTCTTTAGGATGGGAGTGATGATGGTGGTTTTCCATGTGCTGGGGAACTGCCCCAGGCACAGAGAGCGGTTGAGCAGCTCGGTAAGTGGGACCAGGATAGCATCCAACATCAGACGAAGTAGTCTAGTGTCCAGTAGGTTGGTGCCGGGGTTGTTACCACTAACGGTTTTGTTTAGAGATAGAGAGAGCTGGAGATTTTAGAGAGACTCTCAGATGAAGGGCTTCTGTTTGTTTGAACTGCCTGTAACAAGAGCTATCCTGCACAATGTTTTTACTGTTATTGATAATAAAACGCTATTTGTGAATTTTATAACTTCTCCTGGCTTGTCTATGCTTCCTGAACTATGCCTTGACGACAACTCTACCAACCTTTCCTTTAACAGGGTTTCCATTAATATTTCCACCACTGATGTCAGACTAACCGGCCTATAGTTGCTAACCTCCTCCTCTCTGCTGCTGCTCTTATGGAGAGCGGCCATGTCTGCTTTCAGTGAGCTGCTGAATAAGGCAGTCAGTGGGGCAGCTAGCACCTCCCTGAGTTCCTTTAGTACCGCTGAGTGTAACCTGTCCGGTCCCATAGGCTCATCCACTTTCAGAGCTGCAAGTCCCTTCAGGTCTCTTTCCTCAAAAAATTGACTTTTGTCCACTCCCTCCTTTGTTCCTGCTGCTCTCTTGTGATCTGTCCTACCCCCTCCAGCTAAGTAGTTGGGAACAATGATATAGGTTTTCCCATAAAGACTGGGGAAAAATTTTTTTTATTAAGTGCATTTTTAAAATGTTCAGAGTTTTGGTTCACAATCAGCATATAGTCGTGGCCAAAAATATTGGCGCCCTTGAAGTATTTTCTAATAATGCACCATTCCTTCCAGAAAATTGTTGAAATTAAAAAATATTTTGGTATCCACATATGTATTTCTTTGGTTTGCAGTGGAATAAAAATACAAAAAGCAGAAAAATTTACTAAGTCTTAGCTTATTCCACACAGAAATCCTTAAATGGCCCAGACAAAATTACTGGCACCTTTTAGAAGTAGTTAGAAATAATTAGATTTCAAGCAGGTGATTCTCCTTCACTTTGGAACTGAACTCACCTGTGGTGAGTTGCAGGTGCCTGCAATATAAAAATCACTCATTCAACCAGTTTGAATAGAGAAACGGACTCATTCTCCTGTTTTGTGTCTGTGTGTGTACCGCAATGAGCATGGAGAAAAGAAAGACAGCAAGAGAATTGTCTGAGGAGGTCAGACAGAAGATTGTAGCCAAGCATGGACAATCTCAAGGCTACAAATCAATCTCCAGAGACCTTGATGTTCCTGTTTCCACCGTCGTATGTTATCAGGATGTTTAAGGCCCATGGCACTGTAGCCAACCTCCTGGACGTGGCTGCAAGAAAAACTTGATCCAAGATTGCAGCGCAGGATTGTTCAAATGGTGGAGAAAGCACCTTGATCAACTGCCAAACAGATTCAAGCTGACCTTCAGACACAAGGTACGACAGTTTCAACTGCACCATCCGTCGCCAACTCAATGAAAGGGTATATGGTAGGAAGGCCCAGGAGGACCCCACTGCTGAGAGAGAAACATAGAAGTTCGACTGGGGTTGTCACAAACACACCTGAACAAGCCAAAATCCTTCTGGAGAATGTCCTATGGACAGATGAGACCAAATTAGAGCTTTTGGTAAAGCACATCATCTCTATGTTTACAGAAACAAAATGAAGCCTTCAAAGAAAAGAACACCTTCCCTACAGTCAAACATGGAGGAGGTTCAGGGACGTTTGGGGTTGCTGTGCTGCCTCTGGCACTGGGTGCATAAGCGTGTGCATGGCATTATGAAATCTGGAATTACCAGGCCATTTTGGAGCGCAATGTTGAACCCAGTGTCAGAAAGCTGGGTCTCCGTCGAGGTCATGGGTCTTCCAGCAGGACAATGACCCCAAACACACTTCAAAAAGCACCCAGGAATGGTTCAAGACAAGACGCTGGACTGTTCTGAAGTGGCCAGCAATGAGTCCAGATCTAAAATCCATTGAAAACCTGTGGAGAGATCTGAAAAAAGCAGTTGGGAGAAGGCACCTTCAAATCTGGGAGAACTGGAGCAGTTTGCACAAGAAGAGTGGGCCAAACTGCCAGTAGAGAGGTGTAGGAAGCTCATCCATGGCTATAGGAAGCGGTTGATTGCAGTTATTTTGACCAAAGGCTGTGCTACCAAATATTAAGTCTAGGGTGTCAATAATTTTGTCAATGCCATTTCTTTTCATTTTCTGATTTACAGGATATATTAAATTCTGAATCAAAAACAAAGGTTCTGTAATATTAACAGAGAAACAAAGAATTGTGGAGACCAAATACTGTACTGTTGTTAATTTCAACTTATGTTTAGAGGAAACTGTGAGTTATTTGAAAAAGTGCAAGGGCGCCAATATTTTTGGCCACGACTGTAAATAAATAAATAAATAAGAACAGCATAGTTCTCAAGTGTCTTGCTCTTTTCTAAAACAGTACAACTGCATCACAAAAAATCTATTTCCCCTCAACCTACGCCATAATCTTCCTATACTTTCATACCTGGGAAAGCGTTGGGAGATATGTATTATTCTAAATGCTACAGCCTTAAAACCCACCTGGTAAGTTTCTGCTTAATATCGTCTACAGACTGCAGATAACCTGAATATGCATTTTCAAACTTGCAGAGCAGCTTTTGGTAAGAATGCGTACAGTCATCCAAATTGGCCATTATTGCAGCCCAGCCTTGGTGCTGGAGATGCTCATCGTGGACCAAACGTTCACAAAATGAACATAGCTTCTTGGCAACCTCATACATCTCCTGTGGAAAAGAAAATAAGTGATAGACCATGAACAAAAAAGCAAGCTTTCATTTACTTTTCAATCTCAAAACCTGCAGAAATCTGTTACTTAGCTAAATAGACATCTTGTCAAGATCATATCACTCATGTGGGATCTGCACTGGCCGCCTGTTAGGCATTAGGTGACCTTAAAGGTGTTACATGCAACATATAAAGCCCTCCATTCGCCTTACTATCTCTCTAATCTCCTTATGCTCTACATCCCAACATGAACATTGGAATCATCTTAGGTGTACTTTCTAGCTGAGTAATCCTCTAGCCTGCATACAGCTGGGGCCCAACATACTGGGAACACCCTTGTCAAGGTATCTGTGGGAGGTACTTTGTCATCATCGCTGAACATTTTATTTTTTATTCCGTGTTTTTGCTCCTACATGGGGTGGCATAGTTAGGACCTCCTACATATATCCCTTAGCCCAGCCTGGTAAACATGTGTACCCCCTATCCAAAAATGAAAAGAAAGGGCACACTGTGCAAGACATTTTGTTGTGGCTGCTTCTGACAGAAATGCAGTTTTTAAGGAAGTATTACTGTGAGCTGTCCTAGAAATATTTCTGATGCCAAATACCGTATCAAATAATTGCATTTTGTGTAACTTTTACATAGTGGAACTGTGTAGCGCTTAATATATATTTTTTAGGGAAAAAAGTTGATCAGAACTGCGTACAGTCACAATACTTCATCAGTGAGCTTGTACTATAAGGCAGAAAGTCAACTGGAATATTCACAGTGTTAATGGTTTCAATTTGGTGAAGCTCAGAGTACCACTCATTCTGCCAAGAAACCTTTTTGTACTCCGACAGGAATATAACAGATCCAGATTTGGTTCTAGTTCATTTTTTGGAGATTGCGCATTCCAAGACGGAGACTAATAACTCAATTAGAAAATATGCTGCCAATAATTCAATCCAGTTTACTGTCCAATGGGCATGACTTAACAGTAGAAATCCACTGAAACACCGAACGTAAGACAGTATTTACTTTTGTCTATGCACCAAGAATATTCTGCATTGTACAACCATTTTGCTGATTACTCATTTCATTTCCACTTTAAGTCCTAACATTTTCAACTGCTTCTTTCATATTGTAATAACCCCCCTTTAAAGGTGGTCTCTCTTCTCATCTAATGGACACTGCTGCCCATTATGTATTCTCCTTATCTTCTTGAGATTCAACACCATATCTGCAATCTGTTTTTCTGATTGCCTGTCCCTGCCACAAGAAGTATTACTTACTTAATACCTCACAGCCCAATAAAAGTTTTATAACTATCTGCAATACAAGTTTCACACTCTAATCTTGCTGTATATATTTTTTTTAAAGTAATATGAAATGAAGAAATGGGAAACTGTGAAATACTTAATGATAGTTTTCAGTATGTACAAGCTTCTCTTACCACTGCAAGCTGTGTTCTAGAAGCCACAGTGTGAAAGACTGCGGGCATCATAAGAGATTCTTCTACTTTTAGTTCCATCTCATTCTCGGCAGAGAACGTAGTCTTAGGTATAGTGGGCGGACGATCACATAAGATCATTTCTTTGTTGAAAAGAAAGATTGGATTTGTGTCCTAAATAAAATAAAACAACTCTTCATGGATTCTGATATTAAGTTCCACAAGCAACATAAATAAAACATGATTGTATTAAAAAACAAAACAAAATGCTGAGACTTTTATCCTCTTTTGGCAACATAATTATTCGTAAACATAGAGTATATAGAAGTTACTCACCTGTAATCATAGTTACACTACTAGTATTCAGTTCACAACCACACTTACACAGTCTTCCACTTAGCAAGCTCAGTCATGGGAACAGTCTTCAAGCTTGATGCCTCCTCCTACTTAACTATGTGGTCCTCTAGCTCATATGTTTTCTGATGCAGTCCCTGCACCATTTTGGTAGCCCTTCTCTGGACTGCCTCAATTTGGTTACTGTCCTTGTGAAGGTGAGGCCTCCAGTACTGCACGCAGTACTCCAGATGGGGCCTAACCAGTGTCTTGTAAAGAGGGATTGTTACCTCCTCTACGATATGTGATACCCCACAAATACACCCCAACATCCCTCTAGCCTTACCTACGGCTTTAGTGGTCTGCTTGGATGATTTCAGGTCATCTGTCATGATGATGCCCAAGTCTCTTTCTTCCCTTGTGACTGCCTGCAACTCCCCTCCCAGCCTATAGGTGGCTTCAGGGTTTCTCTTCCCTATGTGTATGATCTTGCACTTCTCTGCGTTAAACCCCAGTTGCCACTTTTCAGACCATTTTGCCAAATTATCCAGATCTCTTCTCATTCTGCCCACCCCATCTGGATCATCTACTCTGTTGCAGATCTTGGTGTCATCTGCAAACAGACAAACCTTACCCTCCAGTCCATCTGCAATGTCACTGATGAAGATACTGAAGAGGACTGACCCCAGGACTGATCCCTGAGGTACCCCACTTATGACTTGCATCTCTTCTGACTGTATACTATTTACCACCACTCTCTGTTTTCTGCCCGTCAACAAGTTTTCCACCCAGTTGACTAACTTCTGACCAACCCCGAGCCTTCCCAGCTTATTAATTAATCTTCTATGTGGAACAGTATCGAAAGCTTTGCTGAAGTCAAAGTAGGCGACATCAACTGCTCCCCCTTGGTCCACCACTCTGGTTACCCAGTCAAAGAAATCTATGAGATTAGTTTGACAGGACCTTCCTGTTGTAAACCCATGCTGTCTTGGATCCTGTGCTCCTATGGATTCCAGGTGTTGCACTATCCTTTCCTTAAGGAGTGCCTCCATAATATTGCCCTCAACTGAGGTAAGACTGACTGGTCTGTAGTTCCTGCCACCACTCTTGTGGAGCAGGATCACATGAGCCCTTCTCCAGTCTTCTGGGACCTCTCCTGTGCTCAGAGACTCACTAAACAGTTCTGATAATGGCTCTGCTAGTTCCACCCTTAGCTCCTTTAGTACCATGGGATGTATGCCATCAGGTCCCATTGCTTTGTCCACCCTGGGCTTATCGAGCTCTTGTAGGACCCTTTCTTTGTGAAGGGACTAGTGCACACCTCCTTCCCCCCTGTGTCCATGGTGCTGAGCTGTGGGCCCTGCCTTACCTTCTCTTCAGTAAACATTGAGCAGAAGTATCTATTTAGGACGGATGCTTTTACATGGCCCTCCTCCTCACACGCCCCCTTATCCCCTTTGATCTTAATACCCCCTCTGGACTTTCTCCTTTCACCAATGTATCTATAAAAAGTCTTGTCCCCTTCTTTTACTGTTTGTGCTAGAGTTTCCTCGGTTTGGGCCTTTGCCTGCCTTACTGCCTTCCCTGCTTCCCTTAGGGAGTTTGGTATGCCTCCCTATCTTCATCCCGCTGCATTCCCTTATATTTCCTTTTAGAGCCTTTTGGCTCTGACCTTTTCTGCTACTGTTTTTGAAAACCAAAGTGGTTTCCTTCTTCTTTTGCACTTCTTTTTCTCTCCAACACAATGGGATGTTGCTTCAAGTATTGCATCCTTAATGTTTGCCCACTTTGCCTATACCCCCTCACCTGTATTTATTTTTGCCAGGGCTAGCTTAACTCTGTTGGCCATCTTATCAAAGTCACCTCCTCTGAAGTCCCATAGTTTTGTCTTGGAATGGGATGATTTAGTTCTAGTGGCCAAATTGAACCATACCATGTGATGGTCATTGGCCCCCAGGTGGCCTTCTACCTGGGGATCTGTGATCCTTTCCCTGTTAGTCAGTACTAGATCTAGGATAGCCCTGTCTCTTGTGGGTTGTTGTACCAGTTGTTTGAGGCCCTCCCCCTGCAGGGAATCCACTATGTATCTAGTTCTGGCAGATGTTCCTTCTGGTACTGACCAATCTGTATCTGGCATGTTGAAGTCTCCCATTATCAGACCCTTCCCTTTAGCTGTCATGTTTTGTATATCTTCTAACAGTAATGTGTCTGTGCCCCAGTCTGGAGGCCTGTAGACAACCCCAGTTCGTATGGCTGTCCCATTTCCTGTTTCCAGGGTGACCCACAGTTCTTCTGGCTCCTTATGTGTATTCTGAATTTCTGTAGCTTTGATATTAACATAAAGGGCCACTCCACCACCCCTTTTTGCACCTCGGTCTCTTCTGAACAGTACACAGCCAGGTACTGAAGTCTCCCAAGTGTGGTTACTGGTAAACCATGTCTCGCTAATGGCTACTATGTCCAGTTTAGCCTCTGTCATTATTGCCTGCAGGTTACCAATCAACAGTCGTCTGCTTGGCCGATGGTCTGCCTAGGGCAGCTTCAGTGTACATGCCAAAAAGCTGTCAAGCATCGCCATAAAAATCATGCCATGCACTCCCAGTAGAAAAGCAATTCCCAGCAAAAATCTAGTAGGTGAAGTGTTTGCATGACCTCCAAAGTGTACATTATCAGAATAAAGGTCGGCAGAATGAGTGCTTCATTGAGGTGAAAACTCAGGAACTTCCTTTGGCAGGAACTCTACATGGGGCATAGGACTACATTGATCTGGTGAAAGATAAAATATTTAGAGCTCCACAGACAGTGCTTACAGATCATTTCCCCATCTGACCGCAGTAATGGAGACCAAAAACATGGTCTTTCACAATAGATGCAGTAAGTCACAAGTGTCCATAGGCAAGGACGGTCTACCAAATAGCCGTAACAGCACCAGTATAAGTCCCATGGTGGATCCAGCTCTTTAAAGAAATGGTCGACCACTTTGTCCTGTGCCACATTCTGCAACACTGCCCTAGTCTGGCATGACAAAATGGAAGCCAGATGCATCTTAAGGGGCATGGCTTGCAGCCCCAATTGAGACAGAGACCGGAGGTAATCGAGAATGTGGGCAACAGGTCACGGGAGAGGGCTCATTCCCTGCCACTTGCACCAGTGTGAAAACCTTTTCTACTTGCAAGTGACGTCTTTTGAGTCTGCTCTTTCATGACACCTCCAACACATGAGAGACATCTTCGCAAAGTCCCAGAGCTTGGAACTCTAGCTGCTCAGGGACTAGGTGATCTGGTGCAGGGGCTGCAGCTCCAAATGCTTGACTGTCATACTCAATCTTGTCAAGAGTCTGGTCTGAGTGTAAGTGGCCATGGCAGCCTGCTGCTGAGCTGGAGAAGATCCCGGTACCAGAACTGGCATGGTCAATTAGGAGCTACTGTATTAGGATCAATGACTCCTTGTCCCTCCACACCTTAAGAACCAACTTGTGCGCCAAGGGAAATGGGAGAAAAGGCAAAGAGGTGGTCCTGGGTCCAGGATCGAGAGAACACGTCCCTAATCGAAATGCCCCTCTGGGGGGACAGGCACAGAACATTTTCCTTTTCCTTTTGCCCAGTAGGTAAATATGCCCACAAATGGCAATTTCCATTGAGCAAACACCTGGAATACTGCGTCTTGGTGCAGGGACCACTCATGCAACACCTCTCTCATGTAATTGAGAGTGTCGCACAGTTGGTTGTCAGCTCATGCAACATGGACTGCCACTATGTTCACTTGCAGGTTCCGTGCCTATGACTATGTCCAGAGCCTCTCCCTACACAGTAGAAGGAAGTGCATTTCCGCATTTGTTTAGGTAGAACATGGTGGTCATATTGTCCATGCTGACCTGTACAAGCTGGGCACAGATCAATGGTGCGAATTCTGCCAGTGCTAGACAAACTGTGTGGAACTCCAGCAGGTTGATGTGCAACCCAGCTTCATCTGGTGACCAGAACCTATGTGCTTTGCATTCCAGCAGGTATGCACCCAACCCAAGGATAACTCAGTTGTCAAGTTGAGCAAGTGTTCCACCCAGACAACTGGGATGCCTTCTAGAAGATTCAGGGGAGACAGACACCAAATGCTGGTATCCAGCATTGGCTAGGTAACTAGAACTGGCTCAGGGTTACATCAGAGTTGGACAACTGGCACCACAGCACCCCAATTCCCACTGAATGGGACACATGCACTAGGGTCCCGACAGACCAAAGCTATGAAACCAAGCAGCTGAAGGAAGTCCCAAGCCAGGTGTGACTGCCCAACACAAAATGAGTGGGAAAAGGGGGACAGGTCCTCCACCCTGTTCGCAGGCAGAAAGCCTTGGCTCAGATAGAGTCCAACTCAGCTCCAATGAACAGAATCACCTTTGGCACATGCTCAGGCTTGGCTAGTCTATTAGGCCCAAGTCCCACAATGTCTGGAAGGCCAAATCTCTCGACCCATAGTCGGCTGCCCGTGACGAGTCAGAGGGGGAGCACCCGGATACCTCTGCATCTAAGGAAGGCCACCAAGACCAAAAGGTATTTGGTGAACATCCTTGACACCACTGACAGTGCACAGGGCATCTACCTAAACAGATAGAGGGGTTTATCTGCACAGAAGTGAAGGAACAAACCATGACAGGAATGAAGTGGGACAAGGAAGTAGGAGTCCTGGAGATCTGTGGAACAAAAACAAGACCCCTGCTCCAGGGACAGAATTATCTGGTGCAGAGTCACCATGGAAAACTTCAGATTGAATGAACTTGTTCAGTGATCACAGATCGAGAATGGGGTACTGGCCACCTCATCTGTTTCGATACCATGAAATACTGATACACAAACCCCTGCAGGGCTTGAGTGTCTGGGACAGACTTAACTCACTGTGTCCTAGCAGACGCCTGTAGTCGTCAGTAAAAAAACACTGGTGTGTTCTGAGGACGTCTGCAGAAGTCAGCTACTGACTCCCAGTGTGCCCTTGCAACGTCTGGAGAAGTCACTTACATATTTTAATATATAATGTAACAGAATATAATATATATTTGACTGCATAGCACCATTGGAAAGATAATTTTATGCTGCACAACTTTGTCACTGATATTTTGTGTATATCATGTATACTTTAGGAGTTATTTGCATTTGTTTATGGTATGGTGTGTATGGCTGACATGTTTTCCATCAAGATTCACCTAAGCAGCTTTAACAAAATTCACTTTTTTGGCACTTCAGCAGGTTTAAAATAAAAACCGTATTGATTACAACTGGTTGCATAGCACCATTGGAAAGGCAATTTTGTGCTCATCAACTTTCATGTGATACTTTGTGTGTATCATGTATACTTTTGGAGTTATACGCATTTGTTTATATGGTGTGTGGTTGAGATTTAGCCCTCAAATCTCATCAAAGCACCATGACTAAAATAGGGAAAAATTATATTTTATAGTAAAAAGATATCTTTTTTTAGCAAACATATCATCAAAACACCATCTAAATGTCTGTACGCTTAATTTGGTGTTGATATTTTACATATTTTCCAACAGAAAATGGCTTATGTTGCCCTGTTTTAGTGAAAAAAATATTTAGTTTGCTCTTTTGACCAGCATAGAAAAAATACAAAATTACTTACTATTACATGCATGCCACCATTGGAAAGGCAATTTTGTGCTGACTAACTTTGCCACTCATACTTTGTGTCTAGCACGTACAGTTATTGAACTATTAGCATTTGTTTGCGACATGCTGACTATGGCTTGATTTTGCTTAGAAAGGCCCAGGATTCACTGTTAAAAGTATACAGGAGATTCAGGAGGCAAGTGGTGTAATCTCAGAGTGAGCCTGTGGAGGCAATGAGCTGCATGTGGCTCGAGAAGCTGGATGACCTCATTCCACAGTGCAGGAAGTGAGTCTAGAGACATTAAGTTCTCCAACGGTGCATGAGTCAACAAAGAGTGGGTGTCTAGAACTTCCAAGACAAGTCCAAGTCTACCACTTCCACAACTCACTTGTCCAAAGTAATAACCAACCACTGTGGAAGTGGGAGAGCTGGCCCCTGACCAGGAGCGGCAGCAGAATTTGGGACTGGGAGAGGCTGAGACCCCTCAGTTCAACACTCCTTACTGTCATAGACATTGTGTACTTGCACTTAATACTACTCTTAAAACAGGGCTTACATTTATGTTCCATGGCAAACAAGATGATGGAGTACGAGCCACAGAATCAGGTGAAGCAGAGAAGTTGAACAATGAAGACATTCTGCAACAAAAATTGTGACAACTACTTGAAAACTAGCAGAATCCTCTATCACAGGCAGGAGCTGTGAGGCAGTCATGTTCCTTCTAGTAGAAGAAAAGATCGGAGTTCAAAGGGGATGAGTTGGACGACCACATGGTTGTATGGTAGAGTAGTCACGTTTTAAGACAGTACCAGTGACTGAGTATGCGCAGTGGAAAACTGCTGTGGACTGTGAAGTGAATCCTGGTAGTTAGAAGTAAAATTTTCTCTCCAGCTATTTACATCATAGAATATAAAACCATTTGAAAAAATGTTGTGTTCTGATTGACTCATACAGATTCTAAGAGTTTAGGTTAACTACCGGAAGCCTTCATGTACAATAGAACAATTAAGCCTTTAGGCATAACCAGGGTTTGATTACTGAACGTTAATCTATCCCTGGCAGGTCATGAAGCCTGAGAAACGGCCGAGGGCCTTATGTCCCTAAGGTTAAAGAATGTAAGCTAACCCCCTTGGAGTGCCTCATGCTATTATTAAATGAACTGTTTTTTTATTTCATTGAAATTACTGTTTTTACAGTTACAAATCTAATTGTTCTGTTGTACATGACAGTTCAAAAATACAGGTTACTCACCTGTAACAGGAGTTCTAGGAATGGTATATGTTGTTCATCCACACTGTCTGGCAGGTTCCTTGCCGCTTTAAATCTTGCCGGAAGGTCTTCAAGCTGGCTCCTCCCACCCACCCGGGTGGTAAAACTCTCGCTCCGCCCCATGGCGTCAGATCTAGCCGCTGGAAGCCAGGTTGTGCGTCCAGGCGGGGAGGTCGGTACGCGGATGAACAACATATACCATTCCTAGAACTCCTGTTACAGGTGAGCAACCTGTATTTCTAGGCACATGGATATGTTGTTCATCCACCCTGTCTGGCAGACTCCTAGCAGTTCTCTGGGAGGAGGGAGGCAAGGCGCAAACCCCCTACTTAGGGAATAAAGACTGGAGAACCGAGGCCCCAAAACCAGCATCCCGGCGTGACGCAAGGTCAATGTGGTAATGGGTGCTGAAGGTATGTGCTGACTTCCAGGTAGCAGCCCTGCAGATTTCCTGGATAGGGACGTCCCTGGAAGCAGCTACCGATGCAGCGGTATGGTGCGTAGAATAAGCTCTTATCCCTCTGGGAGGCTCCATGCCCGCCAACCTATAGCAGAGATCAATGCAGGAGGTGACCCACCTGCCTATCGTCCGCTTGGCTGCAGGTCTGCCAGGTGCGGCTTCAGCGTAGGTGACAAACAGCTGGCGAACCTCTCACCGAACTTCAGCCGTCCGCTCCTTGTAATAAGCAAGCGCTCATCTAGGGTCCAAAGTATGGAGACTATATTCGGCCTCTGAGGTGTGATTGGGGTAGAACACCGGCAGAGTCAACACCTGGTTAAGGTGAAACTCCAACACCACCTTCGGAAGGAATTTCGGGTGGGGGCGCAGGACAACCTTGTCCCTGTGGAAGACCAGATAAGGAGACTCAATGGAAAGCGCCTGGAGCTCTCCCATCCTTCTGGCTGACGTGATAGCCACCAAGAAGGCGGTCTTCCACGACAGGTGAGAGATGTCACACCTGTGCATCGATTCGAATGGCTTGCCCATGAGCTTAGCCAATACCAGCAGTAGATCCCACGGAGGTGGAGGTTCTTGACCTGAGGGATATGTGATCAAGGCCATTGAAAAGCGCCGACCACCTTTCTCCCGCTTTCACCGACTGCTTCCCGCCCACGCTGTAAGCAGAGATGGCTGCCAGGTGACCTTAATGGTCGTTGACCAAGCCCTAGCTGAGAAAAGGACCACAGGTAGTCCAGGATGCTTGCCAAGGAACAGGAGGAAGGGTCCAGGCCCTTGCCCTGGCACCAAATGGAGAATCTCTTGCATTTGAAGGCGTAGCATTTCCTGGGCGATTCCTTACGGGACGCCTCAACAACATTGAGGACCTCGTCGGAAAGACCCAAGGCCTAGAACTCTAGCCGCTCAGGAACCAGGCCGTCAGGTGCAGGGATTGAAGGTCCGAATGGAATACCTTCCCATGATTGACTGAGATCAGGTCCGGGCGGGCTGGAAGCCGCCTTGGGAGCCTGGAGCTGAGGCTGAGGAGATCTGGATACCAGAACTGATGGGGCCAGTCTGGGGCTACCAGAATCACCTGTGCCTTGTCCCTCCTCGCCTTGAGAAGCACCTTGTGGATCAAGGGAAATGGGGGAAAGGCGTAGAAGAGGCCCGGGGTCCACGGCCTCGAGAAGGCATCCCCCTGCAGCGAGCCCTGCTGAGGGGGGCGGGCATGAAACAGTCTCAGTTTCGCATTCTCCCTGGAGGCAAACAGGTCCACCTGAGGCGTGCCCCAGTGGGAGAAGAGATCTTGTACTGCCTCCGGCAGGAGAGACAACTCGTGAGACGCAGCCCCTATCCGGCGTAGGGCATCGGCCAGTGTGTTGGAGGCTCCTGCCATGTGAATGGCGAGGAGATCCGCCTCCAGGCTGCGCACGAGAGACCAAATGCAGAGAACTTCCTGCACAGAGGCATGTAGTGCATCCCACCCTGGCGGTTAAGGTAGTACATGGTCGTGGTATTGTCCATCTGGACCTGAACCACTTGACCCCGTAGAAATGGAGCGAAGGCAGTGAGGGCTAGACGAACCACTCGAAGCTCCAGCAGATTGATGTGGCATCGGGACTCCAGAGGCCGTGCGCTCTGTGCTCCCCCAGATGGGCACCCCAACCCATCAGAGAGGCATCGGTCGACAGAGAGACCGTCCGCTTGAAGCGGACAAATGGGATGCCCTCCTGCAGATGTGCTGGAACGCTCCACCACTGGAGAGCGCTCCATATCCCCTGGGTCACTATCACTAGCTGATCCAACGGATCGAAGCGCTGTGACCACTGGCTGGCCAGTCCCCATTGAAGGGGACGCATCTACCAGGGGGCCCAACAGACCACGCTGGTGCAGGCCGCCATGAGGCCCAGGAGGCGCATGAAGTCCTGGGCAGGGCACGATTGCTAAACCTGAAATAATTGGGCAAAGGAGGAAAGAACCTCGGCCCTGTCCACCGGGAGCCATGCTCTGGCTCGAAGAGAGTCGAGCTCTGCCCTGATGAAATGTATCACCTGCTTCGGCACGAGTTCCGACTTGGCCTCGTTGATGAGGAGGCCAATCTGAGTGCAAACCTGGAGGGCCAGATCTCTGGACCGCTCCACCTCCGCTCTGGAAGGGGCTGCAATCAGCCAGTCGTCCAGGTAGGGGTACAGCCGGACCCTTCAGGCGCTGCAGGAATACTGTCACCACTGCCATGCATTTGGTGAAGACCCTGGGAGCTAGGAGAGGCCGAAAGGGCATGGCCTGGAACTCGTAAAGGGATCCCTCTGCTCTGAAGTGGAGGAATCTCTGATGAGACGGACAGATTGGGACGTGAAAGAACGCGTCCTGGAGGTCCAGGGAACAGAACCACACGCCTCGTTCCAAGGATGGGATTATCTGAGCCAGAGTGACCATCCTGAAGGTCCGAGACCTTAGGAACCTGTTCAGGTCATGCAGCTCGAGAATGGGGCGCCAGCCCCCCGTCCGTTTTGGGACCAGGAACTACCTGGACACAAACCCCGGGTCTGAAGGAGGATCCACCACCTTCCTGATCACCTCTTTTTCGAGGAGCAGGGTAGTATCGGCTCGGCGGGCCGACAGCGAGGCTGTGGACCCCGTGGACCCCCAAGGGGCGACGGCTCGAAAGGGTGGGGTCTGCTCGAACTCCAGAGGCAGGCCCTTTCCTACCACCTCCAACAGCCAGTGGTCCATGGTGATAGCGGACCAGGCGGAAAGGAAGTGGCAGAGCCGTCCCCCCATGGGGGGAACCGAGGAGTGAGTGACAAGGCTTGGGGCGACACCCCTCAACCCGTCACTGGGCAGGCTTGGAGGAGAGACCAGCCGAGGAACCTCCTGGGCCTTTACCTCCCTGCTTCCTGTTGGAGGAAGCCACGGGCTTGGGTTTGGGATGCAAAGCATGAGCCTGCTGGCCCTGGTGCTGTTGGGCCGACGTGCGCCGAGGCGGAGAAGGACGAAAGGGCTTGTGCTGCTGCTGTCGTCGGCCTTTGTCCTTCTGGGCGGAGGTGACAGAGTCCAGAGTGGCACTGGACTTTTCGATCCGCTGGAGGTGGCCTTCCACTCCAGGGCCGAAGAGGTCAGTCCCCATGAAGGGGACATCCGCCAACTTGTGCTAGGTATCCGCAGTGAAGGTGGATATCCTCAGCCATGCTCTGCGGCGCATGGCCGCCGCAGCCGCAACCGATCTGGCACAGGAGTCCCCTATGTCCAGAGCTGTTTGGAGCTGCTGCTTCGCCACCGCCCTACCCTGGTCCCGAACCTGCCGGACCGTGGTCTGCAGGTCGGCCGGGAGATGAGGGATCACCTCATCCAGGGAGCCCATGAGGGCGTGGGAGAAGTGTGCCATCAGCACAGCCGAGCTGGCCTGGAGGAGGCCAAGGGAGGACGCAGCGTACACCTTGTGCCCGGCGTAGTCCAGCTTGTTGGACTCCTTGTCAGGGGGCTTGTCCACATCCCTAGCGTTTCTGGAACGCCGGAAAACGCTGTCAGTGACCAACCCCTCGCCAGAGGGGTGCTCCGAGAACCCAAGCAAAGAGCCGGTAGGGACCGCATACTTCCAGGCCATCCTGGCCGAGGGCACAGGACAGGAAGCAGGCCGCTGCCAAAGCTCCAAGGCTGGGCCGACAATGGCCTCAGCTACTGGAAAGGCCTCCGTGGGTGAATCCCCTCGGTCCAGTACCTCTGTCAGGGGATACTTGGCCCGTTTGGATACGGGCTCGAGCTGCATCCCGGTGGACTCCGAGATGAGCCGAAGCAGACCCATGAAGGATGATGGGCTTTCATCCAGTAACTTGCCCCGGGAGGACTCCAGGTCAACCAGCCTAGAGAACAGGGAGGAGTCATCGTCGGACTCCGAGGAGTCTGCGAAGAGCTGCCTAGGGCCTGAGCCACCCTCCACCTGCCGAGGACGGTCAGGAATGAGGGTGACAGACAACCTGTGGGGCAGGCCTTGACCCGACCGAGAGTCCTTGGTCGGAGCCCCCGATTTTGGTTGTGGAGGCGGAGGTTCCACCACAATCAGTGGGGCAGCAGGTTTCAGCCGAACAACTGGCCCAGGCTTGGGCATCTCGACTGCAGCGAGAGGCTGTTTTGGCCGTTTGGGTGACAGCCACTTGATGGCCGGGGAAGGCATCAGTGTCAACTTGCTCCCAGACAAAAGTAACTGCTGCCACATCAGTTCCTCGTAACGTCGACGCAATTTGCGCCGAAGCCTCTCCTCATCCGAGGAGGAAGACGAGGACGAGCGGCGTCGGCGCTTACCTCGGTGCCGAGACTGAGACCGCCGATGGTGGGATCAGCTGGACCGAGAAGAGGTCCGAGACCGAGACCCTCGGTGTGTCCGAGGACGGGCCTGGGAGGGAGCGGGGGACACCCTCTCTTCCCTCGGCTCGGACACCTTAACCGGGGACTGCTGCACCGAGGGCGCAGGCAAATCCTTGGCTTCCACTGGGGGAACCGGCAAAGAAGGGTTGTCGGCTTCACCAGTCGACAATCCGTCCGACGGGTCGAGAAAAATCTCGACTGCATCGACGGGTATCTCGGCCGGATGACCTGACGGCGACGCCATGAAGCCAGCGGCCTTAGCCGCAACCTCGACCGAAGTCGACGGTCGGCTGTCAGGGGAAGGGGATCTCTCCCGCTCCCACAAACGCCGATGATGGGACTTACCCTTGGAATCCTTCTTTTTGGAACGAGAGGAATGTCCCGATGGCCCCTCTCCCTTCGTGGAAAGGGATTGGCAAAGCTCCTTGAACGAAGCAGAAAACGAGGAACCCAAAGAGAGCGGGATAAATGCCGCGACCGAAGAGGAGGATGATGAAGACTGGGCCGCCTCCTCCTCGAGGGCGATCATCTGCTCGAGCTGCTCAGCCGAGCCAGCCACCACGGTAACCACCCAATGGGCCTCTTTCGACTTTACCGGCAGATAGCGCTTCTCGGGGTGCCCAAGCTTCAACCGGGCAGCGCAGTCCTCCAAGACGTTGGCCAAGAACAAACAGCATGACTCGCAGGCCTGCGGGTCGTGTTCTAGGCCGAGGCAGTAGATGCCCGTGGAGTGCGGATCCGTCCTTGCCATCTTCTGCCCACAAGGGCAGTGCCGAAAACTGGGAGTCGATTTGTCCATCGCAGTCGCAAAGGAAAGGGAAGACCGAAGTCTTGAGAATTTTAAAATGAGTTTTGGACGAACCGAAGAGTTAGGATCCAGTCTATCATGCAGACCATTAAGGAGGGAACCTGAGCTTCCAAGCAGTAAGGAAGATCTGGCGTCATGGAGCGGAGCCGAGAGTTTTACCACCCGGGTGGGTGGGAGGAGCCAGCTTGAAGACCTTCCAGCAAGATTTAAAATGGCAAGGAACCTGCCAGACAGTGTGGATGAACAACATATCCATGTCCCTAGAACCATTACCTTAACCATTTTAGAATGCTGTCAGCCAATAAGAATACTCGATTCCCAACCACTGTTTCAAAATTGGAACTGAAAACATAAAAAAAAACATTAATTAAAAAAAAATATATATATATTTTAGTTTTATAACAGCATTACGGCAAGCCAGGGCTTGGGTTACCTTTGTTAATATAACCCAAGGGGCATAAGGCACTCAGCTTTGCATCGTGTATCATAACCTCTGGCCATGCCTTAAAGTCACAGTGTTAATCCTTTCTGCATCAAATTATTTCCAGTTCAAAATCCACATTTTTATGATTGCTTACCTTCTCTAAAATTCACTGATGCTGCTGTTTTTTATCTGCCTCTTTTCTTAGTTGAACAGAAAGAAAAAATTACTCACCGTAGTAATTGTGTTTCTTCTAATGGAGTCTTGCTGTATTCTGACTATCTACAGTTAGCTCCAGCCTTTAAACTGCCCCGGAGAACATAGGGTTAATTTTCTATGCAGTGCATAGAACATTGAGCTCGAGCTCGTTTGAGATCTCTGTCTGCAGCCCTTTGAAACCCAGCCGTCAGATTCTTATGAGCAAAAACTCACTAACTACATTATGCGGAAATTGTAAAATTTTTACTAGCCAACTGGCAACAGAGAGTTTTGGATTCCCAAGGAAGACTCAAGTCAGGAAACCCAAAACCAAAAACCAATCCAAATAAGGATAACAAAATACCCAAACAAAAAGGAAGGGTGTGTAAGAAGCACCCCTGGGATGCAACACTGCACCTGCCCACCCACTTCCCAAAAACCAGGTTCTGAGAGGGGAGGCAGGGAGGGAGGTCAGAATACAGCAAGACTCCATTAGAAGAAACACAATCACTAAGGTGAGTAATTTTTTCTTCAAACAACATGAAGTCTTGCTGTATTATGACTATCTGCAGACTACCAAGCAGTACCTCCATGGAGAAGGGGGAGAACCTACTTTGGGAATAGGCTCTGAAGTACTGCTGTGCCAAACCGAGCATCACTCCTAGCCTGGATATCCAGAGAGTAATGCTTGGTAAAGGTATGGACTGTTTTCCAGGTGGCTGCTTGACACATTTCTAAGAGAGGGATATCCCTGGCAGCAGCCAGGGAAGCAGCTGTACCTCTTGTAGAGTGAGCCCTCAGGCCTGAGGGTGGAATCTTTCCCAGTTTTTCATAGCAGAATTGTATACAAGACACAATCCACCTGGCAATAGTTCTCCTGGTGGCAGGTTTGCCCTTTCCCACTTCTCCATAAGTGAGGAACAACTGGAGGGAATCAAACCTGTGACCCTTGGTACACTCTATGTAGTAGCTAAGGGCTCTTTCAACATCTAAACTGTGTAGCCTCCTCTCTCCTGAGGAAGAATGATCAGTGAAGAAGACAGGAAGACACAGACTGATTCAAGTGGAAGTCTGAGTCCACTATGGGCAAGAACCTTCTATTGGTTCTAAGGACCACTTTATCCCTATGAAAGGAGATAAAATCAGGTTCCACTGACAGGGCTTGCAACTCACTGATACGTCTAGCAGAAGTAATGGCTACCAAAAACACAGTTTTCCAAGTTGAGTACTTGAGCTCTGCTGAGGACATAGGCTCAAAAGGAGGTTGCATAAGTTGAGCAATGCAAACATTTAAGTCCCAGGCAGGGGCAGGATCCCTAAAGGGAGGATTGGTATGAAGCAATCCCCTGAAAAATTTACAGAACACAGGATGAGATGATAGTGAGGAAGACTTCCCCGACAGAAAAGCAGAAACAGCTGACAAGTGTACCTTGACAGTAGCTTGTCTGAGGCCTAGGCCATTCAGATGGACCATATAATCCAGAACTGTAGGCAATTCAACAGTGTCTGGAGAAATATGCGTCTTGGAACACCAAATGCTGAATCTCTTACATTTGGAGTTATAGGTCTTTCTGATGGCAGGCTTTCGAGAGGCTTTGAGAATATCCAGAACCCCCTGAGACAGATGCAAATCTGCATACTCTAACTCTTCAAGAGCCATGCCTTGAGATTGAGAGACAGAAGATTGGGGTACCAAATCCTCCCCTGAGAGGATATTAACAGGTTGTAAAATTCCTGGGAAGAGACAGGGGAAGATGGACTGCTAGAGACAGCAACAGGGGGTACCAAGGCTGTCTGGCCCAGTCTGGAGCAATCAGAATCACTTTGCAAGGTTGTGACCTTATCTTGACTAGAACTTTGAACAGTAGAAGAAAGGAAGGGAAGGTATACAGAAATGTCCCTTCCCAGTTCAGAATCAGAGCATCCAGAGGGACTGAGCCCAAGACTGGGGGTCTGCAACAAAAGAGAGGAAGTTGGTGATTGTCTGAGGCTGCAAAGAGATCTATCTCTGGAGTGCCCCACCTTGAAAAAATCACTTTCAGCACCAGAGGGTCCAGGGACCATTCGTGATGGCCCTGGGAGATCCTGCTCAGTGCATCAGCTAGCACATTGTCCTGCCCTGGAAGGTGGACTGCTATCAGAGAGGTCTGCAGGGAATAAGCCAGGGACCACAATTTCATGGCTTCTGTGCACAAGGCCATGGACCGAGTGCCTCCCTGCTTGCTGATGTACCACATGGTGGTGGTGTTGTCTGTTCTGACCTGAACCACCTTGTTCTGCACTGACTGAGAGAAAGCTCACAGGGCCAGAAAAAACTGCCCTGAGTTCAAGGAGATTGATATGGAGAAGGGATTCCTAAGGGGACCACAGTCCCTGGGCAGTGAGGGCCCCCAGATCGACTCCCCAGCCCAGAAGGGAAGCATCCATGGTAAGGACCACCAAATGAGACTGAGTGACAAATGGGACCCCTTGCCTTAAATTGCCCTGATCCTGCCATCATTGAAGAGCTTGGATCAGAGTCCAAATCACTGGAATCAGTTTGGTAAGGGGATCCTTCCTTTGGGATCAAAAGGCCCTCAGATGGAACTGAATGTCCCTCATCTGGAATATTGTCCCTGGGACCACTGCTTTAGAAGCTGCCATGCGGCCCAAGAGCTGAAGGAAATGTCTTTCTGGTCGGGATACCTGAAGGCTGAAGGAAGAAGCCAGTCCTATAAGAACTCTTGCCCTTTCCAGGGGAAGAAAGGTTCTTGATTTGACAGTATCCAGCTCTGCCCCTATAAAGGTAAGAAGCTGCACTGGTTTGAGAACTGACTTAGGGAGGTTGAGAAGAAATCCTAGAGAAGTGAGCACTTGCTGGGTCACTTGCAGGTCTGTCTTAACTTGGTCTGGAGACTGACCCACTATGAGCCAGTCGTCCAGATATGGAAAAATGGAAATCTTTTGCCTTCCTAAAAAGGCAACAACTACTGCCAGGCACTTTGTGAAAACCCTTGGAGCTGATGTTAGACCAAAGGGCATCGCTTTGAACTGATAATGGCCTGAGGGCAACTTGAACCTGAGGTACTTTCTGTGGGAACACCTGATGGGAATGTGAAAGTAGGCATCTTTGAGGTCCAGGGAGGCTATCAGTCCCCTGGCCTTAGAGAGGGAAGAATTATTCCCCGAGTCATCATCTTGAACTTTGGTTTTAAAAGATGTTTGTTCAGGTATCTTAGATCTAGGATGGGTCGCCACTCCCCTGTCTTTTTTGGGGTAAGGAAGTACCTGGAGTACAGACCTTTGCCCCAGTATAGGGTAGGAACTCTCTCTATGGCTCTTAAGGCCAGAAGAGATGAAACCTCTACCTCTAGGGCAAGGGTTTCGGAGAGACCTGCAGGTGGAAAAGATCTGGCTCTCATTTTCAGAAATTTTTTGAAGCTGAGAACCAGTCCCTGGCTTACTACTTCCAGGACCCACTTGTCTGAGGTAATAGACATCCAGTCCTGGACAAAGTAAGTCAGCCTGCCCCCTACAGGAATAGGAGAGTCGACCCGGGCAGACCCATCAGGGTGTCTGCTTGGCAGGGGCCTTAGGTTGAGGAGTGGATGTAGCCCTGCTCATCCCCCTTCTGCCTCTCCCTCTGAAGAACCCCCTCTGTGAAAAAGGAGAAGAGGCCTGTGCTTGGTGAAAAGGCCTATGAAAAAGCCTGCCCCTGCCCCCAGATTGCTGCCTTTGAGGAGCTGCCTACCTCTCCTTGGCCTGAGCACTCCTATAAGTGGTCCTGTATGCATCCATTTTCTTCATGTAATTCTTTGTCTGCTCCCCAAACAGAGAATTACTCACCATAGGAAAATCCATGGCCTTAGCCTGGGTGTCCTGTGAGAGGCTAGTACATCTGAGCCAAGCCATCCTCCGAAGAGCCACAGATGTAGCCATGACTCTTGATGACACATCATTGGAGTCCACAGCAGCATGAAATTGTACCTTTGATGCCTCAATCCCATCAGCAGCCACCTCCTCCAGCTCCTTGGCCAGCTGGGGGGGAGGCCTGTTTAGCCAGTGCCAGTACAGTGTCCCACCTGGACTTCTGGTACCTGGCTGTACAGGCCATATAGTTCACCTGTCTGAGTCCCAAGGAAGATGCCATGTACTGCTTTTTTGCCATGGTATCCTTCTTCCTGGAGTCTTTGTCTGGGGTGTGTGAAGCCAAGGGAATATTTGCCTTGTCACAGGCAGCAGCCTGCACTACTCCAACATGGCTGCACTGTTGGTATAAAAACTCTGCATTTGAGCCTGATAGTGTGTACCTCTTGTCCATCCTTCTGTCAACAGCAGGTTCAGAATTGGGAGACTTTAGGATTTTTTGTGTCTGCTTCCCAAAGGATTTGTGAAGGGAAACAGACAGTCTCCTGGATATCCATCACTTCCACATAATCAGGCTCCTCTTGATCCTCAATTGCCTCCTCCATAGGAAGCTGGAGGGTTTCAGCCACTTTTCTGTAAAACAGATAGTGGGGAGGGGACTCAGAAAGCCTAGGAGGGGAAACACCAGAAGGTCTGTCTGGGGAGATGTCCGGTTCCACAGGCACATCCAGACTTTCATCATCATCATCATCATCTTCGAACTCCCCCTCCTCCTCAAACTCCGGTTCATAAAAGTCTTCAGGGGCATAATCTTGAACCGGGGGAACTGACCGAACCGAACCCCTGCCAAAAGGTGCCGGATCGGTCGGAACCAGGCGAAGCGATTCCACAATCTGAATCGCTCTGGCTGTTTTCTCGGCAGTCGGAACATGAGCCTCTGGATCCGAACCGGTCGATTTCTCTTTGCGTTTCCTTTTTGTAGGAACCGACCCCTCAGGATCAGCTCTCCTCTTGCCCAAAGAAGTATCGCCCTGGTAAGAGGGCACTCCTTCTGGTTCAGTCGGAACCGAAACGAGCTGGCCATCCAGGTCAGCGGACTTCTCGGCCTCCTTTTCCCCAAGTCAACCTAATCTGTTCTCAAGGGTAAACTTAGGAAAATGTTTACAAATTTGGCAGTCTGTATCGAGGTGTTCAAACCCCAGACAATAAACACAGGTGGTGTGGGGATCGGCCTTAGCAAAGACCTCCACACACTCACTGCAGTGCTGAAACCCAGTGGGCCTGGTTTTCTTCTTGGGTTTCTCAGACATGGCCAACCTAACCAAACTTACCCTTTTTATGGCAACCGCCAGGCAAGACTCCCTTATCGGTTCCTAACCGTGTCACGGGTATTGTAAAAAGACGTTCAAAACACATTTTTTTAAGAACCGATAAGGACCGGTAACCAGAACCAATCAAACAAGTTTACAATTTCCACACAGAATTCAGACAAAACCTATCTGGTACTCACGGTACCGCAGACAGTGACTGAACTGACTATGCGGAATAAGTTCAGCTTAAAACCGACAACTTTAACTGACACTTTAACAGACTTTCGAACCGAGCTGAAGGAGAAATCTCCGGAGCGACTGTTCAGTGAGGCGGAGTAAAGAATCTGACGGTTGGGTTTTAAAGGGCTGCAGACAGAGACCTCAACCGAGCTTGAGCTCAATGTTATATGCACTGCATAGAAAATTAACCCTATGTTCTCCGGGGCAGGTTAAAGGCTGGAGCTAACTGCAGATAGTCAGAATACAACAAGACTTCATGTTGTTTGAATGCATGTTAATGGTGCAATTATACTCAACTTTATTTTGCTTCAAATCCTTGATATACTCTTACTATATACTTCCTGAACCTTAGGAACACCCAAACAGTACAGCCACTTACGATGCAACAGCATCCTCTCTTCCCAATACATCATGCGTGTCAAGACTGTGATGTGGGTTTTCCCAAGTATAGAAAAGATGCAGTGAGAGTTGAATAACAACTATGAACAACAAACCTGTGTCTGTGTGGTAACACCAATATGATGGGCAGTCTGTTTTTCACTTTTAAAAAGACAAATAGAATTAGAATCAAACTATCAGCTAGTACGTTAGCAATTCCTAGAGAATGTGAGCAATCATAAAATGGGGCACTCTGAGGCCAAAAGGTAGTTGACAGCGTCCCACAATGAAGTGTTTTCATAATGTGCATGATGTTATGCCTCTCAAGTTACAGATAAGACAGGTTGCCATTCATTTTCATCACATATATAGATTTTGATAAACATATTAACTTGCTCAGGGTCTTATTTACACTTACCGTCCCAGCACTATAACTACAGACTCGTCTATCTGGCGCCATGCACTCCCCTCCATTCACAACCAGTACCTGGTGCTGTGTGGAAATCTTGTACTTTGCCTGAATAGCATGCTTAAGGTCTAAAACACTAAAGACAAAAAAAAAAAAAACTTAGCTAGTCTCATTTTTTGCAACACTACTGTTTGGTTTTGTTAAAATTTCCAAGAAAAATAACATGAATTGACTAGATACTTCAGCTATCTATTTTTGGTAATATTCAACAAAACTTCATTTACAGGGAAGGACTATTCTAACTCTGATGATAAATAATGATTTTTTGAAGGACTTTAGCTTGTATTTGTCATTACCAGTTCTGCTGTAGTAAAACTGAAAAAGTACTGGACAGTACAGGTGTAGTGCCAAAGGACTAGAAAATTACTAATGTCCCCATCTTTAAGAAGGGAGCAAGGTCAAACCCAGGCAACTACAGGCCAGTCAGCTGGCCATCAGTGCTGTGCAATGTACTGAAGGTTATTACCAAGGACAGAATAATGGAGCACTTGGCTGAGCCCAAGGTTTGTGCCCCCTCTCAACATGGATTTATGAGGCCAGATCACGCCTAACCAACCTGATCACCTTCTTCGAAAGGACAAGTTTTGGGTACAATAAACCTGTGTGGTACACAGAAGACATACACAGTGTGGACTGATAACTGACTTGCAGGGGGGGAGCAGTGTGTGTTGGTAGATGCACACTTCAAGTGGAGAGGAGTACTCAGTGGCACCCTGCAAGGACTGGTGCTGCACCACAGCTCATCAACATCTTCATCAATGATCTGGAAGCTCGAGTCTCCAGCAGGATGCTTAAGTTCATGGATGACACTGAGCTAGTCAGGGAAGTGCACTCCCTTGAGGATGGTGGCAACTAATTTCAGGACTTGAACAAGCTGGATAATTGGTCTGACTCCAGGAATCTCAGATTCAATGTAGCTAAAAGCAAAGTGCTACATCTGGGGTGTAAAAACAGAGGTAGGACCAACACACTGTGGGGCTAGTCTTGCTGCAGCAGAGGAGGAAAAGGGCCTGGGGTTCATAACAGACAAGTGGCTAAAGGAAGGGCAAGCAGTGCTCTAACACTGTCAAGAGGGCCAGCAGAATGCTAGGGTGTAACAAAAAGAGGGGTGACCAGCCAAGCTGGGAAAATGATACTGCCACTAATCAACACTCTGGTCAGGCTCCACCTGGGGTACTGGATGCAGTTCTGGTCTCAACACAAAAAGAGAGACAGTGGCAGTTGCAAGGGTGCTACACAGGGTCTGACTGAGTTTTATCATTTTACCAAGAAAGGCCTACTGAGCTGAATCAGCTCATTTCCAGAAGCATTCTGGGGTAGGGGTACACAGGGAAGCACAGCGATACAAGGCAATTTAAAATTGGTACAAAGCAATTTAGCAACAAGCAGGTTCTGCATTGTACTGCACTGCACTGATCCTTAATATCTTCACTTTGAAGAAAAAGAGGCTGAGACGGTCATAACCACAGGCTTTTTGCATACTTGCGGGTACTGACAAAATCAAACGGCTCACCGAACAGTCGGAGATGTCTGATCTGGTGTCATGTAGCAGCATGCGGGGACATGCCCTGAACCTCAGAAGTGGTAAATTCGGGGGATGTTATGAGGCATTTTTTTTCCTCCCAGATAGTGGTGAACCTATGAAACCACCTACCAGAAGACAATGCACAGGAAGACAGTACAGTTTTTTGTTTCGTTTTTAATGTAAGCCTGGTTGAATTTCTGCTTACCAATAGAATCATCAGGTACCCTCAGTAGCAAAAGAGTTGCAGAATCCCAATAAATTGCTACATTTTAACAATATACTTATTTCCTCCCTGCTTATGAAGGGGGATATGCGCATAATATACCCAGAGTCCCTTCTGACATTAGGTTACTGTTTTACGCTGGAATACTTCCTTATACAAACCCAAAACAGATTGTCTGTACAGACTATTGATATAAATCACAGACAGTAGGGGTGGGAAAAAAAATTACTCACCACAGTAATGATGTTTCTTCTAAAGAGTGTATTTGTGAGTCATACAAATAGAATACCAGCCCCGAGTTGCTGCCTCTGAGATAGCCTTTCAAAGTTCTAACTCTGTGATTTTGTCATGTTCTTCCTGGTGTTCTAAAGGCAGATTTACGACTGAAGAGCAGATGAGAGCCGTGACTACACAACTAACCTATGCTATGTATTAAGAAACATAAATGCAATAAGAAAAGACAAATCACAATATGACAAATTGTAAAAATTGCAAAGTCTAAGACTGTAAAATACTTAAGCAAGAAATGTTAAAGGAGAACTGAGGCAATACTAAGCTCCCCATCCCTTAAAGGCTTACCTCCCGATTAAACTTCTGCGAGTGAAAACCCTCTTTTTTTCTAGCAGGCGCATACTTCATTTTTAGTTCCTAAAATCCGTGAACCAGAAACAAGGTGGACTGTGTGCAGCTCCATTTACTGTAACAGTGCAGCGCCGCAGCATTCACATCAGTGTAAGTGAGCGGTGTGGCGCCGCACTGTTACAGTAGAGGGAGCTGCACACAGTCCGCCATGTTTCTGGTTCACGGATTTTAGGAACTAAAAATGAAGTATGCCCCTACTGGAAAAAAAAGAAGGTTTTCACTCGCAGAAGCTTAATCGGGAGGTAAGCCTTTCAGGGGTGGGGAGCTTAGTATTGCCACAGTTCTCCTTTAAAAACATTTGATTTGACCTGAAAAGCCCTTTTTATTTATGTTCTAATAGGGGAGGTAGGGTGGGCTTGTATGACTCACAAATACAACCTCTAGAAGAAACACCAATATTAAGGTAAGTAGTATTTTTTTTCTTCACCAACAAGAGTGTATTTGTGATATCATACAGACTACAAACTTATAGTAGTATCTTGGGAGGCAAAATCTAGAACATACTTAAGAAAACAGGTTCTGAAGCACAGAAGTACCAAGGCTGGCATCCCTTCCGGTTTGAAAGTCCAGACAGTAGAGAAGGGAAGGTGTGTACTGTAGATCAAGTGGCTGCCTTACATACCTCTAGAAAGGGTATATCCCTTAATGCTGCCACTGTGGCAGATTTAGCTCTGGTGGAATGTGCCCTTAAGCTTTTGGTAACTCCTTGACACTCTTACCATAGTAGAATTTTACAAGAGAAAATCCAACAAGAAACTGTATACCTTGTTGCAGGTTTACATTTTCCTACCTCACCATAAATGACAACAATTGTTTGTTTTCAATTCTGGACACTTCTGTCCTTTCCATGTAGAAACTCAAGCCCACTACACTCCTAGGCTGTGATGCTTGTTCTCTACTACACTGGAGTGAGACTTTGGGAAAAACACATGCAATGTTATAGATTGAGTTATGGGAAATGAGGAAACCACTTCAGGTAAAAACATTTCTTCTAAACACCACCTTATCCCTATGAAACAATATGAAATGAGGGTATGTACTGAGTGCTTGCAACTCACTGACCATTCTTGCATAAAAATAAATATTAAAAACAATTTTTCAGGTTAATCATTTGAGCTCTTATTGAAACACAGGCTCAAAGGGAGTCTTTACTAACTATGTGAGGACCAGGTTTAAAGAGCTAGTATACTGCCTGGAAAATGCCTGCAATTAACTGCAACTTTCAAATGTAGTCGACTAGCACTTCTTGTATCTCAAGTATTTTTTTTCTTTTCCATTTGCTAATTTGAAGATTTTCCACCTGGCAATACTGGGGTGCTGTGTGAAGCAGCACTCTGGAAGGGAAAAAAAGTCAGTTCAGTTACTCCCACTACATCAGCACTGAGACCACACTGATTATGACATCACTAGTAACCAAAGAGAACCATTTCTCATTGCCAGGTTTCACTGTCACATGAAGCAGCAGGGACCGACTCTCCCTGGTTACTAGTGATGCCACAGTTTCCTGCATTTTGATTGGCAGCTTGCAGGGCTGGCGACAGGTTTTAGTGGGCCCTGGGTAATGAACCTCCAGAAGACCCCCCTCAGACCCCACCCATCTGTCTGTTAAAAAACGCACCACCAGCCAGCTTGCCAACACCATTTCTCTCCACACAGTTGAGTCAGCAGACAATTCAGCAGCAAGGGAACTAGGCAGGTAGTCAGATTTTGTTGACAGACAGACAGTGTAACAGGCCACAGTTGAGCCTCCTCCCCTCCCGCCCTTCCCTGCTCAGTCCCATCCCAGGGTCTGTACTGTCTCCTACCTGCCTGTGGGCCACGAAGGGAAAATTATCCACACCCGATGGCTGCTGTTGACATCGACTTCGGACTTCTTGTGAATGGTGTCGTGGCCCGTTAGATTCAAGTCCACACAGACATGATGCGACTCACGTGGAAGCACCGACAACGGCAACCGATTGCTCTCAAACAATCCCCTGTCCTGGCCAGTGCTCTCTGCACTGCAATCGTCTCTCTACCTGCTGTGAGTGCAGCACAGATTGAACTTAGTTGAACTGAACTCCAACTCCCGCCTTTGCAACAACCGCCAGCGCCGCCTCCTTCGCAATTCTAAGCCGACTGGCCGTGTTGCTCACTCAGGCCCACCCCTCCACCACACTCTCCTCCTGCCATTGGCTGCTTGCTATTCCTTCCACACCCCACCCCACCATGGCACAGAACGCCAATGGTCCGATCGGGAGTCGGGACCCTGTTGGTCAGGGTCAACACTCGGCTTCAAAAGCAGAAGTTGGAGCAGGAAGTGAAGCGGAAAAAAAGCATGCTGCCAGCCCAGCGCTATAGCAAAACATTTCACCATTTATTTGAGCCTCGCCTGGGCCCTTCTCTGATGTCAGGGCCCTGGGCAATTGCCCGGGTGGCCTGGGTGCTGACGCCAGGCCTGGTAGCTTGTGAAAGTTACTGCTCAGGCTGCAAGGTCTGTGGTGCCTCAAGGTCTTTGGTCTCATTTCTGACGATGTAGTGGGAGGAAAAGAAATTACTTCCCCCCCCTCCAGACAGAGTGCTGCTCCACACATCACCCCAGTGCTGCCATGTGGAAAGTCTTCTAATTAGCAAACAGAAAATAAAAAATACATCAGATATTGGAAGTGATAGCTGACTGCATCTGAAAATGACTATTAATTCCAAGCAGTACACTAGCTCTTTAGTTTTAATAGTGGACCTGGCTCCCCTACTAGACAATATATGTGGGTTCAGGCTTTAGACATTCATAGACACTGTATGATTAGTTTTTTACAGTCCGCACAAATTATACTTGATATGGATCTGTTTGCCTACCATGGGGCAATCATGAGGCAGAACAAAAAGTGTAGAAACCAGCAACTCCTGAAAAACTTTCTCTCATTTAAGTGATTTGTAATGTAGCTCGTATAATGTACAGATTCTCAATTTAAGCCCAACGTTTTGCCACTATGGGCGAAACTAATACTTAAGCAGGGGTGACAGATGGGGAAATCATGGACGGCAGAGTTCGGGAGGGTTTGAAGGCACTAAGGGTGGACAAGGCGCCAGGCCCAGATGGAATCCACCCCAGGGCACTGAAGGAGCTGACAGAGGCCTTTGCAGGACCTATGGCAGACCTATTTAATGCCTCACTACATTTAGGGTGTGTACCTCAGGACTGAAGGATGGCTCATGTGGTGCCCCTCCACAACAGTGGCCCCAAGGATGAATCGGGAAACTACAGACCAGTAAGCCTCACATCCATCGTGGGTAAGCTAATGGAGACTACCCTGAAGGAGAGGCTGGTGGCCCTCCTAGAGGCCAAAGGACTACAGGACAGCAGACAGCATGGCTTCATACAGGGCAGATCCTGCCAAACCAACCTGGTGGAGTTCTATGACTGGGTAACTAGGCAACTGGACAGGGGCCATGCAGTGGATGTCCTGTATCTGGACTTCAGTAAGGCATTAAACTCAGTGCCACATGGAAGGCTGGGAAGTAGTTAGTAGGCACAGGGGCGGTGCAAAGCTGGTGAGATGGGTAGGAAACTGGCTGCAGGGAAGGCAACAGAGGGTGGTGGTGTGTGGGGAGTTCTCACACCCAAGGGTAGTGATGAGCGGTGTTCCACAGGGCTCGGTGTTGGGACCAGTGTTGTTTGGGATATTCATTGCAGACATATCATGGGACATCAAGAGCAAGATCAGTCTGTTTGCTGATGACACCAAGGTAGGAGCGGTGGTGGATGACCTAGCGGGATAGCAGGGGTTGCAAGATGATCTGGCAAAGCTTGAAACCTGGTCAGACAGCTGGCAACTGGGGTTTAACGCCATAAAGTGCAAGGTGCTGCATTTTGGGATGAAGACCCCAAGGAGGAGTTACCAGCTGGGGAGAGTGCAGCTAGCCCAGACAGAGGAGGAGAAGGATCTGGGGGTGCTCATTACAGGGTTAATGAACAACTTGGCACAATGTAGGAAGGCAGCTGCAAAGGCCAACAAAATGTTGGGTTGTATTGCAAGGGGTATATCCTCGCGGAGGGAGAAGGTGATTCTGCCACTGTATAGGTCATTAGTTAGACCGCACCTGGAGTACTGCGTGCAGTACTGGCACCTGTATCTGAAGAGGGACATTAAATTACTGGAGGTGGTGCAGCGCAGGGCAACAACGATGATCAAAGGGCTGGGGGACTTATCATACGAGAGGAGGCTGAGGGAGTTGAACATGTACTCACTGGAGGAGAGGAGGGACGGGGGGACACGATTTAAACCTTTAAGTACATGAAAGGAATAAACAAGACAGGTACAGAGGGGCTGTTCAAAGTAAGGAAGGGAAGGGACACCAGGGGCCATGATATGAGACTGGAGGGAGGAAGGTTCAGGAGGAAGATGAAGAGACACTTTTTTTTTTTTTTTTTACAGAGAAGGTGGTGGCTGAGGGGAATGCGTTACCTGCAGAAGTGACATCCAGTAGAACAGTGGACTGCTTCAAAAGGGGATGGGACAGGACAAGGTGGAGAGTTAATGAAAGGGAAGGGTGGAAGGAAGGGGCAGCTGCAGAATAAGGGGTGCTAGCTGCACATTCGAGCAGACTTGATAGACCTCTAGGCCTTTATCTGCTGGCAAAGTTCATATGTTCGTATGCTCATCAGGGAAGATGATCTTACAGGTAGAACTGTTGCATATGGTTATATACACCGCTGTACATTTCAATATTTACACAACACTTACAATCCATCTGAAGTACTTCCAAAACCCATATCAGAATGGAAATTATTTAAATGTCCTAGTGCGCTTCTCAGACTATTGTATTCAAGCGTCACAAGTGTTATTTATCAACTATTAAGATAAATTCCTAGAGTCAGCAACTGTTTGTTTTTTTTTGCACACTTAAACTAGAAACATTCCTCTATTACACACACACACACACACACACACACACACACACACACACCACTTTTCCTATGTATAGTGCCCCTGCTGGTGGAGCTGGAGGATGCAGATGCTATTAAGAGGTAATTATACACACTGCTACAGCAGAGGTGTTTGAGTATTCTGGTATTATATCCACAGCAGTAGCGTTCTGTAGCTTCCCATCAGATATACAGATAAGCAGGTCAAAAAAATTATTATTAAAGTTGGAGCTCTGAGTTCGGTCATGCGCAGTAGCACCCAACGCTCCCTATTTGGGCATGCGCAGTAGTGCTACTGCGCATGACTGAACTCGGAGCTCCAACTTTAATAACAAATTTAAGTACCTTACACTGCTTTATTTTCACCAGGAATTGCTTCTAGAGGTACAGTTAAGAGACCTCTACATGGGACAATGTTTGTTTTTATTCCGTTTAAATGTGCCTCGCTCGTCATTTTTACAAGCATTCCAGAACAGGACAGGATGCCAGGGTCACACTCCATCTGCCGGTGCGGCGGCACTTTGGACATGGCGCATCCAGGACCAATATTACAGCAAGAAATAACTAATTAAAGGTTAGCTGCAGTCATTTTAAATTATAGAGGTTATTTTAATCAGGCGTTTTTGCAGCCTTGGTAATTGCACACCTCCGTTTTGTAGTTTTCCTTTAAGAGGAATTGTAAGTGTTGTGTAAATACTGAAATGTACAGCAGCGTATATAACCATATGCAATTGTTTTACCTATAGATCCTCTTCCCTGATGAAACCCATAGTGGCAAAATGTTGGCTTAAATTGAGGGTCTGTACATGATATAAGTTATTATAAAAATTACTTGAATGAGAAAAAGTTTTTCAGGAGTGGCTGGTTTCGACACTTTTTGTACTGAATTTTCACCTGACTGCCCCCAATCTACTAATCTGAACTGATTGTGAAAGGAACTCATCCAGGACACTTCTCTTGCAACCATGAGGCAAACAGATCCATATCTAATACCCCCGTAGCAGGAACACTGAGTTTACAACTTCTTGGTTCAAGGACTACTCTTAGGTTACATGTCTCATCCTGTTGAGTGGATCTGCTAGTACATTCTCTTATTAGGTGTACTCAGAGAGGTATGCATTTAAGCTACAAACCAGGTTCCAGCTCTTCATTTACTCTGTACAGACTTCTGATGACCTGGTGCCTCCCTGTGTGTTTATGTGACACAAGATTTTGTATTGTCTGTCTTTTCAGGATCGTCTAGCCCAGCAACAGGAGAATTACTTTGTGGAAAACGGCTGTGATATCCAGCAAATTCATGTGCTCCTTTCTTTCTTGAGGGAATTAATTTACATTTACAGTTGTCTCCTTCAGATGTCCTCCGCATCCTAGTGGAAGTGCATCTGTGGTCAGAATTCTTGTAGGAAAACCAGAGGGAGAAAATACCCTCTCTGTAGTTGCTCATTTCTTTCTTCCACATCAGTGTTTGTCCCACCTTACTTGCTCTTAGTACTGCTGCAGGGATGCACTCCTTGGATGCCAGTGCCTTCTGAGGTGCTACTGGGCAAGCAGTCCTGATGGCTCCAGAATCAATGATCAGCCAGATCTATACCCTGGCAGAGGTTAGGGAATGGACTGGCTACAGGGTTAGCTCCTTTCAGAGGGTGATGCAGGCACAAGAGTGAGTGAAAACAGATGGGGCTGCCAGGGACGAGGGGTCTGGCAGGAATATGCAGCATCAGTTGGATTTTTTTTTTGGTCCTGACCACTGCTGTATGTGTTGAGGCAGTTCCCCCTCTCTTTTCTCCAGTCTCCCAGTGCATGTTGGTGTCCTGACAGCCCACGGAGTCCAACTGCTCCCTCCATCTAAGACTAAGACTGATCAAATCAAAAAATAAAACTGCTGACTGGTTCTCTCCCAGCCTGAAGAAAGCACTTAGGGAGAGGGACTACTGGTGGGGGAAAAAAGCGAGTAAATCCCACCTGGAGGCTGATTGGTTAGCATTCCGTACCACTAGGAATGCTTGTACCAAGCTAATTAGGTCAGAAAAAGCTAGGTACTTCCAAAAAGAACTAGAAGACAATAAAAACAACTCTGCCAAATTTTGGAACATCCTCAAAGAAGTCGAAGGTCAGTCCACTGCAACACCCCTTCCAAACAGAATTATGTCTGATGGTACCACCTATACGGACAAAGCTGATATACTAGAGAAGCTTAATGATCACTTTGCCACTGTAGGGCTTGCCTTTGACACCTCACCTATCAGCAAACTTAGCCCGGCAAGAGACTACACTGTTGGCTTCACTGATAATCACAACCATAACCAACTGCATCCCACCCCTTTAGCTTCCTCACAATTACGTTCAAGCAAGTGGAGGACCTCCTCCTTTCTCTGGATACAAAAAAGAGTGCGGGTGCAGATAATATTGAACCTTGCTTCCTAAAACTTGGCCATACCTATCTAACCACCCCCATTACACACTTATTCAACACCTCACTGATTCAAGGTGAGCTACCTGTCTTGTGGAAAACTGCCCACATCCTACCATTATTCAAGACTGGGGATCCGAGCGATCTGAACAATTACCGGCCTATTTCTATACTATCCGTCCTCTCTAAATTACCTGAAAAATTGTCAACATCCAATTTAGAGAACATTTGGATTCACAATAGTTGCTAAACCCGGCTCAGTCCGGCTTCAGAGCCAAACACAGTACAGTATCGGCTCTTGCCAAATTAACTACAGACTGGCAAATAGCCTTGGAGTCTAAGAAGCATGTATTTGCCCTCTTCCTTGATCTAAGTAAGGCCTTCGATACTGTGGATCATACCATCATGCTTACTGCACTGAGTAACATCGGACTTGATAGTTCTGCCATTAAATGGTTCACCAGCTACCTAACCAATAGGTTACAACAAGTCAAAGCCATAGGAGATCTGTCCCCACAAAATCCTTATTCGAGAGTCCCACAAGGCTCCATCCTGGGCCCTATTCTCTTTGCAATATACATCAATAATCTGGACTCGCAGCTGGGCACAGCCAATGTGCACTTATTTGCAGATGATACTGTACTCTATACCACAAATTCATCCTTGGATCTGGCCCATGAGTACTTACAGAAAGACTTTGTCACCCTCTAATACAACCTTCTCACTCATAAGCGCCTCCTCAATGCCAAAAAGACTAAAGCAATGATTCTCTCACCAAAGTCTACTTCCGGATGTCCACAAATCACACAGATCCGAACATTCTTGGATGAACCCCTTGAAGTAGTTGATAACTTTAAATACCTAGGGTTCTGGCTGGATAACAAGCTCAACTTTCTGTGCCACTTAAATGAAACCTCGAAGAAACTAAGACAGCGATTATGTTTATTCTATCGCATTAAACACCTACTCAAGTTAGAAGCCAGAATGAGACTAGTACAAACTACATTCCTACCTATACTGGACTACGCTGACTTCCTTTACAGTCATTGCCCATCAACGAAGCTAAACAAACTGGGCACCGTTTACCACCGAGCTTTAAGATTTATCTTAAATCTACCCCGTAGTACACATCACTGTCATCTATACCGGGTTTCGGGATGGACCTCACTCTCAACTAGAAGAAAAAGGAATGCTCTCCTCTGGTTTTTTAGAGCATTATCTAATAACCTCCCTGCACACATCTCGAACATCTTCAAACGGGCTAAAGGTTCCTATGGCCTGAGACGCTTCTCCTTAATCTGTTTCCAGATTCCTAGAGTGAAAACTACCCTTGGCTCAGCAGCAATCAACTTCTCACTTCCATCACTTTGGAACACTATGCAAGACTCATCAAAATTATCCTCACTTCCAAGCATTTTCACATTCAAAGCTCTATTAATGGATTATCTGAAGGAATCATGCAACTGTTTCAGACGCCAATGACCCCTAAGCCCCAGGTGCCACTCTCAAATCCTACGCCTAAGTATCTCATCCACCCCACATTCCTAACAGAAACCTAGGACCTACAAGCCTAGTTCCCTTAATCCAAGATGGCCCTGCCTATTCGCTACCTTTTACCTATTCTGGCCTCCCTTTTGGCTACCTACTCTTTCACCCAAATTTCTACCCTATTCCTTAATACCTCCTTATTTTTTATCATTTAGGTATGAGCTCTTACTTAACGGAGACTATATGGGATTGTTGTCTCTTCTCATTTCAGTAAAGCTTATCATTATGCACCTTTGCATGTTAATTATGTTGACCGCTATGTATAGGCCCATATTGACCGGCACCTTCACAATGTTTTTCCTTTTTTTTTTTTTTTTGCACCGTTGTCCACCATAATTGTAATCTTATGAGGTGTACTGTATTGTATTAATGCCCAGGACCACCTTGAAAATGAGCTTGCTCAATGGTGTTTATGCCTGGTTAAATAAAGTGATTGATTGATTGATCTATCACACATGCCAAGGCCTCTGTTGTTTTATGACAAGGAGCCTCCCAAGTCTTCAGCATAGTCAGCTCACTGGTGGATGACATCACCTACCTCTACACCCCCCCCTCACAAGGCTGGCCCCGTTCCTGCCTTCAAGTTGTAGTATGCTTCTGCCTTCTACCCTAAGCTCAGCATGCCTGAACACACACACACAGAGCAGCAGCTCGACTTGAGGGCCTGCACTGAATCAGCCGTAAAGCATCCAGTGGACGATGATGCAGCTGAAGGGTTAACAAAGCCAGCAGTGGGAATCAGGAGGAGATCATATTGGTAATCATTCTGATTTGTCTTAGGGCGGTTCACCCCATACGGTTCAACATGAAAACTGTCACCATACATTAGGGCAACAGCACAATGCCGACCGGAGCGCCAGGCACTGTGCTGCCCGACCTGGAGTGTGCGGAATGCACCAGGACATGTCTGTGGTCTTTGCAGGGGGCACAGCGGAAAGTTATTATAATCACCTCCACAGTGGAGGTTTATTGGGGAGGGGGCGCAACACCCGTGCAGCGCTCTACCTGCAGGGTGCTCAGACAACCAGTTCACCACTGTGACAAGCAAAATGGTTGTGATGCCCTGATCGTATCGACCTGATGATGGGATACCTTTCTGGGCCCGGACATACAGGTGAGATGGGTTCTAGAGATGTTTCAGTTAGGAGCAAGGCCCACAGACGTAGTTACTGTTCAGCTGGGAGGAGGGTCAAGCTCACATTTGGGGGGGGGGGTGCATGGCACTTCAGTACTCGTGGTGCGGGTCGACCAGACTGTGGCTGAAAGTATCATGGTCTCCACAGCCTGTGCAAATGCTGGGATAACCAGCATCCCTCTTCTGGGGGAGGGGTGAAGGTGTGGTCCTTGCACACGAATCCTCCCGCTGCACCACCTCACCCTTGCCCTGAACTATCTAGCCCTCCATCCTCTCCAGGTGCCCCCCACCCCCAGAAGCCACAGATGTCTCTCTCCTCCCAGCCACACAGCTGCCTCCCCAGCAGCCATGACTGTCCTCCTCCTGGTAGAGACCTCTACAAGTACCTCACAGGAGTTAACAGGATGCAACAGAAGAAAAAGCACTAAGAATAGGGGCATGCAATAAAGCTGTGTGGGGAGAGATTTAAGAAAAATGTGAGGAAATATTTCTTCACTAAAAGAGTAGTAGACACCTGAAACAGACCGCCTGCAGTATGTGGGGAGGGTAAAAACAGGTGTGTGGGGGGGAGCACCAAGCCAAACATGCATAGGATAGACAAAGGGGTATATTAGAAAATAGACAGTAAGGAGGGAGAGTCAACAGAGATCAGTTAGGTCTGCGGAGACATTTTAGTCAGGGAACATCTGGGCAGACTGGGTGGGCCAAGCAGTCCTTTACTGCTGACAAATTCTATGTTTCTATGCTTCAGGTGCACCCTCTTCCTCTGCAGCCATGTCTGCCCTCCCACCTCCCTGCCATCCCCTTCCCCCGTGGTATGGGTGAACCTGGGGCAGACCCGAAGGGAACCCCCCCCAAGCAGCTTGTCGACGCACACACAGCAGCCCCCCAACAGCTGGTACGTGTACACACACACACACACACACCAACCCTCCTCAAGAAGTTGTTGAAGCTACAGGTCAGTGTTACGGAGGCAGAAAAAGTAGCCTCCACATGCGATCCGGATAACTTGAGTGATCATATCGCACTTGCCACAAAAGAAAAAAATTTGGAAAAGGAAAGTTATTTACATATTTACTCTCTTAAATGTGGAGGAGGAAACAAAAGGAGGATGAAAAATAGGCTGTGGGTAAGAAGGAAAAACACGAAGTCAAAGGAAAAAAAATAATACGTTGACCTGGGTTGCCTCATTTAATATAATGAGCACAGTGGTTCTCGAGAAGACCTCAGAAGATGCAGCTGGCCTAATTAAGTATCAGAACCTGAAACTGAAGGCATATTACTAGTTTGGGGTTTACACTTGGAAGGTTTAAAATAAGAGCTTCAGAAAAATGATAGCTGCAGATTCAACCCTGAAGTGGGGCAGGATGCACACATTCTTGTATTTAGAAAATATGTCCCCAAGGCAGTCCTTTCTCAGTGACTGGACAGACAGCATGCTCCTGGTTTTGGGGTATCCCTCTCCCCCCACTCAAGGGTCATAATAAGGGAGGGTGTGTGGGAATGGTAGATGGGATCTGGGATCTGCTGGAAATATACTAAAAGTGTGCTTCAGTTTGCCACAAATTGCAGATATAAATGCATCTGCCTTTCATGTGCAGGATGGCACCAAGGGACCAAGTGCAAGAGAGGGCAGCAAGGTGGACAGCCCAGCCAAAGGCTGAATGCACTAGGGCCCAGAGTGACAAAAGGTAACAATGCTAATTAGACTCAGAGCCCTTTCCCCATGGTTGAAAATGTATCTGAATTATAAGGCTGCAAAAGAACTGGCTGATGGTTTTGAGCATGGTTTTAGGATTCTGTATGTGTGCCCCAGGCCGGTCACAGAGATGAGGTATTTTAGAATGGCTGATGAAAATCCATCAGTCCTGGCCAGAAAACTTCAGAAGGATTAAGACTTGGAAAGAAATGCAGCTCACTTTGCGGACCTCTCGATGGAGAACTTGTAGTATCACCTTCAAGTTTAGTGTCAATGAGGGCCCCAGGGGAATTCTGACTGATACACCATCTTGTCTTTCCCCGGGCGGGAGAGGGTTTCTGGGAATGACATGATTGCCCTGGAGTTGGTAGCAGTATCTTACATCTTAAATGACTCAGTGGTTGAATGAGTCATACACTGTGTCCAGAGAGCTCTGTTAACAAATACAGACATGAATCAGCTTTCTGCCTGAACCCAGAGCACCTGGTAGACAAGTGTTTTGGGTATGTAGAGGGCACTGTTTTTGACAAGCGCATGCCCATGGAATGTTCCATATCCTGCTTAGTCTTTCGAGAAATTCAGTTAATTTGTGAACTGGTTGGCATGCCAGAGGTTTTTGGGGGCAGTACAGAGTGCATTACCTGGACGTCTTCCAGTTTATCAACCCATAGGCGAAACCATGGATAGGGATGTGTTAGCAGTATTTGAGGTCACAGCATAGAAATTCATTTGTCACCCATTTAGCAGGGGACAAGACGGATGGGCCACGTATGACACCAACGGTCCTGGAGACTGAGCTGGACTCAGTTGCTGGGGTCTCAAGGTTGCTGCAGGACAAACTGCCTGGTCTGGTGCAAGGGGTGAGCAGAACTAAGAAGATGACACTGCATCAGCTGCAGGTTCTGCATGGTCAGCTTAACTTTATGTGCTGGGTAATACTGGTGGAAAGCCTCCTTTTGTAGGTACTTGGCACAGGTCATATCTGGGATGCAGACCCCTCATCATTTCATTAGGGTCACAAAGGATATTTTGGAGGACCTTAAGGCTTGGGAAGAATTGTTGGTGCATTTCAGCAGAGTGAAGGTGTAGCAGTTGCCCGCAAAGAAAAAATTACTCACCTTAGTAATGTTGTTTCTTCTAATGGAGTCTTGCTATATTATGACAGTAGCAGTTTGTCCCACCACTAGAACTGCTCCAGAGGTGAAATGGTTAATACCATTCCAAAATAGAACTCTGAGCACGAGCTCTAAGAAGCAGCTCTATCTGTGCAATTTCAAACCTGAACTGTCAGATCTTTACGAGCAAAAACTCACTAAGGTCTGTGTGGAAGCTGTAACCTACACTAGCCAAATGGCTACCTAAATATTAACAACCATTGCTGGTCCCAACACCCAAGACTCAAGTCAGGGGACCAGAACTACTAACACAATTCTAACAACATGAGAATAAAACAACAGTATAATAAAACACACACACCCCAAACTCCCAAAAGGGGGAGAAACGCTAAAAGGGCATAAAATAGTGCCCACACTAAGTTGCCCGCACCCCACCCAAGTAGAAGTTCTGAGAGGGGCAGGCTGGGGGGGAGGTCATAATATAGCAAGACTCCATTAGAAGAAACAACATTACTAAGGTGAGTAATTTTTTCTTCAAACAACATGAAGTCTTGCTATATTATGACAGTAGCAGACTACACAGCAGTACCTCCATGGAGGAGGGGCAGAACCTACTTAGGGAATAGGCTCTGAAGAACAGCTGTGCCAAACCGAGCATCTCTCCTGGCCTGGACATCCAGGGAGTAATGCTTGGTAAAAGTGTATACCGTTTTCCAAGTAGCAGCCTGGCATATCTCTAATATAGGGATGTCTCTGGCAGCAGCTAGAGACGCAGCTGTACCCCTGGTAGAATGAGCCCTCAAGCCAGAGGGGGGATCTCTGCCCAGTTTCTGATAACAAAATTGGATACAAGAGACAATCCACCTGGCAATTGATCTCTTAGTGGCAGGTTTGCCTTTCCCAACTTCACCATAGGTAAGGAAAAGTTGGAGGGATTCGAACCTGTGACCTTTGGTACGCTCTATATAGTAACTAAGAGCTCTCTTAACATCCAGGCTGTGCAACCTCCTCTCACCAGAAGAGGAGTGATCAGTGAAAAATACTGGAAGGGAGATAGATTGGTTAAGATGGAAATCTGAAACCACCTTAGGTAAAACTTCTATTAGTCCTAAGGACTACCTTATCCCTGTGGAAGAAATAAAGTCAGTTTCCACTGACAAGGCTTGCAACTCACTTATGCGTCTAGCAGAAGTGATAGCCACCAGAAAAACAGTTTTCCAAGTTAGATACTTAAGCTCTGCAGAAAACAGAGGTTAAAAAGGGGGTTGCATTAACTGGGCAATACAAACATTAAGGTCCCAGGCAGGGCCGGTTCTAAAAGGTGGATTAGTATGGAGTAATCCCTTAAAAACTTGGAAAACACAGGGTGAGTGGAAAGAGGGGATGACTTTCCTGCTGACACAAAAGCAGATACAGCTGCCAAATGGACTCTCAGGGTAGCTGGTCTGAGACCCAAGGAAGTAAGATGGACCATGTAATCTAATACAATGGGCAAATCAGCAGATTCTGGGGAAATATTTTTCCCAGCACACCAAATGGAAAACCTTTTCCATTTAGAACTATAAGTAGCCCTAGTGGAAGGCTTTCTGGAAGCCTTTAGGATTTCAAGAACACCTTGAGAGAGGTGTAAATCTCCCCAACCCAGAAGGGAAGCATCTGTAGTGAGAGTCAAATTGTGAGCAGGGGGAATGAAGGGGACCCCCAATCTTAAATTGCTCTGATCCTGCCACCACTGGAGGGCCTGGATCAAGGTTCGAGTCACTGGGACCAACTTGGAAAGGGGGTCTCTTCTCTGAGACCAATAGGTTCTCAAGTGAAACTGAATGTCTCTCACCTGAAATCTTGCTCCCTGCACAACAGCTGTGGATGCAGCCATGTGTCCCAGGAGCTGCAGAAGTGTCTTGCTGGTCGAGAGACCTGCAGGGTGAAGGAGGAGGCCAGAGTCACTAAATTGTCACCCTTTCTAAGGGAAGAAAAGCTCTGGCTAGCTTTGTGTCCAACTCTGCCCTATAAAGGTGAGTACCTGGACTGGTTCCAGAACCGACTTTGGTAGATTTAGCAGAAAGCCCAGGGAGGTGAGAAGCTGCTGGGTAACTTGCAGGTGAGATTTTACCTGTTCTGGGGACTGGCCTACAATGAGCCAATCGTCTAGATAGGGAAAAACAGCAATCCTTTGCCTCCTTAAGTGAGCCACTGCCACTGCTAGACACTTTGTGAATACCCTTGGGGCAGAGGTAAGGCCGAAGGGCATTGCTCTGAACTGGTAATGACCTGAGGGTAGTTCAAATCTGAGGTACTTTCGATGGGAGCTTCTGATTAGGACGTGGAAATAGGCATCCTTGAGGTCCAGGGAGGCTAACCAGTCCCTGGCCTTAGGAGGGTAAAATCATTGCCAGAGTTACCATTTTGAACTTTGGTTTCAAAAGATGCTTGTTCAGATATCTGAGGGTCTAATATGGGCCGCCATTCTCCTGTCTTTTTTGGGGTAAGGAAGTATCTGGAATACAGACCCCTGTCCTGGTGCAGGGGAGGAACCCTTTCCACTGCTCTGAGAGCCAACAGGGTTGAGACCTCTGCTTCCAGAGCAAAGGTCTCTGAAGCACTTGCAGGTAGAAAAAGTCTGGTTCTCAACTTGGGAAACTTTTTGAAGCTGAGAACCAGACCCTGGCTTACTACTTCCAGAACCCACTTGTCTGAGGTTAAAGAAACCCAGTTCTGACTGAAGTAAGCCAGCCTGTCCCCTACCGGTAAAGGAGAATCGGCCCTGGGCACCCCATCAGGGTGCCTGCTTAGCAGGAGCTTTAGGCTGAGGGGTGGGAGCAGGCCTGCCCACCCCTCGTCTGCCTCTGCCTCTGAAGAAGCCCCTCTGAGCATAGGCAGAGGAGGCCTGAGTCTGTGAAAAGGCCTACCCCTACCCATGGGGGTATGCCTCTGAGGAGTGGCTTGCGCTCCTTAGCTTAGGGCACTTTGTAAGTAGTCCTATATTCATCCATCTTTTCATGTAATTCTCTGTCTGCTCCCCAAACAGAATTTCCCACACAGGAAAATCCATAGCCTTAGTCTGGGTATCCTGTGACAGACTAGTACACCTGAGCCAGGCCAACCTACGAAAAGCTACAGATGTGGCCATGACCCTAGAGGAAACATCATTAACATCCACAGCAGCATGAAACTGTACCTTAGAAGCCTCAATGCCATCAGCAGCCACCTGTTCTAGTTCGCTAGCCAGCTGGCCATGGGCTTGCTTGGCTAATTCCATAACAGTATCCCATCTAGATTTCTGATACCTAGCTACATAAGCCATATAATTTGCTTGCCTGAGTCCCAGAGAGGCTGCCATATACTGTTTTTTCGCCATGGCATCAATCTTCCTGGAATCCTTGTCAGGAGGATGTGAAGCCAGGGAATATTAGCTTTATCACAGGCTGCAGCCTGAACTACCCCAACATGACTGCATTGCTGAGAAAGGAATTCTGTATCAGGACCTGACAATGTGTACCTTCTGTCCATCTTTTTATCTACAGGAGGCACAGAATTAGGAGCTTTAACATTTTATTGTTTGCTTCCTAAAAGACTTCATGCAAAGGAACAGACAATCTCCTAGACTCTGAAATATCCATCATTTCTACAAAATCAGGCTCCTCTTGCTCATCCACAGCTTCTTCCAAGGAAGCTGGAGGGTTTCAGCAACTTTTGTAAAACATAAAATGAGATGGGGACTCAGATAGCATAGGGGAGATTCTAGAGGTCTGTCTGGGGAAATGTCCGGTTCAATGGGCACACCAGACCTTCCCAGCCACATTCATACTGTTCATAATCATCCTTCCCTCCTCTGGTTCATAAAATTCTCAACATCATATTCCTGAACCACTGAATCGGACGAACCGACCTTTGCTAGATAGTGGCGGTTCGGACGGAACCTGAGACAGTGACTGGACAATTTGTATGGCTTTTGCTAACTCTGCAGCAGTTGGAGAAGGGGTTTTGGACTCCAAACCTGCTGACTTTCTTGTTTTCTTTACTGGAATTGGTTCCTCAGAACCAGCTTTTCTTTGGCCCGAGGAAGTCTCACCCTGGTCAGAGGGCACTCCCTCCGGTTCGGTTGGCACCGAACCGGGCTGGCCATCCGGGTCAGCGGACTTTTTGGCCTCTCGTTCCCTGAGCCTGCCCAATCTCTTTTCCAGGGTGGCTGCAGGGAAATTCTTACATATCTGGCAGTCTGACTGGAGGTGGTCAAACCCCAGACAATAGACACATGTGGTGTGTGGGTCAGCCTTGGCAAAGACTTCCCACAGACATCACAGTGTTGAGACAGTGGGCCCAGTTTTTCTTTTGGGTTTCTCAGACATAATGCCAGCCTAACCAGAAAAACTTGCCCTTTAAACGGCAGTGCCAGGCAAGACACCCTTATCGGTTCCTAACCGTGTCACGGGTATTGGAAAAAACGTAATAAAATCCGTTTTTTTTAGAACCGATAAGAACCGGGAACCGCACTCTAAAATGTTAAACTTTAAAGGTAATAAGTTTTAAACCCAGCTGATCGTTTCAAAACCGAACCGATAAACTTACAAGTTCCACACAGACAAAACCTTTAATTTACTTGATTACCACAGACAGAGCTTGAACGAGCAGTTTGCGTTAAAATAAAACTATTCTCGGTTGGATCGAACGAGAAAACACTGTTTAAACCAAGAAATGAACCGAGCAGTAGGAGAAATCTCCGAGCGACTGTTCACTGAGGCGGAATAAAGAATCTGACAGTTCAGGTTTGAAATTACACAGATAGAGCTGCTTCTTAGAGCTCGTGCTCAAAGTTCTATTTTGGAATGGTATTAACCATTTCACCTCCGGAGCAGTTCTAGTGGTGGGACAAACTGCTACTGTCATAATATAGCAAGACTTCATGTTGTTTGAATAATGAATTCAAATTCTTCATGGATGTATCTGGAGGAAAGGGTTTCAGCTTGCTGTATATTGCTTGGGGGAATGGTGCACTGCCCTGTGGCCAGAGGCATGGCAAGTGGAGCACCTGACGAAAAAACAGACTTTTCTTCATGTTTTATCCTACTGTCACAGCATTAGGGGGTTTGGGGTAAAAACTGAGTAATAGAGGTATAGAACTTTAGATGGACCACATGGGGGTACATGTTATCAACTGGCAATCAGTGAACTATGGGAGGGTTATAAGACTTATTGCAGATATTCACCTTGAAATGTCTGCAGCTAAACATGACTTACAGAGGAAAATATGTATCATGGGTACATGTCCAGTAAAACTGAACTCCAAGAAACAATGCTAGTTGAACATAATGGATTTCACAAGTGATATTTCTGTTATTCCCCAATTATGAACCTGTTAGAGTGGTATTACTTCATCCAGGAAATCATCAATTCAGTACATTTAAGATTTAAGACCAGCATGTGCAAAAGACAAAGCTTGCTATTTTATTTTTCTTACGTCTGCACCGCAAGTTCAGTGTCGAAGGTAAGGGTGGTTCCAGTGTTGACCAGGAAAACATATAACTTCATGTTGCCTTCTCCAGCTTCCTTCAGTCTACGCTTCTTTACTTTTGTGTCGTCATTTAGAAACTGTTACAAACAAAATCAAATGAGAAAATATAACACACTGCAAATCAAAGTACCGTAGCAGTTAAAACCACATATGCACTAAAAGTCAATTCTCAGAGTTAAAGGGGAACTGTCATTTACATGATTTCTTATTGTCTGAAAGCCCATAAAAAGCTAATTTGAGTGAGCCATTGTGTTTATTTTGGAGTCTTTGCAGTCCAGAGTTATTAATATGTAAATCAGCCTGTAATTAAGGGCTGGTGACAGCCATATGTTTTGGGCTCCTGACAGGAAATTATATCACCGAGGTCTTGGTCCTCTCTGACTGTATTTAATCCAACAGGTTTAACAGGAATTCAACTGTTTTATTAAGTGTGTTTTAAGGTGTTATTACAACACTTTCTACATTTATAATAATTGTTTTGTATGTGCATTGAAACTAGTGAGTTATCACATTTACATTTCAAACTGTTAGTAAAATAATCCATTTTCAGGATTGCTTTAACCTCTAGGCTACCCTGCCAGCTGATCATCAAAAACCACACATCTCAAGGCTGGCTCTGTGGTGCCAACAGGTATTGGGGTCCCATATCAGGATTTCTAAACCCTGGCTGTGTTCATGTCAGTACATATTTCTGGGACTGCCACAGCACCAACTTCTGTCTTTTTCTGTTTCCTCTCTTGCAGCCTTTTCTCTTACAATTTGAGGTGAACACAGGTCTACAAGATGCAAATGTGGTTACATACCTACTGGCCTGGCATCATGGGGCCAGCTAGAGAGTATTTGCAGGAATGGAGGACAGGAAAGATGTGAAGGAGAGTCCAGGGGTGGGTTTACAGGGACAGGAGGGACCAGGTAGCTGCTTTAACAGGTACCCAAGGGCTGGGAGTGAGGGGGAGAGGCATATGGGAGAGGGAAGCAGGTGCCAGAGGGAGGAGAGGCAGTAGAACGGAGCCTACCCAGCAGAAGAGTGAGGGTAGGGACTGTAGAAGGTATAGGGAGGGATCCTTGAAGCAGAGAGAGTAGGAGGAGGGGATGGGGAAAATTCCAGGTCCTTTGAAAATCAAAAAAGGATACAAATTATTTATTTACTGAACTTTGTTAACTGGGTAGGCTTGTTGAGATTGGAAGTCCCTTTTTCAGGGGCAACCTGGAATTACACAGAAGAATACAAAACTGCACAAGAACTGGTGTAGCAAACAATCCAGTACAAAAATTGCACATTAATTTTTAGACACAATGTTAAAAAAAACATGTAGGAATTATTTTTTTTTTTTTCCAATTTAAAGTTTATTGTACATTTTCACATTTACATGAGACAGAGCCATGGGTGATAATTCTATGCATCTGATTATACAATCCGGTACAAAGATTATGTCCTCCCCCTTCCCCCACTCCCCTTCCTCCCATTACCACAGTCTATTTAACATAAGAGACTTCTATCCGGTTTAGACATCAAGATACATATACCTTAGAGAGAGTACAAGGTGTGTAAGGGATCTCATATTCGTCGGTATCTCAGCAGTCTATTATGAAGGCTTGCTATTACTTTTTCAGTTCTGAGGTTTGCTAACAATTCATTAAGCCATTCAGTGTAAGAAATGCTATCATTATCCTTCCAATGTTTAAGAATTAGTTTTTTAACAGACATTGCTATCAAAGACCTGTAATATTTGTGGTTATTCACTGATATTAGTGAATAATCTCCCAATAAACATATTTCAGGTTTAAAATAATCTGAAAGTCCTAATAAGGGATCTACTTTGTGCTGAATATTCTGCCAAAGAGGTGCTACCTTGGAGCAGCTCCAGAAAATATGGAGAAGTGTCCCTTCCTCTTGAGAACATCTAGTGCAAACACTTGAGGTTATAAGGCCCCATCTGGCTAGCTTCTGAGGAGAATAGTATAAATTGTGCAAAATGTGGAATTGCATGAGGCGTAACCTATCCTGTGTCACAAAACGATGACAATTTTGACAAAGGGTAGGCCAATTTATATTCAGATTTGGAAACAGAGATAACCAGTATGTTGTAGGGTCGTAGGTTTCATTATAACGGCAATCATAAAAAGCTGCATATAGTTTAGAAACAGCTTTGGGTGGGTGAACCAGTAAGCCCAGTTTTGATTGAAAGGAAGATATGTCGGGGGGGGGGGAGAGAACTTTACCTACTGCCTTGATAAGAAGATGCCCGAGTTGGAGCACCTTAAAGTAACTCGAATTAGGGATCTTAAATTTGGTCATTATGTCAGCAAACCGTGAGCCAGGTCCCTCCTTGTCCCAGGATAAGAGATAGTTTCCCCCCTCCCAACTGGGGTAACCAATTCACTGAGAGTTTCTTGTTATCAATTTGAAAAGGTGGGGAATTCCAAATCAATTGGGAGAATCTTTATGGGATTCATAATGCAAGAAGGAGCATAATTGAGCATGTATTCTCATCGAGACGTGGATCGTAGTGGACTTTAAACTTGGTGGTAATGAGGATAGTTTTATTTATTTCAATCTAGGATTACAATACCTTTGAGCCGAGGCTCTTTTACAAAGGTTCCACATCAGCGTGTGCAACATTCATCATTTTTAGTTACAAACATACAGTCACTGACTTACAGACATGTAATAACCAGTACAAAGACTTGAGCTATGAGCAAGACAAGGGGAAGTCGGTGGGAGAAGTGAGGGTAGGAAATAGAGGGGTAGGAGGTGCAGGGGTAAGGGGGCAGGGAGGTGGTTGGGGCAGGGGCAGGGGTGGAGATACGGGGAGGAGGTGGGCGAGGGAGGGAGGCAGTGCAGCCAGGGGGCCTTGTCGAGGGAATATGACAGGTAAGGTGCTAGGGGTAGAAAGACTGATTGTAAGTGCTGGGTGCTGCGGCATGTGCAGCTGGAACGGTAGAAATGTTAAGATGGGCAATCGCAGGATACAAGCAATGACAGCACAGCTTGGACTTGAAGAAGTCGAGTGTTGGAGCGGTCGCTATGTCGCTGCCAAGAGAGCTGAGCCAGTTGGATGCCCGATAGGCGAATGATCTTTGTCCTTGGGTAGTGCGACGTCGTGGGATATGTAGTAGATGGGAATTCGATCTCCTTGTAGTGACATTCCTATGTCTAGGTTTAAGGAGGGCACAGACACTAGGTGGGGCAAGCCTCACTATAATTTTCTTGGCCGTGATGCAGGTTTGGTATTTTATGCGTTTGTCCAGTTGAAGCCATCCAGATTAGGAATAAAGGTCACATGTGGGAGTACGGCGATGTGAGCCAGTGATGAGACGACAGGCCTTATTCAGGAGGTCGCGATACGTTTGAGAGCAGTGGTAGTTGCAGACCCATGTATGATAAGACCATAGTCTATGATGCTGACGATGGAGCTTTGGACGGCCACTGACAGTGCTTCTGGGGTTAGGTGTTTCCTGTGCCGGAATAATATGCCTAACCGCGCAATGGCAGACTTTGCAACATTGCTGATATGGACAGCGTATGAGAGGTGGGGATCAAGGATGATGCCAAGGTACTTGAATGATTGTGTTTGCTCTAGGATGGCTCCTTGTTCGGTTGCAACAGAGAGGTAGAGTTTGTTTTTGTTGTGGGGGCTGCAGAAGACCATAGACTTGTTTTTTTTCTGATTGAGAAGCAGTTTATGATTTAGGAACCAGGATTCGATGGAGGAGAAGGCCCGCTGAAGTTTATTTTGTAACTGGACTGGATCAGGGTCTGAGGTGAGGATCACAGCATTGTCGGCGTAGAGAATTATTTGTTCTGGGCAGCTGTCCGGTTTTAGATTAGTTTTAGATTTAATAATGTAGAAGGTTCTATAGAACTGGAACGAATCATTCCAATTCGATTTTAAGCCAGGTTGGTAGGGAAGAGGAGGGGCCTGGTGTCAACCACCTAAGGTATTTGGACACGACTGGCCCAATAGTATAAATTAAGGTGAGGGAGATGTAAACCTCCTCTGATCTTGGGAGCCGCTAATTTATGATATGCTATTCTCAGCTGTTTGTTGGACCATACGAATTTTGTAATTAGCCTATGTACCTTTTTGAACCAGGAGCCGGGTAACCATATATATTAAGTAAATTAAGTGACTAAAATAAACATGGAAATATATTCATTTTAATTAAATTGATCCGCCCCATAGTGAGATAGGGAAATTTGCCCCGTGATTCAAGTTCTGGCTAATGTTGTACACAAGGGAATCTAAGTTCTTCTTAATACATAGTAGTGGGTTTCTAGTTAGGTCAATACCAAGATATTTAAGGGAATCTGGGGACCAAGAGAGACCAAGGGCTGTAAGGGTATGTTTAAATACTTTATGATTGAGAGGGAAAATAGTTGATTTATTAACATTCAGTTTGTAATTTGAGTAGTTACTATACTTGGCTATAATCTCCAGCATTGGGGAAATAGACGTCTCTGGATGGGATAGATGAAGGAGAAGATCATCTGCATATGTGGAGACTTTGACTTCTGTGTCCCATATCTGGATACCCTGTATCTCCTGACATGCAATCAGGTTACGAATAAGGGGTTCAAGATATATGTTAAATAATAAAGGAGATAGAGGGCAACCCTGCCTCATACCTGAATATAGCGTAATACTTCCGATATCATTCCATTCCTGAAATTCTGGCTGACGGAGATTGATAGAGGATTTAATCCACTCCTGAAATTCGGAGGAAATCAAAAGCCATTAGAGTTTGAAACAAAAATTCCCATTAACTCAATCAAATGCCTTCTCGGCGTCCAGAGACACCAGAACAGCTGGAAACGGAGCATCCCTGGATGCCGAGAAGACACGAGAGAGAGTACATAGGTGATCGACTGAGGATCTCCCCTTCATGAATCCCACTTGTTGTAGTCTGATCAAGTCCAGAAGTATTGAACTCAATCTGTCAGCTAGTAATTTTGTTAAAATGTTTATGTCTTGATTTAAGAAAGAAATGGGTCTATAGTTCTGAACCAATTCGAGATCCTTATCTGGTTTAGGTAAAAGAATAAATAATGCTTCAAAAAGAGTAGAGTCAACTTGAACACTAGATAATATATGTTGGTATAGTGGTAACAGAAACGGGATGAGTTGCTCTTTAAATTTTTGGTAAAAATTAGATGAGAATCCATCTGGACCCGGTGTTTTATCTGCGGGAACATTTTGTATCACCTCCGCAATCTCAAAGGTGGAAATGGGGGCAATTATTGCCCTTTTATGGGCTTCAGAGAGAGAGAAGGGAGTTGGGATTCCTTAAGGTAAGAAGACAGAATTAAATCTATGGGGGATTAGTAATGGTCCCATATAATTGCTTACTGTACTGAGTAAACTCATCCACAATGTCTGTAGGTGAGGTTTTCAGTGAACCATCTTTGGGAGCGAATGGGAGGAATAAATCAGGCTGACTCCTGTTGTTTAATTGAAGTGCCAACAATTTCCCAGCCTTCTAGCATTGGTCAGTATAGGAAGCCTTAGTATGTAAAATTGCAAATTCGGCTTTTTCCTTAAGCAAATCCAAGTATTTACCTTTAATTTTAATTAGGTTTTGTTTAATATCATCAGCAGTTTGAGGGGATAATCTTGTTTCTATGGCCCGGATTTGAAGCAAGAGGGCTTTCAATTTGGCTTTGTGGGTTCTTTTCCTCTTAGAGGCCACCCCAATAAGTATTCCTCTAAGGTATGCTTTAAAGGCACACCAGATAATATCAGGTTTTATGTTATGGGAAGAATTCATATTGAAAAATTGTTGAATATGCTCCGTAAGCAACTCAGTTATCTTTGAATCCTTGAGCAGTTGGTCATTTAATTTCCAATGATTATTCCTTTTTGGCAAGGAATTTAGAGAAAACCGGCATAAAACCAGTGAATGGTCAGAGGGGGACCAGGTTGGATCGAAGAGGACACCACCCCGGGGATAAGCGACTGAGATAGCAGAATATAATCAATATAGGAAGCTGATCCATGTACAGGAGATGTGTAGGTATATTCCCTATCTTTAGGATTCATTACCCGCCATACATCACACAGCCCCAACTGATCTTATAGATCACGAGTGCCTGTTGTGCCAGGGAAAGAACTCTAGGTTTGTAACCTGATCGAGCCAAACCATGGTCAAATGCTAAATTCAAATTGCCGCACAAGATTATGGGAGTGGGTAAATGGGGGAGAATGGTATTTATCAGATGTATAAAAAATTGCAGGTCATCTATATTTGGTCCATACACAATACAGAGTAGGAGCTGTGTTGAGTATATATTTCCTCGGACTAGGATGTACCTGCCCTGCAGATCTTTAATGATCTGTATGGGATTAAAATGCACGTTTTTGTTAATTAGAATCAAAACCTCACAACTACTCGTGGTCCCTTGGGCCAAAAAACTTGCCCTACTTGTTGTCTCCTCATTTGTAATGCTTCAATATCGAGTAAATGGGATTCCTGAATGAAAGTAATCTGTGATTGGAAGAGATTCAGGTGCTTTAGTATTTTATATTGCTTTACTTTTCTCCTATGTTTCCATGTTTCCTGATCCCTTTGACATTCCAGGAAGAAAAACTTATATCGTGAGCCATTTTCCATAAATAGGTGGAAATCGTAAAACTACATACTTTACCATACAATCACTATCCCTTATTATCCCTTTGATTCTGTGGACTGTGGTTAACACCTCCCTCCCCATTCCAACAACACTGTTACCAACAAGAGTGATCTCTGATGTATTCCCTTTCCCTTACTTAACCCAACCCATGCCCCCCTTTCTGTTACGTATTTGGTTTTGCAGTTCCCCATACTTTTGCTCCTCCCCTGCCACCACCCTAGTTTTAACTGGCCCATTCCGATAACCTCTTTTTCTATGAACAAAAAAAAAAAAAAGAGGGTTAACCGAGTATAAACTCTACTATGTACTTTCAAAATCCTTGCAGTTTAATATCCAACAACTTATGCACTACTCCCCTCTTGTGGCCATGGGGTGGAAATACCTCTGTCCCCTGACTTGTTAAGGAGGTTGCTAAAACGTTTTTGCAAATTGAGAATGCAAGTAACCTATGCCCCTCACAAACAATGTTACTATAAAGCCATGTGCTTAACTTTGACCCTTCACATACCCACACGAATTATGCAGAGAACACAGACACTACATCCTACTATAAAAACCCATATTTAGGATGTAAGCAAGAAAAGACAACGTGCCTTTTCTGTGGGTTTGAGGTATCCAACAACCTTACTTGGGCAAAGAAATCTGTCACTACATTCGTGCAGTTAAAGGAATGTCTCCCTGCAGAACATACAAAATAATAAACTCTTCGTAATAGGGAGGTAAAGGTTTAAGCACCTCGAGGCTTCTGGTTATGGATAACAGAAGCAGTCCGTTGATGTGCCCTGTTGAAATCACCATCACAGAAACAGTTCACCTGGATCGAGAATGCAGTTTATTTGTTTGACTTTTACAAGTCCATGTTACACATAGGACGCAACCTTGCCCAGTTTCTTAGGGTATCTAGCATTGCTGAATCAGGGATCTCGAAAAAGATCGGGAACAGCCGCTTTCAGGCCAGTATTCGCCGCATCTGAGTACTCGTAGGAGTGCCAGGATCCCGATATTAGCACTTACAATTTTGCTGGGTAGAGCATTCTGAATTTTAGCCCTTCTGCGATGATTCTGGTTACCAATGGATGGAAAGCTGCTCTCCTCTGTCTCACCGTGATAGGTAAATCTTGAGCCACACAGATTTTTTTTTCTTCCCACTGTACTTCTTGAATGTCTTTAATTTTTGTTAGAAAATGATGTCACTCCAGATAATTGAGGAAGCGGAAAATTAGTGGTCGGGGAGCTGCCCCTGGCGGAGGAGTAGGCCGGAGAGCCCTGTGTACCCTCTCTATAATGTAGCGCAGCCCATAAGGAGAGGGTCCTACTATTTCTTCGATTAGTTTCTGGATGAAAAGAATAGTGTCTTGTCCCTCCTCCATTTCTGGAAGTCCTATAATAACCGTATTGTTGCGGCGGCTACACCCTTCCAGGTTCTCTATTTTTTGTTCCATCCTGGTAATTTTTTGTTTGACTGCCACTATATCTGGACCAAGCCTTTCTGCCCGTCTCTCTAAGGATATAATACAGGGTTCATTATCCAAAGTTTTAACTGCCATGTCTTCCATCGCCTGAGAAAGGGATCTGATTTCAGTTGCCATTCCTCTGAGTTCTTCTTGGAACGGCCGAAATTTGGCTAAAAAGCCTGACAGCGCAAGTGACTCCTGATCTATTTTTTGGAAAGATTGAGGCTGTGCACTGGTGGTACTGCTAGCCCATGGCTTTTTAGGAGCCTTCTCTGTAGTTACCGGAGGAGTGCGTCTAGGCTGTGATTTCTTCATCTCAACCTCCATTGTCACAAAGTTGTCACCAAAAGTTCCTCTGATTGTTAACTAGGTTACCAAGTTGTTTTTGAAATTTTAAACATATGACAAGTAGAAAGAAAATATAAATTACTGGAGCAGGTGGTCGGAGAGGGTTAAAGAAGTGTCCTTCAGGTGTGCTGCATCACGTGCATCAAACATGTAGGAATTAAAGAGCAAGTTCTTAGTATAAGACGCCCCCCCACCCCAAACACATACGGCACCTTACTTTTCCCCAAAGTCAGTGTGCCACATAGTTTTATTTATTTTCATTGGTATTTTCTTAAAAATACCATAATTATTAAGAAAATAACCATGGAAATCAATAAAACTATGTGGCACACTGACTTTGGGGAAACATAGGCCACTGCGTGTGTTGGGGTTGGGGGCAAAGTCTTAAAGTAAGAACCTGCAACAGTGTGACAGCAAGCAAAATACCAGGAAAATTCAAGGTTAGGTAATAAAAAAATTCAAGCATATGGGACAGTTCAACGATAACAAGTACACTGGCTAGAAGGAATCATTCAATAGGTTTGGTGTTAATGTTTCAGTAAGGTTATTTTACTTTTAAATGCTTTGTGTGTTCAGAAACTGCTCCACCAGTAAGTGGAACATCAGTATATCTTCATTGAGCAAGGGTTAATTTAGTTGTACAATGTGTAACGCTGTGTGTAATGCACACAGCTCGAGAGGTATGCTGCTTTCCTTTATTTATTTTTTTTTTTTTCCCCCTTAGTCATTTTTCTCCCCCGGCTCTGGTCTGCCTACCTCTATCACGTCCTGGCATCCCCTTCAGATCTTCCAGTCTAACTACCTTTTGTCTTACTAAACTGCTCAAATATAACCCATCCTAACCTCTATGCTATTTAAGACCTGCTCTTTTTTCTTCTCTCCAGCTGCCTGCCCTTGAACGGGGCTGCTTCAGCTCCCCCATGGTCGGCGGCACCCAGCCAGCCACCGACCCGAGACCAGGACGCCCGCCTGCAGCTCCTTGGAAGGTACAGGACAGCTGTAGCTGAATCGAACACGGGCGCTCCAGCAAACCCGCCTGACTGGCCAGGACTTTCCCTGCTTCAGCTACCTGGCACTTTTTACAAACAGATTTTCGATAGAACTAAGCACATTTCAACTGTGTAATAGAAGTTGTTTTTTTTTTTTTTTAGTGGCTAGTTTTCCATTAGCAGGTTATACAGACCTGCCACTAGAGGATTCTTGGTCCTTCTACACAAATCACTGTACTCAATCGTGGGCAATATAGCCTGCATTATCATTCTGCTTCTAATCCTGGCAAAAATGATGACTCATAAAGCACTGATCCATGCTAAGTCAGAAGTCATCCCAGCCTGGGAACCCACAGTCATAGTTCCTGCTGCATCTTCATATTGCTTCCCTACTCTTAATCTGTCGGGTTTTCATTTTAATTCTCATCCCTCTCCTCTGTCCCTCCTTCCCTCGCCAATGTCTTTCCGTGCACTTCCCCTGCTAGCCTTGAACGGCCATGTCAGCATCTCCTATGCCCTGGCTAGATGTACCTCAATGACTGAACACCACACAAGAACCCATACGAAAAAAGCCCACTTCTACCTGATAAACGCCTCAAGAAAATGTTTCTAATTCTCCTTTCTGTTCAGGCAATGTCGAACTAAATCCAGGTCCCCAACTCAAATCACTTCTGTCAGAGTTTGCAGCTGCTCCTGGATGAAACTGATGATGGTCAATATTCTAAGCCGCCTCAAAAAACTTGATCATCTTCAAGTTTGGGCAGCCCACACTGACCCAGATCTGATTATAATTACCGAGCCATGGCTAAAAAAGACCAACACTGATCCACAAATTACTATACCGGGCTTCAAGCTCTTTAGGGCTGATAGGGATTCGAGGGGGGGGGTGATTGTATACGTCAAATCAAAATTTGATGTTAGCAGCATTTTCTGTAAAACCAAGCCCAAGGAATACGAGATTGTCTTGCTTAAACTTCACCTTCCATCCTCAGAGTGCATCACAATCATTGGTGGCTATAGACCCCCGTCAGGAGGCACAGAAATCCTTAATGTGTTGAAATCCATAACTTTGGCTGCTAACACGGAAGCAATAGTCTTAAGGGACTTCAATATGGATTGGCTCACTGCTAAATCCCACTCCCTAAAAGTCATCTGTGAGGAGCTGGGTCTTACACAGATAGTAACTGAACCCACAAGAATCAATGCTTCTAACTCTGCCAACAGCTCACTCTTAGATGTCATCTTAACTTCGCATCCCCATAAAATCTCACATTCTGCAGTTTTCCATAACGACATGAGCGATCACAGTATCGTAGTATGTACAAGCTTCCAATCTAAAACCCAGCAGCACCCTAAATTCAGAATCAAACACTCGTTCCGTAAATTCAACTCAGTAAACTTCCTAACCGATCTTGCTACGATCAGGTGGCAAGACCTATATCTTCCCAAATCTGCTGATGCCGCCGTCTCTGTCCTAAATGACAACCTCACCACCCTAATTAACAAACATGCTCCTCTTATTAAAATGAGGGAGCGGAAAATCTCGCATCCGTGGTTCACCCCAGAGCTCAAATCTGCACTTACCAATAGAGACAAGCTACGGGCTAGGGCCAGGCACACAAAGGACCCGGCAGACTGGCAGGTGTTTAGAACTGCCAGAAATGCCTGTGTTAAAAGTGTACGTGCTACTAAAGCAAACTTCTACATCTCCACTCTGGAGCAGGCCAAAGGGAACTCCCAAAAAATCTGGAAGACACTGAGATCCATTGAAGGCCATCCTGCTGCTTCCTCCCTTCCAACCAAGATTCTGGCCATGGACAGGATGGTTGAAAATAAACTGCGAGTCCTCGAAGAACTTAACCTTCACTTTGCCACTGCTGGGTTGGCATTCAACTCCTCCCCATACGCTAGCCGAGTGAATAGCAACACTAGCCCAGATACTACACATGCTACTCCACCTCATCCCTTCCAGTTGTGCCTGTTTAGCTACAAAGAAGTCGAAGACATAATTCTTAACCTTGACACCAAGAAAAGTGCAGGGGACGATGGCCTTGAATCATTTTTCTTGTGGTTAGGCTATGCCCAGCTCACAGCCCCCATCCTTCACATCTTCAACCTCTCTATTACCACAGCCACTGTTCCATCCTGCTGGAAATCAGCCCATATTCTTCCTCTCTTCAAATCATGAGATCCTTGTGACTTAAACAACTACCGTCCTATCTCTATCTTGCCTGTTCTCTCCAAAGTGCTGGAAAAACTTACATACAACCAACTAAAAAATCACCTCGAAGTGCACTCACTCCTAAACCCGCCCAATCTGGCTTCAGGTCGAAGCACAGTACCATCTCAGCCTTGGCTAAAGTCTCTAATGACTGGATCCATGCTATGGACATCAAGAAGGTTACTGGTGCAGTCTTTCTAGACCTCAGTAAGGCCTTCGACACTTGAACCATCACCTCCTAATCACCTGTCTTGCCTACATAGGTGCCACTCCACTTACCTTACAGTGGTTTACAGTTATTTCACAGGAAGGATACAAAAGTCAAAGCTGATGGCCTACTATCTGCCCCTTCCAATTGCCAGAGGAGTCCCTCAAGGCTCCATCCTAGGACCAGTCCTTTTTTCCCTGTACATCAACAACCTTGACTCCCACACAAAGAACTCTAGCATACATTTCTTTGCGGACGATACGGTTTTGTATGCATCAGGCTTGTCCTTAACTGAAATCAGGGAAGCACTCCAAGCTGACTTTATCCAGTCAGAAAGCAACCTTATCAATGCCAAGCTTCTCTTAAATGCCAAAAAAACCAAGACAATGATTTTCTCGAGACTTGCCTTGTCTGGTGCCCTACACCCCCTAAAAACTTCAGAGTTACCTCCCTAGGTGAACCCTTGGAAGTCGTACCTAAATTTAAATATCTAGGTATGTGGACAGACAACAAGCTTTCCTTCAATGACCACATCGAGGATCTATCAAAGAGGCTTAAAGCACGCTTGGGTTTCTTCTTCAGAAATAGGACCCTCTTTTCTCTCGCAACCCGCAAAAGACTTGTCCAAGCAACATTCCTTCCCTTGCTTGACTATGGAGACATTACCTTTATCTCCTCCCCAACCTTGAGCCTATCTAAACTGGGCGTACTCTATCACAGTGCTCTTCACTTCATTACTAACTCTGCGTACAGGACCCACCACTGTGATCTTTATGCAGCAGTTGGGTGGACCTCTCTTGCCACCAGACACCTCCTGCATGCTGGCATTTGGACCCTCAAATTACTACTCCACAAACTGCCCGTCTATTTAACGTCTCTCATACACATCTCGCATAGCGCCTACTCCCTAAGGAAATCCAACCTTATCCTACTAGATGTTCCCAGGACACGTACCACAGCTGGCCAAAGAGCTGTCTCATACGCCCTCCCAAACATTTGGAACCAACTACAAGCCATACTGAAGCTAACCAGCATCGTATCAACTCCTACAAAACACTAGCTATCTCTAAATTAAAAGACATACGTAGGTGCTACTAGGCCCCCAACGTCAAGTCAACTTCCTAGGTACCAACTGGCCCTCTACTTATTAAGCAGAAATGTGTTGCATAATTTAGGCAAGGTTAAAGCTGGAATGTACTGCATATATAGCACAAGGACTTCTATTGTGTATACCTCTTGTATTATATTTTTTTTCTTTGTTGTTCTACATTTTATATTTCCTGTCTATGTAATTGTGAACTGTATGTGTATGTGCCTCAGGACCTCCTTGTGAATGAGCCTGCTCCAGGAGTCTTTCCTGCAATAAATTTGATCTCCAAGGATCCTGGCTCCCATGCAGGTCCGCAGCTAGTACCCCGTGGCTTACCCCTCGCTGGTGAGAGTGACAGAGGCCCCTGCACCCTTCCGCTGAGACCGGATCCAGTGTACGCCGCTACCCTTGGAGACATTGCCCCCGGTCGGAGACGGCCATCATGCTGCCACAACCAGTGCCAGTTTTCCCGTTTTCTCCCCACGGCGTGTGAGGCGAGCAATGATGCCAAGGGACAGGCATGCACACGCTACTGTACGCACACCTATCCGGCGTCAGCCCCAGCACGTCCCTCCCCCCCCCGACTGCCTGTGCTATTGCATCACCCCCAGCCACCGGTAGAGGCCACCAGAGCAACGGTGACAGCATTCCCCCCTGCCCGAGGAAGGAGAGCAGTCCATCGGATGCTCCATCCTTCACCCTCCCCGCCGACCCATGATGACACTGGCTCGTTCCCGAACCCAGGTCGCCGGCACAGCGCAAGGTGTGGCATCCAGCGCCTCAACCCTTAGCGCCACCGGGCCGGCCTGCTACTTTCCTTTAATACACTGCACCTTCCAAATTACTTAATTTGTTGTTTCAAGTTTTATGGCAAATGTTATCAATGAAGTGGTGCTTATAAGCAGACCCATATCCAGGTTGCCGGCGTCGCAAGTGGAAATCCAACCGCTGCGCCGACAGGCCGGCTACATTTCTTTTTAACAAATAAAAGCCTATCTTATAAGAGGGATAACACACTCAATGGTGTTCAGTAATAAGGGAATAAAGGACTTCTTGAGTAGCTGTGATACTTGACTATGTGTCATGCTTAACCACCACCCAAGGCATGCATTATCCCTATAGAACAACACACAGTGTCATGTGTTATCCCTTACATGTTCATACAGTAGGTTCTTAGATGGCATTTTTTTTTAAGAGTGGTCTCAGACATATTCTTACGGTATGAGATGAGAGAAAAGGTGAACTATTGTGGCAAACTACTTTTGGGGGGGGGGGGCACAGCTGTAACAGTGCCGCCAGGAACCTACTATTAAAATATATTATACTTTAGGTCATGCAGGATGAACATTTTAACCCTTAGGCTTCCAAAAGAATTAGAATGTATTGGAATTCTTGACCGATATATCAGTCTGAAACACACTGAACTTGTGCATTTCCAGGACAACTGCAGGGCAGACATCCTTTGCAAAATCAGAGTGAATCAAGCAGAATAATGGCGTACTCTGATTTATTTGTACAGTACCTGTGGACAGTAGGCTGAAGCCAGACAGGAAATATGACACCACCATCGAGCGCAAACACTGGCTAATAAAGCTTGAGGTTTTCCCCGACTCTGTATTTATATTTGATTGTACATACCCAGTTAATCTGCTCCTTGTTGTTTCTTGTTTTTTCTATGGACTAGCCCGACTGGGCTCAACAGTGGCACAAGCGTGTTAAGCTGCACCATTTCACCCTTCATTCTCTTATGCATCTTCTGCCCAGCCATAAGGTTATGATACTCTTACTGTTTTGCCTCAAAAGTCATTGCTTACATGCACCTTGCTTGTCAAGAAGTTGGACCATCCAGCGATAATACTGCTGAATCAGAACAGAGTACTCCAAACAGTAGTTTTGCTTTTGAAATGTTTAGCCTGTTGGTGAACAGTAAGTGCACCTTTATAATATTTACCAGGCTCCCCACCCTCCAAAGCTATGTCAGAGATAGAGAATACACTTTACTAAAACCTATGAGTCCCCCATAACCAAGGTAAATTAGAACGGATACACAAAAAAGCTCATCTGCTGCCCCCGCCCGCCACCAAAAGGAAATTATGGTTGTGCCTTGCATGGATAGAAGCTCATGTAATACAGTGTAAATGCTCATCTTTTTTGTAAAAAAATGTAAAATATGTGGGGTGTGTATGCACGATAGACTACAGTGGAAGTCCCCAAGTGGTGCACCAACTCTCAGGCAGTATTTACATTTTAAAACAGCATTTCCAGACTACATTTACCAAGGCAAGTGTATCCCTGTATTGTAGAAGAAGTGCTGAGTACAAATACAGACAAAATATCTCACCTCTACATCTGTGAAAGCTCTTCATGGGCAAAAGAATGATGCTAAGAAGCAAGCATGGGCCAGGATCGGAACCCTGTATTGTCTGGTAAGTCTCAACAGAAGCAATGGCAGCACTGGGGTCAGATGGCCTCAGATCAGGTTCTGGCTGTGAACACTCCAAAACTGAGCGACTTGGTATCTAAGCTGGGAGCCCTCACCCAGCAAACATCCCGAAACATGCCTGCAGACTGAACGAAGCCAAAAAATTAATATGTGCTGTGGAGGACTCTGTAGAAGGAGTGCCAGGGAAAGTACAGCAGCTTGATCAAGAGGTGGAGGAACTCTGAAGTGCACTGGCCAAGCAAGGACACAGCCAGCATCTGAAAAATCTACATGTAAGGTGCCTACCAGAAGGCTGATGATGGCACAGAGATGCTAGCTTTTATGGAGACATGGCTCACTAAGGCACTGAAGTTAGACTGTACTGCCAAAACTGCCACCAGAAGCTCTGCCGAGGGAGGTACTGTAGTATTCAGGATACATAACTACAAGCACAAACAGACCATCCTGACAGTGCACCAAGCAATCAAGAAGTGGACCCATGAAGAATTTAAGCTTTCTTTATTTCAAGACTATTCTAAGTGGGTACAGAAAATGAAAATTACGTACCTACCGTAATTCTTGATCTTCTTGGACGAGTCTCCACCACTCATTCACACTATTGGGATCTGCGCCAGAGGCACTAGAATCCATTGGGAGCAAACTTTTTGCTGTGAGGTCGGTGCGGAGATGGCGCCTAAGGTGACGCCCGCGAGCCTCAGCCCGCTTGTAATCACTATCCGCGCCGACCCTCCAACCGCCTCAGTACCTTTTTTACCAAGGAGGTGCAGCGTAACTAACCTAGAAGGGTAGCTTTTACCTAAAAACTGGACATATGATAGTCCGGACGACCCATATAAGAAGGGTCAACAAAGAAGTCTTCACAGCGTAAAGATTTGAGGGAGTGAAGACCAACAACAGAGGTGAGCTCGGGGGACGGAGGGTGGGCGTGTGAATGAGTGGTGGAGACTCATCCAAGAAGATCAAGAATTATAGTAGGTACGTAATTTTCATATCTTCCTGGACATAAGTCTCCACCACTCATTCACACTAATGGGAGAGTACCGAGCTAATAATCCCCGAGAGGTCGGCAGGAGAGACCAAGAGCTCACGTTCTAAGACAGAAGTCCATTAAGGATGGCTCTGCCAAAGGAAGAATGTCGTCTGGCATGGACATCTAGTGCATAATGTTTAACAAAAGTATGCACTGAGCTCCAGGTGGCCGCGTTGCAAATATCTGCAATGGGCACGTTGCGAATTTCCGCTAGGGATGCCGCGACCGCTCTAGTAGAGTGAGCGTAAACCCTGTCCTCCAACTTAACCTGTGCCATGGAATAGCAGTGGCGAAGGCATGCCACTAGCCATGCTGAGATGCATCTGATAGCGACAGGTTGACCCAGCCGGGTCTCGCTGAAGGAAACGAACAGTTGCTGGCTTAGAAAGTCCTTGGTTCTATCCAGATAGAAACGCAAGGCCCTCTTAACATCAAAGAATGAAGAGCAGCTCTCCTTCATTTTGGAAGTTCGCAAAGTAAGAGGGAAGGACCAAAGGTTGGTTTAGATGAAATTCTGACACAACCTTAGGAAGAAATTTAGGATGAGTCTGAAGAACTACTTTGTCCCTACTCGAACACAGTATACGGAGGGTCTGTGACCAGGCATGTATCTCAGAGACCCCACGGGCTGAGGTAATGGCCACTAGGAAGGCAGTCTTCCAAGTGAGAAATTTTAGCTCACAGGTAGCCAGAGGTTCAAAAGGTTTCCGAGTGAGCATATCTAGCACAAGACTGATGTCCCAGGCTGCAACTGGATGTCTTGTAGGAGGTCTGGTATGCAGAATTCCTTTAAGAAACCTCTTAACCACAGGTAACTGAGCCAGTGACAAGGAAAGTACTGGCTCATGATAAGCTGAAATGGCACTAAGGTGAACTTTGACTGTAGAGTACTGTAGGCCTGAATTTGAGAGGTCTAAGAGGTACTCCATAACTTTATCTGGTGGGCAGGAAAAAGGATTCAAAGAGGACTTTGCACACCAGAGCGAGAAACACTTCCATTTGGCTGTGTAAGTTTTCCTAGTGGCTGGTTTCCGTGCAGCCAGAAGAATATCTGAAACTCTTCGAGACACATTGAACCGGTTTACTTCTACCTCTTCAGAAGCCAAGCGTGAAGGTGAAGCGATCTCAGGTTGGGGTGGACCACAGGCCCCTGAGTCAAAAGGTTCATCTGTAGGGGAAGTGGTCTCTGAGGAACTGCCAACATATTGCTGAGAAGTGGAAACCACAGCTGACGAGGCCAGAAGGGAGCAATGAGGATCATTTTGTCCCCCTGGGATTCGAACTTGAGGAGTACCCTCTGAATTAGAGGAAGAGGTGGAAAGGCGTAAGAAAGCGTTTTGTCTACCACAGCCTGAACACATCCTAACAGAAAATGCCAGGCCCTGGACTTCTGGAGCAGAAGAGAGCAGTTTTATGCTGAGTGGGGATGCAAAAGGTCCAGGTCTGGAGTTCCCCACTCTTCGAATAGTGACTGAACTATGGTTGAGTCGAGACCACTGTGAGGTCTGTCTCTGTTCTCTGAGGCGGTCTGCCAGTTCGTTCTGAATACCTGGCAGGTAGACCACTTGAATTAGAGCCTCATGCTCCAAGCACCATTCCCATACCCTCATTGCTTCCCTGTATAAGGGGTAAGAATGAGCACCGCCCTGCTTGTTGATGTAATACATCATTGCTTTGTTGTCCATTTGAAGGAGAATGTTCTTGTGACACAGAATGTCCTTCAAAGCTCGGACCGCATAAAGGACGGCTCTCATTTCTAGGACGTTTATGTGGAGTTGGGACTCGACTTGAGTCCACACACCTTGAGTGTGAAGAGCCTGACAGTGAGCTCCCCACCCCATTAGGGATGCGTCCGTGGTAATGGAGATCTGATGGTCCAGAGGAGCAAAGGGATACCCCTCCAGGAGATTGCTCTCTTGAGACCACCAGGTGAGTGACCTCTTTAAAGGTTCTGTCACCTTGATGAGATAGGACTGCGGTGAGTGGTTGGGAACCACTGAGTACTGAGCATCCACTGAGTGGTTCTCATGTGCAGATGTGCTGGGGAACAGTGAACACTGAGGAAGCCATGAGGCCTAGCATCCGTTGCATCGAGAGAGCAGTAACTGAGTGTTCTCCCGATGTGGACGGGCCATTTGAAGGATATTGTTCCTTCTGTCTTCTGGAAGAAAAGCCTTCGCACAGGAGGTGTCCAGAAGAGTCCCTATAAAGGAGCCTCTGGGAGGGCTGCAGTTGAGATTTCTTGAGGTTCAGCAGAACTCCCATGGACGTAAGGAGCCGAGAAGCCGTCTCTATGGCGTCCAGAATCCCTTGTCTGGAAGGGCTTGCTAGAAGCCAATCGTCCAGATAAGGGAACACCTGTATCCCGACCTTTCTGAGGTGCGCTGCGAGAACTGCACAACAGTTTGTAAAAACCCGCGGCGCCGAGGATAGCCCAAAGGGCAGGACTCTGAACTGATAATGCTGTCCCAGAGCCACAAACCTCAGGAATTTGTGATGCCTCGGGTGAACAGGAATGTGCTGGTAAGCATCCTGCATGTCTAGGGAGGCTAGTCAGTCGTGTTGATGAAGCAAAGGTAACAGGGTTCCCAGAGAAATCATTTTGAATTTCTTCTTGGGAGAAATTTGTTTAGCTTTCTGAGACCCAGAATGGGGCGCATACCCCCAGACTTCTTTGGAACCAGAAAGTAATGGGAGTAGAAACCCGTGTTCTGTTGATGCAGCGGCACCACTTCTACTGCCCTGTTGTTCAGAAGGCCCTGAATCTCGGCGGCGAGAAGGTCTGACTGAAGGGTCGACAGCCTGGGCTGCCGTCTTGGGAGGACGATCCGGGGATCTCCAGAAGATTGAGTGAATACCCTTGTGAATTATCTGAAGGATCCATTTGTCTGAGGTTATGGACTTCCACTGGTTGTAGAAGTGCATCAGGACGACCTCCCACCGAGAGGAAAAGTCCACCTCGGCAGCTGAGATGGGACTTGGGCAGACATTCAAAGGTAGCGCCGGGCACTTTGGGCCCTTGCGCTCTGTTGCATCTTCTTTTGAGGTTGGGCAGGTTGGTTTTTATGGAAACCGCCTCTGCCTCTGCCTCGAAAGGACTGACGATTATGAAACTGACGTTTATTGACATACCCTCGAGAGGGGGCAGGAGGGGGTCGAGCCAACTTAATGGCTGATCTAGTCTTTTGAGTAGCTTCTAGAGCTTGCTCTACCTGAGGACCAAAAAGATACGCACCATCAAAGGGCAATGCCATTACCTGCTGCTGCGCGTCATTCGTGAAACCCGAAGTGCGCAGCCAGGAATGACGTCGGGTGCAAATACCAGCAGCCGCTGAACGGGAAGCAGTCGAAAGCATCCATGGCTGCTTTAACCTGCTGGTTGTTAGATCGATACCTCTGGTAATGGTTTGAAGAAGCTCTGGCTTTACATCCAACTCTGGAAGAGCTTCAACCATCTGCTTGATAGAGTGCCACAGGATATACTCATACTGTGAGAAATAGCCCTGGTAGCTGGCAATACGCATACTTAGAGTAGAAGCAGCAAAGACTCTCTTACCTAAGGTGTCTATCTTACGAGATTCTTTGTTAATATGTCGAGCTGTAGTAGTTTGGGGCAGGACGACCTTATCATTCTCTGCCAGGACTACAATAGGATCCGCAAAGGCTTGAGATGCCAAAATGGGACGATCCTTGGGGGCTGAATATTTCCTATCTATGGATTTAGCCACCGAAGGGGTGAGAGCAGGATTATTCCATACCATTTGAGACAGCGTCTCGAAGGAAGGCTGAACCGGAGAAGTCAAATCCGTAGGGATCTCCGGAACATGAAGGTATTGGAGTCTTAACAATTTCCCAGGATCGATGTCTGTAGTCTGGAGAGAAAGAGTGGAACTCAGATTTTTCAGCAGAGACTTAAATGACAGGTCCTCGACTCACAGGCTCTGCAGCAGAGATAGATCCTGCTTTATCCACTTCATCACCCAACCGAAGGTCTGGGTCAGCTCAATGTCATCTCCTGACAGTCCAGGAGGGACTGTATGGACAGGAAAGGAATGAAAATCGAAGAGAAGGAAGAAGGAAATGAGTGAAAAGAGGAGTCCTGAAAGGCAGAGGGCCAGAGCCCCGGCGCCAGGAGGCGCATGGCACCGAGACAGCGGCGAGGAACCAAGCAGCACAGCAACGACACCGAGGGACCACACGGCACAGCGAAACGCGCCGAGCCGCGACGGCACCGAGGGACGGCGCCAAGAACCGTGACGATGCCAAAGAGGGCGCTGAGAGGCCGCGACGCGCCCAGGATGACGCCAGAAGCCGCATGGCGCTAAGGACGCACGCCGAGCATCACTGGCGCCTCAAAGACGGGCGCTGAGGCTCGCATGGCGCCGAGGACGCCGAAACAACCCCAGACTCCAAAACAGGTTTTGAAGGAAGAAGAGCAGGAGATAAAGACATCGTGTGGGCCCTCCACCGCAGCCATGTGAGGGGGGAACACTCTAAGCTGCTGAGTCGACGGCATCAAGAAGGTGCCACGCGACCAGGAAAGTCCATCTGCCCTACCTGGTCTCTCAATGAGCCCGAAAGCCCACGAGTGACCGAGCCAGGTAGCTGAACTAACCTCTGAGCCCATTGCTCCATAAGAGCGGCCCACTGATGAAACTGCTCATCGGAAGACCTACCTGCGGGCGGGGTAGGACTTCGATGTCGAAGCTGCTGGCGACCAGAAGCAGAGGTTGGTGACTCCGAAGGAAGAGACCAGCAACTAGCCACGATAACTGAACATCTACGCGCAGACATATCAGAGGGCGATCTCGAGTGATGCCTTCTCTTTTTAGACCTGTGGGTCGAAGAAGAGCTCGATGCCGAACGGTGCCGAGAATGCGACCATTTATTTTTATGCTTCCTCGGGAACCGCCCATCCCCCCGGGCATTGGACTGACCATTGTCAGACCCCCCCTCCAGAGAAGGTGGCGGACCGGACCCAGCCCGACTGACTGAACAGCTTTCATACGAAGTCTTCCTACCGTCACCTAACCTGCTCATGGTCGACTCCGTCAAAGTAGTCTGAGACTTCTTTTAGTTTTAAAATAAGACTAAGCGATACTGTATCGAGATAATATTACAAAATAACAAACAGAAAACTATGCTGTTAGTTGTAGTTTGACTCCCAGTGGTCGAGCGACGTCGTCACTGAAGCGCACTCGACGGCGGGAAAAAAGGAACTGAGGCGGTTGGAGGGTCGACGCCGAGATAGTCATTACAGCGCGAGCTGAGGCTCGCGGTGCCGTGGCTCGCAGCACCATCTCCGGCGCCAACCCTCCAGCAAAAAAGTTTGCTCCCGATGGGTCCTAGTGCCTCCGGCGCAGATCCCAATAGTGTGAATGAGTGGTGGAGACTTATGTCCAGGAAGATCATGCAGTACAAAAACGTTTGGTCCTATTATGGATAAACTATGTGATACACACGCACTTTTGCTTTGGACTTCCTGCAGTCTTTACAGTAAAGTACAAGGGCAGTTGTTTGCTTCTGTTGAGGTCCTTGCCACAAAACATGGAGGCAGGTTAGCGTAGTGGTTAAGGGCACTGAGCTTCAAACCTGGGGACCCGGATTTGAATCCCATCAGCCCCCACTTGCATACTGTGAGACCCTGAGCAAGGAAGTAAATAAGTAAAACTTTATTTTTTTTTTTAAGCGCCTTTCAAAACCAAGGCGCTGTACAGCATATTACAACCAACAATTAAATAAACATATATACATATTTTAAGAACCTTCGGAGAAAGCATTAAAAAACAGATAGGTTCTGAGCTCTGATTTAAAACTCGAGACAGTCAGGCATTCTCTTATCCGACGAGGTAGAGAATTCCACAGGGTAGGGGCAGCGTAGGAAAACGCACGTGTCCCACATGTCTTTAACCGAACCCTACGAATCTCTAGCAATCCCTCGTCGGTGGATCGAAGTGAGCGGGAGGGGCAGTAAGGAGATCTTGCAGATACTGGGTCCCTGTCCATGTAGGGGTTTATAGGTCAGTAACCTGACCTTAAAGGTGATCCACCACTGAACAGGCAGCCAGTGCAGTTCGCGCAGGACAGGCATACTATGATTAGTCCTGGATGTACCAGTCAAAAGCCTGGCCACCGCATTCTGCACTAGCTGCAAGCGGCGGATATCAACCAACAGAAGCCCTAGGTAAAGGGCATTGCAGTAATCAAGGCGGGTGGTTACGAAGGGGTTGACCAATGTAGGAAGGTCATCCTGAGGAACCAGGAGTTTCACCCGGGGCGATATTCCTAAGATGATAAAAGGAGGATTTGACAACGGCAGACACCTGCAATTTTAAGGTCAAACCGTTATCAAAGATAACGCCCAAGTTACGCACCTGGTTTGAGGTCAGGAGCTGGACACCATCAAGCCATAAGCCTGACGGAAGCCCAGCCCTAGGACCCGCTTCAGGGCGACCAGGGTCCACAACCAACACCTCGGTCTTATCCGGATTTAACCTCAGCCAGCTTGTGCTCATCCAGTCTCTGATCTCGGGCTAGACAGCTGTTAAGCACGGAGATCGCATCATCCCGTCTGGGAATAAAGGACAGATACAGTTGTATATCATCCGTATAGCAGTGAAAACCCAAACTGTATCGCCTAATGATGTCTCCTAATGGCAGCATATAAACTGCAAACAACATCCTCACGACACCCCAATGGACAGGAGATGGCGTCAGAGGAATAAATTCCAGTAACAACCCTCTGTGTCCTGCCTGTAAGGAAAGATCGAAACCAATGTAGAACTGTACCAGACAGTCCACAAAGAAGCTGCAGGCACTCCAAAAGCACACCATGGTCCACAGTATCAAATGCTACAGAGAGATCAAGAAGGACTAAGATAGTACGAGCCTTTTGATCCCTCACAATTTGGAGGTCATTTAAAACCCAGACCAGGGCGGTCTCAGTGCTATGTCTTTTCCTAAACCCAGACTGGAGAACATCATAGACATTGTGAGTTGTAAGATGGTTATCCAGCTGCAACGCAACCACCTTCTCAATAACCTTACCCACAAAGGGTAGGTTAGAGACAGGTCTGTAGTTAGCTAGGCAGTCTGGGTCTAAGGAGGATTTTTTAAGAAGTGGTCGAATGACTGCCTCCTTTAGGGGATCAGGAAAGACCCCCTGCTCCAAAGACTTCCAGACGATTTCAGCGATGATTGGGCAGATGACATGTACACAACCTAATAATAGTGGTGCAGGGCCCGGATCTAAACTACAACTGGTTGGTCGTACAGTCTGGACAATCTCACAATGTCCATGAACTCCAGCCTGCTCAAGTCAGACCAGGTAGCCCAGGCGCTCGCCACCTCTCGCTGATGTCCGTAATCCCTTGAAGAGAGACCTAGGCCGATACCCGACCTAATGCTGGCAATCTTATCTGCAAAGAATCGAGCAAGCTCGTCACACTTTATTTGTGAAAAATCTCTTCCAGACTGAAGACAGACTGGATTGCACAGTCTGTCCACAGTCCGGAAGAGTCGAGCTGGTCGATTCAGCACAGCAGCAAACTCCCCGGACAGGAATTCTGCCTTCTTAAGAGTGATTGCTGATTGATAGACCACATAATGGTCCATCAACTTAAGCCCGTCAGCATGCAGGCCAGATTTCCACCATGCTCTCTCTAGCCTTCGCCCTACTCTTCTCAGCTCCTTCAAGGACCCATCAAATTAAGGGGTCCTCAGGCGCAGAGTGAATGGACAAACACGAACAGAAGCAATTAAGTCCAGGGCATCACCCATCGTTTATTATAAGCAAGTACAAGATCCCCTGGACTCATGCATTCACTTCATAAACCCGATCGGTCCAGCACTGCCGACAGGCCCTCTGGGGTAATCTCCCTCAAAGGCGGTACTGGACCATCTCCGTAGGGGCAGGCCTACTTGGGGGTGCCCTGAAGCTGAACCTTATGGTGTGATGGTCTGACCAACCATTTGGTTCCACCCCCAATCCCATGGTCTCCATCCCCAGGAGAAACACAAGTTCTAATGAGTGACCCCCTATATGGGTAGCAGAAGTAGCCACCTGTGTAAGGCCCAACATAGTCATAAGTTAGAGGAGATTACTTCCAAAATGCGAAAGTTCATCGTCGATCCAGGCATTGAAGTCACCCAGAATCAACCATCTGAGCGACTCCAATGTCACGTCGACAATGAAGTCCGCAAACTCCTTCAGGAATTCTCCACCATCCCCGGGTGGATGGTAGACGAGGAAAATCCTGAACCCTACACCTGCTCCCAGAATACACTCAAAAGACTGAGTGCATCCCACTGGCACAACTACCAGGCCCAGCTCCATTTTAAAGAAAATGGCTACACCCCCACCCCTATGATCCAACCTCGGGCGATGTATCACCGAGAACCCAGCTGGAACAGCAGATTCCAAAATAGGGCCAGCATTCTCATCCAGCCAGGTCTCGGTGATGCATGCCGGATCAGATGTTGCAACAAGATCAGCTATAATAGCAGTCTTGTTCCTAATTGATCTGGCATTACACAACACCGTTCGGGTAGGATGAGGTTCCAAGGAAGATCCCAAGGCCTGCCCACAATCTGCGGAGCCCTTGGGTATGGGAATCAGGCAGGGAACACCCCTTTCCTGACCCCATTTCGCCCCAGGGCATCTCCTAGTCCCCACTACCTCTATCCGCCCACCCCTCTCCATTCCCCTACTGTGCCCAGTCCATGCACCCCTCAATCGTCTCCTCACTATCCCCAAAGCTCGGCATGTCTTATAAACTTCGGCTGACAGTGGGGGACAGTCGAAGGGGCGTAGATCACGAAGCACAGTGGAAGAATAATGCCTAACCGTCGTAACACCCTCCCAACACATCTCAACCAAAATAATTAGTAAATAAACCCAAAGTTTTACAACACAATACCACACAACAATTATCGTCACCACACATATACACTCCCCTACAGTGAGGTGTCTCTCACACAACCCCACAAAAAGATCCAGTCGATCATTCATTCACCACCATCCAATTTATAAATAACACACAAATAATTAATCACCAAACAACAATATAACTCAGAGATAAAAACAAATTATTTAAAATAATAATCTAAGTCCTACAGAGATTCAGTCCATTTCTTAACTTCAGTGCAATATCAGCAGACCAGCACAACTCATTAATAAGTCCAGCTTTTAATGTTTTATTGAAGGTCAAGTGAACTCTCTCTCCCTTGGCCAGACCAAATTCTTACTCCAAGACTCTGCTCTCACCAAGAGTCCAGGAGACAAAGCAGAAAAGTATTGTAGACCCATAAAGTGTGAAACAGCGTTCTCAGGCTAGAAATTAATAACAAAGTCATAAGAGCAGTTCCAAGTCCAGGGGCACTGGTAGTTCAAAGATAATAGCGTGAGGGGAAAATAACCACCCCTACAGGAGGCTACTGCCCCAGGCCAGGTCCACAGCAATGACCCTCAGAACAGTATCCACCCAAAAGTAGATCCCCCCCGTGAGCCTAAGAGACACTGGCAACTTGCACCCACCCTTCAGTAGGCCCGAGGCCGGCACCGCCCGCCCCGAACCAAGCCAATGACAGCGACCACCCAAGGCAGCTCACCCCAAAATACACGCTATCTCAGATAGTCCACAGCCAGATCCTAATACAGAAGGTTTTATCCAAACCACTGCGGGAGCCAACAAATGCAGGCTCCTCTCAGCTTTCCTAGAATCTCACCGCACCAAAATCAGCGAGTCCAGGCTCTTCTCCCCCGAAACTCCAGCAGCCTCATACACATTGATCTGCCACTCACAATCCGGTCAGATTCCAGTCTTCAATTTCCACTTCTTTCACTAATAAACCAAAGGATTCCACTTCTTCCACTAATAATCCAAAAGGGTCGCAGCTCAACTCAGAGCTCGATCGAGCTCTACCAATAAACGCTCATCCGTAGAAAATAAAGCCCCTATCGCTCATCCCATTCGGGAGTGCTACATTTATTCAATCCAGCCACACAGAGTTGCCAGACCGTTCAATCTCTGAGAGTCATTGAAAAATAAGACAGTCAACGATCATTAAAAATTAAATTAAAACAAATAAAATACAAACGTTAAAAGGCGTTAGAAGGCATTTTAAGAGCTCAAACCAAATGAACAAACAAGCACGACACAACGGCTAGCCCAGTGTGGCCGCCATGTTCTGGTGGCACTATCAAGAAACCAGAAAATAACTGGCAATAAAAACAGTGACAGTGCTTGACCTTAACTTCCTTGTGCCCCAGGTCGCACCTGGACACAAGCTTTGGCTTAGTGTGCCTTTCCTGGTTAAATAAAAATTGAAAAAAACATTTTTTGAAGGATCAACTAAAGCTTCAACTGGTGTGTGACCGTTCACTGTTGGCTTACTCAAGCATCCGGCCGAATAAGACATTTTAAACCAAATATTCATATAATCATTACACATATAAATATTAAAAGGCAAATCTCCAATGTTCCACACAGTACTTCCATCTCTAAGATTTGAGGGAATGGACACATTTTGCCAGGCACTGTCCCAGATTTGGGTGATTAAAGTTTGAGAAGTAAGCATACAGATATCCCTCAAATTCCCATTATCAAGTGCTTTCATCAATTACATTTTATTAAAATATTTAACTTCTTAAAACAATATACTACATGGTCTGGGGCCTGGTTACCTGGAAGACCTCCTAGAGCCCTACCACCCATCCGGTCCCCTCCGGTCAGCCAAGGAGGACTTCCCAGTGATTCTCAGGATCCACCTGAAGTCATCTGGCACCTGGGCTTTTTCAGTCGCGGTGCCTATTCTGTGGAATTCACTGCCTTGGTCGCTCAGAGAGGCCCTCTCAGTTACTGTCTTCAAGAGGGATCTGAAGACCTTTTTATTTACTAAAGCTTTCTCCTCCTTTTAACTTATTATGCTGTTTGCATTTTATGTAGTTTATTTTTTACTTATGTTGCCTGTGTATCTGTAAAGCACCTACAGTCGCAATGAGATAGAGCACTCTAAAAATTAAACTAAACTACTGCACCAGCATCTTAAACTTCTAGAGTAAACCATTAACACTTAACAACGTAAACTTACATGGAGATCATCTCACTACATTATATTTGATGCACCCCTATAAAAGGCACAATAAGTCTGAATCTTTCATGCAAACATCCAGTACAATAAAATATACAACTTCAATAGAATGAACTTCTATGCAGACATTTTACCTAATCTCCGGTATGCTGCACAAAGTACTATATTTTTTGTATGGGGGGATCCAATATTTGTAATTTGCTTAAGGAAAGCTCACTACAGCAAGAGAACTACTGACCTAGAAAATCATGAAGCATTACACTGTTGGAAATAAAATGTCTCTTACCACTTCACTTGATCTTGCTGCCTTCTGCCCCCAGAACGTGACTGAAAACAGGACTATGTCCTAGCCCACCTTTCCGGGTAAACAAAAAATAAAACAAATCATAATGTGACATTTTATAGTATAACAGTGCTCTTGACATCAGTGCTATAGGCTTGCTAAAATAATGCACATAACTGTTCCACTACCAGATGTCCTAGGTCACAGAAAGACACAAGCCAATAAAGGTCTTCAACCTTTAATAAACATGCAAAAAAAAAAACAAGCAATGTAACTCTGTAATTGTTTCTTAGAGATATTTTTCGTGCAAAGGTTTAGAGAACAGGGAGGAAGGGAGGAGGGTAGCAATGATAGTCAAAAACTGCACTGGCATAGGGGGAGTAGAGGAGGCAGAGGGAACCGTGGAGGTGATTTGAGTCACCTTGATAACAAGGGGGGCAAGAGAGTAAAATAGGAGTGGTGTATAGACCCCTGCCTGGCGGAGGACTGGAGGACAGTCTGGTGGCAGATGTTAGGAGACACTGCAGACTGGGCAGAGGAACAGTGGTGGTGTTGGGGGACTTAAACATGCCAGGAACAGACTAGGAGACTATGACATCCTCTGTGACCAGGGAACAGAGGTTGTTGGATGTCTTTCAAGACGCATTCCTAACTCAGCAGGTGAAGGAACAGACCAGGGAGGCACGGGTACTGGATGTGGTCCTGGCAGACAGTGACCAGATTGGGGGCCTGGAGATAAGGGACCCATTGGCGGGGAGTGATCATGCCACGGTCTGGTTCTGCCTGGACCTAGGAGGGGTAGAAGGCTGCACAAAGACGGAAGTAACCGACTTCAGGGGGGCGGATTTAAGGAAATGGGAAGGATCCTTAAGGAGCATTTGGATGGGATTGGGTCAGACATGGACGCTGATAGTAGGTGGGAAATCATCAGGAGAGGGGTGCAGGATGCTACCAGCACCTGTGCAAGAGTAAGACGAAAATGCGGTAGGGCCCAAAAACCCTGTTGGTGGACCAGGGAGGTCCGGGAGGTGGTGCGGGGAAAGAAAGCAGCCTATAAGCAATTCAAGTGCTCAAGGAGTGAAAGGGATCGAGGGGAGTACAAGCTGATGGCTAGAAGGGCCACTAGAGTGGTGAGGGCAGCTAAGGCAAGGAAGGAGCAGAACCTGGCCAGGGAAATTAGGAGAGGGAACAAGGGGTTCTTTAGATACATTGGGGAAAAACGAAGGGTGAAGGGGCAGATTAGCAGGATTACATCAGGAGAGATGGGCACAAGACCGGGTGAGCAGGCTGGGTACTAAATGAGTACTTCACCTCAGTTTCACCAGGGAAAATGGGGTGCTGCATCATACATGGGAGGAGACAGAGATACTGAGGAGGGGGGTACCCTTACCGATCGGCAGGTCTGGGGAGAGGGGAAGGCATCACTGGCAGGTGGGGAGGGCTAAGCAGGAGAAGGGTACGGAAGTGGAAATCACAGTAGAGAGTGAGGAAGCCCTCAGCTCCCTTAAGACGGAGAAAGCACGGGCCGGATAAATTACATCCCAGAGTGCTGAAGGAACTTGCAGATGTCCTGGCAAAACCCTGGCAGAGCTTTTCACCATCTCTCTGAGGACAGGGTGGGTGCCCCAAGACTGGAAGGTGGCGCATAGTGCCTATCCACAAGGGGGGATCAAGGGAGGTGGCGAGAACTACAGGCCTGTCAGCCTGACCTCGGTGGTGGGCAAGGTGATGGAGGCATTGTCAAGGAGAGGCATGGGGGCCTGGATAAGTCAGGGTGCCTGGACGATAGACAGCATGGATTCATCCGGGAAATCGTGTCAGACAAACCTGGTGGAGTTCTATGACTGGGTGACAAGTGCCTTGGACCTGGGTAGACCAGTGGATGTCCTCTTTCTAGACTTCAGCAAGGCATTTGACTCTGTTCCTCATGTGGGCCTGTTGGATAAGCTGGGAGAAATGGGGTGGGAACCAGATGATCAGATGGATAGGCAATTGGCTCCAGGACCGGACCCAGAGGGTCGTGGTTGGTGGGATAGTCTCATCCCCAAGGAGGGTCTAGTGGGTCCCACAGGGATCAGTCCTTGGCCCCTTCTGTTCAACGCCTCACTATCTGACATAAGGACAGGAATCAGGAGTGAGATGAGTCTCTTTGCAGATGACTCGAAACTGGGGCGGTGGTGGATGGGGAGGAGGGAGGGTGGCCTACAGGGGACCTGGAGGCTCTGGAAAGATGGTCTAGAAAGTGGAAGCTGAGGTTCAATGCAGGAAATGCAAGGTACTCCACCTGGGGCCAGAAACCCAGGTCAAGTGTACACCCTGGGGAAATGCTACAAGTCTCGATGGCTGAGAGGGACCTGGGGTGGTGGTGGATGTCAAGATGAACAACTCGGAGACTTGTAGGAGGCAGCAACCAAGGCCAACAGGATGCTGGGATGCATCGCTAGGGGATCACCTCCAGAAGGAGGAAGTGATACTCCCTCTGTATAACTGCTTGGTGAGGCCGCACCTTGAGTACTGCGTGCAGTTTTGGAGGCCACACTTAAAGCGGGACATTAACCTCCTGGAGAGGGTCAGAGGAGGGCAACCAAAATGATTTGGGGCTTGGGGACAGGACCTATGAGGAGAGCTCGAAGAGCTAAATATGTACACATTGGAAGAGAGAAGGACCGGGGGACATGATAGAGGTCTTTAGGTACATGAAGAGGGTAAATAGGGGAGGAACAGTGGGGTGCTTGAAGGAAGGAGGAAGGGCCACTAGAGGGCATGGCTGGAAGCTGGAGGGGAAGATTCAGGGAGAAAGGAGGAGGTGCTACTTCACTGAGAGGGTGGTGGAGCCATGGAATGCACTGCCTAGGGGGCTGGTGGAGGCAGAGACAGTGGACGGGTTCAAGAGGGGGTGGGACAGGTACAGGGGAAGGGTTCTGGAAGCAGAATCCAATGCAGCAAGAATATCCGGAACTGGAAAGGGAGAAGCCAGAGAAGGCGAGGGGGACAGCAAGGTCAGCACCCAGGCTGGGGACTGACCAAACGAGCAGACACGAAAGACCGTTAGGCCTATTCTACTGGCATTTTAGTATGTTAGTATGTTAACAGAAAAAAATGTTTCACCATTCTGTGAGCTCCCACAAAAATTTAATAGACACGTTCGCAATGCTCATTCACTACTGCATTCACTTGAATGAGAAAAAAACTTTCCTAAACTGAAGTACGTTGCATGTTTAATGGATGTTCAAGTTGCTATTGCAGTTAACAAAGGCATTGTGTGATCCTAACAATGGCTCACTGTAAAACTGTTTTAGTTACTCTTCTATTATACTTTTGTATCTACAGAAGTGTATTGTGGGTCTGGTATGTGTATATACAGGATAAGTGTGTTGTGGGTAAAGGCTGCTGTTTCTACCAGGACTTTCTCATAAATGAAATGCCCATCTCATGGTCACAGTATCATAACAGATTAGCAGCGGAGTACAGTGACTTCCACTTACCTTTAGGTAGCTGGTTAGAATCTGGTCCAGGTCTCTTAAGAAACATAGAAACATAGAAGTTGACGGCAGATAAGGACTGCAAGGCCCATTCCAGTCTGCCCATTTCTTTTTCTACCTTATAAATGTGCCATCGTCCTTTGCTCTGTCAGTGGCCTATCTATTCATACTCATTTGTATTGCTCCCTTATGCCTATCCCATGCCTGTTTGAAGCCCTGCACTGTATTCATAGCCACCACTTCTTGAGGTAGGCCATTCCATGCATCCACCACCCTTTCTGTAAAGCAATTTCCTCACATTCCCTTTAATCGGCCCCCTCTAATCTCATGCTGTGTCCTCTTGTCCTGCTATTTTCTTATATTTAAACATGTTAGACTCTTTCACCTTGTTAATGCCCTTTTAGGTGTTTGAATGCCTCGATCATCTCACCTCTCTCCCTCCTTTGCTCAAGGGTATACATATTGAGCTCTGTTAATCTGTCCTCATATGTTTTCTGATGCAGTCCCTGCACCATTTTGGTTGCCCTTCTCTGGACTGCCTCAGTTTGGTTAATGTCCTTGTGAAGGTGTGGCCTCCAATACTGCACAGTCCACAGCCATCACCTTTTAATGGCTGAGGTGTGCAGACCACCAGGGTCCATATGGGAAGCCCCTCTGGACCCTGCCATTCTGGGCCACTGAAACTCACCTGACCTCTCTGGTGGAAGAAGCCTGCATCACACACATTCTAACGTAAAAGATACAGGGATGCTAGGGGTTCAAATAAAAAACAAATTGGCAGGTTCTAAGTGTGAGCTGACTGTTAAATGAGATATAGCAATCTCTGTAAGGCAGTACCATCTAGAAATGAAAGAGAGGAATAACAATCAAAGCAGTGCATCCATACAGTAAGTACAACAGCCAGTGACCACTAGTTGTGGTCCAAGGGGTAGTAAGCATTTAAGGAAAAGGAGCCCTCTAACTTCCCTGATGGGGAATTTGACCTTTACCGTAATAACCAGTTGCTATCTTCAGCACTCTCTGCTTATTCCCAGTTAAGGCTGTAGGTGAATCTGCCCCAAAACAAGGAACAGACATAACACGGATAACCCTAACAGAAGCAGCTGGAACAGGAGTGCTGATTACTTTCTCAAAGTATTGGATTTAGAAACAGATACAGAGCAACTGATGAGAGAAAAATGCACACTAGCCACTCTTGTCTGCCTGGCCCTACCTACAATATGATGTGAGGGCCTTTGTGGTTCTCACTCTCTCTTCCCCCCCCCATGTCATCCTCACCAGCCCCATATGTCTGTTCCACCCTAGCTTAACTCCCTCCACTGAAATGGCACAGATCAACCCCTCCAGCAGCATGTTCCACTAATCCACGCTGGCCCAGTGGCGTGGAGGGCTGAGGCATCACTGCCTTACCTCCTACCATGCCGGCAACCTGTGTTCGCGGTGTGAGTGGGCAGCCGGGGGTCAATCGGGAAGGGAGAGGACTGAGCATCCAGAGGACAGCTCTCCTCTCTTCTCCCGGGGGAGGGTGGGGACACAGACCGGCATTTGCCTGACCCTTAGCAGCGGCTGGAAGCCGGCATGCCAGGTCCCATGACATGGGAGTGTAGTTGGAGCAATGACATGACACACAACCTGTGGACGCATGTGCTGGGCGTCATTGGCAGAACTGCACGCCCACAAGCCGCACAAGGGAAAACAGGAAAAAGGCTCCTCGGCAGGATGAATGCCAATCCCCACAGGCCACGCTCCCACGAACAAGCAGTAACCTCCGCACTAGATTCGTCTCAGCAGGTTGAGAGTCCCCACTGCCCCGCCACGGGGGGCATGCCGTGGAGGAAGCAAAAGGTAAGTTGCGAGCAGGGGACGGGGCTGGGGGATCTGGCATGACAGAGAGCCACAGGGGAGGAGAATAAAGAAATTAACTGATAAAAAAATGTTCCACTTATCCATCACACTGTCTGTAAAGAAATACTTTGACATCTCTTCTGAATCTACCTCTTGCCAACTTCTTTGTGCCCCCCTCACCTGTGCCTTTGTTTACGCTCTTTGATAACAGCTCCCCAGTGTGCACCTTGTTTATCCCGTAAAGAAACTTGCAAGTTTCAGTCATGTCCCCCCACCCCCGTCCCCCAGTGTGTACATGTTGAGGTTCTCAAGCCTCTCCATGTAGGACTTCTCTTTCTGCCCCATAATCATTATTGTTGTTGTCCTCCTCTGCACCACCTCAACCCTATCCCCATCCTTTTTGAGTGTGGACTCCAGAACTGCATGCAGAAATCCAAATGCAGCCACACCAGGATCTTTACAAGGACAGGATCACCTCCTTTTTCTGCTGCTCATCCCTCTGCCTATGCACCCAACATCCTATCTGCCTTCCCACCAGCTCTGCTGCATGGTGCGGACTGCTTTAAAGGGACATAGTCAACCCATTTTTCATCATATTATTTCTAGCCGACACCCTCATTTTATGATCGCTATTCTTCTCTACAATTCAATAATGTTGCTGGTTGTTTTATCTGCTTCCTTTCTTAATGGAACTGAAATACATACTAATGGTGAAACCATACCCAAGCTTGTTTGTCTCAAATCCTTGATCTACTCTTACTGTACACTTTCTGAACATCAGGAACACTCCCAGTGTACCCACTTATGGTGCAGTAGTCTTCTCTTGTAACACTGCATCATGATGGGCAAGATAGTGTTGAGGTGTTCCCAATTCCAGGAAAGATGCAGCAGGAGTTAATCCAGGACTGTAAACAAACACGGTATTGTGTTGTAGCACCAGTATGGTGGGCTGTCTGTCTTTCATTTCAAAAATAAACAAGCACTTGTCAATGCCGAATGTTGTCTTGCTGGCATTGGCACTGGTAGTGCAGGAGTTACAGAGATGCATAATAGGAATGGCAGTGAAGTATTGAACTGATGCCAACCCAACCCCCACCACGCAGAGACCGACAGGTGCTGGAGTGTGCCTTTGGGTTGTCAGCCGTAACGCTCACACCATTTCACCTCACCCTACCCTGCAGACACCGACAAGTGTCGTGGTGTGCCTTGGGACTTCGGGCCTTATGTTCATCCCATTCCATAAGGAAATACGCTGGGATGGGTGCAGTATAGGAGAATGGTGTGAACTTTGGGGCCAAAAACTAAAAACATGTTGATGCCTGTCACTGGCTGCAGGGAGGGGGTGGGGGTTGAATGGTGTGAACATTACAGCCGACAATCCCAAGTCACACCCCTGACGCCTGTCAGTCTCTAGAGGGTGGGGCATTTGCTGGCATTTTCACTCCAAATTTTCAACATGGGCTTTTTGTGACCCTTTCTCATGAACAGTGGCACTATCAGTTTGTTAGCGGAAAGGTGATTTTGCATAGCGACTGTGCCATCTGGTGCCACAGGTGCGAAAACACATTTCGGGCAGAAAAATGACAGCTGTACTGTCATGAGGAGGTGTAAAAAAAAATGGCAGTGTGGAAAATCTGGAGTGAAAATATGAAAAATTGGTGAAGTCACGGACGTGTGTAGAAACTACGCAACGTACGCTCGTAACGCAATTATTTGGGAGATTTTTTTTTTTAATCACATCTCTATTTCTTCTCCTTCAGAGTGGATCCCGAGTCCCTGGCTGCAGACACCCACACCCCTCGGGTCCGGTCTGGCACCCCTTCAGAGCCGCCCATTAATCGCTCACATCGCTCTGAATGCAGGATCCACTCGGGTATTGGGGGGCACTGGGCGCGGCTATCAGCCACCAAGATCGTGCCCCACCATTTTCTGCCTGGTTTTCTTTGCCCCAGAGAGCCACACGTGCAATGGCGTGCAAGCACATATGTGCTGACGCCCACCGCGCTCTCCCCCTACTCTGCTGCTTGCTGCTTGTACTGCTACTGGCCTCCACCAGTAGCCATTGCAGTGCGCTGCAGTGCCCCAACCTTCCCCGGAGGAAGGAGAGCAGCCGTGGGACGCTCGATCCTTCCTCTCCCCTGCCAACCCCCAGAAGACTGAGTCTGTTCCCAAACCCGGGTTGCCGGTATGACGCGAGGTGTGGCGTCCAGCGCCTCAACCCTCAGCGCCACCGTGCTAGCCTTATTTTTGGGATTTTTTTAACCAAATTTTTAACACAGGCATTTGGAACCTCGGCTCATGAACAGTGGCACTGTGATTTTGTTAATCTGTCCCAAAAGTTGATTTCCCACAGCAACCATGCCATTGTGTGCCACATGTGCGAAAACACATTTCAGGCAGGATGTGAAAAATGACAGCTATACTGTTCATAAGGAGGTGTGAAAAAATGGCAATGTTGAAAACCTGGAGGGAAAAAAATAAAAATTGTCGAAGTTATGAGCGTGCGTGGAAACTGTGTAATGCAGTCATTTTTTGGAATTTTTTCACCAAATCTGCAGCATGGGCTTTCTGGGACCACATCTCATCAACAGTGGCACTGTCATTTCGTTAATCAGTCCTGAAAGGTGCCTCCATGCAGTGACTGCAAAATGACCATTCAGGACCGAGTAACGAGATGATAGTGCATGTGTTCATGAGGTGGGGTCCCAAGAATCCCATGTTGAAAACTTGGAGCCAAAATTCCCAAAAATGGCTGAAATATCAACTAAGCTGAACCCCCCCACTGATGCCATTATAAAGTTTACTGTGATTTTCTTCATTTTGCGGTCGGCTTTTGAAGAGTTCAGATGTGTTCCCTGTCCACAGAAGACCGCGGCGCCGGACCTCCAGACGTAAGTATGGGGTGAGGGGGGTGGGTTGCGTAGAGGGAGGATGTGGGCTGGGGGATGACGAGGGACCGTTTTCTTTTTACAGGGACATTCTATCTCTCTCTCTCTCTCTCACTCACACACACACACATTCACACACAGCAGACAGCTGGGCACACTGGGGTGGGCTCCCAGTGTGCCTCATAAGTTGTTTTTGGGGGGGACTGATGGGGACTGGGCCCCACATCGGCAAAGAAAGTGTGTGGGGCAAAAAAAGTGTTGGGGGGAAGACTAATGCAGACAAGGATTGGGCCCCCACTGGCAAAGAAAGTGTGTGTGTGTGTGTGTGTGTGTGTGGGAGGTGGGGATGATGCCGAAGTGAATTGGGCTCTCGTCGGCAAATAAACTGTGTGTGGGGGGAAAGAACATGATGCCGACGTGGACTGGGCCCTCGTCAGCAAAGAAACTATGTGTGTGTGTTGGTGGGGGGTGAACATGCCGACACGGGGACCACTATGGCTTAAATTGTAATTTCACTACATTATTTAGTCAACTGAGAACATCAAAATGGTTAATGGGGCATAATATTGTTTTGTCTGTATGTGTGACAATTTCAGACCGGTCTGACTGCAAAGCACTGTCTTTTACCTTCCAGCTGCCAGCTACTACACAGTGGGCTGTCTTCCACAAACTGCTCTATTGTGAACTGTGTGAGCCGACACCACCCCAGTGCTGCCAAGACTGCCCCAGAGCCAGCTTGCTCCCATTGCTGCGGTACGTTGCTCCAGTACAGGGGGGTGTGCAACGGTAAGCTCCAGAAAGGGGAAGAGACTCAAAGCCCTGTGTAAAGTGCAGTCATTCCAAGCGACCACCCGCAGAGCAGCTGCCCCAGTGACTGGCTCACTCAGGACTGGCGTGAGCCTCCAGCGTGATTCTCATATGTGGAGGCTCAGGCAGGAAGGCTATTGTTATTTTTAACACTGTCTTCATTTGTACTGTATCAATTTACTCAAATACTGGCAAGGAATAGTCTTATCATCATTTTGGCTTACATTGTAATTTCACTACGCTATATGTAGTCAATTGAGAACATCAAAATGGTTAATAGGGGCATCATATTGTTTTGTCTGCATGTGTCCTTGTTTACTGCCTTAGGGCGGTTACCTAGTTAAGTAACAACTTACGAAAGAAAGAAATTCTGCTTGGGTACACTATAAAAATGTATCTAAAGAGTGTGATTGGTCTCAGTTCAGAGAACTATGAAATAAGTGTAAAAAGGAGATGAAAAAAGCAAATACTGATTTCTATAAAAATGAACAAATGTTCAAATTTAAAAACAAAAAACATTTTGGAAGGGACGGAACAATTTAATTGCACCTAAAAAGAAAGCGGACATAATTAGTCTTATTAAAGGGGAACAGAAAATCTTTGGAAATGAGAAGGCAGCTAATTACCTAAATGAAACATTTACGGATTCGTCTAAGTATTTGAAGGATATTAAAGGTAGAATGAATGGCACACAAGACCAAACAGAACTGCACAGTCCTAGTTTTATTTTAAATGCATTACTAAACAACTGGTGCGTAAGCAAGGCTGTTCCATGCATCCACTGCCCTCTCCATGAAAAAATATTTCCTCACATTGCCCCTAAGCCTTCCCCACTCTATCTTCAAATTGTACCCGCTTGTTCTTGCACCTCTTTTTCCGAAAGATGCTACCCTCTTGGACTTTCTTGATTCCCTTGAGATACTTGAAGCTTTCTATCATGTCCCCCCTTTCCTTGAGGGAATACATATTAAAGGGACATTGTCAGGATAGGAGATGATTTTACTGCCTCTTTAAAGCAATCCTCTATAGGGAGCAGTGTCGTTTTAAAAAACATTAATGCTGACCATTTTTTAAAAACCATTCAAAATATGGCTTATTTTGCACCTCTGTATATTAATGTTGGTCCGATGGAAATCTTCATGGCGGCGTCCACAAGCACGAATGGCGCCGAGCTCATTATCGAAGAAGCTTGTGATTTGGGGTCCTCTATCAGCTAATGGTTACAAATTGTAGCCTCCATTCTACTGATCCCTTTAATTTTTATCCAAAAGTAAACCGAGCGCGCGATCCTCTGTTATTTAGTTTTTAAATGTAAGATTCACACTTCTGGGTATGCGCATTGGTATCAAACTCTACTGCGCATGCCGGAAGTCTCAAATCTGTTAAAACAAATGACATAAAAAATAAATGTGCATTTACACAGATAATAAAGGATCAGCTAAGCTAAAGGTATACGCTCGTAGCTGATAGAAAAATTGATCGTCAATAAGCTCACACCGCAGCACCGTGCGTGTTTGCGGTAAGGCGCGCGGATTCCATTGGACCAACATGATATGAAGGAACAAAATAACCATCTGTACAACGGTTTTAAAAATGGTCAACGTTAATGTTTTTTTACAACCACATTGCTCCCTATATAGGACTGCTTTAAAGAGGCAATAAAATCACCTCCTGTCCTGACAGTGCCCCTTTAAGCTCCTATAGTCTCTCTTCGAATGGCTTCTGGTGCAGACCATACACCATTTTAGTTGCCCTCCTCTGGAATGCCACCATCCTGTCTATGTCCTTGCGGAGATGGGGTCTCCAGAACTGCACGCAGTGTTCCAGATGGGGTCTCACCATCTGTCTGTACAGAGGAATAACAATTTCCTGTTTTCTACTGGTGATGCCTCTCCCTATACATCCCAGTATCCCCCCAGCCCTTCTTACTGCCTTCTCACGCTGCTTGCTCACCTTTAGATCATCTGATATGACTACCCACAGGTCCGCATTCCATTTCTGTTGTTGTCAGTACCTCCCCACCCCCCACTGTGTACTCTTCCCCTGGGTTTTTTGTTTCCCAGCAGCATTACTTTGCACTTCTTTGCATTGAAGCTAAGCTGACACACTTTTGACCATTCCTCCAACCTTGCCAAGTCCCTTCACATCCTTTCCAGACACACCATCATGTATCAACTCTGTTGCAGATCTTTGTGTCGTCTGCAAAGAGGGATACTTTTCCTTCCAGTCCCTCTGCAATGTCACTTATGAAGACATTAAAAAGGACCAGTCCCAGTACTGAACCCTGTGGTACCCTGTTAGCAACCCCCCTTTCTTCGGAGCAGACTCCGTTTACTATTACCCTTTGTGTCCTGTTATCCAGCCATTTTTTTTTACCCAGGCTACTGCCCTGGGACCCACTCCCAGGCTGGCGAATCTGTTTATTAATCTTTTGTGTGGGACTGTGTCAAATGCCTTGCTAAAAAGTAGGTAGGCCATGTCCACAGCCCCTCCCTTGTCTACTACTTTGGTCACCCAGTCAAAGAAAGCAATTAGATTTGTCTGACATGACCTTCCTGCTGTGAATCCATGCTGTCTTGGGTACTGTGCCCCGCTGGCCTCTAGGTACTCAACAGTTCTTTCTTTCAGAAGTGATTCCATCATTTTCCCTACCACTGAGGTCAAACTAACAGGTCTGTAGTTTCCTGCCTCTGCTTTGCTCCCACTTTTGTGAAGAGGAATCACATTCACCCTCCTCCAGTCCTCAGGTACCACATCATCCTCCCATGATTTGTTAAAAAGGGTAGTCAGTGATGTCACTAGTTCTCCCCTTAGCTGTTTCAGAATTCTGGGGTGAATGCCTTCAGGACCCACTGCTTTGTCCACCTTCACTTTTAGGAGTTCTTTCGAAACCCTTTCTTCTGTGAATGGACTGATATTGACCCCCATCCAGAGTGCTTCTACTGATTGGATTAGGTACCTCCCCCTCCTCTTCTTTTGTGAATACTGAGCAGAGGTATTTGTTCAGTATCCCTGCTTTTGTCACGGTCACCATCTGCCCCCCACCTCTTAATTCAGCCTCACTATCCCTCCTTGGTCTTTCCTCATGTCCCAATGTACCTATAAATGGTATTATCCCCCTTCTTAACCGAGTTGGCTATCTTTTCCTTGGTTTGGACCTTTGCTATTCTGACTGCCTTCCCCGCTTCCTTCTGCTTTAACTGATACAGTTCTCTGTCCTGCTCCTTCTGTGTTTCCTTATACTTCTTGAATGCTATCTTTTTCTCCCTAACTTTCCCCGACACCTCTTTTGAGAACCATAGGGTTTTTTTTTTCTTCATTTTGATTTATTTGCTTCACACAAAGGCTTGCTGCCTCTGTGACAGCAGTTTTGAGGTTTCCCCATTGGTCCTCCACCCCTCCTTCTTGTCCATTTGCTAGTGCTTTTCTGGGGCACACTCCCATTTTGCCAAAGTCAGCCCTCCTAAAGTCCAGTACCCTCACTTTTGTATGGCTTGACTCTATGGCTGTGTTTATCGTGAACCACACTGTTTGGTGGTCACCTGTTCCCAGATGGCTACTCACTTCTAAATCTGAGATCCTCTCTCCATCCCCGTTTGAGAGTGCCAGATCGAAGATTGCTCCCTCTTGAGTGGGTTCCAACACTAGCTGTCTGAGGCATGCCCCCTGTAGGGCATCGAGAATGATCCTGATCTTGGATGTGGCTGCTGCAAAGGTGCTCCAGTTAACATCTGGCATATTCACGTCCCCCACCAACAATATCTTCTCTTTTTCTGCCATCCTAAGGATGCCTTCTATCATTTCTTTGTCCATGTCCTCCCCTGAGACAAGGGTCTGTATTCAACCCCCCGTGTGGATTGCAGTGCCATTTCCTGTCTCCAGGGTGACCCACAGTGCCTCCTCTCCTCCCTGTTTACCTTTTGGTTCTATTGCTTTCATCCCATCCATTCCCTTTCATAGAGAACTACTCCTCCTCCTCTTCTACCCTCCCTGTCCCTCCTGTAGACTGTGTACCCTGGAATGCGAACATCCCAGCCATGGTTCTCTGTGTACCATGTTTCTGTGACTGCCACGATATCCAGACGTCCCTCTTCCATCAAGGCCACTAGTTCAGGGAGCTTGTTACCCAGACTAAGGGCACTAGTACTCATTGTCCTCTATTTTTTAATGGCCTTACCCCTTTTAGCCCCATCCCTGTCCTTACTGCCTTTGCCTTTATTTACCCCCACCCTTCACCTTATCGACTTCTCTATTTTGGCGTTTACCTCACTAACTACCCTGTTTTGTAGGGAAGGGCTGGGATTTTTCTTCTCCTTTTCAGTGCCTCCCCCTTAGCTAGTTTAAATACTTGCCAATAAAGCATTTAAACCTAATCACCTAGGATCCTGGTTCCCCTCCTGGACAGATACAGACCATCGCACCAGTATAGCCCTGCATCACTCCAGGTGGACTCCCAGTGCCCAATAAAGCCAAAACCCTGAGCTCTGCACCAGTTTTTCAACCACTGATTGACTCCCATGGTGAGGAGCACCCTAGCTTCACCCCATGCCATAGACAGGAAGCACCTCCGAGAAGGAAGGTTACCATGAGTACTGCTTCTCTAAGGCCCCTCCCCAACTCCAAAAACTCCCCCTGCACTGAACCCATTCCGAGCCAGGTCATTTGTCCCTAGGTGGACAATGACGTCCAGCTCCCCCCCCCCGTGCAGCTGCTCCCGCGATCCTGAGGATTCTCTCCCTGTCCCTCCAAGCCATGGCACTGGGCAGGCACCTTACCTCCCTCCCTCCCCCAGTTCTACCTGCCTAACAACTGACTCCCCCACCAGGAGTTGTTTCCTTCCCTTGTGGGGTCCCATGCCACCCTCCTGTGGGTCTCCTTTGTGGAGGTTCCCAGCATCCTCCTTGGTCTCCACTGCGGGTGCCTCCATAGAGGAACCACGCTCTGCCAGAATGACATATGAATTGTGAAGAGGTACAACTGGCGGGATGCACCTCTGTTCCACCACCCTCACCCTCCCTGAGCCCAATGTGGTCCAACTGCTCCTCTTTCCTGGCAACCTCTGTGGCAGCAGCGATGGCTTTAGTGGTCCCTGGGTGGGAGAGTAGTTCCCCCGAATCCTGACCATCTTGGCCTGGAGACGTAAAACCTCCTTCCTCAGCCCAGCAAGGTGCCTGCAGATGGGACAACACCGCATCCTCCAGAATGTCTCCCAGAAGACTGCTGTTGCGCCACAGCCACTGCACTGCACCACTCCCATCATATCTTATTTGTGGCCCCTTGACTATTGTTTTCTGTGCTTACTCTTTCTTCTCTCTGTTTACTTTTCTTGGTTTGTTTTTTTCTCCCTACTTTCCTACTGCCTCTGTGCCCTTACAGCTCCTGCCCTTCCTGTTCTGGGACAGGAAGTCCCTGTATTCCTCAGTAGTTTTCTCCTTACCTGCTCAGAGACAGACCTCCAGCAGCTCGAGGTCAGGGAGAGCTATTCTTTTCCTACTAGGATGGTGAGTCTTTCATGCCTCTGTGATCACTCCCTTACTGTGTTCCCAAACAGGAAGTTCCTGTTATCAGTCAAAGGTTCGCTCTCAAGGTCAGAGGGAATCAGAACCCCTCTGTGGCAGAACGCACTGGTTGTGCATAGTTGCCCATCCAGTATTCTCCATATATCGTGACAATGTGTGACAAGGATCGAGTCTATATAGGAGTGGTTGTGGGAGTGAGGATAGAGGCAGGGGATCAGTAAATTAGTCTTTGGAGGCCTAGGGCTTAAATTTGACAGGTGAGATTATTTTTTATTTTTTTAAGGAGAAAGACAATTCATTTTAAGATTCCCAAAGATCATGAGCACACTGGATCAGGCCGAACTATAAAAGATTCCTTTCAGTCCACTCTGATCAAACCAGACAAAACTTAGGGGACCCAGATCTTCGACCCCGACCACTGTACACACTACTACAGATAAAGTGAAACAATCCATTCAGTTCCACAGTTCTTAATGTTAAGTTCGTGATCAAAAATTATGGCTCCTTAATCAAGAAAGGGACAAACAGAACGTAGGCGCACTCCACTGCCACACTGAAGGTGCTTCTTCATTAGGTATTACTCATTAATGTACCGGTATTTGCTAGAAAAGTAGTAACCATGAAGGCACACTGAGCAAAGGTTAATATCCAGGTATGACCGGGGGGTAGTACAGTAATTCAGCATACACAGCATCAGTGAAATGGTACAAAGTGCAAAAGGTGCACAAGTTAACATGAAAAAAGTGCAATCATAACAATGGAAGGAGCCAAAGAGTGGTACGTTGAGCAGCACTGATGTGTAAATAATGTGACGGTACAGGAGGAAAAAAGTAGTGCAGTAGTTGTTGGGAGGAGACTAATTCCAGCATGGGCAGAACCCAGAGCGGAGCCATGCACAGGGATGGTGTAACAAGTTAAAAGAAAACGATACACATCACAAAGGGGGTTTAAAGTTTTATTAACTCACTGAGGAGTCACAGAGCTAACACCCTTGCGTATCACCTCGCTATCCAGAGGCTTCATCACGGAAGTAAGGAAGGCAGATGAGATTTTTTCATAATATGTCAGCGAGAAGACAAAAGCAAGTGGAGAGGATAGTGAGGATAAGAAGGGTTGAAGAGGGAGACTGTGCAGAAGAAGACCAAGAAAAGAATGACATTTTGAACAGGTACTTTTACTTGGTTTTCACAGTAGCGGGAAGGGAGATAGGCCATAAGAGAGTTTCAGAGGAAAGAGTACTAAAAGGCAGCCCTGAAACTGAAGGAGGCTATGAGACCGGATGGGATACTCAGGGAAGTGCTAGATACTCCAATGGCTGCCCTTGTTCAACAGTTCACTGGAAATAGGAGTGGTTCTGGAGGACTGGAGAAGGACTGAGGCAGTCCTTCTGCACAACAGCAACAGCAGGGAGGAATATGGCAACTATAAGCCAGTCAGTCTAACATCAGTGGTGGAGAAACAGACAATTACGTACTCATCGCAACTGTTCATCTTCCAAAATATCTTCACCAGGGCCGGCCCAGTGGCACTGACGGTTCAGGTGATGGACGGCACGCCGGCAACCCGGGTTCAGGAATGAGCCCAGGCCGCCGGGGGTCGGCAGGGACAAGAGAGACTGAGCACCTGGAGGACTGCTCTCCTCTCTCGGGGAGGGAGGGATGGCTGTCCCACTCGCTGATCGCCCTCTAGCAACAACTGGAGGGGGGATACGGGTCGGGAAGCCCGAGCCGACGTAGGAGTCAGTGGGGAGGAAGTTAGGGAGGAAAACCAGGAAAATCGAGTCTGGCAGGCTCAATGATGGCCTGCTGCCCCCAGGAGCAGTCCCATAGTCTGGACTGGGTCTCTGGGGGGAAAGAGAAACCAGCAACCTCTTCCCGGCCCCGCCACGGGGGCAATCCGCTGGGGAATTTCCGGGGCCACCTAGTACAGGAGCAGTAGAGCCAGAGAGAGAGTCCCTCCATTCGGAGGGCTGAAGCCACCTGCCAGGGCTCAGAGGAGCAAAAACCGTGTTTAGGGAAAAAAAAAATACATATCTTCATCATTCATTCACACTAATGGGCCTTAGCCGGAGGCGCTAGGACCCCACAGGAACAAAGTCTTTTGCAGCTTGGAAGGGGACCGACGGTACTGGCACTGCCCACAAGGCCAATATACTGACATTGTGCACATCAGCCAGCCAGTAACTGATGCGTGCCCTCTCCCTTCCGCAGTTCTGTTTGCCAGTAGAAGAAGAACAAGTGGGAGAGAAAAAGACAGAGAGCAAGCTACAGATGTCTAGCCCAAAGGGATAGGGAAAAGATACAGGAAATACAAATAACAAAATAAAACCTGACTAACAACTCAGTAGAACCAAGGGCTGGGCCTATAGGGTGGCACAGGAATAGCGGGTACAAGAGCCAGCGCCTATTATCAACTACCTAGAAGAAAGGGTAGAGATGAGAGAAGAGCAGCAGCACCTGGCATACAGCCCTGGCCTGTGCAGATGGACTTAGCAAAACCTCTGTGTAATTAGTTAAGAGGGCACAATGCTTACTTAATTTAAAATGACCATGTAATCCCAAGAGGACAATCTCAATTAGTAGGGTAAAAACTCATGCTCCCAAAAAAAGGGAACTAACAGTGTGACTGGACAGAGTCCAGGAGCACATATTCCATCTGCTTCCCACTTCAAAAGGAAAAAGGAAAAAAAGTGAAACATGAAGTGTAGAAAAGGGTGGACTCACCCAAGCTGGGGAGCACAGCACAGCAAAACATACTCCCAACAATCTGAGGAGTGTAGTGCAGAGACTCACATCATACCTGCCTCTCCCTATAATGCAGGAAACCAGCGAAGAGCTGCACCTTGTCCCAAGTGCCAGGCACTTTTCACATGGCACAAGTGGAAAGTATAGGCAAGGAGAAGACAAGCAACGGGCAGCAATAGATACATACATAGATACGTAAACAAAGTCAGCAGAAAAGAGCCTATGGCCCACCCAGTCTGCCCATTTGAGCTTGTAAGTTCAGTTTATGTTTTCCAAGAAGTCTGTTGCCCCTTACCCCCGACCTCCAGAATTCCTTTATGTCTATCCCATGCATTCTTAAATCCCGTGATTGTTTCAGCCCCCACCACTTCCTCTGGCAGGGTGTTCCACTTGTCCACCACCTGTTCTGTGAAGAAATTCTTCCTCACGTTTCCTCTGAATCGTCCTCCCTCCAACTTCATCTCATGCCCTCTAGTCCTGGAACATCTTTTTCGCTTAAAAATAGTGTATTCCTGCACCCTGTTCCTCCCTGTAAGATACTTGTATGTCTCTATCATATCCCCTCTCTCCCTCCTTTCCTCCAGGGAGTACATGTTCAGTTCCTTCAACCTGTCTTCATAGGACTTGTGATGCAATCCATGCACCATCTTTGTTGCCCTCCTCTGAACCTTCTCTACCCTGTCTATGTCCTTACGTAGGTAAGGTCTCCAGAACTGTACAATGTACTCCAGGTGGGGCCTCACTAGTGTCTTGTATAGTGGAATTATGACCTCCCTTTTCCTGCTGGTGATGCCCCTGCCTATGCATCCCAGAATCCTATTTGCTTTACCTGCTGCCTTGTCACACTGTTTCCCTGCCTTGAGGTCAACAGAGATGATAACCCCAAGATCCCTTTCCTGCTTGGTGCATGCTATATCCTCACCCCCCAACTGATATATTGTGCCAGGGTTTTAGTGCCCCATATGCATTATCTTGCACTTCCTTGCATTGAATTTCAACTGCCAAACCCCTGACCATTCTTCAAGTTTCTGCAGGTCGCTTCTCATTCTGTCTACACCCTCTGGTGTGTCTACTCTGTTACACAGCTTTGTGTCATCAGCGAACAGTGAAATTCTGCCTTCTAGGTCCTGCGCAATGTCACTGATGAAGATACTGAATAGGACTGATCCCTGTGGTACCCCATTGGTCACTCTTCCCTCTGTGAAGTGACAGCCATTTACCACCACCCTCTGTGTCCTGCCGCCCAGCCAGTTACCTACCCACCACACTACTGTCCTGTCCACACCCATATTCCCCAGTTTGTGCAATAGTCTTCTATGTGGCATAGTGTCAAAGGCCTTGCTGAAGTCCAGATAGGCCATGTCCACTGCCCTCCCTGATCCACCTCTCTAGTCACCCAGTCAAAAATTCAATGAGGTTGGTCTGACATGACCTCCCCTGGTGAAACCATGCTGCCTTGGGTCCTGTAGTCCATTGACAACCAGATGTTCCACCAATCTCTCCTTCAGTAGTGCTTCACGATCTTCCCCACTACCGAGGTGAGGCTGACTGGTCTGTAGTTCCCGCTTCCTCTTGTTCCCACTTTTGTATAAGGGACTACATCTGCTATCCTCCAGTCTTTGGGTACCTCCCTGTTTCCAGTGATCGGCTAAACAGGATAGCCAGAGGTTCAGCCACCACCTCTCTTAGTTCTTTAAGGACCCTGGGGTGCACCCCATCTGGCCCCATTGTTTTATCAACTCTCATTACTTCCAGTTCCTTCCAGGACCCTTTCTCGTGTAAAGGACTGTGTCCATTTCTGCACCATTCTCACCCCTTGTACTCCCTTCAGACCCATTACCCTCCTCTTCCTTAGTAAAGACTGTGCATAAATACCTGTTCAATATGTCAGATTTACTGTTGTCATCCTCCACACAGCCCCCATCCTCCCCCTTCAGTCTCACTATCCCTCCCTTTGCCTTTCTTTTTTCACTTATGTACCTGCAAAAGGTTTTGTCCCCTCTACCCACTGATTTTGCAATGTGTTCTTCTGTCTCAGCTTTGGCTTCCCTTACTGACCTCCCTGCCTCCCTTTGCTTCTCCTGGTACTTCTCCCTATCCCCTTCTGCCTGTGTCTTTTTGTATTGCCTGAATGCAATCTTTTTGGCTTTCACTTTTTGCTACCTCTTTAGAAAACCATAATGGTCTCCTCTTCCTTTTCCTCTTGCTAACCTGCTTAATACATAATTCTGTTGCTCTTGTAATCCCATTTTAAATACTGCCCACTGTTCCTCAACCCTGATTCCTGCCCCATTCCCTTAATGCCTCTTTCAAGTATCTCCCATTTTCCCAAAGTCTGCCCCCTAAAATCCAGGATACGTGTTTTTGTGTGGTTTGGTTCTGCTCTTTCTGTGATTTCAAACCACAATGACTGGTGGTCACTGTTCCCAGGTGCTCCCCCACTGTTACCCCATCACACTGTCCCTGTTTGTGAGCACAAGGTCCAGTATTGCCTTCTGCCGAGCTGGTTCCATGACCAGTTGCTTGAGGAAGGCACCCTGAAGGGAGTCCAGGATAAATCTGCTCCTAGTTGATGCTGCTGCTGGGATGCTCCAGTCCACGTCTGGAATATTGAAGTCTCCAACCAGTACTACCTCACCCTTGTCTGCCATCCTTTGGATGGCTAGCATCAGCTCCCTATCTGTTTCTTCCTCCTGGGCTGGTGGTCTATAAACCACACCTGTGCGGATGGCTGGCCCCATTTTCCTTTCCAGCTTAACCCACAGTATCTCGCCCCCATTTTGTTCCTCCTGGATCTCTGTGGCCCTTATGTCATTTTTCACATACAGTGCCACTCCTCCTCCCTTCCTGCCTGCCCTGTCTCTTCTGAATATGTTCCATCTCCCAGTCGTGGTTATCATTACACCAGGTTTCAGTGATGGCCACAATGTCCAGGTCTGACTGCACCATGACAGCCTCCAGATCTTCCATCTTGTTGCTAAGGCTCCTGGCATTTGCACACATGGTTTTCCATGATCTGACCTCCCTAGACTGTTTTGCTGTTCTACTCCAGCCCCTTCCTTGGTTGTCCTTTATCCCTGGTTCTCCTTGCTGTCTGCCCTTCTGCTGAATTGTGCCCCTTTTCTGCCTATCCACCTCTTGGGCGCCAATCTCCATCTTTTGCACACTGCTTTGTAGAGACAGCAACTCCTCTGGTTCACTGGTTCCACTGCTAGCTGTGGGGGGTGAACAAGTAGGTACCCTCCTTGCTGGCCTGCCACCCCCCTTTCCTAGTTTAAATGCTTGTCAATGTAGCATTTAAACTTAACAATAACAAGGACATACTTAAGAGAAATCCCTAGAAGGAAGAGGGAGGATATATTAAGGTATAGGGGAGAGCAAGAAACTCCCTAAGGATCTTTTTTTTTTTGGAAGGGGGGAGACAGTATGAAGACTGCCTTTCTCTCCACTCTCTCTCTGCAACCACTTCAGAGGAGTGGACTTTGATAAGATGGCCAACAGAGTTAAGCTAGCCCTGGCAAAAAGAAATACAGGTGAGGGGGTACAGGCAAAGTAGGCAAGCATTAATGATGCAATACTTGAAGAAACATCCCACTGTGTTAGAGAGAAAAGGAACTGCAAAAAGGAAACCACCTTGGTTCTCAAAAACATTGGCAGAAAAGGTCAGAGCCAAAAGGCTGGCCTTAAGGAAATCTAAGGGAACGCAGCAGGATGAAGATAGGGAGGCATACCATACTTCCCTAAGGGAAGGCAGTAAGGCAGGCAAAGGCCCAAACATAGGAAACATTGGCACAAACAGTAAAAGAAGGTGACAAGACTTTCTATAGATACATTACTGAAAGGAGAAAGTCCAGAGGGGTATTGCTAAGGTCAAAGGAGATAAGGGGGCGTGTGAGGAGGACCACCATGTAAAAGCATCTATTCTAAATAGATACTTCTGCTCAGTATTTACTGAAGAGAAGGTAGGGCAGGGCCCACAGCTCAGTACCATGGATATGGGGGGGAGGGAGGTATGCACTAGTCCATTCACAAAAGAAAGGGTCCCACAAGAGCTCGATAAGCTCAGGGTGGACAAGGCAATGGGACCTGATGGCATACATTCCAGGATACTAAAGGTGCTAAGGGTGTAACTAGCAGAGCCATTAGCAGAACTGTTTAGTGAGTCTCTGAGCACAGGAGAGGTCCCAGAAGACTAGAGAAGGGCTCATGTGATCCCGCTTCACAAGAATGGTAGCAGGTAGGAGGCGGGGAACTACAGACCAGTCAGTCTTACCTCAGTAGTGGGCAAGATTATGGAAGCACTCCTTAAGGAAAGGATAGTGCAACACCGCGAATCCATAGGAGCACAGGATTCCAAGACAGCATGGGTTTACAAAAGGAAGGTCCTGTCAAACTAATCTCACAGATTTCTTTGACTGGGTAACCAGAGTGGTGGACCAAGGGGGAGCAGTTGATGTCGCCTACCTTGACTTCAGCAAAGCATTCGATACTATTCCACATAGAAGATTGATTAATAAGCTGGGTAGGTGCAGGAGGGGTCAGAAGCTGGACAAATGGATGGCAAACTGGTTGACGGGCAGAAAACAGAGTGGTGGTAAACGGTATACAGTCAGAAGAGATGCAAGTCACAAGTGGGGTACCTCAGGGATCAGTCCTCTTCAATATCTTCATCAGTGACATTGTAGATGGACTGGAGGGTAAGGTTTGTCTGTTTGCAGATGACACGAAGATCTGCAACAGAGTAGATGACCCAGATGGGGTGGGCAGAATGAGAAGAGATCTAGATAAACTGGCAAAATGGTCAGAAGAGTGGCAACTGGGGTTTAATGCAAAGAAGTGAAAGAGCATGCACACAGGGAAGAGAGACCCCTGAAGCCACCTAAAGGCTGGGAGGGGAGATGCTGACAGTCACAAGGGAAGAAAGAGACCTGAGCATCATCATCACAGATAACCTGAAATCATCCAAGCAGACCACTAAAGCAGTAGGTAAGACTAGGGGGATGTTGGGGTGTATTAGTAGGGGTAATCACAAGTCAGAAGAGGGAGGTAATAATCCCTCTTTACAAGACACTGGTTAGGCCCCATCTGGAGTACTGCGTGCAATACCGTAGGCCACATCTTCAGAAGGTACTGTAATTAACCAAAGTGAGGCAGTCCAGAGGAGGGGCAACCAAAATGGTGCAGGGACTGCATCAGAAAACATACGAGGACAGATTAATGGAGCTCAATATGTATACCCTAGAGCAAAGGAGGGAGAGAGGTGATATGATCGAAACATTCAAGCACCTTAAGGGCATTAACAAGGTGAAAGAGTCTAGCATGTTTCAATATAAGAAAAATAGTAGGACAAGAGGACACAGCATGAGATTAGAGGGAGGCTAATTAAGGGTAATGTGAGGAAGTTCTTTTTTCACAGAAAGGGTGGTGGATGCATGGAACGGCATACCTCAGGAAGTGGTGGATATGAATACAGTGCAGGGCTTCAAACAGGCATGGGATAGACATAAGGGAGCAATACAGATGATCATGAACAGATAGGCCATTGACAGAGCAAAGGCCGATGGCACATTTATAAGGTAGACAAAGAAACGGGCAGACTGGATGGGCCTTATGGTTCTTATCTGCCGTCAACTTTTATGTTTCTAACCACTACCCACTAAGCCTAATTCTCCTTTTCTTTTTTTGCTGCCCCCACCATCTCCACCCTTCCTTTTCCCCCATCTTCATTCCCCTTCCTTCTTTTTCCCACTGTCCTCTTCTTTTTCCTATCTACATCCTCTTAAAGACGTTACTTTTATTTACCTAAACCTCTTTCTCCTATCTATACCTCCCCAAAGCTACAACTTTTATCTACCTAAAACTCTTACTTCTAGCTGCCCAGGATACCCCAGGGTATTCTGGTTAGGTTGGAATGTAGCCAATGATGTCTTATGTATTTTAGTGGTTCATCATTTTTTTTTTTCTTTTGGACTCTGTCCTTTGTGTTTAAACTTTTATTGTGTTACCAATGTTTACTAAATGTATATTTTCTTCATTGTATCTTGTACTTCTTCCTTAAATGTCCACCCAGGACCATCCTATAAATGAGCTCACTCAGTGATGTGTTGCCTGGTTACATAAAAACTAAATTGAAGACTCAATCCATTTTAGCTTTGTTTTAGGAAGAAAATGTTCCAACTTAAGGAAGGAGGAAAAAAACCTCCGAGAGGCAATGGCAAGAAGGACACTAGTGTGCTCAGGCACAACAGGGTGAGACGCGCAGAGTCCCTGGCTCTTACCTGAGCAGGGGATGGTGGGCGAGCATGTGAATGAATGGCGAAGATATTCTGGAACAGCAACAGTTATGGTCAGTACGTAATTTTCATGTCTTCCAGGAATCAATCTTCATCATTCATTCACACTAATGGGTCAGAGTACCAAGCTTTTCCAAAAATGGAGTATTGGCTCACCCTGACCAAGGATATCCATCAGCTCTTTGTGCATGAGGAAGAACCACCTGGGGCAGGGACTTATTACAGATTGGGGGGATGGGGGACCCAAGACTGGTCAGTGGTAGGCAGAGGCTCTTGTTGCCCAGGAGCAGAAGGTTGCCCCGACAGCTCATGCCTGACCCGGTTGGAAAAGAAATGAGTCCCCTGAAAATGCAAGTACAACACCTTATACCAGACCAGAGGTGCCACTATGAAAAGGTGAAGCCAAGCCATCCACCGAATGCAGACTGCTGCTCCTACCAACATGGACACTACCTCACTGGCATTGTATGATGCCCTTGTCTGGTGCTTCACCAGCTCCTGGCCATGGGCAGAAAGGCAAATGGCATGCCGGGCTGACTCACGGTCAGGCACTGCAGCCAAGACCAAATCTAGCTGGGGCCACAGGTGCTTGTTTATTCATGCATTCATTCATTCATTCCTTACTTCATAAAAAACCTTTGAACACAGGTGTTCATTAACAAAGGTTCCACATCAGAGTCAGACAGTGTGGTTAGATACGAAACACTTATTTCATCAATTTCACTAACATACAGTCAGGACAAATCAACAAAATGTACAGATACACAAATGAAATAATGCCACTGCCAGAGGTGGCTGGCACTGGCGGTAAAGAACAGTTACGTACTTAGCGTAACAGCAGCTCTTCGAGGGAATCTCTTTCAGCAGGTTACACCTATGGAACAATAAGCCACCAGGTGCTAGGACCACACAGAACCTTTTGCCAGTACTTCACCAGGGGGCTGCCCACAATGACGTCTGACATCGTCTTCCCAACATAAGCATGGGCGGCTATCCTCCTCAGTTCCCTGCCAGAGATCATGCTCGTCGGACCTCTCTTCAGGGACTCAGCAAAGAGTGCATGTCTCCACCAAGCAGGTGAGGCACAGAAACAGCAAGGTCAACCTTCATAAAGAAGGAGACAGCCTCTATGGAGCTACAGATCCCTAGGGGGATGGAGAGAGGGTTGGCATGGCCTGATGAAAGAGATTCTCTCAAAGATCTACTGTTACGGTACACACGTAACTGTTCTGTCTTCTTCAAAGATATCTCTTTCATCAGGCCACAGCTATGGAACAAGTATCAAGCAGTACTGATCCTAAACAGTCTGGGTGGCTGCAGGCTACAGGCCCTAAGAAAAAAGACCTTGACACACAGCTAGATCAAAGTCGACCCTTTTTCAGGATGCAATGTCCAGAGTGTGAACAGTACTCTAGGTGGCGACTGCACAAATCTCTGCAGCAGCCTCATGTTTGAAACAGGCAACAGAAGTGGCCATGCCCCTATTGCAATGACCACAAACCATAGCAGGAAGTCATAGAAACATAGACTTTGACGGCAGATAAGGACCGCTAGGCCCATCTAGTCTGCCCATTTCCCTACCTACAGGATAGGCCGCAGATCCTAGTTAACCAACAGCCTATATCTTCCTGCCCCCCACAAGAATTGCCTTATGTCTGTCCCATGCATTCTTGAATTCTCCCACAGTTTTAGACCCCACAACTTCCTCAGGAAGGCTGTTCCATGCATCCACTACCCTCTCTGTGAAATAATACGTCCTCACATTGCCCCTGAACCGCCTCCTTCTATCTTTAAATTGTCCCTTATTCTTGCAAGTCTCTTTTCTGAAAGATGCTACCCTCTTGGACTTTGTTGATTCCCTGAGGTACTTGAAAGTTTCTATCATGTCCCCCCTCTCCTTCTTTCCTCAAGGGTATACATATTAAGCTCCTTAGTCTCTCCTCATACAGCTTCTCTTGCAGACCCTGCACCATTTTAGTTGCCTCCTCTGGACTGCCTCTATCCTGTCTATGTCCTTGCGGAGATGGGGTCTCCAGAACTGGACACAGTATTCCAGATGGGGTCTCACCAACTGTCTGTACAGAGGAATAACAACTTCCTGTTTTCTGCTGCTGATGCCTCTCCCTATACATCCCAGTATACCCCGGCCCTCCCTACTGCCTTCTCGCATTGCTTGCTAACCTTAAGGTCATCTGATATGATTACCCCCAGGTCCCTTTCCTGTTTTGTTGTTTTTACTACCTCCCCACCCATTGTGTATTCTTCCCCTGGGTTCTTGTTTCCCAGGTGCATTATTTTGCACTTTTTTGCATTGAATCCTAGCTGCCATACGTCTGACCATTCCTCCAACCTTGCCAAGTCCCTTTTCATCCTTTCCACGCATCCTTGTGTATCAACCCTGTTGCAGATCTTTGTGTCATCTGCAAAAAGGCATACTTTTCCTTCCAGTCCCTCTGCAATGTCATGTCCCGTACCTGACTTCCTGTATACAGCTGTCCAGCCATTTGGACGGGAACTGGAGAGAAACAAGATCACCGTCTCCCCAATGGGTGAGTGAAACAAAATGCCTCAAGGACTTTCTGTAGTCCCTCATACAGTGTATATAATACTTCAGTATTCTGTGTACATCTAGAGTATGGAGCAAATGCTTCCTCTGGAGTGGCATGCTCTGGGAAATAAACTGACAGGTGGATGGTTTCATTTAAACTCAGACACCATCTTTGGTAAAACATAAGGTTGGTGGGCAAAGACACTCTGTCTTGATGAAAGAGCAAGGAAGAAGGTGAACAAGTGAGTGACTGAAGCTATGAAAATCTTTGAACAGAATTAACAGTAACAAACATTAACACTTTCCCAGAAACCACAAGTCACCTCTGGATCCCAGGGAGCCAAAGTAAGCTTGAACAACCTAAAAGTCAGGACCCAAGCTTGGATCAGACTGCAGCTAGGAGGCTTCATATGTATAATGCCTCTCAAGAACGTACGGGCCACCTGCTGCTGTGCTATCGGACGATCCTCAATAAGCACATGGAAAGGTCAAATTAACAACCCTTCTACTATTTATTTATTTTATTTATTCAGGATTCGGAAAGTACCTCTGAGTCAAAGACTCATTTACAAAGGGTTCCATGTCACAAATAATGGACAGTACAGTGTTAGGTAAACATACAGTGCAGGAAACAGAACAGCTAAATACATGGTAAAAGTACAAAATAAGCTAGTATTGCCAACACCTTTAACTCCCTCTTCACCAAGCTTCCCAATATTTCTCCCTCTATCCTATGGTTCTCATACACCCCTCATGTTCCTACTGATGCTTCCCCATTTTGGTGCTAGCTCCTGTCACATGTCAGGAAGTCCAAAAACTACTGAGAACAACTCCTATCAATGGCAGTGCTGGGCCGGATGGACTTGAGCCAAGGATACTAAGACTGGCTGCCTCTCTTCTAGCAACCCCTGTAGCTAGGCTTAACCTAACTAGCTCCACCTCCACTGTTCCCATGGCATGGAAAACTGCCAGGACTATCTCTGTGTTCAAAAAAAAGTAACCCTAAGACACTAATGAACTACTGACCCATTGCATTACTGCCAACTGATAGCAAGCTGCTTGAAAAATTAATGCAACATTGCCAGATTTCTATTCATCTACTTAAATTCAAACTTCAGTCACCTGTCCAGCATGGCTTCAGGCTTGGGCATAGTACCACTACTGCTCTTACACAATTCACTAGTGAGGTTAAGACTAACATAGATAAGGGACTACTTACGAGAGCTGTGTTCACTGACCTCACAAAAGCATTTGATTTGGTTAATTATCCTCTGCTATTAAGTAAACTCCAAACGCTTAGTGCCTCTGGATCTACCCTATCCTGGATTAGCAGCTATCGTGACAGTCAGTCACAATCTGTCTCTTTCTGTAAGGTCCTCCCATGCCATACAATAATCACTTGCGACATCCCACAAGGCTCAATACTTGGCCCCCTACTCTTTTCTCTTTTTATAAATGATATTCCCACCCCGTCATCCTACTGTCGGACCTTAATGTAAGCCAATGACTTGGTGCTCTTCACTGCCTCTAGGTCCACTGAAGACCTCAATAAATACCTATCATCTTCCTTTCAACATATACAATCCTGGTTCTCCTCTAATTATCAAATCCTTAATGCATCCAAGACCCAGGCCATACACTTCGGATCCTCTAGAATAGCCTGTGCTGAGTTCCCCAAGTTACAGGTCCTATGCCTTGACAGGTCTGCAGTAACGACTACCAGCTCCTTCAAATGTCTGGGAGTGACACCTTACCCTGCTCTTGACTTCACCTCCCATATTAATGAGGAATGTAGATCAGTCAACTTGAAGCCCAGTGTTGCTTATAGATATAGAGTGTGTCACTCCCTTACCCCTGCTGCCAGGATCTCAGTAGCCTGGGGAGTCCTGCTCCCTGGACTCATATATGCTCTGCCTGTCCTCTCTCAGGCCAAAGCATGTGCACTGCATAAGTGGGATACCACTTACATATGAACATACGAATTTGCCAGCAGATAAAGGCCTTATGGTCTACTGATTTGGATTGAGTGTGTGGCTAGCAACTCTTATACTGCAGCTGCCCCTCCCTCCCCTCCCTCTTACCCGATCCCATCCTCTTTTGAAGCAGTCCACTGTTCTACAGGATACCACTTCCACAGGCAATGTGTTCCACCCAGACACTACTCTCTGTAAAAATTGTCTTCTCATTTCCTTCCTTAACCTTCCCCTCCAATCTGAGATCATGACCTGGAGTGTTCCTACCCCAACTTCAATAGTCCCTCTGTGCCTGTCTTGTTTATTCCCTTCATGTACTTGAAGGTTTCAATCATATCCCCCCGTATCTCCTCCAGTGAGTACATGTTCAACACCCTCAGCCTGCTCACGTAGGGTATGTCCCCTAGTCCCTGGATCATCTTTGTTGCCCTGCACTGCACTCCCTCCAGTAACTTAATGTCCCTCTTCAGGTATGGGCGCCAGTACTGCATGCAGTACTCCAGGTGTTGCCTAATCAGTGACCTATAAAAACGGTAGGATCTCCTCCCCTCTCCTTGAATATATATCCCTGGCAATACAAACCAGCATTTTGTTGGCCTTTGCAGCTGCCTTCCTGCCTTGTGCCAAGTTGTTCAGTGAACCCGTTATAATCACCTCCAGATCCTTCTCCTCCTCTGTCACTGCTAGCTGAACCCCCCCCCCAAAAGCTGGTAGCTCCTTCTTGGGTTTTTTGCCCCGAAATGTAGCACCTGTAGCACCTTGTACTTTTTGGCACTGAACCCCAACTGCCAGGTGCCTGACCAGGTCTCCAATTTTGACAGATCATCCTGCAATCCCCATGCCACCCTCCACACTTAAAACAATATCTGCAGATTTGCCCTGTTGGCCCCTCGCCTTACCCACCACTGTCTGCTTTACTCTGCCTTGCACTGGCTGCCCCCAAATGACTTGCGCTCCTATACTCTGGGATGTTTCATTGACTCCTTAACCTGACATCCCAGGCCTGACTCGCTGGGAGCTATGTTAAACCTTGTGATTCACTCTCATCTTCTGAGGTCTTCTACCTCTCCCCAGCTCTATGTCCCTCGTTACTCAACTAATATGGGTGAGCAAGCTTTCTCCCACTTCACTCCAAAATTCTGGAATGTCCTACCTCTCCAAATTAAGAGTTCCATATCACACACCACCTTCAAGAAGAAAAAATTACTCACCATAGCAATGCTGTTTCTTCTAATGGAGTCTTGCTGTATTCTGACTATTGCAGTTAGCCGCAGCACTTGAACTGTTCTGGAGAGTAAAGGGTTAACTCATTGCCAGAGCATTGTTTTTTAACATTTTTAACCAAAGGGCAATAACATATCTCTAGGGTGAAGAGACAAGTCAATAACCCCAAAAGGAATCTAAGTAGGTAGTGAAACAACCAATGTATTCAAAATAAAAAACAGAAAACCCTTAACAAAATAAGGTATGCCAAGTACACCTCTGGGTGCAGCACTGTGCCTGCCAGACCAAATCCCAAAACGACTAGGTTCCAGGAGGGGAGGCAGGGAGGGAGGTCAGAATACAGCAAGACTCCATTAGAAGAAACAACATTACTAGGGTAATTTTGTCTTCAGACAACATGAAGTCTTGCTGTATTCTGACTATATGCAGACTACCAAGCAGTACCCCCTTGAAGGAGGCAGTCAGAGAACCTCTTTTGGGAACAGGCTCTGCAGCACAGCTTTGCCAAGTCTAGCATCACTTCTTGACTGAATGTCAAGAGAGTAGTGCTTGGAAAATGTGTGAACAGTTTTCCAGGTGGCTGCTTTACAGATTTCCACTAAAGGTATATCTCTAGCTGCTGCGACTGAAGCAGCTGTAACTTTCTCAGAAGTGCTACCTATCTATAGCATGGATGAGGCTAGGGTACTCCGCACCACGGGATTCAATGACTGGTTGAAAAACTGGTGCAGAGCTCAGGGATTTGGCTTCACTGGGGACTGGGGCTCCACCTGGAGGGATACAGGCCTATACTGGCACGATGGTCTGCATCTATGCAGGAGGGGAACCAGGATTCTAGGTGATAGATTTAAATTCTTCATTGGCAAGCATTCAAACTAGCCAAGGGGGGGCGGCACTGAAAAGGAGAAGGGAAATCCTAGCCCCCCCCCCCAAAAAAAAATCAGGGTAGTTAGTGAGGTAAACACCAAGATAGAGCAGTCGAAAAGACAAGGGAAGTAAGGACAGGGATGGATCAAAAAGAAATAAAACCATAAAAAAATGAAGGGTAATGAGTACCAATGCCTGTAGTCTGGGTAAGAAGCTCCCCGAAATAGTGCCCTTGATGGAAGAGGGATGCCTTGATATTGTGGCAGTCACAGAAACATGGTACACAGAGAACCATGACTGGGATGTCAACATACCAGGGTACACAATCTATAGGAGGGACAGGGAGGGAAGAAGAGGAGGAGGAGTAGCTCTCTATGTAAGGGAAGGGATCAAAGCAACAGAATGGCACCACTACCATGAGATGATATGAAGGTAGATGTCCCGCATGTCCAGGGGATCAAGTCAATCCCCTACCTGTAGTAATTGGAGCAGGCCCTGCCAAGCTAACATTCTGAACTGCTTGTTTTCAATAAAAAAGTTCAGGGCTCAGAGAGCTGGGGTACATCTCAGATTTCCTGTCCATCTCGGACTAGAAAATATCCAGAATAGAACCCTCTGTTCCTTTGTTCCCGGGAACAGGTTCCATAGCCCTTGTCTGAGGTTAGGGTGAAATTTCTTCCAGAAACAGTGAATATGTTCGGGAGAGTAGTGTGAACTGGAGGAGCATGGTTTCCAGGATGCGAGGCAGCACGGGTTCATGGGGGGCAATCATGTCAAACAAATCTGATTTGCTTCTTTGACTGTGTCACTAAGACAGGAGACAGGGGCCAAGCGGTAGACACACTCTATCTTGATTTAAGCAAGGTCTCTGACTCTATGCCCCACAAAAGGTTGATCAGGAAGTTGGTGGACCCCGGGGTTGGGGAAAAGATGACCAGATGGATTGAAAACTGGCTGAGGGACAGAACCCAGAGGGTGGTTGTGGGGGAAGAGTTATCTGGCACCAGAGAGATAACCAGTGGGGTTCCACAGGGCTTGCTACTAGGGCCGGTGTTGTTCAGTGTCTTATCAATGACATGGGGATAGCACTAAGGGCAAAATGTGCCTATTCACGGATGACATCAAGCTCTGTGGGAGAGTGGACACAGCTGAAGAGATACAGGACCTACAGAAAGATCTGGAAAAGCTGGGGAGGTGGTACAGGATCTGGCAACTCGGCTTCAATGCCAAGAAATGCAAAGTTACACATATTGGAGCCAAGAATCCCAGGACAGAGTACTACCTGTGTGGAGTCCGAGTAGCTGCATCAGAGGAGAAGAACCTGGGAGTGATGATCACTAGTGACCTGAAGCACTCCATGCAGTGCAAGAAAGCAGTGGCAAAGGCAAACAAGATGCTCGAATGCATATCTATGGGGATAAGGAGTAGGAGAGAGGAGGTTATACTGCCCTTGTACAGGTCACTGGTAAGGCCGCATCTACAGTATGGAGTTCAGTACTGCTGCCCACACATCAAAAAGGACATTAACCTGCTGGAGAAGGTCCAGAGGAGGGCTACAAAGATGACAGCGGGACAGCAGGGTAAAGCTTACGAGGACAGGTTGAGGGCTCTGAATATGTACTCCCTGGAAGACAGGAGAGAGAGAGAGAGGGGACATTATTGGGACTTTCAAGTACTTGAAAGGGATAAATAAGACTGATAAGGAGAATATCTTTAAGGTGAATGGCAGCCATAACACAAGGGAGCACAGTCTTAAGCAGGATGGTGGGCAGTTTAGGAGGCCGGTCAGGAAGCATTTCTTCACAGACAGGGTGGTGGACACTTGGAATGCGCTGCCAGAAGAGGTCATCTCGTTGAAGACAGTGGCCAGCTTTAAGAGAGGCTCAGATAGGCATGGAAGAAGGTAAGGATCATGGGTAGGGAGGATGCTTAGCTCAAGCTGTGGACCCTGCAATACAAGCAGACTTGATAGACCAAATGGCCTTCTTCTGCTGGCTTATTTGTATGTTCGTATGAACACGTCAGCATGTAGTCTAGAACAGTTTTCAAAAGTCCAGAGCATGTCCTAGTGCTATTATTTCTAGGGCCTAGGCATCTGATGTCAGTACCCTCCACTGGACTAGGTGGAAGTAAAGGTGACCCCCGACAACCATCCTTTAAGACAATTGTTGTTGAGGGTTATAAAGGGAGTCAGGCAGAGCCCTTTGCTGCTGCACCCTGCCACCCACAGGGGTTTTGAGTAGGCACCTGGAGTGGTTCCTGGGGTAGGCAGATTTTTTGTTGTACCCACTTAATCCTTGATGCCCAGCAGTGAGCAGTATTTATCATTGGCCAGACAAAAGGGACCCTCTGTCTACTCCCTAACTGCTGATAGAGGGAATGGATGGAGCTCTATATTCTGTTTGAGGCCTACAGATTAATCAGGCTGTCTCAGCCATCTGCCCCTAACAATTTATACTCCTTAAAGTGGGCAGTTAGAATGGACTATTGCACAACATATGCGAAGCCAGCCAGCCTGAGCCCAGGGACCTCCTGAGGTGTATTCTAGAGGTTGCCTTGCTTGAATTCAGCTTCTAGGAGCTTTTGCAGCTATGCCAGCTTGCCTTCATAGACCATTTTGAGATTTTGCCATATGGACCTGGTATTCTGCAATGTTCAGGTCAAAAGATGGCTACAGCAAATGTTATTTTGCCCTGGATATCTAGCCCCCTGGATTCTTTATCAGGGCCTGGTAAGACTGTAGCTGATATCGATGGAGGGCAGCAGCAGTCCTCTCATACTGGTGTCAGACGATGAGCTCAAGGACCCACAATACCGGACAGTTCAGGGAGAGGTGGCAGAGGTCCAGGATGGATGAAGAATCCAGAATCTCCAGTAGCTCTGCCCGAGCTGGGGCAGTGTCCAGAGGACCCATTGATGATGGTGGGGGACCTGGCAAACCCACCTGAGTGTAGTTGACTAACTTCAGTGGTACAACACAAATGGTGTCCCCTGAGCCAAGCACTTCACCAGGGCCAGAGCCACCTCCGGAACCACCCCTGCACCTAGCACCAGAAACAGCACCTAGAACAGACCCAACAACACAAACAGCACCAGGTCTAGAGTTAGGGCAGCACCAGAAGAGTCCCAGCACCAAGCCCAGAGACCACACTAGGAGTGACACAGTCACCAGCGTCAAGGTCAAAACTGGTTCTAAGACTGGTGCCATCACTGCTGTCCCCGTGCCTGAGCCCAAGACCAGTGTCCTCCTCCTCCCCCAGGCCACAAGGGCTTCAGGAGAGGAGATGACTTCCATGTCAGTCTCAGGGTTATGGTCAGCTCTGGAACCTACCCCTAATCTGGTAGATACATAGACACTGTCGGCAGATAAGGGCCAATGGTTCACATAGTCTGCCCATTTGAGCTTGTAAGTTCCTTTTACGTTTTTCTAGAAGTCTGCTGCCCCTTACTCCTGACCTCCAGAATTCACTTATGTCTATCCCATGCATTCTTAAATCCCGTGATTGTTTCAGCCCCCACCACTTCCTCTGGCAGGGTGTTCCACTTGTCTACCACCCGTTCTGTGAAGAAATTCTTCCTCACGTTTCCTCTGACTTTATCCCATGCCCTCTAGACCTGCAACATCTTTTTCACTGGAAAAGTGTATTCCTTTACCCTGTTCCTTCCTGCAAGGTACTTGCATGTCTCTATCATATCCCCTCTCTCCCTCCTCTCCTCCAGGGAGTACATATTCAAGTCCTTCAGCCTGTCCTCATAGGACTTGTGATGCAGTCTCTGAAACATCTTTGTTGCCCTTCTCTACCCTGTCTATGTCCTTATGTAGGTAAGGCCTCCAAGACTGTACACTGTACTCCAGGTGTAGCCTCACTAATGTCTTGTATAGTGGAATTATGATCTCCCTTTTCCTGCTGGTGATGCCCCTGCCTATGCATCCCAGCATCCTATTTCCTTTACCTGCTGCCCTGTCGCACTGTTTCCCTACCTTGAAGTCATCACAGAGGACAACCCCAAGGTCCCTTTCCAGCTTGGTGGATGCTATAACCTCACCCCACCCAACTGATATGTTGTTCCAGGGTTTTTGTGTCCCATATACATTATCTTGCACTCCTTTGCATTGAATTTCTACTGCCAAACCCTTGACCATTCTTCAAGCTTCTGCAGGTCCCTCCTCATTCTGTCTACACCCTCTGGTGTATCCAGTCTGTTACAGAGCTTCATGTCATCAGTGAACAGGGAAATGCTGCCTCCTAGGTCCTGCGCAATGTCACTGATGAAGATGTTGAATATGACTGGTCCCAGCACTGATTCCTGTGGTATCCCACTGGTCACTCTTCCCTCTGTGGAATGACAACCATTTACCACCACCCTCTGTATCCTGCCACCCAGCCAATTACCTACCCACTGCACTACTGTCCTGCCCACTCCCATATTCCCCCGTTTGTTTAATAGCCTCCCATGTGGCACAGTGTCAAAGGCCTTGCTGAAGTCCAGGTAGGCCACATCCACTGCCTTCCCCTGATCCACCTCCCTTGTCACCTAGTCGAAAAATTCAATGAGGTTGGTCTGGCATGACATCTCTCTGGTGAAACCATGCTGCCTTTGGTCCTGTAGTCCATTGGCAACCAAAATTTATGCCAATCTCTCCTTCAGTAATGCTTCCATAATCTTCTGCACTACCGAGGTCAGGCAGACTGGTCTGTAGTTCCCCGCTTCCTCTTTGTTCCCGCCTTTATATAAGGCGACTACATCTGCTGTCCTCCAGTCTTTGGGTACCTCCCCTGTTTCCAGTGATCGGCAAAACAGGACTGCCAGAGGTTCAGCCACCACCTTTCTTAGTTCCTTTAGGACCCTGGGACGCACCCCATCTGGCCCCATTTATTTATTTATGACTTTGATAACCGGGTAAATGCACTGGTCCAGTGGACTGTTTACAGGCATGACCCGGGCTAGAGGCACAGGTGAATACAATCATCAACAGTGACATGATAAATGCAAGGAGTAAGCACATAACAATGGTACAGGTAGGTACAGGCCAAAAGAAAATACGAAAGAAACACATACATAAGGCCAATTCAGTAGACAATGTTTGCTCTCTAATACAATGTACACAAATGCATCAGTTATCTTTATATATCCCCACCCTTAGGAGGGTTACAACATAAGGTAGCCAGCAGGAGTAGATGGAAATAGGAGATCAGGTGGAGGCCGATATGCAGAGGGTAGGGGTGGGTGTTAGCGGGTGGGACAACTGCAGTATTCTCTGTTGAAAAGCCAGGATTTGAGGTTGTGTTTGAAGCATAAATGAGTATAGGAAGATCACAGTGGGGGGGAGGGTAGCCCATTCCACAGAGAGGGGGCCGCTACTGAAATGGCATTCCCATCCATGTTGGTGGTGGTTCTAGGTACTGCAAGGGTGGAAACAGTGGAGGAGCAGAGGCTCCTAGCCAATGTTCTGAAACTGAAGAGGGAAGAGAGAGGGAATGTAGTGCCACAACAAAGGTTAGCATCTACAAAACAGACAAGAGAATAGTCAAAACGCCCTTGAAGAGAAAGCCAACCAACTCTTATTCCTTCCAGTTCCTTTAGGATCCTTTCCCCGTGTAAAGGGACTTGTGTCGCTTTCTGCACCATTCCCACCCCTTGTACTCCCTTCAGGCATGTTATCCTCCTCTTCCTCATTAAAGACTGAGCAAAAATATCTGTTCAGTATGTCAGCTATATTGCTGTCATCCTCCACGTGGCCCCCGTCCTCCTCCTTTAGTCTCACTATCCCGCCCTTTGCCCTTGTTTCCACTTATGTACCTGTAAAAGATATTGTCCCCTCTACCCACTGATTGTGCGATGCATTCTTTTGTCTGAGCTCTGACTTCCCTTACTGACCTCCCTGCTCTTCTCCTATTACTTCTCCCTATCCCCTTCTGCCTGCATCTTTTTGTATTGCCTAAATGTGATCTTTTTGGCTTTCAGGCCCAGAGACTACACTAGGAGCGACACTGTCACATGGTACCATAAACTGTGCCAGAAAGGGACCCGGCCTCGGGACCAGCACCGCTACCGTGGGAAGTGCCAGGAACTGAGGTAGCACCAGGCTGTGACACTGAGGTGCCCACCAATGTACATTGAGCATAATGCTCCGGCCTCACCACCTGGGACATTCGCTGTCCTGGAGGACAGACAGACTGAGGGGGTGCTCAGCCGACTCCTCAGAAGGAGCGGACTGTCCACCAGACCTCCAGAACCTCTAACATCTCAACAAAGAGAATGCATGGAGGAAAACAGTCTTCCTCAGAACCAGAGGTACTGGAAAGGGGTCTAGCAGAAAAGCCCAGTGACCTAACCTTGGCATCGCGAGTTGCCACGCCTGCCTCCAATAGTGGGGGGTGAACAACCCCACTTCAATGCACAGAACTTGAGGACACACCTGTCCATGAAGAAGCAGGTGTCACACTGGTCCATGTCATGGTCATGGCCAGGGCAGGTGTGGCATTTAGGATGCCAATCCAATGCTGCAAGAGGGCCTCCATAGGAGCACCCATGCATGGTGGGGCTGCAGCTTTTCTTCTGCTGCCCTTCAAACTTGGCATCTCAACAGACCAAAATAACAAAATGAGAAAAAAAAAAACTGACTTTGGTGTTGAACTTAGAAAACAAATGGAACCACAACAAAGAGGGTACCAAATATGGTGGTGGGAAGGCATTTTACATTGAAAAAATTGATACGATGGTGAACTATGACAACTGTTGCTGACGCAGTCTGACTTCAGCTATTCCTATGGTGACACTTTACAACGGGAAAAGCAGAACTGAGGAAGGAGAGGGCCAGCATCTGTTACTGATTGCCTCATGTGCATGATGTCAGTACATGGGTCTCATGGGTGGTATCAGCACCAGCGTCAGTTCCCTCCCAAGTTGCAAAAGACTGCTCCCATGGGGTCCCTAGCGCCTGGCCAAGACCCATTAGTGTGACTCAATGGTGAAAATCAACTCCTGGAAGATCTAATGAAAACCCTACTAAAAGAGAGAGTCCGGTTGACTACCTAGAAGCCAATGGGCTGCAGGACCACAAGCAGCATGGGTTCACAGGTGGAAAGTTATGCCAAACTAATCTGATAAGATTTCTATAAATGGGTGATCTGGGAAATAGACCAGGGGAGGGCAGTGGATGTAACCTATCTAGACTTTAGTAAGGCTTTGACACCGAGCTGTACACAAGGCTGATCGAACACACCAATTTTGGGGGCAAAATGGTTAATTGGGTTTGCAACTGGCTAACAGATAGGAAGAAGAGGGTAGAAGTAAATGGCACACACTCTAAGGATGGGAGGTGACCAGTGGGGTACGCAGAGTTCAGTGCTGGGCCTGTCCTCTTCAATATCTTCATTGGGGACACAGCAAAGGAACTGGATGGTACGGACTGCTTTTGCAGATGCCACCAAGATCTGTAAGAGGGTGGACACCCAAGAGGGAGTGAAGACAATCCGTAGGGATCTAGGGAACGCAGAGAGGTGGCTGAAGGCATAGCAGTTAGGGTTCAATGCCAAAAAGTACAAAAATCATACACCTAGGTACAGCAACCCTGGTGCCGAGTACAGGGTTGGGTGGGGTGCTAGCAGTCACTACTAGGAAACCGACCTGTGGGTTATTTCAGAAGACCTCAAGGTGGCAGCTGCACATAACAAGGCTGTGGGTAGGGCTAGTGGGATGATGGCAGCCAGAGAGGGGCATCACAAGCAAGAAAAGGAAGGTGGTGCTGCCACTGTACCGCTCTCTGGTGTTCACCTGAATACTGTGTCCAGTTCTGGAGACAGCACCTCGGGAAAGACAGACAGGGTGGAGGGAGGCGGTGCTCCAGAGAAGGGCAACCAAGATGGTGAAGGGGTTGCAAGGGAAGCCCTATGAGGAGAGACTGAAGGAAGTCAGTATGTACACTCTGGAGGACAGAGGAGTGAGGAGTGACATGATCGAGACCTTCAAGTATCTTACAGAGGTGAACGGAGACCAGGGAGGGATCCTCTTGCAAAAGAAGTCAAGCTCCTGGACTAGGGGGCATGCAATGCAACTGGAGGGGAGAAATTTCAAGAAAGATGTAAGGAAATACTTCTTCACAGAAAGGATGGTATAAGTATGGAACTGACTGCCAGCTGAAGTTAAGGAGGCTAGATCGGTAGAAGGTTTCAAGCGTACTTTAAACAGACATTTAATCATCCACAGAAGCCAGTTACTGCTTCATATACTCCTACAAGATGAATGTTATAACTTAATTAATCAATACTTTGTGCCTCACAACACACCGGGTGTTGATTAATCCCTATTATAAAAAGGTTCTCAGAATTGCTGAATCTGACTGGCTGTTAGGATTCCAACAGCCTTACATTAATCCATGTTATACTGTCATGTACAGCCTGATCACAATGGCACATGGATTCATCCTGTCACCATTCCATCCTCTAGCACTGCTGAATGACTGGAATTATGCATTCTGATTTTGAACCGGCATTCTTAAACTGTAGGTGGAAGAACTATTTTATTAAAAATCTCCCTCTCAATGAGGAAAACATTCAGAAAGTATTCTTTTAACCCTCTTCTTTTGAAACAGTTTTTTTATAATAGCAATAAGATTACTTCCAGGAGTTAGATTAACAGTCAGTTAATCACCCCTAGGGCCAATATGGCGCCGGCTGCACCTCATGCCACATTACACCCTAGGGGTGATTAACAGACTGTTAATCTAACCCTGGTCATGTCTTATTGCTTAAGTAACCCCATACCTTGTCATGGGTTACTGCTTACTAAGTGAGCTGCAGCAGTTTCAAGGTGGAGTCCCAGGGCAGACTGAATGGATTTAGTTTCTTTATCTGCCCTTACCTTTCTTTGTTTCTAGGGGTTTGACCCACTATAAAGATATAAATGAGTGTTAAATCCTGAATACTGATTGGCTGAAGCATCTGTACTTACTTTCAGCACTGATTCCCCTGAAAAATACTGACATCAGCCTGCTCATGACCAAGCAGATTCCTGTACGTTCAGAACTGCATCCCCCCCACACACAGAGCACAGCTGAAGGAAAAACAAAATGCAAAGTTACTTTTGTATAGCTACTTAGCTTGCTAGGTCCTGCCTATCTCTACAATTTACAGTATGTGTAAAGAAAAGTAAGACTGTGAAGAAACTAAAAGAAAAAATTAAAACCAACAATGGCACACCAAAGAAGGCCCACAAACAACACATCACAAAAAAATCATATGACACCCACTCACTGTTAACAGTCTTCCAGCACAGGGGCTATTTCGTTGGGGGACACTTAATAAATTCTTTTTTTTTTTTTGTAAGTTTCTATGAATTGTTTTTACAGTGCAACAGAAAACCTATTTTATAACCACAATAAGACATTGCAAGGTTGGATTTAGGCTGAGCCTACTGCATTTTCAGGAGCTGGGCATTCTGGAATCTCAGCATAAATACCATCCTGTCGTCGTCTTATTGCTAATGCATTATCAGCGCATAACAATGAACAGGATTGTTCATAAATCTGAAATAAAAGATTGAAGAGTAGTGAAACTAACGGTTGGCCCAGGACAGACAGCTGGGGAACACCACCAATCACATCTTGATGGGAAAATATTTGCTGAAAACAGGGAGGCAAAGAGGGTGGCTAGGGAAACAAAAGCAGACAGAGCAGTGTATTGCGGAGGGAGAAAGAGCAGAGAGAAATAGTTCTGCAGGTATATTAGTGCAAAAAGGAAAAAAGGAGGAGGAATTCTGAGGCTAACAAAGGGGGGTAGGGTGACTGAGGCAGATGGGCAGAAGGCCACTGTCCTTCACAATTACATTTGCTCAGTTTTCAATAGGGAGGATGGTGGGCCCTTGCCAGAAAGTAGCATCAAAGCAGCCATTAAGGGGGTCCCGGGGATGAGGTAGCCAGCATTTACTAGCAAAAGGGTCCAGAAAGGGCTGGTACCCCTAAAAATTGATAAGGCCCCAGGACCAGATGGACTGCATCCAAGGATAGTCCGGGAACTGGCAGCAGAAACAACTGATCCCCTAGTAGGTCTATTCAACAGATCTCTAAGGACAAGGGTGATTTCAAAGGACTGGAGGGAGGGAGGCAGACACAGTTCCAATCCAAAAGGGGGGGAAGGCAAGGAACAAGCAGGGAATTACAGACCTGTCAGTCTTACTTCTATTGTAGGAAAACAGATGGAGTCACTGGCCAAAGAGGATTTCCTGGACTACGCGGACAGCAATGGACTCCAAGACAGTAAGTAGCACAGACTCGTGGAAGGGAGGTCTTGTCAGACTGATGCAGTAGTTTTCTTTGACTAGGTGATAAGGGAATTGGATAAGAGCCATGCTGTGGATTTGCTCTCGACTTTAGAAAGACCATCAACTTAGTACCCCCATGAGCGGGTTCCACAGGATCTTTCCTGGGTCCAGTCCTCTTCAACATGTTCATCAGCACATTGGTGAGGGATCCAGGGCAGGCTAGGTCTCGCCGCAGATGACACTAAGCTCTGTGGGAGGGTGGACAGTGACAAGAGAATAAAGGAAATGCAGAGACATTTTCAGAAGCTGGAGGAGTGGTCAAGGGTTTGGCAGTCAAAAATTAAACACCAGGAAGTGCAAGGTGATGCACCTAGGGAGCAAGAACACCAGTTTGGAGTACTGGATGGGAGTGGTGAGATTCAGTACCACAGTTGAGGAGTGAGGCCTTTGAGTTATTGTCAGCGACACCCTAAAGCAACTGAGTCAGTGCAACAAAGCTTACAGCAAGGCAAATAGGATGGCTGGATACATCGGAAGGGGTACTGATAGCAGAAAAATGGATATAATGCTTCCTCTGTATAGATCCTTGGTGACGCCACACCTGGAGTACTGTACCCAGTTCTGGTATCCTCACATCAGGAAGGATGGGGATAGGCTCGAGACGGAGCAGCGCAAGGTAACAGAAATGATTCAGAGCCAGCAGGGAATGTCCTATGATGAGTGCCTCAAGGCACTGATCATGTATCGCTGAAGACCAAAAGGGAGAGGGGAGATATAATACAGACCTTCAAATTCCTAAATGAACTAATAGTGTGTGAACTGCAGGAACTATAATTTGAATACCAGCTGGTCAGGTGGTCATAATGGAAGCTAACAGGAAGGGGCTCAGGAGGGACAGGAGGAAATACTATTTTACAGAAAGTGTGGTACAGCCATGGAACAGTGGACCAAAGCTAAATAGGGAACTCGGCAGACTGGATGGACCTTTGGTCTTTTCTGCCATCACTGTCTATGTTTCTATCTTTAATATCAGAAAAACAACTTTCATCTTTAATGAATGTTTACATTCTTGTAGAGAACTCTGGAGCCACTCAGGTTACATTGTGGCAATACTCAATTCACTGAGTTTAGAAGTCTGTGGAATCGGTCATAAATGTTATAAAATGGGTAGTTTGCTGCCTCTTGATTGACTGACGGGTACCAGCCTGAGTTGTTAGGAAGCCATAAACTGTTCGACAGGTGCTTCCTGTACCACCAGGAAAAAGTGCACTTACTTACTGTATGCTTGCCTCCCAGAAAGGTTTTTTAAAAAAAAGTTTCCCAACAGCCAATTAGTAAAGGCAACAATCGTAACATTTGTTACTTGCCCTTACTTACAAAATAATAGTTGTAAACGTTGTAATACATTTTCATAAGTACCCACTCCCTCCGCACACCATACAAAGACATAACAGTTAAGGAAAGTTTGAATGTATTAAGTAATCTCTTTTTAAACCTTCTTCCTGTTTTTTAATAGCTGGACTGTAATCCACGGTCTGCAGTGTCTGTGTTCAGGTCACTTCTTATCCACACACCCCGCCGTCTCCTATCCTGAGAATACCACTGATTTCAAGTACAAACTTTTTTTTTTTTCAGTTGCCATGCTTGAAAGCAACACTGTTTTCTTCCCTTACATGCAACCCAGCAACAGTTTACCACCAGCCACAACCACCAAAACCTGAAGTCACCTGCTTGGCTGTAAATGTCACTGGCAAGTCATCAGTCCCCTATCCAAACACACACCTAGGAATTAGGCAGCTTCATCAGTCCCACTGTAGCACAGCTACTATACAATAAAGAAATTCTCGAGTGGTGGTGGTGGGGGGGGGGGGCAACAGGAGTTAAAAAGGTGGAAGAAACAAAAGCATAGAATCTAGCAACATAAAAGGACCACCTGGACCTCGCTTGTGTTACCTGCCTATTCTGGCTCCGCAGACACTACCTGGTTTCCAGCGTCCCTCCCTGATTCTGCTCTAATATACTCCTGTGTTTATCCCACATATACCTGAAGTCATCCACCATTTTCACCTCCACCACTGTGGCCAATAGTAGTTTCCATGCATTCTCCATCCTTTCAGAGAAAGCAACTATTTCCTCACATCCCTTTCTGAACTCCCCAGCTTTTTCACATGCCCCAGTCCTGCGGCTTTCATCATATGGAAGAAGTTCCCTCCTGTACCCTGTTCACAAGATACTTCTAAGGTTCTATCATGTCACTCTCGCTTCCTCGTCTCCAAGTTATACAAAATCCTCAAGTCTCTCCTCCTAGGGTTTCCCTTCCATCCTATGCACCATTTGCTTGCCCTCCTCAAGGCCACCTCAAGCCTCTCAATGTCTATTCTGAGGTGTGGTCTCCACAACTGGATACAGTACTCTAAGTGAGGGGGATACGAGAGACCGATACAGCAGCAGTACCACCTCTCTTCCTGCAGCTTATGCCCCTCCCTATGCACCCCAGCATCCCACTAGCCCCACCTACTGCGCTGTCGCACAGCGCAGCCACTTTGAGGTCCTCCGATATTATAATGCCAAGGTCTCTTTCCTGTCTAGTGGTTAATACCTGAGAAGACCACAATAAAGATACCACTGCTTTCTGGTGGCATCACACAGCATCGACATTCGAAAACCATGTTAAAGAGCAGCAATTGTATTCATTTTCAAACTTTTTCTTAAGGCCCCAAGCAGCAGCTTACCTCACTGGACTTCAAAAGTCCACATTTCTTCAGGTATTAATGCCTCTATTTCTTTGGGAAGAGACTGTATTTCTTTGTCAGAGGAGCCAGCCGCCTGATCCTTCCCTTATTGGTCCCTCTATTTGAGCAGGCACCACTCCCACACTATTATGTTTTGTAATATATTTGTTTGGACAGCACAGGGGCATACTGTATTGACAGTAATGGAACCCTTTTTTTTTTTTTTTTTTAATGCTCCCACCCTGCACATTGGCCAATTCCTCTTCCGGGCCTCTCAGGGACCTTCTCACCTCAGCTACTCCTGATCCCACTGCCCCACAGTGCAACCACCCAGGGTACCCCGATGTATCCTTTCACCGGGCAGGTCCACTGCCTACATAGGGAATGAGCCTTACTGGCCATTCCAATGGTCCTGGGTGCACCTGGAGTGGCTGATGGAGGTCCGGGAGCTCCAGTGGTGAGGATCCAGGAGGCCATCACCCAATCAACCAGTACACCATTTTTCCACTTTTCTCCCATAAGTGTGACATGCAGGATGCAAGACAAACACCAGCGTCTGTCACGCACCTCAGACAGTGGGACCTGGTGCACTGCTGTACCCCCAGCCTCTGCCAGGGGTCAATGGGCACCAGTCCTCTATCCCACTTTCCCTGAGAGAAGGTGAGCACCAGCAGACGTGCAAGCCTTCTCTCCCCACATGGCCTCTGACGCCGAGTCCATTCTCAACTGCTGCTCTGAAGTGTGAATCTTTCCACTGCGCTAACGGGTAGTCGCTTAATTCTTATTTTTATTTTTAGAGGGTTATAATTCAAATCAAAGTCACAGCTCAACTAACAATGGCCTTGTTAGTTAAGCCGTGGCTTTGATTTGACTCGTGGCCCAGTAAAATATAAAAAATAAGAATTAAAAACCAGCTCTCATTACTATCAGCACAGTGTGCCCCTTTGGTCTCCAAACTAATACAGTACATGACAAAAATACAGGTTACTCACCTGTAACAGGAGTTCTAGGAATGGTATTTGTTTATCCACACTGTCTGGCAGGTTCCTTGCCACTTTAAATCTTGCCGGAAGGTCTTCAAGCTGGCTCCTCCCACCCACCCGGGTGGTAAAACTCTCAGCTCCGCCCCATGACGCCAGATCTAGCCCTCTGGAAACCAGGTTGTGCAGCGAAGCCGGAGGGGCCGGATGGGTCGTGTGGATGAACAACATATACCACTCCTAGAACTCCTGTTACAGGTGAGTAACCTGTATTTCTAGGGCCATGGATATGTTGTTCATCCACACTGTCTGGCAGACTCCTAGCAGTTCTCCTGGGAGGAGGGAGGCAAGGTGTACACCCCCTACTTAGGGAATAATGACTGTAGAACCAAGGCCCCAAAACCAGCATCCCGGCGTGACTCAAGGTCGATGTGGTAGTGGGTAATGAAGGTGTGTGCTGACTTCCAGGTAGCAGCCCTGCAGATTTCCTGGATAGGGATGTGCCTGGAAGCAGCCACCGATGCAGCGGTATGGCGGGTAGAGTGAGCTTTTATCCCTCTGGGAGGCTCCATGTCCGCCAACCTATAGCAGAGATCTATGCAGGAGGTGACCCACCTGCCTCACCGTCCGCCTGGCTGCAGGTCTGCCAGGTGCGGCTTCAGCGTAGGTGACAAACAAACTTCAGCCATCCGCTCCTTGTAATAAGCGAGCGCTCTTCTAGGGTCCAAAGTATGGAGCCTATATTCGGCCTCCGAGGTGTGATTGGGGTAGAACACCGGCAGAGTCAACACCTGGTTAAGGTGAAACTCCGACACCAACTTCGAAGGAATTTCGGTGAAGAGGACAACCTTGTCCCTGTGGAAGACCAGATAAGGAGACTCGATGGAAAGCGCCTGGAGCTCTCCCATCCTTCTGGCTGACGTAATAGCCACCAAGAAGGCAGTCTTCCAAGACAGGTGAGAGATGTCACACCTGTGCATCGGTTCGAATGGCTTGCCCATGAGCTTAGCCAGTACCAGCAGTAGATCTCATGGAGGTGGAGGTTCTCACACCGGAGGGGATATGTGATCAAGGCCTTTGAAAAAGCACCCGACCACCTTCTCCTGCACCACCGACTGCTTCCTGGCCTGCACCCGGTAAGCAGAGATGGCTGCCAGGTGCACCTTAAGGGTGTCGACCGAAGCCCAAGCTGAGAAAGGGACCACAGGTAGTCCAGAATGCTTGCCAAGGAGCAGGAGGAAGGGTCCAGGCCCTTACCCTGACACCAAATGGAGAAGCTCTTCCACTTAAAGGCGTAGCATTTTCTGGTCGACTTACAGGAAGCCTCAACAAAATTGAGGACCTCGCCAGAAAGACCCAAGGCCTGGAACTCTAGCAGCTCAGGAACCAGGCCGTCAGGTGCAGGATTGAAGGTCCGGATGGAATACCTTCCCTGATTGACTGAGATCAGGTCTGGGTGGGCTGGAAGCAGCCTCGGGAGCCTAGAGCTGAGGCTGAGGAGCTCTGGATACCAGAACTGGCGGGGCAGGTCTGGGGCTACCAGAATCACCTGCGCCTTTTCCCTCCTCGCCTTGAGAAGCACCTTGTGGATCAAGGGAAATGGGGGAAAGGCATAGAAGAGGCCCGGGGTCCATGGCCTCGAGAAGGCATCCCCCTGCAGCGAGCCCTGCTGAGGGGGGCGGCATGAAACAGTCTCAGCCGCATTCTCCCTGGAGGCAACAGGTCCACCTGAGGCATGCCCCAGTGGGAGAAGAGATCTTGTACTACCTCCGGGAGGAGAGACCACTCGTGGGACGCAGTTCCTATCCGGCTTAGGGCATCGGCCAGGATGTTGGAGGCTCCTGCCACATGGATGGCAAGAAGATCCACCTCCAGGCTGCGCACGAGGGACCAAATGTGGAGAGCTTCCCTGCACAGAGGCATGGAGCGTGTCCCGCCCTGGCAGTTTAGGTAGTACATGAACGTGGTACTGTCCGTCTGGACCTGGACCACTTGACCCCGTACAAAACGGAGCGAAGGTGGTGAGGGCTAGACGAACCGCCCGAAGCTCCAGCAGGTTGATATGGCATCGGGACTCCCGAGGGGACCAGAGGTCATGTGCTCTGTGCTCCCCCAGATGGGCACCCCAACCCATCAGAGACGCATCGGTCGATAGAGACACCGTCAGCTCGGAGCGGACAAATGGGATGCCCTTCTGCAGGTGAGCTGGAACGTTCCACATCTCCTGGGTCACTGTCACTGGCTGATCCAAAGGACTGGAGCGCTGTGACCACTGGCTGGCCAGTCCCCACTGTAGGGGACGCATGTGCCAACAGGCCCAACGGACCACGCTGGTGCAGGCCACCATGAGGCGAGGGAAGTCCCGGTAGAGCAATTGCCCAACCTGAAATAATTGGGCAAAGGAGGAAAGAACCTTGGTCCTGTCCGCTGGGAGCCGGTTCTGCTCACAGAGAGTCGAGTCCCCTCGATGAATTGGATCACCTGCTTCCGACTTGGCCTTGTTGATAAGGAGGCCAACTTGAGAGCAAACCTGGAGGGCCAGATCCTGGACCGCCCACCTCCATTCTGGAGGAGGCCGCATCAGCCAGTCATCCAGGTAGGGTACACCCGGACCTTCAAGCGCTGTAGGAATGCTGTCACCACTGCCATGCATTTGGTGAAGACCCTGGGAGCTACAGAAAGGCCGAAGGGCATGGCCCGAACTCGTAGAGGGACCCTCTGCCCTGAAGCGGAGGAATCTCTGTGTGGACGGACGGATTGGGACGGAAAGAACGCGTCCTGGAGATCCTGAGAACAGAACCACACGCCTCGTTCCAAGGATGGAATGATCTGAGCCAGAGTGACCATCCTGAAGGTTCAAGACCTTAGGAACCTGTTCAGGTCGTGCAGGTCTAGAATGGGGCACCAGCCCCCGTCTGCTTTCAGGACCAGGAAGTACCTGGACACAAACCCTCGGTCTGGTGGAGGATCCGCCACCTTCCTGATCACCTCCTTTTTGAGGAGCAGGGCAATGTCGGCTCGACGAGCCGACAGTGAGGCTGCGGACCCCGTAGCCCCCCGTGGGGTGACGGTTCGGAAGGGCGGGGCCTGCTCGGACCCCAGAGGCAGACCCTTTCCTACCACCTCCAGCACCCAGCTGTCTGTAGTGATAGTGGACCAGGGGGAAAGGAAGTGGCGGAGCCATCCCCCCACAGGGGGAACCCAGGGGGCAGTGACGAGGCTGGGGGCGACACCCCTCAAGCCGTCACTGGGCAGGCTTGGAGGAAGGACCAGCCGAGGGACCTCCTGGGCCCTTTTCCTCCCTGCTTCCTGTTGGAGGAAGCCGCAGGCTTGGCTTTGGGGTGCTGCCGAGCCTGCTGGGCCCTGATGCTGGTGTTGCTGGGCCGGACGTGCCGCAGAGGCAGAAGGTCGAAAGGACTTATGTTGCTGACGACGCCCTTGTCCTTCTGGAGCGGACGTGACCGAGTCCAGGGTAGCGTTGGACTTTTCAATCCTCTGAGGTGGCCTTCCACCCAGGGCCGAACAAGTCGGTCCCCAAGAAGGGGACGTCCGCCAATTTGTGCTGGGTATCCGCCGTAAAGGTGGATATCCTCAGCCAGGCTCTGTGGCGCATGGCCACTGCGGCCGCTACTGATCGGGCACAGGAGTCTCCGGCGTTCAGAGCCATTTGGAGCTGTTTTTGCCACTGCCCTACCTCTTGATCCCACACCTGCTTGACCGTAGTCTGCAGGTCGGCTGGGAGATGAGGGATCACTCATCCAGGGAGCCCATGAGGCGTGGGAGAAGTTCATCATCAGTACGGCCCAGCTGGCCTGACGGAGGCCGAGGAGGACGAGCTGCACACCTTGCGCCTGGCATAGTCCAGCTTTTGACCTTTGTCGGGGCTATCCACATACCTAGCATTCCTGAGCTCGGAAAATGCTGTCGGTGACCAACCCCTCCGCAGAGGGGTGTTCAAAACCAGAAAAGACGTAGGGACCGTGATACTTCCTAGCCATCCTGGCCAAAGGCGCAGGACAGGAAGCCGGCCGCTGCCAAAGCTCCAAGGCTGGGCCAACAATGGCTTCAGCCACCGGAAAGGCCTCCGTGGGAGAATCCCCTCAGTCCAGTATCTCCGTGAGGGGATACTTGGCCCGCTTGGACATGGGATCGAGCTGCATCCTGGTGGACTCAGAGATGAGCCGAAGCAGACCCGTGAACGATGATGGGCTCTCGTCCATCGACTGCCCCCAGGAGGACTCCAGGTCAAGGGGCCTGGAAAACAGGGAGTCGTCGTCGTCAGACTCCGAGGAGTCTGCGAAGAGTTGCCTGGGGCCTGAGCCACCCTCCACCTGCCGAGGATGGTCGGGAGTGAGGGTGACCGACAACCAGTTGGGCAGACCCTGACCCGACCGAGAGTCCTTTGGTCGGAGCCCCCAATTCGGTTGTGGAGGCGGAGGTTCCACCACAATCGGTGGGGCAGCTGGTTTCAGCCGAACAACCGGCCCAGGCTTGGGCACCTCAACCACCGCGAGGGGTTGTTTCGCCTTCGGGTGACAGCCACTTAATGGCCGGGGAAAGCGATGGCGTCGTCTTGTTCCCGGATAAAAGGAGCTGCTGCCACATTAAGTCCTCGTAGCGTTGAAGCAATTTGCGCCGAAGCCTCTCCTCTTCCCAGAAGGAAGACGAGGACGAGTGGCACAGCCGCTTTCCTCGGTGCCGAGACCGCCGATGTCGGCGGGATCGGCTGGACCGAGACGAGGTCAGGAGACCGAGACCTCTGTGTTTCTGAGGGTGGGCTGGGAGGGAGCGGGGACACCCGCTACTCCCTCGCTCAGGAACCTTTGACCAGGGACTCCGGGCAAGAGGAGGCGAGGTAAACCGGTTTCCACCGGGAAAACCGGGTGATTAAGGGTTGTCGGTTTCACCAGTTGACAGCCTGTCCAACGGGTCAAGAAAAATCTCGACCACGTCGACGGGCGTCTCGACCGGCAGATTTGACGGGGACACCGTGAAGCCAGCAGCCTTAGCCGCAACCTCGACCGAAGTAGAGTGTCGACTGTCTGGGGAAGGGGACCTCTCCCGCTCCCACGAACATCGGCGGTGGGACTTACCCTTCGAGTCCTTCTTTTTTGACCGAGAAGAGTGTCCCGATGGCCCCTCGCCCTTCGTGGAGATGGACTGGCAAAGCTCTTAAAAGAAGCTGTGTAGGAGGATCCCAGAGAGAGCGGAATAAATGCCGCGACCGAGGAAGAAGAGGATGCGGCCTGGGCTGCCTCCTCCTCGACGGCAATCATCTGCTCGAGTTGCTCAGCCGAGCCAGCTGCCACGGACACTGCCCACCGGCCTCCTTGACTCACTGGCAGATAACATTTCTCGGGTGCCCAAGTTGTAGCCGGGCAGCGTGGTCTTCAAGGATCGCCACGAGAAAGACCTGCACAACCTGCAGGCTCATGGTCTTGGTCAAGGCCTCAGTAGACGACCTGGAGTGCGGATCCATCCTGACATCTTCGTTCGCATGGGCACCGCCGAAAACCAGGAGTCGATTTGTCCATTGCAGCCAGGAAGGAAGAATTTGACCAAGTCTTGAAAACTTTAAAGTTATTTTCGGGTGAACCAAGAGTTAGATCCAGTCTATACGCAGAGCATTAAGGGAGGAACCTGAGCTCAAGCGAAGGAAGATCTGGCCATGTGCGGAGCTGAGTTTTACCACCCAGGTGGGTGGGAGGAGCCAGCTTGAAGACCTTCCAGCAAGATTTAAAGCAACAAGGAACCTGCCAGACAGTGTGGATGAACAACATATCCATGTCCCTAGAAAATACAGTTACATAAGAACTTACCATAACAGAAGATCTTCAAGGAATCTCTTTCAGCAGGTCAGACCCAAGGAATGTAACCATCAGGCACGAGGATCACACAGAAGCTACTTCGTAGCAGTCTCACTAGGGCCTGCTAGACAGACGCTGGTGCTGACGCTCATATACCACATAAAGGAATAGGTGGCCCAGCTGCTCCTCAGTTCGGGTCCTGCCGGAGACCGTGTGTGCCCAGCCTACCTTGGGGGAACCCAGAGAGAGAGAAAGGGTGCCTAGGTCTGTATAAGGTAGGAGCACCAAGGAAACAGAAATAAACCAGTCTGGAACAGAATGATCTCCAAAGGGGGAAGGTGGGAGGGACAGCATGACCTGCTGAAAGAGATTCCCTTGAAGAACTACTGTTATGGTAAGTTCTGACGTAACTGTACTATCATCATCAGGAATATCTTTTTCAGCAGGTCACACTTATAGAACAAGTCCCAAGAGGTGACATCAGAAAGGACCCAAAAGAAAGGCAGACAAAAAAACAAAACTCATGAGAGGAGACCTTGAAGCACCATCAGGCCAAAACCTGCCCGCTTGAGAGAGAGGCAATGTCCAAACTATAATGCTTGGTAAAAGTATGGTCAGAACTCCAAGTGGCAGCCACACAAATATCAGCAGCTGATATATTCCTGAAACAAGCAACTGAAGTGGCCATACCCCTGGTGGAATAGTCCTTGCCACCCCCATGAATTTCCTTACTGTACTTCCTATAACAAAAAGTAATATAGTTGGCTAACCATTTGGACAAGAACTGTTTAGAAACTGGGGAACCCTCTTTCCCAGGTGCAAAGAAGCAAACAATTGTTTGGACTTTCTGCAGTCTGGGCAGAATAAAAGGAGCTTGCCCAAAGGGACATGATATAGGTGATCCACACGCCTTCCTGAGCATAGGTGGCACAGAGTGGGATCTGCGCGCCAGACCACCTGGGCCGCATTCTCCAAGGCTGGCAGCAAGGGATGAATGACTGGGTGGAGAGTCAGGAATCTCCAGGAAGTCCAACTTGTTCTTTCTGGTGGCATCATCCTCCCCCATCTGGAACCCCATGGCAGACTGGAACTGTTTCATGATGCCATAAAAACTAGGGCCCGGGGGGGCGGGGACTGAAGGGCATGGACCTCAGAGCCCGTACTTCAGGATGAAGCCATGAACCTAACAGTGGAATAGGCCTCTTCCTCCAACACCTCCTCCTCCTCCTCCTCCTCTTCAGGGAGGAGGAGGTCAGAGTGATACTCCTCAACAGCAACCAGGTCTGAGACATGGGCCAATATGACAAACGTTGACAATGCCCATGAGGGTGCTGGGCAAACAGACCCTGCAATCGATGCCAGAGGCGTTAACAGCCTGGCAAGCACTGGGGTTAACTGCTGAACCAATGACATGGTGATGGAAGTAAGCAAGGCGTTCAGGTCGATGACGGATTGTTGGATAACCATCTTGACTGGAATCATCAGTGGAGGGGAGCCACCCACCGACGATGGCCCGAGGGCCTGAAGGCAACAAAGCCAGGGGAGACCCAGTCGATGATGACCCCGCTGGAACAGGGTGCAATGAGCTCACCAGAAGGTCTGCTGTCTACGATACACTGGCCACAACTGGAGCAGTGGAGCCCAACAACCACAAAGGGGTGGTGGAGAGCCAGTGGGGCAAGGGCCACTGAACTTGAGGTCGACGCCCGGAGACAGTTGGAGCCATGGAAGAGACCATCATCAATGACCTAGGGAACCCAAGGCCAGGGCGAAGGGTCACCCCACAGAGGTCAATGAGGAAATCACAGAGGACTTAGGAATAGCACCCAGGGAGCAGAACCGGTGACCTGAAGGACGGTCCTTGTGGCAGATCATCTTCTCGTGCTTCCTCAGGGGTTTGTTACGGGCTTTGGATGCCTGCAACCCTGAAGAGTGAGCTGGAAAGTAGGATGAAGAGGGCCCAGAGGGCCCCCGTTCCAGGGTGGCTAATTTCTGCTCCCTGAGAAAAACTGGCACCGAAGGGTGGTGAGACTGAACTTCTGGCAGAGGAGACAGGCTTCAGGAGAGTGAGAAGACCCCAAATAGCAAACAAAGACGTCATGGTCAATGTCCCTGAAAATCTTTCCGCAGCAACAGAAAAGAGAGGATGACAACTATTCTAGACATACAAATAAAGAAAATAAAAGGTAAAAATGAAAAATGGCGATCGACTGAATGACGAGGCTTCCGCAGGAGACCATGCAAGTCAGACAACAGCGGGAAAGAACTGAGGAATGAGTGGGGCCACCTACACCTTTATATGGTATATGACGTCAGCATGCCAATGTTGGGGTGGGCGGCCCCTAGTAGACTGCTACAGGAAAAGGCTTCCATGGGATCCTAGTGCCCGACAGCCAAGTTCCATAGGTGTGACCTACTGAAAGAGATATCCCCAAAGAAGATCATAAGAGTGCAGGGGCAGTGCCTTCTGAAATCGGGGACCAGGAAGGGGATGAGATTGGGAGTCCAGCGCCTCCAACCGAGAAATTACAATCCCTTCCCCTAAGAAATACAGGCAGTAATAAATGAAGAAAATTGGATTTTTTATGTCCGAATGAGGTGAGCTACTGCTGGGGGCTTTAAGTATAGCATTGAAACTCGTGCTTTTTGAATACACAGTACAAGGACTATTATTTTGATCTTTTTTTTTTTTCTCTCTCCTTCCCAGACTCCCCCGGTCAGCCACTCCTTCGAGCCACCTAGGCCCCACCTGCCATTCCGCCAGGTCACCATCCACCACCCCTCAATGCCACAGCCCCTGGGTAACTCAACATAACCCTTCATCGGGTGGGCCCGTAGATGCAGATATGTATCCCGGGTGGAGTCGGCCTGGACACTTCCGGGGCTTCGCGGTGACATTTTTTGCCCTCCCCTCTTCCCTCCTCCCTCAATGGGCCGGTCACAATGGCAACCTGAGGTGGGGACATTCAGCGGCGTGTCGAGGCATCATGCCACCGCCAGGTGCCTAAGGCCTGCCCACCCCCCTGGGAAAGAAGCATCCGAAGGATGTTCTAAACTTCCTCCCTGTTGGTCTCTGCTCTTGACACCCGGGCTCGGGGCGCAAACCCGGGTCACCAGCATGCCAAGTCAACACCTTTCGTCAGTGCCACAGAGCTACCTTTTGATCTTTTTTAATACTGTTTTCCAGCACTGATGCATTTTAATTTCAATTTTTTTAATTTTCACAGGGCTCATTTTATAAGAGCAATAAAACACAACTGGTGCGAGTTGTGTGATAAATGCACTGCTCAGGTGCTGAACTTACAATGCACTTGTGATGTGCGTTTATTAGAAATTATAACATGAGTAGGGAATGGCTGCATTCGGAGTGGTCAGGGCATAAACTGTGAGACCACTACCACTGGTTAAAACCAAGTGCCGACAATAAGGACATAGAACACGAAGTAAGCAATGAGACACACCAGGGTGTGGGTAGTTATGTGATAACTGCACACTCAAGCATGTTGTGAGGCATGAGGTATTTATGCTGCGTGCGTGCCTTCAGAATCTGGAACTGCAGTTATCACATAACTTCTTACACCCTGTTGTGCATTACTATGCTTATAAAGTGGGGAACTCAAGAACATCTTTAAAAAAAAAAAGAAATATCACTTTTTTAAAATGAAAAATGAGTATTTCTTTTGTTAGACGTGCACTGGTAAAAAGCAGTCCATCCCCACCTGTCTACCATCTGTCCTTCCACACATTCAGTAGATTAGATATTTGTTTCTCATGGTATGCAGGAATTCAAACTTCTGCAGAAGTCTACTGGTAGAAGGTTTACCTCTCTACATTACACACACACACACACACACACACAAAACATGCACTTCAGTATGCACTTCAATAAATACAATGTTTCAGCTATTACAATTTACTGGCGAATGCTTGTTATGTGCAATGCTCCTTTCCGCGGTTTACAGCGCATCTTGGTAATTCAGCTAAAAAGGTCCATTTTGAAAGTAATCGTCTCTCTCTCTAGTTAACCTTACATTGCACTTGTTTATGACATCATAGTGCTCACTATGACAACAGAGTCTGATTTCACAAACAGCAATGTGGGGAGGTCAGCAGGGAAACATAGAATTTGACGGCAGATAAGGACCGCTTGGCCCACCCAGTCTGCCCATTTCCCTACCTAATGGATAAGCTGCAGATCCTAGTTAACCAGCAGCCTACTTCTTCCTACCCCCACCCCCTAGAATTGCCTTATGACTGTCCCATACATGCTTGAATTCCACCACTGTTTTTGACTCCACAACCTCCTCCGGAAGGCCGTTCCATGCATCCACAACCCTCTGTGGAAAAATACTTCCTTAAATTACCTCCTGAGCCGCCCATCTTCAAATTGTGCCCTTGTTCTTGCATACCTCTTTTTGAAAGATGCTACCTCTTGGACTTTGTTGATTCCTTGAGGTACTTGAAAGTTTCTATCATGTCCCCTCCCTCCTTTCCTCGAGGCTATACATATTAAGCTCCTTAAGTCTCTCTTCATATGTCTTCGGTGCAGACCCTGCACCATTTTAGTTGCCCTCCTCTGGACAGCTTCCATTCTGTCTATGTCTTTGAGGAGACTGGGTCTCCAGAACTGCACGCAGTACTCCAGATGGGTCTCACCAGCTGTCTGTACAGAGGGATAATAACTTCCTGTTTTCTACTGGTGATGCCTCTCCCTATGTATCCCAGTATCCCCCAGCCCTCCTTGCTGCCCTCTCACATTGCTTGCCCACCTTTAGGTCATCTGATATGACTACCCCCAGGTCCCTTTCCATTTTTGTTGTTGTTAGTATCTCACCCCCCATTGTGTACTCTTCCCCTGGGTTTTTGTTTCCCAGGTGCATTACCTTGCACTTCTTAGCACTGAATCTAAGCTGCCATACATTTGACCATTCCTCTAACCTTGCTAAGTCCCTTCTCATCCTTTCCACCCCATCTTGTGCATCAACTCTGTTGCAGATCTTTGTGTCATCTGCAAAGAGACATACTTTTCCTTCCAGTCCCTCTGTAATTTCGCTTATAAAGACATTGAAGAGGACCGGTCCTAATACTGAACCCTGCGGTACCCACAGTAACCCCTTCAGAGTGGACTCCATTTACTAATATTCTCTGTGTCCTATTCTCCAGCCAATTCTTTACCCAGGCTGTCATCTTGGGACCCACTCCCAGGCTGGCTAACTTGTATATTAATCTTTTGTGTGGGACTGTGTCAAATGCCTTGCTAAAGTCTAGGTAGGCCATGTCCACAGCCCTCCCTGATCTACTACTTTGGTCAGCCAGTCAAAAAATCTATCAGATTTGTCTGGCATGACCTTCCGCTGTGAATCCATGCTGCCTTGGGTCCTGTGCCCCTCTGGCCTCTAGATACTCGACAATTCTTTCCTTCAGAAGTGATTCCATCATTTCCCTACCACTGAGGTTAAACTAACAGGTCTAGTTTCCTGCTTCTGCCTTGCTCCCATTTTTGTGAAGGGGAATCACATCTGCCCTCCTCCAGTCCTCAGGTACCACCCCATCCTCCCGTGATTTGTTAAAGAGGGTAGTCAGTGGTGTCACTAGTTCTACCCTTAGTTCTTTCAGAATTCTGGGATGAATCCCAAAAAACCAAACTTGTATTACTACTAAGAAAATCTTGCTGGGCCTTGCCCCCCCCTGGAGTCTGTGCCCTCATACAACCGAGAATCCACACCCGACATACCAGGGGATCGAAACGTCACCTTCTGCAAGTCCCGCATTGCCGCACAACACAAGGCCAAAGATCCTTTGCTTGCCGGGCCACTAGTTGGTACATTGGTCTTCCCAGCAACATCTCATCTTCACTATCGCTTAGCACTTTTAAGACTCGTCTCCACCTAACACTGACTGCCTCCAACCTCTGTGACTGTTGTGGCTAAACATATCTTTTGGTTCCATAGCTGAAGATGCCCTTTTGGACCCACATCTACTCCTGCACTTTGCCAGCACCCCCCTTCCTATCTTCACCTCCCCTGCTGGCCCATGACAAATGCCACCCAGCTGCACTACCATTCTTATCCACCTTCCACCTCTCCTCTCTCTGTCCCCACCAAACTACCTCCCCTTCTCTCCCATCCACTTAGTCTCCCTGATTTCACCCTCCTCCTTTCCCTTTCCCTTCCCCAAAGTTTCACATTATTGTTCTTTTTTCATCTACAAGACTATGTGTTGTTGTTTGTTTTGTTTTTTTTATTTTATTTTATAAACTGTTATCTTTGCTTATGATTGTTTCAATTGTACCAATGACGTGGAACCTTTGTAAAAGAGCCTTGGCTCAAAGGTATTTGTAATCCTAGAACAAATAAATAAAAAGAAGGAGCGGACTGTCCACCAGACCTCCAGAACCTCTAACATCTCAACAAAGAGAATGCATGGAGGAAAACAGTCTTCCTCAGAACCAGAGGTACTGGAAAGGGGTCTAGCAGAAAAGCCCAGTGACCTAACCTTGGCATCGCGAGTTGCCACGCCTGCCTCCAATAGTGGGGGGGGGGGGTGAACAACCCCACTTCAATGCACAGAACTTGAGGACACACCTGTCCATGAAGAAGCAGGTGTCACACTGGTCCATGTCATGGTCATGGCCAGGGCAGGTGTGGCATTTAGGATGCCAATCCAATGCTGCAAGAGGGCCTCCATAGGAGCACCCATGCATGGTGGGGCTGCAGCTTTTCTTCTGCTGCCCCTTCAAACTTGGCATCTCAACAGACCAAAATAACAAAATGAGAAAAAAAAAACTGACTTTGGTGTTGAACTTAGAAAACAAATGGAACCACAACAAAGAGGGTACCAAATATGGTGGTGGGAAGGCATTTTACATTGAAAAAAATTGATAAGCGATGGTGAACTAAGGACAACTGTTGCTGACGCAGTCTGACTTCAGCTATTCCTATGGTGCACACTTTACAACGGGAAAAGCAGAACTGAGGAAGGGAGAGGGCCAGCATCTGTTACTGATTGCCTCATGTGCATGATGTCAGTACATGGGTCTCATGGGTGGTATCAGCACCAGCGTCAGTTCCCTCCCAAGTTGCAAAAGACTGCTCCCATGGGGTCCTAGCGCCTCTGGCCAAGACCCATTAGTGTGACTCAATGGTGAAAATCAACTCCTGGAAGATCTAATGAAAACCCTACTAAAAGAGAGAGTCCGGTTGACTACCTAGAAGCCAATGGGCTGCAGGACCACAAGCAGCATGGGTTCACAGGTGGAAAGTTATGCCAAACTAATCTGATAAGATTTCTATAAATGGGTGATCTGGGAAATAGACCAGGGGAGGGCAGTGGATGTAACCTATCTAGACTTTAGTAAGGCTTTGACACCGAGCTGTACACAAGGCTGATCGAACACACCAATTTTGGGGGCAAAATGGTTAATTGGGTTTGCAACTGGCTAACAGATAGGAAGAAGAGGTTAGAAGTAAATGGCACACACTCTAAGGATGGGAGGTGACCAGTGGGGTACGCAGAGTTCAGTGCTGGGCCTGTCCTCTTCAATATCTTCATTGGGGACACAGCAAAGGAACTGGATGGTACGGACTGCTTTTGCAGATGCCACCAAGATCTGTAAGAGGGTGGACATCCAAGAGGGAGTGAAGACAATTCGTAGGGATCTAGGGAACGCAGAGAGGTGGCTGAAGGCATAGCAGTTAGGGTTCAATGCCAAAAAGTACAAAAATCATACACCTAGGGTACAGCAACCCTGGTGCCGAGTACAGGGTTGGGTGGGGTGCTAGCAGTCACTACTAGGAAACCGACCTGTGGGTTATTTCAGAAGACCTCAAGGTGGCAGCGCTGCATAACAAGGCTGTGGGTAGGGCTAGTGGGATGATGGCACGCACAGAGAGGGGCATCACAAGCAAGAAAAGGAAGGTGGTGCTGCCACTGTACCGCTCTCTGGTGTGCTTCCACCTGGAATACTGTGTCCAGTTCTGGAGACAGCACCTCGGGAAAGACAGACAGGATGGAGGGAGGCGGTGCTCCAGAGAAGGGCAACCAAGATGGTGAAGGGGTTGCAAGGGAAGCCCTATGAGGAGAGACTGAAGGAAGTCAGTATGTACACTCTGGAGGACAGAGGAGTGAGGAGTGACATGATCGAGACCTTCAAGTATCTTACAGAGGTGAACGGAGACCAGGGAGGGATCCTCTTGCAAAAGAAGTCAAGCTCCTGGACTAGGGGGCATGCAATGCAACTGGAGGGGAGAAATTTCAAGAAAGATGTAAGGAAATACTTCTTCACAGAAAGGATGGTATAAGTATGGAACTGACTGCCAGCTGAAGTTAAGGAGGCTAGATCGGTAGAAGGTTTCAAGCGTACTTTAAACAGACATTTAATCATCCACAGAAGCCAGTTACTGCTTCATATACTCCTACAAGATGAATGTTATAACTTAATTAATCAATACTTTGTGCCTCACAACACACCCGGGGTGTTGATTAATCCCCATTATAAAAAGGTTCTCAGAATTGCTGCAATCTGACTGGCTGTTAGGATTCCAACAGCCTTACATTAATCCATGTTATACTGTCATGTACAGCCTGATCACAATGGCACATGGATTCATCCTGTCACCATTCCATCCTCTAGCACTGCTGAATGACTGGAATTATGCATTCTGATTTTGAACCGGCATTCTTAAACTGTAGGTGGAAGAACTATTTTATTAAAAATCTCCCTCTCAATGAGGAAAACATTCAGAAAGTATTCTTTTAACCCTCTTCTTTTGAAACAGTTTTTTTTATAATAGCAATAAGGTACTTCCAGGAGTTAGATTAACAGTCAGTTAATCACCCCCTAGGGCCAATATGGCACTCGGCTGCACCTCATGCCACATTACACTCCTAGGGGGGTGATTAACAGACTGTTAATCTAACCCCTGGTCATGTCTTATTGCTTAAGTAACCCCATACCTTGTCATGGGTTACTGCTTACTAAGTGAGCTGCAGCAGTTTCAAGGTGGAGTCCCAGGGCAGACTGAATGGATTTAGTTTCTTTATCTGCCCTTACCTTTCTTTGTTTCTAGGGGGTTTGACCCACTATAAAGATATAAAATGAGTAAGTTAAATCCTGAATACTGATTGGCTGAAGCATTCGTACCTTACTTTCAGCACTGATTCCCCTGGAAAAAAATACTGACATCAGCCTGCTCATGACCAAGCAGATTCCTGTACGTTCAGAACTGCCATCCCCCACACAGAGCACAGCTGAAGGAAAAACAAAATGCAAAGTTACTTTTTGTATAGCTACTTAGCTTGCTAGGTCCTGCCTATCTCTACAATTTACAGTATGTGTAAAGAAAAGTAAGACTGTGAAGAAACTAAAAGAAAAAATTAAAACCAACAATGGCACCAAAGAAGGCCCACAAACAACACATCACAAAAAATCTATGACACCCACTCACTGTTAACAGTCTTCCAGCACAGGGGCTATTTCGTTGGGGGGACACTAATAAATTCTTTTTTTTTTGTAAGTTTCTATGAATTGTTTTTACAGTGCAACAGAAAACCTATTTTATAACCACAATAAGACATTGCAAGGTTGGATTTAGGCTGAGCCTACTGCATTTTCAGGAGCTGGGCATTCTGGAATCTCAGCATAAATACCATCCTGTCGTGTCTTATTGCTAATGCATTATCAGCGTACAATAATGAACAGGATTGTTCATAAATCTGAAATAAAAGATTGAAGAGTAGTGAAACTAACGGTTGGCCCAGGACAGACAGCTGGGGAACACCACCAATCACATCTTGGATGGGAAAAATATTTGCTGAAAAACAGGGAGGCAAAGAGGGTGGCTAGGGAAACAAAAGCAGACAGAGCAGTGTATTGCGGAGGGAGAAAGAGCAGAGAGAAATAGTTCTGCAGGTATATTAGTGCAAAAAGGAAAAAAGGAGGAGGAATTCTGAGGCTAACAAAGGGGGGTAGGGTGACTGAGGCAGATGGGCAGAAGGCCACTGTCCTTCACAATTACATTTGCTCAGTTTTCAATAGGGAGGATGGTGGGCCCTTGCCAGAAAGTAGCATCAAAGCAGCCATTAAGGGGGTCCCGGGGATGAGGTAGCCAGCATTTACTAGCAAAAGGGTCCAGAAAGGGCTGGTACCCTTAAAAATTGATAAGGCCCCAGGACCAGATGGACTGCATCCAAGGATAGTCCGGGAACTGGCAGCAGAAACAACTGATCCCCTAGTAGGTCTATTCAACAGATCTCTAAGGACAAGGGTGATTTCAAAGGACTGGAGGGAGGGAGGCAGACACAGTTCCAATCCAAAAGGGGGGGAAGGCAAGGAACAAGCAGGGAATTACAGACCTGTCAGTCTTACTTCTATTGTAGGAAAACAGATGGAGTCACTGGCCAAAGAGGATTTCCTGGACTACGCGGACAGCAATGGACTCCAAGACAGTAAGTAGCACAGACTCGTGGAAGGGAGGTCTTGTCAGACTGATGCAGTAGTTTTCTTTGACTAGGTGATAAGGGAATTGGATAAGAGCCATGCTGTGGATTTGCTCTCGACTTTAGAAAGACCATCAACTTAGTACCCCTCATGAGCGGGGTTCCACAGGGATCTTTCCTGGGTCCAGTCCTCTTCAACATGTTCATCAGCGACATTGGTGAGGGGATCCAGGGCAGGCTAGGTCTCGTCGCAGATGACACTAAGCTCTGTGGGAGGGTGGACAGTGACAAGAGAATAAAGGAAATGCAGAGACATTTTCAGAAGCTGGAGGAGTGGTCAAGGGTTTGGCAGTCAAAAATTAAACACCAGGAAGTGCAAGGTGATGCACCTAGGGAGCAAGAACACCAGTTTGGAGTACTGGATGGGAGTGGTGAGATTCAGTACCACAGTTGAGGAGTGAGGCCTTTGAGTTATTGTCAGCGACACCCTAAAGCAACTGAGTCAGTGCAACAAAGCTTACAGCAAGGCAAATAGGATGGCTGGATACATCGGAAGGGGTACTGATAGCAGAAAAATGGATATAATGCTTCCTCTGTATAGATCCTTGGTGACGCCACACCTGGAGTACTGTACCCAGTTCTGGTATCCTCACATCAGGAAGGATGGGGATAGGCTCGAGACGGAGCAGCGCAAGGTAACAGAAATGATTCAGAGCCAGCAGGGCATGTCCTATGATGAGTGCCTCAAGGCACTGATCATGTATCGCTGAAGACCAAAAGGGAGAGGGGAGATATAATACAGACCTTCAAATTCCTAAAATGAACTAATAGTGTGTGAACTGCAGGGAACTATAATTTGAATACCAGCTTTCGGTCAGGTGGTCATAAATGGAAGCTAACAGGAAGGGGGCTCAGGAGGGACAGGAGGAAATACTATTTTACAGAAAGTGTGGTACAGCCATGGAACAGTGGACCCGAAAGCTAAATAGGGAACTCGGGCAGACTGGATGGACCTTTGGTCTTTTTCTGCCATCACTGTCTATGTTTCTATCTTTAATATCAGAAAAAACAACTTTCATCTTTAATGAATGTTTACATTCTTGTAGAGAACTCTGGAGCCACTCAGGTTACATTGTGGCAATACTCAATTCACTGAGTTTAGAAGTCTGTGGGAATCGGTCATAAAATGTTATAAAATGGGTAGTTTGCTGCCTCTTGATTGACTGACGGGTACCAGCCTGAGTTGTTAGGAAGCCATAAACTGTTCGACAGGTGCTTCCTGTACCACCAGGAAAAAGTGCACTTACTTACTGTATGCTTGCCTCCCAGAAAGGTTTTTTAAAAAAAAGTTTCCCAACAGCCAATTAGTAAAGGCAACAATCGTAACATTTGTTACTTGCCCTTACTTACAAAATAATAGTTGTAGACGTTGTAATACATTTTCATAATACCCCTCCCTCCGCACACCATACAAAGACATAACAGTTAAGGAAAGTTTGAATGTATTAAGTAATCTCTTTTTAAACCTTCTTCCTGTTTTTTAATAGCTGGACTGTAATCCACGGTCTGCAGTGTCTGTGTTCAGGTCACTTCTTATCCACACACCCCGCCGTCTCCTATCCTGAGAATACCACTGATTTCAAGTACAAACTTTTTTTTTCAGTTGCCATGCTTGAAAGCAACACTGTTTTCTTCCCTTACATGCAACCCAGCAACAGTTTACCACCAGCCACAACCACCAAAACCAAGTCACCTGCTTGGCTGTAAATGTCACTGGCAAGTCATCAGTCCCCTATCCAAACACACTCCTAGGAATTAGGCAGCTTCATCAGTCCCACTGTAGCACAGCTACTATACAATAAAGAAATTCTCGAGTGGTGGTGGTGGGGGGGGGGGGCAACAGGAGTTAAAAAGGTGGAAGAAACAAAAGCATAGAATCTAGCAACATAAAAGGACCACCTGGACCTCGCTTGTGTTACCTGCCTATTCTGGCTCCGCAGACACTACCTGGTTTCCAGCGTCCCTCCCTGATTCTGCTCTAATATGCTCCTGTGTTTATCCCACATATACCTGAAGTCATCCACCATTTTCACCTCCACCACTGTGGCCAATAGTAGTTTCCATGCATTCTCCATCCTTTCAGAGAAAGCAACTATTTCCTCACATCCCTTTCTGAACTCCCCAGCTTTTTCACATGCCCCCAGTCCTGCGGCTTTCATCATATGGAAGAAGTTCCCCTCCTGTACCCTGTTCACAAGATACTTCTAAGGTTCTATCATGTCACTTCTCGCTTTCCTCGTCTCCAAGTTATACAAAATCCCTCAAGTCTCTCCTCCTAGGGTTTCCCTTCCATCCTATGCACCATTTGCTTGCCCTCCTCAAGGCCACCTCAAGCCTCTCAATGTCTATTCTGAGGTGTGGTCTCCACAACTGGATACAGTACTCTAAGTGAGGGGGATACGAGAGACCGATACAGCAGCAGTACCACCTCTCTTCCTGCAGCTTATGCCCCTCCCTATGCACCCCAGCATCCCACTAGCCCCACCTATCATGCTCTTTGCAGCAGCCACTTTGAGGTCCTCCGATATTATAATGCCAAGGTCTCTTTCCTGTCTAGTGGTTAATACCTGAGAAGACCACAATAAAGATACCACTGCTTTCTGGTGGCATCACACAGCATCGACATTCGAAAACCATGTTAAAGAGCAGCAATTGTATTCATTTTCAAACTTTTTCTTAAGGCCCCAAGCAGCAGCTTACCTCACTGGACTTCAAAAGTCCACATTTCTTCAGGTATTAATGCCTCTATTTCTTTGGGGAAGAGACTGTATTTCTTTGTCAGAGGAGCCAGCCGTCTGATCCCTTCCCCTTATTGGTCCCTCTATTTGAGCAGGCACCACTCCCACACTATTATGTTTTGTAATATATTTGTTTGGACAGCACAGGGGCATACTGTATTGACAGTAATGGAACCCTTTTTTTTTTTTTAATGCTCCCACCCTGCACATTGGCCAATTCCTCTTTCGGGCCTCTCAGGGACCTTCTCACCTCAGCTACTCCTGATCCCACTGCCCCACAGTGCAACCACCCAGGGTACCCCGATGTATCCTTTCACCGGGCAGGTCCACTGCCTACATAGGGAATGAGCCTTACTGGCCATTCCAATGGTCCTGGGTGCACCTGGAGTGGCTGATGGAGGTCCGGGAGCTCCAGTGGTGAGGATCCAGGAGGCCATCACCCAATCAACCAGTACACCATTTTTCCACTTTTCTCCCATAAGTGTGACATGCAGGATGCAAGACAAACACCAGCGTCTGTCACGCACCTCAGACAGTGGGACCTGGTGCACTGCTGTACCCCCAGCCTCTGCCAGGGGTCAATGGGCACCAGTCCTCTATCCCACCCTCCCCCTGAGAGAAGGTGAGCACTCAGCAGACGTGCAGCCTTCTCCCCCACTGAGCCCTCTGGCCTTCGAGTCCATTCCTGAACCGGTTGTCCATGGCAGTGAATCTTTCCACTCATGTAGGTAGCCGTTTTAATTCTTATTTTTTTTACATTTTAGAGGGCCACATAATTCAAATCAAAGTCACAGCTCAACTAACAATGGCCTTGTTAGTTAAGCCGTGGCTTTGATTTGACTCGTGGCCAGTAAAATATAAAAAATAAGAATTAAAAACCAGCTCTCATTACTATCAGCACAGTGTGCCCCTTTGGTCTCCAAACTAATACAGTACATGACAAAAATACAGGTTACTCACCTGTAACAGGAGTTCTAGGAATGGTATTTGTTTATCCACACTGTCTGGCAGGTTCCTTGCCACTTTAAATCTTGCCGGAAGGTCTTCAAGCTGGCTCCTCCCACCCACCCGGGTGGTAAAACTCTCAGCTCCGCCCCATGACGCCAGATCTAGCCCTCTGGAAACCAGGTTGTGCAGCGAAGCCGGAGGGGCCGGGTGGGTCGTGTGGATGAACAACATATACCACTCCTAGAACTCCTGTTACAGGTGAGTAACCTGTATTTCTAGGGCCATGGATATGTTGTTCATCCACACTGTCTGGCAGACTCCTAGCAGTTCTCCGGGAGGAGGGAGGCAAGGTGTACACCCCCTACTTAGGGAATAATGACTGTAGAACCAAGGCCCCAAAACCAGCATCCCGGCGTGACTCAAGGTCGATGTGGTAGTGGGTAATGAAGGTGTGTGCTGACTTCCAGGTAGCAGCCCTGCAGATTTCCTGGATAGGGATGTCCCTGGAAGCAGCCACCGATGCAGCGGTATGGCGGGTAGAGTGAGCTCTTATCCCTCTGGGAGGCTCCATGTCCGCCAACCTATAGCAGAGATCTATGCAGGAGGTGACCCACCTGCCTACCGTCCGCCTGGCTGCAGGTCTGCCAGGTGCGGCTTCAGCGTAGGTGACAAACAAACTTCAGCCATCCGCTCCTTGTAATAAGCGAGCCCTCTTCTAGGGTCCAAAGTATGGAGCCTATATTCGCCCTCCGAGGTGTGATTGGGGTAGAACACCGGCAGAGTCAACACCTGGTTAAGGTGAAACTCCGACACCAACTTCGGAAGGAATTTCGGGTGGGGGCGCAGGACAACCTTGTCCCTGTGGAAGACCAGATAAGGAGACTCGATGGAAAGCGCCTGGAGCTCTCCCATCCTTCTGGCTGACGTAATAGCCACCAAGAAGGCAGTCTTCCAAGACAGGTGAGAGATGTCACACCTGTGCATCGGTTCGAATGGCTTGCCCATGAGCTTAGCCAGTACCAGCAGTAGATCTCATGGAGGTGGAGGTTCTCACACCGGAGGGGATATGTGATCAAGGCCTTTGAAAAAGCACCCGACCACCTTCTCCTGCACCACCGACTGCTTCCTGGCCTGCACCCGGTAAGCAGAGATGGCTGCCAGGTGCACCTTAAGGGTGTCGACCGAAGCCCAAGCTGAGAAAGGGACCACAGGTAGTCCAGAATGCTTGCCAAGGAGCAGGAGGAAGGGTCCAGGCCCTTACCCTGACACCAAATGGAGAAGCTCTTCCACTTAAAGGCGTAGCATTTTCTGGTCGACTCCTTACAGGAAGCCTCAACAAAATTGAGGACCTCGTCAGAAAGACCCAAGGCCTGGAACTCTAGCAGCTCAGGAACCAGGCCGTCAGGTGCAGGGATTGAAGGTCCGGATGGAATACCTTCCCCTGATTGACTGAGATCAGGTCTGGGTGGGCTGGAAGCAGCCTCGGGAGCCTAGAGCTGAGGCTGAGGAGCTCTGGATGCCAGAACTGGCGGGGCAGGTCTGGGGCTACCAGAATCACCTGCGCCTTTTCCCTCCTCGCCTTGAGAAGCACCTTGTGGATCAAGGGAAATGGGGGAAAGGCATAGAAGAGGCCCGGGGTCCATGGCCTCGAGAAGGCATCCCCCTGCAGCGAGCCCTGCTGAGGCGGGCATGAAACAGTCTCAACCGCTGTTCTCCTGGAGGCAAACAGGTCCACCTGAGGCATGCCCCAGTGGGAGAAGAGATCTTGTACTACCTCCGGGAGGAGAGACCACTCGTGGGACGCAGTTCCTATCCGGCTTAGGGCATCGGCCAGGATGTTGGAGGCTCCTGCCACATGGATGGCAAGGAGATCCACCTCCAGGCTGCGCACGAGGGACCAAATGTGGAGAGCTTCCCTGCACAGAGGCATGGAGCGTGTCCCGCCCTGGCAGTTTAGGTAGTACATGAACGTGGTACTGTCCGTCTGGACCTGGACCACTTGACCCCGTACAAAACGGAGCGAAGGTGGTGAGGGCTAGACGAACCGCTCGAAGCTCCAGCAGGTTGATATGGCATCGGGACTCCCGAGGGGACCAGAGGTCATGTGCTCTGTGCTCCCCCAGATGGGCACCCCAACCCATCAGAGACGCATCGGTCGATAGAGAGACCGTCAGCTCGGAGCGGACAAATGGGATGCCCTTCTGCAGGTGAGCTGGAACGTTCCACATCTCCTGGGTCACTGTCACTGGCTGATCCAAAGGACTGGAGCGCTGTGACCACTGGCTGACCAGTCCCCACTGTAGGGGACGCATGTGCCAACAGGCCCAACGGACCACGCTGGTGCAGGCCACCATGAGGCGCAGGAAGTCCCGGGCAGGGCGCAATTGCCCAACCTGAAATAATTGGGCAAAGGAGGAAAGAACCTTGGTCCTGTCCGCTGGGAGCCGTGTTCTGGCTCACAGAGAGTCGAGTTCTGCCCCCGATGAATTGGATCACCTGCTTCCGACTTGGCCTTGTTGATAAGGAGGCCAACTTGAGAGCAAACCTGGAGGGCCAGATCCCTGGACCGCTCCACCTCCATTCTGGAGGAGGCCGCAATCAGCCAGTCATCCAGGTAGGGGTACACCCGGACCCTTCGGCGCTGCAGGAATGCTGTCACCACTGCCATGCATTTGGTGAAGACCCTGGGAGCTACAGAAAGGCCGAAGGGCATGGCCCGGAACTCGTAGAGGGACCCCTCTGCCCTGAAGCGGAGGAATCTCTGGTGGGACGGACGGATTGGGACGTGAAAGAACGCGTCCTGGAGATCCTGAGAACAGAACCACACGCCTCGTTCCAAGGATGGAATGATCTGAGCCAGAGTGACCATCCTGAAGGTTCAAGACCTTAGGAACCTGTTCAGGTCGTGCAGGTCTAGAATGGGGCACCAGCCCCCCGTCCGTTTCAGGACCAGGAAGTACCTGGACACAAACCCCGGGTCTGGTGGAGGATCCGCCACCTTCCTGATCACCTCCTTTTTGAGGAGCAGGGCAATGTCGGCTCGACGAGCCGACAGTGAGGCTGCGGACCCCGTAGCCCCCCGTGGGGTGACGGTTCGGAAGGGCGGGGCCTGCTCGGACCCCAGAGGCAGACCCTTTCCTACCACCTCCAGCACCCAGCTGTCTGTAGTGATAGTGGACCAGGGGAAAGAAGTGGCGGAGCCATCCCCAGGGGAACCCAGGGGGCAGTGACGAGGCTGGGGGCGACACCCCTCAAGCCGTCACTGGGCAGGCTTGGAGGAAGGACCAGCCGAGGGACCTCCTGGGCCCTTTTCCTCCCTGCTTCCTGTTGGAGGAAGCCGCAGGCTTGGCTTTGGGGTGCCAAGCGCGAGCCTGCTGGCCCTGATGCTGGTGTTGCTGGGCCGGACGTGCCGCAGAGGCAGAAGGTCGAAAGGACTTATGTTGCTGACGACGGCCCTTGTCCTTCTGAGCGGACGTGACCGAGTCCAGGGTAGCGTTGGACTTTTCAATCCTCTGGAGGTGGCCTTCCACTCCAGGGCCGAACAAGTCGGTCCCCAAGAAGGGGACGTCCGCCAATTTGTGCTGGGTATCCGCCGTAAAGGTGGATATCCTCAGCCAGGCTCTGTGGCGCATGGCCACTGCGGCCGCTACTGATCGGGCACAGGAGTCTCCGATGTCTAGAGCCATTTGGAGCTGCTGTTTTGCCACTGCCCTACCCTGATCCCACACCTGCTTGACCGTAGTCTGCAGGTCGGCTGGGAGATGAGGGATCACCTCATCCAGGGAGCCCATGAGGGCGTGGGAGAAGTTCATCATCAGTACGGCCCAGCTGGCCTGACGGAGGCCGAGGGAGGACGCAGCGTACACCTTGCGCCTGGCATAGTCCAGCTTTTTGGACTCCTTGTCGGGGGGCTTATCCACATACCTAGCATTCCTGGAGCGCCGGAAAATGCTGTCGGTGACCAACCCCTCCGCAGAGGGGTGTTCCGAAAAACCAGACAAAGAGCCGGTAGGGACCGCATACTTCCTAGCCATCCTGGCCAAAGGCGCAGGACAGGAAGCCAGCCGCTGCCAAAGCTCCAAGGCTGGGCCAACAATGGCTTCAGCCACCGGAAAGGCCTCCGTGGGAGAATCCCCTCAGTCCAGTATCTCCGTGAGGGGATACTTGGCCCGCTTGGACATGGAATCGAGCTGCATCCTGGTGGACTCAGAGATGAGCGAAGCAGACCCGTGAACGATGATGGGCTCTCGTCCATCGACTGCCCCCAGGAGGACTCCAGGTCAAGGGGCCTGGAAAACAGGGAGTCGTCGTCGTCAGACTCCGAGGAGTCTGCGAAGAGTTGCCTGGGGCCTGAGCCACCCTCCACCTGCCGAGGATGGTCGGGAGTGAGGGTGACCGACAACCAGTTGGGCAGACCCTGACCCGACCGAGAGTCCTTTGGTCGGAGCCCCCAATTTCGGTTGTGGAGGCGGAGGTTCCACCACAATCGGTGGGGCAGCTGGTTTCAGCCGAACAACCGGCCCAGGCTTGGGCACCTCAACCACCGCGAGGGGTTGTTTCGGCCTTTCGGGTGACAGCCACTTAATGGCCGGGGAAAGCGATGGCGTCGTCTTGTTCCCGGATAAAAGGAGCTGCTGCCACATTAAGTCCTCGTAGCGTTGAAGCAATTTGCGCCGAAGCCTCTCCTCTTCCCAGAAGGAAGACGAGGGCGAGGACGGAAGTGGCACAGCCGCCTCGTGTGCCGAGATCTCGATGTCGGCGGACCGGCTGACCGAGACGAGGTCAGGAGACCGAGACCTCTGTGTTTCTGAGGGTGGGTCTGGGAGGGAGCGGGGGACACCCGCTACTCCCTCGGCTCAGGAACCTTGACCAGGGACTCCGGCGCAGGAGGCGCAGGCAAGTCCTCGGTTTCCACCGGGGAAACCGGTGACGAAGGGTTGTCGGTTTCACCAGTTGACAGCCTGTCCAACGGGTCAAGAAAAATCCCGACCACGTCGACGGGCGTCTCGACCGGCAGATTTGACGGGGACACCGTGAAGCCAGCAGCCTTAGCCGCAACCTCGACCGAAGTAGAGTGTCGACTGTCTGGGGAAGGGGACCTCTCCCGCTCCCACGAACATCGGTGGTGGGACTTATCCTTCGAGTCCTTCTTTTTTGACCGAGAAGAGTGTCCCGATGGCCCCTCGCCCTTCGTGGAGATGGACTGGCAAAGCTCTTAAAAGAAGCTGTGTAGGAGGATCCCAGAGAGAGCGGAATAAATGCCGCGACCGAGGAAGATGAGGATGCGGCCTGGGCTGCCTCCTCCTCGACGGCAATCATCTGCTCGAGTTGCTCAGCCGAGCCAGCTGCCACGGACACTGCCCACCGGGCCTCCTTGGACTTCACTGGCAGATAACATTTCTCGGGGTGCCCAAGTTGTAGCCGGGCAGCGTGGTCTTCAAGGACGTTGCCCGAGAAAGACCTGCACAACTCGCAGGCCTGCGGGTCTTGGTCAAGGCCTAGGCAGTAGACGCACGTGGAGTGCGGATCCATCCTGGACATCTTCTGCCCGCATGGGCACTGCCGAAAACCAGGAGTCGATTTGTCCATTGCAGCCAGGAAGGAAGAATTTGACCGAAGTCTTGAAAACTTTAAAGTTATTTTCGGGTGAACCGAAGAGTTAGGATCCAGTCTATACGCAGAGCATTAAGGAGGGAACCTGAGCTTCCAAGCGGTAAGGAAGATCTGGCGTCATGGGCGGAGCTGAGAGTTTTACCACCCAGGTGGGTGGGAGGAGCCAGCTTGAAGACCTTCCAGCAAGATTTAAAGCAACAAGGAACCTGCCAGACAGTGTGGATGAACAACATATCCATGTCCCTAGAAAAATACAGTTACATAAGAACTTACCATAACAGAAGATCTTCGAAGGAATCTCTTTCAGCAGGTCAGACCTAAGGAATGTAACCATCAGGCACGAGGATCACACAGAAGCTTACTTCTGTAGCAGTCTACTAGGGGCCTGCTAGACAGACGCTGGTGTGCTGACGTCATATACCACATAAAGGAATAGGTGGCCCAGCTGCCTCCTCAGTTCGGTCCTGCCGGAGACCGTGTGTGCCCAGCCTACCTTGGGGGAACCCAGGAGAGAGAGAAAGGGTGCCTAGGTCTGTATAAGGTAGGAGCACCAAGGAAACAGAAATAAACCAGTCTGGAACAGAATGATCTCCAAAGGGGGAAGGTGGGAGGGACAGCATGACCTGCTGAAAGAGATTCCCTTGAAGAACTACTGTTATGGTAAGTTCTGACGTAACTGTACTATCATCATCAGGAATATCTTTTTCAGCAGGTCACACTTATAGAACAAGTCCCAAGAGGTGACATCAGAAAGGACCCAAAAGAAAGGCAGACAAAAAAACAAAACTCATGAGAGGAGACCTTGAAGCACCATCAGGCCAAAACCTGCCCGCTTGAGAGAGAGGCAATGTCCAAACTATAATGCTTGGTAAAAGTATGGTCAGAACTCCAAGTGGCAGCCACACAAATATCAGCAGCTGATATATTCCTGAAACAAGCAACTGAAGTGGCCATACCCCTGGTGGAATAGTCCTTGCCACCCCCATGAATTTCCTTACTGTACTTCCTATAACAAAAAGTAATATAGTTGGCTAACCATTTGGACAAGAACTGTTTAGAAACTGGGGAACCCTCTTTCCCAGGTGCAAAAGAAGCAAACAATTGTTTGGACTTTCTGCAGTCTGGGCAGAATAAAAGGGCTTGCCCAAAGGGACATGATATAGGTGATCCACCGCCTTCCTGAGCATAGGTGGCACAGAGTGGGATCTGCGCCAGACCACCTGGGCCGCATCCTCCAAGGCTGGCAGCAAGGGATGAATGACTGGGTGGAGAGTCAGGAATCTCCAGGAAGTCCAACTTGTTCTTTCTGGTGGCATCATCCTCCCCCATCTGGAACCCCATGGCAGACTGGAACTGTTTCATGATGCCATAAAAACTAGGGCCCGGGGGGGGGGGACTGAAGGGCATGGACCTCAGAGCCCCTACTTCAGGATGAAGCCATGAACCTAACAGTGGAATAGGCCTCTTCCTCCAACACCTCCTCCTCCTCTTCAGGGAGGAGGAGGTCAGAGTGATACTCCTCAACAGCGACCAGGTCTGAGACATGGGCCAATATGACAAACGTTGACAATGCCCATGAGGGTGCTGGGCAAACAGACCCTGCAATCGATGCCAGAGGCGTTAACAGCCTGGCAAGCACTGGGGTTAACTGCTGAACCAATGACATGGTGATGGAAGTAAGCAAGGCGTTCAGGTCGATGACGGATTGTTGGATAACCATCTTGACTGGAATCATCAGTGGAGGGGAGCCACCCACCGACGATGGCCCGAGGGCCTGAAGGCAACAAAGCCAGGGGAGACCCAGTCGATGATGACCCCGCTGGAACAGGGTGCAATGAGCTCACCAGAAGGTCTGCTGTCTACGATACACTGGCCACAACTGGAGCAGTGGAGCCCAACAACCACAAAGGGGTGGTGGAGAGCCAGTGGGGCAAGGGCCACTGAACTTGAGGTCGACGCCCGGGAGACAGTTGGAGCCATGGAAGAGACCATCATCAATAGCGGCCTAGGGAACCCAAGGCCAGGGCAGCGAAGGGGGTCACCCCCACAGAGGTCAATGAGGAAATCACAGAGGACTTAGGAATAGCACCCAGGGAGCAGAACCGGTGACCTGAAGGACGGTCCTTGTGGCAGATCATCTTCTCGTGCTTCCTCAGGGGTTTGTTACGGGCTTTGGATGCCTGCAACCCTGAAGAGTGAGCTGGAAAGTAGGATGAAGAGGGCCCAGAGGCCCCCGTTCCAGGGTGGCTAATTTCTGCTCCCTGAGAAAAACTGGCACCGAAGGGTGGTGAGACTGAACTTCTGGCAGAGGAGACAGGCTTCAGGAGAGTGAGAAGACCCCAAACAGCAAACAAAGACGTCATGGTCAATGTCCCTGAAAATCTTTCCGCAGCAACAGAAAAGAGAGGATGACTCAACTATTCTAGACATACAAATAAAGAAAATAAAAGGTAAAAATGAAAAATGGCGATCGACTGAATGACGAGGCTTCCGCAGGAGACCATGCAAGTCAGACAACAGCGGGAAAGAACTGAGGAATGAGTGGGGCCACCTACACCTTTATATGGTATATGACGTCAGCATGCCAATGTTGGGGTGGGGGGCCCCTAGTAGACTGCTACAGGAAAAGGCTTCCATGGGATCCTAGTGCCCGACAGCCAAGTTCCATAGGTGTGACCTACTGAAAGAGATATCCCCAAAGAAGATCATAAGAGTGCAGGGGCAGTGCCTTCTGAAATCGGGGACCAGGAAGGGGATGAGATTGGGAGTCCAGCGCCTCCAACCGAGAAATTACAATCCCTTCCCCTAAGAAATACAGGCAGTAATAAATGAAGAAAATTGGATTTTTTATGTCCGAATGAGGTGAGCTACTGCTGGGGGCTTTAAGTATAGCATTGAAACTCGTGCTTTTTGAATACACAGTACAAGGACTATTATTTTGATCTTTTTTTTTTTTCTCTCTCCTTCCCAGACTCCCCCGGTCAGCCACTCCTTGAGCCACCTAGGCCCACCTGCCATTCCATGCGGTCACCATCCACCACCCCTCAATGCCACAGCCCCTGGATACCTCAACATAACCCTTCATCGGGTGGGCCGTAGATGCAGATATGTATCCCGGGTGGAGTCGGCCTGGACACTTCCGGTCCGGTGACATTTTTGCCCTCCCTCTTCCCTCCTCCCTCAATGGGCGGTCACAATGGCAACCTGAGGTGGGGACATTCAGCGGCGTGTCGAGGCATCATGCCACCGCCAGGTGCCTAAGGCCTGCCCACCCCCTGGGAAAGAAGCATCCAAGGATGTTCTAAACTTCCTCCCTGTTGGTCTCTGCTTTGACACCCGGGCTCGGGCGCAAACCCGGGTCACCAGCATGCCAAGTCAACACCTTCGTCAGTGCCACAGAGCTACCTTTGATCTTTTTAATACTGTTTTCCAGCACTGATGCATTTTAATTTCAATTTTTTTAATTTTCACAGGGCTCATTTTATAAGAGCAATAAAACACAACTGGTGCGAGTTGTGTGATAAATGCACTGCTCAGGTGCTGAACTTACAATGCACTTGTGATGTGCGTTTATTAGAAATTATAACATGAGTAGGGAATGGCTGCATTCGGAGTGGTCAGGGCATAAACTGTGAGACCACTACCACTGGTTAAAACCAAGTGCCGACAATAAGGACATAGAACACGGCGAGCAATGAGACACACCAGGGTGTGGGTAGTTATGTGATAACTGCACACTCAAGCATGTTGTGAGGCATGAGGTATTTATGCTGCGTGCGTGCCTTCAGAATCTGGAACTGCAGTTATCACATAACTTCTTACACCCTGTTGTGCATTACTATGCTTATAAAGTGGGGAACTCAAGAACATCTTTAAAAAAAAAAAGAAATATCACTTTTTTAAAATGAAAAATGAGTATTTCTTTTGTTAGACGTGCACTGGTAAAAAGCAGTCCATCCCCACCTGTCTACCATCTGTCCTTCCACACATTCAGTAGATTAGATATTTGTTTCTCATGGTATGCAGGAATTCAAACTTCTGCAGAAGTCTACTGGTAGAAGGTTTACCTCTCTACATTACACACACACACACACAAAACATGCACTTCAGTATGCACTTCAATAAATACAATGTTTCAGCTATTACAATTTACTGGCGAATGCTTGTTATGTGCAATGCTCCTTTCCGTGGTTTACAGCGCATCTTGGTAATTCAGCTAAAAAGGTCCATTTTGAAAGTAATCGTCTCTCTCTCTAGTTAACCTTACATTGCACTTGTTTATGACATCATAGTGCTCACTATGACAACAGAGTCTGATTTCACAAACAGCAATGTGGGGGGTCAACAGGAAACATAGAATTTGACGGCAGATAAGGACCGCTTGGCCCACCAGTCTGCCCATTTCCTACCTAATGGATAAGCTGCAGATCCTAGTTAACCAGCAGCCTACTTCTTCCTACCCCCACCCCTAGAATTGCCTTATGACTGTCCCATACATGCTTGATTCCACCACTGTTTTGACTCCACAACCTCCTCCGGAAGGCCGTTCCATGCATCCACAACCCTCTCTGTGGAAAAATACTTCCTTAAATTACCTCTGAGCCGCCCCCCCCATCTTCAAATTGTGCCCCCTTGTTCTTGCATACCTCTTTTTTTGAAAGATGCTACCCTCTTGGACTTTGTTGATTCCCTTGAGGTCTTGAAAGTTTCTATCATGTCCCCCTCTCCCTCCTTTCCTCGAGGCTATACATATTAAGCTCCTTAAGTCTCTCTTCATATGTCTTCGGTGCAGACCCTGCACCATTTTAGTTGCCCTCCTCTGGACAGCTTCCATTCTGTCTATGTCTTTGGAGACTGGGTCTCCAGAACTGCACGCAGTACTCAGATGGGGTCTCACCAGCTGTCTGTACAGAGGATAATAACTTCCTGTTTTCTACTGGTGATGCCTCCCTATGTATCCCAGTATCCCCCAGCCCTCCTTGCTGCCCTCTCCATTGCTTGCCCACCTTTAGGTCATCTGATATGACTACCCCCAGGTCCCTTTCCATTTTTGTTGTTGTTAGTATCTCACCCCCCATTGTGTACTCTTCCCCTGGGTTTTTGTTTCCCAGGTGCATTACCTTGCACTTCTCAGCACTGAATCTAAGCTGCCATACATTTGACCATTCCTCTAACCTTGCTAAGTCCCTTCTCATCCTTTCCACCCCATCTTGTGCATCAACTCTGTTGCAGATCTTTGTGTCATCTGCAAAGAGACATACTTTTCCTTCCAGTCCCTCTGTAATTTCGCTTATAAAGACATTGAAGAGGACCGGTCCTAATACTGAACCCTGCGGTACCCCACTAGTAACCCCCTTTCTTCAGAGTGGACTCCATTTACTATTACTCTCTGTGTCCTATTCTCCAGCCAATTCTTTACCCAGGCTGTCATCTTGGGACCCACTCCCAGGCTGGCTAACTTGTATATTAATCTTTTGTGTGGGACTGTGTCAAATGCCTTGCTAAAGTCTAGGTAGGCCATGTCCACAGCCCCTCCCTGATCTACTACTTTGGTCAGCCAGTCAAAGAAATCTATCAGATTTGTCTGGCATGACCTTCCCGCTGTGAATCCATGCTGCCTTGGGTCCTGTGCCCCTCTGGCCTCTAGATACTCGACAATTCTTTCCTTCAGAAGTGATTCCATCATTTTCCCTACCACTGAGGTTAAACTAACAGGTCTGTAGTTTCCTGCTTCTGCCTTGCTCCCATTTTGTGAAGGGGAATCACATCTGCCCTCCTCCAGTCCTCAGGTACCACCCCATCCTCCCGTGATTTGTTAAAGAGGGTAGTCAGTGGTGTCACTAGTTCTACCCTTAGTTCTTTCAGAATTCTGGGATGAATCCCAAAAAACCAAACTTGTATTACTACTAAGAAAATCTTGCTGGGCCTTGCCCCCCCCTGGAGTCTGTGCCCTCATACAACCGAGAATCCACACCCGACATACCAGGGGATCGAAACGTCACCTTCTGCAAGTCCCGCATTGCCGCACAACACAAGGCCAAAGATCCTTTGCTTACCGGGCCACTAGTTGGTACATTGGTCTTCCCAGCAACATCTCATCTTCACTATCGCTTAGCACTTTTAAGACTCGTCTCACTCAACACTGACTGCCTCCAACCTCTGTGACTGTTGTGGCTAAACATATCTTTTGGTTCCATAGCTGAAGATGCCTTTTGGACCCACATCTACTCCTGCACTTTGCCAGCACCCCTTCCTATCTTCACCTCCCTGCTGGCCCATGACAAATGCCACCCAGCTGCACTACCATTCTTATCCACCTTCCACCTCTCCTCTCTGTCCCCACCAAACTACCTCCCTTCTCTCCCATCCACTTAGTCTCCTGATTTCACCCTCCTCCTTTCCCTTTCCTTCCCCAAAGTTTCACATTATTGTTCTTTTTTCATCTACAAGACTATGTGTTGTTGTTTGTTTTGTTTTTTTTTATTTTATTTTATAAACTGTTATCTTTGCTTATGATTGTTTCAATTGTACCAATGACGTGGAACCTTTGTAAAAGAGCCTTGGCTCAAAGGTATTTGTAATCCTAGAACAAATAAATAAAAATAAATAAAAAAATCCCATCAGGCCCCATTGCTTTGTCCACCTTCAGTTTTAAGAGTTCTTTCAGAACCCTTTCTTCTGTAAATGAGCTGGTATCAACTTCTGTATCCAGAGTGTTTCTACTGTTTGTTTTAGGTATCTCCCCCTCTTCCTTTGTAAATACTGAGCAAAAATATTTGTTTAGTATCTCTGCCTTTTCACAGTCACCCTCTGCCCACCGTCCCTCCCCTTTATTAAGCCTCACTATCCCTCCCTTGGTCTTCCTTCGCTCCCTGATGTACCTATAAAAGATTTTACCCCCCCTTCTTAACTGAGTTGGCTATCTTTTCCTCGGTTTGGGCCTTTGCTGTGCTGAAGAGTTGGATACATTTTGAAAGACTCCGTGAAATAAGTATGGTATTATCTGAAAAGTTTAGTGGACCAACAACACTAGCAGGCTACTAGAAAACACTAAAGTTAAAACATAAATAGTGTAAATATATTTATTTTAAGCTTTGTGTTATAGTGGAGTTGCTCTTTCAACCCAGGCATTTCATTTTTTCTGGGCAGGTTAACCAGAAAATATTTCCCTGGTTACTGGTACTGAAAGGATAGGCAGGGGGGTTAATGGCAGGAAAGCTCAAGAAAGTAATGCTGAGTCGCATTTTTTTTTTTAATTGGTGTGTGTGTTCCACAAGGGGATTAGGGAAGAAAAAAGGATAATTCCTTTGTTTTCTTTTAAATGTTCAGGAAGTATCACTGTTAGGGCCTAGCTGACTTTTTTGAAGGGAATGAAGACGGTCACCATGTTTGTAATGGCAGCCAGGAAGTTTTCCAAAAGACACTGATATGTTATTTTGCTGTATCATGATTGCCTGCAATTTTTTTTTTTGTTTTGTTTTTTTTAATATACGGCTGCTGACCAGTCAGGCCACAGTGATCATACCTCTCAACCTTTTGCAACTGAAATGAGGGACACAGACACTCACAATGAAGGACAATGAGGGACACTGCTCCTCAGAATAAGCAGCACAGCCTCAAACATGGGGACATAAGATCAGAACACTGTGTAAATGATTGTGTTTACTTGTGTCGTGTTTAGTTTTTGATTTATCATTTTAGAATATTATGAATGTCTACTTTAAAATCTGAATTTACAACACATTCTCTGTGTGGGTGGTACCTTTTCAATGGGGAACGAATAATGAACACAGCAGTTTTTAGGGGTAAAATGAGGGATACTCCTCACAATCAGGGACAGTCGAGAGATATGACAGTAATTTCTCTAGCCATTTAATAACATATCAATGCCTTTTGTAAAAAGCTCCTGATTGTCACTGCAAACATGGCTGCCACCTATACTCTCACTAAAAAAGTCAGCTTGGCCCTAAAAATGAAACTTCCTCAAAACACCCCATCGTGTTGTATTGCTTACATCTGGTTTTACATTGGGGGTTAGGGGTTGAAATGTAACTACATGCTGGGAGAAGCAAGGGTGATCAGTGCAGTTTGAATTTGGCTTACATCGACAAGGTTCAGTGAAGACTTGTATTGCCACATTACCCAAACAGTACAATTATGACACGGTCCAATAAAGTTTTACACCCTAACAACCTACAGTGAACTACAGGGCTCCAGATAAGATATTTTGGTACTGTACTCCTCAGTCTGAAAGTGAGGTGAGTAAAACCAAATTCAGATGCATGCAAATGTCTGGACGGAGTGGAGTGAGTAGTAGTTCTTAAAAACATTGCAGTTTTTTTTCTAGATTTGATCAGGTGCTAAGGATGCTCCAGATAATGTTGGCAGGTAGGAGTAATTTACTCACCAGATCTAAAATATAGTGAGTAAAATAAAATTGTAATGCATATGAGTGCTGAAAATTTGGAAAAAAACTGCTCCTTCTGAAGCACCAGTTTTGTTATGAAGCACTATTCTAAGGAGCGTGGAGCATTTATAAAATGTTGTGTGAGTACTAGTACTCATCTATAAAAATTTCTGAACAGTATTTCCTAGAATGGGGTGAGTAAAATAGGTCGGTACTCACCTTATCTGGAGCCCTGGTGCACGGTACCCAATTACTATTATCTGTATCTCAAAAGCAGTTTGACTCACTTCAGAAAAGGGAGGGGAGAAAGATATGTTCCACCTCTTCAATGCTATTTTTATCCACTTACTTTTTTTCCTTTCTTTCTGTTTATGCCTTCTTCAGTCTCCAGCTTCCATCTCCCTCAGGAGCATCTATGGCCAAACCAACCCCCTGCATGCCTCTTACCCATAGCTACCATTACTCCCTGTAGCTTTGACTGGGGGGGGGGGTTTACCCCACAGTTTCAGTGCTTCGTCAGAAAAGGCAGGTAGGGTTCAGAGCCTGAATATAAGGGGCAAATCGCTGTGGCAGCTGAGGCCATTTTCACTTTTATTCACTCTACGCCAGGACATTGCACATTCTATGTCATCAATGGTGCATACATACAAAGTGTGTCATGCATCGATATTTGCAATGTTCACTCCCTCCATCCTCCAACAGCACTACCACCTCCAAACTCCCAGGTGGCAGTATGGAGAATTAAACTCTCCCACCCAGGAGTCCCCCTCTGGGACACTCAATCCTCCTCGCTCCAGCTGGCCCCCAATGACTCATGCTTGCTTGCCAACTGAGGTCACTGGTGGTGTCATGAGTGGCAGTACAACTGCTGCACCGGTGGACCAAACATTTAGTGACACTTTTTAAACTGCTGCTTTTAACTGTGTAGAGAATTCTTTGTAGCCATATTGGTCCTTGTATGAAAAGGTGAACAAAGAGAGTGAGGATGGGGAAGTGGTAAAAGGGTACCTGGCCAGAATTCAATCTAGTATGGACACTAACCAGAGGTGGGAGCTCATAAAGCTGGGGATAGTGGAGGCAACCAAAACCTGCTGCAAGGCCCAGAGCAAGAAGGCTAGGGCTAAGAAACTGAGCTGGTTGAGCAAAGAGGTCATGGAAAAGGTAAGGAGGACTGCATTTAGGAAGTACAAGAAAACAGGGAGAGGGGAGAACAGGGAGGAGTACTTGACGGAATCAAAGGAGGTGACAAGGGCAGTAAGGGGAGCCAAGGCATCTATGGAACTCAAGCTGGCACAAAGCATTAAGAAGGGGGAGAAGGACTTCTTTAGGTACATCAAGGAGAAAAGGAGCTGTAAGGACCACATAGTAAGGATTAGGAAGGAGGGGGGTTGGGTGGAAGCAGGGTGTGATAAGGCAGAAGCACTAAATGAGTACTTCTGCTCAGTATTTACTAAAGAGAAGAGGGGGGTGACACCCAAGGGGGGAGAAATGGCAGAAACAGGGGAGGGGTGACAGATGGGGAAATCATGGAGGGCAGAGTTCGGGAGGGTTTGAAGGCACTGAGGGTTGATAAGGCGCCAGGCCCAGATGGCATCCACCCCAGGGTACTGAAGGAGCTGGCAGAGGTCCTTGCAGGACCTTTGGCAGACCTATTTAATGCCTCACTACATTCAGGGTGTGTACCTCAGGACTGGAGGATTGCTCATGTGGTGCCCCTCCACAAGAGTGGCCCCAAGGGTGAACCGGGAAACTACAGACCAGTGAGTCTCGCATCCATCGTTGGTAAGCTAATGGAGACTATCCTGAAGGAGAGGCTGGTGGCCCTCTTACAGGCCAGAGGACTACAGGACAGCAGACAGCATGGCTTCATATGGGGCAGATCCTGCCAAACTAACCTGGTGGAGTTCTATGATTGGATAACTAGGCAACTGGACAGGGGCCATGCAGTGGATGTCCTGTATCTGGACTTCAGTAAGGCATTCGACTTGGTGCCGCATGGAAGGCTGGGAACTAAGTTAGTAGGCACAGGGGCAGGTACAAAGCTGGTGAGATGGGTAGGGAACTGACTTCAGGGAAGGCAACAGAGGGTGGTGGGGAGCTCTCACACCCAAGGGTAGTGACGAGCGATGTTCCACAGGGCTCGGTGTTGGGACCAGTGTTGTTTGGGATATTTATTGCAGACAGATCATTGGATATCAACAGCAAGATCAGCTTGCTGATGATACCAAGGTAGGAATGGTGGTGGATGACCTAGGGGGATGGCAGGGGTTGCAGGATAATCTGGCAAAGCTTGAAACCTGGTCAGACACCTGGCAACTGGGGTTTAATGCCAAAAAGTGCAAGGTGCTGCATTTTGGGATGAAGAACCCAAGGAGGAGTTACCAGCTGGGGAGGAGTGCACCTAGCCCAGACAGAGGAGGAGAAGGATCTGGAGGTGCTCATTACAGGGTCATTGAACAACTTGGCACAATGTAGGAAGGCAGCTGCAAAGGCCAACAAAATGTTGGATTGTACTGCAAGGGTTATATCCTCGAGGGGAGGAAATGATTCTGCCACTGTATAGGTCATTAGTTAGACCGCACCTGGAGTACTGCGTGCAGTACTGGTGCCCGTATCTGAAGAGGGACATTAAGTTACTGGAGGGGGTGCAGCACAGGGTGACAAAGATGATCAAAGGGCTGGGGGACTTATATGAGAGGAGGCTGAGGGAGTTGAACATGTACTCGCTGGAGGAGAGGAGGGACAGAGAGACATGATTAATACCTTTAAGTACATGAAAGGAATAAACAAGACAGGTACAGAGGGGCTGTTCAAAGTAAGGGAGGGGAGGGACACCAGGGGCCATGATATGAGACTGGAGGGAGGAAGGTTCAGGATGGAGATGAGGAGACACTTTTTTTTACAGAGAGGGTGGTGGCTGGGTGGAATGCGTTACCTGCAGAAGTGGTATCCAGTAGAACAGTGGACTGCTTCAAAAGGGGATGGGACAGGACAAGGGGGAGGGTCAATGAAGGGGAAGAGTGGAAGGAAGGGGTAGCTGCAGAATAAGGGGTGCTAGCTGCACATTCCAGCAGACTTGATAGACCTCTAGGCCTTTATCTGCTGGCAAATTTCGTATGTTCGTATGTTTTATTGGACCAACAAGAACTTTATAGAAAACAAGCTTTCAGATTACACAGAGCTCTTCTTTAGGCCATGGCAGTTTCTACAGAACACAAATATTTTGGAAAGAACTAATAAATAAACTTTTACACATGGGTGGAAAGACATACCTTCAGGCACTGTAGGGCACAACTATTTTTAGGCACAGCTTGTAAACTGTGGTACACATTTGCTTTGTTTCGGTTTGGCAATCCTGTTGCATTTATGACTGATAACTGTCTCCAAAGACCTATTGAGAAAGCAAACACCTCAAGTTATAAATTAAGATAAAATATACAGCAAGATTAACATCTACAATTATTCAGATTGTAAGGGAAACACTTATTTAGTTTCAAGAAAACTACATGGATTTAAGATTTGTTGTACCAGGCAGAATCCCTCCGAGATCAGAGTCTCTTTTGCAAGAGCAACCTGGTTAAATAAATGTCAATAAATTTTCTGTTGCCCTATTGGTCCTTGTACAACAAGATGCACAAAATAGGTGATCTGATACTTTTTTATTGTATCAACAGAGATTTACAGAAAATCCTTAAGCTTTCGAACCTACAGAGTTCTTCAGAAGGGAAATGGCAGGTTTCTTAAAAAGGGCTCACTTTAAAACACCCACAGCAATGTCAGAAAAAATATATCCCTAGCCAGACTGGACCCCCTTTTTCACTCCTTCTGCCTCTCTGCCCATCTGCAACCCCCCCCCACACTCATCACTACTGCCTCTACTCCTGCCTCACACTACACTATCTTGAGGTTGGCACGGTTCCCACTGTGCCTCTCATCTTAAAATATTGGTTTTGCTCTCTGATCTTATCTTATCTCTCTCCTTATCTGCCACCTAAAATCTTCAAAAGGCTAACACTCATTTACTCTCCCTCCTTCTCTCACACTAAATCATCCACAGATTGGGCTGCATTTGCCTTAAAATTCTTCAGACTCTGGTTCACCCATCGTCCTATCATCTCTCCTGTTGCTGCTCCTTTGAATCTTTATTTTATTTATGTATTTATTGAAATGCTTCACCAGGAGGGCACATGGAACAACAAGTTGCTCATCTCACGGTGTGACCTGGGGGGAGGGGTTGCATAGCGTTGTGAAGGATGATCAGTTACAATAGTATGCGGGTAGTACAAACAATACAACATTGTAAGATAATTACAATACATGTCCAAAAGCTTACAAAAGAACATATAAATGTACAAAACAGTAATAATGCAACAGAACCATTATAGTGCATGAGTGCACCAGGAGCAGGCTCGAGGTAGTATGCAAGTGCTGTTGGAGTAAAAAGGATGGGGTAGGTTGTGCACATGGGTGACCCAAAAGGGCAGGTGGAGAAGAGAGGGGGAGAGGCAAGAACTGAATATGAGGAAAAGGGGTAGCCAATTCCTGATTCCCCCTTCAGGATGTTGAGAACCCTGCCGGGTGGATCAGGGTAGGAGACTCTCAAAACTCTCCTCCATGACTTCAAATCACACTCCTAGCCAGCTCAGTGGCGCAGGGGCCTGAGAAGCCACATGTCAGTGCTACTAGCCGGCATTCATCGCTTTCAGACAAACTCAGTGTAGATGTTAAATTTCTCAAGGTGGCCTTCAAGCTGTACCACCACTACTTTCTCAATAATCTTCCCCAGAAAGATTTGAGTACTTCCCCCAGTATCTCTGGGTTCCAAAGATGGTTTCTGTTATTTTTTATTTTTTTTATCTTACTTCTATTTATTTCACCCCCTGTAGAGTGGACCCCTAGCGATTTCCGGCCACCGGCACCCGCGTGCCCCAGACCAGGTCTGGCACGCAGATTTAAATGCCCCATACACCTAGAGCCGGCCTTTCATCACTCCACACCCCAGTGAAGGCACCTCTCATGACCGGGGGCGCAGGGCGCAGCCATCAGCTGCCGAGATCACCCCTCTATTTTCCACCTTACTTTTCCCCGGGGGGCCGGACGTGCAATGGCGTCGGAGCACGTCTGTGCCGATGCCCGCCGCACTCCCCCCCCCTTGCTATGCACGCAACTGTAGTGCAGCTGGCCTCCTCCTGTCGCAGCTGCAGCACAATGCGTTGCCCCTCCCCAGAGGAAGGAGAGCAGTCGTGGCATGCTCAATCCTTCCTCTCCGCTGGCAGCCCCCGACAGCCCGAGTCCGTTCCCGAACCTGGGTCACTGGCGTGGCGCGAGATGTGGTGTCCAGTGCCTCAACATTCAGCGCCACCAGGCTGGCCCAAAGATGGTTTCTATAGGAGGAGTCTTACCAGAGTGTTTTTTTAAGAGCTGAAGGAAAATCCCCCTCCATAAAGGAACACCGGACAATGCCAGCAAACACTGCACCCAGAGCCACATGACTATCCACAAACAGCTGCATCGGCCTGAGATCTGAATCACAGAAAGCAGGCCACAGATCCAAGATTACTCCTAACACCACCTCAAAAAAAAAAAAAAACTGCAGAATTTCACTCCAGGGCACCAGAGTGCGTCCTTACCCCTCAACCTACTAAATCAGAACACAAGGCCTTCTACTCCTGTATTAATTAATCTAGGAGTACTTCTAGAGTCATTGGCCCACTAATACATGAAGGAGTTATGCACAGTAGTCCTGAGGGGAATGGCCAGGGTATTCAATAAATACTTCTATTCTGTATAAGTCCCCACTGATAGTTCCAGAATTTCCACAATAAATGAATCAGTTGGCAGCAACCGGAGTAGTACTGTACTGTGTGATCCTGAAACAATGTACAAAAAATTGTTAGCAATGGATGGCAACAAGTCAGCAGGTCCTGATGGTCTCCATCCAAGGCTGTTGAAAGAATTGGTGAGGGAACTGGCACCCATAATGTCTGATACTGGCAATAAATCCTTAAATGAAAGCTGGGTACCATCAGACTGGAGAAGGGTGGTGGACGTCCAGGTATACAAGAAGGGAAACAAATCCATACCCAGAAACTACAGGCCTGTAAGTCTAACATCCATTGTTTGAAAGATAATTGAGACCATTGTAAGGGACGCGACGAACAAACAATTAGTCAACAGTGGTCTGGTAGATGGAAAACAACATGGATTTGCAAAACAAAAACAAAGTTGTAACACTAATGTATTAGTTTTTATGAATTCGTTGGTCAGAATCTGGAAATTGACAAAGCCACAGATGTAATTTTTTTGACATCAAGAAAGCATTTGACACGCTGCCTCATAAGGGGGCCTGTGTCCAAACTAACCAATATGGGGGTTAATCCAACAATTGTTAGGTGGATACATAACTTGCTGACTAACATGAAACAGACAGTAAGGATTAATAGGCAGTTATCAACGGAGGGGGACGTGACCAGTGGGGTCCCTCAGGGCTCAGTGTTGGGCCCACTTTTGTTCAATATTTAGATTCAGGACCTCAGTCTTCAAAGTGGTAACAGACTGTTCAAGTCTGCCGATGACACAAAACTGGGTGAGTTGGTCAACTGTGATTCTGGTGGTTCCAGTATAACCAACAATCTTCAGTACATTGTTGAATGGGCTGATAGAAATTACATGCAGTTCAATATACGAAAGTATGTCATAGTGCATTTTGGAAAAAATAATTTGAAGCAGGACTACCACACACACAGAAGTAGACTCCTTGCAGTAGATAATATAAAAGATCTTGGTGTAGTGGTCAATAACAACCTAAAGAGTAGTAACCATTGTAAAAATGTGGTTAATTGAACAAATCACCTTACTAACTGTGTCAGGAGGTCTTTTTTTAACAAATCAAAATCTGTACTTATGCCACTATACAAATCCTATATAAGACCACATCTTGACTACTGCTTCCAGACTTGGAGCCCTTACCTTAGGAAAGGCATTGAGCTTTTAGAAAGAGTACAGCGTAGGTAGACGAAGTTAATCCTGAGGATTAAGTCCAAATCATATGAAGAAAGATTAAAAAATTAGGGATTATGGTCCCTTGGCCTAAGAAGACCAAGTGGGGATTTGCTGCATCTATAAAAATTATCGGAGGACAGGGAATTAATGATCGAGCTCGGTCTAAAGAACAAGTTCTGTTCCCATGACTTGAGAGAGAATACACAACAGTTCCTGAAATGCACTTCAAGAACTGATCTACCGAAGTACACATATATACCGAGATCGATTAGAATGTGGAACCAACTCCCTGAGGAAATTGTACATACGCCCAATTTCTCTATTTTTAAATTGAGGCTTGACAAGTTTCTACAAGATCGTAACTCTAGTAGCTGTATCCACTGAGTGGTGGGGACAGTTATCATGGGCTTTTGCCTTCTACTGTCCTAAACCCACAATATAAACAGTATAAACTAGACACTGCCAGCCCCTGACAAGGCAACTAGAGATCCCAGCACTAATAAAGGACACTGTCAGGGCTTAAAATTCAGGAGGGGATTGCATGAATCATGCTATTTTTAGCTCCCCCCCCCAAATTCTGGACCCCCCATGTGGGACAATCCTACTTGCACGCGCTCGCAAAGATCAGGAAAAAAGCCACCACTGAAATTAATGGGGCCATTCATTTCAATGCAGGGCTTGAAAATACAGGTTACTCACCGGTAACAGGAGTTCTAGGAATGGTATATGTTGTTCATCCACACTTATTGGCAGGTATCCTTGCCGCTTTAAATCTTGCCGGAAGGTCTTCAAGCTGGCTCCTCCCACCCACCCGGGCGGTAAAACTCTCGGCTCCGCCCCATGACGCCAGATCTGGCCCGCTGGAAGTTCAGGTTGTGCGTCGAAGCCGGGGAGGTCGGGTGGGTCGTGTGGATGAACAACATATACCATTCCTAGAAGTCCTGTTACAGGGGAGTAACTTGTATTTCTAGGGACATGGATATGTTGTTCATCCACACTTATTGGCAGACTCCTAGCAGTTCTCCGGGAGGAGGGAGGCAAGGTGCACACCCCCTACTTAGAGAATAGAAACTGGAGAACCGAGGCCCCAAAACCAGCATCCCGGCGTGTCTCAAGGTCGATGTGGTAGTAATGAAGGTGTGTGCTGACTTCCAGGTAGCAGCCCTGCAGATTTCCTGGATAGGGACGTTCCTGGAAGCAGCCACCGATGCAGCGGTATGGCGGGTAGAATGAGCTCTTATCCCTCTGGGAGGCTCCATGCCCGCCAACCTATAGCAGATATCTATGCAGGAGGTGACCCACCTGCTTATCGTCCGCTTGGCTGCAGGTCTGCCAGGTGCGGCTTCAGCTTCAGCGTAGGTGACAAACAGCTGGCGAATCTCTCCCCGAATTTCAGCCGTGCATTCCTTATGGTAAGCGAGCGCCCTTCTAGGGTCCAGAGTATGGAGCCTATATTCGGCCTCCGAGGTGTGATTGGGGTAGAACACCGGCAGAGTCAACACCTGGTGGGTGAAACTCCGACACCACCTTCGGAAGGAATTTCGGGTGAAGCAGGACAACCTTGTCCCTGTGGAAGACCAGGTAAGGAGACTCGATGGAAAGCGCCTGGAGCTCTCCCATCCTTCTGGCTGATGTAATAGCCACCAAGAAGGTGGTCTTCCATGACAGGTGAGAGAGATCACACCTGTGCATTGGTTCGAATGGCTTGCCCATGACCTTGCCAGTACCAGCAGTAGATCCCACGGAGGTGGAGGTTCTCGCACCGGAGGGGAAATGTGATCAAGGCCTTTGAAAAAGCACCAGACCACCTTCTCCTGCGCCACCGACTGCTTCCCGGCCCATGCCCGGTAAGCAGAGATGGCTGCCAGGTGCACCCTTAGGGTCGTCGACCTAAGCCCTTGCTGAGAAAGGGACCATAAATAGTCCAAGATGCTTGCCAAGGAACAGGAGGAAGGGTCCAGCCCTTGCCTGACACCAAATGGAAAACCTCTTCCATTTGAAGGCATAGCATTTCCTGGTGGAACTCTACAGGACGCCTCAACTACATTGAGGACCTCGTCGGAAAGACCCAAGACCTGGAACTCTAGCCGCTCAGGAACCAGGCCGTCAGGTGCAGGGATTGAAGGTCCGGATGGAACACCTTCCCCTGATTGACTGAAGGCAGGTCCGGGCGAGCTGGAAGCTGCCTCGGGAGCCTGGAGCTGAGGCTGAGGAGATCTGGATACCAGCATTGGCGGGGCCAGTCTGGGGCTACCAGAATCACCTGCGCCTTGTCCCTCCTCGCCTTGAGAAGCACCTTGTGGATCAAGGGAAATAGGGGAAAGGCGTAGAAGAGGCCCGGGTCCACGGCCTCGAGAAGGCATCCCCCTGCAGCAAGCCCTGCTGAGGGATGGGCATGGAACAACCTCAGCCGTGTTCTCCTGGAGGCAAACAGATCCACCTGAGGTGTGCCCCAATGGAGAACAGATCTTGTACTACCTCGGCAGGAGAGACCACTCGTGGGACACAGCCCCTATCTGGCTTAGGGCATCGGCCAGGGTGTTGGAGGCTCCTGCCACATGAATGGCTGGAGATCCACCTCAGGCTCGCACGAGTGACCAAATCGCGGAGAGCTTCCTTGCACAGAGGCATGGGCAGCGTTCCGCCCTGGCGGTTTAGGTAGTACATGGTCGTGGTATTGTCCGTCTGGACCTGAACCACTTGACCTCGTAGAAACGGAGCGAAGGCGGTGAGAGCTAGGCGGACCGCTCGGAGCTCCAGCAGGTTGATATGGCATCGGGACTCCTGCGGGGACCAGAGGCCGTGCACTCTGTGCTCCCCCAGATGGGCACCCCAACCCATCAGAGAAGCGTCGGTCGATAGAGAGACCGACGGCTTGGGGCGGACAAACATGATGCCCTCCTGCAGATGAGCTGGAACGATCCACCACTGGAGAGCGTTCCACATCCCCTGGGTCACCGTCACTAGCTGGTCCAATGGATCGCAGCGTTGAGACCACTGGCTGGCCAACCCCCACTGAAGGGGGCGCATGTTCCAGCGGGCCCAACGGACCACGCTGGTGCAGGCCGCCATGAGACCCAGGAGGCGCAGGAAGTCCCGGGCAGGACGCAATTGCCCAACCAGAAATGATCGGGCAAAGGAGGAAAGAACCTCGGCCCTGTCCGCCGGAAGCCGTGCTCTGGCTCGAAGAGAGTCGAGCTCTGCCTCGATGAAGAGAATCACCTGCTTCGTTCGAGTTCCGACTTGGCCTCGTTGATGAGGAGGCCGACCTGAGAGCAAACCTGGAGGGCCAGATCTCTGGACTGCTCCACCTCGTCTGGAGGGGGCTGCTATCAGCCAATCGTCCAGGTAAGGGTACACCCGGACCCCTCGGCGCCGCAGGAATGCTGTCACCACTGCCATGCATTTGGTGAAGACCCTGGGAGCAAGAGACAGGCCGAAGGGCATGGCAGGGAACTCGAAAAGGGATCCTTCTGCTCGAAAGCGAAGGAATCTCTGGTGAGATGGATGGATAGGGACGTGAACAAACACGTCCTGCAGGTCCAGAGAGCAGAACCACATGCCGCGTTCCAAGGGTGGTATTATCTGAGTCAGAGTGACCATTCTGAAGGTCCGAGACCTTAGGAACTTGTTTAGGTCGTGCAGGTTGAGAATGGGGCGCCAGCCCCCCGTCCGTTTTGGAACCAGGAAGTACCTGGACACAAACCCCGGGTCTGAGGGAGGGTCCGCCACCTCTCTGATCACCTTCCTCTCGAGGAGCAGAGCGATGTCGGCTCAGCAAGCCGACAGTGAGGCTGTGGACCCCGAGGCCCCCCCGGGGTGCGACGGCTCTGAAGGGCGGGGCCTGCTCTAACTCCAGAGGCAGGCCCTTCCCCACCAATTCCAACACCCACCGGTCTGTGGTGATAGCGGACCAGGCGGAAAGAAAGTGGCAAAGCCGTCCCCACATGGGGGGAACCTGGGGTGAGGTGATGAGGTTGGGGGCGGCACCCCTCAACCCATCACTGAGCAGGCTTGGAGGAGGGACCGGCCGAGGGACCACCTGGGCCTTTACCTCCCTGCTTCCTGGAGGAGGAAGCCGTGGGCTTGAGTTTGGGATGCCAAGCGCGAGCCTGCTGGCCCTGACACTGCTGGGCCGGACGTGCCACGGGCACAGACAGACGAAAGGGCTTAGGTTGCGGTCTGCGGCCCTTGTCCCTCTGAGCGGATGAGACCGAGTCCAGAGTAGCATTGGACTTCTCGATCCTCTGGAGGTGACCTTCCACTCCAGGGACGAAGAGGTCGGTCCCCAGGAAGGGGACATCCGCCAACTTGTGCTGGGTATCCGCTGTGAAGGTGGATATCCTCAGCCATGCCCGACGGCACATAGCCACTGCGGCCGCGACTGACCTGGCGCATGAGTCACCAATGTCCAAAGCAGTCTTAAGTTGCTGCTTGGCCACTGCCCCGCCCTGGTCCTGCACCTGCTTAACCGTGGTCTGCAGGTCAGCCGGGAGATGAGGGACTACCTTGTCCAGGGAGCCCAACAGGGCGTGAGAGAAATGTGCCATCAGCACGGCCGAGCTGGCCTGATGAAGGCCAAGGGAGGACGCAGCGTAGACTCTTCGCCCGGCGTAGTCCAACTTCTTGGACTCCTTGTCGGGAGGTTTGTCAACGTCCCTGGCGTTTCCGGCACGCCCGAAGACGCTGTCGGTAACCAACCCCTCAGCTGAGGGGTGTTCCGAGAAACCAGACAGAGAACCGGTAGGGACCGCATACTTCCTTGCCATCCTGGCGGAAGGCGCAGGGCAGGAAGCAGCACGCTGCCAGAGCTCCAAGGCCGGGCCTACAATGGCCTCGGCCACCGGAAAGGCCTCCGTAGGAGAATCCCCCTCGGTCCAATATCTCCGTGAGGGGATACTTGGCCCGCTTGGATACGGGCTCGAGCTGCATCCCGGTGGACTCCGAGATGAGCCTAAGCAAACCCATGAAGGACAAAGGGCTATCGTCCAGTGATTGACCTCCTGAAGACTCCAAGTCGACCCGCCTGGAGAACAGGGAGGAATCGTCGTCGGACTCAGAGGAGTCCGCAAAGAGCTGCCTTGGGCCTGAGCCACCCTCCACCTGCCAAGGGCCATCGGGAGTGAGGGTGACAGACAGCCTATGGGGCAAACCCTGGGCCGACCGAGAACTTTTGGTCGGAGCCCCAAACAACGGCTGTGGAGGCGGAGGTTCCACCGAAATCAGTGGGGCAGCCGGTTTCGGCCGAGCAACAGGCCTGGAAGCTGGCGCCTCGGCTAAGGCGAGGGGTTGCTTCGGCCGCTCCGGTGACAGCCACTTGATAGCCGGGGAAGGCGACGACGTCAGCTTGCTCCCAGACAGAAGAAGCTGTTGAAAAATGAGGTCCTTGTATCATTGATGCAACTTGCGTCGAAGCCTCCCCTCGTCCGAGGAGGAGGACGAGGACGAGCGGCGGCGCCGCTTGCCACGGTGCCGAGACCAAGACCGCCTATGACGGCGGGATGAGCTGGACTGAGAAGAAGTCCGAGACCGAGACCGCGAACCTCGGCTTTTCCGAGGAGGGTATGGAGGTAGGGCGGGGGAAACCCGCTCTCCCCTTGGCTCGGAGGGCTCAACCGTGGACTCCGGAACCGGAGGCACGGGCAAGTCCACGGACACCTCAACCACTGCCGGGGGAACTGGGGAGTGAGCGTTTTCGGCTTCACCGGTCGACAGCCCATCCAACGGGTCGAGAAAAATCTCGACTGTGTCGATGGGAGTCGGGGACACCATGAAGCCAGTGGCCGAAGCCGAAGGATCGACCGAAGTCGATAGTCGACTACTCAGTGAGAGGAACCTCTCCCGCTCCCAAGAGCGTCAACGGAGGGACTTACCTTTGTGGTCCTTCTTCTTGGACCGAGAGGAAGGCCCTGAAGATGTTGATCCCTCTCCCTTAGTGGAGAGGGACAGACAGAGGTCCTTAAAAGAAGCTGAACAGGAGGATCCAAGGGAGAGCGGGATAAAGGCCACGGCCGAGGAAGACGAAGATGCGGCCTGCGCCGCCTCCTCCTCGAGGGCGATCATCTGCTCAAGCTGTTCCCCGAGCCGCCAGCCACGGAAACCGCCAACGGGCCTCCTTGACTTTACCGGAGGATAACGTTTTATGGGTCGCCCAAGTTGTAGACGGGCGGCACGGTCTTCCAGGACGTAGGCCGAAAAAGAAGAGCACAGGTCGCAAGCCTGCGGGTCGTGCCCAAGGCCCAAGCAGTAGACGCACGTGGAGTGCGGATCCGTCCGAGACATCTTCTGCCCGCATGGGCACCTCCGGAAACCGGGAGTCGATTTGTCCATCGCAGCCGCGAGGGAAATAAGTGACCGAAGTCTTGAAAACCTTAAAAGTAATTTCGGGTAAACCGAAGAAATAGGAACCAGTCTTATACGCAGAGCGTTAAGGAGGGAACCTGAGCTTCCAAGCGGTAAGGAAGATCTGGCGTCATGGGGTGGAGCCGAGAGTTTTACCACCTGGGTGGGTGGGAGGAGCCAGCCTGAAGACCTTCCGGCAAGATTTAAAGCGGCAAGGATACCTGCCAATAAGTGTGGATGAACAACATATCCATGTCCCTAGAATACTGCCTTTCCGTACTGGCAGTAGTGTGCCTCCGCAGCATGCGTGTCATGCCTGAAGCAGGGGGAGGACTGTTCAAAAAAAAAAAAAACCTGAAAATATCATATTGTGCGCTGAAGCTGGTGGGGGAGATGCAAGCTGGCAGTCAGTGCATCATGCACTAAGCATGGGAAGAGAAGCTGCCTGCTATGGCTAAGTGCGTGAGCAGGTCATGCACTGAAGGGAGGTCGAGGACCAGAGCCTGAAGATAGTGTGTCGTGCACTGATGGGGGACTGGGAATGTGAGTCTGAAAGCTGGTGAGCTGGCGCATGTTATGCGCTGAAGCAGGCAGCGGGAGGGCACCACAGTTCACTTTGCTTGGTTTTATTTTTTAAAGCCCTTTTATTTCTTAACCTTTTCAACCAGTAAGTTACATCACAGTCACTTATTTGGGGGTCCTGCAGCCACTGAAATTACACTCCCCACGTCTTTTCAGCAGTGCACCTTGAATTATTTAAATCAATTTTGTTTTGGCCTGGGGATTTCACGGATACAGTCCTTCCTCCACTTTAGGCCTTGCACAAATGCCCTTCTTGTCCCAGCACTCAGTATTCAGTTTGCAGTCACAGTCTTTTGCTGCTAGCTGTTAACGTTCTTACCTTTCAATATTTTTTCTGCTGTAGTGGGAAACGAATGTGTGTGCTGACTTCCAGGTGGCATCCCTGCAGATCTCCTGAATAGGGATATCCCTGAAAGCAGCCACCGAGGCAGCAGTACATCTGGTGGAATGAGCCCTGAGCCCTAAGGGCAGGGGTGTGCAAATCCTATTGCCCCATGTCCGGGGTAAGTAAATTTCCTGAAGGATAAGTATAAAAAGAGAGCTAAGTACATTGTAATGAAGAGGGGCAAGTGAAAAGTCAGCTACAGTCATGGCTGGACAAGTCCTAAAAGTCTTGATTTTAACACCCCTCCCTACCAGCCAATCTATAACAAAGGTTGATGCAGGAAGTAATCCAACTTCCAATTATCCTCTTAACTGCCAGTGAGCTAGGTGTGGCTTCAACATACGTTACAAAGAGCTGGCGAGCCTCACCCCGAACTCCAGCCATGAGTGCCACACAACAGGAGAGGGCCTGCTGCAGGTCCAAGAATGGAGCCTACAATTGGCCTCTGAAGATGGGTTGGTAAAGTATACCAGAAGGTTCATCACTTGGTGATGACAGAACTTGAAGACAACTTTTAGGAGGAACTTCGGGTAGTGGCAAGGGGCTACCTTGTTCCTGTGGATGGCAAGATAAGAAGGCTCCACTGAGAGCGACTAAACTCACTAAATCCTGGCTCATGTGTTGGCCACCAAGAGCTATCTTCCATGACAGGTGTGACATATTAAACCTGTGCACAGGCTCAAAAGTCTTGCCCATGAGCACAGCCAGTACCAGCAGTAAGTCCCAAGGTGGTGGTGGCTTACGCAGTGGCAGGGACAAGTGGTAAAGGCCTTTAGAGAACCACCCAAACATGTTCTCCAGTGCCACCATCGGCATACCAGCCTACGCCCAGTAAGCAGAGGTGGCTGCCAGGTGCACCTTACGGGTAGTCGATCACAGTCCCAGCTGGTATAAGTGCCAAAAGGTATTCCAAGATGCAAGCCACAAGGCAGACCAGGGAATCAAGCTTATGGCCCTAACATTAAATGGAAAATGGCTTCCATATGAAGACATCACAATCCTGGTGAGTCAACTCTTTCTGAGAAGCCTCCACAATGTGGAGAACATTCTCAGAGAGACCCAGAGCCTGGAACTCTAGCCACTCAGGAACCAGGCTGTAAGGTGCAGGACCTTCCCCCTGTTGTTGGGTCAATAGATCCGGGCGAAGAGGCAACCATCACGGGAGGGGGGGTCATCTGCTGCTGAGGCTGAAGAGATACTAGAGCCATTAAGGAGCTATGAGGACCATCTGTGCCTTGCCCCTCCATACCTTGACCACTACCTTGTGGATCAGGGGAAAGGGAGGGAGAGAGGACAGGAAGTCTGGGGTCCAAGACCTTATGAAGGCATCTGCCATCAGTATCCCAGACTGTGGGGAGCAGGGACAGAATAGCCTCAGTTTTGCATTCTAGCAGGAGGCAAATGGGTCCACCAGAGAGGTACCACACAGAGAGAACAGGTGGCTTGCCACCTCCTGATGCAGGGACCACTTGTGCACCATCTCACTCAACCGACTGAGAGGGTCTGCCAGCTGACTGTCTACTCCTGAGACATGTAGTGCCAGGAGAGCTGCACCCAGGCTGCGCCCAAGGGTTTAGGTGCAGAGGGCTTCCCAACACAATAGAAGGGAGTGCATTCCGCCCTGCCTCTTCAAGTAGAGCACAGTCATCGTGTTGTCTGTCTGGACCTGCACAGTCTGACCAGAGGAACAAACTCTGTCAGAGTCAGCCGTACTGAACAGAGCTCCAGCAGGCTGATATGGTGATGGACTCCTTGGGTGACCAGAACCCATAGATCCTGTGGTCCCCAAGGTGCTCTCCCCACCCCATCAGAGACATGGTCATGAGAGTGATGGTTGGTTCTGCGTAGACTGGGCAGACTAGGTGGGCCAAGTGGTCCTTATCTGCCATCAAATGCTACGTTTCTATGCGTGAACAAATGGGATTCCTTCCTCCATATCAGGGGTTGAAAATTTTTGGGGGGATGTGTAAGTCCAGGACTTACGTTATAGCTTTAGGATAAGTCCCTTGAAAGGCTCAGTAAGTCACACCTTTTTCTACATAAATTATCGATACTGAAACAAATAATGCCCCCTGGTAGGATGCCCATGTGTTAGCGTGAGAGACAGAGGCAGAGAATGAAAAATAAAATATATGGAGTACTGTCACAGGCTTGCTTCCAGCTCAGAAAATATTAGTGCAGTACTTGAAATACTGCACTAATATTTTCTGTCTGGAAGCAAGCCTCTGACAGTACCAGGGGTGTCGGCAGGCATACGCAGTGTACGCAGCAGAGTACAGTACCAAAAAAATTAGGCAGGGGCAACACATCAGGCAGGGGCAACAAAAAGAGGAAAGCAAGGACACTGTGAGTCACACTGTGTCTGTGTTGCACTGAGACCTTTTGCCTTTGTTGTTCGCTATGGGGCACTGATGCCACCAGCCAAATACACAAACAAGAACAATTTACCAGGCAGGCAGGAAAAAAAAGGAAGGAGGATTACAGGAGGAAACTGATTACTTAAACTCAGACATGGCTAGCAGAAGGGGGGGCAGCAATGGCATGGTATGGCAGCGCATATTTTGGTTTATGTTTACATAATGGGGGGGCAACAGTGCATCAGTTTTGAGTACAAGTTTAAAATTCCTGGCTACACCCCTGGACAGTACTCCATATCATTTTATTTTTCATTCTCTGCATTGTACTGTAATATCTTGAGACAGAATCCTATTGCACTGTCCATAATACATTACTTTCCTTGAATGGAGTAAACCTGCAAAATAAGTATTAGTGAGCAGCTAAAAATGGACAAATAAAATAATATTTTGTGACTGTCACTGGCTTGGACCTGACTTGGCAGGTAGCCTCTGCCCCTTCCCCCAGTCCAAAAGATTCTTCTGTCCAATTTTTAGCTGCTCACTAATCCTTTCTTTTGCAGGTTTATTCTAGTCAAGGAAAATAATATATTGCTGACAATGCACTAGGATTCTGTCTCAAGTACACTACAGTACACTGGCTCAACTGTCTTAATAGCCCACTAGCAGCCCAAGAAAGGAGATATTATATTTGCTGCTGTAGTCAAGCACAGAAAATAAATGTAACAGGCTTAACTAAATTAGTGATCACGCTGTAAGGACCTCTGTCTTTTTTCAGCCCAAGTCTGACCAGCTCAAAAACAAGAGATGTCCCCCTTAAGTTTTGCTGCTGTAAGCGATCAGTTGATTAAAATAAAAAGGTTACGAGTCCTCACGATAAAATAATTATATTGCCCATCGTTTAACAGCTGCAAGATAGTGTCCCACTCTTCAGCTGCAGCCCCAGTTTGAAACAATCACTCCCTGCTTCTAACTTCCAGACAGTCATTCACTACTAAAAATAAAGGTAATATACTGTGCCCCAGTAATTTCCTGACCCCTCAAGGTAATTCACACTATCCCCCATGTAATATTACCTGACCAAACACAGAGGGAGGGGACCCAAGATTACATTTTTTTTCCGCGCTAAGAGCCAGCCACGAATCAGGGAACACATCCGTCCAGTTCAGTAATCAGCTCCAGAGTAACTGTGCGGTACTAAATTCCCCACATGGGTGAAGATCAGCCACAGACCACCTGATCACAGTTTGTTAGACGTGATCTCCCTGTGGCTGATCTCGCAATGTGCCATCGCGACTTAATCTGTGCTGCCGGAATCCAGACCGAAGCCACACAAATCTTGGAAGTTTCCAATGTATGTCAACCCTGCCCCGGGTCCTGAATCAGCCCAAATTTTCTGGACCCCACCTGCATTCTCTGGACCCAATCCCCCTTGTTCCCTGGAGAACGGAGTTTACCAATGAGCGTTCCCCATCCCTGGCGAGTTCCTGAGGATTTGGACTGACGAGAGATAAGCTCGCTGGGGGTTGGGGGGAGCACTACAGAAGACAACTGCGCATGTGCAGCAGCAGCAGCAGAAACTGCACAGCAAGTCTGTCAGACTTTACAGGGCTGTGCAGTTCAAGTCCTGTTGCTGTTTAGATGAGTCCTGGACCTCTGACTTGGGGATTTTTCACCCCCTGCTCCAGATGTTCTGGGATTAGCCACCACTGAATGGCATTCCACATCAACTAGGTCACTGTGACTGGCTTGTCCGGATGTCCTAGGTGTTGGGACCACTGAGAGCCCAACTCCAACTGCACATGCTGCATCTGCAAGCAAGCAAGCCCACTAGACCATGCTGTTGCAAGATGCCATGTACCCCAGCAGCCTCAGGAAGTCCCGAGCAGTGCGCAAATGCCCAGCCTAAAATAATTGGGCAAAGGAGGTAAGATCCGATGCCCAGTCCCCAAGGAGACGAGTCTTGGACAATAGGGAGTCTAGCTCTGCCATGATGAAATGAATCACCTGAAAGGGGATCAGTTCGGTCTTGGCTGGGTTGACCAAGAGGCCCAAGCCTCTGCAGGTCTGGAGGGCCAGGTCACTGGACTGCTCCACTGTCTCTGCACAGACTGCCTAAAAGCTAGGCATCCAGGTAGTGATAAACTCTGACGCCCCTATGCCACAGGAACGCTGCCACCACTGCCATGCACTTGGTGAAAATCAAAAACCAGACACATTTTTTAAATCCCAAAACATACGTCCACCTCGGTCACACTTAAAAATAACAAGCATTTGTCAATGCCGAATGTTTGCTTGCTGGCACTGGTAGTGTAGGAGTTAGAAAGATGCATAATAGGAATGGCAGTGAAGTACTGAACTGAAGCCAACCCCACCACCACCCTGCAGAGACTGACAGGCACTGGGGTGTACCTTTGGGTCATCAGGCATAATGGCCACGCCATTTCTCCACATCCTACCCTGCAGACACCGACAAGTGCCACAGTGTGCCTTGGAGTCTTTGGGCCTTATGCTCACCCCATTCCATAAGAAATATGGTGAGATGGTGCAGTATAGGAGAATGGGATGAACTTTGGGGCCAAATAGTCCAAGGCATACCTCGGTGCCTGTCACTGGCTGCAGGGTGTGGGTGGGGGTGGAATGACAGGAGTATTACAGGCGACAATCCTAAGTCACACCCCTCATGCCTGTCAGTCTCTACAGGGTGGGGCATTATGGTCAGAAACCCTAACGTCTCAAGCATTCGTTGGTATTTTCTCTCCAAATTTTAAACATGGGTCTTTTGTGACCCCCACCTCATGAACAGTGGCAATATCAGTTTGTTAGCGGACAGCTGATTTTGCACGGCGACTACGCCATTTGGCACCACTGGTGCGAAAACACATTTCAAACAGGATGTGAAAAATGACAGCTGTGCTGTTCATGGGGAGGTGTAAAACATGGCAATGTTGAAAATCTGGAGTTAAAATATAAAAAAAACTAGTGAAATCATGAGCATGCATAGAAACTGCGCGACGCACACCTGTAATGTAATTAGTTTGGGGATTTTTAACAGCAGATTGTCAACACAGGCATTTTGGGACCTCTGCTCATGAACAGTGTCACTGTGATTTTCTTAATCTGTCCTGAACACTGATTTCCCACAGCAGCCACGCATTTCTGTGCTGGAAGTGCGAAAACACATTTCGGCCAGGGTGTGAAAAATGACAGCTGTACTGTTCATAAGGAGGTGTTGAAAAATGCCAGTGTTGACAATCTGGACTGAAAATATTACAAATTCGTGAACTTACGAGGGTGCGTGGAAACTGCACAATGCACGCTCGTAACACAGTCATTTTATGGACTTTTGTCACCAAATTTTCAACATAGCTATTTTAAGACGTCTGCTCATGAACAGTGTCACTATGATTTTCTTAATCTGTCCTGAACATCGATTTCGCACACCGACTGTGACATTGTGAGCTACATGCACAGAAACAAATTTTGGGCGAGATGTGAAAAATGATAGCTGTACTGCTCGTAAGGAGATATGGTAAAATGGCAATGTTGAAAATCTGGAGTGAAAATATTAAAAATTCGAGAACTTAAGAGCGTGCATAGGAACTGCACAACGCACGCTCGTAAAACAGTCATTTTTGGGAATTTTTCACCAAATTTTCAACATAGGGTTTTTGGGGGCATACCTCATGAACTGTGACACTGTTGTTTCGTAAATCGGTCCCAAAAGGTGGTTCCGCGCAGTGACCGCAAAATCACCTTGCGGGGCCGAATAACAAAATGACAGTGCCAGAATTCATGAGGTGGGGTCCCAAGAACCCCATGCCGAAAATTTGGCAAAACAATTCCCCAAAATGCTTGAGATATGCATCAAAGTTGAAAAACCTATTTATTCCATTATACAGCTTACTGGCATTTCCTCAGTTCGCGGTTGGCTTTGAAGAAGTACAGAGCGTGTTCCTGGTCACCAAAAGATCGTTGCGGACTCTGGAGGTAAGTATGGGGTGAGGTGGGGCTGTGGGGAGGCAGGGTATGGGTGGGGGGGGGGAGAAGACAATCAACGAGGGACCATTTTTGGTTTTTAGGAAGACGATGCGGTACTTTTGCCATGCTGGGGTGGGCTCCCAGCATGGCAACTGGCACTTTTGTTTTTGGGGGGAAGTGGAGCCAACGGGGGATTGGGCACCCCCATCAGCCATACAGAGGTTTGCCACGCTGGGGTGGGCTCCCAGCATGGCACCCGGAAATGTGTTTTGGGGGGAGCCAGTAGACAGACGTTTGCCACGCTGGGGTGGGCTCCCAGCATGGAACCTGGAAGTGTGTTGGGGGGGCGCTGAGCCAACAGGGGATTCGGCACGCTCGTCACCCATACACTGTACAGGGGAGCGCATGAGCATGCTGGGGTGGGCTCCCAGCGTGCACTTATGTGTTCGTGGGGGGGGGGAGAGAGATGGTCTATGACAAACCGTACAGATACAGTGCCAACGTAGGCAATTTGCATACTGCTGACGATAGTATGCAAATTGTCCGCAGTGTTTTCCTTTCATCTGTACACCACTGCATCTGAACGGCTGTCATAGACAGCTTGGACATTCATTGGCACGGTGCAGCTGTGCCTGCAAAAGGGAGCAGGGCATTGGAAGTAGGGGAGGCACACCTACGAATTCTCATATGGTGGCACTATGTTTCTTGCATATGCGTGCAAACAAACATAAAAACGAAACAAAAACTAAACTCCTGTCTTTCTTTTTTTCTTCCGTAATTGAGGCCTATATGTCTGCTGTCCTCCAGTGCCGATTTTGCGCTCCACAGGCAGTCTGCCTTACACTGCTTCCACTTGTCATCCTTATCAGCACTGTCACACGTCAGTACCAGTGGTATTCTTGCTGCGCACCACAGCAAAGCTTGCTCCCCCCACCATGCGCTATTATAACATGAGCCAAGGCAGAACAAGACACGTAGTAACAAACAAGAGTAAAAGTTAATTTAAAAACAATCTGCCAAAAAATCATGTTGCACAGCAGCAGAAGACAACACGCTATGGGGGAAGTGCTCAGTGCTACTGAACGGGGAGGCAATGGTAACAGGGACCATGAACAACACTGCCCAGTGCAGAAGAGCGACTGCAAAAGCGAACAAAATGCTGGGATGCACAGCGAGGGGGGTTTCGTACAGGTGAAGAGAGGTGATCTTGCCCCTCTACAGGTCACTGGTAAGACTGCACTTGGAGTAGTGTGTGCCAGGAGTGTGTAGGAGGCCATACCTGAAGCGTGATAACAGGCTACTGGAGGGGGTGCAGAGGAGGGCAACAAAGATGATATGTGGAATGGAGGGGACAGACTATGAGAGCAGGCTGGAGACCTGAATATGTACACCCTGGAGGACAGAAGGGATGGGGGGACATGATAGAGACACATTCAAGTATCTGAGGGGAATCGATAAGGATGGGGCAGATGGGGTCTTTAACCTAAGGAGGGGGACGGACACCAGAGGGCACGGGCTAAGAATGGGGGTGGGGAGGAGAATTAGGAGGGAAATGAGGGGACACTATTTCACAGAGAAGGTGGTACCAAAATGGAATGCACTATCAGAATGGGTGGTATCATGTAAATCTGTGTACAGCTTTAAAAGGGCATGGGACAGGGAAGAGTGAGGGTGGGGAGCTGGGGGTTGGCAGTGGGATGACAAAGGGGAGGGGGTGGGGCAGCTGCAAACTAGGGATGCTAGCTGTACACTTGAGTACACTTAAACAGACCAGGTGGTCTGTTTCTGCTGGCACATTAGTATGTTCGTAAAATGTGCAACATTCATACAGTTCAATTCGAGTAACATCAATCAGAAAACAAATTGCCTGTAGCCAGTATGCACATACTAAGACGATGGCACTGGGACTCCCAAGGTGACCCGAACCAATGGGCTCTCTGGGCTCTCAGGAGAGCTCCACACCCCACCAGAGACATGTCTGTCATCAGTGTGACAGATTGCTCCAGGCGGACAAATGGGATTCTTCCTCCAAGTTTTGAGGACACAGCCCCCACTCAATGGTATACAACATCGACTGGGTCACCAGGACCAACTGATCCAGATGGCCTAGGGGCGAAACCACTGATGGGCTAACTCTCACTGGTGGGGATGAATCCATCAGTGAGCCCAACGGACTATGCTGGCAGATGCTGCCATGAACCCCAGTAGTCTCAGGAAACGCCCAGCCGGGCGCAAGCAACAAACTGGAAAAGACTGTACAAAGGACATAAGATCCACTGCCCTACCCAGAAGAATGCAGGCTCTGGCCCAAAGGGTGTCCAGTTCCACCACAATGAACTTTATCACCTGTGTGGGAACTATTTCCAACTTGGCTGGGTTGACCAGGAGGCCCAAGTCTTGAAAGGTCTGAAGGGGCAGAGCCATGGACCACTCCATCGCCTTCTTGGGGGCGCAGGACAGCAGCCAGTTTTCCAGGTACGTATACAGCCTGGTGCCCCTGACCCAAATGAATTGGTTATAAAAGTCTTAAATCGAAATCTTGTCAAGACTATTCTCTGTCTTTGATTTACTAAAACACAGAGATATTGCTCAAACTCATGCTCTCTTTTATTTCTGGCAAGCCACAAAACAGGCCTTAGAGAGCCTACAGGCCTCCAGGTCCCTTTGAACAAAAATATCTCTGACTCTGTTAGTTACTATTGTTTTAATACTATCAAGAAGGTATCTAAAACTATCTGAGATAATATGTAACAAACCATAAGGTTTTATAAGATCCTCAGGCACGCTCATACAAGGGAAGGTTATGTTAGGATGTTTATAGATAATAGCTTCCTCTAAACATAAACAAGGGAGCCTATCCGGGGCCATCTTGAAAAATCTTAATTCAATAATTAATTCGTCTTTGGACACAACAGCACTCAACCGATTTAACTGACCTATCTCTACTCTGACTACGGCCGAATGGGCTCTATTTAGGAGTCACATTATCTTCTTGTAAAATTATTTATTTATTGAATTTTGATGACTGGGTAGGCCCACTGGGCCCCAAAGGTCCCTTTTTCAGGGGTGACCTGGGAAACAGAAACAGTACAATACAATACAATACAGTCAGGTATTACAGGGTAACGAGAAGTAGACATGATACAGAAGGTAACAATAAAGGCAATGTTTCAAGATAATGGCCATAAGTGCAACAATTGAGAGAATTAAGGCATGATTTTGGAGTCAAGTTTGGAGAGAAGAGGAGGGGGATTGGTGTTGGATTTGGGACCGGGGGTGATTATCCTATACCCTCACAATGGCACGAGCTTGCCCCAAGCAAGTGGGACTTGAACCTTGTGCAAATGTTTAACAGCGAGGGGGCCTCCTGTACTAAAGGTGGGAAAGAGAGTTCCACAGCTCAGGGGCTGTGAGAGTGAAGGATTTGCCTCCTGTATGAGTCTTGACTCTGGGGATTGCTAGTAGGGACCGACTCGAGGTCCTGAGCATACAAGGGTTGGGCTCAGGCAAGATTACTCTTGTTAGGATAGGTGGGGTAGCCGGGTTCTGCAATTTATATGCAAGGCAGAGCAGGGGGTACTGTAGACAAGCCTCAAAGGAAGGCCAGTGCAGCCAGGCTAGCAAGATGCATGGGTGGCTTCTTGGGTGACTCAGTGTCATAAACCTCGCCACCTTGTTGTACAGGACCTGAAGCCTGTCAACCTTACCCTTTGACATACCCTGAATTACAGGGGCAGCATACGTTAGTGTAGGAAGGAGGACACTGGAGGCAATTGCTCATCTTGCCTCCAGGATAAGTTAGTTTTTTAGCCTGTACAAGGTGCCGAGTTTGCCGTGGATAGACCTAGTTACCTGGTCTACGTGGGACTTAAAGGTGCGACCTTGGTCAATAGTTAGCCCTAGGTATTTTATGTTGTCTACTACGTCTATTCTTTTTCCAGCAAGGGAAGTAAGTTGTAAGGAATTGGTCCTGTCCTGGCCGAGGGATCTGGGGCCAAACAGCAAGGCTTTTGTTTTTGCTGTGTTGAGGATCATTCTGTTAGATGTGAGTCAGGCCTTGAGTGTATTTAGGTTCCCTTGGAGAAGAGAGCCCGGATCATGTAGAGCAGACATGGACCGGTAGATGACAGTATCATCAGCGTACTGAACAACTGAGCTATCCCCACAGTGACGGTTGAGGTCATTTGTGAAGGGAGAGAACAGGAGGGGGCCAAGACAAGAGCCCTGAGGCACACCCTCCTTGATGGGAAGAGGGGCAGATAGCTCTCCCTTCCAAATGACCCTCTGGGAGTGGCCTGATAGGTAGCTCTTGAACCAGTTTAGGGCCTGGGCATCAAGACCTATGCCTTGAAGCTTTGTAAGAAGAAGGTTATGGTCTACAAGGTCAAACGCCTTGGACAGATCTATAAAGATTGCACCAGTTGACATATCTACGTCCATTGCCCTGAATACTGTGAGATTGATGAGTGCCATATCTGTCCCGTGATTTGCCCGAAAGCGATGCTGTGACGGGGATAGGAGTTGGTGGCACTCAAGGTAGTCTCTCAGTTGCTCGTAAACTAGCCTTTCTTGCAATTTAGCAAGGGTGCACAGCAGGGAGATGGGCCTATAATTGCCAATTTGTTCATGTGAGCCACTCTTGTAAATGGGGACCACACTGGCCACCTTCCACTGGTGCGGAACGTAGCCTTCGAGTACAGACCTGTTGATGATCCAGGTCAGAGATTTGGCAAGGGACTGGGCACCTTCCTTGAGTAACCTTGGGCTGATTCCATCAGGGCCTCCAAAGCCTTTTTGTTTGAGAGCTTTCTGTAGCTTAAGGACCTCACTCACCTTGACTAATCTCAGGTGAAATTGGGGTCTTTTCAGACTAGGGGGTATGTTAGAGGTCTGTTCAGGCACAGATGGTGGTAGCCCTGACTTGTAAGCATCGAGGTTGGTGAAGTGGTGGTTGCCTGCTGAGGCTATAACCAGCAATCACTGACACACTGTCCTTGTACCTAAATTGGTCCTTGTGCCTCCTTGGAATTGCCCTTAAGTAGTTTGTTGATGTGTGACCAAAAAAGCTTGGGGTTCCCCAGGTTGGACCGTTGGAGGTGGGATACATACTCCTTTTTCACAAGTTTGATGGCTAGCTTACATTTATTTCTTAGGGTTTTGTAAGTAACCAGATCGGTAGGGAGAAGGAAGAGCCAGAACTTCTTCCATGCCTTGTCCCTGCTTTTCATCTTGGATTTCACTGAGAGGGAGATCCACTTGTAGCAGCCTCCTTTTTTTCTAAGTTTTTTGAGGGGGGGGGGCAAAGAGGGAGGCCGCTTTGAGGAGTGAGTCTTGGAAGTAGGCCAGAGCCTCATCCAAGGTCGGGAGGAGCCTAAGCGGGCTCCAGTCCAGGTTACTTAGGTAGTCATTAGATTTTGCGGACGTGAAATTGGAGAAATCACGTACAGTGAGTATCCTGGGAGGAGTCTTTGGTGCACTATTCTTCCAAATAAAGAATACAGGGGAGTGGTCACTGATAGCGTTGGCCAATATGCCTGCTTTCAGTATGTTGAGGGGGTTGAATACCAGAGCCAAGTCAAGAGTAGTGTGGTTCCCAGTTTTATAGTTGAGCCTGGTAGGTAGAGAGATAACCTGTTCCAGGTTTGCATCATGGATCATTCCCTTGAGTATTTTGTTGGGGTCAGTAGCCCAGTTCAGGTTGAAGTCCCCATAATTAGGGGTTCATTAGTTAATTCGCTGGCAACCGATTTGGTGATGCTCTCAAGAGCAAGTTGGGAAGACTTAGGGAGGGTTATAGACACTGGTGAGATGGTTAGCATTACCAAGGGTTAGACGGATGAAGATAGACTCCCCTTCCTGGCAATTACCAAGGTAGGGCTTAAGTAGTACCACACTGAGAGAGCCTTTTGTATAGCTTAGAACCCTTCCCCCTCTCTTTGTTGCCCTGTCCTGTCTGAAGGTTTTGTACCCAAGGATCATGATTTTGTGGTCTTGGATACATAGACAGTGTCGGCAGATAAGGGCCTATGGCCCACCTAGTCTGCCCATTTGAGCTTGTAAGTTCAGTTTATGTTTTCCTAGAAGTCTGTTGCCCCTTACCCCTGACCTCCAGAATTCCTTTATGTCTATCCCATGCATTCTTAAATCCCGTGATTGTTTCAGCCCCCACCACTTCCTCTGGCAGGGTGTTCCACTTGTCCACCACCCATTCTGTGAAGAAATTCTTCCTCATGTTTCCTTTGAATCGTCCTCCCTCCAACTTCATCCCATGCCCTCTAGTCCTGGAACATCTTTTTCGCTTAAAAATAGTGTATTCCTGCACCCTGTTCCTCCCTGTGAGATACTTGTATCTCTCTCTCTCTCTCCTCTCCTCCAGGGAGTACATGTTCAGTTCCTTCAACCTGTCTTCATAGGACCCGTGATGCAATCCATGCATCATCTTTGTTGCCCTCCTCTGAACCTTCTCTACCCTGTCTATGTCCTTACGTAGGTATGGTCTCCAGAACTGCACGCTGTACCCAGGTGGGGCCTCACTAGTGTCTTGTATGGCGGAATTATGACTCCCTTTTCCTGCTGGTGATGCCCTGCCTATACATCCCAGCATCCTATTTTCTTTACCTGCTGCCTTGTCACACTGTTTCCCTACCTTGAGATCATCAGAGATGATAACCCCAAGATCCCTTTCCTGCTCGGTGCATGCTATATCCTCACCCCCCAACTGATATACTGTGCCAGGGTTTTTGTGCCCCATATGCATTATCTTGCACTTCTTTGCATTGAATTTCAAACTGCCAAACCCCTGACCATTCTTCAGGTTTCTGCAGGTCCCTTCTCATTCTGTCTACACCCTCTGGTGTGTCTACTCTGTTACAGAGCTTTGTGTCATCAGCAAACAGTGAAATTCTGCCTTCTAGGTCCTGTGCAATGTCACTGATGAAGATTTTGAATAGGACCAGTCCCAGCACTGATCCCTGTGGTACCCCACTGGTCACTCTTCCCTCTGTGGAGTGACAGCCATTTACCACCACCCTCTGTGTCCTGCCACCCAGCCAGTTACCTACCCACCACACTACTGTCCTGCCCACACCTATTCCCCAGTTTGTATAATAGTCTTCTATGTGGCACAGTGTCAAAGACCTTGCTGAAGTCCAGATAGGCCATGTCCACTGCCCTCCCTGATCCACCTCACTAGTCACCCAGTCAAAAATTCAATGAGGTTGGTCTGACATGACCTCCCCTGGTGAAACCATGCTGCCTTGGGTCCTGTAGTCCATTGACAACCAGATGTTCCACCAATCTCTCCTTCAGTAGTGCTTCCATGATCTTCCCCACTACCGAGGTGAGGCTGACTGGTCTGTAGTTCCCTGCTTCTCTTTGTTCCCGCTTTTGTATAAGGGGACTACATCTGCTATCCTCCAGTCTTTGGTACCTCCTGTTTCCAGTGATCGGCTAAACAGGATAGCCAGAGGTTCAGCCACCACATCTCTTAGTTCTTTAAGGACCTGGGTGCACCCCATCTGGCTCCATTGCTTTATCAACTCTTATTACTTCCAGTTCCTTCAGGAGCCTTTCGTGTAAAGGGACTTGTGTCCATTTCTGCACCATTCTCACCCCTTGTACTCCTTCAGACCCATTACCCTCCTCTTCCTCAGTAAAGACTGAGCAGAAATACCTGTTCAATATGTCAGCTTTACTGTTGTCATCCTCCACGCCCTATCCTCCCACTTCAGTCTCACTATCCCTCCCTTGACTTTCTTTTTCACTTATGTACCTGTAAAGGTTTTGTCCCCTCACCCACTGATTTTGCAATGTGTTTTCTGTCTGAGCTTTGGCTTCCTTACTGATCTCCCTGCCTTCCTTTGCTTCTCCTGGTACTTCTCCCTATCCCTTCTGCCTGTGTCTTTTGTATTGCCTGAATGCAATCTTTTGGCTTTCACTTTCTTTGCTACCTCTTGGAAACCATAATGGTCTCCTCTTCCTTTTCCTTTTGCTAACTTGCTTAATGCATAATTCTGTTGTTCTTGTAATCCCCATTTTAAATACTGCCCACTGTTCCTCAACCCTGATTCCTGTCCCATTCCCTAATGCCTCTTTCAAGTATCTCCCATTTTCCCAAACTCTGCCCCCTAAAATCCAGGATACGTGTTTTTGTGTGGTTTGGTTCTGCTCTTTCTGTGATTTCAAACCACAATGACTGGTGGTCACTGTTCCCCAGGTGCTCCCCCACTGTTACTCCCGTCACACTGTCCCTGTTTGTGAGCACAAGGTCCAGTATTGCCTTCTGCCGAGTTGGTTCCATGACCAGTTGCTTCAGGAAGGCACCCTGAAGGAGTCCAGGATAAATCTGCTCTAGTTGATGCTGCTGCTGGGATGCTCCAGTCCACGCCTGGAATACCGAGTCTCCAACCAGTACTACTCACTCTTGTCTGCCATCCTTGGATGGCTAGTATCAGCTCCTATCTGTTTCTTCCTCCTGGGCTGGTGGTCTATAGACCACACCTGTGTGGATGGCTGTTCCCATTTTCCTTTCCAGCTTAACCCACAGTATCTCTCCCCATTTTGTTCCTCCTGGATCTCTGTGGCCCTTATGTCATTTTCACATACAGTGCACACCTCCTCCCTTCCTGCCTGCTCTGTCTCTTCTGAATATGTTGTAGCCAGGTATGGCCATCTCCCAGTCATGGTTATCATTACACAGGTTTCAGTGATGGCCACAATGTCCAGGTCTGACTGCACCATGACAGCCTCCAGATCTTCCATCTTGTTGCTAAGGCTTCTGGCATTTGCACACATGGCTTTCCATGATTTGACCTCCCTAGACTGTTTCATTGTTCTACTCCAGCCCCTTCCTTGGTTGTCCTTTATCCCTGGTTCTCCTTGCTGTCTGTCCTTCTGCTGAATTTTGACCCTTTTCTGCCTATTCACCTCTTGGGCACTAATCTCCATCTTTTGCACACTGCTTTGCAGAGATAGCCACTCCTCTGGTTCACTGGTTCCACTGCTAGCTGTGGGGGGTGAGCAAGTAGGTACCCTCCTTGCTGGCCTGCCACCCCTTTACTAGTTTAAATGCTTGTCAATGTAGCATTTAAACTTATCATTGAGTGCTTGATTCCCTCCAGGATGGATGCAGGTCAGGCTTGAACAAACCTCCATCCCTCCAGGTGGGTCCCCAGTCACCAATGAACCAAACCTTCCTCACAGCACCAGTTCTTCAACCATGAGTTAAAGTTCCTGGTGCATGCACTTATGCTCTCCCTTGCTCTCTGAGGTAGTACTTGAGAAAGTGACAGAAGTAGCTACTTGCTTGAGACCCTCCCCAATTTCCTAAACTCTTCCTGAACTTCCTTTGGCTCCCTATTTGCCAGGTCATTAGTACCTAGGTGGATAATGACATCCAGCTCACCCTCCTGTCTTGCCTTTCAGTGATCCCCAGGATCTTCCTTCCATCCCTCCATGCCGTGGCACCTGGTAGGCACCTCACCTCCCTATCCTCCCCCTCCTGTGTTCCTAGCTGGATCCCTCTTATGATGGAGTCCACAACCAGGATTCGCTTCCTCCTCCTCCTCTGGGGTCCACTGCTTTCCCCGCTGAGGTCACCTCCTTGGCTAACCTCCACATCCTTTCCTTCCACTTCTCGGGGTACCTCTATTTGGTTGTCCTCTTTTGCCAGTGTGGCATATGGAGTTCTTGAGTGGAACAGGATCTGGGATGTGCCTCTGTCTGACCGCTCTAACCCTCCCTGAGCCCACTGTCATCCAAGTGCTCCTCGTTCTCGGCATCCTTTGAGGCAGTTGCATTGGACTGGGTGGTCTCTGGATAGGGGTGATGGTACTCCTGACCCAGTTTACTTCCACTCTGAGTCTGGCTACCTCATCCCGCAGTCCAGAGAGATGCATGCAGATAGGGCAGCACCTCAGTGTCCAGAAGGTCTGCCTGAATATGGCTGCCCCACAGCCACTGCATTGCACCACTCCCCACATTATACTGCAATTTCACTACTTGTCTGCTACTGAAGCTCTCCTAGTTCCCTTTTTATTAATTTACTGTCCTAAAAATCCTGCCACTGATCCTCAGATAATTTTCTTAAAAAAAGAAAAAAAAAGAAACCAATAAATAAATAAATAAGTCAAAACACTTGTGCTGAGGGTGGGCTTCTTCCCCCTTATGCCCCTCCTACTTCACACCCCTTATTATACCCCGGATGTGGGCCTTAAACCAGGTCTCCGAGATAGCAAAGGACATCTGGCTTGTAGAGGTCTAGCCAGGCCTGGACCTCGTGAATTTTAGGTCTAAGGCTGCATGCATTCATGTGCACTATCCTTAAGCCTTTCGATGATGCCCAGTGAGGTTCCTGTGGGTTGGAGATAAGGGTATTGGCTAATAGGGGCCCCAGGTTAGGCTGAACATCTCCTGCATGGAGCAGTAGAAGAGCAAGCAGTCGTACTAACACTTGCCTGACTGAAGGTTTTGAGAGGCTGCGGAGCCTCTTGCAAGCTTCGTGGAGCAACACGTAGTAGGTGCACGCTTTATCAACTCGTTTGCTATGAAGAAATCATTCTTTGTTGTGGGAGAGGTCCAGTAGTAAAGACCACAAGACTTGGGGTTGTTGAGATTTTTCCTCGTGGGGTTGAGGAGTCCATGCCCTATGCACATGTTCACCCACTGGAGGGACAGTATGTATAGGAGGGCCAGGAGTACGCCCCTATTTAGGAGAGAGGTGGGTGGGTTACTGGTCCATCGTGACTTAAGGCAAGGGGTGCCATGGTTGGAGGAAAAGTTCTCCATGGTCATATTGGAAGACCAGTTTATCTTCTGGTAGAAAACGGTTTATTAAGTTGGAAATTAAGGGTGGGTGCCTGCAGGAGAATACCCCTGTATTGCATTAGGGGCTGTTTTCTCAGGCCATCAGCCTTGTCCCAGTGGGAGACTAGGGGAACTGACTGCAGTTAACATAGCCAATCGGGTATAGTTTTAGAAGTGTAAAGTGGGACCTAGCAGCAACAGTACCTAGCATATAGACCTGTCTTAAAATCACAATGCAACAATTTTGAAGTACTTCAGGATATTTGAATGGCAAGCCAGGTCGATATACTACACAGTTTTAAAATATGCAGGTCAAACAGAATCATAGTAGTACCCGTGCTCTAGTAAAGAGACTCTACATGTTAAAGTTCAGGCTATCACTTAATTCTAGCTTACCTAGCTTACATTCCAGTCTTAAAACCACAATGCAACAATATAGAAGCACTTCAGACTACTTGAATGGCTAGCACAGGTCGATCTACTACACAATTTTAAAATATGCAGGTTGGACAGAATCTCAGTAGTGCCTGTACTCCAGTGAAGAGGCTCTACCAGTTAAAGTTCAGGCTATCATTTACGTTGTCTAATACTGAGTAGAGACACAAGCAATATTCTAAGAGTAACACAAGGCAGAACAGTGTATGAAAGGAAAAAAACAAAAGTAAAGGAACAATTCCTTAATCAGACCTAGCTGTGCCTTTGCACGCTATGCAAGCAACAAACTCCAGGAAGAAAAGTTGAGACTTTAGGGGCTGGCTTTTTGGGCCGACAGGATTGGTAGACAGTTGGTGATTGGGCTTGAGGGCGTGGTCTCAGCCCATTTAAGGGGAGGAGGGAACGGGGCAGGTGGATGGGAAGAAAAATGCACACAAGTTCCCCCCTCCAATTTCAAACTTTAAAAATGCACACCCAGTTCGCCCCTCCGATGTCAAACTCAGCTGTTTTGCTGGAGTGAGAGGGTAAGTCCACCAAATAAAGCAGTAAAGTCACTAAAGTAAGAGTTCAATTCCTTGGTGAGATGATCGAGTCCAGGCACCTGCAGAGAAGCAGGGGAAGGTCAAATCTTGGCGCAGCGTTTGATTCTGTCGGGACTCCTGCGGTGGTCTAGAATCCAGGGTCCCTTTAAGGTCTCCTCCCCATACTTCAGCACCGTACAATAACTGACTTTTAATTTTTGCATGTGCAGCCATTAGATTTCCTTCTATAGATTTTCCTCCATATTTATGGGAAAAGGACAGCATTATTGGAAGAAAGCTATCAGCCTTGGATTTTGCAGTTTTCAGATGAGCTCCCCACGCACGTCCCATTATGGCTAACTGTAAGCCCTAAATAAAATTCCTTTACAACTTCAAGCTTATGGTTGTTCATATAGTAGCCATATATTTTTTTATTATCCTAAAAACAACAACCTTGGTTTTGTCATAATTAACTTGTAAATCAGCTTTCTTACATTCTAAATATAATTTGTCAATACTCCCACACATGCCCAGGTGACTAACTGAAAGCAGTGCAACATCATCTGCATAAGCTAAATATGATATTGCTTTAGCACCAATTTTTGGTAAATGAAAATCAGGATTGTACATTTCTCCCAACACTGTAGTCAAATATAGATTAAATAATAACGGGGCCAATGTACATCCTTGTTTCACCCCTATATTATTTTTTAAACCAGGCACTCAGTTCTCCAGAGTCGCCATATCCAACACTAGTGTGATTATCTTGATGCATAAGTCTGATCATTTCTAACGACAACAGTTCAATATCCAGTTCTTGTAATCTACCCCATAAAAGCTTTCTGTTAACCTTATCAAATGCTGCCTTGAGATCTATAAAGGTACAAAACAGCTTTTGATTTTTTAACTGCTTTATACTTATGAATTAGATGTGCCATGATTAAGCATTGATCAATTGGTGAGTGATCTTTTCGAAATCCTGCCTGTGCTTCATCTACTATATTTATTGGCCTATGCCCAATTTATTAATCTGTTATTAAGGATTCTAGTAAAGACCTTCCCCAAGGTGTCCAAAAGGCTGATAGGCCTGTAACACCCAGGGTCCTTCCTGTCGCCCTTCTTAAATACTGGTACAGTGATATTCAATTTCCAGCTTTTGGGTATGTCTCCTGTTCTCCAAATGTAATTATAAAGATTATGCAAGAAAAGGATCCAAAAATATTTGGTTCTTATTATTATATCGTGTGATACCCCATCAGTGCCTGGTGCTTTTCTTTTACTGAAAGAGTCTAAAGCCACCACCAATTCAAAAAGTGTAAGCTCTGTGTCAGGGACAAACTCTCTCCCTATGGTCCGATGTTCTTCCACACTGGATAAATATTCCGGGTCATCCCTATAAAATAATTGCTTAAAATGGTTGACCCATGTTCCTGGCTTAATATAAGTCTCTATTCAGGTGTGGTATTTTGTTCCAAAACTTACAATGCTCCAGAAAGTTTTATTGTCTTTAGAAAGGACTGCCTTTTGAAGGTCTGCCCATAATTCCCAGATGAACTTCTACTTATTCCTAATGAAACCCCCCTATATTCCTTCCTTGCCTTATTCATTAACTTATTATTGTTCCTGTCTGGTTTTGTTTCAATAATCTGAACTTTTTATCTAACAATCTTCTTGCTTTTTTGCATTCAATATTATACCAAGTAGGACTTTCTCTGGCCTTTACTGAAATAGCTTTAGAAATTATATAGGCAACAGTGCTTAAAATGGAATTAAATTCAGAAATCTTTAAAGGACCAGGAGGCTGTTCTGCCAAAGACAGCAGACATGACAATATCCCTTTGCTCTCAAGTAGGGCCACAAAAGTTTGGCCCTTTATTGCCCTCCATTCAACACCCCTTCTTCTTAGTTCAACAGAAAGGACCCTGCCACCCTCATCTGGAATAAAGTCTTCCAATCGTATTTTTAGTTCCAAGGCCCTATGTTGGCTTTCAGGTCTAGAAACCAAGACAGACAGTTGTTAATCTGATGTCAATTAAACCAAATGTAATCAATTATAGAGGATCAATTACCATCCAAAAATGAACATTCCCCATTAAAGTCAGATGGGGAATCTTCCGTTCAACAGCAGCAAATTCCTTTTACACAGTTTTATGTAAATCTGTACCTTTTTTACTACTAATTTTGTCTCTGGACTTCCTTGTAAATTTTAATCTTGTATGAGTATAGACAGTAAAAGCCTCAGCCATGTCATCTGAACAACCTTGCAGATCTCCAAGCCTTGCATTAAAATCACCCATTAAAACTATATTTCCCTCCAGGCAGTCTGTTTGAATATTATCAATCAGTTCTCCTAATGTATTTAAATAATTAATATTCCCATTATTGCCACTAGCTGGGTGAGAATAAACATTAATTATGTACCAAGTATTTTTTATTCTTTCCTATTATTTTCACTGCAAGTAAACTACAACTGGAAGTGCTAACTTTTTCAGTTATGATATTATTAGTTTGATAAATATTGCTAAACCCCCAAGAACTCTTCCAAATTGATTAGTTTTCTTTACTTTCTTACAGTATGAGATATATCCACTTAAAAATGGATTGCCCAACGCCCACGTTTCCCGAATACCAATAATGTGGAATTGGTTCAAATAACTATTTGTTTCAGGGTCCCAATTTTTTCCCCCAATCCAGAAGAATTCCAAGACAGAATTTTAATTGAGTCCTTATTTTGGGGTGAAAATTCTGCTATTCCCCTGTTTGTAAAATTACGTATGACCTCTTCTATAGTGTTTCATCCCCGTAGTCCCTCCCCCTGAATGAATATGATGTCATTGCTCCAAAGAGGCAAGGATTTCAAACTTATTAGATGTTTCAACCAAAGTTTCCCACTTTTTGGAATTCATCTGGACATCACTCTGTTTACAGGTAGAAAATGCTTCTTCATCTTCAATACAAAAATGAATTCCGTGTTCATCCAAAATACTTTGTTTCCTCAGTAGTTCCCCAACAATAAAATCTTGCTTAACATAAAGCAGAACTCTGCCCATCGGGCTCCTGCCTAAACGTCTTTCTTACATGATAGCTGCAGACTTGTGAACCCAAACATGCACTGAGGAAGTCAATCAATTTACCCATTAAATTGAATTTAGTCTCATTTAATAATTGCTTCACTCCAAAAATAGAAACTGCGGTTTCAAGTTGGCTTACTCTGGTTGTTTTTATTTACGAAAAATTCAGGGAAAAGATCCATCAGCGTGGTAACTTCCCCAACCACGATACCCATGCCCTCTAAACTTATAGCTTTTTGGACTATGGCATTCAAAATATAGAATTGATCAGTTACTAGCAGAACCAATTCAGTTCCATTTATTGGCCTGATGATTCTAATCAAATATTTCACAATTCTGCTGCCATCCAACATAGAAAATAGTAAAGCAGTTAAAGATTCCAACAGTTTTTCATTTTTCATTTGGTAAACAAGTTGCCCTAAAAAGAGGTAAAACAAAATCAGAGCCTAATGTTTTTACTAAAAAAGAATTTAAATGATCATTCTGACAAGTCATTTTAACATTGCTTTTGGAACACCCGCTGCTAACTGATTCTGCAAACCCCTCCCCCCAATCAATTTGGTCCCGAGCAGGGAAAATGGAAGTAGAGGATGGAAGGTAGTCCTGCTAAAAGCCAGGAGCTCGGGCAATAAAATGCCTGAGCTCCAGGCGATGCTAACTGAGGGAGAGGTGGACGTGGCAGCAGTCACTGAGACCTGGGCCACCGCAGGGCACGACCGGGACCCGAACCTGGAGGGTTACACCATGTTCAGGAAGGACGGGGGGAGGGAAGAGGAGGACGGGTAGCAATAATAGTCAAAAACTGTATTGCCATAGGAGGAGTGGAGGAGGAGGAGGGAACTGTGGAGACGATTTGGGTCACCTTGATAACAAGGGGGGGAGCAAGAGAACAAAAATCGGAGTGGTGTACAGACCCCCTGCACTGGCGGAGGAACTGGAGGAGAGTCTGCTGGCAGATGTTGGGAGACACTGCAGATTGGGCAGGGGAAGGGTGGTGGTGTTGGGGGACTTAAACATGCCAGGAACAGACTGGGAGACTACAACATCCTCAGTGGCCAGGGAACAGAGGTTGTTGGATGTCTTTTAGAACGCGTTCCTAACTCAGCAGGTGGGGGAACCGACCAGGGAGGCGCAGATACTGGATGTGGTCCTGGCAGACAGTGACCAGATTGGGGGCCTGGAGGTAAGGGACCCATTGGTGGGGAGCGACCATGCCACGGTCTGGTTCTGCCTGAACCTAGGGGGGTACAAGACTGCACAAAGACTGAGGTAACTAACTTAAGGGGGCGGATTTCAAGAAAATGGGAAGGATCCTTAATTTTTTTTTTTTTTATTTATCAAGTCTAGGATTATAAATACCTTTGAGCCAAGGCTCTTTTATTCATTTACAAAGGTTCCACGTCAGAGAAAAACAAATTATGGGGAACATCAAGACAGACATTACAGCAATGTGGACATTGCAAACAGATTACAGATTAATACAATTCAAGGGTAACATTGTAAGCAAGGCAGCCAGCGGCATTTGTCAGAGAAAACAGACAAGAGATAAGAAGTGCCAGAGTCATAGGGAGAGGGAAGGGGGGGGGAGAGAAGGAATGTAGGTAGGGTGGGAAGAGGGTGAATAGTGCAGCACTAAGTATACCAAGATGTGAGGGTAGAATCCAGTGGGGGAGGGACCACTAGAGCAGGTAGGGAAGTGGAGAAACAAGGTTAAGCTGGGCAGTCACAGGAGCTGTTGGTAGTGAGACAGTCCCGGAGCCTAGTTTTAAACATACCAATTGTCGGGGCTGAGGCCATTGAACCAGGAGTACTTGGATGGGATTGGGCCAGACAGACACTGACAGTAGGTGGGAAATCATCAGGAGGGGGCGTGCAGGATACTACCAGCACCTGCGCAAGAGTAAGACGAAAATGCGGTAGGGCCGGAAAACCCTGCTGGTGAAGGGAAAGAAGGCGGCCTATAAGCAATTCAAGTGCTCAAGGAGTGAAAGGGATCGAGGGGAGTACGAGCTGATGGCCAGAAGCGCCACTAGGGTGGTGAGGACTGCTAAGGCAAGGAAGGAGCAGAACCTGGCCAGGGAAATTAGGAGGGAGCAAGGGGTTCTTCAGATACACTGGGGAAAACAAAGAGTGAAGGGGAAGATTAGCAGGATTAAAACAGGGGAGGGATGGGCACAAGACCCAGGGGAGCAGGCTGAGGTACTAAATGAGTACTTCACCTCAGTTTTCACAAAGGAAAAAAGGGGGCTGTACCATACATGGGAGGAGATGGTGAAACTGAGGAGGGGGGACCCTTACTGATCGGCAGGTCTGGGGGGCATCACTGGCAGGTGGGGAAGGCAAAACAGAGGGACGAGGTAGCGGAGGTGGAAATCATGGCAGAGAGAGTGAGGGAAGCCCTCAGGTCCCTTAAGACAGAGAAAGCACCAGGGACGGATAAATTACATCCCAAAGTGCTGAAGGAACCAGCGGATGTCCTGGCAAAACCCCTGGCAGAGCTCTTCAGCACCTCTCTGAGGACAGGGTGGATGCCCCAGGACTGGAAGTTGGTGCATATAGTGCCTATCCACAAGGGAGGAGCAAGGAGGTGGCAGGGAACTACAGGCCCGTCAGCCTAACATCAGTGGTGGGCAAGGAGATGGAGGGCATTGTCAAGGAGAGACTAGGGGGGACCTGGAAAAGTTGGGGTGCCTGGACGATAGACAGCATGGATTCGTCACGGGGAAATCGTGTCAGACAAATCTTGTGAAGTTCTATGACTGGGTGGCGAGTGCCTTGGACCTGGGTAGACCAGTGGACGTCCTGTTTCGACTTCAGCAAGGCGTTGACTCTGTTCTCATCACGGGGCCCGTTGAATAAGCTGGAAGAAATGGGGTGGGGAAACCAGATGACTCAGATGGATAGGAAATTGGTTGCAGGGCCGGACCCAGAGGGTCGTGTTTGGAGGGTAGTCTCATCCTCAAGGAGGGTCATTAGTGGGGTCCCTCAGGGATCGGGTTCTGGGCCCTCCTATTCAACGCTTTGTCTCTGACATAAGGAAGAGTATCAGGAGATGAGTCTCTCATGATGACTCAAACTGGGGGTGGTGGTGGATGGGAGGAGGGAGGTGGTCTCACAGGGGGACCAGGAGGCTCTGGAAGGTGGTCTAGAAAGTGAAGTTGAGATTCAATGCAGGAAAAGCAAGGTACTGCACCTGGGAGCCAGAAACCCGGGCCAAGTGTACACCCTGGGGGATGCTACAAGTCTCGACGGCTGAGAGGGACCTGGGGGTGGTGGTGGATGTCAAGATGAACAACTCGGAGACTTGTAGGAGGGCAGTGGCAAAGGCCAACAGGATGCTGGGATGCATCGCTAGAGGATCACCTCCAGAAGGAGGAAGTGATACTCCCACTGTATAACTGCTTGGTGAGGCACACACCTGAGTAATGCGGCAGTTTGGAGGCCACATTTAAAGAGGGACATTGAACTCCTGAGAGGGTCCAGAGGAGGGCAACCAAAATGATTTGGGGCTTGGGGACAAGACCTATGGGAGAGGCTCAAGAGTTAAATATGTACACATTGGAAAAGAGAAGGGACTGGGGATATGATAGAGGTCTTCAGGTACATGAAGGGTGTAAATAGGGGAGGAGCAGTCAGGGTGCTCCAAAGGAAGAGGGGGGGCAACTAGAGGGCATGAGTGGAAGCTGGAGGGGGGGGAGATTCGGGGGAGAAAGAAGGAGGTGCTACTTCACTGAGAGGGTGGTGGAGCCATGGAAAGCGCTGCCCATGGGGCTGGTGGAGGCAGACACGGTGGAGGGGTTCAAGAGGGGGTGGGATAGGTACAGGGGAAGGGTTCTGGAAGTAAAATCCAATGCAGCGAGAATATCCGGGACTGGGAATGGAGAAACCAGAGAGGGAGAGGGGGGCAGCAAGGTCAGCTACCAGGGTAGGGGCTGACCAAACGATCAGACACAAAAGACTGCTAAGCCTATTCTGCTGGCATTTTAGTATGTTAGTATGTCAGTATTACAGTTGTTGCTGTTCTCAGGTTCCTCAGGGACTACCTGCAAAGGCTTCTGTTTCTGGTGTCCTATGTTTTTTTGGGAACACCTCCCATTTATATTCATTTTCTTTAGTATTTTTGTAGCCTTAAGTCCACACCTCTTGGTCTTCCTGTTCACCTGTTTTTTTTTTTTCCACTGGCCTTTGTTGTCTGGGTTGTAGCTTGATCTAGATCAAGATCTGAATTGAGTAGATATTTCTTCTCTATTATTTTCGCTCTCTTCTACTGAAACTTCATTTATCTGTTTCTTTTCATTATTATTATTTCTTTTGTTTGTTTTTCAAAAGCGGGATGGGGTATCTTTGGGGTCAAGGTTGATTAAATTATTTTTTGAAATCTTACCATCCTTGTCCCTCCTGAAATTAATAGCCCAGCTGCTTTTTCCTTGTGTTCTACTGCCTGCTTCCTGCAATTCTCTCTTATGCCATAGACGCGGGAGATTTGCAGCTAATTCTCTACAAATACTGCTATCTCTTTGGTCCTTAGATGGAATCATGATGCATTCATATTGAGAACTTTGAAAACACTGATCAGCCAGGGAAGGTTCCACAGATGTTACCTCTTCATTCACTAAGGATTTCGAGGTAAAGTCCAGATCATTCCCCCCCCTTTGTTATAAAATGAGTCCATAGCGCTATTAGGATCCTGATGGATAAGACCAGGGGTACTTTGCAGAGGATCTAAATCATCACATAAAGTATAAGTTCTGCAGTTATTAGGGGCAATGTTCCTCTCAATTAAACTTAATTTAATTCTGTTCTCTAGGCAAACCCTTTAATAAATGAAACGTCCTGCTTAATTTCTAATAACTGCTTAAATAGCAGTATATTAGAATTAATTGGATCTCAGAGTTATTAATAAATCCCTTGATATGCCAGATGCCCTCAATGTCTGAGATAGTCTGTCTCTCGGGGCTCACTATCCATGAGCTTCAACTGCTGAGTCTAGAGAGTGACTCTCTGGGCTCATCCTGAAACCTTATTTTAATAAGTTTTCCTCGAGTGCTGTCCTCCCCTGGAGTTTGACCTTGTTCTGTCTCAATTACTCCACTGTATTTTCTGTTATCAGTAAAGGACTTGGCCATTTTTAAACAGCTATCAGGGCCTTTATGGGTTATGTTTACATTGCTTTCATTGCTTTTGTTGATTTTATTTTCTAATTGCAATGTTGCTCTCATACTTTTAACCTCGAAGTCCAACACTGATAAATTATGAAACATTTGAGAGAAATCGATCTTTGCATCCAGATGCTGTCCAGTTTCAGATTCTTGATTATTGGTATCGACTGTATTTACCACTTGCCTGTCTAATACAGACGTATTTGTCACAGGTAATTCCCTTTCCTCAGGGATAGTGATTTTAATCACCTTATTGTACTTAATGGAACTTGGGGCTAACTGAACAACTGGTGGGCTGAAAAGATTTCAGACAGCTCCATTTTTTCCATTAGGCGTTGAAACCAACTGTTTTAATTCCCTTTTTCCAATGTATAACTGATCCATCTTGTGATTGGTATTCTTTTTCTTTACTTTGCCCTTTTTCAGAGGTCTTTTCTGATTTTTACCTAGTACTTTCATTGCAAGTGGTTTTGGTGAAAATGGTCCTTTAGTTTTAACTTCATACACCTCCCATTATCATCACTGACACTCTGCCCCCTTAGTGTGCTTGATATGCTGTTAGCAAAACCCTGTTCTTGCTATGAGTAGTAGCTGGCATATTGACCAAAATACTAACAATAATGGTAATAATACAGAAGATTTGAGTCAAATTTTCCAATTAGACAATCTTACGCTGATACAGAGCAGTCAGTTTGAATTTCCAAACACTCCTTAATGGGAAGTCTGGCAATGTCCACAAAATAGCAGCAGTTTGAGGCAATTAGTCCATGAAGTGTCAACAAAGCCCCCTTATTCATGGAACGGCAGTTGCTGCAGAGACCGTCAGATTACATGCCAAAGAAGAACCCAGTCCAGCTTAAAAGTCGGATGATACTGCAGACGACTTCCGACACAATTACAGACCAGCCTGACCCAACCAATTTGCATAGCAGTTTTGCTTTTTAATGCCCTTGTAGCAGTCCAATCCTGGGGTGCCTCAAATAAGTAGCCTTTACCCAGTGCTGAAGATAAAGGTGTCCAGTTGTCCACTAAATAATTAAAAGGGGGGGGAACGCTCTGTGACCTAACTGATAACACTCAGTAATCTAATTGGTCCGATTAACAGCAGTGAATAGCGCTCCAGATAGTCAGAGCTAAAGGCTATATAAGTTAATTGCTGTTAAGGCAACAGCTAAACCGATATATAAGAAATGCTGTGTTCATTAATATCAAAAAACCACATAAACCACAGTAGTAGCACAGTAGCAGACGTCAAACAAGAACTCTTGGATAAATGAATATATACCCATTAATTAACTATCCGCTTCTTCATACCAGGTATATCTGCATTTCATGCTATGCCACAAATACAACAAGAAATGCAAGAGTTGCAAGCTTGCACTAAAGCAGTCTGCACAACCTACGCAGTCGTTTCATCAGCTAAAGTGTTACCAGAGTGCTAACTCACACAAAAAATAAATATGAGATGTTCTTACTTGTGCGCCTTCTAATCAGAGCGTACCAGTTCCAGCTCCCACAGCAACAATCTATGGATAACAAGCTGTTTAAACTGTTTAGCTTTACAACTGCAGCTACACAAAACTGGATTCAGTCCTTCAGAAAAGGTTTTCAGACAGCAAATAGCGTGATGTATTCACAAAAAACATCTCTCGGACAGGCAAACCAACCAAGCGAATTTCCTTAGTGTACTCAGCATACTCAAAAATGCAAATGCGCTCAATAGAGAGACGGCTAACCACCACCAGATATGAGAGCACAAAGACATAAATATTTAAAGCAAAACAAAAATGAAGGTCTTAAAACAACTCCGCAGCGCTCCTGAGCAACAGCAGACTAAGTGAACTCCAATGCCCCAGTGACAAGACTGCATATGCGCACTTAATATAGGCAGGTCACTTTGGTTAAATGGCACGAAAAAAATTTTTTTAAGCAATAGTTCAATTAAAAAAAATACAAACTTAATATATAAATTTACTGAAACTTCTAAATGCCACCCATCAAGGTTTACTAATATATTAATTGTAAAATGTAGTAATTAAAATCCAAAAAGATACTCCTCCTCCTCAGTAAGAAGGTTTTTCCTTTATTAGCAAGTTTTTAAACCAATAACCCAGTGCAAGATTATTTTAGTTCAATTCTTGGAGCTCTTACAGCTCTTGCATGGAAAAGCACAGTTCTGGCAGGGAGGTCGAATTTTTCCTTGATGGAAACAGCTACTTTTCCAACCACAGTCACAGTCACTTGACCGTTCTGCCAATCGGACTTAACCTAGTATGAACCCTAGTAATACAGAGCGGGAGATTCAGTCATATAAATATCTTCTTCCTTCCAACCCACAGTATTCTCCAAGAAGACACAAACATTAGGGTGTTCTCCACCTCAACCCTCCGCAGGGCGGCTTGGCCACTGCAGTGTCCGGGGCTCCTCTTTCCACCTCTAGGACTCCACTTCGGCTAGGCTGCAGGGAAATGAACAAACAGGAGGAGAGGAGCCCTGGGATGCCAGATGGCAACAAGAAAGTCTGGAAGGAACAGTAAGTACAAAATTTAATGAGGAAACGGTGGCATACATTTACTAAAATAAATAAGGCTTCTTACTGCTCCTGCTTCTGTGAGTCCTCCACAATCACATAGCATGCGGCCATCTTGCACCTCCTAAGGTCCTGGAGTGAGTCACTGAGTGGGTTTCTGAAGTGTGGGCCACAGGCCTACTGGACAAACAGGCTGAGGCAGGCTTCTTCTGAATGCTCCTCCTTTAATTGCTGATAAGGAACAAATACATAGGTGCACTGTACTGGAACAAATAACTGGAACTGGTACAGCTAATACAACTGGTAACTGGAAAGCAGAACAGTTTCAACCTGTAATTAGGATGAACAAACTGGAAGTTTTTTGAATAGAATCCGTTCATTTAATATACATTTTCACTGCTCTTCTTGGATCCAGCGTGTTAAATTCCCTTTCGTTTTCATTTTTTGGGTGTGGGCAGAAGGAAGGCAGAATCAACTCCTGGTTGCAATGGAATGGAGACATAACTTTTTGGTAAAAAACCTGGATCTGTTCGGAGCACCACAGAGTCCTGATGAAACAAAGTATACGGCTCTTTGGTGGATAAGGCTCCTAGCGTGCTGATTCTCCTGGCTGAAGTAATAGCTATGAGAAATGTGACCTTTAATGTAAGATGCATGAGGGATGTCTCCTTGAGAGGCTCAAATGGAGCCTTGGTCAAAGCTTTGAGAACCAAATTAAGCCTCTGAGGTGGTACTGTTGGTTTGATTGGAGGGCACTTTATTGTTGCTGCCCTTAGAAACCTCCTGACATGGGGATGTGAACCCAATGAGTCTCCGTAATCCACTAACAAGAGCACCCCCAGCTCGTAAACCTGAACTCGTAAAGTGGCTGGTTGCAGTCCTTTGTCAAATCCATCCTGAAGAAACTGCAGTAGTACAGGTAATGAATACTGGCTGGCTCTGTATGTATTTGGATTGGAGCCAGAACAAGAATTTCCTCCAAATTCTGTAATACACTTTAGAGTAAGAGGGGCGACGTCAGTTCAACATCATTTCAATAACAGGAGTTGTGTAGCCTAGCTCTTTGAAAGTTTCCCGCTCAATCTCCAGGCCAAGAGGGAGACGTTATTCAGACTGGGGTGCAGCACCGGACTCTGATAGAGAAGATCAGGGCTGATCTGGAAGGACAGAGGTGGTCGCCCTGATAGATGAATGAGAAATGGGAACCATGAGTGACGAGGCCATCGGGGACAGACTAGAATCAGTTCTGCCTGGTCCAGAGCCACTTGGTGTAGGACTCTGGATAGAAGCAGTATTGGAGAAAAGGCATACAGGAGACCGAACCGACCCCAGTCTAGGGAAAAGGTGTCCTGAGCCACCACTAGTTTGTCCTTGGCCATGAAGCAGATTTGCTTTACCTTGGAGTTTCGCCAGCAGGTGAAAAGATCTATCTGAGGACTGCTCCACTGCTCTGTTAGGATGAGCAAGGCACCGTCATTCAGCTCCCATTCCCCTGGTAGAACATCTTGGTGACTGAACACATCTGCAGTGACACTTTCCTGTCCTGGAAATAAAGGTTACTCACCTGTAACAGGAGTTCTAGGAATGGTATATGTTGTTCATCCACACTGTCTGGCAGGTTTCTTGCCGCTTTAAATCTTGCCGGAAGGCCTTCAAGCTGGCTCCTCCCACCCACCCAGGTGGTAAAACTCGGCTCCGCCCCATGATGCCAGATCTAACCCGGGCTGGAAGCTCGGGGTTGTAAGGTCGAGCCGGGAGGTCAGGGAAGGTGATGAACAACATATACCATTCCTAGAACTCCTGTTACAGGTGAGTAGCCTGTATTTCTAGGGACATGGATATGTTGTTCATCCACACTGTCTGGCAGACTCTAGCAGTTCTCCGGGAGGAGGGAGGCAAGGCGCACACCCCCTATTTGGGAAATAGAGACTGGAGAACTGAGGCCCCAAAACCAGCATCCAGGCGTGACTCAAGGTCGATGTGGTAGTGGGTGATGAAGGCGTGTGCTGACTTCCAGGTAGCAGCCCTGCAGATTTCCTGGATAGGGACATCCCTGGAAGCAGCCACCGATGCAGCGGTATGGCGGGTAGAATGAGCTCTTATCCCTCTGGGAGGCTCCATGCCCACCAACCTATAGCAGAGATCTATGCAGGAGGTGACCCACCTGCCTATCGTCCGCTTGGCTGCAGGTCTGCCAGGTGCAGCTTCAGCGTAGGTGACAAACAGCTGGCAAACCTCTCCCTGAACTTCAGCCATCCACTCCTTGTAATAAGCGAGCGCTCTTCTAGGGTCCAAAGTATGGAGCCTATATTCGGCCTCCGAGGTGTGACTGGGGTAGAACACCGGCAGAGTCAACACCCGGTTACGGTGAAACTCCGACACCACCTTCGGAAGGAATTTCGGGTGGGGCTGCAGGACAATCTTGTCCCTGTGGGAGACCAGATAAGGAGACTCGATGGAAAGCACCTGGAGCTCTCCCACCCTTCTGGCTGACGTGATAGCCACCAAGAAGGTGGTCTTCCACGACAGATGAGAGATGTCACACCTGTGCATCAGTTCGAATGGCTTGCCCATGAGCTTAGTCAATACCACCAGTAGATCCCACGGAGGTGGAGGTTTTCGCACCGGAGGGAATATGTGATCAAGGCCTTTGAAAAAGCACCCGCCCACCTTCTCCTGTGCCGACTGCTTCCCGGCCCGCGCCCGGTAAGAAGAGATGGCTGCCAGGTGCACATTAAGGGTCATCGACCGAAGCCCTACCTGAGAAAGGGACCACAGGTAGTCCAGAATGCTTGCCAAGGAACAGGAGGAAGGGTCCAGACCCTTGCCCTGACACCAAATGGAGAATCTCTTCCATTTGAAGGCGTAGAATTTTCTGGTCGACTCCTTATGGGATGCCTCAACGACGTCGAGGACCTCGTCGGAAATACCCAAGGCCTGGAACTCTAGCCGCTCAGAAACCAGGCCATCAGGTGCAGGGATTGAAGGTCCGGATGGAATACCTTCCCATGATTGACTGAGATCAGGTCCGGGCGGGCTGGAAGCTGCCTTGGGAGCCTGGAGCCGAGACTGAGGAGATCTGGATACCAGAACTGGCGGGGCCAGTCTGGGGCTACCAGAATCACCTGCACCTTGTCCCTCCTCGCCTTGAGAAGCACCTTGTGGATCAAGAGAAATGGGGGAAAGGCATAGAAGAGGCCTGGGGTCCACGGCCTCGAGAAGGCATCCCCCTGCAGCAAGCCCTGCTGAGGGGGGTGGGCATGAAACAGTCTCAGCTTCACATTCTCCCTGGAGGCAAACACGTCCGCCTGAGGCGTGCCCCAGTGGGAGAAGAGATCTTGTACTACCTCCGGCAGGAGAGACCACTCGTGAGACGTAGCCCCTATCCGGCTTAGGGCATCAGCCAGGGTGTTGGAGGCTCCTGCCACGTGAATGGCGAGGAGATCCGCCTCCAGGCTGCGCACGAGAGACCAAATGTGGAGAGCTTCCCTGCACAAAGGCATGGAGCGCATCCCGTCCTGGTGGTTTAGGTAGTACATGGTTGTGGTATTGTCCGTCTGGACCTGAACCACCTGACCCCGTAGAAACGGAGCGAAGGTGGTGAGGGCTAGACGAACCGCTCGAAGCTCCAGCAGGTTGATGTGGCATCGGGACTCCCGAGGACACCAGAGGCTGTGCGCTCTGTGCTCCCCGAGATGGGCACCCCAACCCATCAGAGAGGCATCAGTCGACAGAGAGACCGTCGGCCCGGGGCGGACAAACGGGATGCTCTCCTGCAGATGTGCCGGAACGGTCCACCACTGGAGAGCGCTCCGCATTCCCTGGGTCACTGTCACTAGCTGATCCAGCGGATTGAAGTGCTGTGACCACTGGCTGGCCAGTCCCCATTGAAGGGGACGCATGTACCAGCGGGACCAATGGACTACGCTGGTGCAGGCCGCCATGAGGCCCAGGAGGCGCAGGAAGTCCCGGGCAGGGTGCGATTGCCCAACCTGAAATGATTGGGCAAAGGAGGAAAGAACCTCGGCCATGTCCGCCGGGAGCTGTGCTCTGGCTCGAACAGAGTCGAGCTCTGCCCCGATGAAATGTATCACCTGCTTTGGCACGAGTTCCGACTTGGCCTCGTTGATAAGGAGGCCAATCTGAGAGCAAACCTGAAGGGCCAGATTTCTGGACCGCTCCACCTCCGCTCTGGAGGGGGCTGCAATCAGCCAGTCATCCAGGTAGGGGTACACCCGGACCCTCTGGCGCCCCAGAAATGCTGTCACCACTGCCATGCATTTGGTGAAGACCCTAGGAGCTAGGGAGAGGCCGAAGAGCATGGCTCGGAACTCGTAGAGGGATCCCTCCGCTCTGAAGCAGAGGAATCTCTGATGTGACGGATGGATTGGGACGTGAAAGAACGCGTCCTGAAGGTCCAGGGAACAGAACCACATGCCTCGTTCCAAGGATGGGATAATCTGAGCCAGAGTGACCATCCTGAAGGACCGAGACCTTAGGAACCTGTTCAGGTCGTACAGGTCGAGAATGGGGCACCAGCCCCCCATCCGTTTTGGGACCAGAAAATACCTGGACACAAACCCCGGGTCTGGAGGGGGATCCGCCACCTTCCTGATGACCTCTTTTTCGAGGAGCAGGGCAATATCGGCTCGGCGGGCCGACAGCGAGGCTGCAGACCCTGTGGCCCCCCCGAGGTGCTGGTGCTGTTGGGCCGGACGTGCCGCAGGCGCAGAAGGGCGAAAGGACTTGTGCTGCTGCTGTCGGCAGCCTTTGTCCTTCTGGGCAGAGGTGACCGAGTTCAGAGTGGCATTGGACTTCTCGATCCACTGGAGGTGACCTTCCACTCCAGGGCCGAAGAGGTCGGTCCCCAAGAAGGGGACGTCCGCCAATTTGTGCTGGGTATCCGCCGTGAAGGTGGATATCCTCAGCCATGCTCTGCGGCACATGGCCACCTCAGCCGCAGCCGATCTGGCACAGGAGTCTCCTATGTCCAGAGCTGTTTGGAGCTGCTGCTTCGCCACCGCCCTACCCTGGTCCCGAACCTGCTGGACCGTGGTCTGCAGGTCGGCTGGGAGATGAGGGATCACTTCATCCAGGCCATAAGGGTGTGGGAGAAGTGTGCCATCAGCACAGCCGAGCTGGCCTGGCAGAGGCCAAGGGAGGACGCAGCGTACACCTTGCGCCCGGCATAGTTCAGCTTTTTGGACTCCTTGTCGGGGGCTTGTCCACGTCCCTAGCGTTCCCGGAACGCCAGAAAACGCTGTCGGTGATCAACCCCTTGGCAGAGGGGTGTTCCAAAAACCCGGGCAAAGAGCCGGTAGGGACCGCATACTTCCTGGCCATCCTGGCCGAGGGTGCAGGACAGGAAGCAGGCCACTGCCAAAGCTCCAAGGCTGGGCCTACAATGGCCTCAGCCACCGGAAAGGCCTCCGTGGGTGAATCCCCTCAGTCCAATATCTCCATCAGGGGATACTTGGCCCGTTTGGATACGGGATCGAGCTGAATCCCGGTGGACTCCGAGATGAGCCGAAGCAAACCCATGAACGACGATGGGCTTTCGTCCAGTGACTGACCCCCGGAGGACCCCCGGAGGACTCCAGGTCAACCGGTCTGGAGAACAGGGATGAGTCATCGTCGGACTCTGAGGAGTCAGCGAAGAGCTGCCTAGGGCCTGAGCCACCCTCCACCTGCCGAGGACAGTCGAGAGTGAGGGTGACCGACAACCTGTGGGGCAGGCCTTGACCCAACCGAGAGTCCTTGGTCGGTGCCCCCGATTTCAGTTGTGGAGGCGGAGTTTCCACCACAATCGGTGGGGCAGCAGGTTTCAGCCGAACAACCGGCCCAGGCTTGGGCATCTCGACTGTAGCGAGGGGTTGTTTCGGCCGCTCGGGTGACAGTCACTTGATGGCCGGGGTCAGCGTCGACTTGCTCCTGGACTAAAGTAATTTCTGCCACATCAGGTCCTCGTAGCGTCGACGCAATTTGCTCCGAAGCCTCTCCTCTTCCGAGGAGGAAGACGAGGACAAGCGGCGGTGCCGCTTACCTCGGTGCCGAGACCAAGACCGCCGATGTCGGCGGGATTGGCTGGACCGAGAAGAGGACCGAGACCGAGATCCTCGGTGTTTCCGAGGACGGGCCTGGGAAGGAGCAGGGGACACCCGCTCTTCCCTTGGCTCGGACACCTTAACCGGGGACTGCTGAACTGGAGGCGCAAGCAGATCCTTGGTCTCCACCGGGGGAACCGGCGAAGATGGGTTGTCTGCTTCACCAGTCGACAGCCCATCCGACGGGTCGAGAAAAATCTCGACTGCGTCGACGGGTGTCTCAGCCGGCTGACCTGACGGGGACGCCGTGAAGCCAGCGGCCTTAGCCGCAACCTCAGACTCAAGTCGACAGTCGGCTGTCCGGGGAAGGGGACCTCTCCCGCTCCCACGAACGCTGACGATGGGACTTACCCTTAGAATCCTTCTTCTTGGACCAAGAGGAATGTCCCGATGGCCCCTCTCCCTTCGTGGAAAGGGATTGGCAAAGCTCCTTGAACGAAGCTGAATACAAGGTACCCAAAGGGAGCCGGATAAATGCCTTGACCGAGGAGGAGGAGGAGGAAGATGAGGCCTGGGCTGCCTCCTCCTCGAGGGCGATCATCTGCTCAAGCTGCTCAGCCGAGCCAGCCGCCACAGTAACTGCCCAACAGGCCTCTTTCGACTTTATCAGCGGGTAGCGCTTCTCGGGGCGCCCTAGCTTTAACTGGGCAGCGCGGTCCTCCAGGACGTTGGCCGAGAACGAACAGCATGACTCGCAGGCCTGCGGGTCGTGTTCTAGGCCGAGGCAGTAGACGCACATGGAGTGCGGGTCCGTCCTGGACATCTTCTGCCCACAAGGGCACCGCCGAAAACCAGGAGTCAATTTGTCCGGCGCAGCCGCGAGGGAAAAGGAAGACAGAAGTCTTGAAAATTTGAAAATGAGTTTCGGACGAACCGAAGAATTAGGATCCAGTCTATCATGCAGAGCGTTAAGGAGGGAACCTGAGCTTCCAAGCGGTAAGGAAGATCTGGCGTCATGGGGCGGAGCCGAGAGTTTTACCACCCGGGTGGGTGGGAGGAGCCAGCTTGAAGACCTTCTGGCAACATTTAAACGGCAAGGAACCTGCCAGACAGTGTGGATGAACAACATATCCATGTCCCTAGAATATACACTGCCCCTATGCATGCCAGGTGGTGCTCAGCTCACTGAAAGAGAAGAAGGGACTCCCATAGCATTTCTGAGCTTCTTGTTCCACACTGATGGTTGATGTATGCCCTCGTTGTTCAATTGTATGTTAGAATCAGTACGTCTTGATTGAGGACTTGCTGTTCGAAGTATATCAGAGCTAGGCATACTGCTCTCATCTCGAGGACATTTATGCTGTACCTTGTTTCTAATAGCGACCACTTGCCCTGAGCTGACAGCTGATACAAGTGAGCCTCCCACCCCCTGAGGCTGGCATCGGTCATGATTCAGACTTGGTGTGGATGGCCTAACTTGCGACCCCTCATGACATTTGACCTCTGAGTCCACCACTGGAAGGAAGTTTTTATCTGTTGAGAAATTGAGATCAGTTGGTGCTGGCTGTGTCTGGACTGGGATCACAGCTTGAGCAAGTGTGCTTCAATGGGCCGCATGTAGACTGGGGCCCAAGGGACTGAATCCACCAGATATTAGAGTCCCCGAGATATTAGAGTCCCAATTATCTGCATGAAGGAGTGAGCCGACAGCTGAGGAGCTGTATGAAACTTCTTCATGAGCTTCAGCAGGTACCTGAATTTCACTTTTGGGGGAAAGACCTTGTTGGCTTGTGTCATGAAGTCTGCCCCCCAGGTATTTCAAGGTCTGATTTGGAGTTAGGGAACTCTTTCTCCAGTTGATGACAAATCCGTGTGCCGACAGGCACCAAACTACCTCCGCCACTGCTTGTACGGCTTGGTCGAGCTGCAGGGCCTTGATGAGACTATCATCCAAGTAAGGGAAAAGTTGTGTCCCTAGATTCCGAAGGTGAGCTATGACCACTACTAGCACCTTGGAGAATGTTATTGGGGCTGAAAAAAGCCCGAATGGCAGTGTTTTGAATTGAAATGCTGCTCCCCCACCTTGAACCTGAGATAGTGCCTGTGTAGTTCCTGGATGGGAATATGCAAATAGGCATCTTGCAGATCAATGGATGCCAGAAAATCCCCTTGTTGCAACTCCCTGATGATTGATGACAAGGTTTCCATCTTGAAGGGTCTTTTGGATGGGTTGTCTGAGACAGGGGAGGGCACCACATGAGGTAGTGGGGGCTTGGATTCGAATTGTATTAGGTAACCCTTGCTGATGATGTCTAGGACCCATCTGTCCGATGTGGTTTGGACCCATTCCTCGAGAAAAATTAAAAGTTTGCCCCCTACTCGAGGATGGGCCCAGATAGCTTCATTGTAACTTCTTGTTGCTGTTCCTGGTGTCTCCAGTACCACCACTGCCACTGGATCTGCCTCCTCTGAAGTTACACTGGTTACTCGAGGAGAACCATGTTCTCTTTCCAGAGAAATTAAAGTTCTGACCCTTGCTACAACATCGGTCATGAAAATTGCATCTGGGGCCTGAGGGCCATGATTTGCCCCTGCCACGTGACCTGGGGCATATGCACCTTATCTGTCTCCTCGGATTCCATCACCACCTCCTTCAGAGCTGAGCCAAACAGGAGATTACCTTCATAGGGGGTATTTACCAAATGGCTCTTCGAAGAGGCATCTGCTTGCCAGGCCCGAAGCCAGAGGTTACGGTGAGCTGAAGTTTGATAAAACATGGTCTGAGCAGCGCACCTGACCACCTCCCTCTGATACGTCTGCTGCATAAACCAATGCCAAACCCATTAACTGCAGCTGATGAATAATAGCCTTGTTCTTCTCTGGGTCCTCAGTGAACTGAAAGCTAATTCTGAGGCCCAGGAGAGAGCGGCTTGGGCCGTAAAAAGATTGGCAGTTGCCAAGGCCTTCTTGAGTGAGGCATCCACTTTCCTGTCCACTGGGTCCCTGAGTGAACTTTCCAGATTGTCTCTTGTCAAACTTGAGGAGCTTTGAGATCCACCGGGGCACTGAATATGTACATTCTGGACCCTGCCATTCCTCCTTTAGCAAGTCCTCTATGGCTGGAGGAATAGGGAAGGCTGTGGCTGGTTTGGCGGCAGATGCCAGGCAAAAGGCCCATTTCGACTGTGTTGGAGCCACTGGGGAAGAATCAAGATGAATTACAGCTATGACCTTCTTTAATGAAAAAATCTAGGTCCTCCAGGTCAAAGTTTCTGGACGGGGAGTCATCCGAGTCCAAGGAAAGTCCAATAGCTCCCCCTCTTCTGAAGAAAAAGAACTGGAGTCTGAGGAGCCCATGGAATGGTCCCTGCAACGCTTCCCCTTGTGGATGCTCCATGATCTGCCCAGAAATCTTTCCTCCATCTTGTGGCATGAGGAATGCTGATCCTCCTCATCCGAGTATCTGCTCCTGTATCAGGATTTCTTTCTTTTATCAAAGTGATGTGAGGACAGCTGTCCCTCTTCATATGAAGATGGGGGCAGGGTCCTCTTTCTTTTTGCCTTCTTGTGAGGTTGCACATCTGGTGACCCTGGAGGTTGCCTGTCTAAGCATGCAGGGTCCAGTGCAACGGCCCTATTTATCTTGTCTATGATGTCTGGGGCCAGAGAGGGGGTTGCAGACTGCTGAATCTCCCTGGTGGCTGCTGCTCTCTTACCTAGTGGCTTCTACTCGCTCAGACCTGTCTGTCTTCTGGCTGTCAGTGTTAGCCGAGGCATGGGAGGTCTCCACCATATCTTCCCCAGTTGTAGACATTGCCTTTTCACATTTTAGGCACAGTAAACCTGCAAATGTGATTAGAAGAGGGGATTTGCAACACTGGCATTTTCTGTCCCTGGCAGGCTTGTCTGAGGCCATGACTGAAAATGGCTCAAATCCCCTCTGACTCAGAGTTAATCCCGGCCCCCCCGGAGGATTCCTGATAAAACGTGAGGCTGTCTAGAAGAATGCTGAAGCTCCGATGGAACACTGCTGCTGGCCCTTTAAGGGCAAAAAGCTGAGCTGTTTAAACTGTTGCCTCATTCCTGATTAGTTAATTATTGTTCACTTAGTGCTGGGGGGGGGGGGGACCTGCAGCATGGGTGAGAAGTTTAGTTATGTCCTGAGCAGCACTCCTGATGAACTGCCACACTCATCGACGAGAGAGCACTGGACCGTCAATGAGCAGCTGAACTAGAGCTGCAGACACACAGTCGACGAGTGGCTGAAAGAGTCAGGGAGCTAGCCGTCGATGGGAGAAAAAACAGCACTGCCGCTGACGAGGAGAGAATCCTGTCAGAGCACTGAGGTGCTATTAATGTCCAATCGTCAAGAAATAACGGCACCCGTCGCTGAAATCCACCAGTCCACGAACTCCACAGTTAAAATGAACACTGAATTGTGCCCAGAATCGCAGGAAAAACCTCCATGGTAAAGTGGGGCCAGTCTGTGCAGCTTGCAAGGCTGAGACTGGGACCCATGCAGGAGTACTCTAAAGTGCTGCATTTCTTCAGCAGTCCCAATAAGAAATTAAATTTTGTGACTTACAGCCTGGTGTCTTCAGCTCCGACACATGGTGACACAGCTCTGTTGCAGAGTATCTGCTAGTTGGAAGGCAGGAAGTAAACTGATGGAAACAGGAAGTGAAGGGCCAGATATCCCCAGCTGCAGAGCTTAGTTCCTGCCTGCATATCTGCATCAGGAGGTACAGCCCATTTGTATGGAAGCCTGGAGACCAGCTTAGGAGAGAGAAATTTAAATTGTTGTGAGAAAAGTTGAAATAGTTCAATAAAAAAAGAGGTTATTTTATGTGACATAGTCCCTCTGCCTGACAGCTGCCACAAGGGGCACTGTGTGTACTTCACTAAAAGTTTGTTCTTTCTAAAAGCCATGAGCACAAGAGAGTGACCTCTACAGGACTGTCACATCACTTTGGTGTATAAGGGTGAATTCAGCACACTGGTTTCAGGTTGTAATCAAGCCTGCCAGTAATTATTGTTTACATATATATCAAGATAGTGATAGTACACATTTCAAATGGTAAATAACATAGCACCATGGCTTAGTTTCATCATGGTGGAAAACGTCAATGCCGTATATTTCATTTCTGAAAAAAAATGGATGTATTTGGTTTGCATTAACTGCTGATATTATCTTGAAAATGTCTAACTGCCGTTTTTATGCACTCACAGCACACTGAGGAGATGATCAGGAACTGAGGCCCTGGGAGGGATGCAAGCAGAGAATCTGACATTTTAAAAGGGAGGGGAGAGGATGGCAGGAGGCTGGTGGGTCTGGAAGGACTCAGGACTTGCCATAATGGGGAAGCATTGAAAGAATGTGGCTTTCAGGTCTGGGAGGGACTCTGGTGCTCGTCATTATTGGGGTGACTGATCACGGTGGAAGGGTAGTATGTCTGGAATGGGATCTGGACCTGCCTAGATTTGGGAGGCACCTAAACCGCCAAGTTCCCACAACCTCTGCTGCCTAGCCTGCCAAGCTGTCCTGTCAGATAAACATACATCCATATACAATACACCCACAAACACCTTACATCTATCCGTAGGCAAAAGCACTTTTGTTACTTAACGTAATGCTGAGCTTCTGACAGAGGATGCAGAGTTCGATATTAAATGTAATTTCCTAGCCTGAAGCACAGGCCAGACTGCTGCGGTCCAGCACAACTCACACTCCAGTAGCCCAATATGGCTACTAAGTTTTGTTGCTGTGGGAGCCAGAAAAATAGCTGTCTGGACCGGAAGTGTAGTAAGTAAATGGTCCGGCAGCCTGCGTGTGCCCCAAAGATCAGTCCTTCTTGAGAAGAAAAAAAAATATAGCAGGGTTGTCCAAAGGAATGTGACATGTGGCGTGAGGGGGTGGATGAAAACAGCCTGGTACTGACAGGAAGAGGTTTCTGCACCACATGAAAAGGTGCAGTAAATGTAGTGGTGACAGCACAATTGGTTTTAAGTTTTGTACTTTATTTCCTATGCAGGGCACCCAGATCTATAGGAATTTCTGTTGGAGCCGCTACATCATTTCCCAGTTAAAGTAGTGTGCAGGAGTGGGGGACGAGCGCCACGGAGGAGAGCTGCGTCCACGAAGGGAACAAGAGGAGGAGACACCACAGACCACCAGAGACTTTAGCACTGTGGACAACAGACCGCATCACTGTAGGAGAAGATGGCACTCAGTTCCGCTTTTCTCCTACAGTGATGGAATCCCAAAATGACTGCAGGACTCTGCTCATGCAGCCATAAAAAATACTCACTGTAGTAATGCTGTTTCTTCTTAAGGGATCACTCACTATGTTTACACTTTATGCAGTCATCTTGGCTGAGAGTGACGCTCCAAAAACAGAACCTATGCAAATTTTAGAATTTGGAACGTAGGTTAAAACCCTGTATACGCGCTCTATTCTGACCACTGCTCAGATGTTTCCAACCAGAGTGGAGCAGCAGCTAGTGAAACTAGCTAAAAGGCTACCAAAATGTTTTACAAAAATTTGTCATATAATTTTTAAAACACCAAATGGAATCAGACTTGTGAGATTTTATCATATAAACAACAACAACAGCTCACAGCTGTAGGAACTACAATATTAATGCTCAAGCAACCTCAATGAAAAAAAGAACTGATTGTTGTGTAAACCTATTTCAGGTTCTGGAATGGGAGGCAGGGTTAAGAAGTGTCAACATAGTACATGGTCACTTAAAGGAAAACAACAACTTTATTATGGGGAGTCATTTCTTTCCTCTAACCTTAAGAATCGCTCACTAAATATTTACACTTTATGCAGAATCAGTAGCGGTACCATGAGAGGCTGGATCCAGAATCTAATTCGGAAAAAGGTTCTGCAACACAGCAGTTCCAAAGATGGCATCCCTTCTGGACTGTATGTCAAAAGAGTAGTGCTTTGTAAAGGTGTGTTCTGTTTTCCAGGTAGCTGCTTTGGAAATGTCTAACAATGGGATGCCCCTTGAGGATCACACAGAGGCAGAGGTACCTCTTGTACGGTGTGCTCTTAAGCCTCTTGGTGGCATTTTTTCCAGCTTTTTCATATAAGAAATGAATGCAAGAGACTATCCCGCAAGAGATAGATCTCTCTGTAGCTGGTTTGCCTTTGCCCACCTCACCACAGGTAACAAAAAAGCTGAGTACTATGGGACCTGACATCTTTTGTCTGGTCCATGTAGACTGTCAGGACTCTATTTAGGTCCAGGCCATGCAACTTTTCCTCACCTGGACTGGGAATGCTCTGGACACGGTACAGAGAGGGTCACCGACTGATTCAGGTGCAATTCAGATACCAACTTCAGAAGGAATTTCCTGTTTGTTGTAAGAACTACTTTATCCTGTGTCAAACTATGTAACCTGACTGCACAGAGAGCTTGCAGTTCACTTACCCTCCCAGCAGAAGTCACTGCCACCAGGAATATGGTTTTCCATGCAACATACTTTAGGTCGGCAGTTCCCATAGGCTCAAAGGGGGCTTCCATAAGCTGGGCAAGGCATATGGTCCCAGGGTGAGATAGGATCCCTCACTGGTGAGTGAAAGTGGCTTAGGCCTTTGACAAACCTTTGGAAAATGGTCTGTGAGACCAAAGACTTTTCCTTGCCAGCTGACAGCATGCTAATACTGCTGCTAACTGCACCTTTAAAGTTGAAGGCCACAGGCTTAAAGAGCTAGTGGAACCAAAACAGACAGAGAGGAAAATAATACAAATTTTAAGTAGCTATAACTTTTTATTTCTGAAGTATTTTCCTTTTTTCTTTTGCTCAATAGAGTCTTCTGTGTGCTAATATTGTGCTGAATGTGTGGAACAGCACTCAGCCTGGCAGCCGACATGTCTTTCTCTATCCCCACTACATTACCAGCACTGTGATCTCACCAACAGTGACATCACAAGTGACTGATCTGGCAGCTACTGAGTGGCTGTTCCTAAGGAGTAGGGATGTCAACGTCAGTGAGGTCACAATGCTGATGATGCAGTGGGGGGGGGACAGAGGTAGATATCAGCTGCCAGGCAGAGTGCGCACACATCACGCCTACTAACATCAGGTAAACAATCTTCTACTTAACAAGGTAAAGGTTGACTGCTTTTAAAAACTAATAGCAGTTTTAGGCAATACACCAGCTCTTTAACAACTGCAAATGTAATAGGTATTGCACAATTACAGGTAACCCTGACTCTACTGGGTTTATTTTTCTGTAAGCACACCAGTAAAAAAACCTTTTCCATTTAGAAGAACAAGCTTTCCTGGTAGCGGGTTTCCCTGAAACCTTAAGCACCTTCAGGACTTCTTCTAAGAGATCTAATCCTGAAAATTCTAACTTGACTTCTTCTGAGAGATCCAATCCTGAAAATTCTAACTCCTCAAGAACCATGCCTTCAGGCATAGAGTCCTGGGGTTCCGAAATGTTATGCCTTGGAACAAAGTCAACAGATTGTGATAGGTGGTAGGCTGACTGGATTCTTGACAGACAGAACCAGGAGCAACAGGTACCAGACCTGTCTGGCCCAGTCTGTAGCCATCATGATCACTGTTGCAGGTTCCCTCCCAAGATTCAAGAGTATTTTCTGAATGAGTGTAAATGGCAGGATGGCATACAGAAACTTCCCTGCCCAGTACCAGGGCATCCTCTGGGACTGTTCCCCTGACTGGTGGTCGACAACAAAACTAGGAGCTGGTAGTTCTCCCAACATGCAAACAGGTCTACACTGGGAGTGCCAATCTTCTAAACACTCTGTGGCCAGAACTTGCTGATTTATGGTCCACCCGTAATTTCCCTGGCTGGTTCTGCTTAGGGAATCTGCCAGGATACTGTCTTTGCTTGGCAGATGCACAGCAAATATGTTTACTTCTAAGGAATATGCCATGTCACAGGTCCCACTGCCTCTATAAATAGCTCTGAGGATCCTGTTCCTCCCTGCTTGTTTATGTAATACATTGCTGTGGCGTTGTCTGCCCTGACTTGGACAATCTGACCCCGTAGCTGGAAAGAGAAAGACAGCATTGCCAGCAGTACTGCTCTGAGCTCCAGGAGGGTTACGTGTTCTAGCGACAAGCACAGGGGATCAGAGAAGGGGCAAAGGATTTCTTCACGTATATACAGGAGAAGAAAAAGAGCAAGGACCGGATTGTTAGGATCAAGAATGGCAGTGAAAGGGCAGAAAAGGGGGCAGAGCCGGCAGAGTACTCAACGAATACTTCTGTTCAGTATTTACCAGGGAGAGAAAAGGGACCATGCTTGAAGGGAAGAGTGGGGTGGGAGTAGGGGAGGAGGAGGTTACAGATGGGGAGATTCCAGTGGGTAGGGTGATGGACAGCCTTAAGTTCCTGAGGGTGGGTAAGGCACCTGGGCTGGATGGAGTTCACTCTAGAGTCCTGTGAGAGCTGGCTGAAGTCCTGGTGGGGCCACTGGCGGACTTATTCAACACCTCCCTGGATAGTGGGTGCGCACCCAGGGACTGAAGGATGGCGCATGTGGTGCCCCTCCATAAGAGTGGGCCCAGGGACAAACCAGGGAACTATATATCAGTCAGCCTTACTGTCACTGTAGGAAAGCTAATGGAGACTATCCTCAAGGAGAGGCTGGTGAAATTTCTGGAAGATAATGGTCTCCAGGATGGCAAGCGGCATGGGTTTGTCTTGGGCAGATCCTGCCAGACAAACCTGGATGACTTTTTTGATAGTGTGATGCAGGCACTGGATAAGGGCCATGAGGAAGATGTCCTTTACCTGGACTTCAGCAAGGCTTTTGACTTAGTGCCTCATGGAAGGTTGACCAGCAGGTCGGGTAACCTGGGAGCAGGGAGGAAACTGATTAGATGGGTCAAGAGGTGGTTACAGGATAGACAGCAGAGGGTAGTTGTCGGGAGTGAGCTATTGGAGCCCAGAGCTGTAACAAGTGGGGTCCCACAGGGCTTGGTGCTGGGACCAGTGCTGTTTAACATTTTGATTGTTGACATATCAGATGGGATAAAAAGTAAGATCAACCTCTTTGCAGACAACACTAAGATCTGTGCGGAAGAGGATGCGGGGAGGAGGCGTAAAGTACTATAGGAGGATTTAGCAAGACTGGAGGGCTGGTTGAACACATGGCAACTAGGCTTCAACACCAAAAAGTGTAAAGTCATGCACTTGGGGGCCAGAAATCCTGGGAATAGTTACCGGTTGGGAGGAGTGCAGTTATCAACATCAACAGAGGAGAAGGATCTGGGAGTACTAGTAACAGGGGAAATGAACCACTCAGCCCAGTGCAGAAGGGCAGCAGCCAAGGCCAATAGAATGCTGGGGCACATCGCAAGGGGAATCACCTCTAGGAGAGCAGAAGTTGTCCTGCCCGTGTACAGGTCCCTGGTGAGGCCACACTTGGAGTACTGCATACAGTACTGGTGCCCCAACTTGAAAAAAGAACATCAAGCTACTGGAGGGGGTACAGTGTAGGGCAATGAAAATGATCCTGGGATTGGGAGATAAGCCATATAAGGAGAGACTGAGGGAGCTTAATATGTATTCCTGGAGGACAGAAGGGAGAGAGGGGGGATATGATTGAGACCTTCAAGTACCTGCAGGGCATGAACAGAGTTAACACTGAGACGATGTTTAGATTAAAAGGTGGGAGGGAAACAAGGGGACACAGTCTGAAATTGGAAGGAGGAAGATTCAGGAGGGAAATGAGGAGCCACAACTTTACAGAAAAGGTGGTTACAGGGTGGAATGCGCTGCCGGAGTAGGTGGTATCACTGAGGTCAGTGAGCAGTTTCAGAAGGGGGTGGGGACAGGATCAAAGCGAGGGTGGATGGAGGGTGTGTGAGAAAGAAGCAGGATGAAATATAGAGATGGTGGGGCAAGGGGAGAAGGGCAGCTGCAGTCTAAATGGCTGAAGTGCTGCACACTCGAGCAGACCAGACAGACGATAAAGTCTGTATCTGCCGGCAATTTCGTATGTTCATATAACTCCTGTGGGCTCCATGTGCCACTCACTGTGAGGTCCTGCAGGTGTGCACCCTTCCCCAGAAGTGAGGCATCCGTAGTAAGAATACTTGTTGTTGGTGATTGCTGAAGGAAGGAAATGCCACTCTGAGGTTCCTTTCTTCCTTCCATCACTCTAATGATTCCACTAGTGCTTTTGTCACTGGCATTAGCTTTGAAAGTGGATCCTGTTTTTAGGACCAGCTGTCCCTTAAGTGGTACTGGGTATCTCTCATTTGGAACCTGGCCCATGGAACCACAGCTATGGATGCAGCCATACACCCTAGTAACAGCAGGAAGTCTCTTGTAGGTCTTGGCTGACATCTTGTGAAAGGCTCTGCTGTTGCGATCAAAGCTATAACTCTAGCCTGCAGGAGGAAAGCTCTTCCCTGCAAAGTGCCTAGCTCTGCTCCTATGAAGTCCAGCACCTGAACGATATCTAACTGGGACTGCGGCAGGTTTATCAAGAATCCCAGTTTCTCCAAGTGAACTAAGCACCTTGTCTCTTGTTCCGTTTTCTCCTAGACTAGCCAGTCGTCCAGTCAGCGGAAAACCACCACACTGTTTTCTCAGATGTGCAGCCACCAAAGCCAGGCACTTTGTGAAAACCCTTGGAACAGATGTGAGACCAAATGGGAGAGCTGTGAATTGGTATTGGCAGTTACCCAGCATGAATCTGAGGTATTTTCTGTTAGACTGTCCGACTGGGATACAAAAATAGGCGTCTTTCAAATCCAGGGATCCCAGCCAATGACCTTTCTGCAAAGATGGCATCACTGTCCTTAGTATGACCATCCCAAGTTTCTCTTTTCTCAAATGCCTGTTCAGAAACTTGAGGTCTAAAAAGAGTTGCTACTCCCCATTTTTCTTGTGAGTCAGAAACCATCTTGAGAACGGGCCCTTGCCTCACTGGAAGGCAGGGACTTTTTCTACAGCTTTTGATATTAACAGTTGTTTTTACTTCCAATTCCAGCAGACTTATTTCTGTGGGAGAGTGAGCTGGAAAACTTCTGTTTCTGCAGATTTGGAATGTGTCCAAACTGCGGACACAACCCCCAGACCACTACTTCCAGTACCAACTTGTCTCTGGTAATGTTTACCTATTCCTGGAAGTAGTATGCCAGTCTTCCTCCCACTGGCAATGGCTGGGCAACCTGAGTAAAACTGTCAGAAGTTTTGTTTTGGCTGGGGCTTAGGTGCTGACATTGCAGCATTGTGTTTGGCAGCCCATCTCCCCTTCCTTATAGTAACCTCTTTGTGACTGGTACTCATAGGGTCATAAGAGACACAGGCCCTTGGGAAGTCTCCCCTGCCTCTGACTCCCCTTTCGTTTTACCTGTAGGAGGAAGAGGTCTTGTCCTTTTCACAGTTACTTTTTTTATCCACTTTTTCATGTAGGCCGCTGTTTTGTCACCAAATAATGATTTTCCCCCAAAAGGAGGAATCCATGGCCTTGTTTTGAGTAACCTGAGAAAGGATGGCAGTCCTCAGCCTAGAAAACCTTCTTAAGGACACTGCATAAGCCAAACCTCTAGCAGCAGTTTCACTGTCCACAGCAGCATGGAAATGACATTTTGTGGCATCCAGGGCTGATCTTGCTGTGGCGGTCAGGTCCGGTGCCAAACCATCATCTGCTCTTTCTGCCAGTGCCAGAATTGTGTTCCAAAGTGCTTTCTTGTGCTATGCTACATGTAGTTCATACTAACGTGTACAGCAGCGAAAAGGCTATATGCCCATACATAATGCTCCACTGATGATCAAATTCAGTAATACTTTAAAACATTACCAGACATGGTACATTTATCTAGTCTGTTAGATTCCAGTCTGCTCTTGTTTATGATAAGCTCCTCCAGTAATGAGTTCCATGGGTTAACTACACACATTGGCCCAGATAGCCAAACTGCGCCAGGCTGTGGCGCAAGCTTGGGTGCAGTGCAACTTGGCTGTGCAGGGGCATTGACTGGGCGATATTCAAAGGAGCTGCGCCATGGCACAGCATCATTGAATATCGCACCCTGGCCACCCGCAGTGTGCATGGCGCAGTGGCACTGCGCCAGCGCAAGTGGCCAGAGTGGAGAAGGGGAATGTGCTAGTGCAAGTTCCACTGCGCTATGTGCAGTAACCGCGATATTCAAAAGTGCACATGCAAATAGGGCATAATGTATGCAAAGCGCAAATGGGGACATTTGCATCATTATAGCATTTATAACAGATGCCGATCCCAACTTGGCAGTCTAGCACCCTGTTAAGCAGCAGCCATCGGGGACCGGCGCCCCTGCACCAGCACAATGTACTTACAGCCCGATCGCGGGCTTCAGTATAAATAAAAATAATCCAATATCCCTGGTGGTCCAGCGGACCCTCTGTCTGCAGTCGGGCATTTGTAATAAAAAAAAAAAAAAGAATTCTGTCCAATATCCTGGTGGTCAGTGGACCGCTGTCTGCTGTCAGCGGGCATTTGTAATAATAAAAAGAATTCTGTCCAATATCCCGATGGTCCAGTGGACCACTGTCTCCCGATCGGCTGGCATTTGTAATAATAAAAGATTTCTGTCAATATCCTGGTGGTCCAGTGGACGCTGTCTTCCGATCACAGGCATTTGTAATAAAAAGTATTCTGTTCAATATCCCTGGTGGTCTGGTGGTACCCCCTCCCCACCAAGCCCCACCGCCCCTCCCCAGTCAGCCGGCAGGCAACAGCACCACCCGCCTGCCACCGCCGCCCACCTACTGACAAGCGCGGGTAGGGCTGTCGCCCGTTGGTCCTGGCGTGAGCCAATGGGCGTGCGCCTTAATACTCCATACATTCAGATATGTGAATGGATCATTCACATATCTGGAATGTGTAATGACAGAACTAGCTGCCCATTGGATCACGCTGTGAACAATGGGCTATATACCTATGGTGTCAGTGGGGGCGAGGGCAGCAGGCAGGTGGAATGCCCGCCCGCCAGCTGACGGGAGAATGAGGCGGTGGGGCTCAGTGGGCAGGTGAGGAGGGGTACGCATCGACCACCAGGGAATGAACAGAATACTGTACAAATAACCTGCCGTCGGGCGAACAGCGATCACTAATTCCTGGGGTATGGACGAAATCTTTTAATTATACAAATGCCAGCGATCAGGCAGACAGCGGTCCACTGGAACACCAGGGATGTTGACAGAATTTTTTTTTTATTAGCAAATGCCCGCGATCGGGAACAGCGATCACTGGCTCACCAGGGATATAGAGTTCTTTATTTACAAATGCCTACGATCGGGCATGAGGCCGCCAGGTGCAGCGGGAGCTCGGGTGGCCACCCACAGGTGGCAGCTGCCGTTTGCACCCTGCAATGCGGCAGCTCACCTGTGGTGGCCATCCGTTCCCTTTGGGGGATCAACTTTGTGCTGGCGCGGGTAGGGGTTGCGCATGCATGGCTCCGCACATCCGGGCTGAATATCAGGCTGTGCAGGTAGCCATGGGGCGCCCCCACCTGCGCCTGCATACATTACTGATGCGCCCGATTGCGCCGGGATTTGTGCCGTGCACTTTTCCTTTGAATATCACACGGGCGCATCAGTGGGTTGCACATGGCGCATCAGTGGGTTGTGCCATGCGCAACCCTTTTGAATATCTGGGCCATTGTGTAGAAATATTTCCACTTGTTATGCTTAAATTTTTGTCCCATAATCTGCAGAGGATGTCCTCTAAATTCTCTATTGTAGGACTTAAAGGAGTTCCCTAAATCTGTGAGGAGAAAGGGGTCTTGCATCACATCACACATAAAGAGTAGATCACCACATATGCATCTTGTTTCTAGAGACATTAAAGTGACTGCAACCTCTCATCATAACCCTTCCCTACCAGTCCTTTAACTGACTGTGTATTTTCTTCACACTTTTTCTAACCTGCCTCTATCACCTTTTTTATACAGACACCACAGTTGCGATAAACACTCCATATGGGGGACAGACATCAGATCTATACAGGGGAAGCAATATGTTTTTGTCCCTTAGAGTAATATGTTTTTTTATTAACCATATTACTTTATTTTGGCTATTACAGTTTGCTTGCAAAGATGTACCTAGTTCGTTTGATTACAATTCTGTGAAACTAACTGTACCTGTTCCCACAACTCAGTTGGTTTACTCTGCAGCCAGTCTTATCTGCAAGTAATTGCAGTTTAAACATAAATGACCAACATTTTCATTGGTCAGCTCAAGGAACAGATAGTTTACAGAATTTGCCATTTGGCTCAAAATATTTTTTTGATAAGTGCCACTTAAAATGCAAGATTCCTACCTCCCCTTTTATTTCTGAGAACAAATCAGTTCACTAAACACAAACTCACTATCATTTCCAAGCATGCTAAAAATATTCCTAGAATTTAAACTTAAGAGTGTTAGGCCTCCTTCCCAGCTTCCCTGGCTGGCTGGCAGGCGTAGCAGCCTCTGCTGTGACCAGCTCCATTTAAGCTCAGTGCTGCTCACAGGGGGCCGAGCTGAAGTACCACTGGATCTAGAAGTACCGCTCTCTACAAGCACACGCTCTGTGCGGAATCTAGTGCAGTATTACTGTTAAAAGTTTTAAAAAGGCTTCTCCTTACCTGGAGTCTCTGAAACCAACTGCCCAGTAGTAATAAAAATGAAATTTAAATATACTTAGCTCCCTGAGTAGTCCCTGCAGGTAGCCAGTGGGATACTACACTATCCAGGAGTCTTAGTAACAGTTGCAGTGCAACTGTCAGGCAAACCCTGTACAAAGACAGCAACGAATATATGTGCTGAATAAGCTACCTGCCTGATGAGCAGGGAAGCTGTTGTATAAGCCTTTTTTGCCACGCACAGTATCCTATTTTTTAGTGTCTTTTTCAGGGGGCTACACAGATAAGAATGATTTCTGCTCTCTCACGAGCAGCAGCCTGCACTACCTCATGATGATTAGGATGGGCATACAGATATTCCACTCCGTGCGTGTCCGCCTGATATTCTGTCTCAATTATTTTGTCAATGGCTGCAGCTGAATTAAGTGCAGCCATGATTTTTACTACCGCCTTTTTAAGTAATTTATGTATGGGAAGTAACATCCTCCTTGATGGAGCTACTCCAAATATGTCCATAAAATCAGAATCCTTTTCATCCTCTTCTGCTTCTAGTTGGAGGATGTTCAGGGTATCAACCATTTGTCTAATAAATGAGTAGTCCTCAATTTGCCTTGGAGAAGATTCAAAATCTTGCTCAGGTGTGCCCTCTACTCCATGGAGTCACCTTCCTCCATATGCACACAATAGTCTTCCTCTTCCACAGGCAGACAGGCTGGAGACTGAGCCTGGGGAACAGGGGTGACCGGTATCTTATTTCAACCTTCCAAGGCCTGGACCGCTTGGAAAAAATTGCCAAATTTTTAACATACCTCTGATGAGGGCATTTTTTTTTTTTTTTTTTTTTATTTTTTAACCAGGAGAGACACACTAAGCTGAAAGCTTGTTTACAGGTGCAACCTGGAAGCACAAGGAAGTTAAGTGACTTGCTCAGGGTTACACAGTATGCAAGTGGGGGCTGTGGGATTTAAATCCAGGTTTCCAGGTTTGCAGCTCAGAACCTTAAACCACCGCACTATAGTGCCTCCATTTTTCATGTGCCATCTGCCTGCTCCTTTCTCTGTGCAATAGGAGGGGCACTGACATTACTTTCTTTCAATTTCTTTTTGGCAGACAGTTTCCAGTGCCAGCCCCCAAGGCTCTTAATTTTTCTTTTTGTGATAATTTATTCATTATTTATTTATTGAGTTGTGTTGACCCAGTAGGCACACTGAGACTAGAAGTCCCTTTTTCAGGGGCAACCGGGGGAGGGAGGATACAGATGGTAACCAACTGAAATTGAACCAGATTAAGCTGTTGGTAGTATATTTAGTGAATGGGAGAAATTTGGCCAGAGCACAAGGGAAATTCCCCTACTGATCTGTAGGGGGCGCTATCCCATAGGTGTGTGGTGGAGCTCAGTCTGAAGCCTGTGCAGCTAGGATCCGGTGTGGTCTGAGAATCCTCAGCTGGCGTTGTCGGTGCTAATACAGAGGATCGGCAGAATTTTCAGATGGACAATGCTGAGCCGGACGCCTCTGCGGCTAAGGACAAGGAACTTGCTTTAAAAAAGGCTTTGGAAGAAAAAATAAAAAGCGACGCGGGTGTATCAACAGGAGGCTGCCAAATTACTGGAGGAGAAGAAATGAAAAATGATGTCAGGTACATCTCCTTCCCCTGAGACATCTAGCACGAAAGTTTTTCTAGCTGACTTACCCAGTGACTCGCAGGAGCAGCAGCCGCTTACTCCCAGTGCAGGAGACAGTATGTGGATTTTGCAACAGGCACCAGGAGATGCGGGCTGGTCTGCTGATATTGCTCTCAGCAATGCAGGATGGGTTAGGCGACTAGACGGTACTTGGGTCGTGGATACAAACTACACTGGAAGACAGAGGCAGGTAGGCCAAGCGGCAGCTCAGGTACAACACAGATAGCATGAGGCTGATATTTTACACACAGATACATGGATGGGAGAGTTCCAGGATTCCCTGATTTCAGGCACACCTTTTCTCCCCTAAACACACGGGAGATGGGGGATCAAAATGCGCTGCCAGATTCAGTAGAAGAGACTGGCCCTACAGTATAGGCAATGCAGGAGATAACAAAGAATGGGGAGAAGGAGGAGCAGGAACATACCTTCCAGGACACGTGAGGGAAGAAATAAAAGTATGCTGGCTTATTCCACAAACATGCAGAACAGGCTAAAAGGAGGAATGCCATATGTATAAGATACCTGGGGGGCATGAATAAGCTCCCAGACAGATACTTTGTGGGAAGGATTCTTATTAAGCAATCCCTGGGTTTCTCCCCTCAACGAGGTGTATGCTTTGATATATGCACCAGGAGAACAAACATTTTATATCAGTTTCAGAACCCAGAGTATTCATCAACAGTTCTGGACAAATTATTCACTATTGAAAACTAATCCACTATGGACCCCATTTCAGGCTATTCCCCTAACTAAACAATCTTTTCACATTGTGACCGTGTTGTTCCAAAACGAAGGGGTAAATATTACTGACATACTATTCTGGATGGATAAAAGATGTGATGTTCAAGGTACCCCAGAACCTATATTAGATGCCGAAGGTTTTTGGAATGGGGGTGGCGCATTAAGGTGAAATTGTTTTCTGCTGACAATGATTTTCAGCATTTGCAAAACTGTTTTTTTTTATAGGAAAAGATAAAGGATTTATTTTTTACCCACGGCAAACCTAGGAAGTGTCACAAATGTGGTTCCATTAGACATATCAGTACAACCTGAGACAAACTAACGTGCTTCCATTGTGGGGAGATGGGCCTTGCCAGCACAGAATGTAAAAATCCCCCAACCTGTAATTTTTGTGACGAACTTGGACACACCTTTACAGAGTGTCCTTTAGCCTCCCATAATACAGATGATGCTGATTCTACTGTCCAGGACTACTATATCAATACAGCTAGGTCTGGAAGGTGCCCACCTGACCCAAGGCCTCCTAGGGGCCCTCATTCTACTCCTGGACAGGAGTCCAATCCTGTGCTCATGAAAACTATCAGGGAACCAGTTCCGCTGGCTATACCTGGTAAGAAACAACCAGTTACGGAGATTGCACAACCAGAAAGCAGTGGGATCCCTAAAATGGCTGCTCCCCTTGATAAAGGAGCTATGGCTCCGCCAACCCCCCTCCCTCCTTCTCAGGGTGCTCTTAGTACTAAACCTCAGCATGCAAAAGATCAAATACGGAACATGGAAGTGGCATTGCCAGATAACACTCCTAGTATCTCTATTTCCAATACATATGGTGTCTTACAAGTGGAAGAAGAGATGATAGACCAGGATTCGGATGCCACATCCAGGTCTTCTTCCCAAAGAGATCCTGCATCTGATGTAGACCAGGGGAGGCATTCTGATGGTAAGAAGAAAGCTAAAAAGAAAAGTGGGCTCTGAATCGGCTTACGAAAAAGTGTCAGGAAAAAAACAATCTAACACTTGATTTTCAATTCTTGACCAGTTACTCATTCTTATGATTTAACGGTAGCAACTTTAAATGTTAACAGTATTAGATCAGAACATAAAAGGCTAACTACCTTTGATACGTTTTCTAGGTCTAATTGTGATATAGTATTTTTTCAAGATACTAGATTGTATACTGCTGAAGACTTTGAAGTAGCATCTTGGGCATGGCCGTGGGGCCCATGCTGTTGGTCGGTGGGGTAGGTACTCTGCTCTGGGGTGGACATTTGTTTTCTTTACTTCAGAGACTGTGGTAACTGACATACTTGAAACAGAAGCTGGTAGGAGTCTATTAACAGATGTTACAGTGCATAACTCTGAATTTCAGCTTTTAAATATTTATGGCCCACAGTTAAAGACAGAACGGTTGGAAATCTTGACAAAAATTCAGCCTTACATAATTACGAGAAGGAATGTTCTTTTTGGAGGTGACTTTAACAAACAGGGCGGTACATGACAGAGGAGACAAAAGCCCGAAGTTTCATTGTGATTCAAATTTTTTGAATGAAATTCTTTGTCTTACTGGATTGAAAGATGTTTTTTTTTCTAAGGGAACTGATGTTGCATACACATATTTTTCAGGTTCTCATAAAACATACACAGACTACTGGTTTGTTTCCCCAAACTTACAGTTCAGATCTCAAGGTGTCACACCAGTGTCCACATCTGATCATGTTCTTCTCAAAGTAACATTTTCGAATTACCCTGCAATTTCTAAAGGCCTTAGATATTGGAAATTAAATAGTTCTCTGCTAGAAATTCCGGAAGTCAGAGAGGGGTTTCTTTCTCTGTTACTTGCCAGAAAATCAGTGCATTTTTTATATGATTCAGTCCAGATATGGTGAGAAGATACAAGACAGGATATAAGACAATATTTTCAACAAATTGAGAGGATGCTGGGTAAAGCTAAACAATATTCTTACACAAATTTAAGACAAAAACTTATGGCATATTCTAACCTGAATAAAGGTGTACAGGTTGACATGCTAGAAATACAAAATATAAAAACCCAATTGTCTTAGCTGCAGTACAATAAACATAAGACTTGGAAACAGCGCAAAGGTTTGTTACAACCGGGACACGGGAGGTGATTAACCCATATTGAAAATTGTGCTATTCAGCATAGACATAAAGACATGAGACAGGTGTTGAAATCCTCTGGAAACCTTGTGGGATCCCAAACAGAAATGTTATCAGAATTGGATAAACATTTGCAACAATTGTTTAGGGCTGATCCGTCACTCACAGAAGAAAAGATAGAAGCCTGGTTGTCTATGTGTGAGTTACAAACTGTTCCTGAATGTCTGCTTCCTACATTAACACAGCCTATTAATTTACAAGCATTAGAAGCAGTAATTAAGGCTTTGCCTAGGGTAAAGCTCCAGGAAATGATGGTATGCCTAATGAACTGTACTTTAATATTTAATACTCTAGGACAGGAATTAAGACAATTGTATATGAACTGTTTAGAAACAGGTATCTATTCTGCTAGTTTTAATGAAGGTTTGGTTATTGTTTTGTATAAATCTGGTGATCGAGAGGACCTTTGGAACTGGAAACCAATCACGCCTCTCAATTCAGATTTTAAATTTTGACTAAAATTTTAATTAATAGAATATCTGGGGTTCTGACTCAAATTGTACATGCATCACAGTTTTGTTCGGTACCTGGTAGGATGATCACAGATGCATTAATTTTGCTGAGAGAAGTTTTGGACAGAAGAGACACAGGAGAAGTTACTGGATTTTTGCTCAGTATAGACCAGCTAAAAGCTTTTGATAGAGTTTCCCATTCATATCTCTGGAAATGTTTGGAGCATTATGAGTTTCCTGAGAAATTCATCTCCTGGTTGAGGTGATATTACAGTGCTGCCGTAGCCCCCTATGTAAATGGATGGACTAGGAAATATCAGACACCAGGAGGTGTGCGTCAGGGTTGCCCTCTCAGTCCTCCTCTTTATATTCTCACATTAGATCCATTTTTGGTACGGCTAAATAGGATGGAAAATATTAATGGTATTACAATTCACAGTGATGCACCAGAACTTAAAACTGTCGCTTACGCTGATGATCTTTGCATCCTCTTGGTAGATCTCCCATCCAGCAAAGTACAGGAGCTTGGATTAATATTAGAAAAAGTAAGTGCCTTTTCCTCGGAAATAAAATTTGTCCATTTAATAAAAGTAATGGGAATTCCAGTGGTTCAGTCTGGTCTTAAAATTGTAGGTGTCTATTTTGGAGTTGAAAAAGCTGATGAATATAGCTGGGAATGTCTTATTAAGGAAGCAAAGGTGCGCATAGGCAATTGGCATAAGTGGAAGATGGCAAAAACTAAACGGATCTATATGATAAAGACATACTTATTAGGTTTCTTTTGCACACAGCAGCCATTTACTTACTGCCCAGACATTTGGAGAGTGCTCTGTTGTGTATGTTTTTTCAGGCATTATGGGGCAACCGACTGAACCCCATAAAAAGAGGCATACTGTATTTAAAAAAGGAACAGGGAGGACTGAATATGATTAATCCCATTTTGTTCTTTTTTTTTTTTTATATGAATATTCGGACCTTAATTGTAAATATGCAATGGGTTTGGACACCCTGGGTGGAAGATATCTCCTCATGGCTTGCTGACTGGGGTTGGGATAAGGCCATGATTCAGAAAAAACATATTCAAGGCCTACCCCCCCCATTATACATGTTTTGGCAAAATTTAACAGGGGCAGATCACCAAATATATGGTGGCTCATAAAACTAGAAAATAATTTTACCTTACAATTCAGTGAAAGTATTTTTGTCAACTACCAGATTTTTACCATAGACCTCAGAAGGATATTTTACACATCAAAGCAATGTTAATGCCTTCAAGGATGCCTCCTTTTATGTGGGATGTAACGTGGCTTAGTGTTCACGGCAAATTAAATGTAAAAGGTAATTTAAAGCATAAGAGTAGGGAAGATAGAGCATGTCCGCGAACAAGCATATGTACAGAACCAGTCGAAACAGTGGATCATTTATTCTTTTTTTGTCCCTATATAAAACAATTCTGGACTATCCTGGCCCAGTACTGGGCTACCTCACCATTTATTGGAATTAATTCAGGTTTAAATTAAGGTTGTAAATCCGAATTATGAAATAAATAAATAAATAAATAATTCAGAGGTGTTAATACGAGGTATATTACTGGATTTGTGGAAACAATATGATGTTCCGGTTATACATAGAATTTTAGGTTGCCTTAAATATCATATTTGAAGAGACACATTGTAGATGGTCTTTACAGCAATATTTTGTCACTCCAGAGCAGTTGTTTTGGTCGATCAGAGAGGCTGTTTTATCTTTAAGAAGGGAAGATCAAACTAACCTGCCGAATGATCTTTATAAAAATGATGGGAGCCAGGGCTCGAAATAACCAGCTGTCCACCAGTCCCGGACAGCCAGTTTTCATTTGTGACAGCTGTTTTTTAAAGTTCGCCTGTCCCTTGGACAGGCAGTTTGTCCGTTTCATTTTACCTTTCATTTGTGCACTAGGACCCAGTAGAATCAATCGGCTGGCTGTGGAACACAGCCTGAGGAATCCTGACGTCCTGCTGTCATGCGTAGCTCCGCCCTCCCGAAAAGTGCATCTCAGCCCGTCCTTTCCTCCATGGGTTTGGTGACTGCTACAACTGTGTGTCACCTGACCTCTCTACGTAGACCCTGAGCAGCAAAAAAGTAGATGAGTGGTGGCGGGCGGGAAGAGTCTCCCAGTAATGGTAGATTACGGCAACCGTGCATGCGCAGACTGTCACTGCACATTGCGGTTGCTCCCTCTCCACATTTTCAATCTATCCTTTGAATCGTTCAGACGTCGTGGAGTAGAAGGAGACTAAGTTCTTCAATGACATTTACTGGCTGCATACTGTTCAAAAATACTATTCACCACTACATAAAAAAAAATGTTTTCTGGGCTTCTGGAAATTAAAAAGGGGTAGGCAGGCAGGTCTGCGTTGAGGACTCTGTGGTGCTGGATCTCTGTAAGTGGTTGGGAGAGGATGGCACAGACAAGGCACTAGACAGTTACTGTGTTGTGTTTTAATTTAAAAAGCATCCCTCCATTTAGTGTGCAGAAGCCTATCCTAGGATACTTGAAGCCAATTGTAAAAACGAAAGAAATTAAATATATAAAATGAGACAGTAACACAGGCAGGCTGTTGCTCTTCCCTGTACTAGCAAAATTAGTTAAGGCAGGCTTGCCTTAAGTGTTGTTCTGGGCTCTCTGTATGTGCAGGGGAGTGGAGAGGGACTAATTAATACAAGCATTTGTCAATGCCGAATGTTTGCTTGCTGGCATTGGCAGTGGTACTGTAGAAGTTACAGAGCTGCATAATAGGAATAGCAGTGAGGTATTGAACTGAAGCAAACCCCACCACCACCCTGCAGAGAGTGACAGGCATTGGGCTGTGCCTTTGGGTCGTCAGGCATAACAGCCACGCCATTTCACCAAACCCCACCCTGCAGACACTGACAAGTGTCACGGTGTGCCTTGGGGTCTTTGGCCCTTATGCATACCGCATTCCATCAGGAAATACAGTGAGATGGGTGCGGTATAGGAGAATGGGGTGAACTTTGGGGCCAAAGAGTCCAAGGCATACCTCGATGCCTCTCACTGGCTGCAGGGTGTGGAATGGTATGAGCATTACAGGCAAGAATCCTAAGTCACACCCCTGATGCCTGTCATTCTCTACAGGATGGGGCGTTATGGTTGGAAACCCTAATACCTCAGGCATTCGTTGGTATTTTCACTCCAAATTTTCAACATGGTTGTCTTGTGACCCCACCTCAGGAACAGTGGCAATATCGGTTTGTTAGCGGAAAGCTGCTTATGCACAGCGACTACGGCATTTAGCACCACAGGTGCAAATACATTCCGAACAGGATGTGAATAATGACAGTTGTACTGTTCATGGGGAGGTGTAAAAAATGGCAATGTTGGGAATCTGCAGTAAAAATATTAAAAAAAAAACTGAAGTGACGAGCGTGCATAGAAACTGTGCAACGCACACCTGTAATGTAATTAGTTTGGGGATTTTTTACAGCAGATTGCCAACACAGGCATTTTGGGACCTCCAATCATGAACAGTGTCACTGTGATTTTCTTTATCTGTCCCGAACAATGATTTCCCACAGCGACCCGCATCTGCGCTGAAAGCGTGAAAACACATTTCAGCCATGTTGTGAAAAATGACAGCTGTACTGTTCATAAGGAAGTGTGGAAAAATGCCACTGGTGAAAATCTGGACTGAAAATATGACAAAGTCATGAACTACAGTGCGTGGAAACTGCACAATGCTCACTCATAACACAGTCATTTATGGACTTTTGTCACCAAATTTTCAACATAGCCATTTTAAGACCTCTGCTCATGAACAGTGTAACTGTGATTTTCTTAATCTGTCCCAAACATTGTTTTGCACCGACTGCACCATTGTGTGCTACCGTGCAGAAACACATTTTGGGCGACATGTGAAAAATGCCACTGTATGTTCATAAGGAAGTGTAATAAAATGGCAATGTTGAAAATCTGGGTGAAAATATTGAAAATTGCGAACTTCTGGCGTCATGGGAAATGCGCAAGCCACGTCAGAAACAGTAATTTTAGAATTTTTCACCAAATTTTCAACATAGCCATTTTAAGACTTCTGCTCATGAACATTGTCACTGTGATTTTCTTAATGTGTCCCATACATTGATTTTGCACACGACTGCACCATTGTGTGCTACACGTGCAGAAACACGTTTTGGGCAAGATGTGAAAAATATGACAGCTGTATATCTCATAAGGAAGTGTAATAAAATGGCAATGTTGAAAATCTGGATTGAAAATATTGAAAATTCAGAAATTCTGACATCACGTAGGAACTAGCGCACTCACTAAAACAGTCATTTGAGAATTTTTTCACCAAATTTTCAACATAGCCATTTAAGACCTCTGCTCATGAACATTGTCACTGTGATTTTCTTAATGTGTCCCATACATTGATTTTGCACACGACTGCACCATTGTCGCTACATGGGCGAAACACGTTTTGGGCAAGATGTGACAAATGACAGCTGTACTGCTCATAAGGAAGTGTAATAAAATGGTAATGTTGAAAATCTGGAGTGAAAATATTGAAAATTCGCGAACTTACGAGCGTGCGTAGGAACTACGCATAGCCGCAGCTCATAAAATAGTCATTTTAGAATTTTTCCACCAAATTTTCAACATAGGCTTTTGAGCCCACCTTATGAACAGTGGCAGTGTTATTTTGTTACTTGGTCCCGAAAGGTGATTTTGCGCAGTGACTGTGAAATCACCCTTCGGGCCCGATTAACGCCATGACAGTGAGAGCATTCAAGAGAAGGGGTCCCAAAAACCCCATGTTGAAAATTTGGTGCAAAAATTCCAAAAAATGCCTGAGATATGCAGCAAAGTTGAAAAAACCCTGTCTATCCCATTATACAGCTTACCGGCATTTCCTCAGTTCGCGGTCAGCTTTGAAGAGTGCAGACGTGTTCCCGGTCCACAGAAGATCGTCGCGCTGGAGTCCAGAGGTAAGTATGGGGTGAGGGGGGTGTGGGGAGGCAGGGTGCGCAGTGGGTGGGTGCGGGTGGGGGCAGAGACACCGAGGACCGTTTTCAATTTCAGTTGTTTTTTTTTTTTTAAAACAAAGGACAGATGATGCGGGGCGTTTGCCACGCTGGGGTGGGCTCCCAGCGTGTCACAAAACGACTTTTGGGCGTGGAGCCGGCGGGGATTAGGCACCCCGTCGGCGACAACATCTGTTGCCACGCTGGGGTGGACTCCCAGCGTGGCAACCTGTACTCTGGGGGAGACAGTGGAGCCAACGGGATTGGGCACCCCGTCTGCTGTACATGTGTAGCCCGCTGGGTGGGCATCAGCGTGGCATGTGGAGGCGCTTTTGGGAGGCGTGGCACATGCGAGGTTGGCACCGTTGGCTATACAAGTGTGCGTGGGGGCGAGCACGCGGTATGTGCGTGTGTGCGTGCGTGTGCGTGTGCGTGTGTGTGTGTGTGTGGGGCGCGCGCGGACAAGCGATATCTTATCACTGCTCACTGAAGCGTAGCTCCCCTTTCAACTATGCGCCACTGCATTTTGCACTGCTGGACTGCTGTCATGAGACAGCTCCAGCAGGCATTGGAGAACTGCGGCCGTGCCTGCAAACACACTGACTGAATTGGAAGAGGGCTGCCACACCTCCGAAAACTCGGATGATGGCACTATGTTTCTTGCACATGCGTGCAAGCAAACATAAAAAGGAACTAATACAACAAAGCAGGCACTGGCAAGGGGAGAGGAAGGGGACGGAATATATTCTGTCTGTCTAAGCTGCTGCAACAGACCTCCGTAGTTTTTTCAGGCAGAAAGCCTTTGCCTAAGTAATAAACCTTAGCCAAATAAATATATACACATCTGCCCCACAGACTCTCTCTTGTGTTCTGCAAGTGGAGGGGGGACTGAAACTGAATAAAAAAAGAACTTGACCAGACCGAGACTGTCAAACAGTGAGGAGGGGGATTAAAGTCTCTGCATCTGTATTCTTGATCAGACAGTGTAAAGCCCTCCAGAGTTGTTGGTTGCTTGCTGGAGCTTGCAGATCAGTAGTCTTACTAGCTATATTAATATAAAAAAGCTGCACAGAATTGTTGTAATGCTCTACTAGTGGAGGGAATTGGAAAATAACAGCTGAATTAAAGAAGGCACTCGCACTCACACTCACTGCTGCTGTCAACAGAACAGATACACACAGCCCTTTAGAGTGTTTGAGACAGCAGTGAAGAAAAGTCTTACAACAGTGTGGACAGGTAAAACTTTTGTCGGACAGGCACAATTTACACCCCACCTGTCTCTCGGACAGGCATCTCAAAAAAATTATTTCTAGCCCTGATGGGAGCCATTACATTGGTTGGACACAGGATAAAAAGATTAATGAGTTATGATTTGGGAATATTAGTACGAAACAGCTGTCATGCTGCAATATAGGTATGATGATTTATTCATGTCTGTTGTATACGTATGTACTTCAAGATTTTCGTAAGGGAACAGAATGTTGGTATGTATTTTATTTTTTACTCCATCAGAATTTTATATTGTATCGTGATTTAATATGATTTTCAAGTTCAATTAGAAGGCAATTACACTGTAGGCATACAATACGCATTTGATTTCCTTTATAATTTATAATTTTTTACGTATTATTTTTGTGTGAGAAGACAGTTTAGATTTCAGATGATTAAGAACAGTAGGGATAAGAAATTGGGAGGGGGAGGCGTTATTTTTGACATTTCTTTACCAGATTTAGGGACTATAACTAAATAATATGGTTTTCACTGTATGACGTAATACTTATTTCTGTTTTTCTTTGAGTGACATAAAACCTTGGGTATTTCGTTTGCTTTAACGTCATTTAAAAAAAAAACAAAACACTCCCCTACTCTTTTAGTGGGGGGGGAGAGGGTTTTTGTATAAATATGAATTATTTAAGTTTGCAGCTAATGTAGGATGTAATACTTTTTTTTTTTAATTTTATTTTCTTATGATTTTGTATGAATCAATACAATGTTTACATTTTGTTTAGAGTTTTGAATAAAACATTCCCCTACTCATTTCGAGAAGTGCCACGGGATCTTTAACATACACCTGAACCACCATCAGAACAGGCAGATGTGACCTCGGTTTAATGTCTCATATGAAAGATGGCACATCAGAAGTGCAGCACCCCCCTCATGCTGCACTACTGTGTCAGTACTGGAATGTAACCCAAGTGACTGGTGTGGGTATAGAAGAAAAAATTACTTACCTTAGTAATTGTGTTTCTTCTAATGGAGTCTTGCTGTATTCCGACAATCTGCAGTTAGCTCCAGCCTTTAAACTGCCCCGGAGAGTAGAGGGTTAATTTTCTATGCAGTGCATAGAACGTTGAGCTCGAGCTCGGTTGAGGTCTTTGTCTACAGCACTTTGAAACCCAACTGTCAGATTCTTACAAGCAAACACTCACTGACTAACTATGGAAATTATAAAATTTTTTAACTAGCCAACTGGCAACAGAAAGTTTTGGATTCCCAAAGGAAGACTCAAGTCAGGAAACCCAAAACCAAAACCTATCCAAAAATAAAGATTATAATACAAGCACCCAGGTAAAATGGAGGGTGTGCTGAAGACACCCCTGGGGTGCAACACTGCACCTGCCCACCCACTTCCCAAAAACAGGTTCTGAGAGGGGAGGCAGGGAGGGAAGTCAGAATACAGCAAGACTCCATTAGAAGAAGCACAATTACTAAGGTGAGTAAAATTTTCTTCAAACAACATGAAGTCTTGCTTTTTCTGACAATCTGCGGACTACCAAGCAGTACCTCCATGGAGGAGGGACAGAACCTACTTTGGGAATAGGCTCTGAAGTACTGCTGTGCCAAACCGAGGATCGCTCCTAGCCTGGATATCCAGAGAGTAATGCTTGGTAAAGGTATGGACTGTTTTCCAGGTGACTGCTTGACAAATTTCCAACATGGGGATATCCCTGGCAGCAGCTGTACCTCTTGTGGAATGAGCCCTCAGGCCTGAGGGTGGAAGTTTCCCAATTTCTCATAGCAGAATTGTATACAAGAAACAATCCGCCTGGCAACAGTTCTCTTCGTGGCAGGTTTGCCCTTTCCCACTTCCCCATAAGTGAGGAACAACTGAAGGGAATCAAACCTGTGACCCTTGGTACACTCTATGTAGTAGCTAAGGGTTCTTTTAACATCTAAACTGTGTAACCTCCTCTCCCCTGAAGAAGAATGATCAGTGAAGAAAACAGGGAGAGACATGGACTGATTCAAATGGAAGTCTGAAACCACTTTGGGCAAGAACCTCCTATTGGTTCTAAGGACCACTTTATCTATATGAAAGGAAATAAAATCAGGTTACACTGACAGGGCTTACAATTCACTGATACGTCTGGCAGAGGTAATGGCTACCAAAAACACAGTTTTCCAAGTCAAGTACTTAAGCTCTGCTGAGGACATAGGCTCAAATGGGGGTTGCATAAGTTGAGCAATGCAAACATTTAAGTCCCAGGCAGGGACAGTATCCCTAAAGGGAGGATTGGTATGAAGCAATCCTTTGAAAAATTTACAGAATACAGGGTGAGATGACAGTGAGGAAGGCTTTCCCACTGGCAGAAAAGCAGAAACAGCTGACAAGTGCACCTTGACAGTAGCTGGTCTGAGGCCTAGGCCATTAAGATGGACCATATAATCCAGAACTGTAGGCAATCCAGCAGTGTCTAGAGATATATGCTTCTTGGAACACCAAATGCTGAATCGTTTCCATTTGCAATCATAAGTCTTTCTGGTGGCAGGCTTTCGAGAGGCTTTGAGAATATCCAGAACCCCTTGGGACAGATGCAAATCTGCATACTGTAACTCTTCAAGAGCCATGCCTTGAGATTGAGGGACCGAAGACTGGGTACCAAATCCTCCCCTGAGAGGAGGTTAACAGGTTGTAATTCCTGGGCAGAGAAAGGGGAAGATGGACTGCTAGGGACAGTAAGAGGGGGTACCAGGGCTGCCTTGCCCAATCTGAAGCAATCAGAATCACTTTGCAGGGTTGTGACCTCACCTTGACCAGAACCTTGAACAGTAGAGGAAAGGCACAGAGAAATTTCCCTTCCCAGTTCAACATTAGAACATCCAGAGGGACTGAGCACAAGACTGGGGGTCTGCAACAAAACAGAGGAAGTTGGTGATTGTCTGGAGCTGCAAACAGATCTATCTCTGGTGTGCCCCACCTTGAAAAAATCACTTTTAACACCAGAGCGTCCAGGGACCATTCGTGATGGCCCTGGGAAATCCTGTTCAGTGCATCTGCTAGCACATTGTCCTTCCCTGGAAGGTGGACTGCTATCAGAGAGGTCTGCAGGGAATAAGCCAGGGACCACAATTTCATGGCTTCCGTGCACAAGGCCGTGGACCAAGTGCCTCGTGCCTCCCTGCTTGCTGATGTACCAAATGGTGGTGGTGGTTTCTGTTCTGACCTGAACCACCTTGTTCTGCACTGACTGAGAGAAAGCCTGCAGGGACAGAGAAACTGCCCTGAGTTCCAGGAGATTGATATGAAGAAGGGATTCCTGAGGGGACCACAGTCCCTGGGCTGTGAGAGCCCCCAGATGTGCTCCCCACCCCAAAAGGGAAGCATCCATGGTAAGGACCACCGAATGAGACTGAGTAACAAATGGGACCCCTTGCCTTAAATTGTCCTGATCCTGCCACCACTGAAGAGCTTGGATCAGTGTCCGAGTCACTGGGATCAGTTTGGTAAGAGGATCCCTCCTTTGAGACCAAAAGGCCCTCAGATGGAACTGAATGTCCCTCATCTGGAATCTTGCCCCTTGGACCACTGCCGCAGAAGCTGCCATGTGGCCCAAGAGCTGAAGAAAGTGCCTTGCTGGTCGGGACACCTGAAGGCTGAAGGAAGAAGCCAGTTCTATAAGAACTCTTGCCCTTTCCAGGGGAAGAAAGGCTCTTGCTTTGACAGTATCTAGCTTTGCCCCTATAAAGGTAAGAAGCTGCACGGGTTCGAGAACTGACTTGGGAAATTTGAGTAGAAATCCCAGGGAAGTGAGCACTTGCAGATCTGACTTGACTTGGTCTGGAGACTGACCCACTATGAGCCAGCTGTCCAGATATGGAAAAATGGAAATCTTTTGCCTTCTTAGAAAGGCAACTACCACTGCCAGGCACTTTGTGAAAACCCTTGGAGCTGATGTTAGACCAAAGGGCATTGCTTTGAACTGATAATGGCCTGAGGACAACTTGAACCTGAGATACTATCTGTGGGAGAACCTGATGGGGATGTGAAAGTAGGCATCTTTGAGGTCCAGGGAGGCTAGCCAGTCCCCTGTCCTCAGGGAGGGAAGAATTATTCCAAGAGTCACCATCTTGAACCTTGGTTTTAAAAGATGTTTGTTCGGGTATCTTAGATCTAGGATGGGTCGCCACTCCCCTGTCTTTTTTGGGGTAAGGAAGTACCTGGAGTCCAGACCTTTGCCCCGGTGTAGGGTAGGAACTCTCTCTATGGCTCTTAAGGCCAGAAGAGATGAAACCTCTGCCTCTAGGGCAAGGGTTTCGGAAAGACTTGCAGGTGGAAAAGACCTGACTCTCATCTTCGGAAATTTTTGGAAACCGAGAACCAGTCCCTGGCTTACTACTTCCAGGACCCACTTGTCTGAAGTAACAGACGTCCAGTCCTGGACGAAGTAAGCCAGCCTGCTCCCTACAGGGATAGGAGAGTCGACCCGGGCAGACCCATCAGGGTGTCTGCTTGGCAGGGGCCTTAGGCTGAGGAGTGGATGTAGCCCTGCTCATCCCCCTTCTGCCACTCCCTCTGAAGAACCCCCTCTGTGAAAAGGGAGAAGAGGCCTGTGCTTGGTAGAAAGGCCTATGAAAAGGCCTGCCCCTGCCCCTAGATTGCTGCCTTTGAGGAGTTGACTGCCTCTCCTTGGCCTGAGCACTCCTATAAGTGGTCCTGTACGCATCCATTTTCTTCATGTAATTCTCTGTCTGCTCCTCAAACAGATAATTACCCACCACAGGGAAATCCATGGCCTTAGCCTGGGTGTCCTGTGAGAGGCTAGTACATCTCAGCCAAGCCATCCTCTGAAGAGCCACAGATGTAGCCATGACTATTGATGACACATCACTGGAGTCCACAGCAGCATGAAATTGTACCTTTGATGCCTCAATCCCATCAGCAGCCACCTCCTCCAGCTCCTTGGCCAGCTGGGGGGAGGCCTGCTAAGCCAGTGCCAGTACAGTGTCCCACCTGGACTTCTGGTACCTGGCTGTACAGGCCATATAGTTAGCCTGCCTGAGTCCCAAGGAGGATGCCATGTACTGCTTCTTTGCCATGGCATCCATCTTCCTGGAGTCTTTGTCTGGGGGGTGTGAAGCCAAGGGAATATTTGCCTTGTCACAGGCTGCAGCACGCACTACTCCAACATGGCTGCATTGCTGGTAGAAAAACTCTGTATCCGAGCCTGACAAAGTATACCTCTTGTCCATCCTGTCGACAGGAGGTACAGAATTAGGAGACTTTAGGATTTTTTGTGTCTGCTTCCCAAAGGACTTATGAACGGGAATAGATAGTCTCCTGGACTCTGGGATGTCCATCATTTCAACAAAATCAGGCTCCTCTTGATCCTCCTCCATACGAAGCTGGAGGGTTTCAGCCACTTTTCTGTAAAACAGATAGTGGGGAGGGGACTCAGAGAGCCTGGGGGGAAACACCAGAAGGTCTGTCTGGGGAGATGTCCGGTTCCACAGGCACATCCAGACTTTCACCATCATCACCATCATCTTCAAAATCCCCCTCCTCTTCAAACTCCGGTTCATAAAAGTCTTCAGGGGTATAATCTTGAACAGGGGGAACCGACCGAACCGAACCCCTGCCAAAAGGTGCCAGACTGTTCGGAACCGGACGAAGCGATTCAACAATCTGAATCACTCTGGCTATTTCTTCGGCGGTTGGAACATGAACCTCTAGATCCAAACCGGTCAATTTCTCTTTGCGTTTTCTTTTTGTAGGAACCGACCCCTCAGGATCGGCTCTCCTCTTGCCCGAAGAAGTATCGCCCTGGTCAGAGGGCACTCCTTCTGGTTCGGTCAGAACCAAACTGGGCTGGCCATCCGGGTCAGTGGATTTCTCGGCCTCCTTTTCCCTAAGTCTACCTAATCTTTTTCCAGGGTAGACTTAGGAAAGTTATTCATATTTGGCAGTCTGTATCGGGGTGGTCAAACCCCAGAAAATAAACACAGGGTGGTGTGGGGATCGGCCCTTAGCAAGACTTCCCCACACTCACTGCAGTGTTGAAACCAGTGGGCGGTTTTTTCTTGGGTTTCTCAGACATGGCCAACCTAACCAAACTTACCCTTTTTTCGGCAACCGCCAGGCAAGACTCCCTTTTCGGTTTCTAACCGTGTTACGGGTATTGGAAAAAAAACATTGAAACACGTTTTTTTTAAAAACCAATAAGGACCGGTAACCACACACTAAGGAAAAGCACAAGAGTTCAAATGTGTTGGATCGGTTCAGCCGAACCAATCGAGAATACAAGTTTCACAATTTCCACAAAACAACAGAGAAACTATCTAAAGTACTCACGGTACCGCAGACAGAGCCTGAACCGACAATGCGGAAATAAATTCGGAATGAAACCAACAACTTTAACCGACTTTGAACCGAGCAGAAGGAGAAATCTCCGGAGCGACTGTTCAGTGAGGCGGAGTAATGGGTTTCAAAGTGCTGCAGACAGAGACCTCAGCCGAGCTCGAGCTCAACATTCTATGCACTGCATAGAAAATTAACCCTCTACTCTCCGGGGCAGTTTAAAGGCTGGAGCTAACTGCAGATTGTCAGAATACAGCAAGACTTCATGTTGTTTAAACCCACAGCCTTCTGATCTTCCAGCCTCAGAGGCAAGTGTGCAACCTGCTGAGCCACTGACACTGCCAATTTGATTTAGGGTTCCCCCTTTAGGACACCCTGATATCTAAACCGTCTTTACCAAGCCTTTCTGAGGGTTGTGCAGCTTTATCTTTTCCTTTTTTCTTGACAACTTTTGAATAATTTACTGCTGTACACGAGATGGAATCTTCTGACGCATGCTTTCCACCATCATTGGCACCATCACAGCCTTTTTTTATTATTTTTAGGTGACACAGAAGCAGACTAAGAGGGCATGCTTCTTTTTAAACATTTTACCCTTTTAAATGAGGTATTTGGGCAAAAACATATAACAGGACTGTAAACGTGTTGTGGACCTAAGCACTCTGAACAAAGCTTGTGACAGTCTGCCCTTGCCAGGAGCTGAAAACAATTTGTACCATTTTCCGATGGTCCACAAGGTCTTTCTGACATACTAATTTGGGATAACCATGAAATAATAAAACAAGTCCCAAAAATGATGTCGTACAAGAGTCCAACAGTGAAACGTAGCTCTTGTACTGCAGAAACTGTGCCAAAGGTCAAACTGCAGCTCCTGTAACAGGAATGGATTCATTAAGGGGAAAGGGCACAGACAGAAACAGAAAATGAAAATGTTCCAGTGTCTGTAAATTGGACAGTTAAAAATCGTAAAAATGAATGTGGTTTACTAGCCAAATAGTTAAAAATAGAAAGAGTAGCCAGGTAGGATGCTCTACGGTTCCTGGGAACCAAACAGGAACTGGAGAAACCATGATTTACAAAATAAGAAAACAAACTAAATGCAGAGTAATCAATAAAACTAACTTAAATACACTTTTTGATAGATACTATAAAATAAAAACCTAACTGGAGAATCAGTCTTTACTGGCGTTCACTACAGGGCGATTACTCTCCTAATGCAGAAAAACAGATCTGAACAACGGCCAGAGTGGAACACAGATGCAGAGTTTGAACCTACATTCCAAATTCTAAAATCTGCATAGGTTCTATCTCCAGGGCATCACTCTCATCCTAGACAACTGCATAAAGTATAAACATGAAGTGACTGATTCGTGGGGTTAGAATGGCCCTTTATCTCAAATTGTAACATGGGTAAGAGAAAGGGTTGCGCAGGATTGGTCAACTTGCATCAGCTGACCATACATTAATCCTCAATTAATGTATGGTTGTATCCGCCGACATTGTCTTCCCCCTCTCACAAGAACCTCTTACAGATGCAGTAGTACCATTCAGTCTTAGCCTGCAATTCACGGCCAGTCAACTGTCAAACAAGAATAGATATGCTGAAGTGAAATTTCTGGTAGTTCTCGCATAAGTATCTTGAAAACATCTATATGACTATGTAATGTGTTTGTTTTTTTTTTTTACTTGGTCTATTGACTCAGAAACACATACCCTTTCAGTAACTACACAGTAATGTATGCCACATATGATTTTCCAGATTGCCAGATTTCCTCCATGTCTTTTTTAATATTTTAAAAAACTACTTAAACAGTGTGACCTCAAAACCACAAAAGCACACACCTTGGACCAATCTCTATCAAACCTGAAAGTTCCAGGTTTCAAAGTCTTCTATTTTTTTTAGTTATCGGGTGGCAAAAAAATGCTTAACATTTTTAAAAACAGACTGTTGCATTTTGGGCACCTCTGAAACTTTGCCTCCCCGAACCGATCTACATGGAATTTACAGGATCCAGAGTTCCTGACAGAGGCTGTGCTTTCTAAATTTCATGTAAATCAGTTGAAAGGGGGCAAAGTTATTAATGTGCACTGTTGGCTGTAAAATTCACAGATAAAAAAGATGCAAGCCTCCGTGTACTACCATCTATTGGTCAGCCAAGGGAATTGCAGCAACAACTACCAGATCTCAAATCTCCTCTGCATTTAAATTATGCATCTCCCATAATGCACAACAGCTAAATCCCAAATATCAAACACAGTAGAAAAACGGAGATGATTCCAGTTTACAAAACCAAGTCAGTCAAAAGGAGCACATATTCTGACATATTGATCACATCTGCATGTAATCAGTAATTCAAACAACATGAAGTCTTGCTATATTATGACAGTTGCAGTTTGTCCCACCATTAGAACTGCTCCGGAGGTAAAAGAGTTAACTCCCATTCTAAGAATGGAACTTAGAGCACGAGCTCGGTTAGAGAAGCTCTGTCTGGGTTATTTCAAACCCAAACTGTTAGATTCTTTACTCCGCCTCACTGAACAGTCGCTCCGGAGATTTCTCCTACTGCTCGGTTCATTTCTCGGTTTAAACAGTGTTTTCTCGGTTCAAATCAACCGAGAATATTATTATTTTAACCACAAAACCGATCGGTTCAAGCTCTGTCTGTGGTATCGTAAGTAATTTCAGTTTAATTTCTGTGTGGAACTTGTAAATGTTATCGGTTTTGAACCGATCAGCTTGCTTTAAAACTTGAAGTTACAAAAATTAGAGGTTTTAGAGTGCGGTTCCCGGTTCTTATCGGTTCTAAAAACAAACGGAATTCATTACGGTTTTTTCCAAGACCATGACACAGTTAGGAACCGATAAAGGTGTCTTACCTGGCACTGCCATTAAAAGGAGCAGGATTTTTGGTTAGGCTGGCATTATGTCTGAGAAACCCAAAAAAACCGGGCCCACTGGGTTTCAACACTGTGATGCTTGTGGGGAAGTCTTTGCCAAGGCTGACCCACACACCACATGTGTTTATTGTCTGGGGTTTGACCACCTCAATTCAGACTGCCAGATTTGTAAAATTTCCTGCAGCCACCCTGGATAAGAGAGTTGGCAGGCTCAGGGAACGAGAGGCCAAAAAGTCCGCTGACCCGGATGGCCAGCCTGGTTTGGTGCCAACCGAACCGGAGGGAGTGCCCTTTGACCAGGGCAAGACTTCCTCGGGCAAACGCAAAGCTGGCTCGGATGAGCCAGTTCCAGTAAAGAAAACAAGAAAATCAGCAGGTGTGGAGCCCAAAATTCCTTCTCCAACTGCTGCAGAGATAGCAAGAGCTATTCAGATTGTCCAGTCACTTTCTCCGGTTCTGTCCAAACCGCCACTGGCTGGTAAAAGGTTGGTTCGGTCGGTTCCACCGGTTCAGGAATATGATGTTGAGGAGTTTTATGAACCAGAGGAGGGGGAGGATGATTATGAACAGTATGAATGTGACTTGGAGGGTCTGGGTGTGCCCATTGAACCGGACATCTCCCCAGACAGACCTTTAGAATCTCCCATGCTTTCTGAGTCCCCCTCTCACTTTATGTTTTACAAAAAAGTTGCTGAAACCCTCCAGCTCCCATTGGAGGAAGCTGTGGATGAGCAAGAGGAACCTGATTTTGTAGAAATGATGGATATACCAGAGTCTAGGAGATTGTCTATTCCTTTGCATAAATCATTTAGGAAACAAACAATAAAATTTTAAAAACTCCTAATTCTGTGCCTCCTGTGGATAAAAAGATGGACAGGAGGTACATACTGTCAGGTCCTGACACAGAATTCCTTTCACAGCAATGCAGTCATGTTGGGGTGGTTCAGGCTGCAGCCTGTGATAAAGCTAATATTCCCCTGGCTTCACATCCTCCTGACAAGGATTCCAGGAAGATTGATGCCATGGCTAAAAAACAATACATGGCAGCGTCCTTGGGACTCAGGCAAGCAAATTACATGGCTTATGTAGCAAGGTATCAAAATCTAGATGGGACACTGTCATGGCTTTGGCCAAACAGGCCTCTGGCCAGCTTGCTAATGAGCTGGAACAGGTGGCTGCTGATGGCATTGAGGCATCAAGGTGCAGTTTCATGCTGCTGTGGATTTTAATGATGTATCCTCTAGAGTCATGGCTATGTCTGTAGCTTTTTAGTAGGTTGGCCTGGCTCAGGTGTACTAGCTTGTCACAGGATACCCAGACTAAGGCTATGGATTTTCCTGTGGTGGGAAATTCTCTGTTTGGGCAGACAGAGAATTATATGAAGAAAATGGATGAATACAGGACTACCTATAAGAGTGCCCAAGCCATGGAGCGGCAAGCCACTCCTCAGAGGCAGACCCCCAGGGGTAGGGGGTAGGCCTTTTCACAGGCCTTTTTACCAAACCCAGGCCTCCTCTGCTTATGTTCAGAGGGGCTTCTTCGGAGGCAGAGGCAGAGGCAGACGGGGTGTGGGCAGACCTGCTCCCACCTCTCAGCCTAAAGCACCTGCCAAACAGACACCCTGATGGGGTGCCCAGGGCCGATTCTCCTTTACCCGTAGGTGGCAGGTTGGCTTACTTCATTCAGAACTGGGTGTCTCTAACTTCAGACAAGTGGGTCCTGGAAGTAGTAAGCCAGGGTCTGGTTCTCAGCTTCAAAAAGTTCCCAAAGATGAGAATCAGATCTTTCCCACCTGCAAACTCTTTAGAGACCTTTACTTTAGAAACAGAAGTCTCAACCCTCCTGGCTCTCAGAGCTGTAGAAAGGGTTTCTCCCCTACACCAGGGCAAGAGTCTGTACTCCAAATATTTCCTTACCCCAAAAAAGACAGGAGAATGGCGGCCCATTTTAGACCTCAGATATCTGAACAAACACCTTTTGAAACCAAAGTTCAGAATGGTAACTCTGGCAATGATTTTACCCTCTCTAAGGCCAGGGGACTGGCTAGTCTCCCTGGACCTCAAGGATGCCTATTTTCATGTCCTAATCAGAAGCTCCCACCGAAAGTACCTCAGATTCGAACTGCCCTCAGGTCACTACCAGTTCACAGCAATGCCCTTCGGCCTCACCTCTGCCCCAAGGGTATTCACAAAATGTCTGGCAGTAGCAGTTGCTCATTTAAGGAGGCAAAGGATTGTTGTCTTTCCCTATCTGGACGACTGGCTCATTGTAGGCCAGTCCCCAGAACAGGTAAAATCTCACCTGCAAGTTACCCAGCAGCTGCTCACCTCCCTGGGCTTCTTGCTAAATCTTCCAAAGTCAGTTCTGGAACCAGTTCAGGTGCTCACCTTCATAGGTGCAGAATTGGACACAAAGCAGGCCAGAGCCTTCCTACCCTTAGAGAGGTAAGGAACTTGGTAGCTCTGGCCTCCTCCTCACTCTGCAGGTCTCCGACCAGCGAGACACTTTGCAGCTCCTGGGGCACATGGCTGCGTCCACAGCCCGTGGTGCAAGGAGCAAGACTTCAGATGAGGGACATTCAGTTTCACTTGAGAGCCTTTTGGTCTCAGAAAAGAGACCCTTTTCCAAGTTGGTCCCAGTGACCCGAACCCTGATCCAGGCCCTCCAGTGGTGGCAGGATCAGAGCAATTTAAGACTGGGGTCCCTTCATTCCTCTGTCTCCTCCTTGACCCTCACTACAGATGCTTCCCTCTGGGGTGGGAGCCACATGGGCGACCTCTCCACTCTGGGAGTATGGTCCCCTCAGGAATCTCTGCTCCACATCAATTTGCTGGAACTCAGAGCTGTCTTTTAGCACTTCAAGTGTTTTCTGCGTCTGTTCAGAACAAAGTCGTACAAGTCAGAACAGACAACACCACAACAATGTGGTACATCAACAAGCAGGGGGGCACTCGGTCTTCGGCTTTGTGCACCGAGGCAATGAAGTTGTGGTCTCTGGCCTATTCCTGAACACTTCCCTCATAGCAGTTCATCTTCCAGGAAAGGACAATGTCCTAGCAGATGCTCTCAGCAGGATTTCCCAGGGCCATCACGAATGGTCTCTGGATCTTCAAGTACTGGGGATAGTTTTTGCCAGATGGGGCACCCCTCAAATAGATCTTTTTGCAGCCCCAGACAATCACCAACTTCCACTTTTCTGTTGCAGGCCCCCAGTGTTGGGCTCAGTCCCCCTGGATGCCTTTCTCCTAGACTGGGAAGGGAAGTTTCTTTATGCCTTTCCCCCTTCCCTCTCCTATTCAAGGTGCTAGTCAAAATCAGATCCCAGCCTTGCAGGGTGATTCTGATTGCCCCAGATTGGGCCAGGCAGCCCTGGTACCCTCCTTCTGTCCCTAACAGTCCATCTTCCCTGTGTCTCCCCAGGAATCACAACCTGTTAACCTGTGCCCAGGGGAGAGTTTGGTATCCGAACCTCAAATCCCTCAACCTCAAGGCCTGGCTCTTGAGGAGTTAGAATTTGCTGACCTACACCTTTCTCAGGGTGTTCTTGAAATTCTAAAGGCTTTTAGGAAGCCTTCCACTAGAGCTACTTATAATTCTAAGTGTAAAGGTTTTCCATTTGGTGTGCTGGGAAACATATTTCCGGAATCTGCTGATTTGCCCATTGTTTTGGACTATATGGTCCATCTTAATTCTTTGGGCCTGAGACCAGCTACCCTGAAAGTACATTTTGGCAGCTGTCTCTGCTTTTTGTTTCAACAGGGAAGCCCTCCTCTTTCCGCTCACCCTGTATTTTCCAAGTTTTTTGAGAGATTACTTCATACTAGTCCACCTTTTTAGGGATCCGGCCCCTGCCTGGGCCTTAATGTTTGCATTGCCCAGTTAATGCAACCCCTTTGAACCTCTGTCTTCTGCAGAGCTTAAGTATTAATTTGGAAAACTGTTTTCCTAGTGGCTATCACTTCTGCCAGGCGCATAAGTGAGTTGCAAACCTTGTCAGTAGAAACTGACTTTATTTCTTTCCACAGGGATAAGGTAGTCCTCAGGACTAACAGGAAGTTTTTGCCTAAGGTGGTTTCAGATTTCCATCTTAACCAAGCTATCTCCCTTCCAGTGTTTTTCACTGAACATTCTTCCTCTGGTGAGAGGAGATTGCACAGTTTAGATGTTAAGAGGGCCCTAAGTTACTATATAGAGCGTACCAAGGGTCACAGGTTGAATCCTCCAACTTTTCTCACGGTGAGGTCGGAAAGGGAGACCTGCCACTAAGGATCAATTGCCAGGTGGATTGTCTCTTGTATCAATTTGTTATCAGAAACTGGGAGAGTTCCCCCTTAGGCCTGAGGGCTCATTCTACCAGAGGTACAGCCGCGTCTCTAGCTGCTGCCAGAGACATCCCTATCTTAGAGATATGTCAAGCTGCTACCTGGAAAGCGGTACACACTTTCACCAGCATTACTCCCTGGATGTCCAGGCCAGGAGAGATGCTCGGTTTGGCACAGCTGTGCTTCAGAGCCTATTCCCTAAGTAGGTTCTGTCCCTCCTCCATGGAGGTATGCTGTGTAGTCTGCAATTGTCATAATATAGCAAGACTTCATGTTGTTTGAAGAAAAATCTACTCACCTTAGTAATGTTGTTTCTTCTAATGGAGTCTTGCTATATTATGACCTCCCCCCCAGCCTGCCCCTCTCAGAACTTCTACTTGGGTATGGGGTGGGCAGCCTAGTGTGGGCACTAGTTATGCCCATTATATGTTTTCCACCCCTTCTTGGGGTTTTGGGGTGTGGTGTTTTTATTTTATATTATATTATTACTTCTGGTCCCCTGACTTGAGTCTTTGTGTTGGGACCAGCAATAGGTGTTAATATTTAGGTAGCCAGTTGGCTAGTGTAGGTTACAGCTTCCACACAGACCTTAGTGAGTTTTTGCTCGTAAAGATCTGACAGTTTGGGTTTGAAATAACCCAGACAGAGCTTCTCTAACCGAGCTCATGCTCTAAGTTCCATTCTTAGAATGGGAGTTAACTCTTTCACCTCCGGAGCAGTTCTAATGGTGGGACAAACTGCAATTGTCATAATATAGCAAGACTCCATTAGAAGAAACATTACTAAGGTGAGTAATTTTTTCTTGTTCACCGTTGCAGTCACAATACAAAAAAAAGTTCAGCATGTAGTTTCTCCAGTCAGGTGCAACCCCTTTCTCTTCCCCATGGTAGGAAGCTAAATATCCTCCCGAAGCCTTTGTAATTTTGCACTTTAAAATTACTTTTATGCAAATGTAACACGAGGAAGAGAAACATATAAAAGAGTGCCAAACCCTTTCTCTTCCCCATGTTACAAGTGAATTAACCCACTCCAGAGCGTGGGTCTACTGGGGATTAATGTATGGCTGGGTGGCTGAAACAACTCTGCCTTCGGCCTTGTCATCCAACCCCCCCCAAGCCATACTTAATCCCCAGTATACCCACGCTCTGTCGTGAGTGAATCCTTACATCATTTATCATGACTTAAAAGAGCTGCTGATGCCATCAGGAGAACTTTAATAAAACATAATAGACATAGTCTAGCTTTTGTTTCACATTAGTTCTGTATTTCTACTCCCCATACTTTATTATGAGGTAATTTGTATGAAAACACGACAATTGCTCCTGAAGAGTTAATCTATTCCTTTTGCTTTCTTCCTGTCTGAGCTCATAATACACAGGTTGTGAGATCACAGTCACTCCCATAGTAACAGATTGTGATGTCTTAACAGATGATTATGACTTGAAGTGGGGAGTAAGCTATAGAAGCAGATGAACTCTACATGATAAAGATGATGTTTTCATCCAAATTCAGACACATTTCCTTGGCAATAAAGGTGAAGAGAAATCTATAGAATGTGCATGGAACACAAGCTAAATTGTACCTAACTACTATGGTTTTCAAAGTTTTCTTTGAAGTGTCAGCAGCTCTTTAAAATGCTCTGTGCCAAGATTCAGGATCTTTCCCATCTATTTCAAGCTTCTTGCTGGGGTAGTGTTATGGATCCCCCTGAAATGGAGAAGCACATCTGACAGAACATTTACCATAAAAATACAATATGCACTCCTTCGCACCACGGCCGTACTTCCACCTACTTTTTATTTGGCAATTTCCTATAGCAATTATTAGTACAAGAGGTTCTGAGAGTCCTACTAGTAATTTACTGTCCTACATCAAATGGCAATACAAAGTTAGCTAAATTTACCGGTCTTTATATTAAAGGTGACTTACTGACAGCCAAGACTTACCTCGCTGCCACCTGGCCCTGCTGCTGCACAGTGGTCCTGTAATCTGTAAAACTACTTCCTTGCCAATGCAGATGGGTCCACCTTCACCTGGCAAGCTTGCTGTACTACGGACAGGACAACGTTGGAAGACACCTCCTCCTTTAGATATCCTGGGGTCTGGCTTGACCAACACCTCAATTTTTCTGGACATGTGAAGGCCATCCTGAAAAAACAGCCCCAAGCTAGGTGCCCTGCACAAGAACTGCAGCTGCATACCACTATCTTAGGGAGGCAGTATAGTGCAATGGTTTAAGGCTTTGAGCTGCAAAACTGGTGACACCCAACAGACCAGATCTGGGTTTGAATCCCACAGCTTCCACTTGCAAACTGTGTGACCCTGAGCAAGTCACTTAACTTCCCTGTGCTCCCAGGTCGCACCTGTAAAAAGGCTTTCAGCTTAGTGTGCTACTTCTGGTTAAACAACTAATAATAAAAAAAATATATAAAACTATTGGCCAGGCGTATACTCGTCCAGAAAATGGTACTCCCAATTTTTGACTACGGTGATGTAGTCTACAGTGCTGCTCCCAAGACTTCCCTAACCAGATTGGATACCCTCTTCCACTCCTTCTGCTGCTTTGCCTTAGACTCCCCTCCTCTCACTCACCACTGCGATCTCTACAAAGCTCTCACATTTTCCTCTTTCGAAAACAGACGGCTTTCCCAAATTCGGGTTCAGCTCTCTTTCCCCTTACCTGTCCAACTCCATATCCCTCCCTCCCCCTCGCATTCCCTTTGATACTATGATACCCTAACCACGGTAGTCCCTCGTCAGTCAACCTTTGTTGGACAGGCTGTTTTCTCTCACTCCTTCCTTAAACTATGGAACTCCCTCCCCATCAAATTAGTCACTCCTCTTCCCTGTCGTCCATGTCAGCAGTTTTACACAACTTCGTCTCCCCCAACTGCAACTGTGCTTAATTCTACTCCCTCCCTGCCTCTAATGCTAGTCCACTCTATTGACCTCATCTTTGTCTACTGACTAGCAACCTGTTCTCGCATTTCCAATACAGCTGAGCCATCTTTGTATAACTAAAATTGCTAAGAAATGTTAGCTCTTATGTTTATGTAATTGTCATATCCATGTATGTATACCTAGATGCATGTCAAGTATGTTATTCCCCCTCCCCTTGGTTTTTCCCAAATGCACCGACACCCTGCATATACCTGCTATTCTAAATGCACCTTAAATGTAACCACATTACAGGTTTATGTAATGCACATCCTAGTTTGTATGCTAGTAGAATGTTAAATAAATTGTTAATCCCTCTACTTTTTCCCCAGCCCAGTACGGACTCTACTTACACCTGTTAATCTCAAGCACATTACATGTAACCAAATTATCTATGTTTATGCAATGTATATCCAAGTATGTATAGAGATTAGGTAGACACGTCTCCTCTGGCCAATCAGTGGAGTTTCTGTGTTCTGGGGACGGGCTCTTGCTGTGAAGCAAGTCACTCGGGTGGCGGTGGTGAAAGGGAGTGGGTGCTTTTCTGTAGCCTCCACGGCGATTGCTGATCTTGCTAAAATAATTATTTTGCTGGCATGTTTAGGTTGTGGGTAGGTAGGGAGGATGCCAGAGAAGGTGAGGAGACAAGAAATAAATGGGGGAACTTAGGAAAAAAAAAACAGGAGACAGAGCTGAAAGTTCGAGTGCAAGCAGTGTGACGCATATTTAAAAAAGAAAAGAAAACCCGGAGACGGAAAATTGCATTTTTTGAGCTTTGTTTGCTCAGTACTACAGATAAAAAGCTGACAAGTTAATGAAATAAGAGCGTTTGGTGCAGTTTGATGGGGGAAATAGCAGGAGACAAAAAAAAAAAGCATTTGTAAGTATAAACCAAATGTGTATGGAGCTGAAAGAAGCAGGGGAACTAAAGGCACAGTGCTTTACAGTACAGAGATAGAAGCTAGTGAAAAAAGCAGGCAGGAAAACAATAGAATGTAGACAAGGGCAGACAAGAGGAGATTAAAAATAAATTCTTGGATTGAAAGGCAGTGTTGAATTGGGCATATTTACTGCAATACTGAATGAGGTTGAAATAGATATTAAAACAAAATAGAAAGGCTTATGGGGTATTAAGGCACAGTGCCTACTATATGGAACCACTACTGAAGTATTGAATAAATAATAATGGATGTGTGGGGTGGTGGGGGACAATAAGTGTGTATGCAGATACACTTAAAGATTAAGTGAAGCAATAAGTTGTGATTAAGAAAAAGCATATCAGTAGAAAGAAAAGTGATCAAGAAACAGACAAGCTAAGAGGGGATACTCAAATAAACCAACTTGCCAAGGCAAAAAAATTATTTTAAACTGTTCTCTGACTGTTGTGTGACATACTGCTGCAGTACAGTGTGTGTTATGTGTGTGTTCAGAAAACAAACACACACACTGGCAGCATGCTGTGTTATGTAATCTTTTTGAGAAATGAAACTGTACTAAGTGCTGAAGCATATCAATATTAACTGGTCCTGTAACACCCCCCCCCCCATTACTTCTGTTGGCCACATAGTGTGTGTTTGTGTGTGTGTGTGTGTGTGTGTGTGTGTGTGAGTGAAGAAATAAAACTCTTGAGACCCAACTGCTTCATTAAAGAAATGTATTAGTCACACAATTCAAAAAGCCATCCAAGTCTGTCATATATTCTTGTGCAAATATCCAGTCAGTGTCACATATATTCTTGTGCAAATATCCAGTCTCATATTCTTGTGCAAATATCCAGTCGGTGTCACATATATTCTTGTGCAAATATCCAGTCGGTGTCACATATATTCTTGTGCAAATATCCAGTCTCATATTCTTGTGCAAATACCCAGTCGGTGTCACATATATTCTTGTGCAAACAAGTCTTTGTCACATATATTTGTGCAAACATCCAGTCTGTGTCATATATATTCTTGTGCACTGTCCAGTCAGTGTCACATATAAATTCTTGTACAAATATCCAGTCTGTGTCACATACATTCTCACATATCCAGTCAGTGTCACATACTGTATATTCTTGTGCTAATATCCAGTCAGTGTCATATTCTAGACTCTAGAATCTACAGCAAATATCCAGTCTGTGTCACATATATTCTTGTACCATCTACCTAAATAAAAATGTCAGAACAAGCTGCAAATCCTGAAACTGCTAAACAGAGCAGCCGGGTGGCCACAGAAAAACAAAGCAAGATAACAGACATTTTCAAAAGGCCCAGATCAGCAAGTCCTGTCCCTGAAACTGAGTCAGGATCATGTGACAGCGTCTCTGTAGCAATGAAGAGCAGCTATTCAAAAACTGCAAGCAAGAAAACCAGAGTTTTATATGACAGAGACCGTCATAGGGAAATTAAGGATTTCTGGTTTAAAACCTACCCATGGCTCATTCATGACAAAGAAGCTGCAGTATTCTACTGCAGAATTTGCAAAGAAACTGGCCGAAGAAATATTTTCACAGAAGGGAAACCAACCACTAAGCCAAAGGCTGACGATTTAAATAAACCTCAGATGTCCAAAGATCACAAGTGAGTCTTATTACAGATGCCCCACCAGTTTGCATTTCTTCTTGTCTTCTAAATCTGTTGTTAATTGTCATGGTTTTAAAATGTGTTTCTCGTAATTTAATAAGGCTTGCAGTCGAGGCAGAAAGAGGGAAAAAGGGAATGACAAAGGCTGTGAGCACAGCTTATTCATCAGTGAAAAGTGCCATCATAGCAGAGATGCGAAGCATTTATTACACGGGCAAAACTCTGACTGCAAATCATAACATACAGAAACTTTTGGAACTGCAGGATCACAATGTAAGTATTTTTACTCGCCAATATCTCGAACATCAAAGTCTTGCTTCATGTATATTAAGGGGGGGGCACTGCCTCAGGGTTGCAGATCATATGTCACAAAACTGCAAGCCCAACATAAATAATAGCACTTACTGTATTGTCACTTCTGAATTCGAATAAAAACATTAGCAGTGCTGCAGCAGAGTCACGCTACAAGTCACATTGTGGGGGGGGGGGGGCTCCAAATAACTGACAGTCCATTCCTTTTTCTTTTTCTGCACAGGAATCCACTCTGCTAGCACCTATAAAGCAATCAGTCCTCCAAGGCACAGGCATCTACACACATTCTGAGTCCTTCAATGACTTTTACAAAGCAATTTCTAAGGCAGTGCAGGATGCTTTTTTAAAGGACTTGGAGGATTCTCCATCTAAAATGTTTTTCTTACAAACTGATGAGGGAACAGATGTAGCCAACAAGAGTACACTGATGGTATACATCAGATTCATTGACAGCAAAGGCTATGTTCAGTCTAAATTTTCAGGTGTGACTGAGCTTGCAGAATGCAATTCAGAAGCAGTATACAATGCTGTGAAGTACATGATATCTGATAAAAATTTAGGAGATAAAGAGCTGATAGGACTTGCAACTGATGGGGCCTCTGTAATGACAGGATGCAAAAAAGGTGCGACCACTCTAGCCAAAATAGATCACCCATATTTAGTTGCCACTCACTGCCTCGCATATAGTCTCGCCTTAGCATCAGAGAAAGCAGTCAACCAACACCAGTATCTGGTCAGTTATATGTGTACAGTGAATCAACTTGGGAAACTGATAAAGTACTCGCCCAAATTTTGTCGAATACTCAATCAGAACAAAGGAGCATGCTGTGAAACTAAAAGAAAAAATTACTCACCTTAGTAATGTTGTTTCTTCGAATGGAGTCTTGCTATATTATGACATATGCAGTTTGTCCCAGCCTTAGAACTGCTCCGGAGGTGAAAGAGTTAACTTCCATGCCAGGCATGGAATCTTGAGCGCAAGCTCAGTTGAAAAACTCTGTCTGTTGATCTTCAAACTGAAACTGTCAGATCTTTACAGCAAAACTCACTAAGGTTCTGTGTGGAAGCTGTAAACCTACACTAGCCAACTGGCTACCAAAATATTAACACATTTTTCTGGTCCCAAAACCAAGACTCAAGTCAGGGGATCCAAAAAATAAAATAAAATAAAATGAAAGAAAATAAAATACAACACCCAAACACCCCAAAAAGAGGGGTGAAAACACAAGGTGGGCATCATTAAGTACCAACACTGCACTGCCCACCCACATCCCAAGAGCCGAGGTTCTGAGAGGGGCAGGCTGGAGAGGTCATTATAGCAAGACTCCATTAGAAAAACAACATTACTAAGGTGAGTAATTTTTCTTCAAACAACATGAAGTCTTGCTATATTATGATATATGCAGACTACACAGCAGTACCTCCATGGAGGAGGGACATAACCTGTTTAGGAAATAGGCTCTGAAGCACAGCTGTGCCGAACCGGCATCACTCCTAGCCTGGATGTCCAGGGAGTAATGCTTGGTGAAAGTGTACTATTTTCCAGGTAGCTGCTTGACATATCTCTAAGATAGGGATGTTCCTGGCCGCAGCTAGGGGACGAGCTGTACCTCTGGTAGAGTGAGCCCTCAGGCCTGAAGGGGAACCTACCCAGTTTTGATAGCAAAATTGGATACAAGAGACAATCCACCTGGCAATGGATCTTTTAGTGGCAGGTTTCCTTACCAACCTCACCATAAGTGAGGGACAGTTGGAGGAGTCAAACCTGTGACCCTTGGTATGCTCTATGTAGTAACTAAGGGTCTCTTTACATCTAAACTGTGCAGCCTCCTCTCTCGCCAGAGGAGGAATGGTCAGTGAAGTACACTGGAAGAGATACAGATTGATTAAGGTGGAAATCTGAAACTACCTTAGGCAAGAACTTCCTGTTAGTCCTGAGGACTACCTTATCTCTGTGAAAGGAGATAAAATCAGGCTCCACTGACAAAGCTTGTAATTCACTTATAAGCCTGGCAAGTGATGGCTACTAGAAACACAGTTTTCCAGGTCAAGTACTTAGCTCGCTGAAGACAAAGGCTCAAGGGGGTTGCATTACGAGCAAAGCAAACATTAAGATCCCAGGCAGGAGCAGGGTCCCTGAATGGAGGGTTGGTGTAAACAATCCCTCAAAAACTTGGAGAACACAGGGTGAGCAGAAAGAGAAGAGGCTTTCCTGCTGAAATAAAAGCAGAGACAACTGCCAAATGCACTTTCAGGGTAGCTGGCCTCAGCCCAAAGTATTTAGATGGACCATATAGTCCAGGACTGTGGGCAAATCAGCAGATTCTGGGAAATATGCTTCCAGAGCACCATATGGAAAACCTTTTCCATTTAGAATTATAAGTAGCCCTGGTGGAAGGCTTCTAGAAGCTTTCAAGATATCAGTACACCTTGAGAAAGGTGTGGTCAGCAAACTCTAACTCCTCAAGAGCCAGGCCTTGAGGTTGAGAGATTGAGATTCGGATACCAAACTCTCCTAGGCACAGGTTAACAGATTGTGATTCCTGGGGAGACACAGGGGAAGGTGGACTGCTAAGGACAGAAGGAGTGGATACCAGGGCTGTCTGGCCCAATCTGGAGCAATCAGAATCATCTTGCAAGGTTGAGATCTGATTTTGACTAGCACCTTGAACAAGAGAGGAAAGGGGAAAGGCATAGAGGAACTTCCCTTCCCAATCGAAGGAAAGGAAGCATCCAGAGGACTGAGCCCAACACTGGGGGCCTGCACGAGAAGGAAGTTGGTGATTGTCTGGGGCTGCAAAAAGATCTATCTGAGGGGTGCCCCACCTGGCAAATACTAACCCCAGTACTAGGGGAACCAGTGACCATTCGTGATGGCCCTGGGAAATCCTGCTGAAAGCATCTGCCAGGACATTGTCCTTGCCTGGGAGGTGAACTGCCATGAGGGAGGTGTTCAGGGAATAAGCCAGAGACCACAACTTCATTGCCTCGGTGCACAAGGCCGAAGACCGAGTGCCCCCTTGTTTGTTGATGTACCACATTGTAGTGGTGGTGTCTGTTCTGACCTGTACCACTTTGTTCTGAACAGATGCAAAAAACCTGAAGTGCTAGAAAACAGCTCTGAGTTCCAACAGATTGATGTGGAGCAGAGATTCCTGAGGGGACCACAATCCCTGGGTGGTGAGGTCGCCCATGTGAGCTCCCCATCCCAAGAGGGACGCATCTGTAGTAAGGGTCAAGGAGTGAGATTTCAGGGATGAAAGGAACCCCCTGTCTCAGATTGCTCTGATCCTGCCACCACTGCAGGGCCTGGATCAGGGTTCGAGTTACTGGGATCAATTTGGTTAGAGGATCTCTCCTTTGAGACCAGAAGGCTCTCAAATGGAACTGGATGTCCCTCATCTGAAATCTTGCTCCTTGCACTACAGCTGTGGAAGCAGCCATGTGTGAGGAGCTGTAGAAGATGCCTTGCTGGTCGAGAGACCTGCAGAGTGAACAAGGAGGCCAGAGCCACCAGGGCCTTTACTCTTTCTACAGGAAGGAAAGCTCTGGCCTGCTTTGTGTCCAGTTCTGCGCCTATGAAGGTGAGTAGCTGAACAGGCTCTAGAACTGACTTTGGAAGACTGAGAAGAAAACCTAGGGATGTAAGCAGCTGCTGGGTAACCTGAAGGTGTGATTTGACCTGGTCTGGAGACTGACCCACTATGAGCCAGTCGTCCAGGTAAGGAAAGATGGCAATCTTTTGCCTTCTTAAGTGAGCAACTGCTACTGCCAGACATTTGGTGAATACCCTTGGGGAAGAGGTGAGGCCGAAGGGCATTGCTCTGAACTGGTAATGGCCTGAGGGCAGTTCGAATCTGAGTACTTTCGGTGGGAGCTTCTGGTGAGAACATGGATAGGCATCCTAGGTCCAGGGACGAGCCAGTCCCCTGGCCTTAGGGAGGGTAAAATAATTCCCAGAGTCACCATTTTGAATTTTGGTTTTAAAAGGTGCTTGTTTAGGTATCTTAGATCCAGGATGGGCCCTCATTCTCCTGTCTTTTTTGGGGTAAGGAAGTACCTGGAGTACAGTCCTTTGCCCTGGTGTAGGGGAGGAACCCTTTCTACAGCTCTGAGAGCCAGGAGGGTTGAGACTTCTGTTTCCAAAGCAAGAGCCTCTGATGGATTTGCAGGTGGAAAGGATCTGTTCTCATCTTTGGAAATTTTTGAAGCTGAGAACCAGTCCTGGCTTACTACTTCAGGACCCACTTGTCTGATGTTAAAGACTCCCAGTCCTGGACAAGTAAGCAGCCTGCCTACAGGTAATGGAGAATCGACCCTGGGCATCCCATCAGGTGCCTGTTTGGCTGGGGCTTTAGGCTGAGGGGTGGGAGCAGGCCTGCTGCATGCCCGTCTGCCTCTCCTTCTGAAGAACCCCTCTGGGCATAGGCTGAAGAGGAGGCCTGGGCTTAGTAAAAGGCCTGTGAAAGGTCTGCCCCTGCCCTGGAAAGCTGCCTCTGAGGGTGGCTTGCCTCTCCTTAGCCTGTGCACTCCTATAAGTGGTCCTATACTCATCCATTTTCTTCATGTAATTCTCTGTCTGCTCCCCAAACAGAAGTACCCACAACAGGAAAATCCATGGCCTTAGCCTGGGTATCCTGTGACAGGCTATACACCTGAGCCAAGCCATTCTCGAAAAGCCACAGATGTAGCCATGACTCTTGAAGATACATCATTAGAGTCCACTGCAGCATGAAATTGCACCTTGGATGCCTCAATACCATCAGCAGCCACCTGTTCCAGCTCCTTGGCAAGCTGGCCAGGGACCTCTGTTCGCTAAAGCCATAACAGTATCCCATCTGGATTTCTGTATCTTGCAAAATAGGCCATATAATTTGCCTGTCTGAGTCCCAAGGATGCTGCCATGTATTGTTTCTTTGCCATGGCATCAATCCTCCTGGAGTCCTTGTCAGGGGATGTGAAGCCAAGGAATATTTGCCTTATCACAGGCTGCAGCCTGCTACTAACATGGCTGCATTGTTGTGAAGAACTCCATGTCAGGGGCCTGACAATGTGTACCTCTGTCCATCTTTTTATCCACCGGAGGTAAAGAATTAGGAGCTTTTAAATCTTTATTGTCTGTTTCCTAAAGATTTATGTAAAGGAATAGACAGTCTCCTGGACTTTGGGATATCCATCATTTCCACATAGTCAGGCTCCTCCTGTTCATCCACAGCTTCTTCCAAAGGGAGCTGGAGGGTTTCAGCAACTTTTTTATAAAACAGAAAATGAGAAGGGGACTCAGAAAGCCTAGGGGGAGACACTCCTGAAGGTCTGTCTGGGGAGATGTCCGGTTCAGTGGGCACATCCAGACTTTCAAAATCACATTCACTCTCTTCATAATCCTCCTCCCCCTCCTACGTTTCATAAAATTCTTCTATATCATATTCTTGAACCGGCGGAACCGACCGAACTGACCGTTTACCTAATGGTGCCGGTTCGGACGGAACCGGGGGAAGCGACTGGACAATTTGGATCGCTTTGGCTATCTCTGCAGCGGCTGGAAAAGGAAATTTGGGCTCCACACCTGCTGATTTTCTAGTCCTCTTTGCTGGAACTGGCTCCTCCGAGTCAGCTCTTCGTTTGCCCGAGGAAGTATCGCCCTGGTCAGAGGCACTCCCTCCGGTTCAGTTGGCACTGAACCGGGCTAGCCATCCGGGTCAGCGGACTTTTTGGCCTCTCGTTCCCTGAGCCTACCAACTCTCTTATCCAGGGTAGCTGCAGGGAAATTCTTGCAAATCTGGCAGTCTGAATTGAGGTGGTCAAACCCCAGACAATAAACACATGTGGTGTGTGGGTCAGCCTTGGCAAAGGCTTCCCCACAGACACTACACTGCTGAAACCCAGTGGGCCCGGTTTTTCTTTTGGGTTTCTCAGACATAATGCCAGCCTAACCAAAAACTTGCCCTTTTCCGGCAAATCGCCAAGCAAGACACCCTTATCGGTTCCCAACCGTGTCACGGGTTGTGGAAAAAAACGTAATGAAATCCGGTTTTTTTAGAACCGATAAGAACCGGGAACCGCACTCTAAGTGTAATTTAATAAGTTTTAACAACAACCTGATCGGTTCAAACCGAACCGATAACACGTTAGCAAGTTCCACACAGAGAAATGTAAAACCTATCTATTACTTACGATACCACAGACAGAGCTTGAACCGACCGGTTGCAGTTAAAATATACAAATGCGGTTTAGAAAACCAAGAAATAACACTTTTTTAACCGACAAATGAACCGAGCAGTAGGAGGAATCTCCGGAGCGACTGTTCAGTGAGGCGGAGTAAAGAATCTGACAGTTTCAGTCTGAAGATCAACAGACAGAGTTTTTTCAACCGAGCTCGCGCTCAAGATTCCATGCCTGGCATGGAAGTTAACTCTTTCACCTCTGGAGCAGTTCTAAGGCTGGGACAAACTGCATATGTCATAATATAGCAAGACTTCATGTTGTTTGAACAGATTTTCTTCACTAGATGGCTTTCATTTTCAGATTCTGTACAGGCATTACAAGCATGCATAGCCTCATTTATTTCTGCTTTGTCACAAATGGCAGAGGATAACTATCAGCGAAACCTTGCTATGGGGTGCCTTAAAAACATGGGAACTTTCAAATTTGTTGCCTTGCCACTACTTTCTTTCTGGCTGATGCAGTAGGTCTCCTTTCAATTCTCTCGAAACTTTTCCAAACACGGTCTGTCATCTTCTCAGAGGCAAGGCAGCAGCTTGTTAGCACCACTGATGCACTTCGTGTACTGCCTGAAAATCCAGGCCCACACTCAAAAGTTTTTTTGTCAAAGATGCCAAGTGAACCATCAGAAGAGGGAAAATCTATATTTAGAACACATACACTGCTAGATACATGGCAGCAAAGAGAAGAGTTCAAGAATTTGCAAACATCTTATATGCAGTCAACAGCTGAACAACTTGAAAGTCACTTTCCAGAATGCACATTGTTGGACAACTGGTCGGTATTAGACCCACGCAATGCACCTGATCACATTGAGAGCTATGGAGAACATGAGATTGAGAATGTTATTGCTCACTATGATGTCATTAAAAAAGGACTAGGTACTAACATCCTGCCAGTTAACCAAGATGAAACCAAACTGGAATGGTCATTATTACGTAGCTTATTCCCGGCACACAAAGAGTCCACTATTGAAGAATTCAATGTCAAAGTGGTAGTCCCAAACAAGGAATCTTGGCCAAACATGTCCAAACTATAGTCAGCATGTCTGGCAACCCCATCAACTTCAGTGGAGTGTGAACGTGAGTTTAGTGCATATAACAACATTAAGACTGCCGAAAAATCGCCTTAAAGTCTGGAATGTGAACTATCTAATGACTCTTCTGGTTGAGGCTCCTGATGACATGGGAAAGTTTGATTTTGAAACTGCATTTGACATCTGGGCATTGGAAAAGGACAGGCGTGGGTTCCTTCAAACTGTCAAGACAAATGAAGATGCACCTCCAAGTTCTTCTCGAGAAAACCTGCAGCGGCACTACTGCACAGACCTAGCAGAAGAAAAATAAAATCAGTCCCGCTGGCTGTGCTTCTTCTTATGATATTTATTTTGTTGTACTGGAATTTGTACCTACTGCTACAGCAAAATGTGTTAATTGTTGCCATGTTCTCTGCTTGACTCTTGTGTAGTCTTCACGAAGCTCAGACGCACAGAAAAAAAAAATTACTGCTATTGCCTTGTTGGCAGCAATTCTCATTTAATGCCATGACAGTTTGCTAGCTTATAATCTTTTCAAACAAAACATTTTTCACATCTAGTTTAAATAACAATAGCTACCGGCATTAAAATATAATTTTACTGCCTTGCTTACGAACCAGGCCCGACACTGATCTGGGCTGAGAGAGCAGTGTGTTAACTGTTACTTTCACTGTTTTTTTCTGCTTCTTAAATGTCGGATGGATGCCTGGCTTGCCTTTATTCACTTTTTTGTAATGGGGCATGGCACAGATTCCTCAAGTCTTCACACAATGTTATTTTAATAGTTTTTTAAACTTGATTGCTTATTATGTGCAGGCTTTAGTGAGCCTGACCCTGGCATTTATTGCAGTTGGTGGGCTTGGGGGGTGCAGAGATTCAAAATTTCTTCTAGGCATGACTGCCAGGTGCTCAGTCATTTTCACAAAATAGCTGACATCTGACTGGTGTCACATATTTAATATGCCATCAAACTGTTAAGAGCACTGTAGTGTTGTTTAATTTTCCTGTCTGAATCTGCCTGGCCTTTAGCATTATTTGTCTCCTGCTTGCCTAATAAAGCAATGTGCACAGTTTATAATAATTATGCTGCATTTTTTGGGGTCAAAACTGGGCTGACCACATCTTAAGCATTGGTATGTATGTTACTGCTGCACATATACTTGCGCATCTACTTAATATAAAATAATTTCAAACAATTTGGCTCAAACTGTGAATATATTGTGCCTACCACTACAAAAGTAATGTTGTCCATAAAAGTATTTAAAAACAACGTTAATACAACTCCATATACATTTTACCATTACTTCCTGTCTGTGGCTAAAAACCTCTTGTGGTGGCTAAAAAATATTGGGTCTGTTTAGCCACAGTGGCTAATAATTTTGAAAACTTAGGGGGAACGGACAGCGGTCCCTGCTCCGTTCTCCAATCGACATTCCCCGTATTGTTCTTATGCCCTGGTAGTCTAGTGATCATGAGGCGGGGTAATAAGAAAGCTATGTTGAAAATGTGGGGTCAAAATATGTACAAATGGCAGAGTTATGACCATTCATTGCAATTTCATTACAGAAGCTCGTAACTTTGGAAATTTAAAATATTTTGACCACAAATTTTCAGCATAGACTTATTATTCCACCACATGTATGTCACATCTGTCATTTTTCAAATCCTGGTCAAAATGTCTTTCCGTACCTGTGGCACGGAATGGCATTGCAGTTGTGCAGAATTACGTTTCGGCAAGGATTTCAAAATGTTCATTACCAGGTACATGAAGTGGGGTAATAAGATGTCTATACTGACAATTTGGTCACTGTTGTCCTATAAATGGAAGTGCAGGGCCCTTCCACATCTACATACATATATGCATCTATGGAGGGATGGAAGCGCAGGGCCCCAAGGCAAATAAGGATACGATTACTATATCTCAAAAACTATACATGGGTGGGAGCACAGAGCACATAGGGCCCTGCACTCCCACAGGCAAATAAGGCTATGATTACACTATCTCAAAAATTAAGGAAATTCATTGCAAAAACACTACGTAACTGCATCAGTTAGGGGTTGAAGATAAAGTGACAAACATAGGGAAATATGATGTTAGGGTTTCCAACCCTAAATCACCTGCCCAACCCCTGAAGCGAATGAGGGGTGTAGTCTTCCATGGAGGTGTCAACCCTAACACTCAGCCCACTGTATGCACTCATGAAACATACACCCCTGTCTCCATCACATCTTAGCTTTTCTGCTACTGCAATGGGATAAGCGTTAAGGTTGACAACCCCAAGGAAAACTCAACCCCACATTCGCTTTCGGTTCGGGGTGAGGCAGGTGTTTTAGGGTTGGATCCTAACGTCATATTTCCCACATTTGTCATTTTATCTTCAACTCCTAACTGATGCATTAATATAGTTTTTGCAATTAATATATATATATATATATATATATATATATATATAGAGAGAGAGAGAGAGAGAGAGAAGAGGATTATCAAGGGGATAATAAATTAGTCAACCCATGAGGCCAAACAGCAAGTGCATTTACAGAGCTAATTAGCCCCCGAGACAGCATTACCTCCTCAAATATTACAATTTCCTTTAAGTAATACATTAGGATGGTCACGGTATTTTTTTTTTTGGGTTCAAGATCTTATTTGTGATTATTTCCTGGTCTGCCTGGCTACATTCTGTCCCTCCTGCTTTTCTGCAGTGTAGCGTTCTCCTGTTTAAGGAGGTGTGGCTAGGGTGGAAGACCCTTTTAATGTGTGTTGTTTAGAATGGGAATGGCATGCAGTTCAGATTAGGAGTTCGGTTCGGGTCAGTGTGGCAGTCGGGAGTGCCGTTCGAGTTACTGTGGCAGTCGGGAGTGCCATGTGGGTGGGCTCATGCCAGTAAATGTGTCCTGCTGTATTCAGCACTGGCAGCAACTGCATGGAGGACACTACCTCCAAACACTTTCTCTTTAGTTTTAGCCTTGCAGCATGATTCTCTAGAACCCTTCCCCCCACCCAAACATTTAAACAAAATGCAGCTCACGACAGTTCCTCGGGGCAGAAGGAAGACTGGGGTTTCAGTGGCAGTCATACATCATGCCAATTAAAATCGTATACCAGAGCTAGCCATGGTAAATAACTTTAATGACCATGGTATATGACTTCAGTTGTTGGGCTTTTCAATGGGACACAAGACCCATCCATGTATTAAACATATCCATCTACATATTTGCATTTATTTACCAGGAAAAGACTCAGTCAAGCAAAGCTCATTCACAAGGAGGTCCTATGGAGGACAGCATATAATGCACAACGGACAATACAATAGAATTCATCAAGACTTTATATATGTATCTACATTTATAAGGGATATACAATGGTAAGCTGTCAGATAAATGATTTATCTACACAAGTGCTGTTTGACCTTGGGTAACCTCACGAGTGGCAAAAGCCACGAGTGAGATGTCAGAGGTCAAACAGCACAAGTGTAGATAAATCATTTATCTGACTGCTCATCATTGTATATTTCATTTATGCAATAGGGCTGCTTTCTGTCAGTGCAGGACATTTGCTTTTGATTGTTTATCTTTTTTTGCATATGTTTTCAAAAAAGTGAACACGAAATTGCATTTTCTGCTCTTTTTTGCTAATTATAAAAAAATCTATAAAGTTTCTATCTATAAATGAAATACCACTCATTTTGTAGATAATTTGTGCTGCACAACTTTCATGCTCACAGCACTAAGCTATCTTTTTCGTTTTAAAGTTATTTGCATTTGAATATAGTCAGTACTGGTACTGAGGTTGAACATTCTAAATGAGTTCCGGAGTGATTGTGACATATCTACTATATATATAAATCTCTGATGATGCATCTACTATGTGTATAAATGTAAAATTTTGAATGCATCTCATAGTAGCTCAGATTTATCACATAGGATTTATGTCCACGCCTACTGCATAAATATATATATATCTATATCCACACACATACACACACACACACACATAAATGTAAGCATTAAGTCATGAAAGGGTGTGCATTATGGTGAAATAATCGCATGCCTCAGATGCACTGTTAGGCACAAGGTGCAGCTGAATGCCATTAAATGCACCTGAGAAGTGTGATTACTTCACCATAATAGCACACCCTGGAGTGTCTTATTCATTGCTGTTATAAAACGGCATTTAAATATTTGACTTACATAGAAACATAGAATTTGACGGCAGATAAGGACCGCTTGGCCCACCCAGTCTGCCCATTTCCCTACCTACTGGATAAGCTGCAGATCCTAGTTAACCAGCAGCCTACTTCTTCTTACCCCCACACCCTAGAATTGCCTTATGACTGTCCCATGCATGCTTGAATTCCACCACTGATTTTGACTCCACAACCTCCTCCGGAAGGCCGTTCCATGCATTCACAACCCTCTCTGTGAAAAAATACTCTTAAATTACCTCTGAGCCGCCTCATCTTCAAATTGTGCCCTTGTTCTTGCACAACTCTTTTTGAAAGATGCTACCCTCTTGGACTCTGTTGATTCCCTTGAGGTACTTGAAAGTTTCTATCATGTCCCCTCTCCCTCCTTTCCTCGAGGCTATACATATTAAGCTCCTTAAGTCTCTCTTCATATGTCTTCCGGTGCAGACCCTGCACCATTTTAGTTGCTCCTCTGGACAGCTTCCATCCTGTCTATGTCTTCGCGGAGATTGGGTCTCCAGAACTGCACACAGTACTCCAGATGGGGTCTCACCAGCTGTCTGTACAGAGGGATAATAACTTCCTGTTTTCTACTGGTGATGCCTCCCTATGCATCCCAGTATCCCCCCAGCCCTCCTTGCTGCCCTCTCACATTGCTTGCCCACCTTTAGGTCATCTGATATGACTACCCCCAGGTCCCTTTCCATTTTTGTTGTTGTTTGTATCTCACCCCCCATTGTGTACTCTTCCCTGGTTTTTGTTTCCCAGGTGCATTACCTTGCACTTCTTAGCATTGAATCTAAGCTGCCATACATTTGACCATTCCTCTAACCTTGCCAAGTCCCTTCTCATCCTTTCCACCCCACCCTGTGCATCAAGTCTGTTGCAGATCTTAGTGTCATCTGCAAAGAGACATACTTTTCCTTCCAGTCCTTCCGTAATGTCGCTTATAAAGACATTGAAGAGGACCGGTCCTAATACTGAACCCTGCGGTACCCCACTAGTAACCCTCCTTTCTTCTGAGTGGACTCCATTTACTATTACTCTCTGTGTCCTATTCTCCAGCCAATTCTTTACCCAGGCTGTCATCTTGGGACCCACTCCCAGGCTGGCTAACTTGTATATTAATCTTTTGTGTGGGACTGTGTCAAATGCCTTGCTAAAGTCTAGGTAGGCCATGTCCACAGCCCCTCCCTGATCTACTACTTTGGTCACCCAGTCAAAGAAATCTATCAGATTTGTCTGGCATGACCTTCCCGCTGTGAATCCATGTTGCCTAGGGTCCTGTGCCCCTCTGGCCTCTAGATACTCGACAATTCTTTCCTTCAGAATGAATGAATGAAAATAAGAAGAAAGTATCTTTACAAGATAAAAACGAACCTTTCATTTAAATATTTATCTATTTTAACTTGAATACAAAACATAATTCATATTCTGTAACTGGGGTTAACTAAAAACAAAATATAATGAAAACCAAGCGTGGCACACATTTGTCTAAGAAAAAAACATGTTACCTTCCATTTCAAATCAATGCAAATACTGCATTTTAATGGAAGTGTGTTCAAAATGTTGAACCTGCCAAGTTGTTTTTTTTTTTTTTGGGGTGGGCAGAAGGTGATAGATTTCCCCTGAAAACACCCATATATGATTCAAACGTATGTGCTTTCATATATTTCAGGAATGTATATGAGAAGTTTGGGTCTGCCGCTGCCTATGTAACTGTGTTTCCCCACCTTTCTCTTTGTTTATGTAAGCAATAAGACCGACAGGGTGTGGATGGAACAGATTCTACCACACAGCTAGGGGCGTAATAAGGCACAAGGCCTTGGCCGAGTGCCTTTAGCCCCTGGCGTGCAGTAAAATCTGTTCCATGCACACTCCTGGAGTGTCTTATTGCACTTATAAAATGGGATCCTAGCTTTATTTTACTGTTTGCAGTTAAGTGAAATATTGCAGATATGTAGAAAAAAACATGTAATGCTGCTAATGCATGATAAAATAGTCCTTCCACGGACATAGTTTTAATATTCATGAGATCAGCTGCATAATACTCATGAGGTCATTTGCATATAGCGCTTTAGTAAAATGGGATTACTGAGACTGGCTGAAGAACGCTGCTGGTGAAAGAAAGGTGAAAATAGCTGCACAAAAACAAAACTTGTGCAGGAGCGGGAAAAGCATGGTGTCTCCTCCCACTCTCCCGTTCCAAGCTCACCTGTTGCCCCAACAGTGCAGGGATGGTACTGCGGAAAGTCAGCAGGGCAATGAGCTGTCACTAAGGAGCAGAGACCATGCGCTCAGTGGCTGGCTTGGTGCTGCTTTTCTGCGCTGCCACAGTCTACCTCTACTTACTGTCTGCCAAACTCCTGCCACCGGGGCCCAGGACCGCCGTCATCAGTGCCACTGCTCCTGCCAGGGAGCCACAGTCAGCGGAAAGGGAGCCATTGGTGTTGACAGGTGGAGGAGGAGGAGAGCCGGTAGGTGGGGGAGACATGCGGATGGTAGTAATGGAGTAGAAGAGGGAGAGTGACAGTATCGGGGACCAGGGCAGATTAGTGGCAACAGCCAGCAGTGAGCACTCCTACTTCCAGGAGTCCCAGATCTCACTTAAGAAGACGTTTGGGCACCATCCTGTAAGCAGGAAGTGAAAGCTAGGACACGAGAGCCCAAATAAATCCCCATAGACTGCTGAGCAGAGCTAACTTTATCCCAGGGCTGTCTCAGGACGGCTTTTTTTATTTTATTAGTCATTTTGCAAGAAATACAAGTTGATTCCCACAGAGAGGAATACAAAGTGAGTGAGCGAGCAGGTTCAGCCATGGGAGAACTGCTTTTAGTGAGGAAACAACAATGGCAGCATTTTTAAATGCCAACATTCTAAGGCTTGACGATGTTAGCCTTTTTACTGCTGTCCTTTTTTTTTAACCATGCATGGAACATATTTCATGCAATGTGAGCTTCATCTCTGATTGGCTGGTTTAGCCTAACCATTTTATAAAAAGTATTATTGCTTCCTTTCTCTGTCTCTCCCCCACATTCAACATATGGAATGTTTACCACTGAATACAAAAATTCAAAATTCCGCTAAGACAAAATGTGAATGTGTGTGTGCGTATATATATATATATATATATATATATATATATATATCTATCTATATCTACACACACAGTATGTTGGGAGAGGAACACACACGTATGGAGGAATAGCCGGTGCACCCGCTCTGGGGCCCACACACTTAGGGGGCCCATTACAGTATGCACTTATTTGCCATTTTTTGGCCAAAAAAATCCACATTTTTTGACTGTCTTAACACCGTCAGTCACACACAGGCACAGCCATCAGACAGCTGCGCCATACTGCAGATGGCAGCAGTGAGTCGCAGGTCAGAATCAGAAATTCCCCAAGCAAAGGCAGCAGCACAGAGACCGAGTCAAGTTTAACTGGAGACACAGCACAGCAGTACTTACTGCTTGTTTACTCCCCCCCATGGATGGAGGAATGGTCTGGTGTGGGCGGGGCTCTGTGCCATGACCGTCAGAGTCTGTCCTTGTTGCTGGCAGGGCTGCCTGCTCCGGGGTCGCTTCTCAGTCAGCTGCTGCTGTTGCTAGGAGATGGTGGCGCTGGTCTGGGATCAGCTGACAAGTGGCTGGCGAGACAAGAGTGGAGACACCGAGGGTGGATGGTAAGGCATTATAAGCAGGCACAGGAGGAGGGCAGCCATGGGTCCTTCACAGAGCTCGGGCTGCGCCACATGACTGGCTGGCTAACACGTCCTGAATCCTGATTGGATAGGGACACTGTTAGTCAGTCAGTCTGTGGTAGGCAGGGCTGAGGGCTAGATATATATGCACTTTGCAGTGCGAGAGGGTGTCATGATCAGATCAACTGTCAAGCGCTAATGACTAACCAAAATCGCTTAGCTTTGTGTATTTTTGGCAGGTTTACTACTTTACGCTGCTGACTGTGACTCAGACTCACAGACTGTCTCTATTAGAGAGTACTACTCTATCTGGGCAGGGCTTTTTTTGGTGGTGCAAAGCAAAGGAAATTATTGAAAAAAAAAAAAAAAAAAACCTGAAATATTATCTTGGGGCCCTAACCAGGCTGGAACTTGGACACAGAGTCTGACTGAGGGGGGCAGGAGACAAGTTGGGACCGGGTGCCTGCCAGGTCGCTCCTACCGATCTAGCAGCTGGCTGGCCACCAGCAGCAGCAGACAGCAGCCAGGCCAGCAGCAACAGTGTTATCTAGCTAGTACTTCTTGTTGCTGCTTAGGCCAAGGGAGTCCATTTCATTCACTCAGTGATCACAGATCCATCCAACTCGCCCGTGACCCGGCAACTCGGCCAGACTACAGCACTATCAGTAGTCAGTTAGTGGAGATGTGCTTGGCTTGCCTTGCAACTGTGTGTGTGTGAGGCTGTGACTTTTTTTCTTTGAGTCTCCTCCAGGCCCAGCCTGCCTGTGAGTGCCTTGTGTGCTCGACTGCTGCCTCGCTCTTCTTGCTCTCGTCCCAGGAAGAACCCTCAGCCAGTCAGTCGTCTCAGTAGCTGCAGTCAGTGCAGAATTGAACACGTCCCCCTCATGTCTGTGACTCTCTCTCTCTCTCTCTCTCTGAGTTGACTGAAGACTGATGACCACTTGTATGTTTGTTTATTGTTTTGTCTAGTTTGTCTCCATCCACTGTACAGCCCAAAAACCTCCCTCCTTCATTTCTGACTTACTTGAAGTTGTTGACGAAGACTTTGAATCTTCTCAGTCCTCCTCATTATCTGATCTATGGTTGTTATTAGTCACAAAGTCACTCGGAGGAAGACTGCATACACTGACTCACTGTTGAGATTGAGAAAAGTAGTGGAGTGCTGTCTGCGCTACAGCAGTGACCAGCTGCATGTGTTTAACTGTGGTAAAGCATAAAAAAAAAAAACCAGGGTCGGGGGCTGCAGATACCGGTAAAGGAGTACCTCCTCCAGACCTGTACCTCTCCCTGTTTGCCATTACTGCAGTCTGAAGTGAAGTAAGCATACAAAAAGTATAACTTACACTTTTTTATGTAACAGTCCTCGGCAAGTCTGCAAAGGCAGTGGTGGTGGTAGGGACTAGTCTGTGGGCACTGGGCCAGGGGGACTGAGTACTCAGCTAGGGGGATATCAGTGAAGGAGCACCCCCTGTGCTGTCCTCCACCTTTCCCTCCCCGTTTGCCATACTGCAGCTGAAGGCAAGCAAACAAAAAAGTAACTGCCTCACAGTTTATTGCTAGATGTAAAAGATGCCTCCAAAATACAAAAGTGCAAGCAGAACAAGGAAGAATTGCTGTTGGCTGCAAAGCTTCCTAAAATCAGCATTTTTTTCCAAACTGCGACTGAGCCTGACAACACACCTGATATGACTGAAATGTGTGAAACTGACAGTGGCACAAACACAGAGAAAGACAGTGGCCGTACTACTACTGTGGCCGAGACAGTTTCAGGATCAGCATGATCAGCACAGACTAACTTTGTTAAACAAGTTGAGCAAGAACTGGACTAGAAAGCATATTGGAGAAAGAACTCAAAAAAAAAAAAAAAGTGCTGCTTTAAAATCCGAAGAAGAAGAACAACCTGTTTTTCTAAGTTTTCCTCTTGCTGATGAAAAAAACCGACAGAGGTCACTTTCTTTTAGATATTAAGGACAACCAAGTAAAAAAATATATCGTATCACAAGGTTTGTGTAAACCAGATGGACCATTTCCATGGGACAAAAATCAAGATGGGCGGGGTTTCTCCGGAAGCTATTATAATATAACAACAAAGGCAGGAGTTACATTACCATGTACCTGGCTTTGTTACACCCAAATTGGACTGTGCATATTGTGAGCCATGTTGGTCGTTTGCTGATTGTACAGCACCTGCATATAATGTTGCATGGGTTAAAGGAGTTCCGAGACTGGCATCACCTAAGCAGCAAAACTGAATATCACGAAACATCAGAAATTCATTTAGAATCCTGCTTAGTGTATCAGCAGTGGTGATTACATGGAACAATTGATGAAGATTTTGAAACTCAAATACAGAAGGAGAAAAACTTCTAGAGACAAGTTTTGGAGCCTCTCATCAACATGACTCTTACATTAGCTATGTGCAATTTAGCTTACAGGGGGCACAGAAAGGTTATAGGGCAAGGTACTGTTAACGAAGTATGATCCTGTGTTGAAGCAACTAATTTCCGTGCCCAGTGGATTGATTTGCTATCTTAGTCATACTATATAGGACGAACTTACTGAAGTTTTGTCAAAGTGTACTGAGCAAGATATTATTGACGAAATAAAGGCTGAATACCTTTTTTTCTCTGTAATAATAGATACCACCCAAGATATTGCGAAGACTGACCAATTGAGTCAAATTTTTCGGTATGTCACAATTGAAAGGGATGACAGAGACATGGCAACTGAGGTGAAAATCAACAATTTTTTCTTGATTTTCATGATATTAGTGATCAGTCTGCAAGTGGACTTGAGAAGGTAATAGTCGGCTGTGTTGAACAGAAAGGTTTAGAATTATCTAAATGTCGCGGTCAGGGGTATGATGGGGCCTCTAATGTGAGTGGTGTGTACTCCGGTGTACAAGCAAGAATATCCCAGAAGGAACCCAATGTTGCATATGTTCACTGTGCCGCTCACAACTTAAATCTCCCCCTGAATGATTCTGTTAGAGGAATACCAGAAGTGAAGAATTTATATGACGTGACTGGACGATTATACACTTTTTTCAGCCACAGCATAAAAACGCTGGGCCACGTTATCTTCATTCGTTTCCACTTCAGAGCTTTCCAGCAATGGTACTTTGAAAAATCTTTGTCCTACCCGATGGTCATCCCGGTATGACTCACTCGTTGCTGAGGTTTCAGTATTTAGATGTTATAAAGGCATTCACAAAAATAGTTCTTCAGAGCAAAAATGCGATGAGTGCAACGAGGCTTCGGCATTAAAGAAATTATTAGAACATTTTTGTTTTGCTCCTCTTGTGCTCCAAACAAAGATTCTGGAAACGGTAAATGCTGTGTCAAAACTGCTACAATCTAAAGACACAGACCTTTACAAAGCAGCAAACTTACTTCACCAAGCCAATGGAGATCTAGTTGTATTTCTAAATGAGTTTGATGGAGTGAAAAATCAGCAATTACATTATCAGAAAAATGGGGCGTACAAGTCAAGTTTGAAGAAAAGCGCATGAGGAAGGTCGAACGCCATTTTGATGAGCTATGTGAAGATGAAAGACTTGCGGACTCAGAACAATTTTTCAAAGTGAATGTGTTTTACAGGTGCCTTGATATAATAAGTGCACAGCTTTCAAATCAGTTTCAAAGCTTGCAGGCAGTCGCTGATAGATTCAGCATAATCCAGCCAAGTACGCCGATTTATGCAAGTGGTGATGATGATCTGTACGAAGGAGCTGAAAAACTGGCCCATCACTTCAACAAAGACATTTCTCCTGCTTTTCCTGGGCAGTTGCTTTCATTCAGATCTTGTTTGAAATCTGAAATCTCAAAACAATCATCAGTGAAAGAGTTGGCAAAAGTGTTAATTGTTGACAATAGTGCACCAGCATCCAGTTTCCAGAAGTCTGTACTGTACTTCTGCTGTTTCTCACCACCCCAGTAACAGTAGCTAGTGCTGAACGCTCATTTTCAATACTTAAACTTACACAGAACTACTTAAGGAGTAGTATGGGACAAGAGAGACTTCGTGGATTGGGAAACTTGTCTACTGAAAACAAATGAGCCAGAAAAATTAATCTACAGCAGATCATTGATGAGTTTGCAGAATGAAAGGCGCACAAAAGGCGATTCAAATGAGTAAAAAATAGTACCACCATGTGTTGTAGTATACTGTGTCATGGTCCCAGATGCTATCATTTTGAGAACTGTTACGAAGTACTTTGTTTAATGTGTATAAATACTGTACGTGTGTTATATTCTGTGATATTTGAAGGAGGGTGCATAAGAAAAAATTACTCGCCTTAGTAATTGTCTTTCTTCTAATGGAGTCTTGCTGTATTCTGACATTATACAGTTAGCCCAGCACTTGAACTGCTCTGGAGAGGAAACAGTTAATTCTATGCCAAAGTATCGAACGTTGAGCTCGAGTGCGGTTCAAACCTCTGTCTGCTGCTCTTTGAAGTGTAACCATCAGATTCTTATGAGCAAACAATAACTACCCCCACTATGTGGAGATTGTAAAATTTACTAGCCAAAAAGGCAACCAAATATTTTGGATCCCCAAAAGACTCAAGTCAAGAAATCCAAAAAAAGACTAGGCAGTGAACAAATATAATTATCAAAACATATAAAAAACCCACTCCCGGGTATAAAAAGGTGAGAGTGCCAAGTACACCCCTGAGGTACAACACTGCGCCTGCCAGCACACTTCCCAAAAAACTGGTTCTGAGAGGGGAGGCACGGACAGAGGGAGGGAGGTCAGAATACAGCAAGACTCCATTAGAAGAAACACAATTACTAAGGCGAGTACTTCTTTCTTCAAACAACATGAAGTCTTGTTGTATTCTAACATTATGCAGACTACCAAGCAGTACCTCCATGGAGGAGGGTAGCGAACCTATTATGGGAACAAGCTCTGCAGTACTGCTGTACCACTGTACCAAACCTAGCATCACTCCTAGCCTGGATATCCAGAGAGTAATGGTTGGTGAATGTATGGACTGTCTTCCAGATGGCTGCTTTGCATATCTCTAATAAGGGTATATCTCTGGCAGCAGCCAGAGAAGCAGCTGTACCTCTAGTAGAATGAGTCCTCAGGCCTGAGTGGGGTACTTAGCCTAGCTTTTCACAGTAGAATTGTACACAAGACACAATCCACCTGGCAATAGTTCTCTTAGTAGCAGGTATACCCTTCCCCACTTCACCATAAGTGAGGAACAACTGAAAGGAGTCAAACCATATTGCCTTAGTACGCTCAATGTAGTAGCTAACAGCCCTTTTAACATCTAAACTGTGTAATCTTCTCTTTCCTGAAGAAGAATGATCAGTGAAGAACACAGGAAGAGACATGGACTGGTTCAGATGAAAATCTGAAACCACTTTGGGTAAGAACCTCCTGTTGGTTCTAAGGACCACTTTATCTCTATGGAATGAGATAAACTCAGGCTCCACAGACAGAGCCTGCAATTCACTGATACGCCTGGCAGAGGTAATAGCTACCAGGAACACAGTTTTCCAAGTCAAGTACTGCTGAGGCCAAAAGCTCAAAAGGGGGTTGCATAAGCTGAGCGATGCAAACATTAAGATCCCAAGCAGGAGTAGGATCCCTAAAGGAGGGATTGATATGAAGCAATCCTTTGAAGAATTGATAGAAAACAGGTGAGATGCCAGTGAGGAGGGCTTTCCCACTGACAGAAATGCAGAAACAGCTGACAAGTGTATTTTGAGAGTAGCTGGTCTGAGGCTTAAGCCATTAATCCAGAACTGTAGACAAGTCAGCAGTATCTGAGGATATGTGCTTACTGGAACACCAAATGCTGAATCTTTTCCATTTGGAGTTATAAGTTTTTCCGGTGGCAGGTTTTCAAGAGGCTTTGAGAATGTCCAGAACCCCTTGAGACAGATGCAAATTTGCATATTCTAGCTCTTCAAGAGCCATGCTTTGAGATTGAGAGACCGAAGGTTAGGGTACCAGATCCTCCCCGAGAGGTGGTTAACAGGTTCTGATTCCTGGAGAAAGATAGGGATAGATGGACTGCTAGGGACAGCAACAGGGGATACCAAGACGGTCTGGTCCAGTCTGGAGCAATCAGGATCACTTTGCAAGATTATGACCTTATTTTGACTAGGACTTTGAAAAGTAGAGGAAAAGGAGGAAAGGCATACAGAAATTTCCCCTCCCAATCCAGAATTAGAGTATCCAGGGGGACTGAACCCAAGACTTGGGATCTGCAACAAAAGTGGGAAAGTTGGTGATTGTCTGGGGCTGCAAACAGATCCATCTCTGGAGTGCCCCACCTTGAAAAGATCACTTTTAACACTAGGGGATCCAGGGTCCATTCGTGATGGCCCTGGGAAATCCTGTTCAATGCATCTGATAGCACATTGTCCTTCCCTGGAAGGTGGACTGCTACCAGAGAGGTCCATAGAGAATAAGCCAGAGACCATAATTTCAAGGCTTCCAGGCACAAGGCCATAGACAGAGTGCCTCCCTGCTTGCTGATGTTGCACATGGTGGTGGTGTTGTCTGTCCTGACCTGAACCACTTTGTTCTGTACTGAGTCCAAGAAGGCTTGTAGAGCCAGGTACACTGCCCTGAGCTCCAGAAGAGTGATGTGGAGAAGAGACTCCTGAAGGGACCACACTCCCTGAGCTGTGAGGGCTCCCAGGTGAGCTCCCCACCCCAGGAGAGAAGCATCTGTGGTTAGAACCACAGAATGAGACCAAGTGATGAATGGGACCCCTTGCCTGAGGTTGTCCTGATCCAACCACCACTGGACAGCCTGGATCAGAGTCCAAGTCACTGGAATTAGTTTGGTTAGAGGATCTTTTTTTCTGAGACCAAAAAGCCCTCAAATGGAACTGGATGTTTCTCATCTGAAATCTGGCCCCTTGGACCACTGCGGTGGAAGCTGCCATGTGGCCCAGGAGTTGAAGGAAATGCCTTGCTGGTCGGGACAGCAGAAGGTGGAAAGAAGCAGCCAGCTCTATAAGGGCCTTTACTCTTGTCAGAGGGAGAAATGCCCTTGCTTTGACAGTATCCAACTCTACCCCTATGAAGGTCAAGAACTGCACTGGTTCGAGAACTGATTTTGGAAGATTGAGGAGGAATCCTAGAGAAGTGAGCACTTGCTGGGTTACTTGCAAATTTTACTTGACTTGGTCTGGAGACTGACCCACAATGAGACAGTCGTACAGGTATGGGAATATGGAAATGTTTTGCCTCCTTAGAAAGGCCACTACTACTGCTAGACATTTTGTGAACACCCTTGGAGCTGATGTTAGGCCGAAGGGCATTGCTTTGAACTGGTAATGGCCTGAAGACAGTTCAAACCTGAGGTACTTTCTGTTGGAGCACCTGATGGGAATGTGAAAATAGGCATCCTTTTGGTCCAAGGAGGCTAGACAATCCTCTAGCCTTAGAGAGGGAAGAATTATTCCCCAGAGTCACCATTTTGAATTTTGGCTTTACTAGGTGCTTGTTTAAGTATCTTAAATCTAAGATGGGCCGCCACTCCCCTGTTTTTTTTTTTTTTTTCCGGGGTAAGTAAGTATCTGGAGTACAGACCTTTGCCACTGTGAGATGTAGGAACTTTCTCTATGGCTATGACAGCCAGCAGAGATGAAACCTCTGCCTCTAGGGCAATGGTTTCCGAGATGTTTGCAGGTGGAAAGGACCTGACCCTCAGCTTTGGAAATTTTTTGAAGCTGAGAGCCAGTCCCTGGCTTGCTACCTCCAGGACCCACTTGTCTAAGGTAACAGACTTCCAGTCCTGGAAGTAGTAAGCCAGCCTTCCTCCTACAGGAATTGGGGAGTTGACCCGGGCTGACACATCAGGGCGTCTGCTTGGCAGAAGCCTTAGACTGAGAGGAGGATGCAGCCCTGCACATCCCCCTTCTGCCTCTCTCTCTCTCTCTCTGAAGAACCCCCTCTGAGAAAAAGGAGAGGAGGCCTGTGCCTGGTAGAAAGGCCTGTGAAAGGGCCTGCCCCTGCCCTTAGATTGCTGCTTCTGAAGAGTTGCCTGCCTTTCCCTGGCCTGTGCACTCCTGTAGGTGTCCCTGTATTCATCCATTTTCTTCATATAATTCTCTGTCTACTCCCCATCAGAGAATTCTCGATGACAGGGAAATCCATAGCCTCAGCCTGCATGTCCTGTGATAAGCTAGTACATCTGAGCCAAGCCAATCTCCAAAGAACCACAGATGTAGCCATGACTCGTGATGACACATCATTGGAGTCCACAGCAGCATGAAAGAAAAAATTACTCACCTTAGTAATGTTGTTTCTTCTAATGGAGTCTTGCTGTATTCTGACATATGCAGTGATGTCCAACCTTTGAACTGCCCCGGAGATGAAAGAGTTAACTTTCCATGCCAGGCATGGAATGCTGAGCTCGAGCTCGGTTGAGACTCTGTCTGTTGCTGCTTGAACTCAAACCGTCTGATCTTTACGAGCTATACTCACTGGGTGTCCTGTGTGGAAACTGTAAACTTACACTAGTCAACTGGCTACTAAATATAATAAAAAGATTTTTTGGTCCCAGAGCAAAGACTCAAGTCAGGAAACCCAAAAAATAAAACAAAACACAACACCCACACACCCAAACTAAAGGGGTAAGAAAAGAAGGGGTGGGGGCACCTCCTGAGTGCCAACACTGCTGCTGCCCACCCACATCCCAAAACCAGGTTCTGAGGTCAGAATACAGCAAGACTCCATTAGAAGAAACAACATTACTAAGGTGAGTAATTTTTTCTTCAAACAACATGAAGTCTTGCTGTATTCTGACATGCACACTACAAGCAGTACCTCCATGGAGGAGGACAGAACCTACTTTGAAATAGGCTCTGAAGCACTGCTGTAGCAAACCGAGCATCACTCCTAGCCTAGATATCCAGAGAGTAATGCTTGGTAAAAGTATGTACTGTTTTCCAGGTGGCTGCTTGACAAATCTCTAAGATAGAATATCCCTGGCAGCAGCCAGGAAGCAGCTGTACCTCTGGTAGAGTGAGCCCTCAGGCCTGAGGGTGGATCCTACCTAGTTTTTCATAGCAAAATTGAATGCAAGAGACAATCCACCTGGCAGTAGATCTCTTAGTGGCAGGTTTTCCCTTACCAACCTCACCATAAGTGAGGAACAGTTGGAGGGAGTCAAACCTGTGACCCTTGGTGCGCTCTATGTAGTAGCTAAGGGCCCTTTTCACATCCAAACTGTGCAGCCTCTCCTCAGAGGAGGAACGGTCAGTGAAGAAAACGGGAAGAGACACAGACTGGTTAAGGTGGAAATCTGAAACCACCTTAGGCAAAAACTTCCTATTAGTCCTGAGGACCACCTTATCTCTATGGAAAGAGATAAAATCAGGCTCCACTGACAGGGCCTGTAACTCACTAATGCGTCTGGCAGAAGTGATGGCCACCAAGAAAACAGTTTTCCAAGTCAAGTACTTAAGCTCTGCTGAGGACAAAGGCTCAAAAGGGGGTTGCATAAGCTGAGCAATGCAAACATTAAGGTCCCAAGCAGGGGCAGGGTCCCTGAAGGAAGGATTGGTATGCAGCAATCCCTTGAAAAATTTAGAAAATACAGGATGAGCTGAAAGGGAAGAGTGCTTGCCTGCTGAGAGGAAGGCAGATGCACTCTTAGTGTAGCTGGTCTGAGTCCCAAGCTATTGAGATGAACCATATAGTCAAGGACTGTAGGCAGGCCAGCAGACTCTGGAGAAAAATGCTTCCCAGAGTACCATATAGTAAATCTTTTCCACTTGGAATTGTAAGAGTTTCTGGTGGAAGGCTTTCGAGAAGCCTTTAAGATATCCAGAACACCTTGAGAGAGGTGCAAATCAGCAAACTCTAACTCTTCAAGAGCCAGGCCTTGAAATTGAGAGATTTGAGATTCAGATACCAAACCCTCCCCTGAGCACATGTTAACGGGTTGTAATTCCTGGGAAGAGACAGGGGAAGGTGGACTGCTAAGGACAACAAGAGAGGGTACCAGGGCTGTCTGGCCCAGTCTGGAGCAATCAGAATCACCTTGCAGGGTTGAGACCTGATTTTGACTAGCACCTTGAACAGGAGAGGGAAGGGGAAACGCATACAGGAACTTCCCTTCCCAATTGAGAACTAGGGCATCCAGGGGGACTGAGCCCAACACTGGGGACCTGCAGCAAAAGAGAGGAAGTTGGTGATTGTCTGGGGCTGCAAAAAGATCTATCTGTGGGGTGCCCCATCTGGAGAAGATCACCTTTAAAATCAGGGGATCCAGGGACCATTCGTGATGGCCCTGAGATATCCTGCTGAGAGCATCTGCCAGGACATTGTCCTTCCCTGGGAGTTGCACTGCTGTAAGAGAGGCATTCAGGGAATAGGCCAGAGACCACAACTTCATTGCCTCTGTGCACAAGGCCATAGACCGAGTGCCCCCTTGCTTGTTGATATACCACACTGTGGTGGTACTGTCTGTCCTGGTCTGAACTACTTTGTTCTGAACAGACTTGGAAAAAGCTTGAAGTGCTAGAAACACTGCTCTGAGTTCTAATAGATTGATGTGAAGCAGAGATTCCTGAGGAGACCACAACCCTTGGGTGGCCAGGTCCCCCACGTGGGCTCCCCACCCCAAGAGGGAGGCATCTGTAGCAAGGATTACAGAATGAGACTGAGTGACAAAAGGAACTCCCTGTCTTAGATTGTCCTGATCCTGCCACCACTGTAATGCCTGGATCAGGGTTCGAGTCACTGGGATTAGTTTGGTCAGAGGATCCTTTTTCTGAGACCAGAAGGTTCTCAAGTGGAACTGAATGTCCCTCATCTGAAATCTTGCTCCCTGAACCACTGCTGTAGAGGTAGCCATGTGTCCCAGGAGCTGTAGAAAATGCCTTGCTGGTCAAGACACCTGGAGGGTGAATGAAGAGGCCAGTGAGATAAGGGTCCTTGCCCTGTCCAGGGGAAGGAAGGCTCTTGCCTTTACTGTATCCAGCTCTGCCCCTATGAAGGTGAGGAGCTGCACAGGCTCTAGAACTGACTTTGAAAGATTGAGAAGGAAACCTAGAGAAGTGAGCAGTTGCTGAGTTATCTGTAGATGTGACTTGACTTGGTCTGGAGACTGGCCTACTATGAGCCAGTCGTCCAGGTATGGAAAGATGGAGATCTTCTTTCTCCTTAGGAAGGCAACCACTACTGCCAGGCATTTTGTGAACACCCTTGGAGCAGAAGTTAGGCCAAAGGGCATTGCTCTGAATTGATAATGGCCTGAGGGCAGCTCGAACCTGAGGTCCTTTCGGTGGGAGCTTCTGATGAGAATATGGAAATAGGCATCCTTGAGGTCCAGGGAAACTAGCCAGTCCCCTGGCCTTAGAGAGGGTAGAATTATTCCCAGAGTCACCATTTTGAACTTTGGCTTTAAAAGGTGCTTGTTTAAATATCTGAGATCCAGGATGGGCCGCCATTCTCCTGTCTTTTTGGGGGTTAGGAAGTACCTGGAGTACAATCCTTTTCCCTTGTGTAGGGGTGGAACCCTCTCTATGGCTCTCAGAGCCAAGAGGGAAGAGACCTCTGCCTCTAGAGCAAGTGCCTCTGAAGGACTTGCAGGTGGAAAGAATCTGGTTCTCATCTTTGGAAATGTTTTGAAGCTGAGAACCAGTCCCTGGCTTACTCATCAGATGGATAGACAATTGGCTCCAGGACCGGACCCAGAGGGTCGTAGTTGGTGGTATAGTCTCATCCCCAAGGAGGGTCATTAGTGGGGTCCCACAGGGATCAGTCCTTGGGCCCCTTCTGTTCAACGCCTACGTATCTGACATAAGGACAGGAATCAGGAGTGAGATGAGTCTCTTTGCGAATGACTCGAAACTGGGGGCAGTGGTGGATGGGGAGGAGGGGGGGGTGGCCCTACAGGGGGACCTGGAGTCTCTGGAAGGATGGTCTAGAAAGTGGAAGCTGAGGTTCAATGCAGGGAAATGCAAGGTACTCCCACCTGGGGCCAGGAACCCAGGCCAAGTGTACACCCTGGGGAAATGCTACAAGTCTCGATGGCTGAGAGGGACCTGGGGTGGTGGTGGATGTCAAGATGAACAACTCTGAGACTTGTAGAGGGCAGCAGCAAGGCCAACAGGATGCTGGGATGCATCGCTGGGGATCACCTCCAGAAGGAGGGAAGTGATACTCCTCTGTATAACTGCTTGGTGAGGCCGAACTCTTGAGTACTGCGTGCAGTTTTGGAGGCCACACTTAAAGAGGGACATTAACCTCCTGGAGAGGGTCCAGAGGAGGGCAACCAAAATGATTTGGGGCTTGGGGACAGGACCTATGAGAAGAGGCTCAAGAGCTAAATATGTACACATTGGAAGAGAGAAGGGACCAGGGGACATGATAGAGGTCTTCAGGTACATGAAGAGGGTAAATAGGGAGGAATAGTCAGGGTGCTTAAGGAAGCAGGAAGGGCCACTAGAGGGCATGGGTGGAAGCTGGAGGGGGAAGATTCAGGGAGAAAGGAGGAGGTGCTACTTCACTGAGAGGGTGGTGGAGCCATGGAATGCACTGCCTAGGGGCTGGTGGAGGCAGAGACAGTGGAGGGGTTCAAGAGGGGTGGGACAGGTACAGGGAAGGGTTCTGGAAGCAAAATCCAATGCAGCAAGAATATCCGGAACTGGGAAGGGAGAAGCCAGAGAAGGCGAGGGGGACAGCAAGGTCAGCACCCAGGGTGGGGGCTGACCAAACGAGGGGACAGCAAGGTCAGACACGAAAGACCATTAGGCCTATTCTGCTGGCATTTTAGTATGTTAGTATGTTACTACTTCCAGGACCCATTTGTCTGATGTTAAAGACACCCAGTCCTGGACAAAGTAAGCCAGCCTGCCCCATACAGGTGGTGGAGAATCGGCCCTGGCAAACCCATCAGGGTGCCTGTTTGGCAGGGGCTTTAGGCTGAGGGGTGGAAGCAGGCCTGCTTGTACCCCGTCTGCCTCTCCCTCTGAAGAACCCATGAGCATAAGCAGAAGAGGAGGCCTGGGCTTGGTAGAAAGGCCTATGAAAAGGCCTTCCCCTGCCCTTGGAATGCTGCCTCTGGGGAGTGGCTTGCCTTTCCTTGGCCTGAGCACTGCTATAGGTGGTCCAGTATTCATCCATTTTCTTCATGTAGTTCTCTGTTTGCTCCCCAAACAGAGACTTACCCACAACAGGAAAATCCATGGCCTTAGTCTGGGTATCCTGAGACAGGCTAGTACATCTGAGCCATGCCATCCTACGAAGGGCCACAGATGTAGCCATGACTCTACATGAAACATCACTGGAGTCCACTGCAGCATGGAACTGCACCTTGGATGACTCAATACCATCCACAGCCACCTGCTCCAGCTCCTTGGGAAGCTGGCCAGGGACCTGTTTAGCTAAAGCCATTACAGTGTCCCATCTAGATTTCTGATATCTAGCTGTATAGGCCATATAATTAGCCTGCCTGAGTCCCAAGGATGCTGCCATGTACTGTTTCTTTGCTATGGCATCAATCCTCCTGGAGTCCTTATCTGGGGGGAGTGAAGCCAAGGGTATATTTGCCTTATCACAGGCAGCAGCCTGCACTACCCCAACATGGCTGCATTGCTGGGTAAGGAACTCCGTATCTGAGCCTGAGAGAGTATACCTCTTGTCCATTCTCTTGTCCACAGGAGGTATAGAACTAGGAGTCTTTAAAACTTTTATTGTCTGTTTCCCAAAGGACTTATGAAGGGAAATAGACAGCCTCCTGGACTCTGGGATATCCATCATCTCAACATAGTCAGGCTCCTCCTGATCGTCTACAGCTTCTTCCATAGGAAGCTGAAGAGTTTCAGCCACTTTTTTGTAGAACATAAATAGGGGACTCAGAAAGCCTAGGAGGAGAAACCCCTGAAGGTCTGTCTGGGAAGATGTCCGGTCAATGGGCACATCCAGACTTCGTAATCACCATCACTATCCTCATACTCTCCTTCCTCCTCCTCCGTTCAATAAAAATCTTCTAAATTATAATCTGGAACTGGGGGAACCGACCGAACCGAGCCCTTTCCCGATGGTGCCGGTTCAGCTGGAACCGGGGTTAGCGACTGAACAATCCTTATCACTTTGGCTATTTCATCAGCGGTCGGAGAAAGAAGTTCTGGATCCGCACCGGCTGATTTATCCCTTCTTTTTCTTTTAACCGGAACAGACTCCTCAGAGTCGGTTCTCCTTTTGCTCGAAGAAGTTTCGCCCTGGTCAGAGGGCACTCCTTCTGGTTCGGTTGAACCGAACCGGCTGGCCATCCGGTCAGCGGACTTCTGGCCTCCTTTCCTGAGCCTACCAACTCTCTTTCCAGGGTAGCTGCAGGAAAATTCTTGCAAATCTGGTAGTCTGAATCGAGGTGGTCAAACCCCAGACAATAAACACAGGTGGTGTGGGGGTCAGCCTTAGCAAAGGCTTCCCCACACACACTACAGTGTTGAAACCCAATGGGCCCGGTTTTCCTTTTGGGTTTCTCAGACATGGCCAGTCCTAACAAAACTTACCCTTTTTTCGGCAATCCGCCAGGCAAGACACCCTTATCAGTTCCTGACCTTGTTACGGGTCATGGAAAAAACCGTAATGAAAACCGTTTTTTTTAGAACCGATAAGGACCGGTTACCACACTCTAAAAGTAGAATAAACTTTTTTGAAGAAACCTGATCGGTTCAAACCGAACCGATCCCACGTTTACAAGTTCCACACAGAAGAACAAGAAATAAACCTATCTAGTACTCACGATACCACAGACAGAGACTGAACCGACAGGTTAACAGATTAAATACGGTCGAAAACCGAGGAAAACGGCACTTTAACCGACAAACCTGAACCGAGCAAAGGAGAAATCTCCGGAGCGACTGCTCAGTGAGGCAGAGTAAAGAATCTGACAGTTTGAGTTCAAACAGCAACAGACAGAGTCTCAACCGAGCTAGAGCTCAGCATTCCATGCCTGGCATGGAAAGTTAACTCTTTCACCTCCGGGGCAGTTCAAAGGTTGGACATCACTGCATATGTCAGAATACAGCAAGACTTCAGGTTGTTTGAACTGGATCTTAGATGCCTCAATCCCATCAGCAGCCACCTCATCCAGCTCCTTGGCCAGCTGGGGGAAGCCTGTTTAGCCAGCTCCAGAACAATATCCCATCTGGACTTCTGGTATCTGGCTGTATAGACCATATAGTTAGCCTGCCTGAGTCCCAAGGAAGATGACATGTACTGTTTTTTAGCCATGGCATCCAGCTTCCTAGAGTCTTTATCTGGGAGGGGGGGGGTGAAGCCAAGGGTATGTTAGCCTTTTCACAGGCTGCAGCCTGCATGACCCCAACATGGCTGCATTGCTGGCACAAGTACTCCATAACTGGGCCTGACAACAAATACCTCTTGTCCATTCGCCTGTCCACAGGAGGAAAAGAATTTGGAGTTTTTAGTAACTTCTGTGTCTGTTTCCCAAATGATTTGTGAAGGGGAATAGACAATCTCTTGGACTTCGGGATGTCCATCATCTCCACAGTCAGGCTCCTCTTGTTCCTCGACAGCTTCATCTAATGGGAGCTGGAGGGTTTCTGCCACATTTTTGTAGAACATAAAGTGGGAAGGGGACTCGGAAAGCCAAGGAGGGGAAACACCAGAAGGTCTGTCTGGGGAGCTGTCCGGTTCTATGGGCTCATCCACCACCACCACCACCACCACCACCACCACCACCACCATCACCACCATCATCCCCCTCCAAATCCGGTTCATAATAGTCTTCTGGGGAATAATCCAGAACCGGGGGAACCGACCGAACCGAATGCCTACTGGGAGGCGTCAGATCAGCCGGAACCGAACGGCGCGATTCAACTATACTAATCACTCTAGCAATTTCCTTGGCGGTTGGACGATGTGGTTCTGGATCCGAACCGGAAGATTTCTCTTTTCTCTTTCTTTTTGCCAGAACCGACCCCTCAGGATCGGCTCTCCTTTTGCCCGAGTCTCGCCCAGGTCAGTGGGCACTCCCTCAGGTTTGGTCAGAACCGAACTGGGCTGGCCATCCGGGTCAGCGGACTTCTCGGCCTCCTTTTCCCTAAGCCTGCCCAATCTTTTATCCAGGGTGGCCTTAGGAAAATGTTTACATATTTGGCAGTCTGAATCAAGGTGGTCAAAACCCAGACAATAAACATAGGTGGTGTGGGGATCGGCCTTAGCAAAGGCCTCCCCACACTCACTGCAGTGTTGAAACCCAGTGGGCCCAGTTTTTCTCTTGGGTTTCTCAGACAAAGCCATGCTACAAACATACCCTTTTTTCGGCAACAGCCAAGCAAGACCCCCTTATCGGTTCCCAACCCTGTCACGGGTGTTGGAAAAAAACGTTAAAATAAGTTGGGTTTTTTTTTAGAACCGATAAGGACCGGTACTAACATACTAAAATGCCAGTAGAATAGGCCTAACGGTCTTTCATGTCTGCTCGTCTGGTCAGCCCCCACCCTGGGAGCTGACCTTGCTGCCCCCCTCCCTCTCTGGCTTCTCCCGTCCCAGTCCCAGATATTCTCGCTGCACTGGTTTTTGCTTCCAGAACCCTCCCCCTGTACCTGTCCCATCCCCTCTTGAAACCCTCCACCATTTCTGCCTCCACCAGTCCCCTGAGCAGTGCATTCTATGGCTCCACCACCCTCTCAGAAAAGTAGCACCTCCTCCTTTCTCCCTAGATCCCTCCAGCTTCCACCCATGCCTTCTAGTTGCCTTCCTCTTGGAGCACCCTGACTGCTCCTCCCCATTTATTCCCTTCATGTACCTGAAGACCTCTATCGTGTCCCCCAGTCCCTTCTCTCTTCCAATGTACATATTTAGTTCTTCGAGCCTCCCAATAGGTCCTGTCCCAAGCCCCAAATCATTTTGGCTGCCCTCCTCTGGATCCTCTCCAGGAGTTCAATGTCCCTCTTTAAATGTGGCCTCCAAAACTGCACGCAGTACTCGAGGTGCGACCTCACCAAGCAGTTATACAGTGGAAGTATCACTTCCCTCCTTCTGGAGGTGAGCCCCCTAGCGATGCATCCAAGCATCCTGTTGGCCTTTGCTGCTGCCCTCCTACAAGTCTCCAAGTTGTTCATCTTGAATCCACCATCACCCCCAGGTCCCTCTCTGCCATCGAGACTTGTAGCATTCCCCTCCTGGGTGTACACTTGGCCCGGGTTTCTGGCTCCCAGATGCAGTACCTTGCATTTCCCTGCATCCAACCTTAGCTTCCGCTTCCTAGACCACCTTTCCAGAGCCTCCAGGTCTCCCTGTAAGGCCACCCTCCCTTCCTACCTATCCACCACCGCCCCCAGGTTTGAGTCATCCATAAAGAGACTCATCTCACTCCTGATATCCTTCATTATATCAGAGACATAGGCGTTGAACAGGAGGGGCCCAAGGACCAATCCCTGAGGGACTCCACTAATGACCCTCCTTGGGGATGAGACTATCCCGCCAACCACAACCCTCTGGGTCTGGTTCTGGAGCCAATTGCCTATCCATCTGATCATCTGGTTCCCCACCGCCATTTCTGCCAGATTATTCAACAGGCCCCCGTGAGGAACAGAGTCAAATGCCTTGCTGAAGTCAAGAAAGAGGACGTCCACTGGTCTACCCAGGTCCAAGGCACTCGTCACCCAGTCATAGAACTCCACAAGGTTTGTCTGACACGATTTCCCCGGGATGAATCCATGCTGTCTATCGTCCAGGCACCCCAACTTTTCTAGGTCTCCCCCTAGTCTCACCTTGACAATGCCCTCCATCACCTTGCTCACCACCGATGTCAGGCTGACAGGCCTGTAGTTCCCTGCCACCTCCCTTGATCCCACTTTGTGGATAGACACTATATGCACCACCTTCCAGCCCTGGGGCACCCACCCAGTCCTCAAAGAGATGCTGAAGAGCTCTGCCAGGGGTTTCGCCAGGACATCCGCCAGTTCCTTCAGCACTCTGGGATGTAATTTATCCAGCCCTGGTACTTTCTCCGTCTTAAGGGACCTGAGGGCTTCCCTCAGTCTCTCTGCCGTGATTTCCACCTCCGCCACCTCGTCCCCCTGCTTTGCCTTCCCCCCACCTGCCAGTGATGCCCTCCCACACTAAATTCAGAAATCCAAGTAAAACTCCAGAAAAATAACAGACAACCGATTCAGCTGAACCAACTGAAACTATTACTTTTACAATTTCCACAAATTCAGCACTAGTCCACTACCTGAAGTACTTACTGTACCGCAGACAGGGATCTGAACTGAAAATAAAATGAAAATAGCGGTTTAAAAACCGACATTTTTACTGGACTGAACAGATAATGAAGGAGAGATCTCCGGAGCGACTGTTCAGTTAAGCGGAGTAAAGAATCCGACGGTTACACTTCAAAGTGCAGCAGACAGAGGTTTGAACTGACCTCGAGCTCAACGTTCTATGCTTTGCATAGAATTAACTCTTTCCTCTCCGGAGCAGTTCAAGTGCTGGGGCTAACTGCATAATGTCAGAATACAGCAAGACTTCATTTTGTTTGAAACAGGTAAAAAAAAAAAAAAAACATGGATAATGGGTAGGGGCACTGGGCCGAGGCAGGGGTACCATTTGGGGGGCCCTCAAAGTTACAACATGCACTGGGGCCCATCTTTCTCTTCCTCCGCCACTGCACACACACACACACACACACACTACACAAAGGACTCTTGTAGAGCCAGAGACTCAATTATATCACTGTCTGTCAGGGCAAGCAGAAGAGATTTCCCTGACAAGCAGGCCAAGTTCCTTTTTGTAACACCTATGCTGGTCCAATAAAAGGTATCAAACCATTTGCTTCTGGATCTGTCCTGACAAGCAGGTAAAGACAGAAGGAGGATTTTTCATTGTCAGCAATGAAACACTTGTAATGAAAACTATGAACAATAGTTAAAGGATAACTTCCAGGAAGCTCAATAACAGGGCCAGAACACAGTTTGGTGCTCCTGTACCCTGATCCCCCCCGGCAGTTAAATTATACATTTTATAGTTTGCCTACCATAGTACTTGTAAGTTGTATAACTCCATGGGTGCAGCCGGCATTTTAGCCAATAGTGAGCGTGGAATCACAGCTGCAAATGCGATGTCGTTGATGCAGCTTTGCCCCGTCCTGTAGTGTGCCCATATGTACGGAGACTGAATAATCTCCATATCTACCATAGCCAGTGCTATTTTTATAAAATTAGCCAAATGCCGTGTGTATGACAGGCACACACATGGCATTTTGGCTAATTTTGTAAAAATAGCGCTGGGCATAGTAGATACAGAGATTATTCAATCTCCGTACATATAGGCACGCTACAGAAAGGGCAAAGCACGACTGTCACGTATCGCGGTATTTGCAGCTGTGATCTCCTGGCAGCCCATTCTCACTATTGCAAAATGCCGGCTGCACCCATGGAGTTATACAAATTTACGAGTACTGAGGTAGGCAAACTATAAAATGTATTAACTGCCGGGGGGATCTGGGTACTGGAGCACCGAACTTTGTTCCAATTCTGAACCTGTTATTGAGCTTCCCAGTAGCTCTACTTTAATATTTCTAATTTGTTCATGTGTGTAAGAAGAGTGTGATGATCAGGGAAACAAAAATTCAAAGTAGTATTATTTTTAGGGTCCAGCTGAATATTTTTTACTATGTAGGTAGCAGCCACATTTGTGATGGAAGATCAGTTCTGGTTGGTTGTAAGGGGGCTGATGGAAGATCACTTCTGGTTGTAGGGGGACTGATTTGCTCATTGTGTGATGTGGCTACTAACAAAGTTGGTCAGGCTTAAGACCAGGATGACTGTGCATTATGTTAACAATAACCAACGACAGGGTATGGGGTTACAGGTGCGGCCTCGTGTCTTACAACGCACCCAATGCGTGGATTAAATGCTTATAACCCCATACTTTGTCGTGGATTACTGCTAACATATAACATGGGTTATGTTGAAAACAAGGAGAAGACAAAATAAAGGGGTTTTCTCCGTTTCGATACCATAAAAGTGACTGTATCCTGCCACCTGGACAAATAGTCCTCAACAAACAATTCGTATGTGATTGCTGTTATGCACATACAAATGTCAGAAATGTGGTACTGACACAAATTCTGACATTTGTTGTGCATTATATTGTTTCCTACACCTCCTAGGATGTTTTCTTTCCTGCCCCATGAGGAAGCTCAAAGGCAGCTGTCAGAATCTTACCTTTGACACACACACACACACAGATCACTCAGCTCCCGATGACAGTACTGCAGTGGGGTGCTCACACTGTCCGTCTCTTTCACCTTGTCTCAGCTCTCACACTGTCAGTGTCTCCATTTCCCTCTGTCAGCTCGCTTTCGTCCTTGTACTTTGCTCAGCTCCCAATGGGACACACACAGACAAGACAGCTGGCGGTCACCCTCTTCAACTCTGGATAATAAACTTAAGACACTCTGAGGTCCAGCCACCTGCTTCCTGAAACCTAGGACTGTTTTATAGTCCTGGGGAATTACAAGAAACGGCGTGTGATAACCTTGAATATACACTGAATTTATAAACCTACCGTTAAGCATTATTCCTTTTGCTCTGTATATACTTACAGAGATAGACTATTGTTAGGTGACATTATGTAATCTATGTCAGTTGCCTCTGCTAACAAAAATGAAATAAAAAAAAAAAGACAGATGGCGGTCAGAGAGAGAGTCACACACAACACACACACACAAAAATAATTCTGTTGTTCATGCCACGGGGAGAGAGAGAGAGACAGACAAAAGGAATTCTGCTGTTCATGTTGCGGACGCTGTTACTGTGTGTGTGTGTGTGTGTGTGTGTGTGTGTGTGTGTGTGTGGCCTATTTCATTGTTTTCCCACCTACTGTAGTTCCCACTTCACCGTGGCCCCAGACTTGAAAAGTAAAGCATGTTACATAATGCTGGTTAATAGCATAATGCCAGGAACCGACAGCATCATTTCTAGGACATCCACCTCCCTCACTTGCCCCTTCCCAAAAACACTATTATAATACATTGCACACTCCTGACCCTAATCGATGATTTCAGATCAGAACAGGCATGGTGAGCCCACTCTGAACTGCGCTCTCTCTCTCTGCACTGGAATGCGGTGCTTACCATGTCTCTCACTCTCGGTGTCACACAGGGACACTGTGCAGACAACGTATAAGGATGGACCATACTTTTACTGATGCTGCCATAGAGAGAGAGGGAGAGACACAGGGCACGGTCACTGCAGCTCAGTCACGGCAGTCTCTGTCCCCGATGAGGTGCTACAAATATGTCCCACTCACTTGCAGGGCTCCCTGGACAGAACAATACAGTGAAGGGCTCAATGCGGTCACTCAGACAGAGCAGCCAACAAACAAAACAATGCCTACGGGATGAACCCACTGTAGTGGATGTGTCACGGGGTATATGGGCAGTACAGGGTGAGTGGCCTACATAGTGCGACCCGTCTGCCTCTGCTGTCACTCGGGTTCTTGGTACGGGGCGTGGGGAGAGGGGAGGATACAAGAACAATGTCAGGAGCGATGGTCATGACTGTGGTGTCCAAGGACATGTCAGAAATCACACAGAACTAGGCACCCTTCCACATACAAATTGCGATGAGGATGAGGTACATCCCCCCACCCCACCCCAAAGACTCAGCTGGCTGAATAAAGAAAAACTAATGTCTACGGCAAAAATCCCAATTTGTATCCCTCGTTTCCCCAGCAAAAACAATGGCTGCCACTCCACTGTGACTTTTCTGAGTCAAAGAGGTATCTGCTGACTCACAGCTGAGCACCACATTTCTCTGTAGCTAAGGAGTTCAGGCACTCTAACCATGGATTAAAATACTGAATTTAATCCATGGTCAGCTGCTGCTCCTTAGCCAATAAGAATGCTAACTGCTGTGCACCCATGTTATAAACTCTAATAACCCACAGTCACCTCACTGGTTTTACCCAATTGAAGTTCTTTGATTTTTAGACCCATTTTGTAAGTATGTGTATAGATGTATTTTTTCCCCCCCTTCAAAATCTGCAGGCAACGGCTTGGGCCAAGAGGCCCAAAATTCAGTATGTACAAACTCCTGACCACACAGTTTCTTAGGTCTTTATCTGCAGTCAAAGTTTATGCAGCTATATAGACTTCAAAAGCATGTGACCATTTTATTTCATTCAACAGTAAATCCCCTTGTAATCAATACATTTTTCAGTAGCTTTGTCATAATTACAACATACTGTGTACTGACTATCCCAATTTATGTTTATACCATCAATACCATAAATATTTTATAAAGTCCCAACAGAAATAAAAATTCTCTCTTTGATGGTTGCATGAAGTGAAGTTAATGTGTAGTCAAGTACAAGTGGTGAGAAATGCGGAACTGCACTGTGTGATACGGAGGAAATACCTGACCAAGTGAGGGTGCGGGAAGTTTGATGTGACCACCATTGTTCTATGTATTACTGCTTTTTGCACAGAATAAAGAAAAGAGCACTTTTGGAAGAAAAGCATCTTCGTGGGCGAGTCCTTTTATACTCTCTGGATTGTAGTGACTGTGATAGAGAGTAAGCTACCACCACCATTTGCCTAGGCGAAGTGCTGGTCACCTGTTTGTTTCACCACTGTGTAATAAGAAAAAATTATTCACCTTAGTAATTATATTTCTTCTAATGGAGTCTTGCTGTATTCTGACAATCTGCAGTTAGCTCCAGCTCCTGAACTGCCCCAGAGAGTGAAGGGTTAAATTCTATGCCAGGCATAGAACGTTGGGCTTGAGCTCAGTTGAAAACTCTGTGTCTTTTAAAACCCAAACCGTCAGATTCTTACGAGCTAAAACTCACTGACTAAATGTGGAAATTGTAAAAACTCCTAGTAGCCAACTGGCAACAAAGACTTTGGATTCCCCAAAAGACTCAAGTCAGGAAACCCAAAGAACCAAAACCAGGTAATAAGAACTAAAAACTCTTAACTAAACAAATACAAAGCACCCAACACAACAGGAGTGGGGAAAAGACACCCCTGGGGTGCAACACTGCACCTGCCCACCCATTTCCCAAAAATAGGTTCTGAGAGGGGAGGCAGGTCAGAATACAGCAAGACTCCATTAGAAGAAATACAATTACTAAGGTGAGTAATTTTTTCTTCAAACAACATGAAGTCTTGCTGTATTCTGACAATCTGCAGACTACCAAGCAGTACCTCCAAGGAGGAGGGACAGAACCTACTTTGGGAATAGGCTCTAAAGTACTGCTGTGCCAAACCTAGCATCACTAGTAGCCTGGCTATCCAGAGAGTAATGCTTGGTGAAGGTATGAACTGTTTTCCAGGTGGCTGCTTGACAGATTTCTAACAAGGGGATATCCCTAGCTGCAGCCAGAGATGCAGATGTACCTCTAGTGGAATGAGCCCTCAGGCCTGTGGGTGCAGTTTTTTCCAGTTTTTCATAGCAGAATTGAATATACAGGACATGACCCACCTGGCAATGGTTCTCTTGGTGGCAGATTTTCCCTTACCTACTTCCCCAAAAATGAGAAACAACTGGAGAGAGTCAAACCTGTGACCCTTTGCACGTTCTATGCAGTAACTAAGGCCCCTTTTAACTTCTAAACTGTGTAGCCTCTGTTCCCCTGAGGAGGTGTGATCAGTGAAGAACACAGGAAGATATATAGATTGGTTTAAGTGGAAATCAGAAGCCACTTTAGGTAGGAACCTTCTACCTGTTCTAAGGACCACATTATCTCTATGGAAAGAGATGAAGTCAAGCTCCACTGACAGGGCTTGCAATTCACTGATACGTCTGGCAGAGGTAACAGCAACCAAAAACACAGTTTTCCAAGTCAAGTACTTGAGCTCTGCTGAGGACATAGGCTCAAAGGGGGGTTGCATAAGCTGAGCAATGCAAATATTCAAATCCCAGGCAGGAGCAGGATCCCTAAAAGGGGGATGGTATTAAGCAATCCTTTGAAAAATCTACAGAATACAGGGTAAGATGACAGAGAGGAAGACTTCCCCACTGACAGAAAAGCAGAAACAGCTGACAAATGAACTTTGAGAGTAGCTGGTTTGAGGCCTAGGCCATTAAGATGAACCACATAATCCAGAACTGTAGACAACTCAGCAGTGTCTGGTGATATATATGCTTCTTGGAACACCAAATGCTGAACCTTTTCCATTTGGAGTTGTAGGTTTTTCTGATGGCAGGCTTCTGAGAAGCTTTGAGAATATCCAGAACCCCTTGGGACAGATGCAAATCTGCATACTCTAACTCTTCAACAGCCATGCCTTGAGATTGAGTGACCGAAGATTGGGGTACCAAATCCTCCCCTGGGAGGAGGTTAACAGGTTGCAATTCCTGGGAAGAGACCGGGGAAGATGGACTGCTATGGACAGCAACAGGGGGCATCAAGGCTGCCTGGCCCACTCTGGAGCAATCAGAATCACTTTGCAAGGTTGTGACCTTACCTTGACTAGAACCTTGAACAGTAGAGGCAAGGGAGGGAAGGCATAAAGAAATTTCCCATCCCAGTTCAAAATCAGAGCATCCAGAGGGACTGAGCGGAAGACTAGGGGTCTGCAGCAAAACTGAAGAAGTTAGTGATTGTCTGGGGCTGCAAAGAGATCTATCTTTGGAGTGCCCCACCTTGAGAAAATCACCTTCAATACCAAAGGATCCAGAAACCATTCGTGATGGCCCTGGGAAATCCTGCTCAATACATCTGCTAGCACATTGTCCTTTCCTGGGAGGTGGACTGCTACCAGAGAGGTCTGTAGGGAATAAGCCAGGGACCATAGTTTCATGGCCTCCGTGCACAAGGCTGTGGACCGAGTGCCTCCCTGCTTGTTGAAGTACCACAAGGTGGTAGTGTTGTCTGTCCTGACCTGAACCACCTTGTTCTGTACTGACTGAGCGAAGGCTTGTAGGGCAAGAAGTACTGCTTTGAGCTCCAGAAGGTTGATGTGAAGTAGGGATTCCTGAGGGGACCACAGTCCCTGGGCAGTGAGATCCCCCAGATGGGCTCCCCACCCCAAAAGAGAAGCATCTGTGGTAAGAACCACAGAGAGTGTCTGAGAGACAAATGGAACACCCTGCCTCAGATTGTCCAGGTCCTGCCACCACTGAAGGGCCTGAATTAAGGTCTGAGTAACAGGAACTAGCTTGGTAAGAGGATCTTTCCTTTGGGACCAAAATGTTCTCAGATGGAACCGAATGTCCCTCATCTGAAACCTGGCCCCTTGGACCATGGCTGTGGAAGCTGCCATGTGGCCCAGAAGCTGCAGAAAATGCCTTGCTGGTCAAGAAACCAGGGGGAGAAAGGAAGAGGCCAGCTGAGAGATGGCTTTTGCCTTTTCCAAAGGAAGGAAGGCTCTTGCCTTGAGGGTGTCCAGCTCTGCTCCTATAAAAAGTGAGGAGCTGTACTGGTTCCAGAACAGACTTGGGAAGATTGAGAAGGAACCCCAGGGAAGTGAGAACTTTCTGGGTAACCTGCAGATCTGACTTGACTTGGACTGGGGACTGGCCCACAAAGAGGCAATCGTCCAGATACCGAAAGATTGAAAACCTTTTTCTTCTTAAAAAGGCCACCAACACTGCTAGGCACTTTGTGAACACCCTTGGAGCTGAAGTTAGGCCAAAGGGCATTGCTCTGAACTGGTAATGGCCTGAGGGCAATTTGAACCTGAGGTACTTTCTGTGGGAGCACCTGATGGGAATGTGAAAATAGGCATCCTTGAGGTCCAGGGAGGCTAGCCAGTCTCCTGGCCTCAGAGAGGGAGGAATTGTTCCCAGAGTCACCATCTTGAATTTTGGCTTTACTAGGTGCTTGTTTAGGTATCTTAGATCCAGGATGGGTCGCCACTCCCCTGTCTTTTTCAGGGGTAAGGAAGTACCTGGAGTACAGACCTTTGCCCCTGTATGGAGTAGAAACTCTCTCTATGGCCTTTAAAGCCAGTAGAGACAAAACCTCTGCCTCTAGAGCAAGGGTTTCTGAAGTTTTTGCAGGTGGAAAGGATCTGAGTCTCAGTTTCGGAAAACTTTTGAAACTGAGAACCAGCCCCTGGCTTACAACCTCCAAGACCCACCTATCTGAGGTAACAGACATCCAGTCCTGGACAAAGTAAGCCAGCCTGCTTCCTACTGGAATGGGGGAGTCGACCCAGGCTGACACATCAGGGTGTCTGCTTGGCAGGAGCCTTAGGCTGAGGGGAGGATGCAGCCCTGCTCATCCCCCTTCTGCCTCTCCCTCTGAAGAACCCCCTCTGAGAAAAGGAAGAGGAGGCCTGTGCCTGGTAGAAAGGCCTGCCCCTAGACTGCTGTCTCTGAGGAGTTGCCTGTCTCTCCTTGGCCTGGGCACTCCTATAAGTGGTCCTGTACTCAATAATTTTCTTCACGTAATTCTCTGTCTGCTCCTCAAACAGAGAATTGCCCACTACAGAGAAATCCATGGCCTTAGCCTAGGTGTCCCGCGAAAGGCTAGTACATCTGAGTCAGGCCATTCTCCAAAGAGCCACAGATGTAGCCATGACTCTTGATGACACATCACTGGAGTCCACAGCAGCATGAAATTACACCTTTGATGCCTCAATCCCATCAGCAGCCACCCCCTCCAGCTCCTTAGCTAGCTGGGGGGAGGGGGAGGCCTGTTTGGCCAGTGCCAGTACAGTGTCCCACCCGGACTTCTGGTACCTGGCTGTATATAGGCCATATAATTAGCCTGCCTGAGTCCCAAAGATGATACAAAGTACTGTTTCTTTGTCATGGCATCTATCATCCTGGAAACTTTGTCTGGGGTGCATGAAGACAAGGGGATGTGTGCCTTGTCACAGGCAGCAGCCTGCACTACCCCAACATGGCTGCGTTGTTGGTAAAGAAATTCTATATCCGAGCCTGACAAGGTGTACCTCTTGTCCATTCTCTTGACAACGGGAGGTACAGAGTTGGGAGACCTAAGAATTTTTTGTCCGTTTCCCAAATGACCTATGAAGGGGAACAGACAGTCTCTTAGACTCTGGGATGCCCATCATCTCTATGAAGTCAGGCTCTTCTTTATCCTCTACAGCCTCCTCAATAGGAAACTGGAGGGTTTGAGGAACTTTTCTGTAGAACAGAAAGTGGGAAGGGGACTCAGAAAGCCTAGGAGGGGAAACACCATAAGGTCTGTCTGGGGAGATGTCCGGTTCCACAGGCACATCCAGACTTTTACCGTCGTAATCATCCTCTTCAAAATCCCCATCCTCATCAAACTCCAATTCGTAAAAATCTTCAGGGGAATAATCCTGAACCGGGGGAACCAACCAAACCGAACCTCTGCCAGAAGGCGCCAGATCGATCGGAACCGGACGAAGCGATTCCACAATCCGACTCGCTTTGGCTATTTCTTCGGCGGTCGGAACATGCAGCTCTGGATCCGAACTGGCCGATTTATCCTTTCGTTTTCTTTTTGTAGGACCCGATTCCTCAGGATCGGCTCTCCTCTTGCCCAAAGACATATCACCCTGGTCAGAAGGCACTCCTTCTGGTTTGGTAGGAACCGAACCGGGCTGGCCTTCCAGGTCAGCGGATTTCTCGGCCTCCTTATCCCTAAGTCTACCTAACCTTTTCTCCAGGGTAGACTTAGGGAAATTCTTACAAATTTGGCAATCTGAATCGAGGTAGTCAAACCCCAGACAGTAAACACAGGTGGTGTGGGGATCGGCCTTAGCAAAGACCTCCCCACACACACTGCAGTGCTGAAACCCAGTGGGCCCGGTTTTTTTCTTGGGTTTCTCAGACATGGCCAACCTAACCAACTTACCCTTTATATGGCACCCGCCAGGCAAGACTCCCCTATCGGTTTTACACCATGTCACGGGTGATGGAAAAAACGCTAAAATTACATTTTTTTTTTTTTTTAAACCGATACGGACCAGTAACACACTAACTTTTTTCTTACTACAAGATCGGTTCAGCCGAACCGATCGGGAAAATTTTCACAATTTCCACACAGCTACTAATTTCTAAGTACTTACGGTACCAAACACAGAGTCTCGAACCGAAAAACGGAGTGAAAATCGGACTACAGCCGAAACTTTAACTGCGAAGAACCGAGCAGAAGGAGAAATCTCCGGAGCGACTGTTCAGTGAGGCAGAGTAAAGAATCTGATGGTTTGGGTTTGAAAAGACACAGACAGAGTTTTCAACCAAGCTCGAGCCCAACGTTCTATGCCTGGCATAGAATTTAACCCTTCACTCTCCGGGGGCAGTTCAAGAGCTGGAGCTAACTGCAGATTGTCAGAATACAGCAAAACTTCATGTTGTTTGAAAAACAGGTTCAGGCACAGAGCCATACAGAAATCTCCATTCTTTAAGTATCCTGCTCATCAGTATGACTGCAGAACCTGGCTAACTGCTTTTGCGACTGTGGACAAAATGGGCAACAGTAGCCGGCCCGGTGGCGCTGAGGGTTGAGGCGCTGGACGCCACACCTCGCTCCACGCCGGCGACCCGGGTTCGGGAGCGGACTCGGGTCGTCGGTGGGTCGGCCAGGGGGAGACAGGCTTGAGCGTCCAACGACAGCTCGCCTGCTCCGGGGAGGGATTCGGCCGATGCCCGGCACTTGCACGACCCCAAGCGGAGGCTCGGGGAACTGCAAGCCCCACCAGGGGATGGCTGGCTGTTGAGCAGCATGGACGTCGACGTGCACGTCATGACATCAGGGGAGGTCGTTGGCTGCTCGGGGAGGGAGAAAACGCGGAACGAGCCTGCCTGAGCCGGGAAGATGGGAGGACTTTGGACGTGCCCATGATGTGCCTGTGCCCGCCCAGCAGACCATGAGACCGACGAAACGTAAGTTACGGGGTTAGAACCCCTCGCCTCGTCCCCACCCGGGGGGTAATCCGCGGCTCCATGGGGATCTGTGGTCTGTGTGGGCAGGGTTCCGGGCAGTGGGATGTCCAGGGGTCCTCACTGAAGGGTCGGAGGAGGCAGGCTGAGAGGAGAATAAAGAGTAATTTCAAAAAAAAGTGGGCAACAGTGCAGAGTTTGCATATGCAAACTCCTTACATCAGAAAGTATGGAGCAAAATTAAAAAACAGCACAGCAACAGTAATCTGAATACAGTAAAACTCTCACCCCATAAAGAGTTGCTCAACGTGACCAGAAAGAAAGAGAACAGTCTTTTCATATTTAATGAGACTCTGAAATATTTATGGAAGTGATGCTGCATAAACTTAATTACATTACAGTAATGGTCTAAAACCAAAATGCAATATAAATTAACACAAAGGCAACAAATATGTAAAAACAATAGAATATCCCAAGTATTATATGATCAATGAACACAGAATAATCGAACAGAAGGAACGTGTGCGTCAATATCCACAAAGGAATTCAGCAGGCAGTCAAATGCATGTCCTCACTAGTGCACCTCTGAAAAAAGTGTGCGAGGGAGTACTCTGAATGGACAAAGGTAAGACATTTCAAAACCTGAGAGCAAAAGAGAAGGCCTGGTAACCCATCTCAGTATTATTACCCTCAGGTACAAAAATGAGGGACTTGTCAAGAGATCTAAGGGGATAATCCTGGTGCAAACATTGTAGGAGGGTAGCGACAGAGGTAGGGGTGGTGAGCAGACAAGCTTGAGAGTGAAGCACCCACGTGTAAAAGAGTGCTTGACGATAGTGATAACAATCCTAAGGGGAAAGGGGAATTTGATTAACCAGGAAAGGCACACTAAGCCAGAGCTTGTTTCCAGGTGCAACCTGGGAGCACAAGGAGTTAAGTGACTTGCTCAGGGTCACACACTATGCAAGAGGAGGTTGATGGGATTCATCCTAAAGTCGCCTAGAGATCACAATAGTGTTCAAGACAGTTTGAGGATAGTGCAAAGTAGCATATATTATTGAAGGTTACATCTCACTTCGTTAAGGCATATTCAGAGGTTTAGTTTAGTTTATTTATTTCACCAGAAAAAGACTCCATTGAGCAAGCTCATTTACAAGGAGGTCATGAGTGGGACAGCATACAACAAAAAGTAGGCACAGCACGATAATGTACAATAGTAAGTAATTGGAACAACAAACTGATATAAAAATATACACTGTAGTACGGATCATTCAATGAATTATAACAAGAAAGAGTACTTAATAATACTTATAAAATGGGCTTTTGCCAGCCCTGTGGCACTGAGGGTTGAGGCGCTGGATGCCACACTTCACGCCACGGTGGCGACCCAAGTTCGGGAGTCACCCTGGGTCACCAGGGGTTGGCTGGGGGGGGGGGGAGAGATGGGAAGCAGACTGTAATGGCCGATGGGCTGCTGTCAGCTCCCGGTTTGGGGAGGATCAGTCCCTCGCTCTCGGCTAACACCCGGTGGAGGCCAGCTGTCAGAGTAGCGTCGATGGCTGATGTAGAGAGGGTGGAGGAAGCACATGCTCCTGGGAGCACGCACATGCCTCCAAACAAGTGCACTTGCCAAGCACCGGTGCTTCAGGGGGAGATGGAAGAAAAACTAGAAAATGTATGTCCCCCATGGCCATTTGAGATGGCTCCCGGGGACGGGGGGTATGAAGAAGTAGATGCCCATGAGGAGCAAACAGCTATATGGGGAGGAATGGACTTTTATTTCCTGGGCTCTGACTGGCTGGTACCCATGCCAGGGGGTATATTAACGTTCAACAGATGCCAAGGAAATAAACAGTACGAGCCTGCCATGGCCCAAAGCTAAACTGGTATCCTTGGGTCAGTTTAGATTTTTTAAACACAGCAGCCGCCATTTTTTTTCTGCTCACTTGGTGAGAGGAAAGACAGAGTCAGTCAGACGTAAACGAAAAAAAAAAACCCCTGTATCCCTAGTACCATCACTATCCCACAAATTGCTTTTCCCCCTTATTGACACAAATATTGTATGCCCATTGCACTTTTGCAAAGTGCCTCCTGTTCCACTAAAGACCAATCCCTCTCATGCCACCCGCTTCAGTTCAGACACCATGCCCCGCAATTCTCCTATAGTGACTGGCTTAAAATACAAACAGGAAGACTAGAAAATAAGTTGAAAAGAAAGAAAAGTTGAGTGCGGCCACCTCTTCGTGTCTGTCTGATTCTGGGTGTAAAAACTGGTAACGGTAACGTGTTGCATGCTGCTTCGTAGCTCACCTTGGCTGAATTCCCCCTTCTGGCCGCTGGACCAAACAGAAGGAACTTTGGAAGTTGAACACACACACACACAAAAAAATCACCTTATGTGACTATCACAGCCACTCCACTTCCATACCAGATCTCACTGTACACCCTCTGAGCTGCCATCCTGATGCAGACCAAATCTGTTCCTGACCACAGCATGGTCTCTCAAGAACACACACAAAATAGAAAATGGAGACAAAAGCAGTGGTCTCATCAACCGGTACAGAAATAAACCAGCAGGTTCCGGTGAGGACAACCAGGAAACAAAACAAGTACAGGGGCTTGAAAATACAAAAGAAAACTAAAGGTTGGAGTTGGAGGGGGGGACACAACATTTCAGGGACAACATACCTAGCAAACACTACAGAGCCCTCTTCTGGCTAATACAGCAGATACAGGAACTACTTTATCAAACAAGCATTTGTCAATGTCGAATGTTGTCTTATTGGCATTGGCATTGGTAGTGCAGGAGTTAGAGGGATGCATACTAGGAATGGCAGTGAAGTACTGAACTAATGCTAACCCCACTCCACCCTGCAGAGACTGACAGGCACTGAGGCGTGCCTTTGGGTCGTCGGCAATAACGCTCATGCCATTTCACCTCAACCTACTCTGCAGACTCAGGTGAGTGTTGCATTGCACCTTGGGGTTGTCGGGCCTCACGCTCACCCCATTCCAAAAGGAAATACGTTGAGATGGATGCAGTATAGGAGAATGGGGTGAACTTTGGGGATGAAGAGTCCAAGGCACATCTTGATGTCTGTCACTGGCTGCCGGGTGGGGGTGGAATGGCGTGAGCATTACAGACGACAATCCAAAGTCACACCCCTGACGCCTGTCAGTCTCTACATGGTGGGATGTTACTGTTAGAAACCCTAATGCACCAGGCGTTTGTTGGTATCTGCACTCCAAATTTTCAACATGGGCTTTTTGTGACCCCACATCATGAAATAATTTGGGACCTCTGCTCATGAACAGTGGCACTGTGATTTTGTTAATCTGTCATGAACGTTGATTTCCCACAGCGACCGTGCCATTCTACGCCACATGTGCGAAAACACATTTCGGGCAGGATGTGAAAAATGAAAGCTGTACCATTCATAAGGAGGTGTAAAGAAATGGCACTGTTGAAAATCTGGAGTGAAAAGATTAAAATTTCTCAAAGTTACGAGCGAGCGTGGAAACTGAGCAAGGCATGCTCGTAACACAGTCATTTTGTGGAATCTTTTCACCAAATATTCAACATAGGCATTTTGAGATATCTGCTCATGAAAGTGTCACTGTGATTTTCTTAATGTGTCCCAAATATTTATTTCCCACAGCGACCGCGACATTGTGCACCAGATATGCGAAAACACATTTTGGGCAGGATGTGAAAAATGACAGCTGCACTGTTCATAAGGAGGTGTCAAAAAAATGGCAATGTTGAAAATCTGGAGTGAAAAGATTAAAAATTTGCAACATAGGCTGTTTGGGAGCTCACCTCGTGAACAGTGGCACTGTCGTTTTGTTAATCGGTACCAAAAGGTGATTCCGCAGTGACCGCAAAATCACCTTTCGGGACTGATTAACAAAATGACAGTGACTGAGTTTATGAGGTGGGGTCCCAAGAACCCCATGTTAAAATTTGGAGCCAAAAGTTGCAAAAATAGCCAAGATATCCACCTAAGTTGAAACACCCCCACGGATGCTATTATACAGCTTACCGTGATTTTCTTCAGTTCGCGGTCGGCTTTTGAAGAGTTCAGATGTCTCCCACTCCACCAAAGATCGTCGCACTGGGCTCTGGAGGTACGTATGGCGTGAGGGGGAGTGAGGGGAGGTGGGGAGCGCAGAAGGTGGGTGCAGGTTGGGGAAGGGGGCGCTCCAGACTCAATAATGGACAATTTTCTTTTTTTCAGGAACGGACATCGCGAGAAGGTTTTCTTTATTTACAGGTGACATAAACCACCTGTTGGGCACACTGGGGTGAGCACCCAGTGTGCCCCACGACTTTGGGGGGGTTCTGTTGGCCACACTTGAGTGGGCTCCCAGTGTGGCACACAATGGAGATGGTGTGGTGCGGGGGCAGGAACATGCCAATGCGATCGGCTTTGGAACACACGAGGCACACTGGGGTGGGCTCCCAGTGTGCCACACAATCTTGGGGGGGGGGTTATAAACATGCCGACACGGGAACTGGGCACCCCCATAGTCAGCTTTCTAAGGATTGTGAGAGGCGGACGGCCACAGATGCCACCATGTTTACTGAAATGTTTCAGCATGCAAGGCACGCCCTGCAATGCCGGGGCACTCCCTCACTGCGGAGGCGAAATTCTTTCAAGTTGGTGGCACGCTTCTCAACAGCTGTCACAGACAGTGTGCTCATTCACTGGTGCCACAGAGACCAGCCCCAAAAAGCAGTGGCACCATTAATCACAACACTGCTGCACCTCCACAACCTGCTACTGTACTCCAGCAAGCTGCCACAAAATTTTGCTTGCGCTGTGCATGCAAGATAACATAAAAAGGATTAAAAAAATCAATTGTAGGCATTTTTATAGCACTGCTTTAGGTTTTTTGTAACCCTATGAAAAATGACACACATAGTCCATTCTCTAAGCGCAACAATACCTTCCAGGGTGGGAGGTATGGGCAATACCTGATCTTCCAGGAGCTATAAGGCCTGCCGCCTGCAGCGTTGGGCCTCATTACGCCCCTGGGCGGTCAGTTACGGCTTAATATCACCCATCCACCCTGTCAAATATTATTGTTTACCTATTTAATACACACAGAGAAGGTATAAACTGTAATATAGATTATCTGATGAATTATAACAAGAAATAATACTTAATTATAACAAGAAAGAATGCTTAATGAGGCCTATCTAATACGAATTATATAAGTTAAGTATGTAGTTTAAATCTGGCATACAAACATACGAAAAGAGCTAGCAGAAGAAGACCACCCGATCTATCAAGTCTGCTCGGTTAAGTGATGCAGGGTCTGACCTTACAATTTATGCCAATGACCCTGCCCCCTCCCCACCGTCCCTCCCTCCCTCTCCCCGGTCCCAAGGGTTCCTTTGTGCTTGTCCTAGACTCTCTTGAATGCTTACACCGTCCTTGCTGATACCACCTCCTCTGTCAGCTCATTACAAGTGGACACCACCCTCTCTGTGTAGAAATGCTTCCTTACATCTCTTCTAAATCCCCCCAATCAGTTTTAGGCTATGCCCCCTAGAGGTGCTGTTGTCATTCACTATGAAGAGACCATCCCTTTTCACTCTGTTAATTCCCTTCATAAACCTGAAGGCCTCTTTCATATCACCCCTCTGCCTCCTCGCTACCAGGAGTACATCTCCAGGGCTCCCAAGCCTCTTCTCATGGGACCCATCATGTAGCCCCTCGATCATCTTGGTTGCTCTCCTCTGGATTCCCCTCCAGTATGCCGATGTCCTTCTTAAGGTAATGATGCCAGTATCTCAACTCCATATTCTAAATGCGGTCACACCAATGACCTGTACAATTGGCAAAATAACTTCCCTCCCCCTACTACTGAATCCCCTTGCAATACACCCCAGCATCCTGTTAGCCTCTGCCACTGCCTTTTTACACTGAGAGGCATGTTTCAGGTCACTCAATCACTACCTCTAGATCCTTTTCCTCTTCGGAAGCAGTTAGAACCCCTCTTATGTGATACTCTGTCCTAGGGTTCTTGGCCCCTATGTGCATCACTTTGCACATTTTGGCTCTGAAACCAAGTTGCCAGATTCCTGACCAGTTTCATTATCGACCTTTTGTGTGGTACAGAATCAAAGGCCTTGCTAAAGTCCAGGTACATGATGTCCACTGTCTGGCCTTTGTCCACTGCCTCGTGACCCAATCAAAGAACGCAATCAGTTCGTTTGACATGATCTGCCTGCCACAAACCCGTGCTGTCTTTCGTCTTGTAGACCACTCTTCTCTACCTCACCAACCTTTCTTTAGTATGTTCTCTATAGGTTTACATACTATCGAGATCAGGCTGACTGGCCTATAGTTACCTGGGACATCCTTGGGTCCACTCTTGTAGAATGGCACCACATGTGCCATTCTGCACTCCAGCAGCACCACCCCCAACTCCAAAGATCTGCTGAAGAGAGCAGCCATCGACCCTGCCAGATCCTCTGCTTACTCTTTCAGCACCTCTGGAGTGTATTTCATCTGGCCCCAGAGATTTGTCCACCCTCAGGGCCATCAACCGCTCCCTCACTCTTTCAAATCTGATTGCATAAGAACATGGCATACAAATGAGCAACTCGGGAGGAATGTAGCTCTTAAAGTACAGCGGTGTTCATACATTTTGGCTTTTACAGGTACATGACTCGTTGCTTACATTTTCTATACGAGTCATCTGAAAACACCAAGGCTAACTATGCTGCTGAGTTTGAGGGAGTTTTGCAGGTTATTCCAGACCTTAGGGATAACGCTGCTGATTGCTGTCTTACCGTAATGGGTAGCATATCTTGGAATATCTAGGAGAATTATAATTACATTTCCTTAACGCAAAACTACTATGAGACCAAATGACAAGATCTGAAATATAATGTGGTACGTTTTTAGTTATTGCTTTATAGGCCCACATATATAGATTTTTGAGTCTCCTTGATTTGGTAAAATAAAATACACCATAGTTAATGCTGAGGAGTAGAATCCCTTTTCCTACAGTAATACAGGCTTTCTGGGTAACCATATGTCTAACTCAGGATAATCCTAGGAGTTTTACTACCCTACAGTCAGAAGAGATGTGCAAAGGAGAAATCAATAAGGAGTCAACAGTGGTCCCTGGGCATTTAGAGGAATCAACCAAATCTAACAGGGAACCATCGGTACATGTTAATCAGTTGTCAGTACAAAATCTGAGTCTTTTTAGCATTTAATACCAGTTTATTATTTGTTAGGAAGGACTGTACTTCATGAAAGTCATAACTGAGCTGTGAGTTTGTGTGATCCATACTTTTGAAACTGAAGATAACTGCAAGGCCATTTGCATCTATTCAAGTAAAACAAAACTGTTACCAATAAGAGGTTGTTTACAAAATATTAATATAGTATATGGGTAGGGCTTATTGTGTATGGAAATTGGTGGTTATTCAAAAGTTGTTATGCATGCTTTGAAAGTTGTTATATGTATTCTGTCATCAAGTGCACCTGTGTCCCAGCTCGTACTAACTTCCAAATGCCAGCTCACGTTCATTTTCACAGAGCGCTCCCTGCTCGTACTGTACTGACTCCCACCTGGCAGTCACTTTCACTGAATATTCTCTCTCTCTGTACTGGCATTCAGTGCTGCTCAAAGCTCCCGCTCACTACTTCCCTCTACAGAACCACGTACTATAAAAAAAAAAAAAAATATGGGTGACCATACACAACTTACCTTGTGCTTCCATCTCGGGGTTGAGATAACAGCATGGATCTCCCAAGCTTCACTCTCGAGGTCCATATGCCATGATTTCTACCCCTCGATGGAAACACAGGCTTGTTCTGTATGGTCATCCTTACATTATTCCATATAGGATAGTAAAGAGAAGTTGCTCTCAAAGAATAAAGTATAGCAAGTACGAGCTATCATATTATTGTGTATATTTATGAAGAATCGATACATTTAATCAGCAATTATCAAGTTGACACTGTGCAATGCGATATGTATGCTACCACTATACAGGTCCACATCTGGAATACTGTGCTCAGTTCTGGAGTCCTCACTCAAGAAAGGACAGGCACAGGCTAGAGATGGTGTAGTCCAGGGTGACCAAGATGATTCAAGGCCAACAGGGTAGATCGTATGAAGATCCCTAGAAGGCACGGAACATTTACTCAGAGGAAACTAGGTGAGAGAGGGGAGATATACTAACATACTAAAATGCCAGCAGAATAGGCTTAACGGTCTTTCGTGTCTGCTCATTTGGTCAGTTCCCACCCTGGGAGCTGATCTTACTGCCCCCTTCCCCCTGTCTGGCTTCTCCCTTCCCAGTCCCGGATACTCCTGCTGCACAGGACTTTGCTTCAAGGACCCTTCCCCTGTACCTGTCCCCCCTCTTAAACCCCTCCACAGTCTCTGCCTCCACCAGCCCCCTAGGCAGTGCATTCCATGGCTCCACCACCCTCTCAGTGAAGTAGCACCTCCTCCTTTCTCTCCTGAATTCCCCCCCCCCCCAGCTTCCACCCATGCCCTCTAGTTGCTCCCCCCCTTCCTTCGGAGCACCCTGACTGCTACTCCCCTATTTAACCCCATGTACCTGAAGACCTCTATCATGTCCCCTGGTCCCTTCTCTCTTCCAATGTGTACATATTTAGCTCTTCGAGACTCTCCTCATAGGGCCTGTCCCCCAGGCCCCAGATCATTTTGGTTGCCCTCCTCTGGGCCCTCTCCAGGAGTTCAATGTCCTTCTTTAAGTGTGGCCTCCAAAACTGCATGCAGTACTTGAGGTGTGGCCTCACCAAGCAGTTATACAGAGGGAGTATCTCTTCTCTCCTTCTGGACGTGATCCCCCTAGCGATGCATCCCAGCATCCCGTTGGCTCTGGGCGCTGCCCTTCTACAAGTCTCAGAGTTGTTCATCTTGACATCCACCACTACCCACAGGTCCCTCTCAGCCACTGAGACTTGTAGCACCCCAGGGCATACACTTGGCCCAGGTTTCTGGCTCCCAGAATGCAGTACCTTGCATTTCCTGCATTGAACCTCAGCTTCCACTTTCTAAACCACCTTTCCAGAGCCTCCACGTCCCCTGTAGGCCACCTCCTCCTCCCCATCCACCACCGCCCCCAGTTTTGAGTCATCCGCAAAGAGACTCATCTCACTCCTGATACCCTTCCTTATGTCAGAAACGTAGGCGTTGAACAGGAGGGACCCCACTAATGACCCTCCTTGGGGATGAGACTATTCTGCCAACCACGACCCTCTGGGTCCGGTCTTGGAGCCAATTGCCTATCCATCTGATCATCTGGTTCCCCACCCCATTTCTCCCAGCTTATTCAACAGGCCCCCGTGAGGAACAAAGTCAAACGCCTTGCTGAAGTCAAGATAGAGGACATCCACTAGTCTACCCAGGTCCAAGGCACTCGTCACCCAGTCATAGAACTCCACAAGGTTTGTCTGACACGATTTCCCTGGGATGAATCCACGTTGTCTATCGTCCAGGCACCCTGACTTTTCCAGATCCCCCCCCAGCCTCTCCTTGACAATGCCCTCCATCACCTTGCCCATCACCGATGTCAAGCTGATGGGCCTGTAGTTCCCTGCCACCTCCCTTGATCCCCCCTTGTGGACAGGCACTATACTCGCCACCTTCCAGTCCTGAGGCACCCACCCTGTTATCAGAGAGATGCTGAAAAGCTCCGCCAGGGGTTTCGCCAGGACATCTGCCAGTTCCTTCAGCACTCCGGGATGTAATTTATCCGGCCCTGGTGCTTTCTTCATCTTAAGGGAACTGAGGGCTTCCCTCACTCTCTCTGCCATAATTTTCACCTCCGCTACCTCGTCCCCTGCTTTGCCTCCCCGCCAGTGATGCCCCACCCCAAAACTGCCCGATCGGCAAGGTCCCCCCTCCTCAGTTTCACCATCTCCCCATGTATGATGCAGCCCCCATTTCCTTAGTGAAAACTGAGGCGAAGTACTCATTAGTACCTCAGCCTGCTCCCCGGTCTTGTGCCCATCCCTCCCTGTTTTAATCCTGCTAATCTGCCTTTCACCTTTAGTTTTTTCCCCAATGTATCTAAAGAACCCCTTGTTCCCTCTCCTAATTTCCCTGGCTAGGTTCTGCTCCTTCCTTGCCTTAGCCCCCCTCACCACCCTAGTGGCCCTTCTGGTCATCAGCTCATACTCCCCTCGATCCCTTTCGCTCCTTGAGCACTTGGAATGCCTATAAGCCACCTTCTTTCCCCTCACCACCTCCCTGGTCCACCAGCAGGGTTTACCTCATTTTCGTCTTACTCTTGCACAGGTGCTGGTAGCATCCTGCACCCCCCTCCTGATGATTTCCCATCTACTGTCAGCGTCCATGTCTGGCCCAATCCCTCCAAATGCTTCTTAAGGATCCTTCCCATTTGCTTGAAATCCACCCCCCTGAAGTCAGTTACCTCCATCTTTGTGCAGCCTTCTACCCCTCCTAGGTCCAGGCAGAACCAGACCATGGCACGGTCACTCCCCGCCAATGGGTCCCTTACCTCCAGGCCCCCAATCTGGTCACTGTCTGCCAGGACCACATCCAATATCCGCGCCTCCCTGGTGGGTTCCCCCACCTGCTGAGTTAGGAACACGTCCTGAAAGACATCCAACAACCTCTGTTCCCTGGCCACTGAGGATGTCCTAGTCTCCCAGCCCGTTCCTAGCATGTTTAAGTCCCCCAACACCACCACCCTTCCCCTGCCCAATCTGCAGTGTCTCCCAACATCTGCAACCAGACTCTCCTCCAGCTCCTCTGCCAGCGCAGGGGGTCTATACACCACTACTATTTTAACTCCCCCCCCCCCTTGCTTATCAAGGTGACCCAAATCACCTCCACAGTTCCTCCACCTCCTCCACTCCTCCTATGCCAATGCAGTTTTGACTATTATTGCTACCCTTCCCTCCCCTGTCCTTCCTGAACATGGTGTAACACTCCAGGTTTATGTCCCAGTCATGCCCTGCGATGGCCCAGGTCTCAGTGACCGCTATCACATCCACCTGTCCCTCAGTTGGCATCACCTGGAGCTCAGGCATTTACTGCCCAAGCTCCTGACATTTAGCAGGACTACCTTCCACCCTTTCCCTGTACTTCCATTTCCCCTGCTCGCATTCCCATGGGGATTTAATCTTCCCACCAGTCAACCCCTTACCAGTCGGACTTTTCCCACATTCTTCCAGCTGCCCAGGGGGGTGGAGACAGAGTCCCTCCTTTGCTCGGACCCCCTCGACAGCCTTTCTCCCATCCTCCCCTTCATAAGTTTAAGCCCCACCTTTCACAGCGACCCCTTTATTTTCAACTGAAGTATTTCCCTCCCTCCAAATTGAAATGGAGCCTGTCTCTAGCATACAGCCCTTATCCTCCCAGGTCTCCCCAATCCCCCATCAACCCATACCCTCTGGCCCCACACCACTCCCTGAGCCACTGGTTTATCTCCCTAATCTTCCTCTTGTGTTCCCCACTAGCCCTTGGCACCGGCAGGATTTCCGAGAAGGAAACTGCATATCCTATGTCATGACAGACCCTGGCAAGCTCCCTGAACCTTGCCTGTATCTCTAGCTCACTATTTCCCTCAATGTCATTGGTACCCAGCTGGACCAGTATGTCCGGGGAACCTCCACAATCCTTTGCCAGCTGATATACCTCGTGCACCGTTAGTCCAGGGAAGCATTTTGTTCTAACTGGGCAGGCATCCTCCTCCCTATCCCATCTGATACCCCTGATCATGGAATCACCCAAACCTCAATAGCCCACTTTTCCTCCATTCCCCCTCCCAGCCCTCATCTTTCTGGCCCTCTCTCGCCGGCTCCTTGCTCCTCCCCTATCTGGGTGCCCCTGCACCCCTCCTTATTTACCCTGGTCAACCCCTCCCTCTGATCCTATGCTCTCCTCCTCCTCCCAAGTATCCTTTTGTACCCGCTATCCCCCCGTCCTGCTGCAACTGGTCCCATCCCCATCTGCTAAACTTGCCTAGCTCGTCCTCCCTTCCTTCCTGTCTCCGTTCAACCCCTCCTTGCCTGTCGTGCTCCCCTGCCATAAACCTTCAGCTGCCTTTACTGTATCCTCCTTGTACTTCTGGTCCTTCTCCTTGCCCTTTCCTCCCAACTGGTCCTTCTCCTTGCACCTTCCTCCCTCTACCCCTACTCCTCCTGCTCTGATTCATTGCTCCCCCAATTTTCCCGCATTCCAAGTCCACCCCACCGTTCTTCCTGCTATCCAGCCCCTGCCTCCTAACCCCCACTCCCTTTCCATCTCTAACCGCCCTTGTCATGGCTACATCACACCTCTCATCCTCAAACAGAAGAAGAGAACTGACAGAGACCTTCCAGTTGCTGGAGGGAATAAACAAGAGGAACTGCAGGGAACTATTTAGCAGGACTACGGAGTCAAGACAGAGACAAAAAATGTGGCACTCGGACCAGTAAATCCCACTAAATACAATGGCACAAATTAAGGTGCACTAGTGGAGCCTTTTAAAATAATTTTATTCAAATAACAAAAAGGCACAAATAATCCAAGCAACGGTGAGATTTAGGCCTCACAACCCCTAGGACACACCCCATCAGCTGTCAATCTCGGATGATGGGCAGGTCCAAGGGGGGAGGGGTCAACCATAAAAGTTTCATTTCTTTACTTTTTGTGTTTTAACCCTAAAAGATGCATTAACAAAGTTTTTTGCATAGCATATATATATATATATATATACACACAGTATACACACACACACATATATCTCGAGCCTCCCTGCATTATGTGCACAGTACAAACACCGTTCACTTCAATAAAAATTATTTTTTTAAAATCACTGGATGATCTTGTGTGGACGGTCTGAAAGAGTACAATGAAAACAATTAAAACCAAAAAAAGTAATTATTTAGAAAATGTAGGCATACTGAGCCAAGTCTAGTTTCCAAGGGAAGGGTACATGGAGAGACTACATTATATGGGTTAGAACAAAATAACAGTATAAATACTGTACAAACAAACAGAAAACAGTACGGACATGAAAAATGAACAACAATGGAACGTATATGATAAACAAGGTGCAAAATAACTGGGGTGATACTGGGTGGCCAGAGAAGGGCATGCAACCCAGCAGACACTAAAAAAAAGTAATGGGTGGCTCAGCAGGTAGCACACTCACCTCTGAGGCTGGGAGATCAGAAGGTTGTGGGTTCTAGCCCCACACCAGGCACTTGAGTTAAATTCCAATACTGACACTGTAGTGCAGCTGGGGGGACGGTGCACTCCTGAGATGCTGTCTTTTGAATGAGACATTAAACTGAGGTCCCATCTGCTTGTTCTAATGGTAGTTCAGGTGGATATTAAAGATCCCATGGCACTTCTTGAAAAGAGAAGGGGCATTTTTTTTTTTATTGAAAAATTAAATACGAAACATAAAGAACAAAATATATTACTTCATGTAAATGTCAAAAAGCAAAACCCTAAATAAACAGCATCCTTACATGCCCCCAAGTATACTCAATCATGAGATTCACAAAAAATTAAGTTTTAACCTACATAATAAAGAAAAAAAATAACTCATGGAGAAAGGAAAGAAAAAGGGGAAAAAAGGTATGCTGCTCATACACACACACACACAGTCACACAAAAAATTTCTTTAAAAGGTTAAAAGAAACAAACAAACAAAAAAAAAAAGAGAAAAAGCTTAATTTAACCCATAAGTATATAATATACTAAATGCCAGCAGAATAGGCCTGATGGTCTGTCGAGTCTGCTCCGTAGCCAGCCTCCTAATGGGTGCTTGATTTTCCACCCCCTGCCCCAGGGAGGGTCATCTTCAGCTTCAGTTTTCCCTTGTACCTGTCCCGCCCCTTCTTGAAGCCCTCTACTGTGCCCTCCTCCACCAGATTCCCGGGCAGTGCATTCCATGGCTCCACCACCCTTTCAGTGAAGAAATGTCTCCTGCATTCTCTCCTGTATTTTCTGCCCTCTAGCTTCTACTCACGCCCTCCAGTTGTCCCCCCCCCCCCTTTAGTCTGGACATCTCTGTGGCTCCGCCCCTGTGTATTCCTTTTACATATTTAAAGACCCCTATCATATCCCGCCATCTCTCCTCTCCATCACTGAGTACAGCCCCAGCTCTTCGAGCCTTTCCTCACAGGGCCTCCCTCCCATGCCCTGAATCATTCGGGTTGCCCTCCTCTGGACCCTATCCAGCAGTGCTACGTACTTCTTGATGTGAAGTCTCCAGAACTGCATGCAGTACTCTAGGTGCGGCCTGACCAAGGCATTAAACAGAGGGAGGATCACATCCCTCCTCCTGGACGGAATCCCCCTGGCTATGCAGCCCAGTATCCTGTTTGCTTTTACTGCAGTTCTTCTGCAATTTTCAGTGTTATTCATTTTGACGTCTACCACCACCCCTAGATCCCGCTCACTCATGGCTTGCAGTGCGACCCCCCAGGGTGTATACATGACCCAGGTTTCTGGCCCCCAGATGCAGCACCTACACTTTCCTGCATTAAACCTCAGTCCCCACCTCCCTGACCACCCCTCCAGGGTATCCAGGTCCCTCTGGACTGCCTCTCTCACTTCGGCCCCTTCCGCGAACGCTCCCAGCTTTGAGTCATCTGCAAAGAGACTCATCCTACTCCTAAGCCCCCTCCCCATATCTGAGACAGAGGCACTGAACAGGAGTGGCCCCAATACCGAACCTTGGGGGACCCAACTGATGATCTTCCTGGGGGGAGGAGACTATCCCACTAACCACTACTAACATACTAAAATACTAACATGCTAAAAGTCAGCAGAATAGGCCTAACGGTCTTTTGTGTCTGCTCGTTAGCCAGCCTCTATTGGGCGCTAGCTACTCCTCCCCCCCCCCGGCCCCCGAGGTATCAACTTGGCTTCAAGTATACCCATGCATCTGTCCCACCCCTTCTTAAAGCCCTTCACTGTGCCCAGTTCAACTAGATTCTCGGCAATGCATTCCATGGCTCCAACACCTCTCAGTGAAGCAATGCTCTCTATGTTCTCCCCTGTAGGTTCCCCCCCTTCAACTTCCACTCATGCCCCCTGGTTGTGCCCCCTTCTTAGCCTGAACATTTCTTTGGCTCTGCCCCTGTTAATCCCTTTCACATATTTGAATACCTCAATCATATCACCCCTGTCTCTCCTCTCCTCCAGCGAGTACAGCCCAAGGACTTCCAGCCTTTCCTCACAGGTCCTTTCACTCATGCCCTGGATCATCCTGGTTGCCCCCCTCTGAACCCTCTCCAACAATGCTATGCCCTTCCTAAGGTGAGGTCTCCAGAACTGCACGCAGTACTCAAGATGAGGCCTGACCAAGGCATTATACAGAGGAAGGATCACCTCCCTTTTCCTGGACGTTATTCCCCAGGCTATGCAGCCCAGAATCCTGTTTGCCTTTGCCGCAGATCTTCTGCAGTTTTCAGTGTTGTTCATTCTGGTGTCTACCACCCCCAGGTCCCTTTCACTCGTTGTGGCTTGCAGCGAGATCCCTCCCAGGGTGTATACATGACCTGGGTTTCTGACCCCCAGATGCAGCACCCTACACTTCCCTGGGTTAAACCTCAGTCCCCACCTCCTTGACCAACCCTCCAGGGTATCCAGATCCCTCTGGTCTGTCCCTCTCACTTCCTCCCCGTCAGCCAGTGCTCCCATCTTTGAGTCATCCACGAAGAGGCTCAACCTTCTCCTAACACCGCTCCCTATATCGGAGACACAGGCATTGAACAGGAGTGGCCCCAGTACCGAACCTTGGGGAACCCCACTGAAGACCTTCCTAGGGGAGGAGACTATCCCACCAACCACTACCCTCTGTGATCTATCCGTGAGCCAGTTTTCTACCCATCTAAGCAACTGTCTTCCCACTCCCATCCCCCCAACTTTGTCAACAACCTGATGTGGGGTAGCGAGTCAAATGCCTTACTGAAATCCAGATATAGGACATCCACTGTTCTTTGTCGGTCCAGGGTCCCCGTCACCCAGTCGTCAAAATCTATGAAGTTGGTCTGGCATGATCTCCCCGGGACAAAACCATACCATTTGTCATCCATGTGCCCCAGCCTTTCCAGTTGCCTCCCGGGCTTCTCCTTGATGAAGCCTACCACTGACGTTAGGCTGACAAGCCTGTAATTTCCCATCTCCTCCCTAGACCCCCCTTTGTGGATAGGCACCACGTGAGCCACCCTCCAATCCTGAGGCACCCAACCTGTCTGCAGCAATGCGTTGAGAAGTGCAGCTAGTGGAGCTGCTAGTTCGTCTGCCAGTTCCTTCAGGACTCTCGGATGCAGCCCATCCAGTCCTGGTGCCTTGTCAGTTTTCAGCGCCCGTAGGACCTCCCTCACGCTGTCCTCTGTGATTTCCCCTCTCCCTAACCCCCCTTCAACAAAGCACCCATCCCCTTCTAGGCCTGGCCCACCCGGAGCCCCAGCATCTACTGGTCCTCTCCTCTCAGCTGTCTCCCCGGCTGAATGGATCCCTGTCACCTTCCATAAATACCGAGGCAAAGTACTTGTTTAGTACCTCTGCCTGCTCCCCCGCCTCCTGAGCCCATCTCTCCCCAGTCCTAATCCTGGAGATCTGTGCCCTCCCTTTCCTCTTTTCCCCTATGTATCTATACAATCCCTTTCCACCCCTCCGGATATCCCGAGCCAGGTTTTGCTCCATCCTCGCCTTGGCTCCCCTCATCACTCATGTGACCCTTCTGGCTGTCAGCTCATACTCATCTCTCTCCCTGTCCCCTCTGGAGCTCTTAAAAACGAGTGTAGGCAGCTTTTTTATCCCTCACCACCTCTTGCACCTCCCTGGTCCACCAGCACGGCTTGTTGGCCCTACCATTTTTATGCCTTACCCTTGTACAAGAGCTAGTAGCCTCCTGCACCCCATTTTTAATGGTCTCCCACAAGCTACCAACATCCATGTCTGGCCTAATCTTGTTCAAGCTCCCCCTCAGAATCCTGCCCATGCCCACGAAGTCTGCCCCCCTGAAGTCCACTACTACTGTGTTTGAGTGGTTGTCCCCCTAGACACAGTAGAAACCAGACAGTGGCATGGTCTCCTCCTGCCAGTGGGCTACACACCTCCAGACCCCTTATCTGGTCGCTGTCTGCCAGGACAACATCAAGTATCCTCCCCCCAGTAGGTTACCCACCTGTTGGACCAGAAAGGCATCCTGAGACACATCCATCAGTCTCTGCTCCCTGGCCACCGTTGATATCATAGTGTTCCAGTCTGCCCCTGGCATATTTAGGTCTCCCATAACCACCACCCTACCCTTTCCACAGTCACAGTGCCCCCTGATATTCTCAACCAATTTTCCCTCCAGGTCCTCATCCATTGCTGGGGGTCTGTATACCACCCCCACTTTCAGTCTTTTGCCTCCCCTCGATTGCAGGGTTACCCAAATCGCTTCCACTCCCCCGTCTGCCTCCTCCACTCCACTAACCATTATGCCATTCTTGACTATCAGCGCTACACCCCCTCCTCTACCCTCTTCTCTATCCCTCCTGAATATTGTGTAGCCCTCCAAATTGAGGTCCCAATCATTTTTCTGGGTGGCCCATGTTTCCGTAATTGCTGCCACATCCACTGATCCCTCCGACAGCATCGCCTGGAGCTCAGGCACTTTGTTGCTCATGGTCCTGGCGATAATCAGGACCGTCGTCCACCTCATCCCTTACCCAACTGACTCAGCCCCGTGCACTCCCTATTTGCCCTTTCCTGCACAGCCCTTGCTTTGTTCACACTGTAGTCACCTGTCCTCATTTTCTGCCCTGGACCTGGAACCTCAGGCTGCTCTCCTGACTCCATTTTTGCACTAGTCCCTCCCCCCTTTACAAGTTTAAACTCCACTTCTTGTTTATGAATTCAGTGAGTTTCAGTTTAAGATCTCCTTCTCCTCGGAGTTAAGATGTATCCTATCCCTAGAATACAACCCCTTATCGCCTCATGTTTCCCCCCAGTCCCACACTAGCCCATACCCTTCTGCCCTGCACCAGTCCCTGAGCCACTGGTTCATACCTCTGAGTTTGTGCTTGGGTCTCCCTGGATGCCCTGGGTACTGGCAGAATTTCCGAGAAGGAAACTGAACTTCCTATAGAATGGCAGACTCTGGCCAGTTCCTGAAACCTTGCCTGGATTTCCAGATCGTTATTCCCTTCCTCTGTATTCTCCCCAATAGCCAATTTTCTACCCAACTGAGCAACTGCAGTCCCACCCCCATCCCCCCCAGCTTTGTTAGCAGCCCAGAGTGTGGTACAGAGTCAAACGCCTTACTGAAATCCAGATATAGGACATCCACCGGCTTATGTCAGTCCAGGGTCCCAGTCAACCAATCATAAAAATCTAAGAGGTTGGTCTGACACTATCTCCCCAGTACAAAACCATACTGTTTGTCATCCAGGTGCCCCAACCTCTCCAGCTGCCTCCCGAGCCTCTCCTTGATTATGCCCTCCATTAATTTGCCTACCACAGATGTTAGGCTGACAGGCCTATAATTCCCCATCTCCTCTCTAGACCCCCCCATTTGTGGTCAGGCACCATGTGAGCCACCCATCCTGTCTGCAGAGAGGTGTTAAAGAGTGCTGTCAGTGGTGCTGCTAGCTCATCCGCCAATTCCTTCATAACTCTCGGATGCAGCCCATCTGGCCCCGTGCCTTATCAGTTTTAGCATCCAAGGGCCTCCTTACCTATCCACTGTGATTCCTCCCTCCCAGCCCACCCTCATTCAACCACACCCTTCTAGACTTGGCCTGGCCTGAACCCCAGCCTCTTTCAGTCCTCTAGACTCCATCTGACCTCTTGACTCTGCTGGCTCCCATCGGGCTGAAGGGATCCCTCGCCTCCCTCCGTAAAAATTGAGGCAAAGTACTCATTTAGCACCTCTGCCTGTTCCCCTGCCTCCTGGGCCCATCCCTCCCTCCACAGTCCTAATCCTGCTGATTTGTGCCCTCCCTTTTCTCTTCTCCCCTATGTATCTATAGAATCTCTTTCTCCCCTTCAGATATCCCTAACCAGGTTTTGCTCCATCCTCGCCATGACGCCCCTCACCACTCTGGTTGCCCTCCTAGCCATCAACACATACTCACCCCCCTCTCCCTTTCCCCCCAGAGCACTTAAAACGTGCATAGGCAGCCTTTATATCCCTCACCACCTCCGGCACCTCCCTTGTCCACCAACATGGCTTGTTGACTCTACCATGCTTACGCCTTACCTTTGTACAGGACCAAGTAGCCTCTTGTACTCCCTTCTTAATGGTCTCCCACAAGTTACCAGCATCCATGCCCGGCCTAATCTCATCCAAGCTCCCCCGTAGAATCCTGCCCATGTCCACAAAGCCCGCCCCTCTGAAGTCTACTACTACTGTATTAGTGCGGTTACCCCCCGATACAGCAGAAACCAGACGGTGGCGTGGTCACCACCTGCCAACAGGCTGCACAACTCCAGGCCCTTTATCTGGTCACTGTCTGCTAAGACAACGTCCAGTATCCGCAACTCCCTAGTGGGTTCCCCCACCTGCTAGACCAGGAAGGCATCCTGAAATACATCCATCAGTCTCTGTTCCCTGGCCACAGAGGATGTCATAGTGTCCCAGTCCACCCCCGGCATATTAAGGTCACCCATGACCACCACTCTACCCTTTCCCAGGTCACAGTGTCCCTTGATGTTCTCAACTAGTTTGTCCTCCAGGGCCTCTTCCATCGCGGGGGGTCTGTACACCACCCTTATTTTCAATCTTTTACCTCCCCTCATTTGCAGGGTTACCCAACTCACCTCCACTCCCCCCCCCCACAGCCTTCTCCACTCCACTAATCACTACGTCATTTTTGACCATCAGCGCTGCACCCTCTCTTCTTTCCTCTCCCCTATCCTTCCTGAATATTACGTATCCCTCCAAATTTAGGTCCCAATCATTTTTATGGGTGGCCCATGTCTCAGTAATTGCTGCCACATCCTCTGATCCCTCAACCAGCATTGCCTGGAGCTCGGGCATTTTGTTTCCCATGCTCCTGGCATTGATCAGGACCATCCTCCACCCTGCCCCCTCTCCCTTCTCCAGTCATCTTCACCCTGCCCAATCCCTAGATGCCTTTTCCTGTGCCGCTCTGGATGGAACTGCAGTGCAGCCACCTGCCCTCTTATCGTGCCCTAGACCTGGTCCCCCGAGCAGCCCTCCTGGAGCCATTCTTTTACTTAACCCTCCCCCCTTTACAAGTTTAAACCCAACCTCTCAACTATGAATCCAGCAAGTTTTAGTTTCAAGATCTCCCTCCCCTCCAGGATGAGGTGCTGCCTCTCCCTGGCATTAACCCCCTATGCTCCCATGTAACCCCCAGTGCCCCACCAGCCCATACCCTTCTGCCTTGCACCAGTCCCTGAGCCACTGGTTGAACCGTCCCTTTAGTTTATGCATGGTCTCCCCGGACGCCTTAGGCACTGGCAGAATCTCAGAGAATGAGATTGAGCTTCCTATAGAGTGGCAAACACTGGCCAGTTCCCGGAGTCTCGCCTGGATTTCTAGTTCACTGTTCCCCTCGAAGTCATTTGTTCCCAGATGTATGAGGAAGTATGGGGATCCCTCGCACTACAATGCTAGCGAGTATAGCTGGAATTTGGCCCCTGTACGGATAGGCCTGGGATACATTTAGCCTTGACGGGGCTCCTTTTTCTCCCTCCCACTGGATGCCCCGGTCATGGAGTCACCCAGCAGAATCACCTTCACCCCCACCCCAAACTTTAATGGCCCGTTTTATACCGTCCATGCTCTTTCTTCTGTCATCCACCCCCAGCTTACTCCTCCTGCCCCCGTCAGCCTGGGGATCACAAGCCTGTGCGTGCCCTATCATGCTCTGTCTTCTGCTTGCAGCTCCCAGCTTGCTCCTCGCCCCCCCCAACCTCCTGAGTGGCACAGGTTGCCTCCGCGGATCTCCCCGACTCCCTTCTGGGCCGATGTCCACAGATCCCACCCAGGCACCCTTCAACTGCTTCCCTCCTTGCCTCCATCCCCCCTCAGGTCCTGCATCCTCCACCTCCACCCCATCTGCTGTATTTCTCCCTACCCCCACCTCCCCTCATCTCCACCTTATCCGCTTTCTCCCCCCCAAAGCTGGCCTATCTAGAGTACTCCCCACCGCAGTCCTATCCTTGGCCATCTTCTCCAACCTGGATGCCTGCCCAACCCTAGTCCTCCCACCCCCACCCTGGCCTCACTCTGCTCTCCCCATCCCTTACCTCCCCAATCTAGGCTCATGTCCCTCCCTTCTTTGGATCTGGTTCCTCTCCTGCCCCTCCTCCCCAGCTTACTGACCAAACCCTCTCTGTCCACCTGCTTCCCCTCCCACCAGCCTCCCATACCTCATCTCCCGGATACAGCAGGGTGTATCAATTAGTAAGTGTGATGTTTGTTCCCTTCTTGGCTCCCTCTGGTCAGCCGCTTCCCTACGAAGTGATTTCCGTACGTTGCTTGTTTTGTGCCCCTTCGCCCCAGAGTATCCATTAGATCCATGTCCTCCTGTTCCCTGGGGTATGCCATTTTGACCTCGTCTAATCTCGTGAGGTCCGTTCCACCCCTTCCCTCTCCAATCCTCCTCCTTCCTGCATCCCAGAAGATCCCCTCGACCTCCTCCCTAAGACCTGCTAATGAAAACACACTGGACACCCTCCAAATCTCATGCCCAGTTTAATATTATTGCAGCCCCACAACCTGTACACCCACTCACCCTACCGAAGATGCCTGCTCTGGCCACCCCCAAGTCTATCCTCATTTTGGGTGTGAGCAATACGGCCCTCTACCAGAAATAATTCAGTCAGTGTTACAGCAAAAACCCAAGCAGTTTGCCCCTTCCCCCTGCAGTACAGTTTACAGCAATTTTCCCGCTTTCCCGACAGTAGTCAGTTTTCCAGCCCTAGCAGTAGCCAGTTCACGATCAAATCTGCCCCCTTCAAAACTAGCCAGTTCAGAAGCCTTAGTAGTAATCAGATCACACAGTTTGCCTACTCCCTCCTCTATAGTTACTATACATAGTCTTTTACACAGTCTGCTTCCCCCTGGTAATAGTTCAGGTAATAATGCGATAGTCAGTGTTGCCCGAGAAGCAAAGTACAGTATTCAGGACCCATTTTCTATCCAATCAGCATCACTAATCAACAGCAGTCCAGCTTCCTATCACTCCTATTGTTCCAGCTCACCCAATCTCGACTTGCCCTTCTCCAAGGCTCCACCGCCACCGATCATTTAATAGAGGTTGGGGCCAGGGTGGGTGGTGCGGGACAAATTTTGCACCCTCAGCGCTGACTGGTCCCCTCTGCTGTGTTACAGAGTTGCCGGCCAAACACTCCCATCCTCTCCTTCCGCCGATGCGGCCCCGGTGTGCGCCAAGCCTCGACTCGGACCACTGATGGGGTCCCTACTTCTTCCGCCACCAAACAACTCTCCTCTGCAGTCTGGTTTACAACTGGGCTAATTGCCTTTTATAGCCCAGTCGCACAGTTCAGAAATTTCGCACCCTCACCACTGATTGGCCCCCTCCGCTGCATTACCAAGTCACCAGCCAAACACTCCAGTCCTCTCCCACTGCCGATGTGGCCACGGTGTACGCCAAGCCCAGACTCAGACCACCGATGTGGTCCCAACTTCTCCCGCTGCCAAATAGCTCTCCTCTGCAGTCAGTGGTAAATACCCCAATGTTACCCAAAAGTTCATAAATCCGTCTCATGACAATTTTGTTAAGAACATAAGAGTAAGGTCCGTAACTAAATGCCCCTTTATGCATTTAAGACAAGCTACTACAACTGTACGTAACCTTATGTATCATCTCCATTAGTCCATTCCACAGTTTATTTACCAACACCACTGCCCTTTTTTTAGTTTTATTTCCCAGCCGCACGGAGCGGGACAGGGTGCTGGGGGACAGCGGCAGATCGGGGGGGCCATCCCGGCCGCACGGAGCGAGTCAGGCCTCCGGAGGACAGTGACAGCAGCCAGAGGGATTGTTCAGCGGCCAATCCAGCTGCAGGGAGCCAGGAGCAAGTGCGCCAATTCGGCGCAGAAGAAGGCAGCGAATCGGGAGCTGCAGTGGGGAACATGTAAGCCTGGGCAGCCTTTAAAAGCTGCATAGCTCATATTCTCCACCAGGAGCTGTTTTTCGAGTTTTATTTCCCGGCCGTACGGAGTGGTCCAGGGCACTGGGGGACAGCGGCAGATCGGGGAAGCCAACCTGGCCGCACGGAGCAGGTCAGGGCACCGGATTTTTCGTCCCACACCACCCACTCTGGCCCCGACCTCTATTAGTGCCCCGGGAGGGCAGAGCAAGGAAACCAGGAAGGATTCCATTGGTGGATCGCAAACAAGCAGGAAGGACCTGCGCACTTGACAAAAAAGAAAAAAAAAAGACTGGCTGGAGAATGACTTGGAGGAGGGGGAAAAAGAGCATGTGGTGTTGAGCTCATTGCTGGAAAGGGGAAGGCACCCTCTAGTTTAAGCCTAAGCTAGGTAAGCTGTTTACTGTGTAGTACTGCACTTCCCCTGGGGAGCTGGAGGAATGCAGGAAAAGGCCGACTGGTAAAGTTCAGACCAGGGGAAAACAGAATCCCCATGGGAACACGAGCAGGGGAAATGTAAGTATACAGAAAGGGTGGAGGGTAGTCCTGCTAAATGCCAGGAGCTTGGGCAATAAAATGCCTGAGCTCCAGGCGATGCTAACTAAGGGACAGGTGGATGTGGCAGCGGTCACAGAGACCTGCGCCACCACAGGACACGACTGGGACCTGAACCTGGAGGGTTACACTATGTTCAGGAAGGACGGGGGGGAGGGAAGGGGAGGAGGGGTAGCAATAATAGTCAAAACTGCATTGGCATAGGGGGAGTAGAGGAGGCAGAGGGAACTGTGGAGGCGATTTGGGTCACCTTGATAAAAAGGGGGGGCAAGAGAGTAAAAATAGGAGTGGTGTATAGACCCCCTGCACTGGCGGAGGTGCTGGAGGAGAGTCTGGTGGCAGATGTTGGGAGACACTGCAGATTGGGCAGGGGAAGGGTGGTGGTGTTGGGGGACTTAAACATGCCAGGAACAGATTGGGAGACTATGACATCCTCGGTGGCCAGGGAACAGAGATCGTTGGATGTCTTTCAAGATGCATTCCTAACTCAGCAGGTGGGGGAACCGACCACGGAGGCGCGGGTATTGGATGTGGTCCTGGCAGACAGTGACCAGATTGGGGGCCTGGAGATAAGGGACCCGTTGGCGGGGAGTGACCATGCCACGGTCTGGTTCTGCCTGGACCTAGGAGGGGTAGAAGGATGCACAAAGACGGAGGTAACGGACTTCAGGGGGGCGGATTTTAAGGAAATGGGAAGGATCCTTAAGGAGCATTTGGATGTGATTGGTTCAGACATGGATGCTGACAGCAGGTGGGAAATCATCAGGACAGGGGTGCAGGATGCTACCAGACCATACTGAGCCAGAGTAAGACGAAAATGCAGTAGGGCCCGAAAACCCTGCTGGTGGACCAGGGAGGTCCAGGAGGTGGTTCGGAGAAAGAAGGCAGCCTATAGGTATTTCAAGTGCTCAAGGAGTGAAAGGGATCGAGGGGAGTACGAACTGATAGCTAGAAGGGCTACTAGGGTGGTGAGGGCGGCTAAGACAAGGAAGGAGCAGAACCTGACCAGGGAAATTAGGAGAGAGAACAAGGGGTTCTTTAGATACATTAGGGAAAAGTGAAGGGGCAGATTAGCAGGATTAAAACAGGGGAGAGATGGGCACAAGACCCGGGGGAGCAGGCTGAGGTACTAAATGAGTACTTCACCTCAGTTTTCACCAAGGAAAATGGGGGTGCTGCATCATACATGGGAGGAGGCAGTAATACTGAGGAGGGGGGACCCTTACCGATTGGCAGGTCTTGTGGGAGGGGGAGGCATCACTGGCAGGAGGGGGGAGGGCTAAGCAGGGAGAAGAGGTAGCAGAGGTAGAAATCACAGCAGAGAGAGTGAGAGAAGCCCTCAGGTCCCTTAAGATGGAGAAAGCACCGGGGCCAGATAAATTACATTCCACATAAATTACAGAGTGATGAAGGAGCTAGCGATGTCCTGGTGAAACCCCTGGTGGAGCTCTTCACCATCTCTCTGAGGACAGGGTGGGTGCCCCAGGACTGGAAGGTGGCGCAGATAGTGCCTATCCACAAGGGGGGAATCAAAGGAGGTGGCAGGGAACTACAAGCCTGTCAGCCTGACATCGGTGGTGGGCAAGGTGATGGAGGGCATTGTCAAAGAGAGGCTGGGGGTGACCTGGAAAAGTCAGGGTGCCTGGACGATAGACAGCACGGATTCGTCCCAGGGAAATCGTGTCAGACAAACCTTGTGGAGTTCTATGACTGAGTGATGAGTGCCTTGGACCTGGGTAGACCAGTGGACATCCTCTTTCTAGACTTCAGCAAGGCATTCGACTCTGTTCCTCACGAGGGCCTGTTGGATAAGCTGGGAGAAATGGGGGTGGGGAACAAGATGATCAGATGGATAGACAATTGGCTCCAGGACCGGACCCAGAGGGTCGTAGTTGGCGGGACAGTCTCATCCCCAAGGAGGGTCATTAGTGGGGTCCCACAGGGATCAGTCCTTGGGTCCCTCCTGTTCAACACCTACGTCTCTGACATAAGGACAGGTATCGGGAGTGAGATGAGTCTCTTTTCGGATGACTCAAAACTGGGGGTGGTGGTGGATGGGGAGGAGTGGAGGGTGGCCCTACAGGGGGACCGGGAGGCTCTGGAAAGATGGTCTAGAAAGTGGAAGCTGAGGCTTAATGCAGGGAAATGCAAGGTACTGCACCTGGGGGCCGGAAACCCAGGCCAAGTGTACACCCTTGGGGGGGGGGGATGCTACAAGTCTCGGTGGCTGAGAGGAGAGGGACCTGGGGATGGTGGTGGATGTCAAGATGAACAACTCGGAGACTTGTAGGAGGGCAGCAACCAAGGCCAACAGGATGCTGGGATGCATCGCTAGGGGATCACTCCAGAAGGAGGGAAGTGATACTCCTCTGTATAACTGCTTGGTGAGGTCAGCACTGAGTACCGCGGCAATTTTGGAGGCCACACTTAAAGAGGGACATTAAATTCCTGGAGAGGGTCCAGAGGAGGGCAACCAAAATGATTTGGGGCTTGGGGTACAGGACCTATGGGGAAAGGCTCAAAGAGCTAAATATGTACATTGGAGAGAGAAGGGACCTGGGGACATGATAGAGGCTCTCAGGTACATGAAGGGGTAAATAGGGGAGGAGCAGTCAGTTGCTTCAAAGGAAGTAGGAGGGGCAACTAGAGGCATGGGTGGAAGCTGGAGGGGGAAGATTCAGGGAGAAAGGAGGAGGTGCTACTTCACTGAGAGGGTGGTGGAGCCATGGAATACGCTGCCCAGGGGCTGGTGGAGGCAGAGACGGTGGAGGGGTTCAAGAGGGTGTGGGACAGGTACAGGGGAAGGGTTCTGGAAGCAAAATCCAGTGCAGTGAGAATATCTGGAACTGGGAAGGGAGAAGTCAGAGAAGGCGAGGGGGGCAGCAAGGTCAGCTCCCAGGGTGGGGGCTGACCAAACGAGCAGACACGAAAGACCATTAGGCCTATTCTGCTGGCATTTTAGTATGTTAGTAGTAATGGGGGTACTTGTTTACTGTGGGACTGTATCTAAGATTAGTGGGTGACCTGATTAGTGGGTAGGGGAGCATCCTGCACTAGTGGGAAACCTGGTGGTTCACCCAAGGAAACCTACTTGGAGGGGGATGGGACCACACGTCATTAGGGCCGGCATCTTTGGGAGGGTGGTGGGGTGCGCAGGGTGGGGGCCATGATAGTGGACTGGACTTGGAAGTCTGGTGGTTGCCCAGTGTGCCACTAGCTGGCACAGCTCAGGGAGGAGGTTGGAGGGATTAGGAGACAGTTGGGGGTATGGTTGGAATAGGCAGAGGATCTCCCACGGGCTGCACCAAGCACAAGGGGCAGGGGCATAGGGAAAGCCGTGCAGAAGAGTACTCTGGGGCCGCATGGGGACCCTGACAGAGGGGGCCTAAAAGGAGGACACTACCATGGAAGCAGGCTGGTATCTGGGGACCCTCACAGAGGGGGGGCCAAAAGGAGGGCATTCTCAGGGAAGTAGGCAGATGGCTGGGGCTGGACAAAAGGAAGCAAGGTGGGGGAGGTGGATCGGACCTTAAGCTCAGTAACCATTTCAATTCTCTACTTCTGCTTGAGGAAGAGGGGGGTGATGTAGCCATGACAGGGGCAGTCAGAGATGGAAAGGGAGTGGGGGACAGGAGGCGGAGGCCAGAAAGCAGAAAAAATAGGGGGAACTTGGAATGCGGGGAAACGGGAGGAGCGAGGGGATCAGAGCAGGAGGGGAACCAGTTGGGAGGAAAGGGCAAGGAGAAGGACCAGAAGTACAAGGAGGATACAAGTAAAGGGAGCTGAAGGTTTGGATCAAGGGGGCACAACAGGCAGGGAGGGGTTGAACGGAGAAAGGAAGGGAGGACGAGCCAGGCTAGTTTAGCAGATGGGGGACCAGTCGGAGCAGTGACCGGGGGAAGCGGGGCACAGAAGGATACTTGGGAGGAGGAGGAGGAGAGGCATAGGATCAGAGGGGAGGGGTGGCTAGGAAAATAAGGAGGGGGCAGGTGGCACCCAGATGGGGGAGGTGCAAGGAGCCAACTGGGGAGGGGCCGACAGAAAGGACAAGCGACATGGAAGGGGGGGAATGGAGGAAAAGGGGCGGTCAGAGTACTCCTGTTGGGTGATTCCATGATCAGGGGTATCAAACGGGATAGGGAGGGGGAAGCCTGCCCAGTTAGAACAAAATTCTTCCCTGGACTAACGGTGCACAGGGCCAAGCATGAGGTATATCAGCTGGCAAAGGATTGTGGAGGTTCCCCAGATACACTGGTCCACTTGGGTACCATGACATTGAGGGTAATAGTGAGCTAGAGATACAGGCAAGGTTCAGGAGCTAGCCAGGGTTTGTCATGACATAGGATGCGCATTTTCCTTCTCGGAAACCCTGCTGGTGCCAAGGGCTAGTGGGGAACACAAGAAGAAGATTAGGGAGATAAACCAGTGGCTCAGGGAGTGGTGTGGGGCCAGAGGGTATAGGTTGATTCGGGGGAGACCTGGAAGGATAAGGGGCTGTATGTTAGGATAGGCTCCATCTCAGTTTGGAGGGAGGGAAATCCTGTTGAAAATTGAGGGGTTCACAGAAAGGTGGGGTTAATCCCAGGAAGAGGGGGGGAGGAGGAGAAGAGGCTGTCGAGGGAGGACCGATAAAGGAGGGACTCTGTCTCCACCCCCCTGGGGAGCTGGAGGAATGTGAGAAAAGGCCGACTGATAAGGTGCAGACCAGGGGAAAACAGAATCCCCATGGGAACGTGAGCTGGGGAAATAGAAGTATAGGTAAAGGGTAGAAGGTAGTCCTGCTAAATGCCAGGAGCTTGGGCAATAAAATGCCTGAGCTCCAGGCAATGCTAACTGAGGGAGAGGTGGATGTGGCAGCTGTCACTGAGACCTGGGCCAATGCTGGGCACGACTGGGACCTGAATCGGGAGGGTTACACCATGTTCAGGAAGGACAGGGGGGGAGGGAAGGGGAAGAGGGGTAGCAATAATAGTCAAAAACTGCATTGGCATAGGAGGAGTGGAGGAGGCAGAAGGAACTATGGAGGTGATATGGGTCACCTTGATAACGGGGGGCAAGAGACTAAAAACAGGAGTGCTGTACAGACCCCCTGCGCTGACGAAGGAACTGGAGGAAGAGTCTGGTGGCAGATGTTGGGAGACACTGCAGATTGGGCAGGGGAAGGGTGGTGGTGTTGAGGGACTTAAACATGCCAGGAATGGATTGGAGAACTATGACATACTCGGTGGCCAGGGAACAGAGGTTGTTGGATGTCTTTCAGGATGCGTTCCTAATCCAGCAGGTGGGGGAACCGACCAGGGAGGCGCGGATACTGGATGTGGTCCTGGCAGACAGTGACCAGATTAGGGGACTGGAGGTAAGGGAACCATTGGCGGGGAGGGACCATGCCACGGTCTGGTTTTGCCCGGACCTAGGAGGAGTAGAAGGCTGCACAAAGATGGAGGTAACTGACTTCAGGGGGGAGGATTTCAAGGAAATGGTAAGGATCCTTAAAGAGCATTTTGATGGGATTGGGCCAGACGTGGACGCTGACAGTAGGTGGGAAATCATCAGGAGAGGGGTGCAGGATGCTACCAGCACCTGTCGAAGAGTGAGACGTAAATATGGTAGGGCCCAAAAATCCAGCAAGTGGTGAGGGGAAAGAAGGCAGCCTATAGGCATTTCAAGTGCTCAAGGAGTGAAAGGGATTGAGGGGAGTACGAGCCGATGGCCAGAAGGGCCACTAAGGTGGTGAGGGCGGCTAAGGCAAGAAAGGAGCAGAACCTGGCCAGGAAAATTAGGAGAGAGAACAAGGGGTTCTTTAGATACACTGGGGAAAAACGAACGGTAAAAGGGCAGATTAGCATGACTAAAACAGGGGAGGGATGGGCACAAGACCCGGGGGAGTAGCCTGAGGTACTAAACGAGTACTTCACCTCAGTTTTCCCAAGGAAAATAAGGGGGTGCATCATACATGGGAGGAGACGGTGAAACTGAGGGGGGGGGGACCCTTACCCATCAATGGGTCTGGGGGCCATCACTGGCGGGGGAGGCAAAGCAGGGGGACGAGGTAGCAGAGGTGGAAATCAAGGCAGAGAGAGTGAGGGAAACCCTCAGTTCCCTTAAGACAGAGAGAGCACCGGGGCCAGTTAAATTACATCCCAGAGTGCTGAAGGAACTGGCGGATGTTCTGGCGAAACCCCTGACGGAGCTTTTCAGCATCTCTCTGAAGACAGGGTGGTGCCCCAGGACCAAGGTGGCGATATAGTGCCTATCCACAAGGGTGGATCAAGGGAGGTCGCAGGGAACTACAGGCTCGCCAGCCTGACATCGGTGGTGGGCAAGGTGATGGAGGGCATTGTCAAGGAGTGGCTGGGGAGGAGAACCTGGAAAAGTCGAGGTGCCTGGATAGACAGCATAGCTTCGTTCCGGGGAAATAGTGTCAGACAAACCTTGTGGAGTTCTATGACTGGGTGACGAGTGCCTTGGACCTGGGTAGACCGGTGGACGTCCTCTTTCTTGACTTCAGCAAAGGCGTTTGACTCTGTTCCTCATGGGGGCCTGTTGGATAAGCTGGGGGAAATGGGAGTGAGGTACCAGATGATCAGATGAATAGGGAACTGGCTCCAGAACTGGACCCAGAGGGTCATGGTTGGCGGGATAGTCTCATCCCCAAGGAGGATCATTAGTGGGGTCTCTCAGGGATCGGTCCTTGGGCCCCTCCTGTTCAACATCTACGTCTCTGACATAAGGAAGAGTATCAGGAGTGAGATGAGTCTCTTTGCGGATGACTCAAACCTGGGGGCGGTGGTGGGTGGCCCTACAGGGGGACCTGGAGGCTCTGGAAAGGTGGTCTAGAAAATGGAAACTGAGGTTCAATGCAGGGAAATGCAAGGTACTACATCTGGGAGCCAGAAACGCAGGCCAAGTGTACACCCTGTGGGGAAATGCTACAAGTCTCGATGGCTGAGAGGGACCTGGGGGTGGTGGTGGATGTCAAGATGAACAAGTCAGAGACTTGTAGGAGGGCAGCAGCCAAGGCCAACAGGATGCTGGGAAGAATCGCTAGGGGGATCACCTCTAGAAGGAGGGAAATGGTACTCCCTCTGTATAACTGCTTGCTGAGGCCGCAGCTCGAGTACTGCGTGCAGTTTTGGAGGCCACACTTAAAGAGGGACACTGAACTCTTGGAGAGGGTCCAGAGGAGGGCAAACAGAATGATCTGGGGCTTGGGGGACAGAACCTATGGGGAGAGGCTCGAAGAGTTAAATATGTACACACTGGAAGACAGAAGGGACCGGGGGGGACATGATAGAGGTCTTCAAGTACATGAAGGGGGTAAATAGGGGAGGCGCAGTCAGGGTGCGCCAAAGGAAGGAGGTGGGGGCAACTAGAGGGCATGGGTGGAAGCTGGAGGGGGAGAAAGGAGGAGGTGCTACGTCACTGAGAGGGTGGTGGAGCCATGGAATGCGCTGCCCAGGGGGCTGATGGAGGCAGAAACGGTGGAGGGGTTCAAGAGGGGGTGGGACAGGTACAGGGTAAGGGTTCTGGAAGCAAAGTCCAGTGCAGCGAGAATACCCACGACTGGGAAGGGAGAAGCCCGAGAGGGCAAGGGGGGCAGCAAGGTCAGCTCCCAGGGTGGGGGCTGACCAACCGAGCAGACGCGAAAGACCAACAGACCTATTCTGCTGGCATATTAGTACGTTAGTATGTTATTACTGTACCTTTCTGAACATCCTTTTTGTACACTTCCATACATGCTACTTCAATCAGTTAACTAACTGTTAAATAAGTCATACGTTGTTGCTGTGTAACATATCTGCTTCTAGCCTGCCATAAGTAAAATTTTATGCAAGCAAAACACACTTCCAAAGTGCTTCTGTTATAAGCTGCACATCTACCATTGTATTTGCCCTAGAACCAATTGCTCATAAGTCAATCTAGTTAACCAGGGTAAGTTCCACCTATTTGCTAAGAAGGGCCAAAGCTGAGAAGAAAAATAGCATTCAAACAAAAAATGGGACATTGTTTCCTCTGGAGCCAGACAGTCCATATAAGGACACCCCCTTTCCTCAAAAGCCTTATACTTTAAATTTCCTTTCACATTTATTTAGTCTACCGTACTTATAAAGCTATAGGTTATCCCACATTGAAAAGAGATGGTGAATTTCCCCAGTGCCTTGGCCAAATGTCCCCCCATTCACTAAAAATACCACCAACAGCTTAATCTGGTTCAAGGTCAGTTGGCATTCATCTGTATCCCCCTCCTCCGGGTCGTGCCTGAAAATAGGAAGAATCTGTCTAGTGTACTTACCAGGTCAACAAAAACTAAATAAAATAAATAAGAGAGAAATCAGAAGCAGGAGGGAGTAAAGTGAGCCATTAACAAGCTATTTCACTAAGCAGTATGAAGAGAAGTGGCAGAGATAAGGGGGTAGATTATACCAGGGAAGGCAAAAGGAAAAGGCAGTTTTGTGCCATACTAGTTGTGGAGCAAGGGAAACAGAAAGATTGAGCGCCAATGGATCAGAGTTGGTAGGTGGATGAGAGCGAAAGGAAGATAGATATGCAAGGAAGAAAAAAAAGAAAGGCAGATCATTCTGGGACACGTGGTACAGTACCAGCGCCATGTCCAACACTGCTACATGAACCATGAGCCTACTGTATTTAAAGTTGTTGTTTTTTTTGTTGGTAGGTTGGTTGGTTGGTTTTGCACCCACCAAAATATTTTTTTGCGTCACTTTGATTCAGTAATCCTTATCACGCGACAATTTACTGCCGAGTTTCGCAGCATATTTTTCAAAGTCAGTGTAAAACAAATTACACTAAGCTGACACTGGCAGCAATGCCACTTGAAAAGGATTCTAGAAAACTTGACTATATGGCAAAGAAAGTGTACACCTCAGCAACCTTGTAGTTAAGGTAAGCTGCATATACAGTATGGCCTACAATGCATAGTACCAAAAAGTCCTCCGCGGCACTGTACAGGCACTCAGTTAAAAAGTGGGTGGTGACTCTGGCAATGATGAAGCCAAGACTGATAATGAGGTACTGAAAGTCAGTAAATACCAAGTTCATATGACTGTGGATTCCTAATTACACAGCCTCAATGGTTCTAGCACATACAGTATAGCTCAGAGTAGATCTGGTTGGCTAAGAGCACCCATCCTTTCAGAGGACACAAAAACTAAAGCTATGGATTGTCCCTTTGAGGGTCCATTCCTTCTGGGTGATAATACAAAAGTGTATGAAACACGCTAACCCTTCAATGCATACTGCCTGGTTTCAAATGCTGAAAAGGGTACATGTACTTGGACAAAATGTTATACACAACAAAAAGGAGGAAGTCTACTTAAAATATTATCTGGGAGAGATTTGTGACATTCATGAAAAACAGACAAGGGGAGGCAGTAAATGCAGCCTCCACAAGGTGAAGAAATCCCTTTCGATTAACCAGGTTGCGCAACCATGAGTAATGGATCAGTATAGTAAACACCTGCTGATAGCATCTGACCTTTACTAGATATACTATAGGAAGCAGAGTCTGACACGGTTACATTGTTGTTTTTTTTTTTTTATTTATAGTTACAATACGGCTGTAAAAAAATCCAGTACTCTGATTGGCTGAGGAGCTCGGAACCCAGTGCTGATATCCCATGACAACAGCACTGGAAGAAGGTCCAGTAGCCTCTTCACGAAAAAAATCAATAGTACCAGCCATTTCTGACTGCCATCGCATATGTGGCTGTCACCTTTACTCACTAAAAACCTTCAACTAGGCCCTAAAAATAAAAGTGTCTTAAATTTATAAACATAAGAATGAAATGTTATTTGCCCTCATAATACTCTTGTTACACACATACATAACTTAAAAATGAAGTATTACAGTACTTAGAATTATAATTTATGGCGTTTCTTTGCTGACCATGAAAATTCCCCCTCCTATCCTCACCTGCTTACTAGGGAAATCTGTGTTGTTTAAAGAGCTACTGACGCATCAAAGAAAACTTTAAAAAACATAATAATTAGGTACAATTCTGCCTGCATTCCATTTATATTTTATATATTTATTTTCCTCATAATTTATTACTAAGGAAATGTGTATGAATATATGATCATTGTCTTTTAAGAGTTTATTTTGAGTTCATCTGCCTCTGTAACGTGCTCCCTACTATAAGTCATAATCCTCTGCTGTGACATCACAGTCTGTTGCCGTGGGAGTAACTGTGAGGTCACAAGCAGTGCTCCATGACTTCAGGTAGGGAGAAAGCAGCAGGAATAGACAAACTGTTAAGGAGCAGAAATCCTGTTTTCATACAAATTACCTCAGTGATAAAGAATGAGGAGGAGAAACACAGAACTGATGGGAAATACAAGCTGTACTGTGTCTAAATATTATGTTTTGTTAAACTTCACCTGAACGTGTCACCAGCTCTTTAAGCCATTACAGATAAAACAAAAGCCCTGGTTCCATCTAAGGCCTTCTGTTGGGTTCTAGTGGGGGGTAAACATTCTGCCAGCAGAACTGAGCAGAGGTTTGAATTCTTGCATTCTATCTGTAGTAAACATTCCATCTCTTGAATGTTGGCAAGACAAAAAATAAACAAGACAGAGAAAAGGAAGGGAATATTATACAGAGAATAATAGATAGGCAACTGTGTGTAATGGAATTTTTTTTTTTTTTTTTTAACACCCAAAGGTGTGTGATAACCCGCATAAACCTCGAGAGAAGCTCGAGAGGTTTATGAGGTAATCACACCAAGGGTGTGTATAAAAAATCCACATACACACAGTTGCTTATTTTTTATTTTTTATAATTGCTGGCAACCCCCTTTATAAAAAATGCAGAGTATCTGCTATTTACAAACACACACACACACACACACACACACACACACACACACACACACACACACACACACACACTCTCTCTCTCTCTCACACACACACTGTCTCTCTCTCTCTCTCACACACACACTGTCTCTCTCTCACACACACACACTCTGTCTTTCACACACACACACACAGACACACACAGACACAGACACACACACTGTGTGTCTCTCTCTCTCTCACACACACACGCTGTCTTTCTCTCTCACACACACTTTCTCTTTCAGACTGACCTTTTTTTCAGCGACGGCATCTCCCGATCCGGAGACACGGCGGGATCAACCAGATAGTCCTTTTCTATTTAGAAGGTGGGATCAACCAGATAAAACATTTAAAAAATCAAATAGAGATGGGGAGGGTAGTAAATAAAACGGCTCGTCGGGCAAGCGAGAAAACGAGCCGCCATTTTTTAAAGCTATTCAGCCCGCCCACTCACAGAGCGCAACCAATGAAAAGACAGAATACAGATGAGTGACACTCAAAGGAGACAGGTGGTTTTGCAAATGCCATAATAACTCGTTTTTGAGTTATTACGGCATTTTAAGGTGCTTGAAAACCGTTTGTTAAAGGGGGTTGCCAGTAATTATAAAGAAAAAGAAAGAAAGGTGAAGGAATGGGTAAAAGGGGGTGGGTTGGGGGAACTAGAGGATTTAAGAGCTAATTAAAAATACATGAATTTTGCTGTACATAATATTTAAACCTGAGATGGCATGTCAGTGTAGGGACATGCTGGGGCTATTTTAAAAAAGCCATAAAAATGTTTCTTTTTTTGATTTGGGCATTTCTTCATCCCCTTCCCCCACACACAAAAACACCTTGGACCCATTTTATAATCACAATAAAACACTCCAGGTGTACACTGTGGTGGGGTAAGAAAAAATTACTCACCTTAGTAATTGCTTTTCTTCTCATGGAGTCTTGCTATATTAGGACTTATTGCAGTTAGCCGCTGCACTTGAACTGCCCCGGAGAGGAAAGAGTTAACTCCAGTCTAAAACGCGAGGGCGCTATACCAAAGCTCTATCTGGGCAGTTTCAAATGAAACTGTCAGATCTTTACGAAGCTAACACTAAGCAACAAGTCTGTGTGGAAAGCTCTACACTAGCCAAATGGCTACCTACTAGTAGTAATAACAACAATATAAACAACAATAGAACAATAACAATAATAAGAATGAATAATGGTATTATTAGTTTTCCTGACAAGCACTATTAGGACCCCCCTTCCCCAAAGACTCAAGTCCAGGAAGGGGCCAACAAATCACTCAACCAGAAACCCTAGTTCCCTAACCCTAAATAAAAGAGGGTGAAGGGAAGAACTACAATGGCATGACACAGTGCTTGCACTAATTTGCCACCCCCACCTCAGTAGAAGTTCTGAGAGGGGCAGGTTGGGGGGGTGGTCCTAATATAGCAAGACTCCATGAGAAGAAAAGCAATTACTAAGGTGAGTAATTTTTTCTTCAAACACCATTAAGTCTTGCTATATTAGGACTTATTGCAGATTACACAGCAGTACCTCCATGGAGGAGGGTCAGAACCTACTTAGGAAATAGGCTCTGAAGCACAGCTGTGCCAAAAACGAGCATCTCTCCTGGACAGAAATCCAGGGAATAATACTTGGTAAAAGTGTGAACTGTCTTCCAAGTAACAGCTCGACAGATTTCCAGAATGGAATATCTCAGCAGCCGCTAGATATGCAGCTGTACACCTGGTGGAGTGAGCCCTCAGTCCTGAGGGGGCTCTCCTACCTGGTCTTTGATAACAAAATGGATACAAGAGACAATCCACCTTGCAACTGTCCTCTTAGTGGCAGGTTCCCTTGCCAACCTCGCCCCAGGTAAGGAAGAGTTGAGGATTCGAACTTAGACCCTTGGTGCTGCAAAATAGTAGCATAAGGCTCTTTTGACGTCCAAGCTGTGCAGTCTCCTCTCACCTGAGGAAGAATGCTCAGTGAAAATCCTGGGAGAGAGATGGGTTGGTTCAGGTGGAAACCTGAAACCACTTAGGGACAAACCCTGTGTTAGTCCTAGGGACTGTCTTATCCCTGTGGGGAGAGAAAAATCTTCTTCCACTGCCAGGGCCTGAAGTTCACTTTTGCGTCTGGCAGAAGTGAAACCACCAGAAAAAAACATTTTCCAAGTCAGAAGCTTGAGCTCTGCTGGGGACAGAGGTCCAAAGGGGTTTGCATTAACTAAGCAATGCAAACATTCAGGCTCCATGCAGGAGCTGGTTCCCGAAAAAGGAGGGTTGGTGTGAAGCAACCCCTTAAAAACTTGGAAAACACAGGTTGAGAAGAAAAGGAAGCAGGCTTCCCTGCTTGCAGAAAAAACAGAGACAGCTGCCAGAGGAACCCTTAAGGTAGCTGGCCCAAGACCTAAGGAATTTAAAATGGACCAAAAAGTCCAGAAAATGGGCAGATAAGCAGACTGTGGTATAATCTGCTTCTCAGGCACTCAGACTGAAAACCTGTTCCACTTAGAATTGTAAGTGGCCCAGTGAAAAAGCTTCCTTGAAGCCTTTAAAATATCCGCGACACCTTGGAAAGGTGTAAAATCAACAAATTCTAACTCCTCAAGAGCTGCCTTGAGAAGGAGGAATTTGAAGTTCGGATACCACACCTCCCTGTGCAAAGGCCAGTAAGTCGGGACTCTGGGCAAGCTCAGAGTAGGGTGGACTGTCAAGGACAGAGACAATGGGTACCAGGGCTGTCTGGCCCAGTTTGGAACAATCAGAATCGCTTTGCAGGGCTGAGATCTGATTTTACTATACCCTGAAAGAAAGGAAAAGGAGGAAAGGTGTACAGAAACTTCCTTTCCAATCCAAGTGAAAAGCGCCCAGGGGGCTGATCCCAGCACTGGAGGCCTCAACAAACAGAGAAAGTTAGTGGTTATCTGGGGCTGCGAAAAGATCTATCTGAAAATGAGCCCCATCTGGCAAGGACTGAACCCAGCACCTGAGGATTCAGAGCCCAATCGTAATGGCCCTGAGAATCCTGCTGAGGGCATCTGCCAGGGCATTGTCCTTCCCTGAGAGGTGAACTGCTATCAGGGAGGTGTTCAGGGAGTAAGTCAGAGACCACCACTTCATTGCTTCGGTGCACAAGGCTGACGACCGAGTGCCCCCCTGCCTGTTGATGTACCACATTATTGTGGTGTTGTCTGTCCTGACTTGAACTACCTTGTTCTGGACAGAAGCTGAAAACTCCTAAGAGCTAGAAGACAGCTCTGAGTTCCAAAAATTGATGTGGAGCAGAGATTCCTAGGGAGACCACACTCCCTCGTGGACAGGTCGCCTTGCGCGAGCTCCCTCACCCTATCACAGGAGCATCCGTGGTGAGGGAATGAGGAGGACCCCTAGTTTTAGATTGCTTTGATCCTGCCACCAGTGTAAGGCCAGGATCAGGGATTGGGTCACTAGAACCAATTTGGAAAGGGAATCCCTCCTTTGGGACCAATAGGCCCTCAGATGGAACTAAATGTCCCCATCTGGAATCTTGCTCCCTGCACTACAGCTGTGGAAGCAGCCATGTGCCCTAGTAGTTGTAGCAGATGCTATGCTGGTCAAGAGACTCGCAGAGTAATGGAAGATGCCAGGGCAAGGAGACTGCCTACCCTTTCAGAGGGGAGAAATGCCCTGGCTAACTTTGTGTTCAACTCTGCCCCTATGAAAGTTAGTACCTGAACTGGTTCGAGAACTGACTTTGTAAATTCAGCAGGAATCCCAGAAAGGTGAGAAGCTGCTGGGTGACTTGCAAGTGGGATTTTATTGATCTGGAGACTGACCCACTAAGAGCCAGTCATCCAGGAAAGGAAACAAAGCAATCTCTTGCCTTTAAAAGAGCCACTACCACAGCTAGAATTTCTTGAATACCCTTGGCGCAGAGGTAAGGCCGAAGGGCATTGCCCTGAACTGGTAGTGGCCTGAGGGTAACCTGAGGTACTTTCGGTGAGAAGGCCTGATCAAAACATGAAAAAATAGGCATCCTTGAGGTCCAGGAAAGCTAGCCAGTCCCCTGGCCTCAGTCAGAGTTAACATTTTTAACTTTGTTTTCAAAAAATGCTTGTTCAGCTTACTTGAAATCTGAGATGGGCCGCCAATCTCCTGCCTTCTATAGGGTAAGAAAGTATCATGAGTACAGCCCCTTGCCCCGGTGGCAAGGAGGACCTTCTACTGCTTTGCAGTTCAGAGGAGAAGAAACCTCTGCTCCCAAAGCAAGGGATTCAAGGATTTGCAGTGGACCTGTCTGGCTCTCATCTTTGAAACTGTTTGAAGCTGAAAACCAGACCTATTACTTCCAGAACCCACTTGTCCGAAGTTAGGGACACCCAGTTCTGGCTGAAATAAAACCAACCTGCCCACTGGTATAGGAGAATCGGCCCTGGGCACCCCATCAGGGTGCCTGCTTGGCAATAGTCTTAGGCTAAGGGGAGGGGACGGTTTACTTGTGCCCGTCTATCTCTGCCTCTGAAGAGACCCTCTGGCGAAAGCAGAGGAGGCCTGAGCCTCTACCTGCACTTTGTAGGTAATCATCCCTGTTTTTCATATAGCTTTCTGTTTGTTCCTCAAACAGAGAATTACCCACAACAAGAAACAAATCCATAGACTTTGACAGAGTATCTTGGGACAGATTAGTGCATCTGAGCCATGCCAACCTACGGAAAGCTACAGAAGTGGTCATGACCCTAGAGAAAACAAGATTAACACCAACAGCAGTATGAACTTGAACTTAGAGGCTTCAGTGCCATTAGCAGCCACCTGTTCCAACCCGCTAGCCAGCTGGCCATGGGCCTGCTTGGCTAACTGCAATACTGCGTCCCACCTAGATTTCCGAAATCTAGCCACATAAGCCATACAACTTGCCTGTCTGAGTCCCACAAAAGCTGCCATATACTGTTTTCTTGTCATGGCATCAATCCTCCTGGAATCCTATTCAGGAGGATGTGAGGCCAGGGGAACTAGCCTTGACACAGGCTGCAGCTTGTACCACACCTACATGACTACACTGCTCAGTGAGGAAGTCTGTAACACAGCCTGACTAAATACACCTTCTGTCCATTTTTTATCTTACAGGAGGGACAGAAAGACTAATCTTATAAAATCTTTGTTGTTTACTTCCTAAATGACTTATGCAAAGGAAAGACAACCTCCTAGCCCATCATTCCTACATAATCAGGCTCCCTTTACTCATCCATAGCCTCCCTAAAGGAAGCTGGGGATTCTGCAAGCTTTTGTAAAACATAAACTGAGAAAAGGACTCAGACAGAAAAGGAGGAGATTCTAAAGTCTGTCTGGAGAAAATGTCCGTTAGTGGGCACGTCCAGACCCTACCAGCCACACATGTATTGATCAATTTCCTCCTCCCACTCCTGTGGTTCATAACAATTCCTCAACATCATAAACCTGAACCACTGGAACTGAACGAGCCACCTTTTACCAACTGTAGATGGTTCGACAGGACCTAGAAACAGTGACTGGACAATCTGTATGGCTTAACTACTTCTGCAGCAGTTGGAGAGACAATCTTGGACTCCAAACCTACTGATTTCTCTGTCATATTCATTTTTTTTTTTTTTTTTTTAAAACTGGTTCCTCTGAACCATCCTTTTGCCCGAGGAAGTCTAGCCCTGGTCAGAGGGCACTCCCTCTGGTCCAGTGGGTACTGGACCGGGCTGGCCATCCGGGTCAGCGGACTTTTGGCCAATAGTTCCCTGAGCCGGCCCTCTCTCTTTTCAGGGTGGCTGCAGAGAAATTTTAAACACCTGGCAGTCTGACAGGAGGTGGTCAGCCCCCAGACAATAAACACAAGTGGTGTGTGGGTCAGCCTTGGCAAAGGCTTCCCCACAGCATCACAGTGTTGAAACCCAGTGGGCCCGGTTTTTCTTTTTGGGTTTCTCAGACATAATGCCAGCCTAACCAAAAACTTGCCCTTTTTATGGCCGTGCCAGGCAAGACACCCTTATCGGTTCCTAACCGTTTCACGGGTATTTGAAAAAACCCTATTTAAAATCAAGGTTTTTTTAGAACCAATAAGAACCGGGTACCGCACTCTAAAAGCCCAAAAACTTTAAAACGTTAAAATAAGCAAACCGATCGGTTCAAAACCGAACCGATAACTAAATTTCCACACAGACTTTACATTTTGTACTTACGGTTTACCAGATAGAGCTTTAACCGAAATGCGGTAAAATAATTACTTTTTGCCGGTTCAAATGAACCGAAAATACTCGCTTGAACCGAGAAATGAACCGAGCTGAAGGAGCTGATTCGGAGCGACTGTTCAGTGAAGCGGAGTAAAGAATCTGAAGTTTCATTTGAAACTGCCCAGATAGAAAGCTTTGCATAGCGCCTGCTTAGAACTCACAGATTTCTGGAGTTAACTCTTTCCTCTCCGGGGCAGTTCAAGTGCAGTGGCTAACTGCAATAAGTCCTAATATAGCAAGACTTCATGGTGTTTGAATGGCACTTCTCAGGTGGCTGAAGTGAAGGTACTTGGCAATGCCTCATGCCACACTGGAGGTGTGCCACTAACCAACCACAAGGCACACTCTGTCATGCCTTATTGCTTGTTTTTTTTTTCTTCTATTTTTTAAGGACAGTCTTCATTCCTGTTAAAAAAAAAAAAAAAAGAAACAAGGAAACAGAGAAAATAACCATATGGATGCCTCTACCACAGCACGATTGCTCTCTATAGGGACTGGGACTGTAAATATTACTGTGTTCAATTCTGCAAAGTGAAAAGTGAGATAAAAGCAGGAGTATAAAACATATTGCTAAACTCGAAGTAATAAAATCGGCTATAAAAGTCAGTGTAAGCAATATGGAGGGATGCAGTAAAGCTCCTGAAAGGACTATTTTATCTCTATTTTACATCTAAAATTAATTATAATAATGTTAAGAACTTCTGATTTGTTTCTTATGTTTATTGCTTAATCATTAAAATCTTGTTGGATTTTTTTATAGCCGTATTATAATCGCAATAAGGCACTCCAGGGTGTGCGTCGTCCCTGAATTACCCCTATTCCTACTAGGGTGACGCCTGGGGTAGGGCTGACTGCTGCATCTTGGGTACTGTTGTATTGATAGCTTGGCTATGGACAGGGAAGGGGAAGATTGATTGCGTGTATACTGACTGGAGCGTACTTTTATTGCTGAGGGGGGCCCATATTGCCCACACTTAGCAGTTAGGATGGGACTGAATGATGCAAGAGCCGATATCTTCGGGAGGATGACTGGGTGTACGGGGCGGCCATAATATTGAATTGGGCATGGAGATTTGGGGGATGCCCAGTGTGTTACCAGTTGGCAGGCCTCAGGCAGGAGGTGGAGGGGATCAGGAGGCAGTTGGAGGGTGGGTTGGAGAAGGAAGGGGGTCCAGGAATCATACAATGATAGGCGAGGACAAAATGGCATACCCCAGGGTATGGGGCGGGAGTGAGAGGACTACGTCCACATGGTCGCTCCTGGGTGAAGAGATATTAAGATACCAGTGAACGGACTTCACTCCGAGGGAGGGGCCGGCCCAGAGAGAGCCAAGGAAGGGGAGGGAGATGGGAGTGGGCGAGCCTGGGGCAGGCATCACACTTACAAATCTCTTCACCCTGCTGTACCCAGATGATGAGGTGGAAGGGGCTGGCAGGCAGGGGGTGCAGGATGAAGAGGAGGGATTGGTCAGGTGTCAGAGGGGGCAGGCGATAGGAGGGGAGCCTGAACCACAGGAGGGGAGGGCTTAGGGAACGGGAGACCAGGGCACCAGATGGGCGGGAAGGGGGGCAGGAGCCCAGGTCCGAGGGAGGTAAGGCAAGGGGGGGACGCACAGAATGGAGAAGGGGAGGACTAGGACAGGACCCAGGAAAGGGCAGAGTTGAGGAGGGGAACAGCAGACAGGGCAGAGCTAACATACTAACATACTAAAATGTCAGCAGAATAGGACTAACGGTCTTTCGCATCTGCTCGTTTGGTCAGCCCCCACCCTGGGAGCTGACCTTGCTGCCCCCCTCACCTTCTCTGGCTTCTCCCTTCCCAGTTCCGGATATTCTCGCTGCATTGGATTTTGCTTACAGAACCCTTCCCCTGTACCTGTCCCACCCCCTCTTGAACCCCTCCACCGTCTCTGCCTCCACCAGCCCCCTAGGCAGCGCATTCCATGGCTCCACCACCCTCTCAGTGAAGCAGCACCTCCTCCTTTCTGCCCTGAATCTTCCCCCCTCCAACTTCCACCCATACCACCTAGTGGCCCCCTCCTCCTTCCTTCGAAGCACCCTGACTGCTCCTCCCCTATTTATCCCCTTCATGTACCTGAAGAAGACCTCTATCATGTCCCCCCGGTCCCTTTTGTCTTCCAAAGTGTACATATTTAGCTCTTCGAGCCACTCCTCATAGGTCCTGTCCCCCAAGCCCCAAATCATTTTGGTTGCCCTCCTCTGGACCCTCTCCAGGAGTTCAGTGTCCCTCTTTAAGTGTGGCCTCCAAAACTGCACGCAGTACTCGAGGTGCAGCCTCACCAAGCAGTTATACAGAGGGAGCATCACGTCCCTACTTCTGGAGGTGATCCCCCTAGCGATGCGTCCCAGCATCCTGTTGGCCTTGGCTGCTGCCCTCCTACAAGTCTCCGAGTTGTTCATCTTGACGTCTACCACCACCCCCAGGTTCCTCTCAACCATCGAGACTTGTAGCATTTCCCCCCCGGGGTGTACACTTGGCCTGGGTTTCTGGCTCCCAGGTGCAGTGCCTTGCATTTCCCTGCATTGAACCTCAGCTTCCACTTTCTAGTCCATCTTTCCAGAGCCTCCAGGTCCCCCTGTAGGGCCACCTTCCCCTCCTCCCCATCCACCACCGACCCTAGTTTTGAGTCATCTGCAAAAAGACTCATCTCACTCCTGATACCTGTCCTTACGTCAGAGACGTATGCGTTGAACAGGAGGGGCACAAGGACTGATCCCTGTGGGACCCCACTAATGACACTCATTGGGGATGAGACTATCCCACCAACTACGACCCTCTGGGTCCGGTCCTGGAGCCAATTGCCTATCCATCTGATCATCTGGTTCCCAACCCCCATTTCTCCCAGCTTATCCAACAGGCCCTCATGAGGAACAGAATCAAATGCCTTGCTGAAGTCTAGAAAGGGGACGTCCACTGGTCTACCCAGGTCCAAGGCACTCGTCACCCAGTCATAGAACTCCACAAGGTTTGTCTGACTCGATTTCCCCAGGACGAATCCATGCTGTCTATCGTCCAGGCACCCTGACTGTTCCAGGTCCCCCCCCCAGCCTCGCCTTGACAATGCCCTCCATCACCTTGCCCACCATCGACGTCAGGCTGACAGGCCTGTAGTTCCCTGTCACCTCTCTTGATCCCCCCTTGTGGATAGGCACTATATGCGCCACCTTCCAGTCCTGGGGCACCCACCCTGTCCTCAGAGAGACAGTGAAAAGCTCCGCCAGGGGTTTCGCCAAGACATCCGCAAGTTCCTTCAGCACCCTGGGATGTAATTTATCCAGCCCCGGTGCTTTCTCTGTCTTAAGGGACCTGAGGGCTTCCCTCACTCTCTCTGCCGTAATTTCCACTTCTGCTACCTCTTTCCCTGCTTAGCCTTCCTCCTGCCAGTGATGTCTCCCCTCTCCCAGACCCGCCGATCGTGAGGGCCCCTTCTCAGTATCACTGTCTCCTCCCATGTATGATGCAGCACCCCATTTTCCTTGGTGAAAACTGAGGTGAAGTACTCATTTAGTATCTCAGCCTGCTTCCCGGGTCTTGTGCCCATCTCTCCCCTGTTTTAATCCTGCTAATCTGCCCCTTCACCCTTCGTTTTTCCCCAATGTATCTAAAAGAACCCTTGTTCCCTCTCCTAATTTCCCTGGCCAGGTTCTGCTCCTTCCTTGTCTTAGCCGCCCTCACCACCCTAGTAGCCCTTCTAGCCATCAGCTCGTACTCCCCTTTGATCCCTTTCACTCCTTGAGCACTTGAATTGCCTATAGGCTGCCTTCTTTCCCCGTACCACCTCCTAGACCTCCCTGGTCCACCAGCAGGGTTTTCGGCCCTATCGCATTTTTGTCTTACTCTTGCACAGGTGCTGGTAGCATCCTGCACCCCTCCTGATGATTTCCACATACTATCAGCATCCATGTCTGACCCAATCACATCCAAATGCTCCTTAAGGATCCTTCCCATTTCCTTAAAATCCACCCCCCTGAAGTCAGTTACCTCCGTCTTTGTGCAGCCTTCTACCCCTCCTAGGTCCAGGCAGAACCAGACCGTGGCATGGTCACCTCCCTGCCAACGGGTCCCTTACCTCCAGGCCCCCAATCTGGTCACTGTCTGCCAGGACCACATCCAGTACCCGTGCCTCCCTGGTCAGTTCCACCACCTGCTGAGTTAGGAATGCGTCTTGAAAGACATCCAACAACCTCTGTTCCCTGGCCACCGAGGATGTCATAGTCTCCCAGTCTGTTCCTGGCATGTTTAAGTCCCCCAACACCACCACCCTAGCCCTGCTCAATCTGCAGTGTCTCCCAACATCTGCCACCAGACTCTCCTCCAGCTCTTCCGCCACTGCATGGGTTCTATACAACACTCCTATTTTTACTCTCTTGCCCCCGTTATCAAGGTGACCCAAATCGCCTCCACGGTTCCCTCCGTCTCCTCTACTCCCCCTATGTCAATGCAGTTTTTGACTATCATTGCTACCCCTCCTCCCTTTCCTTCCCCCCTGTCCTTCCTGAACATAGTGTAACCCTCCAGGTTCAGATCCCAGTCGTGTCCTGCGGTGGTCCAGGTCTCAGTGACCGCTGTCACATCCACCGCTCCCTCAGTTCGCATCGCCTGGAGCTCAGGCATTTTATTGCCCAAGCTCCCGGCATTTAGCAGGACTACCTTCCACCCTTTCCCAATACTTCCATTTCCCCTGCTCGTGTTCCCATGGGGATTCTGTTTTCCCCTGGTCTGCACTTTACCAGTCGGCCTTTTCCCGCATTCCTCCAGCTCCCCAGGGGGGTGGAGACAGAGTCCCTCCTTTATCGGACCCCCCCTCGATAGCCTTTTCACCCATCCTTCCCCCTTCACAAGTTTAAACCCCACTTTTCACCAATGAACCCCTCTATTTTCAACTTAAGGACTCCCCTCCCCTCCAAATTGAGATAGAGCCCATCTCTAGCATACAGCTCATTATCCTCCCAGGTCTCCCCCCAATCCCCCATCAACCCATACCCTCTGGCCTCACACCACTCCCTGAGCCAGTGGTTTATCTCCCTAATCTTCCTTTTGTGTTCCCCACTAGCCCTTGGCACCGGCAGGATTTCCAAGAAGGAAACTGTGCATACTATGTCATGACATACCCTGGCAAGCTTCCTGAACCTTGCCTGTATCTCTAGCTCACTATTTTCCTCAATGTCATTTGTACCCAGGTGGACCAGTATGTCCGGGGAACCCCCACAATCTTTTGCCAGCTGATACATCTCGTGCTTAGCCCTGTGCACCGTTAGTCCAGGGAAGCATTTTGTTCTAACTAGCCAGGCTTCTCCCTCCCTATCCCATTTGATACCCCTGATCATAGAATCCCCCAACAGGAGCACTCTGACCACCCCTTTTCCTCCATTTCCCCCCCTTCCATGTCCCTCAGCCTTTCACTGCCCCTCCACCCGGCCAGCCCTTGTTCCTCCTCCCTATCTGGGTGCCACATGCTACCCTCCTTATTTACCCTGGCCATCCCCTCCCTCCGATCCTATGCCTCCTCTCCTCCCGTATCCTTCTGTACCGCTAACTCCCACCTCACTGCCTCGCGACTGGTCCTTCTCCCATCTGCTAAACTAGCCTGGCTCATCCTCCCTTCCTTCCTGTCTCCATTTAGTCCCCCTTGCTTGTCGTGCTCCTCTGGCCTAAACCCTCAGCTCCCTTTACTGTATCCTCCTTGTACTTCTGGTCCTTCTCCTTGCTCTTTTCTCCCAACTGGTCCTTCTCCTTGCGCTTTCCTCCATCTTCCCCCTGCCCCTCCTGCTCTGATTCACTGCTCCCCCCATTTTCCTGCATTCCAGGTTCCCCCTGTTCCTCCTGCTACCCGGCCCTCGCCTCCTGCCCCCCACTCACTTTCCATCTCTAACCACCCCTTTCATGGCTACATCACGCCCCTCATCCTCAAGCAGAAGAAGAGAATGGAAGCGGTTACTGAGCGTAAGGTCCGATCCACCTCCCCACCTTGCTAACCTTCTGTCCAGCCCCGGCCATCTGCCTACTTCCCTGAGAACGCTGTCCCTCTGGCCCCCCTCTGTGACGGTCCCCAGTTACCTGCCTGCTTTCTTGGTAGTGTCCTCCTTTTGGGCCCCCTCTGACATGGTCCCTATGTGACCCCAGAGTATTCTCCTGCACTCCTTTCCCTATGCCCCCGCCCCTAGTGCTTGGTGCACCCCGTGGGAGATCCCCTGCTCTCTTCCCCAACCATATGTCCCCCCTTCCCCAGGCTGTCTCCTAACCCCGCAACCTCCTCCCTGAGCTGTGACAGCTGGTAGCATACTGGGCAACCACCGAACTTCCAAGCCCAGTCCAGTATCATGGCTGCCCCACACCCTGTGCATCCCACCACCCTCCCAAAGATGCCAGCCCTAATGACGTGTGGTCCCATCCACCTCCAAGTAGGTTTCCTGAGGTGAACCACCAGGTTCCCCACTAGTTCAAGATACACTCCCACTGCCTAATCAGGTCACCCACTAATCCTAGATACAGTCCCACAGTAAACCGGTAACCCTGTTACTAGGTGTAGTACAACACAGTAAACTTATAAGGGAAGTGAACAACTCCCTAAGCTCCTCTCTCCCGGCCTTTAAATCCAATCCCCAGTGGCTAGAACTACATGAGCTGCACCTGCAGCCTTTTCCTCCAACTGCAGAGCAGGTGTTCCCCTATAAATAAGCAGAGCTCTGGGGAGGGTGGGATTAGGGCCTTCACCCGACTCTCGAGAGAGAGTGTATCAGCCCTGTGTCTGCCCCTCTAAGCCCTGCAGCTAAAGAACCAGCCCCAAGCAAATCCCACCAAATAGGTTTTAAATCAGAAGAAATAGGCCTCCACCAGCGCAGCCTGTTACACAGTGAAACATCCAACAAATGAGCCCACTTACAGCCACCAAACCAATTTTCAAACTTCCAACAGCCCCAAAAACAATACCCTGCTAGCCCCTTAGAAGAAAGAAAGAAAAGAAATAACCTTCTACCAAGTAAAATCCACAAGAAACTCTGTAAAAACAACAAGGAGCAGCTACTGTACTGGAACACAACTGATCCTGTCCCCTTCTAGTTCCTTCTGAGAAGCCAAAGCAACTAACACCACAAACCTGATTCAGTTCTGCCTCCAGTCAATTAGCTGAGTGAGATCTGGCCATACCATTAACACCCTTCCCCCACTATGCACTAACCTTTGCAGCTAGTGAAGTCAGCAAAAAGGAATCAAAATTCAACTCAAAGCCCCCAAAATATGTTTGCTGCCAAAGGAAACAGGTCTTCAATTCAATCAGCTTCACTAACAACACATCAAAATAGGCTTGAAATTAACAGACATAGGTCTCCAATTCAAGTAACCAGCCCCAAGCAAATCCGACCAAATACATTTTAAATCAGAAGAAAATGGCCTCCACCAGCGTAGCCTGTTACACTTTGAAACATCCAACAAATGAGCCCACTTACAGCCACCAAACCAGTTTTCAAACATCCAACAGCCCCAAAAACAATACCGTTAGCCCCTTAGAAGTAAGAAAGAAAAGAAATAACTTTCTACAAGTAAAATCCACAATAAAACCCTGTAAAAACAACAAGAAGCAGCTACTGTACTGGAACACAACTGATCCTGTCCCCTTCTAGTTCCTTCAGAGCTGAGGAAGGAAAAAGCACACAGGGAGGGGGGTGAGGAGGGGAGCACTCTGGGTAGGCCTGCTCCGAGACTGGAAATTCCACAAGAGAGGGGTAGAGAGAGCACTAGGTCACTAGGGCCCGCTACTGCAGAGCCTGTGGGGGGAAGGGAGGAGAGAAGGGAAGCAGTAATAGGACGCCAGGGTGGAGAAGCCAATGGCAACAGTCCAACTGGGGAAGAGTTAAAGGGGCGACTAGTGATACTCAAGCTGTGAGGGAAGCGAGGAGCAAGCTGGAAGAGGGAGTCGGAGGAGTGAGCCTGGAAGGACACAACCGAGCTTGGGACACCCAGGCTGTGGGAGGGGCGAGGAGCAAGCAGGGGGCCGTAGCCAGGAGGAGTCGTCTGGAGGGGCACATACAGACTTGTGACTCCCAAATTGCAGGGGGTGAGAGGAGAAAACTGGTGGACGTAGGCAGAAGAATGAGCCTGGAAGGGCACGCACAAAATAGAGACACCCAGGCTGTGGGGGGTGCGAGGAGCAAGCCGGGTGACATAGACAGAAGAAGGAGTATGGAGGGGCACAAACGGGCTAGTAACTTGGGGGAAGAGATAAAGGTGTTCCTGCTGGATGATTCCATGATTAGGGGTGTCCAGTAGAAGGGGGCTGGGGAGGGAAAAGGTAGCCCAGTCAAGGTTAAATGTATCCCAGGACTATCAGTACATAAGGCCAACTTCCAGCTATACTCAATGGCAAGGGAATGCAGAGGATCCCCAGACTTTCTAGTTCACCTGGGAACAAACGACTTAGAAAGGAACAGTGAACTGGAGATACAGGCAAGTTTCAGGGAATTGGCCAGGGTTTGACACGCTACAGGATGCTCAATCTCTTTTTCTGAGATACTGCCAGTACCAAGGGCGAGCGGGGAACAGGAGTAAAAACTTAGAGGGGTGAACTAGTGGTTCAGGGAGTGGTGCAAGTCAGAAGGGTATGGATTGATGGGGGACTGGGGTGATACATGGGAAGACAAGGGGCTCTTTGCCAAGGATAGGCTGCATCTCAACCTGGAGGGGAGGGAGATACTTAAACTGAAACTTTCTGGATTCATAGGTGACAGGTGGGGTTTAAACTTGTAAAGTGGGGAGGGATAGAAAGGTTGAAAGCCCCAGCGAGGAAGCTTGAGGGCACAGGACTAGACCATGCAAAATGGGCTGCCGGTAGCGTTAAAAGACCAGGGGGAGCTGAGTGGGTAGCAGAGATGGGGGATTGCGCTGGGCTGAGAAGACTGGAGAGGGGTGAGGGGTAAGGGTAGAGGACGGTCCTGATCAATGCCAGGAGCATGGCAATAAAATGCCAGAGCCCCAGGCAATGGGGCTCAAGGAGTGAAAGGGATTGAGGGGAGTATGAGCTGTTGGCTAGAAGGGCCACTAGAGTGGTGAGGGCGGCTAAGGCAAGGAAGGAGCAGAACCTGGCCAGGGAAATTAGGAGAGGGAAAAATGGGTTCTTTAGATACATTGGGGAAAGACGAAGGGTGAAGGGGCAGATTAGCAGGATTAAATCAGGGGAGAGATAGGCACAAGACCCAGAGGAGCAGGCTGAGGTACTAAATGAGTACTTCACCTCAGTTTTCACCAGGGAAATGGGGATGCTGCATCATACATGGGAGGAGACAGAGATAATGAGGAGGGGCCCCTACCAACCGGCAGGTCTGGGGTGGGGCATCACTGGCAGGTGGGGGAGGGCTAAGCAGGAGAAGAGGTACTGGAAGTGGAAATCACAGCAGAGAGAGTGAGAAAGCCCTCAGCTCCTAAGACGGAGAAAGCACCGGGCCGGATAAATTACATCCTAGAGTGCTGAAGGAACTTGCAGATGTCCTGGCGAAACCCTGGCAGAGCTTTTCACCATCTCTGAGGACAGGGTGGGTGCCCCAAGACTGGAAGGTGGCGCATGTAGTGCCTATCCACAAGGGGGATCAAGGAGCTGGCAGGGAACTACAAGCCTGTCAGCCTGACATCAGTGGTGGGCAAGGTGATGGAGGCATTGTCAAGGAGAGGCTAGGGGGGCCCTGGATAAGTCAGGGTGCCTGGACGAGAGACAGCATGGATTCATCCCGGGAAATCGTGTCAGACAAACCTGGTGGAGTTCTATGACTGGGTGACAAGTGCCTTGGACCTGGGTAGACCAGTGGATGTCCTCTTTCTGGACTTCAGCAAGGCATTTGACTCTGTTCCTCACGTGGGCCTGTTGGATAAACTAGGAGAAATGGGGGTGGGAAACCAGATGATCCGATGGATAGGCAATTGGCTCCAGGACCGGACCCAGAGGGTCGTAGTTGGTGGGATAATCTCTTCCCCAAGGAGGGTCATTAGTGGGGTCCCACAGGATCAGTCCTTGGGCCCCTTCTGTTCAATGCCTAATGATCGACATAAGGACAGGAATCAGGAGGAGATGAGTCTCTTTGCAGATGACTCGAAACTGGGGGCAGTGGTGGATGGGGAGGAGGGAGGGTGGCCCTGCAGGGGACCTGGAGGCTCTGGAAAGATGGTCTAGAAAGTGGAAGCTGAGGTTTAATGCAGGGAAATGCAAGGTACTCCACCTGGGGGCCAGAAACCCAGGCCAAGTGTACACCCTGGGGGAATACTACAAGTCTCAATGGCTGAGAGGGACCTGGGGTGGTGGTGGATGTCAAGATGAACAACTTGAGACTTGTAGGAGGCAGCAGCCAAGGCCAACAGGATGCTGGGATGCATCGCTGGGGGATCACCTCCAGAAGGAGGAAGTGATACTCCTCTGTATAACTGCTTGGTGAGGCCGCACCTGGAGTACTGCGTGCAGTTTGGAGGCCACACTTAAAGAAGGACATTAACCTCCTGGAGAGGGTCCAGAGGAGGGCAACCAAAATGATTTGGGGCTTGGGGACAGGACCTATGAGGAGAGGCTCAAGAGCTAAATATGTACACTTTGGAAGAGAGAAGGACCGGGGAACATGATAGAGGTCTTCAGGTACATGAAGAGGGTAAATAGGGGAGGAACAGTGAGGGTGCTTGAAGGAAGGAGGAAGGGGCCACTAGAGGGCATGGGTGGAAGCTGGAGGGGAAGATTCAGGGAGAAAGGAGGAGGTGCTACTTCACTGAGAGGGTGGTAGAGCCATGGAATGCACTACCTAGGGGCTGGTGGAGGCAGAGACAGTGGAGGGTTCAAGAGGGGTGGGACAGGTACAGGGAAGGGTTCAGAAGCAAAATCCAATGCAGCAAGAATATCCGGAACTGGGAAGGGAGAAGCCAGAGAAGGCGAGGGGGACAGCAAGGTCAGCACCCAGGGTGGGGGCTGACCAAACGAGCAGACACGAAAGACCATTAGGCCTATTCTGCTGGCATTTTAGTATGTTAGTATGTTAGTAATGTCAGTGGAGGGTGCAGCAGACGTGGTGGCAATAACTGAGACATGGGCCACCCAGAGGCACAATTAGGACCTAAATTTAGAGGGCTAATTAATGTTTAGGAAGGATAGGGGGGTGGGAAGGGGTGTGTGTGTGTGGCATTGACAGTAACCCGACAAACGAAAGGGGGGGTAAGAGATTAAAAATAGGGGTGGTGTACAGACCCCCCCCCAATGGAAGAAGAACTGGAGGATGATCTGGCTAAGAACATCAGGGGTCACTGGGACCTCGGAAAGGTCAGGGTGGTGATCATGGGTGACCTGAACATGCCGGGAGCGGACTGAGGCACTGTGACATCCTCAGTGGCCGGGGGCAGAGGTTGATGGATGTCTTCCAGGATGCCTTCCTAGTTCAGCATGTGGGGGAGCCTACTAGGCAGGATCGGATTCTGGACATTGTCCTAGCAGATAATGACCAGATAAGGGGCCTAGAGGTGAACAGCCCGTTGGCAGGCAGTGATCATGCCACGGTCTGGTTTCTTACGTTCCTAGGGGGAAGAGGAAATTTGCACTAACACAAAAGTAATAGATTTCAGGGGGGTGGACTTTGAGGTCACAGGAAGGATTCTTAAGGGGTGCTTGGATGAGATAAAGCCAGACATGGATGCTGGTAGCTTGTGGGAGACCATTAAGTAGGGGTGGAGGAGGCTTCGAGGGCCTGCACAAATGTAAGGTGCGAGCAATGTAGGGCCAGTAAGCCATGTTGGTGGACTCGGGAAGTGCAGGAGGCGGTGAGGGAAAAAAAGGCCGCCTACACGCGCTTAAAGCACTCAAGGGGGGCTAGGGAGAGGGAAGAGTATGAGTTCCTGGCTAAGAAGGTCACCAGGGTGGTAAGGGGGGGCAAGGCAAAGAAGGCGCTTAACCTGGCCAGGGATAGCCGCAGGGGATAAAGGGGTTCAATAGGTACATAGGGGAGAAAAGAAAAGAAAAGTGAGGGCACAGATCAGCAGGATTAGAACTGGGGCGGATGGCACAGCAAGCTGGGGAACAAGCAGAGGTGCTAAATGAGTACTTTGCCTCTGTCTTTACTGCGGGAGGTGGGGGATCCTTCAAACCCAATGGGAGGGGAAAGGAGCCCACTGAACCAGGAGGTCAGTTGGAGACTGAAGGACTGGATGAGGCTAGGGCAGGGGATGGGTCATATCTAGAAAGGGAGGAGAAGATGCATGCGGAGGTGGGATGGGAGGGTGAAATCACAGTGGATAGGGTGACAGAGGCCCTCCAGTCATTAAAGATTGAGCAGGCGCGGGGCCAGATGGGCTGCATCCAATGGTGCTGTAGGAACTGGCTGATGTGCTGGCAGCTCCACTGGCCTCACTCTTCAACACCTCCCTGATGACAGGGTGGGTGCCTCAAGATTGGAAGGTGGCTCATGTGGTGCCTATCCACAAGGGGGGTTCCAGAGAGGAGATGGAGAATTATAAGCCTGTTAGCCTAACGCCTGTGGTAGGCAAGGTTATGGAGGGCATTGTCAAGGAGAGGCTGGGGAGGCAGCTGGAAAGGTTGGGGCACCTGGATGACAGGCAGTATGGTTTTGTACCAGGGAGGTCGTGCTAGAATAACCTGGTGGAGTTTCATAACTGGGTGACAGGTGCCCTGGATCGAGACAGGTCGGTGGACATCCTCTATCTGGATTTCAGTAAGGCGTTCGACTCTGTACCCCACAACGGCCTGCTAACAAAGCTGGGGGGCAGTTTCTTAGGTGGGTGGGGAACTGGCTTATGGGGTGAATACAGTGAGTGGTGGTTGGAGGGATAGTCTCCTCCCCCAGGGTTCGGTCCTGGGACCACTCCTGTTCAATTCCTATGTCTCGGACATAGGGTGGAGTGTTAGGAGTAGGTTGAGTCTCTTTCCAGATGACTCAAAACTGGGAGCACTGGCAGATGGGCAGGAGGGGACAGAGGCCCTGTGGGGGTGGGCAAGGAAGTGGGGGTTGAAGTTCAATGTAAGGTGCTGCATCTGGGGGTCAGAAACCCGGGACATGCATACACCCTGGGAGGGACCACACTGCAAGTCACATCAGGCGAGAGGGACCTAGGGATAGTGGCAGACAGCAAAATGAATAACTCTTGAGAATTGTCAAGGAGCTGCAGCAAAAGCAAACAGGATACTAGGCTGCATAACCAGGGGGATTACCTCCAGGAGGAGGGAAGTGATCCTCCCTCTGTATAACGCCGTGGTTAGGCCACATCTTGAGTACTGTGTGCAGTTCTGGAGACCCCATCTTAAGAGGGACATACTGCTGCTGGAGAGGGTCCAGAGGAGGGTGACCAGGATGATTCAAGGCATGGAGGGTAGGACCTATGAGGAAAGACTGGAAGAACTCAATCTGTACGCACTGGAGGAGAGGAGGGACAGAGGGGACATGATAGAGGCTTTCAAATATGCAAAGGGGATAAATAAGGGTGGAGTCAGGGAAGTGTTCAGGCTCAAGAAGGGGGGGGAACTACCAGGGGGCATGAGTGGAAGCTGGAAAGGGGGGTACGGGGGGGAGCGCAAGAGACACTTCTTCACCGAGAGGGTGGTGGAACCATGGAACGCACTTCCCAGGAGTCTGGTGGAAGAGACCACAGTGGAGGGATTCAAGAAGGGTTGGGGCAAGTACAGGGGGAAACTGAGGCCAGGGAAGACCACCTATGGGGCTGTGGGGGTGGAGGAGCGAGCTCCCAGTAGGGGGCTAGCTTCCGAGCAGACACGATAGACTATGGGGCCTATTCTGCTGGCTTTTACTATGATACTATGACTAACGTCACACCTAGGGTGGCAGAAGCACTCGGCCTGTTGCCTCATGCTTTGACCCACTCTAGGTGTGACGTTATTCAGCCAAGACACACACCCTGTCATGCCTTACTGCTTAATTACTGATCACTAGTCTGTGTCTGATGAAATTAGTCACAGGTCATTACTCTCAACTGAATGCCAACTTGCAAATACTGATTTCATTTTTGTAAAAAAAACTTTACATTGCAAAGGGTATAAAGTCAGACACGATAGTTGACGTTTTGTTAACCACTTTCTGTGTTATGTATAACTGTAATGTGCTTTGACTTTTAAAAGACAGAAGCCTAAATCAAGAAGGCTGATCAACGAAATACAACCAACAAAAATCTGACCCAGAAGGAGACAGCTTCTACTTCCTTCAAGCCAATGGAAGGGGAGGTAGGGGTGGGGCCTACAACCAAAAGCCTTATTCCTACTATAATTACTCTCCTCAGCTTTTTGTTAGCTATTTAGCTTAAAGCTTGGCATTTTCAGACAAACTGGCATTGCTCCCATCTGCTCTTCAGCACAAATATGACGTTAAAACACGAGAGGGAGCAACAGCAAAGCAACATTTAAATGCTGTTCTGATTCCATCATCCCCATTTTAACTCACTGAAGCAACTTCTCTGACTGGAGATGATCCAGTTTTTGTACTGGCTCACTATGGACCCATCAGAAGAAACATCACGACTACGGTGCATAATTTTTCTTATCCACACTACCTGGCCCCGGTAGATGGAAACAGGCAAGGCATCCTACATCTAAAATCGGTTATCAGCATCCTCACCTGCAGAAATGAGTAATGACATGCCACATCAGGGAAAACTATATATATTATAAATATACATATATTGTTCCAAAATTTGCACAAATCTCTGTTTGATCTCTCTGTCCCAGAAAAGTACTAGTAAACGTACTAATTTACTTCACTTGTGATTGTACCGCAGCTGTACCCTGTTCTTGCTTCTATTCAATCTGTATTTCGCCGATTTTATACTGCACATAATTCACTGTTTTTTTCCTGTTCTGTTTTTTTTTTTAACATTTAATTTACATTATTAAAAAAAAAGTTCTTCAGTGGGTTGGAGCAAAGCTGGTAATGGCCACCTGTTCTACATCATCATAATTCTGTTCAGTACTATTAATTGTAGTAGGTTCATCTTTATTCTGCACTGTGCAAGGTTTAGAAGTTTAGTTACTTTACTATTTATACCACCTACAAACTGAATTTTTCTTTTATGGCTCATAATTCAGAAAGCTTTGATTGTATGGGCTCTTGTTTGACTCTGCCACTGCTAGGCTAATGTACAGTACAGCCATTAAATTCAGGGACCAGGTATAGTCCTGACTACATTACAGCTCAACCTGCTGCAAGGTACAATGCTTGCCTCCTGCTTCCCCTACTCAGCTGCTGTGTTCCCTAAGCTAATTTATTTTTTCTATTCCCCTTTTTTAAATGTATCTGCCTGACACTTTAATAAGATAGCAAGAGCTACTGCTCACAGCTCCCCCACCACCTCTTGGCCGTGACAACCCTTAAATCCTGTGCTCAATAGTTAATTTCTCCAGTCCACTCCCACTTTTCTTATTTAAATGTTATGTGGATGCCCAAAATTGTGCACTAGGTCAGCAAGCTGCAAAACAAAGAAAAGGAGTCTACACCACCTCCTCAGTGACCAGCAGCTCCAGAACTTTTTCTTCTTTCCCCTAGTTTGATTTAAAGTTAGCTGTCCTGAAATTACCGGGCTGTCGAATGCTGTATGCTGCATAGGGTATATAACCAACCGGGGGCTGGTCTGACGGCTCAAAATACAATCTTTTCCACACAACATTTTTTGTAGCTTAGTGGTGTACCCCAAGCCTACCTGACTGAAATGTACGAGGGAGCTCTTCTTGTTGGGACTGTATGACCCAAGGTTGAGAAGTAACAGAAATATGAAAAAGTCTGGCTGTGAAAATCTACTACCAAATATTTCTAGCAATGAGAAGCCACAGAGGGGAAGTAAGCAGTACACAGAGGTCATGGCATCCCCAGCTGTGCTAGGGCATCAAAAGTCAGACATGCTGGGCTCATAAGCGGGGGGGGGGGCAGGAAGGTCAAATGATACACTCCCCCTATGAGTTCAAACCTAGATAAGATAAGACAGTGGGCAAAGCAACCTAGGGGTAATGGGTAGAGAGGAGGCCCTCCAGTATGAATTATCAGGGATGTTCTAGTTGTGCTGCTGCTGGGGAACTGCTATGTACACGTCTCAAGACCTCTCTCCAACCACAAAATAGCTTTATAGAGACAAGGAACCCTATGCATAGCAATGTCAGTACTATAGCAGTAGAGATAACCACAGAAATATAGAATTCACCATCAGAAAAGGACCAGAACTATCTAGTCTGCCCTATTTTCCCTGTCTAGTTCTACACCCAGGGTCCTATTTGGTCATAGGTGTCCCTCCCTTTCCTCTACCTATCATGGCCATGTGCCTATACCATGCATGTTTGAAGCTCCCCACTGTCTTTGCCCTCACCACTCCTTCTGGTAGGCTGTTCTAGGCATCCATCACCCTTTCTGTGAAGAAGTATTTTCTCACATCACTCCTGAACTCCCCCACCAAGCTACATAGCATGCCCCAATGTTATGGTACTCCTCCACTGAAAAAGACTTCCCTCCTGCACCTTGTTCACACCGTGAGGTACTTGTAAGTCTCAATCATGTCCCCGCTCACTCACCTCCTCTCCAGGGAGTACATGTTTGAGCTCCTGCAGCCTGTTTTCATATGGCTTGTTGAGCAACCCCCGCATCATTTTGTAGCCCTCCTCCGGACCGCTTCTACCCTGTCACTGTCCTTGCAGAGATGCAGCCTTCAGAATTGAACACGTTACTCTAGGTGGGGTCTCATTTGAGAGCAATATGGCGGCAACACTACCTCCCTGCTCCTGCCAGAAACCCCCCTTCCCCCTTTGCAACCTAGTATCCGACTAGCTTTGCTTACTGCCTTGTCACACTGCCCAGACACATTGAGATCATCAGGTAATATTACCCCATGGTCCGTCTCCTGATTGGTGACTGTAAGTATCCCCCCATCTTACACACAGCCCCAGGCTTCACCCACCAGCCCCACCTCCAGTGCATGACTTTGCACTTTCTGACACTGAAACCCAGTTGCCACACCCTGGACCATTCCTCAACTTTCCCCAGATCCATTTTCATTTTCTCCACCCCCTTTTGTGTCATCTGCAAAGAGGCACACCTTCCCCTCTATTTCCTCCACAATGTCACATTTAAAGACACTGAAGAGGCCAAGACCCAGTATTGATCACTGAGGTACTCCACTGGTCACCTTTCCATCCATCCATCCCCTGACTGACTGCCATTTACCACCACTCTCTGCTTCCTATCCTTCAACCGGTTTGATATCCAGTTTACTATTTTTTCTTAATTAGTCCTCTGTGTGGCAGTGTCAAACACCTTAGTTAAGTCCAGAAAGGCCAAATCTACGGCCTCTCCTAATCCACTTCCTTAGTCACACCACCCCCCTGTGAAACCACTCTGCTGGAGGTCTTGCAGTCCATTTGCCTCCCGGTATTCCATCAGTCTCTCCTTCATCTGGGTCTTCATCAGGGATCAACAAATCCCACAGCCCGACATCCCAGGCTACAAGTTCCAGCAGGCGGGCAATCAGTTTTGAAACACTAGGTTGTCCCACGGACAACCACTTAGTGCTGTTCTCTTATGTGCTGGTTTGCCTTAACCAGGATGGCTCACTAAGTGCACATCGACAGACCACCATTTTTAAGTACGCTTTACCTTTAGGACTGCACAGAATGTTAAAAACACAAATAAATTTTGTGCATTGTTTCTACAAATGAAATGTAATGCTGGTGGCTACACAGAAAAAGTTTTTAATCAGCTTATTAATATACCTACAGGCCCAAGTTTAGCAACAGTAAACTGGATAACAGCAGAGTAAGATGTATCTCATTTAATTTGCCTTGAGCAAATCCATTCTAATTGTAACAGAGATCAATTCAGAACAAGTCAGTATTTGAAGCAAACTTCTTCATTACATCTGTAAAACACTACTACTTTACTGACTGCTGTGTTCATTTATGGAGTATGTGTGCTTTCTGAAATATGGGAAATGCCATTGTAAAACTTCATTTCTGCTCACATCTGCAACACAATAAATTATTGCACTTGTCAGAAACATTTGCTCAACCTAGAGAGCTGGAAAGGGTTTTGTTGGCTCACAGCTCTGTGCACTTGCGATTGTTACATTCATTGTTTACTCCCTAACCAATGCTAATGACAAGACAGTAAATTATCCCGATAGGCACAAAGGAGAAAGCCAGCCTGGTGCTCCCTTCATCACTGCGTGTGACTGCTTAAAAAAAAAAAAAACCAAACTTGTGCTCACAACCTGCCCTGTTCTGCATCCTCACTCACTAGTTGCTCAATTCTACCAGGCCAGTCACCCAAATGCCACTACCCCCAACATCGACTGTCTCCAGCCTCTGACTCGGGCACTCCTGCTTCTCTGTCTCTCGGCACCACAGGTTGTCTGCTCCTGCTCCCAGCTGGCTCCAGTCGATCTCCAGTGACTCTGCAGCCAGTCAACTCCAACCCCAAACTCTTGCACGCACGTGGAAACTACATGCCACGAGACCAGGCAATTCATGCCAAATCCAGATAGGTGCTACCATGCTTCCTCTGCGTAGCAGCAGTGGGTCTCAGTTGCAACAAGCTGCACTCCCTGGCAAAACCAAGCATGGCGCACAGCGAACGAGCTAAGTGGGCAGGGACCTGAATGAGAGGCATCAGCGGCTTCCCTCTGGCTCCCACTTGGTGTCTACTAATGCTCTGGTGCTTCTCTTGTGACCACGTACTCTGCCGACCGAGGAAGCAGTGCGGTGGCATCTAGTGGTGGCACCAGAGATCTGTAACTTAACAAAGGGCAATAAATGAATAAACTTAGCAAACTCTACCTTCATAACATGTTCTTATGACAGTGATCTACTTAATAAGGCTACCAGCCCAGGCACAGTTCAGAATTATTAAACGTTCAACAGAAATATATAAATGGATCAAAGGCCAAAGCTCATTGCATGTAATGTGCTAAAAGTAAAAAATATGGCTTACTGAATAAAGAGACTGGACAGTCAGTCCTGGGGACCTTCATTCTCCATGCAGATCAAAGCTGAGTTTGTTGGCGGCAGCTCAGGTCTCAGCAGACAAATATCACTAAAGATACTTCGCCCATGCTATGCTCAGTTTAAGTGTGTTGGCATATTAACATGTGGGACTGGGGACAGTATAACCCAAGGTGGGGGACCAAAATTGGCCCTCAGTGCAGGTGCTGAAAATCAAGCAGACTCGAGAGACCGTTAGACCTATTCTACTGGTATTTTAGTACGTTAGTGTTGTAAGCTGCATGTTTACGTTTAACTGGTGAGTGTGTGTGTGGATTTTTTGTATTCATATGTTCACAAATTCCTGTTTTCTGAAGTTCTGCATCTATGTAGTAGTGAAAGTACAACCCCTACACCATGTACCTTGCTGCATAAATTTTTGAAAATCATTTTCCTTGAATACAGCCTTCTGACCATGGACTACTACTCGAAACACTGGGGACTACCATTTTTGACGAGGCAAGTTATCCTTGGACAAGCATATAATTTTGAAATATTTCAATCCATGGGCTCCATTAATTTCCCCACCACTTATGTGCGACTCACAGGCCTGTTATTGCTTGCCTCCTCCTTGCTGCCATCTTGTGCAGAGGGACCACAGTGGCCCTCCTCCAGTCCTCTGGAACTACACTGTCTCCAATGAGTTGCCGGACAGTGTTGCCAGAGGGGAGCCAGCACCTTGCTCAGTTCTTTCAGTACCTTTCGGTGAAACCCAAATATCACCATGGCCTTATTTAACTTTAGGTCTTCCAATCCCCTTCAAACTCTCTTCTCTGAAAATGGACCTGTGTCCACTCCCCCCTCCACCAGGTGCCTGCTTATACGTACAACGTACACACTGTACCAAAGAACTCTACTTCCCTGTCACCATAGACAGTCCAAGGCAACCCATTATTGCAGTATAAACACCATTTATTGGAGGCAGTTTAAAGGTCCAAACATGCAGAAAGTGCAGCAGGTACGTGGATGCACCCCTCCCTCAGGAATCAACCAAATGTTTTCGCGCCTCTCGTGCTTTGTCAGGGCTGAGTGGGTGTTTACAGGTAATGCTTTTAAGGCTCATTCTTAAAAGTGACAGTGCATTAGAAAAACACAGTGCATACATATAAACAGTTTAACCTATACATATAAATGGTGTAAACATGCCTAAAAACATGTATAAATATTATAATCCCACAAATAATCAGGCTACCCTAGTGATATATTTGTTTAAAAAGAAAAAAACAAGAAAGATGCAGGAAAAAGAGACAAGATGTCTTAAAAAAAGACTCATATCAATTTATCATACTATCACTAATATTATTTATGTTTTCTTACATTTATCTTAACAATATTTTTCTTTTCTTTTCATATTATACTATTATTAATGTTATATTATAAGTTCTAAATTATGTAGCCTTATCTGCTGATTAGGATAAAATGCCAAGCTGATTTTGAAGAAAAAGTACATCTGTAAACAAAAAAAGGAACAGTCTATACGTCATAAATGACTCCCCATGTACCACTAAAGGTGTTATGATTGTTATATACACACAAAAATAGTACTAGTGCTGCAATAAATATGGTGCCAATTGAAAAGCACCATTCAGTCAAGGAAAGTTATATGACAATAGTTTGCATCGCCAAAAACGTCTCTCTTTGCAATAATTTTCTGTCAAGATCCCCAAAACTGGCAATGCCACTTTTCTATTATTTAGAACAGGACAGTGTGTTCTTTGCCTTTTCTGATATAATGTTGTGACAAAGCACTGGTGTCATCACCCTTCTGAATGCTCCGCACATGCTGTCCAATGCATTCTTTTAATTTTTGAGTAGTCTTGCCAATATAGAAGCAGGTACACTTTTGACCAGTAGCCAGATACGACATTTGTAGTATTACAGTTGCCAGAACTCAGTATTTCATATTTATGATTATTCACATGATTTTTAAACTGATTTCCTATAAGAATAAACTGGCAAAATTGATAATTACCACACTTAAAAGTTCCATTCAGCAAAGGTGCATTGGGTGTTGTACAGCATCCAATGGTTTGTCCCTATATGTGCCATGCACCAGTCTGTCGTTTATGTTGGTTCCCCTTCTGTAAATGACTTTTGGTGTATTCAAACAACATGAAGTCTTGCTGTATTCTGACATCTGCAGTTAGACCCAGGACTTGAAATGCTCCGGAGATGAAAGAGTTAACTCTATGCCACAGCATAGAACGTTGAGCTCGAGCTCAGTTCAAACCTCTGTCTGCTGCACTTCAAAGTGTAACCGTCGGATTCTTTACTCCGCCTAACTGAACAGTCGCTCCAGAGATCTGTCCTTCAGTTTTCAGTTCAGTCTCAGTAAAACGTCATTTTTTTTTTAAACCATATTTTGTCTTATTTTTCGGTTCAGATCCCTGTCTGCGGTACAGTAAGTGTTGTAGGTAGTGAACTTTAGTTTAGTTACTGTGTGTTTTTCTGTATTTTGTGCGGGAAATTTTAAAGTTTTTCAATCGGTCCGGTTTGGAACCAATTGTACTGTTTTAATTTTGTTCTTTAGTTTCTTAGTGTGAGGTACCGGTCCCTATCGGTTTAAAAAAAAAAAAAACGTATTTTTAGACGGTTTTTTTTCCACAGCCCGTAACACGGTTGGTAACCGATAAGAGGGTCTTGCCTGGCTTTAAAGCTGCTAAAGGGTAAGTGTTAGGATGGCTACGTCTGAGAAACCCAAGAGAAAAACCGGGCCCACTGGGTTTCAACACTGTAGTGAGTGCGGGGGTGCCTTTGCTAAGGCAGACACTCACACCACCTGTGTTTATTGTTTGGGGTTTGACCGCCTCTATTCAGACTGCCAAATTTGTAAACATTTCCTGAAGGCCACCCTGGATAAGAGATTGGGTAGGCTTAGGGAAAAGGAGGCAGAGAAGTCCGCTGATCCGGATGGCCAGCCCGGTTCGCTTCCGACCGAACCTGACGGACTGCCCACTGACCTGGGCGATACTTCCTCGGGCAAAAGGAGAGCCAATCCTGAGGGGTCGGTTCCGTCTAAGAAGAAGAGAAAATCAGCCAGTTCAGATCCAGAACCACAACGTCCAACTGCCGAGGAGATGGCCAGAGCGATAAGTATAGCTGAATCGCGTCCGATCCGGCACCTCTCGGTAGGCTCTCTGTTCGGTCAGTTCCAGAATATTGTCCGGATGAATATTATGAACTGGATTTGAAGGGGGAGAAAGGTTACGACGACAATGATGATGATGATGATGATGGTGGTGGTGAGGAAGGTCTGAATGAGCCCAGTGAACCGGACATCTTCCCAGACAGACCTTCCAATGTTTTCCCTCCTAGGCTTTCTGAGTCCCCTTCCCACTATTTGTTCTACAAAAAAGTGGCAGAGACCATCCAGCTCCCTCTGGTTGAAGCTGTTGAGGAACAAGAGGAGCCTGACTATGTAGAAATGATGGACATCCCAGGGTCCAAAATGCTGTCTATTCCCCTCCATAAATCTTTTGGGAAACAGACACAGCCAGATACCAGAAGTCCAGATGGGATACTGTTCTGGAACTGGCTAAACAGGCTTCCCCTCAGCTAGCCAAAGAGCTGGAGGAGGTGGCTGCTGATGAGACTGAGGCATCTAAGGTCCAATTTCATGCTGCTGTGGACTCTAATGATGTGTCATCATGAGTCATGGCTATATCTGTGTCTCTTTGCAGATTTGCTTGGCTCAGATGTACTAGCCTCTCACAGGACACCCAGGTTAAGGCCATGGATTTCCGTGTGGTGGGTAATTCTTTGTTTGGGGAGCAGACACAGAATTACATGAAAAAAGATGGACAAATACAGGACCACCTACAGGAGTGCACAGGCCAAGGAAAGGCAGGCAACTCCTCAAAAGCAGCAGTCTAGGGGTAGGGGCAGGCCTTTTCACAGTCCTTTCTATCAGGCACAAGCCTCCTCTCCTTTTCCTCAGAGGGGGTTCTTCAGAGGGAGAGGCAGAAGGGGGATGAGCAGGGCTGCATCCTCCTCCCATTCCAAAGCTCTTGCCAAGCAGACACCCTGATGTGTCAGCCTGGGTTGACTCCCCTTTTCCAGCAGGAGGCAGGCTGGCTTACTACTTCCAGGCCTGGAAGTCTGTTAACTCAGACAAGTGGGTCCTAGAGGTAGTAAGCCAGGGACTGGCACTCAGCTTCAAAAGATTTCCAAAGCTGAGGGTCAGGTCTTTTCCCCCTGCAAACCTCTCCGAAACCATTGCCCTAGAGGCAGAGGTTTCCTCTCTGCTGGCTCTCAGAGCCATAGAGAGAGTTCCTACTTCACACAAGGGCAAGGGTCTGTACTCCAGATAATTCCTTACCCCAAAAAAGACAGGGAGTGGTAGCCCATCCTAGACCTAAGATACTTAAACAAGCACCTAGTCAAGCCAAAATTCAGAATGGTGACTCTGGGAGTAATTCTTCCCTCTCTGAGGCCAGGGCATTGGTTAGCCTCCCTGAACCTCAAGGATACCTACTTTCACATTCCCATCAGGTGCTCCCACAGAAAGTACCTCAGGTTCAAATTGCCTTCAGGCCATTATCAGTTCAGAGCAATGCCCTTCGGACTAACATCAGCACCAAGGGTGTTCACAAAATGTCTAGCAGTAGTAGTGGCCTTTCTAAGGAGACAAATTATTTCAATTTTTCCATACCTGAACGACTGGCTCATTGGGGGGCAGTCTCCAGACCAAGTCAAGTCAAACCTGAAAGTGACCCAACAATTGCTCAATTCTCTGGGATTCCTCCTCAATCTTCCAAAGTCAGTTCTCGAACCAGTGCAGCTCCTCACCTTCATAGGGATAAAGCTGGACACTGTCCAAGCAAAAGCTTTTCTTCTTCTGGCAAGGGTAAAGGCCCTTACAGACCTGGCTTCTTCTTTCTGCCTTCTGGCATCTCGACCAGCAAGGCATTTTCTTCAGCTTCTGGGCCACATGGCAGCTTCCACTGCAGTGGTACAGGGAGCCAGATTTCAGATGAGGGACATTCAGTTCCTTCTGAGGTCCTTTTGGTCTCAGAAAAAAGATCCTCTAACCAAACCGTTTCCAGTAACTCAGACTCTGATCCAGGCTCTCCAATGGTGGTTGGATCAGGACAACCTCAGACAAGGAGTCCCATTCATCACCCAGACTCATTCTGTGGTATTAACCACAGATGCTTCTCTCCTGGGATGGGAAGCTCACTTGGTAGCCCTCGCAGCACAGGGAGTGTGGTCCCCTCAGGAGTCTCTACTTCATATCAACCTTCTGGAGCTCAGGGCAGTGTACCTGGCTCTTCAAGCTTTCTCGGACTCAGTACAGAACAAGGTGGTTCAGGTCAGGACAGACACCACCACCATGTGGTACATCAACAAGCAGGGAGGGACTTGGTCTACAGCCTTGCGCATGGAAGCCATGAAATTATGGTCTCTGGCATACTCCCTGCAGACATCTCTGGTAGCAGTCCACCTTCCAGGGAAGGACAATGTGCTAGCAGATGCTCTGAGCAGGATATCTCAGGGCCATCACGAATGGTCCTTGGATCCCCTAGTGTTAAATGTAATTTTCTCAAGATGGGGCACCCCAGAGATAGATCTCTTTGCAGCCCCAGACAATCACCGACTTCCTCTCTTCTGTTGCAGATCCCCAGTCAGGGGCTCGTCCCCCTGGATGCTCTACTTCTGGATTGGGAGGGGAAATTTCTGTATGCCTTTCCTCTGTTGTTCAAGGTTCTGGTCAAGATAAGGTCACAATCATGCAGAGTGATCCTGATTGCACCAGACTGGGCCAGGCAGCCTTGGTATCCTCTATTGCTGTCCCTAGCAGTCCATCTTCCCCTATCTCTTCCCAAGAAACACAATCTGTTAACTTGCTCTCAGGGGAGGATATGGTATCCCAACCTTCGGTCTCTCAACCTCAGGGCGTGGCTCTTGAGTTAGAATATGTAAGTCTGCAGCTGTCTCAGGGGGTTCTGGATATTCTCAAAGCCTCTCGAAAACCTGCCACCAGAAAAACTTATAATTCCAAATGGAAAAGATTCAGCATTTGGTGTTCCAATAGGGATGTCTCTCCAGATACTGCTGAATTGGCTACAGTTCTGGATTATATGGTTCATCTTAATGGTTTAGGCCTCAGGCCAGCTACTCTGAAAGTACACTTGGCAACTGTCTCTGCATTCCTGTCAGTGGGGAAGACTTCCTCCCTGGCATCTCATCCTGTTTTCTGTAAGTTCTTTAAAGGTTTGCTCCATACCAACTGTCCCTTGGATCAATCCTTAAACTTCGATCATCATATAACGAACATATGTAAGTCTGTGAACTCCAAGCTAGGTGTAGTTTACCACACTAGCTATGTTCTAACCCCCTCAGCAAGACTAGCTATTGCCCAAGGCATTCTCCTGCCGACCCTAACCTGTAGGATATCTTCATTTGCTGCCATACCTAAAACAAACCTATGCAGGTGGGACGTTGCCTATAATAATATATGCCGCTACGCTGCCTCATCCCATAGGAGAAAACACCACTGTCTCCTCTACTCTGATCTTAATTGGCTATCTCCAAATGCCACCAGGCTCTATTCCCTTGGCTCCACTATAGACAGTATTATGAGGTCTCAAACACCCAAATCACTGGCTGAACTGCTCACTCCACAGACCTCAAACTATGGACTGCGCTCAACGGATAAATCCTTCTTATCTGTGCCGAAACACACAACCACCAAAGGTGCTAATGCTTTTGCCCACAACACTCCACGGCTGTGGAACTCCTTCCCTCTTGAGGTCCACCTAGCACCCACCCATGACACCTTTTAAAAAGCACTCCGTCTCCACCTCATCTCATCTGACCAATGCTCCTGCTTTAAATCTCCTTAGCTCCCTGTCCTTCATCCCTGGCAGCAGGTCTTAATTTTTTTCTGCATAATACCACATTATGTCACTTCCCTTACACTCCTCCCCAGGTTACCCATATTCGATAGGCCTTCATTTTCAAACCTCACCTCGACTATCCTCTGCATCAAGCCCCCTCTGCACTTATTCCCTCTGCTCCCATTTTTCCTCTGAATCAGCATAAATCTGCCTATCTACCTTGCAAGATACATCCCTTCTCCACGGTCCTGCTCGCCCACTACTTGCCTTGGCTGATATTTATTTATTTATTTTATTTAGTTATTTAACCATGCATCGCACACTAAGCTGATGGCTTTTTTACAGGAGCGACCTGGGAGCACAAGGAGGTTAAGTGACTTGCTCAGGGTTACACAGTATGCAAGTGGAAGCTGTGGGATTCAAACCCAGGTCTGGACTACTGGATGTCACCAGATTTGCAGCTCAGAGTCTTAGACCACTGCGCTATACTGCCTCCTAATATCCTGATATCACTGAAGCTTACCCTACTCCAGTCATGTATATCCCCAGTCGCCTATCTCCTGCATCTACCATCTTAGCACTTATCAGCCCTGTTTCCCTCATCTTACCTGTCTGCTTAATTGTCTTCCTACATGGCTATATCTACTGCATGTTTGTCTATCTTCTTGTATTGTTTGCCCACTGTATCCTCTGATTTAGATTTATTCCTTTATTTTGTAATCCACACTGTCTTATCGCAAATATGTCTCATTCCTATGCTATAACTGTAAAATATGTTCTGTACCCAGTTCTCAACACCTTGTATCCTAATGCTGCAGAACCTGCTGTGTGTAACACTATTACTTATACCTTGCTGTAACCACCTTTTCCGTATATCTGTAATGTTTTACCCCATAATCTCCCGGGTCGTGCCTGAAAATAGACATCTCTATGGTTAGTGCACTTACCCGGTAAACAAAAACTAAATAAAATAAATAAATAACTAAATAAGGACCCTACTCCTGCTTGGGATCTTAATGTTTGCATTGCTCAGCTTATGCAACCCCCTTTTGAGCCTTTGGCCTCAGCAGAACTTAAGTACTTGACTTGGAAAACTGTGTTCCTGGTAGCTGTCACTTCTGCCAGGCGTATCAGTGAATTACAAGCTCTGTCAGTGAAGCCTGATTTTAACTCATTCCATAGAGATAAGATGGTCCTTAGAACCAACAGGAGGTTCTTATCCAAATTGGTTTCAGATTTTCATCTGCACCAGTCCATGTCTCTTCCAGTGTTCTTCACTGATCATTCTTCTTCAGGAGAGAGAAGATTACACAGTTTGGATGTTAACAGGGCACTTAGCTACTACATTGAGCGCACTAAGGCACTTAGGTTTGACTGTCCTCAGTTGTTTCTCACTTATGGTGAAGTGGGAAAGGGTAAACCTGCTACTAAGAGAACTATTGCCAGGTGGATTGTCTCTTGTATACAATTCTGTTATGAAAAGCTAGGCAAAATACCCCCCTCAGGCCAGAGGGCTCATTCGACTCGAGGTACAGCTGCTTCTCCGGCTGCTGCCAGAGATATACCCTTACTAGAAATATGCAAAGCAGCCACCTGGAAAACAGTCCATACATTCACCAAGTATTACTCTCTGGATGTCCAGGCGAGGAGTGATGCTAGGTTTGGCACAGCAGTACTGCAAAGCCTATTCCCAAAATAGGTTCGATACCCTCCTCCTTGTGGGTACTGCCTGGTAGTCTGCATATGTCAGAATACAGCAAGACTTCATGTTGTTTGAAGAAAAAATTACTCACCTTAGTAACTGTGTTTTTTCTAATGGAGTCTTGCTGTATTCTGACCTCCCTCCCTGCCTCCCCTCTCAGAACCTGGGAAGTGGGCTGGCAGGTACAGTGTTGCACCTCAGGGGACGCTTCTTGGCACTCCCCCCTTTTAGAACGGGGGAGCGGGTTCTGTTTATGTTGTTTTTTGTAGTTATGTTGTTCACTACCTGGTTATTGTTTTGGGGTTCTCGACTTGAGTCTTTTGGGACCCACAAAATTGGTTGCCTTTTGGCTAGTTGATTTACAATTTCCACCTAGGAGGTGTAATTAGTTAGTATTAGCTCGTAAGAATCTAACAGTTACACTTTGAAGTGCAGCAGACAGAGGCTTGAACCGAGCTCGAGCTCACTCTTTCCTCTCCAGAACAGTTCAAGTGCTGGGGCTAACTGCATATGTCAGAATACAGCAAGACTCCATTAGAAGAAACACAATTACTAAGGTTAGTAATTTTTTCTTACTTGCCACATGTTGCAATTTTTTATCATCAGTTGCCAGGATATGCCAGTTTTTTTCAATGATGTTTTTCACCAAATAGACTTGAGGACAAAAATCATGCTGAAAATTGGTGTTTGATTTTAGATACACCCTTATTCACATTTCCATCACGAGGTGTAAGTAACTTATTCCGCTCCATGCATTCCACTTTTGTTTTAGCCAATTACAAAATCTCTTTGTTATAACCTCTTTGCAGAAATTTAGTTGTCAGGTCATTTGCATTTTCTTGATAATATGCTTCATTCGTGCAATTCCATTTCATCCGAATGTACTGTCCAGTAGGAATGTTAAGAGTCAAGTGATGTGGTGGCAGCTTTCAGAATGCAGGAAGAATTTCTGTCAGTGGGTTTATGATAGATCCGAGTATGTACAGTGTTGTCTACACCCTTTCTTATTTGCAAATCCCAAAAAAATGTATTTGCCCAGTACTAAGACAATTCAAATGTAAGGTTTTTATTAGTGCTTTCCAGATAGATATTGAACAAATTCTTGGAGCTCTCATTCTGTCCACCTCCATATAAAAAAAAAAGATGTAGTCAATGTACCACTTGTACAGATCCACCAGATGTAAATCTGGATTTTCCTCACTGTAAATATAGCGATCTGCCCGGGCTGCCATATAAATAATGGCACAGTTGGGGGCCCATTGCTGCCCCCATTGCCATGCCTTTTTTCTGGAGGTAGAATTTATCCTTGAACAGGAACGAATTGCACCCCAAAACCTTTTCAGTTAAATTCAAGAGAAACTCCACCTTCGGTACTGTAAGGTCCATTTCTTTATACAGGGCTTCTCGCAGAGCATCCGAACCCTCTGGGTAGGGAATATGAGTTTACAATGATCTTATGTCCATAGTGACAAATGCCCATTCTGGTTCAAGTTCAGTATCATCCAATATATTTAAGATGCATTGTCTCCCGTAAATATGAGCTCGTATTTTTTGCCACCGACTGTATATGGGCATCTATGTACTGAGCAAGAGGTTCCGTGATAGAACCAATACTGGCTACAACTGGCCTAGCCGGGGGCCTATCCAGTGTGTTGTGAATTTCTGGTAAACTGTATATTGCAGCACGCACTGGATGCTTTACCGTTAAAAAGTCCAAAGTTTTTGGGTCTGTAATTTGATCCATAAATTCTTCCTTCAAGATGTAGTCAATTTCCCTTGCGTGTTTTTCATTGAGATCACTGCGCAGTGGCTCATAAAATTCCATGTCTGCAAGTTGTTTTAACATTTCTGACTCGCCTTCACTTTTGTTCACTGCCACCCTTATCAGCTGGTTTTACTAAGATATGATTATTTTTACTTATATTTTCAATCGCACCCTTCTCCTCCCTGCTGGGATTATTGAAACGAGCCCGTGGGATCTGATGACTCTCAAGCTCTTGTAAACAAGGCACTCGTTCAAAGGTTGTCACAGTAGTATTTGGCAGCAGTATAAACGTAGATGGAGTTTTAAACTGCTGCAAACTATTGTCACAAGCTGTAGATTCCATTGTTTTCCCATCCGAGTCACTTGTAATGGAGTCTTTCCCCATCAGCTGCATCTTCTTTGTGAAATTACAGCTTGAATTCGTGTGCATCGAAGAATGGTTCAAGTCACACAAACTGGTCATAAACTACAGCAAAATAAAGGTTATGACCTTCTACAATGCCGGGAGCAAGTACAAATCCCGTGACCTCACCATCCTAAACCAAACAGGGACCTTACTTGAACACGTTCCTGATTTTAAATACCTAGGTGTCACATTGGACAGCTCACTCTCCTACCATCGGCACAGATTCTGTCGCCAAAGCCACCAACATCTGTATAGGCCTGCTCTACAGGCACAAACACTGCATAACTCCTGACACTCTCCGGTTGGCTATCAACAGCTCTGTCACCTCCATCATCGATTACGGACTAGCAATTTATGGCTCTGCCTCCACCTCTGGCCTCCGCAGAATTACAGTTGCACTCAACAAAGCATGCAGGCTGCTAACTGGGGCTGACCGACTTACACACACTTGTGACCTGCACACTCGGGCAGGATGGCTTCCTCTCATCAGCCGGATAGAGTATCAAACCTGCCTCTTAGCCAAAAAAGTCCTCCTCGGGGTCATGCCCCCGGGCATTGAAAAGCTCCTTATTGACCACCACAGCACCCAGCGAACTAGAAGTTCACAACAACTAACCTTCCTTGTCCCCAGATGCCGGACTACCATGGGCCAGAGGGCCTTTGCCCACAGAGCACCACAGTGGTACAGTACTCTCAACAAAGAAACTCTTACTGCTGCTGCTCTTGGCCCTTTTAAGAGACAACTCCGACTTCATCTCATTTCAACTAGTCGTTGTGACTGCCTCGCCTAATCAGGGCCCACCGCTCACTGTCCTCCACTTCAGTCTTGACAGCTACCTCTCCTCGCCTTGCCCCTCCTACCTGCCTACCCCTTTCCCCCTCCCTTTCCTCCCCCAGGCATTTCTGACTTTTATCCTCCCTCCCTCCCTTTAGAGCTCTTACCCTCACCTTCTACCCTCCAACAATGGCTTTCCTGCCTGCATACCCCCACCTGCAGCACTTATTTCTAAGATTGCCTTGGCTGGTATGTCATGCTACCTAACATTTGGCACATTTTGAATTACTGGAATTTCCTAAGCCTCAGTCTCTTACTACTTTTTATTGTGTAACTATGTATTACTATGTTGACCTTTGTATGTATGTATGTATACCCCCATTCCTTCGACGTGGAACCTTCGTAAACGAGCAGTTCCTGCTCAAAGGTATTTGTAATCCTAGATTTCAATAAAATAAAATAAATAAAAAAAAAAAAAAAGAATGCCTTAAGATGCAGCTTCCTCGTGAATTTATGAAAATCCACAGTAGTATTAAAGTGACTAAGCTCTTCTGTTGGAACAAATGAAAGACCACGCTGCAGGACCTAAAATTTAATATTAGACAATTGGTAATCAGACATATTTATCACTAGATTATTCTGCATCAGTATCTGTAATTCTTTCTCCGATCTCGGTCCTCTGAAATGATTGGCCCCTCTCCAAATCTGGTATTCTCCTCTTTCTCCCCTTCCCCCGTATACCCCTCTGTGTGGTTCTTCTCAAAACCTTGCAATTCTGGGACTGTGTCTCGGTAGCTGTAATGTATGTTGATCTGTTGTTTGAGTTGGGAGGGGATGTGTAGCTAACGGGATAGTCATTGAGCTTAGTTGATGTCTCTGTATCTAACATACTAACATACTAAAATGCCAGCAGAATAGGCCTAACGGTCTTTCGTGTCTGCTCGTTTGGTCAGTCCCCAACCTGAGTGCTGACCTTGCTGTCCCCCTCGCCTTCTCTGGCTTCTCCCTTCCCAGTTCCGGATATTCTTGCTGCATTGGATTTTGCTTCCAGAACCCTTCCCCTGTACCTGTCCCACCCCCTCTTGAACCCCTCCACTGTCTTTGCCTCCACCAGCCCCTAGGCAGTGCATTCCATGGCTCCACCACCCTCTCAGTGAAGTAGCACCTCCTCCTTTCACCCCTGAATCTTCCCCCTCCAGCTTCCAGCCATGCCCCTAGTGGCCCTTCCTCCTTCCTTGAAGCACCCGACTGTTCCTCCCTATTTACCCTCTTCATGTACCTAAAGACCTCTATCATGTCCCCCGGTCCTTCTCTCTTCCAATGTGTACATATTTAGCTCTTGAGCTCTCCTCATAGGTCCTGTCCCCAAGCCCCAAATCATTTTGGTTGCCTCCTCTGGACCCTCTCCGGGAGGTTAATGTCCCGCTTTAAGTGTGGCCTCCAAAACTGCACGCAGTACTCAAGGTGCGGCTCACCAAACCCAGTTATACAGAGGGTATCACTTCCCTCCTTCTGGAGAGTGATCCCTAGCGATGCATCCCAGCCTCCTGTTGGCCTTGGCTGCTGCCCTCCTACAAGTCTCAGAGTTGTTCATCTTGACATCCACCACCACCCCAGGTCCCTCTCAGCCATCGAGACTTGTAGCATTTCCCCCAGGTGTACACTTGACCTGGGTTTCTGGCCCCAGGTGGAGTACCTTGCATTTCCCTGCATTGAACCTCAGCTTCCACTTTCTAGACCATCTTTCCAGAGCCTCCAGGTCCCCCTGTAGGGCCACCCTCCCCTCCCCATCCACCACTGCCCCCAGTTTCGAGTCATCTGCAAAGAGACTCATCTCACTCCTGATTCCTGTCCTTATGTCAGATACGTAGGCGTTGAACAGAAGGGGCCCAAGGACTGGTCCCTGTGGGACCCCACTAATGACCCTCCTTGGGGATGAGACGCTATCCACCAACTTCGACCCTCTGGGTCCGGTCCTGGAAACCAGTTGCCTATCCATCTGATCATCTGGTTCCCACACCCCATTTCTCCCAGCTTATCCAACAGGCCCACGTGAGGAACAGAGTCAAATGCCTCGCTGAAGTCTAGAAAGAGGACATCCACTGGTCTACCCAGGTCCAAGGCACTTGTCACCCAGTCATAGAACTCCACCAGGTTTGTCTGACACGATTTCCCCGGGATGAATCCATGCTGTCTATCGTCCAGGCACCCTGACTTATCCAGGTCCCCCCCATGCCTCTCTTTGACAATGCCCTCCATCACCTTGCCCACCACCGAGGTCAGGCTGACAGGCCTGTAGTTCCCTGCCACCTCCCTTGATCCCCCCTTGTGGATAGGCACTATATGCGCCACTTTCCAGTCTTGGGGCACCCACCCTGTCCTCATCTGAAATATTTTTGTGTATATAATAATCATAACACCTTTAGTGATACATGGGGAGTCATTTATGACATATAGACTATTCCTGTTTTCTTATGGATAACTTTTTCCTCAAAACCAGCTTAGCATTTTATCCTAATCAGCAGATAAGGCTATATAATTTATAACTTATAAGATAAAATTAATAATAGTATAATAATATGAAAACTAAAAAAAATTAAGATAAAGAAATTTAAGAGAACATAATACTAGAGATAATATGATAAATTGATATGAGAGTCTTTTTTAAGACATCTTGTCTCTTTTTTTACATCTTTTTTTTTTTTCTCTTTTTAACAAATATATCACTAGGGTAGCCAGATGTGGGATTATGATAATATTTATACATGTTTTAGGCATGTTTACAGCATTTACATATATAGGTTAAACTGTTTATATGTATGCACTGTGTTTTTCAAATGCACTGTCACTTTAAGAAAAAGCCTTAAAAGCATTACCTGTAAACATCCACTCAGCCCTGACAAAGCACGAGAGGCGCGAAAACATTTGGTTGATTCCTGAGGGAGAGGTGTATCCACGTACCTGCTGCACTTTTGCATGTTTGGACTTTTTAACTACTTCCAATACATGGTGTTTATACTGCAATAATGGGTTGCCTTGGACTGTCTGTGGTGACAGGGAAGCAGAGTTCTTTGGAACAGTGAGTAATTTGCTTTCTCTTAGCTCAGTACATGGTTATTTAGTCACCTTACACGGTTTACTTCATTTGCTTATACATACATGTTAGTCCGTCCCCTCCACCCTCCACTATAAAGACTGAGCAGAAGCACTCATTTAATATTTAAGCTTTTTCTTGGACTTCTTCTTCATAGTCACCCCCTACCCCTGCACACTGTTTTCCCAATTCTCACTATCCCACCCCTTGCTTTCCTCTTTTCACTCACTTACCTGAAGAAAGTCTTATCTCCTTTTCTGACCTCCTTGGCTATCCTCTCCTCTGTTCAGGGCTCCAGATAAGGTGAGTACCGACCTATTTTACTCACCTCATTCTAGAAAATACTGTTCAGACCATTTTTTTAATGAGTATCAATACTCATACAACATTTATGAATGCTCCACACTCCTTAGAATAGTGCTTCATAACATAACTGGTGCTTCAGAAGAAGCATTTTTTCCCCAGATTTACAGCACTCACATGCATCAACAATTTTTTTTTTTTACTCACTATATTTTAGATCTGGTGAGTAAATTACTCCTACCTGCCAACATTATCTGGAGCATCCTTAGCACCTGATCAAATCTAGAAAAAAAACTGCAGTGTTTTTAAGAAATACTCCTCACTCCACTCCGTCCAGACATTTGTATGCATCTGAATTTGGTTTTACTCACCACACTTTCGAAAGGAGAAGTACAGTACTCATACCAAAAAATCTTAATCTGGAACCCTGTCTCCTTTTTTTTTTTTTTTTTAAATCCCTTACAGCCTTACCCTCCTCCCTTGATAATACCCTATAGAGATAATGAATCCTGCAAGAGCCGGCTAAGGGCCATATACCTACAGATATGCACAACCCAATGAGCTTGTACTGAATAATCATGTCAAGGAGAGGTGACCATGGAGTAAGGAAGGGTGCCCAGGGTGCTACCTGTTACCACCATCAAATAATAAGTATGAAATTAACTGTTCCCCAGTCTCCATAAAACAGAACTAACTCACTCTTTCCTACCAAGGGGGCGCACTGACGGCAGGCCTTGGGTGGAACAAGTCAATGGCATACTATCTATGCTAGTTCAGGTAAACATCTTTATTGATCACCTTAACAACCATTACAATATTTATAAAACAATAAATACATTTTTAAATGTTGAGATATAATTCCACACAATAAAACAGGGACCATGTTAGAGTAGAGAGTTTACAATATTCCCAAACAGGTCTTCCACAAAACCCGATTATCTTGGTACCAGGGTGCTCGTCCAGGCTTGTGAAGATACAAAGTGGAGCAGGAGGGTGACAAAAGCTAGGACAGCCCGGCCAAGGATGAACTCAGTGCTTCAGATAACGGGTGTACAGGCCTTTTTTACTCATCAGATTTTGAGAAATACTGGTACTCTATACTTTTTGAAATTTTTTTGGATGAGTAATGTTACTCATCTCAACCCTTGGATATGCTCCATAGATATTTCAAATGCATTGTTTTTAGATTTGTACACTCACATATAAATTGAAGTTTCTACAACAGGCTCATCAATAAGGGGATTCCTCGCCAGCCCGCTGGTGCTTAGGGTTGAGGCGCAGGACGCCACTCCGGCGACCCAGGTTCGAGAACAGATTCGGGCCACCGGGGGTCGGCAGGGGAGGAAAGGGATTGAGCATCCGAGGACTGCTCTCCTTCCTGGGAGAGATTTGGGGTGTGCCGCCCAAATGCGCCTCCTGGTGGCAGCTCCGGGCAACAGAACAATCGGTGCAAGCGCTTGCTGGGGACGGAGGGTCCAGAGGCATCAAAAGGCCAGCACCATGGACACCATTGCACTTCATGTCTGCAGGGGTAACTTACAGAGGAAAACCCCGGAGACTGGGGAGGAGATGAGGACTCCAGGGGTCTAGTCCCACATCCCCAACACCAGACTATCTCACAATGGTCCTGATCCACCCACAGGACGGACCCTATAACAACAGAAAGAGCTGCCAGGTAGGAGAGGCGGGCCCTCCCCGGGGGGGGGGGTGATCTGGGGGACTCAGGGAGAAGTCACAATGGGGAGCAGAGGGCAGGCCAAGAGGGTACCTCTGAGAGATGCCCTGGTCGAAGGAGAAAGAGAGTTAACAAAAAAAAAAAAGGGGGGGAGGGGATTCCTCAATGTTCCCCTTAATGAAAACAAAACCAAGACCAAATACAAGACAGGAGTACTATGACATAGCTAGCTCTATAGTATCTTAGACAAAAATACTAGGAAGGGGGTTCTAAGGCAACAAAGTTATTGCCATTTTGTCTGTGCAAGCACAGAAATGAAGCTACAGTTCTAAAGATGAAGAATCCAAAAACAACAAAAGAAGTCTAAGACATCACAAATTTTGTCGGTTCTAATGAACTCCTACTCCTTACTATAGTCAGAGGAGGCGGACCCTACAGTTTCCGATTATGAAAAATATCTTGACCCCCTACAACTTCCAAAAGTAACAAACACGAAATCAAATATGAACATCCCCAATCACTGTTTCAGAACTGGAAGCGGCCCTAACCCATTTGAAATCCTGGAAATGTCCAGGCCCAAATGGATATACTTTGGAAATATATAAAGCATGTAAAGACCATCTTCTACCATAGTTGCTACAGGTGTACCTGACGGTGCAGAGGGGGAAGGACTAACACCTCCCCACACACACACACACACACCCCACAAATCATGGAGACTGGCTATAATTTCAGCTATCTTGAAGCCCGGTAAAAATCCTACAGGCCCATACCCAGGTGTAGAAACTTGCACTGGCCCACTAGGCAAATGCTGGTAGATTTTGTAACGGGCTAGCAACAGTTTCTTTGAAGTAGCCATGAGGGCTTGTACTGGAAAAGGTAATATTTCAGTAAGTACACCAGCTGGGCCAGTAGGGAAGCCTGTGGGGCCAGTGCATTTTCACAGTCACTAGCCCTGCTGGCTAGTGGTTGCAAAATGTAATTTCGAACCCCTGCATACCCATTCTAAATGCACATTACAAGCTATATACTTCAGTACTGGCAAAATGACTGGAGTGAATCTTGCCAGATCTCATTCATCTGGATCAGAAGTGCTTTATAACAAAAACGCCAAACACAAGATAATGTCAAGAGAACACTTTCATTGATACAGTACGCCACCCAGGACTCGGCAGCCTGCTTCACTGCTGAGCCTGGAAGCAGAAAAAACATTTGATAGTGTGTCTTGGACTTTTTTTTAATATTGCGTTTTATCTAGATTAAGATTTCACCCAGATTTTATTACTTTGATACAGGTGTTCTATCAAGATCCGCACACTGTGGTCAAAGCAAATAGCACACTTTCTCAGAGATTCAAACTGTACCAAGGGAGACCCAAGGTATTATGCAGAACTCCGTAATTACCAGTATCCGGCACAAAGCGGAAGAACATAAGCTGGCATTCTACGCGGATGATTTGCTAATATACTTAACAGATCCAATAAATACACTGCCTCCCGTATGGTCCGAGTTGTGGGTATATGGTAGACTCTCAGGACACAAACTAAATGTGGATAAAACAGTAGCAATGCAGGTGCATATTTACCCCCAGAAATGCATCAGCAATGTCCCTTTTTAATGGGACCAATCCCAAATCTGATCCTAGGGTATTAACATACCAAAAGATTAGTAAACCCCATACCAAACTAACTATCCCCATTTAATGAGCAATCTCTATGTGGCTCTTGACAAGTGAACAGTAATACCATTTTCCCTACATATTAGGATCGAAATAATAGGTATGAATATTCCACCTAGAGTCTTGTATCTCTTTAAAACTCTTCTGGTTATGCTACTTAAGGATTTTTTTTTTAAAGGAATGAGACAAGTGTGTTTCTTGCTTCATTTGGGTGGGAGGCAAACACAAAACTGCGTTTCACAAACTGCCATTAGCAAAGAAACAGGGAGGCCTCGCTCCCCCGTATTTGCAGCACAATTACTGGGTGACCCAGCTACACAAAATGGCAGCATGGCTAGACTCCCGATATGGGGCAAGATGGAAACAAACAGAATTAGCAGACGTGAACTCTTCCTTTCCTAGGATTCTGTTTGCCAGTCCCCAAACCCCTACAGTGCAAGTCTCCGATAGTGAATTTATTAGAAATGTGTCACGGGTCTGGGAAGCTGTGCGAACCACTTAACGATTTAGCAAAGCACGTTTACCATTGTTCACTCCCCCATACGATAGTACATTTCTGCCCCATCAGGTAGATCCATGGATTTAAATACTGAGAGAAACAGGGCTTAGTTTATTTACATTAGCTATATGAAGGAGGAATTCCCTATCCTTTTGCCTTTCTTTAACAAAAATATACCCGGACAACAGCAGACCACTTTAGATTTCTGCAAGTCAGACATTACCTAAACACAAAGTTGAGGAACTTGGCTGACTATAAGGAGTTACATCTGCTGGTCATGCTATTGATCACTTCCCAAAACTCAAGGAATCCTGGCTCAATTTATTTCCAAAGCATATAAAGCTGTGAGCATCCCCACAGAGGTGACCTTTTTTGTAGCAGAATACAGATGGAAGCGGGAATTAGCTATACAAATTCCAGCGGAGGCTTGTCCCAAAATTTAAAACAGGCAGCATAAGATACCCTCCTCCAATTACTGGAAGCAGTTTGCCTGGAAGTCTGTGGTACAGTTTTTCCGAACTCCTCAAATAACATAAAAATTGACCCCAGGCCTAGGAGGCGAATGCTGGAGAAATTGTGGCGACGATATGACCCGTCATGCACATGTTCTCTGGCTAGGTCGCAGACTCCATCAGTATTCGGCTGACATAAATTCAGACCTCCAGGAACTTTTCCTGGGTTTACCATCCTTAATACCTGAAACAGCGCTATTTTTAAAATTACTCAAATCGATACCTAAATAGACATCGGAGATACTTACTAAACATTGCTTTAACATTAAACTAAAAAGGCGATAAAGAGCTGGAGAGAAAACAAAACCTCAAACTCAGGAACACTGGAGGAATTTAATGATAGGGGTTTATCACAAGAAAAAAAACTTATGCACAAGGACCAGATGCAAACGGAATTGTTTCAAAGCCACTGGCAAGGTTGACTCTGCTATATAATGGATAGGCGTCCACCCTTTGTGCCATAACTCTATATAGGTTTATAACAAACACTCTGGAGTAACGTTAAGTACAAGGACAGAGTTGTGACAGGAAACCATTTGGGCTACCTACACAGATACAAACAGGATGTGTAACATGGATAGGTTGCATTTTCTGACAATACAGGTTTGTATGTTGAAATTTATAGCCAAGATAATTTGACAAACTGTACCACAGATATGCCTACTGTGCACCTGAATTAACGATATAATGCTTTCACCTGTGCATATATTAGATTTATGTGTAATATATATGCTGCCCCAGCTTGCTCAATAAAGATTAAAATACATTAAAAAGTGTTCCTAGTTTAAAGCCCTTTTACTCATTCAAATTATACTTTACTCACCTAATGTCAAAAATGTTGAGTACATTACTCCTGAATGCCAATGTTATGTGAAGCATTGGATGAACGAATACCTAGAAAGCCAGGAGTTTCTGAATATGGTGTCCTTGCTCAATGATATAACGAAAAGCACAACAGACAAAATAAATTATCTGAAAATGTTTTACCAGCTAAACCATACAGTGAACAGCAGTCTCAATAACAGACAGGAGAGGGGAGAAGTACAGGACTAAAAATAAGAACGTTAAGGCAATGTACAGCATTAGTTATTACAGTATACAAAGAATACATAGCCCCAGGTCCTAAAACCACACTTAGCTGCCTTAGTCGAAATCCGTGAGCTTAAAGGCAATATATAGCTACAAAAACACAAGGACACAGTGCCCAGTTCTCTTGTAGGATCACTGACTGTGGCTCAGAATACCATAACTTGGAGAGGTGATGTGTATCCAAAATGATATACAGGAATGATCCCCAGCTATATTAGAGATCTTAAAGCAAAGCATTATATTTCCATATAATAACTCAACACATTTATTCAACAAGTTTTTAAACATATCTTTTGTGTTGTTTACTACAATTTCATAGCTATTCCACAGGTCGATGACTCTTTGAGTAATAAAATGCTTCCTTTTGGTCGACCTAAACTTAGTTACTTGTACTAGTAAATGACATACTAAAATGCCAGCAGAATAGGCCTAACGGTCTTTCGTGTCTGCTCGTTTGGTCAGCCCCCACCCTGGGAAGTGACCTTGCTTCCCCTCTCGCCCACTCTGTCTTCTCCCTTCCCAGTCCCAGATATTCTCGCTGCACTGGACTCTGATTCCAGAATCCTTCACCTGTACCTGTCCCACCCCTCTTGAACCCCTCCACTGTCTCTGCCTCCACCAGCCCCCTGGGCAGCGCATTCCATGGCTCCACCATCCTCTCAGTAAAGTAGCACCTCCTCCTTTCTCCCCTGAATCTCCCACCCTCCAGCTTCCACCCATGCCCTCTAGTTGACCCCCCCCTCCTTCCTTCAGAGCACCCTGACTGCTCCTCCCCTATTTACCCCCTTCATGTACCTGAAGACCTCTATCATGTCCCCCCGGTCCTTTCTCTCTTCCAATGTGTACATATTTAGCTCTACGAGCCTCTCCCCATAGGTCCTGTCCCCCAAGCCCCAAATCATCTTGGCTGCCCTCCTCTGGACCCTCTCCAGGAGTTCAATGTCCCTCTTTAAGTGTGGCTTCCAAAACTACACACAGAACTCGAGGTGCAGCCTCACCACGCAGTTATACAGAGGGAGTATCACTTCCCTCCTTCTGGAGGTGATCCCCCCCCAGTGATGCATCCCTGCATCCTGTTGGTCTTGGTCGCTGCCCTCCTGCAAGTCTCAGAGTTGTTCATCTTGACATCTACCACAGCCCCCAGGTCCCTCTCAGCCATCAAGACTTGTAGCATTTCCCCTCAGGGTGTACACTTGGCCCGGGTTTCTGGCCCCAAGGTGCAGTACCTTGCATTTCCCTGCACTGAACCTCAGCTTAGACTTTCTAGACTAACCTTCCAGAGCTACCAGGTCCCCCCTGCAGGGCCACCTTCCCCCCCCTGCAGGGCCACCCTCCCCATCTCCCCATCCACCACCGCCCCCAGTTTTGAGTCATCCGCAGAGAGACTCATCTCACTCCTGATACACTTCCTTATGTCAGAGACATAGGCGTTGAACAGGAGGGGCCCCAAGGATCGATCCCTGAGGGACCCCACTAATGACCCTCCTTGGGGATGAGACTATCCCGCCAACCATCCGGTCCTGGAGCCAATTGCCTATCTATCTGATCATCTGGTTCCCCACCCCCATTTCTCCTAGCTTATCCAACAGGCCCCCATGAGGAACACCGTCAAACGCCTTGCTGAAGTCAAGAAAGAGGACGTCCACCAGTCTACCGAGGTCCAAGGCACTCGTCACCCAGTCACAGAACTCCACAAGGTTTGTCTGACATAATTTCCCCGGAACAAATCCATGCTTTCTATCGTCCAGGCACCCCGACTTTTCCAGATCCCCCCAGCCTCTCCTTGACAATGCCCTCCATCAAACTGCCCACCACCGATGTCAGGCTGACAGGCCTGTAGTTTCCTGCCACCTCCCTTGATCCCCCTATGTGGACAGGCACTATATGTGTCACCTTCCAGTCCTGGGACACCCACCCTGTCCTCAGACGCTGAAAAGCTCCGCCAGGGGTTTCACCAGGACATCCGCCAGTTCCTTCAGCACTCTGGGATGTAATTTATCTGACCCTGGTGCTTTCTCAGTCTTAAGGGACCTGAGGGCTTCCCTCACTCTCTCTGCCTTGATTTCCACCTCCGCTACCTCGTTCCCCTGCTTTGTCTTCCCCCCTCTCCCCAGATCCACTGATCGGTAAGGGTCACCCCCCCCCCCCATCTCAGTTTCACCATCTCCTCCCAATTTATGATGCAGCCCTCCATTTTCCTTGGTGAAAACTGAGGCGAGATACTCATTTAGTACCTCAGCCTGCTCCCCCGGGTCTTGTGCCCATCCCTCCCCTTCTTTTAATCCTGCTAATCTACCCCTTCAACCTTCGATTTTCCCCAATTTATCTAAAGAACCCCTTGTTCCCTCTCCTAATTTCCCTGGCCAGGTTCTGCTCCTTCCTTGCCTTAGCCGCCCTCACCACCCTAGTGGCCCTTCTGGCCATCAACTTGTACTCCCCACAATGCCTTTCACTCCTTGAGCACTTGAAATGCCTATAGGCCGCCTTCTTTCCCCTCACCACCAGCAGGGTTTTTGGGCCCTACTGCATTTTCGTCTTACTCTTGCACAGGTGCTGGTAGCATCCTGCACCCCCCTCCTGATGATTTCCCACCTACTGTCAGCGTCCATGTCTGGCCCAATCCCATCCAAATGCTCCTTAAGGATACTTCCCATTTCCTTGAAATCGGCCCCCCTGAAGTCAATTACCTCAGTCTTTGTGCAACCTTCTACCCCTCCTAGGTCCAGGCAGAACCAGACCGTGGCATGATCGCTCCCTGCCAATGGATCCCTTACCTCCAGGCCCCCAATCTGGTTACTGTCTGCCTTGACCACATCCAGTATCCGCCCTTCCCTGGTCGGTTCCCCCACCTGCTGAGTTAGGAACGCATCCTGAAAGACATCCAACAACCTCTGTTCCCCCGCCACCGAGGATGTCATAGTCTCCCAGTCCGTTCCTGGCATCTTTAAGTCCCCCAACACCACCACCCTTCCCCTGCCCAGTATGCAGTGTCTCCCGTCTGCCCAGACTCTCCTCCAGCTCCTCCGCCAGTGCAAGGGGTCTATACACCACTCCTATTTTTACTCTCTTGCTCCCCCTTGTTATCAAGGTGACCCAAATCACCTCCACAGTTCCCTCCACCTCCTCCACTCCTCCTATGCCAATGCAGTTTTTCACTAATATTGCTACCCCTCCTCCCCTTCCTCCCCCCTGTCCTTCCTGAACATGGTGTAACCCTCCAGGTTCAGGTCCCAGTCGTGCCCTGCGGTGGCCCAGGTCTCAGTGACCACTGCCACATCCAACTCTCCCTCAGTCAGCATTGCCTGGAGCTCAGGCATTTTACTGCCCAAGCTCCTGGCATTTAGCAGGACTACCTTCCACCATTTCCCTACACTTCCATTTCCCCTGCTCAAGTTCCCATGGGGATACCGTCTTCCCCTGGTCTGCACCTTACCAGTCTGCCTCTTATGATTGAGTTAGTATTTTTTAATTCCAAATTCAGGTTGTTTCTAAGTGTATTATCATGTAAAATATCAAAGCAGTAAGAGGTCTCCTCTTTCTCTCCTCACCTCAAGTGAGTGCAGTTTTAGTTTATCAAGTCTCTCATTATACTGTAGATTTTCTAAATTTTTAATTAGTTTTGTCATTTTACGTTAGACTTTTTCCACTCTATTTCTGTTTTTTTGTATGGACACCACAACTGCCTACCATAATCTAACTGTGGTCTGACATATGAGGTGTATAGGGGCACCAGAACTTCTGCTTTGCATCCTTTTATATTTTTTCTAATACATCCCATATCTTGGTTTGCTTTTGCAACTGTGGCTGTGCATTGCTCTCTAAAGTTAAAACTGGTGTCTACAAGTACACCGAGATCTTCTTCTTTACCTACTGCTTTCAAGATTGTGTTACTAAGGAGGTAGTTACATTCAGGGATGTGTTTTCCTATATATAATACACAGCTTTTTTCCAAGTTGAATGCCACACCCAAAGTGTACACCTACTACGCCCATTCTGTTATTCTGTTTAATTCCAAAGGCATTATCTTAATTTGTTCAGTGGTGCTGCATGGACCACCTACCTTAATATCATCTGCGTATTTTACCCTGGTATTCTGTATGCCTTCACTTAGGTCGGTGATAAATAACTGGAAAATTATTGGGCCCAGGACAGAACGCTGGGGGAACCCCACTTCTGTCACTAATCATTCGCGGGATAAATAACCATTTATTGCAACAATCTGCCATCTATTAGTGAGCCAGTTAGTGGTCCACCTTACAATGTCACTGTCGCCATCATATCTTAAACAATTTCTCAATAATTGCCCAGTGAGGTACTTTGTCAAAACACCCTGCTAAAATCACTCAGAACTACATCCACTGTTTCCCCCTCGTCAAGTAAACAAGTGACATGTTCATAGAAACACACCAGATTTGTAATACAAGATCTTCCCATTAGAAAGTAGAAGTTGCGAGTAGCTGTTTAAATCATTGAAAAAAAAAAAAAAAAAAAGTTGTTACTGTCTGAGAGCACTAATCGAGAGTTTTTGTAGTGTCTGCAGGAAGCTGCATCTTTTCCAGCGTTTTCATTTAAAGGAGAACTGTGCTGAATCTAAAGGTCATTCCCCCCCCCCGCCCCCCGTAGAAGTGTTTTTTTTGTTTGTTTTTAATACTGGTTCAAATTTTGTTATTGCTCTATCTATACAGGCTTTTCAGTTATCCTAGTGGTGTTTCTGATTTACATGCTGCTGGTAAGGATCATTTTAGAACTGTACGATACAGTTTACATGCCTGTTCTGCTCTGCTATAGTTGGAACCACAGAAATCAGAAACACTAGAACAGAACCTTGCAATCAACTGGCTCCAAACCCTTTTTCAGCCACATTTAATCCTTAGGCTGCCAACAGAATTAGAACGTATAGGAATTCTAGACTGATGCATCAGTCCACAGCACAGCAAGGGTTAAACCTCAGTTCTGAACTTCCACCGACAAGCTGTAAATCTGAAGCTCTTATCTTATTATACCCAAAAAAATGATACAGTATTATAGTATATTATTATCAGCGGTCAACTTTAGCAGTGGCTCAAGGCAATAATTATTGCCTCGAGGCAGGATGTCATTCATTGCTGGCCTGACTGGCCAGCATCCTGTAGATCGAGTGAAAAGGATCAAATGGGGCAGCAGCTGTAGCTGGGGTCACACTGTGCATGCCAGTGAGCACTGCATATTGAGAGTCATGACGTTTTACTGAAAGTCGTCACACAGTGTACATTGTTCATGGAACAGCAACTCTTCCGGAAGTTGTGACTGGATACCTCCTTGCTGGAGGTTGACCTAGGACCTTGGACTGCGCACAACTCCACACACTGGCTAGTAAGGAGCTGCCAGATTGGTAGTACCCGTGATCGGAGCAGTTTGCGGAGGGCAGGTCATGTAGAAATAGACACTGCAGAACCATGTGTTAAAGGCTCTGTCCACACTTGGTAATTAAATTTGGCAAAGGTTTTAAAACTATTAGGGAGGTAACCATGTTCCCGCATCCACACTAGTTGGATCCAAGTTTATGCGCCCGTCCACACCTCCCAAAATGACGCTGTCAGCTCAATGCAGATCAGACGCTGTATCATGGGCGCCAGGATGATCACCAGCAGGGAACACCGATTGGACACCCATCCACACTGGTAAGTGAAAACCTCTCTCATTTAAAATGTTTTGTACCATGCTAAACCCTTCTGATTGCATCAGGGTTTAAACATGGTTCTGAAACACGGCTCAGTAATGTTACCAGTGTGGATGTGAACTGTGTTTCCCTATTTTAAAAGTTATAGGGCGTCTGTAACGTTTTAAAATCCAAAGTGTGGACAGGGCCTACGGTGCAGAGCAATGAGTTGGTGAAGCTTGTTGTTGGACAGGCTATTATACCAATGTAATGATAAGACTCCACAGAGAAAGGGGGTCCAGAGGAGGGGAGAGAGCTGTATGGGCTCATTAGAGCTAGTCACTTGCTGTGAGAGGACACTGACACTCACACTTACATACTACACTGCTACAAACTAAATTATTTATTTATTATTATTTATTTAGTCTTTGGTAACCAGGTAAGTGCACTGATCCAAGGGACCATTTTCAGGCACAACCCGGGCCAAAAGGTGGCTCAACACACACATATCAGGTAAAGAATCACAAATGAAAGAAAAAAAAATTGTACAATGATACTAGATATTTTACAGATAAACAGTGTACAGACTTTTCTAGGAATACAGTACAGTGCAATACATTCAAATATACTGATAAAGGGGTACTAGACCCTAAAAGATTTGCCATAGGGAGGGCAGGCCGGGCAAAAGTAGAAAAAATAGGAGAGAGTTTACGGAGGTATTTAGCTGAAGAGAGATGCTAGCGAGCATTACAGTTACAGTTATGTTTGTCAAGGAGCCAGGTATGTTTCTATGATTTAAGGTTGTGCTTGAAAACAAGATGAGATTCTGAAAAATCGAAGAGGGGTGGGTAGTCCATTCCACATGGAGGGAGCCACAATTGAGAGAGCTTTCCCACCCATGTTTATGGTGGATTTAGGTACCTGGAGGGAGGGTACAGCGGAGGAGCGAAGGTTCCTGGTAGGGGTTCTGAAATTGAAGAGGGTGGAGAGAGGAGAGGCATTGCCACTTCTAAGGACGGTATCCACGAGAAACCCCCGGGTAAAGTCGAAACGCCCTTGCAAGAAGAGCCAGCCAAGGGAGCGATAGAAATATAGAAACATAGAAGTTGATAGCAGATAAGGACCGCAAGGCCCATCCAATCTGCCTATTTTTTCTACCTTATGAATGTGCCATAGGCCTTTACTCTGTCAGTGGCCTATTTATTCATACTCATCTGTATTGCTACCTTATGCCTATCCCGTGCCTGTTTGAAGCCCTGCACTGTATTCATATCCACCACTTCCTTTGGTAGGCCATTCCATGCATTCACCACCCTTTCTGTGAAAAAGAACTTCCTCACATTACCCCTTAAATCGGCCTTCCTCTAATCTCATGCCGTGTCCTCTTGTCCTGCTATTTTTCTTATATTGAAACATGTTAGACTCTTTCACCTTGTTAATGCCCTTAAGATGTTTGAATATTTTGATCATATCATCTCTCTCCTTCCTTTGCTCTAGGGTATACATATTGAGCTCCATCAGTCTGTCCTCATATGTCTCCTGATATAGTCCCTGCACCATTCTGGTTGCCCTTCTCCGGACTGCTTCCATTTTGTTAATGTCCTTGTGCAGGTGCAGCCTCCAGTACTGCATGCAGTACTCCAGATGGGGCCTCACCAGTGTCTTGTAGACAGGGATTATTAACTCCCTCTTACAACTTGTGATACCCCTACTAATACACCCCAATATCCCTCTAGCCTTACCTACAGCTTTAGTGGTCTGCTTGGATGATTTCAGGTCATCTGTGATGAGGATGCCTAAGTCTCTTTCTTCCCTTGTGATTGCCAGCACTTCCCCTCCCAATATATAGGTAGCTTCAGGGTTTCTCTTCCCTATGTGCATGATCTTGCACTTCTTTGCATTAAACCCCAGTTGCCACTCTTCAGACCATTTTGCCAGTTTTTCCAGCTCTCTTCTCATTCTGCCCACCCCATCTGACTGGATCATCTACTCTGTTGCAGATCTTGGTGTCATCTGCTAACAGGCAAACCTACCCTCCCAGTCCATCTGCAATGTCACTGATGAAGATACTGAAGAGGACTGGCCCCAGGGTTGATTCCTGAGGTACCCCACTTGTGACTTGCATCTCTTCTGACTATACCGTTTACCACCACTCTGTTTTCTGCCTGCCAACCAGTTTGCCACCCAGTTCACCAACTTCTGACCCACCCCGAGCCTACTCAACTTATTAATCAATCTTCTATGTGGAACAATATTGAAAGCTTTGCTGAAGTCAAGGTAGGAGACATCAAAAGCACCCCCCTTGGTCCACTACTCTGGTTATCCAGTCAAAGAAATCTATGAGATTAGTTTGACAGGACCTTTCTGTTGTAAACCTATGCTGTCTTGGATCCTGTGCTTCTATGGATTCCAGGTGTTGCACTATCCTTTCCTTCCCCAGGTCGCACCGTGAGACGAGCATCTTGTTGCTCAGTGTGCCTTTCCTGGTGAAACACTTTCAATAAATAAATAAAGGAGCGCCTCCATAATCTTGCCCACTACTGAGGTAAGACTGACTGGTCTGTAGTTCCCTGCCTCCCTCCCTGCTGCCACTCTTGTGGAGTGCAATCACATGAACCCTTCTCCAGTCTTCTGGGACCTATTCTGTGCTCAGAGACTCACTAAACAGTTCTGCTAATGGCACTGCTTGTTCCACCCTTAGCTCCTTTAGTACCCTGGGATGTATGCCATCAGGTCCTACGGCCTTGTCCACCCTGAGCTTAGCAAGCTCTTGTAGGACCCTCCCTTTCTTTTGTGAAGGGAACTGTGCAGACCTCCCTCCCCTCTGTGTCCATGGTGCTGAGCTGTGGGCCCTGCCCTACCTTCTCCTCAGTAAACACTGTGCAGAAGTATCTATTTAGGATAGATGCTTTTCCTTGGTCCTCCTCCACACACCACCCCTTATTCCCTTTGATCTTAGCAATACCCTCTCTGGACTTTCTTCTTTGACTACAGGGTTTAAAATAATTGATTAGCAGTTTTTTTCTTGGGACAATGCTAACTGTTCAGAAATCATTTATATAGCTTTTCTAGAAGTGTTATGTTTGTTAAACACGGTGAGGCAAATGCTATGCATTTTCACAATGTTTTAGCACTTTTATGAACAAAATGATAATCAATTTTTGGAGTTAAATAAAACCCTGGACTAATGCATCTATAGAAAGTCTTGTCCCCTTCTTTTACTATTCATGCTAGTGTTTCCTCAGTTTGGGACTTTGCCTGTGTTACTGCCTTCCTTGCTTCCCCTAAGGAAGTTTGGTATGCCTCCCTATCTCCATCCGCTGCATTCCCTTATATTGCCTGAAGTCCAACCTTTTGGCTCTGATCTTTTCTGCTACTGTTTTTGAGAACCAAAGTGGTTTCCTCCTTCTTTTGCTCTTGCTTTTCTCAATAACACAATGGGCTGTTGCTTCAAATATTGCATCCTTAATGCTTGCCCACTTTGCCTGTACCCCCTCGCCTGTATTCCTTCTTGCCAGGGCTAGCTTAACTCTGTTGGCCATCTTGTCAAAGTCAGCTCCTCTGAAGTCCCATATTTTTGGCCTGGAATGGGATGATTTAGATCTAGAGGCTAAATTGAACAATACCATGTGATGGTCACTAGCCCCCAGGTGACTTCTACCTGGAGATCCATGATCCTTTCCCCATTAGTCTGTACTAAATCCAGGATATCCCTGTCTCTTGCGGGTTGTTGCACCAATTGTTTGAGGCCTTCCCCTGTGGGGAATCCACTACATGTTTAGTTCTGGCGGATGTTCCTGCTGGTACTGACCAACCTGTATCTGGCATGTTGAAGTCTCCCATTATCAGAACCTCCCTTTTAGCTGTCATGTTTTGTATAACAGTAATGTGTCCGTGTCCTCCCCCTGGTCTGGAGGCCTGTAGACAACCCCAGTTCGTATGGCTGTCCCATTTCCTGTTTCCAGGGGTTACAGTGGTGAGTAGAGTAGGAGGCAGACAAGGCAAAGCAGCGGGCACTGTTGTAGGCTACTGAGAGTCGAGGCAGAAGGGTGGTGGAGGTCCTAGAGTACACAGGGGAGCAACAGTCAAAAATGCGGTGCAGATAAGCCGTGACTATAGCAACGCGAGCTTCCTTGGTGAAGTAGGGTTTTAGGTGACAGCAGGGGGTCCAGAGGAGGGAGAGACCTATATGGGCTCATTCAGAGCTAGTCACTTGCTGTGGGAGGACACTGTCACACAACTACATGCTGCACTGCTACAAACTAAATTATAACAAACCCTGTAATAGCAGTAATATATATTTATAGTTCACACCCTTCTCCAGAGGCTCAGGGTGCCATTACAAACATAGAACAGTTGGATTACTAAACAAATCTTCATACAGAATGATATTTATGGGGTAGTTAAGCCAACCCAATAGCCTAAAACCTTTTTTAACACAAGTCAATAAATAATCACAGACTGTCATGACGACGGGACAGGGAAAATAAATCCCCAAATGCCTACAGAAACAGATGGAATTTTAGGCCCCTCTGAAAGCCCTCCACTGCAGGAGCTTCTCTCAGGGGAGACTTCCACAGGACAGGGCTCACGACTTCAAAAGCCTGATCCCTCGAAGTTTTTAACCTTTCCCCAAGAACTACCACAAGGCCCTCCTCAGTGGAGCGGAGAGGGCGCAAGGGTAAGTAAGGTGTCAAGAGATCAGTCAGGTATTTATTTATTTACTTAAAATTTGGTAACCAGAAAAGGCACACTGAGCCTAAGCTCGTTTCCAAGTGCGACCCAGGAACAGGTGGTGCAAAACACAACAAAGGTTAGCAAAATTATGATATGTAATATGCAATATACAAATAATGTATTTTTACAGATTTGTTACAGAGCAACATTTTACATGAAAAAATAATGAAATTAAAAAACAACTTTGTAAAAAGAGGCAGCAAAGTATTCTTATTTCATTATTTTTGCTAAAATATAGATGTGAGACGGAGGAGGGCAGGGAGTTTAGTTGTGAGTTAGGTCAGTGAACAGCAGCAAGATGTGACAGGGGACAGTCTGAGAAATTGCTTTAGTGCAGGAGAGGAGTGGGTAAGGAGAGTCTGGAGGGGGAGCCTATTCCAAAGGGAAGGGAATCTGAGAAAGAAAGCAAGTTGCCCTGCAGAGGTGCGGGCACATGGGAGGGCGAAGGAAAAGAGTTAATTTGTGCATGAGTGGAAGGGGGAAAGGGAGGGGAAGGCAGGAGCTTGGAGGGAGGAGAGGTAGGATGGGAGAGTACCAAACCAGTATTTAGAGATGAAAGTCAAACAGTGGGACAATCATCTCTGCGAGAGGGATTGAAGAGATAGGGAGGAGGAGAGGTCACAGTGGTGAGTCCGGGGAACTAGAGGTGAAATGACAAAAGCTGAGGTAACCTGGGTACAGCCAATGCAGGGGTAGCGTGTACACCACAAACAGCATGACAGAAAGGACTGAGCCCTGGGGTACACCACAGGACAGGACCACCAGGAGTGAGGAGAACCCTGCTGACACAACCCTCTGAGTCCTGCTACTGAATTATGACTCAAACCAGCAGATGACTTGCCAGTGAGTCCCAAATACTCCCCAACCCGGTCCAATAACAACACATGGCCCACAGTGCCAAATGCTGAGGAGAGATCAAGGAGAATGAGAACTGGCCGTTCTCCTCATCTTTCACCACAAGCAAGTCATTATGCACATTTACTAGTGTGGTTTCTGAATTGTGCCTACACCTAAACCCAGACTGGAGAGGGTCACACATGTCAAAGACAGTGAGGTGTGCCTCGAGCTGCAGCGCAACTACCTTCTCAATAACCTTTCCCAAAAACAGCAAGTCTGAGACAGGTCCGTAACTCACTAGGACATCCAGGTCCAAAGATGTTTTTTCAGAAGGGGTTTCACCAGCTCTCTTTTTGAGACACCAGATAATCCCAGCAAACACTGAACCCAAATGCCCCATACATCTCACAAGTAGACATGTCAGGACTGCATCCAGATCAGAAAAAAGTCAGCCACAGCTCCAAAATCACCCCACTCACTTCTTCTATCAATGCAGGGTTTTATTTAACTCCAGAAATTGATTAGCGTTTTGCTCATAAAAGTGCTAAAACATTGTGAAAATGCATAGCACTTGCCTCACAGTGCTTAACAAACATAACACTTGTAGAAAACCTATATAAATACTTTCTGTACAGTTAGCATTGTCCCAAGGAAAAAACTGCTAATCAATTATTTTAAACCCTGCAATGCCAGTTGAAACTCTCCCCAGAACCACAAACTGCATCTTAGACTCGTAGGCTTAACACTACTGGGCTGTGATGGACCACTTGGTGAATTCCCAGCCCTAACAAAGGGCACCCCGTCCGAGATGAACCAAGTGAGTTCCTCACATTTCCTGGGTGAAACAGCTCTCACAGGTTCCAGACAGGCCAGATGAAGAAGCCTGTCCACAGCAGGAAAGAAATGGGCCAGTTGGTTCTTCCCAGTAGCAATCCCCCTAGACAGAAGCACTGCTTTCTTATGGGTGACTGCCATTTGATACTCACCGTAGTAAGCCATTAAAGTCAATCTGTCCTCCTGGGCCCCGATTTCCTCCAACAATGCTCCAGCCTCCACCCCCTTGTTTTCATATCCCTCAGCTCATCATCAAAACAATGGCAAGCCAAAATGTGAAACTAGTGGGAGTACACAAACGAGCGCCACAAAGTCAAATGCTGCTGTAACAGCCCTGTTAGAGGCTGCCACGGCTTCCTCTGAATCCCTAGCACAAAACCGTCAACACATCCAAGGTGACTGGTACAGCCATAATTTGCGTAGCTGTTGCAAAGGATGGAACTGGATCACCTCCACAGGGGTGGACTACAAGGTGGGACCCCCCCCTCTCAAATGTGAACCTGATGGCACAGTGACCCGACCAGCTAACCGGATTAATCTGGAAACTACCAACTTTGAGCCCCAGAGAAAGTACAAAGTCCCAAGTCCCAAGACATGGCCATGTTAGTGGCCTGCAGAAGCAACTGCTTGTACAATGCCCAGGTACAGCATACCCTGGGGCCTGGAGGAAAGCCTGACCACACTGCAAGAGTCTGTCATCAACCCAAACACTGCACTCACCCAGAATAAGTCGTCTGGGACGACTCCAACACCCTTTTGGTGATGAAGTCCACGACTTCCTGCAGAAATTCCACCTCATGCTCTGGAGACCAGTACACAAGGAGAATTCTCGACTCCAGCTTGCACCCACCCCACATTCAAATGACGAGATGCCCCCCACTGAGTGCACCACCGGATTCAATTCAGATCTGAAGCAGATGGCCACCATCCCCCCACCCCCCCAAGATCCTTCCTCACGCAGTGCACTATGGAGAACCTGGCCAGGACCAATGACTCCAGGATCAGGCCTGCATCATCACCCAGCCAGGTCTCAGTAATGCAAGCCAGACTTGAGAGGAAATAAGATCCACCATAACTGCAGACTTATTCCTCATCGAGCCAGCATTGCATAGCATAGAATGAAGAGAACGAATGGTGATAGTTGGCTCCTCAACTACCACAGCTACCAGGCTACTCGGTCTGGTGGGATGTGTGGGTATGGGGACCAACGTGTGGCCTCGCTCAAGCCCCCATTTCACCCCAGGGCGTCTCCCAGTCCTCACAACCCCAATGTCACCCTCCCCAACAGCCCCTTCCATGTCACTCACTTCCCCCTCCATGCCTCCTCCCAATCCTCCGCCTTGTAAACTTAAGAACCACCAGACCACTGCTGTTTAAAAAGTTTAGAAACAGTATTACTTTACTAATTACATTTTCATTTGTTTCTTTAAAAAAATAAATTACATTTTCAGCTGGCCACCATAATTCCTGCAGGCTAGTAATCTGGGCTCAGTTGCTGGCACAGTGTCCAGCAGTTTTTTATGTTTTACTTAACCCATGTTTATGTCCCAAAAATACACCTTAATGAACAATCTTACATTGCTGGCAGTAGCCAAATAGCAATATGCTAAGCATTTTTGTATAAAGATACAAATGACATTTTCAAGAAGACAAATGGCTACTACAGCACCACAGGTAGCATATAACAATTTAAAGATTTATTTTTAAGGCTTGGCTACAAGCTTTCTCGTTTAGCTAAAAAGTTCAGATGACAATAAGCTGAAACGCTATATAGCAATTTAGACTTTCATTTTAAACACTACAAGAGAAAGGGAATTTGTACCTTTCCAGACACTGGTATGGATAACTGAAGTACTTCACAGATTTTCTGTAACTTGTATAAAAAGCAAAGCACGGCTGGAGGAAAGCTGAGGAGTTTCAAGTGAGTAGGCCATGGGACAAGGAAGGCTTTCCAAGACACATAAAAGCAATACTACATACCCACAGTAAAGTTTTTTTTTTTTTTTTTTTTTTTTTTTAAACAGTATCAGACTATCTAAAGGGCAGTACAGTGAAGTGAATGCTCACTCGGTTTCGGTCCTGCTACAGACAGAATGTACTTCCACGGCACCAGACTATAAAGCTGATTTTAAAGCATACACAAATAAGAGGAAATTACTAAACAGCATGGAGCATAAAAATGTCAGGCTGAGTCATTCCCTGTGAACCCAAACCTAACAGCAATACTGACATTACCAAACAGGAGGTCCACAAACACAATCGTTTTCACTACTTTCATTGTTCACATGCATTCATAAAGTTTAGAGTAACTCAGGCTGTCGCACAAACATAGTCACACTCTCCTGCAGTCAACATAATCCCTCCAAGACATCTTTGAAACTGAAAGCAGTTCTGTCACAAACTACCACCAGATGGAAGACATAGTGTTTTTTCAGCATTCATGAACCCAAACTAACTTGAAACTCAGGTATACACTAGCCATCTGTTCAGGTGTCATCTGACTGTGTGACAGCAGGCCCTGGCGCAGCCACCCTCCTTGCTCGCTTTGTCTCCGACTGTAGGCCCAGGCTCTGTCTCTGGACCAGCTGTCAGAGGAACAAAGCTCCTTCCCTATCTCGTCCGGCAGAACACCTCGGATTAGGTATGGCCCAGCCACTCACCGCCAGGACCGTCCATCAGGTTGCCATTCAGAACCCAAACAAGGGACTCTCCAGTCGTGCACAGTATTCTCTCACTGCCAGCGCAAACAGCAAAGCACCACTCTCTCTTACTTACCCCACTGGGTGCAGCCCGTGTCACAGCAATACTGCCCTCCTCTTTTGCTTGTGCGGCGGGCTCAGTCTCACTGCTGCTGCAGCTGACATGCCCCACTAAGCTAAACTGAGTGCCGCGTTTAGTAATCCTGCATGCACCCCACCAAGCCCATCCAGGAAAGTCTGTGTCACTGGCAAATCTCGTTCCAGTGAGACAACTGTTGTTGCATCCCCCATCTGACTCAGGTATTCCAGTCCCTGTATACCAACACCCTGTCACTGCTTGCTGGTCTTGCTGCCCAGACTGGGCCTTCCAAGAGAGCTCTGAAGCTTTGCTGGATAATTTGAGTAATTCTGCTGCAGATTTGCTGATTTTGTTGGAGAAAATAGTTACATAAGTGGCGAAAGTCTAGGGGCCACTAGGCCCCCAGAAGCTCTGGGGTTTCAGATGCTCTGTGGTGCTTTTTGAGCTTATTTTGAACATACTACACACTTCTGTTAAGTACCCCCATATTACCTCAGTGCTGTTCAACTTTTGTACCAGTACCACCGTACATGCATTCAGTGCCACCTGACATCCATGGATTAAGAATCTGCAGCCTTTCCCTGACTGGTGCATGCGGTGGGCAACAGTGGCAGATGGGTGGGGATTGCCAAGCAGCAAAATGGAATGCTGCAGTTATTATTATTTAGCTTTTGTTTGCTGGGTAGGCACACTAGGCAACTGGATGCCTATTTTTAGGTGCGACCCAGGAGAGTACAATGAAGAATACAGGCAGTGAAAATACAATATATCAAGACATAGGTTGGCAAGAAACTACACAGTCTGCAAAGCCATAAGTCTAAGGATTCCAGAGCGAGTTCACTGAGACCCTACAGGGAGAGAGGAGCAGAAGAGTCTCTTTCTGTCCTGTCAGACCTTTTCTCTGCTGGGAGTGACAACTCTCAGCAGACTGTGAAGTGGCAAAGACTGTTGTTTATATTCCTCACACACACAGGTGATGATGTTCCAGGTGCAGGCAACCAAATGTTTTGTTACTAGTGCACCTCAGAGTCTGTAGTTTAAATGGAGATGCGCTAGGTGCCCCTGTCTGACAGAAGAAAGCAGTACCCGGCCTGATGTCTTTGAAGCCCACCCTGTATGGGATTCAGTGCTCTTCTTAACTACAAAGGACAGAGAAATCTGGTCAGAATGCCTTTAAAGGAGACTAAGGTGCCAGAGGGGTGCCCACACCGAGCAAAGGCTGACGAGTTCGCCAAAGTTGATTACCCCTCACCCACCAAGTTGAAAGTCTGTAAAAGTTCCCTGAATGGAGCTCCCCCACCTACCCAAGGTTGAGGTAGATTAAAGGAGAAGTCCACCCAGAATGTGCAAAAACATATGTTATGTAGAGTGTTTTGATATGTATGTTAAATCCTAGTGTGTCCTTCCCTCTGTCTGCTATTAGGAGTTTTTCCTAAATTAGCCTGCTAGCTGTATGGTAGTTTTACGACCCCTGGGGATCTCCATCACAAATAGGTTTATTGGCTTTCTTTCTCCTACGATGCACCTTGGCTCATGTAACAGTGATGTAGCTATGCCCTTAGATTTAGCAGGGTCTGTCACAGCTCAGCCACAAAGATAATACTTCTTTCAGAGAAGTCACACTGCTAGATTTTGGGTGAGTTTAATCATTATTTTTTGACATTAGTACCTTGTCCTGCTATGTTACAACCTCTAAGGTGATGTTCAATTTTTGCTACTTAGTACTGGTGCAAAAACTGAAAGTGACTGAGAGGAATAGAGTAAACAGTGACATGATTCAAACACACACACACACACACACACACACACACAGCAGAACATAGCAGAACAAGGTACCGATATCAACAAATAACAATGATTACACTCACCCAAAATCTAGTAGTGTGTCTTCTGTGGAAGAAGTATTTTCTCTGTGGCTGAGCTGTGACAGACCCTGTAACAAGACACTGGCTTCCTGCAGGGGGCAATCAGACATCACACCAAAGGGCACTCTGGGAAGACTAGAGGCCATAAAATAAACCAGAATGGCAACCTCCAAGGGCAATAAACCAGTTAGGGAAAGTTAGAAAAAACATCTCTCACAGCCAGAGGAAAAGAAAACACTGGGAACTGGTTAGAACACAGGAAAAAAGTCTACTACATATCTTTTTCTGATTTTAACATGGAGGTTTTCCTTTAAAGAAAGTATGGAGGAGGAAGATTTTTAAAAGTGTAGGTATGCTGGGAGAGGTTTGCCTTATGGCCATTTTTTTTTTTACTGGAGTAGCTGGATGGTTTGATACTTTTTACTGGACCAACAATGTCTTGCACAAAAATGGTACAGTACACAAAATTGTAAAGGCACAAAAGTCCCTTCATCAGGTGTAATGGTATCACTTTTGTGAATGCTGCTACACCGGACAAGGAACCTGCGTGGCCCCAAAAGCTTGTATACTATACTATGTTTGTACAAGACCTAATATTGGTCCAATTAAAACTATCAAACTATCCAGTGACTGCTGTTTTCCAAGGACCAATACAGCTACAATCTCTCTTCATTATAAACTGTTTTAACTCAAGCTGAAATGGACTGTGCCCAATTGAAATTTAAATGAACTGAACGAGAATGTGTGAATAATGTTTGACTCTATACCCTGATGTCAGCATTCAAACGACTTCACAAATCAGACTGTTATTGAGGTGCCCCTCCTGTGTCCCAGTCTGTGGTACCATAACAGAACAGTTTCAAAACCCTGACAGGCTCCTTCCCAAGGTGGACGGCCCCACAGTACCCAAACGCCAGTAGTCGGTGACACAGTAAAAGGTTACTTTCAGGCAAAATATAATCTGTATCTGATTCTTCTTCTGTGCATGCAATCTGCAAAAAAATACTTTTGAAAAGTATTCTTAGTTTTGGGATGTTTTAACCTATAAGTTTAATACACTTCGTACTATGTTACAAAAACATATGAAACACGTTTAGTATCACTCTTCAGTGTCTCACACCTGCTGTCTCAAACAAGAAATCGAAGGATTAAAGCCAGAGCAGTGCTTCTAGTTTGTAATGCAATACTGTCAATGGGAATCAACACCCCTTTTAATGCACTCTCACATCAAACCCAGCCCTGTCCTCTACTCTACTGATCTTTGTCTGATACAAATATGCAGATCCTGTCAGTCAGACCTTGATCTCATTTCCAGCGGAAGGTCAGGCTAGGCAAAAATCGGCTATTATACACAGGTTTTACTAACCGGCTGGTGAGCAATTTCAAAGGGTCTAACGAGATTTTGTCTCAGTTCCCCCCCCTCCCTCTCCGACTGTTTGTGTTGTTAATTCCCCCGCGCCTGCGCTGTGATAACACATTGCCCCCAACACACTCTGCGGTCGTCATAAAAAGAAAAGGGACTTACCCGCCACGGGTATCAGCCCTCAGCTCTCCACACAACCGCGACTAGTTGGAGTCCCGCTGGGTCTTCGTGCCCGGTGCAGTGAGCTTACAATCCCAACCAGAACGGAAACAAGGCAGTAGATAGAGCGCAGAATTAGGATCACAGGCTCGCCTTCCTCAGCTTTACCGGAAACGGAACTGACGACAGGATGACAGTCAGTTTGCACATATAATTTTGCAGCCATAAACATTGAGCAATAGGTAGGCTAGGGTGCGGACTGACGTTGTTCAGCTTATTGGCTCAGCTGAAGCCGCGAGTCCGCAATATTACCAGAGGAGCCAGTTGACGGAAGTAGGGTGGAATCGCATGGCTTCGTATGGTAAGAACATAATTAGAAAGTATCTTGAATGGAAACGTCTTGTATTGATGTAAACAGGGAGGAGAGGAGGCACTGTGGGTCACCTTGGAGACTGGAAAGGGCACCACAATACGCACAGGGGTTGTGTACAGACCCCATGTCAGGGAGAGGGAATGGACAAGGATATGACCATAGAAGGCATTCTTAGGATGGCAGAGAAAGGGGAGATACTGTTGATGGGAGATCTGAATATGCCAGATGTTAACTGGAGCACATTTGCTGTAGCCACATCCTGGAGCAGTGCCATTCTCGATGCCCTACAGGTGGCAGGCCTCCGACAGCTAGTTTTGGAACCCACTCATGAGGGAGCAATCTTAGACCTCGTACTCTCAAATGGGGGCAGTGAGAGGCTCTCAGATCTAGAAGTGGGTTGCCATCTGGGAACAAGTGACCATCAAACAGTGTGGTTCACGTTAAACTCAGCTACAGAGTCAAGCCATACAAAAGTGAGGGTACTGGACTTCAGGAGGGCTGATTTTGGCAAGGTGGAAGAGTGCATCAGAAAAGCACTAGCAAACAGGCTAGAAGGAGGGTGGAGCAACAATGGGGAATCATCAAAACTGCCATCACAGAGGCAACAAGCCTTTGTGGGAAGCAAATAAATCAAAATGAAAGAAAAAGCCACTATGGTTCTCAAAAGAGGTGGCTGGGAAAGTCAGGGAGAAAAAGATAGCATTCAGGAAGTATAAGGAAACACAGAAGGAGCAGGAGAGAGAGCTGTACCAGTTAAGGCAGAAGAAAGCAGGGAGGGAATTCAGAACAGCAAAGGCCCAAACTGAGGAAAAGATAGCCAACTTGGTGAAGAAGGGGGATAAAACCTTTTATAGGTACATCAGAGAGCGTAGAAAGACAAGGGGAGGGATAGTGAGGCTGAATAGAATGAATGGTGGGTGGGCAGAGGGGGACAGTAAAAAGGCAGGGATACTGAATGAATATTCCTGCTCAGTATTCACAAAAGAGGAGGGGGAAGTGCCTAATCCAATTAACAGAAGCACTCTTGATAGGGGGGTCGATCCCAGTCCTTTCACAGAAGAAAGGATTCTGCAAGAACTCCTAAAACTGAAGTGGACAAAGCAGTGGGGCCTGATGGAATTCACCCCAGAATTCTAAAAGAATTAAGGGTGGAACTAGTGAAACCACTGACTACTCCTTTTAACAGATCATGGGAGGATGGTGTGGTACCTGAGGACTGGAGGAAGGTGGATGTGATTCCCCTTCACAAAAATGGGAACAAGACAGAGGCAGGAAACTACAGACCTGTCAGTTTGACCTCTGTGGTAGGGGAAAGTGATAGAGTCACTTCTGAAGGAAAGAATTGTGGAGTACCTAGAGGCCAGTGGGGCACAGGACCCAAGGCAGCATGGGTTCACAGCGGGAAGGTCATGTCAGACAAATCTAATAGATTTCTTTGACTGGGTGACCAAAGTCATAGACCAGGGAGGGGCTGTGGACATGGCCTACCTAGACTTTAGAAAGGCATTTGGCACAGTCCCACACAAAAGATTAATAGTCAAATTAACCAGCCTGGGAGTGGGTCTCAGGGTGGTAGCCTGGGTAAAACATTGGCTGGACAACAGGACACAGAAGGTAATTGTAAATGGAGTCCACTCTGAAGAAAGAGGGGTTACTAATTGGGTACCGCAGGGTTCAGTACTGGGTCCAGTCCTTTTCAATGTCTTTATAAGTGACATTGCATAGGGAATGGAAGGAAAAGTATGCTTCTTTGCAGATGACACAAAGATCTGCAACAGGGTTGATACACAAGGAGGTGTGGAAAGGATGAGAAGGGACTTGGCAAGGTTAGAGGAATGGTCAGAAGTATGGCAGCTAGGATTCAATGCAAAGAAGTGCAAAATAATGCACCTAGGAAACAAGAACCCAGGGGAAGATTACACAATGGTGGGAAGTAGTAACAACAACAAAAAGGAAAGGGACCTGGGGGTAATCATATCAGATGACCTTAAGGTTAGCAAGCAATGTGAGAAGGCAGTAGGGAGGGCTGGGGGTATACTGGGATGCATAGGGAGAGGCATCACCAGCAGAAAACAGGAAGTTGTTATCCCTCTGTACAGACAGTTGGTGAGACCCCATCTGGAGTACTGTGTCCAGTTCTGGAGACCCTATCTCCGCAAGGACATAGACAGAATAGAGGCAGTCCAGAGGAGGGCAACTAAAATGGTGCAGGGTCTGCAAGACAAGCCGTACGAGGAGAGACTAAAGGAGCTTAATATGTATACCTTTGAGTAAAGGAGGGAGGGGGGACATGATAGAAACTTTTAAGTACCTCAGTGGAATCAACAAAGTCCAAGAGGGTAGCATCTTTCAGAAAAAGAGATGTGCAAGAACAAGGGGACAGAATTTAAAGATGGGGGGGCAGTTCAGGGGCAATGTGAGGAAGTATTTTTGTCACAGAGAGGGTAGTGGATGCATGGAACAGCCTTCCTGAGGAGGTTGTGGGGTCTAAAACTGTGGGAGAATTCAAGAATGCATGGGACAGACATAAGGCAGTTCTTGTGCGGGTAGGAAGAAATAGGCTGTTGGTTAACTAGGATCTGCGACCTATCCTGTAGGTAGGGAAATGGGCAGACTAGGTGGGCCAAGCGGTCCTTATCTGCCTTCAAAGTCTATGTTTCCATGATGCAGGTAAAGTGCATCTTGTGTTGTGGATGGCAAAATCGCGCTGGTTCCGAGCAGTTGTTGCTGATGGTCTGCATACCGTTTTGACAGCTCAGCTTGCAGTGCTGTCTGTGTTGCAGCAGAACCGTATGCAGCCCATATTCCTGCTCTACTGTCACCACGAAATGCAGATGGGGGCCAGGGAGCGCTCGTGACATCTGTTCTGTGCGGCTGTAAGCCACACATATTCAGCTCCCTGGCCTTTTCCCAGACCGGAGATACAGGGTAAAGGCACATGTTTACACATTAAGAGCTTGTGTCTGCGTGTCTCATGATGTGTTCCACGTTCTGAGTGCCAGTGTCTCTCATTTTCCACATTCTGAGTACTAATATCCGGAGAGGGTGGTGCAGTTGCAGAGAGGGTGCTCAGCCGAGGTGGGGGAGGGGGGCTCTTCATGGGCAAGATGGGTAATCCTGAGGGAGGGGTCCCGCTGCAAGGAGGGTTGTGGAGTGGTCTAGAGAAGGTCCTATTTTTTTTTTTTGTGGAGCTGAAAGGGTGTTTCAGCGGCAGGAGGAGTGGTGCTGGTCAGAAGACTGGTCCAGCAGCAAGCGGTGTTTTTGATTGGGGGTTGGAGCCAGGTCCATGTGCTGAAATGGTGGGTCCAGTGATAGGGATAGGGACGGAGGTGGGAGTCCAGCAGCAGTCTGGCCATACATCTCAACTGTTCCTCAAAATTGCTCTGTCCCTGATGGGAAAGGTGCTGCCATTCAGATTAGGTGATGTGAACTCTGACGAATTTAACTTGCTAAGTTTAACGGCAGGGGTGTTCAAATCAAAAGTTTTAGGACTTGCCCAGCCATGACTGTAGCTGAATTTTCACTTGCCCCTATTAATTACAATGCAATTAGCTCTCTTTTTATGCTTGACCTTCAAGGAAAGTACAGTTGCGTAAGAACTTACTGTAACAGTAGATCTTCGAGAGTATCTCTTGCAGCAAGTCATAACACATGGGAGTTCAGCCGCAGGCATCATTTCCTCCGGATGACTTCTCAGCAGTCGACCCTGGGACCTCCCCTAACACTACCATGTGGTGTCTGCATGGTAGGCATAAAAGGGGAAGGTCCCAGCTGCTCCTCAGTTCTTTTCCATCCCAGCGATGGAATGTGAAAACATTGCAAAGGCCTCTGATGGGAACCGAGGAGGGAAATCACAGTAGCTACTAGTGGAGTCGCAAAAGACAAGAGCAAGGAACCCTTCTGAAGTAACAGCAAGGGGGAAGGAGTGTGGGGCTGCATGACCTGCTGTAAGAGATACTCTCAAAGTTGTACTGTTACAGTAAGTTCTTTCGCAACTGAACTGTCTTCTTCGAGGCAATCTCTTGCAGCAGGTCATAACACATGGGAAGATTCCCAAGCAGTAATTATATGCAGCGGGAGGAGGAAGCAAAGCATGAAGGCCAAGGGCAGTAGGCCAAATAGGACAGCCTGTCCAAAATTTGTCTGCTCCTTAGAAGTGAAGTCTGGTACTGGAATGCCTGGTGAAGGCATGTACAATAGACCACATGATGGCTTTGCAGCCATCCAAGGCAGAAACACCCCGGAAACATACTGTAGAGGCAACCATGCCTCTGGCAGAATGTCGTAAGTAGCATAGCATGTATGCAACTGTGAAGTGCGGAGAAGGGAAATGCTTGATGTTCTAAGCACCAAGAGGATGAAGCATGGCTTCCCCTAGATTCTGATGCTCTGCAAAATGCAGTGGTAAGAGAGTGGTCTGATTTAAAGTAAATTCGGAAACAACATTTGGTAAGAACACCGGGTTAATGTGTAAAGACACCTAGTCGTTTAAGGTTAACATACTAGTGTAACTCCGAAACACGTCTGTCAGATGTAATGGCAACTAAAAACAGTTTTCCATGAAAGATAACGAAGGTCCCTGGTTTCAGCGTGCTCAAACAGACTTGTAGTCCATTTGTGAAGCACAATATTCAAATCCCAGACAGGGACTGGATCCCTGATAGGGGATGAAGGTGCAGAATGCCTCTCAAAAAGGCATGAAGCACTGGCCGCCAGGACGAAGGTGTTTTGTCCATGGGCAAATGAAATGCAGCAAGGGCCGAAAGGTGGACTTTTACAGTAGGAATATTGCAGGCCACCCTCAGATAAGGAGAGAACATAGGCTAAGGTGCATTGAGGGGAACACCCATAAGAATCGAAGTCCATGGAAGATGCCCAAATAGAGAAGCGTTTCCACTTCTGGAAATAGAAGGACCTAGTCGAAGGTTTCTGAGCTGCCCGGAGAACCATCGCCACCTTTGAGGATACCCTGAAGCATGAGAGGACTGTGTCCTCAGGAGCTAGGCATGCAGGTGGGGGAGTGCAGGCCCGGCTGTAACAATGAGCCTTGTGCGTGGGACTGAAAGGCCCAGCAAATTGGCAGAGGTATAGGCACAGGTTCCATGAGTTGTAAAAGACAAGGGAACCAAAACTATCCTGGCCAGAATGGCGCAATGAGAATCATTGACGTCATGTCCTGGACCAGTTTCAGGAGTACTCTCTGAATGAGTGGAAAGGTCAGAAAGGCATAAAGAAAGCTTCCTGTCCAGGAAAGAAATAATGCATCCCACCACACGGTTCTAGGATCTCGCATGAGAGAGCAATAAAGCGACGGTTTTGCATATTGCGGAGTGGCAAATGGGTCCAACTCCGGTCGGCCCCACAAGTGAAAGACGTCATTCGGAACGTCTGGTAAGATTTCCCACTCATAGACCTGGGCAGAGGAGCTGCTCGGGGCATCCGCCAGGGTGTTGGACACTTCCGGGATGTGTACTGCCAGAAGATGTATATTCCTCTGGATGGCCCAATACCACACCCTCATCGATTCTCTGCAGAGAGGGTAGGAATGTGTGCCACCCTGTTTATGTTGTGAACTACCGTAGACATGTCTGATTGCACTTGCAGGCAACCTGGAGGGAGGTGAGCCTTGAATGCCTGTGAGGCAAAGAGTACTGCCCACAGTTCCAATACACTGATATGGAGGCGGGCCTCCACCGACGTCCAAGATCCTTGTGATCAGACGTGCAGAGGTGAGCACCCAACCTGTCAAGGAAGCATCGGTCATCAGAATGAGACTCGGGATAGGCGCTCAAAGCAGCATGCCTCGCATGAGATTGCCCCATGTCTTCCACCATTGCAAGGCTCGAAGAGCCGGGGAAGACAGCAGGACCAGGGCATCGAAATCGTCCTGTGTTTGGTCCCATTGGACTCTGAGGGACCCCTGAATGACCCTCATATACAAACCAGCATTGGGGACAATCGGGATCGTGGCCGCCAAATGCCCCAGAAGGCAGAGACAGTCCCTTGCTGAGATCAATCTGCTGGATTCCAAGCTTGCGCATTAAAGCAAGCAGGACGTCCATCCGAGCCATGGGGAAAAATGCCTGGCCCATGTTGGAATGCAGCACGGCTCCCACATATTGGCGGTATCGAGTAGGGTCCATTTTTGACTTCAGATAGCAATCCCTACTTGGGTGAACAACTGTAGGGTACGAGAAAGTGTGTGAGACAACTGGTGTCTGGAGGACGCCTTCAGGGGCCAGTCGTCCAGGTAGGGAAAGACAGAGGCCCATCCTTTGGAAGGCCACTGCGACCATCACAAGGCATTTTGTAAAGACTCTCGGAGCCGAGGAAAGACCAAAAGGGAGGGCCCTGAACTGGTAATGACACTCCTGGAACAGGAAACGGAGAAACCGTCTGTGAGCCAGTCACATCATGATATGAAGGTATGCATCTTATCCAGAGAGCAGAGCCAATTGCCTTTGTTCGGCAAACGAAGAAGTGTCAGAGGGGACACCATGTGGAACTTTTGATAAATGATGGAGAGGTTGAGATACCTCAGATCCAAAATGGGGCATAAATCCCTCATCCATTTGGGGACCAGGAAAAAGTGGGAGTAAAATGCCCCACCCTTCTGAGGAAGGGAAACTGGTCGATAGCCTGTTCTGACAATTAGGCATTGGTTTCAGTCCGTAGGACACATGCCAGGTCTGGAGGGTAGCGAGAAACTCTGGCTAGTAAAGGAAGAGGTATCCCTGTGAACTCCAGTGTGTGTCCTGCCCCAGTTGCAGCAGCCAGCAGTCAGAGGAGATGGCCTGCTACCATAGCAGGTGCAGAGAAACCTCACCCCAGACTGCCGTGGGTAGGGTCTCCAGACCCATGACCGAAGGAAGGCCTTCAGGCAGAAGGCTGGCCCTGCGGGCGGCAGGGAATAATTGGTTTCTGAGTATGTTCAGGACCTGGCAACTGCAACTGAGATTCCCTCTCGTTGGCAGGTTGCCTTTGAGCAGAGGGATGGCACCTATGGGGTGGCCCCTCGAGGAGACCCTGAAGGCCATTTTGGCCTTTGGACGATAAAGGATCTCACCGATTTAAGGTACGACTGGAGTCCTGCAGATCAGTCAAGATGTCTGGGGTCAGTGGACCGAGCAGCTGAACTCCTTGAAAGGGAGCGTCCAGAATAGATTGCTGTATGTCCTGTAAAAAGTCTGACACCCTGAGTCAGGTGTGTCGTCTGAGGCAAACCCCAGCCGAGGAGATATGAGCTGTAGTATTAAACAGTATCATAAGTGGTCCTCAACAGGTAGCAGCGTATAGCTGCAGCAGTACATTAGTTTTACCGTCAGAACAACCTGGACAGAATCCGTTGTGAGGGGCAGGACCATTGCCTGGGAGTCCCTTACGATATCCTCCTGATATGTCAGGAGGTGCCATGTGTAATTAAGTATACATAGAGACAAGGTGACTGAGGAAAAAACCCTTTTCCCTTGACAGAAAATTTCTTGGATTCCAAATCCGGGGGCTGAGCACTTCTGTGTAGAGGCCTAGAAGCCCAATCATGTTGCGGCATTGATCACCCCCCGAGTCTGCCGGTTTTAGGCAGAGACATAAAATAGGGGTGATTTACCAGAGCCCAATAAATTTTATCAGCCTTACGTGGAGTGGAGGGAATCATGAAAGGTTGCAACCATACAGCCATGATAGCCTCTTCAAAGGTGTCCACCGAGGGGGGGTACGACCAGAGTGGGGCATTCTGGCACACCTAGGTACTGAGCCAATTGTTTCCTTGAAGCAGCTTGTGCAGTGTCGTAGAAGCCAAACGTTCTGTGGAGGTGGATCATTATGTCCAAAAACATTGGGTCATCTGGCGGAGAACAAGGGAGTTCAGGGGCAGTTTCACCTTAAACAGTGGAGGCGGCAGAGGAGAACAGAGGGGATTCCCCTTGGCCCATGCCTTCCACATCCTCCAGGTCAGCAGGATTCCAGTCCTGCAGGAAAGGGTCCACCATGTCCACATCCTGGGCATATAGGCCTGGGGGGGACAGAGGAAAAGCTGGCCATCCGGTAGGCCAAAGAAGGCTGAAAGGCAGCAGAGACCAGAATCCACCCCTCCCTAGGGGGGCTTGGGGTCTGAGTTAGGTCCAAGATGGTCTGTACCAGAGCCTAGACATCAAACATCGCCATCTGTCCAGTGGGCCATGGCTGACTGGAGAGAGTGTATTGGAACCACTGACCGAATAGAAGAAGGTAGTGGAACCATCATGTAACCGTCGATGAGGGGTGTTATATAGGACCCCAGGATTGGCTGTGAGGGCACCAGCAGTAAGCCCTGTGAGGCAAGGCCGGTCATCAATGATCATCATCAATGGCAGGATCATCGATGGGCCATATGGCAAGGTCGGCGACGGTAGAGTCATTGACAGTCTTGAAACCATCATCGATGGATGATGGCTAGACAGAAGGGGGAGGCAGCCATTTTAAGCTGTAAATGTGATTCCTGAAGTCGCCGTCAATGGAGGGGCTGTCAGTGGAGGTAAGAGAGGAGCCAGTAGTTGTCGACAGAGAAGAAGACGACAGAAAAGCGGCTACCATCTCAGGTACCCCTGAACGCATCATCGACAGAGGAGCCATCGATGGAGGCAAGAGAGAAGCCAGCGACGGTGTAGAAGACGACGTAACAGCTGCCCCCATCTTAGGTACTCCAGAACTTATCGGCGATGGAGGAGCTGTCGACGGAGGCAAGAGAGGAGGCAGCAGTCGTCAACTGTGTTGAAGAAGACGACATAACAGCAGCCCCATCTCAGACACTCCAGAACTCACCGTCGACGGAAGAGCTGTTGACAGTGGAAAGAGAGGAGCCCACAGTCGTCAAAGGTGTAGAAGACTACATAACAGGAGCCACCTCTCAGATACTTACCTTTTGTGGTATAAATTTTTTTTTTTTCCCCAGAGCGGTGAGACTCCGATGGAGCCATGGTGAACCGCTTCCAGAGGCACAATCCTGGGTGCCTTGTACAGGGCAAGGCCCTGAACAGAGTTTCTTTCTGGTCGACGACTGGTAAGCAGAGCTCCGAAGGAGGACTTGTTGCATGCAGGTCGCGGTTGCAAAGAACCAAGGAGTAGCTGGTACCTCCCCCTTTTATGCCGGCCAGGTAAACATCACATGGTAGTGTTAGGGGAGGTCCCAGGGTCGACTGCTGAGAAGTCATCCAGAGTCAATGACACCTGCAGCTGAATTCCCATGTGTTATAACCTGCTGCAAGAGATTGCCTCAGAGAAGATATTTACTTGACCCAGACAGGGCGCAATAGGATTTGCACACCTCTGGTTAAAGGTACATGTTTCCACAGTGTTAAGAGCTTGTATCTGCATGTCTCATGATGTGTTCCACATTCTGAGTGCCAGTGTCTCATTTTCCACATTCTGAGTATTAATATCCGGGAAGGGTGGTCCAGCTGCAGGAAGGGTGGTGGACTGTAGGAAGACTTGTCCAGCAGCAGGCAGTGTTTTTGACTGGGGGTTAGAGCCAGGTCCATCTGCTGAAATGGTGGGTCAAGTGACGGGGGTGTGGTAGTGGTGGGGAGTCTGGCAGCAGGGAGTTTGTGGCCATACATCTCGACCGTTCCTCAGAATTGCTCTGTCCCTGATGGGAAGGGTACTGCCATTCAGATTAGGTGCTGTGAACTCTGGCGAATTTATCGTGCTAAGGTTAAAGGCACATGTTTCCACAGTGTTAAGAGCTTGTGTCTGCATGTCTCATGACGTGTTCCACGTTCTGAGTGCCAGTGTCTCTCATTTTCCACATTCTGAGTATTAATATCCAGGCAGGGTGGTGCAGCTGCAGAGAGGGTGCTCAGCTGAGTTTGGGGGGGGCTGTTCTATGGGCAGGGTGGGTGGTCCTGAGGGAGGTGCTCATAATTTTGTGGAGGCTGGAAGGGTGTTTCAGCTGCAGGAAAGGTGATGACTGGAAGACTGGTCAAGCATCTGCCTATTTTCAAAGCGCTGAGCTGCATCGGTGGCTGGAGGAGTGAGCCACATCTGTGGCAGGAGGGTCTGGTGGCCGTTGCCGCATCGGGAGGTACGGTGGCTGTAGCCGCAGTCAGAGGGCCGCATCGGTGGCTTGAGGGAGCAGGCCAGTCGGGAGGCAGGGCACACAAGCACATCCAACTTGAACTGGCAGCTGGACTATAAAAGCCTGAGGCCCATACCGCCGATCACATCATCTGCCTATTTTCAAAGTGCTAAGCCGCATCAGCAGCTGGAGGAGTGAACCACATCTGCGGCAGGAGGGTCCAGCGGCCGTTGCCGCATCGGGAGTTTCGGCTGGAGGAGCAAGCCACATGCAGGAGTGTCTGGCGAGCGTTGCCACATCAGGAGATTTGGCGTCAATAGTCTCAGTCAGAGGGTGGTATCGGCAGCTTGAGGGAGCAGGCCAGTCGGGAGGTTGGGCACACAAACGCGCCAAACTTGAACTGGCGGCTGGGCTATAAAAGCTTGAGGCCCAGACCGCCAGTCACATCATCTGCCTATATTTTCTCCCACCCCCACACCGCCACCCTTATTAAATGGGCTAGCAGTACCAATCACAAGTGAACAGGGGACAGAGGAAACCATAGGGAGTGGCCACAAGTGATCCTTGGGACAGGGGCCTCGTTGGGCTGAAGGGACACACAGAGCAGATTCTTTCTTTGTTCAAGATACCTGTAATTGGCTAGATGGAATCTGCACACAAGCTCCACCATGACTTGCTGAATGCTCAGAGGGCTGAGCTGGGATAGGCCACCTACTGGAAGGGAGCAGTAAGAGGCTGAGCCCAAGGAGGAAACTGTTCTTAAAGGGACACTGTCAACCTGTTTTTCATCATTTTATTTCTTGTTAAAAACCTACATTTCATGATTGCTTACGTTCTCTGAAATTCATTGATGTTGCTGTTTGTTTTGTCTGTTTCCTTGTTTAGTAGAAATGCATGGTAATGTATATTTATAAACCATCTTGTTTTGTTTACAATCCTAGATCTCTTCTTACTGCATACTTCCTGAGCATTAGAAACACATCCAATCAGTGTAGTCACTCATGAGGCAGTAGCCTTCTAAACTCCCACTGCATCATTAGTCCAGAAAAGATGCAGTTGGAGCTGATCAAAGAATGTAAACAAACCTGTGTTTGTGTGGCAATACCAGTATGGTGGACAGTTTGTTTTTCACTTTTTTAATTGAAAAAGGGTCAGAATCAAACTACCAGCTACATTAGCAATCTTTACAGAATGTTGACAATCATAAAATGTGTTTTTAAAACTATGGACACTTTGAGACCTAAGGAGGGTTGACAGTATCCTTTTAAAGGGGCTGTTGATCAAGTCAACGAAAACTGGAACTAGGCATTACACAGGCAAGCGCTATAGGGCATAAATACTGGTCAAGTGACTTTAACTGACTTAAATTGACACTCTCTCGTTAAGGGGGCTGCTCTCTAGTACTGTGATAAAACCTGCATGTTTTTGTAAAAATGGTGTAATTATGAGGGGGTAACAGAACGGGCTGAGTTTATAGACTTGAAAATGAAGAAAAGCAGGATACAGTACATGATGAGACTGTGACACATTAGATAAAGTTTATATAATGGAGATAAAAGCGGGGATTATTAGTCCTGTGCATTTATCACCCATGCTGCTTGGGATTTAACTGGTCAATGATTTCATTGCATTATGTGCTAATTTTCTAAAATCTTATTTCCAGGCATACCCTAATTAACTTTTCATCCTACTTACTATTACTACGGATCCCTGTCCCATTTCCTCCAGATAGCCTCTGATTTGAGCTTTACTTGGGTGAAAATGCAGTCTTTGGGAGTTATTGCTTCACTTATTTCTGCAGCCCCTGTACTGTTGGTAGACCAGGTTCCCCTCCACTCTGTGGCTCCCTCCCCTCGGGTGGGATTCTCCCATCTTCCTGCCTATGGGTCCCACTGGGTGCGGACTGACTACATCGACAGCATACTTATTTCAGTACATGGCCTTACACATCACGGACACTGTTACTCTTCCTTAGCTGTAATCTACCTGGAAGAAAGAGCCTTCTAACCTATCTGACTAAACTAATTAGGTATCTGGTGAAACTGAAATTAGCATTATGTGGTGATATTGAACCCAACCCTGGTCCTACCCCTCCCAACTATATATTAAGCTCCCCAACTAATACTTGTTGGTCTGCTGTCAAGGATCTCAGACTAGTGCACTTGAACGTCAACAGTCTGAGGCATAAGATGCAGGACCTCTAGGCTTGGGCTACCTTTTACAAACCAGACGTGATTGCTGTGTCTGAGATGTGGCTCAAGTCTCAGGTGCTGCTGCATGAAATAGACCTACTGGGCTTTAACATATTCAGAAAGGACAGAACTGGGGGAAAAAGGGGGGTCCTTATCTATGTTGGCTCCAGATTCAATGCCTCCCTGGTAGATATCCCCCTATTGAACAACTCTGTGAGTGAATTTGTAATAGTTAAATTATTACTTGGTGACACAATGCCACTATACATGGGTTGCATTTGCTTACCCCCACCAACAGCGGCCTTCTCCCTAGCATCCCTTACCCAGGCCCTATCTGAACACACACCTGGGGAAATGATCATAATGGGTGATTTTAATCAAAATTTGGTTTCAAAATGCAGTGATGGACTTCAGGACCTAGTTCTCGATGTCCGCCTTACACAAGTAATCAACTTGCCCACCAGGCACAATACCAAATCCGGCAATCACACTTTGTTAGACTGTGCACTAGTCACTAACCCAGAGAGAATACTAGCTGCCAGAATTTTATCAGATTCACTGAGTGACCACTCGCCCGTCTTTTGTATATGGTCCGATAAGTGCCCCAAATTACCCCCAGGGTCTTCGTGGTGAGGGACTATTCCAGTTTCATCCCTGACAAGTTCTGCTCAACCCTGTCGTCAGCCAGCTGGGACCTGATACTAACACTCCCTAGGTGAGGCTCTAGATTACTTCTCTAATGTCTTCATATCTGTAGTTAACTATCATGCTCCTTGCAGGAAACTTAGAGTGATGAACAAATGCCACAAAAGGTTCAGTGCTGACCAAAAAAGGCTCATGATACTTAGAGATAAGGCCTGGGGGCTTTTCAAGGCATCACACCTCCGGTCTGACTGGGAGAAATACAGGGATCTTGGGAACAAGTGTAGGAAAGGTGTCAACGCAGCAAAAAGCCAGTATCTACATGGTCTCCAGAATCACAATCTACGAGACCCCAAGAAATTCTGGAGTCGCATCAATACATTACTGAAAGGTGGTGCAAGTACTCAAGATGGAGTGGTTCTGGTCAATGGCCAACTGTCAGATGACCCTTCGGATGACCCTTCCATATTAGCTGAGGCTTTCAATGCCTTCTTTACCAGCCTAGACAAATATAAACCCAAAGCTCCAGCTCCCCGTCCCCCTACACAGAACACCACAACAGATGACCCTCTCCGCCCCCAATTTCATCTTAAGCTGGTCAGGACATCGGAAGTGCTGTCCCTAGTGAGGCATATAAAACCTGACTTATCCCCTGGCTTTGACCAACTTGGAACCACAACTGCTTAGAGCTGCTGCCCCAGCAGTTGCTCTACCTGGTACTATTCTAATCAACAGGTCCTTCGTGGAAGGGTGTGTCCCTAGTAAGTGGAAGGTGACCATGGTAGTCCCAGTCCACACAATGGGGTCACGTGAAAATACAGATAACTACAGGCCAATCTACATTATATGCTCTCTGGAAAAGGTGTAAGAGAGGTTGGTTTACAACCAACTGCAGGATTACCTTAAGCGACACTGCCTTCTGGCTAATAATCAGCATGGCTTTAGAAAGTGCCATGGCACTGACACGGCCTTGATTAAGTTTACAACTGAACCCTGAGTGACATGGATAATGAGTCCCTGACTGGGGCCTTATTCATCGATTTGACAAAGGCATTTGACCTGGTCAGTCATGGGCTGCTCCTTAGCAAGCTGCAACTCCTAGGTCTTGACTCGCTCTCACACACCTGATTCACAAGCTATCTGGTGAACAGAATGCAGAAGGTAAAGTGGAGAGAGGTGCACTCAGGCCTCCGACCAGTAACTGATGGTGTACCCCAGAGCCCTATTTTAGGCACACTATTATTCACCCTCTTCATTAAGGACATTGGTCAAAACTGTGGCACAGGGAACATAATTTTGTATGCAGATGATGTGGTATACTGGAGTGACCCCCAACCTAGTGCCATTGCTGCAAGCTTAGCTGCCTGTCTTAACTCCCTGGAAAACTGGCTTGCATCTGATTCACTAGTTCTGAATGACAAAAAGACCAAGCCTGTCCTTTTTGGTACCAGTCATCTGTGCAAGCATAGGCAACACCTGCTGCCACTCTACACTGCATTGGGTTCGCAGATAGAAGTCATCGACAAGGTTAAATACCTTAGTGTCTATTTAGACCAAGAAATGTCCTTTAAGCCACATGTAGAGAATGTCACCAAGACCATAAACTGGAAACTTGGCTTCTCTACAGGCTCGTTAATTCCCTGACTGATGACTCCAGGATTGCTGTAGCAAACAGCACCCTACTCCCAACCCTACGTTATGGTGCACCAGTTCTACACTTTCTTAGGAATAGTTAAAAATGCAACTTAACGGTTCTATATAACAAGATTACTCATTTTGCAACTCGCTGTCCTCCTTGGAGACACCACTGTGACATCCTCGCTGACTTAAATTGGCCATTGCTGGAATTCAGGCTCTCCTATCCCCTACTCTGTCTCACCTACGAACTCTCCAATATCTGCCCCCCCCCCCAACCTGGTAGGCCTGCAAAACCTTAAGGTTTCCTGACTAAACCTTCGCTCCTCAAGTAGCAATCTACTTGAAATTCTGTGGATACGCACCAGCTTAGGTAAAAGATCCTTCAGTTACTTGACATCCAACAGATCTCCAGGTAGAAGGTCACCTGGAGGCCAGTGACCATCACATGGTATGGTTCAATTTGGCCACTACAACTAAATCATCCCATTCCAAGGCAAAAATATGGGACTTCAGAAGAGCTGACTTTGATAAGATGGCGAACAGAGTTAAGCTAGTCCTGGCAAAAAGAAATACAGGTGAGGGGGTACAGGCAAAGTGGGCAAGCATTAAAGATGCAATACTTGAAGCAATGTCCCATTGTGTTAGAGAGAAAAGGAAGTGCAAAAGAAGAAGGAAACCACTTTGGTTCTCAAAAACAATAGCAGAAAAGGTCAGAGCCAAAATGCTGACCCTCAGGAAATATAAGGGTACACAGCGGGCTGAAGATAGGGAGGCATACCAAACTTCCCTAAGGGAAGCAGGGAAGGCAGTAAGGCAGGCAAAGGCCCAAACCGAGAAAACACTAGCACAGGCAGTAAAAGAAGGTGACAAGACTTTCTATAAATACATTAGTGAAAGGAGAAAGTCCAGAGGGGGTATTGCTAAGATCAAAGGAGGTAAGGGGGCGTGTGGGGAGGAGGAGGAGGAGGACCATGTAAAAGCATCTGTCCTAAATAGATACTTCTACTCAGTATTTACTGAAGAGAAGGTAGGGCAGGGCCCACAGCTCAGCACCATGGACACAGGGGGGGAGGGAAGTGAGCATAAGTCCCATCACAAAAGAAAGGGTCCTACAAGAGCTCGATAAGCTCAGGGTGGACAAGGCAATGGGATCTGATGGCATACATCCCAGGGTACTAGAGGAGCTAAGGGTGGAACTCGCAGAGCCATTATCAGAACTGTTTAGTGAGTCTCCGAGCACAGGAGAGGTCCCAGAAGACTGGAGAAGGGTGCATGTGATCCTGCTCGACAAGAGTGGTAGCAGGGAGGAGGTAGGGAACTACAGACCAGTCGGTCTTACTAAGTAGTGGGCAAGATTATGGAGGCACTCCATAAGGAAAGGATAGTGCAACACCTGGAATCCATAGGAGCACAGGATCCAAGACAGCACTGGTTTACAAAAGGAAGGTCCTGTCAAACTAATCTCATAGATTTCTTTGACTGGGTAACCAGAGTGGTGGACCAAGGGGGAGCAGTTGATGTCGCCTATCTTGACTTCAGCAAAGCTTTCGATACTGTTCCACATAGAAGATTGATTAATAAGGTGGGTAGGCTCGGGGTGGTTCAGAAGTTGGTCAGCTGGGTGGCAAACTGGTTGACGGGCAGAAAACGGAGAGTGGTGGTAAATGGTATACAGTCAGAAGAGATGCAAGTCACAAGTGAGCTACCTCAGGAATAGTCCTGGGACCAGTCCTCTTCAATATCTTCATCAGTGACATTGCAGATGGACTGGAGGGTAAGGTTTGTCTGTTACAGATGACACCAAGATCTGCAACAGAGTAGATGATCCAGATGGGGTGGGCAGAATGAGGAGAGATCTGGATAAACTAGCAAAATGGTCAGAAGAGTGGCAACTGGGGTTTAATGCAAAGAAGTGCAAGACCATACACATAGGGAAGAGAAACCCTGAAGCCACCTATAGGCTGGGAGGGGAGTTGCTGACAGTCACAAGAGAGGAAAGAGACTTGGGCATCATCATCACCGATGACCTGAAATCATCCAAGCAGACCACTAAAGCAGTAGGTAAGGCTAGGGGGATGATAGGGTGTATTAGTAGTAGCACAAGTCAGAAGAGGGAGGTAATAATCCCTCTTTACAAAACACTGGTTAGGGGCTCCATCTGGAGTACCGCGTGCAGTACTGGAGGCCACTCCTTCACAAGGATATTAACCAAATTGAGGCAGTCCAGAGAAGGGCAACCAAAATGGTGCAGGGACTGCATCAGCAAACATATGAGGACAGATTAATGGAGCTCAATATGTATATCCTAGAGCAAAGGAGGGAGAGAGGTGATATATCTTTATGTATTTCACTTCTTTATTTCAAATTCTAGGATTACAAGTTTACGTTTGAGCCCAGGGCTCTTTTACAAAGGTTCCACATGAAAACACTGATATCACATAAAAAAAAAAAAAAATTTGTTTCACATAATTGGTTACAAGGACACATGTAGCATGGAACAGACAGGGTGCGGGTAGGAAAAAAAGGAGGGGGTGGTAGGATGATGGGAGGGGCAGTAACAGGCGGTCAAGGAGGAGGGAGGAGAGGAGAGGGTAGGGGAGGAATATGGATGGGGGGAAAGGGTGGGTGAGAGGCAGCCAGACTGGTGGCATTGTCAGATTCAGAAGTGCAGGAGGGGCAGAGGCCTACTAGGGCAGGTGCGATGGGCAAGGAGCTCGGTAGGGGAGAGCAGTGGAGGAGTGGTGTTGCATGGTCATCCATGGCAGTCGCAGGTGCTGGAAGTGACAAGGGTGTTACAGAGCCTGGATTTGAAAGCCCCTAGCTCGGTGGTAGTGATAGTATCATAGGCAAGACCATTAAACCAAGTGGGGGCCCTGTAGGTGAAAGATCACTGGCCATGGGCTGTGCAGCAGCGGGGGATGCGAAACAGTTGTGGCTTTGATCCCCTGGTGATTCTGGAGCTGGTTTTTGTTTGAAGAAGTGAACAGACTCCGGGAGGGGCAATTCCAACTGGATATTCTTTGCAACCATACAGGTTTGGTACTGGATTCTATTTTCAAGTTGAAGCCAGTTTGCTTGTGAGTAGAGGTCACAGGTGTGTGTGAGAGACACTTGGCCCCAGTGTTGAGTTGACAGGCCTCGTTAAGGGTGGTGGTTATCCTTCTGAGTGTCAAAGTAGGTGGCAGTGCCATAGATGACAAGACCATAGTCAAACTGGGAGATGATGGAGCTTTGAACAGCAGCAGTAAGGGCCTCTTTAGTCAGGTGCCATCATAGCTGGTAGAGTAAACCCAGTCTGGTGTTCACTGTTTTTGCGACATTGGTTATGTGGGTTCCGAAGGACAGGTGAGGGTCTAAGGTGATTCCTAGGTATTTGAAGGAGTCAACCTGCTCCAGGGAGTTGCTAAGACAGGTATATAAGGTGAGTTGGAGATGTTTGTGCCTGTTTTGGTGGCTGGTGAAAATCATGATCTTGGTTTTTTTCTGGTTAAGGATTAACTTATGTTCTTTGAACCAGTTTTCAACTGAGGTGAAACCATGTTGAAGGGTTTGTTGCAGGTGGCTTGGGTCATGATGGGAGGCAAGAATCACAGCGTCATCTGCATAGAGTATAACTTGCTGAGGGGTGGAGTTGGGGAGAGAGTTGAGGAACAGGCTGAAAAGCAATGGGCCCAGGATGGAGCCTTGGGGGACACCAGAGTGTACCTCTTTAGTGTCTAAGAGCACGTCCACTATTTTTACACATTGGATCCTGTTGTCAAGATAGTCAAGATAGCTATTGAACCATGCCGCCGATTCTGCAGAGAGGCCAATGTTCAGTAGCTGATGAAGCAGGAGGCGATGGTGGACAGTGTCAAAAGCCTTGATCGAAACATTCAAACACCTTAAGGGTATTAACAAGGTGAAAGGGTCTAACATGTTTCAATATAAGAAAAATATCAGGACAAGAGGACACAGCATGAGATTAGAGGGAGGCCGATTAAGGGGTAATGTGAGGGAAGTTCTTTTTCACAGAAAGGGTGGTGGATGCATGGAACGGCCTACCTCAGGAAGTGGTGGATATGAAATACAGTGCAGGGCTTCAAACAGGCATGGGATAGGCATACGGAAGCAATACAGATGAGTATGAATAGATAGGCCATTGACAGAGCAAAGACTGATGGCACATTTATAAGGCAGAAGAAGAAATGAGCAGACTGGGTGAGCCTTGTGGTCCTTATTTGCCGTCAACTTCTGTGTGTCTAAATTTCTACTACTGGTGCTCGCTGCCAGAGAATCTGACCAGTAGCACAACATTAGATGGGTTCAAGGCTGGTCTAAAGTTGTACATGCTGGAACACTGCCACTGCAGCTACTACCGTTGAACCACTACCCTTGCCCCTCGAGGTATGATACTGTGTACTGGTTCCTATTCTGACTGAACTATTATGGTTATAGAGTAATACAAGACCCTCTGAAAATCATGAGCCAGACTATTTATTTGTACGTCTTTTCGTCTACACCATACCCTATCCACTGATCAATGTCATTGATTACTATATGATTTTCCTTTTGTGACTAATTAATACTATGATTATGCTGTAACTATGTATCCATCTCCGATATGTTCCTCTATTTTTGATTGTGCAAACTGTTGTACAATATATGCTGTATGTAACTAATTCTGGCTCGCCCCTGAAAAAGGGACCTCTGGTCTCTGTGGGTTTACCCAGTTACCAAAATGCTATAAATAAATAAATAAATAAGCAGCAGGCAGTGTTTTTTGACTGGGGGTTGGTGCCAGGTCCATGTGCTGAAATGGTGGGTTCAGCGACAGAGATGGGGGGGAGTCCATCAGCAGGGAGCGGCTGGCCATACATCTCAACTGTTCCTCAGAATTGCTTTGTCCCCGATTGGAAAGGTGCTGCCATTCAGATTAGGTGCTGTGAACCCCGGCAAATTTAACTTGCTCAGGTTAAAGGCACATGTTTACACATTAAGAGTTTGTGTCTGCATGTCTCATGATGTGTTCCACCTTCTGAGTGCCAGCGTCTCTCACTTTCCACATTCTGAGTATTAATATCTGGGAAGGGCGCTGCAGCTGCAGAGAGGGTGCTCATCTGGGTTTGGTGGAGAGGCTGTTCCATGGGCAGGATGGGTGGTACTTAAGGAGGGGTCCAGTTGCAAGGAGGGTGGGGGCTGTGGCATGGCTTAGAGAGGGTGTTCATATCTTTGTGGAGGCAGGTCTGGTGTCTGGAAGGGTAGTCCAGCTACGGGAAGAGTGGTGGTGGTCAGTAGACTGGTCCAGCAGCAGGCAGTGTTTTTGACTGGGGGTCGGAGCCAGGTCCATGTGCTGAAATTGTGGGTCCAGTGACAGGGATGGAGGGAGGGGGAAGTGGCCGGCCATATATCTCCACTGTTCCTCAGAATTGATTTGTCCTTGATAGGAAAGGTGCTGCCATTCAGAGTAAGTGCTGTGAACTCGCTCATAAAGCAGAACTCCATAATACATTAAGGTCAAATTCAACTTGCTCAGGTAAAGGCACATGTTTCCAGTGTTAGAATGTGTGACACACAAGCTCTTAAGTGCCAGTGTTTCAAATTTTCCACATTCTGAGTGTTATTTTCCAACCTTTTTGTTTACACAGGGTTGAGAGTGTGTGGGGTCTGTGGGTAGGAAGAGTGATCTGGGAAGGGTGGTGCAGCTGCAGAGAGGGTGCTCAGCTGTGGGGGGGGTGGCTGTTCAGTGGGCAGGATCAGTGGTCCTATGGGAGTGGTCCAGCTGCAAGGAAGGTGGGGTCTTTGGGTCTTGAGAGGGTGCTTATTTTTTGTGGAGTTTGGTCCGGTGGCTAGAAGGGTGGGCCAGCTGCAGGAAGGGTGGTGGTGGTCAGAAGACTGGTCCAGCAGCAGGCAGTGTTTTTAACTGGGACTTGGTGCCAGGTCTGTGTGTTGAAATGGTGGGTCCAGTGACAGGGATGGGGGGTGGGAGTCCGCTTGCAGGGAGTGGTTGACCATACATCTCAGCTGTCCCTTAGAAGTGTTCTGTCCCTGATGGGAAAGATGCTGCCATTCAGATTGAGTGTTGTGAATGCAGGCATTAAGCAGAACTGCACAACACTCTAAGACCAAATTTAACTTTCTCAGGTAAAGGCACATGCTTCCACAGTGAGTGTGTGTCTGCAAGTCTCGTGATGTGACACACATCCTGAGTGCCAGTGTCTCTGATTTTCCACATTCTGAGTGTTACTATCTATCATTTTAGTTACACAAGGTGGAGAGCTATGGGGTCCATGGACAGAAAGGGTGATCTGGGAAGGGTGGTCCAGCTGCACAGAGGATGCTCAACTGTGAGGGGGGGTTCTGTTCATTGGGTAGAATGAGAAGTCCTGAGGGAGTGGTCCAGCTGCAATGAGGATTGGGGCTGTGGTGTGGTCTAGAGTGGGTGCTTATTTTTGTGGAGGCTGGTCCAGTGGCTGGTAGGGTGTTCCAGCTGCAGGAAGAGTAGTGATGGTTGGAAGACTGATCCAGCAGCAGGCAGTGTTTTTGACTGGCTGTATGAGCCAGGTCCATGTGCTGAAATGGTGGGTCCAGTGATAGGGATGGATGTCTACTGGTGAGAGGAGTATTTCTCCTGGGCATGGGCATGGAAGAGTGTTACAACAGCTGTATGGGTAGGTAGCTGTATATGAGTGTCTGGTCATGTTGATAGAAGGCCAGATCTTCACTGGGAGCTTTGTCTGCCTCTGTGTGGAGGGTGGACCAGGGTATTGAAAGTTGATCTAGCAACAGGTACAGTGGTCATCGGGTTAGAAGATGCCGGTTTGAGGGGGGGCAGGGACTGAGGTTTGGTTCAGCTGCAAGGAGATTGTTCAGTTGGGGAGTGGAGGCTGGTTCTTGGGTGGCTGAATTGATGTGCAGCTGCAGAATAGGTGGTAAACCTGACTCTAGACGCAGTCCTAACCCCCTGACAAAAATCTTGAATATGTCGCTATGCCTTGATCAGTTCCCTTCCCAGTGTAAATGGGCGGTGGTCACCCCCATCCACAAGAGAGGTGACTCAGCCTCCCATAACTACAGGCCTGTCTCCATTCTGAACCCCCACTCAAAAGCGCTCGAAAAAGTCATCACTGACCAACTCACTTGACTTCCTGGAATCACATAACCTCCTCTGCCGGCAACAGCACAGATTCAAGAAGGGCCACAGCAGCACCACTGCCCTCCTGGAGTACATCTCATACATCCATGACACCCTCGACCAAGGGGCCTTGGTTGGGTCTGTGTACATAGACCTCTCCAAGACCTATGATACAGTCAATCATTCCCTATTATTAGACACTCTCCACTGGCCTGTCCCAGGAGGTCACTGCCTGGTTCACCTACTACCTGCAGGGAAGATCCCAGCAAGTGGAGATAAATGGCACCCTATCCACTAGTCTGCAGGTTCACTCTGGGGTACCCCAGGGTTCCATTCTTGGCCCACTACTATTTATCCTGTACCTGAACTCTCTTCCCTTGGCCTGCACCAGATGTCTCCTCCCCTATGCAGATGATGCAGTGATTTTCAGTTGCCACCCTGACCCCACCCTGCTTCAACAGGACCTGCAGCTCTCCTTCAAGGAGGCTGAATCCTGGTTTTCAACCCGTAAATTTATTATCAGTTATAAAAAGACAAAGGTAATGCTATTCTCCCATCACTAAAATAATGAGTACAAGTCCTCCACCCTCTCCATCCTCAGTTCTCATGGCACCCCCTGGAATTTGTTCCCCATTTTAAATACCTTGGTATCGTCCTCGATCCTGCCATCTCCTTCCATGAACACATTACCGCTACCTGTTCTGCAGTTAATGCCAGAATTGGCCTCCTCTACAGAATTAGGTCCTGCCTCCCCCCCTGCTGCTCTTAGACTGGCTATCTCCAGCTCTATTCTATCTCTGGTAGACTATGGTATAATCATCTACGGGTTTGCCTCAAACTTTGCCCTAAGAAAAATTAAACTTGCCTTAAACAAAGTCTGCCACCTGGCCACTGGCTGTGACTGGTTGACACATACCTGCGGTCTCTTATCAATGCTCAGCCTGGCTAAATTTCCAAGGGCATCTCTACTATCGGACTTGCCTGCTAGCAAAAAAAATCTCTATGGGCCACTCACCCCCTGGTTGTAACCTTTTCCTCCTCCCTCCAGGGCAGTGCAGGTGGGCGACCAGACATACCAACAAAACTGCTTTCCAAGTCCCCTTCTATAGAACCACCACTGGTCAAAGGTTCTTCAAATATAGGGCCCCTTTATGGATGAACTCTATCCCCGGTTCCCTGCTATCCATACCCAGGTTGGGCCCTTTTTAAAAAAAGAACTGTGGGACCACATCCTGGTTTCATCAAACTGTGACTGCCCGTAACACTGTCATAATCCTCCAACTTTTCCTGTCCTGCACCCTGCACCTTAGCCCCATGACAACACCCATTCGGTGACTTTCTGGTCTCTACTATATTGTCAGCTCTCCTTTGGTCCACTTCCTGGGCTGGTTTCTCACTTTCTCCTCCATAGGTCTGTCGCTCCTGTCTCCAATATTTATTTTTTCTCCTCTGACTTATTTCAACAATTTTGGCTACTCCCATGTCAAATGACAATGCTTATTGTGTTGCATCATTATTAGATAACCCCCTATTGTATAATTTTCTCTCTGTATATAATTACTGTCATTGTTCATGACATCTGTAATACTTGCCTGCCACACTTTGTACTGACATGGAACCTTTGAAAAAGAGTCCCTGACTCAAAGGGTTGTAATTCCTAGACTTCAATAAATAAATAAGTAAATTGTGGATGATGGATAGGTCTTTTTTTTTATTTTATTTTTTTTAGACATTTTTCAGTTACAACCTGTCAACCATATAAAAACTTTACACGTTTTCCACATTGACTTGAGTTCTGTCAGCTACTATTAGAATACAATAAATTATAAGAAAACAAACACAATATCATGTCAGCAACAGAGACATTGGACTGTTTATCTGAGGTAGGTATCTTTAACAATACACAGAATAGTAGTACATAAGGAGGAGCATAACAAGCAGGAGGATAGAGGTGGTGATGCCACTGTGCAGATTACTGATGAGGCCTCAGCTGGAGTACTGTGTTCAGTTCTGGAGACCACATCTCTGGAAGGATATTGACAAAATAGGTAGTCCAGAGAAAGGCATCAATGTTGGGACATTGACTGCACTAGTTGCTGTAAGAGGAAGGACTTAAGGACCTTAATATCTATTCACTGGAGGAAAGAAGGGAGAGGGGAGATCTGATAGACTTTCAAGTACCTTAGGGAATAAACTGGATATAGGTGGAAAGCATATTTCAGAGAAAACTCTGGACAAGAACAGGGGGGCATGATATGAGGATGGAGGATGAAGGGTGAAAGGCTCAGGAGTAATGTTAAGAAGTACTTTTTCACTGAAAGGGTGGTGGAGCCATGAAACAGCCTTCCAGCAGAAGTGGTGGGGGGCGAATACAATACGGAGGTTCAAGAGTACATGGGATAGACATATGGGTTCCTGGAGGTGTGCAGAGCAGGAGAGCCGCAAATCAAATAGGCTCTGGGGCTGCAGCAGTGAGTAAGGAAATGGGCAAACTAGGTGGGCTGTATGGTCCTTATCTTCCGATGGATTCTGTGTTTCTAATAGAATTTTCATCCCAATATAGAATAGGAGTATCCCATGTAAAAACAATTTCCAATACGTCTGTTACATAACCATGTAATATTCTAAAAGTAGAACTTCTGTGCCTTCCAGAACAGGAAAACAGTGTGTTTACAAGTGAAAATAGAAAAGCTAAGGAAAAATAGAGAGACAGTGCGAGTAAGTCAGAGAGACCTAACTAAGAGATGGGTCTTGTTGACAGCATTACACATAGCACAACACAGTCAAAGCATTGCATGTCACAATGCATTGACAGAATGCTGTACAGGTGATGTACATGCTTCTGAAATCGCATATGATCCCCCCAAAAAAAAAAATCTCCAGGACCAGTTCCCTATCATAGTTCAGTGTGCTTTTCCATGCCTAAAATTTAAATAAATATATTGTGAAAGTTCACAATACCTTGCTCATTCTCTAGAGCAAGATTTGCTCATATGGCACTTGTATTGTTATATGAAAATTAAATTGTCCAGTACTGGATAAAACTGCACTGGTGTCTCTTTGTGCGACACTATTCTATGTTTCTAGTGTATGGTAGCTCGAGGACCTTGACATGTTTATGCTAGTGAAATAGAGGCTGTGTGGGACATAATCTCAAATCTTCCACATACTGAAAGGATTGACAGGTTTGAACAGATTGATTTGGAGTTGTCCAAGAGGACACTTGCTAAGCCAAAGATGGTAATGTTAGGAGGCACTAATTACTCCAGAAGGTGGTGAACCTATTACTCCATCTACCAGCAGGGAGACAGTGGATGTAAAGACTGATATAGCCTTTAAGGTAATCCTGGTTAAAATTTTGCTTGCCAAAGTTTGTGAAAACTATCCGAATATACCAGATAATGAATCTCACAGTCCCCACTTATATACTGTGTGACCCTGAGCAAGTCACTTAACTTCATTGTGCTCCCAGGTCACACCTGGAAACAAGCTTCAGGTTATTGTGCCTTTCCTAGTTAAACAATTTCCCTTTTCCCCACTATATGAATTAAAGGATTGTTCATGCACAGAAATATTTAGGAAAACCAAAAAAAAACACTTTTTATATTGAAATTGCAAGCATCCTCAAGTACAAGAATGTGCTTTCAAAGTAACGGATCACAGGCACAGCAGTACTTTAAAAGATACAAGTTGCTTTTCGTGTGACTTAGCAATTCTGCCATTCATATCATCTAGTGTATTACAATGGTGTTTACAAAAAGGTTGTGAGTTTAGTGTTTTGTTTGTTACAGTTTTTAACATTTTTGTATGTGTACAGTCTAGTAGCAGCCTTTGTGTTTGTGTAATAAATTTTAACTTGCCAATCGAATTAAAGGGTATACTGGGTAGTATAGTATGTGGAGATTTTAAAGAAATTAGTACTCGTCTGTCTTTCTCTTCTGAAACGAATGGTGGTGACACAGCTTGAGGGACTGGGCAGGATGGATGTCCAGCTTTAGATACAGTGGTTGGCAGTTGGGACTCTTATGGAATGTGGTCGGCCTGGTGGGGTGGGGGACCTGGTGTATGGAGTAGGTAGGGTTGTTAATTGTGGGGGGAACTGGTCTGAATGCTTATGGAGGGTGGGGTTGGTTATCCAGTGACGGGGAGGGTGGTCATCCTGGTGTGGGGGCTAACTCAGGTGGTGGTGGGGGAGGTCCAGCTGCAGGTAGGGTTGATTGCCAAGGTGGAGGCTGGTCCGTGGTTTAGTCCACAGGCTTAGCATCACAAGCACACACGGTCCACATCACAAGAACATAGATCACACGCGGGTATAGAAAAGGAATACACCACAGAACTTCAACAGACATGCTTCACAACACAAAACACACACACACACACACACGCTTCACACCACACTATACCACACAGTCTCCACATCTCAGAAACATGCTCACCATCATCTGCACAAAACTCACTAGCTTCACACTGCACAAACTCGCAAGGATGGAGGGGCTTGTGAGCTAGCGCCATAGTCTGGGAGGGGCTGATCCTGTGAGGCTGGCACCTGGACTGTGGGTATGGGGGAAATAGTAGCCTTAAGCCAGGGCTGTTGGGTGATCTAAAGTATGCCACAAGGGTGGAGGGCTGATGCGGGGAAGTGCACACAGTGCACATTGCAGAAGTGAGCATATTTTTACTTGTACTATTAATTTTTACTTTTTGGTTAAATTGATATTGCATGTCTTAAACAGGCAGTCAAGACTGCAGTTTTAATGGAAAAGCATACAGACAGATTGATATCTGCACAACTGATCAAATTTGTATAAAATGTTATTATTGCTTATAACTAAAACCTAATCGAATATAACTTTTTCTCCACAGGTCATATCAGATTTGTGCTGTGTTTGCGTATCAGATAAGTATACTACTTAATTATTCTTCAGTATGCAAATTATTAGTGAACATTGGATTCTTTGTGTAATCTTAAAATCACTTTATTTTATATTTCAGAAAAAAATGGAACCATGATGGATCATAATCAAACCTTGGTGTGAAACTGCAGGATTATTAACTTTTCTTCATCTACTGGTTGGAAATCATTTTATTGACACTGCAATTCAGATAATCAGCATTAAAGTTTTGGGATCCATTTTCGGCATGCAGATTTTCACTGTGGAGTACAACTATAGTGATGTCATCTGTAATCTGTTTATATATCCAGTGCATGAAAAACAGACAAATACATGGCATTCTTGGCAGATTTACAAATGAGTATGTTTGAAAATTGTGATGGACTTAATGGAGACTTATGGGGTGTGAGTCCAGGATTCTCAGTTATTATTTTTTTAAATGCTTTTACATGTTTTCAATTTGAAATGAACATGACGGGTGTAGACTGTGAATTTTTCCATCAGGTTTTCTGTATTTATTTTCATTTCAATCACTTCTGTTTTTTTTTATTTCCTTTTTGTTGGAAACACAAATGGACGAAGACATCACAAGTTCCAGCTCTAAGATTTTAATAACGTCAACAATATATATTCATAGTATTCAAGGATTGTAATTCCGATTTCTCTCAAATAAAATAGTATTCAGCATTATAAAATCAACAAGTCAGTATATTTGTAGAAGCTTAATATTGTATGTCTTGTAAGTAATAAGACATTTATTTATTTATGTATGTATTTATTTAAACTTTGGTAACTGGGAAAAGCACACTGAGACGGGGCTTGTTTCCAGGTACGACCCGGGGATGCAGGGTTACAATACAAACAGAGGGAGAGAACAGACAGCAATTATCACAAAGTCAATCAAATACAAACAGAGGGAGAGAACAGTAACTGCAATTATAATGGAGTCGAGTGCTGTGGAGTACGAATAGGATCAAAATCATACATCCAGTAACTACAGCAAATCATCAGTAACAAGCAGGGTAGGCAGCTCCATAAATCAAATAATGTATCAAGAGGAGGAGACTAGGAGGTTGTAAGGGGGCTGAGGTTGAGGGACTAGGGAGGAGGTAACGCAGAAGCAAGGGGAGAAAGGAGTGTGTTGAAGCAGATGCTTAGGGCTGGAAGTGAGTGTAAATGGCGAGTGTTTGGGGGGGCTGATTCCAGAGGGAGGGGAGTCTGTAGGAGAAAGCTGACAGACCAGAAGTTGAGCGGGGGTGAGGCAGGGAGAAAGAGCGGGAGTCCCTGTAGTGCAATGGGTAGGAGGAGGAGTAGGGCCACTGGGAAAAGGAGGGAGGAGATATGGGAGAGGAAGGTCCCATAGCCAAGCAATGGGTCAGGCGACAATGGGGTAGAGGTGAAGTAGTGAGGGAGGAGTATAGAGAGCAGTGATGCGTGCAAGGGGGGAAGTTAGAAGCAAAGCGGCAGAAGGAGTTCAGGAGAGTATCAAGCATGGACAAGGACACGGCAGGGCAGTACCAAGGACTATGTCAGCATAGTCAGTTACTGGGAGAATCATTTTCTTGACTAGCTCATGACGCATAGGGAGGGGGAGGCTGTCTCTTTCAGTACAATATGCCTAATTTAGGTTGGCGTTTAGAGCATGTGGCAGCAATGTGGGAGGAAAAACAGATGACGTGACATGACAGGGAGGTGGTTGTCATGGGATAAACACCCAGCCAGGTACGTAGTTAGGCCTGAGGTGCTTGAGCAGAGGTCCATCAGCACTTGAGAGTGTGTTGATCCCATGGCAACTACCAACTCAGAGTGTCTTCTTGTGCTTAGAAAATGGGTACATATGTAGTAACACCAAAAGAGGGGAAAATGTAACTGGATTATTACAAACATATTTAAAAATCCTTTTCTGTATCAAAAAGTAAAGAAATAGTCACTGTTCACATATGCTGTCCAGTCGGTGGTGCAGCATAGAAATCATTTTGTTTATTATTAGTTTGGTAGCAGATGTGCCTTCCTTGGTTTATTTAATGTGACTATTATTTCCTTTATTTTTTTATTTACCACTGAGTTTGCCTAAATAAGTCTGCCTGGTCTTCAATCTGTGCCCGAGAGACATTCCTCAAAACAATGACCTGAGTTGTAGCCTGCCACCTCTATCACCACTGGCTTTGTATTTTATGTGGAGATGAGTGAGAGATGTGTTTTTTTAGGGGAGCAAGCAAGAGTGTGAGCAGGTGAGCATAAGAGAGAGAGAGAGAGAGAGAGAGGGCAGTCGAGCCAGAGTGTAAGCGTGCGTGAGAATACAGGCATGTGAATGAGAGTTCTACCCGATGTCTCTAGGAAACGCCTAGTCGCACATGCAGCATCTGAAAAAGCATCCCGTTTGATCGTCTGTCTCTGAGGTTCACCAACATAAGTTTTTAAGTAAAGGTAGTTATCATGGATAATCTGCATGCTAGTGGTACAGAGAGAGTAATTAGCAGCAGCGGCCATGGGGGTGGGGAGTGGGGGCTAGTTAGTGCTTGTGTCTTCCAGACTGAAAACTGTCCTTTGGCTGAATAGTGTACTTACTTTACCTAAGAGGATCAGAATCCTGTAAAGGGGAAGGAAGAAAAAGATAATAAAAATAGGTTACTGGATAGGTTAAACTGTTTATGTTATGTATTTGCTGTGTTTGGGGGGAGGATGGGGGGATAGGATTATTGAAACATGCCAGTATGTTAAGTTATGTTGAGTAAGGTAATGTTAAAAATATACATTACAAACATGGATGGCAGAAATCTTTATACAAAAAAAAATCTGGGAGGCATGGATACCTAATTGAGCTGCATCCTGCATGGCGAAAGGGTTCCCAGACAGGTGGTTGTCTATCTTTAAGCACTTGGGTCTTGAGCCCTGACGGCCAGTAAGGATGCAGCAACATCCTAAACCATTTTATAATAAATTATAAATACATGTTTTATGTAAATCACGGCAAGGAGTTGTCAGCACTTATGATCTAAGTAGCATAAAGTGTGAATTGTTTTTTGTAAGCATCAAGTCAGATTACATTGCACAATTTCCACAATCATCTTTACATAACTACATATTTATGTATAAATATCAAGACTCAGGGTTTGAGGTAGTAATAGCAATGGAAAATGCTGATGCTTAACTTCTATGTCATATAATCAGTATTATGCAGGTTATTTACAGTTATTTTTAGATTTTATTTGTTTTTTTGAAAAAAGCATATGTACATTTTTTTCATACTTATTGTTTACGGTTTATTTATGGAACACTCCCTCCACCCCTTCACACATCATGATATACTTGGTAACAATACGTGGATCAATGTGAATGTTCCATTTACTAACTGTTCCATTGTCATACAATGCTACTTGTCCAATTGTGTGTAATTGAATTTTAGCTGCTGGGTCCTTGTATTACTACCCATCTCATATCACCGACTGTTCATATTCTATATCTGTGTGTGTGTGTGTGTGTGTGTGTGTGTGTGTGTGTGTGCACGCGCATGTATAGAGGGGCCAAAATAAGGATTTGGCAGGCAAGAACCATAAATAGCTCCTGGGTAGCGGCATTTTCCCACAGACCAGGATCTACTCAGGCAAAGCCAGGAGTTGACATTTACACACATAAAAATGCTTTGGAATGTCATAGAAGGGGAGTAAAATGGAAGGATATCGAATGATAAAAAACTGCAATTCTCACTACACTGACAGATTGGCGGCAATCTCTTATTTCAGGACTGGTCTGCTGCAGCTTCATAAGACAGAGTGTAAGACTCTTTTCCCACCTGCCTGCCCGTTTGGTACCTCACTTCGTTGGTGCGAAAGTAATACTGTATTTTACAACTCGACCACTGCAGCTGCAAGTCCGCCCCATCTCCAGTTGACATGCGGAGCATCTCCAGTTGATGATCTGAAAAGTGTTTACTGTTATGTTGCCGAGATGCTCTCCCTCTCTAAGCAGCTACAAGACACCTCTCCATCTCCAGCACATGACGCATGCGCTCTGCAGTTCACCCCCAAAGATGCCCTGGAACTTCTGCAGCTAGCACAATTGATCCTCTCTTATTGAGAGCACCAGGTGCCACCATGGAATTTGCAGGTGCTAATTAGCAGCCACCTCCCTCTTATTTCGTTCCAGATATATACACATGTATTTACTATCTTTCATTCTGTATCACATCCTATGTTCTGTATAGATATATTTGTGTATTTTTTTTTTTCTCCTCTGCTCCCCCTTCCCAGGACACACCTGGACTCGAGCAGTACTCTGGTAAAACTCTTAAATAAATAAACTAATTTACATAAACATAATACAACGTAGAAAAAATCTGTATTATACATTATGGTTTATCACTTTCTTTTAAACATTTCTGTATAGGATTGATTTTTCTGTAGTAGTTTTTGCTTGCATTATCTTTTCATTGGTGTATGAAAGTAATAGTTTTTGTTAGTGTTTTCCTGACTAGCAGTCCTTGGATTTTCTCAGTGCATTTCTTACCCTCCGCTTGGGGTCTAAGGCCCCCATATTCAAAGGAGATGCGTGGCGCATCCTGGCAGAAAATAGATGTGCCGTGCATCCCAAACAGTGTGCTGCAGCACGATATTCAAAGGGCGGTGATGCGCCACCCAAAGGAGAATGGGCCATGGCCCACAGGTAATGTATCTGGTACAAGATGAAGGGGCATTCCACGATATGTCGAATGCTAGGGCATATTCATTGAACGTCAGTTACTCAATGATAGGCCAGACAAAGCAGACCTAAATCTGAGAATCCACCCACAGGCAGGTCTGCAGAAGTGCAGACATGCACAGCAACCTGCCAGCCCTGGTAGTCTAGTGGTCCCCCCATCCCAGATGTGAATAAGAAATAACAGCCCACAGTGTAGGGCCTCCCCATCCCATCCCCAATGCCCCATGTCTACAAGATGATGGATCCCCCAGTAGGTCCATAGTGTAGTGTACCCCTCAGCCCCGATCATAATAGAAATAAAGACAGAACCCTGCCAGCCATGGTAGACTATGGTACCCACCCTCCAGCCCAGTCCAGATCGATATATACATACACCCCAATCCCTTTCCGTACTGTAGTGGTACTCCCCTCCCAGCCCTGATTCCTAATCAAAACAAAAATAACCTCCGATCCCTTTTCCATAATGTAGTGGTACCCCTCCTCCCAGCCCCGATCCCCTCCACACACCTCTGCAACCAGCCACCAACTGAACTGTCAAAGAACAGGTACTGTACATGGTCAATGGTCGTGTACTGTGTACAGTACCTGTTCTTTCCCAGTTCAGTCGGCGGCTGGCCGTGTAGGTGTAAGGAGGGCTGAGCCAGTCGCCAGCTCCGGTTGGGTTGGGGGGCTCCCGTCCTGACAAGGTGGGGAGGGTCCACTACACTATGGAAATGGAATCGTGGTTCGTTGTGATTTCGGCTGTGGATCAGGGCAGGGAGAGGGCTACCACTGCATTAGGGAAAAGGGATCTGTATTTATTTTGTTTCAGTCAGAGATGGGGGGGGGACACTAGACTACGGAAAAGGGATTGGAGTTTGTGTTTGTTTCAATCGGGCTGGGGGTACCATTACATTACAGATAATGGATCAGGGTGTATTTATCCTTCGATTGGGGATCGGTGAGTTCATTGATGAGTCTGTGATCGGGGTAGGGTTGGGGGGTCCCTACACTATGGAAATGGATCGGGGTTGTTTTCCATTGTGATCGGGGATGGGGGGGCACTACACTATAGAACATGATCGGGGATATCTTCCATTTCGAACAGGGACAAGAGGGGGGTCCCTACTCTATGGAAATGGAATGGGGTTGTTTTCTGTTGCGCTTCAGGATCAGGTATGGGGTGGGCACTTCACTAGGAACAAGATGAGGAGGGTGCTACATTGTGCTTCTGTGACGTGGGTCACGGCTGGCTGGGCACATCAAGCCAAACGCAGCCATGCTAATGAACCCATAATGGGTATGCATGAGGTCCCTTTGTGCCATGCGTGCCCAGTGAGCTCATTAGCATATTGTGTCTGAATATCGCCTTTGGGGTAATGGCACATCCCAGTATGCGCTGCTCATTTCCCCATTGGCAGTGTTCAGCCCTGACCCCTGGATTTGCTGGCCAACCATGGCGGCCGACTGCTTTGTGCCACCCATCCAGGGTCCCATATTTGCACAGATTGCACGATCTGTGCCGATCACACATTCTAGGTGAATATGACATCAGAGCCGGCTGGCACATCTGTTTTGTGTGATGCATTATATGCGCACAACCAGATAGCTCTGAATATGGCCCCCTTAGAGTTTAAGTATTTGTTAGCGACCATTCTCACCAATGGTAGTGGTTCTGAACACCAAACTCACCATCAAAAATATGGTCTTCCAAACTAAGGAAAATTGATTCTCCACACGATTCAGTTAGTATTTTCTGTAGCATATTTTGATTGACCCCTTTCAGTTGTTTTACTGTACTGTAACATTTAAATTCAGTCCTGAACACCTGTTCTGCTAGATTACACACTGAGTGCTCCTGCTGAAGGACTGTATAGGCCACCATTGTTTTAAATTTATAGCAGGATCACTGCTGAAAGTGTTTCCAATGGAGGAATAGTATAGAGCTGTAATTGTGTTCATTCATTATCTGCTTTTCTTGTAGTGTTTACTCCTGCATTTTTGCGATGGAGATGTCGATCATGTCTACATTTAATCCCATATACAGATAAAGACATGTTGCATTACTTTAAAACTCTCCAACACAAAAATTTCAAAATGTACACCTTTACATATTTTATTTAACGTTTACATTAATAACCATACTATTCTCATATGACTCACAATATTACTTAGTTACTCATCACCTGGTAGCAAAAATGACACATGGCTTCACTTCATACAACAGTGATTGCGTACCAGACTAATTACATTAGTGACTGTTATTTCAGTACTGCTTATTAATGCACTAAATCGATATGCTCAGACCTTATGTAATTGAAGAAATTACGTAAACCATACATTGAAATAGACAAACTTTTATTGTTCGTCTGATTTTTTTTTTTAATGTATTGTCAAATCATTCAGAAAATACTGTGTATACTTATATTGTTCCCTTTTTTCTTATTCTTGCAGTGTCTGTGCTATTTCTTCTCTAGCACATCATGAAAACAAACAAGTGTAAATGACATTTACTAATGCTAAACAGTAGTTGCTTGATACGACCAGTTGTGTGACTCTGTGGACTTGTGTAAATTTCTGTATCCTGAGCAACAGCGTTCCCCAAATTGGAAATTACAGACAGTCCTCGAATTGCTATCAGTTTGTAAACTACCCTGAACTGCCTTGTCGTTGGATTGTTATTCCCACCTTCCTTGCTGCAAATACAGCTGAAGATGAGCTCTGTGTGGTCCTGGCTAAATTTATAGCTAATGACGTATCTGAAAAAATGTGTTCATTTACTTTTTTAAAGACTGAAATTTTTCAGTTGCTGTAAAATGTTCATGCAAGGTAAACATAAATTTTATAAAATAATAAGTTATACATTTCATATTACAATTGCTGGAAAACAGAAGATTATGGAAGATGACCTACAATAATGCCACCTTTTTTTGACTCTAAAGAATAAGTATGGAATTTTAATTATTTACAGTATTCAAATTGATAACCATATATTACATAAATAGCTTTGTGCTTATCTGCAACCTTTGGCGGGCAGTTGTTGCAACACAATCGGCACTCAGCTATGACTTACTGTTTCAAATTTTGACATATAGAACCAGATTGTTACTTACTTCATTTCTACTTTTGAATTTGCAACTCACTGCAGTGGTCTGGATGGCTCTAATAGATCATCGGCCAAATACAGCATTCTCCTAGTTGTGATTATAATGCCTAGCACAGTTGTTTTTTGTGAGGCTTCATTTAACTGGTGTGCCAACAACCCAGGCTAATGCTGCCATTTGCTCGATCTTGTATTCCATTAGTGGTCTCCAATTGTCTTCTCAACCCCTTCTCATTGGAGCTTTGTATCCCTTCCCATATGGATTTCTTGAATTTAGGATGTTGAATAATCTGTTGAGGAGATATAGAGATATATTATAAAATGGGTAATGAAAATTATTACCTCATTAGTCAACAATGTCACATGATCATGGGGAAATCCTACAACAGACAACTTTTAAAGGTCCTGCCTATAAAATCTGTACGTTCTTTGACCCCAATTCATGTTTGTTTGGAATTTTTATACAGCTCCATTTTATAATCGTATTAATGAACTACAGGGCAGTTGGTGAAGTGAGATTATTGCTAAAATATAAATTTATCCAGTAATATTTACCATGAAACAAATTTTTTCCATATCACATCTACTGCATGATCCTAAGATTCCCTTCGTCTTCTATAACTCGACTTCCTTTACAGCTAAACATTTCCCTATAAATTCAAAATGAAGGTCAAGCAAGCAAATAATACCTGACATCACAGGGTGGGCAGTATTGGGCAATACTGGACTGCCCAGAGGCATAATGAGACCGGACACCACAGGCAGAGGGCCTTATAGCCTCTGGAAGGTCAGGTATAGCCCATATCACCCACCCTAGAGAGTATTATTGCACTTAGAAAATGGGCTACATGTGGCATTTTTATATGGGCTTTAAATATTAAATAAAACAAAGAAAAAAACTGTAAAAATGATATTTGTCTTTTTTGTGTGTGTGTAAAGTAGTCCCATCTAGTGGCATTCCTGTCAGTAGAGGTCACTGCAGTATTTGACAGTTTTTATTTTAAAACCATTATCTTGGTGGTTGTCCTCCTTAAGTTGTCTTCAACCTCCACCTCCGGTTGGAAGGACGAGAAGTGCCATTCAAACACCATGAAGTCTTGCTATATTATAACAATAGCAGCAGTCAGCCACTGCAGCTGAACTGCCCCGGAGAGGAAGGAGTTAACTCCAGAGGATCTGGAGTTCTACAGCCCGAGGGCGCTGTGCTCAAAGCTCTATCTGGCAGTTTCAAATGAAACTGTCAGATTCTTTACTCCGCTTCACTGAACAGTCGCTCCGGAGATCAGCTCCTTCAGCTCGGTTCATTCTCGGTTCAAGCGAGTATTTTTCGGTTCATTTGAACCGGCAAAAGTTATTATTTTTACCGCATTTCGGTTTTAAAGCTCTATCTGGTAACCGTAAGTACTAAAATTTAAGTCTGTGTGGAAAATTAATTATCGGTTCGGTTTTGAACCGATCGGTTAGTTTTTCTGCATTTTAAAAGTGTACAGTGGGTTTTAGAGTTCGGTTCCGGTTCTTATCGGTTCTAAAACGGAATTATAACGTTTTCAAATACCGTAACCACAGTTACGGAACCGATAAAGGGTGTCTTACCTGGCACTGCCATCAAAGGGCAAGTTTTGTTAGCTGGAATTATGTCTGAGAAACCCAAAAGAAAAACTGGGCCCACTGGGTTTCAACACTGATGTCTGTGGGGACCTTGCCAAGTTGACCCACACACCACTTGTGTTTATTGTCTGGGGTTGACCACCTCCTGTCAGACTGCCAGGTGTAAAAATTTCCCTGCAGCCACCCTGGAGAAGAGATTGGCCGGCCAGGAACGAGGCCAAAAGTCCGCTGACCCGATGGCCAGCCCGGTCCAGTACCCACTGGACCAGAGGGAGTGCCCTCTGACCAGGCGAGACTTCCTCGGGCAAAAGGAAGGCTGGTTCAGAGGAACCAGTCCCAAGTAAAAAGACAAGGAAATCAGTAGGTCTGGAGTCCAAAATTGTGTCTCAACTGCTGCAGAGATAGCTAAAGCCATTCAGATTGTCCAGTCACTGTCTCAGGGATCTGTAGAACCACCAACAGCTGGTAAAAGGTTGGTTCGTTCAGTCCCAGTGGTTCAGGATTTTGAAGTTGAGGATTTTTATGAACCACAGGAGGGGGAGGAGGAATTTGATCAATATATGTGTGGCTGGGGGGGGTCTGGACGTGCCCATTGAACCGGACATCTCTCCAGACAGACCTTTAGAATCTCCTCCTATTCTGTCTGAGTCCCCTTCTTTCTTTATTTTTACAAAAGGTTGCAGAACCCTCCAGCTTCCTTTAGAGGATGCTGTGGATGAGCAAGAGGAGCCTGATTATGTGGAAATGATGGATATTCCAGAGTCTAGGAGGTTGTCTATTCCTTTGCATAAGTCATTTAGGAAGCAAACAACAAAGATTTTAAAAATCCTCATTCTGTCCCTCCTGTAGATAAAAAATGGACAGAAGGTATACTTTGTCAGGCTCGGATACAGACTTTCTTACTGAGCAGTGTAGTCATGTAGGTGTGGTACAAGCTGCAGCCTGTGACAAGGCTAATATTCCCCTGGCCTCACATCCTCCTGATAAGGATTCCAGGAAGATTGATGCCATGGTGAAGAAACAGTATATGGCAGCTTCTTTGGGACTCAGGCAGGCAAATTATATGGCTTATGTAGCTAGATATCAGAAATCTAGGTGGCACACAGTATTGCAGTTAGCCAAGCAGGCCCATGGCCAGCTGGCTAGTGAGTTGGAACAGGTGGCTGCTGATGGCATTGAAGCCTCTAAAGTTCAATTTCATACTGCTGTTGATGTTAATGATGTTTCTTCTAGGGTCATGGCCACTTCGTAGCTTCCGTGAGGTTGGCATGGCTCAGATGCACTAATCTGTCCCAAGATACCCAGTCAAAGGCTATGGATTTTCCTGTAGTGGAAATTCTCTTTTTGGGGAGCAAACAGAAAACTATATGAAAAGATGGATGAATACAGAACTACCTACAAAAGTGCCAGGCTAAGAGGAAGCATGCCATGCCACAAGGCATGCTCCCAGAAGAGAGGCAGGCCCTTTTCAGGCCTTTTACCAATTTCAAGTCCTCTGCTGTCTCACAGAAGGGTTTCTTCAGAGGCAGGGGTAGCGTGGCACAAATAGACCGTCCCCTCCCTCAGCCTAAGGCTGCTGCTAAGCAGGCACCCTGATGGGGTGTCAGGGCCGATTCTCCTGTACGGGGGGGCAGGTTGGCCTATTTCAGCCGGAACTGGCTGTCCCTAACCTCTGGACAGATGGGTTCTGGAGGTAATAGGCCAGGGTCTGGTTCTCAGCTTCAAACACTTTCCAAAGATGAGAGCCAGGCATTTTCCACCTGCAAATCCTTCAGAAGCCCTTGCTTTGGAAGCAGAGGTTTCTGCTCTGCTGGACTGCAAAGCAGTGGAGAGGGTTCTTCCTTGCCATCAGGGCAAGGGGCTTTATTCAAGATACTTTCTTACCCCAAAAAAGACAGGAAAATGGCGGCCCATTCTAGATTTAAGATACTTGAACAAGCATCTGTTGAAACCAAAGTTCAAAATGTTGACTCTGGCAATGATATTGCCTTCCCTAAGGCCAGGGGATTGGCTAGCTTCCCTGGACCTCAAGGATGCCTATTTTCATGTTCTGATCAGGCCTTCTCACCAAAAGTACCTCAGGTTCGAACTGCCTCAGGCCACTACCAGTTCAGGCAATGCCCTTGGCCTTACCTCTACGCCAAGGGTATTCACAAAATGTCTCCTTTGTAGTAGTAGCTCACTTAAGAAGGCAAGGGTGCTGTGTTTCCCTACCTGGACGACTGGCTCATTGTGGGTCAGTCTCCAGGTCAGGTAATCCACTTGCAAGTCACCCAGCAGCTTCTCACTTCCTGGGAATTCCTGCTAAACTTACCAAAGTCAGTTCTGGAACCAGTTCGGGTCCTAACTTTCATAGGCGCAGAATTGAACACAAGGTTAGCCAGGGCTTTTCTTCCCTCGGAAAGGGTGGACAGACTCATCGCCTGGCATCCTCCTTACCCCTGAGGTCTCTCGACCAGCAAGGCATTTTCTGCAACTCCTCGGGCACATGGCTGCTTCCACAGCTGTCGTGCAGGGAGCAAGATTCAGATGAGGGACATTCAGTTCCATTTGAGGGCCTATTGGTCTCAAAGGAAGGACCTCAAGTTGGTCCCAGTTACTCAAACTCTGATCCTAGCCCTCCACTGGTGGCAGGTCCAGAGCAATTTAAGACAGAGGTTCCTTCATTCCCATTTCTCCTCCCTCACCCTCACCACGGATGCCTCCCTGTTAGGGTGGGGGCTCACCCTAGGCGACCTTGCCACTCAGGGGTATGGTCTCCTCAGGAGTCTCTGCTCCACATCAATCTTTTGGAACTCAGAGCTGTCTTTTTAGCTCTTGGTGTTTTCAGATTCTGTCCAGAACAAAGTGGTTCAAGTCAGGACAGACAATACCACCACAATGTGGTACATCAACAAGCAAGAGCACTCGGTCTTCAGCCTTGTGCACCGAAGCAATGAAGTTGTGGTCTCTGGCTTACTCCCTGAACACCTCCTGATAGCGGTTCATCTCCCAGGAAGGACAATGTCCTGCCGGACGCCCTCAGCAGAATTTCTCAGGGCCATCACGATGGGCTCTGAGATCCACAAGTGCTGGGGTCTGTCTTTTGCCAGATGGGGCACTCCTCAGATAGATCTTTCGCAGCCCCAGACAACCACCAACTTCCTCTTTTCTGTTGCAGGCCTCCAGTTCTGGGCTCAGTCCCTCTGGGACGCCTTTCTGTTGGACTGAAAGGGAAGTTCCTCTATGCCTTTCCCCCTTTCCTCTCCTTTTCAGGGTACTAGTAAAAATCAGATCTCAACCTTGCAGAGTGATTCTGATTGCCCCAGATTGGGCCAGACAGCCCTGGTACCCTCTGCTCCTGTCCTTGGCAGTCCACCCTGCCCTGAGCCTGCCCAGAGTCCCGACTTACTGGCCTGTGCACAGGGAGAGTGTGGTATCCGGACCTCAAATCCCTCCACCTCAAGGCCAGGCTCTTGAGGAGCCAGAATTTGCTGACTTACACCTTTCTCAAGGTGTCATGGATATTTTAAAGGCTTCAAGGAAGCCTTCCACTAGGCCACTTATAATTCTAAGTGGAAGAGGTTTTCCATCTGGTGCTCTGAGGCAGATTATCCCAGAATCTGCTGATCTTCCCATTCTACTGGACTATTTGGTCCATCTGAATTCCCTAGGCCTTAGACCAGCTACCCTGAAGGTTCATCTGGCAGCTGTCTCTGCTTTTGTTTCAGCAGGGAAGCCTGCCTCCCTTTCTTCTCACCCGGTGTTCTCCAAGTTTTTTAAAGGGTTACTTCATACTAACCCTCCTTTTCGGGAACCAGCTCCCGCCTGGGATCTGAATATTTGCATTGCTCAGTTAATGCAACCCCCCTTTGAGCCTCTGTCTTCTGCAGAGCTCAAGTATTTAACTTGGAAAACCGTTTTCCTAGTAGCTATCACCTCTGCCAGACGCATAAGTGAGCTACAGGCCCTGTCAGTGGAAGAAGATTTTATCTCTTTCCACAGAGATAAGGTAGTCCTTAGGACTAATAGAAGTTTTGCCTAAGGTGGTTTCTGATTTCCACCTGAATCAATCTATCTCTCTCCCAGTATTTTTCACTGAGCATTCTTCCTCAGGTGAGAGGAGACTGCACAGCTTGGATGTCAAAAGAGCCTTAGCTACTATTTGGAGGCGCACCAGAGGTCATAGGTTGAATCCCTCCAACTCTTTCTTACCTATGGCGAGGTTGGCAAGGAAACCTGCCACTAAGAGAACAATTGCAAGGTGGATTGTCTCTTGTATCCAGTTCTGTTATCAGAAACTGGTGAGTACCCCCTGGGATTGAGGCCCACCCACCAGGGGTACAGCTGCGCTCACGGCTGCTAGAGACACCCCATTCTGGAGATTTGTCAAGCTGCTACCTGGAAGACAGTTCACACCTTTACCAAGCATTATTCCCTGGATGTCCAGTCCAGGAGATGCTCGGTTTGACACAGCTGTGCTTCAGAGCCTATTTCCTAAGTAGGTTCTGACCCTCCTCCATGGAGGTACTGCTGTGTAATCTGCTATTGTTATAATATAGCAAGACTTCATGGTGTTTGAAGAAAAAATTACTCACCTTAGTAATTGCTTTTCTTCTCATGGAGTCTTGCTATATTTTAACCACCCTCCCTCCTACCCCTCTCAGAACTTCTACTTGGGTAGGGGTGGCGAATTGGTGCAAGCACTGTGTCATGCCATTGTAGTTTTTCCCTTACCCTCTTTTCCTTTGGGTTAGGGATCTAGATTGTTTCATTTAGGTTATTTATATTGCCCCCTTCCTGGACTTGAGTCTTTGGGGGAAGGGGGGGTTCATATGTGCTTGTCAAGGGTGGTAAAATGAACCATAATACCATCAATTTTTGTTATTATGGCTCTGAGTGTTTCTTTGTTCTTTATTTTGTTGTTATTACTACTAGTAGGTAGCCATGGGCTAGTGTAGTTTTTCCACACAGACTTTCCGTCATTTGATGTTAGCTTCGTAAAGATCTGACAGTTTCATTTGAAACTGCCAGATAGAGCTTTGAGCACAGCGCCCTCGCGCTGTAGAACTCCAGATCCTCTGGAGTTAACTCCTTCCTCTCCGGGGCAGTTCAGCTGCAGTGGCTGACTGCTGCTATTGTTATAATATAGCAAGACTCCATGAGAAGAAAAGCAATTACTAAGGTGAGTAATTTTTTCTTTTAGCCCTCACGCCCCCCCCGTCCAGTTACTTCCATGCTTCGTTTAGTTCCGTTTTCCATTTTTCAGAAAGACTGTACTGACATCAGGCAGGGCAACTGCCTGAGATGCAGAGGATCACCAGAAGGACTTCTGATTTGGAGTGCAGTGATGAAGGCGAGGACCAGAGAGTGGCACTGTTTTCTAGGAACTAAGTTTGGAGTTAAGTTTAATCGTTCTCTGTCTCTGTGTTTCCAGTACACTCTCTTTCTTTTTTTTTTTCTTTCTCTTCTTGTCATAGTAGAGGACAGCTTGCTGATCGCAGTCAGGCAGGGAGTGGTGCCATAAGAATAGTGATGCAGGAAGCTGGCAGAGATCAGTTTGCAGCAAAATAGTAAGGAAAAAAGTACTTTTCTGTGAAAAGGCAGCATGTAAGCTGGGTGTGCTGTTTTGGAACAGTAGGCAGTTTTTTATGTTCATTAAACTAAACTGAGACCAACGGGGGCGGTTGGCTGGCTGCCAACTTACCCACTAAGTGATAGAAAAAAAAAATGGTGGCATTTTTAAATTGAGAGTACTATGAGCACCAGGTTACCTGTGATAGGGTTGGCATAGCTGGTGGTTTTTTTTTTTTGTTTGTTTTATTTTTATACAGGGCTCAGCTGTAAGTTAATATACCTCCCTGGCATTACTGGCAGCCAATCAGAAACCTTAGATTTCAAAGCCCATTTTCTAAGGTATTTTTAAAAAGAACATCAGATTGGAAATTACAGGCCCACTCACCCAAAGTTAATCAAAGTACATATTTTTATTTTCATTAAACACCAGAATAACCATTGTAAAGGTCAGTTACGTACCTCACCTGATACTGCCAATTTGGATTTCTCCTTCTTCAGGGTTTACACTGGTAATTTATTCTATAATAAATACAAGATATCGATATCTTAGATTTATTATAGAATAAATTACCAGTGTAAACCCTGAAGAAGGAGAAATCCAAATTGGTGGTGTCAGGTCAGGAACATAACTGACTTACACTGGTTATTCTGGTGTTTAATGAAAATAAAATTGTGTATTTTGATTAACTTTGGGTGAGTGGGCCTGTAATTTCCAGTTTGTTGTTCTGTTCTGGTGCCTTGATTGGAGCTGAGCTATTCCCCTAATTTGGGTTTTGTTTGTTCTGACGCCGGCTGAGCTGTAGTTTCCTAGGTATTTTTAAAAAGACCAAACAAAAAGTCACATACATTCTGAGTCTCTTGATTACCTAATGAAGTATGCAGTGGGCACATACTGTTCCATCTACAATAAAACCTTTTTATGTTAAAGATGACCACATTTTTTTTTTGTTAAAAACATAGAAATGCCACATAAGCAATGCAGTAAAACAAATAAAATACATTTTCTTGTATTCAGTACTCCCCCAAAATTCTGTGTATCTGTTCATTTTTATAATACCAGTAGTGCATTCCAAGGACTTGTTTTACCAGTAATTAATCCAAACCTCTAGGTGCTTGAGTCCCTTAGCTATGCCTTTGGCCCTCAATATGCATCTGAGGGTTGAATTAATTACTAATGGACCAACCTCCAATACTGTAATTAATTCTTTTACAGAATTTTCTAGTATGTCTCCACTAAATCACTGGGCATATCTCACCTTGATATTTCTTTAATTTATTGTAAAAATGAAATTTACTAAAATTATAATTCTTTCATATATGTAATGTATACCTGTCTGTCTTCTGTCGATTTTGCAGTGGGTACACAGGCCACAAATTCAGGTAGAATTTAAGAAGGCCACTGTAGTGATGCAGTAACAGATGTGCTTAATGTTTAATTTTTTGACGCTGCCACTCAGTGTGTTTACGTCTCAATTTATTAGCAGTACGTAGTCCTTCCATGTCCTGCATTCTACATAACTTTTCTACATATTCCAATTTTTACTTCCTAAAGATGAAAAACACTAAACACAGAAACATGGAAATTGTCAGCAGACAAGGACCGCTAGACCCATTGAGTCTGCCCGTAACCGTAAGTGTGTGGCTTCTGACCCTACCTGGTCAATGGCCTCCTCCCTCTCCTCCCCAACTCTAAGGTCCCCTTATGCCTGTCCCAGGTATGTTTAAATCCATCCACTGTCCTCGCTCCCAGCAGCTCCTGTGGCAGGCTATTCCATGCATCTACCACCCTTTCTGTGAAGAAAAACGTTCTCACATTTCCCCTTAACTTGCCCCCTTCTAATTTCATATCATGCCCACTTGTTCTTGTACTCCTCCCATACTGGAAGATGTCTCCCCCTGCACCTTGTTTATACCCTTGAGGTACTTGAATGTTTCTGTCATGTCGCCCCAGTCCTCCCTCTCCTCCAGTGAGTACATCTTGAGGTCCTTTAATCTCTCCTAGTATGTTTTCTGGTGCAAGCCCTGCACTATCTTCTTTGCCCTTCTCTGAATTGCCTCCACCCTGTCGATGTCCTTTCGGAGGTGTGGCCTCCAGAACTGCATGCAGTACTCCAGGTGACGCCTTACCAGTGTTCTGTACAGTGGCATCACCACCTCCCGCCTTATGCTTGAAATGCCTCTGCCTATGCACCCCAGTATGCCACTGGTCTTCCCTGCCACCTTTGTACTCTGTTTGGACACCTTTAAGTCATCTGAAATGATAACCTCCAGATCCCTTTCTTCTTTGGTGATAGTCAACACCTCCCCGCAATCCTGTAGCTCTCCACAGGTTCCATCTTCCCAGGTGCATTATTTTGCACTTCTTTGAACTGAACCTTAGTTGCCACACCTCTGATCATTTTTCAAGCTTCCCCAGGTCCCTTCTCATTGCCTTCACCCGGTCTGGTGTACCCAGCCTGTTGCAGATTTTGGTGTCATCTGCAAACAGGCAGATCTTTTCCTCCAGCCCTTCTGCAATGTCACTAATGAAGACCATAAATAAGACTGGCTCCAGGACTGATCTCTGGAGTACCCCACTGGTTACTTCCCTCTCCCCAGATTGGATCCCGTTTATCACCGCCTTCTGCCTCTTGTCTGTTAGCCAGTTTCTCACCCAGTTAACCACTGTTTGCCCCATGCCCAGACTTCCCATTTTATGAACCAGTCTTCTATGTGAGATGGTGTAGAAGGCCTTGCTGAAATCGAGGTAGGCGACATCCATGCCCCCCTCCCTACCGATTTACCTCCTTCGTCACCCAGTGAAAAAAATCTATCAGATTAATCCAATGCAACCTTCCTGCTGTGAATCCCATACTGTCTTGGATCCTGGGCATCGATGAATTGTAAGTATGTCACAATTCTTTCTTTAAGCAATGCCTCCATGATCTTACCTACTTCTGAGGTGAGGCTGACCAGCCTATAGTTCCCTGCCTCCTCCTAACTAACACTTTTGTGAAGTGGAAATACATGTGCCCTCTTCCAGTTCCTGGAACCAACCCTGTGTTGCTTGAGTTAGGGAACATGGCTGCCAGAGGTGCCGCTAGCTCCATTCACAGCTCCCTTAATATCTTCGGGTGTATGCCATCTGGCTCCATTGCCTTGTCCACCTTTAGTTTTGCAAGCTCCTCCAGGACTCTCTCCTCTATGAACGGATGTGTGTCTACCTCCCCTTCCCTTCGAGTCTGTTACTCAGCTGTGGTCCCTGACCCTCCCATCTTCTGTGAATACTGAGCAGAAGTATTTCTTCAGTATTTCTGCCTTCTCTAGAGCTCACTCCTTACACTTCCTGTGTCCCCTCTGAGCCTACCTGGTTTTCCTTCTCTTGCTGATGTACCTAAAGAAAGTCTTGTCTCCTTTCTTCACTGTCTGCGCTAATCTTTCCTCAATCTGTGCCTTTGCACTCCTAACAGCCTTCCCTGCTTCCTTTAGATTCTTTAGGTACACCTCCCTGTCTTCCTCCCTTTGAGTCTCTTTATATTTCCTGAAACTCTTCCTTTTGGACCTTACCTTGTCTGCCACCTCTCTTGAGAACCATAGTGGTTTCCTCCTTTTCTTGCCTTTGCTTACCATCCTAATGCATTGATTGGTCACCTCCTCTGTTGTTCCCTTCAGGTGTTCCCAATGCTCCTCAGCCATCCTTCCTATCTCCTTCCTTGCCAGAGCCTCTCTTAGACCCATCCCCATTTTGTCAAAATCCACCCACCTAAACTCTAAGACCCCTGCCTTAGTGTTACTTGACTGCATCTCAATCCCCATGTTAAACCACACTGTGTGGTGGTCGCTGGATCCTAGTTGACCTTCCACCCGGAATCTCTGATCTTGTCCCCATTGGTCAGTACTACAGTAGGTCCAGAATCGCTCTGTCCCTGGTGGGATCTCTCACCAGCTATCTGAGGCCCGCCCCTGTAGGGAATCCAGGATGTCTCTATTCCTGGATGAAGCAGCTGCTAGGATGGTCCAATCAATGTCTGGGATATTGAAATCCTCTAGCAGTAATACCTTTACCTTTGTTGTCATTTCTTGAATCTGATCCAATAGATCCCTATCCATCCCCTCCTCCCCCTGCACTGGAGGTCTGTAGATCACCCCTGTGTGGATTGCCGTGCTGTTGCCTGGCTCAAAGGTGACCCACAGTACCTTGGTCTCCCCCTGTCTACCCTGCACCTCTGTTGCTTTGATACCTCCCTTTACATATACAGGGCCACACCTCCCCCACTTTTACACCCTGTCCTGAGTAGAACATAATCCAGAACATTTGCATCCCAGTCGTGATTGGCAGTGTACCAGGTCTGTTATTGCTGCTTTGTCCAGGTCAGGTACAGATAGAAAAAGCAGAATCATGGACTTCAACAAGTGGCTGAGAGAATGGTGGGAGTCCATGGGGTATGCTGGGTGGGAGAATGGGGCAACACATGGGAGAACCCAGATCTATATGCAGGGGACAGGCTACATCTAAGTAAGGAGGGTTCAGGGGTGTTAAAGCAGAGACTGAAGGAATTTATCACCACAAAGTATAATTTAAACTTGCTGTGGGGGGGGGCTGGGGAGGTGGAGTGAGTCAGGAGAGGAGGTCCAGAGGACCTCCCCCCATAGCAATGATAGGGCCTACTTTGTCTAGGATGGGGAAGGGGAGAGTAAGGGGGCAGCTGGGAGAAAGTCAGGGTGGTATCACTAAGTGCTAGGAGCTGCAGGCACTACTGGCAGAAGGAGAGGTGGACATAGCAGCCATCACTGAGACGTGGGCAACCTAAAACCATGACTGGGACTTGGCCATCCCAGGATTTAAATTATTTAGGAGGGACAGAGAAAAGGTAAGGGGGGTGAGTAGCCATTTACATAAGCGATTGAATGCATTAGGGAGGAGGGGGGAAAAGGTAGGTCAGAAGCCATTTGTATACAACTCCATGCCCCAAAGGTAGCTAGGGTCCAATTGGGGGTTATTTATAGGCCCCCAACCCAAAAAGAGGATGTGGATAGGGAGCTAGAGGAGTAGATAAGAAGACTCTGTGGCAAAGGGAACACTATGGTGGTGGGAGACTTCAATTTACCAAGGGTGGATTGGAGCATCCCAACCACCACATGTGCCAGGGAGCAGATCCACCTGGAAGCAATCCAGGATGGCTTCCTGACCCAAAGGGTGACAGTGCCAACAAGGGAAGAAAATAGTCTAGACCTGGTGCTGGAGGATGGCGAACAGGTTACAGACATGAGGGTGGAGGAACCACTGTCTGGTAGCGATCACCACACAGTGTGGTTCTCTATCAGTTTGGGTAGAGAGACCCACAATACAAAAACAAAGGTCCTGGACTTCAGAAAGGCAGACTTTGGCAAGATGGGACAATTAATGAGAAAACACATAGACGGCATCCACCCTGCCATGGACCCAGAGCAGAAATGGGCGATCATAATACTAGGGCTGATTGAATCCACTAAAGCTTGTGTCAGGAGCCAGCAAAAGAAATCAAGGACCAAGCATCCAAGCTGGATGACCAGAGAGGTAACGGAGAAGGTGAAGGGTAAGAGAAGGGCCTTCGAGACCTACAAGAGAACCAGCAGGGCAGATGATAGGGAGAACTATATGAAGAAGTCCAGGGAAGTGAGCAGAGTGGTCAGGACTGCAAAGGTAGCCAGGGAAAGGAAATTAGCACTGGGGATTAAGGAAGGAGAAAAGGTGTCTCAGGGAAAAGAGGAAGTGCAAGGATCAAATAGGATCAGGAAAGGTGGTGGGTAGACAAGGGGGCTGAGAAGGCAGAAGTACTTAATGAGTATTTCTGTTCAGTGTTCACAAGTAAGAGGAATGGGCCCATTCCTGCAGGGAAAGGGGGTGCAGGCATGGGAGGTGAGATAACCACAGATGAGGTCATCACAGTGGAAAGGGTGCTGGAGGGCCTTAGGTCCCTGAGGGTAGACAAGGCACCTGGGCCAGACGGGGTACATCCCAGGGTGCAGAGGGAGCTGGCAGAGGTTCTGGCACAGCCAGTGTCGAATCTGTTCAACACCTCGCTAAATACGGGATGTGTGCTGAGAGACTGGAGGGAGGCACACGTGGTACCTTTCCACAAAAGTGGGCCCAAGGATGAACCAGGGACTGGTGAGCCTCACCGCAATTTTGGGGAAACTGATAGAATCTATCCTCAAAGAAAGGCTGGTGCAGTTTCTTGTGGATAATGATCTGCAAGATGACAGGCAGCATGGGTTCATCGCTGGCAGATCCTGGCAGACAAACTTGGTTGATTTTTTTGACTGGGTCACAAGGGCTCTGGGCGAGGCTATGCAGTAGATGTAGTCTACCTGGATTTTAGCAAGGCCTTTGATTCAGTGCCACATGGAAGGTTGTCCTGCAAGTTGAGGAGTCTTGGTATAGGGTGGAAGCTAGCCCGATGGGTAGAAAACTGGCTGAGGTACAGGCAGCAGAGGGTAGTTGTGGGGGGAGAAGCATCGGAGCCCAGGACAGTGACAAGTGGTGTCCCACAGGGATCAGTACTGGGACCAGTCCTGTTTAACATTTTCATCACAGACATAGCAGTTGGGATCAAGAATAAGATCAGCCTCTTCGCTGATGACACCAAGATCTGTGCTGAGATGGATGGGTAGGAGGGTGGCAAATTACTGCAGGAGGACTTGGCAAGACTTGAGGAGTGGTCGCACACCTGGCAGCTTGGGTTCAATGCCAAGAAGTGCAAGGTGATGCATTTTGGAGCCAAAAACCCCAGTTACAGCTACTGGATGGATGGTATCAAACTGTCCACATCCAATGAGGAGAAGGATCTGGGGGTGCTAGTGACCGGGGAATTAAACCACTCGGCCCAGTGTAGGAAGGCAGCGGCTAAGGCTAACAGGTTGCTAGGGTGCATAGCAAGGGGGATTACATCCAGATGCAGTGAAGTCATATTGCCACTGTATAAGCCCCTGGTGAGGCCTCACTTGGAGTACTGCGTGCAGTTCTGGCACCCGTACTTGAAAAGGGATATAAAACTACTGGAGGCAGTGCAGCAAAGAGCAACAAAGATGATCCAGGGGTTAGGGGATAGAACTTATGAGGAAAGACTAAAAGAGCTCAACATGTATACCCTGGAAGATAGAAGAGAGAGAGGGGACATGATCGAGACCTTCAGGTACCTGAAGGGGATGAATAAAGTAGGTTTCCAGGGTGAGTTCTCTCTCCAGAATGGAAGAGATACCAGAGGGCACTCCCTGAAGTTAAAGGGGGGAGATTCAGGAGGGAAAGGAGGAGGCACTACTTCACTGAAAGAGTGGTAACGGTGGAATGCACTGCCTGAGCAACTCGTATCAGTGCAGACTGTGAGGTGCTTCAAGAAGGGGTGGGACAAGTTCAAGGGGAAAGTACATACTGAAAGGGCAGTTGGGGGAGGGAAGAGTTAATGGGAGGGGGGGCAGCTGCAGTCTAATGGGCTGAAGTGCTGCACACTCGAGCAGACTAGATAGACCATATGGCCTGTATCTGCTGGCAGTTTCGTATGTCTGGGATTTTATTTCCCAGGCTTCGGGCATTTGTAACCACGGCCTTACATGGTTTGCTGCCTGTCTCCCCTCTCACTCTGTGTTTGCCCTCCTGCTTTTTTTTCCACCACCCCATTTCCCTTTTTATTCTGCCTTCCTGCTCCTGTCTTCCCCGTAGTATCTGGTACTGGGGTCCCTTTCTGTGTCTTACCTTCATGTTCCTTGTTACTGGCTACTAACCTTTTTTGCAATCTCTTTGCTTTTATTGCAATTATTGTAATCATTTAATTACATAATTATTTGTAATTATTGCATTAAAATATAAGTTATTCTAAAGCATTAATATTTGCTTCATCCATATGACCAGTAATACATTTTGCAACAAGTCATATGCTGATTTTTGACGTGTTATTAGACTACAAACAAAACTGACTGTCCTGTATAACAAGATTAGTTGATTTGTGGCTGCCTTCCCCCCCCCACCGGCCTTAAAGGCCTACACACCCCTAAGCCTCTGAGGCGAACACTCAGCTCCTTGAACCGCAACCTTCTTGAAATCCCTAGAGTGCGGACCAACTTAGGTAAATGGTCTTTAACCCACTCCACTCCATATTACTGGAACTCCCTTCCTGTCACACTACTTAACTCCACGTCACTTGGTTTTTCTTTTAAAAAGGGCTTAAAACCTACATATTAGAACATTGTCATTGTAGCTGCTGTTGCTGACCGTCACTAGCTTTCCCTAATCCATCTCATCTACCTCTTCAATTCCTTACACAATGTATGGTGTAGTCTCTACTGTCAAATTAAGTGTTTCTGCTATTTTACTTTGAATGCCATTACCACAGTTTGCATCCGACTTGTTGCCCTTTACATACCTATGGTTATTCTCTAAATTACTGAATGTAACTAAATTCTATGATCTTTGTTCACAACTATATATTTGACAATGTGTTGTTGTTCTTGTATATGCTTGTAACTAATTCCAGGTCGCCCCTGAAAAAGGGACCCTTGGTCTCAGAGGGCCTACCCGGTTACTTAAATTCCATAAATAAATAAGATTGACATCAACTTGTTTGATTGAATTGCATGAATAATATTATGGGTACCATTAATACTCAAATCTGACTCAATGCCAGCATTTTGATATAGTAACATTTATGTATTATAATCTGTCTTGTAAGTATTAAAATCATGACACTTGGATTTTTTTTATGTTAGTGTTCCATCGTTTAACTTTTACATTAAAGACTAGCTACATAACATCAGAAGTTACTGATTAACAAACATGCTGTTACTATTGCCTTTTATAATTAATGGCTTCCTCTTTTTTCCATAAGGAAACCGTGGCGTAATTTGCCGTTATAAAGGAGCGTTTATAACGGCAAACACGCGCACAGTTTCCCTCTCTGCGCATGCACCTGCTCAAACTCTGCCTGCTTTTTAGATGGCTGACAGCTTAGGACTCGCCATTAATGCGTCCTGCTACAGCGGAAGTGAGCGTAGTTGTTATGGCAGAGAATATAGCGATGTTGAGTGAAAAACAGCTGCGGGACTGTCTCCTCAGGTATTTGAAGGGGATGGGACAGGGAAACAAAGAGCGCTTTTACTTCCAGAACCGCAAACCCGCTTGCCTTTTTTATTTTATATAATTGCTGATGGAAAAAAGAGAAAGCCAACAATTATATAAAATAAAATATGGGTCGGGGTGTGTGTAAAACTTGATTTTACACACACCCTCATTGTGGGATGCTTGTAACAAACCGCTCGGGCTTCGCCCTCGGGTTTGTGTAGCATCTCCACAACTCGGTATAAATCACATACACACCCGACTCCATACTTTATCCTATATATTATGAATGTCTATTCAGTTAACAAAAAATTGCATACTATCTGTATGTTATCAGTTTGGACAATCCTACCTACCCCAATGCCAGATGCAATCAGAATTTTTGAACTGTCTTTAGACAGTGACAAGGATCTATAATGACATCTACTTTGTAGTCATTGACACTTAGATGCGTGAAGTGCAAAGTGACTAGTTCTTTACTATTTGTCTGTACTCCCAACATTTTAGCAGCAGTAAGTTTAGTTGATAGACCATCAAATGTAACTGTAATCACGATAGCTGCTGCCTCATGTAGCTATTGTATAATCATTGTTTTTTTAAAGTTTCCACAGAAGTCCATTTATAAGAAAGTACGCAATAGGTATTTTCCAGTTGCTGTAAACTAACAGGAAAAGTAACACCTCTGTTGCTACTGTGGATTTGCTAGCAACATTTCCTTTGACAAAGTCCACAAATCCTGAGAATTGCTGTAGTGAGTTGTCCCATTTGACATGTTTACAAATAGCCATCCCCTGTATAACAAGGCAAAATCTACTGTCCTGTTGTTGAACAATGCAACTGATTGAATGCTTCTTCAGTAAACCCTGGTCTCTCATTAGATACTTCCATCCAGCTCCTTAAGGTACAAGGATGTGGCATGGAAAGATATTTACATGCACAATCATAAGCCTTTGGGGAATAGAAATAAAGTGTTAAACAAAAATTTCTAACACTGTCCCTGTAAGTGACTGGCTGTGCCTATATTGGAGATCCCTTAGACAAGTGACTTTTTTTTTACATTTTTTCTAGTTTTTAAGTATTTTTGGTGTACAGTTTGTGGACTGATAAGGAGGGTATTGTTGCCTACAGGAAGGTGTGGGATGTGTGTATTTCATGTAGTTGGGAACAGTATAGTCAGCATGTTTGTTCTGTGGTGAATCATATCATGTGTAGGTTTCATTTTTTGTACAGTAGATAGGCAGTTTGAGATTTTTGTGGGGTTGTCCTAGTTACCAGGATTAACTGGTTTGTTGCTGGGTGGTGGCATGTTGTTTAGGTGGTATTCTGTTTGTCACTGTTTCATAGGATTTCTGGGCTGATGATTTAAAAGGCATTTATTAAAAATCTTGTTTTTTGGTTTTTTTTTAGCTAGAATCAGGTGGTTGCTAAGAAACAGCTTCCTTGGCATAGTGTTCTAGTTTTGATAGAACACTGAACTTATCAGCCTACTGAGTTCTAGATTATTGTGATTGTTGTTACATTTTAATGGTAAACTGACCATGTTTTTGAATTTTATAGTTATTTTATAGTTCTGCATAACTGGAGGCTAGGAGAAGCTGGGCTGGGAGTATGTGGGGGAATAGGTATACGTATGGGAACCAGGAGAGTGGTAAACTGCAATAGCTGTGAGGCAGTAGTTTTTCTGGGGGTGATGTGGATGTCCTGTGTGTAAGAGCTTGGAGCAGCTAAGGGCTGAAATATGACTGCTCAGATAGGAGCTGGGGGAGGATGGTTTGGGAAGTCAGAGGAGCACGGCAGTGGAGGGAAAGGCAGAGGGGTGATGCCCAGTGGAGTGACAACATCAGGCAAGGGATGGGAGTGGGGAGAAGCACCCAGTATACAGAAGTATCTCCTCCTCAGAAGAATAGGGAGCCCAGAGTAGAGGAATGGTAAGGGGAAGGGGTGGGAATGTGAGAGTAGCATCGGGGTGGGAAATTCTAAAGGGGTGCCTTTATTGAATAGATTTGCACCACCATCTGGAAAGATGGAGGAGGTCAGGTTGAGCCAGGGTTGAGAGTAGGAGTAGGAGTACAGGAGAGGGGGAGGGAACTAATCAGAGTGGGCAGGGAAGAGGAGGTAGGCAAAATGGAGGGGGGGATGGAGAGGAAAGGAAGAGGGGAAGGAAAACTGAAAGCAGATACAGATAGAAAGGGAGGGGCAGTTTGGAAGATGGAAAAACAGTTAATTGTGGATGTGGCGATAAGTTCACTAGGGTGCAGAGGGAGCAGTTAGGTGGGGAAGCAGCTAGTACCAAAGGCAAGAAAGGAAGAACGGGGAGCACGGATGCAGGTGATGGAAGGGTGGCAATCATAGGGGACTCCATAATTAGGGGTATTCACTGGGGAAGGAAAAGGGACCCAAATGCAAGCAGGAGGGTGGTTTGTATGCCAGGGATGACAGCTGGGAAGGTGGGCCCAAGAATAAGGGAAATAGTAAGGGGAGGTTGGAGGAAAACCTAATTTAGTTATACATTTGGGAACCAATGACCTAGCTGGGGAGGAGGAGGATGAGGCAGTGCAAAGCAGGTTCAAAAAGTTGGGGAAGATCTGCAGGGAGGAAGGAAGTTCATTGGCCTTCTCAGAGGTGATACCAATACCAAGGGCCAGCACAGCCAGGAAAAGAAGAATAGAGAATTTTAATGACTGGCTGAGGAAATGGTGCAGAGAGGAGATGTTCATCTGTATTGGGGACTGGGAGGAGACCTGGTCAAACAAAGCACTGTTTTCCCCAGACAGGCAACACCTCAGCAGGGAGGGTTTGAGGGTACTCAGGGACAAACTGGGGGAATACATAACCACTACACTTAATTTAAACTACTGGGGGGGGGCAGCGAGTGTGCAGGCCCACAGACTCTGAGAGAAGGAGGTCAGTGAACCTCCCCCCCACTGTGATGGAAGAGGTCTGGATGGGAAGAGGTGGAAAGGGCAAGAACACAACAAAGGGTGGAGGGGGTGAGGAACACATAAGGGTATGTGGAGGGGTGCACACAGAGATGATAAATGGGAATAGAAGAATAGAGAGAAGAGGAAGATCAGATTCTGGGTGGAAGGTGGTGTCTCTGAATGCGCGAAGTCTTGGAAGCAAGATGGATGACCTGCAGGCACTGTTAGCAGACAGGAGGGTGGACATAGCTGCAGTAAATGAGACTTGGGCAACATTACACCATGACTGGGACCTTACAATCCCTGGATATAAACTGTACAGGAGGGACAGGGTAGTCAGGAAGGGGGAGGGGTGGCAGTTTATATCAGGGAGGGAATAACTTGCACGAGGGAGGAATCAGAGAGAGGGGGGAGGTGGAGGCATTATGGATTCAGTTAAGATCCAATAGAGGGAGAAAGGTGAGGTTGGAGTGGTTTACAGACCACCCAGTCAAGATGAGGAGAGGGACAGGGAACTGAGCTCACAAATATTGGAAGCTGCAGGGAAAGGAGAGGTTGTAATTGTGGGGTACTTCTACCTGCCCATGGTGGACTAGCGAATACCATCCACAACGTGCTAGGAGTCAGGTGCTCCTAGAAGGACTGCAGAGTGGGTTCCTGACTCAGGGCATCACTGAACCAACAAGAGCTGAGACAGTTCTTCATCTGGTGCTCACAAATGGGAAGCAAGTGCAGGAAATAATGGTCAGGGAGCCACTGGGCGGAAATGACCATTGCACAGTGTGGTTCCAGTTGGATATGGACAGGGAAAGCATTCTGACTAAGACCAAAATCTTGGATTTCAGGAGGGTGGACTTCAGGAAAATGGACGAAGTGCTAAGGAGCCATCTGGCAGACATCAGAGCAGATATGGGGGTGGACCAAATGTGGTCCATCATTAAGGAAGGAATACTGGTTGCCACAGATGCATGTGTTAGGCTCAGGGAGAAGAACACAAAGGCTAAAGTGCCCAGCTGGTTCAGTTCTGGGGTTGCCCAGCAGTAAGAGAAAAGAGGCTGGCCTATAGAAAATTCAAGAAGACCAAGAGAGAGGTGGATAGGAAAAATTACCTAAGATTGGCTAGTGAGGCAAGTAGGGAAGTCCAGCGAGCAAAGGCACAGAAGGAGCTGCAGATAGCTGAAGGAATTAAGAAGGGGAGAAGTATTTCTTTCACTATATGAGTGAGAAAAGAGACAAGAAGGAAGGGATTGTTAGGCTTAAGAAAGGGGTGGAGGATAATGGGGAAAGACAGAGATACTAAATGAATACTTCTGTCTTCACCAGGGAGAAGGATGGACCAATGCCTTCAGGAGGGAAACACAAATGTAGTAATAGAGGAGAAAATTGTGGGTGGACAAATCACCAGGCCCGGATAGAGTACATCCAAGGCTACTACTAAAGGAACTGGCTGAGGAACTGGCAGGGCCACGGGCAGACATATTTAATAGTTCACTAGAGTCCGGCATGGTACTGCAGGACTGGAGAACAGCACATGTAGTGCCCCTCCACAAAAGCGGTCCCAAGGATGTCCCAGGGAATTACAGACCGATCAGTCTGACTTCTATTGTGGGCAAGCTCATGGAGACAGTACTAAAGGAAAGGTTGGTGGAATATCTAGCAGAGCATGGTCTCCAGGATGAGAGGCAGCAGGGTTCATGGGGGGAGGGATCATGTCAAACAAATCTGTGACTTCTTTGACTGTGTCACTAAGACAGTAGACAGAAGCCAAGTGGTGGATATCCTCTGTCTTGATTTCAGCAAGGCCTTTGACTCTGTGCCCCACAAAAGGTTGATCAGAAAGTTGATGGATCTCGGGGTTGGGGAAAAGATGGCCAGATGGGTGGAAAACTGGCTGAGGTACAGAACCCAGAGGATGGTTGTTGGGGGACAGTTATCTGGCACCAGAGAGGTAATCAGTAGGGTTCTGCAGGGCATGGTGCTGTGGCCAGTGTTGTTCAATGTCTTCATCAATGACATTGGAGATGGCAGTAAGGGCAAAATGTGCCTATTCATGGATGACACCAAGCTCTGTGGAAGAGTGGACATAGCTGAAGGGATACAGGACCTACAGGAAGATCTGGAAAAGCTAGGGAGGTGGTCCAGGATCTGGCAGCTTGGCTTCAATGCCAAGAAATGCAAAGTTATTTATTTATTTATTCATTTATTTATTTCAATCTAGGATTACAATACCTTTGAGCCAAGGCTCTTTTACAAAGGTTCCACGTCAGCATGTGCAACAGTCATAATTTTTAGTTATAAACATATAGTCATTGACTTACAGACATGTAATAACCAGTACAAAGACAAAGTTATGCATATTTGAGCCAGGAATCCTAGGTCAGAGTATTACTTGCGTGGAGTCCGAGTATCTGCATCAGAGGAGACGGTACCTGGGAGTGATGATCACTAGTGACCTGAAGCACTCCACACAGTGCAAGAAAGCAGCAGCAAAGGCAAACAAGATGCTGGGAAGCATATCTAGGGGGATCAATAGTAGGAGAGAGGAGGTTATACTGCCTTTGTACAGGTCACTAGTAAGGCCGTATCTAGAGTATGGTGTTCAGTACTGGTGCCCACACCTCAAAAAGGACATTAAATTGCTGGAGAGGTCCAGAGGAGGGCTACAAAGATGATAGCCAGTCAGCAGACTAAGGCATACGAGGAGAGGTTGAGGGCACTGAACATGTACTCCCTGGAAGACAGCAGCGAGAGGACATGATTGGGACATTCAAGTACTTGAAAGGGATAAATAAGGTTGATAAGGAGAGTCTCTTTAAGCTGAGTGGCAACCATAACACAAGGGGGCACAATCTTAAGCTGGAGGGTGGAAGGTTTAGGAAGCAGGTCAGGAAGCACTTCTTCACAGAGAGGGTGGTGGACACTTGGAATGCACTGCTGGAAGAGGTCATCTCGTTGACAGTGGGGAGCTTTAAGAGAGGATGGGATAGGCATGGGGGAAGATAAGGATCATGGTTAGGGAGGATGGGAGGAGTGGGAAGGGAGGGCACCGACATTAGCTCAAGCTACGGACCCTGCAGTACGAGCAGACTTGATAGACCAAATGGCCTTCTTCTGCTGGCTTCTTCGTATGTTCATATGTAATGCCTTGCATGTGGCTCTCTGCTATGGTTGAGCTAATTTTTAAGAATCTCTAGTGAAGTGCCACCAATTGAGTTTTTCCAGCAGTTCTCCTACAATTCTACTTGGCAGCAAACTTTGTCTTTTTAAATCTTCAATACTATCAGTTGTTTTTTTTTCATTTGTGTGTTACTCTTCTTTCACATTGTCTTACAGCTTTATTTTTTTTTTCTATGACTGTCTAACTCATCTTGCAACTGATTAATCTTCTTCTTAGCCAAAATTGGACTGTCAAGGAAGTAGTTGTGCTTACAAGGTTTCTGAGATGTTGAAAATCTCTGAATATATTGTTGAAATTTCTTTGTCTTGCTTCTGTAACGTGTCTTGGTCTGCAATCCTTTAGAAAGAAAAAAAAGAGCAGAACAGTTGGAATGAACATAGATTGTAAAGCTATATTTATGAAAAATCACGTTTCTGTAATCACGTGATTGAATGTATGCACTTACTTGTGATTTTTATTTTATCGTGATATCCTCACATGTAAATACTGTATGTAATTCCAGACCTCAAAATAATGGACTAGAAGGAACATTTCATCAGGATATGGAGGTGCTGCAGCATACATTTATGGGGTAAATGTTGCATTACCACATAAAAAATAAAATGTTATTTTATAAAAAACAAAAATAAAACCAGCAGAGCTGTTCATGGACACACTTTGTACCTCCCATTTACTCAGTCCCTTTAGAAGAATTGCTTGACTGGTTGTTTTTGTAAACGTTTTTCCCTTTTGTTCTATTTAGCTATGTCTGCTCTCCATTCTTTTTCAAGGGGCCATAGTGTCCATGCACTAGTTAGATCAAGAGTCCTTTACTTGTGTAGGTGTCAGTATTTCAAGCCCTGAATTCTACAGTTAAGGCATTATAGTTTGTAAATCGGAGTGAACAACTTCAATTTTCTGTTTTAAAGCATAATTAAAGTTATGTTTGGCATCATATGATGGAATTGGATATCCTTATGGAGTCTCTTTGAAAAGAATTGATCAAATCACAATAATTGTGCAATGCCTTTCTTTGAAGACATTGAGCAAAATTAAAGATTGTTGGCACACTATTCACTCTCAGTCTTGTGGTCTGTCTAGTCTGGTCAAAGTATGACTCTGCAAAATGATCTGAACATATGATAGTCTCATCATGTGACTGAAAATGTTCACGTCTGATCAGTCACACCCATTTCAATCTCAATGGCTGATCCTTGGGAAATCTATAAAAAAATATAACGTGTAAAATATAAAATGTAAGATATAAAAATTAACATAACAATAAGTTTTACATTTCACACAAAATGACTGCATATTTCATAAAGTACAAATGTTTGATTATACTTTGCTTACCAAGCCATATCTTAAACTACAGACACTGGGCCCCCCATTCAGAGCCTGATGATTTTGTGGCACGAACAGCTGCACCACGCAAAAAAAATAAGGCCTGCCAGCTCTGGCGCAATATTCAAACAGATCTAAACAGACTACGCTTTCTGTCTGAATATCAGGCCATGTTATTATGGTGCAAAGCAATCATTTGCCATGATTTGTGCCACGCTACCAGAGTGCAAGGCTGAAGACCACCCATAGGGGTAAAGCACGGCACACTCTGGTTGCGCCGCGACACCTGTGGGCAATTTTCAGTCCAAGAGCCCATTGGGCATGCATGGCGCTAATGGGCCTGTTGCATGCCAGTTATGGACTCATCTGCATGTGGTACAATGGCCCGATTGCACCAGACTGCAGTCCCTAACTCCGATCTTTTATTGGTAAAACAGTTCCTTGGTGGTTAGCGGTCTCCCACCTCCAATGTCCCCTATATGATTGGTCTCCCATCCCAGTCACCATAAAAAATGAAATATACATCCCCTCCCTGGTGGTTAGCGGTCCCCATTCCTGATCCCATGTATACAAAACTGTCAACACTGCACTGGTGTCGAGTGTCTTCCCTCTCCCATCCTTGAGCATCCCACCCAACAATACCCAACAGTTCCTTGTGTCTACAGGACCCCCACCCCATCCAGCAGCTCCTTGTGTCTCTGGGACCCCCCCACCCAGGCAGGTAGTGCCCCACCACCCTGTCCACTCATCCCATCCTGGAATGGTGACTGTAAAGTCCTTTACTCTCAACCACAGCCAGTTGCCAAGTGAGTTGTCAAGGAGTACATACTGTATAATCAACTTTTACAGAACGTACTCCTTGAAAGCTAAGTCAGCAGCTAACCATGGTGGAGAGTGTAGGGCTGTGCCGGTCACCAGCTCTGGGATGGGATGGGGGAAGCAGGGTGGTGGGACACTACCTGACAGGGTGGGGTGTCCCCTATACATCAGGGACTGTTGGGTATTGTTGGATGAATGCTTGGGGATGGGGAGAATTGTGGACACCACAGCAGTGCTGACCGTTTCGTGTACATGAGATCGGGGGTGGGTAGGGGGGACAGCTAACCACCAAGGACGTTGTTAACATTAAGTATACAAGGAATCGGGGAAAGGGAGGGGGGGTCCACTAGCCACCATGGAAGGGGAAAGGGGGGACTGGACACCCAGGAGGGGATTTATTTTCTGTTACAGGGGTTTGAGGATGGAGTGGACCACTGGACACCAGGGAATCTATTGGCCCTAAGGTGCATGGATGGGGTGTACAGTACTCTCCCCGTCTGTGCACCATTAAGGTCTGCGTTTCAGAAACATTAAACTGTGCTGTGTGAGCGGGCATTTAGCACTTCTGAAATCTCTACATTTTGCACTGCGCCGCTTATGCATGAGGGATCCCTCATTTGCATAGGCACAGTGCACAATTCTGTATGCCTGTGCTGTTGGGGTTTTACCACACAAAAAAGCCCTTTGAATATGAGCAACACCATTACAGTCGTCTCTATTCACAGACAGCGTGGCATGAACCTGATTTGCGCTGTGCTATCCTTTTAAATATGGGGCCCTTTATCTTAACAATTAATAATGCCAGTGAATACACAATGATTAAGTGGTAGTAACAGGGTTGGAACCTGTGATTTCATAGTACCCAAGATGATTCAATAACCAGAAAAGCACACTACCTCCTATTGAAATTGATTATCTAAATTGCTGTTATAGCTAATATATAGTATACTGCTAATGTCATCCACATTTATTTTATTTTGGCCATGAAAGATACAATAACTTGAGGTTTGTTTACAGGTGCATCCTAGGAACGAAGATAAATTAAAGAGCAGCTGACACCTCAAGAAGAACTTTGAAGAACATAATATTTTAACACAAAGCAGCTTATGTTTCTCATTAGCTATGTTGTTTCTTACTTCCATTATTTATTACTGAAGTCTGATGCATGAAAACAGAAGAGTTGTTCCCTGAGGGTTCATCAGCTCCTATTGCTTCCCAACCTGATGTCATAATACTGTGCTTGTGACATCAGCTATTCTCATAGCAACATACTATGATGTCACAACAGAGCTTTATGATGTCAAGTAGGGAGTAAGTTATAGAAGCAGATGAGCTCTAAGGGATAACAATCCTGCTTTTGTGGGAATTTCTTCAGTAACATAATGAAGAGGAGAAATCTATATAAGATATGTGAAATACAAGCTGAATTGTGTCCAACTTTTATGATATCCAGTGTTTTTTACAACGGCGTCAGCTGCTCTTTAAGTGACTTGCTTATGGTCATGCATTTTGCATGTGGTGACTCTGGGATTCAAACACAGTTCTCAGTGTTTGCAGCTCAATTATTTTAACCACTACACTATACTGCCTTCCAAAATGATTCAAGATGCACCACCCTTATTTTTAACACCTGTTCATGCCTTACTTTTATTAAATAAAAACATTCAAATTAAAACACATGGGGCCAGATATTCAAAACATTGCCCTGAGGCTAAATGAGCACTGCCCAGCGCGCAAACTTAGCCTGGAGCAAAAAGCAAGCTATACTGAAAAGGAATAGCCCAGAGCAAAACCAGCTGAATATAGCAAGCAAAGGAAGCCGGGCAAACAGGGCCAGGAGTGCAGGACAAAATAACCCGGGAATAAGACAGCACTGAATATAACCACAGGGAAGTGCACACTGCCACTGCAGCTCATTAGACCCTGGAGAAAGCCAGTGTTGCAGGTGGAGAACATTGTGTGTGATTGCACAGAGATGTCCACATCTACTGCAAACAACAATGTAAGCCACACACTGCAGAACTGTGCTATGCTGAAGTGAGGTTTGCCTGGGGCTAACCTGATTGAACAGTGCTAACACATTAGCCCAGTGCAAACTGGTTAGCCCGGGGCAAACGGGAGCTATATTCAAAGCTCCCATTCAAATGAGCCTACTTAGGTAATCTGTGGGCAAACGGATACATTTGCATCTCATTAACTGCTGCTTAGCATACATTACCATGCATTTTGCCTGGTGCTACTGCATGGAGCACACAGTGCCACCATTTGGTCAGAATGGATGTACAGGCTGGACGCTGCAGGCCAAGGCATGCTCACAGCATCCCCTGTTGGTCGGAATGGAAGTACAGGCTGGATGATGCAGGCTATGTGTGCTGGCAGGTACAAGCGATGCATACACCTGACCCCTGTAGCACTGCAAGCAGTCCAGAACAGTAAATAGATATATATCCATCAACATATAGATATATATGTATATAAGTAAATATTGGTATATACATATATATATATGTGTATATATATAGATTCATGGCGAAAAACTCAGTTTAATGCATCAGTTAGGGTTGTTCCACAGTGACAAAAGCGAGGAAATTTGGTGTTAGGGTTGAAAACCCCTCTTGCACCCCCCCACCCACCACCACCACTACACACACACACACACACGCATATGCAACATCCAGCAGGAGGTGTATACCTGTGTTACTGTAGGAAGTAAAGAAATCCAACCTGAGATATCATAGATTATTTACAAAGGTGTTCTTCGAGATTAGTTCACATACAGATGAACCAAGCTGGCAGTAGCGAAAATGGTGTGCCTCGCTTTGTTTTCAACATGTGGGTGGCGAAAGGCGTCCTGGGCACTACAATGCTAGTCTATGGCAAATTGCTCAATTTTGGAACAGTGTCACCTTGTAATCCTTAAGTGTTTTAGCACAATAGCAGGAAAACGCACATGTGTGGGACCAGGTCTTGCCATCCTGCAAATTTGAGGCCAAAGGACCCAACCGTTTGCTTGCAGGATGATGGCAAAGATGTGCAGTCATTAGGAGCATACTTTTGTAATATACTGTCGCAAACACGAAAGTGTCATAGCATGACACTTTTGCATTTGCGAAAGTGATTATCTCAAGTATTTCAGGGATTGTGCAAAATCCTGTTTTGGATCTTGCGAACCCCAAAATACCATATGTACTAACATACTAAAATGCCAGCAGAATAGGCCTAATGGTCTTTCGCGTCTGCTCGTTTGGTCAGCCCCCACCGTGGGAGCTGACCTTGCTGCCCCCTCGCCTTCTCTGGCTTCTCCCTTCCCAGTTCCGGATATTCTCACTGCATTGGATTTTGCTTCCAGAACCCTTCCCCTGTACCTATCCCACCGCCTCTTGAACCCCTCCACTGTCTCTGCCTCCACCAGCCCTCTAGGCAGTGCATTCCATGGCTCCACCACCCTCTCAGTGAAGTAGCACCTCCTCCTTTCTCCCCTGAATCTTCCCCTCCAGCTTCCACCCATGCCCTCTAATGGCCCCCTCCTCCTTCCTTCGAAGCACCCTGACTGTTCCTCCCCTATTTACTCCCTTCATGTACCTGAAGACCTCTATCATGTCCCCCCGGTCCCTTCTCTCTTCCAATGTGTACATATTTAGCTCTTCGAGCCTCTCCTCATAGGTCCTGTCCCCCAAGCCCCAAATCATTTTGGTTGCCCTCCTCTGGACCCTCTCTAGGAGTTTAATGTCCCTCTTTAAGTGTGGCCTCCAAAACTGCACGCAGTACTCGAGGTGCAGCCTCACCAAGCAGTTATACAGAGGTAGTATCACTTCCCTCCTTCTGGAGGTGATCCCCCTAGCAATGCATCCCAGCATCCTGTTGGCCTTGGCTGCTGCCCTCCTACAAGTCTCCGAATTGTTCATCTTGACATCCACCACCACCCCCAGGTCCCTCTCAGCCATCGAGACTTGTAGCATTCCCCCCAGGGTGTACACTTGGCCCAGGTTTCTGGCCCCCAGGTGCAGTACCTTGCATTTCCCTGCTTTGAACCTCAGCTTCCACTTTCTAGACCATCTTTCCAGAGCCTCCAGGTCCCCCGTAGGGCAACCCTCCCGTCCTCCCCATCGACCACCGCCCCCAGTTTTGAGTCATCTGCAAAGAGACTCATCTCACTCCTGATACCTGTCCTTATGTCAGAGATGTAGGTATTGAACAGGAGGGGCCCAAGGACTGATCCCTGTGGGACCCCACTAATGACCCTCCTTGGGAATGAGACTATCCTGCCAACTATCCGGTCCTGGATCCAATTGCCTATCCATCTGATTATCTAGTTCCCCACCCCCATTTCTCCCAGCTTATCTAACAGGCCCACATGAGGAACAGAGTCAAATGCCTTGCTGAAGTCTAGAAAGAGGACGTCCACTGGTCTACCCAGATCCAAGGCACTCGTCATTCAGTTATAGAACTCCACAAGGTTTGTCTAACATGATTTCCCCAGGACGAATCCATGCTGTCTATCGTCCAGGCACCCTGACTTTTCCAGGTCCCCCCCAGCCTCTCCTTGACAATGCCCTCCATCACCTTGCCCACCACCGATGTCAGGCTGACAGGTCTGTAGTTCCTTGCCACCTCCCTTGATCCCCCCTTGTGGATAGGCACTATATGCGCCACCTTCCAGTTCTGGGGCACCCACCCACCCTGTCCTCAGAGAGATGGTGAAAAGTTCAGCCAGGGGTTTCGCCAGGACATCCACAAGTTCCTTCAGCACTCTGGGATGTAATTTATCCGGCCCCGGTGCTTTCTCCATCTTAAGGGACCTGAGGGCTTCCCTCACTCTCTCTGCTGTGATTTCCACTTCTGCTGCCTCTTCTCCCTGCTTAACCTTCCCCCCTCCTGCCAGTGTTGCCTCCCCCTCTCCCCAGACCCGCCAATCGGTAACGGTCCCCCCTCCTCAGTATCACTGTCTCCTCCCATGTATGATGCAGCACCCCCATTTTCCTTGGTGAAAACTGAGGTGAAGTACTCATTTAGTACCTCAGCCTGCTTCTCCGGGTCTTGTGCCCATCTCTCCCCTGTTTTAATCCTGCTAATCTGCCCCTTCACCCTTTGTTTTTCCCCAATGTATCTAAAGAACCCCTTGTTCCCTCTCCTAATTTCCCTGGCCAGGTTCTGCTCCTTCCTTGCCTTAGCCACCCTCACCACCCTAGTGGCCCTTCTAGCCATCAGCTCGTACTCCCCTCGATCCCTTTCACCCCTCGAGCACTTGAATTGCCTATAGGTTACCTTCTTTCCCCACACCACCTCCTGGACCTCCCTGGTCCATCAGCAGGGTTTCCGGGCCCTACCGCATTTTTGTCTTATTCTTGCACAGGTGCTGGTAGCATCCTGCACCCCTCTCCTGATGATTTCCCACATACTATCAGAGTCCGTGTCTGACCCAATCCCATCCAAATGCTCCTTAAGGATCCTTCCCATTTCCTTAAAATCTGCCCCCCTGAAGTCAGTTACCTCCGTCTTTGTGCAGCCTTCTACCCCTCCTAGGTCCAGGCAGAACCAGACTGCAGCATGGTCACTCCCCACCAACGGGTCCCTTACCTCCAGGCCCCCAATCTGGTCACTGTCTGCCAGGACCACATCCAGTACCCACACCTCCCTGGTCGGTTCCCCCACCTGCTGAGTTAGGAACGCGTCTTGAAAGACATCCAACAACCTCTGTTCCCTGGCCACCGAGGATGTCATAGTCTCCCAGTCTGTTCCTGGCATGTTTAAGTCCCCCAACACCACCACCCTTCCCCTGCCCAGTCTGCAGTGTCTCCCAACATCTGCCACCAGACTCTCCTCCAGCTCCTCCGCCAGTGCAGGGGTCTATACACCACTCCTATTTTACTCTCTGCCCCCCTTGTTATCAAGGTGACCCAAATTAGCCTATGGTTCCTCCGCCTCCTCTACTCCCCTATGCCAATGCAGTTTTGACTATCATTGCTACCCTCCTCCTCTTCCTTCCCCCCTGTCCTTCCTGAACATAGTGTTACCCCCCAGGTGCAGGTCCCAGTCGTGTCCTGCGGTGGCCCAGGTCTCAGTGACTGCTGCCACATCCACCTCTCCCTCAGTTAGCATCGCCTGGAGCTCAGGCATTTTATTGCCCAAACTCCTAGCATTTAGCAGGACTACCCTCCACCCTTTCCCTATACTTCCATTTCCCCTGCTCATGTTTCCATGGGGATTCTGTTTTCCCCTGCCCTGCACTTTACCAGTCGGCCTTTTCCCGCATTCCTCCAGATCCCCAGGGGGGGTGGAGACAGAGTCCCTCCTTTATTGGCCCCCCCCTCGACAGCCTTTTCTCCCATTCCTCCCCCCTTCACAAGTTTAAACCCCACTTTTCACCAATGAACCCCTCTATTTTCAACTTAAGGATTCCCCTTCCCTCCAAATTGAGATGTAGTCTATCTCTAGCATACAGCTCCTTATCCTCTCAGGTCTCCCCCCAATCACCCATCAACCCATACACTCTGGCCTCACACCACTCCCTGAGCCAGTGGTTTATCTCCCTAATCTTCCTTTTGTGTTCCCCACTAGCCCTTGGCACTGGCAGGATTTCTGAGAAGGAAACTGTGCATCCTATGTCATGACAGACCCTGGCAAGCTCCCTGAACCTTGCCTGTATCTCTATCTCGCTATTTCCCTCAATGTCATTTGTACCCAGGTGGACCAGTATGTCCGGGGAACCCCCACAATCCTTTGCCACCTGATATACCTCGTGCTTGGCCCTGTGCACTGTTAGTCCAGGAAGCATTTTGTTCTAACTGGCCAGGCTTCTCCTCCTATCCCATTTGATACCCCTGATCATAGAATCCCCAGCAGGAGTACTCTGACCGCTCCTTTTCCTCCATTCCCCTTTCCATGTCCTCATCCTTTCTACCAGCCCTCCACCCAGCCAGATCCTTGTTCCTCCCCTATCTGGGTGCCCCGCACCCACCCCTCATTTACCTGGCCACCCCCTCCCCTCTTATTCTATACCTCCCTCCTCCCGAGTATCCTTCTGTACCTTGCTAACTCCCCTCTCACTGCTCGCGACTGGTCCTTCTCCCCCATCCGCTAAACTAGCCTGGCTCATCCTCCCTTCCTTCCTGTCTCCGTTAAGTCCCTCCTTGCTTGTCGTGCTCCCCTGGCCTAAAACCTCAGTTCCCTTTACTGTATCCTCCTTGTACTTCTGGTCCTTCTCCTTGCCCTTTCCTCCCAACTGGTCCTTCTCCTTGTGCTTTCCTCCCTCTTCCCCCTGCCCCTCCTGCTCTGATTCACTGCTCCCCCCATTTTGCTGCATTCCATGTTCCCCCCATTCCTCCTGCTATCCGGCCCCTGCCTCCTGCCCCCACTCCTTTCCTCTAACCACCCTGCCATGGCTACATCACCCCCCTCATCCTCAAGCAGAAGAAGAGAATTGAAGCGGTTACTGAGCATAAGATCTGATCCACCTCCCCGCCTTGCTTCCTTCTGTCCAGCCCCAGCCATCTGCCTACTTCCCTGAGAATGTTGTCCCTCTGGCCCCCCTTTGTGAGTGTCCCCAGTTACCTGCCTGCTTCCTTGGTAGTGTCCTCCTTTTGGACCCCCTCTGCCAGGTTCCCTATGTGACTACAGAGTATTCTCCTGCACTCCTTTCCCTATGCCCCCGCCCCTAGTGCTTGGTGCAACCCCATGGGAGATCCCCTGCCCCCTTTCCCAACCATACCTCCCCCCTTTCCCCAGCTGTCTCCTAATCCCCGCAACCTCCTCCCTAAGCTGTGCCAGCTGGTAGCACACTGGGCAACCACTGAACTTCCAAGCCCAGTCCAGTACCGTGGCTGCTCCACACCCTGTGCACCCCACCACCCTCCCAAAGATGCCGGCCCTAATGACATATGGTCCCATCCCCCACCAAGTAGGTTTCCTTGGGTGAGCCACCAGGTTCCCCACTAGTCCAAGATACACCCCCACTGCCTAATCAGGTCACCCACTAATCCTAGATACAGTCCCACAGTAAACCAGTAACCCTGTTACTAGGTGCAGTACAACACAGTAAACTTATAAGGGAAGTGAACAACTCCCTAAGCTCCTCTCTCCCAGCCTTTAAACCCAACCCCCAGTGGCTAGAACTACATGAGCTGCACCTGCAGCCCTTTCCTCCGATTGCAGGGCAGGAGTTCCCCTATAAATTAGCAGAGCTCTGGGAAGGGAGGAGTGGGGGAGTGTGGGTCTTGGGCCTACATCCGACTTTCGAGAGAGTGTATAGTCTGTGTTATGTGTTGGTGGCAGCGTGTGGCCCAAGATGTCCAATTGTCTGCAGTGATATGTATTTAGCAGTGCATGGAATGACCGGGAGGAGAGTTAGCAGTGACTACCCCATGCGACAGCCCGATGGGAGCATGGGTGTGTGGTTTCGTGGTTTACATTGTTGCATGTTATTCCTGTTAGCTGTTGGTGGTTGTGTGTGATTGGTTGTGTTGCCTTGGTCCTTCCCTTACTTGTATGTATATGTGTGTGTGGTGGTGAGTGGGGTGGAAATACGCAGTTAGGGTTTTCAACCCTAACACCGAATTTCCTCGCTTTTGTCGCTGTGGAACAACCCTAACTAATGCATTAAACAGAGTTTTTTGCCATGAATTTCCCTTCTTTTTGAGAATGTGCACTATAAATAGTGAATGGAATGTGGTGGTGGGAGCGTGGGGCCCACCATGTGATTTTTTTTGTCACTGCGCTGCGCAAAAAATGTATGACTGAGTGAAATTAAAATTGGGAACGCAAACAGAAATGCAAATGGTAATGGCAATGGCAGTGCAGAAGGACACAGTAACACAATCAACAACGGAAACGCTACTGAAAATGCAAAGGATAAGGCTAATAGAAATGCAAACGGTGACAAAACGGTGATGGTAACGCAATTGGAAACGGTAACGGTAACACCAATGATGATGCCAGAGGGAACAGTAACAAACGTAAATGCAAGCGCGTATGCAAACGCAAATCATAATGCGCACAGTAACGCAATTGGAAATGCAAACATTGACAGTAACACCAACCATGATGCCAACGGAAACAGAAACACAAACGGAAGTGCATACGCAATTGCAAATGGTAGTGCACACGGTGATGCAAAAGGAAACGCAAAAAAAAGCAGAAATTTAAATGGAAATGGCAACAGTAATGCAAATGCAAGCACAAACACAAACGCGAAGGGTAACACACATGGGGCCAGATATTCAAAGCTTTGCCCCATGTTAAGTTAACACTGCCTGGAGTGCAAACTTAGCCTGGAGCACAAAGCAAGCCATATTCAAAAGGAATAGCCCGAGGCAAACAGCCTCTGAATATAGCATGGGAAAGAGGCTGTGCAAACTGGGCTGGGAGTGCAGTGCAACCGTAGCCCTGGAATTGGACAGCACTGAATATAGCAACCAGGAAGTGCAAACCACAACAACAACACAGTGCACAGCGACGTGAGGGTAGGTAAAGAGGAACTATGTGGCCAATGTGTGTTCCGGCAAATTTGTGGACCCAGTACAGCTGCAGGCAGCAGCAAACGTGAAAAAACAGCGATCAAAACTGTATATTATACAATGGCAAGAACATTTCCTGGACTCTGATTGGTCAGTGTGTGCCTCAGACAGTGATGATATTACACAATAACATCACTGTGTTGATTTTTTGGAGGATATGGATTTTTTTTTTCAGAAACAGATATACTGCCTCACTAAAAATCTATTAAAAACATTTTTATTTTTATTTTTGTTTTGTATAACATTGAGCCATTGTATAATTGCAATAAGGCACTCCAAGGTGTGTGTGATCATGTAATAATGTCACTCCTGGGGTGGTGGAAGCACTCGGCTTCGCCTTGTGTTTCAACCCACCCCAGGAGTGACGTTATTACATGATAACACACACCTTGTCATGCCTTATTGCTTAAATATTCCTCGAACTGTTAGCGCCACGCTAACACGTTAACACGGCTTTAGCGCAGAGCTAAGCGGTTTGCCCGGTGCAAACACATTAGCCCCGCACTAAACTTTGCCATATTCAAAAGTGACATGCCAATGAGCCTACTTAGACAGTCTCTGGGCAAACAGCCACATTAGCATCTCATCATGCCCTGATTTGCATGCAGTTTGCACAGTGTTACTGCAGGATCCCACAGCTCCACCTGTAGGCCAGTCTGGAGGTACAGGGGCTGGCCAGGTCCAACCGCAGCTCCACCTGTAGGTCAGTCAGGCAGTGCATGTTGATAGCTGCAGGCTTCATTTAAACAGTACAGCATAGCATAGCATATCGTACCCCGGGGACAACACAGCATAGGCACAGGTGGTGGTGGTGCTGCATGCAGCCTTCACACTGTAGGTCATGCTACAGTGCACAGCAGACACTACAGTAGTAAGAGGGCTGGTAGTATGGGGGACACGACACCGCCTATGGTATGTAGGGCAGTGATGACCACAGCACTGTACAGAGCGACAGGCACAGCTTGCAGGTAAGTACTGACAGTGGACAGTACTATCATGCTGTTGTGTGATCCACAGATGCTGTACCTGTGACATGGGATGCACACAGTGTCATGTACATGGCTGGCAGTGTGTACTGTGACATCTGTACAGTTGTGTGATAGGTGGCTGGGGGGGCATGTAGGATCCAACAGGCACACAGGTGGTGGTGTAATCCCACTACTGGCTCGTGTGCACTGAGCGATGTGTCCCAGCCTTGTGGCCCACACCTTGGCTGTGGTGAGGTCTGGCCACCCATATACCCTCCCCTCGCTGGCCACCATGCCCACAGTGCTGCATGTGTGGGCTGGCATCTTTTACGCACCACAGACGTATGGTCTGCAGGTATATGCTATATGGCCACACTACCATGCTGTCCCCTGTGGGTCAGATCACCCCTCACTGTACGTGCTTGGCTCGGACTGGTGGCAGCTGCTGGCCTCATGGTGGTGCCATCAGCGAGCAGCATGTGTCCTCCATGTCTGGCATTTTCTAAGTGTTGTACTCCTATGTTAGGGCTGTGCAAGCCATGCTAATCCCGCGCAAGCACCGTGCAATGCACCAATGATGTAAAAAGGTGTTTGCCCAGGGTTAAGACCAGCTTTTCCTGGGCTGTAATTTGTACCGCGCTATGGGTCACGCTATGTTGCACTAAACACCTTAGCGTGGCGCTAGTCACTGAATATCTCCTAGCGAATTTATTCATGTTCACTATGCCCCCTTGCATATCATTATGCTTTGCCCAGTGCTACTGCTGTTTGCCTGCGCTAGTTGGCCTTTTGAAAATGGCAGACCCGCGCTAATCCCATGCTATTCCCACTCAAACTGTTTGTGGACCACGCAAAAAACTTTGAATATCTGGCCCATGGTGACATAAACGGAAACGCTAATGCAAACTGTAATGGAAACACAAGCGGAAATGCTGACTGTAACAGTAACAGAAATGCACACCCTTTTTTCCCCCCAAAAGCTGCATTCAGAAGCACAGTGAATACAAAGACTGTATGCATAGTAATGGGCCTTGGAGCAGAAAATGAACACTTGGGGCGGGATATTCAGAAATGCGCCAAAGCCAGGTGCAAGACTTGCACAGCGCAAATCCAGTGCGCCATGGCACACCGAGCGCAATATTCAAAAGTTGCGCATGCCGGCATGTGCCAGCGCAACTCGGCTGAATATCGCACAGATGCACCATAGCGCAACCAATGCTGCACCAGGGAGCAACACTACATGCGCAACAGCACAGCCAGGGCTGCGCTGGGGAGCAACCCAACATGCGCAACAGCACAATCAGGGATGCGCAAGGGGAAGAGGTGCCTGCACCAAGACACATTTGTACCGGCAACAGGCACAGCAAGGAGCAAGCCACTAGGGTGGGACATCCCACCACCAGGGTGCCAGGAGTGAGGCACAGCAGGCACACAACGGAACACTGCTCAGTGCACATGGGGAGGCAGCAGGCCCCCGTCTATGCATACCACAGTGGTGCATGGAGGCAGGGTGGCACCAATGGCCACTGGTGAACAACCACTGGCAACTCCCCACAGGAACGCACGCGCAACACACAGGCAGACAGCATACAACGCGCACGCCACACATCCGGGACTGAAAGGCCATGGCCACTCCAGGGCACAGCCACCGAACAATGGGTGAACACCATCAGGCAAAACCCCCTGGCCAACCCAGGCGCACACCACAGCCACCATGCACACCACTGCAGCATGGCTCCACACGCCAGCTGCAAAGCAGACCTGGACACAGATGTGTAACCATAGAAATGTGTATTTACAACATCAGTAAAACAAAACTATATACAGATTAAATCAGGGAACAGGGAAAATGGGGAAGCTATGTACAAGAAGGCTAAGCCAGGGAAGGGAGGGATGGGGAGAGGGGTCAGGGCAAGTCAAGGGGACAAGGGAGGGCAAGGGAAGGGGGGACAGGGTTGTACAACAGTCTCAGGCCAACAGGCCCTATGGGCAGCCACGCCACACTGCAGCCTGGTGCTGTAGCCTGCGAATGGCCTTCTGCACAATCCTCACCACCCGCAGCATGGCAGTGGAGACCTCCAGTATCCTCCTCAGAAGGCAAGTGTTCACGGCCGGGCGCCGAGCTTCTAAGACAAAGGAGGGTACATGGAATAAGTGTGTGTCCAGAACACCCCAGCCCACCCACCGTGTGCAGCAAACAGTGACACATGCCTCTTGGATGGCACACAGCCCCCCGCAGTGAGTGCGCCCACATGTGCCTACATGGCACACCACAGCCATGTGGAACATAGCACACCACCACCACCCATGGGCCACACACCACCACTGTGGCAGGCAGTCAGCATGGTGAAGTGGCAGGATGGCAGTGGCACAACCGGCAGCCGGATGCACCCACTGCCCACCCGCGGCAGCCACACACATGTGCAATAGCCACATCATGGTGCAATGGTCACTGTGGGCAGTGCACAGCTGCAATGGCAATGCGCAAAGGGGGCTGTGCCCCATCCCACCCCTGCTGCCCACCCTGCATAGCAATGTGGCATGTAACAGTGCCTACCTGCACACTGCGGAGCACCCTGCACCGGTCCCACTGCACTGCCCATGTGGCCTGCAGCCCCGCCTAGGAGCCCCTGCGGTGGCCCGCCCAGGCCCACCTGCAGCACCCACCAGTCGGGCTTTCCTTCTGTCCTCAGGGCCTAGGAAGGTAGCATAGAGACAAACACATCAGTACCTGGCATCACCAAAGGTCCCCTGCAGGCATGTGCCCCAGCCCAACGTGGTCCCAGCGCATTGGTGCAGTGCACACCTGGTGTACCAGCCCGTGCTACAGTGTGCACAGCCCCAGCTCCACTGCAGCATGGTGTGGCACCCTGCTGGCTCCACAGAGCACTGTTTGGGCACATACACATGTGATGTGCACTTACCTGGCTGTGGCACGGCACCCCTCCGGACACATGCCTGCAGTGCCTGGAGCCTCTCTGGGTCCCTCCACTGCAGGTCACCATAGCGGTGGCAGCATTGTTCACCAGTGCGCTGGACACCTGTGGTCTCCTCCAGTCCATCTGCCACCTCCTGCCACGCATCTGTACGTGGCCTACCCGGGGCACCTGCCCAAACAGACTGCCTGTGTGTGGCTCCACTAGGGCCACAAGATTAACGAGTTCTATCTGGGACCAGTTAGGTGTCCTGGCTCTGCTGCGGCACGGCATTGTTAGTTCACAGTAGGGGAATCCAAAATGGCGCCCTGTAGTGCATGAGCCCCACGTGCTGCGGATGTGTGCCTCACACGGAGATGCGCTGCCAATGGCAAACGGGCATTCAAGGAGATGCGCGATATGAGCATAGCCGCACTGGCACGTGGTGCAGGGCACCTTGAAGGGCAAAGGGCGGACCTAGGGTCAGGGGTCGGCATGCGCACTATGTGCGACTGAGCTACTGGGACCACCATGCAAGGTGCGCAATAGGGGCAAGTGGACACCATGGGGTACTGGGCAATAGCACCTGTGCACCATACGCCCCATGGTGCCAGAGCACCATCAGCCCTATGGCGCCCCTCCACAGTAGGCTTCACAGCGCCCGAGTGCCACATGCCCAATAGTGGCCGAGTGCCGTATAGCATATTGCGCATATGCTGTGCCATTGGCATAGGTGCCGGTAGCGCACACATGCATACAGCAGGGCCTATTGCACACATCACATCACAATGTTGTGCCATGAGTTGAGCAGGTGCAATTCCATTGCGCTAGGTGCAATAATGCGACATCAGCTGGAATATGCAGATTAGCTCATCAGCCTATCCATGGTGCATCGGGGGCATTTGCATCTCATTACAGTTGCACATCCCCTCATTTGCACGCAATGAGCTATAAAGGTGCGGCAGGGTAAGCACAGGACATGGACCGCTATTGCATCCTTCAGAGGTAAGCCGCGAGGCTGAGGGGGAGACGGAACAGTGGCTTGGGTGGCTGGTGTGGGTGGTAGCAGTCACTGACCACATGTCTTGTCCCACAGGATGCAATATGACTGATCATGAGGAAGTTGAGGAGTGTGGGCCTGCACGGAAGCATAGGCCTAACTTTACAAGGTCCGAGATGGATGCCCTGTTCGAGGTGTACCTTGACCAGGAGCCTCTGTTGAGTGGATCGACAGGCACCCCACAGGCCAGGTATGCAGCATGGGAGGGTGTTGCAACCAGCAAGGCAGCTATAGAGGACTGTGCAGGAGTGCAAAAAGAAGGATGGCACAGACAGGCGCCGGATTAAGGAGAAACTGGCAGCCATACCGGCCGCACATGCAGCCATGGGCGGTGGATAGCCCGACGTGCCACAGCTGATGCTGCAGGAGGAGATGGTGGTGGCCACATTGTGGCACAGTGCTGTCGGGTGGTGCCTGGTGGCGGATTCCAGATGGGTGGCAGCCCATCACTGCATGGTAGGTACACCAGCATCAGGGGTGGGGGAAGGGGCAGGGTGCTGGCTGGTGTGACAGCAGCAGTAATGCGACTGTATTCCTTTTCAGCGCCAGAGCGTATGCATGGAGTGGCAGGGGCGGGGGTGTCCACCATAGGGGCGAGCCTGGACCTGAAGGACCATCCATCTACCTCCACCAGTGTCCGGGGACAGGAACAGCTGCAGCCCTACACCGCTGATGGGCTGGATGCCCATGGCGTTGTTGTGGACGAGGCCCTGGCTGTGTTCCGGCATGACGCCTGCCTTGTCGTATAGTATGCCGAGACACAGATCGGGGTGGGGTCCTTCCACGACCATGCTGCTCTGCCTCCTGCCTCCTCACACCCCTCATTACTGCCTCCATCTGGAAGATGGCACTGGCCACGGCCTCAGCTGTTTGGATCCCTCTGGGTGGCAGGCCCCTCGGGTCCCCCCTGGCTGTGTGCTGCTGCATGTGTGGTTGTGCTAGGTGCACACCTGGTTTGTCAGTTCCTAGCTGGCAGCCTGTGGCCTCCGCCTTCCACCTGTCTGGGCACCTGTGCTGCTCCGTCTATGCCAGGTGTCACGGGCACACACTCAGGCTGTGGCCTCCCTGGCTGTCTCTCACGTGTGCATGCACACACACACACACACACACACAGCCACACGACCACTCTCACACTCCCGCTCACTCCTTCACTGCCTCTGTCTAAGTCTTGCACCCCCTCCTGCTGTTCAGCCTGGCCACTGTGTCTCTCCCACACCTGCTCCCCTCTGGCACAAGTGTCCTTCCCCTGCTTGCTCCCTCTTTTATAGGCTCAAGTGTGCTCCACATTTCCCATTTGCTCTCCGCTTGTACACCGTCTGTCGGGTGTATTGCACTGCACCGGATATTCATGGCTACGCCCCCTGCACTTGCACATGCATGCATTACTATTGCATATTGGTGCATGGCAATTTGCACTGTGCAGTTGCCACAGCTGAATATCACTCTCTGGCGCATTTTCATTGTGCAACTGCTTTGCATATCCCTAATAAAGTATCTGTCTGCTTAATCTCAACAGACACTGAGTCCTGCTGAGATAGAAGTGTTAAATTAGTAAGAAAATGATAGCTTCTTTTAGTTAGCTGCTTTCTGCCCTAAAAGCAAGGCTAGCAACAGGAAGTTGTAATTTGAGTCACCTGCTTTTATATTGTCTAAGCCACACCCCCAATTAACCTCTCTCTCCTCCTACTGATTTAGCAAAGTAAGTTGATACAGTACCCATCCCAGCACAGAACACACACTGACTTTCTTTCTTTCCTTTTTTTAACCCTAGATAAGTCCCCTTCTACTTCTAATAAAGTATATGTCTGTTTAATCTCAACAGACACTGAGTCCTACTGAGATAGAAGTGTTAAATTAGTAAGAAAATGGTAGCTTCTCTTAGTTAGCTGCTTTCTGCTCTACAAGCAAGGCTAGTAACAGGAAGTTGTAATTTGAGTCACCTGCTTATATATTGTCTAAGCCATACCCCAAAATACGCTCTTTCTCCTCCTACTGATTTAGCAAGGTAAGTTGATTCAGTACCCTTCCGAGCAGAGAACACACACTGACTTTCTTTCTTTTCTTTTTTCTAACCCTAAATAAGACCCCTTCTACTTCTAATAAAGTATCTATATGCTTAATCTCAACAAACACTGAGTCCTGCCGAGATAGAAGTGTTAAATTAGTAAGAACATGGTAGCTTCTTTTAGTTAGCTGCTTTCTGCTCTACAAGCAAGGCTAGCAACAGAAAGTTGCAATTTGAGTCACCAGCTTTTATATTGTCTAAGCCACACCCCCAATTAAGCTCTCTCTCCTCCTACTGATTTAGCAAAGTAATTTGATACAGTACCCGTCCCAGCACAGAACACACACTGACTTTCTTTTCCTTTTTTCTAACCCTATATAAGACCCCTTCTACTTCTAATAAAGTATCTGTCTGCTTAATCTCAACATACACTGAGTCCTGCTGAGATAGAAGTGTTAAAGTAATAAGAAAACGGTAGCTTCTTTTAGTTAGCTGTTTTTTGCTCTATAAGCAAGGCTAGCAACAGGAAGTTATAATTTGAGTCACCTACTTTTATCTTGTGTAATCCACACCCCCAATTAAGCTCTCTCCTCCTACTAATTCAGTAAAGTAAGTTGATACAGTACCCTTCCCAGCACAGAATACACACTGACTTTCTTTCTTTTCTTTTTTAACCCTAAATAAGACCTTTTCTACTTCTAATAAAGCATCTGTTTGAATAATCTCAATAGACACTGAGTTCTGCTGAGATAGAAGTGTTAAATTAGTAAGAAAATGGTAGCTTCTTTTAATTAGCTGCTTTCTGCTCTACAAGCAAGCCTAGCAACAGTAAGTTGCAGTTTGAGTCACCTGCTTTTATATTGTCTAAGCCACACCCCCAATTAAGCTCTCTCTCTCTCTCTCCTCCTACTGATTTAGCAAAGTAAGTTGATAGACTACCCTTCCCAGCACAGAATACGCAGCTGACTTTATTTCTTTTCTTTTTTTAACCCTAAATAAGACCCCTTCTACTTCTAATAAAGTATCTGTCTGCTTAATCTCAACAGACTCTGAGTCCTGCTAAGATAGAAGTGTTAAATGAGTAAGAATATGGTAGCTTCTTTTAGTTAGCTGCTTTCTGCTCTACAAGCAAGGCTAGCAACAGGAAGGTGTAATTTGAGTCACTTGCTTTTATATTGCCTAAGCCACACCCCCTGAGAGATAGAAGTGTTAAATTAGCAAGAAAATGGTAGCTTCTTTTAATGGTAACTGTAACGCAAAGGCAAGCGCAAATGAGAACGCAAAGGGTAACGCACATGGTGGTGTAGACAGGAACGGTAACTCAAACAGGCACATAAATGCAAGTGGAAACAGTAAGTGTAACAGTAACATTAACAGAAGTGCATATAGCTGCATACAGAAACACAGTGGCCCAGATATTCAAAAGGGTTGCGCATGGCGGAGCAGTGTTGCACCATGCGCAACCCACTGATGTGCCCCGGCACGATATTCAAAAAGGGAAAAGTGCACGGCACAAATCCCAATGTGCCGGAGCACATCAGTAATGTATGCAGGCGCAGGTGAGGGTGTGTGCCCATGCATACCCTGCACAGCCCGATATTCAGCCCAGGATGTGCAGAGCCATGCATGCACAACCCCTACCTGTGCCAGCACAAAGTTGATCCAAAACAAAAAGGAACAACTGATGGCCACCCACAGGTGAGCTGCCACATTGCAGGGTGCAACACAGCAGCTGCCACCTGTGGGTGGCCACCCGAGCTCCGACTGCACCTGACGGGGCCCCCCCATGCCCAATCGTGGGCATTTGTACAAAAAATATAATAAATCTGTCCAATATCCCTGGTGGTCCAGTGGACCGCTGCCTGCCCGATCGCGGGCATCTGTGTCCAATATCCCTGGTGGTCTAGTGATACCCCTCCCCACCGTGAGACTGAGCCCACCGCCCTGCTTCCCCGGTCAGCCTGCGGACGGCAGCACCACCACCTGCCTGCCGCCCGCCCGGCTGACTGACACCGTCAGTGAGGCTAATAAGCCCGGTGGTTCACAGGCGTGAGCCAATGGCGTGCAACTATACCGTACACATTCAGATATCATTCACATATCTGGAATGTATCGACGATGCGAGCTACTGCGCCGCTCACGCTGAAGCTCAGTACGGCTGACCAGCTCCGGCGAGCGCTGGCAGTGGCCCCGTCGCCGGCTGTTTGAGCTGAGTAGTGAGCTCGTGAGGCGGAATGAGGGAGAAGTATCACTGGGCACAGGGCTCAGTGAACCTATTTTTTACAAATGCAGCGATCGGGCAGATGGCAGTCCACTGGACCACCAGGGATAGTAGACATTTATTTCTATTTTTTTACAGATGCCCGCGATCGGGTAGATAGCGGTCCACTGGACCACCAGGGATAGTAGACATTTATTTCTATTTTTTTACAGATGCCCGCAATCGTGCAGATAGCGGTCCACTGGACCACCAGGGATATAGGACTTTTATTTCTATTTGTATACAGATGCCCATGATTGGACTGTAGAGCACATTGCCTGCTGCAGGGGGTGTCGGTCCCCGATGGCTGCTGCCTGGCAGGGTGCCAGGCGCAAGTCGTCGGGGATCGGCGCACCTGCATGCAAATGGGGCCATAATGACATGCAAAAGGCCCCACGTGTGCCTTGCATACATTATGGCCCCATTTACATGTTAACTTTTGAATATCGTGGTTGCTGTGCATGGCGCAGTGCAACTTGTGCTAGCGTATCCCCATGCTCCACTCTGGCCACTTGCGCATGCACACTGCGGGTGGCCAGGGTGCGATATTCAATGCTGCTGAGCCATGGCACAGCTCCGTTGAATATCGCCCAGTCCACACCCCTGCGCAGCCAAGTTGAGCTGCGCCCAAGCTTGTGCCACAGCCTGGCGCAGTTTGAATATCTGGGCCAGTGTGTACAAAGAATGTATGCATAATAATGGCCTTGAAGCCGAAAATGAGGTGTTGGAATACTAAATTGCTTATATTTCAGTAACCGTACGAGATAGGGAAAAAAAAATTCACATGATTCATGATTTTTCTGGCTACAGTTTCACTGAATGCTATGCATTGTCATGACGAAAATTCTGTATCTCGCACTGTTTCTGAGACATGAGCCCTGAAAGGCAAGACAGATGCCACCATGTTAGTCTAAGGGAAAAAATACCAACTTCGGAGTACCGTAACTTGGGAGCCATGCAATATTTTTTTCACCAAACCACCAAAAGGCACATCTGTGAGGTGTTGGCTGCCTTCTCTCCAAATTTCAGCCCAAAAGACCAAACCGTTCTTTTGCAGCAGGGTGGGAAAGAACTCCTGTAATTTTGGCCACAGTCTGCAAAAGTAGTGTTGCAATTTGCGACCCTTTTCTCAAAAATTTGTGAAAGTTTCACAGGTGCGACACTACTTTGTGGCACTACTGTTTCCAGAAATTTGAAAAACATATTTCTGGGGTGTTTAACCCCAAAATAAAGACATGGCTAGGATCCTCAGGGTCCGACTAGGTGAACACAGAAAGAACTGTATCCCTAGAGGGTCCCAATTTTAAATGCCAAGCATTTTTCTGATTACTAACTGAAAACAAAATGGTGGATTTGTGACACTACTAGGGCCATTTGCGACACTAAAAATTGCATTTGCGACACTTTCGAACTATTTTGCTAACTTTTCCCATTGACTTATAATAGGAACTTGTTTTTTGAATAACTTTTGAATCGTTTAATATTTTTTCATGAAATCTTCAAACGGTACATCGGGGACCCCAGCCGCATGTTCCCTGAAGTTTTAGGACTGGTCGTAGAAACCATGTAACCTGAAGGTGAGAGCAAAGAATTCACAAAAAAATGTAATTGCACTTTTGGTTGTTGCTTAATAACTCTGAAGCTGTATAACCGACCGGTACAAAAGTTGGCAGATCCCAAGATCTACAATGCCCAATTGTGTATCCCAAATTTTAGGCACATCCGTTGAACAGTGGCAAAGTTATTAGGGTACAAAGTTTCACCCTTTAACCTTAAAAGTACTACTCAACCCTAACTATGGTAGCATTACCATGCTACCATAATATATGTGTGTGTGTATATATATATATATATATATATATATATATATATGTATGTATGTACTGCCTGAGTCCAAATGTGCACTGGCAGACAGCCCCCCCACAACAACAGTGGCACCCCACAGCAGTCGTGGGTGCAATAACAGTGGGGCGAGGCACGACAGCATGGAACAGGCATGAGGTGGGGGGGGCATAGGCCATAGGATCCACAACATCACAATAATGTAGGGGACTGGGAAGGCTGGGTGGGCCAAGTCCATCTGAGCCGTCAAGGCTCTGTTCCCATAGGTGCAAACTCCCTGGTAGTCTAGTGGTGATTCCCGACCCCCCCATAGCAGCTCTATATAAACAGTTTAAATAAGTCCACAGAACTGCCATGATCCAACCCAAGAGAGCCGGTGCTTCAACTGTGGGCAGCCAGCCCAATACCGTAACAAATGTCACAGTAGAGGCACTCAGTCATGATACAAAGCTCACTGTATAGCATGAAATAGCTGCACACTGCCACAGTTATTAACATAACTGCTAGTCTACAAGGAACAAGGTCCCCCCACTCCCCCAGCATGATTCCCGACCCCTGTAGCAGCGCTACATAAATAGTATCCCTGGTAGTCTAGTGCCCCCCCCACCCAGTCGCGATTCCTGAACCCGGTAGCCGCTCAAATAAATGTATTCCTGGCAGTCTAGCAGTCCCCCCACCCCCCGGCATTAATGCCAGCCCCATTCACAAGAAAACTTAAAAGTCAATTCCCTGGTAGTCTAGTGGTCCCCCACACCCCTGCACGAATCCCAACCCCATTCGCAATAGAAATAATAGTTACTTCCCTGGTAGTCTAGTGGTCCCCCCACACCCCTGCATGAATCCCGACCCCGTTCGCAATAAAAGTAATAGTAATTTCCATGGTAGTCTAGTGGTCCCTCACCCCCCCATGAATTCCGACCCGTTCATAGAATATTAAATGTCATTCCACTGGTAGTCTAATGGTCTCTCCTCCAGCATTGAATCCAACCCTGTGCACCATAAAGCAAGACTGCTCCCTGGTAGTCTAGTGTCCCCCCACCCGGCAATGATGACCCCGCTCCCTCCCAATAACCACCCACGAAGAGCCGGGCGGACCGGCTCAGCCTCCTTTCACCACCACTGTTGGCGCTGACCACTGAATGAATGAGCTATACTGCATTCATTACAGTACAGCTCACCCATTCCTCAGTTGGCAGCCAGCCGTGGTGGTGAGAGGAGGGCTGAGTCGGTCGCTGGCTCCGTTCATGGGTGGTTATTGGGAGGAGCAGGGGCCACCACTGCCAGGTGGGCGGACACCAGACTACCAGGGAACAGTCTGTTTTTATGGTGCATGGGGTCAGGATTCATGCTGAGGAGTGGATGGACAACTAGACTACCAGGGATATGTCTTTTACTTTTATTGTGCACAGAGTCGGGATTCGTGCAGGGGGGTGGGGGGACCACTAGACTACCAGGGATACGTCTTTTACTTTTATTGCAAACAGGGTCAGGATTTGTGCTGGGGGGTAGGGGGACCACTGGACTACCCAGGGATTACTGTACTACCACTGCTGTAGGGGTCCACGATGGGGGGGGACTGCCGCATTACCACCAGCTTTTTTTCAGTGATATCTAGTGCTGTGCTACAGGTCGCACTAATGCCTGTAGTGTGGTGCTGTACCTTTGAATATTCTGCAATGCTGGCATTCCTGCGGGCTCCCCATACCCCACCACTGCATGCCATTATATATTAGCGTCGGTGCTACCACATAGCGCCAGCGCTAATAAGGCTTTTGAATATTGCAGCCTCACGCAAACCCAGCGCTATTCCAGTGCTACGGTTTTGTGCTAGGTGCAATGGTTTGAATATCTGGCCCATGAAGTATAACATTTGAATGTTTTCCTCACTGAGATGGAAATGTAATCAGCAAACTTTTTTTAAATATTACTGTTGCTGATTCAAAATGCTTCATTTCATACATTCAGCAGTATATAAAGATTGAAAGATGGCAATAAAAATTCATACAACATGGCTTTACATGTACAGCACTTACAATGCTAATTGTATTGCAGCATTTTTTTTAGATAATTTCAATAATTGAAGTTAAAGGGACACTGTCAGCCTTGCCCCTCATTTTGCAAGCAAATGTAATCAGTGTGCCTCTAGGCACATACGTGTGAAACAATTACTATGGAATGCCCCATATAGCAAAAAAAAAATAAGCTGTGTACCTATTCTCGTAATATTTCCATTATTTCCTTTTTATGTGGTCTGCACTAAGCTTCGCTGCCCACCGGAAACATATCCACACGGAGAACACACGTTTGCTTGGGAGTGCGGTCCCAAAGTGCACTTTTTTACATGCCCATCGAAAAATGGTTTTAATTGGCACATTTGTTTATGCTGAAGTGTCCCTTGCATCTGAATTGAAAAACCAAGTGGTGATAGTGCTGCAAAATGCATTTGAAAACTGGTGCTGAAATCGAGCGCATGTGGAAGAGCTGGTGCCAAAATTCCCACGCATGTGCAAGAGTGTGCTGCTCTTGCACATGCGCAGGATTTTTGCTCCGGCAACGCTTCCGCATGCCTGTGATTTCAGCACCAGTTTTCAAATGGATTTTGCAGCACTATCACCATTTGTTTTTTTAATACAGATGCAAGGGACGCTTCAGCATAAGCAAATGTGCCGATTAAAACCTTTTCTGATGGGCATGTAAAAAAGTGCACTTAGGGACTGCGCTCCTGAGCAGAAGCATATTCTCCCTGTGGATGTGTTTCAGGTGGATGGCAGAGTTTAGTGTGGCCCGCATGAAAAGAAAATAATGGAAAAATTAAAAGAAATAAGTACACCGCTTATCTTTTTGCTGTACAGGGGCATTCTGTAGTAATTGTTTCATTCATATGTGCCTAGAGGCACACTGATTACATTTGCTTGCAAAATGAGGGGCAAAGCAGACCATGTCCCTTTAATTACATGTGAACACTTCTCCCAGAACCTTTTGTAAGCACTGCATTACCTCTGTGTGCACAACGTTTTGGCATTTTCAAAACCTGAAAAGTGCATTAGCACCATACATTTTCTGTTAAAAAAATGTTTATTAAATTTTTCAGTAGATGCTTGTTTGATTGTTTTAACATGATAGGAAACTAAAAATATTATAAAAACAGAGTAGAGAATTAACTTATTTTTTATTACTCTGGACATCCGTATTCTGGCACCACAATGGGGAGTCTTACTGTGTTGGTATCACTTTGGAATTAATCCTGTTTGTTTGTTTTTTCTTTCATGAGCATTGGAAAATTTAATTTTATAATGTATGTTCTGTAAGCTTGAAACTAGCAGATCTTCAGATGCCACAATAATCACTGTTCATTGTAGTGGCAGACCTTCCCACACAGTCACTCTGCAATATCGATAATAAAGACATTAAAGAGTACCAGTCCCATTACTGATCTCTGTGTCACCCCGCTGGTCACCCTCCCTTCCTCGGTGTGAACTCCATTTACTACCACCCTCTGTCGCCTAGTCCCAAACCAGTTTCTTACCCAGTTTACCACCTTTGGACCAACTCCTAGTCTGCTCAGCTTGCTTAAGGGTCTCCTATGTGGAACGGTGTTGAAGGTCTTACTGAACTCTAGATAGGCCACACCCACCACTCCACTCTGATCCAATTCCCTTGTCCCTGTACTGCTGTTATTGGTACTAGAGGGCACAGCTGCTTTTTGTGTTGTGCTACTCTGTTGGTGGTCCTGTCCTCCCCCCAACAGCAGAGTCCACTATCTTTTTTTTTTTTTTTGTCCTCAATAGTCTTCTTTGTAGATTTTTTTTTTTATGGTTACAGTTCAAAACAGCAGGTTAAGTTTCCATTGTCGTCGCCTCCAACAACACATTGGACCTGTGGTGTGACCCTCACACCTGCTTTTCAGGTAATGGAACGGTCATGAATACAGGTGACAGCTTTCCTGTACTACACAAAATAAATTAAAAAAATGAAAGAAAACAAATGTATTTGGAGGGCCCACATATGCAGTCATTTCCACGATCATATTACCAAGGATAGTGGCATTCAAGGCTAGCGAGGTGTCTCAGACTAGTGCTGAGCATGTGACATGCTAACGCTACTACTGGAATGATGAAAGTCTTCTTTTGTTTGCTTGTTTCTTAAAAAGTTAAACATCGGTATACTGCATTTTTCTCTGATATTTAAGTGACTGCCATTTTTTGTTAAAACAGATAATCCAATCGTTTTACAGGGTGGGGTTGCCGTCTTACATTAAATGAGCAAAAAACATGGTGGCAACTTCAAAATAAAAATTATATTGGCACAAGGATTTTGGATTGTAATTTTATATTTTGTATTTATTTATTGAAATGTTTCACCAGGAAGGCACACTGAGCAGCAAGTTACCCATCTCCCGGTGCAACCTGGGGGGAGGGGAACATGAGGATAGTAAACAAAGATTTGATATACAGTATAGAAACTCAATTTGATTACATTCAGTTGTATACACAGATTTGGTAAACACTATAGGAACACAATTTGATTACATGCATTACAGTTAGCAGTCATTTCAAAAGTATTGAACGGAGAAATGCTACCATGTATGAACTAGATGGATTCGGAGCTAACAGTCTGGAGCTGGACAGGGTACGGTAGCACAGCCTGCATTTGGCAACTCTTGGTGAGGCATAGTTTCATCATTAGAAAATCACTGAGTGGAATCAGGAGGATTGAACTAGGGCAAGATGAGGAGAGCTGCAGACAGAACAAGAATTGCAAGGTGAACAGGAGTGCAGGTTTGAGTTTAAGTGCTTTGAGGTTAGGGGCAGCCCAAACTAGGGTTAGTTAAGAGGGGAGAGGGTGGGGGCTTGAATAAGTAGAGGCAGGGGGGCAGTGGGAGTGGAATGGGAAGGGGAGAGGGGTGGTCTTTCCCCCCTCCAGCATGCTGGAGACCCTGCCTGCACAAGGCAGTGGTCAAACACAACAAGAGGGAAGCAGGTTGTGGGCAGTGAGAGTTTAGGGTATAAACAAGGAGGAAGGAAAGGGGAAGGGAATTGTCATCTGGGGTCTGGCTACGTTCGTAGAGGAACACACTGCCTGCACAGGGCAGAGGTAGGGCATGGAGAGTAGAGTATCAGGAATCCGATAGGGGAAGAATATAGTGGATGGGGAGGAGGCTGGTAGATTAGGAGGTAGGGAGGCAGGAGATAGATCTTGGTCCAATTGCATGGGTATGGGGTAGAGGTTGGGGGGCTTGTAGGGGCTAGGGGTGAAGAGTTAGGGAGGGTCAAAGCAGGAGAAACAGCTAGGTGCAGTGAAGTTTTTGAGGGCTCAGCTGATGGAGTAGGAGGAGGATGAGTAATGAATTTGAGGGAGAAAGGAATTCCACATTTTGGGAGGCGATGGGAGTAAACCAGTTGACCAATGAGGGTGGTGCAGTGGGAAACCACCAGGTTTCAAGTAGTTGGGCAGCAGAGATGGGAACTCACTATTTCCTGGTCTCTGTTGTCTAATACTGGACTGGCTAGTTGCTGGCCTTAGCCAATCAATAAGGATTTCCCCAAAACATTTTCTAATTATATTTACAACATGGTTCAAAGTCTCTTTCTTTTTTTCTTGATTTTTTTTAACTTTAAAAAAACATTTTTCTAAGTGAAATAAAGCTCTTGCTGTTTAAAGCTTTGCATAGGAAATCACTTCATCACTGATGTCTGGTTGTTAGCTGGTTTCTTCCGAGCTCTGAACAAACTGTTGGAACATGCTTTCAGTCCCTGCCAGGCAAGCTGGCAATTTCCAGGTGGGCATCCCCCTCCACCCGTTGTGTACCTGGCCACCTTCTAAACTCAGAAAATCTTTCTATTATCATCTGGTTTCTAATTAAATGGGGCATATTGAGCACTACAAGCAAATGTAAGACGCAAGCACAGAGATAGTGTGTCAGACTGAAGTGGAATAGTGATACAGTTGTGTCACTCTGGGCCTTCCCCTACTGATTTTTCCAGGTGGTCCCCCTACATCACAGTTTAACCCTGCCACATGCTACAGCTGAAGGGGAAAAACAGTTAGTTGGCAACTCTTTGCAGTCACATAAACAGAATGAGTTGCAAACTGGCTGCACAATAAGTTTAACAAGAACTGTACTATAGGTCAGTTCGGTGAGGTAGTATAGTGAGGGCAGACTCGATGGACCCTTGGTTTCCTTCTACCATCAAATTCTATGTTTCTGTAAGACACCAGTCATGCCCTATGATCATGAGATGCCAGTGCTGCCCTGTGATAGGGGTGGACGGGTCTGGAACTTTTCATTTAGAGCCAGGCTAGGAGTCTGGCTTGACTACAAGCTAGAGCACGAGCCAAGCCATGGCTACTCTAGGCTGTCCTCTATGATGCTGAAACTATCCCTTGTGAGTTTTGCAAGAGGAAACTGAGAGTTCCAGCTACTGCACTAAGTGCTTGGGCTGTCACAGATGCTTACTTTTATCATAACTGTCTTAGCTTGACCATGGCTGTCATGTGCTAATACAGACTGAACTAAGCCAGACCAGGCACTAGCCTTGAGCCTACTGTGGCTTGCCCATCTTGCCCACCTCTACACTGTGATCAGGAGACAGCAGTGCTGCCCAGTGATCAGAGACACCAGTGCTGCCCTGTAATTGGGAGGTGGAAATGCTGCCCTGTGATCATGAGATGGCAGTGATGCCCTGTGATTGGGAGGCACCAACGTTGCCCTGTGATCAGGAGGCAGCAGTACTATACTGTGATTGAGAGATGCTAGTGCTGCCCTGTGATCAGGAGGCACCAGTGTGGCTCTGCATTTAGTCAGTAAGGAGTGTATAAATGCTTCCTTCCTCCCCAAGAGTCATGCTTCTCTCCTTGACATACCCACCCCACCCTTCCCCAAGGGGATCCTGAAGCAGAAGCATGAATCCCATTCCCACAGGTGGTAGTGCAATGTTCTTGCAGTGCACTGCCTTACTAGGAAGAAACATCAGATTGGCAGTGGGGGAACAGATTCTCTACTTTCTTTTACAGTTGATTGGGACTAAGGCACGGGGAAGCGGTGACACTTATTCAGTCTCTCCCATTTAGACAGCTTACTTAATGATGAAAGCATGAGAAATTATATATTCTGCAGAAAACTTTGTTAATGCCCTAGTTAGGGTTAAAGAGAAAAAAGTAGGGAAATGTGGAGTTAGGGTTTCCAACCCTAACACCCTACCCCACCCTGCATACACCAACAGACGTTGGGGGTGTGCCTTGGGGTCAGCATCCCTAATGTTCACCCCATTCCATAAGTTAATAAGCTGCGATGGGTACAGTATAAGAAAATGGGAGCGTTAGGGCTCATGATCCAAGGCACGCCCTCAACGCCTGTTGTGTGTGCAGGTTGGGGGTAGGGTGTTAGTTTTGGAAACCTTAACACCACATTTCCCTACTTTTGTCACTGTAACCCTAACTAGAGCATCAACAAAGGTTTCTGAAATTTATTTCCTTACTTTTTGGGATGGTATAATCATATCCTTATTTGCCTGTGGGAGCGCATGGCCCTCTGGGATCTGCACTCCCATCCCTCCATAGATGTGTATATGTGTGTTTCTGTGGAAGCATGGGACTTTCCAAGCCCTGTGCTTCCATTTGTAGGACAACAGTGACCACATTTTCAGCATAGCCATCTTATTACCCCACCTCATGTACCTGGTACAGAAAATTTTCAAATCCCCGCCAAAACGTAATTCTGCGCAACCACAATGCCATTTCACACAACAAGCATGAAAACACATTTTGGCCAGGATTTAAAAAATTACAGAAAGAGACAGAGGGAAGAGACTTGCTGTGAGAGTGGTTGCGCGATCGGCATCTCAAGGAAGAAAACAGTTGATTCATATTTTTATTTACATTTCAATGTGTGACATACATGAGGTTGGGTAATAAAAAGGTTATGTTGAAAATCTTGGGTCCAAATATTTTAAATTTCCAATGTTACAAGCGTGCATAGTGAAACTGCAATGAATGATCATTAGAATTTTGCCATTTTTACATAGTTTGACCCCAAATTTGTAAACATAGCCTTCTTATGACCCCACCTCAAGGAACGTGGGCAAAATAAATGTCCAAATCCTGCCCAAAAGGATAATTCACCAAGTGACTATGAAATTACCTTTCGGGTGACAGTTGCATAATGACAATCCTATTGTTCATGAGGTGGGGGTCCCCAAAAAGCCATGTTGAAAGTTGGGGTGAATATGTTAAAATATGTCAAAGTTATGCATAAAAGTTAATTCCCCCCCATTGAAATGCATTGAACTGCATTTACCTTAGTTTCTCATATTACAGTCACCAGTTCCAGCAGCAAGACGTGTCTTCGAATGGAGAGTGGATCTTGAACCTGGGACCTGCTCAGGTGAGTGAGGTTGTATGGGGGGTGTACTGGGGTTGAGGGGTGCTGGGTGCTGATTGGGAGGTGGGGGGTTGATCAGCAAGGGACTGTTGTTCTTTTTTCCCTGGGGGAAAAAAACATTCTGGGACAGTTTTCTTTATTTGAGGAATGGACACGGGTGGGGGGCATTAGCCACCAGGGACATAAAGCGCCACAGGTACAACGATCGGAGAGTGGAGGGACACTGAGACACACCAGCATTATTTTTGTATAGGGGACGGTGATTGAGGGAGGGCAGAGGGACCACTGAAATGCAAATTTTTTTTGTGTGTGTGTGTGTATATGGGGATGGCAGTGCACTAGGGTGTAACATGACATGATGGCATTTTAAATGCAGTTACGATGAATCCCTGGTATGGTATTTTCTCCTCTCCTTGGCTTCAGTTCAGCTCCTCCCCATGTGGTGGCTCACTTTCCTTGAACATGAGGTTTCATTGAAAAGCACTTTATTTAAAACACGAACACTAAGAAAAGAATGAACTACCTAGCAGTAGGCTTTTGTTCATCATCTGACTTGGAGGAACTGGGGGAAAAAACTTATGAAACCCCCCAAAAGGGCCACCCACATCTGATCTGGCCATGATGGAGGGGAATAGTGGCTCCTGCTGCCCAGACAGGCACCTGACTTTCTGACCATGGCTTTTGCTCTTTATCACTTCTGGCTCCGTCTGGAGAGATTGTGCACTCCACCTCCAAAACACTGAATTTGGAGTAAGGCAACTCTGGGGCAAGTTACAGTAAAGTTGGAGGTTAACGGAGCTGAGCTATATTTGAATTGTACTAAAGTGTTGTTTTATACATTAAGTTTAGATGAAGCTACCAGGGCATGGTAATCAAAGGCAAGTCCATGTTAAATAATGAGCCTTGGTGTGATAAGAATTTTTCTGTGACCATCTTTATCAGAACTGCTGCAAAAAGCTCCTGGAGACACCCAAGAATTGTTAGTAGTACAATTACAGTTGTTTTGTAGCATAGATGTGGATGGTCTTATTAAACAAATTGACTCCCTGGCCCAGATATTCAAAAGGGTTGCGCCATTCGCAATAGGGTTGCTCCAGCGCAAGTCCGAAAATGCGCCGTTCTGCGATATTCAGCAGGAGGCAGATGCGCCCCCCAAATTGCACTGAGCAAGAGCGCAATGATAATGAATGCTTGTGCAACTGAAGGGGGAGGAACCATGCATAAATGGCGCAGTGTGATATTCAACAACATGTGCCATGCGCAGTAGGGGAACAAGCGGAAGTTGCAGCATAGCAGAAATGAGCCAAAATAAAAAGGAACAAGGGAGAGGCACAAGAATGCTAAAGAGAAGGCACATATGGCTGACTTATAGGCAGACACACAGGGCAGGAGGGACACAGAGGGCAGGACAGAGAAAGGGCACCCTGAACCCACAGGCACAGGGAAGGTGTGGGGAGCCACAGCCACAGCCAGTGCAGAAGGGGGAAGTGCCACACAGCACTGAAGCCACCACAGGAAGGTGTTCCCAGTGCAGGGGAAGTAGCAACCAGGACAGTGGGGGGAACACAGAAATAGCTGCCGGGGGGGGAACACAAGCCAGGGACATGGCCAGTGCCACCATCCAGATGGAGGCAGTAATGAGAGGGGTGAAAAGGCAGGCAGCGGGGGGGTGGCCATGGAAGGGCCTGTCAGTGGTATGCCCCCAACAGGCAGTACCGAGCCCACACCAGCTTTGAGCTGTACAGTGATACCCAGATTGTAGGCCAGTACTGCCTGAATTGGGCAATTCTGAGGTGGCTCTGTGAGCTGTGCAGTGATGTGATGCAGGCACCCACATGATGGAGCCATGCTGTCAGTGGAGACTAAAATGACGGCTTACATGTGCTTGCTCACCACAGGTACCTTCCAGAGACCAACAGGGGACACCACAGGCATAACCCAGTCGGCCGCGTCATGCCACCTCACCCAATTCCTCAGCGCACTGCTGCCACATGCTGCGGAGTACATCCATATCCCCAGCACACTGGCGGAGCACACAGCAAACATACAGGAGTTCCACAGGGTAGCACGTATGCCTGGCATGCTTGGGGCAATAGACTCCACCCATGTGGCCATCTGCACTCCACCTGGCCCCAAGGGGGCCGCATATATCAATCGGAAGGGTTATGCAAGCATCAACTGCCAGGTGGTGTGCGATGCCAGGGGGCGCATAATCAAGGTCTGTGCCACGCACCTTGGGGGAGCACATGATGCCTTCATCTGGCACCAGTCAGCACTGTGCCACAGATTCAAGAGTGGGGACATCCCCACTGGCCACTTAGTGGGTGAGTATGCAAACCGCGCTGACAAACATAGAGCTTGGGAGGGGTCTGGTCAGAGGTGACATGGGTAGTGGCCTACATGGCCCAAGGCAGGGCATAAAACTGATCACCAAACTAACCTCCACCCTCTACACACAGGTGACAGTGAATACCCACTCCGTCCCTGGCTGCTCACACCATACCAGTGTCCCGCGACCCCATTGCAGCAACGCTACAATGAGGCACATGCCACCACACACAATGTCATCGAGCGGGTGTTCGGGATGCTGAAGGCACGTTTCCATTGCCTGGACACCTCTGGCGGTGCCCTAAAGTACAGCCCCTCAAAGGCCTGCGGGCTATTCCTGGTCTGTTGCATCCTGCACAACATGGCCAACGACTGTGGGATAGCCGTACAGGTTGAAGATGGGGACAGCGATGGGGACGATGAGGATGCTGGTGATGATGGTGATGGGCAGCCCCCCCCCTTGGGTGATGGAACCCCCGACTGCTCCGGCTGGCACAGCTGCACTGGGACACCATCACAGAGAAGCACTTCAGCCAACCCAGGTAAGTCATGGGGCCATGTGCAACCACCAGTGGCAAATGCACAACCCACAAACACACATGGACACACACCAGGGGTGCATGCTGTCAAGGGAAGTGGCAGAGCATGGAACCACACATCGCCAGGGATAGGCCGAGGTCTAACATGACTTCACGGTCATAGCACACTCCTCTGTGATTATGCACAAAGGTGTGGAGGCACTGCGCAGACCCGCCAGTCTCCCGCCACACACACATCGCCCACAGACCACAATACCCACTGCTTGTCATTGTCGTGTTGTCAGATGCTGGGCACCATTGCACAGTGGCATACAGGGCATCGCAGGCATCATCATGCACCTACAGCAGACAGCAGCCAGGAGGGTGTGCAGATGGGGCTTTGATATTGTGTGCGTGCAGGGCTGGGTACCTGCGTCCGTCTATTGGCCACTGAATGACACAGTGCACACAGGGCAGCATCAGACAGTAGCCATGCTGGGAGACAGGTCAGTCATGCGCCACAGTGCCACGGCCACCACGGATGCATGTGTGACCCCGCCGAGACCCGCCAGCAGTGACAGGCTGACCACTGGCCTCATGGGGTGGTACCAATGCTCCTCCAGGGGTTCCACTCCGTGAATGCGACCGTGCTCGCACAGGGGTCTGCAGCACACCGAACGTGCCTGCGCCAGGTGTGCTCAGGATGCCCACAGCTGAACCCGGTGTCAACAAGGATGGTGTCACATGATGCCAGGAACGGGGCATGGACATTGCACTGCATGGTGTCTGCAACGCATAGGCAAATAACTGTGTGCCCATTGTGGCCATGACAGCTGTGAATGACTGTGTCTGCCTGTCAGTGGCAGCGGTCACATCCTCCCACAACCGGTCCATCCCTGCCAGGAGCAGAGCAGTGTCTCTACTGTGCTGCTCCTCTGCCTGGCACAGAGCTACACTCAGTGCATCCACCGCCATCACAAGTCGCATCTGCTGATTGACTGATGCTTGCAGTATGCAGGTGTGCTCATCTAAGAAGTCATCTGCCTGATCGGCATGCTGTACCTCAGGGTGTTCGCGGCCCTGATGATCATCACCCCTTGAGGGTGGGCGCTGCATACCAGGGCCAGGCCTGGGCATGTCCACAGGTGATTCACTGATGCCACCCTCTGACACTGTACCCCCATGGCCATTGACTGACTGCTGATGCTGCCCCTCCGGCTGTCGCTCTCCAGGGCTCAATGGTGCCGCCGAAGTGTACAACAGTCCCACTGTCCTGGGCGCACACCAGTGCTGCCTCACTGGTACAGACAGGCACAGGCTGGGAGTGACACGCAGGCCTCCATGATGGCACACCACAGTCATGGCCAGGCAAGTCACCTGCTGTGTGTGGCCATCCCATGGCCCACAAGTGTCATTGCCCATGACGTTAGCTCCATCATCATCGGTGATGGATCCGGCACAAGCCTGAGTCTCAGCATGCTGGCATCCATGGACGCTGGGACACGGGCAGGGCTTCCTCTACACCTGCTCCACCAACATCAGTCTGGACGTCCAGGTGGGCCCACTGTCACCCTGACCCCCATATTCCTGTGGAGGTGGATGGGCCCTCCTCCATCTCCATGTTACTGGCCTCAGTGGAGAAGCCCACCACCGCTGACCCATGTAGATGCTCAGGAGCTGTAAGGGAAAAAAGTCGCATTACTGCATGTGACCTACCCTGTCCTCCCCCCCCAAAAGACAGACCATGACCTACCATGCAGTGACGGGCTACCACCCGTCTGGAATCCACCACCCGGGACACCCTCAATGGCGCAACACTGCATGCTGCCAGCAACTCGCTCTTCCTGTGGGGTCAGGCGTTGCACCTCCGGCTGTCCCCCACCAGTCACAGACCATGCTGCCCTGATGGCAGCCACTTGCTCTTTAATTCTCCGCCTGTCCGTGCCCATCTTCTTTTTGCACTCCTGCACGGAGTGCTGGTGGCTGCCATGCAGGTTGACAGCACGTGCCACCTCCTCCCATGCAGCAGCACGGGCCTGTGGTGTTCCCTGGCATCCGCTGAGAAGCTGCTCCTGGTCGAGGTAGGCCTCAAACAGGGCATCTGTCTCGGCCTTTGTAAAGTTTGACCTCCTCTTCCTCCCACAATTCTGTTCCTCTTCCTCCACCACACGATCATTCATGATTCATCCTATGAGAATGACAGGTGCTACCTGTGAGCTGTGACTGTGCAGTCTCATGCATGTCCCAAACACCATAGTCCATACTCCCAAACAGCATACAACTCATCGCAATAGACTTCATTAACCGACTATGGCCAGTGCAGCCCAATGTCGCATTTTTATAGCGCAACCCATGCAAATGAGGTGAGGCACATCTTTAAGTGGATGCAAATGCAGTGACTGTGCCATTGAATGGCTGATTAGATGATTTGCATATGCCGGCTGAATATCACGCTGTTGCGCTTTGCGCAATTGTGTTGAATGTACAGAGCCAAGGGCGCAGTTCTGTGACATGAGCAGTACACACCTAGCTGGGCATGCACGAGTTGATGATGCAGGCGCCTGCCATGCTGCTGATGTGCTGTGTGCAGGAGGCAATGCAGGGCACGGCCACCATTGTACAGCGCTGTTCACATATATGGCGCTGTGGCACTGGGGCATCATAGGCACACTGGGGCAACAGCGCTGTAGGCCACTACAGGAGGTGGCATACAGGCACCCAATTGCACTACACGCATTGGGTTCCAATCACGCTGTGGCTGTCCATGCGCCAGAGACCCTTGACCCTGTGCCCGACCTTTGCCCCCTAGGTGCCATGCATCAGGCATGGGTGAACCACTGTTGCGCTGTTCAGTGACAGCATGATAGGGAATGGCAGCGCTGTACCGTGCAGCATCTGCATGTGGCAGGACCGCGTTGCTGAGCGCCATTTTGATTCAACCAGACAGCAGAGATGGCGCGGAGGCGTGCAGTCGTTTGGAGCCAAGTTGAGCTTGCCAACCTGGTGGCTGTAGTCAAGCCCCATGCTGGGGCTTTGTTTGGAGAGGCACCCCTGGACAGGGCCAGGAGTGCGGTCTGGCAGGAGGTGGCCGATGCCCTGGAGGAGGCCACTGGTATGGGACGAACAGAGGAGCAGTACTGCCACCATTATGGGGACCTGAGTTGCAGGGACCCAGACCTACTTGCCCACCTGCGGGCACGTGCCAGGAGGGGCACAGTGCCACGGCCAGGTAGGTGCAACATACATACACTATTATCGTCCATATGGGTATCACGGTTGCATGTGTCCGGCACATGGGGGGCATCCGGTGTTGGCTGTGATGGTGGTATCAGGCTGTGGGGTGGATGGGTATGGCTGTGTGGGATTGCACACACATGGGGGCAGGGTGACTTTGCTACTGGATTGTACTGATGTTCCTCTCTCCATGTTTGCACCTTAGGGCCAGAAGAACGCCGGCAGAACCGGAACCGGAGGTGCCACATGGAGGAGCAGTAGGCCAGGAGGGATGATGGTTGTCCACAGCGCGTGGACCAACCTGATGATGGCGAGTGCCTTACATCCATGATTACTATTGCATGCTGTATAACTGGGCAGGCAGTGGGGGCATGGCCACCATCCATTGACACCACTGTCATGCATGCAACTTGTTACAGTCAGCACTGTCCAGTGGCACTGCATGTCTGGGAGTGCGTCACTGGTGGTCCATGCATGCACTGGGCACATGGCTGTGACACTGCCTTCACACCGCATAGCCAAGTCACTTTATGGCCACAGTGGTGCTGTGCAGGACATGGGCGGTGGGTGTGTGCAGTGGTCCACATGGCTGTGGCTGCCTGGGTGGGCAGGTCTTGTGGACATGATCACTGTGGGTAGTCGCACACCATCACAGGGGCGTGGCACATGGCTGTATGCCATGCACAATGGGTGGGCTTCAGGGGGCTGGACAGTCACACCTATTGACTCTGCTCCCTCATCCTAGGTGGACGGTGACTCCAGGAAATCCAGTGGAGTCTACGTGAGCAGCTCCAGGTGGTGAGGGAGACCTTGCAGCTCCTTCAGAGGATCCACCACCACGGGGTGAGGAGGAGACAGAGGAGCACACTTCGGCGCCATGAGGAGGAGGACCAGGGTGCCCATTGATGTCCCCATGCCCCGACTACCACCTTCCCCCCTTTGACCCACCCTCACACCCCTTCTTCCCTCTCCCATATGTTCACCCCTGCCCTTACCGCCCCACCTATGTGTGTCCCTTCCCCCTCTTGTAAATAATTGTATATAGTTTTTGTTACATCTTTTAAATATATGCATTTTGTTATGACAACTGTGGTGGTCTCTGATTTGCAGCAGGCTACAGGTGCTCAGCTGCAGTGGTGTGCATGGTGTCAGGGGTGGTGCACACATGGGCGTGTGTGTGTGTGTGTGTGTGTGTGTGCAGAGGTGAACCACCTATGGTGTGGGCAGGGGGATCAGTCACTGTCTGTGGTTTGTGTGTTGTACTCCGTGCACTGTATTCCTGTGTGCAGTGGTCCATGGGGCCTGCACTGTGTGCATGGCACCCCGTCAGCTGTCCATGGCCTGTGCAGCAGACACCCTTGCATGTCTGTGATATGCATGGTCTGCTGGCATGTCAGTGGTGGCTGTCCATGCTGGATAACAACTGTACCCGGCACAATGCCAGATTGCCTGCCATCACCAGTATGGTGCACATCTGCCTCTGGTGACACTGTGGCCTCTGCTGTTGTTGTCCCCCCTCCATGCTGTCACTTGTGTCTGTTGCAGGGGATGTGCTCCAGTGTCTGTCACTTGTGCTCCGGCAGCATGCTGGTGGCATACTGCTTCATGGTGCCTGCGCAGGGTGGCTGGTACACCTGTGCAATGTAGGGGTGCTGGCCGTGTGTACACATCAGCCATGGCCACATGCCAGTGGCTTGGTTGACCCACTACTGTGTCCCTGTGTTGGTGTGCCCTTGGGTATAGGTGGGTGTTTGTCCATGCACTGTGTCACATCCTGTGTGGTGCATGCCTCCATGCTACGCTGTGCATGTCTGTGCTGGTTTTTGTGGCCAGAACTGGGATGGGATGTGTCCTTGGGAGGGTGTGCAGGGTGCTGTACTGCTGGAGGTGGAGTCCAGGGCATGCCCTGTTGCAGGTGAGATACCTCGTATGTTGACGCATGGTCGGTCTCTCAGCTGTACCTCGGGGGGGATGTGCAGGGTGGGACTGTGTATGCATCTGTTGCATCGCTGTCTGCTGTTGTCTGCTGCAGGGTGCTCATGGTGGGGCTGCCTTGCATGGCTCCATGGTGCACAGGGTTGCATGTTCACAGTGGGGGTGGTGGCATGCATGGGGTGTCCTGCACTGTTGCGCGCTACTCCTGGGCAGGGTGTATGGGGATCTCTGCATTGGTGGGATGGTGTTGTATGGGGTGGTCAGCCCTCCTTGTGTGCTGGTCACAGCTTGCCAGGGGGTGTGCTGGGGCACCATGGCCTGGCTGTGGGTTGGTTGCTGGTATCCATGGGCCAGTGGTTATTCCAGCTCTTCCCCGGTTGTGCAGTGCATGGGGTGTGGGGGACGATGTCTGTTCTGCTGTGTGTTCCTCTGCCCATCTGTGGCATGGGTGGTGGGCCCTTGCATCCCTGTTTGTGCTATTGCATTGCTGCCCTGCTGCTGGAGGCATCCCTGGTTGCGCTATGGCACATCTGGACTGCTCAGCTGAACATCCCTGGTTGCACTATGGCACATCTGGACTGCTCAGCTGAACTTCTCTTGTTGCGCTATGGTGCGTCAGATATGCTCAGCTTCACCCCCCTAGTTGTGCTATGGCGCAGATGGTGCGATATTCAGTCGTCGGCCGTAGGCGCATCTTGGCTTGCACAGTTTTTGAACATTGTGCTTCTTGTGCATGGGTGCAGTGGACTTGCGCTTGCTCCTACTGTTGCGCACTTTTTGGGCGCAGTTTGAATATCTGGGCCTCTTTCTGTAACAGCTTTTTAAGGCCTCTTGCTTGTGAAAGGTTTACTGGTGATGACCACGACTAATGCTTTTATAGGTTTAAATTACCACATTTACAAAGTTATTGTCTCCATACATAAATCAGCACACTTTTGATATCGATATCTTAACTATCGTGGACCTTTGATGTTTGAAGTCTTTACAGTTCCAACAGTAAAGTTAAAACTGTAAAGAACTGTGAATGGTTATTTTCCAGTTGACTGATCCTTAGGTACGCAAGTGACAGGCTATATGAATCTCAACCCCAAAACACATACTTGACCTAAAATTTTTAAAATAATAGTACAATAATGTTATGAAGCAGGTGACTGAGACCTAACTACAGGTCTTGGTCTTTCCTAACCAAGTAGGATTTCATTAGAAATCAATGTTTAAAAGGGAAAAAAAAACAAGATGGCAGAAGCACAAACAGTATTTTTCCGAGCACGAACTAAATCCTCAACAATTAACAGTTTAAACTGTTTTCATTTACCTGCCTGTCTAGCGGCTATCACAAAACAGGTTATAATTCAAAAATGGGGAGATATCTTCTCACCATGCTGTCCAAATGCACACCCTTGGCACAGACCCCATCATACCTGAAAATGTCATGGAAAATGTTCATTCCCTCTAGGCTGTAAGTGAGGATAAAAAATCTCATGTTAACCAGTGGGGGGAAAAACTTTTTTTATTTTTTTACCACTCCATATCTCAAAAACTATACAAGATACCATCACACAACTTTTCACATCTTGAGACACTAGCAGAGTGACTGCACAGGCAGTATTTTGGACCATTTAATTAAAAAATTCCAAAGTTATTAAGGTACAGAATTTTGAATTTAACATAGAAGTCCCTGTATAACCATAATACTATGGTGCGACCGTGCCCCTATAATATTTCTGGTTTCAAAATAAAAGAAATACTAATTTACATACCATAGTGTTTGTTAAAATAGGAATGAACAGAGCCAGCTAACCTGTCACACCTTCTGCCCATTTAATTCATGTATATGTAAGCAATAAGACATGACAGGGTGTGCACTGAATGCCCAGGGATGTAGTAAGGCACAAGGCCACAGGCTGAGTGCCTTCATTCCCTGGACATGCAGTCAGATTTAAGTGCACACCACAGTGTGTCTTATTGGGCTTATAAAATGGTCTTTTTTTAAATATATTTTAAATATATTTGTAAAATGAAAAATATATGTGAATGTGAGTTTGTGTGTGTGTGTAAAAATAGGTAGAACTACCTGAACTTATTGTAAAATAGTGATTCCGCCTACTACAGAAAGATGCCTTTTTTAATTTTTTCTTGAGGACATTTGTCCTTTTATGGCATCCATACTTGTAGTTTGAGGGAAAGCATGATGGAGTGGTCCCCCCCCGCCCACACACACACACTCTGCTCAGCGGGTCTACTTCCCACCACCACCACACACACTGTGCCAACATGGTTATTATATCCCTCTGTTAGTTCGAGCAGCATGTCAGCTCAAAAGGCATCCCACGGGTCAAACAGTGTGTCAGCAAAAGTCATCCTCCAGGTCAAAGAGTGTGTCAGCATGTCGCCTCTGATCGGCTGTACCTTGGCTCCTCTCCCAGTGGCGACGGCAGAATCAGCATTACCGACCGGGTGTATTTCTCACCATACTCCATTATGCTTATGAGAAATTGTGGGCTGAATTTGAACATTTAAAAAAGAAAAAAATGTTTTTTTTACTTATGTTAGCACATGTGGAGATGGGATCGCACTCGGCATCAGAGACAGAGGGAAGAGACTTGCCGTGGGAGTGGTAGAGCGATTGGCATCTCAAGGAAGAAAACAGTTGATTCATATTTTTATTTACATTTCAGTGTGTGATAACTGTAGGGATGGAATGGGCTATTAAAAAACTGGCAAATATGTTTACTGGAGGGCATTTATTGAAGGATGGTTTCGTGAGTTAGAAAAGGAAATAGTAAGTGCAAAGGTCCCCACACTCAATTGTGGGGCTGGTACCAATGTACACTTTGTAGACAAAAGCATTTTGGTTTACTTAAATGTTTGCTGTAGTATAGTAGATTATATCAGACTAATTTTGGTTAGTTCTGGACTGACTTTTTTTTTTTGGTGTTGAAAATCGCAGAATCCTCTGCAACTGACATTAGAGCAGGAGGCAGAAGTGGGAGATTCAATAGCCTGAAGTGTATGTTAGAGGTTTTATAATCTCTGATCAGATGTTTTCTTGGTCTGCTTGTCTCCATGGTCGAAGTACAGTCCTCTATGACTGTACATAATTTATGAAGGACAGTGAAACCAGCAAGCAAAAGAAAAGAGCTTATATAAAGTCTAACATGCACTGCAGCCTGTTGAATCTCTCACTGCTGACTACTGCTCTGATGTCATCTTCAGGGGATTCTGGGTTTTGTAGTAAAAAAAAATATGTGTCAGCCTAGAACTAACCAAAATTAGTCAGATACAGCTGGCCCGTCGGTGCAGCAGTAGTGCTACCGCACTTGACGCCGGTGACCTGAGTTCGGGAATGGGCTTGGGTTGCCAGAGGCCCTGCCAGGGGGAGGAGACTTGAGTGTCCAAGGACTGCTCGTCTCCTGCAGGGGGGTGGGGGGAACACCGACTCGGCGCAAGCCTGGTCACTAGCGGCAGCTAGCGGGACTGCTTGCCTGGGTCCTCAAGAAGGGGAAGACATGACTGATGCCAGCTCACACCTTGGCGTCAAACGCAGGTCATGCCTGGGGGGGGGTATACACAAGAAAATGCCTTGGCTGCGGCACAGCACTTATGCAAGGGTGGATGCAAGCCCTCACCCTGCGGTGTCTCGTCTGCAGGATGGACCCCAATGAGATTGAAGGTACATGCAGGGGGTCAGGGGTAATGGGAAGGCCCCCACCCCCTCTGTCCCCACCTGGGGGATAAACCATGGCAGGATGGGGGTTCTCTTTCCTCTGGTGCTGGGGTACAGGAAGGAAGTCAGGTACAGTGCTGTGACTGGGGAGGGGTATAAACCGAAATTGAAAAAATATAAAAATTAGTCAGATACAATCTAATATACTACAGTAAACAGTAAGTGAACCAAAGTATTTCTGCACACAAAGTGCACCTTGGGACCAGTGCCACACTTAAGTGTGGGAAGCAGCATACCTTTCACCTGTGAGTCTCAGAGTACAGAACCAAAGAACAAAATCAAATCAGCATTTGTACGGGAAGATTTGGGTCTATGGACTAGTCTGGGGTGACCCCGGTGGGGGGGGGGATGACATTGAGAAACACAAGATTTAATAAAACTATTTGTTGGACAGTTCATGCATTGTTTTAGTCCTGTTTTCCATATCTTCATTGTAAAAGTGACGGTGGGAATAAAATAATCATAATTACTGGTGACCCCCTTTATCACACGGATTAGAGCTGTGTTTCAAATGCTGTAATAACCCATAGAAAGGGGTTATTACAGCATTTGCTGTCACTCATTTTTAGCATGCTACCTTATTGGCTTGCAATTGGTGTGTGGGTGGGATGAGCATGGCAACAACCATGGCGGCAGTTTCTTCAGTTACTGAGGACACAAATGTAGCTTCTCACCTCAGGAAACCAACTGCTTAATTTCACAGGACGCTGCAGAACACTCCTCATTTGTCAGCACCTAAGACAGATCTGGTGGCGAGGACAGAAGGGGCAGTACTTGACCAAACACAGGGTACCTCACACTAGTTGTTCCATTCTGTCCATTGTCGATCTGCCACCCAACTGGATTTCCAGTCACACCAAATTTTCTGAATGATCGGAGAACACACTCTTCATGTGATACAAAGTGGCAACCCTGAAACCATCACGTGGTTTATATTATCTGCCTGGATTGGTGGTAGTTCAGGTGGATGTTAAAGATCCCATGGCACTTATCGGAAAGAGTAGGGGAATTTCCCCGGTGTCCTGGCCAAATTTCCCTCATTCACTGAAAATACCACCAACAGCTTAATTTGGTTCAAAGTCAATTGGCATTCATCTCTATCCCCCTTCCCCCGGGTCATGCCTGAAAATAGGCAGGATTTGTCTAGTGCACTTACCTGGTCAACAAAAACTAAAATTAAAAAAAAAAATTATCATGTCATGCTGTTGTGTCGTAATACAGTAAAAAGGAAGAGAGAGGGTTGGGCTTTGGTGTTGCCCTGAAGTAAAGGATAGATAAGTGTTACCAGAACTGATTTCAAATTTGGTGAAAATTGCCTAAGGAACTTAAAATACAATATTAAAGGACAGGAAAGGGTGGACCAGTCACCGAGCAGTAAAAGTTAAGGAGGGAGAGAGTTGGACAGTTGGACTTGTGTTGCCCTGGAAAAAGTAAAGACAAAGTGTAAAAAACAGAACTGACCATAACGCAAAAGCTGCCTAAGGAAATAAAAATAAAATAACACAAAGTGTGTTGTGTGGTAGGAAGAGAACTGTCTGTTGGGTACTGGGCCATTTTGGGTGAGGGTGTGGCTGTCACGGGACAAAGTGCAACGTAAAAAAAAAATATTAATCAAAAAGTAAGCAATAAGCATCACAGCAGGCAACACCATTCTGCAAATCTTTGTATTGCTGTTGCTATTTCTTCCCAATCCAGTTCCACTGTTGTCATCCCTGACTGCCTCCTGCCTTGCTTTAGTTTATGCAGCCTTTAAATTAAGCACTGTTTAGAGTCTGCCTGTCTGACTGTCAGTCCTCTTCCATTCCAGCCTACCACCAGTGTGGAAAAAAAGACAATAAAGTAACACACACACACACACACCACACAGTGACAACACCACACTGTGACTATAACAGAATACAATTCATTAGCATCACACACACACACAAAAAAACAAACAACGCAACAAGTATGTAGAAGAGTAAGCAACAAACTCTATCATCTCTCTGGTCAGCAACAGCATCCTCAAGTTCTAAGTCACAAATGACCTCTGCGGAGTCTGACTGCATCCTTGCCAGTGGGTGTAATGATCAGTCACTTGAAGTGCAAAGTGAAACCATAGCTAAAGCCCTGTCCTTTTTCACTTTCTAAAAAATGCGTCTTAGTGCTCGATGAGCAGGTGGAGGAGAGAAGAAGTAAAGACAAGAAATATGACCAAAAAAAAAGGGCCTGACTGTTTCAGTCTCATTGGTTGACCACTTATAAATGGTTGAGATATGATGAAAAAAAGGGACTGATGTATTGCATAGTGTGCAAAAGGTATTTCAGTATCGTAATAGCAGCCTTTAAAAAAACAACAAATTATTTGCCACCGACTCTAACAATTTTAGGATTGAGTCGCTATGTACACATGAGAAGTCCACTCCACATGTACTATGCCAGAACCAGCATATTCGGGAAAGTGGCCAACATACAGTACACTGTGAGCTCAGTGAGTCGCCACTTTGTCAAGCCTTTGCACAGTTAGAGGAGGCCACAAAGGTGAAGATGAGACGCCTGTTTAACACAGCATACTCCGTTGCCAAAAATCTGTGCCTCTTCTTTGACATAGATTAGCTATGTGAATTACAAGAGAAACGTAGTATTAAGCTCGGTACTAATTATACCAATGATAAGTGAGCCAGGGACTTTTGCAGAGCCATATCTGTTCTATCCAAGACCCAGATGCAGACTCTTACAAATGCAAAATATGTCACAGTTCTTGCTGACAGCAGCACTGATGCCAGTATAATTGCATGGGAAAATGTCTTCCTGCATTTTGTAGAGCCTTTTTTTTTAAACTTTTTATTTATAGTAGATTTTAATCAGGTATTACAAAGATATAACAGACAAGTACCAATACATCATTTACAAAAACATACAAATAAATTAATTACCTTCAGAAACTATAAAAGTGCTTGATATTTCATTATGGGATAAGGTTTAAGTGAAATAATAACATTCATCATCCTAGTTGATTTATGGACCCTGGGAGAATACAGAAATATGTATAATAACTGCTGAGATGAAAAATAAGCTAACCCCTATAATTGGATCAAGAAGTTGTTAACATTAAAAACTGAAAATAAGATAAAAAGAGGGAGCATTTTGTAGATCCCAATACAAACGATGTATGTACATATCTGATCCAAGCTGTGCCCTTGGAATACGCACATGCAGAAGGTGTCTTTAATGCAATAACAACCACATTGCATTCAATACGTCTTCCTCTCACTAACCTAGCAAATGTGAACAATCCGGGGCTACTTCTTATTTCTGCCAAATTTGATGGGGCAAGTGTGATGATGGGTGAAAGAAGTGGCACCATTGCAAAGTTGCGGGAGCACTGTCCTCACATAATACCCATGCACTTTGTTACCCATAAGCTGGAACTAGCAGTGCTCAATGTGATGAAAACAAATACATGTATAGTAAAGCTTGAAAATACTCTCAAGGGAATATTTAAATTCTACTATTATAGTCCCAAAAAAATGAGAGAGCTTCAAGAGGTCCAAGATGGTTCAAGGGCTGCACAGGAGGACATACGAGGAGCGGTTAGAGAAACTGAACTTATACACACTGGAGATGAGGAGGGAAAGGGGGGATATGGTTGATACCTTCAGATATCTGAAGGAAATAAACAGGTAAGAGAGGGCAGTATGTTCAGGATGAGTGCAAATAAATCAGTGAGGGGACATGCATTCACCCTGGAGGGGGGCAAGTTTGGAGGAAATACGAGGGGGAAGTTCTTCACTGAAAGAGTGGTGGATCCTTGGAATAGGCTACCAGAATGGGTGGTGGGGCTAGACTCGGTGAGCAAATTCAATAGGGTTTGGGATGACTACATGGGGTTAAATAAAGGCAAAAAATGGCATGGAGGGAAGGGGGCAAGATAAAAGGACAGAGTAGGGTTTGGGCAGACTGGATAGGCCATTGGGTCCTTTTCTGTTGTCAAGTTTCTATGTTTCTAAGAAATTGCACATGTGATAGATACTGATCTGACTCACTTAAGTGCAATTAAATAGGTGAGATGGCTTGCCAGTAGATCCCGTTCGGTCCATGCTGTTCAGGTGCACCTACCCATAGTAGCACAGCACTTGGAACATGCATCTTGTTCAGCTGGTAATGATGGTTCCAAATCAAAGGCACTCTTAAGAGAGGTACAGAGTGTGCACTTTGTAAAATCTCTTTATGTCCTGCAGGATTTTGTATCAATACTGAAAAACCTGTCACTACAGTTTCAAAGAGATGACTTAATTCTAGAAGTGCCACAACTCATTGGGGCCTGCCTGCTCCAGTTGATGGAACTGAAATCAAAGCCAGGGAAATATATGTTGGCTTTCCTAGGACATTACAAACCATAAGACAAATGTATGGACTATGTCATTTCAAAGAGGGGGTGCTGAGAAGAAGACTGTTCCTTTTACATTCAGAGGCCACTGCCCAAAATAAATTTTAGAATGGATGCATAACTGCAGTCTTTAGTAGATGCAGCAAGTGGTTAGTTACATCGATGGAAGATACATTTCTCAGAGGTGTCTCTAAAGTGGTTCACTTGTCTGGATTTCAAGCAATTTGATCTTCCAAGAGAAAAAACTTGTGGAGTTTGGAACCACTGAACTGGCTAACCTGGCTGCATATTTTGATTTTTTTCACTGAGGAGCATCAGGAAAATATTAAGTTGGGATATGCTGCATTTAAGGCACTGCTGAAATTTGCTGTTGACAACCTTATCTGCAATTCTGCATGTCTATATAAGACTGCTAAAAGAAAAAAACACCCCAGATTGTTCACATTCTAGAGTTTGTAGAAATACTACTGGCAATGAGTGTATCAATTGCAAAGTGCAAACGAGTCTTCAGTATTCCAGACCTCTTAAAAACATAAATACGGACACAGCTGTCTGATGATACCATCCAGTCTCTCCTACAGATAGCAGTAGAGGGTCCTGAAGTATATGACTTTGACCCTGATCTGGCAATCAATCACTGGCTGCTGTCTGGTCCAGGCATTCAACATATTTATGAGCATGATGCTACTGCTGCTACATCTGCTGTTTCTGCTTCTGCACCATCATCCTGCTTTTCCTACTCCTCCTGCTGGTGCTGACAGGTCTTGTGAGTCCTTGTCCTTCTAAATAATTATCCTACATACTTTGTTCAACTTTGTTCTGGAACCAGCACTTGTCTCACGCTTCCACCTGTATTAATTTAATAAAAAAATACATAATTTTTCCTGCATTCTAGTAGCTACAGCTATGTAGTATTCATAATACCCTTCCCCAGGTCGTGCCTGAAAATAGGCAGGATTTGTCTAGTGCACTTACCCGGTCAACAAAAACTAACTAAATAAATAAATAATACAACCGCGTACACCATGTATTTTGTTGCTATATAATTTTTTCCAAGTTTTCTTTAGAATATAGCCTTCTGACCATGGACTACCACTTGCAACACTGGGACTACCATTTTTGGCTAGGCCACTTGCCCTTGGACTAGCATGTAATTTTGAAATTTGTCGATCCCTGCTCTGGGGCCCAGAATTAACACCCTAGGGTTGAAGCAGAAGTGCTCCACTTATCGTTGGGGTTCAGTCAGGGTTTACCTTGCTTGCATCTTTCCTATAGTGCACTACTGTTGTTTCATTTAGAAGAATTGATCCATGAGTGCTCCTCTTTTGTAATTTTGTCTGTTTCATTACTCTTAGTGGGAGTGCAGCAGCACCTACCTCACCGCAGCTCTGATGCCTCCAGATTGCTGTGTATGCTTTTGCTCATTCTGGCCCTAGGGTGGGAATTTTAGCACAGTAAATGGGCACTCCAACATTATGGTTGGCATTCAGGCACCAAAGGTGACCATTCCAGCTCTAGGCTGAGCATTCTGGTACTGAAGGTGGTCATTTCAGCCAAGAGGGTGGTTGTTCTGGCCCTAGGGTGGTAATGAGGCACAGAGGATGGACATTCTGACCCTTGGGTGTACATGCCGACAATCTGGAGGGGCAATCCAGCAAAAGGGTGAAGTTCTGGTGCCTAGGGTGGGGCTTTATGTGCCAAATGTGGGAATTCAGGTCCTGGGGTGGTTGGGTTAGAGCTAGCTTGACCATACACTATGTACGAAGACCTGGCCCACCATCATTGTTGAGTGATAGTGCCACTGCTGCTCAGAGACCAGATTGATTAAGGCGTAGTCACCCATTCACACCAGTCCACTAACATTAAAAAAAAAATTAATTATGCTTTGATTTTGTAACTATTTTTACTTACGGCTATACCTGACAAATGCTTCACCACTGTTACATGATCAATTTCACAGACTCACCAACTATCAGTAAAGTTATTTTTGCTATTCAAATAAACAGTCTTATAATGAAGTAATTTTATGCATGACAAATGTTGATTTCTCAGCAATGTCAATGACTTTCTGGCGACTCGGCTATCTCCTCTCAGTTCTGTATTTCTCTGTCTCACTCTCTAGAGCTCTCTCTCAAGCTTCTCCAACACCTGACAGCAATTTATTAAAACAGCTGAGTACACAAATTAAAACATCGTACCAATGTCTGCTAAGGGTGGGACATTTTCAAATTGTTTTCCCCTTTGGAAACCAGGCAAATTCACATTATATGTTTCCTGCACATTGAATTACATATATTATATTCCTGTTACAAGAAAGCAAGGCCTCATAAAATCCTTTAATCATTTATTTTTGGTGTTAAAGCTGTGCATTATCACAGTGCAGTTCTGCTCCAAGTTGACAGAAGGGTTGTGCTCTATGGTAAAACAGGAGTTACGAGCAGTGAATCCTCTTGTAATATGGCAGACATCGGCATCAGCTGACAGCGCTAATCCACCCTCTAGTTTAATTATAGATCTCAGTGGTAGAAAGGTTAACTAGACATCACATGCCTCCTGGAAAGCAGAGGTCAGCACCATCATTTGTATGGTGAAAGAAATGCATGTTTCAGTTACAGCTTCACCCTCACAGACATGGCCTATGTTTGCCATCAAGAAGCATTGAAGCTCAAATCAGGACATTTATTGGCTTTAATCAGGAAAAAGTGTATTTTTGACCAATCCAGCAGGTTGTCTCTTATTCATTTAGTTTTTGATACTTGTTTTTTTTATGCTGGCAGGCGGTCTGAATCATGGATTAACATGTGGCAGACTCCTGCAAAATGTGGGAGACTTGGAGCATGGGCAGCCCTGTGTTTGTTATTGTCATCACTGGTGTCCATGCTGCATCATGGGAGGGGAGCAGGCTGCAGGGTGATCTTCATCCCAGTATTCCAGTGGCAGCAAAGGATACTCTAGAGCAGAAACACCAGAGTCTTACAAACAAACTTGAAGATGCCAGGGCATGTGGCTGGTGGGGTAAAAAGTGATGAAAAACCACTATAAACATAATAATTAAAAAAAAAACAAAAAAAAACCAGTCCGGCATAGTCAATCTAGGCATGCATAGTGATGTCATTGCCCAAGCCACGCAGGTATCTGATGACTTAGGCATTGGAACTGACTGTGATATATTTTCTGTGAAAACTATGATGTGCATCGCACTGAAAGGTAGATGTAGGCTGCAACTTTGTCTTAAGCAACCTCCTTGCTACTTCTGTAGTCTGCGATATTGAGGTTGTTATTTTGTTGGTCTTACAGCGGATTTGTTAATGTCTGTCCTCAGACAGTAACCGCAATTCCTCTCATCTTTGAAGAGTTTTGAGCTGTAAATACTGCATGTTCAGTTCAGTGGTGAAAACTGACTGTTTCTTCTAACCAAAGCAATACACGAAATGCGTTATGCAGTTTCAGCAAGTTATGTTACTTCCCAAAAAACAAATCTAGTTGGAAAATCGTGATACTTGATACTGTTTTGTAATATTGTTTACTACTGTACCCCTCATTGGCAATCAAATATTGTTAGGTTTGAGAAGGCACTTCCATGTTAAGTCACAATTTTCAGCCTTTAATATCTGGGTCGACTTTTGACTTGGGGAGCTGCATGCCCACCCAAGTTTGTAAGTGGTGGGAGAAATAAGTCCCTGTGGGTTCTTATTGAGTTAGACAGGATCTCACAACCTGCCAAATGTAGGAAAATTGGTTCCGTAGTTTTCAAGTTGGTAGGGGAGTGTCAATATGTAGACAGCAGTGTACCCCTAAGTGTAAAGTACAAGCTGTTAGAAAATGGGTAGAGAGTTTTGTGGGCCCATTTCCTTGTAGGACAGCAACCCTGAAAGTGGCACTTTTTTTGGCAATCTTGATGCAGTGCAGCTCACATATCCACGCCTGCCAGAAACTTTTGGAAAAATAATTCTGGCTGCAGTGTTTGTGCTGTCAATTAACAAAAAAACAAACAAAAAAACCCCACTACTGCCCTAACACAGAAGAAAAACCTTTTTAATCACTCTGTATGCCACACCTAACTGTTTGGATATTAATGTAAAAAATATTGAATACAATATCTAACCTTTTTGTCTCTTCATTTTAGTTTGTTTGAGGCATTGGATCCACAGGGATAGATATGAACTGCAGCCACACCAAACAATGCTTACTGCAGTACTAAGATGCATCCCCTACTGTTTGTGGGCCTAGTTACTGGCCCCGTCTCCCTCCCTAATATGTGCTGTACATAACATAGCACAAAAACAACTGCCAGAGAACATTTTTTTCATGCTGATGCTGGCAGGTTAACCTGTACCATAAAACCCACACAGCCAGCAGCTCAGTGCTCCCTGTCTGCATTTCCAACCCACAGCTCTCCCTCTTTTCCCTGAACTCAGAAGTCACCAAAAGTAGCCTAAAGCACCTAAGTTATGGACAAAATTAAAGTACTAGCTGCCACAATACAGCTGTCTTAATTTTCACCTTAGTGTTTCTGTGTACAAATCCATTTGTCTGTCAACATTTGCAGGCACACTCGCTGACAGTTCAACACCAACTCTAACCTCTTGAACCAGCTTTAACCCAAAACTGAAGTCTAAGCCTCTAAAAGTACTGCCACCATAACCTCTCAACACTGCAATGACTATGCCTTATCCTGGACTTTTACGGGGCGAGATGGAGAATGCCACTATTTTGTTTTAAACATTCAGCTGATGAATTAAATTCTTCATTTAGAAATCACTACTTACCTGAAGCAGTTGGAACATAAATTCCTCTGCTCACCTGAAGCCACTGAAACAGAAAACCAACAGTTAATTTGCATGCCTAAAGCTACCTAAAATCCGTCAGTCAACACAGTTAAATCTAAAAGTTAAACATGAAAAGACAGTGGGGGGAGGCACTGGCGTACAGAAAGAGTCTGTAGGGGGCACTAAACTAATCAGAAGGGGAAAGACCTCTAAACTGCAAGCTGCTGATTAGATTACAGATGCCCTATATTGTCAACCCATGATTTCACCACTGCTAATAGTCACTTCCATACTGATTTGTTGCCTGCTTGCATTTATTATATGCTCTGATGCTGTTCTGTTCAGTTACACAGATGAGATAGGGAAAGGAACGGATAGGTTTAAGGAGGATGTACATAACAATATTTCATTGTGTTTAATTTAATGTGTTTAATTTCTTTCTGGTAACTGGGTAAGGCCCACTAGGCACAAGTGCCTGTTTTCAGGGGTGACCCAGGAGCACCGGGGTGGTTAAGTGACTTGCTCAGAGTCACACAGTATGCAAGTGGAGGTTATGGGAATCAAACCCAAGTCTGTTGGAGGTACCACACTCATTTACAGCTCATTACTCTAACCTCTAGGCTATGCTGCCAGACCCAAATTGTGTACTTCTGCTTGTAAGACAGTTTGTAAATTTACATTTAATTTTTCTCATTTAGTGTGTCAATGAATAAACAGCATTAATAATTTTACTATTGCCTAATGCCTAGTTTATTTACCAAACAGCAAAAGATGAGTTAAACTTTTAAGAATGATAGTTGCATTTTATACAACTGCACAAATTACACAATGCCACTTTTGTGTGTGTAAAAACATGCAGAATAATGTCAGGTCATCTGTTTGGCAAGAAGTAAGATGTTTGTTTATTCAAGGTTGAAACCACTGAGTATAAAACTCATTCACAATGGTGACCTTAACTAGTTAGTTTAAATAACATCACAGTGGATAACTGTATTTCATGCAACCTCACAAAACATTTTGTATGTTTTAGATTAGTTTAAATAGCAGTAGATTATTGTATTTCATACAAACAGCAAACCAAAAGCATTTTTTTGTGTGTAACCGACACATTAATACGATGTAGTGAAGGTCCTGAAGACCTCTTCTCAACAAAACTTTCTGCAGTTCAGAAGAGATGAGGACCTTTACTTAACAGTATCTGAAGTGATCTTTTGAGATAATAGTAGATAATTGCACTTCATGCCACAAACAATTTTGTGCATAGCATGTACAACATTAAAGTAAAAGGTTAATGTTCTCTTCTGTACTAAACCACAAAAAGATTAGGTAGGGAATTCGAGGACAGAATAGGTCAGGCAGCGAACATATGATCTGGACAGACTACTGGGTGGGCACTGGGCCTGCAGTGGTCTTTACTGAATGAGTGGATAATAATTGCTTCTCAAGGTGAAATCTCAAAAGTTCCTCATCTTTTTTCCTACCAAACAGCAAGAAGATATTCATTTAAAATAATAGTATTTCGTGCAACAGCAACACCAAAACAGTTTTGTGTGCAATACTGCATAGTCAGTGTGTACAACCAAATCAAACACAATAGGTTGGTCATTTCTCTACCTACCAATAGCAAGAAGAGTTAGGGAAACAGTTATTAGTGTTAAGAGCTCAGAGTCCATACCCAAGTGTGGATCTAGTCAAGTCAGCCCAGTGGTGCTGAGGGTTGAAGTGCTGGATGCCACACCTCACGCCATGCCGGTGACCCAGGTCCGGGAATGAGCCCAGGCCACCGGGGGTTGGCAGGGGAGAGAGAGGATCATGCATTTGGAGGACAGCTCTCCTCTCTCGGGGGGGATCCATGGGTCTGCCCGGCTCCGCAGTGTCCCCCGGTGGAGACCAGAGGTACTGTAATGCCTTGGGCACTAGTAGAGGGACGCTGAGCTGCAGACATCCCTGGTGTCTTTGCACATCTGGACTCAGCATGGGGATGGGAGGGGGAGTGGGCGTAACTTAAGAAAAAAAAAAACTGCCTCCTGATAGATGAAGGAGGGTCCAATGGTGTCAGGTCCACCATGCCCAATATCAGGCTCCACCTAGTGCTTCTTCTGCTCTCCACCTCCTCGCAGCCTGACTAGATTATAGATAGAGCACCAGGAGGCATGATCTGGTGGTCCCACCTCGGGGGACTCAGAGCCGGGGGGGGGGGTCGGTGGCTAGCGGAAGATGGCGGAGAGGCCCTGCCCAGAGGAGCAAGAGGAGGGGCTCCAGGCGGGTGGGATCAGGACAGACACCGAGAGACCACTCTGGAAGGAGTTCAGGCGGGTAAGGGTGACAAAGTTGTAAAAAAAAAAAAAAAACAATGTGGATCTGGCCCGAATTAGCAGTTTGTGTGCATTTTTTAATTACTGTTTGTTTACTGTGCAATACAGTGTTGTGTCCTCTCCAAGACAATTTTTTTTGGCTTGCAAACTGACACTTTATGTATCTGCAAATCCAAGAATTCACTGCAACTGACATCAGTAGGGAGGGATGCAGCAGCAGGAGGGTCAGTAGCCTGCAGTGGATGTTAATAGCTTTTGTAAGATCCAATCTGATCAGATGTTTGCCAAGGACTGAGTCCTGTTTGGACAACTGTGATTAACACAACAAGGACAGCGCAGGTCTGTTGTTTATAACCACCAGAAGGTTAAGGGATCTTCCAAAATACCAAGTTTTTAACATGCACTGCAGGCTATTTTAATATGCACTGTAGGCTATTGAATCCCCCACTGCTGTAGCTCTCCTCTTACATCAGCTGCAGGGAATTCTTGGATTTGTAGTTACAGAAAGTGTCTGCTTATACAACTCAATTCAACAGAAACAGTTTCCTAGTCTGATATCAGCTTAACTACAGTGCATAACAGCACAAACCAGAGGTACAATATTTGCACAAGGAGTGCTAATGTGATGAGAAAACCCCTGCACTTGGGTATGGGGCTCTTAAAGTTGATGTTCCCTTCAGATAAAACTATGTATTTGCATTTCATCAACCCCATTTTTGGGTGTATATGTGTACCTACCAAGCACACTGGGTCCTCCTTATCTTTATAAATACAATTTATCCAATTGTAATGATAACAGCCAACAATTTATTTTTTAACAACACTGAAACAACTGCGGGAAAGGGCACTTGCGCCCTCAGCCTGCCCCAACAGAGGATCGCCTTCCCGAGGACACCAAGGGACAGTGAAGAAGTGAAGCTAAAAGCTCCGGGAAGGCTCCCCAAAAGGAGCCAATCAGAGGGAAAGATGCACCTCAAGCTGGTGCTACAGCCAATCCAGGAACAGCAGGGAAGAACCAAGAAGTGGGCTGGGCATTTAAACAGCCTCAACCAGCAGATAACAACTCAGAAAAGAGCTGTAACAGCTGTGGGAAAGCACTCTTGTGCCCTCAGCCTGTCCCAACAGAGGATTGCTGCCCTGAGGACACTGGGAGACAGTGGAGGAGTGGAGCTAAAAGCTCCAGGAAGGCTCCCCAGAAGGAGCCAATCAGAATGAAAGTCATGCCTCCAGTCAGCGCCACAACCAGTCTGACAGCAGCAAGGAAGAACCAGGAAGACGCACCTCCAGCTGGTGCTGCAACCAGTCCGGGAGCAGCAGGGAAGAACCAGGAAGCAGACTGGGCATTTAAACAGCCCCAGCCAGTGAACATCAACTCAGAAAAGAGCTGCAACAGCAGCAGGAAGGGGCTCTTGCACTCTTAGCCTGCCACAGTGGAGGTTTGCTGTCCCAAGGACACTGGGGGGGGACAGTGAAGGAGTGGAGCTGAAAGCTCTGGGAAGGCTCCCCAGAAGAAGCCAATCAGAGGGAAAGCCACATCTCCAATCAGCGCTACAATTCAGGAGCAGCAGGGAAGAACCAGGAGGCAGTCTGGGTATTTAAACAGACCCAACCAGGTAATAACAACTTACAAAAGAGCTGTAGTAGCAGTGGGAAAGGGCTCTTGCACCCTCAGCCTGCTCCAGTGGAGTACAGTCATCCTCAAGACACCGGGGGACAGTGAAGAAGAGGAGCTAAAAGCTCCAGAAAGGCACCCAAGAAGGAGCCAGAGGAAAAGCCACACCTCCAGCTGGTGCCACAACCAATCCGGGAGCAGCAGGAAAGAACAAGGAAGCAGGCTGGGCATTTAAAATGCCCCAGCTAGTGAACATCAACTCAGAAAAGAGCTGTACCAGCAGCAAGAAAGGAATCTTTTGCCCTCAGCCTGCCACAGCAGAGAATTGTCATCCTGAGGACACTGGGGAACAGTGAAGGAGCGGAGCTTAAAGCTACAGGAAGACTCCCTAGAAGAAGCCAATCAGAGGGAAAGCCATGCCTCCAGCCGGTGCTACAACCAATCTGGAAGAAGCAGGAAGGAACCAGGAAGTGGGCTAGGCACTTAAACAGCTCCAGCCAGCAAATAACTCAGAAAAGAGCTGTAACAGCAGCAGGAAGGGCTCTTGCACCCTCAGCCTGCCCCAATGGAGGATTGCCATACCAAGGATACTGGGGAACGGTGAAGGAGCAGAGCCAAAAGCTCTGGAAAGGCTCCCCAGAAGGATCCAATCAGAGGAAAAGCCGCACCTCCAGCTGGTGTCACAACCAATTCAGGAGCAGCAGGGAAGAACTAGGTAGTGAGCTGGGCACCTAAACAGCCCAGACAGCAAACAACAATTCAGAAAAGAGCTGTAACAGTGGCGGGAAAGGACTGCTGCACCCTCAGCCTGTCCCAGCAGAGGACCACCATCCTGAGGACACTGGGGGACATTGAAGGAGCAAAGCAAAAAGTGCCGGGAAGGCTCCCCAGAGGGAGCTAATTAGAGGGAAAGTCATGATTTCAGCCAGCACCACAACCAATTTGAGAGCAGCAGGGAAGAACAGGGAATCAGGCTGAGCATTGAAACCGCCCTGGCAAACAAACAACAATTCAAAAAAGAACTGTAACAGTGGCGGGAAAGGGCTGTTTCATTCTCAGCCTGCCCCAATGGAGGACTGCCATCCTGAAGACACTGGGGGACAGTGAAGGAGCGGAGCTAAGAGCTCCAGGGAGGCTTCCCAGAAGGAGCCAATCAGGGGGAAAACCATGCCTCCAGCCAGTGCCACAACCAATCCAGGAGTAGCAGGACAGAACCAGGAAGCAAGTAGGGCCTACAAAAGGGCTAAACCACCAAGTGGCCCCCCTGCACTAAGGACCCACAAAACAAGGACAGCGGAGTCTGCCCATTGGAGTTAGCTCAACAAGGCAACCAGCAGCCAGACACTATACACTGTGGCAGGAAGACAGGGGAGCCTTGGGGGAGTGAAACAAGGGTCTGTACTCAGCAGGCATCCACAGAAAGAAGCAGGGGACTAGGAAGTTCAGCCTGACAACTGTGGTAAGTGTTCTGGTAAACCAGGGGTTGTATACAGACCCCCTTCTCAGGGGGAGGAAATGGACAAGGAAATGATAGAAAGTATACTTAGAATGGCAGAAAAAGGGGAGATATTGCTGATGGGTGATCTGAATATGCCAGATGTTAACTGGAGCGCAGTTGCAGCTGCCACTTCGAAGAGTGCAGTTATTCTAGATGCCCTACAGGGGGCATGCCTTAGACAACTAGTACTGGAGCCCACTCAAGAGGGAGCAATATTAGACTTGATACTCTCAAATGGAGATGGAGAGGATCACAGATGTAGAAGTGGGTAGCATCTGGGAACTAGCAACCATCGAACAGTATGGTTCAAAATAAACACAGCAATAGAGTCAAGCCATACAAAGACAAAAGTACTGGACTTTAGGAGGGCTGACTTTGCCAAAATGGGTGAGTGCCTAAGGAATGCACTAGCAAATGGGCGGAAAGGAGGGGTGGAAGAACAATGGGGAATAATAAAAACTGCCATCACAGAGGAAACGAGCCTTTGTGTGAAGCAGATAAACAAAACAAGACGATGTAAGAAACCACTATGGTTCTCAAAGGAAGTGGCAGTGAAGGTTCAAGAGAAAAAGAAAGCATTCAGGAAGTATAAGGAATCGCAGCAGGAGCAGGACAGAGAACTGTATCAGTTAAAGCAAAAGGAGGCTGGAAGGCAGTCAGAACAGCAAAGGCCCAAACTGAGGAAAGATAGCCAACTCAGTTAAGAAGGGAATAAAACCTTTATAGGTACATCAGGAGCAAAGGAAGACCAAGGGAGGGATAGTGAGGCTTAATAAAGGGAGGGAGGGTGGGCAGAGGAGAATGTGAAAAGGCAGAGATACTAAACAAATATTTTGCTCAGTATTTACAAAGGAAGAGAGGTACATAAACAAACAGTAGTAACACTCTGGATACAGAAGTTGATACCAGCCCATTTACAGAAGAAAGGGTTCTGAAAGAACTCTTAAAACTGAAGGTGGACAAAGCAATGGGGCCTGATGGGATTCATCCCAGAATTCTAAAAGAACTAAGGGTAGAACTAGTGACACCACTGACTACCCTCTTTAACAAATCATGGGAGGATGGGGTGGTACCGAGGACTGGAGGAGGGCAGATGTGATTCCCTTCACAAAAGTGGGAGCAAGGCAGAAGCAGGAAACTATAGACCTGTTAGTTTAACCTCAGTGATAGGGAAAATGATGGAATCACTTCTAAAGGAAAGAATTGTCGCATATCTAGAGGCCAGAAGGGCACAGGACCCTAGGCAGCATGGATTCACAGCGGGAAGGTCATGCCAGGACGAATCTGATAGATTTCTTTGACTGGGTGACCAAAGTAGTAGATCAGGGAGGGGCTGTGGACATGGCCTACCTAGACTTTAGCAAGGCATTTGACACAGTCCCACACAAAAGATTAATATATAAGTTAGCCAGCCTGGGAGTGGGTCCCAAGATGACAGCCTGGGTAAAGAATTGGCTGGAGAATAGGACACAGAGTAATAGTAAATGGAGTCCACTCAGAAGAAAGGAGGTTACTAGCGGGGTACTGAGGTTCAGTAATAGGACCAGTCCTCTTCAATGTCTTTATAGCGACATTGCAGAAGGACTGGAAGGAAAAATATGTCTCTTTGCAGATGACACTAAGATCTGCAGAGTTGATGCACAGGGTGGGGTGGAAAGGATGAGAAGGGACTTGGCAAGGTTAGAGGAATGGTCAAATGTATGGCAGCTTGGATTCAATGCTAAGAAGTGCAAGGTAATGCACCTGGGAAACAAAAACCCAGGGGAAGAGTACACAATGGGGGTGAGATACTAACAACAACAAAAATGGAAAGGGACCTGGGGTAGTCATATCAGATGACCTAAAGGTGGGCAAGCAATGTGAGAAGGCAGCAAGGAGGGCTGGGGGATACTGGGATGCATAGGAGAGGTATCACCAGTAGAAAACAGGAAGTTATTATCCCTCTGTACAGACAGCTGGTGAGACCCCATCTGAGTACTGTGTGCAGTTCTGGAGACCCAATCTCCGCAAAGACATAGACAGGATGGAAGCTGTCCAGAGGAGGGCAACTAAAATGGTGCAGGGTCTGCACCGGAGGACATGAAGAGAGACTTAAGGAGCTTAATATGTAGCCTCGAGGAAAGGAGGGAGAGGGGACATGATAAAACTTTCAAGTACCTCAAGGAATCAACAAAGTCCAAGAGGTAGCATCTTTCAAAAAAGGTGTGCAAGAACAAGAGGGCACAATTTGAAGATAGAGGGGGCAGCTCAGAGGTAATTTGGAAGTATTTTCACAGAGAGGGTTGTGGATGCATGGAATGGCCTTCCGGAGGAGGTTGTGGAGTCAAAATCAGTGGTGGAATTCAAGCATGCATGGGATAGTCATAAGGCAATTCTGGGGGGTGGGGGTAGGAAGAAGTAGGCTGCTGGTTAACTAGGATCTACAGCTTATCCAGTAGGTAGGGAAATGGGCAGACTGGGTGGGCCAAGCGGTCCTTATCTGCCGTCAAATTCTATGTTTCTATGTTTCTATGTTTCTATTGTTGTAGCTCACACTGCACAGGAGTGAGGAGAGTTAGAGTCACACAGAAAATTGAGAAATACTGTATGAAGGGTATGGGTAATATATGGTTTGAAGTAAGTTAGGGGCACTCAGAAAATTAGGTAGGGGTAAAAAAGGCTTTGAAGTAAGTTAGGGTCACACAAAAATTTGGGAATAGGAGAAACACCCTATCTAGCATAGGGGTAAAATAAGGCTTGAAGTAAGTTAGGGTTACTGAAAAAATTTGGGAATAGGAGAAACACTCAGTCTAGGGTAGGTGTAAAAAAGTGTTTATAATAAGTTAGGGTCACACAAAAAATGTTGGGAATAGGAGAAACACCCAATCTAGGGTGGGATAAATAAAAGGGGTTAAAATAAGTAAGTAAACATAAACAGGCAGGGTAGTAAATACTGTAGATATGCTGGGAATAGTGCAGAGGATGTGGGGACGTAGTTTTCAGGGAGACTTTCTGGAGACTGTGGTACTGCCCTATCTGTGTGCACCTCTCTGAGCTGAGGGAGGAGGTTGCTAGACTCCAGGCTGACTCGGAGGTATGGAAAGCAGATCCTGAGGATCCCTAGGGCAGCAGGATGAGAGGGAGAGCTGGATGTCGTTGTCCACCTGGTGAGTAATGATTTGGCTAGGGATGAGGTTAGGATAGTGCAGGAGGAGTTCAGGGAGTTGGGGAGAAGTCTTAGGCAGGCAGCATGCTCAGTGACCTTTTCTGAGGTACTACCTGTCTACGATGTGGGGCAGGATAGGGTACTCCGTACCAGGAACTTCAACCAATGAATGAAGGAATGCTGCAGAGAATAGGGATTCGGCTACTTTGGGGACTTAGGTACCACCTGGAGGGATAAAGGCCTATACAGGAGAGATGGCCTGCATCCATCTGGGAGGGGAACCACAGTCCTCAGTGAACGGTTTAAATGTTACATTGGTGAGCATTTAAACTAACCAAGTGGGGTAGTGGAAGGAAGCAGAGAGACATAACCCCCCACCCGTAAGCTGAAGTAGTCAGTAGGGAAAACCCTAAGGGAGAGAAATCCACAGGGGTACCTGATAAGAAAATGGTAGAAATGAAGAGGGTTGGGAATGAGGACAGAGGGGGTAAAGAGAGAAGGGAAAAGGAGGGGTAGACAAGCAGGGTGGCAGCAGGATTTGGAAGGCCATGTGTGCAAATGCTCGAAGTCTGGGAAATAAAATCCATGTCCTAGTGGTCCTTATGGCAGAGGCTGACCTGGACATTGTCGCCATTACTGAGTCATGGTGAAATGAGAACCATGACTGGGATGTAGCCATACCAGGCTATACACTATTCAGAAAGGACAGGGAGGGTAAGAAAGGGAGAGGAGTGGTTGTTTACATAAGGGATAGCATAAAAGCCACCGAGATACTTGGAACACATGGAGAGGCGGAGGTACTGTGGGTCACCCTAGAGATGGGGAATGGAGTCGCTATTGCACTGTCATGATCTACAGACCCTCCAGCATGGGTGGGGAGCCTGGTGGATTTTCTAGAGATTCCTGAGTCTCCACCTAAGATAATCCCTCCCTTGCTGCCAGCCCTGGATTATGCTACCATTGCGGCCTGGCACAGGCCTAACATGGTCCCATCTGTGCTTAGGAAGGCTGACAAACTTTATCAGGCCCCTCGTAGAAGCCCTTTTATGCTGCCCAACCTGAAACCGGCTCAATGGTCATCAAGGTGGCTCATGATAGGTCTAAGGTGCCCAAGCACCTTAGTTCCCCCCCCCGACCAGGAGTCCAGGAGGACTGGCCTTTGGGGCAGGCCGCACAGGCACAAACAAAACAATGCTGAGCTTGGATAGCTGTGAGGGGCTGGCTTATATTTGGAATGTGGGAGAGGCTACTCCCCCACATTGAACCTCAGGCTTCAGCCCTCCCAGAGATGAATATTGCATTGTAGTGTGTCTTTCTGTGTGTGTGTGGGGGGACTGGAGGCAGGGGTATTCAAATCAAAACTTTTAGGACTTGCCCAGCCATGACTGTAGCTGAATTTTCACTTGCCCCTATTCATTACAATGAAATTAGCTCTCTTTTTATTCTTGACCTTCACAGAAATTTACTTGCCACTGACAGGGGGCAACATGATTTGCACACCCCTGGCTGTAGATCATACATGTAAAACAAATATAGTTATTATTGCACAGTTGAACAATGTTGTTCTCATGAAACATGAAAGTAATTTACGTATCAGTTGTTTTAATTTGAATATAAAAATCTCTTGTTCAGAGGATGAGGAACAGGATACAGAAGAGCAGCTTCAGCCACTTACACAAGAACAAGGGCAGACTAGGTGGGCTGTATGGTCCTTATCTGCCGACCGATTCTATTTTTCTATGTAACAATACGCTGTTCCTCAACAGGAAGGTAGGTGCTGATGTACATCCATTTAAGATAAAAGTATTTCAGTATACAAATACTGTTAATAATACCTTTCAAACATATATCTGATCATTACTCTGAAATACTGACTATTCATAGTGTCCAAGGAAGACATATCCAACATAAGAGAATATTTCATTACTCGCAGATTGGAGTGATTCTCTTGTGTAGGACATTTTTAGAGGACTTTAACATAGTAAGTTTTTACACCTGATAGTTATATTAAAGTTGTATAGCACAAGAATACAGTACGTTATAAAATGGGTAGTAGACGTTAAGAAAGACTGGCAGTATAGCCTAGAGGTTAGATTAATGAGCTGTGAATGAGCTTGGTACATCCAGCAGACCAGTTTGATTCTCATAACCTCCACTTGCATACTGTGTGACTCTGAACAAGTCACTTAACCGCCCAGTGCTCCCAGGTCGCCCCTGAAAACAGACACTTGTGCCTAGTGGTCTTGCTTGGTTACCAAAGACTAAAATAAAAAATAAAATAAAACTCTTTGCTGAAAATGCATCACTTGACCGCTGAATAATTCACCAATACCACACAGTATGCTCACAGTTGAGAACACAGAACAGCTGCAGTGCAGTGAGAGAAAGACCAAAGGCAAGGCAAGGTATTGGCAGACTGATACCATTCACCCATTTTATTAGTGCAATAAAACACTCCAGGGCATAAGTAAGTCAGGTAACAAAGCACTTTGGTGATGGTTGGATGACAATCTGCCTCTAGTCTAATACCTCAGAACCACTTATACAGTACATTAATGCCTGATACACGCATGTCCTGACATGGGCTACATCTTCCCATGCCCTGTCATTGGTTACATCTTACATGTAGAATTAAATATTATAGGGGTGTGGTCATGCCCCTATAGTTAGGGTTGTGTAAGCACTTTAATGTTAAAACACAAATTTTGCACTTTAATAACTTTGCAACCGATCAATAGACTTGCACAAAATTTGGCATGCCCTGTCTCGTGGGGTAGATCTCTTTACGTGGCAAGTTTTGTTCTGGTTGGATGTGTGGATTCTGAGATCTGGATAGTGCAAAAACATTAAAATTTGCAGTTTTTTGCAGTTTTTTCTCATTGCCTTGCACCCAGACGGTGTGGAATTTTGCTGGGAATTTTTTTATGGTAGAAACAGCTTGGATCACAGATCTACCTTGCATTTATTTGGTGAAAAAAATATCTGTTGCAAAGTTAATTCAGTTTTTAAGTTCCCACTATTTTCGATGGGAATATCACTCTCCAGGATAGAGGAATAGAATGAAAAAGGAATTTGGTCTCAAGAAAAAGGATTCTTTTTCGTGAGGGGCCAATCCTTTATCGCCATAAAAAATATCTTTTTTGTGAGCCACCATCTTGTTTTCTCTTTTTTCGCACAACAAACTGTCATAACACTTTCCAGGGATGTGTTTTATAGACATCCAAACATGTATCTTGCTCATCGGGAGTATTTTTTTATAGCTCCCATGGCCTCTAAACATTTTTTTACTATTTAAATCCTTTTACGCTACTTGCTAAGTTCCATTTTCACAAATCATTTTACATCATCACAAAAAAGGAAATTGGCTGGCGAAAAAGGATTTATTTAGTTAAAGCATTGGCGGTTGGTGGCATCCCCCCACCCTCCCATGTTGTCATAAATTATAACCCTGGTGTCAGGAACGTGCTGAGACTGTCATTTTGGGAGGGGGAGGGCAGTGTGCTCTGTTTCTCTTTTTATTTGTGATGGACATTTTTGGTGATGGAAGTTTTCGGGGGGGTCAACCCCCAACCCCCACATAGTACATCCCTGCCTGGTGTCTAGTGGCACCCTCCAGCCTTCTGATCTATCTTCCCTGGTGTCCAGTGACACCCCCCACCTGCCAATCTCCATTCTCCCAATATCCTGGTGCCTAGTGGCACCCTCACCCTTTGATCACCATCTCTGTGATTATATTTTATATTCCCTGGTGTCTAGTGGAACCCCCCTTATTATATTTTATATTCCCTGGTGTCTAGTGGCACCACCCCACACACCCTCCCATTGCAGGCAAAACCTGTAATAAAGAAAACAGTTCCAAAATGTGTATTTTTTTTTAAATCTGTAAAAAAAAAAAATGCACCCTTCACCAATCAGACCCCCTTCCACTCCCACCTCCCACTTCACACCCACCATCCCACAGACCCCAGTACACCCACACACATCCTCACACACCTGAACAGGTCCCAGGTTCAACACCCACTCTCCGATCGAAGACACATCTTGCTGCTGGAACTAGCGAATGCAATGTGAGAAACTAAGCTAAATGCAGTTCAGTGTATTTCAATGGGGGTTTCAACTTTTATACATAACTTAGCCATTTTTTGAGATTTTGACCCCAAATTTTCAAAATGGCCTTTTGGGGACCCCACCTCATGAACAATATAACTGTCATTACACAACTCCTGCCTGAAAGATGATTTTGTGGTTGGCTGACAAAATCACCTTTCAGGTATGATTTGACAATTTTGTCCTGACCTTGTTCATGAGGTAGGGTTATAAGAAGGCTATGTTGAAAACCTGGGGTCAAACATATTAAACATGGCAAAGTTATGACCATTTGTTGCAATTTAGTTACGCTCCGCTTGTCATTTTGGAAATTTTTAAATATTTTGTTCCCAGGCTTTCAACATAGGCTTCTTATTACCTCACCTCATGTATGTCACAGCTGTCATTTTACAAATCCTGGCCAAAATGTGTTTTTCCACCAGTGATGTGGAATGGCATTGCAGTTGTGCAGAATTATGTTTTGGCGATGATTCAAAATTTTTCTGTACGGGGTACATGAGGTGGGGTAATGAGATGGCTATGCTGACAATTTGGTTACTGTTGACTTGTAAATGGAAATGCAGGGCCCAGAGGGCCCTGTGCTTCCACAGCTACTTACACATATGCATGTACGGTGGGATGGGAATGCAGGGCCCGGAGGGCCATGCACTCCCACAGGCAAATAAGGATACGATTATACTATCTTAAAGTAAGGAAATAAATTGTAAAAAACTTTGTTAATGTTCTAGCTAAGATTAAAGCCACAAAAGTAGGAAAATGTGGCATTAGGGTTTCCAATCCTAACACCCCACCTCCACCCTGCACTCACCAACAGGCATTGGGGATGTGCCTTGGGGTCATCAGCCCTAACACTCATCCCATTCTCCTATACTGTACCCATCTCAGCTTATTTACTTATGGAATGGGATGAGTGTTAGGGCTGATGACCCCAAGGCACACCTCTGGATGCCTGTTGCTGTGTGCAGTGTGGGAGTGTGGTGTTAGGGTTGGAAACCCTAATGCCACATTTCCTTACTTTTGCAGCTTTAACCCTAACTAGAGCATTAACAATTTTTTTTGCAATTTTTAATATATAAATTGATGAAAATGTCTCCTTACAATGGTTTTTGCACACTGTCATACATACTGTTAAGCTTACTGAAAATGTGGTTCTGAATGTTTTCTTTCCACAAATCTGACATTTAAGCAATAAGAGACACCACGTTTATGTCATGGTGGCATAACAATACACCTCAAGTGGAGTATAACTCAGTCACACAAACTGAGTACATTCAATCATCTATGAACCAAAGTCATTACAATCACACATACTGCCATATCATATTGTACTCATAAAATGTGTCAATTTATTTGTTTATGCTCATAAAATGTTTTTTTCTGAATATACGTGTACCTGTGCTTTGATAACAAATTCTGTGTAAATGTACAACTTTAATCTTGTGGAGAATTTCATTTATTGTCTAAACCTTTTCTTGTTACTTTTAGGTAGTCTGCTTTCACTGCTGATATCAACATAGTCTCAATATGTATTGAACAATAGTTGTACTGAATTAGTAAGATAGAACAGCTGATCCATGCTCATTGCAGTTTTCTTCTTTATTTACAGATCTTCCACTGAAACTGCCTCTGCCTAAGGTCATAGCTAACAGGCACAAGGACATTCTCGGGGAACTCCAGGTCAACAGCACCTTGTTGTCTGCTTCTCCTCAGTATGCACAACATGGAGGTGGAGATGCAGACCCTATGCAAAAAGGGATGCCATCAATAGTTACACACCACTAAAAGATATCCTTGAGCGTGGGGACCTCAAGCATGCAGAGGAGCACCAGCACAAGCCAGGGTCCCTGGATGAACACAGCTAATAGCAGCCAAGAGTGTCATCAATGCATCCTCCTCTGATTATTTAGCCAGCAAGTGCCATGGAACTCGTGACTTTTTCTTGCATTTCATTGGACTGCCTGTTGACACTTTTTGTCAGACATTTCCCTGGTGCAGTGAGAATCAAAATGCTTAACATTGGGCTGATTTGTGGATCTTGGAGTCAGTTGAGGTTAACCAGTCTCTGAGCACCAGGATAATTTGAGCCTCTCCTTTTTTTGCCCCTATTTTTTATAGATATATTTTTTAAAGTTGTATTTATTTTTCTGTAATTTCATTTTTTTCATGCAAACTTGCACATGGTTCAGAATTGTGCAAATGTTTTGTAATAACTCCATTTAATTGTGTTTTTGTTCTCATTCTCAAAATTGTTATTTTTAGCACCAATAATTAGAATAGCTGGTTCAACTATAGCAGCATCTTCCATGGTAGAATGGTGCCCTGGAACTTAAAATGTTCATTATAGAGGAACAGGAAATGATTTCTAATCGGCAGCTGTTTATAATGTTCCCATTCACAGAAATTATAACCGCAAGCCTAAATTATCCAAATGTAACTGTACCTGAATTAAAAATGATGCGAAAAACCACACTTTGCATGATTTTGTTTATATGGATAGCATTATGTTACAGTTCTCTTCATGGAACTAGTGATCTGGAGTTTTAACTATGTTACGGTTTAAGCAAAGAACTCTAAGCATGGTTCTACTAGGACAATAGCTCATGTTTAACATTCTGTACACAAACCATGGCATAGTAAAAATGCCAAATTACTGGTTCCATGAAGAGAACACTGCAGATTGTTGTCCATATAAAAGAAAACCATTGAAAAAACATTTTTTACTTCAGTGTTTGTTAAAGGCACAGTTAAATATGATTAATTTTGAGGCAAGTATTCCATTTTTCTTACTTGGAACATTGCTAACTGCTGCCAGTTAGCAAAAATTTCCTGTCCCCTTTAAATGACACCTCTCTCTCTGTGCTGATCTCACTCTACCCACATATCCCTAACAGATCCTTTTTTTTTTTCCTTGCTGAAAATAGCATTTGCCCCGGATGGTTGTCCAGCCATTAAATGCTAAACTGTATTTATTTTTGATGGTGTTTTATTGTTAGTTTAATACTGCTATGTAGCTCTCAATACTCTGTTTTAATGCTATTTCTAACCTTTGCGGTTCCAGAAACCTGTGAAAAAGACTGTTTCATTACTTTTTAAACAATCTTGTTTTGAAAGCCTCTTGGTTCCCTTATAAGAGATCTGAATCTATTTTAAAGTATTTTCCTCCATTTTAGGAGAACATTCATATTTTTTGAGAGGCTATACATATTTCAGAAATATACTCAGTCACACAACAGCTGCGCTGTGTCAAAGATAAGTGCTCTGCCAACTTTTTAAGCACTACAACACCATGCAGTGGAAAAAAATTACTATTCGACTCACAGGTCTGTGGTTGAGAATACAGTGTCACCAGATCTAAGGTTGGTTTGACAGCGGTGCTCTTTCTAGTCTCATGTCTGAGCTGGAAAACCAAAAGAAAACAACTGGGCCCACCAGTTTTAAAAATTGTGTGGTACCAGTTTGCCTAAGGTTGAGGCATACCGAGTGCTGCAAGTGTTTGGGCACAGCACATGGTTGGCAAAAATGTGAACTCTGTCAAGTTTTGTGTCCTAAAACACAGAAGACAGGCAAAACGGGAATCTTTATCAACCCTAGCTTCTCTGTCTGATTCCAAAGAGTGTTCCCTTAAAGGGACACTGTCAAACTGTTTTGCATCATATTATTTCTAGTTAAAAAACAATATTTTATGATTGCTTATCTTCTCTAAAATTCTTTGATGGTGTTTGTTTTGTCTGTCTCCTTGTTTAGTAGAACTGAAATGCATGCTAATGTATATTTATAATCAGTTTTGTTGAGTTTCAAATCCTGAATCTATTATTGTTGAATACTTCCTGAACATTAGAAGCACTCCAAACAGTGCAGTCACTCATAAAGCAGTAGCCATCTAGACTTCCACTGCATCATGAGTGGCTAGACTGTGTTGGAGGTATTCCAAGTCCAGGAAAGATGCAGTTGGAGACGATCAAGAAATGTAATCAAACCTGTTTTTGTGTGGTAACGCCAGTATGGTGGGCAGTCTGTTTTTCACTTAAAAAAAGAATCAGAACCAAACTACTAGCTACATCAGCAATCTTTGCAGAATGTTGACAATCATAAAATGTGTTTTTTAAATAAGGGACACTTTGAGGTCTAAGGGGGTTAACAGTGTCCCTTTAACAAGACTGCAGACCCTTTAGCATCAGTAGCTATCTCCAAGGTGTGTTCCCCTATAATGTCTGCAAACCCTTTGGCACCAACCCCTATACCCAAAGCATGTTCCCCAGCAAAGACTGCTAATCCTTTATCAAAAACATCAGCTGGCTCAATATACCCAAAGAACATAGCCTCTAAGGCAGAGTCCATTAAAAAAGGAACTAAGGAGAATAAACCCTCAGCAGAGGAACACTCAGATAAAGACAAAAAAAAAAAGATAAAAAGAGACAGGTAGAAGACCCTGCATCATCTTCTACTTTAAAAATAAACAAAGTATATGAAGCTTAACAAGGAACCTGTTGTTGAACCCACTCAGCTGTCCCTGCCTTCTATAGAAGAATTCAAAGAAATGTGGGAATTTTTTCGAACAATGAAGGCTCAGGCAAATACCGTGCTAGACTCCAAGCCCCCCAAGCCTGGACTACTATGGGCAGGCACTACTGGTAAGGAACAAATTGGATCTTCTCCCAAAGCTCTGGATGATTTTACTTCATATTCAGCTTTTCTGGAAGAAATGCTGAAATGATTAATATTCCTTCATTAGAGTCAGAGGAAGGTGCATTTAACTTCCAAAGCATGTTAGGATTTCTTTCTTTTGTTTATTTTTTATCATATCATATTTTTTTCTACACCTTTTTCCTCCAGACAGCACCCATCTGACCGACCCCCCCAGCCCTGTCACCCAGAATTACCAGGGCTTACCTTATGCCCGGCCCAGGAGCAGTGCCTGTGGGTAGTCGGTCATCATCCTGCCACTGGCAAAGATTTTCTCCTCCATTTACTCCCAGGGGCCCCAGGAGTGGGTACGCATGCATGTGGAAGTATGCATTAGTCCCATGACCCCAGTAACAGCCTCTTTCCTCCCACCCCATTGGCCTAGCGCCTGGCTCCTCCTTTTCCTGTGCTGTCCCCAGCCTCCACCAGATGGCAGCCATTAGCTCGTGGCAGCCCCTACACTTCCCCGGAGAGGAGAACTTGCCTGTCAGCAGCTCCATCCAGCTCCACCCTCCCCTCATTGCCGACCTCCGATGGCCCGGGCTTGTTCCCGAACCCAGGTCACCGGTGTGCCATGAGGTAAGGCATCCAGCACCTTAGCCCTCAGTGTCACTGGCCCAGCTAGGATTTATTTCTACTAAAAGAATAAGTATCCCCATCACTGTACTTTTAAGAAAAAAGAGTAACCATAATCTAGAACTGTCTGTATCCTCTACGGCAATTGATAGAAAATTGAAAAAAGGTACCAAATGACGAGAGCAGGGTCACATGTCAATGACTATACAAACATCCCACCCCAGAGGGCTTAATGCAAGCAGCAGCTTTTGAAAAAGCAAAGAATCTTTTTCCTCAGCCCCACCCGACTAGGACTAAAGGAAAGTAGATATTTTGGCAATAGCTCATAGTCCTCCTTGTTGCATGATAGGCCTATATCCATTTATGTGGGTTCATAGTGTATATACTGTACTGTACTTTAGAATAAGACACTGTCTCTTTAAAAGGCTTTTAAGGAATGAACTGACAAAAATAGCCTTAATTGTTCTGATGTCTAGGGTGAATCTGGTAAGTATCCAAATAAGGGAGACAGTTTTTATGGAGCCAGGAAATCATAACTCTTAGAGAAAACTGGGTATCTAGCTTTCCATGACAGGAAGAGATCAGGGGGATGACCTAGAGGTCAGGGGTTAAACCAGATGCATGGACCAGATGTCACTGGGGTTGATATGAAACCTGACATAGAACCACAGTGACACCAACAGGGAAAGATAAACTGTTGCACCCCATCACACTGTGGGTGTGACTTGAAGATGGCCAGCCTGTATATATATAAGACACACACTTTGGACCCAGGGCAGTTGATAAACAGTTTAGCTGGGGGTCACATAGCCTGTCCAGCTGGCATATCCGTGAAGACCAGAAGTATATGTGTAGGCCTGGAAAAATCTCTAAAACCAGACCCGAGTATGTGGAAATTTTGACTTTTCACATACTGAACAGAAAATTTTGATTTTAAGTCAGAATTTTGGAAACCAAGCCTTTTTTCACCCAGGAAGCACCTGAAGTCTTTTTAAAAGGACATTCAGAGGAACTGACTTGGGATACAAACTTGCTATAAACTGTTGCTTAAGGACTCATCTCTACAATGATATTTAAAATCTTGTCTGGACTCTAACATCAAAACAAGATATAGTTTAGAATAACAGTATCTAGTGTTTTCTGTAAACTATCCAGTTTTACTTTTGATATTGTCTGCATTTTAAAGTTCTTCCAAAGGGTAGACTTTACTGTATTGCTTTTATTTTAAGTAAACTTTTGTGATTTTCTTATCAACTCTGCCTGGGTTCTTGATTGTGTGATCTAACATTTTAACAGAAGGGTTTTGGAAAGACTGTGTGCCTTTAAAGATAGTACAGCTCAGCTATCTTTCCAAACTACTTAGGCAAGATGTAGCCAGTGTCTGTGGTGGGATTCAAATACTGAAAGTAGTGCAGAGTCAAAGGAACTCAAAACTATGGTTTCCACCCATCCACTGGGAAAAGAAAGGTTGGTAAGTCTTCCTGAACACTTGTCCCTGCTCACGAGTTTTTGAAAAGGGCAATCCTCTCTGCAAACAGGAGGTCCTACTGGGCTGCCCAGGGTTTGGGGGCCAGGGGCTCATGACACTCCTCGTCCCTTATTATGACGGAATCTGCCTTTTAGAGCTACATGGCTCATTATTAGGAAGCTTTGTGAAAGGCAGTATTGCCCTTTACCAATATCATGCCCTCTGATAATAGAGACCAGCTACAGCAACCAGTAACAGAAGGCTTAGACATGACAAAAATCAGTTACAAATGGCTGTATATATAAATGACACAGCCACAAGGGTACTGGCTAGTACTTTATCCGTCAGAAGATATGCTTGGTTCATTACCACCATCTTATCCCTGGATCTCCAAAGCAAAGCAACTGAAATCCCCTTTGAAGGCACTTCAATGACAAGACAGAGGGTTACATCAACAAAATGGAGAAAAATAAAACCACTTTTAAAGACCTAGTTGAAAAAGAAGAACCTAGAGGTTTTATAGACCCTACGAAAGGTGGTGGTCGTGGTGGTGGTGGGGTGGGGGGTATGGGAAGGAGGGTTACTTCCAGAGACAGTATAACCCAAACCATGTGGACCATAGAAATGGTCCAACAGAGGTAGGGGTAACAGAGACAGGAGACAGCCTGCCACAGCGAGTCCTCCACAATCAAAGTTTAATCCTTTCATAGTCAAATGGGTCCTTGGGGTAGCGGGAAAAGGTTTGACTCCGTCCTTCATAGCTGTCCCAAGGCAAAAGAAATAAAAAAAACTTGAAACCAAATTCACAAGAGGAACAGCAGCAAATAAAATTGGAAGTTTAAAAGCTGTGTCACCATGCGGCAGTGGAGAAAGTGCCAACAAAAGAATGAGTAAAGGATTCCTCTGTAGGTACTTCTTAACAAAGAAAAAATTGGGCATGGCAGCCTATACTGGACAGACTGTGTCTCAACAGGCATATGAAAAAGAGAAATTTAGATTGGTCACCCTTCAAGTAGTGATCCAGTCACTACAGGCAAGGGAGTGGTTGACATCACTAGATCTAAAGGATGCTTATTTCCATAGTCCAGTGAGAAACTCCTTCAGAAAATACCTAACATTCAGAGCCAGTGCCAGTATCAGTTCAAAGCAGTGTCCTTTGGGCTGACTTCCGCACCAACAGTGCCGTATTAAGTTACATGGTGCCCATAGGCTGGAAACTTCAGGTGCCCCCTCCGCTTGCCAAACATGGTTCAGTTCAAGGGATGGCAACAACACATTCACAGACAAACAATAAAACAATTAGAATACTGACTTTTGTTGTACTTTCTGTTTATTGCCATTTTAATGATAAATAGCAATGAAACATCAGGTAAGGACCAGGACATGGACTGCCCCAGAGAACCATACCAATTCCTACCAATTATCAGGGAGGGCCTGGGCATGAACTGCTGCCCCTTTGTGGACCACAACAGAGCACCATCTAATGTCAGTGATGGACCAGGACATGGACTGCTTCAGTGGACCTAACATGTCCCACTGAATGTCAAGGAGGGGCCTGGGCATGTAAACTCACCCCACCGCCCCCCCATGGACCACCGCCAAATGTTGGAAAGGGGACATAATATGAACTGCCTCATGGACAATACCAATTCCCCACTGATCATATGACACAGACCAGGACATTATTTAACCATGCCCCTTCTTCACCAAACTTTGGAGAAGGGCCAGGATGGAGGGCTCTGTTGCATGTGATGTGATCGTGAAATTAATTTTTTTTTTTTTTTGGTAAATTATCTTTTTCACCATTTCCCTCGCCCACCCCCAAAACAATCAGGAAACAATAATAACAGTAGTAAATTTATAGACAATAAATGTATATAGGCAGGGAAATTCCTCTTTAGGCAATGTTTATTTTGAATTTAGGCTTTGGTGGTGAACAGTGGTCAGACCTTTAGTGTTCAGACATCATCAATCAACAATCATCAAAACCTCACACAAGTTGTTACCTCACTGCACCAGTGACCATCCCATCTGTCTGAAGGGGCAAGAAGAAGAAGAGCAGGGCCGGGCAGGCTGAATCTGTAACTGTGAAGTGATCGGATTCTGCGGTGCACTGTGGGTGGATAATCACTATCCCGGCTTGTCCTCTCTCCAAGTAGTCAGTGGCATCAGGCCCTTACTGTCTCTGTTGTGTCTTGACTCGACTCATTGCACTAAACTTACTCTGGTGTTATGCTGCTGCTTCTACTAGTTGTCGACAATGACAGTGATCACCCGGTCAGTGGTCACTCACTGTTGACAACAGCGATGTCTGTTTGACTGTCAACTCCTGAGTCCTGCTGCAGACTAGTGCTGCAGTGCTGGCATGCACCATGCCTTTTTAAGTGCCCTGTTGCCCCACATAAAGCAATGAAGGAAGCACTGCATTACAGATTTGGCACAGGACGCGAATGCGCTGCACACACTGATTGGACTGCTCTGCTCTTTTCTGTCTGGGCAGGGAGTGAGACAGACTGAGTTTCGAGGTGGGGTGGCACAGCGGACACTGAGTTCTTGGGTGGGCAATGCCAGTCAGCCAATTTTTTCTTTTCATTCATTTGATTTCTGATTTCATTTCTCAGGGGCCCCCTAACAGCTGGCGCCCCTAGGCAGCAGCCTACTTAGCCTATTGATAAAAACTGCACTGAACACCCAGGATATTCACAAAGTGCATATCCGTAGTGACAGCAGCCTTAAGACAATCTTGTACTACAGTCATTCCTTACTTAGACAATTGGTTAACATGTTGGAAAACAAAACAAGAAACAGAGACATCACTACAAATTATGAAACAAAATTAGGATTTATACTGAACCTGGAAAATGCAACCCCTGTTCCAATGCAAAACCTAAAATGTTTAGGAGCAGAATTAGATACTGCTCAAGCCAGGGCATTTCTGCCATGAGATAGTGCATTCACTGATAGACTACGCAAATACTTTTCAGATGTGTACACACAGGTCTCCACAGCATTTTCTCAGATTGCTGGGATATATGTCAGTAATTACCTTATTAGTTCCATGGGCAAGGCAGCACATGAGGGACTTAAAGTGGGACCTGAAAAGACATTGGTCTCAGTATGGCCGCATCTGGAGTATGGAGTTCAGTACTGGTGCCCACACCTCAAAAAGGACATTAACCTGCTGGAGAAGGTCCAAAGGAGGACTACAAAGATGATAGCAGATCAGCAGGGTAAAGCATATGAGGAGAGGTTGAGGACAGTGAACATGTACTCCCTGGAAGACAGGAGAGAGAGAGGGGGGACATGATTAGGACCTTCGAGTACTTAAAAGGGATAAATAAGTGTAACCCCCAGGTGGCACTATCCCAAGGGCCACTACCCCTGCCTGCTGGACTACCAACAGGTTGAGGGGCCTAGGTTCTAGGGCAGATGCCTCCACCTAGAGGTCAGGGTTTGTAATGGTTGGTAGAGTTTGGTCACAGCCCTCTGGGACACTGAGACCCCCTTCTAATCCCTCTAATGATCCACACAATACATAGGAATTGCAGTACCCATACCCCACAAGTACACATGGTTCAACCATAAGGTACCACTTACCCTCGAGACCGATTCTGAAGTTCGTCTCGGAGGACCCCATGTAAAATAAGGTTGATCAACGTACACAAACTAATGCAATTCCCGCTATATAGGTACTGACACTTCAGACAGTTTAAAGTCAATAACATCAAATCTGGTTTATTTAAGGGGAATGGAACACAGAAGGAGGAGATCAAGCTGATTGGCAGAATTAAATCACGGTACTGTGCACTCATACAGGATCTGAAAAGTCACACTCTGGGTACCCAGGTTGGAGGGCTAGCCAGGTCCATTGCCTGGGGTTGGCCGGCAGGTGCAGATGGATAGGGCCCTGTAGGAAAGAGATATGCACAACACCCAATTGTAATCCAGAGCCGGATGGCTCAGTCCTTGAGGAAATGAAATAAAGAAAATCAGATGAAACACTGGTGATTGATAACAGGTCGCAGGGGAATGCCCTGATTTGTACTCACACTACCTGATGCAGATGGCTGTTCTGGATTTCCAGACAAACAAGGCAGAGAGAGATGAGAGTCTACAGGCCAGGCCCAACTGCTTTGACTAGTGGACGGATTTAGTCCGATTTCACTCAGTTCAGCTTTCAGCTTACACCACACGGTGACAAGAGAACCGGAACAGCTGTTCTCCACAAGCATTCAACACATTTACATGTAAAGGAAATTACTATACCAGGCAGCTGCTCCTCGGTCCCGATCACACTTACTGCAAACACCCAGGAGTTCACACAGCAGCTTCAGTTCCTGACAGACCGAGCGCGATTCAGCAATTTCTCCAGTCTTCTACAGGGTGAGCCTGGTTTCCACTTTCAGCCTTCGTTCCTTTCAGGCAACTCGGATTCAGTCCGATTCAAGCTTGCAATGGCCACCAACTGACTGCAGGGCCTTTCACACACTTCCCGCATGAAACTATACAACGCAGAAGCCGAGAGCTCCTTCTCTCCTCACAGTCACAATGGATCTGATCTCTCAGTCACAGGGCAGAACATTCTCTTCGGGCGCCACCCGGTCCAGTTGGTAGACTCAGCTGTCAATCACTCCAATGCTCTCTCAGTTGGTGCAAAAAGGTGCCAAGGTCCAAAACTTCACTTCCCAGCATTACTAGCTATACCTCCCATTGTAAGCTAGCTTCCAGGAGAGTCCAAATTCTGGTTGGTCCAAACAGTCTCCATTTTAAAGCTCCCCTTATTCCATTGGCCCAGCACAGCAGTTTAGTTCCAAGATGGAAGGGCCACACATACAGAGTCCCAGCTGTAACAAAAGCAGGGTAGACAAACTACAATATTACTAATGCCTTAAATGTTTCCAGTGAAACAGGTATATCTTTCAGAGGGGCTCCCTTTGCGCTTTCAGCGACCGCAAAATGAAGCGATTGCCCCACAGTTCAGGTGGGATTTGAGCAGAGAAACACCAGCACCCCTAGGAGAGCATCAATTATGTCTGCAAGCAGACAGCTCTTAAAGAGACAGTAGGTGGAGGCTCTACCAAAACTCACAGTGCCATTCTAATGGCTTAAACGCCGAATGCCAGCAGGCAGGGTAACACTTAGTCAAGCTCCTGGGGGCTTTTAGGAATCCCCATTAGTAGGCGGTTACATAAGGTTGATAAGGGAGAGTCTCTTTAAGCTGAGTGGCAACCATAACATGAGGGGGCACAGTCTTAAGCTGGAGGGAGGGAGGTTTAGGAGGGAGGCCAGGATGCAGTTCTTCACAGAGAAGGTGGTGGACACTTGGAATGCGCTGCCAAAAGAGGTAATCTTGTTGAAGACAGTGGGAAGCTTTAAGGGATGCTGGAACAGGCATAGGGAGATGGTAAAGGTCATGGGTAGGGAGGATGGGAGGAGTGGGGAGAGAGGGCAGGGACATTAGCTCAAGCTATGGACCCTGCAATATGAGCAGACTTGATGGACCAAATGGGCTTCTTCTGCTGGCTTCTTTGTATGTTCGTATGAGACAGCCCTTGCCTTCCCCGATACCATTACAAAAGGCTACTGTTAGATTCCCTACACCGGTGGAAACAGGTGGATCACCTCAGAAAGGGAATACCCTTCCAAAGGCCACCAAACTGTATTGTCCTGGCAACAGACACCTCCCTGAAGGGATGGGGAGGGCACATTTCTGACGATACAGTCCATGGGAATGGAGAAGGTCAGAAAATCAGGAATACATAAACTTGTTGGAACTCAGAGCAGTACGTCCATCAATCCAACATTTTTCAGACCTGTTGAGGGGTCAAGTCCTATAAATCAAAACAATGTACTACATAAACAAACCAGGGGGTGCCAGATCCTCAAAACTGTGCAAGGAAGCACTAAAAATTTGGAACCTGGCATACAAACTACGTATGTAGCCAGCATCGGTGAATATGTCAGGCAAGGGCAGTGTCCTAGCACACACACTGAGCAGAGTGGGCACAATGTCCCAGGAGTGGTCTCTGAAGTAATCTGTGATACAGATGATTTTCAAGAACTGGGGTTATCCAGACCTAGATCTGTTCACCTCCTAGTATGACAAAAATCCACTATTTTGTAACAGAGTCCCATCTCTGGGAAACTTTCCACAGGATGCTCTGAGCTTTCATTGGGAAAACAGGTATATGTATGTTTTTCCACCATTCCCCTTATGGCAGAGAGCACTCCTAAAGGTAAGGTCAGACAGAGCAAGGATGATCCTAATAGCTCCACACTGGCTGAGGCAGCCTTGGTATTCACTACTACTGCAAATATCCAGGAAAAGCTACAAAGTTCCTGTGCACAGGGATTTGCTGATCTTTTCAAAGGTCAGGTTAGTCATCCAAACCTACCTGTCCTCCATCTGCTAGAGGTACTTACAGGGTCAAGAAAGCCCTCTACAACAAAAAATTATGCTGAAAAGTGAAAAAGGTTTTCATTTTGCTGCCATCACATTTCTGCAGAGGCCATAAATGCTGAAATGTCTGTAATGTTGAACTATTTACCGCATTTGAAGGGGAAACAAAGAAACATAGAACACAGAAACGTAGACTTTGACATCCGATAAGGACCATTTGGCCCACCCAGTCTGCCCATTTCTTTACCTATTGGATAGGTTGCAGATCCTAGTTAACCAACATCCTACTTCCTCCTACCCCCCACTAGAATTGCCTTATGTCTGTCCCATGCATTCTTAAATTCCCCCACTGTTTTTGACCCCACAACCTCCTCAGGAAGGCCATTTCATGTATCCACTACCCTCTCCGTGAAAAAATACTTCCTCACGTTGCCTCTGAGCTGTCCTCCCTCTATCTTCAAATTGTGCCCCCTTGTTCTTGCACATCTCTTTTTCCGAAAGATGCTACCCTTTTGGACTTTGTTGATTCCCTTGAGGTACTTGAAAGTTTCTATTATGTCCCCCCTCTTCCTCCTTTCCTCGAGGGTATACATATTAAGCTCTTTTAGTCTCTCTTTGTATGGCTTCTGGTGCAAACCCTGCACAATTTTAGTTGCCCTCCTCTGGACTGCCTCCATCCTGTCTATGTCCTTGTAGAGATGGGGTCTACAAAACTGCACACAGTACTCCAGATGGGGTCTCACTAACTGTCTGTACAGAGGGATAACAACTTCCTGTTTTCTACTGGTGATGCCTCTCCCTATGCATCCCAGTAATTTCCCCAGCCCTCCTTACTGCCTTCTCACATTGCTTGCCTAACTTTAGGTTGTCTGATACAACTACCCTCAGGTCCCTTTCCATTTTTGTTGATGTTAATAACCCCCCCCCCACTGTGTACTCTTCCCTTGGGTTTTTGTTTCCCAGGTGCATTACTTCGCACTTCTTTGCATTAAATCTAAGCTGCCATACTTTTGACCATTCCTCCAACCTTGCCAAGTCCCTTCTCATCCTTTCCACCCCCCTTGTGTACCAATCCTGTTGCAGATCTTTGTATCATCTGCAAAGAGGCATACTTTCCCTTCTAGTCCCTCCACAATGTCACCTATAAAGACTTTAAATAGAACTGGCCCCAGCACTGAACCCTGTGGTACCCCGCTAGTAAACCCCTTTCTTCGGAGTGGACTCCGTTTACTATTACCCTCTGCGTCCTGTTGTCAAGCCAATTTTTTACCTAGGTTACCACCCTGGGACCCACTCCCAGGCTGGTTAACTTGTTTACTAATCTTTTGTGTGGCCTGTGTTAAATGCCTTGTTAAAGTCTAGGTAGGCCACGTCCACAGCCTCTCCCTGGTATACTACTTTGGTCACCCAGTCAAAGAAATCTATTAGATTCATCTGACATGACCTTCCTGCAGCAAATCCTTGCTGCCTTGTGTCCTATGCCCGCTGGCCTCTAGGTACTCAACAATTCTTTCTTTTAGAAGTGATTCCATCATTTTCCCTACCACTGAGATCAAACTAACAGGTCTGTAGTTTCCTGCCTCTGCCTTGCTCCCACTTTTGTGAAGGGGAATCACATCTGCCCTCCTCCAGTCCTCAGGTACCACATCATCCTCCCATGATTTGTTAAAAAGGGTAGTCAGTGGTGTCACTAGCTCAACTCTCCCCTTAGTTCTTTTAGAATTACGGGGTGTATTCCATCAGGTCCCATTGCTTTGTCCACCTTTAGTTTCAGGAGTTCTTTCAGGACCCTGTCTTCTTTGAATGGACTGGTATTGACCCCCATATCCAGAGTGCTTCTATTGATTGGTTTAGGTACCTCTCCCTCCTCCTCTTCTTTTGTAAATACTGAGCAGAAGTATTCATTTAGTAACTCTGCTTTTTCACTGTCACCCTCTGCCCAACTCCCATCCCCTTTATTAAGCCTCACTATCCCTCCCTTGGTCTTTCTAAATTCCCTAATGTACCTGTAAAAGGCTGTATCCCCATTCTTAACTGAGTTGGCTATCTTTTCCTCGGTGTGGGCCTTTGCTATTCTGACTGCTTTCCCTGCTTTCTTCTGCTTTAACTGGTACAGTTCTCTGTCCTGATCCTCCTGTGTTTCCTTATACTTCCTGAATGCTATATTTTTCTCCCTAACCTTCCCTGCCATTTCTTTTGAGAACCATAGTGTTTTTTTTCCTTCATTTTGTTTTATTTGCCTCACACAAAGGCTTGTTGCCTCTGTTATGGCAGTTCTGAGTTTCCCGATTGTTCCTCCACCTCTCCTTCTTGCCTGTTTGCTAGTGGTTTTTGGAGGTACTCTCCCATTTCTCCAAAGTCAGCCTTCCTAAAGTCCAGTATCATCACTTTTGTATGGCTTGACTCCATGGCTGTCTTTATCATGAACCACACTGTTTGGTGGTCGCTTGTTCCCAGATGGCTACCCACTTCTAAATCTGAGATCCTCTCTCCGTCTCTGTTTGAGAGTACCAGATCTAAGATTCCTCCCTCCCTAGTGGGTTCCAACACTAGCTATCTGAGGCATGCCCCTGTGGGGCATTGAGAATGACCCTGCTCTTGGATGTGGCTGCAGCAAAGGTGCTCCTGTTGACATCTGGCATATTGAGGTCCCCATAAACAATAACTCCACTTTTTCTGCCATTATAAGAATGCCTTCTATCATTTTCTTGTCCATTTCCTTCCCCTGAGACGGGGTCTGTATACAACCTCAGTGCAGATTGGGTGCCATTTCCTGTCTCCAGGTTGACCCTCAGTGTCTCCTCTCCTCCCTGTTTACCCTTTAGTTCCATTGCTTTGATCCCTTCCCTTATGTACAGAGCGACTCCTCCTCCTCTTTTACCCTCCCTGTCCCTCCTGTAGATTGCGTACCCTGGTTGACATCCCAGTCATGGTTCTCTGTGTACCATGTTTCTGTGACTGCCATGATATCCAGACATTCTTCTTCCATTAAGGCCACTAGTTCAGGGAGTTTGTTACCAAGACTATGGGCATTTGTACTCATCGCCCTCCATTTTTTGATGGCCTTACCCCTTTTAGCCCCATCCCTGTCCTTAATGCCTTTGCCTTTTTCTCCATGTACTCCTGCCCTGCTCCCTATCAACTTCTCTACCTTGGTGTTTACCTCACTAACTACCCTGTTTTGTGTGTATGGGAGAGGGGCTGGGATTTCCGTGCTTCTTTTCAGTGCCTCCCCCCTTGACTAGTTTAAATGCTTGCCAATGAAGCATTTAAACCTATCATGTAGGATCCTGGTTCCCTTTCCGGATACATGCAGACCCTTGCACCAGTACAGGCCTGTATCCCTCCGGGTGGAGTCCCCAATGAAGCCAAAACCCTGAGTTCCATACCAGTTTTTCAACCATTCATTGAATCCCATGGTGTGGAGTACCCTAGCCTTACCCATGCCATACAGAGGCAGCACCTCCAAAAAGGTTACTGTGCATGCCACTTGTATATAGCCCCTCCCCAACTCCACAAACTCCTCCTGTACTGCTCTAATCCCATTCACAGTCAGGTCATTTGTCCCTAGCTGGACAATGACATCCAGCTCCCTCTTCTGCAAAGCTGCTCCCACAATCCTGAGGACTTGCTTCCTGTCTTTCCAAGCTGTGGAGCTGGGCAGGCACCTTACCTCCCTCTCCCCTTCCTCCCCCAGTTCTACCCTCCTAACGATTGAGTCCCCCACCAGAGTTGTTTTCTTCTCCTATGGGGTCCCATGCCACCCTCCTGTGGGTCTCCTTTGTGGAGGTTCCCAACATCCTCCTTAGTTTCCATTGTGGGTGCCTCCATAGAGGAACCACGCTCTGCCAGAACAGTGTATGAATTGTGGAGAGGTACAACTGGAGGGATGCGCCTCTGTTCCACCACACTTACCCTACTTGAGCCCACTATGGTCCAACCGCTCCTCTTTCTTGACAACCTCTGAGGCAGCTGCAGCAGCTCTGGTGGTGCCTGGGTGGGGGAGGAGGTTTCCAGAATCCTCGTTAGGTCAGTCTGGAGATGGGCAACCTCCTCCCTCAGACCAGAGAGGTGCCTGCAAATAGGGCAGCATGGCAGCCTCCGGAACGTCTCCTGGAAGACTGATGCCCCACAGCCAGTACATTGCACCGCTCCACACATGTCTCTCTCCCTTCCTGTTTAAATTTTTTTTCTTTTTTTTAGTGTGTGTGAGCATGTGCATGCCTTTACCCCCTATGCAGCGTGCTGGGCTGTTAAGGTTTTTACAGTTGTATGTCCTTTTCCCTTTTGGGGAAGTGATGTCAAGAGTCCCTGGTATAAAGGAAGTGATGCACTTGCGGTAGATGAGGTCAGCACAAAGGAACCATACTTACGTGTGGGGCTGGTCCCAATGTGCACTTTGTGGGCAAAAGCATTTTGATTTACTTACTTCTTACTGTAGTATAGTAGATTATATCAGATTAATTTTGCTTAGTTGTAGGCTAACATCTTCATTTACTACAAACCCCAGAATCCCCTGCAGGTGACATCAGAGCAGTAGGCAGCAGTGGGAGATTCAGTAGCCTGCAGTGCATGTTAGAGTTGTTATAATTTCCAGTCAGATGTTTTCCCGGACTGATTTTCTCCAGAGGCTAAGTGCAGTCCTCCGTAACTGTACATAGCCCATGGGGGACAGCAGGACCAGCAAACATAGGATCAGAGGTTATATAAACTCTTAACAAGCACTGCAGGCTATTGAATCTTCTCACTGCTTCCTGCTGCTCTGATGCTATGTGTAGGGGATTCCGAGATTCATAGTAACAGAAGATGTCAGCCTTTAACTAATAAAAATTAGCCTGATACATAAGTAAACCAAAATGTTTTACTCACAAAGTGCATCTTGGGACCAGTCCCATTCTGAATGTGGGGGCCCTTGGGGGGACTGTTCCCCTTTAAATTCACTAGGCCTGAAACCAGTATCACTGAAGGTTCATATTTCAGCAGTAGCCGCCTACAGATCTAAGGTAGGGGAAAGACCTTTTACTGTCACAGCCTGTGTTTAAAAGATTTTCCAAAGGTTTAAAACATGTGCAACCACCAATGAGGAATCCAGTCCCTGCATGAGACCTCAATATAATGATGTCTCAACCGCTGTTTCCTCTTTTCGAGCCTATTGGGTACACAAAATTAAAATATGTTAGTTGGAAAACATTATTCTTTGTAGCAGTAACTTCTGCAAGGAGAATAAATGAACCCCAGGGGCTAAGTGTAGATTCTAAGTTCTTACTATTCCACAAGAAGAAAGTCATCCTAAGAACAAACAACACTTTTCTCCCAAAGGTGGTATCAGAGTTCCATTTAAACCAATTAGTAACCATACCAGTGTGCTTCAGAGGGCCTCAAATTAAAGGGGAGCAGGCCCTGCACTGCCTAGATGTGGAAAAAGGTACTCAGTTATTATAAAAATAGTACTGTACTGTATCTGTTAGAGGTAGTAACAAACATGTCACATATGGTGAGATGTCACAAGGACACCCAGCCAGTAAAAGAACAATAGCCTGGTGGATAGAATTCCTCATTGAACAGAAAGTAGACATAGACCCACCTGGGGGTATTAGGGCAAATTCTATGAGGGGAACAGCAGCATCAGCAGCTGCAAGAGGAAGTGTCTTTTTTATCAGAAATCTGTAAAGTTGTGACCTGATCAACAGTTCAGACTTTTATTTCTCACTACAGGCTAGATATCCAAGCAAGACAACATGCAAGGTTTGGCATCTCTGTATTTCAGAACCTGTTTCGTAAGTATTTCTAAAACCCTCTAGCCCAGAGTACTGCTTGGAGTCTGCTATAGTTGGACTAGCTGTTCTAATTATTGGTGCTAGAAGGAAAGGATACTCACCATAGTATATGACTAGTAGATGATTAGAGCAGTTAGCACAACTCTCCCTCCTTACCACCTCTTTTTGGGACCACAGTACAGTATAAGGTTATATAACTCCATCTGGAAATACTACTGCTTGAGTTTTAAGGTGGACCGTTGCCTATTCTTCCTTAAGTGTTATGTAGGGTTAAGTTAGAAAATGTTACATTTATTTTTTTATATTTGTTATATCAAAAATCTTCTTTATTTATTGTTTTGCAATTGGTCTCGCCTACAGTGTATGCTTCAGCTAAAAAATCTGCTAGGGATATGCAGGTAGTGTGAGACCAGTACAAAGGGAGTTTTCATTTAAAGAACTTTCTAAGTACTGGAGCACTATTCTACCAGGGAAGGTTCTGCTGTAGTTGTGCTAGCTGTTCTAATCATCTAGAACAGTCAGATACTACATTGAGTATCCTTTCCATCTTCATTAACCCATTCATTGTGTTCAGAGACACAGGAACAGTGGATTAATACAATGTAAACTCATGCAGTTGTATATCCAGTAAGGTAAATGGTACAAATATGAGACAGTGTGATGCAAAGCTAAACATCCAGTACCCTTCAGGCCCTTTGCCATCAACAAGCTCTGCTTCCACTAGGCAACGTATACTCTTTACACCCTGTGCCAAAACTAAAGTTAGTACTAAGAAGCTTCATATTAAGATGTGCAGGACCCTTTGGTCTCTGCACCATCAACAAGCTTTGGCTTTATGTAGGGCCTGAAGCCAGACACCCACTACCCTTCATGCCCTTTGTCAAACATAAAGTCAGTACTAAGTAGCGTCAGGTCAAGATGCACATGGCTCTTCAAGCTCTATGCCATCAACAGAGTCCTTCATGTTTCATGCAGGGCCTAAATAATCAGCTCTATTTTGCTTCACAGAAGGCCCTTTGGGCCTGCAAAAATCCAGACACCCACTACCCTTCATGACCTGTGTGAAACATAAAGTCAGTATTAAGTAGCTTCATGCCGGGATCTACTGGGCCTTTCAGGCCCTACCTCATCAACAACCTGTGTCTGGCTTTGTGCAGGGCCTGAATCAACAAGATTTGTCTGGCCCTGTGCAAAGTTGGACACTCGATACCACAGACACCCTATGCCAAATATAAGGTCATTGCTAACCAGCTTAATGTGAGGATGCACAGGTTGTGCCATCATTGAACTCTGTCTGGCTTTGTGCAGGACCCGAAGCCAGATAGAAGCATACATTGCTATGGACAGCCAGGAAAGATGGCTACCACAGAAAGATACTAGAGACAGTGAACACAAACCAGCACACATCTAGGCAGTTAAAATAGCAGAGACAATGAACAGCAAAAACAGCAAGCAGAATATTTTACTTGAACTCGTATATACTGTACCAGTGAATGATGGATGATAGAGCACATCACATACCTCAGCACTTCTTGTCAACACAGTGACTCTTTTTCAGTGGGCCAGGGTCTCAGGTTATCCAGTGTATTTTATACATCATTCTTAAAGAGACACGGGGTTATATAGCTGTGTACTGAAGAATATCAAAAATTAATAATGCACAAAAAAAAAGTGTGAATCCTGTGTGAAAAAAAGTAAAAATGAGACCCACAAACAGCAGTATATCAAACACTGACAGACAAATTAACCATTAAACAAAAGTGAAATGTGGAACAATAAGAGAAGGTTAGATGAAAGAACAATTAAACCGTGGTATAACGGACACTGTTAGACAGTTGGTTACAGTGGACAAAAAACGATTTCCCAAATCAAATATATCAAATTCAATATATTTTTCTTTGGTTATAACAGGCAGAAGCTTTGTTTATAACAGACACAATGAAGCTTTTATGTGCATTTGTTGTGATTTTTACAGCTATGGGTGGAGCCTACAGTCATTTTGCAATTGATGTGTTGCTCCTAAAATGGCCAATCATGGCACCTTCCATTGGACATTTGGAAGTATATTTCTGAACGTCCAATGGAGCTTGTAACACTCTGCCATGATTGACTGCTTTGGAGTAACAGCCGCACTATTTTGGCTGTTACTTCTGTATTCCTGGTGCCACCATCTTGCGAATCGCAACTAAGCATTCGTGAATACTGAGCATGCGCAATTCTGTCACATCCATCATCTTGTGGATGGCACTCCTCTCACACCCTTCCACTGCTCCTGACCTCCCTGTTCCCTCTGTTCCCTCCCAGCACTGGTGGGTAATGAAATTCTCCCACTCCCTCCCACTGCTGCAGTTCTCTCCGCTCCCTCTGTTCCCATTCCCGCACTGACAATGGGGTGCCAAATCCCTGTGTCGGCACCATGTACCCCCCCCAACTCATGTGGCACACTGGGAGCCCACCCTAAAGTGCCCAATTTTATGTTTTTTTTTCCTATGCCGACATCAGGGTGCCCAGTCCCTGTGTCAGCATCATGTACCCCCCCAACTCATGTGGCACACTGGGAGCCCACCCCAGTGTGCCCAATTTTTTTGTATTCATTTCTCCCCTGCCGACATCAGGGTGCCCAATCCCTATGTTGGCATCATGTCTGTCCCCCCCACTCATGTGGCACACTGGAAGCCCACCCCAGTGTGCCCAAATTTGTTTTTTTCCCTGTAAATAAAGAAAACAGTCCCCTGACATATTTTTTTACCTGTAAAAAAGAAAACAGTCCCTCATCATTGCCCCAGTCCTCCCTCCCCATCCCCACCTCCCACTGAGCACCCACCTCCCTGCACCCCACCCCCTTACCCCATACTTACTTTCGGAGGCTGGTGCTGTCATCTTCTCTGGACCAGGACACATCTACACTCTTCAAAGTTGAACTGCAAACTGAAGACTCAGAGGTAAACACCGTATAATTGCACTCAATGGGGGTTTAAACTTATCTTGACAGATCAGCCATTTTTAGGAATTTTGGACCAAAATCTTCAACATGAGGTTCTTGGGACTCCACCTCATGAACACTGTCACTGTCATTTTGTTACTCAGTCTCAAAAGGGGATTTTGCGGTCGCTGCGTGGAATCACCTTTCGGGACCGACTAATAAAACAACAGTGCCACTGTTCATGAGGTGAGGCCCCCAAAACCCCATGTTGCAAATCTGGTGAAAAAGTTCCCAAAAATGACTGCGTTACAACCGTGCATTGTGCAGTTTGTACGCACGCTCCTAACTTTGCCAATTTTTTATATTTTCACTCCAGATTTTCAACATTGCCATTTTTTCATATTCCCTTATTAACAATACAGCTGTCATTTTTCACATCCTGCCCAACATGTATTTTCACATCTGTGGCGCAGAACTGTGCAGTTGCTCTGCAAAATCACCTTTCGGGACAAGTGAACGAAATGACAGTGGCACTTTTCATGAGGTGGAGTCCCAAAAAGACCATGTTGAAAATTTGGTGAAACAACTCCAAAAAATGGTCGCATTACACCAGATTGTTCCAAATCTTCTACACTTAGGTGCAACTTTGGTCATTTGACACCTCGCCACAGACGTATTGACTCTGGCTTGAGTTTGTTAGGGGAGACAGAGCTTACAGCTGGTGAGGAAAGTAGTCAAGTGTACAATTAAGATGAAGGAGCTACACAGTGATTTAATTTCTTATAAAATAATTCTCCACAAGCAGCATAAACATTTATTACCATCACTAAAAGAAAATAATACTTCAATAAAACACTTAAATAACAAATGTCTTTGTTGGCTACTGCCTTGGAACCCCAGAATCCAGCCACTAGAGTTACTATTATTTTATTACCTTTTGCACTAAATTTCCTTAAAAAGCACATTTGCTGATAGTTAAATGATAGATAAACACATACAATACCGAAACATGTATTCTAGGCAGGACTTTGTGTAATTTATTAAGTTTTATGATGGATTCGTATGCATACTGAGCCCCTCCTCATACACAGACACACTTAACACATAGGCTCTGCTTCCTCTGGCTATAGTGGACACTGAATATAATACACAAAAGTTGGGTGCATGAATGCCTCTGTTATACCATGGTTACACTTTAGTAGTATTATTAGTTTAGTAATCAGCATTTAAAAACTGCCATTACAATTTCAACATATACATAACCTACACACTAAATATAAAATGTACATATTTTACAAAATATCAAAGCATTTAGAAATGTATCATTAAAAAAGAAGAAAGGGAAAATAAAACATACCTCAGACACTGAATGCAGTTTTTCACGCATGAAAAAACAGTAACCATACTCACCAGTGCCAATAGTTCTAGGAGTGGTATACAATTCACATCCACATTCTGGCAGTTCCACCAGAATTGCTCATTCACTGGACGTCTTGAAGATAAGCTTCTCCCCCCACCCAGGTGCTATATCCCCCAAATCTGCCTTGTGATGTCAGGTCTCGCACCCTGGAAGCAGGGATCTGGGTGCCACAATGCTAGGGGGAGGCCAGGTGGGTTGTGTAGATGTGAACTGTATAACACTCCTAAAACTACAGTTACAAGCGAGTAACCTTTTCTTCTAGGGGTGTAGATGCGGTTCACTATCCACAATCTGGCAGACTCCAAGCAGTTCTCCAGGAGAAGGGGGCAAGGCATGCACCCCTACTTGGCAAACAGAGAATAGAGAACTGAGGTTCCAAAAGCAGTATCCTGATGAGACTCAAAATCGATTCAGTAGTGGGAAATGAAGGTGTGTGCTGACTCCTGCGTAGCAGCCCTGCAGAACTCCAGGATGGGGATGTCCCTGGAAGTAGCCAGCGAGGCAGCAGTATGTCTTGTGGAATGAGCTCTAAGTCCTACAGGAGGCTCCTCATCAGCCAGCAGAGGTCAATGCAAGATGTGATCCACCTGCCAATTGTACACTTTAAAAATATATAGAAACATAGAATTTGACAGCAGATAAGGATTGCTTGGCCCATCTAGTCTGCCCATTCCTCCTTACCTACACTATTATCATAGACTGTACCAGATCTACAACCCTTCCTTCCTCTCCTCTTCCTTTCCACTATGATTCCCTTGTGCTTATTCCATGCATTCTTGAACTCCACCACTGTTGTCACCCCCACCACCTCATTTAGGAGGCTGTTACAGGAATCCACCACTCTTTCTATGAAGGAGTACTTCCTCACATCTCTCCTGAATCTCCCATCCTCTAGCTTCATAGCATGTCCCCTTGTTCTTGAGCACCTTTTCTTCTGAAAAATACTTCCCACGTGTACCTCATTTACCCCAGTGAGATATTTAAGGGTCTCTATCATATCCTCCCCATCTCTGTTCCAGGGTGTACATATTCAGGCATTTAGTCTCTCTTCATGGGGCTTCTGATGCAGCCCCTGCACCATTTTAGTTGCCCTCCTCCTCCTCCTCTGGACCACCTCCACTCTGTCTGCGTCCTTCCACAGATGTGGTCTCCAGAACTGTACACAGTACTCTAGGTAGGGTCTTAGATCTATACAGAGGCAACACCATCTCCATCTTTATGTTGGTGATACCCTTCCCTATGCACCCCAGCATCCCACTGGTCCTCATGACTGCCTTGTCACACTGCTTGTCCACCTTTAGGTCATCCGATATGATTACACCCAGGTCTCTTTCCTGCTTGTTGGTCATCAATATCACTCCACCCATTTTGTACTCTGCTTCTGGATTTCTGTGCTCTAAGTGCATTATTTTGCACATTTTCACATTGAAACCCAGCTGTCATACTCTTGACCACTCCTCTAGTTTTCTCAGGTCTCTGCTCATCCTTTCCACTCCCCTGGAGTGTCCATCCTATTGCAGATTTTGGTGTCATCCGCAAAGAGACAGACCTTCTCTTCCAGATTCTCTGCAATGTCACTCATAAAGAAATTAAAGAAGGCTGGAACCAGCACTGATACCTGAGTCACCCTCCCCTTCTCCGAGTGAACTCCATTTTCCACCACCCTCTGTTGCCTGTTCCCTAACCAATTTCTTATCCAGTTTACCACCTTTGGTACACTTTGTTTCTGGTCTGCAAGGCACAGCTTCAGCATATGTTACAAACAGCTGGTATGCTTCATCTCAAACTCCAGCCTTGTGCTCATTATAATAAGAGAATTCCTTCCACAGGTCCAGAGTATGGAGCCTGTGGTCAGCCTCTGAAGATGAGCTGGTAAAGTATACCACTAAATTAATCGCCTGATTAAGGTGAAACTCCAATACTACCTTCAGGAGGAACTGAGGGTGGGGGCAAAGGATGACCTTATCCTTGTGGAAGACAAGATAAGAAGGCTCCACTGATAGTGCCTGGAGCTCACTAATCCTTCTGAATGATGTGATAGCCACCAAGAAGACCACCTTTAATGACAGGTGTGACCTCTCACACTTGTGCATAGGCTTGAATGGTTTGCCCATGGCCATAGCCAGCACCAGCAGTAAGCTCCAGTGTGGTGGCAGTTCACATTCCTGAGGGGACAGGTGGGCCAGGCTTTGGAAAAAGTGCCCAGCTGTCTTCTCCTGGGCCATCGTTAGCTTACCAGCCCACACTTGGTAAGCAGAGATGGCTGCCAGGTGCACCTTAAGGGTGTCTCTAGTAGTCCCAACTGAGAGAGGGACCAGAGGTATTCCAGGATGCTCACCACAGGGCAGGCAAGGGGATGAAGCTGCTTGCCCTGGCACAAAAATGGAAAACCTCTTCCATTTAAGTGCATTGCATTTGTGAGTTGACTCTTTTCAGGAGGCCTCCACAATGTGGAGCACATCTTCCGACAGACCCAAGGCCTGGAACTCTAGCCAATCAGGAACTAGGCATGAGGTGCAAGGACTGAAGGTCCAGGACCTTCCCCTGTTGTTTTGATCAGCAGGTCTGGGCAAAGAGGCAGCCACCATGGAGATCTGCTGATGAGGCTGAGGAGATCTAGGTACCAGAACTTCTGTTGCCAGTCTGGAGCTATCATAATCATCTGCCCCTTGTAATTCTGGGCCTTGGCCACCACCTTGTGGATCAAGGGGGAAGGCATACACAATGCTTGGGGTCCAGGGCCTCATGAAGGCATTCCCCAAGACTAACTTGGACTACAGTGGACAGACATAAAACAGCTTCAGTTTAGTGTTCTCCCAGAAGGCAAACAGATCCACCAGAGAGGTGCCCAGCAGGGAGAACAGGTGATTCACTACCTCCTGATTCAGGGACCACTCATGCAGCATCTCTCCAACCTGGCTGGGTGCATCTGCCAGCTGACTGAGAACTTCCTTTTGACATATATTGCCTAGAGATCTGCACACAGGCTCTGTAAGAGGGCCAGGTGCTGAGGGCTTTCCAACACAAGGGAAGGGAGTACATTCCACCCTGCCTGTTCAGGTAGAACATGGTCACGTTGTTATCCATCTGGACCTGCATGACCTGGCCCCTGAGTAGAGGAATTAATTCTGTCAGAGCTAGCTGCACTGCAGGGGGCTCCAGTTGGTTTATGTGGTTCTGGGACCCCCTCAGTGACTGGAACCCCTTGGACTCTGTGGTCCATCTATATGTGCTCCCCATCCAACTAGAGACACATCTGTCATGAGTGTGACAGTCGGTTCTAGGCAGGCAAATGGGATTCCTTCCTCCAGGTTTTCTGGAATCAGCCACCTCTGGATGGCATCCCATATCAACTGGATTACTGTGACTGACTGGTCCATGTGGCCTAGGCGCTGGGACCACTGACAGTCCAGCTCCCACTGCAGGTGGCGCATCTGTCACTGGGCCCAATGGCCTATGCTGGTGGAGGATGCTATGTACCCCTGCAGCTGCAGAAGTTCCCAGGCAGGGTGTGAAAGCCCAAACTGAAATAATTGGGCAAAAGAGGTAAGATCCAGTGCCCAGGCCATAGGGAAGTGGGCCTTGGCTCACAGGAAGTCTAGTTCTTGCTCCGATGAATTTGATGACCTGTAAGGTTACTAGCTCAGACTTGTCTTGGTGACCAGAAAACATAGAAACATAGAAATTATTGGCAGATAACGACTGCTAGGCCCATCCAGTCTGCCCATAGGGCCCATGTCTCAACAGGTCTGGAGAGCCAGATCTCTGGACCACTTGATGGTCTTCTTGGATGATCCAGCCAACAACCAGTCATCCAGGTAGTGATATACCCTGATGCCATGACACTGCAGGAAGGCTGCCACCACTACAGTGCACTTGATGAAGATCCTGGGTGCCAAAAAGAGACCAAAGGGCATGACCTGGAACTGGCATTGGACCCCTTTTTCTTGGAACCGGTGGTGGGATGGACAAACTAGAATGTCGAAGAATGCATCCTGGAGGTCCAGAGATGGAATGATCTGATTGTATGGGTTCCCAGCCCCCATCCATTTTAGAACCAGGAAGTACCTGGACACATAACCCTTACTGGCAAGGGTATCCGGGACACAGGCTATGGCTCCTTTTGCAAGGAGCTGAGCAATGTCTTTCTGGAGGGTGGACTGCGTGTCCTGCGACCCCCTTGACTCCCAAGGAGTGTGGAGGTGGTAAGGTGGGAGCATACCTCTCAACCTCAGGATGAGCAAAGCAAGGACAGAGCCCCTGAAAATCAGGAACAACTGACTAAAATCAGGGACACTTTATTAGCATAACATTTGCCTATTCATGGCCGGTGTGGGTCACATTTCACATGTTAGCAGCTATTTATAGAGACACATGAAGCATGGAATTACTATTAATATAATTGTTCTTTATTTCTTTACCCAGATGTTATGACCATGTATCTGTATTGTGGTTAGTTTGTTAAATAAACATATAGAACATTTTGATAGGGTCATCAGAAGCAATATTTATTAGTTAAGAAAAACCAGTGCGCCTAAAGCGTTTACCAGTTTTACTGCACCAAAATGTGTTTAAATACTGTTTAAAAATGATTGCACCTTATCACCAGTACCCCATATCACACAAATGTTACAACTCAAGTGTCTTTATATTCCACTTCCATGGCCATTTGGGTCTGCTACCAGTTTTGAAGGATGTTTAAGTTTATTATTATTCAAGTTTATTCAGGTTCTCAGATTAACACCTTTGAGCCAGAAGCTCTTTTACATAGGTTCCACGTCAAGGTACAAATAATGAACAAATGGTACAACAGTGAAGAGACAGAAAGACATTAGGGTACATGCAGGCCAACATCTAACAGGCAGATTGGTTATGTACATTTGAAAGTAAAGTTCTACAGTGAGGTAGGGGACAAGTAGAGGGTAAGAGTTATGAAGACATGGATAGACAACATCAGTGCAGTGATGGGAGCCTCCAAGTGACATTGTCAACAGAATGTAACAGAAAGAGGTTATGTGCAGAAGCAGAAGTGCCATGGAGGTGGTCTGCAGAGGGTCAAAGATTCAGGAAGAGGACCAATACTAATTGATGGTGAGAAAAAAGGCAGATAATTGAGCTGGATAATGACTTGGAGAGGGGAGTAGTAGGAGTGGGATTGGGAGGGCGGTGAGGGAGGGAGGGAGGAGTAGAGGTGGGGTGGTGGGGTAGCAGAAGGGGGAGATAGAATTGGTTTTGCCCCATGTGTGATCGAACTTTCACAGGGGCCAGCAGAGAGTGTGATACTCAAAGGCCATGAAGTTGTTGTTGGAGGGGGACAAATAGCTTCCGGCGGCACCGGTTGCTCCTTGTTATACTGTATGTTGGAAACACAAAATCCTGAACTCTAGGTCACTGTTATGAAAATAACATTATCCAAGCTGTATTGCCAAAGGAATGTCCTTTATTGAAGCACTTCTTAAGACAGGTAAGGAGGAGGCAAATTACCCTAATGCTTCAGCCAAACACATTGGCCTGTGTCAGTGTTTTTGGCCAAAGCACTGGGGTAACTTACTCCTTACCTGTCTCGAGAAGTGCTTCAGTAAAGGACTTTTCTTTGGCATTACAGCTTGGCTAATACTTTCATGACAGTGATCCAGAGTGCAAGATTTTGTGTCTCCGTTAATGTACTGGGGCTGGCTGCACTTTCCTTGCACCCTCAGTGAAGTTCATGTTGCACAGTTATCTATGTTTCCTTGTTATATGTTGCAGTTGCCTTTTTGCAGCCTTGATAACCTCCTTTGGTTGCTGTGCAGCAAAACAAAGTACATATTTGGAGAGCCCAGGTAAATCGAGATTCCAGTAGGACAATCTTGTTGGTGACAGCAGGTCCGAGATTCGGAATCTTATTCTAGGTTGGGCGAGAGCTCACTACCCACTGAAAACCAAGGACCAAGATGTTAAACTGTTACTGGACTGGTCGTGTGCCACTCGATGCCTCTGGAAGCTATTTGACCCCCTCCGAAAACAACTTCATGGCCTTGGAGTATCACACTCTCGTTTGTATCACATATGGGGGCAAAACCTTTCAATTTAATGACCTGGAAGATGCTAAGAAGTGAGTTGATTGGACTGTGGCTGAATTTCATAGTGGAGCTTCAAGGCAGCAGCAGAATGTGGAAGATTCCGAAGAGGAAGGCTGACACTGCCTGAAGGGACTTTTTGGGACTTGGTGGTAACATGGCTCACTGATTGTGTGCTATTGCCTTTTGATAAAACATGTTGCTCTCCTTGTTTGCCTTTCTAATGGTTCTTTTAAATATATATACTGTATATCTACCTACTGTTTACAGTTTGCTACGTAGATAGTTTGGAGGGGTTTAACTACAGATGGCGCTGACCATGAGGTGACACAATGCAGCATGGTGACTGGAATCACACAATTTTTTAGTGCTCTGCAATGTTACTTTCCTTAAAGTAGCAGTACTACGGAAAAAAAAACTGTGCTTTGCTAATCATATACCTGGTACTCTTTCTTGCCGGCATTGTACTATCGCCAAGTAATTTGTTTAGTTATTCTCTGCTTTTGTTTACATTTCTGCCACTAAGCATGTTGCACTGGAACCCCCTCTGCTGCCAACTGCACATGTGAATGACTTGCAGGGATACTGGGAATGGTCAGCTGAGGGTCCCTCTGCTGTTGTCAAAAGACCTGATGTGACCTGAAGGAAAAGTGCAGCTGAAAATTAGTCAGCCGCCATATTTGTTGTAGAGCTACAACAATTCAAATAAATTGCAAATATCTAAAAATCTAAAGATGACTGGAAAAATATTTTTACAGGTGTGGAAACTGGAACTTTGGCCACAAGTTTACAGCTGAAAAACAGAATTTTGATAGCTCACTTCTTGATTTTGTAGTACTGCTGCTTTAATTAGGTATGTCTGTTTTTTGGCTCTTAACCTTAAATCTTGACTTGCAAGCTTTTCTTGCTGCATTTACCTGTTATATCCTAACAGTGTGACCCATGCCTTAGCTGTAGAGCTCTGTGCTCTAGTTGGAGGGACTATGTTAATTTCTGCACTGTATGTAGCATTCTACGTATTCTAGATGTGCTGATCAAACCCATGTAATGCCTACTGTTTTAAAACATTTTTGTAGACTGTGGGACTCATGGCAATCTTAGGACATGTTGACTGTTATTGGTTCTCTTTGTTTTCTCATTTCTTTCCACAGGTCGTAGCGAGGCTAGCCTTTTGGACAATGTGGATGGCTCATCTTTTGATGAGTTTCTTGGACATTATGCAGGTACTCCCTCAGTGGTATTGCTATTTATTGGACTGACGTATCAGTGATGCTACATATGCTGTTACTAGTTTTGGTTTCCATTAATTGTATTGGTATGGCTTGTTCATGCAAAAATGAATGAAGTTAAAAAAATATATTGCTTGCCCAGTTCTCAACACACAAAGGGGCATATCTAAAAATTGCACTACATTCCTTCCCAGGCTCTGCTCAAAGAATTCAACATTTAGCAAGTAGTTTGTCATCCCTGTGTCAGTGCTTTGATTTGGGTATACCCAGAATGGCAATGCGCAACACAAATCCACTACATCTTCTTGGTATTTTGGCCTCAAAACAAGCTGGCTAGTACAGGCAGCCTCTGTGGCTCCACAGGTCATATTTTTAACTACTTCTGCATCAGTGCAATATTTTTTTCATGAGCTTCAGTAGGTGATCTGCAACAGTAAATGGTAGGCTGTGTTCAGCCAGTAGCGTAATGAAGGCTGCTTCAGCTTCAATAGTTTTTCTGTTTGCTTGTTGTGAGGCAAACATTTTGGAGTGTTTCCTTCCAGATGCTTGTTTGACATGAGTTGTGCTTCTCTGAATCCACATGTCTTTGAAGATTGTTGCATCCTCCATGGCCAACACTGAGATTGGTGGCACAAATTTCCAAAAAGGCAAAGCCTGGGGCACACTTGCTTTCCATGGCCCAGTCGAAGATTACTTTCCAAGTGCTTTGGAAGGGTGCCACTCTCTTTTTCTTCTCTGGTATTGCATCTGTGAAAAAAAGACAAAATGCCTAATTTATGTTCAAAGAAAGAGAAACATATTTTACATGTACTTTCAGTTAATCTAGAATGCTAATTGGTCCATGAATGCTTTTCAAAGTACACAGTTTTTTCCCAACTTTACGCTGCCTTGCTGTGGCGCTGGAGCTCAATAAATTGGAAGTAATACTGGATGAAATAAAAGGCTCAACTTTCTCTGGTAGGATGCTATTTAATTTTAGAACAATCTCTGCATGCATTACATTTTTAGTAATTCTTACGACAAGTGCTGTGTTTAGTGTATATTTTTTAAACACTGAGTCTGTACCTGAGGAAGGGGTGAGCAACGTATAAAGGAAATGGTCAAAACATCATGTAAACAACTGCTTGATATGTTTAGTCCATTTCATTTCCTTCTTAGGTTGTACACCCCTAGCTGTATTTAGGAGTGTAATATTTGGTTAAGCATGGAAAATGTTAATTTACCCTTCTCATTCACTGGATCTTTGTTTAGAAGAAGTTGTGCTGCTACAATCTGCTGGTTCTGGACCATTGCAATATTCAATGCCATATTCTGCACCTATCTTTTCAAAATTTGCTTATTGAACTTGTTGAATGATTTATACTGTTTGTCTTTTTGTAAATTATATTTATGGAATTGTGATATTGTGCTACCTTGTGCTATTGGAACCTTGTTGTAAATGAACCTTGTCTCAATCGAGTTTATCCTGTGTTCATATTTTGAAATGAATAAAAACATTTTACTACTAATACTACTACTACTACTACTACTACTACTGCAGTGAGCATTGGATTCTGCTTGCTCTGTGGTGTGAGGTGTATGCAAAAGAAATTTAGTAAAGTTAACAGCAGCATTAATTCACTAAATAGTGGGGGGATTCAAGAGAGCATGGGACAGACATATGGGGTTGGGAGGAGGGGGGAAAGTCCACAGCCAGTAAAAAGGAGGAGAGGGGAAGGGGGATATAAAAGGCAGACTAGATGGACCGGTGTGTTCCTTTTCTGCCATCAAATGTGATTCTGTGAAATTTCAGCTCATAAGCAGTAAAGGCTGATCCTCAGCTGTCCAATCCAACTTTTGTCGGGAGTCCCAGGATGGAGGAGTACTTCACCACTCTGACACAGCAGCCAGCTGTCATCATGTATGAGCTAGAAGTTTGCATGCTATTTATCTATCCAGTCCAACTCAGCTTCCTGAGGATGGCGGCTGATGGTTGCAGTATTCACAAGCTGGATGGATCTCAAAGTGTGCATTTAAGTGTGTGTGTGTGTGTGTACACTAAATACTTACATGTGCATATCCATGTAGAAATAAAACCAATTCTGAAAACAAATGTGCTTGGCTGTTACATTCTTTCAGTTTCCCACACTCCAACTCAAAATAACCACAGGATAACAAATCAAAAATCACTATAGGAAGCATCAAGTCAGGCATTAGAACTTACTTCAGGTTTGATACTATTCAATAAAGTAGGTGGCAATTAGCACCTCTCATGGCAGGCTGGGTCAGTTTGACACTACCATTTTCACCAACTGTGCTGTAACTTCTACACTTATAAGCAGCTGCTAATGTGTCTTGAGTAGGCGTAATCACATTTTGTCACACATTTGTTAAAGCCATTACTAATTACTTAGAAAAAAACAAGTTTTTTTTTTTTTTTTTACAGTTTGTTGCAGGGCTCACCTCAATGTCTTGAATCACTGAGCTTTTGCTCATCTTAAACTCACAGTGATGAAGGGAAGAAAAATGTATTTTCAGTTTTATACAGTGCCCATTGGAGGGAGCTGTGACATAGCGGCACTACTTTTAACCAACACTACCCAACCCATCCCTATGGCTTGAGAGTGAGAATTCCCTCACATTTAGCCCATTGTGCAGATACATATGTGCCAATGTATATGGGTACTCAATGGGCTAGATGCGAGGGAGGGGAAGGGAGGGGAGGAGTGTTGATTAAAAGTAGAGGCACTATGTCAAAGCCCTCCCAATTGGCACTGTATAAACTGTATAACACTGAAAATACATTGTTGCTATAGTTAAATATATATATATATATATATATATATATAAAGCATTTGTCAATGCCGAATGTTGCTTGCTTGTATGTGTTGTTTAGGTATTTGAAGTCACTGGAGTGCAAATATTGAAAATTTATAACTTACGAAAGAATATCAGAACTGCGAATGACGCTTGGTAAAACAGTCATTTTAGGAATTTTTCACCAAATTTTCAACATAGCCATTTTAAGACCTCTGCTCATGAACAGTGCCACTGTGATTTTCCTAATGTGTCCCATACATTGATTTCACACACCGACTGCGCCATTGCGTACATGGGTGGAAACACGTTTTGGGCAGCATATGAAAAATGACAGCTGTACTGCTCATAAGGAGGTGTGGTAAAATGGCAATGTTGAAAATCTGGAGTAAAAATATTGAAAATTCGTGAACTTACGAGCGTGCATAGGAACTGCGCAACGCATGCTCGTAAAACACTCATTATTAGGAATTTTTTCACCAAATTTTCAACATAGGCTTTTTGAGAGCCCAACTTATGAACACTGGAAGTGTTGTTTTGTTAATAAGTCCTGAAAGATTATTTCACACAGTGACTGTAAAATCACCCTTCTGGCCCGATTAACGCCATGACAGTGCAAGAATTCATGAGGAGGGGTCCCAAAAACCCTATGTTGAAAATATGGGGATAAAATTCCCAAAAATGCCTGAGATATGCAACAAAGTTGAAAAAATCCTATTTATTCCATTATACAGCTTACCGGCATTTCCTCAGTTCGCGGTCGGCTTGGAAGAGTGCAGACGTGTTCCTGGTCCACTGATGATCGTCATGCCGAGCTCCGGAGTTAAGTATGGGGTGAGGGGGGGTGTGGGGAGGAAAGATATGCAGTGGTGGGTGCGGGTGGGAGCAGGGAGACTGCGAGGGACCTTTTTTTTATTTACAGTTTTTTTTTTTAATTAAGACGATGCGGGACATTTGCCATGCTGGGGTGGGCTCCCAGCGTGGCAGCTGGAAAAGCTGTTTGGGGGGGCTGGAGCTGACGGGGATTGGGCACCCCTGTCAGCTATAATAAGATTTGCCACGCTGGGGTGGGATCCAGCATGGCACTTGGAAAGTTTTGGGGGCGTGCAGCCATGGAGCCAATGGGGGATTGGGCACCCATTGGCTATAACATTTTGCCATGCTGGGTGGGCTCCCAGCATGTACCCTAGTTTCACTTTTGTGGGGAGACATGGAGCCGATGGGGAATTGGGCACCCCCATCAGCCATACAGTGAGTGCATGGCGGGGAGGGAGCACATCAGCACGCAATATGCGTGCTTGCGTGTGTGTGTGTGTGGGGGGGAGAGCTCTGCTCACTGAAGCAGAGCTCTCCCTTTCAACTGTATGCCACTTCATTTTTGACTGCTGTCATAGACAGCTGCAACAGTCATTGGAGAACTGCGGCCGCGCCTGCAAACTCACTGACTGAATTGGAAGACAGATGCCACACCTCCGAAAACTTGGATGATGGCACTATGTTTCTTGCACATGTGTGCAAGCAACATAAAAATGGGGGATATGATGGGCAGGAGTGGGATATGGAAAATATTCTCACTCCTGCAGAGTGAGCTGCGTATTCTCATGAGAGTGCTGAAGGCACGAATGAAAATACATAGCTCACTCTGCAGGAGTGAGAATATTTTCCATATCCCACTCCTGCCCATCATGTGTGCAATTTATACCACAGGGGTGAGAGCTGCAGGAACATTTTTTCTGAGTCTGTGTGTTTCCTGCTGATTCTGTGTGTGCTGTCAGTGTGGTGCGTGTGTGTTCTGAATGGACTGGGAGTCAGAAACACTGGTGAGTGTGTTTTCCAAAGCTAATTGAGTGAGTCAGAGGCTCAGTGAGAAAGACAAACTGCTGCAGGTAGCACTGAGAAACAGAACCTGCTTTGTAAAAGACTTTCATTTAGAATTCAGGTTGTTTTGAAGCTGAGATCAGCACAGTTAAGGGCTAGCAATGTTAGAAACACAATGGGACATAGGTGAGAGTCTTTTGCAAAGCTAATTGAGTAAGTTGCAGCTTCAGTGAGAAAGAGAAACTTTTTCTGGAGCAGTTTCCTTTAGAATGCAAGCTGCAGTGCATTTATTCTCACTCTGGTGACATCAGCAGAGTATAGATAAATGTTGATATCCTCACTCTGTTGATGTCATCAGGATTTATCCTCACTGCAGTGGAAATAACACAGGTTATCCTACTGAGAAAGCTCTCACCCCTGTGGTATAAATATATATATGTACTTTATATATGCAAATCCCCCTCAATAAATAATATTTTAATGCCCCCAAAAGCAACTGGAGTGCAGATTTACAGACACAATGGGCTAAAATATCCTGTATCACGCCGACTGCCACTCAATGGAAAAAAACATGCCTTCATGGCAAAATGGGGTTGCGTCATGAAGTTGGGGCATTCCCTCTCATCTCTCCCAAAACACATGTTGGCAGTGTGGCATCGCACTGTCTCTCTCTGGTGATGCACCACCCTTCACTGGGCACTCCCTGCCAGCCAACCTCAAAGTGTCCCTGACCGACTAACATCAATTGTGAAATCAGACACTTGCCTGCTCTTGGGTAATAGGAAGGGTGCAGACCGGGTGATCCCTTGAGATAGAGGCAGAGAGGAATTAAAGAGGAAGCAATAACCAGGGACAACCAGTACGGTATACACAATAAAAAAAAAAAGGTCAGATTTTATGACATGGTAGCCAGTTAGGTCTAACATTGTATTTTGTTGCCAAAACAATTAGTGTTTCAAATACTAAGCACCAGTTAGTTAATATTGCACCAAACACCAAGACATCACTCTGGGTGTCATTCAAATTCCAGTTACAGTAGGCCCCATTCTTGCTTTCTCTCATCACAATGTGTGTGTTTCATCACATGCTTTATTGGCACAGGCATGGCATCATTCACAAAAATACCTGCCAGCAACAGCTTAACCAAATTCAGTATGACTGCTTGCAATGCACCTGTACCACCCCCTTGGGATGAGGAGGAGGAAAATAGTCAAAATTTCCAAGCCCTAAACCATCCCGGTCAACAAAAACTAACTAGATACTATGATTGCCAGAATAATTTTAAAACTGTGTCTGGTGCATTTTTATAAACACCATTATCTGTTGCCTGGTAGTGGGCACTGGGAGGGAATCACAGCACATAGTGTTGTTTATAATACATGCTCCGTCCAGCAGCAGCCACTGCCTTAAAGGAAAGCTGTCATACAGTTTTTCTCCTCACCTCCCCAAAGCCTTACCTCCACTCCCCAGATTAGGCTTTTTGCTAGTCAAAACCATTTTTCAGCTGTTTTAACTTAGTTCAATTTCTAGTTGTGAACTCCGGGACAAGGCAACATGGTGGATGCTGCTTGGTGCCATTTCATCTGACATTGCAGCGCCGCACCACTCACTTGTACTAAAAAGCAATATGAGTGAGTGGTGTAGCGCCACACTGTCACATGAAATGGCATCATGCAGCATCTGTCATGTTGCCTCATCCCAGAGTTTACAACTGGAAATTAAAGTAAGTTAAAACAGCCGAAAAAATTGTTTTGGCTTGCGAAAAGCCTAATCAAGGGGTAGGGCTTTGGGGGATGAGGTGATTAACTTTATGACAGCTTTCATTTAAAATAATTCAATGATGCCACTCATGCCTGTGACAAGTCTGTGTGCCAGTCTTCCATTCAGTTGCACTTTAATAATTATTAAGTAACTTCCTTCCTGACAAACAAGTCACTTGCCTCTCACCAAAATAAGCACACTCACTGGCAGGTACAGGCATGTCATCATTGCCAGCATCATTTTAAAGCAGTGACTGGTGCATTTCTTTTTCAGTTAATCTTTTATTGAGTGATTTCAGAGTTATATTTTATTTTATTTTTATTTTATTTAAACAGCAGTACACAGTAGTATACAAGTATTGCATCCTAGGATTGCATGACTAAAGGAGTGGTTTACAACATCACCACATGTTTGCATAAAACTGCACTGTATTACAAATTATGGAAACTGTTATGAGCTGAACAACAAAGATAAGGAAAGGAAAACAATGTACCATCCTGGCATACACAGGGATCTAAGGATAATGTTAAAGATAGTGAGTGTAGCTACTTATCCATCACTTGCAGGATCACTATGCGCTCTCCATGCAGTCTGTTTTCCATAGAGGGGAGTTCAGGATCTGCAGAGTGAGCTACACTTCTTCACCTGTTGTGTTGAAGACTGGGATGGGGGGGGAGATGAACCTTATGGCTGTTCGCAGAATAGCAGTCAAGTTATCTGAGAGGGAGAAGAGTTAGGCATCTTTAGGAACTTATCAACCATATCTGCTTGGAATCTCAGGGGGGTCTGAGTTTGTCCTTAGAGCACCTGGCAGGAGACCCAGAACCAAATGAATTAATGAAAGCAAGATATGGAGCCCAGATAATGTCATATTTATGCATGTTCACAGATTTATAATAGGACATTCTGTCCTCACTGGCCGCAGTTTCCATAGCTTTAAATCACTCAATGATTAGGGGGTCTCTTTAGTTCTCCAGTGCTTCAGGACAAGCCTTTCTGCCTCCACTGAGGCTTGGGTAAGCCAGAGCAGCAGAGGCTTGGGAAAGGCTAGAGCTGGAGGAGCAAGGCCTAGTAGCCAGAGCCCTGGGTCAACCAGGATAAGTGTGCCCAAGATTTGAGAGCAGTAGTTGATCACCATGGACCAAAATGGGTTCAGGGGGACACAAGCCCATAGGATGTGTAGCAGGTCAGCTTCTGAGGTGCCACATCTCCAGCAGTGGTCTGAGGGAAGCAGTCCCATAATTTTCAGTTGGGTAGGGGTGCGGTACCAAAGATGCATTATTTTGTTTTGGAGGAGCAGGTTTCTTGAGTTGCAGCAGGCTTGGTGTATTCTTAACCAAGTCTATTGCCATTGTTGGTCAGTTATAGGGGTACCCAGTTTTACTTCCCATTTAGATTTGGCTGGGAGAGAGGGGTTAGGAGCGTTATCCCTCATGAACCCTTGTATGCTGCCCACCCTCCCCTGTGGGTGCTTGATCCAGACTTCCAGTGGAAGTGTGGGAAGGGTGAGCTTTTTATATTTCTTACACTACACACATACATTTCTGTTTAACACAGGAGGTGGCAAGATTTCTAATCTGAAGGTATTTCCAGAAGTTGGATTGTAGTAGGTCATACCTGTTTTTCAACCCTTGAAATGAGTCGAGGGAAGTATCCTTGGGGGTCTCCAGATCACCCAGATATTTGATTTGCTTTGAGATCCATTCTGCCCATCTTACCGGTTTGTTATTGATGCAAAGATTGAGGTTATGCCATATGGGGGTGTATCCGCCCAACCAAAGACAGTATTTAGAATGGAGCCCCAACCTCTGCCATGCCAGATGGGAGTTATAAAGGGTATGCCATCATTGCAGTGGCTTAGGCAGGGGATGTGATAGGAAAGCCCATAGCGTGGAGCCCTTTAATATATCCTTTTCAATCGTAACCCAGGCTGGGGGTGGGAGGGGTTGGAAAGTGGCCCATCTCTTTGAAGGACTTCGCCACGATGAAGGCTATAGAATACTGAGAAAAATCGGGCAAGTCCCACCTTCCTCTAAGTTTTTGGGCCCTCAGTTTAGCCCTACTGTACCTGGGTCGAGAGGGGCCCCAGAAAAAACTGCTGATTAACCTGTTGAGCTTTTGGGCCCAAGTGTCGGGTAAGACAAAGGGGAGGTGAGACAACAGATGATAAACTTTAGGGGCAAGCATCATTTTAATCGCTGTTATCTTCCCTGCCATGGACAGATGTAGATTTTCCTATCTAATCATGTCCCTACAAAGGCTTTCTAGTAGAGGCTTGAGGTTGGCATCCATCTGAGATTTGGTATCCTGGGAAAGTCTGATCCCTAGGTATTTAATGCCGGATTGTGCCCAGGTTAGGCTAAGATCTCCCAGCCATGATGGGGAGGTAAGGGAGTTCAAAGGGAGTATTTCTGATTTTGAGATATTTATTTTCGGCCCCGAGGGATCCCCAAAGATTTTCAGTGTTGATATGATGTATGGGAGACTGTTGGGCAAATCTCGAGTCAGGATCAAACAATCGTCTGCATATAATTTGGTTATGTAGCACTCACTCCCTATCTGAATCCCCTGTATACCAGTGTAAGATCTCAGTGCTGCTGCTAGTGGCTCTATGGTGAGTATGAATAGTAGGGGAGACAGAGGGCAACCTGGCCGGGTCCCCCTCTGTAGAAGGAAGGCATTGGATAGGTTCCCATTGGTCAACACTTTCATTGTAGGGCTTGTATATAGGGTACGGAGCCAGTTGGCAAAGTACAGGCCTATATTAAAAGTTTCCAGTGCTGCATGTAGATATTCCCATTCCACCGAGTCAAAGGCCTTTTCAAAGTCAATTGTGATGGCTGCTACTGGTGTGGGGAGGGCTGTTGCAGTTTGCATTAAGGATATTAGGGCCTGGATATGATCTGAGCTGATTCTCCCTTTGACAAACCCTACCTGAGTGGGGTGTGTAATCTCTGGTAAAAACTTCTCCAAATGGATGGCGAGGACTTTGGCCAAGACTTTAGCATCAGCACTGATTAATGAGATGGGTCTGTAACTGGCCGGAAGGGTGTGGTCCTTGCCCTCTTTAGGCAGCACAGTTATAATAGCCTCCAATAAGATGGAGGGGAGTTGTTGTCTGACATGCACCTCTTGAAACATTTCTGCCATTAGAGATGCAATCAAGGGCCGTACAATTTTGTGATAGTCCACAGGAAAGCCATCACCCCCTGATGCCTTATGCGGAGCCATATTTGCTACAGCTAGAGTTATTTCTTCCTCTGTAATACTCCAGTCTAGGGCTTCTTTTTGGTGTGCCGTCAGTTTCAGGAGGGATAATGCTTTAATTAATTGGTTATACCTATCCTTATCCCAATTTACTTGTAAGGAGTATAAGGCCTTGCAGAAGTCAGTCATGATGCTATTAATGGCTTTGGGGTCAGAAGTTGGTTTACCCAACCTATCTTTCAGGGCGTTAATGGATCTCTCAGCCTGTCTTTGTTTTAGCCTATAGGCCAGCAACTTTCTGGCCTTTTCCCCCTCTGCCAAGTGCCGGTGTTGGGCTCGGTGTATATATAATTCAGCGTTTCTCATCACTAGTGTATTGATTTTTAATCTAAGGGCCGTGAGCTCCGCTATAACTAAGGGGTCTGAAGAGAGGAGGGGCGTTTCTTATACTTGATCGCCAATCCTCTTAGTTCAGATTCCAACTGTGTGAGCTCCTGCTCCCTCTGTTTATGTTTATGGGATGCAAAACTGATTATTTTGCCTCTCATAGTGGCCTTGTGACTTCCCATATGCTGGCTGCCAAAGTGGAGCCGGGTAGGTTGTCTCTGAAATACCCCTATGTATCTGCCATTACCCACAAGGTGAAGTCCTTGTTCTGCAAAAACAGGGGGTCCAGTCTCCACATGAGGTAGTTCGGGGTCTGCCGGGAAGGAAGAAAAGTGAGGGCAACTGGTGCATGATCAGAAACATAGGTTGGCGAGATAGAGACCTCTGTAGTAGCAGCTGTTAATTTAGGAAATGTCAGCCAGAAATCTAAACTGCTGGCCATTGCTCATGGGGCAGAGAAGTAGGCATAGTCCTTGTCTGAGGGGTGTATTAGGCACCACACATTGGTTAGTTGGTGTAGAGAGATTAGTTCTTTTAGGGCCTGTAGGGATCTCAAATGGGGTCCTGGTCTGAGGTTCGATCTATCTAAAAGATGGTCTAGTACTAACTTGAAGTCCCCACCCATCAAAATATCTGGGCTATCAAATGAGATATCTATGATTTTTCTCGGAAATGGCATGGAAAAATTCGGGAGCGTTTTCGTTCAGGCTGTAAACATTCACCAGTATCAATGGGCCAAAGGGAGTAGAGACCTTCATGATGATCCACCTGCCTTCACCTCCTGTGTAAACCTCTTTTTGAGAACATTGTAGTTTTTTATGCAGCAGAATGGACACACCCCTTATGGCTGACCCAGCAACACTGTGAACCTCTTTACCCACCCAGTCCCGAGCAAGTTTCATGGCTTCCTTAGAGCTCAGTTTCATTTCTTGTAGAAAGGCCACCTGAGTGCCCAGTTTTTTAACCCTGGATAGGACCATTTTACATTTCACCGGAGAGCTCAGACCCCTCACATTGCAATAAGTGGTTGTTATAGCTGTAAGGTTAGTTATAATCGGGGTGTTTCCCTTCTGCGTGCCAACAAATGAATACCGTGATATTTATTAACCTGAGCGCTATGACCAGAATGCCAACCTGTTTTGTACTTGTATTTCCCAGTACTAGGTTAACCTTTACCCCTTATTGGGATTCTAACAGGAGTTGCAGTGTAGAACCCAGCAAGCGCCCTGAAATCACTTCAGTTTTTCTTCTTTTATCAATGACAGTTTGGTCAAGATCCAGGAGGTCATGGTGATTACCCTTACAAAATGTGCCCAGAAAGTAGGTAGTAAATAACCTGGAGTGTACCATCCCAGAGGTTTAGCATTGCTTGCTTCTATATTCAGGGAAGAGGTTTGATTACTCCCAACCCCTTGGGTATGAGCATCTTGGCTTGACATAAGTAATCGTTACTGAGGGTGTAGTATTATTACTGACCTGGGAGGGATGGGGCTGTCCTTCCTTCTGTAACCCCTCACCCCTGCCTTTTTAGCAAAATGACAGGTGGCATGCTGTTGAAGCTGATAGCACTACCTGGTGGAGACCTGGGTTCGGGGAGGATGAGGTTACTCGGCACAGGGGGACCTATGTTTGGCTACTCTGCACAGGGCAGCCCAAGTAAATCTGGAACACAGGAAGCAATAACTGTAATGTCCAGAACCAGGAATGGGATTCTTCAGTGTGGCTTTTATTCACAAACTAGCTGAACAAAACAAAGCATAGACGGACCCCCATGGGGCTACATTTCCTGGTAATGCAGATTAGAGTCTACAATGCGGTCCACTGGAAGAATGAACCAATTATACTGTTCTCAGGCTCTGGACCCACCAGGCACACAGCCGGACTTGCATACGCTTGGGTACACAGCCCGGTTATTGACTCCCTTGCTGGCCACTTGATTCACAGTCCATTGGAAGAATGAACCAATTATCCTGTCATGGCCCTCACACCACTTAGAGTCTGCGACTCTAGAGAGATTTCTTCCTTACTTGTTATATCTCCCCATCTCACAAAGAGAATTTTTCTTCACACTTGTTGTGGCTCCCCACACCACTTAGAGTTGGCGACTCTAGAGAGATTTTCCCTTTTGCAACCCCATGTCTGGGTACTTCCCCATCACTGGCCAAGTGCATGAGGCAAAGTAGCAACCACAGAAAACTGTAGAGGTGGACCTGTTTACCAAAGATGGGGGGTTTGCCCACCTCCAGCTCCCACAGCCCATACCCGGCCATTTCCCTGGGAAATCTGAAACTTCTGAGTGTAGATTAAATGGTAGATGAACTGGCACATATCCTCTACATATTACTTGAAATCACACAGCACTCTAGCATTTGACACTACTCCACTTGTAAGCCTAGTCCTATAGGCTTCCCAAAATGTAGCTCAATTCCTAGATTTCCATACATGTACCAGGGTGAAGAAAACATTTTTTGCCCTCTCATCTTAGAGCAAACACTCACCCTTTAGTTGCAGGTGCCCCACAGGTGAATCACAAATCTTCCAACTTTCCAAACAAAGGCTGAACTGAAATGGCAACTTTTCTTCCTCTTGGCAGAATTAAGGGGATTGCCCCAGGAATCTGCATGGAATCTTTACCCCGGAGAGAGGGGCCACTGAGACCCGAACAGCGGCCTCCACCACTTGAGCACACCTTCACTTACTCAAGGCAAACTGGACACTGACTCCTCCTTACTGAAGGCAAACTGGAACTCCGACTCTACTAAGCTTTGAAAACTCCCAACGTTCTATCTAACTCCCTCTGCTGCATATTCCAATGTGGCTTATGCAGCTGCGAAAGTTCTATTGGTGTTGTCATCCCTCAGTCTCAGCTGAGACTGAGAACAGAGTGAGACAGTGTGAAACCCATTTAACTGGAGTTTCACAAGCTGCTTTCCCTGCCTACCACTAGGTCTTACTGGGATTCTAGTAACCCCGGGTAACAAGGGGTTACATTCGCCCTTGACCAAGAAAATGACAGTCCGCAGTCATTATTTACCCAGCCTTAGGCCATCCCACCATATGTGCTACCTGCGGAAGGGGGTGATCAGGCCCCTCCTACCATGTGTAAACACAGGCAGGTAACACTAAGGGCCTACAGGCCTGTAGCTGACATGTCAGCCTCTACTCTATCCACTTACTATGGACACCTAGTGGCTCTGGTAGAACTGTCTAGAGCATAGCCCTGATAGATCAGCACTGCGGTCCTCATGGCCACTGAGAACCACAGCCTGTCTATCCCCCCCAAACCCTCTAGTGAAAACTTATCTGCCTCTAACATAATATTCCAAAAAGCAAAAACAACCCGGGGACCTCCCTGACCTTGGGCAACCTGCAAACACACACCATTAAAATACCAAATTACTGTCTCCTCCCTACCCCCACAACCACAACTGTGGAAAAAAGGGTTAATACAATAATAACCATAACAATAACACCACAGTACTTTAAATTTCTACACAATAAAGCACTGATGAGGAACTCCAATGAGCCTCTCCTCCTCTTTTGTCTTCTTCTGTCTTCCCAGGAACACCTGTAAGAAAAAAAAAAGACAAACACACCCTAATCTGCATAAACAGTCTACCTAAACCCCCTACCATCAAAACACTGAAAAATCCCAAAAAGATTTTTTTAGAAAAAAGGTAGAAAAACAGTATTTACATTAGATAACAATGACATTATTTACAATACACATTTGGGGGGATGGAATGCCTTAAAAAGTCCCAACTAATGACCTCAAGGCTCGAAGGCTAGTCCAATAAAGAATCTCTCCTGGGCCGGAGCCCGATGAAGCACAGTTCTAAAGGCCAAAGTCCTGAAGGGGAGAGTCTTTGAGGACAGTTACACAATTTGAAGTCTGTTAGTGTAGGGTGTGTACTGCAATATCATAAAGATAGAAAAGTTCGGACTTACCAGCCACTTGTAGTATGAGACTTGGCACCAACCTGCACCTCTGATCTAAGACCTCCTCAGGCAGCATTTCTTCCATACAGCTGGGCGGACATCTTCCGGAACCACAGGAGGGCACATCTGGGCACATCTGGGAACAGCTGGGATGATGTCATCTCTGGAGATGGAACCTTAGAACAGGAATAAAAAGAAAACAGCTGGTCCGACGTCATCCGATTACCAGGCGTTGAACAGGATACAGCTGGGCTGGTGTCCTCTCTGGATCTGAAGTCATCTGGTGGGCCAGTTGATGGTTGCTGGACAGGACAGTACACTGTAGACTGATGAATGTGGGGCACCTGAGTCCTGGATATTCATATTGGCGGATCAAAAAGGCACTTCACAGTCTGGTGTGGCAGTATTGACTACCACTGCTCGGCTCTCCATTTTGTAGGCACGGGCACATTTGCTGAGAGGTCCTTGCACTGAGGCCAATAGTACCAGGGGTCAGGAGCTTGAATTATTACCCCGTCTGGGTGCACATAATTCACACAGTGGGAGATTTCACGTCCCTCTCCATCCACTATTCTCACTCTGTCCATAAACAGTGTCCTGACACTCTTCCACTGGGTATACTTTTCGTGGAACAGTCTATTCTTTACATGCTGGTTGGCCCCAGGATGCACACTTTTCATTGCTTCATCCCAGATCCAGGATTTCCTGCAGCTCTCAATCTCCTCCTGGACTTTCAGAGGAAAGGTAGGAAAGGTTATACCATAGATCTCATTTGCCTTTCTACGAACCAGTCTCTCCTCTTTATTTGCTTTGGTCAATCTGAGACCGCTGTCCTGGCTTGGGGTTGGCCAGTCCTAGTTTTGCCAGCTTCGCATCTTTAAAGAAATTAGAAATGGATCCTTGACTTCCTCCTCCTGTAAAGCCAGGGCAGTGGCATCACCACTTTCTTCCATACATTCCTCCGAGGCAAGATCTTGAGGCTGTGTACCCGTTCTTTTTTCACAAGGCCACATAGGTTCCCCCTCATCCTCCTCTTCACTGAGGATCTGAGCCCAGGAGTGAGCAGTCGTTCTCACCCCCAAGACTATCCACTCATCACTAGGTGTGGAGGTCGACACCTTCCACTCAAAGGCCTCCCGCATTTCATCTTCACCTAAGAGACTCATGCTAGGCCCCCCACCCAGGGGTCTATTGATGCTTTATCCGAACTTTCCTTCTGGGATCCAGCATCCAAAACTTCAACTTCAGGTTCTGTCTCTAACTCTGCACCCTCTAGCTTTGTGCCACATTCCCCCGAGGGGCCTTCCTCCACAGGCTCTGCCTGGTGCTGTGTGCTGCCAACTTCAGATTCCTGAATTTTTGTCCATGTGGGGGCCAAACGAATTGGAGGCACTTTATACAAGCCATATTTTTGTAGGCATCCAGCACAGTGAGGAATCATGAAGACGTCCCTTCCAGCACTCAAGCATATTTGGCATACACGCACTGGATAGTTAGGAATCGCCACATTAGGAGGCAGTTGCCCTCCATAGCACCACTTTTCAATATCTCTCAGTCTATTTACTGCTGCTGTTACTGCAGCCCGGGCATGATCCGGGTAACAAGCTGATCCTGAAGCCATAACTGCAGAAAAATAAACAAAAGTTCACTGTAACTGAAAGTCCCACTTTATTGAACACACTCTGTAGCTGTAAAATGGCTCCTCTGCTGCTGTGTTTACTTTACTACCCCACCCTGTAATGGTGGTGGCAGCACTCCTGTGCATCAACATTTAGAATCTGTGTCAAGCCACTGCGCACCCGATTTACACACACTACTGATAACTTTTGCTCAAACTGCACAACTTGCTCTGTTCTTGCTTTAAACACATCTACAGGATTTTCCTTGGACTTTTCACATGCTGGTAACATTTATTTTATTCACAGTCCCTTAAAGCTTCAGGTTTTTAGCACAGGATTGCCTGCTTTTACTAGTGCTGCATTTTGCTACAACCCACAGTCTCTCTCTGGCTGCAAACTTTAAACTGAGGCTAAATTCACTTCTATGCACACAGTCAATGGCTTAACAGACTTGCACTTGCTGGCAGGACTTAACACAGTCGTTACTTGCAAAGCAACTACACTGCTGCACACACATTTTATATGGCATAGGCTGAAAATCACTGTTTGAGCAGTTTCTTGGTTGTTTACTTACTGTTATCAGTAGCAGCTTGCTGCGATGGGGAAAAACGGCCTGCAGCCAGTTCTTGAAGGCCTCTGTACACAAACGGGTGGGCAGTCCTAGTGATCGTTGTTTTAAACACCAAACTTGCAATTCTGATGATCGATTAGCGGTTGAGCCTGATTTTAAGCAAGAAAGTCTATTTTTGAACCGTTTACAATGCTTTAAACACTCCGCGATGCTCCTCCACTGCCAGTACACGCACTGCACTCTCACTCCCTCTCTAATGCTGGGGCAGTCTCTGTAGAGCTGGCTGAGGGACGGAACTGATTGCAGCCTGACCAACCACATGACACCATGCAAATGAGCCTCTTCTTCCTCGCGAGGGCTCTTCTCCTCATGGCGATCGTCTAGCAGGCAAATTTAAACTGCAGAATGCAATTTTTTTTTTTTTCCAACTGACTCTGCGGGGAGCCCATTTCAGCCATACAACATAGCCATTTACTCTGCAGTCTCTCAATTCACTCAGAAAGCATTTCCAACGTCCAGGGCATAATTTTCCTTTTGCTACCCCTAGTCTTCCACGCTTTCCTTCACAACAGTTTATTTTAAAAGCATTTCAAACGTCCAGGGCACAATTTTCCTGTTGCTACCCCTAGTCTTCCACACTTTTCTTCACAACAGTTCATTTTAAAAGCATTTCAAACATCCAGGGCACAATTTTCCTGTTGCTACCACTAGTCTTCCACACTTTTATTTACCACAGTTCATTTTTAAAGCAGGCAAAAATGCTGTAAACAATTTTTTGATGCAGGACAAGGGCACACTCTTTGGCTTTACAGCTCCTTGGTAAACAGTTGGCAATTTTAAACAGCAGCACAAGATTCACAGCACACAGCAACACACACTAGGGAAATTGCTTCAGCTTTTTGGGCTACCCACTGCCAGATAGGCAAAATGCTAGCCCCCTTGCCCAAGCACCTTCCTTCCCGAACAAAATCCAAAGTGGTGCCTCCATTTTTGTAACCCCTCACCCCTGCCTTTTTAACAAAACGACAGGTGGCATGCTGTTGAAGCTGACAGCGGTACCTGGTGGGGACCTGGGTTCGGGGAGGATGAGGTTACTCGGCACAAGGGGATCTAGGTTTGGCTACTCACATAGGGCACCAAGTAAATCCGAACACAGGAAGCAATAACTGTAATGTCCAGAACCAGGAATGGGATTCTTCAGTGTGGCTTTATTCACAAACTAGCTGAACAAAACAAAGCATAGATGGACCCCATGGGCTACATTTCCTAGTAATGCAGATTAGAGTCTACAATGCGGTCCACTGGAAGAATAACCAGTTATACTGTTCTCAGGCTCTGGACCCACCAGGCACACAGCCGGACTTGCAGCGCTTTGGGTACACAGCCCGACTGGCGGAGCTCCCACTTGACCACATTGATTCCGGATCCATTGGAAGAATGAACCCAATTATCCTGTCGTGGCTCCCCACACCACTTACAGTCTGCGACTCTAGAGATTTCTTCCTTACTTGTTATGACTCCCCATCTCACAAAGAGAATTTTCTTCACGCTTGTTGTGGCTCCCCACACCACTTAGAGTCGGCGACTCTAGATAGATTTTCCTTTGCAACCCCACGTCTGGATACTTCCTCGATCACTGGCCAAGTGCATGAGACAAAGTAGCAACACAGCAGAACTCCTAGAGAGGTGGACCTGGTTACCAAAGATGAGGGGTTTGCCATCTTCAGCCCCCAGCCCATACCCAGCCATTTCCTGGGAAAACTGAAACTTCTGAGTGTAGATTAAATGGTAGATGAACTGGCACATATCCTCTACATATTACTTGAAATCACACAGCACTCTAGCATTTGACACTACTCCACTTGTAAGCCTAGTCCTATAGGCTTCCCAAAATGTAGCTCAATTCCTAGATTTCCACACATGTACCAGGGTGAAGAAAACATTTTTTGCCCTCTCATGTTAGAGCAAACACTCACCCTTTAGTTGCAGGTGCCCCACAGGCGAATCACAAATCTTCCAACTTTCCAAACAAAGGCTGAACTGAAATGGCAGCTTTTCTTCCTCTTGGCAGAATTAAGGGGATTGCCCCAGGAATCTGCATGGGGATCTTCCATCCCCCGGAGGGAGGGGGTACTGAGACCCGAACAGCGGTTTCCACCACTTGAGCACACCATCACTTACTCAAGGCAAACTGGACACTGACTCCTTCTTACTGAAGGCAAACTGAACTCCGACTCTACTAAGTTTTGAAAACTCCCAACGTTCTATCTAACTCCCTCTGCTGCAGATTCCCATGTGGCTTATGGGCGCTGAAAGTTCTATTGGTGATGTCATCCCTCAGTCTCAGCTGAGACTGAGAACAGAGTGAGACAGTGTGAAACCCATTTCACTGGAGTTTCTGAAGCTGCCTTCCTTGCCTACCACTAGGTCTTACATGGATTCTAGTAAGCCAGGTTGACAAGGGGTTACACTTCAAAAGATCAAGTGCTACCCCTTGGTGAGGAGGGTAGTGCCCTACCTGGCTACTGGCCAAGAGTTTGTAGGAAGTTAGGCCAATAAATGCAGGGGGCCAGCCACCCTATGGTTCATATCTTAGTCAGTCCACCATCCAGTCCTATCCCTTAGTGACGGTGGTTCTCGCATCCAGATGAGGAGCCCAGGGACCACCAACAGCACATCTGTTTATCTACCCCATTTTGACAGGCGATCTCCTCCTCGCCCTCTGGGAATAGCCACATGCCCCCTTCCTATTTAGCTCTCAGCAAGGTGATACAAACAAGGTTTGAGCCAAGGTGAGGGAGAGCAACCCCGCTGTCATTAGGGCTATGCACCGGTCCCAGCCCCGTAATAGTATGCCTATTGTAGCGGCATGAATAAACATCTATTTCCTCACCAGCACAGGACCTTCTGCCTAAGCCCCAACTAAACCATACTGAATGAATACAATAGCCCTGCACCCATCCCGCAAAATACTCCACCCATGTTTGGTTGCTCAACGAGAACCGCATTACTTGCAGCTTTCCAACTTCCTAGGATTAACATGTTAGGACAAGGTAGCAGGCAGAAAAGTAAGGTGCATGATAGGTCTACCCAGTGTGGTGTCTAGCCCCCTCTGCCCCATGAACAGACTCCGTTTCAGGCAGCGGGGGTCAGGGCTATCGAGGCAGGCTGTCTAAGAGGCACGTTTACTCGTAATAACTTAGATAAACATCGGGCCTGCTTTCAAAAGTGCAGTACCCATCCTACCAGCTGCTTTGTGTAAACTTCAGAGGCATAGCATTTGAAACAATCAAGGTTAAATTCTCAAAACATTTGGGGCAACAACCAAGTTCATGTGTCTAGTGCCTGATCTATATTATTGACTGCTGCACGAAAATTCCCATTGTTGCACTGAGGGGAACATTGGTGCGCACCCGTCTCAGGGATGGGAGTTGCAGCTAGTGTCATGGCAGGGAGGGCATTGGTCGGAGTAACTCAGCTCCAGAAAATCCCTCTTGCCCCCCCCCATCCAAGCACCTCCAGGAGAGAGTAGAACCTTTTCTCCACTAGAACAACCTCAGCAGGCTCATAGAGGGGCATATCTGAACCCGTTACCTTGCTCAGCTGTGTGGCGCATTTCTCAGCCTGCAGTGTGGAGTTTAGCCAGATCTGCGGCTTGCTGCAGGATCTAAGGATAATATTAAAGATAGTGAGTGTAGCTACTTACCATCTTGCAGGATCATATAGCTCTCCACAGTCTGTTTCCATAGAGGAGTTCAGGATCTGCAGGAGCTACTTCTTCACCTGTGTTGAAGACTGGGATGGAGGAGATGAACCTTAAGGCTGCTCGCAGAATAGCAGTCAAGTTATCTGAGAGGAGAAGGTTAGCATCTTAGGAACTATCAAATATCTGCTTGGATCTCAGGGGTCTGAGTTTGTCCTTAGAGCACCTGGCAGGACAGAACCAAATGAATTAATGAAAGCAGATATGGGCCAGATAATGTCATATTATGCATGTTCACAGATTTATAATAGGACATTCTGTCCTCACTGCACGTTCCATAGCTTAAATCACTCAATGATTGGGGTCTCTTTAGTTCCCAGTGCTTCAGGACAAGCCTTTCTGCCTCCACTGAGGCCCGTACCAGGCAACAGGCTTGGGAAGGCTAGAGCTGGAGGAGCAGGCCTAGTAGCCAGGCCTGGGTCAACCAGGATAAGTGTGCCCAAGATTTGAGGCAGTTGATACCATGGACAAAATGGGTTCAGGGGACACAAGCCCATAGGATGTGTAACAGGTCAGCTTCTGGTGCCACATCTCCAGCAGTGGTCTGAGAGCAGTCACAAATTTTCAGTTGGGTAGGGATGCGGTACCAAGATGCATTATTTTTGTTTTGGAGGAGCAGGTTTACGAGTTGCAGCAGGCTTGGTGTATTGCAGCGTCTATTGCCATTATTGGTCAGTTATAGGGGTACCAGTTTACTTCCATTTAGATTTGGCTGGGAGAGGAGTTAGGCATCCCTCATGAACCCATGTATGCCACCCTCCCCTGTGGGTGCTTGATCCGCTTCCAGAGAAAGTGCAGGAAGGTGACTTTTTTATATCTGACACTACACACATACATTCTGTTTAACACAGGGGGCAAGATTTCTAATCTGAAGGTATTTCAAGTTGGATTAGTAGGTCATACCTGTTTTTCAACTTGAAATGGTAGAAATATCCTTAGGTCTCAGATCACCCAGATATTGATTTCTTTGAGATCATTCACACATCTTCCGGTTTATTGATGCAAAGATTGAGGTTATGCCATATAAATTATCCGCAACCAAAGACAATCTTAGGAATGGAGCCCCAACCTCTGCCATGCAGATGGGAGTTATAAAGGGTATGCCATCATTGCAGTGGCTTAGGCAGAGGATGTGATAGGAAAGCCCATAGCGTAGACCCTTTAATATATCCCTTTCAATATCTGGGCTGGAGGTGGGGGAGTTGGAAAGTGGCCCATCTCTTTGAGAAGGACGCCACGATGAGGCTATAGAATACTAGAAAAATCGGCAAGTCCACCTTCCTCTAAGTTTTGGGCCTCATTTGGCCCTACTAGACCTGGGTCAGAAGGCCACAGAAAAAACTACAATTAACCTGTTGAGCTTTTGAGCCAAGTGTGGGCAAACAAGGGAGGTGAACAACAGATGATAACTTTAAGGGCAAGCATCATTTTAATAAACTATTCTTCCTATGAACAGATGTAGATTTTCCCAACCTAATCGATGTCACCTACTACAAAGGCTTTCTAGTAGAGGCTTGGGGTTGGCATCCATCTGAGATTTGGTATCCTGGGAAAGTCTGATCCCTAGGTATTTAATGCGGATTGTGCCCAGGTTGGCTAAGATCTCCCAGCCATGATGGGGAGGTGAGGAGTTCAAAGGGTATTTCTGATTTTGGAATATTTATTTTTACATTGAGGATCCCCAAAGATTTTCAGTGTTGATATGATGTATGGGAGACTGTTGGGCAAATCTCGAGTCAGGATCAAACAATCGTCTGCATATAATTTGGTTATGTAGCACTCACTCCTATCTGAATCCCCTGTATACAGTGTAAGATCCCAGTGCTGCTGCTAGTGGCTCTATGGTGAGTATGAATAGTAGGGAGACAGAGGGCAGCCTGCGGGTCCCCCCTCTGTAGAAGGAAGGCATTGGATGGGTTCCCATTGGTCAACACTTTCATTGTAGGGCTTGTATATAGAGTGCAGAGCCAGTTGGCAAGTACAGGCCTATTAAAGTTCCAGTGCTGCATGTAGATATTCCCATTCCACCGAGTCAAAGGCCTTTTCAAAGTCAATTGTGATGGCTGCTACTGGTGTGGGAGGCTGTTGCAGTTTGCATTAAGGATATTAGGGCCTGGATATGATCTGAACTGATTCTCCCTTTGACAAACCCTACCTGAGTAGATGTACTGTAATCTCCTGAAAAAACTTCTCCAAATGGATGACGGACTTTGGCCAAGACTTTAGCATCAACACTGATTAATGAGATGGGTCTGTAACTGGCGGAAGGGTGTGGTCCTTGCCCTCTTTAGGCAACACAGTTATAATAGCCTCAATAAGATGGAGGAGTTGTTGTCTGACATGCACCTCTTGAAACATTTCTGCCATTAGAGATGCAATCAAGGGCCGTACAATTTTTGTATTAGTCTGGAAGCCATCACCCCTGATGCCTTATACATGAGCCACTATTTGCTACAGCTAGAGTTATTTCTTCCTCTGTAATACTCCAGTCTAGGCTTCTTTGGTGTACCGTCAGTTTCAGGAGGGATAATGCTTTAATAATTGGTTATACCTATCCTTATCCCAATTTACTTGTAAGGAGTATAAGGCCTTGCAGAGTCAGTCATGATGCTATTAATGGCTTTGGGGTCAAAGTTGGTTTACCAACCTATCTTTCAGGGCGTTAATGGATCTCTCAGCTGTCTTTGTTTTAGCCTATAGGCCAGCAACTTTCTGGCCTTTTCCCCCTCTGCCAAGTGCCGGTGTTGGGCTCGGTGTATATATAATTCAGCGTTTCTCATCACTAGTGTATTGATTTTTAATCTAAGGGCCGTGAGCTCCGCTATAACTAAGGGTCTGAAGAGAGGCGTTTCTTATATGATCGTAAATCCTCTTAGTTCAGATTCCAACTGTGTGAGCTCCTGCACTCCCTCTGTTTATGTTTATGGGATGCAAAACTGATTATTTTGCCTCTCATAGTGGCTTGTGAGCTTCCCATATGCTGGCTGCCAAAGTGGAACCGGGTAGGTTGTCTCAGAAATACCCTATGTATCTGCCATTACCCACAAAAGATGATCCTTGTTCTGCAAAAACAGGGGTCCAGTCTCCACATGAGTAGTTCAGGGTCTGCGGGAAGGAAGAAAAAGTAGAGAGCAACTGGTGCATGATCAAAACATAGGTTGGCGGAATAGAGACCTCTGTAGTAGCAGCTGTTAATTAGGAAATGTCAGCCAGAAATCTAAACTGCTGGCCATTGCTCATGGGGCAGAGAAGTAGGCATAGTCCTTGTCTGAGGGGTGTATTAGGCACCACACATTGGTTAGTTGGTGTAGAGATTAGTTCTTTTAGGGCCTGTAGGGATCTCAAATGAGGTCCCTGGTCTGAGGTTGATCTATAAAGATGGTCTAGTACTAACAGAAGTCCCCACCATCAAAATATCTAGAGGCTATCAGGCTAGAGATATCTATGATTTTTAGGAAATAGCATGGAAAAATTCGGGGCGTTTTCGGTTCAGGCTGTAAACATTCACCAGTATCAATGGCCAAAGGGGTAGAGACCTTCATGATGATCCACCTGCCTTCACCTCCTGTGTAAGCCTCTTTTGAGGAACATTGTAGTTTTTATACAGCAGAATGGACACACCATATGGCTGACCAACAGACTGTGAACCTCTTTACCACCCCAGTCGAGCAAGTTTCACTTGGCTTGCAGAGACTCAGTTTCATTTCTTGTAGAAAGGCCACCCTGGTGCCCAGTTTTTAACCCTGGATAGGACCATTTACATTTCACCGGAGGCTCAGACCCTCACATTGCAATAAGTGGTTGTTATAGCTGTGGGTTAGTTATAATCGGGGTGTTTCCTTCTGCGTGCCAACAAATGAATACTGTGAGATTTATTAACCTAGTGCTATGAGCCAGAATGCCAGTCTGCTTTGGACTTATGTTCCCCTACTTGGGTTAACCTTTACCCCTGAGGGATTCTAACAGGAATTGCAGTGTAGAACCCAGCAAGCGCCCTGAAATCACTTCAGTTTTCTTCTTTTATCAATGACAGTTTGGTCAAGATCCAGGAGGTCATGGTGATTACCCTTACAAAATGTACAGAAAGTAGGTAGTAAATAACCTGAGTGTACCATCCCAGAGGTTTAGCATTGCTTGCTTCTATATTCAGGGAAGAGGTTTGATTACTCAACCCCTTGGTATGAGCATCTTGGCTTGACATAAGTAATGATTACTGAGGGTGTGAGTATTATTGCTGACCTGGGAGGATGGGGCTGTCCTTCCTTCTGTAACCCCTCACCCCTGCCTTTTTAGCAAAATGACAGGTGGCATGCTGTTGAAGCTGATAGCACTACCTGGTGGAGACCTGGGTTCGGGGAGGATGAGGTTACTCGGCACAGGGGGACCTATGTTTGGCTACTCTGCACAGGGGCACCCAAGTAAATCTGAACACAGGAAGCAATAACTGTAATGTCCAGAACCAGGAATGGGATTCTTCAGTGTGGCTTTTATTCACAAACTAGCTGAACAAAACAAAGCATAGACGGACCCCCATGGGGCTACATTTCCTGGTAATGCAGATTAGAGTCTACAATGCGGTCCACTGGAAGAATGAACCAATTATACTGTTCTCAGGCTCTGGACCCACCAGGCACAAAGCCCGGACTTGCATGCGCTTTGGGTACACAGCCCGATTGGCCCGGCTCCCTTGCTGGCCACTTGATTCACAGTCCATTGGAAGAATGAACCAATTATCCTGTCATGGCTCCCCACACCACTTAGAGTCTGCGACTCCTAGAGAGATTTCTTCCTTACTTGTTATATCTCCCCATCTCACAAAGAGAATTTTTCTTCACACTTGTTGTGGCTCCCCACACCACTTAGAGTTGGCGACTTCTAGAGAGATTTTCCCTTTTGCAACCCCATGTCTGGGTACTTCCCCCATCACTGGCCAAGTGCATGAGGCAAAGTAGCAACCACAGCAGAAATCCGTAGAGGTGGACCTGTTTACCAAAGATGGGGGGTTTGCCCACCTCCAGCTCCCACAGCCCATACCCGGCCATTTCCCTGGGAAAACTGAAACTTCTGAGTGTAGATTAAATGGTAGATGAACTGGCACATATCCTCTACATATTACTTGAAATCACACAGCACTCTAGCATTTGACACTACTCCACTTGTAAGCCTAGTCCTATAGGCTTCCCAAAATGTAGCTCAATTCCTAGATTTCCATACATGTACCAGGGTTGAAGAAAACATTTTTTACCCTCATCTTAGAGCAAACACTCACCCTTTAGTTGCAGGTGCCCTACAGGTGAATCAAAAATCTTCCAACTTTCCAAACAAAAGGCTGAACTGAAATGGCAACTTTTCTTCCTCTTGGCAGAATTAAGGATTGCCCCAGGAATCTGCATAGAATCTTTACCCCGGAGAAGAGGCCACTGAAGTTTCGTAACAGCGGCCTCCACCACTTGAGCACACCTTCACTTACTCAAGGCAAACTGACACTGGCTCACTCCTTACTGAAGGCAAACTGGAACTCCGACTCTACTAAGCTTTGAAAACTCCCAGTTCTATCCTAACTCCCTCTGCTGCATATTCCAATGTGGCTTATGCAGCTCTGAAATTCTATTGGTGTTGTCATCCCTCAGTCTCAGCTGAGACTGAGAACAGAGTGAGACAGTGTGAAACCCATTTAACTGGAGTTTCTAGCTGCTTTCCCTGCCTACACTAGGTCTTACTGGGATTCTAGTAACCCCGCGGTAACAAGGGTGACACTTTCACTTGACCAAGAAAATGACAGTCCATGAGTCATTATTTACCCAGCCTTAGGCCATCCCACCATATGTGCTACCTGAGGAAGGGGTGATCAGGCCCTCCTACCATGTGTAACACAGGCAGGTAACACCAAGGGCCTACAGGGCCTGTAGCTGACATGTCAGCCTCTACTCTATCCACTTACTATGGACACCTAGTGGCTCTGGTAGAACTGTCTAGAGCATAGCCCTGATAGATCCTTTTCGCGGTCCCCATGGCCACTGAGAACCACAGCCTGTCTATCCCCCCAAACCCTCTAGTGAAAACTTATCTGCCTCTAACATAATATTCAAAAGCAAAACAACCCGGGGACCTCCTGACCTTGGGCAACCTGCAAACACACACCATTAAAATACAAATTACTGTCTCCTCCCTACCCCCACAACCACAACTGTGGAAAAAAAGGGTTAATACAATAATAACCATAACAATAACACCACAGTACTTTAAATTTCTACACAATAAAGCACTGATGAGGAACTCCAATGAGCCCCTCCTCCTCTTCTTGTCTTCTCTTCTGTCTTCCCAGGAACACCTGTAAGAAAAAAAAAAAGACAAACACACACTCCTAATCTGCATAAACAGTCTACCTAAAACCCCTACCATCAAAACACTGAAAAATCCCAAAAAGATTTTTTTAGAAAAAAGGTAGAAAAACAGTATTTACATTAGATAACAATGACATTATTTACAATACACATTTGGGGGGATGGAATGCCTTAAAAAGTCCCAACTAATGACCTCAAGGCTCGAAGGCTAGTCCAATAAAGAATCTCTCCTGGGCCGGAGCCCGATGAAGCACAGTTCTAAAGGCCAAAGTCCTGAAGGGGAGAGTCTTTGAGGACAGTTACACAATTTGAAGTCTGTTAGTGTAGGGTGTGTACTGCAATATCATAAAGATAGAAAAGTTCGGACTTACCAGCCACTTGTAGTATGAGACTTGGCACCAACCTGCACCTCTGACGAAGACTCTCCCTGGCAGCATTTCTTCCGATACAGCTGGGCGGACATCTTCCGGGAACCACAGGAGGGCACATCTGGGCACATCTGGGAACAGCTGGGATGATGTCATCTCTGGAGATGGAACCTTAGAACAGGAATAAAAAGAAAACAGCTGGTCCGACGTCATCCGATTACCAGGCGTTGAACAGGATACAGCTGGGCTGGTGTCCTCTCTGGATCTGAAGTCATCTGGTGGCCAGTTGATGGTTGCTGGACAGGACAGTACACTGTAGACTGATGAATGTGGGGGCACCTGAGTCCTGGATATTCATATTGGTAGGATCAAAAGGCACTTCACAGTCTGGTGTGGCAGTATTGACTACCACTGCTCGGCTCTCATTTTGTAGGCACGGGCACATTTGCTGAGAGGTCCTTGCACTGGGGCCAATAGTACCAGGGGTCAGGGGCTTGAATTATTACCCGTCTGGGTGCACATAATTCACACAGTGGGAGATTTCACATCCTCTCTCCATCCACTATTCTCACTCTGTCCATAAACAGTGTCCTGACACTCTTCCACTGGGGTATCTTTTCGTGGAACAGTCTATTCTTACATGCTGGTTGGCCCCAGGATGCACACTTTCATTGCTTCATCCCAGATCCAGGATTTCCTGCAGCTCTCAATCTCCTCCTGGACTTTCAGAGAAAGGTAGGAAGGTTATACCATAGATCTCATTTGCCTTTCTACGAACCAGTCTCTCCTCTTTATTTGCTTTGGTCAATCTGAGACCGCTGTCCTGGCTTGGGGTTGGCCAGTCCTAGTTTTGCCAGCTTCGCATCTTTAAAGAAATTAGAAATGGATCCTTGACTTCCTCCTCCTGTAAAGCCAGGGCAGTGGCATCACCACTTTCTTCCATACATTCCTCCGAGGCAAGATCTTGAGGCTGTGTACCCGTTCTTTTTTCACAAGGCCACATAGGTTCCCCTCATCCTCCTCTTCACTGAGGATCTGAGCCCAGGAGTGAGCAGTCAGTTCTCACCCCAAGACTATCCACTCATCACTAGGTGTGGAGGTTGACACCTTCCACTCAAAGGCCTCCCGCATTTCATCTTCAACTAAAGAGACTCATGCTAGGCCCCATCCAGGGGTCTATTGATGCTTTATCCGAACTTTCCTTCTGGGATCCAGCATCCAAACTCCAACTTCAGGTTCTGTCTCTAACTCTGCACCCTCTAGCTTTGTGCCACATTCCCCGAGGGCTTCTTCCTCCACAGGCTCTGCCTGGTGCTGTGTGCTGCCAACTTCAGATTCCTGAATTTTGTCCATGTAGGGCCAAACGAATTGGAGCACTTTATACAAGCCATATTTTTGTAGGCATCCAGCACAGTGAGGAATCATGAAGGCGTCCCTTCCAGCACTCAAGCATATTTGGCATACACGCACTGGATAGTTAGAATCGCCACATTAGAGGCAGTTGCCTCCATAGCACTCACTTTTCAATATCTCTCAGTCTATTTACTGCTGTTACTGCAGCCCGGGCATGATCCGGTAACAAGCTGATCCTGAAGCCATAACTGCAGAAAAATAAACAAAAGTTCACTGTAACTGAAAGTCCCACTTTATTGAACACACTCTGTAGCTGTAAATGGCTCCTCTGCTGCTGTTTACTTTACTACCCCACCCTGTAATGGTGGTGAGCACTCCTGTGCATCAACATTTTAGAATCTGTGTCAAGCCACTACGCACCCGATTTACACACACTACTGATAACTTTTGCTCAAACTGCACAACTTGCTCTGTGTTCTTGCTTTAAACACATCTACAGGATTTTCCTTGGACTTTTCACATATGCTGGTAACATTTATTTTATTCACAGTCCTTAAAGCTTCAGGTTTTAGCACAGGATTGCCTGCTTTTACTAGTGCTGCATTTTGCTACAACCCACAGTCTCTCTCTGGCTGCAAACTTTAAACTGAGGCTAAATTCACTCTATGCACACAGTCAATGGCTTAACAGACTTGCACTTGCTGGCAGGACTTAACACAGTCGTTACTTGCAAAGCAACTACTACTGCACACACATTTTACATGATGGCTGAAAATCACTGTTTGAGCAGTTTCTTGGTTGTTTACCCACTGTTATCAGTAGCAGCTTGCTGCGATGGGGAAAAACGGCCTGCAGCCAGTTCTTGAAGGCCTCTGTACACAAACGGGTGGGCAGTCCTAGTGATCGTTGTTTTAAACACCAAACTTGCAATTCTGATGATCGATTAGCGGGTTGAGCCTGATTTTAAGCAAGAAAGTCTATTTTTGAACCGTTTACAATGCTTTAAACACTCCGCGATGCTCCTCCACTGCCAGTACACGCACTGCACTCTCACTCCCTCTCTAATGCTGGGGCAGTCTCTGTAGAGCTTGGCTGAGGGACGGAACTGATTGCAGCCTGACCAACCACATGACACCATGCAAATGAGCCTCTTCTTCCTCCTCATAGGGCTCTTCTCCTCATGGCGATCGTCTAGCAGGCAAATTTAAACTGCAGAATGCAATTTTTTTTTTTTCAATGACTCTGCGCTAGGAGCCCATTTCAGCCATACAACATAGCCATTTACTCTGCAGTCTCTCAATTCACTCCAGAAAGCATTTCCAACGTCCAGGGCATAATTTTCCTTTTGCTACCCCTAGTCTTCACGCTTTCCTTCACAACAGTTTATTTTAAAAGCATTTCAAACGTCCAGGGCACAATTTTCCTGTTGCTACCCCTAGTCTTCACACTTTTCTTCACAACAGTTCATTTTAAAGCATTTCCAAACATCCAGGCACAATTTTCCTGTTGCTGCCACTAGTCTTCCACACTTTTATTTACCACAGTTCATTTTAAAGCAGGCAAAATGCTGTAAACAATTTTTGATGCAGGACAAGGGGCACTCTTTGGCTTTACAGCTCCTTGGTAAACAGTTGGCAATTTTAAACAGCAGCACAAGATTCACAGCACACAGCAACACACACTAGGAATTGCTTCAAGCTTTTGGGCTACCCACTGCCAGATAGGCAAAAATACCTATTGCCCCAAGCACCTTCCTTCGAACAAAATCCAAAGTGGTGCCTCCATTTTTGTAACCCCTCACCCCTGCCTTTTAACAAACGACAGGTGGCATGCTGTTGAAGCTGACAGCGGTACCTGGTGGGGACCTGGGTTCGAGGAGGATGAGGTTACTCGGCACAAAGGGGATCTAGGTTTGGCTACTCTGCACAGGGGCACCAAGTAAATCCGAACACAGGAAGCAATAACTGTAATGTCCAGAACCAGGAATGGATTCTTCAGTGTGGCTTTTATTCACAAACTAGCTGAACAAAACAAAGCATAGATGGACCCCATGGGGCTACATTTCCTAGTAATGCAGATTAGAGTCTACAATGCGGTCCACTGGAAGAATGAACCAATTATACTGTTCTCAGGCTCTGGACCCACCAGGCACACAGCCCGGACTTGCACGCGCTTTGGGTACACAGCCCGACTGGCCGGGCTCCCCGTCGGCCACTTGATTCACGGTCCATTGGAAGAATGAACCAATTATCCTGTCGTGGCTCCCCACACCACTTACAGTCTGCGACTCCTAGAGAGATTTCTTCCTTACTTGTTATGACTCCCCATCTCACAAAGAGAATTTTTCTTCACGCTTGTTGTGGCTCCCCACACCACTTAGAGTCGGCGACTCCTAGATAGATTTTCCCTTTTGCAACCCCACGTCTGGATACTTCCTCGATCACTGGCCAAGTGCATGAGACAAAGTAGCAACCACAGCAGAACTCCGTAGAGGTGGACCTGGTTACCAAAGATGAGGGGTTTGCCCATCTTCAGCCCCCCCAGCCCATACCCAGCCATTTCCCTGGGAAAACTGAAACTTCTGAGTGTAGATTAAATGGTAGATGAACTGGCACATATCCTCTACATATTACTTGAAATCACACAGCACTCTAGCATTTGACACTACTCCACTTGTAAGCCTAGTCCTATAGGCTTCCCAAAATGTAGCTCAATTCCTAGATTTCCACACATGTACCAGGGTGAAGAAAACATTTTGCCCTCTCATGTTAGAGCAAACACTCACCCTTTAGTTGCAGGTGCCCTACAGGCGAATCACAAATCTTCCAACTTTCCAAACAAAGGCTGAACTGAAATGGCAGCTTTTCTTCCTCTTGGCAGAATTAAGGGGATTGCCCCAGGAATCTGCATGGGGATCTTTACATCCCCCCCCCCCCGGAGGGAGGGGGTACTGAGACCCGAACAGCGGTTTCCACCACTTGAGCACACCATCACTTACTCAAGGCAAACTGGACACTGACTCCTTCTTACTGAAGGCAAACTGGAACTCCGACTCTACTAAGTTTTGAAAACTCCCAACGTTCTATCTAACTCCCTCTGCTGCAGATTCCCATGTGGCTTATGCAGCTTCGAAAGTTCTATTGGTGATGTCATCCCTCAGTCTCAGCTGAGACTGAGAACAGAGTGAGACAGTGTGAAACCCATTTCACTGGAGTTTCACAAGCTGCCTTCCTTGCCTACCACTAGGTCTTACATGGATTCTAGTAACCCCGGGTAACAAGGGGTTACACTTCCAAAGATCAAGTGCTACCCCTTGGTGGGGAGGGAGTGAGTGCCCTACTTGGCTACTGGCCAAGAGTTTGTAGGAAGTTAGGCCAATAAATGCAGGGGGCCAGCCACCCTATGGTTCATATCTTAGTCAGTCCACCATCCAGTCCTATCCCTTAGTGACGGTGGTTCCGCATCAGATGAGGGCCCAGGGACCACCAACAGCACATCTGTTTATCTACCCCATTTTGACAGGCGATCTCCTCCTCGCCCTCTGGGAATAGCCACATGCCCCCTTCCTATTTAGCTCTCAGCAAGGTGATACAAACAAGGTTTGAGCCAAGGTGAGGGAGAGCAACCCCGCTGTCATTAGGGCTATGCACCGGTCCCAGCCCCGTAATAGTATGCCTATTGTAGCGGCATGAATAAACATCTATTTCCTCACCAGCACAGGACCTTCTGCCTAAGCCCCAACTAAACCATACTGAATGAATACAATAGCCCTGCACCCATCCCGCAAAATACTCCACCCATGTTTGGTTGCTCAACGAGAACCGCATTACTTGCAGCTTTCCAACTTCCTAGGATTAACATGTTAGGACAAGGTAGCAGGCAGAAAAGTAAGGTGCATGATAGGTCTACCCAGTGTGGTGTCTAGCCCTCTGCCCCATGAACAGACTCCGTTTCAGGCAGCGGGGTCAGGGCTATCGAGGCAGGCTGTCTAAGAGGCACGTTTACTCGTAATAACTTAGATAAACATCGGGCCTGCTTTCAAAGTGCAGTACCCATCCTACCAGCTGCTTTGTAAACTTCAGAGGCATAGCATTTGAAACAATCAAGGTTAAATTCTCAAAACATTTGGGGCAACAACCAAGTTCATGTGTCTAGTGCCTGATCTATATTATTGACTGCTGCAAGAAAATTCCCATTGTTGCACTGAGGGGAACATTGGTGCGCACCCGTCTCAGGGATGGGAGTTGCAGCTAGTGTCATGGCAGGGAGGGCATTGGTCGGAGTAACTCAGCTCCAGAAAATCCCTCTTGCCCCCCCCCATCCAAGCACCTCCAGGAGAGAGTAGAACCTTTTCTCCACTAGAACAACCTCAGCAGGCTCATAAGGGGGCATATCTGGAACCCGTTACCTTGCTCAGCTGTCGCAGCGCATTTCTCAGCCTGCAGTGTAGAGTTTAGCCAGATCTGCGGCTTGCTGCTCCAGTCAGGGTTCTCTAGGTCCACTGCCCAGTTCCTCTGTCCTATGTCCGGGCCCTGTTTGGGCGGGGGGGAGGGGGATCGAGGCAGGCGGTCTAGGTGACATATTACCTCCTTATAAGCCCAGCTGAACATTGAGCCTGCTGTCAAAAGGAGCAGTGCCCATCCTAGTAGCTGCTATGCATAAACTGTAAAAACTCAACATTTGGAACCTGTAAACATTCACCACTAAATTCCTAAAACATTTGAAGCAACAACTGCAGGCATGTAATCAGTGCCCGATCCCTATCACGGTCTACTGCGGGAAAGTCTCTGTTGTCACACTGAGGGGAACATTGGTGTGCACCAGTCCTGGAGAAGGGAGTTGCAGCTAGAGTCATGGGGGGGGGCATCGGTAGAAAGAACCCATCACCAAAAACACCTCTCACCCCTTACCTTATTCTGCCATCGCAGGCCCATATTTAGCCTGCTGTGTAGGTTGCATCTGGATCCAAGGCTTGCTGCTTCAGCTGGGGGCTCTCTATGTCTGTTGCCCAGTCCCGGTATATCAGGTCCCAGTCTCCAGCCAGATCCTCAGGAAAGAGGGGGACATCAGCAGAAGTGACTAAGCTCTTTTGTGGAAGATCCAGAGCCGCGGGAAGGAGATCCCCCATGAGCGGCTCATAGCAGTTGGAGAGCTTCATTGGAGTCGAGTAGGTGGATGATCCACTGCCTTCAGAGGGGATTGCTTTCCCCTGCCGGCTCCTCGATCTGTTCCTCTGGTCCTTCGCTGGTGTCATCGGGAGGATTTTGCCATGTTTGCTGGATGCTTTTTTCTTTTGCCTCCCCCGGTTGAGAGTATGCCACTTGGGGCCAGATACTGCTGGGGCTGGAGAGGTTTCAACTTGGTGGGGAAGATCTTCATGTTGCATTGAGGTTTTCATCAGTTGGAAGGCCTCACCATGAGGTGTGATCTGCTGTTTGCGATGGAAGGGTCTCTCTCCTGTGATATCTGCAAGGAACATTTCCACCTCCTCTGGTGCATTAAAGGTTAGTTGTTCACCTCTATATACAACTCTCAGCTGTGCTGGATATCTCAGAGAAGCGGTTATGTTTAGTTTGTACAGTTCTTGCTTTACCAGACCATAGGATCTCCTTCGAGAGAGATCATATGAATAGTCCTGAAAATTTGTACTTGTGCGCTGTCCCATAGCAGTCTTTTGAGGTCCCAGGCAGCTCTCAGAAAGGTCTCCTTGACATTGTACCTGGTGAATTTATACAAGATCAGCCCGGGCTGGTCACCTGGCTGTGGTCTAGGTGCTAGAGATCTGTGAGCCCACTCCAGTTCAGGGGGTGATTGATCGTTAAGTTTTAGCAAGGTTGGGAAGGCCTGTTGCAGGAAGGCAGTCATGTCATGGCCTTCAGCCCCCTCCGCTATGCCCACAATTCTGATGTTCTTTCTCCTTCCCCAATTTTCTAGATCTTCGACTTTTGCCAGCAAATATTGTAGTTGGTTGTGCTGTTCTCTGAGTTGAACATGGTGGTCATGGAGAATTGCCCCTTAAAGTCTGACAAGGTGTTCGTTGTCAGTTACCTTATTTATCAGTTTTACCACATCTGCTTTGGTGCTTGTTGTTGTTTCAATAAGTTTAGCAGTATCCAAGAGAACCTTGTGAAGGAGTGTAGTTATGTTTCCCAGTTGCCAGCCCACAGACTGGGAGGCAGTGGGTGGTGGATCTCTAGGGTTCTCCATCACCAGATGTTGAGGGTAAGCTGGCAACTAGAACTGCTGGTTGAGCACTGTCTTACAGGCCCCTAGCTGCAATTAGGCAAATTGCTGTATTTGAGTTTAAGTCGCAATCCAAAGTTTGATCAGCATAATTCAGGTATCAAAATGTGCAGGATAGAGCATGGAATTTAAATCCATTGAGATACTCCTGTTTGGTGGGTGCTGAAATGTTGGATGTGTCCAGATGGGTGAAGTTGGTACTGCAGGAGCTTAATTACACAGCTTCCATCTTGGATGTCTAGCTCCGCCCCACCAGTGCATTTTTTTTAAATAAAAAAAAACAATGTCTGCTGCCTGGTAGTAAGCACTAAGAGGGAATCACAGCATATACTATTGTTTATAATACATGGTCTGCCTCCAGCCATTGCTTTAAAGTAATTCAGTGATGCCATGCATGTTCAGAAGGATATTCTTGTATGACAATAGTTTTATAAATATTTTCATGATCTAAATCCCTACTAACTAATACCATTACTGTAAATGTCAGATGTCTGAATATTTTGTCTATAATTCATTCCGGGACATCCCTGTAAAGGGACCTGTGTATTTTGCCTGTAACTAATGCTGTCACTGTATCTGGCATGCGTATGAATATATTGTTTGTAATTAGTTCTGGGTCGCCCCTGAAAAAGGGACCTCAGGTTCCAGTGGGCTCACTCGGTTACCAAAATTCAATAAATAAGTAAATACTCTTCCCTGGCAACAGTTATAAATTTAGGAGAGACCAAGCACATTCTTGAAGTTAAAAATCACAGAATCAGGGCACAACCTGTGTCACTCATACATTGTAATATATCTACATCTGATATGTACTGTGGAATTACTCTACTAAGTAACCCTAGTATTTGAATGTTAGCCTGGCTGTTCCTTGTAAACAATCTGAATCTTTCTCTGAGTTCAATCATTATAATGTTTGTCTGTATATATTTTATGTGACGTGGAACCTTTGTAAATGAGTCTGTGACTCAAAGGTATTCTCTGAATCTGAAATAAATAAGTATTAAGGTTGGGTGTGCTCTTGATGTACAGAACATTACTGCCGGAAGTAAAGTACAAATATGGCTTCCTCCCCGGCCCCCCACAAAGTACAAATACAATACACCCCCTAATTAGTTGCATAGAAAGAACACTACTGCTTCAATTTGGAGCTCAGGCAGTACTACACAACTACCAGCTATAGTAGTCAACACAAGAATTACATTAAGTGGAGCCTGAATGTGGGTAGCTCTGGCCAGAATGAAATAATGAAATACAATATGAACAAATAATATGTCCTAGTTCCAATTATTTAAAGACAAGACATTAGTATCTTGTGGAGTTACACATTTGCAGGTTGGGGGCAGGGGTCAGAGTTCCTCACTGAGTCATCTGACAGCACAGAATATATAATTCTAAGGAAAGGAACTGGGATTCTATTGGTAACACCCCCTTCCCCCCCCACAAGACCTGGCTGCAACTATACAACTCCTAAGGTTGCATTCTGAGTTTTCTTAAAAATCAATTCACCACTGCTTTTTAATTGCCACATTACTGAACAAACCTCTTTCAGCACCCAGCCATTTCAATTTATCAGGTCCTAATAAAATCATCTGTCTTGGACTAGCAACTCTAAGATTGCCCTGAGCAAAATTTGCTAAAAAGAATTTGCTGAAATAGGTGAAATGTTGACTCTTTTTAATAGTTGCTTGGGACAATCTCTAAATTGCTAGTCCAAGACAAATGATTTTAGTAGGACCTGCAAAACTGAAATGGACAGGTACTGAAAAGGTTTTGTTTAGTTACTCCAGTAATGCAAAATTAAAAAAGGATCCATGACAGTCAGTAGACAAATTCGTTGTTGACCGATGTAACAGCGACACCATTATGTCAACTGCAATTGTGGTCGGCATAAAGGCGGTCAATTGAGACTGTGTTTTCTTCGGGGGGCTTCACCCCTGAATCCCCCATGCAAGGGGTTGTGCCCCCCACATGCCCCATAGCTAAAAATAATCAACTCCGAGCTGGAGTTGATTAGGGGAGCGGGTGCAAGACCCCTAGAAAACAATGCTGGGGTCCCGCGCCGGCACTACAGTGACCTGTCGCTGTTGTCACTGTAGTGTCAGTTGCAGTAAAATTGTCACCATAGTGATGGCATACCATTAAAAAACAGTGGTAAGAAATTAACTAGAGCATACCTTCAGGCTCGCCCAGTTTAAATAAATCAATTTGTGAGCCTTTTAGCATTTCCCTGTTTTTAGCATTTTAAATTGTTTCTGCCTCCTTGGTAAAAATCAGACACACCAGTATTATGATACATTGCACTTTACTTCAGTTCGGTGCAGATTAGAAAACATCATAATTTCATATTTGGACCAGTCCAGTCTTTCTTACCTCAAAAACAAGGGCACATCGACTGGTCTGGTACCAGAAACTGGTGTTTCATGGTCCGAGATTTTTCTCCTCTGTCACAGATGGACTGGCTGGCTGGCTGAGTGGCATTCACTGCTGCGGGCTATCTGCAGTGCAGTGCATAGCTGAGCCCTTTTTTTTTTTAATTTAATAAAATTAGTGAATTACAGCAGCTCTTTTTAACTGCAGCAGCAGTAGCAACTTTGCTGTGGCTGATGCATTGGCAGATCTGGTCGGGTCAGTAGGGCTCACTTGAGGTTGCTGCAGTGGCGCTTTCTCGGCTGATCTCTCTCTCTTTCTCTCTGGTGGGCAGCAGCTCTAAGGCAATATCTTCTCTAGCACTCTGGAAGTCTCCACGGCTGTATGAGCTCCAAGAGTGCCAGAGGGGACTTCTTAAGCTTTGACTGTGGATCTGGGGTGGGGGAGACAGAAAAGTTCAGGTCATATTGGGTGGAGGTGCCAAAGCAGTAATGGACTGAGCTTGCAAATAAGCGCTCTGTCATTGGTTAGATGGGGCATTCACATCAGCACGTCTGATGCATGTGTAACCCCTTTGTTACCCGGGGTTACTAGAATCCCAGTAAGACCTAGTGGCAGGCAGGGAAGGCAGCTTGTGAAACTCCAGTTAAATGGGTTTCACACTGTCTCACTCTGTCCTCAGTCACAGCTGAGACTTGAGAGATGACATCATCATTATAGAACTGTCGCAGCTGCATGAGCCACTTTGGAATCTCCAGCTCAGGGAGTGAAGTTTAGAACTTTGGGAAATTCAAAGTGAGTCTTCCGTTTGTCCTTAAGCAAGAAGGAAGCATTAGCCTGCAGTTTGATCTCTCACTAAGAAAAAAGGAAGTGTTCCTGTATTTTACCTTTTTTAAAGTGGTGGAGACTGCTACCCTGGTCTCAGTGCCTCCCTCCCTCTGGGGGGGGAGGAAAGTTCTCTGTGGGTTCCAGGGGCAATCCCCTTCTCCCACCCTGGGAAGGAAGCTGCCTGATTTAATTTCAGTCTGTTCTTGTATAACAGCAAAGGTTACAGTACTTCGCCTGTGGGGCACCTGCAATGAATGTGTGTGTTTGGCTCCATTTGAAGGGGCAAACATCTTGTTTTCTTCAGTTGGGAAATAAATGTGGACTGCTATTTGGGAGGACTATGTCAACTAGGACAAACAAATAGAGCAGTCAAACAGTTTTAAAGTTTTAAATGGATTTAAAGTTCGCTGTAGAGGGGGTGCTTCAGGTCAGCCACCGTACAATCTACATTTTAAAGTCTAAAGTTTTCTGTGTGTCCAGAGAAATGGCTGGGTATGAGCTGTGGGAGCTGGAGGTGGGAAAAAAACCCTATCTTTAGTAACCAGGTCCACCTCTACAGATTTCTTCTGTGTTTTTGCTACTTGCCTCATGCACTTGGCCAGTGATGGGGTGGGTACCCAGACGTGGGTCGCAACTTGAAAATCTCTCTAGGAGTCGCAGACTCTAAGTGGTGTGGGGAGCCACAGGATGGGAAAATTACTCCTTGTTGGATGGGAGTCTCCTTGTTTGATGGGAGTTTCGATTGGAAGTATGAAAACAAATCTCTCTAGGAGTCGCAGACTTCAAGTGGTGTGGGGAGCCACAGTTTGGTAGTCTCCTTGTTTGATGGGATGTCTTTCCAAGTAAAGTTTGGGTTCATTCTTCAAGTGGACCGTCAGTCGAGTGGCCAGCAGGGGAGCCGGGCCTGTTGGGCTATGTATTCAATGCGCATACAAAGTCCGGGCTGAGTGCCTGGTGGGTCCAAAGCCAGACAATTGTAGTAATGTGTTCATTCCTCAAATGGACCGCTGTGTTTAACCTCTAATCTGCACATACAGTAACATAGCCCTTTGGGGGACCATGCAGTGCTTTGTTTATGTTCAGTTAGTTAATAAATAAAGCCACACTGAAAAATCCCAATTCTGGTTCTGGACATTACAGTTATTGCTTCCTGTAGTTGGATTTACTTGGGTGCCCCTGTGCAGAGTAGCTAAACCTAGGTCCCTTGTGCCAGGTAACCTCATCCTTCCCCAAACCCGTAGATATATATATATATGTTACACTTGCACACTCGGTCTGTGCAGTACAGTACAGGAAATGTGGGGAAATAAGTTTCGGATTTGGTATGGGCTGTGTGGCACTACTATTTGGGGCAAAGGTAAAGGAGTTTGGGATGATGAGACCAGAGATTAAAAACGGGCAAAAATCAGGACAACCTGGGGCACTAGAGAGGTATGGGCAAGAGAGCCTCATAGTCCAGAGGCAGTCCTCTGCCTGCCATTTCTTTTTTTTTCTTTTCCATATTGCTTTTTAGCTGATAGGGTCTGGCAGGTGGCTATGGCCCCCCCCTTGGGGGGGTCTCAATTCTCTGCTGTGGCTCCTGCTGCCCCGACTCCAGGCTCCCCCAGTAAACCCCCACAGACATTCCCTCTGTGGCAGGGCCAGAGGGGGAGGTCCATCCTCCCTTCCCTGATGCATTACCCCGATCCGGGGAAGCCAGGGCCAGACGTGGTGCCACAGCAAGTAGGAGCCTGCCAGCTCCTTCCTTTCTGTTTTCCCCATACACCACCCTTCCCCTCGTGGCATGAATGTGCATGTGTGGAGGCACGCATACGTCATGTTTCACCTTCTGTGTCTCCCAGTCTCTGGCATTGTCTTCCGGCCTTCACTAGGGGGGCAGCCAAGGAGCGCGACAACAACCCTCCCCTACCCGAGAGAGGAGAGCAGTCCATCAGACGTGTGATCCTTCTCCCTCACTGCCGACCATCAGCAATCCAAGGTCACTCCCGACCCTGGGTCGCTGCCGTGGCGTGAGGTGTGGCATCCAGTACCTCAACCCTCAGTGCCACCAGGCTGGCTCTGCCTGCCATTTCGAACACCCACTTCTTCATTGTGATAGTGGGTCAACGTGGCAAGAAGTGACTTAGCCGACGCCCAACCAGGAGCACAGACATGGACAGGATGGGTGGAGGGATGATATCCCCCCAACCTGTCATTGTGCAGCTTTTGTGGGGGCACCAGCTGCTGCAGCCGGAGGGGCACCACCACCACTGCCCCCACCTTTCTTAGGGCCCTGGCTACTGAACTTGGGTTTTGGATGCCACACCTGGTATTGCCCCTGTTGAGACTGCTGCTGAGGAGGTGTGGCTGAAAGGGTCTATACTGAAAAGCCTGCTTCTTAGGCTTTTCTCCTGGTCCTTCTTAGACAATGCCACAGAGTCAAGGGTGGCATTTGACTTCTCAGTACAGGTGAGATGCCCTTTTGCCTCAGAGCCAAAGTGGTGCCCAGGAAAGGGACATCAGCCAGCTTATGCTGAGTGTCCACCATGGAGATGGACAGATGCAGCCAGGCCCTGTGATGCATGAAGATTGATGCTGCCATGGCACTGGCACAGGTTTCATGGTAACTGGTTAGAATAGCATTTCTCAAATAGCACTGGTTAGAAAAGCGCTGCAACAACAGCGTAGGCTAGAATAGCTACAGGGATAGAATAGCAAAAGGTACTTACTGCTACCCCGTAGCTGTCATGTCAAGGGGAGGAAGGGGAGGAGATTATCAAGTGATGATAAATCGTGGTCATTGGCTGAGCTGCTCTCATGGTGGAGAGTGCTAAGGCAAGGAACAGCTCTGCCAGTGCAATCCCGGAGACCAGGGTTCTGTTCCCGGTCTCCCAGCTTGTCAACTTTTCATCACTACTGGAGTAATTTTTTTCTTTTGTAAGTCCACTCACACTCACAGATCCCACCCCCCGAGTTTCATCCTTTCCCTGAGATCCAACCGCCCCATGGAGTTGATTATAAAAATTACGAGGAAGGGGCGCTAATGAGCAGCTAACAGACTGGTAGTGTCTCTGCACAGCTCTCTCACCACAGGACTTTTAATTGAATAAAAGTGGTTCCAAAGGTGGTTTTGGATTCAAACTTACCTACCAGCAGCAATCGGACAGTACAATGGATGAATATTTGGCTTCCAATATGGGAAAATCGTCGCGGAATGCAGTGAAATGGGGCAAAAAAGCTGCTCCTCCAGGCACATCAGGAGGCCCCAATGTCATCACACTCTCGGCAGCTGAAATGGAGGTCGTAGGCCAAACCTTAACGGCACAAGTGCTGGTGGCGATCTCTCCTAAATTGGACATTATCACAACAAAAATCTCGGAACTGTCGGAACAGCTCATGGGGCAAGCGGCCAAGATCTCTGAGGCTGAAACCCAAATTTCTCAGCTTGAGGACCGCACAGAGCACCTCCCAGATGCAGTAGCGGACCTTCGGAGGGAACTGGGGGAGCTCCGGGAACAGTTGGATTACCAAGAAAATTATCAATGCCTCAACAACTTTTGGATTTGAGGGCTCCCTGAAGGAAAGGAAGGGACTTCCCCAGAGGACGTCTGCTGTAGGGTGCTTCCCGGTCTATTGGGTCTGGAGCCAAAAGGAGGGCACTTTAAAATAGAAAGGGTGCACAGGGCCTTGGCGCTGAAACTGGCAGCAGGGGAGCCGCTGTGCCAGATCATCTTCCGACTGCATAATTTTGGGGAGAGACAGGCCATCTGGCTCACCTTCAAAAATCGCAAGGAGGTCCTATATCAGGGAGTGAGATTGTTTCTGCATCAGGATTTTTCACAGCTATTGCAGAGGAGGAGAAGGAGGCTCTTCAATCCAGTTTTGGATGCACTCCGTGCTGCTAAAATTGATTTTCAGTTCCTGAACCCAGCCACCGTGAAGATCCGTAAGGAAGGAGCAACATATACCTTCCATGAGGTGGACTGAGTTCAGCATTTTGAACAACCTGGAGCCCAGTCGGAGATGGGATGCCACGCTAGACCCATCATGGAGTCCAGATAAGTGAATGGCATGCTTTGACCAGTGACTGGATTAAGGGACGGGGGGACAAGTTCATTTAAAACTTACATGTTTTCGTTGAACCCTTGCTTCAAGTGGCAGACAGCTTTTCTTTTGGGGTATAAGGGAGGCATGGTCAGTGATTAAAGGTGTATGAGGGTTGTATAGTGGGGTGCCTCTCTTTGGAAAATGCCCAGACTGAGGCCTGCCATGATGGGATATGAGACTTGTGCTCCTGTACCCTTTGTAGTGATTAGTTTGGTGGTCAAAGGAGAGTGGGATACGGTGAGCCAAGTCTCTTGGGGGGATGAAATTAAGTTCATCTGTTCCCAACAATTTTGACACTTGGAGAATATGGGGAAAGCTTGCACCTGCCGGGGGGGGGGGCTAACTAATGGAACAATGATCAGGAGGAGGCATGCCACGAGGCGTAAGGCCTGAGACTATCAGGACACTGGATGCAGCATTACAAACAGGGACATGGACTCAACTGGCATGAAATAATTTTTTTTTTTTATATAAAAGGTTTCTGGTGCTGGCTTTTTTCACTGATTTCTGAGCTAGGGAGGATGTGGGTGCACCTGTCTGCCTTTTTCTGGGGAAGGGAGCTTTCCTAGTTAGTAGAGGATGGTGGTACAGGAGTGAGGGGATACAGATAAATGGAGGGTGGGGAATTGCTTCAAATCAGCAGTTGGGAAGGTAGAAGTCGGGGACCAACAGCATTATCACATGGGGAGGATTGGGGGAATAGGAGCACGGGGGGGGGTAGCAGAAGACATGCTGGACGTGTTGGAGTAATGTCCAGTGTGAAGCTGTAATGGGCTCTAACCCTTTTTAACCTACAGGCAGTGTCCATCAGAGGAGCGAGCAAGGACCCAATGCAACTCAGGATGCTCGACGGATGTGGGGATGGACACTGATTGCCTGACTGCTCTAGGATTGGGGTAAGTAGAAGTCCCCGGTGGCGGGGCCCGAGACCTTAGAACAGGAACAGCCGGTGGGGGGAGTACCGACAGAAGTGCCTGGACAGGGAGGGAGGGTGGGAGCTGGTGGTAGTTACTCTGGCAACTATTTGGGGCCATTTAAATAAGATTAGTCTCTGATGGTGGTGGGGGCTGTGGGGGATGTGCCGTGCTTAACTCTGCTTGTGACAATGTGAAGAGGGAGGAAGGGAGGGAGAGTGGATATTATTATATTATTCAGGTCCTGGAAGGATGTCCGGGACGTAGGAGGATGTGGCTACAGAAGGGAAGGAAGGTAGATGACTACAGACAACTGACACAAGTGTTATACAATAGTTATATTTTGGTTCTTTCTTATGCCTGTTTGCTGTTTCAAGTTTGTGCCTTGCCGGTTGCAGGCACTGGTGTTGAGGGAGAGGATATCATGTATGATGGAATCCAGAAATGTATGGTTATATTGGCATTTGTGCGTTCTACTAGCAGATGGGGGGCAGGACAACCCGTGGGATTAAAATGGCTAATACTGAGGTGATAATCTCCTGGAATATTCAGGGCTTCATAACCCCATCAAGCGTAAGAAAGTTCTCCAGGCCATTAAAAATAAACACGCACAGGTGGCACTGCTCCAGGAGATGCACCTGAGCCAGGATGAGCATACGAAACTGCTGGGAGGCTGGGTCAGATCTTGTTACGCTGCTCCCTACAACTCACATAAACGTGGGGTGGTGGTGCTTTTCCATAAAAATTATGGCATGGAAGTGGAATGAGTTGTAGCAGACCCAGAGGAGGGCAGGTACATCTTCGTACAAGGCAAGGTGGGACAAGAGAGTATCACATATGGAAGTGTGTATAGCCCCTCAGTGTTTGATACGGAATTTTACAAAAAACTCTTGGATGTGTTGGTGAGGGAATAGTTCCTCAGCCTCTGTATGGGAGGGGATTTGAATTGAGTAATGGAGCCCAGCCTGGGCCATTCCCAGGGAAGAAGCCGACATGTAAGGGCTATGAATAAATGGAAACAAGGGGTGGTGGATTTGGACTTGAAGGATGTTTGGAGGGCAGCTAACCCGGGAGCTAGGGAATATACATTTTATTCGAACCCTCATGGGACCTGGTCCAGGCTGGACTACATATATGTCACTAGAGAAAGATACATTGGGGTTCAGGATGTAGCTCATGGCCCCATACATGTATCTGACCATGCAATGGTGGTACTGAACAGATTTGTGGAGGGGGAGAAGGGGCCCTGCCCTGGATGGCGTCAGTCGTATCATAACATGAGGCGGCTTCTAAATATCATTCATTGGGGTAATCAGCATCCAGGACAAGTGGTGGTGCTGTCTATGGTTGCTGAAAAGGCCTTTGACAGAATAGAATGGCCGTACCTCTTTGTGGTACTAAATAGGTTTGGGCTGGGGGTGGATTTTATTAAGATGGTCAGGCTGCTATACATGAACCTGAAAGCACAGGTACTGATTAATGGAGGACGTTCCGACATGTTTGAATTACATAAAGGGACAAGACAGGGTTGTCCGCTCTCCCCCTCTTCTGTTCGCCCTTGCGATGGAACCACTAGCTATCCGAATTAGGGAGGATGACGAATACAGGGGGTGAGATGGAGGTCAGGTATTCACCACAAACTGACCCTATATGCGGATGATTTGCTGCTCTTCACCACACAACAAGAGACCACTATACCGGCTATATTGGCAGTAATACAGGAGTTCATGGGGTTTTCAGGTTATAAGCTTAACTTAGATAAGTCAGAGATGTGGGGGATTGGGGGGAGTAGGGGATAAGGCTACGTAGGGCTTTAAGGTGGTTAGGTCGCATTTCACCTATTTGGGCATCAAGGTGGGTAGGAATCTGGCAGGCATCTATGGAATTAATTATGGTCCGCTCCTGCAGACTCCAAAGGCAGACATGGAAAGGTGGAGGGGCACTCCCCATTTCCTGGTTGGGGCAAATTAACCTCCTGAAAATGAATGTATTACCCAGAGTCCTATATCTGATGCAAATGTTACCAATGGGCCTGACTAATGGGGATTATAAAGATATGGATAGAGAATTTAATAGGTTCATTTGGCAAAATAAATGACCCAAGATGAGTTTGCAGAGATTGAAGGGTGGGATAGAGTGGGGGGGGGGTTTGAACTTTCCAGATCTAAAGGGTTACGCGTTAGCTATGCCATCCAGATATATTCAGGAGTGGGTAGACCATGGAAAGGAGGCGAGTTGGGTGGACCTGGAAGGGGAAGACACACAGGTGCGTCTGACATCGTATTTAGACCTAGGGGGAAGAAGAAGGCATCTTAGGGGACACAGTAAGAATCCATTGGTGAACTGGACTCTGGAGGCTTGGGAACAGGCACGTAAGAGGAGGAGAGCGGAAAATGAGATGTTAGGGTTGGTTCCGGTAGTGGGCAATCCTGCCTTCCTGCCAGGGTTGGAAGGAGGGGGATTTGAGATATGGGATCACAAGGGCATACATTGCCTTAGGGATCTCTGGGGCAGTAGGGGATTCAAGTCCATGGAGGAATTAAGGAATCAATATGGGATCCCAGTCCCACATAGGTATCGGTATTACCAGGTCAGGGCCTTCAGTACAGCCAGAAGTGGCCAGGAATCTGATATAAGGCAATTGGAACACTTGGAGGACTTGATTTGGCTGGCACAGGTGAACCCCAAGGGTCTGATAGCTGGGGCAGTGCAGGACGATAGGGATGTATTCTCAGACAGGTCTATCAAGGTTAGACAGTTGTGGGAAAGGGACCTGGGCATGCAGATCTCAGAGGAGAACTGGAGGCTGGTCCTCAGATCTCATTTGGGGCTACTGTTTTGCAACAGGTTTAAAGAATCACAATTCAAATTCTTGCACAGACTATACTGCCCTCCGGTGGTGGTGAATAAATTCCACCCAGCGGTCTCACCAACATGTGGGAGATGTCAGGTGGCGAGGGGTACATACCTGCATTATTTTTGGGAGTGTGGGGAGTTACGACCCTTTAGGGCTGAGATTGCAAGGGAAGTATCAGGTATCATGCAGGTGAGGGTGAGGGATTCTGTGGCCTCCTTACTGTTTGGAGTGGAGGAGGGGGAATGGGAAGCCAACCCAAGAACGGTGAGGGTCTTACTAACGCTGGCCAGGCATTGTATCTAGAACACATGGGTATCTCATGTTAAGCCATCCCTTGAACAATGGAAAACACTAGTCATCAATAATCTGGCTCTGGAGAGTCTAACGTATCAGAGATATGGAAAAGAGGAACTTTTTTGAACAAGTGGGGGGTGTTCATTAACTCTCTTCCTTTGGGGGAAGCCATGCTGTTAAGACAGGGTATAACCTGAATCAAAGGACTTATTGTTGTCTTCTAGTGGCGAAGATCTTGGAAGGGGTCTGGATCGGTTCTCCTGGCAGCAGAGGAGAGCAGGCCTGTGAGTGGCGGTGTAAAGTTGGAGGTGGAGATGGGAAGTGGACTCCAGCTCACAGGTAAGCTGCATGGTTACATCTTGGAGGCTGGAGAACTGGCATGGTCAAGGATGAGGGAAGAAGGTGGTGGTGGGGGGCTTAGAAGCCTGCGGATATTGCGAAATACATACAAAATGCCATAATGGTGGAATGGAGGAGGTAAGGATTCCTGGAGGGGTGTGTAGGTTTTGTAAGCTTGTTGTGCTCTTATGTTACTACTGTATACTTAGGGTGTAAATAGTTATGGGGAATTATATGGCGGGGGTTGGTGGGTCAGACAGTAGGCCAAGGCAGGATAATGATGATTGTTTGCATGATGAATAAAAGGCTGTATATTGTATGGCAGGTTCCTTAAGGTTGGAAAAGGAATTTGTGAAATGACTGTACTGTTTCCTTGGATATTTGGCTGTCCTACCTCAATAAAGATAAAAAAAAATAAATTGCAAGGGGTGGGGCTCTTTACAAGCTAGGAAATATCTGTGATTACTTTGAGACATGGTAGTAGTCCTCAGTGTAGTTTGCACTGTTACCATTGATGATATTGTGTCCTGCGGTGTTTATACTTGGCGCTGTTATTGTTGGTGCTATTGTGGCAATGCTGTTGTTTATAGTGCTATTATTGCCATCGCGATTCTAACCTAGTGCCAGGAGTCACCCATGTCCAAGGCCATCTGGAGCTGGTGTTTAGCCAGCAACTGACCTTGGTCTCAGATCAACTTCCCTGCCACCTACTGGTCAGCAGGGAGGATAACATCAAAGATTGTCATCAGGGAGTGCCCCATGTTTGCCATTGTGATGGCGTAGCTTGCCTGACAGAGACTCAAGGACACAGCAGTGTACACCTTTTTAGTGGCATGGTCAATCTTTCTGGACTCCTTGTCCTGAGGCTTGTCCATGTTTCCTTAGCCTCCTGATTTGTGGAAGGTCAAGACAGAAACTAACTCTTGGGCCAAAGGGTGGTCTGAAAATCCAGAAAGGGACACTGTAGGGGTAGTGTACTTGCAGACTATACAGGTGGTGGGTGCCTGGCAGGATGCTGGATGTTGCCAGAGCTCTAGAGCTGGTCCCAATTTGGCCTTATCCACTGAAAAGGCAACCACCAAGGATTCATCTCTGTCCAATATGCTTGGCCCTTTTCTGGATGAGCTCAAGAGGGATGTTCATGGACTCTGAAATTAATTGGATGAGGGCTCCAGACTACACTGGCCTATGGTCAGTAGTCAGCTCCTCAACTTGAGCTGTGGTCGAGAATGTGAGTTGCAGAGCAGGCCATGGACAATAGGTCAGTCATCCTAGGACTCCTCAAAAATGGCTCTCTGCCATTTCTTGACACAGTCCACCAAAGTGTCTTCAGCATGGGTGATCTCCACTGATGGGCAGTCTGGTACACTGGTTACTGACCAAGCCTCCTTAGTTGGAGTGCCCACCTTCGGCTGTGGTGGTGGCGGCTCCACCCATAAGGGTGGGGAAGCAGTTGTGGGGACCAGCTGATTGCATGGACTAGGGATTGTATCACTGGTGGCTGCCCGCTGACTGAAGGTCCAGGTGGTAGAACCCTATCCTGCCTCACAATGGCCCACTGTTACCGTAGAAGCTCCTTATAGTACTGATGCATCTTCCATCAGTGCCTCTCCTCATCCATGGATGAAGAGATCATGGAGCATCAGCAGCACCTCCCAGTCAAATGGGATCGAGAGTAAGTGTGCCTTGATTGAGACTTCGACATAGACCTTGATCATTTACCAGATGATCGATAGCAAACAGAGCCTTCTGACTAGTTATGGTACACCACATGCCTGGCCACATTAAGGAGGACAGGCTTGGAAGACTCAGACATCAGTGGATGCTGCTTCAGAGGGGAGCCAGTCAGGGACACTGACTGGTCCACCACCTCCTGAGTGAATACTGAAAGCACAGGGGCTGGGAGATCGATCCTCGACCTTATCCACAAACCAGTCGACAGGCTTGAGGAAGATTTCCATGGCCTGTTCAACCAGAGTCAAGGTCAATAAGCCTAGTGGGGCTACTGAGGAGCACTTGACCTTCCACTTGACCATAGTGGTCTCGATTAGAATCGAGTGGTCGGACAAGTCAAGGTATCGAGAGGACCTTGATCTCTCCCTGTCCCACAACTGGGTCGGCAGGGCTCTCTCCAAGGTTTAGAGGGCCATGCACATTTCACAGAACTCTTCCATGAATGATCCCCTGATGCTGGCCTAGCCAGTTGCAGTGCTGAGACTGAGGAGATGCCAACTGCATTGGCCACTGCTTCTTCCTCAAGGGCCACAAGCTGGGATGCAGTCCTGGCTGGGACCAAAGCCTTCTTGCAGCCCTTAGGGTGGTCTTTCAGATCCCACTCTGAAGGCCGTCTGAGGGTAAATTGATTCTTCCTTTCCTCCAAGGACTCCAGGGGCACTGAGAGACAAAGACTGCACTTGGCCATATCGTGCTGCTCACCCAGACAGTACTGGCATGTGATGTGCAGGTCAGTGACTGACATCTGCTGGCACTGAACGCAGAACTTGAATCCCAGCTTCTGTTGCTCCATTGTTGATCATATGGAGGAGGCAAAGGGACAGAGGAAGTAAACTCGCTAAAAGTTTGAGAACTTCAAAAGTGAAGGTTCCCACATGGTGCACTAAATCCTAAGTGAGAACTGTGAAGGAGGTGATCTGCTCTTCCAGTGGAAAAAAAGATTTGACATCATGGGACGGAGTCAGGGAATATAATGCCTGGGTGGTGGGAGGAGCTTAGTTTCAAGCCGTCCGATGAATCAGCATTTCCATTGAAACTGCCAGAGTGTGGATAGTGAACTCTGTCCATGCCTCTAGAAGTACTTTTCTATGTGTGCAGGTTTCAAGGGATTCCACCCCCACAAAACCTGTCCATAATTATATTTTTCTTTATACTTTGATTTTTCTTTTGCCTGATTTTTTATTTTTTTTTGCTCCTAAGAGAAATTCAGATAAGTTTGCTAATATATTCTGAGAATACAGCAATTTGAAAAAGCCTGGGGCCCCTACCTAGACTTTATATCCCTGGAGTGGGCTGCAATAATCGGATCAGGTATCACATAAACAGAGTGCTGTGTTATGCTCCATAAGATTTATTTACATGGATTGAGTGGAACACGGAAAAGTGCATACTACAGTAACTACTGTTTTGTTCCTAGCTATTCAATATAACAATTATTGCTGTTTTAACCCAGTTATGTGATACAAGTTTATTTCTTTTCTGTATATGTTTTTATGTTCTAATGGGAAGGGGGTTCTCCTAAGGTCATGTTAGACTGGGGAGCTGCTTCTCCTAGGCACATATGTGGTTGAGTTTATAAAGTAATACACATGCTAAAAAATGTACACTAATGGAATGTAAGTGTATAACTGAAGACACAACTCGGTACCACAAAGATAATATGAGTTGGGGTTGATTGAGTTGGTTGGTTGGATCACCTTGCTGTAAGCTTTATCAGGGTCGACCCTAAAGAAGTGAACCTACACTGGTGGAGTTAGTTTGATATCAACCAATAATAATATTATTTAACAAATAATTGGGAGCCTTTTGGGCTCTTGTTGATCCTGAGCTGCTCAGGCCTATTGCAGGTGTGTGCTGAGGGTGTGGAGGCTGCGATGGGAGCTTATAATATGACTATCACTGTGGCTGACTCCCTTGAACCTTTTTGTGTATGCCCTAGCATCTTCTCTCAGAGCCCCCCTAGTTTAGAGAAGAGTTTAGATACTTGATGGCCAAAGTGCAGAGGCTGGAGTACTCTTGGCAGAGACTGGGATTGATGGAGGATAGTCCCTGAGAGCCCAGTATAAGGAGTATTAGGGCAATCACTCAGAGAAAGGCACAGTTCCTATCATGGGTGATTGCTGCAGGAACAACAGATCTGCTTGACTATTCCACATCGCAGACATGCTGTTACACCTGACTTGCCTAGTATGGAGGAATATTAACCCTTGAGAGATGTGAGGAGTTTGGGCAGTTTTTTTCTTGATAGGGTATCCTCTCGTCAATCAAAGATCACTACAAGAAAGACAGATCCTGCTGGAGGCAAGATGGCCACCACAGTGCTCTGACTAGTGCTGTTGCTAGCAGAGTTTTTAGCTTTTTGTTTTAGTTTTGAAGCTAAAGCATATTAGTGTAGCTCTGTTTGAGCGCTAGCATTTAAGGCTTTTCTTCCCAGTTTTGTTTAAACCACTTCAGTTATCCTGTTGCTGAAGATTGTTGAAAATCTCTGGCATGCATTGCTTGCTCCCAGTTCTGTGCAGTGTGGGAAGGGGTTTCTAGTGCAAGTGCAGTTTGTGACTCTGCTGTGGCCAGGGGGCTGTATTGGGAGGTTGTATGGTCTGTCACTAATAAAGTCTGAATAATCCACAAGGAAGATCATTTTTGTGTCATTTCTCCATAGAAAGGAGACAACACTGAGAGTGAGAGGCTCAGTTGGGTGATTTGTGAGCTGGGTTGAAGTTTCGTGAAGCTGCGTGTGCACCACTGATGGTGAGAGAGCCGCCTGTGCAGTCTGTATTCTATGGGTAAAAGTCATTAGGGTTGCTGATCCTGCTATTGACTGCTGCGTGGAAGTCCTTATAACCATCTTTTTAGTCTGCAAATGTGAAAACTGGCCTGGTGTGTTGTTGGTGGTGGAGAGAGCCTACTTTTGGTGGGTGAAGCTGGATGAAGACTCTTCTGCAGCTGCTGCTGGTGAGAGAATTAACTAGGTGGAGACTCTCTTCTTTGGGAACATGGTCAGAAAGTTTTTTTTTGTGGGGAAGCCATGGGAGGCCATGAAATCTGCTTTTCCTGGTAGGCTATTTTTTCATGCTATCATCTACTGTAAGTGCTCTGCGGTTATTTGTTGGGGTCTGTATTCCACTAAGGGCATTTGAAGAGACTGAATTCTGTCAGCAGCTGTGACATTTTACAAACTGCATGTTGTTGGTCTCTGTCTGGATTTGAGCTACAGCATTAAAGCACTGTGCTTCTCAGAGGACAGGGACTGTTGTCCTTGGGTTGTTACGGGACCATTAGCCTTGGATCAGTTGTGATCAAGATACAGATTTGGGTCTGCTTTTGAAGCTGAGGGCTTTTGGTCCTTTTTTCCCTTTGAGAGAGTAGAAATTTGACCTTGAAAGAACTTTTGCTGTGACTTTCTTCTCTTTTATTGCAGTGTTAGAGTTTGTTTAATATCTGGAAACATTTTTATCAGTGGATTCATTTTGACTGTTGATGTTGTCCTGTATCTCTGTATTTGCATTGGATGTAATATGGGGGTGGTGTTTGAATATTCTAGAGGTCTTTGTTGTCCACTGTCGGGAGTCACATGCCAGTTGATAGAGGGAGAGACAGAAGTATTTCTTGCCTCATCCCAATACCATGGCAATACAGGTTGCAGGAGATGGTTGGGGAGCGAACCTGCCAGGCTTCCACAGCCTGGGTATTGCTTTGCAATGCCTGATTAGTGGTGAATAAGGCTGCCATCATATATGATGTCATTTTTGATTCACATGTCAACCTGGTGTGTATCATGGAGATGTGACTGGATTAACCAAGCCTGTCCTGGAAGGGTTGGTCTCCTGGGTTTCTGTGTTATACACCACCTGAGGCTGATGTGCAGGGGTGGTGGCGTGGCCATCTGTATTACAGCCAGCCTAAACTATGTGGTGTCTTCCATTGTGAATGAGGAATCTTCTGAGTGTGTGGTCATGGAGTGTTTGTCTGTTCTGATATGCAGAGTGGTCCTCATGTATCACCCTCTGGGAGGGGGCAGGGATTTTCTGCAGGAGTTTGGTGAGTGGCTATTGGGCTGAGCTTTGGAGTCCCCAAGGACTCTTGTCCTTGAGGACTTCAGTGCCTGGGTGGATGATCCTTTGTATGAGTTTGCTAACAAACTCCTCCCACTCAGAGGAGAGCTGGGATTCAGACAGGAGATTACCACAGCTACACACTCAGCAGGCCACATGCTCAATCTTATTTTCTCATCGCGGTCAGAGATAGATAATTGCTCTGTGGGACTTGCCATTTGGTCAGACCACGGCACCATATTGTTTAATGCTGGGGTCATTAAGAAACCATCTTCAACTGTGGAAGTGATCCAAAATCATTCTAAATGGGAGCTGGATCCTGGAAGGTTTCTATATCTTTTGTACACTTTGGGCCTGGTTGAGGTCTCTACTGGGGGTGCAGTGCCATGGTTGGAGCCAATAATGGGGCTTTTTCTGCAGCACTGCTCACCTTGGCACCAGTTTGTTCTCACCTGCAGACCTCATGCGGTAGTGCTCCTTGGTTTACATCTGAGCTTTGGCAGATGAAGGTTGCAGGTTGTATGTTACAGTGCAAATGGAGGAACTTGTGGTCAGCTGTTGACTGACATATCCTGGAGGAGCACCTGAGGCTGTACTGGGAGGCTATTGCAGCAGTAAAGAAGGATTGCCTTTCTGACATGATTCCTGCTAAGAAGAACCATCCTGCCACACTTTTTCATGCTGTAGACAATCTATTACATCTGGATTGCCTGCCTCAAAAGGAACTTATTTCCAGTGAAAGGTGTGAGTGGTTAAATGAGTTCTTTAAGGCCAAGGTTGTGGGCATATGGGACCAGATTTCTTCCACTAGTCAGTTTGTTGTCAGAAGGGATAGAGAGAGGAGTACGAGTGGATCAGTAGATGGTTGGGAGGGTTTCCAGCCATTAGATGAAGAGGTGGTTCTCTGGGTGGTCATGAACTTGCGGTGAACCACATGTGTTCTGGACTTGGCACCCACCCAGCTGCTCAAGGGGGGGGGTGGAGGCAGTTGGTTTCAGTGTTGACAAGTATAGACAACTCTTCTTTGTGGGATGGGTCTTTGCCAGTGTCCCTAAAAAGGGTGGTGGTGAAGCACCTCATTATAAAGGCATCTTTAGATCCTGACATACCTGCCAAATTTTCATCCTGTCTCCAACCTTTCTTTATTGTCTAAGGTTATAGGGAAGGTGGTTGAGACCCAGCTGGTGAGTCAAGAGAAGAATTACCTCTTCAAACCATTTCAATCTGGGTTCCATAGCAAGCACAGCACAGAAACAACCATGATCAGAGAATGCAGTGATCTCTTCCTGGTGAGAGATCACAAGGAGATATCTATTGTGATCTTGTTAGATCTTTCTTCAGCATTTGACACTGTAGACCATGCAGTGTTGTTAGCCAGACTTGGGGAGCACAGTGGATTGTCCAGGACAGTGTTGCTATGTTTCCAGTCCTTCCTCAGTAGTAAAGAGCAGGCAGTAGCGCTAAGTGCTTGCTGTTCATGGCCAGCAGCTGTGGACTGCAGTGTTCCCCAATGCTTTCACAAAGATACAAATAGAATTCCATAAAGCTGAATCTTTAAAAGAAATTGACAGTTTACAAGAACAGTTATCAAAATATAAAAATTCAGCACTGATTAAAGAACTTGATGCTAAACTAATAGAGAAAGCAAAGAAAATGGGAATCGGAATTAATTGGAAGGAAAAAGAAGAAGCTTATACTTGATGAAAGGGACTATACAAACAATAACATCAATAAATGGAAGAATTCTACATGCTCACGGTTCAGAGGCAGATGAAGGTTAAGGGACAGAACTAAGAACTGTGCTGATTCTGCCACAACATCTCCAGCCTCATCATGTAGTGTACGTTTTTCAAGCCAAGATTCCTATGAGGAAGATCAAAGTGGTCCCTCACAATCTAATTAAAAAAAAAGGAAAAAAAGACATGAAGAGGGAGATAGAAAGCATCACAACAGTTAACAGAATGCAGAGAACAAGACTTGACTCAGGACACTCAATCGTTAACTGTAATTAATTTATCCAAAGAAACACTTTCTGAATCATAATTGAAAGTGCTAAGTTATGGTTTATCATTTGCCCCAGTACATGTCACAAATGAGTTTGAGATTTATTGTGATCTGTATAAACTTTTCCGTAAATTGAACTTGAAAAAACAATTCTCAAAGAGGGTAAATGATACTGAATGTGACGAGAGGGAGACAGGAAGTGAAGATAGTGATTCCAATCAATTCTACAACATGTTAGATGCCATATCTGATACTGAAATAGCAGAATTGCTATCCGCTGTAAACAATACAAGTGAAGTCCTTAAAGAGAATGGGAGGGGGGAGGGGGAGCGGATTTATTAAATGATGGTTCCTGCTCAGCAATCAAACCCACCTTAATGAAAAAATCAGTTTTTATCCCACCACATCTGGGGAGTGAAACCATTAAGGAATTTCAAGATGTACTATTAAGAGATGTAACAATAGTGATTAAGAAATCCAAAGAAAGACAGCACCGGGACAACTTCACAGTGTCAAAATGCATTGCTTTAAAAGAAATACAAGAGATGTCCAACAACCTTATTAAACCATTGGACAAGGAGGAGAATATTGTAATTATGGACAAGGGGTGGTATTACCAAGAAGCAATCAGGCAGTTGTCTGATACTGAAATCTATAAACCATAATCATGGAATCTGACCCCATTCTACAAGGAGAAGTTAGAATCATTTCTGTCCTTGTCATTGGAGGAGGGGTGGATTTTTGATACAGAATTTGAAATCCTCAATTCTGAATTTCCAATGACACTGGTATTTTACCATGTTCTAACGATCCACAAACATGAAAAAAAACCAAAAAACAGATGCCCGATTATTTCGGGAAATGGTTCCGTTATGGAACCTTGGACATCTTACATAGACGGTTATTTACAACAAGAGGTAGTGAGACCGAGGTCTCATATAAAAGATACTATAGCAGTGCTACAGTGTTTTCAAAACTGTTTATGGCATGATTCTTTTATTTGGTTAGTTACTGATGTAACATCATTGTACATCATCACTAAACATCAAAAAGGCATTGAAGCTTTCAAAACCCTCCTAGAATATTCCTCATTAAAATATCCAGTTTCTTTCATTTGTCTAGCTTTGGATCTAATTTTAAAAAGTAACTACTTCCTGTTTGATGGCAAGTACTACCTCTAAAGCACGGTGATGGGCTTATTGATGACCCCCTCCTACGCCAAACTATTTATGGGTTGGTGGGAGGAGGGGTTGATCTATGACCCCAATCATAACCCCTTTAGTTACACAATCAAAAAATATATATATTTCATAGATGACATATTAATAATATGGGATGGTACAGAACAGGAATTGACAAACTTTTTGGATTACATCAATATGAATTATCTGGGTCTTCGTTTTGCAGCAAAATATGATTAAACCAAAATAGATTTCTTGGATATCACTTTAATGGGGGTACCAGACAGTGTTGTAAACACCAAGGGGTATTGGAAAAAGACTGCGGGAAATAGTATTTTACATGCCCGCAGTGCACTTCCTAAGCACACTATTGAAGGTCTCCCCTATGGACAGTTGATCAGGTTAAAACAGAATAGTTCCAAAAATTAAGATTTCATTGCATCAAAGGATGAATTATTCCACAGATTATGGAATAGGGAATATTCAGAAAGAATTATCCAACAAGCATTTCAGAAAGTAAACCAGATAGACAAGGAAGAATTGTTGCATTCTAGGGCACCGGGAGTAGAATGAATGACCTTTGTGTCAACCTATGGCCCCATTTCTATGGACTTAGGTTCTATTATACATTAGAATCTTTTAGGAATGGATAGAAATTTAAAAAAAATCCAACAAAAAGGACTTCTGATCACCTTCTGTAGAGGGGTAAAAACCTGAAAAATGTTTTTGTGCATAGTGAATATAGGACCAGCGATAAACAAGGTAACTGGTTGAGCAGCAAACTGAATGGCTTCTACCCCTGTAAGAACTGCATAATGTGTAAATATGCAGTTCAGGCAAAGAGTTTCAAGAATCCAGGTATGGGAACAAAGGAGGTGTTTATTAACCACTTCATAACCTGCACTACCAGTTACGTAGTATATGCTCTATGGTGTTCTTGTGGCTGCATATATGTTGGACAAATGACAAGAAAATTGAAGAAGCAAATACAGGAACACTTCAGAGTAATACGCAGACAGAATCTATCTCATCCTATTGGTAGACATTTGAGTGAGATCTGGATAGTGAAGGATCATGAAATACACTACATGGGAATTGACCATGTTCTGTTTAAACCACAAGAGGGGGATAGGTCACACGTCTTGGAGCAAAGGGAATCTATGTGGATTTTTTACTTGAAAACATTAAAGCCAGCAGGCTTTAATGATTATGTGAAATGGCAGCCCCTTTTACATTAAAAAATATTTGGTTTGGTCTAGTAAAAATTTCTGTATAGGAGAGGCTAGTATTTACAATTTGAATTAGTCTGTTTTTGTGTGTGACGTGTAAACTGTGGACTTGTGAATGAAGAAACCAGTAGACATGTATGTAAAGTATTACAAGATAAAATTACAATCATTGGTGTCATGACACTGTTTTGAAGAAAAGGTGTAACTATCAACTCTCGTTCTGATAGTTAATTTTAAAGTTTTCCCCTTTCCTATTCCCCTTGCCCCCATTTCTTCCCATTATGCTATATGTAAGTTACAATTTCACACTAGCACTGAGCACTTAATTGTGGTTATACGTGGAACATTTCATGTCTGACAGCCAACTTGAATGAGTGCAAATGGAGAATTCTCCTAAAATTTAAAGGAAATTGAAACTATTTCGGTTTTTGGGAGCTGTCACTCATGAAAAGTTGTTACACACTGACTAGCACTAAGAGTATTAACTAGCTCAATGGCAGTTTTATGGTGATCACTAATTATGGAATTAATGGGTTAGTAATGTGTAACACCTGCTTAGTATAATATATAAGCACAAAGGGAAAACCATTTGGCCACATCCCTGATGAAGAGGTATAGCACCTCGAAGCGCTGGGCTGTTATTGATATGTGAACCTTGATTTGTTTCATTAATTTGTCAACCTGTATTTATTGCACTGAATATAATGTAAAAATCAAAAAACTTTTGCCATCGAAGCCTGGAGTGCTGGTCTTCCTATTCTTATTGTGAATGCATATTTTCCAGTACCTGATTAGTACGTGAGCACAGCCTCTACTGTTTCCTGTTCCCCCAGTGCTTTCACCTGTTTGTTCTCAGTGTATATGCTGCCATTGGAAGAGATCATTAGGCAATACAATGTAGAGTTTCACTGCTGTGCAGATGGCATCCAGCTGTATGTGTCTTTTGCTCCTAACAGGTTGTCTTCTGTGCTGAGATTAGAGCAATGCTTGAAGGAAATTACTGTCTGGATGGCCTCCAGTTGGCTGGCTTTAAACACAGCCAAGACCAGTTGCTTGTGGTGGGCTCAGAAAAGCAGATATCAGCTGTTCACAGTGTCCTGATGCTTCCCTCCCTACAGGATACATCTTCAAGTAGCAGAAGTGGTTTGCAGTCTGGGAATGGTTCTTATTGGCAGTTGAGTTTTGCTTCCTAGGTGTCTTCTGTGGTCAGGAACTGCTTTTATCATCTGAAGAATGTTGCCAGGTGTAGCTGGTCCAGTGATGTGGAGGGCTGAGGTGCTGGATGCCTCACCTCATCCCATGCCTGGGACCTGGGTTCGGGAACAAGCCTGAGTCATCGGGGGTCAACCGGGGGAGGGCTTCTCTCCAGGGGAGGGACGTGGACTTCCCCATCCACCAGGTGTAGGCTAGGTGGCAGTGCCAAGCCACATGGGAAACCAGGCATTAGGCCAGGTGGGAGGAAGGGGCCATCACCAGAGCCATGGAGCACATGCCTTTCATCATGTATGTCCCACAGGCCTTTCATTGTCTTTGCCCCCATAGGCCTTTCATTGTCTTCTCCCCATGGGCCATTCATCAGTCTAGGGTACAGGGCAGGCTTGTGATCACCTTGGACGTCTAGCTGGACACACACATTCTGCTGGAAATTAAGCTCACTTGGGCTTTTAACAGTCTCTCACCCAACCCAAATAACTTTTTCTTCTTGACTGGGAAACAGTCCAAACAGTTCAACTCAGGTTACAGGTTTTAAGATGGGAGAACAGCAGTTCAAACAGCAGCTTAAATAAATCCCACTGGGAGAAACAGTTTAGCAGTCCAATACTTCCTTGCTTTGTAAAGAAGCTATCAGGCACTCGTCCTACAGTCTGTTGAGCTCGGGGGCCTATTTGCACCCAGGCAAGTCTTCTGGCTCATGCAGCCCCCACAGACATTCTCCTTTCTTCCAAAGATTCTCCCGGACTCCTCCCAAACCTAAGGGCACAGCCTCTTTTATGGCAGCCCTAGTCTCCCCCTCTAATTGGTTAGATTTTCCCAGGCTGTGGAGGATGCCCCTTTAACCCTTCCCAGGCACTCCAGTGGCAGGAAAAACTACTGGAGGCTGACATCTTTGTTTACATTATGTATGTGCTAATAACCAACAATTTCAGGACCAGTCAGTTCAAAATAGGTTTTATGGGCATATGATTTATTTCTTTTATAGCCTTCATTCAAAAGTTTTTTTAAAAATCCATCCACTGTTTTGAAATCTGAATCCAATCTCTTCTTTAGGGAAAAGGCTAAATAAATATTCATAAAATGCACTGTTAATACATTTGCTTTGATATCATCACAAAATATTTTTTAAAGTAGTAAACGTGGAATGGACAAAACTCCAAGTTACCTTATGTGTTCTCACACCAGAATGCACATTTACTTTGCTCTAATGTTTCACATGTTCCTTCATTTGTTATAACCAATATATATATATGGAATACATGATGGGCAGAAGTGGGATATGGAAAATATTCTCACTCCTGCAGAGTGAGTTCTGTATTCTCACAAGTGCCGAAGGCATGAGTGAGAATGCACAGCTCATGATGCAGGAGTGAGAATATTTTCCATATTCCACAATCTGCACATCATGTGTGCAGTTTATACCACTGGTGTAACCTCAGGCTGGTATGCCGTTTGTATCTGACAGCTCTACCAGGTGGACTGGGTTCAGGGAGGAATATGTCACTCGGCACATAGGTTAGGTTTGGCTACTCTGCACAGGGACACCCAAGTAACTCTGGAAAAAGGAAGCAATAACTGTAATGCCCAATACCAGAAGTTGGAATTCTAAAGTGTGGCTTTTATTCACATCCAAACAGAATAAACAAAGCATAGATGGACCCCAACGGGGCTACACTCCTGGTAATGCAGATTAAAAGAGACCAGAACACATCCTCATTACTTTAGTCCTCAGGCTCTGAAACACACTGGGCACACAGCCCGAACTTGTACACTGCTCTGGGTTTTCCCTGGCCTGGCCTGGCTCCCTTGCCAGCCACTTGGACACTTTTCATATGTCATGGAAACATTTTCTGGTGGCTCCCTAAACCACCTAAGAGCACCTCTGCTCCATAAGGGAATCTTTCTATCAATCCCATGTCTGGGTACTTTCCTCAGGCACTGGCCAAGTACCTGAGAGAAAGCAACAGGTGTCTCAGAGCAAATCCGTAGAGGTGAATTTGGTTACTACTGATAGGGGGGTCTCCCACCTCTCGCTCCCACAATTCATACCCGGCCATTTCTCTGGACTGTAACACCTCATCCTGTAAAACACTTTGTTGTGTAGATTCCTTTTAAATGTCTTTCACATTCAGTCTACTGTCTTGCTTCCCATTTGTGCTGGACTTGAACATACTTAAAATAAGTGGCATTGTCCATTACTCTAGACCCCCCCCACAGAGTTAAGCAGTCCAATCCCCACATTCTTTCTTTCCATGTGTGCTGGATTTGAACATACTTATAAGTGGCTTTGTCCATTACTCTAGACCCCCCACGGAGTTAAGCAGTCCAATCCCCACATCTTCCAACTGTACTTGGCTGTCTTTTCCTGACCCCACAGTAACAGTCCCCTTAGTTTTATTCTGTTTCAGGTGAAAAACACTTGGCCGTTTTGCAGAGCGAACTCACTCTTTGGTTCCAGGTGTTTCCTCCATAAGGAATCTCTTACACAGCTTCTGGTGCCTCAGCACAAAGTTAAACAGGCAGCTTCTTTCCTTAGCCGGACCCAGGGGGGTTGCCCCTGGAAACAGGCAGATATCTTCCACCCATCCCTGCAGGGATGGGGCCCTGAACCATTGAGAGTGGTCTCCACCACTTCAATTGCAGTTCCTGTGTTCCTCTTCAGGTGGAAACACACATCTAAAACAAAAAGTAGCTCTTTAACAGAGCTTAAAGCTCTGAGAGCCTGCACACACTCTGCTGCACTACAGACTCTCACTCAGACTGCCCACAGACTGACTTCAAATTCCCCAACATTCTACTCTAACCTCCAACTGCAACATTCCAGTGTGGCTTATGCAGCTGTGATAGTTCTAAATGATGTCATCCCTCAGTCTCAGCTGAGACTGAGAACAGAGTGAGACAGTGTGAAATCCATTTAACTGGAGTTTCACAAGCTGCCTTCCCTGCCTACCACTAGGTCTTACTGGGATTCTAGTAACCCTGGGTAACAGGGGGGTTACACTCACCCTGGGCCAGGAAAATGACTGTCCGCAGTCATTATTCACCCGGCTTAGGCCATCTCACCCCATGTGTTGACTACGGGGAGGTAGTGCGACCTTCTCCCCTACCATGTGCTAGCACAGGCAGGCAACACTAAGGGCCTAGAGGCCTTTGGCTGACATATCAGCCTCTACTCTACCCACTAACTATGGGTACCTAGCGGCTCTGGTAGAACTGTCCAGAGCATAGCCCTAATAGTTCAGCACTGCGACCCCTATGGCCATTCAGGACCACAGCCTGTCTATCCCCCCTAGCCCTCTAGGGAAAACCTGTCTGCCTCTAACTCAAAATTCCCAAAACAAAACAAACAGGGGACCTCCCCGACCCTGGACACAATGCAACCACACACCAGGAGCTAATACCATACACTATGCATTACTCCCACATTCCCCCACAACCATACCTGTAGAAGGAAAAGTTACACACAGTAACAACAACAACAGTACTTTAAAATACTACACTCTAAAGTACTACTGAGGAACTCCACTGAGCCCCTCCTCCTCCTCCTCTTCTTGTCTTCTCTTCTATCTTCTTCAGGAATACCTGCAAGAAAAAAGAAAGACAACACATACTCCTAATCTGCATACACAGTCTATCTAAACCCCTACCATCAAAACACTGGAGAATCCAAAAGGTTTTTTTTTAGAAAAGTAGAAAAACAGTATAAACATTAGAAAACAGTAGAAAACAATGACATTATTTACAATACACCATATTTGGGGGATGGAGTGCCTTATAAGTCCCATCTAGTGACCACAGTGCCCGAAGGCAAGTCCATAAAAGAGTCTCTCCTGGGCTGGAGCCCGGTGAAGCACAGTTCTAGCAGGCTAAAGTCCCGAAGGGGAGAGTCTTTGAGGACAGTTCAAACATCTGGAGTCTGCTAGTGCAGGGTGTGTACTGCAATGTCATAAGAATAGAAAAGTCTGGACTTACCAGTCCCTTGTAGAACGAAAATGGCACCAAACCTGGCCCTCAGCCGAAGACTCTCCCTGGCAGCATTCTTCCGATACAGCTGGGAGGACATCTTCTGGGAAACGACAGGAGGGCACATCTGGAAACTGCTGGGTTGATGTCATCTTTGGAGATGGAACCTTGGAACAGGAACAAAAAGGAAAACAGCTGGTCTGAAGTCATCTGATACCCAGGTGATGAATCAGGATACAGCTGGGCTGGTGTCCTCTCTGGATCTGAAGTCATCTGGTGGGCCAGTCGATGGATTCTGGGAAGCCAGTACACTGTAGAACTGATGAATGTGGGGCACCTGAGTCCTGGACATCCAGACTGGTGGAACAACATAGGTACTGCAATGGCTGGAGTGGCAGCACTGGCTACCACTGCTCTGCTTTCCATTTGGTAGGCATGGGCACATTCGCAGGAAGGTCTTTGCATTGTGGCCAATAGCACAACGGGTCAGGCGCTTGAATTATTACCCCATCTGGGTGCTCATAATTCACACTGTGAAAGGTTTCATGTCCCTCTCCATCCACAATTCGGACAGTGTCCATTAGCAGTGTCCTGCCTCTTTTCCACTGGCTGTATTTTTTGTGAAATATTCTGTTTCTGACATGTTTGTTTGCACCAGGATGCACACATTTCATTGCTTCTTCCCAAATCCAGGATTTCTTGCTGTTCTCAGTCTCGTCCCAGACTCTATGAGGAAAGGTAGGAAAGGACATTCCGAAGATTTCATTCACCTTCCTATGAACCAGTCTTTCCTCTTTACTAGCTTTGGTCAACCTGAGACCTCTGGCCTGGCATGGGGGTGGCCAGTCCTGGTTCTGCCAGCTACGCATTCTTAAAGACACAAAAAATGGATCCATGGCTTCTTCTTGCACAGTTAAGGTGGTGGAATCACCACTCTCTTCCATGCATTCCTCTGAGGCAAGACCATGAGGCTGTGTACCAGTTCCTTTTTCATAAGGCCACATAGATTCACCCTCTTCTTCTTCCTCACTGAGAATCTGTGCCCAGGAGTAAGCAGTCGTCTTCACTCCAGAGACTGTCCACTCTTCGCTGGGTGCAGAGGTTGAAACCTCCCATTCAAAGGCCTCCCTCATCTCATCTTCACCTACGAGACTTGGGCTAGGCCCCTCTCTCCACGGGTCTACTGATGCTCTTCCTGATATGTCTCTCTGTGACTCAGACTCTGAAACATCAGCACATTATTTTGTCTGTAAGTCTGCACCCTCTAGCTTTGTGCCACACTCCCCTGAGGGGCCTTCTCCAACAGGCTCCATCTGGTGCTGTGTGCTGCTAACTGCAGATTCTTGAACTTTTTTTTATGTGGGAGCCAAATGAATCTTGGGCACTTTAAACAAACCATATGTCTCTAGGCACCCAGAACAGTGAGGTACCATGAAGATGTCCCTTCCAGCATTTAAGCACATTAAACATACTTGCACTGGATATCCAGAAATCGCCATATGAGAAGGCAGTCATCCACTGTAGTAACATCTCTCAATGTCCCTTAACTTGTTAACTTCTACTGCTATCACAGCCCGGCATGATCCGGGTAGCGGGCTGGTCCTGAAACCACGACTGCAGGGAAAAACAAACAAATGCTCACTGTTATTTCAAGTTCCATTTCACTGAAAACTTTCTTTCTCCTTCAAAATGGCTCCTCTGCTGCTGTGTTTACATTACTACCCCACCCTGTAATGGCGGTGGCAGCACTCCTACGTATCAACATTCTGTAATTGGGTCAAACCATTGTGCATCCGATTTACACACTACTGATAACTTTGCTCAAACTGCACAAACTTGCACTGTTCTTTCTCCTAGCACATTTATATGATTTACCATGGACTTTTCACTTGCTGAAGACATTGCTCTAGCTTACAGTCCCTTAAAGCCTCAGTATTTCAAGCACAGGATTGCCTGTAATTCTTGCTGCATATCGGATACAACTCATAGTCTCTCTCATGGCTTTGAAACTTATACTGGCGCTGAATCTATAATTATGCTCACAGTCGATGGCTTAAAATACTTGCTTTTGCTGGTAAAACTTAACAGTCCTTATTTGCAAAGCGATTACACTGTTGCACACAGATTCAGCTGGCTTTTGGCAAAATCACTTAGTTTGAGCAATGATTTCTGTTAGTACCCACTGTTATCAGTAGCTGTTTGCTGTGATGGAAAACAGCCTGCAGCCAGTATTGGAGGCCTCTGGAAAGAAGCGGGTTGGCAGTCCTGCCGACTGTCCCTCTGAACACCACACTCACAGTCCAGTCGATCGAGATGCGGGTTGAGCCCGAATTTAAACAGAAAAGTCAGTTTTTTACACTTTTACAGCGCTTTCAGTCACTGCGATGCTCCTCCTGTAAGCCAGTTCACACACTCCACTCACTCTCCCTCTCGAATGCTGTGCAGTCGCTCTAGAGCTGGCTTGGGGGCGGGACTGATTGCAGTCTCACCAATCACTCGATGCCATGCAAATGAGCCTTTTTTTCCTCTCATGCTCTTCTCCTCATGGCGATCGTCGAGCAGGCAAATTTAAACTGCAAAACCACACTTTTTTTTTTCAACTGAGTCCATGGCAGGAGCTCATTTCAACCATTTTTCATGGCCATTAAGCACAACAAGTCTCTCAGTTCACAAGAAAGCATTTCCAGCGTCTAGGGCAGAACTTTCCTTTTGTTACCCACAGTTTTCCACACTTTTCTTTGTCACAAACAGTTTTAAAAGCTGGCAAACACTGTAATTTGATGCAGGACAAGGGCATACACTCTCAGGCTTTACTGTTTCTTGGAAAACAGTTGGCATTTTAACAGCAGCACATGGACAACAGCACACAGCAGCACATTAGTTAACGTTGCTTCAGCTTTTTGGGCTACCAACTGCCAGATAACCAAAATGCTAGCCATTGCCCGAGCGACCTTTCTTACATTCCTCCCTAAATTCCAAACCCAAATCCCAGCAGTGCCTCCATTTTTGTAACCCCAGGCTGGTATGCCGTTTGTATCTGACAGTTCTACCAGGTGGGCTGGGTTCAGGGAGGAATATGTCACTCGGCACATAGGCTAGGTTTGGCTACTCTGCACAGGGGCACCCAAGTAACTCCGGACAAAGGAAGCAATAACTGTAATGTCCAATATCAGAAGTTGGGATTCTAAAGTGTGGCTTTCATTCACATCCAAACAGAATAAACAAAGCATAGATGGACCCCCACGGGGCTACACTCCTAGTAATGCAGATTAAAAGAGACAAGAACATATCCTTATTACTTTAGCCCTCAGGCTCTGAAACACACTGGGCACACAGCCAAACTTGTACACTGCTCTGGGTTTTTCCTGGCTCGGCTCCCTTGCCAGCCACTTGGACACCTTTCATATGTCATGGAAACATTTTCTGGTGGCTCCCTAAACCACCTAAGAGCACCTCTGCTCCATAAGGGAATCTTCCTATTAATCCCACGTCTGGGTACTTTCCTCAGGGACTGGCCAAGTACCTGAGAAAAAGCAACAGGTGTCTCAGAGCAAATCCGTAGAGGTGAATTTGGTTACTACTGATGGGGGGGTCTCCCACCTCTCGCTCCCACAATTCATACCCGGCCATTTCTCTGGACTGTAACACCTCATCCTGTAAAACACTTTGCTGTGTAGATTCCTTTTAAATGTCTTTCACATTCAGTCCACTGTCTTGCTTCCCATTTGTGCTGGACTTGAACATACTTAAAATAAGTGGCATTGTCCATTACTCTAGACCCCCCCAAAGAGTTAAGCAGTCCAATCCCCACATTCTTTCTTTCCATGTGTGCTGGATTTGAACATACTTATAAGTGGCTTTGTCCATTACTCTAGACCCCCACAGAGTTAAGCAGTCCAATCCCCACATCTTCCAACTGTACTTGGCTGTCTTTTCCTGACCCCACAGTAACAGTCCCCTTAGTTTCATTCTGTTTCAGGTAAAAAACACTTGGCCCTTTTGCAGAGTGAACTCACCCTTTGGTTGCAGGTGCCCCACAGACATTTCCTCCTCAAGGAATCTCTTACAGAGCTTCTGGTGCCTCAGCACAAAGTTAAACAGGCAGCTTCTTTCCTTAGCCGGACCCAGGGGGGGTTGCCCCAGGAAACAAGCAGATACCTTCCCCCATCCCCTCAGGGATGGGGCCCTGAGCCATTGAGAGCAGTCTCCACCACTTCAACTGCAGTTCCTGTGTTCCTCTTCAGGTGGAAACACACATCTAAAACAAAAGTAGCTCTTTAACAGAGCTTAAAGCTCTGAGAGCCTGCACACACACTCTGCTGCACTACAGACTCTCACTCAGACTGCCCACAGACTGACTTCAAATTCCCCAATGTTCTACTCTAACCTCTTACTGCAACATTCCAGTGTGGCTTATGCAGCTGCGACAGTTCTAAATGATGTCATTCCTCAGTCTCAGCTGAAACTGAGAACAGAGTGAGACAGTGTAAAATCCATTTAACTGGAGTTTCACAAGCTGCCTTCCCTGCCTACCACTAGGTCTTACTGGGATTCCAGTAACCCTGGGTAACAGGGGTGTTACACTGGGGTGAAAGCTTTAGGAATATTTTTTGTGTTTCTGTGTGTTTCCTGCTCATTATGTGTGTGTGTGCATGTGTGTGTGTGTGTGTGTGTGTTCTGAATGGACTGGGAGTGAGAAACACAGGGAATGTGTTTTGCAAATCTCACTGAGTGATTCAGAGGCTCACTGAGAAAGACAAACTGCTGCAGGTAGCACTGAGAAAGACAAACTGCTTTGTAAAAGTTTCCTTTAGAATTCAGGTTGTTTTGAGGCTGAGATCAGCACGGTAATAGGCTAGGAGTGTTAGAAACTCAGTGGGACACAGGTGAGAGTGTTTTTCAAAGGCAACTGAGTGAATCAGAGGCTCACTGAGAAAGACAAACTGCTGCAGGTAGCACTGAGAGAGAGAGAGAGAGAGATACTGCTTTGTAAAAGAATTTCATTTAGAATTCATGTTGTTTTTGAAGCTGCAATCAGCATAGTAATGGGCTAGGAGTGTTAGAAACTCAGTGGAACACAGGTGAGAGTCTTTTGCGAAGCTAATTGAGTAAGTTACAGCTTTAGTGAGAAAGAGAAACTGTTTTCTGAAGCAGTTTCCTTTAGAATGCAATCTGCAGTGCAGATAATCTCACTCCAGTGACATCAGCAGAGTGAGAATAAATGTGATATCATCACTCTGGTGATGTCATCAGGATTTATCCTCACTCCAGAGAAAAAAACACAGGTTATCCTACTGAGAAAGCTCTCACCCCAGTGAGATATATATATATACATATATATATATATATATATATATATACACACACACATATATATATATATGCAGGAATTATTACTAGAGGATCTCATTCTTAACATCTTTTACATCAAAAAACTTCCAAAATCTACAGTGTTCTGATTATATTCATTTCTGATGTATCAACACCAGCAATAAATGTATTTATTTATTGAATTGTTTCACCAGGAAAGATACACTAAGCAACTCAATGCTCATCTCACAGTATGTCCTGGGGGAAATGGGGAATTCATAGCTACATGTGTTTACAGAGGGTGGATACATACATACAATTCAAAACAGGTTCAAGACATTAGATACATAGTGGGCAATTTCAACAGTTTCATTACATTACTGGCTGTTCATAGGAGATGCATACATACATATATACATACATACAGAAGCAGTACAGGGTCAAAAGCACAGGATTCAAGGTAGACAAAGCATACAGTTACAGTACAGGCAGTACACAGGTGATGCATAAGCTGCAGGACTGCACACATAGGAGCAAAGACACCTTTTAAGAGCTAGGCTATACAGGGCAGTATAAGTGCAGGTGGGGTGGGGGGATAGAGAAGAAGAGAGCGAAGGAGAGAGAAAGAGTGAGAGAGAGAGAGAGGCATGCGAGTAAGGAGAGGGTCAGGAGCAGGTACAGCTAGGTGTAAGGTGATTGCGTAGTGCAGAGGTGAGAGAGTATAGGAGGGAGGAGGAGTGGGGGATTTGAGGAGGCAGTGCATTCCACATTTTAGGCAGGTGGTAGGAGAAGCCTTTTTGGCCAGAGGATGTAGCTCTGCTGGGGACTGAGAGGGTATGTGAGACAGCCTGGGATCTCAGGGAATAAGTAAAGTGGATAGGGGTGCCAAGAGAGGAGGAGATATATGATGGGAGAGATCCAAGCCAGAATTTAGAGATGAACTTAGCACCATGCAGCGCATGCTGGGAGTGGAGGGGAAGGAAGTTGAGGGAGTGATAGAGATCACAATGGTGGGTGTGAGGAGGGGGTAAATGAAATACACTACATTAAATTCTCAAACTTTAATGTTTTTATGCACCACCTTTCATCTATTTTATTTTCAGGTTGTAACAAACAAATAAACATTCTTTGAGTTACTATGCATTTTTCTTAACACAAATTTCGCCATCTCTTCTAAAAAGCTACTTTTACCTGGTGTTTTCAAACTGGGTGTCCCCAAATTGCCATTATTGTTTGAGAGGGACTTCCCTTCTTCTACCTTTGAAGTGAAATGCACTCTGGGCAGGTTTGGTGAAGCCAACAACCATGTGATGTTGCTGCCTCCAGTGTCTCAAAGAGACACCCTTTCCTTCCCATTCCAAAACATTGGAAACTCTCAAGTGCCCATCAGTTGTGCTGCTGAGAGTCAATGCTGATTTCTGCTTATAAGTAGTAAATGGCAAGATTTACTGATAGGAATCTGGAAATATGTTAATTTGTTTACCCAGTAAGCAGAGCTATATCAAGGTCAGAACTTTAATATGAGTGAGATGAGGGAATTAAAAAGGAGTAACATGTTTAATTGTACCATTGAAACACATTGTAGATCTCTTAATTTTAGGACTGAGATGAAATATAAAGCATGCACCCGAATTGCACTGTTAATTTTTTTTATATTTAAGAGTAAGACTTGGTTCTAAGTGGGGATTCTAAATGGGGGTTGGCGACAAAGCAACCAAAATAGGCCTGTTCACACCTTAAAGGTCAGCCTGGCCAGGGTCCCCCTGAAGCTATCAGCTGCGCTTAACACCTAATCAGGGAGGAGAGAGTCAGGTCACAGTTCAACCCTGCCTTGCTCAGATTATACAGTGGCTGAGTCCTTTACAAAAAAAATGTAATTTAGGCAGAAAGAAAAGGATATATAGTAAATATATACCTGTGCCTATGTTTCCTATGCCTTAATCTGGCCCTGGGGCCAGTGGAATACTGGGATGCATTGAGATAGGAATCTCCAGCAGGACGAGGGAGGTGGTGATGCCACTGTATTGCTCACTGGTGAGACTCCACCTGGGGTATTGTGACCAGTTCTGGAGGTCACACCTAGACAGGGTGGAAACAGTCCAGAGGAGGGCAACTAAAATGGTGCAAGGTTTGCACCAGAAGCCCTATGAGGAGAGACTGAGGGATCTCAACATGTACACCCTAGATGAGAGAAGAGTGAGAGGGGGAATGATAGACACCTACAAGTACCTGATAGGGTAAACAGGATGCAGGAGAGGAGTCTTTTTCAAAGGATAAGGTCATCAGAACCAGAGGTCATACGATGAAGCTGAAAGGGGGAGCTTAAAGAGAGATGTAAGGAAGTAATACTTCACTGAAAGAGTGATGGACACCTGGAATAGACTGCCAGTGGAGGTAGTGGAGGTAAAAACAGTAGCGGGCTTGAAGCATGTGTGGGCTACACGTAGGGGAATATTAGTGAATAGGCAGGAAAACATAGAATTTGGCAGCAGATAAGGACCGCTTGGCTCACCAAGTTTGCCCATTTCTCTACCTAGCAGATAAGCTGCAGATCCTAGTTAACCAACAGCCTACTTCCTCCTACCCCCCACTAGAATTTCCTTATGTCTGTCCCATGCATTCTTCAATTCCCCCACTGTTTTGGACTCTATGACCTCCTCAGGAAGGCTGTTCCATGCATCTACAACCCTCTTTGTGAAGAAATACTTCCTCACATTACCTCTGAGCCGTCTCCCCTCTATCTTCAAATTGTATCTCCCTTGTTCTTGCACATCTCTTTTTTTGAAAGATGCTACCCTCTTGGACTTTGTTGATTCCCTTGAGGTATATGAAAGTTTCTATCATGTCCCTCCTCTCCCTCCTTTCCTCAAGGCTATACATCTTAAGCTCCTTTAGTCTTTCTTCATATGTCTTTTAGTGCAGACCCTGCGCCATTTTGGTTGCCCTCCTCTGGACAGCCTCCACCCTTTCTATGTCTTTGCGGAGATGGGGTCTCTGGAACCTTACACAGTACTCCAGGTGTGGTATTACCAACTGTCTGTACAGAGGGCCAACAACTTCCTGTTTTCTACTGGTGATGCCTCTCCCTGTGCATCCCAGTATCCCCCCAGCCCTTCTTACTGCCTTCTCACATTGCTGGCCCACCTTTAGGTCATCTGATATGACTATCCCCAGGTCCCTTTCCATTTTTGTTGTCAGTATCTCACCCCCCATTGTGTACTCTTGCCCTGGGTTTTTGTTTCCCAGGTGCATTACTTTGTACTTCTTTGTGATAAATCTAAGCTGCCATACATTTGACTATTCCTCCAAACTTGTCAAGTCCCTTTTCATCCTTTCCACCCCACCTTTTGTATCAGCCATGTTGCTGGTCTTTGTGTCATCTGCAAAGAGACATACCTTCCCCTCCAGTCCCTCCGCAATGTCACTTATAAGGACATTAAAAGTATGGTTGCCAGAGACCAGTTAGGATCTGTGGAGACAGACTAGGCAGGGACCATTTGGGCTGTATGCCGAAGGGATAGCGACACTCCCACAGCAAAACCCCTACGGCGACGGACATTGTGGCAATGGGGATTCCACGATAATGGACTGTGCAGCGACGGGGGTAGGCACCTAACTTTACTGTCTGTGTGATGTGGAGTTAGTAATATAAAGTAGGAGGGGTGCAGGGGGCACAGCCTCCACACATTGCTGTTGCTATGTTGCCAGTCGGTTTCGAGATGCTTTGGTGAAGGGGATGTCGGCATGCTCGTGGCACTGTGGGGGATGTTGCTGTGGGGGATGTCACTGTGGCATAGTAGACCCCATTCTGGTAGACAGGGCGGGCCAAATGGTTGTTTTCTGTCGACAACCTCTATGTTTATTTTAATTTAGTTGTTGTTGACTGGGAAAGGAGGACTAGGCAATTCTGCCTATTTTAAGCCTTGTCCCCGGGGGTGGGGGTTGCAGATGGAAATCAACTAAAACTCAACCAGATTAAGCTGTTGGTGGTATTGTTAGTGAATGGGGGAATTTGGCCAGGGTGGAGCTAGATTCCACAAACTTCCAGTCTTCCAGCCTCAGAGGTGAGGGTTCCATGTAATAATAGCACCGATAAAATAGCGACTGTCATTTACGTGAGTATTAAATAGTGACATTCAAAATAGCGACTACCTGTATAGCGACTACCTGTATAGCGACTATGTAATAATCATGAAGCTAGTAATCTTCTCCTCCAGAATCCCAGAGTTTTGAAAGAAATCCTACAATTGATTGCAGACACACTTAAGCTAGAATAAATGTGATCTAAACCAAGCTATGCATGCATTCTAAAAAAGAATGTGGTGTGTGGAGTGTAATCTTCTCTGCCAGAATCCCAGAATGCAGTAGAGTTACCAGCTGATGGCTGATTGTATTCTGATAAGTACATGGCTGGTTAGGTGCAGCTCGCTACAGCACAGAATGGAGATCGGGCTGATTCTCAGCCAGAAGCCCCTTGCACTCTGAGGCATCGTACAGGACAAAGAAAACATAGGAAAAGTTTGCTGGCATTGCGCTGACTCCCACAAGTTCAATTGCCTGGCTTGATTGCACACCATGGAAAATAAGGTAATCGGGCAGTTAGGGGAATACAATCATGTAGCTGATGCAGGGGACATTGGTGTGAGGAAGGTAATGGTCAGTGTTAGGGAGAGAGCCTGTGGTACTGTTGAGAGCACATCTCAAGTTGTGGTACAGTGTACCACTAGTGCACCAGAGGCTGTAGCAGGACGTTTACCTGGGCTGCCATTGATAAAAAGAACAGTTCAAAGACTCAGACAGGTGGAGCGAGGATGCCCTGCTACTCCTACCTCTGTAATTGATCTTGAAATACCATCTGAATTCACTCTAACAATCTCTGGTGAACCTTTCCTGTTGTATGACAGTGGGAAGGAGCAAGACAGATTCCTTATCTTTGCAACCAATCAAAATATGTGTTTCCTGACTGAGTGTACTGACTGGATGTTGGATGGGACCGTCAAATCTTGCCCATCTGTTTTTGACCAGCTTTATACAATTCATGGGTTGAAATCATGGTCAGTTGTTACTGCATTATATGTTCTGACGTGCTCTAGAAAAGCTACAACCTATTCGAGGGTTTTCAATGAAATAAAATCTCTCTTTCCCCTGGGCTAAAACCTTCTACTGTTATAATGAAAAAGCAGCATGGAAGGCTTTTGCTGTATGTTTCCCAGAGACTGAAGAAAGAGGATGTTTTTTTTTCATTTTGCTCAATCAGTTTGGAGAAATATACAAAAACACAACATAGTGCACAAAAGGTATTGCGAAGACCCAGTCTTCACATTACATATGAGGATGTTATTGGCCCTTGCTTTTGTACCTGCAAACGATGTTCCCATGGCGTTTGATGAACTGACTGACTGGGAATTCTTTCAAGTTAATGAAGACCTGTTGTTACCAGTCATTGATTACTTTGAGGCAACATGGATAGGCAGACCAAAGGGGAGATCTGGTAGATGCAGAGCTACTTTCCATCCAAATCAATGGAACTGTAATGATGCCACAGCCAAAGGTTTAGCACGAACAAACAATGCCGTTGAAGGGTGGCATCATGGCTTTAATAGCCGTTTGGGAGCCTGTCATCCAAGTGTATGGAGACTGATACAGTGCCTACAAGAAGAACAGAGCATGACTGAATTGAAGTTGGAGAAGCTGGTGTCTGGTGCACTTTCCTGTGGCAGTAAGCGCAAATACAAGGATGCAAATGAAAGGGTGTGAAGCATAGTGGCACAGTATGATTTGAGAAGCCACTACGAGTTCTTGCGAGGACTCATATATAATTTCCAGTTCCAGGTGTGAGGTGCAGACAGAGCGCTGTGAATTGTTCACAATGAAGATGTCTTTTTTGCCTACATTACACCTGACATGATTTGGCTAATTGATTTTCTTTTAATTATTGAAATAAACATTTTCCTTTTAATTTGGCTCATTTGGTTACAATTTGACTCATTCGGTTACAATTGGCTTTTATTTTCTGATCTTATAGTCGCTATTTTGACATGCCATATCACCCGGCACTTCAATTCAGTCCCATCAAACATTCATGATTGGTTGCAATTGTAAGGATTCGCTGACTTGCACGGAGCTATAGAGTCGCTATATTGTCTGCCATGTCACCTGGCACTTCCATTCAGTCTCATCAAACATCCAGTCCGAAACACACATTTTGATTGGTTGCAAAGGTAAGAATTCGCTGACTTGCATGGTGCTAGATAGTCACTATTTTGTCTGTGTTGCCATTTAAAGAGACTCGCTATTATTTACACACTGATCCCGATATAGTCACTATTTTGTCTTTGTCGCTATTTAAATAGACTCGTTATTACCACAGTAGCTATTCTTTTATTATTATTTTTAACTCGCGATTTTGTAGTCATGATTTTCACGGTATACCAAAGTGGGTGTGCAACCTGCTGAGCCATTGACACTGGTCAAAAAATTCTCCTTCAAGACAGAATTGAATCAGAGACCTAAGGATTACATACATTTTTATTACAGCCCTCCACTCTACCAGCTGAGTCATCAAGCTACCAGTAAGACCTATCCACAGAAAACCCCTGAGATTCAGGGTGGGCTTTGCACAGTACCAGTTTACAGCAGCATCTTTTGGCCTGACTTCAGCTGAACAGGGCTGCTTCAGCTCACCCACGGTTGGCCGGCACCCAGTCAGCCACCGACCAAGACCAGGACACCCGCCTGCAGCTCCTTGGAAGCTGCTTGCCCCTGAACAGGGCTGCTTCAGCTCACACACGGTTGGCTGGCACCCAGCCAGCCACCGACCAAGACCAGGACACCCGCCTGCAGCTCCTTGGAAGGTATGGTACAGCGCAGCCAATCAGAACACGGGTGCTTCCAGCAAACCCACTCTGATTGGCCAGGAGTTTTCCCCTGCTATAGACACCTGGCACTTTGTTAGATTTTCGATAGAACTAAGCACATTTCAACTGTGTTATTAAGAGTTTTTCAACTGTATTAGCTGGATTGTAATTTCTACTACTGTTTTAAAGTGCTTACACCTCTTCTGTCTGACTGCTCTTCCTGCAGCGCCCCCTCCCATCCAAGCACTCTGCCTTGGTGCCGATGAGTCTAACTACCTTTTTTTTGGCTAGTTTTTCATTAGCAGGTTATACAGACCTGCCACTAGATGGATTCTTGGTCTTCTACATAAATCACTGTATTCATTCGTGGGCAATATGGCCTGCACTATCATTCTACTTCTTTCCCGGTGCTGCTACAAGGGGACTTGAGTCTGAAGGGTGAATGGCCACTAACTAAACTGCTCCTGCTCTCCTTGTTCCCCTTTCTGCTGTATTTTCTCATCTAGGTTTTAAGTGAGTACCTAGGTGGGCAAATTTCTTGTCTAGAAAATATTGCACTAATACAAATCATGAGACCACTCAATCTGGGACCATGGCTCTCCTTATTGTGTTTTTATTGCTCCTAAGGTGCAGAGTTTTCAGCAATACAGTGCAATTCAAAGTACCTCAATGCAATTCAGTTCTCCAATGTACCTTATCAATACCTAATGTTATAACAGTCTACCGAGCAGACACTATGTCATACTCCTCTCCCCTTTAGCCTATTCCCCCCGGTTAGCCTACACCCCCTTGCTACTGTCCTCACCTATGTCTACCCAAGCACTTACATTGATCACGATCAACTGTCATATAGTGGTGCCGCCTATGCAAGCAGTTAACGATATGGGTTGCCAAGAAATAAAAAGCAGTATCCATTCTTAAAAGCTCCTTAAAGAAAGTTATACTTCTGCTTCTTCTCTGCTCAGGAAATGTGGAGCTCAACCCTGGCCCCCTACAACTACTCAGCCTATCGATTTTGCTGAGGGCGCGGGTCTCAAAATGATGATGGTCAACATTTTAAGCCTGCCTAAAAAAGTTGTACAGCTGCAAGCCTAGGCTGCACACGTTAACCCAGACCTTATCATAATTACTGAGTCATGGTTAAAAAAGACGAACACTGATCAACAAATATCACTACAGGGCTACAATTTATTTAGAGCAGATAGAGAGTCTAGAGGCGGGGGTGTGGTTATCTACGCCAAATCTAAGTACTTGGTCACCAATATTAGTTGCAAATCTCTAGACAAGGAATTTGAGTTAGTTTCGCTGAGCCTTCATCTCCCATCCTCGGAATGTATCACTATCCTAGGTGGCTATAGACCCCCCCCCCGTCTGGTGGTGATGAAGTCCTTAATCTTTTGAAATCCATGTTCGTAGATGCAAAAACTAAAACAATATTTCTAGGAGATCTAAATATGGACTGGCTGTCACCTAAATCACACAGCCTCAAATCTCTTTGTGACGAGCTAGGTCTTGGGCAATTAGTCAGTGAACCTACTAGGAACAACACTCTAAATACTGCCAACAGTTCCATTCTAGATGTGGTACTAACCACCCATCCACACAAAATATCTAATTTGGCAGTGTTTCACAATGACATGAGCGATCATGGAATTGTTGCTTGCATAAGATCTCAAATTAAGGCCCGGCTGCAACCCATCTTTATAACAAAAAAGATCCTTTCGCAAATTCAGTGCAGTAAACTTCCTATCTGACCTGAGCATGATCAGATGGCAAGATCTTTACCTAGCAGAAGATGTCAACAAGGCTGCTTGCATCCTTAATGACAAACTCACTACAATAATAAATAAGCATGCCCCTTTCATCAAAGTAAGGGTACAGAATAATTCCAACCCCTGGTTCACCTCGGATGTCAAGGCAGCCCTTATAGCTTGAGATAAGCTCTGGGCTAAAGCTAGACATTCCAAAGAATCTTCGGATTGGCAGGCCTTTAGAACAGCCAGGAATAACTGTGTGAAAAAACTTTGCTCTGCTAAAACTAACTATTATATTTCTACTCTCGAACAAGCTAAAATATGGAAGACTATCAAAGCTATAGAAGCTAAAGACTATCAAAGCTATAGAAGGACGGCCCATGGCACCCTCTGTCCAAACAAAGATAGTTGCAAGTGGCAAGATTGTGGAAAACAAGTCCCTAATCCTGGAGGAACTTAACTCCCACTTTGCCACAGCTGGATTAGCTTTTGACTGGTCACCTTATGCTGGTGCTGCGGTGAGCCAGCATACCCCTCCCGCCACATCTAGTCCTGCACCCAGCCCCTTCCAACTGCAGAGATAACTTATAAAGAAGTAGAGATTCTCTTCTTAACTTAGACACCAAAAAGCGCGGGGCGATGGCTTGCAACCCCTTTTTCCTAGGTCAGGCTACACCCATCTCTGCCCCAATTCTCCACATCTTAATCTTTCCATTACATCTGCTACTGTGCCGTCCTGCTGGAAATCAGCACATATCCTCCCTCTATTTAAATCTGGTGACCCATGCGTGCAAACAACTACAGGCCTATCTCCATATTGCCTATCTTTTCTAAAGTTCTCGAAAAACTGATCCATATTCAGTTAAAATCTCACTTGAAACCTTCTCTCTCATTAACCCAGCTCAATCTGGCTTCTGGGCTAATCATAGCTTCAATCTGCACTAGCAAAAGTAACCAATGATTGGATATCTGCTATAGATGCTAAGAAGGTAACTGGTGCAGTCTTTTTGAACCTCAGCAAAGCTTTTGATACTGTTGATCACAAACTATTAGTCAATTGCCTTGCAAAGTTGGGTACAGCATACCATACCACCCAGTGGTTCTCTAGCTACCAACCTGGAAGATTCCAAAAAGTAAAGGCGGAAGACTTTTTTTCTGTTGCCTTGCCAGTTGCAAGAGGAGTCCCCCAAGGATCTATCTTCGGCCCTGTCTTGTTTTCTCTGTACATTAATGACTTAGATGCTAACATATCTACGTCCAATCTGCACTTTTTTGCAGATGATACTGTGTTGTATACTTCTGGCTCATCGTTATCTGAAGTCAAGGGAGTGCTTCAAGCGGACTTCACACAACTTGAGCATAATCTAATAAAGGCAAAGCTTCTGCTCAATGTTAAGAAGACTAAAGTGATGATATTCTCCCTCAGTGCTGTCTCAGGCCCCCCCCAATACCCTTGCCCAAGACTTCATTGTCACCACGCTAAACGAGCCTCTGGAAGTTGTAACCAAATTTAAATATCTAGGTATCTGGATCGACAATAAATTATCTTTCAGTGACAATGTCGAAGATGTCTCTAGAAGGTTAAAAGCAAGGTTAGGTTTCTTCTACAGAAATAGGCCCCTTTTCCCCCTTGAAACTCGAAACAAGCTTGTACAGGCCACTTTTCTCCCCCTACTCGACTATGGCGATGTAATCTATTCCTCCACCACTCTTGCAAATCTAAGTAAACTGGACATCCTTTATCACCCTGCGTTACGGTTCATTACCAACTCCCCTTACCGTTTGCACCACTGTGACTTATATGCAGCTGTTGGTTGGACATCCCTTACTACTAGATGCCTGCTCCATGCTGGGCTATGGACTCTTAAACTGCTCCTGCAGAAATTGTAAGCTATCTCTCTTCCTTATTAGTATCTCACATAGTGCATACTCGTTAAGAAAATCTGACTTTATTATGCTTAGGCATACCAAGGACAGCGGACTTCCTTTGGTAAACGTGCTATTGCATATGCCCTTCCCTCCATCTGGAACCAATTACAAACCGTACTGAAACTAACTAGCACAGTTTCAATAAACTTCTACAAATCGCTAGGTTCAGCCAAAATAAAAGACACCTGTAACTGTCATTAAGTCTCTTGCTTCCCCATGTGTGCCATATTTATCCACTGGTAAGGTATAATTGATTTGTCATATTAACTGCTTTCCCTTCCCCTTCTACTCCTGGCTTTATCTTTGCTTACGCTCCACTGCTACTCTATCAAATCACTCCTCCCCCATATCAGTTGTAGACTGTTGTTTGTTCTAGTTGCCAAAATACTGTATATATATGCACACACCAGTCATCATGTTTCATTAATCAGTATGCAACCTGTAAGTCGCTTCCCTGTCTCATATCATTGTTTACCACCTGCAGTCACCCTATGTGGTACCCTTGTATGTATATCCAGCCTGTATCATGTAACGTGCATTTCATGTATATACTGTTATTACCTATCTGTGTTTGTACTTTAAGTGTTTATGTCACAGGACCTCCTTGTGAAAGAGCTTGCTCAATGGAGTTTTCCTGCAATAAACTTGAACTTGAACTTGAAACTTGAACTTGACAAGAGTGTTTGCAAACTGGATTGTGGTGTTTCCTATTTTGATTACTGGCTTATATATAGGACAACACAGGAAGAGGCAGTGCACTAAATTCAAACTGCAAAGAGCACACTTCTCAGACTGGGGTTCCTTCTGAATTTAGAAAAATCCCACCTAGAATCCATCCAAATACTGGAGTTCATAGGTGCAGAATAGAACACAGTGCAAGGTAGGTCATATCTGCCAACTCAGAAGGCAAAAGACTTTATTCAGTATACAAATTATTTCCTGGCAGGCCACAAAAAAGTCTGCTTAGGAATTCTTGCAGTTGCTAGGACACATGACTTCAACTACAGCAGTGGTACCTTGGGCAAGATTGCAAATCAGATGTGTCTAATACCATCTAAGATGGTACTAGCACCAAACAAGTGCACCTCTTGAATAACAGTACGGGTCACTCAGACCTTAGTACAGGTATTGGGTTAGTGGAAAGAGGTAAGCAACCTCAGGCAGTGTATTAATTTCCTTCAACCCTCACCAACAAGAGTCATAACAACAGATGCTTCTATCCCCAGGAATCCCTCACTTATGTTTAACAGCTGCATCAGGTGCACTGATCTGAGTGCCCTCGAGATTTAAGATTGTATGTAGATGATGGGATGCGTACATAGAATTGGAATGCAACTCAAACCCTGCTGAGTGGTCACAGCTCCCCCTAGCAACCAATGTCAGATCTGTTTCTCCACTTGAAAAGAGTAGTTGGCCCGAAGACAGCTCCACACTTCTGGACTTACAGAACAGTTTTGTTTTATTACTATATGTTTTACTGTTTTAAGTGATTTTCAGAGTTGTAGTATTGGGCTTTATAGCCCATCACCTCAAGGCAGCGTAAGTCCTCTGAGGCAGAAACTACTTTTTTTATCTGTCCTTTTAGGAAGGGAAAGGATCATAAATTAGGCTGAGTCTGATGGCCAGCTGATCCCTTCCATGTCCCAGTCCGTCGGCCATGCCCCTGCACTCAGATGTTTTGTGACATCTAAACAGGGAAAGAGCAGGGGAATGCCCCATTGAAGTTTATACGGCTCAGTTTAAAAAAGCTTTTTAAGTTACAAAGCCACCGTTCAACTAATAGACCCTCTGTTAGTTGAGCGGTGGCTTTCACATAAATTAAGTTGCTTTATCATAAAAGTTTTGAAACTGAGCCCATAGGCACTAATGGGGCATGCCCCCTCTCCCTGGTTGGATGTCCTGAAAATGTCTGAATTATGGTAGCATGGCTGGTGGACCAGGAAATGGAAGGAATCAGTTGGCCATTGGGCTCTGTCCACTTACAATCCGCTCCTTCCTATAAAAAGGACTAAAAAAAAATGTGTCCCTGCTCTCAGAGGACTTACGCTGTTTTAAGGTATTGGGCTATAAAGCCCAAAAGCCTCCAACAAAATGTTGGAAGTTCACTTTAAAGATATTATTAATTAGTTTGTGATATTCTCTGCGTTAGGTTGCTTTTGTTCTAATTGCAATATTTTAGCAGTTCCCTCCAGTTCCTGCTTCATTCCGGGAACTGAGAAAAAACACTTGAGAGAAAACACTTGACAGTGCAGCTCCCACCTTCAGGGAACTGAATTTTAAAATGTTATAATTGGTAATAAAACAAATGCTAAAATTGTCTTTTTACTATTCTCTTTACTTGTTGTGGTTTCCTTTTAAAGTAACTGAGCTGCTTTTCTAATTAAATTAACATTTTGATCAAAACAGCTCTCTGAAAATAACAAATATGCTGTTCTGATTTAAAAACTATAGCAGTTCAAAGATCTGGGGAACTGAAAAGACAATTTTTATTTGTGAAGAACCGATATTTTTTGGAGTTTCAGCAATCTGGCATGATACTTTTCACAAAAATTGTACAGGACCAACAGGCTTTAAAAACAGTTCAACTTGTTTTATGCTCCTGGCAAAGGCAGACTGCCACAAACTCTGTTTAAAGAGACTGACCAAGTTTTGGTGGGGGGGGGGGAGCTTCCTCTCTGAGGAAGCTTAGTGTGGCCCAAACCTACCTGTATAGTTTGGGTTTTTCTGGCATCTCCCACAGCATCCTTGACCAGCCACTCCTTCAGAGTGCCAAGGCCTTCCCTGTCACCCTCTGACCCCTGCTGCCATCCACCAGCCCCCATTGCAGCCTTACCTGGGTAGGCTGGCTTATCCTGATGCTGGGAGGGTCCCTCTTTTCCAGAGGGGAAGTGCCTTGTCAACATACTATGCATCTCAGGGGCTGCGAGGTTGGATCTAGGCTGGCTGTGGGGCTTCAGGTGGCAGGAGCCAGGCACTTGTCATTGGGCTGAGTGGGAAGACAGTCTTCCATTTTTCATTGCCCCATCCACCACAGTTCTTGGCCTTGTGTGAGTGCAGGTGACCTGGGGTGGGGATGTATGGGGGGGTGTGTTGAGGCTGCACATCCCCCAAGCACACCGCCAATCAGCCTGCAGGTGCCCAGGCAGAACTCCCCACAAAAGGGAAATGTCCAATGGACACTTATGGGACCTCCTTCCTGCTGGTCTCTGCTCCTGGTACTTGGGCTTGAGACACACACCCAGGTCACCAGTGTGCCGAGCAAACCCCTTCACTTGGCACCACAGAGCCAGCTTTACCTGTATAGGATTGATAATTTTTATCTGCCCCTGGTCCATAGGGAAGGTATTGTATTTTTGCACCAAGAGGCTGCCCGAAACAATTCCTTCCCTTCCAGGTGCTCACCCTGCCCCTGCACTGGCATATGCTCTGACGTATACATTGGGAGGCTCAGGATTATGCACCCAATTACAGTCAAGGGGATGAATTTTTAATGCAGATTTCTATATGTTAATTACCTGCCAGTTTAGAAGCAGAGTACAAAGTTGGTAAATCACTTTAAAATGTCTGGGTCCAGACCATGATTTTAAGAACTGTGTTCTCTGTATCAAGTTTTGCCTTACTAAAAAACAGAGAAGCTCTAATGGCTTCTCATTCTGCCTCTATGTCACCTAAGCACAACAAAAGGCTCTGAGGTGTTCCCAGTAATGGTGGAACACATGCATCAGAAGGTTCAGCCCCTCAAAGTCAGCAGCAGTCCCTATCAAAGGGGACAGATAAAAAGGAAACAACTGCTCAGCCATCTGACAAGCACAGTTGAGCTGGTTCAGAAACCAGGGTGTCCAAAAGGAGGAACCCTGGATCCAGTGATGGCAAACACAGACACAGAAGAGTCTCTGAGCAGACACTGGGAATAGTGTCTGCTAAGAAAAAACAAAGAGAAAAACACGTCTCTGCCACTCCTTCTGAAGGAGGGGAGCAGTTAACTGACCAAAATAAAGTGCCCTCAATAGAGGTCATGACAAGAGCATGCCAATTTTTCCAGCCCTTCCAGGCTATGGGAAATTTCATGAATATGCCTGCCCCCTCTAAGGCACCAGTTCCACACCAGTTGCCTGTGGAGGAGGAAGTCCAATACTGTGATGAGGAGGAAGAGGGTGAACCTCTGGAATAAATGGTTCCCCTGAACAAGAATTTGGTTCTCCTCCCAGGACTACAGAGGACTGTACTCCATTTTATTTCCTTTGTAAGACAGATGGTAAGCACCCTCAGCATCCTCTCACAAGATACAGAGGAGGATGAAGATGAAGCAATTCATGGGCATAATGGATCTGGCCCTCACAAGGAGAGTGCTACTCCCCATCCATAAATCACTCCAAAAGGCAACCTCTAAAATCATGTCAGCACCCACTTCAGCTGCTGACATTGAAAAGAGCATTGAAAAGAAATACCAGATGGACAGCCAGGGGTAGAATACCTGTATGCTCATCCTAATCATAGTAGAGTGATCTAAGCTGTTGCCTATGAAAGGGCCAAGGAACCTTTCTCAGCACAGCCACCAGAAAAGGATACCAGAAAACTGGCTTCAATGGCCAAAAAGTACAGTCCCCCTATTAATTAGGTAGGCAGCGTATAAAGCATACACTGTTCAGTACCAGAAAGCACTGCAGAATGCTATTTTGGCTGTGAGTGACAAAGTTGAAGGTGAAGTGGCACAAGTTGCCTAATCAGCCGTAGGTGCAACAGAGTACCAAAAGTACCAGTTTCACATGGCCGTGGACACACATGGTCCAGCATCCACAGTTCTGACACATGCAGTGTCCCTGAGAAGGTTCTCCTGGCTTAGGGCCACTAACCTCTCCACTGAATTTTCCATTTGAATGTAGCTCACTGTTTGGCGACAAAATAGAGGCTTATGAAAAAAGAAGATAAATATAAAACCACTTATAAGAGTAATGCTGAGAAACAAAAGGCCTCTACCTCTTTATAGGCCTTATGGAAGGGGAAGCAGGGGCAGGGGTTACTACCAAAGATGTTGTGCCTCTTATGAGTACCCACTTCAAAGGGGATACTATGGAGGCAGAGACAGAAGGGCTACCAGGTGTGCAGCTGCAGGCCCAGCCCCTAAGCCACAGCTCAAACAAAACTCCTGTTTTGCTTAGGTCACCAAACCATTGCCAGTGTATGTATGGGGGTGGGAGATTTGGACACTGACTCACTACTTTTGGAAATGATTAAATATTACCACAGACAAGTGTGTTCTGGAAGCAGTGAGTCATCATTTGTCCTTGCAGTTCAAGAAATTTTCAAAAGTGGAAAAACCAACTGTGTTTCCACCACATTCCCCAACAGAGAAAATATTGTTGTAAATAGAGGTGGAAAAATGTTAGCTGCAAAAGCAGTGGAAAAGGTGCCTCCTAGTCAATAGGGAAGAGCATTTTTTCGAGATACCTCCTAACTCAGAAGAAAAATGGGGAGTGGCAGCTAGTTCTGGGAGAACTCGGTGAAGTTCAGACATTTATTAAATGGGGGGGGGATTCTGATTAATTTTGACTACTTATAAATATTTTTAAAAATGTGATAAAATGCATAAAAGGTGCCAAACTCTGTTATCTTTAACATAGAGGCCCAAAAGGAGTAATTAAATGTATTTGTATGAAAAGTAAAATGCTAACACAAACAAATATGTAGCCCCATGCCATAGCCTTTGGGCCAGTGTTTGCTGGGAGAGTGAGATGGCAATAGAGAGGATGGGAGGGAGGGAGAGAGAGAGGGAGAGAGAGAGAGAGAGAGAGAGAGAGAGAGAGAGAGAGAGAGAGAGAGAGAGAGAGAGAGAGAGATGCAAGTCCATATATAGCACCATCCAATAAGTAGCTGACATATTTTTATTAATGCTGCTTATGGAGGAAGGGAATTTACTTATTTATGGATGTTGCAGACCAGGCCAAAGAAATAAATGGCTAATGAATGACCAAATGAGCAGCAGTAAGAGCCCATCCAGCCTATCCATGAGATGCAGCTGCATTGCATGTCCCAGTGTACTGTGGTGTGGTACACTACCTGGTCCAACAGGTGGTAATGTTTTCTGTTACTGCTTCTACTCAGCACAGCAACACCTTTTGAAGCAGAAATGAAACATATCTTCTTACTGATCTCCACCCAGGCAGTCGCATCAGTCAAGTGCAGAGCAGTCAATAAAATAAAATGTTTCCCACTGCTGTGTGCCCCTGACAACACAGTTATAAATACATCCTTCCTACTTCCCAGAAACAGTTGCTGCCCAATGCCATGTATGTTATGAAGAAGTTTATAAAATATATTCACAGTCCAGTTACTGTAACCGAGATATAGTATATGGGTGCTGTCTATTGTGAATGGATTTCAGCAACTGCTGAAATCTTGTTGTGGTACAGTTCAAAGGTCAAAAAAGTTGTTGTACTATCGTTCTGACGTCACATTGATAGTACAACAACTGTTTACCCTTGACCTGCCACCTGATTGGCTCAGACAAGGCTCTAGAAAAAAACAAAAAACATGGCAGTCACGATTTGTGAGCGCCAATTCGGAGCCACCGACTTGTAGAGTCGGGATACGGACGGAGAGCCATACATGGATCCCTTTCTGAAAACACAGTTTCTTTCTTTTTTCTCCCCGATTTTAAAACTAATGATGTGTAGAGGAGAAACGGAGAAGCTGGACGGAGCATAAGCGGGAATGGGCGCGAGCAGAAACACCAGACGGAACGGGAGCAGCGCCTACAACAAGTAACGGAAAAAAAAATAATGCAAAACAAAAAAAACATATACTATACAAAACAGTGGATGGGTGAACATCTACAACTAAGTCTGCATTCCCATCTTGGGCAGTTGATGACATCAACTCCCTCGATGGAAACACAGCCTTGTTGGGGATGTTCACCCATCCACTATTCTATATATAGTATTACATGGCAAGCAGGACGATGGGGAGTTTCAAAAGGGCAAGGGACAGGGCAAAGAGGTGGGGCTGGGTAAATGACACTGAGCAGTTCCAGGAGCTGAATGGGGGGTTGGGGTGTGTGGCAGCTACAATATAAGGGTGCTAGCTGCACAGTCGAGCAGATTTGATGGACCATAAGGCCTGTTTCTGCTGGCAAGTTTTGTATGTTCATATCACACTACAAGCAATGAATGAAATGAATGAATGAATTTAGTAACATTTTTCTCGGTAATCACAGCCAAATATGGTCAGTGGGATGTAAAAAAATGTATTTATCCAAACAAGAGCATTGAGGCTTCAGCTAAGCCATCTGCTGTAAGAAAATTTAAACAGTAACTATAGTATTAATGTCATACTACAGTACAGTCAGGTGGTAAAATAAAATAATGTTTTTTATGCAGTTGCTAAAAGTAGTAGTAGTAGTAGTAGGGAGCAGTACCTACCTTCCAGATCAGATAAATAGTACCACCAAGTAAGTTTGGAACATAAAATGCAGTTGCTTGCTGTATTATATGGACTCGGATCCACTGATGTTATTATTTTTTTGTGCTTCTCATTGTGTTCATTCAGGTAATCTGGGTCTACTCTGGCCTGCGCCGAGTCTGACCTGACTTATGCCATGTGTGCATTGTAGTAAGCAGACCCTATTCACAAAGGATTTTTCACCATAGGCACAATGGGAAACTGTTTCATGGATAGGGCCTATTCACAGTCAGTATGCAAATGTTTCGTTCAGGTACCGTATCATATTTGAAACTAAAGTGAGGAGTGTTGACTTTCAGGATTGTCAAACACTCAGCATTTTCAAGCGACAAACAGAATCTTGCGTCAGTAATAACAGTACCAGCTGAGTTAAACAATTGTTCTGAACAGACACTAGTCGGAGGGCAGTTCATGTACTTCACTGCAATTTGTACTAAAGCAGGCTTCATGTTTTGTTTTGATTTCCAGTATTTCAAAGGATCAGCATTCTAATTAACATTGGGCTCTGCCAGGTACATCTCAACAATGGTCTATGCTGAGGCTGTGTTAGAAGAAATGGGTGAAGATGTCACAATGACATCTTGTGAGTGACTCCAGAGACCTGAAGCTGAACCTGGTGGGACAGTGCTGTTCTTTTTGAATGGTGGTGAAGAAGATACTGCTGCAGTGGCTGAAGAAGAAGCAGAGTGAAAAAAAAAGCTGGAATACCAGAGGAGGGACCACCTGAGGTTGTGCTGTGTTGTGATGAAGACTGAATCTGATACTATAGTCCATTCTATGACTGCATTCATTTCATCAATTATTTCTTGTTTGTTAATCTCAAAAGAAGTGCCAACATCACTCAATAGTTGCTTTGATTTAAATTGCAGGTCCAAGACTGTTGCTTTAATATAGTGCTCTGACTGAAGCATTTTATGCAGTTTTTCATCTTCATCAGCTTTTTTTGTTCATTCGTCTTGTCATATCTTTTTGTATTCTGGTGGGCAACCCGTCAGCACCACTGGCAGCATGTGTGATGGAACTGTCTGTGTTCTCTAAAATTTCCCTAATCAGATTCAATCTAAATGTTAAATTTTTTATTAAGGGTATCACCTGGATCAGAGCTCCTGTGTTTGCACTCACCTCTCTGGTGATTTCCTCTAATGGCTGGAGGAGTAACATTTCAAACTCCAGCATGGCCCACTGTGGGGGAGTAATACAGACGACTGCATCACCAATTTTGTGTTTCAAGAAGTACTGTCTGACTGCTTTCTTTTGTTCTAGCAGCCTTTGGAATATAAGAAAGAATGAATTCTACCTAGCAGAAATGTCTTGTATCCGTCTGTGCAAAGGTAAATTGTGCTCCCCTTGTAATTTTTGAAACAAGTGAAGGGCTTTGCTTGAGTGACTGAAATGAGTGCCGATTCTTTTAGCAGTGCTGACAAGAGCCATAGGGAGAATATGATAACATACTCATGTCCCTGGATCTGTTGATGAACCTTGTTTGTCAAGTGGGAACCCATTGGTTTTGCCACGCTGATGTAGTATTCCAGGAGTGTCACAGAGGTGGCAGTCTGTGGTGCTACACCACAGCTTTTGAAGCTCCTGTGGCCACCTGACCTGTTCCTCAACCTTGTTGCTGGACCTGGGCAGAAGTGGCAACACCTACCATGAGGTCCATGAGTCTGTTGGTTGTCTCCTCAGTAGTGGGAGGCCGCCCAGCATTGGGCTACCTTGGGGATGGGCCAGGAAGGGCTGTGTATGCTAGCACCAACTCAGGTGTGTAGGGTTGGGTTGCTCTTACCTTCACCGCATCTGAATCTGTACCTTCAGGGTCAGGTTTTTTGGACCTTGTTTTGGGCTTGGCTAGAGGAGACATCTTGTGAGGAGCTCTGCCAAAACGCCTGTAACATCAGTCATTTGAACTCATCATTTGTCAACTCAGAAACTCATCTTACCTTCCTAATGCTTCTTGAGTACCTTAGATGGATGGACTGTAGGTTCCTTCGATGGTCACTTCCACTTTTCCAGTGCCTGGTTCCCTTTTGGAGTGTTGGACCCCTGCAGGCATGCTTCCAGCCATTCCGGCCCTTTCTTTTCATACATTGCCCCCAACTGCCCCTCTGGAGCTGCAGTCACTGCTGCCTTCACAGAGTTTTTTTTTTTTTTTACTTTATTTATTCCCTGGTCAGCCAGCTCCCATCCACTAGTCCCACCAGCCCCATCACTCCGGCAGCCACTGGGACTCACCTGTCCTTTCTCCTTCCTGCTCCAAGGTGACCCTGTGGGGGACCAGTGTCCTCTTGCTGGTCAACTGCCATTTCTATCCTTTTCTCACCCCAAGTGTGGTGCAGGAGCTTGCAGTGATGCCAATGGCTAAGCTGAGCATGCTTCCACATGCTGCACACCGGGTATCTACTCTGCATCCACCCCCCCTCTGTCTGTGGGTCCAGTGTTCCAACCCTTAGCTGCCGCTAGGGGCCAGGCAAGCAGTGGACTCTATTCCCACCCCTCCCTGGGAGAGGAGAACTGTCCTCCAGATGCTCGATCCTCTCCCTCCCTGGCCAACCCACAGTGACCAGCTCGCTCTGCGAACATGGTTTATTGGTGTGGCAGGCAGTAAGGCACCAATGCCCCAGCCCTCCATGACACTGGGCCAGCAAGCTTTCACAGAGGTGATCTTGCTCTTCTTGCTAGGCATTGTACAGGAGCTGAAAAGACAAAACTTAGTTAAGCAGTCTGCTGACCTGCTATAAATGTGCTGTAGTCCTTCAGCAATCTGGAAATCTGAAGAAGAAGGCAGAAGTGGGTGGGGGTGGGGAGCTGCTAACCTCAGCTTTTTTTTAACCCCTCATTCTCCCCCCCTCCAGATGACTTCTGCCCTGTTGGTACCCCAGTGGTTCCTTCCCTGGGGGTGGTGCCAGGGGTCAAGCCATTACCCCCATGGGCCCATGGACAGAACACTACCTGCCTGTCTAAGGTCAGGTTACTGAGGAGGGAACGCAGACAAGGGGATGTCTGTTTCAATGCTTTGGCAGACTTTGTATAAGGTACAGTAAAGTAATACATATGAACACACAGATCATGAAGCAGTACAGTTATTCAGCCAGTATACAGTACAATATTAGATGCTATATAGTGCTGCATAGAAACATAGATTTTTGACAGCAGATAAGGACTGCCTGTCCCACCTAGTCTAACATAGAAACATAGACTTTGATGGCAGATAAGGACTGCTTGGTCCACCCAGTCTGCCCATTTCCCTACCTATTGAATAAGCTGCAGATCCTAGTTAACCAACAGCCTACTTCCTCCTACCCACCACTATAATTGCCTTATGTCTGTCCCATGCATTCTTGAATTCCCTCACTGTTTTTGACCCCACGACCTCAGAAGGAGGCCGTTCCATCATAATCCACCACCATTTCTGTGAAAAATACTTCTCTACGTTGCCCCTGAGCTGTCTCTCCCTCTATCTTCAAATTGTGCCCCCTTGTTCTTGCACATCTCTTTTCCTGAAAGATGTTACCCTCTTTGACTTTGTTGATTCCCTTGAGGTACTTGAAAGTTTCTATCATGTACCCCCTCCCTCCTTTCCTCAAGGGTATACATAGTAAGCTTCTTTAGTCTCTCTTCGTATGGTTTTTGGTGCAGATCCTGCACCATTTTAATTGCCCTCCTCTGGACTGCCTCCATTCTGACCATGTCCTTGTGGAGATGGGGTCTGCAGAACTGCATGCAGTAATCCAGATGGGGGTCTCACCAACTGTCTGTACAGAGGGATGACAACCTCCTGTTTTCTACTGGTGATGCCTCTCCCTATACATCCCAGTACCCCACAGCCCTCCTTACTGCCATCTCACATTATCTGCCTACCTTTAGGTAATCTGATATGACTACTCCCAAGTCCCTTTCCATTTTTGTTGTTGTTAGTAACCCCCTCCCTCATTGTGTACTCTTCCCTGGGTTCTTGTTTCCCAGGTGCATTACTTCGCACTTCTTTGCATTAAATCTAAGCTGCCATACTTTTGACCATTCCTCCAACCTTGCCAAGTCCCTTCTCATCCTTTCCACCCACCCTTGTGTATCAACCCTGTTGCAGATCTTTGTGTCATCTGCAAAGAGGCATACTTTTTCTTCCAGTCCCTCTGCAATGTCACTTATAAAGACATTAAAGAGGACCGGCCCCAGTACTGAACCCTGCAGTACCCCGCTAGTAACCCCCCTTTCTTTGGAGTGGACTTAGTTTACTATTACCGTCTGCGTCCTTTTGTCCAGCCAATTTTTCACCTGGACTACCACCCTGGGGGACTCACTCCCAGGCTTGCTAACTTGTTTATTAATCTTTTGTGCAGGACTGTGTTAAATGCCTTGCTAAATTCTAGGTAGGCCATGTCTACAGTCCCTCCTTGGTCTACTACTTTGGTCACCCAGTCAAAGAAATCTATTAGATTCGTCTGACATGACCTTTCTGCTGTGAATCCATGCTGCATTGGGTCCTGTGCCACACTGACCTCGAGGTAATCAACTATTCTTTCTTTCAGAAGTGATTCCATCATTTTCCTTACCACTGAGGTCAAACCAACAGGTCTGTAGTTTCCTTCCTCTGCCTTGCTTCTACTTTTGTAAAGGGGAATCACATCCACCCTCCTCCAGTCCTCCTCCCATGATTTGTTAAAAAGGATAGTCAGTGGTGTCACTAGTTCTCCCCTTAGTTCTTTTAGAATTCGGGGGTGAATCCCATTGGAGCCCAATTGCCTTGTCCACCATGAGTTTTAGGAGTTCTTTCAGGACCTTTTCTTCTGTGAATGGACAGGTATTGACCCCCCATCCAGAGTGCTTCTATTGTTTGGTTTAGGTATGTTCCTCTCCTCTTCTTTTGTGAATACTGAACAAAAGTATTCGATTAGTATCTCTGCCTTTTCACTGTCACCTTCTGCCCCCCCTCCCCTTTATTAAGCCTCATTATCCCTCCCTTGGTCTTTCTTCACTCGCTAATATACCTATAAAAAGTTTGATCCCCCTTCTTAACTGAGTTGACTACCTTTTTCCTCAGTTCGGGCCTTTGCTATTCTGACTGCCTTCCCCGCTTTCTTCTGCTTTAACTGGTACAGTTCTCTGTCCTGCTCCTTCTGTAATTCCTTATACTTTCTGAATGGTATCTTTTTCTCCCTAACCTCCCCATCTACAGAACTACAGACCAGTCAGCCTCACCTCGGTAGTGGGGAAGATCATGGAAGCACTACTGAAGGAGAGATTGGTGGAACATCTGGTTGTCAATGGACTACAGGACCCAAGGCAGCATGGCTTCACCAGGGGGAGGTCATGTCAGACAAACCTCATTGAATTTTTTGACTGGGTGACTAGGGAGGTGGATCAGGGGAGGGCAGTGGACATGGCCTATCTGGACTTCAGCAAGGCCTTTGACACTGTGCCACATAGAAGACTATTACACAAACTGGGGAATATGGGTGTGGGCAGGACAGTAGTGTGGTGAGTAGTAGGTAACTGGCTGGGTGGCAGGAAACAGAGGGTGGTGGTAAATGGCTGTCACTCCACAGAGGGAATAGTGACCAGTGGGGTACCACAGGGATCAGTGCTGGGACCGGTCCTATTCAACATCTTCATCAGTGACATGGCTCAGGACCTAGAAGGCAGAATTTCACTGTTCACTGATGACACAAAGCTCTGTAACAGAGTAGACACACCAGAGGTGTAGACAGAATGAGAAGGACCTGCAGAAACTTGAAGAATGGTCAGGGGTTTGGCAGTTGAAATTCAATGCAAAGAAGTGCAAGATAATGCATATGGGGCACAAAACCCTGGCACAATATATCAGTTGGGGGTGAGGATATAGCACACACCAAGCAGGAAAGGGATCTTGGGGTTATCATCTGATGACCTCAAGGTAGGAAACAGTGTGACAAAGCAGCAGGTAAAGCAAATAGGATGCTGGGATGTATAGGCAGGGGCATTACCAGCAGGAAAAGGGAGGTCATAATTCATATACAAGACACTAGTGATGCCCACCTGGGTACAGTGTACAGTTCTGGAGACCATACCTACGTAAGGACATAGACAGGGTAGAGAAGGTTCAGAGGAGGGCAACAAAGATGGTGCATGCATTGCATCACAAGTCCTATGAAGACAGGTTGAAGGAACTGAACACATACTCCCTGGAGGAGAGGAGGGAGAGAGGGGATATGATAGAGACATACAAGTATCTTACAGGGAGGAACAGGGTGCAGGAAAACACTATTTTTAAGTGAAAAAGATGTTCCAGAACTAGAGGGCATGGGATGAAGTTGGAGGGAGGGACGATTCAGAGGAAACATGAAAGAATTTCTTCACAGAACTGGTGGTGGACAAGTGGAACACCCTGCCAGAGGAAGTGGTGGGGGCTGAAACAATCACGGGATTTAAGAATGCATGGGATAGACATAAAGGAATTCTGGAGGTCAGGGGTAAGGTGCAACAGACTTCTAGGAAAACAAACTGAACTTACAAGCTCAAATGGGCAGACTGGGTGGGCCATAGGCCCTTATCTGCCGACGCTGTCTATGTATCTATGTATCTATGTATCACCTCTTTTGAGAACCATAGTGTTTTTTTTCCTTCATTTTGTTTTGTTTATTTGCTTCACACAAAGGCTTGTTGCCTCTGTGATGGCAGTTCTGATTTTCCCCATTGTTTCTCCACCTCTCCTTCCTGCCCTTTTGCTAGTGCATTCCTTAGGCACTCTCCTATTCTGCCAAAGTCAGCACTCCAAAAGTCCAGTACCTTTGCTTTTGTATGGCTTGACTCTATGGCTATGTTTATTGTGAACCACACTGTCTGGTGGTCGCTTGTTCCCAGATGGCTACCCACTTCTAAATCTGAGATCCACTCACCGTTCCCATTTGAGAGTACCAGATCTAAGACTGCTGCTTCCTGACTGGGTTCCAAAACTAGCTGCCTGTGGCATGCCCCCTGTGGGGCATCAAGAATGACTCTGCTCTTGTATGTGGCTGCAGTAAATGTGATCCAGTTAACATCTGGCATATTCAGGTCCCCCATCAACAATATCTCTCCCTTTTCTGACATTTTAAGGATGCCTCCTATTATTTCCTTGTCCATTTCCTCTCCCTGAGACAAGGGTCTGTATGCAACCCTGTGTGGATTATGGTGCCATTTTCTGCCTCCAAGGTGACCCACAGTGCCTCCTCTTCTCCTGTTAACCTTTTAGTTCCAGTGCTTTGATCCCTTCCCTTATATACATAGCTACTCCTACTCCTCTTTTACCCTCCCTGTCCCTCCTATAGATTGTGTACCCTGGAATGTTGACATCCCAGTCATGGTTCTCTGTGAACCAGGTTTCTGTGACTGCCACAATATCCAAGCATCCCTATTCCATTAAGGCCACTAGTTCAGGAAGGTTGTTACCCTGACTATGGGCATTGGTACTCATCGCCCTCCATTTTAGGATGGCCTTACACCTTGTAGCCCTATCCCTGTACTTACTGCCTTTGTCTTTTTCTCCATTTACCCCTGCCCTGCCCCCTATTGATCTCTCTACCTTGGTGTTAACCTCGCTAACTACCCTGTTTTTTGTAGGGGGAAGCTGGGCATTCCATGCTCCTTTTTAGTGCCTCCCCCTTGGCTAGTTTAAAAGCTTGCTAATGAAGCATTTAAACCTATTATCTAGGATCCTGGTTACCCTCCCAGACAGATGCAGACCATCATGCCAGTATAGGCGTGTATCCCTCTAGGTGGACTCCCAGTCCCCAATGAAGCCAAAACCCTGTGCTCTGCACCAGTTTTTCAACCATTCATTGAATCCAAGGTGCTCAGTACCCTAGCCTTGGCACTGGGTCCAAAGAGTGCCGACAAGAATAGTGTCAGCATGGTGCGTGCATTAAAAACAGCACCAATATTTTTTTTTGGGGGCCTTTACCCCCTGCACCTTCCATCATGGGAGGCTCTGCTCCCTGCACCCCCTGTCTATAGTATTCTCACTCTAAAGGGGGCACAGATCCCGGGAAATGTTAAAATTCATGGGGTAGTTATGGCCCCAAGTAAAAAAAAAAAGAAGTCCCGAGGTATGCTAAAAGGGTGGAAACCAGGATTAGAACGTTGGTTTTCATTGCTGCTGCTAATCTAATTGCTTAATGCCCCAGCCCTCTACACCATGGGAACAGCTCAGTCAGCTTCCTGGGTCCTGGAGCTCTTATTCACATTCAGCACCTCGGACAGCGACCAGGGGAGTGCTTACAGCAAGCGCTATAAATCCCCCCTCACTGTCCATGTGAGCACTTATCAGACTAGCGCCATATAGTGCGGCACTATTCTGGTAGCACTCATTTGACGGGATGCCCCCTAGCCTCACCCATGCCATAGATATGCAGCACCTCTGAGAAGGTTATAGTGCATGTTACTTGTCTAAGGCCCCTCTCCAACTCCACAAACTCCTCCTGCACAGCTCTGATCCCATTCCCAGAGTTGTTTTCTTCCCCTTTGGGATCCTATGCCATCCTCCTGTGGGTCTCCTTTGTGGAGATTCCCAGCATCCTCCTTGGTCTCTATTGGGGGTGCCTCCATAGAGGAACAATGCTCCACCAGAAAGACATATGAATTGTGGAGAGGTACAACTGGAGGATGGCCTCTGTTCCTACCACCCTCACCCTCCCTGAGCCTGGTAGTCCAACCAGTCCTTATTCTTGTCAACCTCTGAGGCAGCAGCAGTGACCCTGGTTGTCCCTGGGTGTGGAAGGAGATTTCCCAATCCCCTGCTGGGTCCTGGGTGGGGTAGGTTTACCTACTCCTTGCCAGGATGGCCTGGAGATGGGCAATCTCCTCCTTCAGAGCAGAGAGGTGTCTGCAAACAAGGCAGCATCACAGCCTCCAGAATGTCTTCCTGAAGATTGCTACCCCACAGCCAGTGCATTGCACCACTCTCCACATGTCTCACTCCCTCCCTGTTGACTTTTTTTTTATATTTTCTTTATTGTGCATAAATCATAAATATGCATACATTACAAATATGTAGTCCAACTGTTATTTCATTGTTACATTTTTCATGACATTTTTAACACTTAATAAACACTTTATAAACTTCTCAGAGGCTGCAGTCTGTTATTGTCTACTCTCTGTTGTCTATGGTCTGTATTTTCCTTGTTTCCTCATATAGCTGTTAAAGTTTTACTCACTTTTAGTGTTATTTATGTTTTCCCTGTCCTAGCTGTGCTGAGTATGTTTGTGTTTTATTCTCCTTCCCCTTATATATATTTCCTGTGTTGTAAAAGTGTGCCTGGCTCCTGTGGAGTTAGGGTCTCTGAACCTCTGCCTCATCCTTTATACTGTTCCTCCTTCTTCTTCTTCCTCTGATTGCTTTACCCATCTCATCCATCTCTCATTTTTTTTTCGCTATTTGGGAACCTCACTTCCCCTTAGTAGTGTAACCCATTTCCTAGGGACTATGTACTGGGAACCCCCAAGTTTTTTTTTTTTTTTTTTTTTGGCAATAGCAATCACAAGATGATATCCTCTCAGCTTATGCAACACTGCCTGGCTGCCCATTTCCCTGCCAGCTTAGCTCCTGATCCTAAATGATCAGCAGCTTACCCTCTCTTTTCTACCTCTAGGTTTCCCTTCTGTCTATCCCATGCATTCTTGAACTCACCAATTATTTTATCCTGTACAACCTCTGCTGGGAGGCTGTTCCAGGCATCAACCACCATTTCTGTGAAAAAATACTTCCTCATAGGTCCCCTGAGCCTCCCCCTCTCATATTGTGACCCCTTGTTCTTGCACATCTCTTTTTTTGAAAGATGCCACCCTCCTGAACCGTGTTGATTCCCCTGAGGTACTTGAATGTCTCTGTCATAAATCCCTCTCCCTCCTTTCCTCCAGGGTACACATATTGAGGTCTTTCAGTCTTTCCTCATATGTTTTCTGGTGCAATCCTTTCACCATTTTTGTTGCCTTTCTCTGGACCGCCTCTGTTCTGTCAATGTCCTTCTGGAGATGTGGTCTCTAGAACTGAACACAGTATTCCAGATGTGGCCTAACCAATTGTCTTAACAGTGGCATCGCCACCTTCTGTTTTCTACTGTTGCTGCCCCTCCCTATGCACCCCAGTGTCCCTCTGGCCCTCCCCATTGCCTTTTCACATTGCTTGGCCACGTTCAGATCATCTGTTATTTTTACCCCCAGGTCCCTTTCCAGTGTTGTTGTTGTTAGTATCTCCCCATGTTGTATTCCTCTCCAGGATTCCTGTGGTCCAAGTGCATGACTTTGCACTTTTTTGCATTGAATTTAAGCTGACACTCTCTTGACCACTCGTCCAATTTGCCTAGGTCTCTTCTCATTTTTTCCACCCCATTTGGAGTGTCTACCCTATTGCAGTTCTTGGTGTCATCCGCAAAGAGGCACACCTTCCCTTCCAGCCTCTCTGCAATATCACTAATGAAGACATTGAAGAGGACTGGCTCCAGAACTGAACTCTGTGGCACCCCACTTGTCACCTCCCTCTCCTGGGATTGAACTCTGTTCACCACCACCCTCTGTATCCTGCTGCTCAGTCAATTTCTGACCCATTGTACCACCTTGGGACCTACTCCCAGAGTGTGCAACTTGTTTACTAGCCTCCTGTGTGGGACAGTGTCAAATGCCTTGCTAAAATCTAGGTAGACCATGCCCACCGCCCCTCCCTGATCTACCACCTTGATTATCCAGTCAAAGAAATCTATCAGATTTGTTTGACAAGACCTCCCTACTGTGAATCCATGTTGCCTCAGGTCTTGTGCCCCACTAGCCTCCAGATATGCCACAATCCTTTCCTTTAACATGGATTCCATGATTTTCCCCACCACTGAGGTCAAGCTGACTGGCCTGTAATTTCCAGCCTCCACCTTGCTACCACTTTTGTGTAGTGGTACTACAGTCACCCTTCTGCAGTCCTCTGGTACCAATCCCTCCTCCACTGATTTGTTAAGTAGGGCTGCAGCACTATGACAATGAGCCAGGCACTGAACAGAGGCCCAGGGGCACACTGGACTACTGTACACACATGAAAATTGAAGGTTGACAGTTGTAATTTGGACAAACAATATTTACCCATGCTAGGGTCCCTATGCAAAACCATGTTCAGGACCTGCCTGCCACTCACTTGCAGTAAGTGTCATTTACATACAAAATATGCACAGAACTGTGTTAATTATAATGGCATGGTAGTGTCACTATAGTTAGGGTAGAGCAGACTGTTTAATGTTAAACCACTAACTTTGCACTTTAATAGCTTCACCACTGTTCAGTGAATTTGTAGAAAATTTTGTATGCACAATTTCGGGGGGGGGAAGTCTCTTGACTTGCCAAGTTTCGTTTTGGTTGAATGTGCATATTCTGAGATCTGAATAGTGAAAAAAGTGAAAACAAAATCAGGGGTGTTTGCTGTTGTTTATGTCATCGCATAGTGCCCTGACGGTTTGGAATTTTGCTCCAAACATTTTCAGGGTAGAAAGGGTTGGGCAAGAGTAGTGTCATTCTCTGGTTTGGTGAAAAAATATTACTCCATTCCAGAGTTATAAGGATTGAAATTTTGGTTCTGAGCATGCACAGTGCAGTTTTTTGGATAGCTCTTTCATATGAAAAAATAATTTGCCCATATCTTTTTTTCATGTGAAATATGCCTACCATCTTGTTTCTGTTTTTTTTTTCAGAAATTATTTTTTTGGAAAACCCATACAAATGATATCCTGCAGAGACACCACACATGTGTCTTGCTAATTGGGCCCCCATTAAGTGGATTCTGCAGTTAGCTTTTGTAAAAATCACTGTGGAATGTGTTTTAAACATTTTTTTAAATATTGTTTTGTGACCTGAATTTTATGTTTCATATGGCTATATGAAAAACGAATAGAGTCATATGAAAAAAGAATTTGGCCTTAGTTTTTTTTCCCCACATTTCAATTTTAACAAGCCATAACTCCATCTGTATTTGGAGTTAAGGGAAATCTATTATATCAAAATAAAGGTCTTAATGAGTACTATAACACTAATACATAACACCCCCCCCCAAAAAAAAAATATTTAGGGGTCATATGAAAAGCATAAAAAAAATTTACAGTTCTCACAGGATGACACTGCAACTTTAACAATCTGTAACTCTGTCAATCTTTGGAGTTAATGGACAATATATAGGGGCACAGTAGCACCTCAATAGTTGGGGTTGAGACAGAGTGTCTATGTTAAACCTCATATTTTGCACTGTAGTAACTTTGCAGCCATTCAACAGATTTACACAAATGTTTGCTTGCATGGTCTCATGGGATAGTTCTCTTGAAGTGTCAAGTTTTGTTCTAATCGGATGTGCAGATTCTGAGGTCTGGATAGTACAAAAATCTTAAAAATCACCATTTTTTCTTGTTTTTTAGTCATCGCCTTGTGCCCCAACAGTTTTGAATTTTGGTGCAAATTTTTTAGGGTAGAAAGAGCTTGGGTCACAGAAGTGCATTTTGCTGGTTTGGTGAAAAATATTAATTCATTCCCAAGTTATTCAATTTTAAAGTTCCCATTATTTTCAATGGGAATTTCACTTTCCAGGATAGCTTCCTGGAATGAAAAAAGAAGGTGGTCTCACGAAAACGGATTCCTTTTCATGAGGGGCCAATCCTTTTTCATGAGGAAAAATTATTTTTTAATGAGCCACCATCTTGTTTTCCCTTTTTTCATATAAACATGTAACAACTCTCAAAAATAATGTCTTACAGAGATACCAAAACATGTATCTTGCTCATCGGGACTTCATTAGTATGGATGGGAGAGACTCAAAAAGTTCTGAGGTTCTAAAAGATTCTGATAAGCAAAAACAGGTTCAGATGCTTATCCAACCTTATCCAAACCTTTTATAACCTTTATTGTTTTACGGTGACTGTATGTTACAAAAATCATTTTAAACTGCTTTTAATCAACGCATCTGTAGAAAAAAACTATTGAACCACTGCTTAGTAGTAATAAACAACATGATTAGTGAAATGAGATGAGAAAGAGTGAACAATGTGACTGTGGATGAACTTACTGGAAGTGCCAGTGCTGTAATATGTACTTGCTGAACCTCACAACTGGCACCGACCTCTCCTATGATGATGATGATGATGATGATTTTGTCCAAAAGCAGGCAAGTCCCAGAACTCTGACCAACCCTTACAGCTTAGTAGTTAAAGTACCAGTGTGAATCATAAAACCCTGACAGCCACCCACCACATATTGTACTGTCTGTAGGATTTTTTGTTAAAAGGCAGACAACTCCCAGAACGCTCTCTAATCACTCTTCTTTTTTTTTTGAACTTAAAGACCATTTTATTGAGTTCAAGATGACACATACATCCTTATTACAATATAGAAGTATCGAACAAAATCTCTCGTACATTGTATTGCATTTTTCTTATACATTGACTTAAAGTAATTATAAAATCTATTATATACTAAAAGAATGCTGTCTCTTTTCTTACAGGTTTCTCCATGTTCATCTTATCTTGGCAACCACTGTCATATGATAAAAGATAAGAAAATCAGCTACTTACCAGAGGGACTTCAACTTAATACCTCTCAAGTGCTGTATCTCATAAAATATAATGGTCTACAGTTAGAATAAGGTTTTTATGAGGATTTAGGAACTTACTTCTAAGACTTAGTCCCTCCCACATCATTGCTTAATAAAATACAATCTCTTAAGCTCTCATATTGGGTCTTTGTTTCATTTCATTTAATCAGTTTTTCTATAAAATTGAAACTAAACAAACACAGTAAGCACAGCCAATATCCAAGGAGAGACTGGTTACCTAAATCATTCATTTTTGTATCTGAATCAGGACACTGATTATTCAGGAAGTTAAATTAAAGCTAAAATTGGTTAGGTAAAGGGTCAGAGGTTAAATATAGAACCATGACCATCCCCCTCTCCTGAGCACTTCATCCAGAGCCCCTTCTCCATGCCCATCAGGGCTGAAGCATTTGCCCCAAAATTGGTTTGCCTTCCTTCCTTTCTAAGTAAGTGAAGAAGGGCAGCCATCTGGTATTAACATTTTCTACTTTGAGTCTCAGGTGGACTGTAATTGACTCCATTTCTTTAATATTCTTAATGTTTCTGTGCCAGGCGCCAATCTCAGGGGATGTATCGATCAACCAATTTTGAGTTAGGGCTTTAAGGGCCACTGCAATTAGGCTATAAAAGAGATACCTCTTTGAAGCATTCCTGATCTCCTTTGGGGGGAGTACAGGACCAGGTTATCAAATTCCAGGAGGTCCAAAATGGAAAGAATCTGAGAGATTTCTTGCACGACTCTATTCCAAAACTGGGTAATTTTTGGACATTCCCAGAAAATGTGATAATGTGTTCCACTAAGGCCACAGTATCTCCAACATAAGTTGGATGAGTGGACTGAGTAGTGGGCTGAAATAACAGGAGTTCTGAAGAACTGAATGTTGATTTTCCATCTAAATTCCCACCAAGAGGGAGAATTGGTAGTTTTATGCACCCCTCACTAGACATAGTGCCAATTTTGGTCCGTAAGAGTTAGGTTTCCCTCAGACTCCCTGTAATACCTCTTTGATAGGTTGACAGGAGGGGAGCAGAATGTCCACGTGTTAGGTCTGTAACACCAATAATATTAGAAATATAGTGTATACACTGACAATATCTGAAGGAATCTGCATTATATAAGTTAAAATCTTTTTGCATCTGCGAGAATGATTGTAGGCCCCCTTCCCCTAAAAACTGACGGGGGTACCTCAGCCCATTGGTCGCCCATCTGAAAAAACACTAGCCGTCTACCTGGGTCAGGAATCCAGGCAGACGTGAAAGGGGTATGTATTCCCAAATTGGCCTAGTTATTTCCCAGTTTTGTCTAGCTTCTAGCCACATTGACAGTGTGTGTTTTGTAAATGTATTTTTTATGTTTTTTAGGTCCTCTGGTTGAATTGTCCAGGGCAAAATGCTTAAGGGGGCTAGGTCGCAACCTCTTTCTTCAATTTCCATTCAGCCATGTTTCTTGCCTAGTGTCAGCATTTTAATGATTGGGCGTAGCTGAGCAGCTAAGTAATATTTGGAAAAATCTGGTGCTCCCATCGCCCCCTTATTCTTTTCCTCTATTAGTATTTCCCAGTGAATTCTCGGACGTTTCTCAGACCAAATGAATTCGGAGAGAGTTTTTTTGAGGTCTTTCCAATCCTTTTTCAGAATTTGGATGGGCAGGTTGGTAAATAAAAAGAGAAATCTAGGTAAAATACTCATTTTTATTGTTTCCAATCTGTTTGTGAATGTCAGGGGAAGTATGGCCCATCCATGCAAGTCTGCTTTTATTTGTTGCCCTAAAGCTTCGTAGTTGTAGTTGTACAGGTTATATAAGTGCAGAGGGATTTGTATGCTAAGGTATCTTATCTTTAAGACCGCCTTTCTAAATGGGATGCCCTTTGTTTTTTTTTTGTTTTTTTTATACTTACTATTTATGCTCCCTTCTCACTGCTCCAGGAACCTCTCTTCAGGGATCCCAAGGTCGTGCGTGCTCCCGTAGTCCCTCTCCAGGTATCTCCATTCCGGGCACCAGCTGCCTGCCCCCATCCTGCCACGGTTTACCCCCCCGAATGGGGAGGAGAGGGTCTCCCCTTACCCTCTCTCACACCTTGAGTATGCGTCAGGAGGTCAGCTGGCCCCATCTCAAGAGCCCGGTTATGGGTTTTCTTGGGATGACCGGGTCCCGTCTACCGGAACCTGGAACAGGGTATTTCCGTTTTTCTGGTGATCCCAGTCCATAGGATGTCTGCACACAAGGGGGGCCAAGAAGCGATGCATGTCAGGACGTGCTAACGCTCCAGCTCCCGGCAGATGTCCTCCCTCCCTTGTATGCTGTCTCGCTGCGCCTCCACCTGTGGTCACCCAGGTGGCGGTATCACAGTGGGACCTGCATCCCACCCCCTGAGAAGGAGAGCAGCCCATGGGCACTCAATCCTTCTCCCCCAGCTGGCCCTCCAGTCACCTGAGCCCGTTCCCGAACCGGGGTTGCTGGTGTCACAAGCGGTAGACCTACTGCTGCGCTGGTGGGCCGGCTCTGGGATGCCCTTTGTTAAATGTGGATTCGGTTTCCCCCTATGTGTAAGACTTTGGATTTAGTCGTGTTAACTTTGAAACCAGACATAGCTCTGAAGGTCTTCAAGAGGTCCATTAAGCACGGAAGAGTTGTCTGAGGATCGTCAAGATATATTAGTGTGTCATTTTCAAATGAGGAAATTTTATGACACGTATTTTGTAACTCGATCCCCTTAATTCCCTCTTGCTGCCTCACGGCCTGAGCGAGGGGTTCCATACTAAGTGCAAATAGCAGGGGAGACAGAGTGCATCCCTGCCTTCTTCCCCTTGTTAGATGGAAGGTGGGGGAGATGGTCCCATTGACCCTCACCCTGGCCTGGGGATTCTGATAACACAATTTTATCAAATTTAGAAAGTTACCCTCAAAACCCATTGTTTGTATAACCTGAAAAAGGAATGCCCAATTTAACCAATCAAAGGCCTTTTCCACATCCAAGAAAATGGCCAAGGCTGGGTCACAGTTTGATTCACCTGATTTCAGTATATTCAGAAGTCTCCTAATATTGTCACTCATATGACGGTGTGGAATAAAACCCATTTGGTCCGGATGAATCAATAGTTCAATGTGCTTTTGTAATCGGACCGATAAAATCTTAGTGAAAATTTTCTGATCCTGATTTAGTAGGGCTATAGGTCGGAATGATTCACACTTAGCCAGGTTTGGGAATGACCGTTATTATTGATTGGGACCAGCTGTCTGGGGTCTTACCCTCTTCCAGGCAGTGGTTAAATACCTCTACAAGAAGTGGTGCCAATGAAGGAGCAAGCTCCTTATACAACTTCCCGCTAAACCCATCCGAGCCTGGGGATTTACCCATTGGCAATTGGTGGACAACCACTAGAACTTCTTCCATTATATTGGGAAGGCCAAGCTTTGCCACCATTTGTTTCGGCAGCTTGGGTAAGCTAAGGTTATTTAAAAAGGTGTTGGTGTCTCTCTGTACTACCTATATATCCCTATCTTCGGAGTATAGTTCTTGGCAATATTTTTGGAATTGGAGGGTTATGTCTGTGGGAGATGTCCATTCCCCCCCCCCAGACCCCCCTCTTGGATGTCGAGGACATGCCTATCTACTTGGGCTTTTCTTAAACAGAGCGTAACAGTCTAGATGCCCTCCTCCCACTTCATTATATTTTTGATTGGCAAACCGATGTTGGCCCTCTGCTTTTTTATGTTCAAAATCTTGTAAAGCATTTCTAACTTAATTTGTTTCCCCTAAAAGTGGTTTATCCCTCGGGTTTAATTTATGACACTTTCACAACTTGGACAGGTCCTTCATCAGTCTATTGTGGGTTAATTGTGATAGTTTTTTTTTGTACTACTGCGAAGCTGATGATCTCTCCTCGTAGGACCGCTTTAAGCGTATCCCACCTGAGAGATGGGGAGTGGTCTGTAGATTGATGGTCTACAGTAAGGTCAAGAACTTGTTGTTTTAATTTAGTTATAAAAGGTTGGTTATTTAAAAGGAGACATTAAGTCACCATAAAGTTTGCTTATTTTGTGGGGGGGAGGTAAAATCAATTGAAATTGGTGCAGGCACCGATAAAGTTATAGTATGTATATACGACTTGGTAACTGTGTATAGTGTTGTTTTATGGGTAAAGAGTAGGTCTATGTGGGAATATGATTGTTGGGCATTCAAGTAGATTATATAATCCTTGTCTCTTGGGTGGAGGGCTCTCCAAATATCCACCAGCCCCATTTCCTTTGTTAGGGTCATCAAGGCCTTGGAGGTGACCTGGTGCATGTGACTAGCTCCCGATGAGCGATCTCTTTGGGGGTGAGGGGCTGTGTTGAAGTCACCACCCAGAAATAGTTGTCCTGAAGAAAGAGTCATTATTTTTTTAAAAAGGAGTTCAAAAAAGGTTTCTTGATATGTGTTTGGGGCTTATATATCAATGAAATGAAGTAGTGTGCCATGGAAATGGGCTGAGACCCTTGCATATCTCCCCTGCATACCACCCTCTGATGATTCAGTCTTTAAGCTTAGCCCCTTTCTCCATAAGATAGCCACTCCTGCTCTCTTAGATTGTGGATGAGATGACGCCACTACACCTTCCACCCACATCCTGCATAATTTTAGGTGTTCTTGTACTGAGAGATGCATTTCTTGCAGCAGGATTATGTCTGCTTTTAACCCCTTAAGCTCTTGCAGCAATCTTGTATGCTTGATCGGGGAATTAATCCCGTTTACATTATAAGAGTATATTTTTAAAGAGGTAGCCATAAGCGTATTTTTATAAGAGAACCAATGTTACTTGAGTAAATGTTATTATATAGGTCATTGCCTATCCCTATGTTTGACTGGTCTTTGGTTTGCAATAATGATACCCTATAGTCCTCCAGTCCCACATCCCTTTGGCTGTGCTTAAACTTCAGTGATAACAAAAACTATAAGAACAGAAGCCCTATCCCTAACATTGGACAGTGCTTAACCAGTATAATAAATTGTGATTAACAATAATTAAACAATAAACACTCAACAAACAGTAGTAAAATTTTCTTCACAATAAAAAGTAATAATCGTTCTATTTAGTTGCTTCCTGGGTGAGTTTCTTGACCCTTCCAGTAGGAGGAGCCAAGCACCACTATTAGTGGTAAGTGTCTCCTTACGGAGACTAAGAGCCAAGTTAATCAATAGCTCTGAAGATGAAACATCACCTATGGATGAGAGGTTCACTATATCTTCCTCCCCCACCAGACTCCAGTTTTGTTGCCCTTGCGATCGCAAATTTCTCCCCCCCTCCCCCCGTATCTTTGGCTTATAAACCATTCCTTACAGTACTCAAAATTAACATTGCCTACCTCATTAGAGCGCTCCATCATAGTTTTCTAACATAATAGCCAAGACCAAACATATTATGGTTTGATTTAAGCCAAGCTAGTCCCACCAGCTTACAAGATTTAGAGCTTAGTGGTTGATTTTAGAAGGCGCTCTCTGTTACAGATAACGTGGTTTGTCCCCACCCTGATGCTGTCTGCGGTGAAGGTTGGAATAAGCACAGGAAATGTATCCACCCCAGCGCCAGTGTTCCACCTGAGGATCTTAAAGAGATTGTTTCTCCCAACGATATCCCACGGGAGACATACATTCAGGCGGACACTTCCCCTGCACTTCCTAAGTTTTTTGTGTTTCTTCCTGCTTATGGCAGATCTGCACTCGTGGGAAGTTTAAAAAGGAGGGAAAAAACTCTCAATATTGTGCTTGGGGGTGCTACCCTTCTCTGTTATTAAAGCTAGATTAGCCTGATCAGCGGCATTCCTTCCACATATATGACTCCCGGCCCTCCCAGAAAGCCAATGAGGTAAGCGTTGTTATAAGCCATACAGTGGAAGTCTAAGTGTAATTTATCTGAGCTGGTCACTAGCTCTACTAGAGGAGTACAGCGATAATTAGTTATCTTCTATCAATGAGTAGGGCCCCTGTAGTTAGGCCTGAGAGAGTTGGGTTGTCCCCTCTCCCATGCAGCCAGCGGTAAGGATTGGAGTAAGTGCAGGGAATGTATTCACCTCAGCGCCAGCGTTCTGCCAGAGGATTTCAAAGAGATTTGTCCTTAGCGATCCCCCTTGGGAAATACACATTCAGTGCAAACACTACCCCTCCGCTTCCTAGGGTTTTTATGTTTCTACCTGTGGCAGCTCTGCACTCGGGGGGAAATTTACACCGACAAACTGGTTAAAAGGGGGGAAGGGAAAACCTCATTATTATACTGAGAGGTACCACCGCACTCCACCACCAGAGCCAGCTTAACCTAATCAGCAGAATTCCTTCCAAATATATGACTCCCATCCCTCCTAGAGAACAGAAGAAGTAGGCGCTGTTATAAACTATGTAATGAAAGTCTAAGTGTGACTTATCTGAGCTGATTACTAGCTCTGTTAGAGGAGTCCAATGAGAATTGGCGGTAGTCCATCAATGAGTAAGGTCCTTGTAGTTAGGTCTGAGAGAGTCTACTCCTGGAGTGTTTTCAGTGAGGGGGAGTGTGTCTGCTTGAGGTCGATTGATCCATGTTGGTTTTCTTACAGTCTGCATGATGTGCTACACGGATGGCATCTTTCAGAAGGGCTTGCGGTATGAATCCTCGATATGGACGCTTAAGACCTCTGTTCTCCACTTGCCATGATTTTTCCAAGAGGTTTTGCTCGAGTATTTCGAACTCCATGTCGGGTACTGTAATCTCCCAGTCTTTTAAGGTTGGAGCTGCTTCCGCTCGGTTGGCGAATGTTTTAGAGCCTTCCTCTAGCTGTACTCACAGTTTAGATGGAAAAAGAAGCTGCGCTTTGATGTTTTTATTTTATTTTATTTCTCTGATTACTGAATGGACTTTGATACATTCCGATTGGAGTGCAGGTGATAAATCTTGTTCAAAGAATATGAAGGCAGCTTGATACTTTAGGTCTTTAAGTCGGCACGCTTCTCGTAGGACCCACTCCTGAAGTACTGTCTTTCAGATGAGATGTTAAACCGAGTGTTCCTGCATTTCTATAGTTTGCCCACAAGAGTCTCTTGGGCAGTATCTGGCTGTGATTTGCTTATGTTTATTGTTCCCATGAACACTGAGTCTACCATAATTTCCTAACCACAGGCAATCCCACACAAATAGGGGAATTCTGGGGTTAGATAGTTGTTTGAGGGCACTCCTTTTCTACTCATCAGTACACATAGGAAATACTACAGGAGCTTGGCATTCTACCTGCAATATAGCCTTATATACTCCTTTTCTATCAAGGGTCAGCAATTGATGCAGGTACAGTTTCCATTTAATGGTCAGTTTCAGGCTTTCCAAACCATACAGGGGAAGGCTGTTATACCTGTTCTGCAATCTAGGCCTGTTTTATTCCCAAGCCTGCATATTCGGGGATACCCATAGATTAACTAGTGGTTTCCATAACTTTGTTCCAGGTTTCAGAACTATCCCAATATTGTAACATAGAAAAATACTCATAAAAAAGGCCACAGGGTTTGCCATGTTAACCCCTCCTTCTGAAATAGGCCAGTATAAAAATTCCCTCTTTATGGGATTCAAACGCATACCCCAGAAGGCCTGAAAAAACCCTAACATATATCTTGGTTAGTGTGCTGGGGGAGGGGGGGGAGGTTATATTTGGCTCAAGTGTAGAAAAATAGGAAGTTACAAGGTCTTAATTAAAACTACTCTCTTTTTTTTGACAGCTGTTTTCCTCTCCATTCTGCCACTAATCTATCTGCCCTAGCAATCCCCTTCTCCCAGTTTAGAGTTTGGGCATTCCCTGCTCCAAACTCCAAACCTAAAATAACTATGGGTTCATTGGTAATTGAAATGCTGCCAAATGTATCTTATACTGGTAATGAGGTAGTCCCTAAGGGTATACCGCTACTTTTTTCAAAGTTTATACTAGATCCTGACATACGTGAAAAATTACGTAGGACTCGTAGCAGAGCATTTTCATCTGTGTCTGGGGCGATAGTAAGAATTAAATGATCTGCATAGGCAAGGATCTTAGTCGGTGGGATGTCCTCCTTTACCTTAATACTGTTTATATCTTGGTCCTGGCCAATAGCCCTAATAAGTACATCGATCCCAAATATATACAAGATAGGGCTCAGGGGGGACCCTTGCCTTACCCCCTATGAACCTTAATCCTATTTCCGTACCAGCCATTAATGTTCAAGATTATTACTGCATCTTGGTACATTTTTCTTAGCCTGTTCACAAACTTAACTGGGTTCCTAAAAGCAAATAGTGTGGAAAATAAGTGCTAGTGTGTCAATTTATCGAAGGCATTCTCTTGATCCACTTCCACTCCCATCACCCATCCTTCCACCTCATGGTATTCTCCTCTAGAAAAAAGCTGCCTTAAAATAATTAAATTATTATTACATTGTTGTCTTTCTGGGACTGTACATGTGTGTTCCAAGCTAATCAAGTATTTAGATATTTTCATTAATCTAGCTAGAAGGATTTTGGCTAGTAGCTTGAGGTCTGTATTAAAAAGGCTGAGGGTCTCCAATTATTAATGTCAGTATAAGAACCTTTCTCATGAATTAGCACCAAAATTGCTTCCTGCATGGAGGGGGTGAATTTAGAATCCCCTAACATATGGTTAAATAAAATTGTTAGCACCGGGGCCAGATCACTACTAAAATGCTGATAGAAGCCCCCCCAAAACCATCGGAGCCCGGGGCTGAACTACTCTTTAATTGCCCCATAGCTTTAGGGACCTCTGCCTCTAATATTTCTTGGCTTAATTCATGGGCAGCTGAGACAGAGACCTGAGGTAAGTTTAAAGATTGTTGATATTCAGCTGGATCTGGACTTGAAGATATTTCCTCATATAGTCTGGTTACTTGTGTTTCAACCGTTCTCAAAATACCTTGTGGCGAGGTGACAGGCATTCCTATTGGTGAAATCAATTCAGTAATAATTATTTTTTCTATCCTGGCCTTACATTCTTTAAAAGGGTCCAAATCACCTCTCTTGACCTGTGTGCCAAACCGAGCTTTCTGGTCGAGAGATTTAGCCCTATCATACTGAGTATCCATCATTTGCTTTTTTATGGTATTAATTTGTTGACTATAATCAAGATTAGAAGTCTCAGCTAAAGATATCAAATGCTGCAGTTGCTGTCTGAGATATAAGTACTGAAGGTACTCCTCATTGGAGTCAGATTATGTTTTTTTCTGAAACAGGGTCCTCCATGCTATTTTTGTGTTCTCCCACCATTCTGAAATATTCTCATAGCATTTGATTACTGAGACCCTCACTGTCCATTCCTTTTGCCAGATAAACTAGATCTTGGGATCCTTTAGAATAGACTCATTAAGTCTCCACTTGTTCTTCTTGCACAGTGGTACCCCTTTCCATGTTATTCTCACTTTAATGGCCACATGGTCAGAGAATATACTTGCCTGAGTTTGAATGTCTACAACATTCAGGATTGAAGATAGAAATATAAAATCTATTCTAGTCCTAAGGGTTCCCCTAAAGTATATATATCCACCTGAGGCATGGATACTCCGATAGGCATCTTTAAGACCTGTGGTGGATAAAATCTGTTTTAATGCCACTGAGTCACAAAATAACTTATTGGTCTGAAAACCTCTATCAGAGGTGCAGACCACAGTTAAAGTCCCCTAACCAAACAACCAACTGAGAAGTGTGGAGATAGGGCTGAATTTCCAGGAATAATGAAGACCCAAGAGCTTTTGGCAGGGGGGCATATATGGCTATTAGCCAAAACCTTTCAGTAAGATATGAAATGTCTAACAACAAGGCCCTACCTGGGCAAACATCAATCAGCCTGGAGACTTGAAGTAGAGGGTTGGAAAACAGAATGCTGACACCATCTCAAGTCTCCAGTCCAGTGGACCAGAACAACGGTCCCAGAGACCAAGCTCTAGAGGCCTGTTGAAGTTCATGCTTTGTCTTTAATCAGGTATCTGGGAGGCATGTGATGTCGCTGGCCCCATTTTGTAAGGTGCACATAGCTTCTATTAGCTTCTTTTGTCCTTTAATACTGTTAATATTTAAAGTAGTCACAGATAAACAGTCCATATGAGAGGCTATATGTTGGGGGGGCTATACAAGTACGTTATGGGGTTCTAGAGCTTCTCCTCTGCCTAGTTCATTTTGTTATGGCGTCTCCTCCTCCACCATCTTCCATATCAGTATTTGACATAACTGAAGAAGTATCTGTGCTTTCTTCCTCGGATTCCCTATCCATACCTTCTGAAGAAAGAGCTTCAAATTTGTTTCCAGTTTTCCAAGGTCCTGTGGGGTGCCTTGAACCTCCTCAGAGGTCCCTACCTTCTTGGAAACTACCTTCCCAAGTCTCGAATGCTTTCTCTGCTGTACTGTCTGGAAATGTTTCTCCACTGGGGGAGAGGGGGGCATTTCCATAGGTAGCCTTTCTGTATCACCTGCATTAGAGGGGCCTTCTGATTCCTGAATGTTTTCTATTACACCAGCTTCTTCTAACGGGGGTGCAGATGTACTAGATCGAGGAGATTTATGGGGCACAGGCATCTCTTGTGCTGCAGGGGGAGGTGTTTTTTGCGATGTGTCTATCCCACTTCTTAAGCTTTGTTCTGCAATTCTTTTAGTCTGCTGCTGTTGGGCCATATTAATGATCCCCTTATGTGACGGCAATCTTCCCTATTATGGGAGGCCCAAGGACACCTCCCATAAGCATGCCCAGTATGTTTATACAAGTTGCATTTAAATAGATTTAAACACTTCATAGAACTATGGCCAAACTCCAGGCAGTGACTGCACCTAGCCAAGTCACATGCATAGCTGAGATGTGCCCAGGAGCTACACTTGAAGCATGGCCATGGTTGTCCAATGTAAAAGATTGATCCCCTATCCCATCCCAAAAAGAAGGTGCTGGGTAGGTGTACTGGTCTCTGCATTAGTCGAGTACAATTTCACCTGTACCCTCCATCCTCAATCCCAAATTTGTTCGCTGTCTAGGGTGGGGGTGGGCTTGTCCAGACTCTCACAATGTTGTCTAAGCCAGAATAAGACATCTTCTATGTTCACAAACTCATTTTTAAACAGAATCGTAATATTTTTAACCAGGGGTTTGGTCCGGGGAATGGCCTGGAAGGATACCCAAAGAGGATTGTTCTTCAGTACATTATATTGGGCCCAGAAATGATCCAAACTAGATATATTCTTAAAACTTATGTCATAGCTCTCATGTCCGAGACATATTAGGGCAAATATCTTGGAAGAAAAGAACTTCATGAAACCTTTTAGGAGTGCCCTGCAACATATATCCTATCAGTTGGGCTTTCTAGACCTCTTTTGTGTAGTAGACGTACATCATTTCACCTTGGTGCAGGCTCGCCCCTGTTCTGGGATAAATCAGACAATTTAAATATCACCTCAGGATACCCTCCTCCCGAACCCTCCAAGACAGCTGCTGGAGGGCCCATCCTTTGAGGACTTACAGCCTCAGTTTCTACATTCATGTCTGTACTTTCTTTAGCAGTATTACTATTATTTTTATCAACCACAGTATTTTGTAGATTACCCAAAATATCAACATTTGTATACAAGTCTAAATTACCCCGTGGTTCGTTGGAGCTTGCTGATGCCTTGATGGTGGTGACCAGTGCAAGTCCAGCTTTTTCCATCATTTGTACATAAGAGGGGTCCTGTAAGTCTGGAGACCATAGTCCCTTGGTCGATTGAGTCCATCCCATGTCTTTCAAAGCATGAATCGGCGACCAATTTGGGCCTCCAACCTCCCTGTTCTGTGGGGCCTCTGCGGCACTTATCTGATCTATATCCAACTTTGCTGCATGCTTGCTCCATCCTGGAGCTATTTGTGTTTTTGAAAATGAGCAGACTGTGCCTTGATTTAGATCCAGTGTAGTCTGTGCCCGGATTTTCGATGGGTGCCCTTCAAGACCGGTGTTCTGTACCAAGTCTGTGCTTGCTTACTCTTACTGTGTTCTCCGGGGCTGCATCAGAATGCTGTTGGCACTCAGGAGAGTTCCTGACTAAGCTGCTAGCCTGGTTGGTATTGCTTTTGCAATTAGGCTCCGTAATGCACTCTCTTGTCGGTGCCTTCTGTGTAGCGAGTTGGCGGGGTCCACTGGGAAAGACTGTGCATCAGCTCCCGGGTGACTCACCGCTGATTTGACAGTTTCATCCACCGTTTTGACAAGCGGGACAGAATCTGATAGAGTAGCAAGTTCAACTCCAAGTTTGCGGGTTTTTTTAAATACAGTTCCCCTTTCAGCAAGCAGGCATGCTCTGCAGTCCATAGTTTGTTCAGGTAGTTCCTCCAACACAGTAGTTTCAACTATTTCTTCCCTTAAATTCTTCAAGGATAAGAATATATCTGTAGTGTTCTCATTTTCAGAAAAATCTGCAGCCACAAACGCAGCATCAACGGCCTCTTGTGTAGTGGTAACAGGGGAGGAGGCCTGCTCCCCTGTTTCCTCCATGTCCACCCTTTCCAATGCCTTCTCTGGACTGGCCATCCTAGCTCAGATGGCCAAGGGTTCCCGTTACTGTCGAACAGGGGAAGTTCCTCGGTGTCCAGGCCAAATTTCCCTCATTCACTAAAAATACCACCAACAGCTTAATCTGGTTCAATTTCACTTGGTTACCATCTGTATTCCCTCCTCCTGCTCGCCCCTGAGAAAGGGACTTCTGGTCTCAGTGGGCCTACTGGTTCAACAAAATCCAATAAATAAATGTTGCTGAGAGATACTCCTTGCTCCGTGTCATGGCTGATAATTTCTCATCATTGCTAAGTCTGGTAAACATGTTATTGACTAGAGATTGGTTCATATCTAAGTTGGCCCTCATTTTCTCCAACCTTTTTTTGAGAAGTAGAATGAGCAGAATAATTTGGCTAAGGTATGCCTTTTCAGCACTGACCTCTTTCGTAGCACTCATGAATGGTTTCAGAATGTGACACAACTGTTCCATCAGAGACCACTGAATAGAATGTAGTACACTGCCAGCCCCAATATAATTGTACATGATATACTTAAGCAATAATGCACAACAGGGGTTGTGTTGCTGTAAGATTTACACACGTCTCAGGTCTGGTGTGGCACGAGGCCACAGGCTGAGTGCCGTAAACCACCTAAGGCATGTGTAAACTCTCACAACACCACCACCACTGGAGTGCAATATTTATTTATTTAAATTTTGGTTACCAGGTAGACCACTGAGACAATTACAGTCCCTTTTTCAGGGATGACCTGGGATTAATTACATACATTGAGAGAAGGAAAAAAATAAAATATAACAGCAAGAGCAATTCTGGAGCAATACAGACATTGCAATAAGGACATAATTGATGGTACAAGAGGCAGGCTAGGTACTTTTGACAAACATCATGAGCAATAAAACAGTTAAAAATAGCTTATAAAAAATGGTAAGGGTCCCACTATGGGAGCAACAGCCAGCCAAGAGACTGACAGTAGCCACCTAGGTAGCGCCTTGGAGTGATCTGATACTCAGTGGTAACACAAGCAGAGGCTCAGCTCCAGCAGGTGGGTCTTGAGGCCTTTCTTAAAGCCACCAAGTAGTTGCTTTCTTGGAGGTTATTAAGGAGGCTGTTCCAAAGGGATGGCATGTGAGCAGTGAATGACCAGAGCCCTTGAGATGTCTGGATCCTGGGAACATGGAGGAGCTGGCGATCGGAGGACCTTAAAGTTGTAACAGACTGCTTAGGTGTTATCATTCCCACCAGACTAGGGGGAGCATTTATTTGCTGTAGCTTGAAGGTCAGACACAGAGAAGGGTACGTTAATCTGCTCTCTAGAGGAGGCCAATTTAGAGAGCACAGTGCTTGCAGTGGTGTTCTAGGAGTGGTGCACCTAGGGCAAAGCACCCAACCCTGTGGTATAGAGTTCTCAGCTTCTGCATCTCTGTGCTTCTCAGTGAATGTAGCACCAGGGCCCCGTAGAACAATATGGACAAGAGTGTGCCGGTGGCTACCTTTAACTTTGATGAGTAAGAAACGGGCTCAGATGATAGAGGAGAGAAAGCTTCTGGTTCAGCTACTTGGTCAGTTGATCTACATGACTATTAAAGGAAAAATCTTGATCAATATATATTGCCAGATATTTAATGCAGTCTACTATTTCTATCATAGAACCATTGGACAGAGATGGGGACAATAGGTGTGACCTATCAAGGCCCAGGCTTTTGGGTCCAAATAAGATAGCTTTGTTTTTTTTACCATTAAGAACTAGCTGATTGGTCAGGAACCAGTTCTCTAAAGTAGAAAGGTCCTGGCTGAGTAGTTGATTTAGCTGGGCAGCATCCTGGGGCGATCTGTACAGCATGGCATCATTAGCATAAAGGGTCACCTTGGTGCCCCCACAGTGCTTGGGCAAGTTATTAATAAACAGGGAAAACAAAAGGGGCTGCAGTACTGAACCTTGATAGACCCCATCCAAAATGGGGCATTTGTCAGACTTCGCCCCCAGCCATCTGACTATTTGAGATCTACCATGCAGGTAGTCCATGAACCACTGCACTGAGCGGTTGTCCAAGCCGGTATACATCCCTGAAGTTGACATGTCAACAGCGGAATCCCCTACAGTAACAACAGTGCCACGTCACTGTAGGGAACCCGCTGGCACCCGGCACTGTCTGTAGGGGGTCCTGCACCCCCCCCAACTCAGCTCCGACTCAGAGTTCAGAATCCTAAGTGTGGGGGTGCGGGGGGCACTTGTTGCTTCTACTAACTGGCAGCTGACTACAAAATGCAGTCAACCTGCTAGTTTAGCTATCAGGTAATTTGACAAATATTTTGTTGATGACCCGTCATGGATCCATCCCAAGCCAAGGGATCTGAGCTGTGAGATGAGCAGCTGGTGGTCCACCAGATCAAAGGCCTTGTTGAGGTCTATGAAGATTACACCAGTTAATTGGCCATTATCTTGGGCTGATAGGATGTCTGATGTGAGGCTAACCAAAGCAGTGTAGGTGCCATGCAGTTTTCTAAATCCATTCTGCCAGGGTGTGAGAAGGTTATGTTGTTCAATATATTCTTGGACTTGCTGGTACACAATTGCATTATTGCAATTATAAAATGAAATACAAGACAAAATGTGTTTTTCATTGAGAATAAATCAATATTTTTATTAATTTCAAGAAATACAAGGTTTTGTTCATCCGCCTATAATAAAATAGTGCCATCAATACGAAATACAAAGTGTTCATACAAAACCTTATATTTTATAACATTAATAAAAATATTGATTTCTTTTTGATGGAAAACACATTTTTTTTAAATTTCATTTTATAATTGCATTCTGTGTCAGCTTTTCTAGAGCCTGGTAAAATACGTAGCCTATAACCAGAGTTAATGCTGATTTCTAGTGGGTGACAGGAAAACATTCTGAGGAGGTGGATTCATGGCAGGAGAGATCTGCATGTGTATTTGAATGCTTGCACCATTCCCTAAACGGATGCAGTGACACTGTGACTGAGCAGGGTAGAGTCGGCTTTCCAGGAGGGGCCTCCATTTGAATTTTAGGCACCACCACAGAACTGGGCATCACCCTGTTGTAAGTACATCGTACTGAGGAGCTGTATGAGGGAGGAGTCGGTCCCCAGTCATAACCTGCACAGACACAGATGTCAAATGACACAGCAGGAAGCAGAAGAGTGGCTTCACTAATCGCTGGGCTGCTCATTTGTTGAATACCTGCTGGCGGGATTTCTGCTGTGAAATAATATGGTTGATGTGCAATACAGTCGGTCACTAGCTGTCGGTCCCGATTGGAGGTTCCGTTGCAAAAACTGTCCATGCACACATCTACAGAGCCTTGGAAAAGGTTGAAATATGTACTTTCCTTTTTGAATGGTTTTTGGCACTGTGCTTCTCTTTGTGGGTATTGGGGTATTTATGGTAAGCAAACTGCTGCCTTGGAGCATTACTGGCTAGCTTAAAACAAATGGCCATTACTTACTTATCCCGATGTTATCAGGTCAGCACTGATCAGCTGGGACTTTATCCATGTCTTTGTTGTGAGATTTACACATGGCTAAAGTTCCAGTCTGACCAATCAGATTGCAGAATATTTCTTGCCCATTTTATAAGCAATGATAGCTACCTTTTGTTCAAGGATGTGTTAAATCATAAAGTAAATTGAATTCCACCTTGTTGGTACATTCTGAACAAGCTGGAGACAAGGAAGACCTTTGTCCTTCTGGATATCAGCAAGGATGTCATGGGCTTTTACAGAATGTTTGAAGTGGCCTCACACTTTGCACACTGTCCTCACAGTGGTTGATACTTGCTGGTCATTATCCATGAAGCTTCGAATGATTAGGTTAAAACAATGTGCAAAACAACATATACTGTATGTACATAGTTGGCATCATGAAGTGCTTTTATAATATTTGAACCATTGTCACCAACAAAAAAAAAGACTTTCAAACCCTGTGAAGTGACTTAAGCAGTAACTAGTCTTCCCAGTTCTTGCTGAATGCACTGTGCTGTGTGTGTGTCTTGAAAGTGAGATACATGAAGAACTGCCATTTTCTAAAACATAATGGTTTTTTTTTAGCTCTGAGAGATAGTAGTGGTAGTAGTAGTACTGGTTGAAGTGGTAGAGGTAGCAGACAGACTAGTATGTGAGGATGATGATGAGTTGCCCGCAAAAGTGACCCAGTGTGCAGTAAGAAAAAGACAGGCAATGGTTTGGGTGCTGATCCACATATCAGTAGTAAAGTGAACTACCTTGTCCTCAGCCTCTAGGAGAGCATGCCTTACCTGAAGTACTAAGCTGTCATAAATCCTGGGCACAGCAGTTACTGAGAAGTATTTTCTACTTGGCATTAAACATCATGGCTCTAAGTATTCCATAACCCTTCTGAAACCCACGTCTTTTACAACACAGTATGGCTGCAAATCAAGTACAATCATTTCAGCTATTTTACGATTTATTGCCAGTGCTATGGGATGGTTTCATGAATATTTAAACTTTCTTTCAAAAACTTCTTTTAGCTTCAATTGCCTCTTATCAAGAGTAAAGCTAGATTTGGTTGGGGAAGTTGTACGACTACATGCTGTGCCTGGTAAAACAGAGGACTATACAGAATTATCTTGAGGCAAAAGAGGACTTTTGGATCTTGCCTGGTGATTGTCTCCTACTGTTTCAGCAGAATGTCCCTGTTCACCGAGAGCCCTGCTACATTTCCAGGCACCAATGTTAGACTGTTTGTTTGAACCATATCTAATGATGGAGTGAAGTTGCGTAAGGTGTCACATCATTGTTGTGGTTCCCAGATGCCCTTTATTTTCCCCCCTACTAACACAAGTACTGCACACATATAGTTTGGCAAGCATCCTTGGGGTTTATGTAAAAATGATTCCAAACAGTAGAGGTGGACTGTCTATGTCTAGTAACAAGCTCAGTAGGAGTTAAGTGGCTGGGTTTAAGTGGAGAAGGCATATCGGTGGAGGATTCAGGTTCATCAGGTGAGACAATCATAGAATCCTCTGCAACACCATTGTCACAAGCACTGTCAGACTTATTCTCACTTTGTGTGGCTTGTGCCTTTGACTTTTTTTTTTTTCCTTTCGACACTCTACTACTGTCTTTATCTTTTTCCACATTGTCACTGTCAGAACCAGAATAAGAATTAGCTAAAGGTAAAATCACAAGCTCATCACCAGTCTCCCCCTGACCATGGTTGTCACCATCATCATTATCATATTCAGTAGAGCTAACACTTGCAGTCACAGACTGAGTTATTCGATATGCATGTGTTGCAAATTGAGCAACTCCACTGTGAGTTGTACCTGTAAGTGCTTTAACTTTATGTACAATTGGAATACTCTTTGGTTTTGCACTTCTTTCAGATGACTTGCTGCTATCTTTTGAAATGTTGTTTGTGGTACTGAGCCCTTCTGACATACAAAGTCCAGCCCCTATTGCCGAGTTTTCAGTATTTTGAGAATTAGCCTGTAAAAAGAGATTTCAGCCATGTTGGTCCTTGCAAAACAGGAGAAGGTGGAAGGTTTGATACCTTTTATTGGACCAAAAAGTGTATTGTACAAAGATGGAATTATACACAAGCTTTCGGGGTCACACAGGTCCCTTCTTCAGGTGAATAGCAAAACTGAGCAACATAAGCAGTGTTTATATCCACTGCGGAGCAATTAAAAATTAGGGAGTGATGAGGAAGGTGACAAAGGGGACTAGAGATGAAAGTCTAAGATGCAAAATAAAAACGTGAAGAAAAGGGGAGGGGGCTAAGTATTAACAGGTCAGAAGGAGATGAAAGGGAGCTAAAGGGAAGACAAAAGCATGCAGATAGGATCTGAGATCAGAGACTAGCTTTAAAGGTAGAATAGGCAGGAGATGCCTAAAAGATGTAAGGAAATCAAGAAATTAAGAGAAACAAAAGATCAAAGGCCTAGATAAACAGATTGTGAGGTAGTATAAACAGAGGTGTGAAAACAAGAGGGAGTGGGTGGGACTGAGCTAGAGAGTTAGTGGGAGAGGCAGGGAGGAAGTGAGGTACAGGTAAAAAAACAGAGCAGGCAGAACACAGAGAAAAAAAATTATAATAAGAGAAATACAGAACCAAAGTGTGATAAATAATGACATGATTTAGTACACAATAAAAAAGAATTACAGTTTACCATAATGTGTCATGAAACCGATGTCCCGATTCAGTCCAGAAATGTTAGATTTAAATTGTTTAATATATTTCAATTCCCATGTCCTTCTGTCCTGTGTGTTCCCGAAGTTGCCTCTTAGTATCAAGACAGATAAATCCAAGAGAGAGTGATCTGTTTGTGAAAAATGGTTTCCTACTGGAGTACTGATAATCTGGTTTACTACTGTGTGATGGTGGTGATTCATCGTGGTTTTCAGTGGTTGGCTTGTTTCCCCAACATAGCAACCATTTGTGTACTTCTTGCATTGAATTAGGTAAACCACATTGCTGGATTGACATGTGTAGGATCCATTAATTTGTATTATGTTGTTCTGGCTTGTCTTAATGGTGGCCTGTGTGTATATGTGGGTGCAGGTCTTACATCTTGTCATGTTGCATGGTGTTGTCCCTCTTGTTTTCTGGTTATTTTGATCTGCTGGGAGTTTGTTATGAATTATTATGTTCGAGGGGCTGGGGGGGCTGCTTTTAGGCAATTACAGGTGGTTCAGGGAAGATGTCTTTCTGTGTTTCATCTTCTCTCAGCATGGGTTGTAGCTCTTTGACAATTTCCTGAAGGGGTTTTTGCATGGGGCTGTAAGTGACCACTAGGGGTGTGCGGTCAGTTTGATGTCTTTGCCTGTATTCCAGCAGATTGGTTCATGGTATTTGTAATGCCCATTCAAATGCTCTGTCAATTTTTCAAAAAACCTTCAGGAAAGGAAGGGGTCCCAAAAACCCCATGTTGAAAATTTGGTGCCAAAATTCCTAAAAATGACTGTTTTACGAGCGTGTGTTGCACATTTCCTACGCACGCTCGTAGGTTTGTGAATTTTCAATATTTTCACTCCAGATTTTCAACATTGGCATTTTATCACACCACCCCATGAGCAGTACAGCTGTCATTTTTCACATCCTGCCCAAAACATGTTTCCACCCATGTAGCGCACAATGGCCCAGTCGGTGTGCGAACTCAATGTATGGGACACATTAACAAAATCACAGTGACACTGTTCATGAGCAGAGGTCTTAAAATGGCTATGTTGAAAATGTGGTGAAAAAATTCCTAAAAATGGCTGTTTTATGAGCGTGCATTGCGCAGTTCCTACGCACGCTCGTAAGTTCGCAAATTTTCAATATTTGCACTCCAATGACTTCCAAATACCTAAACAGCACATAAAAGCAAGCAACATTTGCATTGATAAATGCTTGTTTTACCTGTACCTCACTTCCTCCCTGCCTCTCCCACTAACTCTCTAGCTCAGTCCCACCCACTCCCTCTTGTTTTCACGCTTCTGTTTATACTACCTCACACTCTGTTTATCGAGGCCTTTGATCTTTTATTTCTCTTAATTTCTTGATTTCCTTACATCTTTTAGGCACCTCCTGTCTATTCTACCCTTAAAGCAAGACTCTGATCTCAGATCCTATCTGCATGCTTTTGTCTTCCCTTTAGCTTCCTTTCATCTCCTTCTGACCTGTTACTACTTAGCCCTTCCCCTTTTCTTCACATGTTTTTATTTTGCATCTTAGACTTTCATCTCTAGTCCCATTTATCACCTTCCTACTTCACTTCCTGATTTGTAATTGTTCTACAGTTGATATAAATGCTACTTATGTTGTTCAGTTTTGCTATTCACCTGAAGAAGGGACCTGTGTGGCCCCGAAAGCTTGTGTATAATTCCATCTTTGTACAATACACTTGTTGGTCCAATAAAAGGTATCAAACCTTCCATCTACTCCTGTTTTGCAAGGACCAATACGGCTGAAATATCTTTTTACAAAACAATGGAAGATACCGCAAATCGCTGTCTGAAATGGCAACTCTGCAACATAAAGAAAAAGGAAGCCAAATTTGACAGTGACATCTACTTCCTAACTGCATGCAAAAAAACGGAACGTTTCACCTAAAGGACTTTGGATCTACAATCCACTGCAAACTACATACAATTCAAGGTATACAGAACAACTTTGTCGCGTGACATCTGAGAAACTCAGGAATCACCCTATTAATCAGATATACACTGGAAAATCTCACCTTAAAAATAGATTTTCTGAACTTTCACACACCCTTCAAGGATACAACAACAACGTATCACCAGGATTTAGCTGGGATCTCCAAACACATTATCAAAAATCTCTCCAGGCAGCCATATCACAGAAGAGGAGAAAACTCAGAGAACTACAAGACAGCAGCTACAACAACATTTTGACTCATCCAGGGGAAGTAAACCACAGCACAAACATTGTACAACAGTTGATACACTGCAACAACTACCAGTGATCAATCTATCTAATAAAGAACTTACATGGGCTGAAACATCTGTACTATCCAAGGGTTTAACTTTCTGCCCCACACAGGAATTTGATAACATTAGATTCTGTGGGGAGATAGAAGAATTTTTTAGACGGCTTTGTCTAAAAGAATATTTCTTTGATAAAAATGATACTCGAACAACACATTATGACAGCACAAAGAAAACATCAGACTGGACACCTCGGAGTGGATGCAGCCCCAAGTTGGATGCCGACATCAACTGCTTCTGTGGAAGAGTACACTCCCAAATCCTTAGCAAACAGCAGAAACTCCTGTACAATATTACACCACTAGAAAAGAGGGCAATATAAACTCTGAATAACAACCATAACATTGCAATAAAACAAGCTGACAAGGGTGGAGCTGTGGTTGTAATGAACACAGAGGATTACATTAAAGAGGCACACAGGCAGCTGTCAGATACAGCTACTATAGAGAACTCACCGAAGACCCTACTACACAATATACTGAAGAACTTAAACAAATCATCATGTCTCTATCTAACAACATCCAAGAACAGTTAAAAATACTAATTCCAAACAAACCTACTCCAGGGACATTCTATATGCTACCCAAGATACAGAAACCAGGGACTCCAGGATGACTCATCATCTCTGACATTGGTACACTCACTGAAAACATTTCAAGACTCACTGAATCCATTTTAAAACCACTAGTAAGAGCTACTAGCAGTTTTATTCAGGACACCACTGATTTCCTCAGGAAACTGAAACAAATTGGGCAACTGTCACCGAACACTATCCTAGCCACAATGGATGTCACTGCCCTGTGCACCAACATCCCACATGAAGATGGCCTAGCAGCATGTCAGAAAGTTTTAAAGGAAAACACATCCACAGGAGACATTCCAGAAACCACCATCAGCACCCTAATAAAATTAATTTTGACACGCAACTTCACCATTAACGGCAATCACTTTTTACAAATCATGGGGACAGTCATGGGCAGTAAAATGGCACCACAATATGCCAATCTTTTCATGGCCTGTTTAGAGGAGGATTTTTTTAAACACCACCCTTATAATCCATCTGTCTACCTCTGATTTGTTGATGACATATTCCTGATTTGGACAGAAGGTGAAGATTCTCTCAAAAAATTCCATCATGATTTTAACAACTTTCATCATTCCGTAAATCTCACTTTTGTATATTCCACCACCAGCATACATTTTCTTGACACCACAGTCAGTATCACTAAAAATGGACATATACAAACTGCTGTTTACAGAAAACCCACTAACAGACACTGCTACCTGCATAATTCCAGCTTCCACCCAAATCATACAAAAAAATCTGTAATCTACAGTGAGGCGATTCGATACCATTGAATCTGTTCTGATGAGAGAACAAGAGAAAGACAGCACTCCACACTTCGGAATTCCCTAATTCAGCAGGGCCACTCTCCAAGACAAATTGACAGAGAATTTGAACGGGCCATACAAATACCACAAAATAATCTGCTGGAATACAGGCAAAGACATCAAACTGACCGCACACCCCTAGTGGTCACTTACAGCCCCATGCTAAAACCCCTTCAGAAAATTGTCAAAGAGCTGCAACCCATGCTGAGAGAAGATGAAACACTGAAAGACATCTTCCCTGAACAACCTGTCATTGCCTATAAGCAGCCCCCCCAGCCTCTCGAACATAATAATTCATAACAAACTCCCAGCAGATCAAAATAACCAGAAAACAAGAGGGACAACACCATGCAACATGACAAGATGTAAGACCTGCACCCACATATACACACAGGCCACCATTAAGACAAGCCAGAACAACATAATACAAATTAATGGATCCTACACATGTCAATCCAGCAATGTGGTTTACCTAATTCAATGCAAGAAGTACACAAATGGTTGCTATGTTGGGGAAACAAGCCAACCACTGAAAACCACGATGAATCACCACCATCACACAGTAGTAAACCAGATTATCAGTACTCCAGTAGGAAACCATTTTTCACAAACAGATCACTCTCTCTTGGATTTATCTATCTTGATACTAAGAGGCAACTTCAGAAACACACAAGACAGAAGGACATGGGAATTGAAATATATTAAACAATTTAAAATCTAACATTTCTGGACTGAATTGGGTCATCGGTTTCATGACACATTATGGTAAACTGTAATTCTTTTTTATTGTGTACTAAATCATGTTATTATTTAACACACTTTGGTTCTGTATTTCTCTTATTATAATTTTTTTTCTCTGAGTTCTGCCTGATCTGTTTTTTTACCTGTACCTCACTTTCTCCCTGCCTCTCCCACTAACTCTCTAGCTCAGTCCCACCCACTCCCTCTTGTTTTCACACCTCTGTTTATACTACCTCACATTCTGTTTAACTAGGCCTTTGATCTTTTGATTCTCTTAATTTCTTGATTTCCTTACATCTTTTAGGCATCAACTGTCTATTCTACCATTAAAGCTAAACTCTGATCTCAGATCCTATCTGCATGCTTTTGTCTTCCCTTTAGCTCCCTTTCATCCCCTTCTGACCTGTTCCTACTTAGCCCCCCTCCCCTTTTCTTCACTTTTTTATTTTGCATCTTAGACTTTCATCTCTAGTCCCCTTTGTCACCTTCCTACTTCACTTCCTGATTTTTAAGTGCTCCACAGTGGATATAAATACTCCTTATGTTGCTCAGTTTTGCTATTCACCTGAAGAAGGGACCTGCTTGGCCTCGAAAGCTTGTGTATAATTCCATCTTTGTACAAGACACTTGTTGGTCCATTAAAAGGTATCAAACCTTCCATCTTCTCGAGAGTTAGCCTGCACATTGATAGTAATAACATTCAGCTCAGCCCTTCAACAGGCTGTGGTGCTTTTACTTTACTTTTTAGGCCACTTCTTGCTGGGCTCTTGAATAAACATTTATGTTTACTTCCTTTGCCCCCCGCTTTTGCTTTACTATTTTTTGGAGTACTCATAATGCCAGTCTGTAACTTGCTCAGGGTCCAAAGCAAATGGCGGTGGCTGTCAGATTTATTCACACACAGGTCTGTCACACTCACACATACAATAGTTCACACACACACTGGACCTAGGCTATAAGGCCTGATGCTGCAGCTGCTACCCATAGAGATTCAGGGATCCTGGCCTAACCCTTTCTGACACAGTACTTTCCTTCAATGATTATTTATTCTTATTATTAATATTTATTCCATGTGACAGAATGCCCACTGAGCCAAGCTTGTAGATTTACCCCAGGGAGCACAGGGAGGAGATCAGAGCCGACTGACTTGTTCGGGGTGGGGTCACACAGACAGCATGCAAGAAGTGGCACTGGTGGCTGTCTGTCAGATTCTGTTTCACACATAGTAGTTCACACACTGGACCTAGGCTATAACGGCTGGTGCTGCAGGCGCTGCTACCCACAGAAATTCAGGGACTTGGCCTGACCTTCTATGACACAGTATTATTTTACTTTTCCTTCAGGGATTACATATTTTATGATTTATTCCACATGATGGAATGTCCACTGAGCCAAAGCTTGTAGATTTACTCCATGGAGCACAGGGAGAGACGAAAGATGACTGACTTTTCGGGGGCGGGGTGGAGTCACACAGATAGTATCCAAGAAGTGGCACTGGGGGCTGGCTGTCAGATGTTGTTTTTCACACACACACACACACACACACACACATGCACACACACACTAGTTCACATACACTGGACCTAGGTTGTAAGGTCTGATGCTGCAGGTGCTGCTACTCACAGATATTCAGGGACCTGGCCTAATCCTCTCTGACATAGTACTTTCCTTTCCTTCAAGGATTATTTCTTTTTAGATTATTTCTTTTTATTATTATTTTTTATTCCATGTGATGGAATGCCCTGCCCACTAAGCCAAAGTTTGTAGATTTACCCCACGGAGCACAGGGAGGAGAAGATGAGAGCTGACCTGTTCGGGGGGGGGGTGGGCACACAGACACTATGCAAGAAGTAGCACTGGTGGCTGGCTATCAGATTTTATTTCACACACAGGTCTATCACACACACACACACACATACACACACACACACACACTCACTACTTTACACAGTGAACCTAGGCTACAAGGCCTGATGCTGCAGATGCTACCCACAGAGATTCAGGGATCCTGGCCTAACCCTTTCTGACACAGTACTTTCCTTTCCTCTAAGGATCATTTATTTGTATTATTATTATTTATTCCACGTGACAGAATGCCCACTGAGCCAAAGCTTGTAGATTTACTCCAACGGAGCACAGGGAGGAGATCAGAGCTGACTGACTTGTTCGGGGGTGGGTCACACAGACAGTACACAGCAAGTGGCACTGGTGGCTGGCTGTCAGATTTTATTTCACACACACACACACACACACACACACACACACACACACACACACACACACACATCACACACTGCACCTAGGCTATAAGGGCTGCTGCTGCAGGCACTGCTACCCACAGAGATTCAGGGGCTTGGCCTGACACTCTGTGACACAGTATTACTTTACTTTTCCTTCAAGGATTATATTTTTTTATTATTTATTCCACATGATGGAATGCCCACTGAGCCAAGCTTGTAGATTTACCTCATGGAGCACAGGGTGAGATGAGATGATTGACTTGTCTGGGGGGGCGGGTAACACAGACAGTATCAAGAAGTGGCACTGGGGGCTGGCTGCCCGATGTTATTTTCACACACACACACACACACACACACACACACACAGTAGCTCACACACTGGACCTAGGCTATAAGGGCAGATGCTGCAAGCGCTGCTACCCACAGAGATTCAGGGACCTGGCCTAACCCTCTCTGACACAGCAATTTACTTTTCCTTCAAGGATTATTTATTTTTTAAAATTTTATTATTCCACTTGATGGAATGCTCTGCCCTCTGAGCCAAACCTTGCTGATTTACCCCATGGAGCACAGGGGGGAGATCAGAGCTGACTGACTTGTTCAGGGAGTGGTGGTCACACAGACAGTATGAAGTCACACTGGTGGCTGGCTGTCAGATTTTATTTCACACACAGTAGTTCACACACTGGAGCTAGGCTATAAGGGCTGATGCTGCAGGTGCTGCTACCCACAGAGATTTAGGGACCTGGCCTAACCCTCTCTGACACAGTAATTTACATTTCCTTCAAGAATGTTTTATTTTTTTATTTTATTTATTCCACATGGCGGAATGCCCTTCCCACTGAGCCAAAGCTTGTAGATTTATCAATGGAGCACAGTGAAGAGATCAGAGCCGACTGACTTGTCCGGGGGGTGGGGGGTGGGAAGGGGATGTCACACAGACAGCATGCAAGAAGTGACACTGGTGTCTGGCTGTCAGATTTTATTGCACACACAGGTCTGTCACACACAGTAGTTCACACACTGTACCTAGGCTATAAGGGTTGGTGCTGCGGGCACTGCTACCCACAGAGATTCAGGGACTTGGCCTGACGCTCTGTGACACAGTATTACTTTACGTTTCCTTCAAGGATTATTTATTTTTATTATTTATTCCACATGATGGAATGCCCACTGAGCCAAAGCTTGTAGATTTACCCCACAGAGCACAGGGATAGATGAGAGATGACTGACTTGTTAGGAGACGCATAGATTATATTTTCATACACTCACACACTAGTTCACACACTGGACCTAGGCTGTAAGGGCTGCTACTGCGGGCCCTGCTACCCACAGAAATTCAGGGACTTGGCCTGACACTCTGTGACACAGCATTACTTTATTTTTTCTTCAAGGATTATTTTTTTTTAATTATTTATTCCATGTGTTTGAATGCTCACTGAGCCAAAGCTTGTAGATTTACCCCAAGGAGCACAGGGAGGAAGGGATGAGAGCTGACTGACTTTTTTTTTTGGAGGTGGGGTCACAGACAGTATGCAAGTATTGGCACTAGTGGCTGGATATCAGATTTTATTTCACACACACACACACACAGTAGTTCATACACTGCACCTACTGTAGGCTATAAGGGCTGATACTACAGGCACTGCTATGCTACCCACAGAGATTCAGGGACCTGGCCTAACCCTCTCTGACACAACTTTACTTTTCCTTCAAGGATTATTCCATGTGATGGATTGCCCATTGAGCCAAAGCTTGTAAATTTACCCCATAGAGCACAGGCAGGAGACGATAGCTGACTGACTTGTTCGGGGGGGAGCAGACAATATTCAAGAAGTGGCACTGGTTGGCTAACTTGGCACAGTTCACCCCCTCTGCTGCCAAAATACAAAAAAACTGGCACTCACTTATTTGCCCCCAATCTTATCCCTCTCCACCCCTCCCCAAGTCTCCGACTCCCCAATCCCCACTCCCCAACTCCCAGACCCAGTCCCCACACAAAAGTTTTCTCTTGTTTTCAAAAAAAATATATAATTATTTCATTAAATTTCTTTTTTTTCCAGAGTCTGACTCCAATTTCCAACTAGTTGCCTAACCTGCAACAGGTAAGGTACAAAATTAATTAAGTAAGATGAGCACACACGGAGCAACCAGTAAACACTGCTGCTCCTTTCTTCCTCTCAGTTCCTCTGTTAGCCCAGTTCTGAGTCCTAAGGAGGTAGACCACATGGGTTGCTGAAGCAAACACAATTGGGTACCACCTTAAGAAGACGGACATCAAGGCCATACAGTGAGGAACCAGAGTCTTGTCTCTGGCCCGTCCTATGCTCTCAGGCTTCTCACATCCAATTCCCATGATGAAGCCACCCAAACTGATCTGAACAGCCAAAAGTGTTCAGAAGCTGTTCGTTTCCAAACACTTTGGCTTGTTCAGATCGGCTCGGATTTTTAGCAAACTGGTTCGCCCACCCCTATTCATTAGGCAGATTATTTTGTTGTTTACTGCTAAAATGTCCCCGGAACATTTTTTTGACATTATTTAAATCCTTTTTCGTGACTTGCTGACATCTTTTATTGTGAATCCTTTTTCATTCTCATGAAAAAGGATTGCGTCTCACGAAAAAGAATTAAAAAAAAAAAGTCCAAAATCCTTTTTCATGAGATGGATCCTTTTTTGCAAGAATGAAAAAGGATTAATGAAAAAGAATACTATCTTGTGAAAAGGATTAAAAAAGAAACTAATCCAAAATCCTTTTTCAAGACCCGGGATCCTTTTTCATTAAAATTAAAAAGGATTTATGATAAAGGATCCTTTCTTGTAAAAAAGTCAAAAAGGGATTTCTTGCCACAAAAAAGGATTTTTTTCCCCATTTCCCACTCAATTTCATTGATTTTCCCTGGTGCCGAATGGTACCCCCATCCTTCAATTGTGCCCCAGCCCCCATTAATTTGTAGTTACTAGTCTTGGGGTCTAGTGGCACCTCCCACCCTCTGATTTCCATTCACTGTTTTCTTTTTATATTTCCATTGGTGTCCAGTGGTATCCCCACCCTCATATGTCCTCAGTATCCTACAAATAAGAAAGCGTTCCTCGATGTCTTGTTTTTTTAACATAAAAAGATACCAATGATGCAACTGCACTCACCCAACCACCACTGTGCACCCACCACCTTGCACCCCCAGATCTCCCCACACCCTCATTCACCTGAACTGGTCCCACTGTGAAGATCTACTCTCTGATTGAAGACACGTGTTGCTGCTGTAACCGGAGACTGCTGCATGAGAAATAAGGTAACTGTGGTTCAATGTATTTCAAAGGGATTTTTGACCGCAGATACCTAACTTCTCATACAGCAGTCATTGATTCCAGCAGCAAGATGTGTCTTTGATTGTAGAGTGGATCTTCACAGTGGGACCAGTTGAGGTGAGTGAGAGTGTGTCCAGGGAGGAACAGGGTGGTGGTTGCACAGCCGGAGGTTGGGTGGGGATGCAGGTGTGATCACCAGCGGACTTTTTACAGGCTGAAAAAAAAAAAGACACTGAGAGACCATTTTCTTATTTTCAGAATATGAGGGACATGGGAGGGTGGGAAGTACCACTGGACACCAATGATAATATAATATGGAAATTGGAAGGTGGGGGGAGTACACTAGACACCAGGGAGGGAAAAAAAATTAACAGGAGTAGGCACGGAAGGTTGGGGATGCCAGTGGATACCAGGGGAAATATATAAAAAATTATATATATGGAAATGGGAGTGTGGGGGGGGGGTGACACTAGACACCAGGGATACATATAAAACAGTAATATAAATAAAAGGTCTCTGTTTAAAGTAGGCAGACATACTGTTACTTGGTATACAAATATTCGAACATACGAAACTGCCAGCAGATACAGGCCATATGGTCTATCAAGTCTGATCAATTGTGCAGCTAGCAATCCATTACACTGCAGCTGCCCTCCTCCCTCCACACCCTCTCATCAGTGACCCTCCCCTCATTCTATCCCACCCCCTTTTAAAGCTTCCCACAGTCTTACAGGAGACCACCTCCTCAGGCAGCGTGTTCCACTTAGACGTCACCCTTTCCGTGAAATAGTGCCTCCTCATTTCTCTCCTGAATCTCCCTCCCTACCACCCTCCAATCTCAGCCCATGTCCCCTTATGTCCCTCCCTCCCCTCAACTTAAAAATCCCCTCTGTACCAGGCTTGATTATATCCTTCATGTATTTAAAGGTCTCAGTCATATCCCCTCATCCCTCCAATCCTCCAGGGAGTACATATTCAGCTCCCTCAGCCTCCCCTCATAGGATTTGTCTTCTAATCCCTGGATCATCTTTGTTGCCCTGCACTGGACCCCCTCTGGTAATCTAATATCCTTCTTTAAATATGGATGCTAGTACTGCACGCAGTACTCCAGGTGCAGTCTCATAATATAACAAGTATAATATGCAACTGCGGTCAGCAAAAAATGGTTTACATATTTGGCCTTGACTTGCTAACTTCTATAAGCAGTGTACACTTTATTCTTAGAAAGAATAGGAGAAGCTCCTCAGATATCAAATACTGAGAGCTCCTGAAAGTGACACACACACACACATATCCAACATGTGACATCAGAAATACTGCTCTGCAATGCACCCTTTAAAAAGAATCAGGCAAGATGCTGCTTCTGACAAGAGCATTTGGAAACATAATTACACAGCGTGGCAAGCAGAAGACTATTTTCTTAACTGGACCCTGTATCCTTTTTCGTATGGATCAAATTCCTTTTTTCTTTCCGAGTATCTATCCAAAAGACTGTACTGAGCATGCTCAGAAACTGAAATTATAAAATTTAATAACTTTGAAACTGGTTAATGTTTTTTCACCAAATCAGAAAAAGAAATGTCTATGGGCCAGGCCCTTTCTACTGTGAAAATTTCAGACCAAAATTCCAAACCATCTGGGCGCAAGATGATGACAAATAACAACAAAAACAGCAGTTTTAAATGTTTTTTTCACTATCTGCATCTTGAAATCTGCATATCTGACTGGAACAGAACTTGCCACATCAAGAAATCTACCCACATACAAAATGTTGTACAAATCTGTTGATTGATTGTGAAGATTTTAAAGTTCAAAATTTGAGGTTTAACATAGAAACCCCTGCTCAACTCTAAATATAGTGGCGCTACTGCACCACTATAATATAACTGAATATACAATCTTTAACAAATGATACACACATCACAATGTCAGTTCAATGACAATCAATGATAGATCATTCCTTGATTGCCATTTTAAAGCTACTATAAGTTGGTACGGTAAGATCGGGAGGGGGAGTGCTGAGTTCCACACAGCTGTTTATTTATTTATTGAAATGTTTCACCAGGAAAGCACACTGAACAACAAGTTGCTCGTGTCCCAGTGTGACCTGTGGAAGGGGGTACAAATGGATGAAGAATTAGACATACAGTTTACCATTTAGCATATCTGAGAAATTAAACATTCAATTACTTTTGTAACAAGACATACAGTTAAAAAATATCATAAATAAGCATACAATCACATTTGTGACATAACATACAGTTAAATATATCATACCTGTGGAATATGCATTTAATTACAAGTGGCATATCTGGGGAACATAATACAGAAATTTAATGTAACCTTGGAGACAAATCCTTACAGGAATGGATCACAGTTAAGAGGTAGATAATTTAGCAATTATTAAATGAATGAGGTGCAGTGATGGGACATCTAGGAGGGTAGAGGGGTAGACAGGGGGAAACCAGCTGGGGGAAGGCAAGGATAATGATGGGGGGAACAATACCAGAGCAAAATGAGCAAAAAATCAGTTGTGAGGGGCAAATTAACACCGGGCTAGTGCAGTCTGGGAGCACTTCAGACAGAACAAAAAATGCAAGTTATTAGCTCAAGTGAACTAATTCCTTTGTTTAAGTGCAGGGGTAGAGAGGGGGGCAGGAGGGAAGTGGGGGTAAGGGATAGGGTAGAGAAGGATGAGTCATACCTGGAACTGGCCCCTCCAGAGTGTGGAGATCGCTGCCAGTGATGGAGTGAGGAGAGGACTTAGAATAAGAGGCAGGAGTAGGCAAGAACAAGTTGGGTGGAGAGAGTAGAGGGGGATGGTAAAGGGAACGAGGAGGAGGAGGAGTGGTAGGAGAAACTTGCCTAAGACTATTCCTCTTCAGGATGCGGAGAACCCTGCCAGAGAGCAGAGTCAGGTGAGGGCGAGTTAGGTAAAAAGGATAGAGTGGAATGGGGAGGGAAGAAACCCCTCCAGGATGCTGAGAACCTTGCTGGGGGCAGAACTAGGTGAGGACACGTTGGGAAGAGAGAAAAGAAAGGATGAAAGGAAAGGAGGGAAGAGGAGGGAAAGAAGAAACTTGCCTAAGACTAGGCCACTCCAGGATGCTGAGAACCCTGCCAGAGCACAGAATCAGGTGAGGACTAGTTGGGAAGAAAGGATGGGGGGGGGAGTGAAGGAAGAGTAATTGCCCAGTGCTGGGCCCCTTCAGGATGCAGAGAACCCTACCAGGGGATAGAATTAGGAGGACAAGTTGGGCAGAGGGAAATAAGAGGGATAGAAGAGGAAAGGTAAAAAAAAGGAGGGAGTGAAGAAACTTACCTGAGAGTAAACATTGCCAAGGTGCTAAGAATCCTGACAGAGAGCAGATTTAGGCAAGGACGGGTTAGGTAAAAAGGAGGAGGGGGATGGAGGAGGCTTGCCCAGTTCTAGATCCCTCCAGGATGCTGAGAACCCTGCCAGAGGTCAAAAACTAAGCAGGTGCAAGTTGGTAATGGAAGAAGGTTGGGGTAAGAGTGAGGGGTAAGCGGTGAAGGGAGAGGAGAGCGTGCTGAGAAGCAGGCTCAGGGGGAGAAAGGTTTAATAGGGGACGTGAATCATGGAGAGGAGCAGAAGTATAGGAGAACCATTAAGGAGGGTTAAAGCAGGAGCAGTTAGATGAGAGAAAGTTGTGTAAGGCTGAGGCAAGGGAGTAGGAGGAGGAGGAGGAGGAGGAGTGCCGTATTTGGTGGGGAGGAAGTTCCAGATTTGTGGCAAATAATGGGTGAAGCCTGACTGACCGATGAGAGTGATTCGACAGGGGACCAACAAAGTGTGAGTGTCAGAGGATCTGAGGGGAGTGGGAGGGGGGAGGGGGGAAGAGAGTGAACATGAGAGGTAGAAGGAAGTTCTCCTAACCAAAGTTTAGAAGTGAGTTTGGCACAATGAGTGACGCACCTGTTGGCAAGCAGGGGGAAGGGACAGGGCATGGCAGAGGTCACAGTGATGTGTGTGTGATGGCGCATCAAGGGCAAAACGACAGAAGGAGTTAAAGAGTGTCCAATTTGGTTAGGGAGGATTTGGGAGCAGCACCATAGATTACATCACAGTAGTCAAAAAAGGGGATGATCATCTTCTGGACTAGTTTACACCACGCCGTAGGAGGGATGCAACTACGGTTCCTGAATAAGGCACCAAGCTTGGGGGGGCAGTTTTTTCAGGATGGCATCAATCTGGACAGAGAAGTTGAGGTGTTGGTCCAACCAAACTCCAAGGTATCTGAATGAGGAGGTGTCCTCTAGGATTGTCCCATCAAGGGTATGGAAAGAAGGCAAAGGGTGGAGCCTAGAGAATCTCTGCCTAGTGCCAAAGGTCATGGAGACAGTATTTTTGGCATTTAGGAATAGTTGATGTGAGGCACACCATAGCTGAACCTGGTGGAAGTCATACTGAAGGGTGGTTGCTACATCAGCGGGGCATTTGCCAGAGGAGAACAGGACAGTGTCATCAGCATACATATGGATAGAGGAAGAGGGGGAGCATACTGAGGGCAAGTCATTTAGGAAGATGGAGAAGAGAATGGGTCCAAGCACCGAGCCCTGTGGGACTCCTGTTGAAATAGGGAGGGGGAGGAGAGATTGTATCCTGGATCTTGACTGATTGTGTTCTGGCTGATAGGTAAGCTCTAAACCAGTTTTGGGCAGAAGTAGACAACCCAGCAGCTGTAAGGGAGTCAAGAAGTAGGGCATGGGAGACTTTGTCAAAAGCCTTGGCGAGGTTGACAAAGATGGCAGAGGTAATGAGGCCATTATCCATCCCGGTGAGGATGGAGTCAGTAAGCTTGAGTAGGGAGGTGGTAGTGGAGTGGTTCTTCTGAAAGAAAGATTGGAACAGGGTGAAAAACAAAGAGTCATCGAGGAAGGAGGTTAGTTGAGAGTGGACCAGGTGTTCTTGGAGCTTAACAAGGGCAGGGAGGAGGGAGATTGGGTGAAAATCTGCAGGGGAGGAGGAGTTACCACCCTTTGGGAGAGGGAGGATCACCACATTTTTCCAGGATGAAGGGACAGATGAGGATGAGAAGGAGAGATTTAGGATTAGGGAGAGAGGGAAGGCTATAGCAGAAGCTGAAAGGTAGAGGAGTTTAGGGTCAAGGTCCGGTGATGAGCCTTTAGAAGGATTAAGAGAGAGAAGGTCATTTAATGTTTCCTCTGGGGTGACAGCAGAAAAGGAGAAGGAAGGATGGGCACAGAGGGGTTGAGTGCTGGGTGTAGTAGGATGGGGTGGAGGTTAGAGGGGAGGGACTTCAGAAGTGCTATGGCACAGGAGGTAAAATATAAGTTAAACTCTTGCGCCACTGCATGTGGTTCAGAGACAAATTATTTGTTTATTTTAAGCACTGGGGGAGGTGGATGTGAAGGGAGGGGAGAATAGGGCATGGGCCACTTTCCAGAATTTGGAGGGGAAATTGATGTTTTTGAGAAAAGATGATTTAAAATATTCAGACTTGGCAAGTCTGGTAGCTTTTGTGCAGGCATTTCTTAACATGAGATACTTGGCATAGTCTGGGGGAAGCTGGGAGGCCTTATGTTTCCTCCAAGCTTTATCTCGCTCCCTGAGACAGGTCAATAACTCGGGGGAGACCCAGGGATGATGGTTGCCATGAACTCTAGTGCATTTGAATGGCATGTAGGAGTTCCATGTAGTTAGAAATTTATCTTTAAAATAAGCGAGGGCTTGGTCAATGGAAGGGGCAAAGGTAATAGGGGATCAATCGGAGCTGGCCAGTTTGTTAAGAAGGGGATTAAGGTTTAGGGAGTTGAAGGAGTGGAGTTGCCGAATTTTGTGTGGCAGTTTTGGTCTATGGACTTTCCTATGAAGATTGGGTGATGATTACTGAGGGCATCTGGGAGGATGCCTGATTTAATGACTTGGTGGGGGTGAGAGGTGAGAGTCTAGTCTATCAGGGAGTGGCTAAGTGTTTTATAATTTAGGTGGGTGGGTTCCAGGACGAGTTGGGAGATACTGAGGATTGTGATGTCATTACATGTCTTGGCAGTTGGTGGTGATAGCCAGTTTAGGTTTGCATCACCCAGGATGTATAGCTCGCATTTATGTGAGAGGGAGGTTATGGAGGTAATGAGATCCGAAGTATCAGATGCCTTAGAACCAGGTTGACAGTAGATAGGGTAGAAAAAAGGCAAGGTAATGTTTACTACAAGTGCTTCATAGATGGAGGGTATTGAGGATAATAGAATGGTTGCGAACTGAAGTGAGGACAGGATATACATGGCTACCCCATCACTCCTGCCAGTCCTATCTTGTCTGATTATGGCATAACCTGGGATATTAATGGCGAGATTAGGTATTTTAGTGTTTAACCAAGTTTCCATTAAAATTAGAATATCAGGTGTGAGGGAGATTACCATAGGATGTAAAAGGTACATTTCTGAGACGAGACTGCAGATGTTTAAGTGGAGGATTTTCAGCCCCTTGGAGAGGGCAGAAGGGGTGGGGGAAGTTGGTACCTCAGGTGAAGGATTGCAACTGGCAGAGGTGAGTGTAGTGAGGCCAGCACTGGGATGAACATTTCCTGATGTGAGTAAGAGAAGTGCTGTTATGAGGGAGTGGAGTTTAGAGCATTTGTGATGGGCCGAGGATTTTGGAAGTATTTGGGGGGAGGGGGCTAGGTGAGGTGAAGATAAGGCGGTGAAGGAAAGCTAGGTGGCAAGGGGCTGAGAATAGAGTAGCAGGGAGGAGGTGAGGGAAGTAAGTCCAGAGTATTTGAGGGGGTGTAGGAGTTATGGCAAGGATAAAGGTAGGGGCTAGAGTGGAGGGGAAACTTGAGAAAGGTTTATTGGACTGAGGTGAGTGTGGAGCTGAGGTAGATAAAATTGATAGAAGAATTAGAAGGAGGGGAAGTGATGAAGGAATGGTGGGCATATTATGCGGCTTGGGGGAACAAGAACAGATCAGGGTTGACTAATCAACAGTAGGGAGTTGATCAGTGGCACTGGCAGAAGTAAAGTGACTGTGAGTAGCGGTGGGCAGTAACAATTGCCAGCAGCAGCAAGTTCATTGAGTTGTTGTCTTCTAGTGGCTTTGCAGTATAATTTGCAAATGGGAACGTAGATGAAAGAAAAAAAAAATGAAAATACAGAGCAGGAAATACAACCCAGCAATATAAAAGTTTGTGCAAACTAAGCAGCATAGGTAGAGGAAAGCAGTAGCGAATAAGAGGGCAGGAGAAAGGTGAAGTGTCCGGTCACGGCTAAGGAAGTAAGATACAGACCCAAATCAGCCAGTGGAGACAGTAAGCACCAAGATTCAAGTCTGGTAGCTCCAAAGGCTGGGCTGCGTCTCTGTGTCTGTACCTGTGGGTCTCAGGGCTGGCTGGCAGTCTGGCAGGTCACTGTGGAAGAGTCCCCAGAGAAGAAGCAGCTCCCACAGGAGAGGTTGGAGGCAGATGCTCGTTTAAGGATACTGGCCTGCAGAGGGGAAAAGGGACAGTCAATTTAAAGCAAAAAATACAAAGGCAATGGCAGCTAATCCCCTTGACCCCAGGCAGGTGGGAGGCAGATTGCATAACAAAGGCTCTGCACAAAAGCATCTCTAAAATTAAGACAAAAACAGCTGTAACACTTTAGGTCGTGGGGGGGGGAGAGAGATGATTAGTAAGCACAAGTAAAGCCACAGGGAAAAAAGAAATAAAATATCAGGGCAAAGGACAGAGATAGGCAGCAGTACTGAAATACAGGACACTAATTCAGACAGTAGAAATTTAAAGAAAGGATATAAGGTGCCATGGAGCGCTTAGTGCTTCGCGCTACTCCCTCGGCTCAGGCAGGGTTACAGGGTGGAAAGAGCATACAAACTATACCTTTAACAATATTTGGCAACTTATATCACATTAGAGTTGTAGCCATATGGCTCAAAGATAGTTTAACAAATAGCACCGCCTCACCTCTCTGTATCCCTCCAGCAGTGTGTTGGGCTTGCAGCTGTTGCAGGTGCTCTCTCTTATGCCAGGTCATGTCATATGAGCAGTGCCAGCACTGTGCTGCGCTCCAGGCTCTGTACCCAGGAGACCCTCTGAACCTCTGTCTCTCACATCTCACCTTCTCAGCCCTGGGCACCTCCCTGGCTCACCCCATGAGAGAGGACTGCTTTATTAGAATCTCCTTGACCAGGATGTCCACCTCACCAGGGGTCAGCCTCCTGTCCCTCCCCTGCTCCTACTCAGGCACCTGATTGCTCCTACAGGCCATATTATGCGTGTGCTGCGCTCACACACTCTGCTGTCTTAGCTGCAGTTTGTGGATGTAACTTTCACAAATGACACTACATGTGTACATAGCATTCTTAAATCACAGCATGATGACGTTGCCAAAGGCATGCCACCCTATGCACGTGCAGTCCATGCCAGCACATCTGTGTCCTTTGTGACTGCAAATGGTTGCATATGACTGCCATGATGTCTAATTGCAGATGATGCATACCCACATCATCACCACTAGTCAGGATATCATCAGAGCATGCGGCCGCTTGCACAACATGATCATTGAGCAGGACTCGCTGTCACCATTTGCAACCACTAATACGTTAGTGACTGTTGGATACCAGCATATATTGGATGGTAACATGCAAATCATCCTACTTGCGCATGCAAGGAGTAAATTGTAATTTACATATCATTATATAGAAACATAGACTTTGACAGCAGATAAGGACTGCTGGGCCCACCCAGTCCGACCATTTTTCTACCTATTGGATAAGCTGCAGATCCTAGTTAACCAACAGCCTACTTATTCTTAACCCCCACCAGAATTGCCTTATGTCTGTCCCATGCATTCTTGAATTCCCCCACTGTTTTTGACCCCACAATCTCCTCAGGAAGGTCGTTCCATGTGTCCACCACTCTCTCCATGAAAAAATACTTCCTTACATTGCTCCTAAGCCATCCCCCCTCTATCTTCAGATTGTTCCCCCTTGTTCTTGCACATCTCTTTTTCTGAAAGATGCTACCCTCTTGGACTTTGTTGATTCCCTTGAGGTATTTGAGACTTTCTATCATGTCCTCCCCTCCCTCCTTTCCTCGAGGGTATACATATTAAGCTCCATTAGTTTCTGGTGCAGACCCTGCACCATTTTAGTTGCCCTCCTCTGGACTGCCTCTATCCTAAGTCGTTGCAGAGATGGGGTCTCCAGAACTGCAAGCAGTACTCCTGATGGGGTCTCATCAACTGGATTACAACTTCCTGTTTTCTACTGGTGATGCCTCTCCCTATACATCCCAGTATCCCCCAGCCCTCCTTCCTGCCTTCTCACATTGCTTGCTTACTTTAGGTCATCTGTTAGGTCCCTTTCCATTTTGGTTGTTGTCAGTACCTCCCCCCATTGTGTACTTTTCACCTGGGTTTTTGTTTCCCAGGTGCCTTACTTTGCACTTTTTTGCATTGAAATTAAGCTGCCATACTTTTGACCATTCCTCCAACCTTGCCAAGTCCATTCTCAACCTTTTCACCCCCCCACCGTGTATCAACCCTGTTACAGAGCTTTGTGTCATCTGCAAAGAGGCATACTTTTCCTTCCAGTCCCTCTGCAATGTCACTTACAAAAATATTAAAAAGGACTGGTCCCAGTACTGAACCCCACAGTACCCCACTAGAAACCACCCTTTCTTCAGCATGGACTCCATTTACAATTACCCTCTGTGTCCTGTTGTCCAGCCATTTCTTTTACCCAGGCTACCACCCTGTGACCCACTCCTGGGCTGGCTAACTTGTTTATTAACCTTTTGTGTGGGACTGTGTCAAATGCCTTGCTAAAGTCTAGGTAGGCCATGTCCACAGCCCCTCCCTGATCTACTACTTTGGTCATCCAGTCAAAGAAATCTACTAGATTCATCTGACATGACATTCCCGCTGCAAATCCATACTGTCTTGGGTCCTATGCCCTGCTGGCCTCTAGGTACTCAACAATTCTTTCTTTCAGAAGTGACTCCATCATTTTCCCTACCACAGAGGTCAAACTAACAGGTCTGTAGTTTCCTGCCTCTGCTTTGCTCCCACTTTTGTGAAGGGGAATCACATTCGCCCTCCTCCAGTCCTCAGGTACCATACCATCCTCCCTTGATTTGTTAAAAAGGGTAGTCAGTGGTGTCACTAGTTCTCCCCTTAGTTCTTTAAGAATTCTGGGGTGAATCCCATCAGGTTCCATTGCTTTGTGCACCTTCAGTTTCAGGAGTTCTTTCAGAACCTTTTCTTCTGTGAATGGACTGGTATTGACTCCCCTATCCAGAGTGCTTCTATTGATTGGATTAGGTACCTCTCCCTCCTCTTCTTTTGTGAATACTGAGCAGAAGTATTCATTCAGTATCCCTGCTTTTCACTGTTACCCTCTGCCCACCCACCTCCCTTTATTAAGCCTCACTGTCCCTCCCTTGGCCTTTCTTTGCTCCCTAATGTACCTATAAAAGGTTTTATCCCACTTCTTAAGCAAATTGGCTTTTTCTCAGTTTTCGTCTTTGCTATTCTGACTGCCTTTCCTGCTTCCTTCTGCTTTAACTGGTACAGTTCTCTGTCCTGCTCCTTCTGTGTTTCCTTATACTTCCTGAATGCTATCTTTTTCTCACTAACCTTCCCCGCCACCTCTTTTGAGAACCATAGTGTTTTTTTCCTTTGTTTTGATTTGTTTATTTGTTTCACACAAAGACTTGTTGCCTCTGTGATGGGAGTTTAAATGTTTGTCTATTGTTCCTCCATCCCTCCTTCTTGCCCATTTGCAAGTGCTTTTCTGAGGCACTCTCCCATTTTGCCAAAGTCAGCCCTCCTGAAGTCCACTACCCTCATATTTTTCTGGCTTGACTCTGTGCTTATCATGAACCACACTTTTTGGTGGTCACTTGTTCCCAGATGGCTAGCCACTTCTAAATCTGAGATCCTCTCTCCGTACCATTTGAGAGTACCAGGTCTAAGATTGCTCCCTCCCGAGTGGGTTCCAACATTAGCTGTCTGAGGCATGCTCCGTAGGGCATCAAGCATGACCCTGTTCTTGGATGTGGATGTAGCAACGGTGATCCAGTTAACATCTGGCATATTCAGGTCCTTCACCAACAGTATCTCCTCTTTTTCTGCCATCCTAAGGATGCCTTCTATCATTTTCTCATCCATTTCCACCCCCTGAGATGGGGGTCTGTATACAATCCGCTCGTTACTGGCTCATTATGAAATGGAACCTCCCCACAATTTTGCAATCCACACTGAGGAGACAGCATGGTGAAGCTGCAGCACTGTGTGGAGCTGATATACAGGATAGCAGGAGAAAAGAGAAGTTGCAACTTTCACAATTAACACTTTGTAAATATCTCTCACAGTTGCCACACCCATGTACTGTTACACTGATGTTATGCTCAGGTTCGACAAGATGGCATCCACATCACATAGCACTGGGTGATAGGTTCCACTGCTGCCAATTCAAACAGCAAGTAGGCAGCTGTTTCAGCCCAGACAGTAGTGTACTGCATGTATGTATGATGGAATGCTGCTTGCATATACCTCCTGTCAGGTGCATGTGTGGCTGGCCAGTCGGGGCACCCACCTTGGTGTACAGCCAGTACAACTGCTGGGGACTGGCTTCCAATACAGCCCTCCGGTGTCTTCCCCCTCCCTATGTGCCACAGCCACCAGGGTGGGACACACGTGCCCCATGGCAAGTGTACAAGTGCTGACATCCTCCCTATACTGCTGTGTGCACCGACTAGGTCTACATACTCCGTATGTATGTACATCCTGCACAGCAGCAGGAATACAGGCCAGACACTGTCCACACATGGTTCCCCCTGTGTGTGGACCCTCTGATGCACCAGGTGGTGCAGGGTACAGTGTGCTTCCTGTACCTGTTCATGCCCCTGTGGCCAGTAGGGCCATGTGCTGTACACAGGGTACCTGTGCAGTTTACATCACCAGGCACTGTGCTGTCTTTCCCAGCATGACCCTTGGGGGGGTGTACTCATACATTTCTTTCCCCAGCCAGAGCTGGCACATGAATATATGACATGGGAGGGGACATTCCACAGGACTGTCCCCTTGAAGAAAAAGGCAGTGGCATGGAGAGAGGTGACATATGCTGTGAACATGGAATGCAGTACAGGTTTTATGGCATGAGATGCAGGACCAAGGAGAAGCTCATTTTGGTAAGGCAACTGCAACAAGGCCATGGGTGGTGGCCAACCCACTCAGTCCACCCTCACACCAGAGGAGGAATTGGTGGCTGGCTCCCTGGGACCACAGCAGTTGAAGGGTTTTATGAGGGGCATCAACATAATGGCCACCCACACCCACCAGGGTGGGTACATTCACCATGCAGCTGGGGTAAGGGTTGCAAAGGGACAGGTGGGGTACTCACAATGCTCATGAGTGTTGCTGGTGTTGAGTTGTTCTCCACATGTCAGGGACTGCATACTGCACAGGATGTGCACGTGGTCTGCATGGCACAGATGCTTGTGGTAGGATACTTGCCCAGCCCATTGCTCAGACTGGATGTGTACTGTTGTGTAGCATAGCTGTAACATGGCCCCATTTGTGACACATGGCCCTGTTCCGTTACTTCCAGATCCATCAGGGTTGATGAGGATGATCATGACTGGAATGATGATTATGGTTCCTTCAGGATGGATGACCCTACTGCCACCCTGGACTGGGTGGGTAGGACTGGGAGGATGTGGAAGGGACGCTGCTTCAGTTAACTGATACCGAGACAGTGAAGGCTGAGCTCCCCTGTGATGCAGCAGAGGAGGAAGCTGAGCACAGGACCCAGATGGTCACACCAGACAGGTCCCCTGATGCAGACAGGGCAGAGGACACACAGCCGGGGGGGCACATTCGACACACAGTCACTCCTCTGTAGCCACGCAGGGCATCCCATGAATGGCCCTTGTGTCCACCATGATGGTCACTCCATACTGACGCATTGTACAGGGGTAAGCACCAAAGTGCTGTGGTGGCCCATGTGTCAGTAGCAGAGGAGCTGCAGGCACTGTTGGTCCAAATGTGTGAGCATGGCGACAGGCAGGTGCAGGCTGTGGTGGACTGTAATGACTCATTGCAGGCCATCCTCTCCACCATGCACAGCAACAGGGGCTTGGTTGAGTGCACTGCTCTGGCACATGGGGACCAGACAGTGCTTATGGCTTGCAGTACTGTGGCTGGTAAAGTTAGCCATAGGCTAGTTCCTGGGAAACACACAGAGGTGTGATTGGGTCTTTACTGTGCCCTACCCCAGCCATGTAGTAGACCCCTAGCATAGCTCCAGGCCTGCACAGCCGTGGGTGGTTGTGGGTGTGGCACAAACCCGCCCATCTGCCCTGTGGACGATGGGACAGTGGAGGAAAGTGCTCCCCAACAGCACCCCACATCTAGTAGCGTGGCCCATGGGCCCCATGGCGGGTGAACACCTTGCCCAGAACCCCTGTGCTGCACAGCCCTAGGCAGCAGTCATAGGCAGCATGGAGTACATTTCCTTGTTTTGGCCCTCCCCCTGCTGTCTAATCACATGCCATTCCCCCTCATGTGGCAAGTGTGTTTATTTTCTTTTAGCACCCCATGCTGTCTAACCATGTGCCCTTTGCTCCCATGTGGTAGGTGCACTTATGCCTGCCATGCTTTCTAGCCACATGTCTTTTGCCCTTCCCCCACAAGTGCACATATTTTCTTTTGTCCCTCCCTTGTGGTTTCTAATCTCATGTCCTTTGCCCCCCCCCCACAAGTGAACTTATTTCCTTTTGCCCTCCTGGTGCTCCTTTTATCTGTTGCTGTGTACACTTTCCTTAACTGTTCCTTACCCTTCTGTTTGTTTCACAGCCAGCATATTTGATCTGTACACTGCTGTGTTGTCTCTTACCTTGTCTCAAGGAAGCTCTGTGGAAGCAGTCTGTCCCTTACCTCCTTGTAGAGACTGGACAGTCTAGGGCCATGCCTACTATAGTGGACCGGTGGCTGCTTGTTCATGTCTTTACTGCTCTCACTATCCAGTGTGTGGCCATCGAAGCTGTGCAGTGGTATCCCATGCTGAACTGCAAGGTTGTGGAGAATGCAGCAGAGAAGGAATATCTTGCAAACATTTGCAGGGCTATACTGAAGAGACCAATTGAACCAGTCCAGGCATTGGAACCTCATTTTGAGGATAACAAAGATCCATTCTATGATGTTCCTGGTGGCCTGGTGTGCCTCATTGTAATACTCCTCACAGTTAGTTGCTGGCCACAGCACTTGTGTCATCAGCCAGGCACTCAGTGGATATGCATTGTCACCTGTGGAGGGTGGTAAGTGGCAGTTGTTGGTAATGTGCTGTTGGTAGGCCATGGGGGGGGGGCTATACTCATCAAGCAGCCATCCATCCTGCATTTGGCCAATCTTGAACATTAAGCACAGGGAGAAGTTGTGCCAGACGAAGACATCCTGTGACCTACCTGGGTACTTCGCTATCACACTGGTGATCCGATAGTTGCCATCACAAACCACCTGTACAGTGAGGGCGTGGAAGATATTACAGTTCAAAAATGCTTCCCCTCCATCCCAGGTGGTGCCTTGATGGCAACATGGGTGTAGTCCTGTAGTCCACTGCACCCAGCACATGTGGTATGTGTGCAACCTGGTTGATTGCCTGCATTGTTGCTGATCTCTGCTCATGTGATATTGGGAATGTGATGTAGTCCTCAAACCTCTTAGTCAGAGCATCTAGGAACTGGGCCAGTGGGTGGGACATTTCTGACTATGTAATCCCTATTATGTCCCCACATGGCGTTTGGAACATGCCAGTGGACAGGAAGCAAAGTGCTGCTGTTACATCTAGTTCAGCAGTCATCACTTAACTCCGAGCTGTGATGCTCTGGTGGTCTCTTGGAGTATGCTGCACAGTTCGTGGATGGTGTTGCAGTCTAGCCAGTGTTGGTCCACTATCTGCTGGTTGGACAGCTCTAGGTAGGTTTTGGCAGGGTCTGTGGTCCCTGTGGGGGGGCATATGGCTATGAGACATGCCTATGCTCATGGACTGCATTCGCCTGGGCCTCCTTTAGGTCCCAGTGAGCTCCAGCAGAAATCAGTGTAGGGGCATGGTGTGTGTCTAAGTGTGTCTCACACAGGCCTGCCTGCCTTTTATGGTACCCTGCACAGGTGTTCTGCATCCTTGTATTGATTTGCGACAGGATAAGACTAGCTTTCACTAGGCATTATGACTGAGATTGTTATCCACTGCTTTGTGGGTACAATTTGTTTAAAATATGTGACTGCACCTAGTATGCACAGTCACGGTCCTCATTTGCATGGCATTAGCAAGCATTATTTTTAGCACTTGCAAATCCATTTGTGATTGCTATTTCCAAACATCCAATATAGGATAGGGTCCACTAGCTGGTTACAAACCTGATTTGCGCCTTGCAAACCATTTAAATGTCCTGGCCTTTGTGGAAGACACGCATACTTACCACAATGTGTTGTGTGCACTTCCAGCCACTCCATGGGGGAGGAGGGGGCAGGTTCATGGTGCTGCTAGTCCCAGCTGGCAATGCAGTCACCATACAAAGAAGCATGCTCAGAAAACAAGGATGCTGTTAAAAATCCCATTTTAATCCACAACTGTGCAGTGCGTAAACAGATAGTAAGACAGATTAATACACACACACACACACACACACAGGGCCCAAACAAACACCCCAGTGCTTCACTCATAAAAGCTTCATCAGGGGCAGGGGCCATAAGTGACATCTGTGCTATAAATAACCCATGACTGGGCTATCAGGATGTGCATTACCAAATATCCTCTAGTACAAGTGCGATTACTGCAGTGAAAACGTGAAAACCAAGCACACGCAAAAAAAGTACAACAAACCAAAAAGGTTTACATAGCATGCTGTTAGAAACCTAGAAATCCTAGCTTTCTTTGAAAATAATATCAGTTTGCAAAAACAAGGCATATCAGGCATTTGTTACGTACAGGGTTTTGTAAGCTATCCCATGATTAGCATATAATATTTGAAAATTCAGTTGCTCAGTACTAGCTTAGTACTATCCTTGAATGCCTGAGAGAGCTGCTTCTAGATCAGTACAACAATTTAACCTCAAAAGATTTGTGGCTGGTAATCAAAGGTTACAGATGTGGACTGCATTCATGAGAGTAGCTAAGCACTTTTTAAATGGGTGGTAACATAATTTTATGGTGACAGCCAATATTTATGCTGTCTAGCTATCATATCATAGGAATCATAGTTGCTTACAAGCTCAGGAGGCAAAGCCTATTATTGAACTTGCCACCCGAGGGTGGATTAATTATCTATATAATCAAATTTGGTGTTACCCATACATTTGTCTAACAGACCCTTGAACATGTCCATTGACATGCTTTCTACAATTGAGGCTGGCAATGTGTTCCATAAATTGACTATTCTCTGAGAGAACCCTAGATGTCTTTTTTTTGTTCTACAAGTTACCCCTTTTAATTTAAAGTTATGAGATGTAGTTTGTGATATATTAAAGTTTTTTTCTGTACCTAGAATTTCAGTAAGGCCAGGTTCTCTTATGGCTTTATAGATCAAACAAAGGTCTCCACGAAGTTGTCTATACTGAATGGAATATAGGCCCAGTATTTTCTTTCTCCATATGGTTCATCTGCCATACCCTGAATCCTTTTAGTCATTTTTCTTTACTTATTTATTTAGCTTTTGTTTACCGGGTAAGTACACTAGACAAGTATTATGCCTATTTTCAGGAACGACCCGGGAGAGTACAACATGAGGAACAACAGTCAAGGAGACATGGCAAAGAGAGTACAGTTTTTTGTCACGTAAACAAACATGTGGGAAATACATAATTTGACGCTAGGGGAAACATACAGTAGTAAGCACATTTCAGATTATACACTCTAGACTAGCTAGTTCAACTGACAGATATATACAGGTCATCATACATAGGAGTGGAGCATAGCTCAAGGACTGAATTGGTCATAATATAACTTATAACATTGTCATACACACCCCCTAGGCTAGATGGATCACGGACAGGTATATACAGCTCATCACATTTTTCTAAATATGCACATGTTAGACAGAGACACTTGGTAGTACAAGTTTCTACCAAGGTGCAATATGTCATGGTTAGCCTATGACCGTGGAGCAATAATGGGTGTAAAAATGCCCAAGGCTTTTTAGTCAGGAGTAGTCAGAAGTCATTGATACAGTGGGGAAAATATCTCCAGGAATTCAATGGAGACACGCTGGGGAGGTTCAGACTAAACAATCTGACACTTTACTCTAGGGAGGTTTGGGGCAGTCACACTCTGATGCTAGTTTTAGGAAACCCCACAGGGAACTTCGAAAACTCAGATAGGAGGGGGCAGCTCGGATATCCATAGGCAGCAAATTCCAGAGTCTGGGTGCACTTATGGCAAAGTCCCGATCCCCCATGAGGGTCTGGGTAGAAGGGACTTTGAGCATCCCTGATGTGAGAGACCTAAGTTGGTAGGGGGTGGGATTCAGTTTAGGCGGGCCAGCCCCTGGGGGGTGCTAGTTCTGATCACTTTCCCAGAGAGGCATCCCAAACCAAAATCAAGGTATCTAGCTGTTGAGAGCCAGCAGAGTTTCTCATATAGTTCACAACGGTGAGTGAGTCGGGGGGCAACCAAGGCAAAACGACAAATGTTATTGTAAGCAGTGTACCACTGGGTGAGATGTGTCTTTGGAAAGCGAGCAGAACCCCTTCTAATTGTTTCTTACCATGAATTGTATTAGGTGCACAGAAGGGAGCACAGTATTCTAGGTGAGATCTCACCAAGCTGGTGTAAAGTGGAAGGATAACCTCCGGTTGCCTGCTTTTAATATTCTTCCATATGCAACCCATAATTCTTTGGCATTTCTTAACTTTAAATGTTGTATTATTGTCAAAGTTGAGATTACTGTCTATATTAATCCTGAGGTCTTTTTCATTTTCTGTTTCTTGAAGTTTTATATTGTTTAATAAATAACTATTTTCATATTATTATAACCCAAATGTATTACTTTGTACTTTTGTTCATTAAATTTCATCTTATCCTTTTTTGCCCAAAGTTCTAGAGCTTCTAACTTTTTTTGGAGAGTGCTAATTGCCTCAGTGGAGTTGACAATGCAACCAATCTTGCAATTGTCTGCATATTTTGATATCCAGACGTTATCTGTTGTCTGCATTGATGCTATCAGAATGTTAAATAATACAGGGCCCAATACAGAACCCTGCGGCACTCCACTTGTCACTCTGCCCACGAGGACATAGCTCCTTTTACTGATGTATGTTGTCTGCGATTAAATAACCATGAATCTATTCATTTTATTAGAATATATGGAAATTTCAATTTAACCAAATGTTCTAACAGTATTTTATGTGAAACCCTGTCAAAGGCCTTTGCTAAGTCCAGATATACAACATCCACTGGAAGTCCCTCATCCAAAGCTACGCTAACATTTTCAAAGGAGTTTAGTTGGTTTGTTAAGCATGACCTTCCTTTTCAAAATCCATGCTGTGTTAAATCATGTAAATTATAATGATTCATATGTTGTTCAAATCTATGCAAGATTAATCTTTCTAGGATTTTCCCTATAACTGAAGTTAAGCTTACAGTTCGATAATTAGATACTACAGATTTAACACCTGCTTTGAAAATTGGAATTACCACTGCTTCCTTCCATGCCGACACACTTTCACCTGATTCCAAGGATAGATTAAATAATTTACTCAGAGGGCCAGAGATGTGAGTGGCAATTTCCTTTAGAAAACTATGGTGTATTCCATCGGGTCCATCTGATAAAGTAACTTTTAGTTTCCGTATTTCTTCAAGGATTTTCTCTACTATAATAAGCTCAACAGTCACGTAGTTAGAATTTGTCATTGAGTTATTAAATTGTTCCTTGGGAGAAAATATCATACGAACGTAATTGTTAAATTCTTCTGCCTTTTGGAATTCATTGTTTATAGTTCCTAAGTTTGTTTGTAATGGACCTATTGTTGCTTTAGAACCTCTGAGTGAACCAACATAATTATAAAACTTTTTCTTATTATCTAACGTGTCAGTTGCTTATTTATTTTCCATGTACATTTTAACTTTCCTAATTTGTTGTTGTACTTTATTAGCACAATTTTTTAGAACATTGCCGTTTATCTTGAGATGGGTGAATTTAATATTTCTTGTAGATTTTTCGTTTTTTACCAATCAGTCTCTTAATTTTATTATTACACCATGCTGGATTTCTGTAGCCCTTGTTATATTTCTTCCTATTTGGTACCCAAGTATCCAAACAGTAATTAATTTTGGTCAGTATAAGGTTCCAAGCTTGGTGTACATCAAGGCCTATCAGTTCTGAGTTCCAGTCCCAGGAGTTCAGGTATTCTTTTATTTTTGGATAATTAGCTCTAGTGTAATCCTTGATTATAGTATTCCCCTTGGTATCGATTGAGCTAGACTGTATATGGAATAAAATCATATTGTGATCACTGCTTCCCAGTGGTTCTAAAATTCTGGGTTTGTATACAGCTGACCCCATATTTGTAAGTATGATATCAATAATATTGTTATTTCTAGTACCTTCCTGAATTATTTGTTTTAGATTTTGATTAACTATAATATCAAGAAAATCCTTCTCTGCAATACCCTTGCAATTATGTTTTATCCAGTTGATATTAGGAAAGTTAAAATCACCCATTAATATATAGTTTGTTGTTGGTTCAAAAAACTATTATAGCTATACTCATGAATTCCAACTGTAACAAATCAAAATGATCTAACAAAGGTTGTTCCAGGCATATAAATACAATACAAATGCTATGCTGTGCTAATGTATGAACATCCATTATTTATATGCTGTCTGAATGGTGCCCAAAATTCTGAGATATGGCATAAAGTCCGGAAATTAAATCTTTCTAGAATAAAGTGCTGGCTTGGATGTTCCAAACAGAGCATCAGAATGGCTGAATAATGAGCAAATCTCTGGTAGGCAGTATATTTAGAGGAAAAGGTCACAGCTTTAGATCGTGACTCACACACCATTTGAATATCTGGGCCTTGGTGCAAGACATGCAGTGACACATGAGAGCTGCATTGTTAGGATCTAGTCATGTTGACTGGATTTTAATGTTATATGCATTATAAAATATCATAAAAGATTATTTTTGGAAATGATTGGAAAATACTGTAATAGTGGTTATTCTAAGAGTAAACACATTCTTTTCTAATTTTATGTGACATTACATGGCTTACTATACTCTTTAAAAGCTAGTATATGCATATTTATGAAATGGGTTGGGAATTTCCTGTGTCTAGATTGGCATAAGAGGTTTCATCCTCACATCCTCATGGGGTGACAACCAACAGTTCAGGACTTGTTTTGACAACCAGACTCAGTACACTAAAACAGCAATGCCTCCCAGAAAGTTAAAACTATCTGGCAGGCGTTCTTGGTACAGTGAAACAAACTGCCATCTATGACTCACCAGCACTCTGAAACATGTCCTTTATTATGAACTCCCTAGACATGCACATCCTACCAATATAAAAATATATAATTTACACCTCATTTTCCTCCTATTCTCCCAGGCTCTGCCTCCTGCTCTAACACAATGCTAATAAAGGCCTTCCATATGCCACCTGTTGGCCCAGCAGAAGCATGTTGTGTTTCTATGCTGGTAACCCAGGTTTGGGAGTGGATTTGGGATGCACTTGTAAGTGAGCAAAGGGGAACCTACAAATGCACCCCATGGTCATGGCCCCTAAACCTACCCCCCACTCACTGCAGAACAAAATAATCTCAATCTCTCACAGATCTGTGGTACACAAATAAAAACAAATGTATTAATGAACAGTAACTAGGGAAGGAGAATGCTGGGTTAGAATCTTACAGGGTGATAGGCATGCCACAGGTATGGTAACTTCCACAATGGACAAAGTGCAAACACTTTATGCCAGTTCAGTTTAAATTAAAACACATATGTCCCAGAAAAAGAATTCTTCTTACAATGGTGGTATCTTCGGCAGGGGGAATCATACAGAGTCCAAAGTCCTGCACTGATTACCTACTGCCCAATCAGTATTTAAGAGAAAGCAATAAAAATATCATCTACCAGAAAAGGACTGCAACTGTCTGGAGTATTATAGCAAAGTTTTCCCTGGCACCTTCAGTCAGGTGTGGTACCTGGTGTCTAGCACAGGTAGGCTGGATTGGATGCTTTGGTGCTCCCTTCTGCTTTGCTGTAGCTGTCCGGCTCCTTGGCCCTCTGCTGCACAGTGATCTCACCACTCCTGGTTGGCTGGTCGCTCCACCACTTCTGGTCATCCAATCACTCCACTACTCATCCTCTGGGTTCTCAGCTGCTTCTGGTCCACTGGTTGCTCCACAACTCCTGGTGGGCCTGCCCCAAAACTGTATGGCTGTAGCAGTCCCTAATAACAGGCTCAGGTGTCATCTTGCTACATAACTCAGTTTTGGTCTTCAGAAGTCACAAACCCACCCTAGCTGCCCTTAGTCCCTGCATCTACTTAATCCTGACTGGCCACCTATCTTCCTCCACTGTACCATATTCTGTTGGTCTCCATGTATGGCAGTCATATAGCCCAGCAGCAAGAAAGAGTTCTGACTCCAGAGCACATCCTTTTTCACTCCCACAGATCCTTTTTAATAAGTCTGCCTGGATTACTACATGAAAAGGTAGTCTCCAGGAAGTATCATCATAAGTTGTGCACCCAAATTCTCCTTTACCAGACTGGACCCCCTCTTTCACTCTTTCTGTCATTTTGTTCTAGACTATATCCCGCGTACCCACCACTGTTCTCTCTACTCTGCCCTTTCTCTCCCCTCTCTTGATTCCAGGTGCCTTTCTCATTGTGCTTCCTTTATTTCTAAATTCTGGTTTGGTTCTCTTCCCTCCTATCTTACATCCCTCTTAACCTTTCACCCTATTTCCAGCTACCCTCTCTGCAGTAGTACTTTGCATTCCCTCCTCATTCCTTCTAGAAAAACTGTTGCTGGTCAATTTGCTTTCTCTTATCATTTCCCTAGGCTCTGGTCCTCTTTTCCCATCTATTCACTCTGCTTCTTCTGCTTTCTCCTCAAAGTCTCTTCTCCGTGATTTTTGTTCTCACTCTTTTAACTGTTTTTGACCCTCTTTCTCTAAATCACACTTTATTTTTTCTTTCTCCCCCATTAGTTTACAGTGTTCCTTACTCTGTTCCTTACTTGAACTGTATTAATTCATTGCCTCCCCAGGAGCTCTCTGAAGTTGCACCACTTGTCTCCTATATACTGTTAACAGTAAATCCTGGGCTTTTCTAAGCAAAATCAAGCTATAGTCAGCATGCCACACAAACAAATCCTAATAGCTCAAGAACTGTATGTACTACACACAAAGTATGAGTGGCAAAGTTATTCAGCACAAAATTAACTTTCCATTGGTGGCAAGCAAATAATAATAATACGTAATTTTTTTTTCTATGCTGGTTGAAACAGCAAAAAAAAAATGTTCATTAAAATAGGCAACATAAACCACACACACCATACCATAAACAAATGCGAATAACTCCTAAAGTATACATGATACACACAAAAGATCAGTGGTAAAGTTGTTCAGCACAAAATTACCTTTCCAACAGTGCTATGCAGTCAAATATATATTACATTCTGTTATATTATATATTAAAATATATGTGACTTCTCCAAATGTTGCACGGGCACACAGGAAGTCAGTAGCTGACTTCTGCAGGCATCCTCAGGGCACACCAGTGTATTTTACTGACGACTACAGGCGTCTGCTAGGAGACAAGATCCTTTTGTCCTCTCTCTCCACATCAAAGCACAGCCTTCCCCTCCCCAGGGTTTTTTGATTTGGGCTGGCCTTTAGCTGCAAGTCACACTTACACACATGCACACACTTGCATTAACTTTATTACCTAGAATGCTTTTTGAAGTCAGAGCTTTCTGTTGCTTAACCAGGATACAAAATGACTACCCAGGCAAACTGAATTAAGGCCTGCTACTGTGCTGATTTTGCAAACTGTTTGCAGACTAAAGGGTCCCAGCAGGCATGGATTCCACAACAAGATCTTTTCCACTGGACACCAGAGCTTTTTGAGGGAAGAATCTGAGGGGTTGGAGGCCATGACCACCTCCTCTACTACACACAAACAGGTGGACATGGCTGGGACATAGTGTTACTGATGCCAACACTACCCGGCCAGGGAAAGAAGAAGGTGCCCCTTCTCTGCTCAGTGACACCTTTGGATGGCTAGAGAGCTGGCTTCCCCTAGGGATACTGTTGCAGTGTCTGATGCCAAGTAAGGCAATTGGTGCCCTCTATTGGGTACAGATCTGGAAAGAAAATGAAATGGAGCAAAACTTGGTTGCCCTCTCCTTGATGACTGGCACACTCAGGACCCAAACCATGCAGGCCTCCACTGTATGGATGCTTAGTGCCCTGACGAAGGATGACACTTCCTCCATGACCCACTGCAATGGGTTAACTGTGGCATTTGGCAGCAGAGAGGTTAGTGGCAGATGGGGCTGACTGGTTCCCTTGCTGGAGAATGGTCCCTGATGTGCAACCAGAAGGAGGAAAACCTTGATTGAACAAAAGAAAGACATGGCGTACCAGCAGTTCCTGACACTATCTCTCCTGCATCTGCAGGGGGAAGTCATCACTGAAATAGACCATTTGCAATGATAGTGGCTTGTGTTCCCAAATTGTTTGGACTTACTAGACATTTTGCAGCAGAATGTTTCTTGTGAATTACTGAATTATAACATTATAGTCAGCTCTAACAGTACAAAGGCAAGAAAAGGTTTTTTGAAAACAGGTTTTAATGCATGCATGTTGTTTTCTTTCATTCCTTCCCTATGTAAGCAGGAGGTTTAATTATCAGCTAGGGAGATACTGGGGGAGAGATTGGCCTATGCTGCTTAATAGACTAGTGACCGGGGAAAGACCTGCCCCATAAAGGACTGCCATTGGCAACAGTCCCTCAGTAATAGTACTGTAACATGCAATGTGTGTTTAAATACTGCCTTATGGGCCAAATGTTATAGCACTTTTACTCTATGTAAATACGAAATATACACAAAGCTTGTGAGGTTGTCCAGTAAACAAAATACATATTTTTTTGCAGCTCCTTGTCTCTCTTTTTCTCTGGGGGGGTCATGGGTACACTTAGAAGGCTCAATAGTTAAATTGATATTCAGGGTGTCATGAGCTAGGTAGTGAACCGTGATTGAATGATGATATTGGGCCATATTCAGAAAGGCTGCCTTGCTACGCAGGTGCGTGTTGTAAATGAGGGCATGCAGCTACGTGCCATGTTGAGCGTCAGGAATATGTGGCATTCATGAGATGTTTAATGCCCCAACAGGCTTGGGGCAGAGCAAGAAGAATAATAGAACAACGCAGGGGTGGAGCTCGAGGCAGCGCGGGGCACGAGAACACCCCATGACCCCACCATATATGGCGTTGCAGAACCACAACGTGTTATGCACACAGTGAAATAGATATGTCTGCCAAGGAGATGGTGAGCAACCATGGCCCGGAGCAGCGGGTGTCCCCTGTGGCCCTGAACCAACACAGGTGGAAGCGCAACGGTCTGTGGTGGTGGTACACGGCAACGATCTGCAAATTTCACCGGTGCCCAAGTGGCAATCCTCATCATGGATATTCACCAGCACTACGTTGTACTGTACGGGAGATGGTTCTGGAGTACCCCTGTGGAGACGAAGGCCTGCATATGGCTGGATCTGCAGGCGGTGAGCAACGCCGCTGGACCGGAGGCCTGCACACTTGCAAAAATCAAGCATAAGTCGCGGGACCTCCAGACCAAGGTAAAGAAAAAACTCAGCTGGGCATGACAGTTACAGGGCACCACAGGTGGAGATCAGTCACTGCCAGACCTGCCCCTCATGCCCATAGAACGTCTAGTGTCTGACACCATCAGCTATATCCTAACGGATGGTGAGCAAGAAGGGCTAGACAGCATGCCAGGTGAGCACTACACATGAGGGCACACACATAGCACCAGATCCACACTGTAGTAACAGAACAGCCACTGACCACATGCCGCCATTCCACCCAAAGTGCATGAAGAGAACAGTGATAGAGAGTGACCCTCTGGCATTGGCAGAGGCGGGACTCAGAGGCCAGCTGGTGATGGTGGGTATTGTGACACAACAGATGTAACATGTGCCATGGCAGATGTACAGGTGAGCTAACCGCTGTCCCCACAAACCCCCCACAGGAACACAGCAGCAGGGCAGAGATGAGTTGCAGGTGGATGACACACAGTGGCCAGCACAGCTCCCACAAGACCACAATGGAAACATGCTTTGGACCCGTGGACAGTAGCCCAGGAGGCTGTATGCATTGGGGGCACAGCCACAGTGACACAGACAATGGATGGGGGAGACACATCAGAGGCCTTGGAGGAGGACGGGCAACAGACACCTGCAACGGACTCCAGCAGGGATGCTGAGTCAGGATGGCAGGAGGACACCAGCATGGCTGCTGTGGAGACAGGCACACCAGACACATCCACCCAGTCACAGAAGCATAACATCGGTGTATTGGAGGGTCCACCATCTGCAAGGCACCCATGATGAGCTGCATCAAGCTTCCTCCTGGCAAACTATTACCCTGATCTCTGGAGGCTGTAGCGGGAGCACCTGTAGGTGACCAGGGAGTGTATGGAGGCCATGGGGTGACTCACAGAGGTGGTGGAGGGGGTGGTAAGGGTGCAGGAGCAACTGGCAGACAGTGTAGCCATTGGCATCAGGGCACAGGAGATCCTCATGGAGGTGGTTGCTGCAGGGGCATGAGCACAGCTGCATTTGGTGGAGAGGTGGCCATGGGTGTCCATTCTCAGGAACAGATGGCCGATGCCCTTGCGGTCATTGTTGCACACCTGTCTGCCCCACAGCCATGCCAACCCACAGCTGCCAATGTGGGTCAATGGAACAGAGCATGGTGATGGACACCATGTCCAGGGTGGCATGTACTAGGCAGGACCTGAATGGTCAGCACCCTGACACTGGACCGGGTACCAGTTCTGCCATGCTGGGACACACCACCACCCTACACCATTCCTGCCATGGCCAGCATCCTCCAGATGCAGTGCAGCCAGTGGTCCCAACCTAACATGGACCAGCATCCAGCAGGGGGCGCGGACATGATGGCCACAGCCAGTAGCCTGCCACCCACAACCGCTGGGTGCCACAGTATCCCTGGACATGACCAGACACGCCCTTCCAACCGCAGCCCAGCACACCCACTGGACCACAATGCAGATGGCATACATGCCATGCACCATACACCACAGGTGGCACACTTTGCTCTGCAACCACATGGGGGGGCTAGGACAGCATACGACACTGTGGCCACCAGGTAGCTCACAGGCCGCAACATCCGTGGGCAATACTGGACCCCCTGTGTGGGCATGATGCACACCGGTGGCATGCCGTGTGTGTGGGTGCCCCATGGCATGCATGCAACACATGTGCCGGCTCAGACTGACAGTGTCATCATCGCCCGTTTGTGCCATACATTACCGCCCAAAGGTGCCATGTGCCATACAATGGTGCACAGCTCAAACTGCCATGCAGTCTACTCCATGTGGGCCACAGGGTGCCCCCCCTTGTGCCCTCTCCAGATGGCACTGGTCCACGAGGTGGTGATGGATGTCTCTCAGTGTGATCTGGAGGCTGCACATCAGGGGGCTCTGGTACCCTGTGGTGTACACAGATGTTGTGCAGCATGGCGCAGGCAGTGAACACTCTGCACGTCATGCTCGGCGATAGTATCTTCTTGCCACTGGTGTGGTCCAGGCAGCAGAACTACATCTTCAACAGCCCTATGTTATGCTTGACGATGCCCTAGGCCCTCACATGTGCCACATTGTATGCCTCCACCGAGGGGTGCTGTGGCACCCGGTATGGTGTCATGAGGGTGATACTCAGTGGGTATCCACTGTCATCTGTGGGAGGCATGAGATACAGAGAAGTTAGACATGCAGCTGCACAGAGGCGACAGAATAGTCCACTTACGATGGTATCTGCTTACCCAACAGCCAGCCGTAACCCTCCATTTGCCAGTCCACATGACATCTCAGCTCGCTGTTCTTAAAGATGAAAGAGTCTTGGCATGACCCTGGGTAATTTGCAAGAACATTCATCAGGATGCCCCTGGCATCACAGACAACTTGACAGCTGATACTGTGGAACCTCTTACGGTTCTTGTACGCCTCCTTGTTCGTGGCCAGTGTGAGGACAGGCACATGTGTGCAGTCTATTGTGCTCACTGTGTTCAGCATGCTGTACCTGTCCAGGAATGCCCCCTTGATGGAGCTGATGTTGGCCACCATTGTGAGGAACCTGATGTGCATCACCCGGTGCTGCACCAGGGCATCAGTCACCTGGTGCAGTGCCCATGAGATGGAGGATTGGCTTGTATCCATCACATCACCTGTGACTCTCTGGAAGCTGCCAGTAGCATACTACTGCATGGTGCAGAGCACTTTCATCTCCACGGACATGGTCATGGAGCACCGGGTGTGTGGCCGGACCGCATATGTACCTAAGTGTGTCGTGATCAATGTGGTACTTCTAGAGGAACTCAGTAGTCCACAGAATCTGTGCCTCTGGTCATGGCCTGAACCACTCCAGAAGACAACATTCCAGAAGAAAATATTGCAGAAAACAGCCTTTCAGAAGACAGCATTCCTGGATACAGGATTCCAAGTTTCAGCACTCTTGCATTCTTATGTTCATCAATGAAAAGAGGGGCAGTTGCTTCTGGTGGCCCAAGTGTGGCCATCTTTCACCTGAGAATCTGTGTGCCTTGAGGGTGGTTTTTATGTCCGTCAATGCAAGGGGAATTCCTTGTTCCAGTGGCCAATAGTTGGCGTTTCTCATCCTTAGCCAAAGATTCTGTTCTGCCTGTCCTTTTCTAATGTGCAATGTGATGACCTAATAAACCATGGAACTCATGGACTGTCAAGTGGACTGAAAAATTGATGTATCCAGTTTTGTAGCCACTTCCTGTTGTTGCTCTTGGATGCATTTGTTGGCGTTCACGGTGTGCAGTATTGTTCTCCACTTCTATGGATCTATAAATTACAGTATGCACTGAGCACTTTTGTGCTTCTCAAGCATTTTTTAGTCATTGGTTTTATTTACTGTTGTTTCTTTGTGGGAACACAATGCAGATGCTCTGTACCGGGAATGCAGAAGGGGATGCTGAGGTGGCTGCCATCCTTCGATAAGCACTTGCAAATCTTTAAATATTTGAAAAACATTAGTGATTCATGGATTCATTGACTTTATTATAAATTGATCAGCAATAGCGGTGTGGAGAAGTGGCACAAACTATCCAACACACGCTGTACCAGGTTTAACCATTTGTATGCTTCTAGCAGAGGGGACCTAGGAGAAAATCAGTGGTTCTAAGCTACAAAAAAAAATGTTTTGAGCAATCTCAATGTATTGAATTTATAGCCACAATCAGGTTGGGCATTTTATGCCAGTACCAACATTTAATACTCCACCATTTTCACCCACTCTTCTGCAGACTGTGGATGCTTATGCGGATTTGTGGATGGTTTTGTTGGGCCATGCATTGAATGAATCATTTAAACCCCTTTTCCCCACAAAGGACATTATACAATCTAATGTGCACAAGCTCACTTTGAATATTTATACCAGCACTTGCTTTGCACTTTTTTGACATATCTGTTTGTTCTGACTATTAGAAAATATTTATTCAGCGATGTGTGTTTGCACTTTTTTTTTTAATTAATGGGATGTGCCACATTTTGAATGACCAACATGATGAAAGCATGAAGAACTAAAAGTGTTTAAAAGTTAGCCGGCCTACTGGTGTGGAGGCATGGCGGCCATCTGCAGCACCGATGACCCGGGTTCGGGGACCTATCCAGGTGTTTGGAGGGATGGCCGGGGGGAGCAGGATTGAGCATCTGCAGGACTGTGCTCCTGCTCCAGGGGGTTGAGTGTCCAGTGCAACGTGGACCCCCAGTGGAGGCTAGGGGTACCACAAGCACTCCAGCGCCTGTACGCAAAGGGGGCAGGGCAGACACTGGCCGTCATTGCATGTCCCCACCCCCAAAAACCCTGGAAAAAATCTCTGCTCCCCACTAATAAGCCAGCTGCAGTACCGACCCCTATGGCCACCTAACTCCACCACTGGCTACCCCATTTGGAGGGGGGTCAGCCCTGAGCATGTGGGGGTCAGTCGCTACAGCAGGGGTTAGGGGAAGCTAACAGATGCCATACAAATAGTATGCATTAATTGCTGCTAAACAAAAAAAAAATTTCAAAAATAAATGAATGCTTTAAGCAAAATGAATGGTTGGTCAATGTCTCATTTAAGTTGCTGGCGTTTCTCCGACAGAGCCTAGATTTGATCCAGGCCTGTTGGCTCTTGTGACTTGTGATTTATTCTACTTCATAACACAAATGAGTGCACTTATGAACTAGGGAGCTGGGAGATTTGCTGCTCTTCGCGTATCCAGTTTCTTGCCTGAAAATGCTAATGAAGAAGTATACAGTCATAAGTAGAGTGTTAAGCTGTGCATAGAGTTTACAACCCCACTGATAAATTATAAGAATCATCCCAGTCATCACTTGCTATGGTAAATTAGATGTTAAATCTAAGTTCTTTCTATGGGAATTGTTCTGTTAGTTTTAGAGTTTTAAATACATCATTTTGCTGCATTTGAATCTGTCATTTTTTTACAGCTGCATAGCCCAGAGCTGTGCTGACATATTGCAAATAGAAGAAGAAAAGTTAAAGGTTTGACTGGAATTCCTAATGCAGCACTGCTGTGTTGATTCGGTGGAGTGGAGTTGAAGCACATCTTCCTGCAAACCTGTCCATGTCCACCTCATTCACTAAAATGTATTTCCTTCTTCTCCCCTCCCCTCTCTCCCCAGCACACTATTTTCTTTCATGTGAAAAGCTCCTATATTAGTAAATTCAGCACTATTTCTAATTGGACACAGTCCAGTGTACACAATTTTTAATAAATGTCATATCTTCTGCCACTAATTCTTTTGTTTTTTTCTCTTTCGTTTTCACATTCCCTATACGTGAAGACAGCCACGCTGCATCGGTGCCACCCCAGAGGAGCATGGAGGATGTCAGTAGCCTCATTACATCATTTGGTGTGTGCATCTATCAGCACAATTTTTAGCAGTTGAATAATTTGTACCTGACAGTTCCCCTTATTCAGTGTGCTCAGGAGTGTCTTTAGAGTTGTTTATTCTTGATAAATTTAAAAGCACTAACTGAAGACTGACTTATGTCTTTTTTTGTCTCTGACCAGTCATTTGTTTTTCATTTTTGGCGTCTGTATTGTTAGAGTTATTTTTATACTGGTGAAGTGTTTTAGTTTAGATGATGGTGTGTAAATACTATACTATTTTCCAGGCTCTGTATTCCTCTAAAATGATTTATCTTGATTTTCCGCTGTGTATTCCATGTGGTGCCTCCCAGCCCCCAACCTCTGCAGTCAGCATCCAATCTCATCTAATCTCTAAGATTGCCTCTGGCAACATGTACTACACTAACTTTCTTAATTAATATGCTCGGGATCAGAACTCCACATTTCCACTTGAATGTGATATGTGATTTCTTCCCTTCTTACTCGTTCCAAGTAGTGAGTATATGGAAAAGTTAAAGCGTGAAAAAAAAAATAATAATCAGCTAGCTGTCAATTCCTCCTCTCTCTCCCCTGTAATGACAACTGCATTACCATTGGTTCTCAGTATGTTTTATATGTTGTTATTTGTACATTACCTTAGCAGCCAATAGGATAAGAAAGTAAGTGTCAGTGTTTGGCCATGTACTGTAGATAGATGCTGAAACCACGTGGCACCTCTTAAACTCAACATCAGACCCCAGCAGACAGTGTCTAATCTCTGCCTGATCTCTGAGATTGCCTTTTGCAACAAGTACTAATCTAACTGCCTTAATTAAAACTTTCTTAGTTAATAGGAATTACAGAAATAACTGCACGCCATGCTTGAGATCACAACCTACATGTTGAAGTCATATGGCGCCTCCCAACCCCCAACCTTGGTAGTCAGCATCTGATCTTCACTCTAACACTGCTGGCAATTTCTCCTCTCTTCCCTATCATGACCACTGTTATATCATCAGTTTTCAAGTACATTTTACATGCAAATTTTGAATGTTGTTGTTTGCATCTTGGTCATGACCTCTAGCCTTTTGCTGTCCCTCCCTAACCCAAGTGCAAATCTTTGTTAAACTCAGAGCATGCGTATTACATTGTGCAAATCAGTGCTTCAAAAACATACTACAAAATATAACTAATGTGAAAACTGTATAATCTGTTATACTGTATTTTCCCAAATCTGATGATACCCACTTAGCAGATATGCAACAATAAACTACAACTGTATTAATGAGCTTTTTTTTGTAGACTCTTTTTATCTTCCTCTCTCTGGGGCCCCAGACTCTCTTCAGTGGGATGCCCGACAGACCTGCTCCCGCCCACCTGAAATCCCCAGCCTACTTACTGGATGGGGTTGCTCTCCCCCTTCTCATCCCAGACCACCAACCCCCCCAGATCTAAGCTCCCCAGGGCCAGACCGCCATCTCCTACCAGTGAAATTTCTGGAACCAAGTGGGTGACCAGGACTCTTGCATGGGGAGCATCCAGAGGCAGGCCGTAGGATCCAGCATTGGGCATAATGGTCTGCCCCTTGACCCACCTTTGCCTACCAGGATTCCAGGGTATTTCCTTGTTTTGAGATCCCGTGAGCACGAATGTGCAATGATGCCCTGCATGCAACAGGTGCACGCCTGTGCTCGTGCGTAAGACGTCCTCAACTGCTCTACCTCTGCAAGTGTGCCACAAGTTGCAGTGTCCCCCAGCCACTGCCAGGAGTTGCTCGAACTGTGGCAAGCAAACCCACCCTCCCCAAGGAAAGGAGAGCAGTCCTCCAGATGCTCAGTCCTTCTCTGTCCCCACCGACCCCCACCGACCTGAGTCCATTCCCGAATCTGGGTCACCAGCGTGGCACGAGGTGTGGTGTCCAGCACCTCAACCCTCAGCACCACTGGGCCAGGCCTATTAATGAGTTATTAACCTGTTAAAATCACATTAATACCTAAGTAACACACTATGCATCACCTTATTACAACCTTATTATCACATGTAACTACAGCTTTAATAGTATATGTAATAACCACCTTAATAGCATATGTAACAGCCACTTTATTAACTAATGTAACAGCTACCTTATTAACACATGTAGCAATCAACCTAAAAAACTCACCTCTCACAATTACAACTGCAAAAAACAACAGACTGCAAAAAACCTGCACCTTCAAAAACTATCCTGATCCAAAATCCTATCACCCATACAACACTCCCCCTCACTTACAAAGCAGCCATGCCCCTTAATGTTCAAGCTGTTGGTCTCCACCACATGCAGTGCTGCTGCCACTGCCTCCGTGCTGCTACTAACTTGATACTGCTGCTGCCAACCACAATACTTCCAACCACAAACTCCATACTGCCTCGACTGACACGTGCCACAGCACTCCCAAGTGCCATCCTGAATGCCCATTGCCCAACCACCACTCCCAACCATGTACTACACACTGGTCCATTCAACACATACCACACTACTCCCAGTCATCATCCTGAGTATGAATAGATGATGCAGTGTCACAACCACACTTCCTTTTATAGGAGGACTCAACACTATGGAAAATAACAAACTCTGGTCAGATCCACTACAGCTGCCAGGGCAGTTGCTTGGTTAAGGACTGTTTCACATTTTTTTTCCACTGTCAACAGTCTGCACATGTCAAGTTTTGACATGCTGACATCCCTTACCCCATTTACATGCAAGGCCAATGAAGTCAACATTTCAAAACCTGACACACGCTGACTCTTGATACTGAAACTGATACTGTGAAAAAGTCCTTATCAAGTGACTTCATTAGCAGCCATAGTGGCTCTGACCAGAATTAGTTTTTAAATCCACAACTCATGCCCCACTACATCCCCAGTGCATCTCTTTCTCAGGAGCTCCCATGGCACACCCAACCCCCACACTTCACATACCAGCACTCACTTGCCTTTCACATAGCCTTGGATTACTCTCAAGGTGGGTTCATGGTTAGGGATGTGTAAGAGCCAGGTTCCCCTTGTGTCTAGGGCTTAAGATGCTACTTATCATCCATGGAAGGCCTGCTTAAACCAGAAACTGCACCTTAATCACATTAATCCCACCTGCTGGCCTGTGAAATAGAGACCAGAGGCATCAGAAACCATAGGGGTACCAATAACAGGAGACCACACACAAAACTGGAAAGTCCATGCTGGGAGTTGGGACCAACCAGGTCAGTGTTTATTAGCCCCCTAGCTATTACACAATCTCAAGGGCTACTTCTCCCCTTTTCCAGCTCACTCTCCATTACATTTGTTATGGGAGGTGTCACTCAGTATCTCTAAACTCCTCAATAGAGGACAGGTACTGATGCATCTCAGAAAGTTGCAGTTAATTATCTTGTCTCACATTATGAAGTCCTGTGGGGCTATCCCACAAGATGGTGCAGAGCGGCAGTCTCTCTCCCCAGGTAGGCCAAGATACTACTCTAGGGGGCTACTCTGCCTGTGCTTAGAGAAGCGCTGGATAGTAACACCTAGGCAAATGCAGAAACCAGCTCATGATTCTCTGATCTTTTGCACCAGTCAGTCCAGCCTGCATATGCCTTTCTCTGTCCTGCTTACTAGTGACCATTTTTTGCAATGGCCTCCATAGCCCAGCCCAACCTCAATGAGACTTTAAGCTGTCCCTTACTATTGCCAGGTAGCTCTTCACTGATGTAACTAAGTACATAACAAGCAATACTTCAAGAGGTGTATTCGGCTTCCTCTGATATCAGTTACTATTCAAGCTTCCCAAGGAGGTGGACTCAGTCTACTCTCTACTTCTTGTGTAGAAGCTGATCTGCATGGACCACAATGACCTCCTTTGAGAGGAGGACTACCACTTCTCCCAGGTGCCTCTTGGAATGGGACAGATGGCATGCCTCCCCCAACAAGGCAGGGTTACAAGGATGATCCTCCTAGCTTCTGGTCAGACAGCCTCTCCCCATCCTCTTAGGAGGGAAGAGGAGCAGAGCTTCCCCGTAATCTTCTTTAGTTCCTCTATCTCTGGTCTGCCTCTTTGGTGTAGCTCCAAATGGTGTCAACATCCCTGCTCTCTGTAGCACAGCAGGCCCAGCTAGCATTCTCTCTTTATAGGGAAAACGGGTAAGGGCAGAACTACAACTATTCGTACCTAAGCTTCAGTGGCCAAGCCAGTAAGCACAGAGCAGAAACTAGTGGTACTCAGATAGTGAAAAATGTGATCTGACCAGATCTGAGGAATAGTCAAAAAGAGCCGAGATGTGCTCTGGGATCTGTTCAGAGTGTATGGGACATGCAGGTCATCTAGAATAAATCACAAATAGTCCCTGGTATCCATTGGCAGCCTCCTTCCTTACCCAGCCTGCATTTGTAATCCCTCCAAGTTCGTGGTATCCAGGGGCACCCCCTTCCTTACTGCATTCCCTCTAAATGCAAATCCCACTCCAAATGGGGGGCTTCCTTGGCTCTGTGTCCTGGAGTTGTTGCTTGCTGCTTTCCTCGAGCACCCATCTGAGCCGTAACTGTCAAGTCACACTTCCTCCTTGCTTATCAGGCCCATGAACTTCTCAATGGGGATGAGGAGCAAAAGTTAACTCCAGCAACATTTTCTTCTTATTTTCATAGCCAGCAACACCACAGAGCATCCTTCTCTTCACTCATCCTGCCAACATGGACTCCACAATTGGGGCCAAGGCAATTCAATATGCACTCTGCCACCAGTTCTACCTCTGGCCCCATTGGCATTGCATGCAGGAAGCCACTAGGTAACCCTCACTCCCCTTTGCCCCATAGAAACATAGAATTTGATGGCAGATAAGGACCGCTTGGCCCACCTAGTCTGCCCATTTCCCTACCTAATGAATAAGCAGCAGAGCCTAGTTAACCAACAGCCTACTTCCTCCTACCCCCCACTAGAATTGCCTTATGTCTGTCCCATGCATTCTTGAATTTCCCCACTGTTTTTGACTCTATGACCTCCTCAGGAAGGCTGTTCCATGTATCCACAACCCTCTCTGTGAAGAAAGACTTCCTCACATTACCTCTGTGCCGTCCCCCCTCTATCTTCAAATTGTGCCCCCTTGTTTTGCACATCTTTTTTTTGAAAGATGCTACCCTCTTGGACTTTGTTGATTATCTTGAGGTATTTGAAAGTTTCTATCATGTCCCCCCTCTCCTCTTTTCCTCGAGGCTATACATCTTTAGTTCCTTTAGTCTTTCTTCATATGTCTTCTGATGCAGACCCTGCATAATTTTGGTTGCCCTCCTCTGGACAGCCTCCACCCTGTCTATGTCTTTACGGAGACGGGATCTCCAGAACTGTACACAGTACTTCAGATGTGGTCTTATCAACTGTCTGTACAGAGGGCCAACAACTTCCTGTTTTCTACTGGTGATGCCTCTCCCTATGCATCCCAGTATCCCCCCAGCCCTCCTTACTGCCTTCTCACATTGCTGGCCCACCTTTTGGTCATCTGATATGATTACCCCCAGGTCCCTTTCCATTTTTATTGTTGTCAGTATCTCACCCCCCATTGTGTACTCTTCCCTGGGTTTTTGTTTCAGCAGGTGCATTACTTTGCACTTCTTTGCATTGAATCTAAGCTGCCACATTTGACCATTCCTCCAACCTTGCCAAGTCCTTTTCATCCTTTCCACCCCACCTTGTGTATCAACCCTGTTGCAGATCTTTGTGTCATCTGCAAAGAGACACACTTTCCCTTCCAGTCCCTCTGCAATGTCACTTATAAAGACATTAAAAAGGACTGGCCCCAGTACTGAACCCTGCGGTACCTCACTAGTAATCCTCCTTTCTTCACTGTGGACTCCATTTACTATTACCCACTGTGTCCTGTTGTCTAGCCAGTGTTTTACCCAGGCTACCACCCTGGGACCCACTTCCAGGCTGGCTAATTTGTTTATTAATCTTTTGTGCAGGACTGTGTCAAATGCCTTGCTAAAGTCTAGGTAGGCCATGTCCACAGCCCCTCTCTGGTCTACTGCTTTGGTCACCCAGTCAAAGAAATCAATTAGATTTGTCTGACATGACCTTCCCACTGTGAATCCATGCTGCCTTGGGTCCTGTGCCCCACTGGCCTCTAGGTACTCAACAATTCTTTGCCTCATAAGTGATTCCATCATTTTCCCTACCACTGAGGTCAAACTGACAGGTCTGTAGTTTCCTGCCTCTGTCTTGCTCCCACTTTTGTGAAGGGGAATCACATCTGCTCTCTTCCAGTCCTCAGGTACCACACCATCCTCCCATGATTTATTAAAAAGGGTAGTCAGTGATGTTACTAGTTCTTCCCTTAGTTCTTTTAGAATTCTGGGGTGAATCCCATCAGGCCCCATTGTTTTATCCACCTTCAGTTTTAAGAGTTCTTTCAGAATCCTTTCTTCTGTGAAAGGACTAATATCAACCCCCCTATCCAGAGTGCTCCTATTGACTGGATTAGGTATTTCCCCTTGCTTTTCCATTGTGAATGCTGAGCAGAAGGATTCATTCAGCATCCCTGCTTTTTCACTGTTGCTCTCTCCCCAACCACCTTCCTCTTTGTTCAGCCTCAGTATCCCTGCCTTAGTCTTTCTTCGCTCCCTAATATACCTAAAAAAGGTTTTATCACCATTCTTAACGGAGTAGGCTATCTTTTCCTCGGTTTGGGCCTTTACTATTCTGACTGCCTTACCTGCTTCCTTCTGCTTTAACTGATACAGTTCTCTGTCCTGCTCCTTCTGTGTTTCCTTATACTTCCTGAAAGCTATCTTTTTCTCCCTTACCTTCCCCGCCACTTCTTTTGAGAACCATAGTGTTTTTTTCTTTCATTTTGACTTGTTTATTTGCTTCACACAAAGGCTTGTTGCCTCTGTGATGGCAGTTTTGATGTTTCCCCATTGTTGCTCCACCCAACCTTCTTGCCTGTTTGCCAGTGCTTTTCTGAGGCACTCTCCCATTTTGACAAAATCAGCCCTCCTGAAGTCCGGTACCTTCACTTTTGTGTGGCTTGACTCTACAGCTAAGTTTATCTTGAACCACACTGTTTGGAGGTCGTTTGTCCCCAGATGGCTACCCACTTCAAGATCAGAGATCCTCTCTCTGTCCCCATTTGAGAGTACCAGGTCTAAGATTGCTCTCTCCCAAGTGGGTTCCAAAACTAGCTGTCTGAGGCATGCCCCCAGTAGGGCATTGAGAATGGCCCTGCTCTTGGATGTGGCTGCAGCAAATATGCTCCAGTCAACATCTGGCATATTCAGGTGCCCCATCAGCAATATCTCCCCTTTCTCTGCCATCCCAAGGATGCCTTCTATCATTTCCTTGTCCATTTCCTCCCCCTGAGACGTGGGTCTGCATACAACCCCTGTGCGGATTGTGGAGCCATTTCCAGTCTCCAGGGTGACCCACAGTGCCTCCTCTCCTCCCTGTTTACCCTTTAGTTCTGTTGCTTTGATCCCTTCCCTTACATAGAGAGCTACTCCTCCTCCTCCTCCTCTTCTTCCCCCTTCCCTGTCCCTCCTGTAGATTGTGTACCCAGATATGTTGACATCCCAGTCATGGTTCTCTGTGTACCATGTTTCTGTGACTGCCACAATATCCAGGCATCCCTCTTCCATCAAGGCCACCATTTCAGGGAGCTTTTTACCTAGACTACGGGCATTGGTACTCATTACCCTCCATTTTTTTGTGGTTTTATTTCATTTTGCCCCATCCCTGTCCCTACTGCCTTTGTCTTTTTCTCCATCTACCCCTGCCCTTCTCCCTATCGACTTCTCTATTTTGGCATTTACCTCATTAATTACCCTCATTTTTGGGGGGGGGGCTTTCCCTTCTCCTCTTCAGTGCCCCCCCACTTGGCTAGTTTAAATGCTTGCCACTGAGGCATTTAAACCTATCACCTAAGATCCTAGTTCCCCTCCAGGATAGATGCAGACCATCATGCCTGTATAGGCCTGCATCCCTCCAGGTAGAGCTCCAGTCCCCAATGAAGCCAAATCCCTGAGCTCTGCACCAGATTTTCAACCAGTCATAGAATTCCATGGTGTGGAGTGCCCTAGCCTCATCCATGCCATAGACAGGTAGCACTTCTGAGAAAGTTACTGTGTGTGCTACTTGTCTAAGACCCCTCCCCAACTCCACAAACTCCTGTTGCACTGCTCTGATCTTATTCTCAGCCAGGTAATTCTTCCTTAGGTGGATAATGACATCCAGCTCCCTCCCCCTTGCCACTATTCCCACGATCCTGGATTAGTTTCCTGTCCCTCAAGCTAGGTAGGCGGGTAGCCCTTACCTCCCATTCCCTCCCTCCCCAGTCCTACCCCTAACAATTGAGTTCCCCACCAGGAGTTGCTTCCTTCCCCTGTGGGGTCCTGGGCCACCCTCCTGTGGGTCTCCATTGTGGAGGTTCCCAGCATCCTCCTTGGCTCCTCTGCAGGTGCCTCCATAGAGGGACCATGCTTCGCCAGAGTGGTGAATGAATTGTGGAGAGGCACAACTGGAGGGATGCACCTCTGCTCCATCACCTTCACCCTCCCTGAGCCCACCATAGTCCAACCACTCCTCCTTCTTGGCAACCTCTGAGGTAGTGGCGGTGGCCTGGGTGGTCCCTGGTTGGGGGAGCAGGTTTCCCGAATCCTTGCCAGGTCAGCATGGAGATGAACAACCTCCACCCTCAGACCAGAGAGGTACCTGCAAATAGGGCAGCAACGCAGTCTCCAGAATGTCTCCCTGAAGACTGCTGCTCCACAGCCAGTGCATTGCACCACTCCCCACATGTCTGTGTCCCTTCCAGTTACAGATGCATTTTTGTTTTTTGTTCTTGTTCTAGTGTTTGCAAGCTTGTGAGTGTCTCTACCCCCTATTCAGTGTGCTGTGCATTTAAGGATATGAACAGGTGTATGTTGTTAGCAGTTTTGAGGAAGTGATGTCAGAGCCCCTGCTATATAGGAAATTATGCACTTGGGGCAGGTGGTGTGAGGGAAGGTGGGTGGGAGTAAACCTATGCTGTCCAGAAACAATCACCTACAACTCTTACCCTCCACCCCGGGGAGTGCCTTCCTTCCTTTCAGACACATATTTCAAAAAGGCTAAGTAACAGGTCTGGTCACAACTGACTGCAAATATCTCCCAGCTACAGTTCCTCCCTGGCAAATTAAAGTTAAAACTAAGAAAAGTCCACCCCAAAAACAGAATCAATACTAGTTATCTTACACAGGTCCAAAAAGTAATAATTCAGTTCAGTGTAGTCTAGAAAATAACCTCCTTGATTCACGGAAGCTGTGGCTGCTTTCTCACTCTCCCTGTCTCAGTCTCAGCAGCAAGACATGATTTCAATGTGAGGAGGGAGCTCAGCTGAGGATTGTGCACCAGCCATATTTGCTGTTTTTGTTTTTTTGTTAGTTGTTTAACCAGGACTAGCACACTAAGCTGAAAGCTTTTTTACAGGTGCAGCCTGGGAGCACAGGGAAGTTAAGTGACTTGCTCAGGGTCACACAATCTGCAAGTAGAAGCTGTGGGATTCAAACCCAGGTCTGGTCTGCTGGATGTCACCAGATTTGCAGCTCAGAGCCTTAAACCACTGCGCTATACTGCCTCCCATGTGCACGATTTTGCTGTGGCTGGCAAGCTGCTTAGACACCCTTCCTTCTTGCTCTACAGAAACAGCAATCAGGCCAGGCAGCATAAAGAACAGGGCAGCAAGCCACAACATGAAAACATCTATCTGTCTGTCTGTGTATGTATCTCTTCTATCTATAGATATATTACTGTATATGAAAAGCACAAATTCAGTCACCTGACCTCCACAGACACACCAGCAGCTCGGGAGAGTACAGAAGGATCACAGCATGGCTCAGTGCAGACAAACCCATGAGCCTTTGCAGGTGGGTGAGGGAGCACCACTAGATGCCAGGATTTTTTTTAAGTGACTGAGGTAATGTGCAGAACTTCAGTTAGATTGGATCTCATTGGAGTTTGCACACTCCAACTGATCTGAAATCTAGGAAAATGGTCGGATTTCAAAGTGTCAGATTTTTTCTGGATCACATCTGAGCACCTCTAGCACAAACACCTAGATACTCTGTCTCCTAGCTGAAGCCCAACTGGGAGCAGCTCTCAGGGACCAGGTTAACCTATTGAATGCTTCCTTGAGCTTAGGAGAAGACAGAGGCTGGTTACAAATGTATTCCTAACAGTGTTTGTTCATCAGTTGGTGATGTGGCAGTACTGCAAGGTCAAGATATACCAAGGTCTGTCATCTTCATGTGTCACGCCATTTTTTTAGTTTTAGGATTTAGTTTTAGTTTTTACTACTCATAAAACCCTTTAGGCAGTGCCTATTTTCAAAGAGTTTAGCGTCAGTTGAGACAACAATAATACATACATGTTAAATTGAGTGGTACAAAGCAACACCAATACTGAAGTAAAAAAAAATACAAAACAACAGTTGTGAAGAGGTACAAAAAAATACAGAACAAATGTGTCACATTATTGCATATTTAGATACGGTGCAGAGTTATACAGACTACTAATGGGGTTACATGACAGTCATTAGTAGCAAAAGTGCCATTTTAACTATTTCTGAGTCCCTCCTGCAAGATACCAGTAGCTGAGCTTTCCAGCGTAAGCATGCATGCAAAGCATGGTGCTGTGTGGCATTGACAATTACTTCCCCATCATCATGGTGTGCTGGCCAGCAGCACCACCTATGGAAACCCTGGTGGAACTGCTGCAGTCGCGCTTTCTCTCCCTCCCTGGAGAATGAAAGTGTCCCAAAGGACACTCAATCCTCCTTTCCCAGGCTAGTCCCCGATAACCCTGGCTCGTTCTGAACTCAGGTTGCAACCGTTACTAGCGTAGCCTGACCGCTGTGTCGACAGTCCTACCCTTAAACTTGCATTGTGCCTCTCCTTGTACAAACTGCCAAAATAGTAATTGGAATAGCTGTTCTCGAACCTTGCACCCACTGGCAGGTTCTGCACAGGAATGTTTATGGCTGTGCTGTGTGATGCTTCTGTTTGATCAGTCTCTCTTTCCTGCACAAAGAAGGCAAACATTTAACCATTTGGCCCTTTGTGTTGACTGGTGCAGTATCATACTGTAGAAAAAATATTTTCTGTTACACTAAGGATGAGCTGTCTAATCTGAGTAACAGATTTGACAGATTCTTTTTATATCAGCTTGTCTCACTTAATGACTGCCTTGTCAGAAATGTGGGTATTTATTGTCAGTAAAGCCTAAACAATCACATTTTTCCCTTTTTTTGCTATGCAGGCCAAGTACTTTTCACAAGTACAGTATTTACTCATGCAACACCAGCAGCTAAAATATATCGTTTCACTGTTTTTAATTCTGAATGTTTGTTTTATATTCTTTTGCAATTTAAGAAATAATAGTTTTGGGCTAAAACTAATGATGGATGCAGTGTAATACATAGGGAACTCTAAAGAACTGCTTTTATTCTTATTTCTGGAGATGAGATTGTTTGTAAGTTATGTTAGCCCTTAGAAAACTGAATTCCCTGAAGATGCTGGTATCTTTCAGTGGACTAACAAAGAATGAGTACTTGGATGTTGCAGTACACAAACCGTCTGGGCTGCATAGGTGTCAGCTTTGGCAATAGTGCCCTCTTGTGGCTGTATAGCCTTGAGTGGAAATTGAAATAAAGGCTAATATTATTTTTTCATTATTTTTAGTTTTTCTACAGGTATATACAATACTGTTAGGATACAAAATCCTATTTTCAACTGTACACCTGTGTAAAGTACACATATGTAAAACAATACAGATCATTAAAACAGTACTGACAGTTCAATACAAAATACAATATCATCACAAATTACTGATTACATGTACGTGGTTTGTTTAGATAATTCATTTGGGCTTTCTTGAAGTCAAGTATAGAATTTTTAGTTTGAATATTAAGAGGAATATGGTTCCAAGGTTTGGCCACGCAGACATGGTAGGCCTTGATTTTCTATTAGTTTAAATTGATGATGTGGAATAAGTTTATTCTTAGTTTCTATAAGATCCCTAAGAGAATGATTAGAGACTTCTTTTAGCAGTTTATAAACCCATAATGACCAAGTCAGATCCCTTTTAGCTGATGACAAAAGCCAGCCTAGTTGAACAAAAAATTCACAATGATGAGTTTCAAATTTGCAAGACAATGTATATCTAGCTGTCATATTTTACATTTGATCTAATTTTTGCAATGCTAATTGAGTTGCATTTCGGTGCACCAGTACTCCATGCAGGGATCAAAAGCTGCTCTGCAGGTTTATTTCTGGAAGCTAAAGTTAAACATGATGATTTTCTCCTAAGGGCTCCCAATTTCACATTTGTATTTTTGATTAAATAATCTACGTGGGCCACATAAGTTAACCTATGACCCCTATTATGACCCCTGGATAATTATACCAGGTTGTCTTCACTACCAGCTGACCCTGTTTAAAATATTCCAAAACCATATTCCTATGTTAGTGTTGCTCTATTATCCTTTCTTTCAAGGCTTAAAGGTCTTTGGGGTGCATATGTGGCAGGGAAATTATATTTACAGAGCTGCACTCCACTATTCCTCATTTATAAGCTACAACAGAAAAAATTGGAGGATGACCTTTAGCAACTTGAATTGACCTTCTGTAAGAAAAGAGTGCTATCAGAAGAAAAGTATTTTTCAAAAGAAACTAGAGGGTTGGTGATAAAGGTTGTTGTTTAAAAATGGTAAGATTATTACAGCACTTTCTTTTTCCTGTTTTTTACATAAAAACATGATAGACTTGTTGCAGCACAAAGAATGCGTATAAAAAGGCAGTACACCTTTACTAACATAGCTCTAATGATGGAGATTTACTCTCCGAAACGTCAGCACGTTAGAACGTGATTGCTATCACCTGATTGAAGAAGCACTGAGGAGGCTGGCTGGTCCAAAGCAGAAAGAAGGAGTAATGGCACAGGAAGCCAAATGCAAGAAAGAAGCAGAATGCTAAGCATATGTGGACAACAGTAGGCTCTCTAAATTTCGAGCAATGGATACAAATGAAAGATGCAATCACAATGAAATAAAAGAAACAAAATGAATATGGAGAGAGTTTGGAATAGGCAATAGAGCCACAAAGAGGAAACAGCTTGCCATAAATTAAGTATGGTAAAGTACATGTGTTACAAACACTTTGCAATCAAGCATAAATGAAGAGATTTGAAGTGACATATAAATACAAATTGTTTTCAGTAATGACTGTAATATAATTATCTTTGGACTTTTAAAATTTAAACAAAAGAAGGTTTTTTTAAACACGTGTTAGTATTAAGCACATGCTAATGAAAATAAAACTACTAATCAATACCCAGTGAGTGATGTTTTGCTAAAAAGGAGAGAAAAAAAAGAAGGAAACTACATTGGAAGGGGAGTGCAGGTGGAAAGCACTAAGAAGAGTAGTGGAGTGCAGTCCTGTTTAAAATATGTTGTTAATTCCAGATGTCCATTATTGTATTTTGCCATTTTTTGGAAAAGATCCAAAGTACAAAAACTGTGTCTTTTTGCCATTCATTTGCAGCCTTGAATTGGTATCCAGATTTTTGTAGTTATCAGCAGAGATGACCAAAAGGGTATCACCAGCATGAAGTTGTATCTCACTCCCAGTAAATATGTCTAGTAAGTGATTCACGTAGATGTTAAAAAGCAGTGGATCCAGTATGGAGCCCTAGGGGACACCCTGTCCATTAAGATGCAGTGAAGATATGAAGCCCCTCTGGAAACATACTATTTCCTCTGACTTAAACATGACTGGAACCACTTTAAAGGCTCACTATGAATCCATTCATAAATGAAAATAATGATTTTTATTATGGTTTACATCCATAGTTCACAGATCCAATTAGTTGTACATGAATTTCACTTGCATGGCATCAAACCTTTTACACTTTTTTTTTGAATCTCAAATTGTATTTAAATTTTCCACATACAAGTAACATAGTCACTGTTAGATGCACTTCATATTTCCAATAACTGGTAAAAGGAAAAAAGAGAAAGATCATTCAGCACAGTCCTTGCAGGGTGGATAAACCCCTCTTTGTCTGAGTAAACTTCTATACTTACAAATATTTTGTAAATCCCTGAATGGAGTCAACAATGGTAAAAGTGGAAACAACAGATAACAGCAACTGTCAATAGCAATCAGTTATAGGCTGCACAATAGTTATAATAAGAAGAAACAGTAAAAAAAAAAACAGTACATACAGTGTGTGAAAACCGCCCTGCCAGGCAAGGGGAAGGGGAAGAGTCCTTAATTCAACTACAGGGCATATGTGCCCGAAAATTAATCAGGCATAAAGCTGAATATATAATCCGTTACATTAGACATTGACTATATACCTATGGTCTCCATTAGTATAGGAAAAGATAAATGTGAAAATAAAGAAAATAATAAATGAGTGAGTAATATGAAAGAGGTTTTTCTAAAAGCCACCCAGTAGGACCCGAGAGTGGGGGAATTTAGTAAAGAAATGTTAAGGGTGATCTAGGCTGATCTGAGGCTATGGTCCCTCAGTTTCCCCAATAGAGGTCTCAGAGAGATGCTGTAGATGCCAGATCTCCAAAATGTTGTCTTTTCTGACCTGGACTGTGGCTGTAATTCTCTCCATGGACTCAATCTCCAAGACCTTCTGTTTCCACTGGAAGAAAATAGGGAGCTGCGGGGAGAGCCATTTTAATGTAACACACGTTAAAGCAGCTATTCTGAGAATTTGATAAAGTTTTGCTCTAGTCCCCATTCCCTCCACCTGCCCCAAGATGTCTAATACTAAACCAATAAATGTGAATGAAACATAGAAACATAGAATTTGACGGCAGATAAGGACCGCTTGGCCCACCCAGTCTGCCCATTTCCCTACCTACAGGATAAGCTGCAGATCCTAGTTAACCAGCAGTCTACTTCTTCCTACCCCCACCCCCTAGAATGGCTTTATGACTGTCACATGCATGCTTGAATTCCACCACTGTTTTTGACTCCACAACCTCCTCCAGAAGGCCGTTCCATGCATCCACAACCCTCTCTGTGAAAAAAATACTTCCTTAAATTACCTCTGAGCCACCCCCCCATCTTCAAATTGTGCCCCCTTGTTCTTGCACACCTTGTTTTTGAAAGATGCTACCCTCTTGATTTTGTTGATTCCCTTGAGGTACTTGAACGTTTCTATGATGCCTCCCTTTCCTCGAGGCTATACATATTAAGCTCCTTCAGTCCTCTTTCATATGTCTTCCGGTGCAGACCCTGCACCATTTTAGTTGCCCTCCTCTGGACACCTTCCATCCTGTCTATGTCTTTGCGGAGATTGGGTCTCCAGAACTGCATGCAGTACTCCAGATGGGGTTTCATGAGCTGTCTGTACAGAGGGATAATAACTTCCTGTTTTCTACTGGTGATGCCTCTCCCTATGCATCCCAGTATCCCCCCCAGCCCTCCTTGCTGCCCTCTCACATTGCTTGCCCACCTTTAGGTCATCTGATATGACTACCCCCAGGTCCCTGGCCATTTTTGTTGTTGTTAGTATCTCACTCCCCATTGTGTACTCTTCCCCTGGGTTTTTGTTTCCCAGGTGCATTACCTTGCACTTCTTAGGATTGAATCTAAGCTGCCATGCATTTGACCATTCCTCTAACCTTGCCAAGTCCCTTCTCATCCTTTCCACCCCACCCTGTGCATCAACTCGGTTGCAGATCTTTGTGTCATCTGCAAAGAGATACTTTTCCTTCCAGTCCCTCTGCAATGTCACTTATAAAGACATTGAAGAGGACCGGTCCTAATAATGAACCCTGCGGTACCCCACTAGTGACCCCCCTTTCTTCTGAGTGGACTCCATTTACTATTAGTCTCTGTGTCCTATTCTCCAGCCAATTCTTTACCCAGGGTGTCATCTTGGGACCCACTCCCAGGCTGGCTAACTTGTATATTAATCTTTTGTGTGGGACTGTGTCAAAAACCTTGCTAAAGTCTAGGTAGGCCGTGTCCACAGCCCCTCCCTGATCTACTACTTGGTCACCCAGTCAAAGAAATCTATCAGATCTGCTGGCTAGACCTTCCGCTGTGAATCCATGCTGCCCTAGGGTCCTGTGCCCCTCTGTCCTCTAGATACTCGACAATTCTTTCCTTCAGAAGTGATTCCATCATTTTCCCTATCACTGAGGTTAAACTAACAGGTCTGTAGTTTCCTGCTTCTGCCTTGCTCCCACTTTTGTGAAGGAGAATCACATCTGCTCTCCTCCAGTCCTCGGGTACCACCCCATCCTCCCATGATTTGTTAAAGAGGGTAGTCAGTGGTGTCACTAGTTCTACCCTTAGTTCTTTCAGAATTCTGGGATGAATCCCATCAGGCCCCATTGCTTTGTCCACCTTCAGTTTTAAGAGTTCTTTCAGAACCCTTTCTTCTGTAAATGGGCTGGTATCAACTTCTGTATCCAGAATGTTTCTACTGTTTGTTTTAGGTACCTCCCCCTCTTCATTTGTAAATACTGAGCAAAAATATTTATTTAGTGTCTCTGCCTTTTCACAGTCTCCCTCTGCCCACCCTCCCTCCCCTTTATTAAGCCTCACTATCCCTCCCTTGGTCTTCCTTCGCTCCCTGATGTACCTATAAAAGGTTTTATCCCTCTTCTTAACTGAGTTGGCTATCTTTTCCTCGGTTTGGGCCTTTGCTGTTCTGACTGCCTTCCCAGCCTCCTTTTGCTTTAACTGATACAGTTCTCTGTCCTGCTCCTTCTGCGATGCCTTGTACTTCCTGATTGCTTTCTTTTTCTCTTGAACCTTCACTGCCACTTCCTTTGAGAACCATAGCAGTTTCTTACATCGTTTTGTTTTGTTTATTTGCTTCACACAAAGGCTTGTTACCTCTGTGATGGCAGTTTTTATTATTCCCCATTGTTCTTCCACCCCTCCTTCCTGCCCATTTGCTAGTGCATTCCTTAGGCACTCACCCATTTTGGGCAAAGTCATCCCTCCTAAAGTCCAGTACTTTTGCCTTTGTATGGATTGCCTCTATTGCTGTGTTTATTGTGAACCATACTGTTCGATGGTCGCTAGTTCCCAGATGGCTACCCACTTCTACATCTGTGATCCTCTCTCCATCTCCATTTGAGAGAACCAGGTCTAAGATTGCTCCCTCTCAAGTGGGCTCCAATACTAGTTGTCTAAGGCATGCCCCCCTGTAGGGCATCTAGAATAACCCCACTCTTCAAAGTGGCTGCTGCAACTGCACTCCAGTTAACATCTGGCATATTCAGATCACCCATCAGCAATATCTCCCCTTTTTCTGCCATTCTAAGTATACTTTCTATCATTTCCTTGTCCATTTCCTCCCCCTGAGAAGGGGGTCTGTACAACCCTGTCAGCGGATTGTGGTGCCATTCCTGTCTCCAATTTACCCACAGTGCTTCTTCTCCTCCCTGTTTACCCTTTTGTTCTGTTGCTTTTATTCCTTCCCTTATGTAAAGAGATACTCCTCCTCCTCCTCCTCCTCCTCTTTTACCCTCCCTGTCCCTCCTGTAGATAGTGTATACTGGTATGTTTACGTCCCAGTCATGATTTTGTGTGTACCATGTTTCTGTGACTGCCACGATATCCAGATGTTCCTCCTCCATGAAGGCCACTAATTCAGGAAGCTTGTTACCCAGACTACGGGCATTGGTACTCATTGCTCTCCATTTTTTGATGGCTTTACCTTCTGTTGCAGCATCCCCCACTGACCTTTCTACCTCGGTCTTTTTCTCATTTAGTACCCTGTTTTGTAGGGACAGGCTGGGATGTTCCTGCTGCTTATCAGTGCCTCCTCCTTTGACTAGTTTAAAAGCTTACCAATGAAGCATTTAAACTGATTGCACACAAGACTTGTTCCCTTCCTGGACAGATGCAGACCATCCTGCCAGTATAGGCTGGTGTCTCTCCAGGTGGAACCCCAGTCCCCAATGAAGCCAAACCCCTCTGCTCCACACCATTTTTTCAACCATTCATTAAACTGCATGGTGCTAATTACCCTCACCTCCCCCATTATATGGGGATATCAAAGAGTTGTGCATATAGGTATGAACCTGCTGCCAATAAGGGGTTAGGAGGGGGCAGCTCCAAAAAATTTGCCAGTGTGAACCAACAAGACCGCATCTCTTCCAGCAAAGGTCTGTATTGGTGGAGCCAAAGTGTCTTGTTACAGTGAGGGTGTGAAAGTATCTCATTAAAATTTTCCAACTAAACTCATGCCAATTAGGGGATGCTGTAACTGCCCACCCCTCTTAAGTCTTGAATCCCATTGAGGTGTGGTAATGTGGAGGTTGGATTCTTGTTCCCACTTGCGCTGGAAGGGATCTGTCAGCAAGGGGGCCAAGTCTAAAAGATATTTGTATAGTTCAGATTTTGGTCTAACTCTCACCTTCAAACTGACCCACCAGAAAAAAAGGATTCTTCTAAAGTAGTCAGTTAATCTTTGTAACTGTTGAAGATGTGGGTGTTGGAGGATAAAATGTCTTACTTGTAAAAAATGAAAAGTGGTATTCTTTCTGCAGTGCATATTTCTGTAGTAACTGATGGAAGGACATACAGATGTCTTTACTAAAATGTGCATAAATTGAGCGAGGCCCTGTGTCTCCCAATACCGGTAGTCCACATCTGATCTAGGGGAGACAAAGTCTTCATGATGTCGAATGAGGGAGAGGGGTCCAAGGGTATTGGATGTACCTAATTTCCATAATTTAAGTAGTATTTTAATTGTGCATCTAGTCCAGGGATTGTTTACCCTGTGAAGCATCTGAGGAGTAATCATGCCCGTAGGGAGGGTCCATGGAGGATGTGATGGCAGATCCCGAAGCTCAAAGTTATATCAGCCAGTATCCGCTCTCAGTTTAAGCCAAGTATAAATCCATGGTCCTTGGCCATAAGTAGAAACCTTTTGAACTTTTGAATTTGATTAAACATTTTGGGCTGGATTTTCAAAACTCTGAGAATCCTGCAAGCCCCTGGTGCACTGAACATATGGCGCACGAGGCTTGCAGCATTCTCCTGGTCAGCGATCAGGATTTTCTATCCCATGCGGCAATTGTCGCAAGTTAGACCAACTTTTTGTGGTTTAACTTGTGGCAATCTCAAGGGCCTTTTTCAGGGAGCTTGCACCAGATATTTGGTGCAAGCTGCCATAAATCGTGGAAACCATCGCAACTGTGCCCAAGATTGTACAATTGGGTGCAGTTGCAGCGAAGGGGTTTGGCGCACTGCCAAAACCTAAGTGTCATGGTGCAAGCCCTTTGCCATGCTTTGAAAATCCAGCCCTTTATTTCTACGATTTCTGACTAACGTTCAGTTCAATTTACTGCATTTAGCTTTCAACACTGCATACATAAAATAAACAAACAACTTAAAGGGCCACTGTTAACCCCTTTTTGCATTATTTTATTTCAAGATGAAAACTCACATTTTATGGTTGCTTGCCTTCTCTAAAATTCATTGACGCTGCTAGTTATTTTATATGCTTTCTTTCTTAGTAGAACAGAAATGCATTCTAATTGTTGAATGGTTCCACCCTGTTGGTTCAACATCAGTTTTGCTGACTGACACTACAGCAACAGCATGATGCTGATGGTGGCCATGTCGCCCAGCAATCGTGCCATTTGACTACAGTCAGGGCAATGCACTGGGGCACATCCCAGCTGTTTTCAAGGGGCTTTACTCCATGAAACCCTCGACAAATAATATAATCACCTCCAGGTCAGAGGTGTAGGGGGGAAACAGTGCAATACCCCTTGGGAAGCAAGATGGTGGGCACTGTAAAATCCGGATCGACAGAATGACTGTCGATCGGGTTGCAGCACCCACATTACCGTCAATGTAGGGGTTTCCCTGTGCTGACGGAACACCTTGTTGAATTATACCCAACCTAGTTTTCTTTCAAATCCTTGATCTACTCATATTGCATACTTTCTGAACATCAGGTGCACCCCCAAACAGTGTGGCCACTTGTTATGCAGTAGTTTCCTCACCTCCCACTGCATCATGAGTGGCTAGACCGTGTTAAGAATGTTCCCAAGTCCAGGAAACATGCAGTGGGATTTGATCAAGGACTGTAAACATTTTTATGTGTGGTAATATCAGTATAGTGGGCATTATGTTTTTCACTTTTTAAAAGAAAAAAGTGAATTACAATCAGACTACCAGCTATATTAGTAATCTGTAATCTTGTTTTTTTTCAATTAAAACAACTTTATTGACTTTTTAGATACAATCATCAGCAAGGTAATTATAACCCCCATGTTACCCGGGGTTACTAGAATCCCAGTAAGACCTAGTGATAGACAGGGAAGGCAGCTTGTGCAGCTCTAGTTAAATGGGTTTCACACTGTCTCACTCTGTTCTCAGTCTCAGCTGAGACTGAGGGATGACATCACCATAGAACTGTTGCAGCTGCATGAGCCACAATGGAATCTGCAGCAGGGAGTTGGAATAGAATGTTGGGAGTTTTGAACAGTAGTCTGCAGTTCAGTTGTTGTTTGGAGCTTGCTGAGGGAGCAGCACTGCAGCTCTAGTTAGGCTCTTGGAGCCTCAGCCCTGACATAGGGCTACAGTCAGAAAAAGGTGTGTGTTTCCACCTTAAGAGAGACACAGAAGATAGTTTGCAAAGTGGTGGAGACCGCTGTTTCAGGTCTCAGTGCCCCCTCCCTCCAGGGATGGGGGCAGGAAAGGGTTTCCTGCATATTCCAGGGGCAACCCTCTGGTTCTGCTACTAGTGGAGAAGCTGCCTATTTGTTCCAGAGTTTTTGTGAAACAAGAAGATTTGTGAATCGCCTGTGGGGCACATGCAACTGGAGGGTGAATTTCTGCTCTTCCTAAAGGGCCTATGTTTTTCACCCTGGGACTTGTGTAATAGTGGGGATTGGACTACTGAAATAGTGGGAGGCCTAGAGTAACAGGCTTAGCCAAAAAGAAAAAATATGTTCAAGTCCAGCACTTATGGGAAGTCGAGACATGTAGAGGAGATGTGACATACTGTACGTCTACCCAGTAATCTACATTGCCAAGCTTTCAATAAAAGAGTTGTTTAGTTTCCAGAGAAATGGCCAGGTATGGACTATGGGAGCTGGAGGTGGGAGACTCCCCATCTTTAGTGACCAGGTCCACCTCTACGGATTTGCTCTGTGGATTTCTACTTTGCCTCAGGCAATTGGCCAGTGATGAGGGAAGTACCCAGACGTGGGATTGGAAGGAAAATTCCCTCTAGGAGTCGAAGGATCTAAGGTGGTTTGGGGAGCCACAACAGGAAAACTGGTTCATTTCCCAAAATGGACCTTGGATCAAGTGGCCGGTGGGGGAGCTGGGCCAGTGGGGAAAACCCAGGTAGTGTACAAGTCGGGCTGTGTACCCAAAGCTGTGTCCAAATCAGACTGTGTGCCTGAGTGGGTTCAAATCCTGAGGGCTGGAAATAGTGATAAAGTGTTCTGTTGTCTCTAATCTGCATTACCAGGAATGTAGCCCTGGGGGGTCCGTGTTATGCTTTGTTTGTTCAGCTTGGATGTGAATAAAAGCCATACTGTAGAATCCCATTCCTGGTTCTGGACATTACAGTTATTGCTTCCTGTGTTCGGATTTACTTGGGTGCCCCTGTGCAGAGTAGCCAAACCTAGGTCCCCTGTGCTGAGTAACCTCATCCTCTCTGAACCCAGTCCCCACCAGGTACTGCTGTCAGCTTCAACAGCATGCCACCTGTCGTTTTGCTAAAAAGCAGGGGTCCGGGGGTTACATAATTAACACATACAATCAATAAGCAAAAACAAACAACAAAGGATACTACCAGACCAAAAGGTGAACATAGAGATGTAGGGGGGAATCAGAGACAGCCCACAAGGGAACCTTAATTCGGATAAAGGGCATAAAGTTTTCCCCATTTCTTATTAAAAACAGGCACTTCATGGCAAGTACTGGCAATCAGGCATTCCGTCCAAAGACAGAAGGAGAGCTCGTGCAGCCATTCACAGTATGAGATAGTTGATTGGTCCAACCAGTGTTTAAGGACCAGTTTTTTGACAGCAAGGGAAATAAGAGCCATATGGTATCTCCTTTCTTTGACCCCAGTCTTTGTGTAATCCCCAATAACACAGGTTTCTGGGGTGAAAAGACCATCCAGCCCTAGTAGGGGGTCAACCCATGTTTCAATGAGCTCCCATAGAGGGGAGACCTTTTCACAGGACCCCAGAACATGTAAGATAGTGCCATCTGCCTTGCCACAACTAGGAAAGATGGATGAGGGGAGACGGCTCATCTTAACTAGTTTGACAAGGGTACAGTACATATTATTTAGTATGTGGTATTGGGTAAGACATAACCAGTCCTGGGTTATATATGTATATAGGTCTTTCCAAATGTGAGCCCAATTGAGTGTAGAGTCTGGAATCAAGGTCTCACAGACCTTGGCACCAGCAAGTGGGGAAGGGTGGAGGGTGACAAGTAGAAGCAAATATATAAGGGAAGTCCCAAGGGGTCTAATTGCTAGATCTTGAATCTGAGCCAGTGTACTGTCAAGACCAGAGGCCTTCGGAATGGGGCCGAATTGTTGTAATATCAGACGTCGTAATTGATAAATTTTGAAAATGCAAGCCGGGCCCAGCTAAAAATTTGCTAATATCTCTGAGGAGGAGAGGAGAGAGTTCTGAGAGTAAAAATCAGAGCCCCCTGCCATGTGAAGTTGAGGGAGCCCACCGGGAGAGAGAGTATTGTCCCCAATTTTAATGTTTAGGTTAGATAAGATAGGCTGAGAGGTATCTTTAGGTGGAAGAATCTTTAAGGAAGTACATATTTGTGAGAAAACTTTAATAGACATTCCAGTATGGAAGAACGTAGAACACCGCAGAGATTTCCAAGAAGAAAAAGGATGGCGGAGGGAGAGATGGTTGGTATGAAGCAAATGGGACTCTTGCTGCAATCAGATGGGGATATAGTCACCGTCTGTCAAATTCTGAGAGGAGAGAGCCATTTACCACACTTATAAAGATGGCTGGCCCAAAAGTAAAGTAGAAAATTTGGCAATCTGAGACCACCCAACCCCTTGGGAATCCCTAACTTGAGGTATGAATGCCTATGAGACTTATTTAACCAGATAAATGATGTGACTAGTGAGTGGATGTGCTTGAAAAAGGAGAGAGGAAGCCAGACGTTAAGCATATTTAAGGGATAGAAGAGCCTAGGGAGAATATTTATTTTGACAATGTTAATTCTGCCCCAGAGAGAGATAGGAAGAGCTTTCCATCTAAGTAAGTCTTGTTGTACGACAGCAATTAAATCATCAAGATTTAGCTTCTTCATGGGAGTAGGATCAGTAGCCAAGTAAACTCCCAGATATTTAATAGACGTGGGAGCCCATCTCATTCCAAAGTTGGTGAAGTCAGAGCTGTAAGTAAAATAGTTAAGGGGAAAGATCTCAGTTTTGTTGCAGTTCAGCTTGTAGTTGGAGTAAAGACTGAACTGCTCAATCACATTTAAGGTTTCAGTAAGAGAGGTGGCAGGGGGAGAAAGATGTAGAAGGATATCCTCAGCATACACTGACAGAGACAATACCGAGTTGCCGATTGGGATACCGTGTATGTTGGGAGAAGTTTTGCGCTGCCTATTAAGAGGTTCTAAGTATAAATTAAAAAGAAAGAGAGAGAGAGGGCAACCTTGACAGGTACCCGTGTGAGTAATCTGTACAGAATGTGACCAATTGTAACATGTGTTTTTTAAAACTGGAGACACTTTGAGACCTATTGGGGTTGACAGTATTCCTTTAAATAATGATAAACGGTGTCAGACAGTCCAAGCCATTAATACAGTGTTTCTTAAAGGGCACCTTTGTTGGTGCTTTCAACAAAAAACAGGGAGCTCCCTCACCTGAATGGGAGCTCTTCCACGGTGTAAAATAATTTTTTAGTTCAGCCCCCAAAGGAAGAGAAGGGATCCTAATGTGCTCACCACATGATCCGTTTTCACTTCCATCTAGCCCAGTCTACCCCCCAGTCTAACATGTAATGATGTTAGTATAGGGAGAGCATGGGTGCTGTTCCATTCACTTTTGTGGAGCATCATTAATAAAGCAGATTTATCAATTTTACATCAGGTTTTGGTAAAGATTTATGTCAGGGTTCAACTAACTAGAGCTGTAGTTGAACTCTGACATTGATCTTTACCATAACCCAATTTAAAATGGGTAAATCTGCTTTGGAAATTGTACTATAGAAGTGAATGGAGCGCACCACCATGCTTTCCCTATACCGGCATCATAAGACAGGGCAGAGTGGGCTAGTAGGAAGTGGACATGGATTATGCAGTGAGCCCCTTGGGGGCAAATTATGATCCCTTCCCTTCCTTGGGGGCTGTTTCAAAAATTAAAAAAGAGCCACAGGGGAACTCCCATTGAGGTAAAGGAGTGTCCTCTTTGTTGTTTGATCATTTGAAAAAAAAAAGGAAAAATGAGAAAGATTCTCTTTGAATATAATCCAAATCATTTCAAGTTACTTGGTGAATTCAGACAAAAGGAGGTCAAAGGCCCAGTGTGATTGTCTCTCACTATTAATTGGGTATATTATTTATTCCTTGATTGAATGATAAATTTATCCAACTCATGTTTAAAGCTGTCGAATGACTGAACATTTATTAAATACTCTCGTAAGGAGTTCTACAATCTAGCTGCTTGTATATTGAAAAAATTAACCCTTTTGTTTGTGTTTGCCTTTGAAATAATAAGTTGTTTATTATGAGACCTTAGGTGGATAGTCCTCATATTAAATTGAAAGCTGAATTGTTCCATAAGGACTCGGTATTTCAATATATTGTATAAAAATAACAAGTTACGTCTAATCCTCCTTTTCTGTAAACTGAAGAGACCCAGGTGTTGGAGTCAATTATTGCAATCCTGTGCACCAATTCCACAAATCATTTGCTACTCTCCTTTGTGGTTTTTCTAACAAATTTATATCCTTCTTTAAGTAGGGATTCCAAAATGGAGAGTGATAGTCTAGATGGAGGATCACAAATGTCTTATACATTTGCATAATACAATGTGAATCTCATGAGATTAATTTAATTTAATTTCATTTATTTTGTTAACTGGGATAGGGCACTGGAACAAGTCCATTTTCAGGCCTGGCCCTACAGAAAAAATAAACACAACATCCAAAAATAATACAAAATGGTAATAATAAGACAATTTACAAATAGCAAACACAATTATCAGCAGCCATTAAGTAATGTTTTAAACTGGTTTTAAATTTGCACAATGAGGAGGAAGCCCGAAGACTATCAGGTAAGCTGTTCCAAAATAAAGGGTCAGAGACTGAAAGAGAACGTGACCCTAGCTTAGATTTACAAAAAATTAATTGTGAAACTGTCAGGTGAGAAGACCTCAGAGAAGTCTTAGGGTTACGAATAGTTACCAGGTCAGCCAGAGGAAATTTCAGTGATAAGAAAATAGGTTTAAATATTTGGCAGCCAAGATAATAAGCAATTTTTGATTTGGGAGATAACCAAGACAAATTTGAAAACAACAAACAGTGATGAGTATGGTAGGAGGAACCTAGAACAAATCAACAGATTCTGTTGTATGCAACTGTGAGAATCTTGGTTTCCTTAACAGTAATATCATAGTATAAGCTTGCACAATAGCCAAAATGAAGCATGAGAGAACCCTGGGCAATAAATTTGTGAACATCTGGAGAGAAAAAGCACCTAACCTTATAAAGTAACTCCAGTTTCTGATTTATAGTATGACAAATAGAGACAACTTGAGAATTAAATGACAAACATGGGTTTAGTAAAACACCCAAATACCTAAACTCATAAACCTATTCTACTAAAGCTCCAGTGATATCTGAAATAGAAAAAATTGGGTTGCCCATAGTCTGGGTAACAAGCTTCCTGAACCAGTGGTCTTGATAGAAGAGGGACACCTGGATATCGTGGCAGTCACAAAAACATGGTGCACAGAGAACCATGACTGGGATGTCAGCATACCAGGGTACACAATCTATAAGAGGGACAGGAAGGGTAAAAGAGGAGGAATAGTAACTATCTACCTATGGGAAGGAATCAAAGCAACAGAACTAAAGGGTAAATAGGGAGGAGAGAAGGCACTGTGGGTCACCTTGGAGACAGCACCACAATCTGCATGGAGTTGTATATAGACTCCTATCTCAGGGGGAGGAAATGGACAAGGAAATGATAGAAGGCATCCTTAGAATGGCAGAAAAAGGGGAGATATTGTTGATGGGGGAACCTGAATACGCCAGATGTTAACTGGACCACATTTGCTGCAGCCACATCCAAGAGCGGGGCCATTCTTGATGCCCTGCAGAGGGCATACCTCAGACAGATAGTGCTGGAACCCACCCAGGAGGGAGCAATCTTAGACCTGGTACTCTCAAATGGGGATGGAGAGAGGATCACAGATTTAGAAGTGGGTAGCCATCTGGGAACAAGTGACCAACAAACAGTGTGGTTCACAATAAAGGCTTTCCAGTAGGTAGTGTACACACTGGGTATGTCCTGCCACAAGTAAATAAAGGAATGTCCAAACCAAACTTTTGGCAGTCAGGTTTCTTTACTCAATAAGTCCCATATGTGTAGCAGGCAAAGTACAATCAATACAAATGGCAAAGCTTGCCCCTAGCACCTCGACCCACTGAAGACTCACAAGAGTAGAGATGCTAGGGGCATGCTTTAGTCTGCTACATGTATGGGATTTACTGAGTAAAGATACCTTATTGCCAGAAGTTTGGTTTGGACATTCCTTTATTTACTTATGGCAGGACATACCCAGTATGTGCACTACCTGCTGGAAACCTGTTGTTGTACGGAGGTAAGCCACCTCCAGTAGTGCTGCATGGACTTTTATCTGTTGAATTACGGTGTCTCATCGGATTCACTGGTTCACAATAAACACAGCCATAGAGTCAAGCCAGACAAAAGCGAAGGTACTGGACTTTAGGAGCACTGACTTTGGGAAAATGTGTGAGTGCCTAAGGAATGCACTAGTAAATGGGCAGGTAGGAGGGGTGGAAGAACAATGGGGAAAAATCAAAACTGCCATCACAGAGGCAACAAGTCTTTGTGTGAAGCAAATAAAATAAAATGAAATAAAAACCCACTATGGTTCTCAAAAGAGGTGGCAGGGAAGGTTAGGAAGAAAAAGATAGCATTCAGGAAGTATAAGGAATCACAAAAGGAACAAGACAGAGAACTGTATCAGTTAAAGCAGAAGAAAGCGGTGAGGCAATCAGAATAGCGAATGCTCAAACTGAGGAAAAGATAGCCAACTCAGTTAAGAAGGGGGATAAAACCTTTTATAGGTACATCAGGGAGTGAAAGAAGACCAAGGGAGGGATAGTGAGGCTTAAGAAAGGGGAGGGCAGGTGAGCAGAGGGTGACAGTGAAAAGGCAGAGATACTGAATGAATACTTTTGCATAGCATTCACAAAAGAAGAAGAGGGGGAGGTACCTATTCCATACAGTAGAAGCACTCTGGACAGGAGGGTCAATACCAGTCCATTCACAGAAGAAAGGGTCCTGAAAGAACTCCTAAAACTCAAGATGGACAAAGCAATGGGGCCTGATGGGATTCACCCCAGAATTCTAAAAGAACTAAGGGGAGACCTAGTGACACTACTGACTACCCTTTCTAATAAATCATGGGAGGATGGTGTGGTACCTGAGGAATGGAGGTGGGGGGATGTGATTCTCCATCACAAAAGTGAGAGCAAGGCAGAGGCAGAAAACTACAGACCGGCTAGTTTGACCTCAGTGGTAGGGAAAATGATGGAATCACTTATGAAAGAAAGAATTGTTGAGTATCTAGAGGCCAGCTTGACACAGGACCCAAGGGAGCATGGATTCACAGCGGGAAAGTCATGTCAGACAAATCTAATAGATTTCTTCGACTGGGTGACCAAAGTAGTAGACCAGGGAGGGGCTGTGGATATGGCCTACCTAGATTTTAGCAAGGCATTTGACACAGTCCAACACAAAAAATTAATAAACAAGTTAGCCAGCCTGGGAGTGGGTTTCAGGGTGGTAGCCTGGGTAAAATATTGGCTGGACAACAGGATACAGAGGGTAAGAGTAAATGGAGTGCACGCTGAAAAAAAGGGTGGTTACTAGTGGGGTACCGCAGGGTTCAGTACTAGGACCAATCCTTTTTAATGTCTTTATAGGAGACATTGTGGAGGGGTTGGAAGGAAACATATGCCTCTTTGCAGATGACACAAAGTTCTGAAACAGAGTTGATACATGGGGGGGGTGGAAAGGATGAGAAGAGATTTGGCAAAGTTGGAAGCATGGTCAAAAGTATGGCATCTTGGATTCAATGCAAAGGAGTGCAAAGTAATGCACCTCGGAAACTAACCCCCAGGGGAAGAGTACACAATGGGGGGGGAGGTACTAACAGCAACAAAAATAGAAAGGGACCTGGGGGTAGTCATATCAGACAATCTTAAGGTAGGCAGGCAATGTCAGAAGGCAGTAAGGAGGGCTGTGGGGATACAGGGGGCATAGGGAGAGGCATCACCAGTAGAAAACAGGAAGTTGTTATCCCTTTGTACAGACAATTGGTGAGACCCCATCTGGAGTACTGCGTGCAGTTCTGGAGACACTATCTCTGCAAGGACATAAGATGGAGGCAGACCAGAGGAGGGAAACTAAAATGGTGCAGAGTCTGCAACAGAAGCCATACGAAGAGAGACTAAAAGGGGTTAATATGCATACCCTTGAGAAAAAGAGGGAGAGGAAGGACATGATAAAGAAACTGCCAAGTACCTCAAGGGAATAAATAAAGTCCAAGAGGGGAGCATCTTTCAGAAAAAGAGATGTGCAAGAACAAGGGGGCACAATTTGAAGATAGAGGGGGAATGGCTCAGGGGCAATGTAAGGAAGTATTTTTTTGTGGAGAGGGTGGTAGGCACATGGAACCGCTTTCCTGAGGAAGTAGTGGCATCAGAAACAGTGGGGGAATACAAGAATGCATGTGACAGACATAAGGCAGTTCTGGTGGGGGGTAGAAAGAAGTAGGCTGTTTGTTAACTAGACTCTGCAGCTTATCCAATAGGTAGGGAAATGGGCAGATTGGGTGGGCCAAGCAGTCCTTATCTGCCACCAAAGTCTATGTTTCTATGTTTCTATGTAGTTTGAAGCATATTTGGAGTTCCAAGCAACATATATTTTATTTATATTGAGTATTAACCCATTTTTAACAAACCAACTGCAGACCTCACCAAACTCTGACTCAACAATGGCCGAAAGTTCAGTTAATGACTTGGATTGATAGTACAGTGGGTTCCACTTAAATGCACTTTGGATAAGTGCATATTTCGCTTTATTGCACTACATTTAAAATCCCCATTTTTTTCCATATATCTCCTTTGTTAAAAAGTCCACTTATATACACTTCGGATTAAAGCATATTTTGGTTAAATACATAGATTTCCCATTACTTAACACATGCTTTGCAATGTAGTCAGCACCTGTTAAGTGCACAATGATTTTAACAATGTTGCCCATGGTATGTGAAACTGCTAATGACATGCTTAACTATCCTAATGAGGTTTTGATAGAGTATTTATTTATTTATTTAGTTTTTGTTGACCGGGTAAGTGCACTAGCACATTGAATAGTTTATCCAAGCACTCACCCCATAACAGCAAAAGCAGTATGGATCGGAAAAGAGTAACATTCACGCTTGGCCAGAAAATGTCAGTGATCCAGCGTCTAGAAATACCAAATGTTAGATGCTTGGATGTGGCTTCAGAATTAGGTGTGGATGTGTCCACAATTGCTCGAATAGTGCACAACAAAAACAGACTACTGGCTGAATCGGAGCACTCGGAGAACCAGGATTGCAAACAGAGACATGGGGGGAAAGCGAGGAGGCTGAGGCAGCCCTCTTGCAATGGTTCTCCGCTGCACGCAGTATGGACACTCCAGTCAGTGGTCCTATTTTGGCTAAAAAAGCAGAGGATATGGCCTCTGAAATGGGGCTTACTTTCAGAGCAACCAGTGGATGGTTGAGCCAATGGAAAGACCGCAATGGAATCATATTTAAATGCTATCATGGAGGGAAAAAAAAAGGATGCCGACAGTGAGACTGCGGATACCTGGCTGTCCACAGTGCTACCTCAACTCCTTAAAGATTATCCCTCAGACTGTATATACAACTGTGACGAGACTGGACTTTATTTTCATGCTACAGCTGAGGGGTCACTTTCATTTAAGTCAGATCCAGCAGCTTGGGGGGGAAAAGTACAAGAGTGAATTTCAGTTCTTCTATGTTTCAACCAGACAGGGGCTGACAAAATAAGGCCAGTTGTAGTCGGGAAATTAAAAAAGCCCAGGTACTTTGCTGTTCTATCTATGGGGGCTTTACTTGTTGACTACAACAGCAACTTGAATGCCTGCATGATGGCAGCAGTCTTTAGCAACTGGTTGAAGAAATTTAATCAGACTATGCGCAGAAAAAGGAAACAGATAGCACTGTTACTCGACAACTGTTCAGCACACCCTGAAATCTCTTTAAGCCATATTCATCTGATTTTTCTTCCACCCAACACCACATCCTTGATACAGCCACTTGATATGGGAATTATAAAAAATGTAAAACATCATACCAAATCATCGGCATAGAGGAGACTAATACAGAGCTTGAAGATGGACTGCAACTGATTACTAAATAAACTAAACAACAGCAGCCCCAAAAGCAAGCCTTGGGGTACACCAAAATTAACTTCAGAAGCAGAAGAAAACACAGATCCAATGGACACAAACTGAGAATGACCTGTACAATAGTCTGTACAACAATCAACTACAGAATCTGAGAAACCAAGATACAACAATTTCTCCATCAACAATTTATGTTCAATAAGGTCGAATGTCTTGGTCAGGTCTACAAACACCACCACAGTCATTAGGCATTTCTCGAAGCCCAAGAGGGTGGCATCAGTGAACCTGACCAAGGCAGTCTCAGTTCCATGCAAGTTCCTAAACTCATGCTGCTATTTAGCCAAAACATCATACTTTTCCAAATAAATCAGTAATTTGAGTAGCTACTATTTTTTCAAACAGCTTGCTGAGACGGTTTAGAATAGAATTAGGTCAAAAATCATCAGGTAACAAGGCACTGGGTTTTTTTGGGACTGGAACCACTTCAGCACATTTCCAAATAGTAAGAAACTGCCCAGATGTTAAACACAAATTAAACACTGTACATAATGGGCCAGCAATCAAAGGAGCTACTAATCGTAATAACCTATCATCAAGCCCACTCCTACAATCACTATGTTTATTTGGAAGACACATTAATAGCTTCTCAACCTCCCTACATGTAATCCTATGAAAATAAAAAGGTGGCCTATTAATAGAAATAGGCTCAAAACCTTGAACATTCCATGAGGAATTGCAACCAGACTTCTTATAACAAGAAAAATCAGAAAACGTAATGTTTACACTGCAAAAAAAGACCGTCTTAAAATTTGCCAAAAAAGCTTTAAATCTTTATGTTTCATCCTTAAAATAAGCAAAATTATCTGCCAATGGGGTAAGATAATTATCTTAGTAAGACTTTTAAAAATAAGATAATAGGACTTGATTCTAACTCTCACATAAAATTTTAAAATTTCTTAAAATAAGACTATAAATCTTAAAATATGACTGTTGAACTAAAAACTAGAGATCTTAGGCATATTGAAATAAGTCCAAAAAATCTTAAATTAAGACCAGTTAGCCAAAAATCAATATATTTCTCTACTTAATTTAAGGGCTGGTTACCGGTTTCATTAAATTTCCAATACTGTGTGGCCAAGTTCATATATAAAGTCATGGACTCTGGAATTCCACATAGTATTTCAAAGTTTTTGAGACCATATATTGATGGTCATTATTCTAGACATAGGTCAGATAGTAGGCTTCTCGAGATTCCTTTTATGAAATCTAAAAGTGGACAAAGATCCTTTGCTTATATTGCTCCATTCATTTGGAATGAAATTCCTCAAGATATTAGGTGGTTGTGTTCTGTCAAAAAGTTTGCCGATGCATTAAGGATGTATTTCGAATCTCAATTTAATTGTAACTGTTTTTTATGAATTTTTTTTATAAATTTTATACGTAACAAAGACATTTTTGTCTGCAATTTGCTGCATTGTATATGTATGTTTGATTATGTATTGTCTGTATGCAATATATGTGGGTCGCACCTGTAAAAGGAACTTGTTTCCAGTGTGCTTACCCGTTAAGCGAATAAACAATCAAACAAAAAAACAAGTATGACAAATCTTGCAAATGTCTTGGAATAGGACATACTGAAGTACAGAAAATCTTGAATTAAGATTGCTTTCCCCAAATCAAGACATTTTTTTACTTAATTTAAGTATGACAAATCTTGCAAACGTCTTGAAACAAGAGCTCTTAGACATACTGAAGTATGGAAAATCTTAAATTCAGACTGCTTCCCCATAAATCCAGACATTTATTTGCTTAATTTAAGTATGACAAGTCTTGAAAATATATTGAAAGAAGAGTTCTAAGACCACACTGAAGCCCAGAAAATCTTAAATTCAGATGGCTTTCCCCATAAATACAGACATTCATTTGCTTAATTTAAGTATGACAAATCTTGAAAATGACTTTAAGCAAGATTTTCAATGTAGAAAATAAAGTTTTTATGGCATTGCCTTTAAATCATTATTTTCCACCAACCCGGTGGTGCTGAGGGTTGAGGCGCTGGATGCCACACCTCGCGCAACACTGGTGACCCGGGTTTAGACACAAGCCCAGGGTGCCAGGGATTGGCCGGGGAGGGATGGGATTGAGCATCTCGAGGACTGCTCTTCCATCCCATGGAGGGAGCTGGGGAACCACCACTCTGTAGCTGCTCCAGGTGATGACCGGGGGCACTACTAGAGCAGTGCAGTAAGGGGTGGAGTGCGGCAGACGTCGGCGTGCTGTGACGTCATTGCACGCTCGCACTCTAGGGATAGAAAATTGCAGGAAAAACATGGCAGCACAAGCCCATGGCAGCTTGATGTCCACAGATTCACCAGCCAGCAAATGCCTGGATAGAGGCATGTCGGTAATGGATCCTGGCCAGGCACATGGGAGGGGGCCCCTCTCGATGGTACAGATGTGTATGCCAGCCGGGCATGCAGGACTCCAGGGTCAGCAGTGAGGAGGAGCGGTGGCTGGAGGCAAGGCAGGGCTGTGGCTGTAGGAGGATAAAAATAGAGGATTAAAAAAAATCATTATTTTCCTAGTAATTAAGTCTGAAAAACTTCCAATTTTTTTCTATAATTAAAGTAAAAATTATGAGACTTATATTTCCCCCGGATGAGTTTGCGTTGAGGTAAGAGATTAGAATTAATTTCAGAAGTTATTCAATTTCTTGACAAAATAAAAATATACCCCTTATGAATATACTGAACAAGTTTAAATAAATAAATCAAATAATCCAAGTCTCTTATTAATGCAATACCTCAGCCCAAAAAATCTTTCTACAAGATAAAGATCTGCATACCTACCTGCAATCCACCCAGAACATTTGGCTTTGCATCCCACCCTTTGTGACCTTCAGTAAGTCCTGTAACCTCCTGGTTTCCCAGTGTCAGCTTTCAGTTCAATGTTCTGCACTGCTGCGATTCATGAAAAGCACATTGCTGAATCCATTCCAAAATAAACACGTAAACAGCAGTGTATTATTTCAAGTTTTATTGAATAAGTTACAATTTTGGTAAAGTTTACATTGCTGTACATTGACAGTCAACATTCATGGATGGTCAGTTGTTAGTGACATTCATAATTTAAATTCAGCAAATATTTTCAGTGTATTAAAAACTTACCAGTAGGTGGGGACAGGAGACTTAGATTGTAATTTAACACCTCTCTGGTTATATTCATTAAAGAAATACAACACGATAAAGGCATGATTCAGTTAGTGTATGCTATTTCATACCCCAATTCAGGAAACTGTCCTCAGAAGAAACAGCAATTAGTGGTGACACAACAGCACTCTTGCCCAGCACTGTTGAAGTAGCACATGGTAACTGAATGGGTCCATCAGGTGAAGGCTAGAAGAGCAGGGCACCACTGCCACTGAGAACAAAAATCAGCTAGCAATGCAGGCACACTAACGAAACATGAACATGGGATGTAATTCATGAGGAAAGCAGGCACTGCAGCACAAAAAATGCTATACATGCAATGCAATGGTGTGAGATCTCTGTTGTGGTAAATAAATTTATGGAGCCTTGAACTTAATGTCCAAGATTTCCACTATATGTTAACTAGATTATCTATATTGATAGTTAACTTGTGCCTAAAGTTACATCATTGCATTACATGTACAGCTCAGTCACATTATCCAAATGAGGCGGTGCTCAGAAAACATGTCCTGATTGCAAGGAAGGAATAAACTTGCCAAAAACATATAAAGCCCTAAGTTCCTGCACTCAGTCCTTCTGATATCGTTCACCCAGAGATGACAGATATGATATTAACTTCCCATACACAAACAGAGGTGAATGAATGCTCCTTCCTCCAACCAAGCTTTTCAAATTTGACCACACTGTGCTGGAAGTTTACAGAGCATTACATGCCAGCACATTAGAGACAAACTGTGCTTCCCATCTGCCAGAGACATGAAAGTGTACCTTGAAGCAATACACAGACATCTTTGCCCTTTCAGTGTAAACTGGAATTTGGATTTATTTTTTTTAAAGAGAAAAAAGGGGGTGGGGCAAAAGAAAAGTAGGGACAATGATTTTCTTTTCAACCACAAACATTGGTAAAAAACTGAATTTGCCATTTTTGTGCATCACTTTATCATGCAAAAAAATTCACTTAGCACCAGCTTTTTGAGCAAACCACTCCATTCTGAGACAAATGTTTGTATAAAACATGTTGATTTGCCCTCGATTTTGGTTAAACAGAAGAAATTACAAGATTTTGGAAAATGGAATTTGCCATTTTGGAAAGTGGAAAATCATCTATACAGGAATAGTACTGTGATGCAACAAACTACCTGACTAAACTGGCATTTACTACACAAATGTTAAATTTCATTTTACACCAACTCTTCCTTTAAAATGATTTTTACAAATCAAGTATTATAGTATTTTGTAGTTTAGTATGTTGAAAGTCAGTTGATATTCTAAAAATTTTATTCTCTGCCTGTATTTAGCTGGAAGGGAACAATTTGGCTCCAACAAGGTGGCCAGTCGATCCCTTTCACTTCCCAATTCATCTGCACGCCCCTACGTTCAGGCATGTAATGATGTGGAGTAAGGGAGAGCATGGGGTGAGCCCCACTGAAATCAATAGGAGTCTGACTTGATTTCAGTTTAATATATAATGTTGCCCATTTGGTAGACTGAGAGCCATTGTTCAGCTAACAAGGCCCTTGTTAGTCGAGCAGTGGCCTACATTAATCTCCAACTGACCAACATTTTGTATTAAATTGAAATCAAGTCAGACTCCCATTGACTTCAATGGGGCTCACCCCATGCTCTCCCTTACTCCATGTCATTACATGCCTGTAATACCTCCAGTACTGCATATCACCTCTCTCCCTCCTTTGCTCTAGGCCAGGGTATACATATTGAGCTCTGTTAATCTGTCCTCATATATTTTCTGATGCAGTCTCTGCACCATTTTGGTTGCCCTTCTCTGGACTACCTCAATTTGGTTACTGTTCTTGTGAAGGTGTGGCCTCCAGTAATGCATGCAGTACTCCAGATGGGACCTAACCAGCTATGCTTGGGAATGAGCCTTCATGCGATGGGGAACAGCAGCAGTTCATTCAGAGCACTGTAATGTGATGGAGCACCTCCTAAGAGCTGTGCTTTTGCAGCATGTCTGCAAAAATGGAAGGAAATGATTAAATAAAGAGGGAGTCCAAGACATTAAGCCCAGTTGCTTGCGGGACAAAACACAGTGCCCAAAAGCATGCTGCTGTGGATGGAGCATGAACCTAATTATTAAGATAGTGAGCATGCAAAGTAAGGGGTGGCAGAGTATGCAAACCAAAGGGAGGAGGGGTGCTGAATAGAATGGAGCCTACAAAGGAATAGATGAGAACCTACAATATGAAGACATGGGAGCTGACAAAATTGGGGGGACATGCAATTGAGGATAGAGAATGCAACATGGAGGGCAGGCAGAGTCTGCAAAAAAGAGTAGGGCCTCACCACTGTCCATTTGAATTATCATATGAACATATGGAGAAATCAGCAGAAGGCGGCCATGTGGTCTGTCTAGTCTGCTGGTATTGCATGGTCCACAGTTTGAGCTACTGTTCCTGTCCACCCCTCCCCACTCCTCCCATCCTCCCTACCCATGACCTTTAACTTCCCCCTATGCCTATCCCAGCCTCTTTTGAAGCTGCCTACTGTCTTTGAGACCACCTCTTCTGGCAGTGCATTCCAAGTGTCCATCACCCTCTCCATTAAGAAGTGCTTCCTGACTTCCTTCCTAAACGTCTCCCCCTCAAACTTAATACTGTGCCCCTCGTGTTATAGTTGCCATTCAGCATACAGAGACCCACCTGATCCTCCTTATTTATCCCTTTCAAGTACTTGAATGTCCCATCTTTCAATCTCCTGTCCTTCAGGGAGTACATGTTCAGTGCCCTCAACCTCTCCTCATATGCCTTATCCTGCTGATCCACTATCATCCTTGTGGCCCTCCTCCAGACCCTCTCCAGCAGGTCAATGTCCTTTTTGAGGTGTGGGCATCAAAACTAAACTCCATACTCTAGATGTACTGACATGTACAAGGGCAGTATAACCTCTTCTCTCCTACTGCTGATCCCCCTAGCTATGTATCCTAGCATTATGTTCGCCATTGCTGCTGCTTTCTTGCCCCGAGTGGAGTGCTTCAAGTCACTAGTGATCATCACTCCCAGGTCCTTCTCCTCCTCTGATACAGATACCTGGACTCCATCCAGGCAGTACTCTGTCCTGGGATTCTTGGCTCCAATGTGAATTAATTTGCATTTCTTGGCATTGAAGCAAAGCTGTCAGATCCCAGACCACCTTCTCAGAATTTTTTTTTCTATTTATTCTTTTTGCCCCCACCCTCCCCCACGCACAGGTGCTCTTGGTCCAGTTACGGACCCCTCACTCTGCCTCAGATCAGCCCCCCTCCTTGAAGCCCCCTGGCTTTCCCCACAGGGTGGGACCACAGCATAAGAGGATGTCTTGGCCCTCTACTGTCTTATCACCCCAATTGCCAATCATGTTTAAGTAACACCAATGTCATAATTATTTGTGCCGCCTCATGAATGGAGCAGTTGTATTTTTCAATACCAGCAATGTACTGTCTGCAAATACTGCCAACTCCTATAGACCTGTACAGTTGGGAGGATCACTGATGAAATGGATGAAAGGCAAGGCCTACATGGGATATGAGCAGCAAATGAGGTAAGTGTTTTACTGTGGGCCTACCTACTGTACTGCCATTTTTCCTGTTTTTCTGTTGGAGCATCATAGACTCTGTGAGGGTGATGATTGTACCATGCAATGCTGTGTCCATCTGAGTATGCTGCTCTCTAGCCTCTAGTGAGGGCTGGCCAGGGGTCATTGACTGTTCAGGATCTGCAAAAACATTAAGGGACAAAATCTGTAAAGGAGGGAAGTAACTTAATACTTATGGGAGAGAGCTTACAAAGTAAATGGGGGTGCGATCTGCAAAAGGAGTTAGGCCAGAGCAAGCAAAAATAAATAGGGTGTGGAGTTCTGATAGCTGGACAGTGTCGGAACTCTACATTTGGCCAGGAGCCAGCAGCAGATGAAGACTGGAGAGGGATTAGGAATTGACACCAATGTGGGGAGAAAAGCTAGGGAGAGGGTTCCACTGGACAACAGGGACTCAAAATTCTATGAAGAGAAGGAGCAGGCCACTGGACCACCAGGAGCAAGACTAGACTAATAAGAAATCTATTACTTGGCAGCCCAGAAATGGGTCTAAGGGTGAGGGTCAGAGAGTGGGGAAAGACTATGTTGTAGAACTATTCTACCAAGGCTTGGATATGGCATAGTCCCAGGTGACTGGCGCTATGCCATGGTCAGATCACTGTGGCTGCCATAAGCCAAAATGCTAGTGGTGCAAACCTTGTTTCCACCCACTAATATCTGGATTACCTGGTTCCATTATGACATTCATTGAGAAGTATCCTCCCCAAGAGACTAATCACCCATCCGTGTGTGGTCGTAATGGGTGCCTCTGCACTGCACATCTGGGCTACCACTAATTAGGACTGAGAATTAAGCCTCAGAACTCCACTGCGCCTCCTCTCCCCCACCACCACAACACAAGCTCTCCCCCAAACTCCAGATAAGGGGTGTATTACTAGAATAGTTTCGTAGTTAAAGTGGGAAGGGAACGTGAACTACTGTTCACAGGTGAAGTACAAAATTCATTGTCTGCTGCTGCACATGTTAAATGGAAACAGAATGGAAATATATGGAATCAGATAATGAGAGTAAACAGAACATATATTGTGGCTTAAAATAAATAACTTGGTATTCCTTCTATCTGTTCTTCTATGTCCCCATCACCCAGAATGAACAGCACCAGTTTGGCAGCTAAAGGCCCCATCCCCACCCCACTTCCCATAGGCATTGCAATCAGTAATTCATTAGCTCTGCACACCAGACTCCAACAACACAATATCAGTTCCCTTATCCCCAAACCCCAAGCAGTAGTCATGTGCCCTCTAAATCTTAGACCAGTAATCTGCAGCTGACCAGATCCTCTACTCCATCAGCAACCAGTCCTATAGTACTAGTAGAGCAGGCTATCCAGACACTTCTGAGCTTAGCTTAGAGGTGTTAGTATTGTATCCAAATGTCTTAGCCCTTGCTGGTGAGCAGAATCTGTACAGCTATGCAGCATTTGACTCACAATACCTGAACCTGACCATTTGAATGAGTGATATATTGTCACTGCCTCATTGTAAAACAGCTAGAAAGCCTATCACATAGTATGAAACTATCCTTACTAGGGCAATGTGAATACCTTATTCTGAATTTGTATTTTAGAAAATAAATAAAAACAGTCCCCCCACACTCCCCTACAGCCCAAATCCTTTAAAATACACAACCTGCATCTCCATACCCTCTCAAGAATCCCAGTTCCCCTTACCAGCACCCACAAATTGATACTGAATAAAAAGAAATCCCATGATGGGGTACTGGCACAACCTGCCTGCCTCCATGGCCAGCTGCCATCATTCAGCACTCATTTGCTATAAAGCAAAGATGCCCCTCCCATTAACCCCACACTGGAAGTACCCCCATACTTGCACAATAAAACCAGCTGATCAGATCACCAGCACAAAAATTACTATGACTTCAAGGTTCATATGCCCACTGGCATTTGTTATTTCGCTCTGCAGAAAGGCCAAATACTCTCCCCCATGTCACTCTCTAGCTACACCACCACCTGTGGTCACTAAGGTGGATGTGAGGTAGAGAGAGTTCAGCCCTCCCTCCCTCCCCTAATGACAGTAACAGTTGGGTCCCTCAATCCTCTCCTCCCCTCCCCCAACTAAACCCCAAGATCCCATTCCCAGATCCTGAACCCAAATCACTGGTGTCATAAATGGTAGCATTACCTCTGCACAAATAGGTCAGCTTATATTTATAGTTTTAAGAAATGTGCCAAAAACAAAACAAAACCAGAGTTTCTCCTTAAACATGAAATCTGGCCAGTAAAGGGGGGTGGGGGTGGTGCTGTTAAGCATGCCTGCTGCGTAGATGCACTTCCAACAGCTCTACAGATTGGGAGCCCTTTATTGATAAAATATTAATACTTTAAGTGAACGAAGCCAGGTTATTGATTTGGAATTCTCATGTTGAGCTGCAGAATGGTGTATTTTTCATCTGAATCATGGGCCGAATGCAAAAGGAGGAGCAGGTGGATCTAAGGCCCAGCAAATGACAGAGCCACAAGTTGTCATTTCTGGAGAGGTGGCCACCAGGGTTGAACCCAATTGGAAGGCATTGCAACTGTCGATGAAGGCCATCGACTCCAGAGTGGAGACCATCATCAGCCGCATGGGGGAACAAGACATAAAAATTAAAGCCACTAAAAAACAACAGCTACTGCAGAGTCTCAATCTCTGTGAGCCCTTGCCGCCACCAACAAGTTAATCCAAGAAAACTCACAACCTAAATATCTCTTGTAGGCCCTTGAAAATTCTAGTCAGGCCTCCAACATGCAGATTGTAGCGCTCCCTGAAACTTCTGAAAGTGAAGAACTTTTGGAGTTTTTGAAAAGCAGCTGCCGGGAGCTCCAAATCACATTTTAGTAGAGCTTACCGAATCTCCCCTCGTACAACAGTGACTCAGTCAGATATGCCTCATATGATCCTGTTGGTCACTAATGGAGTAGGACCGAGAGACACTATTCTCCAAGCATCGAGGGACACAGAACTACTTACAGTGGCACTACCCTGCACACGTTCCCTGGTCTCTCGTATGCCACTAGAGCAAGGAGGAAAAATTTTATGCCACTAGAGCAAGGAAGAAAAAGTTTGATGGGGTTCGTGCAAAACTGAACAGCTTAGACGTGGTGCACTCCCTTCTCGTTCCTGCCCACCTTAGAATACACTATGGCAAGCACATGTTCCAATACATGAAACAAGTGGAGGCATGGAAGTGGGCAAAGTCCATTGCTCAGGAGTTTGAATCTACAAGAGCAGCAGCAGTGATGACTTCAGAGAAAGACTAGACGTGAAATCTGGCCTGATAACTGATCCTGTTCTGTTTGGTGCTGAATCGACTGACTGGTCTACTGAAAGAATGGCAGGTTTCTTTGTTTATAATAACTCTTTTGGACTGTAAAAGTTGATAAGTGTTTGCCGTATGCATTCTTATATGCTCATTTCAGTGCATTCAGACACAATTTAATATTTGTATTATCACTATGTCATAACAGGTTGTACAAGGTTATATAGTTCACTTAAAGTTATGACTTTGTAATGTGGTGGTTTCCTATCTTGGGGGCAATTTTGGGGGTGCAATCCATGTTTGGATATATAGTACAACCTCATTTATCCGAATGTTCTTGTGGAAAATAAAATTGTTTGGATAAATGGGGTTTCAGATAAGCGAGGGAACTTTACATTTAAGTCTTAAGCTGGGAGACACACCACAGTTTTGGATAACAGAGTTTTGGATAACTTGGGTTTTACTACACCTTTTCTTGCTTGGACTGGGGTCATATCAACCTATTGTTCAGGCTCTTCGGTGTCTGGACGTGGCTGATCACCGCATGCTTGCAGGATGCAGCTATAATGGACTTATGGGATTTTTTTTATTGTATTTGGAATACCTCCAATTTTAATAAATCTGATTCCTGAAATTACCACTAAACCAATTAAAGGCATTTGACATGTATATGATGATAGCTGGCATGAGTTACACTATGTTATTGTGACTATATGAAATAAAATATAAGTTTAAAAAAAATAGTCTGTCCAGCAATGAAGTATACACAGCCCCCCTCTGATCCCAAATACGCATTAGTCACAAGATGGCTTCACCATTCCTTACTTATCAGAACACTGAAGAGGCCAGCATGGAGTAATATGGGAAATGGAACTTCTGAACAATTACTACCAAGTTATAATTAAGAAAAACTTACCTGTAAAAAAAAAAATATTGGGCTCAATTAGACCCTCACAAACACAGAGTTTTACAAGGGAAAGGACCTATAAGAAAGCGTGGAGTGGACAGCAATAGGAGTAACAGAAATGCAAGGAGTTAGGGTAAAAAGGAGGAATTTAAGCTGCCTTTTTTTATTCAACTGCTGTGTAGTTTGCTTCCTACAGCAGCACCATTTTACCGATGGCAGCATGGTTAGAGGAAGTGGAGACTGAAACCTGATAATGGGGTACCAGTAGGGGAGCAGCAGGAAGCCAGCATGATATAAAGCACCATTGACTACAAGCGTCCAATGACGCGAGTGTCACAGCAGGAGTGTAGCACCTACAGGGCCATCTACAGGAAGATTGCAAGTCCTTGAGAAACTAACCATTACAGGACAGAGAAGGAGACTACAGGAGGCAGCCAAGGTACCTGGAGTGGGGTGGTAGAACCCAGCAGTCAGGTAGGACATACTGTGGGGGCAAGAAGCAGGAAGAAAAAAAGGACAGTATTGAATGAGGAAAACAGAACTGAACTGTGGTAGGTGCCAAAGTGTTTAAGAATAGGAAGTGTAAAGTGCATAAATCTGTGCAGGAAAACTATAGCTGAAATTGTGAAGTCCCAGTAAAATCTTATCTAGGGTGCCACCACAAAGTCAGAGAAGGAAGCTGTACCCGTAGAGGTGGTGTACAGTACAATCTGTTCTGTATCATTAATGTCTACATCAACATACAGAAATGCAGGAAGGTGCACTGGTGCGATATGGTAGCAATACAGGGGGTGTAGGATAGTGGTGACCTGGAGGGAGGGTGATTTGGGAGTTTGACTATTCCCCTGAACTGTGGGTGATTCCAGGCCATGAGGGCAGAGCAGGAGGCAGTCAGGGGTGAAATATGCCACCTGATGGCTGAAGACATTAGACTTCATGGGATGCTGCTGCCACAGGCACCACATAAGCCCACTCAAGACTTAGCTGGTGGCTTGTCAGTGGTGGTGGGGGGAGAAGGGAAGGGAAGGGGCGATGGGCAAATCTTACAGAAGCTTGGCTGTGCACTGGCAACAAGTATGTACCATTATGTACCGAGGAGACCCAGGAGAACTCAGAGGAGGATGGGTCCATCATGCCCAACAGGCAGGCACTGCCAAAGGAGGGCAGGCCAAACACAGAGATTACCTTAAAGGGAATAAGTAAGAGACAGGTACTTGTAATCTTGCAATAGGGGATTCCATATTGAGAGGCACGGCACGGCTAAGGAAGTGGGTCTAACACCAGGTGGACAAGAGGTGGTGCGTTGCTTCCCAGGGGTTACAGGAGAGACTCTTGTCCAAAGTGGTGGAATTTATGGGGGGTTGGATCAGATTGTGCACTTGAGTACAAATGATCTGAGCTGGAGGAGCATGAAGGAGGTGAAGGCAGATGCATGTAGAAGGTGATGGCAGGCTTCCATGTGCTAGGACAGATAGTAAAGGAGGGAGCAAGGGATATAACTCTTTTAGGCACAATGGTAAAATGCAGTATAGGATGTAGCATGGTAGCACAATGGCCTCAGGTCAATAGTAGGACATTGACCACATCTGAGGGGTGCAGCCTTAGGGTATTGCCCCTTGACCGCTGGGCTTTTTGGTGCAGCACTATGGTTACAGAGATGGAGTCATAGGTTAATGTGAGAGGGGTAGAAATAAAAGAGAATTAAGGGAAAAGAAACAAAAGGCAGTAACAAAAGGAAAGTGTAACACTTAACTTGAGTACTGCATTTTCTGATCCTCTCTCATGTGTGTCCTCAGCATCCTAACCACTGCACCTGAAAATATTAAAGAAAAACATCTAAAGAATCAGGTGTCCAAAATAAGTGAACAAGGCATCTAAAAGGAGAAAGTCATACTTGTACAACAAATGAATTAAAGATCACTTATCTAATTTTTTTATCCCAAGTGCTTCCGTTCTTTTGGAGTGCCTCTTCAACCTGGAAGATTAAAAAAAAAAAAAGAGTAAGCATTAGTCATACACAGACCTGCATAATTCCAAGGTGCAAAAGGCAAGACTAATCATCATAAGCACTCTACACTGAACTGCTACCCATGGGTTCTACTGTAACATCTTCCTAGTCAGGCTGGCAAAAGCAGGCTACTGATGCAGATGTATTTCTGTGCCTCAAGAGATGCAAGACTGGCATTGTTCAGAGTTTGAGCACACCTTTTGTTTAGGCCTATTCAAAAGCTGGTCTCATGGAGAGGTAGTGCACACTACTATAGCCAGCAACTCCCATACTTGTACCCTTCACTCTGTTGTAAAGTATGAAATAATTAGATGGGCGGTATCTGAGATGTTTTGTTATTAAAGTGGCAGATGGGGAGGCTTACAGGATCAACCACATACAATAAATTCCAAAAGTACTGCAGCCAATCAGATAATCAGGAGCAATCCCACTGTATTCCTGTCCCCAGTGCTCCTTGATCAAAGCCATGCAGACAGGCACCCCCCCCCCACAATGTCACTTCCCTAACATCAGCATCACTGCTCCCAAGTCCACACTTACTACATCTGAACCATTGTCAGCACCTCTTTGACTCTCACTCAAGACCCATATGGCACACATTCACCTACAGCAGCTGGGCCCTGATGAGAGTATGTAGCTGAGCCTACTTCTATAGGACAGGGTGTGGCCAGCAAATTAGTTTTGCTTATAGTACCCCAAATGCTACCCCCTCCCCACAACTAGCTAGCCATTATACTGCAGCTGCCCCTCCATCCCTTCCCCCCTTCCAGTGACCCTCCCCCTTATCCTGTCCCATCCCCTTTTGAAGCAGCCCACTGTATTACAGGCTACCACTTCCTTTGGTAACATGTTCCACCCTGACACCACTCTTTCTGTAAAAAATGTGTTTCCTCATTTCCCTCCTGAACCTTCTATCCTCCAATCTCAGCTTGTGCCCTCAGATGTCCCTGCCTCTCCTTAACTGGAAAAGCCCCTCTATGTCAGTTTTATTTATTCCCTTCATGTACTTGAAGGTTTCAATCATGTCCCCCTATTCCCTCCTCTCCTCCAGGGAGTACAATGTTCAGCTCCCTTAGCCTACTCTCATACAGCAAGCCCCCTAGCCCTTGGATCATTTTTGTTGCCCTGTGCTGCACTGCCTCCAGTAACCTAACGTCTTTCTTCAGTTACGGCCACCAAAACTGCATGCAGTACTCCAGGTGTGGTCTAACCTGTGACCTATACAGCAGCAGGATCACCTCCCCCCTCCTGGAGTATATGCCTCTGGCAATACAATCCAGCATCCCATTAGCCTTTGCAGCTGCCTTCCTATACTGTGTGCAGTTGTTTCTACACTGTGTGGAGTTATTCATTGCTCCCATTATGATCACCCCCAGATCCTTCTCCTCGTCCTCCTCCATCTTGGCCAGCTGACCCCCAGCTAGTAGCTCCTCCTTGGGTTTTTTGCTCTGAAATGTAACACCTTGCATTTCTTGGCATTGAACCTCAGCTGCTAAGTGTCCAATTTTGTCAGATCATCCTGTAACCCATGTCACCCCTCTAAGTCATCCGCTACTGCTCCCATCTTGGTGTCATCTGCAAACTGACTGATCTCGCTCTTGCTGCCTATTGAGATGTCTGCTATGAAGAGCCCAAACAACACTGGCTCCAGTACGGAGCCCTGTGGCACCCCACTCGTTACTACCTTGGGCGACAAGTTCCTCTCCCAATACTACCCTCTGCTGTCTCCATTGCAGTAAGTGCACTACCCATCCCACCATCTTCGTCCCGGCCCCTGTGCCTTCCAGTTTACTACATACCCTCCTATGCAGCTCTGAATCGAATGCTTTACTGAAGTCCAGGTACAGGACATCCACTGCATGGCCCCTGTCTAATTGCCTGGTTACTTAATCATAGTACTCCACCAAGTTGATCTGACAGGATCTGCCTGAGACAAACCCATGTTGCCTGCTGTCCTGCAGCACATTAGCCTCTAGAAGGGAAACCAGTCCCTCCTTCAGGATTGTCTCCATCAGCTTTCCCATGATGGATGTGAGCCTTACTGGCCTGTAAATCCTTGGCTCATCCTTGGGGCAGCTCTTGTGGAGGGGCACCAAGTGTGCCATCTTCCAGTCTGGCAGTACATTCCCACAGTCCAGGGAGGCATTAAACAGGTCTGCCAGGGGTTCTGGCAGGACTTCAGCTAGCTTTCTTAGCACCCTGGGGTGTATGCCATCTGGCCCCGGTGCCTTGTTCACCCTCAGTGCCCTCAGTCCCTCCAGTATCCTTCCCACTGGGACTTCCATGTCTGTCACCTCTTCCCTGTCTGTGCCCACACCCCCAGCCCCTCTGGCTACTGCTCCCCCTTTCTTTTCAGTAAATACTGAGCAGAAGAACTTGTTTAATGCTTCCGCCTGTTCTGCCCTAGTATCCATCCACTCCCCTCCCTTTTAATCCTCACTGTTTGGTCTTTGCAGATTTTCTCCCTGATGTACCTGAAGAAGTCCTTCTCCCATACTTTAATGCCCTGTGCCTGCCTGATTTCTCAGGACACCTTGGCTGCCCTTGTCACCTCCCTTGACTCCTTCAGGTATTCCTCTCAGTCCACCTCCTCCCTGTTCTTTGTACCTTCTAAAAAGGTGACTCTTTTCTTTCCTACTTTCTCCACAACCTCCCTGCCCACCCAGCTAGGCTTCTTGGCCCTAGCCCTCTTACTCTGGATCCTTGAACATGTTGTGGTTGCCTCCTCATTACCCCAGTTAATGACCTCCCACCTCTGATTAGTGTCCATATCTGGACTGATCTTGGCCAGATACCCATGTACTATTTCCTTATCCCCCCAAAGTGGTCCTTCTGAAGTCTGTCACCCTTGTGCCCGATCCTACTGCCTCCTTCCTCATGTCTATCTTGAACCACACCTATTGCTTGTCACTCCCCGCCAGCAGTTTCTCCACCCTCAGCTCCCTCATAGACTCACCATTTTCTAGCACAAGGTCAAAGGTGTTCCCTAACCTGGTAGGCTTGTTGACCATCTGCAATAGGAAGCCACATGTACCAAAGGATTGTGTTGGTGAACAGGCTGTGATGAGCCAGTGCACACTACAGAGGGATGGCCCACCCCTAAACTCAGCAAAACCAAAAAGAAGTAGTGGCACACAAACTGCAGACTTATTGTGAAGGTGCAAGCAATGCATTTATTCGACCACACAAATGCTTAATAAATCAGTTTATAAACTGAACACCACAGTTCCAAATGCATTGATAGGCAAGACAAATATTGCTGCAGTGCAAAAATACAGCTGTAGCAGTTAGTGAAAAACCCTGCGCTTCAACTCCTAACCAGAGTCTTCCTTAGGGGTGTGTGTGGTGGAATAAACACTTTGCTTGCACCTTCACAATAAGTCTGCAGTTTGTCTGCCACTACTACTTTTTGGTTTTGCAATAGGAAGGCATCCAGAAGTACCTGCTCCCTCCTATTTGTGGTGGCTGGGGTACCTCAATCTACTCCTGGCAGACTGAAGTCCCCCACAGTCACCATATTGCCCTTCCCCCAGGTGCTTCTGATCTGTTCCACTAGAACTCTGTCCAACTGCTCAGTCAGAGATAGTGGTCTGTACACCGCTCCCATCCTGAGGGTAATATTTTTGGAGTCCTGGAGCTGCATCTATAGTGATTCTGTGTTGCTTTCCTCCCTGACACTTCAGACCTTCCCTCACATACAGCACCACCCCCTCCTTTCCCATTTACCCTATCCCTCTGAAATATCCTATATGCTGGTACTGTCAGGTCCCAGTCATTGTAATGGGTGGCCCACGTTTTGGTTGTGGCCAACATATCCCTTCCCAACCACCATGAGAGCTGCTGTTTTGTTTCCTAGACTCCTAGCATTCAGAGTTACCACCCTTCCAGGGCCGGCGTTAGGCACCCGCCAACCCCGCGGCCGCTGGAGGCCCCCAAATGTATCCCATGACTGCAGGAGGCCCCCAAATGGCACGAACACATAGCGAGTTGCGAGACAAGTCTGGAGATACAGTACTTGGGGAATAAACAGCCAAAGAGTCAAATGTTCCCCTGCACAGCATTCAGATTCCCCTGTTTCCATTTTATAGCTGCAGCAAGCCAGCAAATCTGGAACAGTAGCAAAACAACCCATCTGCCCAATTTCCCCAGACCATGCTGTCCTGCTACCTCATGGCCACGCCATGAATGCCAACTAAGGATCGACACTCATACAAAATCATACCTTAATGTGGTCGTGGATCAAGATGTGCGCCCAGCACCGCCCTACTTGCCCACCACCATGTGTCACTGTCGCCATTTCCCGGACCCCAAACACCAAAACAAAAAATTCCATACTGGCCTCCTGTCTGTAGCCTATGCCATACTAGCATCACGGAACTTATTTTCTGTTTCTCCACGTTACCTCTATTGTGCTGCACATGCTGACATGATGTGAGCCAATCACAGGGCTCCACACAGTCCTTGGCTAAAATCGCACCTCCTCCCACTGGATCTAACAATTTTGTTCCCCTCAGGTCAGTAGCGGCAGCATAAAGTGATTCCTCCGGCTCTTGGAACCATTCAGCGAGGACCAGTTCAGAGCTCCGGAGAGAATTTATTGTTGAAGCCGCTGGAGGGGAGAGAGAGACTGAGAGGAGAAGAAGCCAGCCAGACCTCCTGGTTCCTGATCTCACTGCTGCCATGCTGTTGCCAACCTGCTGCTAGCCTGCTACTGCTAGTACTGCTTGCTGAGAACAAGGCTGTACATTTTTTTTTTAAAAGCTCAGCAGCACTGCAGCAAGCAGCCTGCCAGCCACCTGCAAATCCTCCAAACCAGCCATAGAAAACCACTGGTGCACGGTGTTGAAGAGAGACCCAAAGGAGGAGGAGGATTACACACTCACCCAGAGATAGACAGTGCCTTGTCATGCTTCCTTTTTTTAGGTATGTACATGTAAATATACTGTCAGTAGTCTACTTATATAAGAGATTGGCTAGGAGATGAGATGGTCTGGACTGGAATGGACCATAATTTGACCTGAAAAATAAATGGTTTGAATAGCCTTTAGTCTCACTCTCCAACTCTGACAGCAACATACACATGATGACAGTCAATAACTGAGCAACTGTGTCATATTGTGTATCTATTATCAGAGTCTCTATTCTGAACATTTATTTCAGTCCAAATTATTGTCAGAGTAACATGTATAGTAGTATACCCTGCATTTTATTAGTGGGAGTCGAGAGGAAACTGCATAGACAGAGAGCTGCAGAGCTAGAAAAATTAGTGACAGCTGAAGGAACACTTTTTGCAAGTATAGTATAAATATAAATGTATTTCTAAATTAATATTGCTTGCCTTTAGGTTACTAGTCTGTGTGTGGAGGTGCCTGTCGGGAGGCGCTGGCGTGCGTGGGGGCCCCGTCTGTGGGGCCCCAGTCATCGAGTTTGCTGGAGGCCCCCAAAGTCCTAAAACCGGCCCTGCACCCTTCATCCCACTTCCTTTCTTACTCTCCCTTTTTAGGACAAAATTTACAAATTTAAAGCATATACTTATGGAAAAACAAAAACCAAGAGGCTAAAAATGCACTTCAAATATGTTATGGAACCTTATCAAGGAGTACTTATCAATTTGTTTTCCTCATTGTCCAAACCCCTCCTCTAAAATGGTTTCCTAGAAATGTAACATAGAAACATAGATTTTGTTGGCAGGAAAGAACTGCTTGGCCCACCCAGCCTTCCCAAGTGTTTCCTGCTTATACTACCTCCGCAGACCCTATCAGGTCTCCGACGACCCTCCCTGCCTCTGTTCAAATTTTAACCATACATTTATTCCATGAATGCTTGAAACTCTTCACTGTTCACACCTACTCCACTTCAGCTGGCAGTTGGTTCCATGCTTCTACCACTCTTTCAGTGAATAAATATTTCCTCACATCCCTCCTGAGCTTTGGCTCAGGCCCTAGCTACCTGACTGACCTCCACACACCCGACATCCCGGTCCTCTCTCTTTCTCTCTCTCTCTCTCTCTCTCTCAACTCCTCCACTGGGGCCTTCTAGTGGCTCCGAGGGCCAGGCTGAAAATCTCAAGTGATTGTGTATTTGAGGCAGCTGGCCTGGGCCTCTGTAACTCACTTCAGAGATCTTTGAGAGAGACTCCGTTGGTGGAGGCATTCAAGAGGGGTCTGACAAACCTGTCTTTTCAGAGAGAGACATTACAGACTAACTGCAGCTGATGTCAAACTATTAAAACTATTAGTGTTCATTTATTGTATCATTTATTTTTTGTTTAGTTGGCCCAGTGGTGCAGAGGGCTGAGGCACTGGTGCCTTAACTCTTCCCATGCCAATGACCTGGGGTTGGGAGTGACCTCAGGTCTCAGGGGATCAGCTGGGAGTGGAGAAAGAGCATTGAACATACCCCGTACTGCTCTCCTCCTCCAGGGAAGAAGGGTCGGGAAAGTCGCTGAGGCACTGGCTTCTGGCGGTGGTCGGGGATGGTGCAAGTTTGGGCTGGCAGACGTGCTATGTGCAAGAGGCAGTGTCCTTGATGACATTGCACATACATGCCATGGAGGGGGGCACGATGACTGAGGGACAAGGAAAAGCACCAATCCTCTGGTGTGAGCAATGGCTGGCTTCAATGGCACCATGGTGGACCTACTTAAGTCAGCTCCCCTTCAACCCTGGCCTCCAGGTCTTCCACAGTATGCAGGATCCCCGCAGTGATGTAACCTGGGATGGCAGGGTGAAAGAGTTCAAGCTCTGACTGAGTCCAGGGCAGCAGCTGAGAAGTCAACTGAAAAAGAAGAGGGGAACCATAGGACCACCCCCAGCCGAGGATGTAACAGAAAGAAAGAAAGTAAAAACAAAAAAATAATTTTTCATTTGATGCTCTTTATTCACTCCTCCAACCCAGTCATCCTGTCCTTCATGCAGCTAAGCCCTGTTGCCCCATGCCCTCTGTCCACCATATGCTGCCCCTCAATATCACTTCCCAGCTGACCTGTGGTATCACTTCACCGAGGGGCCCCTTCCTGTGCCCAGTACTGGTAGAGAAGACCATCGTGTGCCCAGAGGGACATTCTTCCATGCTTGCCAGTGAGACAGGGGTGCAGCACGGACCAACCAGCTTTGCGGTGGTGGGAGGACAGACTGCCATCATCCAGGTGCATGGGTGGCACTTTAGAGTGGCAACCTGGGTGGAGTTGTACAGCGGTGTGTCAAGGCAGCACACCGCCTAGTATATCTCCTAGACCACCAACCTGGTGCCAAAGGTCCACTCACCCCTGGGGAGGGAAGCATCTGAATAGACAATTGTACTCCCTCAGGGCATGAACCCGAGTAGCCAGCGTGCCAAGAGAACCCCTTCACTCATCGCCACAGAGCTGGCTGTTGTATAATTTTAATCTGTAGCTGTTTGTATAGCTCTGCATCTTTATATTGTAGATTGTTGTTTACCCTGCCTTTTATTTTCTGTAAGGCACCCAGAGCCTCTGGGATTGGGTGCCATATAAATAAAGTATACCTTACCTACCTTAGCTTCTTCCAGTTTCATCGCATACCCCAAATACTAGAGCTTGCCCTCATTTGGAAAAGTGTACCTTCTTGGCACTCTGTTCACCCCTGTGAGGAACTTGTAAGTCTCGATCATGTCACCTTTTGTTCTTCTCTCCTCCTAGTTCTACATGTGGAGATTCCCCAGTCTCTTCTCATAGGGCTACCTCTACACCATTGTGGTTGCCCTCCTCTGGATCACCTCCAACCTGTCTACAGTATGTCTTTTCTGAGGTGTGGCCTCCAGAACTGAACCAAGTACTCCAGGTGGGGCTGACAAGAGAGTGATACAAAGGCAGCACCACCTCCCTCCTCCTACTGATGTGCCTCCTTATGCGCCCCTGCATCCCATTAGCCCTGCCCACTGCCTTGTCACAGTGCACTGCCACCTTGAGGTCCTCTGAGTGATATAACCCCAAGGTCCCTTTCCTGTCTAGTGTCTGCCAGTACCTCTCCCCCATCATGTACTCCACACTGAAGTTTCAATGCCCAAGGTGCAGGATTTTGCACTTTTTGGCATTGAACCCCAACTGCCATGTTTTTGGCCACTCCTCACATTTCCCTACTTTCCTGTGGATTTTCTCCACCCCCTCCCAGGTGCCCAACCTATTGCAGATTTTGGCATCATCTGCAAAAAGTTATACCTTCCCCTACAGTTCCTTTGCAATGTCCCCTATGAAGACATTGAAGAGGACTGGTCATAGCACCAAACACTGTGATACCCTGCTGGTCACTCTTATATCCTTAGTGTGTGTGTGCTGTTAACCAACACCCTGTCTCCTATCCTTTAACCAGTTCTGAACCCCACCCCTAAGCTGGTCAACTTCCTAAGCATCTTTCTGTGCAGCAGTGTCGAAGGCCTTGCTGAAGTTCGGATAGTAGGGCTATACAAGTGACGAACAGTATTTCCCAAATACCATGAAGAATGCACTATTTATTATTCAGACGAATAATGAATAATAGGCACTATTTGCCCCCTCTCTATTCAGGAAGTACTATGTCATTACCAAAAAAGAAAAAAATCACCCTGTCCCCAGCACAGATCCTTAATTTTGAACCCCTTCCCCTCCACCCTCTCTTAAACAAAAAAAACCCACAAAAAAAACACCCATCACCCTGCTCCCCAGCACAGATCCTTAATTTTAACCCTTCCCTCCACCCTCTCTTAGTAAATCAATCCCACCCTCCAAACCCCCACAGCACCTACAATTTAATAATGTTCTCCCATGATTAGTGACCGGCACAACCCACCCTCCTCCATGCCCGGCCACCAAGTCGTTCTTTTGCCTTGAAAAAGTTAATAAAAAATCCTCCCCCCCTCACAGCACCCTGACTCACCCTCCTCCCCCACCCAAAAGTATCAAATTCACTAAAGAGACTTGCCATGATGCTAGGAATTTAAGGTGACTGGCACGATACCACTGTCCTCCATGGCCAGCCTTCTCCAAAAAGAAAGCACTCTTGTACTTGCTCAGTCTGTATAGTGAAACCAGGTGATCAAGTCAGCTGGTTTCACTATACAGAGTGAGCAAGCGCAGGAAAGTTTTCATTGGGAGAAGGCAGCCAGCTGGGGAGGAGAGTGGGTTTGTGCTGGTTGCCTAAAATTATTGGCATTATGGCAAGTCTATTTACTGAATTGTGTGCTGGGGGGAAGAAGGGCGAGTCAGAGGGTGCTGCAAGGGTGGGAGAAAGTTTTTTTTATAGCTTTCAAGGCAAAAATGCAATTCGGCAGTTGGTCATGGAGGAAAATAGGTTGTTCTGGTTACTAATCATCAGAGATCTAATTAAATTATGGGTGCAGCGGGGATGGGGAGTTAAAAATTAAGATTTTGAGAAAGGAAGGGAGATGGTTTGGTTTATTTTTTGTGTTTTCAAGTGCAGGGCCTGAATAGCAAATGTGAATAATAAATACCCAGATATTTGGGACCCCAAATATATTTGGCTCAAATATTCAAAATACAATATTTAAAATGCCCTTATCAGATAGGCTATGTCCACTGCCCTCCCCTGGGCCATTTCCCTGGTCATCTAGTGATAGAAATCTATTAGCTTCATTCATTTGGTATGACCTGCCCCCCGTAAATCCGTGCTGCCTGTGGTCTGCAGCCACTGGATTATAGATGCTCAACCAGCCTCTCTTTCAGTACAGTTTCCATTAGTTTCCCCACCACTGAAGTCAGACTGACTAGTCTAATTGCTAGATCTTCCCTGCTGCTGCTCTTACGTAGAGGGACAATGTCAGCCCTTCTGGAACCACTTCCTCGAGCGAGCTGTGGAACAAGGCTGTCATCGGGGCAGCTAGCACTCCCTGAGCTCTTTAAGTTCCCTGGGGTGTATCCCATCTGTCCCATAGCCTTACCACCTTCAGGGCCGTGAGTCCTTTCAGGAAGCTTTCCCTTGAAACTGTGGCGTTATGCCCCCCCACCCCCAATTCTTGCTTCTTCCTTGTGGCCCATCCCCTCCTCCTTCCACCGTGAAGGCTGAGCAAAAGTACCTGTTTAAAACATCAGCTTTTTCTTGGCCCTACTGTCTCCTCCCCCTTCCCACTACTAATCCTCGCTATCCCTCCCCTTGATTTCTTCTTTTTGTTTTTGTATCTGGAAAAAAAAAAAAGCCCTTTTTCCCTTTAGATGCCCCTCCAGCAATCTTTTCCTCGGTCTGAGCCTTTCCTACCATAACCACCTTTCCTGCTTCCTTTTGCCTGGCTTGGTAACTCCTTACTACTTCACAGTTCTGTAAATGCAAATTAACCTCCCCAAATGTTTTCTTCCTCAAGCTCCTCCAGGTGATGTACCAAGAGACATCCATCCACATACTGACACCCTCTCACTTGTCTGCTCCTCCTCTCCAGCTTCTTCTTTGGCTACTCTTTCCTGCCAAGCACCCTAGAACCCACTTTTTCTATGCTAGGACCCTCATGCCAGAGCTAGCCCCTCAAGGCGAACACCAGGCCATCAACTCAGAGTCCAGACACCCACAGGTGAACATCCTACCAGCAGGGTGGGATTGTTGCAGTTCTATATTGTTAAGCAGAATATATTTGCTGGCAAACTATGCAAGGGACAGGACCTCTCAGTCTATACAGTCCTCTGAACCATTGCCAGTAACTCTTCTTTGACAATAAAATTCACCTGGTTCACATCTGCTAAACATAACAGCATGCTTCCGTCTGTTGCACCACTTTGTTTGCTGCTACCACTTATGTTTTGCCATCAACAGCAGTAGTGGCAAACAAGAAAAAAAGCACAAAGCGGCACAGTAGTGAGTGCTGTGATGTTCATTGCTCATTGCTGAGTCCTGTAATTTTTCAATCAGAGATAAAATTCACAGGCAACAGTCCAAAAGATTTGAGCTATTGACAGCATTCAGAGTATAAATCAGTACAATCATGAAATTATGCACCAGCCCACAGTAGTGACAGTGAACACGAAGACAAACTGAACAGCTTTTACAGCTTAATTCTTGCCAAATAGCTGCCACAAGTAAAAAGGGGGTGAGGAAGTTCAACAAGTTATTTTTTGTTTTTAATTGCACATTTTTCACCCACTGCCAGCGGGGCTCGGTGGTGGTGGTACCGACCATCGGGGGCTCTGCGCTTCCCACTCAGGGATCATGCCGCATGGCAGTGGGGGCAGTTCTTTTTTTTGGTAGCCTTTCCAGTCCTCAAAACCCCACCCCTGAGTTCACCGGCTCATGGACCAGAGTCCAGGCTGTAGATGTGCTAGTGCACATCTCAACCAAGTGACTAATGGCATCCTCCCCTCACCATACGTCCCGTGCCACCCGGGCACACACAAGTGAGAACAAAGCAGTGTAATTGCCCTCCCCCCCTCAGAGGACAGTGTCTTATGGGATGCTCAAACCTCCCCCCCCCGGCCAGCCCCTGAGTACCTTGGGCTCGTTCATGAACCAATGTCACCAGCATTGCAGGCGGTAGTGCTACCGCCATAGAAACATAGAATTTGACAGCAGATAAGGACCGCTTGGCTCACCTAGTCTGCCCATGCCAATGGGCCAAATTTTTTTTTTTAAATCAGTAGCAACCCACACCCTACAGTAGCCCATCCATTACAGTAGATAACTTGGTTGGTTTTCAATGTACAGCATTATATGCTGCTAGTTGCCAAGTCTGACAGGAATTTATTTATCTGAGTCATGCTCTGTACAAAATTTCTCTTGAACTTCCATCCTAACCAATAATGGACACTTTTAGAGCTCTTCTTCACATACAGACACAGACGTTTGCATCTATATATAGCACCAGGCATAGTTTCAACTCCCCAGCACCCATCTGTAAGAAAATTGACTGACTCCAAGGCAAATTAGGGGTATTGCATTCCTTCACTGATGCTATACAGGACATGCTAAATGGTTAAACACAGTAAAAACAAAACAGTCAAAATAACAAAAATGATTACAGGGAAAATGACAACATGGTTTGATTACTATTTTCAACCCATGGGCTCTATGCACTAACATTCTGTGGCCATGTGTGCCACGATACATAGCTTGTAGGACCAGGATGCATAAAGACATCCATGGATGTGAGAACTGCACACCACCACCATTTGCCCCTGGTAGGGCTTGACCACTAACCATGCAACTGCAGGGTGGGTCGGGTCAGGGCAGGGAGTGGGAGTGTCAAAGATGGGTCTGTACAGCGCAGCATACATGATGTCATTTATGCTCTGCCAGGCTGGTTTTAGGAAGGGTGTTTGTATGTAGCCAGAGGGCTGACACAGCATATGTGCACCCTCTGATAGGCATCCATGGGACCTAACATGCCCTGCAGCCAAAGATGGCTAGGGAAAGAATGCACAATGTTGGCACAGTTGCTCCGGACTAAACACCTCTGAAGCATCTTTCTGTGGACTGGGATAATCCCCTGCTATTACGGAGTGAGGGTTTACTGTGGGACAGAACAGAACAGAACTCCTGACTACAATGACAGTCCATCTGGATCTGTCACCCCAAATGATCCCACTCTTTGTGTGGATACTGCCACAGTGGACCAGTCGATGATAGTAAATCTCGGCTTGTCCTGCTGGGGCCAGGTGTACATCTGGGTACTCACACTTTTTGGTGTGTACCGAGCCCAGCCATGCATATACAGCCCCATGTGAATACCTGGCAAATAAGTAAGACAGTTTTGAGCTTATGCAGATATTACAAGCAGTAGCATGCACAGCCTAAAATTAGAAATGGAAAAGCCAGATGGACGCAATAAAAACCCTGATTGGAAAAAAGGCCCAGCACACCACGATCCAAGCAATTTCTGCAGTTGCTTCAGCATTCATTTTTTTTATTTTAATGTATGTATAGTTCTATAAATAATGATTGGCACACAAAAAAAAATGAAACCAGATAAAAATCCAGAACAAAAATAATCACTGTCTGTTTTAAAAGTTCACAGGACTAGGACGATTTATTTGGAAATGTCTCTGAAACACCACAGATTGACAACAGCAGCACTACACAACCTAACATGACAGTCCAGACAGATTAACCACGGCGCTCTGTAACAACATATAAATTATGAGACCCTCCTAGAATTTAGCAACACAGGTTTCCCATTGAACATTACATCATTGTGTAGGAATGCATGTAGTTTGGAAAGGGTCTCTCCCTTCCCCCAAGCAGTTTCAAAATAAATCTTTACCTTGGATTCACAGATGCGCACCATGTGCTGATTCACTGCTTCAAAGCAAAGTAACAGGTCTGTCTGATGAGTTCAACACTTCTTCGCTAGCAATCCAAGTTGCTGTGTCTGTGTGCTGCTGCCTCTATGCTCTTCTTATCCCCCCAAGCTCTTCTACCATTGCTGTTAATGTTGCTGAAAAGACCTCTCTTCAGCTTACTTTTATTTGAAGTCCTCTCTTTCGCACCACAATGGAGTTTAACAGTCCTCTGTGCAAGTTTCCAACCGGAAGTCATGCTCACATACTTCGCTGATTGGCCAGGTTGTCACCTTTACAGAGATGCATGGACAGCAGGAATGGGGAAGAATTAAGTAAGCATTAATCCACGATGAAGGTGGCATCTAATGGGGAGCTAATGCATGGTTGGGACCGTTGTGGCCCAAGGCCGCAGGTCGAGTGCCTACAACAGACCAACCACGCACTAGCTCCCCATTAGATGCCACCTTTGGAGTGGATTAATGCGCTTGTAACATGGTGTGGATATGGGTGTATATGTTAGGCATGTTTCTGGTGATCTTATACAATAGAGACTGACACCAATAAAGTTATTCTGTTGTTTTTACTGTTACTTTGAGAACTCTGAAGGAACCTCTGTTGGATATTTTTTTTTTTTTCCGCATAGTACTACAAATGCGCTTTTGTTGATGATTGTGATACTTTTTGTTGATTTCTGAGTGGCTGTTCCTTCACTATTGCTCGTAGGATGACCTCTCCCTTGCTGTTTCACTGCTTGAGCGTTAAGCTGTGTGTGTGATTTACATACCGCTCCGGTGCTTTGGCATGGGTCGTTGCAATTGTTTGCATGGTAAGAGACGCTTAATACTCTGTTATTTTCAGTACTCACATTTGTGGATTCTCTACACTCTCTCTGTGTTGTTCGAGCTAGACACTATCACACGGTGCCATACACCGTGAAGTTGTTGACATTGAGGCTGTTTCCGGCTCTTCGGTGTGCTCCTGTGTCTTCCTCTCCGTTCCATCCTCTCTTCCTTACTACTTCTCCTGGAGGTTCCTCTACTCTGTCTGTGCCAGCTGGTCTCTCCTCGCTTCTATCAGCTATTTCCATTTCGGGTTCGGTGCTCACTGTTTGTCTCTCTAACATCAATCTGTCCTCTTACTCCACATACACTACAGAGTGCTGTCTTTATCTCGATCTCTACCTTTGTCACTTCCGTGATTCTATCTTCTGTGCTTGTCCTTCGCTCATACTTTTCCTACTACTCCTCTACCATCTCTACTTGCTACTTCGCAACTTGCTCCCTTTCATTTATTCACTTGTCGTCTTTCAGACACTGCTCGTTTTTGTTACCTGGTTACTTTATGTACTGCACAAGCAACACGGCATTATCATCTCATAATGCCGTGTTGCACGTATACCACCTGATGCTGTTAATCCTATCAGCTTTCTTCTTTTCTGTCCTATTATTTTCACCATGTTACAATTAAGCAATAAGGCACAACAGGGCATGTGTTATTGTCTAATAACATCACTCCTGGGGTGGGATGAAGCACGAGGCACAGTCGAGTGCTTCCACTACCCCAGGAGTGATGTTATTAGACAATAACACACTCCCTGGAGTGTCTTATTACTATTATACAATGGCTCGTTTTAAAAATAATAATAAAAAGCTTTTAAAAAAATTGTAACATTTTTATTCTTTTTTGAACTGGAGCCATATTTTGGTAATATGAGGAAAAGTAGTCCAGTAGGTGATGCTGTTGCTTATACTGTGGGTTTCATGTAGATGTGTTGCTCCCTCTCCCCTCACACCCCACACCCCCCCACACACACACACTTGTTGTTATGTGGTGACCTTTGCTGTTCCCCAGCTTGTCATGGGACCCAGCAGAAATTTCTTTTTTTTTTTTTCTTTGTCTCCTGTCTGAAAACTATCACAGTAAAAATGACAAAACAGCGGAGCAGCCTGGAGACGTGTTTGCTCCGTAACTGGATATCATCGGAATGTGTGAGTTACGGAACAGTTCTGGTTTTTATTGTTAAACTGCTTTATTTGAATGGTTATTGTATGTGGCTTTGGTGAGAGACTGCCATGGGCTTCAAAACAAAGTGAGTTATTTATTTGTTTTTTGTGGAAACGGCCAAGCTCGTGCGTTTTACTAGCGTGGGGCAGCATCTGTGGAGTGAAAGAGACGGTAGCTGTTTTTTTTTTTTTTTTTGGTGAAGCCAACAAGTTTTATCTGAATTCCTGAGACACTCAGATACTTAACTTTTTTTGGGGGTAAGTCGTGTCAGCTTCAGGGCATCATTGGCTTCACGATGACTTGTGTTGGGAGGGAGGAATTCTATTGTGATGTGGTCATTTGTGTGCATGGTCTTATTACAGTGATGTTATTGTGTAATATCATTACTGTGCCAGGCACACACTGACCAATCAGAATGCAGGAATTATCCTTGCCATTGTATAATCATTCATTTATAACACTTTTGTTTAAGTCACAACTCGAGATGTTGCTTATTAGTAAATAATTTATTACTGCATGCTCCTTATCTTTAATGTGAAAGTAATTCAGCTTTCTGAGAATGGAGCGAAAAACCAGGAAATGGAAGCTGAGCTGAATGTTAAGTATACATGATGATATTTGCATAGCAGGCCCCGCAGCTACGACTAGTATCAGTGTAAGGCATGAGGGTGGTGTCTACGAACATATGCTCATGCATATTTAACATCGGTTCTCAGCCTCCATTTTCAGCTTGCTGCTAAACCAGCCAATTCATTCAGTTTAATTTTTCTCAGATACAGAGCATGCAATAACAATTAGGTATAAGCAGCATATCCCTCTCTGGATTTAAACAATATATAAATAATGTATAATTAGCAAAACCAAAAAACACCCTGTGTTGCCAAACGTGTCATATCAGTTTGACAACATTGTCACAATTTTATTTATTTAGTTTTTGTTTAAAGGGAATGGGATTGGGGGCATATTTTTTTGGCAGGGGTGGATTTCGGCATGTAATATGGGAAGGTTCTATTTATTTTAGGAGAAATCACCACTAATTTGGTATAACCAGACAGGAGCTGACTGAAAGGTGGGTTCTTCTAACTCCTGAACCCCTCTAGATCTGTCATTGTAGGGGTTCAGTGAAATGGAGTTGCTGGCGGATTTCTTTTTCCCATCATGTATTAGTCCACCTATTCCTCTCGATTGGCTCATAGCCAATGAGACCCCCAGCACCATTATCCACCATCCTGGGACTTACCCCATCCTCTTTCTGACCAGTACAGGTAGGTCAGGGTGACACAGGCAGTGGTGCAGTGCTTGCAGGGTCACTGCCTTTAGCCCATTGGTTGAGATGTTTTCCTCCCAGTTTTTGTCTCTATGTCCCCTTCCCCAAAGTGACGTGGACGAGCAATGTGAAAACGTCACACATGCTCAGCGTCTGCACCCAACCCTCCAAGAGGTGGCCACTGCTATGGAAACAAGCCTCCATAAGGTGTCAGTAATGCAGTGGCATGCACTATACCCCCCACCCCAAAGGAAGTGAGCTTTCCGTAGATGCTTGATTCTCCATCTCCTGTTTAGGTTCAATAATATAAATTAAGCTGCATTTTGTTTTCAGTATGAGACTGAATACTCATCTTCCACTACCTGCTTTCCTGATGCCACCTTATGCCACATTGCATAGAGGGAGCTTTGCGATATGCAGTATTTGGCCAATTAGGGGGGTTGGGGCAGATCAGTAATGGGTGAAGGGGACTAAGGATGCTTATTTAAGCCCCATCCCAAATAGCATAATAATTTGTTCCCCACCAAGCATCCAAGGGTACAACATGCTGCCCCCCCCCACACACACACGTAACATGGCATCAGGTGGTGCAGCTAATAATGAGGAGTAGTAGAACATGGGGGTACACATGGCTATTGTCCCCCAAAACTCGACTTTGACTTTCTCTCTATTCTAATGGGCCTATAGTGCATAACAGCCATGCTCCTTTAAGGCTGGAAGGGGCAGTTAATTTTGATTCTATTTTAATTTAAATGGACACCAGCAAATTTGAATTTCTTTATTAAAGGCCTTTTGGGGAAGGGGAAGCTGGAGAGCATACAGCAAGTTTTTTTTTTACTGGGAGGAGACAATAGTCCAGACACCAGGGGAATTTTGTTTTGAAAAGAGGGATAAATGGGTGGCAAATACTAGGAAATTTTATTTTGGAAAGGGGAACAATCAGAAGGGGGGCCTCAGATATCAGGGAATTATGTTTTGTGGAGAGGGACACTTGGAGAATGAGCAACAAGGCACCAGGGGTTTTTCATTCATGAAGTGGGACAGTTGGGGGTGAGGGGAGCAGGCATTAGTCAGTTTTCATTTGGGAAGGGGAAGATCAGAAAGGAAACAGAAGCCAGGGAATTTTCTTCGAAGGAAGGGGACATGGAGGGGGCTGACTCCATGGAATTTACTTCTAGGGAGAGGGACGGTTGGGGGTGGCAGGCACCAAGGAATTTTCATTTGGGGGAGGAGGCAATCCATGGAGGGTCAACAGACATCAAGAAATTTTCATTGGTGAAGGTGGACAGTTGACAAAAGGGGGGGCAGATACCAGGGAATTTTCATTTGGTATGGGACAGTTGAGATAGGGAAGCAAATACCAGTAGATATTTGAAAGAGGTCAACAGTCAGAGCAGGGGCCCAGAGAGCAGCGAATTTCCTTTAAGGTAGGGGCAATTGGGGGGATTTTTTTGTGGGTTGGAGGACAATGACTGATTTTTCTTTGGGGAGGCGGCAATAAAATGGTTGAACCAGACACAGGGGAATTTTCTTAAAGGATTAATCATGCAGTGCTAGCTGTTTCAATAGTGTGGACATGGTTCACAAAAACCCTTATACTGCCATTGACTTAAAATGTAAGAATTAAGGACATTCAGAAGTGTGTAGCACAGCAAAGGATTAATACTGCAGAACTGTGAGATGACACTACTGAAGACTATTGGGGCCGGATAGTCAAAGAAATGTGCAAGAGTGTCACAAAGGCTTGCACAACACTTGTAGCTGTGCCTGATCCAGCTGCTGCTAAGTACAGCTGGATAGCACATGGCACTATCAGACTGATTATCTGGCCATGCCAGCACCACGTTATGTGCAATAGCACTACCCTGACACGGTCCAGGCTGTATATAGCCCACAGGGAATAATGCCACCCAAAATAGATTAGCGCCATGACTCTTATGGGCTATATTTAGCCACAATATGCAAATGGGTCCACCGGGCATTTATGGTGCTAATAGGGACATTTACATGCCTATTATGCATGTATTTGTATGGGGGAGCAGCAACCTCTTTGTGTCATTGAAGACTCATCCATACCTGTAGCTGGATCGGTATGGATCGGAGTGCTGAGTCCCCAGACTACCAGGATATGGTGGGTGTACTTCTATTGGGATTGTTCCAGTGATTGGAGGTGGAATCCATTAGACTACCAGGTCTGTTTCAGGTTTGGGATGGGGGTTAGGGGGTGGCTCCAATACTGCCACCCTGTCAACATGGCATGGGGGTGTGTGGTTTGCGCCCAGATACTGCCTGTTTTTTGGCAACTTTAAACAGAGTTACTTCAGGAGCTGTTTGCCACATCCACCTGTTTGCGAATGTCACTGTGCTGTTATGCATGTGGGTCTTGTCATTTCATGGGCACAGGGACACTGTAGAGCCAAGGCAAAGTTGGGTTTGAGGGCATAAATGGGTCTTGGAATATAGTGCAGCCCCATGCAGCAGTGCAGACTCCGGCAGTGCCAGTGCAAACCATGGTTAGCATCGGCACTACCTTTTGAATATCAAGGCCAAGGAATATAATCCTCACTGTTTACAATGATTCATTTAGTCATTGATTTGTATTCTTCTCAGTCCAGCAGTATTCAACACATAGCTGTCTCAGTGCAGAATACTTTAGAATAATAAGAAAGGCTAAAGTAAGCTTCAGATACTACTGGAAGACAGGTTGATGCTCAAATGTAGTATTCAACTATGGTGATGGTAGTTATGAACACCTTTCAAGCACATAGCAGCTGATTTCTCTCAGTCTGCACTGTCCTGTCTTCTTACCAATGAAGACAAAAAGATTATCAGAGTACGTCTTCAAAGGATTTTAATAAAACGTTACATACGAATTACAAAATTGCCAGCAGATACAGGCTTCACGGTCTATCTAGTCTGCTCAAGTGTTGCGCACTATAGCCGTTGCCAGGGGGGGTTCGTATGGTTCGATAGAACCCCCCTTTTGAAATTCCCCCTTTTCTTCACTATTTGTAAAAATTTTTCATCATTTCTGTTTATTTTGTGACTGTCACAGAGTGCTTATGCACACATGATGAACCCCAGCACTTTCTTTCTGTATGCGCCCCCCCCTTTCCTCATTTGCTGTTAATCAGCTTCCTGAGTGCCAGTAAGATGACTGGAGTTGCTTTGTGAGTCTTTCTCAGCACTGTCCCCCTTTGGCCTGCTGGCCAATTGCAACTCATGTCGGGATCGTGAATGTGACCACAATACAGCATGGCCACTGCCCATAATTCACACTGTCAGTTGGCACTCAAGAAAGATGGAGCATGGCGGCAGGCTCAGAAATGACGTCTCTAGGAGAGCAAATAAAAAGTAGAAGACCTCGTCTTATAATATTATCAGTCACTGGCAGATACATTTTGCTGGCCACACTTGCCAAGCATGTGTCTCTTAATAACTATATATCAAGGGATAGGCTGTGCCGAACTACGCAAAGGAGCTTTTCAGGTGGGTGGGCTGAAGATTTAGAAATAAATTACTTAAATCCTCCTCTATACAAAATGAAGATTTAGAAATAAATTACTTAAATCCTCCTCTATACAAAATGCAAAGTTGTCATATTTCATATGTCTGTTTTAACTTTTCATAAGTTAAGCAAAAGAGGTACCACAGTGGAAAGGCAATGCAAGTATTTGGAAGGGTCTGGCTGGGATCTACACTGCCACCTCATTAATTGTGCTGTTCAGAGAGGTCTTCACTGTGGTCCCATATTTATTGACATTCAGTTCCACTTTTGTCTGTGCTATCTGTGCCAGACACAGTTAAAACAAATACATTGTGATAAGCGTTTTATCCAGATGATCAAATGTTTGTTTGTTGTTCGTTGAATTTTGTTGACCCGGTAAGCCCACTGGGCCTAGAAGTCCCTTTTTCAGGGGCAACCGAGGGGAGGGGGGATACAGATGGTAAGCAACTGAAATTGAACCTGATTAAGCTGTTGGTGGTATTTTTAGTGAACGAGTGTCAGTAGAATGACATTTGTTACCACAGTTCAGTGTTATGAACATACCCACTATACTTTTGGGAAGTATGGTGGGGGTGGGGGGGTAGGCATTTAGGAGATGGTAACTTTGCACTGGAAATCCCCGCCACTGCCAAATTACCTTTCTCCTCACTCCCATTGTCATGCCTACCACATTGGAGTAAGGAGTGGGGGCAACAAGTGTAGTACCCAATAATGAACTAAGAATTATGTTACAGATTTTTTTTCAAGCGGGGTGCTTGGTATAGAAACATAGACAGTGACGGCAGAAAAAGACAGAGGTCCATCCAGTCTGCCCAAGTTCCCCATAATCCCTGGAACCAACCATTTCTCCAGGGTACTAACCCTCCCAATCCTCTCTCTATTCTCCTCCTTTGTCCTGTTGCCCCCAGTAACCATTATTCCCTTCATTATGTCCCAGCCCTGCTTGAATCCTCCGATTGTTTTTGCACCCACCAATTCAGCTGACAGACTGTACCAAAGTTCCACCACCCTGTCCATAAAGCAGTACTTCATCACATCTCTCCAGAACCTACCTCCTGTTAATTTCCATTTGTGTCCATGTGACCATGAATTGGTACTCAGGCTAAACAGTACACCGCAGTTCACTTTGTTAATTCCTTTAAGGAACTTGAAGATCCCTATCACATCTCCCCTCTCCCTTCTGGTCTCCAATGAGTACATATTTAGTGCCTTGAGGTGCTCCTCATAGGATCTGCCCTGCTGTGCTTGAATCATTTTAGTTACTCTGTGCTGCGCTGTCTCCAACCTATCCCTGTCCTTTCCGAGGTGAGGACTCCAGAACTGGGCACAGTACTCTAGGTGAGGCCTCACCAGGGATCTGTAGAGGGGAAGTATTATCTCCTTTCTTCTGCCATCAATACCCCTACCAATACATCCCAGCATCCTGCCAACCTTGCTATAGGCCATGTTGCACTGACTGTATTGCTTAAATGGTATACTGAGTTGGGGAGGGCGGGGGTTACAGCAAGGGGTAGAGGGAGCTCAGATATGAGTTATATAGGCTTAAAATAAGCCACAAAAGTGCACCACAGAGCATACCGCAGCCCATGGTTTCTGGGGGACATACTATATCTGAGACAATGCCTTTGGTATATTACAGTAGCAGAATCTTGCTGCCCTCTGGTACTGAATACATATATGTATTTACCCTGCAGTCAGCCAGATAATAATTTTGCTTAGAGCAAGGGGTGTAAGAGGTCTCAGATATGACTTCCTTAGCTTCAATATAAGCCCTAAATTCACCACATGGCTTCTGGGGTCCTGGCGGCACTAAGACCCACAGCTTTTTTTAAAAGGTTGCAGACTGCATAAAAAGAACCCCCCTTGTGAAAATCCTGGCAATGGCCCTGCGCACTTCAGCCTTTCAGACTGCAGCTGCCCCTCCTCCCCCTGGTCTCCCACTCATCTGTTTTTCCTCCTACTTCCTTCACCCGCCCCCCCCGTTCACCCTGAGTTTGGACCCTCCCTTTGAACCTGTTGCACCCTGTCTTGAAGCTGCTCACTGACTTCAATGATACCACCTCCTCCGGCAGTGCATTCCACCCTGTAACCACCCTTTTGGTGAAATAGTACCTCTTCATTTTCCTCCTGAATCTACCTCCTTCCAATTTCAGACTGTGTCCCTGGTTTCCCTCCCACCTTTTAATCTCAAAATACTCTCGGTGTTTACTCTGTTCATGCCTTTCAAGTACTTGAAGGTCTCAGTCATATCTCCTCTCTCTCTTTTATCCTCCAGGGAATACAGATTGAGCTCTCTCAGTTTCTCCTCATCCGGCTTATCTCCCAATCCCAGTATCATTTTCGTTGCTCTATACTGTAACCCTTCCAGTAGCTTAATGTCCTTTTTCAAGTAGGGGTGCCAGTACTGCATGCAGTACTCCAAGTCCAGGTACCTGTACAGGGGCAGTACACAAAATGTAAAAACAAAAACAAGGAGCTGCGTCAGCATGTGGTCTGAAAACAAAACAAAATGGAAATATTAAATGCATGCTAAAAATAGAAAATAGAGTTAAAAATCTACATTTCGACCTTAAGTCTTCTTCAGAAAATTTCTAAAAGAGAAGAAAAACAAAGTTGTATACAGGGTAGGATGACTTCCCCTCTCTTTGAAGTGATTCCCCCTGTGACACTCCAGCATTCTGTTGGCCTCTGCCACTGCCTTCCTGCACTGGGCTGAGTGGTTCATTTCCCTTGTTACTAGTACACCCAGATCCTTCTCCTCCATTGGCGTGCTTAACTGCAATTCCCCCAACCAGTAACTATTTCTCAAATTTTTGGCTCCCAAGTGCATGACTTTGCAGTTCTTGGCATTGAACCCAAGTTGCCATGTGGTCGACCATCTCTCAAGCCATACTAAATACTCATGGAGTGCTTGAGATGTTTTCCTCCCAGTTTTTCTCATTATGCCCACCTCCCCCTCTTCTGCACATATCTTAACGTCATCTGCGAAGAAGCTGATCTTACTTTTTATCCCATCTGATATGTCAGCAATGAAAATGTTAAACAGCACTGGTCCCAGCAATAAGCCCTGTGGGACCACACTTGTTACTGCTGTGGGCCCCGATAGTTCACCCCCCATGACTACCTTCTGTTGCCTTTGCTGTAACCAGCTCTTGACCATGCTAACCAGTTTTCTCCCCACTCCCAGGGTACTCAACTTGCTGTTCACCCTTCCAAGTGGCACTGAGCCAAAAGCCTTACAAAAGTCCAGGTAAAAGATATCTACCGCATGAAATTTATCCAGCACCCGATCACCCAATCAGAAAAGTCAACCAGGTTCATCTGGCAGGATCTTCCCCTGAGACAAACCCATGCTGTTTGCTGTCCTGGACACCATTATCCTCCTGAAATTGTACAGTACCAGCCCTTCCTTGAGGATAGTCTCCATTAGCTTTTCTACAATTGTGGTAAGGTTCAATGGTTTGTAGTTCCCAGGTTCATCACTGGGCACACTCTTCTGGAGGGGCACCACATGTGTCTCCTTCCAATCCCTGGGCATGCACCCTGTATCCAGAGAGGAGTTGAACAGGCATGCCAGTGGCTCTGCCAGGACTTCTGCCAACTCTCTCAGGACTCTAGGATGCATTCCGTCTGGCCCAGGTGCCTTATCTACCCTCAGACTTAAGGCCCTCCAACACCCTACCCACTGTCATCTCCCCATCCTTTACCTCCTCCCCTGTACTCCCACCCCACCCTTCCTTAAGTATGGGCCCTTCCCTCTCCCTGGTTAATACTGATCAGAAGTAGTCGTTAAGTACTTCTGCCTGCTCTGAACCCTTTTCTTCCCATTCACTGCCATTCTTGATCCAAACAATCTAATCTTTATTCTTTCTTTTCTCCCATGCATACTTGAAGAAAACCTTTTCACCCTCTCTGATCCCCCCTGTGCTAGCCTCTGCTGTCTCGACACCTTTGCTGCCCTTTCTGTTATACTCACCTCCCTGGATTTCCTCACATATTCCTCCCTGTCCTCCTATCTTTTATAGCACCTAAAGGCAGCCCTCTTTTCCCTCATCCTCTTCAATCTCCCTGTTCATCCAGCTCAGCTTCTTGGTCCTGTTTTTTTTATTCTGGCTTTTTACACATGAGTTATTGGCCTCAGCCAGGCCCTGCTTGATGATCGCCCATTTTTGCTCAGCGTCCATGTGTGGCAGATGTTAGCTAAGTGCCTTTCCAGTATACTACTCATCCTGCCAATATCTGCCCTTCTGAACTCAAGGACCTTATTCTTGGTTGTGACTACCTCCTTTCCTAGAAAGAGTGAGAACCACACTGTGCAGTGGTCACTTCCCACCAGGGTGTCCACCACCTCAATATCCTTGACCAGTTTACCATCTGTCAGCACCAGGTCCAGAGTGGCCCCTCCCTAGTTGGCTCCATTACCTTCTGTGTCAGGAAGCCATCCTGGAAGGCTTCCAGGAGGATCTGCTCCCTGGCACATGAGGGAGCTGGGATGTTCCAGTCCTACCCTGGCAGGTTAATTCCCCTACCACCACAGTGCTACCTTTGCTGCTGAACCACCTTAACTGTTCTCCCAGCTGCCTGTCAATCTCCTCCTTCTGAGTCGGAGGCCTATATACAACCCCCAATATTACCTTTATACCCCTTGAGTTGTGTAGTTGCACTTATAAGGCTTCTGCCCTGCTCTCCTCTCTGTTACACATTATCCCTTCCCTGTCATAGATGGCCACCCCTCCTTTCCCTTTATCTCCGTCCGTGCGATGTAGGTTGAATCCTGGAATAACTAGGTCCCAGTTATGTTATTAGGATGCCCATGTATTGGGATTGGTGGCTATGTGGCTATGTCTGCCTCTCCTTCTGCCAGCTTTGCCTGAAACTCTGCTATCTTGTTACCCAGGCTCCTAACATTCAATGATAGCACTCTCCAATGTGATCTTATCCCTCTGTTCCATTCCCTCCCACCCATCCCTTCCTCTAATTGAGTTTGGCTCCTGCCTTGCTGTGGGGGGAGGTCTAAAGGACCTCCTCTCCTGGTGAATGCTCATTCCTTGTCCTCCCTTACCTAGTTTAAATTGTAATTATCTTGACTAAACTACCCCAACATCTGCTTTAGTACCCGCAAGCCTTCCTTGCTAAGGTGCAACCTATCCAGCACATACAGATCCCTGTTCTCCCACCTGTTTTCCCACTCCCCCACTAATCCATAGCCCACGGACCCACACCATTCCCCCAGCTAGCAAGAGCCTGATTACTGAGGTTTGGAGAGTGTCATCAGCTGTGCTTGGTGGGACATTTGTTAATTTCATCAGTGCAGAAGGAGGGGCAGTAACAACATAAAAGGCTTGTGCTGCTAGAAAACGACCAGGTACACTGTGTTAACATCTCACATTAACAGCAACTGCAGCCAGACTAAAAGAACTCTGTGCATGTGTGTGACAGTGTATTTCTGTGCCTAAGCTCCTTCCTGCAGCAGCCCAGCTAGCAAGAGCCTGATTACTGAGGTTTGGAGAGTGTCATCAGCTGTGCTTGCTGGGACTTTTGTTAATTTCATCAGTGCAGGAGGAGGGGCAGTAACAACATAAAAGGCTTGCGCTGCTACTGCGCGAGAGCAGCGGCGCAAGTACCACTCGGAAGAGAATTGGGAATAAGTTTGTAACATTTTAAAAAGCAGGTAATCTGGAAACTTATAAAACTGGGGTAACAGATCAAAAACTATTGTTTAAAGTATCTGAGACTACAGACTGACTTTAGAAGAAGTTTAAAGTATTAAATGAGAAAGTATTTATTCCAAATATATTGTTGATTTTTTGCATTATCTCTGATAGTAATTAGCGCTAGAGGAGTTACTCCTGAAAGTATATTATTAGTTAAGCTTACCATAATTGATAAACATATCTTAATAAATACTTATATAGCAGTATATGGTAACATTAAATAAGATGTTTAATGCTTAAATAAGTCTCCAGTTTTGGGGTTTAGATTTTGGTAACATTGACTTATGTAAGGTACTGTTACCTAAATAAAAATTTTAATGTTCTGATTGTTTTTTACTTTTATAAACAGGCACCTATAGATTATTTCCTTTGTATTTGCACACAGCTGTAAAATGAAAAAGATGTTGTCATTTAAGATGATGGGGTTGATAGTGGGTTTGGTCTGTGTCATTCAGCTATTTGTTATCATGAGAGCTGATGTTTTGACGAAAAGATCAAGTGCTCATGTAAATTGTTCTAATAATTTCAAGTTACAAACAGCTAAGCTGACCTCACGACAAAACCCTTTCAACCTCATCAGAGAAGAACTTCGTGTTAAGGACATGGTAATCCAAACAGGGTATATCTGTTCAAGTAACTGGGCATTGTTATTGTCCTTGGCTCTCTGTGGAGATATTGAATTGAACCCAGGTCCTATAATTAAAATGGTCTTAGATAATGCTTGAAGTATGACAAATAAGATGGACTATTTTAGATCCTGGGTAGAACATGAAGAGCTGGACATAATAATGTTAATGGAAACCTGGTTAAAAAAGGGAATTGAATATAAAGAAATAGAATTAAGGGACTTCTACCACTTTAGGAAGGATCGGGGAACACGGGGGGGGGGTTGGTGTCCATAAATCATTCAATTGGTAACTCCAAAATTTTGTTCTCTGGGTCAACTGAGGGCATTGAATGCCTGTTAATTGAGATACAAGAATTAAAATTGGTTATTGGAGTAGTTTACTCTCCACCTAAAAGAAACCCTATCCATTTGGACAAATTTTCGCATGTTTTAATGGAACACCTGGGTCAACTACAAATAGTTCTGGCTGGTGATTTCAATGCAGCTTGGGGTTGTCCCAGGGGTCAAAAGCTGGAAAAATCAATGAACTGTTTAAACCTGATACAAATTATAGATACACCTACAAGGAAAGGTTCCTTATTAAGTAAAGGTAATATTTTGGATTTGATGTTTGTTTCACCCGAATTGACAATCTTAGAGAAAAGTGTATGTGCCCCCAGTTTAGCAGACCATAATATAGTTAAGTGTGTATTCTCTATGATTAAAAATTCTATTCCCATAAAATCAGTACCACAAATATCTAAAAGATGTTATTTAAAATTTAATAGTTTATCATTTAGGAAGTATCTTCAGGGACTTCCTTGGTATAGGATTTTTCTTATCCCAGATTTAAATGAGGCTGTATTAGAATTTACAACAATGTTTATTAATGCTTGTGATAAATTTGCCCCATATAAAAAAGTAAATCATAAGAAAAAACATTTACCATGGCTAACTGTAAAAATAAAAAAAATGATTAGGATTAGAAATCATTATTGGAAAAAAGCAAGTAAAACATTAAACAGTGAAATCTGGGAACAATACAAAAGGTTAAGGAATCAAGTAATACAGGAAATCAAAAGCTCGTTATTATAAACAGTGGATTAAAGAATCAACAAATCCAGGTGCTTATTGGTCTGTTATAAAAAATCTTATGAATCTAAATAGTAAACAAAGTGAAATAAAATTGAGTCAGAATGGAAAAGTGTTTGAAACAAATAAAGCTGTGGAAATTTTGAATGGTTATTTCATAAACCTCCCCGATCTGAAATTAGATCTCATAACTAAAACTAATACCTTGAATGAAGTAAAGGGTGAGAGTCCCCAAGATGAGAAAGAACTCAAATTCAGGTTTAAGAGAGTGATAAACAAAGAAGTTCCAAAAAATATAAATAGATTAAAAATAAATAAAGCAAGTGGCCCAGATAGAATAGATAATAAATTATTAAAAGAGGCTGCTATGGAATTGTCACCTATACTAAGGGACATTTTAATTGGAGTCTAAGAAAGGGACAGTTTCCCTCTAGTTAGAAATTAGACAAAGTGATACCAATAGATAAGGGAGGGGATCCAAAGAATGTTTCAAATTACCTCCCAACAGCCTTGTTGTCCACAGTATCCAAGTTATTTGAAAAAATTGTCCATGATCAGTTAATGGACTACTTGGAAAAATATAATAAATTGACTCCTCAGAAGCACATTTTTAAAGTTTTCCAGTTATGACACCTAGTGGCTTCCAGCTTCGGCCCCAATCCTACACCGTCTCATATTAAACCCTTCCTAAACCAGATACAGGATCAAGCAACTAAGGCCCATAGCATTTCTAAGCTTTATTCTTTCCTATTGGATACTAAGTTCCCGGACTACCTGACTGGTTCCAAATGCTGGTCTTCTCTTCTGCCAGATACCCTTCTAGATTGGGAACAAATTTGAGTAGACACATATCGGTATCTCTCTCAAGACAGACATAGACTCACGCAATACCTTATATTGAACAACATGTATTATACCCCAGTTAAACTGGTTAAATTAAATAGATTATCTTCAACCCTATGCACAAGGTGTGGCACAGTGTAAGGGAACCTGGTACACATTTTCTGGTATTGTGAGAAGGTGGCTCCCTTATGGCAGTACATCCAATCTAATTTAGACCCTCTTTTGGGCCTGAATGACTTATTCACTATAGAAGTTTGTATCCTAGGTAAGCTTTCCAATATACAAGTGATGTAGTGTAGATTCCATATGGCTTTAATCTCGATGGTTGTCAAAAGATTGGTCCTTAGGCATTAGATGGACCAACTGGTTATCTTGTATGCAGAATGGATCAGTGAACTTTCTCTCTGTTTTCGGACTGAAAAGCTAATAGCAAGTTCTCGGAATTGTCTGGTTTCATTTGAGCAGAAATGGGGCAAATTATATGCTCTTTATTTGAAGTAATGTCCTGTTGGGTACACCTCTAGCTACCTTGGCAGCCGATATACCTTTATATATCTCATATGTATCAGAATCAGCTCCCTTTCTTCCTTCGCTTCTCTTTTCCTTTCTTTTCTCTTATAGAAGGCACATCCTGGGGTTGGGGGGATGGGGGCTTGGGGATTTGGGTGAGGGAGGTAGGGGGTTATATCTTATTGCTTTTCCAAATCCAGGGATTTCGGTAAAATGCTGTCTATTGTCACTCTGCAGCTGCTATACAGTTTATGTCATTGGCCATAATGTGTAATCCCTGTACTGTTCTCTCAGGTGCTTTACTTTTATATAAATAAAAAAGAACTATAATTTAAAAAAAAATAATAAATTGACTCAACAACAGTATGGTTTTAGGCAGGGTAGGTCCACGGCTACCGCACTCACTGACTTTTTGGATCTCATAGCAACCCCTCTTGGGGAGGGGAAGTGAAGTCCGTGGGTGCAGTATACGTGGACCTATCTAAAGCATTTGATTTAGTAAACCATAGTATTTTAATAAACTCATTAATGAAAATAGGGGTGGAGGAAGAAACCTGCAATTGGTTTATAACATACCTTGATAAAAGATCACAATTTGTTGTCCTAAATGGACACCAGTCAAAAATGGACTACATAACAAGAGGGGTTCTCCAGGGATCTATCCTGGGCCCCCTCCTGTTCATAGTCTATTTAAATGACTTACCAAAGAAAATTGGACATTCAAAAATTCGTCTATATGCAGACAATACGGTTTTAGTAGCAGAGGGACAAATTACAAGTGAAGTAGAACTAAACTTACAGAGTGACTTTAGCATCATGCAAGGTCACTTTTCATCTCTGGGTTTATTAGTTAATAGTAAAACAACACAGGTTATGTCATTTGCATTGGACTTAAAGGGAATTTCAAAATTAAATGTAAAGACACAAGAGGGTAAGTTTTTAGAACAAACTGAAACATATAAATATTTAGGGGTACATAGAGATCAATGTCTTACTTTCCAATATCATATAACAAATTTAATAAAGAAAACACATGTTAAGATTGGAGCTATGAGACAAATATCAAATTGTATGACAAGAGAAACAAGATTGATGATGATCAATCAATTAATAATGCCGGTTATTGACTATGGAAGTCATATTTACAGACATACAGCAAGGAAAAATTTAAATAACTTGGATACACTTTATAATAAGCTTGCAAGATTTGTGTTAAGGTGTGGGATTTTAAAACTCATCGTTGCACTATGTATATGGATTTGGGTTGGATTCCATTAGACTTACGGGCTAGGGAATCTACTAAATCAGGTTCATAATATATTTAAAAATCAATCTTTAGATAACTTAAAAACAAATTACAAAACCAAAACATGGTTTAAATTTAAGAAAACTGGTGCTAGAGATTTAATAATACCAAAGTTAAAAAATCGATTTAGTGAAATGACCTTCAATATCAAGTAGCGAAAGCTGGAATTGTCTTCCTCCTTTTAGGTGAACTAACAACTACTGATCATGTTTTTAAAAATGGCCTGAATCACAAACTTAGTTTTCGTTGTTGTTGTAATAGGTGAAATTAATGTAAATCTAAAATTGCTAACATGCCTGTTATTGATGAGTTTGTAAAACTCGGATGTATTGTTTCGTACTTTTCTGTAACTTGTATTGTTATAAATGTATAGTTGTAATAATTTTGCATAATGTAAACAGGTAAGCCTTGTGAATAGGGATTTTCGGAACCCTAATGGCTGTATCACTGTATAAATAAAATTTTACCATACCACCATACCATACCATACCATTTGTTGAAGTCTGTGATTCTACGCTTCCTGGCTGTACTCAAGCTTGGTACTGGGAGAATTTCAGAGAAGGCTTCCGACCTACCCCTTTTACTGCATAGTCTCCCCACTTCCTTGACGCTATCCTGCACCTCTTCTACCATTTTCCACACCAGGTCATTCGTACACCATAATATGTGATTTCTCTCCTACCTTCTCAGTGTACCTGTTAATATGCTGTTCCACTCTACCCACCATCATCCCTGGCATGCACTGCACCCAAGTGCTGCTTTTCCTGGTGTATCTGCCCCCCCACCTTACACCCTTAAGTATTGAGTTTAGCTAGAATGAGGACCATCCCTTCTTTAACCATTTCCCCCTCCTGTTGCCTACTACTAATCTGCCCCCCCGACTTGATTCACCTCTCTTTCCTCCCAGGCTGTGGACCCCGTGCCTTCCCTGAACCTTGCTTGTCCTCCATTCTTTGCCCCAACCTCTCTCCTCTAACAGTCTTGCCCTGTTTGTCTTTTTTTCTTCCCCTCTTACCATTCCCCATCTGTTCTTCTTCCCCCCTTTCTGTACCTGCTACCCCTCCCTCTGCCACATAACACCCCTTGCCACTGGTCCCCATTCACCCTCTAATCCATGATTTTACCCTTCCTTGCAACACCCCCCTGTAGTTTTCTTACCTAGGCTGTCTGTTGCAGCCTTGCTCATTCTCTATCTGCCCTTCCCTCCCTCCCTTCTCATGTAAATCTGTGAACAATTTCAAAAGGGCATGGGACAGGGAACAGGGGAGAGTGAAGGTGGAGGAGGTGGGGGTGGCAGTGGGATGACAAATGGGATGGGGTGGGGCAGCTGCAAACTAGGGGTGCTAGCTGTACACTCGAGCAGACTTAGATAGACCGGGTGGTCTGTTTATGCTGGCACATTTGTATGTTCGTATGTATGTATGTTCTCCAGCACCTGCTGCACTGCAGCTTACCCCCTCCATTGCTTCTGCTGCCTTCTGGATTACTAATTGTGTCCCCGGCATTTCCATTGTAAACCTTGCCCTTCCTATTACCCTCCACCCTTACCTTCCCTGTGATTTCCTCCTCCTGCTCATCCAGGCTAGTCAAACTTGTGAACCTATTACTGTAGACATTCTCTGCTTTCTGAGTTACACCGGTCACCCTACCTTGTGACTTATGTTCCTGCCCTGTGGCCTCTGCCCCTGCTCTTTTCTTCTCCCGGTAGTTGACCAACCTCCAGTCATCAGCTCTTGCTCTCAGCTGCTCTCGAGTGTCTGATCAATTTGTTCTCCCACTCTGTTCACCCTTTTTCCCACCTGCTGTGACAACTGGGGAAGCCCTCCTCAGGTCCTCTTGCCCTTGATGTTCCCCACAGCAAGTATGTGCAAAAACAACTGTGTGGTGTGTTTTATTATTAATTGTTCATCTTGTATGTATAAATTATGTGCAGCATGTCTTCAAATCTATATTTTTATTTCTTATAAAATTGGGGGGAGGGATAACTTGTCCCATGCTACCTGTGCAAAAACATACATACACACCCTATAAATGTATGCAACAGTGATCGGCTTGCTGGCACAGCACTAGCACTATAACTTGTGACATCAACGAACCCAGTTTAGGAATGAGCCTGAGTTATCAGAGGGCTAGCCAGGGGAGGAGGATCAAACATCTGAGAGGATGCTCCCCTCTTCGAGAAGGGAGGACTGTCAGTCTCCACTGTGCTACCACCACCTGGGTGAACACAGGTAATGTTGCAAGTTGTAGCCGCACTAGGATGAGAGGGAGAAACTGACCACCAGAACATGTGAATCACCATGCATCTGCCTCTGATGTGCATCCACCACATGGGTGTCCACAGGAGGAGGTGCAAGCTGGAGCTGCAGGAGCATGAGAGGGAGGATGCTGACCATCAGGACATGTGCATCACCACACATCAGTGTGTATGCAGGAGTTTTTAAGGGAATGAGTCACATCCTTATGGATGAGAGCACAAATGAAAATGCCCAGCAGAAGTAGCATGATGCCTGCTTCCCGCTGCAGATCCCACACCACTGACCGCAGCTCCCATTGCCAAACTGAGCAAAAAAAAAATCTGCCAAGGGTATGGGCCCCCTCTAATGACTCCACCCTGGGGACAAGCCATGGAGGAAAAGGCAGTGGTGGTGAGTCCCAGGGAAGGCTGGTGATGGGGTTGTATGCAGGAGCATGGCCAGTGAAGTGCTGTCTGGTGTGAAAGGGGGCAAAGAAAAAAATAATTGTACGCAACAGGCAAAAATGTAGGTAAAACATTTTTATTCTCATTATAAAAAATCTGTTTTGTTATACATAGCATTGTGCGCTGAATCATTACTTGGTATGCCACGAGGGGATATCTTCTCTATTATTATAAAGTATAATTTTATTATATCTACCCCCCACCAATACTGCTTAATAGCAGGTCTTTGGCTCAGCATGGAACTTTTTTTAGAATGATAAGCACTGACACACAAGGCATTCTATGTTGCAGTCCAGTACTGCTGTTCAGGGAACTAAATGTCTGCTGGGGGAGGGTGAACTAAATGCATCCAAAAAAGGAGGTGGCAGGGATTTAGAACTCTGCACTGGATGATAGGAGCTAATAACCTGCAAGGGGGCCCATAACTTGTAAGACTGATGTGAGGCAAATAACTTGCAGGGGGAAGGGGGATAATAACTTACAAGGTGGTCGGGGGCTAATAATCTGCAAGGGGTTGGGGGGTCAATAGCCTAGGGGGAGGTGGATCATAAACTGCAAAGGGGACGTGGCTAATAATCTGCAAGTGGAGAGGGGCAAAAAAACTGTAAGGGGCAAAGGGGGTTAGTAATCTGTTAGGGGAAGGGGGCTAATAACCTGCAAGGGGGAATGGGGCAGAAGTCTGCAGATGGGGAGAAGGGTGTAAATTTAACAAATGGGGTTAATGACCAGTAAGGGAGCTAAATGCTTGCAATGGTGGTGGGCTAAAATCTTGTGGCGAAGTGGGCTTAAAGCCTTCAAGGGGTGGATAATAGCAGCAAGAGAGTGTGGCAAAAATTGAAGGGTTAAAATCCTGCCAAAGGGAAGTTAAATACCTTAAAATCTTGGGGTTTTGCAGGGTGGATAAGGATGACAATTGACAAACAATAAATCCTAAAACTAGATTGGGAGAAAAAACAGAACTCCAGAAACTAGTATTGTAGTCTAAGGACAGGGCGATGCCATACAGCTATAACATAGTATTTTTAATCACTGAGATAAAAATCATTAAAATAACAAAACTATACCACAAAATAAGTTTATTTTTCTTGACAAGATGAAACAAGATAATTTGTCTTGATATAAGCACTTTTTTCTTAATGCATAAGAAAACAACTCTAGAGATAATCTTGGGGATAAAAATTCAAGATTTTCAGTCAATGAAATAAGATATTTAGGCTTGTCAAGATATTATTTTTTGCAGTGTAGCAAATTAACAATTTCTTCGGGATTAGACAGTGACAAGATCCTGCTCATTTCCAGAAAGCAAACCATTAACTGATTGCCAAAATATATGAGGGTTAGCACAACTTTTCTTCAAATAGTCATTCCAAAATGCATACTTAATAGATTTTACCAGCCTGCTAACCTTATTTCGCAGGGACTTACAAATATTCAAAGTTGAAACAGAGGGAGAGTGTTTGTAATTTGACCAGGCCTGATCTCGCTGCCTTATCCAGTCCCTCAACTCACTTGTAAATCATCTATTATGCTGACCTCTTACTCTTAGGGAGTGCAATGGAAAAAAATTATTCTGTATTGGAATCAATTGTTGACAAAAAATAAATAAATTGCATCATCAGAATATGGAATTATATCAAGCCATGACCAGTCAATTGAGAGTAGGTCAGATTGTATAGCATGATAATCAACGTTCTTGAAATTACGAAACTGGACAAAACGAGGAGAAACTGTGACCTTCCTAAAGTTAAACACAAAAAAATAGCCTGATGATCCGACACAGATTCTGAGAGTACTGTATACCAATGTGCAAAATGACTTCTAATCTGTTAACTATTACCCAATCCAGAAGAGTATGATTCCCTATTTAGATATTCAGCCTAGTTGGATCTTTTATGAGCTGATATAGATCAAAAGACTGCAATAAGGACTCATAATTCTGTCCATTTGCCAATGAACAGTTTAAATTGACATCCCTTAAAAGTACAATAAACATAGAAACATAGAATTTGATGGCAGATAAGGACCGCTTGGCCCACCCAGTCTGCCCATTTCCCTACCTACTGGATAAGCTGCAGATCCTAGTTAACCAGCAGCCTACTTCTTCCTACCCCCACCCCCCAGAATTGCCTTATGACTATCCCATGCATGCTTGAATTCCACCACTGATTTTGACTCCACAACCTCCCGGAAGGCCGTTCCATGCATCCACAACCCTCTCTGTGAAAAAATACTTCCTTAAATTACCTCTGAGCTGCCCCCTCTATCTTCAAATTGTGCCTCTTGTTCTTGCACACCTCTTTTTTGAAAGATGCCACCCTCTTGACTTTGTTGATTCCCTTGAGGTACTTGAAAGTTTCTATCATGTCCCCCCTCTCCCTCCTTTCCTCGAGGCTATACATATTAAGCTCCTTAAGTCTCTCTCTTCATATGTCTTCCGGTGCAGACCCTGCACCATTTTAGTTGCCCTCCTCTGGACAGCTTCCATCCTGTCTATGTCTCTGTGGAGATTGGGTCTCCAGAACTGCACACAGTACTCCAGATGGGGTCTCACCAGCTGTCTGTACAGAGGGATAATAACTTCCTGTTTTCTACTGGTGATGCCTCTCCTGTGCATCCCAGTATCCCCCCAGCCCTCCTTGCTGCCCTCTCACATTGCTTGCCCATCTTTAGGTCATCTGATATGACTACCCCCAGGTCCCTTTCCATTTTTGTTGTTGTTAGTATCTCATCCCCCATAAAACTTTCTACACTCTGTCCCTAAGTTGTGCTCAAACCCAGTACCCTTGCAGTCAGAGTCGGCAGCTCTACCTCTTAACCACTTTGTCTACCTGTCTAAAATCAGAATCAGATATACCAGAGGCATTGGTAGATAAAAAATCTTTCAGCCCTGAAACCCCCAGCTGTGGAGGATAATAGAGGCAGCCAACAGTAACAAACTTTTGGCCCCCCCAGAATAAAATGAACCAGCAGTCAATCAGACAATCAATCAACAGAGACACTAGAACTAAATAACAAAACTTTCAATTGCTCATGAAAAAATATTGCAACACTCCACCCTTTTTCTAACCACCCTGATTGGCTCTTAATATCTCATACCCAGATATCAAACACAAAGAATCCGATAATGAGTGTTTAAGCCAGGTTTTGGAGACTGCCACAATATCAGACTTATAAGTATGGGCTATAACCTCATGCTCACCAAATTTGGGAATTACGCTATGCACATTAAGATGCATCAGTTTTAACCTATGGGCTTTAGCCCACTAGGTAGAATGCCCATTACTTCCAAGAACAGTGGCAACTGGCCCAGGATTAACCCCACATCACCTGATAACAAAAGCAGATGTACTAACACAACAAAATGAACACAATGTTTTATCTTACCCAACCCCTCTAACCACTGAAGTGGACATTTACCCGATATGAAGAGTCCATAATTGAAAATGCGTTGTCTTTCAAAAGCTAATAAATTATGTAAGAGTATTGAGTGATGATATTTAAGCAGTAGGTGTGACATGGAGAAATGATCCTGCTTGCTCCACAACAGGAATACTTATACCCACTGTGTTGAGCAAAACAAGTGTACAGCATAACAAACACTTCCAAACCCAATTTAACCCCATGGTCAAGCCTTCAAATAACAGCACTCTGTACCTTAGAGCTTCTTAGACTAGAATAACTGGCCCAGGCCCCTACGGTTCCCATGAACTCCCACCAACTCCCTCACACCTGACCGCACCCCACCACCACAAAGCCGCTACCATATCCAAGCAGAGGTTATATTTCAAACCCAGACTCCCGCCAGACTAGGCTGCCACCACCAATCAGGGCAGGGGGTTGTGTCTTAGGGTAAGGGGGCAGGCAAGTGTATGATATACTGTTGCCAGGCAATGCACTCTGACAACACAGCACAGCTGATCCAAAGGCAGGAAAGAGAAGCTCAACACACCAGCACAATGCAGCAGCCAGAAATAATACAAAAACACTCTGTGCAAGTTAAAGCACTGTAAAAACTATTAAAAGCAGCAAAGTCCTGGCAGCAGTCAGCATGCAGTTCAGTCCAGACCAGCTGACTTGCACAATAAATTCTCCAGCACCTTAAGCAGTATAGCCAGTACTTAGCAGCACACAGTTCCAATGGACAGATCTCCCCTTTGTAAATAAAATGATTGCTCAGTTAACAGCAGCAGTCCCAGGAATTGAAACCTCCCGTCCTTCACACTATGCAGTGTATGAAATAATCTATATCAGGGAACAGAATGACCACAGTCACTCATGGCCCAAAGGAACGTGCAAAACAGATATCTTTAGGCTCTTCAATGAATGCTTTATTGAGCGTATCAGGTGATTTGCCTTCTTGGACACTAGTGTGCAGTGGTCCATAGGAGATAATTTGTTACTGATGATAATTCCCAGGTCTTTGTCAATTGAACTAAGAAGAATGATGTTCATAAATATTGGTATCTAGGATCATTCCTACCAAAATGCAACACTGTGCATTTTTCAGGGTTGAAGGACACATAGCTAGTGATTGCCTAGTTTTGTACAGAATGTAAATCACTGGAGAGAGACATATGTTTTTCAAAAGTGTTTCAGAGGTTAGTTGCTCACCAAATAAAGTTGTTACTTAAGCCTATATTCTTGCTTTACAGCTACTAGGATTAAAATCATATTACTTTGCTTGTGACTTGCAAGGCACTATACCATTTTCACACCTATTTCATTTTTGTATTTTGGTATTACAAAATGGGCTAGTTTATAATGGCATAATCCATTTTCTTTTGATGTCCTAGTGATCAGCACAGATAACAATTTGCTCCATTCTCACTTTTGTATATGTGTGTATTTTTTATAAAGATGTTAATAGATTTCCCTTCCCCGAAACAGAATAAACCAATACAGAACAATTCATGAGTCTTAACCAAAGTCAATTTATCATTGGTTTCACAGCTGGAGAGCAAGCACAATTATAATCATTATCCACATAGCATCCCCTGTCAGGAGAGTCAAGATTTTTAGATTGCATAACATAAACTTACGCTGACCCGCTGTCAGATCTATGAATTCATTTATTTCCCCAAGCAAGATGGCTCTTGATGATAATTGCATATCAGTCTGTAGCACTTCCCACAATGTGCCTATAACTCTTGCCCAACAGCTGACCAATTGTGGGCAATTTAAAAGCATATGCACTACCTGTGCATCCTCTGTTTCACATATGGGGCATTTATGATTATAGTGATCAGAGAATTTCTTAAGCCTAGCCAGTGTAAGGTATGCTGATTGTACTGATGTGTAGTATAGCAATTTAAACTTGCTATGTAAATGTGTGCAGAAGATTTTTTTCCTGACTGTAGGCCCAGTCCCCATTTATAATTTTACAATTTAACCCTCTCTGTCATTCGCCTTTGATGGGGGCCTCTCAAGAAGAATCATGCTTCAACAAATTTTTATAAAGTTCAGAGATTAAACCAGAGGTACCCCCACCAGCCTCCAGCAACAAAATCATGACAGAGGGTACTTGCAGATCTAAATTCTGCCCCAATATCATGGAGTATCCCGTTAAAACAGCAAATCAATATGGATGAGTCAGTTTCAGTGACTGCAAGAGAGTGAATGTCTTTAGCGTGAGATGGTTTTTATAGTGAGTGGTTTTGTCAGTGAGGCAGTTCAGCAATGCAGTGATGCTCAGTAGTGAAATCGGCTGCTGTATGCTGAGCCACTGAGCTGCCAATGTAGCCTAGCAGTTAGAGTCATTGGCTGTGTCTGTTAGGTTTACTGGACCTGGGTTCGAGGCTGGCTATTCCTGGTGTGTTTTTTTTAATTTTGTAACTGTTGTGCTGGGCTTTGCTTTTTCCCACCGCCTCCCTAGTTCTGTCATCCCCCCCCCAGAGTTGGAATATGAAATTGGCCCCCTCCTGACTTTCTTCCCATCCCTGAGTTGTGTCCCACCTAGTGATGATTACATATTTAAAGGGGGCTGCTGGTGGAAAGCCTCTCCCTCAGAAAGTCACTGCAATATTGTTTTTGCCTTTTACGATGATCACTGTTTTTTGCACTCGCTGTTGTGCACGTGCTATGTTTGGTTCGCAGTTTTTGTGTTTTCTGTTTTTTTTGTGCTGTTTTAACATGGAACCATGTCATGGCTAGAAGGCATTTACCTGTCTTTATCTAAAGCAGTGGTGCTGTGGGAGGTTGGATTTCTTCAATAGCTGCTGGAATGCCAAGAATGTGTTCAAAGAGTCCCCTCCAGATGACAAATCCATTGTCTTTAAGGCATCTAAGCAGAGTGGGATTATCCAACAAAGGGGTGAGTTTATTTGTGGAATCAGGTGCTGTTACATGCTTGTGTGCACTGAGACAGATTTGAATGAGGCATGCCTGAATGAGGTGTTACTGACCTAAAAGCTCTACATGGGCAGGGACCGCGTTACCTACTGCCCCTACCCACTATCAAAAGTCCTCCAATGAGTGATTGCTAGAGGTTCCCAGGGTCCATTTGAAGACTTCTGGTACTCATTCATTTGCGTTTACAGCAGCAACCCTGTGGAACTCTCTACCTCGTCGGATCAGAGTGCCTGACTGTTGAGGGTTTTAAATCTGCCCTAAAAACACATTCATTTGCCCTAGCATTCCCCGATTGACTGGGTCATATATATTGTTTTTATCCTGTTTTATAGATTATTGTTTTATTATTTTATATTTGTTTTTATTGATCTTAATGTTTATATATGTACAATGCTATGATTGTTTTTTGGAATAGAGTTTAACAAATAAAGATTTGCTTGCTTACTTGCTTGAATTGGGTACCTCTTTCCCATTTGCAGCAAAAAGATGCCAGAACTGTAAAATAGGTGTGTCATAATGATTCTGCCAGATCAGCCTTTCTCAATCTCATTGGACAGTTTTATCATGTGTGGATGAAACTAGGTTTCAGAAAAAGCTAACTGTGCAGCGAGATAGTATAATTAAGCAGTAATACACAAAAGGGTGTGGTATGTCAAGGGATATCATCATGCCTCAGGTGCATTGTGAGGCATGAGGCTGAAGTCTGAGTGTCTCTACATGTGAGAAGTGATCGTAACCCATGCTATACCAAACCCTGGAGTACAGTATTGCTTTTATGCAATGGATACATTTTTCATATATTAAAAAATAAACAACAAAGGTTTTACAAATATTTTTGTCTTTCTTATGCGTATGCATCCACTTAAAAATATGTTATATTTTCTTCTGTCTTGACCAGTAGGTGGTGCTGTTCTGAAGGATCTGCTGGACTTATGCGCTGGAGAGGTATGAAGTAAGTGAAAAAAATTGTTAGCTGGGACTTTTCTTACCTGTATGTGCTGGTATATAATCACAGATCAGGACAAGTCTCCATCAATCAAACTGCTGGATTCTTTCTATCTATTGCGTAATTCTAAATGTGGCACCCCAGTTCTGCCCATATATTGTGGGATGTCAGCTTAAGTAAACTAACTATGAGAGTCTTGCCTTGCTGCAACTATGTATTAAAAATTGATTTAGCTTTTTAGGGGAAAAAAAAAAACTTCCAGGTACTGGTATTGGAAGCACTTAGAAAAGGTGTAATAATTTTGGCAAAATCACCATTTTCAAAGCATGCTCTCTACCCAAATAACAGACTCTGGTCAGAGCCACAATGGCTGCTAATGCACTAATGTGATACAAGTTTATTTATTTCAAAGGTTTTATGAGGAAAGTCATACTGAGGTAGTAACAGTTTATTTTCAGATGTGTCCTGGGGGAAAGGGAAAAGATAACAGATACAAAAATACAGAACATAAAGTTCATAGAAATGGAATAAGTGTAACAAATATTAAGAGGACAATTATGTCTATGAATAAATTGACAAAAATAAATTACCAAGCAATAGGTTGTGGAACTGACCAAATAACAATTAAATAGTTATCAACTTATCAAATTAAAAACTAAGGGAATGCCTGATACTGAGGAAGAGATATAGAATGAATGTGACTTAGTTGTATTACTGTGATGTAAAATCCTTTGTTGGTCAGGCTGCCTCCTTTTTCTGCTTTCCTAAACTTTGGAACTCTCTCCCCCAACTATTCATTCTGCCTCTTTCAAATGCTCTTGCTCCTTTCTACTCCATGACCACACCACTCCCTACTGTGGCTGCCCTGAGTCATAGCCCTTCCTCACTCCTGAATTTACTACTGTACCCTCTTTCTCCTCCTCCTTGTCCCTCCACCCACCTCACCAACCCTCCTCCCTCTCTTCTTTTTCTCCTCACTTGTCTGCACTCCCCCCATCTGCACTCCTTCCTTCAGTGCCCTATCCACTGGTGCCCTCACCATTGAAAGTACTAATGCTTGTACCCATGGGACAGATTCCCCACCGTGTCATTGTAAAATTTTTGCTTATAATTTTACCTGTCTGATGAATCTCATTCATGTTCATGTTGTACTGTTTAATTTATATCTCTGTATGATGTTTTATTGTGTAGGTTGTTGTTCTATGTTGTTCTTATGCCTCTCTTTCCCCTTCCCTCCAGGACGCATCTGGAAATGAACTATATTTCAGCTCAGTATGTCTTTCCTGGTGAACGTTTTGAAATAAATAATATAAAAGTCCCACATTTACACTAAAATAGTAGAAAAAACAAAACCATAAACATCAAGGTAATGCAGTAAGCAGTGTTTTTGGTTCTGGACATACACACCCCATTAAAAATATGCAGCACACACACACGCATACATGCACACATGCACTCATGCATGCAGGCACACACACTCACACATGTAGCTATTACAGCAGTTGTGCACATGCAAATGTTGTGAGGGTCATTAGCAGGATAAGGCAGCTACAATATTTCATTTTCAGTGGGGTCCTGCTTTTACACATTTTTGTAGAGTATTTAGTAGAGTTAGCACAGGTAAAATGCAGAATTTCATTTTTGCTGGGGTCCAGCTTTTATACATTTTTACAATGCAGTTACCCAGGATAGGTCAGTTAAAATGCAATATCTCGTTTTCAGTGAGGTCCTGATGGTACCTATTCTAACACTAACAGGTCTGGGATGCCCTAAATGAGTTGGCTCCATCACAGCCTGTATGTTTTCAGTGACCAGATACTGTATCTCTCTTTGGCCTGGAGAGGATGTGAATTGTGCTGAATGCACGTTTTAGAGCCTCATTTTTGCTTTGAGGGGGCTATATTCAGACATGTTTGGGGCACTTGCACTTTGCTCCAAACATGTTAGAATATAGCAACTTTAGTGAACGGTGTTAATTTGCACTCACGAAAGGGACTTTGTAAGGGGCAGTCTGATACCTTTTAATACGGGGCCATTAGTAGTAGTAGTAGTAGTAAAATTTTATTTATACAGAAAAATATGCCGTTAGGGTTTCGAAAATCCCTATTTACAAGGCATCCCTGTATACACAATCATACTTATACATATAACACTGATCAAGTCACACAAAAAAATATACTAAACATACAAATTTACTCACAAACATTGCTATTATAAATACATCCATTCATCATAAAACATCACTCTTATTAAATACATAGAAACAATTCATTAAAAATTCCATTCATCTATAAATTTCAAATGTCACCTATGACACAAACATTTAAAATATACCTCTCTTTTCACTGCCGATTTAAATCTTAATAAAGACAAATCAGGATTTCTGAGGAAGGGGGATAGCCTATTCCATGCTGTTGATACTTTATACTGAAGGGTCATTGTACTATATTTATTTTTGATTTTAGGGATATTATACACTCTTTCTCCACAACTTCTTAAATTTAATCCATGTTCTGTTTTTTTTAGTTTATTCAATAAGTAATTTAAAGATTCATTCTTATGTAAGCCCTTTAATTGGATTAGCCAGAAAATCTCTGCCCTCTGTTCTAAAGAATTCCACCCTAATCTTGAGTACATGTCACAATGGTGTGTATCAAAGTCGCACCTTAATACAAATCTGGCTAATCTATTATAAAGAACATCTAATTTATGTTCTTGTTTTTTCAAAGTATGTCTATATATATATATATGGGAGCCATAATCAATCACGGGAAGGAGTAGTTGATTTATTATATTCTGTCTCATTTCCCTTGTTAAACACTTCGATATTCGTCTCATAACCCCTAATTTAGAATTACTACTTTTTATAAGTTCAGTCACATGCTGATTAAATTCAGTTCTTGATCAATTATGACCCCAAATATTTATAATACTCAGTTTGCTCTAATATTTTCCTCCTGAGTCCTAATTACCAAGTTTGTTCCTATACTGTCCTTTTGACTGATCTAAAATACATAGTTTGGGATTTTTTCATTGATCAATAAACCATGTTCAATGAAGTATTTTTGCATGTTTATAAAGTCTCTCTGCAATTTTTGTTCTAATTCACCCACATTTGTACCAGATGTGACTAAAACTGTGTCATCCGCGTACAGTCTAATATGTGAGTTTTTAATTACTTCAAGCAAATTGTTCAAGTAAACTAAAAATAACAGGGGACCCAGGATCGATCCTTGGGGTACACCCCTAGTAATCAAACCCAAGCTAGAATTTTGACCGTTTACTGTTACAAACTGAGTTCTTTCTTCTACATAGGAGGAAAACCAACCACTGGGTACTTCATCCACACCCAAACACCTTAATTTATCAATCAGGACGTGGTGATTTACTAAATCAAATGCCTTGGATAGGTCCACATATACTGCACCCACTGATCTCCCCTCCTCCAGGGGGGTGGTGACTAAATCCAAGAGATCGGTGAGCGCAGTAGCCGTGGACCTACCTTGTCTAAATCCCGACTGATAATGGGTGATTTTTTGATACTTCTCTAAGTATGTAATTAGCTGCCCATGAACTATCCGCTCCAATAGTTTTGAGATAGTTGACAGTAATGCTATTGGGCGATAATTCGAAATGTCCAGAGCACCCCCCCCCCTTATGGATTGGGATTATTTTAGCCTTCTTCCATGAGGTAGGATAAACTCCCTCTTCAAGACTCCAATTAAAAAGATCTCTTAAAACAGGGGATATTACTTGGGCAGCTTCTTTTAACAGCCTATTTTCTATCTTGTCATGACCACATGCCTTATTTATGTTTAGGTTTCTTATTAACTTACAAACTTCTACTGTGGTCACTGTTTTAAATCGAAACTTTGGAGTCTGACAACTTTTTACATCAATTTTTTGTTCTACTAACTGAACTTTCCCTTGAAGATTTTCGATTCCTGCCTTTAGATCTGGAAGGTCTATAAAGTAATTATTCAAGTGTTCTGCAACTGTATCTACGTCCAGAAGTTTACCATTGTATTTCAGTTTTGTTTCTACTTGTCTTTTGGCCGGATCTACTAAGTTTTTTATCATTGTCCGATAAGTCCTGGGATCTGTAGCTTCTTTAATTTTCTGTTGATAGTAATAGGCCTTTGATTTCCTTATTTCTTGGACAACTCTGTTTCTAGCCTTTTTAAACTTTTCCCATACATCAGGATTTAGTGATTTATTTGCTTTTTTCCATAGTCGTTTTTTTATTCTAATTAACTTTCTAATTTTAGCAGTGACCCAAGGTAGATGAGTTTGTCTTTGATTAACTTTTTTCCATGGAAAAAACATATCACATGCCTCATTAAACATTGATGTAAATTCCTGAATAGCTAAGTCCAAGTCAGGAATCAAAAAAAGTCTGTACCATGGTAATCTCTTTAAGTGCTCACAAAACAGATGTCTATCATACTGAGCATAATTTCTTTTATATACTACAGATGTTTTAATTACTGGCTCTTTTTTCAGTTCTATGTTTATTGTGCACCTTACTACGTTATGGTCCCCCAGGTTTGGCTCTCCTATGTCCTTACTTAATATAACCAATTCGTTGAGACTAAAACACAAGTCCAGTATATTTCTCTTACTGGTTATGCTCCCTTCCTAGTAGGTAAATCAACTATTTGCAGCAAATTTAAACAACTCATTGAATTTTCCAAAACCCTCCTCTTGGGCAACCCCAAGCAGCATTAAAATCACCATTAATACAACATTTATCTGACCTATGTAATCCATAATAATTGTGAAAATTTTTCAAAGTATTTAGTATTTGTTTTCGTATGAATATACAGCACCCACAATCAAATTTTTCGTCTGTAATTTTAACAGTAGACATTCTATCCCTTCAATTTTCCCAGAATAAATTATTTCTGAGGGACCTAAGGTATACTTAAGATAAATTGCAACCCCCCCCTCGAGTCCCACAATCCTGTCTATAGCAGTAAAAATCATACAAATCTATCTCTGTTTGGGGAATTGCCTTAGTTAACCAAGTCTCTGTTAAAATTACTATGTCGGGATTTTCTAATTCGACCCAGGTTCTAAATAGATCCATTTTTTTTACTAAGCTTCTGGCATTATCTAAAATAAACGTAATATCACCATCCCCTGGTCCTGGGTTTAATTCTATATCCCCACATAGTACTAATGATATAAAAACAACCTGATCATAAGAAAAATCTTTACCGGGAAAAACTGGCCTGTAGGAATTAAAAATATGCTGCCTTACCACCTTAAAACAATTTCTCCCTCTTGTTAACTTATTTGTTCTTAAGGTATTATTCCTCAATTGACTGCATTTCAAATATATACTGTTAGTATTCTCCAAATCCCCAGATATTTCCAAACCAGTTTGTGACAAAAAATATGCCATACATGACAGAAATACTATTAACTTAGCAAAAAAAACCTTCATTTTCATGTTTAATCTAGGGAAAACAACTATTTATTATCTTAATGCAGTCACAACCCTATTTAAAAACTACCTCTACCGTTTATTTATATTAGTGAGGAAAAATGCTAAAAAATTGAAGTGTTAATTGAAGTAAATACTCCCTTATCAACACTTTCCAATCACTAGAACTTGCTTTTCAGTCTTTAAGTTCAGCACGTTTCAAGTTTGTGCAATTTCAACTCAGTGGCTCTCGCGCCACTCACGCTCCTTCATCGGCTTCAGCTTGACCAGCGGGCTTTTTTTAACAGTGCAGCCCTCCTCTATGATGACGTCTACTTTGTAAATTTCACTCTCTCATTCCGATATCGCGTCCAGCAAATATGAAGTCAAGTGTAAAAAAAGCAAAGTTCCTCCTGTCTGGACCAACAAGTCAACTCTCCCTGCCTCTGAACAGCAGTGTCCCCTGGACAGCAATTCAGCGTACCTGCCATTCAGTTTCCAGCGCGGGCTTTTAACTGGTGCAGCCCCTCCTCTATGATGACGTCTACTTTGTAAATTTCACTTCCTCATTCCCCGATATCGCGGTCCAGCAAATATGAAGTCAAGTGTAAAAAAAGCAAAGTTCCTCCTGTCTGGACCAACAAGTCAACTCTCCCTGCCTCCGAACAGCAGTGTCCCCTGGCCAGCAATTCAGCGTACTCTGTGTAGTTCTCCTTCCCAATTCTAGGTTTGTGTACCTATTTCTGTTTCAAGCTTTTAGTCACTGACTGCATTGCTTTTAGCCACTGACTGCCATGCCAGCAACCTGAGTTCAAGAATGGAACTGGGACACCTGGGGGCTGTCCTAGGAGGAAGGATGGACATCTGTAGGATAGGAAGAGGAATCTTGGTGGCAGCACCATGGGGGCAGCATGGGAAGGGACCCCACACCTGTATGCCTGAGGTGTCTCCAGGAAGGACGAGTACACACACATCTGGGCCCAATAGGGGAGAAAATAGGTGGAAAAGCCCTCTCTTGCAGGCCTCACACCAATGACTAGGTGCCTCTGGTCCAAGGTCCTGTGGCAAGACCACCATAAATGGTAAGTCCCAGAGAAGGTTGGTGATGGAGCTGGGAACACTGACCCAGATGGGGGCCATTCAGGGTGTTGAAGGAGAGAAACAGCTTTGTAGTAAAAAAAAAAGTATTATAATTTATTATGCTTTCCTAATGCATGTATAATGTATCCTTAGCTTCACAACAATTCAACAGATTTGCACAAAATTTGGAATGCACAGTCTTGGATGACAGAGCTCTTGATCTGCCAAGTTGCATTTTGATTGAACTTGTGGCTTTTATGCAGAAAAGCACCAAAAAATCATTTTTTTGCCTTTTTTGGCAAATGTCAGGGTCATTTTTTGACATTATACTGTGCCCACACTGTTTGGAATTTTGGCCTGAAAATTTCAGTGCAGAAAAAGGTTATCCTATGGAACAATCCAGCATTGGTTTGGTGAAGCAATATTAATCCATTCAAAAGTTATACAATTTTACAAATTCAGGTTCAGAGCATGCACAGTTCAGTCTTTTAGTTAGCTGCACAGTTTCGATCAAGAATTCCTGGTTGCAAACAGCTGGTGAACAGGGATTGTGAAAAAGGATTGGGAAATCTCAGAAAATCCTTTTAAGTGAGAAAATCCTTGTTCATCGACCACTATTTTGTTTTCTCACTTAGGAAGGGGAGAAAACAAAACCTTATAGCTTGCCCCAGAGAATGCTTTTGTAAAAATCAAGGCATGGGTTTTGGTGAGGGGGACATCCTCTACTCACCCATGCCATTGGCTTTTGGTAACTTTGTAGAGAAAACTGTTTTTTTAAAGTTAAAATTCCCTTTTAGCTATCTCTTTTTGTCAGATTGGCTGGCAAAAAGGGATTGCGAAAAGGAATTTTTAAAGGTCACTGTGCCATTTTTCCTGGTGTCTTGGAACCCCTGATTCACTTATTAAGTTCATTCAATGGTGTCTAGTGGCCCCCACCCTCTGATCACCCTCCCCTGCTGCTTTTAATAATTTTATTATTCCGACAGAGGGATGCCCACCCCTGGTGTCGGATAACCCCCGCCCTGCAACCTATTACTTTTTTTTTGATCTGCCAACATCTAGGGGCCCAATCCCTGTGTCAGCTTTCAGTCACCTAACTTCTCCCCTGTAGTTTGGGTTACTGGGAATTCTACTCCCAGTGTCCCAAAATCATTTTTTTTTAAATGTCCCTGAAAAAAAGAAAACAGTCCCCGAACGTCTTTTCTTTCTGAAAAAAAGAAAATGGTCCCTCATCATCTCCCCATCCCCCTCCACCATCCTAACCCTCCCACTGAGCACCCCCAACCCCCCATATTTACCTCCAGAAGTTGGTGGCTGTGATCTCCTGTATGGAAGCGCAGGTGCCAGAGACCTCTGTGTTTTCACAACTAGATACATATGTGCATCTGTGGAGGGATGGGAACATATGGATATTGTTATACTGTCTCAATGGAGAGATGGGAGCTCTCCCACCATAGCATATGGACACTATTGTACTATCCTGATGGAGAGATGGGAGCGCAGGGACCATAACATATGGAAACTCTTATCCTATCTGGATGGAGGGATAGAAGGACCCTGCGCTCCCACAGTAAAGTGAGGATACTATTATGCTACCTCAAAAAGTAAGGAAATTAGTTGCAAAAACTTTGTTAATGCATTAGTTAGGGTTGATGCAACAGAAGTAGGGAAATGAGGGTTAGGGTTTCACCCTAACACCCCATCTCTGTCCTCTGGAGACCAGGAAGTGTCGGGGTGGTACTGGGGTTGCCAACCCTAACACTCACCCCATTCTCCTATACTGATGCCACCCAGGTTATTTTACAATGGAATGGGCTGAGTGTTAGGGCTGATGACCCCAGAACCACCATGACACCTCCTGGTCACTGCAGGGCAGGAGTGGGGTGAAACCCTAATGCCTCATTTCCCTACTTTTGTTGCAGCAAGTCTAACTAATGCATTAACAATGTTTTTGATCTATCTATCTATCTATCTATTCATGGCAAAAAACTCCATTTAATGCATCAGTTAGGGTTGTTCCACAGTGACAAAAGTGAGGAAATTTGGTGTTAGGGTTGAAAACCCTAACTGCGTATTCCCCCCACCACCACCACCACCACACACACACACACACATACATGCAAGTAGGGGAAGGACCAAGGCAAAACAACCAATCACACACAAGCAGCAGGAAGTGTGTATCTGTGGTACCGTAGCAAGTAGGTAAGAAATCTAACTTCAGCTGGCAGTAGTAAAAATGGTGTACCTCGCTTTGTTTTTGACATATGGGTGGCGAAAAGGCATCATGGGCATCACAATGTTAGTCTATGGCAAATTGCTCAATTTTGGAACAGTGTAACTTTGTCATGCTTAAGTATTTTAGCACCAAAAGCAGGAAAAGGCACATCTGTGGGACTAGGGCTTGCCACCCTGCAAATTTCAGCCCAAAGTACCCAACTGTTTGCTTGCAGGATGATGCTAAAGATGTGCAGTCATCAGGACCACACTTTTGCAAAATACTTTCAGAAACATGAAAGTGTAGCAAACAGAAGAGACAAAAGTATTGCATTTGCAAAAGCATATCAAATAGTGTAGCAAAATACTGTCGCAAACGAAAGACGCAAGAGTGTCACATTTGCAAAAGCATGCAAAACAGTGTTGCAAAATACTGTCACAAACACAAAAGTTTTGCAAATGCATATCACAACACTGTCACATTTGCGAAAGTGATTTTCGAAAGTATTTCAGAGAATGTGCAAAATCTTGTTTTGGATCTTGTGAACTCCCAAATACCATATTTATAGTCTGTGTTATGTGTTGGTGGCAGCGTGTGGCCCAAGATGCCCAGTTGTGTGTAGTGACATGTGTTTTGTGGTGTGTGGGAAGTCCGGGATCACAGTTAGCAGTGACAACCCCATGCCACAGCCTGATGGAAGCATGGGTGTGTGGTTTTGTGGTTTAGATACTTGTATGTTAGTTCTGTCACCTGCTGCTGGTTGTGTGTGATTGGTTGTGTTGCCTTGGTCCTTCCCCTACTTGCATGTATGTGTGTGTATGGTGGTGGTGGGGGGATGCGCAGTTAGGCTTTCAACCCTAACACCAAATTTCCTCACTTTGTTGCTGTAGAACAACCCTAACTGATGCATTAAACAGATTTTTTTGCCACAAATTTCCCTTTGTTTTGAGAATGTGCACTATAAATAGTGAATGGAATGTGGTGGTGGGAGCATGGGGCCCTTTGGGCCCCGCGCTCCTACCATGTGATTTTTTGTCACATAGTAACAGTAATACAAATGGTAATGCACATGGTGATGCAAATGTAAATGATAATGGAAATGGTAAGAGAAACACAAGCGCAAATGTTAATGTAAACAGAAATGGTAATGCAAATGGTGATGGAAACAGTGAGGTAAAATAAAATAGTAATGCTAATGGTAATGCAAATGCAAGCGCAAATGGTAATGCACATGGTGATGTAAACGCAAACGATAATGCAAACAGTAAGAGAAATTCAAGCGCAAATGCTAATGAAAACAGAAATGGTAATGCAAACGGTAGCGAAAATGCTAACGGCAACAGAAACGCAAACATTAACAAAAACAGTAACGCAAACGCTAATGCCAATGGAAACGCAAACGCAAATGGTAACGAAAATACAAACGGTAACACAAACGCAAACAGAAATGCAAACGGTAATGGCAATGGTGATACAGAAGGAAACAGTAACGCAATCGACAACAGAAATGCTACCGAAAACGCAAATGGTAAGGACAACAGAAATGCTAATGCAAACAGTGATGAACATGCAAACAGTAATGGTAACGCAATTGGAAATGCAAATGGCTATGATAACGGCAATGATGATGCCAAAGGGAACACTAACAGAAATGGAAATGCAAATGCAAGCACATACGCAAATGCAAATGGTAACGTGCACGGTCATGGTAACGCAATTGGAAATGCAAACGCTTACAGTAACACCAATAATCACACCAAAGGAACACAAATGCAAACGGAAATGCAAATGCAAGCACGTACGCAAACATAAATGGTAATGCACATGGTAACACAATTGGAAATGGAAACGCTTACAGTAACACCAACGATGACGCCAAAGGAAATACAAATAGAAGCGCATACGCAAACGCAAATGGTAATGCACACAGTGATGCAAAAGGAAACGCTGACAAAAATGGTAATGGAAATGCAAATGGTAACAGTAACGCAAACGCAAGCACAAACGCAAATACAAAGTGTAACACACACGGTGTTGTAAACGGAAACGTTAATGCAAACGATAACGAAAACGCAAGCGGAAATGCTGACTGTAACAGTAACGCAGAAGCACACACTGTTTTTCCCAAAAAGGTGCATTTAGAAGCACAATGAATACAAAAAATGTGTGCATAATAATGGGCCTTGGAGCAGAAAATGAACACTTGGAATACTAAATTGCTTATATCTCAGGAACTGTAGAATGTAGAAACAAAATCAAAATCTCTTACTATTTATGACTTTCCTGGCTGGTTTTGCACTTAGCCCTGGGGGCTAAGCATTTTTCTGACGAAAAGTCTGTATCTCAAAGCTTTTTCGAGATACGGATCCCGAAAGGCACGGTGGATGCCGTGATGTTAGCCTATGGGAAGAATTGTCAACTTAGGAGAGCTGTAACTTTGCAGCTGTATAATATTTGGTCACCAAACCACCAAAAGGCACATCTGTGGGCTGTTGGCTTTCTTCCCTACAACTTTTAGCCCAAAAGACTAAACTGTTCTTTTGCAGCAGTGTGGCAAAGATTTCCTATTCTTTTGGGAATAGTATCGCAAAGTAGTGTTGTGATTTGCGACACTTTTGCAAAAAAAAAAAAAAGTCATGAAAGTATTGAATGTGCAATACTACTTTGTGACACTACTGTTTACAAAAATTTCAAAAACATATTTCTGGGGTGTTTAACCCCTCAACAAAGAAATGGCTAGCATCCTCAGGACTCGACTAGGTGAATGCAACAAGAATTGTGTCCCTAGAGGGTCCCATATTTAAATGGCAAGCATTTCTGTGACCACTAAGTGAAAACAAGATGGTGGATTTGTGACACTACAGTGGTGATTTGTGACACTAAAAACTACCTTTGCGACACTGTCAAACTTTTTAACTTTTCCCATTGACTATAATGAGAAACTTGTTTTTAGAATAACTTTTGAACTGTTTAATATTTTTTCACGAACTCTTTGAAAGGCACATTGGGGACCCTGGCTGCATGTTTCCTGAAGGTTTCCGAACTGGTCGCTAAGAGACCGCATGTAATTCGTAGTATGCCGAAAGCAAAGAATGCGAAAACGCGAATTACCACATTCCTCCGGTGCTGTGTTGCTCTGCAATCAGATATCCGACCATTACAAAACTTAGCAGATCCAGAGATATATGGTACTGCTCTGTGCATGTCAAATGTTAGGAAAATCTGTCAAAGTTATTAAGCTGCCAAATTTCAGAGTTTAACCTTAAAAGGGGTACTCAACCCTAACTATAGTGGAACTACCGTGCCACTATAATATAGTGCTACCATAGTTAGGGTTGAGGAGCCATTTCTATGTTAAACCCCAAAACTTTGCACCTTAATAACTTTGCAACCGTTTGATGGATTTGCCTGAAATTTGGAATTTATGATCAAGAACCATAGGCCTTGGAATCTGCTAAGTTTTGTACTGGTCAGATATGTGGTTGTGGAGTTATTAAGTGTGATCTGTGCGCACGTTTACGCTTTTCTGGAATTCTGTGGTCGCACTTACAGGTTGTACGGTTTGCGTGACCGGCACGAAATCTTCAAGGAACGGTCAGCCAGGGTCCCCAATGTGTCTTTTTAAGATTTCATGAAAAATATTAAACGTTCAAAAGTTATTCAAAAACAGTTTCCATTATAAGTCAATGGGAAAAGTTAACAAAGAGTTCAACACTTTCAGAATGCATTTTACTTTCGCAAATGGGCCTGTTACTTCGCAAATCGGCCATTTTGTTTTCAGTTGGTGATCAGAAAATGGTTGGCATTTAAATTTTGGACCCGTAGCAACCTAATTTTTTTTGTATTCACCTAGTCGGACCCTGAGGATGCTTGCCATGTCTTTATTTTGTAAAACACCCCAGAAATATGTTTTTCAAATTTCTGAAAAGTATTTCAATAAATTACTTTCAGTAGTTAAGTAAAGGTCGCAAATTTTATGAAAGCTTCAAGAAATTGCTACAGTAATTTTCTAGTCTGTGGGAAATGACAGCAATTCTTTGGCACTGCACTGCAAAATAACCATTGGGAGTTTTGGGCTGAAATTTGGAGGGAACGCAGCCAACATCTCACAGATGTGCCTTTCAGTGTTGTATTGAAAAAATATTACACAGCAGCAAAGTTATGGCACTCCAAAGTTGACAGTTTTACCCATAGGATAACATTACGGGGCCCGAAGCATTACAGGAATCCTTTGGCACCCTGCTGCAAAATAACGGTTTGGTCTTTTTTCCTGAAATTTGGAGGGAAGACAGCCAACAGTACACAGATGTGCCTTTCAGTAGTTTGGTGAAAAAATATCACATGGCGGCAAAGTTACGGCACTCCAAAATTGACGGTTTTTCCCATAGGATAACATTACGCGCTCAAGCATTACAGGAATCCTTTGGCACCCTGCTGCAAAATAACGGTTAGGTCTTTTTTCCTGAAATTTGGAGGTAAGACAGCCAACAGCCCACAGATGTGCCTTTCAGTAGTTTGGTGAAAAAACATTATAGGGAGGCAAAGTTATGGTGCTCCGAACTTTTCTTTTTTTCCCATAGGATAACATTACGGCATTCGCCACGCCTTTCAGGGCCCGTATCTCGGAAACGGTGAGAGATACGGACTTTTCGTCGGAAAATATCTTAGCCCCATGATGGGGCTAAGATTCAAATTAGCCAGGACAGTTGTAAATAATATGACTTTTAAATTTTTTTTCTATGTCATACGGTTCCTGAGATATAATGTATTTAGGATTCCAAGATCTCATTTTCTGCGCCGATACTCATTATTTTGCATACATTATTTGTACTCACTGTCTTCTCAATGCAGGTTTTGGGGAAAACCAGCCTGTGTGCTTACATTACTGTTACTGTTGCCCTTTCTGCTTGCGGATCCGTACCCGTTTCACTTACCATTGACGTCCTCGCCACCATATGCGTTATCCTCTTGCGTTTTCATTTGCGCCTTGCGTTTCTATTTATTTTGCCATTTCTGTCTACAGTACTGTTTATCTTTACTGTTTCACTTTACATCACCATGCCCATTGACATTTCTGTTTGCAGGCACCATGTTACTATGTGACAACACATCACGTGGCAGACCATTCCCGCTCACGCCACCATGTGCGCACTCTTTCTGTTCTCATTCATGCTTGTGTTACCATGTGCGCCACTGTTAGCATTTCTGTTTGTGTTGTTGTCCCTGTTAGTATGCCACAAGGCCCCAGGCCCCGCGCTGCTGCATTACATTCACTATTTCTTGTTATCATTCTCAAAAGAGGAATAGAGGCAAAATCTGAGTTCACGCATTAGTTAGGTTGTTCAGGTTAGTGAGGAAATTGCAGTTGCTGACCCCCGCCCCTCCCCAACTGATAAGAGCGATTGGGTCAGTCCCAACTCTCACCCCATTCTCCTATACTTCTGCTGCTTTTACACATGTCATGGGGTGAGAGTTAGGGCTGATTTATCCCAATGCGCACCCCAATGCCGGGTTGGGGGTGGGCGGGGTCCAAGGGGGTTTTCAACCCTCAACAGCTTAATTTCTCACTTGTTGCTGTTGAACAACCCTCAATGTCATATTAAACAGAGTTTTTGCCTCTAATATATATATATATATGTATATATATGTATATATATATATATATATATATATATATATATATATATATATATATATATATATATATATATATATATATATATGTATATATATATATATATATATATATATTATATATATTTATATATATATATATATATATATATAATGGTAGTAATGCAGTGCTACCATAGTTAGGGGTTGAGGAGCCATTTTATGTTAAACCCCAACTTTGCACGTTACCTGTTCCAAACTGCTTGACAGATTTTGGCTGAAATTTGGAATACATAATCAAGAACCATAGGCCTGATGTGCCAAGTTTTGTAGTGGTCTTGATATCACGGCTGCGGAGTTATTGCCGTGATCTGTGCACGGGTTTACGCTTCCTGGAATTCTTCTATGGTCGCCACAGGTCGTGACAGGTTTGTGCGATCGTCTGAAAATCTTCAGGAACATGTGGCCAGGTTCCCGATGTGTCTTTCAAGATTTCGAAGAAAAAATATTAATGGTTCAAAAGTTATTCAAAAAACAGTTTCCATTATAAGTCAATGGAAAAGTTAACAAAAGTTCAACACTTCTCAAATGCATTTTTTATTGTGATATGGGCCTGTTACTGCAGCAATCGTGCCATTTTGTTTTCAGTTGGTGATCAGAAAATGGTTGGTATTTAAATTTGGGACCCACTAGCAACCTAATTTTTTTTGTATTCACCTAGTCGGACCCCTGAGGATGCTTCGCTGTCTTTTATTTTGTAGAAACACCCCAGAAATATGTTTTCACCCTTGGAAAAGTCATTGACAAATTACTTTCGCTTACTAAAGTGTTGAACTTTTTGTGAAAGCTTTCGCAGAATTGTGACAGTAGTTTTTCCATCTGTGGACAGTGACAGCTATTCTTTGGCACATGCGCTGCAAAAAGAACTGCTGGGAGTTTTGGCTGAAATTTGAGGAACGGATCCGACATCTCACAGATGGCCTTCAGTGTTGTATTAAAAAGTATTATATGGCGCAAAGTTACGGCACTCCAAAATTGACTTTTTTCCCATAGGATAACATTACGGTGTTCGACGTGTTACAGAAACTTTGGATCCTGCTGCAAAATAACGGTTAGGTCTTTTTTTCTGAAATTTGGAGTGAAGACAGCCACGCCCACAGATGTGCTCTTTTCAGTGGTTTGGTGAAAACATTACGGGAGGCAAAGTGATGGTGTTCAACTTTTCTTTTTTTCCCATAGGATAACATTATGGCGTCACGGGCCAGGGCCCGTGACCTCGAAAAGTAGATACGTACTTTGTCGGAAAACTTAGTTCCCTCAATAGGCTATGATTCAAATTAGCCAGATAGTTGTAAATAATATGACTTTTACATTTTTTTCACGTCAGATGGTTCCTGAGATATAATGTATTTAGTATTCCAAGATCTCATTTGCTGCAACTGATACTCATTATTATGCATACATTATTTGTACTTACCTGTCTTTCTCTATGCAGGTTTTGGGGAAACCAGCCTGTGTGCTTACATTACTGTTACTTGTTGTCTCTTCCGCTATGCGTCCACTCCGTTTACCTCTATCGTTGACGCCTGCACCACCATGTGCTATCCTTTATGCTTTCATTGCACTTATGCTGTTTTTTGCCATTCGTCTACCATACTGCTTATCTTTCTGTTTCTCACTTTACATCACCATGCCCATTGGGACATTTGCTTGCAGCACCATGTTACTATGTGACAACACATCACGTGGTAGACTATCTCCTGGCTCACGCCACACATGTGCGCATCTCTTCTGTTCTCATTCAGGTTTGTGTTACCATGTGCACCACTGTTAGCATTTCTGCTTGCATTGCTGTCCCCTGCCCCATACTCCCATGTGCATTACATTCACTTATTTCTCGTTATCATTCTCAAAAAGAAGGAAATTAAAAAGGCAAACTCAGTTTAATGTATTAGTTAGGGTTGTTCCATTGCGACAAAAGTGAGGAAATCTGGGCTGTTAGGGTTGAAACCCCTTGCACTTCCACCTAATTTCTCACCGTATTAGGGTGCATTGGGATCGTGGATCCCAACTTCACCCCATTCTCCTATACTTCTGCTTCTTCACAATGTCATGGGGTGAGAGTTAGATGATGATCCCAATGCACACCTTAATGCCACCACGGTATCATCCCTTTGCTTGCTTGTTCATTTGTATTTCTGTTGGCATTTTTGCTATTTATGTGTACCGACTGTTTCTTCTTTCTGTTTACCCCGCGCCACCATGCCCATGGACATTTCCATTTACAGGCACCATGTTACTATGTGATGAAGATATCACGTGGCACACCGCTCCCCGCTCACGCCACTCATGTCATGCATACTTTTCTGTTCCTCATTCGGTGACTCTGTGGTTACCATGTGTGCCACTGTTAGCATTTCTGTCATGCTGGTTGCCCTGTTACTATGCCACAAGACATCAGGCTCCGCCTGCCCCTCATTACATCTCACTATTTCTCAATATCATTCTCAAAAGAAGGGAAATTAGAGTAAAACTCCATTTAATGCATTAGTTAGGGTTGTTCCATAGCAACAAAAGTGAGGAATTCACTGTTAGGGGTTGAAAACCCTACTCCGACCACTTTCCCAGCACACACACACATATTATTCAAGCATGGGGAGGACCAAGTCAACACAACCAATGACAGACATCCAGCAGCAGGTGACAGAAATAACAAACAATTGTCTAAATGTACTACGAGACATCCCCACCACCTGACCAGGTACTGCATGCTCAGTGGAGATCAACAGCAAAACTGAGGCCATGTACACCAAACATACACATCCCTGATTGTGGCTGCACACAACGTATCACACTTAGTAGCTGCATGGCTACCTACCTATCGCTGCCTCACACCAGACCACACCACGTGGTGGGCCATCTGAGCAATAGAGTCAGCAAACCAAGGAGCTGTACAGGTATATATTATCTCTGATTATAACATAGGGTTTGAGAAATGCTTTCTAATTTGATCTGTAAACATTGTAATCAGCCTTTATGTTTAGTTTTTATTAACATACATGTAGAGCCTAACCATATGATGAATATGGTTTAATCGTTGTTTAAAACACCAACAATACCGAAATAAGACAGGGCCACCCCAGGCATTACGGCACGGTCAGTTTATCACTGTTCAGGAGACATGTGGCACTCAGCTATGCCTCATTCAACATTAAACCCTACAGAGTGATTAACAGACCATTTAACAGCAACTGTTGGTCATGCCTGACAGTTTCCTAATTGTCTTTATGAGTAGATACCTCTCTCTGCTAGGCACTGCAGCAGCTTTGGTAACACAGTGTCCCACCCAGTTACAACTTTGCTGGCTCAGGTTACTGGAGAATGGCTGTGAATATGAACTCAAGAAGATGAACATGTAACTTGATCATTACAGTCATCGAAACCCTAGTGTGGATTATAATCTCGATAGAGTCAGTGATAGAGGCTAACCCCTGCTGTTCTAGTACACTTACCCCATTGTGAGTTAAATCAATACTAAAAAGACATTCTAGTTTATATTCACACCATATGTTCCATTGATTCCTGTTGTACCACACCACAGTGTTATCACTTTGATAGCATCAGTGACAGAGTGTGGCAAACCCTAACAGGTATACAGCCTGAGTATGAAACAACTGTTAAAAAATCACACTGTGTCCATAAGTGGCATAGATCACTCATTGCAACAATAGTAAATGTGTTACTATTTGAATAAGTTAATATCGCAGATGCAATGAGATTGTCTTTATCAGGTACAAATACTCAGTAAGTGCCTATAGGAAAATCTATCCTATATACATCTCCCCTATACAGGTACATCATTGTTGGCTCAGTAGTGCTATGGATATTTGTAGTTGTTGGCCTGGATCCATGCAATTGCATAATGTTTTACAAAGAATACTTACTGCATCTTTTAATATTGAAACACACTCGAAGGGTCTATGTATGTACTTCCAGCAGTAACACCTTCATCAGTAAGAATGGTGCGTGTACTGGCAGCACTACTTTCACAGTGCTGAACAGGCAATGCTTTTCCATACGCTTACATCAGCCTCTATGTTGAGTAAACGATTGCAGTAATGTACTACTATGTAAATCACTCACTAAATGTATCACTACTTTTATCTTGAGCATGGTAGTGTCTTGTAGTTAATTTTATGTGCTTCTCTTTAATTAATGTATACTACCAGTAAGAAAACCTTTCTACAACTGTCATCATGCACTTTCAGTATTTGGTATTGGAATAACGGCACAGTACCAGTTGTGGTGTGTGTGGGCATTGGTAGGTATACATGCAACTACTAAGTGTGGTACGCTAGTGTGTAGTGCAATCAGGATGTGTACGCTGGTGCACATGCTTCAGTTTTGTTGTTGATCTCCACTGAGCATGGTGCACCTAAAAAGGTGGGTGGGGATGTCTCAGAAAGTACCAGACACCGTTTGTTGGCTTCTGTCACCGCTGCTGGATGTCTGTCATTGGTTGTGTTGACTTGGTCCTCCCTCATTTTGGGTTGTGTAGCTGGTGTTGGTCTGGGAGGAATGTGAGTTAGGTTTTCTAATGTTTGGCTATTTTCTCATTTAGTCGTTGAATCATCCTTCTCCATTTCTTGCAACGAGTTTTTAGCCTAATATATATATATATATATATATATATATATATACATATAGGATATATATATATTCATGGCAAAAAACTTTTAATGCATCAGTTAGGTTGTTCCACAGCAACAAAAGTGAGGAATTCATTGTTAGGTTGGAAACCCTAACTCTGCATTCACCCCCCCACCCCCCAGCACCACACACACACACACACACACACACACACACACACACCCGACACACATGCAAGTAGCTGGGAGGGCCAAGGCGGCAATGCACTAATCATAGACAACCAGCAGTAGGTGACAAAATTAAATACGACTGTTCAAATGTATTACAAGACATCCCCACCCACCCAACCAGGTACTGCATGCTCAGTGGAGATCCACAGCATAATTGGAGGCCATGTACACCAAATGTACACATCCCTGATTGCAGGTGCACACAATGTACCACACTTAGGAGTTGCATGGCCTTACCAGCGGCTGCAACACACCTCAACACACCTGGTATTGTATGTAGATGGAGAGCCACAGCAAAACTTAGGCCTTGAGATGCATGGTATTTATCTATCTGGGTAGGTATCCACAACTTAATACAGTTAGGTACTGTAGCACTTTGGCAGGCAATGAATGAGCCCTGAGACTATGTAGTCCATGCTGACTGTGTAGTGCAGCAAAAATAAGGGCATGAACATTAACAGTGAAACTTCTTTATTGGACCCATACAGATGTTTGTGCACTGATAAGTTGTACAGTGTCAGCCACAGAATGCCCACTTCACCACTTGTTGCATCCTGACCGTGAAACCACATGGGAAAACAAAAGTTGCATGTACATGAACAGTGCAGTTTCTTGGATTGTATAGTACTGCACTTACCATAGTTAATCCTTACATGCCTCAGTCAGGGATGCTCCCCCAGCGTGCAAGACCATATACTGCATCCTGAATGTGGACCTTCAGCAAAACTGAGGTGATGGAGATCAGGTACACCTGGTGTCATTGCAAGTATACTAACTTACCACAGTTAGCATTAGCGTGCCCTTGTGTACAGAATGCCATCATCCTGACCAGGTGCTGCATACTGACTACAGATCTACAGCCACACTGACTCTATAGCATCTGTGGTGCAGCCATGGGACTCTAGCTACAGTCATCCTTGCACGCTTATGAGTTGCATGGGTGAGCCACATAGTCCCCACCCCCACACGCAGTGAAGTTACTGCATTCTGAGTATGGAGCCACAGCTAAAGTAAGTCGATGCACAGCAATAGTACAGCTCCATCACTAAAGGCTGTTATCCAGCAGCAGAATTAGAATTTGCACACCCTTGTTCAGGCAATGGCTTGCTGAGCCTCTAGATCAGGTTCAGCATCCTAAATGTGCAGACACAGAGAATGTACAGCAAAGTACAACACATGCTCAAATGCTACAGTTGTTGTCTCACAATGTATGTGTCTTGAAGTTGATCTAGGCAGTTGTATTGCACTTCTGTGTACTTATAAGTGTACAGACAGCTGTATTTCTGTAATCATGGAGTTTGACTGCTGGTGTACAGTCACGGTGCACCAGCAGGTGTTGTGAGGTCTGCGGCATTGCTAGGTAAGGCCATGTAACTCCTAAGTGTGGTGTTATTGTGTGTACCTGCAATCAAGGGATGTGTACATTTGGTGTCATGGCCTCAGTTTTGCCAGATTCTTACCGAGCATGCAGTACCTGGTCGGGTGTCTTGTAGTACATTAATACAGTTGTATTTTATTTTGTCACCTGCCGTTGGTTGTCTGTGATTGTTGTGTTGCCTTTGTCCTCCCGGCTACTTGCAGTGTGTGTGTGTGTCTGTCTGTGTGTGTGTGTGTGTTGGGGTGAGATGATCATGAGTTAGATTTTCAACCCTAACAATGAATTTCCTAGCTTTTGTTGTTGTGAACAACCTGCACTGATGTATTAAATGGATTTTTTGCCATTTTTCTTTCTTTTTAAATGAGAAGTAGTAATAGTACCTGCAATGTCGTAGTGGCAGCACCAGACACACACAGCCAAATATACAGATATTCAAGAACACAGAAAGTCATCTGCAGAATTGCCTTGTTATGAATAGTGAGCTGACAACCACCTCAAGTATATCCATTTGATTTTTCAATACCTGTTGATATGACTCCTGAGTTAGTGCGAAGTAGTTAAAAGTTGTATGTTCATGGTCAAATCATTCCTGACAGGACATGATGACACATTGCGGTTCAACAGTTCCATGCATGGTCAATATCTCTATTCACATAAAATATGTGTTCCTGTTTTGTTGTGCTAGATTATGACGTAATACCTTTAAACTTAAACTCACACACGTATACCTTTTCTACCTGCAAAAAGTTAAAGGCTGCTGTCTTGTGCCATATGTATTGATAACCAACATCCTGCACAAGTAAAGAATACTGTAAGACAAAGTGTTCTTAACAAAATAATTATTATCTTATGTAGAAGTTTACAAAAATAGTAATACAATCTCCAAATTAAAATAGTCGGAGCTGACAAAATGTGTAACCTAAATAAAAAAATTGCTTGAGTAAAATACAAAAACAATATAAAACATATTGATTAATACGGACTGATTTATTAATGAAACTAAGTGCTATATAGAAAAATATATCTCTTTAATAAAAATAAAATTAGACAACTAAAACCATTGTACTAAACCAGTTAAAAAAGCAAGAGAAAAAAAAACTATGTAGAAAATATACACAGCCCTGCAAGACAGGTGTGTTGCTGCTTGAGGCAGCCCAATCCGGAAGTTGGACACAATCTGGAGGCGCACTAGAAGTGGAAGCTGTTGCGCCTCAGAGAGGAGACACCAGAGCAGCTGTGGAGGCTGTTCATTGTAGGTCAGGGAGGCTTGATGTCACTGGTGAAGGTGAAGCAGTGGTACTGGCCAGAGTGTCACTTGCTGTCCTCAGTTGCCTGGCACCAGGCTGACAGTCGCTATTGCGCTGTCATGAGGGACAGTACTTTCTCCTGCCCTCAGCCGCAGTGCGTGGTTGTCTTTAATTAGACCGCCAACTTTGCGTCCAAGTCTGAGGTAACAGTGGCAGTGGCCAGTGCACCATCTGAAGCGATCGCCTTTCCTGTAAAGAGATGTTCAAACATGTATAATATATGACCTCAGAGAGGTGGTTGTTCACCTGTCTTGTTTTTTTATCTCAATATTACATTATGGCAACAGTTCTGAGAAATACAGCTTCGATTGTCAGTAAACATTCTAGCTTGCCCATCTAAAATCGGCCATAAACATACATGTAGAGTTTCATTACGCCGAAGAACGCTAACACTCTTTATAAAAACAATTATTATTATAGCAATAACGCACACTCAGGTACTTATATAAATAGCGTGATAATCACCTCTAGAGGCATGTAGCACTCAGTCACACTGAAAGCCACATTACACCCTAGACACTCTCTACAGAGCATGACACAAACCTTGCTCATGAGTTATTACTGAATCTGCTTAAACCATGGGAACATTAAATGTATACAGTCAGCATAGTTCAACTGTTGTCCCTTCCTCACTATCACCAATGCAGCAGCTGAATTTATCTTTGGGACACCTACATTGTAGGATGTTGAGGACTTGAACATGTCGCAAGAAGTCTTCATGTTATAAAGGACAATGATGAGTACCAGTGTGATACCCAAATGACAACTAACTCTGTGTTTCTTTTTCATAATGAAGCAGGATGCACCAGTAATCTATGCAACTAAAATAAGTGGAATGTGAAGATGCATGTTCATCAGTTTATTATTCACCTGTGATCTGTGTCATATGTACAGCTGTACACTCCACTCCACTATGTGTGTGTGTGTGGGGGAAACGTGAACATCCACCATAAGAAAAGAGCCATGCAACATGTAGCCAGTTACAGCTGACTCGACACATTGCAGACATAGCACTGCATCCATCATCTGTGGATGTCACGTTGACCATGTTATATAGCCATTGTAGCCTCGCCATAATTCATCACATTTACTATATGGTGACTAGCTCTATTGGCACACTGGGGTCTACACATTCAACTGATAACTATTGTGAATTTGTTGATCTAGTCATTGAGCTCCAGTGGGCCTCACCACATTGTTTATCATGCTTTCTATATATACAGTTCTTGGTCCAGTACACCCACCCCTCATAGGTTATGGTCATTATGACATACATGCATGTCACAGCAGTACAGCACAGTATCACCCGCAGGCATTGGGATTAATAACTTGGTTAGTCAGAGTTGGTCTAGTAGACCTGCTGTCATGGGTGATGCTGCTCCTTGCTAATCATAGATTACCCTTTGTGCACCACTGTTTTCTTTTCTGCTTGTTGCCCTGTTACTATGCCACAAGACATCAGGCCCGCGGCTCCTGCCCCTCATTACATCACTATTTTCATCATTTTCTCAAAAGAAGGAAATTAGAGGCAAAACCCATTTAATGCATTAGTTAGGTTGTTCCACAGCAACAAAGTGAGGGAATTCACTGTTAGGGTTGAAAACCTAACTCAATTCACCCCCAGGCACCACACACACATTCATTTACATGGGGAGGGACCAAGTCAACACAACCACGATATGACATCCAGCAGCAGGTGACAGAAATAACAAACAATTGTCTAAATGTACTACGAGACATCCCTACCACCTGACCAGGTACTGCATGCTCAGTGGAGATCAACAGCAAAACTGAGGCCATGTACACCAAACATACACATCCCTGATTGTGGCTGCACACAACGTATCTTCACACTAGTAGCTGCGTATGCCTTACCTACACGATGCCTCATATTGACCAGACCACACCACTTGTGGGCTATCTGAGCAATAGAGTTCAGCAAAACCAAGGAGCTGTACAGGTATAATATCTCTGATTATAACAAGGGTTTGAGAAATGCAGCTTTCAATTGACTGTAAACATTGTAACAGCCTTATGTTTATTTTTATAACATACATGTAGAGCCTAACCATATGATGAACATGGTTTAATGTTGTTTAAAACAGTTCTATTATGATAGCACTAAGCCACTCCCAGGTATTATACACGGTCAGTTTATCATCAATTCAGGAGACATGTATAACTCTGAAGCTATGCCTCATTCAACATTAAACCCTACAGAGTGATTAATAGACCATTTAACATAACTGTTGGTCATGCCTTATTGCCTAATTGTTTATGAGTAGATACTCTCCTCTGCTAGGCACTGCAGCAGCTTTTACACAGTGTCCCACCCAGTTACACCATACACTGTCTAGTTTCTGAGAATGGCTGAATATGAACTCATGAAGATGAACAGTGTAACTTGATCATTACAGTCATCGAAACCTAGTGTGATTATAATCGACAGAGTCAGTGATGGAGGGATAACCCTGCTGTTCTAGTACACTTACCCCATTGTGAGTTAAATCAATGCTAAAAGACATTCTGTTTATATCTACACCATACCTGCCTTGATTCCTGTTGTACCACAATTAACATAGTTATCACTTTGATAGCATCAGTGACAGAAGTGTGGCAAACCCTAACAGTAGGTATACAGCCTGAGTATGAAACAAAAACTGTTAAAAAATCACACTGTGTCCATAATTGGCATAGATCACTATTGCAACAATAGTAAATGTATTACTATTTGAATAAGTTAGTCATCACAGATGCAATGAGATTGTCTTTATCAGGTACAACATACTCAGTAAGTGCCTACAGGAAAATCTATCCTTATACATCTCCTATACAGGTACATCATTGTTGGCTCAGTAGTGCATGATATTTAGAAGTTGTTTGCCTGATCCATGCAATTACAATGTTTCTACAAAGAATACTTACTGCATCTTTAATATTGATATACACTGAAGGTCTATGTATGTACTTCAGCAGCACCTCTTCATCAGTAAGAATGCATGCGATACTGGTAGCACGATTTCACAGCTGAACGGGTAATGCTTTTCCACAGTTTACATCAGCTTCATGTTGAGAAACTATTGCAATGTACTATCATGTAAATCACCTATCAAATGTATCACTACTTTGTCTTGAGCATGTAGTGTCTTCAGTTAATTTATGTGCTTCTTTAATTAATGTACTCACCAGTGTTAAAACCTTCACAACTGTCACGTGCACCTCAGCATTTATATTGAATAACGCACAGTACCGTTGTGGTGTGGGTTGGTTGGTAAGGTCATGCACCATTATGTGGTACGCCAGTGTAGTTGTAATCAGATGTTATGCTTGGTACACGCTCAGTTTTGTTGTTGATTTCACTGAGCATGCAGTACTGGTGGGGTGGGGATGTCTCGTAGTACATTTAGACACTGTTTGTTATTTCTGTCGCCCGCTGCTGGATGTCTGTCATTGGTTGTGTGACTTGTCCTCCCCCATTGTGTTGCCTGTTGTGGTGGTTGGGGTGAGTATTGCGAGTTAGGTTTTCAACTTAATAGCGACTTTCTCTTTATCGCTGTGGAACAACTCCTAATTCACGCATTAAACGAGTTTTACCCTAATATATATATATATATATATATATATATATACATATAGATATATATATTCATGGCAAAAATCTGTTTAACATCAGTTAGGTTGTTCCACAGCAATGTGTGAGGAATTGTTGTTAGGTTGAAAACCCAACTCTGCATTCACCCCCCCCCCCCCCCCAGCACCACACACACACACACACACACACACACACACACACACACACACACGCACACACATGCAAGTAGTTGGGACTAAGGCACGACCAATCATAGACAACCAGCGGTAGGTGACAAAATAAAATACGACTGTCTAAATGGTTATGACATCCCCACCCACCCAACCAGGTACTGTATGCTCAGTGAGATCACAGCAAATTGAGGCCATGTACACCAAATGTACACATCCTGATTGCAGGTGCACACAATGTACCACACTTAGAGTTGTGGTCTTGCCTACATGCAACACACTGCAACACACCTGGTATTGCATGGACTGAGAGCCACAGCAAAACTTAGGCCTTGAGATGTATGGTATCATCTGATTGCAGGTATCCACAACTTAACAGTTAGGTACTGTAGCACTTTGGCAGGCAATGAATGAGCCCTGAGACCAAGTAGTCCATGCTGACTGTGCAGGTGCAGCAAAATAAGGCATGACATTAACAGTGAAACTTCATTGGACCCATACAGTGTTTGTGCACTGATAAGTTGTACAGTGTCAGCCACAGAATGCCCATTCTCACCACTTGTTGCATCCTGACCAGAAACCACAGGAAACAAAAGGCATGTGCATGAACAGTGCAGCTTGCTGATTGCAGCAGCACTGCACTTACCACAGTTATCACTACATGCCTCAGTTAGGATGCTCCCAAAGTGTAAATTATACTGCATCCTGAATGTGGACCTTCTGCAAAACTGAGGTGATGGATCAGTGTACACCTGTGTCATTGCAGTATACCAACTACCACAGTTAGCATTAGCGTGCCTTGTACAGAATGCCACATCCTGACCAGGTGCTGCATTGACCACAGATTACAGCCACACTGACTCTATAGCATCTGTGGTGAGCCATGGACCTCTAGCTACAGTCATCCTTGTACTTATGAGTTGCATGGTTTACTAGTCTCCATTTCACACTTATGGTTACTGTATTCTGAGTATGGTCAGTGCCAAGTGTCGATGCACAGCAATAGTACAGCCCATCACTAAGTGCACATCTGTTAGCAGAATTAGAATTTGCACACCTTGTGCTGTGGCAATGGCTGTTGAGCTCAGATCAGGTTCAGTATCCTAAATGCAGACACAGAGAATGTACAGCAAAGTACAACACATGCTCAAATGCTGTTGTTGTCTCACAATGTATGTGTCTTGAAGTTGATCTAGGCAGTTGTATTGCACTTCTGTGTACTTATGCGTACAGACAGCTGTATTGCATCATGAGTTTGACTGCTGTACAGTCAATGTGCACCAGCAGGTGCTTGTGAGGTCTATGGCATTGCTAGGTAAGGCCAGTACCTCCTGCACATTGTGTACCTGCACCATGATGTACATTTGCGTAAGTATCAGTTTTGCTGTGGATCTCCACTGACATGCAGTACCTGGTCGGGTGTCTTGTAGTAATAATACAGTTATTTATTTTGTCACCTGCTGTTGGTTGTCTGTGATTGGTTGTGTTGCCTTGGTCCTCCCGGCTACTTGCATGTGTGTGTGTGTGTCTGTCTGTGTGTGTGTGGTGCTGGGGGGGGTGCGAGTGAATGCGGAGTTAGAATTTTCAACCCTAACAATGAATTTCTAGTTTTTGTTGTTGTGGGGAACCTTAACTGATGCATTAATGGATTTTTGCCATGAATTTCTTTTTTTGAATGAGAAGTAGAGGCCTGCAATGTCGTAGTGGCAGCACCAGACACACACAGCCAAATATACAGATATTCAAGAACACAGAAAGTCATTCAGAATTGTCGTTGTGAATAGTGAGCTGACAACCACCTCAAGTATATCCATTTGATTTTCAATACCTGTTGATATGACCTGTGTTAGTGTGCTAGTGGTTAAAGTTGTGTGTTCATGGTCAAATCATCTCTGACAGGACATGACACATTACGTATAACAGTTCATGGCTGGTCAATATCCTATTCATATTAAAATATGTGTTCTGTTTTTGTTGTGCTAGATTGGTGACGTGTAATACCTTTAAATGAACTGCACACACATACCCTTTTCACCCTAAAAAGTAAAGGGCTGCTGTTTGTGCCATATGTATTGATAACCAATATCTCACAAGTCAAGAATACTGTAAGACAAAGTGTTCTTTAACAAAATAATTATTATAAATGCAGTTTACAAAATAGTAATACAATTCCAAATTAAAATAGTCGGTGTGACAAATTGTAACCTAAATAAAAAAATTGCTTGAGTAAAATACAAAACAATATATAAAGATATTGATTACTACGACTGATTTATTAATGAAACTATGCTATATAGAAAATATATCTCTTTAATAAAAATAAAATTAGACAACAAAACCATTGTACTAAACCATAAAAAAGCAAGAGAAAAAAACTGTGAAAATATACACAGTCTCTGTAAGACAGGTGTGTTGCTGCTTGAGGCAGCCCAACTGGAAGTTGGACACAATCTGAGGCGGACTAGAGTGAAGCTGCGCCTCAGAGAGGAGACACCAGAGCAGCTGTGGAGGCTGTTCATTGTAGGTCAGGAGGCTGATGCCACTGGTGAAGGTGAAGCAGTGGTACTGGCCAGAGTGTCACTTGCTGCTGTCCCCAAAGGCTCAAGAAGCACCAGGCTGACAGTCGCTGTTGCTTCGTCATGAGGGACAGTATTCTCTGCCTCACGCAGTGCAATGTTGTCTTTAATTAGACCGTCACTCCTTTGCGTCAAGTCTGAGGCAATAGTGGCAGTGCACCATCTGGAAGTTTTGCACGCCGTCTCTGTAAAGAGACAACAAAACATGTATAACATATGACCTCAGAGAGGTAGGTTGTTCACTGTCTTGTTTTTTTTATCTCAATATTGCGCATTATACAACAGTTCTGAGAAATACAGCTTCTGATTGTCAGTAAACATTCTAGCTTGCCTCATCTAAAATCACCATAAACATACATGTAGAGCTTCGTCACATATGCTGAAGAACGCTTAACACTTTTTTATAAAACATTATTATTATAGCAATAACGCACACTCAGTACTTATATAAATAGCCAGATAATCACCCTCTAGAGGCATGTAGCACTCAGTCACACGTAGTGCCACATTACACCCCTAGACAATCATTAACAGAGCATGACACAAACCTTGCTCATGAGTTATTACTGAATTCTGCTTAAACCATGGGAACATTAAATGTATACAGTCAGCATAGTTCAACTGTTGTCCCTTCCTCACTATCACCAATGCAGCAGCGTTGAATTTATCTTTGGGACACCTACATTGTAGGATGTTGAGGACTTGAACATGTCGCAACAGTCTTGCGTTATGCAAAGGACAATGATGAGTACCAGTGTGATACTCAAAATGACAACTAACTCTGTGTTTTTTCATAATGAAGCAGGATGCACCAGCAATCTATGCAACTAAAAATAAGGGAATGTGAAGATGCATGTTCACTAAGTTTTTATTATTCACCTGCAGATTCTGTGTCATATGTACAGCTGTACACTCACCTTCCACTATGTGTGTGTGTGTGGGGGGAAACGGGTGTGAACATCCACCATAAGAAAAGAGCCACAATATGTAGCCAGTTACAGCTGACTCGACACATTGCAGACATAGCACTGCATCCATCATCTGTGGATGTCACGTTGACCATGTTACATAGCCATTGTAGCCCCTTGCCATAATTCATCACACTCTTACTATATGGTGACTAGCTCTATTGGCACACTGGGGTCTCACATTCAACTGATAACTCATTGTGAATTTGTTGACTAGTCATGGAGCTCCAGTGGCCCCACCACATTGTTTATCCATGTTTCTATATTACACAGTTCTTGGTCCATACACTCCACCCCCTCATACAGTTATGGTCATTATGACATACATGCATGTCACAGCAGTACAGTACAGTGTATCACCCTTCAGCAGGCATTGGGATTAATAACTTAAGCTAGTCAGAGTTGGTCTAGTAGACCTGCTGTCATGGGTGATGCTGCTCCTTGCTAATCATAGATTACCCTTTTGTGCAGTAGTACTTGCTTTACCAACCACCCACTGAGAATCAACACCGCAGTCCTCACCATTGCATCATCAGTAACAGGTCATATCCCACAGCGAGACACCTTCCAACCATCCATGAACTGAGACCAAACAGTAGAACTGTATGCACATTACATACAGAATGTGGGGCACTGAACATGCATAACATATTGTCTAACAAAATCTCAATATGTAAATGTTTAATCCACATATTGAGACTGTGCAATGCAGTACTGTTTGCATGCCCATTTACTCATTCCTTTCAGAAACAGCCACACAGCTGCTCATGCTAGCTAGCAATCAGCAGTTCCGTCTTCCTGGCGAGTGTCATGAGGTTCTGCATACTGCCAAGGAGGTTGTGTGTGTGTGTGTGTGTGTGGGGGAGGGTGCCAGTGCATCCTGTGTGAATATCTTCATTATAATACTTACGCCACCACTGGTGCCAGGCTCCTGCTTCACCATGTTGTGCTGGCAACGAACGACAGCCTCCCTGGCTACTATAAAATATATAAGTAGCGAAGCTATACCATAGGCCTCAATATGTTAATCACAACAAAGCTTTTATTGTGAAAACTTATTTCGTATGGTCTCATGGTGTTATTCAACCAGAGTACAGTTTCTCAGTCCTACGCTGCAAACCTCAAGCAACGCCCAGGCTTGTCCCCAAACCTGGTTCTCCAATGTAAAGTGAGGTGTGGCGACACCACCTCAACCTCAGCAGGTGGGCCATCTCATGTACAACAGGTCTTACGTGGTTAGCACTGCATGTAAAGAAACGCCTACTTAAATTGGACAATGCTGCTAATGTCCTGTGACAGAAACTGACATATTGTTATGGTAGCATAAGTAAACACACCGTTCAATACTCTTCTTCTATGCTTCAATACAATTAACATGGAGCAGAGATAAAAGAGCAAAAAATGAAGCATGATAAGATTTGTCAACATTGTTTTTCCTTACTACTGTGTCCTCTTGGACTTCCAGAATTATCTTGCCAAAATAATATCTCAATAAACTAACTAGTCGTGAACTTGCTTCTGACTACTTAGCAATATATTGTCTTGTACATTCAGCAAGTACAGTAAGTTAATGCAGTTTGCACTGATGAACACTGTACACATAGCAATGACAGTGAACAAGTAACAGTTTGTAGTATTGAGTTCCACTCCCACCACTCACATACCTCCATAATTCCAGTCTTCAGAACTTAAAGCAGTAACATTGGAACTAAGAAATGGTTTTCCTAAAATGAAGTGAGTGAAATTGACCAGTACAGACCTTATCTGGAGCCCTGATAGGACCCCAGTAAAACAATCTTATTGTATCTATTGACATCTTACCATCTGGACTCGACAATAATGACACTGTCATCATCAGAGCTGTCAGCCTCCACAGCCTCTGCTTGTGCTGGTATTACCTCAGGTGGGCATGGGGTTGCCTGTGCCGACCTGTGGAAAAAGATGATAATTATTTAATTTCAATGTTCACTCATTTCACAACAGTTTCTCTAAGCAATCTACATGTTACAGGTGCCTGACATTCTCCTTACTTAACTATTGTACAGTCATTACAGATGTATAGTAAATAAGAATTAGTCTAAATAACTATTTGATAAATAGAAGGTAAGAAACTGACTCAGTATGCAATCCTTAATTATAGAGTATGAGATGTGAAATACAACTTTGCTTGAATGAAATTAATGCTACATAGTAACTACCCGCTATTATATCACAACAGTAATACAGATACCATAGTATAAGTACATAATAACACTTGAAGTATTGAGAACACATTAAGGAGGCAATAAGACACAATGGGGTGTTCATTATACAGTTCTAATGCATGGCTAGGGGGGTCGAAGTGAGGCATGAGGCCACAGGTTGAGTGTGTCCAGTCCCCTAGCCGTGCATTAGAAGTGTCTAATGCACATCTGCAGAGTGTCTTATTGCACTTATAAAATGGGCCTGTGTATTCTAAATGGGGGTTCTAGTTCTAGCTGTGCATTTGACATATCTAATGCATGGCTAACAACCAATCAGATTGCTTGAAATCCTTTGCCCATTTTATAAAGAATGTTATTTCTATGTTACATCATTTTGCCCCCCCCACACCAAACATATACAAAAACAGTTAAACCGAAGGTCATAGGATGTCATCAGCCAACACGCCATTCATTCCATAATAGTCATGATGGAATAGGTGTATAACAAAAATATTCAGTTGGTTAACACTGCTGAGACTTGACTTGTGGCATCATGGCATGACAATAACTATACCAACAAAGGGATCAATAACAGAAAGACTTTTTGTTCACTTCTGTGCCAGTACTATTATATCATTGTATGAGTGGAATTCTTTGTAAATAACTTATGTTGAGTGAGGCGTTCCCCACAGCTGGAATGCCTGCTGCCTCCCATAGCTCGTATGCGAGGTAGTACCAGCATTTGTCCTTTTCTGGTATCTCCTCTCTGCACTTCAGTACATAAAAACGCTAGTGCAACAGCTTCCACTTTTTCTTTAGCTGCAGTATGGTCTTGTTCTTAACTGTTAATATCATATGCAGAAAGCTATTAATATGCCTCCACATTGTGTCCAACTTCTGGTTAGTACTACGCATTAAAATGTGAGCACTACCTCTCACCTGGACTGTCTCAAGCAGCAAACACTCTGCTCTCATGCTCCACTGTCTCATTCTTCAACGTTCTGTTCTGCAGTAAAAAAATAAACATTCCATTACTCTCATGTCTCAGAACCTATCTATTTCTATGTATTCTATTAACTATTATGCTTAGAATGTGGCAAGAACAGCATTTTTAAAACTCAAATCTTATTATCACAAATATTACCATTCAGGGACGGGAATTGTTGTATTACAATACATTCATAACATACACAACTCTGTGTTGTACCATGCCATGTTCCACCAATAAGATATACCACAGGTTGAACACAGGTACATCTATAGTGTATCTTGCTGTCTCTTGAAGATCAATAATTGTCATTTTTATGTTGGTGTGCTTGCACACCCAACATCCTGTGACACTGCAGATTTGGAGGCTGTCACTGGGCTAATGCAGAACACGCACCAGTAGCTGCATCCCACATTCCCCAATCAGGCAGCTGCAGTGGATGACACCTGCCCAGCTAATTAGGCAGCAATATCAGAGAAAAGTTCGCTGCAATGAGAGCAAAGTTCTGCAGTGTGACCACAACACGCATCCCCCTACGTGCAGCCAACATGGCAGCAGTGACTTCTGCTGTTGCCTGTTAACACCCCTGTTTATTGTGCATTGATTGGGATGCCCAATCCCCCTTGGGATAATGTGACCCCCTCACCTTTTTTTCACTTGCCAAGGGGATGGCCAATCCCCCTCGGGTCATGCAGCCACCCCCTTTCCTTGTTTGCTGATGGGGCTCCCCAATCCCCCATCACCTCCTGTGGCCCCCTTCACTGGTTTGTTGACAGAGGTGGCCAATCCCCCCATCAGCTAAAGCACACACACACACACACACACACACACACACAGTCAGCTGGCACGCTGGGAGCATTACCCCAGCATGCCAAAGCACCTGTCCAAACAAAAACAATGCCCTGATGTCTTTTGCACCCATTTGCATATCCACAACTGAACATCACAGTAGTCACAGGTAGCACTGCTACAGTCACAGTCATGCATGCTGCTGCTCCTCTGTGTGCACTTGCAGTGGCACAGTGAAACAGAACCATGCAGAATGCAGCTGCCACAGTGACATATTCAGCACAGCTGAGCCATGGCATGATACCATAAAATATCACCCTGTCAACACTCTAGTGCATCCAAGCTCGACTGTTACCAGGATTGTATCCCACTGTAAATATCCCCGAGTATCTCTTACTCCTGTGTGAGTGATGTATATACCCATTCTATTTTTTGACCAACATTTTTGGTTCTAAAAAGAACCTTTGTTTAACATTTGAATATCTGTGCAAACAGCCTGACATTCTTACAGTACTCTGAGGATTGCATCTTGAAGATCTCCCAGGAAACAGCAATTGTCAGCATGTGAGAAGTGTACACCATCTGGTAGGTATCGCCAATCATTAAAATACTTGATCTCTGGGTGACGTATGGCGTACATTCCAGACATGCGTAGATATGCAGATATTTGTATGTTAACCTTCCTTCAAGCTCTGTTAATCAGGTACATATGACGCTCTGCTTGCCAGACCCTACGATATGTAATATCTGAAAAAATGATTTTACAGGCAGGCAACATACTCATTATAGAAGCAAGGTCCAATTTTGCTTCTATCACTAAACTTACCCAGTGTTTAGTGGCCAAATCATTGCCTCCAAGATGTATCACCAGCATGTCTGGATGAGCTTGAGTACTAAGAAGCCTGTGCATTGTTGGCATGAGGTGCTCCCACCTCATTCTACCCCTGCCAAACCATTTAACACAGCAATTTTGGAGCTGCAGGTTTTTCCCCAAATCACTGTTCTGAGCATACTCAGAAGCTCACCTTACAATACTGCTGCCAACAATCCACAAAGTCCTTTTGCTGTTTTCTGCCATTTTGAGTTTTTAAACTAAGAAGTGGACAGAAAGCTACCAAGAAAGTCAGTGTGTCCCATGCAGTACCTAGGCATAACTGAAAGTTAAACTGAGATTTCACTCTCTGCTTCAACACTGTCTCACTGAGCTGATGCATACAAAGCAAACAAAGTCCATGATTGGCCACATTTTTCTCAGATAGCTAATACACTGTGTGCACTGACTATCTGAGCACTTGTGCTTCAGCAGAAAATGTAGAAAGATTTTAAGGTGGCAAAATGCATCCTTTTCATAGGCAGATTCAAACAATTACAAGTACAGACTTATCATTGATTGGTTCTCCCTTCTCTTATCCCACACGTGTACCTTACTTGCTCCCTCCATTTTGCAGTTGTATTGGTGCTAGTAAGTACCAATTGACAGTCTGACTTTAAACAGTTATTACTTAATAATGCAGTAGGCATCCTTCTATTTATGGAGACAGACAAACACAGCAGTAAAAAATGCTTTGATAAATGCTATTTATATGTTGCTAACAGTTTTTATAGTACTAGAAAAATGTGAAATGAAATGTTTTCTATTTACAGAAAGCAAGGAACAGTCTCTCAGTTGTAATCAAGATGGCTGCTATGTCCTTCTTTTTCACTGTTCAGTGTCTCTGATTGGTTGTTTTACATGGCCTGATAAATCTTACTCTGAATTGGTTTAAGTGCCTGCCAGTCAAAGTCAAATCAATGTATTATTGGCTAATACATTGTGTTCCTTCCCCAGATTTAGTTTTTGCGATACTTTTGAACGCACAACACTATTTTTGCAAAAGTGTCGCACACATGACACTGTTTTTTTTGAAAGTGTCGAAATGCATGAAACTATTCATCAGTTACTGTTGAGGCATGACACTATTTTTTGCGATACTTTTGCACGCATGACAGTGCACAGGTATGACACTTTCACACGAACGACACTATGTTTTGTGACACTTTTGAATGAATGCCATTATTTTGCCACTTTTCCCACAAAACAAATGATTCTTTCAGTAAGAGCAGCTCTGTTCACTTCATTCTGTGGCAATAGACTATATAACACATTTTCACATGCCTATTGTTAAATTATTAGTCGATCAATCAACTAGTACATATCACTACCATTGTTTATTGATTTTCATTGCGCACTGTTATCACACTGAAGAACTGTCTACTCCTTTGTAAGCACTCATGTCAATTATTTATGTTTCAGTCAAAAATACACAGTCTCAATATTGAATGTTAGAAGATAACAAAACAAACATATATTAATATTGTTTTTTTTCTCTGTCTATTATACAGGTGTCTGATACCTCTGTAAGATTGCTGATTACTACTGTGAAGTCCCAGATAGAAAACATGCCCAGCAAACACAGACGACAATCTAAGCAAAGACAAGACAGGTATCATACTTGATCACTGTTGGTAAAGACAAATGTAAAAGAGACTGATGTGAGTTTAAGAAATAAAACAATTGAGAAAACCACTGAAGTAGTGGACCCTAAATTGTCTCACTCTGCTGTAACAGTGCACACTTGCTCAGCAGCAAGAAAAAAATGTTTACCAAAGGAACAGTTGTGTAGAACACAGAGACGAAACACAACTATTTCCAAAGGTAAGTATAACTGCATGCACTAAACAACAGCAGAATGTAGTGCCTGCTGATCTGAGACTCAGAAAGCAGAAGTATTTTTGATCACTAGCATCTAAAGCAAAGATTGAGAGGCTTATTGCTGCTGTGATGAGACATGAGCGCAAAAAGAAAAAAGTCGGATGAGTCTGATGAAATTGCATCTCAAAGTACGCACATTAGTGAGTAGGGCAGTATTTGCTCTGCAACGTTAATGGCATAAGATGTCTCATGTGCTGGAACTATTCAGAAAAGTTGTATACAACATCAAGAAATGGTTACAGGAATATCATAAATTGACTGTTCACAATTTCTGTAACATATTCACAGGTCAATGTTTCCACACACAGCACTCAGAAGCATTTTTCTGGGAAGAGTCTTATCATCCACAGAAAAAAGACAGCAATTTCACTATTGACCTGTCTGGTAAACTGGTTAATGTACTAAGTGTCTCTTCTGACGATACAACTATGGGGTCAGATGATGAAAGTGAAGCACCTAGTCAGCATCGCAAGCATCACTGTCTTTCATGGCCATGTGATGCAACTTGCAACCGTGGACAGTCATCGTTTGACAAAGTTGCACACTTTATTAACCTCTTTGTCATAACAGACCGTAAAGACAGACATAAACTGTTTTCCAATATTGACCTATGTGAAATCCGTCCACATACTAGACTTATGGGTCACTCACTTGCGTGTCTGGATAGTGGTGTTTGTGACAGCATGTTTCACCACATGCAGATGCTTGGAGTGCATCAAACAGAGATGCAGAACTTTGTATACAGGATATATGAAGTTCGTCAAGTTGTCAAGCAGTACACAACTTTGAAAAACTTATTAGAGTCTGGTGACATGCATAGTGTCATCACATGTCTCAAACAACTACAATACATTGCTTCTGTGGCAGACACAACAAGCAATCAGTCTCTTACTTCTGATGCTGCCAGTGTATCTGTTTTAGAAGGTGACATCCTGAGACAGTATGGCAAAGAAATTGTGAGATTCGAATTGGCAAAGGCAGACAAGTTTGACTCTGTATGTGTCTCATGTGAACGTCTGTGTTACAACCAAAAAACGGTCACTGTGAACCTTGAAACCTTGTCACCATACAACGACATGTGGTTTCGACTGTCAGCATTCTTGCTGTTGAAATCAGACTTCCAGTCGCAGCCCATCATTGTGCTCTGCAAGCACTGTTTCTCCAAACTGAAGTGTAACATTTTGCCCCCAAGGTCATTATTGAATAACATGGAGGCACAAGCTACACCAACTGAGATCGCCACATTGAATATGTTTGAACTTATTCTAATCCAGACTATGAAGCATTTTCAAACCATTCTACCTCTGAACACAAAGACACAAAACATCCCACAGAAAGAGTTCATTAGATCTCTCAAGGGGTCTGTCATGAACCTGCCACTCCCTCTGCAGGAAAATGTGGATGCAATCTCTACAGAAAATAGTTTGCTGATTCTTGTTAATGGTGTTCCAACCAAGGCCAAGGTCATCTGGCAAGATGTTGTCAATGTACACAAGGTGAAGCATGCTCTTACTTATTTGAAGACCAACAACCCCTTCTACGCAGACCTTGCCATTGATGCAATGACTAATGTCAGTAGAATGCAGTGAGTTGGGAAGCACAAAACCAATGATTGAGAAGGTCAATGTCCAGACAAACAACAATGTGTATGAACAGTACACCATACACCCACTACATGGAAGAGATCCAGTTGGGGACAATATTGACCTCTAGCAAATGAAACAGGTGGAAGGCGAGCCTGTCAGCATATGGGAGGCAACACTTTAAGCATGTTGTTTTCCAGACTTATTTCCAAAAGGGCCAGGCAGATGCCTAGAAGAAAGAGAAGTACGTATACAAGGTGCTGAGTATCAAACTAGCCGTGTACTCAGCAAGGTCGGAAAATTTAGGCATAACATACAGCACCTATTTCACCTCCTCTGGGAGAGTGAGCTTAGCATACTGTCTGCATCTATTGCACACACTATTCATCTTACTGCTCCATCAGATGGAATCACAGCTGCACAATTCCTGCAAAAATTGAAGCAGAAAGATGAAAATGTGCAAGTCAATTTGTCATCCATTCTCTCAAGCCTACGTGGCACAAAAGAATATTGGTATTGCAGACACTCTGAGGAGATGACAATGCTGTGAGAGTACGGTGCAGTCACATAGTTTGTTACACTCTGTTGCACTGAATATGCCTGGGATGAAGTCATTGAACTGTTAAAGTGGGCAAATTCTGATGTAGATGACATTTCATCAATGACTGTCAGAGAGATGTGCTCACTTGACCCTGTGTCTGTCACAAGGCATTTCCACAAACGCTCCCATGACATACTGACTTTCATTTTGTCAAAGGACAATCCACCTCTTGGTACTGTAGAACAATACTTTTGGAGAATGGAATATCAAGCACGGGGTGCCCCTCATATTTACATGTTATTGTGGATCAAGGATGCACCACGCATTGGTGAACATGAAGCGGCACAAGTGCTGGCATTCATCAAGAAATACATAACTTGCCGTATCCCGGACAAGTATGACAGTCCAACACTGTGGAAGATGGTTCAAAAGTTCCAGTGACATATTTGTGTGAAATACTGCCATCGGGTAGTAAAGAACAAATCTGATTGGTACACAAGATGTCATTTCGGATTCCCTAGATGGGTTTGTCAGGATGGTGGCATGAATGAACTGTTTTCAGCAATGCACCACCACTTGAAGACAAAATTAACCAAGAGGGTATACGAGTTACCCAGAGATGAGAAGAGGTGTACATCAATGACTACAATCCAACTCTTCTCCTAATGTGGCAAGCAAACATAGATGTTCAGTTTGTGGCTGACAATTCACTGGTTCGGGTGTGGTAAGTTACTTTGTACATAACTAAGCATGAGCAGACTAACTTGCAAGATCTTTGGGAAGATATTGCCAGTTCAAGCAAGAGTCTGACATCTCAGCTGTGGTCATTGAGATTGAAAACCCTCTCACACAGAGAATGTGGTGCTTATGAGGCCAGTGACCACCTGATGGGCACATATTTGTATGGCAAATCTGATGCTGTATGCTTTCTTAGTGTGAATTACAAAGAGAAATGCAAACGTGTACTTATTCCTCATGCTGAGATAGAGGAACTCTTTGTCACTAGACCTTCTTCGAAGAAAATCTTGAAGAATAGTCTCATTGACACATACTACCCCTGTAGGCATGAGGACATGGATGCTATGTACCTATTTGAGGTGGCAAAGTGGTTTGACTACAAAACAAATATGTCACCTGATTGTACACACAACATTTACAAGGTGAAAGGAGTCGATGGCTGTCTTGTTAAGAGACACAAACCTTGGCTCATAGACCACTGTAAATTACATCTAGGCATGACAGAGAGCAGAGAACATTACTACTATGATCTCTTATTCTTATTTAAACCCTGGAGGAATGAATCTGAATTAAAAGCTGGCTGTGATACATTCAAGGAAGAATTCAATCACAGTTACGAGACATTTAAAAGTGAATACTCAGAGACATACGTACAGAGATTGGAGACTGAGAAAGAACAGCTTGAAAAGGCTGAGAAACAAGTTCAGGAGTATACCCCTGTCAGCTCACAAGACAACCTTGATCCAGAAGGAGAAGGTGTTCTAGATGAACCACTGCCTTTAAATGCCCCAGAAGTCTTAATGGCAGAAGTCGAGAGTGCCATGGAACATGGAACACACTGTGGTGTCAATCCAGTAGACCTGAGAGAAAGTCTAAACCAGCAGCAGCATGTGGTTCACTCTCAGGTCACTGATGCCATTCAACATCAGCTGCTACATGAAGCCAGAAAATGTCACTGTCTAGACAATAAGCCACTACTGATGTTTGTTAGCGGCTCAGCTGGAACAGGAAAGAGTTTCCTGATTGAAGCCATCACTGCTGAGATACAGACCTTGACAGGATCATCAATGTCTGTTGCTGTTGGTGCACCCACAGAACTAGCCGCATACAACATTGGTGGATTTATTTTACACCGTCTCTTTACGTTGCCAGTAGAGCATGGCAAGACAGGAGAGTATTGTAAACTGTCATTTGAAGTTGCATCTCAGCTTCGCTCCATGTTCACAAAGATGAAGTTGCTCATCATTGATGAAATTAGCATGGTATCCAATGTAATGCTTGTCTGTATACACCTATGTCTACAGGAGATCTTGGGTACTGACTAAGGAGTGCCATTCGGTGGCAAAAGTGTTCTTGTACTGGGAGATCTTATGCAGTTTGTGCCAGTCAATGCAGAACATGTGTTTGCAACTCTGTCAAGCAGGCTAAGAGCACACTAGGCTGCATTGGAGGTGTGAATCTTTGGGAGTTATTCACCTATGTCGAGCTCTGTGAGAACATGCACCAAAGTGGAGATCTGGCTTACAAATCACTTTTAGATGAAGCTCGCACAGGTTCTCTACCACCAGCACATGTTTCTATGTTAAATGAATGGAGAATCAGAATAGATAGTACATCCATAGAAACATCATGTGGTGTTTTCAGTGATGTATATTCCAGAGGCACACAGATAGTGTGTCTCATGCCATGACTGAAGAAATGTGCTGAGTTCAACAGTATCATGTTGCAGAGAGAGAATCAAGAAATCCTCACACTGCATGCTGTTGACACAGTTGATGGCGTCATTCTCGGTCGTAAACTGGTAGCTAAGATGACTGAGCAACTTGCTGAACTAAAGTCAGATGTTTCACGCACAGCTGGTCTGGAAGCTGTTCTAACACTGTGTAAGAATGCACGGTCATGCTGTGATGCAGTCTCGATGTTGAGCATGGCGTGGTTAATGGCGCAATGGGAAATATCATCGACTTTCTTTACAATGTCCAGAAGACATATATCAACACACTTGTAGTCCACTTCGACAACATGGAACAGCCTGCACAGATAGACCGTACCTGTATAAAATTCCAGGTATTCAAGGATATCTATGTAAACAGGAAACAGTTCCCAGTATGTGTTACATATGCTGTCTCAATTCATAAATCCCAAGGTTTAAGTTTGGATTCAGCAATGGTGGACGTAGGCACAGACATTTTCAAAGATGGCATGAGCTACGTTGTACTTTTGAGTGTCCGTAGTCTATCTGGGCTGCATATCATAACTCTTGTGCCTAAAAAGATACGCGCTGACAAGAGATGTATTGTTGAGTACAACAGGTTATGTATCCTGTACCAGCCACATATGCCTTTGATACCAGTGTCTACATCTGTGGTTGTCTCACATCGCACAGTCATATCTACATCTCTCAACAAACAGAAACGAGCTTCCACAAGTGATTCAACTGTTAAGAGTTCTACAAAGGTCAGACTCTCAAGTACAAGTGCACAACCAGCTGTTAGTCAGAGATCAGTGGGTGTGGATGCTGTACCAGTCTTTGACAACAGCAGTAGAGTTAACTGCTACACTAATTCTGCCATGCAAGTTTTTCTACACATGCCACACTTTGTGCAGGCCATATCTGCTTCACAAGACACTCTGCTGTCAAATGCATTGAAGCACGTTGTCAACTTCATTTCTCAGAACTCGAACAATGTACAGTCTCTGACACCGCTACGTCATGTGCTGGGAACATATAATGGCTGCAGTTCATTTGCTGCAGACATGCAACAAGATACCACTGAGTTCATGATGGCAGTGATAAACAGCTTGGATGAAGAAGGTATTCCAATGTGTCACTATTACTCTGTGTCATATGTTACCAAATATACATGTGTATCATGTGGTCATTCAGACCGTGAAGCCACAGAAGACATGCTGTGGATCACACTCTCTGTACCACAGGCTAAAAGAATTACATTTTGGCAACTATTCACAAATGCAGAAAGTGGTCACTCCTGTGAAAGGTGTGGAGGCACATGTACTCAGTCCATACGTCTCAGGACTTCATCTCAATATCTGTTGCTTGTATTGCACAGATTTGACTCAATTGGGCTCAGAGTTGACACACCTATCACAGATTACACAGCTGGCAGAATAGTTTTTAACCAATCGGTATTTGACACACACAATGTGGTCTACCACCATGTTCAATCTATGCACTCAGGACATTACAACTGTATATTAAGGTATGCAACTGGGTGGGTACAGTGCGACGACTCAACAATCTCTTTCAAGCAGAGACTACCACGACACTTGAAAAATGCCTATCTGCTGATATTGAAGAATTACAATGACCTTCATATCTCAGAGGAATAGTCACACAACATGTGACATTGTTGGCTGTCTACCTTGTGACACAGTGACTCATAGACTACTATTATGGTTTTCAACCTAATACTTTTCATTTAAATCACCCACGTAAAATATGATATGGTGACGGAGCATATTTATTGCAACACAACATGTAAGATTTAAATGTGTGGATCAGTGACAGCGTGGAAATTGTTGTAGTGGTTTCACTCGGCGCCAACTGTTTTCACAGTCACTAGAGAAACCATGCTTACATGTCTAAGAAAGAGTGTGACATTGCAGAATACACTCCTTCATGGTGCACCATTTCTGCACATATCTCTTCTTGTAACTATGCAGTATGCATGCTTGACAAGAAGTACTTGTCAGCACAAAGGCACATAAATCTCCCTATTTTAATTGTATTAGTTTTAAACACATGTGTCATTGACCATGTTGAACACTGTGTTACATATATAGTATCATCAGTCTATGCATGTGTCTCAGTTGTTAACATACAGACTCCATTAACACTTTTCTGTCATGCAACAGTGTAGCACTAGACCTGTCACTGTTAAAACTGTCAAATTGTATGTATGTAAATAAAACTATTAATACAGAATTTACAATTTGTAATACTATTATATCCAAGTAAGATAAAAACTACTGTATTGACAAATGAAAAAAATAGCTATCTCCAAGTATTGTCAAGTACTATTCTTGTAAGTGTTTTACTATTGCACTAACAGAGTTATGTATATAAAATAGCTACAAAGTAACTCATACATGAGATATGCATTTGTGTTTTATATGATCACTCTTGATCAATAGCTAAACATTAGGACTACAGCTTTGTTGACTAATAGTCAACAAAGGTTTTTCTGATTTAGTCATAATAATAAAAAACAGGAAAGGATATAACCTAACCATACTTGTAACATGAATTATGCCATGTTTCTCACATAAGTTGTTTTTATTGGTGTAAACCGACATACTAAGAAATACTATCAGTTTAAGAAATAAGCATTGTGCCCGTTATGCTATAATAATTACTGGTCAGCAATTTTTTCTATGGGCCGAACCAGTTGCTATTTGCCGTAATAACCGGCTGGTTATTACGACATTCACGCGCCCAGTCACTCAGTCGATGACGCTCGCTCATTGGATTATGTTTGACGTGGGGGTGGGTTCAACGCTCTTACAAACATGGCGGCTCCGTCTCTCGCGTCCCGTGGAGCCTCCGAAACAACAAGACGCGTCCATCCTTTTTTTTTTTTATTTGTTTCATGTATCTGGTTGATCCAGCCTTTTCCCCAGCAAAATATCTGGTTGATCCTGCCGTTTGTCCGTTTCGGGGCAAAATGACTAGAGCTAAAACGGAGCGTGCCAGGGAAGCGTGGTAGGCACGATCAGGTCAGAGACTAGCTGTAAGCAATAAACAAAACTGAAACAAAAGAACTATGTTAAGGAAGGGAGTTAGAGGGCAGAAGACAGATGAAGTCAGAGATTGTGTGTGTCTGTGTTTGTGTGAGAGAGAGAGAGAGAGAGAGAGAGAGAGGTGTGTGTGTGTGTGTGAGTGAACACTGAATTCAAACAGGAGAAAAATTGCTGACCTTTTATTATAAAATAAAGATGGGGAAGTAGTGATATTGACTTAATGCGTCACCGCGTGATGCTTTTGAAAACCGGCTTCACCGGGTTTATGTAGCATCCCACACCTTGGGTGAGCATTAAATTCTCATAACACACACTTCCCCATCCATTATTCTCTATTTATTCCATGTACTTGTCAGACAAGTAAATATTATGTATATTCATAATGTCTGAAATTGTAAATCAGACACTTTTGCTGATACCAACTGAATTAATACCTGTTCCTGACAATGTTTTTGATCACCTCTATTGAGGGGTCGGGTGGAAATTTTCCAAATGCATTTACTCATTGATACATTTTTGCATATTTAACTGTGCATACCACTTATCTAATCTCGCTGAGGACATTAAATCTTTCTGTAGCTATTGCTATTACAGCTAGCATTTGGTTTTTTGCCCACCCCAGGAACATACACATTTATCAGTCACACAGCTACAACAAAATTATCACTTTTCTATGTGTGTTATCAATGTGAACAGGGCACTACCATACTTGTATTTAAGCAAGTAGTCACCCCATAACACATCACATATGAAGTACCTGTCATACAGCGTTACATTAGTTACAAGCAATGGTAACACACATCTCAATTGTATTGTGAGACTGATAGTGTAAAATAATAATACTCTTAATTTGGCCTTTTTTCAGTGTTTAAAATTGGCAATAAATTTTCTTTTAAAATTAACACCTGTCTCGAGTCTTTACTTAACCAACAAGTTAGAAAGTTAATATATTGCTGTTGTTGAATGTCTGCATGCAAATATACTTAAGCAGTAAAGCACAATAGGGAATGGGTTATTAAGGATATATCCATACTTTGTCTTGTATATCAAAAAGCGCACCCAAGTGGCTTAATCAAGACACGATGGAGTATTTGTAGTACACATAATAGAACAAAAAACAACTTTGGCCCCTGTATTCTTATCACATTATTTGAAGTATGAATACAGTGCACTCCCATGACATAATCTCTTGTGACATAGTAGCAATGGCAACAGTGACAGAAACGCAAACCACAATGCAAAACTGACACAGTAACAATGCTAACAGTAAAGAAAATGCAAGCATAAATGAAAAAGCAAATGTGACAATAAATACTAACTGTAATACAGTGGCGGTAGCGCAGGGCCCTTCTGACATCCTAACTGGAATACACTGCCATGAGGGCCCCACGCTCCCACCACATAACGGCTTATTACATTCTAACTGGAATATAGTGCTGGGAGCACAGCGTCCAAGTGCAATACAGTGACGGGAGCATGGGCCCTCCAGCCACAGTGTGTGACATCCTAAGTACAATACAGTGGTGGAGTGCGGGCCCCGCACTCCCACCACATGATGACTTGAGACATTTTAAGTGCAATACAGTGGCAGGAGCACAGGGCCCTGACATATGAAAGCTTGTGACATCCTAAATGTAATACAGTGTCAAGAGCACGGGGCCCAACTGTAATATAGGACCCCATGTTCCTGCAGCACAAAGTCATATGACATTCTAACTGAAAAACAGTAGCAGGAGTGCGGGGCCTCCTGCCACATCATGGCTTGTGACATTCTAAGTAGAATACATTGGCAGTAGCATGGGGTCCTTTGGGCCCTATGCTCCCACCACATGATGACTTGAGACATTCAGGCCCCACACTCCCACCACGTCATGACTTGAGACATTTTAAGTGCAATACATTGGTGGGAGCACAGGCTTGAGTGATAACTTGTGACATCCTAACTGTAATACAGTGGCAAGAGCACAGGGTACAACTCCAGTACAGTGGCAGGACCGCGGGGCCCTTTGGGCCCACATTCCTGCCACACAATGATGTGTGACATTCTCTGTGATGGCTTGTGACATTCTAAGTAGAATACAGTGGCAGAAGCATGGGGCCCTTTCCACCACGTGATGACTTGACACATTCTAAGTACAATACAGTAGCAAAAGCATGGGGCCCTTTGGACCCCACACTCCTGCCATGTAATGACTTGCGACATTCTAAGTAGAAAGTGGCAGGAGCATGGGGCCCAAAGGGCCCTTTGTTCCTGTCATGCGATAGCTTGTGACAGTCTAACTGTAATACAGTGGCAGGAGCATGGGGCCGAAGTGCAATACAGTGGCAGGAGCACTGGGCCGGACTGCCACGCAATGACGTGTGACATTCTAAGTATACTACAGTGGCGGGAATGTGGGTCCCTTCAGGCCCCACATTCCCACCACATGAAGACTTGAGACATTTTAACTGCAATACACTGGTGGGAGCGCAGAGCCCTTTGGGCCCCATGCTCCTGCCACATGATAGCTTGTGACAGTCTAACTATAATACAGTGGCACTAGCATGGGGCCATAGTGCAATACAGTGGTGGGAGTGCGGGGCCCTTTGGGCCCCTCGGTCCCACTGCACAATGACTTGTGACATTCTAACTGCAATACAGTGGCAGGACTGCAGGGTCCTCCGGGTCCCACACTCCTGCCAGGCCCCACTCTCCCAACACATGATGACTTGAGACATTTTAAGTGCAATACAGTGGCAGGAGCGTAGGTCCTTTGGGCTCCATACTCCTGCCACATGATAGCTTGACACATTCTAACAGTAATACAGTGGCACAAGCATGGGGCCCAAGTGCAATACAGTGGTGGGAGTGCGGGGCCCTTAAGGCTCCATGATCCTGCCATGCAATGACATGTGACATTCTAAGTAGAATACAGTGACAAGAGTGCAGGGCCCTTTGGACCCTGTGCTCCCACCACGTGATGACTTGAGACATTCTAAGTGCAATACAGTGGTGGGAACGTGGGGCCCATTGGACACTGCGCTCCCACTACGTGATGGCTTGTAACATTGTTACAATCATAACAACGGTAGTGACAACACAACAGATGAGATAAGCAGAAGTAAAAACAGTTACTGTTACAGTGGCAGTACCACACAATCTGTCTATCCCAAACAGGTGCATAGAGAGACACAGCGTGCACAAATACTGTATGCATTATAATGGGCATAGAAGCATAGAACGAACATTATAAGTACTAAATTGCTAATATCTCAGGAACCGCATGACGTAGAAAAAATTTTAGATTTTAATAAAATCATGATTTTCCTGGCTAGGTTTTTGCTATTACATAGCCCTGGGCTATGCAACTCGCAGCAAGAAATCTGTATCTCACATCATTTTTGAGATACGAGCCCCGAAAGGCGCAGCAGACGCCACCATGTTAGTCTATGGGAAAAAACATCAACTTCGACGTGCCGTAACTTTGCAACCATTCAATATTTTTTCACCAAACCACCAAAAGACACATCTGTGAAATCTTGGCTTTACTGCATGCTCCCTGGTCCTGGTACTCTTTATCATTAGAAAGAGACACCCTTCCTGCACCCTGTGCACCCCTGTGAAGTACTTGTAGATCTCTAGCGTGTCATCTCTTGCTCTCCTCACTTCCAGGGTGTTCATGTTGAGATCCCTCAGTCTTTCCTCGTAGGTCTTCTGGTGCAACCCCTGCACCATTTCATTTGCCCTTCTCTAGACTGCCCCCACCCTGCCTATGTTATTTCTGTGATGCAGCCTCTAAAACTGGACACAGTACTCCATGTGGGGTCTCACCAGTGAGCAAATACAGTGACAGCACCACTTCCCTCCTGCTGGAGAGACCACCCCCATGCATCCCAGCAACCCACTAGATCTACCCACTGCTTTGTCACATTGCCCTGCCACTTTGAGGTCATCAAGGTCCCTTTCCTGTTTAGTAACTGCCAGTATTTCCCCCCATTCTGTATTCAGGTCCTGGGGTTCCTATGTCTTAGGTGCATGATTTTGCACTTTTGGAACTGAACCCCAACTGTCTACCTTATTACAGATTTTGGTATCATCTGCACTTGACCACTCCTCAGATTTCACAAGATCCCTGCATATTCTCTTCACCTCCTTCTGAGTTTCCACCCTATTGTAGATTTTTTCATCATCTGTACAAAAGCATACTTTTCCTTCCCGTTCCACAGCAATTTCATTTATGAAGATGTTAGAAACATCAAAACACTGAATTTGTCAACAGAAAAAAAAAACACTTGGCCCACCCAGTCTGCCCAGATGGTCCCTGCATAGTCTGCCTCCACAGACCATAAATGGTCTCCTGTGAAGCTCCTTCTTGCTTATTCACTAATATTCTCTTATGCCTAACCCATGCATGCTTCAAGTCACCTACTGTTTTTGCCTATTCCAGGTGTCTACCACTCTTTCAGTGAAGTAGTACTTCCTCACATCTCTCATTAACTCTCCCTCTCCAGCTTAATTGCATGCCTTGTGGTCTTGGTTACAGATGCAGCGAAGTTTTTCTTTGTGGGAGACTTTGTGGTGAAGTCGCCAAATTCACATCAATTTTCGGAAATTATCTGGAATTCACCATTGTGACTTCACCTTGCTTTTTTGGGGTTTTAAATGTAAATTGCACTTAAAACCCCCCAAAGCAAGGAGAAGTCATATCCCCCCCACCACAGCCAGCAGCCTGACTTCAATCCCTGGTGTTTAGTGGTCCCTCTATCCCCCACCCTGTCAGGTAGTGCCCCCACCCTGCTCCCCTCATCCTGAGTCTGAGCCACCTTAAAAAAAAGTGTTTAATTTAATCCATGGTGTCTACTGGACACCCATCCCTGCACCCTGTCAAGTAGTATCCCCACCCTGCTCCCCCGCAATCCCGAGTCCAATCCATCTTTAAAAAAAAAGTTTAATCCTTGGTGTCTATTGGACCCCCCCCACCCTGTCAGGTAGTATCCCTACCCTGCTTCCCCAAACCCCCAAGTCCGATCCATCTTAAAAAAAAATGTTTACTCTATTCCCTGGTGTCTAGTGGACCCCCCAACTTGTCAGTTAGTGCCCCCCACTTTAGAGGGAATGATGCTAACCACTATCCTCTGTCTCCTATCCATTAATCAGTTTCTAATCCAATTCACCACTCCATCCCTAGGCTGCTCAATTTCTTAACCAATCTCCTTTGCAGCACAGTGTCAAAGTCCTTACTAAAGTCCAGATAGACCATGCTCACTGCCCTCCCTTGACCTAGCCCATCTGTTATCCCTGCACGCATCATTGGCTGCTGACCCTACTTGGTCATTGGCTATCGCCTCTCTTCCCTCCATCTAATCACCTCTCTTCTCCCCATCTATCTTATCCTCACTATCCCCCCTTGTTTGCCTCTCCTCACTTACGTACCTGAAGAAAGTCTTTATCCCCACGTGCAACCCCTTTGGCTCTCCTTTCCTCTGTCTGCACTTTTGCCCTCCTCATGACCTAACCTGCTTCCTTCTGTTTTATCTGGTACACTTTCCTGTCTTCCACCCTCTGAGTTTCCTTACACCTCCTGAATGCCACCCTTTTTTCCTTCACCACTGAAGCCACTTCCCTAGAGTACCATGACAGTCTCTTTTTCCTTTTGCTTTTACTCACTTCTTTGATGCAGAGGCTAGTTGCCTTAATTATACCCTCCCTTATTTTTCCCACTGTTCCTCTACCCCTCCCTGGCAACCCACCCTACTAGGCAGTTTCTGCGGCAGTCTTCCATTTCTTTAAACTTCACCCTCCTAATGTTCAGGATTCTTGTCCTTGTGTGATTTGCCTCTGCTTCCATCTTAATGTTAAACCACACTGTATGGTGATCACTGGTATCCAGGGGGTTGCCCACCATCATGTCTGCAATGCTGTTCCTGTAAGCACCATGTCCAACATTGCCCTGTCCCTAGTGAGTTTGTTGATTAGCTGCCTAAGAAAAGCCCCTTGTAGAGAGTCAAGAATGGACGTGCCCCTTGCCAAAGCTGCAGTTAGAAAACTCCAGTCCACATCTGGTAAATTGAATTCCCCAACTAGCAGTACCCACATTATTTATCATCTTGATAATGTCTTCCCCAGGTGACTTATCCAAGTCCTCGCCCTGTACTTGAGGTCTGTATAGAACCCCTGTACAAACAGCAGACCCAGCTCCTATCTTCAGCATGACCCACATTACCTTCCTTTTCCCCTGGGTGCCCCTGTTTTTTTGTAGCCTTGATTCCCTCCCTCACATATAGTACAACGTCTTCTCCTCTTCTCCTTTCCCTGTCTCTCCTGAACAGAAAGTAGCCTGGTATGGCCATATCCCAGTCATGATTGTCAGTGCACCATTACTCTGCTATGGCCATCAAATCCAGTCTAGCTTTCCCAATGTAAGTCCCCCCTAATGTGGGACTTACCTGAGGGCTACAGCCCCAATGCTGCCCTGCTGGTGTCCTCCCAAATGGCTCCAGGTGGGATTCGGGTCAGCACACCCATGTAATCTTCACAGTTATGGTTGCCAGTGATCTCCCACTTCTCAGACCCATCTACAGATGGAAGACATAGAAACATAGAATTTGACGGCAGATAAGGACCGCTTGGCCCATCCAGTCTGCCCATTTCCCTACCTACTGGATAAGCTGCAGATGCTAGTTAACCAGCAGCTTACTTCTTCCTACCCCAACCCCCTAGAATGGCCTTATGACTGTCCCATGCATGCTTGAATTCCACCCCTGATTTTGACTCACAACCTCCTCCAGAAGGCTGTTCCATGCATCCACAACCCTCTCTGTGAAAAATACTTTTAAATTACCTCTGAACCACCCCCCTCTATCTTCAAATTGTGCCCCCTTGTTCTCGCACACCTCTTTTTTTGAAAGATGCTACCCTCTTGGACTTTGTTGATTCCCTTGAGGTACTTGAACGTTTCTATCGTGTTCCCCCTCTCCCTCCTTTCCTCGAGGCTATACATATTAAGTTCCTTTTGTCTCTCTTCATATGTCTTCCGGTGCAGACCCTGCACCATTTTAGTTGCCCTCCTCTGGACAGCTTCCATCCTGTCTATGTCTTTGTGGAGATTGGGTCTCCAGAACTGCACACAGTACTCCAGATGGGGTCTCACCAGCTGTCTGTACAGAGGAATAATAACTTTCTGTTTTCTACTGGTGATGCCTCTCCCTATGCATCCCAGTATCCCCCCAGCCCTCCTTGCTGCCCTCTCACATTGCTTGCCCACCTTTAGGTCATCTGATATGACTACCCCAGGTCCCTTTCCATTTTTGTTGTTGTTAGTATCTCACCCCCCGTTGTGTACTCTTTCCCTGGGTTTTTGTTTCCCAGCTGCATTACCTTGCACTTCTTAGCATTGAATCTAAGCTGCCATACATTTGACCATTCCTCTAACCTTGCCAAGTCCTTCTCATCCTTTCCACCCCACCCTGTGCATCAACTCTGTTGCAGATCTTTATGTCATCTGCAAAGAGACATACTTTTCTTCCAGTCCCTCTGCAATGTCGCTTATAAAGACATTGAAGAGGACCGTCCTAATACTGAACCCCTGCAGTACCCCACTAGTAACCCTCCTTTCTTCTGAGTGGACTCCATTTACTATTACTCTGGGTCCTATTCTCCAGCCAATCTTTACCCAGGCTGTCATCTTGTGACCCACTCCCAGGCTGGCTAACTTGTATATTAATCTTTTGTGTGGGACTATGTCAAATGCCTTGCTAAAGTCTAGGTAGGCCATGTCCACAGCCCCTCCTGATCTACTACTTTGGTCACCCAGTCAAATAAATCTATCAGATTCATCTGGCATGATCTTCCGCTGTGAATCCATGCTGCCTGGGTCCTGTGCCCCTCTGGCCTCTAGATACTCGACAGTTCTTTCCTTCAGAAGTGATTCCATCATTTTCCTATCATTGAGGTTAAACTAACAGGTCTGTAGTTTCCTGCTTCTGCCTTGCTCCTACTTTTGTGAAGGGAATCACATCTGCTCTCCTCCAGTCCTCGGGTACCACCCCATCCTCCCATGATTTGTTAAAAAGGGTAGTCAGTGGTGTCACTAGTTCTACCCTAGTTCTTTAGAATTCTGGGATGAATTCCATCAGGCCCCATTGCTTCATCCACTTCAGTTTTAAGAGTTCTTTCAGAACCTTTCTTCTGTAAATGGGCTGGTATCAACTTCTGTATCCAGAGTGTTTCTACTGTTTGTTTTATGTACCTCCCTCTTCATTTGTAAATACTGAGCAAAATATTTGTTTAGTATCTTGCCTTTTCACAGTCTCCTCTGCCCACCCTCCCTCCCTTTATTAAGCCTCACTATCCCTCCCTTGGTCTTCCTCGCTCCCTGATGTACCTATAAAAGGTTTTATCCCCTTCTTAACTGAGTTGGCTATCTTTTCCTCAGTTTGGGCCTTTGCTGTTCTGACTGCCTTCCCAGCCTCCTTTTTGCTTTAACACATACAGTTCTCTGTCCTGCTCCTTCTGCGATTCCTTGTCTTCCTGAATGCTTTCTTTTCTCTTGAACCTTCACTGCCACTTCCTTTGAGAACCAGAGTGGTTTTACATCATTTGTTTTATTTGCTTCACACAAAGGCTCGTTACCTCTGTGATGGCAGTTTTATTATTCCCCATTGTTCTTCCACCCTCCTTCCTGCCATTTTCTAGTGCATTCCTTAGCACTCACCTATTTTAGCAAAGTCAGCCTCCTAAAGTCCAGTACTTTTGCCTTTGTATGGCTTGACTCTATTGCTGTGTTTATAGTGAACCATACTGTTCGATGGTTGCTAGTTCCCAGATGGCTACCCACTTCTACATCTGTGATCCTCTCTCCATCTCCATTTGAGAGAATCAGGTCTAAGATTGCTCCCTCTTGAGTGGGCTCCAATACTAGTTGTCTAAGGCATACCCTCTGTAGGGCATCTAGAATAACTCCATTCTTCAAAGTGGCTGCTGCAACTGCACTCCAGTTAACATCTGGCATATTCAGATCACCCATCAGCAATATCTCCCCTTTTTCTGCCATTCTAAGTATACTTTCTATCATTTCCTTGTCCATTTCCTCCCCCTGAGAAGAGGGTCTGTATACAACCCCTGTGCAGATTGTGGTGCCATTGCCTGTCTCCAAATTTACCCACAGTGCTTCTTCTCCTCCCTGTTTACCCTTTTGTTCTGCTGCTTTTATTCCTTCCCTTATGTAAAGAGCTACTCCTCCTCCTCTTTTACCCTCCCTGTCCCTCCTGTAGACTGAGGTCTTAAGATGTTTTGTGCCTCCAGGTGCCTGGGGGCAAATTCATTTGGCCCTGTGGGGTAGCAGAGCAAGTGGACTGAATGTAAATAAAAAAACATGGCAGCAATGTGCTGTATGTGCATGTGTGACTGGCAGGCACAAAATCTTAAAGGAACTGCAACTCCAAAAGGGTATTTGGCCATGTGGCCGCTATTTACAATTATCCTCAGCTCCAGGGGATACCAGGTCAATACCACACAAGAAAGACAGTGCGGTATTAACCATGCTGTGTAGAGAGCACATGGATTTACAGTGACAGGGGTACAACAGTGGTAGGAAATTACCACTAGCTCTGTCACTGTACGCTTCTCTTGCGAAGGATCAAGTTACCATCTGCTGGGTGCCTGGTCAAGCTGCTCCCATGGTGTAGTGGGTAAGGCACCAGTACATGGCAGAATGAGAGGCCTGGGATCGTGGTTCAGTTCCTCCCATGTCTCCTCATGCTGCAACTTTTTGTGGCTTTTTAAAAAAAAATTTCCCCCTTCCAGAGTTTCTCCCCATCCCAAAGTCCACCCCTCCCTTGGAGTTTGTTATCTAAATTCTGTGAGTGGGGCTCAAAGCCGCCACATCTGGTTGTGCAGGGGGTTGAATCCCCCCCAAAAAACAAGGAAGGACATGTTTTGTAAGGGCGTGCATTGTTTCTGTGATCGTCAGTGTTTCACCCAATGTTATTTCAGTGCACACCCTTTTGCTTGTGGTATTTGTTGCCACATGGTTTTCGTTCATGGCAAGATGATCCCATGCCACTCCAGGGCAGGCAGCGGAGCTGGGGATCAGTGAGAATATACCTCCAGGCATAGAGGGAGTTGTTCTCTGCCCTCAGAATGGGCATATTATGAAGTGTAAGGGGGGCACAGTTCTGGGCTACATGTAAACAAAGATGGCAGCCCTCATAATGTTCTATGGGAGAGGGGGGCTCTGGGAAACATGAAAGGGCACCAGAAATGCCTAGGAACTTTGCAGCCAATGAGGTGAGGACTTGAAAAAAACTATAAAAAGGGACTGAAAGCCTGCCACCAGGGAAGATTCCCCAGTGACAGAGAGAGAGAAGGAGAGAGAGAGGGAGAGACTGCTCTGGTCACAGATCTGATCAAGGGGCATAGCGCCTGCAAAAAGCCAGTGCAACAGGGGAAAGACTGGGACTGCTGACAGACTCTTTGAACCTGCTGCTGTAAGTTACACATTTTGAGTGTTAGTCCTAAAAGTAAATATTCTGTCTTTCTGTCTTTAGGGACTTACCACTTAATACCATATAAGCCACGATGGATGTAACCTACCTATACAGTAATATTGCACATACTGATGGCATTCTGACCTGTTTTAAATACCTACAAAAGCATGGACAGCACCATGACATCCACCCAAAATTCATTGCAAGACTTACTGAATTTATTCTGACCCACAAAACTTCAGCTTCAATGGTAAACACAATGTTCAAACTATGGGAACTGCAATGGGCACCAGGATGGCTCCACAGTATGCCAACCTTTTCATGGTGAATTTGGAGGAATATTTCCTAAAGCAATGCACACACAAACCACTTTCTTATTTCTGTTATACTGATGATTTATTTATAATTTGGACAGAGGGTACCTGCACACTCAAAAGAATTCCATCAGGAAATTAATAACCTTCACCCGTCTATTAAACTTTCCCTGGAGTAGTCTGAAACCAGTGTTAATTTCTTGGACATGACAGTTACCATCAAAGATGGAACCTTACAGACCTGTATTTACAGGAAACTGACGGATAGACAAAGGCGCTTGCATAGAAACAGCAATCACCCTAGGCATACTAAAAAATCTGTAATGCACAGTCAGATGCTTCAATACCACTGTATCTGTTTGAGTGAGGAGGACAGGGATAAACACCTGGCCACACTGAAAAAAAAACATTTATTGGGCAGGGGCATTCTTCTAGACAAATTGACAGAGCAATGGAATGTGCTACGCAGACACCAAGAGAACAACTACTACAATACAAAGAAAAGACTACCACCACCAGAATACCCTCAGTTGTCAATACAACCCTGATCTGGAGCCACTACATATAATTATTAAGGACCTCAAACCAATTTTCAGTGAAGATGACACCTTGAAATGTATCTTCCAATAACTACCTCTACTGTCTTTCAAACAACCATCTACAGTAATCTATCTAATCTGATTGTCAGGAGCAAATTTATATATGATATAAACAACAGAACTCTAGATGGTATGAGACCCTACAATTGTTCTGGATGTAAGACATGTGGGCACATTTCCACTTATTTTTGAGCACATGTTTCGCCCACTGCCAACGTGGGCTTTGTGGTTGCTATGCTGACCATCCAGGGCTCCGTCCCTCCTCTTGGGGATCATATTGTATGGCAGTCAATACCCCCCAAAACAGGTAATTCAACATACAGGGGAATTATACATGTGCATCTCAGAACATTGTTTATTACATTCAGTGCAAGAAATGTCCACAAACAGGTTATGTGAGGGAAACTGGACAACCTCTTTGAACCTGTATGAACTCACACAGACATGATATTAAAATGATGAAGACTAAAAAACCTGTGGGACAACATTTCTCTCAGTCTGATCACTCCATCTTTTGTTCTGATTCTCAAAGGGCAGATAATTTTGATTTTAACTGTGGGTGGTGATTACATGACCTTTAGAAGCACACAGACAGACACAGACACACACACACAAATGCACATACACTTTCTCTATCTTCTCTTTAGTTAGACACTCGGCATCAGAAAGTGTATAGACCCACTTATACAGACCATTTCTTCTGTGACATTTGACCTACACAGATCTAGACTTTTACAGGCTGTTTTATTATCTCTAGTTGTGCTTCTTATATAATTACTTCACTGATCTGTGGCATTCATGTGTAAAATGTGTCAGTACTGGGTATTTTAAAGAAAGCTCTTTTTGAGATAACTGCCATTTTCATTTTGAAAAAGGATCTTGTAGGTGCAGTCCTGATTTGGGCAGCTGTGTCCTGGAGAGATACTGTGGGTTAAGCTGGAAAGAAAAATGGGGCCAGCCATCCACACAGGTGTGGTCTATAGACCACCAGCCCAGGAGGAAGAAACAGATAGGGAGCTGATGCTAGCCATCCAAAGGATGGCAGACAAGGGTGAGGTAGTACTGGTTGGAGACTTCAATATACCAGACGTGGACTGGAGCATCCCAGCAGCAGCATCAACTAGGAGCAGATTTATCCTGGACTCCCTTCAGGTGCCTTCCTCAAGCAACTGGTCATGGAACCAACTCGGCAGAAAGCAATACTGGACCTTGTGCTCACAAACAGGGACAGTGTGATGGGGGTAACAGTGGGGGAGCACCTGGGTAACAGTGACCACCAGTCATTGTGGTTTGAAATCACAGAAAGAGCAGAACCAAACCACACAAAAACACGTATCCTGGATTTTAGGGGGGCAGACTTTGGGAAAATGGGGAGATACTTGAAAGAGGCATTAAGGGGAATGGGACAGGAATCAGGGGTTGAGGAACAGTGGGCAGTATTTAAAATGGGGATTATAAGAACAACAGAATTATGCATTAAGCAGGTTAGCAAGAGGAAAAGGAAGAGAGACCATTATGGTTTCCAAAGAGGTAGCAAAGAAAGTGAAAGCCAAAAGATTGCATTCAGGCAATACAAAAAGACACAGGCAGAAGGGATAGGGAGAAGTACCAGGAGAAACAAAGGAGGCAGGAAGTCAGTAAGGAAGCCAAAGCTCAGACAGAAGAACACATTGCAAAATCAGTGGGTAAAGGGACAAAACCTTTACAGGTACATAAATGAAAAAGAAAGACAAAGGGAGGGATAGTGAGACTGAAGGGGAGGATGGAGCCACGTGGAGGATGACAACAGTAAAGCTGACATATTGAACAGGTATTTCTGCTCAGTCTTTACTAAGGAAGAGGGGTAATGGGTCTGAAGGGAGTACAAGGGGTGAGAATGGTGCAGAAATGGACACAAGTCCCTTTACACGAGAAAGGGTCCTGAAGGAACTGGAAGTAATAAGAGCTGATAAAGCAATGGGGCCAGATGGGTGCACCCCAGGGTCCTTAAAGAACTAAGAGAGGTGGTGGCTGAACCTCTGGCTATCCTGTTCAGCCAATCACTGGAAACAGGGGAGGTACCCAAAGACTGGAGGACAGCAGATGTAGTCCCCTTATACAAAAGTGGGAACAAAGAGGAAGCAGGGAACTACAGACCAGTCAGCCTCACCTCGGTAGTGGGAAAGATCATGGAAGCACTACTGAAGGAGAGATTGGTGGAACATCTGGTTGTCAATGGACTACAGGACCCAAGGCAGCATGGTTTCACCAGGGGAGGGTCATGTCAGACCAGCCTCATTGAATTTTTGACTGGGTGACTAGGGAGGTGGATCAGGGGAGGGCAGTGGACATGGCCTATCTGGACTTCAGCAAGGCCTTTGACACTGTGCCACATAGAAGACTATTACACAAACTGGGGAATATGGGTGTGGGCAGGACAGTAGTGTGGTGGGTAGGTAACTGGCTGGGTGGCAGGACACAGAGGGTGGTGGTAAATGGCTGTCACTCCACAGAGGGAAGAGTGACCAGTGGGTTCCACAGGGATCAGGTGCTGGGACGGTCCTATTCAACATCTTCATCAGTGACATTGCACAGGATCTAGAAGGCAGAATTTCACTGTTCGCTGATGACACAAAGCTCTGTAACAGAGTAGACACACCAGAGGGTGTAGACAGAATGAGAAGGGACCTGCAGAAACTTGAAGAATGGTCAAGGGTTTGGCAGTTGAAATTCAATGCAAAAGTGCAAGATAATGCATATGGGGCACAAAAACCCTGGCACAATATATCAGTTGGGGGTGAGGATATAGCATGCACCAAGCAGGAAAGGGATCTTGGGGTTTGTCATCTCTGATGACCTCAAGGTAGGGAAAACAGTGTGACAAGGCATCAGGTAAAGCAAATAGGATGCTGGGTTGTATAGGCAGGGCATCACCAGCAGGAAAAGGGAGGTCATAATTCCGCTATACAAGACACTAGTGAGGCCCCACCTGGAGTACAGTGTACAGTTCTGGAGACCATACCTACATAAGGACATAGACAGGGTAGAGAAGGTTCAGAGGAGGGCAACAAAGATGGTGCATGGGTTGCATCACAAGTCCTATGAAGACAGGTTGAAGGAACTGAACATGTACTCCCTGGAGGAGAGAAGGGAGAGGGGATATGATAGAGACATACAAGTATCTTACAGGGAGGAACAGGGTGCAGGAAAACACTATTTTTAAGCGAAAAAGATGTTTCAGGACTAGAGGCATGGGATGAAGTTGGAGGAGGACGTTTCAGAGGAAACATGAGAAAGAATTTCTTCACAGAACGGGTGGTGGACAAGTGGAACACCCTGCCAGAGGAAGTGGTGGGGCTGAAACAATCACGGATTTAAGAATGCATGGGATAGACATAAAGGAATTCTAGAGGCCAGGGGTAAGGGGAAATAGACTTCTAGGAAAACAAACTGAACTTACAAGCTCAAATGGGCAGACTAGGTGGGCCATAGGCCCTTATCTGCCGACACTGTCTATGTATCTATGTATCTATGTAGGTTTGAAAGCTTAAGGATTTTCTGTAAATCCCTGTTGGTCCATTAAAAGGTATGAAATCACCTAGTTTGTGCAGCCCTCAAAGTAGTAGTGAGACTGGTAAATTGCAGCCAGTATCAGAGACTGTGATTGGCAGCCTGCAAATAAGGTTACTGCCTATCCCGATTTTCACAGGACAGTCCTGATTTGGGCAGCTGTGTCCTGCAAAAAAACAAGAAAAATACTACATGTCCTGACATTATAGAAGAAAAAAATATTTTCTCACTTTCCTCTAAATGTTGCAAAAAACTATAATGACCAAAATACCTTAAAATGATAAGAAACACTAGAAACAACTAAAAACTACAACACTTAGACTCAATTCTCATTATTTAGAGAAAAAAAGTCTGTTGCATTGGTCGAGGTTACATATTGTCCTGTGAAAAATTATGTTTTAGCAAGAAATGTCCCACTTTGGGCTTCTTAAAAGGTGGTAACCCTACCTGCAAAATAGAGAGAGTTGTAGCCGGAGTCTAGAGACTGTTGATCTGTAGCCTGCAGAATAGAGAGAGTTGCAGCCTGAGTCTAGAGACTGCTAATCTGCAGCCTGAAAGTAAAGCGAATCTGAAGCCTGAAGTAGTGATTGTGACTTTGCAGCAGAGAATAAGAGACTGAGCAAACCAAAGGCAGTGGAACTCCCTCCCTACAAACATTCGACACGTCCCCGCTTCTTAACTCCATGCTCCAAGCTCATTTCTCCTATACCTGCTCATGTGTCTAGGCTCTGCTATGGACCACAGAGTTGGCAGGCCTGCTTTCCTATTCTATGAACATTTTAATGTATGATTACCTATTTCACTATATTTAATGTACTATATTTAAACTGTGCCTGTTTTGAATTCTGTATTTGTTGTACTCTCGATCTACTCTGTCTTTAGTAGTACTACCTGAACCATGTAGTGGTTGTTCCTATCATGACTTACACTTGGTGTTATGTTTGCCCTCCAGCTGTGAATGTAGTCTCCCCTTCCCCCAGAATGCAGAATTGAGCAGTAGCCTGCTCAGCATGCCTTCCTGGTTAAACACTTAAATAAATAAATAAACAAATAAATAAATAAATGTACCCCACTGAAGGGACAAGTGTTTTAGGACTGCTTAACTGCTTCCAGCTGAGAAGTTGTGCGATCTGGAGCTAGAGACAGAGCCAGAGCCTCAATGAAAGTGTGCGTTGTGCAGATGTTGTGAGCTATGCAGACAAGTCTCGGGGACTAAGTCTGCTCTGTCCCCAGGCCACCAGAGCAGCAATGGAGAGGAAGACATTGGGAGGCTTGCTGGATGAACACTGTCCACAAAGGCCTTAGAGGTGAAGTTTGGAAAGACCTGACAGGTGAAGACCAGCGTTCTTCAGTTCTTCAGCCAGCTGCTGTCTCCCAGAGAACTGCTACTGTGGTATACCACCAGTGAACCCAGATATCAGCATGGTACCATGAAACAAGGTTCTGTAACCCCAGTTTGAAGCTTCAAACTGTAAGTACCCCTGGGCTGTAGCTCAGGGGAGGTTAACTTTAGCTAGCTAGCTAGGCAGGTCTCAGAGGTGGTTAAGTCCTAGGCTGGACTGTGTCAAATTTCAAGTTGTGCCCAGCCAGAAAAGTTCAAAGATGTTTGTGGTTAAATGTTGTTGGGCCCCAATGCAGCTTCCTCTTTTTTGCAATTCAATACGCTTTATTGATGTTTCGCAAAGGAAACATACATAAACCAGGACAGTACAAAAACAATTACCAATGCAGCTTCCTAGCTCTAGCCACCAGGCTGTCCCCGTCTTAACGCCCTCAGTGTGGTACCCACCTCTAGAGACTAATTGTTTTGGGGAAAACTGGCTGCACCCACAGGTGGTGGGTTTGGAGACTGTGCATAGGTTTGCACTGTTTGTTAAAGTGTTCCTGTGTTGCCATATTTTCCTCTTTCCTTAATAAATCTTGTTATTTGTTCATGTTATATGCTGGTATTGCAAATTATTGCAAGGGGGAATTGTTATTGTGTGGGGAAGTGTTGTGGGGGCAGCTACTGTATTTTTCCTGGGGGGTAATAACCTGAAATTCATAGAAACATAGAAATTGATGGCAGATAAGGACCACAAGGCCCATCCAGTCTGCCCATTGTTTCTTCCTTATGACTGTGCCATAGGCCTTTGCTCTGTCAATGGCCTATTTATTTATACTCATCTGTATTGCTCTCTTATGCCTAGCCCATGCCTGTTTGAAGCCCTGCCTTGTATTCATATCCACCACTTCCTGAGGTAGCCCATTCCATGCATCCACCACCCTTTCTGTGAAAAAGAACTTCCTTACATTACCCTTAATCGGCCTCCCTCTAATCTCATACTGTGTCCTCTTGTCCTGCTAATTTTCTTATATTGAAACTTGTTAGACTCTTTCACCTTGTTAATGCCCTTAAGATGTTTGAATGTTTCAATCATGTCATCTTTTTCCCTCCTTTGCTCTAGAGTATACATATTAAGCTCCATTAATCTGTCCTCATATGTTTTCTGATGTAGTCCCTGCACCATTTTGGTTGCCCTTCTCTGGACTGCCTCCATTTTGTTAATGTCCTTGTGCAGGTGCGGCCTCCAGTACTGCATGCAGTACTCCAGATGGGGCCTAACCAGTGTCTTGTAAAGAGGGATTATTACCTCCCTCTTACGACTTGTGATACCCCTGCTAATACATTCCAGCATCTTTCTAGCCTTATCTACTGCTTTAGTGGTTTGCTTGGATGATTTCAGGTCATCTGTGATGATGATGCCCAAGTCTCTTTCTTCCCTTGTGATTGCCAGCAACTCCCCTCCCAACCTATAGGTGGCTTCAGGGTTTCTTTTCCCTATGTGCATGATCTTGCACTTCTTTGTGTTAAACCCCAGTTGCCACTCTTCAGACCATTTTTCCAGTTTTTCCAGATCTCTTCTCATTCTGCCCACCCCATCTCGTTCATCTACTCTGTTGCAGATCTTGGTGTAATCTGCAAACAGGCAAACCTTACCCTCCAGTCCATCTGCAATGTCACTGATGAAGATATTGAAGAGGATTGGCCCCAGGACAGATTCCTGAGGTACACCACTTGTGACTGGTATCTCTTCTGACTGTATACTGTTTACCACCACTCTGTTTTCTGCCTGCCAACCAGTTTACCACCTAGTTGACCAACTTCTGACCCACCCCAAGCCTACCCAGCTTATTAATCAATCTTCTATGTGAAACAGTATTGAAAGCTTTGCTTGAAGTCAAGGTAGGCGACATCAACTGCACCCCCTTGGTCCACCACTCTGGTTACCCAGTCAAAGAAATCTATGAGATGAGTTTGACAGGACCTTCCTGTTGTAAACCCATCCTGTCTTGGATCCTGTGCTCCTATGGATTCCAGGTGTTGCACTATCCTTTCCTTAAGGAGTGCCTCCATAATCTTGCCCACTACTGAGGTAAGACTGACTGGTCTGTAGTTCCCTGCTTCCTCCCTGCTACCACTCTTGTGGAGCAGGATCACATGAGCCCTTCTCCAGTTTTCTGGGACCTCTCCTGTGCTCACACACTCACTAAGCAGTGCTGCTAATGGCTCTGCTAGTTCCACTCTTAGCTCCTTTAGTACCCTGGGATGTATGCCGTCAGATCCTATTGCCTTGTCCACCCTGAGCTTAGTGAGCTCTTGTCAGACCCTTTCTTTTGTGAAGGGGTTTGTGCACACCTCCCTCCTCCCTGTGTCCATGATGTTGAGCTGTGGGACCTGCCCTACAGTCTCTTCAGTAAATACAGAGCAAAAGTATCTATTTATGACAGATGCTTTTCCTTGATCCTCCTCCACACACTCCCCCTTATCCCCTTTGATCTTAGCAATACCCCCTCTGGACTTTCTCCTTTCACCAATGTATCTATAGAAAATCTTGTCCCCTTCTTTTACTTTTCGTGCTAGTGTTTCCTCGGTTTGGACCTTTGCCTGTCTTACTGTGTTCCCTGCTTCCCTTGAGAAAGTTTAGTATGCCTCCCTATCTTTGTCCTGCTGTGTTGCCTTATATTTCCTGAAGGCCAACCTTTTGGCTCTGATCTTTTCTGCTACTGTTTTTAAGAACCAAAATGGTTTCCTCCTTCTTTTGCTCTTGCCTTTCTCCCTAACACAACGGGATGTTGCTTCAAGTATTTGCATCCTTAATGCTTGCCCACTTTGCCTGTACCCCCTCACCTGTATTTCTTCTTGCCAGGGCTAGCTTCACTCTGTTGGCCATCCTATCAAATTCAGCTCCTCTGAAGTCCCATGTTTTTGCCTTGGAATGGGATGATTTAGTTCTAGTGGCCAAATTAAATCATATCATGTGATGGTCACTGGCCCCCAGGTGACCTTCTACCTGGAGATCTGTGATCCTTTCTCCATTAGTCAGTACTAGAGCCAGGATAGCCCTGTCTCTTGTGGGTTGTTGCACCAATTGTTTGAGACCCTCACCCTGCAGGGAATCCACTATGTGTCTCGTTCTGGCTGATGTTCCTGTTGGTATTGACCAATCTGTATCTGGCATGTTGAAGTCTCCCATTATCAGAACCACCCCTTTAGCTGTCATATTTTGTATATCTTCTAACAGTAATGTGTCTATGTCCTCTCCCTGGTCTGGTGGCCAGTAGACAACCCCAGTTCATATGGCTGTCCTATTTCCTGTTTCCAGGGTGACCCACAGTTCTTCTGGCTCCTTATGTGTACTCTGAATTTCTGTAGCTTTGATATTTTCATTGACATAAAGGATCACTCCCCCCGCTTTTTGCACCTCGGTCTCTTCTGAACAGTACAAAGCCGGGTACTGAAGTCTCCCAAGTGTGGTTACTGGTGAACCATGCCTCACTAATGGCTACTATGTCCAGTTTAGCCTCTGTCATTGTTGCCTCCAAGTTTGGGATCTTGTTTCCCAGACTGCGGGCATTTGTGTACATGATTTTCCATTGGCCAGATTTTGGTGCGTTAGTTGTAAGGCGAGGTCCGGCTTTTCTCCTGCACGTCGTATGGGGAACTGGACCTTTTTCCTTACCTGGTGATGCAAATGAACTACAAACATGCTGAACTCCTGTTTGATCACTAGCTGAGGGGGGAGGGGTGTTCTTCCCAATCGATGTATCGGGTGCTGCACCCCTCTCCCCATTTGCTAGTTTAAATATTCTGCAAAGACATCAAACTTCTTCCCCAATGCACTGACCCCCTCTTTAGTCAGATGCAGTCCATCGAATATAAAGATCTTTCGCTCCCAAAACTGTTGCCAGTTACCTACAAATTTGTATCCTTTTTTCTGGCATCAGCCCTTGAGCCACATGTTTAGCTCCCCTATCTCCCCTTCTCTGACTTCCGTCCATCTGCCCCCCTCTCCCAGACCAGCAGGATCTCAGAGAAGGAAATGCTGGATGAAATGGATGACAGTTTGTTTCCCAGCCTGGTCAGGTGTTCCTTGGTCTCCACAACTGACTGGCTGGCGAGATCATTAGTCCCTATGTGTACCAGGATGTTGATGTTTTCTTCTGCTTCTTGCACGATTTTAGCAATGCGGTCAGTGTCTCTCCATGCTGATGTACCTGGGAGACATCTGACCATTACCCCCAGCTGGAGGTAGGTATCAACTTCCTGAATCATGGAGTCCTCTATGATCAGAAGTGTTTTGGATTTTCTTTTTTTGTTTTGGTCCTTGTTTTGGGTGAGTTTGTCTTGTTCTGCAGTGTTCTCTGCTGTTCTCAGCCTTTGCTGATTGTATTATGAGGCCTTCTGACATCATACAATTCTGCTTAAAGTTGAGCCAGTCCAAATTTATTCATGGGTATTTGCATATGCTTCCCATGATGCTTTGCATTATTGAGGTATGTGCAATTTGTGTTTTCTCTGCCTCTTTGTTTGATTTCGGAGATAGAGGCAGATATCTGTTTGTAGTTTTTATATGGTTTGTGAAGGTGATACGTTGGTGAGCATTGAGTGATGGGGCACCCGATTTGCCCCTCTTAACCACCTGTCAACCACCTGGATCAACTACCCTCTAACAGGACCAACAGGTATTCCCTAACATTACCCCAGGTGGAAGCACTGGACCATTTTTCCTCTCCACTGCTGAACCCAGGCCAGCCCCCTTAGAGGTGGATGCAGTGTGGACTCCTTCAACCCCAGAGCAGCCAAGGTAAGTTAAAGGGCTGTTAAAAAGTGGAGGCACTGCTAGGATTTGCTGCCCCCTTAGTGGTCACCTCCCAAATTGCAATTCTGAAAATTATGAGACCCTTGCACAGAAAAGAAAGGATTCAAAAAGTCAGTATGAAGCAACAGGAACTAGTAGACTGGTGCTGAGGGGAGCACATGGACCTAAAGAAAGTCATTTTAGTCACAGGGATCCCAGAGGGAACAGAGGAGTGCTATTTTAGATGCTTTAGAGACTGTGTCAAGTTTGGGCAAAGGACCAAGTAGCATTCTGCAATTTCCTGCATAGAGAAAGGAAGGGAGAGAAGAGACAGAGCGAGAGAGAGAAATGAACAAAGAAAAAAAATCAAAAGGGTATTGCTGTAAAGACTGTGTGGGGAGAACAAATTTATGTAGCAGCTACAGGGGAAGAGAGACTAACAGCTAGGCTAACCGAGTCAGCAAAGAAGGGCACAGCCACTCATAGAAAAACAGATAGAAGGGCAGTAGAGTCAAGACAAGGCACAGATACCAAGGGAGAGGAAGATCAGAATAAGAAGATGATGGGAGTGATGCAGTGCAATGGATGCGGGGTGGCAGTTTTCAGGAGGACATTCTGCATGCTGCAGTACTGCCCCATCTGCCAGCACCTCTCTGGGCTGAGGGGGGTGGTGGTTGCCAGGCTCTGAGCTGAGCAGGCAGGAGTACTGGAAGCCTTTTCCCCCACCCAGAGGCCACCATGTCCCCAGCCACTACCGCAATGGTTGCCTGGGCTGCACGCTGGATGGACTACTGTGGGCTCCTGAAGGTTGAGAGAGGAGGGCCAGAGACACATCCCCCATCTGATCCAACTTAGAAACTCCTATGCTGTCCTGGGGAAGCAAAAGAGTCCCAACCCAAAGCTGTGACCAGGGTGGATGAGTGTGTCCTCCAGGAGGGAAACCCAGGGGTGGGAGGAAGAGGACCGCAGAAGAAGAGAAAGCTACTCCTGGTGGGGAACTCAATTGGCTGGGGAATGGATTTGGGCACAGGTAGCGGAGTTTAGAGATAGGTTACGTGCCTTCCAGGAGGCACAGCTAAGAGGGAGGGGGAGTGGATCCATAGGATCACTGAAGCTGTTGCAAGGGGGGGGCTGGAGGTCATTGTCCACCTGGGGACAAATGACCTAGCCAGGGAGGAGGCGGCCAAAGAACAGGTACAGGAGGACTTCAGGAAGTTAGGAAGGCACCTTGGGGAGGTAGCAAGTGCTGTGACATTTTCAGAGATGCTGCCAGTCTATGGCATGGGGGGAGGCTAGGAATCTCTGCATTAGAAGCTTCAACACTTGGTTGAAATGCCAGTGTGGGGAAAAGGGTTTTAGCTTCATTGAGGACTGGGGACCCAACTGGAATGATGAGGGCCTGTACAAGGGTGACGGCCTTCATCCATCCAGGAAGGGGACGACAGTTCTCAATGAATGGTTTAAATGCTTCCTTGGTAAACATTTAAACTAGTCAAAGGGGTCAGATGGGAGCAGGGAGACTCAAGCAGCCCACCTCCACGTATTAGAGCAGCCAGCAAGGAAGATCAGGAAGTTAAGTTGTTGACAGGTACACCTGAACCAGTTACAAGGGGTATGGAGGAGGAAAGGAGACAGCAAAAAAAGGAAACTGGGGTTAGAGGGTAGAAATAAGAAACCAAAGCAGAAATAGAAGGTGGACAGGCAGTAAAGTGTGGAAGGCCATATACACAAATGCCCACAGCCTGGGAAATAAAATCCCAGACCTGGTGGCCTTGATTGCAGAGGCTGAACTGGACACAGTGACAATAACCGAGACGTGGCATGCTGTAAACCACGACTAGGAGGTGAGTGTACCAGGTTATGCTCTATTCAGGAGGGATAGGGAGGGTAACAAAAAGTGTGTGGGAGTGGCGCTCCATGTCAGGGAAGGTATGAAGGCAACTGCAGTACAGGGCAGACCGGGGAGAGGCCGAGGCACTGTGGGTCCCCCTTGAGGCTGGAAATGGCACAGCAATTCACACAGGGGTGATCCAGCTCAGAGGGAAGAGGTGGACAGATTGGTAGTGGAAGAAATACATGTGATGGCAACAAAAGGGGAGGTAGTGCTGCTAGGTGATTTTAATATGCCAGATGTGGATTGGACCATCCCATCGGCAGCCTCAGCCAGCAGCCAAGGCATCTTGGACTACCTGCAGAAGGCAAGTCTCAGGCAGCTAGTGCTAGAACCCACCAGGGACAGGGCAATTCTGGACCTAGTATTGACCAATGGAGACAGAATCACAGATGTCCAGGACAATTCTATTGGTACATCAGTAGGAGAAGGAAGGCCAGGGGAGAGATTGTAAGACTCAGAGGGGAGGTTGAGGAGTGTGTGGAGGGAGACCTGGAAAAGGCATCAATACTGAATAAATACTTCTGCTCAGTTTTCACTGAAGAAGGGGAGGGACAGGGATCACAGCTAGGCATCAGATACACGGGGGTGAGGTGAGCACCAGTTAATTTACAGAAGAGAGTCCAAGAGGAGCTCACAAAACTGAGGGTGGACAAGGCAATGGGACCAGATGGCACGCATCCCAGGCTACTAAAGGAATTATGGATGGAGCTATCAGCACCACTGGCAGCCATGTTCAATAAGTCGCTCAATACAGAAGTAGTTCTGGAGGATTGGAGGAGGGCACATGTAGTCCTTCTTCACAAAAATGGAAGCAGGAAGGAGGTAGGAAACTATAGGCTGGTCAGTCTCACCACAGCAGTGGGTAAGATTATAGAGGCACTGCTTAAGGAAAGGATTGTGGAACACCTGGAATCCAGTGGAGCACAGGATCCAAGGCAGCATGGATTCACAGTCGGAAGGTCATATCAAACAAACATGATAGATTTTTTTGACTGGGTGACGAAGGAGGTGGATGGGGGAGTACATGTCGCCTACCTCGATTTCAGCAAGGCCTTCACACCGTCTCCACTATAAGACTGGCAACTAAGTTGGGAAGCCTGGTCATGTGCAACAAGGTGGTAAACTGGGTTAGAAACTGGTTGGGGGACAGAAAGCAGAGGGTGTTGGTAAATGGAGTCCAATCTGAGGAGAGAGTAACCAGTGGGGTACCTCAAGGATCAGTCCTTTTTAATGTCCTTATTAGTGACATTGCAGAAGGGCTAGAGGGGAAGGTTTGCCTGTTTTCAGATTACACCAAGATCTGCAACAGGGTATACACTCCAGATAGGGTGGAAAAAATGAGGAGGGACCTAAGAAAGCTGGAAAAATGGTCCAAAGTGTGGCAACTGAAGTTCATTGTGAAGAAGTGCAAAATCATGTACCTGGGGTGTAGAAACCCTGTGGAGAGCTACAGGATGGGGGTGGGGGGGATTTGCTGACCATAACCAGGGAGGAAAGGGATTTGGGGATTATCATCTCGGATGACCTAAAGGTGGCCAAGCAGAGTACAGAGGCTGTAGGGAGGGCCAGTGGCATGCTGGGGTGCAAAGAAAGGATATCACCAGCAGAAGGACAGAGGGAGGTGGTGATACCACATACAAAACACTGGTGAGGCCTCATCTGGAATACTGTGTGCAGTTCTGGAGGCCACATCATTGTAAGGACATAGACAGGGTGGAGGCGGTTCAGAGAAGGGCGACTAAGATGGTGCAGGGCTTGCAACAGAAGACTTATGAGGACAGATTAAAAGACTTCAATATGTATACACTGGAAAAGAGGAGGGAACAGGGAGATATGATACAAACCTTCAAGTATCTTAAGGACATAAACAAGGTGCAAGTGGAAGACATCTTTCAGTACAGGAGAGGTACAAGAACAAGGGGGCACTTTAGTAGGGCGTGGGATAAGGATAACACAGAACAGCCAAAGTCAGGTACAACACAACGCAGTGTGGTTTTATTTCCATAAATAACAAACTAAAATAATAAAAAAATAACAAAAAGTAAACAACAGAATCACTACTTCTTGTAATGTTTACACAGTCTGGATCCTTACAGGCTTTAGATCCTCTCCCTCTTTATGGTCTGGGATCTTACACCTTTGTAGGTCCTCTTCTCACCCTGACTTCGGGTACAATGAGATCATTCGCAGCTAATCTTATGGTCTCTCTGTCTACAGGGTTTTTATACCTCTCCCCCTAGTCGGGTGATCCACCCACTTTTCTAATACAAAGGTTTTCTAGGTTAAAATAATATATAAAATATAGAAAACATATACATTTGTATCCTTTGATAGTCAGGATTCTCTCTTTTTAGGTACAGATTTGCTTTAATCAACTTATATACAAGAAAACATTCATAAATCTAAAATTGGACTTTAATGAGTTTTAGCCCTTCCCCTTTCATGATGACTGGCGTTTGGTTCTAGAATAAAAAGTGGACATGAGAGGCCACTGGCTCCCTAAATGAGCTAACCATTGGATTCCTCCCAGGTAAGGTATGTATTCTTTATCCAAGTCACTTTCCATCAACTAAAGGGTTACAATGTTTTTTTATAATACTTGTTTGGTACATTTCTTGGGGCTCCTACCAATACTGTGCCCAACATGAAACAAATGAACCAGCTTAAGTTGGAAGGGGGGGTGGTAGAAAGCAGAACAAAAAGGAAAAACAAACCAATGCACTGCACTGCTATTTTATTCACTTTCTTTTATTTAAAGTTAGAAAACAGTCTCTTTACTTTTGGGGGTTAAGATTTTCTTAGGGGAAGTTTTTCCCCCATTCCTACTATCGGCTGCAGTCTTTTCTACTGCATCAGAGAACGCTGCAAGAGAGAGAGAAAAAGAGAGAGAGAGTGAGTTGGAGAGAGAGAGAGAGAGCTCTTCAGTTTAAATTTGTCACAGAACTCTCTCCTTGCTCGCTAAATGTGAAGATTTTTCCAGGGTTGGGAAAAAATACTTTTAAGGAAAACCCTGGCACAAGGGAACATTGGGTCAGGAGAGAGTGATGAAAAGCCATTGATCACTTAGGGTCAGTGACAACATAAAAGTTTAAGGCTTATTGGCAGACTAGATGGGCCTAGCGGTCCTTATCTGCTGACAGTTTCTATGTATCTATGTATGCATCTATGGTTTTACAAATTAATTATAGATTACGTTTTTCATTCCCCTTCAGCATTTTGGAGGGGCATGGTAGGTTATTGGTGCCAGAATTAATTCGGAGCATAGCAGTTAATCAACTTAATCTGGCTACAAGCATGCCGCTGTGCTCCAGACTTATTTATTTTATCTAAATTTTCTTTTATACCATTCCCTTCTTTTGATAACTGTATGGAGCATTATCCTGAGAATGAATGCAAAGGAGGGGAACTTTCAGCCAAGGAGTGGCTTTCAGCAACCGCACAGCTTCGGAGCAGAGTTACTATCTTACTAACATAATGGTGAGTAGAAGGCTCTGTTCTGAGGCTTACCTTTCTATACAAGCATTTCCCGTCTAATAAAACAAAATACTTCCCCATTCATTAGTAAGTCTGTCATATTTTGTTGCAGTATTAGAGGCAAACAGGGATTGTTTCATGCACGAAGCGCATTCACTACAGATAGAAATATTTGAGCTGCTCCGTGGCTAAAGCCCAAAATTTCTGAGTGTGGGCTTAGCGATTTTAAGCTTTCAATTACTTATACATTCTTTGATGTTCTTTTGGTTTTTATTTATAGTATCAAAAAAATTATTTCTGTGGGGAAGTATCAGAGAAATTCTAGTCTGTTACTTGCAGCAAATTAACAGAATTGGCAGGGTATTTCTCTATTTAATTAATACTATCTCCCTTTTTATTATGCATCATGCACTTTATGGCAACAAATATAAAATTAATTTCTGTTTATATAAGGCACTGCAGGCACTTTACTTATCTTTATGTGCGCACACTTTCATTAGCAACCTTGCATTTTCTGAGTGGCCATATAGCCTGGCCTTTTGGTCTGTTTTGAAACAGTTTTTTTATACAGGCACAGAAAGGCATAGCAACTTGTGGAACGGAAAGAAAGACAAAGAAGAGTAGAGAAAACGTCTGTAGGTGGCCAACCTACAAAGAAGGAGAAAAACAGTAGAGTGTAAGATAAAAAGGTGCTGTTGCAACAGACTTTTAGTAAGAAGAAAAAGAAGACAGGAGAGGGTCCCACATGCCTTCTGCATGCAAAGGTAGAGCCAGCGCAGCTGTACCACAGACACGATATGAGATTGGAGGGGACAGGATAAGGGGTAATGTGAGGAAGTTCTTTTTCATAGAAAGGGTGGTAGATGCATGGAATAGCCTGCCTTGGGAGGTGGTAGGAGTGAGCACAGTGACGGGATTCAAACATGCATGGGATAGGCATAAGGGAACCCTGGAGGTGGGAAGGAGTCGCTAAAGCCAATGACCAAGCAGGGTCAGTGGCCGCTGATACACGTAGGGTATACAGGCAGACTGGATGGGCCTAGCGGGCCTTATCTCTCATCAACTTCTATGTTTCTATGTTAAAGGTATATGGAATGAGGTATGATTGTGTTAGTCAAAGCACCCATGTCTTGACTGAAAGTGCATCAGAGGTTGATGCAAGTACACTGCCTGCAACCCTCACTACAGAAAGGATGGATGGTAAATGGAAACTATTTGGCAAGGAGAGCAGTTTGCAGCCAGATCACCCTTCCCCACCAGTACCTGAACCACATTTTGCCAAGAAAGTCAAAATGTTTTTGGCAAATGAGGGTAAGACTGTGAAAGCCCTGTTTCAAGAGGTAGAGCCAGCCCCAATGGTGCTATCCAGTGGAGTAATCCCTATGTGGTGGCACCATATGAACAGTACAAGAGGTTGAGAACCTTCTCGGTAGCCATCCCAACTCCAGCAGGAGAAGACAATTATGAAAGCTGGATGAGCCAAGCTACCCAAATGATAGAGGTGTGGAGGTGCTCTGACAATAAAAATGTCAGCGAATTGTAGAGAGTTTGAGGGGTATGTCCCTAAACATCATCCGATCATTGCATGTCAGTCAACCTAACTGCAGTGCTAGTGACCATTTGTCCATGTTGAAAAGTACCTTTGGGCAGTAGAGTGAAAAGAGGACCTTGTTTTCCAGTTGAGAGCCACTACTCATCGAGAGGGAAAGAAATTGTCCCACTATCTCACTAGAATAGAAATGGTAATCAAGAAGGTAGCTGGGGCTGGAGAAGTCACCCAGGCCCAGCTCTATAAAATGAGACTTGACCAGGTTTTAAGGGGAGTGGTGTTTTCCAAGTGGGTCCTGTTATCCCTCCAGCTTTAGGAATACTGGGTCAACCCCCCAAAATGTTTAAGCAACTGCTCGATGAGGTGAAAGAAGAAAAGGTGCAGGAGGATATTGCTGACTCCCTGTGGGTCCCTGTGGTGACTGCTGCCCCATGAGAGATACAGGCAGAGAACAGCAAACTGACTACTACCCCACCTGACCTGAGTGTTGAACAGAAAGAGATAAAAGAGTGCGTGAGGGCTCTACAAATGGGTCAAGAGTCTCACTCGCAGCAAAGTGGTGTGATACCTGAACAGGGACAACAGATGACCCCCTCTGCTGCTCCAAGTGTCGGGCCATGACTTCCTATTGTGAATAGAGAGGGTCTGTTTTGTTACAGATATGGGGAAGATGGGCACCTCTTCCATGGATGTGTCCATACAGAAAACCTCCAACTGGCAGAGGAGGAAAAGCAGCAAAAGAACCAAGGAAATGACAGCAGAGCCCAGTGAGGGAGCGACCTGGGTCTCCAAAATTGGAAAGTTCCATCAAATAGACAGAACTGAAGATCCTGCCAGAGAGTAAGGTGCCACCAGGCTGAATTGGGCCCTGTGCGAATGTGGAAGTTTTGATTGAAGGAGAGCTATGCTTCGCATTGTTGGACCGTGGGTCACAAGTCATTATAATCCATAAGACCTTTTTTGACTGTCACTTGAAGTACCTGCCACTCCAACCTCTGTCAGGCCTGTCAATGTGGGGAATAGGAGACTTTAGTTTTCCCTATGATGGCTATTGCATTGTGCAGATTGCATTTATCTTGAAAGGCCCAGATGAACCACAAAAGATTGATTGATACGCCTGTGCTAACTGGAACAAATATGAATATGTTTGGCAGGCTGGCCAAACTATGTCAAGAGACAGGAGAAGAGAACAACCTGTTAAACCCTTCTGTCAAAGCTGTGGTGAAGAAAGTCAGCCTGTCACTGGATGCTACAGTATCTAAGTTGACTGATGAGCCCATTTGGTGTGGTTCACAGGGTGGAAGGAAAAGAACTGATCCTGCCTCCTAATTCAGAGTGGAGATGTGGGTACTGCAGAATTTTCGTAGTAGCTTGAAGGACCCACTTTCATTAATGATGTCCCACTGGAGCACAGTTTGCTAGAAGGGTTAATAGTGAAGCGAAGCATGATACCACCTCCAGAGACCCCCTGGGCCAGTCGCATAACAAAGTGGGTAAAGAATGAGTCAGAGAAGCCCATAACCATTCAAAAAGGATGAGTGCTGGTGCACATCTTCAAAGTTGATAGAGTCACCAAGGTGGACATGTTAGTAGCCGCAGACACAGAGACAGACCCAGCATCCTTTGATTTTGGAAAGTCTCCCATACCTGACGGCTACAGATGGAGTCTGAGCCAGAAGCAGAAAAAGAGGCACAAAGTATTTTCTCTACACAAGTAGGACATGGCGTGTGTCCATGGTGAAGAGCACCAGATTCGTCTATAAGATAACTGCCCCTTCAGAGAGAGATCTCAGAGACTGGCCCCTGGAGACATCAAGGATGTCTGGCGGCACCTATAGGGGCTGTTGGCAGCATGGATAATCAAAGAGTCACGAAGCCCTATGCATCCCCCATCATTGTGACCCATAAGAAAAACAGTGTTGTAAGGATGTGCATCAATTACTGGACCTTGAACAAAAAGACAATTCTGGGTCAGTACATAGTGCCTCATGTTGAAGATGTTCTAGCTAGCTTGTGAGGGAGCAAATGGTTCTCTGTGTTGTATCTCCATAGCGGCTACTATCAGATTACCACGGTAGAAGAGGACAAAGACCAGATCGCCTTTATCTGCTCATTGGGTTTCTACCAATTTGAACGTATGACTCAAGGGATATCCGTAGCCGCTGCCACGTTCCCAAGCTTGATGGAGAAGGCAGTGGGAGACATGAACCTGTTAGAGGTTATCGTGTACCTGGATGATTTGATCATCTTCGGACAAAGTAAGTAAGTAAAATGTTATTTATTGAGCACCTTTCCAAAATCAAGGCGCTTCATAATCATAAAATCACATCATTTTAAAACAGTTTTAAAATCATAACATCCATAGACAGCAGCATATCTTAAGAACCATCAGGGAATGTTATATGAAAAAGGTGGGTTTTAATCTCAGATTTTAAACTTGAGAAGGTCAGGCATTCCCTTAACCGAACCTTGGAAGAGCATGAAACCCACCTAATGAAGCTATTGGACTGGCTGGAAGAATTCGGTTTAAAGGTTTCCATTGACAAGTGCCAGTTTTGCCAGTCTTTGGTAAAGTATGCAGGCCACATTGTATCAGTAAATGGAGTACAGACCAACCCCACTAAAGTAGAGGCCCTCACCACCTGGCCCAGGCAGGGTAACTTATTTATTTATTTAGTTTTTGTTAACCGGGTAAGTGCACCAGACAAGTTATTGCCTATTTTCAGGCACGACCTGGGGGAAGGGGGATACAGATGAATGCCAACTGATCTTGAATCAGATTTAGCTGTTGGTAGTATTTTTAGTGAATGGGGGGAGATTTGTCCAGAGCACTGGGGAAATTCCCCTACTCTGTGGCTAGAGGGCGCTGTGATGGAATTGTTGGTGTGCAGAGAGCAGAGAGAGAGCACAGGAGCAGGACGGCTGGGAAGCAGGTCTTCTCCTTGGCCTACCCCTTTACTGGAGATCAGTGCTGTCATCATGGCTGTGGTAATAGAAGAGGATTTTGTTCTGGCTATGGATCGGGTGGAGGACAAAATCGTGGTTACTGGGGATGTGCGGCCTTCCGAAGGGTTGCTTGTGGTTTTGGGACGGCCTACGTTATTATTGCCAAGTGTTTTGGCTACGGAGATTCAGTGCTCAATTGAGGAAGAGCAGAAGCTCCTTTCATTATGGGACTGGCTCTAGCAGGAGTTATCTAAATCAGACATGGCTATGGAGTGTCTAGATCATCCCGATGCAGCACCGATGAATCGTGGTGCGAGTATGCACTTAGGAGACACAACGAAGAATACAGATATGGTGATCGGAATCCCGATGGAGACATCTAGCTCTCCGAGCATGGAGGTACATAATGGTATGGTGGCTAACTCGGATGGGAGCTTAAATATTGTATGGTTGGAGCTGCAGACTGCTGCAGATATGATACAGGAAAAAGACAAAATATATGATAATACAGATATGGCCTTGGGGGATGTTGGGGGTGATAATATGGTTTTGCCATTGAAAGAAGCAGTACATTTTAATATTGGCACAACAACTGGAGGAGGGGGTCGGAAACATACAGGGAAGGATGGGAGTGGTAAACAAAAGAAAGGGAGAGCTCTGATGTTTGATTTCGGGATGGCACTCTCCTTCCTGGGAGGATATTGTGGTTTTGGACAACATTGCTGGCCCTTCAGCAACCCCAGCAGGCTGGGTTACCTCAGCTTTAGAGGCAGCAGGCTGGGTACGGAACCTAACAGGATCTGACTGGGATGCAAATCTCCCCATGACAAAAGAGGGAACAACATTATCAGAAAGCATCTTGCAAAAAATGAATGGGCCCTTGGAGGTAGCTTCTGCTCCTACTATACCACCCGGTCAAGTGACCCCAGTGGTTGAGATGCAGACAACTGAGGTTATAGATCAAAACCCAGTTCTGACTGTAATTTGGGAGCTAGAAGACGATACACCCTTGATTATGCAGGACCCCCCCCATACTCCTTCCCTTCCCCTCCCCCCTCTGGATGGAGGAAAACAGCAGATACCACAGTTACCAGATGCAGTGGAGGCCCCTCAGGCTCTGGAGGGCCCAGAAGTAGCACCATGCAAACAGCAGTGTGTGGCATGAGGGAGTTGCAGGGTAACTTTTTCTTGAGGATGTCAGGCGCATGTCTGAACCGGCAGCTAGACGGAATGCTGTTCGTTTGAAATACAGAGGTGACATCACAGAGGTTCTGGATAGGCATTTTGTGGGCAAAGAGTTACTGAAAGGCAGTATGAAGTATTATGCATACAAGGTGTATGCCTTGATCCATGGATTGGGAGACACTCAGTTTGATGACAGCTTTAAGCATCCAGCGGGGCTAGACAGATTTTGGAAACAATATCAAATGCTGAAGAACACCCTCTTATGAAGGCCTTTTTTTGGCAATACCCCTTACGAAACCCCTCACGAAGAAAATAATCATCATGTTCCGCAATGAGAGGGTTAATGTTGCGGATATTACTTACTGGCTGCAGCAGCATTGTTTGGTAAAGGGATACCCGGAACCCATCCTGGATGAGGAACAATTGTGGACAGGTGGATGGAAATACCAAGTGACTTTAAGAATGGAACAAGGCCAAACAAAACACCTGGCTAACTGTTTTCTTTTTTGGATCAGGATAGAGGAGTGCTTTTTTACCCAGGTCAACCACAGGCATGTTTTAAATGTGGGAATCTTGGGCATTTAAGTAATGTGTGTGATAAGCAAAAATGTGGATTGTGTGGGGAGGTGGGCCACATAAGGGCACAATGTCGTCAGCCAATGAAGTGCAGCTTATGTGAGGAACACGGACATACCTTTCATACATGTTCATGGATCTCACATAACAGTTTGGACCAAGCTCTCAGGGTGGAGCAGGATGTATACGTGGCTACTGCTCAAAAAGAGCAGATGCGTGTTAGGGAGTTGATGCTAAATCCTATCCCAGTGGTTCCCCTACTGCCTAGAGAGGCTAGAACCAAATTGAGAGTCCTGTGGTCTGAGACTACAGTGGAGAGCCAGAAGGTACTGGTAACAGAATTGGTAGAGATAGTGGAAGAATCACCCCCCCCCATGTCCACAGGATATCCCTGTACATAATGTACCTCTGCAGGAAGAATTACTACACATACCAGATTTGAGCACCAAGAGGTCGGGGACTGTTGATAATATCATGCCACCCCTAGTGGTAACACCAGACCCTCCCTTTCACTGTATCACATGCTCTAAAGCAAGGAAACATGTGGAGGAAGCTCTGCCAATTCACACGGACCCATGCCCTGTTACTTTGACCAACTCTTATGAGATTCTTCAGAAGCAGGAACTGGAAGATGAGGGGATGGACTCTGATATCTCGTCAGTGGCTTCTTCACAGCCTGATGGAGTACAGGAAGTAGGAACAGGAGATAAGCCAAAGCCTAAGAAAAGGAAAAAAAGAAAGTAATAGATTCAGCTATATTAGGTTAGGTTCATCACCTTCTAACTCTAAATGGCAGGGGTCTTTTTGTGCACCACTCTTAATGTTAATAGCATAAAGTCACCAGAAAAGAGAAAGGTGACCTTTCCCAGTTTAGCCTCTGACACAGGGCAGATTCTTTTCTTACAGGATACCAGGCTACACACTTTGATGGACATTAAGGCAGCACAGAAAGACTGGAGGTGGGGTCCATCATTATGGTCTCTGGGGAAAGAACTGTGCTCTGGTTTAGGCTTCTCTTATTTAAGAGGTTAGAATCAAAGATTTTAAGTGTTCTGGACATTTGCCTGGGTTGGGCCTTTCTTATTGATATACTTTTATATGGGAATGCATATTGCTTGATTAACATTTATAGCCCCGAAACAAAGGCTGAATGCTCAGCCCTTTTTAAAGAACTTGGGCTTTATTTACACACAAAAAAACGTGTGCTATGGGGGGATTTTAATTGTGGTCTTGCAGACAGAGATTGGAGCAGGCAAGCAAAGAAAGTATTTGGGTGACACAAATGCTTTAAGAGCTGTTTTGCAGCAGAATAAGTTGAGTGATGTGTATGATTTATTGCAGTTGGTTCCATGTCATACTTTTTATAAAAGGGGTCTATCCTCGAGGATTGATTTCTGGTTCATGTTGGACAGGTTGACATGTGAAGGTGTCTCTGTGCTCCCTGTGGCAACATTGGATCATGTAGCAGTACAAGTGATGATTGGACAACATCAGAGGCATAATATGGGAAGGGGCTTTTGGAAATATAGAATTGTTACATCCTATAGATATGCATAAAGCAGTTCTAGACATACTTAAAGTACGAGCTGACATCAGCTTACGTTATGACAGCCCCATTGAATAGTGGGGGACACCAAGAGGGATCTAAGAGATTGGTATATCCAAATATCAGGAGTAAGAGCCAGATCTCAGTACACTCAATATTTGGGGTGGCGAGTGCAATATCTCAAACTCCTCTCACAAGTGTATGAGAGGGGAAGTGTAGTCCCACACCAAATACGTTTATTAAAGGAAAAGATGTAAGGCTTTCACTCAGAGAGAATTTCAAGTATGGCTGAACAGCAGCATTTCCAGACCAGAGGTACAAAGGAGCAAGCCAACCCCTATGATAGGGAACTACAGACGGATAAGGCAATCTTTTTTTCTGGTTTGTTGAATAATGCGGGGAAGGTAGTACAAGATCGGTGGGGAATGCAGCAAGTGGTCCAGGAACACATTGGGAATAAATTTCAGAAAACTGGTTCAGATCAAACTTTCTCTTTTTTTAGACATTTGGAGATTCCGATCCTTTCTCCAGAGGAAAAATTGGAAGTAGTGGTTCCCATTACAGAGGAGAAAATTAAGCTGGCAATTGGCAAACTGTCCACCTGAACTACGCCAGGGAAAGATGGCATTCCAAATGATTTTTATAAAGTTTTTGTAGATTTTTAAGCTCCCTGGTTGCAGTATGTGTATGAGGCCATTTGGCAGGAACAAAGATTGGTCCCTAGCATGTCAGAGGGAGTAATGACCTTCCTGTATAAAAAAGGAGACCCCCCAAGATATTAAAAATTGGAGACCATTGAGTCTACTCACCCCGGCCGATAAGATTTTAACTAAGATATTGATGGTCTGTTTGGCAAAACTAGCACAAAAATTAATATTACCAGCTCAAACTTGTGCCATTCCAGGATGAAACATTACACAAAATTTAGCTGTCATACAGGAGATAGTGGATCAAGGATTACAATTACACCTGAAAGGCAATTTATTTGATGGCCATTGACCAGGAGATGGCTTTTGATCCCATTAGGCAGGAGTATGTGTGGGCAGTGTTACAGTTTTATGGTGTGCCAGAAGCCTTAATTGACTTATTACAGACATTATATGTGGATGTGCAAGTAATACCCCTTGTTATTGGACATCCAGGGATACCCATATTTGTGTGGAATGGGGTTTGGCAGGGCTGTCCTATGAGTCCGATTTTATATGTGTTTGATTTAGACCCCCTTTTAAGGTTAATAGAAGCTGATGTGATGATTAGACCTATTCAGAACAAGGCTGGAGTAACTTTTGGTAAGGTCACTGCATGTTTAGATGACTGTGTCTTTGCTATGGCAGATCAGGACTCTGGGTATAGGATATTACAAGTGATACAACACTTGACGTCAGTAACTGGAATACAAGTTAATATAGGGAAGAGTAACGTATTGTTTTTGGGAGCAGCCCAGGGAATAGACATCTTTCCTATTTCTATGATGCACGATAACATAAAGATTTTAGGTCTTTATTTTGGTACTAGTGGGGTGGAGAGCCTAAACTGGGACACTGTGTATGATGTTGCTCTGCAAAAAGTAACGTCCTGGCAGAACTAGAAAATGATGAGAAAAAAAGCTGTTTTTTTTTTTATTAAGAGCATACATTGCCCCAGTCTTTCTAAATGTCTCACATATTTTTCCTCTACCATACAGTATGCACACTAAGGTGATGGGTCTCTTTTTCCACCTTTTGTGGGGAAACAGACTGAACCCTGTGTCGAGAGTTTCCATGTATAAGTTATGGAAAGATGGAGGGCTAAATATGATACATCTTCTGGTATATCTGTTTGGGAATTTATTTTACAGATCTATAAAACCAGTATTGCTAGAAAAGACAGATATGGGAGGTTTGTGTGTGACATTATGGGGAACCACTTTCTTGCAAGCTTGGGGTAGGGGGAAATGGCATATAACAGACAAAAATCTCCCGTCTTATGTCCAAACCACTCTAAAATACATTAGGACATGGAAGATTAATCTGAGGTGGTTTCTTACTTATGATAAAAAACAGTTCTATAAAACTATTATAGAACAGTGTTATTCAGTAGAACCAATGTTTCAAGTGACCTCACATGTTGATAAAGTGCCGCTTTTGGCTAGTTTTACAGAGCCGTGTATACCCCTGAAGATGCAGGATGCCAATTGGCTGTGTGGTCACCAGAAACTGAATGTAAAACACAATCAGAAGCATAAACAGTTAGGAGATAGGGGCTGTGTGGAGCCTAGATGTCAGGGACAGCTAGAAACCATGAAACACTTATATTTCGATTGTATACACATTCAAGGCTTTTGGCAAGCTTTAGCAGCCTTTTGGGGGAAGCCCAATTTCAAAATATGAATTATGACATATTGATACTAGGACAGATGATGGCAGGATGGTGGAAATGGCATAGGAGCACTACGTATGTGAGTCTAGCTTGTATAAAATGGTCCATCTGGCAGGTTAGATGTTCTAGACTTCTACAAAACGTAGAGGTTCAGTTAAATGAAGTATTGTTTAAAATACAAGATGAATTGGACCAAGTCTATAGTTATGAACAGCACACCATGGGACAAGAAGTATGCACCACCTTTTGGAGGCACATAGACTGGGTGGGTTGATTTATTATTATAGTATGGGTATACGCACTATGGTTGCTTATAATTGGTTTTTACCTCACGATAGGATTACATGGGAATAGGTATGCTTTTTGTTTTACAGTATATTTATGACGGGTGGTGGGTTAATGTATCATGATGTTCTTACTTTTTGTAATACAAAGAATTTTTTTCCCCTTTCCTTTTTGGTATATCTTGCTTTTTATGTGATTTTTTGAAATTAAGATTCCTTTATGATGTTGTATAATATTATGTTATATGTGATGTCTTATTTCCTGTACGTTTGCTATTGTTTTCTGAATAAAATTTCCCCTACTCTTTTCAAGAAGTGCCATGGGATCTTTAACATGCACCTGAACAGGCAGATGGGACCTTGGTTTAAAGTTGCACCTGAAAGACGGCACCTCAAGAGTGCAGCACTCCCCTCATGTTGCACTACAGTGTCAGTATTGGGATATTAACCCAAGTGCCTGGTGTGGGCCCACAGCCTTCTGATCTCCTGGCCTCAGAGGTGAGTGAGCTACCTGCTGAGCCACTGACACTTGAAGGCCCTGCAATTCTTCCTTGGTTTCTGTGGGTATTACAGATGCTTTGTGAAAGACTATTCTATGGTGGTACATCTGCTGAATGACAATGCAGGGATACCCATCTACGAACAAGAAGAAAAAGACCCAGGCTGAGAGAGAGAGACCTAGGAAAGAATACTTAAAAGTCAATGAACCTTTTGGTGACAGATGGATGCCAGCATGTGAGGCTGCTTTCAGGGAAATCATTAAGCGATTAAGTGAAGCACCTGTCTTGGCATTTGCAGACCCCAGCAAGCTGTACATCCTACACACTGATGCCAGCTTGAATGGATTAGGAAGGGTGCTGTGCCAAGAGCATCCAGAAGGGTGTAGGCCTGTAGCATTCCCCATTCACAGCCTCTCACAATCTGAAAAGCACTACCCAGTGCATAAACTTGAATTCCTGGTTTTAAAGTGGGCAGTGGCAAAGAAATTCCATGATTACCTGTATGGTGTTCACTTCACAGTTTGGACTGATAATAACCCTCTAACCTACATGTACACCACTGCGAAACTGGATGCTGTTGAACATTGATGGTTATGTTATGTATGGGCAGTAAATGTTATATATGTAGACTTTAGTAAGGCCTTTGATTCCATCTCCCACAGGAGGCTTATTAACAAACTGGGAAATGCAGGTGTAAGAGATAAAATCATTAATTGGGTGAGAAACTGGCTTCAGGGGAGGACCCAGAATGTTGTAGTGAATGGCACTCTGTCATGAGAGGGGATGGTGACCAGCGGGGTTCTGCAGGGTTCGGTGTCTGGACCAATATTCTTTAACATATTCATCAGCGACATCGCAGATGGATTGAAGGGGAAAGTATGCCTGTTTGCAGATGACACCAAGCTCTGCAACAGGGTGGACACACAGGAAGGAGCCATAGCGATGGAATCAGACCTAACAAAACTGGAAGAATGGTCCAGAACTTGGCAGTTGAAGTTCAATGCCAAGAAGTGTAAGGTCATGCACCTAGGGAAAAGAAACCCAGGAAACAATTACTATCTAGGGTGTGAACAATTAGCCATCATGAACCTAGAACGGGACCTAGGAGTCATGGTATCCAGTGACCTAAACGTAGGGGACAATGTGAGAAGGCGGCACAGAAAGCCAGTAACATCCTCAGTTGCATCACAAGAGGGATCACAAGCAGAAGGCGCAAAGCGGTAATCCCACTATACAGATCCTTGGCGAGGCCACATCTGGAATACTGTATCCAGTTCTGGAGACCCCACCTTAAAAAAGATATAGACCATCTAGAAACTGTGCAAAGAACAGCTACAAAGATGGTTCAGCACCTCCACCATGAAGCCTATGAGACAAGACTTAAAGAATTAAACATGTACTCCCTGGAACAGAGGTGAAACAGAGGAGACATGATATAAACCTTTAAATACCTAAAGGGTATCAATTCAGCACACAATCAGAACCTCTTCAAATAAAATAAGGAGGCACATACTAGAGGCCACAACAGACGTCTAACGGGAGGGAGATTTCAGAGCAACATTAGGAAGTTTTTCTTCACCGAAAGGGTGGTGGAGCCATGGAACAGGCTGCCACAGGAGGTCGTGGACACCAAGATAGTTAAGGAGTTCAAAATATCTTGGGACAGATTAGCAGAATATTGAAATAAGGAAATATACTTGGGGGGAGTAGGTCAAATAATGGGCAGACTAGATGGATCACATGGTCCCCATCTGCTGTCATGTACTTATGTTCTATCAGCTCTCTCAACATATAATTACAGCTTAGAGTACAGAAGTGGAAAGACCAACATTGATGCTGACATCCTGTCAAGGTGCCTGCATACTGAACAGTCCGACTCCAGCGTGCAGACTGCAAATGCAGTAGTCAAAGTTCTGTGCTCCACATTTTCCCACCCAGATGAAGCTATGCCAGAAAATTCTGATAGAGCCATTGATATGATAGGAGCTTCACCAGATACTATTCCTGCAGCCTACCTAAATTTTACTAGACTAGACATATCCTCTTTACCTCAACCAAGCAAACCCGAGCAGTAACAGGCACAAAGGAGGATCATGCATTCTAAGACATCATCAAAGCTTCAGAGAAAGGGCACACCGCAGAACAAGTGTGCAGAAATCATCCTGATGCCAAGTTATTGTTGAGAGGGTGGAGCAAGTTAGCCCTGAAAAGTGGACTGTTGATCCATTAAGATCAAGATAGTGACAACCCTGAATGCACAAAAAAACAGTTGGTACTGCCTTGGAAGTACTGCAAGGCAGTTCTTACATCCCTCCATGATGAGATGGGTCACCTGGGCTGTAAACGAACTCTAGACCTGGAAAGAGCAAGATTTTACTGGCCCAGGATGGAAAGAGACATTGAAAAACACTGCAAAGCCTGCCTGAAATGCATCAAGAGGAAGACACTCCCCAAAATAGCTGCACCCCTGGGAAATATAAAAATCAGTGGTCCACTTGAGCTAGTGTGTATGGCCTTTCTTTCACTACAGCCTGACTGGAAGAACTAAGCCAACATTCTAGTCATCACTGACCATTACACCAGGTATGCACAGGCATATCCAATGAAAGACCGAAAAGCAAGTACTGTAGTAAAAGTGCTACAACAGTTTGTGAACCATTACGGAACTCCGCAAAGAATTCACTCAGATCAGGGCTGAGATTTTGAAAGTTAGGTGGTTAAAGAGTTTCTGGCAGCATATGGCATCAAGAAATCATGTCCTTACAGCGTTTGGGGAGAAAAGAACAGTCCCAAAACTATACTCTCTGTACTGCAGGCGATATAAGAAAAGCAAAAAAGAAATGACTCAAAGATTTAGTGAGAAGGGATATAAATGGCTTTGTTTAGAGTCAGCAGTAAGCAGTGAACAAAGTGGATTTGATTGACAGGAAGGAATTATTGAAACCTAGTAACAGAAATAGAGAGACAGACAATGTGCATTTTAATAACTGTGTCCCTCATTTTGTTACTGTCTATAGTGCCCAATGTCCTGCGATACAAAATATTCTGAGAACAAACTGGCATATTCTGCAAGCAGAACCAAAGCTATTACAGATTGTGGAGCAAGGCCCGAAGTTCACTTTTAGAAGAGCCAGTAACCTATAGGATATCCTGGTGCACACTGTTACTAACCCTGTGGCATTTGAAAAAGGACCTACCATGTCTAAGGGTAACTATAGGTGTGGCAGTTGCACAGCATGTGACTACATACAGGTGGGGTTCTCTTTTATCATTCCTAACAGAAATGAACATAGGTGAATAGCTTCATATCATGTGGTACTGAAGCAGTTATTTATTTATTTGGCCACCTGCACTTGCCAGTTCTTTTAATGTAGGAATGACTTATCCTTCATCAGGGCTAAAAGATTAGAAAATGCTTTAGCACTACATCTCTCCGTAGCAGGTGCGGGACATTCTTTCAAATTTCAGGGTTTGGAACATATAACATTAGGCCCCAGACGGGGAGACTTGCAGAATAAACTTCTATGCCGGGAAACTTTTTGGAAATTTAAATTGAGGGCATGATTCTTTCCTGGCCTGAATGATACCTTCCAACTGTCACCATATCTTAAGTAATGTAGATGAAATGTTGATTATCATGACACAATTTGGTTACTGTGCTATATTATTTTAGTTTTAGTTTTGATATACATGTATAGATTTTATATGGCAATTTAGTGGGTATAATATGGTTACATGTGGGAGAATGAATAGGGGAGCACCTATTTTTATTTGCTTAGGGGGAGTGTGTTATGGCTAGCATATTATCCATTGATATAGCCAATTGTGCTTTGGTTTGCATTTTTGCTATGTAGTATTTATTTGGCACATCTGGATTCATGGAGTTAGCAATCATTGCTATCCATTGAAACAACATGGTTCTAAATGTGCTAGAATAGTTATTTAACTGTGAATATTTAAATGTGAACATTTTGGTGGTCCTCATAATGTAATTTGCTCTTTGGTGTGCTTATTGTCTATCCATTCATTCTCCTTTTATTCTCTTTATGCTCTTTTTTAGTATATTTTGTGCAATGTGCCACTGTGATTTTAAGTCAGCAAGGCGCCTGAGCCACAGAGAGCTATTTAAACTATCTAGTCCTGCTCTGATGATGTATTGAAAAAGCACCAGGGTGGTGTAGTGTGAAATATTTACTGTATCGTTTGGGGGTGTTACTTCACCTATTTGTGCTTTTTGTATTTTACTATTTCAGGCATTTTGTATTATTAAAGCCTTTTTATTGTGTCCTAGTGTGGGGACTGTTCTTTTTTCTCCGCGAAAGCCGTACGAGCCCACTTTTGTTTTTGTTTGCTATGCCGGTTGTTGCATGGCTCCGGTTTGCCAGTTTCTCCTGAGCTGCTTTCTTTGTGTTTTTATATCAAGAAATCATGTACCAAACTGTACCACCTCCAGGGGGACCCTCAGCCTGAATGCTTCAATAGAACTCTACTAGATATGCTAGGTACCCTGGATCCAGCTGACAAAGCTAATTGGAGTCAAAGAGTGAGCTACCTAAACTAGTACATGCCTACAACTGCACAAAGAATGATGCCACCCAGAGATCTCCCTTCTAGCTCATGTTTGGCCATAAAGTCAGATTGCCAGTTGATCTATGTTTTGGTGTGACCCTGGATGGCACGTTTGAAAAAACATATCTTGAGTACACACAAAAACTGAGAGAACTGCTGCAAAAAGCTTACAAACGTGCATCTGAGGCAGCTGCTAAAACTAGAAAAGTGAACAGAGACATGACAACAAGGTGAGATTCCAAGTGTTACAGGTGGGAGACTGTGTTCTACTATGAAATGTAGGTATACAAGATAAGCACAAAATCCAAGACTGGTGGGCACCAGAAGTTTGCCTTGTAGTTGAACAATTGCCAGACCTGCCAGTTTATAAAATTCAGCAAGAGCGTGGGAGAGGATTGGAAAAGACTGTGCTCAGAAATCACTTGCTCCCCATTGGAGAGATTGTGCCTGACCCTGCTCCCGACCAAGAAACTCCAGTAGTAGGAAGGCCCAAGACCAGGAGTCAAGCTGTGCAAAGGCAAAGGAAAAAAGACCTATGCAACCTCTGAATCCCAATGCTGTACCTTTTGTCATTGAGAGAAGACCCAGTAACCAAGTGCCTGAGCCAGTTATGGACATTGATATGGACAATGTGATAGAATTGGCCCATGGTGAGCAAAATCTAGACAATGCTGATATTCCTGAAAATGCCCCTGTGCTGGTCACGGAGCAGCAAAAGGAGGTAGTGCTACCTGTCTCTAGGGAAATGCAGCACAAGATGCAGCCCTACCTAGCAGGTCTGAAAGACAACCTAAACCTATAATCAAGCTCATCTATGATACCCTTGTTTCCTCCTCCAATACCCCCCTTTATGTAGCCCACAAGCACATATTATCCCAAGTATATGCCCTACCCAGTGTTCCCAGCTTTTGCTCTATGGTAAAATTCAATGTGGGGAAATGCGGAGTAATATTGCCTGATACATGTGTATAGACCATACCAATTGTCTAGTTAGACAATGTTTATCTTGATTCATTTTTGTGACTATTATTGTGAGTGCATATTTTGCTAGACAGGAATCAGGTGCCTAGATAGAAATGTGTCTATTAATATGCTTTATTGGACACAATATTGGGATTGAACTTTTAAAGGCTTGTCGGGACGCCAAGCATTTGGTGAGGGGAGTGTGTAAGACCCCACTAATATGGGGCTTACCTGACACTTCAGTGCTGGTGTCCTCCCAAATGGCTGCAGGTGGGATTCAGGACAGCACGCTCATGGAATCTTCATGGCTACAGCTGCCAGCAATCTCCTGCTTCTGGGCCCCATCTACAGATGGGGGGGGGCTGAGGTCTTAAGATGTTTTTGTGTTTCCAGGCACAAATTTATTCAGTCCGGGGGGGGAGTAGTGGAGCAAGTGGACTGGACGTAAATAAAAAACATGGCTGCATTGCACTGTGTATGCATGTGCAGCCAGCGGGCACAATATCTTAAAGGAGCCGCGGCTGCAAAAGGGCATTTGGCTGTGCGGCCACTATTTACAATTATCCCCAGCTTCAGGGGATACCAGGTCAATGCCACACAAAAAAGACAGGGTGGTATTAACCACACTGTGTAGAGAGCACATGGATTTACAGTGACAGAGGTATAACAGTGGTAGGGAATTTACTGCTACCCCTGTCACTGTACGCTTCTCTTGTGATGGATCAAGTTACCGTCTGCTGGGTGCCTGGTCAAGTTCGCTCCCATGGTCTAGTGGCTAAGGCACCAGCACACAGTGGAATGGGAGACCTGCGACAGTGGATCAGTTCCCCCCAAGTCTCCCCATGCTACAACTTTCTGTGACTTTTAAAAAAAAGTCCCCCCCAAGTTTCCCCCCATCTCCGAAGTCCACCCCCCTCAGAGTTGCTATCTAAATTCCAGGGGTTGTGGGGTTCGAAATCTCCCACAATCAGTTGTGCAGGGGGAGTTGAAGCCCCCCCCAAAAAACAAGGAAGCCCATGTTTTGTAAGGGTGTGCGCTGTTTCTGTGATTGTTGGTGTTTTACCTGACGTTACTTCAGTGCATGCCCTTTTTCTTGTGGCATTCATTGCTGCGTGGTTTATGTTCACAGTGAGATGACCCCGTGCCACTCCAAGGCAGGCAGCGGAGCAGAGGATCAGTAAGAAAATGCCTCCAGGCATAGAGGGAGTTATTCTCTGCCCTCAGAATGGGCATATTATGAAGTGTAAGGGGGGGCACAGTTCTGGGCTAAATGTAAACAAAGATGGCAGTCCCCATAATGTTCTACAGGAGGGGGACTGCTGGGAAATGTGAAAGGGCCCCAGAAATGCCCGTGAACTTTGCAGTCAATTGGGTGGGGACTTGAAAAAAACTATAAAAAGAGACTGAAAGCCTGCCACCAGGGAAGATTCCCTAGTGACAGAGAGAGAGAGAGAGAGAGAGAGACAGAGAGAGAAAGAGTATGCTGAGGGCTACCTAGCCCAAAGTCCTGTTCGTTTATCCAATGGCCTTTTTGGTCACAGATCTGATCAAGGGGCATAGTGCCTGTAAAAAGTCAGTGCAACAGGGGAAAGACTGAGACTGCTGACCGACTCCCCTGATCCAGATTTGAACCTGCTGCTGTGAGTTATGCATTTTGAGTCACAATCCTAAAAGTGGTGAGAGTGGTAAATAGCAGCAAGTATCAGAGACTGTGATTGGCAGCCTGCAGAATAGAGAGAGTTGCAGCCTGAGTCTAGAGACTGTTAATCTGCAGCCTGAGAGCACAGAGAGTTTTCAGCCTGAAGCAGAGATTGTGACTTTGCAGCACAGAATAAGACTAAGCAAACCAATGTACCCCACCAGAGGGACAAGTGTTTTAGGGCTGCTTAACTGCTTCCAGCCGAGATGTTATGTGAGCTGGAGCTAGAGACAGGGCCAGAGCCACGCTGAAAGTGTGCATTGTGCAGAAATTGTGAGCCATGCCAAGAAGTCTCGGGGATCAAGCCTGTTCTGTCCCGAGACCACCGGAGCAGCATTGGAGAGGAAGACGTCGAGAGGCTTTTCAGGTGAACACTGTCCACAAAGGCCTTTGAGGTGAAGTTTGGAAAGGCCTGACAGGTGGAAACCAGCATTCTTCAGTTCTTCAGCCATCTGTTGTCCCTTGATGACCTGCTACTGTGGTGCATCACCAGCGAACCCTAGATACCAGCATGGTATCGTGAAACAAAGTTCTGCAACCCTTATTTGAAGCTTTGAATTGTAGGTACCCCTGAGCTGTGGCTCAGGGGAGTTTCTACTTAGCTAGCTAGCTAGAGAGGTCTCAGAGGGGGTTAAGTCCTTGGCTGGACTGTGTAAAATTTCAAATTGCACCCAGGCAGAAAAGTTCAAAGTTGTTTATGGTTAAAAGTTATTGGGCCCCAACACAGCTTCCTAGCTCGAGCCACTAGATTGTCACCTTCTTAGCACCCTCACCATGGTACCCACCTCTAGAGACTAGAGTCTAATTGTTTTGGGGAAAGCCGGGTGCACCCACAGATGGGGCATTTGGGGGCTGTGTGTGGGACTGTACTATTTGTTAAAGTGTTGCTGTGTTGCATATGTTTCCCCCTTCACCCCTCTCCTTAATACATCTTGTTATTTGTTCATGTTATTTGCTGGTATTGCAAATTATTGTAAGGAGGGAATTTTTATTGTGTGGGAAAGTGTCCTGGAGGCAGCTATTGTATATTTCCTGGGGGCTGGTAACCTGTAGTTCGTTCACAGGTATTCTCTGCCATTGCCCCAGGTGGAGACACCGCACCATTTCTCCTCTCCACTGCAGAACCCAGACTGGCTCCCTCAGAGGTGGGTGCAGTGTGGACCTGAGGGCCCCGGAGCAGCCAAGGTGAGTCAAAGGGCTGTTACACCCTTGATGACCTCTAGGTCTGGAATTGTGTTCTCCAGACTCCTAGCATGGGCACACATGGCTCTCCATACCTCACTCCTTCTCTGCCTGCCTCCCTCCCTGCTTTCTACCCACTCCTCCTGCCTGTGCTGCTCCCTGAGCACTCCCCTGGCCCCCCTTCCCTTGTTATCATCTCTGTTTCCTGTCACTTTTACTCCTTTCTTAGTGCATTCTTGATTTACACCCTCTTGTCTTCTGCCTTGTCTCCACACCTTTCATCTTTTTCCTCTGCTCTGGGGGAGCTTCCTCCCCTTGGGCATTTCCTCCTTGTTGGGGGGGGCAACTTTTGCCTCCCTCTCTGGCTAGCTTACATGCTCATCCAAGTAACATTTAAACCTCCCACTAAAGACTGGAGTCCCCCTCCTGGAAGGTTTCAGGCTGTCTCCCTCAGAGGCCAAAAGTCCATTGAAGAGGACCAGTCCTAGCTCTGAGCCCTGTGGCATGCACCCCACTGATCACTCTCCCATAATTGAGTGCCATTTACCATCACCCCCAGTCTCCTATCCATGAACCAGTTTCTAAACTAAGGGCATACTGGAGTTAGCACAAGGACGTGGTGCCTCAATATTGACATTCAAGTTACAAAAAACATTAAAAAGTAGAGCACATACACCTCTAATAGCAAGGGCACAGGTCTGTTAGAAAACTTTATTCAAATATGCTACAAAATGCCAAAAAACCTGATACGTTTCGGATGTATATTATATCCTTTCTCAGAGGTAAAACCCCAAATGTGAAAAGTCCCTTAAATACTCCAACTAATTAATTACAACTGGCATCATTAATCAATACAATGTCGTGTTAAAACAACTACATACTAATTATCTTAAATATACACACATAAATACACATAAAATACTTTATACTATAATACTGCAACTACTGTTTCAAAATACATCAATCCAGACTTATTTCTTAAAGATTAAAAAATATTGGCTTATAACAATAATCAAATAGAAGGCAAAAAGGGAGGGGGAAGGGGGGAGAAGAGGGGAGACAGATTAATTGAAAGGAAGAAAGCAGGGAAACATATCTAATTCTAAAAACATAGTATATACCTGCACCTTTTTATATTAAATACTTGCCAACTATATTAACTCATCGTTCAAAAATGCACAATTTTCAAAGCACAAAGCTAAGTAAAAAATCTCCAAAAAATACAAAGGTGCCATCAAAATTCACTTATTTTACATTATAACTAATACAAGGAGATGACTCATCATTTACTCCAGTCACAAAGCGTGTGTCACTACAAGTGATTTGAAAGAAACAGCGCAAAAAATTATTCTGATCGCAAGGTGCTTACTACTACGTTGTAAAATATATACCAGTTGCGATCATAATTGTATAATAAACTATCTACTGTTTATATACTAATCAAATTCTTATAACTTCATAACTTTTAAGTATCTAATATCATTATGTTTGCTGTTTCTGTTACGACAAGGGAAAAGCATTAATAGACCAAATTGGGGAAGGGGGTTACCTTTGAGAAAGGATGTGATATAAATCCGAAACGCGTCAGTTTTTTTGGCATTTTGTGGCATATTTGAATAAAGTTTTCTAACAGACCTGTGCCCTTGCTATTAGAGGTGTGTGTGCTCTATTTTTTTATGTTTTTTGTGGTTTCTAAACTAATTCACCACTTTGAACCCCACACCTAGGCTGCTCAGTTTCTTTATCATCCTCCTGTGTGGCATAGTGTTGAATGCCTTGCTGAAGTCCAGATAGGCCATATCCACTGCCCTCCCCTGATCTATTTTTCTGGTCACCTAGTCAAAGATATCTATCAGATTCATTTGGCATGACCTACCCCCATGAACCCATGCTGCCTATGGTCTCAACTCATTGGATTCAAGCCACTTTACAAGTCTTTCCTTCAGCAGGGTTTCCGTTAATTTCCCCACCACTGAAGTAAGACTGACCGGCCTATAGTTGCTAGCCTCCATGCTGCTGCCACTCTTATGTAGAAGGACCATGTCAGCTCATCTCCAGCCCTCTGGAACCACGCCTGTTTCCACTGAGCTACTACATAAGGCTGTTAGTGGGATAGCTAATACCTCCCTGATTGTAGAATGGAGTGAAGCGGCGTTTTGGTTAAGAATGCAGTGTTACCTAATTTAGTTCTCATTTTGGGGATGGACAGGAGAGCCTAATCAGTTGACCTAAAGGGGTAAAGTAGGTGCTGTCAGAGGGCAGGAAAAGTAGAGCAAGGGACATGGGTAGCTGCTCCTGAAAGACATTATATACATAACACCACCCAGAGTAAGGTTCTATAGGTATTGTGGGAGGAGCCAGCCAAGCCTGGAGTACAGCATGCACTGGTGAGCATGGTGATTTGTAGCGTTGTATGTTATTATAAGTCATATCCTATTTTTTGTAATGTGGTCTTGACAGTAGCTTAGTAGACAGGTACTCCATACATAAGTTTGGGGAGAAGGATACCGTGGGCAATTTTTAAACAGAGCCTTGGGAGTAAGATTATAAACTCTATACAATAGCCCAAGTCTAGTGTTAACAGATTTGCAAATGTTTGCTACGTGCAGGCAAGAAATCAATTTTTAAACAAAGCCCAAGATAACTGAATGACAGTACAGAGGCAAGCATGGTTCCATCACCACAGGAGATCTAAAGAGGGATGGACAACTTCTTAATTTGGGTAATGAGCTAAAAGGCATTGCTTGGGTTTAGTGGTATTTGGAAGTAATGTGAATAAGCCAAGTTTGGACAACCTGGAAGTCAGAGAAGACATGTCTGTTAATGTTCTCAATATTATTAGAACTTAGAAAGTGAACAAGATAATTGGCATAAAGAATTGATGTACTGTGGGACAGACAGCAAGATATCAATCATGTGCATTGAGAAAAGGAGAGGTCCTAGAATCGACCCTTGTGGAACTCCAGCCATGGTGGGGTCTGGCTCAGAGAAGAAGAATCTGAACTTAACTCTCTGATGCCTATTACTCAAGTATTTTTTAAACCAGGTGAGAACAATGAGATACCTAGGTTGTAAAGCTTAGTATAGGGAAGGGAAGGGAATAGTCAAAAGGTCAAAGGCTTTAGTGAGATAAATAAAAACAGCACTTAGAAACACAGAATATGACAGCAGATAAGGGCCACTGTGCCCTTTTCTGACCTTAATTTTTTTTGCTGTAGACCCTATTCAATCTATAGCACAATCTCTCCCCCCTCCTTACCTCTATGATACCCTTGTGTCTGTCCTAGGTATTTCTGAACTCTGCCACTGTTTTTGCTTCCACTGTCTCCACTGGAAGACTGTTCCAAGTATCCACCACCCTTTCTGTGAAGAAGAACTTCCTCACATCCCTCCTGAATTTACCCCTCCAGCTTCATAGCATGCCCCTTGTTCCAGAGCACCTTTTTCTCTGAAACATACCTCACTCCTATACCTTATTCACACCCATGAGCTATTTAAAGGTTTCTATCATATCCCCCCCCTCCTTTCCACCAAGGTGTACATGTTTAACTCCTCCACCCTTTCCTCATAGGGCTTTTGATGCAGGCCCTGCACCATTCCAGTAGCCATCCTCTGGACTGCCTCTACTATGTCTATGTCATTCCTGAGATGTGGGCTCCAGACTTGGACACAGTACTCAAGGTGGAATCTTACCAGTGATCTACATGGGGCAGCACCACCTCCATCTTCTTGTGGCAGTACCCCTCCTTATGCACCCCCATATTCCACTAACCCTTCTGACTGCTTTTTCACACTGCCTGGACACTTTTAGGTCACCTGATATGATTAACCCTAGGTCTCTTTCCTGCTTTGTCAGTATCACTTTGCCCATTTTGTACTTCACTATCAGGTTTCTATAGCCCAGGTGCATTATTTTGCACTTTTTTTCCATTTAAACCCAGCTGCCACACCCCTGACCAATCTTCCAATCTTTTCAGATCCCCACCCATCCTTTCCAGTCCCTTCCCCGGAGTGTCCACTCTGTTGCAGATCTTGGTGTAACCTGGAAAGAGGTAGACCTTCCTTCCAGTTCCTTTGCTATGTCATTTAAAAAGACATTGAAGAGGACTGATCCCAACACTGATCCCTGAGGTACTCTGCTGGTCACCCTACCTTCCTCAGAGCGCATTTTGTTTACCACTACCCTCTGTGTTCTATTCACTAACCAGTTTCTTACCTAAGTTACCACCTTATTATCCACTCCCAAGCTACATAACTTGTTCATCGGTCTCCCATGTGGAATGGTAATGAAAGCCTTGCTGAAATCCAGGTAGGCCACTTCCACTGCTCCTCCCTGATCCAGCTTCTTGGTCACCCAATCAAAAAATCTGTCAGGTATGTTAGCCATGACTTTCCCTCTATGAAGCCATGCTGCCTTTGGTCCTGTAATCTGTTGGATACAAGACATTCCACAATCTTTTCTTTTAATAGTGTTTCCATTAACTTACCCACCACTGATGTCAGGCTGCCAGGTCTATAATTGCCCGCCTCTTCCTTGCTACCATTTTTGTGAAGTGGGACTACATCTGCCCTTTTCTAGTCCTCTGAGAGCACGCTGGCCTCCAGTAATCTGTTAAAAAGGTCTATCAGAGGTGCAGCTAGTAGCTCCAAGAGCTTCCTCAGCACCCTTAGATGTACCCTGTCTGGCCCCATAGCTTTGTCTATCTTCAGGTTAGTGAGTGATTTCCAGACTCTCTCCACAGAAAATGGACTAATGTCCATTTCCCTCCCATCAAAGCTCCTGATGCCTTTTCATGGCCCCTCCTTCCCTTTCTACTGTGAATACTGAGTAAATGTATTTATTCAAGATGTTTGCTTTTCCTTTTTCCTCCTCTGTACCATCATCCCCGTCCCTCTTTAACTGTACAATCCTTCCTTTTGTCTTCCATTTTTCACTAACATACCTAAAAAAATAGCCTGTCCCCTTTTGATACTCCCTGAGCTATTCTTTCCTCAGTTTGCACCTTTGCACTCCTTACTGTTTCACTAGCCTCTCTCTGTTTTCCCAGATACACCTCCCTATCCTGCTCTCTATGGGTCTCCTTATATCTTCTGAATGCTACTCTTTTAGCCTTTACCTTTTCTGTTACCTGTCTTGATGAGCCATAGTGGACTCCTCGTTCTTTACTTTTCTGTACTTGCTTGGCACAGAGATTTGTTGCCTTCACTACGCCCTCTTTTAGTGTTGCCCACTTTTTCTCCACCACTCACCCATCTCATCTTCCTTTGCCAGGTCATTTCTGAGGCATTCACCCATGTTAGTAAAATCAGCCCTTCTGAGGTCCAAGACTTCTGCCATTGTGTGGTTGGATTCTGCAGCTGTTAGTATGCTGAACCACACTGTACAATGATCACTTGCTGCAAAATTAAGCAACTTCAGTGTTAGGTGTTGTGTCCTATGTCAGGAAGTTGCATACCAGGATTTCAGCAAGGCCTTCAACACCGTCCCTCACAGAAGGCTAGCAAACAAGCTGGAACATATGGGAGTCAGGCAAAATGTAGTTGATTGGATCAGTAATTGACTAAATGATAGGACTCAGAGAGTGCTAGTAAATGGATCTATGTCAAGGGAATGCAGGGTAACCAGTGGTGTCCCCCAGGGATCAGTGCTGGGACCTATAAAATTAAACATTTTTATTGGGGACCTCACAAATTTTTTGAAAGGGAATGTTTGCCTGTTTGCAGATGATACTAAGCTCTGCAACAGAGTGGACTCACAGGATGGGGCAAACAACATGAAAGCTGACTTTAGGAAGTTGGAGGAATGGTCCAGGGCTTGGCAGCTAAAATGTAATGCCAAAACATGTAAGGCAATGCACCTGGGTAGGAGGAACCCAAGAAATAAGTATACACTGGGAGGACACCTACTTGAAGAAACACAGATAGAGCGAGATCTCAACATAGTGATCAATGACAACTTAAAGGTAGGAAAACAGTGTGAGAAAGTAGCACAGAAAGCAAATAGCATCCTCAGCTGTACTAGTAGGAGCATTACTAGTAAGAAGCGGAAGGTAATCATGCCACTTTACAGGTCATTGGTAAGGTCACACTTGGAATACTGCAGTCAATTCTGGAGACCGCACCTCAAAAAGGACATAGACCATTCAGAGACAGTGCAAAGAAGAGCTACTAAAATGGTGCAGGGTCTACACCACAAGACATATGAAGTGCGACTCAGGAAGCTAAATTTATACTGCCTAGAGCAAAGATGAAACAGAGGTAACATGATAAAAACATTTGATATGTGAAGGGGATAAACACAACTCAGGCAGGTAATCTATTTCAGCACAACACAACAGCACGTACAAGGGGCTGTGATTTGAGGTTGGTGGGAGGTAGGTTAAAAAACAACCTCAGGAAGTACTTCTTTATGGAGAGAGTGGTGGAACCTTGGAACAGCCTGCCCAAGGACCTGGTAGCATCAACGACGATTAGAGATTTTAAACTTGCATGGGATACAAATGGTGGACAGATTAAGTTGGAGGCAACATAGGGAGGAGTAGTAGTCTATTTGGGGTAGACTAGATGGATCATGCAATCCCCATCTGCCGGCACTTTTCTTATGTTCTTATGTTCTAGTTTATTGGTTGGAGATAGGGACCAGAGACTGTTTAAAAAGTTTTATAATTGTTGCAAAATGACTTTGCACTCTTCCCATGCTACTGCCCATTTTACCATAGGGATCCATGTGCACCAGGCCTGTGTGGCATCTAGAGTTACTGCTCCTTTACTTAGTAGGTTCACTGTTTGCGTGTCCTGGAGCACTTTCAAACTCTATACCCCTGGTGGAGAAACCATGTTGTTTGCAGTATTTTCCCTGCACCCTAAGAACTGCTCAAGAACTCAGGTTGAATCCTTTGATTTAAAGGGACACATTGTCCCCTAAGGGCCTTAATATTTATTTATTTATTTGCTTTTGTTGACCTGGTAAGTCACACTAGACAGCCAAGTGCCTATTTTCAGGTGTGACCTGGGAGAGTTACAAACTTAAGTAGGTAGGTACAGTGACAGATCAGTCTTACATACAGTGGAATAACAGGTGATGGAATAGAATGACAACCAGTAACAAGTCACGAACCGGGGGTGTTACAGGTGACCCGGGAGAGTTATAAGCTAGACCATACACAAAACAATGAGTGAGTCAAGATTTACATATAAAAGTAGAGCAGGCTAAACCAATATGGTACTCAAGGAGGAGATGGTACACTTTAGAAAGATTTGGGTAGGTGGTTGACAGTCCTCAAAAGGGGTTGGGACAAGTGCACACAGGTTCAGTCATATGTTAGGCCGAATAAGTGCCTGCATGTGGAGGGTTGGGGGACCTAGGGAAGAGCTGATGAGGGGGGGCCTGGTGTCCTTGTTTGGGAGGTAGGACAGGCCACTGATGGTCGCTTGGCAGTGCTATTATGGGGTGTATGGGCATGGGTGCCTGTGACCCACGATGGGCTGTGGGGATCCAGGCCACCAGTTAAAAGTGTCTCTCAAATTTTTCACCCATTTAAAACCAAATCTTCTTGCAGATGATATTTCAAAGGCTTTGCCTGTGGTTCAGAGTGGCAGCAGGTAACACATGCCATGCCCTTCTGAAAGCAGTAGAAAACCACACACGTCCAAGTGAATTTTTCTTCCTGGCTGCTGTATGGTGGTTTTGTCTGTTCTGGTCTGCCCACCCCTGCCGTACCTCTGCCAACCATATGGCTGCCTCTGGGTGGGCCTTCTGCTTATCTATGACCCTGGGTTGTGGGCAGTCTATCTGCTGCTCCCATCTGCTCTTGCTGGGTCTTGGTTATGGTGTGGTTTTGCAGCCTGGTTCATGTTGCTCCCTTCTGCCAGCTGCTACTATTCCTTCTTGCTGGCTGCTGCTGTTCTCCTTTGCTGGACCAGTGTACCTCCTTATGGTCTTGTTAGGCCTGCCTGCCATATCCCCTTTTCAGGCATTCTCCAGTTTACTGCTCTGCTGGATTTCACTCTGGATCACTCCCAGGTCCTATTGCAGTCTATTTTAATTCTGACTTCATTCATTTACACAACCCCATTTCTTGGCCACATAACAGATCTGGGAAATTAAGTTTTTCCTTGGTAAACTTTATTTCACCAAAAGCAGCAAACACTGGCAGCACCAGGTCAAGTGCAAAATAAGCTTTATTCAGTGCAAGTAATTCATAATGGTCCACAAATGCCCCCAGCTCAGGGTACAGACACCTCAACCAGTTTCACAGTGCTTGTGCATCATCAGGAGGGCCACCACTGCCTAGCTGCCTCCAAAAACTGAAATGGACACACTCACTGAGGAGAGTGGGAAATTGTATTTGTAAAAAATCAAATACAAAGGTGAACTAGAAGTCATGTGCATTTGCCTATAACAAGGCTTCATCGGGTCAGTGCTAGTTGCTCACAGGTGACCCATTATACTAATAGTCATGAATATTCCTGGTGAGCTACTAGTTATGTGAACAAAGGAGCACTTGAGCTGAATAAAGTACTTTAGTGCATACAATCTATTTTACAATAAGTGCTTAGTGGCAAAAGTTAAAAACAGTTGTTTAAAAAAATCACACTGATGGCCGGTTCGGTGGCACCAAGGGTTGAGGTGCTGGACGCCGCACCTTGAGCCATGCTGGTGACCCAAGTTTGGGAGCAAACTCGGACCACCAGGGGTTGGCTGGGAGAGAGGGAGGGAGTTTGGATGAGCAAACACCAGGTAGTTCTCCTCTCCCAGGGAGGGAGACAACTTCTCCTTGGCTCATGGCTGCCGCATAGTTGAGGCTCAGTGGTAGCACCAAGCCGGTGAGAGAAGAGGCGTTAGGTCGGGTGGAAGAATGGACCGTTACCAGATTCTTATTGCACATGGTGCCTCCATGCCATGTGCGCTCATAGTTGCTAGGGGTCCCAGGTTAGTTGGGGAGAAAAAATCAGGTGTAAAGGAGTTAGGTGAACTGCAGGCTACATGAAGCTCCTGAGGGGGAATTGAAGATGGACTCCTCTAAGAAAAGCCAAAGCTGCCTACGAACCCCCAGAAGGAGAATGAATAGAAGATAAAAAAAAAATAAAATCACGCTGCAAGTCAGAGGAGAATGTAGAACTTCCCAGTTTCAACGTATAATATTCATACACGCTGTGCACAAAAATATACCATGGGGGAAGAAGTAGTAAACACTCACATATTAGGGTAGCAGATTTACCAATGAGCTGTGGTCAGAGCCAAACAGCTGCTAATACCCGACCTGACAAGAGATATAGAATTAAAGTGTGAGTTGGGAATTCATTTCTTTGTGATACTATTGTGAAATTAGAATTCTAGACTTATATCACAATAGAAGAAAAAAAAAAAGAAAACCTTAAAGATCATGATATAGCCCAACTGAGATGCAATATCATATATTTACACCCAGGAAGGGGTGGAGGGAATGCAACAGGATCTGGGGAAACTAGAGGAATGGTCTAGGTGTGGCAGCCGAGTTTCAGTGCCAAAAAGTGCAAAGTCATGCTCCTGGGGTGGGAAAACAGAGGCTGTGTATAAGATGTGGGGAGGTACTTACAGTTACAAAGCAAAAGAGTAGCCTTGGGGTAATCATATCTGATGATCTCAAGGTGGCAGGGCTCTGCGTCAAGGCAGTTGGTAAAGCTAGCCGGATTCTGGGGTGCTTAGGAAGGGGGATTTCTAGTAGGAGAAGGGAGGTGGTGTTGCCACTACATCACTCACTAGTGAGATCCCACCTGCAGCAATGTGTCCAGTTCAGGAGGCCACACCACTGCAAGGACATGGACAGGTTAGAAGTGGTCCAGAGGAGGACTACCAAAATAGTGTGGGGGTTGCATGAGAAGCCATATAAGGAGAGGATGTGGAAGCTCAATATGTACTTCCTGAAAGAGAGGTGAAAGAGAGGGGACAGGATTGAGACCTGTAAGTTCCTCACACGAGTAAGAAATATGGAGAAGGGGAGTCTCTTTCACAGAAGGAGGAGCGCTAGAACATGAGGACATCCTATGAAGTTTGGGGGGGGGGAGTTTAAGATGGATGGGAGGAAATATATATATTTTTTTTAATATTCTTTATTTTGTATTGTTTTTTATATAGTTATATATATATGACTGCAGGAGTTCATCTACACAGTATTGTTCTTTTGTCTTAAGTTACAATACATTGAATGTTCTTTGGGATGACAATTCATGTTTCTACAACATCATTCTGTTATAAATCAAATGACTCTAAATCAAAATTCATATCCTACAAAAATTGGTTACTTTCATATAGCTCTATCAGGGAACAAATGCTTCATCCAGAGGCGAGATATGAAAAACCCATAGCCTCCATTGGAGCTCAAATTGTGACATCCTTCCAGCTCTAGAAGCTACTATTCTCTCTAGATAATATATCTCAGTCATCAATGAATGCCAATGAGAGAGGGTGGGTACTTTAACTGTTTGCCATAGGCGAGTTATAACATTTTTAGCTGCTGCCAAGTACAAGTATAACTTACTTCTACTTGGTGGAACTTTTCCGTCTTCCCCCAATATAAAGCAGAATCATCTGATTGGATAATTGAATTTCTGGTCCCACAATATTCTGTATGCTCTTTTCTATATCTAACCAGAATTGGGTAACTTTCAGACAGGCACAAAAAATATGTGTTATATTTGCCATTTTTCTCCACACTCTCTCCAACAGAGGCCATGCCTCATAGATACAAATTTAGCAATTTTGTCAGGGGTATAAAAATATCTACTACGACATTTCCATATATATTCTGACCAGTATAATGACTGTGATGCTCTCATCGAATGAGGAATAGGTTCCAATCATTTCTCATAAGTTATCTGAGTCCCTAATTCTCTATTAAATCTCCCCAAGATATCCTCAGTGGATTCCTTCCAAAAGTCTCTTGTTGCTTTATATATTTGTCCAATTAAATGAATTTGTTCCCTGCCTTCTATAGCGTCCCTTAAAAGGGACATCAACATAGGTATGAGAGACGGCAGAGTATTTAATGCTAATTCTTTCTGTATAAATGTCCGAATCTGTAAATATTTATAATGTTGTGTATGGGGGAATTGATATTTTGCCTGTAGTGTGGCAAAAGGCAGTACTCCATATACATCTTGATACTGATATAACAAAAGCAAACCTTTTTTCTGCCATTCTTGGTGGACCCGAACAGCACCCATATCCAAAAATACACTTTTTGTACTGATTAGTTTAAAATAACCAAAAACTTCAGTTAATGTAGTAGATGCCCTTAGCTCATACCAAGCCTTTAACGTATAATGGGTTCCAAATGTGAAGTTTTGTAACTGTGGATAAGAATTTTGGGGGGGAAACATAATAGGGATAATGTTTACAAGATCATTTAGTATAAATTCAATATATTTCCATGGTTTTTCTACCTGAGGGTTCAGCCATGTCATCACTATTTTACATGTTACTGCCTTATGGTAATCTCTAAGGTTTGGAAGATTACAACCCCTCTTTGTCACTGGTAACTGTAACAGAGGCCATCTAACCCTTGGCTGCTGTCCAGCCCATACAAACCTCGAAAAAATTCTAGCCCAGGATGTGAAATAGAATTGTGATGGAATAATCGGTAAAGTCTGGAAATAATATAATATCTTAAGAAACAAGGTCATCCGAATAGCTTGTATTCGAGCTGAAAAAGATAATACCTGGCGTGTCCAATTCCCAACTAAATTCTCTCTCTCTATCGATAGGGGCTTTAAATAAACAGTTCCAAATGTTCCAGTTTCTGGGGAATATTTACACCCAAATATTTAATCTTATTAGTTCTCCATTTCAGAGGGATCTGGTTCTTCAGAGAATGCAAGGGGGTGAAATTTAAAGATAATAACTCTGCTTTCGGTATATTTATTTTGTATCCGGCTATTTCTGAAAACTTATCTATCACTTGTAGGGTAGCAGGAAAGGACTTTTCAGGTTCTAGGAATGTTAGTAATACGTCATCTGCATATAATGATACGGTAAATCCCTCACTCCTAAAGAGACCCCCTGAATATTAGGATCTTGCCTTATGGCTTCAGCCAATGGCTTAATGTATATGGCAAACGGTAAGGGGGAAAGTGGGCAGCTCTACCTAGTTCCCCTTCCCAGCTGTAACATTGAAGATAACTGTCCATTCAGTTTAACATATGCCTTCGGAGAGGCATAAATTCTCTGTATTATGCTAGAGAATTCCCCAGGGAATCCAAACTTGTGTAAAGTTTCCCATAAAAAAGGTCAACTGACGCGATCAAAAGCCTTGTCTGCGTCAAGGCTGAGCAACACTGCCTGTATCTGTCTCTGATTTAAGTGGTCCAACAAATGGATCATTCTATGTATATTATCTGTAGTTTCTCTGGCTCAAATGAACCCAGATTGATCTGAATTAATCAAATATGGTAACATTTTCTTTAGTCTATGTGCCCGTATGGACTTGAATAACTTGTAGTGGCCTATATGATGTAATAAAATCTGCTGGTTTGCCTACTTTTAAGATAGGTGAAATATTAGTGTAATCCCATGATGGAGGAGGGGAACCCTCCTGTTGAATTTCTAAAGAGGTGTTTACTAGTAAAGGAGTCAGTTGTTTACTAAAAGTCTTGTACCACTTGAACGGAAATCCGTCTGGGCCAGGGGTTTTTAATGATTTACTTTGTTTTATGGCACGTCTGACTTCCTCTGATCTGATAGGGGCTTTTAATCTGGTTTCCATTTCCTTAATAAGCTTTCTTAATGTAAGGTGGTAAAAAAAAATCCTCAACTTTGTTGAATTCTGGACCTTGTGGTTTCTCATATAGCTACCTATAATATTTCTGGAACAGTTGCAGTATCTGCTGTGAGTTAAGAGCTCTTGTTTTTCTCTCCGGATCCACTAAATGTGTTATGATTGTGGCTGTCCTATGTCCCCTAAGCTTCATGGCTAAATATCTCACTCCTTTTGGCCCTCCCTCATACCTATATGTTTTCAAGTAAAATAGCGCCTGATGTGTTTTTTCATCTAAAAGTTTCTGGAGCTCAGCCTTTGTCTGATTAATCTGGGTTTTGGGCCTCTGTGGTAATAGGTATAAACTTTGTTTGCATTTTCCTAAGTTTCTCATGTAGTTTACCATATCGTGTTTCCCAATATCTCTTCTTGTATGCTTAACACACAATTATCTCCCCACTGATCACAACCTTCACAGTATCCCAAACTATTGTGTTGGATGTCTCCTGGGATGAATTCTCTGCAATAACCTGAGCTATTTTTGAGTTAAAGCTGTTCCTAAAAGCTTTATCCTTAAGAAAAGATGTATTCAATCGCTACCCAGTGGATTTCCTTGGTATTTTAAAATCTAGCCTCAAAAATAGGGGAGAATGATCAGAAAGAAATGTAGGTCCTATAGTTAAATCCTGTAAGTAGTTCAAATGTTTTTTGAACTTAAAAAGTAGTCCAGTCTTGAGTAAGAGTTGTGTCTAGGGGAGTAAAATGTATATCCCCCAGAAAGAGGATAAAAATGTCTCCATACGTCGATTAGATCCAATGCTCCAAGTTGAGAGATGAATAATCTTTGAGCTGATGTTAGCCTATATTTGGAAGGTGCAGAGGAGTCCAACTGAGGTGTCAAAGTTAAATTGATCTCTCCCCCTATAATAAGACATCCATGCATAGTGTCTAGGAGCTTTGCAAAAAATCTTTTAAAAAGACAAGCAGATGTAAGAGGGGAAAATACATGTTCACTAACATGACCTTGTCCCATAAAGGGTACCTTTTAAGATTAAATACCTTCCTCTGAATCTACGCACTGTGTTTCTGAATGAAAAGGAGAGGTCCTAGGGTATTAAATGGTTACCTCGCCGCTTCCCTTTTAGGAAACGATGACGATATACCAAAAACCTGCCCCCAGTTCAATTTTGCATGCTCAGTGTCTGTTAAATGTGTTTCCTGGAGATAATAAAAATCACTGGGGTGTTTCTCCATATATTGGAACAGTCTGGCCCTTTTAATGGGGTTGTTAAGCCCATTTATATTAAGCGAGAATGCTTTTACGGTCTGAGTAGTCATCTTATTCCCTTATGGAAACATATTCTCTCCTGTTGTCCCCGTCTTAATCTAATTCCCGGGAGATCACCATACTGATGTTCCCCCATACAGCCATCCTTCAGATCACCACTTTTTTTGAAACATTTTATGCCTTTCCCATCTAAATTATTCTTAAACATCTCCTGCTGCGATTTTATCAAACCTTTTGAAATCTAAAACAAATTATCAGTATATGTTTGACCTTTGTCTTGAAAACTATGTACATACACTACATTCCAAATAAAATTGACTTCCTAGGTAGGGGAGTTTAAAAAAATACCTCCCAAGTGTGCCTTCTGATAGTCTGGGGTCACCGGAGGATATCTGGTAGCACCAAATGCCCAGGCCTCCTGGGGCTATCCTGCTCCCCAAATGGAAAATAAAGAGAAGTATGCAGACAAGCTAAATAAAAATCCAAATGTCTACTCAAAATACCCTGCCTGTCTGTCTTTGGTTTGAAATGGGCTTCTCTGTAACGTCTGGAGATGCTCCCTCCTCCCCCCTCCCCCGGAATGTAAATTGTTTATTTTATAATTAAATAAATTCTGTAGTATACAACTAGAGCAACTTTTCTCAAACCCTTATATCTGTTTATCCCTAAAACAAATCAAGCAGAGCACTATAATCTGCTCTTTAAAGTTATATCCATTGCTCCCTTCAAAGCAACTGTCAGGGCCAGTTCAAACAGCTAAACCAAATGTTTTACATGTTTCTTTGTTATAGCAAAATTTTCTTCAGGTGAAGTTATTAAGTGTTTCTTTTCTCTGTCCAACATCGTGTGAGAGATTCATCGTCTTATAAAGATCCCAGTTCAGACAACTGAATTCCCAGTCCCTCTCATCAGTCATAAGCTTTCAGGGGACCTCTAGCCAGAGGGCCATCGAGAAATCACAAGCCAAGCTTAAGCTTCTGTCAGTCAGGTTCTTCCCCTTGCTGATCGGTGAAAAGTTGCCAAACGATTAGAAATGTTCCTCCTCTTTGTTACTTCTCTGCTATTTTGTGTTCTGCCCAGATTCACCATATGCCAGTGCAGTGGGTCAGTTTTCTGTAATCCTAGTGTGGATTTTGTTTTAATTTGAATTCCCACATTAAGGAGCTCCTCTCTGGCCTCCTCCGCAGTATGAAATTCCTTCCTTCCTGATGAAAGTTGCACCACAAGTCTAGCTGGGTATAGTGTTGTGAATCTAATGGCTGCCTCCTTCAAAGCTGGTAAAATGTCTGCATGTGCTCTGCGATTATGCATGGTTTGTGGAGCGTAGTCGTTATCAACATAGAAATGAGTTTTCCCATAAAAGACCTTGCCCTTTCACCATGCTGCTGTTAATGCTGTCTCCTTGACTGCATAGCTAAGAAAATGCATAATAATAGATCAAGGCCTGGCATTCTAATCTGTAGGCTATGGGCCCAGCGCACGGTGAACTCTCTCTAAAGTTTATTGAATATCTGAGGGCAATTTAAGAGCTGTTTTGAGCAAAACAATAGTAAACTCAGTAATGTCCTGACCTTCTGAGCCTTCAGAGATGCAATATAATCTTAGGTTCTTTCTACGAGCTCTATTCTCCATGTCTTCTTGTTTTTCTTGCAATTGTACACATTGATCTTGTAAGAGATGAATTGTATTCTCCATGTCATCTACTCTGTTCTCCACTGCTGTTATCTGTCTCTCCGATGCATCAGCTCATTGCTCCAGGCTCACTACATCTCTACGAAGCTCTGCGTAAAGATCTTTAATTTCTGCATGAAATGATAATAGCTCCTTGTATATAGTATCTAACTTTATTTGTTTGTTTCTCACTTTATTGTTTGGTGTGATCGTTTGGTCCTGCCGTTCTGCTGGCACTTGAGAGTGTTCCGAGTCGGAGGACTCCTGGACCGACATTGCTGCTCAATTTAATTCTGCTCACTGCTGCCTGTAGTTGTTCAATTTTTTTATATTTTTCTTCTTTGCAATGCTCCTTACGTATGTCCCTGGTATCTAGTTCTTGTTTATTTTAAATTGTTTGTCATTGAAAGGTTCAAATCGGGAAGATTAGTTGGGGGTGTAGCGGAGCTCTGCTTTTACACCGCCATGCTGCTTAGAAGCCCAACCGGAAGTCAGGAGGAAATATTTCTACACGGAAAGGATGGTGGATGCTTGGAACAGCCTGCCCAAAGATGTGATGGGGATGAAGACAGTGGGGAGCTTCAAGCACGTGTGGGATAGGCACGTGGGTATAATAAGTAAAGGTAAGGGAAGAGGGAGGGACGCCTGTGACCAAATAGGGTCCAGGGTGCCGAAATAGGCAGGGAAAATAGGGCAGAACAGATGGGCCTACCAGTTGTTTTCTGCCAACAAATCCTATGTTTCTGTGTTTCTGTTTACCCAGTATAGGTGAACTGAGATGAAGTATCTCATTTCAGAGAGGGTGCTGGTTTTACACATTTTGAGACAGCATTTACCCAGGATTCCACAGCTAAGATGCAGTATCTCATTTTCAGTCTTGCTTTTACCAAATTTCAGTGTATTTTTTCCTAGGACAGACATGCTGAGGTGCATTATTGCCTTTTTAGTGGGGTTCTTCTGTTACACTTTTTATATTGTCTTTCTCGAGGATAGAGCATGTGAGATACAAGGATGTATTTTATTTTTAGCATGGTCCTTGCTCCTTTTAGCTATTTTTACGATGCATTTACTCGGGATATGGCAGCTGAGATGTAGCCTGACATTCTCAGTAAGGTCTTGTATTTTTTTTACCAGTTGTTACAATGTATTTAAAATAGCCCAGTGGAGATGCAACAGGTTGTTTACAGTTGGGTTACTCAAACAACAAAGGGACTGAACTGTGCACAAATGGAAGAAGCTGGTGTCATCCTCAGCAGGCAGCCACCTGTATATATATATCCAAGGACTATGAGAACAGGAGACACACTCATGGAAAATCAAGTAAGGTCCATCAGAAGTTTTACTAGCTTTGGGCTTTTTATTTGCTGGTGAAAACTAAATAGCAGGGATATTCCTGCAAACAGACCAAGATATGGCTCAAGGTACTAACACCACCTTGCCCCGGCGCTTCAAGATCACGTCTGTTCATCAGGGGGCATGGTTAACAAAGACATATCGCCATTTAAATACTAAGCAGTAGTTAATAGTCAAAATATGACATCACATATTATAATGCTTAATACAAATCATAAAATTCATTATATCAAAATGCATTCACAATACAATTGTAAATAGTTATGGACAATACAAAATATCAGAAGACAAAACAAGAGTGTTATTTCAAGTCTGCTCTTAGTCTAAAATTACGGAATTATTTTTAAAGAGTGGAACTAATGTGCTTTACCATATAATGTCATAATGACTGTAAGACAAGTAAGCATCTTAGAAAAAAGCAGTGCCAAGAGAGATATAATCATGTTCAAAAAAAGGGGATCAGAAAAGTTATATAATTACCATGAAGCTCGACAAAAAACAAACTAGTCTTACCATCTTGAATAAGACAAAAATTCATCTAAGTGGTATGGAGCTAAGAGGTAACCAAATCACAGGTAACAGATATGGCAGGGATTATAGAAAAAGAGGGTACAGAAAGGGAACACTGGAAAAAAGGGAGGGTGAAAAGGAAAAAAGAAAGGAAAAAAGGGGGAAGGAAGACAGCAAACTGAAGGGAATGCTGGTGAAGGGATCCAACACATCTGAACAGCTGACTTCCAAATGACAGCTAAAGCTCAGGGACCTGCAAAATAGAATGAAATACAAAACTGCTATTAGTAAAATGTCACTGGTTCTATGACAAATATAGCATCAAATGCAAGTCTACAACTCTTATTGTTATCTACAATAGATGTGGCTTAAGATCCCATCTCTCATTTAAATCTGAGATACAATATCTCATTTTTAGTGGGATCCTGCTTTTACCCATTTTTATCATTTATTTAGCCAGGATGGCACAAGGAATATGCAATATCTCATTTTCAGTGAGGTCCTGTTTTTACCCATTTTTGTAATGTATTTACTCAGGATAGTCCCAGGTGATATATAATATCTCATTTTCAATAGGGTCCTGCCTTTACACATTTTTGCTATATATGTATATACCCAGGATAGCCCAACTGAGAGGCAATATCTCTTTTTTAATGGGATCCTGCTTTTACACATTTTTACAGTATATTTACTCATGATAGCCAAGCTTAGATCAGTATCTCATGTTCAATGGGGTCCTGCTTTTATCCAGTTTTACAATGTATTTATCCAGGATAGCACAGTGGATATTTTCAGTGGTGTCAAGATTGTACCCATTTTTACCACATATGTATCCAGGATAGCACAGCTGAGATGTATCTAATTTTCAGTGGGGTCCTACTTTTGCACATTTTTGCAATATAGACATTTACTCAGGATTGCCCCAGCTGATGTTACGGGTTCTGCTTTTACACATGCTGGCTATATATTTACCCAGGATACCCAACCGAGATACAATATTTATTTTTTAAATAGTGTCCTGCTTTTACACATTTTTGATTATCATAATCTCATTTTCAATGGGGTCTTGCTTTTACCCAGTTTTGCAATGTATTTACCCCAGGATGGGATAGCTGACTGGCAATATTTCATTTGAGGTCCTTATTTTGCACAGTTTTACACTGTATTTATCCAGAACAGCACAGTGGAGATGCTACTTCTCATTTTTAGTGGGATCCTGCTTTTATACATTTTTATAGTGTATTTATTCAGGATAGGCCAGACGAGAAAGGACAAAGAGGACAATTGGTGCACAGAAGTGGGTATTGCACTCAACAAAAATACCAAACACAAAACCATGAGAAAACAATGGAGTGCACAAAAATAATACAGAGACTCTCAGAAATTGTTGTAAGAGGGTTTATAGTGAAAAAAAGGGACAGCACTTTCACTGTCCCCTTTTCCCACAATAAACCCTCTAGCAACAATTTTTGAGAGTCAGTATTATTTCAATGGCCTATGCAGCCAGTATAGTGTTATACTTGTGCATCTGTGTTACTTAGGTTTTTGGCCATTCACACTCTCTTTTTCAGAGGAATTACCAGCCTGTAGGGGTACCAATGGCAAGGAACCCTCAAAGAGGGTTCCACCCCTAGATATGCTGTGGGATGATTTCCTTGGCTAAAGGTACCTTAGGAAGGATTCAGAGGAGAGAGGTGCTGCCACTGGAGGAGGAGGGGAGGATGGTGGGGCAAAGAAAAAGTGCTTCAGAATGTGGCTGAGAGGAACTGCTTATATAGGTCAGTAAGTGGGAGTGGCTGGCTGCTTGTCCTTTGAACCATAGTCCAGCCCTCCAGTTCAATGGCCTCAGCAGCCAGTATAGTGTTGTGCTTGTGTAATTGTGTTACTTAGGTTTTTGGCCATTTTCACTCTCTATTCCAGAGGAATTACCACCCTGTAGTGGTATCAAAGGCAAGGATCCCCGAAGAGGGTTCCACCCCTACAGGTGCTGCGGGACAATTCCCTTGGCTAAAAGTACCTTAGGAAGGATCCCCAAAAAGAAATGTAGTAGTATGAAGCATGTTAGCAATCAGTAGCTGATGCGGAACCTTTGTAAAAGCACCCTTGGTTCAAAGGTATTTGTAATCCTAGTAATAAATAAATAAATAAATAAATAAATAAATGACATAGTAGTAGATAAGACATCAGGCAGCTTGATAATGTAATGAGATGTGCAGGTTAGCAATGACATGAGTATGATGGGTTGCGCTGGAGATTGAGGCGGCCTCCTACGGGGAGAGGGAATGGCAAGTAGGGACACCAGCCGCCTCCATCCAACAGCGGAACCTACCTAAAGGAACTAGGGAACATTAACTACAGCTAACTAACGGTTATGACCTGAGGCATAAAGGAGAGAGAAAAAAAAAACCTTGAGGAGGAAATCTCTGGGGATCCAAGGCCTAGATCGCCTTCCCTTCCAGCCTGGGATGTTTGTTTTGTGATGGCTCTGCTGCTGCAATTTAGAAACCCAATAAAGGGGGGTGGAAAATATTCCAATTTAGAGGAAAGCTCTCGCTCAATCCCTCTAATGGGAATGCCATGGAAGGTTGCGAGAGTGCTCTGCAACATTGGGGGCAACCAAGGCGGGAGGAAGAGAGCAACGACTGCTGAGGCACTCACCTGGCCTACTCACCCTGAAATCAAAACAGGTGAACCAGAGACAGTAGTAGGGAGAATGTGGTGAAGGGTGAAGATGCCTTGCTAGTAGAATACTAGAGCCAAAAAAGATCGCTTTAATCACCCTTCACAGCTAGTGTTAATTTCTACATCAGGAGCTGCATTAGAGTCTCAAACATCTAAAGCCAGGCCCTGAGAATATTCCCAGCTATGGGCCAGGTAAGAAGGACCCCATCCCAAGTCATGCATGCTCAAGATGCAGACTTAGAAATGCAGTGCCAGACTGTCAGCTGCAGGGAGACCCTGTGCCAGAATGGTGTAGCTGGTGTACCCCAAAATGGAAGAGGAGCTGAGTGAGCATAGAGTGCTGGGACCTCATGAAGGTCAGATGGTAGTAGTGAGGTTTAGCATTAAGCAGTGATTGTGTAAGCAAGAATGGACCTGCACTTAGGTCAGTAAGGCAGAGTAGCAATAGTCAGACCTGCACGTAGGTCTGCAAAACAGAGTAGCAATAGCTGGACCTGCACATAGGTCAGAGGAGCAGCAATATGAATAATGGGGCAAGCCAGCCAGGCATTCAAGAAAGCCAATGAAGGTGACAAATACTCTGAGGATTTTCAGCGGTGGAGGCAGGATTTAGAACATAAAGTAGGTAGCCACATGGGGCCATGACTCCCCCAACACCTCCAAGTCCCCGCCATAGGAAAAACAAGAAAGTGATGGAAGGCACTGAAACTCACATGCAGATATTGCAACTAATTTACAGCATCAGCAGTAGCTTAGCTTCCCTCAGAGTATAATAGCTGTGTTCAAACATAGAGAGCAGCATCTGTGATGAGTAACTATGAGTTGCAAAATTTGACAAACACAAATGGAGGGAGGCGCAATGCTCTGAAAGCAGCTATCACCAAGCAGTGCAATGAAACTGCAGCAATGAGGTACGTAGAATGAGTTGAGAAAGCATGATTGAGCTGCATAGCTAGGGTTCAGAGAGAGCCTGAATCAGGTGAAAACAATTAGGCGTGTAGCATGGAGAGCAGCTATGTGGTTTTAGTTGAAACACACAGAGAATGATTACAGTAGCATTGTGAGTAACAGAGCAAGTATCATGAGCTCTGGATTAGCAATATGCTAGGAGCTTAGAAACAAAGCCCCTTAAGGCAAAACCAAAGGCACACATACACAGAAGAACAGGAAACAACTCACAGAAGGAAGCACACAGCCGGAGGCAAAATACAAACCAGATGCAGAACAGCAAACACAGAAGTCCAGTAGAGACAAGCAGAAACAGCAAGGCAAAAGGTGGGGTAGGCCCCAGCCAGCTGCTGAACCTCCAGCCGACAAAGAAAAAGTGCTTCAGAAGGAGGCTGAGAGGAACTGCTTATATAGGTCAGGAAGTGGGAGTGGCTGATTGATTGTCCATTGAACTACAGGCCCAGCCTTCCAATTATGCACACTCTGCTGTTTCTCCTTGTTTCGTGTTAGGCCAACTGAGATGCAGTATGGGACTGCTCTGTGTTGCTTAGAAAAGCTTTCCACTAATACATTTCACAATGCGTCAGACTCATACCATGCTGAAGAACACCACAAAATATGCCTTCGATAGCTGTCACTCAGTAACCTCAGGGCTGTGCAGTGCATTCAGCCAATACTAGGACTCCAGGCAGTACTACTAACTATGCTTCCTTTAATGGGGGTCATTCCATAACAAAGGTCATTATTCCACACAACCTGCCACAGGCTCATAACATGCTGGCGATACTGTTTTATGCTTGTTTTACTGGCTCTGATATTGTTTTCCCATTAGAACTCTTTAGTATCTTCTTACACTCATTTTCCATTTGCAAATGCAATGAATTACTGATTCAAAAACAAGAATCTTTTTGGAACTTTCCATGGTCGTTATCCCCCCTCCACGGTGGCTGCCTAAATTCATAGCTCTGTCAAGTCTGTTGTGAATCCATTATAACTGCAGAGGGAATAATGCAGTCATCAGGAGTGCTTGACCTCTGAGTGGACAGTCACTGAGAAGACCCTGCTAGCACCTCACTAGTTGACAGAGACTTGGCAGACATGGCCTTTCCCCCTCATTACATAGAAACATAGAATTTGATGGCAGATAAAAACTGCTTGACCCACCTAGTCTGCCCATTTACCCTACCTACTGTAACACCTCAGACCTTACTTGATCTCTGGCATTTGCCCCCCCTTCCATACCATTAAGGTTCCCTTAAGCCTATCTCATGCCTTCTTGAATCCTGTTACCATTTTAGCTCTCACCACCTGCACTGGGAGGCTCTTCCAGGCATCCACCACTTCTGTGAAGAGGTACTTCCTCACATATCCTGAGTCTACTGCCTCCAGCTTCATTTCATGTCCCCTTGTTCTTGAGAATCTCTTTTTCTGAAAAAAATGGTTCCCTCTTGAACCTTATTTATACCTGTAAAGTATTTGAAAGTCTATTGTATCCCCCCTCTCCCTTCTTTCCTCCAGGGTGTACATATTAAGGTTCTTTAGTCTCTCCTCATGGGTCTTTTGATGAAGCCCCTCTACCATTTTTTATTTTAATATTTATTTTATTGAGTTATTAACTGTAACTTTCATTCTGGACACAGTTTTGACAAGATCTTTTACAATTCTAAAGGCATTGTCAGTTAGCATTCCTCATGCTTGTTTTACAAGTTTATCAAGCGGTACCATTCTTTCATAATCAGCCCTTCCCCTCCAGTCCTGGTTTAAGGACAAAATTCCGGATCAACTTCCATTAGATAAATGCTCCATCTCTGCCATTTTATCCTAATGTCTGTACTTATCTGCAATTTTAGCAGACATAGATTCCATTTGGTATATATGTGTCATTATTCTTCTCCAGCCTCTTATTTTCTGGAATTTTAATTGACACCCATCTTCTTGTTATGGTTTTCTTTGCTGCAAGCAAATATGTAGGTAAAAGAGTTTTGGTCCAAGAGGGACAGTGGTCTGGATATATATCTAATAGAAACATTACAGCGGTAATCTCCATTGTTTCTCCTATGCTTTTTGATATTTCTGTTTGCAAGGGAACCCAAAATGGCATCAGTGATGGGCATTGCCACATAATGTGTGCAAGGTCTGCCAACTGACAGCCACATTCCCTCCCACACCTTCGAAACCTGTCTGGTAGATATCTGGTAAGTTCTGCTGGAGACCGGCAGTATCTGTACTGGCACTTCCAGGAGAATTCTCTCCAGGAGTTTGAAGAGGTGATCTTTACCGTAGCTAAAGTTGCTGCTGACCATTGTTTGTCTGGAACTACCCGGTCTAAGTCTTTGTTCCAACTTTGCAGTATAGTATTTGTTGATTCTGGAGTTAGCTCTCTCAGTACTTTATAAAGGGACCTTATAAGATGACCCTAGTGGCTCCCCCAAACATGGTCGATATATCATTTAAGAAGGGGAGGAATTGAGTGTGGGAATTTAGCCAAACTGATTAAGTTTCTCAAAATATAATCTCTAACTTGAAAATACCTTAACCGGTCTGTTTTCGGTAGTCTGTATTTGAGGACCAGTTCCTCAAAGAAAAAGATCTCTGATGGTCCCAGGAACTGAAACACATGTTCCAGCTCCAACTGTTGCCAGTGAGAGAAGGTCAAGTCTGATTGGGATGGTAAGAAGAGATCGTCCTCTGAAATTAGTTTACAGTATTCATATATAGGCTGAAGAGCTCCTCTCCTCCTACCCTTATACCATATTCTCAACACCTGTGATGTTATGGTTAAAAATCCTTCAGAGGTACAGTCCTACCAGGGGAAGAGAATAGGATCTTTTGGATGTCATGGAGATCATTTATGTGAAAATCTAAGGTTTTCCATGGGGCATGGTAGTTTCGGGACAACCACAGTAGGTGGACACGAGAAAACGCTGTTTTAGCATATCATTTCAGGTCTGGAAGATTTACCCCCTCTTGTGATAAAGATAATTTTAAAATTTTAAGTCTAATCCTAGGACAACCATTTCCCCAAACAAATCTGGATATAATATTATCCCATGATTTAAAGTAATATTTAGATGGAAAAAAGGGAATGTTCTGAAATAAATACAGTAATCGGGGGAGTATGTTCATCCTCATAGTTTCTGTTCTTTGGAAAAATTACAGGGGGAGTTTCCCCCATTTGTCTTGATCACGTTGGATAGAATTGGATAGGGTTCATAATTAACCAATTCTATGACACTTAAATTTAAAGGGATATATATATATATATATATATATCCCTAAGTACTTCATCTTTGTGGATCTCCATTTTAAATGGTAGGTTTGCTTAATACTTGGGGTGTGAGTGTGTGTGTGTAGATAAATAAGAGGACTTTCATTTTAGTAATATTTAGTTTAAATCCTGCCAATACTTCATATTGTCTTAAAACATTCCAAGCCTCCGGAATAGATTGTGTAGGAGATAGGAGAGTTAGAAGAAGGTCGTCTGCAAAAAGGTTGGCCCGATATTCTGTTTGATGAAGTGGGATGCCTTCGATTTCTGTGTTCCCTCTCAAAGCTACTGCTAGAGGCTCTATATATAATGTGAAAAGAAGAGGGGACAGTGGACATCCCTAATGGGTGCCTTTGTATAATGTGAAAGAGGATGATAGGCCACCATTGATTCGAACATAAGCTTTTACGGATGTGTATAGAAGTCTAAGCCATTTTAGCATGATGTCAGAAAGTGATATGCTAACAGGGTATCCCAAAGAAAGGGCCATTACACCCTATCGAATGCCTTTTCAGCATCCAAACTCAAAAAGGCTGCTGGGATTTTCCTATTCTGGATATGTTCTATCAGTATTAGGGTTTTCCTAATATTATTCATCGTATTCAGTTGGTTTATGAAACCCGCCTGATCTGGGTGAATTATACTTGGTAAAATTGTCTCTAGTCTTGTTGCCCATATAGAGGTGTAGATTTTATAATCCATATTTAATAGGGAAATGGGACGGTATGATAACGGTTCAATCTTATTCTTTTCAGGTTTAGGTATTGCTGATATTATAGTGTAATCCCACGACAGGGGCAGAGGGGCACCCTCTGCTATTCCTTTAAATAGGGAATGCATCCTATTAGTTAATTCATTTTGGAAGGTTCTGTACTACTCACTGGGGAAGCCATCTGGGCCCGGGCAGTGATTTTTAGCTTGATTTGTTAAGGCCAGAGTGACCGCCTCTAGTGTTATAGGAGCTTCCAGTCTTTTGACTTAGTCCTCTGTTAACTGGGGAAGGGGTAATTTTTTTAAAAAGGCTTGTCTCTGTTCAGTTGTTGCTCTCTCATCTTTTTTGTATAGCTGTTGATAGTAGTTTGAAAATATTTGCCTTATTTCTTCTTCTTTGTATGAGGTCTGGCCGCTCTGGGGGTTTCTAATTTTAAGTATGGTTACTACACTTTTTCGGGATCTTAGTTTGTGTGCTAGACTGCGGGTTCCCCTAACTCCCCCCTCATAGTTAACTAGCATTAGGAAGATTAGGGACTGTTGAATCTTAATGTCTGTTAGTTTCTGAAGCGTTGCTTTGGTGTCCCTTATTTGTTTTTGGAGCTCATCATCCCCTTCCCTGTAAAGTAGTTGGTAATTTTGGAGGAGGGTTGTTACATCTGTTTATTCTTTTTCCCTTTCTTTTTTTTTCCTTGCATATGCTATGGTCTCACCCCTGATAGGTGCCTTCATGGCATCCCATAGCATTGCTTCTGATATGGTGGGGGAAAAATTCTTGTTTAAAAATTGTGGGATTCTTTCCTTCATTTGTTCTATTAACTCCCGATCGTTTACCACAAATGTATTAAGCCTCCATAAAGTGTGTTTTTTTTTTTTTCCAAGTCTAGCTGCAGGAGGAGAGGGTGATAGTCTGAAAGAAGCTTCGGGCAAATTGTGGTGTCAATCGCTGTCGAAAAATGTTCACGTTATTATAAAATAATCTAGCCATGAGTAGGAATGGAACCTTCCTGATTGAAATGTATATCCTGGGGAGGACAGGAACAGTTTCCTCCAAATATAATTCGGGTCTAGATTCTCCATTTGGGTTTTAAGAAATTTTTCTGTACTAGACTGGCGGTATATTGTCAGGTTCGAGAGTCCAAACCTGGTTGCATTAATATGTTGAGGTCTCCTCCAAATATTAGTTGCCCCTGGAGAGAGTCTAGCATTTTATTTAGTACCTGGCAGATCACAGGTGTTTTAGTTTGTGGGGGGAGGTACACATTCACCAAGGTTACCTCTTTTGGGTATAGGTGCCCCTGTAGGATCACATATCTGCCCTGTTCATCTATACTTGTGTTTTGGATTTCAAATTGGGTGGTTGTGGGAATTAATATCACTACCCCTCTGTTCCGACTGCTAGGGTGGGATGAGGTGTATAGTTTATATCTATGTCTCCATTTAAGTTTTTGGTGTTCTGTCTCAGATAGATGAATTTCCTGTACATAAAAGACATCAACAAGCTTAATTTCCTATGCCACCTGAACAAACTTTCGAAAAAATTAAGACAACGCTTAGGTATATTCTACAGCATTAAACATCTACTTACCAATGAAGCCAGAAAGAGACTACTGCAATCTACATTCCTGCCTTTACTGGATTACACTGACTTCCTCTACATTAACTGCTCTTCTTCAGTGCTCCGTAAACTTGACACTCGTTATCACCGGGCCTTGAGGTTCATTCTTAATCTGCCTTTTCACACCCATCACTGCCTGCTGTACCAAGAGATGGGATGGACCTTGCTTACTACAAGGAGGAAAGGAAATGCCTGCCTTTGGATATGTAGGGCTTTGTCTGATAATCTACTAGCATACATCTCGAGCTTATTTGAGCATGTCAAGTGGTCGTACGATTTGAGACGCTCCTCCTTAATCTGCTTTCATATACCTAGAGTAAGATCATCTCATGGCTTGGCTGCAATTAGCTTCTCCCTTTCTTCCATTTGGAATACTATGCAAAGGTCACTAAAGCTTTCAACCCTTCCCGGTCAACTCACCTTCAAACCACTGACTACAGAGTACCTAAAGGAAACCTGTAACTGTTATAGATGACCAGTGTGTCCCTATTCTCTTGTTGAATCCCCCGACTCTCAAGTAACTCGCAGCTCCCACCTTCCCCTATTATTGGAGCTCCAGCACTTTTAGCATCCTCTTCTCCCAGCTCCTCCGGCCAACCTCACCTACCTACCCCCTTGTCTTCTATACCTCCACACTCCCTACCCCTCCTTCACACAAGTCCCATACTAGAATAACCAGCAGAATTGAACCATCCTAACCTTAGATTTATTATGTTTGTTGTTTAGTGTGCACTAACTTGCTTTCAACTATGTTAGCCCTAGCTGTTTAGGCCTATGTTAGCCCTGCATATGTATAGTGTTTATTTTCCTGTCTTGTACCTGCCTGTGATACATTTTTCTATGTCCAGGACCACCTTGAAAATGAGCCTGCTCAATGGTGTTATGCCTGGTTAAATAGGTTTGATTGATTGATTATGCTAATTCTTATTCTCTAATCAAATTTCCCTCCTCTCAAAATAGTTACTCAAGAAGGTCATCATTTTCCAGCTGGTCTGGCCTCCATGAGTGTATGAATAGTGATTTATCCCTCTCCCCTCCATCCCTCCTCCAACCTCCCCCCTACTCTGTCCCTGTATTTTGCCACAAGTCACTTGCATAGTCTCTCTCTTCAGTGAAGAGATGCCTTGGATAACTGGGGCCTGGTAACATCCTCTTAGCGGGGTTGATAGGTCACCCGCCGTTAGATCATGCTCCTATGCTTCCATAAGTCCCATTTTGGCTGCCACTAGGAGTAGTTCCTTTATGCTCTCAGTATCGTTCAGTGGACTATAAGGGCTGTTTCTCAGTCATTCTCAACATCAAGCTATCCAAGGGGCCCCACTTCTCCTATGATTTCTTTCAATTCTGCAGAATTCACCTCCTGAAATGAGTCTATTCCCCTTTCTCTATCTCAGTGAAACATTCCCTCCAAGGTATTCATCGATTGTTCTTCATTAAACTGATCCACCAAACACTCCTCCAATGCCTACATTGTTCCCCCCATCCCGGCCAGGTCATTCTCCATCACTCCCCCCACCAGTCCTAGCGGACCTGGTGGGAGTCAAGACAGAACTGAAGGCAATGAGAGAGGTAGAGAGGCCCCCCAATCCCAGGGCAAGAGGACACCTTTGATTTGTCAGTCTGTCCTCTCAGCCTGGCTACATGCCCGTCATCAAGAATATCCATCAAGAACCCAAAATTGCAATAGGCAGATAGAGTTATATTAATTTTTACCTCAACACATTGCTTGGATTGCTTGCCCCTGCACAATTTTTGTTGCCCTCCTCTGGGACCACTTCTGCTCTGTCTATGTCCTTCTGGAGATGTGATCTCCAGAACTGGACACAGTACTCTAGGTGAAGTCTCACCAGTGATCTTTACAGCAGTAACACCACCTCTCTTTTTCTGCTGGTGATATACCTCCCTATTCACCCTAGCATCCCACTAGCTGTCTCCACTGCTTTGTCACACTGTCTGGCTACCTTTAGCTCATCAGCTATGATTACTCCCAGGTCTCTTTCCTGCTTGGTGGTCGTTAATACTATACCCCTCATTTGGTACTCTGCCCTTGGGTTTCTGTACCCCAAGTGCATGATTTTGCACTTCTTCACATTGAAACTCAGCTGCCACACCATTGACCATTCCTCTAGCTTTCTAAGATCGCTATTCATTTTTTCAACCCCACAGTGTGTCAACCCTATTGCTGATTTTAGTGCCATCTGCAAAAAGGCAGACCTTCCCATGCTTCTCTGAAATGTCTCTAATAAAGACATTAAAGATGACCGGTCCCTATTCTGATTCCTGTGGCACCTCGCTGGTCACCCTCCCTTCCTCAGAGTAAACTCCATTTACCACCACCCTCTGTCTCCTGTCCCCTATACAATTCCTTGCTCAGTTTACCACCTTTGGTCCCACTCCTAGGCTGCTCAGTTTGTTTACGAGTCTCCTATGTGGAATGGTGTCGAAGGCCTTACTGAAATCTAGGTAGGCCACGTCCACTGCACCACCCTGATCTATTTCTCTAGTCACCCAGTCAAAGAAATCTATCATATTTGTTTGACATGACCTCCTCCCAGTGAATTCATGTTGCCTCGGATCTTGTAAGCCACTGGATTCAAGATATTCCACAATCCTTTCCTTCAGGATTGATTCCATTAATTTCCCCACTACCAAAGTTAGGCTGACTGGCCTTTAATTGTCAGCCTCCTCCCTGTTCCCACTTTTGTGAAGAGGGACTATATTTGCTCTCCTCCAGTCATCCAGAACCACTCCCATCTCCAGTGAGTGGTTGAACAGGGCTGTCAGAGGTGCAACCAGCACCTCTCTGAGCTCCATCAGTATCCTTGGATATACCCTGTCTGGCCCTATTGCCTTGTCCACAGATTTGCGAGTTTCTTCAGGACTATCTCCTCTGCAAATGGACTAGTGTCTATCATCCTTTCTTCATGTTTTTGGCATTTATCTTTGGTCCCTTGCCTTCCCCTTCCTCTGTGAACACTGAACAAAAGCATTTGTTCAGAATGTCCGCTTTTTCTTTGTTCCCCTTCACACACTCCCCGCCTTCCCTTCCAAGCCTTACCATCCCTCTCCTAGTCTTTTTGTTTTTTGCTTACATATCTGAAAAATATATTGTCCCCTTTCTTTACTGCCTGGGCTATTTTCTCTTCCATTTGTGCCTTTGTGCTCCTAAGTGTTTTTCCTGCCTCCTTCTGCATTTCCTGATACACTCCCTATCCTCCTTCCTCTGTGTCTCCTTATACCTCCAGGAAGGTAACTTTTTTGACCTTACCTTCCCTGCCACCTCTTCTGAGAACCATAGAGGTCTTTTTTCCTCTTGCTTTAGGTTACATGCCTGACGCAGAGGTTTGTTACCTTCACTGTCCCCTCTTTTAGTTTCGCCCACTGGTCCTCCACTGCATCCAAGTTGAGATAGCCTCTCCCTTTGACCAAGCTGGACTGACATAATTGAGGCAGCACCCAATGGATTTAACTCAAAACTGACTGGGGCGGGGGCTTAATGGAGAGCACCAATTAAACTTGAACTCTACCTGGTCTCCTAACTACACCAAACTTACTTGTTGTAGTGGGCTTGGTAATAGCTCACAAGTTTCCTTTTGAAGGGGACTATTTTAGCTAATTATGAGTATATATTCCTACTATTTATGTTGAATGGCTGGTCATTTATGTTTGGGTGGAATGAGGGAAGAGAGGCTAGCATGCCTGTTACTTAATTCATCTGTGTCATGTTTTCTTTCATCAGGGCCCTTATATATGCTGTTTCTGTCTTGGCTGCCTTTCCATCTGGTGAAGCCCATGGTGCCTGGGTAGAACTAAAGGCTTAGAGTGTTCTTAGGACTTACTATACAACAGACAAACACTGCCCACACCCCTTGATCATCCCACAAGGGTTCCCCATCGGCCTGGAGTAATGGTTATCTAACTGGGGGCTAACAAGATGCTTCTGTCTGGGTCACGACTGGTGACAAATCTGGACCCCATTTGATTCTCTGCATGGTGGAGTCTGGTGTGCCCTGATGGCCTAAGGGTCAGGACTGCTCTTTTGGCTCTCTGCACAATAGACCAGCCCCTGCCCCCACCCTTAGTTTTTTTCTGGTAGAGCTCTCCATTCACAATTACATCCCACAGACATGGCTCTGACAACAAATGGTATTCACTGGGGAATATCCCAGATATCATTGTTGCCACTTAAATGCATAGCCATAAGTCTCTGTATTATGGCTGCAATAACTGAGGCAAATAAGTTTTCATGCAGTGTTACTGGGTTCCCTACTCCTGCTCTGGCAGTTTCTGCTTTCTAAAAATGGTATACGGGTGCCCCAATAACATTTCCTTACTCAGGAATTAAACCTTCAGTTATTTGGTGGCTCTGCATCTTCATCCCGACTGGACAGTGACAATTAAGCTTAACCAGTCCTCAGATGGAGTTGTGCAGTGCAAGGGACAGGGGAGGTACAGGAGTTGATGGCATTGTCTCCATCTCCTCATGTTAATCAGCTCTCCTGTTTCTAACTGGTGAACAGTTTTTCTGGTTTAGTAACAAATCCAGAACAAATGGTTTGATACCTTTTATTGGACCAACAAGGAAGTTACAAAAAGAACAAAGAACATTAGCTTTCGGACCAACAAGTCCTTCTTCGGAAGCCTAATGAGAGTTATTTAGAAAATCCCATATTATTAACACTTTGAACAGTCTGGTTTAATAAAGAATTTGTGATCGTTCGTGTTAGGCCACATGATGGCAGTGTTGTACCAGATGATCTCCTTTGCAGGTTTTACTGCAAGGTTCAAAGCATTACATGTTTGTTCTGCCTCTTCAGAAGTGTATGCTGCTTCAGTTACCTTACTTCACAATCTCTTTTCTGGGCTGGCATCTACTGGTACCACCCTCCAGTTTGGAAAGTGATGTATGGAGTTTTTGTTTTTATTTTCTCTGTTTCTCTTCTATACCCTGCACAAAGGTATGCCACTATTTCATTCAAGTTGGATTTTTGACTGTGAGCCCTTCACGTGTTAGACTTTAAATATACTGTATCTCACGGAACACAGGAGGGTTAACTATCCCACGAAATTATAAAAAATCTTGTTGCACTTAAAATTCCTCATATGTGATGCAGCCCTCCTCCAGGAGACTTACTTGATCAAAAGTGAAGTGCCCAGAAAGGTGAGAGATCGGGTTAAAAGTGATATCTCCAGCACTTAAGCCACAATAAAAAGGGATGAATTTATCTTGGTGAGCACAAAACCCCATGACAGTTGGCATTTCCTGATGTAAGGGGCCATCTTTGGCACGCTATTCATAATTATTGTAAACATATATGCCTCAAACGATGATGATACTAATTTCTTTACCTCCTTAGTGTAGTCTATATCTGATTTTATGCCAGCTAAGTCTTCTGTTCTTGTGGAGCGTGATTTTAACCTAGTCTGAGATACCTTACTGGGAATGATGGCAATGGCCTCAGAGCCCCCAACTCACAAAAAAGCTAGAGAGGTGGTGTTGTGACTAAGTACTGAACATAACATAAAAGACTCCTGGAGGGTGAGTGGCAGGGACTTCACCTTCCATTTCTCTAGACATCACATGATCAGTCATATAAACTTTTTGGGTGTATTCTATAAACATATGAAATAGGCAGCAGAAGAAAGGCTTTATGGTCTATTGAGTCTGCATGAATGCAGAGCCCCTGGCCCAGCACTTACAGTGGGCCCTGCCCTCCTTCCAATAAACCCTGATCCTCTTCTCCCCCTGCCCACCCTCTCTTGAACCCCTCAACTGTCTTTTGTGTGACGACTTCATATGGGAGTTCATTCCACCCTGTCACCACTTGCTCTGTAAAGAAGTGTCTCCAGACCTCCTTCTTAAATGTTCCTCACAGGCTTCTAGCAGTGCTCCCTTGTGGTCTTGTTCCCACTGAGACACTAGCCTTTCCTTCAGAAGGGTCTCCATTAGTTTACTAACAATGGAAGTCAAACTGACTGGCTTGTAGTTCCAAGGGTAATCTCTGGGCCTGCTTTTGTGCAATGGTACCACACGTGCAGTTCTCCACTCCTGCGGTACCTTCCCCATATCTAATGAGCTGTTGACTAGATCTACCAGAGGACTCGCCAGTTCTGCCTCCAGCTCCCTCAGCGCCAATGGGGACTTGATTACCTTCGAAACAGGAGCCCTTTCCTAACCCTGTCCTCTGTTATCATGTTATCAGCGACACACCCCTCAAAATAAAATGTTATAGAAGGTGGCTGAGGTGAACATTGATCCAGTCCTACTGTTGGACCATGCTCCAGTGGCACTTATAGTTAACTCACCCCATTCATCCAATCATTCCCTGAGATGGCAGCTGAACCTATTCTTTCTGAAGTCACAGAAACATAAAAACATTGACTTGGTTTCTGGTGCAGATCCTGCACCATTTTAGCTGCCCTCCTTTGGACAGCCTCCACCCTGTCTACGTCCTTGCAGAGATGGGTCTCCAGAAATGCATGCAGTACTCTAGATGGGGTCTCACCAACTGTCTGTACAGAGGGATAACAACTTCCTGTTTTCTACTGGTGATGCCTCTCCCTATGCATACCATTATCCCCCAACCCTCCTTACTGCCTTCTCACATTGCCTGCCTACCTTTAGGTCATCTGATATGACTACCACCAGTTTCATTTCCATTTTTGTCCTTGATAGTACCCTTCCCCAATTGTGTACTGTTTCCCTGGGTTTCTGTTACCCAGGTGCATTACTTTGCACTTATTTGCATTTCATCTAAGCTGCCATACTTTTGACCATTCCTCCAACCTTGCCATGTCCCTTCTCACCCTTTCCACCTCCCCTTGTGTCATCTGCCAAGAGGCATACTTTTCTTCCAGTCCCTCTGCAATGTCACTTATAAAGACATTAAAAAGGACTGGCCCCAATACTGAACCCTACGGTACTCAGCTAGTAACTCCTCTTTTTTCAGAGTGGACTCATTTACTATTACCTTCTGTGTCCTGTTGTCCAGCCAATGTTTTACTCAGGCTACCACCCTGGGACCCACTCCCAGGCTGGCTGTTTCTTTTCTTGAGGTGATAGACCAGAAGCATGCCAGCTTGCTCACCTGACTACTAGTATCTGTGCTTCATGAAGAAAAATTCCCTTTATGCCTAATTGCACTAAGAAAATTTAAACATTATCCTTTAATCTGGATGATGAAGTATCCACCTATATTATCAGATGGCACTTTCAAGGCATTAGTAAGGGTTGTATAATAGGCTTCTTGGCCCATATGTACAGACTATGCAAAAAGATGCTTACTACTCTATAGTTGAGTTGGCAGACTGGGAAAAAGCCCACTATTCCAATTCCAACCCATGGTGCTGTCAGACAGACTTACACACAATTTTAAACCTTAAATATCAAATAAATAGTATTCTGCACCATTAGGCATAAAGGGAATTTTTCTTCGTGAAGCACAGATACTTGTAGTCAGGTGAGTAAGCTGGCAAGCTTCTGGTCTGTCACCTCAAGAAAAGATACAGAACCAGTGAAAAATAGGATCATGATAGGGGATTGAACACTCACTACCAGCCCAGTTGTAATTAACATGACCTTTAGTGAGTTCTATGCAAAACATTATGCTATGACAATGGGTGACCTGACTATCTTACTCTAGGGTTTTCTTGGTGATAAACCACTACCAATACTGCAGAAGAAAAAATTACTCACCTTAGTAATTATGTTTCTTCTAATGGAGTCTTGCTGTATTCTGACTATTGCAGTTAGCCCCAGCACTCAAACTTCCCCAGAGAGTAGATGGTTAATTTTCTATGCAGAGCATAGAACGTTGAGCTCAAGCTTGGTTCAAACCTCTGGCTGCTGCACTTTGAAGCGCAACTGTCAGATTCTTATGAGCAAATACTAACTAACTACTATGTGGAAATTGTAAAATTTTTACTAAACAAATGGCAACCAAATATTTTGGATCCCAAAAGACTCAAGTCAAAAATCCAAAATCAAAACCAGGTAGTGAACAACTTAAGACTGTTAAATTAATAATATAACCCAATCCCTCTCTAAAAGGAGGGCGCACAAATGCACCACTGGGGGCAACACTGCATCTGCCAGCCTACTTCCCAAAAACAGGTTCTGAGAGGGAGGAGGAGGAGGTCAGAATACAGCACGACTCCATTAGAAGAAACGTAAGTACAAAGGTGAGTAATTTTTTTCTTCAAACAATGTGGTCTTGCTGTATTCTGACTATCGCAGACTACCAAGCAGTACCTCCATGGAGGAGGGAAGCGAACCTACCTTGGGAATATGCTCTGCAGTACTGCTGTACCAAACTGAGCATCACTCCTAGCCTGGATGTCCAGGGAGTAATACTTGGTAAATGTATGGACTGTTTTCCCGGTGGCTGCTTTACATATCTCTAGCAAAGGAATATCCCTGGTCGCAGCCAGGGAAGCAGCTGTACCTCTAGTCCAATGAGCTCTCAGGTCTGAGGGAGGTATTCTGCCTAGCTTCTCATAGCAGAGTTGAATACAAGAGACAATCCACCTGGCAATAGTTCTCTTAGTGGCAGGTTTGCCCTTACCCACTTCCCCATAAGTGAGAAACAACTGAAGGGGAGTCAAACCTGTGAGCCTTAGTACGCTCAGTGTAGTAACTAAGGGCTCTTTTAACATCCAAACTGTGTAAACTTCTTTCTCCTGAAGAAGAATGATCAGTGAAGAACACAGGGAGAGACAGATTGGTTAAGATGAAAATCTGAAACCACTTTAGGTAAAAAACTCCTATTAGTTCTAAGGACCACCTTATCTCTATGGAATGAGATAAAATCAGACTCCACTGACAGAGCTTGCAATTCACTGATACGCCTGGCAGAGGTAATAGCTACCAGGAACATAGTTTTCCAAGTCAAGTACTTAAGCTCTGCTGAAGACAAAGGCTCAAAGTGGGGTTGCATAAGCTGAGCAATGCAAACATTAAGATCCCAAGCAGGGGTAGGATCCCTAAAGGGGGGAATTGGTATGAAGCAATCCCTTGAAAATTTTCCAGAATACAGGGTGAGATGACAGTGAGGAAGGCTTTCCCACTGACAGAAAAGCAGAAACAGCTGACAAATGTACTTTGAGAGTAGCTGGTCTGAGGCCTAGGCCATTAAGATGAACTATATAATCCAGAACTGTAGACAATTCAGCAGTGTCTGGGAATATATGCTTCTTGGAACACCAAATGCTGAATCTTTTCCATTTGGAGTTGTAAGTTTTTCTGGTGGCAAGCTTTTGAGAGGCTTTGAGAATATCCAGAACCCCTTGGGACAGATGCAAATCTGCATACTCTAACTCTTCAAGAGCCATGCCTTGAGATTGAGCGACTGAAGATTGGGGTACCAAATTCTCCCCTGAGAGGAGGTTAACAGGTTGTAATTCCTGGAAAGTGACAGGGGAAGATGGACTGTGAGGGACAGCAACAGGGGCTACCAAGGCTGCCTGGCCCAGTCTGAAGCAATCAGAATCACTTTGCAAGGTTGTGACCTTACCTTGACCAGAACCTTAAACAGTGGAGGAAAGGGAGGGATGGCATATAGAAATTTCCCTTCCCAGTTAAAAATCAGAGCATCCAGAGGGACTGAGCCCAGTACTGGGGGTCTGCAACAAAACAGAGGAAGTTGGGGATTGTCTGGGGCTGCAAAGAGATCTATCTCTGGAGCGCCCCACCTTGAAAAAATTACTTTCAACATCAGAGGGTCCAGGGACCATTTGTGATGGCCCTGGGAGATCCTGCTCAATGCATCTGCTAGCACATTTTCCTTCCCTGGAAGGTGGACTGCTATCAGAGAGCTCTGCAGAGAATAAACTAGGGACCACAATTTCATGGCTTCCATGCACAAGGCCATGGACCGAGTGCCTCTCTGCCTGTTGATGTACCACATGGTGGTAGTGTTGTCTGTCCTGACCTGAACCACCTTGTTCTGCACTGACTGAGAGAAAGCTTGCAGAGCCAGAAAGACCACCCTGAGTTCCAAGAGACTGATATGAAGAAGGGATTCCTGAGGTGACCACAGTCCCTGGGCTGTGAGAGCCCCCAGATGGACTCCCCACCCCAACAGAGAAGCATCCATGGTTAGGACCACAAAGCGAGACTGAGTGATGAATGGGACTCATTGCCTGATGTTGCCCTGATCATGCCACCACTGGAGAGCCTGGATCAGAGTCTGGGTCACTGGAACTAGTTTGGTTAGAGAATCTTTCTTCTGAGCCCAAAAGGCCCTCAGGAAAACGGAATGTCCCTCATCTGAAATCTGGCCCCTTGGACCCCTGCTGTAGAAGCTGCAATGTGGCCTAGAAGTTGAAGGAAGTGCCTTGCTGGCTGAGAGACCAGAAGGTGGAATGAAGAAGCCAGCTCTACAATAGCCCTTGCCCTTTCCAGGGGAAGAAAAGCTCTTGCTTTAACCGTATCCAACTATGCCCCTATGAAGGTGAGGAGCTGTACAGGCTTGAGAACTGACTTGGGAAGACTGAGTAGGAATCCTAGGGAAGTGAACACTTGCTGAGTCACTTGAAGGTCTGACTTGACTTGGTCTGTGGACTGACCCACAATGAGCCAGTCATCCAGGTATGGAAATATGGAAATATTTTTCCTTTTTAAAAAGGCCACTACTACTGCTAGGCATTTTGTGAATACCCTTGGAACTGATGTCAGGCCGAAGGGCATAGCTTTAAACTGATAATGGCCTGAAGACAATTCATACCTGAGGTACTTTCTGTGGGAGCACCTGATGGGAATGTGAAAGTAGGTATCTTTTAAGTCCAGGGAGGCTAGCCAGTCCCCTGGCCTTAGGGAGGGAAAGATTATTCCCAGAGTCACCATTTTGAATTTTGGTTTTAAAAGATGTTTGTTCAGGTATCTTAAGTCTAGGATAGGTCACCACTCCCCTATCTTTTTTGGGGTAAGAAAGTACCTGGAGTACAGACCTTTGCCCCTGTGCAATATAGGAACTCTCTCTACAGCCTTTAGAGCCAGTAGAGATGAAACCTCTGCCTCTAGGGCAAAGTTTGAGCTGCTTGCAGGTGGAAAAGATCTGGCCTCAGCTTTGAAAAATTCTTGCTGGAGACCAGGCCCCTGGCTTACCACCCAGGACCCACTTTCTGAGGTAACAGACATCCAGTCCTGGACGAAGTAAGCCAGCCTGCCTCCTACAGGAATGGGGGAGTTGACCCGGGCTGACACATCAGGGTGTCTGCTTGTCAGGAGCCTTAGTTTGAGGGATGGATGCAGCCCTGCTCATCCCCCTTCTGCCTCTCCCTCTGAAGAACCCCCTCTGAGGAAAGGGAGAAGAGGCCTGTTCTTGGTAGAAAGGCCTATGAAAAGGCCTGCACCTGCCTCTAGCCTGCTGCCTTTGAGGAATTGCTTGCCTTTCCCTGGCCTGTGCACTCCTATAGGTGGTCCTATACTCATCCATATTTTTCATGTAATTCTCTGTCTGCTCCCCAAACAGAGAATTACCCACCACAGGGAAATCCATGGCCTTAGCCTGGGTGTCCTATGAGAGACTAGTACATCTGAGCAAAGCCATTCTCCAAAGAGCCACGGATGTAGCCATGACTCTAGGGAACACATCATTGGAGTCCACAGCAGCATGGAACTGTACCTTAGATGCCTCAGTCCCATCAGCAGCCACCCCCTCCAGCTCTGAGGCTAGCTGGGGGGAGGCCTGCTTAGCCAGTGCCAGTACAGTGTCCCACCTGGACTTCTGGTACCTGGCTGCATAGGCCATGTAATTAGCCTGCCTGAGTCCCAAGGCAGATACCATGTACTGTTTCTTTGCCATGGCATCCAGCTTCCTAGAGTCTTTATCTGGGTGTAGCCAAGGGTATATTAGCCTTATCACAGGCTGTAGCCTGCACAACCCCAACATGGCTGCATTGTTGATACAAGTACTCTGTACCAGAACCTGATAAGGTGTACCTTTTGTCCATCCTTCTGTCAATAGGAGGTACAGAATTTGGAGTTTTTTAAATCTTTTGTGTCTGTTTCCCAAAAGACTTATGAAGGGGAATAGACAGTCTCGTGGACTCTGGGATGTCCATCATCTTCACATAATCAGGTTCCTCTTGTTCTTCTACAGCTTCTTCCACAGGGAGCTGGAGGGTTTCTTCCACTTTCCTGTAAAACATGTAGTGGGAAGGGGACTCAGAAAACCTAGGAGGGGAAACACCAGAAGATCTGTCTGGGGAGATGTCCGGTTCAATGGGCTCAACCAGACCTCCCACACCATCATCATCATCATCATCATAATCTTCAACCCCCTCCAAATCTGGTTCATAGAAATCTTCAGGAGCATAATCTTGAACTGGAGGATCTGACCAAACCAAATGTTTGCCAGAAGGTGCCGGATCAGACGGTACTGGGCGAAGCAATTCTACAATCCCTATCGCATTGGCAATCTCTTCGTCGGTTGTAAAATGGGTCTCTAGAACCGAACCGGATGCTTTTTCTTTTCTTTTTCTTTTTGTAGGAACCAATCCCTCAGGATCGGTTCTCCTCTTGCCCGAAGAAGTATCGCCCTGGTCAGAGGGCACTCCCTCAGGTTTGGTTGGAACCGAACCGGGCTGGCCATCCGGGTCAGCAGACTTCACAGCCTCCTTATCCCTCAGCCTACCTAATCTTTTTTCCAGGGTAGACTTAGGGAAATTTTTACAGATTTGGCAGTCTGAATCGAGGTGGTCAAACCCCAGGCACTAAACACAGGTGGTGTGGGGGATCAGCCTTAGCAAAGACCTCCCCACACACACTGCAGTAATGAAACCCAGTGGGCCCGGTTTTTCTTTTGGGTTTCTCAGACATAGCCATCCTAACCACAAACTTACCCTTTTTATGGCAAACAACCAGGCAAGACACCCTTATCGGTTTCTAACCATGTCACGGGTATTGGAAAAAAAACACAAGAAAATGTAGTTTTTTAAAACCGATAAGGACCGGTAACCACACTCTAAGTTTAAAAACAAAGACAGAATATATAAATCACTAAATGGCCGGTTCTGCCTAACCGCTCGAAAAATCTATTTTACAATTTCCACAAGTTTACTATGTCTAGTTCACTATCTAGTACTTACTGTACCACAGACAGAGATCTGAACTGAAACTTGCGAAAAATAATTGGTAAAACTGAGGACTTTAACTGACTTACGAACCGTGAACAAAGGAGAAATCTCCAGAGTGGCCATTCAGTTAGGCAGAGTAAAGAATCTGACAGTTGTGCTTCAAAGTGCAGCAGACAGAGGTTTGAACCGAGCTCGAGCTCAACGTTCTATGCTCTGCATAGAAAATTAACCATCTACTCCCCGGGGCAGTTTGAGTGCTGGGGCTAACTGCAATAGTCAGAATACAGCAAGACTTCATTGTGTTTGAATACAGTTTCCATATTAGAATCCCCCCTGTCAGAGCAAGAGGTAGAATGTGTTATACATGCCCTAGCTAAAGGAAAGGCACCTGGGTCTAATGGGCTCAATGCTGACTTGTACTGCATCAAGTTTTCCCCAGAATTATAACCACACACTTGTTTTCTCTTGTTCAAACAGCCCTGCAGAATGTAAATAAGGAATATGTGGGGAGGACCTGTGTGATACATGATTTGTGTGTCATAGCAGAAGCAGACATCCAGGAAAGGAACAGCAGCAAGTGATGAGGTGACTGCTATCTCAGTGGAAGGGAAGTAACTGCAAATCTAGGAGCTTTCATTGTTACTTCTTTGCATTGATATTGCATTGGGGAAAGGAGGAGTAGGAGTTTGAAGAAGGTTGTGCAATAGCTACTTAAAGTCTCTTTCTGAGTGTGGATAGAAAGAATAGGAATATAAAAAGCAGTTGCTCAATCTATCTAAATGTGTACAACAAAGGGGGTAAGGGAAAATTAAAAAAAGAATGTTTTGCACTGATAGAGGGGGGAGAGGGGAGACTTGGGGGAGTATATGGTATCCTGCATCTGGAAGGGTGGGGCATCTGGTAGGCTGCAACAACTGCGGTGCACCAATCTTTCTAAAATTGCCTGGAGTGTGGGAGGATGTTTAGTGTGCAACCACATAGAGGAACTTAGAAAGGAGATCGAGGGTCTGCAGGAGGAATTGAGATGGGCAAGGCAGATCTGGGTGGTTTAGCCCAATACTGGAGGGAGGAAGAAGGTGAGATGAGGGAGGGTGATTTAAGCCAACAGTGGTGAGGAGAGGGTCAGAAGAAGGGAAGCAGAGACAAAGGGGCCCAGGCCAGGAAGAACGATTGCCGGGGAAACCAGGTCAGGAGACAAAAGACAAATGGAAGGAGGAGATAGGGACTTGTTAGGGGAGGTGAAGAAGTGGCAAAAGTCATGCAGTGGAAAGGAGAGAACAGATTACTATGAAGAGAGAGAGTGAGCAGGCATTTGTGAAGGGTCTTCAGAAAATAGTTTTGCACTGTTAGAGAAGAAGAAGGTGGAGGAGGGAAATGATGAAATTAGGGGAGTAATTGATAAATGCCTGGACCAAACTGAAGTGGGGAGAAGTTCTGCTGGGAGAATTGCAACAGGGGCAAAAGGGGGAAATAATGTGCAGGAGGAAGAAGAGGAGCTGGAAATGAGAGAGTGAGAGATGAATGGAAGCCAGCAGGGAGTAAGAGTGGCGGAATCTTAGTGCTGGGGGACTCAATGCTAAGAGGAGTTAGGTGGGATAGCCAGGGGGAGAGGCATAGTTGCATTTGGGTGGAGGCCATGCTAGGGATGACAGCGGAAAGGGTGGGACAATCTGTTCTGAAATATGCTAGAAGGGGTAGAAACAAGTCTCATTTAATTATGCATCTTTGGACGAACGACCTGGCTGACAAGACAGTAGATGTAGTCCAGAGGAGGTCTAAGGAACTAGCACAATTATGTGAGGGGGCAGGAAGATCAGCAACTTTTTCAGAGATACTTCCAGTGCCCAAGGCAAGCACAACAAGAAAGCTGAGAATAGAGGAATTTAACGGATGGCTAAGAACCTGGTGTTGTGCTAAAGGGTATGGGCTGTTGGTGGTGTGAGGAGGGACCTGGAAGGACAGTAGTCTCTATGCCAAGGACAGACTACACTTGAGTGAGGGAAAGAAAGTGTTGAAACAGAGGATGGAGGAGTACATAGAGGAAGTTGGGAATTTAAACTAGGAGCGGGGGGTGGCAATTGGGCAAGAGATATGCAGAGACCACAGGTTGGGAAACCATATGAGCTTACCCTTCCCATAACAGTGACAAAGGACAAATGGCAAGTACTATTGGTGATGCTAGTAAAGGAGGGCAGGATGGGGGGGGTGGAAGGTGGTTACCCTTAATGCTAGGAGCCTTGGGAGGAAAACTGCAGAGGTACAGGTGCTCATCACAGAGGGAGAGGTGGACATTGCAGCCATCACAGAAACATGGGCCACCCAATACAATGACTGGGACCTGTCCGTACCAGGGTACAGGTTATTTCATAGGGACAGGGTGATTGGGACTTTGTGAGAGAACTTACAGTGGAGGAACCGCTGTCAGGGAGTGACCACCACTCAGTATGGCTCACATTGGATATGGGCAAGGAAGGAGTGGGATCTGGCACAAGAGTGCTGGAATTCAGGAGGGCTGACTTTGGGAGGATGGGGGAACTGGTAAAAGGGTATCTGGCCAGAATTCAATCTAGTATGGACACTAACCAGAGGTGGGAGCTTGGGATAGTGGAGGCAACCAAAACTGGCTGCAAGGCCCACAGCAAGAAGGCTAGGGCTAAGAAACTGAGCTGGTTGAGCAAGGAGGTCATGGAAAAGGTAAGGAGGAAAAGAGCTGTCTTTAGGAAGTACAAGAAAACAGGGAGGGGGAGGACAGGGAGGAGTACTTAACAGAATCGAAGGAGGTGACAAGGCAGCAGGCCAAAGCATCTAATGGAACTCAGGCTGGCACAAGGCATTAAGAAGGGGAGAAGGACTCTTTAGGTACATCAGGGAGAAAAGGAGCTGTAAGGACCAGATAGTAAGGATTAGGAAGGAGGGGGGTTGAGTGGAAGCAGGGTGCGATAAGGCAGAAGCACTAAATGAGCACTTCTGCTTAGTATTTACTAAAGAGAAGAGAGGGTGACACCCAAGGGGGCAGAAATGGCAGAAACAGGGAGGGAAGGGGTGACAGATGGGGAAATCATGGAAGGCAGAGTTCGGGAGGGTTTGAAGGCACTGAGGGCGGACAAGGTGCCAGGCCCAGATGGCATCCACCCCAGGGAACTGAAGGAGCTGGCAGAGGTCCTTGCAGGACCTTTGCAGACTTATTTAATGCCCACTATATTCGGGGTGTACATTCTCAGACTGGAGGATGGCTCAGGTGGTGCCCCTCCACAAGAGTGGCCCCAAAGATGAACCGGGAAACCAGACCAGTGAGCCTCACATCCATCGTGGGTAAGCTAATGGAGACTATCCTGAAGGAGAGGCTGGTGGCCCTCCTAGAGGCCAAAGGACTACAGGACAGCAGACAGCATGGCTTCATACAGGGCAGATCCTGCCAAACCAACCTGGAGGAGTTCTATGACTGGGTAACTAGGCAACTGGACAGGGGCCATGCAGTGGATGTCATGTACAGTATCTGGACTTCAGTAAGGCATTCGACTTGGTACCGCATGGAAGTCTGGGAAGTAAGTTAGTAGGCACAGGGGCAGGTGCAAAGCTGGTGAGATTAGTAGGAAACTGGCTTCAGGCAAGGCAACAGAGGGTGATGGTGGGTGGGGAGCTCTCTCACACCCAAGGGTAGTGATGAGTGGTGTTCCACAGGGCTCGGTGTTGGGACCAGTGTTGTTTGGGATATTCATTGCAGACATATCATGGGACATCAAGAGCAAGATCAGTCTGTTTGCTGATGATACCAAGGTAGGAGCAGTGGTGGATGACCTAGGGGAATGGCAGGGGTTGCAGAATGATCTGGCAAAGCTTGAAACCTGGTCAGACACCTGCAACTGGAGCTTAATGCCAAAAAGTGCAAGGTGCTGCATTTTGGGATAAAAAACCCAAGGAGTGGTTACCAGCTGGGGGGACTGCAGCTAGCCCAGACAGAGGAGGAGAAGGATCTGGGGGTGCCCATTACAGGGTCAATGAACAACTCAGCACAATGTAGGAAGGCATCTGCAAATGCCAACAAAATGCTGGGTTGTATTACAAGGGGTATATCCTCGAGGAGGGAGGAGGTGATTCTGCCACTGTATAGGTCATTAGTTAGACTGCACCTGGAGTACTGCATGCAGTACTGGCGCCCGCATCTGAAGAGGGACATTAAGTTACTGGAGGGGGTGCAGCACAGGGCGACAAAGATGATCAAGGGGCTGGGGGACTTATCATACGAGAGGAGGCTGAAGGAGTTGTACATGTACTCACTGGAGGAGAGGAGGGATGGGGGGACATGATTGAAACCTTTAAGTACATGAAAGGAATAAACAAGACAGGTACAGAGGGGCTGTTCAAAGTAAGGGAGAGGAGGGAGGGACACCAGGGGCCATGATATGAGACTGGAGGGAGGAATGTTCAGGAGGGAGATGAGGAGACACTTTTTTACAGAGAGGATGGTGGCTGGGTGGAATGCGTTATCTGCAGAAGTGGTATCCAGTAGAACAGTGGACTGCTTCAAAAGGGGATGGGACAGGACAAGGGGGGGTTAATAAGGGGAAGGGTGGAAGGAAGGGGCAGATGCAGAATAAGGGGTGCTAACTGCACATTTGAGCAGACTTGATAGACCTCTAGGCCTTTATCTGCTGGCAAATTTCGTAAGTTCGTAAGTGCTGCTTGTCCTTGGGTAACCTCACGAGTGGTGTAAGCCATGAGTGAGGTGGCCAAGGTCAAACAGCACGAGTGTACGTAAGTTATGAATCACACAAATTCCCCCTGCATATTCCAATTTATGCAATAGGGCAGAACCTTTTGTGATAGGTTATTTTGTTTTTATGTTTTTTTTACATTTATTTGATAAAGTAGTGGCTCTCCACCACCATTGCCATGGGCATCGTCATGGAGGCTGTGCCATCACATCAGAAACATAGAAACATAGAAGTTGACGGCAATTAAGGACTGCAAGGCCCATCTAGTCTGCCCAGTTAGTTTTGATGCTACAGCATTGCAGCTGATTGGCTTGTTGTGGTGAGGTGAGAACAAAAATACAAAAAAATGGTTTAAGTTTTAGTGAGCAGTGACTGAGACATGGTCTGAGAGCTCTAATATTGTGACTTGCCGGGATGTAGCATGAGTACCATTGGTGTGGTAGCAGTTTGTATTTGTTTTAAAAAAAATAAAACAGTTTTTTTTTAGGCAGCGGAAGTGAAGCTGCAGATTACATTTTCCTTAGTGCAGCTTTCAAGGATCTGTGCAGCATTCTCAGTATACTGTATGTAGAAGTAGAATGCTGCTGTTTGGATTAGAAAAACAATTTTTTTTCAGCAAAGCACTGCTGCAGAATGATTGTCTTTGCTGACCATGTTGTTAGAGGAGAGAGTACCTGGAGCATGTTGGAGTGAGAGAGTTTTCTCTCTGGCAGAAATATGGCTACAGATCGCAATGCCTTAATTGCAGGGAAGAACAAGCAAAAAGGTAACAAGTCGGGGATCTGCTGCAGCATTCCCCGAAGAAGTAACAGGGATGTGTTGTGCTTTGGATTTAAAAAAAAAGTATGCTAAACAAAGAACGGCTGCAGAGAGATTGTTTTTGACAACCGCGGTGCTAGAGGAGTGAACACCTGGAGCATGTAGGAGCCATACCATCTGGGGAATGAATGTGTAAAAGGCAGAAAGGTATTTAAAATACACGCATGCACGTGCACACACACACACACACACACACACACACGCAAAAATGGATTTTGTAAATTAAGCTCTCATGTTTTTATGTCATAAGGATTCATTGAAAACAGCGGTGTTGTAGTTATGGAGATGGTGTGGGAAATGGGTAGGAGTGGGTGATTTTGGAAAATTCAGAGGTAGACGTACTGGCTGGCTGGGGGGATGGGGAATGAGATTATGATATAGAAACTATATACATAAATGGAGGATGATGTAGTAACCGTGGGTATAAATGCACAATTCTACATTCATACACAGTTACTCAGATAAATGGATTTATCACACTCCATTTATGTCCACCCCAATTGCATAAAACTGGTGCCCTCCACACAAGAGGCAATTACAGTATCTTTGTTTTGCCAAAACCAAAAAAAGATCCTAGTTGCTGTGGAAGCTATAAGCCAACATCACTACTTCATGCTGATGTAAAGAGCCAACCCAACGTGATAGCCACAGGACTGGAGAAGGCCCTTCTGCATATCATCCCCCAATCCCAAACAGAATTCATGAAAGGGCGGCTGGGGCAGATAATAGCTGAGCTTGATAGAGTAAGAGATTGCTTATTATGCCATTTGTGTGGCTATGTGGTCTGATTTGCACAAAAATTTGTATTTTGCTAACAGTTAAAATGGGTTTAGGATTAGTGGGGGTTGGGACTACCCATGGTATTTGTTTTGGATGTCCCTATTTAGAAACTTATGCTTTAGGGTGGTCAGTAATGGGCTGAAAACAATATTGTGTCTTTACGTTCTTGTCTGTGGGGATATTCACCCTGACTAGAGATGCTGTGAAGTTTTAATATGCTGGTGGAGTTCCAGTAAAGTTATTAACTTTGCCTTTGTGGATCCACTTGCAAATTGTTGTCATTTACTAGAAATTTGCCTTTTGTTACTTTGCCTGGCAACATCACCAGCAACTTCATCTTTCGGGTGCATTTGGGTAAACTTTGCTCAGATCGAAGCTTCTGGTAAACGAGTGTCTGTAGGTCACATGGAAACAGCTCCTGCAGGTCACATGTTACTTCTCTATTTGCAGACTGAGCCTCAGTTTGGTTTTGTAGTCTGAGTGAGTTAATGGAAGAGGTCAGATCTGCTGCTTTGAGAGGGTTTAAAACAACAAAGACAAGCATTTGTCAATGCCGAATGTTGCTTGCTAGTATGTGCTGTGTAGGTATTTGGAAGTCAGTGGAGTGCAAATATTGAAATTTTGCAAACTTACGAGCGTGCATAGGAACTGTGCAATGCACACTCGTAGAACAGTAATTTTTAGGAAGTTTGTCACCAAATTTTCAACATAGCCATTTTAAGACCTCTGCTCATGAACAGTGTCACTGTAATTTTCTTAATGTGTCCCATACAGTGATTTCGCACACGTGTTGGGCGAGATGTGAAAAGTGACAGCTGTACTGCTCATAAGGAGGTGTGGTAAAATGATAATGTTGAAAATCGGGAGTGAAAATATTGAAAATTCAGAAACTTACGAGTGTGCGTAGGAACTGCACAATGCACGCTCGTAAAACAGTCATTTTTAGGAATGTTTCCACCAGATTTTCAACACAGGCTTTTTGAGAGACCACCTTATGAACACTGGCAGTGTCGTTTCGTTAATCGGTGCGGAAAGGTGATTTTGAAATCACCCTTTGGGCTGGATTAACACCATGACAGTGAGATAATTCATGAGAAGGGGTCCCAAACACCCCATGTTGAAAATTTGGTGCAAAAATTCCAAAAAATGCCAGAGATATGCAGCAAAGTTGAAAAACCCTATTTATTACATTATACAGCTTATCGGCATTTCCTCAGTTCGCAGTCAGCTTTGAAGAGTGCAGATGTGTTCCTGGTCCACCGAAGATCATCATGCCAGAGTCTGGAGGTAAGTATGGGGTGAGGGAGGGTGTGGGGAGGCAGGGCACGCAGTGGGTGGGTGCGGGACAGCGAGGGACCATTTTTGTGTTTCATGTTTTTTTTTTGTTTAAAAAAAGGATGAAAACGCGGGACATTTGCCATGCTGGGGTGGACTCCCAGCATGGCACAAGGATGGCAGTTTGGGGGTGTGTGGACCCGAGGGGGGGGATTGGGCACCCCTGTCGGTGATAGCATCTGTTCCCAGCATGGCACCCTGGGACAGTGGAGCTGACGGGGGATTGGGCACCCCCGTTGGCTATACGATGTGTAGCCATGCTGGGGTGGGCACCCAGCGTGGCATGTGGAACTCTGTTTGGGGGACAGCACAGCCGATGGGGATTGGGCACCCCTTCGCCTAACAGTGTGTGCGTAGGGGGAAGCACGCAGTATGTATGCATGTGTGTGTGTGTAGGGGAAGCACGCATGAGCAGGCAATATCTTATCACTGCTCACTGAAGCATAGTTCCCCCTTTTAACTGTACTCCACTGCATTTTTGACTGCTGTCATAGACAGCTCCAGCAGCCATTGGAGAACTGGGGCCACATCTGCAAACACACTGACTGAATTGGAAGAAGGCTGCCACACCTCCGAAAACTCGGATGATGGCGCACTGTTTCTTGCACATGCGTGCAAGCAACATAAAAATGGGCCATTCTCTATGTAATAGAAGTGAACACAGAAATGTCACCTCACCAAGGTCTTTTGGTTTTTTTTTTTGTTTTTTTGGGAAGGGGGCTTTAGCATTTTTGTTGAAATGTGTTTTATATTAAAGGAATGCTCCTTTAAGGATTTACTTGCGGAAATATCTCTGGGAAATAACTTGTCCCTTGAAGCCTGAGCTGTCTGGGCAAATTGATCTGTTATCCATTTATCATATATAGAGGGGAGTGAACAACTAACTACAGCCTGAGATCAGATGATAGGCATCTCCAACATTTAGGAGGGCAGAATTTCTGCTCGGCCGTGGACATATCTGTGTAAACATATTACAGTACATGCAGTCCATTGCTTTAGTGCTTAGGATGTGATATTTCTATTTAACAGGCTCTTTCTGTATAACATTTCCAGTCAGACTGAAACACAGTGGTCATATTTTGTTTGAATTTTTTGTGCTTAAAAGACAATATGCAGTATCTTGGTTCCATTGACCAGTTGGGCTAGAGTGAAAAGAGAGACGAAATATAATGTATTGTTTTGCTCTGCAAGAAAGATTTTGCAGCACGTTAAAGTATGAGCCTTGCTTTTAGATATCCGTGGTTCCCGAATCAAAAGTGAGCAGCTTTGCAATGGAATAAAAAGGTGGCTTGCTCCCTTCCCCTACAGTTATTATAAGTAGGACAGTTAACATTAGGTTTCAAGGGGCTTAACTGCCCAGTGTCTGTCCTGGTGAATGTAACACAGGTCTGAGAAAATCGGACTATCTGGACCAGGTAGTTAGATTGTCTCAGACCTGTGTTACATACATGGTACACCATGAACAGACACCTTTGAGCATGCTTCTCAACTGTCCCACTTCATGAAGTAAATACCTAATATATTTGTCTCTCAGAATTTCGTTACATGCATTATCATATCACATCCATCCGTACAAAGTGGAAAATGTGCTGCTCAGTGCCTACACAAAGTTTTTAGTAGACGCATGTATTAAAGTAGAAATTAATACTAATCTTTGATACTAAAGCAAAATTTAATTAAAAACAAAATCAAGGTACTAGTTTCCATTGTGTTCTGAGCCTGTATCTCTATGTTTCATGCTGCTGTGTCCTGCATTATGTAAATAAGTGGTGGACAAGGAGCTGAGCTGGAGATAATTGGCCAAAACCAGCCTGGCAAGGATAATATACAGTACCTCATCATCATCTTCACAGAAACACAAGTCAGAGACATGGCACAGGCAGGACCCACAGACCATTACCTCATCCCCCAGCTGTGGCCCTTGAACACATCAAGAATCAGTTGAAAGTGGCCCCTATCACTGGTGTAACCAGAAAGGTAGGAAATCTTGCCAGAAGCCCACACACACAGTAGGTACACTAAAGAATTTAATTTTCAGTGGGAATTGGAAATACAATATGAGTACATTTAAAAGAGACGGTCTACAGACAGAAGCTACTGAAAATTGTATGCATTGTACTACTACTAGTGCAGTTTAGGTGAAGGTGACCGAGTTTGATGATGTTGCTGGTTTTGGTCCATTTTCTCCAGCTCGGCTCCTCGTCATGCTGCCTCAGCTAATTACAGCAGTCTGCACTTTTAAATTGTCACAGGTGGCTGTCTGCTTCGTTACATGGCCACAGACTCTCTGTAGAATATTATAGCAAAAAAATTATTAATCTTGTCGTTGCCCTAGTCTTGACAGCGAGTCGCTGCCACGAGTGACTGCATTTACATTTCACTGAAATTCCAACCTTACCTAGTCGTGTGAATTTTGTGACAAGTTGAAAAAGACTCAGAGTGAGATTACTAACACACTTAATTATGTGTGGCTGTGAGAATGAGGTGGAGGGGGGAATCGAGAATCAGACTGTCTGGTGGTGTAGACTGAGATGAGTCTGGGTGCTTATTAACATACTCCCACGCAGTCAGTTTGTCTGACCAAGACAGCTGTTTTTCCCATATCTTATTTAATTGGTTTGGGCTTGCGGGGGGGGGAGGGGGGAAGCAAGTGCCTTCCCCTTGTGGACGTCCTAGTGTGGGACTACAGGATGGTAGTTCAGGACGGCATGGTTCACTTTCTTTCAAAAATACTTATTGAGCTGTTAGTGTTTTAAAGCCAGTTTGCTGGCCTTGTGAGTTTGCTTGTATCAGAAGGAAAAAAACAGCAAGCACAGGGACATGACAGAAGACAACAAAATGCCATCGGCAAGCAGCAAGTTATCAGCAGTCAGTGTCTTTTAATCGTTCTTAGGGGTATAGTTAGGTAAGATTAAGTATGCTAAACTTTGAATGTTTTCAAAACTTAAAAAGTACACATTCTTTGCTGATGATAATCTGACACACACGCCAACCACATGGCAAATGGTGTTTTTCTATTCTCTGCATTTACTTTATTTTACTTTGTGATTCCCATTGTATCTTTTGTATTTTGAATCGAGTTGCAAAATCGATCCCCACTACTATTTGAATTCTGGCTGCATTGCATGAAAGTAAGTTACTGTATATAAATTTCAGTAATTCGTGGGGCTTCAGGGTTGGCTGCCTGATCATTGGCTGACATGGGACACGGGGTAATTTGGCATTCCGAGATATGGGTGTGCCGGATAGGATTTAAAAAAATGGTTCATCCTGAGCATAGTGATTGGGAGAGGCTGGAGACATTCACTGCGCATGTACTGGGGACTGTCTTGCTTGTGCAAAACAGTGGAATGTTACATGTATGGACTTAAAATCAAAGCCAGCATTTCACATGGTGGACGCAGCAGTGGTTATATGTCCTGCAGTATGCAGCACGTTGCCAGCAGATGCCACCAGCCGAACAGCAGGAAGCCAGCCAAGGACTGCACCGCTCACCATGTGGTCCAAAACCCGCATGCACAACTGTGTCCGATTCCTCCTTCATGTAAAGGTGAATACAGCACACATTGTACCTTCTTTGCTGTGGATCCAGAATCACAATAGGACTGCAGGGCTCTGTCCCACTGCAGCCCTAAAAATTACTATGTTTTTTTTTTTTCCTCATGGCGTTATTTCAGTAAATTTGATGCAGAAGTCATCATCAGTCCCTCGTATGTGGCCTGGCTGCCAAGTGGAAAGAAAGTAAAAAGAAGGTGGAGAGGCATCTGGGGAGAATTAAATAAAATGGTTTTAAAAGCACCCTTAAGTGCTATTCATTACAAGGGCATCATTACAAAGGAGCCTGTCATTTTAAAGAGCTGCCAAGGCTGCTCATGAATAATCAATGAGTCTAAATTTAGGGGATAGCGGGGCGGACTTCTGCAGCGTGTATTTATTGATATTGTTATGTATTTATTATGTAGTTCTGTAATATAATGCTGGTTTGTGGGAAGAGGGAGTAACAGACAGAATGTGGTGAATGCCTGCTGTCAGCATCAGTCTTTGGCTCTGTGAGTCTTGGACCCACTAGTGGCAGAAATTAAAAAAAAAATGTATTTCACCTGAAGCTTCAGTGGCTGTGTCGGGCTTCAAACCTCCTGCAAGAGCACATAATAAATCACATCCACTCTATGCTGGCATCCTCCCTGCTAGGACCATCCTAGGGACAATAAAACAAAGCTATATGGCCTCTCAGGGTTGAATTCATAAAAAAAAAAAAAAAAATAAAATAAATAAAAGTAAAACCAAAAACAACTCACTCCTGGCAAGACCAGCTAAAGGTAGTGATGATTAACTGTACCTCAGACCCTCCCTTGCTTTCCTGGGATCAGTCCAGAGGTTGGGAGTGAACAAAAAGGGCTCTCACTCAAATACTGTAATTCTCTACCAAAACAGCCTGGAGTGTGTGTGTGTGTGTATGTGGGTGTGGGTGTGGGTGTGGGTTTGTGTGTGTTATATCTCTAGGCATTAACATGATCCAGCACTGGAGAGCAATGGAGGGGTACCTGCTGATTGCAAAATTCCCCTTGCAGTGGATCTCTGGCCTGGAGAAGAGAACATTATTATTAAATACATTTTCAGCGGCTGTCAATAACAGCGATGTTCTCGGCTAGGAGGGGACATGATTTTTTTTTTATGTCAAGTTCCCAATGTCCAGCACCACAGAATGTGAATTTTATGTGATTCATAAATGTATTAATCTGTGGGGTTCTTTAACATAATGCTGGTTTGCGGGCAGAGAGCAGAACAACTTTTTTTTTTCTTTGGCCTGAAGCTTACCTGGCTGTGTGGGGTCAAAAACCAGCTACAGGAGGGAGGGACCATGTGTATTTCCCACACATACCCATTGAAATGTAATCAGCTGCAGCCAAGCAGAGCCAGGAAGGCTTCAGTCATTTCATTATTAAACAATTTAACTAGTGCCTAGGGCTCAGACACAATTGGAGGACGTTGCTCATTTCATGTAAGCCCCTCAGCATCCCTCCTTGCTATTCATAGACACAAATTTTGCATTTGATGTACTAGCTAAAGATATGAGTGATTGACCTCTTGAACTAAATTGACCTTCTGGCAGAAACTAACACTTTATTTAAGTTTAATGTTGCGCTTAACAAATATTGGCCCATTGCATATTTAGTTGACCTTCCACCCAACAGATAATGAAGGAACTTATTGCTATGATAAAATTATAAATGGTTGGAAAGTGCATGTAAATTAACATACAGCCAAAGAGAAAAATGTTGCATCTGATGTACTAGGTAAAGATATGAGAGACTGACCTCTTGCACTAAATTGAACTTCTGGCAGAAACTAACACTGTATTTAAGCTTAACATAGGGCTTATAAAATACTGGCCTTTTACATATTTAGTTGACCTTCCACCCAACAGATAATGAATTAACTTATTTTTATGTTAAAATTATAAACGGTTTCAAAGTGCATGTACATTACATACAGCCAGTCAGATAAAAGCAATGTGGTCAACCTATGGGAAAACTATTCTGTTGCTGCCTTTCAATCTGTACAATTTACGTGAATACAAAACGTTTTTTAATCTATAAAAATTACAAAAGTGTTCACATAAAAGCTGGTACAGACAAATCATTTCTTCTACTTAGAATAACATTTCTGTAGTTGTAACTGCCTTTATTTGGTGCTTAGTGCCTTTTCCTATGTTTTTTATAGAGAAAAGCTTTACAGAAATGTAGCTGTTTGCTCATAGACAGAAAGAAACAACACATAGAAACAAAACCATCAAGGAATATGTACATACTTTTGACCACGTTGCTTTTATGTGACAGGCTGTATGTTAATTTGCACACACTTTCCAATTATTTATTTTAAAACTAAATTCATTCATTATCTGTCGGGTGGAAGGCCAAATAAATATGCAAAAGGTATGCATGTACGTATATATTGATGGTTTTGCTTCCGTGTGTTGTTTCTTTCTGTCTATAAACACACAACTGCAATAAATCTTTAAAACTGTTCTCTATATAAAAATAGGATAAAGACACTAAGCCAAATAAAGGCTACTGCCCTCTTGGGCTCAATGTTTTTGCAGATAGAACCGCCCTATGGGGCAGAAAACCGCTACAAGTGTCCAGGGTATCGGCAGTCATTATGTAGTTCTGTAATATAATGCTGGTTTGTGGGCAGAGGGACTAACAGACAGAATTTGGTGAATGCCTGCTGTCAGCATTGGTCTTTGGCTGTGTGGGTCTTGGACCCATTAGTGGCGGGAAATTAAAAAAAAATGTTATTTCACCTGAAGCTTCACTGGCTGTGTCGGGCTTCAAACCTCCTGCAAGAGCACATAATAAATCACATCCCCTCCATGCTGGCATCCTCCCTGCTAGGACCATTCTAGGGACAATCAAACAAAGCAATATGGCCTCCCCGGGTTGAATTCCTAAAAAATAATAATAATAATAAATAGAAGTAAAAACAAAAACAACTCACTCCTGGCAAGACCAGCTAAAGGTAGTGATGATTAACTTTACCTCAGACCCTCCCTTGCTTTCCTGGGATCAATCCAGATGTTGGGAGTGAATAAAAAGGGCTCTCACTCAAGTACTGTAATTCTCTACCCAAACAGCCTGCAGTGTGTGTGTGTGTGTGGGTGTGGGTGTGGGCTTGTGTGTGTGTGTGTGGGTGTGTGTGTGTGTGTGTTTTTTGTGTGTTATATCTCTAGGCATTAACGTGATCCTGCACTGGAGAGCAATGGAGGGGTACCTGCTGATCGCAAAATTCCCCTTGCAGTGGATCTCTGGCCTGGAGCATTTAAAGCAAGTCAGCCTAGGAGAACATCATTATTAAATACATTTTCAGCAGCTGTCAATAACAGCGATGTTCTCAGCTAGGAGGGGGCATGATTTTTTTTTATTATGTCAAGTTCCCAATGTCCAGCACCACAGAATGTGAATTTTATGTGATTTATAAATTTATTAATTTGTGGGTTTCTTTAACATAATGCTGGTTTGCGGGCAGAGAGCACAAAAACTTTTTTTTTATTATTTGGTCTGAAGCTTACTTGGCTGTGTGGGGCCAAAAAACAGCTACAGGAGGGAGAGACCATGTGTTTTTCCCACACATACCCATTGAAATGTAATCAGCTGCAGCCAAGCAGAGCCAGGAAGGCTTCAGTCATTTCATTATTAAACAATTTAACTAGTGCCTAGGGCTCAGACACAATTGGAGGACGTTGCTCATTTCATGTAAGCCCCTCAGCATCCCTCCTTGTTATTCATAGGCAAACATTTTGCATTTGATGTACTAGCTAAAGATATGAGTGATTGACCTCTTGAACTAAATTGACCTTCTGGCAGAAACTAACACTTTATTTAAGTTTAACGTTGCGCTTAACAAATATTGGCCCATTGCATATTTAGTTGACCTTCCACCCAACAGATAATGAAGGAACTTATTGCTATGATAAAATTATAAATGGTTGGAAAGTGCATGTAAATTAACATACAGCCAAAGAGAAAAATGTTGCATCTGATGTACTAGGTAAAGATATGAGTGATTGACCTCTTGCACTAAATTGAACTTCTGGCAGAAACTAACACTGTATTTAAGCTTAACATAGGGCTTATAAAATACTGGCCTTTTGCATATTTAGTTGACCTTCCACCCAACAGATAATGAATTAACTTATTTTTATTTTAAAATTATAGGTGGTTTCAAAGTGCATGTAAATTACATACAGCCAGTCAGATAAAAGCAATGTGGTCAACCTATGGGAAAACTATTCTGTTGCTGCCTTTCAATCTGTACAATTTACATGAATACAAAACGTTTTTTAATCTATAAAAATTACAAAAGTGTTCACATAAAAGCTGGTACAGACAAATCATTTCTTCTACTTAGAATAACATTTCTGTAGTCGTAACTGTCTTTATTTGGTGCTTAGTGCCTTTTCCTATGTTTTTTATAGAGAAAAGCTTTACAGAAATGTCATAGTTGTTTGCTCATAGACAGAAAGAAACAACACATAGAAACAAAACCATCAAGGAATATGTACATACTTTTGACCACGTTGTTTTTATGTGACAGGCTGTATGTTAATTTACACACACTTTCCAATGATTTATTTTAAAACTAAATTCATTCATTATCTGTCAGCTGGAAGGTCAAATAAATATGCAAAAGGTATGCATGTACGTATTTATTGATGGTTTTGTTTCTATGTGTTGTTTCTTTCTGTCTATAAACATACAACTGCAATAAATCTTTAAAACTGTTCTCTATATAAAAATAGGACAAAGACACTAAGCCAGACAAAGGCTACTGCCCTCTTGGGCTCAATGTTTTTGCAGATAGGACCACCCTATGGGGCAGAAAACCGCTACAAGTGGCCAGGGTATCAGCAGTCAGCGTCTTTTAATCTTTCTTAAGGGTATAGTTAGGTAAGATTAAGTATGCTAATTGGGCTCAATGTTTTTGCAGATAGGACCGCCCTATGGGGCAGAAAACCGCTACAAGTGGCCAGGGTATATCTGTGTATTTTCCTTTAAATTCCCCACTTTTACTTGTTCTAATTTTCTTTGTTTTACTTGTTTTTCATTCTCTTTTTTTTTCTAACTCAAAATGAGCTGGACTGACAAGGAGGAGAACAGAAGGACTCTAGCAAGGAAAGGGGGGATGCAGTCCATGGATGGGACATTCCATCCATCTCTCTGAAGAGGCCAGCTTTGGCACCAGGAGCATCAGGAAATGGAACCAGCTCTCCCAACAGCACAACATCGGCAGCAGTATACAGTGGTACCACCACCACCACCACCACCAGTTGACCCTGCTCCAATACACTGTGTACCTGCAACACTTGCCCATGTGGCTCCTATGTGGTTATGCCACCACCTGAGCCCTGTAAGGAGGAGGAGGAGTCTCAACCAGGACCATCTGGCTCCTCTCCTTATCACCTGCAAAAAGCCCTTGTTTGGAACTTTTTTGTAATTGACACCACCAACAACAGTGTGTTGAGATACAACTTGTGGCACTCCAATGTTCAGTGTAGGAAATGGGGCAGCCATTTGGAAACAGGTGGGCAGCACATCCACCTTAAGGTAAAGCACTGCCAGGAGTGGCAAGAGCATGTAAGGAGGAGAAAGATTGACACTTCTAGTGCTTCCTTCTGTGCTACAGGGTGGGAAGTAGGGCCATGTGAGTTGGCAAATTTGGCCCAACAGGCCAATTTCAAACTGGGCTGAGCAAAACCTGAACTGGCCCGATTTGGCCTGAAATTAAATGAAGGATTTTGCATTTTAAAACTCACTGGATTTTTTATGGCTTCTCATGTATTATTTAAAATATGCTACTGAAGTGCATGATAAGCAATGAATAGTATGCATAAGCACAACCTTCACAATGAGTATGGCAGAGTACCATACCAGGAGGCTAAGAATTGGGAAACAAACCCAAACACCTTCCTGCTCCACTGTTCCATCTCACCCAAACCTGCTCCCCTACATACTGTATGCATTACATAGAACTCCTTGTGGTGGTGCAATTATTAATAATTATGATGATGGCAAGAGAGTCTGAGAAAGTGAAAATGATCAGCAATCAGAAAAAATGAGAGTGAGCTGTGCTTTTGCAGTTCTAATGAGAATGACAGGATGTGATGCAAATGCATTGTGTCTGGCTACAGAGGACACCAGAGCATACCCAGGGGCAACACCTTCCTCCTCATCCTCCTCTGTTCCATCCCACCCAACCCAGCTCCCCTAGACAGTACTCTCCATGGTGGTACTCATGATGGAGTGATGAGGATGATGATGGCAAGAGGGTTTCAGAAATGTAAATGGTCAGCGGTCAGAAACATGATAATCAGCTGCTGTGCTGCTGCAATGCAGAGACTGACAGAAATGTGTGGCAGTACAGGGCAGACAGGTGGGCAGGCAGATGCATATATTGTGGCTGGCTACGGAGGACACTGGAGCATACCCAGGGGCAACACCTTCCTCATAGAAGCTTGGCAGAAGGCACCAGGAGAAAGGACTGCTGTGTGACTGAACTTCTCTACTGGGACTATATTGCCCTCCTTTCCTCCCTCCACCCCCCCACCCAAAGCTAGTTCTATTTTTATAGGCACAGGATTTGACTGACAACAGGAACTTCCTGTTTAGGGGCAGGAAGTGAGTGATCACAGAACCACCAAGGACCCACTATTCTAGAAGGGCAAGAGTAGCTCTCTGGCCCCCTCTAGCTGCTGGAGGTCTGCCTCTGAGCAAGTAAGTGGTCTACTGCGAAATATAGGATATTCTTGTCTCAGAACAGGACAATCAGGAGCTTAAAGGGCACACAGGCAGAAAGTAAGGAGAGAGAGAAAAAAACAGAGGAAAGAGTAAGGATTGCAAACAGTTAAGGGGCCAGAAATAAGACATGATTGGAGTGGTGTAGTGCAGTGGCTGTGGAGCAGCAGTCTTCCGGGAGATGTTCTGGAAGATGCGATGTTGTCCCATCTGCAGGCACCTCTCTGGGCTGAGGGAGGAGGTTGCTCATCTCCAGACTGAGTTGGCCAGGATTTGTGGGACCTCCCCTTCCATCCAGGGACCACCAGTGCCACTGCAGTTGCCTCAGTTGCCAAGAAAGAGGAGCAGTTGGACCACAGTGGGCTCAGGGAGGGTGAGGTGGTGGAACAGAGGCACATCCTCCTATTGTACCTCTCCACATTCCTATGCCATTCTGGCAAAGTGTGGTTCTTCTATGGAGGCACCCACAGTGGAGACCAAGGAGGATGCTGGGAACCTCCAAAGGAGACCCACAGGAGGGTGGCAGGGGACCCTGCAGGGGAAGGAAACAACTCCTGGTGGGGGACTCCATTGTTAGGAAGGTAGACCTGGGGGAGGAAGGGAAGGGGAGAGGGAGGTAAGGTGCCTGCCTGGCGCCATGGCTTGGAGGGACAGGGAGCGAATCCTCAGGATTGCCAGAGCAGCTGCACAGGGGAGGGAGCTGGATGTCACTGTCCACCTAGAGACAAATGACCTGAATAAGAAAGGGATTAGAGAAGTGCTGGAAGAGTTTGTGGAATTGGGGAGGGGTCTTAGTCAAGTAGCACACATGGTAACCTTCTCGGAGGTGCTACCCATCTATGGCATAGGAGAGGCTAGGGTGTTCCGCACCATGGGATTCAATCAGTGGTTGAAAAACTGGTGTGGAGCTCAGGGGGTTGGCTTCATTGGGGACTGGGGGTCCACCTGGAGTGATGCAAACCTATACTGGCATGATGGGCTGCATCTGTACAGGAGGGGAACCAGAATCCTAGATGATAGGTTTAAATGTTTATTGGCAAGCTTTTAAACCAGCTAAGGGGAGGCACTGGAAAGAAGCAGGAAAATCCAGCCCTCCAAATAATCATGGTAGTAAGTGTGGCAAACACCAACACAGAGGTGTCTATAGAGAAGGCAGGGTAAATGGAGAAAGTGACAAAGGCAAGAAGGACAGAGATAGGGCAAAGGGAGTAAGGCCATCAGGAAATGGAGGGTAATGAGTACCAATGCCCGTAGTCTGGGCAACAAGCTCCTGAGCTGATGGCCTTAATGGAAGAGGGATGCCTGGATATCGTAGCAGTCACAGAAACATGGTACACAGAGAACCATGACTGGGATGTTAACATACCAGGGTACATAACCTACAGGAGAGACAGGCAGGGGAGAAGAGGGGAGGAGTAGCTCTCTGTAAAGGAAGGATAAAAGCAACTGAACAAAAGAGTAAACAGGGAGGAGAGGAGGCACTGTGGGTCACCTTGGAGACTGGAAGGGCACCACAATCCGCACAGATTGTGTACAGACCCCATGTCAGGGGAAGGGAATGGACAAGGATATGATAGAAGGCATTCTTAGAATGGCAGAGAAAGGGAGATACTGTTGATGGGAGACCTGAATATGCCAGATGTTAACTGAGCACATTTGCTGCAGCCACATCCAAGAGCAGGGCCATTCTTGATGCCCTACAGGTGGCAGGCATTAGACAGCTAGTTTTGGAACCCACTGTGAGGGAGCAATCTTAGACCTCTGATTTCAAACGGGGCAGTGAGAGGATCTCAGATCTAGAAGTGGTTGCCATCTGGGGACAAGTGACCATCAAACAGTGTGGTTCACGTTAAACTCAGCTACAGAGTCAAGCCACAAAAGTGAGGGCATGGACTTTAGAGGGCTGACTTTGGCAAGATGGGAGAGTGCCTCAGAAAGCACTAGCAAACAGGCTAGAAGGAGGAGGGAGCAACAATGGGGAATTATCAAAACTGCCATCACAGAGGCAACAAGCCTTTGTGTGAAGCAAATAAACAAATCAAATGAAAAAAAGCCACTATGGTTCTCAAAAGAGGTGGCTGTGAAAGTCAGGAAGAAAAAGATAGCATTCCGGAAGTATAAGGAAACACAGAAGGAGCAGGACAGAGAGCTGTACCAGTTAAGGCAGAAGGAAGCAGGGAGGGAAGTCAGAATAGCAAAGGCCCAAACTGAGGAAAAGATAGCCAACTCAGTTAAGAAGGGGGATAAAACCTTTTATAGGTACATCAGCGAGCGTAGAAAGACAAAGGGAGGGATAGTGAGGCTGAACAGAATGAACGGTGGGTGGGCAGAGGTGGAGAGTGAAAAAGCAGGAATACTGAACGAATATTTCTGCTCAGTATTCACAAAAGAGGAGGGGGAAGTGCCTAATCCAATTAACAGAAGCACTCTTGATAAGGGGGTCGATCCCAGTCCTTTCACAGAAGAAAGGGTTCTGCAAGAACTCCTAAGACTGAAGGTGGACAAGCAATGGGTCCTGATGGAATTCACCCTAGAATTCTAAAAGAATTAAGGGTGAACTAGTGAAACCACTGGCTACTCTTTTAATAAATCATGGGAGGATGGTGTGGTACCTGAGGATTGGAGGAAGGCGGATGTGATTCCCTTCACAAAAGTGGGTCCAAGACAGAGGCAGGAAACTACAGACCTGTCAGTCTGACCTCTGTAGGGAAAGTGATGGAGTCACTCTGAAGGAAAGAATAGTCGAGTACCTAGAGGCCAGTGGAGCACAGGACCCAAGGCAGCATGGATTCACAGTAGGAAGGTCATGTCAGACGAATCTAATAGATTTCTTTGACTGGGTGACCAAAGTAGTAGACCAGGAGGGTCTGTGGACATGGCCTACCTAGACTTTAGCAAGGCATTTGACACAGTCCCACACAAAATATTAATAGTCAAATTAACCAGCCTGGGAGTGGGACCCAGGGTGATAGCCTGGGAAAACATTGGCTGGACAACAGGACACAGAACGAATTGTAAATGGAGTCCACTCTGGAAGAAAGGGGGTTACTAGTGGGCACCGCAGGGTTCAGTATTGGTCCAGTCCTTTTAATGTCTTCATCAGTGACATTGCAGAGGGACTGGAAGGAAAGTATGCCTTTTGCAGATGACACAAAGATCTGCAACAGAGTTGATACACAAGGAGGCGTGGAAAGGATGAAAAGGGACTTGGCAAGGTTGGAGGAATGGTCAGAAGTATGGCAGCTAGGATTCAATGCAAAGAAGTGCAAAATAATGCACCTGGGAAATAAGAACCCAGGGGAAGAATACACAATGGGTGGGGAGGTAGTAACAACAACAAAAAAGGAAAGGGACCTCGGGGCAATCACATCAGATGACCTTAAGGTTAGCAAGCAATGTGAGAAGGCAGTAGGGAGGTTGGGGTATACTGGGATGTATAGGGAGAGGCATCAGCAGCAGAAAACGGGAAGTTGTTATCCCTCTGTACAGACAGTTGGTGAGACCCCATCTGGAGTACTGTGTCCAGTTCTGGAGACCCCATCTCCGCAAGGACATAGACAGGATAGAGGCAGTCCAGAGGAGGGCAACTAAAATGGTGCAGGGTCTGCAAGAGAAGCTGTATGAGGAGAGACTAAAGGAGCTTAATATGTATACCCTTGAGGAAAGAAGGGAGAGGGGGGACATGATAGAAACTTTTAAGTACCTCAGTGGAATCAACAAGTCCAAGAGGGTAGCATCTTTCAAAAAAGAGACTTGCAAGAACAAGGACACAATTTAAAGATAGAAGGGAGGCGGTTCAGGGCAATGGAGGAAGTATTATTTCACAGAGGGTAGTGGATGCATGGAACAGCCTTCCTGAGGAGGTTGTGGGGTCTAAAACTGTGGGAGAATTCAAGAATGCATGGGACAGACATAAGGCAATTCTTGTGGGGGGTAGGAAGAAATAGGCTGTTGGTTAACTAGGATCTGCGGCCTATCCTGTAGGTAGGGAAATGGGTGTACTAGATGGGCCTAGCGGTCCTTATCTGCCGTCAAAATCTATGTTTCTATCCTCTGTTCCATCACACCCAACCCTGATCCCCTAGGCAGTACTCCAATGGTGGTGCTGATGATGGAGTGATGATGATGGTGATGGTGGCAATAGGCCTTCAGAAAATGGTCAGCAGTCAGAAAAATGAGGGTGAGCTGCTGTACTGCTGCAGTGCTGAGACTGACAGAAAAATGTGAGGCAATTCAAGGCATGCAAAGGCATATTGTGGCTGGCTACAGTGGACACCAGAGCATACTCAGGTGCAACACCTTCCTCCTCCTCCTCTTTTCCATCACACCTAACCCTGCTCCTTTAGCTAGTACTCGCCATGATGGAATGATGATGATGATGGCAAAAGGGCTTCAGAAAATGAAAAAAATGATCAACAGTCAGAAACATGAGAATGAGTTGCTGTGCTGCACCTGTTGCAGTGCTGAGACTGACAGAAAAATGTGAGGCAATTCAGGGCAGGTACAGGCAGATGCATACATTGTGGCTGGCTAAAGAGGACACTGGAACATACTCAGGGGCAAAACCTTTCTCATCCTCTGTTCCATCACACCCAACCCTGATCCTCTAGGTAGTACTCCCCATGGTGACACTGATGATGGAGTGATGATAATGATGATGATAGCTAAGGCAACCTAAGGGGGGAGGGCAGAGGGTTTGCAGGCCCAAAGACTCTGAGAGGAGGAGGTCAGTGACCCCCCCACAATGATGGAAGAGATCTGAAGGGAGGAGGTAGAAGGGGTGAGAAAACAGCAAAGGTGGAGGGGTGAGGAACACAAAAAAGATAGGCGGGGTGTGCACACAGGGGGAGAAATGTGAAGAGATGAATAGGGAAAGGGAATGAATGTCAGATTCTAGATATAGGATGGTGTCTCTGAATGAGCAGAGTCTTGAAAACAAATTGGATAACCTACAGGCACTATTAGCAGACAGGAGGGTGAACATAATGGCAGTAACCAAGACTTGGGCAACACCACACCATGACTGGGACCATGCGATCCCTGGACACAAACTATACAGGAGGGACAGGATAGTCAGGAAGGGGGAAGGACAGGTGACAGTTTACAGCAGGGAGAGAATAACTTGCATGAGGAAGGAGTCAGAAGAAGGGAAGGTGGAGGAATTATGGATTCCGTTACAGTTCAACAGAGGACGAAAGGTGAGTTTGGGGTGGTTTACAGACCACTCAATCAGGATAAGGAGAAGGACAGGGAACTGAGCTCGCAAATATTGGAAACTGAGGGAAAAGGAGAGGTGGTAATTGTGGGGGACTTTAACCTACCCAAGGTGGACTGGAGCATACCATCCACAACATGTGTTAGGAGTCAGGAGTCAGGTGATCCTGGAAGAACTGCAGAATGGGTTCCTGACTCAGGGCATCACAGAACCAACAAAAGCAGAGGCAATTCTTGATATAGTGCTCACAAAGGGTGAGCATGTACAGCAAATAACAGTCAGGGAGCCCCTGAGTGGGAGTGACCATTGCACATTGTGGTTCCAGATGGATATGGGCAGGGAAAGCATCTCGACTAAGACCAGAATCTTGGAAGACCAAAATCTTGGATTTTAGGAGGGCGGACTTCAGGAAGATGGGCGAAGTGCTAAGTAGCCATCTGGTAGGTGTCAGAACAGATATGGGGTGGACCAAAGGTGGTTCATCACTAAGGAAGGAATACTTGTTGCCACAGATGACTGAGTTAGGCTCAGGGGGAAGAACACAAGGGCCAGAGTGCCCAGCTGGTTCAGTTCTGTGGTCGCCCAGGTAGTAGGGGAAAAGAGGTTATCATATAGAAAATTTAGGAAGGCGAAGAGAAAGGTGGATAGGGAAAATTACCTAAGGTTGTCTAATGAGGCAAGTAAGGAAGTCTGGTGAGCTAAGGCACAGAAGGAGCTGCAGATAGCTGAAGGAATTAAGAAGGGGGAGAAGGCCTTCTTTTACTATATAAGTGCAAAATGGACAAGAAGGACAGGATTGTTAAGCTTAAGAAAGGGGAGAAGTTGACAGAGGATAATGGGGAAAAGCAGAGATACTAAATGAATGCTTCTGTTCTATCTTCTCAGGAGAAGGAAGGACCAGTGTCTTCAGGGGAGAAGAGGCGGTGAGGGGGAAGGGGAACACAGATATAGTGATGGAGGAGGATAGAGTGAGGAAGGGGCTGCTAGCATTGAATGTGGAGAAATCAGCAGTCCAGGACAGAGTACATCCAAGGGTACTAAGGGAACTCACTGAGGAACTGGCAGGGCCACTGGCAGGCCTATTTAATAGTTCACTAGAGTCAGGCATGCCATGGTACCGCAGGACTGGAGAACGGCACATTTGGTGCCCCTCCACAAAAGTGGTCCCAAGGATGACCAAGGGAATTACAGACCAGTCAGTCTGACCTCAATAATTTGCAAGCTTATGGAGAAACATACTTAAGGAAGTGTTGGTGGAATATCTAGAGGAGCATGGTCTTCAGGATGTGAGGCAGCACAGGTTCATGGGGGAGATTGTGTCAAACGAATGTGATTGACTTCTTTGACTGGGTCACTAAGACAGTAGACAGGGGCCAAGTGGTAGACATCCTCTATCTGGATTTCAGCAAGGCCTTTGACTCTATGCCCCACAAAAGGTTGATCAGGAAGCTGGCGGGTCTCAGGGTTGGGGGTAAGATGTCTAGATGGGTGGAAAAGTGGCTGAGGGACAGAACCCAGAGGATGTTTGTGGGGGGAGAGTTATCTGGCACCAGAGAGGTCACCAGTGGGGTCCCAGAGGGCTCAGTACTTGGGCCAGTGTTCTTCAATGTCTTCATCAATGACATTGGGGATGGCATTAAGGGCAAAAAGTGCCTATTCACAGATGACACCAAGCTCTGTGGGAGAGTGGACACAGCTAAAGGGATACAAGACCTACAGGATGATCTGGAAAAGCTGAGGAGGCAGTCTGGGATCTGGCAGCTTGGCTTCAATGCTAAGAAATGCAAAGTTATGCACACTGGAGTCAAGAATCCCAAGATGGAGTACTACCTGGGTGGAGTCCAGGTATCTGCATCAGAGGAGGAGAAGGACCTGGGAGTGATGATCACTAGTGACCTGAAGCACTCCATGCAGTGCAAGAAAGAGCAGCAAAGGCAAACAGGATGTTGGGATGCATAGTTAGGGGGATCAGTAGTAGGAGAGAGGAGACTATACTACCCTTGTACAGATTTCTGGTGAGGCCACGTCTAGAGTATGGAGTTCAGTACTGGTGCTCATACCTAAAAAAGAACATTAACCATCTGGAGAAGGTCCAGAGGAGGGCTACAAAGATGATAGTGGGTCAGCAGGGTAAGGCATGTGAGGAGAGTTTGAGGGCTCTGAACATGTACTCCCAGGAGGAAAGGAGAGAGAGAGAGAGAGGTGACATGATTGGGACCTTCAAGTACTTGAAAGGGATAAATAAGGTGGATAAGGAGGGTGTCTTTAAGCTGAGTGGCATCCATAACATGAGGGAGCACAGTCTTAAGCTGGGTGGAGGGAGGTTTAGGAGGGAGGTCAGGAAGCACTTCTTCTCAGAGAGGGTGGTGGACACTTGGAATGCACTTTCAGAAGAGGTGGTCGCATTGAAGACAGTGGGCAGCTTCAAGGGAGACTGGGATAGGCATAGGGGGAAGGTATGGATCATGGGTAGGGAGGATGGGAGGAGTGGGGAGGGGGGACAGGAACAGTAGCTCAAGCTGTGGACCCTGCAATACAAGCAGACTAGATAGACCAAATGGCTTTCTTCTGCTGGCTTCTTCATATGTTTGTATGGCAGTTGAGCTTCAGAAGATGAAAATGGTCAGCAATCAAACAAATGAGGGTGAGCTGCTGTACTGCTGCAGTGCTGAGACTGACAGAAAAATGTGAGGCAATTCAAGGCAGGCAGATGCATATTGTGGCTGGCTACAGTAGTACCTGAGCATAACCAGAGGCAACACCTTCCTCCTCTTCCTCTGTTCCATCCCGCCTGACCCTGCTCCCCTAGGTAGTAGTTCCCATGGTGGCGCTGATTATGGAGTGACAGTAATGATAATGATGATGGTTTACAAGATACTGACCAAGACTGAGAGTCCTTTTAAATAATCCCACACACATAGTAAGTCAATTACACAAGAGAAGCAGGCGGGAGATTTCATGTATTTGGAACACACACTAGGGCACTCTGTGTCTGATTCTATAATCTTAAATTTATGCAGAAATATTATACTTGTAATTAAGTTGTGGCAGGTTTATTTTCAGAAAAGTTAACTTTTTAACATGTCAGAGTCTACTACTTTGAGATGAGGACGCAACATCACCAGCAGTACTAAAGGTGCACTCTGACATCACACTTGTGGGTGGACATCCAAGATATTTTACTGTGTCTTGAGCTATGGCTTGCCAAACTGAGCGCTTGCTTTTTCAGTAGATAAGAGGGTCACATTTGGGATTCATCTCTTGTGGCTCCATGATTCATATTCAGCACTGTTTCAGCAGGAGGCACTGTGGCACAACTGCATGATAGCCTGTGACAATGACAACAGCAGTTGAGTGCTTGCAAAAAGGGTGACTCAATCATGACGCCTGTCCACAGGGCTTCTGGGCAGGGAGGGCGACTGGATGGGTGGTCCGCAAATATAGCAACAGGATGTCACTATATATACATGTGGGCGGGGGGGATAAGCACACCAAGCGATGGACAGAAGAAGAGGGAAGGTTTGTGAGGTGCAGTGTGGTGATGGGCTACCGAGCTGGCCCTGTGGTGTGGTGGGTGGGTTGCAGGCTAGGGTTGTGAGGGTGCCAAGTTCGGTTCAGGGCTTACATTTGTTTTGTTGCGCCCATCTGTGAATTTATTTTCCACTTCTGCACCCCCCGACATGCACCCCCCTGGAGTTCAGAATCCTTTAGTATAGGTGTGCAGAGGGTGCAGCCCTCCTCATAAAAAAAAATGTAAAAAAAAACCAAGTCCTTGGCACCCTTTTGCTGTGCACCGGGACTGTACATCGCCAAAAGTGATTTTTGGCGTGTACACTTGCCCTAACGGCGATCGTCTTTCTGCGATCCCCGTTATCACATGGAACCAACTGCATTCTGCCATCTGATAACCCCGGTGGAGGGATGCTTTTCCGATCTTCTTCCTTTTCCTACTGAAATCTGTTGTGCAACAGTATCTTCCTATTCTATACTTTACCTTTTTCCACCCCTGACGTATTTTGGCCACCTACGTCAGTCTTTTCTATTTCTTACTAAATCTTTTTTCCTACTGCCTTTGTTTCTAATTTCTATATAGCCATCCCTCACCAAGAACTCCCCAAAATAATGCACCAGGCTAAGGCCAGCTGGCAGGAATGATTTAAGGTGCATTTATGGTGCTAAATGCCAAAAGATATAAATTGCCTTTAAATATATAAGGTGCTGGTTGAATAAAGTGCATTTTCTGAAATAAAGTGCATAGGGTGCATTTTATGCCATCTTATGAGTTTAAAGTGCTGCAGTGCTTGATTAAGGTAATGCTTATACCATTTTTATGTATATAGTGCAGGAATGTTTAGAAATGTTTAAAATGGCAGTTAAATACAAAATAATGTCCCCTTAGATAGGTGGATTATGGATACAAATGAAGCTGCATTATGCTTATGTTGTTTGAATTATTTTGCTGCCGCTCTGTTGTTATGTAGAATGTTATATCAATGAAATCCCCGCATTGAAGCAGGAACTGTTTGAACCGAGCGGCAAATTTTTAGTTTTGCTGTCACTCGGTATCAGAGTAAATAATTATTGATGCCCCTATATTATTAGGACTCCCGGCAGCTGGCTTTGTATAAAATATGCTGTAGAATTGTGCCATCTAGCTGTGGAGAAGTCCATGGTATGTGTGCAGCCAGTCCAGGCTGGTAGAGAGGCAGGCTTCCATGGGGCGGCATATTTTCCCTTTCAGTCGCCCTGCTTTCCCGAGTATGCAGTGTGCTCTGAAAAGCGAGCACTTGAAATAAAAAGGGGCTTACCAAAGCTATGCAGAGCCCCAAAGCAGAATGGGCTAGATAATGATTGTCTAGCTGTCTGCCGCTCTGCTACAACCCAGAAAACAAATGATTTAAAGGGACAAGAATGTCTCTGTATGGAAATGCTATACAGTTGAAGTAGCCCTCAGAATAAGGAGAGGGCTGCAAGATAAACTAAACACAATAAAGAAATTTAATTAAAGAATAAAGAGACACTGCAGGTCTCTAAAGAAGCCCCATCATTTAAAGAGCCCTGAGGTATAAGTTAAAGGGCTAGAGTCCATTACTATAACAATACAGCACATGGTATAAATGTTTACACTGTTTGCAAATAAAATAGGTGCTGACCTGTTAGCAAGACATCAGGAAAGGGGATTTCCTATAGGGGGACAGCAGTCCCTAGAGGGCAGTATTTATACTCTGTGAGCTAAACCTCATTATGTAATAGAGGAGTTTATCTATGTAGTGCCCATTCTAGAACTAATTGGATGTTATGGGAGGGACTTTCCCTTAAGTGGGAGGGCTATATAAGCCCTCCTCAAACACCAAGAGTCAGGCTAGCTGCATAGGCAGTCTCACTTACCTGAAGGAAGGTAAGCAGAAGAACCTGTGCCTGAACAGGAATTTATCTCTTAACAGCAGGAAAGCTGATGAATTGTTTTGAGATACGTGAAGTATGGTGGAATAGCCTTGAGCTATTTTTTCTTTGGTCCCACCTCCTGGGTCTGTGTGGGTGGCTGTTTGTGTTTGTCTGTGTCAGTAGCTTAGTTTTTTGGGATTTACAAGATTTTCTGCTTGGAATAACTACACCATTCTTGCTCACTACATCTGTGAAGGTCTCCTGGACTGGATTTCTGTGAAAAATCACCACCAGGTATTTGCATTTTCAGTTTAAAATCAACATTTTGGAAGCTATCCCAAGCAAAATAGAAGTCAAGCAACTAAGTCTGACAAACTCAGTGACTCTGGGTCCTGCTTGAATCCACATTTTTGTCTGATCTGCTCCTAAAGGATCTGTATGTGGGCTTTTAAACAACCTCTTTAAATAACAAAGGAAGCATAAGGACAAAAGGATTTCATATCCTGCACTTGTACTTGAGTAAGTATGCCCCAGGCTACCAATGAAATGGGGCAGGGGAGTGCATGCCTGCAAGCTCTTGCATAGCCAAAGCCTCTTGTCAAATCCCTGCCTAGCTGTGACCCTGGGTGACCTCTATTATGACGTGTACCAATAGCCCAGGACATCTAAAAATTGTATCCCTAAATAGTTGCAGCCTTCTCTCCAAACTGCCTCAGTTTCAGGCCTGGGTGGCTCAGTTTCATCCTGACATCATCTCCCTAACAGAAACATGGCTATCACCAAAGATCCCAGACACAGCAATTGCCCTTTCTGGATACAAGCTGTTCCGGCAGGATTGTACCTCAAAAAGAGGGGGTGGTTGTCTGGTTTACCTCAAGAGTGATGTCAAAGGGAAAATACTGCCCATTAGCTTCCACACCAAGGAAGCACAGGTTCTAACACTAAAACTTAATATTGGCCAACAAAACAAAGTCCACCGTATACCTGCCTCCTGGGACACTACCCACTGGCTTCCCACAGCTCATAAGCCACCTCGAACAGAACAAACTAAACTGGGAACATATAATCCTAGAGGACTTCAACATTAATTGGCAAGCACAGGATGCAATGACAGCTAGAGACCAAATAGCTGACCTGTACCTAACCCAACTGGTCACACAACCCACCAGACAAAACTACTGTACAGGAACCAACACCCTCATCGACTGGCTACTCTCCTCCTGTCCTGACCATATCACAGAGGTAACAGTCCTACCTGACACCATCAGTGACCACTCCCCCTGCACTACTTACCTGGACTAACAAGTTCACCAAGAGTAAGCCTAACACCACCAGAAACAGATCACTAAGGCCTGGTCAATTAGACTCCTTCAGGCACTACCTAAAAGGGATTGACTGGTCCCCACTGGATAGAGTCAAGGATGGAAACCAAACACTGGGTTACTTCTGCAGTATCTTCACTAAAGCCTGCGACATCTTTGCTCCTTACGAAACAAAGAAAGCCAGAGGAATCCCCAACCCCTGGTTGTCTAGCCCTCTAATTGAATACATGTGACTCAGAGACCACCTGTGGCATACGGCCAAAGCCATGGGGCATCTAGCTGACTCACAAGCGTATAAGGCAGCTAGAAATACCTGCACAAAACTCATACATCTGGCGAAAGCATCTTACTACAATGACCTCCTAAGAAAGACCTGGGGTAGAGGGAGGAAGTTCTGTGACTCTATAAAATCTCTCACGGGTAGAGCCTCAAGGGCTCCACCGGACCTTATAGTTACCACCTCTGGCACATTCCAAGGGAAATTACTGATGCTTTTAGTGTTGCATTCATGGACCTCAGCAACGTGTTGCCACCTGAATACCTGAATCACACCCTCACAGGCCAGCAGCACAACCTCAACACTCCATCACCACAGGATAATGTTACCCCACCATTCTACTTCAGGCAAATCTCCCCAGGTGAGACCATCAAATATATCAAACGGGTCCTTGATAAGACCAGGATGGGAAGCGACATGATTGTTATGAAGATGGCAGCACTCACATTAAATGAACTTGTGGCACTGCTCACCAAGGTATTCAATGCCTTTCTGAGACCTCTCATCTTCCCTGACAGGTGGAAAGAGGCTCTAAGCACACCTGTTTTTAAATCAGGAGGCAGAGCTAGTCTAACAAACTTCTGGCAAATCTCGATTTTACCCCCCCCCCTCCAAAGCACTTGAAAGGGTGGTCTCAGAACAACTAACTGAGTACCTAGAAAAACATAGCCCTCTCTGCTTGCAACAACATGGATTCCAACAAAACCATTCCACCGTCAATGCACCAGTAGAGTGCACTTCTCAGCTTTATGGGGTCCTGGAAAAAGGGATGGCAGTGGGGTCTATCTTCATAGACCTCACCAAGGCCTTTGACACAGTCAGTCACCAACTGCTACTGAAATGTCTCCTCTCTACAGGATTGTCAATGGACTCTGTGGCCTGGTTCCATAGTTACCTCACCCATAGATCTCAGCTGGTCAGGATCGTCAATACAATCTCTGAGCCCAGAGAAATAAACCTAGGGGTCCTGCAAGGTTCTATCCTCAGTCCTCTCTTGTTCAGTCTCTTCATAAATGACATGCCTTCCACCTGTCCTGCACACTCCATACTCTATGCAGATGATGCTGTTATTGCCATCTCTGGGAAAGACCTGGGATCAATTAGCTCTGAACTTCAGCTCAATTTTCATGCACTGGAATCCTGGTTCACCAGAAATAAACTGCTACTCAACTACAAAAAAGACAAAGAGCATGCTCCTTAGCACCCCACAGAGCAAGATTCGAGGGTCCTTACTGCATATACTTAGTAGTGAAGGAGAAGTACTAGACCAAGTCAACACATTCAAGTACTTAGGGATTCACCTTGGTGACACCCTCACCTTCACTGTCCATGCTGAGCAACTGGTAAAGTCTGCCAACATGAAGCTTGGCACCCTGTACAGACACTGCACCTCTATGACACCGGCTACCCTGAAACTTGTTATGTGCAGTTCAGTTCTCTCATCTGTGGATTATGGCTTTGTCATATACCAGGAAGACACAGACACAGTGCTTAAAAGGGTCAAAAACCATCCTCAACAAGGCCTGCTGCCTGGTCCTGGGAGTACACAAAATGACTCACTCTTGCAACCTATACAAGGAATCTGGCTGGCTCCCACTCCATCACAGACTCCACTATCAGGCCAGCCTCCTTGCAAAAAAATCCCTGATGGGGTCCATTCCTAGTGCTACTTCAGCCCTCTTTGAGCCTGCACAACCATCTAAATGCACAACGAGTGCCTCCAGGGCTGTTTTAACTGTTTCCTTCAAATGAACCACCCTTGGCCAAAGATCCCTCTCCTACTGTGGGCCTAAATGGTTCAATGATCTGCCTGCAGACCTTACTGACTCCCCCAGACTTGGCCACTTTAAAAATGGGCTTCGATCTTTTCTTGCCAGCAAATCTGACTGCCAGTGTTTCTGTTAACCCATGGCCTCTGACAGCCGTTCTTGCACCCGTCAAACACTACCCTCTCTCACTCCCACCCTCCTGTTCCACAACTGCCCATCTCCCCCCCCACCTCCCATCACCTATTACCTCCTCTTGACAAAGCCTCACCTTAGCTGCTAAATCTGCATTTCTGCAGAATGGGAGCACCCCGTCTGAATTGTAGCATGATTGTTAAACACTGTACCACATTTAATTAGTGCTGCATTAATATGTGTCTCCGCAAGTGTGGTCCTGTTCCTCCTCACTTGTTGTACCCTGCTTAATGTTGTAACTGCACACTAATAGTACTTGTTAGTTGATGTTCTTTCTGCTCTGCAATGTTTCATCACCTGTAAATGTCTTGTATTCCTTTGTTCACTTGGAGCCTTTGTAAATGAGTCCCCGGCTCAAAGGTATTAATCTGAATTTGAAATAAATAAATAAATATTTTCTTGTTCTGTTTGAACTGCTTTATTTATTTTTGTCTGTTTTTATATAAAATAAAACATGCTGAGGGTGTGTTGTACCCTGTTATTGTGTCCAGTTTTATCTTTATACCCACATACCTGCGACATATGGTTTTAGAAGTGGGATTCTGGAAGTCCAAGCCACAGGGTGGATTAGTAGGTGTCAGACCCGATACCTGGGTAACCCATGGCACAGTGGTACATTTCTGTCATCATGATGACACCTGTATGACCTGCTCTGACCAGAGTGCAGGCCGAGCTGACAGGTGAGCAATTGCTCCCAGGCATAGAGTTTGAGAGGAAACCAAGGGCCAAGTCAGAGCATCAATCGACAGACTCCGATGGAGAGGAAGAAGAAGGACTGGAGGAAGTAAGTCGAGGAACCACCAGAAGACATGAGCAAGCTATTGAAGTGGCTTGCGAGAAAACAAATAGAGATGGAGCAGCTCGGGAGAAGGACAGCCAGGAGCGAGAGAGGGAAAGATGGCAAGACAAGTGTTGGGTGGACACACTGAGGGCCCTACAGATCATTGGGACCAGTAAGTTCAACGAAGGTATGCATGTTCTCCCTAGACATCAAATTGACCAAGATGTCAGCTACATATGACATCAAGGCATACCTAACCACCTTTGAAAGAGTGGTGAAGGTGTGTATGTGACCTCCAGAGCCGTGGGTGGTCAGATTGGCTCCCTATTTAACGGGTCAAGCACAATAGTCTATAGCCACATGGACCATCAAAGTGCTGAGAAGTATGACCTTGTCAAAAAGGAGATTTTGAAGCACTTTGATATTAATACCAAGACGTATCGGCAGCATTTTCGCTCCCTGAAACACCAGGGGAGCGATACTCCCCGAGAGACATATACACATCTGAACGAACTTTGCAACAAATGGCTGGAACCAGAGGGGAAGACACTGTTGGATATAAGTAAGGCTGTAGTCATGGAAGAGTTTCTTCAGATTCTACCTGCAGTGGTCCAGATCTGGGTGAGGGAACACCATCTGGAAATGGTGGAAGTTGCAATCACCCTGGTGGAGGATTTTCTGGTGGCCAGGCTACCAATGAGAAAGGGATACCAGACAATGGACTGACCATCACCCCCACCCAGCAACTGGTAAGACCAATATCTTTTACCCCATCACATCCCCCTGAGAGAAATGCAGGTAGACAAGAAGGCAGAGGGTTAAGCCATATAATCCAGATATTGACTGTAGATACTGTAATGGTAAAGGCCATATAAAATAGTTCTGTTACAAGAAAAAGAGCGAGGCTACCCATCTGTCCCTTCTTAATTGGGGTAATTTTTCAACAACAGTCAACATCAGAGAGAAGAAAATGATGGGTTTAATTGACACTGGCAGGTCATGCAGGTAGGGATAAAACCCTGGCCAGGATATTACAACATTTCTACTGGCCTAGTATCCACGAGCAAGTGGTGGAATACTGCAGAGCCTGTCCAGAGTGTCAGAAGGTGGCCTAGGTAACCCGAAAGGATGTAGTGCCCCTGGTATCCTTGCCTATAGGTAGCACGCCCTTTCGAAAGGATGGCAATGGACATTGTTGGCCCCTTACAGAAAAGTGCCCAAGGATACAAATACATATTAGTTATCTATGACTATGCAACAGAATACCCCGAGGCCATACTATTGCATACAGACACTACTCCCCGAATAGCAGAAGAGCTAGTTAAGGTTTTCATCCATCTTGGGATACCTAAGGAGATATTGACTGACCAAGGCAGTAACGTTCAGGCTACATTACAGTACTTAAAGAACTGCACCATTTCTTGGGGGTAGTGGCAACAAGAACTACCCATACCACCCACAAACAGAAGGATTGGCTGTACATTTCAACCAAACACTGAAATGTATGTTAAAGAAATTTGTACACGACGAGGGAAAGGATTGGGATAGGTACTTCCCCCTCTTCTTGTTTTCTTACAGAGAGGGTCCACAAGCAGCTACATGGTACTCCCCTTTTTCCCTACTGTATAGAAGGAATCCCCGAGGGCCACTGGATGTGGTAAAAGAGTTTTGGGAAGAGGGAACCAATGTGGTACAAGCCAGCATCACTGATTATATGATTCAACTTTGCAAAAGGTTGCTAGAGTACACAAAAAGGGCACACCAAGATAGTACTGTGTATCAGGAGAAACAGAAGACCTACTATGATCAGAATTGTAAGCCCAAAGAGCTGCAGGCAGGAGAGAATGTGCTGTTGTTACTCCCCACCACCCAGAACAAGATACTAATGAAGTGGCAAGGGCCATACACAATCAGACAAACAGGACCAGTAACATTTGAAGTGGAGACACCAGATTAATACTCAGGGAGAAAGATTTACCATACCAATCTTTTTAAGAAATGGGTAGAGAAAAAGGAAGCTACGGGGACTATGTACATACTCCCAGAGAGGGACACGTCTGAGTTGGAGATGACTTATCCAAGATTAGAAGAAAAGGACAGCCTCTCTAACATAAAAATCAACCCCGAACCAGACACATAGCAGAAAGAGGGCAAACACCAGCTGTTAAAAACCTTTGCACCCATGTTTACAAGTGTCCCGGGAAAGGCAGTTGCAGTACAGCATTAAATTAGGACTGATTTCAGCCCCATCAGACAGAAACCCTATAAGCTTCTGGAAAAAATCAGAGAAGGGATGAAGCAGAAGATAGAGAAGTTGAAGAAACTTGGCATAATCGAACCATCCACTAGTGCCTGGTCATCTCCCATAGTGGTGGTCCCTAAATAGAAGGGTGGCATCAGACAGTGACTGGACTTCAAGAAGGTCAATAATGTATCACACTTTGATGGATACCTCATGGCTAGGGTAGATGATATCATAGACAACATCGGCAATGCTAGATACATTAGCACACTAGATTTAAATAAGGGATACTGGCAAATTCCCTTATCCCCTGAGTCTAGGGAGAAAACAGCCAGTTGGATTATACCAGTCCACTACCATGCCCTTTGGCCCACACGGAGCCTCTGCAACATTCCAGAGACTTATGGATCGGATCCTGACCCCACACACTGCCTACTGTGCTGCCTACCTGGATGATGTTGTCATCTATAGTCCAGATTGGTCGATGCACATCACACAGTTGACCGTTGTACTGCATTCCATCCAGAAAGCTGGACTCACTATAAACATAGGAACATAGGAATGTGAAGACAGAAAAGGCCCACCCAGTCTGCCCAGTTTGCCTAAGTATCCCCTTAGGCCTTTACAATAGTCCTTCCCCCCAGCATCCCCTTATGTTTATCCCATGCCCTCTTGAATCCACCCACTGTCCTTTCCCCCACCACCTCCCTTGGCAGCCCATTCCACTTTTCCACTACCCTTTCAGTTATGAAGTACTTCCTTGAGTTGCCCTCTAAATTTACCCCCCTTGATTTGGAATTCATGTCCCCTCGCCCTTAGCCTCTCTTTCAGCTGGAAGAAGCTCTCCACCAGCACCCTATTGAAACCCTTGAAGTACTTAAATGTCTCAATCTTGTCATCCCTCTCCCTTCTTTGTTCCAGTGAGTACATGCCCAGGTCCTCCAATCTCTTTTCGTATGGTAAGTGATAGAGCCCCTTCACCATCTTAGTCGCTCTCCTCTGGACTCGTTCCAACTTTGCCACATCCTTCCTGTGGTACGGCCTCCAGAATTGGATCCCACACTCCAGGTGTGGCCTAACCAGCTGGGTGTACAGAGAAACTATGACCTCTCTCCTTCTGCTGGAAATTCCCTTCCCTATACAACCCAGTATCCTACTGATTCTTGCCACTGCCCCATCACACTGCTTCCCCACCTTCAGGTCTTGTGAGATGATGATACCCAGGTCCTTTTCCTTCTCTGTAATCTGCAGTGTTCTACCCCCCACCCTGTATTCCACTTTCCTGTTTTTTTCTGCCTAAGTGGATGATCTTGCACTTTGCTGTTTTGAGTGACAATTGCCACTCCTTGGACCATTCCTCCAACCTCTTCAGATCTTTACGTATCATATCCACCCCTTACTGCATGTCCATTCTGTTTCAGATCTTTGCGTTGTCTGCAAACAGACACATCCTTCCCTCCATCCCCTCTGCTATATCCCCTATAAAGATATTAAACAGAAGAGGCCCCAGCACTGACCCTTGGGGGACCCACTGAGGACCGCAGACTCCCCCGATGGCTCCCCGTTGACCAATATCCTGTGTGCTCTTACCTCCAGCTAGTTTCTGACCCACTTTATTATCCCCTTCTCAGCCCTAGGTGATCCATTTTGTGTAATAACTTCATGTGCAGCACCGAGTCGAACGCCTTTCTGAAATCAAGGTAGACCATGTCCACTGAGCCCCCCTGATCCACCACCTTGGTGACCTAGTCAAAAAACTCTAGTAAGTTTGTCTGACAGGATCTACCCTCAGTGAACCTGTGTTGCCTTGAGTCCCTAAGGCCGCTAGCCTCTAGGTATCTTTTGATTCTGTCTTTGAGCAGCTTTTCCATGAGATTACCAACCACGGATGTTAAGCTCACTGTCTTGTAGTTCCCCACTGCCTTCTTCACCCTCCCTTGTGAAGGGGCACTGCATCTGACCTTTTCCAGTCATTAGGTGCCATGCCTGATCTTAAGGACTTGTTGAATAGGGTGGTTAAGGGAGCAGCCAGTACTTCCCTCGAAACCCTTGGATGTACCCTTTCTGGCCCCCTGGCCTTGTCTACCTTCAAATCTCTAAGCTGCCTTAGGATCTCCTCCTCATGAAATGGACTCATGTCCACCCCTTCCCCTGCAACCAATGCTTTACTGTAGCTACCCTCCCTTCGATTCCTCCTTCTTCGTGAATGCTGAACAGAAATATCTGTTAAGCAATTCAGCCTTCTTCTGATCCCCCACCACCTTTCCCCCCCAACTCATTTTTCAAGCTGTGAATCCCCTTCTCTGCTCTCCTCCTTTCAGTTATATACCTAAAGAAGGTCTTGTCCCCCTTCTTAACCTCCCTGGCAATGTTCTCCTCCATCCTTGCCTTTGCTCACTGCACCTCCTTACCTGCCTCCCTCTGCCTAGCCTGATATTCTTCCCAATCCTCCACCCTCTGGGTTATTTTAAACCTATGGAATGCTATTCTTTTAGCTTTGATGCTACTGTCCAGTTCCTTGCTGAACCATAGAGGTCTCCGCTTCCTCCTATTTTTGTTTACCCTCCTTGCACAGAGGTTTGTGGCACCTACTATGGCCTCCTTTATGGAGTCCCCCATGTCCTCCACCCCCTCAATTGCACCCATGCCTTCCAATGCCTGACAAGCATCTACCCCCAACCTACTAAAATCTGCTCATCTGAAGTCAAGCACCTTCACCTTAGTCTGATTTATGGTAGCAGACATGTATACCATTAATCACACAGTACCATGGTCACTTGCACCAAGGTTTTCCCCCACCGATATCTCCCCCACCCTATCCCCATTTGTGAGCACCACATCTAGTATCACCCCTTTCCTAGTTGGCCCCCTGACCAGCTGTTTGAGTAAAGACACTTGAAAGGAGTCCAGGATCGCCCTTCTTCTAGGCGATGCTGTGGACAGCATGTCCCACACCACATCCAGTAGGTTAAGGTCCCCCATCAGCAGCACCTCTCCCCTGGTTGCCACCCTTAGTATCTCATCCATTATCTGTCCATCCACACTCTCATGCTGCCCTGGTGGCCTGTAGACCACTCTGGCATGAATCACCTTCCCCCTCTCCGTGGTTAACGACACCCATAAAGCCTCTGTGTCCCCCCACCTGCCCTGTATTTCTATTGCCTGAATCCCTTCCCTCATGTAAAGTGCCACTCCCCCCTTCCTACCGACCCTGTCGCTTCTGAATAGCATATACCCTTGAACGTTCATGTCCCAATCCTGCCTTCCATGGCACCAAGTCTCAATAATTCCCACCAAGTCTAAATCTGCCTCGGCCATGACTGCTGCCAGATCCAGGACCTTGTTTCCCAGCCTCCTGGAGTTCATGCATATTGCCTTCCAAACTCCAACTGCCCTGATTCCTAACACTTCTCACTGACCTGCCCCTCCCTCCCTCAGCTCCCACTACACTACTTGTTTGCTTTGGGGGGGACAAGTGCCCCCCTTGTCAACTCTGCTATTTTTGGGATTTCTCTGTAACACCTGCATGGCTGAATGTGCCCATTAAGAGAATGATAAACAGGAAAAACAGAATGCATAGAAACATAGAATTTGATGGCAGATAAGGACCGCTTGGCCCACCCAGTCTGCCCATTTCCCTACCTAATGGATAAGCTACAGATCCTAGTTAACCAGCAGCCTACTTCTTCCTACCCCCACCCCCTAGAATTGTCTTATGACTGTCCCATGTATGCTTGAATTCAACCACTGTTTTTGACTCCACAACCTCCTCTGGAAGGTCGTTCCATGCATCCACAACCCTGTCTGTGAAAAAATACTTCCTTAAATTACCTCTGAGCCACCCCCATCTTCAAATTGTGCCCCCTTGTTCTTGCACACCTCTTTTTTTGAAAGATGCTACCCTCTTGGACTTTGTTGATTCCCTTGAGGTACTTGAAAGTTTCTATCATGTCCCCCCCCCCTTTCCTCGAGGCTATACATATTAAGCTCCTTAAGTCTCTCTTCATATGTCTTCCGGTGCAGACCCTGCACCATTTTAGTTGCCCTCCTCTGGACAGCTTCCATCCTGTCTATGTCTTTGCGGAGACTGGGCCTCCAGAACTGCACGCATTACTCCAGATGGGGTCTCACCAGCTGTCTGTACAGAGGGATAATAACTTCCTGTTTTCTACTGGTGATGCCTCTGACTATGCATCCCAGTATCCCCCCAGCCCTCCTTGCTGCCCTCTCACACACCTTTAGGTCATCTGATATGACTACCCCAGGTCCCTTTCCATTTTTGTTGTTGTTAGTTTCTCATCTCCCATTGTGTACTCTTCCCCTGGGTTTTTGTTTCCCAGGTGCATTACCTTGCACTTCTTAGCATTGAATCTAAGCTGCCATACATTTGACCATTCCTCTAATCTTGCAAGTCCCTTCTCATCCTTTCCACCCCACCCTGTGCATCAACTCTGTTGCAGATCTTTGTGTCATCTGCAAAGAGACATACTTTCCTTCAGTCCCTCTGCAATGTCGCTATAAAGACATTGAAGAGGAGCCGATCCTAATACTGAACCCTGCGGTACCCACTAGTAGCCCCTTTCTTCAAGTGGACTCCATTTCTGTTACTCTCTGTGTCCTATTCTCCAGCCAATTCTTTCCCAGGCTGTCATCTTGGGACCCACTCCTAGGCTGGCTAACTTGTATATTAATCTTTTGTGTGGGCTGTGTCAAATGCCTTGCTAAAGTCTAGGTAGGCCATGTCCACAGCCCTTCCTGATCTACTACTTTGGTCACCCAGTCTAAGAAATCTATTAGATTTGTCTGGCATGACCTTCCCACTGTGAATCCATGCTGCCTTGGGTCCTGTGCCCCTCTGACCTCTAGATACTCGACAATTCTTTCCTTCAGAAGTGATTCCATCATTTTCATTATCACTGAGGTTAAACTAACAGGTCTGTAGTTTCCTGCTTCTGCCTTGCTCCCACTTTTGTGAAGGGGAATCACATCTGCCCTCCTCCAGTCCTCAGGTACCACCCCATCCTCCCATTAATTGTTAAAGAGGGTAGTCAGAGGAGTCACTAGTTCTACCCTTAGTTCTTTTAGAATTCTGGGATGAATCCCATGTGGCCCCATTGCTTTGTCCACCTTCAGTTTTAAGAGTTCTTTCAGAACCCTTTCTTCTGTAAATGGGCTGGTATCAACTTCTGTATCCAGAGTGTTTCTACTGTTTGCTTTAGGTACCTCCCCCTCTTCCTCTGTAAATACTGAGCAAAAATATTTGTTTAGTATCTCTGCCTTTCACAGTTACCTTCTGCCCACCCTCCCTCCCTTTATTAAACCCACTATCCCTCCATTGTTCTTCTTTGCTCCCTGATGTACCTATAAAAGGTTTTATCCCCCTCCTTAACTGAATTGGCTATCTTTTCCTTGGTTTGGGCCTTTGCTCTTCTAACTGCCTTCCCAGCTTACTTTTGCTTTAACTGATACAGTTCTCTGTCCTGCTCCTTCTGTGATTCCTTGTACTTCCTGAATGCTTTCTTTTTCTCTTGAACCTTCACTGCGACTAAAACTCAATAGCACAGCTGGGATTCATCAGGCCTATAGGGAATGTGTTAAGAACGTCAAAGTAAAACTTAGGAAAGCAAAAGCGCAGTTTGAGATGGACTTAGCAAATAAAGTGAAAGATAACAAAAAATCATTCTTTTCCTATATTAATAGTATGAAAGCAGGCCATAGTATGATAGGCCCATTTTTGAATGATTCAGGGCAGACAGCTACAACCTCGGAGATGGCAGATATCCAAAATAGATATTTTTGTTCAATTTACAATAATAGTAACTCAGTATTACACGCTAGCAAGGACGCATCTGTTCTTGGGAAAATTATTATTAACCCCAAAGATGTATTTGATCAACTCATAAAGATTGACATCAACAAATCACCTGGCCCTGAGGACTTACACCCCAGAGTCCTACATGAGCTAGCAGATGTTTTGGCATCGCCAATTACTTGCATCTTCCAGACCTTTCTAGACACAGGTTCAGTACCTCTAGATTGGAAAACTGCCATAATAGTCCTATTTTTGAAAAAAAGCCCAAATCCAAACCTGACAACTTTAGGCCTGAGAGTCTAACCTCTCTGTTAGGGAAGATTATGGAAGGGTTGGTCAAAGATTTCATTTCAGACTTCCTAAAGACTCATGCACTAGTCGACCCTGTACAACATGGGTTTGCAAAATCTAGATCCTGACAAACAAATCTTTTGGCATTCTATGAGAATGTCAACAAAGAGCTGGATCTTGGGAACTCAGAAGATGTGGTTTATATGGACTTCACTAATGCTTTTGATAAATTGCCCTACATGGAACCTTTAAACTTGTTGGAGGAATTTAATCTTAACAGCAATATTTGTAACTGGGTATCAGCATGGCTGCAGGGGTGCAAACAAAGAGTTACCATAAATGGGGTGCTTTCTGACTGGGCACCAATCACTAGTGGGGTTCCCCAGGGCTTTGTCCTGGGACCAAGTCTCTTCAATATTTACATATCTTCCCTTAGACTAAACAACCCTAAAATCTGGCTCTATAAATTTGTGGAGGACTGCAGACTGGGGACAGTGGTGAACAATCAAGCAGATGTTGTGTCTTTACAGAATGCTATTGATGTGATCTTGGAGTGGACAGTATCAAATAAACTAGTCCTGAATACTGCTAAATGCAAGGTTATCCATTTTGGCAAACACAATGGTCTGGGCTCTTACAAACTTGCTAATACAACACTCAAACACTAACGAGGAAAAAGACCTGGGGATTTTGATCACTGCTGATCTTAAGTTTGGTTTCCATTGTAGGGCACAGGTAAAAAAAAGGCAACCAGAATCTAAACTGCATCCTCAGACATATATCCAGCAGGGATGAAAAAGTAATGATTCCACTTTATGCAGCCTTGGTGAGGCCCCATCTAGAGTACTGCACCCAAGTGTGGTCCCCGCAGAATAGGGAATATATTAACAGATTGGAGGGAGTTCAGAGAAGATTTGCTAGATCAATAAAGAGGTTAAACAGCATACTGTATGAAGAGAGATTATCATCCCTCAACCTGTATTCCCTTCAGTACAGGAGGATTAGGGGGGACTTGTGTTTGTTCTACAGAATTATGGGAGATGACAAGCTTCGGGCTGAGATTGGTATCCAGCACAAGACCATTTGGTGCAGTAGCAGGAGGCATGACGGTCAACATCTTCATTGTAAATGGAACCGCAACCAATGTAAGAGTTGGTTTAGTCAAAGGGTGATGGTACCCTGGAACAAACTTTCAACAGTTGTTGTTGAGAGTCCCAGTATGAACAGTTTAAAACCAACTTTGGCAGACATTTTAGCAAGATAATTGCTTGATTTTAATTTTGGTATATGGCAAGGAATACGGACGTTAGTCTATTAGCTTGAATTTGCCTATGAAACCCCCGGCCATGTCAGTTTATATTGTAGTATTTTACAATGAACTCCTCTAATTTTTCCTTCAGCACTTCTTTACCCTCCCTGTTTAGGTGTAGTCTGTCTGGGGTGAATAGGCTTTCATTTGGCCAAGTGGACCCCCAGTCACCAACCTTCCCAAAGCCCTTCCAAGCACACCAACCAGAGAGCCAGATTTTAAACTCTGTTATCCTCAGCTTCCTCTCTGACCTAACTCTTAACTGGCAGCACCTCAGAGAATGATACTGATCTAAAACTCAGGCTGCTGCAGAACCTTGCTAGTGCTTCAAACCTTGCCTGCACTTCCATCAGGCTGTGTCCTGCTAGATCATTTGTTCCCAAGTGGAACACCAGCTCTCATCCTGCCTTTTCCCCCAGGAGGGGATGTGGTGAATCACCTCAGTTGCTGTCATGCCTAGCAACCAAATTACCCAGGCCTTACTCTCCCCCCCTCCCAACTTATGCCCCTGACAATGGAGTCCCCGACTATTAGGACATTGTCCTATACCGATCTTGAACTAATCCTTTTTCTGCTGTCAGTCCAGCCTCTATCTCCTGCTTATCATCCCTGCCTCCTATCCCCCCTGCCCGATCCTCCTACCCCTGGCAAGACTACCTTCTTCCTTGCTCCTGCAACCTGCCCTCCCCCAGGGCTACCCCCTGGACTCAGTCCTGGTGTTCCCCTCCTTCCTACCACTTACACATCCTGCAACCAGCTCCCTAGGCTGCCCCACCCTCTGCTAACTTCCCGCAAACTACCTGTCCTGATCTTGTCTCTCCTTACCCTGTTTTGGTTTTCTCATCCATCCCCTCCTTCCCCCCCTTCCTTCCCATCCAAAACCTATTTAGCACCAGTGAGGCTTGTCACTGGGGTCTTGGCTTCCATATCCTCTTGCTCTGGCCCCTCCTCCATATCACTGCCCAATGTATCTCCCTTGTCTACTATGCTATCCCAATACCCCCTGCCCTGCTTGGTTCTAGTCATGCCTGAGCCATGGATACTCCTCACCTTGCCCTCCTGTCCCTGCTGCCCTGAGTTGTCCCTGACTCCTGAAGCCTCATCCTGGCTGCTACTTCCCTTAGGTGACTTCCTCCTTGTATACCTCTGTCCCTGATCCCTTTCACCCGATCCCTCTTTCTGGTTTCCACTGTCTTGAGATACCTTCCTCCTCATACATTCCTCCTCATGATTACTGTTTGCCAGCCCCTGCTTTTCCCCCGTGGAGGAGGGCCTCTGCGTTCCCCTCTGCCTGATACTATAGTATGCTGTCACCATTCTCCATTTCCTGAACTCCTTTCACTCTAACTTCCACTCGCCATCCTCCTCCTCCTGTATTTGTAGTTCAGCAAATCCGTTTTTTTATGTGCAATACCTCTCAATTGCCCTCCCCCCACTGGGGCTCCCACCTCATTCCTCCCTATGTGGTGGCCCCAAATCCCCCTGCCTCCCACTAGCCTCCATCCCTCCTTTTCCTGTGCCCTCCATGGGCTTTTTCTAGGCTCTTCCCCCTCTGTGTCACTCCTCTGATTCACAGCCCACCCCTCAACTCCACAGTCGCCAACTCTCCCCGACTACCCTCTCCAACTCACTGTGCCACCCGCTAACCTTCTGCTCCCTGGTGCCTCACATTGATGAACACCTCCATCCTCATGTTTACCTCGACCTCCCCATGACTTCCTTCCAGTCTTTCCTAACAACCCCACTCCAGTCAAGTGCATCAAGTACCCAGCGTAAGCTTCTTACCTCCTCACAGAGATGGGATGTACTTAAAGAACCTAAAGTCAAAGCACAGGTGCCATCACTTCTGCCTGGTACAATGAGACAGTTGCATTGCCACACTACAGTGGGCTCACAAATATTCAATTTGATCACATCAAAAAGGTTTTCCACTGGGGAGATGGGGTGTACTTAAAGAACCTGAAATCAGATCACAGGTGCCATCACTTCTGCCTGGGACCACAATTTCACTATAATGGACTCAATAGATTTTTGTTTACACTTCTATAATTTTTTTTTTGGGGGGGGGGACTCAACCAGCAAATTTTTTTTTTTATTAAAAAAATAATAGTAAAATATATTGCCAGTTTTCCTCTAGGGATCAGACAGAGGCAACCCTTGCCAGCAGTACTCTACCACTCCAAATCCAGTGACTGTACTGGTGCAGGGCAGGCCTCTACAGTCCACAACTGCCACACCAACATACCACCTGGCCTTGAACAACATTTTTGTTTCATTAACTGGGTGAATCCTCCAGTAAGGAAAGTTTTTTATTTTCCTCTGACCCTGGCAGCCCCTCCCCCACCCCCAGCAGCAAGTGCTGCTTTACTTTAGTTGGTCCACTTGACTTCACCAGTCAGCACTTTTTCTTGCTGGTTGCTGCTATATAATTTTCTGCTCTGCTGCTACTTTGCTAACCATTCTGTCTACCTGCCCTGAAACTAGTAATTTTAACTAGTGTTTTTTTATTTTATTTAATTTTTCTTATCATTCTCACTGGACCGCGATGTGTGCGTACTGTGTGCTAACTGAGCATGCTCACCTATGATCCTATTGCCCTATGTGAGGGGTTTATAAAGCCTCTCAATGTCATTCTGTCTTCTCCAATCAGTGCAGATCTTCTAGCAGCAGGGTCAGAGTTATCTGGGAGACAGAGTCCCTGATTGGACTGCCACTAGTGCAGTCACATGACTGTCTCTTCCATGTTGTGGATTTGAGCATGCATGGCATCATGTATGGTCACCAAGGAGGAGGACCAGGAGCGAGAAGAAAAAATTACTCACCATAATAATCTTGTTTCTTCTGATGAGTTTTGCTGTATTCTGACAATATGCAGTTAGCCCTTCCAGTTCAACTGCTCCGGAGATGAAGGAGTTAATTCTATATAGAAGCATTGAATGTTGAGCTCGAGCTCAGTTTTCAAACCCCTGTCACTAGTACATTCTCTGTAAACCATCAGATTCTTATGAGCACTAAGTGACACTAAGTCTGACTATTACTACTTAAATCCCAAAAGGCAAAGCCAACACCAACTACCTGGGTAAGACTCAAGTCGAAAATCCCGGGGAAAAAAAAAACACATTTCACTATAATAATGATAATAGTAAAATAACAATAACAATAATGCAAAACCCTCTGAGGTGCAGCACTGGCACATGCCTCCCCTAAATAAGCTTGTTGGGGTTCTGTGAGGGGAGGCAGGAAGGGAGGTCAGAATACAGCAAGACTCCATTAGAAGAAACAAGATCACTATGGTGAGTAATGTTTTCTTTAAACAACATGAAATCTTGCTGTATTCTGACAATATGCAGACTACCAAGCAGTATCCCTTAGAGGGGGGTACAGAACCTATTTAGGGAACAGGATCTGCAGAACCTGGCATCACTTCTGGCTTGAGTGTCCAGGCAGTAATGTTTGGTAAATGTGTGAACAGTCTTCCAGGTGGCTTCTTTACAGATTTCCAGAAGGGGAATGTCCCTAGCTGCTGCCATAGAGGCAGCTGTACCCCTGGCTGAGTGAGCCCTCAGACCTGAGGAGGGCTCTCTGTTCAGCTTATCATAACAAAACTGGATGCAAGAGACAATCCATCAAGCAATAGTCCTCTTGGTGGCAGGCTTTCCTTTGCCCACTTCCCCATAGGCAAGGAACAGCTGAGAACAGCTATCTTGATGGGCTTTAGTTTGATCCAGATAATAACTAATGGCCCTCCTGACATCCAGACTATGCAACCTTCTTTCACCTGAAGAAGAATGGTCAGTGAAAAACACTGAAAGTGTCATTGTTTGGCTAAGATGAAAATTTGAGACTACCTTGGGGATAAATTTTCTATTTGTCCTGTGAACAACCTTACCCTTGTGAAAGGAGATATAGTCAGGCTCAATAGAGAGTGCTTGCAACTCACTGATCCTCCTGGCAGATGTGATAGCTGCAAGAAAAACAGTCTTCCAGGTCAAATACTTAAGTTCAGCTAAAAACATGAGTTCAAAGGGGGCTGCATGAGCTGTGCAATGCATACATTCAGGTCCCAAGCAGGGGTGGACTCCCTGTGAGAGGGGTGTAAATGTAACAATCCCTTAAAAATATTTCTTGAAAACTGGCTGGGATGCCAGGGAGACAGGCTTACTTGTAGAGAGGAAGGCAGACACAGCTGCCAGATGAACCTTTAAAGTAGCAGGCCAGAGGCCCAAGGAATGTAGATGGACTAAGTAGTCCAACGTTTCAGGCAAACAAGCTAAATGTGGGTCTATACCCTTATGAGAACACCAAATAGAAAATAGAATAGAAAATCTCTTTCACTTGGAATTATAAGTTTTTTTGGTGGTTGGTTTCCTAGAAACCTTCAGGATATCCATCACTTCCTGAAAAAAATGCAAGCCTGCATATTCTAACTCCTCAAGAGCCAGGCCCTGAGCCTGAGGGAGCTGAGGTTGGGATATCAAATCCTCTCCTGGGGAGGAAAACTGGAGATGCCACTGAGAGGGACATCAACAATGGGTACCAGGGCTGCCTGGCCCAGTCTGGATTAATCAGGATTACTGTGCAATGTTGAGTCCTGATCTTTATCAGGACTCTGAACAGGAGGGGAAAATGAGGGAAGGCATACAGAAACATGTTTCCCCAATCCAGAACCAGAGCACCCAGGGGAACAGACCCCAAGATAGGGGCCCTGCAGCAAAACTGGGGAAGTTGGTAACTGTCTGGGCCACAAAGAGATCTATTTCTGGGCTGCCCCACTTCCTGAAGAAACCTGAAGTACCTGCTAGTTCAGAGACCACTCGTGGTGGCTCTGTGAGATTCTGCTGAGGACACTTGCTAGGACATTATCCTTGCCTGGGAGATGCACTGCTACTAGGGAGACCTGAAGGGAGTAAGCCAGGCTCCATACCTTCATAGCTTCTGTGCACAGAGCTGTGGACCTTGTACCTCCTTGCTTGTTTATGTAGTACATGGTGGTGGTGGTGTCCATTCTGACCTGCACCACCTTCCCTTGAACCTCTTTTGATAATGCCTAAAGGACCAGAAGAACAGCTGTGAGCTCCAAGAGGTTGATGTGTAAGAGAGACTCCTGCCCTGACCATGTGCCCTGGGCAGTGAGGCTCCCTAGTTGGCTCCCCACCCCAGAAGGGATGCATCTGTAGTGAGAATCACTGAAGGGGACTGCTGGAGGAAGGGGATACCTTGTCTGAGGTTGTCGTCCTCCAACCACTATTGGACAGCCTGGACAAATGTCTGACTGACAGGGACCAGCTTGGATCCTTCCTCTGGGACCAAAAGGACTTGAGATGAAACTGAATGTCTCGCATCTGAAACCTGGCTCCTGGGACCACTGCAGTGGATGCTGCCATGTAGCCCAAGAGTTGAAGAAAATGCCTGGCTGGGCAGGACACTAGCACTCTAAAAGAGCCTGCCAGGCTGGTTAAAGCCTTTACCCCTTGCACTGGTAAGAATGCCTTTACCTGAATGGTGTCTAATTCTGCCCGTATGAAGGTGAGTACCTGGACTGGCTCCAGAACTGACTTGGGCAAGATGAGCAGGAAGCCTAGGGATTCTAAGAGCTGTTGGGTTGCTGCCAGAGCTGTCCTGACCTGCTCTGGAGACTGCACTACTATGAGTCAGTCATCCAGATAAGGAAATACTACTATACCCTGCTTTCTGAGAAATGCTAGGCACTTGGTGAAAGCTCTGGGGGCAGAGGAGAGGCTGAAGGGCATAGCCCTGAACTGGTAATGGCCTAAGGGCAACTCAAACCTTAAGTACTTTCTGTGGGAGCATCTGATTGGGATATGGAAATAGGCATCCTTGAGGTCCAGGGATGCTAGCCAATCTCCTGGCCTTAGAGATGGAAGAATAGAGCCCAGAGTCACCATCTTGAACTTGGGTTTTGTAAGATGTCTGTTTAGATATCTGAGGTCTAGGATGGGTCACAACTCCCCTGTCTTTTTTGGAGTGAGGAAGTACCTTGAGTACAAGTCTTTCCCCTTGAATGAGATGGGGACCTGTTCCACTGCCTTTAGCAGCAGCAAGAAATGGACTTCTGCCTCTAAGGCAACTGTTTCCAGCTGAGTAGCAGGCTTGAAAGAACTTGCTCTGGACTTGGGGAATTTCTTGAAGTTTAGAGCAAGTCTTTGGCTCACCACCTCCAGGACCAATTTGTCTGTAGTTACAGACTTCCAGGCCTGGAGGAAATGAACCAGCCTGCCCCCTACTGGAATACGGGAGGTGTCCCGAAATGACACATCAGGGTGTCTGTTTGGCAGGGGTTCTGGGCTGGAAGGTGGATGCAGCCTCCTCATCCCTCTCCTGCCTCTCCCTCTGAGAAAAACCTTCTGCTGGAAAGTAGAGGAGGCCTGTGCTTGGTAAAAAGGCCTCTGAAAAGGCCTATCCCTGCCAGCCCTAGACTGCTGCTTCTGAGGAGTAGCAGCCCTTTCCTTTGCCACTGCACTCCTATTGGTGGTCCTGTATTCATCCATCTTTTTCAAGTACATCTCTGTCTGCTCCCCAAACAGATAGTTCTGTACAACAGGAAAATCCATGACTTTTTACTTGGGTATCCTGGGAAAGATTGGTATATCAGAGCCAAGCAACTCTCCTAAGGGAGACAGATGTAGCCATGACCCTAGATGATACATCATTAGAGTCTTCAGCAGCGTGAAATTGCACTTTAGATGCCTCAGTTCCATCAGCAGCCACCTGCTCCAGCTCCTTGGCTAGCTGGGGGGGGCACCTTTAGCTAGGTCTAAGATAGACTCCCATCTGGACTTCTGATACCTAGCCACATATGCCATGTATGAAGCCTGTCTTAGCCCCAAGGAGGATGCCAAGTACTGCTTCTTTGCCATGACATCCAACTTCCTGGAGTCCTTATCCTGGGGGGGGGGGGGTGAAGCCAAGAGGATGTTAGCCTTATCACAGGCTGCAGTTTGTATGACTCCAACATGGCTGCAATGATTGTAGAGAAACTCTGAACCAGGACCTGACAGCACATACCTCTTATTCATCTTCCTATCCACAACAGATATGGAAGTAGGCATCTGCAAAATCTTATCTGTTTGTTTCCCCAAGGATTTGTGTAAGGGGTAGACAGTCTCTTGGACTTTGGGATGTCCATCATTTCCACAAAGTCAGGTTCCTCATCCTCCTCAGACGCCTCAACAGTGGGCAGCTACAGTGTCAGCCTTTTTCTTATAAAAAGCAAAGTGGGAAGGGGACTCACCAAGTCTGGGAGGTCAAATGGAGTTAGGCCTATCAGGGGAGATGTCAAGCTCCACTAGTTCACCAAGGCCTTCCTCATCTTCCTCTTCTTCTTCTTCACCTTCCCATTCCAATTCATAATAAATCTCCAGATCATAATCCATTTGAATTTGAACCGACTCAACTGGCCGATGGTAGGAAGCGTCGGTGCAGTCGATGTGGTTAGTCCAGTTTGCAGCGATTGAACTATTTGAATTGCTCTGGCTATTTTGTCCACGGTTGGGGTTGGAGGCTTTGTATTTGAACCGGCAGACTTTCTCTTCTTTTTTGCCAGAAATGGGGATTCGGCTTCAGCCCTTCTTTTGCTGAAGAGGTATCACCCTGGTCAGAAGGCACCTCCTCTGGTTCGGTTGAACCCGAACCAGGCTGGCCATCCAGGTCAGCGGATTTTTCAGCCTTCCTTTCCTTCAGCCTTTGTAAGCACTTATTGAGCGTGGCCTTGGGAAAGTTTTTGCAAACTTGGCAGTCTGTTTCTAGGTGATCCCAGACAATAAACACACATGAGCTGGGGATCTGCTTTAGCAAAAGCATCCCCACACTAAGAGCAGTGCTGAAACCCAGTGGGTCCAGTCTTTTTCTTGGGTTTTTCAGACATAGCACTTAAGTCAAGTTACCCTCAGTGGCGGTCAGGCTAACTAACACTCAAAAACCTTTGGTTACCAACTGTGTCACGGGTTGAAGAAAAACAACCGAAAAATATTTTTTTTTACGTAACCAAAGATTGCCGGATCCCAATATTAGAAAACATAAACAAGAATTAACAACAACAAACAGTCAGTTCTTCACTGGACCGACCGATGAAAAACCGACACTTACACCAAACTATCTACCTAACCTACTACCTGTACTGTAGACAGAGGTTTGAAGACCAATGACATTTTTTAACGTTTGTGGTTGAAAAAAATGATGAAACCACTACCGAACCGAACCAGCGTCTTCACAGTTAGGCTGAGTAAAGAATCTGACGGTTTACAGAGAATGTATCAGTGACAGGGGTTTGAAAACCGAGCTCGAGCACAATGTTCTATGCTTCTGCATAGAATTAACTCCTTCATCTCTGGAACAGTTGAACTTGAAGGGCTAACTGCATATTGTCAGAATACAGCACGACTTCATGTTGTTTGAAAGGGCGTAGGCGTAGGAGGAGGTATGGCAGAGGAGGAGATCAGAGAGAGACACACCAGCTGGCAGCACTAGCATTAGAAAGGTATGTCCTCCAGCTCCTTTTAGTCCTGATTTGACAGAGTGACAGTACTGTATCTTCCACCCTCATCAGAGTTCATCACGGATGGGTCCAGGCACCCCCCCCCCCAAAACTGAGTCTGAGGCATTAAAAAAATGTATTAAAACAAAAAAAAAGCTTAATTTCAGTTTTGGGTCAGGGCATTTGGGGATTTTGGAAGTGAAACCCGATACAGTGTTTTTTTTTTTTTCTAACTCTGCCAAACCTGAACATCCTGAATGTTTAACCTGACTTGATGCCCAGCCCGGAAGCACAAAAAGAGGTGACATGGTGGGTCGTCACTCGGTGCACAGGTCCTAGAAGGGTACAGAGAGGGGATGGAGGGGACATGGGGAGACAGCTGCAGGCAGACTTGGGTGCTGCGGGGTCAACTGAGAGACAGGCCTCAGATCCTCCTTCTATATCCATCAGTACAGAAGTGACACAGCTGCACGGGGAGATGGGCGCTCTCCTGCTAAGCTGTGGCCATGAAAGAATCTTTGGAAGTTTTGCTGCAAAACCAGTGGAGCATTCTACAGGATAGGGCAGAACTCTGTGATGTTGGTGCACCCTTTGTCCTCAGGTCATAGCCCTACTCTCTCAGTGTCTACTCTCCTTGATTCAAGATAAGCTAGCTGTCTTACTGTCTCTTTTGTTCTTTCTTCACCTACAAATAAAAAAAAAAGTAAAAAAAAGTTTAGTATATCTTTATTTCTCTCTGTCCTGATTTCTTTTATCGCCTATTTTGCTTATATAAATTTTGCTGCAGCTATTCTATTGCAGCTGAATAAAAGAAAAAAAAATCTGATTTTGCCTCTATATTGTTCTTTTTCTGGTGCAACCGCACAGTCCTTACACTTTCAGTGTATTCTTCTCTCACTATTTTTCTCAACTATCAAAATATGTCTTGCTGCTTGTGGTAGGGCGCAGTTGTACGTGGGTAATCAGGTAGTGTGACACAATAGCAGTCCTTTATATAGTTCAAAATTTATTTTGTAATTTCACATTTACTTCCGAAGCAGTACATATTTCATACAGCAAGCTCCTTGGAAATCACTTCAATTGTCTGACGAACACATTTATATAGCAATTTTACATCACTCCCTGGAGTTTTCTCCAGACCCTCCTCTCTCATCTCTCTCCTGGTCACATCTGACATCTAAGAGATAGCTGTTCTTTTATATGTTTCAACTGTCAGGTGATACGTTTACTCCACCCACTAATACATTTCACATCTACTTTCTTTAAACACTGGACCAATACTTATTTTACTTATTACATATACATTTAGATAGTTATTAGCACTTGTATTTAGTTCCCAAAACATATTTTAATCATTTTAAAGCATTTACAATTAGCTAAGAGCTTCAGTAAGCACCACCCTCTTCTAATTACCACATAAAAGAAATCACTAGGTGGCTGGCTAGCTCTTAGAGGATTACCAGAGCTGACAGAGACTGAAATTGGGGCTCAAAGACGCCCGCAGTATAAGGAACGCCTACGCCTACGTACAAATCAAATACCTTCAATAAACCCAGGTGGGTATGTAAAGTACTAAATCCTTTTTTCTTTTACAAAAATTTCAAGGTTAAAGGAAATTAGAGGGATAAAGTTCTTCACGAATCTTCGCACATCCGAGCAGGTAAACGATTACTGGAGCTCGTATGTGTACTGTCGCCCAGGAATTCAGTGGTTTAAATTGTAACAGAAAAGCCCTAGTATCAAAGGGCTCTTGCCAAAAGGCATAATAAAGAACAAGAAAAAGAACATGTTCAAAAATATATCTCTGCAACAATGTCTAACGAGAGCTATTTCTCAACACAAACCCCCACAAACCGGAATGTCAGCTGGCAATTCAATAAGAGGGAAGACTGCGAAGCACAACCAAACGGCTCCAGATAGCCACCCACCCTATAATATTTTAATTGTATAGGGAATACAAACCGATGTTCAACAGCAGTATTTTACAAGGGCAAGAAAGGGAACCAACAGGTTCATAATACCACTGCAAAGCCTGCAAAACATCAGCAAGCCCACGGAAACACCGCAGTGCAAAACAAAAACAAAACATTCAAAGTCCCCCTTGCCATAGTTCTTGTAATGCACTTAGGGGAAAATGTGAGAAAAGCACAACGTACATAAATTCTATGCTCACAGAATTTTTCTCAGCTACCAGAACAAATACATCAAGATGCTGCATGCTGATACACTGTGCTATGTTGTTTGTCAGTCCCTCTGCCACAGTTCTTGTAAAGCATTTAGGGGAATTGTGAGAAAAGCATAGCATAAATCAATGCTGTGCTCACAGAATTTTTCTCAGCTCCCAGAATAAATATGTCAGACTGCTGCATGCTACTATATGGTGCTATGCTGTATGTCAGCCACCCTGCTACTGTTCCTGTAATGCACTTTAGGGGGAAATGGTGTGAAATACACAGTCCCATGGATCTCCACTTGTCTGGGCAGTAGTGCCTTGTCCATCACGGCTCCAAGCTGTGGAACAAACTGCCAGCCTCCCTATGCTCCCATGACACTCACTCTTCCTTTATGACCCAATTCAGAGCATGGCTATTGGAAGAGGCTAAATTCACCTGTACAGTGGGGTGACCCCTGCCTCTACTCCATGCTGTGCTTGTCATATGGCCTGCCTGAACCCATAATTTAGTGCACTTATACTGTTGTGTTCGATTGTACTATTTGAAACTGAAGTACTCTTGTACCTTTTTGTTATCCTGTTTAGAGTTCTGCTGCATCTATATCACTTACCTATATCAACTGTGCTCGATGTATTTCCCTGTTATTGTGACTCTGTATGTATCACTTACTGTGCCCTCTTTATGGTCTGGGTCATGCCTGAAAATGGTTCCTGGGATCAGTGCACCTACCTGGTGAGCAAACAAATAAATAAATAAATATACATACATTCTGTGCACACAGAATTTTTCTTAACTAGCAGAATCAAACACCAGGCTGCTGCATGCTGCTGCAAGGTGCTTTGCTGTACATCTGTCCCCCTGCCCCAGTTCTTGCAGGTATCCAGTGATATGGGCAAGTCAAACTGAGCAACTCAATTTGACCGCCTGTGCAGAGAGTGAGAGTGAAAGTGTAGCGAATGGTATATAAGTGAGTGCAACTGACAACCACAATGGAAGAAGGAAGCGACAGTAGGAAGGAGTTCAAGTGTACTACGATATAGAAAGTGGTTTGCCCAGGCAGTTCCCAGCTGGCCGTCTGGCCTTATGGTGGCAGTCCATGTCTCCAGTGCTAAAGGAATCGGGTTCTAAGCTGGGTATGCATGTGGCAGTATTTGTTTTATTTTGTTCCTATTGGGTACTTACATTTTTTTTGTCACTTCCTCAGTCCCTCACCCTCCTGGATGTAGTGTCCCCGTCTGCAGATTCCCCCATAGCCCCCCTCCCGAATTTCCCCAGTACCCCAGTAGCAGGCCCCTCCTCCGAGTTGATTATAAGCATAGCAAGTTTTGTAGATACATGGGCTGTAGACAGAATGGTGTGGATCATTGCTTTATTTGCATCCGCTGTAGTGCTGATCGCCATTCTTGCAGTTGGCAATTTGCACTCAGTGATGTTTCATTTGCTGTTTAATCCTTGCTCATATCACATGGAACTGTTCTTTCAATGCGCTTTAGGGCAAATTGTGAGAAAAAGCACAATATACATAAATTCTGTGCACCATGAATTTTTCTCAACTACCGGAATAAATACACCTGCTTTCTGCAAGTTGCTATGCTTTGTGTCTGTCCCACAGCCACAGTTCTCTCAATGCACTTTAGGGGAATGGTGCGAAAAGTACAATACACAAAACATCTGTCCTCCAAGAATTTTTCTTAACAACAAGAAAAAAAAGTTAGGCTGCTGCAGGTGCCATGCTGTGTGTCAGTCACACAAACACAGTTCTTGCACTTTAGGGAATGAACTTTTGTGCCAGGAAATTCTCAGTTGCATGAATTCTCCTGCGTGGAAATGTTTGCATGAGGAAATGAAATGAGATGGACTTCTTGAATTAATATGAAGCGTCTGCACTGTGCCGGTCTCCCACCACAGCACCTGTCCTTATGAATTGCAGTGACCAGAAATGTTGGATATTTATTTATGAAATGATAATGACTGGGGTGCAGATCCAGATGGTAATCTTTGAGTACTATTGTGTGTCCTACCAGCAAAGGTAGGACACACAATAGTATTTTAATTTTTTTAACTGTTTAGCTGTGGGCAGGGGCAGAAGGGCTTGAGAAAATGTATAGTTCTAACCATCTATTTTCCTGTTTCTCTCTTTTCAGGTATTTTTCACTGGCTATTTAATTTAGCAGTGTTTTCTATCAGGGAAGGTAAGTATTAATTTTTTTTATTTTTGTTTTAAAATTCTTAAATGGTATTTGTATGCCACTTTCTAACTCTTGTCTGCTCCTGTTTCTCTTGTTCCAGGTATTTTTCAGCTGTGAGACAATGTAGAATCAGGTAGCAGCATCAGGTTAATGACTGGTATTCACGCTAGATACAGAGAACAGGTTGTTCAGCAGCATCACCCTTCCTATTTTACTTTTCCGGCTCCCATAGTGGGTCCAGACCATCATCCCACCACTGCCACTGATTTCCTCCTCCACCTGAGCTCTATCCTCTTTATTGTCACTTTCTACAGAATCTCTCTCTCTCCCTCTCCCTCTCATCTTTAATCAGAGACAGGTTTTTCAATTTAATCTTTTCTGACTGTGCAACAGTCAGACCTCCCTTTTCAAGCTCTGAATTCATGGTCAGACTCCACATTCTTTTTTGGGAATGGGAAACTATCATTAAGATCAGACTCAGTGCCACCACCACCAGGAGTCATGGGGATACCAACAACCTCCTCCTCCTCCTCGACCACTGTAATTGAGCTAGACATTTTCCTACCTCTTAGGCTGCTTCTTCTGTTGCTGCCTTCCCCATCCTCCACCAGCATGGATGCCACAGATTTGGCAGAGAAAAATGTAGCTACAGTAAACCCTGGAGGCCATAGATGACACTGCTGCAGATGTAGCTGTTTAGATACTGTACAATGCCCTTTTGTCCAACAGAACTTACATTCTTCTTTGCGGCTGCCCCAGCACCTCTCCCTTTAGTTGAGCTACTCTTCCTACTTATTTTATACAATTTAGAATTATAATATTGTGAGGAAAATTTTTTTTAAAAGAAACCCTGCAGTAAAACAAAATAGCAGCAGAAGACAACACCTCCCATGAGGGATTAGCATTGTGATCTGATTCTGAACAGAACAGTTCTGCTTCTAATAGTAACTACAGTAAAAGCACTGTACATTTATTTTTTTTAACATGACAGAGATTAACAACACACACACACACACACTCACACAGCAGGGGTAATTAACTAGTTACTATAGAAACACTGTCACTTTAAGAATGAAACAAAATAACTACAACTAATATACAAAGAGACCGACACAATACTTTACTTACCCACATCACACACCACTAACCCTAACCATCCTAGAAGGGCAAGAGTAGCTCTCCGGCTCTCTCTAGCTGCTGGAGGTCTGCCTCTGAACAAGTAAGTGGTCTACTGAGAAATATAGGATATTCTTGTCTCAGAACAGGACAATCAGAAGCTTAAAGGGCACACAGGCAGAAAGTGTGGAGAGAGAGAGAGAGAGAGAGAGAGAAAAAACAGACGAAAGAGTAAGGATTGCAAACAGTTAAGGGTCAGAATAAGACATGATTGGAGTGGTGCAGTGCAGTGGCTGTGGAGCAGCAGTCTTCCGGGAGATGTTCTGGAGGATGCAGTGTTGTCCCATCTGCAGGCACCTCTCTGGGCTGAGGGAGGAGGTTGCTCATCTCCAGGCTGAGTTGGCCAGGATTTGTGGGACCTCCTCTTTCATCCAGGGACCACCAGTGCCACTGCCGTTGCCTCAGAGGTTGCCAAGAAAGAGGAGCGGTTGGACCACAGTGGGCTCAGGGAGGGTGAGGGTGGTGGAACAGAGGCACATCCCTCCAGTTGTACCTCTCCACAATTCCTATGCTATTCTGGCAAAGTGTGGTTCCTCTATGGAGGCACCTACAGTGGAGACCAAGGAGGATGCTGGGAACCTCCACAAAGGAGACCCACAGGAGGGTGGCAGGGGACCCTGCAGGGGAAGGAAACAACTCCTGGTGGGGGACTCCATTGTTAGGAAGGTAGAACTGGGCAAGGAAGGGGAGAGGGAGGTAAGGTGCCTGCCTGGCGCCATGGCTTGGAGGGACAGGAAGCGAATCCTCAGGATTGCCAGAGTAGCTGCACAGGGGAGGGAGCTGGATGTCATTTTCCACCTAGGGACAAATGACCTGGCTAAGAAAGGGATTAGAGAAGTGCAGGAAGAGTTTGTGGAATTGGGAGGGGCCTTAGTCAAGTAGCACGCACGTAACCTTCTCGGAGGTGCTACCCATCTATGGTATAGGAGAGGCTAGGATGTTCCGTACTCATGGGATTCAATCAGTGGTTGAAAACTGGTGGAGCTCAGGATTTGGCTTCATTGGGGACTGGGGTCCACCTGGAGTGATGCAAGCCTACTGGCATGATGGGCTGCTTCTGTCCGGAGGGGAACCAGGATCCTAGGTGATAGGTTTAAATGCTTCATTGGCAAGCTTTTAAACTAGCCAAGGGGAGGCACTGGAAAGGAGCAGGAAAATCCTAGCCCCCAAACAATCATGGTAGTAAGTGTGGCAAACACCAACATGGAGGTGTCGATAGGGAGAAGAGCAGGGTAAATGGAGAAAGTGACAAAGGCAAGAAGGACAGAGATTGGGCAAAGGGGGTAAGGCCATCAGGAAATGGAGGGTAATGAGTACCAATGCCCGTAGTCTGGGCAACAAGCTCCCTGAGCTGGTGGCCTTAATGGAAGAGGGATGCCTGGATATCATAGCAGTCACAGAAACATGGTACACAGAGAACCATGACTGGGATGTTAACATACCAGGGTACATAACCTACAGGAGAGACAGGCAGGGGAGAAGAGGGGGAGGAGTAGCTCTTTATGTAAAGGGAGGGATAAAAGCAACTGAACAAAAGAGTAAACAGGGAGGAGAGGAGGCACTGTGGGTCACCTTGGAGACTGGAAAGGGCACCACAATCCGCACAGGGGTTGTGTACAGACCCCCATGTCAGGGGAAGGAATGGACAAGGATATGATGGAAGGCATTCTTAGAATGGCAGAGAAAGGGGAGATACTGTTGATGGGAGACCTGAATATGCCAGATGTTAACTGGAGCACATTTGCTGCAGCCACATCCAAGAGCAGGGCCATTCTTGATGCCCTACAGGTGGCAGGCATTAGACAGCTAGTTTCAGAACCCACTCATGAGGGAGCAATCTTAGACCTCATACTCTCAAACGGGGGCAGTGAGAGGATTTCAGATCTAGAAGTAGGTTGCCATCTGGGGACAAGTGACCATCAAACAGTGTGGTTCACGTTAAACTCAGCTATAGAGTCAAGCCATACAAAAGTGAGGGTACTGGACTTTAGGAGGGCTGACTTTGGCAAGATGGGAGAGTGCCTCAGAAAAGCACTAGCAAACAGGCTAGAAGGAGGTGTAGACAACAATGGGGAATTATCAAAACTGCCATCACAGACGCAACAAGCCTTTGTGTGAAGCAAATAAACAAATCAAAATGAAAGAAAAAGCCATTATGGTTCTCAAGAGAGGTGGCTGTGAAAGTCAGGAAGACAAAAATAGCATTCCGGAAGTATAAGGAAACACAGAAGGAGAAGGGCAGAGAGCTGTACCAGTTAAGGCAGAAAGAAGCAGGGAGGGAAGTCAGAATAGCAAAGGCCCAAACTGAGGAAAAGATAGCCAACCCAGTTAAGAAGGGGATAAAACCTTTTATAGGTACATCAGCGAGCTAGAAAGATAAAGGAGGGATAGTGAGGCTGAACAGAATGAACGGTGGGTGGGCAGAGGGGACAGTGAAAAGCAGGAATACTGAATGAATATTTCTGCTCAGTATTCCTAAAGAGGAGGGGAAGTGCCTAATCCAATTAACAGAAGCACTCTTGCTAGGGGGTCGATCCCAGTCCTTTCACAGAAAAAGGGTTCTGCAAGAACTCCTAAAACTGAAGGTGGACAAAGCAATGGGTCCTGATGGAATTCACCCCAGAATTCTAAAAGAATTAAGGAAGGAACTAGTGAAACCACTGGCTACTCTTTTTAATAAATCATGGGAGGATGGTGTGGTACCCAAGGACTGGAGGAAGGCGGATGTGATTCCCCTTCACAAAAGTGGGACCAAGACAGAGGCAGAAAACTACAGACCTGTCAGTCTGACCTCTGTGGTAGGGAAAGTGATGGAGTCACTTCTGAAGGAAAGAATAGTTGAGTACCTAGAGGTCAGTGGAGCACAGGATCCAAGGCAGCATGGGTTCACAGCGGGAAGGTCATGTCAGACGAATCTAATAGATTTCTTTGACTGGGTGACCAAAGTAGTAGACCAGGGAGGGGCTGTGGACATGGTCTACCTAGACTTTAGCAAGGCATTTGACACAGTCCCACACAAAAGATTGATAGTCAAATTAACCAGCCTGGGAGTGGGTCCCAGGGTGGTAGCCTAGGTAAACATTGGCTGGACAACAGGACACAGAAGGTAATTGTAAATGGAGTCCACTCTGAAGAAAGGCGGTTACTAGTGGGGTACCAGGGTTCAGTATTGGGTCCAGTCCTTTTAATGTCTTCATCAGTGACATTGCAGAGGACTGGAAGGAAAAGTATGCCTTTTTGCAGATGACACAAAGATCTGCAACAGGGTTGATACACAAGGAGGCGTGGAAAGGATGAAAAGGGACTTAGCAAGGTTGGAGGAATGGTCAGACGTATGGCAGCTAGGATTCAATGCAAAAAAGTGCAAAATAATGCACCTGGGAAACAAGAACCCAGGGGAAGAATACACAATGGGTGGGGAGCTAGTAACAGCAACAAAACAGGAAAGGGACCTGGGGGTAATCATATCAGATGACCTTAAGGTTAGCAAGCAATGTGAGAAGGCAGTAGGGAGGGCCGGGGGTATACTGGGATGTATAGGGAGAGGCATCAGCAGCAGAAAACAGGAAGTTGTTATCCCTCTGTACAGACAGTTGGTGAGACCCCATCTGAATACTGTGTCCAGTTCTGGAGACCCCATCTCCCGCAGGACATAGACAGGATAGAGGCAGTCCAGAGGAGGCAACTAAAATGGTGCAGGGTCTGCAAAGAAGCCGTATGAGGAGAGACTAAAGGAGCTTAATATGTATACCCTTGAGGAAAGAAGGAGAGGGGGACATGATAGAAACTTTAAGTACCTCAAGGAATCAACAAAGTCCAAGAGGTAGCATCTTTCAGAAAAGAGACTTGCAAGAACAAGGGACACAATTTAAAGATAGAAGGAGGGCGGTTTAGGGCAATGTGAGGAAGTATTATTTCCAGAGAGGGTAGTGGATGCATGGAACAGCCTTCCTGAGGAAGTTGTGGGGTCTAAAACTGTGGGAGAATTCAAGAATGCATGGGACAGACATAAGGCAATTCTTGTGGGGGGCAGGAAGATAAAGGCTGTTGGTTAACTAGGATCTGCGGCCTATCCTGTAGGTAGGGAAATGGGCAGACTAGATGGGCCTAGCGGTCCTTATCTGCCGTCAAAGTCTATGTTTCTTTGTTTCATAGAAAATGTACTACAGAAATAAAATGAGAAATCAGACCACAAACAAAAAATAACTAACATGAAAGACTGAGGAAAACAAATGAGATACCTTATCTACTGCATACAGATTAGTGCTCATAGCAAAAAATGCTCAGTCACTGATTTTTGTGGGCTACCTTGTTGGCTGAAACACCTCCTTTCCCCATACAGCAGTGATTCACTAGGCAAAACAAAACGACTACTCTAAGCTAAATAAATCAGCAAAATTAGAACTAAACAACACATATTTAGCAGCACAAGGCCCTCTAGATCTTTTTGTGAGTGAATTTGTTTTAAATGATTCAGTTTTTGGATTTTTTTTAAAGCATTTATTTTTGCTCAGACAAGCAGGGACAGATGTATGTCCTGCTCTTTATTGAGAAGACTGCACTCAACACAGTCTCTGCATGGCCTGCAGCTCATTTCAGTGACCTTCAGTCCCTCAGTATATAGGGAACTTCATCTGTGGGTCCCACTTCGCTGGTGGTGTTATCAAATTCACAGTTCACAAAGTTACTTCTAAACTGTGCATTGGCACTTCGCACAACAGATTAATGTCATGAATTGCAATGAATTCACAAATTAATTTGTGAAGCAAATTTTGCCAACATCACACACCACTAACCCTAACCCAGGGACAGTGGATAGGGTGAATGTCTCAGCAGACATATTGAAGGGTAAGTAATTTAATATTGTTTATTTTAATATTAGGAGTCTCTCTTTTCTAAGATAGACACTGCTAAGGAATGAATTATTTAGAACAATCCTCACCAGGTAGTTACATCAGAATCTTGGCTTAACTCTAAAAAGTCCAGACCCATTTGTGAGTATAGGAGGTTATAAAATTTGTATCAGGACAAAAACAAAAAAAGGTAGTCGGATCATAATTTAGGGAAAATCTCACATTTGTATAAAAAAAGGCTCAATCAAGTCTAGACCTAGAAGGCCTTGAAGTGCTAGCTCTTGATGTTAAACTACTTGATTCCCATCAAATTCTCTTGGTGTGTGCATACTGTCCCTCACCTGGGTTGACAAGTGTCTTTAATGATTTACAAGATGCACTGTATGCTGACAGGTCAAGTCCTGATATTTTATTTGTGACCCCCCCCCGTTACCCGGGGTTACTAGAATCCCAGTAAGACCTAGTGGTAGGCAAAGAAGGCAGCTTGTGAAACTCCAGTTAAATGGATTTCACACTCTCACTGTGTTCTCAGTGTCAGCTGAGACTGAGGGATGACATCATTTTAGAACTGTTGCAGCTGCATAAACCACACTGGAATTTTGCAGTTGAGGTTAGAGTAGAACGTTGGGGAATTTGAAGGCAGTATGTGTGCAGTCTGAGTGAGAGACTGTAGTGCAGCAGAGTGTGCACAGGCTCTCAGAGCTTTAAGCTCTGTTTAAGAGCTAATTTTGTGTAAAGGTGTGTGTTTCCACCTAAAGAGGAACACAGGAACTGGTAATTGAAGTGGTGTAGACTGCTTTCAATGGTTCAGAGCCCCATCCCTCAGGGGATGGGGAAGGTGTTTGCCTGTTTTCCAGGGGCAACCACTCTGGGTCCAGCTAAGGGAAAGAAGCTGCCTGTTCAAGTTGTGCTGAGACACCAGAAGCTCTGAGAGGAAGATTCCTTGTGGAAGAAACACCTGTGGGGCACCTGCAACCAAACGGTAAGTTTGCTCTGAAAAAGGGCCAAGTGTTTTCACCTGAAACAGAAGGAAACCTAAAGGGACTGTTACTGTGGGGTCAGGAAAAGACGGCTAAGTACAGTTGAAAGAAAGTGGGGATTGGACTGCTTAACTTTGTGGGGGGTCTAGAGTAATGGACAAAGCCACGTATAGGTATGTTCAAGTCCAGCACAAATGGGAAGCAAGACAAGTAGATAGAATGTGAAATACATTTAGCAAGAATCTACATTGCAAAGTTTTACAGGATGAGGTTTTTCTGTCCAGAGGAATGGCTGGGTATGAACTGTGAGAGCGAGAGGTGGGAAATCCCCCCATCAGTAGTAACCAAATTCACCTCTATGGATTTGCTCTGAGACACCTTTTGCTTTCCCTCAGGTACTTGGCCAGTGCCTGAGGAAAGTACCCAGATGTGGGATTGAAAGGAAGATTCCCTGATGGAGTCTAGGTGCTCTTAGGTGGTTTAGGGAGTCACCAGAAAATGTTTCCATGAAGTATGGAAGGTGTCCAAGTGGCTGGCAAGGGAGCCGAGCCAGGGAAAACCCAAAGTAGCGTACAAGTTTGGATTGTATAACCCAAAGCAGCATGCAAATCCGGGTTGTGTGCCCAGTGGGTTCAGAGCCTGAGGGCTAAAGTATGAGGAAGTGTTCTGGTCTCTCCTAATCTGCATTACCAGGAGTGTAGCCCCATGGGGGTCCATCTATGCTTTGTTTATTCTGTTTGGATGTGAATAAAAGCCACACTTTAGAATCCCACTTCTGGTATTGGACATTACAGTTATTGCTTCCTGTGTTCGGAATTATTTGGGTGCCCCTGTGCAGAGTAGCCAAAACTAGCCTTTGTGCCGAGTGACCTATTCCTCCCTGAACCCAGTCCACCCAGTATTGCTGTCAGATACAAATGGCATGCCGGCCTGGGGTTACACAAATGAAGGCACCACTGAGGATTTGGGTTTGGAATTTAGGGAGGAATGTAAGAAAGGTGCTCGGGCAAAGGGCTAGCATTTTGGTTATCTGGCAGTGGGTAGCCCAAAAACCTGAAGCAAGGTTAACTAATGTGCCGCTGTGTGCTGTTGTCCATGTGCTGCTGCTGTTAAAATGCCAACTGTTTTCCAAGGAACAGTAAAGCCTGAGAGTGTATGCCCTTGTCCTGCATCAAAATTTATAGCATTTGCCAGCTTTTTAAACTTATTGTGACAAAGAAAAGTGTGGAAAACTAGGGGTAGCAAAAGGAAAATTGTGCCCTGGACGTTGGAAATGCTTTCTTGAGAACTGAGAGACTTGCTGTGTTAATGGCCATGAAAAATGGTTGAAATGGGGCTCCCACCGTGGAGTCAGTTGAGAAAATTAAAAAGTGTGGTTTTGCAGTTTAAATTTGCCTGCTCGACAATCGCCATGAGGAGAAGAGCACTCGAGAGAAAAGAGGCTCATTTGCATGGCGTCGTGTGATTGGTGAGACTGCAAACAGGCCCGCTCCCAAGCCAGCTCTACAGCGACTGCCCAGTATTCGAGAGGGAGTGTGAGTGGAGTGTGCGAACTGGCTTACAGGAGGAGCATCGTGGTGACTGAAAGCACTGTAAAAGTGTAAAAAACTGACTTTTCTGTTTAAATTCGGGCTCAATCTGCATCTCGAGCGACTGGACTGGTTGTGTGGTGTTCAGAGGGACAATCGGCAGGACTGCCAACCCACTTCTTTCCAGAGGCCTCCAAGACTGGCTGCAGTCCATCTTCCATCGCAGCAAACAGCTACTGCTAACAGTGAGTACTAACAGAAATCATTGCTCAAAGTAAGTGATTTTGCCAAAAGCCAGCTGAATCTGTGTTTAACAGTGTAGTCGCCTAGCAAACAAGGACTGTGTTAAGTTTTACCAGCAAAAGCAAGCATTTTAAGCCATCGACTGTGAGCATAAGTATAGGTTCAGCGTCAGTATAAGTTTCAAAGCCATGAGAGAGACTACGAGTTGTATCAGATATGCAGCAAGAGTTACAGGCAATCCTGTGCTTGAAATACTGAGGCTTTAAAGGGACTGTAATGTCTTCATAGAAACATAGAAACATAGAAGTTGACGGCAGATAAGGACCGCAAGGCCCATCCAGTCTGCCCATTTCTTTTTCTACCTTATAAATGTGCCATCGGCCTTTGCTCTGTCAGTGACCTATCTATTCATAGTCATTTGTATTGCTCCCTTATGCCTATCCCATGCCTGTTTGAAGCCCTGCACTGTATTCATAGCCACCACTTCTTGTGGTAAGCCATTCCATGCATCTACCACCCTTTCTGTTAAAAAGAATTTCCTCACATTCCCCCCTTAATCGGCCTCCCTCTAATCTCATGCTGTGTCCTCTTGTCCTGCTATTTTTCTTATATTTAAACATGTTAGACTCTTTCACCTTGTTTATGCCCTTAAGGTGTTTAAATGTCTCGATCATATCACCTCTCTCCCTCCTTTGCTCAAGGGTATACATATTGAGCTCCGTTAATCTGTCCTCATATGTCTTCTGATGCAGTCCCTGCACCATTTTGGTTGCCCTTCTCTGGACTGCCTCAATTTGGTTAATGTCCTTGTGAAGGTGTGGCCTCCAATACTGCGCCAGTACTCCAGATGTGGCCTAACCAGTGTCTTGTAAAGAGGGATTATTACCCTCCTTACGACTTGTGATACCCCTACTAATACACCCTAACACCCCCTAGCCTTACCTACTGCTTAGAGGTCTGCTTGGATGATTTTAGGTCATCAGTGATGATGATGCCCAAGTCTCTTTCTTCCTTTGTGACTGCTAGCAACTCCCTCCCAGCCTATAAGTGGCTTCAGGGTTTCTCTTCCCTATGTGCATGATTTTGCACTTCTTTGCATTAAATCCCAGTTGCCACTCTTCTGACCATTCTGCTAGTTTATCCAGATCTCTTCTCATTCTGCCCACCCCATCTGGATCATCTACTCTGTTGCAGATCTTGGTGTCATCTGCAAACAGACAAGCCTTACCCTCTAGTCCATCTCTGAGGTCACTAATGAAGATGTTGAATAGGACTGGCCCAGGACTGATCCCTGAGGTACCCACTTGTGACTTGCATCTCTTCTGACTGTATACCATTTACCACCACTCTCTGTTTTCTGCCAGTCAACCAGTTTGCCACCCAGTTGACCAACTTCTGACCCACCCGAGCCTACCTAGCTTATTTATCAATCTTCTATGTGGAACAGTGTCAAAAGCTTTGCTGAAGTCAAGGTAGGCGACATCAACTGCTCCCCTTGGTCCACCACTCTGGTTACCCAGTCAAAGAAATCTATGAGATTAGTTTGACAGGACCTTCCTTTGTAAACCCATGCTGTCTTGGATCCTGTGCCCTATGGATTCCAGGTGTTGCACTATCCTTTCCTTAAGAGTGCCTCCATAATCTTGCCCACTACTGAGGTAAGACTGACCGGTCTGTAGTTCCCGCCTCCTCCTGCTACCACTCTTGTGGAGTGGGATCACATGAGCCCTTCTCCAGTCTTCTGGGACCTCTCCTGTGCTCAGAGACTCACTAAACAATTCTGCTAATGGCTCTGCTAGTTCCTCCTTTAGCTCCTTAAGTACCCTGGGATGTATGCCATCAGGTCCCATTGCCTTATCCACCCTGAGCTTAGCAAGCTCTTGTAGGACCCTTTCTTTTGTGAAGGGTAGTGCTCACCTCCCTCCCCCCTGTGTCCATGATGCTGAGCTGTGGGCCCTGCCCTACCTTCTCTTCAGTAAATACTGAGCAAAAGTATCTATTTAGGATAGATGCCTTTACAGGGTCCTCCTCCTCACATGCTCCCTTTTCTCCATTAAGCTTAGCAATACCCCCTCTGGACTTTCTCCTTTCACTAATGTATCTATAGAAAGTCTTGTCACCTTCTTTTACTGTTCGTGCTAGTGTTTCCTCAGTTTGGGACTTTGCCTGCCTTACTGCCTTACCTGCTTCCCTTAGGGCAGTTTGGTATGCCTCCCTATCTTCATCCGCTGTGTTCCCTTATATTTTCTGAAGGCCAGCCTTTTGGCTCTGACCTTTTCTGCTACTGTATTTGAGAACCATAGTGGTTTCCTTCTTCTTTGCACTTCCTTTTCTGTCTAACACAATGGGATGTTGCTTCAAGTATTGCATCCTTAATGCTTGCCCACTTTGCCTGTACCTCCTCACCTGTGTTTCTTTTTGCCAGGGCTAGCTTAACTCTGTTGGCCATCTTATCAAAGTCAGCCTCTGAAGTCCCATATTTTTGCCTTGGAATGGGATGATTTAGATGTAGTAGCCAATTGAACCATACCATGTGATGGTCACTGGCCCCAGGTGACCTTCTACCTGGAGATCTGTGATCCCTTCTTTGTTAGTCAGTACTAGATCTAGGATAGCCCTGTCTCTTGTGGGTTGCTGTACCAGTTGTTTGAGGCCCTCCCTGCAGGGAATCCACTATGAGTCTAGTTCTGGCAGATGTTCCTGCTGGTATTGACCAATCTGTATCTGGCATGTTGAAGTCTCCATTATCAGAACCTCCCTTTAGCTGTCATGTTTTGTATATCTTCTAACAGTAATGTGTCTATGTCCTCCTCTGGTCTGGGGGCCTGTAGACAACCCCAGTTCTTATGGCTGTCCCATTTCCTGTTTCAGGGTGACCCACAGTTCTTCTGGCTCCTTATGTGTATTCTGAATTTCTGTAGCTTTGATATTTTCATTAACATACAGGGCCACTCCTCCCCCCCTTTTTGCACCTCGGTCTCTTCTGAACAATACATAGCCAGGTACTGAAGTCTCCCAAGTGTGGTTACTGGTAAACCACATCTCACTAATTGCTACTATGTCCAGCTTAGCCTCTGACATTATTGCCTGCAGGTCTGGGATCTTATTTCCCAGGCTGTGAGCATTTGTGTACATGATTTTTCCATTGGCCAGATTTTGGTGTGTTAGTTGTTGGGTGAAGTTTGGCATTACCCCTGTGCATCGTATGGGGAGACAAACCTTTTTTCTTACCTGGTGATGCAAATGAACGGCAAACACGCTGAATTCCTGTTTGACCACTAGCTGAGGGGGAGGTGTTCTTCCCATTCAACGATGGGGTGCTGCACCCTCTCCCATTTGCTAGTTTAAATATTCTGCAAAGACGTCAAACTTCTGCCCCAATGCACTGACTCCTCTTTAGTCAGATGCAGTCCATCAAATTAAAGAACTTTCGCTCCCAGAACTGTTGCCAGTTCCTACAAATCTGTGTCCTTTTTCTGGCACCAGTCCTTGAGCCACGTGTTTAGCTCCCTATCTCCCTTCTCTGACCTTCCGTCCATCTGCTCCCTTCTCCCAGACTGGCAGGATCTCAAGAAGGAGATGCGGCACGAAATAGATGATAGTTTGTCACCCAGCCTAGTCAGGTGTTCCTTGGTCTCCACAACTGACTGGCTGGCTAGATCGTTAGTCCCTATGTGTACTAGGACATCAATGTTTTCTCCTGCTTTGTGAACAATTTTAGTCAATGGGTCAGTGTCTCTCCATGCTGATGTACCTGGAGACATCTGACCATCACCCTGGCTGGAGATGGGCATCAACTCCCGAATCATGGAGTCTCCTATGATCAGAAGTTTTTGGATTTCCTTTGTGCTTGTTTAGTTTTGGTTCCTGATTTGGGTGAGTATTGTTGTGCTAGCTCCTGTGCCGCAGTGTCCTGCTCTGCAGTGTCTTCTGCCTCTTTATTTGATTTCAGAGATAGAGGCAGATACCTGTTTATAGTGTTTATATGGTTTCTGGAGGTAATGTGTTGGAGAACAGAAAGTGATGGGGCACCTGATTTGCTCCTCTAACCACCTGCCAACCTCCTGGACCAACTACCCTCTGCAGTCGAGGTTTTTCTGTTGGATGCTGGGAAATGGCGGGTGGTTCTTATAATGTATTTCCTCTTCAATATGAAATTTGAGGCGTGCAATCTCTGCCCATGCTGCCCGGAGCTGAGACCTAAGATCTCCAAAGGCCCAGCATGTAGGACAGTGTCCTAAATCCTGTAAGACTGTCCTTCTGAAAATTGTTCCACAGTACCTGCAGTTAATGAAATCCATTCCAAATAAGTTGCTGGGTTTGTAACCTAGTCAGAGTAATTAGAAGGAAAAAAAAAAAAAAGTAATGGTTTAATTGTGTTTTGTTTAACTTGTTATAACAAGTTAAATTACTAGTGCCCTGTAAATGAGATCACCTTGTGGAGGCCCCACTGATCCGCCCTTCCTGCTCTGCCACAGGAAATGTCACAACTGTGGTACCCTATAAAAGGAGTGTAGCGTGGGGTGGTTGGGGATGGGGTGGGTGGCTGGGCCCTTCCCTGCCTAAAAGAAGAACCACGGACGAAAGAACAAGGAGGTAGAGCAGAAACAATCAGTCAACAACAAATGCAGTAACCCTGAAAGCTTATCCTAATGTTAGATAAAACTGTAAAACCTGTAAAGTACCACCTGTAATAATTTCAGAGAAGATATACCCTGTAAGAAACACTTTGCTCAGAGAAAAATAAGCAGTAACAGAAGATATACCTTGCAAAAGACAATTTGAATCAGAAGATTACAGCAGTAATCTGTTAGCACACACCTGTAGGCACACCTTGTAATAATGCAGAAGAAGGTATACCAGCAACAACAATTTGAATCAGAGAAAAAATAAAGCAATGAAATGTTAGCAACAAACAGTAGCAATCCCTGTGAGTAAAAAATAAAAACACCGCAAGTGAGAAGTCTGTGGTAAATCATATAAATGTGCTAGAATAAAGAACAGTGTAAGTTTGAGCAGTTTGAGCAAAGTTATCAGTAGAGTGTGTAAATCAGATGCGCAGTGGCGTGACCCAATTTCAGAATGTTAATGCGTAGGATTGCTGCTGCTGCCATTACAGGGTGGGGTAGTAATGTAAACACAGCAGCAGAGGAGCCATTTTGGAAGAGAAAGAAAGTTTTCAGTGAAATGGAGCTTGAAATAACAGTGAGTCTTTGTTTGTTTTCTCTGCAGTCATGGCCTCAGGACCAGCCCGCTACCTGGATCATGCCCTGAATGTGGTAGCAGTTGAAGTTAACAAGTTAAGGGACATTGAGAGATGTTACTCCAGAGGACAACCGCCTCCTCATGTGGCAATTCCTGGATATCCAGTGCAAGTATATTTGATTTGCTTAAATGCTGGAAGGGACGTTTTCATGGTACCTCACTGTTCTGGGTGCTTAGAGAAATATGGTTTATTTAAAGCGCCCAAGATTCGTTTAGCTTCCACATGAACAAAAGTTCAAGAATTTGCAGTTGGCAGCACACAGCACCAGACAGATCCTGTTGGAGAAGGCCCCTCAGGGGAGTATGGCACAAAGCAAGAGGGTACAGATTTACAGACAGAACAATGTGCTAATGTTCCGGATTCTGAGTCACAGAGAGACATATCAGGAAGAGCATCAGTAGACCTGTGGAAAGCGGGGCCTAGCCCAAGTCTCATAGGAGAAGATGAGATGAGGGATGCCTTTGAATGGGAGGTTTTGACCTCCGTGCCCAGTGAAGAGTGGATAGTTTCAGAAGTGAGGACGACTGCTCACTCCTGGGCACAGATTCTCAGTGAGGAAGAAGAAGAGAGGGAACCTATATGGCCTTGTGAAAAAGGAACGGGTACACAGCCTCAAGCTCTTGTCTCAGAGAAATGCATGGAAGAGAGTGGTGATGCCAGTGCCCTGGCTGTGCAAGAAGAAGCCAGGGATCCATTTTTTGTGTCTTTGAGAATGCATAGCTGGCAGAACCAGGACTGGCTGCCCCCAAGCCAGGCCAGAGGTCTCAGGTTGACCAAAGCTAGTAAAGAGGAAAGACTGGTTCATAGGGAGGTGAATGAAATCTATGGGATGTCCTTTCCTACCTTTCCTTGGAGAGTCTGGCAGGAGATTGAGAACAGCAGGAGTCCTGGATTTGGGCAGAAGTAATGAAATGTGTGCATCCTGGTGCAAACAAGCATGTCAGGAACAGAATGTTTCATGAAAAATACAGCCAGTGGAAAAGAGGCAGGACACTGTTAAAGGACACTGTTCGAATTGTGGATGGAAAGAGATGTGAAAGCTTTCACAGTGTGAATTATGTGCACCCAGATTTGGTAATAATTCAAGCACCTGACCCATTGTGCTATTGGCCACAATGCAAAGACCTTCCTATGAATGTGCCCATGCCTACCAAATGGAAAGCAGAGCAGTGGTAGCCAGTTCTGCCACTCCAGCCATTGCAGTACCTATGTTGTTCCGCCAGTATGGACGTCCAGGACTCAGGTGCCCCACACTCATAATTTCTGCAGTGTATTGACTTTCCAGAATCCATTGACTGGCCCACCAGATGACTTCAGACCCAGAGAGGACACCAGCCCAGCTGTATCCTGATTCATCGCCTGATAGTCGGATGACTTCAGACCAGCTGTTTTCCTTTTTGTTCCTGTTCCAAGGTTCCATCTCCAGAGATGACATTGGCCCAGCAGTTTCCAGATGTGCCCTTCTGTCATTCCCGGAAGATGTCCACCCAGCTGTATCGGAAGAATGCTGCCAGGGAGAGTCTTCAGCTGAGGACCGGGTTGGTGCCATTATCGTTCTACAAGGCACTAGTAAGTCCAGACTTTTCTATTTTTATGACATTGCAGTACACACCCTACACTAGCAGACTCCAGACGTTTGAACTGTCCTCAAAGACTCTCCCCTACGGGACTTTGGCCTGCTAGAACTGTGCTTCACCGGGCTCCGGTCCAGGAGAGACTCTTTAATGGACTTGCCCTCGGTCACTGTGGTCACTAGATGAGACTTTTAGGGCACTCCATCCCCCAAATATGGTGTATTGTAAATACTGTCATTGTTTGCTACTGTTTTCTAATGTTTATACTGTTTTCTACTTTTCTAAAAAAAAACTTTGGGGGATTCTCCAGTGTTTCGATGGTAGGGGTTTAGATAGACTGTGTATGCAGATTAGGAGTGTGTGTTGACTTTCTTTTTTCTTGCAGATGTTCCTGAAGAAGATAGAAGAGAAGACAAGAAGAGGAGGAGGGACTCATTGGAGTTCCTCACTAGTACTTTAGAGTGTAGTGTTTAAAGTACTGTTGTTGTTGTTGTTGTTGTTACTTTGTGTAACTTTTTTCTTCCACAGGTATGGTTGTGGGGAAGTGAGGGAGTAATGCATACAGTATGGTATTAGCTCCTGGTGTATGGTTGCATGGTGTCCAGGGTTGGGGAGGTCCCCTGTTTATTTTTTTTTGGGATTTGAGTTAGAGGCAGACAGATTTTCCCTAGAGGGCTAGGGGGGATAGACAGGCTGTGGCCCTGACCTGCAGTAGGGGTTGCAGTACTGATCTATTAGGGCTATGCTCTGGACAATTCTACAGGAGCCACTAGGTGCCCATAGTCAGTGGGTAGAGTAGACGGTGATGCGTTAGCCAAAGGTCTCTAGGCCCTTAGTGTTATCTGCCTGTGCTGGCACATGGTAGGGGAGAAGGTAGCGCTACTTCCCCGTAGTCAACACATGGGGTGAGATGGCCTAAGCTGGGTGATTAATGACTGTGGACAGTAATTTTCCTGGCCCAGGGTGAGTGTACCCCCCCCGTTACCCGGGGTTACTAGAATCCCAGTAAGACCTAGTGGTAGGCATGGAAGGCAGCTTGTGAAACTCCAGTTAAATGGATTTCACACTCTCACTCTGTTCTCAGTCTCAGCTGAGACTGAGGGATGACATCATTTTAGAACTGTCGCAGCTGCATAAGCCACACTGGAATGTTGTAGTTGGAAGTTAGAGTAGAACGTTGGGGAATTTGAAGGCAGTCTGTGTGCAGTCTGAGTGAGAGACTGTAGTGCATCAGAGTGTGTGTGCAGGCTCTCAGAGCTTTAAGCTCTGTTTAAGAGCTACTTTTGTGTAAGGTGTGTGTTTCCTCCTGAAGAGGAACATAGGAACTGGTAATTGAAGTGGTGGAGACCGCTTTCAATGGTTCAGAGTCCCATTCCTGAGGGGATCGGGGGAAGGTGTTTGCCTGTTTTCTAGGGGCAACCCCGCTGGGTCTGGCTAGGGGAAAGAAGCTGCCTGTTTAAGTTGTGCTGAGGCACCAGAAGCTTTGAGAGGAAGACTCCTTGTGGAGGAAACGCCTGTGGGGCACCTGCAACCAAAGGGTGAGTTCGCTCTGGAAAAGGGCCAAGTGTTTTCACCTGAAACAGAAGGAAACCTAAAGAGACTGTTACTGTGGGGTCAGGAAAAAACAGCCAAGTACAGTTGAAAGAAAATGGGGATTGGACTGCTTAACTTTGTGGGGGGTCTAGAGTAATAGACAAAGCCATGTATAAGTATGTTCAAGTCCAGCACAAATGGGAAGCAAGATAAGTAGATGGAATGTGAAATACATTTAGCAAGAATCTACATTGCAAAGTTTTACAGGATGAGGTTTTTCTGTCCAGAGAAATGGCTGGGTATGAATTGTGAGAGCGAGAGAGGTGGGAGACCCCCCCTCCCCCCATCAGTAGTATCCAAATTCATCTCTACGGATTTACTCTGAGACACCTTTTGCTTTCCCTCAGGTACTTGGCCAGTGCCTGAGGAAAGTACCCAGACGTGGGATTGAAAGGAAGATTCCATGATGGAGTCTAGGTGCTCTTAGGTGGTTTAGGGAGTCACCAGAAAATGTTTCCATGAAGTATGGAAGGTGTCCAAGTGGCTGGCAAGGGAGCGAGCCAGGGAAAACCCAAAGTAGTGTACAAGTTCAGGCTGTGTAACCCAAAGCAGCGTGCAAGTCCAAGCTGTTTGCTCAGTGGGTTCAGATCCTGAGGGCTAAAGTATGAGGATGTGTTCTGGTCTATCTTAATCTGCATTACCAGGAGTGTAGCCCTGTGGGGGTCCATCTATGCTTTGTTTATTCTGTTTGGATGTGAATAAAAGCCACACTTTAGAATCCCACTTCTGGTATTGGACATTACAGTTATTGCTTCCTGTGTTCGGAATTATTTGGGTGCCCCTGTTCAGAGTAGCCAAACCTAGCCTTTGTGTCGAGTGACCTATTCTTCCCTGAACCCAGCCCACCTGGTATCGCTGTCAGATACAAACAGCATGCCAGCCTGGGGTTACATATTTATTGGTGCTTTAGTCTTTAATTGGAATTTAGTAGTCAGTACAGATAGTGTTTTTGATCTACAGGCAGACTTGAGCCTAACACAATTTATTAATGTATATAGTCTAATAAACCTCAAAGATGTTAACTCTTCAACGGTGTTAGACGTCATATTTACTGCCTGTCCTGAGAGTTGCCCAGTGTGTGGGGCATTACTTGACTCATTTAATTACCACCAGGCAATCTTCTGTTTAAGGAGTAAAGAAAGATGTACATGTTCTACTAAATTACGTTTGCTTAGAATACAAGCATTTTTATTATATTGCATTCATCCAATATTTGGAATTGCATATGCTGATGCACAACCCTGCAAGGAATACCATGTGGACAGAGGGAGAAGCCTGCACCTAGGCATGTAGAGGGGTTGCTGTAGAGGTACCATCTGTGCTGAATAAGACACAGAGAGATGGCCACACAATGGGCATCATGCAAATCTGCTCCTGTATGCACCAGACCCATCCTGGGAACAGACCAGCCCTGTACCTGCCCCCAAGAACAGCCTGTCTCATACCTCCCCCCTAGAACATACCTGTACCATATATGCCCCCTAATAGAACACACCTGCTCTGTAGCTGCCCCCCCGAACACAACTGTCCCATTCCTGTCCCGACAACACATTTTCCCATTTCTGCCCCCAACCCGCTTGAAATAATGACAACACACATGTGGTATGTCATTCATCAAACAGCATGTGTTGTTAAACAATGATGACAACTGTAAAGGCACAGTGCATGGGAAGTCATGGTAGTTCACATGACCTGGGTGTTACAGCCCACCCTATCATGGATCTCTCCAGGTGTCAACCAACAGGCTCAGCCCAGCCCTGCATGGCCAGAGTTAAGTACATTACATCAACACCAACTGCCTCTCATGCTCCTGGTAACATGCCATCCGTTGCCTAGAACTGGCTTGTGGGCAGATACAAAACACAGTTCTTGAGCTCCCTACCGTAATCCTGTGGTCCCGGGTTGACAGCCCCTACCGGTTTCACTGTCATTCCCATTATATCTATTGCCTAGTGGTGGCCAGTCCTCTGTGTTGTTGAGGTATGCATTGTACAGCAGCAGCTCGTTCCATGTCTTCCTAGGCTGCCCCCTCATCATTGCCAGTGTATTGACCAGATCTGTTGAACCCTGAAACAACAAAGTTTGGCACACCTGGATGAACATGGTACTCCTGGAGCTGTGCATCAAGATGTTGGAGGGATGTGGGTGCCATGCTGACTGTCCCCATACTTACCAGCTGAGGCTGCCATGGCAATGTTCACTAAACAACAGTGCAGAGGCAGGTACTGTTTTGATACTGGCATCACTGTGGAGCTATTCTAGCTACTGGGACCACAATCACAGACAAGGACCAACCATAGTCATGCACTGGAGATACAGGCAAGTGTGCTAATGGCCCTGGCTTACTGTGGAACCAAGAAGTGGTTTCCAGTGCATAACAGGGGCCATGGCTGGTATGAGTCAGTCAGTCAGCTGGTGCCTCTGGCAGGTGACAGATACAGTGCTGGCAGTACTGCAACAGTTGCATCACATTGCAGATGGAACAGAAGCTGAGCAAACACAAAGCAGGCTTCTGTTCTGTGACAGGTATGCTCCCTGCCATCAGTGCCAGTGACTGTATATAAGTGGCAATCATCACCCTGGCTCAAGTAAAGGAGGCATACAGGAACCACAAATCATACCACATCATGAAGATGCAGGCCATGTGTGATACCGGAGGCACAATAATGTATGTCTGTGCCAGGTACCTAGGCTCAACACACAACTTATATACTAGACAACTGTGGACTGTGGGCACTGACTCATTGATAAGGGCACATGGGAAGTACTGATGGGTTCTGGCCAGGCACACATGTGGCCACATTAATGTTATCCCCTCCCCCACAGGTGACAGTGGATACCCACTATGCAAGTACCTGTTGATCCCATTCCTGCAGCCACAGACCAAGGCAGAGCAGAGGTACAATGAGGCACATTGCCTGATATGGGGCATCATAGGTAGGGTATTTGGCCAGCTGAAGATGCACTTCATGTGCCTTGACAAGGCCAAGTGGACACTGCATCTCATGCCTGATAAGGTGTGCAGGGTGTGGACTGCGTGCTGCATGTTACACAGCATAACCATGTGGAAGCATTTACCTGTTTGAGATGGCAGTGATCTATGCCCCTGCAACATGTGTGGCCATGACGATGGACACTGCCTGATGCTGATGGATGACATAATGGACAAGAAATTGGCTACTGTGCAGGGCCTGCATGCAGAGCAAGGGCTGTGGACAGCTACTTTACATAGTGTGGAGGGTGTATGTCTTGGATGAAGAGTATGTTGTAGTAGCAGTCATTCATACAGTAAAGTGTCATGCACATTAGTGATGCCTACTGTATTGTGTGGTGGTGTGTGATGCACCCTCTTGTGTTGCAGTGCTCACTCCAGGTAGAAGTGCATTGTGCCATCTTCCACCCTTTGTCTTGGCAGTCTGTATCCCAGTTGCCCTTGGAACCCCCATGACATTGTTGTCAGCCTGGGGAGGGGGATCTGTATCTTAGCACTGCTCTGTCTCCCTCTCCCTCTCTATACAGGCCTTCATTTCTGTGGGCACTGGGCCAGGGGATGGCTGTGGACTGGATGCCTATGGCCTGTGCCCTGCTTGCACTGCCCATGTCAGGGCAGTAAGGCCCTGTCTCAGGACATTTGACAGGTGTACAATGCCTCCATCCCTCAACTGTCTGATAGCTGCTAGCTCCTCCTGCATGCCCACAAAGTTTGTGAACAGCCCCCAACACTGTGGTCAGGCTCAGAAGCTGTTCATGGCTGGCCCTGTTCTGGTGGATGTGTAGGAGCTCCTCGCCATGTACTTTTGCATACATGCCAAGCAGAGTCTGCTGCGTGGGGTGGTGCTCAGGGCTGCAGTGCCTGAGGGACCTCCCAGGGGCTCAGTGTTCCTGCTAATGATCTTTGTGAATTCCTAGTACTCCACACCATGTCCTTTGCCTGGACATTTGTGGCAGTGTGCAGTGCACATGGCACAGTGGGTGTTGGTGTTCTCCGTATATCCATGCCATGAGATGAATGTTAGGTGGGTGGTGGGTCCATCACTTTGGGGTTGGGCCCTGCATGTCCTGACATGCCACTGGGGCTGTCTGCATCCTCTGTGTCATTCATGCAAGATGTCTAGGGATAGAGTTGATTTGGGACCTATGGGGGAGGGATGGATAGGTTTAAGGGGAACAGTCAGCACTGAGTACCCCACCCACCCAAGTGTGGAGCTGGTCCCAATTTGCAATTTCTGTGAAAAACATATTACTTACTATTTACTGCAGTATAGCAGACTATAGCAGGCTTATTCTGCTGACTCCCAGGTTGACATATGCTATAACCAGAAATTCCAGAATCCCATGCAGCAGATGTCAAAGCTGGGCTGCAGCAGTGGAAGATTTAATAGCCTGGAGCGGGTATTACAGTTTTATTTTGTATACTTTATGTTCCTTAGGGAAGGCATCTCTCAGAGGTGCCCACATGACCTATGCTTCTACTCCCAGCCAAGTCCCCCCTCCTCCTCTGGGACCCACACTAGGACTTCCCAGCCCCCGGATCACCCCCCACAGGGAGCCGCCCACCTACCTGGTGGCCTGTCTGAGATTAGAGGGTCTGTCCTGGTAGAGGCCCTGGAGGACCGGAGGAGGGATGGTCTGGCACTAGGGATATGGGCTTGGTCCCTGGATCCCTCATCGCCTCCCTGTCCCTTTGGTGATTTTAGTCTTTGTGGTTTCCCCCTCTGGAATGCAGACATGCAATGACGTCCTGGCACAGATGTGCTGACATCTGCCACCGCTCCACCCCCAAGTCAAGGCACTGCAAGTTCCTTGCGTTGCCCCCGACCTCCATCAGAGGCTGCCAAGGAGCGGCACGAAACCCGGATCCCTTCCTGGGAAGGGAGAGCAGTCCTTCGGATGCTCAATCCCTTCCCTCCCCTGCTGACTCCTGATGGCCTGAGTCCGGTGTGAAGTGTGGCATCCAGTGCCTCAACCCTCAGCACCACCGGGCCAGCAGTGTTGCAGTTTTTATAAGCTCTGTTCTTTTGTTTGCTGGTTCCACCCTACTTCTGTACCAAGTACAGTCACAGAGGACTGTGCATAGCCATGGAAGAACAGTGTGGGCAGGATATGAGCTTAAAAAAGTTCTAACATGCACCGGGGCATTCTGATTCTGAGCAAAGATGAATTTTCATGCTTTGATTCAAATGTATCCTACCTACCTACCTACCTTCCTTCCTTCCTAGGCACAAGGCCTGTTTACACGAGTGACCCGGAAGTACAGGGAGGTTAAATGACTTGCTCAGGGTCACACAGTTTGCAAGTGGAGACTTCTGGAAATCAAACCCATGCCTACTGGATGTACCAAGCTCATTCACAGCTCGTTATTCTAACCTCTAGTCTATACTGCCAGCCTACATATATTTTTTGAGTTTCCTTGTTTGAAAATAAATTGAATGTTGGTTGTCTTTTATAAAATTTTCAATAAAATGTTACAAACAAAAATCAAGAAATTTCTACCCTGCCATGAGCTAGATCACAAGAGGTTTTCACCCATTCCTAATATTACTTTACTGTTCAGCATCCCTTTTCCCTTAATTTGCAGTAAATCATTCATTGCACTTTATCCCCGGTTGCTCCAAAGCCAACTGTGGGTTACCCTTGGTACCAACTGTGTTTATACCGTAGCTATAGGTTTCCATTTTTTACATTACTGTATAATTTATGCTTTGAGAATTAATTTTGTACCATTATATGGCTTTATATTTATTTCTTGTATTTATTTTTAGTGCTGTTTAACTAGCTGATCAGTTCTTATTATGATCACACAGAGGAGTGGGCAGTGACCTTTTCCCATAGAGAAAGCACTGGGCTGCAATTGTGTCAGTTTAATTGACAAGAACAAATGAATGCTGTGCCTTTTTATTTGCTGGTTGTTTCCTGTTGGAAACACTGGAAAACAACATCTATTGATGCTCAGACTGAACATGCATGAGAGGGCAGTGAACGAGTGATAAATCTCTCCAGAATGCTCAAAGTGCCTGCCTCCCAGTCCAGCATTCAGGGATTGTGAATGCATGAATCCATATAATCGCTTGGAGAAAAAACACCAGCAGAAATCTCACTGCTGCAACCCAAAAGAGAAGACTGCAAGTCTCTTCCCTCTCTGCATGTGGTGGATTTACTTTCCCTTTCCACCCAAAACTCTAATCATTATCAATAACATCTGTTTTCTATACCATGTTCCTAACATGTATAGAAGTATATTTTGTAATGGTAAAGTCTACACAATGAAGGATAAATGTGGAGACCCACTTAAGTCAAGGAGTCACTAAGACAGACTGCTCTTATCTACTAGATTTATACACTTTGTCCCAATGCACGATAGGGCGGATTGCCTATGTGCTACATAACTGAGATGTGTAGGCAACCCTAAGTTCTAATGCTGTGCAGTGGGGGGTCCAGTGGACCCCTGACAGCCTTCACAGCAGGTGCACAAGCCCAGTAGACACTTGATCCGACAGCTTCCTTTACAGCTATGTGCCATGGGCAGTCTGGGGACATGAAAGGGGGCGTGTCCACACTCAGTGCCATTCACTAAGGTGCATAGTGCCGGGCATAGGGGGGAGGGAAGCTATGGCAACAGGAACCCTGTTGTTACTATTGCGTTCCTCCACCGATGACACCTGCTGGCTCTGGTGGCTCTGGCGGGACAGGGAATCCCTGCACCGGGATGCCCCAGCCCTCTGAGCCACATGGCAGGGCTGGGGGGCAACCATTCGAGCTCTTGCCCATACGTCAACAATCCGTGGACTGTGCATTCCCAAAATCCTCTGCCCATGTGCAGCAGGGAATACACTTTTGGACACAGGATGGGCATTTGATTGGATGCCAGCCTGTGCCGTAATCCACTCCCACGCAGTTGCGCTCCACTCCCACACAGCTGAGCACTGGTGGGGTGGGGCCATGGACGGGCAGCCAGCGTTAGTGAATGCCAGCCACTGTGCACCTGCCAGGGGTGCAGAGCTATGTGGGTAGGGTACATGCATTTTGTGCATTCCCAGCCCACCTTCATTCATAGGCCCCTACAAGCGGACATGGGGTACCTAGATCCCCCCCATCCACTACTGAGCAGGATAGGAAACATGCCTTAAAACACTTTTACAATAAGAAAATACTCATTTATTAAAGTAACCAGCCTCTCTTCATCCTACTCATGGCAAGTTACTAGAGAGCACTCAACGGGTTAAACCTGACCCCAAGAGATGCTCTCTAGTATGTCCCAGGCTAGCATGGATACATGGTGTCTGGAGTTTGTGCTCTGCGTTCCCTGACTCAGTGAGAAATGGGAAACTCAGACATGAATATTCGGGGCCTCGCCCTTCCCTCTATGTTCTACATATTTATTTGTGTGTTCTGAGTGGTCTGTGATGAGGAGATCATCCAAGCAAGTATAGACATGATGACCCTCCTGTCTTAGTAAGGACACAATCACTATTAAAACTTTCAAGAAAACCCTCAGTGCTGAAGCCAGGCCGAAGGTGAGGGGGGCCTTATACTGAAAATGCTGGTTCTGAACAGCAAATCTCAGAAAACTCTGGTGGGCTTTGCATATCAGAAAGCAAAGATGTGCTTCCAAGAGATCTATGGATATCAGATAGCCCTCCGGCTGGACTGCTCCTACGATGGATTGCAGGGTTTCCATCTTAAATTTTGTCTCTCGGACAAACTTGTGCAGGCTCTGAAGAGCCAGCATTAGGTGGAATCCCCCTAATTTCTTTGGGACTACAAAGTAAATCAAGTAGAATCCCTATTCCTTCTCATAAGGGGGAACCGGGTCTATCACCCCATTCTGAAGTGGATTATCTAAGGTTTGTTCGCCCCTTTTCCCCTCACCGGGTCTTCTGGTAGAGGAGACTGGAAAAACAGCTTCTTAAGGGCACAGTAGAGAATTCTACTGCACAGCCTAGAGACACAATCTCTAGAACCCACGAGTCTGTCATAGTCTGGGCCTATCTTTCTACAGAGTACTGTGGGCCCCCCTCTCCGAGAGCCTAAGGTATCAGATGGGCCCGTGGATCCTCATGCTGAGAATCTACCATTCTTACTGGCTCCTTCAGTACATCCACAGGAGGAGTCTTTGTTCTGATTATAACGGGAACTTGCAAATGAGCTTCTTTCTCAGCTGCTTCCATAGCCTCAAAAGGAGCAAAACCCACATTTGTGACACCGGGACAACCAATCCCTCTCCCTGAAACTTAGGACTAAGAGTAATTTTGTTGCCCTTTGGAAACTGCAACTGACCCTTCTTATCCTTAACCTTTTTCAGAACCGTGTCTAGTTTTGGACCAAACTGCAAGTTTAACAGTTACATGGGTGGGTCTACTGGGATGCTACTGAATTGCAAGGGTGGGTAGTTGGGGGAGGGGACTGTTGGACCACCAGGGATGTTAAAGAATTACATTAATTTATCTGGATGTTAATGAATTACATAGGCAGGCAACTGGGGGCTGGTGTACCACTGGACCACCAAGGATATCACTGACTTACACTGGCAGGTGATTGGGGGGAAGGGGACCACCAGATCCGCGGGGAAGTTAAAGAACTACATGGGTGGGCAACTGGGGATGGGGGCTGCTGGACCACCAGGCATGTGGATGAATTACATGAGTAGGTCGATCAGGGGATGGGGTTACCACTGAACCACCAGGGATTTTACTGACTTACACAGGCAGATGATTGGGGGCAGGGTGACTGCTGGACCCCCAGGAATGTTAAAGAATTACATGGGTGGGTGGGTGAGTGGGAGGGGCCCCACTGGACCACCAAGAGTGTTAAAGAATTACATGGGAGAGCAATCAGGGATGCAGGTGGACCACTGGGTACCAGAACAGGGTTGCAGGCAGCACCATGAGGCACTGGGGCATGGGGGGGTCACAAATACAGTTTGCTCTATGCATGTGATGAGACCTTAATGAGATGTAAATGACTCCAGAGCACCTTGCTAGTGCTCTGGAGTCATTAGCATAAAAAGGTATGGATATAGCAGATTGCTCCAGAGGAACAATTGCTGTTTTCGGGCCCCAGTCAGCTTGATCCTGTTAGCCCCATAGCACACTGTTGGCCACATACCTACTGTAGCCAATAGGGGCTAGGGATTGTGGGCACAGTCGGGATAGTGCCTGACTGGTATATTAGAACATGCCTTTAATGCTCCCAATATGCTTCAACATGTTACAATATGCCTAATGTTTGCTCCAAGCACTAATTTGCTCCTGGAGCAAACATTTAAGGAGCCTAAACCAGCCCTTACGGAAACAGAATATATTGCAATATATTGAAAAAAAAATTGCGTTAATGTATGAGTATGTACTGAGAAATACATTGTCCCAATGTAATATATTATATAATATATTATGAAATATATTTCTAAATATACTGACACAATATATTTCTAACCCATAGTATGCAAAAATATATGTCACTGTATTGAAAATTACATTGACTCAATGAAATATAATGCACCACGTATTTCAGCATATACTGAAACCATATATTCTGCCTCATGCATTGCTTGAAAACATGTCAGTCTATTTAGTAATACAGTGTCTGAAATATATCATTAGTATATTTCAAAATGTATACTGTATTCTTTGTTATGTATATTTTTATATATGTTATAGAGTTTTATACATGTTACATATATTTTATGTATATTACATATATTTTTTATACATGTTACATATATTTTTTATACATGTTATATGCATTTTGTAAATGTTAATTTCCTGATGTGCATATTTAACATTTTAAAACGGGAGCACGACACCGTCTCCCCGAAAATCCGCCTCCTCCCGCCAATGTGCTCCTGTACTTTTCACTCCTACTCCATTCTCGCTTCCACGCTCTTTCGTTCCCCCACTTGCATAAAGCATTGCACAGTTTTGTAAAAGCATAACAATTTAATTTTCATTCGCTCCATGTCTTTGTTTTGTAAAAAGTAGGACAATTGAATTTCATTCGCTCCGTGTCTTACCGTCTTGCCATACCATCATAATACATAACCATCATAAAACATTACATTTCAATTGGATTGCTCAGTTTGTCAAAGAATACCATTTTCAGGATCAAAATCATTATTTTACATTTACCTGTTCCACTTCTGGGTTCGGGTTCGGTGTTGCTGGGGTGTTGCCTCGGTGTTGCTGGTGTGCTGCCTTGGTTCCAGTAACCATGGTGACAAGTCTTGCATTCTGTTCTCTGTTTTGTGTTCAGCAGCGTTCAGTGTTTTGCAATTAAAAACACAAGTTTTATTTATTAAACGTACTTTAAAACTTTAAAACCACTCATTATTTGCTATTGATTTAATACTGGAAACAGTGCGCTACTCCTCTCAGGAATTCCTCGGTAGAGCGCTCTTCACTTTTCTGAAGCACCAGTTCCAACCTTGCAGCACTGTCCTTGTACAGTCTTTTGGGCTCAGTTCTAGGATTGCCTGCAATTAGCTGCTCGATTTCTGCTTCTCTTTTTCTTTGTATACCCTTCAGTCCTTCTATAAATTTCCATACAAAGAATTGATTGCATTCCTCTGTGGAATGCTTCTACTATGTGATTCATTTTTACTCATTTGTCTGCCACAGTGTCACTGTGATTCCACAGAGGGATAATGTATGTTCCTCCTCCTGATCCAGGTATCCTCAAAATAGTCAATTATCGGTTCAAGCTCAGGAGGGAAAATATTCAGAGATTCATCAATGATCTCCTCGAACAGTGAGACTACCTGGTTGGGTGAATAAAAGGCTAGTGCTGGGAGATATCTACATTTCAAACTGAACTCGCTGTCCTGCGAGTACTTATGGCCAAGTCCCTCTGTTTGTAGTTTGCGATATACACACTGAGCAACATGATAAAAGCACCCGACTTGACTTGCTTGACGGAAAACATTTTTGAATGCCTGAATAGTGGCCTTTTCGAAGTCTGTCATTATGACAGCTGGATCTAGCCGTGGGTTTATTTCCTTGACAGCAGATAATACCTTTTCATAATGCTCCCTCCTCTTCCCAGGTAAGAGTGCATATGTTGCAGGCTGCAAGCTGCCAAAGTGCTCACCCAGTATATTGAACATTTGATAAAAAAGAGGTGGGCCAATGCTGAAGGTGTCATCAGCAAACCAGTGATTACGGTGCTCTAGATACTGTAAATTAGCCTCTGTCCCAAAAACAAGTATGTGATCAGACCCATGGCCACTATTGAGAAGCAAGAAATTAACTTCATTGCCTTGGCTATTTTTGAATGTTGTGTAGTAGTCAGGCAATGCATGCTCTGTTAAGTTGCATGGATTAGGAGGGGCACCATGCACTCTGACATTGTGCATTTTATGTTTTTGTCTACCAAGCATCCCTGTGCTGCCAATGAAACATTTTGCTTAGAGAGCAGTTGTGCTTGAGCCATGGTCTCCTGTGTTGTTGCAGCTTTCTTTTACAACGTTAACTGCCTCTGCTGTCTCAACTGCAGCTGGGTCAGGAGCATGGGACTGCTGGCTAAATGAGACAATTATGGCTAGGTTGTCATAGCTCTGTGTAAGCACCCTGGCGTTGCATCGCTTCTCTTTCTTCACTGTGAACTTGCATTGCCAAATTGATTTCCCGTTATACCCCTGTTTATGGTGTGTATAGATGAAGCTGTGAATATCAACAAGCTTTCGCTTGTTTCGCTCAGATAGGATGAACCTCCCTTCCATTTTGAACTGGTAGCAGTGAGTATGCGCTTCAGGAACCAATTTTTATAAAGCTTGCTGACTGCTGACAGACAGCACCAATTGACAGTAGCAATTGGTTATGTAAATGTTTTGCCTAATGAAGTACTGACTGTTGTTGTGTATTACTGTAGCAATGCATGAAATGAAAAACACAATACTTCCATGGCTTGCATTAAATCCTTGCAGAACCAAGCATTAATTACAGCTCTGATATCTGTTTTGATTTTGATGCTTGGGGCTATTCTGTTGCAGAGGGACTGGGCCATAAGTACTGTTGCTATGTATTATTGTAGCAATGCTTGAGGGAGTGAAATGACATGGAGCGTGAAGTGCAGGAGCTAATTGTCTGGGGAGCGTGTTGTCAGGAGCGAATTGTCGCGGAGCATATTGTCGGGCGCATAATGACATAGACCAATCAAAAACAGTTTATCAGCCAAAATCATAATAATTTTGGCTGGCCTGGTGGTGCTGAGGGCTGAGGCGCTGGATGCCTTACCTTGCATTGCGCTGGCGACCTGTGTGCAGGAACGGACATGGGTATCTGGGAGTTGGCAGGGAGGAGAAGGATCGAGCATCCCCAGGGCTGCTGTCCTTCTCTGGAGAGTGGGGTTAGTAGTGCCTGGTGATTGCCTGCCCCCTAGTGGAGACTGGGAGGTGGCACGTCAGCGCTAGGAATGTGGGGAGAGACTGAGGTAGGTGCCTGGCGGAGGTGCGCATGGATGCATGTGCACTACTGCTGCTGGCGCCACTGCATAACACAGCCTCTTGGGGAAGCAAGGAAAAAGTGAAAAATGGAGTCCTCTGCATGAATGGCAATTGTCCCCCTCCATGTCAGCCCGGGAAGGCACCTCCTGAACACTATATCCGATCTGGTGGGTCGAGTCCCTCCCCACCCCCTGCCACGAAGGGTAAGTCATGGGGTTAAAGGAAGGGGGTCTCATACACGGTGCCAGTGCGAGGGGGGACGTTAGAGGAGAGCAGAGGACTCTGGGGAGAAAAGAATAACTGTAAAAAAAAATCATGATCATTTTAAGTTTTACAATAATTTTGAATTTACAACACCAGCTTACGGACTGAAAAGAAAGGTACAAGTTATAAAGCAAGTACATGTAGGATCTCACCCTGACCTAAAAGTGAAACAGAATGGGGTGGTATAAATAACAGTCTCAGCCTCTAACAAGCATGAGCACGTGAGGTAAGTCATTTGTGTAAGTAGAAATGTACAGTATGACATGTATGTCTGAGTTAAAGCTGCACTGTAAAACAATAATTCTATTGTAAATATTTCCATGATTACTAACCAGGTTAACTCCAGTTGTACAGATAGAGGTATGTATAAATAATTTCCTTTGTTTTTGTCTGGATAAGTTAATGATGATAGTAATATCTAGTACACACATATATACATATATATATATTTTTTTTTAATATAGGAAACATTTGAAATGTAAAAAAAAAGATACAATAATTACTGGTGACCCCCTTTATCACACGGGCTACAGCCATGTTTCAAATGCCATAATAACCTGTAGAATGGATTATTATGGCACTTACTGTCACTCATCTTTAGCATGCCAGCTCATTGGATCTTACCCTGTGTGGGGGTGGGGTGAAGAGGTCAACAAACACTGCGGCGGTTTCTCTGTTGCTGAAGATTCAGACCCACATTTATCATTTGCCAGTGAGATCTGGTAATGTAGAAGTTCTTTAAAGTATTTATCTGGTTGATCCTGCTGCTACATTTAAAAAAAACCTCTATCTAGTTGATCTGTGTGCTGCTGCATTTTGGGTGGGATATCGGTAGACAGCTAGTGTTTTCAGAAGTGGGCAGTGGCTGTTTGGCTTTGGTGTGGTTCCGCAGTGAAAGGGAAAAAAAAAAAGATGCTAAAAAATCTAGGTGAAAGAGAGACAGACTGTGTGTGTGTGTGTGTGTGTGTGTGTGTCACTGTAGTGTAGGAGGTGGCGGACTGAGCAGCAGCAAGAATAACAGCATAACTGCTTCAATAACATATTTTAGGTTTGGCATCGACTCCCTTGCACCAGCAATTATAAAAAAAATGCCTCTGCAAGATTTGTGTTATGTGGATTTTTCACACACCCTTGGTGTGTGATAATCTCACAAACCCCTCGAGCTTCGCTTTCGGGGTTTATGGATTATCACACCTCAAGTCTGTGAAAAATCTTCATAACACATACTTACACAGGCATTATTCTCTGTTATGGACTGGCGATCATAAATAGACGATTCTGATTGGCTGAGAGGTCTTTGAAGCTGTAAAGATATCAGGCTACATCATCACGGCTTCAAAAAGCCTACGGTTACCAGCCTTCTCACTTTTGAAAAATTCCTCCAACAGCAACGGCAGCACTTAACTTAAAACGCAAGTCACAGCCTAATGTGACAACGGCAGCATGTGCACGACCCCCCCCCCCAACAACATAACCTCCGCTGCTGGAAAATTTACTGAAAACAAAACCCAAAAAAAACAGTCAGTCACACAAAACAACAGCTGCCGACCACCACACTAACCTCACATCACTGACCTGCACGCTCCTCTTGCTGCTGGTGCCACATACCACTTTCCCATTTAACATGCAGTACAACTAGTGCATCATGAACACACCCGCTACTTGTGGCAGATACCATGTTCCCCCATTTAACTCACAGTACAACGGCTGCCCCCCTTTAGTCCAGTGTTACCTATATGAAGCGCGGCTCGGCAAGTACTTTTCACTCTGCCCCATGAGACTCAGGATAGTGAGTGGTGACTTGCTAAATACAAATTTAAATCTAAAATCGATGGAGCAATGTACGGGTAAACTCTGACAGGGCAATGAGGTGGAGGGGGAGGATGATCTATGATAGTCAAGAAAGAGCACTACAGCATGTACATGAGGAGCTACAACTAGCAGCACCACCTACTGGAGACAAACTCCAGACCTTCTCTACACAAACTCCAATTACAACAGCTGCCCAGAGAGCCCTGCAGGAACTACTTTATGAAAATGTACTACTCCACCACCCAAAAGAAAAGCATTTCAAAACATTACATTTTTTTTTATTATTATTTTTTACTCATAACCCTTGTAAGCCAGTTCATAATAGCAATAAGGCACCCCAGGGTGTGGTATATCATGGGATATCGTCATATGCGGCCTCATGCCCAACCACCCAAAGCGTGATGATATCCCATGATATACCACACTCTGTCGTGCCTTATTGCTTAATTATACCATGGACATAAGTGACCAGCCAATGAAATCATCAGACTGGCAGTTTACCACCATTGTAAATCCTCTGATAACCAATGATCATGGATGACTATATATCTATAACATCTGCAGCACAGGAATAAATGCAATAAAAATAAAAAAAACAAAGCAACCTCTTTAATATTTGTATTTTATTATAGTAAAATAAAATGAACCTGGTATAATCGCAATAAGCCATTCGGAGGATGTGGGTTATCGGGGAATTTACTATGGCTGGTGAGGATTTACCCACCAGCTGTGCCTCGTGGGCAAACCACTCCAGCCGTGGTAAATCCCTTGATACCCCATACCCGTGGCTTATTGCTTAATTTTATACATACTGGCCCATGTATTCAGACTGCACCGGGCAGTGACACAAGCCTGGTGCAGCACAACTGGGATGCGCTGGGGCCAGGACCAGGTGATATTCAATGGTGATGTGCCATGGTGCAGCACCATTGAATATGGCATACACTGCGCTGGTGCAAGCCACAGATAGGGAGCACAGGGATGTGCCGGTGCAAGTGCAGTTGCACTAGGTGCAGCACCCGCAATATTCAGTGGGGGGCATGCAAATGAGGCCATAATATATGCAAGGCGCAAATGGGGCCATTTGCATGTCATTATGGCCCCTTTTGCATGCCTTGCACAGGGCAGCCTGGTGACTTGCGCCTGGTGCCTTGCACAGCATGATGTGTGCAGTGGGGATCCCGGGGCATCCCCCGTCCCATAGCCTCGATCATGGTAGAACACAACATGACAGCTCCTGGTAGTCTAATCATTCCCCCACCCTCCCGATCCCTGAGTCCCGATATATGTTAATGAAGCCCTCCCTGGTGGTCCCCTCCCTCCCAAATCCCCCATACAGTAAATGAGAGACCATCCCTGGTGGTCTAGTGGTCCTCCTGCCCATTGCTGGATCAGCGGTACAGCACCGTCAGAAATATCCCGATGATCCAGTGGCACCCCCACCCCTTCTACCCACACAGAACCCCTTGCCCACCCTGCTCCCCCCCATCATCGGCTGGTGGCAACAACCCGTCTGCATACCACCCGGCCGCCAGCCGAATGACAGGTACAGTATGGGCTGTAAGCCCTATGGTCCCCAATGTGGACCAATGGGCTTGCAGGACATACTGTACTAGACAGTCCCAAATATGTGAATGAAATCATTCACATATTTTGGACTGTCTAGTACAGTATGACCTGCAAGTCCATTGGTCCACACTGGTGACCAATGGACTTACAGCCCATATTGTACCTGTCATTTGGCGAGCAGCCGAGCGGTATGTGTGCAGGTTGTTGCTGCCTTCTGATGACGAGGGTGGGGAGTGGGGTGGCAAGGGGTTCTGTGTGAGTGGGAGAGGTGGGGGTGCCACTGGATCATCGGGGATATTTCTGACAGTGCTATACCACGATCGTGATGACGGGCTGGGGGGGGACACTAGGCCACCAGGGACAGTCTTTGTTTACTGTATCAGGGAATCGGGGGTTCAAGAGGATGGGGGGGACCACTAGACTACCAAGGTTATGTGGGTGCTTCCTGACGGTGTTCTGGTTGGGCGGGTGGCCACCCACGGCTGGCAGCTGCTGTGTTGCATCCTGCAATACAGCAGCCCACCTGTGGGTAGCTGGGAGTTGCTCCACTGTTTCCCATGCTCAACTTTGAGCCCCCTATGCGGCGCACTGCAGGAGTGTCCTGGCATATGCACCTCACATCCTGGGATGAATATCGGGATATGCTGCATATGCATGGGCACGCCCCCTGCATCTGTGCTGCATACACTTACATTGTGCCACGGCATATCAGGATTTGCACTGCGCCAGGCAGCCTTCTCAATATCCTGCCAGGGCACCAGGCGCAACCCCTTTGAATATCCCAGCCCCTGTATATTGGCAATATACCAATAACATGTATTTACCATCTTTCTTTCAATATATCTGGAATTTAATCAATATATTTTGCAATATACATAGTATACTAAATCAGCAATAACTTGCATATTTACAGTACATTGCAATATATTTGCAAATTTTAAAATATATTGATTTTCCAATACAATACATTATAATACAAGTACATTGGAATATATTTCACTATATGTAAATATATTGTAAATATATTTTAAAATACATTTCATTTTCATAAGGGAGGTTCTTCTAATATCCTGGAAAGTGACGGCTCTGCCTAGAAAATCTTAATAAGTATTTTCAACAAGGATCTATTTAACTGCAGTTTGCCACTGCCCTTATTTTCTCCAGATGTGCTCTCACCCACACTACCAGATGTCTAGGGCTTGTGGTCTGAGCAAAATTGCATTCACCTACTGTACATAGCACAAAAAGGACAAAATGAGCCAGATGGTGACTGTATCATTGTCCTCTTACAGGTTTTGCACCTCTTTTATTTTATTTATTCAAGTCTCGGATTACAATTTTACAACCTTTGAGCTGGAAGCTCATTTACAAAGGTTTCACGTCAATTTGGCACACAGGACAAGAAGAACAAGCAATAATTACAATGAGTTTACAAAACATGAAGTAAAGTAAAATACACATAATATAGTACAATTTTGAGCATTAAAATAATTAAGTACCCTTAAGAACATTTTTGACATTTAACGATAAGAGGACTTACAGTGATTCTGAATCGATCGATGTGGAAAAACACAAAAGGTAGGTAAAGACAAATATATAGTGGCAATAATATTATAATTGTTGAATCCGAAAAACACAAGATACCCAGTGGAATTGGATTGGGGGTAGAGAAAAATGGAGGGTCAGTTGTGGAGGAAGGGGGGTTAACTATAATTTAGGTGAGTGAGGTCAAGAGGGAAGAAGTCTAAAGGGTTTAACTAGATAGGAACTGAGACTCCACAAGTTCCCTTTGTCTGGGGTGAAGAGAAGAAATGAGGAGGCTAGGAGGGTGCAAGAGAATGCAGTGAGGAGGAAGGAGGCTAGAGGGGGAGGGTTGAGGTGAGAGGAAAAATCAATAGCGTAGGGTGGATTTGGGAGGTAGGAGGTGAGTGAGGGAGGGAGGGAGGAGGGAGTAGATGGGGAGGCGGAAGGTTGAGGTTGAATGGGGAAGGGGGGAGTAGGGGAAAAAGGTGAGGGAATCAGAGGCAGTAGATTTTATTAGGTAAGAGGTGTGGGAAGTAGAGGCATTTCATTTGGCTGGCCAGGTAGGAGTGAAATTTGATTTTGAAGAGGGCAAGTTTGGTTTCAGCAGAGAGGTCAGGAGGGAGCGCATTTAGCCAGTTAGGGGCTCAGTATCTGAAGGAACGCTGTCCAAAGGTTGTTCAACAGGAAGGACCTTGTGAGGTTGTTTGGTCCCTCTAGTTAGTCCAGAGGGGGTAGTTTGGGTAAGCATAGCTTGGATAACGGGAGAGGCTAGGCCAAGAGATGCCTTTTTTGCTAGAAGACAGGTTTGATACCTAACCTTCAGGTGAACTTCCTGGATGTCATGATTCCACTAAACTAATGTTAGGAAAAAAAGCTGATCTGCAAAATTTTTGTCCCATATACAGTACTGAATTATCTTTTGTCACATCAGTTGTCACTAACTTGCAGCAGACAGAGCTCCTGTGCTTTATGTAGATAGTAACTGAAGCAGTCCACTCCAAAGGCTACAATTAATGCCCCTCCTCAGCAGGGCAAACATCTCCTTAGGCTCCAAAAAGTAAGCACTACAACCCGCAAGAACCAAAAGATACCTTAGTCCTAGTTGCAATGATCTGATAGGATTGATTGTGTTCCCAAACTGGTGCAGCTATGTTTGGGAGTGTGTCAGAGTGAATGGTCATGCCTCCCTGCTTCCATAGAGAGGCCTGGAGCAAGACGGTTGGGGCCTTGCAGACTGCATTTGTGCAAGAGAATGAGCATATATGCTCTGTAGACTGAGGATGTGCAAGCACTTCTGTCATCGGTTGCAAAGGTGTGGGGCTAAGGAATGCTGCTGGCCATTAGGAAGTGAAAAAAGGGGATCAATTTGCATTCATGCTCACCCAGATTGCCATCTCAGAACTTCATTAGCCTATATAATGGTGGCCCAAAAGGTGACACAGAACAAAGCAAGAAAGAAGAAGTCACCCTTGCAAATAAGTTTACAAACAGCATAGAAAATTGGGGTGGGGGTGGGGGAGGGATCAGAAACTATTAACCAGAACTGAAAATGGCCCTGGGGAATGGGAGACAGTGACAAAGCTGCCCACACTTACCTCAGGCACCAGGCAATCCTGTAAATCAGATCCACAGACAAATAAAAAGCCCTTGCAACAAATGATAAGCACCATGCTGTGGCAATGGCATCCAGACCTTCAAGAGCTGAAGCTGTAATGCACGTCAGGCAATCTATAAATAATCGTAACATAAAGGTACATCTTAAAATGAAAAGGAGGCTGCCTGTAGACCAACACACCATTACTTGCCTAAGAAGTTACAAACATTTTTCCTAAAACAATATAACAAAAATGATGGTAGGAAAACCGATGGAGACATTAATTACATAGGATCTTGTGAAATACCTGGATTAAAACAGGCTTCAGGTAGTAAGCGGCATGGGTTTGTGGCAGAAAGGTCTTGTCAGATCAACCTGACAGTGTTTAACAGTGTAACCATGGTAATTGCTAAGGGGCACACAGAAAGTTTACTGTACTTCAACTTAAGCAAGGTGTTCAGCTTGGTGCCACACTGTAGCTGTAGATTGCTAAGAAGATGGCAGATCAGGAAATAGCTGACAAAATGGTAAGGTGGATAGGGAGTTGGTTGGAGGGAAGGCAGCCGAGAGTTGTGGTGCATGGGTCAGAACAAAGGAAAAAGTGGTCACCCAGTACTGCAGGGCAATGTTCTGGGTCCAGTCCTCTTCAATGTGTTCATCATTGACATAGGAGAGGAAATCCAGGGCAGGTTATGTCTGTTCACAGATGACACTGTAGCCCCCTCCTCATGAGGGGGGCTTACCTGGACGCTGCTGTGCCACCCCCAAATTTTCCTTCAATTTTCTTTGCCCACTCCAGCCTGAGACTGCAGCTGAAATGTTTCTGGTGCTGGAAGCACCTGAATGCCACAGATCTACAAAACCCACATCTGTGGCCATCTCCAGCACCCCTCTAGTGTGCTGTAGTCCCAGGAACACCAGTGGGCATCAGGGGCTCAGAGACACTAGAAGGAGGCAGAAAAGGAAAAAGGTCTGGACAGTGTGATTTGGCACACTGTGCCTTTAAGAGACTGACAGCCACACAAATTGCCTGCATAGGAAGGGGGTGCGCAAAGCACAAGCCAAATCCACACCACCACTGGCAAAAAGGTCTCCAGTGTGCCTACAAACCCATGGCACCAGTCTGAATAAATATCAGGGCAGTGCAAAATAAACTAAACATTAAGGTGAAAGCCCTGTGATTCTGAAACTACAGCCACTATCTTGCCCTGATCTCCCTTCTTGCCAATCAGAGGTCAGGGATTTGGGCAGCTGAGCACTAGAGAGGATTGTGGGGAATGATTTCATAAGTACCCTACCAAATGGACTGGTGGTTTTTTTGAGCCAATTAGAAGGCAGGACCGGGAAGAAGGACTGATACACAGCCCCATTTGCCCAATTAGAGACTGAATGGAGGAAAATAAATTGCCAGACTTTGGATGAGCAAAGGGCATCAGTGAGATTGAAAAGGGTCCAGACCTGCTGCTAGTAAAAGAGACAGAAAAATAGAGACCTAGCCAGGCCAATATTTCTTGCAAGCCCTCCCCAGGGTTTACTCCTGTTGCTACCTGTGAACATTTCCCTGGGTTCACCAGAGCGAGAGACTCTTCCAGAGTGCCCTGCAGAAAGTGTGTGTAACCCCCCTACAAATGGGGGTTCCCAAACAGTCTTCCTCGAGCTTGCCTAAATGCTCACTGCCAGGCTCGTGTCCTGTGTTTTAGCAGTTTAAATGTGATTGCCAGAGATTGCCTGTATAACCTTTGCGTACTGTCTCTTTAAGAGCTGCCTGGATTGCAGTCATAAGTAATCTGAGAAGGAGCTCTGTTGAAAGATGTAACTATTTGCTGAAAATCATTTAGAGTGATAATGATAATGTAGTTTGTCTAACCTACCTTCTTTGCAGCAAGGACTGTTTTGTTTATCTCCACTATCTTGGTCCTGGACTGCGAATTGGACCAATCAGTACTGGTGGGACCTAAAATGGAGCCGGACTACAGGAGCTGTCTGGAGTCAAAATCTGTAGGAATTGTAGTTTTGGGCTTTTTGTGCCTTTTTGCACCTGAAGGGGGAGCCTTTGTTGTGACTGACAGGAGGATCAGCCAACCGAACCTTTTGGATCTTGGGGAATTTCCCAGGCTGCTGCAGCTAGTTTCAGTTCTGAGCTGGGAAGTGAGATAAGAACAGCTCATGTGATTTCGGCAGTAGTTCTGTGCAGTTTTGCATGGGAGAACTGTGAAAGGGCTGAGTTTTGGTCTGCCTGCCTTCCTGCTGTTCCTGAGAAGGAAAATAGAGTTTATTCAGACTGAATCTGAGTTGTGAGGACTGTTTAAGCCACTGGACTGTGACCAGGCTTTCACCTGAAGAAGACTGAAGATTTGCTGAATGTGATCGGCCTGTCTGGACTTCCAGCCAACTCTGAGCTCCCAGTGTGTGCAGAGACTTTGCGAATGTGACCAGAGAGCGGATTGCCTGCTACAGTAAAATTTCCTTACATGTAAATGTGCTGTGAGCTGCTAGTGGGTCGTGATTTGATTCCCCACTGTGTGAACTGTGTTCTGCTTGTTGGAAGCTGTATCCAGCCCAAAATGGACTGCATCTGAATTTGTCTCCATTTGGTCTGGGTCTTGCTATACTGGCCCAGCCAGACTACCCGCTGCACAGAGAAGCCATCAATGAGAGATCTGCCTGGGGATCAGCCCCCTGCTCCACGCTTGAACAGGAACAACGCCTCAGTGATTCGTGTGGCCTCTGCTTCTCCTGGCACTCCAGATTAACCACCTGCTGTCTCGATTTTCGTCCAGCCTATGTCCAGTCTTGGGTATTGTGAGTAATCATCAGGGTAGCCTCCTGCAACCACAGACTAATCTAAAAGTGTGTCATCTGACTGTCTTGTTGTTTTCTTTTCACGAACTGAGCCCTCCGGCTCCAGATTACAAATAGTGTGTGTTGTGCATGTTGTTTTTCTTCCATCACAGGGCCCCAACCAGCTGCAACGTTCCTGGCTAGCCCACCATTCTCCATCTGGGTACCCATGGTGTGTGACTGTTTGTGGACCCTGAAGTTCATGCATACAGGTAACTGTTTGAGTGATACAGCCTTTAAACAAATTAACCTGATTACGCCCCTCCCTTGTTCAGGTCCCTTAAATAAATCAGATCTAACTCTTTTTTGCATTTACCCTGACTGTGGTTCCAGTTTGTGCAAGAGTACTGTACTGCTGTTATTTGCTGTGTATAACCTTGTTTTACAGGGGTCCCCAGGGCCGAGCCAGAGGAAAGCCCTGGTGGTAAGTGCAAACAGTGTGGGTACTTGTGTGGTGTATCAGGGGTATTGTGAAAGTGATTATTGTGTATTGTTCCGGCCACTAGTAAGGAAAGAGGGGGGTTACAGTGTCCCAGAGGGCTGTGCCCAGGTTAGCTTAACCACTACCAACCCTGACCTCTGGGTGGAGGCACCCGTTTCAGAACTCAGGCCCCTTAACCTGTACTAGCCAAGCAGGCAGGGGTAGTAGCCCTTGGGATAGCGCCACCTAGGGGATGCATGTGAATTAGAGGGGTCTTGATGCATTCAAGAGTTCTGAGCTGATCCAAGTGCAGACATCCTGTTCAGGCCATTTTAGAGCTAGGTAAGGGGTCCGCTAGCTGTTATCAAGTGGGGTGAATCAGGGAACAGGGAGCCAAGGGCACATCCCCTAGTGCTGGGGTACTCTTGACCCATTTGGGGGAGTAGGACCTTGGAGTCACTCCTGGGGTCTGGGCTCCTTGGGAACCAGGAAGCCACTGCGCAGTGCTCCTGAATCCTGGGTGTGATTCAGAAGAGCTGTGACCAGAGAAGCGTGAGCCACAAGGACTTTGTAGCAATGACATGTGAACTAGAAGAGCTGCATTCAGAGAGTTGAACCAGAAGGGCTGCAGCTTTAGAGCTGATACAGAAGAGCTGAGTTCACAGAGCTGTGAGACGAGAAGGGCTGAGCTGTGGTAGTTTGATTGAAAGAATCCAAAGCTTCTGGGCTGTTTCCTGTTCCTTCTGAACCATCATTCTGCTTCTGGTCTGCTGCATCCAAGGGTCACATGAGTTGCTGTTGTAGCCTCTCTCTCTGGTGCCATCCTAGAAAGGGCCACTATCCCTGCCATGCAAGCTTGACCACGGTTGAGGGGTCTGGGTTCCCATAAGCTGATACACGGGGGTCCTTTCCCAAAGTTACAAATACAGTGGTGGTGCCTCCACCCAGAGTACAATTAGTGGGTCCAGTCTCTATTAGTACAACCTCCTGAGATGTCGTACCAACCCACTTCACCAATACACTTACCCCAGACATGGACTTACCAGAGTCCAAACATCCCCACCCTTCACACTTGGCATGTTTTTAACTTCAGCTACTAGCATAGTCACTAAAACAGGCTCTTGAGTCAACTCATTTTGCAACAGTAACCTCGTAGTTTATTTACATGGGGAGGGTTAGGATGGGGTAAAATGGAATAGAGGTTATGCAAAACATTTGGATTGGCATTTAAAGATTAGCGTTTTCCCCATAATCATTTTCCTTTCTATGTCTCCGAAACCCACACTTTAATAAATGCAGCCACCATCTCTCTACCTAACTAACTGCTGCAGGTGGTATCATAACCCAGGCCCACTGGTACCAGTTTAGCACAGTGCCCAGAGTTCTGTCCCTAGGTACCCAGATGTCAGTTGCAGGCCTGAGGTGTAGTTGGTCGGCTGGCGTAGGCACACTTGAAGAATTAAAATTAACTTTTTATACCTTTCTCTTATTTCTCTATTGGCTTCCTACACCAGAGGGCATACCTGAACTATATACAGTCCCCAATATGTTGCAGGGCAATTCCTGCCATTACTCATGGTTCTGCAGAATCAGTCCTTGGGTAGCAGAGATGTCTGAAATCCTGGGGATGATGGAAACTGCACTTGCAGAACTGGGCTCGATGCTTGAACAAGTGGAAGGGGATACAGAGGCTGTGACTTGGATCTTCAGGCTTGATTTAAGGTCTTGCAGCTTGTCTCCTTTAGCCTATTGAGGCCCCTTTCAAAGCACATATGCAAGGCCTTCCAGCCACAAGGGACCTATACCTGGGAGTGGCCCCACAGCCTGGCTCCCTCACAGGTCAGAGCACACTAGCACTCAGGTACAAGACCTGTGGCCCCCTGCAGCCAACATGCCCCACTTGATGGGAGTTAGCAAGTTCCCCACCTGGCCCTGGACTTAAGATGGAAACTTCTTAAGTCATCTTTTCTTTTTACTGTTTCAGCTATGACGTGCTGCCAAAGCAGTCTCTGTCATTCCCCGTCTCCCGGGCTCTGGGGGGTGCACAGTCTAGGCTACAGGTTCATTACAACAGTCTCTTTTCCTAGCCGTATCTAGGAGCAGACAGCAGGCACCCTGCCCAACAGGCACTTGTTAGTCCTTTTGCCGTTACAGTCTCTCAACTTGGAACACAGCTGCGCTTTTGCTCTGGCTCACACAATTTAGAAACTCATTTTCTTAGCTTTTGAGTTACAAAAAGTCCCTTTTCCTCTCACCGTACAGTTGCAGAACAATCTTCGATCTGAAGGGGCATTTCCTCCTCACAATTTGCTTAGCACAACTCACCTCTCACTTGTCTCAACAATGAAGTGCAGATAAAAGTACCTGTCTTTTTCCAGGCTCAGATGCAACCTTTGTCCTTTTCCAGGCTCAGGACACAACCTTTGTCTGTTTCCAGGCTCAAGACACAACCTTTCTTTTCATCTCACTGCTGTGGTGTAACTTCTCTCCTCAACATCAGAATTCCTGCAGCTCTCCTTCTCCATAGAGCCACCTGCACATTCTCCTCCAATTCTCTTTAGATGGGAGAAGGCAAACACACAGCACCTGGGGGACAGATTGCTGGTAGCCCCCAGGAAGACCCTTTCCCAGCCTTTCAGCCCCATTCTATGCATAGGGGCTGGCTCTGGAGGGACTCTCCCCAGACTGACTTAGAATCAACAGTTCTCTTCTTTTTGGGAGCTTTTGGCAGCTCCTTATTGGCTAGAGCCACTGTCCTCAAGAACAATTAATATGTATGAGGCTCCCGTGACGCCTCTTTGGTTGCACAAAACTAAGCCAAAATATTCCCCGGTATTTTTCCCCAAGAGTACTTTCACAAGCCCCAGAAACCTCCTGGCAAATCCTGACTTTGTGGTTGGTTGGCTGACGTCACATGCTGGCACGACATGGCTGCTGAATAAACAGTCCCACTACAGAGTGTACAGTGTCCCAGGTTTAAGTCACTCCTGAAGATAAACCTTTAACTTTTATTTGGATACTTCCTCACACAATTGTAGACAGCCCTGTGCCCTGTTAAGCGACTGCTCATCTTTACACATTTATTCCACCCTAGCCCAGCCGCTGCTGCCATTCTCTATAGCCCCAAGGCAGCTTGTACAAAGTCCCATTACAGTTCACACAAATTCTCACTTGCCCACCAATTCACTTTTATTTATTTATTTATTCCCCGCACACATAGCCACCCTTCTCCTTGGATTACCCCTTAGACATTTAACATTTGATTTATTGCTTTTCCTGTTGCCAGCGCTGATCCTGTTTGCTCCTAGGCGCTGGACAGGTTCAGCCTCATGCATTATTCATGAGCCGCCTCATTAATATTCATGAGATGCCTTTCGATCCCTCAAGTGCGATTGGCACTCACAGTTTCGACTTTCTGCCTCCTCCTGCCATTTCTCCGGTCCAACTAACGGTCCAGGTACCTCTTTTGCTGCACCCAGAGACCGGGACTACTGGATAGACAGACCAAGGGTCCACCGAACGGCTGATCAAAAATGTGCTTTTGCGCATGCGTGTAGCTCACCCTACACCGGAGTGCCATAAATGAGCGGTGGCTGTGCACTCCAGCTCCCCTGGCTCCGCTATCTCACAAAATAATGCAGGGGCCGGAGGGAGAACTCAGGGGGACCACAAAGGCAAGGAGGATCCACAGCCAGGACCAGGGAAACAAAGAAATGGGGGGTGGAACAAATCTGGGGGAAACGGGAGCCACAATAGAGCAGTCAGGTAAGCCCTCGGGACGGGGGGTTACACTGGCATTGCTAGTGGAATTTTCTGTCCTCCCTGTTTGGATTACAACTGGGGTTTACAGTTTGTTCAAAAGTCCAAGCAAGTTTGGTGGAACTTCATTCTTTATTAAATTTGTGCTAACACACTATGGCCTGTTTGGGGGGTTAAAAGACAAGCTCACTGTATTTTCCACCAGGTGCACCACTGCAAGATCCTGGCAGCTCTGCAATTAGGCCTGCAATGGGACTGAGTCATAACATCTGGGTACTCAGAGCCTAAAGTTTAATATTTTTCTTGTGCTTATAGTTTTATTATTGGTACCATATAAAAGTTACCACACTATGTGTAAAATAATCATCTTATGTGCCCCTTGCATGGGCCAGTGTGTATGTGCTGTATGGGTTCCGAGGGGGATTGCCTGAAGGTAGCTGTGCATACAGCAACTTGTTATTGTCTAACCTTTGCTCTCTACACAGCTTCTGGGCCTGTGTACCAAAAGAAAGCACAGTTTCATTTGTATTGCATCACTGTGTGTATCTTCGGTTTGTACATCCTGACTGAATTATTGTTTGGTAAAGGTTCCAGCTGTTGGTATTTCCCAGGGGGTGGCCTTGTCCAGTGTAGGGAGGTGGGTAGGTACTGCATCCAAGGGGGTGGTAACACATACAACATCTGGCCCACTTATTCTCTCTGGGTGGAGGCACTGTGCTATTTACTAATTTTGGACGTACCCCCCTACTACAGGAGAACAAACAAACCCAACCTCCTCAACCATGTGTGCCACCTTACAATCACCTGGAAGGGGTGTGAACCCGGGGGGAATCACAACACTAAACTCATTGGTAGGGTTGATGACATGGAGGGATAAGGAGTTGCAGCAAGAGCTGCAAAGGCTGGAAAACTGGTCCATAGTCTGGCAGCTAAAATACAAAGCCAAAAAGTGGAAAGTTATGTACATAGGGAACAAAATCTCCAGGACAGAGTATTGGATTTGGGGGAGAGGGTTAAGCAGGACACAAGAGGAAAATGATCTAGGAGTCATCATTAGTGATTCCCTTAAACAAACCAGCCACTGTAAAAGGCCTTTAGCAAGGCTAAGAAGATGTTAGTGTCCCTCAGGAAAGGGGTTGACAGTAGAAAGCAGGAGGTACTGTTACCACCGTATAAGTCGCTGGTGAGGCCACATTTAGAATACTGTGCCCAATTCAAGAGTTCCACTTAAAAGAGGAGAAGGACAGGCTAGTACAGCTCAGGGTGACCAAGATGATTCAGGAACAGGAGGAGATCCTATGAGGATCAGCTAAAGGCACTGAATATGCCGGGGATATGACACAGACCTTTACGTTCCTGAAAGGAATTAATCAGGTGAGTTGTGAAGAATTGTTTACCAGGAGGCGAGAACCTAGGATACTAGGCCACAAGTGGAGGGGAATGGGGGGAGGCTTAAAAAAGTAAAGTAAGTAAAGTAAAACTTTATTTTTAAAGTGCTTTTCAAAACCAAAGCGCTGTACAAACACATTAAAAATATACAATTAGATTAATTTAAACAATCATATTTTAAAATCCTTCAGAGTAAGCTTTAAAAAACAAATAAGTTTTGAGCTCAGATTTAAAACTCGAGACAGTCAGGCATTCTATTATCCGATGAGGTACAGCATTCCACAGGGAAGGAGCAGCATAGGAGAACGCACGTGCCCCAGATGTCTTTAACCGAACCCTGGGAATCTCTAGCAATGCCTCATCGGCAGATTGGAGTGAGCAGGAGGGGCAGTAGGGAGTAAGAAGATCTTGCAAGTACTGGGGTCCCTGTTCATGTAGGGCTTTATAGGTCAGCAACCTGACCTTAAAGGTGATCTGCCACTGAACCGGCAGCCAGTGCAGTCCGTGCAGCACAGGCGCAATGTGACTAGACCTAGACATACCAGTCAGAAGCCTGGCTGCCACGTTATGCACTAGCTGCAAGTGGTGGATATCAATGCCTGGCAGCCCTAGGTAATGGGCATTGCAGTAATCAAGGCTGGAGGTGATGATTACATGGACCAGAATAAGAAGGTCAGTCAGAGGAACCAGGTGTTTCACCCGGGTGATATTCCTAAGATGATAAAAAGAAGATTTGGCAACGGCAGACACCTGTGATTTCAGGGTCAACTCATCATCAAAAACAACCCCCAGGTTACGCACCCGGTCTGAGGTCAAGAGCTGGACACCATCAAGCCATAAGCCAGCCAGAAGCCCAGCCCTAGGATCCACCTCAAGGTGACCAGGTTCCACAACCAACACCTCAGTCTTATCTGGGTTTAACCTCAGGCAGCTAGTGCTCATCCAATCTCTGATCTCAGCGAGACAGCTGTTAAGCATGGAGATCCCATCATCCTGTCCAGGAATAAAGGACCGATACAGTTGGATATCATCTGCATAGCAGTGAAAACCCAAACTGTATCGCCTAATGATCTCTCCTAATGGCAGCATATAAACTGCGAACAACATGGGAGCCAAAATGGAGCCCTGCGGCACCCCACAGGACAGGGAGAAGGTGTCAGAGAAATAAATTCCAGTGAAAACCCTCTGTATCCTGCCTGTAAGGAAAAATCAAAACCAATGTAGAACTGTTCCAGACAGTCCACAAAGAAGCCGCAGGCACTCCAAAAGCATACCATGGCCCACAGTATCAAATTCCACAGAGAGAGATCAAGAAGGACTAGAATAGTATGAGCCTTTCGGTCTCTCGCAATTAGGAGATCATTTAAAACCCGGACCAGGGCGGTCTCAGTGCTATGTCTTTTCCTAAACCCAGATTGGAGAACATCATAGACATTGTGATTTGTAAGATGGTCATCCATCTGCAGTGCAACCACCTTTTCAATAACCTTACCCACAAAGGATAGGTTAGAGACAGGTCAATAGTTAGCTAAGCAGTCTGGGTCCAAGGAGGATTTTTTAAGGAGTGGTCGAATGACTGCCTCCTTGAGGGGATCGGGAAAGACCCCCTGCTCCAAGGACTTCCAGACAATTTCAGCAAGGATCGGGCAGATAACATCTACACAACCTAATAGTGGTGTAGGGCCTGGATCCAAAGTACAGCTGGTTGGTCGTACAGTCTGGACAATCCTCACAGTGTCCAAGAACTCCGGCCTGCTAAAGTCAAACCAGGCAATGCAGGCACTCGCCACCTCCCGCCGATCTCCGCAATCCCTTAAAGAGAGAGCTGGGCCGATACCTGATCTAATGTTGGCAATCTTATCTACGAAGAACCAAACAAGCTCTCACACTTTATTTGTGAAAAATCTCTTCCAGGCTGCAGACAGACTGGATTGCACAGTCTGTCGACAGTACGGAAGAGTTGAGCTGGTCAGTTCCGCATGTAACCCCTAGGTGGCGCTATCCCAAGGGCTACTACCCCTGCCTGCTTGGCTAATAGCAGGTTAAGGGGCCTGAGTTCTGAAACGGGTGCCTTCACCCAGAGGTCAGGGTTGGTAGTGGTCAAGCTAACCTGGGCACAGCCCTCCAGGATACTGTAACCCCCCTCTTTCCCCTCTAGTGGCCTGAACACTGTACAATAATCACTTTCACAATACCCCTGGTACACCACACAAGTACCCACACTGTCTGCACTTACCATCAGGGCTGGTTCCTTTGGCTCAACCCTGAGGATCCCCTGTAAAGCAAGGTTAAGCACAGAAAATAGCAACAGTACAGAACTTTGAGCACAAACTGGAACCACAGTCAGATTACATGCAGAAAAAGTTAGATCTGATTTATTAAGGGAACTTGAACAAGGGAGGGGCAAAATCAGGTTAATTAGCTTAAAGGTTATATCAATCAAGCAGTTATGCATGAGCTTTGAGTCCCCACACAGAGTTCACCTCTGGGTACCCAGGTGGAGAAGAGATGGGCTAGCCAGGACAGTTGCCCTGGGTTGCAGCTGGTTGGGGCCCTGTGATGGAAAACACAACATGCACAGTACACAGTATTTGTAATCTGGAGCCAGAAGGCTCAGTTTGTAAAGGAAACGAAACAACAAGACAATCAGATGGCACACTCAGGTTAAGCTGTTGGTGCAGGGAGCTACCCTGGTATTTACTCACGATACACAAGACTGGACACAGGCTGGATGAAAATCGATACCGCAGGTGGTTGATCTGGAATGCCAGGAGAAGCAGGGCCCACACAAGTCGCAGAGGCGTTGTTCCTGTTCATGCGTGGAGCAGGGGGGCTGATCCCCAGGTACATCTGTCGTCGATGGCTTCTCTGTGCAGTGGGTAATCTGGCTGGGCCAGTCTGGCAAAGCCCAGACCGTATGGAGACAATTTAAGATGCAGTCCATTTTGGGCTGGATACAGCTTCCAGCAAGCAGAACATAGTTCACACAGTGGGGAAATAACTCACAACCCACTAGCCGCTCATAGCACATTTACATGTACGGGAATTCTACTGTACCAGGCAAAGTGCTCCCCGGTCAGAATCGCAAAGACTCTGCACACACCGGGAGCTTAGGGGTAGCTTGAACTCCTGACATGCCAATCACATTCAGCAAAAATATTCGGTCTTCTTCAGGTTGAGCCTGGCCCACTTAAGTAGCTTTCTTTAGTCACACAAACTTGGATTTAGTCCAAAATAATTCTCTTCTCTCCCTCTCATGGAGCAGCAGCAGACATGCAGCCAAAAACTCAGCCCTTTCACAGTTTTCCCATGCGAATCCACTCAGGATTTCTGCCCCAAATTACCTCAGCTCCTTCTTCTTGAGCTTCCAGCTCAGAACTAAACTGAAAACTGCAAGCAGCCCGGGACTTCCCCAAGATCCAAAAGATTTGGTTGGCTGATTTGGCTGTCAGTCAAAGCAAGAGCTCCCCATTCAGTTGCAAAAAAGGCACAAAAACTCAAACCACAGTTCCTATAGATTTTGAATTCAGACAGCTATTGTAGTCTGGCTACATTTTAGGTCCCACCAGAACTGATTGGTCCAATTTGCAGTCCAGGACCAAGATAGAGGAGACAAACAAAACAGTCCTTGCTGCAAAGAAAGCAGGTTAGACAAACTACATTATCATTATCATTCTAAATGGTTTTCAGCAAATAGTTACATCTTTCAGCAGAGCTCCATCTCAGATTACTTATGTTGTAATCAAGCAGCTCTTAAAGAGACAGTACACAGAGGCTATACAAACTCTGGTAATCACATTTAAACTGCTAAAACGCAGGACACCAGCCTGGCAGTGAGCATTTAGGCAAGCTCAAGGAAGACTTTTTGGGAACCCCTGTTTGTAGGGGGGTTACACCCTTCCGTGCCTGGGAAAACTTGGTGTCAGCGTCAAGTCTGTACCATCATTACATTGAAAATGCAACATATACAAGATATTTTTACCATTAGCATGCTATACAAGTACTATCTGATTCATCAATTGGTATAACTTGTCACTTTACTATACATTTCAATGTATTCCACTATATAATTTCCATTCTGACAATACATTGTGCATATTTCACACAGGTACATTGAACATTACTGTACAGAATCATGTAATAACTTCTTGTACTCTAAACAATGCAAGAGGGGGCCCTTCCCTATCAGCTAACTTGGGGCTGGATGGGGCAGGGGCACCATGGTGAGAGGGCAAAACAAGTAACCTGGAATGGGCCATCAAGCTCAATTTGGGCAGTGAGCTCTGAGAGACATAAACACCTTTGTGGACTACATTGAGAGGCAAATCCACTGGCCTCCTGGGGGAATCATAACTGAAGTGCACCACTGGCTTGACAGCTCGGCCAGTCTTTCTGGGGTGAACAACCACAGTCTCTGTACTTTCAGCAATGGTCTTGGAGCTTTCATCACTCGTGAGGGGTGCCTCTGCATGAAGGAAAATGTCCAAGCTGGGAGCACTGTCAGCCCCTTGCTCTGTAGTCTCTGTTTCTACAACACTTGGCTCATTTTGAAGACACTCTGGCACTGAAGGGGGGTCGTCAGCATTCTCATAGTGTTCCTCAAGTTCTGGCATGTCACCAGAAAGACTCATACCATCAGCCTCTCCTTCAGGCAAATCATACAGTTCCACGATACATGAAGACTCAGCATCCTCAAACGTGATACTTTGCACTTCATCTTCAGGGAGCATTGGCTCCAAGGATGATGCCGGGGTGTTAGGCAGTCCAGAAAGCCCAGCTTCATCCCCATAATTCAACATAGGATTTCCACGAAACTACTGACTTAGTTCATATGAGGGGTAATAGGCATTATTACACTCACTGTCATCTGAGTTAGACTGGCAGGCACTATCATTCTGGGCCTGCTGGGGGGTGTCTTAAATTTATTTATTTATTTATTTAGCTTTTGTTGACCGGGTAAGTGCACTAGACAAATCCTGCCTATTTTCAGGCATGACCGGGGGAGGGGGATACAGATGAATGCCAACTGACCTTGAAACAGATTAAGCTGTAGGTGGTATTTTTACTGAATGAGGGAAATTTGGCCAGGACACCGGGGGAATTCCCCTACTCTTTTTCGGTAAATGCCATGGGATCTTTAACATCCACCTGAACTACCACCAATCCAGGCAGATGGGACCTCGGTTTAACGTCTCATCCGAAAGATGGCACCTCAGAAGTCGGCAACCACGGGAGCAGGCTGACTCTGTTTCTTTCTTGCAGCAGCATGAGTCACTGGTCCAGGGGAATCAATCTCGGTGGGTTCAGCCTCAATTATAACTTGACCAATAGGTAGCAAGTGGTTACGGTGCATGGTCTTGACAGCTTTGGAGATTTCTCCGGGTGCACTTTGTACACAGGCAAATCATGCAGCTTTCCAACTATGATATAGGGAAGATGGTGCCATCGATCAGCAATTTTGTGTTTACCATGCAACCCTAAATTTCACAACAACACATGGTCTCCAGGTCTAAGCTCTTGAGCCTTTACTTTTCTATCATGTCTTTCTTTGTTGGCTAGATTTCTTTTGGTGGCCATTGTCTGGGCCAGTTGATAGGCATGGTTCAATTGAGCTTTCAGTTTTTGTACATATTGCAGGTAATCTTTGGCTCGGACCCCATCGGTAGAAACCCCAAATATAATCAACAGGCAACCGGGCCTCTCTCCCGAACATGAAGTGGTAGGGAGAGAACCCGGTAGCATCATTCTTTGTGCAATTGTATGCATGTACCAAGGTGCTAATCTGCTGGCTCCATTTATGCTTATCTTTTGGGTGGAGGGTGCATGGCATGTCTAGTAGGGTGCGGTTAAAGCGTTCAGGTTGAGGATCCCCCTGCGGGTGATAAGGGGTGGTTCTTGACTTTCACACCCCCCATAGTGAGAGCATTTCTTTGATTAGCTGACTCTCAAAGTCCTGACCCTGATCAGAGTAAATTCGCTGGGGGCACCATAGTGGACGAAGAAATTTTCCACTAGCACCTTGGCCACAGTAGATGCTTTTTGATCTTTTGTGGAAAAAGCTTGTGCATACCATGTGAAATGGTCCATAACCACTAACATATTGCCAATGTTTTGCTGATCAGGCTCTAAACTCAAGAAGTCTATGCAGACTAGGTCCATTGGGGTGCTGGTAGTGATGTTGACAAGGGGTCAGCCCTCTGAGGCAGGGCTTTTCTCTGCAGGCAGTGACTACAAGTCCTTACATGGTGCTCAACATCAGCCCCCATCTTGGACCAGTAGAATTGAGATTGTACTAGGTCAAGGGTCCGGTCGATACCGAGGTGGCCCATATGATTGTGGAGGGACCTCAGTACCAAATCTTTGAAGACTGTGGGCAGGACCAATTGTTGCTTGTCTATTTGGCCACCCTGTTCTACAGTCTCTCTGTACAACAACTGATTAAGCAACTTCAACCTGGGGCCTTCTTTAAACAATAAAGCAGTTTGCAGATCAGAGGAACGCAACTTGGACACATCTCTTCCTACACGAAGGGTGTCAAGTGCTGGCTGAATCATAGGATCTCGAGATTGAGCCCACTGAATGCTGTCATTATCAAACTGAGGTAGTGCACTAATATCTAGAGCAGAGAAGTGGCAATACACAGCCAGTATGCAGGTGTCAGAGGGGCCCAAGCAATCTACTAAGCTGTCCGCTGTGTCCATAGACATCTGTTCATTTCTATCAAACTTTTACCACAATGCTCGGATGTCAGGTTCAGACAGCCTGACCCAGTCGCTCTTGGAAATGGGCCTCTAAGATAGGGTGCCAGTATCAAAATGATTCAGGCCTGGTCTGTATTCAACAGCATAATCATATGTTGACAATGCAGAAAGCCACCGGTGCCCCGTGGCGTCTAACTTAGCTGAAGTCTGTACATAGGTCAATGGGTTATTGTCAGTCCTCACCAATATTTTTGCCCCATAGAGGTAATCATGAAACTGGCACGACAATGGCCCATTTTAACGCAAGGAACTCCAACTTGTGCTCAGGGTATTTTCGCTCTGACGGGGTCAAGCTCCTACTGGCGAATGCCACTGGTCTCAAACCATCCTCATGGTCTTGATACAGTACAGCTCCTAGACCCTACAGACTGGTGTCAGTATGCAGCACATAGGGTTTGGTGGGATCAGCAAGGGGCGTGGGTGAGCTGGTATATGACTTCATGGAAAGCTGCTTCACAGTCAGGTGTCCAACGGGACCCGAAAACTTCACCTGGGTGGAAATATGCTTTGTCTGGTTCTTTGCTGGACCCTTTTTATATTGATTGTGCGCATGCGCAAGAAACATGTTGCGTCAGCTTTCTCTACAAGCAGGTTGTGGAGGCGTGGCACTGTTGTGCCCAATGCCCCCATAGAAACATAGAAACAGAGACTTTGACGGCAGATAAGGACCGCTTGGCCCATATAGTCTGCCCATTTTCCTACCTACAGGATAGGCCACAGATCCTAGTTAACCAACAGCCTATTTCTTCCTACCCCCCATAAGAATTGCCTTATGTCTGTCCCATGCATTCTTGAATTCTCCCACAGTTTTAGACCCCACGACCTCCTCAGGAAGGCTGTTCCATGCATCCACTACCCTCTTTGTGAAATAATACTTCCTCACATTGCCCCTGAACCGCCCTCCTTCTATCTTTAAATTGTGTCCCCTTGTTCTTGCACATCTCTTTTTGTGAAAAGATGCTACCCTCTTGGACTTTGTTGATTCCACTGAGGTGCTTAAAAGTTTCTATCATGTCCCCCCTTTCCCTTCTTTCCTCAAGGGTATACATATTAAGCTCCTTTAGTCTCTCCTCATACGGCTACCCCCACATCCTGCAAAGGCTTGTCACCCATCCCCCAATGCCATGGCACGCTGTTGCTGACACTAGTTGAGCCAGCCTGCCACAACCTTCTAAAAAAGTAGCCGCTGCAATCAGGGGCCACCTTGTCATTGGCAGCATCAACCATCCGCTGCAATGAGGGAAGTGACCCGTCATTGCAGGGGCGGATGTGGGATCCCTGATATTGTTTGTGAACATGGCGGTGGGTTGCCGCGTGTTCTGGAAACAATATACTCCTCTTCCCCACGTGTTTGCACTTCAGCGGGAGACACTCCCCATCGGCATTCTGTACCCCGCCTGTTGTTCCTGCCAACGGGTGCCCAATCCTATCGGCATAATGATTATCCCCCCTTTTGTTCCTGCCGACGGGTGCCCAATCCCCATCAGCATAATGCTTACCCCCGTTGTTCCTGCCGGCCAGGTGCCCAATCCCATTGGTATAATGATTATCCCCCCGTTTTGTTCCTGCCGGCGGGGTGCCCAATCCTCGTCGGCATAATGATACCCCTTTTCCGTTGCTCTAGCCAAGGGTGCCCAATCCCTCGGCTCCTGCAGCTCCCCTTGCCTTGTTTGCTGGCGGGGGTGCCCAATCCCCATTGGCTAACCGCCCACACAGGTGGCATGCTGGGAGCCCACCACAGCATGCCAAAGCACCTGTTAAATCGGAAAAGCGGTCCCCTGATGTCTTTTTTGTTTCAACCTGTAAAGAAGCAGTCCCTCGTAGTCTCCCTGCCCCCCTCCCACAACCCGCACCCACCCACCCACCGCATCCTGCCTCCCCACCCTCCATACCCCATACTTACCTCTGGAGCTTGGCGACGATCTTCGCTGGACCGGGAACACGTCTGCACTCTTCAAAGCCGACCTCGAACTGAGGAAATGCTGGTAAACTGTATAATGTAATAAATAGGTTTTTTCAACTTTAGTACATATCTCGGGCATTTTTGGGAATTTTTTCACCAAATTTTCAACATGGGGTTTTTGGGACCCCTCCTTATGAATTCTTGAAATGTTATGGCATTAATCAGCCCCGAAAGGTGGTTTCACGGTCACTGCACGGAATCACCCTTTGGGGCCGATTATCGAAACAACAGTGCCAGTGTTCATGAGGTGGGCTCTCAAAAAGCCTATGTCGCAAATTTGGTGAAAAAAATCCCAAAAATTACTGTTTTACGAGCGTGCGTTGCGTAGTTGCTATGTATGCTCGTAACTTCGCAAATTTACATTTTCATGCCAGATTTTCAACATTGGCATTTTGTCACACCTCCTTGTGAGCAGTACAGCTGTCATTGTTCACAACCTGGCCGAAATGTGTTTTCACAGTTCCGGTGCAGAATGGCGTGGTCGCTGTGGGAAATCAGTGTTCAGGACAGATTAAAGAAAATGACAGTGACACTGTTCATGAGTAGAGGTCTAAAATGCCTATGTTGAAATTTGGTAACGATACTCCATAAAATGACGCTGTGTTACGGCGTGCATTGTGCAGTTGGACGCATCCGAACTTCTAAATTTATAATATTTTCACTCCAGATTTTCAACAATGCCATTTTCCCACACCTACTTATGAACAGTGCAGCTGTCATTTTCCCATCCTGGCCAAAATGTGTTTGCGCACTTCCAGCGCAGAATAGAGTGGTCGCTGTGGGAAATCACTGTCTGGGACAGATTAAGAAAATGACAATGATACTGTTCATGAGCAGAGGTCCTAAAATGCCTACGTTGAAAATTTGGTGATGATAGCCCATCAATTGACTGTGTTACAAGTGTGCGTTGTGCACTTTCCACGCACCCTTGTAACTTCTCAGATTTGTAATATTGTCACACCAGATTTTCAGCAGTGCCATTTGTTCACACTTATTTATAAGCAGTACAGCTGTCATTTTTCACATCCTGACCGAAATGTGTTTTCACAGTTCAGGTGCAGAATAACATGGTCACTGTGGGAAGTCAGTGTTCGAGACAGATTAAGAAAATGACAGTGGCACTGTTCATGAGCAGAGGTCCTAAAATCCCAATGTTGAAAATCTGGTGACGAAACTCCATAACATGACTGTGTTACAAGCGTGTGTTGAACTGTTTCCACGTACCCTTGTAACTTCGCAACTTTGTAATGCTGTCACGTCACATTTTTAACAGTGTAATTTTTTCACAACTCCTTATGAACACTACAGCTGTCATTTTTCACATCCTGGCTAAAATATGTTTTTGCACTCCTGCCTGACAATAGCACTGTCACTCTGGGAAATCAGTATTTGGGACAGATTAAGATCGACCGAGTGAGAGGGGGGAGTGACCAAGCTCAACTGAGCTCTGTCGGGACTGCTGTAGATTTGTTTGTGGGCAGACAAAGTCCTCAACACAAGAGCCCAGTACAAAAGGGCAGCCTGCAGCACTGGGAGAAACAGAATGAGAGAGCGAGTGAGGGAGGGGGAGTGAGCGAACTCACCGTAGTGCTGTCAGGACTGCTGCGGATTTCTTTGTGGGCAGAAAAAGGCGTCAATACAGGCAGGGTCCCAGTACAAAGGCCAGCCTGCAGTGGCGGGAGAAACAGTATGAGCAACTGAGACAAGGGACTTAGTGAGCTCAACGGAGCTCTATCAGGACTGCTGGGATTTCTTTGTGGGCAGAAAAAGGCGCCAATGCAGGCAGGAGCCCTGTACAAAAGGGCAGCTTGCGGCACCAGGACAAACAGAATAAGCAATGAGAGAGGGAGACTATGTGACCTCAACAGAGCTTTGTCGGGACAGCTGTGGATTTCTTTGAGAACAGACAAAGGTGCCAACGCAGCCAGGAGCCCCATACAAAAGCACAGTCTGCGGCGCCAAGAGAAACAGAACGAGTGAGTGACAGAGCGGTAGTGAGCGAGCTCAACGGAGCTCTACTGTGACTGCTGCAGATTTCTTTGTGGGCATAAAATGTGGCAACACAGGTAGGAGCCCAGTACAAATGACCAGCTTGCAGTGCCGGCAGAAACGGAATGCGAGAGTGACTGAGGGGGAGTGAGCGAGCTCAGTGGAGCTGTGTCGGGACTGCTTCAGATTTCTTTCTGGCCAGAAAAAGCCGCCAATGCAGGCAGGAGCCCAATACAAAAGGGCAGGATGCAGCGCCAGGAGACACAGAATGAGCGAGTGAGGGAGGGGGAGTCAGTGAGCACAAAGGGGCTTTGTTCTGACTGCTGCAGATTTGTTTGTGGGCAGAAAAAGGCAGCAATGCATGCAGGAGCCCAGTACAAAAGGGCAGCCTTCAGTGGCAGGAAAACCAGAATGAGCGAGTGAGTGAGCTCAACAGATCTGTATTGTAACTGCTGCAAATTTCTTTGTGGGCATAAGAAGACAGCAACGCAGGCAGGAGCCCAGTAGAAAGGGCAGCCTGCAGCGCGGCAGAACAGAATGAGTGAGTGAGAGAAGGGGTGAGCAGGCCTAGCAGAGCTTTGTTGGGACTGCTGCACATTTCTTTGTGGGCAGAAAAAGGCACCAACAGAGGCAGGAGCCCAGTACAAAAGGGCAGCCTGCAGTGCCAGGAGAACCATAATGAGTGAGTGAGACAGGTGGAGTGAGCGACCTCAACGGAGCTCTGTCGGGACAGCTGTGGATTTCTTTGTGAGTAGAAAAAGCCACCAACACAGGCAGGAGCCCAGTACAAAAGGGCAGCCTGCAGTGCCAGGAGAAATAGAATGAGCGAGTCAGAGGGGGGAGTGAACCACCTCAATGGAGTTCTGTCGGGACAGCTGCGTATGTCTTCCTCAGCAGAACAAGGTGCCATTGCAGGCAGCATCCCAGTACAAAAGAGCAGCCTGCAGCACCGGGACAAACAGACTGAGCCACTGACAGAGGGCCACTGCACGAGCTCAACAGACCAACGCAATCAACATTCAGCATTGATAAATGCTTGTTTGTATTTCTGATTGGTAGGAGGGTAACCCTGGGTAAGATTCAAGAGTGGCTAAATCACTTTGGAATAGTCCTTTATGAACCAGCGGTAGTAGCCACAGAATCCCAGGAAATGTTGTAGTTCTTTCAAATTGTGGGTCTGGGGCCAAGTAGTCAAGGCTTCAACTTTACTAGGATCAGTCTCTATCCCCTCTGTAGACACTATGTGCCCCACATACTTCACAGAAGTTTGGAAAAACTGACACTTGTCGATGGACAGCTTGAGGACGAAATCTTCCAGTCAGTCTAGTACTTTGAACAGTCGACTCTCATGTTCCTCTAGGGAGCTCCCAAACACAATGACATCATCCAAGTACACCAGGCATACCAGAAAATTCATGTCTCCCACCGCTCGTTCCATCAGTTGCTGGAAGGTGGCTGGGGCGCCCGATATCCCCTGTGGCATTCTCAGAAATTCATAGAACCCCAAAGGACAGATGAAGGCTGTCTTCTCACGGTCCTCTGGAGTCATCGGAATCTGATAATATCCACTGCGAAGACCCAACACCAAGAACCATTTGCTCCCATTCAAACAATCCAGAGCATCTTGTATACGGGGCATGGTGTATTGATCAGGGATGGTCCGCCGATTCAGAGTTCGATAATCAACACACATTCTCATGGATCCATTCTTCTTACACACAACCACAAGCATATGGGCTTCTGGATTCTTGTATCATACCAGCTGCGAGCGTTTCCTGCAAGTGTCTTCTCACATCATCTATGTCTGCAGGGGCTAGGCGTCGAGACCTCTCTTGAAATGGCCGTCTCATCATGCAGGTGTATGTGACGCTCCACACCCTGGACACATCCCACGTCCCATTCCTTCAATGAAAACACTTGATCTCTCTGGGCAAGTTTCTGGCTAATTCTAGTCTTCCATTCAGCTAGCAACGGAGAGTCACCAAAATCAAACAAGTCAGGAGTCACTGTATCTGTCTTGCCAGGGTGCTTGTTGCTGAGCAACACTGCAGTGTCTGCGCAGTGTATCATAGCTAGGGTGCATCCTCTGTTCAACCGGATCTCCCGATCTGACTATATCTATATATGACATATCTGAATATGGACCATCACTCATCGTGCATAGGCATGAGCACAAGCTGGCAAGATGCTGGGCTTAACCAATAATCCGTCCAGCAATTTTCCATCGCCTGGCATGTCTAACATCAGTATTTTGATCCTGACATCTTTGCGGAGGCGGACCACCCCCGAACGGTACACTGGGCATTATTAGGGGCTGTACTACTGAATCGACTTTCTTCCACATGATCCTACCAGTTCGCCTTGGTCCACTCCCCTTGGGGTTCTGTTGAAATCATAGCCCTCTGATCAGAGCGGGAATTCTTAGGGCCCTCCCAGTCCGTCTCCCTTGTTTCTCGTGACAGAGTTGTGCCAATCTCCTAAACATATGGGCGTTGGTCCCAATTAACAGGGGAACCCCATCATACAGTCCAGTAGGGGGACACACTAAGATCAGTGTCTCTATTTGCTCTTCTACACCAGTTACAGCTGCAAGAAATGACAACCAGAGGCAGACATATCCTAGGTAGGGATAAGACTTGTCGCTCAGCCCCCACACATGTAGGCCTTCCAGGGATTGTAAGGGCACAGCAGATAAGCGTTTGTCATACCAGTCCTTAAATACAATGGTCACTTGCAACCCACTATCCAGCACAGCCCAAGTAAGAATACCATTCACAGCCATGGTAGTCTTCATTGAAGGGCCCACTATTTTGGACCAGTCTGGAGGGACAGCAGCAGGGGCCTGGAGAGATGATTTAGCCGCATAGGGATTTGAGTTACTACTTCTTGAACCTTCACTGTGGTCATTTTGGGTACTCCTTGACTGCTGATTAGTTCTCCAAAGCTTTCCTTGAAGCCTGTAGACAAACTTTATCTAGGTCTTTGTGGACTGCATTCTTTCTTCATGTGCCCATCCTTCCCACAATTATGGCAAAATATGTTTTCTGGGATTTAGTTGCCACCACACTGAGCTGGGAGCGTGTAGTACTACCACTGAAAACCTTGGTGCCATCTCTGTCTGCTGTGTCATGAACATTTGGAGACATCGTCAATTGTCTTACTTCCATAGTCAGGCATCAAGTTTCGAAAGTCACAGCAGGAGATGCCTGGGTGAACACCCCCACCCCATAGCAGATGCAGTTGGATAAGGGTCAGTACCTGTACTTGCAGGCGTGGCCTTCATAAAGAGACTGTTTTTAATTTCCCTGAACTCCCTCAGTGGTTCATCCCATGGCGGCACACCCTCATTGGTCCCCACTTTGGAAGGGCCTTCCGATGCCCGTGATCACTTGGACTGTGCTCACTCTAGAATTACAATCCCCTCTTCATCTTCAACCTCCCGGAGTTCTTTTATCAAGTCACAATAATCTGGTGGTTACCCTCCTATCTGGAGAGCCTTAGTTGAAGGAGCATGTAGAATGTTTTGCATGTTGCAGTATGTGCCCCAACCTCACATGGTTTAAGTCACTGTGGCTACCCACCTTTTTGGAAGCCTTTTGCAGCGCTCTTCCAGACAAGTAACATATGCAGACAAACTTTTCCCTGGCCATTTTGTACCTTGAAATTTCCACATCAAGTTCTCCCTAGACTCAATGCTCCCAAAATTGCCTTCTCGAGTGCAGATAGGTACCGGGCAGATGCATCAGGGGTTGTGACCTCAGAAATTTAGTGGCCTCTAGGGCAGGACCCTCAAACTTTCTATAATCCTTTTCCATTTCTCAGCCTCCACACTGCCATTCAGGTACCAGCGGGCAACACAATCTATCCAGGTCTCCCAATCATCCTCCCTTGGGGGTGGGAGGTGCCAGAGAAGTTCTCAACCTTGGTGAAGTCGTGACTAATGGCCAGGTACAGACATAGGGCCAGCACTGGCATGAGCACAGAAGGAGGGGCAAAACAGGTGCTGGGCGGGAGGGATGTTGTGGAAGGAACACCCCAGGTGGCAGGAATAGTTTCTTTAAGTCCTCCACAGTTTTCCTTCCTCCAGCAACAACTTAGCAAATTTCTCCTCAAAAGTCTCAGATAGTTGGGGGGGGGGCTCATTCTCCACGGGGTCTTTACTATCTTTAGTTATCACTCTCCAGGCAGTGAGGGCTCCTTTGGGGGTGATAGTCCGTGGCACTTTGGAACTGTCTACTGGGTCCTTGCACTCTACTAACGCCATGAAACTTTAGGCGAGCAGATTAGCCTGTCGACCCACCACCACAGGGTTTTGTAAGCATTCAACCTTGGAAACTACTCCCTCTACAGTGTCCTTATTGGTATCCAGGGGAATATCCAGGATAAGTATAGCATTTTGGGGGCCAATATCCTGCCCAGTACACCACTCCACCAACTGGTGTACTGCCACTTCTGTTGGGGTAGCCATTTATTTTTAATAGCAATTTGCAAATTTGGCCTCTAGAAGACACAAAATCCCAGCAGTGAGCCTCCAAGATGTAACCCCTAGGTGGCGCTATCCCAAGGGCTACTACCCCTGCCTGCTTGGCTAGTAGCAGGTTAAGGGGCCTGAGTTCTGAAACGGGTGCCTCCACCCAGAGGTCAGGGTTGGTTGTGATCAAGCTAACCTGGGCACAGCCCTCCGGGATACTGTAACCCCCATCTTTCCCCTCTAGTGGCCTGAACACTGTACAATAATCACTTTCACAAGACCCCTGGTATACCACACAAGTACCCACATTGTTTGCACTTACCACCAGGGCTGGTTCCTCTGGCTTGACCCTGGGGACCCCCTGTAAAACAAGGTTAAGCACAGCAAATAGCAACAGTACAGTACTTTGAGCACAAACCGGAATCACAGTCAGATTACATGAAGAAAAAGTTAGATCTGATTTATTCAGGGGACTTGAACAAGGAAGGGGCAAAATCAGGTTAATTAGCTTAAAGGTTATATTAATTAAGCAGTTATGCATGTGCTTTGAGTCCCCCCACACAGTCCACCTCTGGGTACCCAGGTTGAGAAGAGATGGGCTAGCCAGGACAGTTGCCCAGGGTTACAGCTGGTTGGGGCCCTGTGATGGAAAACACAACATGCACAGTTCACAATATTTGTAATCCGGAGCCAGAGAGCTCAGTTTGTAAAGGAAACAAAACAACAAGACAATCAGATGACACACTCAGATTAAGCTGTTGGTACAGGGAGCTACCCTGGTATTTACTCGCGATACCCAAGACCTGACACAGGCTGGACAAAAATCGAGACCGCTGGTGGTTGATCTGGAATGCCAGGAGAAGCAGGGCCCACACAAGTCGCAGAAGCGTCGTTCCTGTTCAAGCGTGGAGCAGGGGAGCTGATCCCCAGGCAGGTCTCTTGTCAAAGTCTTCTCTGTGCAGTGGGTAGTCTGGCTGGGCCAGTCTGGCAAAGCCCAGACCGCATGGAGACAAGTTCGGATGCAGTCCATTTTGGGCAGGATACATCTTCCAGCAAGCAGAACACAGTTCACACCGTGGGGAACTAACTCACAACCCACTAGCAGCTCATAGCACATTTACATGTACGGGAATTCTACTGTACCAGGCAAAGTGCTCCCGGTCACAATCGCAAAGTCTCTGCACACACCGGGAGCTTAGTGGTAGCTGGAACTCCTGACAGGCTGATCGCATTCAGCAGAAATATTCGGTCTTCTCAGGTTGAGCCTGGCCCACTTCAGTAGCTTTCTTTAGTCACACAAACTTAGATTTAGTCCAAAATAATTCTCTTCTCTCCCTCTCATGGAGCAGCAGCAGACATGCAGCCAAAAACTCAGCCCTTTCACAGTTTTCCCATGCGAATCCACTCAGGATTTCTGCCCCAAATTACTTCAGCTCCTTCTTCTTGAGCTTCCAGCTCAGAACTAAACTGAAAACTGCAAACAGCTCGGGACTTCCCCAAGATCCAAAAGATTTGGTTGGCTGATTTGGCTGTCAGTCAAAGTAAGAGCTCCCCCTTCAGTTGCAAAAAAAGCGCAAAAACTCAAACCACAGTTCCTATAGATTTTGAATTCAGACAGCTCCTGTAGTCCGGCTACATTTTAGGTCCCACCAGAACTGATTGGTCCAATTTGCAGTCCAGGACCAAGATAGTGGAGACAAACAAAACTGTCCTTTTTTACAAAGAAAGCAGGCTAGGCAAACTACATTATCATTCTAAATGGTTTTCAGCAAATAGTTACCTCTTTCAGCAGAGCTCCATCTCAGATTACTTATGCTGCAATCAAGCAGCTCTTAAAGAGACAGTACACAGAGGCTATACAAGTTCTGGTAATCACATTTAAACTGCTAAAACGCAGGACACCAGCCTGGCAGTGAGCATTTAGGTGTAACCCCTAGATGGCGCTATACCAGGGGCTACTACTCCTGCCTGATTTGCCACTAACAGGTTGAGGGGCCTGGATCCAATGGCGGGTGCCTCCACCCAGAGGTCAGGGTTTGCAATAGTTAAACTTACTTGGTCACAGCCCTCTGGGACACTGCAACCCCCCCCTTTCTTCCCACTAGTGGCCCACACAGTATATCAGAATTACCTTCACAGTATACACTTACCCCCAGAACTGGTTCAGGCACTGGGACCCCCTGTAAAACAAGATACAGTGCAACAATCACAGTACAATATTTTAACATAGACAAATACCTCAGGCAGTATAACTTTGCTGAAACAAGCAGCTCTGATTTATTTAGGGGCATATAACAAGGACAGGGGGAAATCAGGTTAATTAGCTTATCACTCTACTCATCTACTATGGCTCTGTGCACAGGCCTATCCCTATCAGTTACTGTCCCTGGGTACCCAAGCCCTAGTGCTAGTCCAAACCGTGGCAGCTGGTAGGGGCCCTTTCACACAGAAAAAGGAAAATTAAACAGTCAGCAGTACAGTAATTCCATTTGGATTTAATGTAGCAATTCAACAGAGCGACCCTGAATTAGTACTCCGACCTCCAAACAAGATAGGGTCCTTCAATGTCAGCAGGGCTCTCTTAAGCTCCAAGAGACTCCTCACACATTTATATGGTAAACAGTCACAGGCAAAGTCACGTAATGGCAGCAGGATTCACTTGAGGTACACAAACCTCTTCACACATTTATATGGTAAAAGAAGCACTATACCAGGCAGGCTGCATCTGTATCCCGATCGCAATTACTGCACAATACCGGAGAACACACCAGTAGATTCAGTTCCCGACAGACCGAGTGCAATTCACTAATTCCTCCAGTCTTCTACAGGGTGAGCCTGTTTACTCTTCAGATATCCTTTGATTCTCTTCACAGGACCAGATTCAGTCCTAACAAGCAGTTAACAAGCTGCAGACCGGAACTCTGGACCTTACACACGTTTTTTTGACTGAAACTGTGACTGAAGGAGCACAGGGTTTCTTTCTCCTCACTGCCAGATCTAAAACTGAAACTCCAACAGACAAAACCGGGCACTTCCCTTTAGTTCCTCCCAGTTCTTGACTGGATTGGCTGTCACTCACAATAGACTGCTGCTGTTGGTCCAAAAAGGCGCCGAAGTCCAAACTACATCTCCCAGAGTCACTGCCCATACAATCCTCTTGGGGCTGGCTCAGATTATGAGTCCAAGTTCTGATTCGTCCAAGGCACCATTTTAGAGCTAGCTTACCCCACACTGATTGGTCCAGTTCAGCAGTTCAAAACCAGAATGGGGAACTAGGCAGACACAGTTCTGACTGCAAACAAAGCAGGTTAGACAAACTGTAATTTAATTATTACTGTAAATGATTTCTGGCAAACAGTTACATCTTTCAGATAGGTTCCCTTTGCACTCCTAGTGACTGCAAAAATGGAGTGAATTGGCAGCAGCTCAGTGGTACTCAAACAGAGAAGCACACAGTTCCCCATACAAACTAATTATGTCTGCAAGCAGACAGCTCTTAAGAGACAGTACCAGAGGCTCTAAAACACTCACTGATAAATGGCTTAAACGCCAAACACCATTCAGGCTTGGAGCATTCAAGCAAGCTCCTGGAAGTCTTTTGGGAACCCCCATTTGCAGGGGGGTTACATAGGCAAGCTCAAGGAAGACTTTTTGGGAACCCCCATTTGTAGAGGGGTTACACGCACAGCAGCAATCTCCCTGAACAGGAACCCTGCCTTCTTACGGGTGACTGATGATTGATAGACCACATAGTGGTCCACCAACCTAAGCCTGTCAACATCAAGACCAGATTTTCTGCCAAGCCCTCTCTAGCCTTTGCCCCACCCTCTTCAGGTCCTTCAAGGAGCCATCAAACCAATGGGTCCTCGGGCACAAAGTGAGTGGGCGAATACAAACAGGAGCAATTAAGTCCAGGGCATCACCCACCGCCTTATTATAGGCAAGTACAAGATCCCCTGGACTCATGCACTCACTTGATACACCCGATAGGTCCAGCACCACTGTTAGGCCCTGTGGGATAATCCCTCTCAAAGGGCGATACTGGACCATCTACGTAGGGGCAGGCCTAATTGGGGGTGCCTCGAAGCTGAACCATATGGTGTGATGGTCTGACCAACCGTTTGGTTCCACCCCCAATCCCATGTTCCCCATCCCCAGGAGAAACACAAGATCTAGTGAGTGACCCCCTATATGGGTAACAGAGGTAACCACCTGTGTAAGGCACAACATAGTCATAAGTTGGAGGAGGTTATTTCCAAACTGCGAGAGTTCATCATCCATCCAGGCATTGAAGTCACCCAGAATTAACCATCTGGGTGACTCCAATACCAAGTCAATAATGAAGTCTGCAAACTCCTTCAGGAATTCTCCACCATCCCTGGGTGGACAGTAGATGAGGAGAATCCTGAACCCTATACCTGCTCCCAGGATACACTCAAAAGATCGAGTGCAACCCACTGGCACATACACAAGGCCCAGCTTCATTTTTAAAAAGATGGCCACACCCCCACCCCTACGATCCAACCTCGGGCGGTGTATGACTGAGAACCCAGCTGGAGCAGCAGATGCCAAAATAGGGCCTGCATTCTCATCCAGCCAGGTCTCGGTGATACATGCCAGGTCAGATGTTGCAACATCAGCTATAATAGCGTTCTTCCTAATCGACCTGGCATTACATAACACCTCCCAGGTTGGATGGGTTTTCAAGGAGGATCCCAGGACCTGCCAACAATTTGTGGAGCCCTTGGGTATGGGAATCAGGCAGGGAACACCCCTTTCCTGACCTCAGTTCACCCCAGGGCATCTCCTAGTCCCCACTACCTCTATCTGCCCACCCTTCTCCATTCCCCTACTGTGCCCAGTCCATATACCCTTCACTCGCCTCCTCACTATCCCCAGCGCCCGACATCTCCTATAAACTTCGGTCGATAATGGGGGACAGTGAAAGGGGCGTAGATCACGGAACACAGTGGGGGAATAATGTCTGACCATGTTACATCCTCCCAGCACATCCTAACCAAAGTAATTAAAATAATTAAACCCAAAATTATGAAGTCACAATACCACACTATAATTATTGTCACCACACAAACACACCCACCTCCAACGAGGTACATCTCACACAACCATACACCCCACAGAAATCCTATCGACCATTCACATAACACAACACCATTCAAATCACCAATAGCACACAAATAATTATAACCCGAATAAACAATCTCACTAAAATAAATAAGCAGATTGTTTCAATTACAGTCCAATTTAAGTCCGATAAAGATTTCAATCCATTTCAATCCATTCCGATCCATGCAGTTCAATAATACTCAAATTCAATGCAGTATCAGGAGTCTAGCACATATCAGTCTAAATACAGCTTTAGTTTTGTTGAGGGGCCAAGGGATCTCTCACTTCCCCTGGCCAAACCAAAACTCACTCTCAGACTCTGCTCTCACCAAGAGTCTAAAAGAAAGTGCAAGAAAATTATGAAGCAGTCCAGCAAAAGACACCGTTCTCAGGAGCTGAACGTTTTTAAGAAAAAGTCATAGATTCAAATTCAAAAACCAGGAGCACTGTTAATTCTACTTTATAGCATAGGGGAAATAATTACCTCTCCAGGGGGTCAGTGCCCCCAGTTGGATCCGCAGCAAAGTTCCCCGGCACAGAATCCACTCACCAGCGGATCCCCCCGGTGAACATAGGATGTGAAGAAGTGTAACTCTCGGTTGACTCTGGCCAACCAGTTGGTTCATGGATCTCAAAGGGATAACGTGAGGCAGCCTGGAGACTCCCTGCTAGCTGGATTGGCTGAAAAGTTTCGGGGGGTGTGGCCTGCTCCTTGTGACTGGTGAGTCACTGGGTGTGGTTGTTTACTCAGTTTGGTTCCAGAACAGCAGGTCAGATGAGCTACAGTCTGCAGCTGTAGGGGCTGAAGGCTTTGCTGGAAATGGAACATACATAAACCTTGGGATTTTGGTGGAGGCCATCTACCATGAAGCCCCTGGCGGGGTGCTTCTCCACCATGTGCAGATCCTTAAAGAGATTATTGTACTCACACAGTTAAGTTTGCAACCTCTGAGGTAAAATGTAATTTTTCTGGATCTTGAAAAGAAGAAATGCGTTAAAGTACTTCAGTAACTGCCCACCTGCATGGTAGTAAGGGAGGATACCCTGTAATTGGGTGGTGCTCCTGTTTGGCCTGGGATCCTTTGCTACATGGGGGCTGACAAAGTAGCAGGCAAGCAAGCAGGACTTGAGGCATCTGCAGTCCCCTAGGGAGAAATGCTCCTCTTTAACCCTTTCTAAATTGTGTGGTGAGTTACACTTGTACCCCCCCCCCCACTGCACACTGTTTAGGGGCATACATTCTTTCGCAGATGTTCTGGGGGCCTACAAGAAGGGGGTACCTTCAAGCACTAAACGCCAAGACAAATGCACTTCATACAAGGTAGGAAAAATATAGCCAACCTTCCTGGCGTTTTCAATACCCGTGCACTCTCAGCTTCACCCATAGGATCTGAATTCTCCCTGAATGCTGGCACACCAGACCAGGAACTCCACAGTGCACATCTACCATCTCTAGAGCCCCTTGAGCCCAGGGTGGGATGAGCATTTAATTTGGAATATAACTTATGAAAAAAATTAATTTAGTTGCACAAGAAAACGAAAAAAGGGAAAAGGATTTCATTTCATTAGCTTCCCCCTTTCAGTTAAATTAAACATATCACTGCTATTCTTCTCCCAGCTAGCTTTTTTTATTTAGCTCCTGCACAGCAAATGATTCCCAGCAATGCAGGGGTCATATACTTTATTAAAATAAATAAAGCAGCTCCATGGGGCTAATCAAACCTTTTACAGACATACTGGCTGGAGATTTAAGGCAGCAGAAACAATGGATTTTTCTTTTTACGATAATTTCTTTATCTCCTTATCTGTGGAACCGGCGCCCTTCCTCCGGCCCCCCCAGCCCCGTCACCCTGACATCCACTGGTACTCACCTCTGGCTTGAGGTGCCAGCTGGCCAAGTGTGACGCCTGCGGAGGGCCAGGATCATCCTCCTGGTCCATGGTGTTTTTCTGCTTCCAGTTTTCTCCCGACCCCCGAGTGTGGGACTTAGCATGCAATGACGCCAATGGAAGAGCTGCGTGCACTTCTGCATACGGCGTGCTGGGCATCTGCTTGGACTCCGCCCCCACGTCTTGTGGAGTCAGTGTGCTAGCCTTCAGCTGCCGCTAGGGGCCAGGCATGCACCGATCTTCAATCCCACCCCTCCTTGGGAGAGGAGAGCTGTCCTCCAGATGCTCAATCCTCTCCTTCCCCGGCTGACCCCTGAACACGGGTCACTGGCATGGCAGGTGGTAAGGCATCATGCCTCAGCCCTCCACGCCACTGGGCTGGCAAAACAATGGATTTTAAGGCAGTAAACAAGCAAGCAGTTTTTCTACTCTCTCTTTCTTGGATGCTTTACCCAAGACCTCTTCAGTTCAGATCCCTACAATCTCCAGGCTCTCTGGATCTGGTAAGCCAAACCTTTACTGGTCTACTAACTCTGGGTTACCTTTTCACTGGCACTGGTCATCCCCCCAAACTCTGGTATAGAAAAGTCAGCTGCTTCCCCCACCTGGACCCCTGGGCACTGGCCCAAACTACAGAGGGTGCCAGGACTTTTCTCCATCGACCCAGGCCCCGTAACCCACTTCAAGCTTGGCTCTGTACTGGTGCTACTTCAGCACCTGCCGCTTTCCTTCTGATCAGTCCCTCCCCTTAATGGCTCCATTGGTGCAGAATCCCAAAACCCGGCCCTGCTCCAGTACTCCGGCCCCTAGCTACTGGCTGTCCTGCCACTGGGGAGGTCCTAGGCACTGCCCCTGTCAGGTCCTTCCAAACCACCTACCTTCTCACACTGATGACCCAAAGCTGCTCCAGTTCCTGCTGTTCCTCTACAGGGAATCCCTGCCAGGCCCGCATCCTTTAGCTCATCCTGGGCCTGCATTAAGCTCCAGCTGAGGGCTATCCTCCCTCACAAAGCTGATCATACACTAGTAGGGGACCTAAATGTCAACTGCCTGGGTCCCTCCGCTGCATCTACCAAGGACTCCTTCACCGCCCTTGACATGGTCCAATTAGTCTCCAACCCTACTAGATTTCATCCCTCTACTGGTACCAGCACTCTCCTGGATGTCATTTTCTCTAATCGCCCCCACAAAATCCAGGACATAAAAGTTCTCTCTGACTCCTTAAGCGAACATTCACCCATCATTTTCCTATGGACCTCCACCACCCCCAAACCCATAGCCCAAACCACCTTCCGTAGGTGACTCCACACAGGGGGGTTAATAAAACTCAAACAATTTCTTGCCCAAATAGACTGGTCCCCCATTAAAATAGCCCCCAGCATTGATACTGCACTCAATCTGTGCACACAGGCCTTCACTAAAGCCTGTGATCTCTTTGTCCCACTCACCAAACACTGCATCAAGAGACATAATGCTCCTTGGATCACACCCCCACTTGAAAACTGAGGGATAGGGACAACCTCTGGCACAAAGCCTCAGAGTCTGGCAAAATGGCTGCCAGACAGTCTTATAATGCCACACGCAATAGCTGTATGGGGGCCATCCGCAAAGCCAAGGTGGACTACTACTATCAATCCACTCTCACCACTTCCTGGGGGTCCACTCAGACCTTCTTAAATAATGTCAAAGAACTCAATGGGAAATTGCACTCCCCACCCCACTCTCCATTAATGGCACCATTTCCACTGGCCCATTTGTCATAGCTAACTGTCTAAACACCACCTTCACAGATCTTAGCTCTGTTCTCCCCAGTTGCTTCTTTGACCCTGTGCCCGAATCCCAATCCCCAACTCTGCAGTGCCCTCACTTCCTCCTGCGTAAAATATCATATCATGAAGCCCATCCATACCTGCAAAACGCACTAAACAGCAACAACCCTAGCAATGATCCCCTAGATGCAAGGCTTCTCCAATTAGTCCTTGACGAGGTCCTTGTCCCTCTAATGGACCTACTCAACAGATCCTTATGCATGGGGCAATTCCCCTGTGCCTGAAAGACTGCCATTGTTACCCCCATTCATAAAAGTGGTGACAAATCCTCCCCCAGCAACTACTGACCCAGCTCCATCCCCCCATCCAACGCTTTAGAGAAAGTGGTTGCCACGCAACTCACAGAATACCTAGCCAAGCATGACATCCTATGCCTGGAGCTGCATGGCTTCTGCTCAGGCCACAGCTCAACCGTGGCCCTCCTAGAATTCACCAACTTCCTACACTCTTCCCTAGATTTGGGTAACATTGCTGGAGCTGTGTACATAGAACTTTCCAAGGCCTTTGACACAGTCTGCCATCCGCTACTTCTTAACTCTCTCCACCAACTTGGTTTCTATCGATAACCATTTAACCATGCATAATTTATACAAACCCTTCCAATCGGATTTTCATAAGAGGCATAGTACTGAGACTGCTCTGGTTCGCGTGCTCAATTATCTCCTGATGGCAAGAAATCGGAGACACCATTCTATCTTGGTTCTCCTGGATTTATCATCAGCTTGTTGATACTGTGGATCATGGGGTTCTGCTTGAACGTCTGAGGTTTATCTGTGGGCTGTCTGGTACAGTCCTTAGATGGTTTTCATCTTTCCTCACTGGTAGAACGCAGAGAGTGGTCTCAGGTTTATTTTCATCTGGGGCTTTCTCACTGCCCTGCAGGGTACCTCAGGGTTCGGTGCTGTCTCCCATGCTATTCACAGTATATATGCTACCCCTCGGAGACATTGTAAGATGGTATGGGCTGAGATTTCATTGCTATGCTGATGATACCCAGCTCTACCTGTCTTTTGCTCCTGATCAGGTTAGTGCTATATCAGTACTGAACAGCTGCCTCATAGAAATCCAAGATTGGATGAATACCAGCGGTCTAAAGTTGAACCCAGGAAAGACTGAGGTTTTGGTTATGGACCCGGGTCATAGGGCAGAGGGGTTGAGGACTGGGCTCCCTTCTGGTTTAGTCCTAGGGGAGGCCCATATTCTCACCTATGAATGGGTGCATAATCTGGGAGTGGTGCTCGACGATGGCCTGACTTTTCGTCCTCAGGTATCGGCAGTCATCAAGCTGGCCTTTTACCATCTTAGGAACATTGCTAGGATTAGGCACCTTGTTCCGTCCAGTGACCTACCTGTCTTGGTCTATGCCTTTGTGACATCGTGCCTTGATTATTGCAACTCCCTTTACCTAGGGCTTTCTGGGGTTGATATCCTCCGCTTGCAGCTAGTGCAGAATGCGGCAGCACGTTTGTTGACTGGGGCATCTAGAAGATCTCATATCACCCCTGTGCTGCACGATCTGCACTGGCTGCCTATACAGTGGCGGATCACCTTTAAAGTAGATCTTTTGACTTACAAAGCCCTACATGGATCGGGTCCTGATTACTTGAAAGAGCTCCTGGTTCCTTACACCCCTTTGCGACAGCTCCGCTTGTCTGACGAGGGGTTGCTAGAGATTCCGAGGGTTAACCTAAAGTCATTTGGTCTGCGTGCCTTTGGGTTTATGGTACCCACCCTCTGGAATTCTCTGCCCCATCAGCTTCGGGAGTGCAGGATGGTGGGGAGTTTTAAGCAGGCACTTAAGACTTTTTTTTATGGGGGAAAGCATTTTCGGTACTTTCTTAATTTTATGTTGTATGCACTCTGTTTTGTTTTATGTGAATTGTACAGCGCCTTCAAATTTGAAAGGCGCTTATATAAATTAATTTTATTATTATTCTCCTCGGGCCACCTAGCATGGTATGCTAGCTACCTCTCCATCCAGTCCCAATGTGTCAAAATAAATGGGAACCTATCTGACATGCTACCAGTTCACTCCGGGGTACCCCAAGGCTCCACCCTGGGCCCACTACTCTTCTCCCTCTACCCGAACACTTTGCCAATGGCCTGCTGTGAAAAAATCCGACTGTATGTGGACGATGCTGTGCTTTATGCCTCGCACCATAAACCTGCCCACTCCAGGACTCCCTCCAAAATACCTTCACCCAGGTTGAAACTTGGTTCTTGGATCATAGACTGGTCATAAACCAAAAAAAGACGAAAACAATGTTTTTTTTCCCACCACCAAAATAAAGCAAAAAATGCACCACTCCTCATCCTCCCCAGGACCCAGCACCCCCTTGAACAGGTACCCACTTACAAATATCTTGGGCTTACCCTTGACTCTGCCCTTACCTTCCATGACCACATAACTACATTGACAGCCGCAGTGAACACCCGGATTGGGCTCCTATACTGGCACAAGGATTGCCTCCCTCCTGATGCCCTTAGGCTTGCTATTACCTCCTCCATACTGTCTCTAGTGGATTATGGGCTCCCTGTATATCGGGCAGCTGATAACTTCCGATCTCTGGAAAGTTCAAATCTCTCTCAACAAGACCTGCAGGTTCCTAATGGCTGCCCCAAGGCTCACCCACACCTGCTCCCTCTATTCTGCTGCCAATTTCCTCAACTTCAATGAAAGACTCCACTACCAGACCTGCCTCCTGACCAAGACAATTCTGCTCAGTCTCTCTCCTTCTGGGGTCTCCGCCTCCCTCTAAATTGCCACCCCCACCATCTCCACCCGCTACGCGGACATAGCTATCCTGTCAGTTCCCAGGGTAAAAACGTCCCTGGTCCAGAGATCCTTCTGATACAGGACCCCTGACTGGTTTAATGCACTCCCAACCACTATCACCAGCATCCCCAAAATTGCCCCCTTTCAAGGTGGCTTTCTGCAAGCATCTCCTCAATACCCGCTTCTGTAACTGCAACTAGCTGCTCCCCCAGCTCTCTAGGGCCCTAACGCTGACAAGGTCCACTTGGGACTGCTGCTACCGACAACTATGACTAATCCATTGCTGGATCTTGAATAAGATTAATTAAACTGTATCGCAAGCTCTCTCATTGCAAGAATGTTGCTTGTTCATGTGCTTATATAATTATCCATACCAAAACTTATATGTATTATTATCTGCAAATAATATTTGTAATGTAAACAATATCTGTAATCCACGCATGACAGCAAATCACCTGTAACTGTACCTTTTTTGTCTTTTCTGTCCTCTATGTGATGAGGTACCTTTGTAAATGAGCCTTTGGCTCAAAGGTTGTTAAACTGATACTTCCAATAAATAAATAAATCCTCCAAGGCGTGCCATTTCGGTCTGTGACTGGTCCGGCCTCCTTGTACTGGTGCCCCATGACCTGCCCCTCCAAGCTGGACCCATATTTGGGTGAAAGGCCCCTCGGCTCCCTCCGCCCCAAGCCACCCTGCCACACCGGGTACAAGGGAGAGCCACTGCCAACAGCTCCCCTCCTGTGGGGACCTTGCTGCTACCCCCACATCTCTGGTGGACCAGGGATCACAACCTTCACAGGGGTCTCTAAGGGCTCCTACCTGTCCTGGCCCCACATGGTGACCTACATTCCCTGCCCCCAGCTATGCAGGACCTGGTTAACCATACTTCCCCCAAGGAGCTCCATTCCCCTATCTCCTCATTGACCACGATGCTGAGAAGACCATCCTGAGCCCACTCTGGGGGGGGAGTCCCCCCACTGACACACCTGAACCACCAAGCTCCCTTACTTGCCCACCAAACTCTGCTGCTCCAGTCCCAGCCTAATGCCTAGGCTGGGAAGGCCCTGAAACTTCTTGTCTACTCCCTTTTCATACTCCCCAAACCTACTTTTTGCTACCACCTTGAGGCATCCAGTAGCCTGCACTAAAAATTCCCTAGCTCGGGGGGAGGGAGGTAGGAGGGGGAAAGGGATGCCTAAGTGGGAGCATAAGCCCCTCTTTCAAGGGGGGGCTTACACTCTTCCCCCACCCAGGAAATCATCCCCTCCTGGGAATGATGGCAAGGGCCGAGTGATGGTTTCCTCCTGTATACGCAATCCCCAGCCTTCTGGCAACAGATGCACCATGCCTGGCCACAGGCACTACCTAACCTACCTGCTTAGCCCAATGTTCCTCTAAAACCCTAAAACCTACCTGTGCCTGGAGATAATCTAATGGTTAGGAACAACCTTCATTATTTCGTTATCAAAAAAATGTAAATCACTTTTCATAATGATTAAACATGAGCTTTAAATTTCTGCATCAACAGCAATGAGGTAGATTTCAAACAGTTTAGCTATACCCCAAATACCTCCCACCAATTTTTAAAACAAGTTTCACTGTGTATAGTCCCCAGACCACTCACTCACTCTCACACACACACACACACACTCTCTCACCAGTCTCCCAAACATTTTTATCATTATTATAATGGCAACATTATTATTTTAAATTTAAGGGCTCCAATTTTAAGAAGAATAATTGTATACAGTCATCATAATTCGGCTCCATAGAGCAATTGTGCTGGCATAGTTCATAAGTTCATAACTCCAGAAGGCCTAGGTTGCAGGCCCCCACCTGAAGGGAAATAATATTCTTAATCTGGCTTTGTGGTCACATACCTAAAGGAATTCCGGTCCAGATGGTAATATTTGGTCTGAGTCCCAGCCAAGTCCTGGAGCAAGGCAAAATGCTTGAACAACGTTAGGCCAGATCAGGTCCCTGCGTGACACATCAACCATGCATCCTGAATCAACTGCTGAGATGGGGCACCTCCTCCACCGGCACGATTCTTTAAGCATTCCTTCTGTTCCTTAAAGACCCATTCCTCACTCATCTCCTTGATGATATCCCAAATCCGTTCTGGTACATAAGGATAGTTCAAACGGGAATATGCTACCTGCAGCTTACTATGGACCCACCTTTCTGCCTGGCTCCATTCTGGCAGGTCTCTCACATGGTCCTCCTGGCTTGTCCCATTGGTAGCCATATCCCTCATTGATACTTTAAGTTCAATGGGTCACTTGGATTTAACCCGTCCATCTGGGTCCAGAGAGTCTTAGACTGGACAGGGAGCTGTGAGGTGTTGTCTGTAAAGGTGATAACAGGGCAATGTTAGGGCCTAGGGATGGGGTCTAGGGATGGCCCTTACCACTATATAGTCCTATATAGAAACATAGAATTTGACGGCAGATAAGAACCGCTTGGCCCACCCAGTCTACCCATTTCCCTACCTAATGGATAAGCTGCAGATCCTAGTTAACCAGCAGCCTACTCCTTTCTACCCCCACCTCCTAGAATTGCCTTATGACTGTCCCATGCGTGCTTGAATTCAACCACTGTTTTTGACTCCAGAATCTCCTCCGGAAGGCCGTTCCATGCATCCACAACCCTCGCTGTTAAAATATACTTCCTTACATTACCTCTGAGCCGCCCCCACTCTATCTTCAAATTGTGTCCCCTTGTTCTTGCACACCTCTTTTTTTGAAAGATGCTACCCTCTTGGACTTTGTTGATTCCCTTGAGGTACTTGAAAGTTTCTATCATGTCCCCCCTCTCCCTCCTTTCCTTGAGGCTATACATATTAAGCTCCTTTAGTCTCTCTTCATACGTCTTCCGGTGCAGACCCTGCACCATTTTAGTTGCCCTCCTCTGGACAGCTTCCATCCTGTCTATGTCCTTACGGAGACTGGGTCTCCAGAACTGCACACAGTACTCCAGATGGGGTCTCACCAACTGTCTGTACAGAGGGATAACAACTTCCTGTTTTCTACTGGTGATGCCTCTCCCTATGCATCCCAGTATCCCCCCAGGCCTCCTTACTGCCCTCTCACATTGCTTGCCCACCTTTAAGTCATCTGATATGACTACCCCCAGGTCCCTTTCCATTTTTGTTGTTGTTAGTATCTCACCCCCCATTGTGTACTCTTCCCCTGGGTTTTTGTTTCCCAGGTGGATTACCTTGCACTTCTTAGCACTGAATCTAAGCTGCCGTACATTTGACCATTCCTCTAACCTTGCCAAGTCCCTTCTCATCCTCTTCCCCCCACCTTGTGCATCAACTGTTTTGCAGATCTTTGTCTCATCTGCAAAGAGACATGCTTTTCCTTCCAGTCCCTCTGCAATGTCACTTATAAAGACATTGAAGAGGACTGGTCCTATACTGAACTCCTGCGGTAATTCCACTAGTAACCCCCTTTCTTCAGAGGATCATTTAATATTACCTCTGTGTCCTATTCTCCAGCCAATTCGTTATCCAGGCTATCATCTTGCGACCCACTCCCAGGCTGGCTAACTTGTATATTAATCTTGTGTGTGGGACTGTGTCAAATGCCTTGTTAATGTCTAGGTAGGCCATGTCCACAGCCGATCCCTGATCTACTACTTTGGTCACCCAGTCAAAGAAATCTATTAGATTCATCTGGCATGACCTTCCTGCTGTGAATCCATGCTGCCTTGTGTCCTGTGCCCTTCTGGCCTCTAGGTACTCGACAGTTCTTTCCTTCAGAAGTGATTCCATCATTTTCCCTATCACTGAGGTTAAACTAACAGGTCTGTAGTTTCCTGCTTCTGCCCTGCTCCCACTTTTGTGAAGGGGAGTCATATCTTCCCTCCTCCAGTCCTCAGGTACCACTCCATCCTCCCATGATTTGTTAAAGAGGGTAGTCAGTGGTGTCACTAGTTCTACCCTTAGTTCTTTAGAATTCTGGGATAAATCCCATCAGGCTCCGTTGCTTTGTCCACCTTCAGTTTTAAGAGTTCTTTCAGAACCCTTTTCTTCTGTAAATGGGCTGATATCAACTTCTGTATCCAGAGTGTTTCTATTGTTTGTTTTAGGTACCTCCCTCTTTATTTGTAAATACTGAGCAAAATGTTTGTTTAGTATCTCTGCCTTTTTCACCGTCACCTCTGCCCACCCCCCTCCCTTCATTTAGCCTCACTATCCCTCCCTCCTTGGTCTTTCTTCGCTCCTGATGTACCTAAAAAAGGTTTTATCTCACTTCTTAACTGTGTTGGCTATCTTTTTCTTGGTTCGGGCCTTGCTGTTCTGACTGCCTTCCCAGCTTCCTTTTGCTTTAACTGATACAATTCTCTGTCCTGCTTCTTCTGTGATTTCTTGTACTTTCTGAATGCTTTCTTTTTCTCTTGAACCTTCACTGCCACCTCCTTTGAGAACCATAGTGGTTTCTTACATCAGTTTGTTTTGTTTATTTGCTTCACACAAAGGCTTGTTACCTCTGTGATGGCAGTTTTTATTATTCCCCATTGTTCTTCCACCCCCTCCTTCCTGCCCATTTGCTAGTGCATTCCTTAGGCACTCACCCATTTTGGCAAAGTCAGCCCTCCTGAAGTCCAGTACTTTTGCCTTTGTATAGCTTGACTCTATTGCTGTGTTTATTGTGAACCATACTGTTCGATGGTCGCTAGTTCCCAGATGGCTACCCACTTCTGCATCTGTGATCCTCTCTCCATCTCCATTTGAGAGGACCAGGTCTAAGATTGCTCCCTCTCGAGTGGGTTCCAATACTAGTTGTCTATGGCATGCCCCCTGTAGGGCATCTAGAATAACCCCACTCTTAGAAGTGGCTGCTGCAACTGCACTCCAGTTAACATCTGGCGTATTCAGATCACCATCAGCAATATCTCCCCCTTTTCTGCCATTCTAAATATACTTTCTATCATTTCCCTCCTTTTCCTGCTGCTTATCAGTGCTTCCCCCCTTGACTAGTTTAAAAGCTTGCCAATGAAGCATTTAAACCGATTGCCCAAAAGACTTGTCCCCTTCCTGGACAGATGCAGACCATCCTGCCAGTATAGGCTGGTGTCCCCTCCAGGTGGAACCCCAGTCCTCAATGAAGCCAAACCCCTGTGTTCCCCACCATGTTTTCAACCATTCGTTAAACTGCATGGTGCAAAGTACCTTCGCCTCACCCATGCCACTGTCAGGCAGCACCGCTGAGAAGGATACTGTGCGCTACTTGTCTTAGGCCCCTCCCCAACTCTACAAAGTCCTTCTGCACTGCTCTAATCTCATGATGAACCAAGTCATTTGTCCCTAGGTGGACAATGACGTCCAGCTCAGACTCCCATGCAACTGTTCTCATGATCCTAAGGATGCACTTCCTGTCCCTACAAGCCATGGCACCAGGCAGGCACCTTACTTCAGTTTTCCCTGCTCCCCCCAGTTCTATCCCCCTAATAATTGAGTCCCCCACCATGAGCTGCTTCCTTTCCCTGTGGTGTCCTCTGCCTCCTTCCTGAGGGCCTCCTTTGTGACAGTTGTCTGCAACCTCCTTAGTCTCCTCTGCAGGTGCATCCATAGGGGAACTATGCTCCCCCAGAATGGTGTATGGATTGTGGAGTGAAACAACTGACTGGGTATGCCTCTGCTCCTCCACCCTTACCCTCCCTGAGCCCACTGTGGTCCAACTGCTGTGCTTTCTTTGCAACCTCTGAGGTAGTGGTGGTGGCTCTGGTGCTCCCTGGATGGAGGAGGTTCCCTAACTACTGCCCACTGTGGCCTGAAGACGGGCAACTTCCTCCCTCAGGGCAGAGAGTTGTCTGCAAACAGGACAGCATCTCAGCCTGCAGAAAGACTCCTGGAAGACTGCTGCCTCACAGCAATTACATTGCACAACTCCCCACATGTCTGTCTACCTTCTTGTTTTTTTTTTGTGTGTGCATGTGATTGGTTTGTTATATAGAAATATATATATATTATATAATGTGTATGCTTATATTATCAGTGCAGTGTGCTAGAGAGGATATGACAGTGATATGCACCTTGCCTTCTTGAGGAAATGATGTCAGAACCCCAGGTATAAAGGAACTATTTCCAGGGGTGGGTGGGGTGAGGTGGAAGGGTTTGGGCCTAAACTGTGCCCTCATGAAACAATCAGCTAAAAGCTCTGACCTACCGTTGCGATGAGTGCCTTCCTGTCAGCAAGATGCCCTATACGACAATTTGACAGAGAAAATACCCTGCTAATCAAACAGAGAAAAATCCAAACATCCAAGTCAGACACAGGTAAACCTCCCCAGCCCCAAAACAGCCTGGTGACTTGTGCTCTGAAAGCAGTCGGCACCAAAACACGTCAGCTGTGCACAAGGACAGACACAGTAAACAGTATTCAGTCCCCGTGGGTTTAAACTCTTCCTGCACTGAAAATCTTAACAATTGTAACAAGAGTAAAGCAAGGTTCACCTCCCTCTGTTGATTGAAAGACTGCCTTTTCTGGTAATTCTAAGTTCCTTATTTCACCTTTCAGTTCAAAGTATCCTCCACCTGAAGAATATTAACTTTCCTAAGGAATCTGCTACAAACCAAAGACAATTGCAAATTGTAAGGTTCACCTCCCTCTGTTGTGAGCACAACTCGCTTTCTTGCAAATCCTAAGTCCAGTGTTGCAGCTTGCAGCCAGAGGTAGCTTCACCTGAAGAATATTAGGTTTTCTGATGAGTCTGCTCAAAAGCCACTTGCTTATAGCACTGTTGTTATCAGGTCTGTAAGACTCTTCCAACGCTATTGGCTGATAAGTAGCTGTGATGTAAGCACATCCTGACACAGTCTGGCCTGGCCTTTTAGGGCACACAGAGATAAACAAAGAAACAGTTTCCACTCCCTGGGGCACTGTCTGGGTCAAATACACAGCCTGTAACCTGCACTCAATTCAAGACTTATGACAAATTCTTAGCCCAGTGAATAACTCACAGTATTACAAATATTGCAATGCAATCAATCACTAACTCCAATCAAGTCAGCTGTGCACAAGGACAGACACAGTAAAAAGTATTCAGTTCCTGTGGGTTTAAACTCTTCCTGCACTGAAATTCTTAACAATTGTAACAAAAGTAAAGCAAGGTCCACCTCCCTCTGTTGATTGAAAGACTGCCTTTTCTGATAATTCTAAGTTCCTAATTTCACCTTTCAGTTAGAAGTATCCTCCACCTGAAGAATATTAACTTTCCTAAGGAATCTGCTACAAACCAAAGACAATTGTAAATTGTAAGGTTCACCTTCCTCTGTTATGAGCACAACTCGCTTTCTTGCAAATCCTAAGTCCAGTGTTACATCTTCCAGACAGAGGTAGCTTCACCTGAAGAATATTAGGTTTTCTGATGAGCCTGCTAAAAATCCACTTGCTTATAATACTGTTGTTATCCGGTCTGTAAGACTCTTCCAAAGCTATTGGCTGATAAGTAGGTGTGATGTAAGCACTTCCTGACACAGTCTGACCTGGCCTTTTAAAGCACACAGAGATAAACAAAAAAAAAAAACAGTTTCCACTCTCTGGGGCACTGTCTGGGTCAAATACACAGCCTGTAACCTGCACTCAATTCAGGACTTATGACAAATTCTTAGCCCAGTGAATAACTCACAGTATTAGAAATATTGCAATGCAAACAGTCAATCACTAACTCCAATCAAGTCAGCTGTGCACAAGGACAGACACAGTAAACAGTATTCAGTCCCTGTGGGTTTAAACTCTTCCTGCACTGAAAATCTTAACAATTGTAACAAAAGTAAAGCAAGGTCCACCTCCCTCTGTTGATTGAAAGACTGCCTTTTCTGATAATTCTAAGTTCCTTATTTCACCTTTCAGTTCGAAGTATACTCCACCTGAAGAATATTAACTTTCTTAAGGAATCTGCTACAAACCAAAGAGAATTGTAAATTGTAAGGTTCACCTCCCTCTGTTGTGAGCACAACTTGCTTTCTTGCAAATCCTAAGTCCAGTGTTGCAGCTTCCAGCCAGAGGTAGCTTCACCTGAAGAATATTAGGTTTTCTGAAACTCTGGTCTGGTCCTGTAACTGAAAAGTGCTGCCAACATATTTCTCCTCATTCAGCTCCTCTAACTCTTTTTGATCACCAGTGCTTCCTGTTGCTGCTGCTGTTACAGGACCATGTCAGAGCCACTCCCAGTAGGCTGTATTTACACCTGGCTCCTGAGGTAGGCTCTGACTTATTTAACAGGGCCTGTGGGCTACCACCGGACAGGGGCCATGGTGAAGATCCCTCAGGCCATGGAGGATCTCCAGCTTGTTGTCTGCAGCCTCTGCCCCTCCCTCTGCCACAGGGACACCTGGTAGCCAGTGGCAGGGAGTGGGGCAGATGACTGTGCTCTCTGTCACTTTTTTCTTTAACTTGTGCTCCTGTACCTTCCCCCTCTACAGCCTCCATAATCACATCTGGGGATTCACTTCTGGTCTCATCCACTTGGGCATGAGTGCTTTCTCTGAGGAACAGTCTCTTAAACCCTCCTGAATACCCACTGCCTGGTGACCATGGCATGAAAGAGCTGGCAGTGGAACTGGGAGGGAACATCCCCAAATATGGACCTGGCAGCATGCCTATACAATATCGGCATAAAGGCAATCTGGCAACTCTTCCTCCCAAACCCACACCTCACACAGCATTCATTTTCTTTGCCTCCCCTCCAACTTTCTGGAGCCAGGAGAGTAGTGAGGCAGGAACCATAGCCAGAGGTTCCTCCTTGGGGGTGGGCACTGCGGGTCCTTCTTCATTCCTGCCTGCCACAATGCACTGCCAATCCTTGGTGGATGCCTGCTTTAAGTTCCTCCAACCCTCCCAGCACCCAGTTATGAGTCATTCAAACAGCTGATTCGATTGTTTGTTGGCTATACTGTGGTAGCCCAGTTCACTTGCTTGATGGTGGATGTGCCCAGGAAATATAGCTTCTTTTTTCCTTTCCTCTTACTGGCTTTATTTCTCTTGGTTCTTGTCACCTTACTCTCTCAGCTTTACTCTCTCCAATCTCCCTAAAATGGCACCTCTGTTTGCAGCTGCTGCAGCTCCTTCTTGGTCATCCTTCAGTTGGAACCCTGCCTGAGTGTCAAGCTACCAGCAGGTCACACGTGCACACCACACCAGCAGGCTGAGATCTATGCCTGCCCCAGGCCTACCACAGCTAATCTTGCTATGCAACAGGGCCTAACCAGGCTTGGAAGCCTGGCAATGTACCGGACCACAAGGCTCGGGGTCCGGTGGTGTTTCGGGGTTTGAGGAACACCCTGGATTAGCCCCCACTGTATAACCCCCCCATGGCCCTCTGTCTAGTGGCATATATTCTTTTGCAGATGGTCCAGGGGCCTACAGGAAGGGGGGTACCCTCAAGCTCTAAACACAGAGACAAATGCGCTCCATACAAGGCAGGAAAAATATAGCTTACCTTCCTGGCGTCTTCAATACCCGTGCACTCTCAGCTTCACCCATAGGATCTGGATTCTCCCTGAATGCAGGCATGCCAGACTAGGAACTCCACAGTGCACATCTATCACCTCTGGAGCCCCGTGAGCCCCGTGGCCCCGCCGAAGTGGGATGAACATTTAATCTGTAATATAACTTAAGAAAAAAATTAATTTAGCCGCACAAGAAAGGGGAAAAACGGAAAAGGATTTCATTTCATTAGCTTCCCCCTTTCAGTTTAAATGTAACACATCACTGCTATTCTTCTCCCAACTAGTTTCTTTATTTAGCTCCTGCACAGTGTCGTAGGCTTGATTGTTCAGGACACAAATACAGGCAGACAACAAAGGTTAGTGCATAAAAAATGCCAGGTTGGCATTTATCATTTTATTTTTTTTGGCATAAAATGATTAGCAGATGTAACCAGATGTAACAGAAATCCCCCCAAAAATGCATTAGTTCTGTAAACACACAAGGCTTTCTAGTGTGTAGACACATGCTCTCCCATCTTAAGGTCTTACAATGCACACAGTCAGCTCTAGACTGACTCCCTATCTGGATCTCTATCTAACAATTCTACCCTCTTAATAGGCTTTTATACATTTAGGTGGGGGGGTGTCACCCTTATATAATATACAGAAATAAAACTATCTGGGTTAGTCTATGTCACCAGGTAGTCCACCATACATATCTGAAACAATACCCCACATAGTTTAATAGCAACACCACTTTCTTCATATGCAACACTGGGCTACAATGGCCCAACTATACTTAATTGTATGGCCATTAGGCTCATAGTCCCTCCTTTCTTCCTGTGAGTGACAGGATGACTTTGTATATATGGGGATTACAGAGGGCGCTCTTCTCCTACAGAAATCATGGTCATGCAGCCCAGGAGGAAGGTGAGCCACCATATCTTATTCTCTGGAACAGCTTTTTATTTATTTATTTATTAAAGTTTCGGAATTACAACCTTTGAGTCAGTGACTCCTTTGCAAAGGCTCCACATCTGGACAAACACACAGAATATGTAAGAAAACATGTAACATTGCTTAGTATTATACAGTGGTGATTACATAATGACATCATACATATACGGATATTGACTAGTCTCTTATGGGTTGCTTAGCAGCCCTGGGTCTAAAGAACATGCAACATAGGGGTGAGACGTTAGTACTTTAGATTATTTGTAACAACAATTGCAGTACTTAAGTAGTATCTTGGGGTTGGTTGTCAACTCTGCGTCAAGGTGGTGTAGTGTGCTCAGTTGCAATTACACATCTCTGAGTCTATGAGGTGCCTCTTGATGCCAGTTTTAAACTGGCCTAGTCTTTGGGCCAGGGAGATGGATGGTGGGAGTTCATTAAGCCAGGTAGGTGCCCGATAACTAAAGGACCTTTGGCCTAGCGCGGTCCTATGGTAGGGGACATGGATGGACATATTTGCTAGGTGCCTTGGAGTGCTTCTGTGGGTGTTAAGTTTTATTAGGGAGTGCAGGCCAGTGGGTGCAATCTTCAATAAAATTTTCTTGGCCTGGAGGCAGGTATGGTATTTTAGCCTTCCTTTGAAGGTCAGCCAGTCAGCTTTTTTGTAGAGGTCGCAGGTATGGGTAAGTCGGTCACTTTCTGTGACCAGACGGCTAGCTTTGTTGAGGGAAAGGTTGATTCGATTTAGGGCTGTGAGGTCAGCCGTCCCATATATTATTATACCATAGTCAACCAATGATAAGATCGCGTTGGTAACTGCCAGATGTAGGGCCTGCGGTGGGAGGCATTGTCTATGTCTATAGAGGATCCCTAGTCTGGTGTTTCTTGAGGAGGAGAGGTGGTTGATGTGCGTGTGATAGGTAAGCGATGTGTCAAGTGTGATGCCGAGGTATTTGAAGTGTGTGACCTGGCCAATTTTGGTGCCCTGGTAGTTGTAGATGTTAAGGTGGGAGCTATTATAGGGGCTTTGTCGGTGCGCAAAAGATCATAGATTTTGTTTTGGCATAGTTAAGTATTAACCGGTGCTTTGTGAACCAGTCTTCTAGTTCCTGGAAGTAAGGTTGAAGCTTGTGTTGGAGGGAGTTTGGGGTGCTATCTTTCCAGTAGACTACTGTGTCGTCTGCATAGAGCAGAAGCTTACCATTGCACACATGTGGGATTAAGTTAAGGAAGAGGGTGAATAGTAGCGGGCCCAGGATAGATCCTTGGGGTACACCCGACTGGACTGGGTTCTTGGTGGATAGGGTGTTGTTAATTTTGACTTCTTGTGTTCGGTCTATGAGGTAGTTCTTGAACCAGTGTATTGTGTCGGGGCTATGTTGAGGGAGGGGAGTAGATGTAACAGTAGGTTATGACCGACGGCGTCGAACGCTTTGGTTAGATCTACGAAAATTGTGTCTGCTATTTCCCCTTCGTCAAGGCCTCATGTATGTACGACGTGAGTTCGAGGAATGCCGTGGTGGTACTATGTCCTGTTCTGAAACTGTGTTGCTCTTGGCAGAGCAGGGAATGTTTTGCCAGGTACTCAGTGAGTTGGACTGACACTGTTTTTTCGAGGGCTTTAGAGAGCGGGTGAAGTATAGTGATCGGCCTGTAGTTGCTGGGATCAGTTAGGGTACCCTTTTTTAGGACTGGTGTGATAATTCCCCTTTTCCAGAGAGTGGGGAATTGCTCTAGGTGTAGCCAGTGGTTGAATATTTTGGTGAGGTGAGGGAGGGTCGCGTCTAACGTTAGACGGAGGATCTTGAGATCTATAGAGTCACTGCTATACCTTTTGTTTCTTAAGGCTTTTGTAAGGTAGTGTTTGGCCTTATTGCAGGAGATTGTTTTGAGCTGGAAAGATGGGATGTTGTGCCTGGGGTGGATGGGGCCCTAGGGTGTGGGTCAAAAAAGTTTGATGGGAGTATGTGACTGACGTCTGTGAAGGAATTGTTAAGGATATTTGCCATTATGGTGGGATCTTGTGTGAGGGCACCTTTATAGCTTATCTGGGTCGGTGATTGGTTATCGATTTTCCCACATAGCTCTTTGATATTGCTCCAGAACTTGTTCCCTGAGCCCCAGGTTGAGGTGAGGGCTTGTTTGTAGTGGTTGGCCTTTGCTAGCCGAATAGCCCTGGTGCACTTATTTCTCACCTCTCTATAGAGTTGTCTGTCATGGGGAACTTGGGAGTTGAGTGCCTTATACCAGAGATTATCTCTGTGGTGCATCTGGTCTAGCAGGGGCTGTGTGATCCATGGGGTATCCCTTGATTTTATAAACTTTTTTGAGAGTGGGGCGTGTTTGTCGCAGGCTGTGTTGAAGATTTTAATAAAGCAAGTGAGGGCCTCATCAGCGGATTGGGTGGTGGACTGGTGTCCAGTCACTGGTGGAGAGACAGTGGGTTATCTTGGTTAAGGTGCCCTTTTTGAGGTGCCTTTGGTGGGATGTTTTGGGATGGTTTGGTGAGCTCTTGTTGGACCAGAGACAGGAGAGGGGAGAGTGGTTGCTGAGGACATCCGGGAGGACTTTGACGTTAGATAGGTGTTTGGGGGAGTTTGTCAGGATGAGGTCAAGGAGGGTATGTGTTCCTGTCCTGGGGTCTCGTCTTGTGGGGGTCTGTACAACTTGGGTCAGATCATGCGCAATTGCTGCGTCCTTGAAGGGGTCTGATGCATTAGATAGCCAGTTTGTATTGAAATCACCCATAATTATGAGATCTCTTCTGAAGGGGGAGCAACGCTATATTAGCCAGTATCGAGTCAAAGGCTAATTTTTGGTTGTTAGGTATGTAGACTGACATTATGTATAGTGGTTTCCCTTGGGAGCCAATTGTTGCTTTGGTAGTGACTGCTTGTGCCCCATGTTTCGGGGAGGGCAAGGGGACTAGTAGTGGTTGGAATTTCGTTCTGGCATAAAAAGCACAGCCACCTCCCCTCTTCCCCTCTCTATTTCCTCTGAAGATTATGCTGTCGTTCAGGGCCACTGCTGGGACATGAACTGTAGAAACCAGCAAAAGTAGGCTTATTTACTTCAAGGGCCAAATTTCCTAGTAATAAGAGTGTAAGTTTCTCTTACTAATGTCTTTAAGTGTTTTAGCCCTTTTATTTCGTTCCAGTATTTTTATTTCATTTCTTGAGAGCTATCTGCCGAAATTCAGTGAATAGGGACTTCTAGCAGTGCTTCAGCACTGTCTTTATGTTCTCTGGCAAATCTAGAAGGTTTAGAATCGGAGCGGCAGCTGAAATTTACAGAACAACTGTAGCTACCTGCTTCATTATACTTGCTGCATCGAGAAAGAGAGAAACAGACAACACTGGAGCTGACATGCTCCCTTTTCTTTTTATTTAAGGTTCTCTCTTGCTCTCTTTAATTCTAAGGCCAATTTAATTAAGAGCAGAAGTCTTTTATTATAATATTTAGGGACACTACTTTCCCTAACACAGAAACGCTTATTGGCTGTGCTATTTTTTAAAAGCGGGGGGCTGCTGAAAGTAAAAGTGATTTCCGCCAGCTTTAAACTGCCATACAGCAGGTCGCAGAGAGAGTAAGCAGCACATATGCTCCTGTTTGCAGGGGACTAAGCTCTCTCTCTTCTCAAATGGGCTCTTATCCTTAATTATACTGTAACCCCTAGATGGCGCTATCCCAGGGGCTACTACCCCTGCCTGATTTGCCACTAACAGGTTGAGGGACCTGGATCCAATGGCGGGTGCCTCCACCCAGAGGTCAGGGTTTGCAATAGTTAAACTTACTTGGTCACAGCCCTCTGGGACACTGCAACCCCCCTTTCTTCCCACTAGTGGCCCACACAATATATCAGAATTACCTTCACAGTATACACTTACCCCAGGGCTGGTTCAGGCACTGGAACCTCCTGTAAAATAAGATACAGTGCAACAATCACAGTACAATACTTTAACATAGACAAATACCTCAGGCAGTATAACTTTGCTGAAACAAGCAGCTCTGATTTATTTAGGGGCATATAACAAGGACAGGGGGAAATCAGGTTAATTAGCTTATCACTTTACTCATCTACCTATGGCTCTGTGCACAGGCCTATCCCTACCAGTTACTGTCCCTGGGTACCCAAGCCCTAGTGGCTAGTCCAAACCGTGGCAGCTGGTAGGGGCCCTTTCCCACAGAGAAAAGAAACATTAGTTTAAACAGTCAGCAGTACAGTGATTCCATTTGGATTCAATGTGGCAATTCAACAGGGAGCGACCCTGAATTAGTACTCACGACCTCCAAACAAGATAGGGTCCTTCAATGTCAGCAGGGCTACTCTTGAGCTCCACGAGACTCCTCACACATTTATATGGCAAACTGCAACAGGAAAAGTCCTTTAATGGCAGCAGGATTCACTTGAGGTACACAAGCCTCTTCACATTATTTATATGGTGAACAGTAACAGGCAAAAGTCCTTTAATGGCAGCAGGATTCACTTGAGGACACAAGCCTCTTCACACATTTATATGGTAAAACAGAAAGTACTATACCAGGCAGGCTGCTTTCACCCGATCGCAATTACTCACAATACCGGGAGAACACACAGCAGATTCAGTTCCTGACAGACCGAGTGCAATTCCAGCAATTTCTCCAGTCTTCTACAGGGTGAGCCTGGTTTCTACTCTTCAGATATCCTTTGATTCTCTTCACAGGACGGATTCAGTCCTAACAAGCAGTTACACAAGCTGCAGACCGAACTCTGGGCCTTACACACGTTTCCCGACTAAAACTGCACACTGAAAAGCACAGGTCTCCTTCCTTCTTCACTGCCAGAGCTCAACTGAAACTCCAACAGACAAAACCGGGCACTTCCTTTGAGTTCCTCCCAGTTCTTGACTGGATTGGCTGTCCTCTACAATAGACTGCTATTGGTCAAAAAGGGCAAGTCTAAACTACATCTCCCAGAGTCACTGCCCATACAATCCTCTTGTGGCTGGCTCAGATTATGAGTCCAAGTTCTGATTCGTCCAAGGCACCATTTTAGAGCTAGCTTACCCCACACTGATTGGTCCAGTTCAGAGTTCAAAACCAGAATGGGGAACTAGCAGACACAGTTCTGACTGCAAGGAAAGCAGGTTAGACAAACTGTAATTTCATTATTACTCTAAATGGTTTCTGGCAAACAGTTACATCTTTCAGATAGGTTCCTTTGCATTCCTAGTGACTGCAAAATGGAGTGAATTGGCAGCAGCTCGAGTGGTACTCAAACAGAGAAGCACACAGTCCCCCATACAAACTAATTATGTCTGCAAGCAGACAGCTCTTAAAGAGACAGTACCAGAGGCTCTAAAACACTCACTGATAAATGGCTTAAATGCCAAACACCATTCAGGCTTGGAGCATTCAAGAAAGCTCCTGGAAGTCTTTGGGAACCCCATTTGATGGGGGTTACACCTTCCTAGCCTGGGAAAGCTTGACGTCCGCCAAGCAAGTACTATAAGTTTTAACTGCAACCATATACATTTGCATTAGGCTCGCACATGTAATCATCAGTCAATATATCATTTTACCAAGAACACATTTCTGAAACATTGCAGTACGCTACTCTTACACAGTATTACATACACATTGTACCATAACTCAAGTTATTACCTCTTGTACATGAAACCTGAAGAGGGGGCCCTTCCTATCAGTTACCTTGAGGCTGGATGGGGCAAGGGCACCATACTAGAGGGCAACACAAGTAACTTGGAGTTAGCACTGATGCTCAGTTTGGGGCAATGAGCTCGGGACACATACACCCTTTATGGACAACATTGAGAGGCAGATCCACTGGCCAGCCCAGGGAATCATAACTGAGGTGCACCACAGGCTTTACAGCTCGGCCAGTCTTTCTAGGGGAACTGTTACCAGTCTTGCACTCTAAGCCTCATTTTCAGCATTGTCCTCACTTGTCAGGGAGTTCCATGGGGTAGAGAGGCCAGAACTTGGGGCACCTTTCAGCTCCAGGAGTTACAGTTTCTGAGTCCACAACATTTGGCTCGCATGGAGAGCTTTCGGACACTGGCAGTGGACTGTCAGGGCACTCAAAATACTCTTCTTGTTCTGGTGTATCACCAGTCTGACCTAATCCATCATTTTCCTCCCTGAAGCTCAAACAGTTCAACCATGCACAATGATTCCATTTCATCTGATCTGATGCTTTGCACTTCACTTTCTGGGAGCATTGGCTCCAGGGATGAAGCTGGGGCTTGGACAGTCCAGAAGGCCCAGCTTCATCTCCAGTATTGGCTGAGGATTGCCCAAAACAATTGACTCAGTTCATAAGAAGGATAGTATCTAAAGTCATCTCTTCACTTTCCTCCGATATGGACTGACAGTCTTGCTCAACTGGGACTTGTGGAGGAACACTTTAACTTTGCTTCTGTAGGTGCAGACTTTCTTGATCTTTTCTTAGCAGCAGCTCTAGTCACTGGTCCAGAGGGGCATCTTCTAGGGGCTCAGACTCAATTAAGATTTGTCCAATGGGCAGTAAATGATTTCTATGCATTGTTTTTACATCTTTGAATTATTCTCAGGCCTTACTTTGTACACTGGCAGATCATCTAGTTGCCCACTACAATGGGAGGGAGATGGTGCCATCTGTCAGCAATCTTGTGCTTGCTATGCAGTCCCAGATTTCTTGTAATACCCATCTCCCTCCGGAGTTCTGTGCTTTACCTTTTATCATACCTTTCTTTGTTGGCCAGATTTCTTTGGCAGCCATGGTTTGAGCCAGTTGTGCACATGAGTTAGCTGGGCCTTTAACTTTTGCACATACTGTAAATAGTTGTCAGCTTGAACCTCATCAGGAGAGACCCCAAACACACATCTACCGGTAGTCGAGCTTCTCTTCCAAACATCAAGGCGGTAGGGGAGAGCCAGTGGCATCACTTTGGTGCAGTTATAAGCATGTACCAGGGTGCTAATTTGTTGGCTCCATCTAGTCTTGTCCTTTGGGTGCAGGGTGCCTAGCATATCTAGCAAAGTGCGATTTGAAGACGTTCAGGCTGTGGGTCCCCCTGGGGGTGGTAAGGAGTGGTTCTGGACTTTCTCACTCCCCACAGAGAAAGCATCTCTTTGATCAGACGACTCTCAAAGTCTCTCCCTTGATCAGAATGGATTCTTTGTGGAGCCCCATAGTGAACAAAAAAGCTTTCTACAAGTACTTTGGCTACAGTGGATGCTTTCTGGTCTTTGGTGGGGAAAGCTTGGGCGTATCTCGTGAAATGGTCAGTGACCACCAGCACATTACTGATATTTCTTTGATCTGACTCCAAACTCAGAAAATCAATACAGACCAGCTCCATGGGTGCACTGGTGGTTATGTTAACAAGGGGCAGCCCTCTGGGGCAAAAGCTTCCTCTGTAAGCAGCGACTACAAGTTCGAATGTGTTGCTCCCATCAGCCCCCATCTTAGGCCAATAGAATCTGGATCTCACCAAGTCAAGTGTTCTGTCTATACCAAAGGTGCCCCATGTGGTTGTGCAAGGACCTCAATACTGAGTCTCGGAAAGGCAGTGGCAGCACCAGTTGTTGTTTGTCTACTTGTCCCCTCTGTCTACTGTTTCTCTGTATAACAGTTTATTGATCAGTTTTCAACTTAGGACCTTCTTTGTATAACAGTGCAATTCTCAAATCAGTGGAGCGTAATTTGACACATCTTTTCCTGCATAGAGGGCTTCTAAAGCTGATTTGATCATAGGATCGCGAGTTGAGGCCCCGAATCACTGTCATAATCCAGCTGAGGCAGTGCACCAATGTCTATTTGCAGAAAAGTGGCAATAAGCAGCAGGTATGCAATTCTCAGAGGGTCAGCAATCACCATGCAGTCCACTGCGTCCATGGACATTTGTTCCTCCCTTGTCAAACTTCCGGCAGAGTGCCTGAATGTCAGGTTCTGCCAATCGGACCCAATCATTCTGAGGAACAGGCCTCCAGGAGAGAGCATCAGCATCTATGTGGTTCAGACCTGCTCGGTATTCGAGACATAGTCATATGTAGATAATGCAGAAAGCTACTGTGGCCAGTGGCATCCAACTTAGCTGGAGGTCTGCACATAGGTCAAAGGATTATTGCCAGTTTTTACTAGTATTTCAGCCCCATACAAGTACTCATGGAACTGGTCAACAATAGCCCACTTCAAAGCTAGGAACTCTAACTTATGTACAGGATAGTTCTTTTCGGATGGGGTCAGGCTTCTACTGGCAAAGGCCACTGGTCTCAGGTCATTCTCATGCTCTTGGTACAACACAGCCCCAACCCTTGCAAGCTAGCATCAGTGTGCAGGACATAAGGTTTTCTTGGATCGGCATAGGCCAGCACTGGAGCATGGGTGATGATATGATCTCATGAAAAGCAGTCTCACAATCAGAAGTCCAGCGGGCCCCAAATACTTCACCGGATGAAAATACACTCTTTCAGTCTTGAGGATGCTGACTTTTGGTATTTTTTGTGGGTTGGGGGATACCCTTGAGTAAGGTTAAGTAAAGGGCGGATCACTCTTGAATAGTCCTTGATGAAACACCGATAATAACCACAGAATCCCAGGAATCTTTGCAGTTCTTTTAGATTTTTGGGCTGTGGCCAGGTGGTCAAGGCATCAACTTTACTTGGGTCGGTCTCTATTCCCTCGGTGGATACTATGTGTCCCACATACTTTACTGATGTTTGAAAGAATTGACACTTATCAATGGACAGTTTAAGGCCAAAGTCCTCCAGTCGGTCCAATACCTTAAATAATCTGCTCTCATGTTCCTCCAGTGAGCTGCCAAACACAATAACATCATCCAGGTATACCAGGCACTCTAGTAATGTTCATGTCCCCACTGCAGCTCCATCAATCGTTGAAAAGTGGCTGCAGACATATGAAATCCTTGAGGCATCCTCATGAATTCATAGAAGCCAAGTGGACAGATAAAACATCTTCTCTCATGGTCCTCTGGGGCCCTATCGGGATCTAGTAGTACCCACTGCGGAGATCCAACACAGAGAACCACTTGCTCCCGTTTAGGCAGTCCAAAGCATCCTGAATGCGGGCATTGTGTACTGATCAGGATAGTCCGCGGTTTAAAGGTGCGATAATCCACACACATCCTTACTGTCCCATTCTTTTTCCTCCTACCACAATGGGGAAGCATAAGGGCTTCTGGATTCTTGTATTACACCAGCAGCTAACATCTCTTGCAGATGCCGTCTCACATCATCTATGTCAGCAGGTGCCAGGCGTCGAGACCTCTCACGAAATGGTGGTTCGTCATGCAGCCGGATATTATGCTCAACTCCTTGCATGCATCCCTCGTCCCATTCCTTAAAAGAAACACCTGGTCTCTCTGGGCAAGCTTCACTGATCCTCACTTTCCATTCAGCTGCATGAATTGCGAAATCAAACAAGTCAGGGCGTTACTCTGTCATTCTTCCTGAACTCTTGCTGCTGGTAGCACTGCAGTGTCTGCACAATGCACATTAGCCAGGATGCAACCTCTATTTACTCGAATGTCTCTTTCAGACACATTACAAACTTGGACCATTACCCTTCTGGCATAAGCATGGGCTCCTAGCGGGCAAATACTAAACTAGACCTTCAGCAGTCCCTCTGGCAATTTTCCATCGCCTGGTGCATCCAACATTAATATTTTATTCTTAACATCCTTTCTGATACGGACCTCTCCTGTAAGGTACACTGGGCATTTGGCACCAGGATCAGAGACTCAGGGATCCTTCTTCCATACAATTCCGACCGGTTCCTCTAGTTCTATTTTTCAGCATCTCTCTGTGCCTCATAGGCCTTCTTAATTAAAGCCGGAACTCTTAAAGCTCTACTAGTCTTTGACCCTGTTTTCATAACATACTGTGCCAGCCTTCTGAACATATGAGCATTTGTTCCAATCAACAAAGGACACCATCATACAGTCCAGTGGGGGACACACTAAGGCTAGGTCTCTACTTGTTCGGCCACTCCAGCCACGGAGTGGGGAAAGACAGCCAAATTCAGAGTACCTGGAATAGGGTAGGCCTTCTCACTTAACCCCATACATGCAGTCCTTCTAATGGTTGTAAGAGGCAGCCTGACAAATGCTTCTGATACCAATCTTGGAACATAATTGTCACTTGGGAGCCACTGTCTAATACAGCTCTTGTAGACACTCCATTCACCTTTACAGTGGTCTCCATGGAGGGACCCACTATTCTGGACCAGTCTGGAGGCGGTAGTGGGGGCCTGGGCAACTGACCTTGCCACAAAGAGCGTGAGTTAGCATTTTTGGTGCCCTCACTGGGATCATTTTGTACCTCTTAACCACTGATTTGTTCTCCAAGCTCTCCTTGTAGCCTATATGCAACTTTGTCAGTGTCTTTTGGGGACCCGGCATTCCCTCTTCATGTGCCCATCCTTCCCGCAATTATAGCAAAACATACTTTCTGAAGTTTGAGCTGGCCGAGGCACCACACTGGGAGCCAGGGCGGGGCTACTACTAACTGGAAACCTTGGTGCCATCTCTGTCTGTGGCATGATAAGCATTTGGAGACATCTCATCAGTTTCTCCACTTCCATGGTCAAGGAATTGAGTTTGGAGCTGTTATCAGCAGGAGATACATGGGTGGGTACCCCACCCCCATAGCAGATGCAGTCGGATATAGGTCGTGGTCTAGCACGTCTGCAGGCATGGCCTTCATAAAGGGACTGTTTTGAATTCTCGGATCTCTCTCAACAGTTCGCCCCATTGTGGCATATCTTTTCTTGTCAGAGCACTCATTGACTGTCAACCTCTGCCCTGAACTTCCACTTGATGGGTCACCCTCAGTCACTTCGGGTCGTGCGCAACTATTGGTGCAGGTCCTCCCGAGGTCACCTTTTCTCAACTCCTCGAATTTCTCTCATTAACTCATCATAGGAGGTGGAGATTCCAGTCGATTTGCCAGGCATAACTGAAGCAACAGCAGTTCTGAGAAGGGGCAGACTTAAGGATCCTGTCAGCCTGGTTCGGTCCAGTTCAATCGCTGGCAAATTACCCTTTCTGAGGCATTCTTGCAACAATTTTTCCAACCGAGATACATACACAGACAACAACTCCCTTGGTACTGTTGTGCATTTCTTACTCTCCACCATAGATCCTCATCAGAATCTGGGCTCACACACATTCTCCAAGGCCTCAAGATAGGCCTGTGCAGTCACTTCAGGGTTACTGGCCCATTTAGCACAGATGGTAGCCAGGCAGGACCTCGGGCTCTCACTAACCCTCTTTTAGGCTTTCGACTTCCGAGCATTGCCATTCTAGCACTTGGGGCAACATAGTCTATCCAGGTCTCCCAGTCATCCTCCCTTGGGGGTGGGGAGGTGCAGAGAAGATCCTCAACCTTCGGTAGAGTCGTGACTAATGGCAGGTGCAGAAATAGGAGTCTGCATTGGTTCAGCCACCATTACGGGTACTGGAGGCGGGAGAGGTGTTGGGGAGGAACACCCAGGTGGCAAGAATAGTTTCTTCAAGTCCTCCACAGTTTTCCCTTCCCCCAGCCACCATTTAGCAAATTTCTCCTCAAAGTTTCAGACAGTGGTGGGGCTCATTCCCCCAGGTCTTTACTGTACTTAGTTATCACTCTCCAGGCAGTGAGGGCTCCCTCTGGGGTAATGGTCTGTGGCACTTTGAAGCTATCTATGGGATCCTTAAACTCTACTAGGGCCAGGAAAGTGTGGGTGAGCAGATTAGCATGCCGACCCACCACCACAGGGTTTTGTAAACCTTCCACCTTGGAAAGTACTCCCTGTGCAGTGTCCGTATTGATACCCAGGGGGATGTCCAGGATAAGCATAGCATTTTGGGGGTCAATCTCCTCCCCAGTACACCACTCCACCAGCCAGTGCACAGCCACTTCTGTCGGGGTACCCATTTTTTTCTTAACAGTGGTTCATAAATATGGCCACTAGAGGACACACAATCCCAGCGGTAAGCCTCCAAGATGTAACCCCTAGATGGCGCTATCCCAGGGGCTACTACCCCTGCCTGATTTGCCACTAACAGGTTGAGGGCCTGGATCCAATGGGGGTGCCTCCACCCAGAGGTCAGGGTTTGCAATAGTTAAACTTACTTGGTCACAGCCCTCTGGGACACTGCAACCCCTTTCTTCCCACTAGTGGCCCACACAATATATCAGAATTACCTTCACAGTATACACTTACCCCCAGGGCTGGTTCAGGCACTGGAACCTCCTGTAAAATAAGATACAGTGCAACAATCACAGTACAATACTTTAACCAGACAAATACCTCAGGCAGTATAACTTTGCTGAAACAAGCAGCTCTGATTTATTTAGGGGAATATAACAAGGACAGGGGAAATCAGGTTAATTAGCTTATCACTTTACTCATCTACCTATGGCTCTGTGCACAGGCCTATCCCTACCAGTTACTGTCCCTGGTACCCAAGCCCAGTAGGCTAGTCAAACCGTGGCAGCTGGTAGGGGCCCTTTCCCAGAGAAAGAAAAATTAGTTTAAACAGTCAGCAGTACAGTGATTCCATTTGGATTCAATGTGGCAATTCAACAAGGAAGCGACCCTGAGTTAGTACTCACGACCTCCAAACAAGATAGGGTCCTTCAATGTCAGCAGGGCTACTCTTGAGCGCCACGAGACTCCTCACACATTTATATGGCAAACTGCACAGGCAAAAGTCCTTTAATGGCAGCAGGATTCACTTGAGCTAACCAAGCCTCCTCACACATTTATATGGTGAACAGTAACAGGCAAAAGTCCTTTAATGGCAGCAAGATTCACTTGAGGTACACAAGCCTCTTCACACATTTATATGGTAAAACAGAAAGTACTATACCAGGCAGGCTGCTTCTCTATCCCATCGCAATTACTGCACAATACCGGGAGAACACACAGCAGATTCAGTTCCTGACAGACCGAGTGCAATTCAGCAATTTCTCCAGTCTTCTACAGGGTGAGCCTGGTTTCTACTCTTCAGATATCCTTTGATTCTCTTCACAGGACGGATTCAGTCCTAACAAGCAGTTACACAAGCTGCAGACCGGAACTCTGGGCCTTACACATGTTTCCCGACTAAAACTGCACACTGAAAAAGCACAGGTCTCCTTCCTTCTTCACTGCCAGAGCTCAACTGAAACTCCAACAGACAAAACCGGGCACTTCCTTTGAGTTCCTCCCAGTTCTTGACTGGATTGGCTGTCACTCACAATAGACTGCTCCTGTTGGTCCAAAAAGGCGCCGAAGTCTAAACTACATCTCCCAGAGTCACTGCCCATACACTCCTCTTGTGGCTGGCTCAGATTATGAGTCCAAGTTCTGATTCGTCCAAGGCACCATTTTAGAGCTAGCTTACCCCACACTGATTGGTCCAGTTCAGCAGTTCAAAACCAGAATGGGGAACTAGGCAGACACAGTTCTGACTGCAAAGAAAGCAGGTTAGACAAACTGTAATTTCATTATTACTCTAAATGGTTTCTGGCAAACAGTTACATCTTTCAGATAGGTTCCTTTGCACTCCTAGTGACTGCAAAATGGAGTGAATTGGCAGCAGCTCAGTGGTACTCAAACAGAGAAGCACACAGTCCCCTCATACAAACTAATTATGTCTGCAAGCAGACAGCTCTTAAAGAGACAGTACCAGAGGCTCTAAAAACACTCACTGATAAATGGCTTAAATGCCAAACACCATTCAGGCTTGGAGCATTCAAGCAAGCTCCTGGAAGTCTTTTGGGAACCCCCATTTGCAAGGGGGTTACAATACAAAGGGCAAAAAAAAACCCACACCAAATCCTGCATTTTGATTGGCTTGCTGGCACCTTTTCAGCGTTGTAAATCCTACAGTGTACCCACTGGAAAAGGTGCCAGCCACCAGTCAGCCACAGCAGAATCCACCTTTCAAATCACTCCAACCATATCCAAGTGAGCACTCACAAACCCAGTGCCACTCATCGCATACAGCTCCTGCCCCAAAGATAACACTTGTGAACCGGGTTTTTAACTCCCGCTCTGAAATACCAACACTCAACACACGCTCCACTACTTTAATGGCTGACACACATAGCACCCCCCCCCAAAAAAAAAACAACCATCACCAATATTTGCCTATCATTACTATACCCAAAAGCAGAAAAGTGCTGGGAATAATTTCAACAAACCACGGTACCGCAATACGATCCAGCGCATGTGCACAATCAACTACAGAAACAGTCCTCCGTAAATGAAATCGGCTGCATAACAACTAATTACCTATCCAATCTCCTAAAAGGAAAAATGGAGGCTAAACACACTTAACTCATCGCATTAATAACAGAATAAAAGATGTTCCCGACTCCAGACATACCATAGAGGCTGCTTGTCGGAAAACAGCACAAGCACAAGTGTCCTCCAGCACTATTTTTGATGTGCAGCACTAAATTCACTAAAAATAACACAAAACTCAAACAAAAACAATTTATTTATTTATTTTTCAACACAAAAAAAATAATGCCCTTGTATAATAGCAATATACTCCCTCCAGGGAGTGGGTATACTGGTGGATTTACCAGGGCTGGTGTGGTTAAGTCACTCGGCTGCGCCTCGTGACTGAACCACACCAGCTGTGGTAAATCCACCAGTATATCCACTCCCTGTCAGGGTATATTGCTTAACTAATATCATCCGTCTCCTATTTCAGGCAAAGGACAACACAGAAAATGTATGGGAAGGTTGAGCTCTTTCTGTGTAAGGCAAAACAGCAAACCTGTAACCAGAGCAGAGCTGCTGGCAGCCTTAACATCAGCGACTCAGCTCTGTGCTTCACTGCAATCTATCACTCTCTCTATATTTATTTAAATCAAGCACTTCTCTCTCTCTTTTATCTTCCAAGCCTCCACTGTAATTTATACCCAGAGGCAAATGGAGAAGTTTCTCTGTTTTTCTTTTCTTCACAGAGCAGCTTCTATAAAATACATGAAAGTAAAGTAGAACACTTCGTGACAGGGTCTCACTCCCTCCTATTTTAACCCTTCAGTTCTAGTCCTGAAGATGACAGTAAATAAAAAAAATTCTGTAATAAACCAACAGTTTCTCCCCCTTTTTAAAGCCTCCAGCTAGTTCAGTGGAGAACCTGCAAGCAAACGGGGAAACTTTTCCTTATAATTTTTTATGTTTGCTTGCACAAGAAACATTATGTGGCAGCTTAGGAGAGAAGCGGGTTGTGGAGGAGCAGCAGTGTGGCAGCCAATGGAGGGAGGCACAGTGTGCTGATGACACTGGCTTCCAAAAGTGCCACCAAGTTGTAACGATTTTGCTGCAGCAATCAGGGGCCGCCTGGTCATTGCAGCATCAGCCATTCTGCTGCAATGAGGGAATGACCCGTCATTGCGGGGCGGAATGTTGCCTAGTGTTATATTGTTTGTGAACACAGCAGCAAGCCGCCCCCATATTCACAAACAATATTAGACAGCCCCAAGTGCTGAGGGGGTGCCCAATCTCCCTTGGCACCATGTGCTGCCCCTAAAACAGTTTTTGTTTGCCGATGGGGGGCCCAGTCCCCGTCGGCTTCCTTTTCCCATCCTTCCCAGTGTAATTTGCTAATGGGGAGCCCACTCCCTGTTGGCATAATGTCCCCCCAATAAATGTTGGTTTCATGCTGAGGGGTGCCCAATCCACCTCTGTTCTTGCCCTCTTATGTGCCGACGGGGTGCCCAATCCGCTGACTACAGCCCCCAAAAAAATATTTGTGGCATGCTGGAGCCCACCCCAGCATGCCAAATGTCCTTAGTAAAAAAAACAAACCTGTCCCATGATGTTTTTTCCCTTTCTTTTGTTCCTGTAACTCAGAAAACATTCCCTCGTTGAGTCTGGTGGCTCCACCCCCAACCTGCATCCATCCTCTGCACACCCTGCCTCCCACAGCCCCCCCATATTTACCTCCAGAGCCCAGCGCGATGATCTTCATTGGACCGGGAACACGTCTGCACTCTTCAAAGCTGACCGCCAGCTGAAGAAATGCTGGTAAGCTGTATAATGACATACATAGTTTTTTTTCGACTTTGGTGCATAGCTCAGGCATTTTTGGGAATTTTGGCACCAAATTTTCAACATGGGGTTATTAGGACCTCTCCTCATGAGTTCAGCCACTGTCATGGCGTTATTCGGTCCCGAAAGGTGATTTTGCGGTCACTGCGTGGAATCGCCTTCCAGGACCGATTAACAAAACGACAGTGCCAGTGTTGCAAATTTGGTGGAAAAAATCCAAGAAATGACTGTTTTACTAGTGTGCATTGTACAGTTGCTACGCACGCTCGTAACTTAGCAAATTTGTAATATTTTCACTCCAGATTTTCAACATTGCCATTTTCCACACCTCCTTATGAATAGTACAGCTGTCATTTTTCATATCCTGGCCGAAATGTGTTTTTACACTTCCGGCAAAGAATAGCATGGTCACTGTGGGAAATCAGTGTTTGGGACACATTAAGAAAATTACAGTGACACTGTTCATGAGCAGAGGTCCTAAAATGCCTACGTTGAAAATTTGGTGCCGAAAGTCCATAAAATGACTGTGTTACGCACATGCGTTGCGCAGTTTCCACGTATGCTCAGAAGTGCAAGCAATTTTAATATTCCCACTACAGATTTTCAACATTGCCATCTCTTCACACCTCCCTATGGATAGTATAACTGTCATTCTTCACATGCTGCCCGATATGTGTTTTCGTACATGTGGCGCAGAATGGCACAGTTGCTGTTGGAACTTAACGTTCAGGACACATAGACAAAATCATACTGCCATTCTTCACAAGACGAGGTCCCAAATGCTTTCATGAGGTGGGGTCACTAAAAGGCCATGTTGAAAATTTGTAGTGCAAATACCAACAAATGCCTGAGGTGTTAGGGTTTCTAACCATAACGTCCTACCCTGTACAGACTGACACGCATCAGGGTGTGCCTTTGGATTGCCAGCTGTACTGCTCATGTCATCCCACCCCCACCTTCCAGCCACTGACAGGCATCGAGGTGTACCTTGGACTCTTCGACCCCAGACTTCACCCCATTCTCCTATGCTGCACCCATTTCAGCATATGTCCTTATGGAATGGGGTGACTGTAAAGCCAAACACCCTAAGGCAAACCTCAACACATGTCAGTGTCTGCAGAATAGGGTGAGATGACATGGCATGACCGTCGTGGGCGGTGGCTGAAACACCACAATGCCTGTCCGCCTCTACAGGATGGAGGTGGGTTTGGGGTGAAGTTCAATGCATCACTGTCATTCCTAGTCTGCATCTGTCTAACTCCTGCATTTCCAATGCTAATATCAGCAAGCAAACATTCGACATTGACAAATGCTTGTTTATTACTGCAATTAAAGGCACAGATGCATTTTATTTTCCTTACTTTCTTTGTACAGAAAGCACTATTCTTGCACTTTAACCATAGCAGTTAAAGAATCCCTGCACTTTATTTACTAGCACTTTCAATCATTAATTGCTTTTAAAGCACTCAAGCTCTTTTGTCTATTCCTCCTATGCATTTTAAATAACATAGGCATCAGGCACTTAATGGGGGGAAGGAAAGACCCTCATCTGTCTACCAGGGCACCTCACCAATGACGGGGTCACTCTGTCACATGCCTCCCCACCTAAAAGGGCAACCATCTACTGGTTGTCCCATACTTATACCCATCACAACAAGGGGTATGGTGGAACTCTGGCCCACTCTCACAGTGAAGCTCCACCCCAGGGTCCCTTCAATCAGATTATACAGTACTAAACATCTCTACATAACAATACTGAAATAACATTTACCCTGGGGCTATTATTCTGCTTGATCTAGTAAACATATAAGTTAACAGTCTCATATTACTTACAGTAATAACCAGTTCCAAGCAATGCTGACTGGAAATACCTGAATTCATTTTATCACTAGAATTCACTTGTACATTTTTCATCAGTACTATCAGGCACTCATTTTCCAAGAATGCACCTACTGATATACTCTCAGAGGTTATGTTCTGAACCTTTCTTATTTGAGCTAGAAGAATGATATAAATAGATCAGCAGGTTAAGAATAGATCAAAGAAGGAGAAGAAATCACCCGAAGGTGGCCAACCATCCAGACGTCTACAAAATTAAAAGTTATCTGTTGCAACAGCAGTTTATGTAGAGGAGAACAGATGGTCCACAATGTGATCATATTCCACCTTCTTCCATTCTGGAAGTGGACGGAGCCATGGCCCACCCTCATCTATTGACTCTGTCTTAGGGTCCCTTATAATGACTCCAATCCCCTACATGGAATCTAGCTTTCTGTCATTTACTACTTACTTACTTTTACCCTGAGACAGTTTCATTTCCATTAAATCAAGACAGACGATATACGGCAGTTTTATGCTGCCTGCTACTACCACCATCAAGTGGATATTTCATAACAACCACATTTTTTTATACATACATTTTTACAAATGCACTTTCATTACCAGGTCCTCAGAACCAAATTGTGACCTCTCTTAGGTAGACTCTCTTCCCAAAAAGCTTCCTATGGGAATTCTCAAGTATAACTTGCCCCCTTTAGAAAAATACATTTCTGGGAAGTCACTTTACACTATTACAGAAACTCTTTACACCATTACAGGAACTCTTACCTAGACACAGTAAAGGGTCACATAGTTACCACCCTGACCTGGTTGCTATGTCGAAATTGCCACCTCTTCCAAGGGTGCCATGTATGTTGGCCTTCAACCCTGGCAGTAATTCCACCTTTCCATAGTTCTGGTACCTTACTCTGCCAGTAATTGGCACCAACTTTCAAATAGTCGGCAACCTGCTGATACATGCCTGGCCAGTAATAAACTGGGGTGATGCGGCACAGTACCTCCCCATGGCTTATATTCCTCGGTTGGCTGCCTCCCATAGTCTCCAGCACCTTCTGTCTTAAGCCCATGGGTACCACAACCCTTGCATCTACCTGTTTGGCCATGGGTTAGACCTCATATGGTAGACAACCCTATCATTAATCTCATATCACCTCAACCGATTCCTCTGTACTCCCTCATTAACCTGTTTTCCATACTGTACTGTGACATAAGCCCCTACTCTAGTGACTTCAAAATCTTCCCTTTGTACTTTTTCCCAGTCTACTGTAAGCAAATCATCACATTGCATGTTAGGGGGTACAACGCATTTTAAAGTCCCTTCAGCCACTAGAGCCTCTTCTAAGTTGCTTGTAGTCTTCACTCCTAGGTCCACAAGAACTGTCTTACCAGGGGACTTCTCCAACATTACCACTCCATTGTCCTCAATCCAATACATCCCTGGAAATATGGGCAGGATAGGATCATCTGACTTTGAACACTCCATATGGGCTTCCTCCCTTTCCAGAATCCATGGCTCTTTCCTCCTGGATGTATCTCTGGCTTGTTCCTTATGGGTCCTCAGCTCTTGACATCTCTGCTCTGCCTCCCTCTAGCATTGCTCCGCATCCAACCGGTGTTCATTCATCCATTGCAATATCCTCCTCTGGTCAGCCATCTGGTCTCATGGTGCCTTGCCCAGGTCACTGTCTCCACACATCCTCATCTCCACTGGCGCCATGTACTTACTGCCTTTCTCCTGAGGTACTAGATCTAGCATCCCTGACTGAGTTCTCCCATGTATCCCTCAGACACTCAGCCAGGATATCCCATGCTTGACACCAACTGTCGTAGGCTCGATAGTTCAGGAGTCAAATGCAGGCTGACAAGAAAGGTTAGCACATAAAAAATGCCAGGTTGGCATTTATCATTTTATTTTCTTGGCATAAAATGATTAACAGATGTAACCAGATGCAACAGAAATCCCCACAAAAATGCATTAATTCTGCAAACACACAAGGCTTTCTAGTGTGTAGACACATGCCATACCATCATAAGGTCTTATCACCTCACACAGTCAGCTCTAGACTGACTCCCTATCTATCTGGCTCTCTATCTAAAAATTCTACCCTAGTGGTAGGCTTTTATACATTTAGGTGGGGGTCACCTGACCTGGCCCTTATCTAATATACAGAAATAAAACTATCTGGGTTAGTATATATCACCAGGTAGTCCACAATACGTATCTGAAATAATACCCCACATAGTTTAGTAGCAACACCACTTTCTTCATATGCAACACTGGGCTACAATGGCCCAACTATACTTAATTGTACAGTCATTAGGCTCATAGTTGCTCCTTTCTTCCTGTGAGTGACAGGATGACTTGTATATATGGGGATTGCAGAGGGTGCTCTTCCCCTATAGAAATCATAGTCATGCAGCCCAGGAGGAAGGTGAGCCACCATATCTTATTCTGTGGAACAGCTTTTTACTGGGACATGAACTGTGGAAACCAGCAAAAGTAGGCTTATTTACTTCAAGGCTGGGATATTCAAAAGGACTGTGCATGGTGCAACAGGGCTACGCCATGTACATAACCTATCGCCCCAGCGTGTTATTGAACAGAGGCAAGCTGAGCTGCCCAAATCCCGATGCGCTGGTGTGCATCCCTGTCGTATGCGGGTAAGAATGGTGTGGGTGCCCAGATAGCGCGGCACATCCTTATATTCAGCCCGGGATGTGCAGAGCATATGATGGCACACCCTGCATTGCGCCACACAGGGGTGCAAGATGTTCCGAAAAACAGGGAACAAGTTGGGGACACCACAGGTGCAGCTTGTATTGCACAGTGCAACACAGCAGCCGCTTCGCCGGGTGGCAGCCCAACCTTCCCAGACACCATATCGGGGCACACAGCCCCCCTGGTGGTCCAGTGGACTCCCCCTTGCCCGATTGCAGGCAGAAGTAACATATAAATACCTGGTGGTCCAGTGGACCTCCCCCCCCCACTCGATAGCGGGCATAAGTAAAATATGAAATCCCTGGTGGTCCAGTGGATCTCCCCCCCGCCCGACCGGAGGCACAAGTAAAATATGAAATCCCTGGTGGTCCAATGGAACCCCCCCATCACCCGATCGTGGGCACACACATACAGCATGACCCTGGTGGTCCAGTGGTACCCCTTCCCCACCCACTGCAGTACCCCGCCACCCTGCAACCCCCCCAGTCAGTGGCGGGCAGCAGCACCACCCACAAGCCACCCGGCCACCGCCCAACTGACAGCGTACAGCTTGGATGTCGCCTGTTAGTTCACTCAGTGGGCCAATGAGCGTACAGTCAAACTGTACTACACAGTCCCAAATTGTGAATGGCGTTCATTCACAATTCGGAACTGTAGTACAGTGGACTGCCCGATGTACGCAGTGGACTCAACAAGCAGCCAAACTGTCAGTCAGTCGGCGGAACTGCCACCCTCCACTGACTCTGGGGGTTGCAGGGTGGTGGGGTACCACATTGGACGGGTGGGGAGGGGGTATCACTGGACCACCAGGGTTGTGCCGTATGTGTGTGCCCACGATCGAGCGATTGGGGGGGGGTTCCACTGGACCACCAGGAATTTTATATTGTACATATGCCCATGATTGGGTGAGGGAGGGAGGTCCACTGGACCACCAGGGTTATACACTTCATGTATACCCATGTTCGGGCAGCCCCGCGGGGAACTGCAGGGCATCGGTTCCCGGCGGCTGCAGCCTGGCAGGGCGCCAGGCGCAAGTCGATAGGGGTCGGTGCACCACATGCAGATGGGGCCATAATGACATGCAAATGGCCCCATTTACACCTTGCATGCATAATGGCCTCATCTGCATCTGCAGTTCTGAATATTGCTTTGATGCGCCTAGCGCAAGTGCACTTGCGCTGGCGCATTCCCCTGCTCCCTACTGCCTCTTGTGCCCGGCACAGTGTCACTGCGCTGTGCACAATGCTTGCACCCTCAGTGCCATATTCAAATGTGCTGAGCCATGGTGCAGCACCGTTGAATATCGCCTGGTCCTTGCTCTGGCGCAGCCCAGTTGCGCTGCACCCAGGCTTGTGCCCCAGCCGGGCGCAGTTTGAAAATCCTGGCCCAAGGGTCTAATTTCCTAGTAATAAGAGTGTAAGTTTCTCTTACTAATGTTTTTAAGTGTTTTAGCCCTTTTATTTCGTTCCAGTATTTTTATTTCATTTCCTGAGAGCTATCTGCCCAAATACAGAGAATAGGGACTTCTAGCAGTGCTTCAGCACTGTCCTTCAAGGGTGCCAGAAGACAGTAAAAGCTGAGGGGGCTGAGAATCAAAAGGGCACTTGTGAGAGTACAAAGGACACTTTTTCTATACTAGTTTTTGCCATACAGAAATAAAAGTGGAGTATTACCCCGGTTCCGTACCTATACTGTCACTTATGTTCTCTGGCAAACCTATAAGGTTTAGAATCAGAGCAGAGGCTGCAATTTACAAAACAACTATAGCCACCTGCTTCATTATACTTGCTGCGTTGAAGCAGAGAGGGAGAGAGAGAGAGAGAGAGAAAGAGAGACAACACTTGAGTTGACATGCTCCTTTTTCTTTTTATCTAAGGTTCTCGCTCTCTCTTTAATCCTAAGGCTGACTTAATTAAGAGCACTTTCCCTAACATAGAAGCACTTACTAGCTATGCTACATTTTACAAGAGGGGTGGCTGAAAATAAAAGTGATTGCCACCCACTTTGAACTGCCATACAGCAGGTCGCAGAGAGAGAGTGTAAGCAGCACATACACTCCTGTTTGCAGGGAATTAAGCTCTCTCTCCTCTCAGACGGCAGACGGGCTCTTATATTTAAGTGACATCATTCCGTCTACTATTTCAGGCAAAGGACAACACAGAAAATGTATGGGAGGGTTGAGCTCTTTCTCTCTCTTTCCGTCTAAGGCAAAAAGGCAAATCTGTAACCAGAGCAGAGCTGCTGGCAGCCTTAACATCAGCCACTCAGCTCTGTGCTTCACTACAGTCTATCGCTCTCTATTTAAATCAAGCACTTCTCTTTCTTCTATCTTCCAAGCCTCCGCTGTAATTTATACCCAGAGACAAACGGAGAACTTTCTCTTTTTTATTTTCTTCATGTTGCAGCTTTTATAAAATACCTGAAAGTAAAGTAGAACACTTCGTGCCAGGGTCTCACTTCCTCCTATTTTAACCCTTCAGTTCTAGTCCTGAAGATGACAGCAAATAAAAAAAAAAAGGTAATGAACCAACGGTTTCTCCCCCTTTTTAAAGCCTCTAGCTATTTTAAAGGAGAACCTGCAAGCAAATGGGGAAACCTTTCCATTTTATTTTTTCATTACTGCAATTAAAGGCACAGATGCACTTTATTTTTCTTACTTACTTTCTTTGTACAGAAAGCACTATTCTTGCACTTTAACCATAGCATTTAAAGCATCCCTGCACTTTATTTAGTAACACTTTCAATCATTATTTGCTTTTAAAGCACTCAAGCACTTTTGTCTGTTCCTCCTATGCATTTTAAATAACATAGGCATCAGGCACTTAATGGGGGGCAAGGAAAGACCCTCGTCTGTCTACCAGGTCACCTCACCAATGACAGGGGTCACACTGTCACACACAGCAAGTGATTCCCAGCAATGCCGGGGTTACATACTTCATTTAATTAAATAAAGCAGCTCCATGGGGTGAATCAAACTTTTTACAGACATACTGGCTGAACTTTTAAGGCAGCAGAAATTATGGATTTTAAGGCAGTAAACAAGCAAGGAGTTTTTCTACTCTCTCTTCCTTGGATGCTTTACCCATGACCTCTTGAAGTTAGATCCCTACAATCTCCTGACTCTCTGGATCTGGTAAGCCAAACTTTTTCTGGTCCACTAACTCCGGGTTACCCATTCACTGGCACTGGTCGTCCCCCCAAACTCTGGTGCAGGAAAGCGGGCTGCTTCCCCCACCTAGATCCCTGGGCACAGGCCCAAACTACAGGGGTGCCAGGATGCCTTTCTGACAACCCAGACCCCGTGACCCACTTCAGGCTTGGCTCTGTACTGTTGCTACTTCAGCATCTGCCACTTTCCTTCTGATCAGCCTCTCCACTTAACAGCTCCATTGGTGCAGTGGCCCCAAAACCCAGTCCTGCTCCAGTACTCTGGCCCCCTGTTACTAACTGTCCTGCCACTGGGGAGGTCCTGGGCACTGCCCTTGCCACCTCCCTCCAAACCACCTGCCTTCTCACACTGATGGCCCAAAGCTGCTCTGATTTCTGATGTTCCTCTACGGGGAATCCCTGCCAGGCCCACACCCCTTTAGCATATCCTGGGCTTGCATTATGCTCCAGCCATGGGCTACCCTCCAAGACCTGCCATTACAGCCTGTGACCCACCCAGTCTCCTTGTACCAGTGCTGCAGGCCCCATATTTGGGTGAAAGGCCCCTTGGCCCCCTCTGGCTCCAAGTTACCCTGCCACACTGGGTATGAGAGAGAGCCACTGCCACCAGCTTCCCTTCTGTGGGGACCCTGCCACTGCCCCACAGCCTGGTGGTGCAGGGATCACAACCTTCACAAGGGTCTCTAAGGGCTCCTACCTATACCGGCCCTGCATGGCCACCTACATTCCTTGTCCCCAATAACGCAGGACCTGGTTAACCATACTTCCCCCATGGAGCTCCATTCCCCTAGTTCCTCATTGACCATGATGCTGAGAAGGCTGTCCTGACTCCACTTTGGGGGTTCCCTCCCACTGGCCCACCCGGACTGCCATGCTCCCTCACTTGCCCACCTAACTCTGCTCCCCCAGCCACCCCCCTCCAGCCCCGGCCTAATGCCTGGGCTGGAAAGACTCCAAAGCTTCCTGTCTGCTCCCTTTTATACTCTCTAAATCTACTCTCTCCTGCCATCTTGAGACATCCAGCAGCCAATATCCCCTAGAGCACTAAAAATTCCCTATCTCTTGGGGGGGGGGTTAAGAGGGGGAAAGGGATGCCTAAGTGGGAGCATAAGCCCCTCTTTCAAGGGGGTTGCTTACACACTGATCCTGGATTAATTGGAACCAAAGCATGGAATAGGTGGAGATCAAGTAGGCTTCATGGCCTCTAAGCTAGGTGCCATAATTACACAGGGAGTGGACACACCAGAGCCAGGTAGGGCTATGGTGGATTCTCCCTAGGGTGGCAGTGGCAAAGTGGGTACTGAGTCTAAGGGACTGTTGCAAGGCTGGAATGCCTGGTAGCCCCTTAATAACATTTTTACAGCTACCTGGACTGAGCTCTGCAAACATTTTGCAAGGTGTAGGAGAGAGAGAAGGGGGACTGTGGAAGCACATGACCAGATTCCTCAGTCATGTAATTCCACAGTGCTGTGGCAAGACTCCAGTATTCTGCCATCAGTGTGCCACTTCCATCCATGGCCACATAACCCCCACCCCTCTGAGGGGCACTATTTTATTGCACTCATCACTCCTGTAGTTGTAGGTGGAAAAAATAGCTTGCTGTGCCCAAGATGGCCGCTGTGAGCTTAGTGAGCATGCACACCTATGTCACAGTGGCCATCTTGGGCATGGCAGACTATTTCTTGCACATGCACAGTGATTAATGGTCACTATGCATGCACAAGAATCGAACAAGTGCAGCATCAGCTGCAGCAGGAGCTCCAAGTACTGTTTCACTTGGGCTCACCACCCTGCAACAGCCGTAGTGACTCTGACCAGAGTTTGTATTTCAGAGCTGATGATTTGAATCCTCAGCTTGGTAGTTGAGTTAGATCTATTTCATGGATCCTCTCAAGTAAATTGTGCATGAAACACACTGCTACCATTAAAGTTTTAAGTACCCCAGGGTTGTCAGCAGCCCCTGGAGAAATGAAGATGCTAATTAGAGTGCCTGTGCCCTGAAAATGTGCCTCCTTGATTAGGCTGTTGGCATTCCTAACACAGTCATAGCTGTAAGAAGTGAAGTGTCAGAAACCCTCCTAGTTGGGATTGATGCTTTCCTTTTAAGATGGATTCTGCCAAACTTTATCAGTGATTTGGACATTCTGTTAAGTTACATAGTGTTTACTTTCTAACCAGTTGATTTGCAGAACTCAGCAGCCAGGATATCCCTGCACCCAGGAGGTCACCTCTAGCCTGGGAGGTCAAGTAAGTCAATTTATTATTTTCATGGGCTCCCCCCCGGGGACAAGCCATGAAGGATGCCCTTCTTCTGGGGAATGGTATTATACGTGGGGACTCATCCAGGATCCGCCCTACCTCGTCTCCTCCCTATCTTCTCCACCAACCCCCTCTCATGTCCTCAGGTCTACTGACTCCTGGCTATTGGTAATCCCTCATCAGCAGACCTCTGCAGGCCAATCAGCCTTCTCCTACCATCTCCCTAAGCTTTGGAACGACCTGCCAGCCCAAATCTGCCATTCCTCCACTAGGCATTCTCTATCCTCTGCCCTCATAAACTACTATGTGGCAAACTGTTCATGCCCCTGACCTCCTTCCCCCTTTCTGCTACTGCCCCCCTTATCATTTCCCCCTTCATCTTATGTGGCCTAACCAGCGGCTTTAGCTAACTACCACAAATGCTGGCATATATTTTCTACTAACCCACACACTTGCCCCATACTGCACTTCTGCTTATCTCCCTGTCAAATGTATTTCCTTAGTCAGTGACAGTCATCTATCTATAGTGTAACTTAATCCAGACCTAAACCCTACTCCCTGTTCTCAATGCTTTCAAGGCAGCAAGTTCTAAGCTGTCAGCATTGTGTAACTCTAATTCAATTTAGTGTAAGTAATGTAAGCATGTATGTATGTATGTATGTATGTATGTAAACAATGTATGTAATGACACTTAATTCATGACTCCAATGTGTAACTCAATGTTATGTATCTACTCACCTGCTGTCCTCTATAACCCCCCCCCCCAGGTCACACCATGAGACGAGCATCTTGTTGCTCAGTGTGCCCTTCCTGGTGAAACATTTCAATAAATAAATAAATTTGAGGTATCCCTGGGTGTGAAAGTTCAAGTGATAGCCTTAAAGTACAAACAGAAAAAGTTAGCAAGATTTGAAAAGTTTTAAACTGCATGTATTTGGACTTTAAATTGCACCTGAAAGGCCTGTTATAAGTATGTAGTGTGACACAGTTGGGGCTGGACAGTGAATGAGCCTCAAAGTGTCTGTTCCCTGGTTCCAATTTGCATACTGCAAATGAAATAAGAGTTAGCTTGGCACACAAGAAAAATGCAGCTCTCAAAAGAAACTGAAACTAGCAACACAATAAATAAACGGAGCACACAAAAAATGTTCATAAACTAATTTTAGTTGAAACCAATGCATATATTAGTGCAGGCACAGACAAGCACAGAAAACCCCGGTGATTTGAACCTTTGCAGGTTCTTTATCAAGGTGCATAGTAACATTCTCATTGGTGGAAACATTGGAGCAGTGCCCGAGGATCAGGAGCATGCCCATGTGTGATATATACAATACTTTAAAGTTTATTCATCAGGACAATTAATGTATTCTGCCTATACTGGCAGGATGGTCTGCATCTGTCCTGGAAGGGAACAAGTCTTTTGAGCAATCAGTTTAAATGCTTCATTGGCGAGCTTTTAAACTAGTCAAGGGGGGAGGCACTGATAAGCAGCAGGAAAATCCCAGCCTCTCCCTACAAAACAGGGTACTAAATGAGAAAAAGATCGAGGTAGAAAGGTCAGTGGGAGATGCTGCAAAAGAAGGTAAAGCCATCAAAAAATAGAGAGCAATGAGTACCAATGCCCGTAGTCTGAGAAACAAGCTTCCTGAATTAGTGGCCTTGATGGAGGAGGAACATCTGGATATCGTGGCAGTCACAGAAACATGGTACACACACAACCATGACTGGGACGTAAACATAACAGGATACAATATTTACAGGAGGGACAGGGAGGGTAAAAGATGAGGAGGGGTAGCTCTTTACATAAGGGAAGGAATCAAAGCAACAGAACAAAAGGGAAAACAGGGAGGAGAAGAAGCACTGTGGGTAAATTTGGAGACCGGCAATGGCACCACAATCCGCACAGGGGTTGTATACAGACCCCCTTCTCAGCGGGAGGAAATGGACAAGGAAATGATAGAAAGAATACTTAGAATGGCAGAAAAAGGGGAGATATTGCTGATGGGTGATCTGAATATGCCAAATGTTAACTGGAGTGCAGTTGCAGTAGCCACTTCGAAGAGTGGGGTTATTCTAGATGCCCTACAGGGGGTATGCCTTAGACAACTAGCATTGGAGCCCACTCGAGAGGGCGCAATCTTAGACCTGGTTCTCTCAAATGGAGATGAAGAGAGGATCACAGATGTAGAAGTGGGCAGCCATCTGGGAACTAGTGACCATCGAACAGTATGGTTCACAATAAACACAGCAATAGAGTCAAGCCATACAAAGGCAAAAGTACTGGACTTTAGGAGGGCTGACTTTGCCAAAATGGGTGAGTGCCTAAGGAATGAACTAGCAAATGGGCAGGAAGGAGAGGTGAAAGAACAATGGGGAATAATAAAAACTGCTATCACAGAGGTAACAAGCCTTTGTGTGAAGCAAATAAACAAAGCGAAGCGATGTAGAAACCACTATAGTTCTCAAAGGAAGTGGCAGTGAAGGTTCAAGAGAAAAAGAAAGCATTCAGGAAGTACAAGGAATCACAGAAGGAGCAGAACAGAGAACTGTATCAGTTAAAGCAAAAGGAAGCTGGGAAGGCAGTCAGAACAGCAAAGGCCCACACCGAGGAAAAGATAGCCAACTCAGTTAAGAAGGAGGATAAAACCTTTTATAGGTACATCAGGGAGCGAAGAAAGACCAAGGGAGGGTTAGTGAGGCTTAATAAAGGGAAGGAGGGTGGGCAGAGGGTGACTGTGAAAAGGCAGAGATACTAAACAAATATTTTTGCTCAGTATTTACAAAGGAAGAGGGGTACCTAAAACAAACAGTGAAACACTCTGGATCAGAAGTTGATACCAGCCATTACAGAAGAAAAGGTTCTGAAAGAACTCTTAAAACTGAAGGTGGACAAAGCAACGGGCCTGATGGGATTCATCCCAGAATTCTAAAAGAACTAAGGGTAGAACTAGTGATACCACTGACTACCTCTTTAACAAATCATGGGAGGATGGGGTGGTACCCGAGGACTGGAGGAGGGCAGATGTGATTCCCTTCACAAAAGTGGGAGCAAGGCAGAAGCAGGAAACTACAGACCTGTTAGTTTAACCTCAGTGGTAGGGAAAATGATGGAATCACTTCTGAAGGAAAGAATTGTCAGTAACTAGAGGCCAGAGGGCTCAGGACCCAAGGCAGCATGGATTCACAGCGGGAAGATCATGCCAGACAAATCTGATAGATTTCTTTGACTGGGTGACCAAAGTAGTAGATCAGGGAGGGGCTGTGGACATGGCCTACCTAGACTTTAGCAAGGCATTTGACACAGTCCCACACAAAAGATTAATATACAAGTTAGCCTGCCTGGGAGTGGGTCCCAAGATGACAGCCTGGGTAAAGAATTGGCTGGAGAATAGGACACAGAGAGTAATAGTAAATGGAGTCCACTCTGAAGAAAGGGGGGTTACTAGTGGGGTACCGCAGGGTTCAGTATTAGGACCGGTCCTCTTCAATGTCTTTATAAGCGACATTGCAGTGGGACTGGAAGGAAAAGTATGTCTCTTTGCAGATGACACAAAGATCTGCAACAGAGTTGATGCACAAGGTGGGGTGGAAAGGATGAGAAGGGACTTGGCAAGGTTAGAGGAATGGTCAAATGTATGGCAGCTTAGATTCAATGCTAAGAAGTGCAAGGTAATGCACCTGGGAAACAAAAACCCAGGGGAAGAGTACACAATGGGGGATGAGATACTAACAATAACAAAAATGGAAAGGGACCTGGGGGTAGTCATATCAGATGACATAAAGGTGGGCAAGCAATGTGAGAGGGCAGCAAGGAGGGCTGGGGGGATACTGAGATGGATAGGGAGAGACATCACCAGTAGAAAACAGGAAGTTATTATCCCTCTGTACAGACAGTTGGTGTGACCCCATCTGGAGTAATGCATGCAGTTCTGGAGACCCAGTCTCTGCAAAGACATAGACAGGATGGAAGCTGTCCAGAGGAGGGCAACTAAAATGTGCAGGGTCTGCACTGGAAGACATATGAAGACAGACTTAAGGAGCTTAATATGTATAGCCTCGAGGAAAGGAGGAAGTGGGGGGACATGATAGAAACTTTCAAGTACCTCAAGGGAATTAACAAAGTCAAGAGCGTAGCATCTTTCAAAAAAAAAAGAGGTGTGCAAGAACAAGGGGCTCAATTTGAAGATGGGGGCGGCTCAGAGGTAATTTAAAGTATTTTTTTCACAGAGGGTTGTGAATGCATGGAACGGCCTTCTGGAGGAGGTTCTGGAGTCAAAAACAGTGGTGGAATTCAAGCATGCATGGGACAGTCATAAGGCAATTCTAGGGGGTGGGAGTAGGAAGAAGTAGGCTGCTGATTAACTAGGATCTGCAGCTTATCCATTAGGTAGGGAAATGAGCAGACTGGGTGGGCCAAGCGGTCCTTAGCTGCCGTCAAATTCTATGTTTCTATGTTTCTATTCATAAGTCAAGGGTTCAATTTTCTGCCTAATGTAGTCTGTGCTGAAACATGTGCTGTCCTAATGAATATTAAAATCTGGAGGCTGCCCACCCCCGATCCATGAGCCACCATTGGTTGCGAGGCCAAATGGGGTGGCTGGGAGGAAAGTGGTGCCTGCTGCATGTAAGCTGGTGGCCATCTTCAATGGACAGGTGAAGAAGAAATAGCCTGGGGCCCCATATTCAAAAGTCCCAGGCTGCATTGCGCAAGTGCCTGCACTGCGCAACTGAGATGAGCCGGCACAAAATAATGGTATGTTCAGATGATGTGCCATAAGATGCGATCACATATGTCCTGCTGTATATCCCGAAAATGCATAATCGTGCAGTGGGAGATGTGTGGCATGACAGGTGCCCTGAGACCTGTGCGGGGATAGGGAAATACATGATAGGTGGCCACATGCGGTGTGTGCAAAATTGCAATATTCAGCTGGGATATGCAAATGGCCTCATTGCATATTCCAAGCCCATTCCCCCACATGCTCAGCTCATTACTGGAACGTATTCAGGTCATTTGCATACCCAAGGCATGCGCAGCTCCAGCTTTGCAGGGCTGCCCCAACACTCCACAAAGGTGAACAGGAGATACCACCTAGCAGGCAGGTGTGATGGAATGTGTGGGTGGGTGGGCTACATTGGCATGAGTACAGTGTTATTACCATTGGCCATGTACAGAGTTGGACTGGGATACAGGGAGCCCACCTAGTCAACCAACAGGTGAGGGCACAGGGTGACACACTTTGATCAGTATGCCACAGGAATGTAATACACTAGCTACGTTTGCAGCTTACAGTCACCTGCAGTGCTCCACACAACACCCACATGATAGGAACATGGTGATACATGCAAGGAATGTCAGTGCTCAGAAGGTAATCTGGTACATGAGTGTGTGGGTCCCTCCTGGACCACTCCAGGTAACCCAGTGGGCCAGTATGTCACTGGCCATGTACGTGCCCATGGTGGCCACATGCCCAACACTGGAGGGGTCAGGTGTCCATGCCATGAGGCATGCCCAGGTCACCACCAGGCCACAGGTTGTGCCACCCCTGCCCTGCCCACTGTTGTGAAATGTCCACCATGGGAACACCACACAGACCCACTGTAGTGCCCCCGTGGTGGTGTCACACTGCATGGCAAGCATCAGTGACATGTCTGTGACTCCCTGTTGTGTGGACCTGGCATGGTTGCATTGTGTGCACTTATGGTGTACTACTGTGGGTGTGTGTCACAGGTGAGTCCCTGGCTCATGGCATGCTGCCACTAGTACCACCGAGCTACCTAGGCACCGTTACCCCAGATGTCACATTGGGTGCATGCCACCACCGGGTGGTTCCATGCAGGCCACATGGGTGCAGGCCATGGTCCCTAGTACATGTGCTGCATCGTGGTTGTCTTCTCCACCAGTGTGCTAGGAGGGCACCCGTCAGCACTGAGATGTGGCTGCTGGGTGTCTATGTCCTGGGTGCAGTGTAGGGGGTGGCTCTCTGGGCAGTGGCAGTAGTGTCCCAGCACCTGTGGCTTTGTGTACTTCCATCTTAGCATGACTGCTGTGTGTGGGTGCCTGGGGCACGTCCTGGTGCACCTCCAAGGGCTGTCTCAGGATGGACTGCCAGCAGTTCCATGGCCTGCCTGTGGGTGGCTGGCCAATTTAGGCCATCCTTTTGTCTGCCTAACTTTGTGCTGCACACTTCTGAAATGAGCGCAGATCCGCAGCACATTTTGGCTGAATACACAGAAACGTGGCATATTCATGTATATGCCCCCTTTTTTTTGTGCCGCATACATTATTTCTGTGTGATTGCACATTCAGAAATTCATGATGCATCTCTTCCCTTCGAATATTGCACTTCCGTGTATTTTCTGAGATGTGCTGTGCATCTCCATTTTGGGCCTCGCATCTCCTTTGAATATGTGGGCCCAGATCTCTTGCTGAGCACCCATCAGAACAAAATACTCGGTTTTGCAGTTAAACCCCTGTAAAGGAAAAAAAACACTTAATCCCCCTGGTGCATCCTCCATCTAGTCACCACACAAGGTGAATCCTATACCCCTGGTGGGATGAAAACTGGTTGGGGGACCTTGGCCAAAATCATGAGTACCTGTGAAAAGTAAATGCAAGAACTACTAAATCTAAATCGACATGTGCTGAGAGAAGCATCAAAAAGCAGCATGTTGAGTGCAGTATGAAACTAAAAGCGATGTACATGATTCAGTTACACACCACCCAGACCACACACTAGGCACTCTGGTTAAATCCCAGTACTGACACTGTGGTGCAACACGTGGGGGTTGCTGCACTCCTGAGGTGCCGTCTTTCGGATGAGACATAAAACCGAGGTCTCATCTGCCTGTTCTGGTAGTAGTTCAGATTGATGTTAAAGATCCCATGGCAGTTCTTGAAAAGAGCTGGGGAATGTTTTATTCATACTTCAAAAATCATTAGTCATTGTACAATAAATTCTTGCAGAAGGAGTTACAACAAAATTCAATAAGGCATAATTCAATGATAAATGTAATCCTCCCACTTCAGTACCCCAATCTTACGTGAAAAAAGTCCTGGAGCAGACTGAAATTGTGGAAAGAAGGGTATCATACAAGTTAGTAGAAAAGGGGCAATCTAAAATAGAATAAAATGTATAGGTCAAATGTTTCACCATTTTCTTGCACTGCTGCTTTAATATAATCATGGCAAAAGTAAAAGTAAAACATATCAATAACATTTAAACTCTTAGACTATGCCTCTCTCCATTTTTTTTAATTAGATACGGCCTAACCATCCTACTGTATATGTTTCCAATATTTTATATAGGTGTGCTTGGGGTACTTGTATACTTTCCTGAAGCTGAATCTGTTTAATAGCCTGGTGTATGATCCAAAAAAGTTGCTCAGGAGTAGAATATTTCTGTTGCAAAGTAAGCTGGACCCTTGAGTACCAAATGTAATACTTAAAAAATAATAACATGAAATGAATGGTGCTGGGTTCATACTTTGTTCTAGATTGTGGGAGAATACCTAAATAAAGGATATCCTTTGTGATTAGAGTAAAAGGTGACCCCCGCCAATTTCTGTAGAGGGTGGACCAAAAGGATAAAATAAAAGGACATTCAAAGAAAATGTGGTCCATTGAAAAAAAGAAGGTATACTGCATATACTAGGAAACCAAAACTGAGAAAGACTGGGAGTTGTGTAAGGAAAATATGAGAGAGTCTAACAAACAAATTAGAAAGGCAAAAGACAGAGGAAAAGATAGCAGAAAGGGAAAAGAGAGGAGACAAATAATTTTTAGATATATTAGGAAATGTAGGAATGCAAAAGGGGGGGATAGTAAAAAGTGATACTGAAGAAGGGAAATGCATCAAACATGACCCAGAGAAAGCCGAAATCCTCAACAAATACTTCTGCTCAGTGTTTACCAAAGAGGACCCAGGGGATGGCCCAGCCCTGAAAAATAACAACACCCCAGGACCGGGGTAGACATGAGTCACTTTACAGAAGCTGAAGTATGGGAGGCGCTAAATAAACTAAAAGCAGACAAAGCCATGGGACCAGATGAGATGCACCCCAGAATCCTTAAGGAACTGGGGGCAGAATTAGCAGCCCCTCTGGCACTTCTATTCACTAAATCCTAGAAGAGCAGTCTGGGACTCGAAGACTGGAAAAAGGCAATAGTGGTTCCACTTCACAAATCAGGCAGTTGCGAAGAGGCTAGTAATAACAGACCGGTGAGCCTCCCGTCTATAGTAGGGAAACTAATGGAGACACTACTCAAACAGAGGATCACAGCATTCCTCAAAACTAGCAGCCAACAAGACCCTAACCAGCACAGTTTCATAGCAGGTAGGTTATGCCAGACAAATCTGCTCGAGTTTTTTGACTACGCTACAAAAATAGTGGACAACGGTGGGGCAGTAGATGTGGTCTACCTAGAATTTAGTAAGACCTTTGAGTCAGTTCCACACAGAAGGCTGGTGAAGAAGCTTGACCACACAGAGGTTGGTCCAGAAGTAGTCAGATGGGTACAAAACTGGTTACAAGGCAGAACCCAGAGGGTACAGGTTAATGGAACGCAATCGACGGAAGACAGGGTGACCAGCAGGGTGCCCCAGGGCTCAGTGCTGGGGGCCTCTGCTCTTCAGTGTTTTTATAGCAGACATCACTGATGAACTGGAAGGGAAGGGAAGGTGTGTCTGTTCACAGATGACATCAAGATGTGTAATAGGGTGAACACCTCAGAAGGAGTCAGCAAGATGGAAGCTGACCTCAAGAAACTAGAAGAATGGTCTGGAGTGTGGCAGCTGAGATTTAATGCCAAAAAGTGCAAGGTCATGCACATAAGAAAGAAAAATCTAAGAAAAGACTATTACCTAGGAGGAGAAAGACTGGTGGCCTCAAACCAGGAACGAGATCTTGGAATCATATGACTTGAAGGTTAGTAAGCAGTGTTAGAAAGCATCATTGAAGGCCAACAGAATGCTGGGCTGCATTGGGAGGGGAATCACGAGTAGGGGGAGAGAGGTGGTACTACCACTGTATATATCATTGGTCAGGCCTCACCTGGAATTCGGAGTCCATTTCTGGAGGCCTCACCTCAGGAAGGACATTGACCAGGTGGAAACAGTACAGAGAAAGGCAACAAAAATGATTGAGGGTCTGCAGTACATGTCCTATGAGGAAAGACTTAGGGAACTGAATATGTACTCCCTGAAGCAGGGAACAGAGAGAGAGGGAACATGATTGAAACATTCAAATACACAAAAGGCATTAACAAGGTACAGGCACAGGAACCTTTTCACTTCAAGAAGGGCTCCAGAACCAGGGGACATGACCTCAGGTTGCAAGGAGGGAGGTTCTCTACCAACACCAGGAAGTTTTTCTTCACAGAAAGAGTGGTGGACACCTGGAACAGCCTGCCCCAAGAGGTTGTGGGGGTCAACACTGTGGGGGATTCAAGAATGCATGGGATAGACACAAGGGAGCTCTGACTACAAAGAGTAACTAGAGTGTCAAAATTGGTCTAAAACAAATGGGCAGACTAGGTGGACCTAGCGGTCTCCTTCTCCCATCAACTTCTATGTATCTGTTTCTATGTTTCATTGTTTCTATTTGATCTAAACAAAAGCCCCTTCTAGGGCATAGCCTTTCAGTCAGGTCTTTGTGTTTTAGGCTGCCCGTCACATTTAATTTACCATGTGTGCACAACCAGAGAGTATCCCACATAAATTGTGGCATTCTTGTGCGAGTTAACATGTTATGTGTTTGACCTGTCTCTACATATGGCCTATCTGGTACCACATGAGGAGGGCGCATGGGGAAGGGCACCATCCGTAATGGCGACCCACTCCTGAGCAAATACCTCATGGCAATGGGAGGGTAGGGTGGCCGGATGGGGGGGGCAGCGAAAATAGCGACAGGATGTCGCTATACATACGTGCGTGGGGGTGGAGGAAAGCATGCTGAGCATGGGCTGGGAGGGGACGGAGGAGCTGTATGGGGTGGTGCTGTGGTGGGCTGCTGAGCAGTGTCATGGCATTGGGTGTTGGTCTGTGGCTGCGGCAGGTATGGTACCGGGTCCGGGTGCTGGTGAAATTTTATTGCACCTGGACCGAATCTCTTATTTTTTAATGTTTTCACCCCTCTGACATGCACCCCCCCCGGAGTTGAGAATCCTTTAGTAGGGGGGTGCGGGGTGGGGCAATGTCCCCCACAGAAAACATTACAAAGTAATTCCCCAGAGCCGTGCGCCAGGGTGTCAGAGTGCCGAAAATGTTTTCGGCAGTCTAGACTTCTTGATAACGGCGATCACCTTTAGGCTTTCGCCATTATCACATAGAGCCGGCCTATCTACAGAATGGGGCTGATGTACAAAGAAAGTATCTTGAATGTATGAGTAAAACTCCTTTCTTGTCTTGGTTAAAATAAGGTGTGTAGGTATATTCCATCTTTTTAGTTTACTAAATAGTTCTTGCATATAACTGGGAAGACCAATTATGGATTTTTGTCTGGGAATTCCAGAGTTATCTCTCTCAACTTGAATCCAAGGAAATACCTGGTCTGTTATCTAGTGTATGCCAAAAAGTTTCTTTCCTCATGAAACAGGTTTGATATTTGTGTATAAAAAGATGCTACAGAAGAAAATTGGATTAATCATGCATAAACCTCCCTTGTTAATAGGTAAATAAGTAATCCCCCATTTAATGGGGTTCAACCGACTCCCCCCATATACACTGGAAGAAACATTGATAAATCTCTGTTTCTATACTTCATGGAGGGGGAAACACTGCACTAACATATAAGAATACACTTAATAAAAAGGTTTTTATCATATATATTCTTTTCTTTTTTTGTCATAAACCAGGTGTTCCATCTGGAGACTTTATTTTGTGCATCTTTTAAAACTATATTCCAGTTATAGGTACTCATATCTCCCTTTCCAAAATATACACCCAATATTTTACACATAGTCTGTTGCATAGGTACTCCCATTATACTTGAATGTGCTATGTTAGTAGAACCAATAGGCAGACACTGGCTTTTTGCATAATTTATAGTACAGCCTGTGTTATTGGAAAATTCCTTTAATATTGCTGCTGCCATTATACTAGATGGAACATCTGCCAAAATGAGGCACAAACTATCTGCATAAACTATAGTTTTAATTTCTTTATCTGTGCTGGATAAAGACAAACCAGAGATTTCACTATTCGTATTGTGTTTCTGAATAGGGGTTCCAGTGTTAAAATGTATAGAAGGGGGCTCAGGGGGCAGCCCTGGTGCACTCCCCTTGTAATCCTACACTCTTTTCCCATCCACCCATTAACCAAAGGGATAGCTACTGTATGTGAATAACATGCTTGAATCCATTGAGTAAAAATAGAAGGAAAGCCGAAGTGTTCCAAACATTTCCATAAGTAACTATGCTCAACTTTATCAAACACTTTTGTTTGATCAAGTCCTACAATAAAACCATCTCTTTCCCAATTTTTCCTTTTTCTAATATTTCCCTTATCAGTAAGAGACTGCCTGTTATTTTCCTCCCTGGTATGTTACATAGTTGTGAAACATATATAATTTTGTCAGACACCATTGAACTTCTATTATGCAAAACTATTGTTAATACTTTCAAGACTGTATTAAGGAGAGCAATTGGTCTCCAATTTGATAAAAATGATCTATCACCTGATTTATATAAAAGAATCAAAAGACCTTGGCACATGCTAGGTGCCAACTTATTACCTCACAGACAATCTTGATAAACTTGCATTATCTCTACTTTAAGATAAGAAAATATCTTTTGAAAAAGCTCATTTGCAATGCCATCATGGCCAGAAACTGTTCCCTTCTTTAAAGTTCTGACCACTGATTCTATCTCCCTAGTGGACAAGGGGACAATTAAAGCTTCTCTGAATTCATCAGTTATTTGTTTCAATGGACAGTGTTTAAGCTACTCATTAAATTTGGTTTCTGAAATGTTTGATTTATGAAATAAAGATGAAATATGTGCGTCTACTTCCGTTAAGATGTTTGTTGGTGTATTTACAGTTGTATTCTCACTTGTGATTCTGTTTTTTTATCTCTTTTTGTTTATCAAATGAAGGTCTATGTTATTTATTTGAACATCAAGCAATAAAGCTCTTCCTGGAAAAATGTCAACTGTGTGGGTTATTTTGATTGTAGAGTCTGTAAAACCTATCCCGACTCCACAATATTAATCTTCTCCCATGGACCAAATACTCAGTCCCCAGATCCATGCAGCAGAATCTTGCTGGATGTCCTGTATGGTATGATGTCTAGTGTCTTGCAGAAAGACCACATCATATTTGTATGAAGAAAAAAGGACAAAGGCTGCCAGTCTCTTTCTATCAGATAGTATGCTGTTCGTATTTAAACTAGCATCTGATAGGTTATATAAAGTAATATCCCCTCTATTTGGCTCAGGGTTTCTTTTTCAAACCTGCTCTAGTGCCCGTTCTTTTTTTCACCTTGTTTTTGTTTTTATCTTCTGGGTTTTCAGCTGCATTACTGTATCTACTGTAACTGCAAAGAGGCACTGGAATCAGTATCAGAGTTGAAGTCCATATCATTATCTGAGGCTCCCCATTCCCAAACTACAAATGTATTTGCTGAAAGGACAGCATCCTCTGTTTGTGGTGGGGGATGTTTTCCATTCATAGTTTTGTCTGTGGACCTTTTTTTCTTCGCACCATCTGGAAGTCTGTCTCAGAAACCGGGGGGTCCATAGGTGTAATCCCTGTGTTTGAACCGGTGGAGCAGCTGGTGCTTTATTATTTGGTTTAGGAGCAGCACTTGATTTTTCTTGATGCTGAACAAGATCTCTCGGGGGGGGGGGTGGATGTTGAGGTCTGGTAGGGATTCTTTCTCTTGAGAAATAACCCACAGATCTTGCAGTTTTATTTAAATACATGTCCTACACACAAAAGTCAGCATTCTCATTGTTCCTGGAGGCCCAGGGACACTCTAAAAAACAATGCCCTTCTGTGTCACATAGATTACATTTAGGATTGTTGTTACAATGGAAGCCTGAATGACCAAGTTCCCCACAATAATCACATTTTAGTGCATCACAATTCATGCTGATATGCCTTGGGGAGTCACATTTGAAACAAGATCTAGGCTGGCCATGATAAAAAATGAAGTCTTTATCTCATCCTATATAAAAACAGTGGGTAGATGTTGGAAATCTGTTATATCCTGGTTTAGTTTGATTTTTAGGCACCAACCCCCATTCCAAAAACCTTCATTGTCAAAGACAGGGTTTGGTGTCCCCTCCACAGTACAGCATTTTTCCACCCAAAAAAGAATGTCAGTAATATTTACTCCATTTTGGAATAAAATTGTTATTATTCTTGTTGCTTGTTTAGTAAGTGGAATTACCTGGAAAGGCGTCCAGATAGGGTTGGTTTTTAACACTGCAAATTTCATCCAAAAGCGTTCCAACAGTTCAGGAGACCTAAAACTTTTGTCAAATGTATACTCTGCAGGAGCATGTATTAGGGCATAGACCTCAGTAGGAGAAAACCCCAAGGATTGTTTTAACAAGAATTTCCCTGCACATTCCCTATTGGGGGAGTTTCCAAGCCAGTAAGATATCTAATCCGGCTGGCATATCTCCTCTTTGCAAGTTCAATAGTTTTTTAGAACAGCTTGCATAGGACTGGCTAGGTTTGTTTCCTTGTGGCTATGGGTCAGAGACCGGGGTTTCAGTCACAATGTTAGAATCTAGTGCATCTCCTGATGCTGCATCATAAAATATATCTGGAGTGACATCTAATGAAGATTTGAGAGGAGAAAAGTTTATTGTACTTGCCATATCTTGCGAAGTAGCTGGTGGTTGGGATGCAGTTTTTCATTTTGCTGTGACAGACCTGGTTCTCCTCTATCTGCAGAGAAATCAATGGATCTGGTATCTGCATGCCATCCTTACCAGGAGTCCATCCTGCATTACTGAGTGCTGTATTAGGTGTCCACTGCGAAGAATTAGAGTTTGAAGTAGGGACAGTTTCTGTAGCAGACTGTAAGTTGTTAGAAAGACCTCCATTTTGACTGAAAATAAAAACTTTTGATGATAAACAGTAGTTTCTTCAGTGTGAGGTGAGCTGTTTAAGTCCTGTTTGTGTTTTTTGTCTTCATTTAGTTTATCTTCAGCATTCTGAAAAGCCTTTTCTGCCAACAGCAATTGTTCTTGTAAAAGATTACAAGTCTGTAAAAAGTCTGTTTGCAGGTTTTCTTCAGCCTGCAAGTAATCCATTTAATTTTCAGTGGCAGTAGGTATAGCACCTTGTGGAGCATTAGTCAAATCCAATACAAGAACTTCTGAAACAGCAACAACACAGGGGACTTCTGCCCCTGCCATTTCCACATCTCCTCCGCCTCTGTCCAGCTCCAAACTGGGCTCCTCCATTCCTGCTCACAGGAAGAAGAGCTCCCTGGTGCAAGAGCAGGGGAATTTCCCCAGTGTGTCCAGGCCAAATTTCCCCCATTTACTGAAAATACCACCAACAGCTTAATCTGGTTCAGTGTCAGTTGGCATCCATCTGTAGCCCCTTCCCCCCAGAAGAGGCTGAAAATAGTCAGCATTTTCTAGTTCTCCTTTCCTGATCAATAAAAATGAACTAACTAACTAACTGGGAGTGAGTCTTAAGGGAATAACCAGTGTGTGATGTGACTGTGAAATTGCAGGCAGTTACCAGCAGGCAGGAAAAGCAACAGTAATCTGGAGGGAGTTCAGTTTTTACATCAGAGCACAGGCAGACAGATGGGAAAGTTTGAAGAAGCAAGGACCGGAATGAATTAGACCCTATTTTGTGTTTGTGTTTCAATGCTGCATCAGGTGGATGCCAGAGAGAAAAAGAAAAGGGTTGCTCGAAGAAAACAAAATCAAATCAGAAGAGCCAGACCTTGTGTGAGGCACACCCGAGAGAGTAAAGACGTGATGGCAGGTGGGAGTGGGAAGGCGGGGGGGGGGGCTCTGCCCAGTCACCTAGCTGAATGGATTGTGCTGAGAGAGGAGTGGACAAAGGAGATGGTTCCCTGGGAAAAGATGCTGGGTGCCCAAATGTATAATGCCTGGCCAGGGTGGTGCACCCCAGTAAGCGACTTCTGTCACCACAAAGGTGATGTGGTAGCCATCCTGTGCTGCCAGCAATGTACGAAGGGAGGAAATAGAAAGCTCCTTACCAGTGCAGAGGAGAGAGAGAGGGAGAAAGACACTGAGTGCTGCTTCAGAGGGAGTAGGGCCTTCCCCTTACTGGTGTATGGAACCCTATACCCCAGAGGCAATTCTACCGTACATATTAGCATTCACTACAGCAGGGACTCCCGTAACCCCCCTGGATCATCCAGCCAACAATATGAGTACCCCCTGCTGATCTCCAGGCCATAGGTAAGAGGGGTGGGGCAATTAATTGTGGAACTGGAATGGAGGAGGCAGTGGCGGCTTATAATGGGGCCATCACTGCAGCCTTTGATTCAATCACACCTGTTCATGTTCAACCCTTATCTACTCATCAGAGACCTCCCTGGTTTGATGGGGAGCTAAGGGAGTTAAAGATTATGGGTTGCAGGTTGGAGAGATGCTGGAGGGACTCAGGCCTGATGGAGGTGTTACATGAAGTCCCTGCACCCTAATTGGTACCCCTAGAGGTACACTGTGGACAGCTAGCATTTAGGCATATATTATACTAACATATAGGGCTAAGGGCATCTACCGTATAAGAGTAGATGTCAGGATATGTATGCATATTATTGTCACACACTTTACTTTCCATTATACACATGTATGTCTTGCTTACAAGATGTTAGGACACCTGTGTCCTTGTAATGATTATGACATATGAGTTGGCATTGCCATCTTCTGATGACTTGTATTATTACACAGCTATGTACAAACTGTACTTCTTTGTTTCTACAAACTGATGACTACTACAAAATTGTATAACGTTATCTTGGACTGAGGAGCCACCATTAATTTAGCCAATAGGGCTCATCTCTATCCTATTGGTAAGAAATGCTTAGGGCAACTGTGATTATCCTTTTGGTAGTAATAAACAAGCTTTATTATTCTTATGCAACGTGTCTGTGATTCCTTGCATTCCCATTATTGCTGAGAACCTAAAAGTGAGGTTTAGACCTCCTGACAGAGGACAAATTGGCCCTGAAGTCTCATTATAAGGACTATCAGGGGGTGATCTCCAGAAAGAAGGCCACATTTTTGTCAGGGGAGATTTCTGCGGCAAGGAACAGACTGACTTGGCTCTTCCACACAGTAGCTGGGCTATTACATGCAGCCTGTCTCCGTGTGGGAGGAGCAGGTTCGAGCACAAGATGCGAGGAGCTCGCTCTGTTCTTTGCTGACAAAGTGTCCTCTAGCAGAGCTGAGATCTCCTCCAGCATCACTCATAAGGATTGTGGGGTCCATGCTGAAGCGAGCTGGAGCACTCCTCCTGTATGGGCTGAGTTTGACTCGGCTGGGGTGGAGAAGGTGGTGGAAGTTGTCTCGAGACTGCGTCCAACACACTGTGATCTGGACCCAGGTCCAACCTGACTTTTGGTTGGATGTTTGGACCTAATTGGATCTGTTGTGGCTGAGATCGTCCGGAGTTCCTTAAGGAGTGGGGTGTTCCCATCGGCCTTGAAAGAGGCTCTGGGTAGACCTCTATTAAAGAAACCCTCACTGGACTCAGACTGTCTCGGCAACTACAGACCGGTCTCTAATCTCCCATTCATAGGGAACGTTATTAAAAAAGTGGTGGCTATTCTGCTCGAGGAGTGACTGCCTTGCTCTCTACCTATGAGGTCTTCCAGTCTGGGTTTAGGGCCAGCATAGTTACGGAGACCACCTTGGTGAAGGTGCTTAATGATCTCTTAATAGCGAGAGACAGGAGAGATCATACTATTCTGATCCTCTTGGATCTCTCAACGGTATTTGACACTGTGGACCATGAGGTGCTGCTTGACTGACTCGTACTGGTGTGGCCTGTCTGGTAATGTCATCAAGTGGTTCAGGTCATACTTGACAGGCAGGTTGCAGAGGGTGGTGGTGGAGTTAGCTTCATCTAACCCAAAGCCTCTGACATGTGGTGTGCTGCAGGGGTCAGTCTAGTTACTCTTGTGGTTTATGTTGTACATGCTGCCATTGGGAGACGTTATCAGGTGGTATGGGCTGGGTTCTCACTGCTATGCAGGTGATACCCAGCTTTACCTGTCCTGTGCACTGAGTAACCAAATGGTGGCTACCATATTTAACAACTGCCTTGCCGAGATCTAGACTTGGATGACTCAAAACTGGTTAAGACTCAACCCAGACAAGACTGAGGTACCAGTGGTGGATCCGGTCCATCATGATGGGAAGGAGAGTGTGTGGGATCCCCCTAGTCTTGTACTTGGGGGGGTACCACTAGTCCCTTACGTACAGGTCAAGAATCTGGGAGTAATCCTCAATGACGGTCTGACATTTGATGCTCAGGTGTCGGCCATAGTAAAGAGTGGATTCTGTCATCTGTGGAACATTGCTCTGACTTGGAACCTGTTACTCCCTGACCTCACTGATGCATGCTTTCATCACATCTAGGCTGGATTACTGTAATGCCCTGTACCTAGGGCTATCTGGAAGCAACCTCAGTTGATGGCAGCTGGAGCAGAAAGCAGTGGCTAGACTACTGACAGGCGCACAAAGGTGTGATCATATTATGCCTGTCCTCTGTGAACTGCACTGATTGCCAGTTAGGTGGAGGATTGCCTTCAAGGTTGGACTACTGACCTATAAAGCCCTACACAAGGGGGGAACCAGTCTATCTGCAAGATCTTCTTGTCCGTCATCGCCAGTCCTGGGATCTCCATTCCATCTAGGGTTTCCTACTGAGTGTTCCCAGGGTTAGGCTGCGGCATTCTGGTGACAGAGCATTTTGGGTGGCCATGCCTACCCTGTGGAACTCTCTGTCTAAACAACTGTGGGAGATACCCTTGGTGGATACCTTTAAAAAGGATTAAAAACTTTTTTATTTAACCAAGCTTTTAATGGTTAGTACTGTGGATTACAGTTATTATATGGATAGATAGTTTTATCTATATTGCTGCATGCTCCAGCTGAACTGTAAATTGAATTGATGGTGGAATGTTTTTAGTATTGCCTTTCTTTTTAAACTGTGAATTGTGAAGTGCTCCAAATCCCCAGAATGGGGCCCTATAAAAATAAAGTATCTATCTATCAATACTTTTTCATTTGCAAGTTCCTGAGGCACTACTGATAGCGGAATCCTATCCACCATGCCTGAATCAGACAACATTTTATCAGCTGATACACCCTGCAGCAATCTGTAAAAAAACACCGGCTCATGACCCAGTACCTGTGGAGCCAGAGAAGGTCTGGTCTTGGTCTCTCACTCTACTGCTACCTAGGGTGGAGACTGCAGGTCCAGTCTGAATCATCCAACAGAAACCAGGGATGGCACCTTCATTAAAGACCCCCAGGACTTTGAACCTGAAGGACCCCCAAAAGACTGGGGTAAGAGAAAGACCCACCACCTTGACCCACTGAAGAAGCCAAGCCAGAACACATTTCCAGTAAGTTCCCTGGGGCTGAAAAGACTGTCAGGAGGGTAATGCCCCTTGTAGGGCCCCCAAATGGGGGAGAGGATCAGGCTGGGTAATGATCTGCCGCTCAAGAAAACTACGAGTGGGTCAAGAGAAGCCCTTCAATGATAGAGCAGACACCACCCAACTATCCTGAAAGGGCAGTGAAAGTAAGCTGTCCTCCTCTGAAGAGACCCCTTCATCAACTTTCCGTGCAGATAGTGGCAGGGGCCAAACACAGAAACCAAAATGGAAGCTCTACCCCAAGAAGATCCTGGCAGCTTAGGACAAGGAAGTGTAATGACCAAGGCCACGAGCTGTCCGCGATTCTGCAGCTGCAGAATTTACCTAGGATTTCTGCAGTATTCACTGCCAACCATAGAAGTTGTGGCCGATCACGGAATGTTATGCTCAGCCTTAATTTTAAATTCTGTGCTTTGGCCATAGCAAAACCCACTGTGGGTGGCCACCTTTCTTCAAGACCCACTGTGAGCGGGCATCTTTTCCCATTTTGAGTGGGAACACAAAATCAATTCAACTTCCCCAACCTTGATTTACTAAAACTCCATGCTGCAACCCACTGCAGCAAGACTTGCAAAAGCTGCATCCAGCACCCTTCTCACCAAGATATCATTACTAAAATGATCCTCCCCATTACTGATTATGGCAACATCATCTACAGTGCTGCCCCAGAGTCCACCCTTGCCAGACTGGACCCCCTCTTTCACTCATTCTGCCGCTTTGCATTGGACTGCCCGCCTCACACTCACCTTCATTCCTTGTACTTGGAACAACTCTCCCTACCATCCCTGGCAAATCGCCACCTAACCCACTGTGCCTATTTTAACTCTAAATTCAGGCTGGCTTATCTCCCACCATACCTCAGCTCTCTCCTTTCCCCTCTACCACCCTCCCCATACACCCTCCATAACTCAGGTTATCGTTCTCCCATGCTTCCCTCTAGTAAATCCCTCGCTGGTCAGGTTGACTTTTCTTTCCGCTCTCCCAAACTCTGGAATTCTCTTCCCCTAACCATTCGCTCCACATCTTCTAAATGCGCTCTCTCTCCTTTCTACTCCATGTTCACACTGCTTGCTCCTGTGAATATCTTTAGTCTAAGAATTTTCCCTAACCTCTTTTTCCCTCCTCCCCTTATTTTTCTTCAACTCTTCCCCACTTCTAGCACTCCCCATCACCTCTCCTTCCCCATCCTCCTCCATCTCCTACCTCTTCATCCTTTCCACAATACACTTCTACCTTTCTCCTTCACTACCTTTCCCTTCTCTCATCTCTCTCCTTCCTCCCCTACCCCTTCCACAACAGTTACATACTTCCCTTCCTCCTCCCCTTCTGCTCTCCTCCCTTCTACACCCTATCCCATTCTACCCTCACCGATTTCTTAGGTTCCTTTCCCTGTTCCTGTATTCTTCCTACAGGACATACCTCCTGCCCTGGACTTTATACTTGTTGTTTGTTATTTTATATATATTATTCCTTGCATGTGCCTAGTTCACTCACACTCCTTATGGACGAGACACCAGAGAAGAAGCACACTCTTTTTGTTGTGGAGTAACTACAGATGCAGGACTGCTATGCAAATTTTTGAATTTTAGCAGGTATGCCACCATTGCCTGAAATGCAGTCTTTCCAGTAGACCTTGTACCTTCTCTGATGTGTGGTCTGCTCCTGCTGTCCTTTTTTTCCTGTTACTATAGGGAGGAATGCTGTTTCTGGTGGCATACGGTCAGAGCCAGGTGTACAGGAGGTGGCCATCGGGAAGCCTGGGCTTTGAATCCAAAAGTCCAGTGGAAGTGGACAACCTGTGTGGAGACAGAGAGCTGTGAAGAGCTGTGAAGAGTGGAGTGCAGCATGTGGGTGAACGTACGACAGAATGGAAACTTTATTCGCATTCTAGCCCTGGCTTTTTTGCCGTTCTGCTGACAGAAACCCAGTCCCCTAGCATTAGAGAAGCTGGAAATATGGAAGGAGGGATAGATTAAACTGGTGAATTTGGTGAACCTGGTGAACTTGGTGAGCATAAATATAGAGTGCGGTGGTTTCTCATAGCTAGCTTTTTCTCCAAGACTGCAAGTCTAATTGGGGGATTGCCTTATAGAGCTTTATGGACACTAAATTAAAGGATTAAAGGACTAAAAGGACCAATAGATCAATAGGTCTAGAAATTGGTGCCCAGTATCTAGTTTAACTGTTTTTATAGCAGTTTATAGATTCACACTGTATTTTATTTTATTTTGAGTTGGGGGTTGTACATGATTAGAAAAATACTGATTGCTAGGCTCCCATACAACTGCTGGAATATCTGCGGTAGGCACAAACTATTGCTATTTTGAAACTTATCCTACATACAGGATTTGTAGGTAAAACTAGCGTTCGGGTAAAAAGTGGTTAGGGCACAGAAGTTTGGTGTTCTTGAATGCTGCAAAAGCTGCAGATCAGTGTCCCATTTAGTTAGAAAATTTATTTATTTAGTTATTTATTTGTTTTTGTTAACCAGGTAAGCACACTAGACAACAAGTGCCTATTTTCAGGTGCGAACCGGGAGGTTACAATACAGATAAAAAACACAGTACATATTCAAGGTAGCATACAAGCCTGCACTACGGGTGGGCCAGAGAGAATTCAATACAATGAATATAGTGCATAGACAGAGAACAAACTCACCCACACACAGGTGGGGCCAGAGCACAGTATATAGACATAGTACAGAGTCAGAGCTAACAAACATGAGTACGACTACAACTCAAATACGATAAGCCCACAGGGTAACAAGGAGTAAGGAGAACTACAGGTACAGGTAAACTAAGTGGGGGGGGACCTGAATCAGCAAACAACCCAGGTGGGTGTCAGAGAAACAGGCAAGGGGTAGAGTGAACATTGCAGTAGGACAGCATAGAGCTAGTGGGTGAGGAGAGGGTGAGGAACCCAACCTGGGGGGACCACCACGGCGGAGTCTGGCTCGAACTGCAAGGAGAGAACTGTCCAATCCAGTAGCAGGCCCAGTGGGCAGGTCAAGAAATAGCGAGGGGACTTCAGGTGCCCCATGGGAGGGAGCTAGAAGGGTAGGGGATGCCTGACAGCGGAGAGAGGGAAATGCTATTATGGGTGAGGCAGAGGCCAGGAACAGCTTGTGGGTGTACTTTTATTAAATAGTAGATTGGTATATTTCAATTTCATGCTTCACTGAAGCTCACATGATTTTCCGTTGTGCTATAAGTGTGCAGGCATGGTATTCTGAGGAGTGTAGTCGCCATTCTTATCAGAGTGAATTCGAGAATGGTCTGCGGCAATTGGAGCCATGTTGGGCAACAAAATTTGTTTTTAACTCCAGAGTGTACCAGAGTTATGCTTGCATAAGTAAGTTACTTCTTCTGTTTAGAACTGCGGTCCGAGAGACTCATTTTTAAATAGCATGACTGAGTATTTTATTTTGTATTGATTTTATCTTTACAGCGGCTGCTTGTTAAATATACTCGGATGCAAACTATCTAATTATACTGAGATGGCTGAAAATACTGCCAAGGGCACTGAGTAACTGTAGAGAGAAGAAGCAGGTGGAAAAACACTGCTGAGTTCACTATTTCAATCTCTTTGATAACCTAAGTTAACTTAGCTACCACTGTATTATTTCCAGCTATCTTATTTATTTCACTTTTTTCACATATGGTCTGTTTTGTGTTTCTTTTACTATATGTGCTAATTCAGTTACCCAGCATTATTTTAGTAATATTTTAGTATAAACTTACATATGTCTAGCAGTTTAGAATAACCTAGTGTCTGGGTGTTTTAGGTATTTAAATTACTTAAACTGTAGTTTTTATTTTATTCCATTTTTACACTTTGATTGGTTTATTTGTAGTAGAGCAAAGGAAAAGTGGAAGGTTAAGAAGCCAGTATAGCCAGTACAGCCAGCACAGAGATTTAAGTGGCTTTTTTGAAATGAATGAGACGATTTTGTTTATGCTTATGCTGCCTCCAAACATCGTATAAAATGGGAAACCAGACTTGAGCTTATACTGCTGTGTTTTACTGAATGTTTTGTTTACCGAACCGAATGTCTTTTTACTTAATAGCTAGAGATTATTACGTAGTCCTTTCATGCTGAGATTGCATCTTAAATGTTTACAGTTTATACATTTATAGTTATATTAATATATGGTACAGTGTATCTAGTATTTCAGTATTTGTATTATTGGGTAGAATTTTAAACCTATAGTTAAGTATTTTTAAGGAAAGCCAGGTGTCCAGCTAGACTACTTAGACTATTTAAAATGAGTCAGACTAGTCAGTCTTAATTTTCATTGACAGGTGTGAATAATAGAAACATATCTGATTGGATATTTCTTTCTCCTTGGCTCCTGCTGGGCTCAGTTGGGCTCAATTGATAGACTAATAGAGTATGATGGTTCTTACAAGAAGTAGGAAGAACAGTTCACCCTGTCAAGGGAATATCCTTAATGAAATTAATATGAACCAGACTGGTCCAATTATTCTAGACACCCAAACTATCCAAACTAATCAGCCCCCCAATAGACCAAAGAACGCAAGGAAGGTGGGGAAAACAAGGACAAATGATAATGTTCTACCTGCAGCCACTAGGTAGGGAAACAGTGAGAATTTATTATCTAATGAAGAAATCCCCCACAGCTAGATCTAAAGGGGGCAAGCAACTAAAAATGACTGATATTTGAATAAATATTTCTGAAGGACCTCGTAACTTATCCACTCCTAAACTTCAGATGGGTTGCTCCAAACTTCAAGCAATCCTGATGGAAAGATTGGCTGCTTTCGACCCCCCCCCACCCCCTCTGATGAGTTTAAATTTTCCAGTCAGTATATACTCTGGAGAGCTGGATACCCAAGATGGTGTCTCCTGTGACACATATGACTGGGAAACTCGAAACTCAGGAGACAGCTTTGAGGAATCGTGTAACTACCCCCAGTCAGTTTTTTTTTTTTGCAATTGCAGTTTTCTCCCCCTCGTCCTGCCTGCCCGACCCTTTGGGACCACCAAGGAGTCATCCTCCTGCCTCCCACTCTACCCACATCCACCTCCGTGTCCCCCATAGAGCCTCGGATTACCCCCCCCGGCAGGGACTAGGTGCAGCCCCAACACCCCGAGCAACTCACTATTTTGTCAGTCTGGAAGTGGCTGAGTGAGTGGGGGGCACATCGGAGGCATGCTCCGGGTAGCCCGTCTTCCCAATCCTGGAAGGTGTTATCCTCCATTTCCTCCCCTATGCTGTGTAGACCATGACGTCAAGGTGCATGTGCCGACATACACAGCACGATCTGTCTGCCCTTCCCCTATGGGGCTTGTATTACCCTGAGCCTCCGCTTGGGGTCAGACAAGTTGTGGGCATTGGGCCCCCTTCCCCCTAAGAGGGTGAGCTGTCGTGGGACGCTCAAGCCACTCTCCCCCGGCTGGCCCTCCAATGACCCAAGTCTGCTCCCGAATACCTGGGTTGCTGGTGTCACAAGCAGAAATCCAACCACAGCGCTGACAGGCCACCCAGGCAATTTTCTCCTCATGTTCTCTATACTCCCTATGTTCCATCTTATTAATTTCCAGACAGACAGACAGAGGCCGAGCCCCCTGACTCAGAAGCTCAAAATAATGACAAGAACCCTGATACTAGGTATGGTCTTTAGTCACCTAGGCTGCCCCCCAGACAAGAAAAAAAAGGTAAAATGGAACTGGAGAGCATAATTCAGGAGATAAATATTACTGTAAAAAGTCTCAGGAAATTAGAGAAGGACCTGCAAAAGATTACCTTAAGGAAGGATGGGAAGATTGAGTAACAGAAATATCTAGCCAAGACATCAAGTATAATAAAGAATATTTTGCAAATAAGCGGAACTTTGTTAATAGCTCATGGGCCAGATATTCAAACCATTGTGCCTAACGCAAAGCTGAAGCACTGGAATAGCGCTGCTTTGCGCAAGGCTGCAATATTCAAAAGCCTTATTAGCACCGGTGCTGTGTGGTAGTGCCGATGCTAATAATTAATGGTATGTAGGGGCATGGATAGGGGAGTGCCCATGATTGCCAGCAGTATGGCATATTCAAAGGTATAGCACTGCGCTGCAGGCATTAGCATGACCTGTAGCATGGCGCTAGATACCACCAAAAAAAGCTGGTGCTAATGCGGCAGTGACCCCACCATGAATCCCTTCCTGACCCCCATCCCAGGTTAAATAAAAGAATTCCCCAATAGTCTAGTGGTCCCCCCACCCACCAGCATGAATCCTGACCCCCGTTCGCAGTGAAATAAATGATATCCCTGGTAGTCTAGTGGTCCCCCCACCCCCCCAGCATGAATCACAACTCCCTTCCATGGTGAAAGAAAGATTTCCCCGGTAGTTTGGTGGTCCCCTCACCCAGCAGTGCACCTCCCGTTATCCCTGAACACGGCATACCTCTGGAGCTGGCGACCGGCTCAGCCCTCATCTTTCCACCATGGCTAGCTGCCGACTGTGGTATTCAGGAGTGCTATTGTATTGAATAGGTGCACCTGTTCATTTTCAGTAGCACTCCTGAATACCTGACATCAGCAGCTGGCCATGGTGGAGAGAGAGGGCTGAGCCCTCATTCAGAGTGGCCCATGTTTGGTAACGAGGTGCACTTTGGTGAGAGGATCGCTGACTACCAGAGAAATCTCTTCTTTCACCATGGATGGGGGTCGGGATTCATGCTGGGGGGTGGAGGGACTGCTAGACTACTAGGGATATCAGTTATTTCACCGTGAATGGGGGTTGGGATTTGTGCCTGGGGAGGTGGGGGACCTAAGCTACCGGGGACATCATTTATTTCACTGTGAATGGGGTCAGGATTTGTGCTGGGAGGGATGGGGGGACCACTAGACCACCAGGTTAGTCTGTGCTGTGGGGGCGGGGATCGATGGGGGAGGGCTGTCATACCTCTCAACCCTGTGTCACTGAAATGAGGAATATGGACGTATTTGGACACTCAAGTTGAGGGACAATGAGGGACACAGACCCTCAGAATGAGGGACCTATCCTCAATCATGGAGATACAGGGTCAGGACACTGTGACGCCACAGTGTTGGCCCATACAATATATAGTTTGGATATAGTGCTGTAGACTGTACAGTATTCATGCAGTACAGTCTGAAGACACAGCACATTCACTGTGTGGGCAGCACCTTTTCCATGAGGGACAGAGCAGTTGTAAGGGGTCAAATGAGGGATGACCCTTGTAATGACGGACACATGAGGGGTATGGGGGCTGTCCTCCAGGGCATGTGTGGTGTCAGGCAGTGTGTGTGTGTGTGTATACTATATATATATATATATATATATATATATATATATATATACATACACACACATATATATCTGTGTGTGTATGTGTGTATATATATATATATATATATATATATATATATATATATATATATATATATTATATTTATATATGGCTATATTGCTCTGTAGATCATTCTGACCAACAGGGGATGCTGTGGGCATGCCTTGGCCTGCAGCGTCCAGCCTGTACTTCCATTCCAATCAACAGGTGGAGCTGTGTACACCATGCAGTAGCACCAGGCAAACTGAATGGTAAAATATGCTAAGCAGCTCATAATGAGATGCAAATGTGCCTGTTTGCCCACAGATTACCTAAGTAGGCTCATTTGCATGTCACTTTTGAATATGACAAAGTTTAACACTGGGCAAATGTGTTTGCACTGGGCAAAAAGCTTAGCTCTGTGCTAAACCCACGCAAAGTGTTGGCGCGGTGCTAATGGTTCGGGGAATATTATACAGTTTAGCACACTGTACTGTCCCATGCACTGCTGCCTGCAGCTGTACTGGGTCCATGCATTTGCTGGCACACACATTGCCCACATAGTTCACCTCTACCTAGCTTCATGTAGCTGTGCACTGTGTTGCTGTTGTGGTTTGCACTTCCTGATTGCTATATTCAGAGCTATCTTATTCCAGGGCTACATTTGCCCTGCACTCCCAACCCAGTTTGGCCGATCTCATTCCCATGCTATATTCAGCAGTTCTTTGCCCTGGGCTATTCCTTTTGAATATAGCTTGCTTTTTACTCTGGGCTGAGTTTGCCTGCCGGGCAGTACTAATTTAGCCCTGGGGCAAAGTTTTAAATAGCTGGCCCCAAGTCCCTCAAAACAAATGTTAGCCATTCTAAAGAATAGATATTAAGCAGATGTAGTTACTTTGGGGAATTTGGCTGCCATAAAAGATGAGATTAGTAACTTAAGATCAGATGTCTTCCATAACCTTGTATTATTGAATCAATTATCAGAAGATCTACATCGAACTCGGGAAAATTTTATACATTCAATAACAGTCTCTAATGAGACACATCCCTTGGAAACTACAGGAGAGAATAAAGCTGTACAGGTTAACCTACCACCTCCATTCCAAAAGATTAAACATGTAACTGTTATACTAAACCATCTCTGGAAAATGGGCAGCAAACTAACAAATTGGCTAAGAATAAAAATAAAAATAAAAATAGAGCTAAAAATAATAATAAGAACAAACATTTTAGCTCTAACAAGACCAAAGATATTAATAGGTATAAAAGCAAGCAGCCACACACTAGTAATGAGGCATCATGCCAGAAAATCCAGAACAGATCTTTATCCGATAATTTAAAGGAGATGGATGGTACCTTGATACCTTGGGATAAAAGTGACAAAAATATATGTATAAAGGAAAGAGGTTTAACTCCTCCTCCAGAGGCCACTAGTATGGTGTTTGACTCTGAAAGGGAACCATTAATGCTGGGGATTGGGGGAAGGGAGACTGAGACCATCACTTTCCTCCAGGACTACCATCCTCACTCTACTTATCACCAGCCTACACAGGCTTCTCCCCCAGAAATTAGAGACTCTTTAAAATCAAAACTTAATACCCCTAACATCTCTGAGGAGAGAGCTGTTAAGGAAAAAGAGAAAGAAGAACCACATGAATTGGTCTCTTTTAGTAAGTATATTAAATCTGGATATCAACAGAAAATCATGGAGACTGCATATCTAATAGAAATACAAGGGGTTTAAAGACTGGATAAAGAAACACAGGAGAAATTGACACAATGGATGATATACTTATTTCATCTTTATGTAGCCCAAGATGAGATTTATGTTATGAGGCCCCCAAACCCCCATTATTATGATACAGTACTTCTCTACTACAAAACAGAAGAAACTGCCAAGATAATATGGCAGAAAGGCTCCATACTTATGCTTAGTGGTATAGAGGAGAAGCCTCCTCAGATAGTCCCAGTGATCAGAACTTCTGATTGCCTTCCGACATCTAAAAGTTCTAAAGTGCACAAGGAAGAACAAGTTCAACAAATGGTAGATGGAAATAGAGGGAAAGATGTGCAAGTACTAGACAAAATAATTGGGACCATAACCAACTTTGAAAGGAAGCAACAAAATGGCTGAGAATGCAAAACAATTTCAATTTTTGGATGGGAAATGTCCAAATCAGACTATTAAAAGCACACAGGAAAAATTGTTATTGTTCCTGTCTCGCTCACTTAACTTAAATTTAACTAGGAGTTCTTTAGACTCAATTAAAGTTCACGGGATTACTATTTCTTCTTCTTCTTAAATTGATCTCACTTTCAAAAACCCAGCGCTGGCTAAAACACTCCTTCATTCAGCTTGTAAACTTGACATGTTAGGAATATACACAGTGCATCCATCAATCCCGGAAAACAATAGGGCTGCAACTGATACAAGCTCAAACCTTACCCCCAATATGCCAAGATTAACCCTGAAAACGTTGCTGAGCCTAACAACTTTACCTTTCTGGATACATCTTGTATGGATTGACTGCAGGATTCTTCAGGTCCATTAAAAGAACAAATTATGGATAACCTAGATGGAAACCAGCTTAGTATTCTTTCTTGGGATATTGAGGGACTTCATCTTAAAATAGCAGATCTGGAGCTTGTGGGTTTCCTGGAGGCCTTTGATGTTATATGCTTCCAGGAAACATGGTGCTCCGGATTCATGTTCCCTCAATTCCCAGGGTTCTCTAGTTTTGAGACTCCTGAGTCTTCAGGTGAAGCTACCTCTGGCTGCAAGCTGCAACACTGGACTTAAGATTTGCAAGAAAGTGGGTAGTGCTCACAACAGAGGGAGGTGAACCTTACAATTTACAATTGTCTTTAGTTTGAAGCAGATTCCTTAGGAAAGTTAATATTCTTCAGGTGGAGGATACTTCTAACTGAAGGGTGAAATAAGCAACTTAGAATTATCAGAAAAGGCAGTCTTTCAATCAACAGAGGGAGGTGGGGTTTGCTTTACTTGTTACAATTGTTAAGATTGTACTGTTTTCTGTGTTTCTGCCCTTCTGACTTGAGTGGAGTTAGTGATTGACTGTTTGCATTGCAATATTTGTAATACTGTGAGTATTCACTGGGATAAGAATTTGTCATAAGCCCTGAATTGAGAGCAGGTTACAGGCTGTGTATTGGACCCAGACAGTCCCTAGGGGGTGGAAACTGGTTTTTCTTTTGTTTACCTCAGTGTGCCGTATAAGGCCAAGCCAGACTGTGTCAGGAAGTGCTTACATCACAGCTACTTAACAGACAATAGCTCTGGAAGAATCTTACAGACCTTGATAAAAGTACTAATTTTAGTAGGCTCATCAGATAACCTCATAGTCTTCAGGTGAAGCTACCTCTGGCTGCAAGCTGCAACACAGGACTTAAGATTCACAAGAAAGTGAGTAGTGCTCACAACAGAGGGAGGTGAACCTTACAATTTACAATTGTCTTTGGTTTGAAGCAGATTCCTTAGGAAAGTTAATATTCTTCAGGTGGAGGATACTTCTAACTGAAGGGTGAAATAAGCAACTTAGAATTATCAGAAAAGGCAGTCTTTCAATCAACAGAGGGAGGTGGAGTTTACTTTACTTGTGTTACAAGTGTTAAGGTTTTCAGTGCAGGAAGAGTTTAAACCCACATAGGCTAAATACTGTTTTCTGTGTCTGCCCTTCTGCACTGCTGATGTATTTTGGGGCTGACTGTTTTCAGAGCACAAGTCACCAGGTTCTTTTGGGGCTGGGGAGGTTTACCTGTGTCTGACTTGGATGTTTGGATTTTTCTCTGTTTGATTAGCAGGGTATTTTCTCTGTCAAATTGGTTTGAAGCAGTATTACAAATTGTCATGTATGGCATCTTGCTGACAGGAAGGCACTCATTGCATCGGTAGGTCAGAGCATTTAGCTGATTGTTTCATGAGGGCACAGTTTAGGCCCAACCCTTCCCACCCTCACCCACCCACCCCTGGAAATAGTTCATTTATACCTGGGGTTCTGACATCATTTCCTCAAGAGGGCAAGTCACATCACTGTCATATCCTGTCTAGCACACTGCACTGACAATATAGCATACACATTATATAAATACATATAGTTCTATATACGCCAATCACACACACACACACACACACACACACACACACAAAAACTAAACAAGGTAGACAGTTATGTGGGAGTAGTACAATGTAATGTGTGGGCAGCAGTCTTCGGGGAGTCTTTCTGGAGGCTGAGATGCTGCCCTGTTTGCAGACAACTATCTGCCCTGAGGAGGAAGTTGCCCATCTTCAGGCCGCACTGGACAGTGGCAAGGAACCTCCTCCATCCAGGGAGCACCACAGCCACCACCACTACCTCAGAGGTTGTGAAGAAAGCACAGCAGTTGGACCACAGTGGGCCAGGGAGGTAAGGGTGGTGGAACAGAGGCAAACCCAGTCAGTTGTTACACTCCACAATCCATACACCATTCTGGGGGCATAGTTCCCCTATGGATGCACCACAGAGGAGACTAAGGAGGGTGCAGACAACTGTCCTGAGAAGGCCCTCAGGAAGGAAGCAGAGGGCACCACAGGAAGAAAGCAGCTCCTGGTGGGGACTCAATTATGGGGGATAGAACTTGGGGAGCAGGGAAAACTGAAGTAAGGTGCCTGCCTGGTGCCATGGCTTGGAGGGACAGGAAGCCATCCTTAGGATCACAAGAACAGTTGCAGGAGTCTGAGCTGGACATCATTGTCCACCTAGGGACAAATGACTTGGCTCATCATGAGATCAGAGCAGTGCAAAAGGACTTTGTAGAGTTGGGGAGGGGCTTAAGACAAGTAGCACACACAGTATCCTTCTCAGAGGTGCTGCCTGTCAGTGGCATGAGTGAGGTGAGGGAGCACCATGCAGTTTAACAAATGGTTGAAAAAATGGTGTGGAGCACAGGGGTTTGGCTCCATTGGGGACTGGGGTTCCACCTGGAGGGACACCAGCCTATACTGGCAGGATGGTCTGCATCTGTCCAGGAAGGGAACAAGTCTTTTGGGCAATCGGTTTAAATGCTTCATTGGCAAGCCTTTAAACTAGTTAAGGGGGGAGGCACTGATAAGCAGAAGGAAAATCCCAGCCTCCCTACAAAACAAGGGTACTAAATGAGAAAAGACCAAGGTAGAAAGGTCAGTGGGGTTGCTGCTACAGAAGGTAAAGCCATCAAAAATGGAGAGCAATGAGTACCAATGCCCGTAGTCTGGGTAACAAGCCTCCTGAATTAGTGGCCTTGATGGAGGAGGAAGATCTGGATATTGTGGCAGTCACAGAAACATGGTACACACAGAACCATGACTGGGACGTAAACATACCAGGATACACTATCTACAGGAGGGACAGGGAGGGTAAAAGAGGAGGAGGAGCTCTCTACATAAGAGAAGAAATCAAAGCAACAGAACAAAAGGGTAAACAGGGAGGAGAAGAAGCACTGTGGGTCAATTTGGAGGCAGGCAATGGCACCACAATCCGCACAGGGGTTGTATACAGACCCCCCTCTCAGGGGGAGGAAATGGACAAGGAAATGATAGAAAGTATACTTAGAATGGCAGCTAAAGGGGAGATATTGCTGATGGGTGATCTGAATATGCCAGATGTTAACTGGAGTGCAGTTGCAGCAGCCACTTCTAAGAGTGGGGTTATTCTTGATGCCCTACAGTGGGCATACCTTAGACAACTAGTAGTGGAGCCCACAGCAATCTTAGACCTGGTTCTCTCAAATGGAGATGAAGAGAGGATCACAGATGTAGAAGTGGATAGCCATCTGGGAACTAGCGACCATCGAACAGTATGGTTCACAATAAACACAACAATAGAGTCAAGCCATACAAAGACAAAGGTACTGGATTTTAGGAGGGCTGACTTTGCCAAAATGGGTGAGTGCCTAAGGAATGCACTAGCAAATGGGCAGGAAGGAGGGGTGGAAGAACAATGGGGAATAATAAAAACTGCCATCACAGAGGTAACAAGCCTTTGTGTAAAGCAAATAAACAAACGAAACGAGGTAAGAAACCACTATGGTTCTCAAAGGAAGTGGCAGTGAAGGTTCAAGAGAAAAAGAAAGCATTCAGGAAGTACAAGGAATCACAGAAGGAACAGGACAGAGAACTGTATCAGTTAAAGCAAAAGGAAGCTGGAAAGGCAGTCAGAACAGCAAAGGCCCAAACCGAGGAAAAGATAGCCAACTCAGTTAAGAAGGGGGATAAAACCTTTTATAGGTACATCAGGGAGCAAAGGAAGACCAAGGGAGGGATAGTGAGGCTTAATAAAGGGGAGGGAGGGTGGGCAGAGGGTGACTGTGAAAGGCAGAGATACTAAACAAATATTTTGCTCAGTATTTACAAAGGAAGAGGGGAGGTACCCAAACAAACAGTAGAAACACTCTGGATACAGAAGTTGATACCAGCCCATTTACAGAAGAAAGAGTTCTGAAAGAGCTCTTAAAACTGAAGGTGGACAAAGCAATGGGGCCTGATGGGATTCATCCCAGAATTCTAAAAGAACTAAGGATAGAACTAGTGACACCACTGACTACCCTCTTTAACAAATCATGGGAGGATGGGGTGGTACTTGAGGACTGGAGGAGGGCAGATGTGATTCCCTTCACAAAAGTGGAGCAAGGCAGAAGCAGAAAACTACAGACCTGTTAGTTTAACCTCAGTGGTAGGGAAAATGATGGAATCATCTGAAGGAAAGAATTGTTACGTATCTAGAGGCCAGAGGGCACAGGACCCAAGGCAGCATGGATTCACAGAGGGAAGGTCATGCCAGACAAATCTGATAGATTTCTTTGACTGGGTGACCAAAGTAGTTGATCAGGGAGGGCTGCGGACATGGCCTACCTAGACTTTAGCAAGGCATTTGACACAGTCCCACACAAAAGATTAATATACAAGTTAGCCAGCCTGGGAGTGGGTCCCAAGATGACAGCCTGGGTAAAGAATTGGCTGGAGAATAGGACACAGAGAGTAATAGTAAATGGAGTCCACTCTGAAAAAAGGGGGGTTAGCAGTGGGGTACCACAGGGTTCAGTATTAGGACCGGTGCTCTTCAATGTCTTTATGAGTGACATTGCAGAGGGACTGGAAGGAAAAGTATGTCTCTTTGCAGATGACACAAAGATCTGCAACAGAATTGATGCACAAAGTGGGGTGGAAAGGATGAGAAGGGACTTGGCAAGGTTAGAGGAATGGTCAAATGTATGGCAGCTTAGATTCAATGCTAAGAAGTGCAAGGTAATGCACCTGGGAAACAAAAACCCAGGGGAAGAGTACACAATGGGGGGTGAGATACTAACAACAACAAAAATGGAAAGGGACCTGGGGGTAGTCATATCAGATGACCTAAAGGTGGGCAAGCAATGTGAGAGGGCAGCAAGGAGGGCTGGGGGATACTGGGATGCATAGGGAGAGGCATCACCAGTAGAAAACAAGTTATTATCCCTCTGTACAGACAGCTGGTGAGACCACATCTGGAGTACTGCGTGCAGTTCTGGAGACCCAATCTCGGCAAAGACATAGACAGGATGGAAGCTGTCCAGAGGAGGGCAACTAAAATGGTGCAGGGTCTGCACCAGAAGACATATGAAGAGAGACTTAAGGAGCTTAATATGTATAGCCTTGAGGAAAGGAGGGAGAGGGGGGACATGATAGAAACTTTCAAGTACTTCAAGGGAATCAACAAAGTCCAAGAGGGTAGCATCTTTCAAAAAGGGTGTGCAAGAACAAGGGGCACAATTTGAAGATAGAAGGGGACGCTCAGAGGTAATTTAAGGAAGTATTTTTCACAGAGAGGGTTGTGGATGTATGGAGCAGCCTTCCAGAGGAGGTTGTGGAGTCAAAACGTGGTGGAATTCAAGCATGCATGGGACAGTCATAAGGCAATTCTAGGGGGTAGGGTAGGAAGAAGTAGGCTGCTGGTTAACTAGGATCTGCAGCTTATCCATCAGGTAGGGAAATGGGCAGACTGGGTGGGCCAAGCGGTCCTTATCTGCCGTCAGATTCTATGCTTCTATGTTTCTGCTGTCAAGGGAAAGAAATATGGGAGACTAAAAGGAGGCCTGTCAGTATATGTTTGCACTTCTCTAAACTTTGAAATGATTAAAATTTACTCCTCTACGGAGTTTTTTTTAATAGTTACCCTGTCTTGTGGGCCTTTGTCTAGTAAATTCCTTCTTATAAACTTGTATTTTCCCCCTTCAGGGAAAAACATTAAACCTGCGGAATCCCCTATCCTTATGTTAAAATCAGAATTAGATAGAATTATGAATACAGAAGGAGATCTTCCTATTACTTTATTGGGAGATTTCAATGCAAGAATTTTCGGGTCCCAAGGCTCTGTAATTAATTAATTAACTCCATTTTATATCCTTCCTTCCTTCCTTTTATTAACCGTCGAGTGGCTCCATTCAGAACTTGTTCCAATCTGAAAAGTAATGGTAGAGGTAAGGAGTTAGCCAAACTCCTAGCTGAATATAATTTATGTGTTCTAAATGGAAGATTACCAGGAGATGAAACAGGAAAATATACATTTATGGGAGCCAATGGCTCCTCAGCTATAGACCTGGTATGTACCAGTTTAGAAGCCACCATGAAAATTATAGATTTACAGGTCCTGGAACATTCTGAATTGACTCATTCTCCTGTATCTCTAAAATTAGAAATCAGTGGGCTAACTTATATCAATTCAACCCACATCGGTGAAGGTTTAGAGATTGTGAATGAAAAAAGAGTTAAATGGGGTGCATCCTCTCCTGAGCAATTTGATGTAATTCTTAACTCAGGGGAGATCTATGAGCTTCGGTGCCAGTTTACTGGGATGCTCGAATCTTCTGAGATCCTGGTGTAACCCCCCTACAAATGGGGGTTCCCAAAAGTCTTTCTTGAGCTTGTCTAAATGCTCACTGCCAGGCTGGTGTCCTGTGTTTTAGCAGTTTAAATGTGATTACCAGAGCCTGCATAGCCTCTGTGTGCTGTCTCTTTAAGAGCTGCCTAATTGCAGCTTAAGTAATCTGAGAGGGAGCTCTGTTGAAAGATGTAACTATTAGCTTAAAATCATTTAGATTGATAATGATAATGTAGTTTGTCTAACCTGCTTTCTTTGTAGCAAGGACTGTTTTATTTGTCTCCACTATCTTGGTCCTGGACTGCAAATTGGACCAATCAGTTCTGGTGGGACCTAAAATGTAGCCGGACTACAGGAGATGTCTGAAGTCAAAATCTGTAGGAATTGTAGTTTTGAACTTTTTGCACCTTTTTTGCAACTGAAGGGGGAGCTCTTGCTTTGACTGACAGCCAAATCAGCCAACCAAATATTTTGGATCTTGGGGAAGTCCCGGGCTGCTTGCAGTTTTCAGTTAGATCTAAGTTGGAAGCTGAACAAGAAGGAGATGAAGTGATTCTGAGCAGCAATCCTGAGTTGATTCGCATGGGAGAACTGTGAAAAGGCTAAGTTTTTGGCCTGCATGTCGGTGTGTTGCTCCTGAGAGGGAGAGAAGAGAATTATTTTGGACTAAATCCAAGTTTTTGTGTGACTAAAGTAAGCTACTGAAGTGGGCCAGGCTCAACCTGAAGAAGACTGAAGATTTTGCTGAATGCGATCGGCCTGTCAGGAGTTTCAGCTACCCCTAAGCTCCCGGTGTGTGCAGAGACTTTGCGACTGTGACCGGGGAGCGCTTTGTCTGGTACAGTAGAATTCCCTTACATGTAAATGTGCTATGAGCTGTTAGTGGGTCGTGAGTTAGTCCCCCACTGTATGAACTGTGTTCTGCTTGCTGGAAGCTGTATCCAGCCCAAAACGGACTGCATCTGAATTTGTCTCCATGCTGTCTGGGCCTTGCCAGACTGGCCCAGCCAGACTACCCACTGCACAGAGAAGCCATCGACGAGAGACGTGCCTGGGGATCAGCCCCCTGCTCCACACTTGAACAGGAACGATGCCTCTGCGACTCATGTGGGCTCTGCTTCTCCTGGCATTCCAGATCAACCACCTGCAGTCTTGATTTTTGTCCAGCCTGTGTCCAGTCTTGGGTATCGTGAGTAAATACTAGGGTAGCTCCCTGCAACAACAGCTTAATCTGAGTATGTCATCTGATTGTCTTGTTGTTTCATTTCCTTTATGAACTGAGCCCTCTGGCTCCAGATTAAAAATATTGTGTACTGTGCATGTTGTGCTTTCCATCACAGGGCCCCAACCAGCAACGACACCGGCCAACCCCGGGCAACAGTCCTGGCTAGCCCATCTCTTCTCCACCTGGGTACCCAGAGGTGTGACTGTGTGAGGGGACTCAAAGCGTATGCATAACTGCTTGATTGATATAACCTTTAAGCTAATTAACCTGATTTTGCCCCTCTCTTGTTCAAGTCCCCTGAATAAATCAGATCTAACTTTTTCTGCATGTAATCTGACTGTAGTTCCAGTCTGTACTCAAAGTACTGTACTGTTGCTATTTGCTGTGCATAACCTTGTTTTACAGGGGGTCCCCAGGGCTGAGCCAGAGGAACCAGCTCTGGTGGCAAGTGCAAACAGTGTGGGTAGTTGTGTGGTGTACCAGGGGTATTGTGAAAGTGATTATTGTACAGTGTTCAGGCCACTAGAGGGGAAAGAGGGGTTACAGTGTCCCGGAGGGCTGTGCCCAGGTTAGCTTGACCACTACTAACCCTGATCTCCGGGTGGAGGTACCTGTTAAAGAACTCAGGCCCCTTAACCTGCTACTAGCCAAGCAGGCAGGGTTAGTAGCCCTTTGGATAGTGCCACCTAGGGGTTACACTTGGAAACTGGCAAAAGCTGTGTACATTATTACATCCACATTGCAAAACAAGTCAGCTCATTTCCTTAAAACCCCGGAGAAGAACTAAAACCTGGTATAATGAGAGATGCTGGAAGACAAAGCATAATTTAAATAAATTGATTAGTCAGTATAGAAAATGTAATTCCATCAGTAGAGACCAACACACTTCACTAACATTGGAGAGGGCAAACTATAAAAGGGTTCTGGAAATGGAGAAACAGAAACATGCTGCCCTCTTTTGGGAAAAACTCCGGAAATCGGTTTTCAAAAGGGATGGGAAGTCATTTTGGCTTGTAGTAGCATTAGGTTATAATAAACTGTCTACGAAAGCAGGGGCCTTTAGTCCTCCAGCTCTATGGATCTCCTGTTTTTTTGGTTTATGTTTTTCTAAGGAAGAGGATGAACTTACATATGTTTTGCATTCTCTCCAAGTTAGTTTCCCTCTTGCAATCTTCATCTCTGATTCAGAGATAGGAACTGTGCTGAGTGCCTTATCCTCCAATAAAGCCCCAGGTCCTGATAGAATAATAGGTGATTTACTTAACTTCTTCCAGGAATGGTGGATACCCATACTTCATGTCACATTTAATACATTCATCCAGAGACAGGAATTCCCAGAAAGTTGGCAAGGCTCAGTTATATTTCTCATTTTAAGAAAGAGAATCTGAATGATCCAAAAATGTATCGGCCAATCAGTTTGATTGATATAACTCGGAAGCTATTCACAAAAATTATTCTTGATAGACTAATGGATTGGTTGTATAACAAATCTCTTATTAGTGAATGCCAGAATGGCTTTAGAAAGAATAGATCTACCATCCAGCACTGTTATGTTTTACATCATCTTCGCAGGAAATACATTAAAATTAAAAAGGGGAAATTATATTGTTGCTTTGTCGACTTCACAGCTGCTTTTGACAGCATTAGTCAAAAATTCTGTGGCAGAACTTGGAGAATATGGGTTTGGATTCAACTTTATTAGACATTTTGATTCATCTTCATGAGAACACATGGGCTAAAGTTCAGTATAACCATTTTGGTCACACCACTTCCTCTTTCATAACCAACTTGGGAGTGAGACAGTGTTGCCTTTTGGCACCCACCTTATTTAATATATAGGTAAACAGTATTTTGGTCAATTTATCTAATTCTGATTTTCACTCCCCAAAGATTTTGATCATAGAATTGACTGTTTGGCATATGCAGATGACATTATGCTCATTTTGACCTTAGCCCTTGGGCAGAGGAGGAAACTTGAGCATTTTTGGGGGTTATGTAAAGACAAACAGTTGAAAATAAATCTAAGTAAAACCAAGATTATTATCTTTGGTAATAATATTCAAAAGACTCCCATATTTAGGACTGGGGCAGAAAAAAATTGAAGTGGTACCCCACTATGATCATTTAAGGGTAAGATTTGCCCTTAACTTGTCCTGGCAAACACATATAAAACAAATAAAATGAAATCTGTAACTAATGCAATAAAGATCTTTAATGCAAAGATGGGTAAGACCTCATTTAAAGGTATGATATGAGTAATAAATGCAAAAATAAAAGCTGACATTTTATATGCAGCTGAGATTGGGGGGTATAATGAATTCTAAATCACCAGATATAATTTTAAACAAATTATACAGGCACATCTTAATGGTCCCTGTTGAGACATCTACCAGTATTGTGAAATTGGAGCTTGGACAACACTCAGTGCAGTCTTTAATTAATGAGAGACAGATTGTGCTTCTCCTTAAAACTCTGTCTCTTCCTGATACTAGGCTTCCTAGAATCTGTCTAGAGGAGGAAATAAGATACTCCATGATGGATTTTATCTTTCCCTCCATAAAAATAATTAAAAATACTATACTCCCTGTTGGATTGGGCCATCTACTCTATAATATAAATTCCAAACCATGGGAAAAATAGCCTTTGAGGTTAAAACAAGAATAAAAGACTTAGATGTTCAGTCTACTTTCACTCAACTTTCTAAGCTGAAATTGCAATACTGATATGGACGGTTCAAAACCTCATGGGGATATGAGGGATATTCATGTAAGTTTACAGATCCCATTCTGCGACGTCAATTAACAAGATTTAGAACAGAAACTTATAATGCACAATGCATCCTTTTTAGGCACAAACGATAATGTTTCTGAATCATATTGCAAATGTATTCATAAAGTCCAGGACAATCTTAAACATGTAGTACTTCTATGCCCCTTATATGAAAAGAGCAGAAAAAATGGCTGTGGGATATAATTGGTGGTCTCGGTCTCCCTCCCGTTAGCATTTTATTCCATCTTTTTTCTCCCAAAATGTAAATGCGCTGTTGAAACTTTTCAGATTTTTGAAGATGACCCATCTCTAAATTATTCTTCTGCAAGATTTGTAGCAGTAAAAAAAACATTTATTTGATGTGTTAATAGTTTAACATTCTCTGTCCAACTTATACATCTGTAAGAACTATTGGCTTTGCTTAAGGAAATGTCTGTATTTATGTAATAGTTTTTAGAATATTGTAATGGCTTAAGCTGATCAATAAAATTTTTGTACTTCTACACTCCTTATGTACATAGCTTGCACTGTCCAATTTTATATCTCTGTATGACGTTTTATTTTATTGTTGTAATCAATTTATTCCATTTTGTACCCATATCCCTATTTCTCCTCCCCCCCAAGATGCATCTGGAAATTAGCTATTTGTAGCTCAGTAAGTCTTTCCTGATGTAACTTTTGAAATAAATAAAGGAATAAATAAATAAATGCTGTGAACTGGCATCTTTTCCCTCTCCAAGGAACACAAAACACATGAGTCCCCCCACCCCCAATGTCATCGATACCCTCTGTAAGCATCTTGCATCTTTATTCCCCTGCTGTAGTGTTCCTGCTTTATGTGTGTGGATACTGGGGAGCCCACCACCAGTGTCACCAAGCATCTATGGCCCCAGTGTCACCCTTGCACCTGTAAGAAAACAATGGTCTCCCACAGTCTTTTTTTCTCCTTTAAACCTAAAGATCAGAAAACTGTCCATTGATTTTTTTTTATGCCAACCCCGATCCTCGTCAACCCTACCCTGAACCTCCCACTCAGGACCCACTCCACCACACCTCCCCCCCCATACACTCACTCACTCACTCACTCACTCACTCACTCACCTTGAAATGGTCTACAGCTGTTATGCAACAAAAAATGTCCTTCTTCTTCAATGACAATCAAGAACTGAAGAAATGAGAGTGATTTCAATGTCTTTTCAATGCATTTGAACTTTTACTCTGAACTTTGTCATTGTTTGATTTTATTTCCTCAAATTTTCAACATGGCCTTTTTGTGAAACCTGCTTATGAATAAGGTATGTGAAATTTTTGAATCCAGCCTGAAACGTGGGTTTGTAGTTGCTCTGTTAAATCACCTTTCATGCAGGATTTGGAAATTTTCACCTACTGGGTTCAAGAGGTGGGATCATAAGAAGACTATGTTGAGAATTTGGGGTCAAAATATATAAAAAAAAAGTTATGATGGTACATTGAAATATTTCAATGCTTGCTCAAAACTTTGGTAATTTTTAATATTTTGAACCCAAGTTTTCAATATAGTCATTTTTTTACACCACCTCACAAACATGACAGGTGTCACTAGATACCTGTTATGTTCATGGGGACATAATAAGAAGACTAAGTTGAATATTTGGGGTCAGAATCTTGAAAAAAAAAACATTATGAAGGTACATTGAAATTTTTCAACATTTTCTCACAACTTTGGTAATGTTCAATATTTTGACCCTAAGTTTTCAACATAGTTATCTTTTCACACCACCTCATGAAAGTGACAGGTGACATTTTTCAAATCCTGGTCAAACTGTGTTTTCGACTTGTGGTGCAAAATTAAGTTTTGACCAGTATTTTATAAGTGACACCCATTATGTTGGGGGGGGGGAGGTAATAAAACAATGTTGAAAATTTGGGGTCTAAATGGTATAAAAAGAAAAATTAGTGAAGTAACGTTGTTTGCATGGATGGTCGTTGACTCAATGGGGACCACATTGCCTTCCCATGCTGGTAACCTGAGTTCAGTTGTGAGCTCAGTAAGCTGGCTGAGTCTGAGGGGAAGGCACTGTGGTGTGTGTGGTGGCAGCCCAAGCTTGGGGAGGGTCAGAGCTGTGTTCTGGGGCACAAATGACATTTTGTGGCAGGCCGTGGAGCTTTCCATCACATGGCATTGACATGCATGACAAGTTGGGTGGCAACAAAAATGGGGAAACGTGTACCTAGCAAGATGAAGGTCTGGTCATTGCAGGCCCTGAACCACTGCTAGGCCCCCTACTGCTGTCAGCTGCCCAGCCCTTTCACTCTCCAGCTCAACTGTATATTTGGTAACCCCATAGATTTCTCCCTTGGTGGGTATAGAATGATGAGGGATGTCCATCCCCTTTTACTGCCAGTTTGGCAGTCCATCACCCTGTTGGTGTTGGGGTTAAAATATAAAAAAAGAAAGAAGCTATGAAGAAACATTGTGTGCAGAGCTGGCCTTTGGCCCAGTGAATAGTATGTTATGTACCAGTTCCGGCAACTCATTTTAGGGGACAGGCTCGGGGATCCAGCTGGGCAGCATGGAAATGGAGGTCAGGGCTGTCATTCGCACTGCAGTGGGCCTGGAAAGGTATTGCACACTGTTCTGCCTCACAGTCAGCTCCTTGTGGCAGGCCAGGGCCTTTCCTCACAAGGGGCTGAGTGGTATTAACAGCACATTTAAGGTTCCTTCTGCATATTTCATTTATACAATAGGATAGGACTGTGCATAATACATAGTTTTTTTTTTAATATTATTTATAAAAGTTTGTGGGTTTATCTTGTGAATTACTGGCACTGCACATTCTGCCCTACTGGTTACCATAGCCATTGCCATGAATGTGGTGTCAGGATGACAAGCTGACGCTACAAAGTGGCAGTTCATTGGTACCACAGAACCTTTGCAGAAATTACAAAACTTTGCCGTGGAAGTTCTGAAGTAAATGGGAAAGTTCTGCAGTAAAAGTGCTGCAGAAAAATTGGGGTCTTCATAATAACACAAGCTGGCTGACCCCAGAAATGGCTGTCCAGGGGGATGCTAGCAAGAAAATACACCCCTGGTACCAGATTGAGAGAATGGTCCACTGCAGGATCAAGGTAGAATACTTCCAGCTCAGTCCCAAAGGGGCTGTGGAACAAAACTGAGGCAAACAGGAACATATGACTAGATGCCTCCATGCTGTGGGCTGTAATGTGAAGGGCTGGAGAACAAAGGGTGTCATATTGTGGGTGTCAGCTGTGTCAGCTGGCCACTCTACCTCTCAGTTGACCTTCAACCTTCAGCATCATTCCTCATACATGGGGGTAGTGTACAACCTCCAACATAGGAGAAGGAGTTAGACAAGGTTTTGGGGAGGCCATTGGCAGAATGGAAAGCAAAGGAGAGGTATGGGGGACTTCAAGCTGCTGGATGTAAGCTGGAGCATTCTGGCAGCAACTACAACAAGAAGCAGGGCCATCCTTGACTCCCAAAGGGGGCATTTCTCTGGTAGTTGGTTATGGAACCCACTAGAGATGGGGCAGTGCTGGACCTCGAACTTACAAACGGGGACAGCTTTGAAGATGTCACAATGGGTAGTCCCCTGGGTACATGTGATCCTTGTGCAGTGTGGTTTGGCATATGGATTGGGCGAGAGAAAAACCACACTAGGATGAGGGTCCTGGACTCCAGGAGGGCTAATTTTAAAGAAATAGGTGACTGCATCAGTAAATACATTGGGGGTGGGCCAGGGTGGCATGGAAATTGAATTAAAAAGGATCAAGGAGGGGATAGCTAAGGCAATGGCATGCCGTTTAAAGGAAGGCCACCATGGTTTTTCAAGAGGTGGCTAAGGTGGTAATGGAGAGGAAAAAGAACAGCTTTTAGGAAGTACATGGAGACCCAGATTGAGGTGAACAGGGGGAGATATATCTGGATAAACAAAGGGATGTGGGAAGGAGGGTAAGGGCAGTTAAGGCACAATCAGAGGAGAGAATTGCCAAGGAGGTCAAAACAGTGGATAAGACTATCTTCAGATATGTGAGTGAAAAGAGGAAAGCAAGGGGTGGTATAGTGAAGATCAGGAGAGTGGGGAGGCTGGGGGACTGTGCAGAAGAAGATCAAGAAAAAGTTGACAATTTTAAATGAGTACTTCTGCTCAGTCTTCACAGTAGGGGAGATGAACCAACATGTATAATATCAGCAGGCACGGGGGGTGGAGAGAGCACAAATCCATTTTCAGAGGAGAGAGTCCAAAGGGGATTGGGTCTGAAGGGAACTGGAAGCCCTAAAGGAAAACAAGGCAATGGGGCCAGATGGGAATTGCCAAAATGTTCTAAAAGAACTGAGCAGGAACTAGCTATCCCTCTGGCAACACTGTTCAACACCTCACTAGAGACTGGGTAATTCCAGAGGACTGGAGGAGTGCCAATGTGGTCCATATGTACAACAGTGGCAGCAGTGAGGAGGCAAGCAATTACAGGCCAGTAAGTCTAACATCAGTGGGGGGAAAGTAATGGAGACCCTGCTGATGGAGAGGCTGACAGAGTACCTGGAGGCAAATAAACTGCAGGATCACAGGCAGTATGGATTCACAGGGGAGGTGATATCAAACAAATGTCATAGACTTCTTTGTCTGGGTGACTAGGGAGATGGATCAGGGAGGGCAGTGGATGTGGCCTATCTGGACTTCATTAAGGCCTCTGACACTGCCACACAGGAAACTAATGAAGTTTAGCAGCCTGGGGGTTGGGAGAAGGTTGTAAACTGGATATCTGACTAATTGAAGGATAGGAGGCAGAGGGTGGCAGTAAACAGCAGTCACTCAGGGATGAGAGAGTGACCAGAGGAGTGCCACAGGGATCAATACTGGGACCTGTCCTCTTCAATGTCTTAATAAGTGACATTACTAAGGAACTGAAGGAAAGGTGTGTCTCTGTGGATGACACAAAAATCTGCAACAGGTTGGGAACACAGTAAGGGTGGAGCAATGCAAAGGGATACATGGGAAACTAGAGAGTGGTCTAGGGCGTGGCAGCTGGGTTTCAGTGCCACAAAATGCAAAGTCTTGCACCTGGGGTGGGAAACCTAGAAGCTGTGTGTCAGATGGGGAGGTACTTACTTACAGTCATCAAGCAAGAAAGAGCCTTGGGGAATCTTATCTGATAATCACAAAGGTGGCAGGGCAGTAGACAAGGCTAGCTAAATGCTGGGTTGCATAGGGAGAGGGATTTCTAGCAGGAGAAGGGAGGTGGTGTTGCTACTGTATTGCTTACTAGTGAGACCCCACATAAAGTACAATGTACCGTTCTGGAGCCACACCTCTGCAAAGACATTTACAGGGTGGAAACAGTCCAGAGGATGGCTACAAAAGTGATGTGGGGGTTGCATGAGAAACCATACCAGTAGAGGCTGCGGGAGGGAGCTCAACATTTACCCCCTGCTGATAGCAGTGACTAATGCTGCACTAAAATTGTTATCATCATTTATTCCCTGGAGGACAGCAGAAAGAGAGGGACATCATTGAGATCTAGAAGTACCTCGGGGGTGAACAAAGTGCAGGAGGAGTATCATAAATAGGAAGAGAAGCACCAGAACACAGGGACATGCAATGAAGCTGGGGTGGGTAAGAGGAGTGTAAGGAATAACTTCTTCATGGAAAGGGAGGTGAACATCTGGAACAGCCTGCCAGAAGAGATGGTGGGAGCAAAGATGGGGAGATTCAAGCATGTGTGGGATAGGCACATGGGCATAATAAATAATGAAAAGAAAGGAGGAGGGACACGGTGATCAAATAGGGTCTATGTGTAATATGCTAGGAGAAATAGGGCAGACTAGATAGGCCTACCGATCCTTTTCTGTTGACAAATTCTGTTTCTTTGTTTCTATCCTCCCTCCTTCCTCCTAGAGTGTGACTATCAGGGACAATCTAATCCTTTACTGTCTGTGTACCCTCCTATCCATGGAGTACTGCTGCTAGTTCTGCAGCTACTAAATGTGCTATGCCTTGACCCCTGGAATGTGTAGTACCTTAGGACTCAAAGATCCTTGCTAACACCCTACCTGTGTGACGGAGATAAGACAGAGGTGCTGGAGATTAAGCCAGGTCAAGGGTGTGATGGGAGTGCTTCTGACAGGGCCTCAGGTATTTTAATGGGACCTATGCTGTTGATGGCCTCCTCTAGGGTGCGAGATCTTGGCGTGATCGTGGCTGACAGGTTGACATTTGAAGTTCAGGTGTCATCTGTTGTCCAAAGTGACTTTTACCACTTGAGGAATATCGCCAGGACCAAACCTGCCCATACTAGTTCATGCCTTTTGATGTCCAGGCTTGATTACTGTAACGCTCTTTACTTTGGGGTCTCTGAAGGTACCCTCCGCCGGCTGCAGCTGGTGCAGAATACTGACTGACCTTTCTAGGTCCAGTCATGTGGCCCTGGTTTTGCAGGATCTGCACTGACTGCTGGTCAGGGGATGGTTATCTTCAAGGTGAGTTTATTCACCTATAAGGCCCTACATGGACTAGGCCCTGACTATCTGGCTGATCTGACACCATCTGTTTCAATCCGATCCCTCCGCTCCTCGACCAAGGGCCTCCTTGAGGTTCCCAGGACCTGACTTAAAACTGCTGGTGATCAGGCTTTTAGTGTCATTGGCCCAGTCCTGTGGGACGCTATTCCACCTTACATTAGGGAGGCCCTATCAGTTGAGTCTTTCATGAATGGTCTCAACGCCCATTTATTTTCACTGGTCTTCCCAGATGATGTGATCTAACCAGCTTTCAGATCCAATTTTAACTGTATCTACTGTTTAATGTTTTTTATTGTTATTTATTATTTATTCTTGTATTGTGTTTTGGTTTTATTCCACCTGCCTTTTTGTGTGTTAGGTGCCCAGAGCCTCCGGGATTGGGTGCCCTAGAAATAAACTTTGCCTTGGCTTGCCAGTGTGAACCCAAAAATCACTATTTGTGATCTATAATTGCAGTTTCTAGTGATACTCTACATTTGCATAGTTCATATCCTGTTTGCAGTTTGTTTGCACACTGACTGGTGGTTTCTAATTATACCAAAATACACTGTACACCTGACCTGCATTAGAATTATACAGGCCATTTTTAAACCAGTTAGTGTTGCCTTATCCCATGATCTCTCTGCAGATACCCGTTTTAGGTTTTCCTTATAGTACTGTTATTGAGTATTGGTTCTGCAGTGTCTATAGGCATGTTTACACTGCCACCTTTGCAGTACATCAACCCATGTGCAGGTTTGATCGCTGCAAAGTCAGATATAAACATTTACCAGACTATGCTAGGAGCACTTTGGAGCCTCTTTTGTTTTGGCACAGGAGTGGGTACATTCATCGAGTGTATTATGTGGCAGTGTAAATTTGCTGTGACCAGGAGCAGTTCAACTAGGTTCAATGTGGGGGGCAAAAGAATCTTTACTTAAATTGGTGGCCCCAGAAAATGTTACACCTTGTAAGTGTTTTGGTGTTTCGTTCACTTGCGCATGCCCAAGGAACGTTTTGGGAGAGTAGCACACTTGGAGGTGTGCCTCTCCCATCAATACACTTCTCTGTTGAACAGGCGTGGCGGTCCTGCACCAATGGGTGCAGGAGCTCAATAGGACAGCGGTGGTCCTCTGCTTCAAGGAAAGCACCGCTGCCATACTAAGCGCCACCGTCACCGTCCCTCTCACACGCGATTGCCCTCGGCCACGCCTCAGCTGTCCTGCCATTAACTTGTTTGCCGAGACGGGGTGCCCACCAGCTCCTCGTGCCCCCCGGTAGTTTGCTGGACAGGGTTGCCCAATCACCCGTCTGCTCCTCGGCCCCCAGCCATCTTTTGCCACGCTGGGGCCCACCCCAGTGTGGCGCGGTCCCGTCCTTATTTTTGCTGAAGGGTGCCTAATCCGCCGGCTTCTCCGCCCCCAGCCATCTTCTGCCACGCTGGGAGCCCACCCCAGCGTGGCAACGGTCCCATGTAGTCTTTTTTTATTTTTACCTGTAAAGAAAAAACGGTCCAGCGGCATGTCTCCCAGCCCCCCTTCCCACAACCCCACCCACCCACTGTGCACCCAGCCTCCCCACACCCCTCACCCCATACTTACCTCCGGACTCCGGCGCGATGATCTTCGGTGGACCGGGAACACGTCTGCACTCTTCAAAGGCGACCGCAAACTGAGGAAATGCCGGTAAGCTGTATAATGGGCTAGATAGGGGGGTTTCAACTTCATTGCATAGCTCAGTCATTTTTTGGAATTTTTGCACCAAATTTTCAACATGGGGATTTTGGGACACTTTCTCATGAATGATGTCACTGTCATGGCGTTATTCTGGCCCGAAGGGTGATTTCGCAGGCACTGCTCAAAATCACCCTTCGGCCTCGAATAACACCATGACAGTGACATCATTCATAAGAAGGGGTCCCAAAAACCCCATGTTGAAAACTTGGTGCAAAAATTAAAAAAAAATGACTGTTTTACGAGCGTGCGTTGCGCAGTTCCTACGCAGGCTCGTAAGTTCGCGAATTTTCAATATTTTCACTCTGCATTTTCAACATTGCTATTTTATCACACCTTCTTATGAGGTGTACAGCTGTCATTTTTCACATCTCACCCAAAATGTGTTTCCGCCCATGGAGCGCACAATGGAGCAGTCGGTCTGCGAAATCAATGTATGGAACACATTAAGAAAATCACAGTGACACTGTTCATGAGCAGAGGTTTTAAAATGGCTATGTTGAAAATTTGGTGAAAAAAATCCTAAAAATGACTGTTTTACGACTGTGCGTTGTGTAGTTCCTACGCACGCTCGTACGTTTGCGAATTTTCAATATTTGCACTCCAGATTTTCAACATTGCCATTTTACCACACACTCCTCATGAGCAGTACAGCTGTCATTTTTCACATCCTGCCCAAAATGTGTTTCTGCCCATGTAGCGCACAATGGCGCAGTCGGTGTGCGAACTCAATGTATGGGACACATTAAGAAAATCACAGTGACACTGTTCATGAGCAGAGGTCTTAAAATGGCTGTGCTGAAAATTTGGTGAAAAATTCCTAAAAATGACTGTTTTATGAGTTCATGCATTGCACAGTTCCTATGCACGTCAGTAAGTTTCTAATTTTCAATATTTTCACTCCAGATTTTCAACATTGCCATTTTACCACACCTCCTTATGAGGCACTGCAGCTGTCATTTTCATATCTTGCCCAAAAGCGTGTTTCCGCCCATGTGGCGCACAATGGCACAGTCGGTGTGAAACTCAGTGTATGGGACACAGTAAGAAAATCACAGTGACACTGTTCATTGCAGAGGTTTTAAAATGACAATGTTGAAAATTTGGTGAAAAATTCCTAAAAATGACTGTTTACGGCGTGCATTGCACAGTTCCACATATGCGCTCGTGGGTTTGCAGATTTTCAATATTTCCTCCAGATTTTCAACATTGGCATTTTACCACACTTCCTTATAGAGCAGTACAGCTGTCATTTTCACATCCTGCCCAAAACGTGTTTCCGCCTATATAGCGCACAATGGGGTAAAAACAGGTCATGCTGACAATTTATTGTGCAAATACCAGTAATCGCACAGGGCATTAGGGTAAGCACCATACATGCTAAGCACCACTGCAAATACCTGCAAGTGAATGTTCGCATTGACAAAGGCTTGTTTTATCTTTCACAGTGTTTACTTCATTGTGAGGGGCCTTTCAGCACCATGCATTTCTACTTAAAGTTGAACCAGCATAATATTCTGTGGTGATTTGCATATGCAGCCCATGATGCTTTGCATTGTGGGGGCATGTGTGATTTTGTATTTCTTTGAAACTTGGCTTCCCGGCCAAATGCCCTTTGGGGTAACCATTGCCTCACTGCTTGCTCACAGAGGTTCTTTTCCTTTTAAATTGTTTTTAATTGGGTTCACCACAACATAACCCAAATAGACCATCTTAGGGTAGCTGGTTCATTCCACTGGGGTGTCAAACAGATGAGGCATACTGATGAGTCCTGGTAGGATGAAACACATGTCTATGTCTTCTGTTGGCACCCTTTGCAAACTGTGTGAGAGGCCTTTTGGCACCATGCATTTCTGCTTAAAGTTGAACCAGCATAATATTCTGTGGTGATTTGCATATGCAGCCCATGGTGCTTTGCATTGTAGGGGCATGTGTGATTTTGTATTTCTTTGAAACTTGGCTTCCCGGCCAAATGCCCCTTGGGGTAACCATTGCATCAATGCTTGCGCATAGAGATTCTTTTTCTTTTAAATTGTTTTTTGTTTTAATTGGGTTCACCACAACATAACCCAAATAGACCATCTTAGGGTAGCTGGTTCATTCCACTGGGGTGTCAAACAGATGAGGCATACTGATGAGTCCTGGTAGGGCGAAAACACATGTCTATGTCTTCTGTTGGCACCCTTTGCAAACTGTGTGAGAGGCCTTTTGGCACCATGCATTTCTGCTTAAAGTTGAACCAGCATAATATTCTGTGGTGATTTGCATATGCAGCCCATGATGCTTTGCATTGTGGGGGCATGTGTGATTTTGTATTTCTGTAAACTTGGCTTCGGCCAAATGCCCTTTGGGTAACATTGCCTCAGTGCTTGCTCACAGAGGTTCTTTGTCTTTAAATTGTTTTTGTTTTAATTGGGTTTGCTAACTACCCAGATAAACCATCTTAGGGTAGCTGGTTCATTCCACTGGGGTGTCAAACAGATGAGGCATACTGATGAGTCCTGGTAGGACAAACACATGTCTGTGTCTTCTGTTGGCACCCTTTGCAAACTGTGGAGGCCTTTTGGCACCATGCATTTCTGCTTAAAGTTGAACCAGCATAATATTCTGCGGTGATTTGCATATGCAGCCCATGGTGCTTTGCATTGTGGGGGCATGTGTGATTTGTATTTCTTTGAAACTTTGCTTCCTGGCCAAATGCCCTTTGGGTAACCACTGCCTCAGTGCTTGCACACAGAGGTTCTTTGTCTTCTAAATAAATTATGTCATGTTAAAAATGTATTCTTCAATAATCTAATTAGACTCATTGCCTTGAATGGTGCTGTGCAGTACATTCCTTCATGTACCCAGCATGCACACATACTGATTCACATAATCCCTCCTGCAGCAGTTGACTGATGCTGTGTGCATACTCTTGTACCATGAAACCAGCAATGCCAGGTTGAGTGTTTTACAGTAGGTGTGCAGGAGACAAGCAGGTGAGCTTCACCAAAATCTTAGCCAATGCATTTCTTAACTTGCACTCCCTACCTGCCCCTTTCAATTTCAAGATACCTAAATTCTGACACCAGATCACAGACCATATTGGAGGTGAGTGGTCAATGGGCATGACCAACATTAGCCGATCAAAGGAAGGGCAAGGGTGGAGGCGTAGGGCAGTGAAGAGACAAGAAAATGGACAACGACATTAAGAAGTACATCACAAGCTTCCCACTCCATCAGTGTTTAAAGAAAAAACTCCTACCAGATACCACACGACAGCCAGAGGACAGGAGGAGCTTTTAACATTTAAAGGACATATATAACAGTCCCAGTTAAAAAGTTGCAAAGTGTCTCCATCTCAGATTTATTTATTTTTTTTAAAGGACACCACAGTGGAAACAGTAAACTCATAGATACATGTAGAATGATGGCAGAAAACTCTGGACAGTACTTTCGTCAAAACTGGGCTGTTAGTGTCTGTTCTAAACTCGTCACCCTGCCCATGCCTACCACAGTCATCATTTACAGGCTGCTGCCACACAGGGAGAAACATTACATCAGTTGGCATCAATGAACACAGTGTGCCTCAAGAGGAAGATGGAGAACTGGGGGTGCTTTAATACAAGCAGTCGTGTCTGATTTTTCCCTTTAATTATAAAAAAGGCAGCCCCTCTCACTCCAGAGCAACACTAACACATATCTATTAGCAAACTCTTGCTGATCTACTGCCAGCACCACAGATATTCATTAAATATTTTATATTAGAGAACTGATATGAATAGAATTCCATTGGTTTCAAAATACTGTTGTACCACAGTTCAGAGGTCATGGAATGTGACTATATCCTTCTGTGGTGCAGCAGCATTCTGAAACATCTAGAGGATGCACTAGTCAGTTTCATTCTGAAAACAAAAGGACTGTCTCAGGCACATTTACATAGTACTATACACTATAAAAGTATGGGAAGAGCAACTTTATACACAACCAGTGTGTTCTGCCACCTCCGGGTTCTAATTCCCACAGACCTCTTGAGCTTTGCTCCCGAGGTCAGAGGGAATCAGAACCCCTCTGTGGCAGAACACACCCATTGTCCATAGCTGCCCATCCAGTATTCTCTATATTTTAACCCTTTGGCAGTGGGCCAGATGGAGCTGTTTGCTGCAGTAACTCCACCAAAACATCCAGACTGAACAGTCTATAGTTCACAAACATTACAAAATCATCATGCCACACAAATTAGCTTATTACAGCTAAATGTGCTCTAAGCATGAAACACACTGTGTGCAGGGGGTGAGGGCTTAAAATAATAAAAGTAATTCCCGAGGCCACATGAAGCCACTGTCTATGCATACCTGCAGAAAAAATATTAGGCAACACGCAAATCAAAACCACTCTTATTTAACAGTCAGCAGATGAGTGACTGAGGTCAATTATCAAATCCACCTGTTTCCCACAACAGTATGATTTGCAGTACAGATCAGACTTATATGGAAAATGGCTGGATTTGACAATTTCTCAGTCACTCAGCCTAGGTTCTGGCACTTTGATTACCCTCAAAGAAAAAAAAAAAATAGTCAGAAAAGCTAATCTGAACCACTCTGAATCAATAGGCAGCAATGGCAGTACAAAAATGGCAGGATTTGACAGTTTATCTTAGTCACTCAGAATCTGGAACTTCTAGTTAGCTCAAATAAATAAAAATATTAGGCAGCAAACACAGATCGGAACCACACCACTCTTAATTCATAGACAACAGATGCAGGACAGATCATACTTTTGTGTAAAAATGCAGGATTTGACCATGAATTTATTACCCCAGTCATTCAAATCTGGCACTTCTATTACCTGCCAGTCAGCTCAGTTTGACTACCAGTATGCTGTGTTCCCACTCTAACAAGTGGCAGCTGTGTGCTGATATTTCATTGACTTGAATGAAGAATTAATTTATTGGTTCTCCAGTATTACTTGCAGATTGCACCCGTCGCCATAGTAATACTGGGAGAAGCAATAAATGAATTCTAACTTACATAGTAGCCAGGCGGGCAGATGAATTGAATGGATGGTATTGCCATCATGATATCGGTATACGATCGGTGTTCACAAGCAGCTGATGGTACCGCACAACTCAAATTTCAATTTCTGTGCTGCATATATTGATTGAGAGACAGGACATGTATACATTTATAAAAAAAAATGCATAGTTTCAAAAGGGTGTTGGGGGGGGGTCAAAATGCACATGTGGCCCACCCAGGAATAAGAGTGGTGGGGCCATGGCCGGTCTGGCCCCCCTGGTTTAGCCGCCTGGCTGTGGCGCTTGCTGCAATAAAAGTAGTCACTCCCAGACTCTTCCACTGCTCCCAACACAGCCCCATAGCCCCTTTCCAGCACAACCTGCATCGGTGTGAAGGTGGACTGTGTAAAGTGTTAATTGAGCTTGCTGGAGTGATCAGAGCAGGAATGGGGTGGCGCAGATCTGAGAGTGCTGCAGCCATGTAAACACGGCTTAAGACTGCCCGATTACTCAGGTTCATATTTGTGCATTGCTTTTGTATGTGGTACTAGGAGGTAGAGAGCATAGACCCCTTTGTTGTATGAGCTATTCATTATTAAAGGGAATCCGTATAGTTCCCTATATGATTATTTCAGCATTTACCATAGTTGTGCAGAAATTGATTGAAAAGGATACATTTAGAAAAGGACTTTCATTAAAAATACTTTTAAAATAGAGCTGTTGCAGCATCCATTTTGTGGACAGTAACGGTGTTCTGATGATGTCACTGCTTCACCAGTGTTAGCAGTGTGCAGTACAGCAGGTGCGAACAGGTCAGATGTGCTGTTAGGGATCCTATTATATTCTACAGAAAACTCTGGACTTTTTGTTTGGCAGAGTGTAACAAAAGAATCCAGTTCTTTTCTTCATGATTAACAGGAGTCGCTGTCCGTAGGAAACAGTTTGCTTTAACCTGCTTCGTTGCACTGTTAGAGCTGGTGAGGCAGTGACATCATCACAACTCTCTTCATGTCCATAAATGAGTTCTCCAACATCACAATTTAAAAGTATTTTTCTGTCTTACTGAATACATTTTCTTACTATAACCCAACAGTTTACATACATGATCCTCACAGCAACTTTAACAATAATTATAGAAACACAGAAACATAGAAATTGACAGCAGATAAGGACTGCTAGTCCCATCTAGTCTGCCCATTTTCCCTGTGTACTGTAAAAGCCGCAGACCCTACTTGATCTCCAGCTTTACCTTCTCATTCCTACTGCTAGGGTTTCCAATGTCTGTTCATGCATGCTTGAATCCCCTACTGTGTTTTTTTTATAATCAGGAGAGACACACTAAACTGAAGCTTACATACAAACATACAAAGAAGCCAGCAGAGGAAGGCCATTTAGTCTATCGAGTCAACTTGTATTGCAGAGTCCACAGCTTGAGCTAATGTCCCTGCCCTTCCTCCCCACTCCTCCCATCCTCCCTACCCATGATCCTTACTTCCCCCTATGCATATCCCAGCCTGTCTTAAAGCTGCCCACTGTCTTCAATTAGATGACCTTTTCCTGCAGTGCATTCCAAGTATCCACCAGCCTGTCTGTGAAGAAGTGCTTCCAGACTTCCCTCCTAAACCTCCCAACCTCCAGCATAGACTGCACCCCTAGTGTTATAGTTGCCACTCAGCTTAAAGAGACTCTCCTTAGCATTCATTTATGCCTTTCAAGTACTTGAAGGTCCCAATCATGTCCCCTTTCTCTCTCTCTCTCTCTCTCCCTCTCTCTCCTGTCCTCCAGGGAGTACATGTTCAGTGCCCTCAACCTCTCCTTGTATGCCTTTCCCTGCTGTCCCACTATCATCTTTGTAGCCCTCCTCTGGCCCTTCTCCAGCAGATTAATGTCCTTTGAGGTGTGAGCACCAGTCTGAACTCCATACTCTAGATGCGCCTTACCAGTGACCTGTAACAGGGCAGTATAACCTCCTCTCTCCTACTACTGATCCCCCTAGATATGCATCCCAGCATCTTGTTTGCCTTTGCTGCTTCTTTCTTGCACTGTGTGGAGTGCTTCAGGTCACTAATGATCATCACTCCCAGATCCTTCTCCTCCTCTGATGCAGATACTCGGACTCAACCTAGGTAGTACTCTGTCCTGGGATTCTTGGCTCCAATATGCATAACTTTGCATTTCTTGGCATTGAAGCCAAGCTGCCAGATCCTAGACCATCTCCCCAGCTTTTCCAGATCTTTCTGTAGGTCTTGTATACTCTCAGCTGTGTCCACTCTCTCGCAGAGCTTGGAGTCATCCACAAATAGGCACATTTTGCCCTTAATGCCATCCCCAATGTCATTGATGAAGACATTGAACAACACCAATCCCAGCACTGAGCCCTGTGGGACCCCACTGGTTATCTGTCTGGTACCAGATAACTCTTCCCTCTCATCACCCTCTGGGTTCTGTCCCTCAGCCAGTTTTCCACCCATCTGGCCATCTTTTCCCCAACCCCAAGATCCACCAACTTCCTGATCAACCTTTTGTGGGGCACAGAGTCAAAGGCCTTGCTGAAATCAAAATAGAGGATGTCTACCGCTTGGCCCCTGTCTACTGTCTTCATGACACAATCAAAGAAGTCAATCAGATTCGTTTGACATGATTCCACCCCCCCCAAGAACCCGTGCTGCCTCGCATCCTGGAGACCATGCTCCTCTAGATATTCCACCAACCTTCCCTTTAGTATGGTCTCCATGAGCTTGCCCACAATGGAGGTCAGACTGACTGGTCTGTAATTCCCTGGGTCATCCTTAGGACTGCTTTTGTGGAGGTGCACTACATGTGCTGTTCTCCAGTCCTGCGGTACCATGCCTGACTCTAGTGAACTATTAAATAGGTCTGCCAGTGGCCCTGCCAGCCCTCAGCCAGTTCCTTTAGTACCCTTGGATGAACTCTGTCCGCCTGGTGATTTTTCCACCTTCAATGCCAGCAGCCCCTCCCTCACTCTTTTCTTCTCCATCACTACATTTGTGTCCACCTCTCTCCTGCTCCTCTTTCCCTCCTGAAGGCACTGGTCTGTCCTTCTCCATGGTGAAGACAGACCAGAAGTATTAATTTATTTTCTCTGCTTTTCCCCCCATTATCCTCCACCCACTCCACCCCTTTCTTAAGCCTAACAGTCTCTTCCTTTTTGTCCCTTTTTCTCACTTATATAGCGAAAGAAAGCCTTCTCCCCTTTCTTAATTCCTTCAGCTATCTGCAGCTCCTTCTCTGCCTTTGTTCGCTGTACTTTCTTACTTGCCTCACTAGCCAACCTTAGGTAATATCCCTATCCACCTGTCTTTTGGTCTTCCTGAATTTTCTATAGGCCAACCTCTTTTCCCTTACTGCCTGGGCAACCCCAGAACTGAACCAGTTGGGGGCTTTGGCCCTTGCGTTCTTACCCATGAGCCTAATGCACTCATCTGTGGCAGCCAGTATTCCTTCTTTAATGATGGACCACCTTTGGTCCACCCCCATATCTGCTTTAATGCTCACCAGATGGCTCCTAAGCACTTTGCCCATTTTCCTGAAGTCCACCCTCCTGAAATCCAAGATTTTGGTCCTAGTCAGGATGCTTTTCCTGCCCATACCCAACTGGAATCATACTGTGCAATGGTCACGACCACCCAGTGGCTCCCTGACCATTATTTCCTGTACATACTCCCCATTTGTGAGCTTGTTTACAGGTGTGGCCTGGGAGCACAAGGAAGTTAAGTGACTTGGTCAGGGTCACACAGTATGAAAGTGGTGGCTGTGGGATTCAAACCCAGGTCTCCAGGTTTGCAGCCCAGAGCCTTAAACCACTGTGCTATACTGCCTCTTAAGGCAGTGTTTGGCCCACCCCCTCAGCTGGGAGTCTATTCTATGCATCCACCACCCTTTCTATGAAGAAATACTTCCTCACACTTCCCTTTAGTCTACCCCCTTCCTGGACATCTCTTTTTCTGAAAGATGCTACCCTTTGGTAATCTATTTATGCCTTTTAGATATCTGTAGGTTTCTATCATATCTCCCCTGCCTCTACTCTCCTCCAGGGTATACATATTGAGGTCTCCCAGTCTCTCTCCTCATATGACTTTTGGTGCAGGCCCTGCACCATCTTTGTTGCCCTTCTTTGAACTGCCTCCACCCTGTCTATGTCCTTATGGACATGCGGCCTCAGAACTGGACATCATATTCCAAATGAGGCCTTACCAATGATTTGTACAGTGGCATCACCACCTCTTTGCTTCTGCTGGTGATACCTCTCCCTATGCACCCCAGCATCCCCACTGGCTCTCCCCACAGCCTTGGCACACTGTTTGACCACCTTTAGGTCATCAGATATGATTACTCCCAAATCCCTTTCCTGTTTGGTGATCATCATCCCCCCTCCCAATCATATAATTCTCCCCTGGGTTCCTGCGCCCCAAATACATGATTTTGTACTATTTCGCATTAAATCTCAGCTTCCACACTCCGGACCATTCCTCCAGTTTACCTAGGTCCCTCCTCATTTTTTACAGCCCTCCCAGATTGTCCACTCTGCTGCAGATCTTAGTGTTATCCTCAAAGAGACACCTTCCTCTCCAGCTGTTCTGCAATATCACTTATGAAGACATTAAATAGGACTGGGCCCATGACTGATCCCTGTGGTACCCCACTGGTCACCCTCCTTTCCTCAGATTGAGCACCATTTACAATGACCCTCTGTTTTCTATCACTCAGCCAGTTCCTAACCCAGTTTACCACCTTGTGACCCACTCCCAGGCTGCCCAGTTTGTTCACATATCTATGTGGAACAGTATTCGAAGGCCTTACTGAAATCTAGGTAGGCCACATCCACTGCTCCCCCCGATCCACAACCTTAGTCACTCAGTCAAAGAAATCAGTTAGAGTTGTTTAACATGACCTTCCCACTGTGAATCCATGCTGTCTTGGGTCCTGTGCTCCACTGTATTCAAGGTGTTCCATGATCCTTTGTTCAAGCAGTGATTCCATAATCTTACAAAAGCCAAAGAAGATCTGCACACTAGCTGCACAAACACTATGACCACAAATATACTATTTAAAGTGCTTTTATTGATCACCATTAAAAGTTAGAGTTCACAGAGAAAGGACACTCCGACAGCCTGGCAAAAAAGACCCGACGGCGTTACGTAGCTACATTTGACACTTTGTCAAGGGACATTCCATAATGTTCCTCACTGTTGAGGTGAAGCTGACTGGTCTATAGTTTTCAGCCTCTTCCCTACTGCTACTTTTGTGAAGAGAGACTACATTTGCCCTCCTCCAGTCTTCTGGAACCACTCTCGTATCGAGTGACTTGTTTAACAGGGTTGCCAGTGGTGCCGCTAGCACCTCCTGTAGTTCCCTTAACATTCTAGGATGTATCTCATCTGGTCCCATTGCCTTGTCCACTTTCAGTTTTGTGAGTTCTTTTAGGACTCTCTTTTCTGTAGATGGACTGGTGTCCATGTCCCTCCCCATATTTATTCATGTTGCCTAACTGTAGTCCCTCACCTTCTTCTTCTGTGAATACAGAACAAAATTCTTTGTTCAGTATTGATGCTTTTTCCAGGTTCCCTTCCACACACTCTCCTTCTTCCCCTTTAAGCCTTACTATCCCAACCCTGTTTTTTCTCCTTTCACTAATGTACCTATGTAACCCCTAGGTGGCGCTATCCCAAGGGCTACTACCCCCTGCCTGTACAGCTAGTAGCAGGTTAAGGGGCCTGAGTTCTGAAATGGGTGTCTGCAGCCCGAAGTCAGGGTTGGTAGTGGTCCAACTAACCTGGGCACAGCTGTCCGGGACACTGTAACCCCCCTCTTTCCATTCTAGTGGCTGGAGCAATATATGATAATCACTTTCACAGTACCCCTTGTACACCATACCAGTACCCACACTGTTTGCACTTACCACCAGGGCTGGTTCCTCTGGCTTGACCTTGGGGACCCCTTAAAACAAGCTTATGCACAGTAAATAGCAACAGTACAGTGCTCTTGGCACAAACTGGAACCACAGTCAGGTTAAATGCAGCAAAAAGAGTCAGATCTGATTTATTCAGGGAACTTGAACAAGGTGTAATCAGGTTAATTGGCTTAAAGGCTATATTAATCAAACAGTTATGTATGCACTTTAAGTCCCCACACAGTAACATATGCTGGGTACCCAGGTAGGAAAATGGTAGGCTAGCCAGGAACGTTGTAGCTGGTTGGGGCCCTGTGAGGGAAGAAAGCAACATGCACAACACACACTACTTGTAATCTGGAGCCAGGGGGGCTCAGTTCGTGAAAGAAAAAGCAAGAAGACAATCAGATGACATTACTTTAGATTTAGCTGTTGTTGCAGGGCGCTACCCTGATGTTTAGTCACAATACCCAATACTGGACACAGGCAGGATGAAATCGAGACTGCAGGTTGTTGAGCTGGAGTGCCCGGAGAAGCGGGGCCCACATGAATCACTGAGGTATCGTTCCTGTTCAAGTGTTGAGCAGGGGGCTGATCCCCAGGCAGGTCTCTCGTTGATGGTGTTCTCTGTGCAGCAGGTAGTGGTCTGGGCCAGTGTGCCAAGGCCCAGGCCCAGTGGAGATGATTTTGGATTCAGTCCATGGGGCTGGATGTGGCTTTCAGCAAGCAGAATACAGTTCAAACCACAGTGGGGAACCAAATCGTGACCCACTAGCAGCACACAGTAAATTTGCATGTAAGGAAATTTTAATGCAGCTTCCAGCAAGCAGAATACAATTCAAACCACAGTGGGGAACCAAATCACGACCCACTATAAGCACTTAACACATTCACATGTAAGAAATTCCACTGTACCAGGCAAAAGGCTCTCCGGTTGCAATTACAGAGTCTCTGCACAATCTGGGAGTTCAGAGGTGGCTGAAAGTCCAGACAGGCCGATCGCAATCAGCAAATCTTCTGTCTCCTTCAGGTAGGAGCCTGGTCACAATTTAGTAGTTTACTTTGTTCTCCAAGTTCAGATTCAGTCCAAAAAAGGCACAAGTTCTCTTTCAGGGACAGCAGGCAGGCATGCAGGCCAAAACTCAGGCCTTTCCACAATTCTTCTGCGCGAATCCACTATGGATTGCTGCTCGAACTACCTTGAGCTGTTACTTCTTCACTTCCCAACCTAGCTCTAACTGAAACTGCAAGCAGTTTGAGACTTCCCCAAGATCCAAAAGGTTCTGTTGGCTGATCTGTCAGTCAATCACAACAAGGGCTCCCCCTCCAGGTTATTTTAGGTTCAAAAACCCCAAAACTACAATTCCTACAAGTTTTGACCCCACCAAGCCCCTGTAGGCAGGCTCCATTTTAGAGCCCCAAATGTATTGATTGGCCCATTTCAGCAGTCCAGGACCAAGATGATGGAAACAAACAGAACTGTCTATGCTGCAAAGAAGGCAGGTTAGAACAAACTGCAATATTATTACTACTCTAACAAATGATCATCAAACAGCACATTTTCTAACAGAACTCCCTTTTAAATTAATTATGACTGCAATCCAGGCAGCTCTTAAAGAGACAGTACACAGAGGCTATATAGGCACTCTTTGGCAATCACATTTAAACTGCAAAAACGGAGGACACCAGCCTGACAGTGAGCATTTAGACAAGCTCAAGGAAGACTTTTCAGGAACCCCCATTTTAGGGGGGGTTACACCTATAAAAAGTATTGTTTCCTTTTTTACCTTCTGTGCTATTTTTTCCTCCATTTGTGTCTTTGCACTCCTGACTGCTTTCCCTGCCTCTCTGTTTATCCTGATATACTACCCTGTCCTCCTCCTGCTGTGTTTCCTTGTAGTCCCTGAAAGCCATATTTTTCACCCTTACCCTCCTGGCCACTGCCTTTGAGAACCATAGTGGCTTTCTCTTGCCCTTGTTTATGCCTAATGCAAAGATTTGTCACCTCCCATGGCTCCTTTCAGATGGGCCCACTGCTCCTCCACTCTCCCGTTTTGTCCCTCCCTGCCAGGGCATGCTGAGACATATCTTCATCTTACTAAAGTCCGCCTTCCTGAAATCAAGAACTCTTGCCTTACTGTGACTGAACTCTTCCACCATACTCATGCAGAACCACACTGTGCGTAGATCACTGGATCCCAGGTGTTCATCACCCTGACTTCCTCAATTCTGTCCCCATTGGTGAGTAACAGGTCCAAAATTGCACCTCCCTGGTGGGCTCTAGTACTAGCTGCCTGAGGCCTGCCCCTTGCACAGAATACAGGATGTCCTTGCTCCTGGCAGAGGCAACAACTGGGATGCTCCAATCCACATCTGGCAGATTGAAAATACCTACCAACAGCACCTCCCCTTTAGCTGCCATCATGTGGATGGATTCCACTAGAAACTTGTCCATCTCCTCCTCCTCCTGTGCTGGAGGTCTGTATATCACACCTGTGTGAACAGCAGTGCTGTTGCCCATCCCAAGGGTGACCCAAAGTACCTCCGCTCCCCACTGTATTCCCTGTATTTCAGTCACCCTAATATCCTCCCTGATGTTAAGAGCCCTCTCCCTTTTTACCCCCTTGTCTCTTCTAAACAGAGTATAACCTTGTTCTGCTACATCCCAGTCATGGTTTCAGATATACCATGTTTCAGTAATAGCTGCAATGTCCATGTTAGTCTCCATTAGCAAGGCCACCAGGTCTGGGATTTTATTTCCCAGGCTGATGGCATTGGTATACATGGCTTTCCATGTCCTGCCATTTGTCCTTTTATCATCCCCACTGCTGGTTTTTTGCCTCAGTGTTTGCCCTTCCTGTTTTTAACCCCATTCTTCCTGTCTTTCACTGGTCTCCCTTCTATGGGTCTCATGTCCTCTGGCAAAACCTAACTTTATGGTCCTCCATGTTGATGTCACTGTCCTATGGGGGTGGGCAGTTTGGTTCACCCTGCATCTTTCTGCCACCCCCCCCCGCTAGTTTACATGCCTGCCAATGAAGCATTTCAAATGTTCACTGACGACAGTGGCCCCCTCGCTGGACAGGTGTAGTCCATCCCCCTTGTACAGGGTCACATTCCTCAATGTGGGTCCCCAGTTCCCAATGAAGCTGAAACCTTTTTCTCTGCACCAGCTGTCCAGTCAAGCATTGAAGTCTTTGGTGCGGAGGTTCCTAGCTTCCCCCTTGCTGTGGACAGACAGCACCCCCAAGAAGGTCACAGAGCTTGCTGCCTGCTCAAGTCCCCTCCCCAACTTCTTAAACTCATCCTGTACTTTTGCTATCCCTGCCATGTCTCTAGCTAGGTCATTTGTCCCCATATGGACAGTGACATCAAGTTTCCCCTGCCTCGCTACTGCTTTAGCAATTCTCTGGATCCTTTCCTCATCCCTCCAAGCTGTGCTTCCTGGTAGACACTTTACCTTCCTTTCCTCTACTGTTCCTGTCCCCAATTTCACTTCTTAGACTATGGAGTCCTCCAGTATGAGAATATTTTATAGAGAATCATACAGATTCCCTTTAATCTGCTTACTCTTAGGTTATTGCAATGAGTTCATTATGTTGGGCTCTTTCTCTTATATGTGTCCTCACCTGCTTGCTCTTTGTGGTTGACACCTTGCTTTTTAATCACTCCTATAGTGGATGTCTGTCAGACCTCACCAAGTTTACTATGTCAAATGCCATTATAAGCCTAAACAAGAGATGAGATAACCACTATCTTCTTATATCCTAAGTCTGGCGTCAAGTTGTCATTTATCTCAATGGGCTCTCCTGGACAGTCAGTCCAGTAAGAATGCCACCTAAGGCCTGTTTCTTAGTCCTCTTGGCACCATCCGTCTTCTGACTGCAGGGTATATTGAGCCAAACCCTGGCCCCATATTGTCCCATCCTCCCAGTCTTACTCCCCCCCCCTTGGTAGAGCATAAAGGGGCTCAGAATTGCTAATTTAAATATTCAAAGCCTGATCCCTATCATCAGTGAGCTCACACGTGGTTTAATCACTATAACCCTGACAGACTAGGAATCTCAGAAACCTGGTCAATGCTAAACCCAGGAGCCAGACATACCAGATAACTCTTTGTGCTTTACCTGGATATAATTTGACCAAACTAATGCTAAGAAAGGTGGTGGCACAATGATTTATTATAAACACCATCTGCACGTTTCTACCCCTAGTTATCCTCAATTCTCAACTGAAATTTTTGCCATGCAATCTTCCTCTTGGGGAACTCTCAAAAATGACATCTTCTACTTATATGTGTGTATATCCCCCCAGCTGGCAGCCAACAGGCTGACCCTACTCATATCAGCACTGTGGGCCTCCTGTCCAAAATAATGAATTCCTCCTCATTGGAGACTTTAATATTGACCGGCTATGCTGCTAAAATAAAAACACTGAACTGATCCTAACATGCTCCAGCTTAACCAAATCAATACAGAGCCCACGGGAGAAGTCTAATAATGGCCATTGTGCTACCCTCATTGATTGGATGCTTACACCCAGACCAGACAGAGTTACAATATTTGTTTGGGAGTATTCTCTGATCCCGTCTGTGGCCACTCCTCAATATCCTGTGTTTGGAGGCTAATAGTGCTGGGCAGAAATGGCAAATTCTGAATCTGTGGAAATTTCCTGACATTTTATGACATTTTCTGAAATTCTGACTTTGGTGAAATCCCAATCCTGTAAATGTGTTTGGCAAATCTTTTCTCCATTCCATGAAATTTTCTTGTGAATTCAGAATGATACACATAAACTGTGGAATGACAGTTCTGTGGAATTCCATTCTGCAGTTTAATACATTATTTGGTAATACATGCAGTCATCCTCAGTTCAGTGATCAGTTCTGTGGAATTTCTTTCCACAGTTTAAAACATGAATCTGCAATTCATAAATTAATTCACTGTTCTAAGTCAACATTTTGTGAAAGTTGCCAAAGTGTATTCTGAAATTTCAGAAGCATAATTCTGACTTTAAGATAGTTTGTACTATTGCCAAGTTCCCTCAGCTATTTAACATATAGTATAATGATGGCTCTCTTTGCATTAGGGAGTCCCATATTTGGGTAAATATTGCAGTGGGGTGCAAGTCTGGACCTGCCTCCTGACTCAGTTTAGTGTGCTTGCGAATATAATCTCAGAGTTGGAAATATCAAAATCTTTCTGTAGCTCTCAGCCGTGGTGCTGCATACAGTCTGGAAAGCAGTGCACCAACCCATTCTGTAATAAATGGCTATATTGTATAGGCCCATACTGGCCTATCTATGAAACCAAGGATGAGAAGTTGCAAGGACAAAGGAGGCATCCCAAGCCCACCATTTATACAACCATATAGGTTGTTGTTTGGCTATATCCTAGATCCCCTTTTCCAGCCCTCGAGGACTGCATTCATGCCCCTATGGGTGGAAGGCACACTGTCTTTTAAATGCTGTATGCCAAACAAGGCCATCCTTGGGGGACTGTTGCCGGTTCACCTAGATCAATATCTTCCCAGTGTACTGTATATTGTTGGTTGCCACAGGAGGGCTATTCACATTTGGGCTGCCACCCACTATCTATGTGTAGGCGCAGGCACCATGTACCAGTGGGCTACTCTGCCTGTTGACTACCACACAGGTTAAGGTGCATTGGTTCTGTTGCAATGGTATTTGGGTGTTCTGTCCCAAAATGGAAAGAAAATATATGATTGTCTCCACCAGAGTAATGTACCAGTGGAGCCAGGTGTCTGATTGGTACAACCCTGGGATGCTGTATCTACCCACTTCCCCTTCCAGTCACCCCACACACTGGATATCCGTTGTTCAGCAATACTGTAAACCATATACTTAGCAGCTAATACCAATAAAATGTCTACCACACAGGAATTGCAACAAACAAACCACAGCTTTTTTTAGGAGGAGAGCTAGGAAGGTGTACCAGGAACAGGGCTGCTGTTGAAGAGAAAAATAGGTTAATGGGGTTAACAGGGCTTGTAGGCCAGAACACATGCAATGCCAACTCCACTGGTACCAGTGCAAATCTCCAAGTCCTGTCAGTCCTAGCTGGATACCCAGACTTAATGCAGGCCAACTAGATGCCACATGTTAGCTGGCATTGGGGCCCTTAGATAAACTTTCCGAGGATGCTAGCTATTTGAAAGTTACTCCCACTTTTACCAGGGCAAGCCCCAGATTACTCATGGTTCTGGAATTTGACTACTGGCAAAATAGGTTCAGGCAGTTCAGGATCAACTGAGCTGAGAGGCAGCAACAAATGGGCAGTGAAATGCTGGTACAGACTGTGAAGCAATGGCAAACAACTGGTCGACCGGGGACTTGCTTGAAGATTCTTGCAGCTTGTCACCTTCAGCCCACTCAGTGGGGCAGATTACAGAGCACACATGCAAAGCCTACCAGGCCATGAGGAACCCAGACCCAGGTGTGACCCCACAGTCTGGCTCCCCAATGGGTCCAGCGTGCCCTAGCACTCAGGCACACACTCGTGGTCCCCTGTAGCTAAGTTTGCCTCACTCGGTAGAGGTTGGCTGTTTTCCAATCTGGCTACAAGTTGCAGCTGTGAAGATTTTCAATTTGTACCTTTCTCCTGGGCAAGAACAAACACAGCAGCAAACAAGTTCTCTGAAATTTCCACCTTCCCAGTGGCTTTTGGCTAGTGACTTTCAGTCTATGGATCAAACTTTTGCCTTTTCACAGCTGGTTTTCAGCCAAACAACAGGCTCCTGAACACTGGATAACTGCAACTTTTCTCTTCAAAGTCCTTAGGTTTGGATACAGTACCAACCTTTAGCTCTGGCACACACAGTTCCAAAACCACCTTTTCCTGGCTTAAGGTTTTCCTTCCACACTGATGCAGGCTCACTGCAACACTAAAACCCCAAACCAACAGGAACTATTCACCAAATGCCATTAATGTTCAGCTGTTACACCACAGTTCTTTCTGTCTATGAAAATCTTAATTCCAATCCTCAAACTATTTGCTTACTGACTGAGTCCTGTAAAAGACCTCCTATCTTTCTAACACATAGCACTGAGTCCATCTTGACTCGAGCAGAGCCCAGGACAGACTGCCCAAATTGCCCAAAGTCCCAGGGGTTTCAGTCCCCAACAATCAACAATATAAAACAATACAACAGACTACATACTAACAATTACAAACATCAATGGATAACAAATAACATTTAAATAACATCTTAAATCCTGTAGCTGAATTAATTATTCTAAGAGAGAGAGGCAAATCATTCCAGAGTCGAGCAGCAAATGATACAAATGATCGAGAACCAGAAATTCCCTTGTTAACAATTCTTTTCAAAATAACACCCTGATTAGAGTGCAAATTGACCCGAGAGTCCCTTTGTTCAACCAAATTAAATAAAGGAAATGAATTCCCAGCATGGATAGCAAGGTAAGTCAAATTACCAAGGGCATAGGCAAATCTTAATTTGAGCGATAGCAAACTCAAAGAAGAAGAATATAAAACACAATGATGTGTCAATGGAGGAACACCAAGAATGAATCAGCAGATATTATTATAAGCCACATTCAAAACCCTACACTTCCTCACCCCCAAATTATAATATAAGGGAGAAACATAATCAAGGTGTGCCAATAAAGTACCCCTCACAATCGTTTTGTGATATTCCATTGATAAATAGGCCTTAAATTTATATAACAATCCTAACTTACAATTTATTGTTCTACTAACGATTTTCACTTGGGGCAGAAATCCAAGATTAGGGTTTAAAAAGATACCTAATTACTTGAATTCATTAACCTGTTCAAGTAACTTGCCAGATCTATCATACAAATGTAAACATGGATTCAGTTTTAGTCAGGATACACTCCCAAAAACCATGCACTTGGTCTTTTTTACATTTAAAACCATCTAATTATTTAATAACCAATGATCAAGTTTACCAAAATCACTTTGCAACTAAATATTAACCTGCTCAATGTTCGAACCCTGGCTATACAAAATTAAGCCATCTGCGTAAAGAAGGCAATGACTAACTGAAAAAATAGAGGGGATTTGATTTATGAATATTGAAAATAACAGGGGCCAAGAATGGACCCCTGTGGAACATCCCTAAAATTTGGCAGTAGTTCAGATAGTGAAGGCTCTATAAACATTTGCTGAGATCTTCCCTCTAAAAAGATCTTAACTCATTGGGTCCAGTAGACACCATATGGCGTCGGAACTATCCATTACAGAACCTGACCAAAAATGGCTAGCAGGACTCAATGAGTTAAGAAAGGATACAACCAAACTGGAAATACTCATGCTATATAACTTTGTATGGAGCAGAGCATGATTTATTAAATCAAAAGCCTGGGTCAGGTCCACAAACACCACCCCCATTAATAAACCTCTATCACAAGCAAGGAGGACAGTGTTCGTGAACCTGACCAAGGCCGTTCCAGTACCCCTACCCTTCCTAAACTCATGTTGTTCTGGGCAAAGAAAAACATCTGACTCAAAATAATCAGTTAGCTGAGTTACCACCAATTTTTTCCAGTAGTTTACTTAACGGATTTAATATCGAAATGGGTTGAAAATCATCCACTGTATCCACTTTTGCCTTTTTAGGTATGGGCACCACCCTTGCAACTTTCCATACAGATGGAAAACACCCAGTAGGTAAACATAAATTAAATAAAGAACAATGCAGGTCAGTGACAAAGGTGCAACCAGCTTCACAAACCTTATATCCAACCCATTTCCACAGTCTTCAAACTTATTTGGTAACTGGTATAGTAACCTCAGCACCTCAGATGGACTAATAGTATTAAAATGGAAACTCAACAAACCTTCAGATGAATTATTCAATGGAGAAACATTTGAGTCACCAACACAATTACCAATATTACTATCAAAACCTGATGTAACTCTCAGGGGGTGCTACCCTTAGGGCTACTACAACCCCCTTTTCGACCCACTAGTGGCTCACACAGGGTTCCAACAATACCTCTCCCACATGCACTTATCCCCCGGATGGTATCTCTCAGCTCGCTCCGGGGATCCCCTGTAAAGTAAGGTACAGTTATGTCGCAGTCACTATGCAGCAGTTCATCAGAAATGCACAAACTAACCAGGGTGCAGCTGCAACACATCAATCTGATTTATTAAAAGGAGACAAATAACAAGGGCAGGGGAATCAAGGCAATTGGCTTACTCTATAATTATCTACCTAGGGCACTGTGCACAGGCCTGAACCTAATATTTACTGTCCCTGAGTACCCAAGCCCTAATGACTAGTCCACCGTGGCAGCTGGTTGGGGCCCTGACACAGTTAGCCTTTGCAATCCTGAGGAAGTCAGAATAAGAAGAAAGTTCCACTAGGGCAGTCAGCAGTGTAACAAAACAACTTAAGGCCACTTTCTGCAAATTTGGCAGGGAGCTACCCTGATTTAGTACTCACGGCTCCGGCAGATACCGATTCCATCACCTCCAGCAGGGCTGAGCCTGAAGTTCACCAGCCTCCTCACACATCTATATGACAAATAACAGAGGGGTACCATACCAGGCAGCTGCTTCAAACCCCACACGAACTGGCAGTAGATTTGGACAATAAACGGCAACTTCAACCTCACGGGTGGACCAAGAGCGATTCAGCAGATTCTCCAGTCCTGCCAGGTTGAGCCTGGTAGGTAGCTGGGCTGGCACCAGCCTCCTCTGACCGCACAACCGGCGGATTTAGTCTGAATCACTTTAACGCAAAATGGCCGCCTCAGGCCTTCATGCGCTTCCCGCACGAACACTCCACCAGCGCAGAAGAATAATCAGCTCCTTCCCTCTCTTCAGTCGCCACGCATCTGTCTTCCAACAGCCATGGGCTCTTCCTTCAGTTCGGGTGCTACCTGCTGCTATTGGCCGGCGGCACCTTCCAGTCAATTTCTTCTGCTCTGGGTGGTGCAAAAACCTGCCATAGCCCATAATACCTTTCTCAAATTACAAACAGCCTCTCGACTGGTCAGACAGCTCCCTTATAGTTCCAACGCACTGATTGGTCCAAATTGCCAGTACGGGACCAAAATGGAGGGGAGAATCAGAACAGTCCTTGCTGCAACAGAAAAGCAGGTTAGAACAACTACATTATCATTTGGCTACCCTAAGTTACTTCCAGCAAACAGTTACTTCTTTTGGGAGGAGCTCCCTCTGCACAATTTAAAGATGGCAGAAACGGAGCAATCACCCAACAGCCCGGGTGGGACTCGAGCAAGGTAGCTCTCAAACTCCTTCCCAGATTAACCATGACTGCAAGTTAGGCAGCCCTTAAAAATCGGGCACGGAGGCTTTGATAGCGCTCATGGCGATCACATTTAAACTGCTAAAATGCAGAACATCAGCCTGCCAGGGAGCATCTAAACAAGCTCCGGGGTGGCTTTTAGGAACCCCCATTTGCAAGGGGGTTACACCGAGATAGATGGAATAAGATCAGCGGTATTCGTAAATTTGGTATTCAACAAATTTGCCATCAAAAAAGCATCGTTACTCATACCATCCACGAGTTCAAATGAGAAACTGTAGACCCCTCTTTAGGAGATAATAGTGAATTTAGTGCTCCCCAAAAACTCTTTGAATCAGATAAAGCTACCTCAGTCTTATGCGGATAAAAATCTATTTTGCCCTGCTTTATTTTACTGCAGGCCAAATTTCTAGCAGACTGATAGGCCTGCAATGAGGCCTCAGAGGGGAATAGCTTATAAGCTCTCCAAGCCAATTGTTTTTGTTTCACAAGCAATTTAAGGTCTGATGTAAACCACTCATTTTGGGCCCCTCATACCCTTAATTTATGCAGGAAACACAATTTTTCCTGTAAACCCACCAATTGTTGACAGAAAAAATCAACAGCACAATCTGGGTCTGGGATAGTGTCAATAAGTAAGTAAGCAAGTAAGTAAGTAAAGTTTATTTTTAAGCACTTTTCAAAATCAAAGCGCTGTACAATAATTAAATACATATAAAACATACATACAGTGTAACAAACAACAATAAAATATAATTTCAATTCAGTGCAGTAACTACTCCCCATAAGCCTTTTGAAATAAATAGGTTTTCAGTTCTGATTTAAAGCTTTCAACGGTCAGGCAGCCTCGTATCCGACGAGGTAGAGAATTCCACAGGGTAGGGGCAGCATAAGAAAACGCTCGTGCCCCAGATGTTTTTAAATGAACCCTGGGAACCTCTAGCAATCCTCTCGTAGGAGCCGGAGGAGCGGAGGGACGGTAGGGAACAAGCAGATCTTGCAGATATCGCGGTCCCTGTTCATGTAGGGCTTTATAGGTCAGTAAACCGACCTTAAAGGTGATCCGCCACTGAACCGGCAGCCAGTGCAGTTCGCGCAGCACAGGCGTAATATGATTCCTCATTGATGTCCCCATCAAAAGCCTGGCTGCAGCGTTCTGCACCAGCTGCAAGCGGCGGATATCAACCCCAGGCATCCCTAGGTAGAGGGCATTGCAGTAGTCAAGGCGAGAAGTAACAAAGGCATGGACTAATGTCGGAAGTCAGCCGGAGGAACAAGGTGTTTCACCCGAGCGATATTCCTCAGATGGTAAAAAGAGGATTTGACGGCAGATGACACCTGGGATTTCAGCGTCAAACTGTCGTCAATAATAACGCCTCAGGTTACGCACTCCAGTCTGAGGTCGAGAGCTGGGCTCCATCGATCCATATGCCCGAGGGAGACCAGCCCTACAACCCGCCTCACGGCGACCTGGGTCCACCACCAACACCTCAGTCTTATCCGGTTTAACCTTAGCCAGCTGGCACTCATCCAATCACTGATCTCGGATAGACAGTTGTTAAGTTTAGAGACTGCATCTTCTTGCCGGGGCTAAAGGACAAATATAGCTGGCGTCATCTGCATAGCAGTGAAAACCAACCATATTGCCTAATAATGTCTCCCAATGGCAGCATGTAGACAGCGAACAACATGGGTGCCAAAATGGAACCCTGCGGAACCCCACAAGGCAGGGAGACGGCATCAGAGGAATAAATTCCAGTGATAACCCTATGTCTCCGCCCTGTGAGAAAAGATTGAAACCACTGTAGGACCATACCAGACAGTCCACAGTGGAACCGCAGGCGTTCCAGAAGCACACCATGGTCCACAGTGTCAAAAGCTGCAGAGAGATCAAGAAGGACTAGAATAGTACAAGCCTTTTGATCCCTCGCTATCAGGAGATCATTTAGAACCCGGACAAGAGCAGTCTTAGTACTATGTCTTTTCCTAAATCCTGATTGAAGAGTATCATAGACATTATGATTTATAAGATGGTCGTCCAGTTGCAGTGCAGCCACCTTTTCAATAACCTTACCCAAGAAGGGGAGGTTAGAGATAGGTCTGTAGTTAGCTGGACAGTCCGGATTCAGTGAAGGTTTTTTTAGGAGTGGTTGAACGACCGCCTCCTTTAGGGGTTCAGGAAAGATCCCCTGCTTCAAGGATTTCCAGATGATTTCAGCAATGATCGGACAGATAATATCTACGCAACCTAATAAAAGTGGCGTAGGGCCCGGATCCAAACTACAACTGGTTGGACGTACAGTCTGGACAATCCTCATAATGTCCATGAATTCCGGCCTACCAAAGTCAGGCCAGGTGACACAGGTGTTTGCTTCCCCTCGCCGACCACTGCAAGCCCTTGTAGATTGAACCTGGCTGAGATCCGCCCTAATGCCGGCAATCTTATCAGCGAAAAATCGAGCAAGCTCATCACACTTTATTTGTGAAAAATCTCTTCCAGCCTGTAGACAGAGTGGATTGCACAATCTGTCAACAGTCTGAAAGAGTTGAGCCGGTTGGTTTCTCGCAGCAGCAATCTCCTGGACAGGAATTCTGACTTCTACGGGATATCGCCGATTGATAGATAACATAATGATCCATCAATCTAAGTTTGTCGGCATCCAGGCAAGATTTCCGCCATGCTCTCTCTAGCCTACTCTCCTCAGCTCCTTCAAAGACTCATCAAACCAAGGAGTCTTTGGGGCTGGAGTGAGTGGGCTTAATGATCAACAGAGCACTGATCCAGGCCCCGGTCACCGCCTTATTATAGGCACAACCACGCCCCTGGACCCATGCTCTCATCCGAAATACCCGATAGGTCCAGTACCGCCATTAGGCCTTCTGGATTTACTTCCTTAGAAGGGCGATACTGGACCATCTCCGTAGGGATAGGCCTATTAGGGGGTGCCCCAAAACTGAATCTTATGGTGTGATAGTCTGTCCACGCATTTGGTTCCACCTCCAAATGCGAGACATCCAAATCCAGTAGGAACACCAGGTCCAATGAATGTCCACCTATATGGGTAGCAGAGGTAACTACCTGAGACAGGCCCAACATAGACAAAAGTTGGAGGAAGTTCTTTCCAAAGTGCGAGAGTTCATCGTCGACCCAGGCATTGAAGTCACCCAGAATTAACCATCTAGGCGACTCCAGTGCCATGTCAACGATGAAATCCGCGAACTCCTTCAGGAATTCACCACCATCACCGGGTGGACGGTAAATGAGGAGAATCCTGAGCTCTGCACCTGCTGCCAGGATACACTCAAAGGATCTCGTGTTACCCACTGGCACCTCCACAAGACTCAGCTCTGATCTAAAAGATGGCCTCCCCTCCCCCACGATCCAATCTCGGATGGTGCATTACGAGAACCCAGCTGGAGCAGCAGAGTCTAAGATAGGACCTGCATTTCCATCCAGCCAAGTCTCGAATACATGCCAGGTCAGATGTTGCAACAAGATCTGCAATAATAGCAGTCTTGTTCCTAATCGACCTGGCATTACATAACACCGCCGAGTTGGATGAGTTTCGGAGAGGATCGCAGTACCTGCCCACCGATCTGTGGAGCCCTTGGTATGGAATCAGGCAAGGAGGACCCCTCCTGACTCCATTTCGCCCAAGGCGCCTTGTCCCAACCATTCCCTATCCGCCCACCCGCCTCCATTCTCCCACTCTGCCCAGTCCATCGATTCCCTAAATGCCTGCTCATCCCAGCCTCGGCAGCTGTTAAAGGCAATATCGGGTAATCGAGGACAATAGAAGGGACGGAGGTCCGGAGCAGAGCGGGAGAATAGAGCCTGACCGTCTTAAGCCCCATCAAACACATTATTGACGGCAAAACAATCTATCTTAAATAACAATAGAAAAATAAAATCATATAATCAAATCAAGACCCATACAAGATTATATACTTATAAGTAAAATAGAATAATAAACAAAATAAAATAAAATAAACAAAACAAAAGAGATAAAAAACTCCTCTACCCAAAAATATTAACACTCTCACTATATATAAACATAAAATCTGCATATAAACACAATTTAAATCCTGCCTAAAAAGTCCGTAGGCTTAATAAAGTCTGATCATAAGCCCCATATAGCAAAGTTCGTACTGTTACGGAGTCAATATCTTCATATGCCTGGCGTGAACCGAATAAATGACCAATCAAAAGCACAACATTCTTGGTACACCAATTGATATGGAACCTTATTAAAGTTCCAAGAAAAAATTATGTGAGGAGGCAACCTCGGCGCTTTAAAGTTCACTACTCCGAAAATTGCCTGATGATCACTTATTGAGTCTCCCAGTACCCCAGAACATGTTACCATGTGGCTTTTATTCATAATAATCCAATCTAATATTGAACGATTATCAGATAAAGAATTTAGCCCAGTAGGTTGAATAATTAACTGACATATTGTAAGATTGCAAAAGGCTATCATAACCAAAAGCATCAACTTTAATTTGCCCAGTTTAAATTAACATCCTGCCAAAACAAAATCACTATTCAAAATACTGGGACCAATGGTATAAAAAAATTGTAGAAGGCCCACTTTTCCACATTGAGGTGGATTATACAAACATCCCACAACGACATATTTGACACCTCCCAAAAGCAGATTCAACAACAACATTCATTTTGAGATGTGCAACTTTGGCTGGAAAGCAACACAGAAACTTCCAAATGATCTAAACAATAAACAGCTACCCCCTACAGATTTTGTACCCTTGTGGTCTGAACGAAATAGTGTATAGCCAGGAATCTCACATGCACTGTCAGGTACAGAATATTTTAACCAAGATTCGGATATCACAACCATATGAGGTCTGTACAGAATTGTAAAAGCCTTTGCATGAGACAGTTTAGGAAACAGGCTCCTTGTATTTACATGGAGAAACTGAACACCATGATTTAAATGCCACAGTGAGTTATTACGACCATCATTTAAGATTTCAGTAGTTGATGGACCAGGATTTGCCTCTTACTTGTTTAAGAGAGTTTAAATGATGAGAGGTTGGGAGCACTACCCTCTAGCTAACAAAGCAGTCTGTGATGTCACCAGAAGTCCAATTTTAACCGTTTTATATTTCAGGTACCCGAGTGCAAGAAGGTAACAAATCTAATAGGTGTACATTATCCATCTAAATATGTTATGTGTTACTTTAGTGTCCAGGTGAGAGGCTTGCGGTATTTAGTGGTTGTTTTGTGATGTTTTGGACCTTATGGCCATCCTGGTCACTCACGCCTGGTGTCCTGTGGGATCAGCGGGTGGGCCTTCAAAGGTGCCTGGGCTTTGGACATTTGAGATCCCATTTGTGTTTGTGTTAGGCATTCACTAGCACTAGTCATAGTGCGTGCAGTCTACAGCTGTGTTTCCTTGGTTCAATGGGCTGGGAATGCACAGTCCTTGATGGGAGGTCATGTAAGTCAATTTATTATTTTCTTGACCTCCTGTACCATAGAATGAGTTAGGAAGGATACCCCTATGCCAGGGAAGGGGTTACAAAATTATTATTAGAGTGGCTGAGCCTTGGAATGGTCTGCTGTCAGAGGTGGTGGGTGCTGAAATCATAAATGGCTTCAAATGCGACTGGTATAAAGCCAAGGGTGTAGTAGCTACTCAGTAGGATGAAGAAGACAAAAATATGGAGAACAAAAGTGGGGACTAGTATAAGCGAAGACCCCACAGAGACAGTAGACCCCGGGATATGATAAGGTAATACAGACAGACTGGATGGACCATCTGTCTTTTTCTGCTGTCATAGTCTATGTTTTTATTTTTCTAAAAATTGCATGGACAACATTTGCTGTGAAGAGCTGTGACTCAAAAGTGTGATCATAGAAACATGGAAATTGACGGCAGATAAGGACTGCAAGGCCCATCCAGTCTGCCCATTCCTTTTTCTACCTTATGAATGTAACATTGGCCTTTGCTCTGTCAATAGCCTTTCTATTCATATTCATCTGTATTGCTCCCTTATGCCTATCCCACACCTGTTTGAAGCTCTGCACTGTACTCATATCCACCACTTCCTGAGGTAGGCCATTCCATGCATCCACCACCCTTTCTGTGAAAAAGAACTTCCTCACATTACCTCTTAATCAGCCTCCCTCTAATCTCATGCTGTGCCTTCTTGTCCTGCTATTTTTCTTATATTGAAACATGTTAGACTCTTTCACCTTGTTAATGCCCTTAAGGTGTTTGAATGTTTCGATCATATCACCTCTCTCCCTCCTTTGCTCTAGGGTATACATATTGAGCTTGGTTACTCTATCCTCATATGTTTTCTGATGCAGTCCCAGCACCATTTTGGTTGCCCTTCTCTGGACTGCCTCAATTTGGTTAATGTCCTTATGAAGGTGTGGCCTCCAGTACTGCACTCAGTACTCCAGATGGGGCCTAACCAGTGTCTTGTAAAGAGGGATTATTACCTCCCTCTTATGACTTCTGATACCCCTACTAATACACCCCAACATTTCTCTAGCCTTACCTACTGCTTTAGTGGTATGCTTGGATGATTTCAGGTCATCAGTGATGATGATGCCCAAGACTCACTCTTCCCTTGTGACTGCCAGCAACTCCCCTCCCAGCCTATAGGTGGCTTCAGGGTTTCTCTTCCCTATGTGCATGATCTTGCACTTCTTTGCGTTAAACCCCAGTTGCCACTTTTCCAACCATTTTGCCAGTTTATCCAGATCTCTTCTCATTCTCCCACCCCATCTGGATCATCTACTCTGTTGCAAATCTTGGTGTCATCTGCAAACAGACAAGCCTTACCCTTCAGTCCATCTGCAATGTCACTGATGAATATATTGAAGAGGACTGGCCCCAGGACTGATCCCTGAGGTACCCCACTTGTGGCTTCCATCTCTTCTGACTGTATACCATTTACCACCACTCTCTGTTTTCTGCCTGTCAACTAGTTTGCCATCCAATTGACCAATGTCTGACCCATCCCGAGCCAACCCATCTTATTAATCAATCTTCTGTGCGGAACAGTATTGAAAGCTTTGCTGAAGTCAAGGTAGGTGACATCAACTGCTCCCCCTTGGTCCACCACTCTGGTTACCCAGTCAAAGAAATCTATAAGATTAGTTTGACAGGACCTTCCTATTGTAAACCCATGCCATCTTGGATCCTGTGCTCCTAATGATTCCAGGTGTTGCACTATCCTTTCCTTAAGGAGTGGCTCCATAATCTTGCTCACTACTGAGGTAGGACTGACTGGTCTGTAGTTCCCTGCCTCCTCCCTGCTACCACTCTTGTGGAGTGGGATCACATGAGCCCTTCTCCAGTCTTCTGGGACCTCTCCTGTGCTCAGAGACTCACTAAACAGTTCTGATAATGGCTCTGCTAGTTCCAGCCTTAGCTCTTTTAGTACCCTGGGATGTATGCTGTCAGGTCCCATTGCCTTGTCCACCCTGAGCTTACTGAGCTCTTGTAGGACTCTTTCTTTTGTGAAGGGAGTAGTGCACACCTCCCTCCCCCCTGTGTCCATGGTGCTGAGCTGTGGGCCCTGCCCTACCTTCTCTTCAGTAAGTACTGAGCAGAAGTAGCTATTTAGAATAGATGCTTTTACATGGTCCTACTCCTTACATGCCCCCTTATCCCCTTTGATCTTAGCAATACCCCCTCTGGACTTTCTCCTTTCACTAATGTATCTATAGAAAGTCTTGTCTCCTTCTTTTACTGTTTGTGCTAGTGTTTCCTTGGTTTGGGCCTTTGCCTGCCTTACTGCCTTCCCTGCTTCCCTTAGGGAAGTTTGGTGTGCCTCCTTATCTTCATCCTGCTGCGTTCCCTCATATTTCCTGAAGGCCAGCCTTTTGTCTCTGACCTTTTCTGGTCCTGTGTTTGAGAACCAAAGTGGTTTCCTTCTTCTTTTGCACTTCCTTTTCTCACTAACACAATGGGATGTTGCTTCAAGTATTGCATCTTTAATGCTTACCCACTTTGCCTGTACCCCCTCACCTGTATTTCTTTTTGCCAGGGCTAGCTTAACTCTGTTGGTCATCTTATCAAAGTCAGCTCTTCTGAAGTCCCATATTTTTGCCTTGGAATGGGCTGATTTTGTTCTAGTGGCCAAATTGAACCATACCATGTGATGGTCACTGGCCCCCAAGTGACCTTCTACCTGGAGATCCGTGATCCTTTCCCTGTTAGTCAATACTAGATCTAGGATAGCTCTGTCTCTTGTCTATTTGTGATCCCTGTCATTTTCACAGGAAAGCTTGAGCAACTGGCAGAATTGGAACACAGGCATCAGGAACAATCCAGGATGCAGTTACAGCTTCTTAAAGCTATAGCAAAGGTCTTTCAAATATGTCTTGACAACTCCTGTGTAACATAACCTGAGACAGCAGCATTAAGAATCCCAAATGTAATCATATTGCTATGTTTATTTAACATGGAATCAATTGTATGATTGCTTGCCTGTAGGCAATGTTGCATTTAAGGTTTTACATCAAATTGAATGAAATATAATTGGAAAAAAAGCTATAGCTGGGCCACTGATCCTTAGTTGCATGCATGCAAACTGCTTGCAAAGATTACCCCTACGACAGCAAAGAGTGACACCGAACTTATAATTCCCTACCATTGGGCACTATCGCAGAGCGGGTGGGGTACACTGAAAAGTTCGTACCCCACCCACAGCCCTGCACCTCATGGACAGGTGCACCCATACTGGCATTCATCAACACCAGCCACCTGTCTGTGACTCCTCTCCCTGGCGGGTTGACTCTGCAAGGTGGCGGGGCAGAATCGTGGACCCAGGTGGGCATCAATTGAATGTGCATCCGGGTCCAGGGGTAGATCCCTTGCACTGGTAGGTCCAGGTCCAGGTTGTACATAGCCCCTGTGGAGCTCCTGGACCCACGCAATCACACACCAGGAGAGGCCAGCCCAGAGACTGACCACCCACACCCCTGGCATGGCTCAACCTTTGCCCTTGAGGGCCGTCGGCAGGCCCCCATCCTCTTGGCACCGACACCCAGGAACACGGACATGTTGCCAGTGTCACGGCATAGCTTCCCCAGCCCTCCTGGTCTGCCTTGTGGGCTGGGGCAGCACTCAGGACATTTTCTGGTCCTCTCACGACTGGTGGGAGGCATCTGTGGGGTGTGCAGAGGGTTATGGCAGGGTCTGCCCTGGTGTACCCTGCACCCCCTTCTGAACCCATGTGGCCAGCACTACGTGGGTTTGTGAAGGGGTCACCCTTAACCTTTTTTAGCAGTAGCCAGCAGGGCAAGTTGATTCAAAATTGCACTAGCCCACAGATGGTTGCACTAGCCCTTCATTATAATGGTAAATTTTGATCACTTATACAGGAAACAATGCAAGCCAAGAAATACTCTGATTATTGCACATTTATCTTGCTCCCATGTTACTTCCAGCTCCCCAGGCCCCAGCAAAAAAAAAAGACTGCAATGCCATCACACACAGTGAGTCCCTCTCCCCCCAATTATTTTGTACATGGCCTCCTCTCTTCCTCTTTCGCCCCCAATTAAACCAAGGACATCACAACAGCAAATGTTCAGTCAAGCAGTCCTAGCTCTGCACACACAATAGCTGACATCATCATGCACCTCACCACACTGTCACCACTTCCCACAAGGCAATAAACAGAGTCAGGCAGAAAAAGACACTCTCAGCCCCCACCCTATAGTCAATGGAAGACCAGCACTTCAGGAAGTTTTTGTATAGTCTCAAGTGAGCCAGGAGCACATCTAAGATTTCTTTGGGGTGGGGGCTACATAAACCTAAGGGCTTGGAAATAGAAAACTGGCATTTTATTTCATCTGCCAGGAAACAGAACACATGCATAATGCTATACTATCTCTATTTCTATATAGGATGATCTGTGTACCCAACGGATGCCTATTTTAAGCTTTCAAATTATGTATTTTATTAAGGTTTATTTTTGTACCATACATGATCCAAAGCATTGTTTTAGGGTGAAAGGACATGCTGGGTGGGATAAGGGTGGGACTGTATGAATGATGATGGCTGGCATGGTCCATTTAGAAGAAATAGTGACCCTACACTTGCCAGTAATGGCAGCTATGGATCTGTGGATGGTCATTTCAGAGTCTGATCTGCAGTGGTGTCCAAGGAAAGAATAGAGTTAAAAGATTTGGAGGGAGAGGAAGTTATGGTGAGGCTGGGATAAAACCCCCACCTGCAGGGCTGATCCTGTACACCTCCTTGCATTTGTCACTGAAATTTTGGATATCAGCACTCAAAATGTAAGGAAATGAGGGTGCTCATCTTAATAATATGGGGCAAATTTTAGACAGACACATTTTGAAAATGGGAGCTAGTGACTTAACAGCACTCTACACTTGATCATGCCTTGGACACTAACTGAATGTCTGAACAGTGGAGTAATAATGACTCACATTTAGTCTTTGTGGATTCCCCTCTTGAACTGCCAGATAATTGCAGCCCTTAATGAGCTGTTAATCACATCAGGCCATCTGGAACATTGAGAGAGATTAGCATGAGGATTACAGCCTCAGCTAAAGTAGAGACTTTAACTTCATTAACAGCCATGAAAATCTGCACTAGTCAAAATGGACAAGTAGAAAGTTAGCTGCACTAGTCCTGGTCAATTTGCACTAGGGTTTGGGCTAGTAAAACAATGTTAAGATTGACCCCTGGTTTGTGTATACTGCGTAGTGCTATGCGCCCCTGGAATGCCCCCAGCGTGAGTGCGGTCCGCAGACATGGGGATCAGGTGCAGTGGGTCTTTGAGCCCCCCATTTGTGCATCCTGCACAGGGGGTGCAATGGGTGTGGAGTGGCTATGCACCCCAGATATGTGCGCATAGCCACTTCACTCCATTCGTGCATAGCGCCCCATGGTTTGTCTTTATATGTTTCTTTATTCCCAATTTTAAATATTTGTTAAAGTTTTTTTGTTATCCCATAATACATGTAATGGTTTTTGATGGTGCTTTTTTTGTAATGTTTACTGTATGTATGCATTTTTCTATGTCCCCCAGTCATCCTTGAAAATGGGCTTTACTGCTTTTGGACTTACCAGGCTATCAAATCAAATCAAATACAGTAGCTTCCCTCATTAACTTCATTGCCTTTTCAAGAAAAGTTTGTTGGTCATATTCTTTTCCTTGTTTTGGATAAATAACCCTAACTGTTACAATAATTATCTACCCTTTTAAGGGTAACATCCATGACCTAGCGGGCCCCACCTCCGTATGAAGCGGGGCCCTATTATCAAATGCATAAATGTTACAAAATTTGCCACTTGCTGCTGATTATTTAATTTAAATTCATATCTTCTTGATCCTGCGCCCTGCCTGCCGGCATTTTAAGTTCCAATGCCTTCCCTGTCTTGCCCACAAGCACCCACGGCTTTTCCCAGGGTGACGTGGCAGGCGGGGGGCAGCTGGGGTGTCTCCATATGCTGGCTACATTGCTCAATTTTTAAACAGCACCAGTTTGGAGCCAGTGTACCGCTGTGACAAATGGAGACCAGTTACAGACAGCTAGCGTGCCTGTTAGTCTGTACCTGGTCTCCGTATTACAAGTACACCGGTAGACTCCAAACCAGAGCTATTTGAAGCTACCATAATACATATAATCTGTATTGTGGTAGTTTCAAATAGCTCTGGTTAGGAGTCTATTGGTGTACTTGTAATACTGAGACCAGGTACAGACTAACAGGCACGCTAGCTGTCTGCAACTGGTCTCCATATGTTGCCATGGTACAATGGCTGCAAACTGGAGCTGTTTAACAATTGAGCAATGTAGCCAGTGTATGGAGACACTCTGGCTGCTCCCCGCCTGCCATGTCATCCTAGGGACAGCAGTGGGTGCTTGTGGGCGCGACGGGGAGGGCATTGGAACTTAAAATCCCATTGGGGAGGGCGCAGGATCAACCAGATATGAATTTAAATTAAATAATCAACGATAATAACAATTTTGTAACATTGATGCATGTGCTAATCAGACCCCACTTCACACAGAGGTGGGGCCCGCCAGGACATGGACATTTCCCTTTAAGCAACAGTTTGTGCTAGTAACCATATAGTTGTTTTCAGCATCTGGCAAGCATATCAAGATACATATTTTCTTCTTCATTTTCTCTCATTCTTGACCCAAGATATGGGGAACCGTCACAACAGTGCCTGAGATTGCAAAATTGGGCAGAGTTGCTGTTAAAGGTTTGGCACACTGCCAGAACCTAAGTATCATGGCGCACTGCTGGACATAAGCCCTGCACTACGCTTTGAAAATCCTGCCAGTTGCATGTTATGCCCCAAAACACTGTCAGCTAGTCCAACAAGGGAACAGTGGCTCTATAACCAACCCACTGCATACTCTTCCCTCTCCATTATATGCTCCAGTGTCAGTTAGACCAGCTCTGGCTGGTCTAACAGCGGCATACATCTTCGGTGCAGTGTCAACAGCCTTCAGATTTGAAAATCCAAAAAAAGGGGATGATGCGTCATTTTTATAATGCAAACCCCACTGTGACATGGTGCACCCATATTTTTGACACATGCCTGATGCAAGCCACTTTGGCACAGGCAGTTCCGCTTTTGACATAAGCAACCTTAGAAAATCAGAATCGATGCAAGTTTTGAAGCAGCTTGCTCCTTGCATTATTCTTTTCTGGTGCAAGCACCTTGTGTCATTCTCTGACCTTTGAAAATAGAAACATAGAAACATAGAATATGACACAGATAAGGACTGCTTGGCCTACCCAGTCTGCCCAGTTTCCCTACCTATTGTATAAACTCCAGATCCTATTTGATCTGTAGCTTACCTTCTCCTTCCTGCCACTAGGGTTGCGTTCAGTCTGTCCCATGTATTTTTTAATTCACCTATTGTTTTTACCCCATGACCTCCTCAGGGAGACTGTTCCATGCATCCACCACCCTTTCTGTGAAAAAGTAATTCCTCACATTGCCCCTGGGTCTTCCTCCCTCTAGCCTCATATTGTGACCCCTTGTTCTTGCATCTTCTGTTCTGAAAGATGCTGCCCTCCTGAACTTTTATTAATCCCTTGAGGTACTTGAAAGTCTCTATCATATCCTCCTCTCCTCCTTTCTTCCAGGGTATACGTGCTGAGTTCCCTCAGTCTCTCCTCATATGATTTCTGGTGTAGTCCTGCACCATTTTTGTTGCCCTCCTCTGGACTGCCTGTACTAGTCTATGTCTTTTCGAGATGAGGTCTCCAGAACTGTACACAGGTCTCTAGAAGAGGTCTCACCAACTGTCTGTACAGAGTATCACCACCTCCTGTTTCCTACTGGTGATAACTCTTCCTATGCCTCAAGCATCCCACTGGCTTTCCTTACTGCCTTCTCACACTGTTTGGTTACCTTTAAGTCATCTGGTATGACTAGCCCTGGGTCCCTTTCCAGTTTGGTTGTTGCTAGTATCCCTCCACCTTCCTATTGTGTATTCCTCCCCTGGGTTTTGTTCCCCAAGTGCATGGTTTTGCACTTCTTTGCGATGAACCTGAGCTGCCACACTCTTGACCACTCGTCAAACTTGTCCAAGTCCCTTTCATTTTTTCACCCCTCCTCAGGGTGTCAACCCTATTGCAGATCTTAGTGTCATCTACAAAGAGGCATACCTTTCCTTCTAGTTCCTCTGCAATGTGAACATCACAGATCTGCCAGCAGATACAGGCCATACAGTCTATCAAGTCTGCTGGTGTGCACCTAGCAATTCATTACACTGCAGCTGCCCTTCCCTCTCCCCCCTCACGGTGACCCTCCCTCACTTTGTCTCATCCCATTTTAAAACTGCCCACTGACTTACAGGATACCACCTCCTTGTGCAGCGTGTTCCACATCAACACCACCCTTACCTTGAAGAAGTGCCTCCTCATTTTCCTTCTGAATCGTCCACCCTCCAATCTCAGATCATGCCCCCTCATGTCTCTCCTTCCCCTCAACCTACAAATCCCCTCAATACCAGTCTTGTTTATATTCTTCTTATATTTGAAGGTCTCAGTCATATCCCCCATCCCTTCTCTCCTTCAGGGAGTACATATTAAGGTCCCTTAGCATCCCCGCATAGGGTTTGTCTTCCAATCCCAGGATCATCTTAGTTGCTCTGCACTGGACCCTCTCCAGTAATCTAACATATTTCTTTAAGTATGGGTGCCAGTACTGCACACAGTATTCCAGCTGTGGCCTCACCAATGACCTGTACAGAGGTAGGATCACCTCTCCCCTCTTGGAGGTGATACCTCTAGTAATACACCCAGCATCTTATTGGGTTTAGCTGCTGCTTTTCTGCACTGTGCCGGGTGGTTCATTTGCCTGTTATTATCACCCCAAGATCTTTTTCCTCCTCTGTAGTGGCTATCTGCACCCCTCCCAACTGATAACACCTCCTTGGGTTCCTTGCTCCCAAGTGCATGACTTTGCACTTCTTAGTATTGAGCCCAGGCTGCCATGTGTCTGACCAGTTGTCAAGTTTAGCCAGATCATCTTGTAGCCCCTGCCATCCTACTGTGTCATCCACCACTGCTCTGATCTTTGTGTCATCTGCAAAGAGACTAATCTTGTTCTTTGTGCCATGCGAGATGTCTGCGATGAAAATGCCAAACAACACTGGGCCCAGTACCGAGCCCTGTGGTATCCCGCTCATTGCAGCCCTTGGAGATGAGAGTTCTCCTCCCACCACTACCGTCTGTTGCCTCTCTTGCAGCTGGTTCTTGATCTAATTCACCATCGTAGTCCCTGCTCCTGGTATTCCAACTTACATATCAGCCTCCCATGTGGCACCAAATCAAATACCTTGATGAAATCCAGATACAGGACATCCACTGCATGGCCCTTGTCAAGTGTCCTAGTCACCCAGTCATAACAGTCAACCAGGTTGTCTGGCAGGATCTGCCAGAGACAAACCCATGCTGCATTCCATCCTGGAGACTATTACCTTAGTTGCTCAGTTTATCCTTGGGCCCGCTTTTGTGGAGGGGTACCACATGAGCTATCTTCCAGTCCTGAGGTATGCACCCTGTTGTCAGAGAGGTAATGAACAGGGCTGCTAATGGCTCTGCCAGGACCACTGCCAATTCCTTTAGTACCTGGGGTTGTACACCATCCAGACCTGGCACATTATCCACCTGCAGTGCCCTTAAACCTTCTAGTACCCTGCCCACTGAGATTTCCCCATCCGTCACCCCTCTCTTCCTGTGCCTACCCTACCTACCCTCTGAGGCAGTGACCCATCCTCCTTAGTAAATACAGAAGTATTCATTTAGCACTTTTGCCTGCTCTGCCACCTTCACTGCCCACCCCCCATCCTTCTTGATTCTTACTATCAGATCTTTGCAAATCCTTCTCTCCTTATGTACCGAAGCAGTCCTTTTCACCTTCCTTGATACCCTATGCCAGCCTAAGCTCTCTGGAAGCCTTGGCTCCCTGACTACTCTGGTCATCTCTCATAATTTCTTGAGTATTCCTCTCTATCTTCCCCTGACTGGATGTCTTGAATCTCCTGAAGGCTGCCCTTTTTGCTCTTACTTTTTCCTTCACCTTCCTGCTTAACCAACTTGATTTCTTGGCCCTGGACTTTTTGCTTTGTGTCTTGGTACAGGATCTAGTCACCTCTGTGAGCACTAGCTTGATAACTTCCTATTTCTGGTTAGCATCCATGTATGGGTGGATTCTGGATAGGTGCCCCGCCACTATTTCCCACATTCTCTCAAAGTCAGCTTACCTGAAGTCCAACACCCTGGTCCCTGTTCCCACAGCCTCCTTGCCTATGCTGAGCAAGAACCACACTGTGTGGTGGTCATTCCTGCCAGCAGATCCTCCACTCACAGTTCCCTGACAAACTCCCCATTAGACAGCATGAGGTATAGAGTGTTGCCTAACCTGGTTGGCTCATTTACCATCTGTACCAAGAAGCTGTCTTGGAAAGCCGCATGGAGGACCTGCTTCCTTGTATTCAAAGTGGCTGGGGTGCCCCAATCTATCCCTATCAGATTGAAGTCCCCCACAATCATGGTGTTACCTTCCCACGGACCCTCCTTATCTGCTCCACTAGCTCTCTGTCCTAGTCCTCCGTTTGAGACAGTGGCCTATACACCATCCCTATCCTAAGTGTCCTGTTTCTCAAATCCTGGAATTGCATCCATAATGCCTCTGTTCTATCCTCCTCTTCCACCTCTCTGGCACACCTTATGCCCTCCTTCACATAAATCGCCACCCCACCCCTTTTCCCTTTTTCCCTATCCCTGTGGTATATCCTGTACCCCGAGATCACCAGGTCCCAGTGCTGATATTGGGTGGTCCATGTTTTGGTGATGGCAGCTATGCCCACTTCCCCCTCTGCCATGAGGTCTGCAACTCATCCGTTTTGTTCCCCAGGCTCCTTGCATTTAAGGAGACTACCCTCCAATATTTGCCCTTTCCTTCCTTCCCCATTTGAAACTTGTTAATCTCAATATTATTTGAACACTCCCTTATTCCATCACTACAGGTATGAGGGGTAAACCGTTTGGCTCCCTGTCTTGGAGACCTTGTTTGATTTCCACCCACTTGCCTCCCACACCTAGTTTAAATCCACCCTGGTTGCTATGTATTCCCCCAGCCTTTGTTTCAATACCCCAAGCCCTGCTTGCTCAACAGTAACCTGTTATTGGCATATAGAGTGCTGCTATCTACCCCATCCCCCCACCAGCCCGTACCCTTTGGTCTGACATCAGGCCCCCAGCCAAGTGTTAAACTCCTCCATTCTCAGTTTCCTCTCAGCACTTGCTCTGGGTACTGGGAGTACTTCTGAGGAAGCCACCAAACTCACTGTTTCCTCACACAGCTTCCCCAGCTCCACAGACCTCTTCTGTACCTCCTTGACCATGTTTCCTCCCAAGTCATTCGTGCCCAAGTGCACCATGATATGAAGTTTCTCCCTTCCCCTCTTTGCATACTTAAGAATAAACTGTCCAACCCTACTTGCTGTAATTCCTGGCATGCACTCCATGCATATGAGACTATGCTGTTCTCCTTTACTTTCCAATCTCACCCCTTTTAGGATTGAATCTCCCAGAACTAAGACTCCTCCTTTTCATGTTTTAGCCCCATCCACTTACCATTTCCTGACCCCCCTTCTGACGTTTACCCCATCTTGCATATTCCTGATGCCCCCTGCCCCACCTGCTGACTCCTCAGCATCTTCCCAATCCTGTCTACCCCTGCATTCCTTAGCCGACACGCCTGTCACTCCCTCCTGATGCACTCCCTGCATCAGCCCCATTATTCCCACCACCACGTGACCTATGCTTCCCCTCCCCTCCATAGCTTTAGTTCCCCTACCCTCCTTCCTAGCTATTTCCCTCTTCCCCTTACCCCTCATATTTCTGCCACCTCCAACTGACATACTGCTGCACTCTGGGTTGTCATTCCCCCCCTTTTTTCCTGCCCCATCCACGCATTCCTCTCCCTCCTCATCCTTCACTGTGGCCAGCACCGAGAACCTATTTCTTGTCATCTGTACTGTGTCCTAAGTTTCCCCAGTGAAACTTTATGAAATTCCATTTGCTGCTGTCGCTTGGGCTGTTACTGCCCTATTCCGATCCTCTTCCAGTCCTCTGGCTCTGTACTCCTAGGTTCCTGAGGAGGTGACAATATTGATCCATTTACCCCACCCCCCTGGGTCTGGGATGTCTGCCGACCTCTGGGGCACTCCCATGTGCCCTAGGTCCCAGATGGTTCCCCCACACTTCCCCCATCCATTTCCTTAGCTCTGTTCTTAACCAACTAATCTCATATCTAAGCTGCTCAAGCTGAATGCACACCAAGCACCCCCCCACTCTCCATGCCATCCCCAAAAAGATAGCCACCCCACAGTTCTTGCATCCTACCACCCTCCCCATATTTCTACCAGCCATCCAGCTCACTCCTGCTACACCCTGAGGCTGCCTGCCCCATTCCTTAGTCTCTTCCCACCTCCTAGGTATATCCATGCTATTATATAATCACATCCTCTTCCTTGCTGATACCTATCTATATCCAATGTATAAATGTTTTCCTTTCAAATCCCAGGGATGATCAGGATCAGTTAGTGGATGCATGTGGCTATGCTATCCACCAATCCCAGTGCAGCACCTATCCAACATAAGTGGCCAAACCAGGGGTGGGAGGGATGGGTACCAGGTCAAAACAGTGCACCAGGAAGGCGCTGAAAGAATTGTGCTGTGTAAGCGTGACAGGATTTTGAGTGACAGGGGTTAGACTAGCGGTAGGGAATTACCACTACCCCTGTCACTCTGAAGATATCCTGTACAGGGATTGAGTTGCCATGTGCTGGGTGCTGGTTGAGCTGCTTCTGGGGTCGAGTGGCTAGGGTATCAGCACATGGCGAAGCAAGAGACCTGGGACCGTGGTTCAGTTCCCTCTAGGTGTCCTCCTGCTGCAACTGTTTTTTTTTTTTAAGTAATATCCCTCCTCCTGATTTTCTCCTGAGCCCCAAAGTCCACAACCCCCCAGAGCTGATTATTTTAAGTCCAGGTGGTGTGGAGGGTGAAGTTTTCCATGTCAGGGGGTGCAGGGAGCACAGCCCTCCTGCAAAAAACAAGAAGTCCCATTACTTTCAATGGGGCTGTGCTCTCATAGTCAGGTCACTGTTGTACCCAATGTTGTATGCGAGCCCCGCTGTTTTCCTTGCGGCATTCATTGCCACACAGTTTTTGTCTGTGGCAGCGTGACCCCATGCCGGAGAGATGGGGGAGCGTGGGTTGGGCCTACTCCAGAGACTCCTGTGTGAGCCAATCAGCCCCCAATGTTCACCTCAGCCCCTTCCCCTGCCACTACTGAGTTCATTCAATCCCCCAACCATAGGACTCAGAAAATGGTGTGTAGCTCACTACAAATCCCTTTCCTTAGATTCCACAAAGTCTTGCTCTGCTCTTTTATTCAGCTGTATATGAAATACAGAGCCACCCATTCGGAAGAACATAAAACAAGTGATTTCCACTACAGCGAACCTCCTTAGTTCAATACAGGAACTACTATTGCAAATTAAATGTCTGATTTACACATGTAGTTTCCGCATGAACAAGAATAATCCCAGTGACTGTTTAACACTGCAGAGAACACCTTGCTGCTGTTACACCCAACAACTGCTTTAAACTTTAGAGCAATGTTCCCTCTGTCCACAATAGCTCAGCTATGGATTACACTTTGAACACAACCTGATATTAAGAAATGAAAGTACTTCCCTCTGTGCAGTCCTTGCTGCACTATTTCCTCCGTTGTGTGCTCCAGTCTCTCCTCAGCTTAGCACTCTCCTCGAGGTCGGGACTCAGGAAAAACCAAGCAGAACAACTGCATTTCCTCCAGATCCCTCCCAGCAAGAATCCCAATATAGCTCCAAATCACCATGCCTTGCAGTTGCACTCATGTGTAATGCTACACCATAAGCCCATGATCGGCGTTTCTGACCCCCTCCCTCTAAGTGGTTCCTCCAACTTTATAAAGACATTAAAGAGGACTGGTCCCAAGACTAAACCTTGTGCACCTCACTGGTTACCCCCCCCTCTCTTCAGATTAAACTCTCTTAACCACCACCCTCTGTGTCCTATTGCTAAGCCAATTTCTGACCCAGTTTACCACCCTGGGACCCACTCCCAGATTGCCCAACTTGTTTACTAACATCTTGTGTGGGACTGTGTCAAATGCCTTACTAAAGTCTTGGTAGGACATGTCCACTGCCCCTCCCTGATCTACTACTCTTGTCACCCAGTCAAAGAAATCTATCAGATTAGTTTGACAAGACCTTCCTGTTGTGAAAACATGTTGTCTTGGGTCTTGTGCCTTGCTGGCCTCTAGATATTCTACAGTTCATTCCTTTAACACTGATTCCACCATCTTTCCTACCACTGAGGTCAAACTGACTGGTCTATAGTTTCCTGCTTCGACTTTGCTCCCACTTTTATGAAGGGTATCATGTTTGCCCTTCCCCAGTCCTTTGGTACCCTCCCTCTTCAGGTGATTTGTTGAATTGAGCTGTCAGTGGTGTCCTAGCACCTCTCTAAGTTCTTTTAGTATTCTGGGATGTATCCCTCTGGCCCCATTGCCTTGTCCACTTTCAAGTTTCAGGAGTTCTTTTGACATGCTCTCTTCAGTGAATGGACTGGTGTCCACCCTTCTTCCCTGTGTTTCTACTGACTCATTTTGGTCCCATCCTCTTCCTTTGTGAATACTGAGCAGAAATATTCATTCAGGATCTCAGTTTTTTCTAGGTCCCCTTCTGCCCTCTCCCCTCCCCTTTACTTAGTCTCACTATCCCTCCGTTGTCTTTTTATTCCCTGTGTGCTGGAAGGTTTTCTCCCCTCTTTTACTGGCTGAGCTATCCTTTCCTGTTTGCACCTTTGTGCTTCTGACTGCTTTCCCGCCTTCTTTTGCTTTGCCTGATACAGTTCTCTGTCTTCCTCCCTCTGTGTTTCTTTGTACTTTTTGAATGCCATCTTTCTCTCTCTAATCTTCCTGCGTTTTGAGCCCATTTACAAACAGTCAGAGATATTAGGGTTAGGGACTGTGGACATTACAGCACCCTGCATAGGTTCAGATTCAGAGTTGTGGATCCTATATTAAATATCTGGGCATTCAGGTGGGAAGTCGTTAAAGTCTCTGTATAAGCTCAGTTACATGCCTCTTCTTACCAAGATCCCGAGTGACTTGCAGGGATGGCAGAGCCTCCCAATTTCTTGGATGGGCCAGATAAATCTCATCTAAGTGAATATCTCATCTAAGTGAATATCTTATCGAGAGTGCTGTACCTAATTCAGCTGCTCCCAATGAGACTCCATAAAAAAGATCTCTCAGGCATGGAGAAGACCTGTAACAACTTTATTTGGAGGCAGACGCGTCCTAGAATCAGCTTGAAAAGGCTTAAGGCCACCTCCATTATGGGTGGATTATGATACCAAGATTTCAGGCAGCATTACCTCGCAGTGCAGGCTAAACTCCTTTTGGACTGGGTAGAGGGCCCCAGAGATGCACAATGGACCTCTCTGGATCTTTTGGAGCAGGATAAGAGGATTACTGCCTATCTTAACTCAGGGGGACAGAGGGTGTACAGAGCAGGAAAACCTCAAAATGTTTTAGCGCATAGTATTCTAGATGCCTGGGATGTATATATTTGCCTGATGGGAGGAGATGAGAGGAACACTACTGACCCCAGTGTACTCTAACCCTGAGTTCCTGCCTGGGCTTGAGGACCATGTTATCCAACTCTGGGGGCAGAGGTGGAGCACAGTGCATTGGGAACTTATTTTGTTCACAAGGTTATAAGTGCTTTCAACAGTTGGCGGGGGAACTGAGGCTCCCACAATCTCACACGTTTCAATACCTTCAAGTGACAAATTGGGTTTGGCATGTGGACTGTATCCAACCCCCAGGAGTCCTCACTTCATGACCTAGAAAGCTGAATTTTACAAGCCTGACTAGAGTCTGGGGGATCCTTGGCTAAAATATATGGTTGCTTGTGGGAATGGTTTCCTGTCTACCTGCATAACCTTAAGGCATTGTGAGGGAGACCTTGGTGAACCCATACCAGAGAAAGTGTGGGGAGAATTAAGTGAATCACACATGGGACTGGCTATCTGTAATTGCTACAAAGAAGCTCAGTATAAATTTTTATATAGATTATCTATGCCTCCCGGCTATTGTAAGTTCAACCCAGGCATTTCTCCTGTGTGTGGGTGATGTGGGACTGAGAGGGACCCATATCTGCACTATTTTTGGCAGTGCTATGAGCTTGGACATTTTTGGTCTTCTGTAGCCCTATGCATCTAACAGTCAATGCATATCAGAGTTGACGTGAACCCATGGCCATTGCTATTTGGGGTGGAATCTATGGGAGCGGAGGGATGGGGGCTTTATCCTGGGGTGATTAGAATTATGTTAGTAATGGCACAGAGGTGTATCCAAAAAACACGGGTGTTGCACATATGTCCTACACTCCAGATGTGGAGGGACCTGCTTCTCAATGTGTTACAATTGGAGTACACCATCTATGATCTCATGGGGAGGATGGATAGCTTTGAGCGGCAGTGGAGCCTGTATATAGATTCGCTATCCCCACAGAGCAAGCCATGATTTGGCTGGGTTGAAATATATTGCCTTGTAACCCCTCACAATAGCATGCCTTATTGGTAATGTGCATAACATTGATGTATTGTGCTAGAAGTCCTATCTCTACCAGGTGCGTACTGGATGTATTTTGGGCACTACACCTTGAACTGATTGCGTATCTTGTTTTGAACAATAGTTTGTGGTTTGTTTTTGGTATTGACTTTTTATACTCTGAGTGTATGGACACACTCTTATCAATTGAATTTTCTGTGATAATATGTCAAGCTGCCTAATGATGGTATCCTGTGATTTGAGCAAATGAATCTGGGTGAGTCAAAAGAGTGACTGAAAAAGAGTAATAGGAATATTGGTGACTGTGTCTTCACAGCACCAGTAAATGTGAGCGGATATGGTTATTATGGTGAGTCACCAGTGGGGGAGCAGTAGTGTTAGTATTTAGGATTAGAAATTACATTTTTGTGTGGTACCAAGGTGTGCTGGCAGTGTAGCACAGAGGTTTGGATCAACATCTGTGTGTGCTACAGTATGAAACAGAACTATGTTCGATTCCTAGAATGACTTTTTTTATGCATATTTTTTTTTCACAGTGTTGCAGACAACTCCCCCCCCCCACCTTGTCATATTATACATGCACCCCTCCCAGAGTTGCCATCTGCCCCATCAAGTGCTTCTCCTTGTCCCCAGGCACGCACCCTCCGGTGCTGATTATATATTTTATGGGGTGTGTGTGGGGGGAGTGGAAAGCAAAGTTCCCACAGAATAACCTGGCACAGAGGAGATGCATTACTGCTGCCTGGCACCTGGTTTGTTGTTTTCTTGTAGTTGCTAATAAGTGACTCTGCTGTTTTGGCTTTGCGGTTCTTCCGTTGCTATTTTGCCATTACTCTTTTATTTTTGCTTAAATCACAGAACCCTTAGTCATTCATTTGTACTTGGAAATGCTGATGCTGTTTTTTATCAACTTTTTAAAAATGTTTCAATAAACATATTTAAAAAAAAGGATGCAAAGAAAGCATCTTACTATTAAAAAAGGAAAAAAGTAGAACATCTATTAACTGATTATAAAGTTTCTGTATCCAGTTCATGTTGAAAATCACCCTAGCATTTATAAGAAAACCAGCACATAGTTAAAACATATTAAACTCTGTAGTCACTGTTTATGCAAAAAAGGCTAACTTAGTGCTGTAATTTGCTCAGCCATATTATGTTTTCAGAAATCATCACAGAGTGGCATTATGCATGCTACTATTTCAAGACAAAATTTTATTTTATTTCACTAAGAGTTAGAAAAGGGAAATCTCCAGTAATTACAGGCCAATGAGCCATCTGTCAATAGTGGGCAAGCTGATAGAGTCAATTATAAAGGAACAGATAGTGGATTTCCCAAAGGAAAACAACTTTACAGATAGGAGTCAACATGATTTCTCGAGCAGTAGGTTGTGCCAAATGAACATGAATACATGATTGATTTTCTAAACTTGGTGAGATAACGTTATTCTTTGTACTGTTTGACATTTTTTTGTATTGAGGCAAAAAGACTCTATAATCCTGGACATTGCCCAGGGCCAGGGCCGGTGTTAGGCACCCGCCAACCCCGCGGCCGCTGGAGGCCCCCAAATGTATCCCATGACTGCAGGAGGCCCCCAAATGGCACGAACACATAGCGAGTTGCGAGACAAGTCCGGAGATACAGTACTTGGGGAATAAACAGCCAAAGAGTCAAATGTTCCCCTGCACAGCATTCAGATTCCCCTGTTTCCATTTTATAGCTGCAGCAAGCCAGCAAATCTGTAACAGTAGCAAAACAGCCCGTCTGCCCAATTTCCCCAGACCTTGCTGTCCTGCTACCTCATGGCCACGCCATGAACGCCAACTTAAGGATCGACACTCATACAAAATCATACCTTAATGTGGTCGTGGATCGAAGATGTGGGGCCCCAGCACCGTCCTACTTGCCCACCACCTGCCGTCGCTGTCGCCGATTTCCCCGGACCCCAAACACCAAAACAAAAATTCCATGCTGGCCTCCTGTCTGTAGTCTATGCCATACTCGCCATCGCGGAACTTATTTTTCTGTTTCTCCATGTTCCTCTATTGTGCTGCACATGCTAATATGATGTGAGCCAATCACAGGGCTCCACACTGTCCTGGCTAAAATCGCACCTCCTCCACTGGATCTAACAATTTTTGTTCCCCTCAGGTCAGTAGCGGCAGCATAAAGTGATTCCTCCGGCGCTCTTGGAACCATTCAGCCGAGGACCAGTTCCAGAGCTCCGGAGAGAAATGTATTGTTGAAGCCGCTGGAGGGGGGAGAGAGAGAGAGAGAGACTGAGAGGGAGAGAGAAGCCAGCCAGACCTCCTGGTTCCTGATCTCACTGCTGCCATGCTGTTGTCAACCTGCTGCTAGCCTGCTATTGCTAGTACTGCTTGCTGAGAACAAGGCTGTACATTTTTTTTTTTAAAGCTCAGCAGCACTGCAGCAAGCAGCCTGCCAGCCACCTGCAAATCCTCCAAACCAGCCATAGAAAACCACTGGTGCACGGTGTTGAAGAGAGACCCAAAGGAGGAGGAGGATTACACACTCACCCAGAGATAGACCAGTGCCTTGTCATGCTTCCTTTTTCTAGGTATGTACATGTAAATATACTGTCAGTAGTCTACTTATATAAGAGATTGGCTAGGAGATGAGATGGTCTGGACTGGAATGGACCATAATTTGACCTGAAAATAAATGGTTTGAATAGCCTTTAGTCTCACTCTCCAACTCTGACAGCAACATACATGATGACAGTCAATAACTGAGCAACTGTGTCATATTGTGTATCTATTATCAGAGTCTCTATTCTGAACATTTATTTCAGTCCAAATTATTGTCAGAGTAACATGTATAGTAGTATACCCTGCATTTTATTAGTGGAGTCGAGAGGAAACTGCATAGACAGAGAGCTGCAGAGCTAGAAAAATTAGTGACAGCTGAAGGAACACTTTTGCAAGTATAGTATAAATATAAATGTATTTCTAAATTAATATTGCTTGCCTTTAGGTTACTAGTCTGTGTGTGGGGGGGGTGCCTGTCGGGGGGGCGCGCGTGCGTGAGGGCCCGTCTGTGGGGCCCCAGTCATCGAGTTTGCTGGAGGCCCCAAAGTCCTAAAACTGGCCCTTCCCAGGGCAAGAGACACACCCCAGTGGGATATTGCTTGCACTGCACCCTACAAATCTTTTGTTTTCCTTAGCTGGACAATTAGAGCCTCCCTTCCCCCTTGTTCTATAAAAGTTTCAAAATAAAAAAAGTGTGTTTTAAAAATGTGGTTTTATCCATCAGTGGCCTGTTGCCAATAAACCTGCAATTTTCTCACATTCTTAAGTTGTGGGTGGTTATAGAGTGGATTGTATGTTGTTTCTTTAAGCAATAAACCACAACATTGTGTGGGTTATGCTGGGATTTACCCATGTGTGGTGTGGCGGCTTATGACCAAAGCCACACCAGAAGTGGATAAATCCCAGCATAACCCACACCCTGGAGTGGTAAATTGCAAGTATACAATGCCCCCTTGACTTTTGTAAAATAAAATTTTGCCATTTGAAACATTTGTTTTATTTTATTTATTCTTTCACCACAAAAATAGTTCCCTGTTGTTAGGTAGAGTAATCATCCATCTATGTTTCAGAAAAAGAGAAGAGCATGCAAGGATTAATTTTCTTGATTTAATCCCCCCATTCCCAGTAAGTGAGGCAGTGTCACAGCCACTCCATATTATATATCTCGTTTCAGTCAGCGTCTGTTTCTTTTTATTTATTGTTGTTCCATTGAGAGATTGACACCATACTGGCCCCCAGCGCTGAAGACTCGGGGCCCTTGTTTTCGCATGCCACCATCCCTGTTCAGCTAAACAAATATTTGAACACTTTGATGATTGCTGAACTGGGGAAGTGTTTTATAAAAAAAACAAAAAAACAAGTGCTAATAATTACAGAAGTCCCATCTGAAAAGCGGAGTCCTGATACTGGGCATGTGTATTTGTATATGCATGACCGTTGGATATGCACATATATGAGCGCATGCCTAATATCACAGCTTGGCTTTTCGGACAACATTTCTGTATGTTTTCGCTCTTGTTTTTAATTAGAAATGAATTTGCCATCTTCAGGATTCCTCAAACTATTTGAAATATGTGTGGCACAATGTGTCTTTGTAAGTGAGGAATCAGTCCTTGATGCTGGTAGAACTTGCGGTTCCCAGAACAGTTTGAACAGTAGTAATGGTTGTGGGAAGGTGTACTATGGTGACTGCCCTACCAGTCTGTGTTTTTCTCAGTCCTGGGACTGAAGCATGAAGAGATGGAAATACAAGGCATGAGGAGGTAGGCATTGATGTTTTAACAAAACAGAAACTACACTTTTTTATTCTCAGAGGTACTTTTGAGTGATGACTAGTTGTTTCAGGCAGTTTAGAGAGAGGGCAGCATGGCGGCTTTTTCACTTGTGTTTTTGGGGTCAGAGTGATTTGAACAAGCATTTGTCAATGCCTAATGTTGTCACGCTGGCATTGGCTTTGATAGTGCAGTTCGGGAAAACATTTTGGGCAGGAGTTGAAAAATGACAGCTGTACAGCACATAAGGAGGTGTAAAAAAATGTCAGTGTTGAAAATGTGGCATGTAAATAAAGCAAATTTGTGAAGTTACAGGAGTGCGTGGGAAATGTGCAATGTACCCTTGGAACACAGTCATTTTATGGACGTTTGGCTCCAACTTTTCAACATAGGCATTTAGCACCTCTGCTCATGTACAGTGTCCTGTTATTGCCTCAAACTGTCCCAAAAAGTGATTTCGCACAGCGCCTGCTCTATTCTGCTCCGGAAGTGCGAAAACACATTTTGGGCAGGATATGTGAAATGACAGCTGTACTGTTTATCAAGAGGTGTGGAAAAATGCCAATGGTGAAAATCCAGAGTGAAAATATTACTAATGCACGACGTTACGAGCGTGCGTGCAATCTGGCAACGCACGCTCGTAACACAGTCATTTTATGGAGTAGCATCACCAGATTTTCAACATAGGCATTTTAGGACCTCTGTTCATGAAAGGTGTCACTGTCATTTTCATAATCTGGCCTGCACACTGATTTCCCACAATCGACCGCTATTGTGCGCTGGAAGTGCGGAAACACATTTTGGGCAGGATATGGAAAATGACAGCTATACTGTTCACAGGAGGTGTACAAAAGTGACAATGTTGAAAATCTGGCATGTAATGCGAGTTCGAGATTCTGACCTGCATAGCAACTGCACAATGCAGCTTGTGAACAGTCATTTTGGGATTTTTTTCACCAAATTTGCAACATAGGCTTTTTGAGAGGCCACCTCATGAACACTGGCACTGTCATTTCGTTAATCAGTCCCGAAAGGTGATTCCGTGCAGTGACTGCAAAATCACCTTTTGAGGCCGATTAATGCCATGACAGTGATAGAATTCATGAGGAGGGGTCCCAAAAACCCCATGTTGAAAATTTGGTGCCAAAATTCCAAAAAATCCCTGAAATACGCAGAAAAGTTGAAAAAACCCTATTCATTCCATTATACAAATTACCAGCATTTCCTCAGTTCGCTGTCGGCTTTGAAGAGTGCAGACATGTTCCCGGTCCACCGAGGTTCATCGTGCCAGACTCTGGAGGTAAGTATGGGGTGAGGGGGGTATGGGGAGGCAGGGTGTGCAGTGGGTGGGTGCAGGTTGTGGGAGGGGGGCCAGGGAGAGCACCAAGGGGCCATTTCCTTCTTTACAGGGGAAAAAAAAAGAAAAGACATCGGGGGACCGTTTTCATTTTTTTTTTATCTCCTCTGGACCTGCCTGGGCATCCTTCAGGAGTGCTCTCTCGGATGTGCCTTTACTCCCGGTCTGAATCCCTGCATTCCCCCAGCTCTCCCCCAGATGACATCAGCAGGTCTGACCCCCGGATCACCTCTGGGGCTGGGTCCGCCCTCCCTTGCCGGCTCTTTGTAGCTGAGTGTGAAGGACCTACCTTCATCGCCGGGTTGGCCCTTGGAGAAACCTGGGTGCACTGGGCTGGCATAGAGATGTGGGCACTCCACTGGGGCCTCCGTTGTCTCACCTGGTGGCCAGAGTTTTTTTTCCCATTTTTTCCTTCCCCCTCAGAGTGTGACATATCCAGGCAATGTTAGGCCACAAATCCGCCCCTGCATTCGGCTGTGTCACTACACAGGTCACCCCTAATCTCCACCAGAGGCGCTCCAGAAGCGATCGCTTCTCCCAACCTCCCAGATAAGAGAGAGCAGTTCTCTGGACACTTGATCTCTCCCCCACACCATCCCCCAGCGGCCTGGGCTCGTTCCCGAACCTGGGTCGCCGGCGTGATGCGAGGTGTGGCATCCAGCGACTCAACCGTCAGTGCCACCGGGCTGGCCTGTTTTCATTTTTAATAGGTGCTTTGGCACGCTGGGGTGGGCTCCCAGTGTGCCACCTGTGTGTGTGTGGGTGCTTTAGCCGACGGAGGATTGGGCACCCCCATGGCAAACAAGGAAAGGGGAAGCGCGGCAGGGGATTGGGCACCCTCGGCAATCAAAACAGAAGGGACCACATTTTGTCGATGGGAGTGGGCTCCCCTGTCAGCAAAATTCAAGGGAGGGAGGATACATGCCGACAGGGATTGAGCACCCATCAGCAAAAGTGAAACTGTTGAGGCGCATGATGCTGAGGATTGGCATCCCCTCGGCAATCAAAAAAGGGGGGTACATCATGCTGATGGGGTTTGGGCACCCACGTCGGTACACAATAAAGGAAAGGGGGTTGACAAGCAACAGCGGCAGTCACTGCTGCCATGTTGCCTGCACATAGGGAAAACCGTGCTGTGGTCACGCTGCATGAGAGCTTCGCTGTCATTGCAGTGGACCTTTTGTCAGATCTCTTTGCCACATTAGCCAGGCAGGGTGTCGGCCCCTGCTGCTGGCTGATGGGGGAATGCAGGACGCACCTACTGGTGCATGCCCTGCATTCGCCCAACAGCGACTGTGCCTCCAAATCTCCACTGCTGCAAGATGTTGGCTGCACAAGAGTGCCAACATAAAAATGGATGCCTTCAGATGCAGCTGACTGGCACCTTTTGCATGGGTTATTCTAGATTTATCACGCTTGAAAGGTGCCAGTCAGCCAATCACATTCGTGTATTTGCAAGTCCCATTGTATAATAAAGGTTTTACCATTGATAGCTAAATACCTTAAGTCTGCATTTTTCTTCAGTTATGAAATGCAGAGTATTTTAACATTTTTATGTTTCAGGTACCCAAGTGCAAGCAGGTAACAAATCTAGTAGGGGTACATTTTCTGTCTAAATGTGTCATGTGCTACTTTGGAGTCCAAGTAAGAGGCCTAAAGTATTTACTGGTTGTTTTATCACATTTTGAACCTGATGGGTGCCATGCTGGTCACTCAGTAATGGCGTTCAGGGGATCAAGGGGGTGGGCCCTAAGGGTGCCTGGGCATAGGACCCCTAAGAGGTTTAGAATCCCACTTTGTGCTTGTGTTATGAGTTCACTAGCACCATTTATAGTGCCTGAAATCTTAAGCTGTGCTCCCCCCTTGGTTCAGTGGGCTGTGAATGCACACTTGTGGTACACCAGGGCAGGGTGGAAGGCTAACACATGGTTTCCGACCAAATGGCAAGATGCCATTTGTTTCAAAGGAGTGTACAGTGTAACTTTCAGTTGACCCTGGCCAACCAGTAGGTTCATCGACCTCAAAGGGTTAACTCCATCCAGCCTAGAAACTTCCTGCTGGCTGGATTGGCTAGGAGTTTTCAGGAGGTGTGGCCTGCTCCTGCTGACTGGTGAGTCACTCGGTGTTATTGTTTACTCAAATTGGTTCCAGAAGAGGAGCTGAGAAGAGCTGCTTTCTGCAAGTGAAGGAGCTGAAGCCTTGTGGGAAGTGGAACACACATAAGCCCTAACTGACTGGTCTTCTATATTTGCAGCCCCTGACGTTGACTTGGCTCTCCAGTTTTCCTCTGATACCTTAACTCATATCTGGGATAACCACACTCCCTAAAAAGATCGGGTAAGCGTCACCACCACCCTTAGATAACTCCAGATCTCCTCTCCATGTGTAGAACCTGTGACAAGCTATGGGCAATCTACAAGGCATCCCTTCTACCTCTCCCTTCAACTTTACAAGACCCAAAGAAATACTTGCACCAAGGCAATTAGACTCACCAAGACAAGCCGGCAAGTCCCAACTGCAAGTGAGTTTAAATGCCCTATCTTACTTCTGGAAAGTTATCTGTTCTCTCCCAGACCCTCCTGTCTCTCAAGCCCCCTTAGTCCTAAAACACAAAGGCTCAACAGTATCTGACCCTTCCTCTATCACCAACACCTTTAACACCTTTTTTACAACCTGTGCTCTTCCTGACCACCCCATTTCTACCTCAGCTGAATCTCCACCCATTCCTTTTAACCCCAGTTTTACCTCCTCCCTATATCTTACCCAGCTTCAGCAATATCTGGAGACATTTGAACTCTTAAATCCAGTTCAGTCAGGCTTCAGGCCATACCACAGCACTATATGTGCTCTTGCTAAGGTCTCAAATGGCTGGCGGAATGCTTTAGATGCCAAAAATTACATGTGTGTCTTATTTCTCGATTTGAGTAAGGCATTCAATATAGTGGATCATGACTTGCTCTTGGTTACCCTTAGGAACTTTGGCCTGGACTTGCTTGCATTATAGGGGTTCTCCAATTACCTCTCTAGTCACCCAGCAGGTCAAAGCGGACGGTGATCTATCTCCGTAATGCACCTGAAGAGTGTACATGAGGTTTTCATCCTGGGGCCTCTTCTTTTTGCACTTTATATTAGTAATATCGATGCAGGTACTAAAGATGCTAGCATACATCTTTTGTGGATGATACTGTCCTCTATATTGACAGGCCTACCCTTGATCTGACCAGCAAGGACCGCAAGCAGAGTTCAAGCGCTACAGCTAAATCTTCTGAGCAAAAGCTCCTACTAAATGAAAAAAAAAAAAACAAGGTATGTTCTTCTCTCGATGTTAATGCACCTAATCCTTGGTCCTTAGGTTTAGTTCCCATATCATCACTCTCTAGGCAAGCCCTGAGATTTTGTGGCAAAATTCAAATACCTGGGGTTTGGATAGATCATAAACTATCCTTTGTGGACCACATTGAGGAGTTCTCAAAAAAACTTAAATAGAGACTTGGTTTATTCTATCGAATTCAACTCCTCCTCAACCAGGAAGCTAAAACCAGGCTTGTTCAAAGCGCTTTTATAACACTGTTAGACTACAGAGACTTCCTTTATGGTCACAGTCCTAATTTCTTGCCTGCCAAACTAGACACTCTTTACCACTGGGCAATAAGATTCATTACTCTGGTACCTCTACTACTTCCTGTCTCCCACCCAAACTCACTCCCCCCCCCCTTTTTTTCCTGTCCCCTTTCACTTACTCTCCCACTCACCACCTTTCCCTCCTCTCTAGCCTCCTTTTGGCCTAATGATCACCCTCTCCTGGAAGTTCTCTTAACCTCGAAATTGTCTACTCGCTTGAACCTGTTATAGCTTGTTTTTCTATGAAACTTAAAAACGTTACTGCCTTAAACTGTTAATAGCAAATTTATGATGTAACTTTCCTGTCTGGTTTTACCTGTAATGTGTATCATGCTTTGTTAAATGTTCTTTGTGACGTGGAACCTTTGTAAAAGAGCCCTGGCTCAAAGGTATTAATTCCTAGACTAATTACTGGAATGCTGTTCTCAACTCATCTTTGCTCCCTGTATTCCTTGGTAGGATGGTCATCTCTTAAGTATAGAAGGCAAAAGAATGCAGCCTTCTGGACCTTCAGAGCACTTACTGGGAAACGTCCTCTTTACATTTCAGAGTCTTTGATTTTGTGTTCTGTGGGTAGCTATTCGCTTAGGAGCCACTCCTATATCACACTAATTGTCCATAGAGCCAAGTCACCTTTTGGTCAGTCATCTTTTAGTCATGCTCTTTCTTATGGAACAAACTGCAAAAAAAAATTTAAGTTAATCCTCCCAGTAAAGTTGCCCACTTTCAAAGGCTATTTGTATACTCCTTCAAGGAGTCTTGTAATTGCTTCCCATGATTTTTTATCTGTGACTTAAGGGTTGGGGGCCTCACCTTGGCGTGTTCCCCATTTCCTCTGCCCTCTCTTTTCTCTGCTATTTTAGCCCTCCCTCGTCCTTGACTGTTTCTTTATAAGTAAGTTTTATTCAATGCTCATACGGTATTTATCTATTGTGATTTCTTCATTTTGTCTATTACTGCAGTTATGTACTGTATTGGCTATGCATATATTGTATATACTGTATCAGTTGTAAATATGTTATACCAGTTGTCCTCGCTTACCTGATTGTATTATGTTTCTATCACTGCAATTTTGTACTATATTACTTTGTCACATTGTGTTGCACCATATCCAGGTCCACCTTGCGAATGAGTTCATCTCAATGTTGTTTCGCCTGGTTAAATAAAGATTGATTGACTGATTGATCTTCCCAGGAGCTCTACCAAGCACTAATGGCACTCAACCCTACCAAAACTAGCCCGACTGCCTTCACCCCATGATTCTTCACACTTCAGCACCCGCAATCTCTGCCCTCCAAGCTCATCTCCTTAGCCTCTCTCTTACCACCAGTTCTGTCCCCCAAGCCAGGAAAAAGGCTAAGGTTCTCCCCTCCACAAAGGTGGAGATCCCACATCACCTGGAAACTATAGGTCCATTTCCCTTCTTCCTGCCCTTGCTAAACTCTAGGAGTCCCTTATTTACTCTAGGCTCCTGGAATACCTTACTGCCTCAGACTGTCTCTCACTTTACCAGCCAGGCTTCAGGAAGCAGCATTCTACTGTCTCCTTCCTGTTTTGAGTCACTGACCACATCCAGTCTGCAATGGACAAAGGCCAAGCCACTGCTGCCATTTTTGTGGACCTTGCAAAGGCCTTTGACTCCATTTCCCATCCTCTTCTTATCCAAAAGCTCCATTTCTGCAGCTTAGTGCCATCTGCCACAAACTGGTTCTGACCCTATCTCCATGAAATGCAACAATCTGTACAAGTCGTAATCGTAATCTCCATTTCCTCTCCTATCCTAACCAGCATCCCCAAGTACAGTTCTTGGGTCCTATTCTATTTTCTTTATTCATAAATTACCTCCCATCTGTCTCCTCCCTTCCCAAATCCATATGTACGCTGATGACACCATGATTTCCTCTCCGTCCAACCCCCACCCAAGTGACCACCCCCTGCAATGTGACTTCGGTAAGGTTAAGCACTGGTTTTGACAAAACCAGCTCAAACTTAATTAAAAAAAACAGTTTCTATGCTCTTTGGTTCTAGACAATGACTTTCCAAATCTCTGAATTGCTCTACATTCACAACCCTTGAAGGCTCTTCCCTGGGCACAGTTGACTCCTTCAAGTACCTAGGGATCTGGTTGGACAGCAGGCTTGACGTCTCTGTCCACTTGATTCTATTTGTGCCAAACTTTGTCCTAAACTCGGTGCCCTCTATTGCCATAAAGACTGCCTCCCATTACCAGTCCACCATGATCTGGTCACCAAGACTATGCTAACCGTTTTTGACTATGCTGATATTGTCTATGACTTTGCTCCTGTAACCTCCCTTTCTATGCTCAACACTTTACTTAACTTTTTCTGTCACTTCGCCACCCCCCTCCCCATTCATCACTGTCTCCTCTACTCCTCCCTATCCCTCATGCTTCTACCTGCTAAATGTCAAGTCCATAGCCTCTCCTTCATTGCCAAATTCTGGTTTGGAACTCTCCTTCCTTACCTCAACTCCTGCCTATCCCCTGCAAATCTGTCCACATATTCCTTTCATTCTAGGGATGTTCATACTTTCTCCCCTCCCCATCCATGCACTTGCTCAGGTCAGTCATCCTTTTCCTACCGCCTCCCGCTCCTCTGGAATCAGCTGCCCTGAAATATTCGCCACTCCTCCTCTCCTGCTACCCTGAAATCCCAGCTCCATAGGTTACCTCCCACTAGTTGTTCCTGCCATCCCCCATCCTCCATCTCCCTCCTGCATCCCCCCTAGCCAATCCCTGCTACCTCTACTGCATGCTACCCTACTCTCTACGCTATGAGACCTAGGCCCCTGATCTGTCATCCAATAACCTAGCTCTCTGTCCTATACCTACTCAACTCCTTACTGTCTGCTTGCAATTTGTGTGAATTAGAGTTGTTTTTCATGCCCATCCTACACTTTATTGTTGAGTTTATTTGTATTTAGTCCTGTTGCTGCTGTAACTTACTCATCGACAAATCAGTCTTGAACTGCGAATGCTCTCCTGTGTATTCATTTTTCCCCTCCAGTTTTGTATTTACTCTTGTAATCCTGCCTCCAATTTTTATTGTGTACAATATCCATTTTTCTGTACATTATCCAATTGTTTATTGTTCTATTTGCCATGTAATTTGTATTGCATATTATGTCTCTCACCCGGGTCGCACCTGGAAATGAGCTTCTGCTCAGTGTGCCTTTCCTGGTTACCAATTTTTAAATAAAATAAATAAATAAGCTTTGGGATCTTGGTGGTAGCTATGGAGCCTCCAGTGGGGTGCAACCTCTCCCTATGGAGATCCTCAAGGGATGTTATTTTACTCACACCGTTAAGTTTGCAGCCTCTGAGGTAACATGTAATTGCTCTGGACATTGAAGAGAAGAAATGTATTAAGGTACCTCCATACCTTCCCCAGTTGGGTAGAAGGGGGATACCCTGTAATGGGATAGTGCTCCTATTTGGCCCAGAATCCTTTGCTCCATGGAATCTGGCAGAGTAGAGGGTGAGGAAGCAGGACTCATAGCAGCTGTGGTCTCCCAGCAAGAAGTACTCCTCTTCAACGCTTTCTAAATTGTGCGGTGAATCACAAGGGTCCTAGATTAGCTGGAACCAAAGCATGGACTAGGTGGAGATTATGTAGACTCCAGGGCATCTAAATTGGCTACCAAAATTCCACAGAGAGGTGGACACACCAGAACCCAGTTTGGCCTGTGGAGGACTCTCCATTGTGTGGGGGCTGCAGCGAAGTGGGTAATGAGCCTAGGGTTGGGTAGAAAGCTGGAATCTCCTGGTAGTCTCCGCACTGAATGCCCCTTAGTCACATTTATATTTCATTGTTGGTGCTTTTAGCCTCAGCCTGCTGTCTGAGTTAAATCTACCTCATGCCGGGTCCTCTCAAGTAAACTGGGTATGAAACCCAAAGCTACTGTTAAAGTTCTTAATGCCCCAGGGTTGTCCACAGCCTCAGTAGAAATGAAGATGCTAATTAGGGGGAATGTGCCTTGACAATGTACTTCCTGGAGTAGGTCAGTGAAGATCCTAAAACACAGTCATATCTGTAAGAAGTGAAGAACTAGAAACCCTCATAGAACTAAGCATAGCTGGGAATTAAGATTTTTCCTTTCTAATATTATGCTCACAAGCTTTTACTTTTATTAAAATGGATTCTGTTGGACTTTACCAGTGATTTGGACATTCAGGTAAGAGTTACAAAGTGTTTACCTGCTAGTCATTTGATTTGCAGCATTCAGAAGCCAAGAAGATGCCCCTGCACTCAGGAGGTCAACTCTGACCAGGTCAAATAGGATTCATTTATTGTTTTCTTGAGCTCTGCTCCATGGAACAAGTCAAGAATGATACCTCTGTGCTGGGAGGTTACAGAACTATTGTTTTACAGAAAGAGTGGTTGAACCATGGAATAGTCTACCAGCAGAGGTTGTTGGTGTTAAAACTATAACTGGCTTCAAAGAGAGAACCAAGGGTAGATTATCTACTCAGTGGGCTGAAAGATGTGAAAACACAGAGATTGTTCAGGTCTGTCAGTGCAGAGGTAGCGCTATGCCTCGTGATGGTGGTGATCTGAGTTTGAGAACGAGCGCAGTTCATCGTGGCCGGCTGGGTGGAGGAGGAGTGAGCATCCTGGGGGATGCTCTCCTTCTCCAAGGATGGAGGGTAGCCTGCAATGCCACCACCTGGGTGACAGAAGGTGGCAATGTAGATGGGAGCAACTTGTAAGGAGGGAGGATGTCAGCTGCTGCCTTGCTACACACACATGTGTGCTCATACTGGTGCACCTTTGCCACTGACATCCTAGTGAAAGGGATGGCAAGCAGAAAAATACCCTGGCCAGCAGAATGATGCCAGCTCTACGCGAGGCATGCAGGCCCTGCACCAGGCTACTTAGGTGCCACCTCCACACATCAGATCCATTCTGCGGTGGAGATTGGGGGACCCTCTGCCACCCACACCTGAGCGGGGTTAAAATCTAGGGGAGCTAAAAGGTGAAGTAAGTCCAGGAATCTGCCAAGTTAATGGGGGTGAGGCAGACAAGGGCTACCCTGAGATGAGGGGGGCATAAATGGCATTAGCAGCAAAAAGAAGATACAGAGATCAAAAGCAGGACTAGTAGCAAAGTGATGCACCTGGGAAACAAAAACCCAGGGGAAGAGCACACAATGGGGGAGAAGGTACTAACAACAACAAAATGGAAAGGACTCTGGGTAGTCATATCAGATGACTTAAAGGTAGGCAAGCAATGTGAAGGCAGTAAAGAGGGCTGGGGGATACTGGGATGCATAGGGACAGGCATCACCACTAGAAAACAACAAGTTGTTATACCTCTGTACAGTTGGTGAGCTTTCATCTGGAGTACTGTATGCAGTTCTGGAAACCCCATCTCTGCAAGAACATAGACAGGATGGAGGCAGTCCAGAGTGGGGGCAACTTCAATGGTGCAGGGTTTGCACCAGAAGTCATACGGAGAGAGACTAAAGGAGCTTAATATATATACCCTCGAGGAAAGGGGGGGGGACATGATAGAAACTTTCAGGTACCTCAAGGGAATCAACAAAGTTCAAGATGGCAGCATCTTTCAGAAAAAGATGTGCAAGACAAGGGGGCACAATTTGAAGATAGAGGGGGGACGGATCAGGGGCAATGTGAGGAAGTATTTTTTCACAGAGAGGGTGGTGGTGGACATATGGAATGGCCTTCCTGAGGAGGTTGTGGGGTCAAAAACAGTAGGGGAATTCAAGAATGCATGGGACAGACATAAGGCAATTTTGGTGGGGGGGTAGGAAGAAGTAGGCTATTGGGTAACTAGGATATGCAGCTTATCCAATTGGTAGTGAAATAAGCAGACTGGGTAGACCAAGCAGTCCTTATCTGCCATCAAAGTCTATGTTTCTATGTTTCTAAGTATATGAGAAGACCCCACAGAGATGCCCTGCCCAGCGGTATAATAGGGTAATATGGACAGACTGCATTTACCATTGGTCTTTTTCTGCTGCCATGGTCTGTGTTTCCATGTTTTTAAAAATAGCATGGAAGACTCTTGCTGTGAAGAGCTGTGACTTGAAGCTGTGATCCCTGTCACTTGCACAAAAAAACTGAGGAACTGGTCACAAATATTCCAAGCTGTAGTCACAACTTCTTAAAGGCAAGAGACACATTTCTTAAACGAATATTGCCTCCGAGGCAGCACTGCTTGGAGGCAGACCACTAATTCTGTCCCCTGCTGCACCTTATTGGTCACATATGCTCAGTCTTCTGCTGCCGAACTGGCTCTCCACCACCATCTGCTGTCCCCACAGAGTGGAATTAAATGATCTGCCTGGGAGGCTGTGCTGCCTGAGAGGCAATATTTGTTAAGGTCAGTGTATCTTGATTATCTTCCTCGTAGCAACCTACCATATTCTGTCATAGGTTCAATTACATGCTAGGTAATATGCCTGATACTTTGCACTCAGATAGTATGCGAGTATTCTTATATTTACATATTTGACATTGATGAACCCTTGTATTGTTCATGTTGTTTGTCTTCTGTGTTATGTACTAATATTTTACAGAACTCAAAAATATTTTAACAAAAAGCTACAGCAAAGGTCCAGCAAATATAGCTTGACAACCCCGGTTTACCGTAACCTGAAATAGCAACAAGATGATAGGAAACAATTTTTAGACCTCTAAATGCCCTCCAGTTGCTCTTTTATTGGCTACCCACTATTCTGATACCTTTTTGACCTTTTTGGTTAAATTAATAATCTCATTTTGTTGCCTTTGTAACTACCCTGAATCCCCTTGTGCTCAGCAGTTGCTGTTCTTTGTTTTCATGTTGCCTGAACATTCTACGACTCAAAAACACTCATTCAGATGAATAGTATGGAATGGGAGTTTCTGATGTCATAGAATGTCTTAGAAATATGAAAATCAGGAGCGTAGTTGGTGAGGAGAGTGGAACTCTATATAGATCTGAAGGCATCCCAAAGCAAGATTATTTATTTATCAAAAACATCAATGCATATCAGAATACATAACTGCCATGGAAAGAAGATGGAAGGACAGTTAACTATGTAAACATAATTTCGCATCTCCTTTAAGAATCCAGAGTATATTCATACTGTCATGTTTATTTTATATGGGGTCATATAAACGTATAAATGCTTTCCTGTAGGCAATGTTAATGTACTGTTTTACATCAAATTGAATAATATATAATTGGAAAATAAAGCTTTGGCTGGGACAGTGATCCCTTGTCAGGGTGCATGCATAAACCCTTGTAAAGATTACCCCTCAATAATCAGGAGCAACACCAAATTCATAATTCCCTATAACTGTTTGTCTTTAAGTCTTCCTTGAGTCCCAATTCTAAATATTTGTTAAAATGTTTCTAACACATGTAATGGTTTTTGATGCGGCTTTCTTGTAATGTTTCCTGTATGTGTGCATTTTACTATGTCTCCAGTCATCCTTGAAAATAGGCTTCACAGATCTTGGACTTACCAGGTTATCAAGGCAGATCAAATTGCTTTCCTTATTTGCTTCATTGCCTTTTGAAGAGAATTTTGCTGGTTATATTCTTTGCCTTCTTTTTGCTGGTTATATTATTTGCCTTCTTTAGATAAAATAACACTAACTCTTACAATAATTAACTACCTCTTAAAGATAAAGACAGCATCTTACTATTAACTAGGGAAGAAAATCAATTAACTGGTCATATTGGTTGTGTGTTCACTTCTTGTTAAAAATCACCCTAAAATTTATAGAAAAGTCAGCACGTAGTTAAAACATATTTATTTTGTTTAGTTATCTACAGTTTCGGATTACAACCTTTGAGTGGAAGGTCTCTTTTTCAAAGGTTCCAAGTTGAATAGACATGGCAATACATTGAGTACAAGAGTTAACAGGTTGACAGTGATTATTAATACAATGACAGCATTTGAAAACACAATAAGATTACAATGATTGTTTATGCAAGATTCAGTTGTTTATACAAAGAAATCACAGTGCAGGTTTCAGTTCCAGAGTGCTAGTAGGGGTACAGTAGCACTACAGTAGTGTGGTGAAATGATTAGCCAGCTGTGAAATACACATTAGTTACAGAAGGTCGGGAGTGGTGGTCTGTTCACAGCCAGAGGAGGCATTGTCAAGGGTTAAGCACGAGGGCTAAGCTTGTTTAAGAGGGCAGGGGTTGAGAGGTGGTCAGAGGTTGGGTGGGGGAGGATGAGAGCTTGGTAGGGAGTGAGTGGTACGTACAGTAGCATGAGGGGTGGGTGGGAGGAATATCAAACATCTTAGTCACTGTCTAAGCAGAAAAGGCTAACTTAGTGCTGTCTTTTGCTCAGCCATATTATGTTTCCAGAAAACATCACAGTGTGGCATTGCTTATACAGGAAATCTTTGGTAATTACAGGCCAGTGAGCTAGACATCAACAGTGGGCAAGGTGACAGTCAATTATAAAGGAACAGATCGTGGATTTCCCAGAGGGAAACAACCTTAGGGATAAGAATCAGCATGAGTTCACAAGGGGTAGGTTGCGCGAAATGAACATGATTGCTTTTCTCAACTTGGTAAGATAACACCAATTTTCTTATTCCTTTGTACTGTTTCCTTATATTGAGGCAAAATACTCTGGTCCTGGACATTGTACAAGTGCAAGAGACACAGCGCAGTGGGGCATTGTTTACACTGCACCCTACAAATCTTTATGTCCCTTAGATGGACAGTTAGGGCTTTCCGTCCCCTCATTCTATGAACATTTTAAAATAAAGAAGTGCTTTAAAAATGTGGCTTTCTCCATCAGTGGCCTGTTGCTAATAAACATGTAATTTTCTTACACTCTTAAGTTGTGGGGTGGTTACTGAGTGGTTGTGTATTGTTTCTTAAGGGTTTTATCATTGATAGTCAAATATTTAAAGTCTGCATTTTTATTCAGTTGGTACATCCAGAGTATTTTAACATTTTTATGTTTCAGGTACCCAAGTGTAAGCAGGAAACAAATCTAGTAGGGGTACATTGTCTGCCAAGATGTGTCCAGTGCTGCTTTAGAGTCCAGGTAAGAGGCTTGACATATTAGCTGGTTATTTTGTTACATTTTGAACCTGATGGGTATTATCCAGATCATTCAGGCATGGCGTCCTAGGGGGATCAAGGAGGGTGGGCTCTCAGAGTGCCTGGGCATAGGGCCCCTAAGAAGTTATGAGATCCCATTTTCTGTTTGTGTTACAAGTTCACTTGCACTAGTCATAGTACCTGCAGTCTATAGCCGTGTTTCCCCCCTTGGTTCAGTAGGCTGGGAATGTGCAGTTCTGGTTCACCAGGGCAGGGGTCGAAGGCTAACACATGGTTTCTGACCAAATGGAGAGGACCCTATTTATTTCAAAGTGAGGGTGTAACTCAGTTGACGCTGGCCAACCAGTAGGTTCATGGACCTCAAAGGATTAACTCCTAGCAAACCTAGAAACTCTCTGTTGGCTGAATTAGCATGGAGTTTTAGGAGTGCAGCTGTTCCTGGTGACTGGGAGTCATTGGGTGTGATTGTTTACTCAGTTTGGTTCCAGGAGAGAGCGAGAAGAGCTGCTTCCTGCAGCTGAAGGTCTTGCTGGAAGTGGAACACACATAAGCTTTGGGATTTTGTTGGTGGCTGTCTACCATCCAGCCCCTGGTGGGTGCTACCTACCATATGTAGATCCTCAAAGGAAGTTATTTTACTCACACAGTTCAGTTTGTAGCCTCTGTGGTAAAATGTAATTGATCTGGGCATTGAAAAGAAGAACTGTATTAAGGTACCTCCATACCTTCCCCTGTTGGGTAGGGCTCTAGGTCTGAACAGCATATGTATGCACAGCACTGTCAATAACAGCACTGTCCATACAGCTCTGTTCAGAACAGCAGCAGTAACAAATACTGCAAGTAAAGGCAGCACCACTGGTAGCATTCACAAAGCACACTGACGACCGCTACCAGTCCAAACACTTATTTTAGTGGGGGGTTCTGCCCCCCCACCCCCATAACTAAAATAGTCAACTCCGAGTCGGAGTTGAATTATGGAGGAAAAACAAAATTTTGGAGACCGGGATTCCACCATTCTGGCCGAGCTGCTCTGTGTCTCAGTCCTCTCCACCACAGGAGCAGCTCAGCTAGCCTTCTTGATTCTCCAGCCCTTGTCTCTTCCTAGTGTCATGGACAGTGACCTGGGTAGCACTTACTGCATAGCGCTGTTTAATCCCTGTTGCTGTCTGTGATACATCATTCGGACATCACTATTTTTCCTTGTGCTATATTTGTAGCACTATTGTAACTGGTTACCCTGAGTAGCAGGGTGATACCCTGTAATGGGGTTGTGCTCCTATTTGGCCAAGGATCCTTTGCTCCATAGCTGCTGACAGAGTAGAGGGTAAAGAAGCAGGACTCATAGCAGCTACAGTCCCTCAGCAAGAAGTCCTCCTCTTCAACCCTTTCTAAACTGTGTGAAATACTAGAAATACAGAAACATAGAATTTGATGGCAGATAAGGACCGCTTGGCCCACCTAGTCTGCCCATTTCCCTACTTAACGGATAAGCTGCAGATCCTAGCTAACCAACAGCCTACTGCCTCCTACCCCCCACTAGAATTGCCTTATGTCTGTCCCATGCATTCTTGAATTCCCCCACTGTTTTTGACTCTATGACCTCCTCAGAAAGGTTGTTCCATGCATCTACAACCCTCTCTGTGAAGAAATACTTCCTTATATTACCTCTGAGCCATCCCCTCTATCTTCAAATTGTGCCCCTTGTTCTTGCACATCTCTTTTTTTTGAAAGATGCTACCCTCTTGGACTTTGTTCACTCCCTTAAGGTATTTGAAAGTTTCTATCATGTTCCCCTCTCTCCCTCCTTTCCTCGAGGCTATACATCTTAAGCTCCTTTAGTCTTTCTTCATATGTCTTCTGGTGCAGACCCCACACCATTTTGGTTGCCCACCTCTGGACAGCCTTCACCCTGTCTGTCTATGTCTTTGCGGAGTTGGGGTCTCCAGAACTGCACACAATACTCCAGATGTGATCTTACCAACTGTCTGTACAGAGGGCCAACAACTTCCTGTTTTCTACTGGTGATGCCTCTCCCTATGCATCCCAGTATCCCCCCAGCCCTCCTTACTGCCTTCTTACATTCCTTGCCCACCTTTAGGTCATCTGATATGACTACCCCCAGGTCTCTTTCCATTTTTGTTGTTGTCAATATCTCACCCCCCATTGTGTACTCTTGCCCTGGGTTTTTGTTTCCCAGGTGCATTACTTTGCACTTCTTTGTGTTGAATCTAAGCTGCCATACATTTGATTATTCCTCCAACCTTGCCAAGTCCCTTTTCATCCTTTCCACCCCACCTTGCATATCAACCCTGTTGCAGATCTTTGTGTCATCTGCAAAGAGACATACCTTCCCCTCCAGTCCCTCCACAATGTCACTTATAAAGACATTAAAAAGGACCGGCCCCAGTACTGAACCCTGCAGTACCCCACTAGTAACCAGCCTTTCGTCACTGTGGACTCCATTTACTATTACCCGCTGTGTCCTGTTGTCCAGCCAGTGTTTTACTCAGGATACCACCCTGGGACCCACTCCCAGGCTGGCTAATTTGTTTATTAATCTTTTGTGTGGGACTGTGTCAAATGCCTTGCTAAAGTCTAGGTAGAACATGTCCACAGCCCCTCCCTGGCCTACTACTTTTTTCACCCAGTCAAAGAAATCAATTAGATTTGTTTGACATGACCTTCCTGCTGTGAATCCATGCTACCTTGGGTCCTGTGCCCCACTGGCCTCTAGGTACTCAACAATTATTTCCTTCAGAAGTGATTCCATCATTTTCCCTACCACTGAGGTCAAACTGACTGGTCTGTAGTTTCCTGCCTCCAGGGCCGGTTCTGGATGTACTGGGCCCTGGTGCAAGACTTTGTAGTGGGTCCCCCATCCACGGGCCCCGCCGCCACCCCAAAGTGCCCCCACCCTGTTCTCCCAAGTCACCCAAAAATATCGCTGCTGTTATTCCATTTTGTGAACTTAAAGGTGTACTTTGCAGATTTTGCTGCAGCAAATGTTTCTATCACATCAGAAAAATTTACTTTGTCTTGCAAGTCTATTTTCAATGGAAAGTACACCCAATGCAGACAATCTCTCCTGTAACATTGTGGAGCGAGGTAATTCTTTATCAGGGACAGTTTACTGAAAGAACGCCAGCACTGGCAACTGTAATTGGAATTGTAAGCAGTATTTGCAATCCAATTTGGGTGTTTGGAAATCCTCTGCTCAGGTCTTTCTGTACCAGGTGCTGCAACACTTCAAATGGAGATTTCACATCATCAGGTAACAGATGAGCCAACAAGGTAATTTCTCTGGACATGTCTGAACCATCTATGTCCCCAAGAAATTGAGCCAACTCATTGCATGCTACTTGTAGTTTTCATCATGTCCACATGTTTTTATGTTGAACAAGAAACCAAAAGTGACTGAAAGTCATGGAGAAATTGAATCAATTTCCATCAGCACTTTATGCAACAGGCAATTGAAAAAATTGACTTCAAAGCTTTCTTGGCCAGTCAAGGGTTCATCTGCGGCAAGCTCTCCTGGCATGCGTTTTCGACGTCTGGTATGTTTTCTGGAAAAGTTGGTTCGATGTCCATGGTTTGGGCTAGCAGCTTTGCTTCCTCTAATACTTGCCTGAATCCTTGTCTTCGATAGTCAGACAGTTGTTCCTTGATTGCTGAAACTACATCTATGGCATTTGAAAGATTTAAAGCAGGTGACTGTAAAATCACTGTCACCCGATTGATGGCACTAAGCACTTCATTCCACACAAGTAAAGATACAATAAATGGAAATGATTCCAGTGTTTTCACAAGGCCTGTGATGTCAGACAGGGTTTCACTGTCACAGTTTCCAGTTTCTGATACTTCCAGCAAAGAATCCAACAATTCAGGCAGTTGTTTACAGACTGCCTTTGCAGCATCAGCACGGGCACTCCATCGGGTCTCTGAAAGTGGCTTGAGGGTATATCGTTTCATGTGCTTGACAAGGATGTCCCAACGTTTGGTGGACCCAGAAGATTCTGTAAACCCACTGTAGAACTCAAATAAATTCTTTGCTTCCAAGGATGATTCTGCTGCATGTTCTAACACAAGGTTCCAATTATGAGGACAGCAAGGCACGTATAGTGCACGTTCATTCATCTGTCGTATTCTTGCTTGAACTCCTCGATGGATACCTCTCATGTTAGCCCCATTATCGTAACACTGGCCCCTGCAGTCTTCAATTTTAATGCCATGTTTAGTAAGTCGACTTAGCAATAATTCAGCCAAAGCCTCTCCTGTTGTATTTTCAACATGGAGAAACTCCAGGAAGCTCTCCTGCATTTCAACTTGATCACCATTGATTTCAACATAATGAATCATTAGTGATAATTGCTCCTTGTGAGAAATATCTAGAGTGCAGTCCATCAGCACACTATAGTAGCGAGCATTGTGTATCTTGTCCCTAATCTTACTAGTTGCAGCTTCAGCTAACATCTGCATAAATTAGTTCTGGCTATCTTTGCTTAAATAATGAACATTTGCTCCTCGCTGAACACGTTCCAAGTGATCAGCCATAATACGGTCATACCTGGACAACAGTTCCAACAATTTCAAAAATTACCATTGTTGTCTGCATACAGACGGTCTACTGAACCCCGAAAGGCTAAATTTTGACCTGCTAAATATAAAACACAGTCCAAAATTTGACAAAGCACAGCATGCCATCGTTCCTTTTCCTTATCCAGCTTTTCTTGCAAACTCCTGTCTATTGTAGCCTGTTTCTGTAGCCCTAACTCTAAATGGTTCCATTTGTAGAAATTCTCCATGTGTGATGGGTCTGCTTCATGCTGACTCAGCCTTTGTGATAATTTTTGCCAGTTGGAGAAACCTTGTGTAAACACGCCCCTATCCTCACCAAAAAGCTTACAGCAGAAACAAAATACAGCATCAGCAGACTTGGAATAAATTAACCAAGGCCTGTGAATCTTTGAGGATCCCACTTTACGCTCATAGTTTGCTGAAGTAAACCGGCGACCAGCTGTTTTATTGAACTCAGTGTCAGTTTCCTTCAGCTGCAGGGGTTTATGATGCACAATTTCAACCCTGAGGCGTTCTGACTCTGTAGTAAAACTTTCAGGCCAGGTAGCTGGGTCATAAAAATTATACATGAAAGGTGACTGACTGGGTTCAAGGGTTTATGTCACAACCTGATTCCAGTTCAATATATTGTATTTCTTCTTGCTGTACATTTCTTTCATCTTGTATTTCTTCTAGGCCTAGCTGTACATTTCTTTCATGTATTTCTTCTAGCTGTACATTTCTTTCTGAGTCAGAGTATGATTCATGGTTCCCTGACTCCCCAGTCGTCTCCCCTGGCCCCTCCACTACTGCCTCTACAGCTACATTTTCATGTGATGAGGTTGATGGTTCTTGATCACTTGTGGTGCTTTCACCAGATGCTGTCACTGTTGTCGCAGTTGCTGCTGCTGGTGGACAATTTAACCATTTACAAAATATTTTGTTAGCATTTTCTGCTTCTTTCTGATTCAATTCTAGCTGTCTTTTTTGTTCTTTACGTTTTGAAGAACCAGACTTGTACTTTGGTAGTGCTACAGTATTTGACATCTTTTATTTTTGCTTTCCTTTTTTTCTGTTATGAATAGTTTGTCTTGCTATTATTTATTTTATTTTTTTTTATGAATGCAAAATGTACTTTTGACTACTTCTATACTACCTATGACTTGAGCTGTGGTGGTTCACTTAACACTAGCAGACAATTGTGTAGAAAATGTATACTGTAGATGTGCTGCTCCTGAGTCCTCATCCTGCAGTCGCTGGCTGCCTAGTTTGAAGCAGGCTGGCAGTAAGCTAAAACAGAGCCAGCCAGCCAGTCCAGAGAATGTACTGCTCTTCTCTGCAAAATAAAGTATTTCTTTTGCAAAATAATTCGGATGTGTTGTCCTTCTTTCTTGTCAGAAATTAAGGATTAAATTAGACTATTCCGGCTTTCCTGAGGGGAGGGGAATATCCACTACAAGTCAAGTTTACACACAGCGCAGACTCCTCTGTGGGGACAGAAGGAAGACTGTTGTTGAATATCAATAATTGAATCACATCAGACAGAGAGACAGCACTGTCTGAACTCTGAAACTACTAGCCAGATAATATCTTGTTATTTTAATGCCAAAAACAGAAACGTCTACAGTGCAACTAGGCTAAATGCTAGCTGCTGCTGGCTTACTTTAAGAAAGACAGGGCACTGGCAGGCCGCAGCAGCATACCCAGATAATAATCTTGTTATTTTAATGCCAAAACAGAAACGTCTACAGTGCAAGTAGGCTAAATGCTAGCTGCTGATGGCTTACTTTAAGGAAGACTAGGCACTATGGCCGCAGCAGCAGAGCCAGATAATATCTTGTAGTAGGCTGGCTTACTTTGAAGAAGACTGAAATACTAGGTGCACCAGAGCCAAACAGTGACTCCAGTCGTCTCCTACTAGTTTATGCTTCCTGACCTGACACAGAGATGAGATATATATTTTGCCAATGCCAATTTCTTTTGCCAAAAGACTCCAGTCTACTAGTGTATGTGTACAGTATATTTTATTTATTATTAATAATTTCTATCAGCCCCAGAAGCAAAGCAGTCAAATTCAGATTTTATTTGTGTTGCACTGTCTTGTACAGTGACTACCAGTCACTCACTCACTGATGATTGACCTTAGTACTCAGTAGTCCCAACTAACCTGCTGCCTCCTGCCTGCCTAAGCAGCTTCTTCTCCTAATGTGGAGAGACTAGAGTGAGTCAAGTCAAGAGACACAGTAATACTGCAGTAGTAGCACCCCCTCAGAGTTCTTTTTTACTTCTTCTCCCTGTCCCTGACTCCCAGTCCTAATCTGCCTGTTCTTATATATTTTCTAAATTTCTTTTCTAGAGAAGTTCTGAAGATAACTAAGCCACAGCTTATTAACTAGCCAGCACTCAGCAGCAGTGTGTCCTATTCGGAATGGATTTAAATTAATCATCAACTTCTCCCCGGCTGCCCGCTGGTCCCTGGGGCCCTGCCACCCACAGTATTCACTCCTTCCTACAGCCCTTACGCTAGCTACCTGTAGTTAGTTTTCTCTTTCTTCAGAATGGAATGGATGTTCGGTTGGTTCAGCCCCAAACACAACAACAAGTGTGTAAAATGGACGGCGACAGTTAATTAATTTGTTTAAATATGTTTTAGTTTTTTACAGTTGAGTGAGTCAAGTAAGTTCTGAGTCTGACTGACAGAACAGTCAACAGAAGCAGAAAGTCATCCAACAACGTCCGCTCCGCCAGCTCGTCTGCCGCCAGAACAAGAATGTATCAGCAGTCCGGCGAGGTCACGAGGTGCATTCCTGACTGCAAACGCAAGCAAGCATCACTATATATTAATATTAATTTATTAAAACTTTTCAGCTGAGTGAGCAGCACCTGCCCAAGCAAATCAGAAGAGGCAGCTGAGCCGCCAGCCGCCACGGCATCAGGAGGGCGGGAGCAGGGAGGAGCTGCAGAATAGAGCACTGAGCAGCAGTGCAGCAAGTGTTGGGGGCATCAATGAAGAGGAGCTGAGGCGGGCACTGCGCTGGGAGGGCCAGGGCAGCATGGAGGAGGAGAAGCCAGCCAAAGCAAGCAACGAGGACTTGGAAGAGAGGAGAGAGAGGATCGGTGCAGGAGTGGAGGACAGGACAGGACAGACTAGAGTCAGACAGAGAACAGAGCCACACTCGTGACATGATGACTAACACAATCAGCACTACAGGTACTGGTGACTTTGTGTTTGTGATCGATCTGTATTAGGTCTCATCTATCAGGAGGAGTGTTATTTTTAATTTACTCAAGTCTCACGGTGTATTATTTGGTCCAAATGTTCGATCATGTACTTACTACTTGGTTGGCATTGGCAAAGTGGTGTGGCATTTGGCAAACAACCCAGACGTTAGTGAACAGCTTTGCAAATTGTAGTTCTTGCTAAAGTTTAAAGTATTTCCATGTACTGCTGCAGAGGACTACTACCATGGCATGCATTGCATCCAGATCCTCGTTCAGATTACACGATTGTTGGAAAGCCGCTCACCACTGTTACAGTTCTCCCAGTAACTGAGGGACCCACCGGGTTAATTAGCTGAGCCTGAGCTGTCATTTTTGGGGATGCACCCATAGCGGTATGATCTGAGGACCGCCCAGACCAGGACTGGGAGTGGGACGGACTCTGGGAGGTGCGCTATACAGACATTATACTTGTCTTGGATGGTCTGAGGAATAAAATTGATGATGGGACTGGAAGGGAGGGACAGAGCAGCAGCATTTTGCAGCAGCTGAGCGCAGGGAGGAGCCGGGGAGGGAGGGAGGAGAGGAATTTAATTTTTAAATGCCCAGCCACAGCGTGCATGCACAGTCTGTCAGTCTGATATGACTAGAAGCCACTGCAGCACTCTGCAGACTCTCTACTTGCCGGAACTTGGACTGCCATGGGTTTCAGGCAGCAGGAGCGGGGGCGGGTTTAAAAGTAAAAAAGTATATTTTGACTTCAGGAGCCATGGGCCCTCTGGCACTCTGGGCCCTGGTGCAGTGACATCCTTGCACCCCTGATGCCGGCCCTGCCTGCCTCTGTCTTGCTCCCACTTTTGTGAAGGGGAATCATATCTGCCCTTCTCCAGTCCTCAGGTACCTCACCATCCTCCCATGACTTATTAAAAAGGGTAGTCAGTGGTGTTACTAGTTCTTCCCTTATTTTTTTAGAATTCTGGGGTGAATCCCATCAGGCCCCATTGCTTTATCCACCTTCAGTTTTAAGAGTTATTTCAGAACTCTTTGTTCTGTGAAAGGAATAATATCAACCCCCTATCTAGAGTGCTTCTATTGACTGGATTAGGTCTCTCCCCCTGCTTTTCCATTGTGAATACTGAGCAGAAATATTCATTCAGTATCCCTGCTTTTTTCACTGTCGCTCTCTGCCCAACCACCTTCCTCTTTGTTCAGCCTCAGTATCCCTGCCTTCATCTTTCTTTGCTCCCTAATGTACCTATAAAAAGGTTTTATCCCCCTTCTTAACAGAGTTGGCTATTTTTTCCTCAGTTTGGGCCTTTGGTGTTCTGACTGCCTTCCCCGCTTCCTTCTGCTTTAACTGGTACAGTTCTCTGTCCTGCTCCTTCTGTGTTTCCTTATACTTCCTGAATGCTATCTTTTTCTCCCTTACCTTCCCCACCACTTCTTTTGAGAACTATAGTGGTTTTTTCTTTCATTTTGATTTGTTTATTTGCTTCACACAAAGGCTTGTTGCCTCTGTGATGGCAGTTTTCATGTTTCCCCATTGTTGCTCCACCCCACCTTCTTGCCTGTTTGCTAGTGCTTTTCTAAGGCACTCTCCCATTTTGACAAAATCAGCCCTCCTGAAGTCCAGGACCTTCACTTTTGTGTGGCTTGACTCTACAGCTAATTTTATCATGAACCACACTGTTTGGTGGTTGCTTGTTCCCAGATGGCTACCCACTTCAAGATCAGAGATCCTCTCTCCATCCCCATTTGAGAGTACCAGGTCTAAGATTGCTCCTTCCCAAGTGGGTTCCAAAACTAGCTGTCTGAGGCATGCCCCCTGTAGGGCATTGAGAATGGCCCTGCTCTTGGATGTGTCTGCAGCAAAGGTGCTCCAGTTAACATCTGGCATATTCAGATTCAGATAACAGATCACTTCTCAGTGTAGCCAAGCCACTGCCAGGCATATTTGAAATCAAGAATGGAAATGAGAGAGGAAAAGTGTGGCCCACCAGGAATTGAACCCAGACCCCTGGTAATACCTGGCCAATCTATGATGTGGAACCTTTGCAGATGAGCTGTACTGTGCTCAAAGGTATTGTCAATCCAAGAATGAATAAATAAATAAATAAAAAATACCGTTACAGTGCTCTAACCATTAAGCTATGGGCTCACATGGTCAACAGTCCTTAGGCTTTCCTTAAATCCACACAAATTCCTTTCTCAAGTGTTGCGCAATCCTGCAACTTTGGAACATATCAGAAATACAAACAGACCACTTCTCAGTGCAGCTAAGCCCCTGCCAGACATATTTTAAATCAAGGATGGAAATGAGAAAGGAAATGTGTGGCCCACAGGGAACTGAACCCAGATCCCTGGTAATACCGTTCCAGTGCTCTAACCATTAAGCTATGGGCTCACAATTGTGTGGTGAGCCACACTATTCCTGGATTGGCTGGGACCAAAGCATGGACTAGATGGGGATTATGTAGGTTCCAGGGCCATTAAGTTAGGCACTGTAATTCCACAAGGCAGCGGACACACCAGAACCCAGTTTGGGCTGTGGTGGACTCTCTTTGGGGGAGCAGAGAAATGAGTACCTAGTCTAGGGGATGAATGGAATGCTGGAATCTCCGGGTAGCCTCTGGGAAGAATGTCCCTTAGCCACATTTATATTTCATTGCTGGTGTTTTTGAATCCTCTGGCTGGTGTCTTAGTTAGGTCTACCTCATGCTGGGTCTTCATAAGTTAATTGGGTATGAAACCCACAGATACCATTAAAGTTCTTAGTGCCCCAGGTTTGTCTGCTGCCCCAGAAGAAATGAAGATGCTAATTAGGGGACATGTGCCCTGACAACACACCTCCTGGAGTAGGACATTGAAGTTCCTAAAACACAATCATGTCTGCACAAAGTGAAGAATCAGAAACCCTCCTAACTGGAACTTATGATTGTCCTCTTGTAATAATATGCTTCTGAGCTTTTACTTTTATTAAAATGGATTCTGTTGCACTTTATTTCTTTTATTCTTTGGTAACCAGGTAAGGCCCACTAGGCACAAGTGCCTGTTTTCAGGGGCAACCTGGGAGCATTGGGGAGGTTAAGTGAACTGCTCAGAATCACACAGTATGCAATTGGAGGTTGTGGGAATCAAACCCAGGTTTGTCTGCTGGATGTATCAAACTCATTCACAGCTCATTACTCAAACCTCTAGGCTATACTGCCAGCCCCCTATACTTTGCTAGTGATTTGGATATTCAGATAATAGCTACAAAGTGATTACCTGCTAACCATATGAGTTGTAGCACTCAGCGGCCAAGAAGATATCCCTGCACCCAGGAGGTCATCTCTAGCCTGGGAGGTCAGATAAGTCAGTGTATGATTTTCTTTGTCTCCTGTCCCATGGAATGAGTCAAGAAGTGCTGGGGAGGGGGTTACATATGTATTATATTACAGAAACAGTGGTTGAACTATGGAATGGTCTGCAAGCAGAGGCGGTCGGTACCAAAATCATAAACAGCTTTAAACAAGGCTGGGAGAGAGACAAGGGTACAGTAGCTACTCAGTAGGATGAAGTAGATGAAAACATGGAGATAAAAAAGGGGGGTAGTATATGTGAAGACCCCACAGAGATACTAGGTCCCAGGATATCCTAGAGTAATACTGACAGACTGGATGGACCATCAGAAGACATATGAGGACAGATTAACAGAGCTCAATATGTATACCCTTGAGCAAAGGAGGGAGATAGGTGATATGATCGAGGCATTCAAACACCTTAAGGGCATTAACAAGGTAAAAGAGTCTAACATGTTTAAATATAAGAAAAATAGCAGGACAAGAGGACACAGCATGAGATTAGAGGGGGGCCGATTAAGGGGGAATGTGAGGAAATTCTTGTTCAGAGAAAGGGTGGTGGATGCATGGAATGGCTTACCTCAAGAAGTGGCGGCTATGAATACAGTACAGGGCTTCAAACAGGCATGGGATAGGCATAAAGGAGCAATACAAATGAATATGAATAGTTAGGCCACTGACAGAGCAAAGGCCAATGGCACATTTATAAGGTAGAAAAAGAAATGGGCAGACTGGATGGGCCTTGCGGTCCTTATCTGCCGTCAACTTCTATATTTCTATGTTTCTATCCATTTTTCTATTGTCATCATCTATGTTTCTAAAAACGATATGGAAAAAACTTGCTGTGAAAAGCTATGACTCGAAGCTGTGATCCTTGTCACTTGCACAGAAAGACTGAGGAACTGATAACCTCAAAACACAGAGGTCACAAACATTCCAAGCTGTAGTCACAGTTTCTTAAAGGTGAAAAGAAACATTATTTTACATCTTAGGATAACCTCTAGTTATCCCTTTAGTGTCAACCCAATATTCTGATATGTTTATGACCTTTTTTGTTGAATTACTAATCTAATTTTGTTGCTTTTGTAACTACTCTGAATCTCTCTCTCGACTCTGCAGTTGCTGCTTTCTCTTTTCTTGTTATCTGAACGTTCTATGACATCAATAACACCATTCCAGGCCATTCAGATGAACAGCATGGAATTGTGTTATTAATGTCATAGAATTTATTTCATTTTTATTTTGTTATTTGAGTAAGTACACTGGAGTACAATTCCATTTACAGGTACGACCCGAGGTCAGATACAGAGAGTTAAAAAAAAAACAGGAATAAATAGGGACTATGAAGTCCCATGTCAATTAAACTACAGACAACACTTGGTACAGCAGGACAGTAATAGGTAGGGAAGTTAGAGTTCAACATTAATTAAGCAGTGCAATAAACTGGTACATTGCATTAAAAGCATTCACATTTGGAAAGTTCAGCCAGATGGATTGATAGTGCTGTAGAAAAAGCATTATAGGTAGGCAGACACCTGATGTGAAGGGTTATTTCATTCCAGATGGATGCTGCACAGTGAGTAAATGTGCATTGGCCACTTAGAGTATGTTCAAGTGGTACTTATACAGTACATGGTGTAAGACTTGTGAGGAGCAAGAGCTGAAACTTTGTACACGCTCCTTGAGAGACTTGGACAAAGTAGGTGGGGTGCCAGCCTTTTGGATCCTGTAGACAAGTTGGGACAGGGAAAGCTTGTAATTTAAGGGGACAGGAAGCGAATCCATTCTTCTCGGTGTCTCACAAAGATGCATCGTATTAGGGACAGATAACACAACTCTTCCTAACTTATGAAGGACGACTGTCTTTTTAGAAAGTATATTTTCAGATGCCGTGTCAGTCACTGTAGACACATAGTTAATGAGAGGCAGCAAGTTTTGATTAATGATTGCCGTTCTGGTTTCAGATTTAGAAAGTTATAGATTCTATATAGAGTAACAATTTTTGCATGAACGTTTGACGTAACTATGTCCATGTGTGGCCCAAAGCTCAGAGTGGGACCCAAGGTTATCCCAAGATATTTAAACGAATTGACATTTTTGTACTTTGTCCCATCAAGTGCCACCACACTTAGACTATTACCTTGGTCTCTCAGTCTGGAATGAGTCCCAAAGACCATAGTCTTGGTTTTAGTTAAGTTCCATGTGATTCTTACATGACCAGTCCTGTATTATATCTAGTTCTCTTGTCAAAACTGATTCCAACTCAGTAGCTGATGATCCATGACAGTATATAACTGCATCATCAGCACAGAGTTTCATTTTTATGGCTGCAGTGGGCGTAGCCCTGCAGATGTCTTGCGAGCCCAGTAGAGAAAAGGGATCTTTTTGTGTACCGAATGGACTTGTTAAATAGTGGAGCTGAATGGCAATCACTGTGCGTTCACCACACTATTTTGTCCATTATTATGGGTGGAACATGGCACTGTCTGCCATGTCAAAGATGGCATCTGGAGTTCTCTGTGCATGCACAGCGACTCCTGCATGAAAACTGGGCTCCAGTGGCCATCTTGGACACGGCAGATTGTGCTGCTATGCCGCCAGAGTTCAGTGCGTATACGTGAGTAGTTGCGCATGTGTAGAGAACTCCAGCTGCCATCTTGGACATGGTGGACAGTGCCGTGTTCCACCCGCAATCTCAGCTGCAGCCATACCAGCTCTGGCCAGAGTTTGTTGTTTCTGTTACTACTCTTGTTATAGGGTCAAAAAAAAAGGAAAATAAGATTGGTCTGAGAACTGAGATCTGTGGGACACCACACCCCACCCAGATTTGTTTCTGATACTGCCTCAGTTCTGGATGGATTGGTACCTGTCAGTCAGATAGTCAGTAAACCAGTCTATTACCAGTTTCCTAAACCCCAGTTGCTCTGATCTTCTCACTAACAGACTGTGGTCCACAAGATTGAACACCTTGGTTAAGTCCATAAAAGCTGCCCCAGTGAGACATCCTCACTCCATGGCATCGTACACTTTACTTGTGATTTCAACCAAGGCAGTTTCAGAAACATGCCCTTTTCTGAAGCCATGTTGATCTGTTGACAAGAGATTGTAAATTTATTCCATCATTTGGTTATACACTAGTTTTTCTTGAGAGGGTTGATAAGATAGATACTGGCTTGTAGTTTCAAAAGTCAAAAAGTGAACCAGATTTCTGAACAGGCACAATGTAAGAGAAGTTCCAGAGGTCTGGGACCTGTCCCAGGGAAAAGGACAGGTTGAATATTAAGCTAACAGGGTATGCCATTTCCTCTGCAGCCAGCTTCAGTAGTTTTGGTGCTAGATTATCATACCCACCAGATTTTTCAGGTTTCACCTTCTTCAGAAGCTTGAATACCTCAGCTTTTGCTACAGCACGTAGATAAAAAGGGGGGCTGGTTACAGTAGTACTGATCTGTTCTGCTGGTGAGTGGCCTTTGAAGTTATGACAGTAGTTGTCCAGATTAACAAACAGTGAGTTAAACATGTTCGCAATTAATAAGGGGCTAGTTAGCTCCACATCACCTTTCTTCATTGATGCGCTTGTCTTAGATTGTGGTTTAATGAGGGACCTAATTGACTTCCAGAATTTCTTGGAGTCAACCAGAGGCTCTGTTTGTTGTTTTTTATGGAAATCTGCCTTTGTTGAGTTTATTTTAGCCTTACAGCAATTTCTCAGATAATGGTAATGTTGAAGGTCAGTGGAGGAGTTACTCTTTTTGTACGTTACCCAAGCGTTGTCTTGCTCTTTTATCAGTTTAAATAGCTCAGGTATGAGCCATCGGGTATCCCTACCACTAAAACATCTTTTGGTAAAGGGAGCATGTGTATTAGAGACCATCATGAATTAATTTATGAAAAATTCCAAATCACAGTTAATGTCAGGGATAATTTTTAGGTAGGGCTAATCAATCTGAGAAATACTTTTATGAAAGTGGCATACACTGAATCTAGAATAGTCTCAAAATTCTAGGACCCTTGGTGGAGATTTATTTTTGCATGAACATACATATGAGCATACGAAGAAGTCAGCAGAAGGAGGCCATTTCGTCAATCAAGTCTGCTCCTATTGCAGGGTTCACAGCTTGAGCTAATGTCCCTGCCCTCCCTCCCCAATCCTCCCATCCTCTCTACCCATGATCCTTATCTTCCCCTATGACTATTTCAGCCTCTCTTAAAGCTATCCACTGTCTTCAACAAGATGACCTCTTCCAGCAGTGCATTCCAAGTGTCCACCACCCTCTCTGCGAAGAAGTGCTTCTTGACTTCCCTCCTAAACCTCCCACCCTCCAGCTTAAGACTGTGCCGCCTCATGTTATGGTTGCCACTCAGCTTAAAGAGATTCTCCTTATAAACCTTATTCATCACTTCCAAGTACTTGAAGGTCACAAATTATTTCTCCTCTCTCTCTCCTGTCTTCCAAGGAGTACATGTTCATTGCCCTCAACCTCTCCTTGTATGCCTTACCCTGCTGACCAGCTATCATCTTTGTAGCCCTCCTCTGGATATTCTCCAGCAGGTTAATGTCCTTTTTGAGGTGTGGGCATCAGTACTGAACTCCATACTCTAGATGCGGCCTTACTAGTGACCTGTACAAGGGCAGTACAACCTCCTCTCTCCTACTACTGATCCCCTTAGATATGCATCCCAGCATCTTGTTTGCCTTTGCTGCCACTTTCTTGTACTGCGTGGAGTGCTTCAGGTCACTAGTGATCATCACTCCCTTCTCCTACTCTGATGCAGATACTCGGACTCCACCCAGGTAGTATTGTATTCTGGGATTCTTGGCTCCAATAGGCATAACTTTGCATTTCTTTGCTTTGAAGCCAAGCTGCCAGATCCTGGACCACCTCCCCAGCTTTTCCAGATCTTCCTGTAGGTCCTGTATCCCTTCAGCTGTGTCCACTCTCCCACAGAGCTTGGTGTCATCCGCAAATAGGCACATTTTGCCCTTAATGCCAACTCCAATGTCATTGATAAAGACATTGAACAACACTGACCCCAGCACTGAGCCCTGCGGGACCCCACTGGTTATCTTTCTGGTGTCAGATAACTCTTCCCCCCACAACCACCCTCTGGGTTTCTGTTCCTCAGCCAGTTTTCCACCCATCTAGCCGTCTTTTCCCCAACTCTGAGATCTACCAACTTCCTGATTAACCTTTTGTGGGGCACAGAGTCAAAGACCTTGCTGAAATCAAGATAGAGGGTGTCTACCACTTGGCCCCTGTCTACTGTCTTAGTGACACAGTCAAAGAAGTCAATCAGATTTGTTTGACATGATTCCACCCCTCCCATGAACCCATGCTGCTTCGCATGCTGGAGACCATGCTCCTCTAGATATTCCATCAACCTTTCCTTTAGTATGGTCTCCATGAGCTTGTCCACAATGGAGGTCAGACTGACTGATCTGTAATTCCCTGGGTCATTCTTGGGACCGCTTTTGTGGAGGGGCAATACATGTGCTGTTCTCCAGTCCTGCAGTACCACGCCTGACTCTAGTGAACTATTAAATAGGTCTGCCAGTGGCCCTGTCACCTCCTCAGCCAGTTCCTTTAGTACCCTTGGATGTACTCTGTCTGGGCCTGGTGATTTGTCCATCTTCAATACCAGCAGCCCCTCCCTCACTCTGTCCTCCTTTATCACTACATCTATGTTCCCTTCCCCCTTGCTCCTCTTTTCCCTCCTGAAGGCACTGGTCTGTCCTTCTCCCTGGTGAAGATGGAACAGAAGTATTCATTTAGTATCTCTGCTTTTCCGCCATCATCCTCCACCCACTCCACCCCTTTCTTAAGCCTAACAATCCCTTCCTTCTTGTCCCTTTTCTCACCTATTTAGCGAAAGAAAGCCTTCTTGCCCTTAATTCCTTCAGCTGTCTGCAGCTCCTTATGTGTCTTTGCTTGCCGGACTTCCTTACTTGCCTCACTAGCCAACCTTAGGTAATTTTCCCTATCCACCTCTCTCTTGGTCTCCCTGAATTTTCTATAGGCCAACCTTTTTTCCTTACTGCCTGGGCAACCCCAGAACTGAACCAGCTGGGTGCTTTGGCCCTTGTGTTCTTCCCCCTGAGCCTAATGCATTCATCTGTGGCAACCAGTATTCCTTCCTTAATGATGGACCACCTTTTGTCCATCCCCATATCTGCTCTGATGCCCACCAGATGGCTCCTTAGCACTTCGCCCATTTTCCTGAAGTCCGTCCTCCTGAAATCCAAGATTTTTGTCTTAGTTGGGATGCTGTTCCTGCCCATATCCAACTGGAACCACACTGTGCAATGGTCACTTCCACCCTGTGGCTCCCTGACCATTGTTTTCTGTACATGCTCTCCATTTGTGAGCACCAGATCAAGAATTGCCTCAGGTCTTGTTGGTTCAGTGATGCCCTGTGTCAGGAACCCACTCTGCAGTCCTTCCAGGATCACCTGACTCCTACTTGGTTTACTTGGTATCATAGGACAAAAGTAGGCCAATGGCCCATCGAGATTGACCCCCACCACCATGGTGGGAAATTGGTTAAACCCAAAATGTATTAGACTCCATCCATTGGTCCAAATTTCTTTTAAAGGAAGAAATAGATGGACTATCCACTAAATATTGTGAAGGGTGTTCCATAGAGTCAGACATGTTGTGGATGGTATGCTCCAGTCCACCTTGGGCAAGTTGAAGTCCCCCACAATTACCACCTCTCCTTTCCACACAACTTCCAATATTTGTGAGCTCAGTTCACTGTTCCTCTCCTCATCCTGACTGGGTGGTCTGTAAACCACCCCCAACCTCACCTTTCTCCCTCTATTGGACCTTAACTGAACCCATGATGCCTCCACTGCCCCTTCCTCCCAACTCCTCCCTCGTGCAAGTTATTCCCTCTCTGATATAAACTGCCACCCCTTCCTGACTACTCTATACCTCCTGTATGGTTTATATCCAGGGATTGCAAGGTCCCAGTCATGGTGTGATGTTGCCCAAGACTCGGCTACTGCAACTATGTCCACCCTCCTGTCTGCTAATAGTGTCTGCAGGTCATTCATCTTGTTTCCAAGACTTCACGCATTCAGAGACACCCCCCTCCACCTAGAATCTGACTTTCCTTCTCATTCCTCTGTTCTTCTATGCACATTTAACCCCTCTGTGTGCACCCCTCAACATACCCTTGTTATGTGTTCCTCACCCCCTCTACCCTTTCCTAACCGTGTTTTTGCCCCTTCCACCTCCTCCCACCAGACCTCTTCTTTTTTTCATCATGTAACATTTTTATTGATTTTCCAAGCTTAGCACAACTTTGATAGGATACACATTACAGTGCCATTTATATCAACATTAACAGGTCCAATTAGAGTCAGACTTTTGCTCCATCAGACTATACATCATGTGTCAATATACCTGACTTGGGAAAGAAACAACTTATCTTAATATATCTGGAATTACATAATAGATTCCAAACCATCTATACCTTACATTATCTGTCTACATCAAACTGTAAGCAGCCATAGACGCACCTTTAGAATGGTAAGTAAAAAACAACTAGTTAGAAAGGACCAGACAGGCCTACTATAGGTGGAGTCGGTCATTAAAATAGCAGCCAAGCCAAAAAAATATCCAGGGAGTGACAGGTGAGGTGGGAGATAATCATAAAATACAGATCACAGTGGTGGGAAACAAAAGCATGAACTACCTTTGGAGAGGAGGAGACCCTATCTGTTATCATAGCCCATATTTAGCCAAGAGGGGAATTTTGCAATGGGGGGCACAACCATGCAAATATGAGAATGCAAATATGCATCCCATTTAAGATGGTAACCAGTCAGTTTACCCTTAGCTACTGCTGTGAGTCTCTCAAAGACAGCCAATCTAGCTATAGCTGTACGCCAGTGTGAAATTGTAGGGGGTGAGGGGTTCCTCCATTTTAGCAAAAGGGCTCTTTTCGCCTCCATGACTACAGCCAATACCCACGCTTTGCTGTAATAGGAGGGTGTGGCCAAAGGGGAGACATCTCCCAGTAACAGGGGGTAGTGCCGAAGGGTGATTTGTGTGCCTACTATGGTGGAGAAATCCTTCAGGACTTGCGTTCAGAAAGTATGTATTGCTGAGCAAGACCAGAGTATGTGGAATAAGTGGGCCGGAGAAGATTGACATCTCCAACATTTATCTTATGAAATGAGCTGACGGCTGAAAAGGACTGCAGGGGTCCTATGCTATCTGAGTAATATCTTAAGTTGCAATAATTGGCTCTTGGAGTCTTCATAAGCTGTATGTGCCACCCTAAGACATTCTGACCACTGCTGGGGAGATATAGGGTGAGGAAGATCTCAGTCCCACGCCGCTTTGCTAGGTAGGGAGGTGTCCGGCTGAATGTCTCTAAATGTTCTATACAGAGCACCTACAAGGCCCTTGCCACTGTTGGGTTGGTGAAGATTGTCTATGCAGCTCCATTTGGTCTGGGATAAGGTGGACTTGAGAAGGGGGGGGGTAAGGGCACTCTTTAACTGAAGAAATTTCCAAAAATCTTGGGATGGTAGGTCTATTTTCCCCTGAGCTGTTCAAAGGACATCAGCACATATGCGCTTGGAAGGAGGAGATCCGCAACCATGCTGATGTGCTTAGAGGCCCAAAGTTTCCAAAAAATTGGCTTACGGTCCACCATGATAAGAGGATTATTCCAAATCAGGGCATAGCGAAGAGGGGGAAGATATTCCACTTTCAGAACTTTAGCTAGGGCCATCGCCCTACGCCAGGACATGCATGTCTCTTTCATAAGGGGCATTAGATGTTGCCCCAGGGATTGCTTACCGGACAGTAAAGAAGAAAGGGGAAACCTAGGTCTAGCTGAATCCATGGGGGGGGGAGAGCGGGGGGCGAACCAGGCCACCGCCTGGGCCACCCGAAAGGCAAGTTGATATCCCATGAACCAAGGGAGGTTCAGACCCTCCCTGGTCCAGTGGGCACGCAGTTTCACACGTCCCCATCTAGGGGCCTTGCCCTCCCAGAGGAACAGTGCCACCAGCCTGTCCAAGGCCTGAAAAGGTTTCTGTGTGAGAGGAATAGACAGGTTTGCAAGCAAGTATGAAACCCTGGAGAGAATAAACATTCGAATAGCTCCAACTTTCCCTTTCAAGGTGAAGTGTAATTTCCTCCACCGTGTGTCTCAGCAGCTAACGATGCCAAAAGAGGGGAAAAATTAACTGATTCTAAGTCTTTCCAGGCTGATGTAATAGTGATACCCAAATAAGGGAAACCTTGTGGGGCCCAGGTGCTATCCGTTCCAATCAGACAATGCCTACTGCATTTCTTATTTAGTGGGGAGAGTGTGATTTTCTTTTGGTTTACCTGGAGTCCTGACAGGGAAGTGAACTCTTGCAGGATGGACAGAATCAAGGGCACAGAGGCTTGCGGATGAGAAAGCGTAAGCTACATGTCGTCTGCATAGGCGTTGACTAGGTATGAAGAACCACCTACTGTGATATCAGTGATACTCAGGGTAGTGGTAAGCTTCTTTATCAATGGGTCAAGGGCCACCAGGAAGAGTAGAGGGGACAGGGGGCAGCCCTGCCTGGTACCTCTGTACAGGGTAAAAGGGGGGAAGATATCTTTGTTAGTAAGAATTCTGTCTGTGGGTAGGTTGTACAGAGTAGATACCCAAGAGCAAAAGTGGGGTCCAAAACCATACAATCAAAGAACCTGATGGAGGTATGCCCACACCAGAGAGTTGAATGCCTTGGCAAAATCAATTGCCAAGGCAGTCATGGGAGTATCGGACTGTAGCGCCAACCATTTAAGGTCAAGGATAAGCTGTAAGTTATCCGCACTGGATTTCCCCGCTAAAAACCCTGTCTGCGAGGGGTGAATCAGCCCTGCTAGAAGAGAGGACAGTCTGGCCACCAACACTTTGGCCAGTGTCTTGGTATCCACTGGGAGGAGCGATATGGGCCCGTAGTTCATGCAGAGTAAACCATCTGATGCTTTTTTGGGGATCAACGTGATAAGGGCCTCCCACATGGTAGAGGGGAGTGAGATGTCCTTCTGGGCTTCCTGAAGAGCATTTAAAGGGGGGTAGTGATACCATCCTGTAACAGTTGATATAACTCAACAGACATCCCGTCCGGACCTGGGGCCTTCTCTTTAGCCTTATGTGATAAGGTCAAACGAAGTTCATCTTGGGTAATTGGGGCAACCAAAGAAAGGGCCTGTTCGTCAGAGAGCACCGGTAGGTGGGCACCTTGGCAGAATCCTTGTAGGCGCCGAGTTATCTCAGCGTCGGGCAGAGTGGTTTGGGACTGATGGAGTTCTTGATAAAATTGGTACATGGTTTCATTAATAGCTTTGGGTGTAGTCACTACCTTCCCCTGTCTAGTCTTTAAAGTGAGGATCCTAGAGGATGCCTGCTGCTTTCGGAGATAATAGGCTAGGAGCTTTTCCCCCTTGTCCCCTCCCTCCCAGGAGCGATGTTTGGCTTGAGTTAATTGCCACTCCACCTTCCTATTTAGCAATATATTAATTTTATATTTTAGGCCGGTAATGTCAGCCATAAGGGGGGAGTTAAGTGGATTAGCCATGGATAACTTAAAGCACCTTTCCAGACTTGCAAGTTCAGCTTGCAATGCAGATATCTGTTGCACCTTCTGCTTATTTTTAGCCACCGAGTAGGAGATAATTCTCCCCCTTATAAATGCCTTGAAGGCTTCCCATACTACTGTTGCACTGGTTTCCCCTGGAGTATTAAGGGTGAAGTAGGCATGGGACTCTTCCTTTAAAAAGTCACAAAACGCTACATCCTGCAGCAAAAGTGGATTACACCTCCATCTTGTTGAAGGCGGCCCCTTCCCCTGGGGCATGGTCCGATATCAGTATGCTGCCAATGGAGGTAGCCATTACTCCTGGAAGAGCAGCATAGTTGGCCAACCAAAAATCAAGCCTGCTGTATGTCCCGTGTACATTTGAGAAAAAGGTGTAGTCCCACCCAGTCGGGTGGCGAAGTCTCCGGGTTCCCCCAATCCCCATTCAGATATTAGAATGTTTAAGAATTCTAAAACTCTTGGGTGAGACTGTGGTGTGGGGAGAGATTTATCTAAACAGATATCTCTCACCAGGTTGTGGTCTCCACCCAGTAAGATTGGAATGTCGAGTTCCTCAGCTGAAAGTTCCACCAGTGCCTGGCTCAGATCAGGGTAGACGTCTCCGGTATCTGAGTTAAAGCCGTAGACATTAGCTGTTATGGCTTTGCCACATGGGTATGACAACTTGGCCATCACCTATCTACTCTGTGTATCCCTACGTTGAGCCTCCACAGTCCATGGGCCCGATTTCCGTAGTAGGATAACAACACCCTTGAATTTCTTGGAGGCACAACTAGCTATTACTGTACCCACCCAAAGCTTCTTTAGCCACTGGACCGTGCGGATGGTAAGATGCGTCTTCTGGAGTAGAGCAATGTCCACCTTCATAGAGTTTAAAAATTGCAGCACTTTAGTGCGTTTTACCGGATGGTTCAGTCCACGCACATTCCAAGAGACGCACACCCAACCACACGGTCCAGTTGCGGTCTGAGTCATTCTTTTGTACACCACCCAATATATATTAGAAGAAACAGGTACTCACCACTCCGGTGGTAGCAGTAGAGACAGGTAAGTGAGAAGGAAGAGAGGAATAGGGAAGGGGGAAATACATGGGTAATGGCTTATATTGGAAATACATGCCACCAGTAGTCCCAGGAGGTATGAGTTGAAAGAGAAGGAGTAGTAACAGAAGAGGGTGCGCAGTCTATGAGCTGCAGAGGAAATCTAAATAACACAAGAGGAAAAAAGATAAGATATTAGCTATAAAACTAGATTAACCATACAGGTAACAAGGACAATTGTCCAACAATAATATCAGAATCACACAGTGTAATCTTGCTATACACAATGTAAACTCAGTTAAGGTGCCAAGGTGAACATGTGCGAAGGGTGATTGGTACACCCAGCAGCCACACTGCTTCAGACACCAAAGATATAAAGGGGGAAGTCGCACCAGCCATGGGTGATATGTCCCAGCCTGTCTCCATCAGATTGGAGCTGAGACCTTCTTCCTAGACTTGGGGTATTCCCAATTCTCCTGACCAGTCTGAGATAGCAACAGCATCCTCGTCCGTTGGGTGCTAGGATGCAATCATCTGATCACAGGATGGGATGTGGGGAGGGGATCTAACAACCTCTTATTTGCTATTGCAAGTCAGGGTGTCGAGAGTATGTTTCAGGGTAGACAGGGACTAGGTGGGGGATGGAGGGGAATGGAGGGGCAGCATTGAAATGTCAGAGCGGGATGCCTGCAAGGGATGCATGGCAATCTTGCAGTAGCACTAGGACCAGCATTTGGGGCAGATGTTGCCCATATGCCACCTTCAGTAGATAGTGAAAAGCACAAAAGGTGCTAACAATACAGGGCAGCACCATACAGCAGAGGCCTGCAGTTACTCAAAAGGATAGTTGCATGTGCACTATCGGAGAGCAGTACTCTCAGGGACAAGGACTGGGTCTCTTCTGAGACAGTGGCAGTGAAGGAGGAAAAAAGGGGGGGCAAAGAAGCCCTCCAGAATTGCCCTTGTCCTTTAGGGGATGTGGCGGTCCAGACCAACCACTAGAAAAAATAGTCATATCTCTCTCAATCTCAAAGCATCACGCATTTTTAAACAGCTCTCCCTTGCTTGGAGTCGCCAGAGCTTCAGCAAAAGTTTTAAGTCCCGGTTTAAGCAGGTCTTCGGTCGCTACTATGCCCTCTTCAGTTTCTTCCATGGCTTCCACCCAATCCAATGGGACTGGGTCTTCCAGTTGTCCCACTGGTCGGCTCTCCATGGGCTCCAGGTGCTTTCCTGCATCCAGAACTGATCTGTCCGCCTGGGGAAGTTTTGCCAGGGGGGACACAGCAGGGTTGTCTGTGGCAGAGGAATGGGGGCTTCTAGCCCGCTGATGCTGCTTCATTGGGCAGGAGGAATCGGGAGAGTCCGTTGATTTGGCTGTTGCACCCTCGCATGGTGTGCCAAGCTTAAGCTGGGTGGCCTCTTCTGTTACTGGGGCCAAAAGCTGTCATTACATGCGGGGGTCCTTATTTTGGGGACCTGTCTGTCTGCGATCAGGGTCCCTGTGAGCAGCATTACTCTTGCCGTCTGTTCCATGCTCTGTGTGGTCTCGTGGTTCCCAGAGGCATCTGGGGGATGTAGTCCCTGATAATAAGCCAGGCCAATGGCTCCGGATCCAGGATTCAGCGTCCCGAGGGGACTCGGCTAGAAAGGACTGGCCATTCTTTGATATGTACAGGGAGGTAAGATTCTTGAATCTGTATTGTATAGCATTTACGCTCAGCACTTTCTTCAGCTGATTATAGGCCTTGCATTTAGCTGCAACCTCTTGAGAAAAGTCTCTATAGAATGAGAAAGTGTGGCCCTTCCTGGTCAGCTCCCCAGCTTCCCTCGTAGCCCTGAGTATTTTCTTTGTGAGAAGCGCAATATGTAGGCTATTATGGTCCGGGGGCTCTTACTACTGTTTGTTCTGCCAGGGACACGATGAACGCATACCACCCCTATAGGCTCTTTCCAGCATTCACCGAGGAGCTGAGGAATCCATTCATTCAGGAATCTCTCCATGTTTGGGCCTTCAGTCCCCCAGGCACCCCAGGATCCTGACGTTGTTTCGCCTGCTTTGGTTTTCCTGGTCCTCCGCTCTGTGCCACAACTGAGCTAGCTTAGTTTCATGGTCCCTAAGCCTGTGAAGGGTATTCAGGTGTTGGGTTTCTAGCTCCTTCACACGTTGCTCAAGGATGTTATGCTGGTCTTCAAGACAGCGAACATCAGCAATGCTACCAGCAAGGATGCCTCAGCATTTTGGTAATATTTGCCAAGGCCTCCCCACTTGTGGGTGTTCTGCTGAATTGAGAGCCGATCCGACTCTGTGCCTCACTGGGGCTGCAGGCCTGCTCCATCTATTTAGGCTGACCTCCCAAATTATAGGCAGCTGCAGTATTGCTGAGTAATTTCTGGCCTGATACTAGTCCTGCTAGGACATCCACTGCCCACGTAGTGCCTCCTGACAGGAAAAAGGAGGAAGGGGAGATAGGTAACTAAGAGTCGCTGATCCGCCAATGACCATGTTTAGGCCTCACATCGGGTAGACTGTGCCGAGACCGCGCTTTGCACACTTCATGCAGGATACTGGAGCGTGGCCATCCCCCTACCGAAACACCTCAGCAGTGAGTACCAGTGGTAAGTCAGGACGTGTCCCGTCAGCACAAGAGATTTTTCAACCCAGCATGGCGGTCAAATATGGGCAGATTTTCGCGGGCTGGGGCAGAGCGAGAGAGTCAAGCAACCATCTTCTCCAGGTCCAGGCCACGCCCTCCAGACCTCTTCCATTACTGTGGGGAGGGGTCACTGACCCTCCTCTTGGAGTCTGTGGGCCTGCATGCCTGCATGCCTGCATGCCCGCTGCCCCCCTCAGTAGTTTAAATTGAGTGTAGTGGTTATGTATTCCCTCAGTTTGTCCCTGAGTACCCTCAAACCCTCCCTACTGAGGAGTAGCCTGTTTGGTGAAAAGAGTACTTTGTTTGACCAGGTGTCCTCCCAGTCCCCAGTACAGATGAACATCTCCTCCCTGCACCATTTCCTCAGCCAGTCATTAAAATCCTCAATTCTTCTTTTTTTGGCTGTGCTGGCCCTTGGTACTGGTATCACCTCTGAGAAGGCCAGCAAACTTCCTTCCTCTCTGCAGATCTTCCCTAACTCCCTGAACCTACTATGCACTGCCTCATCCTCCTCCCCAGCTAGATCATTGATTCCCAAATGTACAACTAAATTAGGTTTTCCTTCAATCTCCCTTACCATTTCCCTTATTCTTGGGTCCACCTTTCCTGCTGTCATCCCTGGCATACAAACCACCCTCCTGCTTGCATTTGGGTCCCGTTCCTTCCTTCCCTAGTCAATACCCCTAATTATGGAGTCCCCTATGATTGCCACCCTTCCATCCCCTCATTTGTACTCCCGTCCTTCCTTTCTTACTTTGGTATTAGCTGCATCGCCACATAACTGCTCCCTCTCTGCACCCTGGTGAACCTATCTCCATATCCACAATTTATCCCCTTAACTGTTTTTCCATCTCCCAATCTGTCCCTCCCATTCTGACTATCTGTGTCTGCTTTCAGTTTTCCCTCCTCTCTTCCTTTCCTTTTCTGTCTCTTCCCTCATCCTCCACTCCATTTTGCCTGCTTCCTGTTCCCTGCTCGCCCTAATTAGTTCCCCACCTTCCCTGTACTTCTACTCTCAACCCTGGCTCAACCTGACCTCTTACCTCACCTCCTGCTGCCCCCCCCTTCCAGACAGTGGTGCAAATCTATGAATTTCCCACCCCTAATGCTACTCTTACATTCCCACCCCTTCTCCTTACCACTTGCCGTTCCTCTGCTCTGGACTCCCTCTTCCTCTGAGGAAGAGATACTCCTGTATACTGGGTGATCCTCCCCACTCCCATCCCCTGCCTGATGCCATCACTCCTCTGGGAATCACCCCTCTGCCTTTCCCTCCATTGCTCTGCTCCTCTGACTTCTCATACCATCCTCCCCAGCTCCAATCTGAGCAGCCTTATTTCAGCCCTTAGCTGCTCCAGGCTCTTACACACAGGACATCCCCTTTAATCCACATCACCCACAGAAAGTCTGCTGCCCCACAGCTATTGCAGTTTACCACTCTCCTGCTTCCCATACCTATTCCCCCACATCCTCCCAGCCCAGCTTCTCCTAGCCTCGTTATACATAACTATAAAATAACTATAACATTCAAAAATATATACATTTATATCTCACTTTACCATCAAAATGTAACAACAATCACAATAATCTAGAACTCAGTAGGCTGCTAATTCCAGTGGTCTATCAAAACTAGAACACTATGCCAAGGAAGCTGTTTCTTATCAACCACCTGATTCTAGTTAAGAAACAATATTTTTAATAAATGCCTTTTAAATCATCAGCCCAGAAATCCCATGAAACAGTGACAAACAAAGTCACAGTACCACCTAAACAACATGCCACCACCCAGCAACAAATCAGCTAATCCTGGTGGCAAGGACAACCCCACAAAAATCTCAAACAAACTGCCTATCTACTGTACAAAATGAAACCTACACAAGAAATGATTCACCACAGAACAAACATGCTGACTATACTGTTCCAAACTAACATGAAATACAACCCACACCTTACTGTAGGCAACAATACCCTTCTTCTGATTCTACACACTGTACACAAAAAATATTTAAAAACTAGAAAAAAATACATGTAACCACCCCTTCCCTTCTACCTGCACACCCATCCACAGGTGGTGCTGCCTCAGGGAATATGGACTGACACCAGGGTTCAGGGGTAAAATTGGCTGTGTGATTGGCTCAGTGCCTCCACCTATGGGGCTCCTGCCAGCAGTGTACTGCCAGGGTGCTTCCCACAGGAATATGTTCAGCCCTCCCTTGAAACAGGTTGGAGGCAGTATACTGCAGTGGTTTAAGGCTCTGAGCTGCAAATCTGGTGACATCCAGCAGATGAGACTTGGGTTTGAATCCCACAGCTTCCACTTGCATACTGTGTGACCCTGAGCAAGTCACTTAACTTCCTGTGCTCCCAGGTCGCAGCTGGAAAAAAGCTTTCAGCTTAGTGTGCTACCCTGGTTAAACAGCTAACAAAAAACAGGTTAGACAATATATAGTCCCTCCCCGCTTGTAACTCTAAGCATGAAATATCACAATACACAATAATGAAATGGCTATGACAGTTCAGAAAATTAACAACAGGGGATTATTTTGGGGTGGATAAAGAGGTAGGGAGCAGTGAAACAAAGGGAAATAAAAGCATTCAATAATGTTCTAAACTTTATGAAAAATCAGTAACATCAAAACACATAGACATTTAGGAATGGTACAATGCAGTTCAGAATTACCTGTCCCAGTTCTACTCCCCCACTGGTGCACCAGTTAACCCCCAGTCCCTGTGAGAGCTCTCAGTATTGGTGTGCAGACACTGAATAGTTGCAGGCCTGTGACGTGGAAAGCTGGGTGCAGCCCAGATGAAATACTGAGTGGCTGCAGAGCAAAATACCAACTACACCAGGGGTGCAGTGAAACAGTTTAATCCTAGCTGTAATAGTTGCTAAAGGCATTGCTATGGTCACGAGGAAGCCCAAATGTAATGTTAATAAGCAAGCTAGCTGAACAATTAGGAAAGTATTTGTGTGGGTAAAACCCAGTACTCATGACCTTAGATGACACAGATGCAGGATGTCTCCACTTTTGAGTCAACTTGAAAGAACAGGCAGGAAAGCTGGGAATGCAGGCAATGATCCTCCTCACCCTACAGAGGACTTGTCTTCACCTGTCTTGACTGTAGGTAGGCCACAGCAGATCAGGTACTCAGGCAGAACCTCAGAGCATAGATCCTGGCACCAGAAGCTCAGTCTCTGAACTGGTAGGGAAATGAGGCAGTAACTTGGGTTACCTCACTCTCCACTGCAAGCAACAAATCATTTAGCAGGCTTTAGAATGTTCAGTTACCAGTTCTGTACCTGCTAAGAAGGCACCAACCACAGGATCTTTTATCTGGTCACAGCAAAATCAGATAAAAATATACCCTCTGATTTACAGGTCCTTGGAAGGTCTTGCTCTGTTTCCTAGCTTTCGTGGAAGGCACACAATTGCAGGATTTTAAATCATCAGCAGAGCAGCTGACTAGAAACACTCCTCACTTCAAAACCTCATACAGAAATCACACACACTAACTGTAAAGTTCAGAATACTCAAGTTCAAAACTCAGTTACTGATTGGTTCACATGACTCATGAGCTCTTCATCCTGATTGGATGTACTGCAGCTACCAATCGGATTCTATGCTGTTGTCCAGCAGCCTCTACAAAGATGGCTGCCATCAAACAGTTCTTCCCAGCTCAGTCACTTTCTATAACTTGAACAAATATAACTGGTCACTGTTGGTAGCATTTGGCTGCATTGTTAGTACCCTCCTGGCCCTTAATGAGGGTCACTAGGGCCAGGGGGTACGTTTATGGGGCAGGAACTGAGTCGCTGGCTCCATTTTGAAGGCTCCCCTGGTGGAGCTGAATCTCTAAACAGGCTTCCATGGCTGCTAAGCATCGTGGGGCTTGTAGTCCCTGCGGTTGCCATTCTCCCAGTTACTCCCTGACCCACTGGTGGCATTGGCAGTGTCGGGGAGTGCTTTAAAAAGTTAATTTCTTTTTCTTTCTGGTCTCTCTAGCCTCTTAGGCAGTCCGGTAGGGCTGGGGAGAAAATCCCTCCTGCATCACTTCTGCTGCTTCTTGCGAGTGCCCCCTATTGGTGCTAGGCCACACAAGCAGCCTCTTCTGGAGCTTCCTGCCCCACTGTGCGACAGTTCGGGGAGTGGGAGAGCAAGTGTGCTGTACAGCACACAGGCTGCTTCTAGATAGGCACAGGAGGTGCCGGAATCAACTTCTTTATGATCCCCAGCCCCATTGGAAGTTTTGGGGAGGTGGGGGGTGCAAGAGACATGAACAGCATACCAGCCATGCTGAAACACAGGCACAGGAGGTGCCAGAAGAAACTACAGTGCTCCATGGCCCCTTGGCAGTTTAGAATCAGGTCAGGGGAGAGAGAAACAATGGCAGCATGCAGGAGCTGAGGAGGCAGGAGCTCAGGTAAGCTCCCAACTTATGGGAGGGGGTTACATTCTCCCCCCACTGAAATCCTCGGTGTCTCTGACAAGGCCTGAAACATCAAAACCATTTATGACTAATACACCTGATACCTCTGTATCCATCATTAGTACTGCATGAATAATGTATTTGTTTAATACACTAAGCATGCACTCAACTGATTATTTTCCTACCATGGTCTACAGGTACTTCTCCCTAATATGACTTGTGGACAACACAAGGGGGGCAGCAATAATGGGCTTGACAGCAGATGAACCTTTTTATGTATCAGATTGACAGGGAGGTCTAAAGGGACACCAGGGACATCATAAGTAAGCTTTACTGTTTGCTTGACTTCTCAACCAGAGTGGCATGGTATTACAGGTTCCTCAGCAATGAGTTGATCAGGATCATTTATAGGTTCTGCATACTCAGCCACAGGGGCTTCAAATCTTTCAATGTCCTGGATATGTTCTATTACTAGAGTCTCAACATTCACTGCAGTGGGAACATGGTTCATGACTGTGGGTCCAGTGTCAATTGGAACAAAGGGTACTGCAGCTGGATTCAATGGTCTGGAATGACTCTTATTACTACAGTACAAGTCACATTAAACTGTTCCTTCAATGAGTTGCTTTAACATGTCTGACTGAGTTGCATAAGTGTTGCTGGATCTGGCACAAAGTCCTGCACAAACTGTTTCTTAAGAGTTAAAATGCAGCATTGCATTGCACTGTGACTAGACTGCAGATGTATTCCAAATGAGTTGCAAATACATTTTACAAACATTGCTCTTCAGCTGGTTAAGCATTGAAAAATAACGCAATCACGAGGTGCCAATGCATTGCCAACTCAGGAAAACAATGCTAATCCATTTATTGAGGGAATAGTTTAATGTGACTTGTACTGTACCTTCTGGTGCTGAAAACGGAAAGTCAATGGGATACTGTGCAGGCCGATATTGATGGGGTATCAAGCAAGCATACGGTTCTTCATCTTCTGTACTACTGCTGAACATGTTAGACGGCATTGCTGATGGGGCAACAGGTACTAGCGGTTGAACTTGACTGTATCTCTTATGGTTTGTCTCATTTCTAGTAACCGGACTTCGTGGATGTGAGAGAGGTACTGAATTTACAACTTCTGGCAACAGTTGACCAATTGGCAATAAATGGTTTCACTGCACAGTTTTAACCACCATATTTCCATTCTCCATTCTTAATCTGCAAACTGGCAAATGTGGAAGCTGTTCCACAATTACATAAGGATCAGATTTCCAAAAGTCCTCTATCTTGTGTTTGCCTGTCATTCCCAAGTTTCAAATTAATACTCGATCTCCAGGCTGAAGAGCTTGTTCTCGGACTCTCTTATCATATCTGTTCTTGCTTGCTAGTCCAAACTTTGCAGCTGCTTCCCTGGCTACCCGATAGGCTTCAGTAAGTTTTGCTTGCAGTCTCCTGGTATACTCTAAGTGTGTCTCTGGTAAGGCACCATCTGCTGATACCTGAAAACATAAGTCTACTGGAAATCTGGCTTCTCTTCCAAACATTAAAAATAAGGTGAGACCCCATTGAATCAGTTTTAGTACAGTTGTAGGCATGGACTAGGAAAGGCACTTGCTGACTGCAGAATGGCTTTCTCTTGGGAGCCTAATGTTCTAGCATATTGAGTAGGGTTCTATTGAATCTATCTGGCTGAAAGTCACCTTGAGGGTGGTATGGAGTAGTATGAGACTCCTCTATGCCCATAATGCTTGTGAGTTCTTTGATAAGGCAACTCTCAAGTCTCTCCCTTGGTCTGAGTGCAGGCATTTGGGGAGTCCAAAGTGCACAAAATACTTTTCGCACAATACTTTAGCCACAGTGGTTGCTCTTGATCTTTTGTAGGTGCATAGTGGGTACTATAGTCTGTCACTACTAAAATGTTATTGATTCCTTTTCTGTCAGGTTCAAGGGAAAGGAAGTCCATGCAGACCAAGTCCATAGACCCACTGTTGGTGATATTCACAAGAGGTGCTGCTCGCTTGGGTAATGTTTTATGGGTGATGCACCTATTACAGCTTTTGCAATGTCTTTCCACCTCCATAGCCATGTGAGGCCAGCAGAAGTGGTCTTGTACCAGGTCCAGTGTCTTATCAATTCCCAAATGTCCCATGTCTTCATGAAGGGCTCGCAACACTATCCGACAATACATTTTGGGCAGCACCAGTTGCTCTTTGGGAAACTGAGTTTGTGTCTTTGAGATACGATACAGCAGTCCATGCTTTAATGAAAACTTGTCCCACTTTCTCATGAGGCGTGATACATCAGATAGGTTTGTTTTGACTCAAGAGGAAGACCAACCTTCTCTTGGCTAAGGCAATGTGTCATAAACTAGGATCTGCTCACTGTGGTTTTCTTATATCTTTATGAGATAAATGAGACAAAGAGGTGTTGTGCAGGGTGATGAATCATGCGTATACTTCCGGTATGGTGTCAGGATGTACTCCAAGCAGATCCACTGCTCGGTCTGTGTTGGTGATGGCAGGTTGATCATCAGGCACCATCATTTGGCAAACAGCTTTTACTCCATCTTCTGTAACATAGGTCCAGGGCCCATCCATGGAAGGAATATTGTAGGGGCATCTGGACAGAGCATTGGTATCTATATTGTTTCACCCAGGATGACATTGCAAATGGAAATTGTAAGCTGATAGGGAAAAGACCCATCTGTGTCCTTTGGCATCCGTCTTGGCTGTTGTCAGCACATATGTAGGGGGTTATTGTCCATAAGCACCACAAATCTGGCTCCTTACAGGTACTCATGGAAATGATCAGTCACTGCTCATTTCAGTGTGAGGAACTGTAACTTCTGGACTAGATAGTTCTTTTCAGAAGGCATCAGACTATGACTGGCATGTGCAATGGGTCTCATACCTTTGTCATGTTCTTGGTAGAATACGGCACCCAAGCCGTCCATGCTGGATTCAATGTGCAGAATGTATGGCTTAGTGTAATCAGCAAAGGCCAGAACAGGAGCTTCTGTTAGGCGGTGAATAATCTCTTGAAATGCACTCTCACATTCATCAGTTCATCGGTTCTGAAGTATTCGTTTGGGAAGGACTTCATGGCTCCTACAAGTTTGATCTTCTGATTCAGAGGATATCCTTCAGTTAGGCTGAACAAGGGCCTCACCACTGCAGAGTAGTATTTTACAAATCTCTGGTAGTACTTGCAGAATCCTAAGAAGGACTGAAGAGTTTTCAAGTTGTTGGGTCTAGGCCATGTGGTAAGAGCTTTCACTTTTTGGATCAGTACTGATATCTTGATTGGAAACAATATGTCCCACATACTTCATGGAAGTCTGTCAGAACTGACATTTGTCCAGGGAGATTTTCAACCAATGCTCCTTCAGTTGGTCCAGTACTTTGAGTAGTTGGGTTTCATGCTCTTCCAGTGTTTTCCCAAACACTATTAAGTCATCCAAATAGACTAAAACTTCTAAAAGATTCATGTCACCCACCACCTTTTCCATCAAACACTGGAACATTGCTGGGGCACCAGAGATTCCTTGGGGCATTCTATCAAGCTGGTAGAATCCCAGGGGACAAATAAATGCTGTCTTTTCCTTATCTTCCTCAGCCATCGGTATCTGGTAGTAGCCACTGCGTAAATTTAAGACAGAAAACCATCTGCTGCAGTGAGTCTGTCTAAGTCTTCTTGAACTCGAGGCATGGTATATTGATCAGCCACCGTTCATTGATTCAGGGTGCGATAGTCAATACACATTCTCACTGCCCCGTTCTTTTTTCGGGTCACTACTATGGGTGAGGCATAAGGACTGTGGGATTCAGAAATTATCCCTGCTTTTAGGAGTTCATGTAGCTGTCTCCTAACATCTTCAGTGTCTGTAGGTGCCAATCTCCTTGATCTCTCATGAAACGGTCGTTCATCGTGTAGCCGGAGGCAATGCTCTTCTCCTTTCGCACAACCCACATTCCATTCGTGGCAAGAAAACACATCGGATCTTTCTACCAACTCCTTCTTCAGCAGCTTCTTCCAGCTGGCAGGGATAGGAGATGAACCAAAATTAAATGCTCCTTCATCAAGTCGAACAGTCTTCTCAGGCGAGGATGTGGACACGACCACATCAGCCACATACAAGTTGTCTACCGCAGTACCAGAGTGTACTGTCAGATCTTTGTGGGTCTCATTTCTGAGTTTGATATTGACTCTCTTTACCATTATGCTGCTTCCAGGTAGCACACCTCGCTGTACCATCAGTCCATTTGGCAGACCTCTTCCTGGAGACTCTACTATGACAGTTTGGTCTGTCAGCGATTTCTTGCAATCCACAGCTCCTTCTCCTACACTCTTGGTGCCAGGGAGCACTATCAGAGGATTGCTAGCTTCTCTTTATGACTCCGACAGTCTCCTCTGGCTGACTGCAAGCCTTGGTCTCACACTAGGTGTGCAGTACACACAGTGGTGTGAACTGGTAAAGTCTGATATATTCTTTCACCTGTCTTCTGCAGGCACAAGTGAGCCAGACATCCAAACATATTGGCATCAGTTTCAATCAACACTGGGGTCTTGTCCAGTATCTGAGTGTCAGAAAGATGGGAGCTAAAGTGTCAATCTTTTGGGACTCCAGCAAAGTTCCTGAAATTCAATTTGCACAGCATACAGCCATCATAGGGTAACTGGCATTGCTCAATCCCCATACAGAAAGTTCCTCTAGAGGCTGCAAAGGCAAATGCTAAATGTCTCTGGTAAAAGATTGATAAATGATGGTGACCTGTGATCTACTGTCCAGGAGGGTGTCACACGGGCATCCTTCAACAGAAATCTGGATGGTAGGAGTGGGACCCATCAGTCCGGTCGGTAACTTCTCTCTGACGTATTAGGGCTGGTCCATTTTACAGAGCTGTTCGATCTTGGAGTCCCAAGCTGCTCCCTCACTGGGCTCCGCTGTCTTTTCCCTGCAGCTGTTGTCTTCTCTCTTGTTTCTCATTCACTAACTGCTGATTCTATTGCAGAGGGTCTGGAGGGAAAGGTATGCCTCTTTGCAGATGACACAAAGATCTGTAACAGAGTTGATACACAAGAGGGGGTAGAAAAGATGAGAAGGGACTTGGCAAGGTTGGAGGAATGGTCAGACATATGGCAACTTAGATTCAATGCAAAGAAGTGCAAAGTAATGCACCTGGGAAACAAAAACCTAGGAGAAGAGTACACAATAGCAGGGGAGGTACTAACAACAACAAAATGGAAAGGGACCTGGGGGTAGTCATATCAGATGACCTAAAGGTGGGTAAGCAATGTGAAAGTCGGTAAGGAGAGCCAGGGGATACTGGGATGCATAGGAAGGGGCATCACAAGTAGAAAAAGGGAAGTGGTTATCCCTCTATACAGACAGTTGATGAGACCCCATCTGGAGTACTGTGTGCAGTTTTGAAGACCTCATCTACGCAAGGACATAGACAGGATGGAAGCAGTCCAGAGGAGGGCAACTAAAATGGTGCAGGGTCTGCAGCAGAAACCATATGAAGAGAGAGACTGAGAGAGCTTAATATGTATATTCTTGATGAAAGGAGGGCCGGGGGGGGACATGATAGAAACATTCAAGTACCTCAAGGGAATCAACAAAGTCCAGGAGGGTAGCATCTTTCAGAAAAAGAGATGCGTAAGAACAAGGGGGCACAATTTAAAGATAATGGGGGGATGGCTCAGGGGTAATGTGAGGAAATTGTTTTTCATGGAGAGAGTGGTGGATACATGGACAGCCTTCCTGAGGAGGTCGTTGGGTCTAAAACAGTGGGGGAATTCAAGCATGCATGGGACAGACACAAGGCAATTATAGTGGGGGGGCTGCAGGAAGTAGGCTGTTGGTTAACTAGAATCTGCAGCTTATCCAGTAGGTACAGAAATAGGCAGACTGGGTGGGCCAAGTGGTCCTTATCTGCCATCAAAGTCTATGTTTCTATGTTTCAGATCTACCACAACCTCCTTGCAATATGTCCATCTTCTCCACAATGATAACAGAACCATTCACTTCTGGGTATGGTTGTGGATCAAGACCTACTCTGGAATTAGAGGAAGAATTCAATGGGTGTCCACGCCAGGGAACAAGGAGTTGGCTCTCAGGTGAGGTAGCTGTGTCATCTGCATGGCCTTGACACACTCACTGATTTCTTTTATCTGTGTTTTCAGATCCTATATATCTGTTTGTTCTTAGTTATTCACAGCTTGAGGCTGCAGGGAAAGGCTTTCCGGCTGGCACTCTCAAAGAATTAGCAATATCTTCTTGTGACTCTTCCTCTCTCACCTCATCAAGAGGCTGCCTGAAATTAGGAGGGTTGGCACGGCGTTCCTTTAATCTTAAAGTTATGAGAGTCCAATGTGAATATACAGCACCACATATAATTTGGTCAAGTCTCATTTGTGCAACCTGTGCAGGATCATTCCTTCAGCTTCCACAATTTTATGAATCATTGTCTCGACTGGAGTCATGTAATGGGACAGTCTCTCTCCCACGTTCTGCGTAGTAGCTCCTAACTGAAAAATAAGATCTCCCTTATGCACAACTGCTCCATAGAAACTTCTCAGTATGGCGAGATGGTCACTAGGAGTACAATCTGGTTGGTTGTCTCGCAGTGATCGGATGACCTCCAATGCCATACCTCTCAAACTTTCCACTGTGCATTTACATTTCACATCATCTGAGCATTTCCATGCTTGCACTATCTGGGTGGCTTGACTAATCCAGCTTTCATAGTCATCCTCACCAGAAGACGTGGGGATAGTACTAGAGAAAGTATGCAATCTTCTATACTGTTCACAAGGCAGCATCAAGTAAGGGGACCACTCAGGTCCTCCGACCCATGGTTCACCAGTGGTTTCTTCTTCTTTGTCAAGTCACTCTCTGGGAATATAGCTCTAATGTCTTGAACTGACTTCTCCTCAGTGGCTAACAACAAACATAACTTCTTCTCAAAGCCACTTGGTTCTTTATAGTCCTCTGCAGGAGGATCCTGAGTGGCATGAGTAATCAGGATCATGGGGTGGGGTCTCCACCAGCAGAAAACTGATCAGACACTCTGGAAGGATCAACATCCTCTTGGCACTCTACTAAAACTCTATCGGATTGGTGAGCAGAACTGTAGATACTCCCGCACTCTATAACTTTTTCTAAACATTTTATGCTGCCTAGGACACTTTCTGCATGGTCCCTTGGGGTAGCTTCGGGGATCCCTTGTACCAAAATAGCTTTTTTTCGGATCAATGTCTGCACCCTTGCACCAATCTTGCAATGAAATATGAGCCATTGTAATGTTTGAATATTTGGGGGGTTACCAAACTGTTTCCAATATAACTAATAGGGATACTGAAACAACCAAAAGATCCTGGTGGTAGCCTCCAATTTTGTAACCACCCCTTCCCTTCTACCTGCACACCCACCCACAGGTGGTGCTATCTCAGAGTTTATGGGTTGGCACACAGGATCATGGGTAAAATTGGCTGTGTGATTGGTGCAGTGCCTCCACCTATGGGGATTCTTCCAGCAGTGTACTGCCAGGGTGCTTCCTCACAGGAAATGATGTTCAGTCCCTTCCCTTGGAAACAGGTACGACAATATACAGTCCCCTCCCCACTTATAACACTAAGCATGAAATATCACACTACCCAATAAAGCAATGGCTATGACAGTTTTCAGAAAATAAACAGAAGGGGTTTATTTTGGGGTGGATAAAGAGGTGGGGAGCAGTGGAAACAACGGGAAATAAAATAATTCAATAATGCTCTAAGCTCTATGAAAAATCAGTAGCATCAAAATACATGGGCATTTGGGAATTGTACAATGCAGTTCAGAATTACCAGACCCAGTTCTACTCCTCCCACTGATGCACCAGTTAACCCCACAGTCTCTGTAAGAGCTTTCAGTATTAGTGTGTGCACACACTGAGTAGTTGCAGGCCTGTGTCATGGAAACGCTGGGTGCAGCCCAGATGAAATACTGATTGGCTGCAGAGCAAAATACCAGCTATCACCAGGGGTGCAGTGAAACAGTTTATTCCCGGCTGAACTAGTTGCTAAGGGCGTTGCTAAGGTTATGCAGGAAGCCCAGATGAAATGTTAGTAAGCTAGCTAGCTGAACAATTATGAAAGTATTTGTGTGGGTAAAAACCCAGTACTCACAACCTTAGATGACAAAGATGCAGGATATTGGGGGGTGTCTCCCCGTTTGAGGCAACTTGGAAGAATAGGCAGGAAGGCTGGGAATGCAGGTGATGATCCTCTTCACCTCACAGAGGGACTTGTCTTCACCCACCTCGACTGTAGGTAGGCACTCTTCACCCCATAAAGGGATTTGTCTTCACCCACCTTGACTGTAGGTAGGCCGCAGCAGATCAGGTACTCAGGCAGCACCTCAGAGCATAGGTCCTGGCACCAGAAGCTCAGTCTCTGGACTGGTAGGGAAATGAGACAGTAACTTGGGTTACCTAACTTTCCACTGCAAGCAACAAATCATTTAGCAGGCTTAGAATGTTCAGTTACCAGTTCTGGACCTGCACAGAAGGCACCAACCACAGGATCTTCTATCTGGTCACAGCAAAATCAGATAAAAATATACCCTCTGATTTACAGGTCCTTGGAAGGTCTCTCTTTGTTTCATAGCTTGTGCAAAAGGCACAAAATTGCAGGATTTTAAATCATCAGCAGAGCAGCTGACTAGAAACACTCGTCACTTCAAAACCTCATACATAAGTAACACACACCAACTGTAAAGTTCAGAATACTCAGGTTCAAAACTCAGTCTCTGATTGGTTCACATGACTCAAGTGCTCTTTGTCCTGACTGGATGTACTGCAGCTAACAATTGGATCCTACGCTGTTGTCCAGCAGCCTCAACAAAGATGGCCACCGTCAAACAGTTCTTCCCAGCTCAGTCACTTTCCATAACTTGTACAAATATAAGTCACCAGTGATGAGGACAGAGTGATAATAGAGGAATACTTGCTGTGCAAGGACATCATGGCTGGCAGAGGTGGCAGCTGAAAGCTGTGGGATGAGGGCTGAAAGGCTGTGGAAAGGCATGTCAATGCCATTGGGAAGTTCAACAAGGCACCCCAGGAATGCAGAAAGCACCTGAATGATGAGAAGAGGCGAGCCAAGGAGAAGGTGGTGCACATTGAGGCCTCCTGAGGGACAGGGGTGGCCACAGACAGGTGTATGCCTTACAAACACAAAGGAGCTGCTTGTGGTCAGATGGGCCAGGTAGCTGTGCAGGGTTTTCCTGGAGGGCTTCAGATGAGTGGTAGTCCATCAGAGCACTGTAAGTATACATGTCCAGGACATGTGCCCTGTGTGTGTGTGTGTGTGTGTGTGTGTGTGTGTGTGTGTGTGTGTGCCATGTGTCCTGACAGCCTCACTGTGTGACTATTGGACCATGTGCCTGTGTACAACAACCATGGTTCTGTATACCCCATCAATGAACCATCTTGTGCAGTCACATGACAGGCTTGGCATGTGCTGGAGGGGTGGGACACCTGTAGTGTGGTGTTCTCCTGCACACCATTGCTGTTATCCCTGTGGGTGATGGCCAGGGTCTTGTACTGGTCCCACACATGTACAAAGGAGCATGTACAGGCACTGGCCTTTCCAGCTGTAGCCAATGCCTGGCTGCAGCATCAGAACCATTGTTGAAAGTCACTCGCATGGTATGTTAGGCACTCCACTGGCACACGTGTATGACCACCTGTACATGCCTGTCTGATCACAACTGTCACACATGTTTGTAACCATGTATCCCTTCTGTCTGTTACAGCTTCATCACACCTCTCAGGTGCTGCCGTGTCTGGTGCACCACAGGATGGCACTGCAGAGGATGATGCTGGGCTGTCTCACCTGGCAGCGTCCAGGTCTGGGGTTAATGCTGTCCCAGGACTGTCGAATGCTGTAGCTGCCCCAGAGGAATCACCAGTGGTAGCAGGGCCTTCCAACACCTTGGTAAACAGTGCCATGGCTGGTGAGTGGGACAGCGCATTGCTGGAAAGGTTCTTTGGTATGGCTGATGATGACCCAGGGGACACGGTGGACATTGCAGATGCCCTGCTGGTGCTGGCATCTGGCACACAGAGGATGAACAGTGATAGTGATGATCCAGATGCCACCCAACTTTGGGGAGAACATGGCCAACAGTGGAGCAAATGACACACAGGAGCATGCGCAGGTGGCACCAGCAGGCGTTGGTCATCCTGCGACCCTGACACACTCACAGGGCATGCACAGCTGCCCAGTGGCAGTTGCTGTGGGCTCTGTGCCTGGTGCTGCTGTGGTGATGCGGGGGCCCAGCCAGGTCAGCAGAGTGCTGTGGTTCCACCACAGGTGGTAGAGGCCCATGATGCAACCATTCCTAGATGCACAGCAGCTGCACAAGCCCAGTCCCCCATACTGTGGCCTGCTGTGGTGCGTCCACTGACAGTGGATGCACAGCAGCAGACTGGCACACCTCCTGCCTGTTGGCACCATCCATGTGAGCCATCACCTGCTGACAAGATTGAGTTATACTGTACACGCCTCCTGCAGGCCACCATGGAGGGGCAGGCATCCCTAAGTGTGGAGCTCAGAGGATTCAGACACTGTTGGCCATTGAACATGAGTCATCTGCCATGTGGCATGCCCAGAACTTGGCAGAGGCTTGTCTGCTGCAGGTGGGCATGACCATAGCTCTGAAGTGGATTGTGCATGCTGCCAAGGCAGCCTGTGCAAACAGTGTGCCTGTGGCCACCGGGCTTCCTGCTGAATCCCCAGGAGTGCCTCATGCATGCCCAGACATTGGCTTCAGGTAGACCCATTGCTGCTGAAACCATCACCACAACTCTTCATTTCCTTCAAACCTGCATCCAACATGGATCATTGGGCCAACACGCCAGTGAGCACCCATTCATGGTCTCACTGCAGTACCCCTCCAGGGGTGTTGGCTACTCCTCATGACCAGTGGCATTGCATCAGCGAACACCGGTCATGTGTGTGGCTGCCCACGTTTCCGTGGCAACTGTGGTGCTTCCCACTGATGCCTGGGTGAGAGATCACATAGCCCCTGTTGCCCGCACCCTTTGATGGCCCACTCACATGGCTACCTGTGCCTGAGGTGGCATGAGTGGCATGCACCTGCCCCAGCACATTGCCTGTGTGGGTCACCTGTGTGGTGCTATATGTGTGTCTGGGTGCGCCATTGTTGTGCTTTGTGGCATGGGTGAGATGAGTGCAGTCCTGTGTCTGCTGTGCATGTGTACCAGCAGTAGTACACTGATCCATGCCATCTTCAGCACAAACACTGTGCCTCCTGGACATGTGGATCCTGCTGTGTGTGTGTGTGTGTGTGTGTGTGTGTGTGTGTGTGTGTGTATATGCAGTATTGTTGCCATCACAGTTATGCTACACAGCAGCAGTAGTGCAGTCGACTGCCCTGTGGTGTGGATGTGGGTGTTTGGGTGTGTGTGGGTTGGGGGCAGCCATGATTTACCCACCTGAATTACTCACCTGTGGACCCCAAAGTGCTCTTTGACAATGGTGTTCTGGTGCCATTGGGACTTGGCAACCAGGTGTGGGTCTCTTCATTCAAGTTGAGGACCATGATGCTGCCACTACCCAGCTGCATTCTCATCCCCCTCCTCCTCCTCCTCCTCCTCCTCAGAGCTGTCACCTTCCTCGGCCTGGACAGCTATTCCATGGTCAGTGGCCATTTTTCTTTTTCAAAATATTTTATTGAAAGGATGTTGAGTGTAGATCACTATAATTACATCTCATAGCATAAGACCAATCATACATATAATAAACAATGTATGACCAGTTCAAAAGTTCTAAAGTTGAGGTACACAGTAATATAACAGTGTGTTAGGCTACAAAGATAGATAGTACAAGGAGGCATGTAGAGCAGATTAATACAAAGAAGTCGTGACACAACTGTTAGCTAGATACATTGGAAACAATTATTATAACAGGCATGCTCAAGGGCTAGGCAAAGTCACCATCCACAGCTATAGCCAGACCCAGAATCAAGAGTGGCTCAGGCAACTGCAGCTAGGGGCAGAGGGCTGTGCAACTCTGCAGAGCTACATGGTGAGTCACCTAAGTGGGCAGCACACCTGATTCAGTGGCTGATATGAGAAGCTGCCAGACCAGCAAAATGCCCAAGTGCTTACCCTTTGCTTGGAGCTGTATCCTTTCCAAGATCATGCTCATCTTAAGGTTATTAACCCACTGGGATATTGTGGGCGGGGAAGGAGACATCCAGACTTGCACCACTGTTTTCCTGGCATTAATCAAGGCAAGAGACCACAGTGGATTGTGCGACCTTTTATCCTGGTATTGCAAGTCAGCACCTAACAACAATTCAAGGGGGAGACTTTGAGGGGCTATGGCCAAGGACTCTGCTCATTATTTGATGCATGGTACACCAAAAGGGGTCACCTTATGACAAGTCAGTGCTATGTGCAAAAAGTCTCCTTCCTGAGAAGCACATTTAGGGCATAGGTCAGACCTGGCAGGATCCATAGCATTCAACTTCATGGGGGTAAGGTAGGTTCTATACATAGAATTTGGCTGGATTTGCCTAAGCTTATTGCTATGGGAGCATGGCTGTAGATGTTGACCTGCCATGTGCCATACTTTACAGTCTATGGACACCTGAAGATCCTGGCTCCATTTGTCCCTGACCCCCATTGACACCTGGTCAGATCTACCCCGAATGATGCAATAGTATATAGAGAGTGGCCTGGAACCCGGTTGCGGATTAAACAATTCCTTCTCTAGGGGTGAGGGGGGAGATCAGTCCAGCTCTGATGACAAGTAGGCCTCACACCATAGTTTGAGTCTGAGATAGACAAAGAAATCCTCCAGCTGTATGCCCCATTCATCACATATTGTGGCAAAATGCTTGAAAATACCCCCAGTATAGAGTTGCCCACATAGACCAGACCCTACGCCCATTCCAGCAACCTCTGAATTATGGGGATGAACAGGAGCCTTTAGTTTTGATAAAGGATATAATACCCACAAAAGGAGAGGTGCCTCAGGAGTCCAATGTCTGTGCACCTCTGACCAGACTCCATAAAAGATTTGCTGTAAATATTTAATATTATGTAAGAGGGGTCTGAGACTAGAGCCATAGCTAGATAGTCTTGTTTTAGCCTCCAATAAAGTATCTTTCTCCAGTCCGAGCCACTCTATTCCTTACCTGACTTCCCAAAGGGATAGTAGGCCTGAATGTCAGAGAGACCAAACCCCCAAGTTGGTGGTAACTGCAGACTAGCCTTTTTAGTTCTAGCACTTTTATCCCTACATAGGAATCTATGAAGGATGTCTCCCAGTGGCTTAAAGTGTGCATAAGGCACCTTAATGGGTAGTGACTGGTGCTGGTACAAGCATTTGGGCAAAGTATTCATTTTCATTACTGCTACTCGCTCTAGTAAAGAAAGAAAGAGGTAATGCTGCCTATGTCTCAGAGTGCTCTGAAATTTTAGATAAAACAGGCTTCTAATTCAGAGCATAAAGGGAATTGATTTTAGCTGAAATGGTGACATCCAAGTACTTCAATAATTTAATTAATTGCAGGCTGCCCAGATTGGAGATCAAGAGCACCCTGTCCCAAAGCCCCAGGGGGGAGAAGCTCGCTTTTGGTCCAGTTTACCTTATGATCAGCTAGCCTCCATTACAACCCATTAATTGATGCACCCAGGGCAGGTCCTGAGCAGGTGTTATAGATATAAAAACAAGTCATCTGAGTACAATGCAATTTGGTGCTCTGAACCCCCCCATTCAGCCCTCTGATTTCCTTATGCGTTCTCTAGGAAGTTGCAAGAGATCCCAAAGACAGAACATACAGTAAGGGGGAGAGAGGACAGCACTGCCTGGTGCTATATCCCAGGGCAAAAGAAGGGGTAATCATGCCATTGACTGTTATTTGGGCTTGTGGCAAGTCATAAAGGGTATGGATCGATGCCCTGATACCCGGCCCAAGGCCAAATCTTTTAAAGTTTCAAAAAGGTACCCCCACTCTACAAGGTCAAAGGCCTTTCAGCATCAATTGCAAGGATAACTGTCCCATGGTTCTACATGCCTTTACCCATCTATGGACCACATTCAGTGTATGGTAATATTGTGTTTCCTGTCACCCTTAACAAAGCCAGACTGATCAGGATGGACCAGGGAAGGGAGAACAGGATCCAACCTGGTGGCCAGTATCTTCACCAGTATTTTATAATCAGATGTCAGCAATGATATAGGCATATAGGAGGCACACCAGGAAGGATCCTTCCCAGATTTGGGGAGCACGGTGATCGTAGCTGACTGTGTGGAGGGGGGCAACTCTCCTGCCTCCAAGCCTTCTGCAGGCATCTCAAAAAGTGGTTCAAGCAGCAAAGGAGCGAAGATTTTGAAAAAATTAATAGGGAGACCATCCGGCCCGGGAGCTTTTCAACCCCTGAGTGCCCTTAGAGCAGACTTAACCTCCTTTCTAGTAATGGGAAGGTCCAGCTCCCCGGCCACTTTCTCCCCCACCACAGGGATGGGAGCTTTAGCAAAAAACTGGTCCAGTTCCTGAGGGGGTAGGGGTGATCTCTGAAGTGTACAGCTTTGTATAAAAGGCTTTGAATGCCTTGCCTATGGCAACTGGATCCTGCACCAGGGATCCAGACTCATCAAGGATCTGTCCCACAGCCTTGTCTCCCTCACAGTGATGGAGTTGCAACACAAGTTGCTCTCCCATTCCCATCAAAGTACGCCCCAGCCTGAGTTAAGAGGATGGCCTGCTCTATTTTGGCACTACTAAGGGTATTATAGCATCATTTTAATTTTTTAATTACCCTGTAAGGAGAGGAGGAGGGTCTTGACCTATATACTGCCTCGCAGGCTTCAATCTTCTCCCTGAGGTGGATGATCTCATCTTCCCACTGTCTATTAGCATTAGCCACAAAAGCTATAGTTTGCCCCCAAATGTATGCCTTCAGGGCCTCCCATCTGCAGCAGTGAGAAGTGTCACCCGGTCTGTAAAAATGTAAAAACTTCCTTAATGTTCTTGGACATACCATTTATATAGTCCTGATTTTTCAACAACAGGAATAAAGTCTCCATACACGGGGTGAACTGGAGCAATCAATCCCATAGACAGGGAGGCATACTTTGCCAGGATAATGGCGAATAGTGCACCTCATCCACCAAGGCTAGTAGGGTTGGGCTAACCAAAACTGGTCTAGCCTGGCAGAGACTGATGTGAGTGGGAGTAGAAACTATAGTCCCTGCTTGTGGGGTGCCTGTGCCCACATGTCAACTAAATTAAACTCATGTTGCAACTCCCCGAGTGCCCTAACATTCTTCAATAAGGGACAGGGTGACATTAGATCTGTCTAGGACTGTGTCCCTCACGCATTGTAATTGCCCCCAGGATCCATGGACCCACCCACCCTACCATATCTAGTGCCAACTTCTGAAAAATGCCGGATCCTCCATGTTAGGTGCATAGATGGAGCCAAATGAAAGGTACCAAGGCCACTTAAGTCAGCTCTGACCAGTGTATATCTGCCAGAGGAGTCCATAATTTGCCCCAAAATCTTAACTTGAGCACCCTCGAGGAACCAGACCATGGTGCCTCTGGCCTTGGAGGAAAAGGTGGAGGATATCCACGTGCCCCTCCGTGGAAGCACTGGTCAGTAAGGCCTCACCTGAGGACATGTGGGTCTCTTGGAGGAAAAACTCTCGCCACTTAGACCGCTTCACCTCAGCCAACAATTTTTTTTGATTAATTGTTGCTTTTAGCCCATTAATATTCCAGGTGGCCAAACTGGTTGTGTTAGCCAATGCATATTGAGAGCCACGCAATTCCACAAACATAGTTAGCAGTAGGTGACCCAGCCAGGCATCTCCGTAGCGTACCTGCCCGCCCCTTCTTCAAGTAAATCCAAGCCTCCCTGTAGCAGAACACCAGGCACTCACTATGCATCAACATCCTAATTTTCCCTATGATATAACTATCTAAACATTTCTCTACCTCCCCACTGTGATGTGGGCAGAACAGATGGCACCCCTCTGTGACACAGGTAACTCAACGTATTTCAGTCCTGGCAGCCGAGGAGCACCCATGCCCCCCACCCACCCAACCTCTATAAGTACCCCCCAGCCCCTAATTAGGTAACAGTTTACCCATTCCACCCCATACCCCTTAGTAAACTAACATTTTGAACAACATGAATAATGGCAACATCTGAACCCCTCTCACACAAGCCAAATAGGGCCTGAGTAGGTTTCCCATGCAAACAACTGGTAATCAGTAACAGAATTAGAGTGATTGTATACATTCATGCAAGTTTCAAACACTACGTGAATAAGAACAACAGAAGTTAAGGCCTCCAGTGGATAAAACATTATAGGAGGCAACCATGACTCAGAACCCTGAGCCAAAAACCAAGAGATGCCAATATTTTAGCTGCATATTGTCCCTATGCAACAGAAAAAGGACTCAAGCCTGCATTGAAGAATGCCCGCAGGAAAGTGCGCAGAGAGTCACCTAGTCAGGCCAAGGCATTCACCGCCCTCCACCCCGTCGGTACCCATGTCCCCAGACATGGACGGGGGGAGCAGGAGCTCATACAGGAGTAAAGCGGATAAAGCATAATGTATATGCTGTGCCTATGATAATATTCCATAGTCAATGGGACCATGAGGGAAAGGACCACCCAGGCCCTCACTTCACAGGGCACCAGACAGTTCCACACATCCTGGGAGCTCCAGTGGGGTAAAAGCTCAAAACCAGAGAGAGAGAGAGAGAGAGAGAGAGTTTGCTATAAATACACTTATCTGAGTGCAGCTACGTCTTATGCTAGTGAAGCGCTGACGCGCTTTCTTCTGGCCTCCTTCTCAACCACCCACTTCTCCACCAATTTTGGGCATGTGAAAATCATAGACGGCTGTCCAGGTTTGACAGTTTTAAGCTTCGTTGGATATAAGGCGAAAGATCAGTCTAGTTTATATAGCTTTGATTTCACCTGATTAAATCTCTGCCTTTGCAGCTGCAACTCTCAACTGTAATCCTAAAAGATATAGACCTTAATATTCTTATTTGGTATGGGCCTCTTAGATTTAGCGCTGAGCAGGATAACCGCCTTGTCTACATACTGCAGATATTTTATGAGACAATGTCTAGGTTTGTCTCCTGGCTTCTGTGGTGGGCCCACCCTCTGTAAGCATTCGGTCTTGAAGTTGGAGGCCTGTTCAGGAAGCTCCAGATGCTCAATCAAACATTTGAACAGCCTAGTTTCAGGATTGCGCCCCTCTGTCCCCTCTGGGAGGCCCACTATGCGGAGGTTAGTGCCTTGGCTGATTCTCCTTATCATTAAGGCTGTAAGAAAATCACGGCAAAAACGCAGTTTTTCATGGCATCTGCATGGCAAAAAATGCCGCTTTTCACGGTAAAAATACAAATTATTGCATAGCAACAAAATAACAACATAAATGTACTCTGATTATTTTATTAAAGTATAAAATGTAAAAAGCTTGGAAAAAGCATAAAAATCATGCCATTAAAGTGCATCAGGGTGCATTAATTTTGTTGCAGCATAGAATACATTCTTAAATTCTCTGGTTTTATACTGCATCTGTTATCTTGCAGCATTGCTCCATATCTTGAAAATGAATGCTCAACACTGGCACTGTGTACCAGTACACTTAGGCATGTAATAGCAATTGTTGACAGATGCACAAATCTTTCCTTGCAGTCAATCCAATATTTTAAAATATCTCTCTCTTCAGTTATCTCAGCCCCACGCTGTATCTCTGCAATGTAGTTTCTAAGCTCTGCTTTTGCTGCGATATTATCTTCGAACCAGGGGATACCCTCACATATAGATTGCTCTGTGACAGCAAATGTGGCAAGTCTCTATGGATTAAAGAACCGCACAGCAGCAAAAAAATTATTGGCATACTGATGAAATCTCCCAGTACCTGTCAAGTAATCTCTTATTTTTATGGAACAAGCACACAGTGTGTTCTTAGTGGGTAGATTATCTTTGATCTCAGACTTAACTTCTAGGAATGTAACAAAATCTAGTAGTTCGTCAAACACTACATGATCTTTGATGTCATCTGCCTCATATTTTTGAAGTAGGTGTACCAGGGGTGGAGTGTTTTCAGCAATTTCATTTAATTCACACTTCACTGCATCACATTCACATAAGCTAACAATTTCAACACATGCTGTGCTCTCATCTCTAAAAAATTCAGAGTACTCATTGAGATGAACTGCATGATAAAATACTGCTAGAAACCACGTATTCCAGCAGTTAAGACTACATGGGTGGAAAGCATTTGATTGTCCCTTTGAAGACAGATATTGCTTGAACTGCGCTCTGGTGACAGCACGCAGTAAATGCTTTTTACTGGAAACAACAAAATTATTCACTGCAGGAAAGTGTTTACGCCAAATGTCACCCAATAAATTTAACAGATAAGCTGAGCAGGTAACGTGGACTTCATTTAAAAGGACATGCTTCAGGCTGTGGTCCCAACTTTTATTCATATACATGGCGTTGTAAGTAACATAAGCTGCAACTTTTGTGTCAGGGATTTCATATTTTAATAAACAGTTCAGAACTGCTTGCGATACTGTTTTAAAATTAGTAGCCTCCAACATAGTGCATTCAAGGAGGAATGACTCAAGTTTTGAAACTGCAGTAGAGTACACCTTGCTATTGTGAAGAGATGGCACAGCAACAATATTTAAAATGTAACGCTCTTCTACATCTGTTGTCTGCTCACAGAGAATAGAGACAGAAACTGCTCCCTGCATTTTACTTTTATTTCTGCCACATGATATGCAAAACTTTCGCAAATATTCAGCTCAGAACCATTGTGAGGAGGGGATAACACCAACTGACTTTAGATTTTCTTCCAAGAAGCAGTGAAGCACTATATTATCTAGGGCATGTAGTGGTGTGTTGGCTGAAGTAAATGCTTCAACAAGGTTAAATAATGACAGCTTTCTAGTCTCTATGTGTGCTGCTTTTGTTGTAAATAATTCTCACACAGTTACCTGCTTTTCCACTGCCCCTTCAGATTTTGACTCGAGCTTCCTCTTCTTAGCAAGGTGTGTTGATGATTCCAAGTGGCGGTCACAAGAAGCTTTTCTTTTATGGTCCACTGGGATATTGCAACTGGTACAAAATAAAATATCCCCGATATATGGAAAGCCCCCTTCTCATACTGCTGACATCTCTGCTTTGGGTATACATTTCTTACTTTGGCAGTTTTACTGGCAGACAACGACTTGGGAGAAACATACATCATAGCTCTCTGGTGCTCACAGCAGTAGCCTCTGATTACCTGCTCTACCTGACTCATGCTAATGTTACCTATTTTATCCTGCATAGCAGTTATTAATTAGTGGCAAAGAAAAGGTCACTAACAAGCTTCAATTTAGGTACCTTGTTACCTTGAATGCTGTTTTATAAATCGGTAATCAAGATAACAAAAGACTTTGATACACACTACATTTATATGTAATTAAAGACAGGTGATGCAAATCCGGTGCATAACAACGAATTTATTTGAATGGTAGGATAGGAGTGTGAGCATTGATTTGAGCTTTTTTGGGCTTTTTATAACATTTCAATCAAATTCACGGTAAAACGAATAAATTAGTCAATTTCACGGAACAGCTTGAAAATCGCGGAGATCGTGAAATCCGTGCGTGCCATGATTTTCTTACAGCCTTACTTATCATCCACTCGTGCCATGAGATCTGTCATCACCTTTTTAGTTTTTCTTTTTCATTTGTGACAGCATGTAGAGATTCCTCCAGGTCACTAACCCAGTGCTCGAGATCGGATATTTGCATTGAATGTGAGGGCTAGGGGTTTCTTATAGGCGTGTTACCATGCTCAGTAAGTCAGTAATGTGGGCGTTATGTTAGTGAGCCCAGCCTTCATTGCATACTGCATCTGGACAAGGGATGCAGGGATGCCTCGCGAGCGAGCGTCAATGTCCAACATACTGGGGCCTGAGGGTACAACAGAGTTGACAGCTTGGGGAGCCTGCAAGCTGGCGCAAGCCTCTGATTCCATGCGTGGCTCTTTCAAAGCTGTTGCAAGTCCAAATTTTAATTTAGCCTGGCAACTTTTCTATTTCCCAGAAGCCATGCAGACTAGGTTGCCCCAAAATGTAGTATTTATCAACTGCCTTTAGAATGGAGGCCTTATAGATGCTTTCAAATGTAGTGCCTGTAGGAGCAGGCTAGAAAGCGACAGCCATCTTCAGTAGCTAGCCACGCCACCTTCTTCAATGGCCATGTTGTGCAACATACAGCAGGACAGGAATATGCCACAGGCCTTCTCCGGGCTATACTGTAAGGCACCACCTGACCTATCCAGACACTGAAAGTGCATCTTCAGCATGCCGAAGACACGCTCAATGATAGTGTGTATAGTGATGTGTGCCTCGTTGTACCACTCTTCTGCCTCTGTGCCAGGTCAGCAGAAGGGTGTCAGTAGCCAGGGTCAGAGGGGGTACGTTGCATCACCTGTGGGGTTCAAGAGCAGTCCATTACACCACTGCATAAACATTCATTGTGTCCTCCAGCCCCCCCCCCACACCATGGTGCACTGGTGTGTCTGCTGACTGTCCACCCCTGTCCTTGTGGCAACCCTTCCTGGCTGGCTACATCTCCTTCACACCTGCTATGGCCTGTTCCTGCTGCACACATCTGTCTGTACCTGCCATGCATGCAGCCATGGCTGCCTGTACATGTTCACATCACCACTGTCTTCCCACCAATGCCCAGCAGTTGTCCATGCATGGCTGTGTGGGGTGTTATGCCTCCACTGTGCCAGCTGTTGTGCTGCAACCCACCTCCTGTGCTGTTCTGCTACACTGTCCCCCTTTTGTGTGCATTTCCATCGGTGTGCAAACCTACATTGTCCCACCTTTACTTATCCCCAGGCGCATTCGCTGCTATGACCCTTGCACACCTGCTCCCTCTCCCATCATTTGTTGTGCCATGGTGCCCCATTCCTGGGCATTTCTGCATGCCCCACCCACCTACTAGATGACTGCTGAATATGTTCGCAGTGTCAAACCAGTGGCAAAGGGTGGAATGGTGCCACATGAAGGCATTGAGTGTACTCCCAGGGTGTGTGGTGAAGACACTGCTGATGTGCCCAGTGACACTGCACACCACCTGGCAGTAGTTGACAGAGTGGTAGCCCTTGTGGTTGACATATATCATGGCATCATCACCAGGTGGTGAACAGATTGCCACATGGGTGCAGTCAATGGCCCGTATGAAGCATGGCATGCGTGCCACACTGTGGAACTGCTGCATTGCTTCTGTCTGCTCTGCCTGTGTGCTTGGGAAGTGGATGAATTCTGAAGCATGTGTGTGGGAGCAGTGGGTGAGGAATTGTCTTAGGAGATGGGAGATGGACAGCTTGGATATGCCAGTGGTGTCTCTGGCTGGCCTCTGGAAGGTTACTGTGGTGAGCAGGCACATTGCTGTTGTCACCTTAGTCTCCATTGATATGGCATGACCCTTCCAGTGGTGCCTGCATTTCATCATGGCACAGCTCACAGAGCTGCCTCAGAATAGCCCTGATCAAGACAGTATTGGATAACTGTTTCCAGTGTCTGTCAGCTCTTTCAATGTCAGTCTAGCATGATACCACCGTGGGCTGGCTTTCTGTGCCTTCCACCACACTATGCTGGTTCACCCTTCTCATCCCCATTAACATTCCACCATCAGGAATAGTGCTCTCTCCATAGTACAGTAAGACTGTTGCTCTCCTACTGCTTGCTGCTGCTACTACCCTGCGGTCAGCCTGCTGGGGACTTGCACTTATGTCTACATCTTTTATATTTATCTCCACATGGCACATTTGGTACTTGTGCTGTGAATGCTCTGTAGTTGCGCATTCATTTTGCTATGTGAATGGCTCTTCACTGTATATGCAGCTACACTCCCCCTCCAGATGTGCCGCATATCATTATTGTCAGTGTCCAGCACATTCTGTTTGGCGCAGTGCATCTGGGTTGCGCTGGGGCATCTGTGCTCCCTGTGAGTGGCTACATGGCACATTTTCCAGTTGTGCCGGTGCATCTCATTTGAGCCCAACACATCTACTTTGTGAATCCTGCCCCTAAAGTTTTAAAACTTTATCCAACTTGAAGATGAAGTTACTTACTATGGCAGTTTCCTGCAAGGGTAGTGCTAAACCTATTCCATATTTACTCCACTGATGCTTGCATAACTTTACTTCTCATATATCACACCACACTCAGAGGTATCTCATTAGTACAGTAAAATAACATGTAACAAACAGTAACAAAAGTGGTATTTCCATCCATATATATATATATATATATATAATGATAGCACGGTGGTGCTACCATAATTAGGGTTGAGTAGCACTGTTTAAGGTTAAAGGGTCAAATTTTGCACCTAACTACTTTGCCACCATTCAACAGATTTGCCCTGAAGTTTGGAATGCAATTGGGTGTGTAGTCTTGGGATCTGCCAAGTTTACATTACCGATCAGCTCTATGGCTGCGGAGTTATTAAGTGACAACCAATTGCGCAATTCTACGCTTTTGCAGTTCTTTGCTCTCACCTACAGGTCATACGCTTGCTTGACTGATCCAAAAACTTGTGGGATCATGTGTCAGGGTCCTGATGTGCCTTTTTGAAGATTTCGCAAAAATATTGAACGGTTCAAAAGTTATTTAAAAACAAGTTCCCATTATAAGTCAATGAGAAAAGTTAACAAAAAGAGCAACACTTTCACAAATGCACTTTTTAGTGTCGCAAATGTCCATAGTAGTGTTGCAAATCCACCATTTTGTTTTCAGTTGGTGATCAGAAAAATGCTTAGCATTTACATTTGGGACCCTATAGGGACATAATTCTTTCTGTGTTCACCTAGTCGGACCCTGAGGATGCTATCCATGTCTTTGTTTTGGAGTTACACACTCCAGAAATATGTTTTTCAAATTTCTGGAAACAGTAGTGTCACAAAGTAGTGTCGTGCTTGTGAAACTTTTGCTAATTTTTGTGAAAATTGCCACAAATTGTGACATCACTTTTTCAGACTTGGCCAAAATGACAGGAATTCTTTGCCATCCTACTGCGAAAGAACGGTTTGATCTTTTGAGCTGAAATTTGGAGGGAAGGAAGCCAATATCTAACAGATTTACCCTTTGGTGGTTTGGTGAAAAAATATTGCATGGCTACAAAGTTACGGTACTCTGAAGTTGGCATTTTCCCCATAGACTAACACGGTGGCATACGCCTCACCTTTCGGGGCTCGTATCTCGAAAACGTCCGAGATACAGATTTTTAGTCTTGTGTTGCATAGCCCTTTGTGCTATGCAAAAGCAAAATGCTAGCCAGGAAAATCATGATTTCTAGAAATTCAGTTTTTTTCTATGCCGTGCGTTGCTGAGATATTAGCAATTAAGTACTTCCAGTGCTCATTTTTAGCTTCATGCCATTACAATGCATACATTCTTTGTACACAATGTGTTTCTCTATGCACCTGTTTGGTAAAAACAGGAGTATATACTTCTGTTACTGTTACAGTTACTGTTTCCACTTGTGTTTATGTCTCTGTTTGCGTTACCGTTCCCGTGTACGCCACCATGTGTGTTACACTTTGCGTTGTCATTTGCACTTGTGTTTTCGTTACTGTTAACATTTGCGTTTCCACTACTGCTTCTGTCTGCGTTATTGTTTGTGTCACTGTGCGCATTGCCATTTGCATTTCCGGCAGCCGTTTTCTTTGCGTTTCTGTTTCTCTTTCATTTTGCGTCTTCCTTGCTGTTACTGTTACCATTTGCATTTGCTATTGCATTACTGTGCCCCTGCACATTACGGTTTGTGTTTCCATATGCACTTGCATTTCCTTTTGCATTTCTGTTTCCTTTGCTGTAATTGTTGCTGTTACCATTACCATTTGCATTTACAATTGACGTACTGTGCCCATGCACATTTCGGTTTGTGTTTCCATATGAGCTTCTGTTCCCATTTCCATTTCTGTTTCCTTTGGCATTATTCTTCATCTTAACTTTACCATTTGCATTTACAATTATGGTACCGTGCCTGTGTGCATTACGGTATGTGTTTACAAGTGTGCTTGCATTTGCATTTATGTTTTTGTTCCCTTTCACATTCTTTTTGCTGTGATACTTAACATTTCCATTTAAAATACCGCTGCCATCATTGTTCGTTTTACCAGTTGCGATTTCGTATGCACTTCAATGTCCGTTTGTGTCACTGTTCACTTGGATGTCACTTTGCGCTTGCATTTCTATTAATGTTTCCTTTACCATTTACGTTTGCATTACCATGTTTGCCACTGTTGGCACTTCTGTTTGCATTGCTGTTTCTGTTACTATGTCACAAGACATCATGTGGCTGGAGCGCTGCATTACATTCACTATTTCTCATCATCATTCTCAAAAAGAAAGGAAATTAGAGGCATAAAAATCAATTTAATGCATCAGTTAGGGTTGTTCCGCAGCAACAAAAGTGATGAAATTCAGAGTTAGGGTTGAAAGCCCCCCTTGGACCCTCCAGTCCACCACCCCAACCGGCATCGGGGTGCGCATTGGGGTCGTCGGTCCTAACTCTCACCCCATTCTCTTATCCCTCAGCTTCTTTACACATGTGATGTGGTGAGAGTTAGGGCTGATGGCCCCAACCCACACCCCAATGCTGGTTTAGGGGGTGGGCTGGAGGGGTCCAAGGGGGGGCTTTCAACCCTAACAGCAAATTTCCTCGATTTTGTTGCTGTGGAACAACTCTAACTGATGCATTAAATGACATTTTTGTGTCTAATATATATATATATAGATAGATAGATAGATAGATAGAGATATAGATAGATAGATAGATAGATCGATATAGATAGATATATATATATATATATATAGTTATAAAATAGGTAGGGAAATTGTTGTCTTTTATTGGATGAGCACCAACACATGATCATGCGTATATCAGAGTGCGACCGCATACCTGCGCTTTTACCCCCCTCCAAAACAATTTTGACATATTTTAAGATAGATAAACCACTCTGAGGTGTGCGGTCATGCTCTGATATATGCACACCTTGGGTGCTGATGCACTCGGCCTGTGGTCTCATGTGTAACAACGCACGCCAAGGCATGCGTATATCAGAGTGCAACTGCACACCTCAGAGTGGTTTATCTATTACTATATATATACATACATACATATATATATATATATATATATATATATATATATATATATAGATCTAATGATATATATAGATCTAGATATATATATATATATATATATATATACACAGTGTATATATATATATATATATATATATACACAGTGTATATATATATATATATATATATATACTGTGTATATATATATATATATCTATCTAGATCTATATATATCATCTATCTATATATATATATATATATATATATATATATCTAGATAGATATATATATATATATATATATATAATATGTGTGTATATATATATACAGTGTGTATATATATATATATATATATATATATATATATATATATATATAGTATATATATATATATATATATATATATATATATATATATATACAGTGTATATATAGATATATATTATGGTAGCACAGTAGTGCTACCATAGTTCATCCTAATAAATCCTAGTTCATCCTAACCTGGAGCCTACCGGCCTAGCACCCCATGCCACAAAAAGGTGGGAGGGGTTCCTCACATTAGCCTCAATCAATGTCTGCAGCCTCCTTTACAAACTTGACATCTTGCAAAGCTGTGTCCAGCAACATCGCCCTGATGTACACTCTTGTCAAAACATGGCTTAACCCCAAGATACCAGATACTGCAATCACCATCCCTGGATACTCTATATTCAGGCAGGACAGGGTTTTCAAACAAGGTGGAGGTTGTGCCATCTACCTGAGGAACTCCTGTCTCAGTCAAGTCTTCCCATTCTCAAACTCTAAACCACCCTCACAGGTTCTCGCTATTAAAGTTCTACTCAGGGCGACAACAAGGAGCTCACCATTGCCTCTGTGTACCTACCCCCTAAAGATCAGCCCATTGGATTTATGAGCATATTGGAAAGCCTACAGGGATTACACCATAACTCTGAACTCATAGCACTAGGCGACTTCAACATAAATTGGCTATCGCTGGAGGCCAGAAACTACAAGGATGCTGTTACATCACAGAACCTCACCCAGCTTGTTACCACCCCCACCTGATGCAACTATAGGACAGGGTCACATGCACTTCTAGACTGGATCCTTACTAATCACCCTGAATGAATCTCAAAAGTCTCAGTGCTCCCTGATGGGATCAGTGACCACTCACCAGTCACATGTACCTGGACAAACAAATTCATTAAGCCCCCTCCTAAAATAATCCAAACCAGAGTGTTAAAGCAGGGGTACCTTGAGCTACTAAAGACACACCTAAGCCACCTGGACCGGACACTAATCGACTCTGCCATTGATGTAAACCAAGCCTTAGACCTTTTCATCAGCCACTTCACTACGGCCTGCAATATCTTTGCACCTCTCAAAAAGCTGAAGGTCAGGGGCAGAGCTAACCCTTGGATAACCCCTGATCTAATCACTTTACTCAAACATAGGGATCATCTCTGGTACTGTGCCCATGCAACATGCAAACCTGGGGATATCATAAATATAAAGCTGCCAGAAATGAGTGCACATGGGCAGTTAGGAGTGCCAAAAGTGAATACTTCAAGGAAGCTCTCTCCAACTCCTGGGGTGATGGAAAAAAATTTTGGTGTAACTTGAAAGATCTTACAGGCAAGGACCCTAAGTCACCACCCACCATGCTCAACATAAATGGAACACCAACATCTGACCTGTACACAATCACCAACACCTTTAACAATGCATTCTCCAACTTGGATAGTGCCCTCCCTTCTATTTTCTTTGATGCCCCCTCTGGTAGTAACCCTCCTGCAACTACTCCTCTCCTACACCCTGCCCCACAATTCTACTTCAAGGAGATCCCAGTGCATGAAGCCAGAACCTACATTCAGAAGGCCATTCACAACGCAGGCTACAGCGGTGACTCCCTTGACCTGAAGTTGTTAGCACTTGTCCTTGAAGAAGTCCTTGAACCCCTGAGAAAGGTCCTCAACCTATCACTAAGGATGTCCCAGTTCCCATCTCGCTGGAAACAGGCGACCATCACACTGGTACACAAAAGTGGAGACAAATCACTGCACTCCAACTACAGACCTATCTCAATCCTCCCTCCATTGTCTAAGGCCCTGGTGCGCATCACCACAGATCAACTAGTCAAGTACCTGGAAAAATATGACATCCAGTGTCCTGAGTAACATGGTTTCTGAAAAGGGCACAGCACCACCACTGCACTATTAGAATTCACTGGCTTCATCCATACCATGCTCAATCAAGGAAACTGTGTAGAGGCAGTATTTATCGACCTTACGAAAGCCTTTGATACTGTGAACCACTCACTCTACTCAAACAATTATTAAACATTGGGCTCTCCAATGAAGCGCTGCTCTGGTTTTCAAGCTACCTTGGGAGAGGATCCAGTGGGTTAGGATTGCCAGTGTCACCTAGGAAGAAAAGCCAGTCCTTTCAGGGTCCCACAGGGTCCATCCTGGGGCCACTACTCTTCAGCCTCTTCCTCAATGACCTTCCCAGTGTCTGCCACCAGAAATTACTGTCTCGTTGATGGCGCAGTCATGTTCACCAACCACCAAAATGCAGAGCTCCTTGAGAAGCAATTACAGCTTGAATTCATGCACATTGAAGAATGGTTCAAGTCACACAAACTGGCCATAAACTACAGCAAAACAAAGGTTATGACCTTCTACAATGCCAGAGCAAGTACAAATCCAGTGACCTCACCATCCTGAACCAAACAGGGACCTTACTTGAACATGTTCCTGATTTTAAATACCTAGGTGTCACATTGACAGCTCACTCTCCTACCATCGGCACATAGATTCTGTCACCAAAGCCACCAACATCCATATAGGCCTGCTCTACAGGCACAAACACTGCATGACTCCTGACACTCTCCGGTTGGCTATCAACAGCTCTGTCACCTCCATCATCGATTATGGGCTAGCAATTTATAGCTCTGCCTCTGCCTCTGCCCTCCACAGAATTACAGTTGCACTCAACAAAGCATGAGGCTACTAACCGGGCTGACTGACTTACACACACTTGTGACCTGAACACTTGGGCAGGATGGCTTCCTCTCATCAGCCAGAAACAGTATCAAACCTGCCTTTAGCCAAAAGTCCTCCTGGGTCATGCCCCCGGCATTGAAAAGCTCCTCATTGACCACCACAGCACCCAGCAAACTAGAAGTTCACAACAACTAACCTTCCTTGTCCCCAGATGTCGGACTACCATGGCCCAGAGGGCCTTTGCCCACAGAGCACCACACTGGTACAATATCTCAACAAAGAAACTTTTTGCTGCTGCTCTTGGCCCTTTAAGAGACAACTCTGACTTAATCTCATTTCAACTAGTCGTTGTGACTGCCTCACCTAATCAGGGGCCCACTTCCTACTGCACTCCACTTCAGTATTGACAGCTACCTCTGCCCATCTTGCTCCCTTCTACCTGCCTACCCCCTCTCCCTTTCCTCCCCCTGGGCATTTCCTGACCTTTATCCCTCCCCTTCCCTCCCTCTCCTTTAGAGCTCTTACTCTCACCCTCTACCCTCTGACAATGGCCTTCCTGCCTGCATACCCCCTTCCCTCTCACCTTCAGTGCTTATTTCTAAGATTGCCCTTGGCTGGTATGTCATGCTACCTAACATTTGGTACATTTTGAATTACTGGAATTTTCTAAGCCTGAGTCTCACTTCTTTTTGTTATGTAACAATGTATTATTATGTTGACTTTTGTATGTATGTATACCTCGCATTCCTTCGATGTGGAACCTTTATAAATGAGCATTTCCTGCTCAAAGGTATTTGTAATCCTAGATTTCAATAAAATAAAAAAAAAATAGTTAGGGTTGAGTAGCACTTTTAATGTTAAAGGGTGAAACTTTGCACCTTAATAAATTTGTCACCATTCAATGGATTTGCCTGAAATTTGGCAGGCATGGGGGAGCACAATAGATCTTGGGTTCTGAGAACTTCCATACCGGTCTGATATACGGCTACAGAGTTATTAAGTGACATTTGGTGAATTCTTTGCTTGCGCCTACAGAGGTATAATTTATGTGTTTTAAAATTTTACACTTGCTTTGCTAGAAATTCATCAACAATAAAGTGTTTTGTTCAATTCTCTTTACAGCCTATGGGGATAATTAAAAAGTCAGCTTATAAAATTGGAGCTAACAGCTTAAAGATCATGTGCAATAAGATGTACAGAGCTTACATTCTCAGCATCATTCATCAAATACTGTATTGTTGTAAAACAGTGTCTGGTGTTTTATACAAAATCTACCATTTTGTACCATTTGTTGTGTGCTCTGCTTCAACCACGCTGCTAGATTCTGAGACTTGTTGTTCCTTGGGGTAACAATCTGCCTCTGCTTGCCCTCACACATCCATTCAGCTCTACTTTGCATTGTCTGGTTTTCTCAGCACTACAGATTCTCACATACTGGCTTTTATGTTACCTAATTTCAATCCTCCTTTCCAACGCCCATGGCAAATTGGTACTTCTTCCATTAGTGTAGGATTCTACTTACCTCTGCATTGATCACCTAGCATGCCTTGCTTTTTACAGCCAGGGTTATTCTTTTTATGTTATTTGGTCCCTTAGGCATGCTGCTCAGGGACCCCTAAAGCTATGTAATAGCAACCCTAAGTGAGTTTCGCCTAAAGCTCACAGACTTCTTCTTGAAGCAATCAAGAAAATCTTGCTGCTCTTATTGTTATGTTCTAGTAATGTTGAAATCAACCCTGGTCCTCCTGCAGCAATCTCTTTGCCTGCCAACCTAGCCAATATCAAAGGATTGAACTTTATGCATATTAATGTGTGCTGCCTGCTAAAAAAGTTTGCCTGTATTCAAGCATTGACTTCCCATACAATGTCTGATATATTTGTGGTCACTGAGTCTTGGCTCAGACCTGGTACCCCAGATAGTGAGGTGAATATCCCATCTTATACCCTGTTCAGAACTGATAGGTTCACCAGAGGAGGAGGAATTGTCATCTATGTCAAGGAGAATTTGTCTGTATCAGTTATAGATTCATCCTCACTCCCAAAGGAATTTGAGATCCTGACTCTCAATATCAAGCTATCTTCCTTTGTCTCAATATGCATCCTAGGCTGTTATAGACCTCCATCTGTGGGGCTACAATTTCTGGACCATATAACTAATACAATTGGATCACTTCAATCGGAGATTATTATATTAGGGGACCTCAATTTAGACTGGAACTCCAATAGTTCCTTACCCTTAAAGACTATTTGCAACTCCTTTGGTCTTTCTCAACTCTTTTCTGAAGCTACATGTCCAAACAAAAAGTGTCCTAAAAATAGCACACTTCTAGATCTCATTTTAGTAAGCAAAACCCGTCTTTTTTCACATGCAGGAGTGTTCTTCTTGGATTTCAGTGACTATTGTATTATAGTAGGTGTAAGATCTGCCCCAGAACTACTATCCCTTTCCAAATTCTTACTCAAGAGGAAGAGGCATAATTCTGACATCAACACATTCCTCTCCGACTTGTGAGATTCCTTGAGATGGCAAGATTTTTACTTGGCCAACTCAGTGCCTACGGCCTATGATATTTTCCAGGAAATCATGTTAGGGGCTCTGGATAAACATGCACCACTGGTCCAGATTCATTGTAAAAATAAATCATGTCCTTGTTTTACGACCCAATTAAAGGCCTCCCTGTTGCACAGAGACTAGCTTTGGAAAAAAGCTCAGAAATCAAAACTTCCAGATGACTGGACATCATTCATGAAGGCTAGAAACCACTGTACCAATCTGGTTAGGAGGCTAAGGCTAGCTATTTCTGCAAAGAACTGGACGCCCACCAAGTGCTCTGCAAACTTCTGGAAAACCATCAAGAATATTCAAGGCCACATGGCTATGAGAAGCTTACCCACAAAACCGCCATTGGCACAACTTCAGTGTCAGATAAATTGACTATCCTTGACACTTTTAATAACCATTTTGCTACTGCAGGTCTCGCTTTGATGCCTCCCTGCCAATAACCTCCACCATAGTCTTGGAGCACCAGACTTACCTGATCTAGTCACAAGCATGGCGTTCTCCATCCAGCCTACCAACCTGAGAAAAGTTGAGTATCTCCTCCTACAACTGGATACCAGGAAGAGTGCAGGGGCAGACCAATTAGACCCATTCTTCCTGAAGCTTAGTCTTCATATCTTGGCTGTGCCCATAATGTACCTTTTTAACCTCTCCCTTTCACAGAGCGATATTCCTCCCATATGGAAAATGGCTCAGGTAATCCCCCTTTTTGAATCTGGAGACCCCAGTGACCTGAATAACTATAGACCAATCTCCCTATTTCCCACTCTTTCCAAACTGTTGGAGGAAATAGTGAGTGTGCAGCTCAGAAACTATCTCAAAAGTGGGAACCTGCTCAGTCCTTATTAGATGGGATTTAGGCCTCATCACATTACTATTTCAGCCCTTGCAAAGGTCACCAATGACTGGTAGTGTGCCTTGGATTTGAAGAACTTAATTTGTGCAGTATTTCTAGACTTAAGCAAGGCATTCAATATGGTTGACCATGAGCTGCTCCTTGTCTCTCTCCAAAACATCGTCTGTGACCCCCCCCCATCACTGAAGTGGTTCTCAAAGTATCTAACAGGGTGACAGCAGCAGGTTAAGGCTCTATACTGGGTCCACTGTTTTTTGCAATTTACATTAACAATACTGACACTGATATCAAATCTGCTAACATCCACCTATTTGCTGATGACATGGTACTTTATGTCGGAAGACCCTTTCCAGAAGCAGCTTGTAGGAATCTGCAATGGGAATTTAATCTTCTACAACTACAACTACTGCACCAGAAACTGCTCCTGAATGCCAAAAAAACAAAGGCATGCTTTTTTCTCCCTTTTCATATATCAATAACCCCACAACTCAAGGTAATATTCCCCAGATTCACACTCTTCTTGGCAAATCATTGAAATATGTTACTAAATTCAAATATCTGGGGGTGTGGATAGACCAAAAGCTTTCCTTTTGTGATCACATTGAGGATCTCTTAAAGAAGCTTAGGCAGAGGCTTGGCCTCTTCTATATGATTAAAAATGTTCTAACATTGGATGCTAGGAAGAGACTGGTCCAAACCACATTCCTTACCATATTGGACTACACAGATTTCCTTTACAGACAAGGCCCCATGTCTGCCTTGCTAAATTAGACACCCTCTACCATCAGGTCTTAAATTTCATAACTGGTCTCCCATACTCCACACATCACTGCTCCCTTTACGCTGCAGTAGGTTGGTCATCCCTTAACTACAGAAGAAAGAGGAATGCAGCTCTCGAGATTTAGGATAATCATGAAGATGTTGCCTCAGTACATCTTGGATTGTCTCCCTCCAGGTGTAATAGTTAAATATGCCTTAAGGAGTTCCTCCTTTATCTCCCTTGCAGTAACCGGTTCAGGTCGCCTGCAGGTCTGCCATATCTCACGCTTTACCCTTTCTCTGGAACAACTTGCAAAACCCTGAAGCTGGCTTACCCAATCAAACTATCAGCCTTCAAAGCATTTTATTCTTGCTCTATCAAGGAATCCTGTAACTGCTTCCCCTGATGTTACCTTCCCTAACCTCAGCTCCATCTGTTCCAGTGCATCCTTTTACTGGAACTTCTTTCCCACCCTCTTGGGCAATGTTACAGCCTATAAGAACTTACCTGACTACTCCTTCTATCCCAATCCTGTGTTTTTTTCCTTATTGTTAGTTCTTTTTCCATGTCTCCCTGGCTCCCACCCAAACTCCTCGTTTATCCCCCCTTGACACCATCATGGTGTTTTGCTTTCCACTCCCTAACTGTTGCCACCCTCCCCCTGCAATCACTACATGCCCTTGCGGGCATGTGCCATGTACCTCTCCTTACTCACCCTCTTGTGTCACCCTCCCTACCCCTCCCATGCCCCACCAAGCTCCTTCAATCAATAATTGTGTTCAGGGATGTTTCAAATACACAGTGTAATTATAGTTGAGTACATTTATCCTGTATATGCCATACTGCAGTTGCTATACTTTTTAGCTGCATACTCTTCATGGTCTTAGTTTAATGTCTCTTTTAATACTCTATTTCGTGTGTATTATAAACCTCCTGTATAATTACTGCTCTATGTAAATACTATATAAGTGTGAATTCATTCTGTATATATTGTTTACCCAATTATGATGTAACTGAGTATTCCTTTGTATGTATTGTTAACCTCTCCTTTCCAGGTCCATCTTGAAAATGAGCTTGCTCAACAGCGTTCACCTGGTTAAATAAATATTTTAATTGATTGAGTAATTGATTCACATGTATGCAGATGACTCAGTGCTATATACTTCCAGCCCCGACCACTGATGTAGTGACCAAACTGCAGCAGAACTTCAGTAATATTCAGCTCTGGTTTTCTGCAAATCAACTTTCCTTAACACCAAAAAGACAGAGTCTCCATGACCTTCAGCACTAGGCATGGGTCAACATTGAGCCTGTACCTCCTTCAGATATCTTGGGCTGTGCCTTGACCAGCACCTTGGCATTTCTGTACATATCAATGACATCCACAAAAGCTCCACCCAAGGTTGGGGCCCAATACCATAATCATGGCTGCATCCACTGCTGGTTCACCTTCCACTGTACAGAAAATTATCCTCCCTGTTTCTGACTGGGGACATAGTCTACAGTGCCACACCAAGTCCACTCTAGCCAGACTGGACCCACTCTTCCACTCTTTCTGCCATTTCACCCTGGACTGTCCATCCACCAACCATCATTTCACCCTCTACCAGACTGTGGGCTTCTCCTCCCACCAGGAACAAAGACTGTCCCACTGCACCTGGATCATGGCCAAGTTCTGGACCCAGTCCTTGCCCTCTTACCTTACTGCCTTACTCAGGCTCAGCTATTTTTTACCCACATTAAAATTATCTTTTAGCAGGCAAACACATCCATCTAGTATGAATTAACACATTTAAGGATGCTATTAAATCTTATTTTTAAGCAGACACTGACCAAAAGCAATGTTGATACCAACATTACAATATTACTACCAATACAACTTCTTAACAGGAACAGTAGTATAACACCCCAAATGACATCAGCAAGCTGGAGGCATGCTGACTCAGCATCCAGCAAACTTGAGAAGTACCTCACCAAAAGGTGCTAAAAAGTTAAAATGTGTTGACTTTTGTTATACAATTTTTGACACACATAGTTTTTATAGGAATGTTTATCAAGTGGTGTTTCCTATTTTAGTTTTGAAAGCTATTGCAAATGAATTTTAAGAGTGTATAGCTTAGTAAGATTTGTGTCCAGCATGTCAGTAAATATATGAAACCTAAATTCCTAGGCTACAAATAATGGCCTTATTCAAATACTATAGCAAAGAAATATCAGGCAGAAACATATTATACCTGCTCATTTAACCCTTCCGTGAAACAAGAATGTGTAGAAACATGGCATCAAAAAAAAAATAAAACATAAAACAACTAGTACAGATTGTATTACTAGACATGTATAGCAAGTTGGTTCTTATAACTTGTTTAAAGTTCAGTTAACAAAGTGTTTATTCACTAAAATTGAATCCTTCTAGGTCCTTCTAGGTTGCTTGAAAGGACAGTGCAAAGAACCTTACAAGAGCAAGGGAAAGGATTAAGGCTCCTTTTGGTTAGACAGACTTACTGTGTTATTTTTATTTTGTACTCACAGGGATTGTTACTGTTTGTTGCTAACATTTTATTGCTTTATTTTCTCTGATTCAAATTGTTGTTGCTAGGTATTCCTTCTGCTGCATTATTACAGGGTGTGCCTACAGGTGTGTGCTAACAGATTACTGCTGTAGTCTTCTGATTCAAATTGTCTTTTGCAAGGTATATCTTCTGTTACTGCTTTATTTTTCTCTGTAGCAAAGTGTTTCTTACAGGGTATATCTTCAGTGAAATTATTACAGGTGTTGCTTATATGTGTGTGCATTTTTATCATTAGGCTAAGCAAATTATTGTTTGCCACTATTTTATTTTATTTTCTGAAAGATTTTTTGTCTCAGAGGTGTTGCAGTCTCCTTCTCACATTGAAGGAGCTAATTGTTTTCCTTCCACAGCTCTTTCAGGGGATTAGGTGTGTATCTGGGGGGTGGAGCTGACAAACTGTCAGTAACTTCCAACAAAAAGAAGGGTTTAAAGGTCAGGTTAGTTTATAGCTAGGCGGCAGAAGTCTAGGTTTGCTGGCCAAGGCATCTAGTTTCACCTGAGCTCTTTCCTTCTAGGTTGCTTGAAAGGACAGAACAAAGAACCTTACAAGAGCAAGGGAAAGGATTAAGACTTCTTTGGCTAGGCAGATTTACTGTGTGTTAATTTTATTTTGTACTCACAGGGATTGTTACTGTTTGTTGCTAGCATTTTATTGCTTTATTTTCCTCTGATTCAAACTGTTGTTGCTGGGTACACCTTCTGCTGCATTATTACAGGGTGTGCCTACAGGTATGTGCTAACAGATTACTGCTGTAATCTTCTGATTCAAATTGTCTTTAGCAATGTATCTCTTCTGCTACTGCTTTATTTTTCTCTGTAGCAAAGTGTTTCTTACAGGGTATATCTTCTGTGAAATTATTACAGGTGGTGCTTTACATGTTTTACAGTTTTATCTATCATTAGAACAAGCTATCAGGGCTACTGCATTTGTTGTTGGCTGATTGTTTCTGCTCTTACCTCCTTGTTTCTGTCATCTGTGATTCTTCTTTTCAGCGGGGGAAGGGCTCAGCCATCCACCCCCATCCCCAACCACTTCATACTACACTCCTTTTATACAGTAGCACATTTGTGACATTTTCTGTGGCAAAGCAGGAAGGAGCAGATCATTGGGGTATCCACACGGTGACCTCATTTACAGGGGCACTAGTAATTTAACTTGTTTTAACTAGTTATATAAAAACAAACAAACAAAACACAAAATCAAACTTTTGCTTTCATTTTCTTCCTTCTAATTACTCTGACCAGGTTATAAACCCAGCAAAGTATCTGGAATGGATATCATTAACTGCAGCTACTGTGGAACACTTTTCAGAAGGGCATTTTTACAGGATTTAGGACACTCTCCAACATGCTGGGTCATTGGAGATCTAAGGGCTCAACTCCAGGAAGCATGGGCAGAGATTGCACACCTCAAATTGCATATTCAAGAGGAACTATATTATAAGAACCACCTGCCATTTTCCAAACATCCAACAGAAGCATGACAACTGCAGAGGGTAGTTGGTTTGGGAGGTTGGCAGTTGGTTAGAAGGGACAAATCAGGTGGCCCATCACTCAGTGCTCCAACATATTACCTCCATGAACCATATAAAAACTACAAACAGGTATCTGCCTCTATCTCCTAAATCAAACAAAGGGCAGAGGACACTGCAGCACAGGAGCTAGAACAACAAAACTCACCCAAAACAGGAACCAAAACAAAAAAGCAAAAAGGAAATTCAAAAAACTTCTGATCATTGGAGACTCCATGATTCAGGTAGTTGATACAGATCTCCAGCCAGAGGTAATGGTCAGATGTCTCCCAGGTACATCAGTGTGGAGAGACACTGACCACATTGATAAAATTGTTCAGGAAGCAGGAGAAAACATTGACATCCTGGTACACATAGGGACTAATGATCTTGCCAGCCAGTCAGCTGTGGAGACCAAGAAACACCTGACCAGGCTGAGTGACAAACTATCATCCAAATTGTCCAGCATCTCTTTCTCTGAGATCCTGCCAGTCTGGGAGAGGGGGGCAGAAGGATGGAAGCTCAGAGAAAGGGAGATAGGGGAGCTAAACAGGTGGCTCAAGGGCTGGTGTCAGGAAAAAGGACACATTTGTAGGGAACTGGCAACAGTTTTGAGAGCGAAAGTTCTTTAAGTTTGATGGACTGCATCTGACTAAGGAGGAATTCAGTGATATTGGAGCAGAAGTTTGATGTCTTTGCAGAATATTTAAACTTGAAAAAGGGGAGAGGGGTGCAGCATCCCATACATCAAATGGGAAGAACACTCCTTCCCCCCTCAGCTAGTGGTCAAACAGGAGTTCAGCATGTTTGCAGATGATTTGCATCACCAGGTAAGTAAAAAGGTCTGGCTCCCCATACAATGCATAGGGGAAATACCAGACCTCACCCAACAAGTAACACACCAAAATCTGGCCAATGGAAAATTATATACACAAATGCTCACAGTCTGGGAAACAAGATCTCAGACCTGCAGGGCAACAATGACAGAGGCTAAACTGGACATAGTAGCATTTAGCAATACATGGTTTACCAGTAACCACACTTGGAAGACTTCAGTACCTGGCTATGTACTGTTCAGCAGAGACCGAGGTGCAAAAAGGTGGGGTAGAGTAGCCTTGTATGTCAATGAAAATATCAAAGCTACAGAAATTCAGAATACACATAAGGAGCCAGAAGAACTGTGGGTCACCCTGGAAACAGGAAATGGGACAGCCATAGGAATGGGGGTTGTCTACATGCCTCTAGACCAGGTGGAGGACATAGACACATTACTGTCAGAAGATATACAAAACATGACAGCTAAAGGGAAGTTCTGATAATGGAGACTTCAACATGCCAGATACAGATTGGTCAATGCCAGCAGGAACATCTGCCAGAACTAGACATGGTGGATTCCCTGCAGGGGGAGGGCCTCAAACTGACACAACAACCCAAAAGAGACAGAGCTATCCTAGATCTAGTACTGACTAATAGGGAAATGATCACAGATGTCCAGGTAGAAAGTCACCTGGGGGCTAGTGACCATCACATGGTATGGTTCAATTTGGCCACTAGAACTTAATCGTACCATTCCAAGGCAAAAATATGGGACTTCAGCGGAGATGACTTTGATGAGATGGTCAACAGAGTTAAGCTAGCCCTGGCAAAAAGAAATACTGATGAGGGGGTACAGGCAAAGTGGGCAAGCATTAAGGATGCAATACTTGAAACAACATCCCATTGTGTTAGAGAGAAAGGGAAGTGCAAAAGAAGAAGGAAACCACTTTGGTATTTAAAAACGGTAGCAGAAAAGGTCAGAGACAAAAGGCTGGCCTTCAGAAAATATAAGGGAATGCAACGAGATGAAGAAAGGGAGGCATATCAAACTTCCCTAAGGGAAGCAGGGAAGACAGTAAGGCAGGCAAATGCCCAAACTGAGGAAACACTAGCACAAACAGTAAAAGAAGGTGACAAGATTTTCTATAGCTACATTAGTGAAAGGAGACAGTCCAGAGGGGGTATTGCTATAATCAAAGGAGATAAGGTGTATGTGAGGAGGAGGACCATGTAAAAGCATCTAATCCTAAATAGATACTACTGCTCAGTATTTACTGAAGAGAAGGAGGGGCAGGTCCCACAGCTCAGCACCATGGACACGGGGGGGGTGAAGGTGTGCACTAGTCCCTTCACAAAAGAAAGGGTCCTACGAGAGCTTGATAAGCTCAGGGTGGACAAGTCAATGGGACCTGATGACATACATCCCAAGGCACTAAAGTAGCTAAGGTTGGAACTAGCAGACCCATTATCAGAACCGTTTAGTGAGTCTCTGAGCACAGAAAAGGTTCCAGAAGACTGGAGAAGGGCTCATGTGATCCCGCTCCACAAGTGTGGTAGCAGGGAGGAGGCAGAGAACTACCAACCAGTCAGTCTTACCTCAGTAGTGGGCAGGATTATGGAGGCACTACTTAAGGAAAGGATCGTGCTACACCTGGAATCCATAGGAGCACAGGATCCAAGACAGCATGGGTTTACAAAAGAAAGGTCATGTCAAACTAATCTCGTAGATTTATTTGACTGGGTAACCAGAGTGGTGGACCAAGGGAGAGCTGATGATGTCACCTATCTTGACTTCAACAAAGCTTTTGATACTGTTCCACATAGGAGATTGATTAATAAGCTGGGTAGGCTCTGGGGCGGTCAGAAGTTGGTCAACTGGGTGGAAAACTGGTTGATGGGCAGAAAACAGAGTAGTGGTAAACGGTATGCAGTAAGAAGATATTCAAGTCACAAGTGGGGTACTTCAGGGATCAGTCCTGGGGCCAGTCCTCTTCAATATCTTCATCAGTGACATTGCAGATGGACTGGAGGTTAAGGTTTGTCTGCTTGCAGATGATGCCAAGATCTGCAACAGAGTAGATGATTCAGATGGGAGGGCAGAATGAAAAGAGATCTGGATAAACTAGCAAAATGGTCAGAAAAGTGACAATTGGGGTTTAATGCAAAGAAATGCAAGATCATGCACATAGGAATGAGAAACCCTGAAATCACATATAGGCTGGGAGTGGAGTTTGCTGGCAGTCACAAGAGAAGAAAGAGACTTGGGCATCATCATCACTGGTGGACCTGAAATCATCCAAGCAGACCACTGAAGCAGTAGATAAGGCTAGGGGAATGCTGGGGTGTATTAGTAGAGGTATCATAAGTTGGAAGAGGGATGTAATAATCCTCTTTATAAGACACTGGTTAGGCCCCAGCATGCAGTACTGGAAACCAGACCTTCACAAGGACATTAACCAAATTGAGGCAGTCCAGAGAAGGGGAACCAAAATGGTGCAGGGACTGCATCTGAAAACATATGAGGACAGATAAACAGAGCTCAATATGTATACCCTTGAGCAAAGTAGGGAGAGAGGTGATATGATTGAAACATTCAAACACCTTAAAGGCATTAACAAGGTGAAAGAGTCTAACATATTTCAATATAAGAAAAATAGAAGAACAAGAGGACACAGCATGAGATGAGGGAGACTGATTAAGGGGGAATGTGATGAAGTTCTTTTCAGAAAGGGTGGTGGATGCATGGAACAGCCAAACTCAGGAAGTGGTGGATATGAATACAATGCTGGGCTTCAAACAGTCATGGGATAGGCATAAGAGAGCAATACAGATGAGTATGAATAGATAGGCCATTGACAGAGCAAAGGCCAGTGGCACACTGATAAGGTAGAAAAGAAATGGGTAGACTGGATGGGCCTAGCAGTCCCTATGTGCAGTCAACTTCTATGTTTCTGTTTCTATGTTTCTATCCATGGTTTTGTTGTATCTTTAATCTGTGTAAACTTAGAAACATAGACTTTGACGGCAGAAAAGGACCACTGGCCCACCCAGTCTCCATTTCCTACCTACTGGATAAGCTTCAGATTCTAGTTAACCAACAGTCTGCTTCCTGCAACCCCCACTATAATTGCTTGTGTCAGTCCCATGCATGTTTGAATTCCCCACTGTTTTAGACCCAATGACCTCCTCAGGAAGGCTGTTCCATGTATCCACCACTCTCTCCATGAAAAAGAATTTCCTCACATTACCCCTGAGCCGTCCCCCCTCTATCTTTAAACTGTGCCCCCTTGTCCTTACACATCTCTTTTTCTGAAAGATGCTACCCTCCTGGACTTTGTTGTTTCCCTTGAGGTACTTGAAAGTTTCTATCATGTCCCCCCTGTCCCTCCTTTCATCAAGGGTATACATATTAAGCTCTCTCAGTCTCTCTTCATATGGTTTCTGATGTAGACCCTGCACCATTTTAGTTGCCTCCTCTGGACTGCTTCCATCCTGTCTAAGTCCTTGCGTAGATGAGGTCTCCAAAACTGCACACAGTACTCCAGATGGGGTCTCACCAACTGTCTGTATAGAGGGATAATCACTTCCCTTTTTCTACTTGTGATGTCCTTCCTATGCATCCCAGTATCCCTCTGGCTCTCCTTACTGACTTTTCACATTGCTTACCCACCTTTAGGTCATCTGATATGACTACTACCAGGTCCCTTTCCATTTTTGTTGTTGTTAGTACCTCCCTGCTATTGTGTACTCTTTCTCCTGGGTTTTGTTTCCAGGTGCATTACTTTGCACTTCTTTGCTTGAATCTAAGTTGCCATATGTCTGACCATTCTCCAACCTTGCCAAGTCCCTTCTCATCTTTTCTACCCCTCTTGTGTATCAACTCTGTACAGATCTTGTGTCATCTGCAAAGAGGCATACCTTTCCCTCCAGACCCTCTGCAATGTCACTTATAAAGATGTTAAAGAGGATTGGACCCAGTACTGAGCCCTGAGGTACTCCACTAGTAACCCCCCTTTCTTCGGAATGTGTTCCATTCACTATTACCTTCTGTGTCCTGTTGTGCAGCCAGTTCGCTACCCAGGCTACCACCCTGGGACCCACTCCCAGGCTGGCTAACTTGATTATTAATCTTTTGTGCGGGACTGTGTCAAATGCCTTGCTAAAGTCTAGGTAGGCCATATCCACAGCCCCTCCCTGGTCTATTACTTTGGTCACCCAGTCAAAGAAATCAATTAGATTAGTCTGACATGACCTTCTTGCTGTAAATTCATGTTGTTTTGGGTCCTATGCCCCACTGGCCTCTAGGTGCTCAACAATTCTTTCTTTCAGAAGTGATTCCATCATTTTCCCTACCACTAAGGTCAAACTTACAGGTCTGTAGTTTCCTGCTTCTGCCTTGCTCCCACTTTTGTAAAGGGGAATCACATCTGCCCTCCTCCAGTCCTCAGGTACCACCCCATCCTGCCATGATTTGTTAAAAAGTGTGTCAGTGGTGTCACTAGGTCCCCCCTTAGTTCTTTTAGGATTCTGGGGTGAATCCCGTCAGGCCCCATTGCTTTGTCCACCTTGAGTTTTAGGAGTTCTTTCAGGACTCTTTCTTCTATGAATGGATTGGTATCAACCCCCTACCCAGAGTGCTTCTATTGTCTGGTTTAGGTAACTGCTCCTCATCTTCTTTTGTGAATACTGAGCAAAAGTATTCATTCAGTATCTCTGCCTTTTCACTTGATAGTTTTGTAAACAATGTAATGTTTTTATGTGTACCTGAGTAATGCCTGCAAATGGACCATATAGCCCAGTGTATTTACCTGGCAATCCAATATTAAAATAAAGAAATAAATAAATACAATAATTGTGTTGTTGCAGACTAGGTGGGCCAAGCGGTCCTTATCTGCCATCAAATTCTATGTTTCTATGCTTAGGTATATGGCTATTGTTCAGTATCCATTAGTAAATTATATTGGTCATTAACCCTTTTTTCTCATCATCTCTGTGAGCCATTTACATTCCTTGCAGTCTCTTTTCATATTTTAATATCTGCCAGCTCAGTAATTGTAATACATTGTCTCTTTCTCCCTTTTTAATTATCAGTTTATTGAAGATATTCAAGCTGGCCATACTATTGTCATTCTCTGCCAGTGGCTCCAATGTTTCACACCCTGTTGCATAATTTCCCATGATACTGTACTTAAAACTAAGTCAGCAGAGATAGGCTTCCTTTCCCTGAATGGTTGGTAAACAAACCAAATTTGCCTCCAATACAGAGGAGTGAAGTTTATCTGGCTGTTGCTGCATAAAAGAAAAAAACCACCGGTCCAGATTTCATTCCCATGGTGTTTCTATAAAATCCCAAAGCTTGGACCAATGTTCTCCACTTACTCTTTATTCTTGTATTTACAGTAATTGTATACCAAAATCATGGAAAGCAGCAGTAATAGTATACATACATAAAAAGGGTGACAAGAAGGATCCTAAAATGAATAGACCTATTTATCTGCTTGATTTATCAGGGAAGATTTTTGCAAAAGTTATTCTGGCAAGTTTGTTAACACAAATAGAAAACTTGGGCAATTTGTCAGAATTGCAGGCAAGCATTAGAGCAGGCTATAGTTCCATTGGCATTTGTTGTATAATGGGTCATTTAACTGAGAAATATGTTAGATTGAGAAAGGAAAACTATATGTGGCCTTTATAGATTTTAGCTCTGCTTTTAATACTTGTCACACAATTTGCTATAGGAAATTATGTGGAAATGGGGCATAGACCCAAATCTCATTAGTAGTATTAGATATCTATATACTACTACTACTACTTGGGCTCAGATTTGCTTAGGGACCTGGGTGGACAGCTCTTCTCAACTTTTCCTACTAACGGGGAACAGGGCTGCTGCTGGCCCCACAATTTTCTGTATTTACTTAAAGAATTTACTGGTAGAGCTGTACAATTTAGCTTCTGACTCTCCAAAGACAGGTGCTTCCTTTTGTCCTGTTAGGATATGCAGATGACCTGGCCTTAATAAGCTCTTACAAAGCCTGGCTTACAGAAAAAGCTGAATTTTTTGAACACTATGCAGAAATATTTCAACTCATTCCAAGGCTAAAAAACAAACCCTATAGCCAAATGGTCAAGGAACTCAATCTAATGACACTGGGATAATGAGGGATAGAGGGGATCTATTGCAACTGTTTCAAATCTTAAACAATCTGACATAGCATCCAAGTGTAACATTTAATTTAACAGTACACCATTGAATCTAAGATCACACAAAAAGCAAGTGGAGGTACCTAGGGTACGTACAAAGAAAAGGGACAATTGTTTCTCAGTAAGAGCACTATCCAAATGGAAGAAGCTACCTAATAGCCTGGTAAATATTTCATCTTTTGGATTATTTAAGAAAGAGCTGGATAGGTATCTGAGGTTTTAAATTATTTATCACCCAGAAAGCATGGGAGACAGTATCTATGGGCTTCTGCCTTCATATGCCAAGTTACCAAGCTTAAAATAAATGAAACAAAAAGCAAGGTCCTTGTATTCAGATCTAAGAATTCCAATTTGGTCTGGAAGGTTGGATCCAAAGTATGGAAGACAGTATCTATGGGCTTCTGCCTTCTTCTGCCTTCATATACCAAGTTACCATGCTTAAAATAAATGAAACAAAAAGCTAGGTCCTTGTATTTGGATCTAAGAATTCCAATTTGGTCTGGAAGGTTGGATCAAAAAACACTGAACTAAGTTAAGTCATATATTTATTTGTGTCTAATCTTTGCAAATAATGGATTTGGGGCCCAACAGATGATGGAAATACTTCTAAAACTAAAACAGACTGCAGTGGCTTTGAACAGATATAATAGACAATATGGGGAGTACTAGTGTACCCATTATTGGAAACAATAAAAGCAAAATATATACCTTAGGCTCTTTTTTCAGTTGAAGTTTGGGACTCCAGGAATATTTATCCAGTGGCAGTCCCCATGAATCAAATGTATAGATCGCTTCTTGGAGTAGGGAATTCAATGCCTGCTCACTACTTCAGAGCTGAGTTGGGTACTGTAAATCTAAATGCATTGGCTTCCACATGCAGAACAAATTATTGGCTAAGAATTACTAGAATGCTGGAACACAAGCTTCTACATAAAGTTCTGCAGGGAAAACAGAGCTGGGCTGCCATAAGCGTGTGAGCAATCCGATTGCCTTACAGGAATTTCCAGAAATGTTGAGCAATGCGACTTGGAATTTTTGGAAAACTATGTCAAATAAGGTATAACCCTTAGCCAAAAATATGACATATTAAAAAATAAGATAGTAAACTTTAATATCAATGAAGATCTAAAGAGAATCAGACATTGCAAATATTCCCCATGTGGCTAATACAGAATGATATCAGGCATTGTTTAAAATATTATCTGGATTTCCTGATTGAACCACACAAAAGAAGATTATTCACTCTTTCTACATTTGAATTGTTTTTCAGTAATGTACTAAAGACTAGGTATAATAACTTAGTTAATTCCGAAGATAAAAAGTGCAGTTGTGATAAACTAAATTGTGAACATTTGTTTCATGTAATGTTTGAGTGCACTTGGTATAATAAGGTGAGGCATATATAGTTCACTTCAATGTGGAATAGTATACAAATTGTTAACAAATATGAACTGTTGGTAATCATGTTTACTGCTAAAGATGACTATGTTATTACAGGAGTAGCTGGGTATCTCTACTCTGTAAACAAAATGCAACTTAAACACAGTTAACCTGAATGTTTTAATGGTTTTATATTCCAGTTTGAGGGATGTTATCTTATGAGATGTATATATATATTATAGGGGCACAGTAGCACCCCTACAGTTAGGGTTGTACCGGCACTTCTATGTTAAATCCAAACATTTACGCCTTAATAACTTTGGCATTCTTTGACTAAATAGCCCCAGATTTGGCAGGCACAGTCATTCTGCCAGTGTCTCAAAACATAGATACATAGATACATAGACAGTGTCGGCAGATAAGGGCCTATGGCCCACCCAGTCTGCCATTTGAGCTTGTAAAGATCAGTTTATGTTTTCCTAAGTCTGTTGCCCCTTACCCTGACCTCCAGAATTCCTTCATCAAGTTTTGTGATGGTACCTTGTAAGATTTTTGTATGGTTTTGTTTTGTGATGGCATCCTATATGGTTTTGAGATATGGAGTGGTACAAAACAGAAAAAAAAAACTTCTTTTCCTATACTTAACATGAGACTTTTTGCCCTCATCTACAGCACAGATGGAAAGAAATTATTCCCTGAAATTTCTGGGATGATGGGGTCTGTGCCAAGGGTGTGCCTTATAATGGTTTGGTGAAAAGATATCTCACCATATTTTAATTATAATGATTTTTGTGATAGCCACTAGACAGGCAGGCAAAGAAAAAAAAATGATCTGACTGTAAATAGTTAAAGCTTTACTGTTTGTGCTCAGAGAAATACTGTATTTAATGTTAGCCATCTTGTTTTTCCCCCTTTAAAAAATGGTTTTCTAAAGAAATACTGCTTGGTAACCAGTTAAAAAGAACTGTATTTAGGTCTTAGTCACATACTTAGTTACATTTTTGTCTGAAGATTTATAAATTTACAGGGCAAATATATCTTTTTGTGGGGAGAATTATATTGCCTATCATTCACTTAGGTAAGGATCTTCAAATGGAAAATAACCATTCGCAGTTTGCAGTCAAACTTTGCTATTTGAATGGAAAACTTGTGAAAGTACAGGTGCACAACATTTCATACTGTAATAGCTCCCAAGATGACTGAAATACTCGAGTTTCATTTAAAAAAGAATTTATTGTGTCCTCCAGTCTGACTCTGAGCAGCCAGCCAGCATTTTTGTTTGCTATGCCAATTGCCATTACACAAATGAGTAAAATGTCACTGCTCACTGGTACTTTCCCAAACACTCACCAGTAATACACAGACAGATAAGTGATCTACAGAAGGCATTGACTAGGGTACACTTTACAAAAAATAAACACATTCAGTTATACTGTATGTCTGTTATTTTAGAGTGTCTGCACTGTCAGGTCAGGATTTGAAGCTTATGATTAAACAAAGGCAATGTCATTTGACATAATGCAGAATAAACTTTAAAGCTGATGTTATTCAATTTGAATCTCCACTATGACACATCAAAAGGCCAGGTCATTACCCCTTATTCATCATAGTATTTCTTTTCATTGAACACTAATATATTATGAATGCAATGCTTATAGTCATTTCATTCATCATATGGATTGTACATCCCTTTTAAATGCTCTCGTCGCATTAATTATATGGACACTCTATTAAGAAAGGAGGTGCTTATCGATTAACTCCACATAAAAAAAAATCACTTTTTTGTTTGGAGGCTCCCTTTTCTCTCCCTGTCCATGATTTGGAATGCAATTCATGTTAAGTCAATTAACTCCTATATCACTGTAAACATCTCAGGTCAGTCTAAATTAATGTTAGACCACATAACATTTGCACATTTAAACATTTGCAATTTAGTTGCAATAAATGAAAAAAATGTAGTTTTTCACCAGAAGATTTTAGGTGAGAATGTCCAATAAAAAGAATTGTGTTCACCTTAGACATGGTAATAAACATTGTCAATTGGTAAATGCATGAGATGTTATCAATGCCTATTGTTGGCAGGACTGCATTCTGCCATAGAAATGCATAAGTCATGATCTGAATCTTGGTCCACTTGCACCTTGTGTGGAGCCACTGATACTCAGTGGTACTTTATTTGAACAGCCAGAATTCATAACTACATGGACCAGCAGTTCAACCATCACATAATCTGCCTGTTAAATCACACAAACTGGCTATATGCTGGTAATTCCTGTAGGTTATTATAACTCTTTCCAGGTCTCCATAGCCAGCAGGGGGCTCGGGGCAAGCTGGCAGCTGGGAGTGGTATGAGAAGTGGGGCTAAACACTTCAAAAGCCCACACCATCTCCAAAATCCGTGCATAGCCAGAATTGATCACTACATGGATCAGAAGTTAAAACATGACAGGAGCTGCCTGTTATATCACACAATTGTCTGCTTGAGGCAATTCCTGCATTTACAACTGGTTCGGGTCTTTGTAACTGGCAGGGGCGGTGATGAGCCAGGGTTGGGAATAGTATGAGGATCGGGCTAAACACTTACATACAAACATTTGAAGAAGCCAGCAGAAGAATATTTGGTCTATCAAGTCTGCTCATATTGCAGGGTCCATAGCTTGAGCTACTGTCCCTGTCCTCCATCCCCACTCATCCCATCCTTCCTACTCATGATCCTTACCTTCCCCATGCCTATCCTCAAGCCTCTCTTAAAGCTGCTCACAGTCTTCAATGAGATGACCACTTCCAGCAGCTCATTCCAAGTGACCACCACCCTGTCTGTGAAAGTGCTTCCTGACCTCTCTCCTAAGCCTCCCACCCACCAGCTTAAGACTGTGCCCCCTCATGTTATGGTTGCCAGTCAGCTTAAACATACTCTCCTTATCAACCTTATTTATCCCTTTCAAGTACTTGAAGGTCCCAATCATGTCCCTCTCTCTCTCTCTTCTCTCTATCTTATAGGGAGTACAGGTTCAGTGCCTTCAACTTCTCCTCATATGCCTTACACTGCTGACCCACCATCATCTTTGTAGCCCTCCTCTGGACCTTCTCCAGCAGGTTACTGTCCTTTTTGAGGTGTAGGCACCAGTACTGAACTACATACTCTAGATGCAGCCTTACCAGTGACCTGTACAAGGACAATATAGCCTTCTCTTTCCTACTACTGATCCCACTAGATATGCCACCCAGCATCTTGTTTACCTTTGCTGCGGCTTTCTTGCACTGTGTGGAGTAATTCAGGTCACTAGCTATCATCACTCCCAGGTCCTTCTTCTCCTCCGCTGATTCAGATACTCGGACTCCACACAGGTAGTACTCTGTCCTTGGATTCCTAGCTCCAATATGCATAACTTTTCATTTCTTGGCATTGAAACAAAGCTGCCAGATCCTGGAACACCTCCCCAGCTTTTCCAGATCTTCCTGTAGGTCCTGTATCCCTTCAATTGTATCCACTCTCCAGCAGTGCTTGATGTCATCCATGAATAGACACATTTTGCCCTTAATGTGATCCCCAATGTCATTGATGAAGACATTGAACAACACCAGCCCTAACACTGAGCCCTGTGGTACACCGCTGGTTACCTCTATGGTGCCAGATAACTTTTCCCCCACAACCACCCTCTGGTTTCTGTCCCTCAGCCAGTTTTCCACCCATCTGGCCTTTTTTTCCCCAACCCTGAGATCCACCAACTTCCTGATCAACCTTTTTGGGGTACATAGTCAAGGTCTTGCTGAAATCAAGATAGAGGATGTCTGCTGCTTGGCCCCATCTGCTGTCTTAGTGACAGTCAAATAAGTCAATCAGCTTTGTTTGACATGATCCCCCCCCCAAGAATCCATGCTGCCTTGCTGGAGACCATGCCTCTCTAGATAATCCACCAATCTTTCCTTTACTATGGTCTCCATGACCTTGCCCACAATGGCCATCCTACCTCTGACCTCAGTACATAGCCAGAATTCATTACTACATGAACCAACAGTTAAACTATTCCATAAGTGCCTGTTATATCACACAAATTGTCTGTTTACAGGTAATTCCTACAGCTTACAACTGCTTTCCAGTGTGTATGGCTGTCTGGGGGTTGGGAATGCATCAGCTGCCAGGAGCGGTATGAGGAGTGGGGCTAAACACATATAAAGCCCATGCTGCCAGCACAGTGCTCACATATGCAGCCCAAGTGTCACTCAGAAAAAAAACTCAAAATTAGCTTGTTTCATTGTTTGTCTTGCCTTTCCTTGCTTGAAATTGTTTCTCTGGAATACCTTTTGCTGTCTGCTTAACAGCCTCTTTTTCATCTGAAGCTTCCACCCAGCTTGATGTGCTCAGTGTAATATAATAGGACTGGTGACAGCTGTCTTGGTAACCAGTATGGTATTTAAATGGACTTCCTATCCCTAAAAAATTAAAACTGCTGTCTTTCACTCACACGTGCTAATACAGCACCTCGCTGAAATTCTCCAACAGCACCAACTCACATAAGACTACTGTTACACACACACAGAAACAGCATTTAGCTCCGTCTCTCTGACTCACAATCTAAAGCCGCATTGTTTAGCTAGTATAATGATGTCTAGGATTTAGTTAAGAAAAACAGTAAGGTACTAAAATTAGGCTAGAAGGGGAAAAAGGGGGCTGGGCAAATCTATTCACCAAACGTTCTGACTAAATAAGCACTAGTGTTCAATGGCAGAAATCTATACAAACACATTCCCACAATAAGTATGCACGTACCATGAGGATGTCAGATAAATTGAAATACATTTTCCCCATCCCCATTTTTTCCCTTCTAGGCACTCATGCAGTAAAACTCTTTCCACGTATCGACTCCTCTCATGTCATTGGGCCCCCTGAATTTCAATTGTTTAATCAATTAACAAGTATTACTTGCAAACAATTCAGTAATTGTGCTATTCATAATGGTGGTCAAACACACATACCACCACGGTCACATCATTTTGATTGTATCATTCCAGAAGTAGCCCACAAGCTAACAATAAGCTTCATTTTTGAGTATCAAACAGCTATTGAAGATCAAGGCAAAAAGCAACTGTGGGTTGCCTACCCTGTAAAATGTTGAAACTGAAAGGTATTTGCCTTCAGCAGTGTTATCTGATAAAGCACCACACTAAGTGCCCTAATGGGAGTGGTTAAGGGTACTTTTATTATTATGCGCATTGTGTGGTGTGCCTGGAAAGAGACTGCTCTTTCAAAACAGTATTGGTGAAATAGCCCCTCAAGATTGATACGTAGAGAGAGATACTTATATTATGATGGGCACTGTGTGGTGTGCCTGGTAAGACACAGTCCTTCCACAGCTGCATTCACAAAAAAGTACCTTAATAACTGGTGTGTATAGAAGCACACATATCAGGAATTTGAGGATCTTAATGCACTAGCTGGTACAACAGAGAAATCAGCTTTAATAGCTTGTCAAGAAGTTTTGACAATCATCGGCATTTTTAGAGCCAGGGGTAACAGTTTATGTAGCACTTTTTGAGCTGGAATGATCCATTCAGGAACTGAGAAATATGAATTGTGTTATGCATCAGGAAAACGTTCCTGTAGGAACTCAAACAGGCACCATTGAGGTGTTGCAATAGTGATAGTTTTTTTCTGAGTACAAAACATATAGATAAAATGTCTGCTCCAAATAATCTTTTTTCAGTTGTGGGTATTTCCGAAGAAGCTGAAGAATAGTTTGGAGTTTTATCCATATTGATAATAATTGGTCAGTAGTACATCAGGGTACTAGTAACAAATCATGGAGATCACTACAAAATGTGAACTGACACACAGATTCAAACATTGCGCTTTGTATATTGGAAGCACCCTTTAGTAGGAGCTAAGCAGGTGTTGAGGACATAGTTCATTATTCATGACCAGACTACCACTAGCATTAAGAGTTGATAGAGACTTATTCAAAATCCAGACCAAAAAAACTGTAATTATTAGCGATTGTTGATATATGCTGAAACTAGTCATGAGCTCAGAAAGACGGGGGCATTTACAAGCAGCCTCAAAATATGGAAATATCAGCTTGCATCCTTTATTACTCATATTATGGAATTATATTGTGTCCACTGAGACACATGAAATTTAAAATGCATGAGGTTTTGGGGTGTCAGTAGTTGTAATCGTGCAGAAGTGTAATTAAGGGTGAAGAATTATGGTATGAACATGAAATGAATATGAGTTAGCAGATACATCAAGTTTACATGAAGAGGGGACATGGCTTGATGCTAAGAGGAACTGCTTCATTTCACAAGCTCCATCTACCCTGCTCTAAATGCACTATTATCCCCATCATCTGTGCCCCAGACAACTCTGCAGAACAGTAATAGGATGCTGAACACTTACTTTACTTGGAGATACCTTCCTTGGGGCTGAAGCATCTGAGGAATTGGAGATTCCTCTGTTGAAGCCTGATGCCACAAGTTCGGGACCAACTACATATGGATCCTTGAAATGGAGTTAGCAGCCTCCGATGGTGGACCAGAACCTACAAGAAATCAGAAGCATGTTTTCACAATTGTTGCAACAGACTGGGAATTTCGAGCTAGTGGCACAACATAATACTGCTGACATTGTCTCACTTTCCACTAAATCAACATCATGAAACAATGCATAGTGGACACTGAGGATCTAATCAACCACATGGATGCCTGCCTACGAAATCAAGACAGTACAGTCTAACTGCTATGGCAACGTGTGGAAGATCTGGAAAATCATAGTCACCAGAATAATCTATTTTGTAGGGTTCCTGGAGGCTGCAAAGGCAACAGCACTCAATCATTGGGGGTAGAAGTGAGGGAGGAAGGGAATAGGGAGGTAGGTGCCTGCCAGGTGCCATGGCATGGAGGGAAAGGAAGAAACCCCAGGATCAAGGGAGCAGCTGCATGAGGGAGGGAACTGGTTGTCATTGTCCACCTAGGAAGAAATGACCTGGCTATGAATGGGATCAGAGTAGTGCAAGAGGACTTTGTAGAGTTGGGAATGGGCCTTAGACAAGTAGCATGTATGGTAACCTTCTCGGAGGTGCTCCCTGTCATGGCAAGGATGATGCTAGGTATTCTGCACCATGGGATTCAATGAATGGTTGAAAACTGTTGGAAGCTCAGGGTTTTGGCTTCATTGGGGACTGGGGAGCCATCTGGAGGATGCAGGCCTATACTGGCATGATGGTCTACATATGTCCAGGGAGGATCCAGGATCCTAGGTGATAGGTTTAAATGCTTCATTGGCAAGCATTTAAACTAGCCAAGGGAGGCATTGAAAAGGGGCAGAGAAAGCCCAGTCTCCACCCCACAAAACAAAGTAGTTAGAGAGGTAAACACCAAGGTAGAGAAGCAGTAGGGAGCAGGACAGGGGTAAATGCAGAAAAAGGCAGTAAGGACAGGAATGGGGCTAAAAAGGGTAAGGCCATCAAAAAATGGAAGGTGATGAGTACCAATGCCCGCAGTCTGTGTAACAAGCTCCCTGAACTAGTGGTCTTGATGGAAGAGGGATGCCTGAATATTGTGGCAGTCACTGAAACATGGTACACAGAGAACCATTACTTGAATGTCAACATACCAGGATACACAATCTACAGGATGGACAGGGTGGGTAAAAGAGGAGGAGGAGGTAGCTCTCAATATAAGGGAAGGAATTAAAGCAACAAAACTAAAGAGTAAACAGAAAGTTGATGAGTCACTATGGGTCACCCTGAGATAGGAAATGTTACCGCAATCCACATGGAGGTTGTGTACTGACCCCATCTCAGGGGAAGAAATGGATGAGGAAATGATAGAAGGCATCCTAAAATGGCAGAGAAAGGGAAATATTGTTGCTGGGGACCGAATATGCCAGATGTTAACTGGAGTACCTTTGCTGCAGGCACATCCAAGAGCAGGGTCATTCTTGATGCTCTACAGGGGGCATGCCTCAGACAGCTAGTGTTGGAACCCACTTGGAAGGGAGCAATCATAGACCTGGTACTCTCAAATGAGGAAGGAGAAAGGATCTCAAATTTAGAAGTGGGTAGCCATCTGGTAACAAGTGACCACCAAACAGTGTGGTTCACAATAAACACAGCCATAGGGTCAAGCCATACAAAAACAGAAGTATTGTACTTTAGGAGGGCTGACTTTGGGAAAACGAGAGAGTGCTTCAGAAAAGCACTAGTAAACTGGCAGGAAGGAGGGGTGGAGGAACAATGGGGAATAATCAAAACAGCCATCACAGAGGTAACAAGCCTTTGTGTGAAGCAAATCAACAAAATAAAACAAAGTCAAAAAAACACTATAGTTCTCAAAAGAGGTGGAAGGGAAGGTTAAGGAGAAAAGAATAACATTCAGGAAATATAAGGAAACACAGAAGGAGCAGGACAGAGAACGGTATCAGTTAAAGCAGAAGGAGGCAGGGAAAGGAGTCAGATTAGCAAAGGCACAGACTGAGGAAAAGATAGCCAACTCTGTTAAGAATGGGATAAAACCTTTAATATGTACATTAGGGAATGAAGAAATACCAAGGCAGGGATACAGGGACCTAATAAAGGGGAGGGAATGTGGGCAGAGGGTGACAATGAAAAAGCAGGGGTACTGAATGAATATTTCTACTCAGTATTCACAACAGAAGACGAGGGGGAGGTACCTAAACCAAACAAGAAAAACACTCTGAATAGGGGGGTCGATACCAGTCCATTCACAGAAGAAAGGGTTTTGAAAGAACTCTAGAAACTGAGGGTGGACAAAGCAATGGGGCCTGATGGAATTCACCCCAGAATTCTAAAAGAACTAAGGGTGGAACTAGTAATGCCACTGACTACTATCTTTAACAAATCATGGGAGGATGGGGTGGTACCTGAGGACTGGAGGAGGTCAGATGTGATTCCACTTCACAAAAGTGGAAGCAGGGCAGAGGCAGGAAACTACAGACAAGTTAGTTTGACCTCAGTGGTAGGGAAAATGATGGAATCACGTCTGAATGAAAGAATGGTTGAGTACCTAGAGGCCAATGGGCACAGGACCCAAGGCAGCGTGGTTTTACAGCAGGAAGGTCATGTCAAACAAACCTAATAGATTTCTTTGACTGGGTGGCCAAAGTAGTAGACCAGGAGGCTGTGGATATGGCCTACCTAGATTTTAGCAAGGCATTTGACAGTCTCACACAAAAGATTAATATGCAAGTTAGCCAGCCTTGGGTGGGTCCCAGGTGGTACTCTGGGTAAAAACTGGCTGGACAACAGGACACAAAGTGTAATAGTAAAGCAGGTCAAGTGAAGAATGGAGGTAACTAGTGAGATTTGCCAGGAGTTCGTACTGGGACCAGTCCTCTTTAATGTCTTTATAGATGACACTGGAGAGCACCTGAGGGAAAAGAATGTCTCTTTGCAGATGACACAAAGATCTGTACCAGGGTTGATACACAAGGTGGGGTAGAAAGGATGAAAAGGGACTTGGCAAGGTTGGAGGAATGGCCAATATATGGCAGCTCCAAATCAATGCAAAGAAGTGCAAGGTAATGCATCTGGAAACAAAACCCAAGGGAAGAGTACACCATGGAGAGTGAGATAATAACAAAATTGAAAAGACCTAGGAGTAATTATATCAGATGACCTAAAGGTGTGCAAGCAATGTGAGAAGGCAGTAAGGAGGGCTGGGAGATACTGGGATGCATAGGGAGGCATCAGCAATAGAAAGCAAGTTGTTATCCTCTGTACAGACAGTTGGTGAGACCCCATCTAGAGTACTGCATGCAATTCATAGAAACATAGAGGTTGACGGCAGATAAGGACCGCAAGGTCCATCCAGTCTTCCATTTCTTTTCTACCTTATAAATGTCCCATCGCCTTTGCTCTGTCTGTGGCCTATCTATTCATACTCATCCTATTGCTCCCTTATGCCTATCCCATGCCTGTTTGAAGCCCTGCACTGTATTCATAGCCACCACTTCCTGAGGTAGGCCGTTCCAGGCATCCACCATTCTTTCTGTGAAAAAGAATTTCCTCACATTACCCTTAATCGGCCTCCCCCTAATCTCATGCTGTGTCCTCGTGTCCTGCTATTTTTCTTATATTTAAACATGTTAGACTCTTTCACCTTGTTAATGCCCTTAAGGTGTTTGAATGTTTTGATCATATCACCTCTCTCCCTCCTTTGCTCAAGGGTATACATATTGAGCTCCGTTAATCTGTCCTCATATGTCTTCTGATGCAGTCCCTGCACCATTTTGGATGCCCATCTCTGGACTGCCTCAATTTGGTTAATGTCATTGTGAAGGTGTGGCCTCCAGTGCTGCATGCAGTACTCAGATGGTGCTCAACCAGTGTCTTGTAAAGAGGTTATTACTTCCTCTTACGACTTGTGATACTTTACTAATACACCTAACATCCTCCTAGCCTTACCTACTGCTTCAGAGGTCTGCTTGGATGATTTCAGATCATCGGTGGTGATGATGATGCCCAAATCGCTTTCTTCCTTTGTGACTGCCAGCAACTCCTCCCAGCCTATGGGTGGCTCAGGGTTTCTTCCTATGTACATGATCTTGCACTTTGCATTAAATCCCTGTTGCCACTCTTCTGACCATTTTGCTAGTATATCCAGATCTCTTCTCATTCTGCCCATACCATCTGAATCATCTACTCTGTTGCAGATCTTGGTGTCATCTGCAAACAGACAATCCTTACCCTCTAGTCCATCTGCAATGTCACTAATGAAGATATTGATGAGGACTGGCCCAAGGACTGATCCCTGAGGTACCCCACTAGTGACTTGCATCTCTTCTGACTGTATACCATTTATCACCACTCTCCTGTTTTCTGCCCGTCAACCAGTTTGCACACAGTTGGCCAACTTCACCCACCTCGAGCCTACCCAGCTTATTTATCAATCTTCTATGTGGAACAGTATCAAAAGCTTTGCTGAAGTCAAGGTAGGCGACATCAACTGCTCCCCCTTGGTCCACCACTTTGGTTACCCAGTCAAAGAAGTCTATGAGATTAGTTTGACATGATCTTCCTTTTGTAAACCCATGCTGTCTTGGATCCTCTGTCCCTATGGATTCCAGATGTTGCATTATCCTTTCCTTAAGGAGTGCCTCCGTAATCTTGCCCACTACTGAGGTAAGACTTACTGGTCTGTAGTTCCCTGCCTCCTCCTTGCTATCACTCTTGTGGAGCGGGATCACATGAGCCCCTCTCTAGTCTTCTGGGACCTCTCCTGTCCTCAGAGACTCACTAAACAGTTCTGTTAATGGCTCTGCTAGTTCCACCCTTAGCTCCTTAAGTACCCTGGGATGTATGCCATCAGGTTCCATTGCCTTATCGACCCTAAGCTTAGCAGGCTCTTGTAGGACACTTTCTTTTGTTAAGGGGTAGTGCTCACCTCCCTCCTCCTGTGTCCATGGTGCTGAGCTGTGGGCCCTGCCCTACCTTGTCTTCAGTAAATAATGAGCAAAAGTATCTATTAAGGATAGATGCTTTTACAGGGTCCTCCTCCTCACATGCCCACTTTTCTCCCTTGAGCTTAGCAATAGCCCCTCTGGACTTTCTCCCTTCGCTAATGTATCTAAAATAGACTTGTCACCTTCTTTTACTGTTTGTGAAAATGTTTCCTCAGTTTGGGACTTTGTCTGCCTTACTGCCTTTCCTGCATTCCTTAGGGCAGTTTGGTAGGTCTCCCTATCTTCATCCCGCTGTGTTCCCTTATATTTCCTGAAGGCCAGCCTTTTGGCTCTGACCTTTTTTGCAACTGTAATTGAGAACCAAAGTGGTTTCCTTCTTCTTTTGCACTTCCTTTTCTGTTTAACACAATGGGATGTTGCTTCAAGTATTGCATACTTAATGCTTGCCCACTTTGCCTGTACCCCTCACCTGTGTTTCTTTTTGCCAGGGCTAACTTAACTCTGTTGGCCATCTTATCAAAGTCAGCTCCTCTGAAGTCCCATATTTTGCCTTGGAATGGGATGATTTTGATGTAGTGGCCAAATTAAACTCATACCATGTGATCGCACTGGCCCCAGGTGACCTTCTACCTGGAGATCTGTGATCCCTTCCCCGTTAGTCAGTACTAGATCTAGGATAGCCCTGTCTCTTGTGAGTTGTTAGTAACATACTAATTGCCAGCAGATTAGGCCTTTTGGTCTATCGCATCTGCTGGAACCTCAGATCCCTAGTTGGGTGCTGAGGCCGCCCCCCACTCGTGTTCCAGAAACCCCTATCATCCATCCCCACCCCCCTGGGCCACACCATCATCTGATACATCCGCTTTCTGTGTCTGTCTCTCTTGAAGCCCTCCACTTTGGATCTCTGAACCAGCTCGCCAGGCAGTGCATTCCAAGGGTCCACCACCCTCTCAGTGAAAAAGCTCCTCCTCTTTCACCCTCATCCTTCCACCTTCCAACTTCAAACCATGCCCTCTGGTAATACCTCCCTGCTTTAGTCTAAAGATCCCCTCCATGTTTATCCTATTTATTCCCTTGAGGTACCTGAAGACCTCAATCATGTCCCCTTTGTCTCTCCTCTCCTCCAATGAAAACAGGCAGAGCTCCTCAAGTCTGTCCTCATACGTCAAATCCTCTGGTCCTTGAATCATCTTAGTTGCCCTCCTCTGTACCCTCTCCAGGAGCTGTATGTCCCTCTTCAAGTGTGGTCTCCAGTACTGTACAGAGTACTCAAGGTGTGGTCTAACCAGTCCATTGTACAGTGGCAGAATCACTTCCCTGCTCCTAGAGGTGATCCCCCTTACAATGCATCCTAACATCCTGTTTGCCTTGCTAGCCACTCTCCTGCACTGCTCAGAGATATTCATACATGTATCCACCATGACCCATAGGTCTTTTCCCTGTTGAGGCCTCCAGCGCCTCCTCCCAGGGTGTACCTGTGTTTAGGGTTTCCTGCCCAAGATGTAACACCTGCACTTGTGATTGAAATGCAATCCATGTGTGAGCCCAGCTTCCCATGGTGTCCAGGTCCCCTGCAGCGCCAACCTCCCTCTTCTTCCTCAACTACTGCTCCCATCTTGAGTAATCAGCAAGAGACTCATTTCACACCTATACCCTCCTGATGTCTGATATGTATGCATTAAACAGGATCAGACCCAGGACCAAGCCCTCAGATACCCTGCCGACCTCTCTAGGGTTCGAGAGCTCCCCACCGACCACTCACTCTGGGTGCATCCAGCAAGCCAGTTTTCAATCCATCTGACCATCATAGGGCCTACTCCAGCCCCATCAGTTTCTCCACCAGACTATTGGGGACAGAGTCAAACACCTTGTTGAAGTCAAGATAACACATCCACAGGCTTCCCTTCCAGTTCTGATGTTACCCATTCATAGAACTCCACAAGATTGGTTTGACGTGATCCACCTGGCACAAACCCATGTTGCTGACTCCTCCTCATCCAGAGCTCTCTCTACCTCCAAGTACACCCCCAATCATTCCTTTAGTATACTCTACACTAATTTTCCCACCACCAAAGTCAAACTGATGATCTACAGTTACTAGTACTCACCACTATTATGGACTGGCACCACATGTGCCTCTCACCAATCCCTAGGTACCTCCTGTCTCAAGTGACCTGTTGAAGTGCTCCGCCACGGTGCAGCCCGTATGTCCACCAACTCATAGTACTGTCAGATGAACGCCATCCGGCTCAGGAGAGTTATCCTTCTTTAGGGCCTTGAGGGCAAACCAACATCTTTCCGGTGGAATATCAATCATCCTCACCACACTGGCCTTTTATCCTTATCCTGATGTGACATCCTTGTGTACCTCTCCTCCCTTTGCTCCATTTCTGTTGCTTCCTGATCCCACACTACCAACTTCTCTATCCCCATCACGCCTTGCTTTGCAGATATCCCATCCCCTCCCTAGTGAACACAGAGGTGAAGTACAATTATACCTCTGCCTGGTCCTTGCCTCTTCCATCCACCCTCCTTCTGATCTCAGTCCACCGAGATGGCCCTTAGTTTTCTCCGCCCTCCAATGTACTGGAAAAACCTTTCCCTCCATGTATCCCTGTGTCAGCCACCTCTTTTACCAGAACTTTCTCCCTACCATCTGGGTGAACTTTTCTAGATGCAAGATGGTACATTTCCTTTTCCATCCCCTCTGTTGTTTATATATTTTTTGTAGCTGCCTCTTTCTCTGACCACTACCTGAAACCTCACTGGACCACCAGCATGGTTATGACCTTGCTCCTTATGTTTCACTCAGCGAGGTCCTGACTGCCTCATGAAGTCCCTGTTTTATGACTGCACATCTATTTTCCACATTTGTCATTGATGTAATCCCTCAAGTGATCCCTGAGAATATTTCCATGCCCACAAAGTCTGCCCCCGAAGTCCACTGCCAGTGTCCTAGATCTCCCCTCCCCCATGCTTATTTGAAACCGCATGCATAGTGGTCGCCTCCCAGTCAGGGGATCCTCTACAACCAGGTCCCCACTAGATCCCCATCTGCCAGAACCATGTCCAGGACATGCCCCACCCTTGTGGGCTCCATCACATGTATAAAGAACACATCCTGGAAGCCGTCCAGCAGCCTCTGCTCCTTGGCCACCTGGAGACATGGTTACCCAGTTGTACCTGGTACATGGAGTCCCCACATCAGCACACTCCTTCCCCTTTTGGTCCACACTGGACGATGATGTTGTCCAGCAAACCATCCACCAGAACATCACCCATCCCAGGGGGCCTATATACTACACCCAGCTTGACCTTACCTCCTGCTGGAGTTCATAAGGTGACCCATAAGGCCTCCATGTTTCTCTCTGCCTCTTCTGCCCTAGCAATTTCTATGTCATCTCTAATGAACATAGCCACTCCACACCCTCTGCCCTCCTTTCTATCTTTCCTAAGCATAGTGTAGCCCCGCACTTTTAGGTCCCAGTCATGGTTTTTGTTGGCCCATGTTTCCATGACCACAGCCACATCCACCTCCAACAGCATGGCCTGAAACTCTGGCAACTTGTTTCCAAAGCTCCTGCATTCTAACACCACCCCCACCCTTATCCCTGATCCCTTTGTCGAACCCCCACCCGTTCCTTATGCTTCCATCTCTCTGCTCCTCCTGAAATCTCCTCCCCAGTCTGTTCACCTTGGGTTTGAAAGCTAATCCTTCATCTGGAGGAGAGGCTTCTGGTCAGCCCTCCTTATCCCTCCCCCACAAGTTTAAACCCCACCTTTCTTGAATGTAGTCAGCCACCCCTGCTAAAGGACTTCCTTCCCTATTGGGGCAAGATGAATCCTGTCCTTGGCATACAGTCCCTTATCCTCCCAAACTCTTTTGCAGTTCCCTAACACCCTCAACCCACTCTCTTCACCCCACTTCCTGAGCCAGTCCATAACTTCTGTGATCTTCATTTTTTTCTCCACTAAGGTCTTTGGTACTGGCAATATCTCTGAAAATGAAATGTTGCATCCATTACCCCAACAGACTCTGGCAAGTTCTTGGAACCTTGCTTGGATTTCAATGCTAGTTCCTCTATATGGTTAGTTCCCAAATGCACGAGAATCCTGTTTCCTCACAATCCTAACCAGTTACGACACACATGAACTTTGATCTGTGCACTGTCAGCCCAGAGATCTCACTACCTTCATTGGCTATAGCACCCACCCCTGTCCCTCCCACTGGATACCCCTAATCATCGAGCCTCCAATAACAGAACCTTAACACCGCCATCATCCTTATGGTTACCTCCACTATGCACTCTCAACCCCCACTGCCCCCTTTATTCATGATCTCAATTCCATGGGAGACTTCCTGCCTTATTAAATACCCAATTGTCACCCTCCCCTTTCTGCCTCCCTTGTTATTTTGCCCACTTAGCTCAGACCCACCCTGACTAGGTGTCCCCTTTAACCATCTCTTATCCGAACCATTTATCCTGGTCCTGATGGTTTCCCCTTCCCCCACTCTGCCATCCTCCCCCTTGTAATATTACCCCCTACCTCCAGAGGCCTCTGTGGTCCCTTTACCTAGGGCCCCATCTTGTACAAATGCCACTTTGAATGGGGCCTCCCCACCTCCTTGTCTCCAAGTTTCTCAGTCGTGTTCTCTCTCCATGTCTGCAATATGTTGCATCTCCCCATCTGCTTAACATTTATGTTCCCTTCTCCTCTGGGGACTATTTCTATCCTTTCCATTGCCGGTCTGTGATGCCCTATGGGTATCCGACTCCCTCTCCCTGGCCTCTGTATCAGTTTCCTCATTTCCACCAACCCCTTTCTCCCCCTCTAGGTTGCTTAGTAACTCAGATTTATTGTAACACTCTATGCCGGCCTCCATCAAGTAACCTGCGTTTCCCCCGACTGCCCCTCTAAACTGCTACTCTTTCTCCCCTCTTGCCCTGTTCTCCTTAGGAGCTCTCTTCCCACAATCTGCTGTTTTAGACTACCCCACAACAGTCCCTCCTGACTCTTCCCCCTCCACTCTCTTTATATTCAGAATATTTATCCCATTTGTTTTTCCCTTAGCATCAACATCCCTATCTAAGGGTCCTCTGTCCCTAATATACCCCCTCCTGCTTTGCTGTAACATACACGTCCAGTAATTTCTGAGTGTTGCCCAGCCTCCCCTCAGCCTCACATCCTCCTGCTGCCTATATCCATACCCCTTATCCTTGGACACACACCCAACTCCCCAGCTATCTCCTTAATCCAATATACTTCACTCCTGATCAAGATAGCTGTCTACAGGTGGCAGCCTCCATCTCTCAGGCCAATTGAGAATTATTACATCCTACAGCCTGTGCAGCCTAGCAACCTTCCGAAGATGCTCTGCCATGGTGAATGTAGCCACCCTGTTTGTCTCTCTCTGTTTCATAATGACACACACCCTTTTCTCAGTCCCATGCCCCTGGAATACAGTCTCTCTATACTGACTGCAGTTATTTACAAACACAATTTCAAACCCCACCAATAAAGTTCCCAAGTCCCACAAAACACATACAGTCCAGTGTGTGTCCATTCCCACTAACAGTGTGTATGCGGACATCAGGCACTGTATGATGTCACAGGCCCACCAGTTCTGTTGCTCTTCAAATTTCAGTCACAAACAGAAATGCACAGCCCTTCAATCCAAAACCCCAGTGGCTTTTCTAGTATTTAAGAAAGCCTCTAAAACAGAGTGGGTGAGAGGGGCTCACCACCACCAGGTAAACATCACATTTAAATTTCACTCAATTATCACTGCCAAACAAGTGTTCCCACACCCAGAACACCAAGCCCCAGTAGTTACAATATCACAGCCCAAGTAACAGTTCTAACTCAAAGTAGTAATTTTTAACACACAGAACTAATTTCAAGTACAAAACTATTCAAATATTTAGAAACATAGAAACATAGAATTTGACAGCAGATAAGGACCGCTTGGCCCAACCTAGTCTGCCATTTCCTCCTAACAGATAAGCTGCAGATCCTAGTTAACCAACAGCTTACTTCTTCCTACCCCCCACTAGGACTGCCTTATGCCTGTCCCATGCATTCTTGAATTCCCCCACTGTTCTTGACTCCATGACCTCCTCAGGGAGGCTGTTCCATGCATCCACAACCCTCTCTGTGAAAAAATACTTCCTCACATTACCTCTGAGCTATCCCCCCTCTATCTTCAAATTGTCCCCCCTTGTTCTTGCACATCTCTTTTTCTGAAAGATGCTACCCTCTTGGACTTTGTTGATTCCCTTGAGGTACTTGAAAGTTTCTATCATGTCCCTCCTCCTTCTTTCCTCAAGGGTATACATATTAAGCTCCTTTAGTCTTTCTTTGTATGTCTTCTGGTGCAGACCCTGCACCATTTTGAACTCTCCTCCTGGACAGCCTCCACTCTGTCTATGTCTTTGAGATGGGGTCTCAGAATTGCACACAGTACTCCAGCTGGGTCTCACCAACTGGCTGTACAGAGGGATAACAACTTCCTGTTTTCTACTATTGATGCCTCTTCCTTATGCATCCCAGTATCCCCCAAGCCTTCCTTACTGCCTTCTCACATTGCTTGCCCACCTTAGGTCATCTGATAAATTACCCCAGGTCCCTTTCTATTTTACTGTTGTCAGTATCTCACCCCCCATTGTGTACGCTTCCCTGGTTTTTGTTTTCCATGTGCATTACCTTGCACTTCTTTACATTGAATCTGAGCTGCCATACATTTGACCATTCCTCCAACCTTGTCAAGTCCTTCTCATCCTTTCCACTCCATCTTGTGTATCAGCCAGTTGCAGATCTTTGTGTCATCTACAAAGAGACATACTTTTCCTTCAGTTCTCTCTGCAATATCATATAAAAGACATTAAAAGGACCTGTCCAGTACTGAACCCTCACGGTGCCCCATAGTAACCCTCCTTTCTTCACTGTGTACTCCATTTACTACTACCCTTTGCGTCCTGTTGTCTAGCCAATTTTTATCAGGCTACTACCTTGGGACCCACTCCAAGGCTGGCTATCTTATTGTATTCATCTTTTTGTGGGACTGTATCAAATGCCTTGCTAAAATCTAGGTAGGCCATGTCCACAGCCCCTCCCTGGTCACTACTTTTGGTCACCCACTCAAAAAAATCTAGTTAGATTCATCTGACGACCTTCCATCATGAATCCTTACTGCCTTGGGTCCTGTGCCCCACTGGCCTCCTGGGTGGTACTCAACAATTCTTTCCTTCAGAAGTGATTCCATCATTTTCCCTACCACTAAGGTCAAACTAACTATTCTGTAGTTTCCCGCTCTGTTCTTCTCCCACTTTGTGAAGAGGAATCACATCTGCCCTCCTCCAGTCCTCAGGTACCACCCATCCTGCCATGATTTGTTAAAAAGTAGTCAGCGGTGTCACTAATACTACCCTTAGTTCTTTTAGAATTCTTGGGTGAATCCATCAGGCCTCATTGCTTTGTCCACTTCAATTTTATTAGTTCTTTCAGAACCCTTTCTTCTATAAATGGACTGGTATGGCACGCCATCTTCAGAGTGTTTCTCTTGTTTGGTTTAGGTAACTCCACCTCCTCTTCCTTTGTGAATACTGAGCAGAATTATTCGTTCAGTATCCCTAATTTTTCACTGTCACCCTCTGCCCTCATTCCACTCCCTTTATTAAGCATCAGTATACCTCCTTTGGTCTTTCTTTGCTCCCCTAATATACAGTGGCGTGAAAAAGTATTTGCCCCCTTCCTGATTTTCTCTATTATTGCATATTTGTCACACTGGATGTTTTCAGGTCTTTAGACAAAATAGTAATATTAGATAAAAGGGAACCTGAGTGAACAAATAACACTTTTTTTTCACTTATTTCATTATTTAATGAAAAAGTTAACCAACACCAACTGGCACTGTGTGAAAAAAGTAATAGCCCCCTAGTTAAATCAACCCAATTAAAGGGATAATTAGAGTCAGCTGATTGAACACAGCCAGGCTTGATTACAGCCAGCCCTGCTCAATATAAACCTCACTTATTTTGGCCCTTACCATCAGAGTCACGTTGCCAGCACAAAGATTCAACAAGCACATTATGCCATGATCAAAGAGTTCCTGAAAGATCAGAAAAAATTATATTGCCCTCTTTTGGTCTGGAAGGGTTACAAAGCTATTTCTAAGGCTCTGGGACTCCATCGAACCACAGTGAGAGCCATAATCTCAGATGGAGAACACTTGGAACAATAGTGAACCTTCCCAGGGGTGGGTGTGCCTGCCAAAATTACTCCAAGGTGCAGTGTAAAATCATCAAAAGTCTCAAAGGATCCTAAAACAACATCCAAGAACTGCAGGCTTCTCTTGCCTCAGCCAGGTCAGTGTTCATGACTCCACAATCAGAAGAGACTGGGCAAAAATGGGCTTCATGTGAGAGCAGCAAGGTGGAAACCACTGCTAACCAAGAAGAACATAAATGCTTATCTCTCATTTGCCAAGCACCTGGATGATCCACAAGCCTTTTGGGAAAATGTTCTATGGACAGATGAGTCCAAAGTGGAACTTTTGGACAACATGGATCCCATAATGTCTCGCGTAAAGCAAACACAGCATTCCACAGTAAGAACACCATACCAACAGTCAAACATGGTGGTGGTAGTGTGATGGTATGGGGATGCTTTGCTGCCTAAGGACCTGGATGACTTGCCATAATTAAAGGGAACCATGAATTCTGCTCTGTACAGAAAATTCTTAAGAGAATGTCCAGTCATCCTTCCGTCAGCTGAAGCTGGAGCGTAGTTGGGTCATGCAGCAAGACAATGATCAAAACACAAAAGCAAGTCCACATCAGAATGGCTAAAAGAAGTAAAATTAAAGTTTTGGAGTGGCCTAGTCAAAGTCAGACTTAAACCCAATAGAGATGCTGTGGCAGGACCTGAAACGAGCAGTTCATGCTCGAAAACCTACCAAATGTTACTGAATTAAGCAGTTCTGAGGGAAGGTGGGTTAAAATTCCTCCACAATGATGTGAAAGACTGATATTGAATTATAGGAAGTGTTTGGTTGCAGTCATTGCAGCTAAATGTGGTATAACCAGTTATTAAGTGTAAGGGGCAGTACTTTTCACACAGTGCCAGTTGGTGTTGGTTAACTTTTTCATTAAATAAGTGAAATTAAAAAAAAAAACAAGTGTTATTTGTTCACTCAGGTTCCCTTTATCTAATATTACATTTTCTCTAAAGACCTGAAAACATCCAGTGTGACAAATATGCAATAATAGAGAAAATCAGGAAGGGGGCAAATACTTTTTCACGCCACTGTACCTATAAAAGGTCTTATCCCCCTTCTTAACAGAATTGGCTGTCCTTTCCTCGGTTTTGGCCTTTGCTATTCTGACTGCCTTCCCAGCCTCTTTCTGCTTTAACTGATAAAGTTCTCTGTCCTGCTCCTTCTGTGTTTCCTTATATTTGCTGAATGCTGTCCTTTTCTCCTTAACCTTCCCTGCCACCTCTTTTGAGAACCATAGCGGTTTTTTCCTTCATTGTGTTTTATTGATTTGCTTTACACACAGGCTTGTTGCCTCTGTGATGGCTGTTTTGATCACCCCCCATTGTTCCTCCACCCTCCTTCAGTCAAAACAGAAGATAAAACCAAACCTCTTTCCTGAACAACCTCCTACTTCTGTTCCCAGGTGTACCAGTTGTTTGAGGCCCTCCCCTGCAGGAATCCACCATGTGTCTAATTCTGACAGATGTTCCTGCTGGTATTGACCAATCTGTATCTGGCATGTTGATGTCTCCATTATCAGAACCTCCCTTTAGCTGTCACATTTTATATCTTCTAACAGTCATGTGTCTATGTCCTCCCCCTGGTCTGGGGGCCTGTAGACAACCCCAGTTCTTCTGGCTGTCCCATTTCCTGTTTCTAGGGTGACCCACAGTTCTTCTGGCTCCTTATGTGTATTCTGAATTTCTGTAGGTTTGATATTTTCATTGACATACAGGGCTACTCCACCCACCCCTTTTTGCACCTCGGTCTCTTCTGAACAGTACATAGCCAGGTACTGAAGTCTCCAGAGTGTGGTAACCGGTAAACCACATCTCACTAATTGCTACTATGTCCAGTTTAGTGTCTGACATTATTGCCTGCAGGTCTGGGATCTTATTTCCTAGGCTTTGAGCATTTGTGTACATGATTTTCCATTGGCCAGATTTCGGTGTCTTAGTTGTTGGGTGAGGTTTGGCATTTTTCCTGTGCATCATATGGGGAGAAAGACCTTTTTTCTTACCTGGTGATGTAAATGAACTGCAAAAATGCTGAATTCCTGTTTGACCACTAGCTGAGGGGGGAGAGGTATTCTTCCCATTCAACATATGGGGTGCTGCACCCCCTTCCCATTTGCTAGTTTAAATATTCTGCAAGATGTCAAACTTATGCCCCAATGCACTGACTCCTCCTTAGTCAGATGCAGTCCATCAAATTTAAAGAACGGTCGCTCCCAGAACTGTTCACAGCTCCTACAAATCTGTGTCCTTTTCCTGGCACCAGCCCTTGAGCCACATGTTTAGCTTCCTATCTCCTTCTCTGACCTTCTGTCCATCTGCCCCTTCTCGCAGATTGGGAGGATCTCAGAGAAAGAGATGTCAGATGAAATGGATGATAGTTTGTCACCCAGCCTGGTCAGGTGTTCCTTGGTCTCCACAACTGACCAGCTGGCGAGATCATTAGTCCCTATTTGTACCAGGACGTCAATGTTTTCTCCTGCTTTGTGAACAATTTTAGCAAAGCGTTCAGTATCTCTCCACACTGATGTACCTGGGAGACATCTGACCATTACCCCTAGCTGGAGATGGGTATCAACTGCCCAAATCATGGAGTCTCCTATATCAGAAGTTTTTTGGATTTCCTTTTTGCTTTTCTGTTTTGGTTCCTGATTTGGGTGAGTTTTGTTATGCTAGCTCCTGTGCTACAGTGTCCTGCTCTGCAGTGTCATCTGCCCCTTTGTTTGATTTCTGAGATAGAGGCAGATACCTGTTGGTAGTGTTTATATGGTTTTTGGAGGTAATATGTTGGAGAGCACAGAGTGATGGGGCACCCGATTTCCCCCTCCTAACCACCTGATAACCTCCTGGACCAACTACCCTCTGCGGTCGAGGTTCTTCTGTTGGATGTTGGGGAAATGGCAGGTGGTTCTTATAATGTATTTCCTCTTGAATATGAAATTTGAGGCACACAATCTCTGCCCATGCTGCCTGGAGCTGAGCCCTAAGATCTCCAATGGCCCAATATGTAGGACAGTGTCCTAAATCCTGTAAAACTGTCCTTCTGAAAAGTGTTCTGCAGTACCTGCAGTTAATGATATCCGTTCCAGATAAGTTGCTGGCTTTATAACCTGTTCAGAGTAATTAGAAGGAAGAAAATGCAAGTACTAGTTTGATTTTGTGTTTTGTTTTCGTAGAACTTGTTATAACAAGTTAAATTACTAGTGGCCCAGTAAATGAACTCACCTTGTGGATGCTCCACCAATCCACTCCTTCCTGCTTTGCCACAGGAAATGTCAACTGTGGCACCCTATAAAAGGAGTGTAGTGTGGAGTGGTTGGGGATGGGGTGGGTGGCTGGGCCCTTTCCCTACCGAAAAAGAAGAACCACAGATGAAAGAACAAGGAGGTAAGAGCAGAAACAATCAGTCAATAACAAATGCCCCCATCTCAGTAAATACATAGACAGAGTGGAGGCTGCTCAGAGGAGGGCAACCAAAATGATGCAGGTTCTGCACCAGAAGACATACAAGGAGAGACTAAAGCAGCTTAATATGTATACACTTGAGGAAAGGAGGAGAGGGAACATGATGGAAACTTTCAAGTATCTCAAGGGAATTAACAATATACAAGAGGGTAGTATCTTTAAGAAAAAGAGATGTGCAAGAATAAGGGGGCACAATTTGAAGATGGGGGACAGCTCAGAGGTAATGTTAGAAAGTATTTTTTTCATAGAGAGGGTTGTGGATGCATGGAACAGCCTTCCTGAGGAGGTTGTGGAGTCAGGAACTGTGGGGGAATTCAAGAATGCTTGGGACAGACATAAGGCTATTCTAGTGGGGGGTAGGAGGAAGTAAGCTAGGGGAAATGGGCAGACTGGGTGGGCCAAGCAGTCCTTATCTGCCATCAAATTCTATGTTTCTGTGTTTCTAAGTAACACCATAGTGTTTCCACAATCAGAGCTGCCAGACATCCTGGACCACATTAGGGAAGGCCCCCTGGAGATTGATTGGGCCCATCACTCACGGGCACCAAGGCAGGCACTGGGTACACAGGCTCACCACATATTAACATGATGCCTATGCTTCAGAGGCCTTGAGATAATCATCTTGGCCATTGGCTGTTGTTTATGTGCTCTGAGGCACCTTTGCTCCTTGTGATTGACCTCCTGACTCCTGATGGTTTGGTCCAGTGAGAGGAGGGGTCAGGTTTCCATGGCCTATTCCATCAGGCACTGAGTCTATTCCTCAGGATTTTCTGTCATTGCAGAACATATTTAAATTCTGAGCAGGTGATGCACTGCATATTGTATTGCTAGATTCTATGAAAGACATTCTGCATAGGTTTCTGCCATTGCTCCTACTTGGATCTCAATACAGCCCTAAGACCCACTGGTTATCCAGCAGCATAGGCTGGCTCTGGTGACCTTCTTATGGCTCAAATAGGCTGTAGCACCAAGGGTCCACATAATGGGACAGCCCTGGACCTTTGACAGACTGTCAATGACTGTGGTACTCATAGATGGGTCTCAAGAATAAAAGTTTGCCATTTTCTCTTTGTTGGCTGGATCTCTGAGTACATGAGCTCATCAAAGGACAGCGCCCTTGTATCGCCCCCAAGATCATCTGTTTGTATGGGGTCCATACTGCATTCCTGAAATCCATTTCTTTAAGCTGCATCACCCCTCCAGGTAGCTTTGTAAGTCAAACCCAAAAGGCTCACCCAATAACAAAGTCAGTGACAACAATATGCAGTATAAAATGTTTAATTTTCATCATAACTGGAAAAGAACAAGTCACAAACACTCCCACAGCCTGGTAAAAACTTTGTAAGTCCCTGATCACTGCAACCACCTGAGGGATATCATAAGGTTCCTTTTTTTCCTCATATTGTTCCCCCTTGAGAGATTTGCATACCACTGTAGCTTTTAGCTCTGAGGCTGCACAGTCACCTACTGTTGCAGGGCTGTTCTCATGCTGTAGCATAAGTTATTTACTTACTATGCCTACTTAGCAGGATGCACAAGGTCCCCTTAAAAGGTTGCACCAGAAACTTGTTCCTGCAAAGATGGAGTATCTTGAAAGATGCTCGCATACTTCCTTCTACTCTGGAGCAGGGTGACACCATTTTCATAACAGTGGATAAATGCTGGGATACGCAACCAGTTAGACCCCATCTACCTATAAGTTTCTCTTGTGGTTCACCCCCAGCGACCCGTGCTGGCATCTGGGCTACTGGTTAGGCAATGCAACTGGTGACAGCTTGTCATGGTTTTGGGGGGGAGGGGTTGGTTTTCCCTTTATGTAAGGCCAATATGTTTTTCAGAGTTAGGTATTTTTATAATTGTATTTGTTACTGATTTATTATAAGTTCTGTTTTCCCTGCCAATCAGAAACACTGGGTGGAGGTTACGGGGGAAGGGGGTAGGTAAGGTATATGATGAGCTTCTCTGATTTCCTTCACTAAGAGATACCCAGGTTGGAGTGTTAAGCCAAGGCCCACTCACTATCTAACTCAATGCCCCCCCAATGGAGACTAGCTTTGTTTCTTGGAATGTCCGTGGTCTCAACTCCCCTATCAAGAGGAAAAAAGTCCTACTTTCTCTTAAATGGTTGAGACCCAGATTCCATTCCTCTAAGAAATGAGGTTGTCTACTATGGATACCAAGAAACTCAAACAAGTTTGGGTGGGTGATGAGATCCACAGTGTAGCTCCCTCACATAAAAGAGGTGTCTCCATTTTCTTCCACAAGGATCTAGGCTAGAAGGTACAGTAGCTTGCCAGAAGAAAGATCATGATGGTAGATGGATTCTGGCAGAGATGGAGACACCAGATTGGCCCTAATCCTTCTCAACATATGTTTGCCCAATCAAGACAACTCACTGTTCTTTCTTGACCTTAACCAGACACTGTGACAGTTTAATACAAATAAGGCTTCGTTCCTAATAGGGAGTGATTTTAACTTACCCTGAATCCCTCTATAGATAGAAGCAGAGGTACTGTTGAACCTTACAGACAGGCAGTTAAAGCAGCCCTCTGACTATTAGCCAGACACTCTCTTCTGGACACCTGGCATACCAAGCACTTCGGGGCTGAGGGCCTGCATGTGTTTCTCTGCCACACATGGGTATTCCAGTAGGATAGATCTGTGGCTGCTCTCATACTCCATCTACGAAATGGTAACCCATGTCCTGTCCCATCTGATCGCCATCTCAGATCAGGGACCACTGGAGTTGAGGCTACGCTGGGGCCCTGAACAACCCCAGCTCTTCTCTTGGTATATTAATGCCCTGTTGTTGGAGGATTAACAGTTTCTGAAATGGTTGGAACCTGATATCTTGGAGAATTGGCAAAATACTGGCAATGTGAAATATCAGATTCTATGCTTTGGGAAGCATTTAAAGTCACTATTAAGGCAGAATCATTGTCTATGCCTCAGGTAGACAGAAGCAATGGGGAGCAGAGCACACTACCCTGGAATGAAGGTTAACCAAGTTAGAGGCCAAATATAAAAACTTCAGCTCCAGTAACCAACCCCACACAATCATAGCTCAATTAAGCAGCACTAGGATTCACTTCAATGCTCAACTTACCAGGCAGGCTGAGTCGAATCTCAGATAATTGTGCCACTCATATTGGAAAGGGGGGAGGGGGAGCCAGTAAACTTTTGGCCTATTGGCTTAAAAGTAAACAGGCAGCCAGAACTACTGAAGACCTAAAGGCAAGAGTGGCATATTGACTTGCTTAATGGAGGGAATTAATAGAATCATGGTGCAGTTCTATGAACAAATATACTCTTCCCCATTCACTCCTGATGTTTCTACAATGCAGGCATTTATGTCAGTGCTCCCCATCCCTTGAATCCCACCTTCCTTGGTAACCTCTTTGGATGAACCCCTGACAGAAGTTATGATCACAGAGGTCATTAAGTCTATGAACCCACATAAATCTCCAGGGTGTGATGGCCTTCCAGTAGAGTTTTACCAAGCACCAGGGGTCAATATCTCTGACGTTTGCTGCGGGCCCCCAGAGACTATCTCATTAAAAAGGTTCTCCTCCCACCATGAGGGAAGCCATAATTCCAGAACTCCCCAAAAAGGGTAAAAAGTCTTTCATCCCTGGTAGTTATCACCCTATATCCCTCATTAATGCTGATACCAAGATCTTGGTGAAGGTCTTAGCAGGTCACAATAGTAAGCCCTTATTATCCTATATGGTATTTCCTTCATTCTATAATATTACAGAATTTTGCCACATTTTTTAAACCTCTACACTATCTGTCTTCAATGAATAGTTCAATTGATATCTAGGCTCCATGTTTAACTGAAATTGTGTGTTTCCTATTATTTGTTGTCTATAATTTTCATACAAAGGACACAATATTAATAGATACAAATTATTATCTATACCGAAACCACATTTGCAGTTTGCTTTAATCGATTTAGAATATATTCTATTCAGGCGTTGGGAATTGTAACATTCAAATCATAGCCTAGTGTAACGTTTCCCCTTATCTACTTCTTTAATTATATTTGCATAAGATTCAGTTCCAAACACTCTTCTTTTATTTTCTGCTAACTAGTTACTTATTTTACACCCTTTACTCAAATTAACATCCCTTTAAATATAAATATTTTTAATTCTGTTTTTGATATCCCCATTTATTTCATCTATAGGTTTTGTATATGTGAATATCACATTATCCAACAATCAAAATGGCATTATCACATTTTCTATAACGTCAATACTAGAACATAAGAAGCTGTTATCTTTATGTACTATAGCTTCTTCTAGACAAATTCTGGGTAATCTCACATCTTTCTTATTATAGACTTTAAGCCAATACATGGCCATTTTCTTTACAATCTGACAGCTAACAGTAGTTTGTCCCAGTTCCCTTCTTATTAAAGCTGAGGGTGCCCCTTAGGTAAACCTACATTTTTTTTATAAAATTTATTTAATGGGGTTTCTAATTGCCCAACATCCCTGCATGCCCAAATTTCAATTCCGTATGTTATTCTACTCATAATTTTCGCATTTACGGCCCTCATGATTCTTTAATCGAATATCTTCCATATCTATATGCAAATCTTTCTATTGCCAGAATGAATCTATTTATTTTTTTATTTAAATATTTTTTGTGCTCATTCCACTTCAAGTTATATGAAAAATCTATACCCAGATAACAAAAGTGTTCAACGATCTCTATTTGTCCCCACCTCATTTTAATATCTTTCCCTCTTTAATCAATGTTTATTACAAATCATATATTTGATCTTTTCCATATTTATTTTCAGTGCTGTTTCAAAGCAGCACACTCTACATTTTTCAAAGATTCTTTTAATACCCATAACTCATTGCCATCAAAACAATATCATCTGCATATGCCAGAATGGGCAATACCTTTTGCCCATCCTTGGCATATACCCTTCATATAATTTTCCAAGATACTGTTCGGATATATATTAAACAGAATAGGTGAACGGGTACAATCCTGTCTTAAACCTAAATTGGAATAAAACTTATCTGTCAGTCCTCCTTCTTTATTATACCATACACTGGACCTATTCTAACTATATATGAGTGATATCAATTTTATAATAGCAGGATCTAATTCATAATCATACAGGACTTTCAAAGCTTATCTCTTTTAATTTTATCGAATGCTGACTTAAGATAAAAAAAATGCAATAATATTTTTTCCTTTATATAAATATACTTGTGTATCAAATGGGACAACACATAGCACTGGTCCAGTGTGGCGTGTCAGGTAGAAACCCAGCCTGGGCTTCATCCATAATTTATATATCCTTGATATAATCCATAATTCTATTAAGTAGAACTTTGGAGAAGATTTTAAGAGAAGTGTCAAATAGACTTATCGGGTGATAGTCTTTGGGATTTTTCCTATCCCCCTTTTAAAAATTTGGATAATTATGTTTTCTCTCAGGTCTCAGGTATTTCTTCTATCCTTACTATACAATTGAATAATTTTCTTTAAAAAAGGTATCCAAAGTTCCAAATTATTCAACAATATATCAATGGGTACCCCATCAGGACCTGGTGCTTTGTGTCTTTTTGTTGATCTCAAAGCTATCCATATTTCTACCTCAGTAATTTCTTCTTATAAATATACCAAATCAGTTAACAAGAGATCAGTTCTTGGTCCTATATCTTGATGAAAGAACAACTGTCTATAGTACTCTTGTCAAATACCAGGTTCAATATGATTTTCTACCTCCTCACCATATATATTTTCCCAATTTGCTACAAGTTGCCAAAATCATTTGTCATTCTTAGTTATAATTGCTTTCTCTAGTTCTTTCCAGAGCCGTAATCTATGCTCGTTTCTCTTCTTATCTAAAATCTCTTCGGATTTTCTCCTCATCTGAGTCACATTATCCCTATTTTCACTAGATGGGTACTTCCTTGTCACTCTCGCTATTATATTCAGGTCTTTTTTAAACTTTTTACATTCCAGGTCATATCATTGACTCCCTTTTTTACTTTGCATAAAGGATGCTTTTACTTTAAATATCTAATATCCTTCATAATCTGTTCAAAACCTACCACCTCCATATCCTCTTCTCTCCCCACCATACCTTCTAGTCCATCTTTTATTCTGCTCTCCTTTAATATTCTGTTTGAAGTGTTGTCATCTATATTATCCCATCTAATTCCAACTTCTGTTCTTATTATCCTTATATTGTTATTCCCCATATTAATATTCTCCCACAAGTTTATATTAATCACTAGTGGGAAATGTTCAATTTCTGCTCTCATTCCAGTGTTCAGATCTTCCACTAAATGTATCAGCTTCAAATCAATCCAGCATAAGTTGATCTCAGAGCCTCCTCTTTTTTTTACAAAAGTGAATTCCCCATTCTCATCTCCCTTCATTCTACCATTTACCAAGACAAAATTCCAATCTCCCAGTAATTTACTTATTTCTCTTCCTCTTTTAGGTGATTTTTTTTATCTTTTGAATTCCTATCTCTAGCTATCTAATTGCAACCCTCTGTGATACAAAATTCCCTAATTTCCAGTGGTAACCTTTGATAATGTCTGAGCCTTGCATTAACATCTCCTTATATAATAATTCCACACCCTTGATCTTGACCCCATTATCTTCTATTAACTTTTTCAGCTCCTTTATTAATGCAGCATCCCCATTCTTTGAGGACACTGGGGGGATATATAAGTTGAAAATTACAATCTGCCATTGTTTTCTGTTTATCCTAATTACCTGTATATTATTAGATTGTGTTGCAACATTCTCTGTTATATATTTATTTGATATCTTAATCCATTGAGACTAAACCTCCCGACAATCTCCCATATTTTCTTTTCCTAATTACTTTCTTAAAATATGTTTTATAACCATTAATATTTTACTCCTGGTCTGACCATGTTTCATGTAGACAAATACCTTCACATCCGCTACATATTTTTATAAAAAGAATCTGCTAATCTATTTCCAATGCCAGCTATATTCTATGAAAGTATTTTATTTATTTCTGTTTTAACTGTTATACTCTCCTCATCTGATTGTCATTCAGCTCTTTCAGTTTCCAAGCTTAGTTTGTCACTAAGTATTTCCAATCACGAGTTGGATTTTATTTTACAGATCGTCTTCTTTTCTTTCCCTATTAAATTGATGTCAGAAGAATTTAACCATTCAGCATGTTTAACTAGTTGATTATAGTTCTCCTGTGTGTCCATCCAAATTGTGATCTGACCACTGCTTTCCCACCTTTAGGCTATTCTTATCTTTTTAAGTAGATCATCTATTTTCAGAAGATTTTATAAAACCACTACTATTTTATACCTCAAATTCTTATCTGCCTCCTTTGTAAAATTATTGAAACCAACTATAGAAATTGGAAATTCTTGTTTTTTTCCCCAATTCCTTATTTTCAAAATATTCTGGAAATAATACTTTTGCCAAAATTACTTTACCCATATTCATTCCCATTTGTCTAAATTGATCCTTCTGATTTTCAAATATTTTTAAAATATAGTATTGATCTGAAACCAGAAAGACCAATTCCAAATATATTACAGGTCTTATAACACTAAGACAGTTCAATACTGGAGAAAAATCCCTTTGTCCCAGGAACCTTTTTAGATGTTCCTCTAATGTCCATTCAGTCTCATTCGGTAATTTTGTCACTTCATAAAGGGGAAGAATGAAATCATTTTTATCAAGTCTTTTGAGAAATTTTTCATGACACACATCCCCAAATTTTGTATTATGAGTTTCATTAATAGTCTGTTCCATTTTTTCCCCTCTCAGTTTTATTTTCATTTTGTTCCTGTTTTTTTATTCCTAATCTACTATCCTTTCTGAGGACATCTTTTCTTTTTTTTTTTGACTTTATCTCTTTTTCCCCTTTCTTAGTCTTTTTTACACCATGTCCCTTCTTCTTTACTGCCAGGACTAAATCTTCATTCTGATCCCTTCCTTCAGTCTGATCCTTATCCTTCTTTTTATTTTTACAGTTGTTTTTTCCCAGTGTTTATTTGTTCTAAATTACCTCCTATTCTATTGCAGGATTGATTAAGCACTTCTAGATCTTGATTTAGCATCTTTTTCTGCCTTTCTCCATCTGGTTCTCTCCTCTTTCCCTTATAACTTTGCTCCCTTTTTTCAGTTCTTTTTCTTATGTTTAGCTGCTTGTTCTAACCCTTTATTTCAAATGTCCTTATTCCCTACTATCATTTCTTTTACTACACTGTCATTTCTCCATTTTTTATCTGGTAGCATTATTAGTTCAGACTCATTCAATACACTTTCTCACATACTATGTATACAATATTTAACCTCTGTCCTTTCTGCTCTTGTTTCTGGATAACCTCTGTTGTATTATCTTTAGATGTTATTTCAGTTATACTATTTATATCTCCAACATCCATCTTACTATCTTCCTATATGTCCATTATATTTAAATCAATCCTACTCTTTCCGTCCCCTGTATTACCTTCCCTTAATTCCTCTTCCTGATTATCCCAATTATTCTGACTATTCTGAGTGTCAAACAAATGGTTCTGTTTCTGTCTTTCTTCTCCCTTAAACAACCAGTGACTCTGGGTCAGATTGGGATAATATCCCTCTGTCATTTGTTTTATCTGTTTTCTATTTTCTATTTATATTCCTTTCAAAAGACAATCCCTGTTTAATACCCAACAATTGTTTGTAAATAATTATGTTAGTGGTGATCGATCTCTTAGTGAAATTGCCAAATCATGTGCTATATTCTCTGTAAGGAATTTTCTGCTACTCACCAGGCTCATAAATTGGATTTCTCCACCCAAGGACAAACCCTCACCCTGTCATCTACTATTCTAGTTGATATATCTTCAATATTCTGTTCCAAGGAACTCTATTTACTGTTACCAGCAACAGGTACATTCATGAATGACTTCATTTCTCTTCTTTTTTTTCTACTCTAGTATTTGTCCATATAGTTTCCTTAATTTCCTCAACTGTTTTATTAATTTCCCTATTTACCCAGACCAGCATGTCAAGACTAAAAAAAACTGACTTGTAGGTACTTTCTGACACTCCCATACTAATACTTTTCATTGTTTCTATTTTATTTCCTCCTTCCCCATCTAATTTCACCTCTCCCCAAACATTCATAAGTTTATTTTCCTCTTGAAGTTTTCTCCCTTTTAAAGCTTCCATTATTAATGGCTGTGTGATCTTCTTCTCCCTGGGTTTAGCATCCAAGAAGGGGTTTAATAGGGTAGATGAGTTTTGCTTATGTATATCAAAAATGTCAGCTTCTTGAGTTTCATTACCTACCTCTACCGATTCCACCCTACATGTTCTATATATTTTTTTTTTTTTGCTCCTTCATTGGCATGCTTAGCATTTCCTTTATGTTTATCTTCCTCATAATTTTCCATTTGATCCTTTCCACTTCTAGTAATAACCAGCATGGTTAGTATTTGATTTACCCCAAAACTTCTTTAGCAGAATTCTCACTTCTTAAAATCTCAGGTGACAAAATGGCATCAATATACAGGCAATAGCCAAATATATAATTGGTTAATTTTAGCCACATGATCCAAGTAATTCCTGTCAGGTTTAATCAACTTAAGTCAAGTCCAACTTTAAGGCTGAAGTCCAAGATCAGAACCACGCTATAGATTTTCTAGGTCTTGTTCATCACGGGAAAGAAGAAGGAAAAAAAAAATAACAGTTTCTTTAAGTCCCTCTTTTCCCTTCACACTCTGCTGTAAAATCCAACCAGAAAAAGTCCAATGAAGTCCAAGGAATAACAATTCACCAAATATGATACAGCCACTTCGAGCACTCAAGACACTCTCTTGGTAAAAGACAGATTTTCTACAGTCCTCCAATATTTCCAGTTGCAATTCCTGATTCGCCTTTCACCACTTGTTTTAAATTTCCTTAGTTCCACTGTTAAAAAAATTAAAAACACACAAAAATAACATGGACTATATCTGAGGCTTCTCACTTTCTTGTAAAATAGTAAATGGTATAAACATTTATTCATTTAGGATTTATTTCTTACTCTCTAAAAATTGCAAAAGTACAAAAGTGCAAATATCACAATATTTATTCTCATGGCCTCGCTTACTTGAAATACCCTGAAATTCAACCTTACTTACTTGCTTATTAATATCAAAAGCAATATTGACGTTGATGTTCCCTTAAAGCTGAAAGCTGAAAGCAAGATTCGCTTGGTCTGCTCAATTCTCTTCTCAGACAAACATGGAAACATATGCAGAGAAAGCTAAGACGCCAATATTATCAGCAATAGTCCTGCAATCCTCAAAAGGTATTTGTACTTACATAGAACAAATAAAACCATAAAAAATAAATAAATCCAGCTCCCTTAAAGAGCACTCTTCATGTGACTGTACTCACTAAGGCCACAAGAGAAATGAAGTCTGAGTCGCTACTGATCTCACCTGAGCTGTACACTCAAAAGTCACATGAAGGAACCAACCAATGGTAATTTGATTACCTGTTCCTTACTTCCTGGTTTCACAGAAAACCAAAAAAATAAAATTTTAGGAAATAAAACAAAATAAAAGAAAAAAAAAATAGAAAAGAACCAAGCAAGCACAAGCGACAACTTGCACAAAGAGGCACATCAGCAGCAACCCTCTCTCATCACCAACAAGTAAGCACCAGCAAGTAAGTGCCGAGGGAAAACGGTAACCTCACAATTTTACTAATCTCACTATTCTTTAAATTGCAAAATAAATAGAAGAAATAAAAGCTCTACAAAGGTCAAACACTATGTATCTTTTAGTTCTAGCTGGGGCACAATACTAAAGTAATATTTAAATATGTTCATAGCTCTATACTGAACTAAGTGGCCATATAGCTGTGCAACTAATGTAACTAGTGTAATTATGTTAGCTAAAGTAGTTAAAATAACAAAATATGCAATCAGGCCTCACTCAAGCCTTTTTCAGCAAAGTTCTAATGTTTGCTGTAATTTGCTGAGATTTGCTGTGGTTTGATGTGGTTTCTCCAGCTTTTTCCTCCAGTCCACTAAGCCCCTGTGGGCTCTGTGAGTCCCAATACTCCTCAGCTGGGAGGTTCCTCACACCACTAGGACTCCAACCCAGCTGGGCAGGCCCCAAAAGCTCTGGTTCCTATTTCTCCACCACAGCAAAAAGAACGGGGAGCTCAAAGCTGTACTGGAAAGGTCTGTGAATAATAAAATCTGTATTTAACAGTGTGGCAATAGTGGCATATCTTTTTTAAAATTTTCTAAAGCTTTTCACAGACTCCTGCTACAGATGGTTATACTCCTCAGTGGCTTAGCAACTAGCTCCTCCATTCTCCCACATCACACTGACCCAGAACCCACTCAAGAATCAAGGAAGGTACCCAGCATAAAATGGGAAGTTCAACCCTTACAACATTTCTCTATGCCAGTGACCTCTGATCACTATAGTCTATACTCCCAGGTCCTCAAATCTATTCTAGATGTTTTATACAACTTCTCAGTGGTTTCAGGCCTATGGGTCAATCAGGCTAAAACAGAAGCACTAAATAATCCCTAAATAATCCATGCTCAGGTCAAGCCTTCACCTCACTCAGCCTGAAATGGTCTCCTGAGGGCATAATGTGCTTGGGGATTACCATTCACCTGAACCTCAATAAGCTGATTAAAATCAATTTGTCCAATTTACTCAAATCCCTGAGATGTGACCTTGAATGATGGAAAACATTAAGGCTATCCCTAGCAGGGAAAATTGATTCTATCAAATTAATGATTGATCCTGGTGCTACTGAACAGTGTATCTTCTGGCCCACCTCCACTGCAGATCTCTCCAAATGGTTCCAGAAAGTGGATGCCTTCTGGCTATATTCCTTTAGAAGGCTACCCTCCTCATTTTAGCAGACAACAGCTGCATTGGAGCAAAGGGAGGTGGGGAATGCCTTGGTTTCAGGGATATCATATGGCCTTCATTATGGCACAAATCGTACAATGGTTTCTACCCACTAGCACTACATCTCCAACCTGGGTGCCTCTTGAACTTTCACTCATTAGATTCTCCTCTCCAGCTACACTGTTGTATTTGAATAAATTAACTCCTGGGTCCCTGTCACTGCCCATAGTGGTATCAGTGTGGTACTGGAGGAAAGAACACTCAATTTTGCAAACTACCCCTACTCCATGGGCTACCATGCCCTTGTGGAACAACCCCTTCATCACAATGGGTATGGCTACTCTGCATTGGCACATCTGGGATTCCCAGGGCATCAGACTAGTGCAAGATCTGCTGATGCCCATTATGAACTCCATTGATTTATTTGAATCCCTGAAGGGCCATTGTCAACTCCCTTCCAACCATTTTTGGAGATACCTGCAAATCAGGGACACCATAACCTACTTAACTCCATCCACAGTTGTCCTTGGTCCCATAACGGGCATACCCCCAGTGATTACTAGTATAAAACCCGGTACAGGCAGAGTGACCAGGATGAACAAAGCACTCCCACACCTTCTGAAAAGTCCCAATGGGAACAGGATATTGGAGTGCATATCTCTGAACAACAGTGGGCCCACTGCTGGACAAGAATATCAGACTGATCATGAACAAAACCTTATAAAGGAGATTACACCATTGCCAAACTTAAAAAAAAAAACTAGGTTTTTCTCCCTAGTGACCCCTGTTGGCAATGTGGCCAGACTAGTTCCAGTCTATACCATATCTTGCAGACTTGCCCAGGGATTAAGCCCTTTTGGAATGCAGTCCTTGACAAGTGTAAGCAGGTGTTACCAGAACTGCCCATAGATGCCTTCCTCCTACTGCTGGGATGTGCAACAGATGGATTTCCCCAGATATGACCCCAGAGCCCAATGGGTCACAGTAATTAGGGTGTCAGCAAAATGACTGCACCTGATGCAATGGCACACTCCTGAATACCCTTCCATGTCAGAACAGTTGCTGTCCATTGGTCAAGTGGCATCTTATGAGAGGCTGTCCAACTTTGCAACAGATATCCTAGCCAAATACTACAGATATTGGCAACTACTTTTGGATTCAGACTACTGTCACAATGCCCAGTGACTAGCCCAGTGTTTTTTAGGACCCTTCCAGCTGGTCACTCCTCATGAATAAGCCCTCTTGCCCTCATTCTCCACCCTTGGGAATATATGTACAAGTTACAACTAAGAGTGCAACTTGTGTACATAATTTGTGTTACTTGCTCTATATCCAATGGTTAGCCCTATATTGGGACAGGTTGTACATATGGGCCTAGCTCTGAGGTCTACTGCTTTATCTATTACAATTGCATTATATGGAACAATGGCTAATTTACTAGTCCAATTGATGCTGAGGTCTAAAGCTGAAGATGACAGCCAGAAAATTGTACTTTGAATTAGTAGCAATGTACATCTGCCTGTTTTACTGTCTAACTGCTTGTATCCTTGCTGAATGGGCCTGCGCCACTTAGGACCAGTTAACTGTTACATGTATTGTGTATTGATGTGTTATGTTTTGAGTTTCTTTAATAAAATGTTTAACTTCAAAAGGTTTAAATGAAGCTATGTGTGTGGACAGTAACCAAACATTGGATCTTGTTTTTTTTCACAATCAGAGTTTGTTTTTTATTGGTGTTCACCATATTTAAGCAGTAAGCCACGAGGGGGTGTGGGTTATCGGGGGATTTACCATGGCTGGAGTGGTTTGTCCACAAGGTGCAGCGAGTAGATAAATCTGCACCAGCCGTGGTAAATCCCCCGATAACTCAGATCCCCCAAGTGGCTTATTGCGATTATACCAAGTACTGCTTTTTTTATTATTTAAAAAAAACAGTACTTGCTATAATGCTTAAATAAGTGACTCAGTAGTAGAGCAGTCAGCATTTTAGTTTACTTTCCCCTGATGTACGGAGCTGCTGTTTTATAGTCTCCGCTTAGAGGGGAAATAAGATGGCGGCCGGAGTTCCACGTTTTCGCTGTCAGATTGCATTTTTCTAAGATGCGACTGGCTGGTACCTTTTGCGGTGATTATCAGAGGATTTACATTGGTGGTAAGGTGCCAGTCAGTCATTTTGATTGGTTGTTGTCTAAGGTCCATGGTATAATTACATATATCCATGGTGTCTAATGGCATCCCCAACTCTGACTGCCATACCCATTCATTATGTCGCCCTGGTGTCTAGGTGGCACCCCCACACACCCTCAATCACTGTTCCAACAAAAATAAAGAAACGGTTCCTCAATGTTTTTACACGTAAAAAGAAAATGGTCCTTCACCGATCTGACTCCCCAACTCCTTCTCAGCCCCCACCATCCCACACACCTTCATACACCCACATACACCCTTACTCACCTGAACACGTGCTAGGAGAGGATCCAGTCTCAATGGAAGATGTGTCTTGCTGCTGGAACCACCGACTGCAATATGAGAAACTAAGGTAAGTTCAGTTAAATAAATTTAAATAGGGTTTTCAACTTTTATGCACAATTATCCATTTCTGCATATTTTGACTCCACAGTTTCAACATGGCCTTTTTGGGATCCCACCTCATGAACAAGGGCAGTGGAATTATGCAAATGTGGCCAGAAAGGTGATTTCGTAGTCACTTGGTGAAATCACCTTTCAGTGGGATTTGAGCATTACCACCACCCTTGTTCATGAGGTGGGGTCATAAGAAGGGTATGTTTAAAATCTGGGGTAAAAATGCAGTATGTAAAAATGCCAAACTTACGCACATCCATTGAATTGTTTCTATGCTTGCTTGTAACTCTGGTCATTTTAAATATTTTGACCCCAAATGTTCAAGTTATCCATATTTTTACACTGCCTCATGAACGTGACAGCTGTCAGTTTTCAAATTCTGGCCAAACCTTTCATGGAATGATGCTGTGGTGCCACAGAATCATGTTTTTGAGGATCTGAAATTTTCAGTACCAGGTTCCTGGGGTGGGGTAATAAACCTATGGTGATAACTCAGTTGCAGTTTCCTAAAACTAAGCACAGAGCACGGAGAATCCTGTGCTTCCATGGCAGCATACATATACGCATCTATGGAGGGATGGGAGTGGAGGCCAATAGGGTAATGTTCTCCCACATGCAAATAAGGATGCAATTACACTATCTCAAAATTTATGGATTGATGGAGCGAGGGTTCAGAGTGCCCTGTTCTCCCACAGGCAAATAAGAATACAATTATACTATTTCAAAAGTAGGAAATTCATTGCAAAATGTTGTTAATGCACTACTTAGGGTTTAAGTGACAAAGCAGGGAAATGAGATGTTAGGGTTTCCAACCTAATACCTCATCCCTACCCTGGGGAGCATCAAATAAGGTGTGGGGTGTACCTAGATGGCACAGCAGTAGGTTAAGGCTCTAAGCTGCAAATCTGAGACCCCTGTTTGAATCCCACAGCCACCAAGATGCATACTGTGTGATCCTGAGCAAGTCACTTAATTTCCTTGTGCTCCCAGGTTGCATCTGTAAACAAGCTTTGGTTAGTGTACTACTCCTAGTTAAACAATGTTCCTTTCCCCCTTCTCTTCGCTTCTAAAGCCTAATGCTCAGCCCATTTCATTAGTAAATAAACTGAGATGTGCACAGTGCATGAAAATGGGGTGAGCGTTAGGCTTGAGAACCCCAAAGCACACCACTCACCTAGTTTGATGCCTCCAGGGTGGGGATGGGGTATTAGGGTTGGAAACCCTAACCCCTCCTTTACTTACATTTGTTGCTTTAACCCTAACTAGTGCATTGACTAAGTTTTTTGCAATGAATATTCATATATGACTCTGACTAATATTGTATCTTGAAAGTGGAGTGTTGTATATTATTGCAGCATTATATGCTATAATGTCATGTGCACACTCTGAATAATATTTTAAATTGTAATGATCTTTTTAATGATTGAACAATAAATAAACTAATGAAAACCACGTCTATTAGTATCCCATCTCTGGATCCTAGCTTCAAATTCACATATTGCTAAAGGTTGCAATCATTTATTGTTCTCACAAATACCTACCTGACTTTATAGCCTGCCTGCCCTGTTAGTCAGTTTATACCCCCAAGGTTTAAGTCCCTAGTAGTATAACATCTCTCTCCAGTGTTGTTTTTTCAGTTTCTGCAATTATTGCCTGGTCCTCCATACAATCACAATCTGGCATCCAGTAGTACTCCTCAATAGGAATAGCCCTTCCTTTCATTCCTTCTGCCCTTACCCATATTGATTCTGTTTCAGTATCGAGTCCCTTAAAGAGCTGGTGACACCTCCAAGATAACTTTGAAAAACATAATAATTAGGTACAATTCAGCTTGCATTCCATATATATTCTGCAGATTTTTCTTTCTATATATTTATCACTGAGGGAGTTTGCATGAATACATGATCTGTAGCCCTTAGAGTTCATCTGTCTCTATAGCTCACTCCCTACTTCAAGTCACAATCGTCTATTGTTATATCACAATCTGTTGCCATTGGAGTAACTGTGATGTCACAAGCAGTACATTATGACCTTGGGTAGGGAGAAAATTTAGTTTTATTTATTTATTTATTTATTTGATATTTGGAAATAACCTTTGAGCCAAGGCTCTTTTACAAAGGTTCCAAGTCATGTGAACAGAGTATAGACATTCAATCAAGAAGGTTACATAAGTAATAATACCCTCCAGGGTGGGCGTTATTGGGATATAACGGACCACCCAGGAGCGTAATGTGGCCTGACGCCATGGGCGGAGGGCCTTACAGCCCCTTGAAGGTCCATTATATCCCATAACACCCACCCTGGAGGGTATTATTACACTTAGATAATGGAAAATGGGCAACTGTGTTTTAAATATTTGAAAAAAGTAATTTTCTTTAGATGTTCAGAATCTGAGCATTTCATGTTAAAAACAAGTACCACTTTTACAGTAAGTGCCCCATCTCTTACATTATACTTGGGCACCCGAAGTTTAGAAACCATCAGTCTTGATTTGTGTGATAAAATAGTTCCTTTACCTGCATTTTAATGCCTTTTTTCCTAGGGATTTTGTCTTAGTAGAGCACCCGTACTTTTAAGTTTTGGTTGCTGGTTGTTATGGTGTCACCTCCCGCCTCTAGACACACACACGCACACACACAGGCTTCAGAGATGGAGCAGTGAGTGCAACAGCGTAAAGTATTTATTTTAAAGCTTTCATTTTCAAAGGTTTTGTCAGAATTGGGTCGAGGAGTGGCACCAGCAGTTCTGTAGCATGTATTGCGCAGATACGAGAAGCGTTGCCATCTGCCTTATCATACTATATCAGCCAGCTTTGATAAGACTGTGGATGCGAGTATCTGTCTTACAGCACGGTGCTTTGGTATGACTGAAACTGTCTTTTTTTGCCAGTAAGAATGCTTTATTTTTTGGTTTGATAGGTTTACTGTAGCAGTGGCATGTTGCAGGAATAAAAAAATACACTGGGTTTTGGGAGAGTGGGGGTCACAAGTATCTCAGTAAGCGAGTGTGAAAAATGGCAACTGATGGTTTCTAAACTTCGGGTGCCCAAGGATAATGTAAGAGATGGGGCACTTGAAAGTGGTACTTGTTTTTAACAGGGCCATTGTTAAGAAATAGCAGCCCGGATGCCAGGCTGTTTCAGCCAATCAGATCGCTAGTTTTGTTTTACCCATTATCTAAAGAGTTTTAGGACATTGAGACACTGTACAGTACAACAATCAGGAAGGGTTACAGAGTTTCTTGGACATTTAAAACACTATACAGCACATGGACATCATCTTGAGCTGTTATAAGTACTGGTAAAGTGCAGAGGCACAATAGGTTAGGTTAGGTTGAGCAGAGGGTCAGTAAGGACAGAATTTTGGTAGGAGAGGTGGGCCTTTAGTAAAGTGAGCAAGGAGGCAGGGGCTGAGGCTGGGAAGGTGAAGTCCCATCCTAGAGTGGAGGGGAGGAGAGGGGGGGGGACAGGACCAGCCCATTAGAGTGATTCAGAGGCCATTGTCAAGGCACGTGTGGGAGGAGGGCTTCTGTCTTGTGCTGAGAATAGTTGCTGTTAACAGAGCTAGGCCTGGATATCCAGAGTCTTGATCAGCCATTAGGGAAGCAGGTGCACAGAGCTGGAGGTCAGATAATGCTTAAGGTCTGATCTGAAGCCGCACATGCTAGTGCAGTTCCAAATGGACTCGGGTACCTCGTTAAGCCAAAGTGGGGCTCTATAGGAGAAGGCACGCTGTCCGAGAGCTGTGCATTGGAATGGCACCACGAGGTCCCCTACGTTCTGCTTCTGGTTTTATATTCTGAGCCTGTGAGGGAGAAGATGTCAGCTGCACATGGGGGGCGGGGGGCTTTCCCCAGTAATGCTTTTTTTACCTAGGAGACATGTGAGGAATTTAGTCTTGCACCCAAAAGACAGCAGGCGGACAACTGGAATAGATAACATAGAAACATAGAATTTGATGGCATATAAGGACTGCTTGGCCCACCTAGTCTGCCCATTTCCCTACCTGATGGACAAACTGCAGATTCTAGTTAATCAACAGCTTACTTCCTCCTAGCCCCCAATAGAATTGCTTTATGTCTGTCCCATGCAATTCTTGAATTTTCCCACTGTTCCCACCTCCACAACCTCCTCAGGAAGGCTATTCCATGCATCCACAACCCTCTCTGTGAAAAAATACTTTCTAACATTACTTCTGAGCCATCCCCCCTCTATCTTCAAATTGTGCCTCCTTGTTCTTGCACATCTCTTTTTCTGAAAGATACTACCCTCTTACACTTTGTTAATTCCCTTGAGATGCTTGAAAGTTTCTGTCATGTCCCCCCTCTCCCTCTCCCTCCTTTCCTCAAGGGTATACATATTAAGGTGCTTCAGTCTCTTCTTATATGTCTTCTGGTGCAGACCCTGCACCATTTTGGTTGCCCTCATCTCAGCAGCCTCTGTCTATGTCTTTGTGGAGATGGCGTCTCCAGAATTGCATGTAGTACTCCAGATGGGGTCTCACCAACTGTTTGTACAGATGGATAACAACTTCCTGTTTTCTACTGTTGATGCCTCTCCCTATGCATCCCAGTATCCCCCCAGCCCTCCTTACCGCCTTCTCACATTGCTTGCCCACCTTTATGTCATCTGATATAATTACTCCTAGGTCTCTTTCAATTTTTGTTGCTGTTATTATCTCACCCCCCATTGTGTACTCTTCCTCTGGGTTTCTGTTTCCCAGATACATTACCTTGCACTTCTTTGCATTGAATCTGAGCTGCCATATATTTGACCATTCCTCCAGCCTTGCCAAGTCCCTTTTCATCCTTTCCACCCCACCTTGTGTATCAACCCTGTTGCAGATCTTTGTGTTGTCTGCAAAGAGACATGCTTTTCCTTCCAGGCGCTCTCCAATGTCACTTATAAAGACGTTAAAGTGGACCGGTCCCAGTACCGAACCCTGTGGTACCCCGCTAGTTACCCTTCTTTCTTCACTGTGGACTCCGTTTACTATTATCCTTTGTGTCCTGTTGTCCAGCCAATTTTTATCCAGGCTACCACATTGGGATCCACTCCAAGGCTGGCTAACTTGTGTATTAATCTTTTGTGCGAGACTGTGACAAATGCCTTGCTAAAATCTAGGTAGGCCATATCCACAGCCCCTCTCTGGTATAGCCTAGAGGTTAGAGGAACAAGGTGTGAATAAGCTTGATACATCCAGCAGACCAGATCTGAGTTTGATTCTCACAACCTCCACTTGCATACTGTGTGACTCTGAGCAAGTCACTTAACCTCCCAGTGCTCCCCAGCCGCCCCTGAAAACAGGCACTTGTGCCTAGTGGTCTTTAACCGGTTACCAAAGACAAAAAAAAAACATAAATAAATAAATAAATACTACTTTGGTCACCCAAGCAAGCGCCTGTTTTCATGCAGATGTCCTCAATAATATATAATGGAGAGACGACATACAGAACTAATGTAAAATACAAACTGAATTGTGTTTAATCATTATGTTTTGTGAAAGTTCTGTTAAAGGTGTTGGATGCTCTTTAATATCTTTATACTCACTTACTCTAAGTAATTTATGAAGCATTCCTCTTCATCCTGCACTTCATGAGCTCCTATCTTTTCAGAGCAACTTATTATCCTTGTATGTTTTCCAGTTTTCTTCTTCACAATTTACATCTCTGTTTCGTGTCATAACGGTGATTGCAGAATAGCAATCACCGTCCTGCTGAGTGTGCATTGTCGAACAGGAATTTTGACAATGCACACTCGCAGTGAGGAGAAAAAGGGCACTCGAGTCCTACATGTTTTGTTTTAATGCCCCCCGCAGACCCCTACTTATGGATTCTCAGCTCCAGGGGGGTTCATGTTGGGGAGAGTGAAAATCTTTAAAAAATTGAAAGCTGCCTGCCGGCAAAAAAAAAAAAAACATGCCACATCAGACCCGAACCCTGCACCTCCCAGCCGACCACCCTCCCCACCATGCTAGTGGACCAGCTCGGCATCTGCTTGCCACAGCCCCTCCCACATACCATCCTCCCTTCCTCTCCCCCATGCATGTGCACATTCATCCGTCACCATTTGTTGCCCACCTTAGTATCCGGTTTCCCTGCTAGGCAGCTGTGAACACAGGTGCCGTAATTGAATCACCATTTTGTAGAAGCCCAATTTTGGTTGCCTTGTACATTGGATACCCCACATCTCTGATATCCTTACAGTGTCTGACATCTCCTCATTATCATTTTTGCAGCTGTACCATTTTGTTGTTTAGACTGCTTGTATTATGATTATCAATTTCTATGTTTGTTCCTTATCCATTGCTCTCTTGTCTGTCTTTTTTGTTCCTTTTTTTGTTTGACATTGTCATGTACACAAAAGGCATTAACAAGGTACAGCAACAGGAATCTTTTCACTTCAAGAATAACTCCTGGACCAGGTGACATGACCTCAGGCTGCAAGGAGAGAGGTTCTCTACCAACACCAAGAAGTTTTTCTTCACAGAAAGAGTGGTGGACACTTGGAACAGCATGTCCCAAGAGGTTGTGGGGGTCAATACTGTGGGGGGATTCAAGAATGCATGGGATAGACACATTGGAGCCCTGACTACAAAGGGCAACTAAAGTGTCAAAATAGGTCTAAAACAAATGGGCAGACTAGATGGACCTATTGGTCTCCTGCTTTTCTATATGAAATTACAAACATATAAAATTGCCAGCAGATACAGGCCATTTAGTCTATCTAGTCTGCTCAAGTGTGTAGCACTTCAGTCCATTAGACTGCAGCTGCCTCCCCTCCCTCATATGCCCTCCCCCATCTCATGCCCCCTTCTGGTTTGTACCCACCCCTTCAATCTGTCCCACCCCCTCTTGAAGCCCCCAACACTCTGCAGCAATACAACTTCCTCTGGCAGAGCGTAACACCCTGCCACCACTCTTTCTGTGAAATAGTGCCTCCTCAGTTCCCTCTTGAACCTGTCCCCTTCCAACTTCATAGAGTGTCCCCTGGTTTCCCTTCTGCCCTTCAGATTGAACATACACCTGGTGTCTACTCTGTTTAAACCCTTTAGGTACTTGAAGGTCTCAATCATATCCCCTCTCTCCCTTCTTTCCTCTAGGGTATACGTATTGAGCTCTCTCAGACTCTTCTCATGTGGTCTGTCTCCCAACCCCAGGATCATTTTTGTTGCCCTGTGCTGTACCCCCTCCAGTAGTTTGATGTCCCTTTTCAAGTAGGGGCACCAGAATTGCATGCAATACTCTAGGTGCGGTCTCACGAGGGACCTATAGAGGGGCAAGATGACCTCCCCACTCCTAGAGTAATCCCCCTGCCATGCATCCTAGCATCCCTTGCTTCACTGCTGCCTTCCTGCACTGAGCAGAGTGGTTCATCTCCCCAGTTACCAGCACTCCCAGATCCTTCTGCTCCTTGGATTTTGTTAATGGGACACCCTCCAGCCAGTAACTGTGTCCTGGTTCCTTGCCTCCTAAATGCATCACTTTGCAATTCTTAGCATTGAAACCAAGCTGCCAAGTGTGAGACTAGTCTTCCAGTTTTGCCAAAACCTCCTGAAGTACTTTTGCTCCCTCCCTCCATCTATCTCGGCACAAATCTTTGTGTCATCTGTGAAAAGACTGATCTTGATCTTTAATCCCTACTGCAATGTCGGCTATGAAAATGCTAAACAGAACCAGTCCCAGTGCCAAGCCCTGTATTACACCACTTGTTACTGCTCTGGGTTCAGATGCCTCCCCCCCAACTACTACCTTCTGCTGTCTACCCTGCAGCCAGTTCTTGACCCATCTGACCAGTTTCCTCCCTGCTTCCAGACTCTTCAACTTGCAGGTCAGCCTACTGTGTTGTACCAAGTCAAAGGCCTTGCTGAAATGCAGATAGAGGACATCCACCGCATGTCCCCTGTCCAGTGCCCTTGTAATCCAGTCATAAAAATCAACCAAGTTTGTCTGGCAGGATCTGCCTAAGACAAGCCCATGCTGCCTGCTGTCTGGGAGTTTTTTATCCTCAAGAAATTGCAACAGCCCTTCCTTAAGGATTGTTTCCATCAGTTTTCCCACAATTGCAGCAAGGCTCACTGGTCTGTAGTTCCAGTTGTCCTTGGGCCCACTGTTATGGAGGTACCATGTGTGCTTCCTCCAGTCCCCTGGGCATGTACCCACATGGTTCAGGGAGGTATTAAACAGGTCCACAGATGACCCTGCCAGGACATCTCCCAACTCTCTCAGCGCCTTGGGTGGACTTTGTCTGGGCCAGGTGCCTTTCCACCTTCAGAGACATAAGGCCCTCCTCACCCTTTCCACCATGATTTCCCCATCCATGGTTGCTTCTCCACACCCACTCCACCTCACTCTTTGTCTCAGGTATGGGCCAATCCCTCTCCTGGTGAAGACTGAACAGAAGTATTCATTAAGTACTTCTGCCTGCTCAGCCTCCCTTTTCACCCAACCTCTTCTCCTTCTTAATCCTAACAATTTGATCCTTGCTCTTCCTCTTCCTCTTCTCTCTGATGCATCTGAAGAAATCCTTTTCTCCTCCTTTGATCCCCTGTGCTAACCTCCATTCCCTAGCAACCTTAGCTGTCCTTACCACTCTGCTCACTTCTCTGGATTTCTTCACATATTCTTCTTTGTCTTCTGCCCTGTTGTATCACTTGTAGGTTCAAAATGCATTCTTCTTTTTCCTCACCTTCTACACTACCTCTTTACTCATCCTTCTAGGTTTCATGGTCCTGGCTTTCTTGCTCTGGCTCTTGACACAAGTTTTAGTGGCTTCAGCCAGTCCTGTCTTGATCACTGCCCATTTTTCTTCCATGTCCATTTCTGGGTGGATACTTGCCATATGATTTTCCAGTATGTTTCCCATCCTGCCAAAGTCCACCCTTTGTAGTCCAGGACCCTAGTTGTTGTAGTGGCTACTTCACTACCGGGTTGATCGAGAACCACACTGTGTGGTCGGTACTGCTTGTCAGAGGTTCCTCCACCATTACATCCTGATCTGTTCCCCATCTTCCAGTACCAGGTCTAGTATATTCACCTCCCTCATTGGCTCCATTACCCTCTGGGTAAGGAAGCCATCCTGGAATCTTCAGGAGGATCTCCTTTCTGGTGCAATTGGTTGCTGGGATGCTCCAATCCACCCCAGGTAGATTAAAGTCCCCACCACCACTGTGCTCCCTTTGCCACTATGCCTCCTTATCTGCTCCCTCAGTTTCCTGTCAATGTCCTCCTTCTGGGCCGGAGGTCTATAAACAACACCCAGGTAGATCTTGGTCCTCTTCTGGCTATGTAGCTGCAGTCTTATAGTACTTCTGACCTGCCCTCCTCCCTTGCTCCCTATTATATCTGATCCCTTCCCTTATGCAAATGGCAACCCCCCCACCTTCCCTTTGTCTCTATCTCTCCAGAATAGTTTGTACCCTGGGATGGTTAGGTCCCAGTCATGGTGCCTGGTTGCCCATGTCTCAGTAATGGCAGCTATGTCCACCTCTCCCTTTGCCATCAATGCCTGCAACTCTGCCAACTTGTTCCCCAGGCTCCTAGCAAATAGGAAAACCATTCTCCATGCTGCACCTATCCTTCCTGCTTCCTTACCCTTTACTCCAACCCCTATTTTGCCTAAGGTCATATCTAGCCCTGTGGTCGGAGGAGGTCCATGGGACCCCTCTCCTGGTGATTTCCTGCTGTAGTGCCTCTCCCCACCTAGTTTAAATGATACCTCTCTTTGATGAAATCCCCCAGTTTCTGCTTCAACACCTGTGAACCTGCCCTGCTGACATGAAACCATCCCCTGCATAAAGATGTGTGTTATCCTATGTGCTACCCCAGTCCCTGACCAATTCATACCACTTAGTTCCACACCATTCCCTCAGCCACTTGTTGAAGTCACTGATTCTCCCCTGTCTGTACTAGCCCTTGGCACTGGCAGAACTTCTGAGAAGGCTACCATTGTTCCCTTTTTGCTGCAGTCCCACTTTCCTGAAGCTGTCTTGTACCTTCTCTATCCTTCTCCCTTCCAGATCATTCCCCAGGTGCACCACAATGTGGCTCCCCCCACCTTCCCCACATATCTGTCCAAATTCTTCCCCACTCTACTCGCTGTCATGCCTGGCATGCACTCTACCCAGATGTTACTTTTTCTGGCACCCCTCCCCCCCAACCTTATACCCTTAAGTATAGAATCCCCTAGAATGATGACTCTCTGATGCTTTTCCTGCTCACCCTCTTATTGCCCTCCACTCCCCTACCCCCAACCTGTGAGGCCCTCTCATCCCCTCTGTCTCGGCCCCCCTTTGCCTCCCCTAACATTTGCCCTGTCCTCTCCTCCCTTGCAACTATGACCGGGCTACTGACCTCCACCTCCAAACTATTTTTCTTCTGTGGAATCTCCCCTCTGCACTGACTTTTTGCTCCATCCACCTTGCTACCACCTCCTCTACTATTACTTCCCCATGTCTTCCCTGAAATGTGGCCCTCCCCCACTCAGACTCCTCTCTGCTCAATATCCTTAGCCTTCTCCAGGCTGCCTGATGCTTCCCCTTTCCTCCTGTCTCCTTGGTCCTTCCTTCCCTCTGGAGAGACTGCATCACCATCACCCCGCTGCCCCCCCCTTGCCAATGTGTCTTCTCGGTGTACTGCCTACTGCCTCCCTGCTGTAGGCCTTTCCCTGTAGTGTCCTCTCCTGATTCTTCACTGTAGCATCCCTCCTCTCTGCTACCTGGTCTTCTTGACTAGCCAACAATAAGAATCTGTTTACAGTGCTAATCTCATTTCCTTGAATGAGTCCAGTCCCCCTTCCCACAGGCTGATATCTTTGCTCCGACCCACTCTTAGTCATGCTCCTGTGCCTGACCCTCTTCCAGTCATTGCTTCCTTCCCATGGCTGCACCAACTTATGTGCCCCCCCGCTGTCCCACATAGGTCCCCCTTATTTTTGCCTGTTTTGAGCTCTTTTGGTTACCTCAGTAATTCCCCCCCTGCTGTGTTCCCCTTAGTCTGTCTCCTCCATACCTCCAGTTCCCTCCTCAACCACTCTATTTCCTTCCTGAGCTGGCCCACCTGCCAACACACCTTACAACCCCTTGCCCTCCAAGCCACTCCCAGGAATATGGCTGCTCCACATCCTTGGCAACATACAACCCTTCCCCATCTTCTGTACTATTTGACTGCCCCGCACATCCTCTCCTCCCTTAATCTGGTCCTACCTCACCCCCTGGAATCCTTCCCCATCTTGGACCCCCATGTCTGTACAGAAAATATGGCCCTCCCAGTTAGGCTCTTCCCTGTCTGCTAGTGTGGCCTGCTGCCTGCTGTCCTCCTGCTGATGCCCTGCAGACACTACTCAGTATGCTACATTCTTGCTTTGTGGCACTCAAGCTTCAGGTTGCTCAAGCTTTGGGGTTGCTTGGTCCCGTTTGTAATATAAATGGATCCCAGTCCGCTATTGGCTTGTCAACTCCAACTGAAAGCAAACAAGGTCAATTGCTTTGCAACAAATGCATGATCCCAGCCCACTATTAGCTGGTCCAAGTCAAGTGACCACCCCTCCCTCCTGTGTATTTCCAAACCTCTCCCTCACACAGTTAAATACCTCCCTCCAGCCAAGGCAAAATCATTTGTTTTCAGTTCGCTGTTTAAATCACACAGCACACATTACAATCTCATTAAATGCTACCTCAATCCTAAAAGAAAAGAAATAGTACAGAGAATGTACTTATCTTCTAGCTCCAGCTGCCTGCCTCCCTCTGCAGAGTTTCAACTCCAACTGAAAGCGAGCAAGGTAAATTGCTCTGTAACAAACACACAATCCAACTCCAACTGTGTATCTATGTAATCCTTCCTGTGTATTTGATCTTCTCTGATCCCAATCCAAATGCTCTAGGGTACATTCCCATAATGTAAAAGCACCCCTTATTTACTAATTTAAATGGATCTAAAACCTGTTTATTGATTTCCTAGCACTCAAGCACATTTTCTGTTCAAATGTAGCTCATAATGTTTATATTGGTTGTCCCATCCTAGGCCAGAAGCTCTCTCAGTTTTGCAAAAAAGTGAAGTCCTCATCTTGACCCAATTTCACAACCATGCATTTGTCAATTAAATTGCCTTCTGTCTCACTGGTGTTTGTTGGGCATGGGTAAGATCCCTAAAATTCTTACCATGTCACCTTTCTCTTTTGGTCTTCCTCAGTTCTCTGTTGTCCATAGAAAGAAACAATACAAAGCACTGTTTCGCAGGTCAGCCTTTAGTCAGTTAAAAATAAATGTAGACCTTTTAGAGGTATGCATATGATTTCAAATAATATATCAATTACATGATTTCAGACAATGAACACTCAGAACCACATGGCCTTTTATTTTCTGCACAGTTGTCATCATGTGCAGCAACATTCAAGTGGAGTGGTCCACTTTGGTGAAGGGCATTAGATTGACTTTTTCACTATAAAAAAAGGTAATGTATAACTTACTATAAATCTCTCCAACAAACATTACATGTGCTGTGTGAGATGTCTGAGAGGTAAATTAGTGTCATCTTGCACAGTCTGGGGCAACCAAGGCATTCCACTTTGCTTTGTGAGCCTATCATACAAACTACAGGAGATGACATAGTGTATATACAGCAAGAGATATCTTGCACAGCCTGAATACACTTACAAGCTTGGAATATTACAAGACACAGGGACCACAACTTTCCTGTCTAGTTTATATGTGTATTTATTTATTTAATCCTTTATTCATTTATTTATTTAGTTAAAATTGGTGCCCAGGACAGGCACACTGAGCCATGGCTCATTTTCTGGTGTGATCCAGCAAAGTGAACAAGGGAAGGTGATGTAATGTCAAGGGTACAAAGTGAAACATGAGTCATTGCTAGAGTACAATGGCACAATCAAACGGGTATAGTGTGTAATCATGAGAGGTAAAAGTGGACCATTAAAAGTGATGAACTGTATCAGGAAGACTATGGCGACTTTAAAAGTAACACCTGCTACCTAATGTGAGACAGACAGCCCTCTGGGCCATGATCTGCAAAGTAAAAGAAAAAGTGGTCACCTTGAGAATATCTAGAGTAGAGCCTTTTGGAAAATTGAGACTCAGGGCACAACTTTCAAAGCTTGGTGCAGGGTTTGCATCCAGCTCTGCTCCATGGCATTAGGTTCTGGTGGTTTGTTGGCCACAGAAATGCCACAAGTTAGACCAGAAAAAGTTGGTCTAACTTGCAACAAAAACTTACCTATACATGTGCCTTGTACAAACAAACTGGCTCACAAAGAAGTAAAAGAGCCACGCCAAGGGATGGGTGCTCAATGACACAAAACCTGATACTATGTAGCCAAAGTCATGGCACTTCTACACATTATAATAATATGCATAAAAGTCCAGTACTTTGCCAATTTCAAAGTTTATTTTTCCACCACAACAGTGTACAGGCCAGGAGATTTCCAACACAGCTTCTAACATTTCAACCAATCCTGGTCTTTACGAAGATAGTGCTCCTTGTAAACACTCTGTTTAAATACAGGACACAGTTTTTTTTATACTCAGTGTTTTTAAAGTGTTTGTTGAGTCGCACATTGTGTTTTTTTTTTAAATGCACTATTAGCACTTTATTGGTTTATACATATCATGTGATCAATGTAAAATGGGTATTTAAACAGAGCGTTCACAAGGGAGCACTATCTTCGTTAAAGACCAAGACTGGTTGAAACATTAGAAGCAGTGTTGTAAATCTCCTTGCCTGTACACTGTTGCGGTGGTGAAATAAACTTTGGAACTGGTTAAGTATTGGACTTTTACACCTATTGGGTCCTATGCACTAATGGGGAGGAGTGGCTACGCATGCGTATCTAGGCGGCACAACCCTCCACGCATCCTATACACCCCCCATGCGGGATGCTGTAAGGAGGGCATGTAGCACATAAGTGCCAAATCCCCCAGCCATGAGATGAGCAACACACCAGGGGCAGGTGAGGGGCATGCCAGCACTATGTGCCATGCACCAATGTGCATAGTGCTGGCCATGTGGGGTGCACAGGGGGTACCGGTGTACATCAGGGAGAACCCTGCCATAAGCCCCCTATGCACCCCACACAACCATTGGGAATCTGCCAAGACAGGGTGGATTGCCCACCCACACAGACCACTGCCAACCACCCTTGTGTGGAATGTTGGTGAGGGGCCCCTACAAGGCACCCCCCCACCCCACACACACCCACACAGGGGCACTGGATTACCTGCTGTCCCCCTTACCTCAAGGGCACTGCTGAGCCACCCTGTCACTAGCCCTGTTGCCTCAGGTTAGTTCTGGATATGGGGTACACCCCTGCACTGCCTACAGACCCCTTCCCCATCCCAGTGTACTGATCTTGTTCTGTATTAGTGGGCCAGCAGCATTTCCCTTCCTCACCTGCCACAGCTGCTGGCTGTCAGACATTTGTGGGGTGCACTGCCAACGTGCACCCCAGCACTCAAAGGATCCAGTGTGGGACCCAGTCTGGGCATCCGATTGGATGCCTGGCCAGACCTGTGACCCTGCCCCCAGCTGCACTATGGAGTCCTGTGCACTGGGGTGGTGGGGTCGTGGACAAGTGGCTGGAAGATGTGAATGTCACCAGTGCACACCTGTCCACAGGTGCAGAGCTGTGCATGTAGGTTATGCTCATTTGGTGTGTTACTTGGGCCATATGTGCATAGGGTCCATTATTATAATGTATAGGAGTGCCATGACTTTGGCTACATAGTAACTGGCTCACACTCAGAGACAGGGTCAAATTACAAACCTACATGTTAGGTAAAAGGTCAAACCAGGCCTTGCACCCCCTGCATTCAACACATCACCTACCAGCTCACTCACAGCTTAACACAAGGGGCATGGTTACAAGTACCTATGCTCCCCTGTGACTAAACAATTTCCCATTCAGGTAAACAATACAAAGAGCTTCTCTGCCTTTAAGCATGAGCTAAAGCAATCCCTAATCAATGCTAAAACCTGTGAATGCAGACATGCATAAGGCACTTATACCCCTCAGTAAGACAGTTGCCATCAACATCAGAACTCCACTGTGGGAAATCAGACTCCTTAACTTCACCTGACAGAATTTTAATCCACCACAGATTAGCCCTTACTCCCACCTTGTTCCTCCCAGCCCCTTTCTCTGCATGCCTGAGCTCCATTAATTCAGTCCCATCCCTGTGACTCTCAACCTGCTCCTAACCCTTTATTTCCTCTCCCCCTCACTACTGTCTCACTGCCCAATCCTGCCCTTACCTCATACTCACCTCCACATTACTTCTCCTATCACTTGTTGCTTTACTAGCTCCAATTTCCAGCTCATCTCCAGGACTGTGTCTGTTGATCCCTGCTCCCACACCCTCTCCCTCCTCCTTTACCTGCAGCTATTTTGAAGAATTTAGGACCTGAAATTTATGACAATGCCTGTTCACAAGGCAGCTGGTTGTACCTCTCAGACTTGTTAATTCTGACTGCTTGTACTCAACTACAAAGCTACTGTCTTGTCCAGCTAGTGTTCCTGTTAGATACCTGTATTTCAGTCTATGTGAATAGTACCATTGTAACTGTTGTTTTGTCTCTTGACATGGAATATTTGTAAAAGAGTTCATAGCTCAAGGGTTAATTCCGATGTGTTAAATAAATAAATAAATAAAATTGTCACATGAGACAGAAAATCCTATTAGATCACAGAAAACTCCATGTGCTGTATCGTAGGTGCACCGGGGCTTGCTGAAATCTAAGACATTTGAAAATCCTGCCCTTAGTGTTTAAGTGGTATAAGTGTCTGAGCCATTGAATCCTGCAGTGAAATATCAGTCATTCAGTTTATTGGTAGGCAAAATTGAGAGACAATTTCTCTTTAGGAAATAAGTGATACAGATATAAAATAGATACAAACAGCATTTTAATAAAAAGACTTGCAGTATCAACAATGTTATACAGTTTATCTATAAGATTTACAAGGGAAAAAATTCTTGAGGCAGCAGCTCAAGCCATGCTAATGCTACCAGCACCCTAGCTTCAAAGGATAAAGACACTGCTCTGCTGATAGCCTGTCCATAAGCAAGCAATGTACTATAGTAGTGGCTCTAACTCTGCATTCCTTAGGCTTCCTAGATGAAAAGTCCCTCACATTTAAATTCTTACTTTCATAGTCAGAACAACCACTGATGGAGAAACGAGTTTTCTGTTTCTTAGCAAAATCTGTAGGCAAAGTATAAGGTCAGCTAAAATGTCAGAGAGGTTGAATTTTCAGTATAGTGTAAGAGATCTCATATTTTCTAAATGAAAGACTCCATATACTCATGTGTTAGAAATACTTGAGAACTGGCATATTACTGTAGATGGAGAGGTTGATGTCTTTAGAAGAGAAATCTGCAGCTATCAATGTATCATGTATAGAGCCAACGTTGTTCATAAATTCTAGAATATAAGAGGAAATTGCTGTATACATTTGAAGGGCTTATCTTCCTCCAAACTAATGACTATTGTACACTTTATATGGGAAAGGCCATCTGGCAGTACTTGATAACCACCCAATTTGTTAGGAGTATTGTCTATCTCATCATTATTCCAAATACAATCCTATAATTTTATCCTTCGGGGTCTTGCCTTGTCTGTTGCTACAGCTTTAACTCAACATTCAACCAACTTGCCCTAGTCTCTTATAATGCTAGGTCATCTTGTTACAAGTAGGACCAATGGGCTCTCAGGAAGACTGTTCACATGAGAAACAATGATGACCTTTATAACTGACAGTATACTAGAAGGCCTCTAAGTCACACAATATTTTTTTTATCAGACTTCTCTCTGAGACAAAAAAGATCTAGTATACCTTCCTTTTTCCAAAGACAGAGACAAACACTGCTTCCTGTTTAGAGGCACAATGATCTAATGGTTAAAGCAATAGTCTTTGAACAATGTGATGGCAGGTTCAAACCCTGCTAGAGCAAAATATTCACTGTGTGACCTTGAGCAAGTCACTAAATCTCTCAGCTACAGAAATAGGTAGAAGCAGAACCCCACTGGAAATTAGATGTTGCATCTCAGCGGTATCATATGGGTGAAGCAAATTGAGGGAGTTAAATATGAGTGACTCAATTTGCTCACCCGATAGAATAGAAACTGTTAAAGAATGTTGATGGGATGCAATAGCAAGTAGCAAGTGATGAAACAGCAAGGGCAAATTATGAGGGAGGGTAAGGTCAGGTGAGTTGAATAGGGAAAGAAGTGTGTTGCTGCTGAGACGGTCGCCTGGAGTGGTGGATACGGCCACCGCTCAGGATGCTAATGGTTCTGGGTCTGGGACTGCCTGCAGGAATCTTTTTTTTGTGTGTTGTGGTGTGTGTGTTAGGGATTTGTTTTGTGTTTGTTGTCCCCTGGTTTCCCCAACTATGGTTCCCCAGCAGCGGTAGCCCCCCTCCTGTGTATGCCCCTTTCCCCCAGTGTCTGCCCACCTGGAGTTGATTATATTAGTATGGGGGTGGGGTGGGGGGCTTGCCCCCTGCAAAGGGGGTGCAGGGGAGTATCCCTCCACATTAAACTGTAATTTTACTGTTTCATTTATCATAATGCTATATCGTCGCTGTGTTTGTAGGTGCTGAGGTGACTTAAGTGCCGATTATGTACTCAATCTTGTGTGAGTCATGTTGCATTTTTTGATGTTATGACATGGAACCCATCTCAGCTGGGGTACCCTGTGTGAATAATTTGAAAAAAAAAAAAACTGTAATATAATCAACTTTCTCCTCAATTTATCTATTTCCGGCTCCCTTTCTGCTTTAAACTGTGAAGTTGGACCCATTATTGAACTCCAAAAATAGCCAATATCCATGAAAATATCTCTTCTGCACCTCCTTGACACCCTGGGCTGAGAAGGCAATTGAAGCAGGATCCCCCATGTCTTGTCTGTTTGCCTAGGGAACCCTCTGGACTGAGAGTGCAAGTAGCTGAGTGACCAGCCTCAGCCTTTTGTCCTCTTTGGGCAGTGTTGTGCAATGCCAGGTTGATGGTGAACAAGACTGCTATAATGGCAGAGCTTGTTGCATCAATCAACCTGGCATGCATTATGGAGTTCTGGCTTGGGGGTGCTTCAGGCCCTGTGCTAGAGGCATCTGTCCCAGCTGGGTTTACCATGGTTCACTACCTGAGGAAGGAATGAAGGGGTGGGGGGTGGCCATCTGTTTCAGGTTGGAGCTGGGCCATCCACTGGGGGACACCAGTTCTTTTGAGTGCATGACAGTGTGAGAGGGTCCTGGGGTGGAGTTCAGGAGTCTCCTGGTCTACTGGTGACCTGGGTGGGATCAGAGTTTCCTGCAGGAGATGTCAGCCTTTGTCACCGAGAGGGTGTTGGAGTCGCCAAGGTGGCTTATTCTCAATGACTTTAACACCTGGGTGGATGATGAGGTGTCATGTGGGGCTAGAGACATACTATTAAATATGGAGGCTGTGGCCCTCTCCCTGGTGACCACAACCAGGACGTACCACTGTGGACGTGCGCGCGATCTGGTGTTCTCCCTGGGACTCAAAACTGACACCATTGAGAATGATCCAGTCATTTGGTGGGATCATTGCACTGTCTGGTTCAACTTCAGAGCCCCCCTAAATGTCTCTTCCCTTGTGGAAATAGTTCAGTTCCGTCCTTTGAAAGGTTTGCAGCACCTACGAGACCAATGGCAGAACAGAATATTTTGTCTGTGTTTGAGACTAGTGCTGATGACCCGGAGACTGCTGTGGTGGCCTTTAATAGGGGTGTCATTGAGTCTCTGGACTGCCTGGTGCCAATCTGTGTACACCCCTGGTTTCTTATCTCAGCTCACCATGGTTTGATGTGAGCCCAGAATGTTGAAAACCAGGAGGGCAGAGGTTGAAGAGGCATTGGAGGAAGACCAGGTCTGTGGAGGACAGACTGGTTCTGATTACTCCTTATAATGAGTATCAGAATGCAATCATCCAGAAAAAGGCAGCATTTATGTCAGGGATGATTGCAACTGGGAAGAACCGACTGGCTCAACTCTTCCCTGTTGTAGACAGACTATTACATCTGGTCTGTCTGGAACCCATTAGAGCAGTTTCATCTCACAAGTATGAGGAGTTCACTCAGTTCTTCTCAGACAAAGTGTCCTCCATGAGGGCTGGTATTTCTCCTAATGGAATGCCATCCTCCAACAGTGGTGGCCTTTGGTGAACAGATGCACTAGGTTGTCTTGAGGATAGTTCCAGCCAGTGATGGTGGAGATCTGTGGGGTGATCTCTGGGCTTAGACCACTATTCTGAGACCTTGACCCAGGCCCGACACATCTACTAGTTGGCTGCAATGAGGTTCTGGGTCCATTTTTCACTGAGATTGTTGAGATCTCCTTGTCAGTGTGGGGTTTTTCCAGAGTCTCATAAACAGGCTCTGGTTAAGCCCCTGCTGAAAAAAGCCATCCATGGACACTGACGTCTTGTTGAATTACTGGCCTATCTTGAACCTTCCCCTTTTTGGGAAGGTTGTTGAGAAGGTGGTCTCAGAACAGCTCGAGGGTCACCTCATGGACTTCCAGATCTACAAACCTTTTCATACTAGATTTAGGGCACTGCTTAGCACAGAGACTGCATTGGTTAGGGTGCTAAATGACCTGCTCAGCTTGAGGGATGGAGGGGAATGAATGATTCTCATTCTCCTCAATATCTCTGCAGCGTTTGACACTGTGGACCATGGGGATTTGTTGGACAGGCTGAGAGTTATGTAGGAAACACTGGCAAAGACATCAGCTGCTTTGAGTCCTTTCTCTGGGGCAGGTCTCAGAGGATGGTACTGGGGAATTATTCCTCAGACCTGCCCTGTGGAGTTCCCCAAGGCTGTCCTCTACCCCATGTTGCTTGCAGTGTACATGCTGCCCCTTGGTGAGGTTATAAAGTGGTATGAGCTGAGTTTTATTTGTTATACCAATGATACTCAGCTGTACCTGTCCTTTGCACCTGGGAGATCAGATGCAGTCAACATGCTAAATGAATGCTTGGCTGAGATATGGGCATGGATGTTGTTGAACTGGTTGGGCCTTAACCAGAGGAAGACTGAGGTTTTGATGGTTGAGCTAGGTTAAGGGGAGGAGTGAGGCTTCTGGTGATAGGTTGGGACTTTTATTGGCCCCACTGAGCTGTAGACCTCTGCAAAGGTGAATAATTTGGGTGTTTTGGATAACAAGCTGACAAAGTCTCTGACTTCACTAATTTTTCCCAAATGCTACAGCAGTACACCATGGGGACTGATCTAATGTTGGTATTAGGAGATTTTAATTTGGCTTGGAACAAACCTAGAGGGAAGCCCTGAACCATAGTTTAAGACCCCTAGCACTAAAACAAATAATAGCTGCTCCAACTAGGAAAACAAATTTGATCAGCTCAGGAAATATTTTGGATTTGATCTTTACTTCAGATAATTTAAAAGTAATCGCTGCTCAGGTAAACCATCCCATATTGGGACATCATTGCTCAATCACTTGCACTTGTGAAGTTAAGTTAAGAAATGGAAATACCTTTAAGGTGGGTCCACCCAAAATAAAGCATAGGATTTTTAAAACTACAGTAAGGAAAAATTAATCCACAGCTTGGCAAGTGTAAAATGGGATAGACTTTTTTTATCCCCCAACCTGGACTGGGCAGTAAATGAATTTACTTAGATTTTTCTGGAAATATGCAGTGAAGTTGCTTCTTTTAGACAAATCACAATAAAAAATGTTCATTTTCCATAGTTTACTTAGAAAATAAAGAGAGACATTAGAACATTAGAGTAAATAATAGACTATGGAAAAGGACAAATAAAACTTTAGCCACAGAGGATGGGAAAACTACAAGAATGCTGGAAACAAACTGAAGACTCAGATTAGAAACTCAAAGAAGACCTATTATAAAAATAGTGAAAGCAAACACTGATCCTTGAAAATACTGCACCTTGATCAGAGCTTTAAGAAACAAATAGATAATAAAGTGCCTATTCAGATTAAAGCAAATGGTGTTTTACTGTCCCCTATGATGTCAGAAAATAACTTAAATGAATATCTTATCACACTTCCCGATATAGATATTCTGAAAGGGGGAAACAGTTGGGAACAGGAAACATTAAAATGATGGTAATCAGACAAACCAAAATTTAATTTTAAATCTGTTTCCTGTAAGGAAGTAAAAATGGAATTAAGAAAGTTGAAGTTGAATAAAGCTTATGGATTAGATGGAATATAAAACAAATTCCTACAGGATTCGACAGAAATAATAGCTCCAATCTTAGCAAAAATATTTAGTTTGAGATTAACAGAGGGCACTGATCCTCAAAAGGGGTGTCATCACTGAACCCACAAATTACAGACCTATTGCTTTGCTGTCGGCAGTGTCGAAGGTAATGGAGATGCTGGTGCAGAGGCAGCTGAGTGAGTACTTGGAGAAGTACTCATTGCTTTCCTACTTCCAGTCTGTTTTTCATAAAGGCCACTCCACGGGCACCGCACTAACTGACCTTGTGGACACCATAGCCACCCAGATGAATGGGGCAGGGGAGTGGGTGTGGTGTTTATGGATCTCTTCAAGGCCTTCAACACCATGGACCACAAAATACAAATACATAGGATGTCCAAAATGGGAATAGATGAAGAAGCACTGCCATGCTTCCAATCTTATATAACTTCTAGTTCCCAACAAGTTCAGGTATGTAGCTTTCTGTCTAAGCCAGTCTTTGTTCAGAGAGGTTACGCAGGACTCCATTTTGGGGCCATATTATTTCTCATTTATATCAATGAGATGGTCAGCATGGCAACCCACACAAGTGTGAGGTTGTATGCTGATGATACATTCTGCTAGCTCATGCTAATTACATTCAGGAGCTAGAACAGGGTGTACAGTCAGATTTTACAAAACTAGAACGATGGCTATACCATTCAAAGCTAGTCTTAAACAGCACAAAAAATCAAAAACTATGGCTTTCAATCCAAAAAGAAACAAGACTAGATATATTCATCAGAACAATTATATAAAAACACTCAAAAATGAAACTTTGGGTCAAGAAACCTGTTATAAATACCTGGGAGTTTGGATTGATGAAGGAATGACATTTGATTTCCATAGAAATTATTTGATTAGTAAAACAAACAAAAAACTGGGAGCCTTTCAAAGATTAGGGTTTTGTATCTACCAAAGAATGAGAACTGATATTGTTAATCAGCTAATAGTTCCATGTATTGCTTATGGTAGCCATATTTATAGAATGGCTTATAAAACAAGCCTAAAAAGATTGCTGTAACCTATAACGATCTAGCTAGATTTGTCTTGAAGTGTGACTATCGAAAACATCATTGTAAATGTACAATTCTCTGGGTTAGTTATCATTAGAAAACAAAGGAAATTGAAATGGTTCCATCAAATACATGGGGTACTACATTCTAAAAAGCCTAAGGGCAGGATTCTCAAAACTATCAGGACCAAGTCCAACTCCACAACTGCACTTATGGGCTAAATATACCCACAACTCGCTGGTTGTGATTCTTAGCACGCAGCAGTTGGCAGGAGGATGTGGGCTGCTCCCACTGACAGCATCTTGCCACAGCTGTGGAATCTCCCAGGCATCACCTCCAGCAAGCAACTATATATCAAAGAGCTGGTCATAATCTAGCTCCAGCTTTGAGAATATCCACATAGCAGGACTCCTGTGGCTCCATAAGTGGTCACTCCTGGCACCGATGTTCTGACGCAGCTGGGGAATTTGGGATCTTTGTGAATCCTGCTTCATGATATATGACTGCATGCAGGAGGTGTTGCCTGGGAGCTCTCCTAACTGTGGCAAGATGCTATGGCTGGTGGAGCAGCCCTAGCATCCTCTGCAACTGCTGCGGCTGAGAATCACAACCAGCATAGCTGCAGGTGATTTTAGCCCTCAGTTGCAGTTGAGTGGGACATTGGTCCCAAATGTTTTGAGAATCCTGCCCTAAGTATTTAACTGACAAATTGGGAACAAATGAACACAAACACAAATATAACTTAAGAGACTCTAAAACAAACATATTCAGACAAAATAAACAATAGATTTGGAAACATGACATTTGTTGCCAAAGCTGCACAGATATGGAACCCAATAGATAGTAATTTGAAATATCAAGAACAAAGCACAAAACATTTTATGAAATCTATTAGACATGAGTTAAACTTGAGATGTATGTGTAATGATTAATGATAGTTACACTTCAAGAACATCTGCATTTTAATTGAACCTATAGTAGCTTACATAATTCATTTCATAAGAGTGTCTTGTGGGCACCTAATGAAATTGTAAATTTAAGTTTTGTTTCTTTTGTATGTTTTATGTGTGTAACTTTTAAATACAAAACAAGAGCATCTTGAAAATGGGTCTCTGACATAATGATGAATATGTAAGATCTATTCCTGTATAAAAATAAAGATTTACTACTACATTTGATACTCAGGTGTCGGCCGTTGTCTGAAATGGGTTTTAACATCTCCAGAACATCACCTGAATTAAGTCTTTTATCCCACCTAATGACTTGGCCATGCTGGTACACGCATTCATCACCTCAAGGTTGATTACTGTAACACACTTTACCTTGGGGTCAGAGGAGGTGCGATGCAGTGCCTGCAGCTTTTGCAGAATGCTGCGGCCCAGCTACTGACTGAACATTCAAGATTTAGTCATATTATACTGGTGCTGTGCAAAATGCATTGACTGCTGGTGTGCTGGTGCATCACATTTAAGTAGGTCTTTTGACCTATAAGGCCCTACATGGGTTGGATCTGGCTATCTAAAGGAGCTCTGCATCCCTACATCTCATCTCACTTTCTCAAGTCTGTCGGAGGCCCTCTGGACAAGATTAAAATCTTCCTGGGACCTGATGTTTGAAGTAGAAGCCCCAGTCCTCAGGAATTCCTTGCCAGGGGTACCTCTGGGAGCTGCCTTCTAGAATTTTTTTTTTAAATAATTGAAGATCCTTTTATTTGAGCAGAACTTTGGGACCTGATATAATTATTGATACAGTTACTGGGACTAAAACAGCAGTTCAGAAACTAGTCTATTTTAAGACTTTTAATTGGTTTATGGATAATTTTATGTATCATATTTAATTGCATGTATTCAGTTTTGACCATTTTGTACTGTTGTGTATGATTTGTACTCCTGCTGTAAGGGTGCCCTGAGCGTATGGGGAAGGGTGCCACATATAAATAAATTGCACTACTACTACTACTTTTCCCCAACCACTCCAGCCTCTACTTTATCAGTTCATGCATCTATTCCATTTTCCCCATACTACTTCATCATCCCTTCCACCCCACTCATTTCTTCTCTCCCCAAATATTTACTTCAGATCCCTCGAAAGACACTTGAATTTGAGAAGGGGCTACAGTACATTAAAAATCTGCAAGGAGACATTATCAGAATTCCTGTTTTACATTCTCAAAAAGCATCAGATTTTGGAGGAAAATGTTTCCCCAAAATTAACATTTCACATTGTGGTAAGAAAAATCCACATCTAGTACCAGAACTGGAATTTTGCACTTGCAAGTTGAAGTACTTGCAGACTTTTATTTTACAGCAACAAAACACATTGGTAGTACAAAAGAAAAATTGTACATCATTTACTTGGCTCATATCATATCAGTAGTGGTGAAGATAATGGAGATGCCAATGAAGGAAAGGCTCATGGAGCACATGGAGGCAAAAGGGCTGCAGGACCACTGGCAGCATAGTTTCACATGGGAAGGTCATGTCAAACTAATCTCACAGACTTCTTTGACTGGGTTACCAGGAGGTAGATCGAGGAGAGCAGTGGGCAAGGCCTATCTGACTCCAGTAAGGCATTCAGTACTATGCCACCCTGAAGGCTAGTACATAAACTAAACATCCTGGGAGAGGGAGAAAGTGACAACCTGGATATCAAACTGGTTAAGGGATAGGAGGCAAAGGATGATGGTAAATGGCAGCCACTGAGGCAATCGGAGAGTGATTAATGGGTACCATAAGGTTTGGTGCTAAGACCAGTTTCTTGAATACCTTCATAAACAACATTGCAAAGAAGCTTTAGGGTAAGTTGTGTCTCTTTGTGGATGATACAATAATCTGCAACAGGATGACACTCAAAAGAAGGGTGGAGAAAATACAAGGGATCTGAGGAAACTAGAGGAAAGATGTAGGGTGTGGCAGCTGGGTTTCAATGCTACAAAGTGCAGGGCTATGCAGTTAGGGCTGCAGAACCCAGGAGCTGTGCATGAGATTGGGTAGTGGAGCTTCCAGTCACCAACCAAGAAAGAGACCAATGGGTCATCATACCTGATGATGTTAAGGTAGCTGGGCAGTGTGACAAAGCAATGGAAAAGGCTAGCAGGATGCTGGGGTGCACTGGGAGAGGGATTTATAGCAGGAGAAGGGAGGTGGTGCTACTGTTGCATTGCTCACTGGTGGGGCCTTGCCTGGAGTACTGTGTCCAGTTCTGGAGGCCACATGTTCACAGACATGAAAAGAGTGGAGGAGGTACAAAGAAGGGCAACCAAAATCTGAGGGGTTGCACAAGAATCCATACAAGGAAAGGCTACAGGAACCCAACATGTACCCCTTGAACAGAGGAGAGTGAGAGGGAACATGATTGAAACCCACAAGTACCTCACAGGAGTGAACAAGTGCAAGTGGAGGGTCTATTTTAGGGAAAGGAAGGCACTAGAACAAGAGAACATGCAATAAAGCTAAGAAGGGGAAGTGTAGGAGAGATGTGCAGAAATTATTCTTTACTGAAAGGGTGGTGTGACTAGAATAGCTATCCAGAAGAGGCAGTGGGAGAAAAGATTGTTGGAAGCTTTAAGCATGTGTGGGATAGGCACAGGGACATATTAGGTAGAGGAACAGGGAAGGGAGTGACACTTATGACTAACTTGGCTCAGTAGTGATGGAACAGGCAGCAACAAGAGGCAGATTGGATGGGCCTAAAGGTCCTTTTCTCCCAACAAAATCTCTGTTTCTAGGGGTAAGTTCACATTTATTTAAGTGCAAAGTTACAAACCATGGTAAATAGGGAGGATGCAAACCATTTCACCAGTGCTTTGGTCACTTACGTGACCTTCCTCACAAGATAGAGCCAATCCGCTGCACTCCTTCCTATATTGTAGTTATAGACTCCACTGGTTGCATAACACAATAATGATGTAAAATTTCTTAAAGGAAAATACCTAATACTTGTTCAGTAATTTAAGTGTACTGCTGTAAATTAAGGCAGGCAATGGGAAGCCTAACACTATGTCTTTTAAATAACAATCACTACTACCTACAATAGGAGTATGGGCAATTACACTCTGTTTCATTCAAATAATCATTTAAAAATGTGTGTGCTATAATATAAAACACCTCCATGTAGCAACTTTAAACACAAATCCCAGAAATACTATTCATTATGAGAAATTATACAATGGCATAAAATAATCCTGAGCTCTGATTGGTCAGATTGGAGCTGGACCCATAAAGTTATCCCAGTAGAACATCACAGCTCTAGTCCCAGCACGCAGATGACAGCATGCAGTGTAAAAGGAATCATTCTGCAGCCCATGTCCAAAGTGTCCACACATGGCATGGCTACTCTGGCTTATGCCAGTGCTTATTTACTTTTTTGAAGTAAAGCACTCTTTCTCACAGCACGGAAATTCACTGTACCCTGCACCAAAACCCTGCCACATTTCCCAGCTGCATTTACTGTGGTGAATTCCATGCCTTTTTCTGACTAAAATGTAAAAACAAAACAAAAACAAAAACAAACAAAAAAAAGAGAATGTACTGTAAAACAAAACCATCAGTCCAATTGGCTTCACTGTTACCAGTTCATGGCTCTGCCCTTTACATCCCTGTGTCAGCGCACCTGTTTCTGAAGTAAGCATAGACTTTGACAAACTATACAGTACTGTCTAAATAAATAAAAAAAGAATCTAAACCAAAGCTGTCACTCCTGATTGGCTTCTCTATTGGCAGTCCCCGCTCTGCCTTACATATGCTGTTGACAGTCCCTGCTTTGCCCCTTAGATCAGTGCATAAGCGCATCTTCTTTTAAACTGACCACAAGCCTTACAGATCGGCACCAGCAGCTTTGGTCTTTTACTTCTCCCAGTTGAGATGAAAGTAAATCCCAGTCTACTCAAGGCTAGATGGTGGCAAGAAAGCAACTACACACTGCGTTCTGAAAGAGTTACAAACTCAGCAGGGGTCTGAAGGAAGGTGCTTTTAATTCTTATAACAGGTATTCCATTGTTGCCTGAACTAACAACTTTCCAAGATCCTTTCTAGACTTACTTGTGCTGCTTATATGTTACTGCAAGCTCATTTGCTGTACTGTACTCCAACAGCAGGTCCTAGGAGTCCATATGGTGGCTGAGCCCACTCAGCTGTTGGTGCTGCAGTGAGCCCTGCAGACAGCATCTGGCAGTGGTAGCTGCAGTTTGGGTCCACTAAAGAGGCAGTTCTGTGGACACAATTTAGTGGTTTAAGCATTTCAGTGCTTCCATTATGGCAGCCACACTTATCTCTGCCTCTTCTTGCTCAAGCGAGTTACATTCTAAATATAATATATATATATATATATATATATATATATATATATATATATATATATATATATATATATATATATAGTATGTATACATGAACTTAGAACAGATTGTTCTATAATTTATCTTTTAATTACTTTTGTATGTTTTTAAACTTCCTCTTGATACGTATTGCATTTGGCTTGGCAACCTAGGGTAATATTAGTGGCTCAGAGCCAAACATTAATTTAAATATAGAAAAAATAGAGATATAGTGCTCACTTTCTAATTGGGGACAAATACAGAGTACTAAAGAGGACATTTTAAAATCTTTATTTTGCTAAACAGTCACGAGACCAACTACCATAAGGGCACATGTGGCATTCTCAGATCAGATTCACCATTTTGCATTCCACGTAGGAGGGAATAGAATCTGAGAAACCCATGCAGGGGGACATCTGAGAGACTGTAGGAGAGAATCCAGCACCTAAGATTCCAGAGAACATGAAAGAACTGTAAATCCCTGATTATTTTATCTAAGAAAAAGTAACCGTTTGCTATTCCTTATGGGCTTCTCCTAATTCTAGCAGTTCCAAGACAAAAAACATGAATACTTCTCAACCATTTTTTTTGTGTGTGTGTTTTTAGCTTAGCTCACTGGAGCTTTTGAATTCCAGTTCTGTTAAAGCAGTAGGGTGTACATTGATTGGACTTTAGTAATTGAGTAGCTATTTTAACATTTTGAATAGGATTACACTTTTGATTTCATTTATAGCCAGCTAATTTCATCCCAGCATACTTCTTCAGTGATACTTTTACTTAGCTCATTTGGGAGTTTGATGTAATTTGTTATTACCACACCCATTACATGCTGATTTCTTCGAGTTCCCTATTGTTCTGATCCTTTTTAGTGGCAAACACTAATGTGAAGTTACTCTGGTTTATGGGCATGTGGCCAGAGGGAGGGCTGGAGTCTCCACACTTGCAAAGAGGTGGAAGAAATTGTAAATGGAATTTGGGAGCACTAGAAACCTGATTCATTAGTCAGAGAAATTGCAGGGAAGAAATCAGCAGCTGGAAAGAAAAAGTGTGGAATCAGAGCCAGAGCCAGTGAATGGAAGAGATGGCAGGACTGTGGCAGGATTGGCAAAATAATTCAAACCATGAATTAGAACACTGTGCCTGAGCATTTAACTGAATTTATTACAGTTAGCTACAGCATTGCACTGATTAGCAGTAGTACCTCACTTAAATTAACATAAATATAATTTAATTGAAATGTTTGAACACTTTGAATTTTTATTTTTCACTCTTAGTGCAATACTTTAATATTTCATACAGACATCCTGCTGAGCTCGTATACAGTTAAAAACTATACAGTTAAAACAGAATATTCAAACTCTGTTTTAATGGACACTTTGCATAATAGTCCAATCATTTTCATTCAATCTTCATAAGAATTAATATATATATATATATATATATATATATATATATATATATATATATATATATATATATTAAGGCTTTTATAAATATTGTTATGAACTGTTATTAATAATATATGGTTCTAGCACTAAGTCTAAGCTATTGAAAGTTAGCAGGACATTTTCCTCTTTGTACACATTTTAAAAATATATCATTACAGGGTTTTATTTGACTCTAAAAATTGATTGGCATTTTGCTCATAAAAGTGCTAAAACATTGTGAAAATACATTGGCACTTGCCTCACTGTGTTTAACAAACATAATACTTAAAGAAAATCTATATAAATATGTTCTGTACAGTTAGTATTGTCCCAAGAAAAAAACTGCTAATCAATTATTTAAAACCCTGCATTATTAAAATATTATTAAATATATTAAGCCTTAACTGATTTTTCACTAATTAAAGGAAAACACTGGAAAAAGGCACAGCTTTACCCAGGTGCTACAAAAATACTTGATTTGTGCTATCAGACAGCAATTTTTTCTTAATTCACTCTATTTGCTTTTTTAGTGATTTAAACAGTGGCCTTCAGCTTTCACTTTCTATTGCTAGCGGCCACCATTTCATGAGTAGCAGTGAGCTTCCTGCACTCACGTTATGCTAATATGTCCTGTCAACCAATAGCAGAGGTCAAACAGGCATATTAGCATAAAGTGAGTTCAGGAAGATTACTGCTGTTCATGAGATGGGGTCTGCCAGCAACAGAAAGTGGAAGTTGTGGGTAGCTGTTTTATATCATTAAAAAAAAGTTGTTACTGTCTGATAGCACTAATTTAGAGTTTCTGTACTGTCTGAGGAAAGCTGTGTCTTGTCTAGTGTTTTCCTTTAATGGAAGGTGGGTCTGATAAACCCACTGGTACCATATGATCAATTCACACAGAGCTTATATGAAAGGATTGAGATATTTGAAAGTATATACTTAATATTTTTCATATAGTATTTGACACTGAACAATTGTGAATGGGGTTGAATTTGCATAGAGTCTAGAATGCTTGGGACACCTTGAGTACCTGGTGTACTGGAGGTGTGCTTGGGGTTTAGCAAAGGCACAAAGTATTTAGAGTTCTATAGGTGCTTATAAGGGCTGAGAGATCTGAGAGCCCTACAAGAGCAATATATTGGTTTCTTCATTAGAATTCAGGTTTATTATTTTCTGGATAATTTTACTGATTTATTCTGTTCACCTATAACCAGGTCTTAATTACTAGATTGATTGCCAACTTATTAAACTTTTAACTAAATTATTTTGAACTATTCTCTGTTGAGTCATTGTTAGCATGGTTAGCACTTTAATTACAAAATTATCTAACTTTACTATTGGATGTGGTTTTTGATAAGTGATTTTGTATTACCCAGTAAGTGTTCAAGATTCTTTATTATTATATTTAAGATCTATATTTTGGGGAAGCAACAATGGTGTCCACTAGGATCCAGTTTGGAACCCAGGAACAAATGATTACTGATATTTTTAAGAATGATTCAGAAGTTTATTTGTTCTATTTTTACATACTTCCAAAATAGTACATACATATAAAACAACAATGATTAAAATAATAATTTAGAAATATAAAAACAGAATATAATAATAATGTGCTATTTCTATATGTTAAGGTGATATTGTGTTATTCTATAGTTTTTTAGTAACATTCTTTGCAAAATTCATACATCTATAATTTCTGTTGTATACAGTATGTTAAAACTTAGCTGTTATATTTTAAAATTATTTTCTTTAGGATTCATATGACTGTGCATTCATAGCAAAAATAGCAGCATATCATTTGTAATACAGTCTATCTGTGGAGTCATTAAAATGTGTAATATTTCTTTTTTGATAGAAGTTCTGTTTGAAAATATTGTGTCAGATGAATGTTTCACATTTCCTGATATTTTGGACAATACAAAATAATATGTGGCAAATTTTCCAAGAATCCATATTACAATCACAGTTTAAATTGTTTGTGTGATTTCTTTCTTTATTATAGAGATAGTTAACATATTTTAATGGGTATAATTCTAATCTACAGGTTGTGAAAATCTCCTTTCTTTTTCCCTTTTATATATATTAAGTATGGTTCCAGATTACAGTTTAACTTATTAATGGCATACCACGAGGTGCAACCTTGACTTAGTTATCTTATTCAAATCTTCCTCATATCACGATTTTCTTTACTCTTTCATTTACTAGTTTACTATAATGATTTAGAAATACCGCTATCCTTTTTTTAATCCTCTCATCAACGCATCAAGATCAGTTTATGTAAAATTTCTTCTATCTGTCCCAACCATGCATCTTTTGTTCCCCAGTCGAACCATGTTTATTTTTCCAACATGCATTTTGCAACCAGTCTGTTCTCAGGCAAAGAAGTAGATTTTACCCAATATTCAATTTTAATTGCTATGGCAAGTTATTTTATCTGGACCCTTCCCAGTTTGGTTCTTACTATTTGTGATGCTATTGTTTTTGGAAGTTGCAGTAAGATTCTGTATAATTGAGTAAATGTTTTTCCCAATGTTTCAATTTTGTCCATATGCCATACTTCAACTGCATACAGTGCTACTGGTGTTAACGTCATTTCTATTGCTCATAATGTTGATAATATTGAGGAACCACTATATTTGAAACTGAATCTAATAAAGACTTTACTTGTTTGTTGTAGCTTTTTAATGTATATTGTATATGTTTAGTTGTTTTACTATTAGAAGTTATGTTATACTCAAATTATTTGTTCATTATTACTTGCTCTAATGGGATATTATTTAGTAGCCATTTTTGCTTTAAAGACTACTACTCCTCATGTCCATCCTCACATCTGAGGCCTCTTCCTCCCTGACTAATGAACCCTCTGGTACCTCTACTACTTCCTGTCTCCCACCCAAACTCACTCTCCCCCTTTTTTCCTGTCCCCTCTCACTTACTCTCCCGCTCACCACCTTTCCCTCCTCTCTAGCCTCCTTTTGGCACATAATGATCACCCTCTCCCTGGAAGTTTCCTTAACCTCGAAATTGTCTACTCGCTTGAACCTGTTATAGCTTGTTTTTCTATGAAACTTAAAAACCTTACTGCCTTAAACTGTTAATAGCAAATTTATGATGTAACTTTCCTGTCTGGTTTTACCTGTAATGTGTATCGTGCTTTGTTAAATGTTCTTTGTGATGTGGAACCTTTGTAAAAGAGCCCTGGCTCAAAGGTATTAATTCCTAGACTAATAAACTAAAAAAACTAAAATTTTCTTTTTCCTATTACCATTACCTGTGTTTTCTTCATATTTATATTTAATTTATTAATAGTGTAGTATTTCTCTAATGATTATAAATATCTTTGCAATCTCACAGGTGACATAGATATTATTATAGGATTGTTGGGGTGAATTAGCACTGGTATTGGTGTGCATTACAGAGCCAGACAATATGAAGAAATTCAAGAAATGAATTTGGCAGATTATTAATAAATAAATTAAATAATAATGGGTCAAGGATGCACCCTTGTTTGACAACTGTGTTTGTTTTGAATGCTTGTGTTAGCTTACCAAGTAAATCATACCTTACCTGGATCCAGTTATTTGAATTTAGGTTGATAACTAAACATAAGATTGTGAGGTCCATTTCTAGTTTATTTAACTTGTCCCACAGTAATGCCCTATTAATTCTATCAAAAGTGGCCTCAAATTCTACAAATGATAAATAAATTGGGAGATGTTTTCTGACATAATATTTTTCTATAATATGTTGTAATATAAAGCTCTGGTCAACTGTTGAGCATTCTCTTTGAAATCTAGTGTGATATTGGTTCATAATTTCTTTAGAATCTAGCCGCCGATTATTTTTCTAGCCAACAATATAGTTGTAAAATTTCCCTAAACAATCCAATAAGCTTATTGGCCTATAATTTTTGGGTAGGCATGGATATTCTTTTTTTAATATGGGACTATGATATTACCTTTCCATGAATTAGGAATGTAATTTTCTGCTATCATTTTTTTGACTAATATAGCTAATATGTTACACCACCATTCTAACTGTATTTTGTAAAAGAAAGGCAGTACTTTATCGGTTCCTGGGAGTTTATTTGGTCTTGTTGCTTTTATTGCTTCACTGATTTCTGTGGGTGTTATATCCAATGTGTGATTTTCTCTTGCTTGGATTATGTATGGGGGAAAGTCATTAGTCATTGTGTTATCAATTTTTTTATTTTTGTAGTAGGTTACCCAATTGTAAGGGTGCATACTTGTTGTTATATTAGTTGCATAGTTTCCTGTTCCTATTGCAACAAGTTGCCAGAATGTTTTTCTTTCCTGATTTTTATGACTTCATACGTTTTGTTCCACTGCTTTTGTTGAAATAACATTTTCTGTGTTTTCAGGAAAACTCTGTAGTCTTTTCTTGTTTTATTCAATAGTTTAATGCTTTCTGGAGTATGGTTTTTCCATATGTAACATGTCAGCTTTGCCACATATTTTTTGTATCTTATACAATCCCCAATTGAACCACATTTCATTAGCTGAAGTCCTTTTATGATACAGGTCTGGAAAACATTCACTTGATATCTCCTGTATGATATCACGTATCAGTTTGGCAGGAGTGTTGTCTGTTATTGCATAATTTTTTACTTGAGAGTGATAACTGTTGAGGGTCAGTTATTTGTTGATCTACCGACTCGGAGTATATCACTCTTATTATTTCTCATTTTAGTTTGTGAGTCCACTTGATTTTTATTTGTGATGATCAAATGTTTAGTTGTTAAAATCAGTGGAAACTGATCACTTTCTTCTTATATTATATAAAATTTTAAGTATGCCTGCCAAGGTAAGATAAATATGTAATCAATCATACTTGCATCTTTGCTAGATAGATATGTGTAATATGAAGTATTAATCCCTCATACATTCCATTTACTACTACTAACCCCAGATTTTTCAATAACTGAAAAAGTTTGTCATTCCATTAGTTTTCTTATCATTTAATCTATTTTGTTATATCATTATATCATTACTTAATTGGACTGACTTGTGACCAAGCCTAGTGTTGAAGTCACAAGTTATACTGATTCCTGCCTCTGGAGTGTTCATTATTGTATTATGTAGTGAACTTTCAATTTCACACCAAATATCTATGTTATAATATCTCAAATGTTTTGGTGGTACATGTATATTAACTAAATGAAACAAATAGCTTCCCACTGTATTAACACAACTTGTTTTGTCATATTATTTTAAGTACTGCTTTAATTTGGATATTGTTTTGGCCTTTAATAAAAATAGAAACCCTTCCTGTCAGTCTGCCAAATTTCTGATTTTCTTTCCTGGCTGTAACAACAGTGTAGTCTGGTATGTTAAGATCAGCTAGTGCCAACACCTCTTGTAATGACAGAACTGTATGGGAAGACAGAAACTTTAAAATGCTGGATTCATTACATTTTGGAGAACTCTGTAACATTCCAGGACAACAGTGTTTCATAAATCTCTGAATGATTTAATGTACTACTTATGTGTGGCCGAAATGTTTTCTCTTTGCATCAATTCTGCATCAAATTAGTCAGTATCTGATATCAGTTTGATAACAGAATTGGTGAAACTTGATCATTATAAACATGTCCAATTTCCATAGGAGCACCTGGTTTTCCCTTTACAGTGCTCCATTCTGGGTTTATATTGTCCTGGGAGGTTGTTGGTTCTGTATCTATCCAGTTGCAGAGCAATATACCCATTGATCCAGTTTGCTAGAGGCATTGAGGTAAAAATGGTACAATATTTGATCATGAACAGCAAATGAAACTTGACCTTGTTTAGTGGTGTTATGTTCCTATGAACCCACAGAATCCCTTTATAGCCTAGTTTTATACCCAAATTTTTTTAACAGTATAGCAAACTATTTTCATAAGTTCAGCTTGATTTTCATTATGTACTTCCTCTGGTCCATGTAATGTTATCATGTATTGCTTTATTTATTGGGCAGCAGTTTTAGGTGTTATGTGCTTTAATATGTTGTCTAACTCTATCTCAGATACAAATTTCCCCTCACTGAAGTTTTCCTGTTTTTCTTGCAAAAGGCCTGAAATAGGAGATGGTTGGGTGATTTCTAGACCCATTTTACCAGCAACCGATTTTTGCATCCATATCCACTTTGCTATTTCTAATGTATGTCAGATATTAATGCCATCACTGGCTGATCAGAATAGTCAGTCAGCCCTTCTTGTTTCATATCTGATCTAATTGCATAGTTATTCCTGCCATTTAAGGTTCCTAAGTCCTTCTCTAGAAATTGTGATAATATGGCTTTTAGATGTTCATTACTTTCCCACTGACACTGATAAAGGCCTTTAATAGTTAGGATTCCGAAACCAGATACTGTTTGTTGTATCTCCTGTTTCTTATTGTCAGTTAAATTCTGTTCTGTTTGTTTAATTTCCATCATTGTGCTGTTCCTTGGTTTCCATTTGGCTTGTTTTTTCTTTCATTTTATTGAGTTCTCCTTTTTGTTTTGCCACCCTTCTTTTTTATATTTCTAATGGTTGTTACTGTTTCTTTTACTTGGCTTGCTTCTTAAATTTAAACTTTATTTCCTCTTCTTTTTTAGACTGGAGGGTACATTTTTAGTTTCATTAATTGTAACTGCATTGTCTTTTCTAGTTTCCAGTGGTGTTTTGGAGTTTAAAGTTGGTTCAGTATGGGATTTTTTGGTTTTACTATTATTTTTCTTTTTTATTTCCTTTACCAAGATGTCCCATACAAGTAGTGGTGAATCTGATTGGTCCAAGTCAGATTTATCCATCAGTCCCCTGATCATTGAGATTTCCAAGAATGTGAAAACAGTAAAGGGAAAGAAAAAAGGGAAAGGGAGTACATATACTGGCCCTGATCCCAAGCAACCAAAAATAACAAGCATGTTAATGAACATAAAAAAATGAGGCATTAGAAACTGAACTCTTCACCTTGACATCCACTCTGTGTTCATTTGAGGACATAAGAACTCCTATTAGTAAGCATGATCTTAAATCCTTAAATAGTAACATTAGGAAAAATACAAGTATAGCACAAGTGGAATGTTTTCCTGAAGAATCCTTTCATACCCTGATTTCACCCCTCCTCCTTTGGGGCTTATGCAGAAGAATCTTTATCTCCTCTAAATAAAAGAAGTTACTACAAATACCAGGAAATTGGATAGCTTATCCAAAGTAATGACAGACTTACATAACACAATCCAAGGGCTTAGAGAATTTGATTATCAGCAAAACAAGGATAAACAAGAGGGCAGATAGAACATACTAGCCAGTATGTGAATTTTAGTAAAACTCCAATATAAAAATGAGAACCATAGAACTAGCAATTCAAGTAACCAATGAGAGTCAATATATTTAATGAATCAATCACTTATTTTCATCAGATTTAAGAGCTAACATTATAAGGGTGATGACAAATTAATATGCAGCCTCATTAATGCTAATGGAGCAGACAGCCATATTAAGAAATGACCTAGTGACACTAAAGGAGGATATGACAATAAATAGTCAGACTAGAGAATGTTCTTATAATCTTAAAGAGACAGTTCTCCCTAGAAAGCTCTATTGGGATAGAACAAGCCTTGATAGAGAGCAAATGAAAAATAAATTGCCCTTATTTTTCAAGTATAATAATCCCAGAAGACTCTGAACTAGGTAATATGAAAAAAAAAACAGGGAAAAGAAGCAGACTGCAAGGAAAAAGGAAGAACAGTTCCATGGGAATTAATGTAAATACTGTCTTAGAAATTAAGTTTCAAAAAATAAAACGATAAAAAACAAAAGAAGGATGAACGAATCTGGAAAAATTAAGGGAAAAAATATTCTCAGACAAGAGGTAAACAATATAGAGAACAACAAAAGACCTTTGCAAGATTCTAGATCTTTTGAACAGACAGGGATAGTGGCAAATATGGAGGAGCCATCTAATAGAAAGGGTGGTCTAGGGAGGTGGAACCAGTTCAGGAGGTGAAAAGGAAAACTAACAAGAACAAAGGAAATCTTCAACCTATAAAAAGATTAGATAGGAGCAATATGGGCAGTGGTGGAGAAAAGAGGCCACTTGAGGTCCAACAAGGTGGAGATAGCAGTATTGATAATACTGATACCTATAATGCTCATAAAACATAAACACATTCTCCTCAGCTCAAGGGGAATTACTCACTTTTAAGGATACAGTGCATATATGTTAAGCAGCATGAAAGAGCAGCATCTCTCATAGAGCTGATCACATATTTGATTGAAGTTGAACTTGGGTTACAGGCTGAGGGGGATGCAATTCTGGAAGTCTTTGGAGATCTCAATAATTTTAGTAACCCTGTATATGCCTTGCTGAATGATATGAACAGTGCCAGTAAACTCTGGGCAAAAATGCCCACCCTGCAATGGTTAGGACTAGAAATTGGTACCCCAATTAAATGCAACACAGTGGTGTACTTCTCACAAAGGGATCACAGAAATAAAACAATTGGTTACCTGGGAAGAAGCAAAAAGCATTATCTCAGATCTTAAGTGGAATGTTTAGCAAACACAAGAAATAAAACAAGAAAAAATAATACCAGTGTTTGGCACAGAGATCCTAAAGAATGAAAACCATAGAAAATTAAAAGCAGCAATGTGCTTTCTAATACATAACATCTTAAGAATAGCAGAGGAATATGGGATGATGGGAATAGTTCAAAGAGTAAGTGAGCAAACATCACAGGTTAATATTTGCATTAAAGGAGGTATATTAATTGATGCTATGATAAGGAAGGCTTGCATTCTGGATGAGTTAGGAATTCATTTGTTTGACTGGGAGGATTTAAATAAACCAGTAATAAATGATGGAGATAATCTAACACAAATATCACATGGTTTTATACCAGAATGACATAAGGATACTACAATAGAGTATGTCCCCTCCAGGCAATTGGATAATCAAGTCACTATACTATCATGGAACATCCCAGGGCTGGCCACTAAGCTACTACATGCAGACTGGTTAAGCTTTATAGAATACTATGACCTTCTCTGTTTTCAGGAATCGTGGGCTCAAGAAAATTTTAACTTAAATGGCTATCAACTTATTAGTGCACCAGCACAGAAAGTAAAAACAAAAATGGATTAGCAATTAGTGGTCTCACAATATATATAAAAATTTTACCTGAAGTTGAAGTGATTGAGATCATATGCAAAATTAAAATATGATATTAGTTTTGTTCATTGTTAATTCTATCTCAATTATTATAGGAATGGTCTATATTCCATCTAAGAACACCCTCTATTATAAAGAGGCAATGTGGGATTATTTATCCTAGGAAGTAGGGAATAGTCTGTTAACATATTTTGGAGCAAACCTGATTTTAACTGGTGATTTTAATGGACGCATAGGAGCACATCATAATATAGATAGCTTTGGTGATGTGCCACAATTAGCACACTTGCGTATTCACCTGAAATTTTAACATTATTTCCACAAGAAACTTGGATTATGCATTTTCAAAAGCTCTTTTTTAAAGAGCAAATGTAAGATCTGCATAGCTGGGGGATTGAGAACCTGGATTGGTCAAGTATGCCCCTTTGGATATCACTTGGGGAGGTGGAAGAAGCTATAATCAAATGCAAATTGAAAAAAGCTCCAGTCCCAGAAGGGATCCCAAATGAGGTCTATAAGGCCCATTTAAATATATGGATACCCTAATTGACCAACCTTTTTAACAAATGTTTAAGTAACATATTTATACCTGACTCCTGGGCAAAGAATATTGTTCAGATTCATAAAATGGGAACTCAGACAGACCCACAGAATTATCGTCCTATTAGCTTGCTGGATTCCATCTCCAAGATCTTTGCCCATGTTATTCTGAATAAATTACTGGTTTGGGTGGACAATGTTGTTGTTCTGTCACCGCTTCAAGCAAGATTTAAGAAAAACTGCTCTACAATTGATCATGTTTATGTCTTACAACATTTACTAGAAAAATATATAAAAATTAGGAAAAGCAGACTATTTGTACTATTCATCGATTTCTCCAATGCATTTGATTCAGTGAACAGAATATGTTTATGGAGGACTCTTATTAATTTTAGTATCAATCATGCTGTATTGATACCAACATTCAACTATACAGTAATAATACAACCTGTATTAGATAAGATAAGAAATGTTACAAGATATGTACAAACAAATTCAGGGAAAAAACAATGTTGCCTTCTTGTTCTGTCTCTGTTTAACTTGTACATAAATCCAATAATAAATCAATACTTTGATCCAGATTTTTATTCACCAAAGATTATGGGAAAAGAATGGCCAATGTTGGCCTATGCCAATGATTTAACCTTAATATCACTAAGTAAGGGCTTCAATGTAAGTCGAATAAAGTGGAAACCCTACAGTATGGCCCAAATTAAAACTCAATATAAATATGAACAAAACTATTTGCTTTTGGATCAAGGAAAATATATAATTGCCTTCTTAATGAGAAGCAAATTGATCAAGTTAAACAATACATATAGCTTGAGGTTACTTTTTATTACACAGGGAACTGAAAAGCTCATATTAATAACCAGCAAAAAAAAAAAAAGGAAAACTAAATGCCACAGGATTACTCAAACTTAACTCAAATTACGGAGGATGGTCAGTCATGCCTGCATTGTGGCTGCCGACATGAAATTAAACTCCATTAGTCTATATGGTGCTGAAGTCTGGGGATTTCAGATCTAAGATATTATAGATATTCCATATAATTCCTATTATAAATCCTTACTGAAAGTCCCTAATTCAACCACAAACTTCACTGTTCATGCAGAATTAGGAAGGATTCCCATCAACATATTACTTTCCTTTAGACTAATAGTATACTGACTGAAAATAATCAATGATAAAACTGCTTTGCCAGCAAAATGGGCATTACTAGAAAAACTAAATTGGCAACAACCAGGACTGACCTCCCCATGGACTCAATGTCTTATTAAGACATTGTAAAGAATTGGGTTTGAAGAACTGTGGCTTTTGCATCTAAATAAAATTATAACAGCTCTACAGTACCAAAAAAGGTTTAAACAGAGATTTCTGAAAACTGTTGATGACCAAATGAATAGGATAACAAAACTGAGGAAAAGATAGCCAACTTTGTTAAGAAGGTGGATAAAACCTTTTATAGGTACATTAGGGAGTGAAGAAAGACCAAGGGAGGGATACTGAGGCTTAATAAAAGGGAGAGAATGTGGGCAGAGGGTGACAATGAAAAAGCAGGGATACTGAATGAATACTTCTGCTCAGTATTCACAAAAGAAGAGGTGGGGGAGGTTCCTAAACCAAACAATAGAAATACTCTGCATGGGGGGTTGATGCCAGTCCATTCACAGAAGAAAACTTCTGAAAGAACTCTTAAAATTGAAGGTGGACAAAGCAATGGGCCTGACGGAAACACCCAAGAATTCTAAAAGCACTAAGGGTAGAACTAGTGACACTACTGACTACCCTCTTTAACAAATCATGGGAGCATGGGGTGGTACCTGAGGACTGGAGGAGGGTGGATGTGATTCCACTTCACAAAAGTGGGAGCAAGATAGAGGCAGAAAACTGCAGACCTGTTTGTTTGACCTCAGTGGTAGGGAAAATGATGAAATCACTTCTGAAGGAAATAATTGTTGAGTACCTAAAGGCCAGTGGGGCACAGGACCCAAGGCAGCATGGATTCACAGTGAAAAGGTCATGTCAGATGGATCTAATGGATTTCTTTGACTTGGCGACCAAAGTAGTAGACAGGTAGGGCTGTGGACATGGCCTACCGGGACTTTAGCAAGGCATTGGACATAGTCCCACACAAAAGATGAATATGCAAGTTATCCAGCCTTGGAGTGGGTCCCAAGGTGGTAGTCTAGGTAAAAAGATTGGATGGACAACAGAACACAGAGGGTAATAGTAAATGGAGTCCACTCTGAAGAAGTGGGGGTTGTTAGCGGAGTACTGCAGGGTTTAGTACTGGGATAGGTCCTCTTTAATGTCTTTATAAATAACATTGCAGAGGGACTGGAAGGAAAAGTATGTTTCTTTGCAGATGAAACAAAAATCTGCAATAGGGTCAATACGGAAGGTGGGGTGAAAAGGATGAGAAGAAACTTGGCAAGGCTTGAGGAATGGTTTAATGTATGGCAGCTTAGATTCAATGCAAAGAAGTGCAAAGTAATGCACCTGGGAAACAAAAACCCAGGGAAAGAGTACACAGTGGGGGTTGAGATACTAACAACAAAAATGGAAAGGGACCTGGGTGTAGTCATATCAGATGACCTAAAGGTGGGCAAGCAATGTGAGAAGGCAGTAAGGAGGGCTGGTGGGATACTGGGATGCATAGGGAGAGGCATCACCTGTATAAAACAAGAAGTTGTTATCCCTCTGTACAGACAATTTGTGAGACCCCAAAATGGAGTACTTCATGTAGTTCTGGAGACCCCATCTCTGCAAGGACATAGACACGATGAAGACTGTCCAGAGGAGGGCAACTAAAATAGTACAGGGTCTGTACCAGAAGACACACAAAGAGAGATTAAATGAGCTCAATATGTAAACTATTGAGGAAAGGAGGGAGATGGAGGACATGACAGAAACTTTCAAGTACCTCAAGGGAATCAACAAAGTCCAAGAGGGTAGCATATTTCAGAAAAAGATGTGCAAAAACAAGAGGGCACAATGTGAAGATACGGGGGGACAGCTCAGAGGTGGTTCTATGCCATAAGGGAGGTCGCCAAAAGGTGATCATCCTTATGACAAGTGTACTTCACTGAAATTCAGTTTTGGTGATATATAACCCATGCAACAGAGAAAATGGTGCAAAGAATAGTGATTTTTACTTTTATGAGGGCTGTGCACCCACCACCCCCTGTACCACCTTACTTTAGGATTCTCAGCTCCAGGGGGGGTTCATGTTGGGGGGTGAAAATTCATTCTAAATAATACAAAAATAACACTACTCAGTCTGGGTGCAACAAAACATATCTGTCCCTGGACCCAAACCCTGCATCCCAGCCACCCCAGGAAAGCACCTACCCCACCAGGCCATGGAGTCTGCTCAGCGGCTGACCATGGCACCACCTCTCACAAACCCTCCCACCCCTACCTCGGCATGCTCACTCCCCCCCATGAGCGTGTACGTGAAGTGACATCCTGTGGCTATTCATGAACCCTCCCTATCCAGTCACCCTCCCTACTCCCTCACTGTCTGGGTATGTGCTGCAGGTGAGTTGCCATTTCGATAGGCTCCCACTTGTGACATGCCCAGATCGCAGCATACCCTCAGAGGTAATATGAGGAAGTATTTTTTCATGGAGAGGGTTGTGGATACATGGAATGGCCTTCCTGAGGTGGTAGTGGAGTTAAAAACAGTGGGGGAATTCAAGAATGCATGAGTCAGACATAAAGCAATTCTAGTGGGAGGGAGGAGGAAGTAGGCTGTTTGTTAACTAGAATCTGCAGCTTATCCATTAGGTAGGGAAATGGGCAGACTAGGTGGGCCAAGCAGTCCTTATCTGCTATCAAATTCTATGTTTCTGTGTTTCTATGTAGCTCATTTGCCCAGTGGTGTGCAGTAAATAAAAAACATCACAATTTGGAAAACTATCTTACTTTACTAATCTCCCTAGCATACAAAAGACTTCTGATGATGGCCAGGTCGGAGCTTTTGCTTACCAACTGGTGAGAGTCTAGGCTTAAAAGAAATGAAGAGAATATTTCTAATAACAACTGCCCATGTAAGAAAGGACATGTAGAAACTTTATAAAATATTACACTGAATTGTCATATTTACACAAATTGAATGAAAAAGTACATAGAAAAATATATTCTTATATTTCAATATAATATGGGAGATGCATTATATATGTTGCTGCACCCTCTTGAGGCAAGTCAAGCCACAGAAGTACACACATTCTACAAAGAAATAAGACATAGGAAAACCACTAGAAATATATAAAATTGGATTCAATACCCCATGAAGTGGTCCTACTCCTCTTTAAAATTTTTAGAAACAACCATGAAGGCAACTCTGAGACTTCCTGTAAAACACTATCTAAATCAACATTGCAATATTTTTTTTTTTGTTTTTTGCATCTGTTGTTGGTTGAAACAGTGTGATAAATCCATTGTAATATTAGAATATTCATTGTACACAGCATTTGAAAAATGCAATAATGAAAACTTTGGTCACTTTTTGTCTATACTGGCAACCTCTGGAGGTATTGGCTATCGAAAGATTCATAAACAAGTAAATGTTCTGCATTGGGCAAAGAAAGTATTTATTATCTATGCAGGCAGAGACAGGACATGGTGAGCATACAAATCTAATAATAAAAAGTTGGCTTTTATATGATTTTATTAAAGGAGAAGACTCATGTATATTTATGATTTGGATATGTCTGATGTATTTATTATACATTACATCAAGTACTGTAGATATGTCAATAAGAGAACAGCTATTTCTTCTGTTGCAACACATATCTAGAGTTTGTGGCTCTGACACAAGGCAGTAAAATGTCAAGCAAGCCTCCATTTATATACAAATGAGTCACTTGTAATACAGCCCCTCCCAAGCCTTGATGTCACTGCAGCAACAGTGCAGAACAAAACATAAGGGTATCAATGGTGTTTATCCTGATTTTAGTTTAAGTTTGCAATGGCTTAAGAAAACTCTGTCATGCAACTCATAGAGGGACTGGTACTTGTAGCCTTAATACTGCATGTGTAGAGCAAATAATACATCTGATAGTATTGCATTCATAGGAAACAAAAGCTGTTTCTGTGTACTGCTCATTTCTCTCTGTGAGACAGTTGTAACATGTTGTGGAAAGCAGTAAACTGAATCAGTTAATCAACCAATCAACCAACCAATCAATCAATAGAGCAGTCAATCAGTCACTCTGTAGTGAACCAGGTGAACACCCTTGAGAGGATTCAATTACAAGGTAGGCTTGAGCAGTTTCCCAAAGGTTCACACAAGACTAAATTTTTCCTTTGCACAAATTACACACTCCCATTTCAGCAGCCTGAAAAAGGAGAGCTAGATCACTTACTTTATAAAGTGTATTGTTTTACATTTCAAATGCTCCTTACATCTGGGTTCTGACTGGAAATACCAAGACACAGAATGCATATGACATGGGACGAATGAGCTAAGCAAATACGAAGTACTACAAACACTGAAACTGATTAGTTTCTTTACCTACAACAACTGAAGTGTAGCATCTGATTTGTGAGTGACATCCTACTTCAAATGTTGGCATTATGGGGGGGAGGGCTGCCACAGCCTGTTTCCAGTACCTTCAAAGTGAAGTGCTGTAGCTCTCACATCACTGCTAATGATTTATAATGGGAATGGGGCACTGTTAAAGTCATGGACCTGAGGGGCCATCACAGTTCCTAAGGAGGTTAGGGGAACTTGTTAAGGGTTAGAGAATAAGGGACTTTAGTAGGATTTGAACCAGAGCTTCCCAGTTCTTATGCCTGTGCTTTAACCATTAGATTATTCTTCTTCCATATGCTGCAGCTGATGTCCTGGTAACATATTACTTGTTATAGCTGAACTCTTTATTGCCTTACATCAGCCATCCAATCACTGACTGCCTAGTTATAAAGGGAAAGGGGCATTTTTGCAAGATTGTGTCTCACTGCTGGTGTCAATCAAAACAGAGAGTGCTAACACACACAGAACATAAAATAGCTATATTTTGTCACTTAAGACTCTTGTTGTACCCAGAGTCATTTATTGGGTAAACTGTTTTCTGCTAACAGAAACATTAACACAACTCATACAGGCAGTTCCTTATAGGCATACTGTATATACAAGTCAGATCAGTGCTGAATCATACTCATATGGTCCTAGTCCCTATTAGACCTGCACTTCAGGATGTGCACAACACTTAGAGTTCCCCCATTACTCAAGTAGGGGACCAAACATTGTGGGTTCTGTTTACTGGTGGAACAGCATTTAGTGCAGCACCATTATCTGTTGCTCTAATGACATCATTCTCCAGTAGCATTGATGGTAAAATGGAGGACAAACACATTGATAACTTCTGGGGGCAGTATATTTTTATTTATAATCTAGATTTGGACAGCAATAGGACTGCTGTCAACTAGAGGAGGAACACAACAGTTACACATAAGGAGTTGGGAAAATATGGGTATGAAACTATGGGAGCCTTCCCCTTTAAATGGTTTTTGAAATTGATGTCACAGCAAAGCATACAAAAAATTCATGCTAATAGGATCACTTCTAGAGTTATAATGCTACACTTCAGAGTGATAATAGCATCATTCAGAGCCTGTAATGCTACTGTTAAGAGTTCTGAAGGATACCATTATCACAAAACCTTTACAGCACAAGTGCACAACTCTCCAAATCACTGATGCTGCCAAACATCAATCAAGCATTGAGATTCAAAATTGTGACTCATCATTGGCCACTTTCTATCTGTGGGCAGCCAAAATAGTTTCAAAAACATGGCAGCAGACTCTTGCTTAGCAAGAGTGTACGGCGTCCATGTTAGTTACCTGGTTTTTCCTTTTTTTATATTATATCACAAAAGGACTTATCTGGCTGATCCTGCCCCCCCACAAAAAAATATAGGACTAAAACAAAGCAAACTGTTATGCACTACTGTGCATGTGTGCATGCAGGTGGGAGAGGGGAGAGAGAGAGAGAGAGGTGGCATGAGACAGTGTGGCAGTCTGCTGGAACTGATGGAGTTCTTCACTCAAGGCCCAACCGCATGTGACAAAATGACACAGGAAAACCTCCAACTCGGATCCATATATTTAAAAAAATAATGGATAGGTCACTAGGCATTACTGGTGAGATAGAATCTTAAGGTTCTGGTGTCAAGAGCCTCCCAAGCTTTGCTCCAGAGGTTCCTACATGTCCAGAACCTCTTGATGGTATTGCTCACCTGTAATGCCCAGGGACCTATCCATTATTTTCTTTTTAATGTATTGAAATGTATCAGGTATGTAAAACAAATGTATTGGTTTTTAACTTTGTAATGACATGATTATGTCAAACAAATAAACACTGAAACTGAAACTTCTCCCAGTACAAATCCTTGCACACAGACACTACTGGGAGAAGCAGAGCTGTCACCGATCTCAACCTTTGCTGACGGCGGGCGGGGCAGAGGTGGCAAGTAACCACACATCAAAGCATGAGTGCATCTTGTTTTAAACTGAACATAAGACTTACAGTTCAGTGCCAGCAGCTTCATTATTTTACTTCTCCTGGTACAAATCTTAGCACACTGACACTACTGGAAGAAGCAGAACTGTCTATCGCCTACCACAATCTTGGCTCATAGTGGGTTGGGGGAAGTAATCATACAAAATGGCAGAAACAGGAAGAGTCACTGACAGCCAACAAAACAGGATCTCATAGGTGACCTGCAGATCAATTGAGAGTAGGGAGTAGGGTGGCAGACACCCAAACAGAAGCATCCAAATAAAACACAAAAACCTTGATAGCATGAGAGGGGAGAGTCAGGCTCAGATTACAAAAAAAAAAAAACTAAAGAGATAGGATTAAGGAGACTGGTGAGATAGACAGCAGCACCACATACTGGTCAAAGCAATACATCAGGACTTCAGCACTATTTTGTTTCCTAAATATTGCTACCCATTGAAAAATTGACAAAAGACTACTTTTAAATGTAGTTTTTGTATTCTTTTTCTTCTTCACAAATGAACCATTGTATCATAGCAATAATGGACACCAGGGTGTGTGTTGTGCTGGAATAAAGGCACTTCTCAGGTGTTCGATGTACTCTACCTGTGGCCTCATGCCCAACCATCTGAGGCATGATATTATTCCAGCACAACACACACCCTATCATGCATTATTGCTTAATTGTACACTTTGAATGTCATTATATCATTTAAATTAATTAGTTCAATAATATCCTATTGATTCTCTTCATAGAGGTGTTCTTATGACCTTGTACAGATCCCTAGGTACACCATATTTAGATTATTGCTCTCAATTCTGGACACCCATACTAAAAGGTCAAATTAAATCAATAGAAAATGTACAAAGGAGATTCACTAAGTGCATACATGGCCTAGAAGGGCAGGACTATAAAACTAGACTAGATTTTTTAGGGGTCTTTAGTCTAGAAATAAGGAGAAAAAGAGGGGATTCTATTACTATATAATATAATCAGAGATAAAAAGCTTTCTGTTGAACTAGGACTAGAATTGAAGAACTGTACTTACAACGCTAGGGGCCACTGCCTACAGCTACAGGGCAAACAATATAGAATGAACATCAGGGGTCATATTTCACTCGGAGAGTGGTGAGCAGTGCAATGAACTGCCAAGCAAAGTTGTCTTAGCAGAGGACACAGATAGTTTTAAAAGACTGCTAGACAACTACATGATGACGGTATCAGATCAGTTTACTGAGTAGTAGGGGAATAGGCATGAAGGACAATTTACGCCTATTCCTATTCCTGATTAACCTTAGTAACCTAAGTAACCTATATCTCTCAGATAGCTCATTATATGTTTTAATACCAGTCCCTAAAAACAGGGGACCTGTACTGTACAGAGAAGGAGAGACAATAAAGGAAAAGGTGGGAAGAAAAAGAAAGGAGGGTGGTGGAAAAACTGTAAAAAGAGAAAACAAAAAGAAAAATAGAAAAAAGAAAACTGTTGGGGCAGTGAAAAATATAAAAAATAAAACAGACAATTTTTCACCAATACTGTAGCTATGACAAATTAAGACCTTTATTACAAATAAAGGATTCAGGTCTGGGATTTCATTAAATCCTTTTGGGATTTTACTATTATAAAATCTGCATCTGGACTGAAATTCCGAAAGTCTCTTGACTCAGTCGCATTTTATTTACTTTTTTTTATTTATTGAAATGTTTCACCAGGAAAGGTACACTGAGCAACAAGTTGCTCATCTAATTGAATGTCCTGTGGAAGGGGTGGTAGGGATAATACAGAATCAACAATATACAAAAACATACAGAGTCACACTGTAGTACATTAGCCATAATACAAACATAATTAGGCATACAGAGTTTTGGATCACTGCATACAGTCACGCAGGGTACAGAGCTTGTATGAATTACAGGAACACATAAAGAATCCTAGAAGTTTTGGAATTACCACATATAAGCATACACCCAAGTGGGCTAGGTGGTATTTTGTGGCCACAAGTGCAAGGGGGCAAGAAAGTGCAGGTAGTTGCTTAGGAGGTGTAGGTGGTTATGGTGATTGGGCATTCCCTGTCACCAAATGGCCTTAGAAGGCCATTAGAAGATAGCTAGTGCCAGTGGGAGTCATTTGCAAGTACAGTTGGTGATTAGGTAGTTTTGTAAGGCAGATGCAAGTGAGCCAATAGTAGAGGAGGTCCGAATTTGTGAGGAGAGTACATTCCATAATTTTGGCAGGCGATAGGTGAAAGCATTTTGTTCAGATGTAGAGGTGCGGCATGGGATTGTCAGAGTCCTCGAGTCACAGGCTCTTAAAGAGTATTGGGAAGGAGGAAGGGGAGGATAAAGAGGAGGAGGAGATATAAGATGGAAGAGGGCCAAGTCAAAATTTAGAGATTAATTTGGTGCCATGGAGTGCACGTCTGGTAGTAACAGTAAGAAAATTTAGAGAGCAGTAGAGATCAGAGTGGTGGGTCAGGGTAGGGGCATCAAGGGCAAAGCAGCAGAAAGAGTTGAAGAGAATATCCAGTCTAGCTAGGGAGGACTGTGGGGTGGCACTGCAGACTATGTCTCAGTAGTCAAATATAGGAAGGATCATCTTCTGTACTAACTCACACCTGGCTGTAAGAGGGATGCAGCTACTGTTTCTGTATAAAGCACCAAGTTTGGGCTGCAGTTTTTTCATAATGTCTTCAATATGTAAAGAGAAGTTGAGGTATCAGTCAACCTAGATACCAATGTACCTGAAAGAGGAGGTGACCTCTAATACAGTCCCATCAAGGGTGTGGAAAGTGGGCAAGTTGGTTAGCCTACCGAGTCTCTGCCTTGTACCAAAGGTCATGAAGACTGTCTTCTTGGCATTTAGGAAAAGTTGATGAGATCTAAGCCAGAGTTGGACATTAGTGAAGTCAAACTATAGCCTGGTAGTGACATCGGTGAAGGATTTGCCAGTTGTATATATGACTGTGTCATCTGCATACATATGTATGCAAGCTGCCATGCAAACCCATGGAAGGTCATTTACAAAAATGGAGAAAAGAAGTGGGCCAAACACCAAGCCCTGTGGGACACCAGTGCTTAAGAGCAGGGGAGATGAGGTGGTATCAGCAGTATGGACCAATAGTGACCTACCAGTTAGGTAAGCTTTGAACCAGCTTGTGGTGGAAGGGGTGAGGACAGCAGAGGTGAAACTGCTCAAAAGGAGGGAGTGTGAGACCGTGGAGAAGGCTTTGGCCAAGTCAACAAAGATGGCTGAGGTAAGGGAGTGGGGAGGTGGCAGTGGAGTGATTTGTCCTAAAATCAGACAGAAAAGGAGTGAAGAAAGTGGAGTCATAGAAGAAGGCAGACAGTTGTTCAAAGGGCAAGATGTTCTTGAAGTTTAGTTAAGGTAGGAAGGAGAGAGTAAGGTCAATAGTTGCCAGGGAGGTCATGTCACCACCCTTAGGTAGGGAGAACAACTGCATACTTCCATGCTGATGGAACAGTGGCAGATGAGTAGGATATATTTAGTATGAGAGACAGAGGGTAGGTGATAGCTGGTGCAGAAAGTGAGAGAAGCTTATGGTCCCAGGCCATCAGGTGAGGAACTTTTGGAGGAATTAATTGTCAGGAGCACCTGCAGGGTGTCTTCAGGAGTAAATGGTGTGAAGGAGAAGGAGGCAGAGGATGAGGATACTGGGGTGGGGGAGAATGAGGAGGAGGGGTGGTGGAGGTAGAAGAAGATGGTTAGGGTGGAGTAGTGGGAAAGGTAGAAAGTGGGGATGGAGCTGACAGAAGTGATAAGGTACTGGTCATAAAGTGATTATTAAAGCATTCTGCAATAACCATGGGTTCAGAGATTGTGGAGTGGCTTTGCTTGAGTATAGGGGTGTGAGGTTTAGTAGCAGGGAAGAAAAGAGATTGTACTACCTTTCAAAATTTGGACGGGTTGGTATTGTTGTTTAGGAAGTTCGAGTGAAAGTTTTCAGCTTTGGCTAGCTGGATCACTTTAGTGCAAGCATTTTGGAGCTCCCTGTAATGTTGCTAGTCATTAGGATGGAGGGGCTTTATAGTGACGCCACACTAGATCATGAGCTCTTTGGCAAGCCAGAACCTCAGGGGTCACCCACGGTAGGTGGTTACCTTGGACCCTTATCTTATGTAGAGTGGCATGCTAGTTTGATATGTGCAGGAATATGTCACTGAATGAGTTTAAGACATCATCTACTGAGGAAGTAGAAAAGAGAGAGGACCAGTCCAAGCGTATGAGACCTTGGTGCACAGGGAGAAGATCAAGTGAGGAGTAAGATCAAGTTAGGAGAGTTTTATGAGGGATCTTTGGCCTATGTATCTTATGTACCACATAAATCATATGGTAGTCACTTATAGCATCGAGTAGGAGACCTAAGTCCACTGTCCTGTGGGGGTGATATGTGAGATCCAGGTCTAGGAGGGAATGGTTTTGTGTTTTAGTTACTTGGGATGGTTCCCAGATGAGTTGGCAAGGTTTAGGGATTCTACATATGAGCAAACTTTGTTCAGAGATGGGGCCAGCCAGTTGATGTTTAAATCACCCAAAATGTATAATTCACCAGCGTGGGTGTAGGATGTTAGTTTTTTGATAAAGTCAGTTGCTGTAGTTAGGTGGAGCCCTGTGTGGCAATAAACCCCAACTACGAATAGGGGGCATGAAACTTTCAATAGGATAGCCTCATACGAGGATGGAACCGAGACTGTGAGCATTGTAGTATACTGGAAGAAGGAGGAGATATATATGGCCACACCTCCACCCCTACCATCCCTATCCTGGCTAGTAATTGTGTAGCCAGGGATAGTGACAGCCTGGTCTGGGATATCATCCATCAGCCATGTTTCTGAGATAATGATTCTGTCAGGGACATACATAGGCATGGGTCACTGTCTGCAGTGAGGGGAGCTTGTGTATGAGGCTGCAGATATTCAGGTGGACAATTTTTAAGCCATTTGGGAGGGCTGGGGCTAGAATGGAATTGTACAAGAGTAGTTGTGTGTGCCATGGGTGGACCAGGGTTAGGGTGTATGTCACCAGCAGACAGGAGATGCAATAGTATAATAAGGTTATAAATCTTATATGGTTTGTGCAGCTTACGAGCATGATGGAAGGTATGCCTGAATGGGGGCGCAAGTTGGGCGGAGATGTGGCAAGGTGGAGGAGGGTGACAATCAGATCAGACAAGGTGGTTAAAGAAGCACAAGGGAGCTGGTCGTAGCGAAGTCAATAAAGGGCTGGTGTGGAGTTGGATGTCCCAGTGTAGGGCACCAAATAATAGTTAGCATGGAAGATCAGAAGCTTGTGTTGTGTGACCTCTAGGTAATAGCAACAGGGGAGGGACAGTAGGAGTAAGGCCACTAGAAGTAGACGATGTATTGTTAACTGCATGATTATTACCAGGGCCTGAAGACCAAGATAAATACTAAGATATGTGTTGGCATACTAAGGGAAGAATGTAGCACTGATGAGTGCACCACAGCACAGCCAGAGGAATCCCTCTAGTGGACAGATGCTATAAGGGGCAAATGGGGAATTGGCGTGTTAGAAAAAAATCTTGTGTGTCACATGATACCTGATGTCTATAAATAAAATGCCCAAATAGAGTGGGAGGGTGGGTGGGTTGGGAGCCAGCGAAAAGTGCGGCTGGACTCTAAGGACCTGTAATCACCAGATTCTCTAAATAGTATATCTACAATTAGTGTTACAGCTTTCCTTGACTTAATACAAATATGTAACAGCTTTCCTTGATTGAATTTAAAAGTAGCAGTTAACACAGATAAAATAGTGTTGAAAAAGCACCAAGTGGCTAGAAATGCAGGGGCAGGTATTTGAGCCATTAGGAACAGACTGAGAAAAGGCGCTCATGATCTGATTGGTTGGCTTTGGAGCCGTACCTTGCAGGAGTTCGTAGCTAGGCTTCAGGTCACAAGCAGTGGCTGTGGAAGGGCCGGCCATCCAGGGCAGAGTCTTCAGCTTCAGAGAAGCTTTGGAGCCTTAGTCAGGGGCTGCTTGGCTTGTAGGAGTTTGTAGATGGGCTTCGCATCATGGGTGGCAGTTGTGGAAGGGCCAGCCATCTGGGGCAGAGTCTTCAGCTTTGGAGGAGCTTGACAGCCCTAGTCAGGGGCTGCTCAGCTTGCAGGAGTTCATAGCTGAGCTTTGGGTCATGGGCTGCAGCTGTGAAAGGGCTGGCTGTCTGGGGGAGAGTCTTCATCTTCAGAGGAGCCTGAGAGCCCTAGCTCCTCCTCTTTTGAATGGGGGAACATGGTCTATCCCATAAATCTGAAACAATTTTGACCTAAAGTATGGTGTTCATAGAAGTGTAGACTTACAGTTTTTCCAGGTTTGTATTCAGGATTAAGCTGACATGTTGCTTCAGTCTTTATCTGAGCTTCTGTATTGTCAGACCTATTTAAGATAACAAGGGCACCAGAGTGCACAGACCACATAGTGAGTAGTGCAATTTATTAAGTGTGTAATTTCCACATATTTCTTCTCATATCCAGGATTATAGAAAACGTTGCCAGGATTAGTTTATTTGCACATATTGCAGTTTTTTTCAGCTACAAAACCCCTGAGGGAGTTTTCTAAACCAAAAGGATTTTCATACTTTTTCCCATCAAAGTGATTGTTAGTTACTCTATCTCCAGTACTAAAATCCCTAGAATAAGTAATTTTTGGTTTTATGGGGATTTTCTAAGATAGAACTGGGTCACTGTTTAGCACTCATCACTGTTTCATTATGATATGATCAATGTGATTTGCTACACAATTCAGTAATGCATGCCACTGGTTCTGCCTGTCTGCTGACATCATTGCTCTTTTTTTGGTACTGTAACAGTCTCCCTGTTTCGCAGTTGGGCTTTTCACTTAGCTGTATCAATATTAGCTGATTAGTAGCTCCGTTCCAATAGTTATTTCTCAGATCTCTACACAGTCTTAGAAAAGCTTCTTGTTTGGAATATGTATGCCTTAGCCTCAAAAACTGGCTGTAAGGAATAAAAGATATTAAGCTGGTAAGGTGGAACACGTTGTCTTGTAAAATTGGGTTTTCTACGGTTTTTTTTCTAAAGCCTTTTGGTTTTGACCATACATCCCACAATTCTTTCTAATGACAGATCCAGGAGGTCATTATTATTTTATTTTGTATAAATGCTGCTATACAATTTAAATTCAGATTGTTTAAATTATATTAACCAATGAATTTCTGGATTCTCTCTGTTTCCTTTCACACACAGAACATTTAAATGTGTCTTTCACAAGAAGATTTCCTGTTTGTGTAGATTATTCCATGGATCCCAAATCACCTTATTTCCCCAGAGGGCCATTTACAAATTCTTATATGGGGGGGCATAGAGGACCCCACATCAATTCCTCTGGTCTGCAGATGAAATATGAATCAGACATAAACTAGTTATGCATATGTGCAGCCAAGATAAACTTCTATGGCATCAAATGTTTACATTTTTCCAGAAAAAAAAATGCTGTTGTACATACCCACCCATATAGTCAGTTGGACATCAATCAACACATTGTAAATTCATTACTCTAAACTAATTTTGTTCTGAGTCTGTTTTTTGAAATAATATTTTCCCCCAAAATTATTGTTTTCCTAAATCAGTTTCACAACCTCTCAAACATAGACAACTTTTGGAGATTGTTTTGCTTATTTTGGCAAACCTCAAATTTAGAAAGACCTTAACCTGAGTATTTCTATCCATAAACCTATCCCTTCCCTCCTGCCTTCGTACCATTACACCCTGCATCAAGTTACAGTATCACTAAAGAGTGAATCACTCTATTTCCACACTGGTGCTCCCACTGATTCTATAAAGGCTGCTGCTATTGCTCCCCCCTCAACAACAACAAAAAAAAGAAACTCCATTGATGCTGATTTTCTTTCCAACTATTGCCATATTCCTAACCTCCACCTTATTAGTAAAATCTTTGAAAAAGTTGTTTTCACCCAACTCTGTAGTCCTATCTCTCAACAGTTTCCTAGACCAGCACTTGCCAAAAAACACAGCTATTCTTCACATTCCACGTTTAGTGTAAGTCACTGCTGAGGACTGACAGGAGTTTGGCAGAATATCCCATTAGATGTCTCTGGTGTGAGACTGGAGGTTCAGCTCAGTAGCAAATCCCCCTGATGGTTCAGGGGAGCACTCACATGTCACCACATGACTCAATGGGTAGTGACTGCAGTGGGTCCCATGGCAGCACTACATTGTGTGCTTACATCCAGGGCTTCTCAGGGACAGTGTCTTGGGAGACAAACTGGAAAAATGGCATTCCTATGATGGCAGCATTTACTGTTGGCACAGTTCCTTACTGCCTTGACCTGGTCTTTCTCCTTCCTTACTGCCTTGCCCTTGCCTTGGTCTCCAGAGGCCCCACCATTGATGTTAATCCATGGGTAATGGCCCAGCCTAGGTGAGATGGGGTTGGGAGGTCATCTACTCTGATGGAATAGACCTATGATGGTGGAACTGGGAGAACACATAAATATATAAATAAAATAATTGTGCATTTTCCATGTCCTGGTAGTCTAGTGTCCCCCCACTCCCCCCACCCAGCCGGCGACTGGCACAGCCCACCTCTCACCTCTACCGCTAGCCACCGACTGTGTGTGTAGTAGGCAGTAATTCAAACAAGGCCTGAAATTATTTCGAGGCCTGTTTGAATTAGCACTAGTAATACACACAGTCAGTGGCTGGCCATGGAGGTGAGAGGTGGGCTGTGCCAGTCACTGTCTGGGGAAGGGTGAGGGGGTGCTCGGTGGGCTGGTACAGTTGGGTGGGGGGTCACTAGACTACCAGGACATGGATAATGCACAATTATTTCATTATGATGGGAGGGGGCCACTAGACTACCAGGGATATCAATAATAATGATAGTGAACTACAGATCAGGGGGGTACTAGACTACCAGGGATATGACAAAAATATATAAATTAACACACATGGGGGGGCCACTAGACTACCACGGATAAAAAATAAACTAATTAATAATATACTCATCGGGGGGCCACTAGACTACCAGGGATAACAGGCATCATTATGTACATTATTATGATGAGGAGGGGGCCACTAGACTACCAGGGATAATTAAAAGTACTGTTTTTTTATTTGGATGGGGCAGAGCGAAGCCCCCCTTAGCAAAATCCACCCTACTATAACTTAATAGCGCACCCCTGGGCTGCAAAAAACTATTTTGAAATCTGACCATCTCGTCCCTCGCTCTTTGTTCATGAGGGAGCAATTTCTTTGACCGTGAGCATGCAAATTGTTTGATCGCGAGATTCTTTGATTGCGATCTTACATTGCGAGTGAGGGATGAGATGGCCAGATAAAAAAATCAATTTTCTCAGCTCAGGGGTGTCCTAGGAAGACAAATGGGGGTGGGTTTTAGTCAGGGGGGCTTCATTCTGATGAACCATGGTGGTGGTTTACCGCAGTTATCTGAATTTTGTAAATTACACAACTTTTTATTCTTTGGTCGTGATCCTGCAAATTCTTTGATCATGAGCCTGCAAATTCTTTGATCATGAGATTCTTTGATGGCCATCATGCTTCATGAGCGAGGGACGAGATGGGCCAATTTAAAAATAAATTTTCTCAGCCCAGAGGTGTCCTAGGAAGCCAAATGAGGGTGGGTTTTACTCAGGAGGCATTGTTCTGTCGAACCATGGTGGTGGTTTACTGCAATCCCTTCAGTTTTTTGATTTATAAGGTTTTTAAATATTTGTTCATGAGCCTGCAAATTCTTTGATCGTGAGATTCTTTGGTCGCCATCTTTGTTCGTGAGGGAGGCACAAGATGGCCAGATTTTTTATAATGGAATAGATAGGAAAATTTTAGTAATCTTTGATACTGAATATCTTGGAAATGGTTTGGTCTTTGCATGACCTCAGCTTGTTTACACATGGGATGGGGTGAGAGTTAGGACCGATGACCCCAACGCACACCCTGATGCCTGTTGGTGGGGGCAGGGTGAGGGTGGGGTGCAAGGGGTGGGAACCCAAATGTCAAATTCTCTCACTTTTGTCACTGTAGAATAACCCTAACTGATGCATTAACAAAGTTTTTTGTATAGAATATATATAGATATATATCCTAGACACATTTCCATCTGTTTTTCTCTTCTTCCACAGGACTAAGATGGCCCTCTTTGGGTTTAGCTATGAACTTCTTATTGCCCCTGATAATGGTTCCTTTTCTCTCATTAACCTTTCTGATCTGAGTTCAGCATTTGATACATCTGAATATGTCATTTTTGACTTTTTTGAGCAGTATGTTGTGCTCTGTTTTGTTGGTTTCTCGTCTAGCTCCCTAACCATTCCTTTTTAAACTTTTGTGAAGTTTTTTTTTCTTACTGACCCCTGAGCACTACTCTGAGGTGTTCCTCAGGGTTCTGTTCTTCAATCACTTCACTTACCTAGCTACATTATCCATCTGGGCCATACCATCTCTGCTTTCATACTCAGATATCACTTCTACACAATAATAATACATACTTACACATTTCTTACAACTCATCTGATCCTTCCCTAGTCTCCTGCTCTACCAGTCTTGTCAAAATAATTTCCTTGCTCCAACTTAGTTATAGTTCCTTCAACATATTGTTGGTAAGACAGAGGCCCTCCTGCTCAGCAAAATGTATCCTCTCCCAAAATTCAACTCTTGTCACTTTTCTTAATTCAAACCTCTCCTTTGTCTCTGTATCATAGCTCTGTGTGTCTTTTTGACACAGAGGTCACCATTGTTCCAAACAGATTTATAGTATGAAATTTTGCCTACTAATAATCTCCACAATATGTCCACAGTGTTCACTTCCTAGACCCATCATCTGCTGACATTCTTATCAATTCCATCATCTCTTTCCACACAGATGCTTATAACTATGTCCTCTGTGGACTTTGTTCCACTTTTCTAACCTTTGACTCATTCTAAATACAGCTGCTCAACCTCTCACCCACTCTTAGATATGGGATCATTTTACTCCTATCCACTACCACCTATACTTCCTCCCTGTCAGGACTGCCCCAAGACATTTCAGTGGCACTGCCACTAGGCATTACCCACAAGTAAATATGTTACAAAATTTTACTTTATCTTTGAAGTTCGGATAAAGTTTCAAAATTTGCTTTCACATAACACTTCATGAAGTTCCTCAACTTCATTATTTTGCTACTTCACAGTAAGTTTTTTCTGGTGAAATTGCACTTTTTAAGGTGAAGAGATCATGAAGTGGGAACTTCAATGGTGAATTTGCATTTGAATTTGCATGACTTAGCTTTGAAAAGTACCACTTCACCTGCCGACAACTTGGCAAACTTCACAAATCAATTTGAAAAGCAAAGTGCACCAACTTCACACATCTACACCCATAGAATGGTCCCAATATAATGTCTGTGTTCAAATACAAAACACTGTCTCTTCGAAGTCATAAGCAGTCATTATATCTAGACTGAGCCTCAAAACAGCATGCAGTCAGTGAGCACTAATGAATGAAAACAATTTTTTAACAGTGTGCTTCACTGCAATGCTCACCAAGCAGCCTTTGCAATCGGGATATAATAATTTAGGGTAGACAGGGTATGTTTTGGCATAATCTTGCTCCCCATTCAGTGTTGCATCCACAATAAAATTGCCCGACAGTATTTGTTTTTCTACTTTCATGTTTTTGCATTTTCCAGTCAGGTGTCATCACTGCCCACTCTTCCCCACATGGTCTTCATTCCTCCAAATCTAAACTTCTTTCTGTTCCTTATATCTAACTTTCTACAGAAGAAAGCTCTTTCAGCACCTGTGGTCCTACTATCTAGAACAGCCCCCCACACACATATATGATTACTTCTCTATATCCCCACTTCATTCTTCAGTTCCTGCCTCAAAAGCCCTATTGTTCCTTTCCTACGAAATTTGAGCTCCTGGTCGGTTTTCTTTAACTTTCCTGTTTAACAGTTCCTTACTGGCAATAGTTCTGCCAAATACATTTGATATATCATTTTTTCTCATATGCAGTACCCATTATAACAGTTAGCCACATTGGTGGCATTGTTAATTCTGATTTCACTGCCTCAATTCTTCTATTGCACATATGAAATATAAATATATATTATAGTGGTGTGATAGCACCACTAGAGTTAGGGGGTTGAGTAGCATGTTTAATATTAAACCTCAAATTGTGCACTTTAAGAACTTTGCAACTGATCAATGCATTTGCACATAATTTGGTATGCACTGCCCTGTGGGGTAAATCTCTTGACATGGCAAGTTTTGCTGTGGTCAGATGTACGGATTCTGAGATCTTGATAGTGCAAAAACCTTAAAAGTCACAATCACTTGCAGTTTTTTTTCGCATCACCTTGCTTCCAGATAGTGTGGAATTTTGGTGTGATTTTTATGGTAGAAATGGTTTGGGAAATTAAACTGCCATGCATTTGTTTGGTGAAAAAATATTAATTTGTTGCAGAGTAATTCAATTTTAAATTCCCCATTGTTTTCAATGGGAAGATCACTTTCCAGGATAAAAGTAAAAAGTTCGACAAAGGATTCGGTCTCACGAAAAAGGATTCTTTTTCATGAAGGGCCAGTCCTTTTTTGCCAGAAAAATTCCTTTTTCGTGCTCCGCCAACTTGTTTTTTTTTCACCAACTAAAATGCATGGAAAATACATAAAAATGCTGTAATTTTACAAATCAAACACCAGAACCTAGCTAAACAGGTCCCATTTAGCTAGATTCTGATGTTTGTTTTTCCCAATTAGGGCCAGAAATACTTTTTTGGGGCACCTGAAATCCTGGGTGTCCAGCTTAGAGAGAGGAGTACTTCCCTCACATTCTGTATATGAGAACCATGGATTTTCTTGACTTCTGCAGCCACAGCTGAACTCATGCTGCTGGCTGCAGTGTTAACTGTGAGCCCCATTGGCCTGGTATCTAGTGGCACCCCTCACTCCCCGATCACTGTCCCCTAAAGAAAATATATATTCCCTGGTGTCTAGTGGCACCCCCTCACCCTCTGATCACCATCACCGTAATTTTTATTTTAGCCCCTGTAGCAGCAAGTTGGCCACACTGCTGCTTCTTGTGGTCCTGTGTTTGTTTTGGTGTTTCTGCACCCTTATTCCCTGCTGTTATTTTACTGCCATTTTTTATGTGACTTTAACCTATAATCTAAAGCTTATCTAAAGCTTCACTGGCTAACGGAAGAAGACTGTTGGGACCCTGTTTGACTATAGCAGTTTTTGTTTCCACCCTAGTCTACTAACCGAGAAATGTGGGTCATGCAGTCTCTGATAGCCCATTGTGAGTTGCCGAGAGAAGCATTTCTGGGATAAGCAAAATAAAAATAGACTGCAGATAAAATGAATACATAATATTAAAAATCTTGAAAATGGGCACCAATAGATGAATGCAAGCTGCCTTGCCCCATGACTGGTTGTGGAAAGCGTGATTCTTCATTGCGGCATTTTATTATCTTGGAAATTTGGTGAAAGCTGAAGCTGAAGGACAATTTGGAGACAAACTGTCACACCTTGGGTGCAGAAAGGCACTTTTTCATCTTTACACAGGTATGCCATTGTTGCTAAGGGCTGGGAGCCTGGGCTAATACTATGAATTACTGAAGTTACTGCACTTAGAGGAGCACTTCTTATTGTAGATTCACAGGGATACCTGAGGTGACTCAATACAGGTAGTACTCCAAAGTTTGGCAGAGGAGGACAGTTTACAGGACAAGGTGGTTTGTTGGAGCCAAAAGAGGTAGAATTATGATAATGTTATTTGATCCTATGAGTCCAATACACACAGTTGAGGCAGAGGTCAATATTCAAATATAAAGTGCACACCTGAACATCCAAAACATTTCAGGCAGGACAATGTCTGTCTGTGAATTTCTTCAATAAATCAATTTTTAAAATGGAAAACAATGTTTCCTGTGTCCCTTATTTGAGGTGGTGGGTGCCTGGAACTTTCTGGATATAATAGAGCCAGAGGTGAAGAAGCATGTGAGGTGAAAGTAGGACTGAACTTTGCAGATTAAAGTACTGCTTTTCTGAATAAACTGCTTTTTATGCTTGAACAAATTGCTTTTGAAGACATGGTGGCCAGCTCAGATCCAGACCTCGATCCTCTGAGCTCTTTTGCTTCTTTGCCACTGAGAACTGACCTATAAAGGGCATATATACAAGTTGGTGGTGATCTTTTCTGGTTTCTGACATTACTTGTTTAATACTGAATGAGAACTAGGTAAAAGCTTGCTTAAAGCTCTCTTGAAAAATTCAATTCCAAGTGTGCTAATTAATATACACATACATTGTTGTTTCCACCGGGACTGCCTTTTGCTGCAGTACAGTTTGAAATGCATACAAATATTTTGTTTGACATGATAAGACTTGCATTTGGCATGAGAGCCTGGGTTGCATAAATAGAAGCTCAACTGGTGCATTGGTTACTTGGGGGACTGTATTAATACTTACTTTTTTCATTCGATTAGCAATTTTTAGTTGCTACATTTTTTTTTCTATTCTGGATCTCTCTGTTGTAATAATGCTTATGTGCTCTTGGTTAAGAAACATTTACTGTTTAACTGTTGTTTTTAACCTGAAACAAAGAAAATGGTTCCTCGTCATCACCACTGACCCCCTTCCCTATCCTGGCCCTCCCACTGAGCACCCACCTCCCCACACTCCCCTTTATCCTAAACTTACCCACCAATGTCAAATTCTGCCAGCTTCCATAGACCAAGACATATCTGTACTCTTTTAAGTCAAAACGTGAACTGAGGAACAAAGGTAGAGTAAGTGCCGCATAATGTATTTCAATGGCATTTTGAACTTATGTTCAGAATTTTGCCATTTTTAGGAATATTTTCACCAAACTTTCAACATAGCCTTATTGGGACCCCACTTCATGAAAACTGGCAGTGCCATTGTGTTAATCAGGACTGGCATGGGGTCATTATGTCACAAGACATAATGCCGCATGGCATTAATACGCTGAGCGATTAATGCCATAAGGCATCATGTCTTTGTTCTCCCTGGACCCCCTCACTAAAGATTCTCAACTCTGGGGGTCCAACTCAGAGAGTGGACAGGTCCAGGTTTTGCCAAAATGCCGTACCCTATTAAGCGGGCAACATTATGACTCGGTACGATCAGGACCAAATAATGAAATTTCACTACCATTTATGAGTTGGGTTCCCAAAAAGGCCATGTTGAACATTTGGTAAAAACTTCCTAAAAATGGCCAAGTTATGAGTATTCATTGAAAGTTTTCTACACAGGTGCATAACTTTGGTAATTTTCAAGATTTTAATTCCAAATTTTCAACATAGCCATTTTGTCACCCCACCTCATGAACAATACAGGTATATTTTTTCACATCCTGTCCGAAATGTGTTTTCACACCTGTAGCATTGAATGGCATTTTGGCATGGATTTGAAATGTTTCACCTTTGGAGTTTAAGAGGTGGGGTCATAAGAAGAGTATGTTGAAAAACTGGGGACAAAATATGAAAAAATGCCAATGTTATGATCGTTCACTGTAATTTCACTATGCCTGCTTGTAACTTTGGAAATTTTAACTATTTTGACCCCAGATTTTAACATAGCCTTCTAATTACCCAACCTCATGCATGTCACAAACAGTTGTCATTTTTCAAATCCTGGCTAAAATGTGTTTTCACACCTGTGACATGGAATGGCATTGCAGTTGCACAGAATTACGTTTTAGTGTGGATTCAAAAACTTTCTGTACCAGGTAGAAGAGGTGGTGTAATAAGATGGCTATGCTGAAAATTTGGTCACTGATGTCTTATAAATGGAAGTGCAGGACATGGAGGGCCCTGTGCTTCCACAACTACAGACATATATGCATCTACAGAGCGATGGGAGTGAAGAGCACGAAGGACCCTATGCTCCCACAGAAAAATAAGGATACTATTATACTATCTCAAAAAGTAAGGAAATAAGTTGCAAAAAAACTTAATTAATGCTCCAGTTAGGGTCAAAACTACAAAAGTTCAGAAATGAGGTGTTAGGGTTTTCCTAACACCCCACCCTCCCAAACCAGGCAGGAGAGCAGGTTTGGGTGTGCCTTGGGCTTCTCCAGCCTAATGATCACCCAATTCTCATAAAGTCTACACATCTGACCTCATTTACAGAAGGAATTGGGTATGTGTTAGGCTTGAGAAACCCAAGGCACACCCTACACATGCTCACCTGTCTGGTTTTGGAGGGTGGGGTGTTAGGGAAACCCTAATGCCTCATTTCCCAACATTTGTCACTTTAACCCTAACTGGAGCATTAACAACATTTTTTGCAACTCTTATATCTATATATCATAAACAATGGGTAAGGATGATATACAAGGATGTATACCCATCAAGGGGGCTAATTAGGGCTATACGGCCATGAGCCCAAAGGACGAGTGGCTTTATTGCTCTAATTAGTTCCCAAGATGGGTATACAGTACTTCTGGGTGTTCCATCCTTACCCCTTGTTTGTTGGATATAATACATTTGGATGGTTATTATCAATGGCGATTGCATTTGTAATAACATTATGGCACCTGAAGGTCTCTTGCAGCAAGGAGAGAATGGTGTATAGTGAGTGCAGGTAGGAGTTTAGGATATTTATGGGTTTGGGAGGGTTTTATGTAAGTGTCTTTTTTCCAGGTTCTTTTGCAACTTGTTATTGATTTGGTTAGTTTACTACTGTTGTGTTAATTGTGTTATTAGTGGTATTCCATAAGGTTTAATTCAGTACAGCTGTGTACTTTTTATTAGTGCATGTATATATATTTAATTGATTGATTAGTGCAGGTATATATTTTTAATTAGTGCAGATCTATAGCTGTAATTTACTGATTAGTGCAAGTATATAGCTTTGATTGATATATTAGTCACAGGTATACAAGAAAATAAATAATGGCCATTTCGATTGGGAAAAGTCTCTATCCACATCCATGTATTAGGTAGATATGTGGATAGAGAGAGAGAAGAGAGAGAGATGGATATATAGATACAGTATTTACAGGGAAAAAAGTCCATGGGTCAGATTCTATAAGGATGGCGCAAGTCACCCCCAAAGGTGACTTGCACCAAACCCCAATATGCCAAGGACACTGCACCCAATTCTGGGAGGGGCAGGGTCCTCATGGCTAAGTCCTGCGATTTGTGACAATCCCATTGATACGCCAAACAAAGGGCATATCAGAAGGGACTGTCGCAAGCTGTATCCCCGGACTTGAAGGGCACAAGTGAAGCCCTCCCCCCAGTGCCCCGATCCCACTTCTGGGAATATTAAGCCCTGCAGGGCTATTGCTGTTCCACCATGCCCTGACCCCTGAATATGATAGTTAAAGCTCCACAGGGCTGTTGCTGTCCCCCCCATGCCCTGATCCCTGAATATCCTAGTTAAAGCCACACAGGGCTATTCATGCCTCCCCATGCCCCGATCCCCAATCAGCCACCTCCTGCAAACTGCATCTTCCAGGTATTAGATATCCCTTATCTCTGGTAGTCTAGTGCCCCCCCACCCGACATTGGCAGACTACCTTGCTCCCCCCTACCTAGCCAGCGACTGGCACAGCTCTTCTTTCACCACCATGGCCATCCGCTGACTGCACTCCACCGGAGCATGTACTACTGTACATAATGCATACTCATGAATATTCATCAGTGCATATTATGTACAGTAGTATGCACTCTGGTGGAGATCACTCGGCAGCTGGCCACAGTGGTAAGAGGTGGGCTGTGCCAGTCACTGGCTGGATGGGGTGGAAGTGGGGTAGTCTACTACTGCCAGGTGGGGAGGTCATGGGGCCACTAGACTACCAGGGATAAGGGGTATCTAATACTAGGGAGATGCAGTTTGTGGGAGGAGGTCAATCGGGGATTGGGGCATGGGGGGTATGAATAGCCCTGCAGGGTATTAACTAGCATTTCCAGGGTTCAGAGCATGAAGGGGGGACAGCAACAGCCCTGTGGAGCTTTAACTAGAATTCCCAGGGTTAGGCATGGGGACAGTAATAGCCCTGTGGGCTTTAACTAGCATTTCCAGGGATCAGGCATGGGGGACAGTAATAGCCCTGTGGAGCTTTAACTAGAATTTCCAGGGGTCAGGGCATGGGGAGACAGCAATAACCCTGTGGGGCTTTAACTAGCATATACAGGGGTCGGGGCATGGGGGGGACAACAATAGCCCTGGGGGGCTTTAACTTGGATGTTTGGTGGTCTGTGCATTTGGAGAGATGGGGCATTACATGTGGCAGTATGGGGAGCAGGACATTGGTGGGGGGTGGCATGGCATCTGATGTTGGGTCAGCGGCACATACACGCAACCCCCAGAGGATGTAAGTGCATTTACACCTCTTAGAAGCTAGTATAACTATACTTTGGTGGATGTCCTCTGGGGTTTGTTTGAGAATGGCAACCTTGGGGTCTTTGTTGCTACCCTTCCAGAATAAGGTGCAACTGCTGCCATAAAGCCCTTAGCACCATGTTGCAGGGGGTTTAGTGTGTAACTGGTGGTGTTTGTCCACTTTGGTGCAAGCAGCCTGCAACATGTCACAGGCTGCTTTGCAGAATACTAGATGTCGCAACTGCTGGTGTAACTTGCTACTTGTGCCATTTATTGTGGCACAAGTCAAGTTATGGCAGACGTAGGCTTTTGGGAATCAGGCCCCATTAATCTGTCACATTTTTCCCTCCTACCACCTCAGTGAGAACATGCTGTCATACCATTTGCTTCAATTCTTCCAGTAAGAATGTGTCTTACTTTGCAAAATTGTTCATATTCTTTCTGGTGTTACTGTATCTTTCCTCAATGTAAAGCATTGTGTGATGCATTTCTCTAAATGGTGCTATATTGAAAATTTGTATTGTACTAGCATTAGCCAGCATGAGTTGTTAATGGTATGGTTAAGCTTTAGGAATCCTGTAGTATTACCACTCACAATGGAATACTACCACTCCTGCTCGTGGCACCGACAACCTGTGTTCAAGAGAGAACTCAGGTTGGCCAGGTGAAGGAGGACTGAGCATTCCAAGGTCTGTTCTCCTCCTTAGGTGCGAAGGTTTGCAGAGCCCAGTGAACACATGACCCCTAGCAGAAGCTGGGAGAAAGACAGTTTGGGATCACTTAAGAGCAAGAGGGCATAATCAACACTGACAAACACTGTACAGTAGCACCTGGTGTGTACCATGATGTCATTGAATGCCACTCCCCCTCAGGAGAAAATTGGGGGAAATGCCAGTGGCAGGATGACTACAGGCTTCTCCAGGGCCCCATTAAACTAACCAGGCCCACCAGCAGTACTGGAACCAGCTGAATGGCATGGGTTGGAGAGCCCTGCAGACCCCACTGAAGGGAGGGGTAAGCCCTTGGGGAAGACAGCTAGTGGTAAGTCCTGGTTTATGTTGGGGTGATGGAGCTGGAATACATGAGGGATGGAGGCAGACTGGATGGGAGAAAAATGAATAATGAAAAAAAAGGAACACTGTAGCAGAACCACATATACTGAGGTAAATTCAACCCGAATTCTAGCATTGTTTGCCTTTTAAGAATTCATAGGAAAATCTCTAACCTTTGCTTAACATAAGTCTAGTTATCATCTCCTCATAAAATACATAGTGCATTAGACTGACATTGTACTGTATGGCTTATAGACCAAATATTGTTCTCAAAGTGTTTACTGATTTCAAACTACAGTGTTTTCCTAAAGAATGTCTATGGGGGTGTACCCGCGACTTTTGTTTAATTATTTGCATGTTTATGTTTATGTATTTTTTTCTCCAGGCAAAAAACAGGTTGAGCTGAAATAACTCATATCTGTATGTATGCTGGGAAAGGGTCTAGTTAAACAAAATGTCACTTTTACAAAGTTGTGAGCCCCAGTGAGTTGCAAATCCCTCCATATTTCCCAACCCTTTGTTTAAAGTAGATCCCTAGATCCCTCTTTAAAGTCTACTGTGCAAGGAGACAGAGAACAGCAAAAAGCGCAGAGAGGGAACTTTGGAGAAAGGAGGACTTTGAGAAAGAAACGGAAAAAGAATCTAAGCACAGAAAATGAGTCAATTGTTGCTAAACCTTTCGTTTTTATGGGGGGACTACAGAGTAGTAGAAATTAAATGTCGCTTATTCTGGTAAACCTTTCCCCGAGAACCCATCATGCCCACCAGCAATCTCAATTGTTAGTACGGTGTATTACTTAACTGCGAATTCATCTTTGTATCCTGTACCTACTTTTTATAAATGAACGACTCCGGTTATCACTACTGGGTTCTGCATATTGTATACACACACAGCCAAAAAAATAACTCCCTGCTCACTAAAAGACGCTGTATAACAGGTATTGTACAGTATCACCACACCGATTCCTAGCTCATTGATGCCAGTGTGCAAACAGAAACTGTATCATGCACTACTGTCATTTTACAGATACCGTTAAGTATTGAAAGTAGATAATGACGCTGTCATGTCATTGGGTCTGCAGACACAGAGTACTTGGTGTTTGCAATAGAAGCGACGCAGTATTTGTTACAGACAGTTCCCAAAATAAAAACTGTCAGCATCCCATGGGCAATACAGGTTTAGACTTTTATTGCCGAAAAACTCCGTTGCTGCAGGGACAGGGCAAAACCCCTTCAGAAACCACAAAAATGTTCCTCTTTATAGTACAAGACGTTTGTGCATTAGGTGTGTGTTTGGGAGACTGGACCCACCTCTGTGTGTACTCACAAGGCACCACACTGACAGCAATGGTGCTCCGAAGGATTTGTGACATCAGATATAATCCTTAAGGGTTGGGAGGGAGGCAGACAACTGTAATGATGTTCCTTAAAAGGAAGCCATACTCTTAACAGTGGTCGAGAACAGGTGACTTGTAGGACACAGCTTCTTCTGCGCTTGCACGGCAGCATAAAGTTCTAAAAGCACAATACCTGGATTGCAGGACTGCACTGGCTTCAAGAGAGCTGTCCTTGTTACTGAGAACGAGCCAGACAATTTAGAAGGGGAAGGGCTGAAGAAACGTGCGCTTTTCCTGACAGTTTCTTATTAACCGATGTATTTTCCCATACTTATGAGGAAATTTAATTTGCCCCAGTGGTGCTCGAATTGATGGCCCTAGCTAAGTAATACCCACCAGGGAGGCAGCAGGGGCCGGGTGCCAAGAGGAGTCAGGCAGTGCGCGCGGCGCAGCTGAAGACTGATTACCAAAGATGTCTCTTCAGCGCTCGCCACCCACCTAAAGTCGATAGTATGCGATGGAACCAGCAAATGCCGAACCTACAGTATATAAGAGAGAGACAGGTGCAAGGATCCCAAGCAGACAAGTCCTCAAGTGGCGGAGAAACTGTAGAATACATTCCAAGAACAACAGCACAACACAGCGACCGAAGTGCAGCGTCCATCGGCCCAGAACAAACTTGAATAGAAAGCACTTCCGTTTCAAAAAGGTAAGTTTCTATAACCGTAAAAAAGCGAAAACATCTAAAATAATGTTCGGCATGTGAAAGTATTAAGACTGTCCAGACTTTAACATTCATTTTTCTTAGTGCAATCATTCAGCTGGTGTGAGTATAGGTTTTTTTTTTGGGGGGGGGTCTCTTACTTTTGTGTTTGTTTAAAAGAATTGCTGCAGAGCAGCCGATGCCAGTGGGAGACGATTTTAAAGGGAACCCTCTGCTGTTCTTCTTGCAAGAAGTTTTGAGCTCCACTTATCGGCTTTATAATCAGTAAAAACAAACAAAAAAATTAATTGTGACAGAACCAGCAGTTTCCCACTACATCCAGTTTTCCTCGTTCCCTTAACAGATCGAACCATTTGTCTGAAGGGACCGTTTGAAATATTGGTGCTAGTTATCTGATTTGGTGTACCTTGTCAACTTCTTCCAGTAACACACACCTTGTTTCATCTCTGTCACACAGGCGTACAGTACATAGAAGTGCTGCCTTACAGAGTACAGAGTCCTTTAGTGTGTGAATACATCATTTCCAGTAATTCATTAAGACGAAGTTGTTTAATTTTTGTTATTTAAAAAAACAATGGGCGTGTGTATGTGTGTGTGTGTGTGGGGGTTGTTAGGACGCTTTTGCTTTTCGTCACACTGTACACCGAGCTCCTCTAATGCGTTGTTTGTAGTGAGTACCTGCGGGGATGGGCGGCTGAGGGCTGACTAAACCCAGATTGTAACGCACTGCTGTGCTAATATCTTTGTGTGCCTAATCCTAGCTATAAATGTGCGCCGAAAGCCCTGGAGGAGCTCTCGACTTAGCCAGTGGTGCTGTGCTGGGGTGGGTGGAGAATGGGGCCAGTCAATCAGTGGGGCAGACGTGGACTTTGCCAACAGAAACCCTACAAAAAGGGCAGGTCGCTACTCCCTCACACAATTGCTGTGGCGTGGATGGTGTCATCAGTAAAAAAATAGAGTAATAATTGAAATGTAGATGTGTTGTGTGCTAATTTTAATTTGTTTTAACTGGCGCTGCCTGTTGCACATACTTACCTATTTCTAAGAGCACCAACAACAAGATTAGAACACAAATGTTTCGCCCCGCCGCAACCGAACCAGGTCGAAGTAAAAGAGGTGACCCAGCCTGCGAGGTATGCCCCTTCTGAGGGACAGCAGTATCTGATATCCATCTTTGTTTTGCATGCAGAGAGCGAGATGCCCGGTGGCAGGAGGTGGCACGTCTGGCTGGGCTTCTTCTTTCTGCTGGTCACTTCGGGCCAGTGCTCGGACAGGAGGCAGTCGAGGCCGAAAGAGGGAGAAACTCTTCTGGATCTCATTCTGCAGGTCATTGGGGACAACTCAGCGGGCAAAGTTGTGTCCCGGCGCTACAGCAGCCGTGCTGTGTATTCGGAGGATCAAGACTTCAGGGTGTCTGCATCGAGAGAACGAGCTGTGGTTGTTCCAAGGCAGGACAGTCATCGGCCCATAGGTATGTTCCCAGTTGCTTTATTACTTAAACAGTTGTTCACGCATGCAGTACAGTAGCTCCAAGATAGGAGCGGGCGACCCCATACCTCTCAACATTTTGCCACGGAAATGTGGGACAGTGACATTCAAAAAAAGTGAAACAATTATCCTCAGAATGAGGGACACATCTGAAATCTTAGAGAGCAAAGCTCAGAACGCTGTGGAAACGATTCTTTTTCGCAAGGCTTGAATCTGATTTAGAATCAGACATTATTATGCATTTCTATTTTTAATCCCGAGTTTACATCCTGAGACAGCTGAGCGCCTCCTTTGTATGAAACAGCCCATTCTCTATAGTGGGAGGCGGAGATCAGGAAGCAATTATGGAAGGTAAAATAAAAGCTCTCCCTTATAATACTGTAGGACGGTTGATAGGTATGGGACACCCCTCTTTCTCAGGCATCAATTTGATACTAAAGGTATTTCGTGCAAAATAGCTCCGCTGAGCAGTAAGGAACAGTTTGGTCCTCTTTACTGTCCAACAACAAACTTCAGTCATTTTTACTATTGAGTGGCCAAGTGTTAATCCTTGGGGTGTTTTGCTCCTGTGCTTTCTTTTAACTACAGTAGTATTTATCGGGTGTTGTACTTAAAGGCACATATGCGCCGCATAGGTTTACGTGATTTTATAGTAGCAAATACACTTTCTAAACTGACACATCCAGAGCAAATATTAAGCATGTTTATGGTACTTAATCACCATCATATTAGGGCAAACCCATTGAAAATATGTGGTGGTGATGGTGAGTGGGGGGGTATGGGCATAATCTGAACCTTGCCCAGTTGCTACCTACACCACTGCTGCTATGCATAATGTGGTGGGGCTCAGTTTAAAGGTAGCGCCCTGTAGCTTCTATAAGGATCATATACTGATATTTCCATTCCCAACGCGGTGGGTGGGTGGGGGTGGAAGGGGTTGAGAGTAAACCGCTTACTGACACGGCTGAGGACTGCCTCTTTTATGTTATTACAATTTCTTGATTTTGGTAGTGTGAATCCTTGATAAAAAGGGACTAATTTTTCTTAATCCTGGCAAGTTTTAACCAAAATTTGCAAGTTTCAAAGCGCTGTAAATTTAATAATCTGCATACGTGCTTGAACTTTTACTCGGACCAGTAATGAATGGACTGTCAGAAACAATGACTCCTTTTACCAACTAGTAAATAGAGTTAGCTCATATTTTTGGTCCAAGAATGCCCTAAGCGTCCTAAGGTTATCCTTATTGTTAAGTCACCTGATGGGATGGCTGTCGGCTGAGGCGCTCGAGATGTAAGGCTGCCGCTCAAAATAAAATCCCCTCAAAGTCAAGATGGGATTTGGGGCAGTCCATGAAGAAAGAGTAAAGGATCGGAACTGTCACTTCTTTTTTGCTCAAATCAGATGATGTTGCTTTTGCCTGTGGAATTCATACGTCAATTAGCAAGAGTACTGGTGTAAGTGCTGGGGTAAGTCACAAGAAAATACAAATACTGTTGCAAAATACAATAAGGGGCTCCATTAAAGGGGCTGACTCACTTATCCTTTCTAAATGTCAGAGTAACAAAACAGTGAGGAACCTTTCAGCAAGTGCCCTGTGCTAAATGTGCCTTAAAGTAAGTTCAGTCCTACTACTGTAATGTTACTGTAGCAATTAATTGTGTTGGAGGGGAAAGTGAAAGAAGAATGTGAGCTACAGGAGTTGCTACTAATTCCTTTGCCAGCTGTCACCAAGTTTGAGCTTATTTTTCTGCTCTTCATAGTAACACAACTAATAATGCTACTGAAGCCCCAAAGCACAAGATGGGTGGTTCACTCACTCACTCACTCACTCACTCATTCACTAGCTACCTGTCTGTCTGTCTATCTATGAAATGTAATGGTCTGACTGAACATATGCAATTTTTCTTCCTATATGAGAGGGCAAGAGCATAACTCCAGTGATGGAGTCACAAGTTAGTTTTGAAAGCTGGGACCCCACACAAGTGATGATAAAGCTCATATTTTAAGTCAGACCATTGCTTGTTTGCTTTTATACAACAGTAGTTTACTACTTTAAACCAGCTGTTTATGTGAAGAATGAATTTTCTGCCTTTGGACTGTTAACTTTAGTGCTACAACAGGCTATTGTGATGCCATCAGCATTATGGAAACTGCTCTCTGTTTGGTTCACTTGTCCACTGTGAAGTACCATGTCATGTTTCAAAGCAGCTTCTGGGCAACCTTATGCATACCATATGAAAATTGCTGTCTGTACTACCACTCAGTCTATCACTGAGTACAAGCAAAATAGTGGCATCATAATCTAATGATGTAACTTGGCAAAATAGCATGGAAATAAAAATATAGAAAGGGGTTGACAGGAAAGACTCATAGTCCGTCATGTCTGTCAGTTTACCTACCCAAGCAGAGTCAGACTGTGGTACCAAGGCCACCTTGAAATTTTAGACAGAGACCCACCTGGAATAGTAATAGGGGAGGGCCAAGGGTGACACACTCATATCAGTGTTCCACTTCAGTTTGATACAGTAGCTCTGTGCTTGCATCTTACATCTACTTGCAGTGTCCCAAACAGCCATTTAATTAGAAAATAGATAATAAATGCAATGATTTTCAGAATTTTGAAGGTGGCCATGTACCCAACAGAAGGTGCCCACTTGGACATTACCAGGTATCCTGGTGGGCCAGTCTGACTCTGTACATCATATCTACCTACCTAAGGTCTTGTCTAGGCTTTATGTTCACTGGCAGATCAGCTTCACACCTTCACTCTCCATCCCTTTCCTTGCCTTAGTTTTCACCAACCCCTTATACTGTAGCGGTCCCATTCTCTAATGAAACCTGTTACCATCATGAGGTATACCATGTCTCATCTACCACCTTTTTTGTGAAGAAATGCTTCCTCATATCCTTCCTAAATCTAAAGATTGCTACACTGTACCCTGTTTATCCCTCACAGATATTTGAAGGTTTCTATAATGCTCTCGCCTTCTCTTTTGAACCACTGAGTTCATGCTGTGATAGGCCATATGGTTCTTGTATGATTTACCTTAGTGCTAACTCAGTATTATCTTTGTAGCACACCTTTAAAAAAGACTATGCATTCCTTATAATTTTCTTAGGTATGTACTCCACAGCTGGACAGTACTCCAGGTGTGACTTCACTAAAGACCCATAGAGGGGCCACTACTGGAGAACACCCTCTATATACCCTTGCATCTTGTTTGCCTGTTCTAGTGTCTTGGTGCACTGGACCATTGATGTGAAGCTATAACTAAAGATGACACCTAAGTCCCTTTCTTCAGTGGCAAACTGATTTGTTTTCACTCAGTAACCTGTCTTCAGCTTTTGCTTGTCTATATGCATAACTCTGTACTTCTTGGCATTAAACTTCAGTTGCCTTTCCTTGCCCCCAAGTTTTCTATGTCCCTCTTTAAGTCCCAGAATCCCTCCTTAAAGTCTACTGTGCCACAGGATTTAGTCTCATCTGTAAAAGGCAAAACCTTCTCTTAATTCCTTCCCTTATGTCAGAGATGAAAACATTAAACAGTACTGGCCCCAGTATCAACACTTATGCTACTTTACTTGTGACATCTCTGATATCTGAATTTCCCCATTTCCTGTTCTCACTGGGATCGTTATCCTTGCCAGTTGCCAGCACACCTTGTTAGCTTTGACTCTACCTCAGATGCGCAGCAGTGCGTGGACCTCCTCTAGCAACGCAGGTACATGGCCTGGAGGATAAGACGAAGGTCTTGGGGGAAGATCTGGAGAGATCTACAGATTCTACAGCATGTCCTTGTTTTATGAGTTGCAGTACCCAGGCATCTGTTGTGATGTCCTGCCACCTATCCAGATGGAGGGAGAAGTATCCCCCTACCACCACATCCTGGGGAACCAGATGGAGGGGGTCAGACAAGAAGTTAGGCTGAGCCTCAGCCCATGGCTGGGCATGCTTCTCCACCGCTGCAGAACTTTCTGGTAGAGGAGGAGGGGTTAGGCAGGGCCAAGTCAGCTTTACATTTGCTGGGCTGTTTGGTGCCAGGCCTAGGCCGATGGGTGGCCTGTCAAAAGTGCACCCTCTCTCCACTCTCTTCTAGTGAGTGTAGAAAATGGAGTGGAAAGAATGCAGGGCCCTCTCTGAGGCCTGGAGTTCACTGAGAATGTCTTGTACATCTCCCCAAAGAGCTTGTGACCCCTGAAGAGAGCATTCAGGATGGACTGTTGGACATCAGTAGCAAATCCTGACACCCTGAGGAAGGAGATCCAATTATGCAAATGCCCACCATGGAGGGTCTTGCTGAGGTATCCAAGGCATCAGAGGCAGCCCTCAATAGATGCCTGCCCACATCAGCATCAGACTGGAGGGCCTTGAGCAACTTTTGTTTCTGGGGACCCTTGGAAAGGGACTGGGTGGCATATGGCCTGCATAATTAAGGACCCTTATAGCCAGAGTGGAAGAGACAAATACCCTCTTGACCATCAGGTCCAGCTTCCTGGACTCCTTGTCCGGAGGGAGAAAGCTGAGGTGCTGCGGTCTCTTGGACTGATCATGGGCTATGTTGATAACCACAGAATCCACTTGTGGGATCCTGCAAAAAGGGGCTTCCCAGAGGGGGCCTGGTACAGTTTGTCTAACTTGCAGGGCATCAGGGGATCAGGATAGGTCTGTACCAAGCAGCCATAGTGGCATCCTTATATGCATCACTCATAGGAGGGATGATAAGAGTGAGAATCTGGGAAATCGAGGGGTGAGCTAGGTTCCACCAGGAATGCACCTGATGAAGAGATTTTTAGTGCCTCAGAGCCTTCTTGCGCTGGGGCTAGTCAAAGATGTGGTTCTGAGCTTGGATTTGTTTGTGCTCTTTGCATTTATGAAAGTCTGCACAAATTATGCAAGAGTTGCACATTAACAATTGAAACTGCATAACACCTGAAGTGCTGGTTTGTTTTGCTCATCGGTTTTCCCATTTTATCAGCACCCAGTCTTGATTTGACTGAGAGCTCAGCCTTGATTTGTACTTTTGTCCACCTGGTAACATCCTGCTCTGTGGAGTCAAACTCCATGTTGGCTTGTAGTTGCCACACTACAGCAATGAAGAAGGGGTCATCTGGGAGGGGCGTGGGAAATACAGTGAAGTCCACCAGGATGAAGCACAGCATCAGTTTTCTGCAAGACAAAAAGGACTAACTCCCATTGAAATTCCATTGTTTTCTGTAGTAACTCTACTGCAGCATGCTGCAAAACTGGGCTTAATCCTGGTGAGCTTCACTGTATTTGGAGGAGTCCTCCCCCATCAAGGAGACTGTGGAGGTGATTGAGAGAGTTCTAGTTCCTGCACCCTCATCTTCCCCATCCTTCTCATCTGGGAGGAGGAAGTCAGGGTGATAATCATCATCATCCACTGGCTCAGAGGGAGCATGGAGGACATTGATGAGTGAGAGGTGGCAGGTCTTGACACTATCTGGTGCAATGACATGAAGCGGGTTGAGAATGCCCCACTGGCTCTGGGGCCTGAGGCCAGACAACCATCTGCATGAGGTCAAGGATGGAGGAGAACAAAACTTGGATGTTGATGGTCGCTGGCATCGGTGGGATGCCTGCAGCAATGACATGGGGTACTGGGGTCCCGATGTTGGGTGGGACAGTTGAAGCAGCGATGAGATGGGGCTGGTTGAGGAACTAGCTGGGATGCCTACATCCCTGATGTCGCTGGGACAGTAAGTGGGGTTGAATGGAGCAGCCTAATGCCTGACAACGAATGATCATTGCTAGCAACAAGCAGACTGTCACTGCACCTGACTGTGGCCCCTGATGATGTGGGGACATTTAGCAGGGGTAGGCACATCCTGAGGTAAAGGAACCCCATCAATGAAGGGATGGTGTCAGCGGGCTGATGAGCCTCACTGCCAAAGTCCCCACTGAAGCAGATAGGGTGAAGGAGGCAGTGGGAAACATTGGCAGGGGATAGGAAGATCCCACTGCGATGAGCTACCACCAGACTGAAAAGCCTGGTGGAGAGCACTGTAAGACTGGCTCTGTAACCAATAGGCTGTGGCTGGTAGTGGACCAATGACCCTGAAATGGTTGGCACTGGGGTGGAGACAGAAGGCTCCCAGGAAAACCGGTCCTTGTCCCAGTGGAAATGCTTCCCTTATGATTTGTCCTTGGCCTTGGCAGAATGGGAGCCTAAGAGTGGGGCCAGGGAAGCAGAGTTCTCCAAGACTGTGACCTTCTGTTCCATGAGGAAGGCCTTTAACTTTTCCAAGCAACATCACTGGGTGGCTTGATTGAAGCTTCTGCAGATCTTGCAGGCTTGGACATCATGGTTGGCGCTGAGGCAATGGACACAGGATCTGTGTAAATCTTTGTCATAGATCTTCTGCCTGCAGCTGCAGTGACAGAAGAGAGTATCTGAATCAGGCAAAAATGAAAGGGAATGGAGAAAATCACTTTAGGGAATAAAGTGATAAAGATACTAGGGTGAGAAATAAAACAGAAAGTAAGGGAGAAAAATGAGTCGACTGAAGCAACAGTGCTCCATGGATCCGAAGTGCAATGGTCGATGGTGAGAAAAGAACTGAGAAGGGCATGGAGCCGCCCACTGCTATAAAGGGGGACGCTGAGGCAGTGACATCGCCATGGGCATCCCCAGATAGACTCTAGTAAATCGTTTCAATATAGTCCTGGCACCTGATGGCTGAAGTTCCAAAGGTGTGACCTGCTGCAACAGATATTCTTGAAAAAGATCTCTGAATAGTACTTGATTTTTTTAAATTTGTTTATGTCTATAAGGAGGGACTTATGAGTGTAAAGATCATTCAATTATTTTCTTATTCTGTTTAATTTAATGGACTTATTTTTAGGGCCTAGTTGAAGGTTCTTATACAGTATATGAGCAATGGTGGCAGCCATGTTTGTGATGGAAGGCATGCGAGAAATGGCTCATAGTTTCTGTATGTCAGTAACCCAAATTCCAAATCCCAGCCTGAACTTGTTCAAACCTGTGCAGCTGTGGAAAATTATGATATGGGTCTCAGAACTTATTTGGCCTATCAAGCAACAGGAAATTTTCAACCCATTTTTTTTAAAGATTAATGCAAGACTGTATGAATGCTGACAGCCAATCAGAGGGGAGCATTTCTGAGACCCTTTTTATTTATGTATTTATTTATTTAAAAATGTGATAACCAGGAAAGACTTACTGAGCTGAGGCTTGTTTCCAGGTATGGCCTGGGGGATGGGGAGGGGGATGGAGGAGTAGTCTGTTACAAACATGAGAATTGCAATAACAACAGTTACAGTACAAGTCCGAAAGCTCAGTTGATAACAATTTAACAGTTCAAAACAGTGACTATACACAGGTTACTCACAATTATATAAGAGTAGGCTGCATAAGATCTAGAAGTAGAGTTAGGGTGAGATAAGCCCTCCCATAAGAGAGGGCAGGGGCAGGGGCAGGATTGTGACGACACCAGAACACCAAAAAAATAGTAGCTTCTGTTAAGATCAGAGAAATGGAGGCAGAGGAAGGAAAAGGAGCAGAGGAGTCAGTGGTAGTGGTGGTGGTGGGGTGACAGGAACATGTAGGGGAGGAGTGAGTCTTAGTAGGCATTTTAGGGATAGTAGTGAGGGGGGTAGTAGTGAGGGGCTAGATGAAGAGTAGATGGGAGCAGGTTCCAAAGGGGAGGAGCCGGTATGAGAAAGAAGCTTGACCAGAGCATGAGTGAGGATGGGGAACAGAGAAGGCGTGGGTGTCCCTTGAGCATAGGGAGTAAGAAGAGGGGGTGGAGGGGGAGAGGAGAGAAGATAGGTAGGAGCGAGGGAGCCAAACCAGTATTTACCAATGAAGGCAAAGCAGTGGGACTAGGGAAGGAACAATGGTGGGAGTGAAGAGGAAAGCTGGAGGAACTGCACATAGATTTAAACTGCTACTTATATTTCACATTATTGTCTATGTTATTAACCTATCTTTCTCTGTTACTTAAGCAGTTGCATAAAGATCCATGTTCGCCAGACAGCACCTGTCCCTCCTGTCTTTCTACATGTGATGTTACAATCCTCATTTATGTTTTAAAATTGGTTGCCATGGAAACAATTATTAAATTACAAGGAGCAGAATGTTATGATATCACTTATAGACAACCAGGGGGGAACAAAGGAAGTCCAAAGACAAGGATCCTGTTTCTGAACAAATGTCATTAGTTATAGAGAATACGGGAAAATAAAGACAGGAAATATAGGAGATGCAACACGAATGATGCGCACTTTCCAAAATTTCCCCAGAATATCACTGACTCTTTAAACTGAAAAGTCTCCTCAGAGTCAGTGTAGTCTGTTAGACAGAGGGATCAGTCTATAAACCAGGCTATCACAGCTTCAAATCCACCCAAAGTGAAATACTCACTACCTAACCTTGGATGAGCTATTAGACCGTGTTCCAGTCCACCCACATGTGGAGATGTGCTAAAGCAAGACCCACTAGAAAGGAGATGTTTCATTTATGCTAGGCCTTTAAAATAAATTGAAACAATGTAAAATAAATATAGACACTTGCACCACAGACAGCTGGGGTCAACTTTATCAGTAGGAGTTCCCTTGCGATTTTATTCTCCTCCCTGTGGTTGGTTTGACTGTACCACCCACCCAATGTCTAGCAACACCTTTTATGGTCCATTTCAACAGGGAACAGCATGATGGCAATACACATTTATAGTATTCCAAAAACAATTATAAACACTTATGACTTACAGTTGCCTAGCTGCAAACTGTGAGGGTAGGTTAGCTCTGAATGATGCGGTTAAAATACAAAACTGTGAAACCAAACCATGCAAACCTATTGGTTTATTAGAGAAAGTGGGTCAACTTTGCAAGAGTCAGAGGGCTGCCAACACTACAGAAATTCCTACGAACATATGAACATACCAAATTGCCAGCAGATACAGCCCTTTGGTCTATTTAGTCTGCTCGAGTGTGCAGCACACTGTCTATTAAACTGCAGCTGCCCCCCTCCCGCACGCTTTTCAGATTTAGTGCCCTCCACCTCCGATTTTCGCCCCATATCTTCCCACAGTTTTGACCCTCCCTTTGGCCCTATCCCACCCTTTCTTGAAGCTGTCCACTGTCCGCAGTGGTATCTCTTCTTCTGGCAGCACATTCCAACCTGTCACTACCTTCTCTGTGTAATAGTGCCTCCTCATCTCCATCTTGAACCTTCCTCCCTCCAATTTCAGACTGTATCCCCTGGTGTCCCTCCCTTCTTTTAACTTAACCAAACCCTTGGAATTAACTCTGTTTATGCCCTTTAGGTACTGAATGTCTCAATCATATCCCTCTCCTTCTATCCTCAAAGGTGTACATGTTGAACTCCTAATTCTCCCCTCATATGTCTTATCCCCATCCCCAGGATCATCTTCGTTGTCCTACGCTGGACCCCCCAAGTAGTTTGATGTCTCTTTTCAAATAGGGGGCACCAAAACTGCACACAATAGTCCCAGGGTGGCCTCACAAGAGACCTGTACAGGGGCATAATGACTTCCTCCCTCTTAGAGGTGATTCCCCTGGCAATGCATCCCAGCAGGAGAGAGTGGTGGACGCATGGAACCGCCTTCCTGGAGAGGTTGTGGAGTCTAAAACAGTGGAGGAATTCAAACATGCATGGGACAGACATAAGGCAATTATAGTGGGGGGTTGCAGGAAATAGGCTGTTGGTTAACCAGAATCTGCAGCTTATCCAGTAGGTAGGGAAATGGGCAGACTGGGTGGGCCAAGTGGTCCTTATCTGCCGTCAAAGTCTATGTTTCTATGTTTCTATTCTGTTCACCTTTACTGCTGACTCCCTGCACTGTGCTGAGTGATTCATGTCCCCTGTCAACAGCACCCCCAAATCTTTCTCCTTGGCTGAAGTGGTTAACTGCACTCCCCCCCCCCCCAACCACTAGCTGTTGTCTGGGTTTTTTGCTCCCAATTGCAAAACCTTGCGTTCTTTAGCATTGAACCCCAGATACCATGTGGCTGACCAGTGCTCAAGTGTCACCAAATCCTCTTGCAGTATCTTACCCCCTTCCTCACTGTCCACCTCAGCACAGATCTTAGTGTTGTCTGCAAAGAGGTTGATCTTGCTCCTTATTCTATTTGATATGTTTGCAATTAATATGTTAAATGGTACTGGCCCTAGCACCGACCAATGCGGGACCCCGCTGGTTACAGCCCTGGGTGCCAAGAGCACTCCTCCAACTACTGACATCTTCTGCCTGCCCTGCAACCAGCTCTTAATCCACCAACCAGTTTCTTCCTGCTCCCAGGTTATTTAACTTGCTAGTCAGCCTTCCGTAAGGCACAGAGTCAAATGCTTTACTGAAGTCCAGGTAAAGGACATCCACTGCATGGCCCCTATCCAGTGACTGTGTCACCCAGTCAAAAAAGTCAACAAGGTTGGTCTGACATGATCTGCCAGATACAGACCCATGTTGCCTGTCATCCTGTAGACCATTCTCCTCCAGGAAACTCCAACCTTTCCTTAAGGATAGTCTCTATTAGCTTTCTCACAATGGTTGTAAGGCTCACTGGCCTGTAATTCCTAGGTTCATCCTTAGGACCACTGTTATGGATTTGCACCACATGTGCCATCCTCCAATCCCTGGGCATGCATCCAGTACCCAGGGAAGTGTTGGACTCAAATCTGCCAGTGGTCTGCCAGGACCCCATAAACTCCCTGAGTACCCTGGGATGCAGTCCATCTGGTCCAGAAACCTTATCCATCCTTAGAGACCTTAGGCCTCCAACATCCTTTTCGACTGGGATCTCCATGTCTGTACTTTCACTCCCCCTGACACCCCTCCACCCTTCCCTGAGGTATACACCATCCCTCTCCCTGGTACACACTGAGCAGAGGCACTCATTTAGTACTTCCACCTGCTCTGCCCCCTGCTCTGCCCACCATCTCTTCTTCCTAATCCTTATAATCTGGTGCTTGCACTTTCTCCTCTCCTATACACCTGAAGAAATCCTTTTCCTCTTCTCTGATCCCCTGCTGCAGCCTTAGTTCTTTTGAAGCCTTGGCTGCTCTCACTACTCTGCTCACCTCCCTGGATTTCTTCATGTATTCCTCCCTGTCCTCATCCTGGTAGAATCTCTTATGCTATCTAAAGGTCGTTCTCTTTTTCCTCACCCTTTCCACTACCTGTCCATTCAACCAGCTTGGTTTCTTGTTCTTGGCCTTTTGCTTTGGCACTTTGTGCAAGAGCTAATAGTCTCTGCTGGACCCTTCTTTATAATGTCCGTTTCTGCTCTACATCCATGTCCAGGATGATGTTGTCTAGGTGCCCTTCCAGAATGATTCCCATCCTGCCAAAGTCTTCCCTCTTAAAATCCACAACTCTTGTTTTGGTATTGGCTACTTCCCTCCTCAGATTGAAGGAGAACCACTCCATGCGGTGGTCACTACCTGCTAAGGGGTCCTTCACCTCTATGCCTTGGACTAGTTCTCTGTCTGTAAGTACCAGGTCCAGAATGTTCCTGTCCTTGTTTGGCTCCATCACTTCCTGTGTGAAGAAACCATTCTGGAAGGCCTCCAGGCGGACCTGCTCTATGGCACTTGCGGTAGCTGGGGTGTTCCAATCCATCCCCAGCATATTGAAGTCCCCAACCACTACTATGTTGCCCTTACTGCTAAGCCTCTTAATATGTTCCCCCAGTTCCCTGTTCATCTTCACGCTTTGGGAGGGAGGCCTATACATCACCCCCAATCTCACCTTCCTACTCTTAGAGTTCTGTAGATGAATTCATAAGGCTTTGGCCTTGCCCTCCTCACCTTCCTCCCTGTTGCACAATATCCCCTCCTTAACATAGATAGTTACCCTTCCCCCTTTCCCTTTGTCCCTGTCCCTACAGTACAGTTTGTACCCAGGTATTACTGTATTTTTCAGTGAAATGGTAAAGTCTGTTAGGAAATTGTTCCCGTAGGCTAGCGTTGGTTATTGAGAAAAACAGGACAATTCATCTTTTGTAGAAAATAATGTAATCTACATGAAAACACAGGAAATTCTTCAGAAGTTACAAGAAAACTGTCAGACTGATCTTGGAGCCCTGGCAGCTGTCTTTGGTTAACAAAGCCTGTTCCAGATTCTGCATCTGATGTGCGATCAAAGCTCAAAAACAAAGCATTCCTTCCAGAGAGAAAAACAAGCATTTGTCAATGCCGAATGTTGCTTGCTTCTATGTGCTGTTTAGGTATTTGGAAGTCATTGGGTGCAAATATTGAAAATTTGAACTTCTGATACGTGCGTGGGAACTGCATGATACGCGTAAATAAAACAGTCATTGATGGAAATTTTCCATGAAATGTTCAACATAGCCATTTTAAGACCTCTGCTCATGAACAGTGTCAGTGTGATTTTGTTAATGTGTCCCATGCATTGAGTTTGCAGCTGACTGCGCCATTGATGCGCTACATGGCGAAGCTGCGTTTGGGCAGGATATGAAAAATGACAGCTGTACTGCTCATAAGGAGGTGTGGTAAAATAGCAATGTTAAAAATCTGAAGTGGAAATATTGAAAATTCATAAAACCTACGAGAGTGGTAGGAACTGTACAACACACTCTAAAAACAGTCATTTTAGAATTATCTGAAATTTTCAACATTGCCATTTTAAGATCTCTGCTCATGAACAGTGACACTGTGATTTTCTTAATGTGTCCCATACACTGAGTTCAAGCACACCGACTCGCCATTCTGCACTACAAGGGTGGAAACACATTTTGGGTGAGATGTGAAAAATGACAGCTATACTACTCATAAGAAGGTGTGGTAAAATGGTAATGTTGAAAATCTGGGTGAAAATATTGAAATTTCGCAAACTTACAAACCTGCGTAGGAACTGCATAGCATCGCTAAATAAAACAGTCAATTTTGGACCAAATTTTCAACATGGGGTTTTGGGACCCTTCTCATGAATGATGTCACTGTCATGGTGGTATTCAGGCCTGAAGGGTGATTTCACAATCACTGCAAAGTCACTGCTTGAAATCACCCTTAGGAAGCAAATATCCATGACAGTATTTCATGGAAAGATCCTTTCATGTTAATTGGTGCAAAATCCCAAAAATACCTGAGATATGCAATAAAGTTGAACCCCCATCTAGCCCATTATACAGCTTACGGCATTTCCTCAGTTGCGGCCGGCTTTGAAGAGTGCAGAGCGTGTTTCGGTCCACGAAGATCGTCGCGCTGGAGTCCGGGAGGTAAGTATGGGGTGAGGGGTGTGGGAGGCTGGGTGCCAGTGGGTGGGTGCGGTTGTGGAGGGGGGTCGGAGACACGCCACGGGACCATTTTGTTTTATAGGTTTTAAAAAAAAAAGACGTGGTGGGGCGTTTGCCATGCTGGGTGGACTCCCAGCATGGCACAGAGATAGGGGGCTGTTCAGCCCGGGGGGATTAGGCACCCCGTTGGCCAAGGACTGATTGCCACGCTGGGGTGGGCTCCCAGCGTGGCACCAACTCCGGGGGGGGACGACGCAGCTCAGCCTGCGGGGATTGGGCACCCCATCGGCTACACGGTACATGTGGGGGCGCGCATGCCTGCGTCTGGGGGGGAGCTACTCTTCTTATCGGTGCTCACTGAAGCGTAGCTCTGCCTTTCAAATGTATGCCACTGCATTTTGGAGTGTGTCATAGACAGCTCCAAAATGCATTGGCTTACAGGGGCCGCGCCTGCCAGCTCACTGACTGAATTGGAGGAGGAGGTGACACACCTCCGAAATCTCCGATGATGGCACTATGTTTCTTGCACATGCATGCAAGCAACATAAAAATGGACAGGTTAACAGACTAAACAATGATCATGTGAAAGTAAAGAATACTGTTTGACTGGTTTTCTGTTTATGTAATTCAGCTATAGTATGTTCAGATGTTTTATTTTTGACTCTGTGCTTACGTGAAATTATGAAAAGACCACATCAGTTATACAGTACATTCCTTCATCTCAGGTATTATTAAACGTAGTTTATGTTAATGTTTAGAAACACTACTAACTGATCAAATAAAATATTTACTTACTTTTATTACTTGAAATAGATAAAAAATGAAATGGTGGCCTCCTAAACTCAAGTTATGATGTATCACAGCTGAGTGAATATCAAAGGACAACGGATAACCATACCTCAAAAATCTGTTGTTACTCAGATGTGGGACACAGACTGTCAAAATTTGGGAAACATGTGACACATTGGCCCACAAAATGTGGGACATGTCATCAGACATGGAGATGTGGGACAGATGTAGGATAGAGCAATTCTGAGGGGTAAAATGGGTGACATCCCTTGTAATATGGGACAGTTGACAGGTTTGAGCCAGGAGACATATGAAACAAGCATTTGTCAATGCCGAATGTTGATTGCGTTGGTCTGTTGAGCTCGCTCAGTGGCCCTCTGTCACTGGCTCAGTCTGTTTGTCCCGGTGCTGCAGGCTGCTCTTTGTACTGGGATGCTACCTGCATTGGCACCTTGTTCTACTGAGGAAGAAATACGCAGCTGTCCGACAGAGCTCCATTGGAGTGGGTCACTCCCCACTCTCTCATTCTGTTTCTCCTGGCGCTGCAGGCTGCCCTTCTGTACTGGGCTCCTGCCTCTTTTGGTGCCTTTTCTGCCCACAGAAACTGCTGCTTGACACAGCTCAGCTGAGGTCGCTTGCCACTTCCCTGTCTCACTCACTCATTCTGGTTCTCCTGGCACTGCAGGCTGCCCTTTTGTACTGGGCTCCTGCCTCTGTTGGCGCCTTTTTCTGCCCACAAAGAAATCTGCAGCAGTCCTGACAAAGCTCCGTTGAGCTCACTCACTCCCATTCTCTCACTCGCTCATTCTGTTCTGCCATCACTGCAGGCTGCCCTTTTCTACTGGGCTCCTGCCTGTGTTGCTGCCTTCTTATGCCCACAAAGAAATTTGCAGCAGTTACAATACAGCTCTGTTGAGCTCACTTACTCGCTCATTCTGGTTTTCCTGCCACTGCAGGCTGCTCTTTTGTACTGGGCCCCTGCATGCATTGCTGCCTTTTTCTGCCCACAAACAAATCTGCAGCAGTCCCAACAGAGCCCCATTGAGCTTACTGACTCCCCCTCCCTCACTCGCTTGTTCTGTGTCTCCTGGTACTGCAGGCTGCCCTTTTGTACTGGGCTCCTGCCTGCATTGGTGGCTTTTCTGGCCAGTAAGAAATCTGAAGCAGTTCCAACACAGCTCCACTGAGCTCGCCACCCCCTCTCACTCTCTTGATTCCATTTCTACCGGCGCTGAAAGCTGACCTTTGTACTGGGCTCCTGCTCATGCTACACATTTCTGCCCACAAAGAAATCTACAGCAGTCACACTAGAGCTCCACTGAGCTTGCTTACTACCACTCTGTCACTCGCTCATTCTGTTTCTCTTGATGCAGCAGACTGCGATCTTGTATGGGGCTCCTGGCTGCATTGGCACCTTTGTCTGTCCACAAAGAAATCTGCAGCTGTTCTGACAGAGCTCCATTGAAGTCGCTCAGTCTCTCTCTCTCATCGCTCATTCTGTTTGTCCTGGCGCTGCAAGCTGCCCTTTTGAACTGGGCTCCTGCCTGCATTGGCGCCTTTGTCTGCCCACAAAGAAATCCCAGTAGTCCTGATAGAGCTCTGTTCAGCCCACTAAGTCCCCTTGTCTCACTCGCTTGTACTGTTTCTCCCACCGCTGCAGGCTGGCCTTTTGTACTGGGCCCCTGCCTGTATTGACACCTTTTTTCTGCCCACAAAGAAATCCACAGCAGTCCTGACAAAGTTCCGGTGAGTTCGCTCACTCCCCCTCCCTCACTCGCTCTCTCATTCTGTTTCTCCCAGTGCTGCAGGCTGCCCTTTTGTGCTGGGCTCTTGTGTTGGGGCCTTTGTCTGAACACAAACAAATCCACAGCAGTCCTGACAGAGCTCATTTGAGCTCTGTCACTCCCCCACTCACTCGGTTGATCTTAATCTGTCCCAAACACTGATTTCCCAGTGACTGTGCTATTGCCCGGCAGGAGTGCAAAAACATATTTTAGCCAGGATGTGAAAAATGCCAGCTGTAGTGTTCATAAGGAGTTGTGAAAAAATGCCACTGTTGAAAATGTGGCATGACAGTATTACAAATTTGCGAAGTTTCAAGGGTGCGTGGAAACAGTTCAATGCACGCTTGTAACACAGTCATGTTATGGAGTTTCGTCACCAGATTTTCAACATAGGGATTTTAGGACCTCTGCTCATGAACAGCGTCACTGTCATTTTCTTCATCTGTCCTGAACACTGATTTCCCACAGTGACCACGTTATTCTGCGCCGGAACTGTGAAAACGCATTTTGGTCAGGATGTGAAAAAGGTCAGCTGTACTGCTTATAAGGAGGTGTGAAAAAAATTACACTGTTGAAAATCTGGTGTGACAATATTACAAATCTGCAAAGTTACAATGGTGCGTGGAAAGTGCTAAACGCACACTTGTAACACAGTCAATTGATGGCCTATCATCACCAAATTTTCCACATAGGCACTTTAGGACCTCTGCTCACGAACAGTATCATTGTCATTTTCTTAATCTGTCCCGAACAGTGATTTCCCACAGTGACCGCTCTATTCTGCGCCGGAAGTGTGAAAACACATTTTGACCAGGATGGGAAAAATGACAACTGTACTGTTCATAAGTAGGTCTGGGAAAATGCCAATGTTGAAAATCTGGAGTGAAAATATTATAAATTCGTGAAGTTACAAGCATGTGTGCAAATTGCGCAATGCACGCTTGTAACACAGTCATTTTATGGAGTATCATTACCAAATTTTCAACATAGGCATTTTAGAAGCTCTACTTATGAACAGTGTCACTGTCATTTTCTTAATCTGTCCTGAACACTGATTTCCCATAGCGACCGTGCAATTCTGTGCCAGAAGTGTGAAAATACATTTCAGCCAAGATGTGAACAATGACAGCTGTACTGCTCACAAGGAGGTGTGACAAAATGTCAGTGTTGAAAATCTGGCATGAAAATATTGTAAATTGGCGAAGTTACGAGCGTGTGTAGCAACTGCGCAATGCACATTCGTAAAACAGCCATTTTTTGGATTTTCACCAAATTTGCAACATAGGCTTTTGAGAACCCACCTCATGAACACTGGCACTGTCATTTCGTTAATCAGCCCGAATGGTGATTTCGCACAGTGACATAAAACCACCTTCGGGGCTGATTAACATCATGACAGTTCAAGAATTCAGAGGGCCCCAAAAACCCATGTTAAAATCTGGTGAAAAAATTCCCAAAATCCGAGATATGCACTAAAATTGAAAAAACCTATTTATTACATTATACAGTTTACGGCATTTCCTCAGTTCGCGGTCAGCTTTGAAGAGTGCAGACCTGTTCCGGTCCACTGAAGATCGTCGAACCGAGCTCGCGGTAAGTATGGGTTGAGGCGGGGAGGCAGGGTGTGCAGTGGGTGGAGTGCGGGTTGCGGGTGGGGGCAGAGGCGAAGGTGAGGGACAGTTTCCTTTTTCAGGTGAAAAAAAACAACAGATGTCAGCGGGACCATTTCTCTTCACAGAGACAACGCCAAATGCTTCGTTGAGGACCAGCAGTAGCCGACAGGGATTGGGCACTCCGTCGGCAGGAACAAAACCGGGGATCATTATGCTGATGGGGATTAGGGAACCCGCTGGCAGGAACAAAACCAGGGGAATTTCAGTATGCCAACGGATTCAGCACCCCGTCGGCAGGAACAAATAGGTGGAGGGTTCATTATGCCGATGGGATTGGGCACCCATGGCAGAATACAGAGAGGGGCAGGAATGCCAATGGGGAGTGGGCTCCTGTCGGCAACAACATAAACATGGCGGCACCACAGCCGACCGGGATTAGGGCCCCTTGGCAAGCAAACACAGTGGGGAGAGTTATATTGTTTGTGAACATGGTGGCAACCCACCACCATGTTCACAAACAATATCAGGAGGTCACATCCCACCCTGCAATGATAGGTCACTCCTCATTGCAGCGGTTGCTGATGCTGCAATGACAAGGCGGCCCATGATTGCAGCGGCTACATTTTTAGAAGGTTGTGGCATGCTGGCTGAACTAGTGTCAGCAGCAGCATGCCACGGCATTGGGGGATGGGGGACAAGCCTTTGCAGGCTGTAGGGGCATTGGGCACAACAGTGCCACGCCTCCACAACCTGCTTGTGGAGAAAGCTGACGCACCATGTTTCTTGTGCATGTGCGCAATCAACATAAAAAATGAATGGCAGTAAACTGAAGAGTGACATTGGGGAGTGTACATAAGAAGACAGTACAACAAAGAGAAGTAATGTTATTCTCACTATTCATGAACGACCTCAGTAGTAACTGTGGGGACAGTTCGATAGTCCAATGCGCTGATGATGAGATGATCTATAGAACTGCAACCAGTGTAACTGACCTGGCTAGTCATCCTCAAGATGAATTCCAAACATTAGAGATGTGGTTCCAGGCAAATTTGCTGCTCCTTAACACCTCTAAAATAAAAGCCATGTTGTTTGGCTCCAGGTCACTCAGCACAGACAGGAGCTTTCTCCTGGCCCTCACCTCCTTATCTGGCTCTGGAACTGAGGTGGTTAGCCAACTTAAATAACTTGGTCTGGTACTGGACCAGAATTTCTCCATGAAACCCCACGTAGATATGCTCACTAGGTCAACCCATCAGAAACTGGGTCTTCTGTATAGGCTGAGTCCTTTAATGATACCAGTAACAAGGATAACTATAGCCAACAGCATCCTACTCCCCAGCCTAACTTATGCTGCTCCTATCCTGCACTCACGCCAAAACAGGAGCTTAACTGGATGTAGGCACTCTATAATAAGATCACCGCTTTACTGCGAAGTCCCACCCCAGGAAGCATCACTGTGATGTGCAATCCTCCCTAAAATGGCCTTCACTCGATCATCAGCTCCAATACCAACTCCTGTGTCATGCTTTCAAACTACTGCATGACCCTCCATCCAGGAGTCTTGCCTGCCTCCTTAAACCCAAGGGGACTGGCAGGGTGCTCAGGACCTCCAGCAGATATTTACTGGCAGTACCCAGGACAAGGACAACTGCCAGTAGTAGATCCTTCGCCCACTCTGTACCCCTGCTGTGGAATAAGCTCCCCACTGCCCTGCAATTAGCCATCTCATTAGGCTCTTCTTGTACTGGTCTCTGAGAACACCTGTTAAACAGTAACATGTGAACCTGCACCTGACAAATGAGACTGGGCAGAATAAGAAAGATGCAGTGACAACAGTTACTTCTAACTGCTCTGAATACTTATGATGGGGCTCAGCCCCACTGAAACACTTCAAAAATGTGCATCGCTCAATGTTTTCTATTAACTGCCCTGTACTAAATTACCCCTGATAGTGTGTAGTACTTATGCACCATGTCCTGTTTGACTTAACTTGTCTGCTATGAATGTATCTTTGTAAGATCTTTGCTTACTGTATGCACTGTCTTACGATTATATGTAACTGACTCCAGGTCGCCCTAGAAAATGGATCCTCGGTCCCAGTGGGTCTACCCCATTAACAAAATTGAATAAAATTAATAAATAAATAAATGTTATAGACAGTGCTCAACGCATTCCAAGAGAGTGGTGTAAGGAGCAAATGGAAGGCTTATTTGAATGCAAGGCAAGCACAAGGGGTTGGGGGTTAGGGTGCCTACGGGAATTGTGGCTGTAAGCTAAAAGTAGCGGCAATCATAAATGAAGGAGCTTTGCACTCACACAACTACCAGCCAACACAAACTACACATGACAAAATAAGGGTGAGCAAACATTTATTTTACTCCTGATATAAATAGTGCTGATTAATATGCCCAAAGGTGTGGCCCTGCAGTCAATAGCAAAAACCATGGACCTTGGCAGTGTGGGGAGTCATTTGGCATGACAGAAGGTCCATGTGGCAGTTGCACACACATCTGTGTGTGTGTGTGGGGGGGTCTAGCAGAAAAGCAACAGTAGTATGGCAGGCAGAACTCTGAATACAAAGTGCCATCAGTTACAGAAACAGTAAGTTAGGTCTGAGACGTTCTGCTGCCTATCTAAAAGCACAAATCGCTGGTGTAACTGGAAATATGGGATGCAATCCAATGGAAGTCAGTGGCTGGCTCAGTTAATTGTAAGATGACATGAACTCTGAGCAGGGAAAGAAAAATGCTGCTCACAGTATCCCTTCCTCTTGCCATTTCAAGAACCGGCAGCCAGATGAGTGAGCTCGGGGAGGGGTCTTCAACAGTAATAAACTCAATGGTTTTAGCTGCATCTTGAATAGTGAAGCAAGCTCGAACCCCCAAGTTTATTATTTGGGTACATAAGGAATAGCCACTGTACATTAGCTGGCAACAGTAGTTCATCTAACAAACAGTTTCTCTTGGGGTGATTTCAGTCTTGCTTTTATCTTTGTTTTGAGGAATCTGCAGCATAGATAACCATGAGCAATCTTAACAGGATCCTGTGCTGTTGTACTACAGTAGTGACATACCTACTGTGGCACAACAGCATTCTGTAAATCAGTACTGTAGTACAATAGCATCTGGAAGTGAATGGTTCACAGCAACACTGAGCCACATACTGCTGTATAAATGCAGTATGCAGATAGTAGATACAATTTAAAGAGAGAGGATATGAATGGAGCACAGAAGCACACTAAGAAAGGGACACAGACAAGCAGCAGTGTCAGAGAATGAACTAAAGGAAAGAAATTTGGTTTTACAATTTACCTTTTGAATATACTATATTCCATAGTCTTGAGCAAGTCAAAAAAGAGTGGCAGTAGTCCTAGATTTTTATTTGTTTATTGAAAACCTCAGAGATCACCTTTGAACACAAGTGCTCATTTACAAGGGTTTCACGTTAAAGGCATAGTCACAAAAAGTATTGCAAGTACAATAAACAGTTCCATAGGAAATGCAGTCAAGCCAGGCTCATAGCATGTAAGACAGAACAATTACATATGTTTCTGAAAAAGTTCATACAATGGCAAGCACTAGGGAGGCAAGAAAATTTAAGAAGGTTAGGAAAGTTCAAGTAGATTAAGCACCTCAGGAGAAAGGGGTGAAGGAGAGACAGAGTGAGAAAGAACTAGAGACAGACAGCAAAATGACTGGCACATGGTTAGAGCAGCTGGTTCTAGTGGGATTCAGACTTTGCTCTCCAGACTTACAACTCTGCACTGTAACCAATAACCTGTAATATCACTCTAATGAGAAAGACTAGAAACACAAAGGCATTTGGATAAATGAAAACTGGGAATTGAAAAACCCTTTAAAGAATCTTACCTTTATTAGAAAACAGTTTTTATCCCCTCTGCCAATAACAACTATAGTTAAACAGCCATTTTTCCCCAGTGTGCTCTCTGGAATTGAAAATGTGTCATAACTGTTTTACTGTTTTTTATCCTCTCAATATTTCTGATGTAACTGCATTCAAATCCCCTTTATAAATAAAGAACAATAAGAAACACAAACTGTTATAAAAGAAAGAAGAAAAATATTTCATAGTAGAAGTAATGATCCTCTTTGTGGCAGTTAATAGTGCCACATAATTTCCATCAGCATCCGTTATGTGTTTTTTTCCCTTTGGCTTGCAATACAAGCACTGCAGTGGGCAATTATCTTTCTGTATAAACCACCATGGTTGGAGTTATTGCTTTATTATTTGGAGCTTGGTCCAGGTTAGAGTTCTCACATTGTACATCCAAGATGGAGTCAGGGGAACCTTTGGAAAATAACAATGATAGTGATGAAATGTAGTCACAAAAACATAAAGATATACGGTATGCAGTAGAAAATGTCTGCCCAGCAAACTAGAAAGAGATTAGCAAACTGTACAAGTTCCACCATAAAACAAGTGAATGGAAAGTGGCAAGGTGTCATAGTCTAATGGATTCAGTACAGAACTGAGACCAGAGAGCCAGCTTCAGCATTTTTATATTTTAGAATTTTTGACTGGGAATGGCACATCGAGCTGGTGCTCATTTTTAGGTGCATCCTGAGAGCACAGGGAGGTTAAATGACTTGCTCAGAATCACACAGTATGCCAGTGGCAATTGTGGGATTTTTCAAACCCAGGTCTGCAGGTTTTTCAGATTCGCAGCTTGGTGCTTCAACCCTCTAGGCCAAGTACCAAGTGATATCCGCACGGAGAAAACCGTGCACAGTACAATTGGGCTGTGATTAGTGTGTATGCCTTTTGAGCATCAGGGGAATTACAGTGATACAAAGTATTACTACCCCTGGCGCTCACCCCAAAGTAAGAAGTTTTAGCAATACTTCCAGTCGGGTGCTTGGTTGAGTCACCCCCATGCTGGAGTGGCTAAGCACCTGACCCTGCAGTGAATGGGGTTGGGAACAAGGTTTCATTCCCGACTCGGGAATCTTTTACTTTTTTCTTACCCTAAGTCCACACCCCTTGGAGTTGATTATAATAAGTCCGGGGCAGTGGGGACATGGGGGTGAAACCCTCTGCAAAAGAAATGGAAAACAGTTGAGTGCGTTCATGCTGTTTGCTGCTGTGCAGTTATGGTGTGCATGGTGGTGTCCGCAACATTATGACCCCATGCCTCTAGGCCATAGCACCTCCCTCATCCCATCACATCCACTGACTCGCTGTAACCTTGAGCAACTACTAGACCACTTGGTATGCTTGCTCTCACAGCTGTAGAATTGGGTAAAAGAGGGATCCTACTGAAAATAAAATGTTTTGAGGGATGACAGCGTGTAACACATGGCAACCAGGGAATTCTGGGTACTGTAGTTTCCTGAGACCAGGTGTATGTGCGTCATATTTTTTTCCTGTAGGACTCATAGGAATACATTTTTTGGTACATCTAGACTACTGTAGACTGAGATCATGTGATGCCTTCAGCGCCATAGTGGCTCATCTCGGCAGCTCCTACCACCCAGCTCATCCATCTACTTAAATCGTCTGCTAAAACTCTTTTCAGAGCACAAAAGTCATCCAGCTCAATTGCTACCTGTCTGCTGTCACTGAAATCCCTTTGGAACATTGACATTGGTGAATTCTTGCTGCAATGGAGACAGGCCCCACCTCGGTATACTCCTCCGATGACTCCTGAGAAGCTCACCAAGAACTCTAAAATGCAAAGCTCACTGCCCGTTAAGCAACCTGGGACATCAACCTCTGCAATACCCTTAACCGAAGACTGATTTCTGCAAGAACTGATGTAATTCAAAGAGACTCTCACTGATATTTTGGCAGAATTAAAGTCCCTCAGGTCAGCTCAGCGGTGTCTGCCGGTGTCCGCCGGGGAAGACGGGGTGTGGGGAAGTAGGAACTTATTTACTTTGCAGTATGTGTAGTAGGGGTAGGAGTGATCACATTGAATTACAGCAGCAAAAGGAATTAAATACCATGGAAAAAGCGGACCCAGCAGAGGAATTGCTTTTATCACTGTGCCAGGAAGGTACCTTAGCATGTCATCAAAAATGTAAAATGTACGCAGAGATGACACTAAATCAAAGTACTAAGACCTTTACATGTATAAAATGTAAGGCGTACTTTATGCTTCAGTCTAGGTTAAATGAACTTGAGAATGAAATAGCAAACTTGCAAACTAGCAGGAACAGAATATTTCACAGATTACATTAGATAGTAACAGACAGGAGGGGAAAAGGGGCGATCTGATGATCACGACTGTAGTGATTTACAGAATGATTTTAGAAACATAGAAACATAGAAGATTACGCAGATAAGGACCGCAAGGCCCATCCAGTCTGCCCATTTATTTTCTACTTTATGAATGTGACATGAGCCTTTGCTCTGTCAATGGCCTACCTAATCATACTCATCGTTATTGCTCCCTTATGCCTATATCATGCCTGTTTGAAGCCCTGCACTGTATTCATATCCACCACTTCCAGAGGTAGGCCGTTCCATGCATCCACCACCCTTCTATGAAAAAGAACTTCCTCACATTACCCCTTAATCAGCCTCCCTCTAATCTCATGCTGTATCCTCTTGTCTTGCTATTTTTCTTATATTGAAACATGTTGGACTCTTTCACCTTGTTAGTGCCCTTAAGGTGTTTGAATGTTTCAATCATATCACCTCTCTCCCTCTTTTGATCTAGGGTATACATATTGAGTTCAGTTAATCTGTCCTCATAAGTCTTCTAATGCAGTCCCTGCACCATTTTGGTTGCCCTTCTCTGGACTGCCTCAATTTGAGTTAATGTCCTTGTGAAGGTGTGGCCTCAGTACTGCATGTAGTACTCTAGATGGGAGCCTAACCAGTGTCTTGTAAGAGGATATTATCTCCCCTTCTGACTTATGATACCCCTACTAATACACCCCAATATCCCTCTAGCATCACTTACTGCTTTAGAGGTCTGCTTGGATGATTTCAGGTCATCGGTGATGATGATACCCAAGTCTCTATCTTCCCTTGTGACTGCCAGCAACTCCCCTCCCAGTCTATAGGTGGCTTCAGGGTTTCTCTTCCCTATGCGCATGATCTTGCACTTCTTTGCATTAAACCCCAGTTGCCACTCTTCTGACCATTTTGCTAGTTTTTCCAGATCTCTTCTCATTCTGTCCACACCGTTTGGATCATCTACTCTGCTGCAGATCTTGGTGTCATCTGCAATCAAACAAACCTTACCCTCCAGTCCATCTGCAATGTCACTGATGAAGATATTGAATAGGACTGGCCCGAGGACTGATCCCTGAGGTACCCCACTTGTGACTTGCATCTCTTCTGACTGCATACCATTTACCACCACTCTCTTTCTGCCCGTCAACCAGTTTGTGACCCAGCTGACCAATGTCTGACTCACCTCGAGCCTACCCAGCTTATTAATCAATCTTCTATGTGAAACAGTATCAAAAGCTTTGCTGAAGTCAAGGTAGGCAACATCAACTGCTCCCCCTTGGTCCACCACTCTGGTTACCCAGTCAAAGAGATCTAGAAGATTAGTTTGACAGGACCTTCCTTTTGTAATCCCATGCAGTCTTGGCTCCTGCGCTCCTATGGATTCCAGGTGTTGCACTATCCTTTCCTTAAGAGTGTATCCATAATCTTGTCCACTACTGAGGTTAGACTGACTGGTCTGTAGTTCCCTGCCTCCTCCCTACTACCACTCTTGTGGAATGGGATCACATAGAGCCCTTCTCCAGTCTTCTGGGACCTCTCCTGTGCTAAGAGACTCACTAAACAGTTCTGATAATGGCTCTGCTAGTTCCACCCTTAGCTCCTTTAGTACCCTGGGATGTATGCCATCAGGTCCCATTGCGTCATCTACCCTGAGCTTATAGGCTCATGTAGGACCCTTTCTTTTGTAGAAGGACTAGTGCACCTCCCTTCCCCTGTGTCCATGGTGCAGAGCTGTGGGCCCTGCCTTGCCTCTCTTCAGTAAATACTAAGCAGAAGTATCTGTTTAGGATAGATGCTTTTACATGGTCCGCCTCCTCAAAATCCCCTTATCCCTTTGATCTTAGCAATACCCTCTCTGGACTTTCTCCTTTCACTAATGTATCTATAGTAAGTTTTGTCACCTTCTTTTACTGTTAGTGCTAGTGTTTCCTCAGTTTTGGCCTTTGTCTGCCTTACTGCCTTCCCTGCTTCCCTTAGGGAAGTTTGGTATCTCCTTATCTTCATCCTGCTGTGTTCCCTTATATTTCCTGAAGGCCAGCCTTTTGACTCTGACCTTTTCTGCTACTGTTTTTGAGAACCAAAGTGGTTTCCTTCTTCTTTTGCACTTCATTTTCTCTCTAACACAATGGGATGTTGCTTCAAGTATTGTATCCTTAATGCTTTCCCACTTTGTCTGTACCCCCTCACCTGTATTTCTTTTTGCCAGGGCCAGCTTAACTCTGTTGGTCATCTTATCAAAGTCAACTCCTCTGAAGTCCCATATGTTTGCCTTGGATTGGGATGATTTAGTTCTAGTGGCCAAACTGAACCATACCATGTGATGGTCACTGGCCCCCAGGTGACCTTCTACCTGGAGATCTGCGATCCTTTCCCTGTTAGTCAGTACTAGATCTAGGATAGCCCTGTCCCTAGTGTTTTTTTGTACCAGTTGTTTGAGGCCCTCTCCCTGCAGGGAATCCACCATGTTTCTAGTTCTGGCAGATGTCTCAGCTGGTATTGACCAATCTGTATCTGGCATGTTGAAGTCTCCCATTATCAGAACCTCACCTTTAGCTGTCATGTTTTGTATCTTCTAACAGTAATGTGTCTATGTCCTCCCCTGGTCTGAGGCCTGTATACAACCCCAGTTAGCATGACTGTCCAATTTCCCGTTTTCAAGGTGACCCACAGTTCTTCTGGCTCCTTATGTATATTCTGAATTTCTGTTGCTTTGATATTTTCATTGACATAAATGACCACTCCACTCCCCTTTTGCACCTCCGTCTCTTGGAACAGTACTAGCCAGGTACTGAAGTCTCCCAGATGTGGTTACTGGTAAACCATATCTACGCTAATAGCTACTATGTCCAGTTTAGCCTCTGGCATTAATGCCTGCAGGTCTGGGATCTTGTTTCCCCAGACTGCAAGCATTTGTAATACATGATTTTCCATTGGTCAGACTTCAGTGTGTTAGTTGTTGGGTGAGGTCCGGTGTTTCCCTGTACATCATATGGGAAGCCAGACCTTTTCTTTACCCATTGATGCAAATGAACTGCAAACATGCTGAACTCCTGTTTGACCACTAGCTGAGGGAGGTGTTCTTCCATTTGATGTTTTGGTGCTGCACCCTTCTTCCCATTTGCTAGTTTAAATATTCTGCAACTTTCACTCCCAAAACTGCTGCCAGTTCCCTAAATATGTATGTCCTTTTTCCTGGCACCAGCCCTTGAGCCACATGTTTAGCTCCCCTATCTCCCCTTCTCTGACCTTCCGTCCATCTTTCCCCCTCTCCCAGACTGGCAAGGATCTCAGAGAAGGAGATGCCGGACAAAATGGATGACAGTTTGTCACCCAGCCTGGTCAGGTGTTCCTTGGTATCCACAACTGACCGGCTGATGAGATCGTTAGTCCCTATGTGTACCAGGACATCAATGTTTTCTCTTGATTTCTGAACAATTTTACCAATGCGGTCAGTGTCTCTCCATGCTGATGTAACTGGGAGACATCTGACCATTACCCCCTGGCTGGAGATACGTATCAACTCCCCAAATCATGGAGTATCCTATGATCCGAAATTTTTTTGATTTCCTTTTTGCTTTTTTTGTTTTGGTTCCTGTTTTGGTCACGTTTTGTTGTGCTGGCTCCTGTGCTGCACTGTCCTGCTCTGCAGTGTCCTCTGCCCCTTTGATTGATTTTGGAGATAGAGGCAGATACCTGTTTGTAGTTTTAATATGGTTTGTGGAGGTGATATATTGGGGAGCACCGAGTGATGGGGCACCTGATTTGCCCTTCCTAACCACCTGCCAATCTCCTGGACCAACTACCCTCTGTGGTCGAGGTGCTTCTGTTGGACATTGGAGAAATGGTGGGTGGTTCTTATAATATATTTGCTCTTGAATATGCAATTTGAGGTGTGCAATCTCTGCCCATGCTGCCTGGAGCTGAGCCCTTAGATCTTCAATGGTCCAGCATGTATAACAGTGTCCTAAATCCTGTAAAACTGTCCTTCTGAAAAGTGTTCCACAGTACCTGCAATTAATGATATCCATTCCAGGTAAGTTGCTGGGTTTATAACCTGGTCAGAGTAATCAAAAGGAAGAAAATGAAAGCAAAAGTTTGATTTTGTGTTTTGTTTGTTTTTGTATAACTTGTTATAACAAGTTAAATTACTAGTGCCCCTGTAAATGAGGTCACTGTGTGGATACCCCTCTGAACTGCCCCTTCTTGCTTTGCTACAGGAAATGTCACGACTGTGCTACCCTATAAAAGGAGTGTAGTGTGGAGTGGTTGGGGATGGGAGTGGGTGGCTGGGCCCTTCCCCTGCTGAAAAAGAAGAACCACAGATGAAAGAAACAAGGAGGTAAGAGCAGAAACAATCAGCCAGCAACAAATGCAGTAGCCCTTAAAGCTTATCCTAATGACAGATAAAACTGTGAAACCTGTAAAGCACCACCTGTAATAATTTCACAGAAGATATGCCTTGTAAGAAACACTTTGCTACAGAGGAAAATAAAGCAGTAACAAAAGATATAGCTTGCAAAAAAACAATTTGAATCAGAAGATTACAGCAGTATTCTGTAAGCACACACCTGTAGGCACACCCTGTAATAATGCAGCAGAATGTATACCCAGCAACAACAATTTGAATCCAAGAAAAATAAAGCAATAAAATGTTAGCAACAAACAGTAACAATCCCTTGTGAGTACAAAATAAAAATAACAACACACAGTAAACCTGCCTAGCCAAAAGAAGTTTTAATCCTTATTGTTGCTCTAGTAAGGTTCTTTGCTCTGTTCTTTCAAGCAACCTAGAAGAAAAGAGGTCAGGTGAAGCTAGGTGCCTTGGCCACCAAACCTAGTCTTCCACCTCCTCTCAAGAGATTTTATAAATTTCTATTTTGATTAGGGTAAAATGTGTATCAAACAGAGATTGTTCAGATCACATGATTTTTGGGTTCATCCAAGATTTGAACCTGGGAACCTCTCGCACACTAAGTAAGAATCATACCCCTAGACCAATGAGCAGTTAGACTAGACTAATTTAGACTAATTAAAAAGGGAATAAATAATGGAAATGCTTTAGATAGAGACCAGTTGCATGAGATTAAGCCAGGTAAAACTGCAAAAAAAGGAAGAAGGGCTGAGGCAAACACATTGACAACATTTAATAGGTTTCATACTTTAGAAGACTCAGAAATGAAGAATAATGAGACCAATAAACTGGTTATGGGTACTAGAGAAATGATAGTAATGGGAGACTCCTTAATTAGGAAATGCGACACTGTAATCTGCGAAGGGAACAAATCTCACCGAATAATGTTATGTTACCCTGGAGCAAAAGTTAAGGATATTGCTCAAATGGCACCAGTTGTGTTTAAATCTAGTAAAGGTAACTCAATAATTTCACTACATGTGGGGTCGAACGATGTAGGGTGTAATCATGAAAAGGACATTTGTTATGAGCTTATGGACGCTGCAAAAACATTGAAGCAATTGGGGGGAGAAGTGATAATTTCAGGAATATTACCAATACTAAGCACAAAAAAGAAGAAAAGAATGATGCAATCTATAGAATTAACATATGTCTGAAAAACTGGACTGAAAGAGAAAACATCAGATTTATTCACTCTTGGTCACACTTTTGAAAACAGACCTCATCTCTACATAAAAGATGGGTTACATGTAAATAACAAAGGGACCTATATACTAGCTAGGGTAATAAAAGTGCACATGGAGGTTTCTCCTTTAAACTAGGTGATCAGGGAGTCACGGTACTCCCTTTAAAGAAACGAAGGAAAGTTAAAGAAATACCTGGGAATAGTGTAAGGAGCATAATTAAAAAAGTAATAAAGACAAGGTAAAATGTATGCTGTATAATGCTAGAAGCCTAAAAAACAAAATGAATGAGCTTCAGGCTCGCTGCATTAAACCAGAACAACAATATTTTTTAATAACAGAGACATGGTGGAGAAGTACTGATGACTGGGGTAGTAACTTGTCAGGTTATAACTTGTTTAGGTTAGGCAGACAACACAGAATAGGGGGAGGAACTGCCATTTTTTATAAATGAACAGATTGCTGCGACAGACATAACATCATTGATTAAACGTCACAAAGTAGAAACTGAAACCTTATGGATACGTTTAAACTTCAATACAAAGAAAACTTATATACTTGGACTGTGTTATAGACCCCCAAATATGAAAGATGATGTTCGCTCTATACTTTCAGAGGAAACAGTTGCAGAATTAGGATCACTGATACTAACTGGTGACTTTAACCTGGGGGACATAAAATGGCAAGATAACAGCACCAGTCATAGGGATAATATGACCTTTCTTCAAATCTGTAATAAGCATAATCTACATCAGCATGTTAAAGAACTGACACGTGATAAAAATATTCTAGATCTAGCCTTAATATCAGAGTGTGTCAATATTACAGACTGTGTGGTGATGTCCCCATTAGGAGACAGCGATCATAACAGTGTAACATTTAATATACAACAATTACAGGATAAACTGCAGGAGCTTACTGAAATTTTTCTGTACAAAACTGCAAATGAAGTGATGATAAACAATGATATTAGTACAGTTGATTGGCACAACTTATGTAAAGATAAGAATGGAAAAGAAATCGGTTTATTAAGGGGACATTATTGAACACATGCATTAAACATATACAAAGAATAAAAAAATAAAAAAGGGTTAAAATCAAAATGGATGAACAGGAACATTATTAAACTGATTAAGCAAAAAAAAACATGCATATGCACTATATGAAAATAATAAAGCATGTCTTAACTGGACTAAATTTAAGATAAAACAGAAACTGTGCAAAAATGCTATAAATAAGTCAAAAAAGGCATGGAATTAAGATTAGCAGAGACAACAGACAAAGGAAATAGCAAACAGTTCTACGGATATATAAATTCATTAAAAAAACACTACTAATGGGTTAACTGCAATAATGGATAATAAAGAACCAGTCTGTGAACCAGTACAAGTAGCAGAGTTGTTTAATAAGTATTTTTGTTTGGTTTACACTGATTCTAGAAGCCAATGACATGTACAGTTAGGTTCTAAAAAGGCCCCAACTTGTGACAAAAAAAATAGTAAAAAAAAACTGAACAATTAAAAAAGTCTGGAGCACCTGGTCTGGATAATATTATTCCTCAAATGCTTTTGATAGCAAAAAATACTATCTGTCTTCCCTTGTATATATTGTTTAACAACTTATTGGAAACAGGAGAGGTACCAGCAGACTGGAAAAATGCTAAAATAACTCCAATACATAAAAAAGGCCCTAAAAATAATATACTGTAACAAATTTTAGGTCCATTAGTCTGACATCTGTTCCAGGCAAAATATTTGAGTCAATTATAGAGGATAAAATAAATGAACACATTGAAACATATGACTTGGAAGACATGGCAACATGGATTTACAACAGGTCATTCATGTCTTACAAACTTGATTTGTTTTTATGACCTAATTAGTAAACTTTTTGATAGGGGAACAGCAGTGGATATTATACTGTTGGACTTCTCTAGAGCATTCAATACCATCCTGCATTGGGCTATAACTCATAAACTAAAAACATTTAAAATTGATCCATATTTAATATGCTGGATAGGAAACGGGTTGGTCAACAGGACACAGAGTGTGTCCGTGAATGGAGTCCTGTCTGGGACAGGGAGGGTGACTGATGGGGTTCAGCAGGGCTCTGTTTTGGGCCCTGTGTTGTTCGAGTTGTTTATAGCAGACCTTGGGGGTGGTCTACAAAACAAACTAATTAAGTATGCAGATGATACCAAGTTGGGAGGACCTTGTGAAACTGATGATTATATTGATTCCATTCAGCACGACCTAGATTTAATAATTCACTGGGCATATGAATGGGGTATGACATTTAATACCGATAAGTGTTGTGTAATTCACTTAGGGAAAAAGAACAAACATAATTGGTACATACTAATTAATTCCATATTAAATCACTAGATAGGTGGCAGAGATTTAGGGGTTTATATACGGTAGAGAGTAAACTAGATTTTAGTACACAATGCACAAATGTACTTTCTAAAGCTAACAGGGTGACTGGAGCAATCTGTAGAAATATAAGGAGTAGGAGGGCAGAGGTACTGTTGCCTCTCTATAGATCATACGTGAGACCCCAGTTGGACTTCTGTAGTCAGCTTTGGAACCCATATAAAAGAGAGGACATTATAAGGTTAGAAAGAGTACAGCATGGTATGACCAAAATAATAATAAGAATTGATAGATTGGGTCTATACACCTTGGAGGAGAGGCGAATACGAGGGGACCTAATTTTATATTTTGACATTATTAAGAACATTATACTTAAAGAGGAATTGGGTATTAAGCAAAAAAATCAAGACTTACATATGTACCGGGTCATAATGTCACATGACATAATGTTGCACGACATTACAGTGAACCCGGACTTGTGCACACCCTGGTTGGACCTCCTGGAGTTGAGACTCTTTAGTGGGGGGTGGGTCCGGGGGGCACATCTCCCCATAACAGGGTCTGCCACCCACAGAACAAAGATATATGCCTCATTGCATCAATCACGCAGTGTGATTGTGCCATGCGGCGTTATATCGTGTGACATAATGACCCCGTGCCCTTACATACAAGGGGTCTCTCACTACAAGTATAGGGTAATAGATTTAAAACAAATAAAATGAAGTTTTTCTTTACTGAGAGAGTGGTGAACTTGTGGAACAGTTTACCAGAAAGTTTGGTACAGAGTGATAATATAGACGTTTTTAAACGAGGTCTTGATAACCTTATTCAAAATGATATTAAATTGCATTACTATTAAGGAAACATAGGAGCACCTATGGGCTAATGCCGTTTGAGCTCCTTACTCAATAGTGACAATAGATATGGGGGACCTGGGCTGCAGTATCGGTGATTCGGAAGCCAGCACTGCATCACTAGAGGTCTGGCATGACAAAACTGATCCAGAAATACACAAACTCAGACAACAGATCACAAAACTCCTGTTGAAAACTGATGATTTAGAGGGCTGCAGCCACAGGAATAATATTTTAATTTTTGGGCTGCTGGAAACTGGAGAAGGCCCCTCTGTGATCACCTTCATGCAGAAACTGCTGAGCAAAGTAGTGGGACCTTCTCCTCACAGCCCTGCCTACCAAACTGAGAGGGCCCACTGCTCTGTCCATCCTTGGCCACCAGAAAATGCACCTCCCAGACCCATAATTGTATAATTTCTTAACTACCTCGAGAAGCAACATGTCTTAACTAAGACAAGAGATCTACAGGCAATCCTATGGGAGGGAAAACATCCTGATATAACTCAGGATCTGCCATTGGAGACAAGGCAAAAGAGGTCTGCTTTCCACCTGATAGTGATCAAGGTAATAGTGGCTGCATTATGTTTCAGATGGCGTACCCGGCCCATCTGCAACCCCATATTGCTGGTACCTGGATTTCTTTCGACACCCCAGCTCAAGCTTCCAAAGAACTCGTCACCCTGCTGCCTGATCTTCTTAAGGACACATGAACTGTTCGGTCCTCACACCAGGATCTCATTCTTTAACTTTGGAATGTTTACTCACTGATTTTTTTGTTTGTTTCCTTTTACCTGCTGGTATTGGTAATCTTGATATCTGGCTCGTCCCATGTGGCCCGTGTTACCTAGTTGTGGATTGCTTCTCTTGCCCCCCCAGGCTACAGTCGGATACCATCTCCCCTATGAGAATTCTAATGTGGGCCTAGTGCATTGCAGGGTATCATGCACCTGCTTACTCCTCCAGTTGGCCTGCCTTGAACTTTCTGCCTGTTACCAATGGGACTCCGGAACTTTCAGTGCAAACTGTTGCTTTCTGGGGGGGGGGGTGAGAATCAAGCGGACTTGGTCCTGCTGTATGTTGGTTCCCGCTGGCCCACTTGGGATGGTAACATATTCCTGGTGATCCTGGGGGCCTCAGACTCATTTTGTTTATGCTCTACTAGTTGATACTGAGACCACACCAGCTACTTGGGTCTTAGAATTTTGATTTACATCTTTACTCACGGGTCCACTGGTGCCTATTCTAAGTAGTTTTTTATTTTATATTGCTATAGCTGCCTTGATCTGGTACGTGTCCCCCCTGCAAGTGTGACCTACTTAACCCTGCCTAAACCTCTCCTTCTTGACTGTTTCTTTTTTAATAGCAGTGTTGTCATTTTCCTCCTTACATCCTTGCCTTTTTACTCCTCTCTTCACCTTTATTTCTTCTTCCCTTGTCTTTTCTACCACTTTCCTCGGACCATGACCTGCGAGAGCCTTTAAACTTGATAGACAGCAGTGGACCCCTGCTATCAACTGGACCGAAGGTCACTCCTCATCAGGTAGGCCTGCCTTTGTTCCATCTCTCACAAAAAACTATTTATTTGATTTATTTGGTTAGTGACTGATTACTGGATGGATGGATGAGTGGGGGCACTTGGAATGGTTAGTTTTCTGTGGGCTGATACGTCTCACGTCCTGACTAGTGGGGGGGTTGGCCCTGAACCCTCTCTTGCTTACAACTCATTTCTCCCTATACCATGTACTGGAAACAAGATCTTTAGAGCTGGGGAGGGGAAGCATCCTTCTAAAGCCCCTTTGTATTTTAACTATTCTTTTACTCCCTCCCAGCCTTTTCCAGTTATTTGATCTTCCATGTTCCCTAGTATGGGTGAAGAGGCCTTCAAGGCTCCAGGAGAAGATTCCTTAGGGAACCTTTTGCCAGCTCATTTACTCAGGGCCAAGACAACCCGAGGGACCACTGTATATAGTTATTGGGTTGGAGGGCAGTTACGAACTGTACTTTATTTGATTCCCTCAGTTCAGATAACAGGTACTGAAGGGGAGCGGGGGGGGTGTGGGGGCCTCACATACTATGTTTCTCTTGTTATAATGGTGGATTTCCTGGTTATAGTTTCATATTGTTCTTTGTTCTGCAATGTTTATTAGAAACCTTTATGATTTGGTTAAATTTACTGATCACCAGGGGGAGTGTGTTGGGGGGACGAGGAAGGATAGAGTGTGTCCTACTAATGTTAATTACCGCACTATTCTTGCCACCTATTGTGATTATGGCTAATAACATAATCAAATTCCTGACTTGAAACGTTCGGGGAGTCAGAGAACGACTCAGAAGGTAACAGATATTAAAACACCTTTCTTTACTTCAAGCCCATATTATGTTTCTTCAAGAAACACACCTTCTCTCTCAAGAGACCAATTGGTTATGCAGGCAGGTGTCAGTCAGCTGTTCGCCTCCAATGACTCAACTTCGAGCAAAGGGGTAGCCATTCTAGGAAACCACAATGTCTCTTTGCAGGTGGATGAAGTCATATCTGACCCGTCGGGAAGGTATGTCTTTGTTAAGGGCCTAATAAATCACCAAGAGCTGATTTTGAGTAGGGTGAATGGACCGGTGGGAGGTGACCCTGCTTTCTTCATGGAGCTGGCAGACAAGTTCGCCCCTTTCCTTTCTTCCCCTTTAATTATGGGAGGTGATTGGAATCTTACACCCACACAGGATCTTGATCACTCCACTCAATCTACTAAGCCTCTCTCATCAGTGCAACGGGCCCTGCAGGACTTTATGGAGTCACTGGATCTCTGTGACCCCTGGCTGGTTCTCAATCCACTCAGCCATACCTATTCCTTTTATTTCATGCTACACCACAGATCATCTAGGTTAGATTATATCCTTACCAGCCTCTCTTTTCTCCCTGGACTGTGTAACACAGGCCCTGAACCCATTGTGTTCTCTGACCATGCTGCGGCCTGCCTACTACTTACCCCTTCTATGGACTTACAATGGGACACTACCTGGAAATTAAACACCCAACTTCTCAAAGATGACTTTGTAATTTCCAGAATAAAATCCCTTATTCAGTCTTATACTGAATCCAATCAGAACTCAGTTCTGTGAGGAGATCATGAATGGTGTACTTTGAAATGCTTCCTATAGGGTGAATTTATCTGTTTGGCTTCTAACAGAAAAGACACCGGGAGTCAGAAGCCCTCTCTTTACTTGCTCAAATACGATCCCATGAGCAATCTCTTTCTCCCTCCTCTCCCCCAGACTCTCTACCAACCTTATTGTCCCTTTTGGACAAATACTTTGATCTTTTATGGGAAAAGGTAGAATATGCCATCTTAAAGACCCAATACAAATATATTGAGCAAGGCAAAAGAGCAGGGTGGCTGCTTGCTCTTCGTTTAAGGAAGCTGGAAAGCTCGAGAATCATTTCTTCCATCTTAACCTCAGATGGTTAAATTAAAACGCTTCCCAGGGATGTTGTCTTGGTATTTGAAAAGTTCTACAGCACTCTCTATGGCCAGCGCTCTTCCCCATCAAGTACCGAAGAAACGTCGACTTATCTAGATGCCGTCTTACTTCCCTGGCTCTTAGACCATCACCAGGCTCTCCTTTCCTCTCCTATTTCTCTGACAGAAGTGGAAGCTGCCATTAATAGCTTAGCCCTAGACAAGACACCCGTACTGGATGGCTTTCCTTTGAACTTCTATAAACACTTTCTCAAGGACCTGTCCCCTCTCTTACTTCGCCTCTATCAATTTATGTTTTTGACTGACTCCTTAGATCCTTCACTTCTAGAGGTCACTACAGTTCTTCTTAAGCCAGACAAGCCCCCTTCTCAACCACCGAGCTACTGCCCTATTTCTCTTAGTCCAGAGCAAGTGGGATTTGTTCCAGGTAGATCTTCTGCAGATCACCTCCATAAGTTATGTCATATTTTTCAAGTAGCTAAATCTTCCCATCTTCCCATGGCCCTAATCTCTCTTAAAGCTGAGAAGGCTTTTGATAGAGTAGACTGGACCTTTATTTGGTTAACCCTGCAGAAGACGGAATTTTTCCCAACATTCTTGCAATGGCTTCCAGTAATCTACTCTATCCCATCTGCCAAAATATACTGCAATGGAGTCTTCTCTTCCTTGTTTCCTTTACACACGGGTTCCCATCAAGGCTGCTTTCTCTCCCCCTTCCTTTTTAATTTATACCTTGAATCTTTTATTAGGCACCTCAGAGCCTCTCCTAATATACATGGCATCCCGATCGGTGACTCAACATTATTTCTCTCAGTATATGCAGACGATATCCTACTGCATCTCTCTCTCGCCCTTCTGCCTCTTTGACTGAAGTCTTGAAAGTGATTGATCAGTTTAGTCACCATTCCAATTACAAACTGAACTGCAACAAAACAGAAATGTTTTCCCCTTAATCACTTGGTCTATAGTCAGGACTTCTCTGGTTTTGTCATGCAATGGACCCCTAGGTCTATCAAATATCTAGGAATATCCTTAGCTACTGATCCCGCTGTCACGAAGAAGCAGAATCTGGAGGATCTAATTGTTGTCATACAGCAAGATTTACTAAGACGGAAGGATCTTCCAATTTTACTGTGGGGCAGAATCAACATTATTAAAATGAATATTCTCCCATGACTCTTCTATTCTTTAAACATGCTTAACACCTGGCTTCCTCTCTCTTTTTTTCAAATGCATACACTCACTAATCACAACTTTTATTTGGTTAGATAAGTCCCCTAGACATTTGTATCTCAAGTTAGGGCTCCCTAAAGAGACGGGAGGACTTAGATTACCTCACTTTTTATTTTATTACTAGGCCAGTCATCTTCACAAGTGTGGTAAATGGCTTTCTGTCTCTCAAGCTTTGACAGAGGATGACCATATCCCTATCTGGTTGCAGATAGAGTCCCATCTACTTTCTACTCATAATGTTTCTCCCTCTGCTATTCTTTTCTCTCCTTGGAAATTCCTACCAGTGTTACTACGTTCTTCCCCAATTGGTGTACCAATCTGCGTGTCCTTAAAGGTTCTTCCTTCTAAAGATGTCTCCCAACCCATCTTCTCTAATCTAAATATTAAGATCGGAGACAACCTACTTGCTCCCAGTTGGCTTCCTCAACTTTGCGAGACCAGGGTGTCTGATTTTCACTCCCAGAACTCACTTCTTTCTTCTCCAGAGTTACTAGCAAACTTTTGGTTGGGCCCAGCATGTATCTTCAAAATTTATCAGCTGCGGCATCTGATCATGCAACAGTTCAGCACCACTGCGAAATCTTCTGATCTCGGAAACCTGTTGACTCAGATACAAGATCTGGCAATTAAATACCATGGGATCTCTTGTTTATATTCATTCTTACTCACCATCCTCCACCCTTCTCTGCTGGTTGGCTCCAGGGTATGGGTGACCTTGATGCCAGATTTCACATTCAGTTGGGCTCATATCTGAAAAGACCTTTATACATACCTAACTCAAGATCAGCTAAGACTTACCCAATATCATATTCTAAACAACATGTACTGCATCCCTGTCAAATTAGCTGAGATGGGTTGCATTCCCTCACCCACCTGCTCCAGATGTGGTAAAGCAGATGGCACAGTCTTGCATGTTCTGTGGTCCTGTGAAAATGTCTCACCTTTGTAGGAGTTAATTGAAGAATGGGCTGATCCCCTACTGAGTTTGGGAGGTCTTTTAACTCTAGAAATAGGTGTTACTGGTGACTACACTCAGGTCATGGTCAAAGAAAGGAGATACCACATGGCTCTCACTTCCCTGGCTGTCAAAAAAATGGTCCTTAAACATTAGTTGGATTAATCACCCATTTCATACCGTGAATGGTTACATGAGGTCTCCTTCTGTCTCTGGACCGAGCACCTGATTGCCAGCACTCACCATCGATTGCCAATTTTTAACAAGAAATGGGACAAGCTCTATGTCGTTTATCTGAATTTAGGCTTCCTTCTGGGTTCTCTCTGGTTCCACACTACATATATATGTTTACTTTGTGGCATTGGTACTTATAGTTTTGTTTCTTCTGCTTTTTTGCTGGGTTGTATTCATACACTCCATGGGAGGGGATGCTGGGGGTAAGGGGGAGGTTAGTAGTATCATGTTTCAATGTCCTGTATATTTACACAGTTGGTGGTTGTATGTTTAAAACTCAATAAAGTTGATTTAATTTCAATAAAAGACCACTGTAGACTGAGGTGCAGAAGTTCTAAATACAAACAGAATAAGTATTGTAGGGTGAATAAGTTAAAAGAAAACTGTTACATAAGTGTGCAGGAGTTGGGGTTTGATGCCACTTCAGATTCAAGCACACACACAACTGAAGTGAACAAAACAATTAGGAAACCTTAGTTTAAATGCCTATGTGGGGTGCTAGGGGTACTACATATAATGAATAATGTGTACATGACCATGTGATTTTAAGTTTTTTCACATACCCAAAGTGTGTGATGACCCACAAAACCTCAAGTGTGAAGCTCAAGAGGTTTATTTCGTCATCACATGCCAAAGGTGTGTAAAAAAAACTTCATAAACCCGTAGTTACTTATGTTTTAATTTTTATAATGACTTGTACAGGGACAGAAGCACAAAAATCAAGTATATCGCTGTTGTACTATAAATTGGGAAAGTAAAGTGCAAGCACTCCAAGTGCCATCATAACTGGGTATGACATCATACCCAATTATAATGGGATTTGATCACACTGATTATCAGTGTGATAAAGTGGTTCATCAGTTATTATGCAGCTGTTAAAAGCAAATTATCATTTATCATAGAGGTGAGAGCATTAAGGGGTTCATCTGAGGTTGAGCATGTGGTTTGTAAACTATTGATGTCATTTCTGGTAGCTACAGTATAACATGTAGTAAGGTTGGGACTACCAGTTAAAAGAGTTGATTCTTTTTAGGGCTGCAATAGGTGGAGCCCTGCAGATCTCTTGCTTTCAAAAAAGGACTCCACATTCCTTGCATTCTTTGTGACTGAATAACATGTTACAGTTGCACCATGGATGTCTCCATGTCCGTGGAGCACACCATTCACACTGCACTATTTTGTACTTGAAAAAAAAAACATTGGGGGCATCCTGATCTTGTACTAAGGGATTGGGAACCCCCAGTGTCACTCTTATGTTTGTGGGGTGTGGTGGGGTGCTGGGTGCTGAGGGGGAGGGTTGAGTTGAGGAGGATAACTAGTTTTAAAGAAAAAAACAAATGGTGGTCATGGCAGAATATGGCACACTCTGCTGTGTGCAAGATGGTGGACACACTCTACTGCACATGTGCTAGTAGTCGCACATGCGCAGTAGAGTGCAGCAGCCATCTTACACACAGTGGACTGTGCCATGTTCTGCCATGACTGCCATTTCTTTCTTTAAAATTAGAGTTATTTCCCCCACCCAACCCACCATCTCAGCATCCACCACCACACGCCCCCACAAGCATAAGAGTGACACTGGGGGTGCCAATCCCCTAGGGTCCTGATGTGGAATCCTAACTTTTTTTTTGTTTAAAGCAACCCCCCACCACCGCACAAGAGCAATTACTTCTTCTTCTTTTTTTAATATGTATATATTGATATCCCCCCACTTGACCCTCCCTCTTAGCACTCACCACACCACACCGCCCTAGAAACATGAAAGTGATGTTGTGGGTGCCCAAACTGACAGTGTCCCAATGAGGAATCCTCCATGTGTTGTTATTTTTTTTAAAACCATGCAAAAAGAAAATCATTCATCAATGTCTTTTGCAGTCATAATTGCGCCCCACTCAACCCTTCTACTCAGCACCCACCACCCAACCCCCCAAGTCCTTACATACCCTTCAGGGGTCCAACACAATAATCCTCTCTGGACCACAGACACATCTTCACTCTTCAAAGTTGGACAGCAAACTGAAGAAACAAGTATGTAGTTTAATGTATTTCAATGGGTTTTGAACTAAGTGGCATAACTTGGGCATTTTTGCATATTTTTGGCCCAGTTTTTCAACATGGCTTCTTTGGGACCCTACCTCATGAACAATTGCTCTGTCATTAGGTAGATCTGTCCAGAAAGGTGATATCGTGGTCCCTCTGCAAAATCACCTTTGGGGCAGGAGTTGAAAATTTTCTCTGCCCTTGTTCATGAGGCTATGTTGAAAATTTGATGTAAAAATATCAAAAAAACAACAACGTTATGAGCCTACATTGAATTTAGTGAATGCAGGTTCATAACTTTGGTAATTTTCCATATTTTTCCCCCAGATTCACAACATAGCCATATCATTACAGCACCTCAGGAGTGTGACAGCTGTCATTTTTCAAATCCTGGCCAAAATTTTTATTTTTACAACCCAAAAGGTGATTTCGCAATCCCTGAGCAAAATCACCTTTCAGGCAGGAGTTGAAAATTTTCTCTTCCCATATTTATGAGGTGGGGTCATAAGAAGGCTATGTTGAAAATGTGGTGTAAAAATATTAAAAAGCAAAAAGGTTATGAGCCTACATTGAGTTTTATGAATGCAATCTAGTAAGTTTGGTAATTTTCAATAATTTTAACCCAAATTCATAAAGTAACCATATATTTACATCACCTCATGAATGTGACAGCTATCATTTTTTTTTTCTTTTTTAAGCATATTTTATTGAAATTTTTTGAAACACATAACACCACAAATAAACATTACCAACATCTGTCTTAGGTCATTAAACTATACAATGTACAATGTAAATAGATTTTCCTTTCCTTTGTACCAGTCCAAGTTCTTCATGGGTGAGTAACTCATCCCCTTCTTCTATCATGTATATCAAGTTCCAAATGTTTCCAAAAGTTTCTACAGTGTATAGTACACATCATGAAGAAAAAAACACTTATAAAGAAGAAAGCACAGAAAACATTAGAAAATGTTAAGCCAGAGGCACTCCAGAGATTCAATAATAAAATCCAATGGGGGATACATAGGTGTGTTCAAGGAACAAAAGTGGAATTGATTCCTTACTGATAGCCAATCCATGGTTTCCAAAAATTCAAACGCTGATGTTACTGACCCAGGCATTTGTAGTGATATTTGTCCAATTCAAACACATATGGTACCACCTGGCGCCAAATGTCTAAAGTTGGTGTCTGTGTTTGTAACCAAAATCTAGATAGAGTCTTTTTCACACATATTAATAACAACATTAATAATCTAATCCGTTGCTTGGAGAACTTGAATGTTTCGGGAAGAATAAGTAGTAGGGCCAATTTAGGGGACAATATTATTGGTTCCATAAACAACTGCTGCAAGGCCCTTGTACATCCTGCCAAAAGGTGAACAGTTTAGAACAACTCCAAAGTACATGGACCTGATCTGCTTCCTGGGTCCCACATTCATGCCAGCAATATGCATACTGACTGCCTTTGTATTTTGCTACCCTTGCTGGTGTTAGAAAAAAACACATCTGAAATTTCCATGAAAATTCTTTTATGTAATGGAGGGGAAAGATCTTGTTATTTAGTTGCATGGACTGGGACCATTCCTCCCAGTTTATAGATTCCTCCAGCTCCTGCTCCCATCTATTTAGTACAGCTTTGGTTAAGTCCACTTTCTCTGCCCAACTATCTGCATATAATTTTCCAATGATACAAATGGCAGCCTCCCTTTTTGACTTGCCATGATGATTCTAACCCCTGTTGCTTTCTGTAACTCAGGTAAAGAATCAAAATAAGGTTTAGCCTGTAAGTATGAACTTATTTGCAAATACCTCAACTGAACCACCTGCTGAAGCCCATATCTAGCCTACAGCACAAAAAAGGGAAGAAGACCCTCATTGTCAAATAACTGAAAATAATATGTCAAACCCAAATGAGCCCAGCACCTAAGAAAAATCTCAGTTCCATAAAAAGGGGTATCTCCATCTCATGCCATAGCTGTCATTAACAAACACAATTTTGAGGGCAATGTAGAGAAATATGACTGCCATATTTTTAATACCACTCTGGTAAAAAAATAAGTGTCTAATGGGAATAGACACGGTAGCTGCTGAATAAAGCATTCTAGGAATATCATGCAAATCATTTAAAACTAGTTCTATGTCCTTCCAATGGGATAAATAAGTTGAACTGGTCCACAAATAAGCTATACAAAGAAATTCAGCCTTGGCATACCGTTCGAAGTTTGGGAGGCCAATTTCTCCTTGATTAAGTGACAAAAACAAAATTTCAGAGCGGATCCTAGCCCAACCTTCTTTCCATACAAACTGGAGAATTGCTCTATGCCAATCCCTGAATATTGCTTTTAAAGGGAGAATAGTAAGTGTTTGAAGGAAAAAAAGAACTTTTGGTAAGATCATTGTATGAATAACCTCCACTTTCCTCAAGAAGGATAATGGTAATACCACCCAATTGTGCAATACTTTTTTTTAGCTCCTGAGTAAGGGTTTCATAATTTAAAAGCTCCACATGATCTGATGATTTTGTGATATTGATCCCCAGATAACTAATGTAATTTCTGTTCCATCTCACAGGGAAGCCTTCTCGTATATTTTCTGGGGGAGTATAACGATAGGAAATTACTTCACTTTTTAATTTATTTAACTGGAAATCTGAAACTTCTGTAGCAGTTGCCACACCTTTGGTAGGGAGAAGGAGGGATTTGTCAGGGTTACTAATATGTCTTCTGCAAATAATGACACCTTATAATCCCTGCCCCCTAAAGGAATCCTCTCCACCTGCTCAGAAAGCTGACTTAATGAAGCTAAGGGCTCAACATATAATGGAAATAAAAGCGGTGACAGGGGGCAACCCTGACGGGTGCTATGGGCTAATGGGAATGGGTCTGTTAAGGAACCGTTAACCTTAACGTATGCAAAGGAGGGAAAGTAGATAGAGTTTAGCATGGCTATAAAATTCAGCAGAAATCCAAAAGTCTAGAGTACCAACCAGAGGAAGGGCCAAGAGACCCTATTAAAGGCCTTCACCACATCCAGGCTGACCAGGACCAAAGGAGGGATCACTTCTCCACATAGTTTACTAGCAAAAGCACACCTCACATTGTCAAAAACCTGGTGGCCCCAAACAGTCCCCGTTTGGTCCCAGTCAACCAGGTCTGGGAGAAGGCCTTTGAGTCGAGATGTAAGTACAGCCATAAAAAAATGTATAATCTGCATTAAACATGGAGATGGGGTGATAAGATTCCACCCTAACAGGATCCTTTCCCAGTTTCAGAAGGGCTGTTATAATTTCAATATCACAACAGGGAGGAGGGGATTTTCCTTCCTGTACTCCTTTCATTGCTCTAACTAATATTGGACAAAGCAATTGCTGCATATCCTTTAACTTATAAAAATCTGAAGGAAAACCATCATTCCCTGGACTTTTGTTTGCTTGAGATTTCTGAATCGCAGTAATTACTTCCATTTGAGTAACTGGAGATGTTAAGGAGGCAGCCTGTTGCTCTGACAGGCTAAGTAGCTTAGCTTGAGCTAAATACTGGAGGACCTGATCCTCCAAAGGGCATTGGGAGTCCTGAGAGTATAAATCCTGATAATAAGTTTTAAAAATGTGAAGTATCTCTTTCAGTTTTTAAGTAATATTACATGATGATGGGTTCTGCAGCTTTAGAATTGTGGCACTTTCTGAGCTGTCAAACGTCTAGCTAAGTATCTAACCCCCTTGGATCCCCCCAATTGTGACCATTGCCATAAAATATACAAAGCTTGTTCAGTCCTTTGATCCAAGTACTTTTGTATGGTCGCCTTTACTTCTAGTAATCTATTCTTAAATTACATATCACCTTTGGTCAACCTAGCTTGTAATAACTGTGCTTCCTGATAAAGTTCAGAAGATTTCCGTCTCCACTCCCTTTGCTTGGCTAAGGCATATGTCACTATGTCCCCCCGAATAAATGATTTAAGGGAATCCCACAGGATGGTATCTGAAACATCCCCCACATCATTTATCTCCAGATAAACTTTAACTTGCTCAATTATATTTTGCCTCAAGGCCGGATCCTTCATATGTACCATGTTTAAATGCCAGAATGAATTCATAGGCTGCATTTCATACTCAATAGTTATCCAGACTGGGGCATGGTCTGAAAGAAGAATAGGGCTGAAAGAGAGGCTCTGAATATTACTAACATGTTCCAGAGTAGTAAAAAAATAATCGAGTCTAGCTGAACTACCATGCCTAGCTGAATAATGGGTATAATTCTGTTGCCTTGGAAAGAGGCACTTCCAACCATACATTAGCCCCAAATGTTTCAGAGCACTATTAAAGTGTTTAGTCACTACCAAATTCTGAAAACACTTTTAGTTAGAAGAATACAACCAAGGATTGACAGTTAACTTTAAATCCCCCCCCCAAAGCACTTTTCCTTTCAAATGCAAAGTGAGAAGAGAAAAACCTTTAGAAAATACACCATTTGAAGAGTTTGGTGGGAAATAAGTGTTAACTAGTGTCAATTCTTTGCCATATAATGAACCATTGACAATAACATACTGGCATTCAGGGTCCCTTAATATTTCAGTTGCCTCTAAAGGGAGACCTCTTTGTGTTAAAATCAAAACCCCTCTATGCCTCCCGCAAGGACATGAAGCATAAAATGCCTTCTCAAATCCAAATTAAGAACATTTTTCATGCTCCTCTGGTGTCAAGTGTGTTTCCTGGAAAAAATGATATCTGCTTTCTGCTGGCGGGCAGAATGCAAAAGCCTGTAGCGCTTAATGGGATTTGTGATCCCATTAACATACAGTAATAAGATATGATTTTTAAATTATGCCACCTTGTATTCCCCATCTCTATCCTGTACGATCCCTACTTACCTAACACCTCTGGAGTGTATCTGGTTACTTCTCTTCAGCTCAAACATTTTAACTGTAATAGACCAAACAGAATCTTGGAAGGTCCACCAAAAAGAGTTGAGATTAAGGGTAGCTCTCCCTGGCCGTTCTCTTGACTGCAATTTCTTATATCTAAATGTTATGCTTTCCTGAAGCAAACACTGCAACACCATTGTATAACAGAAGCCCATAATCTTAATTAAGTATATACTCTGTAACCAACCCCATAGAGGATATTCTAATGCTGAAAATAGATCATTAACATCAAGGTCTTATAGCACTATCTTTTTACCAAAATAGATACCTTGTCTGAATAAGACAGTGTAATATACAATCCAAGGAAATAATACACAAGGTAAAATAAGAACCCTGTTGCTCAATTAAAAGAAAATTATTACACCAAACACTTGTCTTTAAGAACAATAAAAAAGCAACAATCTGAGAATCATTTAACCTAAGGAAACTTACTATCAGTTGAGAAACTCTAAATTGTACTAAACTATGCAAATAGCTAACTACCCCCCACTTTAAATAACCCCCAAAAATGGTCTGTCTGGTAGATCTTAACACTGCTATTTGTACTTCCATACTAGGAAGCCAAATCAAATTCCTGGCTCCTTGCCAGTGCCCTGAACTCATCTGGCACTGGCACTTACCTAGAAAACCCAAAGCACCCCAAGGGGTAGAAACACCCTGAACCAATCAGGAACATAAAACAGCATGGCCTCAATACTGCGCACAGAGTATCTGCAGGGCTCTATAATGAAGCCATAGGATAGAATTCTAACTGAAGTATACGGTATCTTTGATTATTTAAGTTTTCATCCCCCCCTCCTTTTTCCCCCTTACCCATATCTTGTTGTTATGGTTTATGATCTATGAACACAAAATACAGTAACCTAAGTGCAGCAAAATGCTACACTTTAAATATAAAGTCTAGAACAGTCTTAAGATAACAGTCCCTTCCATATTAATGTCCGAATGTCCAAGCTGTTCAGTCAGATTTCTAATCATCATATCTCCTACCTGCCCATATCACACAGTGTCCTGCAGAGTTCCACGTCGTTAGACTGGATAATGCAGAAAATCCCCTCGAATTGTATATGCAAGGGAAACTAGTTCCATCCGAAAGGCAGGTTGCTGAAATGCCTCTAACAGACAGTCAAGGAGAAAAAGCAGTAATTCCTCTATGAGAGACATCTCTAAGCTCTGAAGAGAGGCCTTATGCAAGTTCCACAATAGTTTACACTCTTCCCTTTTACAACACACAGAATGAAGTTGTAGCTCCTAAAATGGTCCCAGATATCACTTCTTCCATAACTATAATCCGAAGACCGCATCCGCAACTTTACAGAGGGAGAAGAACAAGTAGCCATTTTCAAGGATAGTCCTTATAAATAAGTCCTTTGTCCAACTAAGGCCTCCCCCCCAATTAGACCTAGGAGCCATTGTTGCTGGTTGAAATCGTTGGTTGCAATTCAATGCAGTTGCAATTAGTTGCAGTTGTATTGAATTGCAGTCATAATATAGTGGAGCCAAAATCCACTGCAGTTGATGATTCTGTGACCTGTCCAGGTTTGTTTTGTGGTGCACTGCAGTCTGTTTTCTCTTTGTTTCTTGCCTGGGGGTGGGGGAGGGGCTGGGGAGGCCGTGAACATCTAATGGTCCTCAACCACCAGCACTGAGCCTTATAGCCAGTAAAATGTACCCCAGGCTCCTGGGCACAAAGCTTCCACCAATTAGGAGAGATAGAAGGAGGAGCCAGGAGTTTGAGAGTGTCTGTGACTGGCTGCACAAGGTGGAGGGGAGAGCATGCCTATGTAGGAGAGGAGGCATCTGTGTTGGTGTGTGAGCAGCAGAGTAAGCAGTGTTTTTCTGCAGGGATGAAGTTTGGTGGTTTGGCTTTTAATTTAAAAAAAAAAGGTTAACTGTTCACTGTCCTGACATGTCCAGTGCCCGAGAGAGACTAGTGTAAGGCTGTGCAGGTCCCAGTCAGTCCTCCAGCAAAGCCAGACAGCAATCTTGTGAAGGCAACAGGTCAGTGGTCTGGTCATGGTCAGGATCAGCCTGTGGCCCTGTCAGCCAGGCCCATCAGGTGACTCTCGCTCAGTCTTAGTCAGGTCTTTCAGAGTCAGCGAGGAGGAGTGGTAGGTGCAATAGTTCCACTGCACAGAGTACCGGAGTCAGATTGTGGGTCTAGGTTGGGACTGACTGTGTGGGTTGGAAGGAGGGAGCACACAGCACAAAAAAAAACCACTGGCACCACCACTGAGTAGAGCAGCAGCCTGAGCCATGGAGCCACCTGGCGCCATCGACCAAATCATCACCCGACACCTGACTGAACTGGCAACAGGCTACTACAGTAAGCAAAGTACTATATGGGATGTGTATGTAAGGCCCGCCAGGGCTAGGCAAAGGGCAGTAGGAAGGAGGAGGATGGTCTCTCACAGACTACTCAGTCTGTCTGTGTGTCTGCTGCATGCCTGGCTGGTTTGTCTGGCTGGTTGAGGGCTTGGGGGTTGTGCAGCTCGGTGGGATGAACTTGAAAAGCCAAGGCGATTGATCATCATCGATCTACCGCTGGTGGCGGGGCTAGGCTCTCCCTGACTGTGGTGGCATTGTGAGTAAGTCAGACTCACCACGAGGTTGAGGAGCAGGCCAGGTGCAGGTGGTCAGTTGGTGAGTTTCTGGACCCATAGGAGGCCGGAGTGCAGAACATGGTTGGTCGGGTCCAATGGACAAAATGTTTGTTGTTTGCCTCTGTAGGAACTGGATAGAACAAATACTAAACTCCTCACAGCAAGATGAATAAAATTTTACAAAACACATTGGTGTGCACGGTCAAAGCCAAAACAAGTTCAGAAACTGTGTCAGAAAATGTTTTTTAACATGCAGGAGATTTTTAGCTTTAAATTTAAACTATGGATGTCTCAGTTCTGGTGTACCATACATGAGGTATTTCTAGGGGTCCGCCCTTAAATTGTTTCACACATTTCTAATAGATTTCTTTGACTGAGTGACCAAAGTAGTAGACCAGGGAGGGGCTGTGGACATGGCCTACCTAGATTTTAGTAAGGCATTTGATACAGTCCTACACAGAAGATTAATACACAAGTTAGCCAGCCTTGGAGTGGGTGCAAGGTGGTAACCGGGATAAAAAATTATCTGAACAACAGCACACAAAGGGTAATAGTAAATGGAGTCCACAGTGAAGAAAGGAGGGTTACTAGTGGGGTACCGTAGGGTTCAGTACTGGGACCGGTCCTTTTTAATGTCTTTATAAGTGACATTGAAGAGGAACTAGAAAGAAAAGTATGTCTCTTTGCAGATGACACAAAGATCTGCAACAGGGTTGATACACAAGGTAGAGTGGAAAGGATGAGAAGGGACTTGGCAAGGTTGGAGGAATATTCAAATATATGGCAGCTTAGATTCAATGCAAAGAAGTGCAAGGTAATACACCTGGGAAACAAAAACCCAGGGGAAGAGTACACAATGGGGGGTGAGATACTGACAACAACAACAATGGAAAGGGACCTGGAGGTAATTACATCAGATGACCTAAAGGTGGGCAAGCAATGTGAGAAGGCGGTAAGGAGGGCAGGGGAGATACTGGGATGCATAGGGAGAAGCATCAACAGTAGAAAACAGGAAGTTGTTATCCCTCTCTACAGCCAGTTGGTGAGACCCCATCTGGAGTACTGTGTGCGGTTTTGGAGACCCCATCTCCGCAAAGACATAGACAGAGTGGAGGCTGTCCAGAGGAGGACAACCAAAATAGAGCAGGGTCTGCACCAGAAGACATACAAAGAGAGACTAAAGGAGCTTAATATGTATACTCTTGAGGAAAGAAGGGAGAGGGAAGACATGTTATAAACTTTCAAGTACCTCAAAGGAATCAACAAAGTCCAAGAGGGTAGTGTCTTTTAGAAAAAGAAATGTGCAAGAACGAGGGGGCACAATTTGAAGATAGAGGGGGACGGTTCAGAGGTAATGTGAGGAAGTATTTTTTCACACAGCGGGTTGTGGATGCATGGAACAGTCTTCTTGAGGAGGTCGTGGAGTCAAGAACAGTGGAGGAATTCAAGAATGCATGGCACAGACATAAGGCAGTTCTAGTTGGGGTAGGAGGAATTAGGCTGTTGGTTAACTAGGATCTGCAGCTTATCCATCAGGTAGGAAAATGGGCAGACTAGGCGGGCCAAGCAGTCCTTATCTGCTGTCAAAGTCTATATTTCTATGTTGTTTTAGTCTCACAGATTCTACTAGTTAACTAACATATATTGATGGTTAGATCTTTTTGCAAAAGGGTACCTTCTAGCTTCTGTGGGATGTTTAAAAGGCCCTACTTATACTGTATTTTAGACTCACAATTCTTTTTCTAAGTAACTAGTATTACTGTTGCTTATTTTTCTGTACCGTATACTGTTTTACTGTCCTGCTTCAACTTGTTACTTTCAGGGGCTTAGTATATTTTGTTGTTGTTTTGACTGGTTATTGTGCTTTAGTGAGTACCTACTCTGTGTAGATTTGTTTCACTGCACTTTGTATTTGCATTTGAAAGAGCAGCCAGCTTCTTAGCTGCTGCTTTCTAGTTGCTGCTCCCTCCAACATATGCAATACCTCACCTGCCCCAGAGTTGAGATGCATAAATAATTCCTTTTGTTTCTGCCCATTTATGAAATTATAATGTTGCTAAATCCCAAATGCTAAAAACTGATCTGCTTCCTGACCTTAACCCACCAACACGCCCCCCCCCCATAGGCACATCCAGCTCCGTTTTGTGATGTCAGAAGTCAAAGGCTGTGTGTGTGCCCACCCCATTGATTTCAAGGGTGCATGACTTTTCCATACAGTTTATTAACATTTATAGTCTAAATTTTAATGAAAAAAGATATGAAGTTTAAAAAGTACGACAAACTACTACATATTAAAATTCAACGATGGTGAAAGTTGAAAAAATTTATTAGATTTTCTTCAGTTATTTGAAGTCAGAAGTTTCAAACTAGTTGAAAATAAACAGTCATAATGTGTGGTAAGTCAGTCATAATTGGTTTTTCAACTGACTCTGGGGTCTACCCCCAATGTTCAGCCAGGAGGCTTTCCATGGTTCATCAAACCCACATCCTTAAGAAGGGTCACATCTGAAAGATTTCAACAGAGATCTAATCTCTTTTAGAGTCTCTTCTTTCCTCCTTCTTTTCCCCTCCAGAGACTCATTAGACCATTGTTCTTTTTTGCAATGTACGTTTATCACGCAGGGTTTGGGTCTCCATTTCCTCAGCAGGAAGGGCTTGATTTTTTTTAAGTCCAATAAAGCTGCCTCAGGCTCCTCATGTATTTTTGGGCCATCTTTGTAGAACACTTTCAACCTAGCTGTATAAAGGGTAGTGAACTTTAAGTTTTGAGCTCTCAAAAGTTTAAAAAATGTCACAAAAGCTTTTCATTTCCTTTGAATAATCGAAGAATAATCATTGTCCAGTCTAATAATGTGCCCTTCATAAGTTAGCCAACCTTTTCTCCATGCCTTCGATAGAATCATTTGCTTCACAACAGAGTTATAGAAGCATACTATCAAGGATGGATGTTAGGTTCCAGGATGATTATTTGGGGGAATAAGAGCACGTTGCACCTGCTTTATGGCAAGTGGCCCAGATCTGAGGAGTCCACAATTTCAGAGAAAAAGTTTTGCAAGAGCATAAGGAGATCTCCTTTGCCCTCAGACCCCTCTGGGAGCTCAAATATTCTTAGGTTATTCTGTCTTACTCAGTTTTCTAAATCATCATTTCCATAAGCTGCTGGGTGTCTTTAAGTAGACTGGCAAAGAGCCTTTCCAGCCAATCAACTCCGACCTCCATCTCAGAAGCTTGTTTTTCTAGTGAAGCTGTCTGTTCTTCGACTTGTTTTGTAGAAGACTGCAACTGCTGGCACATTGCTCGTTTCTCTTCCTGAAATGCCTGAATTGCCTTAACTCATTCACACCACAAGAGCTCTTTGAGACTTCCACCACTTGTGCCCTGTATACTCTTAGCACTGCATCCTGGGCCTTTCTAAGCAAAATCAAGCCATAATCAGCATGCCACAAACAAATTTGACTACTTCTTGAACCGTAAGTGCTACACACAAAGTACGAGTGGCAAAGTTGTTCAGCACAACGTTACCTTTCCAATGGTGCTATGCAATCAGTTGTAATCAATTTAGTTTTTATTTTATACTAGCTGAAATACCAAACTGAATTTTTTCTGATTTTTTTCAAGGTGCTTAGGTGACGCATGAGAGACAAGTGTCAGCCATGCACACCATACTTTAAACAAATACAAATAACTCCTAAAGTATATGTGGTAGACAAAAAGTATCAGTGGCAAAATTGTTCAGCACAAAATAGCCTTTCTAATGGTGCTATGCAATCAATTGTAATCCATTTAGTTTTTATTTTATAGTAGCTGAAATACCAAATAACTTTTTTTTTTCAGATTTATTCAAGGTGCTTAGGTGAGGCTTGAGAGACAAATGTTAGCCATGCACACCATACCTTAAACAAATATGAATAACTCCTAAAGTACACATGATAGACACAAAGTATCTGCAGCAAAATTGTTCAGAGCAAAATTACTTTTCTAACGGTGCTATGTATTCAATTCTAAGCAATTCGGTTTGTTTAATAGTTAGATAAAAACTGCTGACTTCCTCAGACGTTTCTAGGCCTGAGTGAAAGTCAGTTGAGTACGTCTACAGGCGTTATTGTCCTGAGTGGCTATGCTTTCAGACACCGCCTACAGATGTCTCTAGGCCTGAATGAGTTAAGGAGAACAGCATTTGTCAGCTGCTCAGAAGAGGTCAGATTATCGGCTGCCATGGCTGGCCCCAGTAAGTATGACACAGCAAGTAAAATTGTTCATTTATGGGGGAATGTACACAATCTTTTGTCACCTTTGGCTTGCATAGTGGTGCATTATGTCCCGGTTATTAAACTTAATCATGTCTGGCTGTTCAAAAATCAGCTGATGGAAGTATAATTATCAGCACCCTGCAGAGCTCTTCTCCTAAGCTGCCATGCTGAGTCCCTGCATCACCGGAAGTCACCTGTCACTTTTCAAATCCTGGCCAAAATGATTTTTTACATCCTGAAAGGTGATTTTGTGGTCCGTGTATGAAATCACCTTTCAGACAGGAGCTAAAAATTTTCTTTGACCTTATTCATGAGGCGGAGTCATAAGAAGGCTATATTTTAAATCTGGTGTAAAATATATATACATATTTATATATATATATATATATATATATATATATATATATATATATATGAGATTATGAAGCTATGATGAATTTTGCAAACACAGGCTCATAAACATAGAAATTGTCAGCAAATAAGGACCTCCAGGCCCACCGAGTCTGCCCAAGTGTTTTATCTCCACATTACCCAAGGATCCTAGGTGATCCAGATAATTTCTCCCCTGCTTACTCACAGAATTCCCTTGTACCTATCCCAAGCAACCTTTAATCCCATAACTGTTTTGGTCCCCATCATTTCCTCAGGGAGTGCATTCCAACCATCTACTACCCTTTCTGTGAAGTAGTGTTTCCTAATGTTTCCCTTGAATCTTTCCCTTTCTAGCTTCAATTCATGACCTCTTGTCCTTGAGATCATCTCATTCTGGAATATACTGCTATCTGGGACCTTGTTTATACCCTTTTGGTACTTAAAGGTCTCTGTCATATCCCCCTTTCACTCCTTTGCACCAGGGTATACATGTTGAGGTCTTTCTGCCTCTCCTCATATGTCAAATGGCTGAGTCCTCATACCATTTTCATTACCTTCCTCTGGACCCTATCCACTCTATCCATGTCCCTCCTGAGGCACGGTCTCCAGATCTGGGCACCATAATCAAGGTGTGGGCTCACCAGCTGTTTGTACAAGGGCATCACCACTGCCCTCCCCTGCCTATGCATCCCAGCATTCTACTGGTCCTCACTACTACCCTCTTGCATTGCTTAGGCACCTTGAGATTGTTAGATATGATTATACCAAGGTCCCTCTCCTGCTTTATCACTTCCAGTATCTGACCACCCATCCTGTACTCTGCTTTTAGATTTCTACTCTCTAAGTGTATAACTTTGCACTTTTTGGCATTAAAGCTCAACTGTCACACTTTTGACCACTCCTCTAGTTTGTGCAAATCCCTTCATAACCAATGTTAGTAATATTCAATATTTTTACCCCACCTTTTCAACATAGCCATTTCCTTACAGCACTTCATGAATGTGACAGCTGCCATTTTTCAGCTTCTGCCTAAAATGTGTTTCTGCATTCTGAAAGCTGATTTTACAGTCTCTGCCCAAAATCACCTTTAGGCCACTAGTTGAACATTTTCTTTGCCCTTCTTCATGAGGCAGGACCATAAAAAGGCTTTGTTGAAAATCTGGTGTAAAAATATTAAAAAACACATTTTCAATATTTTTACCCCACGTTCCTCAGCTGCAGCCCTATTGGATCTGGCCAGAGTTTGTTTTAAGGAAGAGGTGACATAGTTCTATACTACATTTGAGTTTGCTGGTCTGGGGGATTGTTTGTGATATCGGTGATATCACTTCACTTGTCAAAACCACTGCTGTTTATGTGTATTCCAAGCACCCATGAACCAGAGGAAAGACCAGAAAGAGTGTAGCTAGGTATGAAAACATTTTATTCCAAAAAGTGTTCCAGATAGAAAAACACTAGCTCCAATGAGAAGTGAGCTGCCTAATGTGTTTCACACTCTCATAGTGCTTCCTCAAAGCCATGGCACACATCCTATGACCTCATTAAATACTGATGACTTAAAGCTGCATTAACCAAATACATAATGCATGCAGACAATAAAAAAGCAAAGTACATACATATTAACAACCAAGTATGGTTTTTAATATGTACTGTATGTACTTGTTTTTGTATATTATGTTTTGAGTAGGGGAAGACTGGAATAGAAATTAGAACAGGGGGTTGAAGAAATCTATCAACTATTTATCTATCTATCTTTCTATCTATCTGTCTGTCTGTCTATCTATCTATCTATCTATCTATCTATCTATCTATCTATCTATGTCTTTGATAACTGGGTAAGTGGACTGATCCAATGGACCAATTTCAGCCACGACCCAGGCTAATAGAAAGGCAACAGAAAATGGAAAATACTGTAGTGAATACAGAGTGCATATCCAGGCAGTAAATACAGGTAACATATGAAACATATAGGAACAACTGGTTACAGAGAAGTAGGCTGGGTAACAGTACGTAGTTATAGCTATACAGAGTAATGGTTATGTTCAAATATACGAAAGGAATATATACAGGGTCTGAAGTAATAAGATCAAGCTATACATTCATATACAGTGGTATAATTTATATAACGGATCACATCAGGAGGTCAATAGAAGTCTATGCAGTAAAAACTGTAGTTTTTGAGTCAGGTACAGCCCTGGAAAACCAGCAAGGTAGTAGAGAAAGCCAAACAGAAACATACATGGGTGCCAACAGGACTAGAGAGAGGAGGCTGAAAGAGGTAGGGATTGGGAGATAGCGAGAGGACAGTGCAAAAAAGGAGCATACTATGGGGGCTGGGGAGGGTCATGGGCTGAAGCATGGTCAAGCAAACATTTACAGGAAGATTCCATCAGGAGCTAGGCTCATAGGTTCCTTTTGAGGGATGTGTGCGAAAGGGAAGAGTGGGTCGATAGTGGGATCCTGTTCCAGAGAGAGGTGACAGACACAGAGAAGGCTTTACTACCCATGACAGAATGGATGCATGGGACTTCCAGAGTAGGAGTGGAGGAGGACCTGAGGGTTCTGGGTGTTGCCTTATCTAAGAGTAGTGAGGAGAAAGGAAACAGCTAGCGATTCCTAAGTGAGTCATCAATTAGGCTGCCCATGGCATAGTTGAGACATCCCTGAAGGTTTGTCCACCCTAGGGTTTTGTAAAGTGTGCAGTGGTGAGCAGAGTAGGGTTCCTGGTTAGCAAAGCAGCAGATGGAGTTGTACATACTATTTAGGTGAGAATGAAGTGTGGGGGCAGCGGTGAAGGAGTAGACGGGGAACAATAGTCAAGCTGAGGGAGGAGGAGATTCCCCTGGACTATGGCAAGGTAGGCAGCTGGGGACCAGGGTAAGAAATGCATGCAAAGATGGGGGCAAAAGGGTAATAAGGCTACAAGGGATACCAGTACTAACCATACCTCTGGACATTTGCTTTATTACAAGTGACTATTAGCAGACATTTTGAAGCCTTCTAAAAGCAGGCATGTTCAAGAACAAAACATGGATGGTGAGGAGAGGGGAGTAAGGTTGAAATTCTGTTCTGCAGGGTAATTTAGTTTGCGCCAGCCAGCACTGTTTATGGTTGAAGTTCAGTTTTAAAGACCTCTGTCTTACCTTGAGGTCTGGGGCTATAAGAGAACTGAGGAAGGGGCTCACCCACATTCCTCAGCAGGGTCTGGGTTTGGCTTCAGCATTTAAAGAGCAACTGACACCTTTGGGAAAACTTTGGAAAATGTGATATTAAGACACGATTCAGCTTGTATTTCATATATATTCTTTATATTTCTCCTCTCCATTATTTATTACTGTAGAAATTCTCACAAAAACAAAATTGTTATCCCTTAGAGTTCATCTACCTCTGTAGCTTACTGTCTACTTGAAAGCAGTGATCTGTTGCGACATCACAGTGTGTTGCTATGGGTATAACTGTGATGTCACAAGCAGAGTATTGTGACATTGAGTTGGGAAGAAGTAATAAGAGCTGATGAACTATCAGGGAACAACTCTCCATTTTTGTGCATATGACCTCAGTAACAAATAAGGAAGATAAGAAATACATTGCTAATGAAAAAATATAAGTTGCTCTGTGTCCAAATGTTAAGTTTTTCAAAGTTTTTCTCGAGGCGTAAATCACAATACCTGTGAGATGTTGCTTGTGAGAGCTGCAGCTTCTGTGAGGGGCAAACAGGAAGGAGTAGCAAGTAAAGCTCTGGAGCCAGTTAGTCAAGTTAGGCAGGTTAGCCAAAAGACCAGGTGAGGAGACTAAAGAACATGCAGGCAGGTAAGTTAGAGATTTGGTTACAAGGATAAGTTGCCAGGGAAGATGTAAATGTTGCTTTGGTGCTAGGGCTGCATAATACATGCCATCCTGCTTGCAAAGGACAAGAGGGGGTACATTTGCAGTAACTGTGAGTTGGTCACTTCTCTGGAGAGGCATGTTGGCAGTCTGGAAGAGCAACTGGCTTTGCCATTGGGTATGGTGGAGAGGTCTGGAAGCTGGAAGGGACTCTTAGATGGTGGCAGATCAAGAGAGATTATCATCCAGAAGACTAGAGGGGAGTGCACTTAGTATGCTTCCAGGGCTGTGTGATGTATGCCATCCTTCCTAATGAGGGTGGGGGGAATACATCTGCAGGCACTATAGGATGGTCCATACTTTAAAAAGGTATGTTACCTGGACTGCATGGCAGTTGAAGGCATCATGTGGGAGCAAGGTATTAAGCTGGCATCTGAGAAGGCTGGATGGTAGGCAGTAGGGAGACAAGGATGGTGGGCTTTAGTGATAGGGATGGTGGATGAATATGAGTGAAGAGTGGTAGCAGTCATGATCATAAGGGCGTACCATCACCAGTAGGCACCAGCAACAAGTATTAGTCTCTGGATGGATTGGCTTGTGGGGTTAACAGGTGATTGTGCTGGGTGGGGGTCACTCTAAGCACAGACACCTGACATGCCAAGGAGGATGAAAAAACTGGGCAGACATACAGAACTATAGTAGGCATAGGGGATGCCATAGTTATGGGCACTGGTGATTTGCTAAACCAGGATGGCAACTCTGTCAAGGTGGTGTGGTGGTCTGAAGTGCTAGCTGAATGAGTGTTATCCTGGACCAAGTGATGCAGATGGGGAGGAATAGAGAGCCATGGCCCGTTTTGACACAAGCAACATAGACAGCACATGTCCCAAGGATATGAAGAGGTCAGCAGAAGTCAGTCACAGAACTAAGAATGTTCCTAAAGCAGAAGGTATTCAGGGTGATCTTTTCTTTTCTTTTCTTTTTTTTTTTCATGGTTTTAATGTATTGTTTCTCTCAGTTCCAGGATGGAACTTCTTTCCACCTCCATTGTCAATGTCCCATTTCCGCTCATTCAGCCTCTACTGACAACCTGTCCAAGACATCACAGCCCACTCACAGCTGTGCTACCCCCACCGGCTTACCTCGAAGAACAGGGTATGTGTTCAAACACTTTGGCATTTCTTCCTTGCCATCTACCTGGCCACCCACAGCAGAGGTGAGAGCCTGGGGCACTTCCTGGATGATTGGGTTTGGAGCTTGATGCTGAGAATGGCAAGCAGGCAGGGGCTTCATCTGCCCAATCCCACACCATTTTTACCTTAACTCCCCCCTCCGCTGAGAAGTGTGCTTGTGTCATGAGGTCCTGGCATGTCTCTTGCACCCAACTGACAGCAGTGTTTACTCCAACATTCCCTTCTAACACTTTGCCCTTCACCACCAGCTGCGGTCATCCAGGTAGTGATAGAGTAGAGCAGAGAACCTGTGAGTCCCCCTTCCCTGGAGGAGGAAAGCATCCATTGGGATGCTTGATCTTCCTCCTCCTCTGGCTATCTATCCATCAGCCCTGGCTTGTTCCCAAACCCGGGACATAAGCATTGTGAGCAGTAGCACTACTGCTGTACAAGTGGGCTGGCTGGGTGATCCTTTCTGAGATCCTCCCGAGGGTCTACTGAGGAGGAGCAGCAGCCAGCTAGAAGGTGGGCTAATGTGGCACCATGTCATAATGCCTAAATGAAAAACAGCTCCTGCAACAACTGCTAAGAAACTACAGCTATGGCAAAAAAAAAGCTATTTGCTAAAATGGCAAGCAAAGGGGCACTAGGTTTGAACAGTGAATATAACAACAGCGCTGTGCAGAACAGCGTGGCAACAAGGTCACCTGCTAAAACAACACCCACTACACACATCCACATGGTAGCAGTCCAAACACACACACCGAGGACCGCTACCATGGCTACAGAACAAAATAAGAAATTATGTTTTTGCAGGGGGGCTCTGCCCCTACACCCCCGACATGGCTCCACCCCCGCTGCACCCCCGATGCGACTCTGCCTCCTGCAGCCACCATTTCTAAAATAATTAGTCCTGAGGGGGAAGCCAGCCCTGTGACACTGAGGGTTGAGGTGCTGGTCGCCGCATCTTGTGCCACACTGGCGACCCTTGTTTGGGGTTCCACTATGCCGCGGTGACACATTTCATGTCAATCAATGGCACAGTGATGGCACAACAGTACCAACTGGTATTGTGCTGTCATTTGGGAACAGGTATTTTCTTTGGGGGGCTTTGCCCCCCACACCCCCCATAGTTTAGATTGCTAACTCCAGTCAGTGTTAGTTCAGGGATGTGGGCAAACACCTCCCTGGCACCAGTGTTGGGTAGTGGAGACCATCACAGCGACTGCCAACAATGTTGTTGTGATGGTCATCACTGTAGAACAGATGCTTCGTAGTCAGTTTACGTCAGGTTTAGGGAATGGATTCAGGTCATCGGGGGTTGGCAAGGGAGGAAAGGATTGAGCATCCGGAGGACAGCTCTCCTTTCCTGGGAGGGAGGAGGGATACAGGTCTAGCTGTCTGGTGACCCCTAGTGGTGACTGGGGGTCAAATCAACAGTTGGGATCCGGGCAATTGCAGGGGAGTGGCCATGGAGGTGCTTCTGCGGTCATGAGCAGGAGCACTCATAGTGCTGCGCTGGAGCACATTATACTGCCAGGCCAACTGGGGGGACAGTAACATCAGAAATACTCTCTTCCTGACTTCTGGTGTGATGGCTGCCTGGTGAGAAGCTCTTACTCGTAGCTCCCCTGCCTTCCCCAGTATATTTGCTCTGCTCTTTTTATAAGTGCCACAAACGGTGAGGTAAACTCAACAGAAATAGAGAAGAATATTTGGAGAACTTATCTACTTGATTAGCGGCAGTGTTCTGGCAATGGAGACCGAAATGAAAGTGCCAGTTCTTCAGCACACTCCACCGCCGACACCAGGGAAGGATAAAAACCCAAAAAGGCCTAAAGCGGGATGATCAGAAGGTCTCACTTCAATAAAGCAGCAAGTGGCTCTTTCGGAAGAGCATTTTTTAGAGGAGCTGGCACCAAAGAAAGAAGCCCTGCTAGCCCTAGCCACAGATTTTAAAGGGCTAAAAATGGCAATGGAACAGCTGAATACTTGCACGAGCGATAATGAAGCTTGGATCTCTTCAGTAGATGATTGGAGTGAGAGGCTAGATCCAGAAGTTGTTAACTTGAGACACAGAATTAAAAATGCAGAAGATCATTTAGAAGATCTCGAGGGTCGCTCAAGATGGAATAACCTAGTAGTCCTTGGCCTCCCAGAGGGTGAAGAGGGGTGGCAAGCAATTGCATTTGCTCAAAAGCTATGTGAGAAACTAGCAGGGCCTTCTCCTAATGGGCCTACATATACTATCGAGACAGCCCGTAGATTGCTGAGCCCTATGCGTCCAGTGGGGTCGCCCTTTAGAATGTTGAACTTTTTGGACAAGCAGCACATTTTGCAGAAGCTCAATGATGTAGCAGAAGTGCAGTGGGAAGGGAAGAAAATCCGTGTGGTACAAGACCTCCCTTACACAGTTCGCCAGAAGCATTCAGCTCTGCACTCACTGGTATCTAAATTAATAACTGCTGGTATCCGCTTTAGAGTGCGTTACCCTGCCACTCTGCAAATTAATGAAGGCGGTCACTGGCATTCATTTGATACCCTGGACTCGGCTACTGAGGCTTGTAAAAAATGGTACCCAGATTTAATAAAGTGAGCCCAGTATGCTGATACATCGTGGCGAATGCTGCCCGTCTAGTGGACATCTAGTAACATGGAAAGTTGTGTACAGTAATGTACACAGAGCTATATCCAGTCATTTTGAGTATCGATGTTTGTTATGCTAGTTGCAGAATTTCTCTAAAAAGCTGAATGGCTACTGCTAGAGTGACAAATACATCCTCCTTGTTTCTTTTTTAGCCCTAGTGACACTAAGATAGCACTATAGAGCAATTAGAGGGCTATGTAAGAAGGCTAGGAATGCCGAAAATGTTTTGTTTTTCATTTTGTTTTTATCCAAAATGTGATACATCTAGCTCTCTCTGGTAAGACCTCTATGCCTTTCAACTCCAATAGGAGTTTTGTGGAATTTGAGATGTAAGGAAACTTTGGATATATATACTGGTTATTATATATGGCCTACATGGGCGAGTTAATAGATATATGAGATCGAAGTAAAGGGTTTGGGGTAAGATCTGCACGTTCACAGGTTTTATTATTGCAGCTGTATGTTATGATTTTATAGAATCATATTCATAAAGTAGGGTATGAATTAGATATCATAAGTGCTCGATAGTAATATAGAGAGCATAGTCAGACTTAATAGTTTATGAGGTAAGAAAGATAAAGGGGTAGGGGGAGGGGTAATCAGAGGCAGCATGATGAGACATCAGCAAACAAACAGTTGGAGTTCAGTCTCAGGGACTGGGGTGTTTATGCCATAGTATTTTATAGGGCATAACTCACAGTCACGAGTTTATGCGCGGGGGTTAGTTGGGGATAGTGGTTGCAACTTATGTGTAACAAACTACCTAAGCTGGTAGATGGTGACGGGGGTGGGGGAAAAGCCAGTGTTTGAGGTGATATTTTAAATTAAAAGTAAACTATGCAAGTCTAAAATGTAAGGATTCAATTAGGGAAATATATATCAAACTGATAAAAAGGAATGAGAATTACCTACTAGAATATTAAAGGGGCAAGAGCTAGAGTGAAACGTCACCAAATTCTCAAACACTTGGCACTTGTGCATTCGGATTTTATGTTCTTACAGGCGACACACTTGTAGGGGGGTGAAGGCAATCTGTTTCGAAGAGAGCATATTGGCCTGGTTTATGTCGCTGGCAAGTCCACTTCACAGAGAGGGGTTGCTATCCTAATAGCTAAAGGGTTGCAATTGCAATTGTTACAAGACATGGGAGACCCACAAGGGGGATTTTTGTTTGTGAGAGGGTTGATTGATCATAAGGAAACTATTTTTGGTACTATATATGGGCCTAATCACTCCTCTCCCAAGTTTTTCTCCCAAGAGGCTCTCAGGTTAGCTCCATTTAAACAATTGCCAATAATATTAGCCGGAGACTGGAGTCTAGCGTATGAAAATAAGTTAGATAGATCTACACAGAATAAACTAACTTTATCCCCTGCACAAAAATCTCTGCACGAAATGATGGAGGGACTGGGCCTCATAGACCCTTTCCGTCTCTTACACCCAAAAGAGAAGGCGTTCACCTTCTATTCACCTTATCATAAATCCTGTTCACGGTTAGACTTCTTCTTAGTAAATAGGGTCATGATGATGAGCCCATTGGACTGTGGAATTTTCCCCAGAGTGTTATCAGACCACTCCATGATTTAGTTGGAGGGCAGGATTCCTCAATCAATCTCCAAGGTCACTCAGTGGAAGCTTAATACTCAAATGTTATCCGAAGAGGACATTGTGAACAAGATCAGGGAATTAATTAATCAATACATGGAACAAAATAGGGGGTCTATTAGGGCATATGACCAACTTTGGTGTTCCCCGAAATGTTTTTTAAGAAGGGAATTTATTAGGCTAGCTGTGACCCATAAAAAGAAGAGAGAAGCAGTGGCGAACTCCCTGTTAGATTCCATTCAGAGACTGGAAAATGGGATGGGTACCTGTCCTACAACTGCAGATTTAATTCAGCTGGAGTTCCTTAAAGATCAATATGCGAATACCCTAAGAGAGAGGGCTGAATACACCCTGTTTAAAACCCATGTTAGGTACCTGGATCAGGGAGACAAGGCTGGACACCTCCTGGCTCTTAAGTTGAGGCAGCAGGAAGAGTCGAGGTTAATTGCCAGTATAACCACAGCGGAGAGTGGCAATATAATGGCAACTCCTAAAGCTATAGTGAACGAGTTTTAAATGTTTTATAGGAATCTATATAGTCACCCGGCCAATAGTCCCACAGAAACTGATATTCAACAGTATCTTTCTAGACTTTCCCTTCTTGCTCTTAACCAAACTCAGAGAGCCCACCTGATCTCCCCTATGTCAGAGATGGAAATATCAACTGCCATTCAATCTCTTGCACTGAACAAAGCCTCAAGACCAGATGGATTTCCATCAAATTTGTATTGTACCTTTGAAAGGGAGCTCACTCCTATTCTACAAGAATTATACTCTCATATTTGTTCTTATGGGATTGTTGATTCTACTTTGCTAGAAGCCACTATCATTGTTCTACCAAAACCAGGGAAACCTAAAGATAAGGTAGCAAATTATAGGCCGATCTCCCTGATGAATTATGATGTCAAAATATTAGCTAAGATTTTGGCTTCTAGGATTACCAAAGTTTGGGATAACTTAATCAGTCCCGAACAGATTGGTTTTATCAGGGGTAGAAGCCCCTTGGATAATTTCCGTAAGCTTGCCCATATCTTCTCCGCATCCAGAGAAACAAAGGTACCATTGGCCCTGGTCTCTCTGGATGCGGAGAAAGCTTTTGACAGGGTTAGTTGGCCTTTTATTTTTAATACCATGTACCAATTTGGATTTCCTCTAGAATTTATCAGGTGGATTAAGCACTTATACTCTAATACTATGGCTAAAATATACTGTAACGGGATTTTCTCTAACAACTTTCGGCTGTACTCTGAAACACATCAAGGGTGTCCATTATCTCCGTTACTGTTTAACTTGTATTTGGAACCCTTGATTCATAGCTTCCAGTTATCCCCATCCATAACAGGTATTTCATTGGGCCCATTAGAGCTGAAATTATCAGCTTATGCGGATGACATTTTACTCCATCTTTTGTACCAAGTTGAAATTATCCCCAAAATGTTAGATATAGTAGAGGGATTTGGTAGACTGTCAAACTACAGATTGAATATTAGTAAAACAGAAATGATGCCACTTAAAGCAGCTGTGCAACGAGAAAAGTTACTCCAAAAAGCAAATTGTCTGCTATGGTTATGAAAAATATTGGCAGAACTGTTGATTTGTGTTTTCTATGTGCTGCCTGTGCTGTATGCTGTACATTTGCAGTTTTGTCTGGATTTTTACTCCCTTTGGGTCCTCAATATTTTTTCTATGAAACAAGAGGCGGCCATCTTTTTTTCTTGAGAAATAATTATTTTAAAAGATTCATGAAATTCTTAAAAGACAATGAAAACTGAAAATGTTACCACCAAAATAAACTGGAAGACAACTGCAATCAATTCGGAAGAAAAAAATAAGTGGGGTAAAATTTTAGCCCATTTTCATTGCACTGCTGCTTTAATGTTTATACATACAAAGGAGATTTGGCTAGATTTAGGATGGCCTGGACTAACAGACTTAAATACCTGGGCATTATTTTGTCAACCTCAGTCTCTCTCCTGAAGAAACTTAATTTGGACAACTTTCTCCTAATTATTCAGCAAGATTTAACTAGATGGTCTCCCTTACATATTTCTCTACAACGTAGAATTAATGTAGTCAAAATGAATGTACTACCCAGAATATTTTATCCTTTAAATATGTTAAATATTTATCTCCCCCGATCATGGTTCCGAAAACTTCAAATTATAATTACTAAATTTTTGTGGCAAAATAAACCCCCACTGAGATCTTATAAATTCCTAAGTGGTCCAAAAGCACTAGGAGGACTGAAGCTCCCTAATTTCTATCAATACTATCTGGCAAGCCATATGGCCAAGTATATGTGGTGGGTGACTGCACCTTAAAAGGACAGGCAATCCCAATATAGCCCTTTATGGCTGCAAATAGAAATGAATCTTATCGCAGGGTCCAAAATAACATTCAATAGTCTTTGGTATATACTCCCCAATGAACTGCCTAAGCCACTTCGGTCTACCATTATTTATACTTCGGTTAAGGTTTATAACCAGATGTATAAAACTTTAGGCATTACACATATTAGGGATGTTTCTCAACCACTATTTGGCAACCCTAACTTCAAGATTGGAAAAGCCTTTCTTTCACCACATAGGCTGGGTATACCACCAAATACGAGAGTCAGTGATATAATTAAGTTAGGGAGGATTCTTTCAGTTCAAGAAATAATAGAGAAGTTTCATCTGGCATCTAAATATGCCTTTTACATCTATAAAGTTAGACACCTGCTTATTTCTCGCTTTGGTCCTGACCAGTGGAACATTAATTATAGTGACATGTTGGTTGAATTCATAACCAAAGCAGACCTACCATATGCGGTATCTGGGTTAGTGGCGACCTTATAAGGGAAAATGTATCCTAATACAGCTGATTACTCACAATATTGGATAGACACTCTTCCAAATAGTTGTGCCAACTGGGAACACATATGGAAAGGAATTTACATATATAGTGCCAATGATAGGCTTGGATTGACACAATATTATATATTACATACTATGCACTTGACCCCGGTGAAACTGTAAGATGGGCAAGCTGCCAAAAGAAGAGTGCTTTAGATGTGGTCAGGCACAGGGCTCCCTGATTCATATTTTTTGGGAATGTCCTTTAGTTGCTCCATTATGGTTAGAAATTAGGGCTAATGCAGACCCTTTGTTGGGGTTACAAGATCTCTTCACCCCTGAGATTTGTCTATTAGGAGATTACACAAAGATTGATGTGAAGGAAAGGAGATACTTTATTAACTTAAAACGGTGAAAACCCTGACATTAAAACATTGGAAAGACCAGATGGTTATTACCTATCAGGAATGGCTGGCTGGGTTATTATGTAATTTAAGGACTGAAAAACCTATTGCTAGTTTTAGGAATATAATTCCTAGGTTTAATGCTAGGTGGGAGAAGTTTCATGACCTATGGTCAGTGGCTAAGCTATAGATTCAAGGTATATTGGTGGAAGACAGTCACTACGTTTACATGTCAGCAGTTTTCCGATAATAGTTGGAGTATTGAGATTTCAGATATCTGCATCGGAAAACTGGTAATCATGTAAACGGTAATTATCCACATTTAATTAATTATCCGGTAAGACTAGTTTTCTGGTTTTCATGGGTGGAAAATGCTCAGCAATATCTGAAAAGCACAGCATGTAAACACATATTTCCGATAACGGAGTATTGAACATGCGCTGTGTGACATGAAATGTCAGCCTAGTAAATAACATAAACGCACGCGCTGTTCTTTAATTACTTCTGTGTTTACCTCAGAAGGCTGTCAGGCTGTCAAGTGATTAAAACGATCAGAAAGTAGACGGATCAGAAATGTAGGTGAGATGTCATCAGTGTACTTGAATGTCCCTCTACTGTCTCCACCACCAATTAATGTACGTTTCCATGTAGTTAATACCTGTACTTGAAGGTACTGTAGTCGACAAGTAACACAAAATTTCCCAAAACCTGTACGGCTGAGGTAATCTGGTGTCTGCCTCCAGTAACATCAAAATGCCCCAGACTGAGTCCTAAGGAACAAGGGATAAGTCCGGGTACATGAAAAAAACATGACCACTGCTGACATGTAAACGTAGTGATTGTGGGAATGATGCCCCGGTCTGTCCTCTAGCCAGAACACCTTCCAAATATTCTTGTTATTCGCATAATGAGAAGTATGGTCCGGGCTCTTCCGGGCACATTTTAAATATTACAGTAGCATTCAAGAACAAAGGCATAATTTGTGGGACAGAATGTTGATAATTGTTCTCAGAATGGTCTCCACCTATCAAGTAAGGGATAAGTTGTTGTTTTCAAGTCTGCCCAGTCCTTCTTTACAGATCTAGCACACACTACACATTCCGAACACACAAATGAGTGCTGCAGAGATAATTAGGAAATAGTCAACAAAATGTGTTTTATGCCAAAAGCAAATGTTAGGCAGAAGCGAGTTCACCTAACTTTGAAAGCAGCAAAGCCCCAGCCATCCACGTAGTGTATTGCAATGTGAAGCAAAGGTGACAGTTTAGTTACAACAAGGTTTTGTTACAACAAGGAGGACAAAGAAGGCACTTGCATAGCCATAAGCGGTGCTAGAACTGTACATTAAAAAAGTACACATATAATTTAGTAGGGGAAAAGACTATGCCACTGAATTTACTGTAGAACTTAAAAGTTTTAGAAGTGTTTCATGAGACCCTCACATGGCTAGGAGGTACAAGAGACGCTTAGAAATGGACCATTTTGATTGGCTAAAAATGATGTAATTAAAATGGTTTTGCTTAATTGTCGTAAATGTACCTTTGTTTACCAACTCTTGTTCTTATGTGAATACTGTGAATACTAATACTTTAATATTTCTTCATGCTTTATATTCTGCAAAGTATCTAGGAAATTAATATTTGGTCATCTGTGAAAAATGGACTTTCAGTCACAGCTGGACCACCTGGTTAACAGATTTCAATAAGTTCATTTATAAAAAGAAAAATACAGTAGTTGATGGGTACACGTATACTGCAAGTGGTTTATGTATGAATGCTTACAGTGTTTGCGTGGTCTACTGTCTTTATTAATTAGGCATCATATAAGAGTTATAATGCCTTGCTGTGTCCCAAGGTTACTGGGGTATGAGATGGCAAGTTATGAGGGACATCCACCCCTATCAGTAAATTATTGATGCCCCTGACTGTTGTCCAGCACCTGATTTGCACTGTAGGAAAAGCATCCATCCTGTCAAGTTATGTGTATTATTTAGCATACTGAATGGCCAGTTACAGACACAAGTACAGTATGGCAATGGAGAAAAGCCTACAGGGCAACAGAAGTTAAACCTGAGCCCCCCTCCCCAATCGCATGCCATTAGGAATTTGTAGAAATGGAATCAAACGAGCAGGTGCCGGCCATTTGGGGGGGGGGGGAACATGTGTTTCCATTTTTGCACCTTTTGCTTCAAGTACATGTGTATTTGAATGATCGCCAATAGTGAGGGAAATGGAAAGCAGTTCAGTCAGACGACACAATAATCACTCTTCATGATTGTTCAAATAAATAATAAATGAACTACTATACCAATATTTCCTGAAGTAATTACTGATGGGTCACTTGGGAGCACCTTGTGTTTCATCAGAGCTCTTTTCTTCATTTACTGAGTTTTATGTTGTTTATGTTTTCACCTGCTTTACACTTAAAGAAGAAATGAACATTACCAGGGTTATTCTCATTCTGAAAGTCCAGGAAAAGATCATTTTAATGAGGCCTCTGACTTACTGTACCTGTAGGTATCAGGAAATCTAAACTAGGTGTAGCAGTAGTAAGTTTATTCAAACAACGCAAAAAGCATTAAGATCTAAATAATTTGTAAAGCTAGGCAGCAACCATGTCATGAACTCATGAGATAGAAAGACAAGTTACTGAGGAGTAATTATTTATTTTTTATGTATTAGATCTTCAGAAATACCTTTGAGCGAAGCTCTTTACATAGGGTCCACATCATACTGAGCTACAGAAAATGAGAGGGAATGTAACCAGTGGCAGCTGACATGTACAACGTTTAAGGTAGAATAGCAGTTGCAAAAGTAGTGAGAACAGTAACAACAGTGCAGAGTAGGTGGGCAAACACTAAATCATGGATTTAGTCTAAACAACAGAAGGAGGATCAGCCCATGAGGCCTTGTCTGTCACCATAGTGAGCAAAAATAGGTAATGAATTGGGAGGACAGGATGGGAAGGGGAAGGAGTACTGTAATGGGAAGAGAAAAAATGAGCAGGATGCCACATATCAGGGTGTACAGTGGAAGCAGTTGGGTGGGTAGAGAGGGTTGGAGGAGGGGAAGGGAGGGAAGAGGAGGGAGAAGCAAAAAATTGAGGGCTTAGGCGGGGGTGTGGACAAACAAAGTTGAGAGCAAGGAGGAAGAGTGACAGGGAGTGAGGGAGATGGTTTGGGGGTGTAAGGGAGAGGAGGGGATAGAGTATCTCAGAACTCATGACACGTGCAGGTAATTGTAATATAGTATGCTGTTTAAAAGTTGTTTTCAAGGACTTTCAGAGTTGACCTGACAATGTAGCACATATGCTGTGACATTGAATTTTTTGGTTTTTACCTAAATGCAGCTGTGTGCCCTGACTTTCCAATCTCCTGCCTGATTTAACGTAGTAGTTCATTTTATTTATTTATTAATGTTAGCTCAATTTTTTTCCCTTGGGAACCTCACATCTCGGACCTCTTTTGGCCTCTTCCAGTACCACCCCCGGTCTATCACTGTTCCTCTTAGTTGGGCATGTCGGAGACACCCACAACACATACAAACATATGAAATAGCCAGCGGCACATGCATGAGCACTGGACAAGTATGGCTGCTTACTGCTCAAATCTGCTAGCCAAGTACAAAAAAATCTGCCAACATCCATAATTGTCACTTGGATCAGCCACTGTAAACAAAGATCTGCGACTCAGAAAGTAATAGAAAAACATGTCTCCCTTTCCTGAATACTCCAAAGCTGTGTGGTGTGTGTGTGTGTGTGTGTGTATGTGTGATTGTGTGTGTGTGCCAATTTGTTCTTCACATAACAGACTTCCAAATCAATTTTAATGCTATGACTGCATAGAGGGAGCACTGCATGCATGTAACTATCACTTGTCTTGTACAGTAATGCGCCGTTTGTCCTCAGTGCAGAGAGCATTGGTGAGATGTGGTTTTCCCGCTGCCCCTCATCTCCAAGGATGAAGTTCCTTTCTGTAGTACAGAAGCAACCCCCCCTACCCACAGGTGCACTCCTTTTATGTAATACTCCCACATTTTGCCATGTCACGCATGTGAAGGTGGCTTACGGCAAAAAGGTTGCTGTTCCCAAGATAGTGACTGTATCTTCCTGCACATGTATGAAGTACTGGAAATGTTTCAGCAGCTGGCCTGGTGGCTATATACCTTACCACCTGCTATGCCAGTGACTCAGGGTCAGAAATGGACTCAGGTTGCTCGGAGGCTGATGGGGAGAGGAAGGATTGAGCACCCATAGGAAAGTATCCTTCCTCAGGGTGGGGGTGGAGTTAGTGTGGCATGCAGCTGGGTGACAGTACATGTCATCAGCAACACAAGGTGATGCACACAGGGAACAGTAACCCCAGGACCGGGCACTAGTTCTGAGGATACAGACCTGGAAATTATAAGCAACTCCTTAAAGCACTCTGGACAGTGTATAAAGGCCTACTGCAAAGCAATTAGGATGTGGGGGTGTATTGGGATGGGTGTTGATAGCAGAAGGAAGGAGGCCCCATGGTGTCACACATGGTTGGGACACAGTTAATGGCTTTATAGTTACTGTATATAGACACATAGAAGCACATAAGTTGGCAGATAAGGACTTCTTGGCCCACCTATACATGTAAATATCACAGTTATTAGCAGTAGGCATCTATTATGTGTAAGTAATAGGATCAAATATGTAATTTCTAATGTTCTGTAATAATATTTATTTTTCATTCAATCTAATTAGATATTGATATGTCATCTGGAAAGAACCATCCGTACTTTTGGTCTGATGAGGAAACAGCAGTACTTATCAATTGCTTGAAAGAGTTGGACATCATCAGACAGTTAGATGGAAGAAAAGCACGGAATAGTGATATATACAGGAAAGTAGTTGAAAAAATGATGTCATTTGGATTTATCAGAACTGTCGATCAAGTAAAACATAGGTGGAAGTTCCTTAAAACATTATACTTCAAGGCAAAGAAAAACAATGGCCAAAGTGGGGTGTCAAGGTCCACTTTTACTTTCTATGTAGAGATGGATGAGTTGATAGGTCACAGGCCATCTTCTATGATGGAGTCTAATAACCTTGATGTAGGTTTTCCTGATAGGGGTCAGGACAACTGCCTGGCTCCTGAAGATGATCACATTGTTACAGACTCATCCACAGGTTAGTTGTGATGTGGCACCATGTAATGACTCTCATGCTGTGTGAAACATCATAAAGCAGGATGAGAGAGGGTGGCAATTGAATGGGTACCTGTATTTGAGGGATCTCCTCAGGGGACTAATTGTTTGAGACACACTGGCGGACGGTGACTACTACATGGTTTGATTGCAGATACGAGTAGTTGATTGTGCCCCATGTGTAAAATATATGTAATATGCGATGACTTATTTGTTTTTTAAAACCCATTCATCAGCCACGTGTTATATATAGGATAAAGTATGGGTCTTGGTGTGTACCGAGAAGTTGCACACACCCGAGGGGTTTGATGCTACATAAACCAAGAGAGGGAAGCTTGAGGTTATGGTAATGGTCTATTAATCACCTTCTAGGGGTGTACTGTGGCACGAGGTGTAGCCGACTGCCACATGACCCTTGAGGGTGATTAACTGACCATTAACATAATCCCTGGGAGTGCCTTATTGTTATTATAATAAAAATGTTTTTTAAATTGTGTTAAACCTTGTTCAGCATATGATTAAGCTGTACATGTATATTAATAAAGGATTAACATAAGGCTGTTAGAATGTTTACAGCCAATCAGAAAGCTCCATTTTTTCAGACCTTTTTTATAATTCAATGTATTGCAGACTTGCCAGTAGATAGAGAACAAGATGAACAATGTATTGCACAAGATGCTGTTGGAGAAGCAACACATATTGAAGAGCGTAATGAAAGTAATCATAACTCAGTGTTGGACCATCAAAATACATCAGAAGATGATGACAATGATGCTGGGGAAGGATGCAGTTCACGTTCACCACCAAGTATGTATAACAGTAGCATTAGTGAGATCATGATGTGTAAACAATAAGGCATGATGGAGTGTGCATGGTACATATTTTCCACATGCCCAGGTGCGTAATAAGGCACGCAGCCAAAGAACTAGTGAGTTTACCTACTTGCTGTGCAGTACAACAGTTCCATGTACATCCTGGATTACCCAATGCCTGTTATGTGTTCTTTATACACAGCACACACCCCTTTATATTACTGTATTACTGTTTTAGTCATAGGACATTAAAATGATGCTGTTAACTGTTTTTAGGACCATTGCCTGCAAAAAAAAAGAGGCAAATTAGACAAAATAATGAACCACTGGTCTTGAGAGCAAAAAAACTTTATAAAGTCATTGGATAAGCAATGACGTGCACGACAGGACTGGGAAGAGAAAATGAATGAAAAAATGATGAGGGATTTTATCGAAGTGTCAACAAATGCATCCAAGGAAATTATGCATTCATTCTTTCAAGGGATGCATAATCTGCTATTTAATCAGCCAGTAATCACCCCCAGTCAAAACAGGTCACTATTATTCATTCTTTATAAGTCTTTCATTATGTTAGCTGACAGACTGCTGGAAGTTTAGTGTTTACATCATGTGACATGACAGTACAGCACAATATACCAATAAAATATCCATTAATCTGATTGAATTAGAAACTAAGTACTAAATGCTAATATATCATGATGCAATAGTACTGAACAGCTGTACACACCCTTTCGTGGTAAAAATAATATTATTACACGAGGAGTGTTAATACAGGAATCTGATTGTTTAATTTTTTTTTTTTTGGAAATGCAAACTCTGTTCATAATAGCCATAAGTCACTCCAGGAGTGGTATATTATGGATTTCGTGAATCTCGCTGGCTTCCATGAGCATTCTGGCCCCATGACCAACCACCCAATGCGTGATGTTATCCCATTATATACACACCCTGTCATGCCTTATTGCTTTCCACCCAGGATGCAATTCATTGTCTGTTTTGGGGGGACCTGGCTGAGACCGTGCATATCCTAATTGTGTTAATTTGTGTACAGCTGCAATCAGGAAGGTGTACTGTTGGTATAAAACTAAATATATAATGATGTAGCGTAACACATTAAATTTATGCAAACTCTTTAAAATATTCTAGGGTAGAGAGGTGAGATCCTGTTCAGGCAACATACAATCAAATACCTCAGAATAACACCTATCAAGCGAGAACTCAGCCTGGAGGTGATTTCCAAAGTATATCTTCACTGTATCTACATTCCTTTCAGACAGACTTTAACACACAGTATAGTTTGAGAAACAGTGCATCAGTGGAAAGTTTTGATGAGGTTGATTATGTTATGCAATGACTTAAATAATTTCTGAAAACATTCGCACAGTTTGTTATCTAAATGTATATTCAGTTAAAGACCAGTAATTAAGCTTATTATATTCTAAGTGGCAGCTATTCATTACTAACAATAATAACAGTACCATACTGGTTTCATCTTTGCATGTTTAATGATAACCACAACTTAAGTTAACAAAATGCAGTATTTCAGTTGTTAGTAATAATTTCAATGTGATTTTCAATATGTAACTATGAATGACATTTTATTGTTTCAATGTTACTGTTCCTAACTAATGAGCAATTATACTAAGCAATTGCTATGGTAGTATATATTGAGTTCACAGTAAGTTAATGAAAAACTTCAAAAGAGAAATAATAATGTAAGATTGCTTGTGCAGTGAAGCACTGAATTGTAAATGAATTTCAGTTCAAGGGCTGTCTACCGATACATGTAAAATTAACACGTAATATCAATACGTGCATGGTATAACATTTATTGATTAAATACGGATTTTAAACACACGTTGATATCTGCCTTGAATGTTTCTGCTACTATATCTCAACTGTAATTATTGATTGTTGAATATGTGAAATGGTTAATGGTTATGCTGTTTTCTGAGTGGAAAGTTGGCAGCCATATATCCTGTCAAAAGTTCTCTTATATTTGTACCACTGCAACATTCCAAATTACATCTGTTGTTTGTAGGTTGTGGATTACCTAATTCAGAACTATGAACATCCTCTAACCATCCAGAGTGTACTTGATCTTTCTGTTGTTCACAGAAGTTGTGCAGGCCACAACAAGTTGCAATGACATATGGAGTAAACTGGTAGTCAAAGTCACTCTTTTTTAGCAACACACGCCACCTGGCTTTCAAACGTCCAAAAGCTATTTCAACCGCAATGCGTACAGAACTCAGATACTCATTGAAAGACTCTTGAGCATGTGTGAGATGAGATGAGTTTACATAACCCTTTATTAACCATTCCATTAGAGGGTAAGTTGGATCACCAAAAATGTACATGTTAATTGCCTGATTGTCTATAAGCCGAGGTTCCTGTTCAATATCAAAAAAAAATTAAAAAATTAGCCAACAATTGTACTATCCTGTTTTTAAACTAGAATGTTATATAGTTAATCTACAGATGAGTACTTCATATATTTAAGCAATAAGGCATGACCAAGGGTTATGTTAATGGTCTGTTAATCACCCTCTAGGGGTGTACTGTGGCACGAGGTGTAGCCGAGTGCCACATGCCCCTAGAGGGTAATTAACTGACCACTAACATAATCTCTGGGAGTGCCTTATTGCTATTATAATACCAAATGTTTTTAAACAATGTTAAACTTCACTCAGCATATGGTTAAGCTCTACATGTATGTTAATAAAAGATTAACATAAGGTTGTTAGAATGTTTGCAGCCAATCAGAAAGCTCTATTTCTCAGACCCTTTTTATAATGGAAGATAAAGTCTCAACAAAAAAGTTCTCCCCACTGTACTTTACGAATACTAGTTCTAAATCATAATGTAGCTGAAGTATTAGCAAAAATGATACCCGTTGTTCTACCAATGATGACAGCAGTTTAAAAGTAATTCTACTTCACACTTGCCCCCACAATGGAACACATAATGGACTGCATATGCAAATCATCACATATTATTATGCTGGTACAACTCTAAGAAGGAATGCAGACAGGATAAGATGCCTTTCGGCACTATACATTACTGCATGAAGTCGAACCAGCGTAATATTCTGGAGATGATTTCCATATGCAGCCCATGATGCCTTGCATTGTGGGTGCATGTGGGATTTTGAACCTGCAGTTACGTTATATACACAATAAAAACAAGTGTAATCAATCCACAAATTAATTCATGATTACTTTTGGAAGGTCTTCAGAATGAGCGAATAATGTGGAGTTCCTCAACACTTTGGCATCATGAGCACTTCCAGGTGAACCACAATTAATATTCCAAAAGCTGAAAGATAGCCAGCACACAATATTGTGTTAAATTACACAAACATACGTATTTGTTTTTGGTGTAGCATGACATAAAAAAAGTAAGTAAAAATATAGAGAAATCGGAATGTTATGGGGATGTGGGTAGCCCTGTGGGGGCTCTAATGTACACTTCATGTGGGCTTGGGTGTGGGCAGCACTGCAGATCACCTAATGTAGCTTGCAGTGCATGGGAGTAGGAGCAAGACATGTATGACTAAGATTTCACTTGCGAGTATAACACAAATGTACATTCCTTAATATTCAACTAATATTAAATAGGAAACATGCTTTACCAATATTTGTGGTCAGCAACAGCTTGCAATACATATGATGGCCAGCCTTTGCGATTTACAAAGTCTCTATACCCTTCTGTTTGGGCCTGTATGGGAATGTGTGTACCATCCATGCAACCTGTGACCTGTGGTAATCCATGACATTTTTCAAATGCGACAGCTATTTCATTTGCTTAGGAATTCGTTGGAACCTTTATCAGGTTTGGTAACACATTTTCAAAGAATGAGACACAGAACAAGTGTACATACTTATGCACAGTAGATTTATGAATTCCAAATTGGTTAGCAACCAACCTATATTCACAGCAACTACCCAGCTTGTACAGCACCAAAGCCACTCTCATCAGAAGTGGAATTGGTCTACGTACATATGCAATAATGGGTTCCATATATGGTGCCATAATGTGAGCAAGATTCATAAAGGATGCTCGGGACATGCGGAAAGTCTCTCTCCAATCCACATCATTGAATTGAGATAAAACAATTCTCTCCCACCAGTCCTGACTGCTTACTTTCATCCATATATCACGGTCTCAAATATGGCACTCAGATGCTGCACATATCATGTTACTGTTCAATACATGGGCATTGTAACATGAAAGTAAGTAGTCATACTGATCATGGCATTGCATTTGCAGCATTGAAATCAATTTACATTCCAAATCTCTTTTAAGCATCAGTATATGATACAGCAAATTTGATATCATGATTATCATGCGTTGATCAATTTGGTACATTACTAATCACCGAAGAGTATCCTTTTTTTTTGGCGTCTGCAAAAAAATGATACTTGATTTGATGATCACTTTGTGGCTTCACTTTTCTTTTTTCCTCAATCCTGCTCTGGGAAAACACAAAGAGCTGAAGCTAAGAATAGATAATGTACCACTTAATTATTATATCACTCAGTGTCTTCACTGTGTATGGAGCTATGAGTTTACAGTTTCAATTCACTACTGATGCAATAAATGTGCCTTTACAAGGCCAGGGTAACTATCTGAAAACATTTTTAACATAAGCTTTAAATCATATTCTCCAAGACAATACAATACAAAATACTGTGTTTATGCATCACTTACTGTTCACATACAAAAAGACAGGGGTCATTATGGTTGAGAGGCATAAATGTCATCCCATTGTTATCCACTGTGACTTGCGATTGTAATTTCAGATGGGATGGGGTGACACTTACTACTCACAACCCCAATTACACATCCCATAGAAAAGGACTGAAAATAGTCCCACCACACCTACCCATTTGTCCAGCTATATGCTTGGACCTGTGCCTCCCCCCTTTCACACTCCATGTGGTTGTCCCATGCCCTTTTGAATCCCTCAACTTTATCCTCTCCCAGTTTTCTACGACTCTCTCTGAGTAATAGTATTTTCTGATGTTACCCCTGAAATTTCCACCCTCCACCTGCAGGCCATGCCCCCTCATCCTCTGTCTTCCTTTCATCTTGAAGATGCTCCCCCCTGCAGTGTTCCTTATTTTAAACCTGACCGTGTTGTGGTCACTTGTACCCATACGCACTGATTCCCCTTCCCCACTGCCAACAGACCCAGAGTCCTTCTGCCCTCTCTGAAATAATCCATTTGCAAACTTGTAGTATTAATAGCAAGAAGCACCTAGGGCATTATGTCTTTGGCCCATAACTCCATACCCTATTTGGACTGCCAGATGTCAGGGGTGTGAGTTAGGATTGTCGACAGTAATGCTCATGCCATTCCACAGCTCTCCCACCCTCCAGCCACTGACAGGCATCATGATACACCTTGGACCATTTGCCACCCAGAGTTCACCTGTTCTCTTAAACTGTGTCCAATGCAGTGTATTTCCCAATGACATTATGTGAATGTAAAGCCCAAACACCACAATTCACACCTTGACACTTATATCTTCTTAGAAAAAAAAAACAACCATTTGCCCATAGGAACAAAAGTTCAGCTTTAATAATTACTACCTAGTTATTCCATTTTTTTTTTTGCATCAGAACCTTTATAAGGTCATACACTGGCCTTGTGCATATTGATAGTCCCACCCCACCACCACCGCCACCACCCACAGTTAATTAACATACATGTACAAATGTCTGCACTCAGTCTGGTTCCTGTGAACCACACATTAAGAGCAGCTTTCTGCAGCTTCACCACATAATCCACTGTTATTCGTTAGCAACAGCCTGGGTTCATTAAGTACATGCAGGGTCTGTGTGAATAAGGTTGCAAAGCATATGACAGGAACATTGTAAACTGCCACTTTACCGGCCATCAGGAATTGTATAAAAAAATGTATCCGAATATACGACTGTATTGCGTGGCACTAGAGGCAAGGTCAGTGTCACAGTACTGTATCTGCAATACTTGTTAGACAATCTGTCAGGTTGGTAAGTGCCTAATCTACTGCATTATACCATTTGTTTTTTTACTTTGTTTAACCATGATAGACAAGGTGAGGCAAAACAGGTTTACAGCTGACAGAACAGAAGCACAAGGAGATCAATGAATTTGTTATAGATCACAGAGTTAGAGGCTATGGTGTGATTTGAAACAGCAGTATACTGGTTCCAAACCATGCCCACTCACGACAACACGACTACCTTGCCAGCTACTTTGCAACAGGGAGTTATCCACACAGCCTGCATCACCTCCCCTATATTTCCTAGGTGTCACTAATACAGCAATAGTCTGTAGCTACCCCCCCCAAGAGACCATCTTTGTGTGTGTTCTTTCTCTCCCTCTCTCCTGTTAGCCTGTGCTCATTCCATCTTTGGAAGAATGCACAGACTATTTCAAATGTAAAAATTCACTGTAATGAAATTAACTATGACCACAGGACAACAAAAACTCAGTACTAATATGACATAGCTCCTGGCACCCAAAAGGATACTTTAAAAATCCATGAACTGAGTCGTGGATCAGAGTAAATATTTATTTATTTAAAGTATATTTTACTAGGTGAGCAAGCAGAGCCCTGGACGCTTGTTTCCGTTTAATACCTAGGGAGGTTATGTAGTGGAGCAGAACAAGATATGCATTGTATGCTACACGTCCCACGGTTCAGACAGAACAGAGAGCTCCAACTATACCTTTCCCCTTGCATGTATGTGTACTCTGCACAAGGCTGATTAAAAAGCAGATCCAGCAATCTATATACACCTGTACCATTTGTTCAATAGGTAACAGGCTTCAGTTTCACTCGCGGATACGTTCTGATATATTACATGTTTGTCACTTGCATTTTTTTTTTCATTTACTGGACTGCATTCGAAGTGGTACAACCTGCTTAACTCCCTGTAAAAAAAATTATTTTATCAGTAGATAATTCTGAAAAGCAGGAGATACTGATTGCTCATTACCTTTGTAAGTGGGCACTCTCTCCTTACCCTACATCCCTGGATTGGGGTCTAGGACATTCACTTGGTGCAAAAAGTCGGGGTGAAAGTGGATGCCACATTCTTGTTTGTGCATATGGTAGGGTTGTTTTCTGGGTCATAAATAAAGACCTTTGGCAAGCTGCCATAATAGGGTCAATGATGAGATAATACGAATTTCGTTTCGGTATTTTTTTTAATCAAAAAGTGAAGGGGAGAACACTGGCTCTGGCTCCCGGGGCTGGATTTGATCAGCTCAGCTCAGTAAAATGGGAAGGGACTAAGGTTCATCTGTTTGGAGAGTCGGTGCACATATAACAAAATAGCACGGCTGTATTCTGTTTGAACAGTAGGAGATGCTGTTTTTCTGGGGGGGGTACTGTGGGATTGTTTCTCACACCCCACCCCCACAGACATACAAGATAGCAGTCTGTGTTTCTCTTTTGTCTGTCTCCCCCCAAAAAAAAGTTGAATGGACCCAATCCCACTACCTGCCATGGAACTGGGTGAAGAAGTGTTATGTTTTTTATACTCAAAAGTGTGAAGTGCCGAAACCGTGGTTTGGAGACAAAACTGGCCGCACAGTTCAAGTTTTCTGTTCATGGCTTGCCAATATGTAAGTTTGCAGTACATGTTACTGGGGGGGGGGTGAAGGACTGAATCTTCTACTACTTGCGCTGTTAAATTGATATACAGAGGCTGTGTGTGGCTTTTCCAAGTAACAGCTGAGCATGGAGTACTGAAACCATATACTCCTGCACTGATGTGCTGCGTGTGTCAGAAGACCATGACAGATGCTTTGTTAAGGAAAAAAAAAAAATCTTATTCTCTAACCCCTTCCAAACAAAAAAAAAAAATACCAAATATATCTCTGGATGTGTTGTGTTTAGTCTGCATATTCCAGATTTAGTTTTCTCTAATGAGCACTAAACTGACGAAATTTGAATGAAACACACAGCAAGATAACAAAAAACGAAAGAAATATATACACAATAACTACATTACATATATTAATAATTAATTTTCACTTTTACTATGAAAACATTTTGAATACTGAACATCCTTACAGCAATGGTCAGGTAAGACGCTGGGTCACTAGAGAAACATCTGCGCAAGACACTCTCGAGACGGTCTACCTGTGTCACTCTCAGAAGTTTCTCCAAATCAAACAACGCATGCTCGAAAATAGCGCTTTATCTGATTTTTTGTGACCCATGTAAACACGCTGGGATGCGGACAGTGTTTTCTGACATTTGGCAAACGTCATGTAAACAGACACATCATCCCAAAAACCCAATTATCACAAAATCCAATTCCATACAGGAATCGAAAACTACCAGCATGTAACAGGCTGTATTAGTCCCTAAAAGCTAAAGTTATCATTCCTTCTTTCTTTGTTCCCTTAGATGATTGATTCTAAATCTACTTCCAAGGGTAATAGGAAATATTGGTGATATTATAAAGTGTGTACTGGTTGGGGAGGAGGGTAATGGGAGAAACGTTTTTCTGAGGTATATATGGGGTAAAGGGGAAGTTGGAGGGGTGAAATGGCTGATATACAGATTTGTATCCAATGTAATGTATTCACAAGTTTTCTTTTCATCTCCTGTATTTTGTACTGCACCGATGCTGAATGTCAATATTAAATAATAAATAAAGCATATTTAATTTCAAAAAAAGAAATACTCCCTTCCCATTGGTAGGCGAAGGTGGGTCTAGGGGCTCCAGCACCACGTCCAGTTCTGGGCTTAGGCATCCTCCTGGTTCTCCTCACATCCATTCCCACCAGATACTGTAGATATAGTGGCTGATGGAGTGGCAGTACTTGCTCCCGGGGGACTTTGATCTGCAGGGGTTCGGGTGATGTGGTGATGTGGAGGCAGCACTAAGAGAGACTGAAGGCTTCAGGAGGACAGGAAAAGCCAGCTATGCTGAATGACCTCAGTGGAGGGAGTCCAATGAGATAAGGTGCAGAAATAAAGTTGAAAAAAAAAACTCCTAGGGGGAGTTGGATTACGAGGAAAATTAGGAACTCGGGGGAGGGTGGTGGAATCTGTGAGATGGGACTTAGAAAAATGATGTACACTTGTCTCACAGACAAAAACTCAGAGACCAGGAACAGAATCCTGGTTTCCAAATCCACACTGGCAAAGCTGCTGTATGCCTTAGGCCTCTGCACCACGGAAGCAGCTCAGTTAGTCACCACTTTTTCCAACCCTTCTTTACTTTCTCCAGTCCCTCCACTGGCGTGACAGCTACAGGGGGTAGCGGTATGCCATTCACTATTCTACCCTGTAGCTGTCCTGATTTCACTCTTTCTGTAGCACTCTTATTACAAGCACTGTTCTGACCTGTTATCGGCCAAACTCTGTTGTGACCAGTTACCAGCCAAGGAACCATATAAAAAACACAACTGTAACCAGGGCTGAAGCATTTTCTTCCCAATGTTATGTAAGGGCTCTTTCCCACACCCATAAAGAAAAATAAATAAAAAATATATATATATATATATATAAAACAACTCTAGCCGTCTCTATAGTTGACACACAATAATAAAATTGGTGCACTATAAATAGAAGCGCTATTTTGACACGCTGTTATTCCTTAGCTATCTTCATACAGCATATTGACTGCTAACTGGCTAATGCTGGGCTTTGGGTTTGGTTCAAGAGAGAGGTTTTTTTCTGGCCAGTTGGATGGTGTGCTGGTTAACAGATGTCTATATGCCCACTATGGTCCGCACCTGTACCAAGAGGGAGTGGGGGTACTGACATGAAAAATGGGTAGGACAGTTGGGGGGAATTCGAACTAGAGAATATGGGAGGGGACTAATACAGGTATCAACATTGCAGGGGGCAGCTATGGGGGATCACTAAGGGAAGGACAGCAGGGGAGCACTAGGAGAGGAGACCTGGAGGGAGCAAGGAAACCTAGAGAGGTAACTAGCCCTCAGCTGCACCCAGGCCAATACAGTATGAGTAGCTCATTGAGCAAAATGGAAGCTTGAGGGTTGGATGTACTTCCATAGCCACCACTTAGTTGTATGCACAAAGACCTAGTGAGGGGAGATAAGATAACTTGGACACTGGGATAGATGAAAAAATTACTCACAATAGTAATGTTATTTCTTCTTAAGGATCACTCACTATGTTTACACTTTATTCAGTCATCTCATCTGACAATGATGTGCCAGTGGTAGAACCTATGCACATTTTAGAATGCTTGTTTATTTATCCATTTATTTATTTATATTTACTGGTTAGTGTCAATTAACAACCGCTGGCATAACCTCACAAACTCCATAATTCACACATGTGAATTACAGAGTTCCATAAACCATGGTTCCAAAAATAGCTGTGAGCACTCCTGGAGCACTTGTGCAAGAAACCGTCCTCACGCTGGCTGTTCTCTTGCACTGCTTACAGAAAACTGCCAGTGTGAAAGACAGCCTTCTCACACAAGAAACAAAAATGAAAACCAGGCACACTGTTTAAGTAAAACTCTGACAGAAATTTATTTTTAAATGGCAACCTCTTTACATTTCTTGCTTCAGGATGGGGATGGATCTGAGACAGGTCCACTCTCTCAGACTCTCTCTCTCTCTCTCTCTCTGTCTCATTCCCCTCATTGTGGCACTCACGATCAGCAGCATTGCAGTGAGACAGAGAGAGTCTCTGTCTTTTGGTACCCCTTGCTGCTGTGATCTCTTGGAGAGATGTGAAATACTCTCTCTTCTGGATCCCCCTCATACCAGTAAATATAAAAAATAAAACAGAGTGAAGTGTGTACAAACTTGGATTTTATGCACTCCCTCATTTAGCGATGCACAGGTAAACCCCTTGGGTGTGCATAAAGTCCTCGTTAACCACACTTCCCCATGCATTATTCTATATACAGTATTACACATCTTGGAATCACAACCTTTGAGCTAGAAGCTCATTTACAAAGGTTCCACATCATGACAGGTACACTATACAGTTACAGATGGACGCCAGGTAAACAGTAACAAGGAATATTATTAAACTAAGATTAAATTTTATATACAGAGAGAATGTGAGTCAGAGGTTGACTTTCAGGGGTGGCAAATGGGTAGAGAAGGTGGGTGGGAGGAAGTAAGTAGGGGTGGTAGGTGTTTGGGGTCAGGGGCAGGGGGTTGTTACTTGGTGTGGACGGGAGTTAGAAAACACGACTCATGGTGGGGTGAAGGGAGTGGGAGTGGCTAGGAGGAATGTGGAATGTAGGTTCAGACTCTGCATCTGTGCTCCACTTTGGTCATTGATCAGATCTGTTTTCAAGCCAGAGTAGAGCCATGAGTAGTGAAACTAGCTAAAGGCCTACCAAAAAAAAAATGTTTAGAAAGATTTTTATAGAATTTTTAGAACCAAACAAATTGAAGTAGACTTGTGAAATTGTACCATATAAACAATAACAACCATTCTTATAATTGTAGGAACTGCAATATTAATGCTCAAGCAGCCACAACGAAAAAAGGAACAGATTCTTAGGTGCACCTATTTCAGGTTCTGGAAGGAGAGGCAGGGTTAGAGACAATAAACATAGTAAGCGATCCTTTAAGAAGAAACAACATTAATACAGTAAGTAATTTGTACTTCTGACCTAAGTCACACTTGATGTTCACACTTAGGCAGACTCAGTAGCAGTATATTGCGAGGCTGGGTCCAGAACCTAATTAGGAAAATACTCCTGCAAGACAGCAGTCCCAAAGCTGGCATCCCTTTTGGTCTGTTCTGCATGTCCAACCATGCTTTGTGAAGGAGTGTACTTGTTTTCTAGATAGCTGCTTTGCAAATGGCTAACAATGGGATACCCCTTGAGGGTGCCATGGAGGCAGAGGTAGTCCTTGTGGGTGTGTGCCCTTAAGCCTCTTGGTTACTTTTTCTCAGCTTTTAATAGCAGAACTGGATGCAAGAGACTACTGCAGCGAGACAGATGCCTTTGTAGCTGGTTTGCCCTTGTCAACCTCACCATAGGTAACAAAAGTCGAACTATGCAACATTTCCTCACCTAGACTGGAATGCCATGGACAGAGTAGAGGGAGGGTCACTGACTGATTCAGGTGGAATTCAGATACCACCTTAGGAAAGAATTTTGTGTTGCTTCTAAGATCGACTTTATCCTGTGGGGATTATGTAACTGGCTCTATGCATAGGGCTTGCAATTCACTTACCATCCTAGCAGAGGTCATTGCAACCAGCAGTATGGTTTTCCATCTGACATACTTCAGGTCAGCAGTTTCCATAGGCTCAAGGGAGCCTCCATAAGCTGGACAAGGCATATTTTGAGGTCTCAGGGTAGAACAGGGTCCCTTACTGGTGAGGGACAAATGGCTTGAGGCCTTTAGAAATGTTTGAAAATGGGTTGTGAGGCCAAAGACATTTCCTTGCCAGCTCATATGTATGCTGATACTGCTGCTAAGTGCACTTTTAAAGCTGAAGGCCATAGGCTTAGTGACTGCAGGTGTGCAAGGTATTGTAGAATGATAAGCAACCCTGCCTCTATTTTGTTTATTTTTCTGGGGGTACATCAGTAAGAAACCCTTTTCCATTGATTTTTTTTATTACAAATTCATATACAACACCTTTGAGCCCACATAGCCCACACATGGACAGGGGACAGGCGGTGGACATCCTATATCTGGATTTCAGCAAGGTATTCAGTTCAGTGCCACATGGCAGGCTGATCAGCAAGCTGGGGGACCTAGGAATAGGGGACAAAATGCTGGGGTGGGTCAAGAGCTGGCTAAGGGACAGGAAACAGAGAGTGGTGGTAGGGGGGAACTATTCAAACCCAGGCCTGTAACCAGTGGGGTCCCACAGGGCTCAGTACGCAGACCTGTGCTGTTCAACATATTTATAAGTGGCACAGTGAAGTGGATCAATAGTAAGAGCTACATTTTTGCAGATGATACTAAGCTCTGTGGGAGGGTGGACACAGAGAAGGGGAGTCAGGATTTAAGGGAGGACCTGGTTAAACTGCAGAAAAGGTCGGGAGTCTGGCAGTTGGGTTTCAATGCTAAGAAGTGTAATGTTATGCACATGGGAGCCAGAAACCCAAGGGATAGTTACTGGCTGGTGGGGGGATACAGGTGACAGTAACAGAGGAGGAAAAGGACCTTGGAGTTATGGTCAGGGGGTGATATGAAACACACAGCACAGTGCTGAAAGACAGCAGCCAAAGCAAATAAAATGTTGGGCTGCATCACCAGAGAATCACCTCTAGGAGGAAGAAGTTATTCTGCCAGTGTACAGGTCACTGGTGAGGCTGCAACAGAATACTGTGTTTAGTTCTGGTACCCATACAGAAGAAGGATATCAAACTACTGGAAGGGGTCCAGTGAGGGCAACCAAAATAATCCAGGGCTTGGGGGACAGATCATATGAGGAGAGGCTGAGGGAGCTAAACATGTACTCCCTGGAAGACAAAAGTGAGAGGGGGATAGGATCAAAACCTTCAAGTATCATAAGGGCATACACAGAGTTGGTACTGAGGGCATCTTTAACTTATGAAAGGAGGGTACAACAAGGGGACATAGCCTGAAACTGGTGGGAGGGGAAGATTCAGGAAGAAAATGAGGGGGCACTTTTTCACTGAAAGGGTGATGAAGGGGTAGAATGGGTTGCTTGAGGAGGTAATGGCAGCAAAGACAGTGGCCAATTTCAAGGGGGGTGGGACAGAGTGAAAAAGAAAATTAGGACAGAAGGAGGCATTAATGGGAAGTGGAAGGTGGAGGGAAATGGGAGTTAGGGGGTGTAGGGGAGAGGGGGCAGCTCGAGGAAATTGACTGAGTTGCACACTTGAGCAGACTTGATAGTCCATTATGTCCTGTTTCTGCTGGCAAATTTGTATGTTCGTACGTTTATAAAGGTTCCATCTCAAACATGAATGCACAAACTTAATTACCTACAAAGACAAGTAAATACAATTGAATTGCAAATTGTGTTAGCAGTTGCCAATGCTGTCAGTACAACATTTAGAGAAATGAGCTTTCCTAGTTAGGGTTGGGCGGACTGTTCCGTGGGAGATCTGGACCTCCAGATCGAACCTGCAATCCATGGACCCAGATAAATATGGATTTCGCCAAAGAAGTACAGTTTTGGATCAGTGTAGATGCCATTTCCTGGATCTTGTTTTTTATTGCAATGGGGATGCTGTTGGAAAGTACTGGTGGCCAGTGGCATCCAATCAGGCAACAGAAGGTCACGTGATGCACTCACAGTATATAAATGTGCTGAATAGGCCACATGGCCTAGAAAGCAAGGAGGACTGAGAAGAACAGGAGCAGGAGCTGCAGCAGCAGAGAACAAAAGCGCCAACTTTAGCCACAAAACCTCCCCAAAAGTTTAAAACCACCAGAAATCAATTGAGCCAGAGGGGATGGAACAAAACAGAAGAAATTAGGCAGGGGGAGAGAAAATGATTGTTGGGGTGGGTGAAGGTGAGAAGGAAACTTGGGGAGTCGGGACTGGGGAAACAGAGTTGGCCGGAGGGGGATGAAAAAACAAAGTACTGTACTGTGTGACTGACTGTGTATGAGCAAGGGCAGGCTGGAAAATCCCAAATGAACATTATTTTCTTTTCTTTTCTTGGTCTCAGACAGTGTAGCTGTGTATACATGAGAAAGGGCAGGCTGGCAAAATCTTTGACTTGTGCCATTCCAGATCCAGAGGAGAAAGGGAGAGACTACTGGGGGCCTAAGAGAGATTACAGTTACAGAAAATCCCAAATGAAAGTTTTTTCCTTTTCTTGGCCTCAGACATTGTAACTGTGTATACTGAGAAAGGGCAGGCTGGTAAAATCTTTGACTTGTACCATTACAGATCCAGAGGAGAGAGGGAGAGACTACTGCGGGCTCCAGAGAATTTTACAGTTACATGAAATGTCAATTTTTTCCTGGCTTCAGTGTGGCTGTGTGTACAGGGCAAGGGCAGCAGGGTGGCAAAATAAATCTTTGACTGTGATGCAGAGCGAGAGAGAGAGAGAGAGAGATTGCATGGTGGCCTACAATAAATGTAACAGTCCCAGAAATTCCAAATAAAGTTTTTTCCTGGCTTCAGTGTGGCTGTGTGTTGTGTACAGGGCAAGGCAGTAGGGTGGTAAAATAAATCTTTGACTTGTGCCATCCATCCAATCACAAATCACAATCACTTACATTCATTCATGATTTCATGTATTAAAAAAAAAATACTGTTCAGACAAACAGCATACAAGTTGATGCACCTACCCTGTGCTGCTGGCTGTGGGTGGCATAGGGGATAATGTGACTTTGTGACTTGTTACAGGCTGTTTACAGTACAACACAATTAAAGTACAAGTACTACACAAGTGTCATCATCATCATCACTCATTCCCCATTATTCCTTATTATCATTAGTTTTATAGTATATCACGTTACATTAAGTATAAGCATTAACCAACCCCAGTGTGGGACTGTGCTGAATGTGGCTAAGCACCTGATGTGTCTGCATCTCCAATTCAAATTCTGAGGCACACTTAACAGTTGCTGAATTTGGTCATAACAGTAACTGTATTGTAGGAGCCAGTCTGGTAATCTTGGAAGGAAGTGGTGGTGGACTGCTGTGCTGGCTGTGTGCTGTGTACACTGTACAGTCATGAGTCACAACAGAAAATTTGTCCCTGGACTGTGGGTGGGGGTAATCAGAAGGACATCACGTTAGAGGGATCTTTTGTTACAAAATGGATCAAAGTGTTGATGAGACACATTCTATTTCTCACGTAGGCAGTAGCACTGCAAAAGACAGCAATCAGCCAGAAAAGGGAAAAAAAAATCAAACCCCTAAAAGTGATTGTTTTCACATCTAAGGTTCTGTCTTCCAAGTGAATGCTTGAATCCAAAAAAGGTGAATGTCTCTGATCATCATGAGTCCCAAGTAAAAAAAAAAAAAGTAATGTAGTTAAAATATTAAAGGCGTGGTGGATACCACTTGCAGAGGCACCCAATGATATGAAACAATTGCATACTATGCTACTGCCAGACCCTCATCTGATTCTTCTGAGATTGAACCTGATGAGGGTAATACTAATAATAAAGATGAAGAGAGTGATCAGGCAGCACAAGATTTACTGGAAGGGATGGAAACTGCAGATGAAGAAAGAGGCAGAAATGTTTTGGTTGTGGAGGTGGGCAGTGTGAATAAACCACAAGAGGAACAGGCCCAAGAAAAATCCGGGTGAAAAGATAATTGAGGTGTTGTGCCTTCCTGGGTAAAAAAACTAAAGAAATATCATCTTTTGTTTGGTCATTCTTCTCCATTAGTGCTTCCAATGAATTGCTAGTAACATGCACTATTTGTAAACAGCCAATCAGCAGGGGTAAAAAGAAAGGAGCACTGGGAACTTCAGCAGTGAAAAGGCACCTAGAGAGATGCCATAACATTACTGAGAAGTTCAGTGGTGAGTCTCAAAAGAGAAAGTGACACTGATAGCTCACTACACTCAGGGATAACACTCATAGATGAAAGTCAAAGCAGTGGCAGCCCCGCAGCACTACACCTCCACCACCACTTCCTGCCATTGAAGGACTCCTCCAACTGTTGCTGAAAGTGACCATGTGTTCAAAAGCCCTCCTCCTTCAAGGAGGCAGCTTACCATCTCAGAAACATATGAGTGTAAAGCCAAATATGCCTTGACTCACCCTATTGCTGTTACTATAACCAAAAATTTAATGATAGCTGTTGATTTGCTTCAAATAAAGTGGTTGAACATATAGGATTCAGGAGCTGTTGAATACCTCAAACCCGATATAGTATACCATTGTGGAAATACTTCTCAACAACAGGGATTCAGATTTTACAATCTTGTTTGTAAAAAATGAAGATGCATCTTGTGCAGTGCTGTTGGGAGGGTGGTGCATCTTACAACAGATATCTGGACAGGCTGTCAGCCTGAACCCTTCATGTCGGTCATGGTACATTGGGCACGTCTCGATACTTCATGTGGAACTGGGGACAGAAAAGCATCACAGTTTGCTTTTCTAAGAATGTTTTATTTTCCATCTGAACATACCTCATACAACATCAATGAAGTGCTCAAAAACCAATACAGCAATGGCTCACTTCACAGGGACTGTTAGTTGGCTTTATAGTTGCAGATAATGGGTCCAACATAGGAAGGCCTTGGAGAAGGGGCTTTGTTCACATCTGCTTCTTTGTGCATTGCTTAAATGTAATAGTTCATGGTTTTCTCAATGAAGACAGGGAGATTAAGGCTCTCGCTAGCACTGCTAAAGAATATGCACTCATTTCAGTCACTCATGCAAAGCCCGTCACTTGTTTGAACAAATACAGCAGGAGCACAGTTTACCTTTGCACAGACTGATCCAAGACAATTCTATTTAATGGCATTCAACCTTTTATATGTTCCAAATGCTGCTGGAACAAAAGAAAGCTGTCAGGCAGTACACCTTAGAAAATAAAATTGGTGATGCAGATGTCTATATTACGCCACCACAGTGGGCCATGCTGGAGTTTCTAATTTTCCTGCTCCAGCCATTTGAGAAAATCACTAGGGAGATTAGTGCAAACACAGCAACTCTCAGTCAGGTGATACCCCTAATAAAAATTGTAAACTTCAGATTAAATCTGATTAGGAAAAGTTAGAGAAGCAAGACAATTCTATCACACAGGCTGCCAGTTGTGCTGCTGACATCAGGTTGTCCCCCCAGAATACAACAAGATCTAACAAGATGTATGATCAAAAAAGTTGAAGCTGACAAACTATGTAAAATGCTTCATTCTGAGTACTACATTAAAGCAACAATCTTGGACACACGATATAAATTGAAGCAACTATTGAGTGATGATGATGACACTTGTTTCGAGATAAACAAGAAATAATTGATGAGGTGCTTGCTGTCATGGAACAGAGTACAACAGCAGCACCACATTCAGAATCTTCTTCACAATACGACACAGCACAGCATGGCCTATCCTCTACTGTTGTGGCATTTTCTCCCTCTTCCTCTTCAGTCACTGCAGCAGAATCTTCTTCTTCTTCACCACCTGCCGAGCATAGCACTGTCCCACAGTCACTTGGTTCAGCTTCATGTCTTTGGAGTCTCTTAGAAGATGTAATTGTAACATCTTCTTCATCTGTCTCTTGTAACACAGCCTCAGCACAGATCATTGTCAAAATGTACCTGGCAGAGCCTAATATTAGCCTGAAGATTGATCCTTTGAAATACTGGAAATCCAAAGAAAATTTGTGGCCTGCTTTAGTAAACATTGCAATGAAGCACATGAATTGTCCACCGACTAGCGTCTGTTCAGAACAATTGTTTAGTTCAGCTGGTAATGTCATTACAGACACATGATCCTGTTTGACACCAGAACATGCTGAGTGCCTCACATTTCTCAAAGTCAACATTCCTCACTTTAATTTCAAATATGATACTTGAATAAAACATACACTGACTGCTCTGAGCAGGCCCTATCCACAAAACACTTTCAAGAATCAGTGCCTGTAGTGAAAATTGTTTGTGAAAATGGTCTACGACATGAGGTAGCAAGTAATTGCAACAAGTCAGGTCAGGACGGACTAGGCCATGCCACTATTACTTGAATGATCACATGAGCAACACAGAATTGCTAAAAAAAATAACATCAGTGGGTTCAGAGTCCAAAACAAATATAGCAAGCAACTGCATTTCATGTCACAGCTTACTTGGTGGTACCTGGTACCACTATCTGATCTGGAAGGTAGGGTACTGCTGTCTACTACTAATACTTCTACTACTATCACTTTTTGTCCTTACGAGTCACGACTACTGCTTATAACTTTTTGTCCTTACTCCAGTCCTTACTACTACTACTTGTCACTTTTTTGCCCTCAGCAACTGATCCCGACTGTACTGTTTTAATTTTCATACAGTGCATGACTTAGCAGATGCCTGAAACCCAGAAACTGAATTATCTTTGTATATTTCTCATGACCCCCAAAGTTGGCTGCGAATACTTCGACAGAAAAAAATGCTGCTAAATTGAAAATTCATATATTCTTTATTGTTTGTGTGTGCATGGTATGCTAACCTGGTTACATCTCACTTACAGTAGCTGGGCTGAAATTATTACTATATTTTATTTGTGATACTTAAATTACTTGGCAGTGGCTGGCAGCAATTGTGGAACTAGGAAGGACGCAATTGTGTTGTGTTGTGTGTCATCAGGTCTTCAGGTGGCAGGGACAGACTTTTTTATGACTGCATTGCACTTGACCAACATGATGTATGAGTTGCTGCCTGCCTGGGTGGTGATCACTATGTCTTTTTTTTTTTTTTTTAAGGATTCAGCATACTCAGCATGTTAATCAGATTCAGTAGATGTAGTTGTAGTACTATAAAACATTACCACCTCTTGGACCTGGTAGTGTACCATATACTACAGTACGGGACATGCAAAGCAGTTGCATCACATGGGTAGGGTGGATGGGCTCTCTTGGTGCTGCTCATTTGATCATTCATATCCATTTATTTGGCCTGTTCAGCTCTGACTGGAACATCCATCAAAATAATACCCATACAGCATGATTAATTAAAAAAATTCATAGCTGCCTGGCAGTGACTGCAGTGCTTGGTGGTGCTATGATATAGGTGTTTGCATCTGTCTGTCACTCTCTCTCTCTCCGTCCCTCTCAGCACAGTCATGTCATGGGCCCAAGCAGGATATGCCACCATTATAGGCCAGCCATGAAGGGGCTAGTAGTGACTGATAGCCTTTTTATTTAGCAGTTTTACTTTAATTTTTATACAAACAATCCATTAAATTATTTCCTTTGGGCCTCTGTCAAATGTGAGTGACTTTGGCCATGTTCATGCATTTTTTCACATTTTTTTCAAACATTGGTCAATAAGTCAGAACTAACCAGAACTAATTAGAATAAATCAGAACTTCACAGTGTTCGGTTCTTATTTAATAAGGGTCAGAACTTCATTGAGTTCTCCCAGCCCTATTCCTAGTAGGGGATTTCCTTGAAAACTAAGGCACATTTGGGATTTCTTCTGAGAGGTTATATCCAGAAAATCCTAACTCCACAAGAGGCATGCCCTTCAGGCGCAGGATCCTGTGGTTTGGGAACATTATATCTGCCCTTGGACAAAGTCAACAGTTTGTGACTGAGTGCCAGACTGATTGGATTTTTGTTGGACAGGACCAGGAGCATCAAGTACCAGGCCTGTCTGACCCAGTGTGGAGCTATCATGATCATTGTTGCAGGTTCCCTCCTAAGTTTCAGGAGTACTTTCTAAATAAGTAGAAATGGTGGGAAGGCATACAACAACTTCCTGTCCAGTCCAGTATGAGGTGTCTCTGGGACTGTTCCTCTGTCTGGTTGTCTGCAACAAAACTAGAGGAGCTAATAGTTCTTCCAAGATGCAAACAAGTCTATTCTGGGAGTCCCTACCTTTTGAACACTATGTCCAGAACCTGCTGGTTAAAGGCCATTATTGATTTTCCTGGCCAATTCTGTAGGGATATGCCAGGACACTGTCTTTGCCTGGCAGATGCACTGCAAATATGTTTGCTTCTATAGAATATGCTAGGTCGCAGATCCTCATTGCCTCTGAACACAGCTTTGAGGATCTTGTTCCTCCCTGCTTGTTTATGTAGTACATGCTATGGTGTTGTCTGCCCTGATTTAGACAGTCTGACCTTGCAATTAAGAAGAGAAGCATTGCATTGCTGACAGTACTGCAGTGAGCTACAGGAGGTTTATCTGTTCCAGTGACTCCTGTGGGCTCCATGTGCCACTCACTGTGAGGTCCTGCAGGTGGGCACCCCAGCCCAGGAGTGAGGCATCCATAGTAAGAATACATGCTGGTGACTGCTGAAGAAAAAGAATGACCTCTCTGAGGCTGTTTTCTTCCTTCCACGACTGTAATGATTTCACTAGTGCATTTGTCACTGGCACTAGCTTTGAAAGTGGATCCCATATTTGAGATCAGTTGTTCCTTAAGTGGTGAAGGTTATCTCTCATTTGGAACCTGGCCCCACGTGTAGCCCATCCTCGGTCCTCCACTTTGTCTAGGGGTCCCGATGTTTTGAAGGGGGGGGGCACAGACCTGAAACCTTCCTGAATCTTTCATACCAAATGAAGAAAAAAAGGAGGCCTTACCTGCAGATGTCTTCTCACTCATGCAGGCCTTCCCTTACCCTTGCATCAGATCTCAGCTCCCGGGTGGCATCTCTGCTGATCTTCATAATGGGGAGGAGGGGGGTTGGCATTTTCTAGAAAGCAAGAAATAATGTTGAGCAAGTGGTTTTAATTCATTAAAATAATCACTCACCACAGCCAAAATCACAGGAACTATAAAACTCTTTATTTTGGACACGGAAATGATTGTGTCCAAAACCCACATCAGATAACTAGGATGAGCTCCTTGGGGCTGAGAGATCAGGTATAAAAGTACAACTGCTTTCACCCGGGCACACATGAGATGACCACAGCAACCATAGATTTTTATAAAGCCTAGATCGTAGATCACTCTGGCTCCACATTTACCTTTCCCTTGGGCAGAGATCTCATTCATATTCAAAACAGATTTTCCTTTCAATAAACTCTTTCATGCTTTAACCTCCTTGTGGGGGAGTGCCTTACTCCTCCCATGCTAGCTGAGCCAAAGAGTTGGACCTCGGGGTGAAGTGCAGCCTAAGCCTCATGCTGCTGCTCCCAAGCAGTTTACCCAAACCAGTTCACCTGAGCCAAAAACAGTGCTTACTCCTCCTTTTCCTCTCTGAACAGGCTCCAGGCTGAACACCTGGCTTAGTGGTGGCTCCCGCCTTCCAAAAATACCTCTTTCCCAGGAGCTATGGCCATTTACGAGTCTGACGGGCCTGCCCAAGGCACGGGCATGGCAGGCCCCATAGCAAATCCCAGACTGCACTCCCCACACTGAACTCTCTTTCCTGGCAGTGTGCCACCTGGGAAAGGCCCACTGGAGCTGCCACCTCCAGTGACCCTGCTGCAGTCCTGCCACCACTGCTACAGCCCCACTGCCAGGATGCCTCTTACCAAACAGGGTACCAGGACACCTGTGTTACAGAGGGATTCTAGCACTTTTCCTTGTCACATTTCTGCTTCAGCCTTCCCTCCTGCTTGCAGATTCTGAACACCACTTCCCAGACCCCACTGCAGCAAGAACTCCTGCCAGCCTTCCCTCAGAGATCATACAATGTATCGCACCGACACTGCCATACCAACTCCTCTAGGCCAGGAGAGAAACCCCCAGGCTCTTGCCCTACTCAATGCTGCCAACTCCCATCCTTATTTATTTATGACTTTGTTAACGGGTAAAGTGCTCTGATCCAAAGGACTGTTTACAGGCATGACCTGGGCAAAAAGGCACGAGCATATAACAAAATAACAGATGACCAAAGTAAAAACATCAATAGGCAAAACAGCATTATGAACTGGTTACTATAAATAGAAAGCTGATTGGCTGAGAGGTCTTTGAAGCCATGATGATATCGGGCTACATCATCATGGCTTCAAACCTGATCCGTCACCAGCCTTATCACTGGAAAAATTTTTAAAAATCAACAGCAACCAGGCAGCTGCGCTGAACTTACTGTCGGCAGCAACAACAGCTCCTCATGCACTCCCACTTGCAGTTTGAAAAGCAGCTCGTGGCTATGAGTGGCATCAATCAGCAAGCCATTTCTTGTATAAAAATTCACTGTAATTCGCTTCTGTCTCTTTTTTTCCTGTAATTCTGAGGCACATTCTCACCTGCCCTTTACATACATTCATTCCTTTTACCCAAATATTCCCCATGGTCAGCTGCTCTTGTTCATCTCCAACGGTGCACTCTTACAATCTGGACATAAAATACATTTTTAATTGATGTTGATGTCAAAAATAGTTTATTACTCAAAATAATGCCTTTTACCTGAAACTGCCTTTCAAAACTAAACATGTGACTCCAAGCATGTGTATCAGTTTGTATGACACTGATGCACATGCTCAGAATCACGGGCTTTAGTTTTCAAAGCACTTTCAACTAAAATAACATTTGTTTAAAGCAATAAACTAGCATTTTGACATCAGGAAACTTAGAAATTGATTTCTATGTTCCAGAAAATACAAGTTAAAAAAAAGTAATTTCGCGTCATGGGTTGCCTGTACCATTCCTGCTCGGGAATTCAGAACCTTCTCACCCGCCGAGCAAACAACTACAAATCAAAAAAAAAGATTCAATTCATAACCTGGTTCCTTCTTATACTAACAAAGCATTACAATAAGGTCACCTACTGCCCATATTAAAAACTAAACAGGCTATATTATATCAGTGTATCCCTACACATTACAAAATATTTTATTGAAACATTTTAGAAACTTTTTTTAAAATATTTTATTGATACATTTATGGAATCCAGTTCATAATAACAATAATGCACTCCAGGGTGTGGTATATCATGGGATATCGTCACTTCTCGAGTGGCTGGATGCACTGGGCCTGTGGCCTCGTGCCCAGGAACCCGAGGCGAGATGATATTACATGATATACCACACCCTGTCATGCATTATTGCTTAAATATACAATGCAAAGGCAAGACAATCAACAGTGGTAAAAGTACATATCAGCTGCAAATACAGATGCGAGTCATAGACAAGCAGAAAGTGGGAACAATCAAGTGCAGGCAATTTTGGGCAAATAAGCGATTTATCACCTTTACCCCCCCCCCAAAAAAACCTATATGCAGACTGACTAATATCCAAGCAAGACTGGAAAAGGAGTATGGGCGACAGGTCTAAGGAGAGCTAGGGAGAGCTTGTTACCTGAGCAGACAGGTGCAACTAAACCCTAGAGAGGAACCAGGACTTAAAGATAAGTTTAAAGGCCAGATGTTTGTCAGATGATCTGAGGGGCAGGCAGTACATTTCAAAGTAGAGGGCAAAAAGCTGATAGTGCTTACCACCCATACTTGTGGTGGTTCATGGAGTCTGCAGGAGGGACAAGGAGGATCAGAGACTTCTCAGCAAGATCACGGAACTTGAAGAAGGCAGATAGGAGGAAGCAGTGCTGCTCCTGATGTAGTATCAGTGAAGCAGCAAGGGTGAAGTCAAAATGGCCTTGCAAGAAGAACTAGTTTAAGGGAGTGGTAAAGGTCATGATGATGTGTGGAGTAAGGGGTGGACAGGGTGAACCAGCAAAGCGCTATTGTATACAGTCACGAGTCTTGCTCAAAGGATGGAGGAGATATGAGTGTAGACTGGGGAATAGTAGTCCAAAATGGGGAGAAGGTTTCCTTTAGCAATAGCCAGGCAAGATTCCACAGTCAGGAAGGGTTTGATGCGTTACGCCACACAGAGTTTCTGATTTATCCTGCGAACTACTGAGTTAACATAGTCGGTGAAGGACAGGATGGGGTCCAGCATGACCCCAAGATATTTGAAGGAGTGGACGATTTCAAGGGCGAGGCCACTGGGAAGATGAATCAGGACAGAAGAACTGGTTTTGTGAGATTTGGCAAGGTAAGATTTAGACCCAAACAGCATTGCGTTGTTTCTTTTGTGTTAACCAGCATCAAGTTGTCAGTGAACCAACTGTGGGCAGCGCAATAGTTCTAGGTGAGGACAGAGGATATGAGGGGAAGGGATTTGTCACTGTGGTAGATAGTCAAGTCATCGGTGAAGAGAAGGGATTTACAGGAAAGGCTATCTGAGTGAGGTATTGACAGAAATGTTGTTGAAGAGCAGGGGCCCAGTATGGAGCCTAGGAACCAGTGGAGACAGGTAGTGCAGGAGAGGTGGCAGGGGCCGATGCATACGAATTGGGAATGGTCGGTAAGGTAACTCTGAAACCAGTGTGTGGTTTCCTCGGAGGAACTATCAGGTTCAGTTTGGAGAGGAGGAGAGTAGGCTTTACCATATCAAAAGCCTTTGACAGGTCTACAAATATGGCACCAGTGGCATGCCCTTGATCCATTTTTTGAGAAAGGCAGGGGAGAGGCCATCTGAGCCTGGACTACCCTGATTGGGAAGGCTCTGGAGGAGTTTGAGAGTGTCCTTAGGAGTGATGATCTTGAAATAGAAAGGGGAAGGGGGGTAGCAACAGGTGTGTGAGCAGAGGCCATGGGGTAGAGGAAGACCTTTGATGAGGGGACTGGCTGGTGGCAAGGTGGGCTGGGAGCCCGGCAGTGCCAGATAGCATGTTGGAGGGATTGTGAGATGGAAGTTTGCTGATGAGGGCTGACAGGTTGGTGAATTTAAGGTTAAAGGCATTGGCTACCTCTGCGGGGTTAGTCAGGAGGCCAGATGGGGAACTTAGATGTACACTGGGGCTGTTGGCATGAGAGGTAAGAAAGGAACTGATGGAGTTCCAGAATTTTCTGGGGATAATGGAACTTTCCTGTGTAAGTGGGTGTAATAATCCCGTTTGAGGATAAGGGTCAGGTGCCTTGAGCGATTATGCAAAAACTGTATTCATTCCACAGAGCTAAGAAGGGGACAGTTTATGAGCAATCCACTTGCGGTCCCTCTCTTTCATGAGGGAGAGGAGTTCCTTGGTGATCCAATGGGTACACCTGCCATGAACTCTCCTAGTAGTTACTGGGAAGTGGTGGTCCTGTAGGTTCAGGAGAAAGCTAGTAAAGTGAGTGATGGCAACAGTGATGTCTGAGAGCACATAGTGGTCCTCCTAGTTTAAGTCCCTAGCATCTTCGAGCAGTGCTCAGGCATCAGGGTTGTTAAAATTGCAGAATGACATACAGTATATTTGGAGGAGGCAGAAGGCTTTGGAGGACCAGATGACATTGGTAGGGGAGTGGTCACTTAACAAGTTCAATAGAGTACCTGCATGAAGGATGATCCCTACGATTGGTTATCACCCAGTCAATTAAGGAGTGTGTAGAGGTCTGATGATTTAGACAGGTGGTGTGGGGTGGGGAGGGGGAGGACTTGTACCAGGTTGTGCTGCTTGAGCTGGTTAGCAAAGTCTGGTTCTTGGGGACCCAGTCAATTTAGGTTGTAGTCTCCAAAGAGGATAGTTTCTATAGCAGGGGAAAGAGATCCTAAACCTGAGAGTAGACTCTGGAGGCCAACAATGTTGCCGTTAGGGGTTGTAACAGCAACCCAGGTATAGCTTCTTTATTGGGCCCAGAGTGATTTCCACAATGGACCAGTCACTGGGAGAGTCATTTTCCATGCAGAGAGCAGTGGAGGCAGAGAGGGGGTCCCTGACAAGGACTGCAGCACCATCACCCTTCTTATTGCCAGGTCTATCTTTGCAAAGGAGGGTGTGGCCAACTGGTTGAAACATGACATCAGTGTGCTGGGGCTTCAACCAGGTCTCTGTGAGACAAAGTACATGGGGTCAGTGAAGAGGAAACCCAGGCTTCTAGATCAGGGAATCTGGCTGGGAGACTGCAAATGTTCTTATGTGCTAGTTTTAGTCCAGGAGCGCTAGCCCAGATGCCAGAGGTTGATGTGATCGGGCTATTGATGGGGCCAGGGTTAGATTTAATATCACCACTCATAAGAAGCAGGGACAAAGTATGTGATATGAGTACATGGTGCTGAGAGATAGAGTCAAGAAAGAGAGGGAGTGAAGGAAAAAGCCAAGTAGGTGACGCTTTTGGTTGGGGAGAAATGCAAGCGCGAGAGGTCCAAGTGGGGTACATTCCCATCTTGGTGGGGGAGGGATGGAATGGGGGTGATTGGAGGTTAGCTTAAAATGTTTGAGGTAGACTTGGTCAGAGGCAAGAACTGAGGCACAGAAATCAACTGTAAGGAGGGTGCCTACATGAGAGACAGCCAGAAGAAGCAACATTGGGGACTTCATAGTTAAAACAGGTAGACTGGATAGGGATAGATTTAGTGCACTATGGGCAACAGGTTCAATGTGAGGCCAAGGAGGGTTAAATGGGGGAGTGGTGCCTTCAAGGTGAAGGATTCCAAAGGAATGGAACCAGCTGGAGGGCGGGGGGAGAGGTAGGAAGAGATCAGCTGGAAAAATAGATTTAAAAAGGTACCAGAGGCAGGAATGCGTGAGCAGGAGAAAAAATCAAGCTGGAGGACTCAGAAGAAAAGTGCCACAGTCTGAGATATGAAGCACCGAGACTCTCAGCCTAGGTGCTGAAACTTAGCTCACAGGACTGGGTTGCAGGCACAGCCAATGGAAGGCAATGGCTGGGACAAGCAGCCAATGGTGGGCTTCCTTCAAGTGGAAAATGGCCAATCCAGGAGGCCACTGGGGTCCTGGGAAGAAAAAGCTTATCTTGCTGCTTGTGGCTGGCCGGTGATGTGGGGAGGGTGGGAGGCAAGAAGTTGCTTCCCCTGAGGTCCTTCTGGGTGGGGACGATTGATCAGGGGCTCCAGAGAATCTGAGGAGGGGAATAGCAGAGAAGCAAAGTTAAAAAAGTGAAAAATGCTGCAGGACAAAAGTCAAATTGGGGGGCGGGGAGTAGACAAAAGAAGGAGACAGGGCTAATAGCAGGGGGTATTTAATCAGGGTCAAGACATTCACTGGGATGGACCCTGAGGGGGCTGGGGGAGGGTGTTAGGAGGAGAAGCGAAGCGGAGATTGGTTTGGGAGCTAGGGGAAAGGTAGAAGAGTAGGAAAGCAGAAAATCAGCATGAGCGGAAAGCAGAAAGCAAGTTCGGATCGAGAGGCAAAAATGAAATAAGTAAAATCAGACTGCAGGATCAGAAATAGGAGCCCAGATATTTAACAGCAGAAGTAGCAATTTAAAATTTGGCAGTCTAGGCAGAAATTGTCTATGTTAAACAGCCGTAGTAATCAGATTAAAATTTGGCAATCTAGGCAGAAATTAGCTAAGTAATAGATGCTGGATTCAGCTGGCTAAATTAAACCACTTACATTGCTAACTAACAATCGGTACATAAAAGGAGTTTATATTCAACATAAAACCATGCAGCAGTATAAATAAATTTAGGCAGAGATAAAGAAATCAAGCTGGAGAGGGCTCAGAAAGAATAGCACCACAGTTTGAGATATGAAAGCGCCAAGAGTCTCAGCCCAGGTGCCCGAGCTTAGAGCACAGCACCGGGTTTGCAGACGCTGCCAATGGAAGGCAGTGGCTGGGGCGGACAACCATCTCTCCCTTCCCCTTGCTCTGGGGACCACGGCTAAATAGGCCAAACCACTGCCCCCTGGTGGCAGTAAAACAGAATGACCTATAGAACTAATGTAGAACAGGGCCCTACCAGAGAGGGGAGATCCTAAATAAAGGCTAGTAAGCCCACCCCGTGTGAGGGGGGCTTACACATGGAATCACAGCTGTGAATGCAGCATGTGACCTAGTGACTGTAAGAAGTCTCTTGTAGGTCTTTGCCGACCTGCTGTGAAAGACTTTGCTGTTGCTATCAAAGCTGTAACTGTGGCCTGCCGGAGGAAATCTTCCCCCGAATGGTGTTTAGCTCTGCTCCTATAATGTCCAATATCTAAACTGCTTAGTAGCAGGGACTTTTGTAGGTTTATCAAGAATCCCAGTTTCTCTAAGGTGCTTTTTTCCTACTAAACCGAGCATCTTGCCTTTTGTTTTGTTTTCCTAAGATTAGCCAGTCACCAAGGTAAGGAAAATCACCAGCCCTGTTTTCAGATGCTGCCACCACAGTCCAGGCCTCTTTGTGAAAACTGTTGGAGCTGAGATGCGACCAAATGGAGAGCTCTGAACTGGTATTGGCAGTTCTCCAGCTTCAGTCTGAGCTTAGGGAGGCAGTATAGCGCAGTGGTTTAAGGCTCTGAGCTGCTAATCTGGAAACCTGGTTTTAAATCCCACGCTCCCACTTGCATACCGTGTGATCCTGAGCAGTCACTTAACTTCCCTGTGCTCCCAGGTCAGACCTGTAAGCACACTTTCAGCTTAGTGTGTCTCTCTGGTTAAACAATTGGAAAAAAAAGATATTTTCTGTAAGACTGTCTGACTGGGATATAAAAATAGTCATCTTTCAGATCCAGGGATCCCAGCAAATCACCTTTCTGCAAAGATGGTATCACTGTTCTTAGTGTGACCATATTGAAGTTATCTGTTTTCAAATGGTTGTTCAGAAACGTGAGGTCTAAAATGGGTTGCCACTCCCCATTTTTTTGTGGGTTAGGACTGCAGGGATTTTTTCTGTAGCTTTTGATAGTAAGAGTTTTTTTTTACTTCCAGTTCAGGCAGATGTTTTTCTGTAGGAGAGTGAGCTGGAAAATTTCTGTTTTTCTGCAAGTTTGGGAAGTGTTTGAGCGCAGACATGACCCACGGCCCACTACGTCCAGTGCCTAGTTGTCTGTGGTAATGTTTACTTATTCCTGGAAGAAGTGTATCAGTCTTCCTCCTACTGGCAATGGTTGGGTGACTGGAGCAAAACTGTCAGGGGTTTTGTTTCAGCTGGGATTTGGGTGCTGGAGCTGCTGCATTAAGCCTGGAAGCCCTTTTTCCCCTTCCCCTACTGTAACCTCCCTGTGATTGGTATTTATAGGGAGTGTAAGAGACATAGGCTCTTTTTACATAAGAAGTATCCTAATTTCTGTTTCCTCTTCTGTATGACCTGTAGGAGACAGAGGCCTTTTCCTTTTCATTGTTACTTTTGAAAGTGGTTTTGCATTCATCCACTTTTTTCATGTAGGCTTCTGTTTTGTCACAAAATAATGACTCTCCCTCAAAAGAGAGCTCAATGGCCTTGTATTGAGTATTCTACAAAAGTATGATAGTTCTCAGCCAGGAAAGCCTTCTTAAAGGACACTGCAGCAGACAGAACCCTGCTGGCAGTGTCATTAGTATCCACTGCAGTGTGGAAATGATATTTTGTGACATCTAGTGACGATCTTGCTGTAGCAATCTGATCCTGTGCCAAATAATCCTCTGCTCTTTCTGCCAGTGCCAGAATTGTGTTCCTAAGTACGTTTTGGTACTGTGTTATATGTGCTGAATATGTTGCCTATCTGACAAGAAGGGAAGTTGTTGCAGAAACCTTTTTTTTTTTTGCCATAGTATCTAATTTTTTAAGAGTCTTTTCAGGGTCTGCCGGATAAAATAATTTCTGTTCCCTCCAAGCCGCAGCCCAGACTACCCCGATGATCAGGACAGACATTCACAGATATTCTGCTCCCTGCTTGTCCACCTGATATTTTCTCTCAATTTTTTTTGTCAATGGCTGCAGCTGAAGTGGATGCAGCCCTGATTTTTGTTATGGCCTTTTCAAGTGGTTTATGTATGGGAAGGAACATAGTGTGCCTTTCCTGTTTAAACAATTTCCACTTTTCCTTTCCCTTTCCTGGTAGAGCTACACCCAGCACATCCATAAAATCAGCATTAACTGTGTCCTTCTCTGTTTCTTGTGGGGGCATGTTGAGGGTATCAATCATTTGTCAGACGAATGAGGAAAAAGATGAGTAATCCTCAATTTGCCTTTGAAGATGTTTGAAGCTCCACAGGTGTGCCCTCCAATTCCATGGGGTCACCTTCCTCCATATGCTCATTATATACTTCTTCCTCCTCCTCTACAAACAGGTTGGAGCCTGAGCCTGAGCTTGGGTGGGGGTGGGGTGGGGTTGCAGATACAGGTATCTAATTTAAATTTCTAGCCTGGAATGCCTTGAAAAATTGTCACATTTGGATATGTCCTCTGATGAGGGCATTTTTTTCTCTGCCATCTGCCTGCACCTTTCTCCATACAGGAGGAGTGGCAGTAACTTTATTTTCTTTCAAGTTCTTTTTGGCGGACACCATTTCCAGTACCTGCTCTATTTGGACACACTTATGTCTGAACCATCTTTTGAAAGCTGTGCAGCTTTATCTTTTCCTTTTTTCTTGTCACCTTTTACATTATTTGCTGCTGTACATGGGGAGATGCACCCTTCAGATGTATGCTTTTCACCATCGTTGGGACCACCCTGAAAGCAATTTTAATTATTTTTATGTAACCATTCAGTCCCCTGGGATTACTAGAATCCTATCAGTATTATTATTAGCAAGGTAGCAGGCAGCTGGTAGTGAGCTCATTAGGGGCTCCTTACATAATGACATCATTGTTTACTCAGCTAGCCTGAGGGAAGAATGATTAGGTCATTCAGAACTCTCACAGCAGCATAAGCCACACTGTGTGGATAGCTGCTTTAGGGAGCTTAGAATGCTCAGTCTGTTTCAGTTAGAGCTGAGGAGGTGAGAGTGGCAGAAGGACTGCCAGTGGGCTCTGAGGTGAGGGCCTAGGATTTCTCACTCTAGTGGAGTGTCATTTCCAGCTTCCAATGAAGTGGTGGAGACTAGAGCTACAGCAGCATTTCCTGATTTCTATTCCCAGTGAAATAGAAGGAACTGCGTTTTCTCAGTGGACTCAATGGGCAATCCCCTGAAGGTTCTGTGTGTGTTTCAGCTGCCTTGGAAAGGATTTTCAGAGACTGTTTGATCGGCTACCCAGGAGAGTGCCTTTTTCTTTTGTTGTTCCATGCCCAGTGGATGGGACAACCTCTGTAAGTACTGTCCTAGGAGACCAGATCTCCCCATACTTTATGGGAATCATTAGTCTGGAGTGTATGTGCCCATAGATAAGGTTGGATCATACCTGTCACTGCCCCTAGTTCACCCAAGTGAGTAAAGTTTCTGTTAAACTGTTCACACATGTGAGTGCAGTTTGTTCTTTGGTCACCCCAGTGTGTGATGAAGTTAAAGTGTGGGACCTCTAGTATTTCCAGTGGGAACCAGGGGTTTTAGTGGTGTATCCCTGAAGAATGGCAGAGACTGTTGGTTGGGGCCAAGGGTGGGAGGAACGCCATCTAAGTGCTTACAAGGCAGGGCTTCCTGGTTCATAAAAGGCACCAGTTATACCTGAGCAAGGGCCAAGTTGCAGGTTAAGGTGTATGGCTGAGTTCCATTTAATTGCACCTAAGTTCAAAGAGGAGTTCTGAGTGTGTGGCTTAGATTCACTAAATGATACTCATGGGAGGAAAATGTTTGGGTGCATGGCTAAGTGTCCACTAGATGCACCATTTGGGAAATTGGGAAGAAGATGTTCTGTTGTGTGTTAATGAACTGTACTGCATGCAAGGAGAGTTCGTGAAATGTACCTGTCCTGCCTAGACCGACCCTTGGGGTCTATTTCTGCTTTAAATTTCCATCTGTTGAATAAAGCCATACTGCACAATCCCAGTTACTGTTCTGGACTTTTCAATTATTGCTTCTGGTTGTGTGGCTTTACTGGACGGCCCCTCAGCAGGTTAGATCTAATATATGCCTAGCAGCTTCCACCCAGGACCTGGGTTGTAATGTTTACACAAAGGTTCATGTTGTTTTGTTTCTGTACCCCATCCCTCTCTTCCTCTAGAAAATGAGCCAAGCACACATCCTAATGTCAAGGGTGGTATCTAACCTTTTGTAAAGTAAATTGGTATGCCAGTATGTGGATAACAATGTTTTAGATTTTAATGGGGTGTGCTAACTTGTTTAGAAAGTGGCCTGGGGTTACAAAAATGGGTGCTTGTCCGGGATATATAATTTGGGCAAGAGGTACAAAGAATATGTGGCTTGTCCAAAAGAAATATGTTTTGAGGTGAGAGGCATGCTGAGGGTATGTCTAGGATCTTCCTGTCTGGTGGCGGTACACCCAAACAGAAGATCATTTTCCAGAAAGCAAAGTTGTGCCAAGAAAAATGCCACCTGAACGTCTTTTGCTGCCTGAGTTTCTGCGTAAAAGAAAGAGGAAGAATTTGATGCTTGTGTGTTTACTTTGAAATTGTGGACTGAGAAATAATTGCTCTTGCCTTGTAGTAAAAATGCTTAAAAAACTGTTTAAAAGTTGCAGATTTCCAGAGAAAAGTATTTGTGGACTTAAACGACGTGTTTTCTAAGTGCTCAGAAAGTTTCAAGTGTGTATAGTGAAAACTGGGGACGTCACTAAGGAAGATGCACCAAGGACTGAGCAAAATGCCTTAAAATGCTTGCCCTCTGAAATTTGAAGCCAAGGAAAAAGTGACAATTTGCAGTTTAAATTTTGCCTTCTCGATGATCGATGTGCAGGAGTGTGGCTGAGTGAGAGAGAGAGCTCATTTGCATATGGCATCATGTGATTGGTCCCAGTGCACGTAAGCCCCACCCTTGCATGAGTCTCAGAGTTGTGGAACATTCATGGAGGAGCAGCCTGCAGTGTGCAAGCAGCATGTAGTTTGTGTGGCAGGAAGGAGGAATCTCTTACAGCAGAAGCAATTCTATAGCAGCAGTTTTTCTTTTTTTATCATAGAAGAATTTTTATTAATTTTAGGATAGGTCCATACACATGTGACTATGACATCACAATTACAAATAGTATATCCAGTACAGAACGGTATTCACAGTATGGACAGTAATGCTCAAGATACAAATACAGAGGTATTCTATCTCTAACAACTAAGCATCATTATGACATAAAAGGCAAGGCACTAAGGTAAACTCAATAAACAGTAAGAAAGGGTGCCAACAGTTCAGACAGGAGAATTGTTGCAGAGGAGAGGGACTTTTCACAGAGAGGACTACAAGTAGGGTTCCCATTTAGCTAAAAACATATCCAGTCAACCCTGATGGACAGAAGAGAGCGTTCCAATGATGCCAAGTGGGCAAGAGCTGCATGCCAGCTTTTCTGAGAGGGTAACAGTCCTTGACGCCAGTGCATTAGAAGTAGTTGCTTGGCTTCCATGAAGGCAATCATCACCCATTCTCGTAGGGGGGTAGATAGAGTACTAAGTAGGGTCACATCCCCGAGCAGTAGTCTCGCATTTGCAGTTGAAATCATAGAGCCCAATATTCGGGAGCAGTCAGAGTTGGCTGTTGCCCAAAAGGGTAGGACAAGTGGGCAGGTCCAAAGGATGTGCAACGGGTTTGCCACATCTCCAGCAATTTGAGTGGGTCAGCTTGCCACGATGATGCAACACCTTTGGGGTTCGGTACCAAAAAAGGAGAATCTTAAGTTGGATAAACTGGCTTTTCATGTCTCTATAGTGAGTGTGCGCAGCCCTGAGGTATTGGGACCAGGTAGCATCCAAGATAGCACACTGAAGGGCAGCAGCCCATTTAGTCTTACACTGAGTGGAGGGATCTGGCTAAGCATCATGCAGGGTACTGTAGAATTTCCCTATCAGGCCTTTTAAACTGGGAGATTTATGTACCCAGCCAACCCATTCCCATTTGGCATCTATTTGGACTTGGGCAGAGCAGTGCTGCAGAACACTCTGCATTTGGAGATACCTCCAGAAGTCCGATGAGGGGAGGCAAAATTTGGCTTGCAGCTGGTCATAGGAAAGCAATACATTGGAGCCTGTTACGTAAACATCCTGTACAGTGTCGATACCTTTTAGTTTCCAGGAGGGCCAGTCAATAGGAGCACCTCCAACTGTGAGGGAGGGGTTGTGCCACAAAGGGGTACAATGAAATGGGGGGTCCAAGCTGAATGGGGAGTGTGGGAAAGAGATATAGTGGTGCGCCACGTCAGTGAGTAGCCATCATGGGGGGAGACAGTGAAAAAGAGGCTTTGGCCTGTGAGCTGAGCAGTGCCATCAGAGGGCCATTCTGATACAGAGCAACCTCCACCTGAACCCACGGTAAGGACTAAGGGGTCCCTGGGATGAACCAGCAGATAGCCATGGCAGCAAGACAAGCTAGGTGATAACCCTTAAGCCTGGGGACTCCCAACCCGCCTTGAGTCCAGTGCACCCAGAGCTTCTGTTTAATCCAGCGAGCAGCAGTTTTCCTAACTTTTTCACAGTTAAACCAGGCTTAACCCGTATCCCAACCAACTGGAGAGTGATTGAATTGATCATAGTGAGGATCAGCGGGACCGCCAGTCCTTTTTACCCCAGAGGCCTTCCTTGAGTCAGCAGCAGGCTGTATTACTATTCATTGATGGTGAAAACCAGCTACTGCCTGTAAGTACCCTGTGCAAAAGTAAATGGCTGTGGTGCTAAGGTCAGAAAATTATAAGAACTTGAGCATATGCAGCAAAAGTACTGAAAACAGAGAGTTGTGTGAACATTTAAATCTTGGACTTTGTGTGTGAAAGTGCTGTTTTTCAAAGAAAGTGAACTTTAAGACAAACAATCCCTCTGGTTCAAGTGCTTGTAAAGTAATGGACTGAGAAGAAGTAAAGTGAACTTGTGCTTGGGAAAAATCAGTTGAAATGCAAAAGATCCAGACAGAATCCTAGCAATTTTTAAGTGGGTGTGATGCAAAGTTACAGTCGCCATGTTGGGGTGTAGCCAGGAATGTAAACAAAGCAGTGCCATTTTAGAACAGTGTTTTAAAACCCAAAGCAAAGTTTCAAATGGTTTCTTGCTAAGAGTTGTGGAACACAATTGCAGCTGCCAGGCAGCCTGTTAGTGAACTTTTTCCAGTGTGTTAAAACCAAATCTCAGAGTGCTCGAAAAAAATTGTAATTTTGGGACTTGTGTGTTTAATTTACAGAACATGGCGCAACAACCCCCTCACTACCTGCTCCATGCCAGGGCATGGGTAGCCCAACAGGAACAAGAACAAGCCAATTCTGAGAAATTGTATGACTGTTCATCAGCACCCGTTGAAGTGGCTTTGCTGAACTATCCGGTTAATGTGGGCATAGTATGCCAAAAGCCAGGAAGTGATGTTTTGCCAGTTCCGCATTGCATAGACTGTAGAATGCAATTTGGAATGAGCATGTCAGGTGGCACAAGGGTAGCTAAGGCAAAATGCATCCATTTAGCTCCAACTTAGACACAGACAAGCGACCCTGTAGAATCGGAACAACAGCAACAGACTAAGTGCAGTGAAAGATACCCAATACAGTTTGTAAAAGAATTCTTGGACCTTGTCTGTGTCAATGCTTTGCAAGGCCCTGAGGAAATTAAGTGTTCCACACCAAAGAGGTTGGAGTTGGATGCTGCCAGTGCAGGTTCAGTAGATCCGTGGGTGGAAGGCCCAAATCGAAGCCTCGTGGGTAAGTCTGAGGTGGAGGAGGCATGTCGTTGGGAGGCCAGTGCCTCCAAGGACAGTGGAGAGTGGACAGTTTTGGAGGTTGGTGCAATGCCAGCTCCTGGGTAGAATGTGTGGAGGAGGAAGCAGAAATGGTTTCAGTAGGACCCTGTGAGTCACCATTGGCCTTGACTTCCATGGAGCCTCCTGATGTCCATTTGGAGGAAGACTCAAGAAATGTGCCCTTGAGTGCAGAGGTGGACTGCTTTTGCTCTGCAGTAAGTGTTGTGACTGACTCAACCAGGGACTGGCCACCCTCAAGCTGTGCCTCTGGACTGGAGTTAGTTAAAAGCAGCAAGGAGGAGAGAATTGTGTGTAGATGAGCTGAGGCCAACTATGGACAATTGTACCCTTTCTACCTTCAGAAAATATGGGAAGAAATTGAGAAAGACAGGCATGCCTGGTTGTGGAAGGAAGCTTGTGCCAACCTACACCCTAGAGTAAATAAGTGGGTCCAAATTAAAGTGTGTAATGAGAGATTGCAATTCTGGAAGTGTGGCAGAACCTTGTTAATTAACTCTGTGAGAGTAGTGGACAAAGCTGGCCAAGAGACATTCTACAATGTTCCCATGGCTTGTCCAGATGGGATGACAGTTTATGCCCCAGTTCCTGAATGGTACTACCCCAGAAACTGGTGCCATTCATTGTGAAATTGTGCCCACTTGCCAAAAGTGAATGCAGCCATGCCAGCTCAGCCATCTGCCACTGAAGAAGCAACAACCCAGGATGGAGGTGCCTTTCTTCCAGTGATCCAGGTTCATCTGCAGCAGCATCCAGGTTCATCTGTGGCAACATCCAGGTTCACCAGCCCAGCAGTTGGAGAAGATTTCCAGTCCGGGTCCAGCAGGAGATCGTGGAAGCATCTGATCCAAAGATTTTGTCTATCCAGCAGCCGAAGATCATCAGGTCACAGGTCCAGAGAGGTGATGCTGACATCCTTTTGTCACCTAGAACTGGTAAGAGACCTTTTTCATTTTTAATTTTACTGTTTACCTGCAATTGAAGATATCCTTGGAACTATAATCTCCCATAGACTATCCATCTAGACTGCAGTGCTTGCAGGCCTTGTGCCTGTTCCAGGACTGTGCTTCAGCAGGCTCTGGCCTAGGAGAGACTCTTGTTGTAGTGCTTCGGCACTCTGGACTCCTCCTTAGTTTGGGACTTTGCAGGGTTTCCTCCCCCCAAATGTTTTGCAAATGTTTTTATGTTTTCTACTTTTGTACTTTTGTAAAAAATCCTTTTAAAAAATGTTTTATGGGCTTGTGCAGTATCCAGTGGGAGGGTTTTGGTTACTGTTTTTGGCTTTACAGGTTGTAGTTGTGTGTAGAAATGTGTTTTTGTAGTGTTTTCTTTTGCAGGTGTTCCTGGAAGAAGACAAGAAGACCTGAAGAGGATTTTTGGGATTCATCGGAGTCCTCCTTGTGTAGAGTTGTTAAGCTTGTGTAACTGTGTAGTGCAATGTCTAACCTTTTTTCATTTTACAGGCTTGTTGGTGTAAAATGTTTTTTTGGGTTTGGGCACCTGGTAGGTAGTATAGGTCAGATAGTTTTCCCCTAGAGGACTTGGGGGAAGGCAGGTTGGTTGTCCTGACTCCAGATATAGGAATCAGCAATGCTGTCTGGTAGGACATGCTTCAGGCAGTTTCTTGGAGCCACTGAGAATCTATAGATAGTACAGTAGTAGGATAGGAACTGAAGTTTTTCAGTGGACCTCATATCCTTGGTGTTACCTGCCTGTGCTTGGCACATGGTGAGGGAGGACTTGATCAACCCTCCCGTAGGAAACATCAGAGGTAGGATGGCCTGGTGCTGGGTGGAGGTGTGACTGCGGACAGTCATTTGCCTGGCAGGGGTGAGTATAGCCATCGAGTCCCCTGGGGTTACTAGAATCTTATCAGTATTATTGTTAGGAAGGTAGCTGGTAGGGAGCTCATTAGGGGCTCCTTACACAATGACATCATCATTTACTCAGCTAGCCTGAAGGAAGAAGGGTTAGGTCATTCAGAACTCTCGCAGCAGCATAAGCCACACCATGTGGATAGCTGCTCTGGGGAGCTTAGAATGCTTAGTCTGTTTCAGTTAGAGCTTGAGTGAGGAGGCGAGAGTGGCAGAAGGACTGCCAGTGGGCTCTGAGGTGAGAACCCAGGATTTATCACCCTAGTAGAGTGTCATTTCCAACTTCCAGTGAAGTGCTGGAGACCAGAGCTACAGCAGCATTTCCTGATTTCTACTCCCAGTGAAGTGGAAGTAACTGCTTGTTCTCAGTGGACTCAATGGGCAATCCCCTGAAGGTTCTGTGTGTTTCAGCTGCTTTGGAAAGGACTTTGAGAGACTGTTTGATCGGCTACCTAGGAGAGTGCCTTTTTCTTTCATTGTTCCACGCCCCATGGATGGGACAACCTTTGTTAGTACTGTTCTAGGAGACCAGATCTCCACATACTTTATGGGGATCATTAGTCTAGGTTGTGTGTGCCCATAGATAAGGCTGGATCACACCTGTCAGTGCCCCTAGTTCACCCAAGTAAGTGAAGTTTCTGTTAAACTGTTCACCCATGTGAGTGCAGTTTGTTCTTTGGTCACCCCAGTGTGTGATGAAGTTAAAGTGTGGGACCTCTAGTATCTCACTGGGAAATGGGGTTTCAATTGTGTAACCCTGAAGAATGGCAGAGACTGTCGGATGGGGCCAAGGGTGGGAGAAACACCATCTAAGTGCTTACAAGGCAGGGCATCCTGGTTGTAGGGCACCAGTTATACCTGAGCAAGGGCCAAGCTGCGGTTAAGTGTATGGCTGAGTTCCATTTAATTGCACCTATGTTCGAAGAGGAGTTCTGAGTGTGTGGCTTGGATTCACTAAATGACACTCATGGGAGGAAAATGTTCAGGTGCGTGGCTAGGTGTCCACTAGATGCACCATTTGGGAAATTGGGAAGCAGATGTTATGTTGTGTGTTTATGAACTGTACTGCATGCAAGGAGAGTTTGTGAAATGTACCTGTCCTTCCTAGACTGACCCTTGGGGTCCATTTCTCCTTTAAATTTCCATCTGTTGAATAAAGCCACACCGCACAATCTCAGTTACTGTTCTGGACTTTCTGATTGTTGCTTTTGGTTGTGTAGATTTACTGGGGGTCCCCTCAACAGGTTAGATCTAGCATATACCTAGCAGCCTCCACCCAGGACCTGGGTTGTAATGTTTACACAAGTTTCATGTTGTTTTGTTTCTGTACCCCAACCCCCTCTTCCTCTAGGTTATGAACCAGGTATATATCCTAACATCAAGCGTGGTACCTAACCTTTTGTAAAAGTAAATTGGTATGCCAGTAAATGGGTAGCAGTGTTCCAGATTTTAATGGGGGTGCTTATTGTTTAAAAAGTGGCCTGGGGTTACATTTAGGTGACACAGAGGCAGGATGAGAAGACATGGTTCTTTTGAAATGTTGCCCTTTTAAATGAGGTTTTGGGCAAAAATATGACAGGACTTACAATTTATAAAGTTGTGTTGTGGCACAGTCTGCCCTTGACAGGAGCTGAAAACAATTTGTACAATTTTTTTGATGGTCCACAAGATTTCTTTTATATGCTAGGTAGAGAGAACCCTTAAATAATCAAAATGATTCCCCAAAAATAATGCAGTACAAGAGTCCAATAACAAAAAAATGGCTCTTGTACTGGATAAACTGTACCAAAGGTTAAAAATTGCTGCTTCTGTGACAGGAACCGATTAATTAAGGTGAAAGAGCACAGACAAAATGGAAAATGAAAATAACCCATTCTCTGTAAGCAGGAAAGTTAAAAAGAGTAAACCACTAAATTTAGTAAAAAGAAACATGGTTTACTAGCAAAAATAGCCAGAATTTAGTCACAGTAGCCAAGTAGGATAGTCTCCAATTCCTGGGTGTCAAACAGGAACTGGAGAAACCTTAATTTACAGAAAACCCTATCTAAATGCAGAGTAATCAAGAAAAACTGACTAAGTACAATTTTTGATATAACTACAAAATAAAAACCTGAGTGGTGAACCAGCCATTACCGAAGTTCACAAGAGGCAACTGCTCTCTTTAGTTGGAGAAACAGATCTGAGCAATAGCCAGAGGGGAACATTGATGCAGAGTTTAAATCTACATTCCAAATTCTAAAATTTGCATAGATTCTGTCTCTGGGACATCACTCTTGGTCAAGATGATTGCGTAAAGTGTAAACATTAAATGAATGGTTCCTGAGGTTGGAAACACAAACTATTCTAAAAGGAGTGGTCTGACAGGGAAGTGTATGAGGTCATTGTTTTCATAAGGGAAAGAGTCACTGTGGAGGACAATGAAGCCATTATGAGTGCAAACAGTGCCACAGAGTCCATATGGGTTAAGCTAGAGCAAAGGGGCTAAATAAGTCACTCTTGAGAGTACCGCAGGCTCCCAAAGAGCTTACCAGAGCATGATACCTAGAGCACAGGGTCATTATGTCGCAAGACTTATTGCTGCATGGCACAATCGCGCTGCGCGATTTATGCCATGAAGCATATGTCTTTGTTCTGTGGAGGGCTCCACCCCCAAAAGCCCCATCACAGGGGGCTGTGCCCCAACCCCCCCACTAAAGATTCTCAACTCCAGGGGGGGGTCCAACTCAGAGACTGCACAGGTGTGGGTTTGCCATAATGCCATACGCTATTAAGCATGCTACATTATGACCCAGTGCGGATACCTAGCACACTGAGGAAAGCATGACAGAAGCCAATTCAGATGCAATGGTGATCCTGGAAGGACAGCAAATAGACTGGAGTCTTGAGAGAGCAAACAGGGCTAAAACTGAGTTCCCCCTTACAAAACGGAAGGCATTCACTTAATCTTAAAATAGCAGTTTGACTATTAACACTTTAGCAGTATTTTAGCATGAAATTAGCATTCAAACTGTTTTGTAATGGTTATTATTTATTTATTTATTTCAGAGATTGGAAAGTACCTTTGAGTCAGAGACTCATTTACAAAGGTTCCATGTCACATATAATGAAGCATACAAAGTTAAGGTAACATACAGTGCAGGGAACAATTTACATAGGTTCCATATCACATATTTTGAACAGTATAAAGTCAAGGTAACATAAACAGTGCAGGAAACATAAACACCCTTGATACATGGTAAAAGTAAGAAATAAGGCTACAGTCTTGAACTAACAAACTTATGGAGCTCAGGTAGGCATTTAGTAAGAGAGAGAAAGAAAGGAGAAATGGCTGGGGAGGTTTGCCAGCCAGAGGCCATTGTCATTGTGGGGGGGTTGGTTGTGACAGGGTCAATAACAGTCACAGCAGTTTGGGGTCTGGAGGTTTACTTGGTTTACTTGTTTTTTTGGACAAAAGTAGGCCAGTGGCCCATCGAGATTGTCCTCCATATTGATGGATCATATACCCAGGTCCCGTTTATTCATCCAATTATCTAATTTATTCTTAAATATTAATATATTTATTGAATTAACAATGTATTGTGGTAATTTGTTCCATAATCTGGGTGATCTAATAGTGAAGAAGTTTAATCTCTTATTGTTGTTTACTTTTTGAATTTCTATTTGTCTGTCATGCAATCTTGGTACTATTTTTCTTGTTGAATAGGTAATACCACAAAGTTTCATTTGTTCAGGTGATTTAAGTATTTTATACAGTTGTAAAAGGTCTTCTCTGGTTCGTCTTCGCTCCAAGGAGTGTAGTCCGTTTTTTTTAATCTGGTATTATACTCTAGATGGGTAAAATGTGGTATTAATCTGGTAGCTCTGTGTTGTACTTGTTCGATTTTATTTATGTCTTCCTTTAAGTAAGGGTTCCAAAATGGTGATCCATAGTCAAGATATGGCCTTACATATGACCTGTAATAGTGACAAGAAGCATTCCTCTGTTTTAGAGATGAATGTTTTATTAATTCTACGCAGTAAAGCATTTGTTTGATTAGCAATTTTTGAACAGTGAGATGAGGATGATAGTTTGTCATTCACCATGATACCCAAATCTTTTTCTATAGAAGATGCCCTAATTATACTGTTATTCAGGTATTATTTTTGTTTGGGGTTGTCTTTCCCAAAATGTAATACAGCACATTTGGCTACATTAAAGTGCATCTTATTAGTACTGGCCCATTGTTTTATTAGTAAGAGATCCAAGATCAAGTTATGACAATTAGTAGGGGTATTTACCATTCCTCGAGTTTAGTGTCATGTCAATTTAACCATTGTGTTGTGTGGTGAGGATATGAATGTAGCTGATGAAAAGATTAAATAATACTGGACCCAAAAGCGGTGCCTATGGCACACCACTTGCCACAATACCCGTGTCTAGAGTACCCCATTCACTCTAACCCTCTGTGTTCTATCACACAACCAGTTATTAATCCAAGATATAATAGGAGCTGAAAACCAAGTTGATTTAGTTTATTAATCAAAATGCTATGTGATGCTATGTGATACTTTATCAAAGGCTTTACTGTAATCTAAGAGAATGACATCAGTAGGTAAGGTGGCCCTTGAGGTGGGTTTGAAGAGTTCAATAGAGTTTGGGTTGTGACAGGCGGGTGGTCATTCATCCAGGTGGGAGCCTTATAGCTAAAAGACCTTTGGAATTAGGAGGTATGGCATTGAGGAACTGTGAGTTGTTGTTTGCTGGAGTTACGAGTTAATTTAGGGGTAGTGGATGGGTAGATTAGGTGGTGAGACCCGGGGAGAGAGACCTAGGGTGATTTTTGGCCATAAGACAGGTGTGGAATTTGATACTATTGTTGAGGTTAAGCCAGTTAATGGAGTAATATAGGGAGCAGGTGTGTGATGTGGTCACAGCCAAGGACAAGGTGACAGGTTTTGTTGAGGAGAGGTGGAGCCTGTTTAGGGCTGAGGTGGTGGCAGCGCTATAAACAAGAATACCATAGTCGAGGAGGGAGAGGATAGAGGAAGAGACTGCAAGTCAGAGGGCTTCTTGGGTGAGCAGTGTTTGATGGTATAGCAGTTCAAGGTGGACGCCTGAGGGACGTGGACAGGTGGTGTATGTGCTGGGAAATTGAGAGCTGGGTCCAGGGTGATGCCTAGATATTTGAAGTGAGTCATTTGGTCGAGAGGGGTTTGGTCAGCAGTTAGGATCTGCGGGCAAAGTTTCTGTTTTGTGTTTTGAGGTGGGCAAAAAATCATGAACTTGGTCTTCTTGCAGTTCAATATGGCGTTGAGCAGTGAACCACTGCTCTGCTTCATTAAAGAAGGACTGGAGGGTATGGTGAAGTTGCAAAGGGTCATGGCTGGAGGCATAAAGCACAGCATCATCCGCATATAGCAGGAGGTTGCTACAGCAGGTGCTTGGGAGGGAGTTAAGGTAAAGGCTGAAAAGGAGGGGACCAAGGATGGACCCCTGGGGAACCCCTGAGAGAACTGGGAGACTATTGGACAGGGTAATGCTGATTTTGACCTGTTGGCACCTGCCTGTTAGGTAGTCTGTGAACCAGTGAAGGGCATCCTGTGAAAAGCCAATGCTGGAGAGTGTGACTAGCAAGAGGGAGTGGTGTACAGTGTCAAATGCCTTAGAGAGGTTAACAAAAACAGTGCCAGTGGTGTGGCCTTTGTCTAGTGCAGAGTGGATGTGTGCAGTTAATTCCAGTAAGGCGGTGGTAGTACTGTGCCCTTTGCGGAAGCCATGTTGCTGTTTACAGAGGAGATCGTGTTTGTTAAGGTGGTCAGTGAGCTGGTAATAGACAATGCGCTCTAGAGCTTTAGATGGGGGGAGGATAGATATGGGCCAGTAGTTATTGGTGTCAATACGGTCCCCACTTTTAAATATGGGGGTAATGGAGGCAGATTTCCATATGGAGGGGAATTTACCTTGGCAGAGGGAGAGGTTGAGAATATGGGTGAGTGGGTAGAGTACGTCTCGGAGGGTGAGTCAGAGAAGCCTCAGGTCCAGGAAGTCGCTACTATAGCGAGTGTGGTTTAGAGCATTCTTGAGATATGGCTCAGCAACCTTAAGGGTGATGCACTGCAGGTGGAAGGTAGGGTTACGCTGGGAGGGGGGACAAGGCAGGGTGTGGGTTGAAGAAGTTAGGAGGGAGGACATGGCTGAGGTTAGTGAAAGCTTGGTCGACGATCTACGCCAGATGCGGCCCCTGGGGAGTTGGGATGGGAGGGGATAGGGAGGGGTAGTGTGCAGGGGGCTGACAGCAGGAGAGTGTGTGATGAGAGAGGAGGCAGAGGATTAATAGGTTTCATAGAGAGTGGTACCTGATGCAGTAGATTCCATGCGAGGGTGGTCCGTGTATGGCAGTGGTCGTAATTGCATGTGGTATATGTGGGTAAGGAGAAGGTCCCATAGCTTGGGTGGAGGGTGGGTGCAGTGTAGGTCTGGTTTTCCTTGGTGTTCTTTGTGGGAGCCGGTGGATGCCAGGCAGTGTGGGTGTAGGTGTAGCCTGTGACTCCAGAGGCTTGACTGATATGGGAGGTTGAGGAGGGTGAAAGAGCACATGGGACAGATCAGAGGAGAGAGACAGGAGAAAAGAAGCATATTGGGGGTTGGAGGTTGAGTGATAGCAGTGGTGGAGAGAAAAGGCATAGAGCAGCCTAGTGGTGACTTGGTATAAGGTGCAGATGGAAAAGTGGGCTGATTGGTTCAGGCATTTAACTATTCAGCACCGATTGCATCTAATTAAGAAGCACTTGAGCAAGGGTGGTAGTGGGGGAGGTGGGGAGCCGACACAATGCGCTGGCGGGGACCGCAATTTGAATTCTGTAGCGGGAGCAGGTGAGCGTTAGGAGGTCTGGTCACCTCGCCCTGCCGATTCACAGTTCAGCTGTTTACCTGGGGTTGTTTTTGGGGGTTGGGGGAGAACAGCTTCACATGCCCTCATGACCCCGGTGGATTGCTGGACCCTAGGTGGATCCATGGCTATGGGGAGAGAAGAAAGGCAGGGTAAGTCCTTATATCCTGCTATGAGGGGGGGAGGAGACAGCTTAGATGTGGAGACAGAGAGAGGCCTATGCTGGCAAGAACAGGGGTAGGTGAAAAACGCAAGCAGTTACTTCTAGAACACAGCTCCCTAGCTTGAGGTCCTATTACTGAATAACAACTAGGCAGTACCGAATAAAGTAATTTTACTGAAGTCTTGGCACACATGCATATTTTGATGGGATCCTATTGCATCCTTAAGGTAACTTAATAGTCATTTGTATTATAAATGGCCATCGTGATGGCCTTCACAGTCAGAAGCCTGAAGTTAGCCTGCCTATAGCATGACACATTTAAATGAGATGCAAATTAGAAGGCTAAGATAATAGTTTTTCACAGCAGTCTGGTTGATGGCTAAGGACTGTTTTGCAGCAGTATGCTGTACTGCTTATGAATACCTTGTTAAATGACTGTTATAAACTAATATATTTAAGGTTAAAAATATTGCTTAGGACTGGGCTGTGACCGTTAAGGAACGGTAACTCCCGTGTAATTTGTGTACTAGATATTTAAATTTTAACGCATAAATTTATTTTGTATAAACTAAATTCACAATATAGTGTCTCGAAGGGTACATTGTGACACAGCCTATCTTGTGACTTATAGTCCAATGCCCCAACGTATAAATAAGCATATAATGATGCAGAGTGTAAGCAATAATAAATGAATGTGTGTTATTGCCAGATAACAGCTTGCCCCATGTGCATGTGATATAATGTGCTTGCACTGACTACCTTTAGCACCAGGAAGTGCTCTTATCAGACAATAACCCACACCCCTAAGTGTCTGCGCTTCTGCAGAAAAAGTTGTCGATATTAACATAATAAAATATTGGTGCTCACCTCTTGTGCCCAGAATGACTGGCAAGTCCGCTGCAACTGGATCCCAGTATTTCATACTGTTTTGAGGGTGTTTAAAGGATGTTACAAAAGTTATCTTCAAGGGTGGTATTCATCATCAGACCTCAATCTGCTAAAATGCATGACATGGCTGAGTGTCAAGAAGTGAAGGACCAAAAAATACAACTTTTTACAACAACTGAACTGAAAACTGCTTTGAGAGAAGCATGCTTAGTCTCCAGACCCCTACATCTGCATAGATGTTATCATTTAGAAGACAACTCAACAAAAAGTTCACAATAAATAGAAAATGTAAAAAAAAATCTTAACATAATATTTTAGTGTCATGCTGATCTGTACATTTATTCTTGTGTATGTCATCACTGCAAGTACAGGATTTTAAAATGTACATACCTTTTACTAAAGAGAAACAATGATATTTCCTTCTGCTCAGGTTATGTTCCAGATTAATTCTTCTGTCTCTGTGCCTGCTTTTACACTACAGGACGTAAACAAAATAAATTCAAAACCTGCAAACATAGACAATGATGGCAGAAAAAGACCAATGGTCATCTAGTTTGTCCTGGCACATATTGTGCCCTCCAGGGTCCTAACACTCCCCATCCTCCACCCTGATTATGGTGCCCCAGCAGCCACGGTACCCTTTAATCTGGCCATGTGCTTTGAACCACTAATGGTTTTCATCACGTCAGCTGGCAGTCTGTTCAATGGTTCCACCACCCTCTCTGTAAAACAGTACTTCCTCACATCTCTCTCTTAAACCTCACCTCATGTGTGACATACAGTAAGGCATGATGCGCTTGCACCAAGTGCCTTTATCACCTGGAACTGCTTTTATCAGGCATTATACCACAGGTATCTGTTCTCAGCCAATCACAATGCAAAATAGCCCTCAGTTATTCTCTCACAAACTACTGTACACTTACAAAAACCCAGAGCCGGTTATTCAAGTAAACCCCTCCCACAATCAGTTAATAGTCCTTTAACCATGCTCACAGTTGGTTAATGGCCCTCTAGCCATGCTCACAGTCAGTTAATGCGGTCTTGCCACACCCACAGTCAGTTTATCGTCATCTGTTTGTGCTGCCTGTAAGCAAACTGACTGGGGAGACCAAGGTAGATGAGCAGTGAGAGATGATTTTTTTTTTTTATTATTTTCTTTTTGCAGAGCTGGCAGGTGGCTCTATCCCTTCCCTCGGAAGAACTCGTCTCTCCGGTCCCAGCGTGGAGGCAGCTAGGCCATCATGTAGCCTGCCAGCTTCATTTTTCGATGTCCTTCTCCTGGGCCCACAATTGTGCAATGGACAGAGTGGTTGGGCTCCACCTCTGTGGAGGCAGCCTTATGCAATGAATGTAGGCCATCCCCATTCAGGCAGCATGCCTGTGCTGACACTTAGCCACCGCTGAGTGTCAGACAACAACGCGCTGTGCTAACCTCCTTCCCCTGGGGAGGAAAAGCTGTATGTAGATGCTTGATCCTTCCGCACCCTAGCTGACCCCCAAGCTTGTTCCCAAACTTGGGTCACCGGCGTGGTGCAGGTGTGGCATCCAGCACCTCAACCCTCAGCACCACCTGGCCGGCTATGATTTTTTTTTCTGAAGTGTGCCGAGCATGGGGAAAATACAGAACAACAGAGAGAGAGAGAGAGAGAGAGAGAACTTTGAGCATTCAGGACAGAACAGGTCAGCAACAACAGAAGAGTTACAAGAAAACAGGCTTTCAAAAGCAAGCCGTGACTCTGGGCACATGTACTACCGCTGGCACTAATGTGCATTCCCAAAGTCACGGCTTTACTTTTCAAAGCCTGATTTCAACATACAACAGCACTCGTTTTTAGTAGGAGTTACATAAAAAAAATCTATGTTACTCCTAGTAGTATAACAGTAATAACATTCATGTAGTAGGTCCCCAATACAACTGGGAGCTGTATCAGGGACCGCATCAGCAGCTAGGAGCTGATGGACCACTCAGAGCACAGGGCACCAAGTTTGAACTTGGGCTGGGCTACATAAGCAGTGTAGCCCAGCCACCTCACACACAGAGACCGAGGAGAGCTGTATTTGGGGAACTGCCGAAACCCTTGGGCAGCCGGCTCTAATCCAAAGAGAGCTGCTGCTGTTGCTGCTGAAGGGAATTTTTCGGCCGCCGGCCCACCCAGACCCCAGCCTCTGTTAAATGGCCTACATGGGTGGGGCTACAGAAGTTACAGCCAATTGAAAGCACAACTTGTTGGGACAAGGCATGGTCACTCCTCCCCATGCATTAAGTGCAACTAGAGGGGAAAAAGAGAAAAATGAATAGTTAAGCCTGCAATGAGCAAATGTTTACAAGTCTGACTGAGTATTTTTGTGCAATTTAAACCTCATGTTAGGCAGATACTTCTTACACTGCTGCTAACTCCTGAGGCTTGCCTGTCGCTGGGCAAACCACTATTTTTAGCTTGACTGTACCTAAAACATAGCTAGACATTGCTTTACATTGTAATACATACTGTATTCTACCATTGCTGCCACTGCTTTAAACCTGCCTATTGTATTATTTCTAGGGGTAGTGGGTTGATACGTATTCACTGCTGGGCTACCTCCCAGCATAAGTTGAATGCTGAGCCCTCTTCTGGCCTTGTACTATGGGGTTCTTTGTAGCTGTTGCCTATGTTGCCCTAGTAATGGTGGCTGACCAGCTCCACTCCTTGGGATACATTCCCAAAGACCCTGAAGAGAATACAGTCCATTATCCCCTGGATCCTACGGGATTAGGGTGGACATGAACATTTCACTGCTACTACCAAGTATGGCCTAACTAGGCACAGAAATTGTTACAGCCGCTTTTATAATTGCTACCTAAACTGATAGAAAGACCTTCTATCCTTCCCACTTAAAATTATTAGGTATCTAGCAAAACTTAGCTAGCACTGGGTGGACATAGAATCCAAACCCAGGCCCACCCACCCCTAACTATAAAATCAGTGATCCCACCAGCCCATGCTGGGCTAATGCTAGGGACTTAAACTGGCACACATGAATATCAGCAGTCTAAGGCACAAGGTCCATGACCTGAAACCTGGACAGCTCTATACAAGCCTGATGTGATAGCTGTGTCAGAGACTTAGCTAAAGCCACAAATACTTCCCTATGAAGTTCATCTAATAGGCTACAATGTCTTTAGAAGGGACCATGCTGGGAAGAAGAGTGGATGGTTCTTATCTACACTAGCTTCGGTTTAAATGCTATGCAACTAGACCTTCCTCCCCTGAGCAACTCAGTGAGTAAGCTAATACTCACAAGATGGGAAAGAAAGCCTGGCACTGGAAAAACAATATATTTAAATGGGGGTGGTACATTGATTTATGTAGGAGGAATGATGGTGGCTGTATCGGAGAGTTGAAGTGGAGTGCTAGATGGTTGCTAAGCCACTGAGGAGAAGTGTCAGTAGCAGGAGTCGGTGAAAGGCGTAATTTTCTTTTAGCAAAGGTATGCCACCGTTGCCTCTTTATTTATTTTTTTAACTACTTCACCGACCTTTCAAGACCATCTTTGAGCTGAGCCCACTGCCAATCTGTGGAGCAACGCTGAAGACCTCCACACTGCCCCGGCAATTAGCGTGGAGTTCTGTGGTGGAGAAGCCCACAAAGAAACATGGGGAGAATGGAGGAGCCCGCGGGGGCTTATCGATCTTTAGGGCGTCGCCTTGTCAGACTGACTAAACAACTGGGTTAACCTCTGCCTCCACATACCTCCATTTACTCTATTCAAAAGGTCTGAAAATGTTGTATTATTGCACTTCCTTGTCTTACTTTGTCTTATTTTCTTTTGTCTTACTAAGAAATAGAAATGGGGCTTGTACTGTGTTTTGCGACTGTGATCATGACTGTGATATGATTTTTGTTATTTCTTTTCTTATTCATTTTTGTATTTAGAGTTTCTTGGCATTTAGAGTTCTCTATTAAAACACAACAACACCTGTTTCTCTGGGTACTGCGATTAGGAAAATGTTATTCACTTTGTTCTCCTATTTTTCTACTGAAAGCTACAAGGAAAGCCACAGGAGTCACTGGTGTCTTTATGCACATTGAAGGTTGTCGGAGCTCAAAAGAGGGGATATTCTATTGAAACAATTATAAGTAAAGTATAATTTAGACACAAAGTTTAAAAATTTAAAGATGTAACAGGAACTACACCTGACAGGAGGGCGTAGGATATGACTTCAGAGAATAAGTATGCATATGCTATGCTTCAATGATCCAGGTGCTATTTTCAGCTTCACAGCAGGGATCAGAAATATCCACAGGAGAGTTCGAGATCATCGTCTATTAAGAGTTAGTTGTTATTAGATTATTTAGACTCTCCTGCACTCAGTTTACCTTATTATTTATTCTCCTGCTATAAAGCTCTAGGACATGATTTTCTGCTGTTCCCTGCTGAGGGTTTTTTTTTTTTTTTAGATAAATTGCATCCCTCCCCAAGCGAACTAGCCAGTTAAGCAAGACGCTGAGGGGAAAACAAGCTTCCTATGACAGTGACTTAGTGGATTCCTAGCTCTGGGGTGAATAAGAAGTGATCCTCATTCTTATTATCAGAATATCTCTGTTAAAAATAAGTAGAGACAATCACCTCTTGTATTAGACTGGACGCTTTTTGTGACTCTCCTGTGTCTCACCTAATTGCAAACCCACTGTTTGAATATGGTAAATTTTTATTTAACAATGGAAATTTAATGAACAGCACTTTTTAGACGCTAAGGTATGCTATGGCTTAATACAGCTTGTTTTCACTAGCACTAGTATTCCTGGAAACTTTTTACCCGTTTTAAACTTGTATATATAAAATTATAGGATAACATAGTTTTATAGGATTTTTTGGCATTTTAACTTTTATTTTATACTACCTTGATCTTTTTATTTTACATTTTAGTGGTTGCACAGCTTATCCTAAAGACTTGAAAGGGCAAAGACGAGGGTATTTTACATCGGGATTTAATTTTTAATGAAGCAATACCTTTTGGGAAGCCTATTTGGATAGTGGCCTGCACTGTGGCAGTGACAGAGTTTGGAACTAAGCAACTTAATGGATTTGTGGTCATAGACCTGGTCTTATATCCTGAAACCAACATTGTGGTAGTCCCGTAGAGTCGCTGGAAATTTTTATCTGGTGTCGTGGAACTAACTACCTATTTTGCCCTGATTTGGTTTGACTAGATACTTGATAATTGTCACAGACACTTGTGGACTTCACTTGGATACCAACAGCTAACAGGACCTGTGGACTATAATACTGAGGTTATATTACTTTGCCATTGTATTGTTACTTTATTACTGTATTATTGGGATTCTGTGACTTGGGCTTTTTTTTTTTTATTCATCTGTTGTTTACAATCTTCATTTACAGTCTCAGGCAAGAAAGATATCTACCGCAATTGGATCATCACTATTATTATTATCTACACATTAATATGTATACTAGAAGTGGTAGAGCGCTGGTCAAAACTATGGATGGGAATGGCCCAGCGTCCAGGGACTGTAGGAAGGGCAGAAGTAATAAGGAAAACTGCTGCATTTATATGCAGGAGCTTTCTCTTATGTGTCTGGCTTCCTCTACCTCTAAAGACCAGACTGTTCCCCTCTGAAGTGTTTACATTTTCTGAATCTCCAATATCCCCATGTTTAATTAAGGACAGAATTTATATTGATCATAGACCTGAGCTTTTGCAATTGAAATCACCTTTCTTCCTTCCCCAAATGAATTCATAACCCAATGGTCATTTTAAGGAGGCTAAGACTAAATCCTTACTTGTAGTTTCTCCCATCCCTCCCACATCTTTAGATAAATTAAATCCCAGGGACACTCAACAACACCAACAGCACCACAATCCCACTAACATAAATGAGGCAAATTATGTTAATGATTCTATTGAGACAAATGACAATCCTTTACCTATTGAGGAATTTAACAACAAGAGGAAAAACCTTTTTAAACCTGTGTCTTCCACTTACAAAACTGAAGCCCAACACCAAAAGAAAATGACTGACTTTTTTTTAAGTAATTCCCGCTCATTGAAAACGAATCTTAGAGATGGTATGGCTCTTTCAAATCTAGTCCCTGAAAATATAACTATTAGTTCTGAATTCCAAGACTGCAGAAAACAGTTCAAAAATTAAAAATACAATCTACTAACCTAATAGGATCGGAGATCTCTCTGCATCCTACAGGGTTAGAACTCTTTAACCTTCAGAGTCTTGTATTAGTTTAGAATCCTCTCTGCATCATTCAAATAATTCCTCAGTACTGACAGGTTCACCTAGCAAAGTTTTAAGAAAGCTTGATAATGAAGCTGAACAAATAAACTTAGACCCAGAATTTCTCTTATCTTGCCCTGACACAATATCTAAGTATACGATCAAGGCCCCGCCCCATCCCATTATGGCTAATATTGTACTGCTGGAAGCATTTAAAGAACTCAAATATCATATAGAGAATTGTCAGAACTATTTACTGACAAAATCTCTGTTCTTTCTAATAAATTAGACAATATAGAAAAGAAAGAAATGTGTGAAAGATGTAAGAGACCTTACTTTCCTTCTAACCATATTCCGCTTCCCCAATTAAGGGTAGCAAAAAATAATCTGCAGAGAAATTCTAAGAAAAAACAACAAGAAAAATAAAAAAGAAGAGAACTCTATCATTACCAATTTAAATCAGAATGTACCATTTAAAGATATCCTGAACCCTAGCACATATGCTGAAGTCTTAGAAGAATCTATTATTAAACATCCCTTGAACCTAGAATCAGTGAGTGACACACAGCATTTGGCTGCCCCTTCCAATAAAATTTCAGAGCGGTTATTGGCAGGGAATGTGCAAAATCATCATAGAAATGATCAGTTAAAAACTGACAAGCCCCTTGAACTAAACAACTGGGTTAACCTCCGCCTCCACATACCTCCATTTACTCTAGTCGAAAAGTCTGAAAACGTTGTATTATTGCACTTCCTTGTCTTACTTTGTCTTATTTTCTTTTGTCTTACTAAGAAATAGAAATGGGGCTTGGACTGTGTTTTGTGACTGTGATCATGATTGTGATATGATTTTTGTTATTTCTTTTCTTATTTACAAATTACATCAAATGAGACTGGAAATCATATACTAGAAATGTCTTGTAAATTAGAATTAATCTCTCCCCCAAACATTAGATCATGCTAATTCCTCTGGAAAAGAAGTTATCTTTAAACTGAAGAACATTTTTTATAAAACTTACGATATAGAAGTCTCCCTATTACCCATTTATTTAGAGCTGAATTAGACCTTCCTGCGGCAGCAGAGAACATCATGTTTATTTTCAGAGACAAATATGTCCCTAATACACCAGTCTATGTCTTATTATTAAATATGAACATAGCAAAAGAAATCTGGGCAAAACAATGTCTTATCAATAAACTAGGAATATCGATATCATCTCCAGTGAACTGGACGACTATCTGGACATTTGCCCATGGGTCTGTGATTCCACTTTTTTTTACTAAAGAAATTACTTCAACTTTAACCCTACTGAATTGGAACTTCGAATCACCCAATTTCTCCTAGAGCTTGTCTCTTTTTGGAATTCAGAAATATGAAGGGGGACGTAGCCATAGGCTGGCAACCTTTATTCGAACTCTGTTAGTAACATGTTTAGATTGTGAGATTTCATCTCAAGAAATTAAGTCAATTAAGAGAGTATATTCAAGTCCCATAGACTCTCAAGTGGATATTGTAATTACCTCACCAGAGTTGTACAATAATTTATTACAAAACATTCACAAACTTGACAAATTTAACATACATGTGGTTGATTTTCTGAGCATAGATTATCATGTTAAAAGGACAAAGGAGACAGAGGATTATTTATGACTGACCCCTCTTCCTAAATCGCTCTCTTCTTATGATACTAGGGACAGCAAAGGGTTAACAGTTTCTCCATCCATGGAAACTGCAAACTTTATCTCATGGAACATTGCAAATTTAAAGTCTAAACTTGTTGATTATCACTGGCAGGATTTCATTTCAAAATATGAAATTGTGATTGGTTGACCATCCATGGCACTCCAGACATTACCTCATGGGTTTTAGCCCACCTGATAGGCTAGTGATGCACATGACGCTAGGATCAGATTTCTAGTATATCCAGGTCCCAGAAACCCCTGCTCTCCAGTTCAAATCATGAATCTGATCAGGCTGGCACACCAGGATCCCTGCTGTCCTAATTCTCAAGGTAGGCCTCTTCATATTCAATTTTACTCAGTTACAAGAAAATGCAAACCAAATAACAGAGACTGTATAGACCTTCAGATATACAATTGTTGTTTTGAAATAAGATTTGTCCCCCTGGGAGAGTAGAACCTTTATCTGCAAGTTTTGTTAGGTATTCTTGGAAATAATAACTTATACTGGGAGTCTCATTGTTTTTACCCTGCTAATTGTGCAGGTTACTCAGCTTTATTGTGTCTTAACACTGCTGGTAGTAAGACTGCCTCACTGTGGACCATGCATTTTGCTCATAGGGCACACTGTGTTTTGTGTTATTAACATTTAAGCAAAAGATAGTTTAATTGATGTACAGCATTAACTCAGTACAGCATCAGTCTATAGCTGTGTTATCTTTTATTTACCTAGTGCTGGAAAAACCCCAAGCCTCTATCCCTCAGGCTCCTTGGTCTCCATCACGCATTTGACTGTGCCACAAACTGCCACGATCCCTCCTTCTGCAGCCCCACAGTCTCTGTACTGCCCCCAGCTGCTCCTGTGGCCATGTCGTGCTCATCCTGACTACTCTGGACAGAAGCAAGGACAAACCCCTTCTGCCCACTGTTTTTCTGTTCCAGGCCAGCTGCTTTAACACGTGGTGCTGGTTCTTCTGGCAGGGCCTGCCTCCCCAGTGTCTGATCACAAATGCTAGCTCCCTCTTACCTGGCTAGTACTCCTGGCACTCGCAGAAATAAATACACCCTATTTGCAGTGCCTACACAGCCAGGGGAGCTATTTCACAGCGTTAAGGCATCAGGGATTTACGCTGGGACCTGGCTACCCTCAGGCCCATGAACCAGTGAGCCATGCCTAGAATGGGCAGAACAACGCCCCTCCCCCCACCGCATGGCTGGCCTTTTCGGCCACTTGCTGCTCCATGACTTGGGATATGTCCGCACATTGCCCTTCTGGGGGTGTGTTGCTGAGTTCTCCCCTACAGCTATTTTCTTGTTCTGGGGCTTCCTCTCATGGGACAACAGCTGGGGAACCACCGCAGATATTAACTCCACGCGGCAGATGGGGGGACCTGTAGTTCAAAAACCCAGGCAGCCCTGTTTTTACTGTTTCAAACTGCAAGGACAACAACTACCACAGTTCCAAGGCCTTTATTCTCAACAGTGCTACCATTGTAGCTTTGAGGCAGAGCCATCCTTGGAAAATGCAGTATGAAACCAGGCATCAAGATTTCAGTCCTAGGGCTCTCTCATACCATTGCCCTAGCCTACAAGGGGCTCATAGCTTACAAGTGTTTTTCTCTAGAGCATGACTTCAGTTAAAAAAAAAAAAAGACATATGGGCTCCTCTAGCCCAGCCATATGTGCATTTAGTAACTTACCACTGCACTGGTGGTCCCTCTACAGCGACCCCCATGAGAAAGACAGCCTGCATCCCTCTCTAGCTCCTTAAAGGCAGCGCATCAACAACTCTGCTTAATGTGGGCCAACTACAAGTTGAATGCCCATTTTGTACCACCCAGCCATGCTCCACAAGAGCTCTTAGGGCGAGGGTGGTGTATTGGCGGGAGCGCTCTCTGGTTTGCACCTGGATCAGCCAGTCATTGAGGTAGGGGATGATATTGAGACCCTGCTCCCGGGGTCTGGCCACTAGTACCACTGAGACCTTGGTGAACACTCTTGGTGCCAAGGTAAGCCCGAAGGGTAGCGCCTGGTATTGGAACTGCTGACCTAATCCATCCTTGGAAACTGCAAACTTTATCTCATGGAACATTGCAAATTTAAAGTCTAAACTTGCTGATTATCACTGGCAGGATTTCATTTCAAAATACGAAATTTTATTATTCCAAGAAACATGGGCAATTTCAAAAATTTATATGAATGGATATGAAACACTTTATACCTCTGCAAGAAAAGATAAAAAATGTGGAAGACCTAAAGACGGGCTAACTACATATGTTAAGATAAGAGAGGGCATTCGAATTTTAGAGCACTCTTCACTTAGAAATGAGAACCTGCTCAGTGTTATTACTTGGGATTCACTAACTTTTTTAATAGCCAATGTGTACTTTTCTCCCAAGTTTGATATTTCTACCGATTATGACCCAAGGGTTTAATTAACATCAGATATTGATTTTTTATACTTCAAATATCAGATAGATATTATTAAAATTGGTGGGAATTTTAACGCTTACATTGCAAAATTTGATAACTTACCAACACTTCAGTCTCATATTTATATGGGAGAATTAGAACCAAGGAAAACTGCTGATAATATTGTTAATAACGCTGGTCTTAAACTGATAGAGTTTATCAATAACAATAATGTTTTGATCTATCTTAAATGGGAGAGGAATGGGTGACCAGGATGGAGTATGTATATATATATATATATATATATATATATATATATATATATATATATATATATATATATATATATATATATATATATATATATATATATATATATAATTCCAATGGGAAGAGTATTATTGATTACCTGTTGATTACGCTAGAATCTTATAACCTTTTCATGGATTTAAAATTTCTATGATGCCAGAAGGTGACCATGTGGCCCTAACAGTTAAGATAGATGCAATGAAAGATACCGAAATTATTAAGTCAAAATAATGTATTTCTCCTTCCTTATTACTGAGAGGTAAATACAGACTTATTTTAAATAATAAGAGCTTGGAAAAGCATCAGAAATAGTATATTCCCTAGAATGTCTTTGCTTTATACACTCTCTCAAGGTAATTGCCCAGTGCAGTACATAAATAAACAGCTTGAGAAGTGTTTCACTACAATCAAAACAGCAATCTATTCTTATAAAATCCAAAATTTACATCTTTGTCTTGGTTTGATCAGCAATGTATGGAAGAAAAGCAAAACTTAGGAAAATTGATTAAGAACATAAATAAAAACCCATTAAGAACCTGCATCATAAATCTTAATAAAGCAAGGAAGCAATATAAAAAAATTCTTAAATACAAAAAACATGAGTTCACTCAAAAACAGTGGGATCATATGCAAGAAACCATAGATAAAAAAGGCTCCAAGGCTTTTTGGCTGATAGTAGTAAAGGGAGTTAAAATATATCAGCCTTCATTGGCTGTATATATTCCAAAGGAAACATGGGTGCTATATTTTTCTAAGCTTTTCTTTAATGATTCTGAGTTTGATAATTTACCTAGAACCCCCAAAAGGATGAATTTGGATTCTTATAATCCTTTAGTATTTTCTCTGATTGAAGTAGAGCAGGTCATTTTAAATCTGGCCAACAACAAGGCTCCCTGGCCAGATCTTATTCAGGAGAAATTTATAAAGAAAACAAAAATTTGGGGTCCCTTTTTTAAACTTTTTAATGCCTGTCTGCAAGAAAGGTTTGTCCCTAGTTCATGGCATAAAAACATTATAATCCCGTGCAAGCAAACACAAAAATGGATGCCTTAAGTGGTATGTGACTTGAGAGTCACTAACCCATAGACTAACCAACAAAAAGTCTGCAGTGTGTCAAGGGTCTTTAAGTGAGCCCAGGATAAGGTGAATTTGTCACTTTACAGATATCTGGTGAGACTACACCTAAAGCATGTATCTAGTTCTGTAGTTTGCACCTGAAAGGGACAGTGACAGACTGAAGACCATATAGTGGAGGCCACTAAAATGATCCAGGGTCAACAGGTAAAAACACATAAGGAAAGATTGGAGATCCTTAATACTGTATGTATGCAAAAGGGAGAGGGGCTGTGATTGAGATCTACAAGATTTTGTAACAACACATTAGGGTTGACTATTCAAACATTTTCAAGTGAATGTGATTTCAACCAGAGGGTCATAACTTTAAACTGGTTGGGGGATTCTAAAGGGATGTGAGGAAGTTCTTTGCTTTTAGCACACTGCTCAGCATGTTATTAGACACTCCTACCACCATTTGTGAAAACGATTATATTGCCCATGGAACTATTTCCCAACTACTTGCATACTGTAGCTGTGTACAGCTCTGCTCTCCCCTTTTATTTCCATATTTAAACTCTGTATTAATGTACTGTCTCCAATCAGCTTACACACTTGTATCAAATCTCCCCCTCAGCCTCCTTTCTCCCTGGCTACAGTTTATTTATTTATTTGAAAACTGGACACCGACTAAGGCACACTGTGTCAGGGCTTGTTTCCAGCTGCAACCCAGGGGAGGAGAACAAAGGGAGAACTGCAGAACAATACACAATAACAAGTCAGATTGAACAAACATTGGTAAATAAGTTGCTACAGCAAATAAATACAAAAATTAGATAAGTACTTGGAATAAAGTGAGGTCACATCTCAGTTAGAAACACCCAAACAAGTGCAATGGTAAAAGCAGCAACAATACATGACATTGAAATATAATACTTGCAACAGGCAAGAGACCTGTAGGACTAGCTTATGCCTGGTCTCATGGAAGAGTGAGGAACAGAGGTACTAAGGAGGTGTAACTAGAAGGCAGGTAACGGGGACCCAGCTGTGTGCCTTAGCAAGGATGGAGTGACCTGGGACAGGGAGGTGACAGGAGGAAGGGTAACAGAAACATGTGGGTTGGGGCTGGAGTTTCAACTAGTGTCTGAGGGAGCCAGGAGAGGTGGAGGAGTAGGTGAGCTGGTTTCAGAGTGAGAGAAACTGATAGGAGAGAGGCAGATTGCCCAGCAGAGGATCAGAGTGACGAGTTGCAAATATCGATCATCTCTAAAACTAATGGAGCAGGAAGCAGGGGAGTTGGTAGACAAAAGAGGACAAGGAAAGGAAGAGAACCAAACCAGTATTTGGATATGAAGGAGGTACAGTGAGACTAGAGACATTGGGGAAGACAGGCAAGCTTCTCATCCTATGTCATTTCCTTCAACACCTTAATCATTTTATTAATCATTACAGAAAATCTAAATGTACATAACTGAGAATGAAAACTTATAAATACAGATTTTGTCAGCACCAACAAACAAGAACTATCACTGACAGTACTGACAACAGTGAGAACACTTAACCTGCAGATAAAGCTTGTTGCTATATGTTATTTCAGCAATAGAAATACTCTGCTGCATTACAACACTGAGCCCGTATTAAGTATGAACATTTTTGGACTCCTTCCCTTTCTAAGACTACTATAAATAAATGCTGTTGAAAGGGAATATGTATATAATTATTTGTAGCCATAGAACTCATGATCTGAAGCCTGCATTTGTGTACCTTCAATTTCTTGTCACTGCAGTTGTGAATGTTCTGTTCATCTATAGCACTGTCTGAACTAGAAAATTAATCTTTCAGGAAACATCTACAGTATATTGTTCAAGTTTCTAGATAGCAGATCCGTTACCAGGAGTCATCTCTATGTGGCCATGTGTTCTGTCAGCCTTTAGCAGCATTACCTCATTCTGCTCTACAAGCTGTGCATGTGGTTTTAAGGATGAGTAAGGCCAACAACTGCTGGCATTTATTGGTTGTACTTTCTCTTCATCCAATGGTCACTGCTTCATTACACATTCATGAGGATGATGTCACACTGTAAAATCATGTTTAACTTTGCTTTTCTACAGGTGGGAAACTCATGATTTAAAACTAAAATTCTTTGAAATCTTTAAATACTCATCAATTCTTATACTGGCAATAAATGTTATAATAAACATGTTGAGCAGCTCTTATTTAGTTCTATATTTTTGACTGTAAACTTGCCTTTGTAGCATCTGCTGAAGCAGTGAAAATGTTAAATTTACACACTCTATGTTCATTTACATGTAAGATGGAGCTTTGAGAAGGGTGCCTTTTTGAAACTTATTTTGCACTCCATCAAATCAAGGTATTCAGTACTTCACACAAACTATAGGTATGGTACAAACAATATCATTTGTGGCGGAATTTGTTTTCTTAAAGTTTGCTTTGTAATGCATCATGTTCCAGATTCCGCATACAAAAATACTGATATGAAAGTTGGCTCCATTGATGTATGCTTAGTAGGGACATCACTGGGGTCCAGCGACCATAATTCCATTTAGTTCAGGCTGGCCCTCAGGACCAGAATGCCTCTAATAAACACTGACGTCCCAAATGTCAAAATAGCAAACTTAAACCAGATGAGTAGCTGGTCTGAGGCAAACGGGTCAGGATGGACAGCATCAGAGGTGTAGAAGAAATACCGGAGAGAGAATCAAGGGGACCATTCTCAAGGCAACAAAATCATGCATGGGCATTGCTACAAAATGTAACAGGTACAAGAGACCAATACGATTCTCAGAAAGGGTCAGAGAAGCAGTGAGGGCCAAGAAAAGGCTTTCACCAGGTACAAGAAAAAGCAGTGGATGGAGGAATAGGGAGCGTGCCAAACAAAATTAGAGAAGCAAAGATAAAGGTCAGGGAGGCAAAAGGGGGGTCACGGGTGGAGAGTTTTTTTTTGGATATACTGAGGAAAAAAGGAAGAAGGGAAGGGATATTGTTAGGCTACGGGGGGGGGGTACTAGAGGAAGATGAACAAAAAGTGGCTGTCCTTAATGATTACTTCTGTTCTGTCTTCACTAGGGAAGACAACAGACATTCTCCCTGAAAGTGGCATTGAGGTGGCTGTCAGGGCATTCTTGAAATGAGGCAGCCAGTGTTTACCAGCGAAAGGGTCCAGAAGGGACTCAAATCCCTAAAGGCAGATAAAGCCTTGGGGACTGATTGGATGCACCAAGGGTACTCAAGGAATTGGCTGCAGAACTGGCTGAACCCCTAGTAGTGCTATGCAATAGCTCAATTCAGACAAGGGTAGTCCCGAAAGACTGGAAGATACAGTAGTGGCCACAGACATGGCCAGATATTTCCAGATATTTTGTGAAATTTCTAAAGAGTTTCTCTCTGCTGTCCCTACTGTGCAAATGGAGAAAGCAGGAGATTTCTCTCGAAATATCATAGAAATTTCAGGAAATATCTGGCCATGTCTTTGGCTGGGACTGTAGCAGATCTATTACTGTTACACAAGGGTGGGGGTGGGGTGAGAATCAACTGGAGAATTACAGACCTGTTAGCCTTACCTCTGTAATGGTTAAACTGACAGAGTCACTGATCAAGAGGATCTTGTGGACTACCTAGAAAGCAGTAGTCTACAGCATAGTATACAGTATGAGTTTGTGGCAGGAGATCTTGTCAGACCAGTCTGACAGTTTTCTTTGACTGGGTAACAAAGGTTGTAGAAGACCCATGTTGTGAATTTACTCTTCTTTTATTTCAGCAAGACTTTCAACTTAGCACTATGCAGAAGAATGTTGAAGGAGCTGCAGGACCTTGGATGTGACTAGGGACATAGTTAGGTGATTGGAAACTGGTTGAAGGAGAGACAACAGACGGTGGTGGTAAACAGGGTCAAATTGGAAGAGAGGGAGATTATGATTGGGATGTAGCAAGGATCTCTCCTGGGTCCTGTCCTCTTCAATATGTTCATCAAAGACATTGGAGAGGGCATCTGGGGCAAACCGAGTCTCTTAGCAGATGATATGAAGCTCTGCCAAAGGATAGATAGTGACAAAGGGATCACGGATATACAGAGGGATCTATAAATGCTAGAGAGGTGTTCTAAGCATTGGCAGTTGAAACTCAATGCCAAAAATGCAAGGTTATGCATCTAGGGGAAAAAATCCAGGGCAGAGTGCTGGATGGGAGGAGTTAAACTGAGCATTACAGGAGAGGAAATGGACCTGGGAGTCATTATCAGTGGCTCTCTCAAACAATTACATTGAAAAATAGACTTTGACAGCAGTTAAAGATCACTTGGTCCACCCAGTCAGCACATTTCCCTACCTATTGGATAAGCTGCAGATCCTAGTTAACCAACAGCCTACTTCCTCCTACCCCCACTATAATTGCTTTATGTCTGTCCCATGCGTTCTTGATTTCTCCCACAGTTTTTGACCCCACAACCTCCTCAGGAAGGTTGTTCCATGCACCCACTACCCTCTCCATGGAAAAAATACTTCTCCTCACATTGCCTCTGAGCCATCCCCCCTCTGTCTTCAAACTGTGCCGCCTTGTTCTTGCACATCTCTTTTTCTGAAAGATGCTACCCTCTTGGACTTTGTTGATTCTCTTGAGGTACTTGAAAGTTTCTAACATGTACCCCCTCTTCCTCCTTTCCTTGAGGGTATACATATTAAGCTCCTTTAGTCTCTCTTCATATGGTTTCTGGTGCAGACCCTGCACCATTTTAGTTACCCACCTCTAGACTGCCTCCATCCTGTCTATGTCCTTGTGGAGATGAGATCCCATCTCCAGAACTGCATGCAGTACTCCATCTAAGGAAGGACAGGGACAGGCTGGAGATGGTGCAATCTTGAGGGTGACCAAGATGATTCAGGGCCAACAGTGCATATCTTATGAAGGTTGTCTCAAGGCACTGAACATGTACTTGCTGGAGACCAAGCAAGAGAGGGAGGATATGCTAGAAACCTTCAAGTTCCTGAAGGAATGAACAAGGTGAATGGGAACTATTTATCATGAGTATAGAGTCAAGAACCTGAGATCATGAGTGGAAAAGGATGGGGAAGGTGTAAGAGTGATGTGAGTAAGTTCTATTTTACAGAAAGGGTGGTAGAGCCATGAAATAGTCTGCCAGAAGAGGCTGCGGGTTCCAAGACCATAAATGGGTGCAAGCATGGCTGGGATAGAGTGATGACAGCATTGTCTTTATACTGTATTTGTTTCTGTGTGGCCATATGTATGGGGTTGAAACAGAATTTTCCTCTGGTACGCATATTCATATAACAGAAACTTTGCATATGAAGTGCAAGTTTAGTGTTTTAATGGGAGAGATCTATTGGGTGAAACTCATTTCCAAGGCTACCCCAGAAGAGGCACGTTACAAGTTTGAACAATTAAATCACTTATCATTTTTTTTTTATTCTTTTTTTGTTTAAAATTTGTTGACCAGGTAACTCCGAAAGCATCATATCCCCATTTTCATGGAGGACCTGGATAAATAACAAATAAAAAATTACATATGTAAAATTCTCAGAATCTCACAAATTTAAAGATAAAACCAATATCACAGTACATAAATTTATAGAACAACAAAATCTGAAAGCTACACAAGGCTGTGTAATAACTGACAAAATTAGACACTAGTCACAGCAAGAAATTCCGTTGATAATGACTTCTTCACAGTAATGACCTTGCACAATTAGAAACAGACTAAGTTGCAACTGAAACATGTATGTAGTGGTGATTTAACAGACTCATAAACATGCTGTAAACTTTGAGAACTTTCACCACCAGCAATTTCTAATGTTTATTCTAGCAGGATGGTGCATTGCATCTGAAGGAGGATGATCCAAAATTTGTGTGGTACCCAGAGACTTCTATGGTTATCTGTGATGCTTATAGAGAACTGATAAAACTCTGTTTAGCATGCCTGAGATTTAGGATTGAGGTCACAATTTATGATCGTATTGGTCTAGAAGTACTGTACTGATATTTTGGCCTCTTATGTCTCTATGGAGTCTAGCTCAGGATATCATATAAGAGACAATTGGGGTTGGGGTTGAACAATGTTCATAATCTTATGACTTTATGATAGCACACATCCAGTTGGATAGAAACAACTGTGAACAATTAATGTATATAATGTCTCTTTAATCTGTAAGGGGTAAAAGATGACTTTTACTAAACTCTGTCTTGCTGGGGGACTGCTCCTATTTTGAAAGAGGAATCCTAATCTTTTTATCTTTCTGCATAATTCCTTAATATGGATTCCATAACAGTTTGGCATCTGATCAGTACCCAACTTATGTGTAAGGATATACTACTTCCAACTTATCACCAGGGACTGTGGTAATTGGGCAGTCTGTAGCAGGGGTAATATTTATTCTAAATGACTTGAGTAACAATGCTTTAGTTTCTTGCAGATTTATGATCAATCTATTAACAAGTTAAGTATTTCCTTCTACCAAACTTGAATAACATGCATTTAGTTTCTTCCAAATGTAAAATCAGTTTGTCAACAAGTAGATTATGTTCTTCTACTGTGTCTGACTAGAATAACATGTCTTTAGTTTCCTGTAGATGTACAATCAATCTATTAACAAGTAGATTAATTTTGTTCATCTCCACATCCTCTGAAATTGATTATGCCTTTCCAAAATTCCACAATCAATTTTCTGCTGGCTGGGACAAACATGCTCCCTTCCATAAAGCTCATATTAAGAGCTTCTAACTCCCCTTGATGTCTGCTGAGCTCATGTCCTGCCTATAAGCTCGAGGTTCCACTTAGCACCTGCACAAACCACAGGCACACCAGATGACCTTATCATGTGTAAACAATTCTGTAATTACTGCACAAAGTCATGTGTCTGGCCAAACTGGAAGACTTTGTCTGTAACTTGCAAAATAACATTAAATGCCCATCCATATTCTGGAAGTTGTTTGTTTCCTCTTTATTCTGCCCTCCTGTTTCCTATCCCAGCACTCTCATTAAGTGTCACCACTGTCTCCAACCCTTTGGAGGTTGCTATTTCTTTTAACTATTTTTTCTATCTGTGTTACCACTTCTTCTGACAATCTCCCCATCCCCATTACCCCTGATGCCTCCTCCAGCTTCATCTTTCTGTTTCTCCCCAACTACTTTACTGCAGCCCTGTAAGTTTTGCTTCCTCAATCCCTTTTGAGGTCATACTGTAGTCCTAAGAGACTTGACCCCAAACTCCTCTGTCTGCTCACTGCTTCTGGTATTGCCTCCCAAATCTCTAACCTCCTTAATATTTCATTATGTTTGGGCATGGTACCAGGAACTTGAAAGAAAGCTAAGTCATCCCTAACACAAGGGTCATGATATCACTGCCATGGGTAACTATGATTGTATTTCTCTCCTTCCTACTCATGCTAAGCACAGGAACCCATTGTTCTTTTCCAATACCACATGTCTCAACTCTTCAACTTTTCTTAGCATGCACCAGTATAGCTTCTGTAAATCATACTCCACCACTACCTTCCTGCTACACCATATTGATTTTATCATAAAAGGGATGGATGGGGAACTGCAACATCTTTGCTGACAATACTAAGACTTTAATCACCATTCTCAACCCTCTCCTACTTGACAAACTTGATAAAGCTGGGCTGTCTGTCCTAGCTGTCAAGTGGTTCAACTCATACCTTCGTGGCAGGTCTCAGTCCATCACTGTAGGGAGGTTCCTCTCCCTCTCTCCCCACTGAGTCCAGGGATGCAAGGCTGTCCTTGGCCCAGTCCTGTTTTCAGTCATCCTGAATGACCATTCTAATGTCTATTGCTCTTCTAACATTCACATTTCTGCAGACAACACTATCTTCTTCTTCTTCATGACCCCTCTGCGTCCAAGTTGAACATGCAACTCCAGCCTAACTTCAGTCGTGTTACGACACAGATTCCAAAACAAGTTTGTCAAAGTGAAAACAGTGGGGTAGGGGTGAATGTCAAAGAAGCCTACAAAAGGAAAAAAATCTCTCAATCTCTGAAAAACAGCAGTGCTCTCTATTGACAAGTATACCAGTAGAGGGACTAGTTTACAACTAATCCTTTTTCTTCATATTTTGGTCATTTTAAGTATATACATATATATATATATATATATATATATATATATATATATATATATATAAATATATATATATATATATGTATGTTATTAAAATATGCATAAATACACATTTTCTAAGCACACTTATGCCCTCCAGGGTAGTCAGGAAGGGCTATACCCACCCTTTCAGGGGCTGTAAGTCCTGTTGCCTGCAGTGTTGAGCCTCATTATGCCCTGGGGTGGGCAGGCAGGTATAGACCAATACTGCCCACCCTGTCAGGTATTATTGCTTAGCTAATAGATACATTTCAAACCTCTTTAATGTCAGATAAAACTCAATACTTTTGGTATTTCAATGGTCAAAATGTTTATATGTTAGGGCTCCCTTAAGGTGAATTAGAATCAGTTTACACCTTTCATAGTCCCATTGTTTCTGTTCAGACAGTTTTCTGGTAGATGTTGGCATCCTGCTTCAAGGCAACAATTCATTTATTCAGAAAAGGATATCTTCTAGGGCTGTGCAGAATGTTGCATTTCAGACAGAATGGAATTCCATGGAATTTTAGAATATTCTGCTGATTTCCATAATTTGTAGAATTCTGACATTGCACATGCATTTTTTTGCAGAATAATAATCCATAAAATTATTCCATGATTTACGATCCATGGAAAATTATTCCACAGTTTGCCAGAAATGCTTCAAAATTCCAAAGCATTTCAGAAGCCAAATTGCCATTCTGCAGAAATTCAGACACGAATTTTGCATTCCATTGCACAGGTGAGCCCTGTCTGGGGTGGATGCCTATGTGTGGGTTGTCTGAGTCCCCACCCCCATTCCTTTTGCTCTTTGTTTCTGTGGGATGGCCTCTCATGCTGGTAATGAAAATGAAATAAGTTTGCTGTATGCTTGTGTATTTTAGGGTGTCACATTTAACAACTTAATGGAAATAAAAAGAAAAAGATATGATGAGTTCCAAGGGTAGGCAGGGGAAGAGTAGCGCACCCTCGTTCTCCTGTTCCCCTTGCAAGCCCAGTGAAACCCTTATGGACTTAGTATCTTACTAAATCTATTTTTTGAGTTGAAACAAAATGGAAACATAAAACCTCTTTAACATAAACCCCCCCTTAAAATAGAACCCCTAGGAGTTGAGTCTAGGCTAGAAAAATTAACATGTATGAACATGAGTGTCTTTACTGTTTGGTGGGGAACTTCTGAGAATAAAAGGTTTATAGTAGTTTTAGTAAAAAGGGGTGGGTCACCTGACAGTGATGTCATCCATGAATGGTATAAAAATCCATCATGTGGAGTAACAAAGATAGATAAGCGAATCAGTTGAATACTGACTAACAAGTGAGGAGGACCTCAGAAGTATGTGCTTGTTTCCACACTGTTCTATTTGCAAAGGCTAACTAAGCCTCAGGAATTTTTAAATTAGGAAGTTTGCTGGATATTGGACATTGAATAACCTTTACTTTCTGTATGTTTATTATTTATATTTTTTTATTTTCTGATTTGAATAAATAATGCAGGTTTGCATTTCTGTGTACCTGGCTTCTGGTTTGTTGTGTCTGTTTTGTTCCGCACCTTCACAGTGGTGTCAGAGCAGGATTTCTGGTATGTCTGGAATGTATGGGAAACAATATCAGTGGGTATTGATTAATAGAGATGCAGTGAATTTAAATTCCTCGATTGAAGTGAACTCGAAGGGCGCCGCATTGTGGATGGGCAATGCAAAGTGCTCAATCCGCCTTGTCATTACCACTTCGCGTTAAGCCAGAATGGCAGTACAAAGTAAGGCAAAAGTCATTGTTTTATGGACTTCGCCTTCTCATTATGATTCTAAGTGATCACTTGGTGTTTCAGATTTGGCAGCCCCAACACATCACATGGCTTACAGAACTGTAAGTCACATGCTCTTTAGCTAGGCAGGAAGAAAGTGAGTCATACAAGTAGACACTTTTACTTTCTCCTGTGCAGACGGAGAGAGAGGAGTGTGTTTTGTGGCTGCTGATACTTTGAGATCAGAGAGGAGGAGGAGATTTAAACTTTGATTTAAACCAAATAGCTTTTTAAAAGCTACATTTTTCTTTTCTGTACTCTTTTTACTTAATTTGTTCTTTCTGTAAATTGTATTTTCTTACCTTTATAAGTAGTTGTCTGTGTCTGTGTGACTGTGTGTGTGTGTGTGTGTGTGTGTGTGTGTGTGACAGTGTGAGTAGTGATTGCTCAGATTGAGGGAGCTCAGTAGGAGAGATGGACCAGGGTGAGGGAATATCTGGGGCGGGGGCAGCTCTGGGAGAGCGTGGTATTGGTAAGCGTCATACCATGTGCATGTGTGGAGGGCATGGGTGCCTATTCCTGTTTGACCACTCAAAACTTGTGAGTATACCCCCCCTGGAAGCAGGACCAGCATCGCCTCCTGTCCTGACACTGAGGCAGTTGAACCACCACCACAACCACCAAGTCCAGCACCAGGTCCTCTGGAGCAGGATGTGCCTGTTCCCCCGGGCCCAGGTGTGGATCCCATCCCTGTTCAGCACCATGACCAGCCGTCTGCCAGTTCATCTGGCCATCCCCTGCCTGTGCCTGGTCCTCCCCACACCTCCATTGTTTGGCATTTTTTTGGCTGTGTCAGGAGGACAGCAGGTGTGGTCAAGTGCCACCTATGTGAGGTGGAGGTGCACCATGCCCCAGGGACTCACCTGGGGACTGGGGCCAGCACACTCATATGCTCAATCACCACCAGTTGGAGTGGCAGGCTGCCACAGAACAGGCCATGCCTGTACCTGCTGGCCATTCTGTGGCAGAGGTGAAGCTGTGCATTGCTGCATCCCTAAGAGGAGGGCCACAGCAGCAACTGCTGCTCCACCAGCACCCCACCACCACCACCACCAGCAGGTCAGCCTGTGGGCGTGTGGACCCCAGAGAACTGCGTGTAACACAGACTGACTTGGCAGTTCTCTGGAGTGCTGTCGAGAGAGAACAATGAGAGGGTGAGTGCTGTGGAGCAGTGGCTGGATCGCATAGAGGACATCAGTTGCAAATTATGTCCATGCTGGAACTGCTGCTGGATCACCATGGGATCCCACATTAGTTTTTTCCTCACACCATGTGCCCCCAACAACTTCCTTGCTGTGTTATAAAATGTATTCCTCCACCATCCCCGACCCTTGTATGTAATTATGCCCTTCTTTTGTTGTCTTTCATATTATGACACTTTGTATTCTGAGCAGTGCAAGTATACTGTGGTAAACTGTCATGTGTGCTGTCAGTCTTCTTTCCAGTCTGTGTATGTGCTGCAGACACTGACCAACTCCTGACTTAAAAACATTTATTAATGAGAACAATGGTGGGATGGTGAAGCCTGGAGACATACTACAAAACAGGCTTATGATACATCAAGTAACTAGTAAAAACATTAATGTTTTGATTCTTGACATAACCTTATATCATGATTTGTGACTGCATTGTGACCGTGATGATGAAGAAATGTGATTGCCTTGGCTGTACTTCCCTGGGCCCCGATGAGGTGTGGCACAAAACTCCCCGACTTAAAAACAATCATTAATGAGTACAACGGTGGGGTGGTGAAGCATGGAGAGATACTACAAAACAGGCTTACAATACATCCAAGTAACTAGTAAAAAAAAAATTAATGTTGTGATTCTTGATGTGATCGTAAATCGTGATTTGTGATGGCATTTGTTACCGTGATGATGAAGAACGTGATTTGTATCATGAGTGACTCGTGATGATGGTCTTGACTTAAAAACGCATATTAATGAGTACAATGTTCATGCAGAATTATGCACCACACCTGTCCAGTACTCTGAAGGGAAGCCAAAGAAACAACTGTGACTTATGTTAGAGATGGAGATTGGGCCGTAAAGAGATGTAAATGCACAGACAGATTAAGATTGTGCTGTGCACTGAAGAGATGCAGATGTAAAGGCACAACACCTAACCAGTGCTCACCATCAGAAATTCAAATCTGGAAAAGAATATCTTTGCCAGTTGGGGCGGGCTGTGGGGGGGGGTGGGCAGTGTACTGCACTGCTGCAGTAACAGTCACTAGTACTAGTACCAGTAAAGATACCACAAAGAAGTACAAAAATTACATAGCTGCAGTGGACAGCAGATTCACATTGATGAAATTATGTGGCACAATAAAAGGTGTCTGATTTGATGACACGCGTCACACACATACTCACACACACACTAAGTAATGCGTAGCAAATTGAAAACTTCAGTAATATAACCACATATTTTAAACAAACAAAAATTATGCACTGCTGCACCACAACAATCAGTAAAAAATGACAAGAATATTGTAAGTATTACTGTGTAACATTAACACAGTTATACAAGAAAAATATCACTAAAACAGAAAGCACTGTCTTTTTCTCCAAGTTAATCTACCTACACCACAGATATGCCCTCCCCAAAGCACACTTCCACTGTCTCTCAGTACACAGACTGAATGTTGTACATCAACATTCATAATCCACCTAAACAATAAATGCTTGATGGATATGAGCACAGGAGGATTTCCTATAATCGATGAACTAAAGCTTCAGCAAAAAAAAATGCCCCAAAAAGGCTTTTTAACAGCTTTTAGAAAGGTTTGAATACTGAAAGCTCTCAGAGCAGATTGTCTCCTACAGCTTTCTACACACTACCCCAAACTGAGGCTGTGTAGAAAATCTAGAACACATGTGACCTGAAATCCCATGAATCACTGCAAAATTCACCTTTGGGCTTAAAAACAAAGCAAAGTGAGGCGAGTACATTGTTTTCAATTTATTTCGCCTTAAGAATAATTAGATAGTGGTTTGGGAAGGCAGATACTTATAAGTAATTGTTAATGGACTGCGTTACCCCGTCTCTTAATACTCCATGGTCGACTTCACTCCGAATCACTTCACGGAGTTAATTGAGGCTACTTTGCCCATCTCTAGTATTGAACCAATACCCAGACAGATGCAAAAAGATCAGGGTGCTGAGGCAAAACATAGCTATTGACTGGTGCCATGGTGGAAGATTGGAGAAATCCAGACCTGGGTTGGCTCTTGGAGCCAGAAGAAGGTGAAGGACAAGCTGGAGAGTGAGATAGAGGGACAGATGGAGAGAGAAGCCCCAGAGGATCCCAGCAACCTCCTATGATGGCTTTGTATGAAGCAGCTAAAGATGGAGGCGGGAGCGAGAGGAGGATCGACACAACAGGAAGAAGATCGAGAATGGCAGTATGAGAAGTGGATGGATACCTAAGCAGCAATCCAAACCCTTAACCCAGGTCAGCCAGATCAAAATATACCCAGAGGCATTAAATTGACTAAACTGACAGAAGCTCCAACCCTTCCAGGGTTCTGGTGGGGTGGTTGCCAACAGTAAGGACTTTGCCCCTTGTGTAGTGGGGTGTGTGATAGAGTGAGCCCCTTTCTGGGGTGGATGCCCATGTGTGGGTGTCGGGGCCCCCCTTTCCTTTCACTCCTTGTTTCTGTGGGATGGCTGCTTGCACTGGGAATGAAAATGAAACAAGTTTGCTGTATGCGTGTGTATTTTCGGGTGTCTCATTTAATGATTTAATTGAAATAAAAAGAAAAAGATATGATGAGTTCCAAGGGTTGGCAGGAGAAGGGAGAAGAGGAGCATGTCCTCATTCTCCTGTTCTCCTTGCAAACCCAGTGGAATCCTCATGGACTTACTATCTTATTGAAACTATCTTTTGAGATGAAACAAAATGGCAACATAAAACCCCCTTAACATCTTAAGCAAGAAAAGAGGAGTTGAGTCTAGGCTAGAAAAATTAACATGTATGAATATGTGTGTCTTTACTGTTTGGTGGGGAACTCCTGAGAATAAAGAGATTTATACTGGTTATAGCAAAAGAGGTGGATCACCTGACAGTGGTGTCATTCATGAAAGGTATAAAAACCCACCACTTGGAGTAACAAAGACAGACAGTGGAATCAGTTGAATACTGACTACCAAGTGAGGAGGACCTCAAGTGTGTGCTTGTTTCCACACTGTTCTATTTGCAAAGGCTGAAGTGAAGACTCAGGAATTTTTGAAATTAGAAAGTTTGCTGGATACTGGACATTGAATAACATTTTTGCTTTCTGTATGTTTATTATTTTTATTTTTTGATTTCAATAAAGTAATGCACGTTTGTGTTTTAATGCACCTGACTTCTGGTTTGTTGTGTCTGTTTTATCCCACACCTGCACACACAGTGCTAATGTCTTCTCAACAAAATCAACATTTTAGATTCTGTGGACCACATCTGAGGCAGCAGGGATACACATTTTCAACATCTTTCAGTGTCTGTTTCCCAAAACTTTATATATACATGTGCATTTAGAGATATTTTTAAAGGCCATAGTAATTTATTTTTAACTGCACTGTGGTAACCCAATCATTGGATTTCTATACCCTGTTGCACTATGTATAGTTATACTGCTGTAGTACAGTATACAGTATGGCCCAGATATTCAAAAGAGTTGAGCCATGCACAATAGGGTTGCGCCTCGGAAGTCTGAAATGCGCCATTCTGCGATATTCAGCAGGAGGCAGTTGTGCCCCCGAAATCATGCTGAGCAACAGCGCAATGATGATGAAGGCATGTGCAACCGAAGGGGGAGGAACCATGCATAAACTGCACAGCCCGATATTCAGCAGGGCGGTGCAGAGTTATGCAGGCGCAACCCCTACCTGCGCCTGCACAAAGTTGAGCTGAAAAAAAAAAGGAACAAGTCGAGGGTCACCCACAGGTCAGCTGCCGCATTGCAGGGGCACAACACAGCAGCTTCCACCTGTAGGTGGCCATCGACCCTGTTCCCGCCTTGCTGGTGGCGCCCCCATGCCCGATCACGGGCGAAGTGTCCCCCGAGTAGCCCGATTGCGGGCATAACTCCCCATTAGCCCGATCGCTGGGCATAATGGTAATCCTCCCCACCTCGAGTAGCCCGTCGTGGGCATAATGGTAATATTCCCCACCCCGAGTAGCCCGATCGTGGGCATCAGCGGTAATCCTCCCCCACCCCGGTAGCCCGATCGCGGGCATAATGAGTAATCTTCCTCTCACCCCAGTAGCCCGATCGCTGACATCAGACCCCCCAAGTCCAATATCCCTGGTGGTCCAGTGGACCAAGAGTAGCCCGATCACGGGCAGCATCCTTCTCCCCAAGTATCATATCCTGGTGATCTATTGGCCCCCACCCACCCACCCACAGAGGCCCTGCCCGCTCCCCGTCAGCGTGACGGACAGCAGCGCCACCAGCCTGCCTACCCACTGACTGACAGCTCAGTAGGGCTGCATGCCCATTGGTTCAGAGCATAAGCCAATGGGCATGCAGCCCATACCGCATAAGGCAGTCCAGATACATGAATGAATTCATTCATTCAGTGTTATTTTTGAGATTACTTTTACATCCTTGTTTTCCTTTCAAATGCTCCCAAAACTTTGTGGTGCTGTTTGTATGTCAGAGGCAAACTGCCTTCTTTTTGGTGAGCACCAGGCCTAATTTTGTTGCTTGCAGTCTTCTCGTGGATGTGTAGACATAAGGGTACCCTGGAGATGGGCAGAGAAGGCATGCCACAGATCAAATAAGATCTAGGCTGTAAACACTGAGCAGGGAAATGGACAGACTAGGTGGGCTGTATGATCCTTATCTGCCATTAGAGTCTATCTGTGTTTCTAATCCCTAAATGTATCAGTTTTGTGCCATTTCTTTGTCTACATTATATTTCAGAAATGGTTTTATGTTGTGGTCTGAAATTTTCAGGGTAGAAAGGCTTTGCCTCACAGGTGTACCTTTTAAATGTTTGATGTAAAAATATTAATCCATTTATAAGTTATTCAATTTTCAGTTTTTCCATTATTTCCTATGGGGAAAAGTTAGATGTTCTGCATGAAAATGCTTTTGTTGCCGCAGGAGGTATTACATTTTTGAATGTTGGGTCACATAGAGCCTAGCTTGCTTTCAGAGCTGTCTTGTTTTTTCAGGAGCTACTGTCATTTCACATGAAGTGGCACATAGAGCCTTCTGTTATTTTTCAGAGCTCTCTTGTGTCTGCCATCTTATTTTTTCCTATTAGTGAAAAACAGAAAGTATTTGAAAACATGTAAAAATAGATATTAGTCAAAAGAAACATCAGAACTTAGCTACATTCTGATGTTTATTTTTTAAATGTGGGCAGAAACATCTTTTGGGGCACCCTAAATCCCAGGTGCCTAGGTGTTAAGAGGACTGCCTCCACTTCCTTTCTGTACAACAGTGGGATATTCTTGACTTGTGCAGCCACAGCTTGAACTCATGCTGCAAACTGCACTTTCATGTGTGGCCCCCTGTTTCCCTGGTGTCTAATGGCACTGCTACCCGCTGGTCATTGTCCACTTTCCCTAGTGTCTAGTGGCACACCACCCTCCATATGTTTCCCTGGTGTCTAGTGGCACCCCCCACCCTCCAATTCATTTGTTTATTTATAGTCTGACACCAGGATGCCCACACTCGGAGTAAGATTTACCCACCTCCTCACAGTCCAATCTCTTCTATTTGCTGACATCAGGGGGCCCAATCCCTGTGTTGGCACAAGACCCCAGCAGTGTAGGACACTGGGGAGCCCACTCCAAGTGTCCACAGATATGTATTTGTTTTACCTGTAAAGAAGAAACTGCTCCAAGGTCTGTTTTGTTTTTGAAAAAAAGAAAATGGTCCCTCATTGTCCCCCCTGTTCCCCCCCCATCTCGACCCTTCCACTGAGCACCCACCTCCCCATATCCCCCTTTCCCTATGCTTACCTCCAGAGGTTGTCTACTGTCATCTTCTGTGGACCGGACATGTCTGCACTCTTCAAAGCTGAACCACAAACTGAGTAATCAAGGTAAGTGCCGTGATAATGTATTTCAATGGTGTTTTGAACTTATGTTCATAACTTTGACATTTTAGGTATTTTGTCACCAAAGCTTCAACATGGGCTTTTGGGACCCCACTTCATGCACACTGTCAATGTCATTTGAATAATTGTGCCCAGAAGGTGATTTCGTGGTCGCTGCATAAAATCACCTTTGGGACCGATTAATGAAATGAAAGTGCCATTGTTCATAAGGTTGGTTCCCCAAAAGCCCATGTTGAAATGTGGTGAGAAATATCCAAAATGGGTGAATTTATGTGTTCATTGAAAATTTTCTATGCATGTGCATAACTTTGGTCATTTTCAGCTCTCAACTAGCTCTCGTAAGCTTGTCTTTTTGCTATTCAGCACTTTACTGGTCATTTTGGTTTCAATTAGGTTTCCACCTTTTAAGAAGCCCAAAGTGGGACATTTCTTACCGAAACTGGATTTTTCGCAGGACAATATGCCATCTTGACGAATGCAACAGACATGTTTTCTCTAAATAATCAGAATTAAGACTAAGTGTTGTCATTTTTTAGTTGTTTCTTATGTTTTCTATTATTTTAAGGTGTTTTAGTTGAGGTATTATAGTTTCTTGCAACATTTGAAGGAAAATCTGAAAATACTTTTTCTACTATAATGTCAGGACATTTAGTATTTTTCATGTTTTTCTGCAGGACACAGCTGCCCAAATCAGGACTGTCCTGCGAAAATAGGGACAGGTGGTAACCCTAGTTTCAATGCCATCAGTTGTTTTTTTCAGAGTGATACTTTCCCACTGGTACCATCACACCAGGTCTGCCCCATGTAGCCTTAACAGTTCCTCTACCTTCTTTTCTATTCCATGTACTGAGCAGTTGTCACACACCTTTGCCACACAGTCTCTCCTGAAGAACATTTGACCTCCTTGCCTTTCCTTCGGACACATTGTCAGCTCCACAGCATCATATATATTTGATATTTTGCACTCCAGTAATTCTTGTAACGATCAGCCATGCTTATTAAGCGATCTTTAATGGGCATTTTCAAGAGTACCTCAAGAAGTCACTGGACAAGGTTTTGTTCACTGGCCAGTTTAATATGGGCTGGACTGAAGTGTTAAATTTAGTTACCCCTATGCTATAGTCTGGATTTTCTTTATGAAATTGAGCATGCAGTGCATTGAATGGTTTTGCTAGGTAGGCTTTGGCACACTGTATTCATTTAAAAATGCCTTCTTGTGAGCCGTAGGGGTTGCAGAGTCTTCATAAAAGTTTTTACTTTGGTGACTGTTTAGGGTCACCAACTTTGGATGAGTAAACACTGGATGCTAAACCACACCAAACTCTGCCTCTGGCTCACTCCTTTTATGACTGGCAGTATATCGCTCCTCCTCCAAAGCCATTTGTAATGTTGAAATAGACATTACTAGTAGGGATGTAAGTTTGTCATGGCAGTCATACACATCATTGATTCCATGATGTTTGATCTTTATTCAGGACTTCCATGACTTTCACTAGCGTCATCAGAATGTAGCAATGATGACAGTGCCACAACATTTACTACTGTTTATGAATGATTCCATGAACAAACAATGAGTCATTAAAACCTCAGCCATGACAAGCTTGCATCCCTAATTACTAGTAATAGGAAATCATTTTTATTCTGTTATTTATTTAATTATTTGTTTAGTTACTTATTTTTATTATTTGGCAACCAGGTTAACTCCCATTTGCCACATAGTCCATTTCTATGATGACCCAGGAGCACAGGAAGGTTAAGTGACTTGCTCAGGGTCAAACAGTGTAAGTGGAGGCTGTCGGGATCAAACTCAGGTCTGCTGGATGTGCCAAGCTCATTCACAGCTTATTGCTCAGCCCTCTGTTAAACACTCTCCCATTTTCCTTTCCATGTCAGTCATGTATTCTGATGATTTCACCAATTTTGATGACTTAATTATAGATGCTTGTCGTAGCCTTAATATTGCACTGTGTTCCTGTTTACCTCTGCAGCTACTGCTGTTTCTTTCTATTTTCTTAGACATTCCACAGTTTCAGACACACCATTCCATGCTGTTTATCTGAATGACCTGTAATAGTGTAGCTATCATGGAATGTTCAGGTAATACAAAAAATGAGAGCAAATGTAGTGATAAAGGCAATAAAGATAGATTATTAATTTAACAAAAATGGGTCTAAAACATACCAGAATATAGGACAAACAAAAAAAAACACATGAGAGCATGTAAAGGTGTAAAAGCTGTTTCCTGTCATAGCAGTAAAAGACCATACTTAAAATTCAGAGTGAAAAGATTAGGTTAATTTACTGCTAATGATCTTAATGGCCATACTTTACACCTCCCAGACAGACTGGTTTCACAAACAATGGCAGGTCTGAATGACCGTGACATCAGAACTTCTTTGTAACCTGGACATGTAATGCAGCCAAAACAGTGAATGATTTGATACAGCAGTTTTAAGAGTATATGAGTACTCAAAATGGCCCAAAAACCAGACTGCATTTAATCAAAACCAGATGACCGGATAAGGACCCTAAAAAATGGTTAATCCAGTCAAAAACTGGATAGGTGGCAACCCTAGACTGTTTCCAAAGGCAGTGATGCTTTTTGTGCAGGTTTCATAATTTTCTTCACCGTGCTTGCTAAATTCATTAGTGTTGTCCAACTGATTCCAAAAGCTGTGCTGGCCTTGCGTAGCATTCTATATTTTTTCAACACAAGAACTGCTCCAACCCATTGGCGTTTTTTCTTTGGACCACTCTTGGCCTTTTCCTTAAGGACTTCCACCAGCTTCTGTTCCAAATTTCCACGGCATGTTAAGTTTTCTCGTCTTTTTGCCAGTGCATCCTGCTTTGCTGGTGAGCATGAGGATATCAGGGTATCGACAGTACATACAAAATGGGTGGGTGATCTTGGTAGGGCATATCATGCCTTCTGAACTGCCTTCTGGCGGCACTGTCTGGCGTGGGTCCTGAACAGTGGCTGTATCAATAGTAGCACTTATGTTTGCTTGCACTTCTGAAGTGGTGCTTATTGTGGTTGTCTGTAATTTTCTTGTTGCTCCTTGTACTTTTGTCGTCTGCTTTCATTAATCCTCCATTTCTTCTGTGCTGACAGTGATTAACTTTGCTGTCTTTCTGTTCCCACCACTTCTCTCTTTTCTGCTGCTTTTTGTTCATCTCCTCTGGTGGTTGGTTTATTGGATGCTGTATGTATTGTTTTGCTCCTCCAATTTCTTCAGTTTTTGACATTCACTGTACAGCTGCATTCTCGCCCTGGACTTTGCATTGTAATCTTGTTGCTTCTCCTCATCCAGGTTATCCCGTGAGGCCTGTGATCAAGCTTTGTAGGTTTCAGATATGCTGCATAATGTTCAGAATCTTTTTTAATCCTATCTCTGAATTGTTGGCTTCTCTCCATTCCAGAAATGGGATTGGACAAGCTTCTCTATCCAGCATTGATCAACGATTCTTCAGACCCACATGGTCTTTGTCTGGTGTGATTTTCCATTATTCAAACCTTAAGAAATAGAATTAGAATGTTTTAGGCATTGGTCAGACAATGACATCCTCTTTTTAGCCAATATGGGCTGTATTACAGTGGGCACAATTTCCTCAACACAGAGAAGAGAGAAAAAGGAAAGCATGCATCAGTTGCTTCACAACACTTGAAACAACTGAACAAAGAAACTACATCCACTGTCTACAAGGCGAAGTGATGGAATGAGAGAACACATCAGTTTATAAGATGACGAGATGAAACCAGAGAACACATCGGGAGTGTACAAGAAGAAGTGATGGAACTAAAGCAAGCATGTGTACAACATGGAAAGATGGAAGAGAACACATTAGGAGTGTACAAGATACTGTGATGGAATGAAAGCGAACACATGTGTACAAGATGGCAAGATGGAACAAGAGAACACATCAGGAATGAAGTGTAGAAGATGAAATGATGGAATGAAAGATGCAACACATCAGGTGTTTACAAGATGAAGAGACGAAGAGATGGAACGAAGGAGAGAACACATTAGTTGCTTTGCTTTACTTAAGTAGTATCTACCAAGATGAGGAAGAGTGCAGCACCTAAAAAATGAACAATACTGAGCTAATTTTATTATGTCAAGCACTATTATAAGATGAGTCAAAAAATGCCTTAAATTGATTGGATGAAAGGACCTTCAAGTCGTGTCCTTATCAGCCGATATCTATGCCAGTCAGCAAACAATTTGGCCACCTCTGACTACACACCGCATGGTCACAAAATGGCTGAAGGTGAGCCAGTAGCCAAAGGCCTGCTCAGCGTCCGGCCATGTTGAGACCATGCGGTCAGTGATTTCAAAATTGTACTGATGTCAGCACCCACCTAAAATCGCAGAAATCACAGAAATATACACAGCAAGCCACGGATTTAGCAAACAAAACATTTTTGTAGGAAGCAGGCCGAGTAATACTTCTCCACACACACATCCCCAACCACACACCGTGATGGTTACAAAATGGCTGAAGCTGAGCCAGCAGCCAAAGGCCTGCTCAGCATCCAGCCATGTTGAGACCAATTGATGGGTGGCTCCACAAAATTGGCCTGACATCAGTACCAAAACCATAGAAATTAACAATGAAACAAACCACGCTTAAAATTTAAAACATTTCTTGCTGATGACAGCACCTAAAATCAGATATACACAGCAAGCAATACATTTTTGTAGCAGGCAGACCGAGCAATACTTCTATCCCCCAAACACACACTGCATGGTCAAAATGTCCAAGGTGAGCCAGCACACAGAGGCCTGCTCAGCATCCAGCCATGTTGAGACCATGCGGTCGGTGATTTAAAATTGTACTGATGTCAGCATCCAGCCATGCAGTGGTACAAAAATATGCGATCCTCACATAAATGCACCGAAGCCAACCAGCTCCCAAACATTGCTTTGTCCCCAGCCATGTTAGTGGTGGGTGCAAACTAGTACAGATGCCGCACATAAACCACACAAACCATAAAACAAACTTGACTCCAAACAATACAAAATGTAGCTAACAAAATGGATGCCATCAACACACACGCACACACACACACACACACACACGCCATTCTTACAGGAAATTAAAGTTTTCCATGGGACCCCACAAAACAAGGGACTAAACATTTCTCCCCACAGCCCACACCTGCAAACACCACAGAAAGCTTACTTGTGCAGTCAGCTCCTTTTCATTGCCCAGGTCTCAATAAACCAGCATCCAAAGTTAGGCACATTTCCAGAAAAAAGTAAAGTGTGTAAAGTGGCATTCTGGGACATTCTTGAGATAGTGAAGTAAACTCCAAACAGAAATGTAGAATAACTTACATTTTGAGTACTCTGCTTAGTCAGGCTTCAAAATACTAAATAAGCACAGTACTGTACCTCACTCTGGAAAGAAGCCCCATTAATTCAAAACTGCACCACATGCTAATATAGGGGCATAATTTAAAACTGCACCTGGCTGCAAGTGCAGTAGGAGCCCAATTAATTGAAAACTGCACATCAGGCTGGAAATAGGGGCTCCATTAATGTTAGACCACACTCCGGGGAACTTGGGGGTCACAGAATAACTCTGCCATTAGAAGCGTACATGGATGCCAGATCCAAACCATGAGAAGGCTCTTCTCTCATTCTAAATGTACTCAGATTCCACAAGTTGTGTTAAAAATGTACCCCGGATGCCACACATGCCCGACTCTGAACGTACCAAGACAGGGAATGCTGTGGTGTCCGTGGAGCACTAAATTGCACTTTAAGCTGCCAGAAATTTAAATGGGCACCATTTCTCTCTTTATCCATGCTGCTTCAATATATGGTTACACAGCAGGCTGATCCCCTGTCCAGAAAACACACAGAGAAGAATACCCCTTACCTTAAAAGTGTTCTGAGCGCACTTTTGTCAATCTTGTTCTGAGCACACTGAGGCTGCTGAAGCACGGACATGAACACTTTCTTTAGGAAATAAAATTTATGGAGAAGGGCCAGAAATCTTGAAGCAGCAGATTTTATACCCCCCACAAGCCATGTTTCCACTGGGAAAAACAAGAGCACTGAGGTGATCATGTAAGCATCAATGGGGTGGTAGGAGGCCATTCTGAATGTACTTAGCTAGAGCATGGACATGATTGGTTGGGGCTTGAGACAGATGACCTCACAGAAAAAGACAAAAAGCAGGCAAGATGTTATACCTGGCATTACAGCAAAGGCAGCAATAGTAACACACAGGGACAAAAAGAACAAGGATACAACATACATTATATATGATTATTGGGCCATGTTCTGACGACACCAGGTGGTACATTCAGAAAACATTTTGGAGCTGCTTGAAACCATGAAATAATGGGGAAAACAACACAGAGAGATAAAAAAAGACAGGACAACATCTAGACTGTATAAAGCATACTTTATTTAAAATGAACCATGGCAGAAATGTCAGAAAACCCACAACCCAAACCTATAGGGTTTCCATGTCACAATTTAGTACAGGAAAAATAGCAAGAAAATGGGGTTAGACAATAAAAAATATACTTTTTGAGCAGCTGCAGACCACACATTTATTATATGTAGCTCTACATGCATCAAGGCATAAAACACCATTGTATACATTATTTCTTCTTTTTTCCTCACTTTATATCGCACTGTCAACATTTCAGTGACACTGGTACAAGGTTTTCATGAACACACCCAAATCCCTTTACTGACATTAACTATGCACTTCTGCATACTACCACACCACAGACAATCTTGCCAGCCACTGGCAGCAGTGCCATGGCCAGAAACAGCTTTGCTTGCAAGTCTCTTTGCAGACATTTTGGGAGATCACCAAGAAAATTTGAAACAAATTTAGATTTCTGAACTTTCAGTTTGGGCCGGAAGATGTGAAGCCAAAAAAAACAACAGCTGTGGCTTGCAAATGGAGATTAGGCACTAAACAGATGCAAAAGCACAGACAGATTAAGATTGCACTGCGCAATCAAGAAGAGATGCAGATGCAAAGTAACAACAACACCTTAACCAGTGCTCACAAGTCACAATCCAATCTAGAAAATACCTTTGCCAGTTGGGGAGCAGTGCACTGCAGTAACAGTCCAAAACCAAGATACCACAAAGCAGTACAAAATCACGAGGTGCGATGGATAGCAGGTTCACACTGCTCCAATTACTCTGTGGCACAATAAAGGTGTCTGATTTGATGGCATGCATTGCACACACATTCACACACTCATTACAAGTAATGCATAGCAAATTGAAAATCTCAGTAATATAACCAAATCGTATAAATAAACTGAAATTATGCTCTGCTGCATCACAACAATCAGCAAAAAAATTTCACTAATTGCTGAAAATATTACTGTGTGTACATTAACACAGTTATACAAGAGAAATATAACCAAAACAGAAAGACTGCCTTTTTCTTCCAGTTAATCTACCCCCACCACAGATATGTTCCTCCCCCAGAGCACACTTCAAGTGTCTGTCAGTACACAGACTAAATGTTCTAAATTAACATTCAAAATCCACAAACAAAGAATGAACACTCAGTGATATGAGCACAGGAGGGTTTCCTACAATCAATGTACTAAATTTTGAGCAAAAAAAATTGCTCAAAAGTTTTTTTAACAACTTTTAGAGGGTTTTAATCATAGAGCTCTGACAGCAAACTGTCTCTAACTACCACTACACATACACACTACACAGAACTGAAGCTGTGCAGAACAATCTAGAGCCCATGTGACCTGCAATCCCGTGAATCACTGCAAAATTTGCCTTGGAGCTCAATAACAAGGCGAAGTGATGCGAAGTGCATTGATTGATATGTACTTTGTCTTAAAATTGGTGCAGCAGTGAATGGGGGAAGGTGAAGTAATGCAAAGTCATTGTTATCAATGGACTTTGCATTGCTCATTATGACATGAAGTACACTTCTTACGATTATGGATTACTTTACGCGGACTCTGTATTACTTCCGCGATTGCTTGCAGAGTGAATTTTGGGCCACCTGTCCGGGCTTCTCATCCCAATACTCTCCTGACATCCTGTGTATTTCTTGAAACCTGGCTCCTCTAGAGTCCCAGACTCACATAGCCATCCCTGACTTCCACCTATTTTGCCAGGACAGAGGCAAGTGTGGTGGAGGAGTTGCCATTTACATCCGCCAAACCCCTTCTGTTCCATCTCCCTGAAGGAGGTCCCACCAGCATCCCACGAGCTACTGCTAGTCAAACTTTCCTCTCTTCCACCCTCCCTATCTTTATTAGTGTCCTATATGCAGAGCCCCATGTTCACTGTGGCAAACTGGACCACCATTCTCGCAGCAGAACCTCATGCTTGCTGTGGTCAGGCTACAAGCAATTCTGCTACTGTCCTGTGATGGGCCTTACATTCTCTGGCAACTCAAATGAGCCCCAAACTAAAATCTAGTTTCCTGAAAATGCCCAGGAAAAAGGCAGCCTGGGGCAGTTTGGCAGATGCAGAGGCAAGGCAGTGCAAAGCAATTCTGGCACCATGATTTGGCTTGGATGTATGGCATGGGGGAATTAAAAAGTTATTTTTTTACTACAGTCTGTTTTATTGTTCCATGGTTCCCTGCCACCTGCTCAGTTCTGGTTTACCACAGCTTAAACTCTCTCTTACTACAATGCCAAGCTGTCTTCATCATTCTCTGCAACATAACCAAAACCTACCTGACACAACATGCAAGCAAAAATTTGATGTTGACAAATGCATGTTTCCATCTCAAGGCAGGATACTAGGGGGCTTGATGGGTTAAACCTGATCCTGAGAGCTGCTCCCTACTGTGCCTCAGTTAGGAGACAGGGTGTCTAGGGAAGATGGAATGTGCCTCCTGGCTAAGCCCATCAGAAGCTTGGGCATGAATATTCATAATTTCAATCCAAAGAGGTGGCTACTTAAACTATAACAGAGTCACAACATAAAATGAACTGCAAAGTACTCACTGAGTCAGGCATTATGGTTGACCAATAGAACTGAAACCTAATGTGATAGGTATCATTAAAAAGACATTTAAAATGTAAAACATTAAAATGATACAGCAACACCACCCCCACAAAATATCATATGGTAAGAGACACTATTTATGGACTACCAAAGATCCATAAACATTTGAGGGATCCCCTACTTGACCTATAGTGACCAGTATTGGCCCTTTGACTGAACCTCTGTTATAATATGTCAACAAATATATTAAAATGCTAGTACCCTTTGGGTTGGCATGTATAAGAGATCAGAGCAAAGCTCAATGGGATGCTCAGGGAAGTTGTGCTGTTGCCCACCAAGGATCCACTGAACCAAATTCTCACAAGTAAAGGCAAAAAGGTGGCACCCTGAATGAAAAGTACTGATGCTCAAAATTCAGCAAGGTGAGTTTATTCAGGACACAAAGAAGACACTGCTCTCAGACCCTGGCATTTTGATCACATGGGTCTTCCTCTGGGAGGTTGTCAATACAGAAGGAGACTGACTACACTTATAAAGCCCCAATTTAAAGTCACAGGCATTAAATATAAATTCCTTAACTCATTGTCTCTAGCAGACACCTGTAGTCATCAGTAAAATACACTGGTGTGTCTGAGGACACCTGCAGAGATTGACTACATTCCCCAGTGTGCCCTTGCAACATCTGGAGAAGTCACTTATATATTTTAATATATAGTGTAACAGAATATAATATATATTTGACTGCATAGCACTGTTGGAAATAATTTTGTGCTGAACGACTTTGTCACTGATATTTTGTATATATCATGTATAATTTAGGAGTTATTAGCATTTGTTTATGGTATGGTGTGTATGGCTTATGTTGCCTGTTTTAGTGAAAAAAATTTTTTTTGCTGTTTCAACCAGCATAGAAAAACAACTAAATCACATATTATTATTTGCATACCACCATTGGAATGGTAATTTTGTGCTGAACAACTTTGCCACTGATATTTTGTATATATCATGTATACTTCAGGAGTTATTCACATTTGTTTATGGTATGGTGTGTATGGCTTATGTTGCCTGTTTTAGTGAAAAAAAAATGTTTTTTGCTGTTTCAACCAGCATAGAAAAAAAACTAAATGACATATTATTATTTGCATACCACCATTGGAAAGGTAATTTTGTGCTGAATAACTTTGCCACTCATACTTTGTGTCTAGCACTTACGGTTCTTGAGCTATTAGGATTTGTTTGTGGCATGCTGACTATAGCTTGATTTTGCTTAGAAAGGCCCAGGATTTACTGTTAACAGCATACAGGAGACAAGTGGTGCAACTTCAGAGAGCTCCTGTGGAGGCAATGAGTTAATAAATACCATGGTTAATAAATAAATAAATCCATGTACATCACTTAAGCAATAAACCATGACACGGTGTGGGTTTTGCTGAGATTTACCCATGCCTGGTGTGGTTTGGTCATGAGGCCTCAGGCCAAGTGACAAAATCCCCACCAGAAGTGGGCAAATCCCAGTATAGCCCACACCCTGGAGTGGTTTATTGTGATTATACAGTGTTCCATTTTCTTTGAGTGAAAAAAGAAAGAAAAAGAGTTTTTATTTTAATTATTTTTATTGATTATATTGCTCTGCCACAAAAAGTCCTTTGTTGCTATGGAGACTTTGTTGCCTGTGAATGGAATGGCACCTCTTCCTATGGGCCTGCAAATGTACTTTTGACAGCCTGCCAATAGAATAACACCCTCTCCCATATTTGCTACAGCCATCTGCTCCATGCCAAACACACAGGAGGACAACTCTCTAATACTGAATGTTCAAGTGTGGCAGTGGAGCTCTAGGAGGCATGTATGCCTCCCACCATGTCCATTTACTAAAGATATATTTTAGCATTTTGGTGAATGCTGATGTGGAAACTGTTTTTAATGAAAACCAGGGCTAAAAGTTATAGAAATTATGGCTGAGAAGCTGTGCCATGAGACTGGCTTGCTTCATTCCACAAGCATAAGTCAGGGGATACGCATATGCATAGCTGCATGCACAGTAGCAAGGCTTGGGTATTTGGCCAAGATTTGTATGAGTTTACCCTTCGTGTTTCCATAAGAACCAATCTGCCTGCTTCTGCATTCCTCAAACTGTTATAAATTATCTTTAATTGAACAGCGATGGTGGGAAATCTGCAGAGGTTCTGCTTTGCTTTCATTTGGTAAAAATAAAGGTTAACTGCAGTGATGGATTTTGTTCTGGCTCCTCTTCTGCTGTGACTGTCCTAGGTCACAGAGGAGGTATGGTCTCACAAAATATTGTTTTTGTTTTTAGTTTTTCTACACTTCTTTTGGGTGGCAAGTGTATTTTTGCTTAGTCAGGGTTTTTCACTTTAGTCGTTGTGGAGGTTAGGGGGGAAATAATATGGTGGCGGATTGTTTACGTTTTTGCCAGTACGGATGGATTTCTGTTTGGTTTTGTTGTGAAGAGGCTACTGGATCTTTATCCATGGGTTATTGTAGCATTCACCCATGGGTAAAGACTCTTAGTAACCAATGAAATTAGTGGAAAAATGGAGTCCATTGTATAATTAGACATACCCACACCACACTTACTACTGTTTCTCTATATGTACTTATCAAAATACAGCATTGATTTGTATAAAAAATATGTGTCAAATATGTATAAAAATACTAAACCTATCAGATTTTCTCAACTGTAACAGGAGCAGAACAGCATAACAAGCACTAACACTGCAGTAAATACAGAATCATGTATTCACAAAATGTGATGTAAAACAGGGGATTCAAGAAACTTTTAATCCATAAATGATGCTCCACTGAATTATTCCACACCCAGTAAAATACAAAAAGCTCAATCTTTTAAGCATTAAAAACCATGTGGGAAAATGCAGTGAGGTAGCATTACCATTTACAGATAGGCTGTATAGTCTACTTCTTCATTTAAACCCCTTGGTACCTACCTCTGTATTTAAAGTGATGATCCCTTTAGTTTACCTTTTCAAAAGTAATTCTTTCTAATCACTATCCCATCTAAAAGATAGTACATGTTCGATCCTCATGAAATGTCATCATGATTCAGAATTGCCCTTCCATGCTCCTGCATTCTTTTTTTCAATGGTCTCACTTTTGTTCCCAAGTAGTATTTGTTGCAACGGCACCATGCCACAAACAGTAAACAGCAAACTGTGGTTCAGGTGATTAGTTTTCTAATTTCTACCTGTTGGTCCCCCTTTATAAAGTTTTTCTTCTTGATAATTTTTACAAATGCTGCAGTTCCTACAGCAAAGAAATCTTTGGGGTGGACCAGTTCCTGGAGACTGTTGAAACTAATGGTTTCTTTTCTTGCTACAAAATGACTTGATAATAGCATATCCCTAAGATTTTACTTCTGAAATGTTACTTGTGGGCTATTTTGAATGTTCAATTCCAGTGTTTAGTCTGCTTTTAAAATTGGCCATAACTTGTGGACTAATCCACCCACTTCACAAGCCAGTGGGTTAAACTTGGTTGAAAATGTAATGAGTCTCCTCATATTTTGAATGTCTCCACTCTGTTTTCTTTTTGGTATCAACAATGTGGTCCTATCCATCTCCTTTACTCTGCATAAATTGCTATAATACTTTTATATCATAGCCCCATTTAAAAAAATACATTGTGTCAATTCCTTAGCTTGCTGCTCAAATACAGAGTCATCAGTACAGTTTCTTTGCATTATGGTACTGTCCATAGGGGATAGAATCCTTCAAGGTTTTTATTGGGGGGGGGGTGGCTTTGATAATGCAATAATGAATTACCTGCGGTGGTTTTCTGAAATTAGCCGGTATAATCATGTGGTCTGGGAGAGACTGCAAGGTAAGGTCCAGAAAATTAATGCAAACTTCAAGTTCATGTTATTAGTATTAATGTATTCAATAAACTGTCATATTTCTTGTTCAGTACCCTCCCAGACACACAAGATGTCATCAATAAAATGACCCCAAAAATGTTGTATGCTGAAAATGGATAGTTCTGAAAGATGTGCCTGTCCTCCCAAAAACCCATATATACAGTAGGTTAGTGTATGAAGGAGCAACTGCAGCTCCTGTCACCATCCACACTTCTGAAAATAGATATCCCATCAAATACAAAAACATTTTCTATGCCAGATAATATAATGACAAAAGAATGAATTCAATATGTTCAGTCATAAATCTTGCTTTCTGTAAATGGTAATTCACGCTTCAATTCATAAATTGTGTGGGATGCTTGTTTATAGGTTTGTGACATTGACAGCAATCCAAGAATGACTGTTCTTCCAAACAAAATTATCAGATTTTAGTAGGACACACATACTGTCTCTTAGATGGTAAAACGGACACCAAAGGTTGTAAATGAAAATCTACTAATTTGCATAAATTGCATGTAATAGAGTTAATCCCAGATATAACGGGTCTTCATGGTGTAGCTCTTTAATCTTTATGATTCTTTGGCAATGCATAGAGGGTTGGAATAACTGGATATTCCACTTTAACGAATTCTGCATCTTTATTAGTAAGCCATCCTCAATGCAGTGCCAAATCAACCAAATCAAATAGTTCTTTATGAATCAAACTCGTAGGATCCTTTAAAACTCTTTCATATTCATTTCTGTTACCCAACATGTTCAACGCCTTGTTTTTGTACCAGTTTTCAGACATCAGGACCAAATTACCTAATGTGTCAGAGGGCTTGATAACTACCTCCTGGCCATTGTTTGCGTTCCTCCAAGGCATTTTTTTTCTTCTTCAATGCTTAAATTGAACTGCTTTTTATTGCTGTTATTCTTATAAATCTCCTCAATACCTGATATTAAAAGCTTTCCAAATGTAGCAATATTCACATTATTGCCAACTTGTGGACAAAACTTGGACCTCGGTCTGAAGCTAAATAGGTAAATTAACAATATTTCATTAGAAGTATCAAACTGCTGCAGCAGTACACTTAAGTAAACTTCATCAATCAAATCAATTCATTGTTTTTCATCAGTTTCAATTAAACATAATTCATGTGGACGCATTACATTAATCAATAAGTCTAACTCGCTGGTGTCTCCAGCTACAATCGAATGATTAGCTGAATCAATTTGACTAGATGCATTATTGAGTGGTGTCATTGATCAATTCTCTTTATTAAAAAAAACAGTTAACTTAAGATGGTGTAGCAATTTAAAACATCCACTTTAATCTTAAATAAATCAGGTTTTAGTACAGGCACAAAACTCAATCCCTTTTGTAACACTGAAAGTTGGGATGGCGTTAATTCAGTATCAGTCAACTTTATAATTGATATGTTCTACCCCTCAGGCTCCTGGACAAAGCAGTTCCTCTGCTTTCCTTCCTTTCTCATCCTTCTGATTCTTCTTCTGTATGTGCTTTCTTGTGATTGCTTTTTCCGATTTTCTTTTTGGATAAAAAAAAGGTAATTATTGAGTGAAATCTCATTCGTCTATTCCTTTCTCCCAGCATTGTTTTCTGATGCAGGTCCTTCTTGGAAATGTACGGATTTGGATTGACTCCAGTTGCGATTTCCATCCAGTGACCTCCTTCTGCTCTGTGACCTCCCTTTTAATGGGGAAATAAGAGTTTCCCAGTTAAACTGGCTGTTGAAGTGGATGGATTAGTCCACATGTTATGGTCAATTTTAAAAGTAGACAACACATAGAAGTTGAACATCCAAAATTGCTCATGAGTAACATTTTGAAGGGGACAAGCTTAGGGAATATGTTAACATCAAGTCATTTTGTAATAAGTAAGAAACCATTAGTTCCAACAGTGTCCAGGAACTGGTTACCCCCAAGGTTTCTCTGTCTGTAAGAACTGCACTGTTTGTAGACAGGCACAAGAAGGAAAACAATTATAAAGGGGGCCCAAGGGTAGAAATTAGAGAACCAATCACTTGCACCACACAATTTGTTGCTTCTGTGTCTTGGTGCCCGTGCAACAAATACTACTTGGGAAAACAGTGAAATCATTGAAAAAAGAATGCAGGAGCATGCGTAAGCAATTTTGAATCATTATGACAAAAATGCTCTAGGGTTTCATTTTGACATTGGCATATTCAAATGTCAATGAATTACATTTCATAGGGATCGAACACGTACCTTCTCTTAAATGGGATAGCCAGGGTCTGGGAGCAGCATATTCTTTGTGTCCTGAATAAACTCAACCTGCTAAATTTGAAGCATCAGTACTTTTCATTTAGAGTGACACCTTTTTGCTTTTACATATAAGAGATATCACCCATCTGTTACTAATATTACAGGACCTCAGTGTGAATGAGAAACATGTCTTTTTCATGCTAGACATAACCTCACTTTACACAAATATTTCACATTGTGGCAGTATTGATGCTTTTTGGGATACACTTTATGAAAGACCATGGTATACTAATGCATTTATCGAATGTTTGTTCACTTTAACAGAAAAAGTACTGCATTTCAGTACCTTTGTGTTTAAGGAGGGTTTCTACCTGCAGATCAAAGGCAGTACCATGGCGCTCTTGAACCAAACTGTGCTGACATATGTTTAGCACAGTGTGAAAAGCAATTTGTATTAACAGAACAACAAAAGCCAGGTTTTAAAATGTATTGACATATATTATCATTTTATTGATGATATTTTTTTGGTGTGGATTTGCCTGATTTTTGTTACATAATTGTAATCCACCAATGAGCATCTAAAATTTTCATTATGTAGCAACAAAGACAAAATTAACTTTTTGGATCTCACAATTGAGAAAGATAGAATGGATGGTATTAAGACCAGTTTATTTAGGAAAAATATGGATAGAAATGCTTCATTATCTTTTGATAGTTGCTATCCTAGGCACTTGGTCCAAAATATTCTAAAAAGCCAATTTATGCGACTCAAACGTAATAGTAGTGATCCACTTGATCATAGTGAGGGTGCTTTAACTCTGAGTCATTATTTTTGTGAAAGGTTATATGATGTCAAATGTATAGAAAGGGCAAAACAAGCTGTTGATGGCATGGAATGGGGAATTGTTGCATAACAGAAAGAGAAAGGAGAATAATGACTGTTTAATTTTATTTCAGAATATGCACCTCAGAGCTAAATGATTAAATGAATTTTGATGAACAATCAGCATAGTCTTACCATGGAACCCAAATTGCAACAGATAGTTAAGAGCCCCCCGAATGTTTTTTGTCCCACTGAGGCAAAAATGTGGCAAGTCTTTTGACTAGACATGTGGCAAAGTTTAAATTCACCTGCAAAGTTAACCCAAAGTGGGAAACTTCGAATTTGTGTAGCACGATGTGAAATTTCCATTCAAAGGTCGGCATTTGCCTTTAATGGACTTTGCATTGTGCACTTTGAGTTCACTTCGTGTTACAGTTTGAGAAGGAGAAGCTGGCAAGAAACACCCCACATATCACTTGTCAGACTGTCTGCAGGTCACATGATACAGGCAGGCAGGCAGTTAATTAAGCAGGAAGTTAGTGAATTACTTTCACATTCTCTCTGAGAAGGAGCTGACTAGTCAGCATTGTGTGGAGTCTGTGGACAGTGCTTTTTTGGATAAAATCTTTGAGCTAGTGAGCTTTTTTTGTGCTTTTAAGTTTTAGTATTTTGTTGGTAAAGTTTTGCAGGCAATTTGAGTTTATTTTAAAACTTCGTTTAGTTAAAAAAGTTGTTTATTTGGTTACTTAGTTTTAGTTAGTACAGTTTTTTTGCTAGTATTTATACTAGTATTTTCTTGTCTGGGTTTTGATTTACATTAAGATTTACTTAACATGGAGAGAGGTGATCAAAGTGTTGGGCAGCAGGGGCCCTGAATGAGCGGCAGCCTGGGGTGGCAATTTCGCCTTAACTGTGTTCCTTTTTGACTGGGAGTGGTCCTAACAGGCACAGCAGCACAATAGTGGCCATAGTGCCAAAGCAGCAGCAGCTGCTACTAGTGTTTCAATCACTGCCAGCCCTGCAGCAGTGGAAGAACAGCAGGAACCTCAGCAGCAGCAAGCAAAACAGCAGCAGCTTGTTGTTGTCCCTCTATCAACAGCCACACAGCAGGTGGTATTATGTGGTCCCCCCGCCCACCTGTGCCTGGTCCTCCCCACAGCTCTCTTGTGTGGCAGTTTTTTATCTGCCTCCCTGGTGACCCGACGGTAGTGAGGTGTAAACTGTGATGCACTGGTACATCAGGGGTGCAAGGGCCACTTGGGAACAGGTGGTCAGTGAACGCACCTTTTGAGGCACCACTGTGCAGAGTGGGAAGCAAAGCTGCAGGACGTACCAGCTACTCCTGCAGCCAAAGTTGAAGCAGCAGAGCTTCTGCTGTGCAGTGTCACAGACAGATGGCCAGAGCATCAGAAATGGTGGCTCCCACAGCTGCTCACCATGAGTGTGACCCATCAAACCAGCCTGCCACACAGGCTGACCTTCTGTGCTGTGGGCAGAGGTTGAAATGATAAAAATGTTGTGGAGGGTGCAGTGCAGTGCGCAGCTCAACCACATTGAGGGACAAAATGAGATAATTAGAATGTTAACAACAATTACTGGTGGTCAGCCCCAGCCCCAGAGGACCATTATGTCACAAAATCTTCCCCAAATACCTGTCCTCTGATTTTACTTTTTTCTAAAGCAATATTTTTTTTATATTACAACCTAAGTATGTAATTTATGTTCAATTAATGTTTTCTTCCTTATGTTAATTTTGTTAATCCTGTATTTCTTGTTCCCCACCTCCCCCAAATGCCCCCCACCCATTCTGCTATCTGCAATAGAAATATTTGTGTTTTACTCCTTACTTTATTTTATGTAATAAGTCATGTGGTCAGTAGCGATGCGTAACTCAAGTCCTTTCATTTCATTTGAAATTGTGGCACCAAACACCTCTTAAGGACACTTTTATTTCATTGTGCTTTGCTGCACCATAGTTTCACATGTAAAGAAAGCACACAGCATCTGCCATTTTGCGACCCTTTGTCTTGTAAAGAATAAACTAAATTAAATCACAACTCCTAAAATAGTTGCTACTTTTTTGATTAGTTTTATAGGGGATTATTCCTCATATGTAGACTGGACACTAATACTAATTAAAAAGTATCGGTCAAAATTGTAATCGCATTCTTGTACTGATGATTTCATTGTCAGGCTTTATTACTTTTTGGATACTGTTTACTGTGTTAATGTTTTGTAGTATACATACCAACAACAGCTACAATCTAAATACCCTAAAGTCACCTGAAGTCACCTCACCTACCATGGCAACCCCTTCCCCCATAATTTACTATCTTCTGAATGCTGCCAGCTCATAGTATACATCATTTAGCATGTGGTATTAGTGTCACAATGTGAAAAATAATCCCCTGAAAAAATGTTCATAAAATTAACAAGGATTTTGTGATGATCAAAGTAATTATAAATCCATAGCTCCTCCAAATGTTCCACCCCTATTATGATTTCCACAATCAAATTTTTTTTATTATTACTTTCTTTATTGTATTTATTAAATTTCCATGGTCATCAACTTTTCAGATGCTGCGTGCTTTCATTTACTTTAGCATTTGTGGCTAGAACCATGCTGCAATACACTTTTATTGAAGCGGTGAGTGGTGTCACCTTAGTGTCATCTGTATTGAGAGCGTAGTGTCCGCAATTTTGCAGACCCTGCTCTGACCTTTGAGAAATAAAGGAAAATAAGTAAGAACTCTTAGAAACTGACTTTCTATTGTGGAAAGCATAATGCTGTGATACATTTGTAAGAGGTGTGATTTAGATTGGAATTATGACTTTTTTCCTTTTATTTGGTTAGAGCAGCAGTGCAATAATCTCAATACCAGTAAGTCACCTACCATGCCCCAACCCCACCAAATGTCCTATATTGCGAATGTCTCACTATTTTAATGTCATGAAAAGTTCAGATGAAGAAGAAGGCCAGAAATGCATCACAGTGTCCCAATTTAAGTAAGCGAATTACCTGGTGGTGACGCCAGTTGCTACTGCTGTTGTCCCACTGCTTTAATGTCATGAAAAGTGCAGATTAAGAATAAGGCCAGAAATGCATCACAGTGTCCCAACTTACAGTAAGTGAGAGCATTGCCTGGTGTGACGCCAGTTTCTACTGCTGTTGTACCACTGCTTTAATGTCATGAAAGGTCCAGATGAAGAATAAGGCCAGAAATGTGTCACAGTGTTCCAACTTGAGTGAGACCATGGCATGTTGGCAAGTCTGACGCCTGCTGCATCACTGATACATGTTGCCCTTTGTGTGTGTCTTCATACCACAATGATGAGTTATTGTTCACCCCAGTGAATTTCTTTTTGGCATAGACACAGACATTTAATTTCTATTGAATCTTGTTCTGTGTTGTATGCAGTTCATCATGTTGTTCCTTTTCAGGGAATCACAATACATATGGAATGATTCCACTTGACCCTGGTGGACATGATGTTCACATCCACAAAAGCCAGACATATGTTACGAGTCTGACACCTAATGTGGTACTGTAACATTTAATTTTTATTTGGGGGTGGGGGGGTTACTGCTGTGGTTGACTGAGATATTATCATTTCTGATTAATTTTGTTTCCCTCAGGTTGTATGCACACTTGTGTTCTGCACGTTTGGGTTAGTTGATGACTTTGGCTGTACAGAAATGGCAAGCCATGTAAGGTAAGCATTCATTTTTTTTGGGGGGTGGGCACATTTGAAAACAAGTTTCATTAATGTTTTTGTCTTCTTTCCAGGTCTTCAGCCTATCCATTCCTAACTGTTGTCCATCTTCAGATTGCAAGATACCACCGTGACGAGTCTGCAGCACCTAATGTTACCTGAAAACAGATGATGAAGAAATTATTATGAGTTCATTGCACCACCACATTCAGTTCCCAGCATGGCTGTTCCTGTCTTCTGTTATATCCAGCTTAAAATACCAAGCTATTACTAAACCCCTTATCCAACTTAAAATACCAAGCTATTAGTGAACCCCTTATCCAGCTTAAAATGCCAAGCTATTACTAAACTCCTTATCCAACTTAAAATACCAAGTTATTAGTAAACCCCTTATCCAGCTTAAAATACCAAGCTATTAGTAAAGCCCTTATCTAGCTTAAAATACCAAGCTATTAGTAAAGCCCTTAAAAACAATTAACACATTTAGTGACATGCACTGGCCCACTGTCATACTTACATTACAGCACAGGTTTTCAGGACCAGGATAACACGTTGTACAACCCTGGTTTACTAAAGTACGCCTGTCTCATCTGCGAAGAAAAATATATTATCCAACCAGTATGTCGCCACTGTTGAATGCTTTACACCGGCGGAAAAAAATTAGATAAAAATGAAAGAAGAAATAATAGTGATACTTACCTGTAGATGTTATCCTTTAGGTGGTAGGAGTACTGCAGTCCTGCAAAGTTACACAGTCTGTAACCTGTAAAACTCATGATTCTAATGTCACCAATATTCATCTATTATTGAGTGCTGAATTTAACAATATGCAATCCTGGCTTTCTTAAAACAATCTAGTGTTGAATAAGCTAAAGACCAAGTCCATGATATCTGGCTCAGAACCCAAACTAAAAAAAATTCTGGTAATTTCACTGTTAGCATGCCAGGGGTGGGGTTATAGAAGTTGTTAAGTCATTTAAATATCTAGGCGTGTACCTAGATCTGTCATTAAAATATAATATACACATAGACAAGGTTACTGCCAAGTTATATTCTAAAATTGGTACTCTTTATTGGCTTTCTAAATTACTGACCAAAGATTCTAATAAAACGTGCACAGCATTGTTTGTTACTGGTCCTAAATTACGCTTTTTTAATTACCAATGCCTCATCTTCTTCCTTTATTTCCCAGAAGAAAACATTGTTATATAAAATTGGAAAATTTGTATTATGGCACCTTCGAAGACACATCACTGTAATATTTTGACTAGCCTTGAATGGCTAGCCATTCAAAATACTTATAAATTGGCTATGTCACATTTTACGTTTAAAATACTACATACAGGTATTCCAACATCACTTCAAGCCCTTTTGGATATATATAGTTCCCCATGCAGCTCACGGTCATCTACTAAGACCCAACTGACCCTTCCATTGATCCATACAAACTCTGGGAAAAGGTTCTTCACTTGTTGCGCTACAACAGTGTTGAACCCTTTACCTGATGAAGTAAAGTCTTCTTTATCAATCATCACTTTCTCCACTGCTGCTTCTACTCATTTAAAAAATGTATATTTGCACTTGTGTAAAATGATGTGTTAATTGTTTATTGTATTTAATGGTTGATTAATGTATTATATGTTGTTAGTTTGTCTGTTGAACCCACTGACTTCAGGTCGTGCCTGAAAATGGAATCTTGTATCTCAGTGTACCTACTTGCAATTGCAAATAAATGAAATGAAATGAAAAACAAAATGAAAATCAGTTGCCGGCATTTGGTGAGGTGACAGTGGCATCTTTAAAATGGAAAAGTAAGGATTCACGCATAGAGCAAGTCAAAACCATAGTACATGACATAAGTACATACTACTGTAAATTAGTGATAAGAAACAGGGTGGCTGTGGCTGGCTGCAGTTCATAGCTTGGCACATGTACAATGTGTCTCTCTCTATCACTTTGAAGAAGCAGGGTGGCTGTGGCTGGCTGCAGGTTCATAGCTTGGGCACAGGTACAATGTCTCTCTATCTCTCTCACTCGCATGAAGCAGGGTAGCTGTGGCTGGCTGCTGGTTCATAGCTTGGGCACAGGTACAATCTCTCTCTCTCTGTCTCTCACACACTCTCAAGAAGCAGGGTGGCTGTGGATGGCTGTGGGTTCATAGCTTGGGCACAAGTACAATGTGTCTGTCACTCTTAAGAAGCAGGGTGGCTGTGGCTGAATGTGGGTTCATAACTTGGGCACAGGTACAATGCTCTCTCTCACTCTCAAGAAGCAGGATGGCTATGGCTGGCTGTGGGTTCATAGCTTGGGACAGGTACAATGTGTCTGTGTAGCTCCCAAAAAGCAGGGTGGCTGGTTGGGGTGCGTTACCGTTTTTCAGTGTCAGGAGGATATCTATCAATCAATTCACAGGATTTAAGTGGCTACAAGTTGACATTTGTGCTTAGAGGACTGTGGGTACTAATAACTGCACACATGCTGTGATCTGTACCCTCAAAATCAAGAAAAGGGAAGCCGAAATATAACGGCATGTCTTTAATATTTATTTGTCAATTGTCATATTATAGTCAAAGCTACCATTTTTCATTTTTTAATGGGAAAAATGGTAACATTGCGGAACTGTGACAGCCTTCACTCCTGTAATTTTGCTGTTACTCCCTTCCACCAACATTCTCATCATCATCATCATCATCAAGGAAGTAGCAGCCCTCACAATCCTCAATGCTGGAGTTGTACCCACTTGGACATTTTTTTTTCATGACTGTATCATCAACCTCAATGGTACACCATTTGACGCTGCCACCAGGACAGTCTGTTTCACCTGCATCATCAGCACTCAACTCAAATTTTATTTATAAAAAGCACAAATCAAATCAATATCTAAGCAGTTGTACAAAACAAAGAAAGAAATTCAGCAGTTAAAACCAAAAATAACAGTTAAAACATCAGTATCACAGTATTCAATAATCCCCACTTCATACACACTCCAGGAAGGTGAGCTTAAGCAAATACATTTTTAAGGTAGATTTAAAGCTCTCCACAGTCAGGCACTCCTTTATCTGATGAGGTAGAGAATTCCACAGGGTGGGGGCCGCAAACATGAACACCCTAGCACCAGAGGTCTTAAGTGGACCCTGGGAAATTCTAGCAATCCCTCATCAGTGGAGCAGAGTGGACGGAGGGGGCAGTAAGGACACAGAAGTTCTTGCAGGTAGCATGGTCCCTGTCCACGTAGGGCTTTATAGGTCAGCAAACCAACATTGAAGGTGATCCACCATTGAACTGCCAACAACTTCCTCTATTTTTATGCTCTAACCATACCTCACTCCCTCCTGCCCGATTTAAAAAATTGGCCCTGTCTACACTCTGTCCCTGAGCTGTGTTCAAACCCAGTACCCTTGCAGTCAGAGTCAGCTGCTCTACCTCTGCACCACAGTGCCTACCTACTTTATTACTACTTTCTAAGCCTCTTAATCACTTACCTACCCAATCTGCCAAAATATAAGTTTACCTCTTCTTCCTGCTGCCTTTGAACCCTGAACCCTTGTTTCCGGGGTCCGCACTTCCACCACTCACCTAGAACACCTGCATATTTTTACTGCAGGATTTCATAACTATAAAGAACGCACTAACCCTGTGACACAACTAAAGTGTTATCTAAGTGATTCTACAAACCTGAACCCAACTCCCTGCTGCTACAGCCACTAGTCTAGCTCTCTCCTATTACCGTGATCAAGACTTGAACCTGGTACTCTATACACTTCAAGCACATACACTACCACCACACCATAGCAGCAACTAGACTCTGAGGTGATCTCTCACTACTATCTCCCCTCTTTCATCCTAGTCCCCCCATTCTTGCCTCACTTCAGCTCCACCAGCCTTCCCAACTATACATGCATCCCTGCTCGCCAGTCTATCTCTCTCTCCTCCTCCTCCCTTGCCTCCACATACCCTCACTGTCCCTATGAACCTCAGCCTCACTACTCCAGTGTTCCTACCCCCTCCTGTCCTCCCCTCCTCCTTTACCACTGCTCCTACCCCTCCCTCCTCTCCCACATCCCATATGCTCCTCTCCACCTCACCCCCTTCCAGACATCACCTGTCCTCCCCACAGCCCCCTTGCACTTCTGATCACTCAGGCCTTCTCTGCCTGTGCTACCTACCACCCCTTGTGCAACCAAACCCCATTCCTTATTCTATCGCTCCTGGCGTAAACTCTCCATCTGCCTCCCTCTGACCAGAGCACTTCTCTTCTTCTACTCCCAACAGGGAACATACACCCCAACCCAGGCCCTGCCCCCTCCCATCCACCCACTCAGCCCACTGGTCTTCGAGTAGCCTCCATGAACATATGCAGCCTGCTGAAGAAATTTGATGCCTTACAGTGCTGGGCCTTGGCTCACCAACCAGACATCATAGCCCTGGTTGAAACCTGGCTGTCCAAATCAACTCCAGACTCATTTGTCTCCTCCCAGGCTATACCTTATACGGGAGGACCGAGTAACAAATGAGGGGAGGCTCATGCAATCTACACCAGGGACACAATACCTGGACACGCACTCCCACCCCTGCCCTCATAAATGGGGCCCAGGCCCTACCCTCAGACTTGCCTCAGACCCTCTAGGAGCCCTCTCTATCTCACCACAGCCTACGTTCCCCAAAGAACCAGCACCCAGCCCTGATATCTTTAACGGACTACCTGGCCACCTCCACCATAAGGCAGAACAAATCCTAGTGGGGACCTTAATGTAAATTGGCTCAGCACCTCCTCATCCACCACCAGAGACTCATTTGCTGCCCAAGATCTGACACAACTCGTCACCCAGCCCACGAGACTTAACCCTAAGAGTGGTACCAGCACCCTGCTGGATGTTATTATAACTAACCGACCCCATAAAATCCAAAACATCCAGGTCCTCCCAGACTCCCTGAGTGACCACTCCCCTATCCTATTCCACTGGGTAGCCCCCAATCCCAAACCCAAAGCCCAGACCACCCTCCGCAGGCGCCTCCGCCCTGGTGGGCTGAAGAAACTTAAGGCACTCCTCACCCAGATAGACTGGTCCCCCATTCAGCAGGCAACCAACATTGATACTGCCCTCACCTTTTTCACTCACACCTTCAACATGGCCTGTGATCTCTTTGCACCCTTAACCAAAACCCGGTCCAAAAAACAGAACGCACCCTGGGTTAGCCCGCCTCCTACAATTACTTAGAAACCGGATAACCTCCTGCACCTTGCCACTGAAACAGGTCGTCTGTCTGATAGGCAAGCATACAATGCAGCCCGAAATAAATGCTCATGGGCCATCAGGAAAGCCAAAGCAGACCATTACCAGGCCTCCCTTACCTCCTCCTGGGGCTCAGCCCGGACCTTCTGGGATAATATTAAGCAACTCAATGGTAAAGCTTGCTCCCTGCCCCATCCCAGCTCACTAGAAATGGCACAACCTCCACCGGCCTGCCACCATAGCTAACTGGTTCAACACCACTTTCACTGACCTTGCTCAGTCCTCCCTAGTAATTTCTTTGACCCTCCCCCAGCCAAACTCCCCTGTCCTCCAGCACCCCAGCTTCCTCCCAGAAAGATTTCCACCCAGGAAGCCAGACCCATCCTAATCAAAGCTCTCAATGGCAACAATCCGGCAGTGACTCACTGGACCCCAGCATCCTCAGGCTGGTGCTAGATGAAGTCCTTGCACCTCTCACAAGCCTAATTAACCAGTCACTCTGCCTGGGACAATTCCCCACAGCTTGGAAAACAGCCATTATCACATCTATTCATAAAGGAGGCGACAGGTCATCAGCCAACAACTGCCGGCCAATCTCCATCCTCCTTCCCCTCTCTAAAGCCCTGGAGAAAGTGGTGGCCATTCAAATCACTGATTATCTGGCTAAGCATAACATCTTATGCCCAGAGCAACATGGCTTCGTCTGCGGGTCACAGTACCAGCACTGCCCTTATTGAATTCTCCAACTTCCTACACTCCTCCTTGATACCAGCTCCTAGCTGGTGCAGTGTTCATTGACCTCTCAAAGGCTTTCGAGCACTGTCTCCCATCCACTGCTGCTGAATGCACTCTGCCTCACTGGTCTCTCGGCTGGCCCCCTGGCATGGTGTGCTAGCTATCTTGACACTCGATCCCAGTGTGTCAAGATTAATAGCACACTCTCCGATACCCGTCCCATTCTCTCTGGGGTCCCCCAAGGCTCCATCCTGGGCCCCCTTCTCTTCTCGCTGTATCTGAACACCCTGCCCAGTGCATGCTCTGGCAAAATTCTGCTGTATGCAGATGACGCTGTCCTTTTTGCCACCCACCGTAATCCCATCTCCCTACAGGACTCCCTACAGCAGTCTTTCCAACAGTGCTGAGGCTTGGTTTAAGAGCGAGACTCGTCATCAATCTTAAGAAAACCAAAACTATGCTTTTTCACACCCCAAAACAAAGCTAGCAACCACCCACTCTATATCCTTCAAGCACCAACCAACCACTGGAACAAGTCTGCTCCTACAAATACCTTGGGGTTACCTTGATTCAGCCCTCACATTTCACAACCACATCGACTCCCTAACATCCGCCACCAACACACGGCTTGGCATCCTATTCCGCCATAAAACCTGCCTTCTCCCAAATGCTCTCCGGCTAGCTGTTACATCGTCCGTTCTGTCCCTTGTAGACTATGGTCTACCAGTATACGGTGCTGCCGACACCACTGCACTCAACAAAATTCACCTAACCCTGAATAAAGTGTGCAGATTGATTACTGGTGCCCCCAGGCTCACACACACCTGTCAGTTATATGTCAATGCTAACCTGCTTACCCTGGATGAATGGCTCCGATACCAGACCTGTCTCCTCACCAAAAACCCTCTGGGCTCTCCCCCCTGGAGGAATGCATCCATCCACCAGAGCCCTCCCACCATTGCAACACGGTTTCCCAAGACCACTCTTAAAGGTCCCCAGAACAAGAACCAGCCGTGGCCAGAGGTCCTTCAGCTATAGAGCCCCAACCTGGTTTAACTCTCTCCCTGCCACCATCACCAACGCCATCACCATCTCCACATTCAAAACCACACTTTGGAACCACATCTTCAGCACTCGTAACTGCTCCTGTCTCTGAACATAGCCTCCACCTCTTTTTTCTCTTGACAATGCCCCCCGGGAAGCTCTCCACCCAACCATCCCCTCCACCACTTCCCTGTACACCATGCCTAGGTTTAACCTGGCCAGTGCCAGCAGTTTCAATGTTTATCTACCAGAATGCTCACTTGATACCGACTTGTGTAATACCTGTTATCAATTACATGTACCCTGTACCCAATTGTATTTGTCTGACCACAATGTGACGTGGCACCTCTGGTGAATGCCTATTGATTTTTGCAAATCTTTGCTATGTAACAAACGCAATGTATGTCTTTATGTGAATGACACTTTGAAACGAGCCTCTGGCTCAAAGGTTGTAAACTGATTCTTAAATAAATAAAATAAATAAATAAACTGGTAGCCAATGCAGTGTGTGGAGCACAGGCGTGACATGGCAAGATCGAGATAAGACAGTCAACAGCCTGGCTGCTGCATTCTGCACCAGCTGCAAGTGGCAGATATCAACCCTCGGGAGCCCTAGGTACAGAGGGTTGCAATAGTCAAGGCAGGTGGTCACAAAGGCATGGACCAGTGTTAGAAGGTTGTCAGACAAGACCATGTGTTTAATATGAGTGATATTCATCAGATAGTAAATGAGGATTTGACGACAGTCAACACCTGAGATTTAAGGGTCAGACCGCCATCAAAATAACGCCAGATTACACCTGGTCAGAGATTGATAGCAGACTTCCCCAAGCCAAAGCCTCAAGGCTGCCCAGTGAATGACCCCTCTGCCCGACGACTCAGGTCCACAACCAACACCTCAGTCTTGTCAGGGTTTAACCTCAGCCAGCTGGCACTCATCCAGTCCTGTATCTCAGCAAGGCATTTGTTAAATACCGAGACAGTGTCATCCTGGTTGGGCACAAAGAACATGTAGAGCTGAGTATCATCTGCATAGCAGTGAAAACTCAGCCCATACTGCCTCAAAATGTCTCCCAACTGCAGTATATATACCACAAACAACGTGGGTGACAACACCGAGCCCTGTGGGACCCCGTATGGCAGGGAGACTGGGTCTGAGAAAAAAATCCCAGTCACCATTCTCTGTGACCTGGCTGTCAGGAAAGAATGGAACCATCTGAGGACTGTACCTAACAATCCACAGATGAACTGCTGGTGCTCAGGTAACACACCATGGTCCATGGTATCAAATGCCACAGAGAGATCAAGGAGAACCAAGATGGAACGTTTCCTCTGATCTCTCGCTATCAGGAGATCACTGAGCACCTGAACCATGGCTGTCTCGATACAATGCCTCTTCTGAAAGTCCAACTGGAGAGGGTAGTAGCTATCATGGATGGTAAGATGAACCTCCAGCTTCAGCACAACCACCTTCTCAATAACCTACCCATAAAAAGGATGGATAGGGATAGGCCTGTAGTTAGCTAGACAATCGGGTCAAGAGAGGATTTCTTAAGAGAGGTATTACTACCACCTCCTTCAGGGTCCCTGAAACACACCTGTCTCCAATGAAACCCTGACTATCTCTGCTAGGACCGGGCCAATGACTTCAATACACCCCAGAGGGAGGTCAGTTGGGCCTGGGTTCAAACTACAGCAGGTCAGCCGCAAACTCTGGATGATCCTCACAACATCCATGACCGCCAACTGGTCGAAGTCAGATCAGTTAAAACAAGGTGCAGCAACCTCCCACTGACCAACACAACTCTCATTGGAATGAGCCACACAGATTTCAGACCTGATGTCGGCAACCTTACCCACAAAGAATCGAGCAAACTCATCACATTTCTCCTGTGACAATGCTCTCTGAGAGTGGAGACAGGCTGGCTTGCACAGTCTGTCCACAGTCCAAAAGAGTTGAGCCGGTCGATTGTGCAGCAGCAATCTCCCCTGTACAGGAACTCTGCCTTCTTTACTGGAGATTACAGATTTACACTTTTATAATGAGTCATCAGTCTAAGCCTGTTGGCATCAAGGCCAGATTTCTGCCTGCATCGTTCCAGCCTTCACCCAGCTCTCCTCGGCTCTCTCAAGGCCCCATCAAACCATGGGGACCTAGGGCAAAGGGTGAGTGGGCGAATCCGGACAGGAGCAATGGAATCCAGAGCCTCCACCATGGCCCTATTATAGGCCTGTACTAGATTATCGGGATCCATTCTTACACTCAGTACACCCGAGTGTAAGCACGGATCATCATGAACCATCATCGTGACGGGGTACAGACGTAGATGTGGTTGTCCGACTTGGTATGTGACCTTAATTCATTTTGATAAATGTCAGCATGCTGACATTTGTAGGTGAGAGGTTAGTACGACAGTCAAACACTATTGCCACCGCAGAAGTTAATACCCTCTCCACACTTACACTGGAGGGTGGGCAGGTCAGGTACTTCAGTGCTACTGATGTCAGCGCTGGCCATTCATTCACTTTTCTACTCCAGTACACTAAAGGATCATCCAATATTGTCAGATGCTTGTTTTCTGCCAAATAGGCCTCAACCATGGTCTGTGATGCATACATTCATGATGAATCATCCACCTGTTCACAAGATTCATCTAGGTCACAAATTCCTACTTGGGACCAGGCACCCCAAAGTGGATTAATGAACAACTGTGCAGCTGACACCACCCTTTGCCCCTCAGCCACCTTACTGGATGTGCTTGGTCCAATGTGATCTTCAGCCTTGTTATGCTGTGGTTTGCAGAACTTTGCACATGACTTCTGTGCACCATGAACCAATCAGACCAGCTGTCCAGTCATATTTTGAACCTGATAATGCCCTCCCTTCAGTATGGATGCAATGCCATGCTTGTAGCGTGGGTACAGCATTGTGGCTATTCCAAATTCAGGAGAATGCTGAATGGGTATGGCGTGTCAATTGCTATCTAATATTGTAATCATGTGTTTCAGTAATGCACAGCTTGACTTATCTCTGGCCACATCAAGATTAGGCTGCAGATTCAACAAGTCTTCCTCAGCACCCACAGCAGTCGAATGGCTTGACTGAATGATGCAGTGTCACCACTCACTGCCTGTGTGGCATGTTCAAATGGCCTGAAAATTAATATTATGGAGTCCATGAGTCTCCATTGTTCAGTTGTCATAGACATTGAGGCCCCTGAACTGTCACGGCTAGTGTGCATAACTATGTACTCTGAGATGACTTTGTACCGCTCATACAACCATTCTAAAATGTAAAGTGTCAAGTTCCATCTCATGAGGACTTCAAGCTTGAGGCAGTGCTGAGGAAGGCTGTTTTGAATCTGCAGCTGCCTAAGCTGGTCATGGGCCTTTCCAGAGTGTGCAAAGTGGGCATAGATGTGGCATGAAACAGTCAGCATTTGCTTTATTTATTTATTTATTTATTTATTTACGAGATTTACCAGGAAGTTATACTGAGCAAGATGCTCGATTCCAGATGCGACCTGTTTCAGGGTACTGCAGAAACACCTGTACCACAAGACTTAAGCAGTGGGCCATGCAGGGAATCCTCACAAAACCACCATTGCTGATACATTTAACAGTATTTGATCCATTATCACTATATGAAGTCAACTTTTAGGGCCAGAGGGTGCAGCCACTCATCAATTTCTGTCAGTAGCAAGTTTAGCATGTTTTCGCTTGGCATGCAACCCTGTTATACTATACAATGCAAGCATGGCATGCTGTCTAATGCCATAAAGGTTGCTACCACCACCACAGTCTAACTATTAATCTGCTTTCCCATCCCACCATCACAGACAACCCCATGTAGCTGCACCCAGTGTGCAGTAATACACAGATAGGAACTACCTGCTGTTTTACCACTTGTCCACATATTCATGCTTAAGTGAATGTAAGGTGATGCGGAATGTTTAAGGGCATGTCTTACAGACTCTGTCACCATCCAATTTAACTCAGGGACAGCACAGGTAGAAAAGTATATCCTGGATGGGATCTTCCATTTAGGACAGGCACGTGCTGCAAAGTGCCAGAATCCCTCATTCTCCACAGAGGAGAATGGCAAAAGGTCAATTGCCAGCATTTCTGCTATGGCAGCATTGAGTTTGTGTGCAACTGCATGATTTGGTGGGTATTTACTGTTCCAGGCAAAAAGACTGTGCAACGTGGGCTGCATTGTTCTGTGTTTTACACGTGGCATGCCAAATGGCTCTCCTCTGCGAACTGACATGGATGGGGTACCTTTGATGTGTGATGGTGGGTGCATAGGTGACAAGCCAATAAATGCGGTTATTTTACCTGCTTTAAGCACAGGGGTTGATGTACTAGAATTACTACATGGACCACTGCTACTCTGACCACTACTTGAACATTCAAAATCCTCCTCCTCCTCATGCCTGTAGTAATCCTCTGGTGTTATTTCACCACTTTTACTGATATGGCTACTTACACTAAAGGAATGGGATACCATGCTCATTAAGGTGGATGAGGATGAATGCCCCACTATGGCATTAGCTCCCCTCTGGTGCCATGTCCACGGTGCCATGTGCCTGCTCTTGAGATAAGTATGCTGGCCCCCAGTGCCCAGATGGCTACCCTTTTACCACGCTTCACTTGGGCTTGGCAAAGCTGGTAGATTGCCCCTGTTTCATCACTACCATCTTGTATGAAAAAATCCCAGACTAGAGATTTTGATGCCCTACTCTTCATATGTCACTTCTGGGGTTGCATATGGAACAGCAGTTTTTTTGCTGATGAAATGGGGGTGTACTGCATGATTTCTGGTGTTGTGCACACTTGGACTTTGACTGAACATCACAATTGATGACTATTACTTCAGGGTCAGCAACAGACACAGCTACAGTACATCAGAACTTTGAGGAGGAGGGGGGATTGTTGAACAGACTGTTTACAAACAGCCACCTTCACTTTCTTTTTGTCCAGTTCCCAAATGGGATCGCTAGCATCATCATCATAATCATCATCCACAAATTCACTTTGGATGCGGACCACCTGTAGAAATATTCCTACCACAGCCTCAATACTATCATCCACACTTGTTTCATCAACATCTGAATTTTTGAATGGCCTAACCTCGAGATCAGAGGAAACATGAGACTGAGAGTCATTAGTAAGATCAGAATCATGTTCAACTACTGTGGGGAGTGTGACATCAACTACACTCAAGTCTGGAGATTCAACAACATTTTTCCCACCTGATAAGTTTGCCCGGGGTGGAACTTGTAGCAATACACATGCTGTTATCAACCATGCCATCACTGACTTTACTACCAGCATGGACTACAGCATCTCCAGCCAGCAATGAAGTGACTGATTTCGCTGTGAAAAACAGAGTCGGAGAAATCCCGTTACTTGCAGCAACTGCTTCCTTTCCCTTCTGCTGCATACTACCATGGCCATGACCTCTACTCTTAACACTGCTAGACTTGCTACTAGCTCCTGATGAACTTGCCACTTCATCACAACAACTTCCACTGCCAATAGTCTTCTTGGCAGCAGTGCCACAGCCAGAAATAGCTTTGCATGACTGTCTCTTCCTGGGCATTTTTTAAGACTACACAGACAATTAACAGCATCTTATTGTTTCTGATGTTTTGGGGGATGGGAAGCAAAAAAACAGAAAGCACAGGCACAAGTAACACAAGACCTTAACCAGTCTTCAAAGTCAAAAAAGAATACCTTGTTTTGTTTGTGTGTGTGTGGGGGGGGGGGGTAAAGCTTTAGCTACACGGACAGAAGCAGGAAAAAATATTGCAGATAGGCTGACAAATTCCGAGTACTGCTATTGCGGTGCTACAGTAAAATGCATATCAATTTACACCACGCACACAGATTAAAGGTCAGACATAGAAACCTTACCTGTTCCATAAACCACAATACAGAAAGTCTTTTAAAGCGACTGAAACCATGCCCAGCAAACAGAAAAAACCTATAAAAAATTAAGTAAAGTTGTACTGTGTGTACCTGAACACTCAAATCATAAAATGCTAGCCAACAAAAGTTGGAAAAACTGCCTTTCTAACTAATCTCCCTTCAACACCACAGATCTGCCCTACCCCAAGCACACTTCTACAGTGTCTGTCACTACAGAGACTGAATGTCCTACATTAACATTAAATATTGCACAAAATCAATAGATGCTCAATAATATAAACACATAATGGTTTTCATAATCGATGTACTAAATTTTGACACAAAATTTTGTAGCAAAATACCTTTACAGGTTTTCTATGGTTTGAATCTCAGAGCTCTGAGACCAAACTGTCTCAGCTTTCCACTACATACACTATACTGAACTGAGGCTGTTCAAAACAATATAAGGCTCATGTGACCTTAAATCCATGAATAACTGCAAAATTGGTCTTAAAGCGCAAAAAACAAGGTGAAGTAGCGCAAAGTCCATAGAGAATAATGGGAACTTAGAGTTTCTTCGAGATGTGAAGTTATTCGCTTCGCTATGCTGAAAATTACGCAAAATTTGGGTTCTACATGAAATACTACACGTAGTGAACTTTAAGCACTTTGCCCAGCTCTACTTGCAATCAGCAGCCTATGCGGACCAAAGGAAGACCAGGTTCGAACCCCACTACCACATGGAACCTTTACCTGTGGTAGCCGGTAACTTTATCTTTTGTCCACATCTTAAAACTGGTACAAATTTTGCCTATCCAACAACAGGAGAGGTTTTCAGAAACAGGCATTTTATAAATTGCAACACTACAAATATTGTTTATGTTGCAACCTGTGTATGCAAAAGCATTTTTGTGGAGAAGACCAACAGACCTTTTAAGGTCAGAATATGAGACCATTTAAGAAGCATTGCAAAAGGGGACAAAATCAATGCCCTTGCTTTGCATATTATGCAGAAGGGACCTGGACATTGTTCCAGCTTTCAAGGTTTGGAAAAAGCAACTTTAAACATTTTGGGGGGGGATCTTGATAACTAATTGCTACAGTGTGAAAGTAGATCACAGTATAGGTTGAGGGCTAATGGCAAAAATGGTTTAAATAAAGTATTCAGCTTAGTACCATTTTGAAAAAAAAAAAAATATGCAATATTATTGTTCTTTTTTTAAAAATAAACAGTTTACTTTAGGCAGTTTGTGGTCTTTTATCCTGTACATTTATGAATATATGAGTTGTCACTATTGTGCATTCTTTTTATTATTAATAGTTGTTGGGGTTCTCTTCCTGGAAACTATTTAAATAGGTTGGTAGTAATTGTATTTAGGCTGTATGTCTTTAAGAAGGCACTTTTTAAATGACACCTCCTTTCGTGATACATGAAAGGTATCCATTGAGGATAGTGACTGAATATGGGTGACCGACAAAATGGTGACTCATATTCAATGCTTTCCCCATGGGCTACGAGTGTAGGGAAGGGAAATCGGAATGGGGGAATACCGAGGGAAAGGGGAGGGACAGGGAAGGGGTTTTAGGGGACTGGTGTACCTGGTGCTGCCAAGCTAGCCATGTGGTGTGGTGGTGTGGGTGGCTAGCTCTGGCTCAGTAGGTGCTGGGACTGGGAGGATAGAAATTTTGCTACTGCCTGTTGCTGTGGGACTTTTTATTGGTTTTAAATCCAGATTGTGTCCCCTCCCCGACATGCACCCCCATGGAGTTGAGAATCTAAAATCAGGGGGCAGGGGGGCACTGCCCCCCCTCAAAAACATTTTTTGTGTTTCTGTATATCGGGTCACCGGTAAGTGTATATCACTGATTTGCTTTTAGGCGATATACACTCATCATAATAGCGATTGCTGTTTTGTGATCACTATTATGACAAGGAAACTACATGAAATATTAAGGTGTTCTGTGAGAAGGGTGCTGCTATATCATTTTAATGTTTTATACTGAATAAATGTCTTTATAAGTATACCTATCATATTTGGTTTCAGTTCTGTTGGTCAACCGTGATGCCTGACTCAGTGAGTACCTTGATGAATATTCATGACCCTGTCCTCCCCTTTATACTATAAAGAGAGGAGGCTAACTGAGAGCTCAGATCCTTAGATTGGCACCTTTTGGATGAGAGTAGAACACTGGAAGAGAGAAGCAGAGAGGGTGTCCAAGCTCTCCTCGCCTCCTGCTTGGGGGTTATGAGAATGTAACTACTGTACCTGTGCAGCAGTGCCCTTTTCTCTCAGACAGCAACAGTGAATGTATTGACAGTGGTGATGATGATGCTGAAAGGTAAAAGTAAAGTGACTGGTGAAAGTGATACCCTTTGAAGCTGTGTGCCACTAGAGACAGCAATGAAAATGTAACCTGCTTGATCTCAGCTCCCAGTATGGACCTTAAGTTTCTGAGTGGTGTTTGTTTAATAGTGCCCCTGTGAATGTGCTTGGTTCCCAGGTCCCCATCTTCCCAGATCTGTGGGGGGCAGGTAGTGAGGAGTTCTGAGAATGTAAGCAGGGCTCTCCCTCTGTGAAAGATGTCACAATATACCCTTAGACACGAGAGAGGAACCTGGCCTTATGCCAGAGTTAGAAAGCAGGTAAATAAATTAAAACAAACATATACTATACAAAATAATGTATGAGCAACCATACAGAATGAGGCTGATATTTCCATCTTAGGCTGAGATGATGTCATAGAGACCTCTCTGGCTTTACTCTCAAGGTTTATGATATCATCTCAACCACTTGATGGAAACATAGCCTGATTATGTATATTCTGCATATATTTAAAGCAAGATGCTGGTTTTCAGAAAAAAAAGATCACAGCTGACATAAGCAGAACTCAGCTGCACAAAATCACCCCCCCCCAAATTTGACTCTCATGACCTTTTTTTTAAATAACAAAGACATTTTTCATGTTGACTTTATCTGTTCATGTAGCTTTTTCATGCAATGAAGTCATATTCATCTGTGTGAAGAATGGCATCTCAACCTGCTGCCATGGGAATTACTCTGAATTTCTGAATTCACAAGTGTAGTAACATGGCTGTATAGTGCAGCAGGATCATGTCCAGTGTTGGACCATGTAGTCTCTCAGGATCTTAAATATTGGAAGCACTCTAAATCCGCAGTGCAGGGAAGCCACGCTGAGTAGTGAGTGAGATGCCAGACCTCCTGATGTTGCTGCCAACCAAATTAGTGAAGGGGCCAGCAGAAACCTGTTGTTTATACTGTTTGTTATCAGTTACCAGAGGTACCAGTTGTACAAGTTGCACCAGTTATATTGGTTACTTATCAGTTATTAAAGTAAGCAACATTTAGAAGAAGCCTGCCTCACGTCCCCATGAGCCAGTGACCCACACTTGTAGAACCACGCACAGTATCTATGCCAGAAGGTACCCTGGCACTCAGTTTACCACATTTGCTATGAGGAGATCGACAAGGGGTTAATTTGTGGTTGTCATGAACCCATTCATGAGGGTCAGATCGCTGAGCTCACAGTGCCCACCCCTAAGTGCAATCCATGACAGGGAGGGGAAAAACAGGGATACCCTCCTCTGGCCTTCCAGAGTGTTCACTGGGTTTACAACAGAACTCTCACCACGAGGTCACAGAGTATCCGTCTATACTTTGAATCAGGGCACAATACCAGTCTCCAGTCTTGTGGCCAAATATGAACCCTTTTTCATGGCTATTACACACAGGAGGAAGGCCCAAGTGTTATACTCTCTTCGGGTAACAGTACACCACCTGATTTGGTCTTCACCCTACAGGACATGCAACAGCCCAGTTCACAATCCCTGCAGACCCATATGAGACTCTGATATTCTCCTCAAATCCATCCAGATGTCCCCACAGACCCTTTCAATTTGGTTGATAACCATGACCCTTCTAAGCATAAACAGTTGTCACAGATTTGTAATCAAACTTCTACAGTCACACATACAATATAAGGAATCTCACATAGGCAGAATTCTTTTGTAAAACAAAAGTTTTTACTAAAGTAATTAAATAAATGCAGTTACAAGAAAAAGAGATCATATACTAATTTAGGTTACCGTATGAGAAACAAATGGGAATGTATACAGTATAAATGCCTTAAAACTGTTTAACTATGTCTCTTACTGTTGAAGGCTTTCAAAAGTTCAGAAAAGTCACTGGTTTGTAAATGTTGCAGTCTCGTGCTGGAAGCTGCAGTCTGTAGTCAGGAGAGTCCCAAACAGAATGGCACTGAGTGACTGTGCTGAGAGTTTAACTATCCTTCTGAAAATTCAGTGTCATCAATTTTTCAGACATAAGAAACCAGTTTATTTTCCCACCAGTGACCCATAGCATGGTTTATGACAGTTCAGAATTAACCTCTTTGAAGTCTCAGGTTCTGACAATAACACACTGGAAGTGAATTCACACAGTACTGCTAAAATGGTCTTTCCTGGCTAATATATCCTCTTCCCTCATAAAATGTGATACACTATAACAGTTACTGAGATCATAAGTAATCTGCTTCTGCAGTGCATGTTTATGAGAGGTAAATGACTTTTGGCACACCTCTGCTAAAAGAACCTGGGAATTAAAATCTCACTTCTTGGCAAGCAGGTGGTCTTGAGTCAAAATGTCAAATCTCTTAGAAAAAATCTAGCCTTTCCCTATGCCTTGAATTAACACTGGCATGGGCATACACAGAAATCCCATAAAACAATATATAATAGATATATATATTGCAAATAATGATTCACAATTGGCTAGATCACCACAAGCCTCCCTCCTAGACTGAATTAGTGGGAATCCGTCCCTAGCGTGGTATGAGTTTCACAAATTCAGTTCATTGCTCTAACTAACGAGATAGCCTGCCTGCATTGGCATTCGCTGATCAAGCCCTGTGGGTAATGGTCATATTATAGCCCTGTAAGGCAGTGCTCCATCTCAAAAGCTGACAATTCAATTTACCCATCTGTTTTAGCCACACCAGGGGGTTATGATCGGTCTGCACCTCAAAGTGCCTTCTGTAGAGGTACGGCTCTAATTTCTTCAGGACCCATACCAGCACAAGGCATTCCTTCTTGACTGTGGAATAGGCCTATTCCCAGAGAAGCAACCTTTTACTAAGGAAAACTGCTGGGTGATCTTTCCCATGGTTAGAGGTCTGACAGAGGACTGCTCCCATCCCCACATCTGAGGCATCTGTCTGGACTACAAATGGCTTACTGTAGTCTAGACTTGCCAACACAGAAGCCTCCTTTAGCTGTGTAAAGGCTCGTTCACAGGCTAGTTCCCATTTTATCTTTTCAGGCATTCTTTTCTTTAGCAGACCAGATAAGGAAACTTCAAGGGTACAGAATTTTGAACAAAATTTTGTACCCAACGGTCCCTAGGAAACTCAAAACCTGCTTCTGGGTTTCCGACCTGGGCCATGCCTCTATTGCTTCAACCTTGGCTTGATTAGGGTGAAGCTGCCTCCACCCTACTACATGTCCTAGGTATGCAACCTGTGCCATGGTCACCTGACACTTTTCAGCCTTGACAGTGAGCTCTGCCCTCTGTATTCTGTCCAACGCTTCCCAGAGATGGAACAGGTGTTTCTTCCACCTGGCACTGAAGATGGCAATATCATCCAGGTATGCCATGGCATACTCTTCAGTACCATGTAACACCTGGTTCACCAATCTTTGGAAGGTGGCAGGGCCTTTCTTCATTCCAAAAGGCATTACCCTGAACTCAAATAACCCTATTGGAGTGATAGGCCAATCTCTACCTAGCTTTTTCAGTTAACTCCACCTGCCAATACCCTTTTGTCAGGTCAATGTTGGTGAGATATGCTGCCCCTCTCAACTTGTCCAGTAGTTCATCCATCCATGGCATTGGGTGGGCATCAGACTTCATGACTGCACTGAGTCCACGATAGTCTACACAGAAGCAAGTAGAGCCATCAGGCTTGGGAACAAGGACTACAGCTGAGGTCCAGGGACTGTGGGATTTCTGGATTAACCCTAAATCAAGCATTTCTTTCACCTCCCTCTTAATGTCCTTTAGGACAGTCTCAGGCACCCAGTAGGCTGTCCATCGGATGGGTGCTTGCATTCCTATGTCTATGTTGTGTGTCACAAAGGGGTACATCCTGGCTTGGCCATAAAGAAAGGGGCAAAGTCCTCTAAAACCTCCCTCACTTCCTGGAACTGTTCCGGGGTCAACTGGAGTGACAGTTTGATTGCTCCTAAAGGACTCCTGCTTGCTTTTCTCCAGCAAGTTCAGTAGGGGTCTGCTTCATCCATCACCTCCCAGGACTACACACTGCAAATACCATGTCAGCCCTATTTGCATATGACTTCATCATGTTGACATGGTACATTCTATGGGTATGTCTCCTGTCAGGAAGTTCTACAATGTAGTTTACATCATTCACTTGTTTGACTACTTTGTATGGTTCTGCCCACTTGGCTTGCAGCTTATCCTTCCAGAATGGGATTAGGACCATGACTTTCTGACCTAAACTGTATGAGTGAGCTCTGGCCCTGCAGTCATACCAGACCTTTTGCTTCTGCTGGGTGACTGGCCCGGTTGCTCTGAGCTGCTCTCATAAGCTCCTGCAGCTTTTCCCTAAACTTTAGGACATATTCCACTATGGGAGTTCCCTGGGCGGCATGCTTGCCTTCCCAATCTTCCTGGACCAAGTCTAGGGGCCCACACACCCTACATCCATGTAAGAGGTTGAAGGGGAAAAACCCTGTCAACTCTTGGGGCACCTCCCTCTATGCGAACAACAGATGGGGAATGTATTTCTCTCAGTCCCTCCCATGCTGTTCAGTAAATTATTTTAGGGTACCATTAAACCCTTCCACTAGGCCATTGGCTTGTGGGTAATTAGGTGTCATGTGTCTCTGTACTGCACCACACTTGTCCCACAAACACTTCATCAGGTCTGACATGAAGGAACCCCCTCGATCGGTGATAACCTTCTGTGGAAACCCAACATGGGAGAAAATCCCTAGCATGGTGTCATCCACTTTGTCTGTCCTAAGTGAAGAAAAGACAACTTCTTCTGGGTATCTGGTGGTTCCTGGAGGAGCTGGGGGTACTCAAAGGTACCACTATATCCATTCCTACCCTCTGGAATGGCTGCTCCACAATGGGGAAGGGAATTAGGGTGGCTTGGGTTTTACTATCTGCCTTCCTTATTTGTGTGCACTGGTGACATGACCTGTAATATTCCTTCACCTGCTAGGTGAAATTAGGCCAATAGAAATTCTGGGTCATTCACTGCATGGTGCACATGATTCCCAGATGTAAGGACATGGGGTTATCATGAATGATCTTGAGAAACCACTCACGGTACCCCTGGGGAACAACAAGCCTCCTGCCCTTCACCCCTCTCTCTCTCCTTATGTCCTGCATATACAACAGTCCATTGTCCCCAAATACCCTATGTCTCATATCACCTCCCTGTATCCCATCAGATTCTGCACAAACCCTCAGCTTCTCTAAAATAGGGTCAGTCCTCTGAACAGCTGCAAAATCTGTACATTTTCCCAAGGCATGGACATGTTCCTTCATTTCTAAACTAGGGTCCACAGCTCTAGCATCAGGGCATTCAGGGTCACTGCCATCCCTAACAATTTGACCATTGGTTACCCTATCTCCTTAGAGTAACCCTCTGTAGTTGTTTTGTGAACTGCTATGGGAAGTCCTACCTCCTTTCATTCTCCATGTTAGGAGACACAGGCTGGGGAACCAACCTCCCACTAGTTTCCACAGGGACTTCTATGGGGTCCAGAGAACTACAATTGGCTCTTGCTGTCTGACTGCAGGTAATGGTCACATACCACACTCGCCTGGAGATTGTTCCATATTATCACATCCAGGGTGAGATTGTCTGCCACTGCCTCTTTGTGCACCATTTCTTCTGTCTCACCAAAGTCCAAGAGAATGCTAGCAAGTGGCAGAGTTTTCTCCTCCTCAGTGAATCCTTACTGTTGTGAAGTAATTAGGAATAAGCTTTTCAGGCTCAACCAAATCCCCTTTTACTAAAGTAAGAGACCCCATCTCCCTTAACCCAAACATGCACTCCATTTACAGAAACCAGGTGTATGTGCTCCCCCATGTTTGTAGGCATGCTTTCAGGGATACACAGTGCACCCAACTCTGTTCGAGCACCACTTTGCCCATGCTGTGCCTTTTTAGGATACTGTCTTGCAAGATGCCTTGGCTGTTTGCAAAACCAACAATCATCATTTCTTTTGTCTGAGAAATCCCTTTTTTGTAACCTGGAACTTCCACATTTCTGTGGAGGCAGTGAGGGTTTTTACTGCCCTGAAGGTGCACTTTTCTCCTTCTGTGCTGCCATGCCTGCCCCTCCCTTTCAGACAGGTCTGCTCCTGGCATAGTGGTCCGAGCTCAGCAGCCTGCTGTGCTGTTTCGGGTCTCGGTGCTCTAGCCAGTTTTCAACTCTGCTGGGCAAGCCCAAAAGAATTGCTCCAAAGTACAACTTCTTCAATTTTCTACAGAGTTTGCTTCGCTCCACCAATGTTTCAAACACTGATGCTGCTTTGTGGTGAGTTCCTTGTTTTATGTCAGGGCTTCTTCGGAGCTTATGGAACTCAACCTGTATGCTTCCAGGAGTTAACTTACATTTTTAAGCAATGTAGCTTTACGCTTCTCATAATCACTACTGTCCTGATTGTCCATTTGACCCAATGCTTCACGACCTTTCCCAGTAAGTAGCAGGGATAGCTGGAAGCTCAGGACTCCTAGGTATTTTGCCTTATTAAAGACCTTTCCAAATGAATTCAAAAATGCCTACTCCACTCCCCCTTTTAAATTCAGCTATTAATTTTGAATTTAACTTATACCCCAGTCATGGAGTTCCAGGTTCACCCCTGCCACTTACCTACTGTGGCATCGGTCATTGCATCTTAGCTTCTGCAGTTTGAATTCCTCTGGTGCTCTCTCTCTCTCTCTCTTGGCCTCTCTGAAGCTGTTTTTCTTTCCTTGGCCTCTCACTGCCACTGCATTTCCTGCAACTCCATCTGGAACTTCCTTTGGTCAGATTCCAGCTCCATTCCCTCAGCTCTAGCTGCAGCCTATTTCCTTCTGGCTCCATCATTGTGGTGACCTTCCCCGCTGCTGTGGCTCTGGGTTCTCCTGGTCTCATTGTTCTCCTCCCTGGAACAGGACACTGTGATGTCCTTGGCACCCCATGCCCAAGGTCTGGTCCCCTTCAGTCACCTGCTGTGACTCAAAGGTCCTAGGCAGCCACTCAGCTCGTTGGCTGTCATAAGAGCCTCCATGAGGTGCTTGGCTCACCCTTCATACTGGACTCCTTCCTCACACAACTGCTCAGTATTCTGCAGTGTATTTACTGTAGATGGAAGTAATCGCCTTCCCTAACTGCTGCTACACTAACTTGCACCCGAAAAAAAAAGCAGGTAGGAACTTGATACTATAACTATATATATATATATATATATATATATATATATATATATATATACAGTATATCTATATCTATCTATATATATATATATATATATATATATAAAATCCCTACCTTGATTGTGTGTGGACTGTTTTCAGTTTAACAATCTGATACACTGGACTTGGATTTGAGCCCAACTGTTATGCCTGTGGCCACCGGTATCTTGATTCACAATGCAACCAAACCTATCAGATCCCTCCACTGTGCACCAGATCTGTCATGAACCCACTCATGAATGTCAGATCACTGAGCTCACAGTGCCCACCCCTAAGTGCAATCCATGACAGGAAGGAAACAGGAAACCCTCTTCTGACCTTTCAGAGTGGTTGCTGGGTTTACAACAGAACTCATGCCACAAGGTCCCAGAGTATCCCTCTATACTTTGGATCAGGGCACAATGCCAGTCTCGAGTCTTGTGGCCAAATATGAACCCTTTTTCATGGCTATTACACAGAGGAGGAATGCCCAAATTTTATACTCTCTTCAGGGTAGCAGTGCACCATGTGATTTGGTCTTTGCCCTACATGACATGCAACAGCCCAGTTCACAATCCCTGCATACCCATATGAGACTCTGGTATTTTCCCCAAATCTGTCCAGATGTCCCCACAGACTCTTTCAATTTGGTTGCTGTCCATGACCCTTTGAAGCATAAACAGTTGACACAGATTTGTAATAAAACTTCTACAGTCACGCATATAATATAAGGAATCTCACGAAGGGAAAATTCTTTAGAAAAACAAAAGTCTTTACTAAAATAATTAAATGCAGTTACAAGAAAAGAGAACATATACTAATTTAGCTAACAGTACAAGAACAAATGGGAAAGTATAGTGTATAAACTCCTTAAAACTGTTTAACTATGTCTCTACCTGTTATGAAGGCTTTCAAAAGTTCAGAAAAATCACTGGTTTGCAAATGTTGCAGTCAATTGTGCTGGCAGCTGTAGTCTTGTAGTCAGGAGAGAGTCCCAAACAGAATGGCACTGAGAAACTGTGCTGAGAATTTAACTATCCTTCTGAAAAATGCAGTGTCATCAATTTTTCAGATATAAGGAAACCAGTTTATTTTCCCAAGTCACCCACAGCATGGTTTATGACAGTTCAAAATTAACATATTTGAAGTCTCAGGTTCTGACAATAACAGACTGAAGTGAATTCACATAGCACTGCTAAAATAGTCTTGCCTGGCTAATATAGTCTGTTCCCTCATAAAATGTGATACTCTATATTAGTTCCTGAGATCATAAGCAATCTGCTTCTGCAGTTTTATGGCAGGTAAATGGCTTTTGGCACACCTCTGCTAAAATAACCTGGGAATGAAAATCTCACTTCCTGGCAAGCAGGTGGCTTTCAAGTCAAAGGTCAAACCTCTTAAAAATCTAGTCTTTTCCTATGCCTTGAATTAACACTGGCATGAGAATAGAAATCCCATAAAACAATATATTGCAGAAATATACAGTATATTGCAAATAATGATTGGCAGTTGGCTAGGTTGCCACAGTGGTCACACGTTCTCGACAGACTCTACAGCCTAAGCAGTCACAATGCCTACTATAGGCCAAACCTCTCTCAGTAACCATAACCCAGTAAACCCTGCTATCGGTGTGAAGCAAGCACCTGCAACATACCTGCAGATTTAAACAGGAGACTTGCTGCAATTATGGGAAGATTGGCCACAAAGCTAGAGTCTGCAAAAGTAAGTAACGCTTGTCTTGAGCACAATATGTGACTGACAGCAGCTGCAGTTCAGTGGAAGAAGAATTCCCCTCTGAGAGAGACATGCCAGCAATGTATACAGTGAACACCACCCGAAGTAGAGACAACAGAATTTGCATTCCCTTCAAGTTAGCTGGGAACACAGTGAAGATGCTGCTAGACACTGTAGCATCTCTTTCACTTATTTCAGAGCATACCTACAGGAATGTCTGAGCCAATGCCCTCTACAACCACCCAGTCTGCAGTTTATGGGGACAAGATTCTGGTACTGAGAGAGATCCAAGTCTCGGTCACCTATGAAAGGAAACCATCTACTTTACCTTTAGTCATAATTCAAGGTAACCGACCTTCCCTCCTGGGAAAAAGATAGCTTCACCAGATCCATTTAAACTGTGCCAAGATTTTCATGGTACAGGAAGTTTCCACCACATCCAGAAATGCGTTTGCATAGATTTTGGACAAGCACTGTCATATTTTTATGGCTGTGGGCGGATTCTACAGCTGTTTTGTGAGCTGTTGCCTAAAAATGGTTGATTGTGCCACTTTCCATTGGACTTTGGAAAGTATCCTTCTGAAAGTGCAATGGAGCTTGTAACAGTCCACCACAATCAGCCCCTACAGAGTAACAGCCGCACTATTTCGGATGTTACTTCCACATTCCGGGGCAAGAACTGCGCATGTGCGCCTTGCACGCATGCACAGTTCTGCTGGTGCCTCCATGTTGTGAATGGCAGAATGCCATTCACCAAAACTATGCATGTGCGAATGCCACACATGCACAGCTGTGTCACCTCCGGTCAGCAGCAGTCACTCTTTGGAGCTCTGCAAGCTTGCCACAGCTGTATTGGCTCTAGCTAGAACTTGTTCAAGAAGGCTATGAAACCATTCAAGAACTTAAGGCAACTATCAGAGTGCAACCTGGCACTACTCCTATTTTCCACAAACCATGGCCACTAACCTATGCTTTTAAGAAACATGTGGAAAAAGAAATGGAAAGGATAGAATACCATGACATCATGTCATGGGTGGAATGGAGCAACTGGGCAGCATCAACAGTGGTGGTCCCTAAGAAAGATAAAGCTATATGGCTGTGTGGAGACTATAAAGTGACTGTAAACTGCTGTGTTGAACCAGAACCATACCCCTTACTGAAAGCAGGAGAAAATTTTGCTACCTTAGCTGGGTGCAAGTACTTTAGCAAAATACCAACAAATAAAGGTAGAGCCTGACTCTAAGCCCTATTTACCATCAATATTCATAAAGGTCTCTATTGTTACCACCATCTTGCTTATGGAGTCTCAATTGCTCCTGCTGTTTTTCAGCATGCCATGGACCAGATTCTTCAATGACTAAACCATGTAGTATGGTTTCTGGATCATTAAATTCAGGTGAGTTTCTGGACTCCCTGAATGAGGCAGTGGTGATGCCCCTCCTTAAGAAAACCTCTCACGAACTGGACTGCCCCTCTAACTACAGACCTTTCTCTTACTTCCCATTTGTGGCAAAGATTATTGAGAAGGTGGTTGTGCTGCAACTGGAGAATCTTCTTACCATCCATAATATTTGTGATCCTCTCAAGTCTGGATTTTGGAAGAGACATAGCACCGACACTGCCCTTATTCAGGTCCTTATTGACCTCCTGGTTGCGAGATCGTAAGCCATTCCACCTTTGTTCTTCTTGATCTCTCAGTAGCTTTTGACATTGTGGACCATGGGGTGTTGCTGGAGCATCTGCGGTTCATGTGTGGCCTGTCTGGGACAGTTCTTAGGTGGTTCCACTCTCTTCACTGGCAGATCCCAGAGGGTGGTGTCAGGATTTATTCCGAGACTCATTCTTCTGCCATGTGGGGTACCATAGGGCTCTATGCTGTCCCCCATGTTGTTTGTGGTGTACATGCTTCTGCTGGTGGACACTGTAAGGAGGTATGGGCTGGGGTTTTACTGCTATACAGATGATACCCAGCTATACCTGTCTTTTGTGCTCGATCAGGACAGTGTGGTCTCAATGTTTAACAACTCCTTCACTGAGATACAGGACTGGATGAATGCCAGTTGGCTGAAGTTGAATCCTGACAAGACCAAGGTGTTGGTGGTGAATCTGGGTTGCAGAACAGAGAGGCTGGTGGCTGGCCAACCTTCAGGGCTTTTGCTCGGTGGAAGTCAGCTGCTGACCTCTGAATGGGTGTAGAATCTGGGGGTAATATTTCATGATGAGCTTACGCTTCGGTCACAGGTGTCGGCCATTATCAAGTCTTCCTTTATCATCTTAGGAATATTGTCTGAATTAAGTGCTTTTCCATCCAGTGACCTTCCAACACTGATCCTCTTTGTGATCTCCCGCCTTGACTACTGTAACTCCCTGTACCTAGGGCTTCCAGGCATTGATATCCATCACCTGCAGCTGGTGCAGAATGCAGTGGCCAGGTTGTTGTCTGGGTTATCTCAGTCTAGTCATATTACACCTGTGCTGCGTGAACTGCACTGGCTGCCAATTCAGTGGCATATCACCTTCAAGGTCGGCTTGCTGACCTATAATGCCCTACATGGACAGGGTCTGAGTTGCCTACAAGAGCTTCTGCATCCTTACTGCCCCCTCCGACTGCTCTGCTCTGCTGAAGAGGGATTGCTAGAGGTTCCCAGGGTCTGGTTGAGGTCATCTGGGTCACGAGCATTTATGTTTGTGACCCCTACCCTGTGGAATTCTCTACCTCACTGGATACAAAAGTGCCTGACAGTGGAGAGCTTCAAGACTGCACTAAAAACATATCTGTTTGGGCTGGCCTCCTGTGACAATATTTAAAGAATTATACTGTACTGTTATGATGGATGTTTTTATCTGTGTATTTATTTATTGTTACAGCACTATGATCTTTGGAATAGCACCTTTTATAAATAAAGTTAATTGGATTGGCTTGGATATCCTAGTCACAGCGCTCACCACTGAAGAGCACTTGGTACTGGTAGACCAAATGCTAGCCAGGTTGGAATGCTACTGGTGCGAGTGAAACTGGTGAAGTGTCACTTCCTGCAGAATTCAGTGTTATATTTGGGATACCAGATTGTAGCCCACGGTCTGCCCCCCGATGAAGAGTAAGGTATCAGCCATTGTAAACACACCTGCACCTTCCAGTGTTTTGGAATTGTATTCTTTCCTGGGCTTACTAAACTACTATGGATGTTCTATGGCAAACCTTTCCATACTGCTGCAGCCCTTGCATGACTTGCTGCATAAGGATAGCACGGGGAACTGGACACCACATATGAGTGTGCATTCAAGGCAGCCAAGCAATGACTGCTGAGCAGCAAATGGCTAGCACACTACGAGCCGGACAAGCCACTGAGGTTAGCCTGTGATGCCTTCCCTTACAGAGTCAGCACAGTGATACTGCATGTACTGCCAAGTGAGAAAGAGTACCCAATTGCATTTGCCTTGAGGACACTCATGCCCAGTGAATGAAATGACACTCAAATAGAATGGGAAGCCCTTAGTATTATCTTTGGGGTTAAGAAATTCCACAAATACCGTTACGGGCGTAAGTTCACCCTAATCACTGACCAGAAGCACCTTTTTGATATTCTGGGTCCAAGGGCTGCAATACCTGCATTAGCAGCACTTCGAATGCATTGTTGGGTTCTGAATCTGTTAGCCTACTACTACAACATTGAGTACCAATGGTGGCCGAATCACAGCAATGCAGATGCTTTATCCCATCTACCCTGCAATGCTAAGCAAGAAGCCACCGACGAAAGTACAGTTTTTAAAGTTTCTTATCTGAAGCATCTACCTATTGGTAGTGAGGACATTGCTGCTGAAACCATGTGTGATCCTGTTCTTGCAGGTATCCTATTAATATGCCAACTGATTAGTGGCATGATGATTATGTCACTGGGATGTTGCCACAGGCTTCTGGGGCTACCTTGATTTATTGTTGCTCTGTTTTCTTAGCATAAGCAGTTGCACAGCAATATAAGGAAAGTTCCTTGAAACACTCCTTCTGGGGCTCCTGTATTTCTTTGGCTGATTTGGTATGTGTCTTCTGTCTACCATGCTATGATGTGGAGTTTGTTATATTAAGTTTTGGGGTGGGTGGGGTAAAGTCCCCCTAAATAATGAGGTTCCATAGAGGTATGTCCTACCCTTAATTTGTGCTTGCTGTCTGACTAATTTGTGCAGGTTTCCCTGTTGGTACTTGAATTTTGTTTCCATGGATGGTGCTCTGGCTCCTGCATGGCAAATTGTTAGGGTGCTGTAGGTGTTGCCTGCAATTGCTTGTGCTGTAATTTACATCACCGCTTTGTATGTCATTGTGGCATAGGTGAACCATTCTTGCAAAGTCTGGGACTTCACATTAAAGGGATAGCCTAGCTACATTCAAGACAAATCCTACAACCTTATTTTGACAATGAGCAATTATGAAAGGACCAGGCTGTGTTCGATGATGTCTCAGGTGGTTATAGCACCAAAGTTTAGACAGCAACTACTGTATGAGCTCCATGAATGCCATCCAGGTGTTAACTGTAAAAGCTAGAGCATGAAGTTACCTTTGGTGACTGGGCTAAACTGACATCTCAAGACCTGTAAGCAAATGTACCCTTTGTGCTTCTGTACAAAACCAAACTGCTATAGCACCTCTTCATCCCTGGTCATGGGCAAAAGCATCTTGGGAAAGAATTCATGTGGACTATGCTTAGCTGAACTAGCAGCACTTTTTGGTAGTTATCGACAGTCATTCCAAGTGGCTGGAAGTTTTGCCAACCCCTGTTACCACGGCACACAAAACTATTGCTCTGCTGCACAACTTGTTTGCTTCTTATGTACTCTCTGGAGGTGCAAGTGTACTTTCCACGATAGTGTGATGTGTGTTCCAGTAGGTAAATAAGAACCTAGACAACCTCTGTTCAGCTGTAGTAGCATCAGGGGTGCAATCAGCCGCTTGTTTCTTCCAGACTTTTTTAAATGTCTGGACTGCCCATTCAACATCTCCATTTGAAGCTGAGTGGTAAGGCAGAGTTAAAATGTGTGTGACCCAATTTTGCTGGAGAAAATGCTGAAAATTGTGAGACGTGAACTAGGGAGCAACTTTTGGATACTAATTCTCGAGAGAGTACATAAGAAGCAAACAAGTTGCGCAGTAGAGCAATAGTTTTGTGTGCCGTGGTAACAAGGGTTGGCAAAACTTCCAGCCACTTGGAATGACTGTCTCCCAGAATTAATGGTATACTACAAATACACAGACAGATTAAGATTGCGCTGCACTCTCAAGAGATGCAGACGCAAAGGTCCAACATCTAACCAGTGCTCACAAGTCACAAATCCAAATCTGGAAAGAATAGCTTTTGCCGGTTGGGAGGGGGTAGTGCACAGCAGTAACAGTCCGCTACCAGTAAAGATACCACAAAGCAGTATAAAAAATGTATGCAGGTGTGGTGAATAGCAGGTTCACACTGCTGCAGTTACTCTATGACACAATAAAGGTGTCTGATTTAATGGCATGCATTGCACACACTCCACACACTAGAAGTAATGCTTAGCAAATTGAAAACCTTTAGTATTATAACCAAATGTTTTAACCAAACTGAAATCATACACTGCTGCACCACAAAAATCAGCAAAAATGTCAAGAATTACTGAAAATATTACTGTGTGTACATTAACACAGTTATACAAGAAAAATAACCAAAACAGAAAGACTACCTTTTTCTCCCAGTTAATTTACCTACACAGATATGCCCTTCCCCCAAAGCACACTTCACAGTACACAGACTAACTGTTCTAAATGAACATTCAAAATCCACACACAAACAATAAACACTCAATGATATGAGCACAGGAGGGTTTCCTATAATTGCTGTACTAAATTATGAGAAAAAAATAGCTCAAAAAACCTTTTTTAAAGGGGAAGTCTCCCATAGTTTCACACCAATATTTTCCGACTCCTTATGTGTAACTGTTCTGTGCCTCCTCCAGTTGCCAGCAGTCCTATTGCTGTCCAAATCTAGATTATAAATACAAATATACAGCCCCCAGAAGTTATCAATGTGTTTGTCCTCCGTTTTACCATTAACATTGCTGGAGGATGATGACATCAGAGCAACAGGTAATGGTGCTGCACTAAATGCAGTTCCACCAGTAAACCAAACCCACAATGTTTGGTTCCCCACTTGAGTAATGGAGGAACCCTTTAAGTGTTGTGCACATCCTGAAGTGCAGGTCTAATAGGGACTAGGACCACGTGAGTGTGATGCAGCACTGATTTGAGGTATATACAGTATTCATATAAGGAAGTGCCTGAATGTGTTGTGCTACTGTTTCTATTAGCAAAAACAGTTTACCCAATAAATGACTCTGGGTACAACAAGAGTCTAAAGTGGTATTATACAGCTGTTGTATAATGTTGTGTGTGTGTTAGCATTCTCTGTTTTGATTGACACTAGCAGTGAGAAACAATCTTTCCCTTTGTAACTAGGCAGTCAGTGATTGGATGGCTGCTGTAAGGCAATAAAGAATTCAGCTATAACAAGGAATAGGTTACCAGAAAAGCATCAGCTGCAGCATATGGAAGAAGGATAATCTAGTGGTTAAAGCACAGGCACAAGAACTGGGGGACTCTGGTTCAAATCCTACTAGAGACCCTTACTCTCTAACCCTTAAGAAGTTCCCCTAACCTCCTTGCAAACTGTGATGGCCCCTCAGGTCCATGACTTTAAAAGTGTCCCCATTCCCATTATAAATCATTAGCAGTGATATGAGAGCTACAGCACTTCACTTTCAAGGTACTAAGGATAAGCTGTGGCAGCCCCCCCCACACTTTGTAATGGCAGCATTTGAAGTAGGATGTCCCTCACAAATCAGATGCTACACCTCAGCTGTTGTAGGTAAAGAAACTACTCAGTCTCAGTGTTTGTAGTGCTCTTTATTTGCTTAGCTCACTCCTCCCATGTCATATGCATTCTGTGTCTTGGTATTTCCAGTCAGAAACTCAGATTTAAGGAGCATTTGAAATGTAAAACAATACACTTTATAAAGTAAATGATCCAGCTCTCCACTTTCAGGCTGCTGAAAGGGGATGTGTATAATTCAGTCTCGTGTGATCCTTTGGTAAATTGCCCAGGCCCACCTTGTATGGAATCTTCTCAAGGGTGTTCACCTGGTTCAATACAGAGTGACTGACTGACTGCTCAATTGATTGATTGGTTGTTTGACTGATTCGGTCTACTGCTCTCCACAACATGTTACAACTGTCTCAAGAGAAATAAGCAGTACAAAGAAACAGCTTTTGTTTCCTGTGAATGAAATAGTATTAGATGTATTATTTGCTCTACACATACAGTATTAAGGCTACAAGTACTGCTCCCTGTGTAAGTTGCATGACAGAACTGCCTTAAACCATTGCAAACTTAAACTAAAATCATGCTAGACAGCACTGATACCCTTATGTTTTGTTCTGCACTGTTGCTGTAGTGACATCAAGGAATGGGAGGGGCTGTATTACAAGTGACTCATTTGCATGTAAATGGAGGCTTGCTTGACATTTTACTACCTTGTGTCAGAGCTTCAAACTCTAGATATGTGTTGCAACAGAAGAAATGGCTGATCTCTTATTGACATATGTACAGTACTTCATGTAATGTATAATACATACATCAGACATATCCAAATCATAAATATACAGGAGTCTTCTCCTCTAACAGCTTTTAGAGGATTTGAATCACAGAGCTCTGAGAGGAAACTGTCTCCATCTTCCACTACACACACACTACACAGACCTGAGACTGTGCAGAACAATCTAGAGCCCATGTGACCTGCAATCCCATAAAGCACTGCAAAATTCACCTTTGGAGCCCAAAAACAAGGCGAAGTGAGGTGAAGTACATTGATTTCAATGTACTTCACCTTAAAACTGGTGGAGAAGTGGTTTGGGGAAGACGGAATAATGCAAAGTCATTATTTCCAATGGACTTCGCGTTCCCCATTATAACGCAAAGTACTTCGCTTAGCGTTGCGGAGTACTTCATAGATTCCACGTTGCTCCATGAATCACTTAGCAGAGTGAATTTCAGCCACTTCACCCACCACTACCTGTCTGTCCAGTGAGTCTGTAGCCCACACTTGTAGAACCATGCACAGTAACTACACCAGAAGGTACTCTGGCACTCATTTTACCACAATAAGCAGATGATTATGTTCTCAAAACAGAAAAATCAACAGAAGCATGTGAAGTATAAGAAGCAAAAGCTGGTTTTCATGCAAATGTATTTAGTAATAAGTAAATGTCCTGACATTCAATTTTGGAATATTTTGAGATTTGAGTCTTGCTGTTGCCAACTGTCTGCTATAAAGGAAAATGGAGATATACTTTAGTATAATTTAATATAATGAGTTATGATAATAAAAATATGTAATATCATTATTTATGAATAATTAGTATATATTATTTATTTATTTAAAGATTGATAGCCAGGAAAGGCACACTGAGCTGAGGCTCATTTCCAGGTATGACCTGGGGAATTTTAGAGACCAGGAATAAAGAAAAAGAAAAACATAATAACAATCTGAATACAGATATGATACAAAATACATAGCGATAAGACAAACAATTCATTATAATGATTTACAATTTTCCCCAGGAATAACAACAGACTACAGAGAGATGAATTTCAGTGAGTATAATAACTTGTTGAGATAAACAGTAAATTATAATGTGGCGGTGTAGGGTGTGAGCAGTACAGCAGATAGACAACTAAATAAATAATCTTGAATGAAAAAAAAGTTGAGAAAGCTGAGGAGAGGTCTGAATATGTAAGCCTTTTAAGATGAAAGACTCATGAGCAGCAGCAGGAGGTTACTGGAGATGGTCTAAGGGAATGCTTTAAGGCTGGGAATGATGGGATAAGGTAAATTGATGTGGGTAGTTTGTTCCAGAGGTAAGACAGATGAAAGGAAAAGGCTTGTTGGCCTGCTGAAGTGTGGGCATGGGGAAGGGAGAAAGTATGGGAAAACAGGAGTGGAAGAGGTAGGAAGAGGGGTGGCTGGAGAGAGGAAAGATAAGATGTGAGCGAATTGAGCCAGTATTTAAAGATGAAAGTGAGGCAGTGAGTCAATCTTCTCTGTTGAAGGGAGGGGAGAGTAGAGGACACAGTGGTGAGTCAGTTGTGGGGAACTGGAGGCAAAGTGACAGAAAGCATTGAAGAGCACATTCTGGAATCCATTATAATCTGGGATCAGGAAAAAATACTCCACCACTACCTCCCTACTCAGACTTACAGACACTATCCCCACAGGTATGAACAATGGCCTGATCACCTCTGCTATCTTTGTCAACCTCACCAAGGCCTTCAACACTGTTTCCCACACCCTGCTTCTCCACTCCCTCTCTTCAGCTGGACTCTCGCCTTCTGCTACAAACTGGTTCAGGACCTACCTTACGAGGAGGACTCAATCAATAAGAATCATGGATTCCTGCTCACCTCCTCACCAAATCCACACTGGAGTTCCTCAGGGCTCAGTGTTGGGCCCCCTTCTCTTCTCCATCTTTTTGAATGACCTGCCATCAGCCTGCTCCACCTCCTCAAACCACGTGTATGCTGATGATGCTGTTCTATTCACTGCTGGTCAGTCTCTCTCTGATGTGGAAGCCAGATCACAGTTCGACCTCGTCAAGCTCCAGCAATGACTTGCCTCCCATCATCTTTTTTAAATGCCAAGAAAACAGTCTCCATGACCTTTGGCATGTGGCAGAGACTTGCTCAACCCCCCGTTCTGCCCACTTTCCACACAATGGATGTGACAAAGCATGATAACACCTCCTCATTTAGATACCTAGGAATCTGGCTGGACCAACACCTCAATTTCTGTGATCATATCAACACCATCCTAAAATAGCTACACCCCAAGCTTGGCATCTTATACTGGAACCATAACTGCATCCCACTTATGGCCCAGTATAAGATTGTCCAAAAGATGCACTCCCAATTTTTGACTACTGTGATGTAGTCTACAGTGCTGCTCCCAAATCCACCTCATCCAGATTGGACTCCTTTTTCAACTCTTTCTGCTGCTTCACCAGGACTTTCCTGTACATTACTCACCACTGTAACCTCTGCCACTCCCTCCCTCTCTTTCCTTCACTAACCAACAGGCATCCCTCCCACTGTGTTAAACTGATTCCAAAATTCTTACTTGACTCACTTCCTCCTTACCTATCCTCCTTCCTCTCTATCCCCCCTTCTGCACACTCATTAAGATCCTCTGACTCATGCACCTTTCCTATCCCCTTCTGTTCCACCCTGGCAGGCCAATCAGCATTTGCACATAGCTTACCCAAAATGTGGAAGTCTCTTCCCTATCAAACTTGCCACTCTTCCTCTTTTCATTCTCTCTCTGCTGCCGTCCACAACTACTTCACCTCCAACTGCTCCTGATTTTCTCAGACTTAACACCATAATCCCCTCCCTCCCAAACTTACCCCCAACATATGTGCCTGAATACTATATACAATATGCACTTTCCTCAACTCAGCATGCACTTCATTGTTCAATTACTGTGTAAACTGCCTGCTCGCTGTTTACATTAATACTCATTGTATCTGATCTCTACCTTGCTGATTGTATATGTAGTGTTATTTTCTGTACTTCTGTATGTATTTTCTGTAAATCTTGTATGTATAACTTCTGTACCCCCATCCCCTTAGGTCACACCAGGAGATGAGCAACTTATTGCTCAGTGTGCTTTCCTGGTGAAACTTTTCAATAAAATAAAATAAAAGCACATCCAGCCTGGTGAGGGAGGAGGTGGGTGCTGAGTTGTAGATGATGTTGGCATAGTCAATGACTGGAAGAATCCATTTAGTTATTATGTAGTGATGGACTGGGAGAGAGAGGCTGTCTTTGTGCTTGTAGAGCAGACCCAGTTTAGGGCAAAGTTTTGAGACGATGGCAGCAAGTTGGAATGAGAAATCAAAGAATTGGTTAAGCCAGACTCCCAGGTATTTGTAGGAAGGAACATAGTCAAAAGTGGTGCCTGTGAGAGTAGTAGAGGGGTAGCCTGGCTAGTTTTTGCCATGATCCAAAGGTCATGGCAACATTTTGTTTGTGTTCATTTTAAGACAGTGATAATGGGTCCATTTAATCACTGCATAAAAGTCATGTTGAAGGGGGATCTGGACATATGAAACTGAGGGGATGGACAGGTATATGACGGTGTCATCAGCATACATGTGTATTTGGAAGTTGGAGCAGACTGAGGGAAGATTGTTTCTAAAGAGATATAAGAGGATGGGTCCAAGGATGGAGCCCTGGGGAACACCAGACAGGATGGGGAGAGGAGAAGAGAGGACATTGCTGACTTGCACAGCCTGCATCCTATCTGTAAGATAAGAGTGAATCCAATTAACCACTGGAGCTGACTGTCCAGCAGCATGGAGTTTGTTTAAGAGGAGTGGGTGGTAGATGGAATCGAAAGCTTTTGCAAGGTCAATGAAAATAGTTGAGGTAAAGTGACCTAAGTCTACGGCTGAGAGAGTGGTACCTGTGAAGCATAGTAGGAAGAAGTGGTGGAATGAGATGTTCTGAACCCTGATTGGACAGTGGAGAGGGTATTTGTGGATGCGAGGAAGTAATTGAGTTTTTTATAGACAACAGAGTCTTGGAGTTTGGCTAAGGATGGAAGTAGGGTGACAGGACAGTAATTACTTGTGGAGGATAGGTCACTGCCTTTGTGGAAGAAATAACCTTGGTATGTTTCCAGGCTAATGGAACTGTGGATGTGGAAAGAAAGGTTAAGAAGGTGCATTGGGGAATTACAGTAGAGGGGCTGACATTCTGAGAAGTGTTTAATGAAGGCCATCGGGGCTGGACTTAGTTGGGTTTAGGGACATAATTGCTTAATAGACTTCTAGTTGAGAGATGGGAAGAATGCAAACTGTGTGGTGGGAAGGGGCTATGACTTTAGGTGCAGGAAGGTCATCAGGAGTGCGAGGTAGTGAAATATTTATTTAGGATATCAGCAACCTCTGATTGGTCAGAGAACAGAACTCCTGAGTCTTGATGGGTAGGTGATGGGAGGAGTGTAGAAGTGAGCAGAGGTCATTTCAGAAAGAGGATGTAGGGTGAGTAGTTGCAGATGTGACTTGAAATAGTTTACTTTGGCCTGGTGTACACCTTTAGTGCAAGTATTCTGAGTATTCTGATAAGTCCTATAGAGTTTGAGGTCAGATAGAGGCTGGGAGGTTTTGAATTGGGTCCAGGTCTTGTCAAGGGATTCACAGAGTGGTAAAAGGTCTGGGGTGATCAAAGGATGGTGTAGACCTTTAACTCTAATTGCTTTTTGTGGGGGGGCATGGATGTTCCATATTTTAAGGAAGATGTTGGTAAAATGGGTAAGGGCAGAGTTGATAATGAAGGTGGAGAAAACTGGGGACCAGTCAGCTGAGGTAAGGTCATGAAGTAGGAAGTTTGTATTGAGTGATCTAAGGGAGTGGTGCAAGATATATTTGGGGGGTATGATTGGTAGGTGGATCTTCCAAATGCAGAAGGTTAGACAGTGGTTGCTGAACACATCAGGGAAGGTGCCAGCAGTGATTATTTGATGGGGGGTCAGATGAGAGCACCCAATCCAGAAGTGAATGGTTCTGGGAATGAAGGTTAAGGCAGGTAGGCTCTATGATCAATTAGGTCAGGTTTAAAGATTTAATGCTTAAGAGAGAATTAGTAGAGGAGGGAGAGATCCAATCCAACTTAAAGTCATCCAGAAGAATAAGCTCTCCTGGGATGGTGTGAGTGGCAATAGCCATAACACAAGAGATGAGGGAGGAGGGAGAGAGTCTGGGGAGGCATACAGGAATCCTATGAATAAGAGAGTAGAGGAAGATAGGGAAATTTTAGCCACTAGAAGTTCATGGGATGAAGGGTTGGATTTGTGGAGAGTAATGGAGTAAGAGAGGGAATTGTGGATGTAGAAGGCGACACCGCCTCCCCATTTACTACTATCCTGGCGGGAAAGGGTAAAATTGAGAAGTGACAGTTAGCTGTCTGGAATCTATGACATATAATGGTTATAATCTGAATTTAATAATATTGCAATATATATTTAATAGTATAATTTAGTTTGAATGCACACCTGGATAATTTGATTCTATACCTACTACTGGAGCAACTTATGTAGATATAGGCCCAGATATTCAAAGAGTTGCCCATGCACAATAGGGTTGCGCCAGTGCAAGTCCGAAAATGCGCCATTCTGTGATATTCAGCGGGACGCAGCTGCACCCCCCCAAATCATGCTGAGCAACAGAGCAATGATAATGAATGTATGTGCAACTGAAGGAGGAGGAACCATGCAAAAATGGCGCAGTGCGATATTCAACAACATGCACCATGTGCAATAGGGGAGCAAGCGGAAGTTGAGCCATAGCGGAAATGAGCCAAAATAAAAAGGAGCAAGGGAGAGGTGCAAGAACACTACAGGGAAGGCACATGAGGCTGAACTCTAGCCAGATAAACTAGGCAGAAGGGACGCACAGGGCATGCCAGGAAAAAGGTACCGGGAACTCACAGGCTAAGGGGAAGGTGTGGGGAACCACAGTGCAGAAGGGGGAAGTACTTGCCACACAGCAGTGAGGCCAGCACAGTCAGGTGTTCCCGGTGCAGGGGAAGTAGCAGCCAGAACAGCGGGGGGAACACAGAAACAGCTGCCGAGGGGGTGAACACAAGCCAGGGACATGGCCAGTGCCACCATACAGATGGAGGCAGTAATGAGGGGGGTGAGAAGGCAGGCAGCAGTGGGGCGCAGCTGTGGAAGGGCCTGTCGGCAGTATGCCCCCAATAGGCAATACCAAGCCTGCACCAGCTTTGAGCTGTACAGTGATACCGAGATTGTGGGCCATTACCGGCTGAATAGGGCAATTCTGAGGTGGCTCTGTGAGCTGTGCAGTGATGTGATGCTGGCACCCACACGACAAAGCCTTGCTCTGTCAGTGGAGATGAAAGTGACAGCTTGCATGTGCTTGCTTGCCATGGGTACCTTCCAGAGACCAACTGGGGACATCACAAGCATAACCCAGTTGGCTGCATCATGCCACCTCACCCAATTCCTCAGCGCACTGATGCCACATGCTGCCGAGTACATCCATTTCCCCAGCACATCGGCAGAGTGCACAGCAAACATAGAGGAGTTCCACAGGGTAGCACATATGCGTGGCATGCTAGGAGCAATAGACTGCACCCATGTGGCCATCTGCACACCACCTGGACCCGAGGGGGCTGCATATATAAATCGCAAGGGCTATGCTAGCATCAACTGCCAGGTGATGTGTGATGCCAGGGGGTGCATAATCAATGTCTGTGCCACGCATCCTGGGGGAGCACATGATGCCTTCATCTGGCACCAGTTGGCACTGTGCCACAGATTCGAGAGTGGGGATATCCCCACTGGCCACCTAGTGGGTGAGTATGCAAACCACATGGACATTCATAGGGCTTGGGGGGGCATGGTCAGAGGTGACATGGATAGTGGCCTACCTGGCCCGGGGCAGGGTGATGCTGATCACCAAACTAACTTCCATCCTTTACACACAGGTGACAGTGGATATCCACTCCATCCCTGGCTGCTTACACCCTACCAGCAGCTCACGACCCCATAGCAGCAATGCTACAATAAGGCACATGCCACCACACGTAATGTCATTGAGCTGGTGACCAGGATGCTGAAGGCACGTTTCTGTTGCCTGGACACCTCTGGCGGTGCCCTACAGTACAGCCCCTCAAAGGCCTGCGGGCTATTCCTGGCCTGTTGCATCCTGCACAACATGGCCAACAAATGTGGGATAGCCATAGAGGTCAAAGAGAGGGACAGTGATGGGGACAATGAGGACACCGGTGACAATGGTGATGGGCAGCCCCCCCGACGGGAACCCCCGACTGCTCCGGCTGGCACAGCTGCACCGGGACACCATCAGGGAGGAGCACTTCAGCCAACTCAGGTAAGTCATGGGGCCATGTGCAACCACCAGTGGCTATGGCACAACCCACAAACATGCATGGACACACACCAGGGGTGCATGCCATCAAGGGAACTGGCTGGGCATGGAACCACACACACACCACCAGGGATGGGTGAGGTCTAACATGGCACACTGACAGACATACACACACACACACACACACACACACACACACACAATGCACCAGACATGCACAAAGGGTAGGAGGCACACCGACCCAGAATGCCAACCTAGCCTCACACATGTTCACAGACCACCATGCCCACTGCCTGTCATTGTGCATGTGTCAGTTGCTGAGCACCATTGCACAATGGTGTACAGTGCAATTCAAGCATCATCATGCACATGCAACCATGGACAGCAGCCAGGAGGGTGTGTAGATGGACTGTGTGTCTGCATGCAGGGTCAGGTACCCACCCGTGCATTGCCCGCTGAATGACACAATGCATGCAGGGCAGCATCAAACAGTAGCTGCGTTGGAAGACAGGTCAGGAATGTGCCACAGTGCCCCGGCCACCACGGATGCATGGGTAGTCCCGCCAAAACCCACCAGCACTGACAGGCTGACCACTGGCCTCATGGGGTGGCACCGATGGTCCCCCAGGGGTTCCACTGCATGAACGCGACCGTGCTTGTGCAGGGGTCTGCAGCACACCAAACATGCCTGCACCAGGTGTGCTCGGGATGCCCACAGCCGAACCTCGTGTCAACAAGGATGGTGTCGCCTGACGCCAGGAATGGGGAGTGGACAATGCACTGTATGGTGTCTGTGACACATGGGCAAATAACTGTGTGCCTAATGTGGCCATGACAGCAGTGAATGCCTGTGTCTGCCTATCAATGGCAGCGGTCACATCCTCCCACAACCAGTCCATCCCTGCCAGGATCAGAGTGGTGTCTCTGCTGCGATGCTCCTCTGCCCGCTTCAGAGCTGCACGCAGTGCATCCACTGATGTCACAAGCCACATCTGCTGGTTGACTGATGCTTGCAGCATGTGGGTGTGCTCATCCAAGAGGTCATCTGCCTGCACTGCATCCTGTCCCTCAGGGTGTGCGCTGCCCTGATGCTCAGCACCCCTTGAGGGTGGGTGCTGCACACCAGGACCAGGTCTGGGCATGTCCACAGGTGGTGCACTAACGCCACCACCTGACACTGTACCCCCAAGCTCATTGGCTGACTGCTGATGCTGCCTCTCTGGCTGCCACTCCCCAGGGCTCACTGGTGCCGCTGCAATGGTCGCAACAGTCCTACTGTCCTGTACACACACTAGAGCTGCCCCACTGGTGCTGACAGGCACAGGCTGGGACTGTGATGACATGCAGGCCTCCACAGCAGCACCACCCACAGCCATGACCATGATGTTACCTGCTCTGTGGCCATCCTGTGGCACACACATGTCACTGCCCATGACGTTAGCGACATCATCATCGGTGATGGACCCGGCACCAGCCCGAGTCACAGCATGCTGGCATCCATTGACGCTGGCATGCTGGGACATGGGCAGGGCCTCCTCCGCACCTGTTCCAACAACATCAGTCTGGACAGCCAGGTGGACCCACTGTCACACTGAGCCACGTATACCTGTGGAGGTGGATGGGCTCCCTCCATCTCCATCTGACTGGCCTCAGTGGAGGCCTCACCACGCTGACCCATGCAGATGCTCAGGATCTGTAAGGAAAACAAAGTCACGTTACTGCATGTGACCTACCCTGTCCCCCAACAGACAGACCATGACCTACCATGCAGTGACGGGCTACCACCCATCTGGAAGCCACCACCGGAACACCCTAAATGGCACAATGCTGCATGCTGCCAGCAACCCTCTCCTCTGGTGGGGTGGCGAGCACCTCCGGCTGTCTCCCACCTGTCATAGATCATGCTGCCCTGATGGCAGCCACATTCTCCTTAATCCTCCTCCTGTCTGTGCCCATCTTCTTTGCACTCCTGCATAGAGCGCTGGTGGCTGCCATGCAAGTTCACAGCATGTGCCACCTCCTCATGCAGCAGCATGGGCCTGTAGACTGCAGTATGACTATGGCCAATGCAGCCCAATGTCCACACTTTTTATAGCGCAACTCATGCAAATGAGGTGAGGCGCAACTTTAAGTGGATGCAAATTGCAGTGCTGTGCCATTGAATGGCTGATTAGCTGATTTGGCATATGACGGCTGAATATGGCACTTTGGCGCTTTTGGCGCAATTGTGCTGGAACATGCTGAGCCAAGGGCTAGGCCTGCACATGCAGTACACCCAACTGCGCATGCCCGGGTTGATGACAGAGGTGCCTGCTGTGCTGCTGACATGCTGCACATGGGAGGCAATGCAGGCATGGCCACCATTGCGCCAGTGGCACTACAGCGATGTTCACCTATATGGCGCCGTGGCACTGGGGCATCGTAGGCGCAGTGGGGTAACAGCGTGGTACGCCACTACTGGAGGTAGCACACAGGCACCCAATCATGCTACATGCATTGGGTTCCAATTGTGCTGTGCCTGTCCATGCGCCAGAGACCCTTGACCCAGTGCCCAACCTCTGCCCCCTAGGTGCCATGCATCAGGCATGGGTGCACCACTATCGCACTGTTCGGTGACAGCATGATAGGGAATGGCAGCGCTGTACCATGCAGCATCTGCACATGGCAGAACCACACTGCAGAGTGCCATTTTGAACCTACTGAGCAAGACAGATGACACGGAGGAGAGCTGCACAGTGGAGCCAGATTGAAATGGCAAACCTGGTTGCCATTGTTGAGCCACTTTTTGGCCCACTGTTTGAGGAGGCACCCCTGGACAGGTCCAGGGGCCAGGTGTGGCAGGAGGTGGCTGATGCCCTGGAGGAGGCCACAGGAATGGGGCGGATGGCATAGCAGTGCCGCCACAGGTATGGGACCTGAGGCGGAGGGACCCAGACCTGCTTGCCTGCCTGCGGGCACATGCTAGGAGGAGCATGGTGCCATGGCCAGGCAGGTGTAATATCCATACACTTTTATCTTCCATGTGTCCAGAACATGGGGGGCGACTGTCTGGTGTTGACTGTGGTGGTGTTATCAGGGTGTGATGTGGGTGGGTCTGGCTGTGTGGGATTACACACACATGGGGCAGGGGACTTTGCTACAGGATTGTACTGATGTTCCTCTCTCCATGTTTTGCACCTTAGGGCCAGCAGAGAGATGGCTGGCGAGGGAGCGGAGGCACCAGCTGGAGGACCAGAACAATAGGAGGGGCGAAGGTCCACAGCAGCAGAGGGACCAGCCTGATGATGGTGAGTGCCTTATCTCCATGATTACTATTGCATGCTGTGTTACTGGGCGGGCAGCAGGGCATGGCCACCATCCATTGGCACCACTGCCATGCACACAACTTGTTACAGTCAGCACTGTCCAGTGGCACTGCATGTCTGGGAGTGCATCAGTGGTGGTCCATGCATGCACCGGGTACATGGCTGTGCTACTGCCTTCGCACCACATAGCCATGTCACTAAACAGCCATGGTGGTGCTGTGCAGGACTTGGCAGGTGGGTGTGTGCAGTGGTCCGCATGGCTGTGTGCACCTGGGTGGGCAGGTCTTGTGGACACGATCACTGTGGGTGGTCACACACCATCACAGAGGCATGTCCCATGACCGTATGCCATGCACAGTGGGTGGGCTGTATGAGGCAGTGCATTCACACCTATTAACTCTGCTCCCTTGTCCTAGGTGTCCGGCAGCTGCATGATCAAGGAGGTGCTGCAGGAAATTCTTACCATTGCCAGGGCATCGCTGGACATTCTGCAGAGGATTGGCGGCTGGGGGTCAGGCGGAGGCATGGAAGGAGGAGCAGCGGAGGCGGGAGCGGGCTCCCCACTGATCATCAAACTGCCCTGATTTCACCTACCCCTGACCCACAATCACACCCTCCTTTCCTGTATCATTTGTTCACCCCTGCCCTTACCCACCCCCACCTTGTTTGTGGCCCTCCCCACATTTGTAAATAATTGTATATAGTTTTGTTGGATATTTTGAATACAATTCTTTTGATATGACTACTGTGGTGGTCTCTGATTTGCAGCTGGCTATAGGTGCTCAGCTGCAGTGGTGTGCATGGCGTCAAGGGTGGTGCAGTCATGGGTATGTGTGTGTGTCCGTGGGGAAGTGACTATGGTGTGGGAGTAGCTATCAGTCAGTGTCTGTGGTGTGTGTGTTGTTCCTTGTGCACTGGATGACTGTGTGCAGTGGTCCATGGTACATGCTCTGTGTCCATGGTGCACCTGTCAGCCCGTCCATAGTCTGTGCAGCTGACACCCTTGCATGTCTGTGACCTGCACGGTCTGCTGGCATGTCAGTGGTGGCTGTCCATGCAGGGCAGTCACTGAACCCATCACAATGCTGGGTTGCTTCCTGTCACTGGTGTGGTGCATGTCTGCCTCGGGTGACACTGTGACCTCCACTGTTGTTGTCCCACCTCCATGCTGTGGCTTGTGTGTGTTGCAGGGGGATGTGCACCACTGTCTGTGACTTGTGCTCTGGGCAAATGCTGGTGGCGTACAGGTCCACAGTGCCTGCGCAGGGTGGCTGGCACTCCTGTGCCATGGAGGACTGCTGGCCATGTGTACACGGTTTCCATGGTCCCACGCTGGGGGCTTGGTTGCCCCGCGCGCTACTGCGTCCCTGTGTTGGTGTGCCCTTGGGTATGGGTGGGTGTTTGTTCATGCACTGTGTTGCATCCAGTGTGGTGCATGCTTCCATGCACCACTGTGGGTGTCTGCGCTGGATGTTGTGGCCAGTGCTGGGTTGGGGTGTGTCCTTGGGAGGGTGTGCAGGGTGCTGTACCACTGGTGGTAGGGTCCAGGGCATGCCCTGTCACATGTGGGGTACCTCATGTGCCGACGCATGGTCGGTCTCTCAGCTATACCTCAGGGGCGCTGTGCATGGTGGCACTGTGTATGCCGTCATTGCATCACTGTGTGCTGCCACCTGCTGATGGGTGCTCGTGGTGGGGCTGCCTTGCATGGTTCTGTGGTGCACAGGGTTGCATTGTCACAGTGGTGGTGGTGGCATGCATTGGGTATCCTGCACTGGTGGATGCTGCTCCTGGGCAGGGTGTCTGAGGGTCACGGTGCAGGGTGTGCTTTGCATTGGTGGGATGCTGTGGCACAGGGTGGTTGGCCCTCCTTGTGTGCGGGTCACAGCTTGCCAGGGGGTGTGATGGGGCACCATGGCCCAGCTGTGGGTTGGTTGCTTGTCTCCATGGGCCAGTGGTTATTCCAGCCCTCCCCCAGTTGTGCAATGCTTGGGGTGTGGGGGCCATTGTCTGTTCTGCTGTGTGTTCCTGTGCCCATCTGTGGCATGGGTGGTGGGCCCCTGCATCCCTGGTTGTGCTGTTGCATTGCTGCCCTGCTGCTGGGGGGGCGTCCCTAGTTGTGCTATGGTGCATCTGGACTGCTCAGCTGAACATCCCTTGTTGCACTATGGCGCATCAGATATGCTTAGTTTCCCCTCCCTAGTTGCACTATGGCGCAGGTGGTGCGATATTCAGTCATCAACTGTAGGTGCATCTTGGCCAGCTCAAGTTTTTGAATATCGCACCTCTTGCTCATGGGTGCAATGGACTTGCGCTTGCTCCTGCTGTTGCTCACTTTTTAGGCGCAGTTTGAATATCTGGGCCATAGTATATAGATACTTTAGTGCACACATTTTAGGGCCACCCAGGTCTCAGCATCATGAGCCTATAATATAAAGAAATTATTACAAGTTACCACACTGAATTTAAACAGGTTCTAAATTTTTACTATCATTATTTATGCACTTAGCACTTTTACCTGTCCTGCAGTTCCAAAAACGTTGCTTCAAGCTGCCACAAGGTAATTTATGTGAAACACATTTCACTAGGAAATGCTAAATGATTATTTGCTGGAGCATACTGGGGAGTAAATTAGCACTGACAGAATATTAATTTAAATCTAAAATAAGACAAATTGTAAAATTGTTTCAACTGCAGCAGCCTAGAATAATCTCTATTCCCCATCTCATACCAATGAAGCTTAGCAAAGTTAATGTATTTTTTAGAATGGCTTTAGACAAGTGGTAAATATCACTCACACTGCTTTCCATTTCAGCACTTTCCTGGAACCAGTTTACGGGCTCACAGTTGATGAAGCAAGGGATGGCAGACATAGGAGTTTAAAGCAGAACCTGTACACTGTTTGTTCCTGTAGAATCTGTTCCAGAAAAATAAAATACATCCAGTTCTGTTACTGAATTTACTGTCCTGTTAGTAAATTCAGTGGATATCTTTCATTTACACTTTGAGAGTAGGAACATTTTAGATCTGTGTGATGTAGTTTAAAGCCCTACAACAACAGAGTTGTATAGCAGAATGTGAGTGCATTGTGCCAGCAATGGGAGTTTAAAGGACATAAACGTCATCCTATAGGTAACTATAGGAAAAGGGTCCTACCATCTCAGTATAAATTAGAAACACCCATTAGATTTACCAAAATGCCAGTAAAGATGGAAAATAATAGAATGAGAAGCAGTATTGAAAGCAGCATTTCTTGAGAATCCCAAGCTTGTGAGTTAAAGGCAGTTTGCCTTTAAAGAGAACATGGTGCATACTATCATATCGATGCAAGGACAGAAGAAGGCGTTTGCCTATGGTCACTATCCCTCACTGCTCAGTGATAGTATTTCAATATTGTTCCTCAGACATCAGATTGTCTAGATCAGCCTTAGACCTGTTTATGTTTGTAAGCTCAATAAGCTTCTTTGGTGGTGCACTCCACACCCGAACCACACTCTGGATGAAAATGTACTTCCTCATATTGCCTATAACTGACATTCCCTTTAGTTTCTTATTATGCCCCCTCGTGGTACTATTATTATTTTGTCATGTCAACCCCATACAGTATGTTCCAATTGGTATGGGTTTTGAAGGAGGCTGCACGTTAACAATAAATATCTTCTTACTCTTCTCCTTTCCAGATGGAACAGTCAAGTTTCATCACTAAAATCCTACAACATGTCCTCCTTTCCCTTGACCATTCTTGTTGCCCTCCGATGGATTCCTTCCAAACCACTTATGTCTCTGTGCAGGTAGGAGAATCCATTCTTTAACCACTTAACAGCTTGTATCTTTTGGCACTTGCTACATCCATTCCCTGTCTGGCTCTACACACAGTGGGATGAACCAAGGTCCCATGCACCTCTCAGTAGTTTTTTTGCATATTCTATACTTTCTCTCTTTCAGTTTTGGTATCTGTACCACCTCATAAATTCTAAACAAACATTGTTAAACCAAGGTCAAACACCAGATTTGCAGTACCCATTGTGTCTGTCTTACAGATTCCATTATCAATGGAATTATGAAATTATGTAATTTTCACTGCTGTGTGCATTTAAAACAAAATATTCTTTATTTAAAATTAGTAATGCCAAATTGTGACACTGATTTTTTTTCCCTGCTGTCTCTGCCCTTAGTTCTCAGAGACATAACATCCATTCCATGGGAATCAGAAAACATGTTATTTTAGGCTCAGTGCAGTCTTGCTCTTGGCAACAACAGATAAATTGAACATCATGGTGCATAAAAAATTAATCCTGTCATCAAAAATGTATGGCTTATTATTTTTTTTAAGAAAAACTTGTCATAATGGTCAGGGGTAGATACAATTAGAGATCGTGGATGGCAATGACATCACAATATTACAGGTCTATAAAGTATTGCAGTAACAGCTTGATTTGGTGGTTGGCTCTCCTTCCTCCCTCCTTCACAGGCAGGGACAACTGATCCCATGGGGGAGAGGCAGCAGAGCTGGTACTGCCCACTCCTCAGCAAGAAGCAGGGTTGTTCAGGTGAGTTGATGGGAGTGGTTGTGTAGGGCTGTGGGGAGGCATAAATGTGGTATGTGGGAGGGTCAGAGAAAGGGGCTTAAGACCAGTTGCAACCTTTTGGTAGTCCCCTTTTTCTCTTCTTCTGTGGGGATGGACTATCTGTTGGGTGGAAAAATCAGGCCTTTAGGTTGTACTCTTTAAGGTAGCTTTAAGAGTGGACTACTTGGGGATTTTATGGAATGTCAGAAAGGCTTGGTAGCATGCACTGCATGCTGAGGTATTAGGGGCTTTATTAAATTTGTGGTAAAATGGTGGTGCATATCAATTCTGCTTTAATGCACATTGCCTAAATAGTCTTTTGCATTCACAGGTAAGCCAGTCCAGAGTGCTACCTCTGGGGTTGTCTATCTGAATGATTGTTGTTTGCTGCCTCCTGGGACCAAGAGTAACAGCATTCTGAGATGACATGATTGTACTCTGTTGCTCATGTTGATCCACCTCTCTAGTGAGGAGGTGGAAGGAACTGTCACACGGGTCCAGAGCAAGGTTTCAATGCTCGTAATGCAAAAGGATCTCACCAAGTAGGCAGGGTCAGGCAACAGCAGGGATCAGCCAGGCAACTAGATTAAGGCACAGAGGCTACAAGATGGGGTCAGAACTTCAGTGACAACATGGAACAAGCAGGGACGTTTGCAAGTGCTACAGTAGTAAAACAGACTATTGCAGGCTTGGTCTCAGTTGCAACTATTGCCATCCTAAGCACTGTCATCGACCATGGGGGTTGGGCAGCAGTTTCTTGTTTGGACAGTTTAAAAGGCTGTGGTCATGAAGCCCCCTGTTCCCACAGATAGTGAAGTCAGAAGGCTTCTGGGGATGGATTATAGCAAGGGATGGGCAGAAGCACTGTCCAACTGACATGCCTCCTTAAAGGTACAGTGTTGCTTGTGGTATCCCCCCATCCCAATCGTCAAGGTCCATGACAAGCATGACCAAAGTATCTGCAGGGCAATAGGTTCCTCCACATCCTGACCAGGGCAAGTAACAGAATAAACAGTATGAAAAAATAACAGCCTGACCAATAAATTTAATTAGGAAGATCTGGAGGATATCAGGGACTTTAACTTGTGCTAAAAGGGGATGGTCTATTAGCCAGCAAACACACTCACATTAAAATATGAAGTTCAGACATTTTTGAAATCCTGATCACAATTGTCTTACCAACAAAAAAAATCTTGAACTTATTTAAACCTTGTAAAGTGAAAATGTATTCAGTGTAACAGCAAACAAATGTGTGTGGTACCAACAGGAAAGATATGATGTTTCCTGTTGGTACCACATATTTGTTTGCTGCTACACTGAAATTTATTTAATTTGTAACTTTAAGTTAACTCAAAACTTTTTTTGTTGGTGAGACAATTGTGCTCAGGTTTTCCAGTATGCCTGACCTCTATTAGCAGCTTTAATTATGGCAGACTGGTGGTTGTGGGGAATGTTAGTCTAAAGCTGAGCTGTCATGACAGAGACTTCCCCGAGGTCACATTAAATAAAAAAAAATGATGGATATATTGCAGAAAGATACATTACATTGTCAGGTTAACTGAGTCTCAAAAGTCACATGATGCAGCGAAAGTGAGAGGTAGCTCTTTTCCCAGCTTGTGATCAGCTGTAAAACCATGGCTAAATCCAATGTTTATAACACGCTTTCATTTTGTTTTTGGTCACTCAGAATTGTTAGTTGCACAAGCTGAGCACCTACTAAGAAAGTCTGAACATGCAGGCTATAGCGGAAAGTGAGCAAATGGATGTAGCATCGGGACTGGGGGTACTGCCAATACTGTCCCCTCTCAAGCCCCAAAGCTGCACAAGCCTGAGTTGCCACTGGACTCACCATCTAAACCTGTACTGACAGAATCAGTTTCAGACAAATTAGACAGATGAACTGGCAACCATGATAGACATGACCACGGACTTCTGAGCATTCAAGCCAACCCTGGAGTCTCTGAACAGGCACATGAATAATGCTGAGAGCAGGATCAGCTCCACTGAGGACAAACAACTTCAGGACAATAACTTGATAGCAGAACTCAGGAATAAAGTAAACAAGCTAAGGGACTGAAATGAGGACCAGAAGGGCTGCAGAAGAAGGAGCAACCTGGTCCTCATAGGTATTCCCAAGAAAGCTGAGGGTCCAACTGTGTTTGTTTTGTCCCAAAACTCCTGCCAGAAAATGGCACAGAATATCAGATGGAAGAACCCACTGGTCATTAGATCTCAACTTTCTCCTGGTGAATGACTGCATGCCATCATCTTAAGATGTCTAAATTACTAAGACAACATGTATATTCAAACAAAGGCTAGGAAATAAGCAACACTGACTTGGGAGGGATAAAGGTTTCATATCCTAACGATGTGACCCTGGCTGTAAGGGACAAACAGCTTGCCTACAAGCAAATCAAAAATCCTATGCTGCCCAGATCAAGTTTAAAATGCTGCTTCCTGCCCATGTGATCATTCTGCAACCAAGGCACTCCCAAATTTGCCAGTGCTGAGATAGCTCAAAAGAGCTGCCAGAGCTATTTCCCAATACATTTCTTCAGAACAACAGATCAGTACAACGCTGGCAAGAGCGGAGGCCAACTGAAATAGTGATACACCAGTTGTGAGGTATGAATTTTCATAAAATAGACCTGGGTATCTGACTGTGCTTTTCCCCCCTGAGATATGTGTAGAATGTGTTTGATTGACTGACTGCCCTCAAGAAACAGGAAATGGTTAATATGGATCGGGAACTGTACATGTTAAAAATACCAGGATATTTGCCCCACTGCTTTGTGGTGGAGAAAAATTGGTGACTTCTTTCCCTACCTGAAAACAACCCAACCTCTCTTTCCTGTCAGGACTTTTCCTAAATGACATCCCTGCAGTCCTTTTCCCACCCAAATTACTGGACTAATATGCATCTGTCTCTCATGACAGCTGTCTTAGTAGCTGTCAATCTACTCGCGGTAAGCCTTCTTACCTGACTCAGCCCACCTCTTTCAGATTCACCTAAGCAAAGCAGACTGTTCACACCCCTGTAGTGTGACAGTCCTGCTCAAATGTACTCCAGCTCACTGGCTCATACAAACACAACAACACACATTCATGCAGGACTTACCACTAATGCAGTGCAGCTTGAAGGCTGACCCAATTTCTGATGACAAGGGAGTTTAGCAGTTTCAGTCATCTTTCCTGAGACGCTGGGCATACAGTAAAAACAATCCATGGAGAAGGTGAGGTGCAGGCAGATTTAAAGACTGAACCTTATGCAGAACTCTGAGCATGGCAGCAACCTTTTCCAGAAGTAAAAATTGCCTTCCTCCCAGAAGACACTGGTACCACCCCTGTGACTGTTTCCCTTAAACTGTAAGTGAGGTACACAAAACAATGGATGGAAACAGAGGGGGACAGTGATCGAGCTGGGGGGGGGTCCTTCTGTGCATGAAGTCCGTACTTCAGTATCTAATAAGTTAGCAGGTAACATTTTCATGGTATTGAGTTTGTGCAAAACAAACTGTATAACTAGATGGGAGGATCTTGAGTGATGGCTCACTCATGGGGGGGGGGATCCGATGACACCTAGAAGATACAGATGCTGGATGTTTTCATTTCCTGGCTAATTGTGGTCACATTGGAGCTAGAGATGATCCTCCCTTGTTCAGACCCACATAGACCAAAGCTGCAGTTTCATTCTTGCTACCACCGTCTACTGTACTTCAGTAGGCAGTGTGTCAACTTGACCTCTTGCACACTGGTCAAGTAGTACAGGACTCAGTATTAGTTTTGGGGGCTTCACTGTTCTCACTGTTTCTAGTGTTTTCACTGTTTCACAGTGTTCAATGTTGCTATTTTAATTGCATGTTGTTACATGACAGTATTCCAGATATACCTAGCACCTTTATCACTTGTTGCAACATCAGACTTAACCACAGAGTGATCATTCTGGTCACCATTTTCTATGCAAGAGACTGTCCCAAGGGCTTTTACAACTGTAAATCAAGTGCTCAGGACTTCCACAGTACAAAGTCCAGACTGTGTCACTACTTTCCCTGGTTATGATGAGTGACAAATATAACATTATTACCTGGAACATCAAAAGGGCTGCAACCCAAGGAGAAGAGGCACCAAATTCTGAGACACCTTAAGACTTTGGGTACTAATATCCCTTTTCTCCAGGTAATTCATACAAAAACAGACCAGAATAGAAAAGCAGTATAGCGCAGTGGTTTAAGGCTCTGAGCTGCAAATCTGGAGACCTGGGATTGAATCCCACAACCCCCACTTGCATACTGTGTGACCCTGAGCAAGTCACTTAACTTTCCTGTGCTCCCAGGTCACACCTGTAAACAAGCTTTCAGCTTAGTGTGCCACTCCTGGTTAAACAATTAAAAAAAAAAAAAGAACAATCTCTGGGGACGTGAGTGGATGGGACAAGGGTTTGTGGCAGAAGAAAGCAATAAGTGAGAGGGTATTGCCATCCTCATGCATAGGAACACTCCTTTCCAGGTATCCGAACACATTATAGGCCCAGATGGACAATACATTATTGTAGAAGGGACATGATACTAGCCTAAGTCTATTGACCTAACAGAGAGGGTGCCCCTTTTTTACATCTCTCCTCACACAGATGGCTTAGTATACCAGCACTCACATGATCATTGCAGGGGTTTGGATGAAGCAGCCATGTTGAAATATGACAAGGAATTTTGGAGAAGGGTGCAGTTTGAGTCAAATAAGGATCAGGGCACACTGGAAATACCATTGTGAGTGGACAGGATGTCAGGTCTGGGTGCCCAGAAGCTGGATTGTGGTTTGCAATTGTGAAATGAAATAAGTAGAGGAGGCTTAGGCAGGTCAAGGCCAAGTTTGTGTGCCCCAAAGGTCTCCAAATTTAAAAAGCTGCAAGTACAAACATGTCTACCGTTAATGTGAAAAGCCCATCCCTCCTGTCAGTACTCATCTAGACAGTCAAGGGCTAAGGGAGTTGATTCTTTTTACCATTACTGGAGTAAGGAGGCTAGGAAAAATTATAAATGTGGACCAACTTAAGCCATGGCTGACTAGATACCCTAACAAAAAGCACGCACTACTGTTGCATAATGGGTTTATGTCTAGCTTCAGAATCCCTTACGATGGCACTTGTTGAGTCTTTGAGGTCGACAATATAAAACCTGCCAAGAAACTACCCTGAGATGTCACTGGAAAAAGATATAGAATGAATTACACTGTGGGAGGGTAATGGGCCCCTTTGCATCCTCCTGAAGCATTTGCAGGTGTCTTTGATAGGATTAGTCCCTAAGAAGGCACTCAGGGAGTCTCAGATGATCAATCACTTATCATACCAAAAAGGGGAGTCAGTGAATGAACATATCAGCCCACCATACATGTCAGCGACATATGTCTCTTTCAAATGGGTGGTCAGTTGGGTCCACAGCTGTGGGCCAGAAGCCTTGCTAGCAAAGGCAGACACAAAATCAACATATAGCCTTATCCTGGTACTCACAGATGACCAGGTTCCCCTTAATGATGAAGCTTGGTGGGCTATATTAAATAAATAAGTGCATGCCTATGGACTGTTCTATGGTGTGTGTGGTTTCCAAGGCATTCAGCACATTGCTGCACTGGGTATAGGTCAAGTCTGAGATGGAGGTAAGTGGTTGTGCACAACTTGGATGACATCCTGTTTGTGAGTGCCAAGGACAGCCAGGTGTGCAGTGGTTTCATTGAGCAGTTCCAGCAGGTGTGCGGACAGTTTTGTGTGCCCATGGTAGTGGCCATTACTGAATCTCCCATGGAGGACTTCTCATTCCTTGGTGTCAACACTGACTCAGTATGATTCATGTCCCACCTGCTGGACAGCACAGTGACAGCCCTGCACATGATGGTAGCTAGAACTAGATAGGCCAAGAAGGTTACACTCAAGGAGTCACAGTGGCTCCAGGGGTACGTGAACTTTGTATGCAGGGTGATTACCATAGGTAAGTCTTTCAGAACAGGTTGGCCAAGGCTGGAGCCAGGGTTGTAAAACTGGATCACCAGATCACAGTTACTGAGAGCTCTTGGTCCACAGCTGTGGGGCTGGGATCCTTAAGGTGAGGCCAGTGACTTAGAGCATGAGGGAAGGTCTCTCATCTTTTGGCACACTTTTCTGGACTGCTACAAAGAGGTGTTGTTCTGACCTTCTCCAGCATGTAACACTGAATTGAAACTGTTCACAGACACCTCCAGGGGCCTCAGCTTTGAAGCATACTTTGGAGGAGCTTGGTGTACTGCTCAATGGCCAAAGGCTTGGGTTACAGTGGGCCTCACCCTCAGTGTTACCCTACTTGATAGGGGTGCGCATCAAATTCTATTCTGCCATCGAATACCTTGAATGCTGGGGGCATTCTATGAATACCCCAAATACTGAGTATATTCGAGGTATTTGATGGTCATGTATTTGATGAGACTTTAAGTTCTCATGAGATCTGCTCAGCCAATCCCCAGGCTGCTAAGAGAGCTTTCCAGAGCTTTACTGTACGACCTACCTTGCCAGTGTATAGAGACACTCGAGCTGAAAGGGAGCTGTTTCTCTTTGTGAAAGAGTTGTGGTTTTCTTAATGAGATTTAGGAAAAAATTGTCTTTGCAAATGTTTGTTGATTCTTCTCTTTTGTTCTTCAGTGATGAGACAGTGGTGCTCCACTTGACTGACTGATTTCTAAAAGCATTTTTTTAACAACAGAACAAACTGTGTTGCAATCTTCAGGCTAGGGTGGGAGGGGGGTCTGCCTGCAGTTGCAGGCTAGGCTAGCTCTTGCTTGCTGGCTGGCTGTGAAAGGGCCTGTTACAGTGATTTCTTAATTCTTTACGGTACTGATATGTTTTTTTTTTCATTTTGCAGTAAATAATATAGACAATAGTGCATCAGCAATTGTGCACAACCAGTGTTCTGCCAGAGAGGGGTTCTGATTTCCTCTGACCTCGAGAACGAAGCTCAAGAGGTCCCTGGGAATCAGAACCCCATGGTAGCACAACACACTGGTTGGGCATTGAGTTGCCCATCCACTATTTTTTATAGTGTATGGTGCCCCTAGAAATAAAGTAAAAAATGTTTTTTTTTTAACAGAAAAGTAAATTTTTGCTGCTATGTTTCATTCCGTTTTTCCGACATTGGTTGCTAGTGCTAGTGGTATGGTTGCTGGGGTCCAGACATCCCTTCAGCTATAGTGTGGGCTGCTATAGGTTGATAAATTTATGTGGGTGGGATTTGCAGAAATAAAAGCATGGTGATGGTATCTCTCACTAAGCTAGAGGATTAAGTAGGGAGGAATTGCTTTCCTTCATGTGAATAATTTTTAAATATTTGGTTGATCCTGTAGGTGTATTTTATTTATAGCCTGTGCTTTTAAGACTTATCTGGTTTATCCTGTTGAAGTCGTGGGTTCATGTGATCAGTGCTGCCGACCCCCACTTACAATCTGGCTGATGGCTCCTTGTCTGGAGGGAAAGGTATGCCTCTTTGCAGATGATACAAAGATCTGTAACAGAGTTGATACACAAGGGGGTAGAAAGGATGAGAAGGGACTTGGCAAGGTTGGAGGAATGGTCAGACATATGGCAACTTAGATTCAATGCAAAGAAGTGCAAAGTAATGCACCTGGGAAACAAAACCAGGAGAAGAGTACACAATAGAAGGGAGGTACTAACAACAACAAAATGGAACAGGGCATGGGGTAATCATATCAGATGATCTAAAGGTTGGTAAGCAATGTAAGAAGTCAGTAAGGAGAGCCAGGGGGATACTGGGATGCATAGGAAGGGGCATCACAAGTAGAAAAAGGGAAGTGGTTATCCCTCTGTACAGACAGTTGGTGAGACCCCATCTGGAGTACTGTGTGCAGTTTTGGAGACCTCATCTACTCAAGGGTATAGACAGGATGGAAGCAGTCCAGAGGAGGGCAATTAAAATGGTGCGGATCTGCATCAGAAATCATATGAAGAGAGACTGAGAGAGCTTAATATGTATACCCTTGATGAAAGAAGGGACAGGGAGGACATGATAGAAACGTTCAAGTACTTCAAGGGAATCAACAAAGTCCAGGAGGGTAGCATCTTTCAGAAAAAGAGATGTGTAAGAACAAGGGGACACAATTTAAAGATAGAGGGGCGATGGCTCAGGGGTAATGTGAGGAAATCTTTTTTCATGGAGAGAGTGGTGGATGTGTGGAACTGCCTTCCTGAGGAGGTTGTTGGGGCTAAAACAGTGGGGAATTCAAACATGCATGGGACAGATACAAGGCAATTGTAGTGGGGGTGGTAGGAAATAGGCTGTTGGTTAACTAGAATCTGCAGCTTATACAATCAAGTAGAAATGGGCAGACTGGGTGGGCCAAGTGGTCCTTATCTGCCGTCAAAGTCTATGTTTCTATGTTTCCATAACAACGATCGCAAAAAGCGATCGCTATTATGGCGTATGTATATCGCCGAAAAGTGTATCGACGATATACAATTCTCGGTGACCCCACTTACGAGAACACTTAGTGTTTTGTGGGGGGGACTGTGCCCCCATCATGGGGGTTTTCCCCCTGCACGTCCCTGATTTTAGATTACCAACTTCAGAGGGGGTGCATGTCAAGGAAGGGGCAAAACTTGGGGTGGGTACAAAAAAAAAATGGCAGCCACAAGCAGTGGTAAAATTGTCTTCCTCAGTCTGGCCCAAACCCAGTGCCTACTGTACAGCCACCCTCATCACCATACCACAGGGCTGGTTCGGCAGCAGCAAGCACACCTCCTAACTAAACCCTCTTTCCTAACCCTCCCTCCTCCTCCCTATCCCTCCCATTCTGGTCGCTATCCTCGTAGTTCCATCGCTACCCTTGCAGGATAGCACATGATAATAAGCTAAAATAAAGTCGCTGTTCTTGCAGTCATTGTTTTTAATTGCTGTCATCACTAGATACCCTGGTTGATCCTGCAGTTTCTGTTGCCGCAGCTGTTCTATAGAACAGAGCAGTTCATGCTCTTTCAAAATGAGCTGAAATGTTGTTGTACCACAGTGTGGTATTATCACATTCCATGACCTTTGAACTGTGGTACAATAACATTTCAGCTAGACTGGAATTCCATCTGGAACAAGCCCTCACCATACACTATATACTACTGTATCTGTTTGTGTGTGTCGGGGGGCAAAAACTTCAGTGTGTGCTTAGCTCACTTTGCTGTGCACTGACGCTTCTGCCAGTTTGCAAGGGCAGCTTTGCTTACCATTATTTCCTTTCTGTAGTTTAAACATTAAAATTGTTATAAAAAATCTTTTTTTTTTCTCCTGACACTGTAGTCTTTATTTTGGTAGTGCACTTTAGCATTTCCTGTCTGCCTGCCACCACTGCAATCAGTGTATTGAAAGAAAGGGTGAGGACCACCGCCTTCTTTGCTTTGGGTTGCAACTTCAGGCTTGCACTTGTTTCTGAACCTATAGTTAGCTGAGCTGTTATTGCTTAAAACACTTATATAAAGAAATAGTTTAAGTCCTTTTTTCTAGCCACAGACTTTGTGCCCTGAGGTAGGCAGGGGCTGAGGGGCACCTTTGTGACCCAGTATTAGCTGTCTGAGTTTCAGACTGTTGATAAAATGGTAAAATGTTACAAACAACATTCTAAAATACATTATTGAAGTCTTTCTGTCGCCAGACATCACAGACTTTATCTTTGCCCTAGGGTAGGCAGGGGCCAGAGGGCACACTTGTGGCCTAATATTAGCTGACTTCGTTTCTGACTGTTGTTTAAACAGTAAAAGGTTATAAACAATCTAAAATAAAATATTGAAGTATTTTTGCCTCTGGACACCGCAAACTTTACCTGTACCCTAGGTAGGCGGGGGTCAGGGGCTCCCTTGCAGTCCAGTATTAGCTTTCTGACTGTTGAGTAAAAACTTACAAACAACAATCTAAAACAAATTGTCAAAGTATTTTTGTCTCTGGACATCACAGACTTTAAGACTAGGTTTGCTGGCAAAGGCACCTAGCTTCACCTGAACTCTTTTCTTCTAAGTTTGCTTGTAAGGATAGAGCAAGGAACATTATCAGAGCAAGGAAAATATTAAGGCTTCTTTTGGCTAGGCAGATTTACTGTGTTTTACTATTTTCTTTTGTACTCACAGGGTTTATTACTGTCTTTTGCTAACATTTTACTGCTTTATAGTTCTCTGACTTAAATTGCTGTTGCAGGGTATACTTTCTGCTGCAATATTACATGGTGTGCCTACAGGTTTGTTACCGTTTTGTGCTTACAGATAACTGCTGTAATCTTCTATGATTCAAATAATTTTTTCCAAGGTATATCTTCTGTTACTGCTTTATTTTTCTCTGTAGAAAAGTATTTTTGCAGTGTATATCTTCTGTGAAATTATTACAGGTGGTGTTTTAAAGATTTTACAGTTTAATCTATCATTAGGCTAAGCTTTCAGGGCTACTGCATTTGTTGTTGGTTGATTGTTTCTGCTCTTTCCTCCTTGTTTCTTTCATCTGTGGTTCTTCTTTTTCGGCAGGGGAAGGGCCAAGCCACTCACCCCCATCCTCAACCACCCCATGCTACACTCTTTTTATAGGGTAGCACAGTCACATTTCCTGTAGCAAAGCAGGAAGGGGAGGATCAGAGGGGTATCCACACAGTGACCTCACTTACAGGAGCACAAGTAATTTAACTTGTCATAACAAGTTATACAAAAACAAACAAACAAAACAAAAAATCTAACTTTTGCTTTCATTTTCCTTCTTCTAATTACTCAGATCAGGTTATAAACCCAGCAACTCATCCGGAATGGATATTATTAACTGCAGGTACTGTGGGACACTTTTCAAAAGGGCAGTTATACAGGACTTCGGACACTGTCCTACATGCTGAACCATTGGAGATATATGGTCTCAGTTCCAGGCAGCATGGGCAGAGATTGCATGCCTCAAATCGCATATTCAGGAGGAAATATATTATAAGAACTGCCCGCCATTTCCCCAACATCCAATTGAAGCACCTCGACTGCAGAAGGTAGTTGGTTCGGGAGGTTGGCAGGTGGTTAGGAAGGACAAATCAGGTGCCCGATCACTCAGTGCTCTCCAACGTATCACCTCCACAAACCATACTAAAACTATAAACAGCTGCCTCTATCTCTGAAATCAAACAAAGAGGCAGAGGACTCTGCAGAGCAGGACACTGCAGTACAGGAGCAAGCACAACAAAACTTGCCCAAAATAAGGACCAAAACAAAAAAAGCAAAAAGGAAATCCAAAACACTTCTGATCATGGGAGACTCCATGATTCAGGGAGTTGATACCTACCTCCAGCTGAGGGTAATGGTCAGATGTCTCCCAGGTACATCAGTGTGGAGAGACGCTGACTGCATTGCTAAAATCGTGCAGTAAGCAGGAGAAAACATTGATTTTCTGGTACACATAGGGACTAACAATCTCGCCAGCTAGTCAGTTGTGGAGACCAAGGAACACCTGACCAGGCTGGGAGACAAACTGTTATCAATTTCATCTGGCATCTCCTTCTCTGAGATCCTGCCAGTCTGGGAGAGGGGGGACAGATGGACAGAAGGTCAGAGAAGGGGAGATAAGGGAGCTAAACATGTGGCTCAAGGGCTGGTGCCAGGAAAAAGGACACAGATTTGTAGGTAACTGGCAACAGTTTTGGGAGTAAAAGTTCTTCAGATTTAATGGACTGCATCTGACTAAAGAGGGAGTCAGTGCATTGGGGCAGAAGTTTCACATCTTTGCAGAATATTTAAACTAGCAAATGGGGAGAGGGGTGCAGCACCCGATACATCGAATAGGAAGAACACCCCTCCCCCTCAGCTAGTGATCGAACAGGAGTTCTGGATATTTGTAGTTCATTTGCATTACAAGGTAAGGAAAAAAGGTCTGGCTTCCCATATGAAGCACAGGGGAAATGCTGGACCTCGCCCAACAACTAACACACTGAAACCTGGCCAGTGCAAATCATGTACACAAATGCCTGCTACCTGGGAAATAAGGCCCCAGACCTGCAGGCAACAATGACAGAGGCTAAACTGGACATAGTAGCCATTAGCGAGATATGGTTCACCAGTAACCACACTTGGGAGACTTCGGTACCCTGCTATGTAATGTTCAGAAGAGAATGGGGTGAAAAAAAGGGGGGGGGAGTTTCCCTTTATGTCAATGAAAATATCAAAGCTACAGAAATTCAGAATACACATAAGGAGCCAGAAGAACTGTGGGTCACCCTGGAAACAGGAAATGGGACAGCCATAGGAGCTGAGGTTGTCTACAGACCTCCAGACCAGGGAGAGGACATAGACATATTACTGTTAGAAAATATACAAAACATGACAGCTAAAGAGGAGGTTCTGAAAATGGGAGACATCAATATGCCAGATACAGATTGATCAATACCAGCAGGAACATCCACCAGAACTAGACACATAGTGGATTCCGTGCAGGAGGGGGCCTCAAACAACTGGTACAACAACCCACAAGAGACAGGGCTATCTTGGATCTAGTACTGACTAATGGGGAAAAGGGTCGCAGATCTCCAGGTAGAAGGTCACCTGGGGACCAGCGACCATCACATGGTATAGTTCAATTTGGCCACTAGAACTAAATCATCCCATTCCAAAACAAAAATATGGGACTTCAGAGGAGCTGACTTTGATAAGATGGCCAACAGAGTTAAGCTAGCCCTGGTAAGATGAAATAGAGGTGAGGGGGTACAGGCAAAGTGGGCAAGCATTAAGGATGCAATACTTGAAGCAACATCCCATTGTGTTAGAGAGAAGAGCAAGAGCAAAAGAAGGAGGAAACCACTTTGTTTCTCAAAAACAGTAGCAGAAAAGGTCAGAGTAAAAAGGCTGGCCTTCAGGAAATATAAAGAAACACAGTGGGATGAACATAGGGAGGCATACCAAAGTTTCCTGAGGGAAGCAGGGAAGGCAGTGAGGCAGGCAAAGGCCCAAACAAAGGAAACACTAGCTTGAACACTAAAAGAAGGGGACAAGACTTTCTATATATACATTAGTAAAAGGAGAAAGTCCAGAGGGGGTATTGCTAAGATCAAAGGGGATAAGGAGGAGTGTGTGTGGAGGAGAACCAAGGAAAATCATCTATACTAAATAGGTACTTCTGCTCAGTATTTACTGAGGAGACAGTAGGGCAGGGCCCACAGCTCAGCACCATGGACACAGGGGGGAGAGGGAGGTATGCACTAGTCCCTTCACAAAAGAAAAGGTCATACAAGAACTCACTAAGCTCCAGGGTGGACAAGGCAATGGGACCTGATGGCATACACCCCAGGATACTAAAGGAGCTAAGGGTGAAACTAGCAGAGCCATTATCAGAATTGTTTAGTGAGTCTCTGAGCACAGGAGAGGTCTCAGAAAACTGGAGAAGGGCTCATCTGATCCCATTCCACAAGAGTCGTAGCAGGGAGGAGGCAGAGAACTACAGACCAATCAGTCTTACCTCAGTAGTAGGCAAGATTACGGAGGCACTCCATAAGGAAAGGATAGTGCAACACCCAGAATCCATGGGAGCACAGGATCCAAGACAGCATAGGTTTACAACAGGAAGGTCCTGTCAAACTAATCTCATAGATTTCTTTGACTGGGTAACCAGAGTGCTGTACCAAGGGGGTGCAATTGATGTCACCTACCTTGACTTCGGCAAAGCTTTCAATATTGTTCCACATAGAAGATTGATTAATAAGCTGGGTAGGCTCAGGGTGGGTCAGAAATTGGTCAACTGGGTGGCAAACTGGTTGGCAGGCAGAAAACAGAGAGTGGTGGTAAATGGTATACAGTCAGAAGAGATGTAAGTCACAAGTGGGGTACCTCAGGGATCAGTCCTGGGGCCAGTTCTCTTCAATATCTTCATCAGTGACATTGCAGATGGACTGGAAGGTAAGGTTTGTCTGTTTGCAGATGCCACCAAGATCTGTAACAGAGCAGATGATCCAGATGGGGTTGGCAGAATCTGAAGAGCTCTGGATACACTCTCAAAATGGTCTGAAGAGTGGCAACTGGGGTTTAATGCAAAGAATTGCAAGATCATGCACATAGGGACGAGACACCCTGAAGCCACCTATAGGTTGGGAGGGGAGTTGATGACAATCACAAGGGAAGAAAGAGACTTGGGCATCATCATCACAGATGACCTGAAATCATCCAAGCAGACCACTAAAGCAGTAGGCAAGGCTAGAGAGATGATGGGGTGCATTAGTAGGGGTATCACAAGTCATAAGAGGGAGGTAATAATCCCTCTTTACAAGACACTGGTTAGGCCCCATCTGGACTACTGTGTGCAGTAGTGGAAGCCATACCTGCACAAGGACATTAACAAAATATAAGCAGTCCAGAGAAGGGCAACCAAAATAGTGCAGGGACTGCACTGGAAAATATATGAGGACAGATTAATGGAGCTCAACATGTATACCCTAGAGCAAAGGAGGAAGAGAGGTGATATGATCAAAACATTCAAACATCTTAAGGACATTAACAAGGTGAAAGAGTCTAACATGTTTCAATATAAGAAAAATAGCAGGACAAGAGGACACAGCACGAGATTAGATGGAGGCTGATTAAGGGTAATGTGAGGAAGTTCTTTTTCACAGAAAGGGTGGTGTGGATGCATGGAACGGCCTACCTCAGGAAGTGGTGGATATGAATACAGTGCAGGGCTTCAAACAGGCATGAGATAGACATAAGGGAGCAATACAGATGAGTATGAATAGATAGGCCATTGATAGATTACAGACTTATGGCACATTCATAAGGTAGAAAATGGACAGACTGGATGGGCCTTGTGGTCCTTATCTGCTGCCAGTTTCTATGTTTCTGTTTCTAACTGTGCTGCAGGGAGACAGGGACTGGGAGAGGGTGTGTACCCTTGCAGCCCACTATTAGCTGTCTGAATTTCTGACTGTTGCTGAAACAATAAAAGTTACAAACAACAGTCTAAAAAAATTGTTGAGGTGTTTTTGTCTACGGGCTCCACAGACTTTATCTGTGCACTCTGATAGGCAGGAGGTGGGGGAAGGAGGGCACCCTTGCGACTTAGTATTAGATTCTGACTGTTCAGTAAAAACTTGCAAACAACAATCTAAAATAAATTATTAATGTCTTTTTGTCTCCAGATGCCACAGATTTTATCTGTGACCTAGGATAGGCAGGGGTCAGGGGAGCACTTTTACAGCATACTATTAGCTTTTTAAGTGTCTGACTGTTGTTAAAATAGTAAAAAGTTACAAACAAACTATAGTATTAAAAACATTGTTGAAGTCTTTTTGTGTCCAGAATCTGGACACTACAGAAGTTGTCTGAGCCATTAGTTACATTTGCTGACTGCCGCTGCTGGATAACCAAAAGAAAAGACAGTGATTCTTCCTATTTCTGGTTCCTTGAAAATAAACATTTTTTTTGCATACATGATTGCATTAGAGAAAGTAATTATAACACCAAAAAAATAATATTTGAAAACATTATTCAACTTTTTTTTTGCAATTTCTCTAATAACTGAAAATGTCACACAAGCCATCAAGTACAGTCAAAAAACTTCTGTGGAACTGCCCCTCCAAAACTGATTCAGACAGGGGTCGATGTTTGCCACATATTCACCATTGTGCTGTCCTCTTCGACCCAGACCAGTTGCTACTTCAAGTAGTGCTAACATTGCCAGTACCACTGCTACCACCACTGTTCCAGTGAAAGCCTCAGCCTTTGTAGTGACTGACGTTGTCACATCAACTGCCACCATCACCACCTCCTCCTCCACTGCTGCTACCAGTGCCACCATCAGCACTACCTCCAATACTGCTACTGCCACCATCACCACCACCTCTACTGCTCCTGCCACTGCTACCATCAGCACTACCTCCAATACTGCTACTGCCACCATCACCACCACCTCTACTGCTCCTGCCACTGCCACCATCAGCACTACCTCCAACATTGCTACTGCCACCATCACCACCACCTCCACTGCTGCTGCCAGTGCCACCATCAGCACTACCTCCAATACTGTTACTACCACCAACACCAACACCTCTACTGCTCCTGCCAGTGCCACTATCAGCACTACCTCCAATACTGCTGCTTCCACCATCAGCACCACCACCTCCTTCACTACTGCTGCTACTGACACCATTACCACCACCACCAAATCCACCAGTACCACCATGACCACAGTTCATGACAGAAGTATTCAGCCATGACCTTGTTGGTTAAATACAAGCAGTTCTTCTGAGTATGATGAGGACAGTGAGGCAATATCTTCTGGGTCAGAATGTGCTCCTACCACAGAAGATTTAAAATGGCTTGAAGATGTGTTCCATTACACGTCCTCTGAGAACAATGACCTGACTGAGTCTGAGGATGTTGAAACTGAGTCCTCACCTCATTCCACATGAAAGCAATCAGGTCAAAAGTGATCAAAAAAATCAGCTGCTGAAGGCAAGCTCAAAACATCTGCCACTTTTCCTCCTCATCCTTCATGTCACCCTCCTGCTAAAAAAACAAACTGTGCAGTCCATCATAAATTTTGCTCATCCTAGTGGTTCTAGTACTTACAGTACATCTGGCATTGGTTCATAACAATCTTCTACACCACTCCAAACTGTATCTGTGGTCATGGGTGCAAGTAGTGTACAAGAGGGTTGAAGTCACTTACAAGTTCAAGTTCCAGTGCTATCTGGACTTAATTATTCTGAGCAGCAGGACAATAAAAGGACTGCTGAGTGTTCACAATGTGGCCAGAGTCTCAGCCGTAGTAAAATAATTGATAAACTGAGCACAACATGTCTTTGGAACTACCTTCAGAAGAAGCATTCTGAGGCAGCTAACTTTGATAAAGCTCCTGCTGATGTTGTCTCTTCATACCATGGCACTCTACATTTCAAATAAGATCTGGCCAGAGCCGATAAGGCTGTAGCCAAGGAATTTGGGGTAAAAATACTGAAAATTACTAAAGTTACAAGCCTGCTTTAGCACAGTGTAATATAGACTGATAAAGTTGTTTTTTAATATTTTTACACCAAACTTTCAACATAGCCTTGTTATGACCCTGCCTCATGAAGAAGGGCAGGGAACATTTTCATCTCCTGGCCTATAGGTAATTTTGCAAAACACATTTTGGGCAGAAGTTGAAAAATGAAATTTGTCACATTCAGGAGGTGCTGTAAAGAAATGGCTATGTTGAAAATTTGGGGTCAAAATATTGAATATTACCAAAGTTATGAGCCTGCATTTGGACAATTCAACACAGCCTTATAACTTTTTTTTATTTTATATTTTTGCACCATATTTATATCGTGGGTGCAGTAGAGAAAAGTGCACTCACCCCTGTATGAAGAACTTCACAAAGCAATTTCTTTAGGTTTTACACCTCATATATTGCAGTCATATATAAAGGTGTCCAAACAGCAAAAACAGGAAATAGGGCTACAAAGAGCCATGTCTTACGTTTCACCTCCCTCTGGAGGCTTCATCAGAGAATAAGTTAAAGTGCATATGTGTGTTCTTTTACACCCATGTTGTGTCACATGACCACCCATGACATCATAGTGCATTACAATTTTTAAAGAAAAAGTAGGTAAATATCAAAAAGAGCATAAATTCAATATGCAAAAGCATTCATTATTTCCTTCTGTTTAAGAACTTATCTGAACTTTAAGAGTCCACGGAAAAGTCCTGTAATTCAGATCCCTGTATACAGTGACCCCTAGGTGAACCTGTAAAAATAAAAATAAAAACATCTGTAAAGATTCTTTAGAAAAACAGATACCAGTATTATTATCAACAGTGTTCACAGTTCTTAGAATGGCGTTGTTTAGACAAAAATCAGATACCTTTATTAAAAAATTAGCTGTATTGGGGATGGGGGGAGAGCTTTTTTAGCTTATTTAAGAAGCAGTCTAGTAATGCAGAGGTAGTTCAGACTTGTTAGTATGTATCACTCATTTTTTCAAATAATGAACTACCTCAAATTTTCCATTTAGACCTGGGCGTTTTAATGCCCCTAGTTTATATATCCAGTCTTGCTCCTTTTTATTAAAACACCCCACAGTATGGACAGACAGACCCGCATGATGCATCCATCCAACTAATGGAGCTAATAGTGGAGGAAGACCATGTAGTACAGGAAGAAATCAAACAAGGGCTAACTGCACAAGAAGCAACAGTAGCAACATTTAGTGATAATCCAGACTTTAGCCACTGTCAAAACAAATTCAAAGATTACCTGAGGTTCTACGATGCAAAACATCATCACCAGAAAACTAAGAAATTTACTAGGGATCATAACGACTATGCAGCAAAAGGTTTTTTTTTTGGGATACTCCGTAAGTATCCACCTAGTCACGCCCCCTAAGGTCCCCATGCGGTTGAATCCCCTCGGTCACCCTAGTTACCCCCAGAGGATGGAGCCGCAGAGCTGACTCCTCCATTCCAACCCACGGTCCTGTAACTGGTTGGGAGGATCGGTGACATGGAGGAACCCCAGGGAGGGCTTCATAGGTGGAGTCCCTATTTTGTATTTTTATGTGATCCCTGAGAGCCGACGCAATGACGCCAGCGCACTGCGTGACGTCCGCTGCTTCTCCTCTCGTCAAATGCATGTGCTGTCATACCCCCAGCCTCCGCTGGGTGTCACTGCAGTGCCGCATGCATCCCTCACCCACCCCGAAGGAAGGAGAGCTGTCACAGGACACTCAATCCTTCCTTCCCCCTGCCAGCCCCCGGCAGCCCGAGTCCGTTCCCGAACCTGGGTTGCCGGCACAGCACGAGGTGTGGCATCCCGTGCCTCAACCCTCAGCGCCACCAGGCTGGCCGCAAAAAGGATTTTTAATTGGAAGGAACAACCGCCATCTGGATCTACTACAAAGCCACAACTATGTATTTTGAAGCTGTATACTGTACCTAATGTAAAGTAGTTGGTGTACTCACCCCGGGTCGCCCCTGAAAAAGGGACCTCTGGTCTCAGTGGGTTTATCTGGTTAACAAAATCTAAATAAAATAAAATAAATGAAACTAGAAGGTGCAGGTAATCAGACTTCCGTGGCAACTGATGAACCAGTGACATCAGCAATGACTCCAAGGTCAATCCTGAGATGCACGGAAGCAGGAGGAATGGATTACAGCACAGGTAACAGTGTGTCTGAACCCAAGGAAAGCAAACCTGAGAATGGCCTTTTTAGGGGCAACTCTCCTGGACAGTTGCTGCCCAAGAGGAGCAACAGGAATACCAGATTCCAGCTCACACCCAATGCTGGAGAACAAAGTGGAGCTACAAGAAAATGAGGTGGAGCCAAAGGAAGAGGAAGAGGAACATGGTGTGGCAGGGGGAATCAGAACAGACACTGACCGTTTTTAACATTTCCAGTTGTGAAATTTCGGACACTGAAATACCTTTACTGTCTAAGGGTCTTACATTTATCCCTACTTACCAGTTACCTGAATTTACAGCACTCATGGACATTCATACGTTTGCAAAGAAAATTAAATTTAAAAATGTTTTATTCTGACATTGACGAAGTGAAGGTGGGGAGCTTGAATTCAGGGAATGATGATGCACAGGTTAATTTATCTGTGATTGGCAACACCAAGGGAACAATAGACAGTGTGTTTAAACCACAGACAGTATTCTGCCCCATTGAACCCCAGTATTGAAACATACCTTAATTGTTGTCTCACTGACCTTGAGCATCTCTATGTGAATCCACCACGTATGCCATTTAGCAATATTACCAACCCTGAAATATCGGCTATAAAGGCACTTGTTTCTGATCACAGTATAGTAATAAACCTGATGACAAGGGGGGGGTTGGGTGCAGGATACTGTGAAGTATACAACAGAACTCTATAGCCAATTGTCTGACGAGGAATTCTATGAAATGTTGTCTTATGATCCTACTTCTGAGATTAAAAATAAGATAGAGTTATACCTGTTAGATTTATACCAAGAAAACCCAACTGATCAAAATGAACTTTTTTATCTTTCTGTGCAGCACCCCATCAAACCAGCTATGTATACCCTCCCCAAAATACATAAAGATCTTAACAATCACCCAGGCCACCCCATAATATCTGGTATAGGGTGGCTAACTGAGCCACTCTCTAGATATGTGGACAGCTATATCAGTCCTCTGGCTCCCAAAACTAGAAGCCACTTTAAAGACACAGGGCATGTGTTGAACATTTGGAAGAAATCAGCATAGACAGTGATTGTGGCTAGTAACACTCAATATAGATTTGTTATATATGAATATTCCCCATGAGGGGGTACTGGAAGCAATCGAACATTTTTTGTTAGGTCAGACTGTACTACCCCAAAGCAAAATAGATGCTATAGTGGGACTAACTGACATAGATCAGTGTCCACCTGGAGGGATACAGGCCTATACTGGCATGATGGTCTGCATCTGTCCAGGAGGGGAACCAGAATCCTAGGTGATATATTTAAATGCATAATTGGCAAGCATTTAAACTAGCCAAGGGGAGGGCACTGAAAAGGAGCTGGGAAAGCCCAGCCTCCCCCCATAAAACACAGTAGTTAGACAGGTAAACTCCAAGGAAGAGAAGTTAATGTGGAGCAGGACAGGGGTAAATGCAGAAAAAGGCAGTAAGGACAGGGATGGGGCTAAAAGAGTTAAGGCCATCAACAAATGGAGGGTGATGAGTACTAATGCCTGTAGTCTGTGTAACAAGCTCCCTGAACTAGTGGCCTTGATGGAAGAGGGACATCTGGATATTGTGGAAGTCACAGAAACATGGTACACTGAGAACCATGACTGGGAAGTCAACATACCAGGGTACACAATGTACAGGAGGACATGGAGGGTAAAGAAGAGGAAAAGTAGCTCTTTATGTAGGGAAGGGATCAAAGCAACAAAACGAAAGGATAAACAGGAGAGAGGAGGCACTGTGGGTTACACTGGAGACAGGTTATGGCACCACACTTCGCACAGGGGTGGTATACAGACCCCCATCTCAGAGGAAGGCAATGGACAAGAAAATGATAGAAGGCATCCTTAGAATGGCAGAAAAAGGGGAGATATTGTTGATGGGAGACCTGAATATGCCAGACATTAGCTAGAGCACCCTGGCTGCAACCACATCAAAAAGCAGGTTTATTCTTGATGTCCTGCAGGGGGTATGCCTCAGACAGCTAGTAGTGGAACCCACTAAGGAGGGAGCAATCTTAGACCTGGTACTGTCAAATGGGGATGGATAAAGGATCTCAGATTTAGAAGTGGATAGCCATCTGGGAACAAGTGACCACAAAACAGTGTGGTTCATGATAAACACAGCCATAGAGTCAAGCCATACAAAAGCAAGAGTGTTGGAATTTAGGAGGGCTGACTTTGGGAAAATGGGAGAGTGCCTCAGAAAAGCGCTAGCAAACTGGAAAGAAGGAGGGGTGGAAGAACAATGGAAAAATCAAAACAGCCATCACAGAGGCAACAAGCCTTTGTGTGAAGCAAATCAACAAAGTAAAATGAAGGAAAAAAACACTATGGTTCTCAAAAGAGGTGGCGGGGAAGGTTAAGGAGGAAAAGGTAGCATTCAGGAAGAATAAGGAGACACAGAAGGAGCAGGACAGAGAACTGTACCAGTTAAAGCAGAAGGAAGTGGGGAAGGTAGTCAGAATAGCAAAAGCCCTAACTGAGGAAAAGATAGCCAACTCAGTTAAGAAAGGGAATAAAACCTTTTATAGGTACATTAGGGAGCGAAGAAAGATGAAGGAAGGGATAGTAAGGCTTACTAAGGGAAGGGTAGGTGGGCAGAGGATGACAGTGAAAAAGCAGGGATACTGAATGAATACTTCTGCTCAGTATTGACAAAAGAAGAGGAGGAGGAGGTACCAAAATCAAAGAATAGAATCACTCTGGATAGGGAGGTTGATACCAGTCCATTTACAGAAGAAAGGGTCCTGAAAGAACTCTTAAAACTGAAGGTGGACAAAGCAATGGGCCTGACGGGATTCACCCAAGAATTCTAAAAGAACTAAGGGTAAAATTAGTGACACCAGTGACTACCCTTATTAACAAATCATGGGAGGATGGTGTAGTACCGGAGGACTGGAGAAGGGCAGACGTGATTCCCCTTCGCAAAAATGGGAGCAAGACAGAGGCAGGAAACTACAGACCTATTAGTTTGACCTCAGTGGTAGGGGAAATGATGGAATCACTTCTAAAGGAAAGAATTGTTGAGTTCCTAGAGGCCAGTGGGGCACAGGACCCAAGGCAGCATGGATTCACAGTAGGAAGGTCATGTCAGATGAATCTAATAGATTTCTTTGACTGGGTGACCAATGTGGTGGATGAGGGAGGGGCAGTGGACATGGCCTACCTAGACTTTAGCAAGGGATTTGACACAGTCCCACACAAACGATTAATATAAAAGTTAGCCAGCCTTGGAGTGGGTCCCCAGTGGTAGCCTGAGTTAAAAATTGGCTGGACAACAGGATACAGAGGGTAATAGTAAACAGAGTTTACTCTGAAGAAAGGGGGGTTACTAGTGGGGTACCGTAGGGGTCAGTACTGGGACCAGTCCTCTTTAATGTCTTTATAAGTGACATTGGAGAGCACCTGGAAGGAAAAGTATGTCTCTTTGCAGATGACACGAAGATTTGCAACAGGGTTGATACACAAGGTGGGGTGGAAAGGATGAAGAGGGACTTGGCAAGGTTGGAGAAATGGTCAAATATATGGAAGCTCAGATTCAAAGCAAAGTAGTGCAAGGTAACGCATCTGGGAAACAAAAACCAAGGGGAAGAGTACACAATGGGGGGGTGAGTTAATAACAGCAACAAAAATTGAAAGAGACCAAGGAGTAATTATATCAGATGACCTAAAGGTGGGCAAGCAATATGAGAAGGCAGTAAAGAGGGCTGGAGGGATACTGGGATGCATAGGGAGAGCCATCAACAGTAGAAAACAAGAAGTTGTTATCCCGCTGTACAGACAGTTGGTGAGACCCCATCTGGAGTACTGCATGCAATTCTGGAGACCCCATCTCCTCAAAGACATAGACAGAGTGGAGGCTGTTCAGAGGATGGCAACCAAAATGATGCAGGGTCTGCACCAGAAGACATACGAGGAGAGACTAAAGCAGCTTAATATGTGTACCCTTGAGGAAAGTGGGGGGGACATGATAGAAACTTTCAATTATCTCAAGAGAATTAACAAAGTACAAGAGGGTAGCATCTTTCAGAAGAAGAGATGTGCAAGAACAAGGGGGCACAATTTGAAGATAGAGGGGGGATGGCTTAGGAACAGTGGGATAATTCAAGAATGCATGGGACAGACATGAGGCAATTCTAGTGGGGGATAGGAGGAAGTAAGCTGTTGATTAACTAGAATCTGCAGCTTATCCATCAGGTAGGGAAATGGGCAGACTAGGTGGGCCAAGCGGTCCTTATCTGCCGTCAAATTCTATGTTTCTATGTTAAGCTTAATATGTATACACTCAAGGAGATGAGGGAGAGGGGGGACATGATATAAAATGTCAAGTATATCAAGGGAATCAACAGAGTCCAAAAGGGTAGCATCTTTCAGAAAAAGAGATGTGCAAGAGCAAGTGGGCACAATTTGAAGATGGGGGGGAGATGGCTCAAAGGTAATGTGAGGAAGTATTTTTTCATGGAGAGGGTTGTGGATACATGGAACAGCCTTCCTGAGGAGGTAGTGGACTCAAAAACAGTGGGGGAATTCAAGAATTCATGGGACAGACATAAAGCAATTCTAGTGGGGGGTAGGAGGAAGTAGGCTGTTGGTTAACTAGGATCTGCAGCCTATGCATTAGGTAGGGAAATGGGCAGACTATGTGTGCCAAGCAGCCCTTATCTGTTGTCAAATTCTATGTTTCTATGTTTCTATGTAGACCTTAAGAATAACATCTTCATATTTGAAGGGAAAAACTACAGACAAAAGAAAAGAACTGCCATGAGGCAACACTAGCCCTCAGTTTAGCAAACCTATACTTAGCCTTTTGGGAAGAGCAATATGTGTACAATGTTACTAAAAATCCCTATCATGGAAAAATAGATTTGTACAAGAGGTACATCGATGATTTCCTTATAATTTGGAGGGTTGGGGGTAGACAAGAATTATCTGAGTTTGTATTATTTCTTGAGTCTACTAACAAAAATCTTCATTTTAAGATCAGTGCTGATTTAAAGACTGTGAATTTCTTAGATTTGACTATGACAAAGCAAGCTGATGGTAGCCTGTTAACTGACCTCTATAAAAGTCCCACAGACTGCAGCTCCTTGTTGCATGCACATAGCTGCCACCCAAGACACACAGTAAAAAATCTGCCAAAGGGGCAGTTCATGCGTGTCAAAAGTAATTGTGGCAATGATAAGCTTTTTTTCATATAGGTCCGCTGAACTTTCAGATAGGTTAACTGCTAGGGCCTACAGTACATCAGACATTGAAAATGCACTTGCTTCCACTTCAGAAATTCCCAGATCGGAACTGTTACAAAACAAAGAAAAAAAGAGAACTGAACTGAGTCTTGCATTTGTTTCTATCGCTACCGGATCAATATGTCATACACTTAATAACGTATGACAAAACCTCTGAAACAGAAACAACAGTGATGTATAGACAGCGAGAGGATGCACACACCATGAATGGGTCTGTACATTACCACCCTCCTCACTGTCCCAGGAAGGGACAAGACCTCTGCTGGGGGTTCCACCAAGCAGCTGCTGTGGCTGGATGGGATGAGCCACTGGCAGCAAGGGAGGCAGGCAGTGCGTTTGGGACGGGTTCGATCCCAGACACATGAAATTTTTCATTTTTCACACTTTGTGTGATATTTACTTTAATCCCCAGAGTTAGTTATTTTAGTAGTGGGAAGCTGGGGGCACTGCCCCATTATGGAGGTGTGGGGCAGAGCCCCCACAAAATGAGCTTATGCTGATGCAATATATTGCACTGTATTGGCAGCACGATATATTGCTGTGGCATAATGTCTTGTGACATTATGACCCAGTGCTGTTACTACATATGGGGGAGGATATAGAGAATTAGTCAACATTGTGAAGAATAACCTGCCTATTCTAAGGGGTACACCACAACTAAAGGAAATTTTTGAAAAACCAATGCAAATCTCTTATAAACGTAATAAAAATCTAAGAGACATTCTGGTGCACAGCTACCAGCCAAAACCCCTGTCACAAAAACATTTGAGAAATGGGGATCAAAACCATGTGGGTTTTGCAGAACCTGTTATTTAATGAAAAACAGGACTACATTTGAGAATCCCAAAACAAATCAAGCTGAAAAAGTGAAAGGTAAAATCAATTGCAACTCGGAGGCTGTGGTGTACCTCCTCAAATGTTCATGTTGACACTATTATGTTGGGAGAACAAAAAGAAAATTAAGAGAAAGGCTAATGAACATGCCCTGGCAGTAAAGAATAATAACCAAGAATATTCCATGGCAGTTCACATCAACATGCAGCTAAATCCCAAAGATCACAGATTTGAGTGCCACAGGCATTGAGGCTATTCTGAAAAATATAAGAGGGGGAGATTTGGACAACGTGCTCAATAAAAAGGAACACAAATGGATATATAAACTAGGGGCATTAAAACACCCAGGTCTAAATGGAAAATTTGAGGTAGTTCATTATTTGAAAAAATTAGTGATACATACTAACAAGTCTGAACTACCTCTGCATTACTAGACTGCTTCTTAAATAAGTTAAAAAAGCTCTTCCCCCCATCCCCAATGTATTTAATGTTTTACTGAAGGTATCTGAGTATTGCCTAAATAACACCATTATAGAATTTTGAACACTGTTGGGAATTATACTAGTATCTGTTTTTCTAAAGAATCTTTACAGATGTTTTTATTTTTATTTTTATGGATTCACCTAGGGATCACTGTATTCAGGGATCTGAATTACATGACTTTTCATTGGACTCTTAAAGTTCAGATAAGTTCTTAAAGAGAAGAAAATAATGAATGATTTTGCATATTGAGTTTATGTTCTTTTTGATATTTACATACTTTTTCTTTAAAAATTGTAACGCACTATGATGTCATGGGTGGTCATGTGACACAACATGGGTGTAAAAGAGCACACATACTATATGCACTTTAACTTATCCTCTGATGAAGCCTCCAGTGGAAGGTAGAACATTAGACAGGGCTCTGCGTAGCCCTATTTCCTGTTTTTGCTATTTGGACACCTTTATATATGGCTGCAACAAACGAGGTGTAAAACCTAAAGAAGTTGCTTTATGAAGTCCTTCATACAGGGGAGAGTGCACTTTTCTCTACTGCACCATGAATCAGAATCTGGAAGTTGCATCACCATCCTAGTACACCCTCCTTGACTGCACCATATTTATATCATAGCCTTCTTATGAGCCTTCCTCATGAGCAAGGGCAGAGAACATTTTCAGTTTCTGTCTGAAAGGTGATGTCATACAGGGACCACAAAATCACCTGTCAGGATGTAAAAAAAAACATTTTATCCAGGATTTGAAAAATGACAGCTGTCACATTCATGAGGCACTGCAAAGGTATGGCTATGTTGTAAATTTGGGGTAAAACTATTGGAAATTACCAGAGTTATGAGCCTGCATTTGAAAAAAATCAATGTAGGCTTGTAACTTTGTTGTTTTACACCAAATGTTCATCATAGCCTTCTTATGACCCCACCTCATGAACAAGGGCAGAGACAATGTTCAGTTCCTGCCTGAAAGGTGATTTCATGCAGGGACCATGAAATCACCTTTTGGAACAGATTTGCCTAATGTCAGTGCAATTGTTCATGAGGCAGGGTCCCATAAAAAGCATGTTGAAAATCTTGGCAAAAATTAGGCAGAAATGGCCAAGTTATGCCACTAAGTTAAAAACACCATTGAAATACATTGACCCGCCTACCTGTTTCTTCAGTTTGAGTTCCGGCTTTGAATAGTGAAGATGTGTCTGCGTCCAGAGAGGATTACAGTGTTGGACCTCTGATGGGCAAGTAAGGGCTTGGTGAGGGGGTGTGGGGTAGTTGGTGCTGAGTGGGAGGGTCAGGTGGGGGGGACTGTTTTGGCCACAGAAGACATTGAAGGATGGTTTTTTTACAGGGTTAAGAAAAAAAGAACCAAAGATTGCTGTACTGGAGGATTGGGCACCCCAGTGTCACTGTTACATTTCTGGGGGTGAGTGGATGGTGGGTGCTGAGAGGGAGGGTCGGGTGGGTGGGAGGAAAAAAACAAGTCTCATCCCTGGTCTAGTCATGGTGAAACCCAGCACAGTCTGCCATGTCCAAGATGTCCGACAATCTCTGGGGTGTATGCAGAGTAGTCATGCATGTGGAATACAGTTTGTTGGCCATCTTGGACATGGCAGACTGGGCTGTGTTCCACTGTGACCTCAGATTGCAGAAAAATAGTGCTGATATTGCTGTGCGATTGCTAATGTAGAGAGCAGAGTGATTCATATATGCAGAAGCGACTGTGAGGCAACTCCATACTGTTGTTCGATCAGAAAAATATCCCTTTTTCAATTGCAGGAAGTCTGCAGGGCTCCACTCACTGTAGCCCTAAAAAGCAAAACCAGTTCCTGACTCTGTTGATGGGGCTGCTGGTGGTGATGGTGACAGAGGTAGTCAGCAAGTCACTGAACAGCACCAAAATCTTGTTTCCAGTCCTTGCTCAAATACTCTGACATGCACAACACCAAGTCCCTCAAATCCAGTTCAGATGGTGAGACAGCAGATATTCACCCCCTCCCACACCTTAAATTACCCACATTTGTCCCCTCTGGAGCCAGGGCCATGAGCAAGGCTGTGCCATTTCAAAAGTCTACTTTCACAATAAAGGATGCATTTCAGGCCCACACAAAATTATTGCCAACTCACCCTACAGCTCTTCAGATTTTCAGTCCCACACAAAATTCTTACCAACTCGCCCTACAGCTGTTCAGATCATGCAGCTCATAGATGAGATGATTGCACTGGATTTGCTACCTTAATGTATTGTTGAAGACACTGGATTCTGTATACTTCTAAATATTTTGTAACCTTGGGACCACTTCCACTGCAAACTACTTTTTCTTGTACAGTTATGCCAAATATCTTTCAAGTATGCCATAGCCAGATGGAGAAACTGCCGAACCAGTCAGGGTTTTACATTGCACATGTGATGTATGGACCAGTAAAAATTTACTACATGCATATCTCTCATTCACAGCACATTGATGTTCACCTACACCAGTAGCACATGATGGCATAACTGGTGTTAACTCGTCCTCTTCCTCTGGCCTTGGCTGTAGCAATATCCCTTCCACTGGATGTCTGTTCTTCTTAGTGTTGCAGTCCTTCCAAGTAGTGTTGCTCAGATAGTATCCTACCAGGTCAGATACCATCATTTTGGTCAGATATCAGATAGCATTGTATGGGATAGACATCCGACCAAAGATCCAACCTGCTAGGATCCACAGTAAGTATCTGAGGTATAAATGGATCTGACCATCGGATCCACGTATCCAACCATTAGATCCAACTATCCAATGTTGGATCCAATGGATCTGACAACTGCATCCAACTATCCAAGGTTGTATCTGATGGATCCAACCTCGGATCCACAACTGTCTGACTATGGATCTGGAATCTGACTTTGGTTGAATCCTCAGGTCAGATACCAGTAGTATCTGATGGAGGAGAGTCTGATCCACAGCAGTACTATCTGAACACCACTACTTCCAAGTGAACAGAATAGTGTTAACATTATTATATCTAGGCAAGAAATGCTTAATTCCTGGATTAGCACCACAGGTTTACATGTTAGATTACTTATTACAGATAATGGGAAGAACATTGTAAAAGCAGTTTCTGATGGCCACTTCAAGGGAATTCACTGCTTTGAGCATACATTAAACCTTGTGGTCACTGGTGCTCTCCAAAGCAGTGTGGGTGCTTCTCATATTGTTGATATTTAAGATCCATCGGTAGCCATTTCCATAATTCTGCTAAGGCAACCAGAGACTTGCAAACTGTTCAAGACCAGCTTGGTTTATCAAACCATTGACTAATCCAAGATGTCAGTACACAATGAAAAAGCATATCTGCTATGTTCCAACATTTGCTGCAACAGAAGAATGTTCTACATAAGTTATCCATCAAGAAGGGTATTGGTGGGGTACTGCTGCACCAGGACTGGAGCATCATTGAGGCATGGTTCATGTTCTGTCCCCCTTTGAGAACTATCTCCATGACCTAAGCTCAAATACAATTTCATTGAATCAGGTCAGCTGTCCATCTCCTCATGACAACTGTGGGGAGTTTCCAGGAGTGCAGCACTATGGACTTGCTTCTAAAACCCATCAAAGAACTCAATGAATTGCTTACTAGGGAGTTAAGATAATAGTTTGCAACTATATATGACAATACTAGCTACTTGTTCACAACAATGTTAGACCCAAGATTCAGATGTGAGGCACTGTACGAGTCCATGCAGAGTCACAGAGTGAGCGCATGAGTACTAGCAGCAACTGTGTAGTGAATTTGATGGAGTCATGAGGGAGATGGACCTGTTCCATTTAGAGGATGCTGGGGGTGGGATGGTGGGGTCAGACAGTTCTGGAACAACTGGAGTAAGTGGCACATGGCAACCCAAATGACAGTGGTGTAGGTGGTGGCATGTCACTGACAATGAGGTTGCCTGCTGATGCAGGAAGATAGGGTGAGAGTCAGCTACACAGGCCCATGACACTGTGCCTCATGAATTCTCTTCTGATCATGCACTGGCAGTGGACACATTTGTTGCCACAGTCTGCTGAGCAGATATTCACTAATTATTTGGATGAGCCAGTTGTAGACTATAATGTTGACCCTCTTCTGAATTAGTACACCAAAAACCAATCATATCCTACTTTGTGCTAGGGAACATGTAAATATCATATGTGCCCCCACAAGCATACCCTTGGAGTGCTTCTTCAGCACTGCAAGAGATATTGTTCAGCCACATTGAAAAAATGGTTATAAAATTATTGGCTTCAGGTTCAGACCCTGCATAATCAGAGTGTCAGTGGTACATGCTGTAGTACCTGTATAATCAAGGGAGAAGAGAGAGAGAGAGAGAGAGAGAGAGAGAGAGAGCTGTGGGTTGCTGGTCAGAGGTTGCAGCCAGAAAGATTGTTTTATAAGGTGCTTTTTAAAATGCCTTTTGAGGCTGGCAGTATAGCCTAGAGGTTAGAGTAATGAGCTGTGAATGAGCTTGAAATATACAGGAGACCTGGGTTTAATTCCCACAGCCTCCACTTGCAGTCCTGTGTCATCCCTGAAAACAGGAAAATGTGCCTAGTGGGCCTTACCTGGTTACCAAAGAATAAAAAAAATGAAAGAAACAGTATGCTATTTATGTTGTGATTTTCATATATGTTCTTTGTGTGACTGGTGCCAGAAATTCTACCTTGAAAAAGACATTTCTTTCCATCCTATTTCCCCATAGGAGAGCCCAGTACCTTGTCTCTGCAGGTGGGGTTTAAGTGGGAGCTATTGGATCCACAGCCACCGCAGCCACTGAAGTGTTGAGACAGTCATAGCCATGGCCAGAGCTGCCAGGAATATTGGACTCATGGACTGAGTGATTAAACAATTGAGAGAGCCAGAGCTGGACAAAAATCTACAGGGGATGGACCAGTGTGTAAAGAACAGAGTGGCCAAGTGGGGCGAGGGTCATTGGACTACAAAAGGGAGCAGAAAGAATGGAAAGAATCTTTACTTTAGCCAATATGGTTTAATGTATTTCAGTGTGCTTCAAATGCATGATCCAGAGAGCGTATACTTTTTTATTAGACTGATATGTTATATAAGAGACTAAGAGAGACAGAGTTGGAAGTCTTTTGTGCTACAGTTCAAAAAGTTCCTTTCTCATAGGAAAGCAGTAGAACAGTGATCATTGATATTGGCATGTGGGCTAGTATTGTACCATATTAAAGGACAGGTGCTAGACCATTTTTATTAAAGAAATATATTGGAACCAATTTTTGACAGCATTTATATCTTATATTTCTATATTTTAAATATATTAATGTTTTGTTCCAATTTGATTTTTCAAGGGCTTTGCTGGTCGTGTGGGCACCAGATGATGTCTTAAGACATTTGCATACAAGCTTCCAGCTGCCATTTTAGGAAAGCTCTAATGCTGAGAGGACGCTAGCAGAAAGCTCCTTAAATGAGGATAGTGACCCCTTTGACTTCAGCCATAAAGAAAAAGAGTTTGTTTTTATTAAGCTGAAATCCAAGAAATGGTAAGATGGTTGTAGTACTATGATATTTAATTATTATTTTCTATTATAGGTCTGGCATTAAGTGTCAGAAGGGAAAAAATTGGATAAATTAATATAGCCCTGTTTTTCTCAACTGAATATTTAGGCATTGAGCTGTAAGTATAAATTATCTTAGTTGTTACCACTTGTTGTTACCACTCTTCTATTGTTTTATGATAGCTACTGTACATGAGGCTTGAAACATTATCCTTTTTTTAAGTTTAAATTAGTAGCTACTACAGGATACTAATGTTGATTGACAGATAACAGAAAATAAAAATATCCCGAGCTCTACAGACATAAAGCCATATAATATGATATCATGGAATGTAGCAGGAATAAGGGAAAGGTTGGTGAATGCATCTTTCATGGATTATCTGATACAGTTTAATTATATATGTTTACAAGAAACAAGGAACAAAAAGGAAATAAATCTAAACGGATATAAATTATTTCAAAAAGAGGCCAGAAGTACAAAAAAATATGGCAGGATTTCTGGTGGACTTATAACTTGGTGCAAAACAACTGATCAGGTAGAACAAAATGAAATACATATTGACTCAGTGCATACAGTATTTTGCCAGTCTGAATGATATAAAAAAATACTTATTATTATAAATGCATACTGCCCCACAAAGGTATCTAACTATGTAGACAAGGGAGATTTGAGGAAGCTAATATGCTTAATAGAGGATTGCATTCAAAAAGAACCAGATTGCAGAATTACTATTGTGGGAGATTTTAATGTCAGGGTGAGACATAGCCTGGACCCTCCAAGTGAAATAGTCAATGCATGTGCATATCTGGGTTCACACACACTTATTATGGAAAGAAAGTCCAAAGATACAAAGGAATGTGCAAGAGGTACAAAACTAGTTAGAGAAATTGAAGATAATAACTTTATCCAGATAAATGGGCATTCAAAGGCAGATCCAAATGGGACCTTCACTTACATGGGATTAAGGGGTGCCTCAATAAATGATAATTGCTGGACCTCAGTAAACATAACCCCACTGCTATCAGTTCTTTGAATAGGTATTAGATCAGAAAGTGAACATAGTCCACTGGAAATCAAAATAGAATTATGGCCACCGATAGGTAAAACGATAAACGTTAAACGGATACTGTCAACCCCCGTAGGGCTCAAAGTGTCCCTAGTTTGAAAAACACCTTTTATGATTGCAAGCATTCTGTAAAGATTGCTGATACAGCTGGTAGTTTGATTCTGATTCTTTTTTCTTTAAAAAATTGAAAAACAGACTGCCCAACATACTGGTGTTACTACACCAAAACAGGTTTGTTTACATTCCTTGATCAACTCCAGCTGCATCTTTCCTGGACCTGGGAATGCCTACAACACAGTCTAGCCTCTCATGATGCAGAGGGAGTTTAGGGGGCTACTGCCTCATGAGTGACTGCACTGTTTAAGGGTGTTTCTAATGCTCAGGAAATATGCAGAAAGAACAGATCCAAGATTGTAAACAAAACAAAGTTGCTTATAAATATACATTTCCATGCATTTCAGTTCTACTAAACAAGGAGACAGGCAAAACAAACAGCAACATTAATGAATTTTAGAGAAGGTAAGCAATCATAAAATGTAGGTTTTTAACTAGAAATAATATGATGAAAAACAGGTTGACAGTATCCCTTTAAAGAAGACATTATAAGGGTAAAAAAGGGAGTAAAAAAGGGTGTAAAATGGGAGTTAGAGAACTATAAATCAATTCAGTTGTTAAATGACTACAGAGTCAGGGAGGAAGTTATGGATATAGGACAACAAAAAGCACCAGATCTTTGTTTTGGGACATTTGAATGAGTCATGAAAAACATCTCTTTGATAATTCTCAAGGTTTCTATAAGTAAGGAAAAGAGAGGGAGCAAGTGGTATGATGGGGAGTGTAAATGATATAAAAAGAAAATAAATAAATGTGCTAGAAATACACAAAAATGGGCCATGAAGGGAAACAAACAGAAGTTGAATAAACTCAGAAAAAGCTATTGGAAAGCAAAAAAGATACATATAGGAAGGCAATGTGGGATGAATTTGAAAAAACTGCCTGGGCAAAGAATAATAAAAAGTAGTGCCGAATGGTGGCCAATAGATGGGATGATGTCCCTGAAACAATTGAAAACCATATTGATCCCTGCACATGAGAATCTCGTTTTAGAGACCTCTTTTATGATTTAGAGTCAAGTGAAGTTAAACAGACAAATATTGAGTGGATACCTATTAGACAAAAAATAACAGAAGAGGAAATAAATACAGCTATCAGTACAGAGAAAAGACACAGGGCACCAGGTCCTGATGGTATCCCGGAGGATATCATAATGGATGACCCAGAGTTATGGATCCCAGTTTTAAAATCTTTATTTAATAACATAACCCAATCAGGCAAAATATCCTTGACCTGGAAAGAAAACATTATCATTCCCATATGTAAGAAACGAGATAAGGCAGACCCAAACAACTATAGACCAATAAGCTTATTAGACACTTTTCAAAAATTATTCGCCAAAATCTTACATAATAGAATTACTCGGTATTACTCAGTTTTTTAAAGTGGAAGAAGGCACTAGGCCCATCGAGACCACTTTCCCCACAATTGTGGGGGGTAGTTTTTTAACTGCCCAACATTAACTTATCTAGTTGGACCTTAAACTTTTCCCAAAATGTTTCTTCGACTATATACTGTGGCAAGGAATTCCTCAGAGCTGCAGTTCTCACTGTGAAGAAATATTTCCTTTTATTAGTAATTGCCTTTTGTACTTTGATTTGTCTGTTGTTACATCTTAATCCATGTACCTTATTCATACAAGTTAATCTGCTTAATTTCATCAGATGTTCATCATTTAAGATGTTAAAGAACAACAGCAAGTCTCCTCTATCCCGTCTCACTTGTAAATCATACAAACCCAGAGTTTTCACTCTGTCTTTGTATGGTAGGGATTTTATGTCTGGGATGAGTTTGGTCATTCTTCTCTGCAAACTCTCTATCATTTTCTTATCCTTTTCTAAATATGGTGCCCAAAATGAAGATGCGAAATCAGTATGTGGTCTAATATAGGCTTTATATAATTTTGTTATACAGTCTTTATTACGTGTTATAAATGATTTTTTTATAGCATTGATAATGAGATTTCCTGTTTGAGTTACTTTGATACATTGGCTACTCCAATTAAATTTGTTAACTATAACTCCCAACTCTTTTTCTTGTATTCCAGTCAAGATTTGTTTCCCGCCTAGTGCATAATTAACACTTGGGTTCTTTTTACCAAAGTGCATCACCATGCACTTATCAGTGTTAAACCACATATTGTTGTCATTTGCCCATTTTTCTATGATCATTAAATCCTTTTTTAATAAGTTAATATTTATTTCTGAATCCACCTCCGCTGATATTTTAGTATCATCTGCAAATTTGCTGATTTGACTACTAACCCCCAATTGTAGGTCACCAATAAATATTCCAAACAGGGTAGGACCCAAAACGGAGCCCTGGGGCACTCCACTTGTAACAGGGATACTAGATGAAACTACATTCCCAATTCTCACACTCTGGCGTCTATCCTTTAACCATTCATCAACCCATTTAACAATATATCCATTAAATCCTAGCTTGATTAATTTCATGACTAAGAGATTATGGGAAACCTTGTCAAATGCTTTTCTAAAATCCAAAAACACAACATCCACTGGAATCCCTCTGTCCTAGCTACTACTTATACCTTCATAAAAAGTAATAAGATTAGTGGTACATGATCTTCCCTTACAAAATCCATGTTGTGTATTATCCTGTATACCCTTGATTAATATTTCTTGATCAAACCTTACTTTCAATATCCTTTCCATAATTTTACACACCACCGAAGTAAGACTAATGGGTCTATAATTGTCCACCCTACTCTTATTACCCTTCTTGTATATTGGTATCACGGTAGCTTCCCTCCAATCCTGAGGGACTACTCCATACATATATGATTTATTAAAAATCATATATAATGGGTACAGAAGTACATCAGAGATTTGTTTGATAAAGTATGTGTTTAAATTATCTGGCCCTGAGGATGATGTTTCTTTTAAACATTTAATAGCCTCTTTTATTTCTGTCATAGTAATTTCTTCATATAAACTGGAGTAATCATACGCTGGATCTTTTAAGGGATCTTTATTTATAAACACTGTCCCAAAATATTTATTAAATACATTACTAACATCTAGTTCACTTTCTACAGTTTTTCCTTCATTGACAATGGTAGATATTGATGAATTGGAATTTTTATTTTTGTTAATATATGCATAAAAAGATTTTGGATTAAATTCCAATGTAGATAATTTAAATTCGATGCATTTCCTTTCATTTTTAATAAGGGATTTAGTACATTTAAGTTCTTTTTTATAATTACTTCTATTTACTTCACTAGGGTCAGCCTTGAGTTTTCTAAATGCTTTTTTTTTATATGTTTTTGTATTTTTGGGTCAACCATATTGGAATTTTACCTTTTTGATTATTTATTTTAATTTTGAGAATACATTTTTGTTCAAGATCATATATCTTATCCTTAAGAATAAGCCAGGATTCTTCTGCGTTCTTATCTTTGTATAATGTAGTCCAATCAGTTTTTAATAGTATTCCCTCTATTTCTTTGTAATTACCCTTATAGTAATTATAACGGTGTTTAATTTCCCTATAACTATTTTTAGTTCCCATTAAAGAGAAAGTGACTACATTGTGATCACTAGAGCCCAAGGGTTCAACTATTTCTATTTTGTCAAGTTTATCCGGGATATTGGTCAGGATAAGATCCAATATATTTTTTTCGTGGGTCGGTTCCATTACCATTTGTTCTAAACCTAAACTGGTAAATGTTTCCAGATATTTATATTCAATATTTGTAACTGCTGTGAGTTTTAGCCAATCGATACCTGGGAGGTTCAAGTCTCCCATAATGATAAGATTAGATGATTCTGAATATTCTTCCAGGTATTGTATGACAGCTTGGTCATATACAAAATCAGCATTGGGAGGGCTATATATATTTATTAGTGTAGTTTTTTGTTTCAGATATTGATATACATCCCTCAATCTGTACCCCATTCACCAGGGGTATAGATGACTCCATAATTGGAATTGTATCCTTTATATAAAGGCAGACCCCTCCACCTATTCTATTACCCCTATTATTATAGTACAGGTTATATCCTGGAATGGCATTGAACCATTGGGACTCATCATTCCACCATGTCTCGGTGACTGCTGCAAAATCTGTCTCATACTTATTCATTCTACATACTAGCTCTGGTAGTTTAACAACATTTAAACTTCTGGCATTACACGTAAAAAATGTGAATTCGTCACATGTTGAAGCAAGTTCCACTTTAATGCTCCCACTTTGCCCCCCAGTTTCTAGTTTAAACGCTGATTAATTACTGATAGAAATTGTTTACCAAGAGGAAGACTTCCCTTTTTACTCAGATGTAAACCGTCCCAACTGAAGAGACTGTAATCATTATCAAATGTTTCCCAATGTGTAATACAAGTAATAGTATTATTTAATGTCCATTTTCATAACCATTCGTTCACTTCTTTTATTTTCTTTTGTGTTTTCATAGATGCTCGAAGTATGGGTAGTATTTCAGAGGGGCAAATTTCGGAATTCAAGGATTTTAGGGTGCTGACCAAGGACATATGGCTATTTTTAATATCATTAGTTGTAAATTTGTTTATGTCATTAATTCCTGCATGAACTACAACCAATGGATTAGTACCCCCACTTTTAAGGACATTTGGTACTATTCTTTCTATATCCATTATCCAAGCACCCCTAAAGCTAGAACACATTCTATTATGTTTGTCAGTTTTACAAATAAGTCCATCCATGTATTTAATTATTGAATTGCCTAAAACAATGACCTGTCTTGGTGTTTCACTTTCCATTTTTTCTATGTGCTCAGCAGGGCATCCAGATACTTCTATGGGTTCTGTTGTATTATTATCCATGGTAAGTGTGTCATTTGTTTCAAAACCATGTAGTCCGCTATGTATCTGTGCAGTGGTTATGATAACATTCCTCCCTTCAGGGGTAGTAGGTGTTCTATTATTGGAGCCTTCCACATTATTGCTTATGATCTCATCACTATTTCCATTAGGTACGGTTTCTTCTCCTAGGATTTGATAACTGTTTTCTAATGGAATTTCAAATTCCATTGCCCTCCCTTTTTTTGCTTTTCTTTTTCCGATTACTGGGCTCCATTCATCACTGCTATCCCCACACTCCTCTCTTGCTCTCTTTAAGGAATCCTCCTTTATCATATTTTGATTTCTGAAAACAGTGATACAGGTTTTTTAATCTCATCTAGTTTGAAATGCAGCATCTCGTTTTGTTTGCTTAAGTTCACGACTTGTTGTTCTAGACATTCTATTTTGTTCTTTAACTCCATATTATGAGTACACTGGGAACATTTTAAACCTTCAAATCCTAAACTTGTCTCTAAACAAAAGTTGTGGCACAGTATACAGGTCATAGCTATTTCCCCTGTAGATAGGGTAACTATCCCCTCATTAATATTCATTTCCTTACCCTAATGCTGGGACAGTAAACAGACGTAACTTATATATTATTATAGGCAATAGTCTTATATTGATCTTACAACTCCGGTCGTAGCAAAACTTATAGCGTCGCTACCACTAATTGTTATTTCTTCTCACAATATCCAATCTCAAAGGCAATAGTCAGATTTGTCCTCATATGAAATATATCAATTTTTATTACCCGGTCAGTCAAAGTTTACTTCTTTCACTTTGGACAGCAATAACTTCTGCCTATCACACCTGACACGCTGACACGTGCGTCTTTGTGTGCGCCTTTGCGACGTCACCCGTTACGCCGCTTCGGCTCGCTCACTCATCGCTGGAGCACGATAAAATAGGCTCCTATAGTCGAAGTGGTACAGAGGTCACGGAACCCCACTCGTACCCAAACTTAACAAAATAAAGAATAAAAACCTTTTTTAAGGCTAATTAATCGTTATCTTGTTATTTTAGCCCAAAAAGTGCAATGGAAACCTGTTTTGTGCAAATCAATGAGTTTTGTAGTCCCCAGGCAAGCTGGCATAAACTACAGAACTCCTCTTCCTGCTTTCTAGTTCTGCAGGGCTCAATGTAAATTCACAGAGATGTTTCTTTTTAACTCAAAGGGTATATCTAGAGTTTATCAGTCACACAGGCAGTTCTGGAAAGATAACAGCACTCAATAGTGTATAATTTAAAATGTGCTCACCACGGAGCATGATAAAATAGGCTCCCCGGACCCGGAAGTGGTACAGAGGTCATGGGACCCCACTCGTACTCAAACTTAACAAAATAAAGAATAAAAACCTTTTTTAAGGCTGATTAGTCGTTAGCTTGTTATTTTAGCCCAAAAAGTGCAATAGCAACCTGTTTTGTGCAAATCAATGAGTTTTGTAGTCCCCAGGCAAGCTGGCATAAACTACAGAACTCCTCTTCCTGCTTCCTAGTTCTGCAGGGCTCAATGTATATTCACAGAGACGTTTCTTTTTAACTCAAAGGGTATATCTAGAGTTTATCAGTCACACAGGCAGTTCTGGAAAGATAACAGCACTCAATAGTGTATAACAACAGCATGGATAAGTAAACAAAACATCCTTGATGAGGCACAGGCAGGATTTATGCCTGAACATGCTGCACCTGATCAGTGCTTCATATTAGTACATCTTATACATAAATATATTCACATCAAAAAGCAAAAATTGTTCTGTGTTTTCATACGCTTGAAAGCAGCATTTGATAGGGTAAAAAGGGGAAACTTATGGTAAACTCTGGAAAGCTATACATTAGATCCAGCCATCCTCAATATGCTAAAAACTCTACAGAGATAATTATACTTCAGTGAGATATAATAAAAGAGATAATACCCCAAACTTTCCATCCAATATTGGATTGAGGCAGGGCTGTGTCTTATTTCCAGTATTATTTAACATATTTCTAAATAAGGTATTGGAAGGGATGAATGACCCAGAGCTGCACATTCCAAGTTTGGTCTCCAGGCGGTGCTCTTACCTGGCATACACAGATGATGTTGTCCTGATTGTAACAAGTTATTTGGGAATGAAGAGAAGTATAAATAAATATTATGAAGAATGTACCAGGCTCTCTTTAGATACAAACTTTGAAAAAACAAAATACATGATATTTAATAGACACCTAGTAAAGTCAGGCAAAATATGCACCTTCAAGTGTAATGAATACAATATTCAATATGTCAAAAAATTCTGTTATTTAGGGATAGTGTTCACATACAACTTAAAATGGGAGGAGCACATTCAATCCATAACACATAAGGCAAATAGATTGATCCCATAAATAGAGAAATTTGCATATAAATATGGGGAACACTCAGAAAAAGGATCATTAAGAGCATTAAATGCTAAAGTTAGGAGTCAGATTTTATATGGGGTGGAAATTTGGGGACAAGATAAAATAGATATTTTAGAAATCATGAATACATTTTATAAAAGGTTATTAGGGTTACTGAAAGGTGTTGCTTCTTGTATGATTACACAGGAGATAGGGCAGCTACCAGTCAAAAGTAACATAGAACAGAGATTATCTTTTTACTGGATCAAAGCATACAACATGCACAGTAACAGATTATCAAGAATTTGCTTAGAGGAAACACCATTATATAGACAAAAGGGATTGCATTACCCAAGCATACGTATCTTGGAGAAAATTATCAGACCCTACGGATTATTGGAATGCTTGACTGAGAGTGGTAGGACTCCATTAAAGGACATAAGAGAAAATATTAAAATTAGAATCCAGGATATATACTGTATATGCAAAGGGAAATGAGTCCAGCCAAAAACTATAAATTAAGCTATTGGCTGGCCTCGAATATGAAAAGAAAATTTGGAATGGAACAATATATAAATACATAAAAAAATCCCCAAATATGGAAATCCAACACTAAATTTAGATCCGGTTATGTGGAAAGTCAAAAGTTAAGGAAAAGTTATGGCACAACTAATTTAAATTTATGTGCCTTTAGCTTGGATGAAGTCAGTCCAGCACATCTTCTCTTATTCTGCCCCTTATTTAATTATGAAAGAAAACTGTTTTGGGGCAATATTTTAGTAAATCTCGACATGGAAACACGTTATCAATTTAACTAGTTAAAAACCAATAATAGTAAACACTTGCAGAAAATTGCAAGGTTTTGTAGAATTATAGAAAGAAAGAAATTGCACATTATTACTGATGCAGTGAATAAAGAAAAAAGTACACTAAAGGATGATTAAACATTTAGCTTAGATATAATGTATTAAAGATTTGATTAGAAACTAAGAGACAGTATGATATAACATATAACACAGTTTGATAAGAAATGAAAACAACTAATCTATGTTTTAACAATTTAGATAAGTTATTGTAAAATGAGTATTGGATATATTTTATGATTTTGTATTAATTGTGATGGCAATGTTAATTTGTCAACAATAAAAACATTAAACTGAAATTGATTAGTAGCTATTCTCAAAAGGGCATTAGAGGGCTAGTTGAAGGGTAAAAAAGGGACATTCTATGAAACCTTGGCATTTTTTTAAATCTTTTGAAATTTTTTACTTCCCAGACCAACTTACAAAAAAACTCAGAACCATTTAAAGGCCATTCTATGGGACCTAAACAGGTCACTTGTATCTGTTTTAACCAAGCATACAGACTCGACTGAAGACAAGAACATGATTCTGTTCTTATAGTAAAGTTGTCACCTATCAAACTATCAACATTCTAAACTCTTTACCCTCCTTATTTCAAGGAATCCTGTAATTGTTTTCCCTGACCCTGCCTTATTACTTGAATTGAGCCTCCCACTCTCTGTCCTCCACTGACCCCTGTTCTTTCTGTTCCCTTATCCCCTCCCTCCCCTTGCATTTGACCAGCATCCTGGGGCCCATCTTCATACCATTGGTGGTCTCAGCAGCACTCTGCGATCAGTGGCTATCATATGGCTGCCACTGCTCATTTAGTCTTCTACCCCTCTACCTCCTTCTTTTTAGATGTCTGCTTCTTCCCCCTCACTTTATGGATCTGTCCTTCTACTTCATATCTAATCTAAGAACCCTCTCTCTTGCACCCAGTATATTCCTTGTAACTTGTATTTATTATTCCCTCCATACAGTCCAGAGAATCTCGTGTATATTTTTGTATATATATATATTTTTACCAAGAATTAGTGCTGTTTTCATGTGAATTCTGTACATTGTTCTAGGTTCAATTTATATTGCATTATGACTTGTACTATGATTCTGTTGTGTATGTAACCCTTCTATGTGTGACTATGTATCTATGTCCATGTTCACCTCGAAAATTAGCTTTGCTCTATGGTGTTCACCTGGTTAAATAAAGATTTTGATTTATTGATTGACTGATTGATTGACCTGCACCTTTAATTGAACTGGAGGATCATGTGCAGCTGGAGGCTGTGTGGGCTCATGTAACCTGGTGAACCTGTTGAAGTTTATCCCATCGTATTTTACCACAGAAGTTTGTTTTACTAAGGGGATTTTTTTTGTTATGCAAACTGATTTTTAGGAACATCTAATATGGGAAAAATGTTATAAGCAGTGTTATTAGGGTATTGCTGGGGTACGTATTATGCATTACTATAGAACTCATCTGACTGAATATCCCTCACTATGTATATATTTATTATACATATATTTGTACTAACATTTATAAAATAGGGCAACAAAAGGCAGATATCCCACTAGCCTGACATTTTGTGCATGCTCCATGCTCCATGTTATTTGCTGTGTTTTTACACAATGGCCCAGATATTCAAACTGCACTCAAAAAGTGCACAATAGCAGGCGCAAGCACAAGTCCATTGCGCCCATGCGCAAGAGGAGTGATATTCAAAAAGTGAGCTGGTCAAACTGCACCTGCAGCCGACAACTGAATATCACACCACCTACACCATAGCGCAACTAGGGAGGGGAAGCTGAGCAATTCAGATACGCCATAGTGCAACAAGGGATGTGCAGCTGAGCAGTCCAGAGGTGCCATAGCGCAACCAGGGATGCCCTCCAGCAGCAGGGCAATGCAACTGCACAACCAGGGAGGTAGGGGCCCACCACCCATGCCACAGATGGGCACAGGAACACACAGCAGAACAGACATCGTCCCCCCACACCCCATGCACTGCACAACTGGGGGAGGGCTGGAATAACCACCGGCCCATGGAGACAAGCAACCAACCCACAGCTGGGCCATGGTGCCCCATCACACCACCCAGCAAGCTGTGACTGGCACACAAGGAGGGCTGACCACCCCATGCCACACCATCCCCCCAATGTGGAGCACACCCTGCACCATGACCCCTAGACACCCTGCCCAGGAGCAGCGTCCACCACTGCAGGAAACCCCATGCATGCCACTACCCCCACTGTGACACTGCAACCCTGTGCACCACAGAACCATGCAAGGCAGCCCCACTACAAGCACCCATCAGCAGGTGGCAGCACACAGCAATGCAACAATGGCATACATAGTGCTACCATGCACAGTCCCCCCGAGGTACTGCTGAGAGACCAACCATGTGTCGGCACTTGAGGTACCCCACATGGGATAGGGCATGCCCCGGACACCACCACTAGTGGTACAGCACCCTGCACAGTCTCCCAATGACACACCCCGACCCAGCACTGGCCACAACAGCCAGCACAGACACCCACAGTGGTGCGTGAAAGCATGCACCACACTGGATGCCACACAGTGCATGGACAGACACCCACCCATACCCAAGGGTACAACAACACAGGGACGCAGTGGTGGGGCAACCAAGCCCCCAGCATGGGCCCATGTAAACTGTGTACACCCAACCCACATTCCTCCATGGCACTGGAGTGCCAGCCACCCTGCACAGGCACTGTGGACCTGTACGCCACCAGCATTTTCTCAGAGCACAAGTCACAGACATTGGTGCATATCCCCTGCAACACACACAAGCCACAGCATGGAGGTGGATCAACAACTGTGGAGACCACAGTGTCACCTGAGGCAGACATGCACCACACCAGTGACAGGAGGCAACCCAGCAGTGTGATGGGTACAGTGGATGCCCTGCATGGACTGCCACCACTGACATGCCAGCAGACCGTGCAGGTCACAGACATGCATGGGTGTCAGCTGCACAGGCCATGGATGGGATGATAGGGGCACCATGGACACAGAGCACTCACCATGTACCACTGCACACAGTCATCCAGTGCACAGGGCACAACACACACACAGACACTGACTGATAGCTACCCCCACACCATAGTCACCTCCACATGGACACACACACATACCCATGACCGCACCACCCCTGATGCCATGCACACCACTGCAGCTGAGCACCTATAGCCCGCTGCAAATCAGAGACCACCACAGTATTTATATCAAAATAACTGTATTAAAACAACATATAAAATGTAACTATTTACAACAATATATACAAGGTGGAGGGGAGGGCCACAAACAAGGTGGGGTGGGTAAGAGGCAGGGGTGGACAAATGGGACAGGAAAGGAGGGGTGTGAGGGTGGGTCCAGGGGGGTAGGGGATATCAGGGGCAGAGGGATTTCTAATGGGAGAACCGCCCCACTCTGGCTCCTTCGCTGCCTGCGCCACCTCAGGACCCCGGTCTCATCAATCCTGAGAAGGATATTGAGTGATGCCCTCACCACCTGCAGGATCTCCTGCAGTGCCTACCTGATGTCTTGAAGCTGGCGTGCACCTAGGACAAGGAAGCACAGTCAATAGGTGTGAATGCACAGCCCCATACAGCCCACCCACTGTGCATGGCAAATGGCCATGGGACATACCTCTGTGATGGTGAGTGACCACCCACAGTGATCACATCCACATGACCTGCCAACTCAGGTGCATACAGCCATGTGGAACACTGCACACACACCCACCGGGCCAAGTCACGCACAGCACCACCGTGGCCATTTAGTGACATGGCTATGTGGTGCAAAGGCAGTGGCACAGCCATGTACCCAGTGCACGCATGGATGACCATCGATGCACTCCCAGACATGCATTGCCACTGGACAGTGTTGACACTAACAAGTTGCGTGCATGGCAGTGGTGTCGATGGATGGTGGCCATGCCCCGCTCCTCACCCTGTTATACAGCATGCAATAGTAATCATGGAGGTATGACACTCACCATCATCGGGCTGGTCCCTTGGGTGCTGTGGACCCCTCGCCCCACCTGGCCTCCCTCTCCTCCTCAATGCACTGCAGCTCATGGGCCAGGCACCATTCCTCCAGGCCTGTGGTGCAAACATGGAGAGCGGAACATCAGTACAATCCTGTAGCAAAGCCCCCCTGCCCCCAGGTGTGTGTGCCTTCCTACCCAGCCAGACCCACTCACCCCACACCCTGATAACACCACCACATCCAACCCCAGATGGTCCCTCCCCCATGTGCTGGACACATACAACTGTGATACCCATATGGAAGATAAAAGTGTGTTGATGTAACACCTACCTGGCTGTGGTACAATGCCCCTCCTGGCACATCTCCGCAGGCAAGCTAGCAGCTCTGGCTCCCTCTGCTGCAGGTCCCCATACCTGTGGTGGCACTGCTGTGCACTTCTCCACCATCCAGTGGCCTCCTCCAGTGCAGTGGACACCTCCTCCCACACCGGGCTCCTGGACCTGTCCAGGGGTGCCTCCCAGAACAGTGGCCCATGGTGTGGCTCCACTATGGCCACTAGGTTGGCCAGCTCTAACTGAGTCCACTGAGCAGCCCTCCTGCGCGGCCATTCTCTCTGCTCGGTCTGCAAATATGGCACTCTGCAGCATGGCTCCCCATGTGCAGATGCTGTGCGGTGCAGTGCTGCCATTCCCAATCACGCTGTCACTGAACAGCACGCTAGTGGTGCACCCATGCCTAAATGCATGGTGCCTATGGGGCATAGGTCGGACACAGGGTCAAAGGTCTCTGGCGCACAGACACGCACAGCGCCATTGGAACCCAATGCATGTAGCATGATTGGCTGCCTGTGAGCTACCGCCAGTAGTGGCCTACGGTGCTGTTGCCCCAGTGCGCCTATGATGACCCCAGTGCCACAGCACCATGTAGGTGAACATCGTTATAGTGCTGCTGGCACAATGGTGGCCATGCCTTGCATTGCTTCCCATGCACAGCACATCAGCAGCGCAGCAGACGCCTGCGTCAGCAACCCGGGCATGCGCAGTGAGGTGTGTACTATGCATGTCACAGAACTGTGCCATTGGCTCAGCACGTTCAACACAATTGCGCAAAGCACAACAGCGCGATATTCAGCCGTCATATGCAAAACAGCTAATCAGCCATGCAATGGCGCAGCGCTGCAATTTGCATCCACTTCAAGTTGCGCCTCGCCTCATTTGCATGGGTTGCGCTATAAAAATGCGACATTGGGCTGCAGTGGCCATAGTCAGTTACTGCAGTCTATTGGTGAGTTGCATGCTGTTTGGGAGTGTGGACTGTGGATTTAGGGACATGCATGGGACTGCACAGTCACAGGTAACAACTGCCATTCTTACAGGCTAAATAATGACTGAGCAAGTTGTGGGAGAGGAGGAACACAGTGGTGGGAGGAGGAGGAGACCTAATTTCACCAAGGCCGAGACCGAAGCCCTGTTTGAGGCCTACCTGGATCAGGAGCTGCTTCTCAGTGGATGGCAGGGAACACCTCAAGCCCATGCTGCTGCATGGGAGGAGGTGGCACATGCTGTGAACCTGCATGGCAGCCACCAGCGCTCTGTGCAGGAGTGCAAGAAGAAGATGGGCACAGACAGGAGGAGGATAAAGGAGAAGGTGGCTGCCATCAGGGCAGCATGAGCTGCAACAGGTGGGGGACAGCCGGAGGTGGTACACCTGACCCCACAGGAGGAGAGGATTGCTGGAAGCATGTAGCGTAGTGCCACTGAGGGTGTTCTGGTTGGTGGCCCACTCTCTGCATGGTAAGTCATGGTCTGTCTATGGGGGGCAGGGTAGGTCACATGCAGTAACGCGACTTCGTTTTCCCTTACTGATCCTGAGCATCTGCATGGGTCTGCGGTGGTGGGCCTGTCCACTGAGGACAGTCAGCTGGAGATGGAGGAGGGTCCATCCACCTCCACAGGTATACGTGGCTCAGTGCGACAGTGGGCCCGCCTGGCTGTCCACACTGATGTTGTTGTAACAGGTGCGGAGGAAGCCTTGCCTGTGTCCCAGCGTGACAGCGTCCATTGATGCCAGCATGCTGTTACACGGGCCGGTGCCGAGTCCATCACTGATGATGATGTTGCCAGTGGCATGGGCAGTGACACGTGTATGCCACGGGATGGCCACACATCAGGAAACATCGCGGCCATGGCTGTGGGTGGTGCTGCCATGGATGCCTGCGTGTCAGCACAGTCCCAGCCTATGCCTGTCTGCACCAGTGGGGCAGCACTGGTGTTTGTTCAGGACAATGGGACTGTTGTGGTCACTGCAGTGGCACCACTGAGCCATGGGGAGCGGCAGCCAGAGGGGCAGCATCAGTGGTCGGCCAATGGGCTTGGGGGTACAGGGTCCAGTGGCAGCATCTGTGCACCGCCTGTGGACATGCCAAGACCTGGTCCTGGTGTGCAATGCCCACCCTCAAAGGGTGCTGAGCATCAGGGCTGAGCACACCCTGAGGGACAGGATGCCAAGGAGGCAGATGACCTCTTGGATGAGCACACCCACCTACTGCAAGCATCAGTCCAGCAGCAGATGCAGCTTGCGATGTCGGTGGATGCACTGCGTGCAGCTCAGGAGTGGGCAGAGGAGCATCGCAACAGAGACACCGCTCAGATCCTGGCAGGGATGGACTGGTTGGGGGAGGATGTGACCGCTGCCATTGAAAGGCATGCACAGGCATTCACTGCTGTCATGGCCACAATGGGCACACAGTCATGTGCCCATGTATCTCAGACACCACTCAGTGCACTGTCCACCCTCGTTCCTGGCATCATGTGACACCCTCTCTGTCAACACCGGGTTCAGCTGTGGGCATCCCGAGCACACCTGGCGCAGGCATGTTCGGTGTGCTGCAGACCCCTGCATGAGCACGGTCACGTTCACACAGTGGAACCCCTGAGGGACCATTGGTGCCACCCCATGAGGCCAGTGGTTGGCCTGTCAGTGCTGGCGGGTCTCGGCGGAGCCGCCCAAGCATCCATGGTGGCCGGGGCACCGTGTCACATGACTGACCTGTCTCCCAATGTGGCTACTGTCTGGTGCTGCCCTTTATGCATTGTGTCTTTCAGTGGGCAGTGCACGGGTGGGAACCCGGCCCTGCATGCAGACACACAGTCCATCTGCACACCCTCCCGGCTGCTGTCCACAGTTGTGTGTGCATGATGATGCCTGCATTGTGCTGTACACCAATGTGCAATGGTGCTCAGCATCTGACACAAGCACATGGACAGGCAGTGGGTGTGGTGGTCTATGGACATGTGTGTGGTTAGGGGTGGCGCTCTGGGTTGGTGTGCCTCCTACCCTTTGTGCAAGTTTGGTACATTTTGTGTATGTGTGTGTGTATGTGTCCATCCGCGTGGCATGCTAGACCTCACCCATCCCTGGCTGTGTGTGTGGTTCCATGCCCGGCCACTTCCCTTGATGGCATGCACACCTGGTGTTTGTCCATGCGTGGTTGTGGGTTGTGCCTTGGCCACTGGTGGTTGCACATGGCCCCATGACTTACCTGGGTTGGCTGAAGTGCTCCTCTGTGATGGTGTCTCAGTGCAGCTGTGCCAGCCAGAGCAGTTGGTGGTCCCATCAGCCAAGGGGGGGCTGCCCATCACCATTGTCACCGGCGTCCTCATCATCCCCATCACTGTCCCTCTCTTCGACCTGTACGGCTATCCCACATTCGTTGGCCATGTTGTGCAGGATGCAACAGGCCAGGAATAGCCTGCAGGCCTTTGAGGGGCTGTACTGTAGGGCACCGCCAGAGGTGTCCAGGCAATGAAAACATGCCTTCAGCATCCTGAACACCCGCTCGATGACATTACGTGTGGTGGCATGTGCCTCATTGTAGCATTGCTGTGATGGGGTCGCAGGCCACCGGTAGGGTGTGAGCAGCCAGGGATGGAGTTGGTATCCACTGTCACCTGTGTGTAGAGGGTGGAGGTTATCTTGGTGATCAGCATCAGCCTGCCCCAGGCCATGTAGGTCACTACCCATGTCTCCTCTGACCATGCCCCCCAGGGCCTATGATTGTCCATGTGGTTTGCATACTCACCCACTAGGTGTCTAGTGGGGATATCCCCACTCTCGAATCTGTGGCACAGTACCAACTGGTGACAGAAGAAGGCATTGTGTGCTCCCCCAGTATGCATGGCATAGGCATTGTTTATGCGCCCCCTGGCATCGCACACCACCTGGCAGTTGATGCTGGCATAGCCCTTGTGATTGATGTATGTGGCCCCCTCAGGGCCAGGTGGTTTGTGGATGTCCACATGGGTGCAGTCTATTGCCCCTAGCATGCCAGGCATAAGTGCTACCCTGTGGAACTGCAGTATGTTTCTGTGCACTCCGCTGGTGTGCTGGGGAAACGGATGTACTCCGCAGCATGTGGCAGCAGTGTGCTGAGGAATTGGGTGAGGTGGCATGACGTGGCCAACTGGGTTATGCCTGTGGTGTTCCCAGATGGTCTCTGGAAGGTACCCATGGCAAGCAAGCCATGCAAGCTGTCACTTTGGTCTCCACTGACAGGGCATGGCTCCGTCGTGTGGGTGCCTGCATCACATCACTGCACAGCTCACAGAGCCACCTCAGAATTGCCCTATTCAGCCGGTAATGGCCCACAATCTCGGTATCACTGTACAGCTCAAAGCTGGTGCAGGCTTGGTATTGCCTATTGGGGGCATACTGCTGACAGGCCCTTCCACAGCTGCGCCCCACTGCTGCCTGCCTTCTCACCCCTCTCATTACTGCCTCCATCTGTATGGTGGCACTGGCCATGTCCCTGGCTTGTGTTCACCCCCTCGGCAGCTGTTACTGTATTCCCCCCACTGTCCTCACTGCTACTTCCCCTGCACCGGGAACACCTGCCTGTGCTTGCCTCACTGCTGTGTGGTGTACCTCCCCCCTGTGCAATGTCACCCCCACCCCTTCCCCTGTGGCTATTGCTTCCAGGTGCCCTTTCCTGCCTGGCTCTGTGTGTCCCTGCTGCCCAGTGTGTCCTGCTGTGTGTTGCTCTCATATGTGGTTTCCCTGTAGCGTTCTTGTGCCTCTCCCTTGCTCCCTTTTATTTTGGATAATTTCCTCTATGGCACAACTTCCTCTTGCTCCTCTATTGCTCATGGTGCAAGTTGTTGAATATCGCACTGCGCCATTTATGCATGGTTCCTCCCCCTTCAGTTGCGCATGCCTTCATTATCATTGCGCTGTTGCTCAGCGTGATTTGGGGGGGCGTAACTGCCTCCTGCTGAATATTGCAGAATGGTGCATTTTCGGACTTGCGCAGGCGTAACCCTATTGCGCATGGCTCAACTCTTTTGAATATCTGGGCCAATAAATCTAATATTTTAGTGTCACCAAATGGAGTGCATCTGTTTGTCTTTCAGCACTGGGAGTCAAACACTGAGTGTGAGAGTGACTTTTTATTGTGACAGCTCCAGTGGTCTCTCCTGAATTGCCTTTACTACTGGTATGAATACCCAAATACCCTGGTATATTTTCAAAAACAGGCAAACAAAGCTTCAATAATTACATGTGTCATTTAATTAATGTTAGAAAGTTAATAGCAAGCAGACAGGTACCACAGCTCAAGTGTCCAAATAGTGCAGTTCATAAAAGAAGAAGGCATCCTTTGTGACAATGAAACGTCAGTCATGTGGGTCAGGTGAGCTCAGGTGTGCACCAGCTAGAGGTCTCATTGGAGGTATGGCGGCTGCATTTGCAAAAGTCAGATTTTATTTCTGCTGTCCCGTTCTATACTCTGTGCCTCTTTTATGGACTGCACTATTTGGACACTTGAGCTATGGTACCTGTCTGCTTGTCTTAACTTTCTAACATTAATTAAAGTATACCTGCCATTATTAAAACCTTGTTTGCCCATTTTTGAAGAAACAAATATGGATTACTGGGTGTTTGGAGTGCTGACCATTTTGTTACTTCCATAGTGATGTACCTGTGATATATCTACACTCTGGTAAGTGAACCCTGAGCTTGTTACCTAATATTTTGAGCTACTGACTGTTTGTTTTCCTACCCTGGTGTGTTCGTTGCATATTCATCAAATGCATAAGTTATGTATTTGCACACTTCTACTACTGATTCTTCCCTATCGTAGTCACCGTGGTGATAATATGGAGAATGACTGCGGGACAAGCATTTGCTCTGAACAAATAACACAGGTCTGTCTCACACCATCAGTGGACAACTTGAGCCTCAAGGGCCCAATGGAGGATCTGATGAGGGTCTATATTTTAAGATGTTTATTTCTGAACATTCAATTTCAAGCCTGTCATGTTGCAGGGGTTGATTATGGTACTGCCAACTCCTTATCCCATTTTCAGTGGCAGAGGTTCTGAGAGCTGGTGCCATCAGGGGAAATGACTCCACATCTTCGGGTTCCATGTTACCTTTTGAAACTAGTGGCCATGTAATTTTGAGAATGATCTGCAGGTCCATTGCTTCCAGTACAAGGAGGAAGTACTGGTAAGGCCTGCTGCATTTTCTGTGGCTCTGAATGGAGGCTTAGTGGTCTGAGCTCTTGCCTGTCCAAAAAGAACAAGTGGGCTGCTTCATAATTGCAACTAAGGAGGAGAGTATGTTCCTATGAGTGGTGGGTCAGTATTTTGCAGGAATAGTATGTCTGTCTATGGTGCTGGAATTGCCTAAGCACACCCTGGCCTTCAGAGTTAGAATGATTGTAAAGGACTGGTCAAGAGCATCCCCAAAACTAACCATTATCCAGTGGTCACTTAGAACCAGCATCTTAGAAATGATTTCAGGAGTACTATGCTGTATCTGTAGTTCCCCTTATGAGATTCTGCTGTTCTTAATGGCTTCCATGCTGGCATTCTGCAGCACCTTCCAGTTATTAGGGGTAGTTGCCAGGTCCAAGACTCAGATGGGTAAGGGTAGCCTCAGGCAGGGTGATGTGGTTATTAGAGAAGAAGGCATGTTGCTTCACGAGCAACCATAAAGACTGACCAGATGGTGTGTAACAGCTGGTCATTACTTTGGGCTCCTCTGGGGGTTTCCTGGGATGTCCCAAGGCTGGTTAGTAAATACTTGGGTTCCAGAGCAGCTTAGGGGGTGGACTTCTTCAGGCATGGATATGGCACCCCACTAACACAATGTCAGTGTTCCTGGGTTTTTCATTGGGCCCAAGAAGGGACTCTGTTTAATCCCAGGGACAACAGGCCCCATTCCTTTTGGATTGGAGCTGCCACAATTGCCAGGGTTCAAGGGTTTTCAGATGTCCACATACAGGCTATAGGGAGAAATAGATCTCAAGCTTTTAACTGCTATGTACAGCCACACCTATTAGATTGCTGTTCTTGCTTTCTTTCCTGTCCTAGCAGGTGAAGATAATGACAACTGCAAAGTTGAATTGGAAGCTACTCCTACACCAGGCATTGGAGAGAGCAGCATGGTCAGAGTAGCCCCTGCCTTCAGCTGAAATTGGCCCAAGTGTCTTGATGTAGTCTGCCAGGATGCACTGGGGCTGCTGATTTCAGGGAAGAGCCATTTGGGAAAAGACAGGAGACAGCAGACCACTGATGGATGAACATGGACTAGCAGATGAACGGTCACTGCAGCCAAACGCAGCATGGGTATGGTTGAAATCCATCCAGTGGAGAGACTTATAGCATGTACAGGATAGGAGAACTATAAATAAAGGCACAGTCATGGTATAATGGGTGCATAAATATTTTATTTAAGGAAGAGGGCTAAAGCTTGATGTTATTACCACTGGCATTCCTGTGTATACGTATGCAAAATGATGCACCATTCAGATGCAGTTTATGTGAAACTGTGCAGACCATTCTGTTCCTGATTGGAAATAGGTTGCATGAACTGCTTGGGAAAGCAGAGGTGATCTTCTCTGTGGTGGTATGAGAGTCTCGGGTGAGGCGGTATGCAACAAAGTGGAGGGGGACCTGCACAGAGAATGGGCAGATCACCTGATGGGTCAGCAGGGATGGTGGATGGCACCTGATTCATGCTGTGTATGGATGGATGGATTATGGTGCCCCCTCTTTTGAGTCAGTCCAGAAGGATAAGGGCTTACCAGAAAGGTGAAATCTGCCCTCTGACAGTTGAGGTCTGGACCTTCCTTCAGTGTCATCAATCCTCCTGTAGTTGTGGGGTTTGGCTTTTGGGGAATTGGAAAAATGCAGACAGAAGGGGATTGCTCTTCCTCCCTGTCCCATGTTTTCCATGGAGGACTCCCTTCCCAGGGAGGTTGGTGATCATAGCAACTCCATTCAAGGGGGGGACAGCTGTTAGTAGTAGTAGTAAAAAGCATTTATTTTTATACAGGATACAAAATGACTTCTCATTTATTACACCGTTAGGATGAAATCCTATTTACAAGGCGTTCCTGTCTTAGATGTTAAAAATCAGTTACATATATCAGGTATATCCAACACACAATAATTGCAGTCATAAATTTCCATAAAACCTTCTATACTTAATCAAAACAGGTACTTCTAACTGCTAGTTCACCTTTCAAGGCAGTATTAAATTCATGCAAGCCTATATTTATATGTTTTCCTTGAATCTTTAACTTATTCCAAAATGTCATTGTTACTTAGGCTAAGGACATTTCCTCTATCCTAGTTCTTGGCGTTGTTATTTTAAACTCCCTCAGTTTTGTTCTATGTCTTAGACCATAGGTATGTTCCACTTTCTGTAATTTCGCTCTTAAATAAAATGGTCTCCCTGAATCCAGCTGTTGTGCCTCTCTTTTCCTGGTTGGGTGAATGGATCCAAGATTCTGTAGCTGCACACACCATATATATATATATTTTTTTTAACATTTAACATTTTCTCCTTCTGCAGCCACTGTCCTGCTTTTTTACATCGAGCCACTGCTCCACTTCACCACTGACCCCGAAGTTGTATGCCCAGCTGGCAGATGCAACTACATCTGTGATAGGGGGCCCCCTCTATAGCCCTCCACACCCAGAAAGGAACCAATACCGGCACATGCCTCCAGGCATCGTTGGCCGGCAGAGCTATGGCTATCAAGCTGCCTCTGACCCGTGTTGTTCTTTCCCTATTGGTACCACGGACATGCAATGACATCCACCGTGGTCCCCCCTCCGTTACACTGCTGCCTGCGGTACCTCCGGGCATCCCCAGGGGTCACCGCAGCATGGTGTAAAGTCCCGGTTCCACCCCAGGACTAGGAGAGCTGTCTCCCGATGCTCAATTCCAGTCCTCCCCTACTGACCACCAACAACTTGAGCTCATTCCCGAACTGGGGTCACCGGGGTAGTGCGAGGTGTGGCGTCCAACGCCTCAACACTCAGTGCCACTGGTCTGGTGCACACACCATATCTGAATGTAATTGCTGTTGATATCATTAATAAACATATGGCTGTGACCATTAAACTCCAGATTTGATTGTGGATGTTACTGGTGGGGGGGGGGTGGAGTCTGACTCAGCAATGTGGCCTGGGATGAGGAGAGGCAATGTCAGGAAAAAAAATATACTTGCATGGCATCATGTTAAGTATGAAGGATTCATTTTTTATTTAAACACAATTTATATTGCTAATACATGCTACCAGTAAAAGAAAAACAACCTGTATTTTAAATTCACATTGATCTTTAAAGTTGGTATATATGTTCCTTTAGTAACTCTGTCTTGCAAAATGGTGTGGGAGTGATGATATCTACCCTAATAAAAAGACTATGATGCAATTTCAAAAACTACTTTTTATTTTAATTTTTTATTTTAAGTCCAAAAACACTTTGATGTTCCCACGTATTTAATATTCATTTTTTATTCATTAACATTTCAGGACTAAGTGTCCCTTCATCAGAGTATAAGAGCTATAAAACATAATATAAATATTTCATTTTTAACTTTTGAATACATCTTTTTGTGTATCTTCATAAGATTACATTGTTCTAAACAAAAGAAAAATTACTTTGTTTGCAAGTGGAACATACCTGGTTTACCAATCAATGGGTACCAGTGTCACATTGAATGAAAATTGTTTATCTTGGTCTGTAAAATAAAATTACATTTCTTTCACTTCTACATTGTTTCAGACCTTCATATTTATAACTTTATACCATAATATTTTACTTAACTATTGACATTGGTACATGAGCCAGAAGGTTTGGGGGTATTGTTCTCTATCAAATGTATGAGGCAAGATGTTAAATATCTGAAGCTTGAAATCCCCTCTTTATAAATGTATTACATCCCCAATTGTTATTTTTACTGTTGCTTTTGTTCTGTGTTGTTATGGCTGCAGTAGGTGTAGCCTGCAGACATTTTACATGTACAAAATGAGTGATGTCAAGTTTTGTGTCCGTGGAACTGACTGAAGGTGTAAATAGTCTCCTCCACTTTACCCTCCTGCAAGAAATGTTTTCTGCCCTCAAATAAATATGCTTTCATGCTGGTCAATGGTTGCAGGGCACTATTTTCTTTCTTAAATGGGCAGTACAAGAACTGGAACCTGAGTAGTGGGAGGCAGCATTAGTTTTTTGAGGGGGGTAAGATCTACCCTTACCTCCACCTGAGAAGCTCCTAAAGATCCACCCCACCTTTTTTTATTCATGTGGGAGGGGCATAAGGTGGCTGTATCATGCTTGAACAAGACACACTAGTTTGGGACCTGTAAGAAGCAACAGAACAAGTCTGTGGAGTCCCTGCATTTTATTAAGGACTAGAAGAACAGAAGATACTTAATGCCTTTATTAGGGACTAGGAAAACAGAAGACACTTATTGCCTTCAAATTGACTTAAAAGCCCTTGGAACAAATGATTATTAGAGCCACCTGGGGCCTCAGAAGGAAAGAGTAATTAAGGAGTGAAACTACAGCTCCCAAAGGAGAACAACAGACATAGCATTCTGATTTAGGTTGAAAAAGCCACAGTTTTTTCTTAAACATTTATATACTAAAAACATGAAGTTCAGCTTTTGGGATTAACAATATTTGTTTACTATATTCAATCTCTCTTTCTCTCTCTCTCTCTATAAATATATATATATATATATATATATATATATATATATATATATATATATATATATATATATATATATATATATATATATAGTTTGTCTTCTTAGTAGTTTCAAAACTTTGAAAGCATTGGTGTTAGTAATGCATTTAGAAATACATTTTTAATTGTCTTTACAGTTAAACATGTGGTTTTAAAGTGAGGGCACATTTTTGAGACAGGGGGTTCAAATTATTTTAATCATGGGCATAATACTAGGTAAACACAACCTTTGATGATAAAGTGTATTTTTTCTTTTAAGTTTGAGAAGTATATATTAGAAAACAATTGGTAATTTCAAAAGCTCTTCTGATCAGAGTTGATATTAAAATAATCTCAACTGTATTTTTTATTTCATTTTATCAGGGACACTAGAAACAGGATGTTAACATTCATGGTAGTTTTATACTCACTGGAACCTGCTATTCAGTTTTTTTTATTGCATCTTGTCCCAGGCAATCTTCCGAGAGTGCAGTTTGCTCTATTATTTAATAGCTTCCTTGTGGAGGCCAGTGTCTTGTTACATTGTCTTTTGTTTCAAATTAACCACAGACATCATGGCAGCTAAAGGAGACACACTTTGAGTCTTAGGGCATGTGCAGCATAATTAATACATTTTCATATGCATAATCTTTACATTGATGTTATTGCTAGACATACTGTAACTAGCTTGGCTTGAGGAAGGGTTAACATGGTCAGGACCCCTTAGCAATTGAGATGCATATGCAGCAAATAATTCCAGATGCTCTAACTTACCCTATAATTGTTAATTGTCACAGTCTGCATTTTCTTCTTGAAATGGTTATGTTTGCATTTGTTTATTTTAAGGTATTTAATATTCTGACCATGTGGTTATGTCATGGACCATAACTGATCTCCAGCCTTAATCCCCCCATGCCTCAACTTGCATAGAAGATAGTGCTTGTAGGCAAATCTAAGCATTTTTCCACTGCGTTCTGGTGTGTAGTTTGTCTTTTTAGCAGTTTCAAAACTTTGAAAGCATTGGTGCTAGTAATGCATTTAGAAATACATTTTTTAATTGTCTTTACACTTAAACATGCAGTTTCATACCCTACTACTGTTAATTGTCACAGTCTGCATTTTCTTCTTGAAATGGTTACTTTTGCATTTATGTTTATTTTAAGATATTTAATACTCTGACCACGTGGTTATGTCATGGACCATAACTGATCTCCAGCATTACCCCCATGCCCTAACTTGCATAGAAGATAGTGCTTGTAGACAAATCTAATCATTTTTCCACTGTATTTTCCAATGTGTTCTGGTGTGTGTGTGTGTGTGTGTGTGTGTGTGTGTGTGTGTGTGTGTGTGTGTTGATTCAATTGCTTGGGTCTTGCATGGAAAACAGTGCTTGTAGACAATCTAATCATTTTGCAGCTGTGTTGTGCTGTGTGTGTGTTCCTCTGAGGCTTTTCTTGCAACCTAGGAAAGGTAGAAATGATGAGGTATCTCCTCCTATTCCTGGTTGCAAGTTCCTCCAGCCAGGGAACAATTGCCTGCTGAATAAGGAAGGGTTGGAAGAACCCAGGGAATGATTATGGGGGGGGGGGCTGATGGTCATCGAAATGGAAAATGATTTGGGGGTAATCATATTGGATGACCTAAAGGTGGCTAAACAATGTACCAAAGCTTTGAGGAGAGCCAGTGGAATGCTGTGGTGCATAGGGAGAGGTATTACCAGCAGAAGGAAGGAGGTAGTGATGCCACTGTGTAGATCACTGGTGAGGTCTCATTTGGAATATGGTGTCCAGTTCTGGAAGCCACGTTTCTATCACGCAAATTTAAATCACAAATGGGTTAAATGGTTCTATTTTAGATTTCTATCCCTTTCCCCTACTTCTCCCACTGGTTAGTCTTATGGAATTCAACCAGAACATACAGTATCTTGGCTAGCATGACAAATACACCTACACAAGCTGCTCTCAGGCTACAACACTGTCTTTTTAAAATGCTAACTTCTTCTTGAAAATATGGCATAATTTTTCCATCAATGTTATTGCTAGACATACTATAGCTGACTTGGCTTGAGGAAGGGTGAGCATGGTCAGGACCCCTTAGCAATTGAGATGCATATGCAGCAAATAAGTCCAGATGTGCTAACTTACCCTATAACTGTTAAGTGTCACAGTTTGCATTTTCTTCTTGAAATGGTTACTTTTGCATTTATGCTTATTTTAAAATATTTAATATTCTGACTATCTGGTTATGTCATGGACCATAACTGATCTCCAGCCTTAACCCCCCCCCCATGCTCCATTGCATAGAAGATAGTGCTTGTAGACAAATCTAATCATTTTTCTGCTGTATTCTGGTGTGTTCTGGTGTGTGTGTGTGTGTGTGTGTGTGTGTGTGTGTGTGTGTATGCTTTTGATTCAATTGCTTGTGTCTTGCATGGAAAACAGTGCCTGTAGACAATCTAATCATTTTGCTGCTGTGTTCTGCTGTGTGTATGTATATGTGTGTGCATGTGTGTGTGTGTGTGTGTGTTCCTCTGAGGCTGTTCTTGCAACCTAGGAAAGGTCCTTCCCCAGACACAGCAGCAGTACATTACATAGCAAACATAAAATGTCAATAAGCAGGTCATGCAACAGATGTGCTGAGCAGTTACTGAAGCAAGAAATGTACACCTGTCATTTTTTACATCCTGTTCAAAATGTGTTTTTGCACCTGTGGTGACAAATGGCACAATCGCTGTGCAAAATCTCCTTTCGGCTAATGAACCGATAGTGTTACTGTTCATGCAGTGGGGTCACAAAAAGCCCATGCTGAAAACCTGGTGTGCAGATACCAAGAAACACCCAGGGCATTAGGGTTTCTGACCACAACACCCTGCACTGTAGGGACTGACAAGCATCAGGGGTGTGACTTGGGATTGTCAACAGTAATGCTCATGCTATTCCACCCCCATCCACACCCTGCAGCCAGTGACAGGTATCGAGGTGTGCCTTTGACTCTTCAGCCCCAAAGTTCATGCCACTCCCTTATACTGTACCCATTTTAGTGTATTTCCTTATAGAATGGGGTGAGTGTAAAGTTTGAAAATCCCAATGCACACCTTGACTCTTGTCTGTGTCTGCAGGGTAGGGTGAGGTGAAATGGCGTGAGCATTTTGGGCAATGACCCAAAGCCACACCCCAATGCCTGTACATGTCTATGGGGTGGGGTGGTGTTGGTGTCACTTCAATACTTCACTGCCATTTCTATTCTGCCTGTCTGTGTGTCTCTCTCTCTCTCTATCTATATATCTATGTAATTATCTATCTTTCTATTAATTGCATGTATCGCTATTTTTACCTATTTCTAAAACAAACCTGCATATCACATTTGCCTGCACTCTGAGCACATACTTATGAAACTGTGCATATTTGTACTCCACTTCTGTGTAGACCTCATACTTTCCTAATATTCCCATTATCACAAGCATAACTACCTTGCCCTTGTCATAAGCGACCCCCTCTGACAGTTAATATCACATTTTCTCTAACAGTCCATCATCATTACACCTGACTTCCTGACATCAACACATTGCTTAAATATAACTTATAACACCTCATGGACAAACTTTTCTAAAAGGTTAAGGAAGCATTTTCACTAGTATTGCACTTCATTCTTTCTTTAAGCATTGAATGACAAATCTAAAGAAAAACAACAAGGAACAAAAGCCACAGTAAAAATAACAATTAGGCATGTAATACATTTATTAAGAGGGGATTTAAGCTTCAGATATTTAAAATCTTGCCTCAGACATTTGATAAAGAACAATAAACCCCCAGCCTTCCAACCTTCTGGCTCATGTACCAATATCAATAGGATGTGCTAAATTAAGTAAAACATTATGGTATAAAGTTATAAATATGAAGGTCTGAAACAATGTAGAAGTGAAAGAAATGTAATGTTATTTTACAGACCAAGATAAACTATTTTCATTCAGTGTGACACTGGTACCCATTGATTGGCATAGCAGGTGTGTTCCACCTGCAAACAAAGTAACTTTTCTTTGTTTAGAGCAATGTAATCTTATGAGGATACACAAAAGATGTATTCAAAAGTTAAAAATGAAATATTTATGTTTTGTTTTACAGCCCTTATGTTCTTTTGAAGGAACACTTATTCCTGAAATGTTAACGAATAAAAAATAAATATTAAATATACAGAAGCATCAAAGTGTTTTGGCCTTTGAAGAAATCATAAAATTAAAAAGTTTCTTGAAATTGCATCAGAGTTTTTTTATTAGGGTAGAGATCATCACACCCACACCATTTTGCAAGATAGAGCCATATTGGCCCAGTGATGAACTCCCCCTTTTCGAATCTATTCTGAAATCTAGAAAAAGGCACCTTGGTAGAACTGAACACATTAATTCTAATAACTTTTAGTAACTCTGAACAAATGAAAAACCTGAAGCCAGAGACTTTTGCACTTTACCATATACTGTGGGTCAAAGGTTTCACATATTTTCCTATTTTTGCCATATGCTAACCAACCTGGCACTACAGACATACTGTATATGATTCTAAACGCATTATTCTAACAAGCATTTGTCAATGTCGAATGTTGATTGCATTGGTCTGTTGAGCTCGCTCAGTGGCCCTCTGTCACTGGCTCAGTCTGTTTGTCCCAGTGCTGCAGGCTGCACTTTTGTACTGGGCTGCTGCCTGCATTGGCACCTTGTTCTGCTGAGGAAGAAATCTGCAGCTGTCCCGACAGAGCTCCACTGAGCTGGCTCACCCCCTCTCTCACTTGCTCATTCTGTTTTCCTGGCGCTGCAGGCTGCCCTTTTGTGCTGGGCTCCTGCCTGTGTTGGTGGCTTTTTCTACCCACAAAGAAATCCATAGCTGTCCCGACAGAGCTCCGCTGGAGGCCGCCACCCCCCTTCTCACTCAGTCAGTCTGGTTCTCCTGGAGCTGCAGGCTGCCCTTTGTACTGGGCTCCTGCCTCTGTTGGCACCTTTTTGCCCACAAAGAAATCTGCAGCAGTCCCAACAAAGCTACGTTGAGCTCGCTCACTCCCCTTCTCTCACTCGCTCATTGTGTTCTGCCGGTGCTGCAGGCTGCCCTTTGCTACTGGGCTCCTGCCTGCATTGCTGCCTTCTTATGCCCACTAAGAAATTTGCAGCAGTTACAATACAGCTCTGTTGAGCTCACTCACTCGCTCGTTTTGTGTCTCCTGGCACTGCAGGCTGCCCTTTTGTACTGGGCTCTTGCCTGCATTGGAGTCTTTTTCTGGCCAGTTGTAAATCTGAAACAGTCCTGACACAGCTCCACTGAGCTCGCTCACTCCCCCTCTGTCACTCTCGCATTCTGTTTCTTCCAGTGCTGCAAGCTGGCCTTTTGTACTGGGCTTCTGCCTGCGTTGCCTCATTTTCTGCCCACAAAGAAATCTGCCGCAGTCACACTAGAGCTCCGTTGAGCTCGCTCACTACCGCTCTGTCACTCACTCGTTCTGTTTCTCTTGGCGCCGCAGACTGCGCTTTTGTATGGGGCTCCTGTCTGCATTGGCAACTTTGTCTGTCCACAAAGAAATCTGCAGCTGTCCCGACAGAGCTCCATTGAGGTCAAGCTAGTCTCCCTCTCTCATGGCTCATTCTGTTTGTCCTGGTGCCTGCAAGCTGCCCTTATGTCGTGGGCTCCTGCCTGCATTGGCACCTTTTCTGCCCACAAAGAAATCCCAGCAGTCCTGATAGAGCTCTGTTGAGCTCACTAAGTCCCCTTGTCTCACTTGCTCGTACTGTTTCTCCCACTGCTGCAGGCTGGCCTTTTGTTCTGGGCCCCTGCCTGTATTGACGCCTTTTTCTGCCCACAAAGAAATTCGCAGCAGTCCTGACAGCGCTGCGGTGAGTTTGCATACTCCCCCCCCACTTGCTGTCTTGTTCTGTTTCTCTCAGTGCTGCAGGCTGCCCTTTTATACTGGGCTAGTCCCGACGAAGCTCAGCTGAGCTCAGTCACTCCCCCCTCTCACTCGGTCGATCTTAATGTGTCCCAAACACTGATTTCTCAGAGTGACCGTGCTATTGTCCGGCAGGATTGCAAAAACATATTTTAGCCAGGATGTGAAAAATGACAGCTGTAGTGTTCATAAGGAGTTGTGAAAAAATGACACTGTTGAAAATGTGGCGTGACAGTATTATAAATTTGCAAAGTTACAAGGGTGTGTGGAAACAGTTCAACGCATGCTTGTAATACAGTCATGTTATGGAGTTTCATCACCAAATTTTCAACATAGGGATTTTAGGACCTCTGCTCATGAACAGTGCCACTGTCATTTTCTTAATCTGTCCCAAACACTGACTTCCCACAGTGACCACGTTATTCTGCGCCGGAACTGTGAAACCACATTTTGGTCAGGATGTGAAAAATTACAGCTGTACTGCTTATAAGGAGGTGTGAAAAAATGGCACTGTTGAAAATCTGGTGTGACAATATTACAAATCTGCGAAGTTACAAGGGTGCTTGGAAAATGCACAACACACACTTGCAACACAGTCAATTGATGGGCTATCATCACCAAATTTTCAACAGAGGCATCTTAGGACCTCTGCTCATGAACAGTATCATTGTCATTTTCTTAATCTGTCACAGAACAGTGATTTCCCACAATGACCACTCTATTCGGTTATTTCAATGGTGTTTTCAATTTATGTTGCTATATTTGTCATTTGTAGTTATATTTCACCAAATTTTCAACATGGACTTTTGGGACACCACCTCCTTGAACCTGTCATTGTCATTTTGTTAATCAGGCCTGGATGGTGATTTCGCTGGCTTCTTGTAACCACCATTTGGGACTGATTAATGAAATGACAGTGCCAGTGTTCATGAGGTGGGGTCCCAAAAAGCCCAAGTTGAAAAATTGGTGAAAAAATTCCTAAAAATGGCTGTTATGAGTGTGCATTGAAATCTTTCTATGCAGGTTGCATAACTTTAGATTTACAATATTTTTGACTCCAGATTTTCAACATACTCATTTTTACACACCACCTCATGAACAGTACTGCTGTCTTTTTTCACATCCTGTCAAAACATGTTTTCACCCTGTGGAGTAGAATGACTTTTCAGTGTGGATTTGAAAATTTACACCTATAGAGAGGGTCATAAGAAGACTATGTTGAAATTTTTGGGGTCAAAATATTGAAAACAAAGAATTTATTAAGTAACGCTGTCTGCAGGGATGTTCATTGCACCCTGGGAACATGCTGCTTTACTGTGCCAGTGAGCTTAGTTCAGGTGTGAACTCAGAGCCAGTTTACTGGGGACACGGCTGATGGGGCAGATGCTGCACCATGCAGCACCAGTCATAGCCTGGGTAGGGATGGAGCAGTGTTTTGGCACAGATGCCACACCCTGTGGTGGATAAGGAACCCACCCACAAGATATCAATGTGTGCTGCTGCTGGGCCCATGCACTTTGTCAGGACTGTCTCCAATATTGTGTTTATCTCAATGAGGATATAGTTCCACTATCACAAAAAAAAGGGAAATTCTTTGCAAAAAACTATGTTAAAGCAGACATTAGGGTTGTAAAACACAAAACGCACAAAGATGGGAAATGAAAATACATTAGCGATTTGGGTCTCCGGAATATTGGTGAATCATTGGTGGGGTCTTACCTGGGGTTGTCAGCCCTAATGCCCACCCCTGCCCTGGATCAGATGAGGTCAAATGTGATGTCTTCATGCAGGGCCTATAGGGCCCTGCCTGGAGAAAGTTCTGACAGATTATGTTGGCCATACTGTATCACTGTGAGGCACTAGGTTGGAGCTGTAACTTGTGCTTCAGATAGGAGGCTACAAGCTAGGTGAGATGGGCATTAGGTTTGACAACCCCAAGTATGACGCTACCACTGGTTCGCCAATAATCCAGAGACCCAAATCCCTAATGTTTTTTCATTTCCCATCTTTGTGCGTTTTGTGTTTTACAACCCTAATGTCTGCATGTCTGCATTAACATAGTTTTTTGCAAATAATTTATATACTATATATATATATATATATATATATATATATATATATATATATATATATATATAATAACTGGTCAGGAATTTCTCTCAGTGTACTGACCAGGTTGATATTTTCCATAACAATCAGCTGGTTGTTATGACATTCATGAGCCATGCCAATCAAACAATGCTGCTGCCTCATTGGCCAACATTCCATGTGTGGGTGGGTCAAACAGTCTCACAAAAACTGGGCTGGAGAAAAATTGCTGGCCTGTTATTATAAAAAATAAAAGATGGGGAGGGTGTGCATATGAGAATTTAATGCACACCCTCGTTGTGGGATGCTTTGATAAATCCCTCGGCCTTCGCCCTCGGGGTTTATGTAGCATCCCACAACTTGGGTGTGCATTAAATTCTCATATCACACCCTTCCCCATCCATTATTCTCTATATATATTATGGTAGCACAGTGGTAGTGTTACCATAGTTAGGGTTGAGAGCACTTTTAAGGTTAACGGGTCAAACTTTGCACCTTAATACCTTGCCATCATTCAATGGATTTGCCTGAAATTTGGTATACATAATTGGGCATAGTAGATCTTGGGATCTGTCAACTTTTGTACAGGTCAGATATATGGCTGCAGAGTTCTTAAGTGACAACCAAAAGCGCAATTATGTTTTTTTGATAATTCTTTGCTCTCGCCTACAGGTCACATGGTTTGCACGACCGGTCTGAAAACTTCAGGGAATGTGTGACTGGGGTCCCTGATGTGCCTTTTGAAGATTTCATGAAAAATACTGAACGGTTCAAAGTTATTCAAAAACAAGTTCCCATTATAAGTCAATGAGAAAAGTTAACAAAAGTTCGTAAGTGTCCAAATGCACTTTTTAGTGTCAAAAATGGCCCTAGTAATGTCGCAACCACCATTTTGTTTTCAGTTAGTGATCAGAAAAATGCTTGACATTTAAAATTGGAACCATCTAGGGACACAATTCTTTCTGTGTTCACCTAGTCGGACCCTGAGGATGCTAGCCATGTCTTTTATTTTGGGGTAAAACACCCCAGAAATATGTTTTTCAAATTTCTGGAAACCATAGTGTCACAAAGTAGTGTCGCACCTGCGACACTTTCCCAAATTGTTGCAAAAAGTGTTGCAAATTGCGAAACTACTTTTCCAGACTATGGCCAAAATGACAAGAGTTCTTTGCCACCCTGCTGCAAAAGAACGGTTTGGTCTTTTGAGCTGAAATTTGGAGGGATAGCAGCCAACATCTCACAGATGTGCCTTTTGGTGGCTTGGTGAAAAAATGTTGCACAGAAGCCAAGTTATGGTACTCTGAAGCTGGCATTTTTTCCCATGGACTAACATGGTGGCGTCTGCCCCGCCTTTCGGGGCTCGTATCTCGGAAATGGTGCAAGATACGGAATTTTCATCATGACAATGCGTAGCCTATGGCTACGCATTCTGCGAAAACGTAGCCAGGAAAATCATGAATCATGTGAATTTTTTTTTTCTATGTCGTACAGTTACTGAGATATAAGCAATTTAGTATTCCAACACTTCATTTTTGGCTCCGAGGCTCATTGTTATACATACATTCTTTGTACACACTGTGTTTCTCTATGCAGCTGTTGTGGAAAAACAGGGTATACACGTCTGTTAATGTTACAGTTACTGTTTCCACTTGCATTTACGTACCTGTTTGTGTTACCGTTACCGTCTATGCCACCATGTGCGTTACCCTTTGTGTTCTCGTTTGCACTTGCATTTGTGTTACTGTTACCATTTGCATTTCCACTACTGCTTGTGTTTCAGTTTGAGTCACCGTGTGCATTGCCATTTGCATTAACGGCAGCTGTTTTGTTTGCCTTTGTGTTTTTCTTTTGCTTTGCGTCTTCGTTGCTGTAACAGTTACCATTTGCATTTCCTATTGTTACTGTCCCCGTGTGCATTACGGTTTGTGTTTCCATATGTGCTTGCGTTTCCTTTTGCTTTTCTGCTTCTTTTGGTGTTATTGTTGCTGGTACCATTACCATTTGTGTTTACAATTGTGGTAACGTGACCGTGCGCATTACGGTTTGCGTTTACATATGCGTTTGCATTCATGTTTACACTTCTGTTTCCCTTGGCATTATTGTTCACGTTAACTTTACCATTTGCATTTACAATTGTGGTACCGTGCCCGTGTGCATTACGGTTCGCGTTTACGTGAGTGCTTCCATTTGTGTTTTCATTTCTGTTACCCTTGGTATTCTTGTTGCTGTAACACTTAACATTTGTGTTAAAATACTGGTGCCATCACTGTGCGCATTACCAGTTGCGTTTTCGTACCCGCTTGCATGTCCGTTTGCATCACTGTTCGCGTCGGCGTCACTTTACGTTTGCATTTCTATTAATGTTTGCTTTACCATTTACATTTGCTTTACCATGTGTGTAACCATTGCTGCTTGTGTTTGCTTTGCAGTTCTTGTTACTACGTAACAAGACATCACTCAGTGGGGGCCCTGCTCCCTCAACCGCATTCCATTCACTATTTATCATCCTCATTCTCAAAGAAGGAAATTAGAGGCAAAAACTCCATTTAATGCATCAGTTAGGGTTGTTCCATAGTGATAAAAGTGAGAAAATTCAGTATTAGGGTTTAAGCCTTCCTTGGACCCCCAGCCCACCCAACCAGCATCTGGGTGTGCATTGGGGTCATTGGTCTAACTCTCACCCCCTCTCTATTCCTCTGCTTCTTACACATGTGATGGAGTGAGAGTTGGGGCCGGCGTGACCCCAATGCACTCCGATGCTGGTTGAAAAGAGCTATGAAGGAGTGAAACTCTAACAACAATTTCCTCACTGTGTGTGGAACAACCTATATTTGCCTCTAACTCTATATATATATATATATACACACACAGATATATACAAGTGTGTATATATCAGGGATATGCAATGGGTCTACTGGAAATATCAGTGATATTTTCCCCCAGTGCAGTTTGACCTTAGGACCTCATGAGTGGTGAGGCCATGAGTGAGGTCACAAGGTCAAACCGTACGAGGGGAAATATAACTGATATTTCCAGCAGACTCATTGCATATCTCACTTATGCAATGTTTATGTTTATCGATTGTTTTTCATGTGTTTTTAAATTTTTTATTTAAATATCTAAGCAGATTTTGTGGTGTTTTGTATGCTGTTATGGTAGCTATGGTCAGTGTGTGCCTCTGTTTTGTATGTAGCTTTTGATTGGTAGACACTGTGTGTGTGGAGCGGGCTGAAAAGTTTTGGAAACATGGCCTTTGGTGAGTCTCGCTTAGTGAGGAGAGGTCATACATTTATTAATTCATTTATTGATTTGTTTTGTATTTAACTTTTGGAAAATGCTTTATTTGGTTGCAGCTGCATTTTGAAGTGGTATCTAGCTGATTCTGCTTGTCAAGTTCTCTGAGCACCAGTGGTGATGGTAAGGGTTTTAAGTTTGGAGAAGCAGAGTGGCTGGTTTTGCTTCTTTCTGGGCATTCTAAAACTCCTTCTCGGGTAGCGTCAGGTATTGTGACCAGGTCTGAGGTGGGCCTGTTGGCAGTTGTGGTTGGGAAGGGAGGGAAAATGGTCTGTAGCAGTCTGTTGTTTGGGAAGGTGAGGGGTTTGCTGTATAGGTTTTTCTGTGTAAAATGATTAAAAAGTATATCTCAGTGTGAATGCCATTTTCACACTGAGGAGGTTCTGATTACAACTGTCAGCTGAGTGATTAAATAAATTTGGGATGTATGCAGAGGGTGAGTTTTTCTATGGGCTGTATCTGGTGCTGGAAAAAGATTTTGGGAGAAAATGAAAGTCTTCTGTGTGATGCGGGAAAATGAAATTGACAGTGGGAGCTGGTATGGAAGTGAGCAGGTGAAGTTTGATTGTACTGCTCATGCTGCCAGCTCCCACCAATCAAAACACTTGTGAGGAGTTGTGGTGAAGTGCAGATGGTGCCTGGTTAGTAGCTACAGTGAGGATAAATGACCTACAGTGAGGATAAATACGATATTCTCACTGTCGGTCTGACCAATCACACAATACATATATATATTCTTTTCAAAAACTTTGTTAATGCACCACTTAGGGTAATTTAATGCCAAATAGGAAATGTAACATTAGGGTTTCCAACCCTACTGACCCTCTATCCCCAAGCAGCAAAGGAAAAAAAAACATTAGTGTTTGGGTCTCTAGCATCTTGGTGAATCATTGGTGGGGGTCATCCTTGGGGTTGTCAAGACCAATGAGTCACCTTTCTCCCATAACCCTTCTGTCCGAAGCACAAAAGTACAACTCCTTGCCAGTGCCTCATAGTGATACACTCCTCAAGGCAAGAAATATATCTTGCCGTACGGCGAACACAATTTGTATAGCTTTAAAGAGAAAATCAGCCTTGTGACGTGAACAGCATGGCATGGGGTTGATAACCCCAAGAGACCCCACCAGATTGCCAAAGCTTCAGAGACTCAAACCCTAACGGTCTCACGTTTGCCGCGGGGGTCGGGTCGGGAGTTATAGTTGAAAACCCTAATGCCACATGTTCTACTTTTGTAGCATTAAGTTACCTTAACTTTTTTTTTTTTGTAAAGAATTTCCTTTCTTTTTGAGGTAGTAGAATCATAACCTCATTCACACAGATCCCTTTGGGACCTGCATGAACAGTTGTAGATGCCTTGCACCAAAGGAAGACTCCGTCTGCCTATAGAAGAGCATGGCCTTTGAGGGCCCTGCACTTCCGTGTAGTGATGGATGTGAAGAATTCTTGGGGCTGTCTGGTGGGCTGCCAAAGTGTAGGTCCCTGTGATCCCTGCATTTCTATGAGGCCACAGATACAGATGCGCCAGGCAAAGAATGCATCTGTCAGTCAATGCACAGGGCCCTCTGTCACCCACGGGTGGAGAGGTGCAAGGTGCAATGTCAAGAGGACAGTTGTATTCAAAATATGGTACCCAGGCCTGTGTAGACAACCCTGCACCTTTCATTCCCTGGCTGGGGTGTGCATAACAGCCCCATCCCTCCACCCTCACCCCATCCAGCTGAGTCATTGAGCTAACACCTGAACTCAGCTAATTGCCATGGCATTATAAAGCATACTCGCTGGGATCAAGACTGGCACCACACAAAAGGTTTCCAGAAGATTTAGAAAGCATAGGTTTTAGGACAAGATATTATGTCAGCGGCAGCCTAAGGGTTAACAATTATATGCATATATATATTTTAAATTTTGACCTGAATTTTCAATATACTTGTTTTATGATCTGTCTTACAAACATGACATGTGCCTTTTATATTATATAGGTTGAAATGTCATTTCATGCCAGAAGTGCCAAAACACGTCTCATCCAGGATTTAAAAAATGACTCATGTCATGTTTATGAGATGGTGTGGAAAAATGGCTGTGTTAAAAGTATGGAGTCAAAATACTGAAATAGTCAAGTTATGAGTGAATGTTGAAATGCTGCAATTTTCACTCATAACTGGAGCATTTTATTGTGTTTGTACACCAAATTTTCAACCTAGCCTGCTTATTAACCCATCTCATGAATCCAGCAAGTGAAAGTCCCCACTGAAAGTTATTCTCCAGCACCAAAATGTAATTCACATCACAGGTGCAAAAATACGTTTTGGTCAGGATTTGAAAAATGACAACTGTCACGTTGATAAGGTGATGTGAAAAAATGGCTAAGTTGAAAATTTGGGGTAAAAATGTTTAAAATTACCACAATTACAAGTGAGCATAGACAAATGTTAATGTAAGTGCATAACATTGCCATTTTTACATATGTTGGCCCCAAATTTTCATCATAGCCTTCTTATTCCACTTCATAAGCAAGAGTGGCAAAAATGCTCAAATGCTGCCTAAAAGATGATTTTGTCATGTGACTGTGAAATTGTTTTTTTTTTCAGCCTTATTTGCATAGTTCCACAGCCATTGGTCTCGAGCTTGTGTTCCAAAAAGACCATGTTGAAAATTTTGGGTCCAAATATACAAAACTGACAAAGTTATGCATCAAAATTCAAAACCCCATTGAAATACATTGAACCACATTTACCTTAGTTTTTCATATTGCAGTTGGCGGTTCCAGCAGCAAGACACGTCTTTGACTAGAGAGTGATTATCCACCATGGGACATGTTCAGATGAGTAAGTGTGTGTGGTGAGTGTGGGGAGGTGTGGAGTGATGAGTGCTGAGTGGGATGTCAGACATAGAGGGTTCAGATCAGTGAGGGACCATTTTCTTTTTAACAGGGAGGCAGTATAGCACAGTGGTTTAAGGCTCTGAGCTGCAAATCTGGAGACCTGGGTTTGAATCCAACCACCCCCACTTGCATGCCTACCGTGACCCTGAGCAAGTCACTTAACTTCCTGTGCCCCAGGTCACACCTGTAAAAAGCTTTCAGCTTAGTGTGCCACTCCTGCTTAAACAATTAAAAAAACAAACAATAGAGATGGTTTCTTCTTTTCAGATGAACAGTTCAACACTGGGACTAGGCTCCGTGTCAAGCTACTGTTTGTTAAAGGGGCAGGCAACCTGCATGGGTCCACTAAAGGGGTACTGGGGTGGGCACCTTTGACCATATATATATTAAAAAAAAATATATATATATATATATACATATATATATATATATATATATATATATATATATATATATATATATATCCATTATAAAAAACTTCATTAATGCATCAGTTGGGGTTGAAGCAGCAAAAAGTAGGAAATGAGATGTTGGGGTTCAGTCCCAGACCCCAACCCTACCCACCTCACCCCTATCCTCCACACACCAGCAGGCACTGGGGTGTGCCATGGAATCATAGGCCCAACTCTCACCCATTCTATGTAAAGAGGCTGACATCATACAGCATGGGAGAGTGGGGTGAGAGTTAAACTAATGGTCCCATGGTACACCGGATGCCTGTTGGTGTGTGGAAGATGGGGAGATGGGTGGGGAGGGGTTAGGATTAAACCTAATGTCTTATTTCCCTACTTTGTCACTTTAACCCTCACTGATGCATTAATGAAGTTTTATTCAATGAATGTACTTACTTTTTGAGAAAGTGTAATGTAACTGGTAAGTAGTATGTGTTGGTGGGAGCACTGGCCCTTTGGACACCGTGCTGCTAACAAGCTGCCAATTTGTGCATAATGATATGCTTTTGTGGGAGCACAGGCCCCCCAGGCTCTGTGTTCCCACTTACACATAACAACGCAAACATACCATAGCCCTATAGGGCTGAAAAAGAACCCTTGTAACACTAATTTGTCAATATCTCAGTAACTGTACAAGCTATTAAAAAAATTCCACTGTAGTTGTAATCATGACTTTGAAACCTCCACTCATGCTTAGTCCAACTACAGGTGGATTAAGCTGCGGGTAGTAAAAAAATCTGTATCTCGCATTGTTTCTGAGATACAGGCACCGAAAATAGCTATGGGCACTGCAATGTTATCCTAGGAAACATCTCAAAATGTGGTAGCATATCCATGGAACCAATTACATTTTTACACCTGAACAGCACAATTCACATCTCTGGACACCTTTTATACCCTGAAAATTTCAAGCCAAAAGACCAAACCGTTTACTTACAGTGCCTTGGCAAAGTTCTTAAATTCTTAGCTCATGAGGTGGCAAAATCTTCACTCGTGAGGTCAATCCCATTCTGAGCTGTCAAATTGCCATTCATGAGAAAGCCTTGATTATCAGATTTTGGTCATCTGGTCTGGAAGTCATGATCAAGGATTTTGTCACCTCACAAAGGGGATTGGCTCGTGAAGGGATTTTGACAGCTCACAAATGGAATTTTGTCAGCTCATGAATGAGGAATTAAAACACCAGTTCCTTTTCACGAGCTGTCAAAATCCCCTTTGCTAAGTTAGCTCCTTTCATGAGGTGTCAAAATCCCTTTCATGAGCCAATCCTTCTTTGTGAAAAGGGCCATCTGTCGGGAAATGATGATCAAGGATTTTGTCAGCTCATGAAAGGGGATTCAAAAAAAAATCCCCTTTAGTAAGCTGACAAAATCCCCTTTTGCGAACCAATCCTTGTTCATGAGACAGGGCCATCTAGTCCCTAATTCACAATCAAGGATTTTGCTACTTTGCGAAAGGGGATTGGCTTGCGAAAGAGGATTTTGTCAGCTCGCGAAAGAGGATCAGAATCAAGTCATGAACAAAGAATTTCAAAGTTTAAAATGGCCATATTTTGGTCAAAATGAATGAAACCAAAGGCATGGGTTTGAAGAGAGAGTCACCCTGAACAAAACCCATGCTTCATTTGCAAAAGAAGTCAGCTGTGGGGCAAGCTACATTTTGTTTGGGGGAAAAATGAAAACAAGATAACGGCTTACGAAAGGGGAATCTTTTCTCATGAAGTGGGATTTTATAAATCCCCTTTTGTGAAGTAACAAAATCCTTGATCATGAGTCCAGTGCCTTTTGCAAAACATACATTTAAATCTTAGACTGAACTGAGCATGCTCAGAACCCAAAAATTCAAAATTAAATAACTTTTGAACAGATTAACATTTTTTCACCAAACCAATGCTGGATTGTTTATTGACCATAACCTCTTTCTACCCTGAAAATGTCAGACCAAAATACCAAACAGTATGGCTGCAGCATGATGGGCAAAAATCAGCAAAAAGTGCAAAATAAAAAGTGAAAATGCATTCTATTGGTGCTTCGCTGCACGAACACCACAAGTCCAATCAAAACACAACTTGGCAAATCAATAGATCTACCATATGAGACTAGCATTCCAAATTGCATTAAAATCGTGGAACAGTTGAAACGCTATTAAGGTGCAAAATATGGGGTTTAACATTAAACTGCCTACTCAACACTAACTATATCATGTGACCACCCAGTGTAATTTGAACATTGGAAAGATGAGCCACTGGGAGGAGAGGGGTGAACGAAGCAATACCAGAGGTGGACACCCCAGTCTGTTTAATAAATAAAAAGATAATAAGTAAGTGTTTATTTCTTTAGTGCCCAGGGCACTTTACAAGAGAAGAGATGCAAAAAACATACACAATATCAGCGATAGTAGTGAACAGATTATGAAAAGTCAATAAATAAAAATCAATAAAATAGAAGTATATCAGTAATAACCTATGGCTGGCATTACAGAGATTATAACTAAGGCTTTACAGTGGCTGACTTTAGCCTATCTTTGTTATTCTTTAGATTTTACTTTTGCAACCAATATTCCTTTTTATTGATCAGCAAACATGCTGTTGCATTTACTGCAAAGTAATAAAGACAGCTCACTGCCCACACACTAGAGTAATCCAGTACTAAGATGTGATGCTAAACTTCATGGCCTTTGCTCAAATTCAAAAAATATATATGTCACCTCTCTGGTTTAAATGCTTTCCTCTCAGTTATTGAAAGTGCCAGAGCCAGGAAGGCAAGCCAGAGGGATGGAGAATGTGCCAGCCAGAACCAGGTGGAGGGGCAACTGGGCATCAACAGAGTCCAGAGAGGCACCAAGGAGATGCCACAAGGCTATTCTGAGGCCACAGACACCAACAGCCACATAATGGGGAGTGTGTAGTAAGCATAATATGGTCTAGATGGGCCTTGGGCCATTCTGCTCCTTGATGTTGTGGGATACTAATTGCATGGCCACTCTGTGGTACATTGGGCAGACCACTGAACTGCAGAATGTATTGTACAGGTGACATTATGCATTCCAGACCTCTGTTGTCCTGGCTAATGGTCAGTGACTGTGCAGGACTCTTGTCCTATGGGTTGTCTTGCACCATTCACAGCATACAGTATATGTAGCACTGCCGTCACCGTACTGTGTCACTACATGCTGTACACACCAGTGGTGGACAGCATTGCTGTGGGTGCTGTACAAAATACAGTACACATTACTGGTACATATGCTACTGATGACTGTCAAAAGGATGTCATGCACATGCTCTGTTATGGCAGGACACAGGGACAGTGAAGTCACTGTTCTCAACTACGGTATGTGGGGTGGAGTTCTCAGATGGCCAATATATGATGTTAGCACCGGTGTCAGAAATGTTTTCAGTCACAGCAGTATTGCACATACACGTATCCACATTCTTGTGCATGTTGTATCATAAAGAAATATAGAATGTGACAGCTGGTCATATGTTACATGGTATGCGTATCTTCTGTTTTGGTGCTCCATCATGATCGGTCCTGTGTTTGTGGTGCTGTATGTCTCAGAGGGTTCCATACAGGTAACATTACCTACTGTCCCATATGTGTTTTGGGCTGCTGTACCAGAACACACAATGTCGCATTTTGACACTTCAGATTGTCTTGGGCACAGTGTGCCTCCAGATGGTTTGTATTACAATCTGGTTATGTGCTGCATTGCTTGTGCACCTTTTGTGATTTGCTCTTGTGCTCAAGACATATGACTACCATACACCATGGTAGGACATACCAGGTCAGTTTCCTTGTGTCTATTAAAGTTTGTCTGCATTCCATTCAGTAGTTCTGTTTGCTGTAGTGGTACAGGCACTGCAATGTTCTCTATGCTGCTTGCATCTCAGCACTCATACTGGATATCTGCAAACACACCTTGGGGGGATTCTCCAAGCGGTGGGAATTATGCACCAGAGGCGTGAACCCAACCTGTGCAGCCCTGCACATGGACAGATGTGCAGTGGCCACATTCACAGCCACCGCCTCCCTCACTCTCTTCTGCAGCCCTGTCCTCCTAGTGCACAGGGCAGCTGGGGATTGTGTAGTGAATCCGGCAGGGAACCAGTTGGTCTCTGGTCAGGGTCCCACAGTGGATCACCTGCACTGCAGGGTGTGGGTCCGGTTGCATGAATGCCAAAAGCAGGCACTCAGTCCCAAGTGGACCGACCCTCTCAGCCTGTGTGCCTCCAGACCATGCTCATGGACAAAAGTGCCCACACAGCACACTGTTGGTCCCTTGCAGGTGGACCCCTGACCCATAGGCCACCTCCCCACATAGCAGCTCCTCATCCCTGGAGTAAGTGTATCCCCCCATGCACTCAAGTCCCATCCTCATGGCAGTGGTACCCCCATCACCCACACTGCTGTGCCTCCCCATAGCACCAACAGCAGCCCCACCCCCTTACCTGCTTGTCTGTGCTGTGGCAAAGGATGGTCTGTGGCACAGCCCTCCTCACACCTCCACGGCCACCGACCATCCCAGTGATGCTGGGTGCATGCCACCTATATAGAGTGGTATGCTCCCAGCATCACTTAGATGGCCAGTGGCTACAGAGGTGTGAGGAGGGCTGTGCCACTGGCCATCCATGGCAGCACCAATGGGCAGGTACACCCCATGCACTGCTCCTCGGACCATCCCTCATGGATCTCACCTGCTGGGGAATCAGGTGTCTGCCAGTCCCAGGCCATCTTGAAGAATTAGATGCAGAGGATGCAGTCACCATGGAGTGTCTACATGCCCCAGATAAGCCAGGCATAGCCACTCCACACCTTAGAGAATAGCCTCCCCTTGTGACAATTACAGACATATGCGGCATAGCCGCACATTAGCATTATGCACCTTTGGGAGGCCATAATAAGTGTAGCGAACTACTCCATGAAAGGTCCGAACTTGCTATCTCATGAGCTCGTGTGACCTATGTTGATCAGGGCGAGAAGGCTGGTAGGCTTTTAGCTCTCAGGGTTAAAAAACAGGAAGCATCTAGAATTATAAATACCATAAGATCCGCAGCAGATGGCTCCCTTAAGTCCACGCCAAAAGACATTGCTCAGGAATTCGAGTCATACTTCCTGGATCTCTACAGTTCAATGTCTAACCTTCCTTCTGAGCAATCGGTGGATGATTACCTGTCTGCAATACCACTCCCCGTTCTGTTGGAAGCACAGAAAATGGACTGGAGGTCCTGTTTATGGAGATTGACATCCGGGGGGTGATCCGGGACTTGCCACTGGATAAATCCATGAGGCAGGATGGGTTCTCACCCAATTTCTACAAAGTATTTGCCAAGAAATTGGTCCCATGGCTGCATAAGCTATTTCAGCACATATTGACCTCGAGCTCCCTGGATGACAGCTTTTTTGAAGCTCTGATAATAGTGCTTCATAAACCTGGGAAAAAAGCTAAAAATGTTACTAGTTATTGACTGATTTCACTGTTAAACTATGATATTAAGCTACTGGCTAAACTCCTTGTGGATAGAGTTGGTAGAGTGTTGCCATAACTCATAACCCCAGAACAGGTTGGTTTTATGAAAGGCCGTCCTCATCACACCATCTCCATAAACTAGCTTCACATTTTCTCCACATCCAAGGGCTCTGGTTACCCGGCAGTGCTTATGTCCCTGGATGCGGAGAAGGCTTTGATTGGGTGGACTGGCAGTTCATGTTTAGAACATTACATCATTTTGATTTCCCCATCAAATTCATACAGTGGATACGAACATTATACCTGAACTGTAGTGCATGAATATATTGCAACGGGGTCTTCTCCACCACATTTCCATTGTATTCGGGCACTAGACAAGGTTACCCCATCACCATTATTATTCAACCTCTATTTGGAACCTTTACTAATTAAATTAAAAGGGTCTCCACAATCCAAGATATCATGTTAGGGACTCAGGAAGTGAAAATATCTGCATATGCAGGTGACATATTGTTGCACCTCTCACACCCTCAGACAGCTATTCCAGCAGCATTGGAGATAATAAGAGAATTTAGTTTATTCTCAAATTGTAAGGTTAATCTTGACAAAACTTTGGTCTTCACGTTAAACTCCAGAATGCTTAAAAGTGAGATAGTAGATGTAGGGCTAAACTGAGCCTCAAAGAATCAAAAATATTTAGGTATATATTTGTCTAGGAGTGACAATAAATTAAAGGAATTAAATCTGGAAGTGACACTACAGATAGTGCAACAAGACCTAACCCGCTGGAAGGTGCTACTCAAACCTCTTTGGAATCTTATTAACTTGATTAAAATGAGCATTCTCCCCTCAACTCTTCTAACCACTTAATCTTCTGAACCTATGGTTACCCCTTAAATGGTTCAGGAAAGTGCACTCCATCATCAGCGATTTTGTCTGGATGGACAAACCTTCAAGAAAAGCATACCACTAGTTTGCTGCCCTTAAAGACCGGGGAGGCTGTTGTCAGGAGATCTAAACCTCACTTCTCAGGTTCTTGGCAATATTGGGAATGCAAGGAATCACAAAGACGTTGCATAAGAGTAATAAACTTATTTATTACTACCAAAAGGGTAAATCACAGTTGCCCTAAGCAGTTCTTACCAATACGAACTGGGAGCCAATGCTAAATGTTCCCTATACCTTGAGGTTTTCTTCATATCTCTTGGGGTCTCCAAGGTATAAGACTCAGTGTCTCACATTATATACCTATGATAATTACTATGGTTACTGTAAGATAGAAACATTTCTAGTTACAGAGATGATCCCTATTGGCTAAATTAGGGGTGGTTCCATGGTCCAAGATAACATTATTTAATTTTGTAGTAGTCATCAGTTTGTCATAAAAGTACATTATACAGAGTCTTACATAACTTAGTGTAGTAGTACAAAACACCAAAAGGTGGCAATGCTGAATTATATATTATAATCATTTCAAGGACACAGATGTCCTAACATGTTATGAGTAAGAAATACACAAAAATACATAGGAAAATATACACATTAGCAGCAAAAGTGTATTACAATAATATGCATACATATCCTGACATCTACTCTTATATGGTAGATGCCCTTAGCCCTATATGTTAGTATAACATATGCCTAAGCACTAGCTGTCTATGGTGTACCTATGGTGGTACCAATCAGGGTGCAGGGACCTCATGTAACATTCCCCCCCCTTGTTGCCTCCAAGGGCAACACAGGCAAATCTTGGGAAAGGTCAGGGAGCAGGGGCCATTTACAAACCTGATGTGCGAGCTTTGTAAAGGAACTCCAGCTGTTCACAGTGTTGGTGCAGTGTGTGCCATAGGCAGCATAGCATAATAATCAAGAAAAATATCAAAAATGCTTGTATAATAACAAAACCTTTAAAAGCAATCTGTAACCTTGTGTTAGTTAATGCATCATTCATACCACCATCATTAATCAATGAAAGGATAGCTTCATTAGCTTTGATCATATTATTGCTGATGTGGATGAGATGGGTGTCTTTTCTGTCTAAAAGTGATTTTAATGTAAGAGACAGTGGATCTATGTGTACATTAAAATATGGTAAATATTCAGAAAGTGTGTGCAGATACTCGGGGTTACCATCAATGATGTCCGCATCCACTAGGGAGACAGGGGTAATAACGGTATGTCCAATGACAGACTGCCGATGGGGGACAAAATAGAAGTTGGGGTTATCAATAACACAGGTCTCACTTCTGTAAGTATAACTTTTGTAATTTGTAACCATGCAATATTCACCATTGGAATTATATTGCATCTTAACAGTAGGAAGGCACCACTTAAACTGTACTGGGGCAGGTGTAGGTTATCTTGGAAATCCGTGTTGACAGGCGATGAACCTCCTCTTGATAAGACTGAAGAAATCTGTGCCATTAGTGCTGATGTCATCATCCATGGAAAAAGTCCAGTCTATACTATCTGGAGAATAACCACATACAGGTTTAATAACATCAAAGACATCACATCGACACAAGTAAATTTAAAGTTTCTTCGCACAGCAGTCAGTGTACGGAGCGACCCAGGTGTCCAGGAAAGGATGGTAAGCCAGTAGAGGAGGTAAGTACAGGTGTTCTCTGTAGATGTTGTCATCAAGGTGCCAATTGAATGTACAGCGCGGCAAGCTTGTTGAGCAAAGCTGTAGTGGGATCAAAGCATGGTAAAGAGACAGTAAAAGAAACAAACATTGTATCTCAAAGCATGGTAAAGAGACAGTAAAACAAACAAACATTGCATCTCTAATAGAACATTTCTTAGAAGTAAAACATGGACCAGTATTAGGGTGTCTTGTCACAAAACCCAAACTCCTAGCTGTAGATAGAGGAATAGATAGAGATTGTTGCATACACATAGCAATACAGCCAGGGTTTTCATCATGGACAATACCATTTGGAAATATGTCTGTCATGTATGATATCAGGGATTCTTCCAGATTCTAGATCATGGAAGAGATTGTTGATGGTAGTGATAATATATGAGTCAGAGGCTGAGCAGAGAATGTCTCTAGCAATGTATTGTTTATCTGCTTCTTTGTTATTCTGTGCAATGAGTGCATTAATCTTTTCTTTAGAGTCGATAAATGCCTTAGCAATGTCATGCATATTGCAAACAGTGTATCTTTCTTCCTGACTAAGGCCATCCACACCATGCAATAATGGGGGTGGTATATTATTCACCAAACCAGTTTGAAATTTGGCCGAATGAGATTTGATAGCAGCAATGTCTGCCTTATTCCAGATAGTCATAGCTGTACCAAACAGACCTGTGACAGTACCTGTTGCACCAGTGACATCAGAACGATCAACTTCACATGTGTTACATTTATGACTCTGATCATCAGGATTAGGTTTTCTTCTGAAGTTACCTCTATGCTCGGTGGTGTGTACCCCAGCAACAAGGTCTTGAAACTGAATCTGTAATGCTGCTGAACTATCAAGCAATAACGCATTATAAAATGCTGAAGTATTGGTATTGTGAACATACCAAATTATTTCATATTCAAATAAGTAAGATTAAACAAGACAGGTATATGCATAAATGAGTGAACCAGGTAATGCAGTGGCTGTTAGACCACAACGGGGTCCAGGGGTGTGCTTTGGATATTCCAAAAGCTGTTTATCAGTGGGTGGTAGCACAGATAGGTACATGGCAGCAGAGGCCATGTTGTGTACAGCACAACATTTTCGAGCAGAATCCTTAGACAAAGAATTACAATATGAAGGATCAATTAAAGCAGTAATATTGTATATACCAGAATGTCTAAGAGCAGTTTGTAGCAAGGACAGAGAACCATTTGGAGAACATTTAGCATTAGGCCAACCCTGAAAAGTTCCCTTGGAGAGTTTGGCCACAGGGAGAATTTATTCTTGTGATGTGGTTTGCCACTCAATTTGCAGGGTACATTTATCAGGAGCAACAACCGAGGCATTGAGGTACATGTCAGAACCTTCCTGGACAGTAATCAAACTATTGGGTATTTTGATGGATACTTCCTCTGGAGGAGATGCTGGATGATCAAGGTGTGGTAGGAGGTTTGGTACCATGTCTTGGATGCAGGGCATAACTCCTGAGATGAGGAGAAAATGGAACAAGATATCCATCTTGTCAGTGTATCTGAAAAGCAAAATCAAACATCAGTAGGTTAGTACTATTCCACCCAGTGGGGTGAGGAAAAGTAATTAAGCTCCTTTGTACAGTTTTAATTGGTTTGCATGTAACCATTTGTCAGCCTGGTGGACCAAGGAGATATGTCCGGATGGTCATCATGTAATATAGACACAGCCATGCCTGTGTCTAATAACACTGTAAGTAGGCGTCCCCTGACCTTGGCCTCAGTGCAGGGCCTTCCATTTGTATCCAAGACCAGCTTGTTTACAATATGGACTAGGGCCTATAATTGTCAATCTGTACTGGAGGGAGCATGGAGAGGTTGGTCCTGTCTCTTGTGAACCACTTCACCATGCTGCACTGATGCTATATAGGGAGGTGCTTCTGGGTTCAGGCCTGTATGAGCCTGAAGGCCTGTAATTCTGGTATTGCCATGGCCTGTTGAGGCCTGGGTTCCCAGTTGTATGGCTGCAAGGGACTGAACAGGAACAGCATCTGCTACAGAGCGCATTTGCCCCAGGAGTTCTCTAAACTTCTGATTCTCTTCGGTTGTCTCCCAATATGAAGGGCCTGGTCTTTGTTGTTCTTTACCCTTGTTCTTATGCTTTTTATTCTTATGATAATTCCGGTTCCCACCCCATTGTTGCTGCTGTTGTGGTTGTTGTTGTGGTTGTTGGGCCTGCTGGGGGTGTGGTCATCTGCAGGGAAGGGCTGTTTGTGTTGGGCCTGCCCTTCCACCATGTAGTACATCGTGGCCTCTTGGGAAGGCTCCACGGCAACTACTTTCTTGGAACTGGAGCCCAGATCACGGATATAGAGTTGATGAACTCTCTCAGTTTTCTGAAGAATGTCGGCAAACCTTTCCATGGATGGATAAGTGGTTGACTCTACCTTTTCTTTCACTGCAGGAATCATGTTCCTAAGGAACAGGGTGTTATACTCAATAAGGTCCACATTTGCAGCTTCTTGGGCAAGGTGTTTTCCTGCTCGGTAGGCCATCCAAAGCCTCTGGTGGTAAGTCACTGGACTTTCCTTTGCATTCTATTTTACAGGATATGCAAGCATCACTCCTACTATACCTGGGCTGTGTGCAGAAATGAGTTCAACTGCAACCTCATCAAAGGTGGCATTAACGTTCTGGCGGATGGCATCGGGGAGTTTGGCCCACAAGTCAGGCTCGATAGCTTGGTGTAGTATTTGTACTTGATATTCTGCAGGGAGGCTAAGCATCTCACATTTGGAATGCACCTTTTCTAGTGGCAGCTGAAGTTGTCGGACAGGCTCATCCGACCGATACTGTCAGCTATCTGCTGAACAGAGTAGACCATTTGTAGGGATTATTAGGATGATCAGGTGGAGGTATATTTCCTTGGGCACCATCCAGGGCTGCCTGAGCTGCTGCCTCTGCTACTGAATGGACTATGCCATCCTGAGTACCAGTTTCATGAATAAGCTGCCTAATTTGGCCTTTTAACACTCGCTTATTCCTCTCCGGAATGGGTACACTATTAACCGCATTATCAATCATTCTTTCTATCTCCTGCCTGTCTTCCACATTAATTACAGCCATCGGTGGTGCCGTCAGGACCAGGCTTGGGCCTGCTCCTCCCTATCATGGGGGCTGCCATGTTGGCGTCTCCCATGATGTGCGTCACGACGTCGACGACGTATGACATGGTGTGGGTGGAATGAGGACCCGCCATGTTGTGGATGGCTAGGTGTGGGGTTTCTGGGCCATAGTAGGGTGTGATTGGGGTTGTATTGAGAAATGTCATCATCTGAGACCTCCCTTCAGATGACGGTATGAAGGCAGGGGCTAAGCCTCCCATCGCCTTAACATGTCCAGCCAGCACCTCTCGTTGTTGGCACAGTTTCACCATCTTGGATTCACATTCAGCATGACTCACATTCACAACATCCATATCAACCATATCTTGCATTTGTTTCTGCAACACTCTATACGCGGCGCTCAATTCGTGATTGTCCCTAGTAGCCACTTCTAAGTCATTACGTACCTGAAAAGGAGCAGGGAAATCCCAGCCTCCCCCCACAAAACACGGTAATTAGTGAGGTAAACACCAAGGTAGAGAAGTAATTAGGGAGCAGGACAGAGCTAAATGTAAAAAAAGACAAAGGCAGTAAGGACAGAAATGGGGCTAAAAGGGGTAAGGTCATCAAAAAGTGGAGGGTGATGAGTACCAATGCCTGTAGTCTGTGTAACAAGCTCCCTAAACTAGTGGCCTTGATGGAAGAGGGTTGCCTGTATATTGTGGCAGTCACAGAAACACAGTACACAAAGAACCATGACTGGGATGTCAACATACCAGGATACACAATCTACAGGAGGGACAGGGAGGGTAAAAGATGAGGAGGAGTAGCTCTCTATGTAAAGGAAGGGATCAAAGCAAGAGAACTAAAGAGTAAACATGGCACAGATGAGGCACTCTGGATCACCCTGGAGACAGGAAATGGCACCACAATCCTCATGGGGGTTGTATACAGACCCCCATCTCAGGGGAAGGGAATGGACAAGGAAATGATAGAAGGCTTCCTTAGAATGGCAGAAAAAGGGGAGATATTGTTGATGGGGACCTGAATATGCCAGATGTTAACTGGAGCACTTTGCTGCAGGCACATCCAAGACAGGGTCATTCTTGATGCCCTACAGGGGCATGCCTCAGACAGCTAGTATTGGAACCCACTCAGGAGGGAGCAATCTTAGACCTTGTACTTCTAATGGGGACGGAGAAAGAATCTCAGATTTAGAAGTGGTAACCATCTGGGAACAAGCGCCACCAAACAGTGTGGTTCACGATAAACACAGCCTGACAATCAAGCCATACAAAAGCAAGAGTATTGGACTTTAGGAGGGCTGACTTTGGGAAATGAGAGAGTGCCTCAGAAAGCACTAGCAAACAGGCAAGAAGGAGGGTGGAGGAACAATGGGAGTAATCAAACAGCCATCACAGAGGCAACAAGCCTTTGTGTAAAGCAAATCAACAAAACACAACAAAGTTAAAACTGCTATGGTTCTCAAAGAGGTGGCAGGAAGGTTAAGGAGAAAAGGATAGCATTCAGGAAATATAAGGAAACACAGAAGGAGCAGGACAGAGAACTTTATCAGTTAAAGCAGAAAGAGGCTGGGAGGGCAGTCAGAATAGCAAAGGCCCAAACCGAGGAAAGGATAGCCAACTCTGTTAAGAAGGGGGATAAGACCTTTTATAGGTACATTAGGGAGCGAAGAAAGACCAAAGGAGGGATACTGAGGCTTAATAAAGGGGAGGGAATGTGGGTAGAGGGTGACAGTGAAAAAGCAGGGATACTGAACGAATATTTCTGCTCAGTATTCACAAAGGAAGAGGAGGGGAGGTACCTAAACCAAACAAGAGAAACACTCTGAAGATGGGGTCGATACCAGTCCATTTACAGAAGAAAGGGTGCTAGTGGGGCACAGGACCCAAGGCAGCATGGATTCACGATGGAAGGTCATGTCAGATGAATCTAATAGATTTCTTGACTGGGTGACCAAAGTAGTAGACCAGGGAGGGGCTGTGGACATGTCCTACCTAGATTTTAGCAAGGCATTTGATACAGTCCCACACAAAAGATTAATACACAAGTTAGCCAGCCTTGGAGTGGGTCCCAAGGTGGTAGCCTGGATAAAAAATTGGCTAGACAACAGGACGCAAAGGGTAGTAGTAAATGGAGTCCACAGTGAAGAAAGGAGGGTTACTAGCGGGTACCGCAGGGTTCAGTACTAGGACCGGTCCTTTTTAATGTCTTTATAAGTGACATTGCAGATGAACTGAAGGAAAAGTATGTCTCTTTGCAGATGACACAAAGATCTGCAACAGGGTTGATACACAAGATGGAGTGAAAAGGATGAGAAGGACTTGGCAAGGTTGGAGGAATGGTCAAATGTATGGCAGCTCAGATTCAATGCAAAGAAGAGCAAGGTAATGCACCTGGAAACAAAACCCAGGGAAGAGTACACAATGGGGGGTGAGATACTGACAACAGTAAAATGGAAAGGGACCTGGGGTAATTATATCAGATGACCTAAGGCAAGCAATGTGATAAGGCAGTAAGGAAGACTGGGGGCTACTGGGATGCATAGGGAGAGGCATCAATAGTAGAAAACAGGAAGTTATTATGCCTGTGTACAGACAGTTGGTGAGACCCCATCTGGAGTACTGTGTGCAGTTCTGGAGACCCCATCTCTGCAAAGACATAGACAGAGTGGAGGCTGTCCAGAGGAGGGCAACCAAAATGGTGCAGGGTCTGCACCAGAAGACATATGAAGAAAGACTAAAGGAGCTTAATATGTATACCCTTGAGGAAAGAAGGGAGAGAGGGTACATGATAGAAACTTTCAAGTACCTCAAGGGAATCAACAAAGTCCAAGAGGGTAGCATCTTTCAGAAAAAGAGATGTGCAAGAACAAGGGGGCACAATTTGAAGATAGAGGGATGGTTCAGAGGTAACGTGGAGGAAGTATTTTTCACAGAGAGGGTAGTGGATGCATGGAACAGCCTCTGAGGAGGTCATGGAGTCAAGAACAGTGGGGAATTCAAGAATGCATGGGACAGACTTAAGGCAGTCCTAGTGGGGTAGGAGGAAGTAAGCTGTTGGTTAACTAGGATCTGCAGCTTATCTGTTAGGTAGGAAAATGGGCAGACTAGGTGGGCCAAGCGGTTCTATCTGCCGTCAAATTCTATGTTTCTCTGTTTCTGTGTTTATCTCATCCTGTAATCTCCCATCTCCTCACTCAACTGTGCATTCGCTGTACTTAACACGTCATTCATATGCAAAGCCTACCCCTTATCCTGTCTCAAACTTTCACACTCCTGCTTCAACATCCAGATTTCTTGCTCACCAGCTTGTGCTGAATGATGCAAAAGTGAATCCTTTTCATTGTGCAAAGTCTGGAGTTCTGACTCCAAATTCTGCTGCAGTGTAACACATTCCATTTCCTGTAAACCCATCTCTTGCTTAAGAGATGCGATCTGCAGATCAAGGGTTCAAAACCTTGCTTCAGAGGCTTCCAGAGCAGCATAGAGAGCCGCGACCAACAGCCCTTTGGCATGATGCTTATTGGCTGTTTGTCTCATCTCACAACACTGGGTTGAGTATAGGGTTATTGGATTGACTTGCGTCCCACGCAAGTCAGCCATCCTCCATGGGAGGCAAGGACGTTAGAGACATCAAGTCTCAGTTCTACGCAGATATTTGATACGGTGGCCATTGTGTGGGAGGAAATGAAAATCAAACTCGAGAAAAGGTGCCGTGCTATGTATCAATCCATAGCAGGTACACTTTACACAGTCGATTACTGTTTACTTTGTAGGCTCGCAATTCAAGGCTGCTGTGGAGTGGGTCGAGTCCGCATCGACCACACCCAGTAAAGCAGCCAGACTTTGCAAGTGACTACAAAGTGGTCTGAAAGTGGGAAAAGTGTTGGGGGAATGCACACTTACTGTCTCCGTTGGGAAGGGAAAAATTTTGAGCAACAAGTGAAAGCTTATAAACACCAAATATTGTCTGCACGCGGTCACCAATTGTCAGGAGGTCTAAACCTCACTCTCAGGTTCTTGGCAATATTGGGAATGCAAGGAATCACAAAGACGTTGCATAAGAGCAATAAACTTGTTTATTACTACCAAAAGGGTAAATCACAGTTGCCCTAAGCAGTTCTTACCAATACGAACTGGGAGCCAATGCTAAGCGTTCCCTATACCTCGAGGTTTCTTCATGTCTCTTGGGGTCTCCGAGGTATAAGACTCAGTGTCTCACATTATATACCTATGATAATTACTATGGTTACTGTAAGATAGAAACATTTCTAGTTACAGAGATGAGCTCTATTGGCTAAATTAGAGGTGGCTCCATGGTTCAAGTTAACATTATACAATTTTGTAGTAGTCATCAGTTTGTGAAACAAAAGTACATCATACAGAGTCTTACATAACTTAATGTAGTAGTACAAATCACCAAAAGGTGGCAATGCTGACTTATATATTATAATCATTACAAGGACACAGATGTTCTAACATCTTATGAGTAAGAAATACACAGAGAATACATAGGAAAAATATATGCATTAGCAAGCAAAGTGTTTTACAATAATATGCATACATATCCTGACATCTACTCTTATATGGTAAATGCCCTTAGCCCTATATGTTGGTATAACATATGCCTAAGCACTAGCTGTCTATGGTGTACCTCTGGGGTACCAATCAGGTTGCAGGGACCTCATGTAACACTGTAGACTCCCGCATTTCAGTCTGTACTATTGGGCAAGCCTGGACAACAAATACTTATGCTGGCTCACAACTACAGAGGAACTGAGTACACTTTCATATGTGCCTAGTTGGCACATGATAGAAAGGAAGTCAATCGCCACTAGTGGAGTGTCCCCAAAGGTGCTTATTCATCTAAAATCCAGAGACCTCCCCTGCCCTGCACCAATCTTTGATAGAGGTCTCGATGAGGGTTCATTCGCAATTATGCTCCTTTCTAAAATATAATCACAGCAGACATCTCAAACAACCCCTTGCAGGAAACCTAAACTTTAAAATAGGGGGAAGACTATATCCCTCTTGGATACCACAGTTGTCTCTAATCAAGTGGGAGAACTGGTGAGCAATGGAGTCTGCCTTAACTTGAGAGATCATACAGAAATACAGTATCAACAGAGACTTAAGTTTTAAACTTTTCAACTATGACATATGATGAGCCCCAACTTGAAATCTCCCTTTGAGAATGCACAAGCTGGAGAATTTCTGTAGCTACTTCAAAAACTAGCTTCACTACTCCATGCTGTTTCTAAAGTTTATGCTAGCCTATATGATAGAGCTTACACTAATATGGATGGAATACCAGGATATTGGGTTTCACAATTCCTACTAGCAGGGTTTGGCTGGAGTAAGATATGGAAGAATTACCATACATATGTCAAGCAAGACAGGCTGAGAGTTACGCAACTCCAAATATTGAATAATATGTACCAGACTCCAGCCAAACTGTTTAAAATGGGAAGAGCTTCCTCCTATGTGTGGAGATGTTGACAGACAGAAGGCACCCTCTTCCACATATTCTGGGAATGCCCATGGTAGCCCCCTGTGGGCACTCATTAGGCAAAAAGCTGACCCACTGTTAGGTACTGAGGAACTTTTACTCCAGACATCTGCCTGGTGGATGAATACAATGGGATCGAGGTTAGGAAGTGAAGATATCACATGGCCCTAAACTGCTCTATCAGTCAAGAAATTAGTTCTCCACCATTGGTTAGATGGAGAGAACAAATCCTATGCAGAGTGCTTACATGAGCTTCTCCTCAATCTCTGCACAGAGAGGATGATAGCTAGTTTGCATAATTGCCTCAAAAAGTTTGATAAAATATGGGGAAAAATGTATACTCTTTTCTCCTAAGTTAAACAATCCAGGCAAATTGTTATTGTGTGGTTCGATCTACTTCACAAGGGTAGTTCCACTCTGAAGTCAGAGGGGTGGGGGGGGTGAAGGGGGATTGTTATGTATGTCTGTAATTGTCTTTGTTTGTTCTTTTTGGTGTATGCAAATTAAAATCCAATAAAGTTGTTTCAATTTAAAAAAAAATAGAAAAAGTCCAAGAAAAACTGGGTGATGGGACTGGGAGGACCAGATGGAAGCGGTTGAGTCAGGAGCGATAAGGGGAGAAAAAGTATATAGAATAAAAAAAGAATATCCCTATAAGAACAGACAGACAATTAACAAGATCATGTGCCTAATTTTGTCTGTATCATGTAACTATGTAACTATGCAACTTTTGAAATAAAATAAGTACAAATCTCAAAATAAATACAAAACGGTAACATGATGGCAGTGCTACAAATTAACTAAAGCAGGAGCAAGCGCTTGTTAAATAGTCATTCATTTTACATTTCCTGACTGTCCTTCAATGCATTTAGATCACCCTAAGATGTAGATCCTTTTAAATATTATTCCAGGACCATGAGCATAATGCAGTAACTGCAAGTCCTTTTTCAGATTAGTAAATGAACTCTAAGAATTGTAAACAATAGTGAATACTGAGATCTAGTTTTCTAGACACTTATAGCCATAATTACTACATTACTGGAATAAAGAGTTAATTTATCCAGAATGAACTTATATACAAAATGTACCAATCCTTTGACTGACATAGTCAGAGAGGACCATCCAATAAGATCATATAAACTGCAATGATGAGTTGCATGTCTTGAGTTGTCATTAATTTCAAAGCACAGCATGCTATAAGGGACCCAACCTTTTTAGTACTGCAATTGAAATAAATGCATCAGAAACCAACCAGTGGCATGGAGGGCTGAGGCATCTGTGCAGTACCTCTTGCCATGCTGGTGACCCATGTTCATTTGTGAGTGGGCCTCTGTGAGAGTGCTGGGAGGGAAAGGTTGAGCATCCAGAGGATAGCTCTCCTCTCTTGGGAAGGAGGACTGGTGCTCCTGTTGAATGACTGCCCCCAGCAGGAGTCCCATGGGTAGTATGGGTCTACTGGCACTAGGAAAGGGAGGGTGTTGTGGGACTTCAGCTGATGTGCGCATGCCTCCACATATGCATGTCTGGCTGTGTGTGCCCCACCGAACAGGGGTGGGAACTAATAGGGAGAAAAACAGAAAAACACCCAGGTTGCAGATGATGACAGACCCTCCACAGGCTCTGCACCCAGTGACCAGGCGTGGGAGGTAAGTCCTGGTGATACTGGGGTGATGGGGCTGGGGTGTCAGCCTGAAGGAGCAGCCTGGGAGAAAGGAGTATAAGAACCTATATGGAAATAAATGCATCTTTCATCATAGGCAGGCCCAAAGCCATTTAGGGTTTGTATACAAATACTAATATCTGAGCAGCATCTTTGTGCTTTAGTATGCACATGCATGCATTAAGCAAAATGCATAATGTTCAACTCTTGCAATTCTCTAGAAAATGTGTTTTTAAATTCTCAGTTTTTCTGTCCAGGATGTAGAACACATCATGGTAACAAGACTAACAGACTCTAGCCAGAGCCGATAGGGCTATGATGTGCTGCCAAATGATCAAAGTTACATGTGAGCATAGAAATTATTGAATGCCCGGGTGTAACTTGGCCATTTTTTGGAGATGATACACCAAATTTTCAACATAGCCTTTTTAGAACCCCTCCTCATGAAGAGTGCCAGTCTTATTTTGTAATTTTGTTCTGAAAGGTGATTTCACAGAGTGACCAGGCCAATCTGTGCCACAGGTGTGAAAACACATTTCGGGCAGAATATGAAAAATAACAGCTGTACTGTTAAAAAGGAGATGTGCAAAAATGACAATGCTGAAAATCTGTACTGAAAATATTAAAAATTGGTGAGGTTAGGAGCATGCGTAGAAACTGCACAATGTACACATGTAACGCAGTCATGTTTTTGAATTGTTTCACCAAATTTGCAACATGGGGTTTTTGGGACTCCACCTCATGAACAGTGGCACTGTCATTTCATTGATCAGATCTGAAAGGTGACTCTGCGCAGTGACCACAAAATCACCTTTCTGGACTGAGTAACAAAATGACAGTAACAGTTTTCATGAGGTGGGGTCCCAAGAACCCCATGTTGAAAATATTGGGACAAAATTCTCCAAAATGGCTGATTTATCAAGATAAGTTGAACACCCCATTGAATGGCATTATAGCATGCTTACCTTTGATTCTTCAGTTTGCTGTTCTGCTTTGAAGAGTGCAGATGTGTCCCGGTCCAAAGAAGATGACAGCTCCAACCTCTGGAGTAAGTATGGGAGTGAGGGGTGCATGGAGATGGGATCTCATTGAGAGGGTGGGGATGGGGAGGGGACTGGGGTGATGATGAGGGACTGTTTCCTTTCTTACAGGTAAAATAAACACATGTCGGGTATGGTTTTCTTTATTTACAGGGAAACAAAAAAAACATACATTTGGGCACACTGGGGTGGGCTCACAGTGTGCCACAAGAGTTGGGGTGGATGGGTATGTGATGCTGACATGGGGATTGGGCATTCCAATGTTGGCGGGGGGAGAAAAAAACATACATTTGGGTACACTGGGGTGGGGTGGGCTCCCAGTGTGCCACATGAGTTGGGGGCGCTACATAATGCAACATAGGGATTGGGCATGCCAATGTTGGTGGGAGAAAAAATACCATTTGAGCACACTGGGGTGGGTTCCCAGTGTGCCACATGACTTGAGGGCCACATAATGCTGGCTGAGGATTGGGGACCCTGATGTCGGCATTGTGATGGAAACAGAGGGAGCAAAGAGGACAGCAGCAGTGGGAGGGTGTGGGATGGTTTTCTTTGCTGCTGGTGCTGGTGGTGGCGATGCAGCTGTGCACATGCAGCATGAGTGCATGCGTTGTTGCAGTGAATGGCAATTTGCTACTCACAACATGATGATGCTAGCAGAAGTGCACATGCACATGAGTCTAGAGATGTGTGAAATTAAAAAATGTTGTTCCACAAAATATCTTGTGAAATTTATGCATTTCGCAAAATATTTTACAGGTGTGAAATGCAAAATTCTGTGGGTGAAATGCAACATTTCACTGTGAAATATGAAATTTCACCTGCTAAATTTGAAATTTCACCCACGAGATGGCAACATTTGGGCGAATGTTGGTGAAATTGTGCATTTTGCTATGAAATTTTGCATTTTGTGGGTTCAATTCAGCAATTTTGCACCTGGCAAAAATTTTCTTGGAATGGCAGAATTTTGCTAACTGTTTCGGGTGTCAAAATTGCTGATTTCATGGCAATTTTGCAGCAAAAATTTAAGTTAGCAACATCTCTATGCGCGTAGCGCATGCACAGTTCTTGCCCGGAATGTGGAAGTGACAGACAAAATAATGCGGCTGTTATTCTGTAGTGGCCGATCATGGCAGAGGGTTTCAAGCTCCATTGGGCTTTCAGAAGGATACTTCCTAAAGTCCAATGGAAGGTTCCACGATCGGCCATTTTTAAGGAACGATCAATCCCAAAATGGCTGTAGACTCCGCCCACAGCCCTAAAAAATGTATACAAAAAGCATTTGCCTGTCACCAAATGACCACATAGTGCTTTTAAGACATTATAGTATTTACCATGACAACAGACTGTCACAAACAACACTTGTGAGGTCAGCTGCAGCTAGAGTAAACAGACCAGAATACAGAGCTGCAATCGGTGAATAGTAAGGGTGGTGCAAATACCAAAAGGCAGCCAGCCCATACATGTAAACAAGTTCCAAAAGTTGGTAAATGCACTCCTATATCTTATATTCTTATACCTTAACAGAAAGATGCAGGTCCTGTCTGAATAGAATGAATATCAAGAAAACAACAAACGTAATGCAGTTATAGCTGAATTATCTCATCAATCAGACCTTATTCCACTGGGTGACTTCAACTACTCTGCCATTGATTGGGTTAATCTAACAGCTTGTGCCTTACCAGAGAATAACTTCCTAGATATTTGTCTCTCATGTGATCTAGAACAAATGCTATCTGAAACCACAAGGGAGATACCATTCTAGACTTAGTTCTTAGAAACCTCCCCCTATATATTAATGATCTCATGATCCACAGACCCATAAGTAGCAGTGATCATTACACAGTCTTTTAGCCTAAACAGGTCCAAAGGATCATACAAACAAAAGCATTAAGATTTAACTACCAAAAGGTAACTACGATAACATAAGAACTGCTTTAAGTCAATATGACTGGATGTTTTACTAAGTGATTTTAAAAACAGAAGATGCGTGGACTATGTTTAAAAACATTATGCATGAATTGGAACACTTACATGTTCCACAAATTAAAACTAGGAACAAAAAGGGTAACATTCCACAATGACTATCAAATATTGTAAGGAAATAAATAAAAAAAGATAAACAGATGGACAAATGAAGACAGGGCAGCATATGAACATGAACTGAAGTTAATAAAAAAATTAATAATAAATGAAAGGAAAAATCTTGAATTCAGGTTATCGGTAACAAAGGGAAATACAAAGATTTTTTTCCCCTATGTTAATGTAAATAAAAACAAAGATAACAGAATAACATAAATCAGAGTTAATGGGGAAGTAGTTAATGATAATAGAGAGATATCCAACTCCTTCAATGAGTATTTTGGGGCAGCCTTCACTGAGGAACAGATAAAACTTTCACTATAACTAATAAAACGTATATATCAATATTACATCTGATGAAACAAAACAAAATATACAGACCCTAAAGAACAACTGCACCAGGCCCCAATAATGTTAATAGCTAGCATCATCAAAGAAACTATAGAACATGTTGCCTACCTTATCCATCATATTTAACAAATCAGATAGAACTGGCGTTATCCCTCAAGACTGGAGGAGAGCTTTAGTGGTACCAATTCATAAGCAAGCAAACAGATCAAATACATCCAACTACCAACCCATTAGACTAATGTCCATTATAAGCAAACTACTGGAAAAATCAATCAAAAATAGAATTGAAGCTGAGGTACAGACATTGGGAATATCAGACAAAAATCAACATAGGGTTCCATAATGGAAGATCTTGTACAACAAACTTGGTCCAGTTCTACAAAAATATCAGTAGTAGTAGTACGGATAATGTCATTCCTAATGATATCATTTATCTAGACTTTAATAAAGCCTTTTGTTTAGTTTACCACTATCTATTAATTCAGAAAATGATCAGGTTAGGATTTATTGGCTTCACCATACAACGGGTGACGAATTAGTTAACAAAAAGAACACAATGTGTTAAAATAAGGGATGCTGTCTCTATGTCAGTGGCTATCACTAGTGGGGCACCACAGGGATCGGTGTTGGGCCCTGCTCTGTTTGACATTTTTATTGGTGATTTATACATAGGGGTGAATAGCTCTATTACCAAATTTGAGGACGACACAAAAATGTCATCAGAGGTTGATACGGAAAATAAAATATCCCAATTTAAATCAGATTTGCAAACAATTGAAAAATGTACTTATTTAAATAAAATTAAATTTAATATAGATAATGTTCAATCATTCACATAGGGCAAAATATCAAAACACCATGTACTTTTTATGTGGAAGTAAAAATAACTCAGTAATTACTGAAAAAGACTTAGGGGTCATAATAAATGGTACTGGGTCATAATGTAGCAAGACGTACCATAACAATATACTGCACTGTCAATACAGTGCAATATATTACCAACAACCTAAGTCTTTTTTTTGGAGCTGTGCCTTCCACACCCTAATGAGAGGTCTGTGCCCCGGACCTCTCCAACTAAAATACCTAACTCTGGAGGGAGGGTAACAGTAAAAATCACACAAAGTGTAAAAGGTAAAATTCACGTGTCTGGGACGGGAATCAAAACCAATCCCAAACACACTGCCTGCCTCCCTTGCTGCCATTGGATCATCCTGTTGAGCCACGGCAGCTGCTCAGCAGACCCCTGTCCCAGTAGAGGTCTTATCCTCTGCCTGGGAGAAGGAGAGGGTGTTCTACCGCTCATACTGCCTTTTGCCGTTTTGTGCCCTCTCGCTCTTCCCTATTACGCTGTTACTGTTGCGTGGTTTTGTAGTACACTGTAGAGTGTACAACTAAGGGACCCGGTAGGATAATAAACAACCATTTAATGCCAGGTGATCAATGCAGGAGTGTTGTGCTTACTGGAAACCAAATTATTAATGCTATCAAAAGAACTTTTTTTGTGCAGAAATGAAGTCTGCATTATGCCACTTTATAAGGCATTCATTAAACCTCATACGGACTATGCTGTGTCATTCTGGGACCTCTACCTTGTAAAAGACAAGCAAATTATTGAAAGCTTACAATGCAGAACCACTTAGCTTATCCCGAGACTCACCAACCTGCCCTATCCAGACAGGGTAAAGGCCCTTGGGGTCTATGATCTCCAATTTAGGAGAGATAGAGGGGATCTGCTTTTGCTGTACAGCATTCTTAATGATCAGGATCTTATGAAGGAAAGTAAAATTGTTCAAGTTAACAAAACAGCAAACTTGAGATCTCACAAGAAACAGATTTTCATTCCAAAATCCACAACAAACAAATGTAGACACTTTTTTTACTATTAGGGCCTCAGAAATGTGAAATGTTCTCTCTAACCACATAGCAGAAGCAAGCAATAAAGTACAATTTAAAAAAGCACTGGGTGATTGCCAGACTTCAAAGGAAGGCTAATATCCCCCACCCGGTATGGGGAAGGTGGTCCTGATGTGTTAGAAGCCTACTTCCATCTTAGTAACCGAGTATTACCAAGCAAAGAAATTTATAGTGTACACCCCCTGAGAAAGACTCATTTCGAGTCGAAGTGCTGGGGAAGGTTGTAAGCTTCCACTGTGGATCTTTGGTCTGGTCTTTGTAATTGAAAATAAATTTCTTGATATTCATTCTATTTGGACTGAACCTGCATCTTTCTGTTAAGGTATAGGAGTGCATTTACCAACTTCAGAACTTGCAGCTAGAGTAGTTTTGAAAAAAACTGAATTACGCACTGAATTATCTGTAATATTTATTAGATGAATAACATCAGTAAGCACAAACAAAACCTAGCGCACACTAAAGAAACATTATTGCTATAAATCATGCGCAGTAGTTTTTAGCCTGTTATTTTGATATGTGCATGGCTGTTCTTTAAACTCATTCCCTTCCCAAAACGTCCCATTAGGTAACATTTCATAAACCTGGAACTGTATAAATATTTCACTTTCATCTGGAATTTCATTAGAACAGAATGTATAACAACAGGGTTTTAATTTATAAAGGATTTTAATGGTGAGTGTGTCGATTTCATTTGGTAATCCCTTGAGATAGACTTAAGGTTTATTCTACTGAACAATAATCATAATTATTTATATAGTATATTAAGCTTACGTATGATGTTATTGATAACAGCATTACCCAACCAAGCTGCATTGATCTTGCAGACAAATAATAAGACTGTTATATGTATTCTGCACAGTTAGGAACTCTAGAATGATCAATAGCTTCTCATACGGGGTAAAGAACTGCATTAAAGGAGTAGTACAATCGGTATTTGCAAAAACATATGTTGTGCAGAGTGTTTTAATTTGTGTGTGTAGTCCTAGTGTGTCCTTCCCTGTGTCTGCTATTAGGAATTTTTTCTAAATTAGCCTGCTAGTTTTATGGGAGTTTTATGGTCCCTGGGGATTTCTATCTTAGAATGGTTTATTGCTCTTCTTGTTCCTACAATGTCTCCTGCACCATATGACAGTGATGTATCAGGGACCATGGATTCAGCAAGCACTGGTTTAGAGACTAGGATGTTACTGTTTCCTGCAAGAATGTAAATCAATATATTACACTGCCATAGTTCCATCTAATCTGTTCAATAGTAAAATAGAACTTTTGCAGTGTATTCAAGATCCTGTTGTTGACTAACAACCCATTCTAATAATATAGGTGCCTATTCATGAGCGGGTTGAAAGCAAGCACAGAGGTGCATACCTCAACCATGTAGCTCTGCACCAGTGGAGGTACGCACTATCACACCACCTGTCTATGGCCCACCCCTGCCTGTAGATGCATGGAGGGCAGATGGGGTGTAGTTGCAGATCTAAGCAGGCATCCAATGGGATGCCTGTTCTAGATCTCAGAATGGATCCCCTGCTTGGGTGAGCAAGGTCCGGATGTGTGCATAGCATTATGAGCACCCAGGCAACACACAATCATGAAACTCCTTGGCTGAGTGGACCTCCTGCCCAATACCCACCCCATGGCTTTATGCCTCACCCAATGCACAGCAGACCCCCTCACAAAATAGTACCCTGGCCCTGGTCTTTTAATGGAGAACACCCCCAACACAGCATTGCCCTGGCCCTGTACTGGCATATGAACCCCCCCACACACACATACTCACAGCTCCATCCCGTTAGGCATCTCACTGTCACCCTCCCGGCCCCTGAACTCAGCTTTCTACCCCTACATTGGTGGCCAGTGGCCCCCCACTACCCCGCTGCAACAACAACACCTCCCCATCCCCATACCTGCAGGTCAGTGCCATGGCAAGGGATGATGAGTGGCACATCCCTCTGCACACCTCCTCAGCCACACCCTCTCCAACTTATGCTTGGAAAGCACTGCCTATAAATATAGGCAGCACGCTCCCAGCATCAGTTGGATAGCAGATGGCCAGGGAGGTATGCAGAGGGATGTGCTGCTTGTTGATCCTCACCACTGCACCAACTTGCAGGTTCAGGGATGGGAGACATATTGTCCAGTTCTGTGGGGGGGGCACTGGTCACCAATAGTAGGGCAGGGAGCCAGGTTTGGGAGTCAGGTGTGTGACACTGACTGTACCAGATGTGGACTGGGCTGTAATGTGTGTGTGTGTGAATGTGTGTGTGGTGTTCTCATATGCCAGTATAGGGACAGGGCTGTGATTTGTGTGTGTGGGGTGTGTTCTACATGCCAGTATGGGGGATGGGCTGTGATATGTGCATGTGGGGGTGTTCTCAAATGCCAGTACGGGATGGGGCTGGATATGTGTGTTGGTGGGGTGTTCCATCCCACCAGAATGGGGCACAGACATACTTATACATTGGGGGAGGGCTGGCATATGAGACTGGGGTGACTGATCTGTTGTGGGGTGGGGTTTACATACTGTTGCGGATCTGGCTGGAGGCTGTTGTGTGCGTGTGGGGGTTTACAGACAGTTAACAGTACTGGGCAGGTGCTCTGTGTGCATGGGGCTCGGTGCATAGGGCAGTTTCAGCAGGGTCCCCACTGTGGTACAGTGCCCTCCACTTCCCTGTCTGCAGCAATATGCACCTTATAAATGGTGTGTTTGGTGTGGGCACACCCCCCATCCCTCCCAGTAGACTGGCCTAGTGCGGAGCTGCCTATGGGTAGGGGAATCGGGCATTCACCTGGCGTGCACATCTTTGGTGTATGTTGCAGGGGATCTGTGGGAACCCCGCTGCGCAGCATTTCAGCATATGTATGCCTATGCGCCTGCTTTTTGCAGTGTGTTGGCACAGCGTATAGGGCCCATCATTTGTAGTCCATTAATTCCAGCCATGAATGTTAGCCCTTAATGAATTTTTTAACACACTCAATGTCTTATACATGCGGACCTTTTTCATAAATCTAGTATAAGATTTTTTATTTAAAGATAATATACTTTATTAAAATTTTTCAACATACAAATATAACAAATGTCCATAAAAAGGCAGAATGCAACAATACCATAGAATGGAGTGAGATGGAACAACTGACATAAGTCATACATATGTAACAAAGATTAGCCCCAAGATAACACCCCCTTTCCCCCAACCCCTTCCCTCACAGCATGGTGGGTAACACCAGAAAAGAACCATGGGTAGAGCGAGTCTCCTAGGGGTGCAAACTGTCAAGCAGTTATCTGGATATTAAGGTCTCCAGGGACTGCCAACGGTCCCTATACTGCTCCAGTCTATTCAGACGATAAGCTATATGCTTTTCTACTGCTAAGGCCTGTAAAAGCTCCGGGTGCCATTCACAAAGCTTTAATACAATGTCATCCAGCCAGTGTCAGAGAATGACAATCTTGGTGGTTATCATGATTAGAGCCATATGAGCCTTCAGGGGACTAACAGCTTCTTTGGGAAAATGCCCACCAGAAATATTTGTGGAGTAAAGAAGGAATCTAACCCTAGCCATGGATCAAGAAAGCCATGGATGGATGCCCAGAAAGTGGCAGCCTTAGGGCATTCCCAAAGAATATGTTTAAGGGATCCTTCTCTGTGCTGCGACACATACACTCCACTGACAACCTACATCCCATCTTGTGCAACTTCTGGGGGGTATAGTAGACATTGTGCAATAAATGAAATTGTGTAAGGCAGTATTTATTTTGCTTAATTAATTTATACAACTGGTCCCAAATCTTTTGCCAATCTTTGTGGTCCTAAATGCTGCCAGTAAATATATATCCCATGTAACCTGCTTGGGTCATGAGTCTGGATACAGGAATACAACTTGGAACTGGGATGCAGCTACCCTGCCAGTGCCTAGTATAACATATCTTGAAAAAGAAAAAAAAACTGCTTTTGACAATTCCAATCAGCTTTGATCATGCACACCTGTCACATATTAGCTAGAATATTATTCCATACCTTTTTGACTTGCTGCCGCAATGTTGCCAAAATGCTTCACAGTGCTCAGTTCTCTGTCTCTTGTTGCAGCCTCAGTCCACCACATAAAAGACCATCCTCCTCCAACTCTCCATGGCCCTAATCAGTACAACACAGGTGGTTTTCTTTGCACATGTCCATTCTTGACCTTTCTCCAAATGACCCAATGATCAAAAGATCAGACATGACTAGGTCACCTACCAGCCCTCAACTGTGAAAGCTGTCTGGCCAGTGACCGCTGTACTACAAATTCAGACCCACTCATGCACTTCCAGATGCCAGTATCTCCTGATAGCATTGACAACTTCTGCAGCCTTCTTCAGAATCAGACTTCTGGCAGGGCTGGGCTCCGCACTGTCTGCTTTGGCACTTGCACTTGCACAAACACTCGACCTTAGTCACCTGACCACTCCAAGGCAAGGCACATTTTATTTTTATGGCACCCAATCATGGAGGCCATGGGTACCTCTCAATGAAAGCAATACAGGAAATATATTTAAATAAAATAATAAAAAGCAGAGTATTAATACATAATTACAAAATCCTAAAATTATTTTTTTAATTTTTACTTACTCTTTATGCCCCTTCCATCACCATGGCTGCCCCTTCCATCGGGGTCCCCAATGTGACTAAACAGTCATCTGCTCCCATTAAGTGCCCTGCTCCTGGATCCATTCAAGTATCCTGGATAACCTCCCAGGTGGGGTGGAGGGGACTCCCCCCACCCCTCTATACCTTAAGTGGAGCGGGCACTTGGAGCTGCAATTTAGGCTCCCCAAGTCACCGGCACAGGGGCCTGTCTCCTGGTGCAGCCATGGGGTGTTTTCCATGTGTTTTTGGTCCCTGCTCCCTGTCAATGCCAGCACTCAAGAAGGGCCAATGAGACAAAGGCACGCAGATACATGCCTTTGCTCCAGACCCTTGGTCGATGTCCACCCCTCCCTGGGTTACTGCATCCCTAGCTACACCTTCACCCATGGTCGCACAGATGGTGGTATAGCAGCGAGAACTGCAGCCCATCTTCCCCAGAAAAGGAGAGCGGCCCTTGGGATGCTCAATTCTTCTCCCTCTGGCCCAGCCTTCCAGCAACCCAGGCTCACTACCAAACCTGGGTTGCTGGCATCCTAACAGTAGCTCTGCTGCCACGGAGCTTGTCAAAATCCTAAAATTTAGAATCAAAGCAGAGGTCAGAGAAGTTATAGCTCAAATAGTGGAAACTACTTCAGGAATGCCAGGCAAAGAGGTGGGCCTTTAGCTTCTGCTTGAGTACTTCAGTAGAAGGAGCCTCCTGGACTTTAGGTGGAAGCAATTCACAGAGTGACATGGCGACACTAAAGGCATGGTCACCCAATATCTTGAGACGAACCCTGGGAACATCCAGGAGGCCCCTAGATGAGGAGCAGAGAAAGTGGACAGAGGTAGCAGGTGTCAGGAGCTCAGTCAGATAGTCTGGATCCAGTCCATATAGGGCCTTAAAGGTGAGCAAGCCCATCTTTAAGATGACCCTGCACCTGATAGGCAGCCAGTGCAGAGCACACAGGATTAGGGTCACATGGGCCTCATCAGTCACTCAGGGCTTTGAGTCCACAGGAAGAATTGGTACTTCCAGTCTTCCAACCTCCATTTCATGAGATACTGGAAAATGGTGCCAAAATATGGGGTACTTTCTGCACATGCACAAAACAAGGAGTGATGGTAGAATTGACAGGCAAAAACACCTGGAGAGCAGTGCGGGTGGGACCGTGGTGGTGGGGTTACAGACAGTGTGAGTGACATCAGTGGCTCAGATCAATCCCCTTCGAGACAAGCACAGAAAAAAGGTTGAAACACACAAAATATCAGTGCTGTACATATGTGCAGCACAGAAAGATGCTTCCCAGAGTGTCTCTAGAAAACAAGGGCCCTACACACGGGAGTACTGAATACTGCAGGAATACTGAACGAATATTTCTACTCAGTATTCTAAAGAGGAGAAGTACCTAATCCAATTAACAGAAGCACTCTTTGATAGGGGGGTCGATCCCAGTCCTGTCACAGAAGAAAGGGTTCCAAGAACTCCTAAAACTGAAGGTGGACAAAGCAATGGGTCCTGATGGAATTCACCCAGAATTCTAAAGAATTAAGGAAGGAACTAGTGAAACCACTGGCTACTCTTTTAATAAATCATGGGAGGATGGTGTGGTACCCGAGGACTGGAGGAAGGCGGATGTGATTCCCCTTCACAAAGTGGGACCAAGACAGAGGCAGAAACTACGACCTGTCAGTCTGACCTCTGTGGTAGGGAAAGTGATGGAGTCACTTCTGAAGGAAAGAATAGTTGAGTACCTAGAGGTCAGTGGAGCACAGGATCCAAGGCAGCATGGGTTCACAGCGGGAAGGTCATGTCAGACAGATCTAATAGATTTCTTTGACTGGGTGACCAAAGTAGTAGACCAGGAGGGGCTGTGGACATGGCCTACCTAGACTTTAGCAAGGCATTTGATACAGTCTCACACAAAAGATTGATAGTCAAATTAACCAGCCTGGAGTGGGTCCCAGGGTGGTAGCCTAGGTAAAACATTGGCTGGACAACAGGACACAGAAGGTAATTGTAAATGGAGTCCACTCTGAAAAGGGCGGTTACTAGTGGGGTACCGCGGGAGTTCAGTGTTGGGTCCAGTCCTTTTAATGTCTTCATCGAGTGACATTGCAGAGGGACTGGAAGGAAAAGTATGCCTTTTGCAGATGACACAAAGATCTGCAACAGGGTTAATACACAAGGAGGCGTGGAAAGGATGAAAGGGACTTGGCAAGGTTGGAGGAATGGTCAGACGTATGGCAGCTAGGATTCAATGCAAAAAGTGCAAAATAATGCACCTGGGAAACAAGAACCAGGGAAGAATACACAATGGGTGGGGAGGTAGTAACAACAACAAAACAAGAAAAGGACCTGGGGTAATCATATCAGATGACCTTAAGGTTAGCAAGCAATGTGTGAGAAGGCAGTAGGGAGGCCGGTATACTGGAATGTATGGAGAGGCATCAGCAGCAGAAAACAGGAAGTTGTTATCCTCTGTACAGACAGTTGGTCAGACCCCATCTGGAATACTGTGTCCAGTTCTGGAGACCCCACTATCTCCTGAGACATAGACAGGATGAGGCAGTCAGAGGAGGCAACTAAAATGGTGCAGGGTCTGCAGAGAAGCCGTATGAGGAGGACTAAGGAGCTTAATATGTATACCCTTGAGGAAAGAAGGAGAGGGCACATGATAGAAACTTTCAAGTACCTCAAGGAATCAACAAAGTCCAAGAGGTAGCATCTTTCAGAAAAGAGACTTGCAAGAACAAGAGGACACAATTTAAAATAGAAGGAGAGTTCAGGGGCAATGCAGGAAGTATTATTTCACATAGAGGGTGAGTGGATGCATGGAACAGCCTTCCTGAGGAAGTTAATGAGGTCCTAAAACTGTGGGAGAATTCAAGAATGCATGGGACAGACATAAAGCAATTCTTGTGGGGGGCAGGAAGATATAGGCTGTTGGTTAACTAGGATCTGCGGCCTATCCTGTAGGTAGGGAAATGGGCAGACTAGATGGGCCTAGCGGTCCTTATCTGCTGTCAAAGTCTATGTTTCTATGTTTCTACTTTGTGTAACATTAAATATAGCCCTGGTCCTGGCTGAGTCCAACTGACTCCTGAATGAAAGAAAAACAATACTTATTAAAATTCGGTTGGAGAATAACTTTAAAAGGGTTGGTTCTTGGACGAGGGTCATCCCCTCTCTGCGCATGTCTATAGTGATAACAATTACTAAAATTTCAACTAGCAGCTACATGTATCAAATTTTAAAAGAAACCCTAAGATTATTATTTTGTTATGAAAATAATTCAAAATGTTGAAAAAGGTAATCATCTTAAAGTGGACCTCCAATATATGCATTAAATTGCTCAAGTAAATTTTCATTTGTTCTGCTGCTTACCACTGTGTGAACATTGCTGCAGTTCTCCTGGCATATTTTAACCTGCTGTTCCAGCTTTGCTGTGCCCCAAGTTACCAGAGGACATCAACCACAAAGAACTGTTTCTAGCTAACATACCCAGTACTGGTAAGTGGGTGGGGGGCTACGGTGCAGGTGAAAGTGATATCAGGTGTTCCAAATGGGACAGAGACTGTCATCATAAAAGCACATTGTGCTACGCATTTGCTGCTCATGGAGTGGCTGTATGCGTGAGTGGGGAGGCCATGAGGAGGCTATATAAAAATTGTTTAGAGCAAAATATATTTGACAGCTGCTACAAATACTATTAAAATTGTCCCCTAATGTAAAATTGTGGAGGGTATTTTTCATATTGTATGCTCATCAGTAAAGACTGTGGTTTGGGCACACTTGGAAAAGTTACTGAGTGAGGACCAATGTGTTCTACGGGCAGGCTGAGTTAGTTGCACTTTATATTTTAGGAGCATTAATGTTTTTCTCATTTTTGTCATGAGAAAGGGGAAACATTTAACAAAAGATATGTAAATGAATAACTATGTTTTAGAATATTTATATTTAGCATGTTAGTGTAAGTTGCATTAAGTAAATAGTAGTAATTGAATCATTTGCTTGGTGTAGGCCCTAAGAATCTGACAGTCTTTGCAATACTTACTTGAACTAGTACTGCTTATATAAAAATGTGGCTTTTAAAGCTGTTCCTGGGATATTATCTGGTTAGCTGCTTCTTTGAGGCATCATATTCTAACACAATAGGAACTAAATGTACAGATTCAATGTTATGTTTGCATAATTATAAGGATACACTGACTGCTTGAGAAGAAATGAAACAGAGGTGAAATGGTAATATATTGTTTGTCTGGATTGTTGCACTCTAAAATAGAACTTAGTTTGGTATTGTACCCCCTTAGAAACCTTCACTGCAGAGGCGCTAGGGGTTGGTTTTTCAAGCCTAGCAGTTAATACATTTTATTTTGCAGTTATTTTGCATATTTCTTGCACAAAGTGCTTTCACTGTGACTTTTGTTGAAATTGTGTTGGCCTGGTGGGGACAGATTAACTCATTTACTAGTTGGCATGTAAATAAGCCCATTATTAAGAACAGTCACATCAGATTCCAATTTTACAAGTTTTATAAAATAATACTGGTCATTGGTTTGTTGTTGGGAGGAGATATCCATCCGGATCCTGGTCCCTTTCAGTTTATGCAAAATAATAATAGTAGTAGCAGTATTTAAGACAAAGACTTTTCAGATTTAACTGCAACAAAACTAAAACAGGATGACCTATGTATAATCCACTTGAATATCTGTAATTCACTCAAAAAAAATGTATAATTTGAGGGAGTGGACCATAAAATGTTTTGACCCATGAACTTTTACTTCTGGGTGATCTAAATGCAGATTGGATGTGTCCCCTTAAATTTAAACACTTAAGAAATATAGTGTCAGGGTTGGGCTTATCACATCTTGTAAACAAACCCACCTGAGTTAATATAAAGAATCCCAATGACTCTTTCCTACTTGATGTAATTCTAACTAATTGTCCCCATTTCTATATGGAATCTGGTGTTTCTGCAGAGATTTTCAGTGATCATAATATGGTATATTGTATTGGGGGAATAGTAGAGTGCATGGTCCAGCAAGATATATAACTTTCTGATCCCTTAAAAACTTTGATTACTTTAAGTTTATGGCAGATCTAGAGGGTGGCAACTGGGAACGTTTGGAATTAATATCTGATTTGGATTTAGCCTGGTAATATTTCCAGGAGGAACTGATAAAGGTTTGTGACAGACACATGCCTGTAAAATCTAAAAGGGTAAAAGCTAATTCAGCAGTGGGGGTTTCTTCTTCATTGAAGAAACCAAAGACGGAAAAAATAGAGCATGGAATATAGCTCAGCAGTCAGGTACCATGTTAGATTAGCAGAAATATTGAAAACTTAGAAATAAATAAGTGACAGGTGTCAGGGCAACAAAAAGAAGCCACTTTGGGACAAAAACCTCCGAGGCCAAGGGAAATCCATCTAAGTTTTGGTCTCTGATTAAAGATTTAAACTGCAATATTAGTTATAAGCACACTGTTCAGTTAGCTCCTTAAGAAACATATGCATCCAGGCATAATGTTGCAGATAGGTTTAACACCTTTTTTAGTGACTTTGGCAACTTCTTTGGGGATCCTGTAAGTCCCCTGAATATTTCAGACATTAATATAAGCAATAACTCAGGTAATGATTTAACGTCTTTTTCCTTTAGAGAAGTGGAATGTTATGAAGTTTTGGAGAAACTACTGGGTCTCAAGGGTAGTAGTAGTAGTAGTAGTAGTAGTAGTAGTGGTCCTGGTAGCATTTCCTGACAATATTACAATTCTTTGCTCTGAATATAGCCCGTCCCCTGACATACTTATGTAACTATTCTATTGCTCATGGTGTTTTTCCTCAGGCTTGGAAGAGTGCCAGGTTTGTATCCATTTTTAAGGGCGGCAGCCTTGGCTCACTTTCAAACTTTAGGGCAATATCATTACTTTCCATTATTAGCAAAATTTTTGAATGGATCCTGGTGGACCTACTGGTCTATTATCTATCAGGCCTAATTCTCTTGGATGAATTTTGGTCCAGTTTTCCCAAGGTACATGGTATGGTGGTCTCCTTGTCGAGGGTCTTGGATGACATCGATAGGGCAAATGATTTACATTACTATACTGGAGCCATACAGATGGATTTGTCCAAGGCCTTTGACCTGGTTGACCATCAGTCCATGTTACAACACTTAGCTGAGTTAGGACTAAGCAGAAATGCCTTGGCCTGGTTCCATTCTTATCTAAGTAACCTTTATCAAGTTTACTCAGGTAAATGGTATAGACTCTTCTTCTTTGAAGGTGGTTAAGGGCATACCCCAGGGCCTTTTGCTGGGGCCGCTTCTTTTTTTAATTTATCTAAAAGACATTGGTAGAAGTGTGGAGGGGGTCAATTACCACCTCTTCATGGATGATATGATTCTCTATTATTCCAATAGCTCTCTAATGGCAATCCAGTCTAGTTTGCAGTCTAGATTCAATTCACTGCAAAACAGTTTTGAAATTTTAAATTAAAACTAAATATGCCTAAAACAAAATCCATCTTGTTTGGCCAGGCTTTCAAATTAAAATCTGACTTAAAACTTGAGATTTTCGACTTGTCAGGTACTTATTTAGAACATGTTAAAATGTATAAATATTTAGGTTACTGGTTGGATCAGTTGTGTACAGGGAATAATTATGTGGATAAACTAATTGGACAAGTGGCCAAGAGGGTTGTTTGTTTAGAAATCAAAAATGTTTAGATTCTAACACAATGAAATATATAACTGAAGTACAAGTTCTGCCATTATTTGATCATGGCAATATCTTATATGCTAGAGCCTCGCAAGATAGATTATATAGGGTAGATGTACACTACAACAAACTGGCCAGGTTAATCCTGAAATGTCCCAAAACTACCCACCATTGCAATCTATGTAAATCCATGAGTTGGGTTTCCTTGGCTAATAGGAGGGATATCCATATTATTTTATTTGCATATAAGACCAGCCTGGGTCACATACCTAAATACTTGAGTGATAGGCCTGATTTTTGGTCCATTGAACAATCTTTAAAAAATTCACAATTTTCTCAGCTAATTGTCCCTAAGACCCATACGAAAAGGTCATTACAAATATTTTAGTCACATGGTTCTGAGGTATCAGAATAAACTCCCACCCTGTTTTAGAGGTCTGTCTCTATGCTTAAGAAATTTTTGTTTTCAAATGCTCAAATTTGTAACTGTTTTAGCTAAATGTGGATATATTACACTTGAATCATTATCTTCAGTCAGCTTGCACCCCAGAGATTGGCCTTAGACATGACCCGGCCATACCCCAGGTTAATTTGTGCATGTTTTATTAATCTGCATGAACTTATACTTTCCAGTCCCTGTACCCTCTCGCACATTATAGGTAAGTCCTCACAGAGACACCTGAACCCAAAGAGTACAATCTCTACCTCTCGGGTGGTTGCACCTTCACAAGCCATCATCCAAGACCATTCTCCTGGTCTCTTCTCCAACAAAGCACCACTAAAGTTGCCAACCAATCACATCGTGAGTGCCTTCCAGCCCATACTCCAGATTGGCTCCAGCAGTTTTCTTTGGTGATCCTTCCAATGCTGGCAAAAATCTGAATGGTCTGCCATACTCTGCTAACAAAGCTGTAACCGCTTCATTCCCTGACCGATGCAATCTTTCCATATGGCTAAAGTATTATTATTGGGAGTATGAGTGATTAAGCCCCCTTTTGAATTGTTGACATGATTGGCCCCAGGCACCTATGTCGCAGTGAGGTGCTGCTCCACCTGTCCCACCTTCCTCCAATAGCACAGTACAGCTGCCCTCGGTCCCAATGTAAGCATTCTCTGGAGATGCCATGTTAGTGCCTGGCAGGCTGCCTGCTTCCTTCAGACATAGCTATACCTGTCTGTTTACTGATTGTGAACCAGTCAAGAAAAAGCTGTTATCACTTATTTCTGTCTGGCTGCTATGATAGCGATACCTGAGTCTTGCCTGTCCCTTTTTTTCCATATGAAAAATTCTGTAACAATATCCATCTCTGTATCTCTGTAGACCTGTCAGCTCCAACTGCTCACTGGTCTTGTTGATGATCTAGAATTAACTATTATGTTATGTACATTTGTGTATCCTGATTTGCACTTCTACTATGTTTTACTACAAATGTAAATATTGCTGCTTGTTTGTAATATAATCTGGACTTAACCAGGTCCATCTTGTAAATGAGCTTGCTCAACAATGTTCACCTGGATAAATAAAGATTTGATTGATTGATTGATTGAATATTGTGGCTGCATGTTGTATTGATGTGATTTAATGTTTGAACTAGGTTATTTGTGTATATGAATATTGCATTACTTTGTTAGTGTATGTATTGTCATTTGTATGATTTTAATGTTGGAAATAGTTTGCCATTGTGAATGAGCATAAGCTCAATGGTTATTCTAATAAACAACAAGAACAACAACAACAAATAGGGCCCAAACATTATTGCAACAACAGAAACCTGGTTGAATGAGAAAATTGCAGACAATTTAATTGGATTACAATGTTATGGGATGTGGAGGAAAGATAGAAATAAAAGGGAGGGGCTAGTAATTTAACATCTAACTCTCTACAGGTGACATACATTGACCAACATTTTAAGTGGCATGGCTCTGAAGTACTTGCATTGGAGTTAAAAATTCCTTTTATGAAACCCTTACTGATTCTTGGGGTATACCATCCACCTAGATGTCCCCTAGTATTTGATACTCTACAGGATTTCCTGGGGAGCTATCGAGTTTCCCATGAAATCCTTCTAACTGGAGACTTCAGTGTGGACTGGAAGACAGTGGAGAGTAACCATAAATCAAAGAATTGTATACTAATTTAGGTATGACCCAATTCATTGAGGGAATCACCAGAGGTAATGTTAGACACCCAGGCTCATCTGCTACTTTGGACCAGATGTTTTCTACCAATCCAGAAAAGTATGTGGATAGTGGAGTGCTCCCTGATTCTTTTTCAGATCACCAAATATACTGTGTAAAGGGACAGAAAATAATAAAATGACCTGGAGAAATGGTTCAATTTAGGTCCTATAGAAAATGTGACTACAGAAGTTTTATGCTTGAGTTAGATACTTATAATTGGGAAAGACTTGCATTGACTCCAATGGTAAATAATGTGTGGAGTTTATTTCATGAAGACTTTATGGCCATCTATAATCGATATGCCCCTATAAAGTACAGGAAGGTTAAATCAAAAAATTCCCCCAGTACAATGAATATATCTTTAAATTAAAGAAACAAAGAGACAGGGTCTGGAAAGTTTCCAAAGCCTCTAATATAGATACTGACAGGGTTAAATATATAGACAGCTTAGAAACAAATATACTGCTGCACTTAGAAATAGCAGGCAATAATTCTATAACAGAGAATTAATGTCTAACCAGACTAACAACCCCTGGGAGTTTTGGAAATAATTAAAAAGGTAAAGGGTGTATAAATAATGGATTATCCAGAGAATTTTTAAATAAATGATACAAGGATCTCACTGGGCACACAGGTGGTGGACAGTTTTAATAATCACTTTGTAACCATGGGTACAGCATCCCTCCCCAAAAATCTTTCCAAAATTAATATCCCACAAGAATCCAATCACTACACATCTGAGGGTTTTAAATTTGATAGAATGACTCCTATTGAAGTACAATAAGAACTACTGAAAATTAATATAAGGAAATCTGGAGGGTTAGATGAAATTCCTAATACTTTACTTAAATATGCAGCTCCAGTTATATAATGTCCCCTTGACATTTATCTTTAACAAGGCATGTGGAAAATGGCTAAAGTAATCCCTGTATTTAAATCTGGATCAAAGCACAACATAGAAAACTATAGACCAATTTCTTTACTACCAGTCGTTGATAAAATATTTGAGAGATTGATAGTTAAACAGTTGCAAGTTTCTGGAAGTGGAAAGATTATAAATAAACATCAATCTGGTTTTAGACCATTACATGGTATCACTTCAGCCTTAGTAAAGGTGACAGTTGATATTGCCAAGGTTCTGGACAGGAGGATGTTGGAGAGGGCAATATTTGTCGATTTGGCAAAAGCGGTTGATACCCTGGACCATGATATCCTCCTGTCCATATTAAAAACCTTGAGGGTATTCAGGCGGGTTGTACATTTATTTCATGCATACTTAATCGGTAGAAAACAACAGGTAGTTATAAATGATTGTGTATCGGGTTTTAGAACTATTATTTCAAGAGTACCCTAAGGATCCATCTTGGGTCTATTCTATTCAATTTATATATGAACGGCCTCAATTTGTCTCATTTGGATGCAGGTTGGCATCTGTATGTGGATGATACTATTATTTATACTGAAGGCTCATCCATTCAGATGATTGAAGCTACATTACAGGAAGCTTTTACAGAGTCTCAAAAATTTTTTCTCGAATCCAAACATATTTTAAACCCAAAGAAAACTCAGGTGATGCTATTCTCAAGTGATAGTGGGGTTAGGACTTCTGAAGCTTCCCTAAAGATTAACACTTTGGATAATGTTCCTCTTGATCAAACGTGGGTTTGTATCTGGGTAACACCTTGAAGTGGACTACCCACATGGATTATGTAATTAAAAAAATGGGAAAATGCTTGGGGGCCTTATATAGACTCTGAGGCTGTATGACTGAGAACATAAGGAAAAATGTGTGTACAACATTAGTGCTCCCCCTATTGAATTATGGGGATATAGTGTATATTTGGGTGCAGCACTTACACAACTATCTAGGGTAGATATAATATTTAATAAATTGGAATGATTCATTTTAGGTGCCCCTAGGATGACACATAATAGGTGGCTTTTATATGAATCACTGGGTGGATTTACCAAAAAGACTGAAGATTGTCTCATGTATTAAATTAGATGGTAAAGTGTCACAAGGGGGAGGTTCCTGAATATATATTGGAAGAATTTCAAGTTAGAGAAATTAAATTAAGGCAGTATAGCACAGTGGTTTAAGGCTCTGAGCTGCAAATCTAGTGACATCCAGCAGACCAGACCTGGGTTTGAATCCCACAGCTTCCACTTGCATACTGTGTGATCCTGAGCAAGTCTCTTAACTTCCCTGTGCTCCCAGGTTGCACCTGTAAAAAAGCTTTCAGCAGTGTGTTACTCCTGGTTAAACAACTAAAAAAAAAATCTGGATTAAGCGCTAGGACAGTATTGATATACTCAACCAAAAATGAGAACAGAATTTGGCTGAGCACATTATTTCTGCAGGAGTCCCCAAACTTGGAACACTTTACCATCCCATCTTAGATCATTAACAATTGGTGTACACCCAGGTGAAATTAAATCTTGGTTCCAACTAGAGGCTTCTAGGAAAATTAGAGAGGAAACCCACTGACATAGACAAACTAATATTTATTTTTCAGGTATTTATTCTTCTAGTATTTGAAATTGAATGTTTTAAAATGTCTGTATACTTCAGTAACTTTGTATGATCTTGGGATATTGTGTGTCAGTATGTATGTAGTAGGTCGTATGCTGTATTGTATTTGAAGTTTAATGTACAGTATTTAATGTTTTTGATACTGTAATTATACTGAATTTAATTTAACTTGGATATAACTTAGGGCCTTACTGGAAATTAACTTGTCTTAGTCAAGTTGTACCTATTCACTGGTTTTCTTAGTTGAATAAAATTTTACTACTACTACTACTACTACCTGAAAAGAATCTAAGAGACATTACCAAAGGGAAGAGGTTGGAATACTGGCTGTGTCTCCTCCTTCTGTAAAACAAACTTGCTCTTCATACAAATGTGCAAAGAAACAGTTACTCAAATACTAGAACTTCAGATTCTAGAGTTCATCTTGACTATACAGCCCAGAAGAAGTAAAGCTCTTTCTGAGAGACAGTAGATGGACTAGTTATATGGTACTGTTGTATCTGTGAAGGTACAGTTGTATATTTAAGTTACTGATTATATTGAATCCTTTTCATATATCTCACCGAGGACCCTCTGCACTATTGATTACAAAGCAATATTGCATTGCATTTTGAATTTTGTCACAAGCCATGAGCAATCCTGCAGAAGCTAATGCAAGTGCTGATGAAGGGAATGGTGATTTTTCAATTTTTGAGAGTACGGCAGTGTAGCTAGATGCTGATTAGCAGCTGCTACTGACTTTTCAGATGGGGAAGAGAACTTATCGGATTCTGAATTCACACTAAAAGAGTTATTCCAACAATTTGAAAAATTTAAATTTCAGGAAATAAATACATTTTACAATAGTTACTTTGAAACAATACAAAAGCAAAAACTGGATACCGAGGGGCTTAAGAATACAGAAAAAAACACTGGCAGCTTCATTAATGACACTTACCAAAAGAGGTGGAAAACAGCTTTAACAATCTGCTCCAATTAACTAATTAATGTCCTCATTGATCAGGATGAGGAGAGGTATGGAAACTTGACAAAAGATATAGAAACCATAACTGAAGTCTTATTAAAACATACAGATCAACCTCTTTTCAAAAAAATATGTAGGCAATTTAAAAAAGGAATTAAAAGCATAAGAAAAGGAAGTAGCAGAAAGAAAAAAAAGGTAAGCTGCTGCATGCTACTAGAGACCATGGGCCTGATTTTCAAAAGTTGATATGGCGTCTGTGTCAGTCCCTGCATCAACTCCAGTGACTGAAACAACTGCATCAAGTTTCAGTACATTTGGCACAGTTGTGACAGTTTCCACTCTTTATGGCAGCTTGCACCAAATAATTGATGCACAGTCCCCATAAGATGAGTCTCCCAAATGGCACAAGTTAGACCAGGAGGCTGGTCTAACTTGGAACATTAGTACAACTAAAGAAATTGCCATCGGCATCACAGGAATGCCACAATCCCCTGCACTGTATGTTCAGTGCACCAGGAATTGCCATCTAAGTCTTTATAAAATAGGGCCCATGAATTAAATCAAATATATGCTTGAAGAGACCTAATAGACAAGGAAGAACACAGAGCAGGGAAGAATCCAGAGCAGATCCAGATCAAACGTAAGTTCCAGAGCGCTGAGTAATCAAGTTTCAAACACTACTGGTATTAAACAAGTACATTTTTACACCTGAAGCCAATGCCCCAAACACCCCAAGTACATCAAAAGCAACCAGCAAAAACAAAAAGGGTTCAAATGAAGAAAGGACAAGTGAGGAAGGTGGAGATCCAAATCGTACTTTAGTGTGCAATCTGAGAAGCAGAACTTACAAATAATTAATTTAACAAACACTGTTCTTACATCAGCACAAATATGAGTACTGAGAAAGGTCTTTCATTTGTCCCCAACCTAGTTGTTACTGAATTTCAAGTATATATTGACCTACTTGAAAATTATATTTCTTTAAATTGTATGGTGGCAAATCCACATTACTGTTATTGTTTATATTACAAATGTATATGTTCTGGTGTTGCCATTTGTTTTGTAGTTCTGTTTTAAATATCTTGTATTGTTATGTACCTCCCAGGTCCATCTTGTAAATGAGTCTTGCTCAAGGTGTTTTGCCAAAATAAAGATGATTAATTGATTGCTTGATTTATTGATATATTGACCTGAAGTGTTGTTTTTGAAAACTTAACTTAAAAAATGTTTTCAGCAGAGTGAAAATGGGTATTAGAATTGGGAAGTCTGTTCCTGAGACTGATTCATTTGCAAGAGATGTACAAGCTTTCATTGATTTGTTCCTGGAACCTGAACCTGGGGCTGTTATGGCATACAATGATTTTGAATTCAATGCTGGCACACTTGATACTGACTTTAATGATTTACCTAGTCTTACGAGTTTCAAACCAGCTTCATCATTTAACCCCCCAGCATTTTCTGCAGCTCTTAGCATGTATTGACAAACTTTTCAAATCAAAATGGCCCTATAGTAAAAGAAATCTAACAACGGAGAAACAAGAAGCTCTGGTAAAATACAGACCATTTTGAAATTAAGGCAACTGATAAAAGGTGGGGGTAACACTGATATCATGGGCAAATTTAAATATGACACAGACCTTTTCTGATAACTTGATGATACAGCCAGCTAGAAGCAGCTCCCAGAGGATTCAATAATAAGATTGAAAATATAACTGATAATTTGTCAATGAAAATGTAGTTGATGGCTTTATTACAAAAAAAAAAAGAGTGACTATATGAGAGATGAATATCCATACATTCCCAATATTTATATCATTCCAAAAACCCATAAAGACTTGACCAACCCCCCAAGGAAGGCCTGTAATTTCAGGACAAGTATCCCTAATGGAAATGATATCCATTTTTGTAGAGCATTTTTTGAAACAGCTAGTAGTATTACAGCCTTCTTACATAAGGGACTCTATGGATGTCCTTTCTAAACTGGAGGGGTTGGTCTGGCAACATGGATACATGTAGCTGACAATAGATGTAGTTAGTCTTTAAACAAGCATTCACCATGACTTGGGCTTATTAGCCCTCCAACACCACCTGGCTACTAACTCTAAGGCAAAGAATTTCCCTAAAGAATTTGTACAAGTGGTGGAACTGATGCCAACAAGTAATTACTTTATATTTAACAAAAAATTTACTTCTAGATTTGTGGATCTGCCATGGGGACCAGGATGGCACCCTCCTATGCAAATATTTTCCTGACATGGTGGAAGGGTGCGGTCGTAATTGACCATGGCAGGCGTCCATTTTTTTCCCCAGATTATATACTGGGGACACTTTAATGATGACGTTCTGGTAGTCTGGGATGGGGATGCTCAGTCAGCTAATTTGTTTGTGAATTATTTGAATGAAAATGATTTGGGTTTAAAGTTCATATTTGACTGTAATTCCAGCACTATAACATTCCTTGCTATCTGTATCAAATCATGTGAAAATGATAAGATGCAGACTGAGACATACAGGAAACCAACTTCTGGCAATACCATACGTCATTTTTCAAGTGCCCAACCCAGGCATTTGAAAAGAGGCATCTACCTAGAGTACAGTGTACAATTCTGGAGACCTTACCTATGTAAGGACATAGACAGGGTAAAGAAGGTTCAGAGGAGGGCAACAAAGATGGTACATGGATTGCATCACAAGTCCTATGAGGACAGGTTGAATGAATTGAATATGTACTCCCTGGAGGAGAGAAGGAAGAGAGGGGACACGATAGAGACATACAAGTATCTTACAGGGAGGAACAGGGTGCAGGAATACACTATTTTTAAGCGAAAAAGATGTTCCAGACTAGAGGGCATGAGATGAAGTTAGAGGGAGGATGATTCAGAGGAAACGCGAGGAAGAATTTCTTCACAGAGCGAATTGGTGGACAAGTGGAGCACCCTGCCAGAGGAAGTGGTGGGACTGAAACAATTCAGAGTTTAGAATGCATGGGATAGACATAAAGGAATTCTGAAGGTCAGGGGTAAGGGGCAACAGACTTCTAGGAAAACATAAATTGAACCTACAAGCTCAAATGGGCAGACTGGGTGGGCCATAGGCCCTTATCTGCCGACACTGTCCATGTATCTATGTACTGGACAATTTATGTTCCTCAGGTGCAATTGTTTAAATATTGAATCTTTTGAAGTCCATGCCCTAGCCCTAAAAAATAGATTATTGGAAAGGGGCACCCTGTGGAGGTTCTTGGCAAAGCAATTCCTAAGGTAAGACATATAGAGATAAGTTATTTTACAACCACAACCTAGAGAATAACAGAATGTGGAGGTCACTCTTGTAATTGAATATAATCACATATCACCTGAAATATCCAGAATTGTACAAAAACATTGGTACATCTTGGACAGCAATCCACATTTAAAAACAGTGGTAGGTGAAAGACCAGGGTTACCTTTAAAGAGGAAATAACATAGGGATTAAATTCGCATACCCATAGATTATATAGCAAACCAGCCAAAGATTTGAGATCTAATTTGCTCCCCAGACCTTTAGGATGTTATAGATGTGACTGATGCAATATCTATAATTTTTACCTTCAGGATAAAGTGTTTAGCACCCACTATCATCCAAAATCGTTGAAATCAGGTACAATAGGACCTTGGAATTACGGACACCATGGGCATGCATGTTGTTCATAACTCTGAAAAGTCCATAAGTCTGAAATATAGTGTGGTGTGCAGTGTGATTAAATGTTGCTGGTATTAATCCACTGTTTGCAGATATTTTGTAAAGGCTCCCATAATTTTGCATTTCTTTCTAGGCAGAAACAATGGCAGTTTCTACTAGTGCTGCAGCAGACACTCCTTCCTCAAAGATACTGCATGGATTGTCAGAGGCCGTGTGAAGTAAGAAAGGGGTCCCACTTCCTTCTTTACTTCAGAGACACAGCATGCTCTCATGTCACTCTGTGGACCAGGACAGGAATGGGAAAGCAAGACACCCTCTGGGCCACCGCAAATTCAGGACACCAATGTTCCCAGTAAAACTTGATTACTCAGACTGTCTCTGCCTAGTGCTAACTGTGTTGCTGGCTTGCTGACTGTCACTCTCTAGAGCACTCGTTATGTGTTGAACAGTCAGGGGACTCTGAGTACCATCAATGGTGGGAGGGGATGGGAATGGAAAATCTGCCCGCACCTCAGTCTTTGTCTCTCTCTCCACACCCTGTCTGACTCTCACTCTGCCTCAGTCGGAAACTGTGCTAGTCCAGAGATTAATGGTACAGTATATAAAATTGCAGTTTATCACTGACATTTTAAATGTGCCATGGTAAACTTTCATGAAAGATTGGTCAATGCTTGGGTGGGGCTGTAGTGGGCGGGAGCGGGTGGGGGTTCTGTTGACTGGACGGTTCGTAACTCTAGGGTCCGTAACTGTGGGGTCTACTGTAGTTCATAAACTGCCAGACAGAATTTGTGGTTTATGTATTAGTCTGTGGCTATCCAAAAATGTATGTAGGTTGCACAACAACAGCATTAAAGAGTGAATTCAGGAACACGTTGTTCAATTTGTAAAAACAAACCCATTACACCTTTGGAGTTACATTTTGCTTAATATCATAACAGTTGTACAGGTAGTTTCACTTTTATGGGTTTGGAGCATGTCTCAAGATGCCCTGGGGTGGAAATCAAAAAAATGTGCTTCTACAAAAAGAATCATGATGGATTTACTCACTGGAAGCATTAATTTTGTATGGGCTAAATGATGCTATTGACATACTGCCTTTTTTGAAGAAATAAAAGAAGTTACAAAAGTAATGTTTACAGGAAAATTCAGCCAGTAGGTTTAGCCTCAGTCTGTATTTTGTGTGCAGTTACTCATTTTTTCTAAAGACATAAACATTCTGGTTTTGTTACTTTTCCACATTAGTTATTTTATGTCCTTAGAAATCCCTTTTCCTATTTCTCTTTCTTTAAACAAATTCTTTTCCTCTGGTGTTTTTTGATTTAGTATATATTGACAGTTTCATTTTCTGCTGTTTTATATGTTGATTTTATGTTCTTTTTGCATCACAACAGAGTGATTGTGCTATGGTCATATATACAGTAATTATGGAAATGTTTAATTCAAATTTCAGTCTATAATGCAATAACATTATTTAGGTTTATGTACAAAAAAATTACTTCTCCTCCTTTTCCCTGTTCTTCTTGCCCATACCTTCCCTCTCACCCCTTTTCACTTCCTTGGCTTTTCTTTGAATAACTCTCGTTATTTTCCTCAATATGAATGCTTTTATAGCATACTAACATACTAAAATGCCAGCAGAATAGGCCTCATGGTCTTCCATGTCTGCTCGTTTGGTCAGCCCCCACCCTGGGAGCTGACCTTGCTGTCCCCCTTGCCCTCTCTGGTTTCTCCCTTCCCAGTCCCAGATATTCTTGCTGCACAGGACTTTGCTTCCAGAATCCTTCCTCTGTACCTGTCCCACCCCCTCTTGAACCCCTCCACTGTCTCTGCCTTCACCATCTCCCTGGGCAGCACATTCCATGGCTTCACCACCCTCTCAGTGAAGTAGCACCTCCTCCTTTCTCCCCTGAATGTCCCTCCCTCCAGCTTCTACCCATGCCCTCTAGTTGCCCCCCTCCTTCCTTGAAGCACCCTGACTGCTCCTCCCTATTTACCCCCTTCATGTGCGAAGACCCTATCATGTACCCCAGTCCCTTCTCTCTTCCAATGTGTACATATTTAGCTCTAGAACCTCTCCCAATAAGTCCTATCCCCAAGACCCAGATCATTTTGGTTGCCTTCCTCTGGACCCTCACCAGGAGTTTGATGTCCCTCAAGTGTGGCCTCCAAAACTGCATGCAGTACTGGAGGTCCTCCACCAAGCAGTTATACAGAGGAGTATCACTTCCCTGCTTCTGGAGGTGATCCCCCTAGTGATGCATCCCAACATCCTGTTGGCCTTGGCCACTGCCCTCCTACAAGTCTCAGAGTTGTTCATTTTGACATCCTCCACCACCCCCAGGTCCCTCTCAGCCATTGAGACTTGTAGCATTCCTCCCCTCCAGGGTGTACACTTGGCCCAGGTTTTCAGCTTCCAGGTATAGTACCTTGCATTTCCCTGCATTGAACCTCAGCTTTCACTTTCTAGACCACCTTTCCAGAGCCTCCAGGTCCCCCTGTAGGGCTACCTCCCCTCCTCCCCATCCATCACCTCCCCCAGTTTTGAGTCATCCACAAAGAGACTCATCTCACTCCTGATAACCTTCCTTATGTCAGAGATGCAGGTGTTGAACAGGAGGGGCTCAAGGACCGATCCTTGAGGGACCCCACTAAAGACCCTACTTGGGGATGAGACTATCCCACCAACCATGACCCTCTGGGTCCAGTCCTGGAGCAATTTCCTATCCATCTGATCATCTGGTTTCCACCCCATTTCTACCAGCTTATCCAACAGGCCCCATGAGGAACAGAGTCAAGCCTTGCTGAAGTCAAGAAAAGGACGCCCACCAGTCCACCCAGGTCCAAGGCACTTGTCACCCAATCATAGAACTCACAAGGTTTGTCTGACATGATTTCCTGAGATGAATCCATGCTGCTATCATCCAGGCACCCAGACTTTTCAGGTCCCCTATAGCCTCTCTTTGACAATGACCTCCATCACTTGCCCACCACCAATGTCAGGCTGGTGGGCCTGAAGTTCCTGCCACCTCCTTGATCTCCCCTTGTGGATAGGCACTATATGCATCACCTTTCAGTCCTGGGACACCCACCCTCCTCAGAGAGATGCTGAAAAGCTCCACCAGGGGTTTGCCAGGACATCTGCCGTTCCTTCAGCACTCTGGGATGTAATTTATCCAGCCCAGGTGCTTTCTCTCTCAAAAGGGACCTAAGGGCTTCCTCACTCTCTCTGCCTTGATTTCCCACCTCTGCTACCCCATCCCCTGCTTTGCCTTCCCACCTCCTGCCAGTGATGGCCCCCGCTCTCCCTAGACCCACCGATCGGTACGGGTACCCCCCGTCAGTTTCACCATCTCCTCCCATGTATGATGCAGCCCTCCATTTTCCTTCATGAAAACTGAGGCGAAGTACTCATTTAGTACCTCTGCCTGCTCCTCCTTGTGCCCATCCATCCCCTGTTTTAATCCTGGTAATCTGCCCTTCACCCTCCGCTTTTCTCCAATGTATCTAAAGAACCCCTTGTTCCCTCTCCTAATTTCCCTAGCCAGGTTCTGCTCCTTCCTTGACTTAGCTGCCCTCACCACCCTAGTGGCCCTTCTAGCCATCAGCTCATACTTCCCTCAATCCCTTTCACTCCTTGACCACTTAAAATGCCTATAAGCCACCTTCTTTCCCCTCACTACCTCCTGAACCTCCCTGGTCTACCAGCAGGGTTTATGGGCCCTACTGCATTTTTGTCTTACTCTTGTACAGGAGCTGGTAGCATTCTGCACCCACCTTCCGATGATTTCCCACCTACTGTCAGTATCCATGTCTGGCCCAATCCCATCCAAATGCTTCTTAAGGATCCTTTCCATTTCCTTGAAATCCACCCACCTGAAGTCAGTTACCTCTGTCTTTGTGCAGCCTTATACCCCTCTTAGGTCCAGGCAGAACCAGACCGTGGCGTGGTTGCTCCCCGCCAACAGGTCCCTTACCTCCAAGCCCCCAATCAGGTCACTGTCTGCCAGGACCACATCCAGTATCCGTGCCTCCCTGGTCGGTTCCCCCACCTGCTGAGTTAGGAATGTGTCCTGAAAGGCATCCAACAATCTCTGTTCCCTGGCCACCAAAGATGTCATAGTCTCCCAGTCCATTCCTGGCATGTTTAAGTCCCCCAACACCACCACCCCTCCCCTGCCCAAACTGCAGTGTCTCCTCACATCTGCCACCAGACTCTTCTCCAGCTCCTCTGCCAGCGTGGGCGGCCTATACATCACTCTATTTTACTCTCTTGCCCCCTCCTTTTATCAAGGTGACCCAAATCGCCTCCACAGTTCCCTCCGCTCCTCCATCCTCCTATGCCAATGCAGTTTTTGACTATTATTGCTACCCCTTCTCCCTTCCTCTCCCTGTCCTTCCTGAATATGAGCAGCCTGTTGGATTTTTGAAGTTTAACCTAAAAGCTGATATATATATTTCTATTTATATATTTTTTTTCAAATACAATGGGTTATTTTTAATTTAAATATTATTGATTGGGGGTTTCCAGACCTTGGACATAAGACATTGCGCTAGCATTTGAGTAACTGCTTCTTTGCACATTTGTATGGAGCAAGTTTGTTTTACAGGAGGAGGAGGAGGAGAGGCAGCCAGTCTTCCCATTCCTTCTCTTTGGCCGCGTCTCTTAGATTCTTTTCAAGTATTTCATTTTTAAATATGAAAATTTACTTGAGCAATTCTATGCATATATTGGAGGTCCACTCTAAGATGATTACATTTTCAAACATTTTGAATGATTTTCTGTAATAAAATAATAATCTTATGGGCTTCTTTTGAAAATGTGATACATGTAGCTGCTAATTGTAATTTAAGTAATTGTTCTCATATCATTTTGTTTTTTGGGGTGCACTTCATAGATCTTGATGTATTGTTAATAGGTGTCAAACTGATGTACTGTATACAGTGGGGTTTTCAAATATCACTGTGTCTGTAAATTGTGCATTGTTTAAGAGAGCATATTCTTACTGTGAAGCCATGCCCCCTGATGAAGCTTTCCATTTCAGAAGTGAAGCACTGGGGCTTTGTACCATGCTCTAGCGTCTTCATTGAACTTATGCACCTCAGAGAAATTTATTTGGATTTTTTATGTTATTTCTATTAGAGTGCTGCCTTGGTTGTGGTCGTTTTGTTCAAGCTGTAGTTATGGTTGGCACCGTCTCATAACTGTGAGTGTGTGGTGTCATGTTCTGGATAATACAGATGCACTAACTGTCATGGGGATTTATTTGGAAAAGTGAAAGTTGCAGAGGCATGTGGGGGTGATCTCTGAGCTGCAACCAACATTCTGCAAACTGGATCCAGGCTCGATAAGGCAACTGGTGAGCTGTGTCATGCATCTGGGACTAGTGCTCTCTGGTACAGTTTGGTGCTCCTTGTCAGAGGAGAAATTCCCAGTTGTATTGGAAAATGTATTGGTGAGGTCTGGAACTAGATGTCTTGGTGAATTATTGATCTGTCTCTAACATGCTATTTGGGCAAGATTATTGAGAAAGTGGTTTTATTGCAGCTTGAGGCATACCTTACAGCCTATGCCATCTATGAACCTCTCCCTCTGTCTTTAGTTACATGCAGAGCACTGAGACTGTACTGGCCAGGGTGCACAATGATCTTCTCAGAGTGAGGAATAGAGGAAAATGGTCAATTCTCCTTCTCCTTATTCTACTGTGGATCATGGACTGTTGTTGAACTGGAGGGAATATGTAGGACTCACCAGCAAAGTCTTTGTTGGTTTGAGTCTTGCCTTAATGACAAGATACAGAGGGTGGTGCTGAGAAATTTCTCTTTATCCCCAATGTCAGAGCCTTGTGTTCCCCCAGGCTTTGTCCTCTTGTGCATTTGTTTTGCAGTGTATATGCTACCGCTGGGAGGGATAATTAGATGGTACAGACTGGGGTTTCACTGCTATGCAGCTGATACCCAGTTGTACTTATCATTTGCACTCAGGACACTAGGTGCAGTAGAACTGCTAAATAAAAGCTTGGTCAAGATCTGGGACTAGGTGCTATCAAGCTAAGATTCAATTTTAAAATGACTGAGATGCTAGTTGTCGAGTCAGGTCATGGGGGGAGAATGGTAGCTTCCAAGAGTGAGACAGGGCTTCAGCTCAGATCCTCTAAGCTTATGGCTACCACACAGGTGAAAAATCTGGTGGTCATTCTGGATGAAGGGACAACACTTAAGGCTCAGGTGCTGACAGTCATCCAGAGTGGCTTTTACTATTTGAGGAACATCATACTGATGAGAACTCTTATGCCCAGGGGCACTGGAAAACTGCACCAACATTTGTTTTGCAGAACCCACAATTTTCACCAGTCTCCATAAAAACCGACTTGTTCCACAGTTACTTGTAATTTTTGAGTTTTTACTTTGAACTGTGTAAAAAAGTATTAAAATTTTTAACAAAAATACTCTCAAATATATTGACAATTTTCATGCAGACTTGGGTTTGGCTAAAACAATGCAGTTCAAGGTGGAGAAGGTTTTACAGTATGTGACACTGCTTTCTTTTTGAATCCTTGTCTTGTTTGGCTTCAAAATCCACTAGCCAAACATAAGTACATAAACACTTAACAGTTGGTTTGTGATGAAGCAGTCTATCAGAAAACATTTTGTTGCCACAGTGACATAAACAGCAGATGGGTGAAAAGGTGCAAATTATCTCATTCACCTAAATGGGGCACTAACTACAAAGCTTTTCTGTAAGTGGTAAATTAGCAATGGAGAAACTATATGGAGCAAAAGAAGAATCAGCAGAGGAGTAAGAACATGTCTCAAATAAGTCAAATTATTAACTTATTCTCGCATACCCTAATGGAAGGAGAAATGGATTTGCTTAAAAAAGGACTTGGTTTTGCACCTACAAATTCACTTAACCGTGTTCAGACTGTTATTGATTTGAACATGAACTGTCGTAAATTAAATCTTAAAGCCTTTTTTGCTAAAAGAGAAGTGAATTCTGAGAATAAGGACACAAAAACTTATTGTGAAAAATTAAAAAATCCTTCTGTGTGGTGCCTCCCTCCATGCGCTTCTGTCACAATTTTTCAGGAACTGGCTGAGAATGAACATGATGTTCTCTTTGCTACCCCTCATGTCGGTTTATATAATAATCTTAAAAAACCAGAGAGAGAGGCAATTCAAACCTTACAACAAGACCTGTATTTAATTATAAGACAGGCCAACAAAGGGAGTGCAGTGGTGTTAATGAACAGAGACATGTATATGAAAGAAATATACAGACAACTGAATTACACACTGTTCTATATCAAACTAAGAGAAGATCCGACTATTGACTTTAAATTTGGTATTGATGAACTAGTAATGGATGCCTTTCAAAAAGGAGCTATTGATAAACACACAGAGACTATATGATGGTTTCAAATCCACCAGAGTCACTTTATACATGCTTCTAAGGTTCACAAAACACTGGACAACCCACTGGGATGACCTATAGTTAGTGGAATTGGTTCCCTTATGGAACCATTATTCAGGTTTTGTGATTCCTTTTTAAAACCCTTGTTTTATGTTTGCCATCATACATCAAAGATATGAAAGAGGTTCTAAATGTTGTAAAAATTGATGGTACAAAGGGACACTTTATTAGTTATGCTGGATATCAATTGCTATATACCAATGTCCCACATGAAGGAGCATTGGATGCTATAGTCTTTTTAAACAGAGCTTCTGAGAATGTATTTGAATTTGGATCTCCCCCACCAACAAATTGTTGATTAAACTGTTAGAATGTGTTTGAAAATGTAACACTTTTTTGTTTAATCAAGAAATGTTTCTCCAGATTAAAGTGACTACAATGGGGGCAACTTGTGCACCCTCCATAGTCAATTTATATGTGGGCAAGTGGGAAGAAGAATTAAGTTTTTGTAATGAGGTGAATATGTTTAGTGACAAGTTGTTGCTATAGAAATGCTATATTGATGACATCTTTATTTTATGGTAAGGGGACATTACTAGTCTCCATACCTTTGTGGAATATTTACATAATACAAACCCCCATTTTAAATTCACCTCTACAAATTTGAATGACTTTATCACTTTCCTTGATTTGAAAATTCAAAAAAGTAATTTTGGTTTGTTAAAAACAAAAATGTATCGAAAGGAGGTGGATGACAATACCATCCTACTTACTGATAGCTGCCATCCACAACATATAGCTAGTAATATCCCATTTGGCCAGTTTTTGAGAACCAAATGAAACTGTTCTGATTTGGAAGATTTTGAAAGGGGAGCAGAAAATCTCACTGAGAGACTAACACAGAGGGGATATGATAGAACATGTATCCAGAAAGCCTATGAAAGAGCTAAAAACATTGACAGAGAAACACTGCTTCAAGATCAGATTGGAGAAATTAATGTAGAAGACAGATTTAACCATGCCACTGAATACTCAGCACAAGAAAGAGAATTTGAAAATATCATAAAAAACATTGGCATGTTTTAGGATTCAAACCTGGTTTAAAAGAACTGACTTATAAGCCAGTTAGAGTGTGCTATAGGAAAGCACCCACACTTAGGGATTTACTCACACATAGCCATTTTAAATCCAAACAGCAAGAATCATGGCTTAACAAAAGCAAGGGTCTTTTCAAATGTAAGAAATGTATGTATTGCGATTATATCATTCAGGGCAAACATTTCTCCAGCATTAATAATGACAAGGCTTTTGAAGTCAAACAGTGCATTACATGCAGCACTGAAGGCATTATCTATCTAGCAACATGTGAATGTCAAGCTTTCTATGTGGGTAAAACCACTAGAAGCTTTAAAGTAAGGGTTGGGGAACACATTAGAGCCATTCAAAAGAAGGATGTCACCTATGCCACAGTGGCTCACATTATAACAGCTAGTGATAATTCCATCCAAACTTTTAAATTTATGGCTATCGACAAGATATGCCGTAACCTGGGGGGGATTACAATAACTTGGTTCTACATAGGGAAAACTATTGGATTTTGATGTTGAGGGCAAACACTAGTCCAGGACTAAATGCCCCACTAGAAATCCATACATATCTCAAAAAATGATGATTTAAGATGAAGCCCTTAGCTTCTGGGCTATAACAGTATTGCCATCTTTGTTAATTTGTGCTGTTTCTATGTTGATAAATTAATATTTCTTCTATTTCAAAATTATGTATGATTTTTTAGTGATATTAAACAATATTTTTTAATAATTATGACATTGTCCCTCTACTTAACTTTTTAATTGGCTGTATGAACGAACCAGCTAATAATGACTTGTTTATTTCTCTTATTAGACATGACAGTCTTTGTTATGTACTAGTGAAGAGGGTTACTAATTTATCTTGATATAGATCTTCTGAAGTAATTCTTCAATTTATTTTAACAATATTATGTTGGTTAATTTGTTAATTGCGTCACCTGGTGTTTGTATGTATTTAAGAGGAGTGCCTGTAGCTGGTCTTTAGCCTTTGCAAAAGGATTGAAGCCAGTCTGAAACATGTCAGTCATGACGAATTGTTTGTCTTGGTGAAATAAATTATTTTTTAATATATCTATGCGTTTCTCTTATGAGTTAGCATGTGCCAGAACTTTTTTTGTTTCTATACTTGCTGGTTCTTGAGCACCGCATCCCAGTGCGCACTCATTTTGGTAAAAAAACGTTGAATATAAGTGGAATATTTTGAAACAGAAAAAAGTATTTTGGTAATGTGTTCATTTTTATTACATTAATATGGCCTATCAATGTTAATGGTAAAGTTTCCCAGCTTTTAAGTTCTGTTTTTCCTTTTGACAGAGTTAATCAGAATTGTTTTGATATAAATTAGAATGATCTCAGTCAAAATAGGTGCCTAGATAGTTGAGTGTAATGACTTTTTTGACATCTAAAATGTGTGTGTTTGTAAATGGGTCTAATTGTGATTTGAATTCCATTAGTTCAGATTTACCCCAGTTTATTTTGTACCCTGCAACTTATTGAAAATTGTTATTGTATTTTTTAGTTCTTTACTGATTTGATTTAAACTATTAGTAGATAAATGTTGTGTTTGACATTGTTAAATAATAAACCTTTTATGTTGTTGTTATTTCTGATGTATATTGCTAATGGTTTGATGGCTAGAGCAAAGATTAAGGGGGATAATGGGCATCCTTGTCTAGTGCCACAATGCAAGTCTATTACTTTGGATGTTTGTTTATCAGTTTTGATCCTGGCTGTAAGACTGGAGTATAATATATTCATCCCTTTTCTAAATTGAGGTCTGAAATTCATGTATTCCAACAGATTGGTAAAGCATAACCATTCAATGCAGTCAAATGCTTTTTTGGCAACTAAGGATAATATGGAGCATTTTATGTCTTTAAATTTATCAATAAGGTTTAGAGTTCTTCTAATATTTTCTGTGAGTTGACCTTTAATAAAATCTTTTTGATCTGGGTGAATTATGGATGGTAGAATGTTGTCAAGTCTTTTGGCCAATATTTTTGATAATATTTTGCTATCTGAGTTTATCAATAAGATTGGCCTGTAAGAAGTTGGGAGTTGGGACTTTTTATATATTTTTTAATAATAAGATTGTTGCTTCTATACCTAAGGGATGGAGTTTGTCATATATTAGTATGTTGTCCAATAGCATTTTTAAATGGGGAATGAGTTGTTTAATAAATGTTCTATAAAATTCTATAGAAATGCCATCAGGTCTGGATGCTTTCCCACTTTTTAATGAGTAAACAGCCATTTCTATTTCTGTTGTTCAATCAACCAATCAATCAATCAATCAATCATTGTTTATTTCTAAAAAGTACAATTCCCTTGCAGATCAAAGCGCTTGTACACAGATAAAATACATAAGATTAATAGATAACAATACATGTGTTCAGCAATTAAAATTAAAATTCCAGTACATTGAGCAGCAGATTAGTCAAAGTTAGGAAATGCCATTCCAAACAGATAAGTTTTTAGAGCAGATTTAAAGCTCTTGATGGTCAGGCACTTTCTAACTCAATGAGGTAGAGATATCTACAGGGTAGGGGCCATAAACACAAAAGAATGGGCCCCCAAGGTCTTAAGTCAAACCCTGGGAACCTCTAGTAATCCCTCATTGGAGTAGCAGAGTGAGTGGAGGGGGCGGTAGTGGCAAAGAAGGTCTTGCAAGTAACATGGTCCCTGACCATGTAGGGCATTAAAGGTCAGCAACCTGACCTTGAAGGTGATCTGCTACCAGACCAGCAATGAATGCAGGCTGTGGAGCACAGGCATGGTATGGCAAGATCTTGGTAGACCTGTCAGCAGCCTGGTGCAGCATTCTGAACCAGCTGCAGCCATTTGAGGTCAACCCCCAGTATCCCTAGGTACAGGGCATTACAGTAGTCAAGGCAGGAGGTCACAAAGGCATGGACCAGAGTTGGAAGATCACTGGGCAGGACCAGGGGCTTAATCCAGGCAATGCTCCTCAGCTGGTAAAAAGAGTTGTCATGACATCCTTATCTAAAGCTGTAACTTAGGTGGTGTCTAGTTGTGGAAGCAGTATAGATTTCAAGAGTGAATTAATGTCCTTATCATCTGTATTTCCTTTGGATGCCTATAAATGGGTGTAGTATTTTGTAAATGTCTGATTGATCTCAATTGGGTCAATTGTCAAATCCCCATTGGGTTTTTTGATTTGTGTAGTTAAGTTGTTTTCTAGTTCCTTATAAAGCTGCCATGTTAGGATTTGATCTGGTTTGTCCCTGTTGGGTAATATTTTGATCTAGTCCATAGTAATTGCTTTCCTGTTTCATATGTGAGAGTCTATTAAATTAGTTTCTTGCTATTAATAACTCTTAATATGTGTGTTGATTTTTATTTAATTTGTATATTATTTATTTTTGAGTTATGGTATTTTCTAAATTTTCTAGTTGAGAACTTCTGTCCCTTTTTTAATTATATGCTAGTGTAACCCCACGAATGTATGCTTTGAATGTATCCCAAATTAATAATGGAGATGTGTCCGTGTATTTGTTGTTTTGATAGAATATATTGATCTCTTGGTTAATTTTTGTAATATACTGTATGAATCGTCTTTAAGTAGAGTAGGATCTAATCTGAAATTAAATGCATTGTTCTGTTGTTTATTTTTTAAAGTCAATATAACTGGGGCATGATCTGAGATGTGCATTGCTTTATATTGGGTGTCATATATACAGTGTATTAGGCTTTCTCAGATTAAGACATAATCAGTTCTGGAAAAAGTCTGATGAACTGCAGAAAAAAAGAGTATCATGATGTTGCGGGTTTTATATCACAAAGGTCTATAAGTCTTAAATCTGACATGTAGTTCATCAGTTTAGTAGCTTCCTGACTGCATTTTCTCCCTAATACTGTTATTTGACCTCTAGTTTGGTACTGGGTAATAAATTAAAATCTCTCCCAAAATTATTGGTGAGTTAAATGTTATTTTTAAAATACCTTATCAAAATATTCTGGAGAATTCTCATTAGATCCATACATATTTATTAGTGTATATGTGTAATTATTTACTAAGATTTCACAGATAATGAATCTTCCATTTGTGTTGATAACTGAATTTTTACAGTGATTCCAGAGTTGTTTTTTAAAGAATATAGCCACACCTCTGGAATTTGGTCTATAGGTGCATTTGTACCTGATCCCATTTTCAAAAGTAAAATTGAAAATCTGTTTGTGAAAGATGTGTTTCCTGAAACATAATACAATTGACTACCATTCGGTCCATAAAATTAAAGATTTGTTTCCCTTTGGTTCTATCTCTTACTGCTTTCATGTTCCATGTAAAGATTTTCAGAGTTTCATTCATTTCTATATTTAAATACTAATGTGTATGCATCAAATTGTGAATAATCTATAGTAGTATTGTCAATACCCCTGTCAAAAAATCGCAGTAAGATCTGCATTTTATGTTACCATGTTGACCTATCTTTATACTACCTAAGTTATTTACATATTCCTTTTTCCCCTTTGTTTTCTCCTGCCCTTTCTAATATGTTAAGTACATACCATTTTTCATACAGCAATGTTCCCACACATAGATTACATTAACACATTCTTGTATCTCATAGTGTCTATGTTCCTGCACATGCCCTATCATCTCCAATTGTGCAATGTCAACTTTATAACTCAGTATTTGATCTGCTGTAAAGAATAAAAATAGAATTACACAGTCTGTTACCCCCCATACCGCATCCTTGATGACCATGGACGAAGACAGTAGAAAACCCGACCTTTTGAGCTGTGTGACCCAACTTGGTTTTTAAATCATTTGATATATGTTGTTAGCTGGCTCTGCTTATACCCTCTTATACTGGCAGTAGGTAGAATGAAGTCAATCCCTAGCACTGATCCTCCATTATTGGAGAAGGAGAGGAGAGGAGAGAACAAAATAAATAATGGTGAGGGGGGTAGTATTTCATATTTACCAGGTTCCCAGTGTATCCTTTAAGCAACTACTACAGATTTTTAGCAAACATGTTTAATCTCTATCAGTCTAGTGCTACTTTATTAAATTTTCCTTTATGCTGGCCATTTCTAATATGTCTTCCCTTTACTCATCTCCTCTTGCACCTTCTGCCATCCCTTCCTATATTTCACCCTTTTCTGTTATCTCTTTTCACTTTAGATATGCTCTTGCCACTCTTACACCCATCCTACATTCCTTCACTTCACTCTTTAACAATTGACTCCTACTGCTCCACTTTCAAGCTTCTCATCATCTATCTATCGATTTTATTTTACACGTTATTACTATTAATCTATGTTATTATGATTCAGCTATAAAGTGTTTAGCTGTATTTGTTTACATAGACTGCTGTTGTAATAAGTCTTTCTGTATGCCTTGTTCCACACTGTTTTGGTCAGGTTCCTCCAAGTTTATTGTTGCATTTGGTATGACCAAGATTATTGCATGCATATAAGTTTTTGCAGTAGTTTGCATTTGAGTTTGTAGGTATTGTTCTGCAAGATTGGCATCCATAAATATATGGTTAATGCCGTGCCAAAAGAAATACATTTTTGCTGGAGGTAGCATTGTATATCTGATGCTCATGTCTTGCAGCATTACTTTAAACTTGTTAAATGATTTGTGGGTCTGAATTGTTTCAGTATGAAAATGTGGATATGCAGAAAATTTGAATCCCTCTGCTTATTGACCTTTGTCGATCTGTGCTTTTTTGTAAAATCTTTTCATGATCTTGGAAGTAATGTGGCTTGATAACGATTGATCTGTTGTACTATGAATTTGAATTGTTAGTATCATGGCTCTGTTGAGGATAGTTTCCTCCTGTGTGTGACTATAACAAGATTTGTTCTTCTGGGTAGTTCATTTCTAGGGCTTCAGAAACCAATTTTCCAAAAAAGGGTAGGAATCTCCTTGCCTTCAATGCCTTCAGAACTCTAATAAGTTTCAAATTATTGTATCTTGACTGGTCCTCTTGTTTCATTTTTTTTTTGTAGATTAGATATCAGGATTGAATGTTTTTTAAAGGTATTTAGTAAAGGATTAAGTGTGTCTTCAACATTTGAGATACTTCGTTCTGCTTCTGTGGTTCATAAAAAAAGTGTCTCAGTCTGGAACTTAGATCTGATATCAGTTTATTTACTTTTGTGAATGAGGTGGTGACATTGTCAAAATCCTTTTGAATTTCATTTTAAATTTGTTTTAAAAGAGTTAGCAATTCAGTTGTATTAGCTGTTTGAAACTGGCTGAGTCTATACCTTGTGATTTGTTAGCACAGGCTGCTGCATCCAAAGTGGTTTTAGAAATCATCTCATTATTAACAGTTTAGTTTTATGGCGTATCAGAGAAATTGGCATTGGAATTAGCATTAGTATCTTTAGAGTTTTTATTCTTAGTGTTAATATTCTCACTAACCTTTTGTTGTATTTGATGTCATTTCTGTATAGGGGATTGTTGCTTTGGCTGCAGGTAATCCATTCATGTCAGGGCCCTGTTGTTGTGTCTCCAGTGGTGACTTTGATCTGATAGTGCTATCATGTATGGTTTGTGGAAATCTTTCTTGGTCTGATACTGGTTCTTTTGTGATTCCATCTGTTTCTTTGCATCGCCACATATTTGATATGTTAGGTAAAGGTTACAGTATTTTGGGTAGAAACTGCTTGTTTAGTAAAAATTACAGTGTTTTCTGTTGTAGTCAGCTTTGCCACTTGCTGAAGCAGCGGCTGATGCAATAGGGTCCTCTTCTTTCTCACAGGTGCGTTTTGATTTGGTGTTTCTGGATTTGGTTCTCCTTGTCGGTAATGAGTCTGTTGTATCTTCCATTAGTTTCCAGATTTTTTAACATATTTCTTCCAACCGTTTCAAGTATGGCATTTGGTAGTTTGCAGAACTGCTCCCAACAAGGTTTTGTGTAAAGTTAGTGGTGTGCAGCTCACGGCCGAGCAGCTGTCTCCTCTGGCAGCCATCTTGGATCCTCCCAATCAGCACATTTTCATTCAGACTAGTTTTGACTCAAACAGCTGAGAGTTTTGGATGGCCCTACTGATTATACATACATACACACACAAATTTGTCAGCAGAAACAGACCTTATGGTCTATCAATTCTCTTTCGAATGCACAGCTAACTTCCCCTCTCTTCCGTTTGGCAATTCCTCATTACTACTTATCCAGACCCCCGTGCTATCCATGCCCCTTTAAAGTGGTCACCATTCTCAATGATACCACCTACTCCAGTAGGATATTCCATTTGACACCACTCTTTCTGTGAGATAATGTCTCCCCATCTCTCGCAGTTGCTCCCATTGTGTTTGGATTTCTGAACTGTTGTTAGCAGTGTGCTTCATTCAGCCTGTTCTCTCCAGCAAGCAGCTGCACCTGTTTGAAATGATTTGTGCAATCTGAATGGTCTGCTATAGCATCCTGTCAGCAAGGGCCCAATTCCAAGTTGGCTAAAGCCGGTGCAAGCCGAGATACACCAAACCCCTTGGCATAACCTGCAAATTGTGCCAGGCATTGCACAAGCCCCAGTTCCAAGAGGTGCCTTGTGCCATGTCAGCTGCAGGCTATGCCAGCTGTGGGTTATGCCACCCACTATGCTGCAGCCAGCAACAACATGGTGCAAGGGTGGGTTATGGAAGCAACTGTGCCCTATTCCAAGAGAGCAACTGCTGTAACCCACTGCCACGATTCCAGGAGCTGCACTGGTGGAGTGAACTTAGAGCAGCTTGGAGCTGCTCTAAAGATGCTCACTCCACAGCACTGCAGCAGTAGTACCAATTTGCTCCCCATGCCCCCACAAACACAGCCATGCCCCCCAACCCCCAAATATCGGGGACCCTCGGGGGTCCATTCTGCATTGTGCCTTCCTGGACTCCTGTGCCACCTGTCCTGCCCCCCACCCCCTGGTGCATGCCATGGTGTTCTGGGATAAGGGGGCTCCAGGGGGGCTGTCAGTTGCGAGCTGCGACTTGCGACATGCAGGGCTATTATGCCATGCCCATGGCATTAGCCTCTGCATGGTGCAACCTGCATGTGCCGGGACCCTGCCACTCTTGGAATGCGGTGCAGGGTCCCTGGCATAGTGGCAAATGTTACAACTTGCATACACTGGTGAGTTGTAACATTTGTCCTGGAATCAGGCCCCAAGTAACCAGCAGAGGGAAGAAGCCTGTAACGGCTTAGAGGAGAGTCATCTCACTTTGTGTGCCTGCTTTTGTGGAGTAGATGCAGGTTGCAGGGCTTCACAGTGAGTTTTATTTTTCTATCAGGTGTGCCACCTACTGCCTAAGTATGCAGCCTTTCCAGTATACCTTATTGCGTGTACTCTCTGGTGCAGTGAGTTTTCTCTCTTCCTCTCTCTGCTTCCTCCTAGGAGGATGGGATGCTAAGATGGCAAAGTCAGACTAAACATTTCATCTAGTGCCATAAACCGAGAGGCCATTTGGATGGTTAGGAGTGAGAGAGTGGAGTTTTTCTCCTGAGTTTAATAACTGACCAACCTTCAGAAACTGAATTTACTTTCCAGACTGCTCCAGAAGTATCCCAAGGGATGTGTCTTTCTTTCCTTACTAATAACATTGCTCACGTTGTTTAGAACTTTTATTGTTTTTACTGATACTGCTTTTAGTCTCACTGGTGATTCTTTATTCTTTACCCGGTTTTTGTTCCTTTTATTTATTTAGTTGAAAGTTTGTGACTGGGAGAGGCACACTAAGCCATGGCTTGTTTCCAGGTGTGACCCAGGGGGAAGGGAAGGGAAATATGTATACTGTGCAGCTGTGGACTGATTTATAAAACCAGACTAAGCTATTGGTGGCATTTTAGTTGGTGGTATTTTAGACTTATAGCTTTTTAGTTTGCCAACTAGGTGCACTTTTTTACTGATCCTGAAAGTAATTAGAGGTCTCCCTTTAAGTGTTTTCCCTTTTGCCTGTCCTCGTAGTGTCCCACTGGTGCTGTTGTACCTTGAACATACTCCCCTAAAAACCCAACTAGTTAAAATGTTCTTTTTCTTTTATTTTCTCAAAATATTTCTCTGACCCCTAATTTTAAATGTATATAGTTTTGTTACCTTTATACTTCAGCTGTAGCTCTGGATCACATGACCTTTGTCACATGATAACATGGTACTTCACTGCAGATCTGCTTTTGGCATGCTAAGCCTGCAGTTCACATTTTGAGGTCATGGGTGTAGGCAGGCATACTCCAAGTACTCCATGGTGTGCAATTTTATTTAAGGGGGGGTAGCAAATAGGCTCTGAACTGCTTCCTTCTTCCATGAAAGCTAACAAAGAAAATGCTGAAACTTTCTGTAATTTTATTTATTGGAGTCGAAACTAGGAAGACTGGTCATGGTCACTAATAACGTCTTTACATCCCAAGGACAATACTACTTTACAGGCTCTGGGCTGGTATGTGGGGGTCTTAGGGAGCAATGCATGGCATTTGTATTTACCCATGCATGGCAACAACCACTGTCATGAGATACAAAAGTTGTATTTATTGTGCCAAATGAGGCAACAAACGCAGTCCTGGTGTACATTTTTATATTGTCTGGTTACACCTGGGGGGGTTGGGTAGCACACCCTAACAAGGGGGAGAGGGGTAGCAGTGAGTCTACTTAGTGTGCAGATCTGAAATCCCTGGCTACACCCCTGTTTGAGGTATGCTAAACTCCTCCTGCGCTAGTCCCGGAGAGCAGTCTACTTGGTGAAGTTTCACTAACAAAATGAGCTGCTTAGCTCAGCAGTGGTCATTTGTTCAAAGATTTTATTTTTGTATCTCTGAGCTTTTGTTTATCTGAAACCACTTAACTCATATTAAGAGAGAAGTGTGGTTAGCCCGGGGGCAGTTCATTTTTATCAGAGCCCAGCAGAGTAATTATGGCCTGAAGCAGTGCCCTAAAGCAATTTTAAGGTACACAAGAGTAAGCAGCCCTTTTCTCTGATTTAATACAATCTAACATAGTAATATAGGAATTTTGGTACCTTTTCTTACTGCCTTGTGGAAGATGCAATTTTATTTAAATAGACTAACATTAGTGTATTTTGCATAGTCTCACTTGTAGCCATAGAGTTAATACAGCATGATTATGAGGTTTATGGGCTCTGCTATTTAGTTATTTCATTTTACCTTTAGTGCATCCTGAAGGCAAAGTATACAACTTCAAAAAAAACAAAAACGGCTGTGTTCTTCTACCATGTGCACCTGTTGGAGGCTTTTTTTATATCATATCAAAGTGTTCCTCTGAATCCTATAGACAGCAAGATAAATTGATTTGCCACAGACTGATGCACATGCTTTGGTTAGATGGAATATACAGTATCCATTTGAGTTCCTGAGCCTTTGGAAAAATGTGTCCCAGTGTCAAATGCCTCAGGACTTAGGAAAAGTTGCCTGACTTCTATTTTGCTAAAACATCTCGGCTCTTTTTGCCTAGCTCACAAACAAAACTGAATTAGATTCTGGTTCAGGATCCTTTGGACTTGGTCCTTCTTTCATGACTCAATCCATTTAATTTACAGTCGCTGTATTATTCTGTTACTGTATAATATTGTCTGCTAGAACTATTTGGTTTAAGGTTTTAAAACTTGATTAAATGGACCTGATTGGTTAAGTACCTAATATAACTGACCTGTTGATAGCCTTTTCAGCCATGTACACTAGAAGTGGTAAACATAACAAGGAAATCAACAAAGGGAAAGGAAAGGTATAGGTTGTGACACAGATGAAGATAACAAGGCAAATAAAAGCACCAGGCTAGCCAGGAAATCTAAGAAATCAAAGAATGGTTGTGTGTTCTCTCAGGAGTTGCTCTTCCACCTCAGCTCCTAACTTCACTGATAAATTCTCCAAATTAGTTCAATATATACATGAAGAAGTTTCAACTGATAAAAGGGAAGGCTCTTATTCACATAATAATATGACCAACCCCCTCCCCATATCTGATTCTCATTTTCCTATAATACAAGGAGAACCATCTTATACAATTAAAAACTTCAGTATAGACCTTGAGGAAGTACAGGAGGAACACACTTAAGAAATTCCTAAGCAAACACTGGCTCCTGTAGTATCTTTGCCAGTTAGATCTAAGCAGATTAACCAAGCTAAAATTACTGATTATTTTGTTTATGTGAACAACCAGTCCTTTGTTAATCCTGAGGAGATAACTGAAGGCTCCCAGTGTAGCTGAGGAAAATTAGTCCACTTTTAGTCGGTCCCCGAGTTCCCCTAATAGGAAACTCTGAGACTCTAATTTTCAAGGAGCTGAAATCTCATTCCATCCTTCTAGACTAGCTCTTTTTAGCCCTCTAAACTTAACTAAACACATGAACTCTATAATTTCTCAGTTAGAGGGTCCTGATATTCTAGCTGGGACTCCAAATGAGGTCTTTTGTAAGCTTGATAAGGAAGTGAATAACATTAATCTTGGTCCTGAATTCTTACCGATGCCCAGACAACATCTCTAAGTATAACATTAAGCCCCAGCTTACCCCATTATGTCAAATACGGTGTTGCTAGAGACCTATAATGAAACTAAACACTGTATACAGGATTTAACCTCTTTAGTTGTAAACAAATTTACTGGGCTAGAACAGAGAATGGAACAACTAGTTGAAGAGATCTCCAGGAAAAATAAACCTGAGAACCTCTCTTTCTCTACTATACTTATCCCTGATTGTTCCCTGTTCAATGGAAAGAGGAAGTAGCCCCTCAGGATAGAGCTAAGAAAAAATCTAAGAGGAAAAGAACCATAAAAACAAGGACACTGATAAAAATTATGTTTTGCCTGTATCTGAGGTTACTAAGAAGGAGTCTTTTACTTTGTTTCCCCCTACATCCTTGGACCTGGCCTCCTCAAATCTCAAGAATGGCCAAGAAAAATAGAAATTGCTATTACCACTGACAATACTGAGGTACAAGATGGTAATGTCCTGGTTAAGGCACAACAAAGAATTATTAAACACATGGGAATAGCTAACAATCCTACCCCCTCTGATTTACCACACCCAGTTCATTCTGAACCTTTAAAACTGCTGATAGTTGAAGAACTGCAGACAAATTCTTCTGACTCACACTCTTATCAGTTAGTAACCACTGGTAAGGAAGTAGTCTTCAAATAGAGAATATGTTTACTAAACCATATGAGACACAAAGACTCTCACAGAATTAATTGTCCACCTTTTTAGAGCTGAGCTGGAGCTCCCCCAGGCAGCAAGCTCCATCATTTTTGTTCACAGAGACAGGTTAAATCCCCATCAACCTGTATATGTTTTAATATCTAATATGGACATAACCAAAAATATATGGGCTAAACAAGAACTCTTAAACTTTTTGGGGCTCACCATTTCTTCTCCGGTTACATGGTCTACAATATGGAAACACACTTTTAGAGGGGTTAAAATCTGTATACTACTCTCTTTTGATACTTTTTCCTCTACTTTGGTGCTACTCGGCTGGAATTTTGAAACCCAACAGCAGCCTAGTATTTGGTCTATCTTTGGATTGATCATTTCGAGGGTGAAAATGATACTACTTTAGCATCATATGTAAGTCTAATTTTGACTTCCATTACTAATTTAGATGTTTCTCCCTTTGACCTGGGAATTGTACAGAGGGCCCATACAGGGTCTCATGGGTCACAAATAGACTGCTCTATTCAATCACTAGAATTATTTTATTCTCTTCATAACAATAGTCATAAACCTGGTGCTGCAAACATATATCTGGTTTCATTTTTAGAGCTGGAGCAGCCAAATAAGTTTACTCTGGAGCCTGAAAAAAACCCTGTGACTAACTTATACCTCAAATTTATTCAATAGTATGGTCTCCTTCTCTATCCTACCCCCTACCCAGATAGATGATGCCAATATAATCATTTGAAATATTGCAGGGTTGGGGAATAAATTAGTGGACTTACAATGGACTAAATTCTTTCAGAGTTTTGAGATCCTCATCTTTCAAGAGACATGGGCCCTCCAGCAGCCTTTTTTAAATGGTTATGACTCTTATCACATACCAGCCACTAAGTCTAGCCATTACAGTAGACCTAAGGGGGGGGGGGTCTTTCCACCTTAATTAAAATTAGGAAAGAACTAATTGTCCTAGAAAACTTGGTGCCATCCCATGAATTTCTTCTTACTGTCTTAAGATGGGACTCTTCAGTATTTCTGTTTGCAAATATTTATTTTTTTTTTCTTTCCAATTATTTTACCAGGTGAGAACACTAAGCTGAAAGCTTGTTTGCAGGTGCAACCTGGGAGCACGAGGAAGTTAAGTGACTTGCTCAGGGTCACACAGTATGCAAGTGGGGGCTGTGGATTCAAACCTAGGTCTCCAGATTTGCAGCTCAGAGCCTTAAACCACTGCGCCATACTGCCTCCTATTTATATTCCCCCAACGTTTCATACAAATCCACAATATGATATATGGGCTAAAATGTCAGTGGAAATAGATATTATCTCAGCAAAGTTTCATGTTGATACGGTCATGTTAGTGGGAGATTTTAATTCTAGAATTGCACAGTTTGACAACTTGCCCATTTTACAGGGTCAATTTTATATAGGGAACCTTGGTATCAGGAACTCATCAGACAAAATACGGAATGATGCAGGAAAGCTTTTTCAGGAGTTTATCACAGGTAATAATTTACTGATATTAAATGGTAGGTGGATTGGTAACCAAGAGGGAGCATGTACTTTTTCTCTCTTCAAGGTCAAAGTGTTATTGATTATGTTTTGTGTTCACCTCATAGTTATGATCAATTCAAAAAATTAACAGTATCAATGAGACTGGAAAGTGATCACACTGCAATTTTACTCCCAGTGGATGTAAATGGTAAATATTTGACTCAGGCCAAACAAATTACAAACTTGGCTTCTTTGCCTTTATCTGGTAAATCTAAACTGATTTATAAAACCAAAACAAAGGAAAGTGTTACAGAGCTGATGTCCCCCCCCCCCCTTCTCTGCTCTCTTTTACCTAGTGTATGATAACTCAAATGCTCAGTATTTTAGTACTCAACTAGAGGCGCTACCAAAAATTAGTCAAAGATACATCTTCTAACAGAATCAAATCACATACCAATACTTCGTTTGACTCACAGTGTACCATAGAGAAGAGTAAGTTAGGGAAAATAATCAGGTTTAAAAGAAAGAATTCCTCTAAAGACAATTTTGTCCAACTAAATTGAGCTTGTAAGAATTACAAAACATTTCTTGGTAAAAAAAAAAAATGAATTCACATTAAAGCTGTGCGATTTTATGTTTCAGACCATAAACTGTAACAACACCAAATCCTTCTGGATGTTGATTGCTAAAGGCATAAAGCGATATACTCCATCTCTGCCCACTTATATCCCCAAAGAAGCATGGGTTTCATATTACAAAACTTATTAAAAAATAACCCCCTGATTACTGTAAATAACACACCTTCCTTTCTGACATCAGCCTTAAGTTCTTATCCCTTGGTCATCACACTGAATGATGTAGAGCAAGCTATAATACAATTTACCAACAATAAGGCACCGGTCCTGACACCACTCCAGGTGAAATTTATAAGGCTTATATGAACTACTGGGTCCTTTTTCACTCACTTTTTCAATATATGCCTTAAGAAAGATTTGTTCCTCTTCTTGGACCAAAAATGTAATTGTGCTAATTCACTAAAGGGTTCCTATCAACTGCCCTCTAATTTCGATCAGTCAGTTTACTAGATATTAGCGGTAAAATATTCTCATGGATATTACTGGTAAATTGCAAAACTGGATTGAAAATGCTTCCTGCTATTAATATTTTGAGCTGGCTTTCACCACAGTTTCGACCACTGATAACATATTTATCCTGGCTCATTTACTAGAAAGATACAGACTATACAGAAAAATGAAGCTATATGTCCTCTTTATAGATTTTCCATGGCATTTGATTCTGTGGTTAGAGAAAATTTTGAGACATAGTACATGAAAGATGCTCCTTCACAACTTATTGATTCCAATATATCTTTACATACAAACACTATCCCTGCCATCAGCTATGATAACAATGGTAATTTGTCAGAGTATTTTAAAACTTCATTGTTAGTAAAACAAAGTCCAAGAGGTAGCATCTTTCAGAAAAAGAGATGTGCAAGAACAAGGGGACACAATTTAAAAATGGGGGAGTGGTTCAGGGGTAATGTGAGGAAGTATTTTTTCACAGAGAGGGTAGTGGATGCATGGAACAGCCTTCCTGAGGAGGTTGTGGTGTCTAAAACTGTGGGAGAATTCAAGAATGCATGGGACAGACATAAGGCAATTCTTGTGGGGGTAGGAAGAAATAGACTGTTGGTTAACTAGGATCTGTGGCTTATCCTGTAGGTAGGAAATGGGCAGACTAGGTGGGCCAAGCGGTCCTTATCTACCATCAAAGTCTATGTTTCTATGTTTCTATGTCTTTTGGATCCACTTCTCTTTAGCTTACATTGGCTCATTACTCTACTTTGACACTTCTTTAATTTTGGACTCCCCTATAATTAACAAACATTACATTCACATACTGGCATATGCCGATGATTTGAATCTTCTTTCGGTTTCTATAGTTGGCCTTCAAAATAAATTAAATCTGCTGAAAACCAAGTGCGACCATTTACAGCTAAAAATTAACTTTTAAAAGACCAAGTTTATAGTCGTTGGGTCACAAACTTTATGAACATTATTACCTCTGCTCTATCTAGACAGGGACCTTATTAAAGTTGTATCTTCATACACGTACTTAGGAGTTAAATTTATCTCAAATGGTTTATGGACTCTTCACTGGAATGAACAGACATCTAAGGCCAGATCTGTTGCAAAAGCTTTACTGTGCTTTAACTTCAAATACAGAGGGCATATAGTAGTGCCTGCACTTATAGCCGGTGAAGCCAAGAATAACCTGATCCTATTATATGGAGCCTACATTTGGACAACAAAGCCAGCACCTATTCTTGAACTACCTTTATCTTTTTTATAAGTCCCTTTTGCAGGTAACCCTTTTAATGGCTAATCCTGTAGTTAGGTCCGAGCTAGGCAGAATTCCCCTAGTCACCCTAACGGACATTCAGTTGGCATCTTACTGGCTCAAAATCATTAACAACACACTTAACCCCATCCCCATTTTTTGTCTTATAGAGAAAACCAACTGGCTTAAACAAGGCTTCTCTTCAAAGTGATTAAAAGCCCTTAGGTCAGTCCTATCAGAGCTTCTTTGACCCACCTTTGGGCTGATTTCCAGAAGGGGATTATAATTTCTCCCTCTATGAAAGTTTAGTTAAACAAAATTGTTTGCAGTTGCACAGGTTAAACAAATTGAGCAGCTAAGAGCCCAAAACAAAGCTATGGTTTAGTATAAATAAAATTGATTCTACCATGGAAGATTATCTAAAACACCTCTTGCTCCTACTTCTAGGAAAGCTATCACATGGGCAAGATTAGGCATAATATGTTCCAAATATGCCTATTTTAACAAATCACACTCTGAAGGGCCACCCAGGATCACTGTAGGTGCAATAGGGGTTTCCAGGAAACCCTTTATCACTTTATAGTACAGTGTCCCCTTTACAACCATTCATGTGATCAAACCATAAAAAAGTTTCTTGCAAAATGTGCTAATATGGACTATGACTCTCTATTCATTGGCATGCATCCAATGACTAAGGATGAAGCTGATTTAATATCCAGATTTCTTGTCTCTGTGATAAACTATTAAATAAAATGCTCTCTTGCACTTTAAATTCAATGCATTCTATTTTTACTATGTCTCTGTTCTAATGCCAGACAATATTGTCAATCTGTAGCTGCTATTTTGTAATAATATGGATATTGTATGTAATGCTATTAGGAATGCCTTAAGTTTTTAATTTAGTTAATTATGTCTTTGTAATGTCCAACATTTTAATGTTTTGGAAGAACAAAAAAACATTATTACTTCCTCATCTCTCTCCTAAATCTGCACCCCTCCAATCTTAACCCATGTCCTCTTGTGTCCCTCCCCTTCCTTGACCTAAATAATTCATCTGTGTCAGATTTATTTAACCCCTTCAGATACTTGAATGTTTCAATCATATCCTCTCAATCCTCCTCAACTCCAGGATGTACAACCTCAGATGCCTCAGTCTGTCCTTGTAGGGTTTGCCTCCCATCCCCTGTATCATTTGTGTCACCCTATGCTGCACCCCCCTCCAACAGCCTGATATCCTTCTTCAGATATGGCCACCACTGCTGCACACAGTACTACAAGTGCGGTCTGACTAATGATCTGTAGAGGGGCAGGATCACTTCCTTATGCCTGGATGAGATTCCCTTTGCAATACACACCAGCATCTTGTTAGCTAGTTGGTAACAGTGCTCTCACTCTTAGCAATCTGCAGCCTAGATGCTCACATGCAAAGACTACAATAAAAACCCCACTAAAGTCTGAAAACAAGCTTATAAAACACATTAAATGTATCTAAATTTTTATCTTTAACTAAACAAAATCATCGCAGCCAAAGTAAAACAAAGATAAATTATAGGGTACCCTGACAACTGTTAGATGCAGTAAAAATATATTGGTATTTTTTTCCATATTCTTTGGTAACTGGATAAGGCCCACTAGGCACAAATGCCTGTGTTCAGGAGCAACCAGGAGCACTGGAGAGGTTAAGTGACTTGCTCAGAGTTACACAGCATGCAAGTAGAGGTTGTGGGAATCATATCCATGTCTGCTAGATGTACTCCGCTCATTCACAGTTTTTTACGCTAACCTGTAGGCTAAACTGCCAACCTCAATAACCCCCAGATTTAATGGTTTAAAATGTGATTTCAAAAATAGTGTACAGTACCTACAGTTCAAATTATGAACATTAAACACTTTAACAGCATTTTACTAAAACTCAATTATCCGGCACTCTATCTGCTTATGTTTTCTTTTACCAAAGTGGGCAAACAGTTGACAGAGCAGTGTAAACAGCTGTTGCTCAGGCTTCATTATTATAATCCAGAAACAGAAAAAAATGGTTTATTCTGGATATATTTAATATTGATATGCTGTGGTTAACTATACATCACTGTATGAGGCAGATGCTTTTAAATTTTGGAAGATAGGCAACACATTTATCAGTTTAGTTTTCATTTTAGGAACATAAGCTTTTCTTTTTGTTTAAAACATATTCAAGAGGCAGTGTATTCATTCAGCAGTTTATGCTGGCTAATATATGCTGCAGAAAACAGTAAAATATTTATTGTGACACACTCAGAGTCTGTAGCAGAACTCTTGCAATTTCCCTTCAATTTTTGCAAAACATCTCTGTAATTTTGGGTAACTTTTTCTGCAGTTTTCCAGTGGCCCTTCTTATGCCTCCCCAGTGACCTGGTGAAGCTGGTGCATTCTTCTGTAATGTTGCGGTTTGACTACTGTGATGCTGTGTACCTCAGGGTCAATAGAAGTAAGCTATGGTGCCTGCAGCTGGTGCAGAATGCAGTGGTAAGGCTGCTGACTGACCTTGTGAGGATGTGCCATATTTCCACTGTGCTGCGTGAACTGTACTGGCTACCATTTAAGTGGTTTATCTCTTTCAAGGTTGGTTAATTAACTTATAAGGCCCTACATGGGCTGGGGTTTGGTTACCTGAGACATCTCTTGCATCCTCATCTGCCCTTGTGCACTCTCTGCTCTACTGAAGTGGTCCTCTTAGTACAGTAGAAGCTGCTTTAACTGGATGGGCAGGTGGAAATTCAATTGGCCCTTTAAACCAAGCATTTCTGTAAAATGCAGTTTACTGTATCAGAGCTAATTTGTTTTTGTTGGCTGCTGGCTGCTGAGAGGTTATGAAATGGGATAGGATAAGTAGTCTGTGTGGGAAGTACTTAATTTTTACAGTATATGCTTGTGCTTTGTGCTTGAGGCTGTATAGATGACAGGCAGCACTCACACATTTTGGGGAATGCAACAAGGACATTGGCTTTTCCCAATCACCAAAAGTTTTTTTGGTGCCAGTCTGGTTCTCACAGCAAAGGACAGATATCCAGTTATTTGATTTTTTCCCCACCAGTAAGCTCCTGGTGTTTCAGAGCATGTCCTCAGTCAGGGTACCCTCTGTAAAATAAGCCTGTTTCGTCAGCATTGAAAACATCTGCTGGCAGGTACCATGAGAGAATCCCTGTAAGCACTTCTGTGACCCAACTCTGGGCTGCTGTTGCATTGGCATCCTGTTTTTCCCCATGCTCATGATTAAACAAAATTTGATGCCTCAACTTTTATCTGGACAATCAGCCATCGGTAGCTTCAAAGTTAGTGTGTCCTATTTAGAGATGCAGTGAATTTAAATTCCATGGCGAAGTATACGAAGTGGGTACTTCGTGTTGCCACTCCATATCGCGAATGAGAATCTAAAGTGCTCACTTCACCTTGTCATTACCACTGCTTAAGGCAGAATGGCAAATGCAAAGTAAGGTGAAGTCATTGTTTTTAATGGACTTCTGCTCCTCATTATGATTCTAAGTGATCCACTTGGTGTTTCAGATTTGGCAGCCCACACACATCACATGGCTTACAGTACTGTAAGTCACATGCTCTTTAGCTAGGCAGGAAGAAGTGAATCATACAAGCAGACACTTTTACTTTCTCCTGTGCAGAAGGAGAGAGAGTGTTTTGTGACTGCTGATACATTGAGATCAGAACGAGGAGGAGATTTAAACTTTGATTTAGACCCAACAGTTTTTTAAAAGCTAATTTTTTTGTCTTTTCTGTCTGTACTCTTTTTACTTAATTTGTTCTTTCTGTAAATTTTATTTTTCTTACATAGAGGGACATCAGTTGCAAATTATGTCCATGCTGGAACTGCTGCTGGATCACTGGGATCCACATTGATTTTTTCTCACACCATGTGCCCCACACCTTCCTTGCTGTGTTATAAAATGTATTCCTCCACCATCCCTGACCCTTGTATGTAATTATGCCCTTTTTTTGTTGTCTTCTGTATGTATTTTGAGCAGTGGAAGTATACTGTGCTAAACTGCATGGGTGCAGTTTTCTTTCCAGTTTGTGTATGTACTGCAGACACTGTTCAACTCCCTGACTTAAAAACACTTATTAATGAGTACAATGGTGGGGTGGTGAAGCCTGGAGAGATACTACAAAACAGGCTTACAATACATCCAAGTAACTAGTAAAAAAAATTACTGTTGTGATTCATGACGTGATCGTAAATTGTAATTTGTGACCGTGATGATGAAGAACATGATTTGTATCACGAGTGACTCCTGATGATGGTCTGACCTTAAAATGCATATTAATGAGTACAATGTTCATGCTGAATTATGCACCACACTTGTCCAGTACTCTGAAGGGAAGCCAAAGAAACAACTGTGACTTAAGTTAGAGATGGAGATTGGGCCCTAAAGAGATGCAAATGTACAGACAAATTAAGATTGCGCTGTGCACTGAAGAGATGCAGATGCAAAGGCACAACACCTAACCAGTGCTCACCATCAGAAATTCAAATCTGGAAAAGAATATCTTTGCTGGTTGGGCTGGGCTGGGGGGGGGCAGTGTACTGCACTATTGCAGTAAGAGTCACTAGTATGAGTACCAGTAAAGATACCACAAAGAAGTACAAAAAATTACACAGCTGCAGTGGTTAGCAGGTTCACATTGCTGAAATTATGTGGCACAATAAAAGGTGTCTGATTTGATGACATACGTCACACACATACTCACACACACACTAAGTAATGCATAACATAGAAACATAGAAACATAGAATTTGACGGCAGATAAGGACCGCTTGGCGCACCCAGTCTGCCCATTTCCCTACCTACTGAATAAGCTGCAGATCCTAGTTAACCAGCAGCCTACTTCTTCCTACCCCCACCCCCTAGAATGGCCTTTTGACTGTCCCATGCATGCTTGAATTCCACCACTGTTTTTGACTCCACAACTTCTCCGGAAGGCCGCTCCATGCATCCACAACCCTCTCTGTGAAAAAATACTTCCTTAAATTACCTCTGAGCTGCCCCCTCTATCTTCAAATTGTGCCCCTTGTTCTTGCACACCTCTTTTTTGAAAGATGCTACCCTCTTGGACTTTGTTGATTCCTTGAGGTACTTGAACGTTTCTATCATGTCCCCCTCTCCCTCCTTTCCTGAGGCTATACATATTAAGCTCCTTTAGTCTCTCTTCATATGTCTTCTGGTGCAGACCCTGCACCATTTAGTGCCCTCCTCTGGACAGCTTCCATCCTGTCTATGTCTTTCTGGAGATTGGGTCTCCAGAACTGCAGAGTACTCCAGATGGGGTATGACCAGCTGTCTGTACAGAGGATAATAGCTTCCTGTTTTCTACTGGTGATGCCTCTCCTATGCATCCCAGTATCCCTCAACCCTCCTTGCTGCCCTCTCACATTGCTTGCCCACCTTTAGGTCATCTGATATAATTACCCCAAGTCCCTTTCCATTTTGTTGTTGTTAGTATCTCACCACCCATTGTGTACTCTTTCTCTGGGTTTTTGTTTCCCAGGTGCATTACCTTGCACTTCTTAGCATTGAATCTAAGCTGCCATACATTTGACCATTCCTCTAACCTTGCCAAGTCCCTTCTCATCCTTTCCACCCCACCTTGTGCATCAACTCTGTTGCAGATCTTTGTGTCATCTGCAAAGAGACATACTTTTCCTTCCAGTCCCTCTGCGATGTCGCTTATAAAGACATTGAAGAGGACCGGTCCTAATACTGAACCCTGCGGTACCTCACTAGTAACCCCCCTTTCTTCTGAGTGGACTCCATTTACTATTACTCTCTGTGTCCTATTCTCCAGCCAATTCTTTACCCAGGCTGTCATCTTGGGACCCACTCCCAGGCTGGCTAACTTGTATTAATCTTTTGTGGGACTGTGTCAAATGCCTTGCTAAAGTCTAGGTAGGCCATGTCCAGCCCTCCTTGATCTACTACTTTGGTCACCCAGTCAAAATCTATCAGATTCATCTGGCATGACCTTCCCATTGTGAATCCATGCTGCCTAGGGTCCTGTGCCCCTCTGGCCTCTAGATACTCGACAATTCTTTCCTTCAGAAGTGATTCCATCATTTCCCTATCACTGAGGTTAAACTAACAGGTCTGTAGTTTCCTGCTTCTGCCTTGCTCCACTTTTGTGAAGCAGATCACATCAGCCCTCCTCCAGTCCTCGGGTACCAACCCATCCTCCCATGATTTGTTAAAGAGGGTAGTCAGTGGTGTCACTAGTTCTACCCTTAGTTCTTTTAGAATTCTGGGATGAATCCCATCAGGCCCCATTGCTTTGTCCACCTTCAGTTTTAAGAGTTCTTTCATAACCCTTTCTTCTGTAAATGGGCTGGTATGAACTTCTGTATCCAGAGTGTTTCTACTGTTTGTTTTAGGTACCTCCCCCTCTTCATTTGTAAATACTGAGCAAAAATATTTGTTTGGTATCTCTGCCTTTTCACAGTCTCCCTCTGCCCACCCTCCTTCCCCTTTATTAAGCCTCACTATCCCTTCCTTGGTCTTCCTTCGCTCCCTGATGTACCTATAAAAGGTTTTATCCCCTTCTTAACTGAGTTGACTATCTTTTCCTTGGTTTGGGCCTTTGCTGTTCTGACTGCCTTCTCAGCTTCATTTTGCTTTAACTGATACAGTTCTCTGTCCTGCTCCTTCTGCGATTCCTTGTACTCCTGAATGCTTTCTTTTTCTCTTGAACCTTTACTTCCACTTCCTTTGAGAACCATAGTGGTTTCTTACATTGTTTTGTTTTGTTTATTTGCTTCACACAAAGGCTCGTTACCTCTGTGATAGCAGTTTTTATTATTCCCCATTGTTCTTTCAATTAGCAAATTGATAACTTCAGTAATGTAACCACATATTTTAAACAAACTAAAATTATGCACTGCTGCATCACAACAACCAGCAAAAAAATGGCAAGAATTATTGAAAATATTACTGTGTGTACATTTACACAGTTACACAAGAAATATCACCAAAATAGAAAGCACTGTCTTTTTCCTCCAAGTTAATCTACCTACACCACAGATACGCCCCTCCCCCAAAGCACACTTCCACTTTCTCTCAGTACACAGACTAGATATTTGTACATTAACATTCAAAATACACACACAAACAATAAACACTCGATGATATGAGCACAGGAGGGTTTCCTATAAATCGATGAACTAAAGTTTCAGCTAAAAAATGACTCAAAAAGGCTTTTTTAACAGCTTTTAGAAGGTTTGAATCACAGAGAGCTCTCAGAGCAGATTGTCTCCTACAGCTTCTTACACAAACTACCCCAAACTGAGGCTGTGCAGAAAAATTTAGAGCCCATGTGACCTGAAATCCCATGAATCACTTCAAAATTCACCTTTGGAGCTTAAAAACAAGATGAAGAAAGGCGAAGTACATTGTTTTCAATGTACTTCATCTTAAGAATTAGTGGAGTAGTGGTTTGGGAAGGCGGAGTAACGTCAAGTCATTGTTTTCAATGGACTTCATGTTACTCATTAATAACGTGAAGTACTCCGCTTCACGTTGTGGAGCACTCCGCGAATTCACTTTCACTCCACGTTCCACTTCACGGAGCGAATTGGGGCCACTTCGCCCATCTCTAGTCCCATTTGAGAAGCTAACTCTACCACTTTTGCTTTCAGCATTGAACCAGATACCGAGCTCCCTTGTCCGTTGCTTGTGTGAACCAAAACATCAGTGCATCCTTCACCTTGCTGTCCTTCCACTCCCGCTTTCTTTTTCTGCCAGGGTTATTGTTAAATCACCATTCTGCCAGGATTGCTTCTCAGTTCTTACTAATCCTTCCTGCCTGGCTCTTCAAAGTTTTGAACTTGGCAGCAACAGAGGATAGCGAGCGGCTCGCACTCTGTCAGCTAAGGTAAGCTCACTTCAAGGTAAAGACATCAGGGCAGGAATCAAATGTAGCACACCAATGTGAAGCAGTACAAAAGGGACAGCAAGATGCTAATTGAAAGCACAGGTGATTGTCAGAAACATTAACAGGTGATTAAAGGCTTAGAAAACGTCAGAATAGTTTACTGCACTGTCCCACTTAAGTGGCGTTATGTTAAATTGATGTCCCGCTAAAGTGTTTACTGTATCCAGCACTTCACATAGAACAAAACTGGTTCCTGTTTAAATGTCCCATCTAAGTGAGTGTCTCACTTATCTGTGTACCATCTATGTGGCTTGAACTATAGTACCGAGGGCTAAACTAAAACAATTGGGAGAGTGGGCCTTGGAGGTTGCTGGCCTGGTCTTGTGGAATGCAGTCCAAAAAGCACTCAGAGAACCACCTTCAGTGGAGGACTTCCTGAGGGGTCTGAAGATTTATCTGTTCTCCCAGACCACTGGGGAGTAGTAAATCCCTGTAATGATGATCCCAACTAGAAGTTCTGTTTCATTGCCTGAATTTTAATATGCTGTATTTTATGTTGTATTTTACATTATGTCTCACTTCTGTATTTGTAAGGCACCATGGATCTCTAAGGAAGGATGCCACTAAAAATAAAACTACTACTCCTACAACTCTATTATCATGCCTCTCCCTCCTTGGCAGCCTTACAGTTCCCCTTTCATCTGCCTTTTTTCCCCAATGTATCTGAAAACTGTTTCCCCCTTTATTTCCTCCACAATTCACAGCTCGGTGTCTGCTTTAGAATCCCTGAGTGCCTGTTTGGCCTTCCTTATTGTTTCTTGGTATTCCCTCCATTCCTCATCACCCTGTTTCCGTTTATATCTCATAAATGTCATTATTTTGGCCTTTACTGCCTTCCTGACCTCCTTAGAGAGCCAGATTGGTCTCTTGTGCCTGTGTCTCTTGGTAACAATTCTCAAGCATGACTCAGTTGCTTTGAGAATGGTCTCCTTAATTATTCCCCACCTCACCTCCATCCCTTGACTTTGTCCACTCCAGCCAATTTATCCTGGTCTAATTCCTTCATCAGATCATAGTCTGCTCATCTGAAAACCAGAACCTCATCCTTTGACATGGGTATACTGGTACACAGGGCCAGTTCAAACCATATGATGCTATGGTCACAACTCCCCATTGGTTTCCCCATATGCATTCTGCCTATAATTCTGAATTACTAAGATTACTGAGGTTTGAAAAGACAAAAAGTAGGCTCGAGGCTCATCGGTATTGTCTCCCACTCCAAGGTGGGTGTATTATTCCCTTCATGTTAATTTCAAGTAACTATTTAATCCCAGTTTAAAACTGACAAAAGTTTGTAAGTCTACTAATTCCTTCAGGAGCTTGTCCTATGCTCTTGCTGCCCTAATTGTAAAGCAGCTGTTGCTTTTTTTCATTTTGTCCTTGATATTACCTGTTGTTTTGCACATGATCTTAAATTCACACTTCTATCAGCAAACTCCAGACCACACTGTACCATTAATTGGGGATTTTGTAAAATATTAAATAGCTGTAGTTGGTGAGTACCATGTAAAGAATGACAGCCTGCCTTGTAGGTTCCCTGACAAGCTGTGCCAGAAGACAGTCCTGCAACATATCTTGCAAGGACTGACTTCTGGAACTTTTGTCTGCTGGAACATCTCGATCTACTGTGTTTCTGGCAGATTGGGATCCCAAGCACCATTACCTCTCCCCTTGTGGCCCCCTTCTCTGTTTCCACCCCTAGTTCCCTACCACCCTTATCCCCCTGTCCTGGAGGTCCACAAACCACCCCCATGCACAACATCTGACCTGATGCTGTCAGAACTGTACCCACAGTGGCTCTGTCTTCTGATCCCTCTCCTGATTAACTCATCCTCTACCACCTCTGTGCCTTCCTTAACATGAAGGCAACCCTTCCTCCACCTTTACCCCCATTTTGAATACACATGGTATTCCCCAGTACTGCCAGGTCACAGCCATTATTCTCAATTGCCCTTGTTTCTGCAATGGCTGTGAGGTCTAATCCACATCTACCACCATCAACTGGAACTCACTAATTTTGTTTCAGAAGCAATGCATGCCAAACAAAGGTGTCAAGTAAAGTTGCCTACTTGCTCTGGCATAGTTTAAATTATATGTAAATAAACTGGTTGATGGTTTAGATCAAGGGATACAGATGCTCCCAAGACTGGCAGCATGCATGTAAATATTTCATTCTATGCATATGATGCTTTGATAATATCCAAAGCCCCAGGGTCTTCAAAAAAGCCATTTATACTGTTCAGCTTTTACTGGCAAACTTAAAGGCTTAAACAGCAGCTGAAGCATTTATGAAACTTTGGAAAACATAATATTTAGACACAATTCAGCTTGTATTTCATATATCTTTTATATATTTCTCCTCTACATTATTTATTACTGAGGAAGTTTTCAAAACAATAAGATATTTTTCCCTTAGAGTTCATCTGCCTCAATTGCTTATTCCCTACTTGAACTTATAGTGCTCTGTTGTGACACCATAGTCTGTTGCAATGGGAATAACTGTGAAGTCACACGTAGAATATTATGACATCAGGATGGGAAAAAGATAGGAGCTAATGAACCCTCAAGAAACAATTATCCTGTTTTTATGCATATAACCTCAGCAATAAACAATGGGGTAAGAAACACAGATCTAATTAGAAATATAAGCTGCTTTGTGTCCAAATATTATGTTTTTTGAAATGCTTCTCAAGGTGCCGGTGGCTCTTTAAAATGAATGTAACTTAAATAAAGAGACTACGCCTTGGAAAGTGGAGGAGATATTACACTAAATGATAAAAGGGAAATATGGAAATAGAATGCGTTAAAACTACAGGCAAGGCAAGGCAAGGCAATTTAATTTATTTGGCAATCAGTTACATGGGCTATTGGTGCCTCACAGTAAAACAAGCAATCTGAATGAGACCAGTCATAAATTATGCACTTAAAATAGCACAACACTAAAATTATACAGCCGCACCAGATAGGAAAATAGCAAAATTAAATGGTATCTAGTAGTTAATGTATCTGAAACCAGAAACTGGAATTCCCATGTTGACATGGTAATATCACCTGCTTGGTAATTTATGTTAGGAATAAATCTGATTGGGTAGGAATTTGCCAGTCATTCCTTTAAATGTATGCAGTCAATATACAATGCTTTTGTTAAGTCACACATTTATGTGCAGAATTGACATGGGAGCCTTCTGAGAATGTTAAAAGCTTTGAGCCTGTGCAAAACCTAATCTTTAGATTACTGTATGTCTTGCAGTATATGAGACTAAGAACTGAATATGTACAGTACTCACTGGAGGAAAGAGGCTGCAACTGCTCCGAGCTGTATTCTGTGTTCTGTAAATCTCATTGTCTGTATCAATCCCTGTATAGTTGCTCACAAGTTTTGTGCTCTAGGATTTGGGGTGAGGGAGGGGTCTTGTGGGTATGTTGCTTTCTTTTGCTCTCTGAGGGATTGTGTTGTTATTCTGTTATTGATTGTTATTATTGTAGTATTGTTGTATTTGTTAACTAAAATTGCAATAAAGTATCTTCAATTAAAAAAATCTCACTGTCTGGAAAAATGTAGTTTTAAATTGTCTTCTGCTTGCCCTTCCTCCACCCCAACACTCGTTAAGTGAGATGTTTGGGACATAGCATACCTAGCTCCTTTCTGATTCTTGGGTAGTGCAGCTAACACCTCTCTCTCTACTAAAGGACCACTACCTTCCACCATCATGTTTACAGGCATGTCACAGACACGTCAACAATTACACAAGTGCCATGTGCTGTTTCTTACAATTATTCTGGCCACAGTACACCCTGTGAATGATGGGAAACCTACAATTAATCCACCCCAGTCCAGCCTACAGTAGGTATCACATTCATGCCACCACTGGCACTGCACAGGGGCGGACAGGATCCCATGAGCCCTGTACTAAGCAACAATTATCCACACCAGCTTTGATCACCCACCCTCAAAATGACAACTACTGCGATATTGCTCTGTACACACCCAAAAATAGGTAAAGCTAAAATACTGACTCACCAAGTGCAGGCAGATGCCCAGAATAAGGGGCACATTGGAGGCATTTCTTCAAAGGTTCATTATCATTCTTCTCTTCCTCCTATCTGAGATGTACACCCTAACCCAGGCCCGACTGGTCTAGGGACAGCAAATGCTCAGGCCACCTCAAAATTGCCTCTATCAACATGAGGAGCTCTACCAAAGCTTCCCAGTTTAGGCAGGTAGCACAACACACCCAGACATAATCTCCTCATGGAAACATGACTTTCCCCAGGATTTCAGATGCCACGGTGTCCCTTGATGGCTTCACTGCTTACCACCAGGATAGACTATCCAAGTGAGGAGGAGGCTGCCTGGTTTACCTGTGCAATGATATTATAGAACAAGTGTTGCCCAACAGCATCATCACAAAAGAGGCTCAAATCTTATCAATCAAGCTCACAATAGGTCACCAGCACAAGCGTTAGTGATCACAACAGTCTATTTATCTCCTGGAAAGCAAGGTACAGGAACTGAACAATTTATTGATAATCTCAAACAGATTAAACAAAGCTAGGAACACATCATTGTGGGGACTTCAGCACAAATTGACTAGCACAGGACACTGTGACCGTTAGAGACCAAATTGCCAGCCTGTATCTTACTCAAATGGTCTCTGAAGCAACAAGGAGAAACTATCGCACAGGCACCAGCACTCTGATAGATTGGCTGCTCACTAACTGCCCTGAGCACATTGGAAACACAACCATCCTTCCTGATGTCATAAGTGATCATTCACCTATTTTTGCATAGGGTCTAACAAGGGTTCAAAAGACCTCCACTGACCACTATAAATCACTTCATAAGACAAGAAGAGTTACAGCCCCTAAAACAGTACCTAGCAAACTCTGACTGGACCCCTCTGGATAGAATGGATAATGTCAATCAGGCACTTGACTACCTTATAACTGTCTTCAACAATGCTTGTAACATTTTTGCCCTCCCCCCAAAACCACAAAAGCCAAAGGGAATATTAACCCATGGCTCTCAGGCTCTATTATTGAACATTTGCACCACAGAGACAACCTATGGCACAAGGCTAGGGCCATCAGGAACCAGGCGAACTTTGTCGCCTACAAAGTTGCAAGAAATAGGCGCACTAGACTGGACAGGAATGCTAAAGTTAATTATTGTAAAGAGCAACCGAGTAATTCCTGGGGTAAGGGGAAAGAATTTTGGGACAATGTGAAAACTTTTATGGGTAAGGATTCCAAAGCTCCACCAGACCTAATTGTAACAAGTTCAAGCACAGTACAAGAACCAAAGGACCTGGCCAATGCTTTCAACATGACTTTCACAAACTTAAGTGCAGTTTTTCCCCAGGAGTATCTCCCAACCCGGCCTTCTAACACACCTCCTAATGATAACCCCCACACATACTGAAACCCCAAAACACCTCCCTTCTACTTTAAACAATTCTCTAGAGCACAGACTATTAAGTACATTAAGAGGGTCTTAGGTAAAAACATGAATAGGAAGTGACAGGATAGACATGAAACTAGTCACCCTCACTCTGGGCAAACTTGCCATGCCCCTCACTAAGATTTTCAACTTATCTCTTCGTACAGGCGTTTTCCCATATAAATGGAAGATAGGGCATGTAACCCCAGTATTCAAGAGTGGTGACAGAACTAGCATGAGTAAGTACAGATCCATTTTGATACTACCCCCTCTATCTAAAGCCATTGAAAGAATTGTGTCCAGTCAATTGGTGAAGTACCTAAACAAATATAACCTTCTAAGACCGAGTCAACATGAATTCCAAAAGAACCATAGTACCATAACAGCACTCACTGACTATACATCACTCCTACATGATTCTCTGGACAATTGCAAGATGGTGGGGTCTATCTTTATAGACCTAACAAAGGTGTTCAGCGCCATGAACCACCAAATTCTACTTGATAACCTCCTGGCCCTAGGCCTTTCTCACGACACAGTGACCTGGTTCAGCAGCTTCCTGTCCCATTGGACTCAGTGGCGAAAATCAAAGGAGTAGCATCCGACCCTAGAAATGTGACCCTGAGGATCCCTCAGGGATCAATTCTTGGACCTTTGCTCTTCTGTCTGTCGGTAAACTCTCTACCCTCTGCATGTCCAGCTAGCATGTAGATGTATGCAGATGATGCTATAATATCAGCAACAGGCCACAGCACATCTGAAATCACAAAGGCCCTTCAGGATAGCTTAAGCTTACTGGAGACCTGGTTCAAGCAAAACAGACTTCTTCTAAATTGTAAAAAGCAAAAGTTGTGCAGTTCTCAATGCCACACAATAGGAATAAAAACACCCACCTAAGTATCTGTATCCACAAAGGAGAGTCGCTTGAGCAGGGTACCACCTTCAAATATCTCAGCGTACACCTCGATGACACCCTGACTTTCAACTACCAGGTCAACCAAGTTATTAAAACAGTTAATGTCAAACTTGGTATCCTCTACTGCCACAGGCAGTCAATGACCCCCGAAGCACTGAGCCTCATGACAAGGAGCGCAGTACTGTCATTGATCGACTATGGGCTAACAATTTACAGTGTGGTTTCAGACGCAACACTGAAAAGGGTTAAGCTACTGCTAAACAAGGCCTGCAGACTTGTTCTTTGGGCTGATCACTCGACACACATGTAGTCTTTACTCTGGTAATAGGTGGCTCCTACTCTCCTCAGGGTCAAATATCAGGTGTGCATGATAGGAAAAAAAATTCATGCTTGGTTAGACACCAGAATCCATGGACCATACTTTACAACACTCAGAAACCTCCAAAATCACTTGTAGATCATCTGAAGGTGCTCTCTGCGTCCCTATTAAAAGAACAAACTTTGCTCAGCAAGTCCTGTTCTACCATGGGCCACAATGTTTAAATGAGCTCCCTGCCTCCCTAATTGACTGTGAAAGAATTGACCCCTTCAAGAAAGGGCTCTGCCTCCACTTTATCTAATCAACGCATTGCGACTGCAACTCCTAACCGTACTTTGACCCAATACCTACCCATCCACATCATCCTACTCACCCCCACCTTCCTCTCTCTGACAAAGCCCACTCTGGCTGCAGCCTAACCTCTCTAAACTTTCCAGACAAAGTCTACTCAGGCAGCTACCCACTTACTGACTTGTACTTTGTAATACACATGTCTTATGAGTGCAAATGCAATGTGATTTTTTACAAGAGCTGTATTATGTGACCCTACATCGGATGCTGGTTTGTAATCTCTCTGCACTTTTGAAACTGTCAATTCTGTTTACCTGTGTCCACATAATTATGTTTCATGACTTGTTTTGTACCAAATGTTATTATACTATGTGTCTCTGATTTGACTTGGAACCTTTGTAAAAGGTATTACACTGAATCTGAAATAAATAAAAATAAATAAATAAATAAGAAGGGAAAGGGGATATGATAGAAATATTCAAATACATAACAGGTATTAATAAGGTTCAGGAAGTAAGCATTTTCTGCAGAAAGACAGGCTCAAGGACAAGGGGTCATGCTATGAATCTGCAGGGGGGCTCGGAGGGATATGAGGAAATGCCTCTTCACAGTGAGGGAGGTGAAAGCCTGGAATGGCCTCCCAGTGGAGGTGGTAGGTGCCAAAACAGTCACAGAATTTCAATCATGCATGGGAAAGATACAAGGAAACCTTAGAAGGAACACAAGTGGTGGAGACAACTAGAGATTGTACTGGGGTTGCGGTGGCGCAGTAGGCAGGGAAAATGGGAAGACTGGATGGGCCAAATTGGTCTTTATCTGCTGTCAACTTCTGTGTTATATGTTTCTTCAGTTTATTCCATAGGAATTCATTAGAGCAGAACTAGACATGTTTTCCTTGGAAGTTTTGGCAAAACTCGAACTTTAAATTATTAATGTGGACTAGGATTGGCAGAACTCAGTAATGTTTTGGCACTTAAACAGAACACAAGGGAGTCCTGATTAATCCTGATTATTTGTAAATATTTGAATAAATGTGCTAAAATGCATTAAAGGGACAAATTCTGTAAGATTCAATACAGTGGGCCAATGGGGATGCAGTACACATCACTTAAAAAGATGCAGTTAATAGAAATGCTGGCTTATGTGTTACAGTTCCCTAGTAACAGATTTTTATCCCATTGTTTTCAGTTACAGCTCATTATGAATATGCGAGACAGTCAAGCCACTTAACTGGGACATTCTGAGGATGCTGTGCTATGGAAAGTCCTGTATTTATTCCCTTCTACTGCACACTGTCAGCTCTCTGTCAGTTGCAAAAATGACAAGCAAGCAAAACAAACTTACTTTTCCAGAGAGTGAAGATCCTGCAGGCACTGCAACTGCCGAACAACATCTCTTTCTGCAACTGCCAAGCAGTTTGAGATATCAAACAGTCAGGCTGTTAGAATAAGCTAAAATAGAGATGACATTTTGGCAGACTGGTAGGCAAACTTGAACCCCAACAGTAACAGAGAAGGGAAAGATACCAAGGTAGAGAATACCTTGCTTTTGTGGTATAACTCTCTGCATTTTTCACATCCCATTATGAAGAAGAAAGCCAATGAGTTGGCAACACAGCTAGGACATGATGGCTTTGATTCCACTGATGGCTGGATGTTATGGTTTAAATTGTGGCATGGGATTGTTTGTAGAGGAACAGGGTGAGCTCTCCGATGCGAACAATGAGGTAGGTACAAACTGGGTCAGCAGTTCTCCTAAAAATGTATAGGACTACACACCAGATACCATCTGTCATGCTGGTGAGCCGTGTCCATATTTTCATGGATATCCTGACCTTGGCCATGTACATAAAGAGACTGAACCCTGGGAGCAAGAATGCAAGAACAGGGTCTTGATCCTATGCTGTGGCAACATGTATGGCACAGACAAAAGAAAGGTCCTGCTGTTGGGCAAAAGCAGTTGTCCTAGGCGCCCCTAAGGACTTGACCACCCTAACAATCACCTAGCATGCTTTCTCCAAGACCTGAATGACTGGCTGGAAATTTATGGACTGGCTCAGTGGATGGGAGAGGTAACATAAAGAAAACACAGGCATGTTCTGCTGTTGCTGGACAACTGTTCAGCTTACCCTCTGAGATAGACGTCATGGACCCATACATAAAACAATTTTTCCTCCCCATTGCAAACTGCCTAATTCAACTCATGGACATGGGTGTATTCCAAAATCTAAAGGGCATTATCATGCTCTGATGTCAGCATGGATCTTGGGTCTAATTGATGAAGGTGGCTCTGCATAGGCATCAGCAACTGTCAAATCCGTGAATCTGCTGGATGAAATTTACATGGTTGCCAAAGGCAGAAACACTGTAAAGCAATCACAATAGGTAATTGCTTTAAAAATCTGTTTTAGACTAATAGGAACACTGCACATGGTACCTCCCCACCAAAAACAATCAAAGCTGGACAATGTAGCAATGCTTGAGATCATGATGACAGAGGAGTAGCAGCATTTATGGATAGGGACAAGGATCGACTACCAAGGAGAAGCTCTCAGACACCAATATCTGTGAGTCCATCAAAGACAGTAGCTTGATGATGACTCAAACACCAAGAACTTAAAGGCAGAGACCCCCCACACTTGTGCTGATTACACACGAGGAAGCCCTGGTCCATCTATGCTCCCTGATTTCTTGGTGTACCAGAATGGGAACATACAGAATAGCAAGCTGCAAGGTCATGAAGAAGGACTGACAAGTAAGATCTGCTCTACGTCCAAGCAGAAAATAAATTTTGAGCTTCTTCAAATGAGAACTGTACTGCCATATTTTGTTTCTATTGTACTGCACCATGTAATTGCTGAGGTCAGTGTTTTTTCTGTTCTTTATTTGTTTTTGGGTTATGGTTTGTTAATTGACAGAATAAAGAAAAGGTAAAGAAAAGTAGTTTGGGCACCCTGGTGTGCAACAATAAAGAATTAATGCAGCATTAAACATGACTCGTCTATGTTCCTCTTAGAAAATATATGATTCTGATAAAAGGGACAGCCACTTAATAGGGATGAATTGCGATCAATGGGACAGCGTCTATTAAGCAGCTACATCTGTATTTTAACTCATTATTGGTATGAAAAATAAAGTAAAACTGCTAATGTGGGATACAAACAAGATAGGAAGTGGCCCCACTATTAGCCGGGAGAGGGACAGCTATGGCACATGATGCATGATGAAGCACATTCATTCAGCAACCTACAGAAGCTCCTTCGTGGTCTCCCATATTGACACACCTGCTTAGGCCCATGTGAGTGCTGCAAAAAGAGAAGGTGGAGTGAAAGAGAGAGAGAGAGAGAGAGAGAGAGAGACAGTCAGCTCACTCTTGTTTTTTTAATTAAAGATGAACAAAGTGGGTGATTTGACACTTTTTATTGGACCAACAAGAGATTTACAAAACACAAGCTTTCAGGCTTCACAGAGCTCTTCATCAGGCATAGCAGCCAGGTTATACAGAAAACAAGCTTCTTAGAAAAGAGGAATCTACAGGTAAATAAACATTTACACATGGGTATAACAGTTCTTTTGACGTAGCAGTATACAGAGACAAAACAAAACAGTCTTTGAAATACTAAGTGGTACTCTCCCCTTTTGTTTGTCCTGGCTAGAGAGCCCCTAGTGTTGGCTCTTTGTCTGGCTCCCGGCATTAAAGGTATATCCTTGGGTGGGGTGCAATATACCATATTATTGTATGCAAATGACTTATTACTCCTATTGAAAGATGCTGCTACCTCCTCCCATCCCTTGATCTCTCTGCTAAATGCGTTTTTGAATCTATCTGGCCATCAGGTGAATTACATGAATATGGAAGTATTACCTTTAAATAACTTCTGTCAGCCCTTTATAGCTACTTCCATGGGCTTCAAATGGGTCTTTTTTGGTATTTCCTATCTTGGTTTTAAAAATCACACCAAAAATAGAAAACAAATGTGATGCCAATTTTCTCTCCCTTCTCCATGAACTGAAAGCTAATTTTGACAGATGTAAATCTCTTCAGTTTACCCTCGTTAGTAAAACATCTGCCATCAAAATGATGGCAGCTCCTAAATTTGTATCTTTTTCTCATACATCCCTATATTTCCCACCATCGCTAATGACTAAACTTGAACACCTTTTAGGTGACCTTTTATAGGAGGGCTCCAGATCATGTTATAGTTGAAATAAGTTATTATCACATTGGTCAACAGGAAGTTGAGGTCTCCCTTGGTTCCAAGGATACTTATAGGCTTTTGTGCAACACAAACCTTGCAGTGGTTTGTGAGGTTACTCCAGAAGCACCACAGTGGCTTCAAATGGAACCTCTTTACTTCCTGATGGAGTGGCCTTTAATTCTATTTTAATCCTCTCCCTTGGCACTTGAAACACTGCCCATCATAGGCCCTTCCATCTTCTAGGGGGTAGACTACATAAATGGTTGGGACTCACCTAACATATACCCCCTATGGGGAAATGTGATCCTTACCATAGGACAGAAACTTTTCTGCCATCCCTGGAAAACAAAGAACCCAACCTCTAGCTGATCTGCTTATAAAGGATAAATGTCATTTGGACTCCTACTCAAACATGCAGTCTATCTGGGTCTGCCAAAACAAGAGCTCTGGAAATACTTACAGGTCCATAGTGCTTTATGTAAGTTACTCCATACATTAAGATCCACCCCCAAGACAACCCACACCCCTCCCTGCCTAGATCAAATAGAAAACTGGACAAGCTGAACTTATCTATCAAGCTATTAGAGAACACATTCCCAATCAATCATTGGAATCCAAAGATAAATGGGAAAAGCTCTACATGTTACCATTTCACAACAAGCTTGGAAGGACTGCTGGACTTTCTGTCACAGAACTTTCAAAGATACTCGCATTGAACTAATCCAAAATAAGATAGTTCATTCATGGTACAGAACACCAGCAGTGCTCCATAAGCTATATATTCTTCCCACGGATGACTGTTGGAGATGTGCCTCTCCTGGCAGTGACTTAGTTCATATACTATGGCCTTGTGTTCTTATCCAACCCTTTTGGAAGTGGATTCAACAACTGGCAGAAAATGTGCTTAACATATCTATACTCCTTTCTTTACCTTTACTAATTCTAAGTATTAGTGCTTTTGTTCCACACCTTTCTCAGAGGATGCAAATGTTACTAGCCATCTTTTGCATGCAGACTAAACATTTAATTTTGACCCACTGGAGATGCCCTTATACCCCCTCCACTGCAGAACTTCTGGTGAGTGTATCTCATACTGTCAAGTTTGATTGCCTCTCCCATGTGGCGATAGATAAACATTCTGACTTTGATGCTTGTTGGCAACCCTTTTATAATTATTTGAAATCCTTCACTGTATCTACTTCTTAGTTTTCCAAATGTCCAGCACAAGATGTCTGTCACTACTTTATTTGCTATGTCGAAGTCTCTCAATGTTAATGTTTAATATGTTGTATGATTCAAGTTTGTTATGCTATGATAATTACCGGCTCTGCCTTTTTCCCATAGGGAAACCGTGACATAATTTGCCGTTATAAAGGGGCGTTTATAACGGCAAAACACGCCACCGATTTCCCTTCCTCTGCACATGCTCAATACAGCAGCGCTGCCAGCCATCAGCACTCCTCACTTCAGTGTTACGAACCGCCAGAACAACTCGGCAGTAAGTCCTCTTCTTTTCTCCCCTTATACCCTGCACAGAAAGACATGAAGAAATTGGGAAAAAAACAAAACAATTTAAAATATAAAAATCTTGGCACCGATAAAAGGACCGACCGTGGCATACACTGGCAGGAGGCACAGACCTCTTTATTTTATATAATTGCTGAGGGCAAAAAGGCAAACCAGCAATTATATAAAATAAAAAAATGGTCGGGGTGTCAAACTCGAATTTACACACCCTCGTTTGTAGGATGCTTTTCACAAACCCTCGAAGCCGCCTCTCGGGGTTTGTAACAGCATCCACAACTCCGAGTAAAATATCGTTACACACCCCGACCCATACTTTATTCTCTATGATAAGTTTCAGGCATATATATGACCATATGCTGTGTTAGTTCTACATCCTGTTATTTGTATATAGGTGTTATGGTATTGCTTGTATCACTTGACCTCGCTTATGTTGCTTCTATACCATATATTTGTCTGTCTGTCTGTCTGTCTATCTATCTATCTATCTATCTATCTATCTATCTATCTATCTATCTATTCATTGCAAAAAACTCTGTTAATGCATCAGTTAACGTTACTAGCACAGCGACAAAAGCATGGAAATGTGGTGTTAGGGTTACCACCTCTACCATCCCACCCCCTTCCACACACCAACAGACATTGGGGTGTGCCACAGGTTTATCAGGCCCAACTCTCACCCCATTCCATGTGTAAGTAAGCTGACATGCTACAGTATAGGAGAATGGGGTGAGAGTTAGGCCTGATAACCCCATGGCACACCCCGACATCTGTTGGTGTGTGGAGGGGGTGGGGGTGGGGGTGGTATGGGTGGTAACCCTAGTACCACATTTCCTTGCTTTTGCTGCTGTGCTATTAACCTTAACTGATGCATTATTGGAGTTTTTTTGCAATGAATTTCCTTTATTTTTGAGAAAATGTAACATAACTGGCAACTGGTTTGTGTTAGTGGGAATGTGGCCCTCTGGGCCCCTGCGCTCCCTTCATTTTGCCCATTTTTACATAATGGTATGTGTATGTTGGAGTGTGGCCCTCTGGGCCCTGTCTCTCACTTACACATAATTACATAGCTATACAGCAGCCCTATAGGCAAGGAACCCTTGTAACAGTAATTTGCCAATATCTCAGCAACCGTAGCAGCTATGAAAAAATTAAAGTGTTGTTGTAATCATAATAGCAAGACATCCACATGAGATAGGTCATCCAAATCCATTTCTCACATTATTTACAAGATACGGGCACTGAAAAGTGCTGAAAAAGGGCCTATGGAACCGCAGCACGTTTTGCCAATATCTCCATAACTGTAAAGCAGAAAAATTCCACTGCAGGTGTAATTTTGATTTCCAAACTTATTTTGTAGCTTAATTAATCTAAAAGTGAACTAAGCTATGTGTAGTGAAAAATCCATATCTTGCTTCATTTTCGAGACACGGGTGCCAAAAGGCATCATGGAGCTGCAATGTTATCCTATGGGAAATTTCTCAACTTTGGAGCACTGTAACTTTGGGCCCATTGAATGTTTGGGTACAATCCATCAAAACGCACATCTGTGGGACCAGGGCCTGCCACCTGCAAATTTCAGCCCCAAAACTCCAACCATTTTGTTACAGGGGATGGCAAAGATTTGCAGTTTTTGTACAAAGTACATTTGCAAATTGCGAAAGTTTCACAAAAACAGCATGGCACTTTCGTGATTTGTGAAAGTGTTGCATCTGTTTCTTCACAATTTGAGAAAGAACAGGGGCCCCAAGTTTTAAACTGCATTTTTGGGGGTTTACCCCCCAAAAAAGATAAGGCTGGCATCCTGAGAACCCGACTAGGTAAACACAACAGTCAGTGTTTACCTAGGGGGTCCCAAATTTAAACACCAGACACTTTTCTCTCTCTCACTAACTGAACACAAGATGGTGGCAGTATGAGAGTAAAAGGGCCATTTGCAACAGTAAAATGTACTGGCGGCAGCTTTCGTGAGACACATATATTTTTCCCCTTTGGGAAACTTGTTTTTTGAATAACTTTTGAACGGTTTAATATTTTTTCACCAAATATTCAAAAGGCACATCAGTGACACAGACTGCATCGTCCCTAAAGATTTCAGACCAAACAGACAAATCATGCAGGCTGTGGGTGCAAGCAAAGAAACAAGCAAAATGTTTGGGTTTTTTTGCATTTTTTGGTGTTCTGCAGCTCCGCAACCAAGCATCCGGCCATAACATAACTTGCAAGATCCAGAGATCTATGGTACCAGACCATGCTTGCAAAATTTCAGGCAAATCCCTTGTACGGTGACAAAGTTAGTATATATATATATATATATATATATATATACACACACAGACACACACACATAGATGTTGATGGCAGATAAGGACCGCAAGGCCCATTCAGTCTGCCCATAAAAGTGTGACTCCTACCGAGACTCAAACCCAGGGACCTTGGCATTCTATGCTTTGGTCTAACCACCTGAGCTATAGGGCCTGTGTGTGTGTGTATATATATATATATATATATATATATATATATATATATAGATAGATAGATAGATAGATAGATATATATATATATATGTATGTATGTATATATATGTGTGTGTGTGTGTTTATATATACTGTATATGGGATATGACATGGCCTGACTGAAGATATCATATTTATCTTCACGAGAGGTCAATGATATCAAGATATCTCAAGAGTGGTGAAACCACGGTGAGATATCATGATGTCATTGGCCTCTCGTGAAAGATAATATATCTTCGATCGAGCCATGTCATATTCTGTTTATACTATGTGGCCCAGATATTCAAAAGGGTTGCGCCGTGTGCAACAAGGTTGTGCATGCGCAAGTCCTACATTGCGCCATTATGCGATATTCAGCAGGAGGCAGTTGCGCCACTGAAAACAGGTTGAGCAACAGCGCAATGCAAATGAATGCATGCTCAACAGGAGGGAGGATCCATGCATAAACTGCGCCAACCGATATTCAGTCGGGTTGTGCAGAGATGATGCATCGCAACCCCAACCTGCGCCTGCACAACTTTGAGCCAAAAAAAGGATCAAGTTGAGGCCACCACAGGTGAGCTGCTGTATTGCAGGGGCGCAACACAGCAGCTGCCACCCGTGGCTGGCTAACTCAGTCCTGTGCCCCCCACCAGCCCGATCGCGGGCAGTATGTATCAAGACACCTCCCCAAACAGCTCACAATGCCCGATCGCGGGTGGTATGTATAATACACTCCCCACAATCTCCGATGCCCGATCGCGGGCAGTATGTATGAATACCTCCCCCACAATCTCCTGATGCCCGATCACGGGCAGTATAGTATGAATACACTTCCCCCAAACAGCTCTGATGCCCGATCGCGGGCAGAGCGTGATAACCCCCCAGTGCCGATCATGGGCGGAATGTAAATCCCCCAACCCGAATATCTCCCTGGTAGTCCAGTGGACCGTAATGCCGATCGTGGGCAGAATGTCAAATTACAATTCCCAAACATCTCCTGGTGTCTAGTGTCCCCCCACCCACCCACCCACGAAGCCCCTCCACCCGCTCCCACCCGGCGGCGGCGGCGGCAGCATCCACCACCTGCCGCCCGCCACCCGCCCGACTGACTGTCGGGTAGGGCTGCCCGCCCATTGGTGCAGAGCTAGAGCCAATGGGCTTGCAGCCTCCCACGCATGACAGTCAGTTTGTGAATGATCATGTGAATGATCATTCACAAATCTGAACTGTCATGTGCGGTATAGTGCATGCCCATTAGCTCTAGCTCTACCTATCATCGCTATCCAGACAATCAATCAGCCCAACCGAAAAGCGGCAAGCAGTGGGATGCTCTGCCCACCGGCTGCCGGGGAGAGCGGGTGGAGGAGCTGTGGAGTGGGTGGGTGGGGGACACTAGACACCAGGGAGATGTTTGGGGGTTGTAACTTGACATTCTGCCCATGATCAAGCATTACGTCCACTGGACCACCAGGAGATATTCGGGTTGGGGAGGGGGCTTTACATTCTGCCCAGCGATCGGGCACTGTGAGGGGTTGTTTCATCATTCTGCCCGTGATCGGGCGCCGGAGCTGTTTGGGGAAGTATATATACATACTGCCCGCGATCGGGCACCGGCGCGTTGTTTCACGCTCTGCCCGCGATCGGGCATCGGGAGATGGGGGAGTGTATCATAAATACTGCCCGCGATCGCATCGGGAATGGAGTTTCACGTTCTGCCCGGCACGGGCATCGGAGATTGTGGGGAGAGGTATTCATACATACTGCCCGCGATCGCATCGAGATCGTGGGGGAGTGATTTCATACATACTGCCCGCGATGGCGCTGCAGGGTGCGCCGGTCCCGATGGCTGCTGCCTGGCAGGGTGCAGGCGCAAGTCATGGGGATCGGCACACCTACATGCTAATGGCATGCAAATGGGGCTATAAATAGATGCAAATGGCCCCCCCTGCGCCTTGCATGAATTATGGCCCCATTTGCATGTCACCTTTTGAATATCGGAAATTTGTGCATGGCGCAATGGTACTTGCACCACCGCAAGTTTAATGCTCAACTCTGACAACTTGTGGTGGCGCAAGTTCCACTGCGCCATGCACAGTGGCTGTGGCTGGGGGTTGGTATTCAAAGGAGTTGCTCAATAGCGCAACTCCTTTGAATATCGCCCTGACCACACCCCTGCGTAACTATTTTGAGCAGCGCAAGGGCTTGCACCTCAGAATGGCGCAGTTTAAATATCCGGGCTTGTATGTTTTGGGCTGCATTCAACAAAAACTCCAAATGTGCACTTAATACATTCCACTACATAGAGATGTTGGCTGTTTCAACACAAATCTGCAGTATGTCTACCAGCACAACAGATGCATATGTTGTTTAAAAAAATATATGTAGTTGATACTGCTACTTTAAAATTATTATACCAAAATGTGTCTGAATTCTGGCTAACCTAGCCCTGACCACCCTAATACAACTCTCCATAGCCCGTCCCTCAAAACAGCAGATTACATATATTCTTAAATACAATTGTCTCATGTTGCTGCAGCAAACTCATTGAATAATACATATCTGGTTGATCCTGCTTGCATCTTTAAACACATATGTTTAAAAAACATACATTATCTGGTTGATCCTGTGATTTTGTTTTATCCAGGTCCAGGTAATGCGCCATGACCGATCAGTACGCAGTCAAATGTAGCATGACCGAGCGCAACAAGATTCAAATCTGAGGTACTGTCATAATTTGTTAATTATAGAGCCTGTGCTGTAAATTGTAGAAAAGTTTGCCTCTTTGTTAATATTGGCTATATTTTAAGAGAAGAAGCTGCCGACAGTACTGAGAGAAGAGCAAGTGAGTCGGCAGCTTCAGAACACCAGATGAAAGCGCGAGCATGTGTTGCTATGGCAACTGACACCAGTGCTTTGGTCTGCAGTGTTCTGGCTGACTCATCATTCTTTCAGTATTGTCGGCAGCTTCTTCTCTTCAAAATATAGCCAATGTTAGAAAGGTCACACTTTTCAACAATTTACAGCACACAGGCTCTATAATTATGACAGTACCTCAGATTTGAATCTTGTTGAGCTCGGTCACACTACATTTGACTGCGTACTGATCAGTCATGGCGCATTACAGTTGAACATGGGTGAAACGAAGTCGCAGGATCAACCAGATATGTTTAAAATTAATTATTTGTGTTAAGGTGTAGGCAGGATCCACCAGATGCAAGAGATGTGTGTGTTTTTTGGGGGGAGGTTTACTTGTACAGGGACAGAGGAAAGAGAGACAGGTGTATGATGAAAAGTGAAACACTTTCACTTTCATCATGATGACGTGTAGGAATGTGGAGATAAATGTATGATGTATAGGAACACGAAGATAACAATGTTATCTTCACTGAACAGCCTAGATATCATTTTTTATACACGTATTTATCCCAAAACATACGTTGTATAAATGTATACATATATATATATATATATATATATATATGTGTGTGTGTGTATGTATATATAAGGGATATGTGGTGGGCAACTGTGTGATAAAGCATTTATCTTAGCTAGTTACCACTGACCTCAAGTAACCTCACTAGTGGCGAAGTCACAAGTGACAGTTATGAGAGTCAGTGCAACTAACCAACATAAATGCTTTATCACACAGTTGCCCTCTGCATATTTCATTTATGTAATAGGGGAACAAAATGTGTGTTACCTTATTTTTGTGATAAAATTTTATGTTTTTGTTGTTTTTTTGTTTTATTTAGAGGTTTATTTTTTTTTTTAAAAAGCTGGTCCACTTATTCTTTGTACTGTTTCTATGGTTGGTAGATCATGACTCCAGGAGTGACATAAAAGGTGTGTATGGTGATTGGTGGAGAGGCAAGTTTCTAAAAAATTTTGAAAAAAATGGCAGCTTACTTTAGTGAGGGAGCGAGCGTATGTACAGGTAGCTTTTGTCTGGCATTTTTTTTTTATAGTTATGAAGTATTGCAGTTTTCATTTTGGAGCAAGGGAGTGGGATAAGGAGCAAGTGGCATGAGAGTTGTATAAATACATAGCATGTTGAGCGAGAGCAGAGGGCGAGCGGGAACTGCTCTGAGGAGAGAATGCTTGCAGAAAATATTTCAGAAGAATTGTCAAGGTAATTTATTCTAGTAAATCGATTGTTAATTTGGAAGTCTGAAATGCCAGTTTGTTGTGTGTGTTAAGGAGTGGTGATTGCAGCAGTGAAGATGCTGAGTTGCTGAGCCAGAGGTAGGAAAGAAGAGGCTGCCTGCCTTTAGTGGTGAAAAGTAAAGATGTGTTTTTGTGGTTTAGCGGCGCTTCGTCTAAAGAATACAGGAAAATATCGACTGAGTTTAGTGAGAGCTTGTTGAAAGAACAGTGGCTGTTATGAAGTATTTTTCTTTTCTTTTTTTTTTCATGAAAACTTGGAATTTGGAGCGGAACGAGTGTCATCAGAAGGAAGAGGAGAGCAAGGTGAGCAATCTGTAGTGGCAATGTGAGAAAGCGCTTGAAGCCGAAAGAAAAACAAAAGCAGAATGGTTTTGGATATAAAACATTTTTTTTCTGGTTAGCAGTCTTCTTGTTTGTGAGTCACGGATGCAGGGGAGAGACTAGTTTAAAAAATACTGCAGTTTGGCTGTTTGAAAGCTCTTTAGGAAGTCGGGGCTGTGGCAGTTTGGGACATGGTTGGGTAGGAGATGCAGGCAGAGGACTGCAAGTGAGAAATACTGCTTCGTGGCTTACAATTACATAGTGTTTTTTGGTATGAGGACTGTTCAGATGGATGATGCTGGGGAGAGATTAAAATAAAAATATATTTTTAAACCGGGTGTATTATTGTGGATGGGGCAAGATGTGTAGACACCAGTACAGAGTGTGTGTGTGTGAGTATCAGAAAGTGAAAGTGTGTAGAAGTAGGAAGTAGTCTGGCACTGAATGTATAAATGGTCACTAGGTGTATAAATATATTTATACATACAGTGACTAAGATAAATGTGTTTATCTAATGAAATATATAGCCACTCTATTGCATAAATATACACACACACACACATATATATATGAGGCAAAAACTCTGTTTAATGCATTAGTTAGGGTTGTTCCACAGTGACAAAAGCGAGGAAATTCAGTGTTAGGGTTGAAAGCCCTCTTGAACCCCCGCTCACACCCCAACTGGCCGGGGTGCACGTTGGGGTTGCCAGCCTAAATCTCACCCCATCAGATGTAGAAAGAAGCAGAGGTATAGGAAGTGGGGTGAGAGTTAGGACCGACAACACTAACGTGCACCCCGATGCAGTTTGAGGGGTGTAAACAGGGGGTCAGGGGCTTTCAACTCTAACATCAATTTCCTCACTTTGTCACTGTGAACAACCCCTAACTATTCATTAAATGGGTTTTTGCCTCTAATTTCCCTTCTTTTTGAGAATGATAATGAGAATGGGCCCCGCGCTCCCACCACGTGATGTCTTGTCACATAGTAACATTGTGCCCGCAAACGCAAATGGTAATGCACATGGTGACACAAAGTGAAACAGAAAGAGAAACAGTACTGTAGACAGAAATGTTAAAAACAATGCAAAAGCAAGCGCAAATGAAAACACAAAGGGTAACGTGTATGGTGGCGTAGACGAGAACAGTAAGTGAAATGGATATGGAACCGCAAGCGGAAGCGGTAACAGTAACAGTAATGTAAGTGCACAGGCTGGTTTTCCCCAAAAGCTGCATAGAGAAAGACAGTGAGTACAAAGAATGTATATAATAATGGGTCTCGGAGCAGAAAATGAGGAGTTGGAATACTAAATTGCCTTATATCTCAGGAACCGTCTGACGTAGAAAACAATTTTAAAGTCATATGATTTATGACTTTCCTGGCTAGTTTTGTACTTAGTCCCCAGTAAGGGGCTAAGAAATTGTTTGACAAAAAGTCCGTATCTCACACCGTTTCCGGGATACGGGCCCTGAAAGGCGTGGCGAATGCCGTTATGTTATCCTATGAGAAAAAAGAGAAGTTCAGAGTGCCATAACTTTGGCTCCCTGTAATATTTTTTCACCAAACCACTGAAAGACAAATCTGTGGGATGTTGGCTTTCTTCCCTTCAAATTTCAGCCCAAAAGACCAAACTGCTATTTTGCAGCAGGGCGCCAAAGAGTTCCTGTAATGCGGCGGACGCTGTAATGTTATCCTATGGGAAAAAGCATCAACTTTGGAGTGTCATAACTTTGCCGCCCTGTAATATTTGTTCACTGAAACACTGAAAGGCACATCTGGGAGATGTTGGCTGTGTTCCCTCAAATGTCAGCCAAAAGACCAAACTGTTCTTTTTGCAGCAGGGTGCCAAAGAATTGCTGCCAATTTCCACAGCCTGGAAAAGTACTGTCGAACTTTGTGCTACGCCAAATTCATTGAAACAGTGTCATGCATCACAAAAGTACTTTGCTAAGTACTTTTCCAGAAATGTGAAAAACATATTTCTGGGGTGTTTTACCTCAAAATAAAGACATGCCTAGCATCCTCAGGGTCCAACTAGGTGAATACAAAAAGAATTAGGTTGCTAGAGGTCCCAAATTTAAATGCCAAGCATTTTCTGATCACCAACTGAAAACAAAATGGCGGTTCGCGACAGTAAAATGGTCATTCAGATAAAACTGCATTTGCGACACTGTCAAACTTTTTGTTAACTTTTCCCATTGACTTATAATGGAACTTGTTTTCTGAATAACTTTTGAACCGTTTAATATTTTTCACAAAATCTTCAAAAGGCACATCAGGACCCAGCCACACATTCCCTGAAGATTTCGGACGGTCTTGCAAACCATGCAACATGTAGAGATGACCGTAGAATTCCAAAAAAGCGTAAACATACATGAGATCATGTATAACTCCACCGCCATATATACGACCGGAACAAAACTTGGCAGATCCCAAGGTGTATGGGTCTTAATTGTGTATTCCACATTTCAAGCAAATCTGTCAAACAGTTGCAAAGTTATTAAGGCGCAAAATTTTGGGTTTAACATGTAAATGGCTCCTCAACCCTAACTATGGTAGCACTACCGTGCTACCATAATATTTTTACAAATATATATATAGATATAGATATATATCAATAAAAAGATTAACTGCAAAAACATATACTAAGTGGTTGTAAATCAGATTAATGCTGCAGACTGCTCTCCCAAAATGGAATGGGACAGCAGGAGGCCTATAAATTATAAACACAGTGTGTGTGTGTGTGTGTGTGTGTGTGTGTGTGTGTGTGTGAGAGAGAGAGAGAGAGAGAGAGAGAGAGAGAGACACTACAATTTACAGCTATGATTTTTGCCTGCCGGCTTATATCCAGAGGGCAACCCCAGCCCCATCCCCCAACATCTACCATCTGGCACTGACCTGGCCCCAGGGCTTGCCCCCCCCCGGCGGGGCTGGCTGGGTTCCCCAACCCCCGCTGGAGACCAGATTCAAGGGACCAGTGCCGTGGCTAGCCGGGAGTGGAGCCTGCAAGGCGCCCTCCATTACACTGCTACGACATGTATTTTTGTCTGTTTCCTTCCCCTAGGGGTCGGGGTACGCAATGATACCTACGGAGTGGGGCACGCATGCATCCGTATGTGCTCCCCTCCAAGCGTCTGCCCCAACTCCTCCCTTGTCTGCAGCACAGCAGCTGTGTCCCCCAGCCTCCGCTAGGGGGCAGCCAGGTGCCGACAGCTGAAGCCCCCCTCCCCAGAGAAGGAGAGCAGTCCATCAGATGCTCGATCCTTCCCCTCCTCTGCTGAGCCCCGGTGGTCCATGCTCATTCCCGAGCACGGGTCGCTGGTGTTGTGCTAGGTAAGGTGACCAGTGCCTCAGCCCTCAGCACCACTGGACCAGCACAGACACTACAATTTAAATAAAACCTTATTAATGTAAAAGGCACACTAAAATATATCAATGTAAGAGATAATGTACATAAATATATGCACAGGAAATGTATATGTACGGAACCAAGAAGAAGACAGCTGTCAGTTAAAATCTGTAATGAGTCATGAAACTAAGGTCTTTATTCAGTCCATTATTTTTAGTATCATAAGGCAAATGAGTTTGAGCTCAGAAGCTCGCCTTTCTTGTGTATTTTGAAATGCCTTTGAGAACCAGGACAGAGAAGTCAGAGATGGGTGATTAGATTGAGAGAAATGTTGTCCCACTGGTTTTTCAGCCTTTTTCTCATTATCTTTTTATTTATCTTTATCTTTTTCTCCTGATCCAACATTTTGAGTTCCATGATGTGGCACAATGGAGGAGATTCTCTTGAAGATCTGCCATTGTGGTAAGTAACTATCCTTTCTTTATATGTATACAAGAACAAATAAAGATGAGATGGGGAATTGTCAGGCTAATGGAGGGGGCAGTGTAAAAGAGGAGGAGGAGCTACAAAAATGATTCTTGCATCAAAAGATCTAAGTTATCTGGACAGGCTGAAACATTTAAACATGATGTCACTGGAGACTAGAAGAAAAAAGGGAAATCTATTATTGAGCTACAATATTATGCAGGATTTATAGCTAGTTAGTGAACTTGGTCTTGAATTCAAACCTGATAATATCTGCACTAGGATACACTCTATGTAAATTAGATCATTAAAATTCTGTACTCACAGAAGTAAAGGATTCTGCCCTCAATGCATAGTAATTATGTGGAATAAGTTGCTGACTAACATAATAATCAGTACAAATAAAAAGTCATTTAAAGCAAACTTGAATAGACATATATTGGAGGGTAATGAACTTTTTTATTTTGGATAATGGACCGGAGCAATTATGGGCATTTTGCCTCCTAAGCTCTGTAGTAACTTTAGTATGACCTTTAGTAGGATGGGTAGAAAGCAGCTGTGCCAAATGACTACTTCTTCTCAGAATTTACTAGGGAGTATAGCAGGCTTTTGCTAGAGAGCAGCACACAGGCAGCTGCTAGAAGGGTTCCTAAAATGAAATTGCCAGAATTTACTGGCAAAAGAGCCAAAAAGGAGCTAGTTGTCTTGAAGGTAATCATGACCCTGGGACCAAATGGATGCATCTGAGGGTGTCAAGGGGGTTATTCAATAGCTCTATGCAGCAAGGGATGGTTACCAGGGACTGGAGTATGGTGGATGTGGTTCTGCTGCACAAAGGAGAAGAAAAATAGCAGTCAGGAAATGATAGACCTGTCAGCCTTACCTCTGTGGTAAGGAAACTGATGGAGGCACTAGTCAATGAAGATCTTGTGGAACACGTGGAGAAAAATGGACTTCAGAATTGTAAGCAGCATGGATTTGTGACAGGGAGGTCTCATCAGACCAATGAGAGAGTATTTCATTTCTTTCTATAGATGTAACTCTGGTGATGTGCATTAGAGTTAATAATGGACATGTCCGAGTTACAGTTATTAGTGGCTCTACCAGTGCCACCCACTGCACTATCTCTCCTTCCAGTCCGTCCATTCCTCTGACAACCACTTCCACATTAGCTATGGTGCAGCTATATATGTTGGTGGCTCCTACTGCACTTTCTCTCCCCAGTCCTCGCTCCTTCTGAACCCCCCACCCCCAGGCTTGTACAATATAGCCATGGTGCAGCTTTTCATGTTGGCGGCTCCTGCCGCACTCTCTTTCCCCGGTCTGTCCATTCCCCTGACACCCCCCTGCCTTCCACATTAGCCATCGTGCAGCTTACTCTTCAGTGTGGGACACTGGGAAGCCCACTCCCAGTGTTCCCTGATGTGTACCCCCCAAAAAATACTAGGACACTGTGGAGCCCACTCCCATTGTCCCCTGATGTGTATCCTCACAAAACACTAGGACACTGTTTAGCCCACTCCCAGTGTCCTGACAGCTTCAGTAAAAAAAACCTGAAAAGAAGGAAACAGTACCCCAACATCTTTTTTTAATCTGTAAAATTGAAAATGTTCCCTCGTCATTCTCATCATCTCCCTCTCCCATCCCCACCCTCCCACTGAGCACCCACCTCACTGCACCCCTTCACCCCATACTTACCTCCAGAGGTGGGTGGCTGCAATCTTCTGTTGACAAGGACATGACTGCACTCATCAAAGCTGAACCGCAAATTGAAGAATGAAGGTAAGTGCTGTATAATAGCTGTCAGTGTCATTTTGAACTTATGTTTATATCGCGACCATTTTTAGGAATTTATGCACCAAATTTTCAACATGGGCTTTTTGGGACCCTACCTCATGAACACTTGCTCTGTCATTTCATTACTCAGTCCTGAAAGGTAATTTCACAGTTGCTGTCCTGAATCACCTTTCAGCACCGATTAATGAAATAACCTTTCCTATTCATGGTGGAGTCAACTCATAAAACAATAACAATCTAAAATATAGCCCATGTTATGTGCAGTTGTTGAAATTTTTCTGTGCTGCTTGTAACTTCAGAAGTTTTTAATACTTTCACTCCAAATTTTCAACACTGCCATTTTTTCACACCACCACATGAACAATATAGCTGTCATTCTTCACATCCTGCCCAAAATGTGTTTTCGCACCTGTGGCACAGAATGGTGTGGTTGCTGTGCAAAATCACCTTTTGAGACCAATGAATGAAATGACAGTGGCTGTGTTCATGAGGTGGGGTACCAAAAAGGCCATTTTGAAAAGTTGGTGAAAAAGCTCCTAAAAATGGCAGAGTTACGTGTGGTTGTTGAAAATTTTCTATGCACGTGCTTAACTTTGGTCATTTTCAATATTTCCACTTCAGTTTTTCAGTATAACCATTTTATCACACCATATCATGAACAATGCAGCAGTAATTTTTCACATCCTGCTTTCGCATCCTGCCCTGAACATGTTTTTGCAAATGTGATGCAGAATGGCTTTTTCCCACGGGTTTACAAATTTTCACCTACAGGGTTCATGAGGTGGGGTGATAAGAAGACAATGTTCAAATTGTAGGGTCAAAATAGTAATAAATATCAAAGTTATGCTCATTTGTTGCAATTTTAGTATGCACCCTCGCAACTGTGGAAATCTTACATATTCGGCCCCACTGTTTTGCTTTGTTGTCTCCTTTGATCACCATAGCAATTGGTGACGTCAGTGCAATAGGGCTATAAAACTGTGGGCTCCAGAGAGCTTTTTAGCTCATCTCCTAGTCTCTCTGCATTGCTAACAGGTACTGCCTACTGTTTAAATTCAAGGACTGTTTTGACAGGGAAATCAGTGTAGAGGCATTTTTTAAACCCCCTTTTAGAGGGCATGGAAAACTGGGCAGGCATTATTCCTCAGTGCTTAAAAGGCAGCCCTTTGCAGCTGCTTTTGGTGTTGGCTAACTCACCTTTATAAAGGCGAGCTATATACATTGCCCGGCCCCACTGTTTTGCTTTGTTGTCGCCTTTGATCACCATAGCAACTGGTGATGTCAGCACGATAGGGCTATAAACCTGTGGGCTCCAGAGAGCTTTTTAGCTCATCTCCTAGTCTCTCTGCATTGCTAACAGGTACTGCCTACTGTTTAAATTCAAGGACTGTTTTGACAGGGAAATCAGTGTAGAGGCATTTTTTAAAACCCCTTTTAGAGGGCTTGGAAAACTGGGCAGGCATTGCTCCTCAGTGCTCAAAAGGCAGCCCTTTGCAGCTGCTTTTGGTGTTGGCTAACTTGCCTTTATAAAGCCGAGCTATATACATTGCCCAGCCCCACTGTTTTGCTTTGTTGTCTCCTTTGATCACCATAGCAACTGGTGACGTCAGCGCGATAGCGCTACATAACTGTCAGCTCCAGCGAGCAGAGTCAAGCGCGGAGTGGAGGCGACGCGGGCAGAGGCCAGAGGCCTCTGTCGGCATCCGTAGGCGGAAGAAGGTGGAAGGTGACTTTGTGTTTTCCAGACAATCAATACTATTCCTATACTCTGTTGTAGCTTGTTTTAAGCTTTACAGTATTTTGTTCAACAGACAGCCTGAGAAGTCAAATACCTTCATAAACTGTAATATACCATCTTGTAGTTAAACTTAGTACGTAAAAATATGGAAGATATTATCCAAATAAACAAAGAGTGCTTTGGTTGCAGATGTCAATCCTGTAATATGTACTTAATATCTGAGATAAACAACTTCACCTTGCCCTTTACCTGTGTTAAATGTAAAGTTAACCATGATTTAACTGCCGAATTGGGATTGTTTAACAATAGGTTAAGCTTTTTAGAGACCAGCCAACAGGAAATGTCTATTAGATTTAAAAATCAAATTAGTGATATTTCCCAACCCACCAAAGTACATGTGGTAGGCAAAAGCCCAAACATCAGGAAAAAACTTAGAATACTCTAGTGTGTCAAGGGGACACAAATCTGGAGCTACATTAAAAACACAAAGCTAACAGGATCTGGTGAAAAATCCACTCTGACATTTGCTTGCAGTAACAATGCAACATAAGCTAAACCGGGACAGAGCTCAGACATTTGCTACAGTGCCACATTATAAAGAATGACTAGAAAGGCCCTTGAGATTAAAATAAAGTGCAGAATACTATGACATAGAGAATATACTAGACCCCGTGCAACAAGTAGCATTATAGTTTGGAAATGCAAAGTAGTTCACAAGAAACTCTTGGCACTCCTTCATATCTTAAACTTTATTGTAAACTCATAGTGCCTTTAACAGAAGTTGAGATTTTAAATGATTCCTCCAGTTGTATGTGGTACAACAGAGGAGGGATAATGTTCAGCCTTAAAGAGGGCAGGACATCATGTCTAACTGTCAGCAGTTTTATAAAGTTATTTTTCTTAGAAATAATATGCATTCCCCTAAATTATCCTTATTTAACTAGACCTGAATAAAAAGTGATAAGAGAAAAATATATTTTGCACTGTTTTGTTTTTATGGAACTAGTAATTTGAGTCTTAACTATGTCATGGTTTGTTTACAGAACTCTAAGCATAGTTCTGATAGATCAGCAGCTCATAATTAGCATTCTGTACACAAATGATTAATAAGTTAAAACTCCAAATTAACGATTCCATGAACAGAACTGTAACAGAATGCTGCACATACAACAAAACAGGTTAAAATATAGTTTTCATATCACTTTTATTGGTACAGTTAAATATGTAAGCATTAATCACTGACAGAGGAGGGCTCTGCGGTGGACTAATGTCTGGTTGGGGGAGTTAAACTCGTGCTTCCAACCGCAGCCGAACATTAATCCCAGTAGAGCCCAACACTGGAGGTTATTAATGCACTTGTAACATGGGCTCGCTACAGGAGTGGTGAGCTTATGTTACAGGTGTCTCCTGATCAGAAAGTAGACAATACTCGAAAATGTATGCAGAGACGTTGCGATCGTAACATAACATTTATTACACTAACAGTGATTTTCATGTGGGTAACACAACTTGCTACAGGATGGAAGCGCACTCAATGATTGCTGGGCTACTGGCATAAAACATTAGACTGAAGCAAATGTTTCTTTGCAATTATATTTAGAGTTCCACTCACTGCCGACATCTGCTCGCTTCCTGTGACGGAGTACGTGATTTGCATACCGTGTGTGCTGTAGGGGCGTCGATATCGGACTACTAGTATAGAGCTCTGCATGTCTTATGCTCTTTGCTGTTGTCTCTCTACCACGCTATCCTGTCTCACTGACATGCTTTGCTTTTAGACTTGACACCTGCGGTATGTGTCACGAGTCTGTCTCTATTGCTCCACACACTCGTTGTCTCTGACTTAGCGTTGCACACTCTGTACACTCTAGGTATTACACAAGTGGGCTCTAATGGTGGATTAGCACTCTGGACACTTTAGGTACTACACAGGTGGGCTCTACTGGTGGATTAATCACCGCTACTTCTCGATCACGTGCCGTGTTTCAACCAATCGCTTCTCTTCTTTTCACTGATTCTTTTCTGCCCATGTTACAAGGTAATTTAGGGGACTGCATATAATTTCTGAGAATAAAAACTTTATAAACAGCTGCCTATTAGCAAAGACTTCCTGTCCCATTTAAGGTTCAAGCTCTGATGAAGTATACTGTAGCTTGAATTACTGACCCAGTGGGCCCAATGTGGAGACACAGTTGCAAGGGTTAAGTGGTCACAAGGGCCACTTTGTACTTGTGCTCAGACTGCCACCCTACCATATCTTGCTGAGTGGGGTAAAAATGTATCCAGGATATCCACAATATACTTTGGTGGTACCAGCAAAAGAAGGCCAAGACAGTAATGCAGATAACTTGCAAGGCCATTAAACAGTAAATTATGACCTTCACAGCCAAGGTTGCAGGTTGCAGTCAGGAAGCAGGAGGTGGGATTGGGGAACTACAAATTAAGGGGGGGTGTCAGATCATTAAGGGGTTATAGGATTACTCAGGAGGTACTGGATCATTGAAGTGGGTAATAGACAATTGGAGTGTGATACTAACAGGAATTTGGTAATGGTGGTGTGACCATGGACACAGGAGGCTCCTTAGAAATCCCTAGAGGATCATAGAGATTGCAGCTAGCAACTAGAAACTGATTGGTTGTGTAGGTAAATGAAGAAGTGCTTCTGGACACCAGAGAATGCACTGAGCATAATTGGGAGGACAGCACCACATACATAGCCCTAACATGTAATAAATGCTACATACTATATTATCACATCTGCTAGCATTCACCAGATATGTTATCTTGATAGTAACCACAAGCATCTAAATAGGCAAGCTGCATTATACCCTGCCCCCTGCAATGTTTCAGCCTTGTTACATTGCAGTTTGGGTAGCAGCACAGTGGAATGGGAACAAATCACCAATTTGGCTTTGCCTCTGTTTGTGATCGAGAAAATGGCTCTAAATTCAGTGTTTTCTATCGTAACCGCATGATCGGCCATGCAATCATGGAAAGGCAGTAATCCAGAAATAGTATGAGACCAATTTTCTTGACATGTTAGCTATTTCAAGCATAACATGGCACAGAAATAATAATACACTGAGGCATCTATCAAATGGATTTAGAAATCTTTTCAGAATTAGCAAAATGAAAACATCCTTCTGCTACCTTACAATATATGAAGCTTATAAAGAGGTGGAGGCTCCAAGACTGTTAAAAGAAAAATTACAGGAAAAAAAAAACTGATCAAATACCCCCTTCCTGATAAATCCATCCATGCTTAGGGAGTAGTGCTGCAAATGCTGTAGGTACCTCTTACTTGTTACACACAAGGATCAGTCAGGAAATTAATCAGTGGCCCGATATTCAGTAAGGTGCAAAGCATGGTGCAAATGTTTGCACTATGCTTTGCAATTGTCCAGGATCCCAGGAGAGTATATTCAGTCAGGTGCTATCCCACTGAATAGAGGGCCATGTCAGCTCAGTGCTAAGTCAAGTAGCACCACCCCGACATGGCTCCCAAAGTGGCCTCATGAACTGATAATGCCAGAGTGCTATCTGCAGTTTTCAAAGGTACCCATGCAACTAAGCCCCTTGGACACAAAATGCACTAAGGGGCCATTTGCATGTCCATTATAGGCCCATTTGCATTGGGTAGTGGAGACAGGTAGCTTGGCATCCCCCCTGCCATCTATGACACATGTATCTATCACTGGCGCCAGTGGTCCCCCCCCTTCCGATTGCCAGCCCCTAATCTCAAAATTGCTTGTCCCTAATGCAACAAAAACAATCCCTGGTGCTAATCATTGCCCCTCCCCCAATTGCTAGTCTCTAATGTAAAAAAAACAAAAAAAACAAGCCCTGGTGCTAGGAGTCCTCACCCTCACTCTGACTGATGGCCAGAATAGAAAAAAAAAACAGTTAATGGTGGTAGTGCCCCTCCCCCGATTGCCAGCCTGTAGTGCAAGTAACAACTCTCTCTGGCATCCAGTGGTCCCCGAAGCACTGATCCATGGTACTATGGGTCTGATGTCCTACTCCCTGGTGTTTAGTGTCCCTCCCTGCAGCACTGGCTCACAATCCCAGCCTTGCCCATATATCGGTGCTGTGGGTGCAAATGCCTGACCAGCGCCAGCCCTTCTCACACATCCTTGGCCAGCTGCCGTACATCCAGGCAGGGAGTGCACCTCTTATTTATAGGACAGATGGTCCTGTAAATCAGAGACATGTTCCCTGCCTGGACATACAGCGGCCAACTGAGGAAGTGTGAGGAAGGCTGCGCCAGTTGCTGTATGCACATGCGACACCAGGGATACTGGTAAGAGAACTGGGATGATGGGTGCTCAGAGCTGTGGTGGAGGGGGGCTGCTGGACATGAGGGAGTAGGGCATTGTACGCACAGAACTATATGTCAGTCGGGGGGGTTGTTACATGCACTTTGGGCTGGCAATCGGGTGGGGGACCACTAGCACCAGGTATTGTTCTTTTTCTATAATGAGTGGCAGTGAGCACAAGGATGGTGGTGCACCTGTAATAACTGTGATCAATTAGATAGAGTACAAGACACTTGCACCCTGTCCTGAGATGAAGCCAGTAAGGACTGGTGAAATGTAAGGTGTGGTGCATGCCTGCACCACTTGTTCCTGTATTGCACTGTTTGCTGTTTGCACAATGGATTAAGTAAAGGAGAATAACTTTTACAGCATTCTTTGTTGTGGATGACTCATTTCTCAGGACAAGGGGCGAGTGCCTTGTACTCTATCTAATTGTTTTTTTTCTATTGGGGCTGGTGATCAGAGGAGGGGCACCACTAGCACCAGGTCTTGTTTTTTTTTTTATTAGGGGCTGGCGATCAGAGGGGGTGTCAACTAGCACCAGGGATTGTTATTTGTCTATTAGGGGCTGGCAATCAGGGGGACGGGGGCCACTAGCACTAAGGATTATTTTTATTTTATATTAGGGGCTGGTGATCAGAGGGAAGGGGGACCACTAGCACTAGGGAGTTTACTTTCAATATAGACTGGTGGTCATGGGGGGTGTTGCCATGGACCACAGGGGTGGGTATGTTCCCCCACTGGCCAACCAGCTGGTTGGCTGCATTACCTCTGGGAGCTGCTGGGGTTATGTGGAGTAAAAGGAGATTTTCTTTAGCGGTATTTGTGCCATGCAACAGGATCGCACAAAACCCTTTTGCGCCATAGAAATCCACTTTTTGATTTGCACGGGTGCTACTCATTTGTCAGCCCTACAGATTCTTTTCTTTTTTAATGTTAAACTTTTTATTAAACAATTTTCAACTTTACAACCATATAGACATATAAATGAAACATACATAACACAGGTGTGCATCACACACATACATATGTATATGTAATAGATATACCACTCTAGGGTGTGCGGTCGGCGCTCTGATATCACTGCGCCTTGGTGTGGGTGTGATGCCGCGAGGCCGCGGGCCGGTGCAAAGGCGTGCGTGTGATCCCTACACCATATCGTATCTATCTTATAAAATGGCCACACATGTTTTGGGGGTGGGTGGAAAAATAATCCTTTGTCTAGGTGGGAAATGATATGCTGGCAGAGTTGAAAGTAAGTCCTGTGTTTAAAAGGATGAAAAGTGTGTGCCTTCTGTTAGGTTGTGTTGGTTTATTGTAATGGCTCTTTGTATGTAGTAAATTATATGTTGGCAGAGTTTAGAAAGTAGTCCGAGCGAGAGGCAGTGATTAAGTATAAGCGTGACGAGCGGTGCGCATTACAAGCTGTTCGAATTGACAGTAAGTCCTTTTGTGTTAAAAGCATATAAGTCCTTTCCCTCTTGTTGGTTGTCTTAATTTCAGTAATACAAGGTGCAGAGTGTATTTAGAGCAGGCGAGGAGGCGCCCGTGTGAGTCGGCAGCTTTGCGAAGGTGAAGCAAGCCAGAAGCGGGGATGTTGTCATAGCAACACTGCGGCTCTGGCTATCTGCCAAGTAAAGCTCTACGACTCCGGCGTCCTTAAACTCGATCTAAATACACTCTGCACCTTGTATTACTGAAATTAAGAGAAAGCAACAGGAGGGAAAGAACTTATATGTTTTTAACACAAAAGGACTTAGTTTCAACTGGTAACAGCTTGTTACTTCATAATGCGCTCTTTCGGGTCACGCTATACTTCAGGTAGGAAAAGTGAAAGTGGTACACGATCAGGCAAGTCTGTGTAGAAAGGAGACTTTTTAACAGAAAGTGAGAGGGGATGTAAGAGAACTGTAGTTTCTCTTTTTTTTTATACACAGTTAGGTTTCTGTTAAATGGGCTGTATTATGTTGTTTTAGAATTTAGGGTGGTGAGACAGTGTGCAGTAGTAACAGTGTGTGTGTGTGTGTGTTTGTATGTGGCTGCTTACTGCATTGGGCGTGGAGTGATCTCACTGCTGGTGAGAAGGTTTTGAGGGCTGGAAAGTAGTTTAGGCGTGGGGTCGTACTGGGAGGCGTCTGGTCGTTGGGAAATAATGCTGCGGTCATGTGATGCATTCTGTCCAATCATGTTACTGGAATTTCTATGATTTTACCACACCATTTTATAATATATATATATATATATATATATATATATATATACACACACATATACATGTGAATAGACTGGAGAGCAGACTGTTCATACATTCTGGTAAGTAAGGTAGTAAGAAGGCAGGCAGCAATATGTTGCTTACAGTTTTCTAACAAAACAGTATAACTACAGGCAAAAATTCATCCTACTTCTGAAATCATACTTAAAGTCATCCACTGTGGTCTAATATGTGCAAGAAAGGGTCCCATATGTCATGGTAATGTTGCATATTATTTATGTCAACATATGACAGGTGTTCCATCATGGCTACTTGGCTGAGGGCTTGTAGTCAATAATTAAAGGAGGGTATAATTGGTGAACACCAGTTTCTAAGTAGAAGATGTTTTGAGGCAATGGTTGTACTTATTTCCCAGTGAACCAGGCTGGCGTTGCCATGCTGATGGATCTTAGTCGTGCCCAGGATGGCAAAGAGCTCATCAATGACCAGTGACTTGGGAAGTATACATTGGCAAAATTTGGTGACTTGATCCCAGAATGGGCGAATTAGTGGGTAGGACCATAAGATATGGGATAGGAACCCAGGGCATTTATGACATCTCCAGCATATGTTGTCAGAAATGATTCCCTTCTGGTAAAGGAATAGTGGGGTTCTGTTCCAATGGTGCAGAAGTTTTAGTAGGATTAGTTGTGCTTTCATATCTTGGCAGGCAAAGTGGGCCCTTGACTAACAGGCTTGCCATTCTATGTTAGAGATGGTGATATTAAGCTCTTGTTCCCATTTCTCTTTACTGTGCATCATGGGAATAGGGGCTTTGTCTTTGAGGCTTCTTTAGATCTGGATGGCCCTTCCTCTTTTGAGAGTGAGCCAATGTCTGGAGGTATACTGAAATACGGCATAACTGTTTTTTGGGGTATGCTGTAAATAAGGAAGAGTTGTTGCTGTGATCTGACGGTATCTCCAGATATCCCTGCAAGAGAGTTAGAATTCCAGACATAGTTCCTGGAATGATTTAAGAATGGGGTGGTCTTGGGAACAGAGGTCCTGCATGGTTTGAATGTTGGCATGGTGCGATGAAGGCCAGTGTATCATCCTTTTGTCGATTGCAAACATGGGGTTGTCCCACAGGGGTACCATCATAAAGGAGGCATCCTTGATTTAAAGGGACCTTTTTATTTTATGCCAATACTGCAATGATATGGAGATGGTAGGGATCTTATAGTGACTGGACTGCAATTTGGTATATAAAAGGAACCAAGGAGTTTAGGCACCTACAATGTCATTCTATGGACCCATGGGGTGGGGGGTTGAACCTTTGGCAAGAACACCACTGCAGGACCTGGGCTATTACAAAGGCTATGTGTAATTTGCAAAGTTGGGTAAGCCCCACCCACCCTCCCTCTAATGACCTCTTAGTTTATGTTGACTGATATGTGGGGTTTTCCCTTCCCACAGGAACCATCCTATCAACTTAAGAAGGGAAACCATTTGTCAGGAATACAAATAAGTAGGTGGACGATCAGATACAAAACTCTGAAGGCAATCATCATTTTCAGGGCAGTCCTTCCTGTAAATAGAGATACAGAGCCCACCATCTGTCTATCTCTGTGGATAGGTCTGTTAACAGGGAGAAGAGGTTTGCCTTGCTGAGGTCCGATAAAGCTGGAGTGATGCAAATTCCCAGGTAGGCAATACTTCAGTGGCCCATTTCCAGCTGGTACTCTGAAGCTGAGCTGCAAGGCAGTGTTTGTTAGGGTAAGTACCTCGATTTGGTGTGATTGACTTTGAGGCCAGACATACTCATGAAGGATTCCAATGTTTTACAGAGTGGTGTGATGCCTCATGCATCACTGAAAACAATGAGAAGGTCATTGGCAGATGACAGTGACTTGTATTTGTGCATGCCTACTTAAATGCCAGCTATCTCTGGGTTTTCTCCCAAACCATGGCAGTAAGAGGTTCAATAACTAACAGGAAAAAGAGCGGTGACATAGGGCAGCCCTGTTTCATGCCACAGGCTAATGAAAAAGGGGGAGAGAGGGTATTATTTGTGAGAACTCCAGCTTTTGGTGTGGTGTACAGCATTTGCACACACACCCAAGAAAGAAGGGGCCTACTCCCCGTTGGTGTAGCACCTCGAAGAGGAACTCCCACTCCATGAACTCAAAGTCCTTTTCGAAGTCAGTTGTGAGTGCAGCAGGGGAGGTATGCAGGGACTTGGCTATCTGGCTAAGATTAAGAAACATTCTGAGGTGGTCAGAGCTTAGCCTGCTTTTCAGGAATCTGACCTGGGATAAGTGTACAATACTGAGAAGGATTGTCTCTATTCTGTTTGCCAACAATTTGCAAACAGCCCTCCAAGAAGACATCCATCAGATGGAGGACTGGCTCACTCTGAACAAAATGGTTTTAAACACCAACAAAATGAAGGTAATGCTCTTTGGCCCTAGATCCCTGGGAACAGAGAGGTCACATCTCCTTCAACTCCAGTCCAGGGGGGGTGCAAAACTTGAGGTGGTCACCTCCACCAAATAACTTGGCCTTACCCTGGACCAAGGCCTCACACTAAAAAATCATGTAGATCAAATCACCAAAGCCATCCATGGGAAACTTGGAATCCTTTATAGACTAAAGGACCAGATCATCCCGGAAGCTAGGGTAGCCATTGCCACTAGTGTACTCCTCCCAAAGCTCACATACGCGGCCCCGATCCTCCAGGGCGTGGCCGTGATGGAGTTAGGAAGGCTGCAGACCTTGTACAATAAGATAGTCTGCTATGCCACCATGTCTCACCCGAGGACTCACCACTGTGAGGCCCAATCCAGGCTCAGGTGGCCGTCTCTGGATGCTCGCCTCTCCTACCCAACCCTCTGCCTTACATTCAAGCTACTGGGTCCCTCACCTCCCCCCAGCCTGGATGGGCTCGTCAGGGTGAAACCCAACCCACGGTGCCTGCGCTCATTAGGCCAAACTCTCCTCTCGGTTCTCAGGATTAGGACTAAAGCCGGGTCTAGGTCCTTTGCGTACACATCCCCTTCCACCTGGAACAACCTCCCCTTGGAGGTACGGGAGGCTGAGACGCTACCAGCTTCCGGACTAGCTTAAGGACACCTGCTCAACAGGAGCATATGTCTTTGCTACAGTACCTGACCACATACTGCCACCTGGGTAGCTCAATAGACCTTCCCTACCTCCATCCTGGCAGTATAACAGTCCTCCCCTTTCAGACGGGGTGCACTTATGTCCCAAATCTATCCCCCTTCCAACTTGTCCACGCAGCAGTTAATGTTAGGTCTTTAGCTGCTGCTCACCATTCCAGAGCTCTTTTAATCTAATCAATAATTAGTGATGCTTAATGTTTAATGGTCTCATTATTTGTAAATTCTATGTCCTTACAGCCTGCATGTCTTCCACTACCTGCTGCCCGTAAACATATGTATTCTTACTGTTAAAAAACTACTCAGTCTCCTGACTGTACTGATCTGTTACCTGTATGTTTGTTGTTTCACCCGGGTCGCCCCTGAAAAAGGGACCTTTAGGGGCCCAGCGGGCCTACCCGGTCATCAAAATTCAATAAATAAATAAATAATTTACAAGTACCTTAGCTTTGGCATTTATAAACAAAATAGGCTGATAACTTGCTGGCTGGAGGGGGATCTTTGCCTTTTCTTTATTTTTGTTGGCAAGATGGTAAAGATGGCTTCCTTTATTGTGGGAAGGAGGACTTGTGAGGTTATGGAGTGTGTGTAAACTCTCTTAAGCAATGGAGCCAGCTCACCATGGAACTGGTGGTAAAAGTCCATGGGAAAGCCATCCCCTCCTGGAGATTTGTTTGTGTTCAGGCTCAGTATCACTGTTTTAAGCTCATCTAGTGAGGTGGATATGTCCATCTCTTGAACTTGTGCCTGGAAGACTTGGGGAAAGTCGAGGGTGGCTAGAAATTGTGGTGTGTTCTGATTATTAGATGAGTGAGTTGAGGCATACACGTTGGAGTAGAAGGTAAACATTATAGATGATATATCCCCTTGGGATGTACACACCTGGCTTTGGGGATCCAAGAGGCTGGGATGTGTCTTTTGCCATTTGCTTCCTTAGGCAGTAGGTGAGACTCTTGCTTGCTGTTTCTCCCCTTCCCAAAAGGTATGCTTAAGCTGTAATAAGGCTTTCCTGGCATACATAGCATTAAGTTTAGCTTGAGTGTCGAGCAGCTCCTTAGGATCAGCCTGCAGATTAGCCTTGTGCTTTCTTGCTACAACCAAGGGGGAAAGGCATGTTTTTTTTAATAGCAAGGGGTCTAACCTCCAATTAACCAACCTGTTGTGGGGAGGTCCCCAGGTCAGAGTGATTGTGCCTGGGGCATGGTCAGAGATAACTATAGGTTGTATCGTGGAGTCACTAATGGTTGAAGTAATCTGAGGGTTGGCAAGCCAGAGGTCAAGCCTACTGTGAGAGTAATGGACTCCTGACTGGAACATTTAGTCCTTAACTCTGGGCTGCATTAAGCACCACACATCTATGAGGACATGTTCTGCTGCAAAGTGACTGACTGCTGCCCTTGTTTGGGGTTCTTTTGCTTTGTGTAATCTGTCCATAAGCGGGTCCTGGGTTAGGTTGAAATCTCCCACTACCAATACAGGAAGGTGCTGGGATGTGGGTTCAGCTAGGGCTTCTGAGAGTTGTACAAAGAAAGCAGGGGTTGTCAGAGTAATGGCCATATAAATTCAACAGTATCAGGGGACCCTGTGGTGTGCTGATCTTCACCATGACCCATCTACCTTCTTTGTCATTTCTGGTGCTGATTGGGACCAAGGGAGGGATTTAAGTATAAGAATGGATACACCCCCATTATGAGGAGGTGTGGGTACTGTGCATTTCTATCCCCACCCATTCCTGCTTGAATTGACTGCTTCAATATGTGAAAGCTTTGTCTCCTGGAGGAAAGCCACTTTATTGTTTAGCTTCTTTAAGTGGGCTAATATCTGTTTATGTTTTACTGGAGAATTAAGACCCTGGACATTCCAGGATGTATGAACTATACCCACCATTGTATATATCAGGGGGTATCATAGTGCTGTGTCAGATTCCAGTATTCACTGCCACTCCTCCAGGTGAAAGGCTGCCATTTAAGTGAGACGCTATGAGATTTCTGATTGGTAATAAACACCAGAATATGTCTGCGTGATTGCATGTGTACCAAAAAACAGGCCCAACCAGGGCAAATATTGACATACTTAACCTAAATTTGATGTACTGATGATAGTAATAAATTAACTGTGCATGCTTTCTGGAATCAAGTTCCATCATACTTGATGCCCTTGGGGAACAAGGCACGTACCCATTTGAGTGTGGTTTCCATTCCCTGACCAACATGTAGGGACATTGACAGTATAGAATGCTAGGATTAACTGTTTTTTTTTTTGCAGTTGTCCTTGTAAACTGCAGCATTATGTGATAATTGGCACCTGCTTTGTTATCCTTTGGGCTATGCAGACTAGGCCTAGTTAGGCAGAACTGGAAAATAGAGATTGGACTAGCTTTGGAGTTGAGGTGGTGTGGAGAGCCCTTAGTGGTGCTTCCTATTTTCAGGGGTACTGGCAAGGAACTGTGGCATGCCACTGTCCAGGGTCTATGGGGGGGTCACCCCCTCTCCCTTTGAAAAGCAACTAAAGGAAGGTACCACTCATCTGAATATAAAAATGCAATTTCAATATAGAAAAATGGACAAATTGTGGTACAGCAGCACATGTACTCACACCACCAAAATGACAAACAATCTGACCGGTTTTACTTGACAGAGCCTCCTCAGGGATTAATTTGGTACTACAACGTATATTCCTTAAATAGCAATGAATTAAAGTGATACACTCAATTAACCACTACATAAATAAAAAATATACACCAAGACCCGGATATTCAGAAGGGTTGTCCTGGTAGGCGCACACTGTTCTTGCTCACTACAACCCACTGATGATGCCCTAGCGCAAATTCTAATGGGGATTGTGCGGGCACAAATCCTGATGCGCTGGAGTGCATCAGTAATGTAGTGCAGCGCAGGTGGGGGGGCGCCCATGCATACTCCGCACATCCCTATATTTAGCCCAGGATGTGCTGAGCCCATGCATGTGCAACCCCTACTTGCGCTGCACACAGGTGAGCCAAAAAAAAAAGGAACAACGGCTGGCCACCACAAGTGAGCTGCCATGTTGCAGGGCACAACACGGCAGCTGCCATCTGTGGGTGGCCACCTGAGCTTCTGCTGCACCTTTGTGGTGGCGCCACCCCCCACGCCCGATCGCGGGCATATGCTGTTAAATGTAAGTCCTATATCCCTGGTGGTGCAGTGGACTGCTTGCAGCCCGATCATGGGCATCTGTAGAATAAGATAAGTCCTATATCCCTGGTGGTCCAGTGGACCGTTCGCAGCTCGATCGCGGGCATAAGTAAAATTAAAATCATTCCTATGTACCTGGTGGTCCAGTGGACCGCTCGCAGCCCGATCGCAGGCATAAGTAAAATTTAAATCATTCCTATATCCCTGGTGGTCCAGTGGACCGCTTGCAGCCAATCGCTGGCATATGCCGTAAAATACTAGTCTATATCCCTGGTGGTCCAGTGGTACCCCTCCCCACCCGCCCATTGAGCACCACCGCCCGCTCCCTCTCCCGGTCAGCGGCGGGTGGCAACTCCTCACCCACTTGCTGCCCTGCCGCCCGCTGACTGACACTGTATGGTAGGGCTGTATGCCCATTGGTCCACAGTGTGAGCCAATGGGCGTGCAGCCTGTACCTTAAAACACAGTCCAGATATGTGAATGGATCCATTCACTGGACCACCAGGGATATAAGAATTATTTTAATTGTACTTATGCCCACGATCGGGCTGCAAGCGGTCCACTGGACCACCAGGGATATAGGACGAATGTATTTTTCAACCTATGCCCACGATTGGGCAGTGGGGCACATTGCCGCGCTGTGCAGGGGGCGTCGGTCCCTGACGGCTGCAGCCTGGCAGGGCGCCAGGTGCAAGTCGCCGGGGATCAGCGCACCTGCATGCAAATGGGGCCATAATTACATGCAAATGGCCCCATTTGCACCTTGCATGCATTATGACCCCATTTGCATGTGTACTTTTGAATATTGTGGTTGTTGCACCTAGTGCAATGGAACTTTCGCTAGCGCATCCCACTGCTCCACTCTGGCCACTTGTGCTGGCGCAGTGCCACTGCGTCATGTGCACTGCGGGTGGCCAGGGTGCGATATTCAATGCTGCTGTGTCAAGGCACAGTTTCGTTGAATATCACCCTGTCAACGCCCCGTGCAGTCAAGTTGTGCTGCGCCCAGGCTTGTGCCATAGCCTGGTGCAGTCTGAATATCTGGGCCCAAGTGTAAATATTAAATGCAAAAAGCACAATGGAGAAAAGTTGAAAGTAAAAATCTTGGCTGTGACCAAATTAACATAAATAATAATAAAATCATTCAGGATAACCTAAATATAAGGTACTTATACATCCCAACACTTATTTTATATGCCCTTTGGAACATACCAACAATGAAACATTAACATGTAGCACTGTAAACATATTTCTGAAACGTTTGTAGCTGTAAGTTATTCTCCTAATACTCACATTTATAATCATATAAAAACAATTCTAAGTTTCACTACATTTTACTCTTACTTTTAGAGAAACTATAAATCACCAAAGCAGAAAAATCCATTATCTGCAGCATAAACACAGAATTATAAGTAAAAGCAGACAGACAAGATCAATTTATTCCCAACTTCATAAACAAGAAGGAAGACAATTTAAAAATGTATCGTAAAACATACTCCTTACTTCTTAATGAAGAAAGGAGACAAATCAAAGGTATAATTCAGTCCTGGATGTCTCAATGCTCCAAGCTCATAAATCCAAAAGGCCTCTCTCTGTAAGGTTTTTAAATTAATATCTCCCCCGGGTCCTAGCTGAATTCTCTCAATACCACAAAATGTTAATCTGTATGATGTACCAGCTTCATGTATGTGTCTATACAGTGCTTTTTTTTCAACCGGACATCTGATGCCACTCAAATGGTTACATATTCTTTCTTTCAATTTCTTATATTTTTTTCTCACATAAAATGCACTGCATGTACAAACTGCTAGATACAGTAAATTACATTTTCAGATGTATAAACTCGAGTTTGGAATCAGATTTTCAGTTAAGTGCTGCTGAGATGACCAATAGATTTATAACTAGGGGGTATGCTATAACAGTGGTTGCACAAGCCCAAGAATCGGTTCAGAGACTACAGAGGGAAGAATTACTTAGATATAAAGAAAAGCCAAGGACAAAGGATGTTATTTTGAATTTTGTAACAACTTACAGCCCATTGTCAGGTAGGATTAAAAATATCCTGGAGAAATATTGGTATGTGCTGCAGGCAGAACCTGTATTGAGAGACATTAGATGTACCACTGACAGGTATATTGAAGAGGAAGAAACTTGGGTGACCATTTGGTGCATTCTTTTCAGCCAAAAGTGGTCAAACAACAATGTGGCAATTGGTTGCCACAGCAACCAAAGTTTTTTTTTTTATCTTTGGCCACTGCAAGTTTTGTACACATTGGGTGGGATATTCAGACTGCGCCTGGCTGTGGCGCAAGCCTGGGCGCAGCACAACTGGGATGTGCCAGGGCACTGACAGGGTGATATTCAACGGTGCTGTGCCATGGCTCAGCACCATTGAATATTGAGCTATGGCCACCCGCAATGTGCATGGCGCAGTGGCACTGCACCAAAGCAAGTGGCCAGAGAGGGTCAGCGGGATGTGCTAGCGCAAGTGCCGTTGCGCTAGGCACATCACCCGCGATATTCAAAAGTGCATATGCAAATGGGGCCATAATGCATGCAAGGCAAAAATGGGTCCATTTGCATGGCATTATGGCCCTATTTGCAAGCAGGTGCACCAATCCTCAATGACTTGCACCTGGCGCTCTGCCAGGCTGCAGCCATCAGGGACCGACGCCCCCTGCACAAGTGGCAAAGTGCCCCACTGCCCAATCGTGGGCATATGTATAGGATAAAGGTCCAATATCCCTGGTGGTCCAGTGGGCTGCGTCCAGCCCGATCGCTGGCATCAGTGATAAAATATTAAAATCCAGTCCATCCCTGGTGGTTCAGCGGTACCCCCCCTCCCCACCAGCCCACTAAGCCCCACCACCCTGCTCCCCCCAGTCAGCGGCGGGCAGCAGCTCCTTACCCGCATGCCGCCCTGCCGCCCGCTGACTGACTGTGTACAGTAGGGCTGTACGCCCATTGGTCCACGGCGTGGACCAATGAGCATGCAGCCCATAGTATACCACACAGTCCATAAATGTGAATGGATCCCATTCACATTTCTGGACTGTGTAGTATGGTACGGGCTGCACACCCATTGGCCCACGCTGTTGACCAATGGGCATATAGCTCTACTGTACACAGTCAGTCGGCAGGCAGCGGGGCGGCATGCGGGTGGGGAGCTGCTGCCCGCTGCTGACTGGGGGGAGTGGAGTGGTGGGGCTCAGTGGACGGGTGGGGAGGGGGGTACCGCTGGACCACCAGGGATGGACTGGATTTTAATATTTTATCACTGACGCCTGTGATTGGGCTGGACGCGGTCCACTGGACCACCAGGGATATTGGACCTTTAATTCTATACATATGCCTGTGATCGGGCTTGGAGAGGTCCACTGGACCACCAGGTATATTGGACATTTAATTCTATACATATGCCCGCAATCAGGCTGGGAGCGGTCCACTGGACCACCAGGGAGTTTGGACATTTACTTTTTACATATGCCCACGATAGGCCATGTGGGGGGCACTACCATGAAGGTGCCGCCGGAGCTCGGGTGGCCACCCACAGCTGGCAGCTACTGTGTTGCGCCCTGCAATATGGCAGTTCACCTGTGGGTGGCCAGCTGTTGCTCCTTTTAATTTTTGCTCCACTGTGTGCGGCGCAGGTACGGGTTGCACCTGCATCTGCTCAGCACATCCTGGGCTGAATATCGGGATGTACGGAGTATGCATGGGCACGCCCCCCCCACTTGTGCTGCCTACATTACTGATGCACTCCGGCGCATCGGGATTTGTGCCATGCACATTCCCCTTTTGAGTATCATGCCGGGGCACATCAGTGGGTTGCACATGGTGCAACTGTGTTGCGCCATGTGCAGCCCTTCTGAATATCCCACCCATTGTGTTCAATAAACTCATTTTTCCTCAGCTAATCAGAACATGGTTTATGATATTAGACAATTTGTTAATTGTTTATCTGAAAATGTAATTTATCTAGCAGTTTGTACATGCAGTGCATTTTACGTGGGAAAAACCTCTAAGAAATTGAAAGAAAGAATATGTAACCATTTGAGTGTTATCAGATGTCAGATTGAAAAAATGCACTGTATAGACACATACATGAACCTGGTACATCATATAGATTAGCATTTTGTGGTATTGAGAGAATTCACCTAGGACCCGGGGAGATATTAATTTAAAACCTTACAAAGGAGGCCTTTTGGATTTATGAGCTTGGAGCATTGAGACATCCAGGTCATCCCCAGAACCCTGGGCCACCAACAGGGGTTTGTGCTGCAATTTCTTTGGGGGTTGGGTTGTTGGCCAGCGGTGCTCCTGTTGGGGAGAGTGGGACATGCTCAGGTTCCTTGGACTGCGCCTACCCGAGCTTCCACTGGGATGATTACCCGTTGCAAATGCAGCTGCTGCAGTGGGCCCTTGCATTGTTGGGGAGTTTGTCACCTTTGCTCCTTTTTTTTGGAGCTTCATCTGCCCTGCTTTCAAGATGCTGGGACCCATGCATCTGCCATGAGGGGTTGTAGAGGCCCAGACATCGACACTGGGTAGACAGCTGGTGCAGGCAGCTCACCTGAGGAAGTTACAGTATCCATGGGGAAGTGACTTTTACAATCATCCCAGTCCAGAAACTGAGCAGCAGGCCATAGAAACATAGAAACATAGAATTTGACGGCAGATAAGGACTGCTTGTCCCACTTAGTCTGCCCATTTTCCTACCTAACAGATAAGCCGCAGATCCTAGTTAACCAACAGCTTACTTCCTCTTACCCACCCCTAGGACTGCCTTATGCCTGTCCCATGCATTATTGAAGTCCCCCACTGTTCTTGACTCCACGACCTCCTCAGGGAGGCTGTTCCATGCATCCACAACCCTCTGTGAAAAAATACTTCCTCACATTACCCCTGAGCTGTCCCCCCTCTATCTTCAAATTGTGCCCCCTTGTTCTTGCACATCTCTTTTTCTGGAAGATCTGGAAGATGCTACCCTCTTGGACTTTGTTAATTCCCTTGAGGTACTTGAAAGTTTCTATCATGTCCCTCTCCCTTCTTTCCTCAGAGTATACATATTAAGCTCCTTTAGTCTTTCTTCGTATGTCTTTGGTGCAGACCCTGCACCATTTGTGTTCCCTCCTGGACAGCCTCCACTCTGTCTATGTCTTTTGGAGATGAGGTCTCCAGAACTGCACACAGTACTCCAGATGGGGTCTCACCAACTGTCTGTACAGAGGATAACAACCTCCTGTTTCTACTCTTGATGCCTCTTCCTATGCATCCCAGTATCCCCAGCCTTCCTTACTGCCTTCTCACATTGCTTGCCCACCTTTAGGTCATCTGATATAATTACCCCCAGGTCTCTTTCTATTTTTACTGTTGTCAGTATCTCACCCCCCATTGTGTACGCTTCCCCTGAGTTTTTGTTTCCCATGTGCATTACCTTGCACTTCTTTGCATTGAATCTTAGCTGCCATACATTTGACCATTCCTCCAACCTTGCCAAGTCCCTTCTCATCCTTTCCACTCCATCTTGTGTATCAACCCTGTTGCAGATCTTTGTGTCATCTGCAAAGAGACATACTTTTCCTTCCAGTTCCTCTGCAGTGTCACTTATCAAGACATTAAAAAGGACCGGTCCCAGTACTGAACCCTGTGATACCCCGCTAGTAACCCTCCTTTCTTCACTGTGTACTCCATTTACTACTACCCTTTGCATCCTGTTGTCTAGCCAATTTTTTATCCAGGCTACCACCTTGGGACCCATTCCAAGGCTGGCTATCTTGTGTATTAATCTTTTGTGTGGGACTGTATCAAATGCCTTGCTAAAATCTAGGTGGGCCATGTCCACAGCCCTCCCTGGTATACTACTTTGGTCACCCAGTCAAAGAAATCTATTAGATTTGTCTGACACGACCTTCCCATCATGAATCCATGCTGCCTTGGGTCCTGTGCCCCACTGGCCCTAGGTACTCAACAATTCTTTCTTAGAAGTGATTCCATCATTTTCCCTACCACTGAGGTCAAACTAACTGGTCTGTAGTTTCCTGCCTCTGTCCTGCTCCCACTTTGTGAAGAGGAATCACATCTGCCCTCCTCCAGTCCTCGGGCACCACCCCATCCTCCCATGATTTGTTAAAGAGAGTAGTCAGCGATGTCACTAGTTCTACCCTTTGTTCTTTCAGAATTCTTGGGTGCATCCCATCAGGCCCCATTGCTTTGTCCACCTTCAATTTTATTAGTTCTTTCAGAACCCTTTCTTCCGTAAATGGACTGGTATTGGCCCCGTCTTCAGAGTGTTTCTCTTGTTTGGTTTAGATAACTCCCCCTCATCTTCCTTTGTGAATACTGAGCAGAAATATTCCTTCAGTATCCCTGCTTTTTCACTGTCACCCTCTACCCACATTCCCTCCCTTTATTAAGCTTCAGTATCCCTCCTTTGGTCTTTCTTCGCTCCCTAATGTACCTATAAAAGGTCTTATCCCCCTTCTTAACAGAATTGGCTATCCTTTCCTCGGTTTGGGCCTTTGCTATTCTGACTGCCTTCCCATCCTCTTTCTGCTTTAACTGATAAAGTTCTCTGTCCTGCTCCTTCTGTGTTTCCTTATATTTCTTGAATGCTGTGCTTTTCTCCTTAACCTTCCCTGCCACCTCTTTTGTGAACCATAGCGTTTTTTTTCCTTCGTTGTGTTTTATTGATTTGCTTTACACAAAGGCTTGTTGCCTCTGTGATGGCTGTTTTGATCACTCCCCATTGTTCCTCTCCCCCTCCTTCTTGCCTGTTTGCTAGTGCTTTTCTGAGGCACTCTCTCATTTTCCCAAAGTCAGCCCTCCTAAAGTCTAGTACTCTTGCTTTTGTATGGCTTGATTGCATGGCTATGTTTATCGTGAACCACACTGTTTGGTGGTCACTTGTTCCCAGATGGCTACCCACTTCTAAATCTGAGATTCTTTCTCCATCCCCATTTGAAAGTACCAGGTCTAAGATTGCTCCCTCTCGAGTGGGTTCCGATACTAGCTGTCTGAGGCATGCTCCCTGTAGGGCATCAAGAATGACTCTGCTCTTGGATGTGCCTGCAGCAAAGGTGCTCCAGTTAACATCTGGCATATTCAGGTCCCCCATCAACAATATCTCCCCTTTTTCTGCCATTCTAAGAAAGCCTTCTATAATTTCCTTGTCCATTCCCTTCCCCTGAGATGGGGGTCTGTATACAACCCCCATGCGGATTGTGGTGCCATTTCCTGTCTCCAGGGTGACCCAAAGTGCCTCATTTGTTCCCTGTTTACTCTTTAGTTCTGTTGCTTTGATCCCTTCCTTTACATAGAGAGCTACTCCTCCTCCTCTTTTCCCCTCCCTGTCCCTCCTATAGATTGTGTATCCTGGTATGTTGACATCCCAGTCATGGTTCTCTGTGTACCATGTTTCTGTGACTGCCACAATATCCAGGCAACCCTCTTCCATCAAGGCCACTAGTTCAGGGAGCTTGTTACACAGACTATGGGCATTGGTACTCATCACCTTCCACTTTTTGATAGCCATACCCCTTTTAGCCCCATTTCTGTCCTTACTGCCTTTGCCTTTTTTTACATTTAAATCTGTTCTGCTCCCTAATAACTTCTGTACCTTGGTGTTTACCTCACTAATCACCATGTTTTGTGGGGGGAGGCTTGGATTTCCCTGCTTCTTTTCAGTGCCTCCCCCCTTGGCTAGTTTAAATGCTTGCCAATGAAGCATTTAAACCTCTCACCTAGGATCCTGGTTCCCCTGGACAGATGCAGACCATCGCACCAGTATAGGTCTGCATCCCTCCAGGTGGCTCCCCAGTCCCCAATGAAGCCAAAATCCTGAGCTCCACACCAGTTTTTCAGGCACTCATTGAATTCCCTGGTGAGAAGTGCCCTAGCATCTCCCTTGCCATAGACAGGCAGCACCTCCGAGAAGGTTACCGTATGCGCTGCTTGTCTAAGGCCCCTTCACAACTGTACAAACTCCTCTTGCACTGCTATGATCCCATTCCTAGCCAGGTCATTTGTCCCTAGGTGGACAATGACATCCAGCTCCCTCCCTCATGCAGCTCCTCCCACGATACTGAGGAGTCGCTTCCTGTCCCTCCAAGCCATGGCACCAGGAAGGCACCTTACCTCCCTCTCCCCTTCCTCCCACATTTCTACCCCCTAATGATTGAGTCCCCCACCAGGAGTTGTTTCCTTCCCCTGTGGGGTCCCATGCCACCCTCCTGTGGGTCTCCTTTGTGAAGGTTCCCAGCATCCTCCTTGGTCTCCACTGCAGGTGCCTCCATAGAGGAACCACTATCCACCAGAAGAGCAAATGAATTGTGGACAGGTACCACTGGAGGGATGCAACTCTGTTCCACCACCCTCTCCCTCCATAAGCCCACCCTGGTCCAGCCTCTCCTCTTTCTTGGCAACCTCTGAGGTAGTGGCATTGGCCCTGGTGGTCCCTGGGTGGGGGAGGAGGTTTCACGAATCCTAGCCAGGTCAGCCTGGAGACGGGCAACCCCTCCTCTCAGACCAGAGAGGTGCCTGCAAATAGGGCAGCATCGCAGCCTCCAGAATGTCTCCTGGAACACTGCCGCCCCACAGCCATTGCACTGCACCACTCCTATCATGTCTTATTTTGTGTCCCCTCTACTGTTTCTCTGGATGCTTACTCTCTCCTCTCCTTACAACTCTCACTCTTCCTGTTCTGGGACAGCAACTTCCTATCGAGAGGAACCAGTACAGCGGCAAACTGAATAAACCCCAAGTCTCCAGCAAATATGTTATTGGAAGTAAAATAATTCTTGAGGAAAACAAAAGCAAATGCCTCACACAGAGCGACACTGTTGAGGTTAGTCAGGAATACTGGTGTATGCGAGCCAGTGATCTGATTCAGAGACGCACATGCTCTATAAAACAAAAATAAGATCAGCTGACTACTAGCGGCGAAAATTAAAAAAAACAAAGTGAGATCTAATATTAAAATTAAAATAGGCTGGAAAAAGGTTTAAGATTAACTTAGTAGTTGACATGAAAAAGAAACTAAAAAAAACATCAGTCGAACACTGAATACGAATAAAATCTCCCCTATTAGATAACCCAAATAACCAGACAAACTTATCTTGGTTAGTTGAAATCGATATCTCAGTGAAAGAGTTCATCCATCTTTTCTCGATCTCGTCTCTCATTCCACTCTCATTCAACTCTGTAGTCTAGGTTGAATAACGGATGAAGTTATTCGCAGTGTTCTTTGAAGTGTTCCACCCTGCAATCATACGCTCCGCAGCGCTTCCCTCAAATCCTCTTCCAGCTTGGATAAACCATCCCAAAACTCCAAAACTGCAAAAAAAAGCAGAAGAAAAGACAACAGGAGGAAAACCCCAAGAGGATCCGCGCAAGACGGCCTGGAAAGACTGCACACTCTGACAGGTATGAAGGCTAAGATGGCATACCTCTTCTGGAATAAAATTAAGCGTTGTGCAGCTCCTGCTCAAACAGCTGCTCCCCAGCTAGTTAGTGTGCGTGACTCCGCCTCCTATCCAGGTCATAGTACCTCCTCCTTCGTATGAACGACTTCTGAAGCAAAAGGCGATACCGCTTGTCTTGCCTTTTCACACCGTCATCGGCTGTAGTGTTGTGGAACGCTCCTTCTGAGTGCCCATGTTAGTTGCAGAGGTCCTTCTAATCCATCTCCATCGCCATTGCATCAGACAGACCCGGCTTGTGTACCACTGAATACCATCCGTTGGAGAACAGGAAGCCCAAGTGATGTTTCCAGAGGTCCTGTTATAGCAACTTCCTATCTTCTTCAGTAGTCTCCTTCTTCCTTGCTCAATATCAGACCACCAGCAGCTGGGGGGGGAGAGTGAGCTACTTTTTCTACTTTAGGGTTGACAAAACCAATGCTTCTCTATGATCCTTTCCTTCCTACTGCCAAACAGGAAGTTCCTGATGACAGTCAAATCCAGTGGCTATAAAAGTAGAACTGGCTTTGGGTGGGTGGAGGGGTGGGATGGAGGGCAATTAGTAAGAAAAGAGGCTTGCAACAGGAAGTTGTAATTTGACTCACCTGCTTTTATAGTGTCTAAACCACACCCCCGGGTAAGCTCTCTTTCTTCCTACTGGTTTAACAAAGTCAGCTGATACAGTACCCTTCACCGCATAGAATACACACTGAGCTTCTTTCTTTTCTTTCTTTTTTAACCCTAAATAAGTCCCCTTCTACTTCTAATAAAGTTATCTGTCTACTTAATCTTAACAGACACTGACTCCTGCTGAGATATACGTTTTAAGGTAAGAAGAAAATGTAGCTTCTTTTAGTTAGCTGCTTTCTGCTCTACAAGCAAGGCTAGCAACATGATCATTGGACGAAACTCTCTGCAGCCTCTGGATCTTGAAAGGAATGGGGCACTCCATTCTATAGGATGTGCAGAGTTGCTGGGTACTGGAGGCTGTCCTGAACTTGTAAGGCCATCAGTGCATTTCTGGCCATTGTAAATTCCTTCTGGCACTCTGATAGCATTGGAGAGTAATCCGGGAAGATATGTACATGATGTCCATGCCATTGCAAGGGGCTGCATTCTCTTGCAAGAGTCAGGATCCTCTCTTATTTGATATCTCAGTAGTTTTACTATGATTGGTTATGGATACTGCCCCCGTTTGGGAGGGAAGAGATCCGTGGGCCCTCTTGAACTCCATGGGGGCAGACCACTAATGTTTCAGGAGATTTTTGAAGCATTTGTTGGAGGAATAGAATAGTTTCCTGCCCTTCTGCCCCCCCCAAAAAAAATTCCCACAAAATGAAGGTTGTTGCATGGATCTTGATTGTCCAAATTCTCCACTTTGTCAGCTTGTTGTCTAATCATGTTGTCTTGATCACTCATATGAGTGTACATGTCAATCAGTCAATCAATCAATCAAATCTTTATTTATTCAGGTGGACATCATTGAGCAAAGCTCATTTACAAGATGGATCTGATAGGTCAAGGATCAAATTGAAGGTACCATAGCAGACATATACAGAACACTTATATTTAAACAGATACAGTAATCTAAACATATATACAAATGAAGGATAAGGATGATTCAACCTAACAGGACAAGGTAGGATACAGTAGAAGTACCCTAGAAGAAACCAGAATGTCCAAGATCCAATAGAGGAGCCAAAGCAAGCACGCACTATATGGTAACAGGTGGTTACAGGCTCCAGGGCAAACTAACGCAGAGAAACAGATGTAATGATTTATGACTGCAAAAATGATGATAAACAGCCTCTGACGAATGACATGGAGGTGCTGGTGGGAGATTCAGAGAGGGGCAAAGGCTACTAGTAGTAGGAGGTATGGAGGAGTGGTTGGGGTAGAAGTAAGTGCCAGGAATTGGTGTGGAGGTCTTAGTCAGGTGAAGCTAAGCTGTAAAAAGGTATGAAAGGGGCTGAGATACAAATAAAAGGGGTCTGGGAGGCAGGGAAAAACTAAGGGGAGGATTTATGGAAGAGCTGTCAATAATAATTGCTGACTGAAAGGGTGTGGTTGTGAATGTGACTGGACTAGGCCTTGTGATAGCAATTGCATTTCTCTGGGAAGACATTTACATAGAGCTTTTAAAGGATGCTAGAGGTATAAAGTTGGTCAACTTTAGGGTCTTCTGTAGAGAATTCCATGCCAATGCTAGAGAGTAGCTGATTGCAGACCTCCCATGCCGGTGTAGGCTTTGGGTAACTTAAGCGTGATGAAGTTGTTGCTTCTTAGGGCATAGGACCTAGCTGTGGCCAGTGTAAAGCAGTCTAAAATATAGGATGGAAGTTTATTAGACAAGGCTTTGTATATCCATAGTGCAGCATTTCTGTTCCTTCTGAGGTGTAGGGATGTCCAACCAACTGCAGCATAGAGAGAGCAATGATGAGTGTTGAATGGAAGATCTGTAATAAACCGTAGTGCTCTGTGATGCAAGGTATCCAATTTGCTTAAGTAGGAAATAGGACAGTGACCATAAAGGAAGTCTGCATAGTCGATAAGTGAGATAAATGAGGCCTGGATTAGTCTCAGCCTTGAGTCTCTGGTTAGAAAATGTTTAATTCTGAAGAATAGGCCGAGTCTGGCTGAGTTTTTCAGAAGTTCTTCAATATGATGAGTGTAGTCAAGCCTGCTATCAATCCACACCCTAAGTATTTGAATTTATCTACATAGTCCAGGCTTTCTCCAGGATGGTGGATAAATGGGGATGATTGCTTGGTGAGGAGGTGTTAGTATGGTTATTAGTGGAGAAGAACATAGCTTTTGTCTTCTTTCCATTTAGGAGGAGTTTTTTCAAGTAATTGGTGTTGCAAGAGGGAGAATTCTGATTGTAAATTTCACAGGCCACTGCAGGCGATGGGTTACAGACATATAAAACAGTGTCAGCTGCAAAGAGGTGAACATTGGCTTTGGTAAGATTAGTGTCAATGTTGTTAATATAAATGGCAAAAAGGATGGGGCCCAGGCTAGATCATTGAGGAACTCCTCTTAGAAGCAATTTTAATGAGGATAAGTCACCTTCAGCTTTCACCTGCTGTGTTCTATCAGTGAGGTAACATCTGAACCACTTAAGAGAGGGTGGGTCTAAGCCTATGGAGTGCAGTGAAGAGAGTAGCAGCTCATGATCCATGGTGTCGAATGCTTTGCTTAGATCAAGGAATACAGCACAGACACTGCTCTTTTTGTCAAGCTCAGTTTGCCAGTCATTTGTGACTTTGGCCAGTGCAGAGATGGTGCTGTGCCTGGCCCTAAATCCAGATTGAGCAGGATTTAAGAGGTTGTTAACTTCAAGGTAGCTCTCAATTGGATGATCACTAATTCTCTAGCATCTTGGAAAGCACAGGAAGAATGGATATGGGTCTGTAGTTGTTGAGGTCCATGGGATCCCCTGATTTTAGGAGGGGAAACACTTGGGCTGTTTTCCATATCGAAGGAATAGAGCCAGAGGTTAATGATAGATTAAAAAGATGTGTTAATGGAACTGCAAGCACATGAATTGCAATTTTTAGAAAATAGGGGTCAAGAGAATCTGCACCTGTGCTTTTTTTAGTGTCCAAATGCAGCATTAGGTCCTCTACTTGCTTCAATAAAACCGGTTTGAATGAGAAGGAAGAAACAGCCCTCTGAACCTCAGTAGACTGAGATTTTAGTTGTGCCCGCAGTAGATTAGCTGGAGAGGTGTCAAAAGCAAGGCCAGCCATAGTGAAATGATTATTGAATGCATCCAGTACTTCCCGTTTATCAGAGATAGCAACCTTATTAAGGTGCACTTGAGATGGCAGAGAGGTGCTAGAGTCCTGTCCTAAGATCCCCTTGATGGTGCCCCAGAATCTAGCAGGATTGTGGTAAGAGGCGTCAAGTTCAGCCATATAGAAAGCAGCCTTAGCATCCCTTACTTTATTGGTGCAGCTATTTCTGGCTTTTCTGAACAGCATGCAGTCATTTGGTTCCTTAGTCTTCCTTGCCAGTTTCCATAGTTTATCTCTGTCCAACAGTGCAGATTTAAGGTCGGCTGAGAACCAGAGGCAAGATTTGCTTTTTGTTCTGACACTAGTGATTGGTGCATGAGTGTTAAGGGCACCTATGATTATGCTATTTAACACCTGATGTGCTTTTTCCACAGAATGCGTGTGGCCTGTTGTGTCTCTCTGAATTGATATTTGCCTTTCATTGTCCGATATTCTTTGACAAATGGAGACTATATCTTGTTTGGTTTGAGAGTTTCACTGTTTAAGTTCCCCTATTTGAGATAGTAATTGGGCAAACATCTCTCTGATTTCTTTTAGGTCTCCTGTTCAGGGCCCCAATGTCCCAAATGGGTGAATAGACAATTTCCTGATGACTACCAGTTGATAGTTACAACAGTGTTTGGAAGGTCAGTCCCCATGAGGGAAGAGTTAACAGTGGCAGAACTGCAGCTGGCTGAGACCCCACCTCAGGTACACATGCCTTAATATCTCAAACCTAGACAATTGTAATGTGGTTTAAAAATATGTAGCATATGGCATCTCCCGATTGCCTCTCACTATACAAATGTTGCAAATGGAATGCTTTGACTGTCATAAGCATCTCCGTCCTCCAGCAGCAATGGTTTATGTGCCAGAGGAGCACCCGAGCTGAGTAAAATATAAAAATACCTACCATGTTTCTCTCTGTTAATTCCAGCCACTTCAGTTATCTGGATTTTCCACTTTATTTCAGACAATCCATCTCTTACAAATTTGGGGTCGCCAAGTTTATCCTCAGTATGAGTACCTTCCTGAGTATCACGTATAGCAATTTCTTCCCCTTGTCATAAGCAGGGAATACCAGGGGAATGCCTGGTGGGGATCAAGGCTGATCTTCTTGATATAGGGGAAAATAAAGGTATCAAAATCCCTTAAGAATGAACATTTCTCTTAAACTGTATTTTTTGTTTCATTTTTATAAACGTCCTCTGTTCTGTTCTTATCATTTGAGCTATAATGTTTTCTACCTGATTTGCTATAAATAGATGCCAGCAAATGTTTGACATTGCCAAATGCGTGTTTACAGTTCCAGCTATGAGTGCTGTGAGTGCAGACCATTCAGAATGTACTGTGAGGTGATGATGTCACCACTATCATTTTATTAACAAAATTATTGTTCTGAGTTCTTAGCAGTCATTTTATTTAGAATAAAATAACTGCTGTGAGTTTGCTGTGGAATAAATGGTTTGCAACTCCAGCTTGTGATTGGAAAAGTCCACATACAGTACAATAAAAAATAAAATATATAAGATATGTATTTGAAGCAGATATGGCAGTCAACATTTCATTTCATTTTACAATACAGGTTTTTATGCAAATGGTCCTATTGTCAAAGTTATCCTTTGTTGAGGTACAGTATAGTGCATTAGTTACAGTAGTGACAGTTTCAATATAAACCAGCAAGATGTGTTACATTGGATACAGCAGCTAAATTAACAGTATAAGCATACCATGTGTATTAGTGAAAGCAGTTTACAATGACAATACAAACAGTATTTACACTGAATTTTTCAGGCAGGTACTGATGCTGATAACAGGTAGGAGTTTGCCTTTGAGGGAGACTTCACCATCAGTTTACTGACAGTCACAAAACTCTGTGAGTTCGGACTATATAAGTACAACCTCATTTATCCAAATGTGCTGGGGGCAATAAAGTTGTTTGGATAAATGGGGTTTGGATAACTGAGGGAACTTTACAATTAAGTCTATTAAGCTGGCAGACACCATAGTTTTGGATAACTGAGAGTTTTAGATAATTGAGGGTTGGATAACTGGGTTTTACTGTAGTAGTTTGAAATTCAGCCAGGGATTTACTCCCTTTGAATTTTGGAGGCAGGGAATTCCAGGTCTTGGGAATGAAGTAATCTAGGCTCATTTTCCCTTAGTTGGTCTGGACTCTAGTTACACTGATGCCTCTTTTCTTGACATCTTGCATGTTCTATGTTTTATCTAGGAAACTGTTTGCTAGTCCATGATATTGGATAATCATGCCCTTGATGCCTTTATATACTGTAAGTGCCCTGGTCATCTCTTTTCTTAGTTTGAGGGAATCCCAGTTTAGTGTTTTGAACATTATGCAATGGTGGGTACTGTACAGGCATCTAAGGATAAATCTGGCCATTGTGTCATGTTGTGTCCAGTTTCTCCAGCAGCAGTTACTTGTGTTCCAGTGGGCCATGTTTTCATATTTCAGAATGGGCAGCAGAAGTTGGGTGGCTAAAGTCAATCTTGCCTTTTTTTGGCATGGTGTATGAATTATGGCAGAGGGCTCCACGTTTGGCATTCATATTTTTATAGTAAAATATAGAAACATAGAATTTGCCAGCAGATAAGGACTACCTGGCCCAGCTAGTCTTCTAATTTTTCCCTGCCTATTGAATCACTGCAGATCCTGCTTGATTTTCAGCCCATTCTCCCACCCTCCCTTCTCTTTGCCTTAGATTCTTTTATGCCCATCCCATGCATTCTAGAACACCACCACTGTTTTTGCCCCCACTACCTCTGCTGGATGGCTGTTCCAGGGATCCAATACTCCTTCTGTGAAGTACTTTCTCACAGCTCTCCTGAATCTACCCCATCCAGCTTCTTATCACACCCCCTAATCCTTGAGCACCTTTGTTTCAGAAAAATACTTCCCTACTGTACCTTATTTACCCCTCCATGAGGTATTTAAAGGCTTCTATCATATCCCCCCTCTATCTCTCTCTCTCTCTCTTCCATGCTATACAAGTTTAGGTCATTAAGTCTCTCCTCATAGGGATTCTGATGCAGACCCTGCACCATTTTAGTTGCCCTCCTCTGGACCACCTCTACTCTGTCTATGTCCTTCCAGAGATGTAGTCTCCAGAACTGGATACATTACTCTAGGTGGGGTCTTAATAGTTTTCTATACAGAGACAATACCAGCTCCCTCTTTATGCTGGTGATACCCCTTTCAATGCACCCCAGTATCCCATTAGCCCTCCCAACTGTCTTGTCGCATTTCTTGGCCACCTTTAGGTCATAAATATGACCACCCCAGGTGTCTTTCCTGCTTGGTGATCGTCAGTACCACTCCTCCCATTTTGTACTCTGCCTTTTGGTTTCTGTGCCCTGATGTCACAAAGATCTACAACAGGGTTGAGGCACGGGGGGGTGGAAAGGATGAGAAGGGACATAGCAAGGTTGAAGGAATGGTCAAAAGTATGGCAGCTTAGATTCAATGCAAAGAAGTGCAAAGTAATACACCTGGGAAAAGAAAACCCAAGGGCTACACAATGGGGGGGCTGGAGGTATTAACGACAACAAAATGGAAAGGGAATGGGGTAGTCGTATCAGACAACCTAAAGGTGGGCAGGCAATGTGAGAAGGCAGCAAGGAGAGCTGGGGTGATTCTTGGATGCATAGGAGAGGCATCACCAGTAGAAAACAGAAAGTTGTTATCCTCTCTACAGACAGTTGGTGAGACCCCATCTGGAATACTGCATGCAGTTCTGGAGACCCCATCTCTGCAAGGACATAGGCAGGATGGAGGCAGTCCAGAGGAGGGCAACTAAAATGGTGCAGGTTCTGCACCAGAAGCCATCATGAAGAGAGACTAAAAATAGCGAGTATGTATACCCTCGAGGAAAGGAGGGTGAGGGGGACATGATTGAAACTTTCAAGTACCTCAAGGGAATCAACAAAGTCCAAGAGGGTAGCATCTTTCAGAAAAGAGATGTGCAAGAACAAGGGGCAATTTGAAGACAGAGGTGAGATGACTCAGGGCAATGTGAGGAAGTATTTTTCATGGAGAGGGTGGTGGATGCATGGAATGGCCTTCCTGAGGTTGTGTGGTCAAAAACAGTGGGGGAATTCAAGAATGTATGGGACAGACATCAGGCAATTCTGGTGGGAGGTGGGAGGAAATAGGCTGTTGGTTAAACTAGGATCTGCAGCTTATCCGATAGGTAGGAAAATGGGCAGACTGGGTGAGACAAGCAGTCCTTATCTGCCATCAAAGTCTATGTTTCTATGTACATTACTTTGCATTTTTTCACACTGAAACCCAGCTGCCAGGTAGCCCGTGACCATAGCGACACTGGAAATGGTGACAACAAAACGGTGACAGAATACGGCAACTGCAAATATGGCAACTGGGGGGTTTGCCCCCTTCCCAAGGTGCACTCCAATTGGAGTTGGAATATTTAGTAAGAGAGGTGGGGGGCTAAGCCCCCAGAAGGGAGGGTGCGAGGGGCAAAGCCCCCAAAGATGCACATATCACCGTAAGTGCAGTCCCCCAAGTATATTCCCCATTCTCATGTGTCCCCATTCCATTTTCCCTAGTAACACTTGGAACCCAGCTGCCATACCTTTGATCACACCTTGAATTTTCTTAGGTCTTTGTTCAACCTTGCCAACCCCCCACCCCGAAGTGTCAAACCTACTGCAGATGTTGGTGTCATCTACAAAGAGGCAAACTTTCTCTTCCAATTCCTCTTTAATATCACTTATATAGACATTAAAGAGGAATGGTCCCAGTGGAAAATGAGCCAGCACTAATGCGGTCTTGCATCTTATAGGTTTGCATCATGGTGGGCCCAAAATAAGAAAGCAAGTGAAAGAAAGACAAAGAGCACCGAAGAAAAAATTACCAATAAAGGGCCACTGGCAACAAAGCCAGGTTTTTAAGAAATATGAACGGACACATAACCTCATAAGGCAAAGGATCATGAAATATATTTGCAAATCACCATGAAAATTTAGGCTGGTTCTGCTTTAAGCAGAAATGCATGGTGCCAGAGGGCCTGTCATACAATCTGCAAAGTACGAGAACAGAAGACACAGACATGTGTTTCATCCTACACAGGGCTCATCAGTGTGCCTCATCTGTGGATTTAATATGTTTCTTGAAACTTAAGAAATTGTCTATGTCTACTCCCAGGTATTTGTAGTCTAGGTATTTGTATTTTTTCTTTCTTTGCTGTTGGACTCATCTAAGAAATACATTTTAGTTTGCAAATGTCTATTTTTTTGTACCTTTTTTTTTTACAGAAGTCCATAAACAGTTTTTTTTTCCATTGAGCACCATCTTTACAAAACCATTTTTGAAGAATATCAAGATCCAGTTGGAGTTTCTTCTCCATCTGAGAGGAGGTTTAGCTCTTGCTATGAAGACAGTGTCATCCACATATAGTTTTATTGCGTTGTAGGTATCCAGAAAGGTCATTAACATAGACCAGGAATAAAAGAGGGTCCAGTATCAATCCCTGTGGCACCCTTGGATAGGAACCCCGTGTCTGATATGATGTTATTCATAGCCACTGATTGCCTGCAGTTTATTAGGTAAGAGGTGATCCAGGTAGGTATTTCTGGTGCTGCTCCTGTTTTCTTCAATTTTCCTAGATGAATTTTGTGGTAAACCATATCAAACACCTTGAGATGTGCACATACATTACCCCAACAACTTTACCTTCGTCCAAGGTACCGGCAGCCTCTCCAATGAAGTCTGTGAGGGCAGTGGATGTGGATCTATCCATCCTAAAGCCCAACTGGTGGATTGTTAGAAGGTTTTGTGCTTCTAGGTGTGTGGATAATTGTTCACACATTACAGCTGCAGCCGCAAACATTGCCAGATATTTCCTGTAATTTCTGTGATATCTGTAGAGAAATTCCCTGCCTATTTGCAGTATCACTGTGGGCCCCTTCCCCGAGAGAATCTCTTTAGGTACATCATGTAATTTCTGGAAATATCTGAAAGTATCTGTCTGCACCTGTAGTTTTTCAAATAGTTTTGAGATGATGGATAGTAGACCTATAGTTCTGTAGTGTAAAGTGTTGTTTGAACCCCTCCCTTATATATAGCAACCACTTTTGCATGTTCCCAGGTATCTGATAAGGACCCTTTTATTAGGCTTAAGTTAAGGAGGTTTGTCAGGATTGGATTTGTGTAGTGGCTACTGTTTTTTCGGAACTTCATTTCTACATTTTCCAAGCCCGGTGATTTACTGTATTTGTATTTAGTTTTAATAGTTCTTTCAGTACTTCCTTGTCTTTTACTAGTTTGAAGTGAAAACTTGGTCTGTTTTCGATTGTGGTATCTGCAGCCTGGGTCCAGTCAGTTTCTTCGCTGTCATTAAACTCTGGAGCTGGAGGATTTTTACATCAGGGAGTGTACAGAAGTACTGGTTTAGTTGGTTTGCTGTGATCTTTGGATTTTGGTCAGTGTCATCTCTTTCATAAATTGTACCTCATTCCTGCATCTGTTTGAACTCTCAAAGCTTTTTATCTTTTCCAGTAACAGGAGGGATCAATTCTGTTATCAATTTTGTTCTTGAAGTTTTTGCTCTTCAGTTTAATTTGAACAGACATGTCTTAATTTTTTAAATTTGTCCCAGTCCTCATTGTTGGCTGTTTTATTTACTTTTCTTCATACTCTGTCCTTTATCCTAATTTCTGTTTTCATCTTTTCTGTTCCACATGGCATATGGTTTTACCGGATCCTGCTGGTTTTTAATGGAGCATGTTTGCTACATATTTCAATGAATGAGTTGGTAAATTCCTTAATGGACATATGATGTCTGGAAAAAGTTCCAGCCTGTCCTACTTTTCATTTTGCAGGCTAAGGCTGGAGTTTCTGCACAGAAATTTCTAAAATTTCTGCTTATTCTGTAGTTTTGCTCAGGTACTTTTGTGGCAGTTCTGTTAGATAATGGACCATTTATCAACTCATGTTTTCTTGAACGTCTGCTTGATAAGCTGATATGCTGCTTTTTTATATTAAATAAATATCTGTCTAAAACATAGAAACTTAAAAACATATAATTTGGCAGCAGGAAAGAACTGATTAGCCCACCCAGTCTGCCAAGATGCTCCCTGTCCAACATGTCTCTGCAGACTGTTTACTCTGTCTCGGCAGACTATCTAATCTACCTCTACACACCTAACTGGTCTTTGGAGACCGTCCCTCCTCTCTGCCTGTTTTCAGATACATTCCTATGTCTGTCCCACACATGCTTGAAGCCTCCCACTGTTTCCACCTCCAGCACTTCTGCAGGCAGTGTGTTCCAGGTGTCTAGCACTCTTTCAGTGAAGAAATATTTCCTCATATCTCTCTTAAACTCCCCCTCCCAGCTTTATTGCATCCCAATTGACCTGGTACTCTTTCTCATTTGAAATACACTCTCCTTCTGCACCCTGCTCACCCCTGTGAGGTATTTATAGGACTCTATCTTGTCCCCTCTCGCTTTCCTCTCTTCGAGGGTGTACATGTTGAGATCACTCAGTCTCTTCTTGCAGGGCTTTTCATGCAACCCCTGCATCATTTTAGTTGCCCTCCTCTGGACTGCCTTTATCATGTCTATGTCTTTTCTGAGGTGCAGCCTCCACCAGTGAGTGATACTGTGATAACACCACTTCCCTCCTCCTGCTAGAGATGCCCTCCCTATGCATACCATCATCCCACTAGTCTTACCCACTGCTTTTGTTACACTGACCTGCCTCTATCAGGTCATGAGATATGATAACCTCAAGGTCCCTTCTTGTCTAGTGACTGTCACAATTCCACCAGGGCCTGGGTTCCTATGCCCTAGATGCATGATGTTGCACCTTTTGGCATTTAACCTCAACTGCTATGCTTCCACCTCCTCAAGTTTCCCAGATTCTTGAATATTCTCCCACCCCTCTTGAGTGTCTACCCTATTGCAGATTTTGGTATATTCTGCAAAAGGCATATCTTTCTTTCAGTTCTGAGCAATGTCACTTGTGAACACATTGAGGAGGACTGGCCCTAGTTCTGAGTCTTGTGGCACCCTGCTGGTCATTTCTCCATCATCAGAGTTAGCACCGTTTACCACCACCCTCTATCTCTTATCCATTTACCAGTTTGTAACCCTGTTTACTATTTTATATCACCACCAGCTGCTCAGTTTCTTTATCAGTTTCCTATGTGGCACAGTGTCAAAGGCCTTGCTGAAGTCTGGACAGACCATGCCCATTGCCTTCCTTTGATCTATTTCCCTGGTCACCCAGTCAAAGAACTCCATCAGATTTGTTTGGCATGTTCTCCCCACCATGATTCCTTGATGCTTGTGGCCTTGCAGCCCATTGCATTCAAAATGCTCTATCAGGCTTTCCTTTAACAGTATTTCCATTAATTTAACCACCACTGAAGACTGACCAGCCAACAGTTCAATGTGCTTACACAATGAGATGAGATGATGCTTGTGTGACTTGATTTACTTTTGTGGCTTTCTGCCTCTATATCCATGGGATATACCACCCTGTAGAGGTACCACACAAGGAACACTAGAGGAGGGTCTCCCCCATAGGTGCTGTGGGAATGATTACATTGGCTAAAGGTAGATTAGGAAGTAGCCCACGTGTAAGAGAGACGAGCCACTGGAAGAGGAGGGGTGGGTGACAAGAAATGAATCCTGGAGAGCCCCAGGATGAAGGACCTTTTAAGCCAATAAGGGAATGATGTAGTTGCTCTGCCCATTGAACCTCGGGCTTAAAGCCTCCCATCCAATGTGCTTATGCAATGAGATGAGATGATGCTTGTGTGACTTAATTTACTTTTGTGGCTTACCGCCTCTCTATCCGTGGGATATACCACCCTGTAGAGGTATGAGACAAGGAACCCTAGAGGAGGGTTCACCCCTACAGGTGCTGTGGGAATGATTGCATTGGCTAAAGGTAGCTTAGGAAGAAGCCCAAAAAGAATACCCAGTCGGGTGTCGAGCATTGAAGAGGTGAGGATGATGAACAAATGAATTCTGAGAAGATGATAAGGGTGGACTTCCTAAGGAGAGAGAGGAAAGCCGAGGCCACCATCCTCCTCCATCCAACAGTGGAAACTAACTAATTAACCTAAGAAAGTACTAACTCCAACTAATATTATTACCATTGGCATGGAGGAGAAGAAAAACCCCCTTTGAGGAGGAAACCTCTGGGGATCCAAGGCCTAGGTTGCCTTCCTTCCAGGCTGATGATGTTTGATTTTAGGACATTATGTCATTGAAAAGAAGGATTCATTAAAGAGAAGATGAGTAGGAAGGATGACGGGATAGGGGAAGCCCCAAAAGAAAGCACAAATCGAAGAAGGAACATGAGGCAGCAGGAACCCGAGAGGGGTATGCTTGAGCAGGCAATGGGAAGGTGTAGATCCAAGTAGAAGTCAGAGGTGCAAGGGTATCCAAATACACTCATGAGAAGACTGAGGATGCAGACTGATGATGATGATCGCCACAGAAGTGCGGCAGTCCCATACAAGAAGACTGAGGAAGAGGAGATAAAAAGGAACTCGGAAATTAACTTGAAATTGAACTTGGATGATGGTGGTATGCCTGATAGAGCAATGTGATGAAGGAGACACCTCAAAAGGAGGTAGATCCTGAAATGCATAGAGCGATGTGATTAAGTAGGCTCCTCAAAAGGAGGTAGATTCGGAATTCAAATGGAACTTGAACAATAATGGACAGCCTCTAGCCAGCCCTTAGCAAAGGGAGATGGACAGGAAGGCATGGTGCTTGAGTGGAGATAGAGTCAAATTGAGGTAGCAGGGATAGATGAGGAGTGCAGCCATGAGTGGAGTGAATCCGTGATGGATGCCCAGAAGTAGTAGACATAGGAATGGCAAAATTGAGAACGCTATGTGATCACATCTGGAGCAATAACATGGGAGGTGAGACAGGAATTATAGATGAAGTATGGGGTAGTGTAGGACCCAGGGAGAGCAGGATAGGGAAAACCACAAAATGCACAGGTCGGAAAAGCTCTCCGAGAGGGAGCCAGAGCCTGCCTGCCTGCTGCAGGTGGAGAGAAAATCCACATAAAACAAAGAAAGAAAGAACGAGTGGAAGAGAAAGGCTGAAAATGGATCAAACATGAGCAGAAGGGAGGCTGACTAAAGCTGCATTAACACTTTTTTTTTTGTCATGAATAGGAGGCAACAGCTGAAACACGTACAAGAGGCAACAGAACCACTGCAAAAGTTGGACAATTTCATCATGAACAAAGAGATGATAAGAGGGTAGAAGCATACACAGAGTCTGTAGTATAGCAAGATGAACAACTGCAGTGTGCATTTGAGAAAGGCATTCCGAGTGGAGGAGTCTGCTGCCCTTCCCACCCAAACTGCGGTGGAAGCCGCTTATGGCAAGTCAGCGGTTATGGAAGAAAATGGTACAGCGTAGCCCAGGGAGGCCATCCTGGGAGGTGAGGCAGGCAGCTCCAATAGAAGGGAGAATCGAGCGAGGTGAAGGGATGGAGCAAAGACTCCCAAAGCACCATGAAAGCAGAGCGAAGAGGAGGCAGTGTCAGAAGCTGATTGAGATGGCAGGTTCAGAGCATGCCTGCCTATCAGAGTGAGCAGACAGCCCCCCATCCTGAGGAGGAGATCAGGTAGGGGCAGCAGGAGGCAAGGGAATAGGGGAGCAGAGACGGTCACAAATGGCAACTAGGCAAGGAAGACAGGGCAGAAGCTGTGACAGAACACTGCGAATCAAGAAAGTTGTCTGATAGTACTGAGTTTCGAACACAAACGCTCAAAAGAATTCTAGATTACAGGTTTGAGACAGTGCTCGAGTAAGCGATGGAAATATATAACCATGAGGTAAGGATGAGGAAACGATGGCCGGAGTAATGAACCTGATACATGCAGCATGAGGGCCGCAGATCGATGAGGTGACATATGGTTAATGATAGGTATGTCCAAAAGAAAGATCGATAACAGGCCAGACTCAATTGAAGGCCAGACAGAGTCAGTCAGAAATGGCCAAATGATGTGGATGGCAGAGCAAGCGGGCAACAACAGAACCCAATGACAAGAATGCAGAATTGAAGTGAGGCTTGAGTGAGCGATGGGAGAGAAGCAGACGATGGATGATGGAGAAAAACCATGAAGGCCGGAATGGGTAAATATCGACTGGAGGCCTGGATCAGAGGGAATCCTTGATAACTGGTGAGAAGACGGTAGTCAGGAATCTGAATAGATGTGCCCAAAAGAATAACAAAAGCAAGCCTTGGCTGGATCAAATCCATGATGGCCGGCATGGGAGGAGCACCCGGACACATACGGCTAATATTAGGGAAAGATCCGAGCAGGAAGGAGGGATGATGCAGACTGAGGGAATGGATGTGTAAGCATAGAAAACATAAATACAATCTTCTATGATGTGAGAGAAACAGATAAACCTGAGAAACATAGAAGAAACTGAACCAGGTGCATAACAATGATGGCAGGCCACTTCCAAGTGGACTTAATAGATTAACGCACAGCCAGACCATCTCATGGTGCCAGATCTAGAAAGGAAGGAGAGTATCACAGCTACAGAACAGAAGAAACCGATCCACAGATAACTGTCAAGAGCAAGATGATGCTAGATTCACTGCTACAGCTGCGTCCATAAGAAAATTTTTTGCCATTATCACAGTATAAGAAGAGATATGATATTGGTTGATATAGATTGGCACCAAGAAATGCTAACAGTGATCGTGTACAACCGATATCTGTCTCTTTAGGAAGCACTGAATCAGCATTTTTTTTTATAGAGAAGAGCCCCCAAGGTCAAACAATACATGAGCAAAGAAAAGCTAAAGAACTCATACATGAACTGCAAGGGAAAACGCGGTGGGGCAACAGGAGCAGGCACAGGAAAAACATACACACAGACTAGAAAAGCAACTCAGATGCGGAAACAGCAGATCATATTTCATTTGTGCAACTTACAGAAATTCAAACAAATGGTCTTTCTTCCAGACAGTCATTTGTACTTTCAGAGCTAGTGGATGAAGGTGACATACACTTTGATTCATTTAAACTGTTTCACAAAGTTTATAAACACTTTTCTGAGCAATCAACAATGGGCAGTCAAACAATAATTGATATCAGGTCTGTAGACAGAATCAGATCATTCTCCGATGGGCAGAATCATACAGAGCCCAGGGACATCGAATAGCAGGTTCTCATTGGAGCAGGAGTGCAAAACGTCCTGTGAGGAGAAAGAACTGTTGGAGAACAGCAGGGATATGCTGCCCAGGCAGCAGCTGCAATGTGCAGCTCACCCCCACAGTAAAATGTGAAAGGGGCAAGCCGGTGGTAGCAGGAGGGAGCTGAAATGTCAAAAGATGAGCTGAAGCATTGCAGGGCAGACAGGACAAGGAGTGACAGGGGCGGCTGATAAGGGAAGAAGACACACCAAGAAGGCACCAGCAGCTATGAAGTGGTGGCTGGGTGGGAAACAAAGGAGGCCAACGGGGGGGGGGGATAGCATCAGAGGGAGCAGAGAAGTGGCGAGTCAGATGCTGAGTGCTCATGGGGGAGCATAGTCAGATAAATGCAGAAGGGGATGGAAAGCACAAAAAAGGAAGAAGGGGGGAGGCTGAAGAGGAGAGAGATAAAGAGCTACAGAGGGACGACACAAATGGGCATGGAACAGTGCAGCAGATAGAGAGAAGAGTTGAGACAGAGGAACAGGACCAGTGGCCAGAGGTACAGCAGAAACAAAACAATGGCCTGGAGTGAGGGAGGGTGGCACCTCCAGCCCCAACAAGAAATGAATCCTGGAGAGCCCCAGGATGAGTGACCTTTTAAGCCCGATGGGGGAGTGACGTAGTTGCTCCACCCATCGAACCTTGGGCTTAAAGCCTTCCCAGTGTGAGCCTCCTCCCTGCTACTGCTCTTATGTAGTGGCGGGGGGACCACTTTAGCTCTTCTCCAGTCTACTGGAACCATATCTGTTTCCAGTGAGCTGTTGAACAAGGGTTTTAGTGGGACAACTAGTACCTCCCTGAGTTCTTTGTTAGAACCCTTAGATGTGCCCCTCAGGTCCCATGGTTTTGTCCACCTTCAGAGCTGTGTGTCTCTTCCAGACTCTTTCTTCTGAAAATTGATTTTATTTATTTATTTATGTATGTATTTATTTATTCTATTTATTTTTTTATTTCAAAAGTTTCACCAGGAAAGGCATGCTGAGCTGAGAACAGCTTGTTTCCAGATGCATCCTGAAGGGGAGGGGTAAGGGAGGAACAAGACATATTCAAGGTACACCATACAAAAATAAAAAGTACAAAATAATACTAAGTTACAAAGCAGCAATGCTTAGGCTTAGGTAACAGCAAAGATTAATAGATTACATACATACAGTAAGTGCAATACATTATGAAAATAAAGTCGTTATCGTATTTGGGTAAGGAAGAGGGCAGCATGGAAGAGGTTAACAACAGTGGGGATAGAAAAAAGGGAGGAAAGGAGGAGGATGAACTGGGGGATAGAAGATGTTGTAAAGATCCACATCACAGCAGATTATTGGCAAAGGAAGGGGGAGTAACACAAGAGGGCTGCAAGGAGAGAGGAAAATAGGAGTGCGGAGAGGGACGAAATAGAAGAGAGGAGGGGATCAGGTACAGTTGCAAGAGGTGGAGATGAAGTTAAGAAGAAGATTTGTGTCCACTTTCCCTCTTTCACTGTTTCTGCTATTCCCTGCTGGTCTGCACCCCCTTCCCCAACTGCGACGACTGAAAAGAAATACCTATTCAAGATGTCTGCTTTTTCGTGGTCCACTTCTGTTCAATATCCCCCTTTCTGCCCTTCTAATCCTCATTATAGTAATCCCTTTGATGATTCTTCCATTTGTCTACACCTTTGCACCCCTCACCTTGTCTACTTCCCTCTGCTTTCAGGTATACCTTCCTGTCCTCCTCCCTCTGTGTTTTCTTATACCTCCTGAGCACCACCCCTTTTCTTTTACCAAGTTTGCTGCTTCCTTAAAGAACCATGATGGTCTCTTTTTCCTTATGCTCTTACTCATATCTTGCATGCAGAGTTTAATTGCTTTAGTTACATCCTCCCTTATTTTTGCCCACTGTGCCTCCATCTCTCCCTGACAACCCCCTCCAGGCAATTTCTGAGGCATTCACCTATTTCTTTAAAATTCCCCCTCCTAAAGTCCAGGACCCTCGTCCTTGGGTGGTTAGCCTCTTCTCCTGTACTAATATTAAACCACACTGTACAGTGATCACAGATATCAAGGGTACTGCCCACTATGACATCTGCAGTGCTGTCCCTCTATGTTAGTACCAGGTCCAGCGCTGCCATATCCCTAGTGGGTTCTGTAACTAGCTGCCTGAGAAAAGCTCCTTGTTGGGAGTCCAGGATTGCCCTACTCCTTGCAGAAGCTGCAGTAGGAAGGCTTCATTCCACATCTGACAGACTGAAGTCACTAACTAGCACCACCTCCCCCTTACTTGCCATTTGATGATGGCTTCCCCAAGTGCCTTATTCAACTTCTATGCTCGTGGTGGAGATCCGTACACTACCTTGGTATGGATAGTGGCCTAGAGCCTGTCTCCAGGGTGACCCACAGCACCTCCAGACTTTTCTTTTCCTTGCCCCTGTACCTCAATGGACTTAATTTCCTCTCTCGCATCTAAAACAACCCCTCATCCCCTCATCCTTGCTTTGTCTCTCTTGAACATAGAGTAACCCATTATAGCCATGTCCCAGTCATGGTGCTCAGTGCACCATGACTCAGTAATGGCTACTAAATCCAGGTCAGTCTCTGCCATGATGGCTTCCAGGTCTGGAATTTTATTTCCAAAACTCCTTGCATTGGTGCACATGGCTTTCCACACCTTTCTACCCCAACTGCCCAGTGCCCTGCTTCTCCTTTCCATTCCTGTGCTTTTCCCCGAAGCTCCCCCAACTTTCTTTCTACTTTTTTAATTTATTTTTCATTTATTTAAGGATTCAGAGAAGACCTTTGAGCACAAGCTCTTTTACAAACATTCCATGTCATGTTGACACACAATAGACATATTACACCTGGGAGTAATTTTCACTGATGACCAGGGCCACCGGAAAATTGTGGAAAAAGTTACCTAAAATTGAGGGGAAATTGCAGGAGTTCTACTACAGACTCTGAGTACTTCACAGTAAATCTTTTAATGTTTTCTGTGGCATGTATTAGTCAGTATAAACTGCTAAATAAATACACTGCCACTTGAATATGTTTAAAACATAAAGAAAAGCTTATGTTCCTAAAATGAATACTAAACTGACAAGTTATCCTAAACGTTGCCTGTCTTCCAAATTTAAAACAGCTGCCTCATACGGTGCTGAATAGATTCTATAAAGTGAACCACAGCAAATCAATATTAAATAAATCCAGAAGAAATAATTTTTTCTGCTTCTGGATGTAGAATAATGAAGCCTAATCAACAGCTGTTGACAATGTTCTGCCAGCTATCCACCCACTTTGGTACAAGAAAAATAAGCAAATAGAGTGGTGAATAATTGAGTTTAGAAAATGTTGTAGAGTTTAATGTTCATAATTTGCACTGTAGGTGCTGTACACTATTTTGAAATCACATATTTAAACATTAAATCTTGGGGTTATTGGTGCTGGCAGTATAGACTAGAGGTTAGAGTAACAAACGGTGAATGAGCTGGGGGCATCTAGCAGACCTGGGATTGATTCCCACAACTCCATTTGCATACTGTGACTCTGAACAAGATACTTAACCTCCTCAGTGCTCCTGGGTTGCCCCTGAAAACAGGTACTTGTGCCTAGTGAGCCTTACCTGATTACCAGAAAATATAAAAAATACCAGTATATTTTACTGCATCATACAGTAGTCAGGGTACCTGTAATTTACTTTTGTTTTACTCTGTCTGCAATGATTTTGTTTAGTTAAAGATAAATGTTCAGATACATTCTATGTGTTTTATGCTTGTTTTTAGGCTTTAGTCAGGTTTTTAGTCGTCTGCATGTGAGCACCTAGGTGGTAGATTGCTAAGAGCAAGATCACTGTTAGCAACTAGCTTATTCAAGTTTGAGATTAGCAGGGCCATCCAAAATCCTCAGCTGTTTGAATCAAAACTAGTATGAATGAAAGTATGCTCTACAAGGAAAACCTGTCCTACCAGTTGCAAAGAGCTTCATACTGTAGTATACACCATTAAGGTGAATGGGATAATTTGCACCTTTTCTCCCATCTTTTGTTTCAGTCTCTGTGGCAACAAAAGTTTTCATAGACTGCTTCAACACAAAACAAATGTTTAAGTATGTAAGTGTACTTATGCTTGGCCAGTGGATTTGAAACCAAACAAGACAAAGATTCAAAAGAAAGCAGTGTCACATAAAATCCTTGCCAACCTTGCACTGCTATGTTGTGGCAACCCAGGTCTGCATGCAAATTGTCAATATATTTGAGAGTATTTTATTAAAACTCAAACTCAAAAATTGCAAGCAGAACATATCAGTTTTTATGGAGAATGGTGAAAATTGCGGATTCTGGAAAAAAATGTGGGTGCAGTTTTCCACTGGCCCTGCTGATGACCTTAATGTCCCCATTCCTTGACTCCTTCAATTATTTACCCTTACTAACCTGGGTTTGGCCCTCTTTTCCTTTACCTTGTCCCCATTATTGCTGTTCCATGTGCCTGCCATAGGGGAGTTTTCTAGAATGTAGGCGCAGATAGATTTTCAATAATTACATTTCCTTTAGTGCATTATCAGTTCGAATGCCTTTGCCATCTCTAGTTCAGTGCTTTAGTTAATTTCTTAATAGACATTAAGTTTAGTTTGAGGAGGGTAGTTATTCACTGCTTGCAATTAGACATGTTTGCCAAGTCATTTTCTAATAATTAGAATTATTTTGAAAGGGGTTCCCTGTCATGGCAATTTAGGTTAACTGTCTTACAGATAACTGGGAGTATGGCAATTCATTTGGGTAATTTAAAATTGTAAGCACTCATAAAACATCTGGATTACAGGTATAACCTGGTGCTTTTTAATGTCTATGTCAGTGATATAACAGAGGGTGTGAAAGGGAGAATATGCCTGTTTGCAGATGAAGCAAAGCTCTGCAACAGGGTGGACATGGGGGGTAAATAAGATGAGAACAGATTTAGGGAAGTTGGAGGAGTGCTCCAGGAGGTGGCAACTGAGGTTCAATGCTAAGAAGTGCAGAATCATGCACATGGAGCACAGGAACCGAAGAGTAGAATACACAGTTGGGTGGAAGGTGCTGTAGGTCACTAAAGAGGAGAGGCGCTTGGCAGTAATTATCCTGATGACCTTAAGGTGGCTAAACAGTGTGGGAAATAGGTGGGGAAAGCAAACCAAATGCTTGTATGCATATGGAGGGGATCACCAGCAAGAGGAGAGAGGTGATTCTCCCACTTTATTTATCACTGATATGACTGCACCTTGAATACTGTGTGTAGTTTTGGAGGCCCTATCTCCACAGGGACAAAGACAGATTGGAGGCTGTACAGAGGATGGCTACCAGGATGATGCAGGGCATGCAGGGGATGTCCTGTTAGGAAAGGCTTGAGAAGTTGAATCTGTACTCCCTGGAGGACAGGAGAGGCAGGGGGGATTTGACTGAGAAATTTAAATATATAAAAGGGATTAATAAGGCATGTATGGAGAGTCTGTTTCAATGATGCAGAGCTACTAACACTAGGGGCCATAGTATTAAGTTAATGGGAGGCAGGGTTTGGGGAATTGTGAGGAAGTTCTTCTTCACTGAGAAGGTGGTAAATGACTGGAATAATTTGCTGGAGGAGGTGGTGAGGGTAGCAACAATCATGGAGTTTAAACTTGCATGGAATAAGTACATGGAGATACCAAGGGCAGGAGCAGGTTTGAAGGTCCCCAGTAGATGGACGCTACTTGGGGGTTTTCATGGGCAGACTAGGTGGGCAACATGGTCCTTATCTCCTGGCTACTTCTATGAATTTATGAACATTTGATAGGAAAATGGAGGAAATCAGGGAGCTAGAATTATTTTTTGATTAAGATATTAATCATGGATACAGAACATGGTTGCTCTACAGGGTTAGATAAACAACTTGTAACAAATGATCTGGTATTTACCGTGTTACAGGTTCCACCCTCCAAGTAATAACAGTATGCTTATAACCTCCCCACCGATGACTTTTACTATCCAGGAAAAGCCATGTGCACCTGCATGTGCATTGGAAACTACAGACAAAGAAATCAGTATGACAAGAAATAGACAAAATGAAGAAATTGAAACAGATGGCCTCAATGATTGGTGTTTGGTGGAGGAGATTGAAAACTTAAAAAGGGAAGAAGGGCAGAGAACTTCTCACTACCTACCTCTAACAGGTTTGGAATCTTGATAGAGAGACAAGAGGGGGAAGTTTTTATAAAGATGGCAAGATAGTTAATAAGTCTATTGATAACAAATACCAAATTGTACTAATTTGTGACTCCATAATCCAATATACTGTTAGACAAATCTGCAAAGATAAGGCAGACACAATGGTGTCCTGCTTCCAGAGGCAATAATAAAGGATATAACCTCCAAGTTAAGGGACATACTACGCAACTCAGTATTGACAACCCACTGTTACTATCCAACTAGGAACTAATGACATAGGGAGAAAACCATAGGAGAACATTACAAATGATTATATGGAGATAGCAAATAAAGTACAAAAAAGAGGTTGTAAAATCATTTTCTCCAAATTTTGTACCAGTTCCAAGCACAGTGTTCAAAATCAAGCAAGCAACACAAAGCATCAGTCATTGGTTCAACAACCGGGTGAAACATAAGGGACACGGCTTTATAGAACATTTGTGCACTTTTTGAGGCACGGGGTAAACATCTTACATTTAAATAAAGTAGTAGTAGTAGTAGATTTTATTTCTTTAGGGTGCCCTTCCCCCAAGGCTTAGGGCACATTTACACAGAAAATAAACAATGACAATAAATAATAAACCAACCACACATTACAGTAAATAACACAATACTAAAATATATATCACAGCTTATCCATAAATTACTTTCTAATCAGAATCCAGTTACACCCCAAAGGCTTTTGGAAAAGACAGTGTTTTAGTAATTTCTTAAAGATTTCCAGAGTGGAGTCACCAAGGTCACCCCACAAGGAATTCCACAGGATTGGAGCTGCTAGCAAAGGCCTGATCTCCAGATGATTTTAGACTTGCTCTGGGAACCTCTAGGAGGAACTCCTCTCAGAATGAAGAGAAGTCCCTGGGGTGCAGGGAGACAGAAGATCCCTCAGGTAGCCTGGACCTAATACATGTAGGGCCTTATAGGTCAAAAGACCTATTTTAAAGGAGATGCCCAGCGCACCAGCAGCAATGCAGTTCGCTCAGCACCAGCGTAATATGATAGGACTTCAGAAGGCTTGTCAATAGCTGGGCTACAGCATTCTGCAAAAGCTGTAGGCACCATATCGCACCCCCTCTGACCCTGAGGTAGAGGGCATTGCAGTAGTCAAGCCTCGTGGTGACAAACACATGTATCGGAAGTGGCTAGGTCCTCAGAGGGGATAAGAGATTTAATTTGGGCGATGTTCCAAAGATGGTAAAAACCATTCCAGACAGCTACCAACACCTGAGCATCAAGTGTCAGATCACTGTCCAGAAGGATGCCCAAATTCCTCACCTTAGTGGAGGCCTCCATTAAGGGGGGGGGGTGAATACCTGGTATGAGAATCAAAGATGCTAGGCAATTTGTTTTAAATTAAACTTTGAGTGGCTAAGGGGGAGAGTTTCTGTGATAATATTCATTCATTCAAAGCCAATGGCTACTAGTGATTTTTGCATTAAAATAATAATGGCTAATGCATGATAATGTTTCAGTTTCTAACAGGTGTAGCACAAGGAGCATGGCCAGGAATACCCATGAACTACCTTTCCACAGAAGTCTGCTAAGTGTTACTTTACCATTAGGGTTGCAGGCTGGCTAACTGAACTGCCAGAATTCATGTTGAGCCTCCCCAGGTTTGCCCAATTCAAAGAAAAAAGTTGTGGGTTGCCCCAGCAGTTAAGTGCAAGTGCGATTTATCATTGAACTAGTCATAATCATCATTGTTATGCTCTGCTGTCTGTCTAGCAGCCCACTGCTGGAATGTGCTCTTGTTCAGTCAGCTTTGCACTTATACAAATTGATGCTTCTTGTTTTGTTGACAAGTTTCCCTCCACAATGTGCTCATTGGCCCTGTCTCTTACTTAATTGTAACATCTATTGTGATTCTATTGCATCACTTGTTTTAAAACTTGTGACTCTGATGTGGAATCTTTGTAAAAGAGCATTTGTGCTCAAATGTATCATCTGAATCTTCTAAATAAATAAATAATGCAAGAAGTTTACAGAAACAAATGGAACACTGGTAGTTCTGAGCAGAAGGGATCTATAGATTTAATAGTTTTCCTTGAAACCTGGTGGTCTGAGTCAGATGAATGGGACACAAATTTTGATGGATACAAATATATAAAAAGGCAGTGGACAAAGAGGGGATGAGTAGCATTATTTGTTAAGAGTACCATGGGTTAATGTGGAATATAATTTTAACAAGACATGCTGTTGGAGTTATGTTATAGACCGCCTGATAGTGATAATATAATCACTGATTTTTCATAGTGTAGAGGCTCCCCACCCCCTGAGCCCCGTTCACTGTTAGATGTAAAATAATAATTCAAACCATATCCATAGTGGATGGCGACCCACCCCATCCCAAGCCCCGGTTGCTGTTCGATCTGTAATTATGAAGCTAACATTTTCAATAGTGTAGTGGTCCCCCCACCCTGTCCTGTTCCCCATGCTCAGTCAGTAATCATCTCCTTTTCCATACAGTAGTGGATCCCCAATCCTGTCCCATACCCCAAACCCCGTTCGCATACCACAGACGGCAGCCTGGTGGAAAACCCTGCATCACATAAATAAGAATGCTGCCCAGTCCATAATCGTGAATTGAAGCAGAATCCTCCATTGAAATGTTTCCATTGTGTAGTGGCCCCTCACCCTGGTAGGCATAACCCCCTCCCCGCACTCCTCCAACCTGACCCATGCAAGCAACTGGTACATCTATCCACACCTTGCCACGGCCAGCCGACGACTGATCGGTCCCAATCTCACACTGTACAAAGTACAAGCTCATTGGTATTTAGAAACATAGAAACATAGACTTTGATGGCAGATAAGGACCGCTTGGCCCATCTAGTCTGCCCATTTCCCTACCTGCAGGATAGGCACTTAGATCCTAGTTAACCAACAGCCTATTTCTACCTACCCCACAAGTGCCTTATGTCTGTCCCATGCATTCTTGAATTCTCCCACAATTTTAGACCCCACAACCTCCTCAGGAAGGCTGTTTCATGCATCCACTACCCTCTCTGTGAAATAATATTCTCACATTGCCCTGAACTGCACCCCTCTATCTTTAAATTGTCCCCTTGTTCTTGCATGTCTCTTTTCTGAAAGATGCTACCCTCTTGGACTTTGTTGATTCCACTGAGGTACTTAAAAGTTTCTATCATGTGCCCCTCTCCTTCTTTCCTCAAGGGTATACATATTAAGCTCCTTTAGTCTCTCCTCATACGGCTTCTCTGCAGATCCTGCACCATTTTAGTTGCCCTCTTCTGGACTGCCTCTATCCTATCTATGTCCTTGTAGAGATGGGGTCTCCAGAACTGGATGCAGTACTCCAGATGGGGTCTCACCAACTGTCTGTACAGAGGATAACAACTTCCTGTTTTCTGCTGCTGATGCCTCTCCCTATGCATCCCAGTATACACCCAGCCTCCTACTGCCTTCTCACATTGTCTTGCTAACCTTAAGGCCATCTGATATGATTACTCCCAGGTCCCTTTCCTTTTTGTTGTTGTTACTACCTCCCCCATTGTGTATTCTTCCCTGGGTTCTTGTTTCCCAGGTGCATTATTTTGCACTTCTTTGCATTGAATCCTAGCTGCCATACTTCTGACCATTCCTTCAACCTTGCCAAGTCCCTTCTCATCCTTTCCACTCCTCCTTGTGTATCAACCCTGTTGCAGATCTTTGTGTCATCTGCAAAGAGGCATACTTTTCCTTCCAGTCCCTATGCAATGTCACTTATGAAGAAATTAAAAAGAACTGGACCCAATACTGAACCCTGCGGTACCCCACTAGTAACCTCTCTTTCTTCAGAGTGGACTCCATTTACAATTACCTTCTGTGTCCTGTTGTCCAGCCAATGTTTTACCCAGGCTACCACTCTGGGACCCACTCCCAGGCTGGTTAATTTGACTATTAATCTTTTGTGTGGGACTGTGTCAAATGCCTTGCTAAAGTCTAGGTAGGCCATGTCTACAGCCCCTCCCTGGTCTACTACTTTGGTCACCCAGTCTAAGAAATCTATTAGATTCATCTGACATGACCTTCCCGCTGTGAACCCATGCTGCCTTGGGTCCTGTGCCCCACTGGCCTTTAGGTACTCAACTATTCTTTCCTTCAGAAGTGACTCCATCACTTTCCCTACCACAAAGGTCAAACTGACAGGTCTGTAGTTTCCTGCCTCTGTCTTGGTCCCACTTTTGTGAAGGGGAATCACATCTGCCTTCCTCCAGTCCTCAGGTACCACACCATCCTCCCATGATTTATTAAAAAGAGTGGCCAGTGGTTTCACTAGTTTCCCCCTTAATTCTTTTAGAATTCTGGGGTGAATTCCATCAGGCCCCATTGCTTTGTCCACCTTCAGTTTTAGGATTTCTTGCAGAACCCTTTCTTCTGTGAAAGGACTGGGATCAACCCCCCTATCAAGAGTGCTTCTGTTAATTGGATTAGGCACTTCTCCCTCCTCTTTTGTGAATACTGAGCAGAAATATTCGTTCAGTATCCTGCTTTCACTGTCCCCTCTGCCCACCCACCGTTCATTCTATTAGGCCTCACTATCCCTCCCTTTGTCTTTCGACTCACTGATGTACCTATAAAGGTTTTATCCCCTTCTTAACCGAGTTGGCTATCTTTTCCTCAGTTTGGGCCTTTGCTATTCTGACTTCCTCCTGCTTCCTTCTGCCTTAACTGGTACAGATCTCTGTCCTGCTCCTTCTGTGTTTCCTTATATTTCTGGAATGCTATTTTTTCTTCCTGACTTTCACAGCTACCTCTTTTGAGAACCATAGTGGCTTTTCTTTCATTTTGATTTGTTTATTTGCTTCACACAAGGCTTGTTGCCTCTGTGATGGCAGTTTGATGATTCCCCATTGTTGCTCCACACCTCCTTCTAGCCTGTTTGCTAGTGCTTTTCTGAGGCACTGTCCCATCTTGCCAAAGTCAGCCCTCCAGAAGTCCAGTACCCTCACATTTGTATGACTTGACTCTGTAGCTGAGTTTTCCATCAACCACACTGTTTGATGGTCACTTGTTCCCAGACGGCAACCCACTTCTAGATCTGAGATCCTCTCACTGCCCCCATTTGAGAGTATGAGGTCTAAGATTGCTACCTCATGAGTGGGTTCTGAAACTAGCTGTCTGAGGCCTGCCACCTGTAGGGCATCAAGAATGGCCCTGCTCTTGGAAGTGGCTGCAGCAAATGTGCTCCAGTTAACATCTGATATATACAGGTCTCCCATCAACAGTATCTCCCCCTTCTCTGCCATTCTAAGAATGCCTTCTATCATATCCTTGTCCATTCCCTCCCCCTGACATGGAGGTCTCTACACAACCCCTATGCGGATTGTGGTGCCCTTTCCAGTCTCCAAGGTGACCCACAGTGCCTCCTGTCCTCCCTGTTTACTCTTTTATTCGGTTGCTTTTATCCCTTCCTTTACATAGAGAGCTACTCCTCCCCCTCTTCTCCCCTGCCTGTCTCTCCTGTAGATTATGTACCCTGAGTATTGAACATCCCAGTCATGGTTCTCTGTGTGCCATGTTTCTGTGACTGCTACGATATCCATGCATCCTCTTCCACCAAGGCCACCAGCTCAGGGCTTGTTGCCCAGACTATGGGCATTGGTACTCATTACCCTCCATTTCCTGATGGCCTTCTCCTTTTTGCCCCATCCTGTCCTTCTTGTCTTTGTCACTTTCTCCATTTACCCTGCCCTTCTCCCTATCGACACCTCTATGTTGGTGTTTACCACACTTACTACCATTATTCTTTTTGGGGGGGGCTAGGATTTCCCTGCTCCTTTTCAGTGCCTCCCCCTTGGCTAGTTTAAATGCTTGCCAATGAAGCATTTAAACCTATCATCTAGGATCCTGGTTCCCCTCCTGGACAGATGCAGCCCATCATGCCAGTATAGGCTTGCATCACTCCAGATGGACCCCCAGTCCCCAATGAAGCTAAATCCCTTAGCTCCACACCACTTTTTCAACCACTGATTGAATCCCGTGGTGTGGAAAATCCTAGCCTCTCCTACGCCATAGATGGGCAGCACCTCCGAGAAGATTACCATGCTTGCTACTTGTCTAAGGCCCCGCCCCAATTTCACAAACTCTTCCTGCACTTCTCTAATCCCTTTCTTAGCCAGGTCATTTGTCCCTAGGTGGACAATGACATCCAGCTCCCTCCCCTGTGCAGCTGCTCCGGCTATCCTGAGGATTCGCTCCCTGTCCCTTGCAAACCATGGTGCCATGCAGGCACCTTACCTCCCTCTCCCCTTCCTCCCCCAGTTCTACCTTCCTAACAATGGAGTCTCCCACCAGGAGTTGTTTCCTTACCTTGCGGGGGTCCCCTACCACCCTCCTGTGGGCCTCCTTTGTGGAGGTTCCCAGCATCCTCCTTGGTCTCCACTGCAGGTGTCTCCATAGAGGAACCACACTTTGCCAGAATGACATAGGAATACGGTTTGCATGATATGTCTCCCTATCTCCCTAAGCATTTGTTCAGGATGTCTGCCTTTTCCGTCCCTCCTCTGCACAATGCCTCTTCCATTCTTACCCTTACAATCTTAACCCTGGTTTTCCTTTTTCTCTTACATACCTAAAAACTGTGGATCTATGTCATAACAGTGAATGCCTAAAAGCGATCACCGTTATGCAGTCAAGAGTGCTGAAAAGTTATTTGTGGCACTCTGACACCTAACATAAAGCAAAGGGTGCCGGGGACTTAGTTTTTAAAGTTTTCTGTTGGGGCTGTGCCCTCATACCGCCTATCGAGGGCTTAGCCCAAGACATCTACTAAAGTATTCCCAACTCCTGGGAGTACATGTCGGGGGTGAAAACCTAAAAAAAGGTTCGGCCAGGCATAACAAAACACACCAGCACCCGTGCCGAACCTCAGTATCCTGCCGACCGATACCGGCAACCCACCCACCAAGCCATGGGATTGGCATGGCAACTGACCGCTGCATCCTTACCCCCACTTCCTCACTGTGTGTGCCTGCTCTCACCCCACACCCGTGTATGTATAGTGACGGATGTCGCTATAGTAAGCCCACACCCCCCATCCAGCCGCTGTATCCTCGGAGTTCCTGAATGTGCTGGGGCGGGTCGCCACTATTGTCGGCGCCTTTCCCAGTGCCTCCTCAACGGGCTACAAAAATCTTGTCCCCTTTTGTTACTGACTTAGCTATTCTGTTTTCAATTTGTGCCTTTAATCTCCCTTACTGCTCTCTCTGTCACTACGGTTTCCATGATATGCCTCCCTATCTCCTAAGGATGGAACTAGCAGAGCCATTATCAGAACTGTTTAGTGAGTCTCTGAGCTCAGGGAGGTCCCAAAGACTGGAGAAGAGCTCATGTGATCCCGGCTCCACAAGAGTGGTAGCAGGGAGGAGGCAGGAAATTACAGACCAGTCAGTCTTACCTCAGTAGTGGGCAAGATTATGGAGCACTCCTAAGGAAAGGATAGTGCAACACCTGGAATCCATAGGAGCACAGGATCCAGACAGAATGGATTTGCAACAGGAAGGTCCTGTCAAAGCGAATCTCATGATTTCTTTTACTGGGTAACCAGAGTGGTGGACCAAGAGGGTGCAGTTGATGTCACTTACCTTGACTTCAGCAAAGCTTTCAATACTGTTCCACACAGAAGATTGATTAATAAGCTGGGTAGGCTCAGGGTGGGTCAGAAGTTGATCGACTGGGTGGCAAACTGATTGGTGGGCAGAAAACAGGGAGTGGTGGTAAACGGTATACAGTCAGAAGAGATGCAAGTCACAAGTGGAGTACTTCAGGGATCAGTCTTGGGACCAGTCCTCTTCAATATCTTCATCAGTGACATTGCAGATAGACTGGAGGGTAAGGTTTGTCTGTTTGCAGATGACACCAAGATCTGCAACAGAGTAGATGATCCAGCTGAGATGGGCAGAATGAGAAGAGATCTGTATAAACTGGCAAAATGGTTGGTAGAGTGGCAACTGGGGTTTAATGCAAAGAAATGCAAGATCATGCACATAGGAAGAGAAACACTGAAGCCACCTATAGGTTGGGAGGGGAGTTTCTGGCAATCACAAGGGAAGAAAGAGTCTTGGGCGTCATCATCACAGATGACCTGAAATCATACAAGCAGACCACTAAAGCAGTAGGCAAGGCTAGAGGGATGTTGGAGTGTATTAGTAGGGGTATCACAAGTCGTAAGAGGGAGGTAATAATCTCTCTTTACAAGACATGGGTTAGGCCCCATCTGGAGTACTGTGTGCAGTATTGGAGGCCTCACCTACACAAGAACATTTACAAAATGGTGCAGTTCAGTGAAGGACAATACAAATGGTGCAGGGACTGCATCAGAAAACAGTAGGACAGATTAATGGAGCTCAATATGTATACCCTAGAGCAAAGGAGGGAGGAGAGGTGATATGATCGAAACATTCAAACAGCATAAGGGCATTAACAAGGTGAAAGAGTCTAACATGTTTCAATATAAGAAAAATAGCAGGACAAGAGGACACAGCATGAGATTAGAGAGAGGTTGATTAAGGGGTAATGTGAGAAAGTTCTTTTTCACAGAAAGGGTGGTAGATGCATGGAACGGCCTACCTCAGGAAGTGGTGGATATGAATACAGTGCAGGGCTTCAAACAGACATGGGATAGGCATAAGGGAGCAATACAGATGAGTATGAATAGATAGGCCATTGACAGAGTAAAGGCCTATGGCACATTCATAATGTAGAAAAAGTGGGCAAACTGGATGGGCCTTGCGGTCGTTATCTGCCATCAACATCTATGTTTCTATGTTCTTCCATCTGTGTCTCCTTGTACCTACTGACAGCTACCATCTTGGCTTTTAACTTTTCTGCCACCTCTTTTTTGAACCATAACAATCTCTTTTTCCTTTTGCCTTTGCTCCCTTGCTTGATGCAGAGGTTGTCACCCTTACTATGGCCTGTTTTAATTTCCCCTACTGTTTCTCCACCCCACCCAGATCATCCCCCTCTCCAGGTCATCCCTTTTTTTAAAATATGCCCTCCTGAAGTCTTGAAGCCTCATCTTTCTGTGGTTCAGTTCCACAGCTGTCCTTTTACTAAACCACACTGTATGGTGATCACTGTTCCCCAGGTGGCCCCCCACCTTGATGTCTACAACACTGTCCCCATTGGTAAATACCAGGTCCAGCATTGTCCCATCATGAGTGGGTTCACTGACTAATTGCCTGAGGTGAGAAATGCCCCCTGCAGGGCGTCCAGGATTTCCCTGCTTCCAGCTGAAGCCACAGATGGGAGGCTCCAATCTACATACGGCAGACTGAAGTCTCCCACCAGCAGCACCACCCACTTTTCTGCCATCTTGCCAGTGGCTTCCATCAGTACCTTATCTAACTCCTCTTCCTATGCTGGAGGTCTGTAGACTCCATTCCCTGTCTCTAGGTGACCCACAGTACCTCTGGACCCCCCTTGTATTCCTTGTATCTCCATCGTTTTAATGTCCTGCTTCACATAAAGTACCACACACCCCCTCGTTTCTTCCCACTCTGTCCTTCCTGAACAGAGTATAGTCTGGTATGGCCATGTTTCAGTTGTCATATTCAGTGTACCATAACTCAGTGATGGCCACAATATCCAGGCTGGCCACTGCCATAATAGCCTCTAGGTCTGGAATCTTTTTTCTAGACATCTAGCATTCACATATATGGCTTTCCAGATTTTTTTACAACTCTGTTATCCCCCCTTTTTTCCTTTTTGCCTTCCTTAATTCCCCTCTTTGTTTTTAATGCAGCTGCTCCCATCTCCCTCAATTTCTTCCACACTGCTTCCTGTATTAATTTGCACTCAGGGGGATTCCACTTCTCTCTGGTTCTCCCTAATGTCTACTTCAGCCTGTGGGTGGCACTGCTGCCTCCTGATCTCTTCCACTACCCCTTTGGCTAGTTTAATGTTCATCAAAGTAACATCTAAACTATCCACTGAGGATTATGGTCCCCTGCTGGATGGATGCAGGCCATCATCCCGTGAAGGTCCTTATCCCACCAGGTGGACCCTCGTCCCCAGTGTAGCTGCCCCTCCCCTTTGCACCATTCCCTCAACCATAAGTTGAAGGTCCTGGTACAGATATTCATCTCCTCCTGTTCATCATATACAGGCAGCATCTCAGCAAAGCCACACCTCAGTGAAAGCCATTGAGCGCAGTCAATGTAAGACCCTCTTGAGCTCCCTAAGCTCCCTTGCAGTATTCTAGCCTCGATCCTGTCCAGATCATTAGTCACCAGGTGGGCAATGACATCCATCTCTGCCTTCCATCCTGCTGCCAAAGTGATTGTTAGGATCTACTTCCTATCCCTTCAGGTCATGGCACCACGTAAGCATCTCACCTCCCTGTCCCCTGCCTTTCCTATTCCCAAAGCTATCTCCTCACAATCATGTCCTTTAACAGAAGCTGCTTCCCCTCCTCTGGGGTTCTCTTCCACCCTCCTTTAGGTGTCCACTACAGAGGATCCCCACATCCTCCCTGGCCTCTACCACAGGTGTCTCTTTCAGGCAGTCCCACCTCACCAGAGCAGTGTAGGAACTGCATAGAAGTATCGGCTGAGGAATGTGCCTTTAACTCAGAACCCCCAACCTTCCTGAACCCACTACAGTCCAGCTGTTCCTCTTCTCTGGCATCCTCTGAGGCAATGGTGGCAGACTTGGTGGCCCCTGGGTAGGGGAAGAGGTGGCCAATCCCCAATCAACTTGGCCTGGACCCTAATGACCTCAACCCTCAACCCAAAGAAGCGCATGCAGATTGGGAAGCATTGCAGTCTCCAGAAGTTCACCCTGAAAACTGCTGCGCTGCAGCCACTGCACAGCACCACTCCCAGCATTCTCAACTCCTAGTCTTCCTGTGTTACTGGGAAGTACTTATGTACCCGTACCCCTGCTAGAGTGTTTGTAACATTCCCTTTTCCTGTTGCTGTTTCTATTTGTATTCTTCCATACCTGGTTTATATCCCTTAAACTCCTACCTAGATAAGGTGTTGCTCCCAGTGTTGTTATGGTGTGTGAATACTGTTCCTTTAGTCAAATATTTGGTCAGGTATTAATTATGCAGGATCCAAATTTACTCATTATTGGGCAGTAAATAACTTAACAAGGCTTTAGAAAACATTCCCCCTCCCTGGGAAGCCAGAGGTAGTCTCGACACAACACCCCCCCACCTCAGTCACATCCAACCATTAACTCTCAGTTGTCCTATACATAATACAATAAGCAGGAACCAGCTGCTCCCATACTATCAGTTCTTCACCCCAGCATGTTGCTATCTTGTTGCTATTTTTGTACTAGTGCATTAAGGGGACACTGTCAACTCCCATAGGCTTCAAAGTGTCCCTGTTTTAAAATAGAAAAACACGTCATGAGTATCCACATTCTGTAGAAACTACTGATATAACTAGTTGTTTGCTTCTGATTCTGTTTTCCTTTGAAAAACTGAAAAATTGACCGGCCAACATTGCTGTCCTGCCACACAAAAACATGTTTGTTTCATTCATTGATCAACTCCTGCATTTTTCTTGGACTTAGGAATGCCCCTAACACAGTCTAGCCACTAATTATGCAGTGGGAGTAGAGGAGACTATTGCATCATGAGTGGCTGCACTGTTTGGGGGTGTTTCTAATGTAATAATTGTTTGCAATAAGAGTAGATCAAGGATCTGAAACAAACCAAGGTTGGGTATAACTATACATTAGCATGCATTTCAGTTCTACTAAGCAGAAAGGCAGATAATTCAACCAGCAGCATCAATGAATTTTAAAGAAGGATAACAATCATAAAATGAGAGTTTTTAACTAGAAGTAATATGATGCTAAAAGGTTGACAGTATCCCTTTAAGGACAGCCAAGCTGTGGCTGCTGATTTGAGACAGTTATTCATGAACTATTAAGATCATTATTCTGTCATTTACTGATCTGGACTGATTTTCAGTGCTGCTAGTGAATACTGCATGATTATGATTGAAAATCAAGATTTCTTTGAAATGAGGTGATGATATTAATTCATACTTTGATAGGGTTTAACCAAATTAACAGCATTCACAAGACAGAAGCTAGTGTTTCATCCAAAAATATTGATATTGATATTGTCAACTTTAACCAAGTGACCATTCTGCTGTCTACCCTGAGTTGATTGGAACAAGTGTATTCAATAGGTACATTAAGCATAGTGGTGATCCCCTAATGCAGTGAATAATGGGCAATTTGTAAACATCCATGAAAGAATGTTAGCTTGCATGCATTAAGTAGGGTAATAAGGTGCAAAAAGAACCATGAACATCTACAAATGCTTAAACAGCAAGTAAACACGTGTGCCTTGTTTAAAACCTCTAGGTGGAGAAGAGCCACTAAAGGTTGTTAGTAAATGGTAATAATATGTTGATTTATTTGAGCCAAAGGATCATCTTTTGTATGGGGAACCTTAAAACAAAAGCATTGGGCCAAGGTTACACATAAAGCACACTGTCAATAAAGTTAAACTTTAGAAAATCAATGCAATCTTAATGTCAAATACTTAAGTACCTAATAAAATACAAATCCTCTAAAGCAATTACAAATAGAGGCTGATAAAATATGTGGCTTATACAATGATCTACATACATTAAAGTTATTGGCAGATTGAATGTCAAGCAGCAAGTATCACCAAAACCAGCTGCATAATCTGAAAGAACAAACCACAGACATGGGGCATGGCAAGACAAGGGAGAGAGTTGTTAATGGGAACATGTACTTTGTTATAATGTTTAGAAGGCCCTTGTTCTGAATAGATTTCCATCCTTGCTGAAATGCTGTACCACACTATACCACAGTTCAAAGGCTATGGCAAGTTGATGTACCCTTCTGTGGTACAACAACATTTAAGCTTTTTGGAAATCCTCTAGTGCCACCTCTTTTCTTGCCTCAGAACTGCTACATGCATTAATCCATTTATTGAAAAGCAATGTGTGTGGGAAGGCAGGCAGGCCAATGTTACTTTTACATATGCACTTTTTCTCACATTCAAATGCAATAAAAGGATAGCAATGTAATTTCTATCCCCGCCACTTAAAAAAAAAATACATATGTATAGTGTACTGTATATATCTCTATATATATACACTATAAAAAATACTGGATGGGCAACCCAAAATGCAACAAGCCTGATCTGCCATGCCACCTCAGAGTTTTGATTACAGCAGGCCTCTCAAGCTTTGGGCTTGAAGTCTAATGTAATGAAAACCCCTATGTGACAGCACAGGTTTGTTGTGCGTGGTTGCTCCCTAATTTTTGCATCTTTAAATATAGCTGAACCACTGGGCATATGTGATGTCTGTTTAATTGTCCCAGTGTATTGCTACATGTTTTAATTTGAAATAGTCCTATTTTTCCCTTTTTAAGTTTACCTGTTTATGTCTCTTTTGCTGCCCAGCATTCATTTCTGAAGTTCTTACTGTCTCAGTTCTGTAATCCAATGGACCAGAGTGAGTAGAAGCCCTGCATGAAAGTCTTCACTGTAGGCTCCTGCTCAGCTGATGTCACTTGTTCTGGTACTTGTACAGTATACAGTAATAATTATAAAACAAATATTGGGTGGGGAAAAGGAAGCATAAACAGGGAATCCTAATTAAGGAATACAGGCATCCAGTGATAATAGTACATCGCGAATAGCGTAAGTCATATTATACAATGGCATGAAAGAATCTTGTACTCTGATTGGACTGTCATGCACTGGAGCCATGATGTTATCCGAGTACAACATCATGGCTCTAGTACCAGCACACAGAAGACCGCATAAACCGTTACCTAAATCATTCCACTACAGCACGCTTGTCAGGTTCCCTGCCAGCTAGCCTGCTTCTGTAATTCCCACTCAGAAGCCGTCTTCCGTGTTCACGGTTAAAACTTCAAACTTCCCTCCAATCAAATCACTCCTAAGTCTCCCAGCACAGAAGGTTCCAAAAAATATAACTCCTACACACATTTCTTCCTAAAACCGAGCAGCTTCAGTTATTAGGCAAACTGTACTTCATAGTCACGCGGCTCTCTGATGTTGCTCAATTCCTAACAAAATAGCAGCTACTAGCCCACAAGAACTGCACAAAAAGAACTAGACAAGCAAGTTTACCTTACAGCACTTTTAACAGCTCCTTTCTTTCAAGTGAGACACACATAAAAATGGAACTGGAAAACCTGAAGTGTACCTACAAGCCTAGCTCCCGACTCCCATATGCGACTTTCACTGATGATATTTAAAAAAAAAATTTTCACCTGACACATGAACGACTGGACAGCAGAATCAATCCAATCAAACTTGATGGCAACAAAAACTGACACAAAAAATTACCGTGGCTCTGTGTATGGGGGACATAAAGCGAATCTGCACCACCACGGTCCTGACTCCTATATCGACTTTCACTGATGGTATTTAAAAAAATCTTCAGCTGACACAAGAAAGACTGGACAGCAGAATCAATTAAACTTGATGGCAACAAAACGACACAAAAATTAGCGTGGATGTGTGTGTGTGTGTGTGTGTGTGTGTGTGTGTGTGTGTGTGTGTGGGACATGAAGCACCACCTACTGTGCAAACAATAGAACAGCACTATTTTTCCAGTAAGTATTTGTACTCAATAAAAAAATTGCTAAAAAAAAATTTTAATACATTTAAAATCTATTTTTTTTTATTTAATTTGACAAATGAGCCATTGTATAATAGCAATAATGCACTCCATGGTGTGTGTTGTGCTGGGATAACGTCACTTCTGGGGTGATTAGTCGCACTCAGCCTGCGGCCTCGTGCCTAATCACCCCAGGCGTGACGTTATCCCAGCACAACACACACCCTATTGTGCATTATTGCTTAAATAGCACATACTTAATAGCGCCGACAAGCATAGTGCTATAACATAACCATAGATGTCAATAATAGCGTGGCTAATTTTGCAGTGTTAAGAAAATATTGTTTCAAGGTCTGCTGGAACTGAATTCATGTTGCAGCTATAGTTTGTACAGTATGTAACACAGCTTACATTTGCAGCCATACCTCATAGCCACGTTTCCTCTACAACATGGTCTACCACTGCAAATGTCTGACAAATATGCAACTAGCATAGAGTGTAGTTGAACTGTAGTAACCATTTGCTAACATTTGCATCTACCACAGCTTCCATTTGCTTCTAACAGAGAGCTTCCAACACAGAGCTTACCTGAACTACATTAATCTTTTGTAGTTAGTCAAGTCAGTTATGGTGTGCCAGTCAATGCCAATCAGTGTGATCTGTATCAAACATGACACAAATCAATTATCCTGCCGTCCTGTGCTTCCTATATAATACTTTTACTGGTACTGGTTATTTGTAGTAGTTAGCATTCACAATGGCAGTGCGATTTGTCAGAAAGGTGGTGATCCTGCAGTTTTGGACAGGTTTTATACCGTCATGAAAAAGTGACTGCAGATAAAGCTTACTATAAGTGCCTGGAGTATGATAAGGGGCGCTGCAGAGCATGCCTAAATCTGAATGGGGAGACTGCCCTCAAAAAGCTGTGAGAACATAATCATGTCCCCTGCTGTTGTGGTTGTAAAATAGGAGTTACCCTTCATGTGACCCCCACCCCCAATCCAGTACCACTGTGTACTTTTTAAAAAAACAACTTAGATTTCTTTTTTCTCCTTTTTGATAATAGAGTTTTGTTCATTTTCTCCTTTTGATAATAAATACTTTGTGTGGCTTGCTTGTTAATAAACATTACCTTTGTATTGCAGAATGCTGTGTGTGAATGTTTCTATCAAAGCACATGAGATAAGAACTAAAGGGATGCTTTAGATCTGGCAGGGAGCATTTCAGTGTAGCACAGTAATGTGCATTGGTGTTTAGGGTCCCCTCGAGGTAGTCTGAGATGGCATGCTATGAGCCTTGATCTATGAACCTCAGTGATCAATATGTAAGATAAAACTAAAAATAATGCTGCTGTTGGTGTTGTCCTTCACCATTTCTTTAATAGCTCGCATGGCGCTATTTTGTGCAAGCACTAACAAATAATACTGCTAATGGGGCAATGTGCTACAATGTATGCGCTAATATAACTTTACATTACAGCACACGCTAAATTGACATTGAACCAGGAATACATGGTAGGACTCTTCTAAACAGACACATGAAATAATTACACGTGGGGGAAAAACAGACTTGCACATGTGCAAATTTCTAGTTACATAAAAAATGCAAACAAAAGGTTTATGTTTCCTTTAATGTGGTATCTTTCATACACACTGCATCCCAAAGTACTTTACAAGCCAAGACTAGTTGTAACAGCCAATAAACATGCAAAGGAGATCAGAGCAGCAATGCATGCTACAGTGATCTTTCTGAACCTCTATCATGTTGTTTTTTGATTGCCCTTTGCCTGTCTTGTAAAAGGACATTTTCTCTCCATTTTAAACCTATTTTGCATTTTTTACATTTAAATTTATTTAATTATTTATTGGCTTTTGGTAACTGGTAAGTGCATTAGGCAAAAATCCTACCTGTTTTCAAGCATGACCCAGGAGGTACAGTTTACAAAGCAGAGAACACATTACAAAAACAGGTACTTACAGTTTCCAACTACAGGCAAGCAAAATACAGGGTGAAAAGAAGTGCACCTTTTAATATGGCTACACTTAGGCTTTCATCAGTATTCTCAGCTGTTCATGAACAAAAATGCTAAAGCAGATTTAAAATGGAGAAAGACAGCCATCTTGCAAGACAGGAAAAAAGGCAATCTAAAATGGAGCAAAATGATAGTTGCTAAATTTTCACTGTAATATATACTGCTGGTTAAGTGATATTGAGAGACAGAGAGAGAGAAGAGGTTAAGCACAAAAAGGTGAAGTGACTTAATCCAGGTCACACAATGAGTAAGGAGGGTGGTGGGATTTAAACCTGGATCTTCAGCTGAATAGTTTTGTGCTGAAACACAAGGTTACACTGTCTACTCATGGAAGCAATGAGTATCTGTAAAAGAAACCCTGAAAACTGTTAAGAATGGTGTTTCCTAATGGTCAGTCCAGGGATCTTGCTTGTTTATAATTTATATAAAAAGTATTAATGGTAGAATATCAAAGTTTCTTGAGCATGCCATGATTAGAGCTATAGCCAAAAATGGGAAAGAATGAAACCAGTTTAAAAGAGATTGGGAATTTTGAAGTTGTAGCACTCCAATACCTTACAGCATGACATGTGTTGCCACCCACCTACTGTGATCTGGCAAAATGATGTAATCCAAGTTAGATTTCACTGACTATGGTCTGGGATGCAGCTGAGCAGTTTTTGGGACAACAGTGGACATCAGTGGTGGACTGTTAACTTGGTGTGTGATCTGCAGTCTCTAACTATGTAGTATTACTTTTCTGAGGAAACAAAATACCCATACCTTATGGATTACAATGAAACAGGGGGATTGGATGGCTCAGTGCATTGGTAGCAAGTTAAGAAGCCTTTCAATTCTAGATCATGGGTTCAAATCCATCAGAGGTCAGTAGTGGTCTAAAACCATTATCACCTGAGGACTGTTCAGTAACCTATGTGAAATGAGTTCTGCTGGTCTCAGTATAGTTCCTAGAGGACAAGTGTACACATCATAAAAAGAAACACTGACAAAGCTGGCACTAATTGATAAACTTGTTGGCAGTCTCACATGAGAGACCAAGAGTTGAATGTCTTAGAGTCTGAACTACCCTTTCACCTACATGGTGGTCCCTCCATAGCAGGGTTGATGCACATTGGTGGGGCAGTGTGGAGACACTTGCCACTGTGATCGCCTATGCTGTACCTGGCATGTGGATAAATAGAGGAACTCAGGTTCCAGTGCTGTCAATCCAGCACCTTTCATGAGCACTAAAAAAATTCACAGTCAGAAAATGACAAAAAAAAAAAAAAAAAAAAAAGATTACAATAAAACATTTAGTCCAAACAAACAGTGACCACTCCTAGCTATCCTGTGGCACACAGTAAACATACTACACAGTAAAACAACAAACCAGGCTTAGTGGTGAAACCGTCATTCAACAAGCATTTGTCAATGCCAAATCTTTGCTTGCTGGCATTAGCATTGGAAGTGCAGGAGTTAGACAGATGCAGAACAAGAATGGCAGTGAAGTACTGAAGTGATGCCAACCCCACCCCCACCCTTCAGAGATGGACAGGCATAGGGGTGTGCCTTTTTCATCGCCCATAACACTCACACCATTTCACCTCACCCTACCTTGCAGACACAAACAAATGTCCAGGTATGCCTTGGGGTGTTTGGACTTTACACTCACCCCATTCCATAAGGAAATACACTGAAATGTGTGCTGTATAGGAGAATGGGATGAACTTTGGAGTCAAAGTGTCCAAGGCACACTTCAATGCCTGGCACTGGCTGCAGAGTGGGGGTGGGGGTGGAATGGCATGAACATTACTGTTGACAGTCCCAAGTCACACCCCTGATGCATGTCAGTCCCTACAGGGTAGGATGTTATGGTCGGAAACCTTAACACCCTGGACGTTCTTGATATTTTCACTCCAAGTTTCCAACATGGGCTTTTTACCCCACCGCATGAACAGTGAGAATTATCGTCGTTAGCCGAAAGGCGATTTTCCACAGCGACTGTGCCAATTGGTGCCACAGGTGAGAAACACATTTCAAACAGGATGTGAAAAATGACAGCTGTACAATTCATGAGGGGATGTAAAAAATGGTAATATTGAAAATCTGGAGTGAAAATATAAAAAAATTGGTGAAGTCACGAGCATGCATAGAAACTGCGCAATGTACACCTGTAATGCAATTATTTTTGGGATGTTTTACACTAGATTTTCAACATAGGCAGTTTGGGACCTCTGCTCATGAACAGTGGCACTGTGATTTTCTTACTCTGTCCTGAACATTGATTTCACACAGCGACCATGCCCATTGTGTGCCACAGGTGCGAAAGCATGTTTTGGGCAGGATGTCAAAAATGACAGGTGAACTGTTCATAAGGTGGTGTGCAAAATGACAATGTTGAAAATCTGGAGTGAAAATATAAAACATTGGTGAAGTTATGAGCGTGTGTAGAAACTGCACAATGCACACTGGCAACACAGTCATTTTTTGGAATTTGTTCACCAAATTTGCAACATGGGCTTTTTGGGACCTCTCCTTATGAACACTGTCAGAGCAATTTTCTTAATCTGTCCTGAACATTGATCTGGCACAGCAACTGCTCCATTGTGCCATAGATGTGCGAAAATGCATTTTGGGCAGGATGTGAAAAATGACAACTGCACTGTTCATAAGGAGGCTTGGAAAAATGGCAATGTTGAAAATCTGGAGTAAAAATATTAAACATTCTCAAAGTTACGAGCATGCATGGGAACGGCACAATGCACGTTCGTAACATAGTCATTTTATGGAATTTTTTCACCAAATTTGCAACATAGGCTTTTTGGGAGCCTATCTCATGAACAGTGACACTGTCATTTTGTTAATCAGTCCTGGAAGGTGATTCCACACAGTGACCGTGAAATCACATTTTGGGACCGAATAACGACATGACAGTGACTGCGTTCATGAGGTGGGTCCCAAGAGCTCCATGTTGAAAATGGGTGCCAAAAGTTGCAAAAATGGCTGATATATCCACTTAGTTGAACCACCTCCCAATTTGTGCCATTATACAACTTATAGGCATTTCTTCAGTTCACAGTTGGATTTGAAAAGTGCAGACGTGTTCCCACTCCACCGAAGATCATTGCGCTGAGCTCTGGAGGTAAGTATGGGGTGAGGGGTGTGTGTGGGGAGGTGGGATATGCAGAGGGTGGGTACAGGTTGGAGGAGGGGGCACCACAGGCAACGAGTGACCATTTTCTTGTTTACGGGTTAAAAACAAAAACTTTGAGGGAAGGTTTTCTTTTTTATAGGTATATTTGGCATGCTGGGGTAGGCTCTTAGTGTTCCACCTGTATTTTGGGGAGGGGGGACTGAAGCTGATGGGGATTGGGCCCCCTTAGGCAAAGAAATCGTGTCTGTGTTTGGGGGCATGATGCTGAGGGGATTGGGCTCCCCCATGGCAGATAAATAACAGGAGGGGAATACCCCAATGTCGACTCCCTGGGACTGTGAGAGACAGATGGTGACAGCTGCCAGCATGTTTAATGAAATGTTACACCAGGCAAGGCACGCACTGCAATGAGAGGGCACTCCCTCATTGCAGTAGGAAAATGGTTTCAAGTTGGTGGCATGCTTCTGAGCAGCTGTCATAGACAGCGTGCTCATTTATTGGTGCCACAGAGACAAGCCCCAAAAAGCAGTGGTGGCATTGGCCACAACACGACCACACCTCTACAACCTGCTACTCCAGCAAGCTGTCACATGTTTCTTGCATATGTGCACAAGCAAACATAAAAAAAGCAGTCTTGTTCTGACTGAAATTAAAAAAAAAAACATGATTAAACACCGGTTTGGGGTGTGAAACAGATGAACAGACCCTGCTGTCTGTGTGCAAGTGCTTTACTTTAATAAACAGTTTTTAACTTTAGTCAGAGCAAGACTGCTTTTTTGAATGCTGGTTTCACCACTGAGCCTGGTTTGTTGTTGTAATAAAACATACCGCAATGTATTGCATTCCTGCTGCTTTGTTCGTCAGTATGCTTTCACCATAAAATTGTTAACCTGACCATTAATTCATAACATGAGTATCACATAACATTTCATTTCATTATAGAGTATGCATTTTAAATGTTACATGTATAATTGCATGTAATTATGTCATGTACTGTATGTTTCTACATTTTGCTTACGCTCTTTGAAATAAACTTATTAAAATTAACAGAATCACATAACATTTCATTACTGAGCATGTATTTTAAATGGTAAACTGTAATTATATGGAATTATATGTGTATAGTAGAGCATTGTTCTGTATAGAATTCCATCCCTTTGAAAATGCTGTTGCACCAGAGTTCAAGGTCATGGAATGCATTGTACCCTTCTGTGGTACAATAGCATTCTAAAACCTCTAGAGACTGCACAAGTCAATTTCATTCTGAAAGTGGAAGAACCACTGCAAGTACATTTCACATAATACTATACACTATAAAAATACAGAATAAGCAACTTTATGCACAACTAGTGTGTTCTGCCACCTTGGGTTTCTGATTCCCACAGACCTCTAGGCTTTGCTCTCAAGGTCAGAGGGACTCAGAACCCCTCTATGGCAGAGCACATGAGTTGTGCATAGTTGTTTCTATATAGTATATGGGCAGTGTTTGTTTTGTATGGAATTCAGTGACAGTGAAAAGCTGTTGTACCATTGTTCTGACATCAGATTGCTGTTGTACATTGACGTGATGTCAGATCGAGGGTACAACAACAAACTGCTGACCAAGGCATCACGCCTCCATTTAAAAAAATATGGCATTTAATTTTTAGAGTTAGATCAGAGTGAAACTGACAAGCAGTGGAAATGTAGTAGTAGTAAAAATGTTTATGCATTGTAATGAATCGACAGCTCAACTGAGTTTAAAATAAAACTAATTTCCAGTAAGGTCCGTAAGACATCATAGTTGCATCAATTACATGACATAAAGACAATCAATAATACAGTCATACATCAGACTCTCAACAATCCAGGACAATAAATATATATCATGAATATACCATGTACAACAAATATTGCTCATATAATGATATCAACTAACAACTGCTCAGTTATACCATTCCGTTACTACCCTTAAGTCATTTAATCCTTCCTTTCCTAAACCAGTTTTTGATCTGTCCTGCATATTTTCTACCTTCTTGAATCCTGATTTCAACAGGCATTGCATTCCAGAGAGAAGGGCCTTTATAAAAATAAGCATTTGTCAATGCCGAATGCTTGCTTGCTGGCATTGGCATTGGTAGTGTAGGAGTTAGAGAGCTGCATAATAGGAATGGCAGTGAAGTATTGAACTGAAGCTAACCCCGACACCACCCTGCAGAGACTGACAGGTATTGGTGTGTGCCTTTGTCGTCAGGAATAATGGCCAAGTTGATTGACACTCCCACCCTGCAGACACCGACAAGTGTCACGGTGTGCCTTGGGGTCTTTATTCTTATGTTCACCCCATTCCATCAGGAAATGGTGAGATGGGTGCTGTATAGGACAATGGTGAACGTTGGCCGAAGAGTCCAAGGCACACTGATGCCTCTCACTAGCTACAGGATGTGGAATGGTATGAGCATTACAGGCGAGAATCCCAAGTCACACCCCTGATGCCTGTCAGTCTCTACAGGGTGGGGTGTTATGGTTGGAAACCCTAACGTTTCAGGAGTTTGTTGGCATTTTCACTCCAAATTTTCAGCATGGGTTTTGTGACCCCACCTTATGAACAGTGGCAAAATCAGTTTGTTAGCCGAAAGCTGATTTTGTACAGCGACTATGCCATGCGAAAACACATTTTGAACAGGATGTAAAAAATGACAGCTGTACTGTATATGGGGAGGTGAAAAAAATGGCAATGTTGAAAATCTGCAGTGACAATATTAAAAAAGCTGGTGAAGTCACGAGCGTGTGTAGAAACTGGACAATGCACACTCATAATGCAATTAGTTTGGGGATGTTTTACAGCAGATTGTCAACACAGGCATTTTGGAACCTCTGCTCATGAACAGTGTCACTGTAATTTTCTTAATCTGTCCCAAACAGTGATTTCCCACAGCGACCACGCATTTCTGCGCTGGAAGTGCGAAAACACGTTTCGTCCATGGTGTGAAAAATGACAGCTGTACTGTTCATAAGGAAGTGTTGAAAAATGCCAGTGGTGAAAATCCAGACTGAAAATATTAGAAATCCATGAACTTATGAGGGTGCATGGAAACTGCGTAATGGTCACTCGTAACACAATCATTTTATGGACTTTTTTCACCAAATGTTAAACATAGCCATTGTAACACTTCTGCTCATGAACAGTGTCACTGTAATTTTCTTAATCTGTCCCAAACATTGATTTTGCACACCAAATACACCATTTAGTGCGCTACATGCGTGGAAACACATTTAAGTCGAGATGTGAAAATGACAGCTATACTGCTCATAAGGAGGTGTGGTAAAATGGCAATGTTGAAAATCTGGAGTGAAAATATTGAAAATTCACGAACTTTCGAGAGCATAGGAACAGTGCAACGCATGCTTTGACACAGTCATTTTATGGAGTATCATCACCAAATTTTCAACATAGGCATTTTAGGACCTCTGCTCATGAACAGTGCCACTGTCAGTTTCTTAATCTGTGCGGAACACTGATTCACACACCGACTGCGCTATTCTGTGCCGGAAGTGCGAAAACACATTTCGTCCAGGGTGTGAAAAATGACAGCTGTACTGTTCATAAGGAGGTATGAAAAAATGCCAGTGTTAAAAATCTGGGGTGAAAATATTGCAGATTTGCAAAGTTACAAGCGTACATAGCAACTGTGCAACGCACACTCATAAAACAGTCATTTTTTGGATTTTTCCCACCAAATTTGCAACATAGGCTTTTTGAGAGCCCACCTGATGAACACTGACACTGTTGTGTCATTAATTGGTCCTAAAAGGTGATTCCGTGCAGTGACTGCAAAATCACCTTTCAGGGCCTAGTAACGCCATGACAGTGACAGAATTCATGAGGAGGGGTCCCAAAAACCCCATGTTGAAAATTTGGTGGCAAAATTCAAAAAAATGCCTGAGATATGCATCAAAGTTGAAAAAAACTTATTTATTCCATTATACAGCTTGTCGGCATTTCCTCAGTTCGTGGTCAGCTTTGAAGAGTGCAGACGTGTTTCCAGTCCACCAAAGATCATCGTGCCAGGCTCTGGAAGTAAGTATGGGGTGGGGGGTGTGGGAGGCAGAATGTGTAGAGGGTGGAGTGCGAGTTTTGGAGGGGCCAAGGAGACCGCCTGAGACTGTTTCCTTCGTTACAGGTAAAAAAAAAAAAAAACATCGCAGGACGGTTTTTATTTACAGGGCAATGTGGCACACTGGTGAGGGCTCCCAGCATGCCAACTGAGTCTTTGTTTGGGGGGTCACTGTAGCCAACGGATTGGGCACCCCTGTCGGCACACAACAACAGGGGGAGTTGATTATGCTGATGGGGATTGGGCACCAACATCGGTACACAACAAAAGGGGGGGGACATTATGCTAATGGAAATGGGCACCCCGTCGGCAGACAAGAAAAGTGGGGGGGGGCGTTGCATACTGCTGACGGAGAGTGGGCTCCTCTGTTGGCAACATACATCTGGAGGACTGCAGCCGATGGGCATTGGGGCCCCTGTCGGCAAACAAACATGTTTGGGGGGGCACATGCTGCCATGGGGATTGTGCACCCCCTAAGCAGGGGAAGGAGTTCATATTGTTTGTGAACAGGCGGCAAGCTGCCGCCATGTTCACAAACAGTATCATGGCTGCAGGGTCCCGCCCCTGCAATGACGGGTTGGTCTCATTGCAGCGAATGGCTGATGCTTCAATGATGAGGTGGCCCCTGATTGCAGCAGCCTTTTTTTCACAAGTTGGTGGTAAGGTTCCAAACTAGTGTCACCGGCTGTGTCCCCCGTTATTGGTGGACATCACACATACCCCAAAATGCTGTGCCGGTATTGGCCTCAACAGTGCCGCACCTCCAGGACCTCCTTCAGCACCAAGCTGCCGCAATATGTTTCTTGTGCTGCATGCAAGCAAACATAAAAAAAAGACATTGCGGGATGATTTTTTATTTACAGGGCAATGTGACGTGCAGGGAAGGGCTCCCAATGTGCCAAATGAGTCTTTTTTTTGGGGGGGCACTGTAGCCGACAGGGGATTGGGCACCCCTGTCGGCACACAACAAGGGGGGCTATGTTATGCCGATGGGGATTGGGCACTCCCATCATCACACAACAACAGTGGGGGTTGATTATGCTGACAGAGATCGGGCACCACCGTTGACATGCAAGAAAAGGGGGGGCATTATGCTGATGGGGATTGGGCATCCCGTCGGCAGACAAGACAAGTGAGGGGGGCCGTTACATACTGCTGATGGGGATTGGGCTCCTCCATTGTCAACATACATCTGGGGCACTGTAGCCAATGGGGATTGGGGCCCCCATTGGCAAACAAGCATGTTGGGGGGGCACATGCTGCCAGGGGGATTGTGCACCACCTCGGCAGGGGAGGGGGTTAATATTGTTTGTGAACAGGCGGCAAGCTGATGCCATGTTCACAAACAATATCAGAGCTGCAAGGTCCTGCCCTGCAATAACGGGTCGCTCCCTCATTGCAGAAAATGGCTGACACTGCAATGACGAGGCGGCCCCTGATTGCAGTGGCTATTTTTTCACAAGTTGGTGGCAAGGTTCCAAACTAGTGTCACCGGCTGTGTCCCCCATTATTGGTGAACATCACACATGCCCCAAAATGCCATGCTGGTGTTGGCCTCAACAGTGCCGCACCTCCAAAACCTGCTTCGGCACCAAGCTGCTGCAATATGTTTCTTGCACTGCGCACAAGCAAACATAAAAATGAGCTCTGCCCAGCCCAGTGTTAAAATTTGGTAAAAGATACTACATCCCTCTAGCAGACCTTAGACCTGATTTAATCACTCTTACTTGTAGGCGATCTGTAATATATTCAGGAACTTTGTTACCAAAGCATTTCTCCATATACAGAAGTGTATGCAAAGACCTCCTGTCCCTCAATGTATATCATCCTAAGGTCGGATACAACTCCTCTCTGTGTGTTCTTTTAATACTAGTAATATAGCAACTGATGCCTTCCAGTTCTTTCTGAGAAGACAGCAGCTAACACCTCAAACCTGATTCAGCTCTGCCTCCAGTCAATTGCTGAGTGAGGACCTGCAGACCATTAACACCTGCCCCCACTATACTAACCTTGCAACAGTGGAGTCAACAAGGAATCAAAATTCAACTCAAAGCCCCAAAATATGTTTGCTGCCAAAGGAAACAGGTTCAATTTAATCAACTACTAACAACACATCAAAAGAGCTTGAAATTAACAGATATAGGTCTCAATTCAAATAACCATCTCCACAAATCACAAATAGGTTTTAATCAGAAAATAGGCCTCACCAAGACCTGTTACACAGTGAAACATCCACAAAATGAGGCTTACAACCACCAAACAGCTTTTCAACTTCAACATCCCCAAAACAATACCCAGTAGCCATAGAAGTAAAAAGAAAGAACAACCTTCTACCAAGTAAATCCACAGAACTATGTGAAACAAAACAGCAGCTACTGTCCGGAACAACAGATCTGTCCCTTCCAGTTCTTATCTTCTGTTACTGCTTTATTTTCTCTGTAGCAAAGTGTTTTACAGGAATATCTTCTCTGAACTCCCATCTCTATGTATGGCTAGTCACCTTTGCCCTATGCCCAAATCTTGCCTCTCAAAGTGGGATACAGACTACAACAATATCTGTCGCACAGTGCTTAGCGACTCCCCAACCCCATCGATGTGACCTCTACTTAAGCTTCACATTGGCTACCCTGAAAACACTGCACCCTATGTTGATGGGAACTTCATTGACAACATTGTCAGGGCTGGTACCCTGTATCCTTGCCCTCCCCCACTCCCGACACCTCCTCCTAACTCCTCCAGTCGAGAGCAACCTCGATCGCCTGGTTCCCAGAACCCGTACCCAGGCGGGTGACACGCGCTTTGTCGCCATGCCCCAAAAATAAGGAACTCGCTCCCGGCCAGTACTCGGTCCCTCCTCCTCCCATCTGGGCTTCAAATCTCCCTATGGTGTTACCGGGGGTCTCTCCACTTATTTATGCTTCTCGGTCTAAGTCAAAGACTTTGACATGTTATGACAGGCCCTCCTGGGGTACTACTTAATATTTTCTAACCCCTGGCCCGGCCCTGAAATTGCTATATACCTCACCTGAGACCTACTCACCCTCGGTGGTATGGTCTCCCGCTTGGCACTTGTACTTGGTTTAGTTCTACTGTCTGGAGTAAGGTCAGTCCCCCCAATGCAACCGACCTGCAATTGGTGCATCCAAACTTTGTTCCCCTTTGTACTCCCAGCGTGAAATTGTATCTCTGTTGTTATACTACAGGTTCTCCTGCACTGTATTGTCTCCCGCGTGTTAGCTTTCCATGACAGCTCTGTTCAAGCTGTCAGAGTATACTGTTGTAAACCTTAGCTCATAACTTACTGTTTGTTGCACTCATCTCTCCCTCCTCTGTGTATGCTTATCCCGCTTCTCGATGTAAACCTCACTTATGATTGTATGTAAGCTCTCTGTAACCTGTTTTGTAACCCTCCCGGGTCTCACCTGAAAATAGGCACTTGGTTGTCTAGTGTGACCTACCCGGTTAACAAAAGCAAATAAATAAATAAATAAATTACTGTATTACAGGTGGATCTTACATTTTTGTGACTTTTTTATCATTAGGCTAAGCAAAATTACTGTTTGACACTGTGTTTTATTTTATTCTGTTTTTTTTTTTGTTTGTTTTTTGTTGAAAAGGTTTGTTGTCTCAGAGGTGTTTCAGTCTCATTCTCAGATTGAAGAACTAATTGCTTTCCTCCACAGCTCTTCCAAAGATTAGGTATGTATGTGGGGGTGGACGCAGAAAACTATCAGTAATTTCCAACAGAAAGAAGGGTTAAAAGTCAGGTTAGTTGATATCTTTGGAGGTAGAAGACTTGGTTTGCTGGCCAAGGCACTAGCTTCACCTGAGCTCTTTCCTTCTAAGACTGCTTGAAAGGCAGAGTAGAGAACTTACCAGAGCAAGGAAAAGGATTGAACTTATTTTGGCTAAGCAGATTTACTGTGTGGTGTTGTTTTATTTTTACTCACAGGGATTGCTACTGTTGTTGTTAACATTTCATTGCTTTATTTTCTCTGTAGCAAAGTGTTTCTTACAGTGTATATCTTCTCAAATTATTACAGGTGGTGCTTTACAGGTTTTACAGTTTATATAACATAAGGATAAGCTTTCAGGGTTACTGCATTTGTTGTAGACTGATTGTTTCTGCTCTTACCTCCTTGTTCTTTTGTCCGTGGTTCTTCTTTTGGCAGGGAAAGGGCCCAGCCACTCACCCCATCCCCAACCACCCCACTACACTCCTTTTATAGGGTACCACAGTTGTGACATTTCCTGTGGCAGAGCAGGAAGGGTTGGATCAGTGGTGCCTCACAAAATGAAGCTCATTTTCAGGGCACTAGTAATTTAACTTATAGCAAGTTAAACAAAACACAATCAAACCATTACTTGCATTTTTGTTTCCTTTTTTTCCTTCTAATTACTCTGACTAGGTTATAAACCCAGTAACTTATCTGGAATGGATATCATTAACTGCAGGTACTGTGGAACAATTTTCAGAAGGACAGTCTTACAGGATTTAGGACACTGTCCTACATACTGGGCCTTTGGAGATCTTGAGGCTCAGCTCCGGGCAGCATGGGCAGAGATTGCACACCTCAAATTTCATATTCAAGAGGAAATACATTATGAGAACCACCACCCCTCCCCAGCATCCAACAGAAAACCTCGACCATGAAGGTAGTTGGTCCAGGAGATTGGCAGGTGGTTAGGAGGAGCAAATCGGTGCCCCATCACTCTCTGCTCTCCACATATACACTCCAAAAACCATATAAACACTACAAACAGGTATCTGCCTCTATCTCTGAAATCAAAGAGGCAGAAGACACTGAAAGCAGGACACTGCAACACAGGAGCTAGCACAACAAAACTCACCCAAATCAGGAACCAAAACAAAAAAAGCAAAGGAAATCCCAAAAATTCTGATCATAGAGACTCCATGATTCGCGATTGATACCCATCTCCAGCAGGGGTAATGGTCAGATGTCTCCAGGTAGATCAGTATGGAGACACTGACCACATTGCTAAGTATTGTTCACAAAGCAGGAGAAAACATTGATGTCCTAGTACACATAAGGGACTAATGATCTGCCAGCCGGTCAGTTGTGGAGACCAAGGAACACCTGACCAGGCTGGGTGACAAACTATCATCTATTTCATCCGGCATCTCCTTCTCTGAGATCCTGCCAGTCTGGGAGAGGGGAGCAGATGGATGGAAGGTCAGAGAAGGGGAGATAGGGGAGCTAAACATGTGGCTCAAGGGCTGGTGCCAGGAAAAAGGACATAGATTTGTAGGGAACTGGCAACAGTTCTGGGAGCGAAAGTTCTTTAAATTTGATGGACTGCATCTGACTAAGGAGGGAGTCAGTGCATTGGGGCAGAAGTTTGATGTCTTTGCAGAATATTTAAACTAGCAAATGGGGAGAGGGGTGCAGCACCCCATACGTCGAATGGGAAGAACACCCCTCCCCCCTCAGCTAGTGGTCAAACAGGGATTCAGCATGTTTGCAGTTCATTTGCAGCACCAGGTAGAAAAAGGTTTGTCTCCCAATCGGCCTTACAGGTGTGCCAAACCCCACCCAACAACTAACACACCAAAATCTGGGCCAATGGAAAATCATGTACACAATGCTCACAGCCTGGGAAATAAGATCCCAGACCTGCAGGCAATAATGTCAGAGGCTAAACTGGACATAGTAGCAATTAGTGAGACGTGGTTTACCAGTAACCACCATAGGAGACTTCAGTACCTGGCTATGTATTGTTCAGAAGAGACCGAGGTGCAAAAGGGAGGTGGCCCTGTATGTCAATGAAATATCAAAGCTACAGAAATTCAGAATACACATAAGGAGCCAGAAGAACTGTGGGTCACCCGGAAGCAGAAATGGGACACGATAAGAACTGGGGTTGTCCACAGGCCCCAGACCAGGGAGGACATAGACACATTACTGTTAGAAGATATACAAACACTTGACAGCTAAAGGGAGGTTCTGATAATGGGAGACTTCAACATGCTGGATTCAGATTGGTCAATACCAGCAGGAACATCTGCCAGAACTAGACATAGTGGATTCCTACAGGGGAGGGCCTCAAACAACTGGTACAGCAACCCACAAGAACAGGGCTATCCTAGATCTAATACTAACTAACAAGGAAGGATCACAGATCTCCAGGTAGAAGGTCACCTGGGGCCAGTGACCATCATGGTATGGTTCAATTTGGCTACTACATCTAAATCATCCCATTCCAAGGCAAAAATATGGGACTTGGAGGAGCTGACTTTGATAAGATGGCCAACAGAGTTAAGCTAGCCCTGGCAAGAAACACAGGTGAGGGTACAGGCAAAGTGGGCAAGCATCAAGGATGCAATAGCAAACAACATCCCATTGTGTTAGACAGAAAAGGAAGTGCAAAGAAGAAGGAAACCACTGGTTCTCAAATACAGTAGCAGAAAGGTCAGAGCCAAAGGCTGGCCTTCAGGAAATATAAAGGAACACAGCGGGATGAAGATGGGAGGCATACCAAACTGCCTAAAGAGGAAGCAGGGAAGGCAGTAAGGCAGGCAAAGTCCCAAACTGAGGAAACACTAGCACGAACAGTAAAATAAGGTGACAAGATTTTCTATAGATACATTAGTGAAAGGAGAAAAGACCAGAGAATTGCTAAGCTTAATGGAAAAAGGAGCATGTGAGGAGGACCCTGTAAAGGCATCTATCCTAAATAGATACTTTTGCTCAGTGTTTACTGAAGAGAAGGTAGGGCAGGGCCCACAGCTTAGCATCATGGACACAGGGGGGAGGGAGGTGAGCACTACTCCCTTCACAAAAGAAAGGGTCCTACAAGAGCTTGCTAAGCTCAGGGTGGATAAGGCAATGGGACCTGATGGCATACATCCCAAGGTGGAACTAGCAGAGCCATTAGCAGAACTGTTTAGTGAGTCTCTGAGCACAGGAGAGGTCCCAGAAGACTGGAGAAGGGCTCATGTGATCCCGCTCCACAAGAGTGGTAGCAGGGAGGAGGCAGGGAACTACAGACCAGTCAGTCTTACCTCAGTAGTGGGCAAGATTATGGAGGCACTCCTTAAGGAAAGGATAGTGCAACACCTGGAATCCATAGGGCACTGGGATCCAAGGCGGCATGGGTTTACAAAGGAAGGTCCTGTCAAACTAATCTCATAGATTTCTTTGACTGGGTAACCAAGTGGTGGACCAGGGGAGCAGTTGATGTCACCTACCTTGACTTCAGCAAAGCTTTTGTTACTATTCCATAGAAGATTAATAAATAAGCTGGGTGAGCTCGGGGTGGGTCAGAAGTTGGTCAACTGGGTGGCAAACTGGTTGACAGGCAGAAAACAGAGAGTGGTGGTAAATGGTATACAGTCAGAAGAGATGCAAGTCACAAGTGGGTACCTGAGGGATCAGTTCGGGGCCAGTCCTCTTCAACATCTTCATTAGTGACCTTGCAGATGGACTAGAGGGTAAGGCTTGTCTGTTTGCAGATGACACCAAGATCTGCAACAGAGTAGATGATCCAGATGGGGTGGGCAGAATGAAAAGAGATCTGGATAAACTAGCAAAATGGTCAGAAGAATGACAACTGGGATTTAATGCAAAGAAGTGCAAAATCATGCACATAGGGAAGAAACCCTGAAGCCACCTATAGGCTGGGAGGAGTTGCTAGCAGTCTAAAAGGAAGAAAGAGACTTGGGCATCATCATCACTGATGACCTGAAATCATCAAGCAGACCTCTAAAGTAGTAGGTAAGCTAGGGGGGTGTTAGGGTATATTAGTAGGGGTATCACAAGTCGTAAGAGGCAGGTAATAATCCCTCTTTGCAAGACACTGGTTAGGCCCCATCTGGAGTACTGCATGAAGTACTGGAGGCCACACCTTCACAGGGAAATTAACCAAATTGAGGCAGTCCAGAGAAGGGCAACCAAAATGGTGCAGGGACTGCATCAGAAGACATATGAAGACAGATTATCAGAGCTCAATATGTATACGCTTGAGCAAAGGAGGGAGAGAGGTGATATGATCGAGGTATTCAAACACCTTAAGGGCATTAACAAGGTGAAAGAGTCTAACATGTTTAAATATAAGAAAAATAGCAGGACAAGAGGACACAGCATGAAATTATTTTTCACAGAAAGGGTGGTGGATGCATGGAATGGCTTACCACAAGAAGTGGTGGCTATGAATACAGTGCAGGGCTTCAAACAGGCATGGGATAGGCATAAGGGAGCAATACAAATGACTATGAATAGATAGGCCACTGACAGAGCAAAGGCCGATGGCACATTTATAAGGTAGAAAAAGAAATGGGCAGACTGGATGGGCCTTGCGGTCCTTATCTGCCATCAACTTCTATGTTTCTATGTTCTATGTTTCTATGGTTTGGGTATTTTATTTAGTATACCTGATGTTACTGTTGTTAAACTGTTGGATGTCTACCCAGGTTGGCTTCTGTTGTTGGATATTTTGATTTCTTCTGTCTCCTTCCGGATTATTAATATTTACGCCCCTCAATTGAAATCCCACAGAATTGAACTACTGAAACTGATTCAACCCTATTTATGCACATCAATGCATGTGATTTTTGGGGGTGATTTCAATTGTGGGTTATCCACTAAAGATAAGTCTTCTACTTCAAAAACTACTAAGTTTGTTTTGTGACACGAATTTTCTGAAACAATTGCTCCATTCCACAGGTTTACAGGATGCATATTTATCTTTTCGAGATTGACATGTCCTACTTTTCACAAAGGCCCCCTTGCAACCCGTATTGATTTTTTTTTATTTCTTCCCACCTCCACCTTTCTGATGCAGTAATTCAAGTTGCAGAATTTTCGGATCATAATTTATTATCTATTTCTTTAGGCCCTTCCTTGACATCTTGTTTTGGCCCTGGCATTTGGAAACTGAATGCTTCCCTGTTATCTGATTCACGTTTGTTAAGTCACTTAACTGAGTATATTCATAATCAAAAGACTGTATTTTTTTTATATGATGCCCTGGGATTGGTGTATGGATACGTAAATCTGACTCCAAACTTTATTTAAAATTTTAGTAAACATCATCATGATTCATTGTATTTCCTTTATCACACTAACAGATGACGACTTCAAAATTACTTTCTTTATCTCATGAAACTGGCCATGATTTTTCCACCCAAATAAGTGCTCTTAAGGGCGCATGATGGATTATCACCTTCTGAAGCTACTTCTGTTCAGCATCAACAGCTTTTGGGACCTCTGGTACCCGTGACACAGTATGTCCATATGCTTCTATTCGCGAACAGTAGAGAGTAAAACCTTTACTACGCTGTTTGATGACAGTTTCACTTGAGCTCACTGATATTTTGAATATCAGGCACCCTGTTACCTGTTATACACAAAAACTGTTTGGTCCAATGCCCCCCCATCTGCATCCATAATGGACTACTTTTCCTTTTACAACTTCCTGATGTACCTCCTTCTGTTGTAGATATGTTAGATACTGAGATACAAGCACATGAAATTGAAGCAGTAATCAAGTCTTTACGTCCAAGAATGACACCGGTCCTGGATGGTCTCTCCAGTGAGCTGTATAGATTGTTTTCTGCTGACCTGAGTTCTGAATTGGCTACAGTTTATAATTCTATTCTACAGTGTAAACATCTTCCTTTAGACTTTAACATGGGTTGTTTATTTTACTTACATAAAAAAGGGGATAGAAGATTGCTCTCCAATTGGAGACTTTTATGCCTCTTAAATACTGATTTTAAAATATTGACCAAAATTTTGGCCCTCAGACTTTCAAAATTGGCCATATATGTGATTTCTACTGCACAATCTTGCAGTGTCCCTGGGAGATATTCAGGACCATCTGATTTTACTGAGAAATGATTGAACGTGGAAATTCTAATGTTTTACATGGTTTCATATTCTCACTGGACCAACAGCAGGCTTTTGATTCTGTACATCATGATTTTTATGGTCTACTCTTGATATTATAAAGTACCTGATTATACCTGACTAGACTCCGGTTGCTATATCGGTCTGCAACTGTTGTCCCACTGGTCAATGGATGGAAGGGCCCTATGCTTCCTCTACACAGGCAGGTTGAACAGAGGCTGTCCCCTTAGTCCACTTTATATGTTTTTGGATCCCTTTACTTCGTTCTATTAATTCAGCCCCAACAATTATGCCACTTCCCTCAGCCCCATATTCCGTGTTGACCTATGCAGACGATATTAGTCTCATGGTGGCTATTGTTGCCTCCGTGCGTTCTGCATTATGGCATTGTTCCAAGTTTGGGGCTGTTTCTGGCGTGGCCCTTGATCTTGGTAAATGTGTAGGTCGTAGATTAGGTTCCCTTTTGTAGATGAGTCTTTTGTTGACATTAGACTTTGTGATGACCCTATTAGGATTTTGGCCATTTTATACGGTACTGGTCCTTTAGATGTCCTTAACTGGACTCCCAAATTAGATTATGCTCAGACTATGGTTGCACATCGGAATTCATGGCAGATGAGTAAGAAAAAGAGGATTTACATGATTAAAACCTTTCTGCTTCCACTTTTTCTCTTTCTGGCTTATATTTTCCCCCTTCCCCGGCAATTTGAAACCAGATTGCTTAGTCTCTTTTTTCAAGCCCTATGGGGTAGCTGCCTGAACCCCATTAAACATCAGATCACCTATCTCCCTATTCAGGATGGAGGCCTAGCTATGGTCCAACCTGTTTTTTTTATACCAGTTTTTTCTTGTTTCATAATATTAGACCCCTGCTGGTTAACCAAGATCGAGGCTGGGAACCTTAGTTTCTTGAATCCTGTGGTCCTTGGTTTCATAAATGGGAACTTAACAAATTGACAGTTTTAACACATTCCCCCCAGATTTCTGCTTATGTTAGGGATAGTTTTTTTCATTTGAAACACTGGCAGATTACTAGCCATATGCTAATAACTGTCTCCAGAAAATCATTGTATAAGTATTTAGTGGACCTTGTATGTTTGGAGATTGTTGTTTTTCCCAAATGTCCTACGCAACATCTCCCTGCTTTGCTCACTTTACTTCGTAATTCTAGGGTTCCCCAAAAGACATGGGCCTTGCATTGGCTTAGCTGCCATGAACGTGATCAACGCCAATGTAACCATAAACACAAATCACTACAGGACAGATTTTGTTCCAGACCTGAATGTCAGCAACAAGAAGAAACTATTTTGCACCTTTTTTTTCATGTACATTTATTGTTTCTTTTGGACTCTATTAGCTGCCAGATGGCGTGAACCCTTGTTTGCTCTCATTACTTATGACAATTTGATGTATGTTTTTTTCCCCCTCACTTGGTCTCATTGGAATATTAATACGTTAAATTTGATTTTTGTAATAATCAAATGGCATGTGTGGAATGCTCGTTGTCTGTTTAATTTACAGAATCAGGATGTGCCTCTTCTTACCATTATTCGAAGGATCGAATATGATTTGAAGGCCATATATTTTTCAGAGGCAGAGCATTTGCCGTCTGACTCTTTGTTGGAATTATGGACACTATTACCTTCGATAACTGATTCTGATTTTCCTGTTACTTAATTATTTTGTGTTTTATATTTTTCTCTGTACCATTTTCGTTTTTCTTTTCTGTTCAGTTGATGTTCAATAAAAACTTCCCCTACTCTTTTGAAGAAGTGCCATGGGATCTGTAACATCCACCTGAACTACCACCAATCCAGGCAAATGGGACCTCGGTTTAATGTCTCATCCGAAAGACAGATATATTTGGAATCCCATCCTCCCCTTCAGAGTTATGAATATTTAAATTTCCCAGTGCCTCCATTACTTCATTTGGCTTAATTAGCCTAAAATTGAAGGTATCTGGTACCACTTCCTCCTTCTGCAAATTTGTTGAAAAATGTTCTGGTAACTGAGCCTTTGTTTTTGTACCATGGGAATTATTTACCATAACAGTCTGTGCTTTTATTCCCATAGATATAAAAAATTCATTAAAGCAATCTGCTTGATATGTGATAGTTGACTCGGACAGTGACCTAACAAATCTTAACATTTCTTCGATGTTGCTACCTGTTAGTTTTTGATTGCAGCTGTTCTATTTACAGTTAACTTGTTGGACTAGTTTTTTGCTTTGTTAAATTTTTAACCATTTTTTAGTGTCTGGATTTAAAAAAGACAAATCTACATGGAATTAACCATGGCTCCTGATTTAACTTACTCTTAATGGCCCATTTGTTCCTAATGCCTGCAGATTGCAAGTAAACTATGTATCTGATTTTTAAATTGCAGTTTAAACAAAGGCAGCCATATGCTGTAAAAACAGAAGATGGGCTCTCCCCAAGCACAGTCAAGCACAGGATTCCACCTTCCAGCTTTTGATGAAATCTGTGACCACTCGAGCTTTGCTCTTGTGGTCATCAGTTTCATCAAAAGCCCTCAATAGAATCCTACGTTTGTTGTGCATGAGAGCTCATCCACTATTCTGTTTATGTTAGGTACTGTATGTTTCTATGTTTTGCTTTTGTGTTGTTGTTTGAAAACAGCTCTAAGTAAAGTTGATTAACAGAAAAAAAAATTCATGCACAGCAACACTGCAGTTACTTGCCACATTCCATAGGGATTGTACCCCCCCCCCAAGAGTTCCAAACTCAATTAAGACAAATAGACAACAGTCTTTTTAGTGGCTTTTGTACCCATACAGGAAAATACTTGGGCCCGGATATTCATAGCAGTTGTGCATGGCGCAACAGAGTTGCACCAGAGCAAGTACAGAGATGCTCCACCGATCGATATTCAGAGGGAGCCGCTATGCAGTGCAAATCTCATTGCACCAATGCGCAACTATAAAATAGCCATGCAAGTGCAGGGGGTGTTCCCATGAATATGCGGTGCAACGGGATATCTAACTGGGAAGCCATCATGCAAGTCCGGAGCAAACCCAAGATGCCCCGACCAGACTTGTTTCTGTAAAAACAGGGTGTAAACACACAGACAGTGGTTGCACCAAGGGAGGGGTTTAGAGACAGAGAGACAGAGACACAGACAGACAGACAGACACAAGAACAAACACAGAGGGAGAGACACAGAGATGTGGAGTGGGAGATGGAGAGAGTGGCAGAGAGAAAGAGACACAGACACACCCATAGTGTACCAGGGTGGCAGACAGATAGGCATTGAACAGCCCAGGGGGACACACAAAGTGCAGGAGTGATGGAGAGTGTGCTGTTCCTGATGGTGATGAAGGGTGTGAGGAGGCAGGAGGAACAGCTATGTGGCCAACAAAAGGCCCATCGGTGGTATGCCCGACACAGGTGATACCGTGCCTGCTTTACCTTTGAAAACTGTGAGGACACCAAGATCATGGGCTGGTGCCACCTGAATAGGGCCATTCTGAGGCAGCTCTGTGAGCTGTGCAGTGAGGAGATGCAGGCATCCACCAGATGGAGCCATGCCATGTCCATGGATACCAAGGTGACCACTGTCATGTGCATGATCACCAAGGGCACCTACCAATAACCAACAGGGGACACCTTGGGCACCGCCAAGTTGGCCACATCCTACCTCCTCACACAGTTCCTCATTGCTTTGCTGCCACATGCTTTGGAATTCATACATTTCCCCAGCATTCAGGTGGAGCATACAGCAAACAGGCAGGACTTCGACAGGGTGGCTTGCATGCCTGGCATGATTGGAGTGATTGACTGCACCTACGTGGGCATCTGCATGCCACCTGGCCCTGAGGGCATGGCATACGTCAACAGGAAGGGGAGCCCAAGCATCAACTGCCATGTGGTGTGCAATGCCACGGGGTGCATCATCAATGTCTGCACCACACAAACTGGGAGTGCACATGATGCATTCATCTGGCACAGCTGTGTGCTGTGCCACAGGTTTGAACTTGGTGACATCCCCATGGGCCACCTTGTGGGTGAATATAGCTAGGGCAAGTGGCGATGGGCATAGCAGACCTGGGGATGGGGAAGGGCAGGGTGTACATGGTGGTGTGAGTGCCAGGGACAGGCAGGGGGCACAATACAGCATAGCATAGGGCTAACCATGTCAATCTCCACACAGGTGACAGCGTGTACCTGCTGAGGCCATGGCTGCTCACCCCCTACTGATGACTGTTGTCCCCAGCAGAGGAACAGTACAACGAGGCACATGTTAGTATGCGCAACATCATCGAGCGTGTCTTTGGCATGCTGAAGACATGATTCTGTTGCCTAGACAGGTCAGGCGGTGCCCTACAATGCAGCCCCTCAAAAGCCTGTGGCCTGTTCCTGACCTGCTGCATACTGCACAACATGGCCATTGAGCATGGGATAGCTGTCGAGGCTGATGAGAAAGACAGTAGTGTGGACGACAGAGACAGTGGGCTGGAGAGGGGTGGACAGCCACCCCCTAGGTGGAGGAACCCCCGACTCCTGCAGCAGGAACAAGGCCTCCGCGACTCTATCTCAGAGGAACACTTTGGCGAATGCAGGTAGGTGGTGAGGTACACATGCAAGCAGCACACCACACATGCAGGGCCATAAATGGTGAGAGGCATGCACAGGCAGTGGCACACAACTACACACAGTAATACACACTCACACACATATGCTGCACAGGCATGTGCGCATGCACGCGCACACACACCCACACCCACACCCACACAGGTGGTAGAACATGGCATGGATCAGACACATGGCACCACTGCACTGGCACAACTGGTGCTAGACTGCCCTCATCACACCCATGCCACATGGTCCAGCAGCCTGGCATGCACACACAGGCAACCTGTAGCATGACACTCATGCACGCCACCACAGGTACGACACACACTGCCCATGTGTGCACAGGTCAGCAGCAGCAGACTGTGGACAGGGCAGCACACAGCTCAGGGCAGCTGTGCTGTTCCACGGTTGCCACAGCAATGGGGCAGTTGCGCTGGGGCCGATTGGCAGCCGCAGGCTGCACATCAGCCAAGGGGGGGTGTGTGTACAACAGCCACCCAGAGTAGAAGCACGGGACCATGACCATGTTCTCACAGGGGTGTGTAGGCCGCCGAACAGGCCAGCTCCGGGCATGCCTGGGATGACTACATCTGAGCCCGGCATCCACTGTGTTGGGGTCACCTGAAGCTGGGTCTGTGGGGTCGACAGCACACTGCAGGGGGTCCCCTGTGCGTGGCCATGCCCTGTGGCAGCCAGCAATGCAAAGCCATCTGCAATTGCACCGGCAATGCGATCCATGGCTGTAGTCATGGCCTCCTGCATACATTGCAGCCCCTCCAGGATCTGAGCAGTACCCCTGTCCTGCTGCTCAGCTAACTGGCACACCTCCACCCATAGTGCATGCACCCCAGTGTAAGCAGCACCTGTTGCTGAATGGAAGACCGCAGCAGCCAGGTGTGCTCAGCCAGATGGTCCACATCCTGTCACTCCAGGATGGGATGCCAATCATCAGTGGGTGACCTGCTACACTGTCCATCCCCCCCCCTCTGGTAGATGCTTCACAGTGGGGTCTACAGGGGGAAGGGGTACGGCAAGTGCACTGGCTGTGGACCCTGTGTCCAGCTGCCCGGTGACACCCTCAGCCTGCTGCTGTCACCCGTCCATTTGCTCTATGCCTTCTTGCGCCTGCGTGGCCGCACTACCACCTATGCAAGAAACAGCAGTGGCACCACACACCACTGCACACACAGTGCTGGCAGGTGGCTGTGATGCCTCTGGCATGGCACTGGGCCTTGACACTGCCTGTGATGCCAGCAGGGGTGACTCCCCCACGTCACCCATGCTGTCCAGGATCAGTGTGATGTCGTCATTGAAGTCGGATCCCACCCCAATCTGTGTCTCTGTGCCCAGGACACCAAGGCTGGCATCCTGCAGGAACACATCGAGGGCCTCATCCGTCCCTAGGCTAAGGACACCCACAGGCACCTTGGTGCTCAGTCATGGCCTGTCAGGCTCCCGGATGCTGGTAGACATTGACAGTTAATCCTAAAGGGCCGTGCTGCCGTCCACAGGGGCCGTGGCCGCTGCCAGCACCCCATCCTCTGCACAGAGGCATATTGGTGCTGCAAGAGAAGGAGGGAGTGTCCCTGTAGGCTGCTGCCAGATGGATCCAGCAGTGTGGCATGCACGTGGGTGTGCACACGTGCACATGGCATTCAGGACAGCTGCATGCACACCAGCATGCCCGTGTACGCACCCTCTGAGCCAGTACCTGTGTGTTACTGATGTACATACCATGCAGTGCTGGGCTGCCACCCATCTGGAAGCCCCCTCCAGGCACACCCTCCACCAAGGTGTGGCGGATGGTGGCCACCACCAACTCCTCTGTTGGCGTCAGTGTGGATGCGTTTGCTGGCCCTCCTCTGGTGGCAGTGCGGGATGCTCTGATGCCACCACCTTCTTCTTTATTCGCCACCTGTCCATCCCAAGCTTCTTGCGGCACTCCTGTGCTGACTGCTGGTGGCATCTGTGCTGGTTGACATAGGCTGCCACCTCCTCCCATCTGATGGTCCTGTCCTATAGCGTGCCTGTGGCACCGCTCAACAGGGCCTCCCTGTCAAGGTAGGCCTTGAACAGGGCATCTGTCTCTCCCTTAGTGAAGTCGGGCCTGTGCTTCCGTGCAGGTCCAAGCTCCTCACCCTCTTCCTGTCCCAACATGTTGCCCCCTGTAAACATGGACAGCACTGTGTGTCAGCAGCAGCATAGCCCTGGACTATCCCACCTTGCAGTGCTGTCATCTCCCTGTCCATTGTTGTGGCATCCCCCACTTACCTGTCAAGGTTTCAATACCGGTCCATGGCCTGTACTGTTCTGTGGTGCTTATGAGGTGCAACACATGCAAATGAGGTTGTGCGCAATGGTAATGATATGCTAATACACCCCACTGTGATGTGCATTGACTGATGAACTAATTTGCATAGGGCATCTGAATATTGCAGACGTGCGCCGTGCGCATTGGTGTTGCACGGAGCAAGCCTGGGTGCAATACCTGTGCATTGCACATTACGTTCTAATCGCGCACCATGCGCAGACTGTGCGCAATGCCGGTACTGCGCATGTGGCGCGCCAGGGGAGCTCGCGCGTATTCGCATGTACTGCCATGCACCCTACTGCGCACATGCACAACACGTGCGATGGTCGGTGACCTCTGACCCACGGGTCACCTACGTGACCCCATGACCTCTCTGGGTCACACGTAGTGCTCATGCCCATCATTGCACGATGGTCCAGCACTGTGCATCCTTGGGATGAGCCCTAGTGCTCATCAATAGTCTATCACACATCCTGCATCTGTGGCATCCACGTGCACATGTCCCCACTATTTTCACTGCCACACTGTGTCAAGACCATGGCGCAAGGCAGCGGTCACTGTGCACACAGTTGGTCCAATGTGGAAGTGATCAACCTTGTGGCCTGTGTCCAGCCATATGTGGACCAGCTCTTTGGCCAGGTGCCCCTGCAGCAGGCCAGGAGCATGTTGTGGCACACCATAGCCATGACATTGGAGAGGAGGACTGGAGTTCCACAGACTATGGATCAGTGCAAGCACCGGTATGGTGACCTGTGGAAGAGGGACCCTGACTGGCTCCGGAGGCTGCAGGCACATGTCAGGCATAGTGCAGTGCCACAGCCAGGTAGGTATATGCATGTTGCATGTCTGCCCTGGCACTGTACTGTGGTGGTGGCATCCCTGCCTGGCATGCCCTGCAGTGGGGTACATTGTCATCTTGCACATCACTGACAGTCATGGCCAGCTGCTGCATGTGTTGCGGCTGTGCTGGTGTGCAAGACACGATGGACAGGGGCATGCCCTGTGCACAGTGGGCTGTGTGTTAGGGGGGAAATGCTGGTGTGCTCAGGTACTGATTTCCACCTTTCTTCTTTCCATTCCCAGGGATGGAGGACCACAGGTGGGCCAGGGCGGAGGTAGACCGCAACTAGGCAGTGCACCCTGATGGGGGACAACCGGCACCAGCTGCATTGCAGGGGGCAGGTAAGCAATGTCATGGTCATTATCTCTGGACATGGGGGGTGCCAGTGGGGAGTGGGTGTGGTCATGGCCGCCTGTGCCATGTGCCGTGACAGCTGTGTGTGTTGCATTGTGCACTGTGCATGCCACTGTGTGCCAGCTGTTGGTGGGGTGGGCATGCCCATGGCTGCCACCATTGTTGCTGTGGTGCTGCTGGTGCAGTGTGCCATGTGACTGTTACTGTGTGGTCATGTGGCCATTGGGTGGCAGGGGACCACCTCTTTGCAATGCCATGGTGTGCCATGTTGATGGCTGGTGTTGGCCCCACCGCGGGTGTCTGTTCTGTGCTCCCCAGGGGTGTGTGCTCCCACTGACCAATGCACACTGTGGGTGGGCATGGTTCCCTGGGCCATTGAGCTGATCACCTGTCCTTTCCCTTGCCATAGGTGTCAGGTGTCCAGTGGCCAGATGTCCATGGAGGATGCTTTCGGGACTGCTGTGTCAACTCCTCCTCATGGTGTCATGCATCCTGGAGGTGGTAGTCACCATCAGGCAAACGGTGGCAGTGGACCGGCAAGACAGAAGGCTTCATGGGGCTGCCAGATGGGGTCACCATTGACTGATTTGTAGATAGGCCCTGTTTTTCCTGTTCCACCTTCCCCTACAATCCCCCATCCTGCTGTAAAGTCCCTGTTCCCTTTCCCCTTCCCTCGCTGTACTTATCCTATCCCTGCCCCATTTTCTGTACCTCCTTAATCACTATTTTATAAAACATTTATCACATATATGCCTGTGTCCATGTCTGCTTTGCAGGTGGCTTAAGGAGCCATGCTGCAGTGGCCCAGTGTCTGTCCATGGTGTGTGCATGGGGGGGGCACATGTTGTGCTACCGTGGTTCCCTGCTGTGTACTGTGGTGTGTCATGATGTGGTGGGAACCATCCCCTGGTTCAGTGGGTGTGCTTTGGGGTGCCTATGGGGTGGCAGTCAGGGGTGTGTGGTGGGTGTGTACTTGGTGGTGGCACACAGCCATGGTCATTGTTCCGGTCATGTCTGCACACTGGGTTGGGGACCTCTGCTTCACATTGGGCACCCCATCTCATGTGGTCCACCACTCTGCCTGTGTCCTGGCCCATTCAGTGCCCAGTGTGTTGGCTCCCTGTGTGCCTGTGTGGCACATCTGTGCTTGGCTCCATGGTCCTTGGGGTGGACTGCCATGGTCACATGGTAGGAGGGCACAGCCGGCTGGTTGGCTCTGGGGGGGCACCCATGGCATCCTTGCATTGGCTGTTGTCCACATCTGTTTCCCGCTGTCTATGCCACAGTTGTGTTCTAGGGTCCACTACCTGGGTGCCTGTGTGTGCCCTGCTGGTGGGGGCATCCTGTGGCCACTGTCACTGTGCTTCCCTGGCTGTGTCCCTGGGTCTGTTCTTTGTGCCCTGACCCCCTCTGTTGCTGTGCTGCTCTGTGCTTCCATGGTTGCACCAGTGCATCTCTGGTTGCACCATGGCACACCTCTGGTTGAGCAATGGTGCACCTCTGGTTGCGCAATAGCCCACCTCTGGTTGTGCCTTGGTGCAAGTGTGCCATATTCAGCTGTGTTGCACTGGCGCTGTTCGGCCTGCACAGCCTCTGAATATGGCACCCATTATGCCATGGTGCATCGGATTTGTGCTGCACCGGACTTGTGCCTGCCTTTGGAGCATTTCTGAATATCTGGTCCCTGATGTCCTTCAAGGTTGTGTCTGTTGATGACCTTGACCAAAGTGCATTGTGTATGCTTACCCAGAAAACGAGGATGTTGAATAGCTGTTTTTCACCATGTGGTATCCACTTTAGTGGTTGGCAGACTGGCAGTATGGATGGATGTCTGAAAGCTGGATCCAACTGGTTGAGTTGCACTTCAGTGTGGCAATTTCATGAAGAATTCTCTAAAATACCTTGAATCAATCCTACATTCAACAGGCTCATTTTCAGCAAATATATTCTTTTCTTTCCTGATAAAAATATGGTCCCTATTTGGGCCCACTGGAGTTTTATACTGGTACTAGCTACACTAACTGATTTGTTTGTGAGGAGGGTTTTGGTATGACCCTACATTAAGTCAGTGTCTAATCTGTTACCGCCTTGCTTGAACTTTTCTCACTTGCAACTCCCTCTCACCACAGAATTTTCTTGACTGCCTGCCTACTCCTGTTTACCCTTCTGTCAGCTACTCTTGCTCCTGCTGATTGTCAAAGATTATCTAATCTCAATCCACAAATCCAGTACCTGGAATTACCTATTCCCTCCCCTTTGGAACTTTCACAGCATAGCAAAACACCATGGAATGGTCAGAATTTTGAAAGCTACTCCATTTTAGATAAGATTTTCAGCCTATCTGGTGTTACTATCCAGGACAGATGTAGCTCCCTTCTTCAGGCAATGGCAGTTTCTACAAACAGCATAGTTTTATTCAATGGACAGTGTGATCTACTACCAGCAGTTAACATACTGTACATAAGAAAGAGTTGTCAGATTTAAAGACAGGATGACTTGTATGAAGTGTTAAAAGTACATGTACTGTAGTGCAATAAAGCCAGGATACTGGAGCCAGGTGGTCAGACTATGTGACAAGGCAAATGGGAGAGCTAGTGGGATGCAGGGGTGTATAGGTAGGAGTATCACCAGCAGAACGAGGGAAGTGGTGTTGCCCCATATAGGTCATTGGTAAGACCCTCCTGGAGTACTGTGTCCAGTTCTGGAGACCTCATCTCAGGAAAGACATGGAGTAGAGGCAGTCCAGAGGAAGGCTACCAAGATGGTGCAGTGTCTGCATCAAAAGCCTTAGGAGGAAAGGCTAAAGGAGCTCAATATGTACACAATGAAGGACAGTAGAGAGAGGTGGGGTATAATTGAGACCTTTAAATACCTCACAGGGGTGAATAAGCTGCAGGTGGTAGGTATTTTTCAGAGAAAGGGTGCTCTAGAACAAGGGGTCATGATATGAAGATGAAGGGGGGTAGGTTCAGGACAGATGCGAGGAAATAGTTCTTCACAGAAAGGGTGGTGGATGCCTGCAACAGCCATCCAATAGAGGCAGTGGGGGAAAAACAGTGGTGGGATTCAAAAAAGCCTGGGATAGGCACAAGGGAATCATAAAGGAAAGGAAAGGGGTGGAAGAGACAGTGCCGTAGATCAAGGAGGGTCTGCAGCAAAAGCTAGCACAATGAAAATGGGCCAACTGGATGGGCCAAGCAGCCCTTATCTGCTTTCAGATTGTATGTTTCTATGTTTCTATGAGCCAGAGGAAATGAGGGGAGAGAGAATAAATGAGGTGTCTGTATCTATGCTGCCTAAACATACATACACAAAATAATACAGTACATGTAGATAAAAAAGTGTATACAAACATATAAATAAAACCATGACAATGTATAAAGCAGAATAAAAATAGTAGACGTGACAGATACACAGATACAGGGTGTGCTTAGGCACCTGAATCAAATAATGCAGTAGTCAATTTACATTAGTAATGAGCCATGAAACCTAGGTCTGTATTACTGTAAGTACATTATTTTTAGTGTCCAGAAAATTAATAAGTTTAAGCTTAGATGTAGGCCTTATTTGTGCATTTTTGAAGTGTCCTTTGAGAAGCAGCCCAGAGACTTTTTAGATGGAGAGATCATGTTGAGAGAAATGCTGCTCCACTGCGGTTTCTGTCTTTCTATCCTTTGTGGTGTTCCTATGTGAGTTCATTCAGTTCAAAGGGATTGCCTGCAAACTCAGGATAGAATCATAGAATTTATTGGCAGAAAAAAAAAAAACAAGACAGGCTCATCTAGTCTGCCTTATTTTCCTGCCTTTTACTCACCCTGAACCCCATTTGGTCTCAGGTGTCCCTCCTCCCTTTCCTCTATTGATTAAGCCCATGTGCTTATCCTCTACATGCTTGAAGCTCCTCACTGTCTTCACCCCACCACCTCTTTTAGCAGGCTGTTCCAGGCATCCACTACCCTTTCTGTGAAGACGTAGTTCCTCACATCTCACTTAAACTCACCCCCACAAGCTTCACTGCACTTCCCCATGTTCTGGTGCTCCCCAGTCTCTGAAAGAGACTACCCTTGTGCACTGTGTCCTCCTTCTCACCATGAGGTACCTACAGGTCTCAATCATGTCTTCTCTCACTCTTCTGTCCTCCAAGGAGTACATGTTGGGCTTCCACAGCCTCTCCTTGTATGGTTTCTTGTGCAACCCCAGCACCGTTTTGGTAGCTTTCCTCTGTTCCTCTGGACCACTTCTACCCTGTCAATCTCCTTGCAGAGGTGCAGCCTCCAAAACGGGACACAATACTCTAGGTGGGGTCTCACTAGTGAACAACACAGTGGCAACTCCACCTCCTTTCTTCTGCTCAAAATCCCCCTTCGTATGCACCCCAGCATCCCACTAGCCTTACGTGCTGCCTTGTTGCACTGCCCTGCCACCTTGAAATCATCAGATACTGTATGAATTCCCCAAACTGCTGCTCTTGCTTGGTGACTGTAAGTACCTCCCCATCTTACACACTACCCCTGGAATTTCCCACCCCATGTGCATACATTTGCATGTTTTGGCATTGAATCACAGCAGCCACACCCTAGACCACTCCTGTAGTTACTCCAGATCCCTTTGCATGCTCTCCACCCTTCCTGGGTATCCACCCTGTTGCAGATTTTTGTGTCATCTGCAAACAAACATACCTTCCTCTCCAGTTCCTCTGCAGTGTCCCTTATGAAGACATTGAAGACATATTACTGATTCCTATGGCACTCCAATGGTCACTCTTCTGCCCCCGAGTGGCATACATTTACCACTACCATCTGTCTCCCAGCCTTCAAGCAATTTGAGATCCAGCTTACCACATTCTCCCCAACCCCCAAGTTGCTAAGTTTCTTTATTAGTCTGCTGTGTGGCACAGTGTCAAAGGCTTTACTAAAGTTCAGATAAGCAACATCCACTGCCTTCCCCAATCCACCTCCCTTTGGTGATTTTACCCATATAGGCTGTATGTGGGCACTTCTTACACTGGATATAATAGACAATGTTCTAGGATCCACACGTGTAGCTCCCTTTATCTTGAACTGCTTATTTGGGGGTGTTGATAAAGTCTGCTGGGAAAATGTGCTGTCATGTTTTCCATTTATTGTAGGGATATTGCAGGGTTTACTGCCTCCTAGTGTTCTGTTGCTCTAATCAGGTGTAAGTGTGCTCCTGACAATCAGGTTAGATAAGTTAGTGGTTGTTTGAAAGCTAGTAAAGGTGGTTCTTGGAAGATACATTTTAGAGTGTCATCCTCACTCAGTATCAGTTGTTAATTTTTAATTGGGGCTCCAAATCTAGGTTGTATGTAACTACTAGAGGTGTCCGGTTGGTGGTCACCATCAGAGGATGCCAGCATTCATTCAATAGTGAATTGAATACTGAAGACAGCAGACCACTCCTATAACAGAGCTCATTCACAATATTTTTTTATTACTGCTGCAGTCTCCTTTAATTGGGGGGGCTTGGGGGGCAGGGAGATGGGTGCTAGGGGGTAGGGTGGGGTTTAGCATGAATTATGGAACTGAAGTGTTTGGGTGGAATGGGGTTACTTGTTTGGCATGGGTGAGGGGGTTTAACCATTGTTGTATTTTATCCAGTACTTATGGAACTCCACTGGGACTGTGGTGGAGCATGAGATCGGTGTAAGCAGGTGGCTGCGTGGCAGAAAATGCAGTAAAAAGATTTGGGAGGTGGGCATGGGATATGTTTGCATAGTGGGTGAGGTCGGGTTTTATTTTAAAAATGTTTTTGTTTTAAAAAAAAAGTTTGCTGAAATAAATTGGAGGCAATGTTGGAAACTTCTGTGCACAAAGTGTAGCAAAAGTTCCCAACTTCACAGCAACTTTGCTACATCTCTAATCAAAAAAGAATAGGGGATAAAGTAGGACAAGCAGTGTCTGGCTGCTGTCTGAGGGCTAGCAAAATGTTGGAGTACATTAACAGGGGGTGGCCAGCAGGTCAGAGGGAGTTATGCTTTCTTTTACAAGTTTTGGGCCTGGCCCCACCTGGAGTACTGCAGGGGTGTGCTGGACACCTGGAGAAGAATGCCTGCCAAAATAGTGGAGGCTGCAGCTGTGAAGGGCTTCAGACATACATGGAATAAACATGGGAGTGTATTGGAGCAAGGGAGTGGAGGGCCACCAGAGACCAGATAGGGTCTGTGGACATGGAGTGGGCAGAGGCATTTGGGCAGACTGGATGAGCTGGGTGGTCCTTTTCTGCCAATGGATTCATTGTTTCTATGTTGCTGCATGCAGTGTTGGCCTCAGTACAAAGAGGAGATTGAAGCAGTTGAGAGAGTGCAATGCAGGGTCACCAAAATGATCAGGGGTTTGGAAGAGGAGAATCAGGTGGCTCTTAACATGGCCACATTGGAGAAAAGGAGGCTAAGAGTGGACATGATCTTGTTTTTCTGCATACTCAAGGATATAAAAAAATTAACCGCCAATGCTTGATCTGGTGTCCTCCAGCTGGACACAGAGACACACCCTTAAACTGAGAATTCCTAAATGTACAGGTAATGTTAGGAATTGTTTTTTCTAGCAGAAGGTTGTAAACCTATGGAACAGCCAACCAGTCAAAACAGTGAACAGGAAGACAGCACCAGCCTTCAAGATATGTCTGTACTGGAACTATTGACAGAGAAGAGAGTAAACAGCTAGCTTAAACCTACAGGTATATATTTATATTTCTTCTCCGTATCTAAAGTAACAGTGTAAGTGGGTAGAAAGTGCAAGAGATTTTTAATCAGAGTTTTGGGACACTTTGGTATTTTTCTTTAAGTTTGTAACAAGTGGTGTGAGGAACATGGCTCAGGAAATTAGTCTTAGGGGTGATTAGATAAAGAAAGCCCTGTGAATCAGGTGTGTGATTGGGAGGAAGAACTGCCAGAGGCTTAGTAGGGACAGGCAATCGGGGGACACCAGGAAGTAAGAAGGGGAGACAAAAGGAGTAACACCCAATGTGTCCCATCATGCTTGTGCCCCATCATGTGAGTGGAACAGAGCAGGAGTGGAGCATCTGCAGGGTGATCACTGTTCACAGGAGACTCTGCCGGGGGGGGATGCCATTAAGGTAAGGTGGTAACACCTTACTGGATACTGATTATAACAGCTAGGGGAAAGGTAACCACAGGTTGTAGCCATACTACAAGTAGAAAAGGAGTAGTACACAGCCAGGATAAGGAAGATACAGATAGGAGGGTTAAAAAAAAAAAAGGAAAACAAGAGACACCCTATCTAGGCTAGGGTAACAAATTTTTTTTCAGGGAAGCAAAAGGGAGCGGTAGGGGTACAATGGGAGTAGGAAGAAGGCAGAAGGTTACAGAGAAGTTTGAATAGACACTAGGCAAAAGAAGGAAATATCATGGGAGAGGAGCAGTGTAATGGGTGTGGGGCTGCAGATTTTGGAACACCTTCTAGAGAAAGAGGTGCTGCCTCATTTGTATTTACCATTCTGGGCTGCAGGCAGAGGTTGCTGGACTCTAGGCCAAACTTGCAAGGGTACTGAGAATGTTCTGCTCCACCCAGAGGTCAACAAGTGTTGCCACTCCTCTAGAGAATGCATAGGCAGAGGCAGAGCGGATGAACCTTGATGGGCTCTGAAAGGGTGGAGGTGGTGGGAAGGGTGTATGTTCCTTAGCCTATACCACTGCAGAATTCCTTCACTAGGACAGGGCAACCCATAGGTGGCACAAGTTGTAGTGGGGAGGGAGGAAATTGGACCTCAGAAGTGGAAGCCCCAAGGTGGGAGTAAGAGGCCACCAGCCAAGGAGGAAGTAGCTGCTGCTGGGGGACTCTATTGTAAGGAGGATATACCTGGAGCGGGGGAGGAAGGGAGAGGGAAGAGAAATGTCTGAAAGGTGTTTTGACTAGGAGGGATGGAGACAGTATCCAGAAGATTGCGCTGGCAGGTTACCCAGTCAGATGAGTGCTACATTAATAGCATCAGGCAAGAGAGCGCTAGTCCATATAGCACTACCAGGGACAGCGAGCAGGGATTTACAGCATTAGCCATATGCGCTCCATTGGTCACTGTCCATGGAACTGCTATGTGGACAAGGGCAGTAGAATCCAGGAGCCTGGCTGAGCTGCTCCCATGGTGTGGAAGGCTGGAGCACAGAGCAACTTGATCAGCAGCAGTGGAGACCCGGGTTCTAATCCTGGTCTCCGAAACTGTAAAATATTGGATTTTTTTTTTTTTTTTAAATGGGGCTGTGAAACAGTATTCCATGGCCCATAATTTAACTTTCCGGGATCTGCTCCCCGGGAGTGAGAATCCTATAGAGGGTGAGTGCAGGGCAGGTCCCCCATGTGGGTCTGTGTGGGGGCACAGCCCTCACAATAAAACAGCACTATTTTTACAGCATGCTCCTTGCTGACACTATTGTTGTCGGCTTTTGGACCCAGTGCCCTAAGGCAGCAGGAGATGGGAGGGAGTGGGATGTCATTGTCCACCTGGTGACAAATAACCTGGCAAGAACAGGGTTGGAGTAGTGCAGGGAAATTTCATGGAGCTGGGGAGGTGCTTCAAGCAGGTTACATGCAAGGTGACTTTTCCCAAGCAGTTACCTGTGTACAATTGGGGAAAGGCAAGAGTACTTAACAACCAGCTCAGCATTTAATGACTGGTTGAGGGCATGGTGCATGGAGGAGGAGTGCTTTGGCTACTTTGGGGACTGGGGTCCAATCTGGGAAGATGTGGTCCTCCACAGGGGAGACAGCCTGCATCCTTCCAGGAAGGGGAGCACAGTCCTTGGAGGGAAGTTTAAATGAGGACAAGAAATACTCTGAGTCAAGCGGGCTAGTCAGTGGCATACCTCTTGGATCAGTGCTAGTGCCAGTGTTGTTTAACATTTGTATCAAAGATCTGAAAGATGGGGGCATTAGTAGGCTTCTTAAATTCACTAATGATGGGCCGGCCCAGTGGCACTGAGGGTTGAGGCACTGGACACCACACCTCGTGCCATGCCGGTGACCTGGTTCAGGAGTGGACTTGGGTGGTCAGTGATCGGTGGAGGAGGAAAGGATTGAGCGTCCAAAGGACTGCTCTCCTTTCCTGGGAGGGAAGAGGGTCATAGATCCCGATGCTTGGCGACTCTCGGTGGAGACTGGGGGTGCATCAGCGATCAGGTTCTCTGGCAGGGGATTGACTGCAATGGCGCTCCTCTGAGCATGTGCAGGAACGCACATGCTCGTGCTGGTGTGCATTGTATGGCCGAGCCTAGGGAGGGATAAAAAAATTGAAAAACCCAAGTTGCCTCGTAGGCAAAGGTGGGTCCAGTGGATGGTCCCTACGTCCATAGCTGGGTCCTTCCAGCTGGCATCTGGTTCTCCCTCCACTCATTGACCGCTCAGTTAGATTCTTGATAGAGTGCCAATAGGAGTCAGTGATCCCACCCCGGGGGGCTCAGAACCAGGGGGTCAGGCCACCAGTAGAGTTGGAGTATAGTCAGGCCCAAACCAGGGGTGCAGCTGGAGACTTCAGGTTGGGCAGGAACAAGCTGAGCTGAGAGACCAGAGAGAGTCCATGCAACCAGAGGAGCATAAATAAAAGTTACAAAAAAAAAATTCTCTAACGATGATAAACATGCTAGGTTGGTGAACTCCCATAATTATGGAGACCAACTGCAGGAGGACCTAAAAAAGCTGGGTGATTGGTCCCACTCCTGGATACCCAGTTACCATGTTACCAAATGCAAAACTGCGTTGCTTGGAGAGGGAAAGACAGGGGTAAGCATTCCTCATCTGTGCAGTTGAGAAGAAAAAGGACATAGGGTCTCAGACAAGGGGATGAAGCATGGCATGCAGTGTGCAGCCACTGTCAAGGGGGTTGGCAGAATGCTGGGGTGCATCACAAGGGGGGTGGTCAGCATGGCAGAGGAAACTATCTTGCTCCAGATCCTGGCATGGCACCACCTGGTTTACTGTGTGCAGCTCTGGACTCCTTAACATGAATAGGATAGCTGGCCTGGTGGTGTTGAGGGCTGAGGTGCTGGATGCCACACCTCACCCCATGCCTGTGACCTGGGTTTGGGAATGCACTCGAGCTGCCGGGGGTTAGCAGGGGAGGGAGAAGATTGAGCATCCATAGGACTGCTCTCCTCTCCTGGAGAGGGCTTCGGGGTTTGCGCGGCACCTTAATGACCTCCAGTTGAGATCGTGGGTACTACAGGTTCTGATGCTGTACAGGTGGTGGAGCGGCAGCAGATGTCAGCAGCATGCCTGCACAGATGTCATTGCGTGTCCTTACTCCAGGGGGAAACTTATGCATGAAAAGCCTGGCCTCTGGGATAGGTGACAGCTCTACTGGGTCAATCCACCATATGGAAAATAGCGCACGTCAAAACTGCACAACACAGATGGCACGGGCGGGAATAGCTACAGGGTGCACAGCTACTAAATGGTCTATGCATGGTTGTGCACCCTGTCACTGTTCCCTGGCAGAGGATAAGTCCTCTGTTGGGAGGAGGGTATGCTGAGCAGCGGTCATAGCTCGACAGAATGAGCCACAGGCAGGAATGGAGATGGTGCGTCTGTGAACTGGGTATCGAATACCGTTCCCATATGCATGAAATTGTTATTTATTTTGCACTTTGTGTGATTTACTTTTACAACCTGCTCCTGGGTTGATTATTTAAGTTGGGTGGGGTTTGGGGGCGGAGCCCCCCGCAAAACAGAGAAATACCGCTGGGCGATATACCATGCTGTACTCACAGCTCGGTATATTGCTGCGCTATTGTGTCATGCGGCATTATGACCTCATGCCAGTGATGACCGCCTGCAGTGCCCTGCTGCCACACACCCAATACCGGACTCGTCTTGCTGACTCTCCTGACCCTCCACCTTACCTTGTGGCCGATGCACTTGATTCTAGATAGCGTGCCAGGAGTGGAAGGCAGCCCTGCCTTGGGGGGCTCAGAGCCAGGGGGGTCCATTGGTCTAAGGAAGGTGGGGGTGTCTGTCCCTGATTTCCTGATTGAGTGTGCTTCAGGTGGGTGGTAGAGCAGCTGTGGCAAGTGGTGTTAGCCTGAGAGAGTTCCTGGGTGCGCCAGTGAGAAAGATAGTTGACAAAAAAAAAAACATGAAATGGATATTGAGGGAGTCAAGACAGTGTAATGCAGGGCCATCAAAATGATCAAAGAAGGGAAAGTCAAAAGCTACGATATGAGGAGAAGCTGGTAGGCCTAAACATGTTCATGCTGGAGAAAAAAGGAGACATGATCTCAGTGTTCTGTATAGAGCTGTAGCCAATAAGACGTCAGGATAATTTTTTGTAATGTCCATGATGTCTCTAGAGTTATTCCTGCATTCTGCATTACTCCAGCAGGGCCACCAGTGAGACTCTTTTTAGAAATTATTGTGAAATATCTGGAATTATCTTGACAGCTTTATGGCTACAGCTGTACTGAAGGTGAAACAGACAGATGTTTGATCTGGTGTCCTCCAAAAGGGTATTATATTCTAATACAATTACCTGCCCACTGGAACACCTACAGTACAGTAAGTTTGAAAAATACATGCCCATATACTGATTTATTTGCCATCCGATATAATTTTAACACAGGACTTCTATTTAATCATCACAGACCAAGCCTTAGCATCACTAGCAGTCCCCTAGTAGTACCATTTCATTACGTACAGGCTACAGCCATAAACTTTTGTACTCAGCCTTGTTGTTCCATTTTCCATCACAAAGAAATAGCACCTTCAGGACAGTGATCAATGTGACGGGACCCATTTAAGGAAATTGCCATTAGATAATAAGGGGTATCTGGATGATGGCCAACTCGCCAGTAAATTTTTTATTCTTCCTATTAGAAATTTCTTTCTGCTGTGCTGCAACAGTTTTAATCAGAATTGGCAATACAATTTTGACCATAGCCAGAACATTTCTGAAATGGCATTCTTGAATACCTTCAAGAATAACTTTCTGCCACAATTTTAGATATTTACTATTCACTACAGTCTACCAATGGAGAACTTTTTTTTTTTTTTTTATATATCTTCAGTCACTCGAGCAGCACCAAAGCTATAACTACCTCCTGGGACTCTAGAAGTCTAGGTTTAATAGTCAAGTCAAGTCAAAGTTTATTGGCAGGAAAATCACTCCATTGAGCAGACTCATTTACAAGGAAGTCCTGAGACAGGTAATGTGTAGTACACGTACATCATATACATATACATATACATGGAAAAAAACAGCTTAAAAAATGGGGAAAAATATTTACATGGAATAAAACAACATTTACATGAAACAAAAGATTGCAAGATTTAGAATATTGCAACGCGTCATTACTGAATGTAACCTAGTGAACCTTGGGAACATACTTGAAAGACAGGCAGTACAACTTGCAGTAGGCAGGATTATAACATCCGGCAAAGATGAGAACACAGGGTACTGTGAGGCATGGAAGATCGAGGGGGAACTGAGAGGGAGGAAGAGGAGAAGGTAACGAGCTGGGGTCGGGATAGTTGGCAGCATAGAGGTAATTAAGGGTTGTTATGGAACATGGGTGAGAGAGGTGAGGAGATTAGTGTAAAGCCTGATGAGGGATAAAGCACAGGAAGGCACATTCTGGATAGGTTGGCCGGGATAGAGGAGATGGGTGATGGTAGCTGATAAGGGTGGGTGTAGGACGGACCATGGGGAGAGTGAGGTAACACATACTGGGATAAGAGAGAGGTGTTGACAATCCATCAGTGGCAGCTTTAGGGGTCAGCGACATATACAGGAGTTGAGTAGTTTACTAGCAAGTAGATTTTTGAAGTTGCACAGGGGAATTAATAGTGATCTATGATTATCAGAATTTGCTGTTCTCTGTGCATTCCAAGTGCCTTACAGGTACTTGTTGGACAGTGCTGAAACTCAGCCTTTTGCAGCTAGCAGTACTTTATTGACAATGAATGATTGAAAATGGTTTTCAGTATGCTCTGGTGTTGTGTGCAATTTTTTGAAACTCAGCAAGTTTTTTTTAATATTGTCAGTACATGACCTGTGTCAGTTCCTGGTTTCCTTACTCAAGTCAATAGTGAATTACTGAGTGAAGTTCTTATCAACACCAGCAAGTGTCATGAATTTAAGGGTTTCATCATCAGAGAGACCATTCAATTTCTGATTTGTGCTGTCTACCGTGAACTTTCTCAGTGGTGAACTTCTCATGCTAAAAAATAGCAAAAAGATACTTTAAGAAAGTTCAAATACATTACAAGCTTTACAGTTCTTATCAGTGTAATCATTCCCACGGCTCTCTGGCCATGATCTAGTCTGTTTGTCAGTGAGAGATGTTCCAGGTGAGTCACTAAAGTAATCCATTTTCTTTCAAGTTTAGTAACAGCCCTTTCTCTATGAACACGCTGCCTACAGTACGGTAGTGCCCCCAGTGTTAACAGCTCTGACAATGCTAATATTTAAAGTAACTCCTGCTTTCTGCAGTCCTTTCCAGCTCTTAGATGACCTGTGATAAAATGAGTGAAGATTCAGCAAAAATTGTTCAACAGATTTAAAGTAATGACAGTCTTTGAACGCATCCTTTGTGGTAAACTCTAAGTGATGAACACAGCAGTTAATGTCTCTGAGATGTGGGCACTCCTGTTTTATTTTGGTAAGGACACCTGGGGCCAGATATTCAAACGTGTGCTCACTGGGCAAAGTAAGTGCATGCAGTTTGCCCGGAGTTTGTGCCAGAGCGTAATATTCAAAGGGTATAGGCAAGGGGTGAAGCAGAGGCTGGTGCCCCGAGAGGCAGGACTGAGGGATGGAGTAAAAGTTGAAGGAGACAGATAAAGTGCTATGATACCCAATCAGGGTGCTGAAGCAGGAGCAGACTTGATAGACCTATAAGCCTACTCTGCTGGCATCTAGTATCTTAGTATGGTGCAAGTGTGCTGAAATATAATGTAATCAGTGGGCAAAGGAAGGGGTGGTGCCGTGAATATAGGCACAACACAATATCCAGTGCATTTGCACTGCACAATAGATGTAGTGCAGGCCACTTTGCGCAGCACAATTGCCACCTATGAAAAGGCTGATTGACTGTGGGCAAACCCTAGAGGCAAGCAGAGACACTGCTGCCACCAAACAAGATGGTGGTCTGGGCAGATCACATGCTCATCATGCTACAGGAGGCCCTGCAGGAAGATAACCGGGCAGATGCCCACCCTGGGCCCATCCATAGGCCACGGAGGTGCTATGCTGCACACAGAGGTATTAGCCACAAGTCATCTTTGAGAGCCTCACAGATGATCAGCTTGTTGGCTAGTGCCACCTAAACAGGGCCATGCTCAGGTAGATGTGTGAGTTGCTGCATGTGCAGCTGCGCACTAACACCCAGTGCAGCCATGACATGTCAGTTGAGCTTAGGTGATGTCTGTCATGTGCTTTCCAGCCATGGGATCATTCCAGACACCAGTGGTAGAAGCCGCCAGTGTCTTGCAGTCTGCCACCTCACATCTGCTGGCCCATTTTCTAGATGCCCTGTTGCCACATGCTGGTGAGTACATCATATTGACCAGCACGCCAGCAGAGCGTACAGCAACAGTGCAGCAGTTCTGTTGGGTTGCGCACCTACCAGCAGCACTTGGTGCCATTGACTGCACTTATGTTGCCTATTGGGCATCAAGAGATGATGGAGTGGATGCTACCTTAATAGGAAAGGCTACCACTCCCATCAGTTGCCAGGTGGTGTGCAATGCAACAGGGCCCATCACCAATGTCTTGGCACAGTATCCCGTCAGTGCCCACAATGCCTTCATATAGCATAATTCCATCCTTTGCCAGAGATTTGAAGGCAGGGGCATACCTAGTGGACACCTTGTTGGTGAATACATGCAGAATGCCCCCACACACACACACGAATCCCCTCATGGTTGATGTACAGTCATAGCAAAGCACACACATGCCTTGCCATGGGAAGGGGAAGGTAGACGGGTGCACAAGACATGCTGCAGCCCATGGTTTGTTGTTGGAATGTAGGTAGCTAGACTGTCAACAGATGCTAACAGATTTGTGTTTCTCTACAGGGGACAGTGCTTATCCCTTGCACCCCTGGTGCTCTACACTGGCCTGATGGTCCAAAAGGAACACAGTGCAAGTGACATGGCACAAGAGGAGCTGGGATAGTGGAGCAGCTCAACAGGTGTGACCCATGCTTGGCCTGGAGGGCCCAGGAATACAGAGCACAGGTCATAAGAAACTTTGCAAGTAGCAGCAGGTGAGTATCAACCACACAGGACACTTGCATGTTTGAAAACTGTATTGTGAAGACACAGATCACATGGTGGCAGAGCACAAACAGTGGTAGGGAAAATGATGGAATCACTTCTGTTAGAAAGAATTATTGAGTACCTAGAGGCCAGCGGGGCACAGGACCCAAGGCAGCATGGATTCACAGTAGGAAGGTCATGTCAGATGAATCTAATAGATTTCTTTGACTGGGTGACCAAAGTAGTAGACCAGGGAGGAGCTGTGGACATGGCCTACCTAGACTTTAGCAAGGCATTTGACACAGTCCCACACAAATGATTAATAAACAAGTTAGCCAGCCTGGGAGTGGGTCCCAGGGTGGTAGCCTGGGTAAAAATTTGCTGGACAACAGGACACAGAGGGTAATAGTAAACTGAGTCCACTCCGAAGAAAGGGGGTTACTAGTGGGGTACTGCAGGGTTCAGTACTGGGGCGGTCCTTTTTAATGTCTTTATAAGTGACATTGTAGAGGGACTGGAAGGAAAAGTATGCCTCTTTGCAGATGACACAAAGATCTGCAACAGGGTTGATACACAAGGGGGAGGGTGGAAAAGATGAGAAGGGACTTGGCAAGGTTAGAGGAATGGTCAAAAGTATGGCAGCTTAGATTCAGTGCAAAGTAATGCACCTGGGAAACCAAACCTCAGGGGAAGGGTACACAATGGGGAAGGGGGTTATTAACAACAACAAAAATGGAAAGGGACCTAGGGGTAGTCATATCAGATGACCTAAAGGTAAGCAAGCAATGTGAGATGGCAGGAAGGATGGTTGTGGGGACACTGGGATGTATAGATAGAGGCAACACCAGTACAAAACAAGAAGTTATCGCTCTGTAAAGACAGTTGGTGAGACCCCCATGTGGAGTACAGCGTGTAGTTCTGGAGACTGCATCTCCGCAAGGACATAGACAGAATGGAGGCAGTCCAGAGAAGGCCAACTGAAATGGTGCAGGGTCTGCACCAGAAGCCATATGAAGAAAGACTAAAGGATCTTAAGATGTATACTCTTCAGGAAAGGAGGGAGAGGGGGGGCATGATAGAAACTTTCAAGTACCTCGAGGGAATCAACAAAGTCCAAGAGGGTAGCATCTTTCAGAAAAAGAGATGTGCAGGAACAAGGGGACACAATCTGAAGATAGAGGGGGACAGCTCAGGGGCAATGTGAGGAAGTATTTTTTCACAGAGAGGGTGATGGATGCATGGAACGGCCTTCCTGAGGAGGTTGTTGGGTCAAAAACAGTGGGGGAATTCAAGAATGCATGGGACAGACATAGGGAAATTCTGGTTGGGGTTAACAAGAAATAGGCTGTTGGTTAACTAGGATCTGCAGCTTATCCAATAGGTAGGGAAATGGGCAGACTAGATGGGCCAAGTGGTCTTTATCTGCCGTCAAAATCTGTGTTCTATGTTCTATGTTTTTATGTGGTTAAAAGTGTATACAAAATGGAGAGTGCAGTAGAGGTGTGCACAATGCGTGGGGTGTAGCATAGGCGTCGACATTGAGAAACACAGGTGGAACCACACATGCCCATGCCACAGGACTCAAGGGTCGAGGGAGGGATGTGAATGTTGGTGGTGGGGGTGGGGATGGGGGTTGGGGCTATCAAGACGTATGAAGAAGGAGTGTACAGAGGGAGAGGCCATGGGGTGCAAGGTACAACAGAACAGTGGTAGGGGAATGGCACATGGGGATGCCTGTGCTGTGCCATAGTGTAGGGTGTGCCCTGCCAGGTCACTGGGACAGACCCTACCTCAGGTGGGCCACGAGATGCATGGCCTGCTATGCAGGCCCCAGCGCCAGGGCCCGTGGGTGACGCATATGCCCCCTGCAATGGCTGTGGGGTTCTGATGATGCATGAGATGTGCTGTGGTGGGGGAGCTGTCCCATCTATGTTTGTCTGCACTCGTCACATGTGCAGACCATCTGCCATCACTGACCTCCATGTGTGGGGTTATGGCCTGCAACAGTGGTAAAGGGGAAGCCCATGGTGACAGTGTCACCCTGGACCAGGTGCTGCCTGGTGGGGTGCTGATGGTGGAGGGGGGTTGGTTCAGGTTTCACTCAGTTTGTGGCGAGTGCCACTGAAAGGGAGGTCATGGGCATGCTGCCAGTGTCTGATCCACCACCCTGTGGTGTCAGCATTTGCATTGGTGTCCGCTGGGCACAGGGGTTGTGCACAGTGGAGAAGCTGGGGCTCTAGCTGGGCCACACAATGGCATGGACCACAGGTGCTACATCCCCCACTGCTCTGTTGAGATCCCCAAACATGTGCCACAGGGCACTGATGAAGCAAGCCTCATGGGCCTTCACATACTGCTCAGCCCTTTGCAGGTTTTTATGCAGGAGGTGAAGGGTGAGGTCATCATGCACGGTCTGCCTAAAATGTGTGAGTTCCCGCTGTGTGGTGGCCTGGGACTCCAAAGCAGAATGCAGCAGCTGCCTGGTCTGTGACTCATCCCACTGCTGGGGGCACTGGGGGGACAGGTTCTGGTTGCACTCATGGGTGCTGAGTGACCTGCAGGTGCACCATGACTGCGGTGGGTGGTGAAAGTGACAGGGCTGCAGTGGCCATGTCTGGCCACAAAGGAAGGGTGTGGGATGACAGGGGTGCAATCAGGCTGCCCAACCCCTCCTGGGAAGGCAGACAGGAGGCGTGGGTAGCAGTGATGGAGGCGGGTGCAGCTGTGGTGGTGGTGGTGATGGATATGATATGGGCACTGCCAGGGTCCTGGTTGTGGGCTGCAAGTGTTGGATGCTGTGTGCCTCTGGCTAGACACCAATGAGGAGAATGGCTGTGGGGGACTGTCTCTGTGGCTGAGAGACCAGTGCCAGTAGCTCCCAGCTGCCAATGTATGTTTCCTTATTGCTGTCCTCCAGGGCCTCTTCGCTGCCAGCTTCTGGGCTGGGTGGTATGGCCAGCTGAGTGGTGGCTGCTGCACATGGCTGAATGGCCAAGCATCGTCCCCCCATCAGACTCTAACGCCATGGCCTGTGCTGTAGACAGAAGAGTGGACCATCAGTGTTGCATAGACTATGTGGTACACCATACGGGATGCCAGTAGTGCATGCACACCCCAGCGGATTGTGCCTTGTGTTAACAGTGTCAGCGTGCAAGTGGTGTCAGCAGGACAACCTACCCAGACCCACACTGCTCACAGAGCTAGCTACCTGTGGAAGCTGGAGTATGTAAGCATGGCAGTGCTCCCTGACCATGGTGCACACACGCCGCACACATGCATGTCAACACACACAGTGCAGACCACAACCCAACACCAAGAGCTACACACCCACCACATGAGATGGCACGCCCCATCACTTGTGGACAACAGATGGAAAAACAGTGTGCACTCACCCTATGTGCATGGGCACACCCCAGTGGTCCTGGATGCATAGTCATGACCCATTGGGGTATCTGGGTGACACTCTGCATTGAAGGCCACAGGGCAGTGCCACAGTGGGCTAATGCATTGTGCAGTGGCTGTGGCACTGACAGGCCAACTATGTGTGCCATGACCATATCTGCAGTGTGCACCAACAGTGGTGTGACCTGCATGTGTACATAAGCACACAAGGGGGGAACCCAGTTGTGTACTTACATGGGTGACTGGCTGCTACCTGGATCTCAAACTCACATCCTGGCACCCTGTCACCTCCACAGCCTGCTGGGCAGCAAGGTTGTCTTTGGTGCAGCGGTGCAGGTCCTGGAATTGTTTCCAGGCAGCCTCCATTGGCCGGCCTTTGCCACCAATGGCATTATCCTCCTCTATGATCTCCTCCCAGGTTGTCCAGATGGTGGCATCTGTGCTGTAGCTGTGGGGCAGGACCTTCTCCCTCAACTTGTAGGCTTGTGCCCAGGCATGCAGTTCATCATCACTGAAGCCCTGTGTACACAGTCTGTCACTGTCTCCCATGGGACCTGCCAGAGTAAGTGGTATGAGAGCAGTCATTGGTATGTTAGTGATACACATGTGGGTGTACGCAGCCCCACTATGTCCAGGTGGGGAAATGATGCCCTTTGCAGGGTACCAATGGTGGACAGGGCAGCCTGTGCACGGTGGTGCCCCATCATGCTCCCCCAGGAACACATATGGCTGATATATGCCCACTCACCATTGTGGGTGTGTAGGCAACACAGCCCCTCAGACGGGCTGCCTGCAGCATCCAGGATGGTATGGGTCTGGTGCACAGTCACCAATGCTGTGCATGTGGGGATTAGATGGGTGTAGGCAACAGGCCAACTGTCCGGATGTCCTCTGGCAGGCCAGTCTGGGAGAAGGACTACACACATGGTGTTGGGGGGGCTGTGAGAGTGGTGTATTTGTAAGTACCATACTAAACCCCTGGGATGGGTGCATCACATAGTGTCACATGCTGTGTAAAACAGGAGTAGTCCATGGGACATACTGATGCACCTGGCATGTGGGAGCAGTGCATCATGATGACCCATGTGGGAGGGGCCTGTCCTTATGTTGCCCCTATAGCAGACACTGTCTGTTTACCTACCACTGGCCCTCCCAGGGGACACCTGGCACTGTATTGCCCTGACATGTATGCATGTTGATACATCAAGAACATAGCTGTCAGACACTGTCCTGTGTGGCATGTCACAGATATGGGCCAGGGCCAGGCCTCTGTGCTACTGTATCTGAGTATGCAATGTTGTGTCGTCAGGCAACATGTTAGTAAGACAGTGGCAGGTGGAGCTGCCAAGTCAGCACTCCCCAAATGTAGGACATCTCCTGATTAAGCCACTAAAATCAGGGAGAGTTTCACGGGGCCCCTAATGTATTAGTGTTACAGAATTTTTTTATATATGCTTTCTCGCCTGGTCTCCTCAGTGACCCCTATCCAATGAAGCCCCACCCAGCCCCATCAACCAGCTCCTCTGGGAGCTTACCTGTGCCATTGTCCTCTGCCACAGGACTGTGGCTGTGCTCAGCCACTGGTGCAGGGCCTGCTGGGGACCAATCTTCATCCTGACACATGGGGTGTTTTTACACCTGTTTTTCTTCTGTCCCCCTCTGCCCATTGCTTGGGCACAACATGCCAGTGCGTGTACGTGGAGGCGTACACATGCTTCAGAGTCCTGCAGCACCTTACCTATCTCCGTTGGTGTCCCCGAACATTTCTACCCTTGGCCTCCACCTGGGGGAAGTCACTCAGTGGGACTGCCAAGTCACCCTTCCTGGGCGAGGAGAGCAGACCTCCAGATGCTCGATCCTCTCCCTCCCAGGCCAACCCCCCACAACCAGCTTGCACTGCAAACACGGTCGCCAGTGTAGCAGGAGGTAAGAAACCAATGCCTCAGCCCTCCATGCCACTGGCCGGCTATAGCATTACATAATTTAAGGTGCTAGACATGCAGTCCTAGGGTAATGTACAGACAGGAGGAATATGCTGTGCTGTGATGTTAAGGATTTTAGGGCCCTGAACTGGTGCCATAAAAAGGTGGGAAAGCTCAACATCACAACAAAATGAGGAAGACTTTCTGACAATAGGCTGATGTGGATGGTATGGGCAGACATTGCAGTAACATTCTGATACTGCAGTGACCTCCCCACCCCATGCGTGCCCATATACAGCATACCTGTTCAAGGTCCTGGATGTCCAGAACAGGCTCTGGGAGTGTATTCAGGTTACCCCCTGTCCCCCAGCAACCCATGCAGCTATGAGGGAGCAGTGTGAAGCATCTGCACAATGTAGTGGCACACCGGGCAAGTGTTGATCTGTGCTAGTCTGAACACTGCATCCTACACTGCATCCCTACCATAGTTGCAGTCGAGGTGCTCGTTCACTGTTTTCTAGCTGTGTCCACACTACAGGGTGTGTCATGAAGTAGCCAATGTTCTGTGTGAATTTGGCATGCAATACACCTACCAGTGGCTGTGGAAATATTTTCCTGGCTTGCTTGTGTGGTGTGTATTTCCAGCTGTGTGGGTTACAGTTCTGCTGTGCAGTGCGGGGGATGCAGATTTCTCCTTAAATAGCCCAGGTGCAGTCAGCCAACCAAATGTATGCAGAAGGTGTTGGAATGACATGAAAGTGGGCCCATTGCCCGGTGACTTCCCAAGTAGCCTACTTGCATGGTTTGTCTGAATATTGCAATTTAGCGCAATGCACTAAGTGGGTTTGCTCTGGTGTAATGGGCATGAATTGCACAATTCATTGGCACAGTGCTCAAGTTGCCCACTGATGATATCATCAGTCATTGACATCCATGTGTGGGTCTGTGCAGTGCTGTCCCCATGGTTGATATTGTGCAGGTCATGCACAGGTCGTGCATGTGCAGTGTCATCATGTGCATGCTGGGCTGCATGTTTAGCAGTGTGCAAACAGATTTTGCACAGAGCATCCTTATGTGTCGCACTATGCAAACAGCGCAGTCCTCCACATCCTACCTACAACTTGCACCAGTGAAACACACCCTGAAAACTAGTCACAGAATGGCAACAAGCAGGAGATGGGCCATCCAACAAAGGGAACACAGATGGTCAGAAGTTGAGCTAGCCATTTTTGTGAAGTTGGTATTGGAGAGGGAGGAGCAGATCCTGGGAAAGCAGGAGGGGGCTGACTGGCCACAAAGGGAAATTTGAGTGTCTGTGGGCTGGCACCTCACATGGAGGACTGGGATGACACCTGGTGGGGCCCCCCTTGCTGGGTAGAACCCCAGCCCATCAGCATTCTGAACAGCTGCACCCACTGGCCATTTTGCCAGTGACAGGTATTGTTTGCTGTGCCCTGTTGCCACTGTCACACATAGTATGGCAGTGTCCCAGGGCCACCATGGGCCCAGGCTGCTGCACCATACCAAGGTCACCATGGCCTGCTGGAGGGGATGGGCATCTACTGGCCGTCAAAGCCCCATGGGATGCCTGCAGTGCCTGTGCAGCATGGAGGCCCTGCCCAGGCAGGCAGTCAGCAGCCACCATGGGTGGCAGTGTCTCAACATCATGTTGCACAGCCGGAGGGGTGGGGGATGGAGGGAACAGGCCTAGGTTACAAGGCTTCACAGTATGGTTCAGACATCTCCCCTTTTTCTCTCCCTTCAACTCAAACAAGCAGGGATGCTGACAGAGGCTGGAGAACACAGGCACTGCAGGAGCCAGCACAGTTCCTGGACCATGATGGTAGGCAGAGACCACTTGAGTATGCAGTGTTACTGGTTTATTACCTAGCCACACTGTAGGTGTGGATCTGTGTACCACACTGATGTTGCATTGCTTCACCTTGACCACACCACATGCCACACGGTGTGCAGTTGTGCCCTTCAGTGATGCACAGGCCAGTGACCCCAGCATGGGGGGATATCCACTTCCACCATCACGTATGCTTCCACGACTCACCTGTCTTCATGCCCATTCCTGCTGCTGTGTGACATGGAGGCAGTGATGGTGGCCCCAGGGCCCAGTGTCCCCCTGTGGATCATCAGGCATGCTCATTCACTGGCTCTAGGCACCTCAGCCAGCCAGGGGAATGAGGTAGGATGCCCGGGCACTCAACAGGATCTCGATGCACACTGCCCAGCTGAACCTTATTCTTGGGCTCCTAACCCCTGGTGTGTCCAATGTCCGATGGCTATACAGGTGTCTGAGAGGGGGCTCTGCTTTCCGTGTTCTAGTTGGCCCTGGCATCCAGCACAGTCCCCAACTGACACAGGGCACCTAGCCATGTCAAGTGCCACAACAGGGAGCCTGCCAGCCATGCCCTGGGGCCAGTCGTCCTGTGGGCTTGCTGGTCTGCACGTGTGCGGCCATTGTGTTGCCTTTGTGCCCTACACATCACCTTAGTACCTGGCATTGTCCCTACATTCCCAGCAGGAGGGAAACACCTACACCATGCCCTGTGTGGCATTGTTGCATAGATGCTGGCCTCACCACCATTGAGGCCTCCCAGGCCACTGACAGGTATGCTACTGGCCACACACCCCTGACTCGCAGCACTTCTGGGTACAGTGGTAGCCACACTTCTCCACTTTCCTACCCCTGATTGTGTCACATTGTACATCACAGTGCAGTTACACTGACCACCATGTGGGACATGTCCTCAGTTCTCAAAGCTATAGGCTCTGGACACTGTGTACAAGTGCACTACTTGTTCACAAGGTTTTCCATTTGTTGTGTTCATGTGTGTCAGTGGATTTTGTGGCTTTGTGCCTTATACTTGCAGTGTAGCTGTGAGCCGGTCCCCAGGTCTTGTGACACGGAGTGCTGTTCTTGGGTGATAGGGGGCAGTATGTCACATCTGTGGTATGGTTCACCAGTATGGTGGCAGTTCAGGGGTAACATCCCACCCCACCTGTGGCACGGTTTGCTTCACCGCTGTGGGGGTGCAGTGGCATGTGTTCAGTACTGTGTTGCAGCATACTTCCTTACAGCAGAATTTGCCACACTACATCTCGGCATGCTGCTGTCCTCTCCCCACCCTGATATCCACTGCTGTGTCACTCTGAGTGTGACTGTGTCACCACTGACAACTCGGCATAGTGCCCCTAGCCATCCTGCCCAGCATGCCACAGGTGCTCTGCATGTTGCAGACTGATCTACAGCTATGGGATTTCCATGTAGCATGGTAGCCAGCTGTCCTGCAGCCACCTTCTGGCAGCCAGTGTGCCTATCCCACATGTGTCAATACCATCCCACTGCCCTGGTGCACACATGCCTGATCTGGGCAATCATGCTGCTAAGTGTTGACCTCTGTGACTGTGTAGCTCAGCAGCATCCACTTTCTCTGTGCCCCTGTGCTGTTCTTGCTGTGATGCACCAGCAACACTATGGGGTGAACATGGTGGGGGGAGTGCTGCCTATACCACCTAGCCCCACAGCTCTGTGCTGTCCCAGGATACCACAGTGCTCATCCTTTGCCAGATATTTTGGCCACATACACATCATACATAGCTGCCTGGTCCACCCTTGTACACAGCATCCTTGACCTTTGGTCCATCGTTGCACCTGCTAGGCTGCCCCATGGCCCCTGTGTGACATTCCAGTGCATGTGTGGCAGCCACACATGGCTGGATGTCCAGGTGGCATGGTGTGTCTCCACTCAATGGAGCACCTGTGCCCCCCTTGTTCCATGATGGTAGCCATGTTTTTTTTTTTGGGGGACTAGCTATGTGTGCTGGCATAACCTACATGGTCCACCGTGTCTGTACAGTTCACTAATGACATATTCTTTCTACCTGTAGGTGACCATTGGAATGTGGCAGACAGATGGCATCTAGAGGCCACAGAGGGGGGGAATGATCTCCTGTGGCACATAGTGTGGCAGCTGCACCTGCTACTATGGCATTAGAAGGAGTATCATGGGCGGCTACTGGAGGTCCTCTGTGAGGTGGCTCAAAGTACCCATCCACCACCCCCATCTGCACCCTAGGCATCCCCCCATTCTAAGTTGAACCATCCCACACCCACCTTCCAATATCCTCTCTTGTTTTTGCCCTGTTGCCTCCCCCTTTTTATTGTACAGTAAATAGTTTCATCTGTATATTTGTTATAGTTATTGTTGTGTTTTTTCATTTATTCTACAGTAAAATGTTTAATTCTGATGCTCCTGTGTTCTGAATCTGTTCTTCTGCTGTTTTGCCATTGTACTGTGGTTTGATTTGGTACCCTCCCTGCCCACCTTGACAACCCCCTGCTTTACGCTGGTGGTCCTGTGGGTACCTGTGGTGGCACTCACACCTGTGCAGGATTCTACATTTGGCAGGCGTGTGGCCTTGTTGGCTGTCACGATCCATCCCACAGATGTCATCCTGCACATCACGTGTTTGGGACAGCTCACATCCTGCCTGTTCCTGTCCAGTGCCATTGGACGGTGCTTGTTGTTCAGGATACTACCCTCCTGTGTTGCTAGCCATGGCTGTCTCTGTCTCTGACATGTCTGCTGTTGTTCCATGTGGTTGTCATAGCTTTCCATCCCATGTCCTTGCACTCTCTGCCCTTTTGTGCACAGTCACATGGTCCATGTTGGGTTTCCTGTATGCCATCCTTGGGCACTGGTCTGCTGTGGTGATCTGTGCTGCCCATATGCAATATTCAGTGCTGGGCTATATTATACATTACATTTAATTAACTTTCAGCACAAAAAAGCATGAGGAATGCACACAAAACAATTTAGCTTAATCCACTACATCTGTGCTTCATTCTGCAGTCCTAAATCCAAATATATATATATATATATATAGTTATTGTGGCATAACATTTATGTCCACTGTACTCTATATATGTACCAACAGGATTGGACACGTTTAGAGTAATATAAATATTTTTCCAACACATTCCTAGAAACTATATGCAATGTTAGTAATACTAACTACAACCTGAACACTGCATGAAGCTATGAGACAATATAGTGATAGATAGATGAGAAATGGGGTGGGTGGGGGAGGTAACAAAGGAACATTCAAAATGCATTTTAAGGTCAGATGCAGTGAAGAACATTGCCATCATCAGTACAGTAGCCTTGCTAATTCTGTCTGACCATTAATGCCTGGCCATTCCATTGCACCAAGTCTCTTCTAGCCAGTTTGGACTCTATATCACCACTCCTGTTACCTGTCATTACCCATAAACGTAGATGCATGTAATGATTCTTCACGTGCATTACTAATGTGCATTGTAAGTGCGTATTTCTCATTTTTATTTAAGATTGCACACATGTGTTCCCCATTCCTTTCTTTTAGATTGTTTTGTTCTCCCTACATAAAATACCCCACAACTACATAAAGCCAAATAAATTACATTGTGTGTGTCAAACGTAATCAAGCTGCATATCTTATATATTTTTTTTGCCATCCTTAGGGCCAAAAAAATAAAGGTCCTTTCTAGAACATTGCAATACTTGCAACGTCCACATCAGACACATCCAGGATTTGGTGGCAGCAAAAATCCAGATTTTCTCTTAGCTGGCTGCATACTATCCACAATTTGATCTCTAATGCTTCGAGCCCTCCTATATGTAATTCGGGGGGGGGGGGTCAAATACTTCTTTAAGTTTAGTTTCGGCTTTAATAACATCCCATTTAAAATATTGTTCTTCACTGCACCTGTATCACAAGAATATGTGGTCACAAAATTCAAGGAGTTATTTTCCTCAACTAATTGTTCCCTCAACTGTAATAATGCAGTCCTATCCATTTGTTCAACCTCCCTTCTGGCACTCTGTACATTTCTAAGACTACAGCCTCTTTCCAACAGATGTACTGAAAGTGCATCTGCACACTCAGCAAAATCCTCTGTGAGGCTACAGTTCTGTTTTAACCTCATAAATTGACCATTAGGTATATTTGTAACTGCATGCCAAGGATAGCTGCTATCTGCTTGAAGCAATGTATTTTTGTCCATCTCTTTGCGATACAGGGAGGTCAAAAGGTCACCCATTTCTGTTTTTCTTATAGTGAGGTCCAGGAAATTAATTCTGTCTCCACTATGTTTCACATCAAAGGTAAAGCCCGGTTAATGGCTTTCCAAATATGTAACAAAAAAATCTAGTTCCAATAATGTACCATCCCACACCATTATACAATAATCTATGTAACAACCCCAGAACTCCACCTTTGCACAAAAAGGATTCTTTGTACTGTATATAACATTGTCCTCCCATAGTCCCATAGCCAAATTAACATAGTTGGGACAAATGTTGCCCTCATTGCAGTACCTTTTTTTCTGTAGGTAATGTTGACCCAAAAAACTGAATGTGTTATTTTTTAATACCATTTCGGTCATGTCTAGCAAAAGCTGACTAGTTGGTACCTTTTGTTCTCTTCTCTAAAAAGTACTGTAGGGCTTTAAGTCCAAAATCATATGGAATGTTGGTATATAAACTGGAACCATCCAATGTTACCAAAAGTCTGCCCTTCCCTACATATATTTCTGATGTCAAGTTAATAATGTCTCTGGCATCCTTTACGTGTGACCTAAAATCGATTACCAAAGGCTGTATATGAAAATCAATAAACTGTGACATAGTCTCTGTCAGTGATCCTTGTCCTGATATAATCAGTTGACCTGGGGAGGGGGGGTTTATTAAAGTTTTGTGTATTTTGGGCGATAAATAAAAAAATGGATGAATTGAATATTTTACTGTCAAAACATCTTTCTTTTTCTGAGATGTCACCATTTAGAAATGCCTTTTTATAAGTTTATTCACCTTTATTTTGTTAGTCATTGTGGGGTCAGTAGCTAGGGGCATATATGGGTTCGAATCACCATGCTGTCTTTGTGCTTCAGCTATATAATCCTCTGTGTTCAAAAGTACAACCCCCCCATTGACAGGTTTCACTGTCACATCTTTATTCTGACTTAGCTTATCTAAAGCCTTCCTTTCCTGAGATGACATACTCCAAAAACATAATTTCTATGCTCATTTTTTTCATAGTATGTTTCTAGGTCATACATACAAACTTTGTAAAAAGTATTGACTACAGGGTTCATGGGAGGTATAAACGTAGAAGGCCTTCTAAGGCATCTCTCACTACTGCTATAACTGTTCTCAATGATAGGCATCCGACTCTCTGGTGTTTCATTCAGCTCTTCAGTTCTCATTACACTCAAACCTGCTGTTCTAGGTTGAAAAAAAAATTTTAAATTCAATAATCTTATAAACTTATTCAGGTCTATAAATGTTTCAAACCGGTTCACCCTATTCGTGGGTACAAAACTCAAACCTTTGTTTAATACTTTGAGCTCAGTATCACTTATAGCATAACTAGATAAATGTATAACATTATTTATGCACTTAGTGTTCAGAGTCTCTAGAACTGGTGTCTCAGTATTAGTCCCTGTAGGTACATCAGAAATAGTCCCACTTTCCTCTACCTGATTATCTTCTCCGAAAAGGAGACTCAGTTCTGATGATAAATCTATTGTTAAATCTTCCTCTTGTGCATCAATATCAGTCAGTATGTGTCCTAAAAATGCACATGTTGTTGTTGATAATATCCTCTCGCCCGTCTTCTTCCTCCCCAACCCCCTCTTACCTCTCATCTGCATATTATTTGTGTCCCGATTTGCGGCAAAAGGTTGTGTGGACTTCTCCATGGAGTTGTTAGTGTTTGGGGCTGAGGGGTACTGTTGTAAAGTCACTTCCTCATTTATCATGTGTTCCTCAAAAAAAAAACTGTGGAATCTGAGTCAGCAGAACTGCCTTCATTATATGTCTCTCCATAATCTCGCTTTCTCAAAATACCCTTATATTTTTTTTGACCAGTCAAACACACGGTTGTTCAAATAATCTTGTTCGGCTCTAAGAAATTTTTCAAGCTTTTTTGCTTGTGTGATGACATCACGCTTTTCTAGAGCATCTTTAAACATTTACTGTAATGTATAAATATGGTCAGAAGGGGGTGCTCTACACCTTGACAAAGCACTCAGTTTGAGTGTGAAACATTGGTCTGTGGTAGTCTCCACAATAAATCTTTTACAGAAGAAATCTGGTGCTATATGTACATTTTGTGTTTGACAAGGAGTGCCACATCCTTTTTGCTTTGATTTCTCTAGTCAATAAAGTTCCCTAGAGCACTAAAGTTGGCAACCTGGTGGTAAGCCAGAGTTTGGTAATGGACTTTTTGGCTCCAGCCACTAGTATTACCAGTAATATAAGTTGTCTGCCTCTTACATGGCTATGCTCGGAGGGGATAGACAACAGAACAAGTGAAGGGCCAATTAGATCAGGTGTAGAAAACAATGTCCTCTAACACTTGTGCTGTTTACTCCCAACAATTTGTAAGAAGGGGACAGACCCAAAAGATAGGAAACAGATCCACCTTTTTTCCCCCCACAATGTCTTCAGTGGGTACCTCAGTCTTGCCCCTTGCATTTGACTTGAACAGCAGGGTCCTAAAATATCTAATTCAGCACTTCCAGGAAAACTCCATATGAGGTCAGTGTCATTTATAAGAGGTTAAGGCATACTTCAAACATATTTGCAGATCTCAGTTGGCTTGTAATTCAATATTCCATCTGTGTAGCACCAACGCCATGGTATAACTTGTGAGAAAGCCCAGGGCACAATATAATAAGCCCACCAAATGGGTCTTTTAGTATTTTTGTGCACTACAGTGACTTAATGTACTGAGATGATATGTATTTTGAAAGAACTGCCTCCAGTTTTAAAATTATTTTTGGTTTAAGTTTTAATGCACTGCTGACACCAAGTGTAGAATATGACTAATTTCTCCACATGGTATGTCAGCTACTGCCTGCCTTTTTCCATGTTTCTTGAAACTTTCTAAATTTTTGGGACATTATTGGGGATTTGGGAGCAGAACATGGTGGTACGGTATCTCTTGCTGCTCCAGTTAGATGGAACTATCACTGGTGGTGGTGGCAGCATTATCATTGGCTGGAGACGTTGCTGGTGACAAGGCAGCTGAAACATCAGCTATGTCTGCCTCAGCAGCAAGCACCCTTTTTCTTTTAAATGCAGAGCTGGGAAGACTCATAGTGGAGATAGGAATGGGGAGGTTGGCACAATGTATGTGGACTGTTCTGGTAGTTCAGCCCTGGCACTTGGGATAATCCAGTCTATTTTTACCCTGTCATAAATTACTGATAAACACAAAAATGCAGCATGACAACAACTGAGTGTGGTCTGCTTATTTGTTTCAGAAAGGTAGTAGGCAGCCTTTGGTGTTAATCTTAAAATGCCCCCCACCAACCAAAAAGGCACAGCCTGTGTGCATGATATGTATACTGTTTAAAAGGACTTGATTACTTCAGTTATCCCTAGTTCCAGTCCACTTTAGAAAAGAGCTTTGGTTTGTCCTTCTGGCATGACCCGAGAAGGACTTGTTTGCCACTTGTCACATAGCAGCAATCCTATATTGGGAACTTATTTATCTTCTGATTGGCCTGGTGCCTCTGCAAATGTTATTTCAAGGCAAGAGTTACTGCTACCTTATAGCCCCCCAGATGAGCTTTTTCAAAAATGATTTCCCTGCCTTCTTTCCTGCATATTTTCTTTGCTGCTAATCGAGCAAGAGGGATGGTGCTGAGCAGAAGACTGGAGGATGATATTAGCTGGTAAAATTAATGTAAAGGAAAAAAAAGTTTATTTTGTGTGGCTAACTGTGGGATGTGGGAGAGCACAAAAGGTTGAGATGCCATCTTGGGAAGGGCTGACTGAGTGTGGCTTTGGTAGAGTGTTAGCCAAAAGCCAGTGGGTGTAGAGAGCCGACTTCAAATTTCAACGTATACTGTAAATTGACTGGTTTTCCTTGCAGTAGTTTAGGCAGTAGGGATAGCACCAACCAACATATGGGAGGATAGCTTTTGTTGGTAGAATCAGGATACAGTAAATTGACTGCCTTTCTTTGCAGAGGTTTAGGCAGTAGGGATAGCACCAAACAACATATGGGAGGATAGCATTTGCTGGTAGAATCAGAATAAAATGAAAAAAAGTTTATTATGTGTGCCTAATTGTGTGCTGGGGAGCTCAAAAAGGCAGGAAGTATTCTTGCAAAGGTTGGACTGAGTGTGGCTTTGGGAGTACATTTTCAAATCAAAGGCTAGTAGGTGGAAAAAGTCCACATTAAATGTCAGCATATACAGTACAGTGAATTAGCTTTTTTTCTCAGCAGCGGTTCAGGCGGGAGAGATATCACTGACCAGCAGATGGGAGGATGGCGCTTACTGAAAAAATCAAGGTAAGCTGTAAAATAGTTGATTTTGTTAAGCTAATTGTGTGGACTCTTGGGGGCATCAAAATGTCAGAAGGACACTTTTGGAAGGGTAGACTGAGTATGGTTTTGGGAGTATGTTATTCTATCATAGCTTTGTGGGTAGTTAGTAAGCAGTAGGAAATCTGGTATGCCTACATATAGGTGGTTCCATGGCAGAATATCGACAACAATGTTGCCGACATCCTGCACAATGATGGCAACAATGCCCACAGTTGGCATTCTTCCAGTTGAAACAAAGTGTTTTTCTGTGGGGGGACTTTGCCCCCCATCTCTAAATGACCAACTCCGAGTTAGACTTGGTTTGGGGTGGGGATGAAACACAGGGAATCGTGGTGTCAGCATACTGCAGACCACAACAGCGACAAATCTCAACCTGGTGAGATTTGTTGCTGTGGTGGACTTTGGTGTTGAAATGTCAATGTGCCAACGTGATACCCATATGGGCATCCCAGAGAGTGAGTGTCTTGGAAACAGAGTGTGGCATCTGCATGGACATTTGCAGGAGAGACTACTCCAGCAATAGCTGAGCAGCAGGGGCTACCAACTGGAGAAGAGTAAAAGTTGAGGGATAACACTGCTGGGTACTATAGCATGGACTCCAACTTGGGTGCCCACCTAGGATATGGCATAGGGAGGTAAACAAGGATTCTACAACTCACCTAACTCCCTTTTAGGGTGAAACAACATAGTGAAAGTAGCATAACTCTGCAGCTGTTCTGACTCCCTCCCTGGGGTGGGACAACACAGTGAAAGCAACATAGCACTGCACATGTCCTAACTCTCTTTCTGGTGTGAAAACATATTGAAAGCAGTGTAAAACTGCAACTGTCTAAATTCTATCTTTAAGATAGGACAAAATAGTGAAAGCAGCATAACTTTGCAACTTCAAAACTCCCTCTTTGGGGTGGTACAAAGTTGATGTTTTGAGAAAATTTCATAGCTCTAGCAGATCCAAGAAGGGGGTTAATATCTTGAGGATATAGCAGGGCATCAATAACAGGGGTAGGTCCAAGAGAAAGCAACAGGTAACTAGAGAATTTAGATAACATGTGGTGACTATGCAGTTACAGAACACATTGCTGGAGGGGGTAGTCAGTTGTGGAATATGTGTTATGACTGTATTTTAGGCAATACTATGGAGCTATGGTACATGCCCAATATGCTAGAGACTTGCAAGACTCTTATCTTAGTTGGCTGCCAAGCAGGATGAAATACTCGTGTTTCACAGGCAACTGGACTTGTGTCTACAATTACAGTATATACCACCCCTTCAGCCTTAGAGACTCACTGGTTCAGAGGACTGGAGGGTGATGGATGTGTGGGGAAGGCTGGGACCTCTGGTTGTCATAAAGAATCCAGTTAACATGACTGCAAACTTTTTTGCACCCTTGGAAGAGATGCCACAATGAATCTCTCTAAATGGGGAAGGGCTTCAGGCTGGTCAACAACCAGGAACCAGAAACTGCCATTAAAGCAACACCCAGGAAGAGGCTGGAAGGTCACACGTCAGGGAGTATTGCTAGGAAGTTGCTAGTGTTAAGGTATGTAATGTTGACATATCCTGTCCATGTTTTACTAAGAGCACTCCATGCTTATTGGTAATTCCACTCCAGATTTTTCAGTAAGAATATGTAGCCCACATTGTTGCAGGCTTGAGCCTAGATAGCAAGGAGAGTGAAAACAACTTTACCTGAACTGAATCCAAACCAAAGAAGTATGTTGAAAGAGGGGTAAACAAGAAAGGTGGAAACATGGAGAAGGAAAGAATAAAACCAGAATTTAGAGCTGAAGTTGACACAGTGAGTGAGTCATCTGGTATTGAGGGAAAGCAGGGAGAGGGAGGAGTAGAGAGAGCTGTGATGTATATGAGGAGGGCAGTCCAAGGCAAAACAGCAGAAAGAGTGAAAGGGGAGAGTCTCCCAAGGCTGGACTTGGGAGCCATGCCGTAGTCAAAGATAGCTTGTGACTGGTGGGGAATGGAATATTGGCTTTGCATTGCTATAGCAGATCTGGGAGTGATCAGAAGGGTCCATATGGATGCCCTTGATTCCCAAATAGACTTAGAAATTAAATCAGAAACCTTGTACAGAAATTTATTACTAAATGCATACAAATTAGATAAAGTTCAAGTACTTCTTATTGACCTTCAGTCCTATGAAAACTTAAAGGAACCCAATTTAGGAAGTAATATATTACCATGACTACACTCTACTCAGAATTCTTCACTAAATTTAGATGAAAATACAGTAAACAATGATCTACCAACACCCAATTCTGACATTTTTTTGTCATGGAATATAGCGGGCTTAGGAACTAAATTGACTGATCCTAATTGGATAGATTCAGTTTCAAAATTTGAACTGATGTTATTTGAAGAGACTTGGGCTACTATAGAAGTACATTGAAATGGTTTCCAAGCATTCAGTTTGAAAGCAGTAAGAGAGAAACTGAATGGTAGATTTAGGGGTGGTGTAGTCACATTTATCAAAATTGAAACGGTATTCAAGTTATTGATCAAATTTAATTCAAAAATATATCAGTGTTAAACATTGTCAAATGGGATTCATTTATTTACATGGTTGTGAATGTGTTTGTTCCCCTGAGTACTCCAACTGTCACCTACGGTGAAGTGTGTTCAGACCTTTCTATGATTATGGACTCTCTCTATATTAAATATCAAATTGACATAGTATTAATAGGAGGAGACTTCAATGCTTGGATAGCCACTTTTGATGATCTTCCTGTATTACAATCCCTCATTTATATGGGAGACTTAAATTCAAGAAAGTCTGTGGACACCATTGTTAATCAAGTTGGTAGTAAATTAAAAGACTTCATTAACAGGAATAATCTACTAATTCTTAATAGTAGAGGAGAAGGAGACCCTGAAGGAGCATTCACATATTTTCCCTCCAGTGGGACCAGGGTAATAGATTACATATTCATAACTCCTGAAAGCTTTGAATTTGTACAGAACTTTCGGATAAACATCAGACCAGAAAGTGATCATGCTGCCCTTTCTTGTAATATCGTCACAATTAAGGATAAGGGGATTCTGACTTCAAATGAATCCCATAATGTTTCAATAATTCCCACTGGCAAAACCAAATTAAGTTTAAATACTAAGAATATGAAGAATGTAGAACATATTATGTACTCTTTACCATCTCATTTATCTCCCTTCACTTCAGAAACTCAGTCCCTTCCAAATTACTAGAGCGAACTTTGATAAATTACTTGTTAGAATTAATGGAGAAATATATCAGTACAAGGATCAACTACTCCACCCTCTTACATGGTTCAATGCTCAGTGTTTATATCAAAAAAAGAAATTGGGAAAATTAATTAGAGACAACCTTAAAAATCCCTCTGCACCAAGTAATGTAAATTTAAACCTAGCCTGGAAAGCATATAAAAAATTGTTAAAGCTAAAAAAATTTGAATTTACCTAAAAACGATGGGAAATTGTGCATCAAACTATACTATCAAATGATAATAAGACTTTCTGGAGTATGGTTGCAAGGGGTAAGTCATACCAAACTACATTAACCTCTTACATTCCCAAAGATACCTGGGTTAATTATTTTTCAGCACTACTAAATAATAATATTATTACTAGGGATGAAAGGATTACATTACACTGGGTATATTCATCCCCATATACACCTCTGTTTTTTACAACATTTGATGTGCATTTGGCTATTACAAAACTTTCCAATAAGAATGCTCCAGGCCCAGATAAAATTCCAGGAGAGATTTATAAAGCAAATTTGCAATTTTGGATCCCTTTTCTAGTAATTTTTTTCAATATTTGCTTAAAAGAGCACTGTATCCCGACCTCTTGGCAAAACAAATATAATCGTTCCAATTCATAAAAAAGGCTAATTTTATGATCCTACTAATTATCGCCCAATAAGTCTACTGGACATAGCAGGAAAAATCTTGCTAGCATTTTGCTAAACAAACTGCAATTATGGGTAGATACAAACAGTCCCCTTTCTGAATTCCAAGCTGGCTTACGCCAAGGATTTTCAACAACAGATAATGTTTTTGTTCTGTCCATTTATTGGAGAAATATGTATTATACAGAAAAATGAGGCTGTTTGTACTATTTGTTGACTTTTCTGCTGCATTTGATTTGGTAGTAAGGCAGACTGTCTGGGAAACCCTTAAGAGCCATGGTCTCCCTATACCTTCGCTTTTACCTATTTTTTTACTTTACTCCAACACTTACACAGCTGTCAGATTTGATCAGAAAGGAAACACAACTGATTACTTCCTCTCAAACAAAGGTGTTAAACAGGGATGTCTGCTTGCCCCTCTTTTGTTTAACATTTACATAGATTCTTTATTAAATTATGATTCTAGAGAGCAATTGGGACTTGCCAAAATTAATGAATCAACAAATTCACAACCTAGCATATGTAGACGACCTAATTCTTTTTTCTTTATCTGTTAAAGGACTTCAAAAAAAATTTAAACATCTAATGGACAAATGTCTAAAATTAGAATTGGGGATAATCTAAAAAAAAACAAAAGTAATGGTTTTTGGCAAGCAGCTGCCTAAACCAAGAATTTATTAAAATGATACATGCATTGAAACAGTGGCAATTTATAAATATCTAGGTATTTTGCTACAGTCCATAAATTTTTGGACATCACACATTAATGAAGAAATTATCAAGGAAAAACATATTGCTAAAGTTTTATTAAGGTTTAATTCTAAATATGGTGGCCTTTCGGTAATCCCACCTATTAAAGCTAGAGAGGCAAAAAGTACCCCACTCCTCTTATATGGTGTGAAAATATGGGGAGTTAACCATTATCCACAACTAGAAACTCCTCTTTCCTATTACTTTAAATCCATTCTACAGGTACCCACTTCAATGGCTGGAACAATAGTAAGGGCTGAACTAGGTAGAATACCATTAAATTCTATTATTAACCTAAGATTAGTTTCATACTGGTTGAAAATAATAAATGATGCAAATAACGATTTACCTCTTAATTGTGTAAAAGAAAAAAAAATATGGCATAATGATGGTTTCCTCTCTCCATGGCTAAAATCTCTTTTACAAATTCTGCATAATTTAACATCTTTACATCTATGGTACGATTGGAAAGCCAATATAAAAATACATGAAACATATAAAACAAATTTAAAAACGAAAGTTTTCACTCTAGCTATACAAAACCAGATGAATCAACTTCGTAATCAAAAGCCAGCCCCTTAGCTCACCAAAAACAAAATAGATTCAAAAATGGAAGACTATTTACAATTACCACTACTTCCATATCTTCAAAAAGCAATCACTTGGGCAAGATTCAAGCTGATTACATCAAAATACACTTATTTTAATACTCTAGTAAAACAAGATAATATCTCAAGGACTATGTCTTTGTAAAAGAGGTTTAATCAAATCAATAACCCATGTCATAATACAATGTACTCTTTGTAATCATATACATCATAAATATTTGGAAAAATCCTGAAAAAATATGCAGATTTGTTATACAATGTGATATTTATACTAATGTATCCAGGGACAGTTGAAGATGCAACTTTGATAGGAAAGTTCATAATGTCAGTAATTAATTTTAAAAAAGGCATATTTTAAAAGGCTTTGAACTAAATAACTAATTTTATGTTAAATTATGATCTTTTCTCTACTGTTACTTATAAATGTTATCCCCTTCTTTTTCTCTTTTTAAAGGGAATTATCAAGGTGCAATAATTTGTTAAAATCCTGTTTTTAATTTTTTTTCCTCTGTCTATTTTATGTAATTATATTGTAATGTCCAAAAGTTTGTTAAATTATTGGAAGAACAATAAACTTGAAACTGAAAACTACTGGCTTTGCTTTTATAGAGGGCACCGAGTTTGGGGTGGAACTGTAGGTGAATGGCATCAATGTGTGCAAGACAGTTGAGGTGATGGTTAAGCCAAACTCCAAGGTACTTAAAGGAGGGGACAACCTCAATCTATGTATCATAAATGGTGTGGAAGGAGGGGAGAGAGCCTGTCAAACCTCTGCCAGGAGCCAAAGGTCATACTAACCATTTTCTTGGTATGAGGGACAGAAGGCTGGAACAGAACCAGCACTAAATCTGTTGAAATCCTGCTGGAGATGGACAACAAGGTCAGCACCAAGGAGCCAGAAGCAAACAGCACAGTGTCACCTGTGTACATGTGGATGACTGCAGAGAAACAGGCTGAGAAGAGGTCATTTAGCAATACAGAGAAGAGTAAGGGGCCCAGGACAGAAATTTGGGGAATACCTGAGCAGATAGGGACTAGTAGGGGTGGGGGGCTGGTGGGGTTGTCTCTGATATGGACAGCTTGCAACCTGCCCTCAAGATGGGAGGGGAACCAGCTGAGTGAGGAGACAGATGGCCCTTCATTTTTCTATCTTCTTATTTTTTTCACCACCACCTCACAGGATGTTTGCTGTTCCCATCAAGTCCTTCAAAGGACTTGCTGATGTTTGCCCTGATTTTTTTTTCTGTGCCCCCTCCCCCGCACTCCTCAGAAACTCTTAGTCAGCCTTAGCCCTTAAAGAGCAGCTGACACTTTTGGAAAAACATCAGAAAACATAACATTTATACATAATTCAGCTTGTATTTTGTCCATCTTCTGTGGAGTTCTCATCTCCACTGTTTGTTACTGAAGAAATTCCTACAAAAACAAGATCTTTAGCCCTTAGAGTCCTGTCTTTACAGCTTATTCTGAACTTGATGCATAATGCTCTGTTGTGGCATCACAGTTTGTTGCCATGGCAATAACTGTGAAGTCACAAGCAGAGTAATATGAAATCAAGCTGAGAAGAAACAATAGGAGCTGGTGAACGTTCAAGGAACAGCTATCCTGTTTTCATACATATGACCTCAGTAATAAATAATGGAGATAAGAAACACAGAGCTAATGAAAAATAAAAGCTGCCTTGTGTCTAAATATAGTATTATGTTTTTTAAAGTTCTTCCTCAAGGCGTCAGTGGCTTTTTAAGAGTTTTTATATTTTTTTTCTAATTGTTTGCATCTGCACACTTCCCCATCAAGTACTAAAAAGACTTTGCTACTGATCTTTGACCCCTAGATTCTTTTTTTCTTGCCCCTGAACCTCTGCCCTGCCTCAATAAAGTTCACTCCTCCTTAGCCATTTAAAGAGCTTTAAATCCTATTTTTTGATTGTTAGCTTCTGCCCCCCTTCCCCCAGCAAGTCCTTTAGAGGACTTTTTTACTGATCTTTGCCATCTGTGAGATTTTTTCCCTCATGACTCAGGGTCTCTGACCTGCCTCAGCTAAGTTCACTACTTCTTAGCGCTGGTCTTTTCAATCTTATTTTGATTGCTAGTTTCTTCACCCTGCCCCACCAAGCCTTAAGAAAACATACATTTACTGATCCCTTTCAGTCAGCTTGTTTTCTATGGCACTTAATTAATTCAGACTTCCTCCTAGCCTTGAAATGCTCTTTAATATTGAATTTGCCCCTAGCCTTCATATGAGTTCTAATATTAAATTTGACTACTCTGCTGCTGCTGCTATTGGTGAACAAAGCAAAATTAAAGGACTGCTTCTGCACAAACTATTCCTAGAAGGGATTGTCTGTAAAATGTGTACAGCTTCCAAGAGCTCTCTAAGCTGCTTCCACTGCTCCCACTACTGATTGTGCCTCCAACTGTCAGGAAGAGTTTTGGCGTCTGTACCAGCTCAAATGTGGGATGGGGTACAGCAGTCAGTGATGAGTGCAGCCAATCCCTTTGATGCCACTGACAGCACGTCATTGTATTACTGTGGTCATGTGCATTTGCTAGGCATGTTTCTGTGCATGCATTATGATGTGGTCACATGATGCATCTTCTCAGCCGGGAGAGGAAGAGGGAAGTCTGAATTTCACAATGCTTTTACTCACAAACTTCTTCTCGAACCAAGGTGTGTGGTGTGGTGGGGGAGGACAAACGGAGCCAGAGGTTTATTTTCAACAAAAACCAAAAACAAATAAACCCCTCCCAAAAAAAAGAGCAAAACCAGCTTGCAAAAAAAAAGAAAAGATTAGCCTGCACAGTTAGGTGCCACAGAGGGCAAGGCAGTAAGAGAATTTAGGTGTCTGCAATCAAAGATGCCTGTCCTGGAGCACACAAAGAATCAAAATGTCATTCCCTGATACCCTGAATAGCAGATAAGGTAGAGCACTTCTTTAAGTTAAATGGAAAGGGAACCTCTGGATCCTCCCTAGGCACAAAAGAAACTCAAATGAGGGACTAGTCAGTTCCCATATAGCCCATATGACAAGTCAAGGAATTTATAGGAATAAATGACCACTCATCAAATGCTTCAAGGTTTAAAAAAATATTTTCTTTTTACTGAGTGCACCACAGAAAGCACCCAAACCTATCAATGTTTCAAGTGTTCATGTTTATTTATTTATTTATTTAGCTTTTGTTTACCGGGTAAGTACACTAGACAAGTAGTATGCCTATTTTCAGGAACGACCCAGGAGAGCACAAAACATACAGTATATATACATACATGGCAACATTGGAGAAACAGCATGATACAGTAAAAAACAGCTATAACAACGCTTGTATAAGGACAGAGATACTGCCACACATAGTACAAATTGTTACAGGACATAGATAGACATTAGAATCACTGAATACATATTTCATAGACCATCATGGACTCAGAGTGGACAATAGTGGACTGCAGAGTATTACATTACAGAAACTAGGAGCAGTCACATCTTGTTGTTTGTTTTAGGTGGGACCACAGGGAGGAGCGAAAGGTCCCATGGGAAGGGGCAGAGCGAACAGAGTCCGGAATGGAGTTCCAGAGCCTAGGCATGTACCTCATCCTCAGGGTGGAGAGGAGTTTCTAATGGTTAAACTCCATGCACTTGGTTCAGTTCATTCTTTTGAGCTGATCTGCATGTGTGCCACCTTAACATAAAAAGTGCCTCATCTCCTCTAATTTTCTTTATAGTTTGCTATCCTCATTAAGTTTAAGTTTCTTGTTCCTTCCTGGCTTCTTCTTAATTGTGTAGAGCACCTCACCATTGAGAAAGAGTCAGAAAAAAACAAGAAACAAACTTAGGGTCAGGGTGCTTTCTCTGCTGCACACAAGAAAAAGAAAATATTTTTAAAACTTGAATCATTTGGTAAGTGGTAATCTATCCCTGTAAATTCCTTAACTCCTTCAAGGTAGGCAATGTTTACGCAGCATACATATCCTTACCTGCTTATGAAGTAGAATATGGATATGATATAAGTTAAATAGCTATGTTATTACTATGTTACCTAAATGCAAAAGAATACACTGCTGTTATGGACCATCAACAATGTATACAACATAGGACAGATATGGTATAGCAAGGCACTGTACATAATTGTTGCTGAAACCCCCCATAATTTAACTTCGTTACACATTTGTTAGAAAATAAAGGGAATACTCTGGTGTGTGATGATGCTGGAGGCCACAGGACAAATGCTTCCTGGCACAGACTGGAGAGGAGCCTATAGCAGTGCCAGCCAGGGTGCAACACAATATGGAACATAGTACCTTGCTCTAAATGACAGAAAATACTGCATGACAAAAGGGCTTAATTGCTATTACTGTTGAATTGCAATGTTCCCTGCAGCATACTGCAGCACTAAGCAGTAATACTGCAAGGTATTACATAGCATCCTGTCTGTCTCTGATGTGTATCCCCCAACCAACTCAGAACCCTAGAGTATCTTACTGTGTTTATTAAATGTGCTGCAGTTAAACACATTGGGCTGGATATTCAAACTGCACTATTCTGTGGCTCAAGCCCTTGCGCTGCACAAAATAGTTGCGCAGAGGTGTGGCCGGGGCGATATTCAACGGAGTTGCGCTATTGCGCAACTCCTTTGAATATCACCCCCCAGCCACAGCCACTGTGCATGGTGCAGTGGAACTTGTGCCATCGCAAGTGGCCAGAGTGGAGCATTCAAGATGTGGTGGCGCAAGTACAATTGCGCCATGCGCAAATTTCCGATATTCAAAAGGTGACATGCAAATGGGGCTATAATTCATGCAAGGCGCAGGGGGGGCCATTTGCATCTATTTATGCCCCCATTTGCATGCCATTAGCATGCAGGTGCGCTGATACCCGAGGACTTGCGCCTGGTGCCCTGCTAGGCAGCAGCGTCCGGGACCGGATGCCCTGCAGCCCACCGTGGGCATAAGTTAAAAATCCCCACCCCTGACTGGCCCGGTCGCATGCATAAGTTAAAAACTCCCCACCTCTAGATGGCCCGATCGAGGCATAAGTTAAAAATCCCCACACTCCGACTGGTCTTATCAAGGGCATAAGTGAAAATAAACCCCACCCCCTACTAGCCCGATCGAGGGCAGCAAAGAGTCAACCCCCTAAGAACATCTTCCTGGTGGTCCAGTGGACCATGAAGCCCGATCGCAGGCAGCAAAGAGTTCAAACCCCCAAGGACCACCACCCTGGTGATCTAGTGGCCCCCACCCCCACGAAGCCCCACCACCCAGCTCCCGTCAGCTGGCGGGTGGCAACATCCCACCCACCTGCCGCCCCGCCACCTGGCCGATCAGATCGTTTGGTTGGTACGCCCATTGGCTCAGAGCAAGGAGCCAATGGGCATGCAGCCCACTGCATAAGGCAGTCCAGATATTGCAGATCTTAGAGTCATCTGCAAAGAGGCATTCTTTCCCCTTCAGCCCCATGGCTATGTCACTCCTACCAGGCTCTCTCTCGTCCTCCCCTTTCATTCTTTCAATCCCCCCAGTCTTTCTCTTTTCTCTAATGGATCTATAGAAAGTCTTGTCCCCTTTTTCATTTTTTTTTTCCTCTGTGTGCATCTTTGCACTCCTGATCACTTTTCCTGCCTCTTATTGCTTCTGTAGATACACTGCCCTGTCTTCCTCCTTCTTTATATTTCTTGAAAGCCAGCTTTTTTGCCCCTACTTTCCCTGCCACTTTCTTTGAGAACCATAATAGAGTTCTTCTTCTTCTTTTCCCTTTGTTAACTTGCCAAATGCAAAGTTTAGTCACCTCCACTATTGCTCCCTTTGGATGGGCCCACTGTTCCTCTACTTATTTGCCTTTCTCCCCTCTGTTAGGGCTTTCCTGAAGTGTTAACTCATTTCGGACTACTCACCAGATTGTTTTTGTCCATAGCAGGGGCTGTTTGCATAGAGAAAATTGTTTGAGGCATTGATCGAAACACACCTGTCATTCTCCACATAGGTATGAATGACCTAGCCAGTAAGTCAGTGGAGGAAATGAAACAAAATATCACTAGGCTGGGTGATAAGCTTGCTTTCCTTTCATCCACTATCACCTTCTCTGAAATTCTGCCAGTCTGGAAAAAAGGGGACAGCAGGCAGAAGATCAGGTAAGGGGACATCTCTGGGCTAAACACCTGGCTAAAGGATTGGTGCCAGGAAAAAGGCCATCACTTTATTGGCAAATGGCAGGACTTCTGGGAATGGGAGTTCTTTAAATTTGACAGCCTACACCTCTCAAAGGATGAGACCCAAGCACAAGGGCAAAAGTTCAACGTTCATATTGGTCATTTAAACTAGTGGATGGGGGGGTGGCACAGGCACCCCTAGCACCAAAAGGGTTGCCAAATGCCCCTCCTCCATCACCAACTAGTTCAGCACAAGGATACATTAATCATACTCGGACCAAGCATTCCAACACAATTACACAATCAAAACAAATTAATAATGCAAATGAACAGAAAAGAAGGGGATGGAAGGCAATGTGCGTCAATGTTCACAGTCTGCCAAACAAAATTCCTGATCTCACAGCCATAATGGCATGTGCACAATTAGACTGGGTCACTGTTATGGAAACATGGTTCACTCAAAACCACTCCTGGGATGTCACCATCCCAGGGTACGAATTATTCTGGAAAGATCACGAGGGAAAGAAGGGGGGGTGGGGTGGCATTGTATGTCAGATATGACATCTGCACAACAGAAATCCATGGAAGACACAGTAAAGCAGAGGCCTTTTGGGTTACACTAGGAGACAGGGACAAAGCCCCTATCCAGGTAGGAGTTATGTACAGACCCCCATCCCAGGAAGCCGATGTGGACAAGGAGCTCTTGGAAACCATCATGATGAAGGTGGACAGGGGTGAGTTGTTGCTGGTGAGGGACTTCAATCTACCGGATGTGGATTGGTTCTCATATACAGCATCCTCAGACCGGAGCAAAGAGTTCCTTTTTGCACTAAGGAGAGCAGGTTTGCATCAACTGGTGAACTCAGCCACCAGAGACAAAGCAATATTGGATCTAGTGTTGAAGAACAGCACAAGGATCCCAGAAGCAGAGGTGGGAGCCATTCTAGGGACCAGTGATCACAGGTCAATCTGGTTAACTGTGAACAATGTGGAGGATAATAGTCACACCAAAATAAAGGTACTAGATTTCCACAAAGCCAACTTCTCCAAAATGAGAACTATGATTACATCCATGCTAGAAGGAGGTATCACAGGAGATGTACAGTAGAGGACTGCTGGAATACCCTGAAGGCTGCTCTACATACAGTAACAACTACAGTACATGAAATAAGCAGATCAGCAAGTCCAAAAGAAGGAAAAGACCTCTCTGGTTGTCTCACAAAGTAACATCCAAAATCAAAGAGAAAGAATGACTTTTACACAATTCAAGCAAACAAAATACAAAGCAAACAAGGAAGAATACAAGAACACATTAAAGGAGGCAGGGAAAGCAGTTAGAAGGGCAAAAGTGCAGATGGAAGAGAAAATAGAACAGGGTGTTAAGAAGGGAGACAAAACCTTCTATCGATAAAGAAGAGAAAAAAACTAATCGCGGAATAGTCTGACTAGCAATCAAGAAAGGTAAGATAGCAGAGAGAGACGAGGACAAGGCAGAAGTGCTAAATGAGTTCTTTTGCTCTGTCTTCACCATAGAAGACAGTGGCAAAGGTCTCACACTGGGCAGGATAAAGGAAGATACTCAGGGAGCAGATACTAGCCCCTTCACAAGGGAGAGGGTCCTAAAAGAGCTAAATAGACTTGAAGTGGAAAAAGCCATCGGACCAGTTGGCATACACCCTAGGATATTGAAAGAGCTCCGAGAGGAACTGTCCACACCAATGGCTGAGCTCTTCAACAAGTCACTAGACAGTGGAAAAATACCTCAGGACTGGAAACAGGCAACCGTTGTGCCCTTACACAAGAGCGGAAACAAGGAAGAGGCAGAAAATTACTGCCCTGTTAGTTTGACCTCAGTTGTGGGGAAAATGATGGAGTGCCTACTGAAAGAGAAGACAGTGGTGTACCTAAAAGATACTGGAAAAATGGACCCACAGCAACATGGCTTCACAGCAGGATGATCTTGTCAAATTAATTTGATAGACTTCTTTGACTGGGTCGCCAGAACATTGGATCAGAGAGGGACGGTGGACGGTGTATATCTAGATTTCAGCAAGGCTTTTGACACTGTCCCTCACTGAAGGCTAACCAACAAGCTGGAACACATGGGAGTTGTACAGAAGATAGTCAGCTGGATCAGTAACTGGCTGAACGATAGGATCCAGAGAGTTTTAGTCAATGGATCATTGTCAAGGAAGGGTAGGGTGACCAGTGGCGTCCCACAGGGATCGGTACTGGGACTATCCTGTTTAACATATTTATAATAAACCTAGCAAATGAACTAAAAGGGAAGGTGTGCATGTATGCAGATGATACAAAACTCTGCAACAGATTGGACACAAGGGAAGGAGGAGGAGACAATATGGAAGCTGATCTTAGAATGCTAGAGGATTGGTCCAGGGATTGGCAGTTATAATTTAATGCCAAATAGTGTAAGGTAATGCACTTGGGAAAAAGGAACCCTGGAATAAAGTACACACTGGGAGGACATCAACTTGAGGAGACACAAATGAAGCGAGATCTCGTCGTAATCATCACTGATGAATTAAAGGTAGAAAAACAATGTGAGAAAGCAGCACAGAAAGCGGATGCCATCCTAGGCTGTATAAGTAGAGGTATTTCTAGTAGAAAGAGGGAGGTTATCATGCCCCTCTATAGGTCCTTAGTGAGGCCACACTTGGAGTACTGTGGTCAGTTCTGGAGACCTCACCTCAAGAAGGACACTGACCGGTTGGAGACGATGCAGAGAAGGGCTACTAAGATGGTGCATGGACTGCATCACAGGTCATATGAAGCCAGACTCAGGGAGCCAAACCTATACTCCCTTGAGCAAAGAAGAAACAGAGGGGACATGATCTAAACATTTAAGTATGTGAGGGGATTTAACACAGCTCTAGCAGGCAATCTATTTCCACAGAACATGGCAGCATGTATGAGAGGGCAATGAGACTGGTTTGAGGAAGGTTCAAAAGTAACCTCAGGAAGAACTTCACAGAGAGAGTGATAGACCCATGGAACAACCTACCCTGGGAGGTGGTAGCATCAAAGTTGATCAGGGAGTTCAAACTCGCATGAGACAGACATGAAGGACAAGTTCGGACAGAGGCTGCATCGGGAGAGGGGTAGTTTCAAGGGCAGACTAGATGGATGGCATGGTCCCCATCTGCCAACACTTTTCTTATGTTTTTATGAAGTCTAGGACCCTCTCTTTCATGTGGCTTGACCCTGTCAAGTACTCATATTGAACCACGTTGTGCGATGGTCACTGGACCCCAGGTTTCCACCCACCTTGAAATCTGTGATTCTGTCCCTGTTTGTTAGTACCAGGTCCAAAATTGTTCCCTCCTGGGTAAGCTCAAGCACTAGCTGCTTGAGGCATACTCCTTGCAGGGAGTTCAGGATGTCCTTGCCCCTTGCTGTGGCAGCCATTGAGAGGCTCCAATCAATATCCAACATATTGAAGTCACTTACCAGTAGCACCTCCCCTTTAGCTGCCATCATATGGATGGCTTCCAGTAGACCTCTGTCCATTTTCTCCCATTGTGCTGGGGGTCTGTCGATCATGCCTTTGTGAATGGTTGTGCCATTGCCCATCTCCAGGGTGACCCACAGTGCCACTGCATCCCCCTGCATTCTTTGCACCTCTGTCGCTTTTATACCCTCCTTGATGTAAAGAGTCACCACTCCTCCCTTTTTACACTCCCTGTCTCTCCTGAACAAGGTATAACCTGGTATAACTATGTCCCAGTCATGGTTTCCAATATACCATGTCTCAGTAATAACTACAATGTCCAGGTCAGCCTCTGGGATTTTATTTACCATGCTGCAAGCATTTGCAAATGTGGCCCTCTATGTTTTGTAAACTCTCCTCCTGACCTCCCCTCTTTTCCCCTTGTGCCTCATCTCCTCCCACCCTTTGCTGAGACCAGTCTTCTCTGGTTATTTTGTAATGTTATGGTCTTCTCTGCTGGCTACATTATTCTGTGGTGGTGGGCATTATGAGTTGCCCTGCTTTCTACCTCCACCCCCTTGGCTAGTTTAAATGCTCACCAATGAAGCATTTAAACCATTAACTAAGGATGTTGGTTCCCCTCCTGGAAGGATGCAGGCAATCACCCTTGTACAGGTCCACATTCCTCAAGGTGGATCACCAGTCCCCAATGAAGCTGAAACCCTGCTCTCTGCACCAGTTCTCCAACCAAGCGTTGAAGTCCCTGGTGTGGAGATCCCTAGCCTCCCCCATGCTTAGGGCAGACAACATCTCTGAGAAGGTCACAGAGCTTATCTGCTTTAGGCCCCTTCCCAGCTCCCTGAACTCCTCCTGTACTCTTCCTATCTCTGTGTTGCCCTCAGCCAGGTCATTGGTCCCCAAATGGACTATGACATCCAGTTGCCCCCTCCTTTCTACTGTCCTAGCAATCCTCTGGAGCTTCTCTCCAGCCCTCCAAGCTATGCCTCCCAGCAGGCACTTTACCTCCCTCTCTCACTTGCTACCTGTCCCCAACTCCACTCCCTGGACTATGGAGTCTCCTACCAGGAGTAGCTTCGTCTTCCTGTGGGGTCCTCTACCTGCTGCACCTAGGGCTCCCTTTTGGAGGTCCTGCTCATCCTCCCTGGTTACAACTTTGGGCAGCCCTATGGGGCCTTCCTGGTTCTCCAAAACAGCGTAGGAGTTCCTCAGTTGCACTAGCTGGGGGATGTGCCTCTGCCCCACCTCCCTTACTGTCCCTGAGCCCACCGTAGTCCAACAACTTCATCTGCTGGGCAACTGTTGATGTAGTAGGTTCTGATTTGGTGGTCTCTGGGTGGGGTAGGAGGTCCCCTGAATCCCAGCCAACTCAGTCCGGAGACTGGCAACTTCCACCCTCAGCCCAGAAAGGTGCCTGCAGATGGGGCAGCACTACAGTATCCAGAAAGTTCTCCTGAAGACTGCCACCCCCCAGCCACTGCACTACACCACTCCCTGCATTTTCCCCTTCTCTGCTTTCCTGATGCTACACTGACTGTTCTAAGGGTAACCTCCTCCTGTAAACTACCATTGCCACCATCTTTAGTGCCTCCTAATGTAGAATTTATCTCCTAACCTCTACACACACTCTTTGTCTATACCCAAATGTAATCTTGTTTCCTGGCTTTTTTTCCCTTTCTTTCTTCTCTTTTTCTCTCTCTCTCTCTCTCTCTCTCTTCCCCTCCCAAATGTGAGTTCTGCTCAGTTTGAGGGCACCAAAGACAAACTTTCAGGTTTAATGTACTTAGCTGTCTTGTTGTGTCTGCCCTTTCCTGTTTTGGAGCATGAAGTCCCAACTGCCTTCCGGGTGTGTCCCTATAAGGGAAGACAAGCCCTGGGTAGGTGGGATGGGGTGGGGGGGGGTCTCTTCCTCTTTGCTGCTCTGGTGATTTCCCCAACAGAAACAATCAGCTCAGTCTAGACAGAAACAACCTATTCTAATGATGAGCACTGTCAGTATACCCAAGCTGTAGTTTAGCTCCTGGTCTCCTGGCTCCTGAGATGCTCTGTGTCTTGTGAATAAAAAATTTGTTGTGTACTAACAGCTGCACCGTCAAGCCCTCTGACCTACTCCTCTCAGATGGTGACTGCTTTGGATTGCCTGGATGCTTTACCCTTTATACCCCTTTCTGATTTTCAAATTTAGCACCTTTTGTCACCCACTTTCCAATGGCCAGATACTCCCCACGTCACTAGTCAGATTTCCTTAGACTACTGTTCCCACTCTGGAGTCCACTCCTACAACAGTCAAACAGCTGCAAATAAATTAAGGAATCCCACACTCTGAGTTACACTTCTTCTGCTGTTTCTGCTCTGGTGTCCGCTTCTACTACAAATAGCATAAATAAAAGTAGAATCTCACACTCACTGCTCACCCTTCGTCTGCTGCCTCTGCTCCGTTGACCACTCCTATATAAACTGCTGCAATGTAAAGTGCAAAAATCCTCACTCTCTGCTCATCCTTGAACAACAACTGAAATAAACAAGCATTTGTCAATGCCAAATGTTTGCTTGCTGGTATTTGCATTGGACATGCAGGAGGTAGACAGATGCAGAATAGGAATGGCAGTGAAGTATTGAACTTCACGCCAACCCCACTTCCATCCTATAGAGATGGACAGGCATTGGGTTAAATGTTTGGGTCATCACCCATGATGTTCATGCTATGTCACCTCACCCTATTCTGCAGACACCGACACATGTTGAGTTGTGTCTTGGGGTGTTTGGCTTTACAGTCACCCCATTCCATAAGGACAAATGCTGAAATGGGTACAGCATAGGAGGATGGGGTGAACTGTGGGGCCGAAGAGTCCGAGGTACACCTCAATGCCTGTCACTGGGTGGAGGGGGTCTGGGGGTGGGATGGCATGAGCAGTACAGTTGGCAATCCAAAGGCACACCACGATGCCTGTCAGTCTGTACAGGGTGGGACGTTATGGTTAGAAACGCTAACACCCTGTGCGTTTGTTAGTATTTGCAGTACAAATTTTCAACATGACCTTTTTTGTGACCCCACCTCATGAAAGCATGTGGGACCTCTTCTCATGAAGAGTGGCAGTGTGATTTTCTCAATTTGTCTCGAATTTTGACTTCCAACAGCGACTGTGCCATTCTGTGCCACATGTACGAAAACACAGATCGGGCAGGGTATGAAAAATGACAGCTGCACCATCCATAGGGAGGTGTAAAGAGATGGCAATGTTGAAAATCTGCAGTGGGAATAGTAAAAATGCTCACACTTCCGAGCATACGTGGAAATTGCGCAATGCATGCATGTAACACAGTCATTTTATGGACTTTCATCACCAAATTTTCAACATAGGCATTTTAGGACCTCTGCTCATGAACAGTGTCACTGTGATTTTCTTAACGTGTCCTGAACACTGATTTCCCACAGCGACCACGCTATTCAGTGCCAGAACTGCGAAAACACATTTTGGCCAGGATGTGAAAAATGACAGCTGTATTGTTCATAAGCAGGTGCATACAAATGGCAATGTTGAAAATCTGGAGTGAAACTATTGCAAATTGGCACAGTTACAAGCGTGTGTAGCAACTGCACAATGCACGTTCATAAAACAGTCATTATTTGGAGTTTTCCCACCAAATTTGCAACATAGACTTTTTGAGAGCCCACCTCATGAACACTGGCACTGTTGTTTCATTAATCGGTCCCAAAAGGTTATTCCAATCAGTGACCGCAAAATCACCTTTCATGACCGATTAACGCCATGACAGATGGCTGAGTTCATGAGGAGGGTGCCCAATAACCCCTTGTTGAAAATTTGGTGCCAAAATTCCAAAAACTGCCTGAGATATGCAAAAAAGTTGAAAAAACCCTGTTTATGCCATTATGCAGCTTACCGGCATTTCCTCAGTTTGCGGTCGGCTTTGAAGAGTGCAGACATGTCCGCAGTCTACCAAAGATCATTGTGCCACACTCTGGAGGTAAGTATGGGGTGAGGGGGTGTGGGGAGGCAGGGTGTGCAGTGGGTGGGCACGGGTTATGGGAGGGGCAGGGTGACTTCGAGGGACTGTTTTCTTTTTTACAGGTTTAAAAAAAGAATGCGGGACTTTTTTTCTCTACAGGAGCACTGGACATGCTAGGGTGGGCTCCCAGCTTGTCACCTGAATGTTTGGGGGGACTGTAGCTGATGCCACATATGGAGTGCTGGGGGAACCCCCTCAGCATAAACCAAACATTTTGGCGGGGGGAAACCATTATGCTGACAGGGAGTGGGCTCCCCTATTGGCAAATCACATGGGGGATGTGAATGAAGCTGACGGGGATTGGGCTTCCCATCGTCAAAACTAATTTCTTGGGGGCACATGATGCCGAGGGGGATTGGGCACCCCTCGGCACTGGGGTCTGATGAATATTGTTTGTGAACATGGTGGCAAGCTGCCACCATGTTCACAAACAATATTACAGTTGGCAACATTCCAACCAGCAATGCCGGGTTGCTCCCTCATTGCAGCAGACTGGCTGACACTGCAATGACGAGGTGGCCCCTGATTGCTGCAGTGAAAACGTTTCTACTTGGTGGCACTTTTGGAGACCAGTGTCATCAGGACACTGTGCCTCCATTGGTCCACCAGTGCCAAAGCCCCAAAGGTAGTGCCTCGGTTGGCTGCTACAGTGCCGCACCCCCACAACCCGCTTCTCTCCTAAGCTGCCGCATAATGTTTCTTGTGCATGCACGCAAGCAAACGTAAAAATGTAGAAACCCACACTCTCAATGTTGAAACTTTTCTGCATCCACTATTCTGTCTGCTTGCACAACAAACAGCTGAAATAAACACTTTATCCCACACTCACTGCTTGGCCCTTCATATGCTGCCTCCACTCCAGTGTCTGCTCCTACAACAATCCGCTGCAAGTTAAAATAAAAAAAAAGCCATACTCTATACTAGATCCTGGCCAAGGGGAAAAAAAAGAAGCTATCTCAACAAAACTACAACTAAAACTTGGTCAGCTCAGTTTAAGCAGAGTATTACCTCCCTGCCAGCCATCTGTGCACCGTTCCGAGTGCGCCCATCATTAAGGTGCCAAAATTCAGAATTCACCACCCCTTCTTCCAGGTCTGCTCTCCCTGGAGTTAGAATATATAGTTGGCGGGGGGGTGGTGCAGTTCCCGGCATAACAACCGGGCAGTGAAATTAAAATCCTGGCTCCCTAATGATAGGTGTACTCAGACTGGTGCATTCCATGACTGGAACCATACTACCTTTTCCCCTTTGCTGCCCTGGTGATTTCCCCAATAGAAACAATCAGTTCACTCCAGACAGAAGCAATCTATTCTAATGATGAGCACTATCAACATACCCAAGCTGAAGTTTAGCTCCCAGTCTGCTGGCTTCTCAGATGCTCTGTGTCCTGTGAATAAAAAATATGTGCTCACAGCTGCACCGTCAAGCCCTCTGACTTACTCCTCTCAGATGGTGACTGACATGTTACGACATCCCATGGCATTTCTCAAAAAGATTTTCATTCACAAGGGTGCAGTTTGCATATACTGTATATGGAACCCAAACAATCAGAAGAGAGAATGAAATAAGTGCCCTAGCTGGGATTTAAACCGAAGCCACTTGGAACACCTTTCTGGTTGTGCTACCAGTTGCACTATCCCTAAATCTCTACCTTCTGAATTGCTAATTCCTGTCCTTTGTCCTAAGTTTGCACCCCACCCCCTCTTCAAGTTCCAGCCTGTCTCCTGCCTTCCTTTGTTCCCCACAACTACTTAACCCTTCTGTTTTCCTTGTTTCCCTCCCAGGATCTTCTCGCACCCCGAGCGGCGCCCACGGAGCCTGGCGGCATCAGCGCTGCTGCTGCCGAACACTCTGATGCTTCCCTCCTGCCCTCCTGGTCCTGCCTCCCGGAGCCCTTCTCAGGTAACCACCGCTAAACTCCCACAGCCGCCCATCTTCTAGCACCTCCTCTGATTTGTGCGCCTACCACTCTGGCAGCCCCTGATTGGACCAGCGATCAGCCCTCTCCATCTGATTGGGGCACCTTTCCTGCCGAGCCAGCCAAGCTGCTACCTGACCCTTGGAGCCCTCCAGCCGGATTGCCGGAGCAGCCACTAGCCTGGGTCTATTCTCTTCTTTCCATCCTACAGAGCCATTTTGTCCCACTCCCACCACCCCCTCCCAGGCCACCTATTAAATACAATACTTGCCCCACCCCTTTCTACCTGCTCCAATCCCTTTCCTATAAGTACTACCTCTCCCCTCTTCTCTCCCTATCTTCCTAGCGCTTCTCATGACCGCTCCTCTTCTCCCTCTCTTTACACTACCTCACTGTAGTGTGTATCTCTCTACACACCTATCTGTGCCTCCTGTACACTTGGCAATAATGGCACAATCAATAACATACTTATTTTTGATCTTCTCCATCCTATTTTTCCTACACCTTTTAACACCCCCTTTAAGTTGCTACCCTGCATCCCCCGCTGAACTGAGTCATCCTACAAATGCCCCCCAAATGTCCACAGCATCTCTCCCAGCTACTATCTGGTCCTGTTTCCCTATGAGCCCCAACACCTTGCTCTATTCCTTTGGCTGCCTCCTGGTCTCCCTCTACCAAAGCAGAGCCCATTTTCTCCACACCACCTGCCCTACTGCCTCCTCTAAGCGGCGTTTGGCCAAATCTTGGTGCCTCCACATACTTCGCCACCACCTAACCCTTGCCCTACTACTGCTGGCTGCAGGGGATATACACCCTAATCCCGGCCCAACACCAACCCCTAGTCACAGCTACCCCATGCCTAACCCCTCAGCCAAGGCCACCACTGACACTCGCTCTGGCTCCCTTTCCTGGGGACTACGCCTACTCCATCTAAACATTCGTAGCCTAGACCCCAAGCTCGATCAGCTCCAGGTTCTAGCTGCCCTCCATGCCCCTGACATAATCATCCTATCCGAGACCTGGCTAAACCCAAACCTCCCAGACCCAGCCATCACTATTCCAGGGTTCACCATCACTCAGCAAGACCGACCCACCAGAGGTGGAGGGGTGGCTATCTACACCAGCACAGCCCTACATTTTTCTGTCTCTCTCTCAAAAACTGAACCCAAAGCCTACAAGCTGCTTGTGCTGAAATTGTCCCCTCCTTCCTCACTACCCATCTTTGTGACTGGTATTTATTGCTGCCCTGGCACTCCAGCCACAACAGTCACCGACCTTCAGAGCCAACTGACGTCTCTTGCCCAGTCGGGTGAACTATATGTCATGGGTGACTTTAACCACAACTGGCCAGCCCCCACTTTTAACAAAATCCGAACTGAGATATCTGCTCTCAACCTTACCCAAACTATTATGGAACCTAGACGGTCAAACCATAAGACCGGAAACCACTCCCTTCTTGACTGGGTGCTTACCTCCCAACCACACTGCGTCATCAGATCTGGCTTCCTTCCAGACTCCATTAGCGACCACCACCTAACCTACTTGGTATGCAAAATCCATCGAATTAAATCCCCTCCCAGATTTATATTCCAATGGTCATATAAATCCCTAAACTTCTCCCCTCTCCTGGAAGAGCTAACTCACTCTAACTGGGACCCAATCCTAAGATGCTCTAACATGAATGCTGCCCTTACGCACTTCTGGAACACCTTCTTTACTGCCTGGGACAAACATGCCCCCCTGTGCCGTGCTAGGGTCTGAAGGTCTCACCTTCCCTGGATATCATCCGAGCTGATGGCTTGCCAACAAGCCCGTGACAGGGCATGGTGTATTTACAAATCCACGCTCCTCCCAGGTGACAATATCACCTACCACATGCTCTGAAACAAGTGCACAAAGGCCATCTGTTTAGCAAAGGCCGAATATTTTAACAACACCCTAAATGCAAATCTTAGGAGGCCTTCTAAATTCTGGAAAGTCATCAACTCCCTTTTCTCCCCCCCAAGAACAACCCCCCCCCCCTTCTCGCCCAAGGGACTCTATTCTCCGACCCCCTGACGGTAGCCTCCGAGTTCAATTTCTACTTCACTACTTGTGCTAAGACCCTCCTAGACTCCCTTCCTCCTGTAACCCCACCCACTCCCCAGACAGCTACTCCCCTACCACCTGGCCAGAACTCTTTCTCCTTCAGACACATCTCCCGCATCGAAACCTTAGATGCCCTTCACTTCCTGAATCCAACCAAAGGTAAATCTCCCAACAGTCTCAACAACAAACTCCTCTTCCTATCTGCCGTGCTAAATCTTTCATTCACCACTGAGTTACTCCCCACAGCGTGGAAACATGCCACCATCCTATCTCTACCAAATGGAGGTGATCCTACCTCCGCTGCTAATTACCACCCCATCTCCCTCCTCCCCACTCTCGCCAAACTCCAGGAACACCTAGTACTATCTCAACTCTCCCACTTTCTCTCTGAAACTAACTTCTTCACTCCATTCCAGTCCGGTTTTAGAAAAAAACACTCTACCACCACCTCCCTACTAAGACTCCTGGACTCCATTCTCTCTGGGATGGACAAAGGACAAATTACTGCGGCTATTTTCATCGACCTAGCCAAAGCATTCGATACGGTATCCCACTCCCTCCTACTATCCTGCCTATCAGGTGCTGGGCTATTGGCATCTGCCACAAATTGGTTCAGTGCCTACCTACAAAATAGAACCCAATCTACAAAAATAGCTGACTGCACCTCCACCCCGCTCCCTATTACCACCAGCATTCCCCAGGGCTCAGTCCTTGGCCCAATTCTCTTCTCCATCCTACTAAATGATCTGCCAAAGGCCTGCTCCACTACCTCAATACACATGTATGCTGATGACACGGTCCTCTTTACTTCTGGCTGTACCTATGAAGAAGTCACCTCTAATCTTCAGAATGACTTCAACAAAGTACAACACTAGTTCAACTCCAACTAACTCTCCCTAAATGCCAAGAAAACAGTCTCTATGTCTTTCGGCACTAGGCAGAGACTATCTAGACTTACATCCCCTCTGATCTTCCGTACCCTAAATAACACCATCCTTGAAGACGTGCCCTCTTTTAGGTACCTGGGGGTTTGGCTTGATCGCCACCTCTCCTTTTCCACACACGTGGACGCCATCCTATCAAAACTGTGCCCTAAGCTAGGCACCCTCTATAAAAACTGCACTAGTCTCCCACTTCCTGTGAGACGCGAAACAGTCCAAAAATGATTATACCCTCCTTTGACTACTGCGATGTTGTCTGCAGCTTTGCCTCCAAGTCCACCTTATGCAGACTGGACCTCCTCTTCAATGCTTTCTGTTGCTTCGCCCTCAATGCCCCCCCTGCACCCATCACTGTGAGCTCTTCCATTCACTGGCCCTTCCATCCCTGAGCAACCGGTGCCTACTTCACAGTGCTAAATTTGTTTCTAACTTCTGGCTCGGTTCCCTTCCACCCTACCTCGTCTCCTCCCTATCTTTCCCCCAAGCCCCGCCCACGCCCTCAGGTCTACTGACTCCAGGTTATAAGTAATCCATCACCGAAGGACCTCCGCAAGCCAATCAGCTTTCTCTTACCTCCTCCCTAAGCTCTGGAATGACCTGCAGGCCCAAATCCACCATTCTTTCTTCAAACACTCTCTATCCTGTGCCCTCACTAACTTCCTTGCACCTAATTGTACCTGCCCCTGACCTCCCCCCAACTGATTCTCTCCCCCCTGATCCCTTCCTCCTTATGCGCCTGACCTGCGGCTCGGCCTTCGCCCAAATGACTGGCTTATACATTGCCCTAAATGACCCATGCACTTACCCTCTCATGACACTTCTGCTATCTCCCTTCCTATTCCCGCCAATGTCTTCCCAAGTCAACCCCCTTATCTTTCCCAGTGTTTACTATCCAGGCCTGCCACCTCTCCCTGGCCCCAAGCTCAGGCTTCCATTTCTCTCTGCCAACTTGATGCATCATACTTCAAATCAATCTCTAGATATAGGCACTTATGTAATCACGTATAGTTCTAGATGTGTAATCAAATATGTTATGCCACCCTCCTTGTGGCACATGTATGTAGTGTCTCCTCATGTAACAAGTTTGTAATTAACCTCACTTAACTATGTAACAGTTGTTTGAATTGCTCGACTCCAAGTTCAACCTCTTGATTGTTTTATGTATACCCTCCTCCCTTGTACCCCCAGGTCACACCGTGCGACGAGCATCTTTTTGCTCAGTGTGCCTCTCCTGGTGAAACATTTTCAATAAATAAATAAATAAACTGGAAACCTGGGACTCCCAGAAGCACCTTATTCTTTCTGTAAGGCACAGCCTGTTGCTGCACAGAAAATCACATTTTTTACAAAAAAGAGTCAGGGGTTTCCTGTCCTGGCAAAATTTCCCCCAATCACTAAAAATAGCAGCAACAGCTAACCCAGTTCCATGTCTTCCTCCAGGATGAGGCTAAATACAAATATAATTGCATAGCCCTTCTGTCCCAGTCAACACAATACATAAATATTATGGACCTCAAGCAAACAGAAGAGGTAGAAAGTATCTATTTGAACCCAGGCCACCCGAAATAGCTTAAGTTGTGCTAGCAGCTGTGTCACCAAGGCCACTGGAAACCTGGGATTCCCAGATACACCATACTGTAACTCTTGTTTAGGTTCCATTTCTGAGCACATCCAACCATTCTAAATATAAATATTGTATAGTTATATTGATGGAGGAAAGCTGGCTACTCATGAGAGGACCTAGTTCATCTCCGAGAGCACCATAGTGGGGATGGGGGGAGGGGGGCAAGCCACAAAAGTAACACAAGGTGACAAAGTAAGTTATGGAAGGCTGGATGAAGGGCTTGGGGTGCTATAGGAACCTGAGAGGTGGCCATGAGCATAGGAGCAGAAAAAAGGACCATCTTCCATATAATTCCCACCAAAAAAATTTACATCACATTTCTGTTATGAGGGCTGGTGCAGAGTTCACACTCGTAGCATCCACCTTATGAGCAAATACAGAAAACCATCCAGAAGTTAGGCTAAGTACTGAACAATGTACAGCAGGAAGGAAATGGATAGGGCACAAACATGATCACTCTTGGACCTAAGCCTGACAAAATCTAAAATGTAAACATTTACTTTTATTTGATTCTGGACAGTTAACAGGGGTTCAATCACAAAACACAAAAGCCAACTGTTCTGTGCAGTATTCCAGATAGTGTCCCATTCCCAGCACTATGCAGAGTTTCCATGCATAGTCCCATGAAAAATATAAGAAATTTAATATGCTGCATATTAAAAAATTCTAATAATTTCAGGATGACACTATGCATGGGAACTCGTGATCTGAGCACAGATAATATTAAACTGGCTGACCCCCAAGTACCCATCCAGAACAGCAAGATCTAATCAGCATTTAATGTTTTGGATAACGAGGACATTCAGGTATTTAAGGTTATTGCTAACATCATTATGAAGAAGCAAGAAAGCTGTTCTGCTCTTAATTACGTGCAACAAGGCAATACCAAGCAAGGACATTTTGAGATTTCTTTTTCACAGCGTAAGTAGACAGTAGACTGTCTCAGATCATTTTTTGCTGCTGATCTTATACATCTATGGTTTATTTCTTTTTTTAATTTTATTTTTATTAACATTTTTAGAGTCATCAATTACATGCCTTTAGTTTGTGTGCATTACTGAATGAGTGATTTGTTTCATTAGTACACTCAAAAGCCAGTCCCGTTTCTTTTAACATATTTTATAATTTTTTTTATTTTAACCCCCTGACTTGCTTGCCATTTGAAAACTCCCCACTGGTCACTGGAAGCACATTTTTCAACAGTAAAACTTGTCCTCTTTTTACCTTCCTGACCAAAGACTGGTCTTTGAATTTACCTGCACTGACTGCAGATTAAGATGACTTTAGTTTTAGTACACTGTCCCTTTTTTTTTGTTTGTTTTATATTTGCTCTTTTAAGGCCCCTCCCTTCACCCAACTAGACCCTATCTTTCTGGAGCCCTAGGCAGTGTACGCTCCCATAGCTCCACCCCAAGTAACTCCCCAGAGGTACCGGAGGACCTGTCCCCATCCTGCCTCAGGTTTCCCACTGGGCGGGGAGGGAGGGGACCCCATATCATCCCCTTCCAGTCCGTAAGTCTGCAGTGGGTGACCGTCTGGCCCCCAAAGACCCCAGTTAAGGAGTCTCAGGACTGCTGGGTCCCATCCACAGGTGTCCGGTGTGGGAGGTTTTCCACTTTTCTGTTCCTCTCCTTTAGACATCGGAGTGTAGTTGGGGCCAAGGAGGCAGAGCATGCTGAGACGTGCTGCCACTCCATATTAATATCTGAGCGTGTCTTTTCAGTACACGCTGATACAGAACTCAGTCGGCGGCTGGCCGTGGTGGTGTGAGGTGGGCTGTGCCAGTCGCTGGCTGGGGATGGGTGGGGGTGCTGGGTGGGCTGGCATGGCAGGATGGGGGGGCCACTAGACTACCAGGGATACAGGGATCCTGTTAATTATTATACAGTTCGGGGGAGGCACTAGACTACCAGGGAAGTGGAGGGTTTCATATTTGTACATTGTTTGGGGAGGGGGCACTAGACTACCAGGGTATATGCTGCAAATGTGGCTGGCGACTCTGGGTCGGGAATGAGTGGGGGGGTTGACCACGCTGCCCCGCTGTTGCAGCTGACATGCTGTAGGTACACGGCAGTTGGCGTGCCTGGCCTCATGTCGCAAGTCGCAGGACTTAGCTGCGATGTCCCTGCCCCTTCTATAATAGGGCGCAGGGTCAACATTCTAGTTGTGGATGGCGCAAGTTGCGTTCGACGGCATATTGCACCACCCTTCTAGAATCCAGCCTCTTGTATTCAGAACATAGTTGTACATTGTTCATGAAAGAAGAAGAATTTGGATTATTCCTACCAAAATGCAAGATGCTGAATTTTTCAGGGCTGAATCTCATTTTATTTGATTTAGCCCAGTCTTCTATAGTTTGCAAGTCTTTGATCAGTGAATTTAATTTTATTGCTGAGTTGACTTCGCCAACTAATTTCGTATCCTCTTCTTGGTCCCTGACTCTCTCCCATGGTCCAGGTAACACATGCGTCTGACACACTTTCACACACCACTAAGGCCAAGATATGTGGCTTGCTTCAGTGTGGCTTTGACAAGACTGATGTTATGCTGGCTAGTTTCTCCTCTTTGATGCAGTCTTCTGGCCTCCTCAATACAGTAGTCACATATGAAGAACAGCAGATTAGCACAGGCTGGTTATATTCACAGGCAGCATTAAAGTGGATTTAAACCTGCTTATCAGTGCACAGAGAGAGAGAGAGAGAGACATAAAGGGAGAATGATTAGCAGCTGACAGCAGTCACAACCTATCAGTGATTGCTTTCCTTCTCGGCTGCCATATTAACAGTCTCTCAGCTGCCATTTTCATACGAGAAAATTCTTGGGTGGCAATTTCTTTCATACATGTACTCAGAAACTTTTTTCCTTCCCGTAGCCCATTTTGGACCCTGAAAACCCACAAAATATGAGAATCCCCATAGATTTGGGAGCACAGAAATCATGAGCCATTTTATTAATTCCTGATTTTAGTCACAAACATGCTTGCCACATTTACTCATATATAGGGGTGGGAGAAACTGCCATTTTCCACCCCCATGGAACTTCAGTGGAAATCAAGGAATTTTCATGAAAGTTTCTGAATTTCCACCTGTGGCGGAGTGGAAAACATCAGCGAAAGTTACCAGGTGAAATTTTGCTTGGTAATAATAAAATAAGGAGCTCTGGTGGCTATTGGTCCCTCCCATCCACTCGGTAACCCGCGCCGAAATGTACGGTAACCCCAACCCCCCACATCCCTATCTCCACTTCTCCAGTTTAAAAAAACAAATCTCTGGTGGTTTAGTGGGTTTTGGTTTTTAAATTTGAACCCCATCCCCGATCCCCAGTCCCAAATCCCAGGTGGTCCGGTGCCCTCTACCCAGCCTCCCCAGCAGCCAGATGTCTCACCACCTCACTCCCACCCCCATCGCGTAAACCCCAGCAGTGGGCAGACTGGCTCAGCCCTCCTCTCTCCTCCACGGTCATCCTGCCCACTGAGCTGTCAATGAATGAGCGCATACGCTCAGTTCAGTGGATGGGCTGGCCTTGGAGGAGAGAGAAGGGCTGTGTCAGTTTGTCCACTGCTGGGGTTACAATGGGGGTGGGAGCCGGGTGTCGGGACACCTGGCTGCTGGGGAGGCTCAGCCTGTCAGTGGCTCAGTAGGTAGCACACTCGCCACTGAGGCCGGGAGATCAGAGGGCTGTGGGTTCAGTTCCCACATCTGCCACTTGGGTTAATATCCCAGTACTGACACTGTAGTGCAGCATGAGAGGGGTGCTGCACTTCTGAGGTGCCGTCTTCCGGATGAGACATTAAAACGAGGTCCCATCTGCCTGGATTGGTGGTAGTTCAGGTGGATGTTAAAGATCCCATGGCACTTATCGAAAAGAGTAGGGGAATTTCCCGTGTCCTGGCCAAATTTCCCTCATTCACTCAAAATACCACCAACAGCTTAATCTGGTTCAAGGTCAGTTGGCATTCATCTGTATCCCCCTCCCCTGGGTCGTGCCTGAAAATAGGCAGGATTTGTCTAGTGCACGTACCCAGTCAACAAAAACTAAATAAAAAAATAAAAATAAAACACCTGCTGGGGAAGGGGGAGGGGGGCACTAGACCACCAGGTATTTTGGACTAGGGATCATGGATAGGGAGGGGGTTAAAATTTAAAGACAAAAACCCACTAGACCACCAGAAATTTGTTTTTTTTAAGCTGGAGAAGTGGATATAGGGATACAGGGGGGTTACTGTACATTTTGGGGCGGGCGGTTACCAGGTGGAGGGAGGGACCACTAGCCTTCAGGAATATTTTTTACATGAAGACTGGGTGGGGGAGGGACCACTAGCCACCAGGGCTGTCTGGGGAGCAACTGGCACTTGAAACTTTAGTGCAATTGCGGGCAGTATTTCCGCGGAAGTTCAGAAATCAATTTCTGAACTTTTGCTTGAATTCCACCCACAGAAGATTTTTTTTTGCCCACCCCAACTCATATATAAAAATCAACAACTAGGTCTTAACAATAATAATCCATTAAATTAAGCAAAATAAGTAAATAATTGAATATTCTTTACATTCATAAGCCTCATCTTCAAGGCCACTAATTTTTGGTTTTTACCGGAAAACCCAGTAAAATTTCGGAATCAGAGCTACCTGAACACCGGTAAAAACAAAGATTTCATGGAATCTGGCATTTTATGTCAGATCAGTAACTCTACAAAAACTTGTATTTTTCTTATAATTCCTTCCTGTACTATTTTCAGTTTGCTTTATTTAATGCTCTGTATATTAAGCCTTCTTTTATTCTGATTATTTATGCATATACTAAAAGAATGATAGCAGAATCCCGGTAAAATCCGGAAATTAGAGTAACAATCACCGGTGCAATTCCGGAATCTGAAGGCTTGAAAACGGAATTTCATTGTTTTAATCACCGTAAACCAGTGGTCTTGCTCATCTTACACACATAAACCAATATAAAAAAATCAGGTACTGCAGAGTTTCCATTGCTGGTCTTTCATTGATGACCATGAAAAATACTCCTCCTTTCCTTATCAGTTTGACAGGTAACTCAGTGCTCCTTATCCTGCAACAGATGATACTGAAGCGCTGTTTCCACAAGATGCCTTTATGTATGTCTGTGTGTATATGTATGCCAGTTAACTTCAACAGAATTTTGAATTTATGTATTCCCTGTAACCATTCCATTTGTGTGCGTGTGTGTCAGGGGGGAAAGAAAGGAGCATTCTATTACAGGAATAGTGCAGAGATTTGTATTCTTGTATTCCATGGTAAACAATCACACAATGTATTGAATGTGTGGAAAGACAGATGACTGACAGGTGGAGGCCCCAGTGCTAAACTATGCAGACCTACTGAAGGCACTGTTATCCATGGTCCAGCACCCCTGATGGTGCCCCCACCTCACGGGCAGCAACTTCTATAGGTATATGTACTAACCTTGGGGTGAAGATACTTATCGTATAAGCATGTCAGGATCTGTGTTTTATTATGCTTCATTATGTTTTGCTGATATATATTAGCCATGAGAAATGCTTTTTGTTCTATTCTTACTGTATTTTCATACTGTATGTAAGACAACACTGCCATCTTTAGTAATTGTGCATTATTACAATTACAACTGACTTTGGGGTTGTAGTGGTCCCATTGTATTGCTATCTCTGCAAGCTAATCAACTTTTCATACTAGTTAGGATAGTTACTCAGACCACCTGTTTTTGTCCTATTATGTACTTTTTATGTATCTTCCTTAACCATTGCTATAGTGATTATCAGGGTATAAGACCCTTTGTAATGGGTAGCTTCTCTGAGAAGAGAGACTGCATTGCCTAGGTAAGGAAAACTGGTGTTCTCTTAGTGTTTTCACTGTAATGGTAGTAAGCCTGTATTACTAATCTGTAATAAATTTCATTTATTGCATGAGTACCACTTGTCTGTTGTCTCTTCCTTTTGTGCCATTCCACTAAGAACCTAAGAGGGTGATTTATTACCCAAATTACAGCACACAACCTGGAACAACTTATCTCCACCCCCACAAGGCAATATGCTCACACACTCAACCACTCCCTCATTGATTGGGTCACCACAAACCAAACAGACTTAATCCTTCAAGCAGGCACTATGTCTGCCTCAGTCAGTGACCACACCTCAATTTATGCTATGCTATCCACCAAGTCAAACCACCCCCATACAAATTATTGTCTTTCTGAAGGTTCGACTGCCATGATCCTAAGCCAGTCCTCAGAGATGTTAGGGCAATAAACTGGTTTGCCCTCTAATAGTACAGCAACATCTCTGATGCTGTCACCTTCTTTACCTCCACCCTCTCTCGCATACAGGACACCTATTTCCCCCTCATGACCAGAAGGGTCAGGGGTGGCTCCACTCACTGGCTATCCAGAGAACTCCTGGCATTAATGAGAGACCAGGAGAGCAAATGGAGGGCTTACAAAGTGTCCCCCCATAGCTCTGGAGTGCCTACCAGCAGCTACGTAACTCCTTCAAACAGACTGGCAAGTTGCTCAAGTGCCGATTTTACCTACATCAACAAAGAAACAACCTTGGAAACCCACGTACCTTCTGGGCTAGCACTGGATCTCATCTAAATCCCAAGAATAACAGGCAGATAACACAACTCGCATCCTGCACTGATTCCATCTCGGACCCCACCGAGATTACAAACGCTTTCAACTCAAAATTCCCCGACCTATCACCATATCTTAGGAAGCTCACCCCCCATTCTTCTCCTGCCCAGAACCTCCAGCCAAACAACTCCCCCTCCTCCTCAACCAACACCCTGCCCCCACCCTTCCATTTTAGGGCTATAAACCAAACTAACACCATCAAACTGCTAAAGTCCCTACAAGTCAAAGGAAGTCCTGGCAGTGATGAACTGTACCCTGTTTTCCTAAGACTCATCTCACCTGCATTTTTAATCTTGCCCTCACCACAGTTACTGTACCCAACTCCAGGAAACATGCCAATGTTGTACCAATTTTCAAAGCTGGTGATCCCCTCTCTCTCGACAGTAACAGTCCCATCTCCCTCCTCCCCCGCATGAGCAAACTACTTGAAAAAATTGTGGATACTCAGCTATCAGAGCACCTAGGGAAGCAAAGCCTTCTATGTCCCCTTCAACATGACTTCTGCAAGCAACACAGTACTGCCTCTGCACTGGCCATCTTCACCAATCATGTAGTGAGGGACATGGACCAGAGCAAACCCACAGGTGTGGTTTTCATTGATCAGTCAAAAGTGTTTGACCTAGTCGAATATCACTTCCTCCACTCAACCCTGTTACTCTTTGGCTGCTCCCCTGGACCTGTGACCTGGTTCTGCAGCTATCTATCAAATAGGTCTCAATCGGTCACTATTGGCAAAGCATCCTCTGCTCCCCTCCCTGTACTCACCGGGTTCCCCCAGGGCTCCATACTTGGGCCTCTGCTCTTCTCCATGTTCATTGACAGACTTCCCAGGGACAGTCTTAGTTGTAATTTTCTTCTCTGTGCCAATGATCAGGTCATCTATCAGCGTGACAAATCGATCAATTCCATCTCCTCTGCCCTCACACAGAACTATGGCTCCACCCACCAATGGTTCCTGTCCAAAAAGCTCCTAGTCAATGAAAGGAAAACTAAATCAATGCTGTTTGGCTCTAAACCCTCCCTAGCCAGGGCTGTCAAAACCAAGTCCCTCTTTGTGGTACTAACCCCAGCTGGCCCTCCCCTCAAAAATGTCACCTCATTTAAATACTTAGGAGTTACCCTTGACCCTTCCCTCTCTTTCTCCAAACATGTCAGTCATACCACATGAAGGATCCACCAAAAGTTGGGCACTGAATACCGACACAAACATTACCTTTCTGCTGAAGCATGCCTTGCCATTGCCTGTGGAAAACCTACTACCCCTCCTTGATTACTGCTCCCTGGCCTACTCACACCTATCCTCCACACTTCTCTCATGACTAAACATGACCTACAATTCAATATGTCATTTTGTCCTTCTAGCTCCCTTTCGCTCCCACCACTGCTCCCTCTACCAGACCTTAGGGTGGCTCCTGCTACAAGGTCGCTTTGACTACGACATGGGCTATCTGGTGGACAATGCACCCCGAAGCCAACACCTGTTCCCCTACTCACCTCTCCTGGCAGATAGAGTGGTCTCAAGGAACCTTAGGGCTTCCTCAGTTCCCCCACTAGAAGTACCCCACGTCACCACTACCATAGGAAGTCGAGCTTTCTTAATCACAGCTCCTGCCCTATGGAACAAGCTCCCATAGTCCATTCGCTTGTCTGCCACCCATCAAGCTTTTAAACATAGCCTGAAAGCCTGGTTCCTTAAGGCTGCTGACTGTCACTATCATTGCACTGCACAAAGACAGTAGAATTTATATATCCTCAATGCTCATCTGAAACTAGCAGCACTTACTTCTACTCCCGTGTCTGCCCGTTCCTCCTCTCCTCTGTCTTTCCCATACTACCCTTAAGACTACCCCAGCTCCTGTCTCCTGCCCCACCCCACCCCACCCCATAACCCACCTGCCTTACCTTTATTCCCCTCTACCTCCCATCGCAGCTCCTAAACATACTATGATAGTGTTGAAAGTGTGTCTGTTTTACCCTGGCTTTGTCTTTCTACCCCCATCCTTAACACCCCCTGTCCATATTCCTTACCCCCTGAATCTCACCTGCCTGTCCAAATGTTCCAGTGAAAGTGTTGAATTGTCTGAAATTTGCACAGCATTTTTGCTGTCACAGCTGTATGGAACTATGCTGAACCTGAACCACTGTAATTTATACTGTTATTGTATACTATTAAATATGTACCATCTGTTTTGTTCACTTTGTCTTTGCTCATTCATATACTACCCTGTAGAACCTGGTTACCAATGTATACTTTCTCCCCGACACCAAAAGCTGGGTGTGCATTGTACTGTACAATATGTGTATGTGCATTTACTATTTGTATCTGTGATGTTTTTCTTTTGCCACCTTGTGGCCTGGGTCATGCCTGAAAACAGTCTTCTGGATCAGTGCACCTACTTGGTTACCAAAGACATAAATAAATAAAAAACATCTGTGGAGAGACTATTTTAAATTTTTTTAGCAATGTTTTATTATATTTTTTGCGGCTTTAAAAACTGTTGGAGTGTTTATTTTTTAAAAAGTTGCTATTTGACCCTTTTTATAAGTGCAATAAGACACGGCAGGCCGTTGATTGTGCTGGTTTTACCAGATTTCAAGGGGCTTAACATACTCAGCCTGCTGCTTCATGCACTGTTATGTCCCAGGACAAATGGTAAAACTAACACAACCAAAGACCTGTCACGTCTTATTGCTTACTTAACAAATAGTAAGCCAGATGGGAGAATGCCTACTTCATAATGACCACTGAAATACTCAAAACAGAACTGTGGGGGGGCATGGCCAAACCAACAGTGGAGACAGACATGCAAGCTCAGAGTTCCTGACTGAAATCCACAACATCCTTTACCATTCTGGTTCTAGATTGCCAATTTTCCTCCATAAAGTGGAGATAGTAAATAGCTATTTTACCAACATCAGCACATAGGCAAGGCCAGCTACAGTTCCATGCAGTAATAATGGCTACCAGTAATTCAGGGATTAACCAGGAGACAGGCTGCAGAAGAGCAATAGCACCTGTGTCGCACACCACTAATGCCACAAACTCTCAAATGGACACTTAGCCATCCTCAAGGTGGCTTGCAGCTCTATTATTTGAGCTAAAGCTGAACTCAAAGCACATTTTTAAAATCCTGAATTCACAGTATGGGCATATACAAGCCACCATGAATGCTTTAGAGACATCAGTGGAAAGTCACCAGAAACATATTGAGGAGCTGGAAGAGTGAGTAGGGCCCAGCAGGAGACTAATGGAAGCCCACAACAAGCTACACTCAGCCCATAGGCTGATCAAGGAGATGACAAAAAATCCTTAATGAATATGAAAACTGGGAGAGGCATGACAGTTTGTGCCTCGTGGTTCTCCCAGAAAGAGTAGAGGGCAAAGACCTCTTGGCTTTCCTGAGTAAGTGGTTGCCGAAGGCCTTGGGTCTGGCACTCAACCTCACTCACTTCTTGAAAACCAGAAAGCCTGTGGATCCATGAGCAGGTGGCCAGACCCTTCTGAACAGCCCCATCACTTCCTGATAAATGTTCTACACTACCCAGACTGCAAGAAAGTGCTGCAGGTGGCTAGAGCACAGGGTGTGATTAAGCTGAAGAATTCTATGGTCAAATGCTTTCCTGACTACAGCCAGAAATTCTAAAGACTCAGGTAGGAATTTAATGAAGTAAAAAGGGCACCCCATGCCAAGGTCTAGCAATTTGCCCATATATAGTCGCCTGGCTGGTAATCCAAAGGCCAGGCTGACCCACAAAAAGCTTCACCAAACTGGATTTGGTGGTGGATGAGGTAAAGCCAAGGCATATTGGTCCCTGCCTTGGCTAGGAGACCCTTTCCCTCCTTACTCAGCTAGTGAACTACTTCTTTCTATACAGCAGATCAGCAAAAAGACCTTGCGAAGAGCATAGCCTTGGACTGGTGTGCCCTGGATGACTGGTACACTACTTGGCATTCTGCTGGACTTAGTTTATACACTGGAGCAGTCCTCCCTCCTGTGATGCATGACTGACCAAGACTTTAACATTAATTTTAAGAGACTTAATGGCATGAGAAGGGGGATAATAGAAATCCTCCACCCCTGCAACCACGAGGTTAAAAGAGAGAAAAGGTTAAGATAGCAGAGGAATAAGCATTGAAGGGGAGTAAAGGACCCCAGTTTCTGGATTAGAAAATTATTTAACTAAATTTCTAATTTTTTCACAGGATGGTTTATACTTTTCAGTAGTTATCAGCCCTAGACTAGTTGGGTCAGATGAGTAGTGGTGAGATTTTGTCTCCTGCCATGAAGCTAGGCAAAATGAACATTCTCCAGAGGCTGAGATTAAAAGCCTCAAGGGGAAGGTGATGTGGGTGGAGAAATGTTATGATTGTTGTTTCACATGTTTTTACTGTGTGGGGGGGGGGTATTATTCTTCTGTTCTTTGTTTTTGATGTTGGGATATTCAGGGGAGGTGGGGAGCAAGGGGTTTTTATGTATAAATGCTTGACCATATGGTTCTGTGGTTGATATGTGAAAATATTTTACAAGTTCTTTACATAAATGGGTGATGATTTAAACCTTCTGACCTGGAATGTTAATGATCTCAAGTCAGTAGTGAAAAGAAAAAGGTTTTGGGAAAAGCAAAAAAGTTATAAATTGATATTCTATTTTCACAAGAAACACATATTGTGCAGGAGGCACCGAAACTAGAAAATATCTGGGAGGGGGTGTATTTAGTGGGTGCCCACTTCATGACTAAGGCCAGGGGAGTGGCTATTGAAGTTTTGCCAAGCCTCCTGGTTGAGGTCCTTAAACCAGAGACAGATCAAGATGGGAGATACATTATAGTGGAGGTGAAGGGCTGACGCACATACTCTGGTCTCCATATATGGATCTAATTTTGACAAACCAGAATTTTTTCACAAGCTCTTGTTTATCCAGGCTGTCTTCCAGTATCCTCTAATAGTGGAGGACTTTAACAGCCCTTTGGAGTCAGGAATATATTTTAGATAGCTCAGCTCCTCTCACTAGTGCCCCCCAGAGTTCTGGAGCAATGTGGGCATTAGATGAGGAAAAAGCCCCAGTTGAAGTCTGGCTGTTTTTATACCCACAGACAATGAGACCCCACTCCCCCTGTACCGCGGAGTGGATTCCCACCTTGCTTGCTGTGAAATTTCTCCTCTTTTGTCTCCCTCTAGGTAGCAGTCCCACACAGTGAAGAGACAAGAGCCAGAGTGTGTCTACTCATCTCCAGACAGGATCCGCCCGAGGCCCCCCCACTACACAGGTATGGACTGACCGTGAGCAGGGCACCTGCCATTGATTGTTTCCCACACAGACGCTGTTAGTGCAGTGCCATGTGGTTTGATATAATCCCTCCCACCCACCCTGGGGTTCTATATTTATCCACTTCAGGCCCTGAAATGAGCCAATCTTGAGGACCATTTCCACCACCAATTAACACAAAGTAATACCATATCCACTACCTCCTGCTGCTTCCTGGTATATCCTACATTCTCCTAACCAGCTGAACCAGCTGTGTTTTTGTCAGTGCTATTCCATTAACCAACCCTACCCTAACCCGATACTTCTGGTTACTTGATTGGCTGGGGGTAACTTAATGAACCACTAGGCAGCACAGCTCGACACCAAATGCTCACTTCTCACCTAATCAAGTACCAAGGTCTAAAGCAGGGGAAAGCAATTCTACCCAACTAGCTCAGTATCTAAACTAGGTGGGACCTTTCTGCTGCTGCAGTTGCTCACAACATACCTATTCTAGGACCACTCCCTAGATATCAGAATACCAATGTTAACCCTTATCCTATCCCTGGAACTAGCTCTGCCACCCCAGCTCGGAGTAGGATCTGATCAGTCCTCTGAATCTGGTTGGCAGGATGGCACTTCTGGGAGTTACACTATAATAAATACTACCTCACTCATAGATCACTGTTTAACTGTAACTACTGTAGCACCCTCCCCTTCACATACCCTGCTCACTGACACCCACATTATGTGCTGGGTGCCAAATGCTCTGCATCACACATACACAGTACTCTATTGCCTTTAGCCCTCACACATTAATACACTCTAGATACAGGACTACTTGGCAGCCCCCCAAATAACAGGTTAAACTGTAAGAGGCTGTTGCTTCTGCTACCCCTTATCTCGGGAAATGTTCACCCTAACCCTGGATCAATTCTGGGCAACAGGACTACCTCCAGCCAGGAGGGCAAACTTAGGAAAGCATCACTCAGTGCTAGCAGTCTTCTCCCCAAACTGTATCTTCTGGAAGCATGTACTGAGCAAGTCTAACCCAAACTACTCGCCATAACAGAAACATGGTTGAACAAAAAAATTACGGACATGGAGATTGCCTTGCATGGCCACAGCATCTTTTGCCAAGACAGAGAGGGAAAGAGGGGAGGAGGGTGACTCATTTACCTTATCACTAGACTGCAAGCCCAGAAGGTGATGGTGAACACAGCTGCAAACCATTGTGAGTGCCTGACCATTCAAATCCAACAGGACAGAGGCCTGCACTCGCTCAATGTGATGACAGTCTTCTACATACCACCTGGAAAGCAGCCCCCAGGCTCTGAAACCTTTGCTAGTTACTATTCCCAGGCCTGCCTAACTGGTTAAATGGGCCGGCCCGGTGGTGCTGAGGGTTGAGCCCCTGGATGCCACACCTCGCGCCACACCAGCGACCCAGGTTTGGGAATGGACTTGGGCCACTGGGGGCTGGCAGTGGAGGGAGAGGATTGGGCATCTGATGGACTGCTTTCCACTCCCAGGGAGGATTCAGGGGTTTGCTTGGCATTTTAGTGGCCCCCAGTGGAGACCTGAGGCACTACAAGATGTCAAGCCAAATAAGGGGAGGAGCAGTGGCGGACATCAGTGGTATGCCGTGCAGATGTCATAGCATGTTTGTGCTCCTGGGGAGAAACTACCATGGGAAATCCCCAGTCTCGGGCACAGGCAAAGGCTCCTCCAGTACCATGGCCACACTCCCACAGTTGGGCTTGCTTCCCCAGTGACCTCCTTCCAACTCCAGCCCAGTGCATTAGATTGTAGATAGAGAGCCAGGGCGAAGGCGGTCCCACCTCAGGGGTTCAGAGCCAGGATATCAGTCAGGCTGTGACAGATCTGGTAGGAGATGGCTTCAGATGGGAGGTACAGTCATTGGTTTGCTTGGAAGCTGGAGAGAGTTCCCCAAGTCCGGAGCAGAAACAAAATATACAAACAAAAAAAAAAATACTGTGGAAACGATAATACTAGGAGACTTTAATATAAATTGGGTATTAAAGATGAGCACACTGTATAAGGATCTCATCTCTGGCCTATTTCTATCCCAAGTGGTCAATGAGCCTACATGAGTGAACTACAAAACCTGGACCAAATCCCTTATAGACTGGGTCCTAGCCACTCATCCAGAGTGGTTAGTTAATATACAGGTAATGCCAGATTCTATCAGTGACCACTCACCTATCCTGTGTGAGTGGTCTGCTCAACCCCTTCAGATGCCACTTGGAACCATTACCACTAGGATCCTACATAAAGATAGGATTGCAACTTTCAAGGCTTATCTATCACAGGCAGATTGGAGCTTTCTAGATGTTATGCAGGATGTCAACTTGGCCCTTGAACACTTCTGCACCGTATTCTCAAAAGCCTGCAGCAGATTTGCCCCTCTCAAAAAGTGCAAGGTAAAAGGAGCAGCAACAGGTTGGATCACACCTCTTCTGCGTTCCCATATGTGGGAAAGGGATAATCTCTGGAACCTAGCCAAAGCCACTGGGTCCCCAAGTGATCTGCAGAGGTACCATGAGGTACACAATAAATACACAAAACTAATCAGGAATGCCAAAGCTGACAACCACAGTACACTACAAAGACAGATTTGGGGCAATGGAAAACAATTCTGGCAGTTTATAAAGGATCTAATGGGCAGTAGTGACTGGTCTCCCCCTACTGTTCTAATCAACAATACACAGGTACTTTCAACTCCAGTCAATATAGCTAATGCCTTCAATATGGCATTCACCCACCTATTCACAGTTCTGCCTACTGGACAGGGCGCACATGATGTGGTAGCAGAAGCCACTGAGCAGCAAGACACTAAGCTCCCTAAATTCTACTTTAAACAGATCTCCACCAAAGAAACAGTCAAGTGCCTAAGCAGAGTTCTTGGCTAAACTAGTGTGAGCAGTGACAAAATTGACATGGTATTACTGGCTCAAGCCCTCGATTAAGTGGCATTACCTCTGACTAAGATATTCAACATCTCTCTCCAGTTCAGCCAATTCCCTCAGGTCTGGAAGACCACCTTAGTCACACCTGTGCATCAGGGTGGGGATAAAACCAGAGTGGCCAACTACAGGCCCATCTCCATATTATCTCCCCTTTTTAAAGCACTGGAACGACTAGTGTCTGATCAGCTGGTCACCTACCTTGAGCACTACAACCTGATGTGTAGCCAACAGCATGGCTTTAGAAAACTGCATGTCCTTAAATACAAAACAACAAAAACAATGCTCTTTGCCAGTACCCATACCAGGAACAAAGTCCCCCATCTCTGCATCCTGAATGATCAGAACATATCACTGGAGCAGGTGTCCTCCTTTAGATACCTGGAAGTCACTTTAGATGAGTCCCTAACCTTCGCTGACCATGTGGATAACATGGTCAGTTCAGCCAATAGAAAGTTAAGAGCCCTTTTCAGACAGCAGCTGAACTTAACCAATGAGGCCAGGAGCCTAACCACAGCAAGCTCTGTCCTCCCACTCATTGGTTACAGTCTCGCAGTATATGGATCCATCTCCCCTACTGTTTTGAACAGGGTAAGAGTTTTGTTCCACAAGGTCTGCAGATTCAACACTGGCTCTGACAGATGTACACATTGCTGCACCTTACGTTCCCTCATAGGCTGGCTTCCCTTGGAAGCACACATACAATACCAGAGTCTCCTACTGGCAAAAAAAGCACTTGCAGGCCTTGCTTTTCCCACTGTGACCTCACATTTTCACCCAGCACAAAACCAGTGCACCACCAGGAGCATGGCAAGACATGCAATAATTGTCCCCAAACAAAGGACCACCCAGGGCCAAAGAGCTTTTGCCTGCTGAGCAGTACACTGCCTAAACAACCTTCCAACTTCGATCACAGATATACCAAAACTGTCTCAGTTCAAGAGAGCCCTCAAGAATGAACTTACCCAAGCTTCCACATGCAGATGCCTACTCTAACCCTAACTCTGCCTGACCCCCATTACTCCGACCTTCCTCCTACCAACTCAGTACCCCACACCCACACTACCTCATTCTACATCACTACTCCTCTCCTAACCAAACTGGTACATCTGTATCCAACTGAGGGTTTGTAACTTTTTTATACAATTCAGGTACTTACTACTCTGACAAATGCTTTCCTGAGCTGCCTGTAATCTTTAGTTGAAATGTAAACACAAATGCTCTTTTGCTGCTTGTATTCAAACATTTGCATTTATAACACGACATATAAACTGTATGTAATGACAACTGCTCCTTTTGCGGCATGCTTACAACTTTGTTTGTTTATAGCACTTGACGTGGAACCTTTGCAAATGAGGTCAAAGGTACTCTGATGTTCAAATAAATAAATGGAAAAATAAAAATTCTTTCCTTCCCTATTCCAATAATTTATACTCCCATATAGACATGATGCGGGTGTTCACCTCTGTACTGCATCAGGTGTTGGTGGCTTCTTATGTCTTGTTGTTTTTTTCTGAACATGCAGCACAGCAGGTATCCTTCAGCAGGGGTGGTCTACCTAGACCCAAAACATGGAAGCTAGATCTAAGGATGCTGGTTGATCCTGAGTTTATTAAATAGATATCATAGACTCTTTGGGATTTTTGATCACTGAACAAAGTAGGGGATACCACAGAGATTGTCCAATGGGAAGCCATTAAGGTGTTCTTCTGGGGGAGTAGCTATCTCATAAGCCTCAGATAAGAACAAAAGAAAGAGGTGGAAGAAGGAATTCTGACACAAGAAATTGAAAAACAGGAACTGGACCTTAAACATAGGAGAGATATGCCAACCACTGCCCCAGCCCCAGAGGTTTTTCTGGATACCAGTGTGTGTGTGTGTGTGTGTGAGAGACAGAGAGACAGAGATTCTGTAGATGCAGATCTGACTGAGGGAAACATAAGGAAGGCAATGTTTTCCACAGCCCAAGGAAATGCCCTGGATCCCGATGGGATACCCATGTGTGACAGGTTAGTTACCCCCCCCCCCGATAAAAGTATAGAACAGAGGTAACTCAAAGCTTCCCTCTTTCTAAGTCTGCTGCAGCAGCTACTGTGTATATCTTTCTTTTTACTTTTTAGATCACTATTCTATATTTTCTACTACAGTAGGGTGGCCTCTTACTGTGGTATCTTGTTCTATCACTAACCCCTCTCTGAGGATTCTCTTTTGCCTCGAGTGTCCCTCTTGTTCTGTTTTTCAAAAGGTACTTGGAACCCCCCCAGCTCACGTGCGATAGAAATGATTTAGTTTTTTCTTGTGAGACAGCCTGGATCATGCCAAGCTGGGTCTCAGGAGAGTTGTGATCCCTGCCATTGGTTTCATTCAGTAGCGGGTAAAGGACTTGAAAACTGAAAAGCGCTTGAAGCACTAAATCTCTATTGCAGGGATGTCCATTTACTGTGCTGTGTTAGGCTACACGGTCAGCCGAAATTCCGTAGTAGCTACCGGCACAGATCAAACTAAAACCCTCTTCATTTCATTTTTGCACAATGTTTCCCGTAGCCAGAGAAAGGCAGAGATGGAAAACATTTAAGCTGCTAGCAATTTAGGCTTGCAGTAATTGTGTGAGAGTGGTATAGACTCCAGCCTGAGTGCCAAACATGCCGAGCCTAAAGACGGGAAATAAAAGGAAAGGAGAAGCCCCGAATAATAATCAGAGTTACCTTACAAAGCCGACTATTCATGAGACTATGTAAAATAATAGAAAAAACAAACTGTCTCTTTTTCTTGTTGTATTGTTTAAAGAAATAAAACGGGGCCCATTTGTATTGTTGTGCAGCTACTGCAATGAACAGCCATCGGGCAGCAATTGTGATATCTGTAAAGCCCTAAAATACATGAGTTTGGGTGCAAATTTTTGGGGTGGTAAAGAAAAATGTAGAAATAGCTACAAAATTAATTTGTGTAATGTTATCTTAATGAGAAGTCTTACTTGGGCTCTGTTGCTAGGCTAGGGATTAAGATTCCTATTAGGAAGCAGGCGGCCCAGAATGAGGCTTATTTATAGAAACAAAGAGGTATGACGTCACATAAAGGGGAGGGGCCTCTGGTATTAATTAGATTATTAGATATGCGAATGCTATATCTCTGTATTCCACATAGTAAACTAAGTGGACATAATGTTAGCATAAGGTTGAATGCTATTCCTATGGTTAGCAGGCTGTTTGATCCACCGCAAGTATGTATTAGTGTAGGAATACTTTGTTATTAGAAATAGGGGCGGATCAAAACAGTTCACATGACCAGTGAATCATCACAGCAAGCATATAGAAGTGCTCGCAGTGCTTAGTTGAGGTAGAGAGGTAGGAGAGAGTGGGTCAAGCTCTTTTCCTCGGTAGAACATAGATGATAGTGGAAAGCTGTAGCTGATTACTTCCACTCTATGTTACTCTAGATAGCTTTTGAGAACCAAAACTAATTTTTATTTATTTGTTTTATTGCTTTCCTTAGTTCAATATTACAAGACTGAAGTTTCATTTGGTTATTGAATAAACGACACACAGAAGTTATTGTGTGTCATACCTTTCAAAGCTGTGTCCTGTCCCTGCTGTGCCTAGAACGAGTTATCATACACCCACACCCTATCACACCATGGAGTTCTATAGAAAGCCCTGGCATGTGCTGGTGGTGGTGCACATGAGGAACTAACAACTGAGGGCCCTGGCTGAGGGCTTCTGCACCCCTTTGCAATACATGGATGCCATTACTGTCTTACCCAAACCAGGCAACCTCATCTCCCAGTATGTGAGGCTCTTACAGGCCCATTTCCTTGTTCTGTGCAGATTATAAAATCAGTGCCAAAAGTCATAGCACAGAGAATAGAGAAAGTGGTGCCTCATATTATTCATATTGATCTGGTGGGGTTTTGGGGTTTGTAAGGGGCAAGCAAGCTAGGTATAACATACATCACACTGTAAATGTGAGATGGCATTATGCCAGGAGGAGGGCCACTTGGCCCAGCCTGCTGGCATTCGATACTGAGAAGGTTTGTGACCAGTTTGAGAGGCGCTTCATGTTTGTCACCATATCTACATTTGGTTTTGACCCTAGAATACAGTCCTGGATGCTATATAAATTTCCTTGGGCTCAGGTCCTGACGAACAGCTTCTAGTTGCAGAGTTTCTCCTTGATGCAGGGGATTAGGCGGGGGTGCCCCTTGTCCCCTTTCTATAGGTACTGTACTAACAGTACAACCATTGGCAATTTCAGTTCTCAGTCATCAAGTAATAAATGGCCTGAAGGCTGGAGGAACAAGCCACATGATTTGCCTTTTTTTCAGATGATATTCTGCTATATCTAACAGATGCAGATTGAACCCTATAGAACATAAAGGAAAAATACAGTCTGCTGTCAGGTCACAAGATCAGATTGGACAAGTATGAGTGGATGCCTATAGGGTGCAGCTCAGACCAACAAGTCAGCTTAAATGCCTGGGAATTATTTTGCCAAAGAAAGATGTCTTAGTTGTGATACCTTAATTACAAACCAATCCTCCAAACCATATAAGAAGACTGTGAGAGGTGGAAATTGCTTCCCTTGATACACACTGGCAGAATAACTCAATTTCAATGGGCATTCTGCAGAGATGTCTGTATAGTGTATTATATGTTCCAGGTCCTGCCAGTTCAGGACCTGCTTAGATTATTCTGGGGAATTAGGTGCACCTCACCACCTTTCAGAGGGAAAAGAGCTTGAGTAAAGCAAGAGGTCCTGCAGAGGCCTCTTCAGGAGAGGTGCTTGGGCTTTCCCAGCTTCAGATGCTATTACTTAATAGCACAACTGGCTTTCCTGAAGGACTTTTACCTACAGAGCCCCACAGTGGCTCAGTGAGCTCCCTGCTGAACTAACCAATGATACAAGTATTAACATATTTAAAAATAATTTATAACTCCACCTTGTCAGTACTAGTGGCTGTGATTGCTTCCCAGAAACCTAATCCTTCACTACACATGTACAATTCTGGTCCGCTCTCCCAATTACATCTAGGTTGTACCTCCCTCAGCTGCCTGGACACGAAGTAACAACAGCAACTTCCTTCTCCATCCCCTAAGCATACATGTCGTCTCTGCATTAGACCTGCTCTACCCCCACCCCCAGCCCACTCACATTTTCTCCCTCCTGCACTCCACCTACTTGCCTTACTCTTAAGCTAATCACTGATGACAAACCCTAACTTTTAGGGTGCTTGAGTATACGTGAGCACTTACTTAACCTGTGATCATTGCTGCCATGTAACAATATGCTGATTATGTAACCTATAATAACTGTATATAATTCAATTTAATTGATGTTCCACTACTTGTTTCCTTGTTGCAAACTGCTGAGTTTTGTTAATTGTTGGTTATATGATTTGGTATGGAATTTTTGTAAATGAGCTTGTAGCTCAAAGTTGTTTCAAAAACTTAAATAAATACAATATATAAATAAATAAACGTGCAGTCAAGGGGGCTGACAGACTGGCATGGGTGACTATGGTGGAAGAGACCCAGAGAGTCCCTTTTCTAGCCATTTTGGCACTTGCTTTAAGAGAGGGAGCCATTGAACAGTTATTCAACTCTTTTCTCTGATCCTGGTGAGATCTTGGTTAACAGTGCACAGAATGGTACAATGTGAGGTGGGAGTGTCTCACCTGGCTAGCACTAGCGGAGGGTTGTGGAGATATATGCCAGTCCCTGTTCATCTGGGGATAGCCTTGCACCAAATGGGACGCTAAAGACATAGGACAAGTCTCAGATCTGTATGAGGCAGGAGTTCTACACTCCTTTCCAAATTTAAAAGCTAAGTATTGACTTCCTATTGCAGAACAGTGTGTCTTCCTTTATGTCCAGCAATGGTTTTGGAATCAAAAAGTCTCACAATGACTTTCAAATAGATCACTAGTAGAAGACTTGGTGGAGAAATTATCCCCAGGTCAAGGCCACATATGAAGTTTTTTTTTTAAATTCTGATAGACACTATTAGGATACCCATACTCAGTGTGCACACAAGTGGCAACAAACTTGGGTACTGATGAGCTAGAAGAGGCCAAATGAAATCAGGTATTGAGAACTACACAATATTTTTCCAAAAATAATAGGCTATGTCAGCTTCAATTTAACTTTGTGTACAGGGTCTACTTTACTCCCTATCAGCCCCACAACATAGAGGACACAAAGTCTGATGAATGCCCAGAATGTAATGTGGAAGTGAATACTTTCTCACACTGAGCTGGTTGTGACTGGGGTAGCCAGATTTTGGTGGCGGGAGGTAGTATAAACCCTAGGGAACTGTTTGGACACCCCTTGTGATCTGAGCATAGATATTGTGCTGCTAGGGTGCTCTCATGACTTGGTAAGACCAAGCAATATAGACATCCACTCTGTGGCTCTTGGAGCTGGCAGTAGGCAAATGAATTGTAGCTTCAATGAATGTCAGACAACTGTTCTTCAGTAACATAAGTGGGAAATGCCATGATCAGTTTTCTGAGTTGAGAAAACTCAGTACACAGTCCTGAATGAACTGAATAAATACAACAGCATCTGTGGCCCACTGGTGCGTATGCTGGCAGCTGGCTCATCCCCTTGCTGAAGGGAGACAAAGATAGTACTTATGGGATTTCAAAAGAAATCAGGCTGCATTCTGGGTCACATTGAAATAAGTTAAAATATACATTTGAACTGAATGCAAGTACAGCCCATGCTTATTACTACGAACTCCTAGATTGGAATTGTTCGTACAGTTCTGTAATGGTGGATTAATAGGTGTATCTGTATTGTGTACTTATTACTGCACTGAATATATCTCTGTTACTGTTGTTTGTTTTGTGATGGTCAACAATAAGAAGATTTTACAAAAAAAAACAACAACTGTGAAATCAAAAGGAAAAAGCTAAGTTTTTATAAAAAAAATAATTGAAATACTGAATTTACAAATTTAAAATATATTTTATATGTTGGACACACAATGGTTTAATTAACAATATGCCATTTATAGTCACTTGTGAGGGGAGAGGAATTTCATAGCTCACCAATGGCTTCACCACTCGTGAGTTATGATCCCATCTCCCATTCATGAAGTGAAGCCATTGTGTATCCTTTTTAAATGTAACCCCCACTAAAATGGTGAGGCTTAGCCTAAGGTATTGATGTGGCTTTTCCCTTTCAATGTTTTGTTGCCTGTCATGCAAACTCTGTGTAGCATAATGAAGTTTGTAAGTGTGTAAGTGTATCAGCCAGTGAGTGATGGAGAAAACAGCCACTCCAGCTTTTCAGCTAATGTTGTAGGGTGTGACTGTGCTCCTTTAAATACCAACATGTGACCATTTTATGTATGTCACAGACTACTAAAGTTTTCCTGTTGAAAGTTACAGTTATTTGGATGTGAGTTGTGAGTTGAGATGCTAATCTGCCTAAGAGTCTATGATTTGCTTCAAAGTGAAAGCTGCTCGGTGGTACCTTCTTTTTCCTGTTTCTTCTCCCAGCAAGTTAATGGTGCTCTGTGGCACCTTTTCTCTCCTGCTCCACCACCCTTCTCCTCCACTCAACATTGGCAGGAATAGTAAAGTTAAAGTCAATGAGCCCTTTGCACGATGCCAATGCGCCGCATACACTGGGCATGTTGGCATTGTTATAACTGAATGCTAAGGAGCAAGGTCCCATGGACTCCGCACGGCATTCACAGAGGGTGCATGCGGCTGTTACATGCCTGATCCCCTGGTTGCAGAGACAGCAGTGTGCTGGGGACAAGTGGGGGGGGCATGCCTGCACTCTGCACCATTCACAAAGGTGAGGAGTGCTGGACGTGTGGGGCGTACCCAGCCATAAGGAATACGCACCCTCCCAGGAAGCCGCCGCCGGCTGTGGTGCTGATGTGGGGGCACTGCAGCCCCCCCAAATGCCACCCCAGCCCCTGGGACTCCAAGGAGGGTTGGGGGCAGCTGACTGGGCACCCACCTGCCCCGAGCTGATGGCGCACATCATGCCCTCTAGTAACATCTGTGCCCCGCAGCTGCTCCTCCATTATCCACAGAGTGAACTCTTTCTCTGGCCACCAACAGTGGCATTTCATTGCCCACTCAGCAGCATCTTTCTTTAGCTACCTGTGGTGACTCCTCATCTGCCTGCTGAACTGGCTCTTTCTTTGGCTGTCTGTGGCAGCCCCTCCATTGTATACCAAGTAGATTCTATCTTTGGCCATCTGTGACAGCTTCTCCAATGCCTGCTGAGCAGTTCCTGTCTTTGGATGCCTGTGACAGCTCCTTGGACTCCTTCTTTGGACTCCTATAATGGCTTCTCTGATACCCTCTGAATGGACTCTTTCTTGGATGCCTGTGACAGCTCATTGGGCTCCTTCTTTGGACTCCTGTGATGGCTTCTCTGATACCCTCTGAATGGGCTCTTTCTCGGATGCCTGTGAAAGCTCCTTGGGCTCCTCCTTTGGACTCCTGTAATGGCTTCTCTGATACCCTCTGAATGGGCTCTTTCTTGGATTCCTGTGACAGCTCCTTGGGTTACTTCTTTGGACTCCTGTAATGGCTTCTCTGATACCCTCTGAATGGGCTCTTTCTTGGATGCCTGTGACAGCTCCTTGGGCTCCTTCTTTGGACTCCTGTAATGGCTTCTCTGATACCCTCTGAATGGGCTCTTTCTTGGATTCCTGTGACAGCTCCTTGGGTTCCTTCTTTGGACTCCTGTAATGGCTTCTCTGATACCCTCTGAATGGGCTCTTTCTTGGATGCCTGTGACAGCTCCTTGGGCTCCTTCTTTGGACTCCTGTAATGGCTTCTCTGATACCTTCTGAATGGGCTCTTTCGTGGATGCCTGTGGCAGCTTCTCCAATGCCCTCTGAATGGGGTCTTTCTTTGGATCCCATTGGCAGCTTCTCCAGTGCCCACTAAGTGGTCTCTTTCTTTGGATGCTTGTGGCAATTTCTATAATGCCAGCTGAGTTGGCTCTTTCTTTGGATGCCCGTGATGGCTCCTCGGATCCATGCCAAACAGGCTCTTTCTTGGATTGTCCATAACGGCTCTCCCAATGCCTGCCAAGCAGGCTCTTTTTTTGAATACCCATGGTAGCTCTTCCAGTGCCTACTGAGGGGGCTCTTTCTTTGGCTGCCTGCATTGGCTCCTCTATTGCCGGCCAAGGAGGTGGCTTCTTTCTGTCATGTAAAACAACTTTTTAAACATATTCTATGTGTTCAGAAACTGTGAGTTAAGCTATGAACAGCAAACCTTCTAGGTTGTTTTTACTTCACTACATATTATGGGTTTAAAATGGTAAAGGCAGTCTGAGATTCACAGAGTGTAGCTGCTCCAGCTCATGTATTGAAAAGTTATCATTCCTCTCTGGGTTAATTAGCTATAGTGTTACGACAACCTATGCATTTCAAAAACCTATATATTTTTTTAACTGGGAGTTTGGTTAAGTATGACAACCCTGCTGTCATTTTATAGCACCTAAGAGGAGAAGGATTTAAAGTAAACCTGTAATCTGTGCTTTTCTCAGAGCATAACGTTCTCACACTATCATCAATCAGTTACACTGTGCTCTGCAGGCATGCAGTTGTGGGCCACAGGAAAGGGAATTATCTTACATATAGTCACCTCAGTAGGCAGTTATGCTATTATAGAAGAGAGGTGTTTTCTTGAAAATGAAAGCAGCAGCCAGTGCTAGGACATAGAGCTTTGCTCTGTCACTGTCAAATGAGAATTCCATGTCACACTCCTGGGGTCCCAAAAAGTTTAAATTTCTGTCCTAATTAATAACTCCACCTGTCTCTCGTAAGTATTTTTCAGCAGGTTTTTCCAACTCACCCTGTCTCCTTGCTTGCATTTCTTGTGATTCATAGCACCTGCACCACCTCTGAGCAGTGGCTGGCCACTTCAGATTTGCTTTATTTAAGCTATATCTACTTTCAGAGGTCAGAGACTGATGTATGATGTAAGACACAAACTGACACGCTCCTACCATACATGTGTCCCATTGACTGCTATGGTAATGACAAGGAAGCCAGGTATCAGGATGTTAAAAGATAGACCAGTGTGTCATGTCTGTAGATGGGAGCCCCCCAACCTGGAAGCAACACCTATATCTTTTGATTTGATGAAAGCTTAAGTTAAACAAGATTTTTTTATAGGTGTTTAATCCGGAGCCTCTGTACTTTTCATTTTTGTTGTCTTAAGGTTTGCAATCCTTCTGACCCTGATTGAGATACCAGTGTGTTATTTAGTGTTTATCAGTGATTACTGATTTATGATAACTGTTTTTTTTCCAATTGTTTAACCAGGAGAGACACACTAAACTGAAAGCTTGTTTACAGGTGTGACCTGGGAGCACAGGGAAGTTAAGTGACTTGCTCAGGGTCACACAGCATGCAAGTGGGGACTATGGGATTCAAACCCAGGTCTCCAGATTTGCAGCTCTGAGCCTTAAACCACTGCACTGGCTGTAATACTGAACAAACATTTTATTGTCATTTCATGCATCTTGTTGTTCCATGTAAGGATTTCAGTTATGGGGGAAGGGGGAAGAGATTAAAACAAGATTTCCCCACTGCGTGTTAGTTGTCTATATTCAAACCCATGAACATTACATCTTCTTATCTAGCATGATAAAGAAAGCTGGAGAACAACTCCTATTACTCAAACTCCCTAACTCTATAACAAGATACAGCCAAGAGGATGTGTAGGGTGTCATGCACCACTAAATCTTCTATAATGTGGGACTGTACTGTTTGTGGGCAGGAGGGGGAGGGGGAGAGGGAGGAAAGAAGGAGGATGTGGGGGGTGGAGTAGTGTGTGGCATGGTGGGGGCAGGGATCTAGTAACATAGGCGATGTTAGTATGTTCTAGAATCTGATGAAAGAATATTATTTCACCTTAGAAAATGGGCTTGCAAAATCCCAGGCTCTGATTGGCTGATAGCCCTGGCAAGGTGGGCATCTGTCAGACAACAGAGCCCGGGTATTAAAAGTGCCAGCCCCAACCAACCTGATTACGTTCGAAATAACTGCGCTGACAGAACATTGAATTTTAAACAGACACCATTTTTTTATTTGCTCGCTGGCAGGACAACGGAAAAATCCAGCCCCCCCGCCCGCATCTGAGCATCAGAGTTAGCTACAGCCCCCCACGAAGAGAGCAACTTCCAGACTGCAGTGTGATTCAGAAGAGTAAAATGAATAAGGCAAACTTACTGTTGTAGTCACACGTGGAGCTTTGCCTGTGCAGGTAATAAAAAAAGCTGAAAGTGAGGTCCCCTGCAGAGTTACTTCCACTTGACTTAACCTGCACAGCGTGATCAGCAGAATCCAATGTCTTCCCCATAACTTGATCGCTCCATGTGACTAATCCCCCCTCACTACGTAAAAAAATATAAACAAAATTATTTTATTGAAAAAACGAGGTTTGGTTTTCCAGCAGCCCGTTTCAAACTTTTAACCGCGGGTCTACAGGCTTGATTTTAATCTGCCGCTGTCAGCTCCACTACCCTATTGAATAATTTCCCAGATTAACAGTAAACTCCCCCAAAAAGCAAAGTATCTGTTAACCCACTTCATCCCTGTAGTAGGCAGAAAGCAAAGTTTTTCTTTTTAAAAAACCGCCAGCACAGTCGCGTGCTCAGCACTGTTACCACGTCCCGTAACGTTCTCCCAGACATGCCCTACACAAGCACAAGTCCTAGCAGCCTCACTATGCCCCTGATTGCTCGCTCCCCAAAAGTTCATCATTTAAAAAAAAAGTGGTACAACAGTTTTTTATCAATTTAAATGTAACTTGTACCATTATCCTTAGCATTGCCACATACATGTTCAGAGAGTGGGAGTCCTCAACTGACACACAGATGCGATGGCTTGACTCCCGATGCTGGTAAAGAGCTGCATAATATAAAAACATAATAATAATAACAATTTAGACTGCAGATATTTCCCATTGGATTTCTGCATCTTAACTTTCTGGTTTCATGTGCCGGGTCATGCAAGGTCACCTAACAGCAGCATCTTCTGACCAAAAGGTAAAAAAAAAATAAACTGAAGTCTCACAAAGAGCGATCAGCCACTTGTGCTGACAGCCCCTCTCTCTATCCTACAGCAACAGCTGCCACTTACAAAAACAAACTTCTGTTGCCAGTGGCAAAAAAAATGGTATAGAAAAGCAAAGGTGCCTCATCTTAACAGGTTGGGGGAGGGGTACTTTCTAGTCATTCTGATCCAGGTGGAGGAACTATTTTATCTCAAAACTTACATTGAACTACTATTAATAACAGTTTTTTATTGACCTTTTTTTTTTTTACAGTGCCCATTTTCTAAGCGCAATAATACCCTCCAGGGTGGGTGGTATTGGGCAATACCGGACCGCCCAGGGGCTATAAGGCCCTCCGCCTGCGGCGTTGGGCCTCATTACACCCCTGGGTGGTCCGGTATTGCCCAATACCGCCCACCCTGTTGGATATTATTGCTTGCATAAATACAGATAGTGTAGTTTCAAATTAGTGTTCCTCAGCTTGTTTAAAGGTCTAGAAGAATAAGCTCCATTCTTTCTCCTCATTTATTCCTCTTTTTGGCCTGACTGCTCCAGTGGTTTGAATCCACCACATTCCTTTTTTTGTAGAAGCAAGTCCCAGTCCATGCCTCTGACAGTTTGTTTTACTGGTTCAAGAGGCCAACATCTCAGTGAAGAAGTGTTGTGTTCATTTGAATTAAAGTGCTTTGCTATGGAAGACTTCAGCTCTCTCCTGCTACTGCAACTTTTGTGTTTCTATGTTTGCACTTTCAGTTGTCTCTAAGATTTTATCATGTTTATGGATAGGTGACAACATAGACTACATATGTGTGTGCTTGTGTAGTTTATGTGGTGCTGTATTTTATAATTTACTCCATCAAATAAATATGTGAAGATCTCCTGCTTTATGTTTGCCTGCCAAAGACTAGCAAACATATTGTGATTGCTCTGAGCCATGTGAGAACCTTTGAGGGCTTTGCCATCCCCCACCTATCACAGCTTCAGAATCACCAGTCAACCCCAGTCCGGCCCACTCTCTGCCTTCATGCAGCTTTCTCCTCTGAAGTACTTGGCTAATTAGAAGGCTGGAAAATGCAACGTGAAACTGGGTGTTCTTGGGCAACTTGTAGTTCCTACAAGAAATGGTTCCTGTGCTGTTCATTCTGAAAATGATGCTGTTTAGTACTTTGTTTCTGCACCTCCTGGGAATGGCAGAGATGTGCACAACAGCTACAGCTTGTTCTTGCATGCGGCCTGCCATGCCACTCAATGGCACTTGCTCTGTCTCCCAGTTCTGTGACTTTGCCACTCAGCAGGTGCATTTATTATACTCTATCTGCCACCAAGTGTGCTGTGATTACATTGGCAGAGCAGTAAGAAGGCATTTTGTTTTCTTTGCTGGCTATGAGGAGTAGAACATTGCACTTCAAAGTCCTTCCCCCAAGCTGAAACCAGAAGCAAATGTCAGCAGCATCCAAGGAGTAGGGCAACTAACTGCTGATCCAGACCCCCCCCTCACATTCCCCTGCCACCGTTCAACACCAGGGCGCCCACTTCCTGGTATTGCCAAACACACACACTGACACTGGCATGCCCAATCCCAAGTGTCGGGTCCCTAAAAATAAGAAAACCATTTGTCATTGTTTGTCATTTTTTAAACCTGAAAAAAAAACAGTCCAGCAATGTCTTCCAGCCCACCTCCACCCCCCACCAATCCGACCTCTCTCTCAGAACCCACTGACTGCATCCCTCCCTTACCTCACTAGGGTCCCAGAATGTAATCCTCTAAGCAACAGCTGAAGATTCCTCTACCTCGCCCGACCACAAGCTAAATAAAAATATGGTTTGTCTTTTGGGTGGGATTTGATATATGAAACCTATTATGTTCATACTCTAGGCTGATAAAATTACTATCTTGAAAATGTGGGGTCATATTCTAAGAAAACAACATTGTTATGTGAACCTCTTCATTTCCCAATCGTGGCAATTTTATTATTAAAACTTTTTTTTTTATTTTAACTGGTATGCTATGTAGGACCAACAACTATGCAGCAAATACAATAATCAAAATATGAGTGACATTAACCAATACTTGTTATGTTTGCCTTCACAGCGTGGCAACATCTGGGTAACATAGTGATGTATGTAGGCGTGTCAGTGTGTTAGTCAGTAAGTGATGAAGAAACCAAGCACTCCTAAAGTACATTGCAGCCAATGGTGCAGTGTGTGCCTGTGTTCATTTAATTACTAACATGTGACTATTTCATGCATGTCACTGCCTACTGACATTTTCCTCTTGAAAGTCACAGTTACTTGGATGTGATTATGTGAGTTGAGGTGTCAATCTGCTTGAGATCCTGTGATGCAGTGGCTGAGATGTCAGTCTAGCTGTGAGGCAGATATAGTACCTGGCTGATATGTGAGGGAAAGCTGAGAAAGAGAGACCAGACCATCTGGCGTAAACCAGAAAAGGGGATTTATTTTATTTCATACTTAGAGGGTCCATATGATAGAGTAGGCAGAAGTTAGAGCTTCGGGATCAGTGTTTTGGGGATTGCTTTTTAAACTTTTGTAACTTTGTGGTCGGGAAGGAGCACCTACTGTAGCTGGGAAAATATTTGCAGTTTCTTGTGGGTTGACTGGTTAATTACAACCTGTGAAACAGTTGTCTAATTGGGGAGGGACTGAAGAAGGCTTAGCGGGGACAGACTAAAATAGGGGGTTGGATGAGGGCCTTGTTTTGGGATAGCTGATAGGATGGAGAGAACAGACCAGACCAGGTAGCCAAAAACAGAAAAGGTGATTTATTTTATTTCATACTTAAAAGGCTTGTGTGAGTGACTAGGCAGATGCAAGTGCTTTAGGTTCAGTGGTTTGAGGCAGTAATTGAAATTTCTACAACTCTTATTAGCCAGGAAGGGGAACCTACAGCTGCTGGGAGAATATGTGCAGTCTCTTGTTGGTTGAGTAGTTAATTACAACCTTTAAAGCAGGTGTCTTATAGGGGCAGGGACTCAAGTAGGCTTAGAGGAGACAAGGTATTTAAGCCCCTTGCCTGCAAGTGTCCCATCACATGGCATCCCATCATGTGAGTGGCACAGAGTAGGAGCGGCACATAAGTGACATCTGCAGGGTGTCCACAGGAGAGTCTGCAGTTTCACAGGGAATACTGAAAGTTGTACATAGCTGCTACTACACTTGTAAGTGGCAAGGAAGGTTCGGTAAAGGGATCTTAGAAACATTCTATCTGGGGTAGTCTTAATGAAAAACTTGTACTGAGTAAGACAGACTGTATAGGGGGTTCTAGGATTACCATATGTAGGATAGCCTGATGGTACATAGACTGAAGAGTAAAAACAATGTGTGCCTCAGTCCTAGAAGGTAGTGAAAGAAACGCACTAATCTCAAAACACAGCTACAACCCTCGGGAGTTGGAGGGCCAGCGGGGGGAGGAGAAGGATTGAGAGTCCTGGGGACTGCTCTCCTTCTCCTTCTCTGGGGGGAGAGGGGAGAAGAGTTTCCGGCACTTACAGACCCCTGGCAGAGGTTGGGGGTACCACTGCAGCTGGCGCCGTCACCTTTTGGGGCTGGGGCAGATGCTGGACATCATTGCACATCCCGGCCCCCTGGGATTCAGTTAAAAACAATACCAGCCACCATTCATGATGCTGTACTTCCAGCAGCCCCATTTTCCCACCATGGCACTCCTGCACTGTGACCTATCCCATCGTTCACTCTATCTGGCTGACCCCACACCCCGCCCACAGGTACAAGCCAGGGAGGCAACATTGGTAGGTGCCCCTGCTGGCATCCTTCTCCTGTCATCACAGACTCGCACTGGTCAGGTGGCCCCACCCTTGGGTGCAATCCAGGGGGTATCTCATATGCCAGAGGTAAGTCCATGGGGTGAGGAATGGGGACCGAAGGGGTGGCGGAGGCAGAGCTGCTCAAAAAAACCATGTGGCTGCTCATAAAGCATACTAAATTAAAAACAAACAAACAGCTACAACCAGTATAAACACACAGTTATTAATGGGAACACATTGATGGGAGGTGGGGTGAGTGAAGGGTGTGTGGTGCAGTGCAGAACCAGAGGGTGTTGTGGGAGTTTGGTCACTGTCTCAAATGCAGAAGGTTCTAGGCCATGTGGGTGGGCCTGAAAACTGCAAGGGCAGAAATATGCTGCTTGGGCACTACTGCCATAGCCACCTCCAAGACCAAGGCTACTACAGGCCAGAGAGGGGCTAGACAGAAGTGGGGAGAAGAGAAGTCTAAGCCTGAGAAACTATTATCTGCGCCACTATAGTTAGAGTCAAGCAGCAGTTTCTCTGTTAAACCTGAAATTTTGCACTTTAATAACTTTGCAACCATTCAATGGATTTGCATGAAATGTTGCATGTGTGGTCTCCTGGAGTAGATCTCTTGATATGCCAAGTTTCATTCCAATTGGATTTGCAGATTCTGAGATCCGGATCAAGAAAAACACTTAAAATTTGCCACTTTTTGCAGTTTTTGTCTCATCACGCTGCACAGAGATGGTGTGGAATTTTGGTTTTCATTTTTTATGGTAGAAAGAGCTTGAGAGCCAGAACACACCAGCATTTATGTGGTGAAAAAATATTAATCCATTCAACAGTTATAGCATTTTTAATGTCGCATTATTTTCAGTGGGATTTTTATTTTTCAGGATAGCTGCATGGTACGAACAAGAATCCTTGTTCATGAGGTGCCATTCCCTGTTCGCCAGGGGCCAATCCTCATTCACCATAAAAAATCCTTGTTCATCAGCTGCCATCTTGGTTTTCCATTTCCTCCAGAAAACGTCTCATAACTCTGCCCAGGGACATCTATCTCGCACATCAAAGTATGAGTTCTGCTCAGCGGGACTTGACAAGCTGTATTGTGTGTGTTCTGGAGTCTGTATGCCCCAGAAACATTTTTTTAGCATTTAAATCCTTCTTCATCACTCGCTAAATTCCTTGTTCACCATCCTGATTCATCACTGGTGAACAAGGAAATCGGCTGACGAACAAGGATCCCTGGTTTGGACATCTGGTTGTGAATTTTCATGACCAAATGACCAGACTGGGGATCCTTGTTTGCCAGTGAAGAATCAGGATGGTGAACAAGGAATTCAGCTGGTGGACAAGGATTCCTGTCTGGCCATCTGGTCATGAAAATTTCTTGAACAGATATCCAGATCAGGAATCCTTGTTCATCAGCTGATTTCCTTGTTCACCACTGAAGGAAATGGCTGGTAAATGAGGAATCAAGATGGTGAACAAGGATTGTTTTCCACCATCTCGTCCCCCAGGAAGGAAAATGTTGCAGGACCATGTGGTCCAGAAAACTGCATTTTGTTTTATTTTTTTCCCTCTTTTAAGCCCTGGTGTATATTGGCACCCCCAACCCTTGGTCCCTATATTTTTAATATTTTTCTTTTTTTTTCTTTCTTGTTTTTATATATATACTTTTTATGCATAGTAGCATTCTGCCACCTTTTTGCAATTACATCCCTGGTGTCTAGTGGTGACCCCTACCTCACCACCCTTTTTTTAAAAAAAAAAAAAAACTTTTCCTTGGGGGTCAGTGGTATCCATTACCCTTTATGGGTTTCTGTGATATGTAAAGGGAAAAACTGTCCCTCATTGTCTTTGTTTTTATTTTACTTGTGAAAAAAAAGTCCATCATTGCTGATCAATCCCGCACCTGCCACCCAACCTCCCACTGTGGACCCTCCTCCCCACACCTCCCCCCCCCCGACATCCCAACTGACCCTGACTCACCTGAGGAGGTCCCAGGTTTGACACTTGCTGAGTCAATTGAAGACATGTCTTGCTGCTGAAGTCAGTGACTGCAATATGAACTAAGGTCAATGCGGTCCTATGCATTTCAATGGGGGGGGGGCGGGTCAAATTTCATCCATAACTCAGTCATATTTTTGAGATTTGGTCTAAAATTTTCAGCATAGTCTTTTGGGGACCCTGCCTCATGAACAATATGACTGTCATTAGGCAACTCATGCTGGAAAGGTGATTTCACAATCAGTTGGCAAAATCACCTTTCTGGTGGGATTTGTGTGATGACAGTCATATTGTTCATGAGGTGGGGTCATAAGAAGGCTATGTTGAAAATATGGGGTGAACATTTCTAAACATTGCTGCATTATGGGCATTTGTTGCGATCTAACTGTGTACATTCATAACTTTGGAAATTTGCAATATTTTCACCCCATATTTTCAATATACTAATTTTATTACCCCACCTCATGTATGGCATAGCTGTGATTTTGCAAATCATGGCCAAAATGTGGCATACATTGGTATTGCGGTTGCAGAGTTACATTTTGGTGGGGATTCAAAAAGTTTCTGCACTGGGAATATGAGGTGAGGTAATAACATGGGTATGGTGACAATTTGGTGAGTGCTGTGCTACAACTGGAAGTGCTGAGGCTGGAGGTCCCTTTGCTTCCACAGCTACACAGAAATATGCATCTATGGAGGGATGGGAATGCAGGGTCCTCTCCCACTGTGAAATAAGGATACTGTTATACTGTGTCAATGGAGGGGTGGACCCTACACTCCCACTGTGAAATAAGGATACTGTTATCATATGTCAGTGGAGGGATAGGAGCTCAGGGTCCTTTGGACCCTGCACTTCCAACATAAAATAAGGATACTATTATACTATTTCAAAAAGTAAGGAAATTAGTTGCAAAAATGTTCGTTAATGCATCAGTTAGGGTTACCACAACAAAAGTAGGGAAATGAGGCTTTAGGGTTTCATCCTAACACCCCACCCCTGCCCTGGAAAGACCAGGAGGCATTGGGGATGGCACTGGGGTCATCAACCCTAATGCTCACCCCATTTTCCTAGACTGTAGCCACCCAGCTTATTTTACAATGGAATGGGGTGAGTGTTAGGGCTGATGACACCAATGCCACCCACCGACACCTCTTGGTCTCTGCAGGGCAGGGGTGGGGTGTTAGGTTTAAACCTTAATACCTCATTTCTCTACTTTTGTCATGGCAACCCTAACTGATGCATTAATGACATTTTTTGCAAATAATATATATTACACAGGTGCAGTTGCACCTGTATATTAGAGTTGAGTAAGCACTACTAGGTTAAACTCAAATGTTTGAACCGGAATAACTTTACCCCCTTTCAACTGATTTACATGAAATATGCGAAGTCTAGCCTCTGTGCCAGGATCTCTTGATCCTGTAAATTTCATGTAGATCTGTGCAGGGGAAGCAAAGTTACAGAGGTGCAAATAAATGTATAAGTCTCCATTTTTGAAAATAGTAAGACTTTTTTTGCCACCCAATAACTAAATAAATAGGAGGCTTTGAACCCTGCAACTTTCAGGTTTGATAGAGGATTGCCCAAGGTGTGTGCTTTTGAGATTTTTAGGTCCCACAGTTTATTAGTTTGTAAAATATTTAATAAGAATGTTTCATTTCTGAACATGCACAGTTCAAAAAAATCAATGTTCTGTTTATAACTGAATTTTTGCGAAAGCAGCAGTTTGCACTATACGACACAGTTGTCTTTAATAAATTACAGATGTATCGTATAGTGCAACCCCTGCTGCTGTCATCACTTGTAGGCCAGGGATGGGACTACTGTCATTATAGGCCTGCCATCCTGACTGTGCTGTGACCTTCAACTGTATATGCACACCGGGGGCCCCAATCACCAGTGGCAGTGTATTCATTTATTTGTTTATGAATTTTTCAACACTGGGATGAACACCCCCAGTGTTGGATGCCTCTTGCCCCCCACAGCATGTTGTTTTATCTAATTCACCCCCCCAGCAGAGTGGGACACTGGGGAGTCCACCCCCAGTGTCCTGAAATAGAGTCATGTTAGAATATATATATATATATATATATATATATATATATATATATATATATATATATACCAAAAGAAAACCATCCCAATGTCTTTTTATTTTTATTTAAACCTGAAATAAAGAAAACAGTCCCTTATGGTCACTGCATTCCCATCCCCATCCTGACCCTCCACTGGTGATCACCACCCCACCCCCCTTACCCTATATACCTCCGGAGGTTGTATGCAGTCATCTTCTGTGGATCGGGATATGTCTGCACTCTTTCAAGCTGAACCGCAAACTGAGGAATAAAGCTTAGTGCCATACTGTTAGCTATATGTCACAGTTGTCCTTTACTAAATGACAGCTGTGTCATATAGTGCAAACACTACAGGACACAGCTGTCCTTTACTAAAGGACAGCTGTGTCATATAGCACAACCGGCTGTGAAAAATATCAAAATTTGATCTTTTTACAAAGTTTTTACTTTCAGAACCAGTCTTGAAAATTATTTCTACAATGGCCGATTAAACGCTAATGGAGCTGACAGCATAGAAATGAGCCACAGCTTATCACGCTTTTCCTAGTCACCAATTTTCAAATAAATATACACCAGTCAATTCAGCTTCGGGGTGTTCTTAAGCAAGCAGTCAAGCAAAATGTCATTTTAAAAATATATGCGTGTGGAGGGTGGAGGGGGTTGTTCGACCTAGTTTCACAGCAGGAAGGGGACTGGAGCATTGAGAGTGTCACTTGGTCAACTGACCTGTTCTATTGCCACACTGAGTTAGTAGCAGTGGTGGGATTTGAATCTAGTGATCTCCAGCTTCATCTCTGTGTTTCTGCCATATAGGCTGCTCTTCCTCACTTGAAACCCCATTGGTTTCCTGCCATGTTCACTTGCCTGGCATGTTTCATCAGCGTGTAGTAAATAGTTTGAAAGTGCGTAACATACACTCTCTATACCAAAGTGCTCTAAATCCCTGAGAGAGAGGGGGAAAGAATGTTACTGCTATTAAGTGCACAGCTGGATTCAACCGTTGCAAAGGTAAACTGGAGAACTAAGAAAGATTAGAAACAGAGAGGTTAAGTGACTTCTTCAAAGTTGCACAGGGAGCTAGGTTTCATCGTTTTGTGCTTTCACCACCAAACTGCCTACAAACTGTACTTCTACCTGTTTGTTCTTTTTCTGGATAAACTGCTAAAAATGATTCTCATTAAAAATATGTGCTGTGGAGTTGTCCTCTTCCCATGAAGTAGATTCAACTTTTACAACTGTTCCACATCAAAGTTCTGAACTACCTTATTTGGTAATTATTTAATTAAACCCGATCACGAACAGTGAAACTGACGATCACAAGTGGCATCAGCTGATTAAGCAATTTAAAAAAAAGAAAGGATACCATATTAAAAAAAATGGTTGTTCAACATTTAAAAAAAACAGACCTTTCATTTTCTGTGCTGTCACTCCCTGTTGTTATCTTCGTTGACAGTATCGCTGAGAATGAGTTATCTGACACAGCTGATCCGGACTGTTCTTTTTATTACACTTGCTGTGCAGTTCTGTTTACTGCGTTAAAAATGTTCACTGTTTCAAATATTCTGAAGTAAGAAATGGAGTTTTGATTTAAAATACTGACAGTGGGGATCAATACTTTTCTTGACAGCAATGCAACTGACAGCTGTGACTCAGCTGATTCTATTCCTGATAGCTCGCCCCCCCATGTCAGCCTACAAACACAATAGGAAGGGGCAAACAAGTCTAGGGTTGTAACAAAGTTGTTTAATTAAATAAAAACATTACTCCATTCCTACTGAAAGAAACGTCCATTTCAATGCAGCACACCCAGCACACAGACACAATACTATGAATTTTCGGTCACCGAGCAAACGCTCACTGATATGTTCCTGCTTTTGGTATATGACAGAGACTCAAAAAATAAATTGTTTAATTCACTTTTTCCTAAATAATAATTTAATTGTAGCATACCTCATGCAGTACTGCATAACATTTCATTTTAAATAATTCTGCTCCCACCCCCGATCCTTGATCCCTCAATGGCCTACAGACCTCCTCCCAACCACAACCCAACCCCCAAATGAGCCCCTAAACACAGCCTGTTCAAAAAAAGAGTGTTTCTGATAATCGCCCCTCACCCTCACCCCGGCCAATGTCATCTTCAGTGGATTGGGACACATCTGCACTCTTCAAAGTCAAACCACAAACTGAGGAATCAAGGTAAATGCTGCATAGTGTATTTCAATGACATTTTCAACATATGTTGATTTCTTTACCATTTTTAGATTTTCTTTTCACATTTTCAACATGGGCTTTTTGGGACCCCACCTCATGAACACTGTCACTGTTGTTTCATTAATTGGAACCAGAAGGTGATTTAGCTGCTGCTGCATGAAATCACTTTTTGGGACAGATTAACAAAATGACAGTGCCAGTGTTCATACGGTGGGGTCTCAGGAAGCCCATGTTGAATATTTGGTGAAAGAATTCCTAAAAATGGCCAAGTTAGGAGCGTGCATTGCAATTTATCTATGCAGGTGCATAACTTTGGTAATTCACAATTTTTTGACTCCAGATTTTCAACATGCCTATTTTTTCACATTGCCTCATGAAAATTACTGCTGGCATTTTTCATATCCTGCCTGAAATGTGTTTTTGCACCTATGGCATGGAATGACGTTTCGGCACAGATTTGAACATTTTCAACTATGTGATTTATGAGGTGAGGTCATAAGGAGACTATGTTGAAAGTTTGGGGTCAAAATATTAAAAAACAAAGAATATGAGTAACATTGTTGGCAGGGATGTCTGTTGCACCCCTGGGGAACATACAGTCTTACCGTGCAAGTGAGCTGAATTCAGGTGTGACCTCAGTGAGTCAGTTTACTGGGACAAGGCTGATGGGGAAGGTGCTACAGCATGCAGCAAAAGTCATGGCCTGGATAGGGATGGAACACTGTTTTGGCACAGATGCTACACCCTGTGGTGGATCAGGAAACCTCAACCACAAGGTATTGACATATGTGCCGGGATCTGCTGGGCTCATGCACTGCATCAGAGCTGTCTCCAATATTATATTTATCTCATTTCTGGGACCTGCACAAATGAGGATTAAATTCCAGGACTGTCTCTGGTACTGTATTTATCACAGATGAGGATACACTATCACAAAAAGAAGGGAAATTCTTTGCAAGAAACTATGTTAATGCAGACATTAGGGTTGTAAGTCTCAAAGCGCACAAAGACAGGAAATGAAAAAAACATTAGGGATTTGGGTCTCCGGAGTATTAGTGAATCAGTGGTGGGGTCTTACTTGGAGTTGTCAAACCTAATGCCCACCCTACCCTGGATCAGACGAGGTCTAATGTGATGTCTACATGCAGGGCCTAAAGGGCCTTGCCTGAAGAATGCTTTGACAGATTATGTTGGCATTCTGTATGACTATGAGGTACTAGGTTGGAGCTGTATCTTGTGCTTCGGACAAGAGGTTCCAGACTGGGGGGTGGGCATTAGGTTTAACAACTCCAAGTAAGACCCCACCACCGATTTGCCAATACTCTGGAGACCCATATCCCTAATGTTTTTTTCATTTCACATCTTTATGTGCTTTATGTCTTACAACCCTAATGTCTACATTAATGTAGTTTTTTTGCAAAGGATATATATCCATAGATAGATATTACACAGGTGCGGTCGTGTCTGTATATTAGGGTTTTGAGTAAGCACATCTATGTTAAACCCACATTTTTGCACATTAATAACTTTGCCCCAGTTCAACCTATTCATGTGAAATTTGGAAAGCATGGCCTTTGTGCCAGGATCGCTAGATCCTACAAATTTCATGCAGATCGGTTCAGTGGAAGCAAAGGTAAAGAGATGCAAAAAAGGTAAAACTCACCATTTTTGAAAATTTGAAGATGCTTTTTTGCCACCCAATAACTAAATAAATATGAGGCTTTGAAACCTGAAATTTTCAGGTCTGATAGAACTTTGTCCAAGGTATGTGCTCTTCTGGTTTTTAGGTCCAGCTGCAAAGTAGTTTTTGAAATTTTTAAGAATAATGCTCTGTTACTGAGCCTGCGCAGTTCAAAAAATCAATGTTCTATTCATAACTGAATTTTTGCAACATTAGCTGGTTGCGTTATATGACTCAACTGTCATTTACTAATAAATCATATAATGTGTCAAATAATGCAACCAGCTGTTGTCATGACTCATAGGTCAGAGATGGCACTGCAGTCATTATAGCCCTGCCATTCTGACTGTGCTTCTCCTTAATAAACTTTATCTGCACACTTGGGTCCCTAGTGCCAGTGTATTTATTTATTTGTTTATTTAGTTATTTTTTTCTATATTCTGACACTAGTATGCCTACCCTCAGTGTTGGATTCCCCCCAGCCCCTTGTTTTATTAAGAGTTGCCGACATCAGGGACCCCAATCCCCGTGTAAGCATGTACAAGACCCTCCAGCAGTGTGGGACACTGGGGAGCCCACCCTTAGTGTCCCAAAATAATTTATTTACTTTGGTTTCATGCTAAAAAGAAACAGTCCTCTGTTGTATTTTTTTTTAAACCTAACCCCAGTGTTGGATCCACCCTTCCCCTGCAGCTCATGGTTTTATTGATAGTTGCCAACATCAGGGGCCCCAATCCCTGTGTCAGCATGTAAATGATCCTTCCCAGCAGTGTGGGAAACTAGGGAGCCCACTGTTAGTGTCCTGAAATAGTTGTATTTATTTCTTTGTTCTTGCAAAAGAAAAAACGTTCAGCAAAGTCTTTTTTAAACCTGAAAAAAAGAAAATGGTCCCTCATCATCCCCGCCATCCCCTTCCCCTATGTCGACCCTCTCACTGAGTACCTACCACCCTACACCCCCTCTTACCCTATATTTACCATCGGAGGTCATATGCTGCCATCCACTGTAGACTGACACATGTCTACACTCTTCAAAGCCAAATTGTGAACTGAGGAATCAAGGTAAGCACAATATAATGTATTTCAAGGGCATTTTGAACTTACAGGTATATTCATAACTCTGCCATTTTTAGGAATGGTTTCACCAAATTTTCAACATGGCCTTTTTGGAACTCTATTTCATGAACACTGGCAGTTTCATTTCATTGATTCAGCCCAGAAAGTGATTCCGTGGTCGCTGTGTGAAATCACCTTTTGGGACTGAATAATGAAATTTCACCACCTGTCTTCATGAGGTGGCATTCCAAAAAGGACATGTTGAAAAATTACTGAAAACAATTCCTAAAGATGGCTGATTTACAATCGTTTGTCAAAATTTTTCTACGCACGCACATGCTTTTGGTGATTTTTCAATATTTTGACTCAAAATTTTCAACTTAGCCATTTTTTCACACCTCCTCATGAACAGTACAGCTGTCATTTTTCATATCCTGTCTGAAACATGTTTTTGCACCTGTGGCTTGGAATGGAGTTTTGGCATTGATTTGAAAATTTTCACCTACCGGGTTTATGTGGTGGGTCATAAGAAGACTATGTTGAAAGTTTCGGGTCAAAATATGAAAAAAAAATTATTAAGTAACGTTGTTTGCAGGGATGTCCATTGTATCACTGGGTAACATGATACCTTACCGTTTCAGTTAGCTGAGTTCAGGTGTGAACTCAGTGAGCTGGTTTAATAGAACAAGGCTGATGGGGAAGGTGCTGCAGCAAGCAGCACCAACCCCAGCCTGGTTGGTGATGGAGTAGTGTTTTGGCACTGATGCCACACCCAGTGGTGGGTCAGGGAACCTTATCCACAAGGTATCGACATGTGTGCCAGGGCCAGTTGGGCCCATGCATGGGTCAGGACTGTCCCCAATATTGCATTTATCTCATTTTGCGCAGGTCTGAAAGGGATCTGTGCAAATGAGGATACAATTCCACCATCATAAAGAGAAGGGAAATTCTTTAAAAAAGACTATGTTAATGCAGACATTGGGGTCGTATAACACAAAGTGCACAAAGAAGGAAATGAAAAACATTAGGGGTTTGGGTCTCCAGAGTACTGGCAAATCTGAGTTGGGGTCTTACTTGGAATTGTCAACCCTAATGCCCACCCCCTCCGCTGATCAGATGAGGTCAAGTGTGATGTCTTCACAAAGGGCCCTATGAAAGCTGTGACAGATTATGTTGGCCATACTGTATCACTAGGTTGGAGCTGTATCTTATGCTTTGGGCAGGAGGCTATGGGCTGGGGAGAGGGCACAAGGTGTGACAACCCCAAGTAAGACCCCACCACAGATTTGCGAATACTCCAGAGATCCCAAATCCCTAATGTTTTTCATTTCCCTTCTTTGTTCACTTTACATTCTAAACCATAATGTCTGCAATAACATAGTTATTTTGCAAAGAATATATATATATATATTATACTGGCATGATAGCACCAGTATAGTTAGGACTGACCTGGCAGTTTAATACTAAACCTCAAATTTTGCAGTTTAATAACTTTGTAACCATTCAACAGATTTGCACGAAACTTGCAGTGTGGTTTGAACTCCACAGAAAGAAATACTTCAAAAGCACTTTTCAAGCTTAATTCAAATTTATTTGAGCACTGTGACCCCAATTCCAAGACAGCAGTGACAGCAGGGCACAAAGTATGGCAGTGTGTAAAGTTACAACAAAAACCCTACGACATGCAAGCTGCGCCATATTCCAAGAGAATCACCAGATATGACGTAAAATGCAGAAATACATGTCGCAAAGTACATCCGCAAGACAAGATGTAACCTGCAATAGCGGTGTAGCAGTATGCATGTCGTAACCCATGACCAGATAAAAGGGTGCAAGACGCAGATATGTCGTAGTGGCTATGGTGAAGATGTCGGGTAGCGGGGATGAGGTGGCAAGTGGTGGCAAAAAGGAGAAGGAAGTAGAACTACACACATGAGGAGAGCGACATGCTCCTAGAGCAACTGGAGGACCAACCAGACCTGCTCTTGGGCAATGGAAAGCATCAGGAAGAACAAACGAGAAGGAAGGTGGCATAGGATGAGGTGGCAATACAAATGCGGGCACACAGTGCGCAAGCTGCAAAAGTGCACTAGTGACCTCAAATACCACACAAGGGCCAAGGAAGCACACAACAGGTGGCAGGCAATGTTCACAGGAGGCCAACCACAGAGGAAGAGACCCGTCACCACCCACGAGGCAAGGGTGCTGGCAGCCATGAGCAGGCCCAGTGTCCATGGGGACATGGACCCCGACACCCCCCCGAAGGACACAGGGATGGGTAAGTGAAAGTGTGATGCATGGCATAATGACTGGTAAGAAGGAATGTAACAATGGGCAACAGGGAGCGTGACAGATGGGAAGGAATGTGTTGGATTGGACCCTGGAAAGTGGCACAGCCAAGGGGAAGGCATGCAGTGCAGGCAACACATTGGGAGGCAGCACTGATGCACTCTGTTCCCCCCCCACAGGTGCAGCAGCAGTGGACACAGGGGCAGGTAATTTGACTACTAGTGCCTCCTGCAGTGAATTGGACAGGGACGCAAGGGCGGGAATGGTGGCATACACGTTGGGCATGACATGATGTGGTGACACTAATGCAGTGCTGTTCCACCCACAGTTGTAGTGCCAGCAGACACAGGGGCAGGTAAGCCTGCGGCCAGTGCCTCCCCGACAACATGGGACGGTGTATCAGTGGAGGGGATGGAGGCATGCATGGCTGGCATGTAATGGTGGTGCAGCACTGATACACTGTTGTTCCCCCACAGGTGTGGTGCCACTGGACAGCAGTGCAGGTAAGGCCATGGTCTGCACCACCCTCAGTGCGTGGGACAGTGATTCAGGGGTTGGGACAGTGGGAGGCATGAGAGGCATAACATGGGAGGTAACAGTGCTGCACCGATGTCTCTCCACAGGCACAGCAGAGGTGCACACAGAGCCAGTGGACAGTGCCAACACTGTCCAAGAGTGGGCTCAGCAGGACACAGCCAGGACACCAGTGGTGGGGGATTGTGTGGTCATGGAAGAACAACAGCAGGAGGAGGAGGGCCTGGACCCCAGCGACCTCCTGTGCTGTGAGAGTCTGTGGGACAGCAGTGCACCAGACATTAGCCCTGCAGTGTACCGTATGCTGGAGGAGGCCCTGGATGGTGCCACACCAGCCCTGGAACAGGACTGCCAGAACACCCCAATGGACTATGCAGGGATCCTCCATGCCCTGGCCACTGCGCACATGGAACAGGGGGAGACGCCGGGATGCATAAGGCTCAACATGGAAGGCCATCATGCAGCAGTGGAGGAGCTGACTGGCACACTGATAGGGGTGTGTGAAATGGGGATGCACACAATGGAGTTGGCCATTAACTGTCTGGTGAAGGCCATGGCTGCCACACAGGCCTGCGTGCAGGCATAGACATGTGCCATCACCCACCTGGCCAAGGCCATCAAGGGGCCGGTGGCACTGTGGACAAGGCAGGTGGATGCACTGGTGGTCCTGCAATAGGACATGCATGCTGGACCACACCCATGATGTCTTGCAGCATGGGATGCCACCACACAGGTGCCACAAGAGGAGCAACAGACCCCAGCAACACATAGGCACCACTGACAGCAGCAGTGACAGCACTGTCACCACCACCATGTGTGGCGGGCCCCGCAGCACCACCCTTACCAACACCACCACCACCACTGGCACTCCTGGAGCATCAGCACCCTCCACCACCACAGGCACCACCGGACACGCCACTGCAGGCTGCCCCACTGCTGGCACCTCCAGCTCAACCTGGCACCACCAGCAGAACCTGTGCCACAGGCACTGTAGCCCCCTGTGCTAGTGACACATGCAGTGCAGGGGCAACACCCACCACCAAGAACCACCAGATGAGCACTGGTGGCACCACAGGCATCCAATCTGGCATGGCAGAGGGTGGCAGCAACACCTGCTGACAGGGGCCTGGGGTAGATGGCGCTTGGCACAAGGCACAGAATTGGTGACCAATGACCGGAAGTAGCATGGGTGGTGGCACAGCAGCAGTGCCAGTGGCACCCATGGACAGTACTGGCCCAGTGGATAGCAACAGGGGCAGGGTGTGCCCAGTGCCACCACTGGGGCAGCACACAGCAAATGGACTGGGCGATAGCAGCAGGTGGAGGACAGAAGTGCCGCCTTGGCATGCTGCTGCTACGGTGGGTGGGTGGCATCGCAGATTGGGTTGGCATGGGGTGCTGATGTGCGGTGTGTGTGAGGGATGTGCATGAGTGTGTCTGTGTGTGGGTGCACTGTGGGGGCCACTGTGGTGAGGCATGTGTGTTCGTGTGTGTGTGTGCACTGCACAGTCTCTGGGTGAGGGTATGAGTGAGGGCTGTCACAAATACACTGTTGTACAGCACTGTCACCTATGTCATATGTCACCTGCACCAAGTAAACAACTGAGCACCACATCTCCATGTTGTCTCCCTCATTACCACTGCTGACAGGTCATCCCGCATGTTGCACATGACCGATGCCTGCGTGGGGAGGCTACCGCAAACTGCAAATGCACAACATATGCATAGGCCGCAAGTGCGTAAGGGCCGCATTTTTATCCTGCATTTGCGTGTTGTGATTTTGCAGGCTGCAACTGTGCAACTACATTCTGCAATGCACATGCTGCTTGTATGTGTGCCACGTGCATCTAGCAGCGCATCGGTGGAAGCTAGGCCACAAAACGGACCCACAGGTCATGATCAGGGGAGCAGGCTGCAGTGCAGACAGACAGAACAAACAGTGGACAGGAGGCCCAGGTGGGACTGCAAACTGGTAAGTACTGGGACACAGCACCCACAGGCAACATGCAACAGCCAATATGCAAGCTATGTGCTAATCCATGTTTCCATCCTGTAGCACCAGATAAAACACACCCAGACCATAGGTGAGTGCTGGACAGTGCACAGCATGCACAATTCATTTGCTGGCACTACACAGTGGCCCTAATATAGCTGTACCTTTCCTTTTGTTTAGGAGACATCAACCCCTGTACAGAAGCAGATAGGTGGACACTGCAATACCACCTAATGTGCTGAAGTCAATGTATGTACTGCCAGTTAATGCTGTTCTACCAATTGTCCATCCAGGTGTGCCACCATAGTCAGCAGTCCCAGCCATGGGTGCACAAATGGTGCACAGGGACGGTAGGTGTATTGTACAAGTTACACTGTCTGCATGTGGAGGCCATGGGACTGCACCCTGGGGACAGGTAGATAGGTGCAATGGGGTGTACCCCTGCACATGTGGCTGTGCAGACATATGGCAGGGTGGCATGTAGTGATGTTGGCCAACACTCACACTCTACACAGCCCTGCTGTAGTGTGCCATGGGAACGATGGCCAACAGGTGCATGGCCGTGGGGTACCACGCACCAGACTGCCTCTGTGCAACTGGCATTTGTGAGGGCATGCCTCTGCATGGGAATGGCAGCCTGGTGGTACACTGCTGGGACTGTGTGTGGCAGCGTGGGGTGGTGTGGTGTGTGTGCATGCCACCGCACTGCCAGGCCATTCCACCTGCGGTGTGTGCTGGTGACATGGACACCGTCAGTAGGGTGTGTGTCATGCAGTGCCATGCCTGTGCTGGACCACACCACTGTGCCACACCCAGGGTGCAACACGCACATTGCAATGCCATGGCCAGTGACTGTGCCCCAGCCCTGTGTACCATGCACACTGGCACATGTCCTACTGGGCAGGAGGGGGGTTGTCGACATGGATGCCTGTCCAATGTGCCCTGACACATGTGCTATGCCTTCCTCCCATGCAGGTCTGTACCGGACATCCACAGAACCCTGTGCCAGTCACACACCCCTGTCATGTCCCAGAGATCGGGCCTCAGCCTGTGCGGGTGGTCTCCACACTTTACACCACTGTAGACCACCATACTTGTAAGCCATGTGCAGCAGTTGGAGCGGGTGCTACTCCTGCTGGGGTGCAGGAGGCACACTGCTGCCGAGTGTAAATGGGCGTGGTGGGCCATTGGGGTGTGGCTGGGTGCACAGGACCATCTGCCAATTACAGCACTGGTGGTAGGACATGGCACAGCAGAACCTGTTGCTTCTGAAGTGACTGCTCAGCATGGCACAGTGTAGGGATGTAGAGATGAGGTTGGGCCAGGACACAGGTGCAGGTGGGTATGCCTACAACTGTCCTTACAGTGGTGCAGTGCTGACACACAGGCAATGGCCTGCTGTGCTGCACACGTATAACTATTATCCCTTTCCCCATAGGTGCATTACGTGGAGGCCAGGGCCAGCAGGATGCCCATGTCAGGGGACTCAGGCAGGAGGCGTTGCAGTGGAGGGCAGGTAAGTGCATGCAGTGTGTGCTATATGTTGTGCCCATGCCATGCTGGCCCATGGTGGCACATGCAGTTACTGTGTGTGTGTCTTATGTGTGTGTGTGTGTGTGTGTGTGTGTGTGTGTGTGTGTGTGTTGCATGTCCAGGACCTGCACTGACTGCAGCCTTTGCATCCTTCCAGGTGTGCGCAGCTGACTGATGACCCTACAGAGGGCCCTATTGAGGGCCATAGCAGAGGTGAAGGCATTCAACGCTGTGGAGTACCACTGCCACACCCAGAGTCGACAGTGGAAGGGGAGGATCATCCCTCCTATGTCGTCATTGTTGGAGGAGGAGGGGGACATGGCAGAGGTGCTGGAGGTGCAGGACCCCACAGACGGTGGGCAGCAGGGGTCCAAAATACAGCCAGCCACTGGGTGTACACAGCCCAGGATGCTACAGGGATGTGGTCCTGGATGTGCCAGCTACAGTGCCAGTGGTAGAGGATGTGGTAAGGATGCAGCAGGAGGTAGCACCACCACCAACCCCTGAACAGGTGCAGGACAGTGGAGAACCAGCGCCGGATGACACTGGGTCCCAGGTGGTCAGCAGTGTCCTGACACAGCATCAGCCGGGTGGCCAGGATGGCAGTGATGGGGCACCTGGGGGTCTGCCCAGCCGGAGGATGCACCAGATACACAATGGCTGATACAGCCTGTCAGCCATTCTAGGGGATGCTTCATGGCTGCATGGTTCCCTGGGTGCACTACTGGAGGAGCTGCAGTGGAGCTCGCACCCACACTGTTGAACTCTGTTGTGATGGGGGTGGGGCTGTATATATGGGGTGAGGGCTTGTATATAGGGGTTGACGCTGCCAGGGAGCACATCTTGGAATGTTGGAGAGGGCTGTGTGTGTTGGGGGTGGGTGGGGGGCCTCTGATGCTGTGTTGGTTTCATCCATTGTTTGTTTTATTGTTGTTGTACTACTTTCCTGCTGTTCTCCTCCTTTCTTGATGTTTGTACCTGTTTATTGTGGTTTGCCCTGTGTTACTGTTTTGCCATAGTGCTCATTAAATACATTTTGTACATGCCTGGCTCTGCGCATCTGTCTCTGGTGTGCATGGGCATGTGTGTGTATAGCCATGCACATGGGGGCACACTTGTGGTGGTTAATGCCATCCCCGGTGTGTCCCCACCATGCACCTGGTCTGTGTGCCAGTTGTGTGGCTCACAGCCTTTGGCGTGCACCAGTGGCCGCATCCGCATGGTGTCCTGTGTGCTGCAGCGCACTGTGCTTGGTCCGGGCCATATGCCACCACACATTGCATGTCCTGGCTGTGTGGAAGCCTTGGGCCTGTATGGACCCCTTCCTCTCTGGGGACCAGTGGACCCTGTGGGTGGCATCAGTGGCACAGGCAATGGTGTGTCTTACTGCCATATGTCTACAGGTCTGTGCCACCCGGTGCTTTGTCCCTGTTGTGGTTGCACTGTTTACATGTATCAGTGGCCATGGCAGGGGCATTGTGCCTAGTAGCGCCATTGTCCTGGCATTGTGTCTCTGACCTGTGTGTGCCCTTTGCCTCCCGTGCTGCCCATGCCCATGGCACTTGCGTGCTGTGCTGCCCTGTGTGTGCCTATGTTGTTGTGCAATGATCGCAGACCTTCCTCATGGCTGCTGTTTGGTATGCCTGGGCACCGCTCCTACTCCAGAGCAGCCACACATGTTGTGTGACACCTGGCAGCAGTGGGAACCACCCCTAGCAGCATGGTGGCATTGGCATGGGTGTCATGCTGTTGCCTGTGCTGCATTGTGCCACTGTGTGTGCCAAGTTGTGCTGCTGGTGTTGCCTTGCTGCTGCTGGGGGGGGGGCTGTGGTGGTGCTTTCGCTCAAAGGCCTCCACCATCCCTGTACCACCCCTCTTGCCACCTGTGATGTGTGTCCCTGTGCCTGGCTGTCTGCTGTGCTTCCCATTAGACTGTCCCACATTGTTCCTCACATTGCTTCTCAGTGCACCATGGCGTTACCCTGTCCCACTGTCTGTGTTGGCCTCCTGTTGCTGCCTGCTGTGGTCCATGTTGCACCTCATCCAGTGTTCACTCTCTACTGCCATTTATGGCCATGCTGCCGCTGCCCCTTTCACTCTGTCCTGTGTGTTCTGGGCTCATTGGCTTGGGTGTTCCACTGTTTGCACTGTGCCCCACGTTGGAACACTACTGTTTGTGTGGTGTGCTGCTGTCTGGCTGGGGGGGGGGTGTTTCTCTGGCCTGTGCACTGTTTAAGACAGCTATTACCTGTTCTAACTTACGTGACCTTCCTCTGCCATAGTTCTGTATGCCAAGTGTTTTGGAATAGCAGTTCTGTGGTGCTGGTGTGTTACGCCTGTCATAGGCCATATTATGCAGTGGTGTATGCATTTTTTGGTGTATCTGTGTTGTATCTTGCATCTGTCGTGGCAGCTGCAGGTTGCAGTGCAAGTGTTGTTTTGGAATTGCGCGTGTTGTAACTCACTGGCGTAACTTGCGATTTGCACTATCTGGACTGGCGTAGTGCATTTACACCTGGCGTAACTGTCATGGAATCGGGCCCTGTGGCTCTAAATAATAGCTGGACAAATTTCAGTTTCTTCAGTACTTCACCTTCTAATTAAGGCTTCATAAGGAGCCAAAAGTTGGCATGCTTTGATGATAGGGGCAGGGCTCTTGACATGCCAAATTTCATGTGAATCCCTTTTGTGGTTTTTGAGATACAGAGTGGTGAAAAACACAAAATTTACATGGCATTTTTGATTTTCTTTTGACAGCCATTTCTTGGAAATGGCTTTTGGTTGTGGTCTGAAATTTTCAGGGTTAAAAGCTTTTGCCTCACAGATGTGCTTTTAGAAGGTTTGGTGAAAAAATATTAATCTGTTCAAAAGTTATTTAATTTTTAATTTCCCATTATTTCCTAAGGGAAAAATAGTTGTCCCGTGCGAAAACAAACTTGTTTTCATTGGGAGTTAGCTTGTTTTCATAGGCAGGGTTACATAATGTCGCAGGAAGCCTGGTTGTCTAGTGGCATCCCCTACTCACCCATTATTTTCCCATATCCCTGGGGTCTAGTGGCACCCCACTTATGTTGCCCCATGTCTAGTGGCACCCCCTCCTAACCTATCATTTCCATGCTTTCATGTTTATTTGCTGACAGTGGGTGCTAAATCCTGCAGTCGGCACTGTAAGCCCCCACCCTCGTCAGTGTCAGACACTGGAGAGCCCACTACCAGTGTCACAAAAAATGTTTTTAATTAATTTGCCAACAGCATGGTGCCCAATCCCCCTGTCAGCAATGTAAACCCCCCACCTAGGTCCGACATTGGAGAGCCCACTCTCAGTGTCTCTACATAAAAACTACTGCCCCCCAGCAGTGTGGGATAGTGGGAAGCCCACCCCTAGTGTCCCCAAAGAGTGTAACATTTATATCCCTGAAAAAAAGAAAACAGTCCCCTGACATCTTTTTTTCTCCTTGAAAAACGAAAACAGTCCCTTGTCATCTCTCCCGACCCCATCCCCATCCTGACCCTCCACTGAGCACCCAGCACTCCACACCCCCCCGCCCTATACTTACCACTGGAGATCGTCATCTGGCATCGTCTGTGGGCCAGGACATGTCTGCACTCTTCAAAGCCGAACCACAAACTGAAGAATCAAGGTAAGTGCCATATAATGACTGTCACTGGTGTTTTCAACTTAGGTTGTTATCTCAGCCATTTTAAGGTATTTTTCCACCAATCTTTCAACATGGGCTTTTGTGGGGACCCCACCTCACAAATTCTATCACTGCTGTTTTATTAATCAGACCCATAAGATGATTTCCCAAAAGTTGCACTAAATCACCTTTTGGGACTGAGTAACAAAATGATAGTGCCAGTGTTCATGAGGTGGGGTCCCAAAAAGCCCATGTTGAAAATTTGGGCACAAATACCAAAAAACACTCAGTTACACGCAGGCATTGAAATATTCCTATGCATGCATGCAACTTTGCATGTAACTTTGCCAATATTTAATATTTTCACTCTGATGGTAACTTGCATGTTCCATTTGAAGATGGCGGCTACTGTGGGCCAGCCAGTATCAGTATGAGTATTTTAGTTTGTGGTGTCTCGATTTCTTTTTATTTGGTTTTGTTTTGTTTTACTGATTATACTGTTTAATCTTAATTTGTTTCATTTTAGAATAGTTAGGGGCAAAGAAGTGAGGAAGATCAGGGTTAAAATATATACTAATTTGTTAATGGCTTACTGTCGACGCTGCTGCATCTTTGCTGTCGGCGTTGCTGCTGCGCCGTTGCATTTTCCCTCTGTGCCTGGGGATTCTTTGTGAGCTCTGCAGATTCAGTCGTGGGACGTGTATTCGAGGGACTGTTGATGCTTGTTTCTCGAGTGGAGCCCTGTTTTCTACTCCTACCTTGCTTGGTGAGTTGCTCACTCAGTCGGCCTGGCCAAGGGACTCTGGATATTGTGGGAAGTGGCTTGTGGAGTTGTGGATACTGGAAGGTACTGCTCTTCATTATTTGTGGCAGATGGACTTTCTCCGACTTTATCTCCCATGGATTAAGGACCCTTTTCTAGTGGAAATTTCTTTCTGGGCATATATAAGGATGAACCATATTGTACTCACAAACTGCTGACCTGACCCTTGGGTGTATTGGGTGGTGGGATGCACAGCTACATGGAGGACCACGGCCTGATTCCTCAGGGTAGACAGGGGATCAGGCTGTGTGACCTCTAGTTTTTCTGCAGGGCAGTCCGGTGGGTCGGTCCTGTGGAGTTTCATGGTGGGGGCTGTGGAACCTCTCTCCTGACTCCTGGTTGGGAATTTCAGGGATCAGATTTGTTGAGAGCTGGAGTGAAATTGTATGGTTGACACCAATGATTAGGACTTTGACTCTGTTCATTCGCTGGATCACGGTCAGATAACTCATTTTATCTTCTGTTTGGTTTGTTTTACCTCTCTCACCATGAGAGGGTTTGAGAGGCTGACAAATATTTTAGCTCCGATTATTGTACTTTTCATTGGGAGTGAGAGTCCCTGGCCGAATTTATTCAGCCCCTGGTTGTGAGAGGACCTGAGGGATGGAAAATGCGCTTAATTTCTGTTTAGCCTGTAGTACTGTATTTCCTCCATCTGTTTTTTTTTTTTCTTGGAGGCCAGGTTCCCAACCTCCCCCCCCCAAAAAAAAACAACTGTTTATTGTATTTATATTGGGTTTTGATTTAGTATTAAGGGTTTTTTCTTGGGTTTTGGGTTGAGTGGGTAGGGGTTTTCTTTCTCCCTCTAGTGTTATGAGAGAGAGTTTTTATTTTATTTTATTTTGATTTTACTTATAAGCTATTATATTTGTGGTGTATTTATATTGTTACTGACTGGTTATAGGAATACTTTGGCAGCATGTGTTGGGGCTGAGGTTCTGTGGGCAGGCACTATTCCTCCTCTAGGCTGAGGGACCTGCACCCCTTCAATTGCCCCCCATTGTGGCCTGAGGTTTATCAGCGTTGTCGGGCCCTGGGAATTGTTCAAAGGAGACTGAGGGGGAGGTGGGTCCCCCAGCTGGGGGGAAGCGTAAGGGGCGGATTGGAGTGGTTAGGCTAGGGAGACACACTGGGGTGAAATGGGTCCAGGATAGGGGTTCCTGATGCCTGGTTAGCATACCCAAGGGCTCCACTGAAGGTGGGCAAGTGGCTTGCTCCTCCAAGGCCTCTCATCCAACTCGGGTGGTGCTATGCAATGCCAGGTCTATAAAAAACAAGACAGCAATATTTGCTGATCTTGTTGAGTCATCTGACCTGGCCTGCATCACCGAGACCTGGCTAGATGAGAATGCTGGCCCCATTTTGGTGCCAGTTGTTCCATCCGGGTACTCAGTGATACACTGCCCGAGATTGGATCAAAGGGGGGGTTGCCATTTGTTTTAGATCAGAATTGGACCTTGTGGAGGTTCCAGTGATGTCCCCTGGATCCTTTGAATGTATTATGGGTGTAGGTGTGGGCTGTAGAATTCTACTCATCTACCGTCCGCCCGGTGATGAGAAAGCTTTTCTTCAGGAAGTAGCGGACTTCATTGTCGACCTAGTGTTGGAGCCCTCCAGGTGGTTGGTCCTGGGGGACTTCAATGCCCAGATCAACGATGAACTCTCGCATTTTGGTCAAAACGTCCTCCAACTAATGAACTCGTTGGGCTTCACACAGGTTGTTGCTGCTGCTACCCATATTCATGGTCATTCACTGGATCTGGTGTTCACCCTGGGGATGGAGAGCTCCGGATTGGTGGTGGAACCAGTTGGATGGTCTGACCATCACTCCATAAGGTTCAATTTTATGCCCCCCCGAGACCAGCCCCTTCAGAGATGGTCCAGTACCGCCCTTTAAGAGGTGCCACCTCTGAAGGTCTGATGGTGGTGCTGGACCTATTGAGTTGGCCTATGGAGTGCTCGGATCCAAATGCCTTAGTAAATCACTATAATAGTGTGGTGCTGAGGGCGTTGGATTGTATAGCTCCTGTCCGCGTTTGCACTCTCTTCCTTCGCCCTCAGTCCCCTTGGTTTGATGGGGCTCTGAGGGAATTGAAGAGAGTGGGGTGAAGATTGGAACGCTGCTGGTGGAAGTCTGGCCTTGAGAGTGACAGGCTTAGACTGATCTCCCATTATTTGGGCTATCAATCAGAAATCTCCCGTAAGAAGGCAGAGTTCCTGTCCGGGGAGATTTCTGCATCAAGGAACCGACCAGCTCAGCTCTTCCAGACTGTCGACAGGCTGTGCAATCCAGCCTGTCTGCAGGGCTGGAGAGCTTTGTCACAATTAAATTGTGAGGAGTTTGCTCGGTTCTTTGATGACAAGATGTCAACGATCAAATCTGACATCCACAGGATGCATTCAAATGAGCACGGTGGAGATTGTTGCCTGGTTACAGGCCCTCGGTCTGTCTGGATGGACTTCAACCGGCTGGCAATCACGGATGACATGAAGATTGTCCAAAGTTTGCGGCTGACTTGCTGTAGTTTGAATCTTGGTCCTACGTGCCTCCTTATAGGTTGCGCGGATGTGATTGGACCAGTCCTCCTTGAGATTGTCTGGTGCTCTTTGGATCAAGGGGTGTTTCCAGAGTCCTTGAAAGAGGCTGTCATGACACCCCTTTTGAAGAAATCTTCCCTTGACCCAGACTGTCTTGCAAACTACAGACTGATCTCTAACCTGCCTTTTTTGGGCAAGGTTATTGAGAAAGTAGTTGCGCTGCAACTTGACGACTTTCTTACCACCCATGGCATCTATGATTCTCTCCAGTCTGGTTTCAGACAGAGGCATAGTACTGAGATGGCATTAGTTTGGGTACTTAATGATCTCCTAACTGCGAGAGATCTGAGAAGCCATTCGATTTTGGTTCTTCTCAACCTCTCTGCTGCGTTTGACACCATGGACCATGGGATATTGCTGGAACGCCTGCGGCTGATCTGTGGTCTGTCAGGGACAGTCCATAGATGGTTTCACTCCTTCCTAACAGGCAGATTTCAGAGGGTAGAATCAGGAATTTTTTCCTCTGCTCCCTTTGCGCTGTCCTGTGGGGTGCCGCAGGGTTCTCTGCTCTCTCCCATGCTGTTCATGGTGTATATGCTACCATTGGGAGACATTATAAGGCATTATGGGATGAGTTTTCACTGCTATGCAGATGACACTCAGCTCTATATGTCCTTTGTACTCAAACAGAATAACACCCTTACGGTCTTTAACAATTGCCTCGCTGAGATTCAGGACTGGATGAGTGCCAATTGGTTGAGGTTAAATCTGGATAAAATGGAGGTGCTGGTAGTGGACCCTGGTCATCATGTAGAGAAGTTGACTCCTGGATTTCCCTCTGGCCTTGTGTTAGGGAGTAACCAGTTGAGACCTTCTGAGCAGGTGCAGAATCTGGGCGTATTACTTGATTGCGAGCTGACACTTAAGTCTCAGGTGTCAGCCATTGTCAAGTCCTCTTTTTACCATCTGAGGAATATAGCCCAGATAAAGCACCCTGTTGCGCACGATGACCTCCCGGTACTGGTCCACGCCTTTGTTTCCTCACATCTAGATTACTGCAATGCTCTATATCTAGGGTTGCTGGGGGTGGACCTCTGCCACCTGCAGCTGGTGTAGAACGCTGCAGCTAGGTTGTTGACTGGGCTTCCTAGAACTTGTCATATTACACCTGTTCTGTGCGAACTGCATTGGCTGCCGGTACATTGGAGGATCACCTTCAAGGTCACATTGCTGACCTATAAGACCCTACATGGACAGGGACCGAGCTACTTGCAAGATCTCCTGCGGCCTTACCGCCCCCTCCGCCCACTCTGCTCCGCTGACGAGGGATTGCTAGAGATTCCCAGGGTTCGTCTTCAATCTTCTGGGGCCAGAGATTTTTCTTTTGTGGCTCCAACCCTGTGGAATTCTCTACCTCGTCAGATTAGAGAGTGCCCGTCCACAGAATCCTTTAAGGCATCGTTGAAGAGTTATTTGTTTACCTCAGCCTTTGATTATCCCCTTTTTTGATGCCTTTTAATTGTGTTATATTTTAATTTTATTTATTGTTGATGTATTTTTTATGTGCTGCGCTTTGGTATTTGAAAAGCGAAATAGAAATAAACTATGATTGATTGATTGAATTTTCAGCATAGCCATTTTTTCACACCACTTCATGAACAGTACTGCTGTCATTTCTCTCACCCTGCCTGAAACATGCTTTCACACCTGCGGCATGGAATACCGTGGTCACTGCGCATAATCACCTCTTGGGACAGAGCAATGAAAAGCAGTGCCAGTGTGTTCATGAGACGGGATCCCAAAATGCCCATGTTGGAAATGTGGAGCAAAAATACAAAAAAATGCCTGAATTATACATGCTCGTTTACATTTTCCTGTGCACGCGCGTAACATTTCCAATTTTTTGTATTGTCACTCAAAATTTTCAACAGAGCCATTTTTTTGCACCACCTTATGAACAGCACAGCTGTCATTTCTCATATCCTGCCTGAATAGGTTTCTGCACCGTGGCTCAAAATTGCATTTTGCCATGGGTTAAGAAATGTTCACCCATGAGATTTATGAGGTGGGGTGATAAGAAAACTGTTGAAAATGTGGGGTCAAAATGTCAAAATGTGAAAAAATGAAAAGGTTATCACAGCTACATACATACAATATACAGATCTCTGAAGGGATTGGAGCGTAGGGCCAGTACATGATAATACTATCTGAAAAAGTAAGTAAATTCATTGCAAAAAACTTCATTAATACATCAGTTAGGATTGTTACTAAAGCTACAAAAGCAGGAAAATGGGGTGTCGGGGTTTCCAACCCTAACACCCCACCGCCACCCTGCAGACAATGACAGGCATCAGGGGTGTGCCTTGGAGTCGTCAGCCCTAATGCTCACCCTATTCTTCTATACTGTAGCCATCTTGGTTTATTTACTTATGGAATGGGGTGAGCATTAGGGCTGAGGACCCCAAGGCACACCCCCGATGCCTATCAGTGTCTGCAGGGTGGGATGTTAGGGTTGGAAACCCTAACACCCCATTTCCCTGCTTTTGTCGCTTTAGTAACAACCTTAACTGATGCATTAACTAAGTTTTTTGCAATGACGTTCTCTCTCTCTCTCTCTCTATATATATATAATTACACTGGTGTGGTTGCGCCAGTATAGTTGAGGATTGAGCAAGCAGTTCAATGTTAAACCCCAAATTTTGCACTTTAATAACTTTGCAACTGTTCAACAGATTTGCACGAAATTTGAAACGTGTGGTCTCGTATGACAGATCTCTTGATTTGCCAAGTCGTGTTTGTCAGACTTGCGGTTTTCGTGCATCAAAGCATTGAAAATGCATTTTTTCTTTTTTGGGGCACTTTTTTACTGATTTTTGCCCAGTGTGCTGTGGGTGCACTGTTTATTATTTTGCTCTTAAATTTTCAGAACAGAAAAAGGTTTGATCAAAGAACAATCCAGCATTGGTTTGGAGAAAAAAATATAAATCCATTCCAAAGTTATTATATTTTGAGATTTCGACTTCTGAGCATGCTCAGTTCATGCCAAGATTTATATGTATGTTTTGCGAAATGGGATTGGGCTCACGATCAAGGATTTTGTCAGCTCACAAATGGGGATTAATCAAATCCCTGTTCATGAGGAAAAATTCTTTGTTCACAAGCCGCCATCTTGTTTTCATTTTTTCCCCCCAAACAAAATGTTGTAGCTTATCGCATGGCTGACTTCTTTTGCAAATGAGGCATGGGTTTTGTTCAGGGTGATGCCCTCTACAAACCCATGCCTTTGGTTTCCTTCATTTTGGCCAAAAAATGGCCATGTAAGATTTTTAAATTCTTCCTTTGTGACTCACTTCCGATCCTCATTCGCAAGGTGACAAAATCCCCATTCACGAGCCGATCCCTTGAGAGGTAGCAAAATCCTTGATAGCGACTTAGGGACCAGATGGCCCTATCTTGCGAACAAGGATTGGCTCATGAATGGGGATTTTGTCACCTTGCGAAAGAGGACTGGCTCACAAAAGAGGATTTTGTCAGCTCACGAAAGGGGATTGGGTTTTTGAATCCTTTACGTGAGCTGACAATATCCCCTTTAGCGAGGTGTCAAAATCAACTTTCGTGAGCTGATCCTCTTTCACGAACTGATAAAATCCTTGATCGTCATTTCTCGGCCAGATGGCCCTTCACGTGAATGAGGAATTGTCTCGAGAATGGGGAATTTGACACCTCATGAAAGGGCATCAACTTGCGAAAGGGAATTTTGTCAGCTCATGAAAAGGGATTGGTTTTTAATTCCTCGTTCGCAAGCTGACAAAATCCCCATTCGCGAGCTGTCAAAATCCCCTTATGTTAGCCAGTCCCCTATCTTGAGCTGATAAAATCCTTGATCGCGACTTCCAGACCAGATGGCCAAAATCTGACATCAAGGATTTCTCGCGAATGGGGATTTTGACAGCTTCCGAAAGAGGATTGACCTCACAAATGGGGATTTTGCCACCTCATGAACTAGGAATTAAAAAACTTTGCCAATGCACTGTAAATAAACGGTTTGGTCATTTGGCTTCAGATTTGCAGGGTATAAAGGGGGTGTCCCAGAGATGTGAGTTATGATGTTTAGGTGTAAAAAAAAGTTAATCAGTTCCATAGATATGCCATCACGAAGTTGAGATTTTTTCCATAGGATAACACTGAGGTGCCCACAGCGACTTTCAGTGCCCATATCTCGGAAACAATGCGAGATATGGATTTTCCGCTACCCCAGGACTAAGCAAGTGTGGAGGTTTCAAAGTCATGATTACAACTGCAGTGGAATTTTTTTCATAGCTTGTACAGTTACTGAGATATTGGCAAATTAGTGTTACAGGGGTTCTTTTCCACCCTATAGGCTACTGTATGGCTCCATTGTTATGTGTAAGTGGGAGCGCAGGGACTGGAGGGCCCACATTCCCACAGACACATATCGTTATACACAAATGGGCAGCTCTGGACCCCGTGCTCCCGCCAATACATACCATTCACCAGCTACATTATACTTTCTCAAAAAGTAAGGAACTTCATTGCAAAAAACTTCATTAATGCATCAGTTAGGGTTAAAGCAACAAAAGTGGGGAAATGAGACATTAGGTTGAGCCCCTAACCTTCCCCAACCTACCACCACACACCCCCATCCTCCACACACCAATAGGCATTGAGTGTTCCATGGGGTCATTAGGCTTAACTTCCACCCCTTTCTCCTATGCTGCACCATGTCAGCCTCTTTACACATGGAATGGGGTGAGAGCTGGGCTAACTACCCCATGGCACACCTCGATGCCTATTGGTGTGTGGAGGTTGGGGGGTGAGGTGGTAGGGTGGGGGGTTAGGGGCTCAACCCTAACATCTCAATTCCTCACTTTTGTTGTTTTAACCCTAACTGATGCATTAGTGAAGTTTTTGCAATAAATATATATATATTATAGCTGCACGGTAGTGCAGCTATAGTTAGGGTTGCCCGGCCACTTTCATGTTAAACCCCAAATTTTGCACTTCAATAACTTTTCCACTGTACGATGTATTTGCCTGAACATTTGCATGCATGGTGGGGCACCACAGATCTCTGGATCTGGTAAGTTATGTTATGGTCGGATGAGTGGTTGTGGAGCTGCAGCACGCCAAACAACATGCAAAAATGAGGTTTATGCATGTTTCTTTGCTTGTGGTTACAGTCCACATGATTTGTCTGTCTGGTCTGAAATCTTCAGGGAAGATGCAGTCTGGGTCACTGATGTGCGTTTTGAAGATCTGGTGAATAAAATATGAACCCGTTCAAAAGTTATTCAAAAAACAGGTTTCCCATTATAGTCAATGGGAAAAAAATATATGTGCCTCACGAAAGCTGCTGCCACTACAGTTTACTGTCACAAATTGCCCTTTTACTGTCATGCAGTGGCCATCTTGTTTTCAGTTAGCAAGAGAGAAAAATGCCTGGTTTTTAAATTTGGGATTCCCCCCTAGGTAAGCACTGACAGTTTCTACCTCTCGGGACATAGTGCTAGGAGTTCCACAGGAGTCCATATTGGGTCCATTGCTGTTCAGCCTCTTTTTGAACACACTCCCGGAAGCAGGTACCAGCAAAATTATCCTCCACACAGATGATGCAGTGGTACTCGGCAGCAGTGCCCACACTGAGACCCTGCAGGCTGAGCTGCATTCTACCTTCCAACAACTGGAGGTCTAGTTCAGCTCTCGTAGGCTGTTACTCAATTACAAAAAAAACAGATCCATGCTCCTTTCAAGCCTTCAGCTAAAGAGGAGGTATCCCATACTAACACTTTCTGACAACAGGTCGGCCCCTCTAGAACAGGTTCATGCCTTTAAATACCTAGGAGTGATAATAAATGATACTTTCTCATATGGCCAGCATACTGAACAGGTTGTGAAGGCAGTAAATACTAAACTCAGGGTACTTTATCGGCACAGGAAAAGCCTCACTACCAATGCTCTCATGCTCTTCATAAACAGCTCCATTTTCTCCGTGGTTGACTACGGCTAGGTGGCCTCCAGAGCAGCAACTGATACCACCCTCAAGAGGGTAGGCACAGCTCTAAACAAGGCCTGCAGACTGTTACTAGATGCTGACCAGCTCACGCACACCTGTGTACTCTATAAGAAAGCAAACATATTAAGCCTCAAGAGTAGAATCTCATACCAGACGTGCCTCCTAAGTAGGAAAGCCTTGCTAGGCCTAACTCCTCCCTGTATCACTGACCTGATTACCTTAACCAACTCCATGTACAGGATCGGGAATAAAGAACAATACCCATTCTGTGTCCCTTTCCAAAGGACAACTCTTGGACAAAGATCCTTCTCCTACAGTGCCCCACTGTGGCTTAATGAGATCCCAGCTATCACTCTAAATGCTGCTAACCCTAGAACCTTCAAAACCGAACTTAAGCAGTTTCTGCTGCAAAAGAAAGTCTGTGAGTGCTAAACTGTTCAGAGTGGGTCTCCAGAGCCTGCACCAACCCTGCCTACCAGCAGCTACTCATGGACTCACTCACATGGGCCACCCCTCCCCACTCCCTACCCCTTCCCCCCAGACTCTGGCACCTCATGCTCCATAGCTCTTATTCCGCTAGTGGTTGTGCTCTCTCATTTGTCTCATGCCTCATCACCTCTCTCTCTCTCTCACTCACTCTCCACCCCTCCACCCCTTTTTCTTCATCAATCTCCACTCTCATGATCGTCCGCTCCCCCACTTGGTCTCTCCCTCCTTCCCTCTCTCCCTCCCTCTCTTCCCCCTCTCTCTCTCTCTCTCTCTCTAACCACCTTCTCCCACCTTACCGCACACTCTCACATGCAGTATCCTCAGCTCCTCAGCTCCAAAGCTGTAATGCAGTATGACAATGTGCCCCTTGGGCTGCTCTATCCGCACGCTCCATTCACTAATCACTGTCTCCCTATCCTACATTTTCCTCTCTCTCATATACTTCCTTATGCCATACTGCACTTAGTATTAAACCCTTAATGAAACTCATAAGAAACTCTTAGCTATTTCCTATGTTTTTAATACTTCATGTACTGATAATTCAACTATGTCTGTACTTGTAATGAATTCAGTTATGTACTGGTATTTCAACTATGTCTGTATTTGTACTGTGAATTCAATTATGTCTGTATTTGTACTGTTTAACAGACGTGGACCCTTTGTAAAAATTCTTACTCAAAGGTTGTTTCCGAAATTCCAATAAATAAATAAATAAATAAGTTATGTTTACCTAGTCAGGCCCTGAGGATCACAGTACTATTTTTTTTGGGGGGGATCACCCTCCAGAAACGCCATTTCGGTGATCGGAGCCCCCTAGTATCACAAATTATGACAGAATAGATGTGACATATTCGTAAATCATGAAAGTGTCGTGCCCATTTTTACAAAACTTGCAATTTGCAAAAGAATAGTACTCAAAAACAGCAATATTTTGCCACCCCACAGCATCAAAATGGTTGGGGGCTTTGGGGTTGGAATTTGTAGGGTGGCAAGCCCTGGTTCCATAGATGTGCCTTTTGGTGGTTTGGTCCCAAAACATTCAATGGGCCCATAGTTACAGTGCTCCAAAGTTGAGAACATTCCCATAGGCTAACATTGTGGCACCCGTGGCAACATTCGACACCTGTATCTCGGAAACGATTTGGGATACAGATTTTTTTGTTCTCTGGTGGCTTAGTCCACCTTTAGGTGGACTAAGCTTGTGTGGAGATTTGGAAGTCATGATTACAACTGCAGTGAAATTTTTTTCTTAGTTGCTGTGGGTACTGAGATATTGCCAAATGCATGTTACTAGGGTTTCATTTTCTGTACTATGGGGCTGCCGTATGGCTCTGTACTTACATGTAAATAGGAGCACAGTGCCCAGAGGCCCCCGCTCCCACATATGCATACCATTATGCAAAAACTGGGCAACATGAAGGGAGCACAGGGTCCAGATGGTCCGTGCTCCCACAACCATATACCAGTTACCAGTTACATTACACTTTCTGAAAAAGAAGGGGAAATTCATTGCAAAGAACTTCGTTAATGCATCAGTTAGGGTTGATAGCACAGCGACAAAACTATGGAAACGTGATGTTAGAGTTACCCCCCCCACCACCCCCCCACACCCCCCTCTCTACTCCCCAACAGACGTGGGGTGTGCCATGGGGTCGTCTGGCTAACTCTCACTCCATTCTCCTATGCCGTAGCATGTCAACTTGTTTACACATGGTATGGGGTGAGAGTTGGGCCTAAGAACTCCATGGCACACCCAACGTCTGTCAGTGAGTAGAGAGGGTGGGGAGTGTGGGGGTAAGGTGGTGTAACCCTGACATCACATTTCCATACTTTTCTCACTGTATGTCAAAGGGTCTGGTAATGCAGTGCCAGGCCAGCTCTATTGATTTCCTAACAAAGTTACTATTGCTACTCCGTGACTTGCTTTTCCCTTATGTGTCTGCCCAATGTGTTGTGAAAATGGCATGTGTTTGTGTTGTAATGTCCTATTTTGCATAGACTGGCCACCTATGCATTTTTATTATGTTGTTTTCTCTGTATTTCTTCTGTCCATCTTTGTTTTGTCGCTTCCCTACCCTACCAAGTTAAGAAGTTGCAACAATTAGTACAGGGCATAAAATGATGCATATGAACCTTTTTAACCCACTTAGTATATCTAGAAACAGCGTAGCCCCTTTAAAAACCTTCAAAATCAAAAATACTCAAAAAGTGCCTCCTGTTGTCTTTGGAAAGCTCAAAATAAACTCCCTTGTTCATATCCCACAATCGCTAGGCTATTCGAGCTAAGAAAATGAGCGTATTTGTTATACGCTCCGTCTCGGCGTTCGGAAAAAGCTGCACGAATGTGCGCACTGTCGTGCAGCTCGTAAAACGCCATGACTTGCCAAAATAGCTCTTCTCACACTGAAATCCTTTCCAATAAAGCACTATTAGTATTAAAACACTCCCTACTTACATTTTGTGCAGGACCTGTTCAAATTCACTGCTACCTCACTATAGTGTGCCAGTGTTAACCTTAAGGCAGCAAACAATACATTGCCTGTTGCTGCAACATTTAGTCAGCTTCAGATTTATTTTAAAGCACAACATATCAGATAGAGCATGAAAGAATTACAAGGAACCTAGTGAGAAAAGTATGTTACTTGTCTCAAAAGAAGTATGAGGATATTATAAGGGTCCTCCCTGGTGGATTATCTCCTTAGGAGCCGGCCAGCCATATTATTGTGTATTTTATGGAGAAAGAGAAACAAAGGGGAGGGGCTTAGCCCACAAAAACTATGATTTGAAAGCCTGAAATTAAATTAATAATTGTAAAGAGGTTATATGAATATAAAGCCGCTGTAAAAACATTTTTATAAGCTTTATAGGACATGAATGTTTTTTTTTTGTAAAAAATGTTTTGTTGTAACTGAGCGATGGGAACTCTAGCCCATCAGAGACACTCTTAGTATATATATATATATATATATAGCTGACTTCTCCAGAGAGATGTCAGATGTGTTCGAGGGTGATGAAGCTTATACACCCTTAGCTAGTGCTCTCTAGTTACTATGCTAAAGAAGACTTGTTTATTTGGTACTGTTATGTACCGTGCTGTTACTGTTTATGCTACTCCATTTAAACGTGCATTATATCTTTTGTTTTGACAAAATAGTCCGCCTTTTGATTTTCTTTTATTTTGTATCGGAGTTCTCCAATAAAGCAGCTGTGGAGATAAACCAAAGAAAATCACCTGTGTCTGAGTCCTTCTGTATCCCATAGCCTCTTACACTGTGCTAACAACCCTAACTGATGCATTAATTACATTTTTTCCAATGAATATAGGTATATGGGGTATGTGGGGGGTCAGTGTGTGATAATGCATTTATCTTGTACAGTTGCCATTGACCTCAAGTAACCTCATAAGTGCTGAAGGCACAAGTGAGAGTTATAAGAGGTCAATGGCAACTGTATAAGATAAATGCATTATCACACACTGACCCCCCGCATATTCGATTCATGCAACAGGGAGGAGGTTGTGTGATAGTTTATTTTTGTTTTAGAGTTTATCATTTTTGTTTGTTTTTTGAAAGTGCTTGGGTTTATTTTGTCAAAAGAAGTTACTGCGCTTTTTTATGGGCTGTTGTTATGGCTGTTGCTATGTAGGTGGCTTAAGAAGATTACGTTTGGATTACTACATGCAATCTGATTTGTGGTTTCCCTGGCTGAGGCAAAAAAATATTTCAAAGAACATGGAGTCCAAGTTTAGTGAAGGTCCAGGGAGAGCTTGTGGCAGACAGAAAACTGCTTTGCAACTTTTTTTAGTTTGTTTTTTCTCAGAACTGTGTTAGTTTCTATTAATTTGACAGTGTGTGGTGCTGTTTGCTGTGCAATGGGCGAGTTGATGGAGAGACTACTGCTAGTGGTGCGGGCAGGTACCAGCAGCTGCGGATGGTGCCTCTGAAGTGTATGAAGAAGTACTGCATTTTGTTTGGAAAGGTAATGTTTTTGGTTCCAAATGATTAGAAGGATTGCTGCTGTTCAGAGATATGCTGTGGAGTGATACTGGAACAGAGCAGCCAAGTAGGTTGATCGAGCACCATGTGCTGCTGGGAGGAGAGACCCAGAGTGATATGGGTTTTGTAGTCTCACCGCACAGTGTTGATGTGTTTTTTTTTAAATGGTTAAGAGGAAGTACATTTTTATTGTAACTGCAGAGTATAAGGAGGATAATGACTTTGTGCGTGTGTGGTGGTAGTGATAGTGCGGTCCTACCCTGCACCCTGTAATGTGGTTTCAAAGGCCTTCAGGAATGGGAAGTAGTGCCAACTAGGATGGGGGGGGGTGACGTAGTTACTGTGTAGATAAATGGAGTGTGTCGTAGCTACTGTGTGGATAACTAAATTTATCCACACAGTGACTCAGATAAACAGATTTATCACACTCTGTTTATCTAGATGCCTGTTGCATATACATATATATATATATATATATATATATATATATATATATATATTAGAAATAATCACCTATATTTTTCTCAATAAGAGTAACAAGTAAAAAATGACTTTCTCATATTCTCACCTTCTTATATTTCTCATATTCCTAAGAACAATAGGTAACAATCAACATCTCATGTACACATTGTAATCTAGTATTTCTATCATAAAGCAGTTATCTTGGCCAAGCCTAAATAAAACAATTATTTGCCCCCCAAAGCAGTCTTTAATGGCCTATAGCCTATGCCCACTAAACTCTGCATGAGAGGACTCATACTGGAAGCTCAGAGCTGATCAGTTTCTTAACACATTATTTCTGCCTGCTTGTGACTGTGTCTGTCTGTGACCCATCTGCAATGTTCAACCAAGACCTGATGAGACTAACACACACGGTAACCATATTCCTAGAGCTTGCTCTTGTAACATCCTGCTGCTTGCAGGGAAGCTCAGATACTTACAGTCTTGTCCCTGTTTGGACTTGACAAGAGAACAAAATAAAATTTTCTAGCTAGTATGTGTGCCAAGAATTGGTCTAGTATGTCCTTGCAAATAATGCTAGAAAACAACCTTTTTTTGCCCAAATGCTGGTCTAAGCTAGTGATTTCCAGAAATAGAGCATGCCAAAAAATGGTTTCTGATATCTGGCAGGCAGCGTCCCACAGATGCAGGTGTGTACTCAGTCATGTGTCTATGTATAATTAGTAAAGCAGGAAATATTGCAGACAAGGGAAAACACTACATGTTATTTTTGTACTTTCTAATGAGATGGACCATGGCTGGCTGTAGCTGCTATAGCTGAGCTGTAAGCTTTTCTTCTCTCTATCGGAGATACAAAGTATTGGGCCTATTCTTACTTTGGCCTGTTGAACACAGGTTCTTTTTTGCTTTTGCTCTGCCTGGATGTCCCAGGTCTATAAGAAGCCTGGCCTATTTCAAAACCGAAGCAGTGCACCAGCAGTAGGGTGACCCTATTACAACAAGAGATTCCCCAATATCCCCCATAAGGGAAAACAAGAAACTGTATGCCCAGCAGGCAGTGACTGTCCATGGGCAGGCTACTGGGCGGGTCATACAGACCCCAAAGGGTGCAAGAAAAAGGTACACATGCTAGGGGGTTCAATTGTGTGGGGAAGAGGAAGGGATCTGGATCTCATGTTTGATGGTAAGGAGAGGTTCTGCTGTTTCTCTGAAACAACAGCAGAGAGAGACTTATAGCCAGGGTAGTGGAACTCGTGGGAGAGGGGAAGGGAAAGTTAGATATAACTTTGTAAGCTGGCGCTCATGATCTGAGCAGACAAAGCATGGAACAGATGACATCAGACTTCTGTGCTCTGGGAAAGGTAGCAAAGGAGAGAAAAGGGGCAGTAACTTCTGCGTTGCTACCATGGCCATACCTGAATCAAAGAGAACAGTTCTATGTGTTCCAATACAAAGCATGGCTAAAGAATTGGTGAAGAGAGGAGGGATTTCAGTTCCTTGGGGACTGGGGCCTAACCTGGTGGGATTGGAGGCTGTTGAAAAGGGATGGCTTACATGCCAACAAGAAGGGCAAGGGGCTGCTGGGATAAAAGTAGGCACAACATGTAGCTAGTTTAAACTAGTGAGGTGGGAATCAGAATGGCAAGGTACACATCTGATTTCACAAGCGGGTGGGGGGCCTTTCTAGCTTCTCATCATCAGCCAATTCAATGGAATCAAGCACAGCCAGGGTAGGGAAAAAAGGAGGAAGCAGGGGTAGATGCTGGAAAATGATGTGCAGCAACGCAAGGCATCTTGGCAACTAAATACTAGAACTGCAGGTAATGGTTGTAGAAGGCAGCATCGATCTGGTGGCTGTCACAGAAACATGGGCACCATCAAATCACAAATGGGACATGAGTATACCAGGATGTTTACTGTTTAGGAAGGACAGAGCAAACAGCAGGGGAGGGGGAGTAGCACTGTATGTAAAAGAAGGGTAGAGGCAACTGAGATAGCCTAGGGGATTTTTAAAAACTAGAAACCCTACATGTGCTAGGAGTGACAGGGAATGGGAATCAAGTCAGGACTGGAGTGGTCTAAAGACCACCAGGTCAGAATCAAGGGTCCGACAAAGAACTAGAGGAGATGCTTTGGAAGGCAGCCATGTCTGTGGAGGTGGTGGTGATAGTAGGAAACTTTAATATGCCAGATGAGGTCAGGAAAGTTCCAATCATAGTAAATACTAGAAATCAGTTCCTTGTGGATGCATGCCAGGAGGTGTTCCTAGCTCAATCAAGGAAAGGGGTTCTGTTAAACTGCTGCTCACTAATAGTGAGAGGATCCAAAATGCAGTAATGTATTAGTCCTGGAACCCCTTGATTCCACTGACCACAAAACAGTGGCACTGGAGGTCCAAATAGGGACTACCTAAGGGGCAAACGTAGAAGGGGTATAGGACTTTAAAAAGGCATATTTCTACAGGATTAGGGATCTGTTGGAAACAAGAACATGGAGAAAAGTACAGGTAGCAGGAGTGGAGGAAAAATGGGAAGATTTAAAGTAAAACAATTATAAGGCATTCCACTCTTAGAGAGACACTATAGGTCCCCTCCTGGCTGTATTAGAACCCTGATCTCAGGATATCTGGGTGGCAGACATGCAATGTGACAGTACCCTCAATCTCTGCAGGTTACTACTTGTTGTTAGACACTGATGCTCCTCTTCACTGCTTGATGGAGACTTTACTTCTCTTCACCTCTGCTAAAGGAGTTTCAGTCCCACTCCTGGTGTGGCGTTTCTTCACAAACACACACAAAAGGCAGTTGGACGTGACCTCTAAAAGCTGTGTCTCTGCAACAACTCACAGTGTGTCTTGATGGAGCCCCAACTGTTCTCACTTCCTTCCTGCCACATGGGCAGGTTCCAGACTCATTTGCTCTATTCTTCAAGGTTTGAGGGCTCTGCCTGTGGCAGATCTCCTGTGCTGCATGCAGGCTCCCAGTCTGCCCCTGCAGCTCTATATGTCATTGTTCCCCTCACCGATGGGGTGCTGCTACATACTAGTTGGGCTTTGAGACTATTTACCTCCTTGACTGGCTTACTAATATATGGGCTTTCTCTACATCTCCTGAATCATGAGAACTGCCCAAGCGGTCAGAGGGTGCTATCATGGCAGTGCACATGCATCCTGTGCTGCTGCTTTCCCTGGCTGTTGATGGCTGTAGACATGATTTTGTGGGCCCTCTGGGGTATGACAAAAAATGCTGCCTTCTCATCTTTCCAGTATGCCCTCTTACCTGACTTACTACAGCTGGGCAGTGACATTTGTCATGCCATTGTTGTGACAGGGTCAGTGCCCCTGTCCCTTTTCCTATCCCTTTCTCTACAGGTAATGCAAGTGGGGGGTCTACAGGATTGACAGCAGCCAAATTTCAGCCTGCTGCTAGAAAGAAGAGCTTTGTAAAACATGACAGTGTAGAGGAAAGGATAGGAAAAAGGGGCAGGGCATTGACCCCGTCACACCTGGCAGCCACCAAGTTTGGGAACATATGTTCCTCTCTTGGTGCAACAGTCATCTGTGAGTTAGGAGCCAAAGCTTGCATGGAAGAAGAGCTGGTCCACCTTTATTTGCTTATTTATTGAAAATGTCAGAGAAAACCTTTGAGCCCATTTACAAAGGTTACACATCAAACACAATCACAAAAAAAATAGTTCTGGAAGAAATGCAGTCAAGTCAGGCTCAAAGCATTTAAGACATATCAGTAGCACATAGTTTTGAAAAAATCCATACAGATCATTGTATAAAAGTCACAGAATATATATAGAGAGAAACTGAACAGCAATTGACTACAAAGGAACACTGCAAAGCTCTCTTAAACTAATTAATCCTGGGGAAATTCAGCAGAGTATCAGGAGTAGTACAAGTTCATATATCTTGTCAAATGTTAAATTTCAGCCAATCAGTGCGTGCCACATCATTTGACAGGTGGGTGTGGCCTGAAATGGCCCAATCTGAATCGTCCCTTGTTAAACTGGAAGTCCCTCCATAAAATATGCTAGCCCTGCCCACTTCCGGCGGAAGTAACGTAAGCTTGAATCCATGTCCCGCCCCTTTCACAAGAAATGACATGCGTTTGAACCCATGTCCTGCCCACTTGCCAGGAAATGACCAACGTTGAAACCCTGGAAATGACATACCACCATTTTGTAAGCGTCCTACACCCCTCCTTCTCATACACTCCTTGAACCCGTGCCACCCACCATTTTGTAAGTGTCCTGCACCCCTCCTTCTCATTCACTCCTCGAACCCCTGCCACGCCATCCTGGCTGGAACCCGAGTCCCAACGTGCTAGCTCAAACTGCTGTCCCCCTCCTTTCTCCTGTGCCCACACCATCCTGGCTTGAACCCCTGTCCCTCTTCACCACCGTGCATCCACCCCCAAAAAAATAAGTAAGGGTTTATGTAGAGTTATGTGCCCCCTGTCAGCTTAGGGGTATAACTGCAGGGGCATGTGTGTGTTTTTTGATTAGGATAGTTTCAGAAAGAAGTATCTAGGAGGCAACCTGATCATGCAGAGGTTTCACAGATCTGTTTGGAGACTCTCCCCGAGGGAAATCCATCTGCCTGTGTGAGTACCCCTTTTTATGTTTTATATCAAGGTTTAAAATAATTAACATGCATCTTTAGGACTGAGTGAAACTAGTACCAAAAGTATATGCATGTAACATTTATAAGCTAAAACAGGGGGACCTCTGTGAAAATAAGATGGTTCAACAGTTTTCTCTAGATAGCATTGCAACATGCTGGCTGTGTGTGTGTGTTCCTCATTAGAAATGTAGGAAAAAGCAGTCATGTGTAGGTTTGAAATACACATGGTGTTTCTGGAGTGCATGGAGCTACGGGCAGTGTGTGTATATGTGTGTGTGTGTGTGTGTGTGTGTGTGTGTATATGTGTGTGTGTGTAATTCTATAGCAATCACAAAACTAATCATTTATACTTAATCATGAATTAAAAGAATAAAAATACACTGAAATCAGAAAAAAGGAAGACACATACCTATGGTTCTCCCATCAACTCTGTGTAGTATCAAGGATAAGGCTGAATGAAATGTGAGTTATATTTATAATGTTTTTAAAAAAGGGGGTGGGGCTACAACAGATGTACCTCTGACACATGTTACCATGTATAGTATGATGGGGTGTGGTGATGGTTTTACCAAGGGGCAGTCCATCTTGCAACACGTTATATAAACCCTGCATTTGAAACCAGAAGGCACAGTCTTTTGAGAGATTCCTCAGATTCTGTTGTATAGACTTAGAGCAGATTATCAAAAACATCAAGAAGAAGATGGCACAGTGCAGTGCTTCTCAATTCAACCTCCCAGCAACAGGACAGACTGTCACACCGCCAAATGAAAAGTCTGCAGATAAAAAACCAAGCAAGAAGATGGCTATCTGGACCCTACAACCCAAGCCAACATATGTGTACTACATGAGATGTGAAAAAGAATGTCCCACATGAGTCTTGGTGAGTGGAAGAGTGTCTGACATAAAAAAAGAAACTCGCTGAACAGTTTAGTGAATCAGAAAATCCTAAATATGACTGTCTTTCTGAAGAGACACCATTGCAAGACCTTGAAGAGTTGCTGGGGTGTGAATCTGATGCAGAAAAAGAAGTTACTATGAAACCCAAAACAGAGAGCGACAAGAAAGGGGAGCCAGAGAAGATGGTGAGCGAGACACTGCCAAAAAAAGCATCAGAGAAAGTTGTGAAAAAGAAATCCAAGACACAGCCAAGAGGTGCCTCTGACCAAGAGGGGGATGATGATGATAATGCAGCCACAAGCAGTCAAGCCCAGGCTAAGAAAGAGAAAGATAAGAAAAATGAAGAAGAAAAAGAAAAGAGTTGCCTTGATGAGGTAAATGCATTTTAACATTAAAAAAAAGTGTGAGTGGGGACATGCTTACATGGTGTAGCTGAGGAGATGAGTTAGCAGTAGAATTAAATCTTACCTATAATGAGTCAGAGGACCAATGCTGTTTTCTGTTTTTACTTTAATAGACTGAAGGATTTGCGATGGAGCAGCAGTCATATTCAGACAGCATGGATTCGCGACTTTCCACAAATCTACTGCTCGACTGTCTTTGCTGTGTGAAAGATACAAATGTAGTTGTTAATGAGATGTGTGAGAACCAGTATGTTAGAAATACAGAGAGTGATAGAATGTTTTAAAATGCCACAGAACAGGCTGTGATCACTACCGAACCCTCTTCTTCTTCTGCTGAGATTAGACAGGGGACATAATGTGAAAAACCAGGCCTCAGTAGTAAACTCCCCAAAACTGACCACGATATGTATTGTAAGTACGTTATGTATCATACCATCCATGGTGTAATTGCTTCAGTGATACAGAGGGTGATACATTGTCAATTGGTCGATTCCTGTCCCGGGTGTGAGATAGATGATCTGAGTCAGAAAAACTAATTTTTATTTTATTTTAATTTATTGGATATAATCAGAATTACAAACCTATTCATGTATCCTTGATGACTAAAGACGTATACAGAAATGTTTCTGAAGCCGTACATATAGGGCAGCTCACGCCCATGATCTTGGCAATCGCTATGAAGCATTAGGGGTTAAATATGACCAACTGTACCCTGGAAACTAAAAGTCACATTTTAAATGATATGAGAAAATCCGATGACCCCATGTGGTTAGTTATACAAATGTTACAGCAGACAGACAGTGAGATTAAAAAAGATGCCTGCCGTCTGGTCAGCAAAGGCTCCTTTAAAAAATTTCTAAAAAGAAATTCAGGAACCCTGTTTATATTGTAAAAAAACATAACCCTATCCCACCCCATCCCCAAATTGCTACATGTAAGCATTTCAGTACCAAAACATGTCATATTTTATTTTATAGGTAATCATGCGGGATGCAAGTACAGAGAGAATACAAAGACTTATGTATCTGATCCTAAGCCATTACTGCCATCCATCACTGTTTGGTTCACCTCAATATGACATTTGCCTTTGTGAGATACATGCAGCCTCTGAACTGATGATGTATGCCCTTCCAGAAGTATGGGAGGATACAGATAAATATATAAATGAATTGGTGTTGCCACTTGTAGAAAATGTTAAAGTGTTTGTTGATATATTTGTGGAAGACAATGAATGTCTTTGTGGACTTTATATCATGATCGTCATAGTCATTTGTGTGTGTATTACAAAGCAGAAAAAAACCTTATGACATTGTACGTGTTGTTAACCTGGCTTCTCTGCTTGCTGAAATGATCCACTGGTCAAAAAAGGGCCCTTTAAAAAAATTATATAAGGAAATTCAGGAACCCTGTTTATGTTGTTAAAAAACACTTACCCCCTCCAAAAAAAAAATGCTACTTGTTACCATTTTAATATTGTTCATGTTGTTACTCTGGCTTTTTCCGCATGTTAAACCGCACCATGCAGTGAGAGGTCACTAAAACATAGTGCTGTATGTTTTTTTCCAGAGTATACCACATACAGTAGATACATAGATACATAGACTGTGTCTGCAGATAAGGGCCTATGGCCCACCCAGTCTGCCCATTTGAGCTTGTAAGTTCAGTTTATGTTTTCCTAGAAGTCTGTTGCCCCTTACCCCTGACATCCAGAATTCCTTTATGTCTACCCATGCATTCTTAAATCCCGTGATTGTTTCAGCCCCCACCACTTCCTATGGCAGGGTGTTCCACTTGTCCACCACCTGTTCTGTGAAGAAATTCTTCCTCATGTTTCCTCTGAATCGTCCTCCCTCCAACTTCATCCCATGCCCTCTAGTCCTGGAACATCTTTTTCGCTTAAAATAGTGTATTCCTGCATCCTGTTCCTCCCTGTAAGATATTGTATGTCTCTATCATATCCCCTCTCTCCCTCCTCTCCTCCAGGGAGTACATGTTCAGTTCCTTCAACCTGTCCTCATAGGACTTGTGATGCAATTAATGCACCATCTTTGTTGCCCTCCTCTGAACCTTCTTTACCCTGTCTATGTCCTTACGATGGTAAGGTCTCCAGAACTGTACACTGTACTCCAGGTGAGGCCTCACTAGTGTCTTGTATAGTGGAATTATGACCTCCCTTTTCCTGCTGGTGATGCCCCTGCCTATGCATCCCAGCATCCTATTTGCTTTACCTGCTGCCTTGTCACACTGTTTCCCTACTTTGAGGTCATCAGAGATGATAACCCCAAGATCCCTTTCCTGCTTGGTGTATGCTATATCTTCAACACCCAACTGATATATTGTGCCAGGGATTTGTGCCCCATATGCATTATCTTGCACTTCATCCCTGACCATTCTTCAAGTTTCTGCAGGTCCCTTCTCATTCTGTCTACACCCTCTGGTGTGTCTACTCTGTTACAGAGCTTTGTGTCATCAGCGAACAGTGAAATTCTGCCTTCTAGGTCCTGCACAATGTCACTGATGAAGATGTTGAATAGGACCGGTCCATAGTGATGAGGCGGGCACAATACATACACACATATGCCATACACTACTCAAAATAAGAAGCCCGTTTTTTAAGACTATCTGTTGCATCTACAGTGTTGTTCACCTTACATAATGCTCTACGGTTAATTTTTCCCATTACTTCAACATACAGTCTCCATACAAAGGGAGGCAATGCTTTAATCAGAGTCAGTGTGTTTTCTGCCAGTGAAGCAGCAGCATCTTCAGAGCAGACATTTAATGCAGGCTGCTTTCCAAAGTATACAGGTTCCGTTAAAATGTCCTTTATCACACGGTACATTGTAGACATCAAGACTGCCTGGAATATTGGGAGCATGCCAGTACATTCCATCTGAAAGTACATTATAATACACTATTTAGGAAAAACATATGATAATCTGATTTATGAAACACAACAAAAGCGATAAAAGAAGCAAAATATATGATGACAGACTCAGACCCCCCGTTCTGCAGACTAAACACTAAAAATTCAACAGCGGTACAGATAAAACCACAAAAGTGTACCACATCATAAGAATTATGCACAAACTCTATAGCAATTTTATACATTGCTTCCTCAAGAGTAGCCCCCTCATCCTTAAAATAATCCACAGTTTCCTTTTGGGGTCCCTCTGGGAGACCATCAAAAAGACCTTGGCATGTCTCTAAAAGTACAGACGGTGCTTGTACTGTAGGTAGATTTAAACCAGGTTGTTTAGCACTGTGTCTGACTAGTTGGTAAATACACCTCTGGACGCACTGACAGGGTGTTTTCCATCATGGTATACTCTGGAAAAAAACATACAGCACTATGTTTTAGTGACCTCTCACTGCATGGTGCGGTTTAGCAAGTGGAAAAAGCCAGGGTAACAACATGAACAATATTAAAATGGTAACAAGTAACAGTTTTTTGGGGGGGTAAATGTTTTTTAACAACATAAACAGGGTTCCTGAATTTCCTTATATACTTTTTTTAAAGGGCCCTTTTTTGACCAGTGGATCATTTCAGCAAGCAGAGAAGCCAGGTTAACAACATGTACAATATCACATGTTTTTTTCTGCTTTGTAGTACACACACACACACATGACTATGATGATCATGATATAATGTCCGCAAAGACATTCATTGTCTTCCACAAATATATTGGCAAACACTTTAACATTTTCTACAAGTGGCAACACCGATTCATTTATATATTTATCTGTATCCTCCCATACTTCTGGAAGGGCACACATCATCAGTTCAGAAGCTGCATGTATCTCACAAAGGCAAATGACATATTGAGGTGAACCAAACAGTGATGGATGGCAGTAATGGTTTAGGATCAGATACATAAGTCTTTGGATTCTCTCTATACTTGCATCCCGCATGATTATCTGTAAATAAAATATGACACGTTTTGGTATTGAAATGTTTACATGTAGCAATTTGGGGGTGGGGTGGGGTAATGTTTTTTTTACAATATAAACAGGGTTCCTGAATTTCTTTTTAGAAATTTTTTAAAGGAGCATTTGCTGACCAGACGGCATGCATTTTTTTAATCTCACTGTCTGTCTGCTGTAACATTTGCATAACTAACCACATGGGGTCATCGGATTTTCTCACATCATTTAAAACGTGACTTATAGTTTCCAGGGTACAGTTGGTCATATTTACCCCCCAATGCTTCATAGCAATTGCCAAGATCACAGGCATGAGCTGCCCTATATGTATAGCTTCAGAAACATTTCTGTATGCTTCTTTAGACATTAAGTCATCAAGGATACACAAATGGTTTTTCTGACTCGGATCATCTATCTCACACCTGGGACAGGAATCGGCCAATTCACAATGTATCACTCTCTGTATTACTGAGATGATTATACCATGGATGGTATGATACATAACGTACTTACAATACATATTGTGGTCAGTTTTGGGGGGTTTACTACTGAGGCCTGGTTTTTCACATGAGGTCCCCTGTCTAATCTCAGTAGAAGAAGAAGATGGTTGGGTAGTGATCACAGCCTGTTCTGTGACATTTTGAAACATTATATCACTCTCTGTATTTCTAACATACTGGTTGTCACACATCTCATTAACAACCACATTTGTATCTTTCACACAGCAAAGACAGTCGAACAGTAGATTTGTGGAAAGTCGCGAATCCATGCTGTCCGAATATGACTGCTGCTCCATCGCAAATCCTTCAGTCTATTAAAGTAAAAACAGAAAACAGAAAACAGCATTGGTCCTCTGACTCATTATAGGTAAGATATAATTCTACTGCTAACTCATCTCCTTAGTTACACCATGTACGCATGTCCCCATTCACACATTTTTTTTAAATGTTAAAATGCATTTACCTCATCAAGGCAACTCTTTTCTTCTTCTTCTTCTTCATTTTTCTTATCTTTCTCTTTCTTAGCCTGAGCTTGACTGCTTGTGGCTGCATTATCATCATTATTATCCCACTCTTGGTCAGAGGCACCTCTTGGCTGTGTCTAGGATTTCTTTTTCACAACTTTCTCTGATGCTTTTTTTGGCAGTGTCTCACTGACCATCTTCTCTGGCTCCTCCTTCTTGTCACTCTGTTTTGGGTTTCACAGTAACTTCTTTTTCTGCATCAGATTCACACCCCAGCAACTCTTCATGGTCTTGCAATGGTGTCTCTTCAGAAGGACAGTCAGATTTAGGATTTTCTGATTCACCAAACTGTTCAGCGAGTTTCTTTTTTATGTCAGACACTCTTACACTCAACAAGACTCGTGTGGGACATTCTTTTTCACACCTCATGTAGTACACATATGTTGGCTTGGGTTGTGGGGCTCAGATAGCCATCTTCTTGCTTGGTTTTTCATCTCCAGACTTTTCATTCGGTAGTGTGACAGTCTGTTCTCTTGCTGGGAGGTTGAATTGAGAAGCACTGCGCTGTGCCATCTTGCTTGGTTTTTCATCTCCAGACTTTTCATTCGGTAGTGTGACAGTCTGTCCTGTTGCTGGGAGGTTGAATTAAGAAGTGCTGCACTGTGCTATCTTCTTCTTGATGTTTTTGATAATCTGCTCCAAGTCTATACAACAGAACCTGAGGAGTCTCTCAAAAAACTGTGCCTTCTGGTTTCAAATGCAGGGTTTATATCATGCTTTGCAAGATGGAATGCCCCTTGGTAAAACCATCTCCACACCCCATCATACTATACATGGTAACATGTGTCAGAGGTACATCTGTTGTAGCCCCATCCCCTTTTTTAAAAACATTATAAATATAACTCACATTTCATTCAGCCTTATCCTTGATACTACACAGAGCTGATGGGAGAACCATAGGTATGTGTCTTCCTTTTTTCTGATTTCAGTGTATTTTATTCTTTAATTCTGATGAAGTATAAATGATTAGTTTGTGATTGCTATAGAATTACAGACACACACACACACACACACACACACACACACACACACACACACACACACACACTGCCCATATCTCCATGTACGCCAGAAACACCATGTGCATTTCAAACCTACGCATGACTGCTTTTTCCTACATTTCTAATGAGGAACACACACACACACACACACACACACACAGCCAGCATGTTGCAGTGCTATCCAGAGAAAACTGTTGAACCATCTTATTTACAAGGAGGTCCCCCTGTTTTAGCTTATAAATGTTACATGCATATACATAAAGGTAACCATTTGGTGCACGTTTTACAGAGTCCTAAAGATGCTTGTTAATTATTTTATACCTTGATATAAAACAGAAAAAGAGGTACTCACACAGGCAGATGGATTTCCCTCTGGGGGGGAGGGTTTCCAAACAGATCTGTGAAACCTCTGCATGATCAAGTTGCCTCCTAGATACTTCTTTCTGAAAATATCCCAATCAAAAAACACACACATGCCCCTGCAGTTATACCCCTAAGCCGACAGGGGGCACATAACACTACATGAACCCTAACTTATTTTTTGGGGGTGGGTGAGGGCACGGTGCTGAAGAGGGACAGGGGTTTGAGCCAGGATGGTATGGGCACAGGAGAAAGGAGGGGGACAGGAGTTTGAGCTAGCACGGTGGGACTCGGGTTCAAGCCAGGATGGCTTGGCAGAGGTCCGAGGAGTGTATGATAAGGAGGGGTGCAGGATGCTTACAAAATGGTGGGTGGCAGGGGTTCGAGGATTGTACAAGAAGGAGGGGTGTAGGACACTTACAAAATGGTGGTATGTCGTTTCCTGGGTTTCAACGCTGGTCATTTCCTGTGCAAGTGGGCGGGACACAGGTTCGAACGCATGTCATTTCCTGCGCAAGGGGTGGGACATGGGTTTGAGCTTATGTCACTTCCACCAGAAGTGACCAGGGCTAGCACATTTTAGGGAGGGACATCCGGTTTAACAAGGGGCGATTTTGATTGGTCCATTTTAGGCTATGCCCACCTGTCAAATGATGTGGCACACGCTGATTGGCTGAAATTTAACATTTGATGAGATATATGAACTTATAATACTATCAGGCAGTTCATTTAACCAATTAGCAGCCCTGACAGCAAATGACCACTTGTCCAGCTGAGTACACCAGAAAGAAGGCATAAGGGCATTCCTGGCCATATTCCTAGTGTTGTATTGGTTGGAGACAGTACAGAAACAGGAGCACCTTTTTGGCTAGCAAACAGGTCTGGAGCTTTATTCTGCAGGGTAAAAGTAGGCAGTTAGTGAGTGTGTAAAGGGTACAACTATGAGTGTGGTTATCTGCACCAAGTACAAAGCAGCATGTCTTATTACAGATCATCATTTTACTCTGTTTAGCACTGTGTCACAGGCAGCTGCATAGACAGAAAGACCATAATCTGTAAGTGACAGAATGGAGCTTGCTACAGTAGACCATCTTGCTGCTTGTTCACCCCTCTGGTAATGTTCACAGGGTCTAGGTGGAAGTTAACCATGCAGACATGAGCTCTTCAATTTGGAGTTCAAGATAAGCCCCCATTGGAGGGCAGGTGATTACACTCTCCACCACACTAAAACTCTTGATGCCCCATCAATTCCATAATAAAACGTTAACACAACTTTACGTTACTATATAACACATGCGTCTTGTCTAAAATAAAACTGTTTCATGTTAAAGTACAGTGAAAAAGATAGAACGTTACTATGCAGCTCGAAGGTTTCAAGCACAAGCCCGCAACCCAGCAATACCTTTGGGACAACATAATTGTATATGGACACAAGGACTAGACAATGGACATAGAAATTACATATGAACATACGAAATGGCCAGCAGAAACAGGCCTTAATGGTCTATCTAGTCTGCTCGAGTGTGCAGTTTAGATCCCTGAAACTGCCCCCCCACTCCTCCTGGAGTCATCCACCTCTCCCCTCATACACTCTGCCCTCCCCTTCCCAGAACTGATTCCTCCCATTCTGATTTTCATTTTTACCCTGCCCCACCCACCACCAAAGCTATTTACTGTACTTGCCCCTACCACCTCCTTCGGCAACTAGTTCCACCCCTTTATCACTCTTTCCATGAAAAATTGTCTCCTCATTTACTTCTTAAATCTAGCCCCCACCAGCTTCAGGCTATGCCCTCTTGTAGTACCCACCTTTCTCAGATTGAATATAGCTGCTGATCGAACCCTGTTTATTCCTTTGAGATATTTAAAGGTTTCTATCATGCCCCCCCCGTCTTCTGTCCTCCAGGGAGTACATAGATACATAGACACTGTCTGCAGATAAGGGCTTATGGCCCACCCAGTCTGCCCATTTGAGCTTGTAAGTTCACTTTATATTTTTCTAGAAATCTGTTGCCCCTTACCCTGACCTCTAGAATTCCCTTATGTCTATCCCAAGCATTCTTAAATCCCATGATTGTTTCAGCCCAACCACTTCCTCTGGCGGGGTGTTCCATTGTCCACCACCCTTTCTGTGAAGAAATTCTTTCTCATGTTTCCTCTAAATCGCCCTCCCTCTAACTTCATCCCATGCCCTCTAGTCCTGGAATATCTTTTTCACTGGAAAATAGTGTATTCCTGCACCCTGTTCCTCCCTGTAAGGTACTTTTATGTCTCTATCATATCCCCTCTCTCCCTCCTCTCCTCCAGGGAGTACATATTCAAGTGCTTCAGTCTGTCCTCATAGGACTTGTGATGCAATCCCTGTACAATCTTTGTTGCCCTCCTCTAAACCTTCTCTACCATGTCTATGTCCTTATGTAGGTAAGGTCTCTAGAACTATACACTGTACTCCAGGTGGGGCCTCACTAGTGTATTGTATAATTGAATTTTGACCTCCCATTTCCTGCTGGTGATGCCCCTTCCTATGCTTCCTAGCATCCTATTTGCTTTCCCTGCTGCCTTGTTGCACAGTTTCCCTACCTTGAGGTCATCTGAGATGAAAACCCAAAGGTCCCTTTCCTGCTTGTTGCATGCTATACCCTCCAACTGATATGTTGTTCCATGTTTTTTGTGCCCCATATGCATTATCTTTCACTTCTTTGCATTGAATTTTAACTGCCAACCCCTTGACCATTCTTAAAGCTTCTGCAGGTGCATCCTCATTCTGTCTACACCCTCTGGCATGTCAACTCTGTTACAGAGCTTTGTGTCATCAGCGAACAGGGAAATTTTGCCTTCTAGGTCCTGCACAATATCACTGATGAAGACGTTGAATAGGACCTGTCCCAGCACTGATCCCTGTGGTACGCCACTGGTCATTCTTTCCTCTGTGGAGTGTCAGCCATTTACCACCACCCTCTGTATCCAGCCGCCTAGCCAATTACCTATCCTCCACACTACTGTCCTGCCCACTCCCATATTCCCCAGTTTGTTTAATACCCTTCAATGTGGCACAGTGTCAAAGGCCTTAAGTCCTGATAGGCCACATCCACTGCCCTCCCTGATCCACCTCCCTTGTTACCCAGTCAAAACATTCAATGAGGTTGGTCTGGCATGACCTCCCCCCAGTGAAACCATGCTACCTTGGGTCCTGTGGTCCATTGGCAACCAGATGTTCCACCAATCTCTCCTTCAGTGGTGCTTCCATGATCTTCCCCACTGCCAAGGTCAGGCTGACTGGTCTGTAGTTCCCTGCTTCCTCTTTGTTCCCACTTTTCTATAAAGGGACTATGGCTGCTGTCCTCCAGTCTTTGGGTACCTCCCCTGTTTCCAGTGATTGGCTAAACAGGATTGCCCTAGGATCAGCCACCACTTCTCTTAGTTCCTTTAGGATCCTGGGGTGCACCCCATCTGGCCCCATTGCTTTATCGACTCATTCCTTCCAGTTCCTTTAGGACCCTTTCCCGTGTAAAGGGACTTGTGTTTATTTCTGCGCCTTTCCAACCCCTTGTACTCCCTTCAGGCCCATTACATCCTCTTCCTCAGTAAAGACTGAGCAGAAATATCTGTTCAGTATGTCAGTTTTAGTGTTGTCATCCTCCATGCAGTCCCCATCCTCCCCCTTCAGTCTCACTATCCCTCCCTCCCTTTGCCCTTCTTTTTTCACTTATGTACCTGTAAAAGGTTTTGTCCCCTCTACCCACTAATTTTGCAATGCGCTCTTCTGTCTGAGCTTTGGCTTCCCTTACTGACCTCCCTGCCTCCCTTTGGTTCTCCAAGAACTTCCCCCATCCCCTTCTGCCTGTGTATTTTTGTATTGCCTGAATGTGATCTTTTTAGCTTTCAATTTCTCCGCTACATCCTTGGAAAACCATAAAAGGCTCTTCTTCCTTTTCCCCTTGCTAACCTGCTTAATGCATAATTCTGTTGCTCTTGTAATCCCCGTTTTAAATATTGCCCACTGTTCCTTAACCCCTGATTCCCTCCCTATTCCCATTAATGCCTCTTTCAATCATCTCCCCATTTTCCCAAAGTCTGCCCCCCCTAAAATCCAGGATATGTGTTTTTGTGTGGTTTGGTTCTGCTCCTTCTGTGATTTCAAACCACAGTGACTAGTGGTCACTGTTCCCCAGGTGTCCCCCCTCCCACTGTTAATCCCATCACACTGTCCCTGTTTGTGAGCATGAGGTATATGACCAGTTGCTTGAGGAAGGCACCTTGAAGGGAGTCCAGGATAAATCTGCTCCTGGTTGATGCTGCTACTGGGAGGCTCCAGTCCACGTCTGGAATATTGAAGTCTACAACCAGCACCACCTCACCCTTGTCTGCCATCCTTTGGATGGCTAACATCAGCTACCTATCTGTTTCTTCCTCCTGGGCTGGTTGTCTGTAGACCATCCCTGTGCAGATGGCTTGCCCCATTTTCCTTTCCAACTTAACCCACAGTATCTCTCCCCCATTTTGTTCCTCCTGGATCTCTGTGGCCTTTATGCCATCTTTCACATAAAGTGCCACTCCTTTTTCCTTCCTGCCTGCCCTGCCTTTTCTGAATATGCTGTAGCCGGGTATGGCCATCTCCTAGTCATGGTTATCATTACATCAGGTCTCTGTTATGGCCACAATGTCCAGGTCCAACAGCACCATGCCAGCCTCCAGAACCTCCATCTTGTTGCTAAGGCTCCTGGCATTGGCACACATTGCTTTCCATGATGTGAACTCCCTGGACTGTTGAGCTGTTCTACTCCAGCCTCCTCCCTGGTTGTCCTTTATCCCAGGTTCTCCCTGCTGTCTGCCCTTCTGATGAATTTTTTACCCCTTCTGCCTATCCACCCCTTGGGTGCTTATCTTCATTTTTTGGCACACTGCTTTGTAGAGATATCCACTCCTCCTGTTCACTGGTTCCACTGTTAGCTGTGGGGGTGGGCAATTAGGTACCCTCCTTGCTGGCCTGCCACCTCTTTGACTAGTTTAAATGCTTGTCCATGTAGCATTTAAACTTATCATTGAGTGCTTGGATTCCTCTCCAGGATGGATACAGGCTGTCAGGCTTGAACAAGCCCCCATCCTTCCAGGTGGGTCCCCAGTCACCAAGGAATCCAAACCCTTCCTTACAGCACCAGTTCTTCAACTATGAGTTAAAGTTCCTGGTGTGTGTGCCCCTATGCTCTCCCATGCCTCTCACAGGTAGTACTTTCAAGAAGGTGACAGAAGTAGCTACTTGCTTGTGACCCCACCCCAATTTCCTAAACTCTTCCTGAACTTCCTTAGCCTTCCCATTTCCCAGGTCATTAGTACCTAGGTGGATAATGACATTCAGCTCACCATCCCATCTTGCATTCCTGGTGATCCTCAGGATCTTCCTCCCATCCCTCTATGCTGTGGCACCTGGTGGGCACTTCACCTCCCTGTCCTCTGCCTCCTGTGTTCCTAGCTGGATCCCTTTTATGATAGAGTCCCCCCACCAGGATTCACTTCCTCCTCCTCTGGGGTCCACTGCTTTCCCCACTGAGGTCACCTCCTTGGTTGACCTCCACATCCTTCCCTTCCACTTTTCTGGGTACCTCTGTTTGGTTGTCCCTGTTTGCCAGTGCAGCATAGGAGTTCTGGAGTGGAAAATGATTTGGGATGTGCCTCTGCCTGACCGCCCTAACCTTCCCTGAGCCCACTGTCATCCAAGTGCTCCTCATTCTTGGCAACCTTTGAGGCAGCAGTGTTGGACTGGGTGGTCTCTGGATAGGGGCGAAGGTACTCCTGACCCAGTTTACTTCCACTCTGAGTCTGGCTACTTCATCCCACAGTCCAGAGAGATGCCTGCAGGTAGGGCAGCACCTCAGCATCCAGATTGTCTGCCTGAATATGGCTGCTCCACATCCACTGCATTGCACCACTCCCCACATTATACTGCACTTATACTGCTATTCCAGTAGTTGTCTGTTACTGAAGCTCTCCTTATAGTTCCCTCTTTATTAATTTACTGTCCTGAAAGTTCTGCCATTGATCCTCAGATACTTTTTTAAAGAAGGAAGACAAAAAAAAAAAAGAGTCAAAACACTTGTGCTGAGGGTGGGCTTCCTCCCCCTTATGCCCCTCCTACTCTGCAACCTGTGCTATTCCCTGTGCTTGGCTCCTGTCAATTAGATTTAACAGTGCATATTATAATTAAGAGTGTAGGGCAGAGGAGGGAGGGAGGGCAAGCTAAAATTTGCAGCAAGTAAAGACAGCAAAGGAAAACAGCACCTCTACAAGCACACCAAACTAGGCTTTACATTTTCAGTAGTCCAAAAACAATTCTAAGTAAATACAGCAAAGAAATAACAGTACCACTAAAAGCCCACAAATCTAGTTTTAAAACAAAAACAGCAAGTAAAGACGGCAAAGGAAAACAGCACCACTATAAGTACACCAAATTAGGTTTTACATTTTCAGCAGCCCAAAAACAATTCTAAGTGAAGACAGCAAAGAAATAACACTACCACTAAAAGCCCACAAATCTAGGTTTAAAACAAAAACAGCAATGAGCAGTTACTGCACTGCACATAAATGAATCTGGATCCTTCCCATTCTGGCCTCTTCTGAGAAACCAAAAATCAACTTGCTACCTCAAATCTGACTTAGCCCCACCTCTAGTTATCACATAGCTGAGGTCAGAGGTCAGATAATTAGCACCCTTCCCCCAAACTATAGGGCAAGACAGACAAGACAAAATCTGTAGCAAATAAAGACAGCAAAGGAAAACAGAACCACTACAAGCACACCAAACTAGTTTTTTTTTTTTGCTATATTTTTTTCTCCTTCTCCAGGCATACATGGTCTACTCCTGTGTTTCTTGACAACCCCCTTGGGACTCCAGCCACCTTCCACCATCTGTACTTCAGTCAGGGTCTGCTTTATGTCCCCATGCAGCTTACCCCCCCCCAGCAGTGGGCTGGTGGGGAGCCCCCCTACTCCCCCACTCTGTTCGGGTCCAGATACAGGCACCGCCAGAGCTGATATTCGTTGGACAGCTATCAAGCCACTAAACTCGGATGCCACATCCTCTTTTTTTGGTATGTTTTCCCTGGAGCTGGGGATGTGCAAGGATGCAGGCAGAGGGGATAATACATGTGTCCGCACTCGCTCCCTCCAGGCATCTGCCCTAACTTCACTCCCTGCTACAGTGTAGTGCCCTGTCCCCCAGCCTCCACCAGGAGGTAAATGGATGCCAAGTCTTGTGGACCCCCTTCCCTTGAGAAGGAGAGCAGTCCTACTATGGATGCTCAGTCTTTCTCCTCCCACGACCTGTGCTCGATCCCTAACATGGGTGGCCGGCACAGCTCAAGGCAAGGCATCCAGCGCATCAGCCCTCAGTGCCACCGGGCTGGCTACCAAACTAGATTTAAAATTTTCAACAGTCTCAAAACAATTATAAGTAAAGACAGCAAAGAAATAACAGTACCACTAAAAGCCCACAAATCTAGGTTTAAAAAAAAAACCGCAAATAAATACAGCAAAGGAAAACAGCACCACTAAAACCACACCAAACTAGGCTTCAAATTTTCAACAGCCCAAACACAATTCTAAGTAAAGATAGCAAAGAAATAACTGTACCACTAAAAGCCCACAAATCTAGGTTTAAAACAAAAACAGCAATGAACATTTACTGTGCTGCACTGAAATGAATCTAGATCCTTCCAATTCTGGCCTCTTCTGAGAAACCAAAAATCAACTTGTTACCTCAAATCTGACTTAGCCCCACCTCCAGTTATCACATAGCTGAGGTCAGAGGTCAGACAATTAGCACCCCTCCCCCAAACTACAGGGCAAGACAGACAAGACAAAATTTGCAGCAAGTAAAGACAGCATAGGAAAACAGCATCACTACAAGCACATCAAAATAGTACTACATGTTGAGCTCCCTCAGCCTCTTCTCATATGTTTTGCCCCTATGCCCTGGATCATCTTGGTTGCCCTCTGCTGGACCTCTCCAGTAGACTGACATCATTCTTTAGATATGGGCACCAGAACTGTACACAGTACTCCAGGTGTGGTCTCATCAGAGACCTGTACAGTGGCAGAATAACTTCTTCCCTTCTTGAGATGATTACTCATGTGATGCAGCCCAGCATTTTATTAGCTTTAGCTGCTGCCTTACAGCATTGCGCAGAGTGCTTCATGTCACCCTGACCAACACTCCAAGGTCCTTTTCCTCCTCTGAGATGGCCACCTGCCCCCCACCAGTAGCTGGCCCTTGAGTTCATGATTCCGAGGTGCATGACCTTGCACTTCTAGGTGTTGAATCCTAATTGCCAGATGCCTGACCATTTCTCCAGCCTAGCCAGATCTTCCTTTAATTCTTGTCTCCCCTCCACTGTGTCCACCCTTCCACAGAGCTTGGTATCATCTGCAAATAGGCAGATCTTGCTTTTGACACCTGCTGCTATGCCCCCAATAAAGATATTGAACAGTGCAGGTATGAGTGCTGAGCCCTGTGTGACCTGCTGGTTACAGGCCTGGGTTTGAATAGTTCCCCCCCACCACCACTCTCTGGTTCCTTTCCTGCAGCCAGCTCTCGACCCACCCTAGCAATCTGTCTCCTGTACCCAGGTCCCTCAGCTTGCTGATCAGCTTGTCATGAGACACTGAATCGAATGCCTTGCTGAAGTCCGGAGACAGGACATCCACTGCCTGCCTCATATCCACTGACCTTGTAACCCAGTCAAAGAAGTCTATCATGTTTGTTTGACAAGATCGCCCCTTGACAAAGCCATGTTGTCTGCCATCCTGGAGACTATTCACCTCAAGGAAGGACACCAGCTTTTCCTTAAGAATGGTCTCCATCAACTTGCCCACTATAGAGGTCAGGCTGACCGGCCTGTAGTTACCTGGCTCATCCCTGGGACCTCTCTTGTGGAGTGGTACCACTTGTGCTGTCCTCCAGTCCCGTGGTACACTTCTCTTTTCCAGTGAGATGTTAAACAGGGCTGTTGGGGGTACTGATAGTACCTCTGCCATCTCTCTCAGGACCCTTGGATGTACTCCACCTGGGCCAGGAGCCTTGTCCACCCTCAACCATCCCTTGTGGCATGGGTCCATCCTGTTCCCTGGTGAAGACAGGCAGAAGTACTCATTTGAGTGCTTCTGCCTGATCCTCTCCCTTTTCTGCCCACCCTCCTCCCTCTTTATCCTTACAATCCCATCCTTTCTGGATCTCCTCTTATTAATGTAACTGAAGTAGTCCTTTTCCCCATCATTAATCCCCTGCACCAGTCTCAGTTCTTTTGCAGCCTTGGCTGTCTGGACCTCTTTCCCTGCCTCCCTAGCTTTCACTGCATAAACCTCTTTGTCTTCCTCCCTCAAGGTACACGTGTACCTCAGGAAGACAACCTTCTTATCTTCACTTTACCTGCCACCTTTCTGCTAAACCAGCTAGGTCTCTTGGCCCTAGAGTTCTTTTTATGAGCTTTTGCGCATGTGTTCATGGCCTCAATTAGTCCCCTCTTGATGATGGACCATTTCTGATCCACATCCATCTCTGGACTGAGCATGGCCAGGTGCTCCTCTAGTATGTTTCCCATTTTATTGAAGTCCACCTTTCTGAAGTCAGCTAATCCATCCCCATGCTGATGTAAAACCATACTGTGCAGTGGTTACTGCCTGCAAGGGGATCTCTCACTTCTACCTCCTGGATGTGCTTCCCATCTGAGAGCACTAGGTCTAGAATGGCCCCTTCCTTAGTTGGCTCTGTAACTCCCTGTGTCAGGAAACACTCCTGGATAGCATCCAGGAAGAGCTGCTCCCTGTGACAGGAGGTAGCTGGGGTGTTCCAGACTACTCCAAGGTAGATTGAAGTCTTCAACTATTGCAGTGTTCCCCCTTCACTCCCATTTTCATGATCTGGTCTGCAAGCTCCAGGTCCAGTTCTATGCCTTGAGAAGGTGATCTTTACACCACCTCAAATGAATCCTTCCCCCACTGGAGTTTTGTAGCATTACCCATAGGGCTTCTGCCGAGTCTTCTCCCCCTCCTCCCTGGTGCACATTAACCCTTCCCTTATGTACAATGCAACTCCACTTCCTCTCCCTTTTCCTCTGTCCTTCCTTAACAATTAGTACCCTGGGATCTTGAAGTCCCAGTCATGGTACTGGGTTACTCATGTTTCTGTGATGGAAGCTATGTCCACCTCCTCTTCTGCCATCACCTACTGCAGGTCTGCTGCCTTGTTAGCCAGACTCAAAGCATTTAAGGACACTACTTTCCAGCATGCCCCCTTCCCCTCTCGGCATCCCACCATCCCTTGGTGTCCCTCCTCCTCACCTGCCCCTACTATCCCCTTTCCATGCTCCCCTTCTGTTTGAATTACCACTGGGGGGAGGCCCTGAGGCCCCTCCTCTCTTGGTGCTGAGTGCCTTGCCCTCTGTGGCCCCTCCTTTCAGTTTAAATTCAGCTCATCTGTCAAGCATCTTTCCAATTTGTCTTTCAGGACACATGTGCCTTCCCTACTTAGGTGTATCCTGTCTGGTGCATATAGATCCTTATGCTCCCAGGTCTTACCCCAGTGTCCCACTAGCCCATACCTGTTTGCCTCACATTATCCCCCCAGCCATGACTTAAAGGCCTCACTAATGATCTGTACAGTGGCATCCCCATCTCCTTCCTTCTGCTGGTGATACCTCTCCCTATGCACCCCAGCATCCCACTGGCTCACCACACAGCCTTGGCACACTGTTTGGCCACCTTTGGGTCATCAGATATGATTACCTCCAAATCCCTTTCCTGTTTGGTTACCATCAGTCCTCCCCCCATCATGTAATTCTGCCCTGGGTTCTTTTTCCCATTCTTTGTCACTCTGTTCATGGCCCCCAGAGTCTCTCTCAGGCATCCTGCCTGTTCCTGCCCACCTGAGGTCCCCTCAACCCTGAGCCTCCTCTCTTCCCCCCCAAACCAGCACCCCCCAGCTTAACCCTTCTGGGGTGGGGCCGCCCCTCCTCGTGGGTGCTCTTACAGGTTCTAGCACCCCAAATGCATGATTTTGCACTTTTTCACATTGAACTCAGCTGCCACACTGTGGATCATTCCTCCAGTTTGTCTAGGTCCCTCCTCATTTTTTCCAGCCCCCCCCAGAGTGTCCACCCTGTTACAGATCTTTGTGTCATCTGCAAAGAGGCTCAAATTCCCTTCAGGCCCCTCCACAATGTCACTTATGAAGACATTAAGCAGGACCGGGCCCAGGACTGATCCCTTTGGCACATTGCTGGTCACCCTCCTTTCCTCAGACTGACCACCATTTGCCACAACCCTCTGTCTTCTACCACTCAACTAGTTCCTAACCCAGTTTACCACCTTGTGACCCACTCCCAGGCCACCTAGCTTGTTCACAAGTCTTCTATGTGGAACAGTGTTGAAGGCCTTAATGAAATCCAGGCAGGCCACATCCACTGCTCCCCCAATCCATGACCTTAGTCACCCAGTCAAAGAAATTAATTAGATTGGTTTTTCATGACCTTCCTGCTGTGAATCCATGTTGTCTCAGATCCTGTGCACTGCTGGCTTCAAGATGTTTCATGATCCTTTGTTTAAGTAGTGATTCCATAATCTTCCCCACTATTGAGGTGAGGCTGACAGGTGTATAGTTTCCAGCCTCCTCCCTACTGCCACTTTTCTGAAGAGGGACTACATCTGCCTTCCTCCAGTCCTCTGGAACCACTCCTGTATTGAGTGACTCATTGAACAGTGCTGCTAGTGGTGCCGCCAGCACCTCTCATAGTTCCTTTAATATTCTAGGATGCATCTCATCTGGTCCCATTGCCTTGTCCACTTTCAGTTTTGTGAGTTCCTTTAGGACTCTCTCTCTTCTGTAAATGGTCTGGTGTCCATCACCTTCCCTTATTTGTCCATGTTGCCTAACAGTGGTCCCTAAAGAGACCCTCATTATCCACCTTACATATCCCTTTCAAGTACTTGAAGGACTCAGTCATATCCCTTCTCTCTCTCTCTCTCTCTCTCTCTCCTGTCCTCAAGGGAGTACATGTTCAGTGCTCTCAGCCTCTCCTCAAATGCCTTATCCTGCTGACCCACTATCATCTTTGTTGCCCTCTTCTGGACCTTCTCCAGCAGGTCAATGTCCATTTAAGGTGTGGCACCAGTACTGAACTGCATGCTCTAGACGTGGCCTCACCAGTGACCTGTACAAAGGCAGTATAACCTCCTCTCTCCTACTAATTAACAGTTTAGATTGTAATATCTTATTAGTTTTCCATGTAATAAGCAGAAAAAGACACTCCCAGGTGTTGGTTTCTATTTCTAAATTGTTCTTCGCGGTGCTTGAAGGCACTTGGCACATAAGTGCTGTGCCTCACAATGAACCTAGGTGCATGGTTCAAGAACAGATCAGCACCCTAGCACATCTTATTGCTTACATGACATTGTTCCTTAGTAGCTCAGACATACCGCAGGTAAGAATAACACAAAAGTTTGAAGCTTGAACTACCCTGGGTTAGGAGGTGATTTTAATAAAGAAGCTTCCCTTGTAACATGTAGTGAGATTGATGGGTTGCACTTAAATCATCTGATGGTCAAACAAATGTATTAATTGGGCACAGCCTGGACACAACCCTTATAACACTGAAGTGCTAATTGGGGGCAGACATAATGACTTTTTGTCGTCTTATTCTTCACAATAACCTTGCAATTCCATTGTACAGTAACTATTAGGAGGCTGCTTTTTATTTTGCAGACATTCTTTCTGCACTGCCCTCCACAGAACTTTATCAAGCAGACCCCACTCGCCACAACCATTCTGCCACCCTGCCTGATCCTCGCTCACCAGGACATCAGGGACAGACACTCCCTACCCTACCCCAATCCGGCGACTCCTGAACCAGACCCAAGGCAAGGTAAGAGATCGGGAGAGCCAGCGAGACAAGTTCAGCACTGGGTATGTTGTGACAGGCACTAGAGGTTGTCGTTTCCTATCTGTGGGGCCATGGATTTTTCCATACTACTGTATGGTTCCCTGGAGCATGGATGTGCAATGACACCCTGCACGTGATGGGCACATTCCTGCACCTGCACTTAAGGTGTCTACCATCACTCCCATATCTGGAAGAGCATGCCAGAAGTTGTGCCACCCCTAGTCACCACCAGGAGCTGTTAGCACTGTGGCAAGCTAGGAAGTTGCTTTACTTGATGTATATGGAAAGTATGTATTTTAAACTGTTTTATTTGTAAAAATGTTTTTTACTGGAATGTCATTTACAGTAGGGCCAGGATATTCAAAACAGTTGCACAGGGCTCAACTGAGTTGCACCAGCACAAATGCAGAATTGCACCAAGGAGCGATATTCAGTGGGAGTCATTGCGTAGCGCAAGTTCCATTGCACCAATGCGCAACTATAATGCATGCATGCACAAGAGCAGAGGGCGTGCTCATGAATATTCAGCGCAGTGCAATATTTAACCATGGATCCATTGTGCAAGTGCGGAGCAAAACCTGAATGCGCCAAGCAGACTTAAGCCTATAAATACAGGGCACAAGCACATAAACAGCCCTTGCACCAGGGGAGAGGGAGAGAGAGAGAGTGGCAAGAGACAGTGGAGAGACAGAGAAAGAGACAGAGCAAGGGAGACAGAGCCATTGAGGGACTGAGTGACTGTCACAGGTAGCCACAGGGGTACAGGGACAGAGGTGGCAGTGGAGAGTGAGCCTGGGGCTGAGAGACTGAGAGGGACAGGCAGGCATAGTGCCACGCAGTGTACCAGGGTGGCATACAGCCCTCAGCAGCTGACCGCCCTGGGGAGACAGGACATCAGGGGCCATGGATAGTGCACCCTTTCTAATGGAGGCTGTAATGAGGGGTGTGAGGAGGCAGGAGGAACAGTGACATGGTGGTGGAAGGGCCCGTTGGCAGTATGCCAGGAACAGGTGGTACCGTGCCTGCACCACCTTTGAGAATTACTCAGATATGGAGATTGTGGGATGGTATCACCTGAACAGGGTCATTCTGAGGCTGCTTTGTGAGTTGTGCTGTAGATGCAGGAACCCACAAGACGGAGCCATGCAATGTCTGTGGAGACAAAGGTGACAGCTGTCATGTGCCTGCTTGCCATGGGCACCTTCCAGAGACCAACAGGGGACACTACAGGCATAATCCAGTTGACCACGTCCCGTCTCCTTACACAGTTCCTCAACACCCTGCTGCCACATGCTTCAGAATACATCCATTTCCCCAGCACACAGGCAGAGCGTACAGCAACCATTCAGGACTTCCACAGGGTAGCACACATGCCTGGCATGCTTGGGGCCATTGACTGCACCCATGTGGGCACCCACATGCCACCTGTCCCTGAGGGTGAACAGGAAAGGGTTCCCAAGTGTGAACTGCCAGGTGGTGTGTGATGCCAAGGGGCGCATCACCAATGTCTATGCCACACACCCTGGGAGTGCACATCATGTGTTCATCTGGCACAGCTGTGTGCTGTGCCACAGGTTTGAGTGTGGGGACAACCCCACGGGCCACCTAGTGGGTGAGTATGGGACGGGCAAGGGGTGCCAGACAGAGCAGGCCATGGGATGGGGGAGGGTAGGGTGTGTGCATTGACGAGGGCACCAGGGACAGGCAAGGGATACAGCAACAGAGGACACAGAGCTAACCATGTCATTATCCACACAGGAGACAGCACCTATCCACTCAAGCCCTGGCTGCTCATCCCCTGTCGGCACCCGTCATCCCCAGCAGAGGAACGCTACAATGAGGCACATGCCAGTATGTGGAACATCATTGAGCGTGTATTTGGGATGCTGAAGGCATGGTTTCATTGCCTAGACAGGTCTGGTGGTGCCCTACAGTACAGCCCTTCAAAAGCCTGTGGCCTATTCCTGGCCTGCTGCTTACTGCACAATATAGCCATTGACTGTGGGATAGCTGTCAAGGCTGATGAGGGTGACAGCAATGGGGATGACTAGGGTAATGGGCTGGAGGGTGGTGGACAGCCCTCCCCCTGCGCAGAGGGATCCTCGGCTGCAGAGGGTGGCACAGCAGCATCTGGACAGCATCACACAGGAGCACTACGGTGCACACAGGTAGGTGGCACCACACCCATGCACTGGTCACACACACAGATACAGGACACAGGCAGAGGCGTGCATAGCAATGGACATGCACACACAGAGGCATGATGCAGGGGTGGGGGTGTCAGTGCCACACATCCACACACAGCAGCGAACAGCAAAACACACATGCACACATATGCCCAGGCGCTAGCTAGTGGCAGGGATCAGATGCATTGCACCAGTGCACAGGCGCAACTGGTGCAGAATTGCTCTCATTACGCCCACGCCACATAGGCCAGTGGCCAGGCAGGTACAAACACAGGCAGCATGTGGCATGATACACAGGTGCCACATCTGTGGTATGCACACACACACACACACACACACACACACCACCCATGAGCACGCAGGGTAGTGGCAGCAGACTGCAGCCAGGGCAGCACACACATCAGGTCTGCCGCATGGAACCATGGCCACTGCAGCCACAAGGGTGGCCATGCCAGAGCTGATAAGCAGCCACAGGCTGCTTATTGGCCACAGGGGATGTTTGCAACAGCCCCCCAATGGTTGTACTGCTGGACCATGACCGGGTCCACGGAGGGGTGTGTAGGAACCCAAACAGGCCTGCCCCAGGCATGCCTGGGATGTCAACAGCAGAGCCCGGTGTTGACAGGGAGGGTGTTGCCCAATGCCGGGATCATGGGGTGCACAGTGCAGTATGTGGTGTCCGTGGTGGCCGGCCACACCCTGTGGCAGCCAGCAGTGCAAGGAAATCCCAGCCTCTCCCTACAAAACAGGGTACTAAATGAGAAAAATACCGAGGTAGAAAGGTCAGTGGGAGATGCTGCAACAGAAGGTAAAGCCATCAAATAATGGAGAGCAATGAGTACCAGTGCCTGTAGTCTGAGTAACAAGCTTCCTGAATTAGTGGCCTTGATGGAGGGAACATCTGGATATCATGGCAGTCACATAAACATGGTACACAAAAACCATGACTGGGACGTAAACATACCAGGATACACTATCTACAGGAGGAAAGGGAGGGTAAAGAGGAGGTGGAGTAGCTCTTTACATAAGGGAAGGAATCAAAGCAACAGAACAAAAGGATAAACAGGGAGGAGAAGAAGCACAGTGGGTAAATTTGGAGACAGGTAATGGCACCACAATCCGCACAGGGGTTGTATGTATACAGACCCCCTTCTCGGGAGGAAATGGACAAGGAAATGATAGAAAGTATACTTAGAATGGCAGAAAAAGGGGAGATATTGCTGATGGGTGATCTGAATATGCCAGATGTTAACTGGAGTGCAGTTGCAGCAGCCACTTCGATGAGTGGGGTTATTCTAGATGCCCTACAGGGGGCATGCCTTAGACAACTAGTATTGGAGCCCACTCGAGAGGGAGCAATCATAGACCTGGTTCTCTCAAATGAAGATGGAGAGAGGATCACAAATGTAGAAGTGGGTAGTCATCTGGGAACTAGCGACCATCGAACAGTATGGTTCACAATAAACACAGCAATAGAGGTCAAGCCATACAAAGGCAAAAGTACTGGACTTTAGGAGGGCTGATTTTGCAAAATGGTGAGTGCCTAAGGAATGCACTAGCAAATGGGCAGGAAGGAGGGTGGAAGAACAATGGGAAGTAATAAAAACTGCCATCACAGAGGTAACAAGCCTTTGTGTGAAGCAAATAAAAAAACAAAATGATGTAAGAAACCACTATGGTTCTCAAAGGAAGTGGCAGTGAAGGTTCAAGAGAAAAAGAAAGCATTCAGGAAGTACAAGGAATCACAGAAGGAGCAGGACAGAGAACTGTATCAGTTAAAGCAAAAGGAAGCTGGGAAGGCAGTCAGAACAGCAAAGGCCCAAACCGAGGAAAAGATAGCCAACTCAGTTAAGAAGGGGGATACAACCTTTTATAGGTACATCAGGGGCAAAGAAGACCAAGGAGGATAGTGAGGCTTAATAAAGGGGATGGAGGGTGGGCAGAGGGTGACTGTGAAAAGGCAGAGATACTAAACAAATATTTTTGCTCAGTATTTACAAATGAAGAGGGGGAGGTCCCTGAAACAAATAGTAGAAACACTCTGGATACAGAAGTTGATACCAGCCCATTTACAGAAGAAAGGGCTCTGAAAGAAATCTTAAAACTGAAGGTGGACAAAGCAATGGGGCCTGATGGGATTCATCCCATAATTCTAAAAGAACTAAGGGTAGAACTAGTGACATCACTGACTGCCCTCTTTAACAAATCATGGGAGGATGGGGTGGTACCCGAGGACTGGAGGAGGGCAGATGTGATTCCCCTTCACAAAGTGGGAGCAAAGGCAGAAGCAGGAAGCTACAGACCTGTTGGTTTCACCTCAGTGATAGGAAAATGATGGAATCACTTCTGAAGAAGAATTGTCGAGTATCTAGAGGCCAGAGGGCACAGGACCAAAGGCAGCATGGATTCACAGTGGGAAGGTCATGCCAGACGAATCTGATAGATTTCTTTGACTGGATGACCAAAGTAGTAGATCAGAGAGGGGCTGTGGACATGGCCTACCTAGACTTTAGCAAGGCATTTGACACAGTCCCACACAAAAGATTAATATACAAGTTAGCCAGCCTGGGAGTGGGTCCCAAGATGACAGCCTGGGTAAAGAATTGGCTGGAGAATAGGACACGGAGAGTAATAGTAGATGGAGTCCACTCTGAAGAAAGGGGGGTTACTAGTGGGGTACCGCAGGGTTCAGTATTAGGACCGGTCCTCTTCAATGTCTTTATAAGTGACATTGCAGAGGGACTGGAAGGAAAAGTATGTCTCTTTGCAGATGACACAAAGATCTGCAACAGAGTTGATGCACAAGGTGGGGTGGAAAGGGTGAGAAGGGACTTGGCAACATTAGAGGAATGGTCAAATGTATGGCAGCTTAGATTCAATGCTAAGAAGTACAGGTAATGCACCTGGAAACAAAACCCAGGGAAGAGTACACAAGGGGAGATACTAACAACAACAAAAATGGAGAGGGACCTGGGGTAGTCATATCAGATGACCTAAAGGTGGGCAAGCAATGTGAGAGGGCAGCAAGGAGGGCTGGGGGTATACTGGGATGCATAGGGAGAGGCATCACCAGTAGAAAACAGGAAGTTATTATCCCTCTGTACAGTCAGCTGGTGAGACCCCATCTGGAGTACTGCGTGAAGTTCTGGAGACCCAATCTCCGCAAAGACATAGACAGGATGGAAGCTGTCCAGAGGAGGGCAACTAAAATGGTGCAGGGTCTGCACTGGAAGACATACGAAGAGAGTCTTAAGGAGCTTAATATGTATAGCCTCGAGGAAAGGAGGGAGAGGGAGGACTTGATAGCAACTTTCAAGTACTTCAAGGGAATCAACAAAGTCCAAGAGGGTAGCATCTTTCAAAAAAAGAGGTGTGCAAGAACAAGGGGGCACAATTTGAAGATGGAGGGTGGCTCAGAGGTAATTTAAGGAAGTATTTTTTCACAGAGAGGGTTGAGGATGCATGGAACAGCCTTCCGGAGGAGGTTGTGGAGTCAAAAACAGTGGTGGAATTCAAGCATTCATGGGACAGTCATAAGGCAATTCTAGGGGTTGGGGGTAGGAAGAAGTAGGCTGCTGGTTAACTAGGATCTGCAGCTTATCCATTAGGTAGGGAAATGGGCAGACTGGGTGGGCCAAGCGGTCTTTATCTGCCATCAGATTCTATGTTTCTATGTTTCTATCCGTGATCGCATTGGCTATGTGATCCTGGAATGCAGTTGTTTCCTCCCGCAAGTGCTGTATAGCTGCCAGGAGCTGCGCAGCAACTTGGCGCATCTCCACATGCAGTGCATGCACCCCAGCAGCAAGCAGCACTGGTTGTTCCTTGGAGGCCCGCAGCAAATGGGTGTGCTGTGCCAATGGGTCAGTGTCCAGGGGAACCTGGGTGGGGCACCGACCCTCCTGTGGTGAACGACTATATTGCACAGCCCCCCGCTCAGGTGGCTGCTGCACAATGGGGTCCCCATGGGGTAGGTCCCTATCAGGCACCCCGGCAGTGGACCCCATGTCCAGCTGCCCTGTAGCCCCTGCTGCCTCCCGCTGCTGCCCAACCGGCTGCTGAACACTGCCCATTGCCTACGAAGCCACACCACCACCACCACATGGCACTGCCATGGCAGTGCACACTGCAGCACCAGCAGTGGCAGCAGGCAGCTGTTTCACCACTGTCAGGCCACTGGGTGTGCTGCCTGTGATGGTACCTGGTAAGGGTGTCTCCCCCACAACACCACCCAAGCTTTCCAGGATCATGGTCAGGTCATCATTATAGTTGGACCCCTCCCCGATCTGTGTCTCCATGCAGAGGATGCCATGGCTGGCATCCTGCAGAAACACATTCAGGGCCTTGTCTGACTCCATGCCAGGACATCCGGCTGGACAGTGGTGGTTTGCTGTAGCTGATCAGGCCCCCCAGATGCCCATGGAGGTGGATGGCTGGTCGTCCGGTGCTGGGCCTGCCTCCATGGCTACTGCTGGTGCCCCATCCTCCACATGCAGGTGTGCTGGTGCTGAAAGAGAAAACAGATGTGTCAGTGATGCAAGGCCCCCATTCCCCCCTACCACTGCATGCTGTGTGTGCCCAACATATGTACCATGCAGTGGTGGGCTTCCACCCATCTGAAATCATCCACCTGGCCCACCCTCCACAGTGCTGCAGTGCATGGTGGCTGCCACCAACTCCTCCTGTGCCATGAGCTGTGGCGCATCAGCAGGCACCCCTCTGGTGGCAGTCTGGGCTGCACGGATGGCTGCCACCTTCTCTTTGATGCGTCTTTTATCAGTGCCCAACTTTTTGCGGCACTCCTGCGCAGACCGCTGGTGGCTGCCCTGCTGGTTGACACACACCGCCACCTCCTCCCAGGCCAAAGCCTGGCCTGTGGTGTGCCTGTGGCACCACTCAGCAGTGACTCCCTGTTGAGGTAGGCCTCAAACAGGGCATCTGTCTCTGCCTTTGTGAAGTCAGACCTGCGTTTGCGAGCAGACCCATGCTCCTCAGCCACTTCATGTTCTGACATTGTGCTACCTGTGGACATGGACAGGTGTGTCAGTGTCAGCAGCAGCCTACTCTGTCCCCCTGCTGTGCTGGCTGGGCTCAGCAGCAGGCACAACTTACCTCAGATTGTTGCAATACTGGTCCATGGCCTGTGCTGGTCTGTGGTGCTTTTATAGTGCAATGCCTGCAAATGAGCATTGGCACAACGGCAATGACATGCTAATTTGCCCAGTGCGCCAAGCATTGGCTGATGAGCTCATTTGCATGTGGTGGCTGAATATGATGTGCTTGCTCTGTGCACAATGGAATTGATCCAGAGCAAGTCATGATGCAATGTCCAGGCATGTGCACTGCGCAGGACTGCAGTGCGCATGTGCCAATCAGTGTGCTTCTGCCTATTGTGCACTGTGCGCCCTCTGCACAATAGGGACCATGGCGCACAGTGTGCCATGTCAGCTATTGCACACCGGCGCACTGCGTGCCAGCTGACTCCTGACCCCTACTGTGACCGCCTGACCCCGTAGTACTCCCCTGCCACGTGCCAGTCTGGCCACGCCCATGTCACGCATCTCCAGCATTGCACGATGGGTGGACACAGTGCATGACTCCATGAGGCATGCATCCCATGCACGTTGTGCACATGTGCACCTCTGGCTGTCATTTTGTCTCAACAGATTGCAGTTCACACAATGGCACAGCAAGGAGTTTGCCAGGCACATAATTGTACCAATGTGGAGCTGGTGAATCTGGTGGCCTGTGTGCAGCCCCTTGCCCAACAGCTCTTTGGCTGGTGCCCCTGCAACAGCCACGGACTGCAGCGGAGTACTGGGGTGGCCAGAATTGGGGAGCAATGCCACCACTGGTATGGTGACCTCATGTGGTGAGACCTGGAGCACCTGCGATGGCTGCAGGCATGCGTCTGTCGAGGGGCCGTGCCACAGCCAGATAAGTCACCCCATTCTGCATGTGTGCCCTAGTGCTGTATTGTGGTGATGGCTTGGCAGCCTGGCATATCCTGCAGAGGGGTACACTGTCATCATGGTTATTGCAGTGTGGCATTGCCAGCCACAGCTTGTGTTGCGATACAGCCTTGCAGGACATGTCAGGCAGGGGCACATGCTGTGCTGGGGGTGGGGTGGTGGGCAGATGCTGTGGATGTTTCCTTATGTGTACCTGTCTTTGTTCCATTCCCAGAGCCTGAGAATCACCACAGAGCAAGGGCAGTAGGAGCGTCAGAGTAGCCCAGCAGGCCACGGCAGGCCACGGAGGTGGTGTGGCAGCAGGACTGGCACCAGCAGGGCCGCAGAGGGCAGGTTGGCACTTTTTTGGTCCTGTGCACAGTACAGGGGGATCGGTGGGGGAGTGGGTGTGGCCATGGCCATGGCCTCTTGTGCCATGTGTTGTGGCAGCTGTGTGTGTCACACTGTGTGTGGTGCATGCCACTGTGGGGTGGCCATTGCACATGTGTGCCAGCTGTTGGTGGGGTTGGTGTGCACCCAGCTACCACTGGTGTTGCTGTGGTGCTGCTGGTGCCCTGTGCCATGTGACTATTGTTGCACAGTCGGGTGACCATTGGGCGGTGGTGACCACCTCTGAGCACTGTCGCCAGGTTGCTGGCAGGTGTTGGCCCACCCCCCTGTGGGCGGCCGGGGCACCACTCCAGGGGTGTGTGTTCCCACTGCTCATTGCACCACAGTGGGTGGGCATGGTACCTTGGGACCTTGCACTGATCACCTGTCCTGTCCCTTGTCATAGGTATCTGGTGGAGGAGGAGGCTGCCCCTATACTGTTGGCTGCTGCACCAGATAATCCTTATCACAGCCACCACTAAGGAGGCATTCTGTCAGGTGGGCCAGCTTTTGCTGGCTGAATGGCAATGGAGGAGGCACCAAGAAGTGGCAGGGCATGGCCGCTTTTAGTTCAAGCCCTGACTTTTCCCTGTTTCCCTTGCTCTACCTGACCATCTGTCCCCCTTCCCACTGTATAGTCCCTGTTCCCTGTCCCCTTCCATTGCTTTCCTACCCTTTTCCACCCTCTTGCTCTTGTAAATTGTTCTGTTTGATATATATATTTTTTGACATACCTGCCTGTGTCAGTGTCTGCTTTGCAGCTGGTGTGAGGAGCCATGCTGCAGTGGCACAGTGTCTGTCTGTGTGGAGTGCATCTGTCGGTGTGTGTGTCGTACATCTGCGGTGCACTGCTGTGTGCTGTGGTGAGTACCACAGTGGTGGTGTCTTGCCCCTTGGTTGGTGGCTGTGCCTTGGGGTGCCCATGGGGCGGCTGTCAGGAGTGTGTGGCCTTGTCAGCATGGTCCTGGGTGTGGTTTGCTGGGGTCTGAGTAGGTGGGGGCAGAGCATGAGGCCAGGAGGGACTCCATTGGTGGCCCTCCATTGGCCATTGGCGCCACCTGTTGCCTGCTTTCTGTGTCACTGTTGTGCACTGGGGTGGGGGTGTCTGGGTGCCTGTATGTGCCCTGCTGGTGGTGGCCACCTATGACCTGCCACTGTGCTTCCCTGGCACTGTCCCTGGGACTGTTCTTGTGCCATGCCCCCCTCTATTGCTCTGCTGCTGTGCTCCCACAGTTGTCTGGGGCATCTCTTTCTGCACCATGGTGCAGGTCTGTTTGTGCCATGGCGCATGTCTGGTTGCACCATGGCGCAAGTCTAGTTGCGCAATGGTGCATCTCTGCCATATTCAGCCGAGTTGCACTGGCTCAGTTAAACATGCACAACTTCTGAATATGGCACTCATGCCACAGTGCATCGGATTTGCTCTGCTCCGGACTTGCGCCGGCTTTTGGCGCATTTCTGAATGTCTGGCCCTTGGTGATTAGTAGCCAAAATACAAGCAAAAATTAAGCATTTTAAATTTGTTTCCTGACACATCAATACATTTATTTCACAATGAAGTATGTGGTCTGTTTTGTAATTAAACTGCTTACAGAAAACTTCACTTTTTATCTCCCTTTTTGACAATGAAAGTCATTCATTGTTTTTTTAAGATTAGGTTGCTGTTTCTTACAGCAGTAAGGCAATTTACTACTCTTTATCGTAGGCTACAGTGGTAATGCTGGAGTTAATGCACTATTCTTTTTTAGTGTTTGTTTTATTGCTTTTTCTCCTTTGCACATAATTTAGAGAAGCATGGGAAATAACAAACTACTACCTGGGAAAATTGCTTTTATAAGAACGGGTCCAAATAACCCTATTATTACACCTACAACAACAAACTTCTTGGATTAAAATTGATTCTAGATTAACTGTGATGTGTCATGAATTTTGATGTCAGTATCTGATCCCTGCCAGACAAACACCTTTTAGATATAGGCTAACTTCAATTTTTTTCAGTTCCAGGCCTGCGAGTTTCAAGTTTTTAAAATTTAGCAAGGTCAAGGAGACTAACTTAAAACATATACAGGGCATAATGAGTTAACAGATTAGGTAAATAGTACATACTGTATTGAAACATACAGAAGAGAGTAAGAAATAAGTGTCTTAGCTGAGATTTAAACCCAGGCCACCTGTAATACTGTACTTTGCTCCACCAGATGGCCTATGTTCAAATCCCAGCTAGGGCATTTCTTTCTTTCTCTCTTCTGTTTGAGTTCAATAAAAGTACACCACACCTTCATAATTAAATATTGTAATTGTCTCTGCAGCAGCAGACTGTGCATCAGGGAAAAAGTATAAAATGGGTCAAGAGTTTTCTACCTCCCAATTGGCTGAGAGGTACCCTTGGCCGTCCTTATCAGGGCATTTTGTGCCAACTGGTACCTCATCAGCCACTAAGGACATTTTACAACAGATATCATTGTGCCAACATCTGGATTTTAAAACTGGAGCTGGTGGGCCGGCCAGATGGCGCTGAGGGTTGAGGCACTGGACACCACACCTCGCGCCACATCAGTGACCCGGGTTTGGGAATGGATCTGGGTTGACAGGGTCAGCTGGGGAGGGCTAGGAATGGGATTGAGCAGCTGTAAGACAGCTCTCCTCTCCCAGGAAAGGATCTGGAGTTTCCCCTGGCCATTGGCTGCTGGAGTATGGATGGCAGTTCAGGCTATGGGGGGCTTGGTGAATGCTAGGGGAGGTGTGGAAGGGGTTGATCCAGTGCCACGGGGTGCATGTGCACCTTCTTGTATACACAAGGACATGTGCTGGGGACCCATTTGTATGGAAAGAAAAATGGCAAAAACTACTATGTATCCCCATTGCCAAGTAGGCAGGTGGTGGCAGCAGGGATCAAAAAGCTATATAACAAAAGCTGGAGGTGACTCACCATTGCTGACCTGTAGAACACATCCCCCATCCCAGACACACACAAGCACACACAGCCAAGTGCACAGCTGCATTTTCCAATTCAGTTCAGTTTCGGGGAAAGAAAAACATTTTAAAATTAAACTCTCACCCTGCTGCTCTGGTTAAGTAACATGACTGCAATCAAGATAGTGATGGAGAGCGATGTACGTGCCACCAGGATTCAACTTTCAAATGGTGAGTGAGACCCGCTCCTCGATTAGCACTGCTATTCCCTAATTTCACCTTCATTACCTCACCTGTATTAAAACATAAAGCACTGCAAGATAAAACATAAAAAATTATAACACAGCACTGACTTCAGGAAAGTGCTATTGCCAAAAGTGCTAACTGGCAGCTGACATGGGACATGCTCGCTCCCACTCCCTTTCACTAAAACTGGGTAGGCACTTGTTTGCTAATAGGAAACGACAGCCAAAGTAAGAAATGTGAATAGTTAAATAAATAAATAAATAGCATATTGTGGAGGGTTTGTGCGTGTCTGTGTGCGGTGGGGGGACAATGACAGATAGACACCACCGCCCTCTAGTGACTTTTAATTATGCATCTATATTACATTACAATACAATGACAAAGGACTACTTTTTGTTTTTGTTTTCTATTAGTATGAACCTATTTTTTCTTCTTTATGTGCACTTTTTCAAAATTATTCTATTTATACCCCCCGGTGCTGGCAGGTGGTGGGGTGCTCGTATCCTTTCTCAACCTGTGACCCCATCACCAGGATCATGTTTGGGGGCTTCATGGTGCCTGCCAGTTCTATTTTTTGGTTTTTCTTACCCCCATGCCATGGCTGCACATATGCATGTAGTGGTATGCCCATGCCACAGTTCCACAGCACCCTCCCTATTTGTGCCACCTGCTTGCCAGCTCTACCCTCAGACTTCCACCTAGGGGCAATTGGACTTTATGGGGGTGACAAGGTCCCTCCCCGGGAGAGGAGATCTGCATTTGAGCTGCTCAATCCTGCTCCCTCCCGACTGACTCCTGATGACCCAGGCTCATTTCCGAACTCGGGTCGCTGGGGTGGAGCAAGGTGTGGTGTCCAGCGCCTCAACCCTGGGCACCACCAGGCTGGCTTTTATGTACATATATTATGTACATTTTTTAACACAGAAACATAGAAGTTGATGGCAAATAAGGACCGCAAGGCTCATCCAGTCTGCCCATTTCTTTTTCTGCCTTATGAATGTGCCATAGGCCTTTGCTCTGTCAATGGCCTATCTATTCATACTCATCTGTAGTGCTCTCTTATGCCTATCCCATACCTCTTTGAAGCCCTGCACTGTATTCGTATCCACCACTTCCTAAGGTAGGCCATTCCATGCACCCACCACCCTTTCTGTGAAAAAGAACTTCCTCACATTACCCCTTAATCAGCCTTCCTCTAATCTCATGCTGTGTCCTCTTGTCCTGCTATTTTTCTTATATTGAAACACAGTACTCCAGATGGGGCCTAACCAGTGCCTTGTAAAGAGGGATTATTACCTCCCTTTTCTGACTTGTGATACCCCTACTAATACACCCCAACATTCCCCTAGCCTTACCTACTGCTTTAGTGGTCTGCTTGGATGATTTTAGGTCATCGGTGATGATGATGCCCAAGTCTCTGTCTTCCCTTGTGACTGCCAGCAACTCCCCTCCCTGCCTATAGGTGGCTTCAGGGCTTCTCTTCCCATTGTGCATGATCTTGCACTTCTTTGTGTTAAACACCAGTTGCCATTCTTCCAACCAGTTTGCTAGTTCATCCAGATCTCTTCTTATTCTGCCCACCCCATCTGGATCATCTACTCTGTTACAGATCTTGGTGTCATCTGCAAACAGACAAACCTTTCCCTCCAGTCTATCTGCAATGTCAGTGATGAAGGTATTGAAGAGGACTGGCCCCAGGACTAATCCCTGAGTTAACCACTTGCGACTTGCACCTCTTCTGACTGTATACCATTTACCACCACTCTCTGTTTTCTGCCCATCAACCAGTTTGCCATCCAGTTGACCAACTTTTGACCCATCCTGAGCCTACCCAGCTTATTAATCAATCTTCTATGTGGAACAGTATCGAAAGATTTGCTGAAATCAAGGTAGGTGACATCAACTACTTCTCCTTGGTCCACTACTCTGGTTACCCAGTCAAAGAAATCTATGAGATTAGTTTGACAGGACTTTCCTGTTGTAAACCCATGCCATCTTGGATCCTGTGCTCCTATGGATTCCAGGTGTTGCACTATCCTTTCCCTAAGGAGTGCCTCCGTAATCTTGCCCACTACTGAGGTAAGACTGACTGGTCTGTAGTTCCCTGCCTCCTCCCTGCTACCACTCTTGTGGAGCGGGATCACATGAGCCCTTCTCCAGTCTTCTGGGACCTCTCCTGTGCTCAGAGACTCACTAAACAGTTCTGCTAATGGCTCTGCTAGTTCCACCCTTAGCTCCTTAAGTACCCTGGGATGTATGCCATCAGGTCCCATTGCCTTGTCCACCATGAGCTTATCGAGCTCTTGTAGATGGGAACCCATTTTATACACAGAATGTGGTTTATAGCCTGATAAGAGCACTTCCCAGGTACTAAAGGCACTCAGTGCAAGTACCTTGTGCCTCATTATGCACTTAGGATGTATTCTTATCAGGCCATAAACCACACCATGGTGTGTCTTATTCCTTATGTAAGGTGCTTCTTTGAGTCCCAGGTTTCTAGCTGCCTTGGTGGCACAGCTGGTAGCACAACAAAATATATTCCCGATGGTCTAGATTTAAATACCAGTAAAGGCACTTATCACCTTCAATCTTCTGTTTGTCTGGGTTTCATAGATATGCACACCACACCCTTGCAAATAAAAAAATGTGCTTACCTGTGCAGCAGAAGGTTGTGCATTACAGAAGGAGTAAGATGTTTCTTGGAGTCCCACATTTCCAATTGCCTTGGTGGCACTGCTGGCAGCTCAGTGGAATGGTGTTGCAGCTGGCCTTTCTTCAAATCCCAGCCAAGGCACTTTTTTCTTTCTCTCTTCTAGTCATTTGTTTTCCATGCATATGCACACTGCACCCTAGTGAATACAAGTGTAATTATCTGTGAAGCAGCAGACTGTGCAATAGAGAAAGGGTAAGATGCTTCTGGAAGTCACAAATGCAAACAGTTCAATGCTCACTTAATGTACAGAGATGATGACTATCATTGTGTGCATTTATTCTGAAGGCACTTGGCAAAAGAAGAGGGAGGGTACACTGATATTCCCTAGGTGAAATAGTACACAAAAAAACAAAAAAGCACTAAATAATGACTTCTCCTGCTAGACTTATTCTATAAAGATAAAATAATTTTCAGGCTTATTATAACTTTTGACATACCAAATAGGTTGCAGATGAGCCACCTTCAAACTTGTTTGGTGTGGTGAATGTTTGTATGCAGGTCTGTTTCTATGATGTGCTCTCCTTCTCTTCTGCCATGTGGTTCTGGGAGTCCCATTTTCCAATTAACTTGCTGATGCAGCTGGTAACGTACCACAACAGTATTCTGTGCTGCCTGGGTTCAAGTTCCAGCTAAGACACTTATTTTTTGTTTCTCTCTTCTGTTAGTTTGGGTTCTATATGTGTGCAAAATCAAACCCTAATGATTAAAAAAACATGCTGAAGTCAGCCCAAATTGTAAGGTAAGGAAATTATAATTTATTTGATGAGTAACTTTCCTTATTAACTGTTCAGTGAAATTTCCAAAAAAAGGAAAATAAACCAGTCCCTTTACTGCATAATACATAAATCACACAAATACTGTAAACTACTAGCCCATGCAAACAAGTACATACTGTAGCTACAAAGTAACACAGCACTGTAAAAATGATGATGATGATGATGATGATAATTACTTAGGGTTCATCTTGTCTGACCCATCTATTGCATAGCAGTAACTGAACCTCAATTGAGTACTGAGTCTGACACACATTCGTACAGAAAACAAACTCTGGCCAGAGCTGATAGGGCTGCAGGTAAATAATTTGGGGTAAAAATATTGAAATTTATCAAAGTTAGGAGCTTGCATTTGTAAAACGTAATGTAAGGCCCTGACCCCTGCCTTTTTGCAAACAACAGGTGGTATGCTGTTGAAGCTGACAGCAGTACCTGGTGGGGACTGGGTTCGGGGAGGACTAGGTTACTTGGCACAGGGGGCCTAGGTTTGGCTACTCTGCACAGGAGCACCCAAGTAAATCCAAACACAGGAAGCAATAACTGTAATGTCCAACACCAGGAATGGGATTCTAAAGTGTGGCTTTTATTCACATCCAAACTGAACAAACAAAGCATAGACGGACCCCCACGGGGGCTGCATTCCTGGTAATGCAGATACGAGTACAGAACACTTCTTCACTATTTCAGCCCTCAGGCTCTAAACCCACTAGGCCCACAGCCTGGACTTGCATGCAGCTTTGGGTACACAGCCCAACTTGTACACTACTTGGGTTTTTCCCCTGGCCCGGATCCCCTGCCGGCCACTTGATCGCAGTCCATATGGCAGTGAATCAATTTTCTGTCGGTGGCTCCCCAAACCACTTTACAGCCTTCGACTCCTTAAGGGAAATTTTCCTTCCAATCCCATGTCTGGGTACTTCCCTCATCACTGGCCAAGTGCATGAGGCAAAGTAGAAATCCACAGAGCAAATCCGTAGAGGTGGACCTGGTTACTAAAGTTGGGGGGTCTCCCACCTCCAGCTCCCACAATCCATACCCGGCCATTTCACTGGACACTAAACAATTCTTTTTGAAAGCTTGGCAATGTAGATTACAGGGTAGACGTATAGCACATCTCTTCTACATGTCTTGACTTTCCCCTGTGCTGGACTTGAACATACTTTTACTTTGGCTAAGCCTATTACTGTAAGCCTCCCACTACTTCAGTAGTCCAGTCTCTACTTTAACACAGTTCAGGTGAACATGGGCCCTTTAGAAAGTGCAGAAATCACCCTTTGGTTGCAGGTGCCCCACAGGTGAATCTTGACATCTTCTTGTACTCCACACACTTGGGAAAAATAAGGCAACTTCTTCTCTAGCAGTAGTCATGGGGTTGCCCCTGGAATAGCAGGCAAACCTTCCACCTCCATCCCTTCAGGGATGGGGCACAAAGACCCATATCAGTGGTCTCCACCACTTAAAGAACAGCTTACTGTGTCCCCCTTTAGGCGGAAACACACACCTTTCCCTAAAAGTAGCTCTATTTCAGAGCTGAGGCTCCAAGAGCCTGTGCACAGAACTGCTGTGCTCTTCACACAACAATCTCCAACTCCAACTGACTGTTCAAAACTCCCAACATTCTAATCTAACTCCCTTCTGCAGATTCCAATGTGGCTCATGCAGCTGCGATAGTTCTATGGTGATGTCATCCCTCAGTCTCAGCTGAGACTGAGAACAGAGTGAGACAGTGTGCAATCCATTTAACTGGAATTTCACAAGCTGCCTTCCCTGCCTATCACTAGGTCTTACTGGGATTCTAGTAACCCCGGATAACAGGGGGGGTTACAGTAACATAGGCTCATAAATTTGTTGTTCTGTAATATTTTTAAACCTCATTCTCAATATAGCATTGTTATGACCCTGTATCATGAAGAAGGACTGAGAAAATGTTCAACTCCTGGCCTAAATGTTATTTCGCTCAGGGACTGCAAAATCAACTTTCGGGACACAAAAACACATTTTGGCCTGCAGCTGAAAAATGACAGCCATCACAATCATGAGGTGTTGTAAATAAATGGCTATACTGAAAATTTGGATTAAAAATATTGACTATTACCAAATTTATGAGCCTGCAGTTGCAAAATTCAATGTATGCTCATAAATTTGTTGTTTTTAAATATTTTTACACCAAATTTTCAACATAGCCTTCTTATGACTCCACATCATGAACAAGGGTAGAGGAAATGTTAAACTCCTGCCTGAAAGGTGATTTCATGCAGGGAATGCAAAATCACCTGTGGGGATGTAAACAAACATTTTGCCCAGGATTTCAAAAATGACTGCTGTCACACTCGTGAGATGCTATAAAGTTATGACTATATTGTGAATTTCAGATAAAATATTGAAAATTACCAAATTTATGAGCCTGTGTTCACAAAAGTCAACGTAGGCTCATAATGTTGTTGTTGTTTTTTTATATTTTTACACCAATTTTTTAACATAGCCTTCTTATGACCCTTCCCTATGAACAAGGGCAGAGAAAACTTTCAACTCCTGCCTGAAAGGTAATTTCTTGCAGGGACCTCAAAATCACCCTTTGGGACTGATCTGCCTAATGACAGTCCAGTTGTTCATGAGGTAGAGTCCCAAAGAAGGCATGTTGAAAATCTAGGCCCTAAATATGCTAAAAGGCCCAAGTTATGACATAAAGTTTAAAACCCCATTGAAACACATTGAACAGCATACCTGTTTCTTCAGTTCACTGTCCTGCTTTGAAGAGTGAAGACATATCTGCTGTTCAGAGAAGATTACGTGTTGGACTCCTGATTGGTAAGTAAGGGCTTTGTGGGTGGGTGGGTGGGTGCTGAGAGGGAGGGTCAGATAGGGGATCTAACACCCACAAAAAACATTGAAGGATGTTTTTCTTTTTACAGGGTTTTTAAAAAGCAAAAAAAGAAACCCAAGGATTCCAGATCATGACACTGGGGGATTGGGCACCCCCAGTGTAACTCTTCTGTTTCTGAGGGGGGGGTCTGGTGGTGGGCACTGAAAGGGAGAGTCAGGTGGGAGAACATCTAAAACAACTTTTAAAAAAATGGAAAAGTCCTGATCGAGACCCTGGGGGATTGGGCACCCCCAATGTCCCTCTTATGTTTCTGGAGGGGGTGTAAAGTAGTGGATGCTGAGAGGGAGGGTTAAGTGGGGTAGTATGTATAATTCAATAAAAAAATGGTACCATCCTGATTGTGACCTTGGGGGACTGAGCACCCCCAGTATCACTCTTTTGCTTCTGGGGGTGGGGAGGGGTGGTGGGTGCTGAGAGGGAGGGTTGGATGGGGGGAATATCCTTAATTTAAAAAAAAATGGTGGTCATGGCAACACACTTTGCTGTGTCCACCATAGCTGCCGCACTCTACTGCACATGCGTGACTACTAGCACATGTGCAGTAGAGTGCAATGGCCATCTTGGACACGGCAGAGTGTGTCATGTTCTGCTGTAACTGCTGTTTGTTTTTTCATTAAAATTAGAGATATCCCCAACTCAACCCTCCCTCTCAGCACCCTACAACCCCCCACCCCAGAAACATAAGAGTGACACTGGGGATGCCCATCCCCCCAGAGTCGTGATCAGAACTGCCTGAGTTTTATTTAATAAACAATAGTGCCATGCGAGTGAAGTGCTCCACAGATGCAGAGGTGACTATGGTGCAACTCCAACTAGAGGTGGGCAAAGTGGCCAAAATTTGCTCCACGGAGTGATTCATGGAGTAACGTGGAATCCGCGAAGCACTCTGCAATGCGAAGTGGAGTACTTTCTGTCATAATGGGGAATGCGAAGTCCAATGAAACCAATGACTTCATGTTATTCCACCTTCTCCAAACCACTTCTCCACCAATTTTAAGGCAAAGTACATTGAAATCAATGTACTTCGCATCACATCGCCATGTTATTGAGCTCCAAGGTGAATTTGCAGTGCTTCATGAGATTGCAGGTCACATGGGCTCTAGATTGTTCTACATAGCCTCAGTTCTGTGTACTGTGTGTGTAGTGGAAGATGGAGACAGTTTCCTCTCTGAACTCTGCTATTCAAATCCTCTAAAAGCTGTTAAAAAATCCTTTTTGAGCCATTTTTTTTTTTGCTCAAAATTTAGTGCATCAATTATAGGAAACCCTCCTGTGCTTATATAATCGAGTGTTTATTGTTTGTGTGTTGGATTTGAATGTTAATTTAGAACAGTCAGTCTGTGTACTGTGAAGTGTGCTTTGGGGGAGGGGCGTATCTGTGGTGTAGGTAGATTAACTGGGAGAAAAAGGCAGTCTCTCTTTTGGTTATGTGCAGCCTAGGTGGACCAAGTGGTCCTTATCTGCCATCAAAGTCTATGTTTCTATGTTTCTACATTTTTCTTGCATAGCTGTGTTAATATACACACAGTAATATATTTAGTAATTCTTGACTTTTTTCGCTGACTGTAGTGGTGCAGCAGTGTATAATTTCAGTTTGTTTAAAACATTTGGTTATATTGCTAAAGGTTTTCAATTTGCTATGCAATACTTGTTGTGTGTGTGAGTATGTGTGTGATGCATACCATTAAATCAATCAACTTTTATTGTGCCAGAGTAGTTGCAGCAGTGTGAACCTGCTATCTACCACACCTGCAATAATTCTTTATACTGCTTTGTAGTATTTTTACTGGTAGTGGACTGTTACTGCCATGCACTACTCCCCCAACCGGCAAAAGGTATTCTTTTCCAGATTTGGATTTGTGACTTGTGAGCACTGGTTAAGTGTTGTTGTGCCTTTGCGTTTGACTCTGCATCTCTTGAGTAGCAACACAATCTGAATCTGTCTGTGCATTTGCAATACACCATTAATTCTGGGAGACTTTGCATTTCTTGTTACACTCTCATTTCACTTCATCAGTACTGGGGAATTTTCTGGACACAAGACAGTAGCATTTTGGGGAAGCACATTAATTCTGGTGAGTGTGTTTGGCCACTGCTCACATGACTGAGTGCACCATTAATTCTGGGAGACTTTGCATTTCTTGTTACGCACTCATTTCACTTCGTCAGCACTGAGGAATTTTCTGTACACAAGACAGTAGCATTTTGGGGATGCAGATTAATTCATGTGACTGTGTGTGGCCACTGATCTCATGATGGAGTGTACCATTAATTATGGGAGACTTTGTATTTTTTGTTAGCCTCTCATTTCACTTCGCCAGCACTAGGGAATTTTCTGGGCACAAGACAGTAGCATTTTGGGGATGCAAATTAATTCTGGTGACTGTGTGTGACCATTGTGCACATGACTGAGTGCTCCATTAATTTTGGGAGACTTTGCATTTCATGTTACGCTCTCATTTCACTTCATCAGCACTGTGGAATTTTCTGGACACAAGACAGCATTTTGGGGATGCAAATTCATTCTGGTGACTGTGTGTGACCACCGCATGCATGACTGAGTGTGCCAATAATTCTGGGAGACTTCAAATTTCTTGTTATGCTCTCATTTCCTTTGTCAGCACTGGGGAATTTTCTAGACACAAGACAGTAGCATTTTGGGGATGCAAATAAATTCTGGTGACTATGTGTGGTCACTGCTCACATGACGGAGTGCACCATTAATTCTGGGAGACTACATTTTTAGTTACCCTCTCATTGTACTTCCCCAGCAATGGGGAATTTTCTGGACACAAGACAGCAGCATTTTGGGGAAGCAAATTAATTCTGGTGACTGTGTGTGACCACTGTGCACATGACTGAGTGCGCCATTAATTCTGGGAGACTTTGCATTTCTTGTTACACTCTCATTTCATTTTGTCAGCACTGGGGAATTTTCTGGACACAAGACAGTAGCATTTTGGGTATGCACATTAATACTGGTGTCTGTGTGTGATGTGACCACATCCACTGCGCACATGACTGAGTGTGCCATTAATTCTGGGAGGCTTTTTATTTCTTGTTGTGCTCTAATTTCACTTCATCAGCACTGGGGAGTTTTCTGGACACAAGACAGTAGCATTTTGGGGATGTACATTAATTCTGGTGACTGTGTGTGGGGGGGGCACTGGGGGGCTGCCAATATTATTGCCACTCCACCTTGCTTCACGTCAAGGTGGATTGACAACACAAAGTAATAATTACAAGGTGAAGTGAGCCTTTCCTATTGGCCACTCTGCGTAGTGGAGTAACAATGCAAAGAGGCCACTACGCATTCACTTTGTCAGCGGAATTTAATTTCTCTGCATCTGTAACTCCAACGGGTTGTTTGGTTGGAAAGAATGCAGAGTCATTTTTTGATAGCAAGAGGACTGCAGGGCTCTGTCTACTTTAGCTCTAAAAAGGGCTTCCTGTTTTTAAAAACAAACAGTGAGAGAAAGAGAGAAAGAAAGCAAAGGTCCCATATATGAAAAGCTAACTTGGTGCTAACCATGTTGGCACTGCTCTATCTAGGAACAGTACTACTGTATGGGATGAAGGCCATATTCAGAGACTCCCACTGCATGGCACTAACCCACTAGCATGGTCACACAGAATAAGCACCGCATCCTTGGAAATTAAGGCTCTCATTGCATACAGGTGCACAGGTATATTCAGAGTGCTGTGTAATGCTTCCAGAACCCTACTTCTATTACTGTGCACCATGGAGCACAAACACTCACCCCCCCAAAGCCAAGTGACAGGTAGCAGACCAACAGCAAGAGCTGTCAGTCCCTGCCACATCCCTCTCCATGCTGATCCCTTTCAGTAGGCCCCTGAATATTAGTAATTTAATTGTCTCTGCCTCTAGTGATCGTCCCTCCACCCAACCACTGCTCTCATTCCTCCACAAAACAAAAGTTTTCTTATCCCTAGCTCTAGGGGTTACCCATCCTCCAGTCACTGTCCCCCTTCCTCCAAAAAATTATAGTTTTCATTATCTCTAACCTTAGTCGTCCCCCCAACCCTAATCACTGTTCCTATTCCCCTGTCAAATGCTAATTTCCTTATTCCTGGCTTTAGTGATCCCCCTTCCCCAATTGCTAACCCATTCTGTAAAATTATAGTTTATGTATCCCCGGCTTTAGTAATCTCCCCTTGCCAATACAATCTCCTCAACATCCCCTGATTGCCAGTGTAAACCCCTCCAAATCCTGCCCAGTCTGGGCCCTCCACCCCTACCCCTCTGTTGGCCCCTACTAACCACAGTAGTTCAATTGAATCCAGGGATGGTGTACCATCACAACTCCTCCACTCAACACCTTGGATGTTCCCCATCTGTATGTCCACTGTAGAATTAGCTGTAACTGTAGGAAACAATACAGAAATATAGACATTTGTTGGCAGAAAAAGACCCCAGGGTCCATCTAGTCTGTCCTAGTTCCCCCCTTTAGGAAGACCTCCACCCTCCATTTTCTGTCTGCCCCTATTGGTTAGGCCTATGTATGTATCCCAGGCTTTTTAAAATTTGTTCACTGAATCAACCCCCACCACCCATTCTTGCAGTCTGTTCCATGACCCCACAACTGTCTAAGTAAAGAATTTCCCCCTGACGTCACCTTTAAGTCCAGTCACATCCCCCTCCAGTTTTAATGCATGCCCCTAGTGGATTTGTTCTCACTCAGTCTGAAGATGTTGTTAACCATCTCCCTATTTATGTCTTTCAAGTACTTGAATGTTTCAACCATGTCCCCCGCCTCCTCTCCTCTAGTGTGTACAGGCCCAGCTCATCCAATCTTTCTCCATATGACTTCTCCCACAGCCCGCTCACCATTCTGGTAACCCTTCTCTGGACCCTCTCCAGCCTGTCCTTGTCCCCTTGTAAGTATGGCTTCTAGAACTGCACCCCATATTCCAGGTGTGGTCTGACCATGGTTTTGTACGGTGGCATGATCACCTCCCTTCTCCTGCTTCTAATACCTCTCTCCATGCATACCAACATTCTGAGTGCCTTCCCCGCTGCCTTGTTGTACAGACTCTGAACCTTCAGGCTGTCCAAAATAGTGATCTCAAGGTCCCTTTTCTGTTCTGTTGTCTCCAGTTCTTCTCCCCGCAAGCCAGTATTTTGCCTTTGAGTTTCTACGCCCTATGGGCCCAATGCGCTATGCCAACATGCCATGTAACCCAGGCACATTGGGATAGCTAAGTTCACATGCCATGTAGTAGGGTCCCGTGGACCCTGTGCAGTATTCACTATGGGAGGGAGCAGGACATGCATGTGCTGATCCCCCAGCTGTGTGGACAGCAGCATGCTGGGGGTGTGTCCACACTCTGTGCCATTCACAAAGGTGCAGAGTGCTAGGTGCGGGGGGCACACCCTATGCTGGGTAACACCCAGCTTTAAAGGATACATGCTCCCACAGGATGCTGCCGCCAGCAGCGGTTCAGATGTAGGATCACAGCAGAACACCCCTACATGCTGCCCCAGCCCATGGATCTGCATGGAGGGCTGGGGCAGCGGACCATGCACCCTCCCACCCCAAGCTTGCAGCACACATTATGCCCTCCATTGGTTTCTGCACCCCATGGGCACATGTGATCCATTCATAGACTGGGTCCAGGTATCCCATTGAATGCATGCTCAGTCCATGTAACACCCCTCTGCATGCCTGCGTGCCGGGGGGGTGGGGCCATGGACAGGTGGACATCATTAGTGAATGCTGGTACCAGTGCACCTGTCTGCAATTGCGTCACTCTGTGGGTGGAGTACACACATTTCTCATGTACCTACAACCCATTGGTGCTTAGCACCCATATAAGCATAATTCTGCATTTCTTTGAATTAAATTGTAGCTGCTATCTTTCTGACCACTCCCCCAACCTTGCCAGATCCTCTCTCATACTTTCCACCCCCCCGTCATATCCACCCTATTACATATTTTCATGTCGTCTGCAAACAGACTCATCTTCCCATTCAGACCCTCCATAATGTCTCCAATGTAAATATACTAAGGTTCATACTAAGGTGACTGGAGCTGAATAAGTGTTAGCCCATTATTCCTCCATTCTAGTTGTAATATGATGGATGTCCCCCATTTGCCATGAATTTATGCAACCTGTTACCTGCTACGGTTACTCCAATATTTATAGGCGGTAATAGGGTGGAGGTATGCAATTATAGGCCTATAAGTCTTACATCGATCGTTGGTAAAATGATGGAGAGGCTTCTTCAAAAACACATACTGGATCACTTGTACACTGCTGGTATCATTGACACAATGCAGCATGGCTTTACAGTGCAGAGGTCTTGTTTGTCAAATCTGATTAACTTTTTTAAACCTGTTAGTGCAGCAATGGATAAGAACATCCCAGTGGATGTATTATTCCTGGACTATTCTAAAGCTTTTCATATGGCTTCACATTTCATCTTGTTAGAACAACTTAAAAAAATCAAGCTCCACATAAACATAATTAAATGGATAGAATCATGGTTAAATCAAAGGACACAAAGTGTGACTATCAAGGGATATACATCATACTGGGGCCCATTGACAAGTGGGGTTCCCCAGGGATTGGTACTGGGACCAACACTGTTTAATATCATGAGATCCACTCTCCAGACAACTGGAAATGTATGGGTGAGAAAGTATACAGATGACTGTAAACTTGGGGGATTAGTACCAACTTTAGAAGATGCCGAAACATTACAACTTAAATAAATTAGCCCTTTGGGCGGACAATAGCAAAATGTTTTTCAACCTAGAAAAATGTAAAGTCATACATATAGGCAAAAATAACCCCATTCACATATATAAAATGGGTAACATTGTTCTTCAATCTGTAAAGGAAGAAAAGGACTTGGGGGGATTAATCACTGATAAGCTTTCCTTTGATAAACATACATTTGAGACAGTAAAGAAGTGTCAAAGAATCTTGGGATGCATTTTGGGGAATATTAAAAGCAGAGAGAGTGAAGTCATCATCCCACTGTATATTGCCCTTGTGAGACCACATTTGGAATACTGTGCACAGTTTTGTGCACCCCAAAACAAAAGGTCACAAAGGTTAATAGAGAAGGTTCAGAGAAAAGTCACAAGAAAGATACAATCAACTAAGAATCTGGAATATAAAGACAGACTCCAAAATGTAAAGCTATATTCGATGGAATATAGAAGAAATAGGAGGGATCTCTATCTTATTTACAGAACTATGAATGAACCATATCTGAGGGAAACATGAGGACTGAAACTGAACATGGGTATCACATCTACCAGGTCACATAAATATAAGCTACAGGGAGATAAAAATAAATCGGTCAAAAGTAGTAAATGTTGCACACAAAGGGTGGTGACCAAATGGAATGAACTACCAAAGGAAACAGTGGACAGTAAAAACATGACAGCTTTTAAACAAAATTTGGATAATTACATGGGAGAAAAGAAATATGCATTCCACCTGTGAATGGGTGGCAAGTTCATCAAAGGGCCTTGGCTCACTGAACTTGTAATTTTCCTATGAACCGATGTTTCAAATTCAGTTTTGTTTTCCCTTATGCTTATGTCAATCAGTAATACCTTCCAAGAGTTTACAACATGTTGAGTGAAGAAACATTTTATTTTAGTTGTCTTGAATTTTTGATCTACAACTTGAGGAGAATGACCCCTTGCATATGTATTTCCTTGCTTGAGATTGATGTTTAATTTGGTTAGTAAATATGGATCATTCATCAGGTCATACATCATTAACAAATCATCCTGTAGATGGCACTGTTCCAATGAAATCAGTTGAATCCGGCTGACCTGGTATTATATGGTTTGCCTATGATATGAGGCAGTTTGTTGTCTTAGTAGCTTTTCTTTATACTTTTTCAATTTGCTCTATATCCCTTCTTTTATACAAGCACCACATGGGTGTAGCAAAATTCAGGAGTGGGCAGTTATATGCCATGTAGAGGAGGAAAATGATAGCTACATCCCTTGATTTAATGTATCTTTTTATTGCCCATATTACAGTACATTGCTTGCTTTATTATTACCTGTTTAGTCTGTTTAGCCTGTTCAAGGTCATCTGAGATTATTATACGCAGGTGTTTTTCATCAGTAGTTGATTATAGTGCATTGCCTCAGAGTAAATAAAATTGTCTTATTTTTCCCTAAATGCATAAACTTACACTTGTTAGTTCTGAACTTCATTTCCCAAGTTGTGGCCCATTTTGTGATGCCATCAAGCTCAACTTGGAAGTTTTCATGCTGTTCTAAAGTAGCACATGGTCCACCGATTTTAGCATCATCCATGCATTTTATCGTCCAAACATCTAAGTTTCTGGAGAGATTCATTGTAAATATTTGTAAATTAATGGCCCTAGTACTTAACATTGTGGAACACCACTTTAGGAGGCAGTACAGCACAGTGGTTTAAGGCTCTGAGCTACAAACCTGGAGACCTGGGTTTGAATCCCACAGTCCCCACTTGCATATACTGTGTGACCCTGAGCAAGTCACTTAACTTCCTTGTGCTCCCAGGTCGCACCTCTAAACAAGCTTTCAGCTTAGTGTGTCTCTCCTGGTTAAAAATAAATAAATAAATAAATAAAAACTTGTTGCTGCCCTGTTGGCTGACAGGAAACCATTTATTTTGACACACTGTGTCCATCTGTTAGCCATTTTTGGGTCCATTTCACTAATCTACTGTCAATATTTGTGCTTTGCATTTTCTCAATAAGCCTGTAATTCAGAGTAAGATCAAATGCTTTACTTAGATCTAGGTATATTACATCACATGGGATTTTATTATCTACGGTTCTACTGATCTTATGACAATGAGCAGATTTAAAAATGACATGTGAATGCCTCAGGGATGACCTAGCAAGGGGGATGACCTGGGTGGGGTGGAAGAACAGTGGAAGAAATTTATAAGGGCCTTAGTGAAGGCAACAAACCTCGGCATCATGCAAGTGAACAAAACCTTAGGGAAACGAGACTGCTATGGACTCAAAAGAAGTTGCAGAAAAGGTACAAGCTAAGAGGGTAGCATTCAGAAGGTAGAGTGAAGCCTGTACAAGAAGACACAGAGGGAGGAGGATAGCAGAGGGAATCAGGGAGAGCAGTAAGGAGTGCAAAGGTGCAAACAGAGGAGAGAATAGCCAAGGTGGTAACAAAAGGGGACAAGATATTTTTTAGGTACAGTATGTAAGTGAAAAGAAGACCAGTGGTGGGATTGTAACATTAAAAATGGAAGGAGGCTATACACAAGAAAAGGCACTCAGTTAGTATTAAATCTTTTAAGAATCATTTTATTTTTTTATATTTGCCTCAAAATAGGACAAAAATATATTCTTAATAAAAAAGCAGTCTTTAAATAAGTACATACATATAAATATGTGATCAGAATTTAAAAAACTTAATGTGCAAGATTCACATACCATGTCAGTATGAGCAGACCAGCACTTCGAGGCCAGTAAGACCTCATCGTCAGGGGAAGGAGGCAACTATGCAGAGCAGGAAAAGGAAAAGGCAGATATTCTGAATAAATACTTTTGTTCAGTGTTCACAGAGGAGTGAGATGTGGAAGGGACACAAAAATGAAACAGAAGCATTGGCGAGAGGGAGGTAGACACTAGTCCATTTTTAGAGAAGAGAGTCCTGCAGGGACTCCCAAATCTGAAAGTGGACAAAGCAGTGATGCCAAATGAGGTCCACCCAAGGGTATTGAGGGAGCTCAGGGGGTAATGGCTGCTCTTCTGATGGTCCCATTTAACAGCTTATTGGAAACAGGAGTTGTCCTAAAGGAGTGGAGGACAGTAGATGTAGTCCCACTTCACAAAAGTGGTAGCGGGGTGAGGCTGGCAATTAGAGGCCAGTCAAAATTACTTTGTTGGTCGGAAAGTTGATGAAAGCACTGCTGAATGAAATGAGTGTGGAATATCTTGAATCCATTGGGTTACAAGACTTGAGATAGCATGGATTTGTGGGGAGAGGTCATGTCAAATGAGTCTGATAGATTTCTTTTACTGGCTGATCAAGGAACTAGATCAGGTGGAGTGGTGGACATAGCCTACCTAGATTTAAGTAAGGCATTAAATACCATTCCACATAGGAGACTAGTAACAAAGCTGAGTAGCTTAGGAGTGGGTCCAAAAGTGGTAAACAGGGTGAAAAACTGGTTAGAGGATAGACAACAGAGGGTGGTGGTAAATGAAGTTCATTCTGAGGAAGGGAGGGTGACCGGTGGGGTGCCTCAGGGACCAGTGCTAGGAATGGTCCTCTTCAATGTCTTTATAAGTGACATTGCTGAAGAGCAGGAATGTCTACCTCTTTGCAGATGGCACCAAACTCTGCAATAGGGTGGACAATCAAGGGAGGGTGGAAGCGATGAGCAGTTACCTTAGAAATCTCGAGGAGTGGTCAAGGGTATGGAGCTGGGTTTCAATGCATAAAAATGCAAAATAATGTACTTGGAGCAGAGAAACCCAGGGGCAGAGTACAAATGGGTGGAATGTACCCTATATTGGATGATCTAAAGGTGGCAAAGCAGTGCAACAAGGCACTTGGGTGGGCTAACAGGATGCTGGGTTGCATAGGGAGGGATCTCTCTAGCAGAATGAGGGAAGTGGTGCTGCCTCTGCATAGATTGCTGGTATGACTCCACACAGAATACTGTGTCCAGTACTAGAGATCACATCTCAGGAAGGACATAGACAGAGTGGAGGCAGCCCAGAGGAGGTAAACTAAAATGGTGCAGAGTCTTATCAGAAGCCCTACAAGGAGAGACTGAAGGGCCTAAACATGTACACTCTTGAGAAGAGGAGGAAGAGGGGGAATATGATAGAGACCATTAAATACCTCATGGGGTTAAAAAAGGTACAGAAGGGAAGTATTTTTCAGAAAAGAGGTGCTTAAAGGGAAAGCCACCTCAATCTATTTTCTGTTTACTTGTGTAGCTGTAGGCATGAACAATGAACAATGCTCTTAAAACTCATCTGTTTGGTATGGCTTTCCCTGCTTTTGATTTATTGTTTCTTTTTAACAATTCTAGGTTTTCACTGTAATTGTCTGTATTTATATTATAGTTTTTATGATTATTTAATTGCACAAGCAATTTGATCTTTTTGGAATTGTGCTTTCTATAAATATACAATTGATTGATTGATTGATTCCCTCTCTTGCATCCCCTTAATTTCATCCTAATCTAAATAAAAAAGAGGGCTGCTTCACTCTGTTTTGCCTGGTGTGAAAACCTGTTTGTCTTCATTGCAAAGGTCATGACCCTACTCATGCAAGGCATCATGGGAGTTAATGATGCATACCTAAACAAGCCAGCAGAAGTTATACTCTGATTCAGTCCTGTTACAGGTCTTGTAAAGTCCCTATATTCTCTAAAAAACATTTTTTTTTCTAACTCAAATACAACTTATACTACTGAAAACAGCAGGACATTTGCTATGTCTTGAAATGTTTCATGGCCAGCATAAGACAAGAATATAGGGACTGCAGAAGACAGCAACAGCACTGAGTAATACAGCATAACTAGTGCAGGATTTAGCACTAAAACATCATAAAATTCCAGGATGGCTTACAAGAGTCAGATCATGACCTTTACAATGGAGTCAAGAAAGGTTTTCACACCAGACTTAAGTACCTTCATTTACATTTAGATCTTGATGAAATTAGGAGGGTACAATAGAGGCAATCATTGTTTATGCCTACAAACTACACAGGTAAACAGATTAAAAGGTGGAGAGGACCTTCCGTTAGATTCAGGAGAGGTGTGAGGAAGTACTTCTTCACTGAAAGAGTGGTGGATTCCTGGAACAGCCTTTCAGTGGAGGTACTGGGAATGAAAACGTGTGGGGTTCAGAAATGCATAGGATAGGCATAAGAGAATCTTAGGGGATAAGAGGTGGGAAGGGAAAATGGGTCTGATCTCAAGTTGGATGTGCAATGATACTGTCGGTTAGGAAAAATGGGCAGATTAGGTGGATAAAGCGGTCCTTATATGCCAGCAAATTCTGTTTCAATGTTTCTATAAAAATGTAGCATATTGTGGGTACATGATCTACCTGTAGTAAAACCATGTTGTTCATTGTCTATGTCAGATATGTGTGCATTTTTCTTTTTGCCTCCCTACTGAACAGCTCCTTTCTGCCAGGACACCCCAGCCCTGTCATACCATTGCCCGTCAGGTCTTACCTGCCAGTCAGTATACCCCCAGAGCTTGTCTCCTGGTGGGGTCAATGGGGTCTTCCTGATCTCCCATCAGGAGATGGATCCAGTCACCGGCCAGGCGATCCCAGCTGGTTGGGTGTGGGTTTGTCAGTGTCAGGGCATGATCCTGCTGCCTGTAGCTTTTCCCATTTTGTGGTTTCCACCTGAGTGATATGGAGTGCAATTATACCATGATGTGCCCTACATGCTCCTGCACACTGCAAGATGACATCTGCCTCACCCCTCCTACCTTTTTAAGCAGTCCTAGGTGCCTTTCCCATACCTTCCACTAGAGGCCAGGTAAGCACTGGCTCTGCAAGTCCTTATCCATCATCTGGCCATTTTACCCCTCAGGTTTATTTCTGAACCTAGGTTACGGGCTTCACAAACAGTAACTTTACAGCTGTGCCAATGGGCTGGGATTTGTGCATTTATTTTAATAATTCCATCTAACAGCTTTCCTGGGATTGAAGTCAGGCTGGTTGGCTGCAAGGCCTGTGGATTTCCAGGTGCCATCCTGCTGCCAGTAACTTTTCCCATTTCCTGGTTTCCCCTCACATGGTGTGACATGTAATGACACTATGATATGCACCATGTGCTCTCGTGCATTGCACATAAGTGTCTGTTTGTAGTTATTGGGGTTTGTTTCTTTCCCTTTTTAAGGCTGCAGTGGTTGGAGCACTGCAGGTCTATTGTGAGCAGAAAAGGACTCCACTCCAGCTGAACAACATTTAAGAGCTGCATCTAACTCTCTTTTGTGGTCTGTGAAGTACTCCATTGCACTGTTGTTCTGCCCTCCAGAGGTCCTGCCTGTTTTCTTCACTCCTGCTTTGGCTTGAGTCCCTGATGCTGTTTCAGTCTCCATATGGCCCTATATAATGTTTCTTCCTGTAAAGAGGGGCAAAAGGAGCTGAGCTGCTTGCAGCCACACCGAGAATGTGCAAGCTAGCGATCCACACATGCATGTTGGCATTCATCCTTGTTCTTGCCAAGATAGTGGTGCATCAAGAGCTCACCCAGTGCTCCCAGACCCCAAAATCACTCAGTTGGGGTCCAGAGACATGAGGGCTGTGGTGCAGATGCCACAACGCTATTTGTTTAAAGAGCGCCAGTGACTGCTCCAGGACTGAATATATACATAATATTGAGTTGCTCATGTGCAGTGATGCATGAGCAGCTTATTATTTTGTATATATTCAGTCCTGGAGTGGTCACTGGAGCTTTTTTAAATTAATAGTTTCACGGCTTGTGCACCACAGCCATCATGTCTTACTGTCATTACACTATGAATGCTAAGACCCGATTCCATATGACAATTTTTAATAAAATATGTAGTGTTTATTTTGAAATCTATTACGTAGATATATTATGATGGTACAATCCAGGCTTAGCTGTTCATTGGTGGGTATGGTTGGATTTAATACATAGTGCACTTGGTTGATACTAAATGGGTTACTGTTGGTCATGAGCCTGAAAATTTTACAACACATTTTGCTCAAGTACATGATAAGGATCAACTAAGCACAAACTAGTCTAGGACCTCTGCATACTATTTATAATGATACTGAAGAAGTGCTATAACCATAAAGTCATACTTAAATAAGACCTTTTATGAGACTGGAGGATCACAAACTAATGTATTACTTTTGTAAGAAATTTCCTAAAGAGTATCAGTACTAGCATACTTTCATTTCATTTCATTTATTTGAATTTACAGGTGGGTACACTGGAATACACATTCCTTTTTCAGGTACAACTTGAAGTCAATATAAAAATAAATATTAACATAGTACAACAATAACAACAGATAAGTATTAGCAATAGAGTCAGTGCATCAAAACATTCATATTACATGAGCAAACATTTAAACTTTTAAAATGATGGAGAACAGCTGTTGAAAATGATTTAGTACTTGAAAGATATGGAACAAGACAACAAATATGAAAAAAATCTACCTCAACTCAAAAAGATAAACGTAATTATTATATGTGTTTAATGAAAATGCTACAAAAATTCAAACTCTAATTTATCCAAAGTAATTGTACAACAAAAATCTGGTCTTAACACTTAGGGAATAAACAAAACATGCCTGCATCATTATGGGTAAAGAATTTATACAGAAGACTAACTGAAGTTAGGGCTTAATCAGCTTTTAAAACTTTAACCATATTTCTTATGTCACCGATCCTTACAAAGGGAATGAAATGCCTTGGCTGCATGCAGCTGAGCTGATGCAACTTGACTAGTATGTCTGCGATAGAGCATGATGGCGATCACCATGAGTTGTATGTGTGGGTTGTTTTGTTTCAAAGAGAAGGCAGTGTGAGAAGGCATGTTGGGGCATTGTTCAAAGAGATCATGCAATGGCCATATAAAATCTCAGCCTTTTTGCAATTGTGTTTCGAACTGGAATTTTTTTTCCTTAGAAGCATGTGCCATATCAATTTTAATCATTTCCATCTCTGGATATTTCCATAAATCTTATCGAGTATGTTAAAACAACTATGATATGATGTAGACAATTAAACTATACTTTTTATAATAAACAAAATATTCTTTTTATTAAGATATTGATTTTGATTTGTATTAGCTACCCAAATATGCTGCATTTTCCATATTTTTAAAATATAATTTTATTAAAATTTTTCTACATATCTTGTAATCTAAAATTATATTTTTCTTAGTCTCAGCATTTTCCATTATCCAGTATTCCACTGGGAAAGTAATTGCTGCTCCCAGGTAGTCAGAGGTCACCATGGTTTCAAAAGACAATAACGTTTGTGTTGTAACTTTAAATAGTACTTTATAAAGAAAATTGTTTTGTAGAAAGCAACAAGGGCCATTGGAGTAGTTATCCTTCTACCAAGGCATCAGCTTTACTTAATACCTATGTTGAGGATAACAGATATTAGAAGACATATATTATATATATATATATATATAGAGCGAGAGAGAGAGAGAGAGAGAGAGAAATAGATGGATGAATTGATGGACTTATGTGCCCATAAACACAACTACTATGTAAGAAATTGATCTCTTACTGAAACTATTCAGTCCTCTGCACATGGTTTTGCAAAACTCATACTAGAAGAACCATTAGATAATGGTATTAATCAAAGCAATTCTTATGATATATATACATGGAGTTTTAACACATGACTTTGTGAACAAAAATCAATTTATTTTTTCCATCCAACATTAGTAGTTTAGTGTCATATTTAAAGAGCAGCTGACACCTTCAGGACAACTTTAACAAACCATAATATTTAGAAACAGTTCAGCTTGTATTTCAGGTTAGTTCTGTATTCCTCCTCCCCATTGTTTATTACAGAGGTCATTTGCATTAAAACAAAATGTTTGTTCCGAACAGTTCATCTGTCCCTGTTGCTTTCTCCATATCTGAGATCATAATGCACTGCTTGTCACATCACTGTTACTCTCATGGCAACACATTGTGATGTCACGACAGAGGATTCTGACTTGAAGTAGGGAGTAAGCTATAGAGGCAGATAAACTCTAAGGGAACTCTAGGGAATAAAGATCATCTAGTCATATAAATGTACTCAGCAATAAATAATGGGAAGAGAAATATATAGAATGTAAGCTGAATTGTACCTAAATATTATGTTTTTCAAAGTTTTCTTTGAGACGTCGGTAGCTCTTTAAAGATATTCATGTTTTTTTTTAATTTTTAATCAGGAAATGCAAAGGTATGACATGATATTTGAATAGATTATGTCCAAGTGCTGTGATAACAATTAGCTAATGTTCAAATGGTTAACTATTGTTAGTTCATTTAACATAAGATCACCTTTTTGTACTTGTAGAACTGCAAGTAAGGAATCATCTTTATAATATTATCTGTATATTATTATCTTTATGTTATTATCTTAATATTATTAGCATTCTGGATCTCTAAGAGCCTCCATCTAGTAAAAATGGAATAGCCACTCTAACATGTTTTAGTTTACCATAAAATTCAAAATTAGTTCCACTGTTTCATCTCTTACAGAAATGGAACCAAGTATCAATTTCTTGTGTAACTATGTTAAGGCATCCTAAATCAATTACCTCAATTGATAGAATTGTAAAGTGCTAAATTTCCTAGACAAAGTTCATTACCTTTGTGTGGTGCTCAGTACCCCAGGTCCTATTTTAATAGCAAAGACAGTTAAAGTTCTTAGTCCGCTGAATGTAAAGCTAGAATGTTATAGGAACTTCGCTGAAAATGTTTCATTGTTTAAACCCAGAAGGGTCCGAGCACGTGAAACTTAAGAAGTTGACCTTGCTGTACTATATCTTTTTCAGTTATCATGTCTCCATAAATAAAGGAATAGCAGAAAATGAAGCGTTTTACTTGATGCTAGCTAATTTTCTTCAAAGTTTATCTTGTTCAGCACAAATTTGACAGATTTAGCTTTTTATTATGAACCTTCACAAACTGAGTAAATATCAAGCAGATTAATGCAACATAGTCTGTTATCTCGCTTATAAGACCTAGAATTTTGATAAACGGTTAACTTTAAACAAATAGTTTTGTGGCTTCTAGCAACTCTTGGCCCCTCTTCCACGATCTCACTTGCAGTGCTATTGGCTCTGACCGAATCATGTTGACTATAGGAATAACATTTCTTTCCTTCAGTCATCTGGAATCTTCCCTGTGTTCATAGATGTTTCAAAAATATATTTCAAAGGTAGTGTGATGTAATCTGCCATAATCTTTAGCATTCTCCTAATTATGTTGTCTGGATCTGGTGAGGATTCTGGCTTTAAAGAGCAGGTAGCTAGTTGTTTTTAGTGGTCTATAAATTAAGATGTGCTTGTGCTGTTAATAAACATTTTTCTGCCAATGGTCTAGATCTTGCCTCTTTATTTACTGTGCCCTTTATTTCCAGCTCTAATCTGTACTTTCTGAAGCAAGAAGTCATCAGTGCCTTTTTTTCCTCATCTACAGTAGTTGCCACAGACATTGCCAGCTATTTCCCCAAATTTCTGTGATATTTCTGGAGAAATCTACTGCTTTCTGCATTACTACAGAAGGGGCAGCAGAGAGAAACTGTTTAGAAATTTGGCAAAATATGTGGAAATAGCTGGCAATGTCTGTGGCTACTACTGCAGCAGTGCTGTGAAGCCCGAGTATCACCTTCATCACTTCTGGAAAGTACTCAGGTTTTATGCACTCCTCTTCCAGAGCTATCAATCTCTGTTGCTATGACAGCGATGTTCAGGCTCATTCACTGTCTCCTGGAACTCCAAATAAATTCTTATTCAGAAAATAAATGAGTTTATTTTTCTTAATTGAATATACTTTATTGAAAGAGTTAATATGAGAAAGTTACAAAACTGTGAAAAGCAATAAACACATGCACATAAATGTGTTTATTTGTAACAGAAGTCTTTAAAGCCATCTAAAAGATCCAGCCAATGTTTTGTGGCTGAAAGGGTCACTTCCTCTGGGCCCATGCTGGTCCTGTTTTGTAAAACAGAAAAAAATATATTAGTTCAGCATTCTTGTTACTTAACTTCTCATATGATCAATACAATCTATACTGAGACAAATAATTCATCTTTTGTATCTTACTAGTTGTTACTATGCACTTGTGGCTATTTCTATCCCTTGTGGTAGGGATTCTACCCCTGAGCCACCCAACAAACACTAAGAAGGTCATGTGTCCCTGACCCTCAACCATCACACACACCCTTGTGGATCGATTTTATTTTTAAACAACGTTACATAGGCTAAACTGTTTATAAACATCACCATGGTGCTCAGATTTTCAAGGTAGTATGTTATACCAAAACATATGTTTAATATAAATTCAATGAGAGATTTTTTTCATGCTTCATTTGAAGTAGATGTATATAATTACTCATAATCTGAACAGACTTACTCAAATTGCTAATTTCAAGCTGACTGTAAAATACCTTGGCTTTAAGTGATAATCTTTCACATAACTCTTGTTTTTGAATTAGTAAGGACATCATTTGCAAACTGAGTTAATTGTTATTTCAGTCACAAATTTCTGAATTATAAGCTACTTTGAAACAAAGTTATAGGTGTACCACACAGAAATATGTAGACCTGGACGGTACTGGGTGAAAACATTGCGGACAATATATCGTGGCAAATAACAATGTGGGCTACACATTGACATCGACAGTGTTGGCATGTAAAGACTCACAGACCTATACCCAATAGACTAGTGCTCAGGAGCGTATAATGGTGACCCTGTGTCCCCTTCCCATCGAGCCATGGCCTGGAACTGTGATAGCAGGTGGCCATAAGTGGCGAGCTGACTTCACAATTTCTGACGGGCAGGCAGCCAGCACAGCCCTCCACTCACTGCCACAGCTGGCCATTCAACGGAACAAACTGAATGAGTATATACTGTACATGTACGAGTTCATTCAGTTTGTTCACTGAACAGTCAGCTGTCGTGGTGAGTGGAGGGCTGGGCTGGCTGCCTGCCCACTGTCTGGTATGTGGGGCGGTTGGCCATTGTACTGCGGCCACCTGCTATTACACTTCCAGGGGCCATTGGTCAGTGGGATGGGGACTCGGTGTTCACCGTGCATATACGTCCTGAGCACTGACCACAGGGTATAGGTCGGTGATGTCTTTACATGCCAACATTGTCGACGGCGATGTGTAGCCTGCATTATTTGGCACAATATATTGTCTGCGATGTTTTCACCCGGTACTGACCTGAACACCCTACAGACCCTCATGCATGCTATTACACATACTATTGCAGCATAAGGTACATTTGCATGTACTCAGGCTTGCTATGATATGCCTATGAGCTATTATCCAGCATGATCATTTAGTAATGCTTGTGCATGACCTACAGCTTTTTGCCATGATGCAATGATCAGCATATTTTATGAATCACTATATTGTTACCCAAAAGTAGCCTTAGTCAGTATATGCTCATCAGTGTGTATGTGCAAAACCAAACTGTCTTAGGTGTGAGCTGCCCACAGCAGTCCACCAATAGAATTGCTGTATTTTGCTCTTCTGCCTTTTTGGGAGAGTCCTTTATCTAATAATGTACTTTCTTATCTCCAGTATAATAATGTCTGTAAGATTGTTTTTCACTGAGATTGCATGATGACATTGCTGTGTTTGAAGGTCTCTGAACTCCCAGCATATATTGTTGTTTTCCTACATGTTTTAGAACAAACTTTCTTCTGTGATATCTGGGCTACTGTGTTGTGTTTTGCTAAAAGGTTTAGAATCCTGCCAGATAGCAAATTGGTGACCACTGCAGGACCTTTGGATGAAATCGAACCAGTATGCCAAAATGTACACAGTGAACGGGACTGTGAATCACAAAGGGGTCTGAACCAATGCCCTGCCGTTCAACCCTTATGGTGGGTCTTGCAGGCCTCTCCATGCCATGAATGATACTGGGAACCATAAAGGGGTTCAAACCTACTCCCTCTAATTCAGCTAGCTGTAAGGGGCTCTCTGGATTTCTCGTCCCGGAATGTGTGGCTGTCTAGCTGTTGGGAACAAGGTGCACTGGTATACCTTGGTCTCTCGATTAGTACAGTGAAGGAGGATCTCCAACAATAATGGCCATTAGTACAGAGCTCAAACTAGATGTCTTGAATTTTCTGACCTTCCATGGAGGCTGGAGTGATTTTGTGCTGGACGCGAAGTTGCAGGCTAATGCGGTACAGTATGTCAGCAAGCTGTACATGGAAGCAAACTCTGCAGCAAAGAAACATGACCAAAAAGGTGTTTTATTTGCTGTCCTGTATGCTTTATTTCAAGCAATGGAATCGGAGGTCCTGGCTCTGAAAAAAGAGTTGGGCTCCAGGTCCAGGGAAATGAGCAAGCAACTGAAAGATTTGGAACAAGAAATTGAAAAGCGTAAGAATGAGACTCAGAAATTAATTTGAGAGTGTGGTACAAGAGAAAGACAGGGAGAATGCTTGTCTGAAGGAAGACATGCAGGCTAGCAGGCATGTGTTACAGTTCAATGACTTCCTTATGAGTATGAATGATTCATTGAGAAATGAGTATGAGGAGTTGGAAGAGGAGTCTGAGATATGTCTGAATGCATTGGAAAAGTAGCTTAGGAAAAATCGTGAAGTGAGTGCTGCGTACAGAGTTTCACAGGATCATATTAGTAAGGGACAGTTTCAAGGCAGGGTAGATCATTCGATGTGTAGATTTAAGATGATAAAGTTATGTCAGCAGTTGGCAATACTGAGAGGTCATAGGAAAGCTATGCCATTTGCCCTGTCCATTTTGTAGTCATCGGAGGATGACGACAGTGATGATGAAGGCATTCAAGATGGTAGTCCTTGGGTGTCTGGAGAGGTGAGGCCTCACCCACTAGTAGCCACCTTGAATAAAAAAGATAAGGAAGAGGTGGAAAGCCTAATTCAGAAAGCAGACTCAAAAGCTGGGATTTCCGACTCGCAGGAGAGAGTGCTGAAAAAAGCAGTCAGTGACACACTGAAAAATGAGGTAGAGCAACAGACCCTCCTTCAGGGCATGGCTACTGCCATGGACAAGGAGGTCACTAAAGCCATCACTGGACAGGGTGCAGGCCCAAGTGCCCTGCAGTCTGCACAAGCAATCCAGAATATTGCAGACAAAATAGGCCATATGGCCCCTGGTGACAACCTTGGTTGCCACTTGGAAAAGCTGCAGAATCACTGCCAAATGCTCAGCCTTACAGGGAAGCATCAAGCACAGGTTTTAAAGCAAACCATGGATCCCACGTTATGGGCCAAGTTGCCGGACAACATACGTAATGACATCAAAGCTCCCTTTGGTACAGTTGGGACTCACCTCTTGGCGGCTCATGACCCTAATATGGTCGGCATCATGTTAGTGATGTAGGTGAAGCAGCACACTAAGGAAACCCCAGCCCAGTATGAGAGCTACTTGTGGCTCATGTACAGTGCAGTCATAGATTTGGCCAGCGAGCAGCCTGACAAAAACTTGATTGATTACAAATGCCTGTTTTTGAAAAAACTCCTGCCATCCCTCTGAGAGAAAGTGGAGATGCCATATTCCCTAAATGGGATCACCTCTGTGGGATCATCTCTGTGACATCATGGAAAGGATGGACCATGTGCACCAGATCCCTGTGAGGGACCTTGGTTCGGGCTCCAAGCGCGCAGTGGCCACAGTGCAGAGCGGAACGGATTCATCCACTCAATACGTGGTGGAAGGGAAGTTGAAAGACCCTCATCAAGACTAATCTTCATATCAGAACCAAGGAGAAAACAACAGCAAACAAAAGAATCGACCAAAGTTGAACCAGCAGAATGTGAAGGGTAACAATGGACTGAAACAATAGTCCAGGCCGTTGTATAAGGAATTGGCAGAAGAAGTCGAGTGACTTTCGGAGTACAAAGCCAAAGTCCAATCACTTACATCACAATCCTCCAAGAAGGTTGTGATGGCCATCCCTTCCACTCCCCCCTTTGTAGGAAGACTCTGATAGGGGTGGGCAGTTAAAATTCCCATACTCTACAGCAATACAGATGCTTCAGGAGGTGGATCCCACCTACAATGACACCTCACAAGAGCAACACAAATTGGACTGATGGTGTCAGTCCCCAGTTTGAATTCTCACTGCTTTAGTTGCCAATGATTCTGGACACCCATGTGTAGAAGCGCTGGTTGAGGGCAGCCAGCTTGAACTACTTCTGGACACGGATGACGCTGTCTCAGTGCTACATCAAGATGACCCTCAGCAATCTCAATGGTTGACGAGGAAGACTACTTATTACTGTGCAGTTCAGAAAGATTACATTAGGATATTGCAGTGGCACGAAATTCATTAAAATGTTTAATAATGCATACATTTTCTTCACATTTCTGCTTCATTTCTGTTTAACTGTTAGTTGGCACGTTTAGGTTTACATATACTTTTAAAAAATGATATTAAGTATATAGTATCATTTTTCTGGTTGCATAGACATCAGTTGAAATACAAATGAATCCTGAGCTACAGGAGCTGTGAAATGAGAGCTAAACAAGCAAAATCAAACTAGAATGAGCTCTCTAAGGTCAGCCTTGCTTGAGAGTTGATCATGATAGCCCATCTCTTCAGAAACGTCATGCTCCTGTGTTTAGAAGAGAAAATTAAAGTAGTTACATTTGCTGCAGACTAGACAAGGTTGTCTTGCTTAAGCTCTCATAGTGTTATACATCTTGATACATTCAGTTCTTTCAGAAACAAGCTGGATATGGCCATTACAGTATCACATAAAAATCTGCTGAAGATAGTAGTTTAACCCAGGCATCTAACAGCCTAATACAGCAATTCTGTGTTTTATAATCTGTAGTGCTGTTGGGGACCTAAGGACACTATTTTGCTTTGTTAAACCATTTGTATATGTTTAGTTATAGTGTTCATACTCACCAATATATTTTTCGTTGTCTGGTCTTTTTAGTTTTGTTATCTCACTTTTGATGTAATGTGAGATGAATTCTCAATGGTGTTTTACCTTTAAGGGGCAAACTAAGTTGTCCTCTGGTGGACCCCTCCCCGAGGCAGAAAGTAATATGGCTCAGAAAGGTAGATGGGGGGGGGAGGGGGAGGAGCCCCAGGGACAATAGTCAGGTACAGGAAGGGGAGGATCACAAGGAGGAACAGGATAACCATAGGAGGTTGTGGGAAGTGGGAGGGGAGAAAAGGCAGGGTACATAACATGCAGCACAGAGGGATTCTGCCTCTTTTGCTGGATAATTTTGTTGCCTCCCACCCACCCATAAAATAAGTTTAAAAAAAACAAAAACAAATAAATAATGTAATAAAAGAGAAAAAGGGGGTTATTGGACAAGGGGTCAAGATGGGCTGTTTCACAGGTGGATGACAGCAGGTGTTCGGTCGGACATGAGAGGTCTGCCAAAGGTGGATGGCAGAAGGAAGGAAAAATGAAGGGGGAAAAACGGGATGTGGGGGGAAAAAAGAAGAAAAAGGAGGAGAAGGAGAAGCAACAGAAGGAGAAAAAAGCAGTCTTGGTTTTCACCGTTACCTATAAGAAAGAGAAGAAGAAAGCTTCCAGGTTTTCACCTGGGAAGGCAAAAAGAAGCAGAGGAGGATCTTGAACCGATGCTGATTATGTAATGCAGTATAATTAAAGAGGTGTAATATGACAATAGAAAGATGATAATTATGATAATGTAACAAAAAGAAAATGTGGTTTATTATAATAAATTGATTGCCGATCTGAGCACAACAACACACGGGTGGTCTGTCTTTTGTAGAAAAAGGGGGAATCCGGGATAATGCCTTTCTTATTTAAACTAGCTAAGAGAAGGAAAATGTTCACACTGTAATGGTATTATAGCAATTATTTAGTTTCACACTTCATTGTCATTTTCTTTAATTTCCCAACCCATTATAAGAGGTTTGATTTTATAAACTACACTTTTTCTATCATTTCTCCTGTATACAGTTCAAACTGTTACTGAAAGATCTGTGTATTCTTTAGGTAAAGTAACTCATTTGTTCAATGTCTGCATAACAATTACAACTGAAAATAGTATGCCCCGAGGTAATTCACCATGTTCTAAATTGTTAAATTTCTATTAACCATTATATGATATGTACAGTATTTCTCAGGCTGATTTTTGAACATTGGTTTACCAGAAGTACCATATATGAAAATATTTGTGAGAAATTCAGCCTTCTTTTTTGTCCATTCTTAGCGCATGACCACTGCATAACTTTTGTATCCTGCTGAGAGGCTACTTAAAAAATGTAAACAGCTATATTGTGCATTAGTTTAATACACAAGTGCTCCATATTAAATTAAAAAACTTCACACTTTGCGTAATTTGCCATGAAATGTGGAACTTTATTTGGCATTTTGCATCATAAAGTTTGCACTTCTTGTAATATGATCTATGACCAGTGTGCTAATTCCCCATGTGGTGACATGCATGTTCCAGCTGGTGCCAGGGACCTGCCTCCTCCTTAAGAGATAAGCAAGTTATATATGAACCCTTGACTTCTGACTTCTCCAGCACAGGAAACTGCTGCAACTGTATCCATCATTAACAAAACCCCCTAAGTCCAGTGGCTTGCAGCTGAGTATGGAGCACTGAACCTTACCCCTCCCTCCTCCCCAGTCCATCAGTTGCCAGTGCTCTGCAGAAAGCATAGCCCTCTCAAATCCAAACAATAAGCAGTCAACATCCTTTGAGCCAAAGTTAGAACCACCCTCTCTTCAAGACCTGCCCAGGTAGCAAGTTGCCTTCTCCTTCAGCATAGCACATTGCACAGAGACCCCTCCATAAGCTTTTCTACAGATTGCCAGCCAGATCTCTTGCATGACGGAGCAATCTTGGGAGAGGGGCATATCACAGCTAACAACTTCTTCTTGAAGCTGAAGTGTTTGCCTGAGCCATGAATTGACCCCCATGCCCCAGGAGGAAACCAACAAATCTTTAAGTTACCCTTAGTTGCAAGTTGAATCATGAAACTGGCCAAGATGGAATGGAACCACAAGACTTAAACATTCTTGGCATAACCAGTCCAAAACCAGACCAGCAGCAGTCTGTTGAAAAAAGAAATACTGAAGTGAAGTGACTTTTTTACTTTACTTAGTTCTCTGTGTCATTGTTTGACATTGGATGTGCAACAGCCCTTCACTGTCAAGCTGTCACTCACTGACTGACGTCCTCTGTCTGTGTACAACAGTCATCAAATGAGCGAGTGGTTCCAGTGCGAGATCAGGTGCGAGGATCAGCATGCTCAATAGCCACAAAATGTAGCATCCAGTTCCCTATACGAAGTACTCCTGAGGTTGTAGGTGGCTTCTAGGGTGGGGAAAGCTAACTCATGGGCAAGAGACACTTTTCTTAAACGAATATTGCCTCTGAGGCAGTGCTGCTGCAGAGGCAGATGACTTAATCCCACTCTCTGCTGTGTCTCATTGGTTAATACCTTCTGAAGGACAGTAACTGAGGTTGCCTGCCTCTTGCTGCTGATTGGTTACACATGCCACTGCCTTGGAGGCAGACTATTTAATCCCGCACTCTGCGGTGTCTCATTGGTTAATACCTTCTGAAAGCAGTAACTGAGATTGCTGCCTGTTGCTGCTGATTGTTTATACATGTCGCTGCCTCAGAGGCAGACCACTTAATCCCCCCTCCGCTGTGTCTCATTGGTTAATACCTTCTGAAAGCAGTAACTGAGATTGCTGCCTGTTGCTGCTGATTGGTTATACATGTCGCTGCCTCAGAGGCAGACCACTTAATCCCCCCCTCCGCTGTGTCTCATTGGTTAATACCTTCTGAAAGCAGTAACTGAAGTTGCGACCTGTTGCTGCTGATTAGTTATTCATGTGGTCTCCAAATGGCCCTCCCACATATTTTTTCTTGCTCTGATTGGGTGGTTCTAGCCTGCCCCTGATTGGTTGACATACAGAAAATGCCTTTTTTGACACTTTTTTTAAATGAAAGTTGTCGCTGAGTGAGATCTGCCTCCAAGACAGGCCTGCCTTTGAGGCAGGAATGGATAGGGCTGCCTCCCAGGCAGGGCTTTACCCTCTATAGCTAAAGACCTGAGCTTCACTGCTGTGCCAGCTTGGTGGTGTAGTGGAAAGGTGTACAGCTTGATAAATGATAGGTTGAGAGTGCGAATCCACACATGGTCCCCTCAGTTGTCTTTTGTCAGAATTTCACTTGAGTGGTGATACTTGGCAGCATGGTGTTAGAATAGTACGTATGTAAGAAATCAGATTTAGCTGTGCCTCAGAGGCAATATTCATTTAAGAAAAGTGTTACAGATCTGCCTCCAATGCAAAACTTTATTGTTGCAATTATTCTTTCTCACAGCTACAGTAAGTCCCTTTTCTTATATACTTACTATTCTAACACCATGCTGCCATGAATCACCACTCAAATGAAATTCAGACAAAAGAGAACTGAGGGACCTTGTGTGGATTCAAACTTTCAACCTCTTGTTTATCAGGCTGTAGACCTTGCCAATACAGCACAAAGCTGGCACAGCAGTGAAGTTCAGATTTTTAGCTATAGAGGCTAAAGCCCTGCCTGGTAGGCAGCCCTATCCATTCCTGCTTCAAAGGCAGGGCTGCTTCGGGAGGCAGATTTGCCTTGGAGACAACTTTCATTTAAAAAAATTGTTTTTTAAAAAGGGCACATTCTGTATGTCAACCAATCAAGGGCAAGCTAGAACCTCCCAATCAGTCAGCAGCAACAGGCAGCAATCTTAATTACTGCCTTCAGAAGGTATTAACCAATGAGACACAGTGGAGGGCGGGATTAAGTGGTCTGCCTCCGAGGCAGCAGCATGTGTAACCAATCAACAACAAGAGGTGGGCAACCTCTGTTATTGTCCTTCAGAAGGTATTAACCAATGAGACACAGCAGAGGGTGGGATTAAGTTAATTGCCTCTAAGGCAGTGCTGCCTCAGAGGCAATATTCATTTAAGAAAAAGTGTCGCTTGCAACTCACGGATGTGTAGGTGTTCCACTAGGCACTGCTCTACAAATATATAATACTCCTGTCCCCTAAGTTCATCTGGACTGATATGGCTAGTGGATGTATTGGGTGGGAGGTATTGCTGTTATCCAGTGATGGGGGTGCTCGATTAATATTGAAAGTGCATAAGAGAAAGTAGGAGTTAGCGAGGTGGGGGGGCCAGATGATACAGCCAGAATTGATCATGCACTATAATATAATATTATTACTATAAGGAGGAGAGGGGTGCAAAAAGTGGGGGCTAGTGGGTGTGTTGGTTGGGAATTTTTGTTGAGATCTGGGTATGAGAAGGATTTTATATATTGTGCAAGCTGGGTGGAGGATGTAGGATTTGATGTGGAGGGGCATCGCAGGCTACAGAGGATGTGGCCGGCGTTGACTATACAGTATATTATTATTATTACTATTATTATTATTAGGAGGAGGGGCAGGAGGGAGGTGAGGGCTAGTAGATATGTTTGGGGGGCGTGGCTGCTGTGATCCAAGGATGGGGGGACTTTTACATACTGTGCAAGCCTGTGGGAGAAGTAAGATTTGGCAGGTGGGCAACAGGCTGCAGATGTGGCTGGCGACAACAATATCCTTTTATTGTAAGGAGGGGTGGCAGGAGGGAGGTGGGGCTGTCATATGTGTTGAGTGGGGGGCAGGTCACTCAGATCAGGTGATTGCGGCTTGTTACTTGAAAGATCTCCTTTGTCCCTAATATCCCCTCCGTCCTCTACAATCCTCCGATGAGGGATTGCTAGAGGTTCCCAGGGTATGTCTGCAAACATCTGGAGCAAGGGCATTTAGTTTTGCTGCCCTGTCCCTGTGGAACTCTCTACCTCATCGGGTTTGAGACGGCCTAACCGTCCAGAGTTTTAGAAAAACTTTGAAAACCTATCTCTTCAGCCTGGCATTTATTGATTGAGGTTTAGTTTGCTTTCCTATGCTGCTATTATATTGTTGTCTGTTGAATTATATGTTTGTTAGAATAATTTATTCTGTTTTATGTAGTTATTGTGCAGGCGCCTTGATTTTAGAAAGGCGCCTTTTTATAAATAAAATTGATTTGATTTGATTTGTTTTATGTTGTGCCAGGGTGAGGGCAGCATAAGTATAATTTAGGTGGGTAGGGGTGTTGATGTGTGATCAGTGGTAAATTAGTTTTATCATAGGAGTCCAACCGGACTGTTGGAAGGAGGAAGAGTCTGAGCAGAATATGGTCCTGCAGCCCCTGCTTCAATTTGGTAAGTAATAACCAGTGGACTTGAGAGGGGAGGTAGGCTGGAGGTTAAACATACAGGGTGGTTTAGTGGGTGCTGGGGGCATTATTTAATTTAAGAGTGGGCTTTAGGAGAGGTGGATAGTTGGATTTTTGGATATCCATGTCCTAATCCGATGCCACCCGACACTGGGACTGAATGTTGGATTCGGATACAGATTATCCTAATATGTGACTGTCCTAGCCTGGATCAGATTTTGGGATATCCGAGCTACCCTAGTGTTATGTTAGAGGTCTGAGAAATTGGGAAACTTTCATTTACAAAAATCTTTGTGAAGTTTCCCAACTTCATGTAATGGGAAGTGACATCTCACATAGTTCTTTGCCCAGTGAACTGCCTGTTTCTCCTGGTAGAGTCTATGTATAGTGGCACTTCACTGGCACAGGTGCTGTCAAAGTTCAACTATGGGTAGCTTTTGCTCATCGAAGCAGCACTTCACCAGCAAAGAACTACACAAAGTGTGAACTAATGCAATGGGTAGCCGCCACGAGAAAGGGGAGCAAGGTCCCTGTTGGTTCCTCCTTCCAACAGTCCAGTTGGACTCCTATGATAAAGCTAATTTACCACTGATCACACATCTTTTATTATTTACAAACATGCCCCCACCAAATATGCAAGCATCACCCATCTCCCAAATATGTTTTGCACACCTACTCCCACCCAACCTTCTGCTAACACCAACCTCGCCCTCCCCACTGTCTTGGTGAAATGTCATGATATTTCCTGGTGGGGTAGTGGTTAATTTCACCACACACCCCCTGAGCTCTATAATAGTGTGTATGCCCTAAGCATCCTCTGGACACTTGCTTCTTTGCTTGTGACATTAGCTGCTGGCTGTTCTGATCACCCTCCCTGTTCTCCCGTTCCCCTTGCCATGCAGTTTTGACCCACAGCTTTCACTTGTGCTCTGTTTTCCTGTCAAGTCATTTGAGCTGCCGGCATTCCTCTGATTTTGTGTTTTTTTATGGCTTACCTGCTGCCTTTGTTTGCACCATGGAATTCACTCATTTGTTTACGTATCCCCTCCCCCCACTGTGCATCCAGCTAGGCTCCACTATGCATCTCTGTGCTGGCACTGCTGCTGGGCTGCCACTTTACATATGCCCCATTGGCAGTGTTCCTCCCATTTCCTCACTTTCCTTTTACTGGGCCTTCTCTGATTCCCATGACCATATAGCTCGCAGCAGTTGCATCCCATCAGTGACCTTGCTCCCCTTTCTCGTGGTCATTACCCATGGCCTCTAGCCCTCCAGGCATGTTCCTGGACCTCACTCCTTCTCCCTCCTGTCAATTGCAGGCCTCCAGAAGTCCTCTGTCAGGACCTTGCTTCTTTTCTACCTGCTGCAATGAATGGCTCAGAATTCTACTAGCTCAGCTTCAAAATAGTCCTGTATCTCTCCTTGGGCAAGCAAGATTTTGAATTCTGCTCTCCACAGTACTGGCGTTTCTGCCCTTCCAGTCAGGTATTTGCCCTCATGGCAGCACTGTTTGGGCTCAGTATGCATTGCTTCAGTGGCTTCTTACTCCAATCAACACTTGACTATCTGGCTCACATCCCAACAACTACCAGGCTCACTCCCCATGACAACCAGTCTAGCGCCCTATCAACAACTTCAGGATTCAGGATGAATTGCCTTTGTGTCATTATACTGCAACAAAATGGGCTCCTACAAGGCTCGCTACACTTGTCCATATGATTCCCAACCATACTGACTGACCCTTGCTGACCTTTCTCTATCTGATCTCTTTTTTTTCCTAGTGCTACCTCCACTCTTCCTGTGGTTAGCTCTGACCTAGTTTTATTAGGGTAGCATAGTAGTTTTCTGTCAAGGCCATTAGGGGAAGCACCTTTAGAGGGGTTGATAGTGAGGAGGGCACTTAGGGTATCGTTTGGCAGTGCAGCAGTGAAAGAGAAGGGGAGGTGGGAGGGTAGTGGAGTGGGCACACCGGTAGATGGTGGGGAGAAGGCTGGGTAGGTGGAGAGGGATTTCAGTAGCTCAGTTGCACAGGAGGTATAATAGGAGTTAAATTCTGCAGCTATGGCTGGTGGGTCGGACACTAGTAAGCTATTTACTTTAAGTACTGGGGGGGAGTGGGCAAGATGAGGGAGTAAATAGGGAATGGACCACCCTCCAGAACTTTGAAGGGGAATTTATGTTGGTGACGAAGGCAGATTTTAAATATTCAGACTTGGCTAATCTTATAGCCCTGGTGCAAGCATCTTGGAGCATGCAGTAGTTCACATGGTCACTAGGATGCTGGGTTGCTTTATGACACTTCCAGGTTCGATCTGTAGCCCTGTGGCAGGCCAGAAGTTTATACCCATACCTGCCCATAGTCCAGAACCCAGGACCACCACCACTTCAGCCGATGTCCCTACCTGCTACACTACATGGGTAGCTCGGTGGAATCATGCTCCACACCCCCAGTTAGCTGATCCCTCTTCCTCCCACTTCCTTCCATCCCTTCCTTCTGTCCCATCGCTATTCCCTCCCCTCACTATTTTCCCCTCCTTCCCTTGCTATTCCCTCTTTCACTATCCCTCCACAGTCACCGAATCTAAAAGTGATCAAAATGATGCACTCATCACTCATTTTGGTTCGCTATTTTGACATGATACCATAGAGTGTGTGTGTGGGGGGAGGGAGAAAAGATAGAGTAAGGAGGAAAGAGGTCAAGGAGTTAAATTGGTGGTCAAAGGGATGGTGTATGGAAAAAGGGTACCACTTTGTGGGGGGCTTCTGGGGCAGGAGACTTTTCAAAGGTAACAACCTTCACCTGACAAGACAAGGGACCAGTGCACTGGGGCAGAAGTTTGAAGTCTCCACTGGACAGTTAAACTGACTGTGGAGGACACTGAGGCTAAGGGAAACACAATAAAGGGAGTGGAACCTAGTTAGTGTGACCCTATACAGAGGACTGGTAGCAGTAAGGTGGGTAAAAATAACATTTGGGTTTAAAAGGGAGTAGTGAAAGAGGCTAAGAGGGAAAGGCTCCTTGGTCTGTAAGCAACAGGAAAAATAAGATGTTAAGAAGAATGAAAAAGAATGCAGGAGAAGGATCACAAAACAGCAATGGAGCTCTGGAGCTAGTTGGAAGGGGGTCTGTCTTAATCCAAGGAGTCTGGGTCACAAAATCAATGAGCTGCAGGCATTGGTGGCAGACACACTGAGGTGAACCTAGTAGCCATCACAGAAACTTGGGCCACAGAAAACAATGACTGGGACTAGTCAGTTCCAGGTTACACAATGTTTAGACAGGATTGCAGGAAAGGTAAAGAGGGGGGATGTGTAGGATGGACACATCCGGGGAAGCAAAGGAGAAACTGAATGAGTCACTGTAGGATTACCCCATGGTGCCCTCAGGCAAGAAAATATGGATGGGGTGATCTATAGATCACCTGGACTAGGGTAAGAGAGAGATATGGAGCTCAGGGAAGAGCTGGAAAGTGTAGTGAAAAAGGTGGGATTGTTGGTGGTGGGTGATATGAGCCTGCCAAATATTGACTGGGACATTCCAGTGGCCAAGTGCACCAAAAGTCAGGCTGTGTTGGATACACTGCAGAACTGACTGTTGCTGCAGCTGGTCAAGAAACCCACTAGACAGGCAGCCATTCTCCATTTGGTGCTCACCAACTTGGAGATGGTGGGTGGAGTGAGGGTAAGGGAGCCACTGGGGTCCAGCGACCATAGCTCCATAACTCAATTTTAGTCAAGCAGGCCCTCTTGACCAGAATACTCCTATCAAAAACCGAAGTCCTAGATTTCATAAGATTAGACTTCAACCAGATGAGGGAGCTGGTCCAAAACAAGTTGGCATGGGTGAACAGCATCTGAGTTATTGAGGAAAGATTGGGGGCAATCAAGGAACCATTCTTGAGGCAAAAAAGTCATGCATGAGAATTGTTATAAAAGAAAACAGATACAAGAGACCAATATGTTTCTTGAAAAGGGTCACTAAAGCAATGAGGCAATGAGGTCCAAGAAAAAGACTTTCACCAGGAAAGTACAAGGAAAAACAAGTGGAGGATGAATGGGAAGAGTACCAAATGAGAACTATAAAAACTAGGAGGATGGTCAGTGAAGCAAAGGGAGACATAGAGCCACTGTATGAACTGCAGAGGGGCTCATGGGTGGGGAAAACTATTCAGATATATTAAGGAAAAAGGCAAGCAAGAAGTGGGCATTGTTAAGCTATAAAAAGAGTGTAGGGTTATAGAGGAAGATAAGCAAAGAGTAGCCATCCTTAATGATCACTTCAACTCTATCTTCACAAGCAAGCCTCTGCCTGAAAGTGGCATCATGACGGCTGTCGGGGGGCATTCCTGAAATGAGGAGACAGTATGTTGGAAGAATGGCTCACTCACCAAAAATTCATTTATAATTCTTTCTTTATTATTTCATCTATTTTAACTGTCAGTCTGGAATATATCATACCAACATTTTGTGGAAAAGTATCCACTTCAGGGTTACTGTACCTCTGAAAATCACATATATTTTCAAATTTCTAGTTTTGTACTTAATACAATTTACCAATATGTTTTGTGTCACGAGGTCCCTGTACAAGCCTTTTCTGTTATTTATACTGTTTATTTCAGGTTAATAAAAACATTTATACTTTTCAGAATTTTTTCTTAGATCTTACTGGATTAATCAGCAGGCACCTGGTGTCTAGCTTTAAAAGACAGGCAATAAGGCCAAAGTAAAATTTGAGTTGAAATTTATGATACATAGTATAAAAATAGTACCTTTCGATACAATGACCCATTATCTAGCTTCTTTTTCTCTTTAAGCTATTCCAGCATTAGGACACCTGTGGATGTTGAATAAATCAGTTTGAGACACCACCAAGTTATACCATTCATTAATTTTTCAAGAAGTAAAAATAAAAATAAGCCTTTTGCTCAGTCAGTAGCTGCTTATCCTATTATTTGTACATGATATTACACCATACTATTATTCGAAGTTCAGTACTTTCTCACATTTGAAACCCTGAGGTGTGATACTAATATCAGTGTTAGTGGCTCAGCAGGTAGCACACTTGCCTCTAAGGCTGGGAGATCAGAAGGCTGTTGGTTCTATCCCCACATCAGGCACTTGGGTCAAATCCCAATACTGACACTGTAGTGCAGCATGAGGGGGGTGCTACACTCCTGAGGTGCCATCTTTCAGATGAGATGTTAAACTGAGGTCCCATTTGCCTGTTCTGGTAGTAGTTCAGGTGGATGTTAAAGATCCTATGGCACTTCTCAGAAAAAGTAGAGGGAATTTCCCTAGTTTCCTGGCCAGATTTCCCCCATTCACTAAAAATACCACCAACAGCTTAGTCTGGTTCAGGGTCAGTTGGCATTCATCTGAATCTCCCTCCCCTGGGTCATGCCTGAAAATAGGCAGAATTTGTCTAGTGCACTTACCTGAACAACAAAAAAATAAATAAATAATAAAATAAAAATAAATCTAAAATTAGAAGAGATAAGTATCTCTGATTTTTCATGATACTTTTAAACAACTGTATTCAGTTGTTAGGTAATGTTCTTTTCCATTTAAACATTGTCTTATATTTATTTCAATTATTAAATGCCTAAATTATATGAGATCAAGCAACTGTAAAGTCTTGCAGTAACTGTCTGTTACTATATATTGAATATCCAAGTGATTTTTTTATATATAACTTCTTTGTATTGTGTATATCTATATATATAGCATATCTTATCTGGTTCTACAGAGTAAGGCACTTTTTTATTCAGAAAAATAAAACTTTTTTACAGAAACTTTATTTTTAATCCTTCAGATGGGGTTCCATGTCATAATAGTGATCGAGCAACAGCGATCTCTATTATGGCGAGTGTACACTACCGAAAATTAATTTCCATGATGCACACTGGCAGTGCACTGAAAAATGGTGCCCAAGACCTACAGGTCTTGTTCTTCGCCCCCTGCACCCCCCCTACTTATGGATTCTCAGCTCCAAGGGGGATGCATGATGGGGGGGGGGGACTTGAGGCATTACATGCTGCCAGGTGGCAAAAAATAAAAAACACACCACACCAGACCAGAACCTGGTACCCCATGCCTCCCAGCCAACCACCCTCCCCATGATGCCAGTGATCCAGCTCAGCAGCTGCTCATCATAACCCCTCCCACATGCCATCCCTCCTGCATCTCTCCCCCTCCCCCCACAGGCACGTGCGCATGTATAGTTGTTTGTTCCTGTCCTGGTTTTTGCCAACTGCAGTATACGGTCACCCTCTTCCCTAGGTAGCTGTGATGACAGTCACTGAGATTGAGTCACCATTTTCCTAGGTGCTCAATCTCGGTTGCTATGGTCATGGACTACCTTCAGATGGCATTGTGCTTTTCAAGTACTTACCCCTGTCTTTTTAAGAGTGGCTGCTTAGTGACTGTGCTACACTGGCACTTCTGAAATGAAAAGCAAAGGGGACACATTTTAATTTTATAATGCAAGTTTAAAGTAAAACAATCTGTTTGAGAACTTCCCTTGCATATACTATCAAGGCATGTTGCGCTTCCCACAGATCTGTCTGGCTGTATGGCTAAGGAAAGTTTGCAGCCATTTCTTGTGCCTTTTAAAGCAAGATGCCACTGGACCAAGAACAGCGTGATGACATCACATCATCTGACATCACCAAACATGATGTCATGACATCATATGTCCCATGATGCATCCTGGCTTGCTAAGCAATGTGGTAACTAATGGCACTCACCATTACTATAGGGTGAACCCTGAACCACGCTGCCTGATGGAGCTGTGCTATGGTATTTGGTGCTCCAGATAATTAATATTTATTTTGTAAAGAATGTGTTATAGTTAAACATAAGCAAGCAAGCAAATCTTTATTTATATAGCGCCTTTCAATATCAAGCTGCTGTACAGAATATAAACCATAAATACACAAACAAACAACAGTATAGGTTTAAAATCAGTCTGGGAAAGCCAACGAAAATAAATAGGTTTTCAACAAAGATTTAAAACTACTGATGGTCAGGCATTCTCTTAACCAACGAGGTAGGAATTCCACAGGGTAGGCGCTACAAATGAAAAAGCATGAGCTCCAGATGTTTTAAGATAAACCCTGGGAATCTCTAGCAATCCCTCGTTAACGGATCGGACAGGGCAATTGGGGGAGTAGGGAGTCATGAGATCTTTCAGGTAGTCGGGTCCCTGTTCGTGTAGTGCTTTAAAGGTAAGCAAGCCTACCTTATAGGTGATCCGCCACTGAACTGGCAGCCAATGCAGTCCGCGCAGCACAGGCATTATGTGACTGGACCTAGAGGTACAAGTCAACAGCCTGGCTGCAGTGTTCTGCACTAGCTGCAAGCAGTGGATATCAACCTCAGACAGCCCTAGGTAGAGGGCATTGCAGTAGTCAAGATGGGTAGTAATGAAGGCATGGACCAATGTTGGAAGGTCACCCGGTGGAATCAGGTGTTTCACCCAGGCAATATTCCTCAGATGGTAAAATGAGGATTTAATCACAGCTGACACTTGAGATTTCATAGTCAAGCCATCATCAAAGATAACGCCCAGGTTCCGCACCAGATCTGAGGTAGTAACCTGGACACCATCAAGCCACAGGTCTGACATGTGCCCAGCCCTCAAACCTGCCCCCGGGAGACCCGAGTCCACAATCAACACCTCAGTCTTATCCGGATTCAGTCTCAGCCAACTGGAGCTCATCCAGTCTTTGATATCGGAGAGGCAATTGTTTAGCATAGAGATCGTATCAACCTGTTCGGGTACAAAGGACATATACAGCTGAGTATCATCTGCATAGCAATGAAAACTCAAACTGTATTGCCTAATGATATCTCCCAATGGCAGCATATACATGATACATACATATGTGAACAACATGGGTGCCAATATAGAGCCCCGCGGCCCCCTGCAGGACAGGGGGAGGGCATCAGAGGAATAAATTCCAGTGACCACCCTCTGAGCCCTCTGGTTATTCTAGAATGGGACATTACACAGCTAGGAAGTAATACAGAATTTTAGTTGCTCACATCTGTTAGATATTCCATGATTTACGAAAAACTGGCTGCTAAAGGAAAATATTCTTATTAGGTTTCAAATAAAGTAACTGTAAACAAATCGCTTCTATAATCTCTTACTATGATGGAGGAAACCCAAGCCTACTGGAATACTATATTTGATACTTCCCAAAGCTCAGTAAATGCACATGATCAAGCAGCTCACATAATATTTTGTATTAACTATAATTACAAGGGGGAGTTCACAAGAGGGCATAAACTGGATTAATATATATATTCTTTACTTACATTATACTTTTCCAATCAATCTCTTTGTTTAGGCTGTATTTTTCATCGAGGGCTTTAAACTGTAAGATTCAATATGCTTCTCTTGTGAGAAGTATTTTCTCTATGTCCCCTCCTCCAGTAGGCATTTTCACTTGTTCTATTTCAAAACGTCATAGCTTTGCTATGTTGTGCTTTTCTTTGTTAAAATGCACAGGGAAGATGGATCATTGTGTCTTATGGCAGTCTTGCACTTCCCTATCGTAGTTCTTGGTTGTCTTAAAATGTTCATAATGTACACAAGGTCACATGGTATTTCAACAGATAGACCACATGGTTAGTTTGGTATGTAATTAACTGCCTAATTTTAAGTCCAAGTCCACTGCTAAATTCCAGATCTTCTTTAGTGTACACATGAATGAGCAATTATTATATTTTCCACAGGGGTTGTTGCTCATCTGTTTTAAAGTACAGTATTTAGAATGTTTTGTGTCTCCTGTTCAGGGTTCCCATGTTCTGACTTGAAGAACTTCATGCACAGGCTCGTTGCTCTCCTTGCAGCAATGAGTGGACATTCCCTGAAAGTGATTTCCCAATTGGGAAGTGAATGTAAAACATTCCAGTTTTTGTGGATAGTAACTCTAATATTGCCATGTTGATCTGAAAATGGGGTAGAAAAAAATCATTCTGTTCATTTTTTTTATCTCGTATCTTTGAGGTGAGTAGGTCATATCTAGGATACAGGTTTGCCTTTTCCTTTATCCTGCTAATACAGTTCTCAGGGTAGCTGCTAGTGAGGAATCTCTGATGATGATCTTTGCAACTTTTTCATATTCACTAGCATCTGAACAGTTTCTTTTCATGTGGAGGTACTGCCTACAGGAATCTCTTCTTTTAGTTTCTGGAGGTGAAAACTGTTGAAATATAAAACGCTATTTCTAGCCTTGTTTTTACAATAGACTGGTTTTAACATCAGTGCGGACTAAATAATAGGCCTTTATTAAGTACTTCAAATTCAGTGTCTGCTAACTCTCTGTCAGCGAGATTGTATACTATTTATTGGCTATGCTGGTTTTGAAATTCATTTGTATTGATTGCTCATTTGACTTTTCTGGCTTCTTTTTCAGTATTGTGCCTCACAAAACATAAATCTAGTAACTTTAGATGTTAAAGACTTATACTCATGCATGCCACATGACTCTGGTCTAGAAGCCTTACATGACTTTTTGAGAAAGAGAACAGCAACTAAACCCTCCAATAATCTATTACATCATTACCATCATCAGACATTTCATTTGTTCAGCATAAAGCCACTACAAAATTGGACAGTAAAAATAGATAAAACAGTTGTTTGTACAAATACATTCATTACCATGTACAAAATTTCTGAATCAAATAAATACAACCTAATCTATGTATCAAACCATCAATCAAACAGTCTTATAACTTAGTAGATTTTAAAAAATTTGCAAGTCTTGTCAGCACCTGGATATCATTGGATGTATACAACTTTGTAAGTATCTGGTCAGTAGGGACTCCAAATGTCCCTTAAGATCAGTCCTAGCCATAAGTGTATGTGTTTCTCATATAGTGAACATATCAGAGTAACATGTATTAAATCATCCACCATATTCAGATTGCACACACATTTATTGTTTTCCACTCCTGTTCTATTCTGTGCATAATGTTTGTTTATTTGTTTATTTGTAAAATCAGTTTACAACCTTTGAGCCAGAGGCTCTTTTCCAAAAGTACTTCGTCACATAAAGACATACATTGTGTTTTTGGTTACATAGCGTAGGTTTGCAAAACAATAGGCTTTCAACAGAGGCGCCATGTCACACTGTGGTCAGACAAATACATTTGGGTTACAGGGTACATGTAAGTTGAGAACAGGTGTTACACAAGTTGGTATCAATAGTGAGCAGTCTAGTAGGTAAACACTGAAACAGCTGGTACTGGCCAGGTTAAACATAGGCACAGTGTACAGGAAGTGGTGGTGGTGGGGATGGCTAGGTGGAGAGCTGCCGGAGGGCATTGTCAGAGAAGTAGAGGGTGGAGCTACTTTCAGAGACAGGAGCAGTTACGGTGTTGATGATGTGGTTTCGAAGGGTGGTTTTGAACTTAGAGATGGTGGTGGCATTGGAGATGGGGCAGGGAGAGAGTTAAACCAGGTTGGGGCTCTATAGCAGAAGGACCTCTGGCCACGGCTGGTTCTTGATCTGGGGACCATTGAGGTGGTCTTGTTGGAAGACCCGTGTTGCAATAGTGGGAGGGCTCTGGTGGATGGATGCTGTTACCCAGGGGAGGCCAGTGGGGTTTTGTGAGGAGACAGGTTTTGGTATTGGAGCCCGTTCATCCAGGAGTAGAAGAATTAGCCTCAACATACAGCTGACAGGTGTGAGTGAGCCTGGGGCACCAGTAATCAATCTGCAGGCTTTGTTCAGGTTAAGTGAATTTTTTGAGTGCAGTGGTGTCGGCAGCACCATAGACTGCTAGGCCGTAGTCTACAAGGGACAGAACGGATGATGTAACAGCGAGCTGAGAGCATTTGGGGAAGGCAGGTTCTATGTGAAGAGAATGCCTAAAATGTATGTTGAAAAGGATGTTAGGCATCGATGTGGTTGTGAAATGTGAGGGCTGAGTCAAGGTAACCCCAAGGTATTTGTAGGAGCAGACTTGTTCCAGTGGCTGATTGGTACTGGAAGGATATAGAGTGGGTGGTTGCTAGTTTGTTTTGGGTGGGAAAGCATAGCTTTGGTCTTTTAAGATTGATGACGAGTCTGCCTCCTTAAACCAGGCTTGCACTGTTGAAAGACTGCTGTAGGGTGTCCTGGAGGGAGACGGGATTCAGTGGGTGGCAAAAGGACAGGCGTCATCTGCATACAGTAGAATTTTGCCAGGGCATGCACTGGGCAGGGTGTTTTGATAGAGCGAGAAGAGAAGGGGGCCCAGGATGGAGCCTTGGGGAACCCCAGAGTGAATGGGACGGGTATCGGAGACTGTGCTATTGATTTTTACACACTGCGATCGAGCGTCAAGATAGCTTGTGCACCATGCTAAGGGGCCAGCCGAGAGACCAGTGTGGTAGAGTGCATTCAGCAGAAGTGGATGGGAGACGGTGTCGAAGGCCTTTGAGAGGTCAATGAACACTGCACCAGCTAGGGAGCTGGAATCCAGGGAGGAGTGTAGGAAGTTGGAGAATTCAATTAGGGCAGTGCTGGTACTGTGACCAGCATGGAAGCCATGTTGCTCTGGGCATAGAATGTTATGCTTAGCCAGATAATCAGTGATTTGAATGGCCACCACTTTCTCCATGGCTTTAGAGATGGGGGGGGAGGATGGAGATTGGCCGGTAGTTGTTGGCCAATGACCTGTCACCCCCTTTGTGAATTGGTGTGATAATGGCTGTTTTCCATGCTGTGGGAAATTGTCCCAGGCAGAGTGACTGGTTAATTAGGCTGGTGAGTGGGGCAAGGACTTCATCTAGCACCAGCCTGAGGATACTGGGGTCCAGTGAGTCGCTGCTGGGACTGTTGCCATTCAAAGCTTTGACTAGGATGGGTCTGGCTTCCCGGTGGAAATCTTGCGAGGTGGAAGCTGGGGCGCTGGAGGACAGGGGAGGTTGGTTGGGGAGAGTCAAAGAATTACTAGGAGGACTGAGCTAAGGTCAGTGAAAGCGGTGTTGAACCAGTTAGCTATGGTGGCAGGCTCGGTGGTGGTAGTGCCATTTCTAGTGAGCTGGGATGGGGCAGGGGAGCGAGCTTTTCCATTAAGTTGCTTAATATTATCCCAGAAAGTCCGGGCTGAGCCCCAGGAGGAGGTAAGGGAGGCTTGGTAATGGTCAGCCTTGGCTTTCCTGATGGCCCATGAGCACTTATTCCAGGCTGCATTGTAAGCCTGCCTATCAGACAGATGACCGCTTCAGTGGCAGAAAGTGGGAGGTTATCCCGATTCTTAGTAATTGTAGAAGGGCCGGCTAACCTAAGGTGCATTCTGTTTTTGGACCGGATTTTGTGAGGGGCACAAAGAGATCTCAGGCCATGTTGAAGGTGTGAGGAAAAGGCGAGGGCAGTGTCAATGTCAGTAGCATGATGAATGGGGGACCAGTTTATCTGGGTGAGGAATACTTTACATTTTTTCAGCCCACCAGGGCGGAGGCGCCTGCGGAGGGTGGTCTGGCCTTTGGGTTTGGGATTGGAGACTGCCCAATGAAATAGGATAGGAGAGTGGTCACTTAGGGAGTCTAGGAAGACCTGGATGTTTTGGATTTTATGGGGTCGGTTAGTTATAATAACATCCAGAAGGGTGCTGGTACCTCTCTTAGGGTTTATTCTTGTGGGCTGGGTGACGAGTTGCGTCAGGTCTTGGGTGGCAAATGAGTCTCTGATCGCAGATGAGAAGGTGCTGAGCCAATTTACATTAAGGTCCCCAACTAGGATTTGCTCCGCCTTATGGTGGAGGGTTGCCAGGTAGTCCGTTAAAGATACCAGAGTCGGGTGCTGGTTCTTTGAGGAACGAAGCTGTGGTGAGATAGAGAGGGCTCCTAGAGGGGTCTGGGGTGGTTTGAGGGTAAGAGCCTGGGCCCCTACACAAGGGCAGGGGTGGGAGTGCGGTCCAAGCATTGTGTCCCTAGTGTAGATTGCAGACAGCCACTCCCTCGCTTGTTTACCTGGTCCTCCCGTATAAGGTATAGCCTGGGAGGGAAACAAATGAGTCAGGGGTGATTTGGACAGCCATGTTTCAACCAGGGCTATGATGTCTGGTTGATGAGCCAAGGCCCAGCACTGTAGGGTGTCAAATTCTTCAGCAGGCTGCATATGTTCTTGGAGGCTACTTAAGACCAATGAGCTGGGTGGGTGGGTGGGGGGCAGGGCCTGGGTTTGGATGTATGTTCCCTGTTAGGAGTAGAAGGAGGAGAAGTGCTCTGGTCAGAGGGTGCCAGATGGAGAGTTTACGCCGGGAGTGATAGGATGAGGAAGGGGGTTTAGTAGAACAGGGGTGGGTAGGGCAGCACAGGCAGAAGGCTTGTGTGATCGGGAAGAGCAAGGGAGCTGGGGGAAGGTAATGTCTGGATGGGGGTGAGGTGGAGAGGAGCATATGGGGTGGTGGAGGAGGAGGGAGGGAGGAGCAGTGGTAAAGGAGGAGGAAGACAGGAGGGTAGGTAGGAACACTGGAATAGTGAGGCTGAGGCTTAATAGGGACAATAGGGTTGGTGGAAGGCAAAAGAAGGAGGAGGAGAAGAGAGAGGCTGGCGAGCAGGGGGTGCACATGCATAGTTGGTAAGGGTGGGGGAGCTGAAGTGAAGAAAGAATGGGGTACTAGGATGATAGAGGGGAGATAGTAGTGAAAGGTCATGATGAGAGTAATAAAGTTCCATTCTAAATCTTGTTAGAGTTCTTCTGAGGTCTGGAAAAGCCAGTATCAATGAATATGGTTCTATATTATGGCATAATTTCTGTTTTTTTAAACCACATAAAGTTTTTGTAGGACTGCATCCGTTCCATGTCCTTACTATTATAAATATTTCTAACTCTTTCCTTCACTTGGGACTTTATATCTCTAAAAAGAAAACAGTGAACTTGATGTGGCAGGTGGCCCAACCCCAGTGGATATAAGCATGTTGCTATACAATCTATACTTGGGAATCTATAACCTAAGGACGTGTAATCAATCTCCTCCTCTAGACACATCCTCAGAATCCTATACTCTGCGCACAAAAACAATTTAAGTAGAAATAAAATTCTCCTTTCCACAATATATGCTTCAATTGGAAGCTGTCCCAGTTCTGCTCTTGCCACTGGGGCTGGGAATGATTGTGGGATCTTAAGAATATACCTAAAAAAACTTATTTAATTGTACTTTTAACTGCTTGGGGACTACTGTTGCCCACACTTCTGAAGCATAGAGGAAGCTTGAACGCACCTTAGCCTCCACAACCCTCAGAAGACCTCTCACCGATTCATTACCCATCTAGGCTTAGAATCTTCTGAAGGCATTGAAGGCAGTGATTGCATTGTGCTTTATATAGTCTTGATGTATGTTCCAATGGGTGGATTGGGAAAAATTAACTCCTAAGTAGGAGTATGTTTTTACTGTCTGAATTTTTATTTTATTATTAAAAAGTGTAGGTGTTTTCCTTTGTCTATTGCCAAAGATCAACATCTGAGTTTTACTTGTATCGATCACTAATTTATTTTTACTACAGAGTGTTGAGAACAGAGTCACTTTCCACAGCAGGCCTAAGAATGACGTTGACAGAAGGACATGATCGTCAGCAAAGGCTAATAATAATCTATTACTTACTCTGGCCAAAGCAGCTCTGGAAAACTTTTATTTTTAATTTGAGAAAACATATTTTCTGCAAATAAAAGGCACAATTATGGAGACCAGTATGGCCCCCCACCTATGCTAATCTAACCACGGCCTTATTTGAAAATGGATTTTTTATAAATCTTTTGTACAATACTTACTACAAAAATATAATAAAATGGGTCAGATTCATTGACAATATACTAGTGATATGGCAGGGAACATTATATGATCTCAACTGAATGGCTATATGGGATTCCAAAAATTTGTGATGAACCATAGTCAGGACACAGTTGCATTTCTTGACTGAGAGATATATGTAGATAACTGTAACACTGAAACCACAGTCTATAACAAGAACATGACTAGAAATAGTATTTTTTATATTTCAACAGTGTTCACCCCCAAAAATTGAAAGAAGGGATACCTATTGGGCAATACCTCCACATGAAAAGAAACTGTTCACATGCTAGAGAATATGAGAAAGCTGTCACATATCTAGAGCATAAATTCCTCACTAGAGGCTATCCTGAGAACTGTACTAAGAGGGATAGGGAAAGGGCAAACCTGACTCCTTCAGACGACCTACTCACCCCAAAGATATAAGATAAAAAAATGAACAGAATATTTTTACGACATTTTCAGATCAGCATAGCAATATTAGAATTATTATCCACAAACACTGGAGCATTTTACATTCACTCCCCAATGAGGAAATCCCTTTCAGAGAACATCCACTCATTGCTGCAAGGACAGCAATGAACCTATACGTGAAGCTCTCCATGTCAGACCATGAGAACCAGGAAAAGGAGATGCAAAACATTTTAACTTCTTTAAAACAATGGACAACTACCCTTGTGGAAAATGCCTTAACTGCTCAAATACATATAAACTAAAGATCAGGAATTCAGCAATGGATTTGGAAATTGAAATTCAGGAGTTAATTACATGCCAAACTGGCCATGCAGTCTGTCTTTTGAAATGTCCACGTGACCTGGTGTACATTGTGAAAACGTTGAGACAACGAAGAACTAGGATGGGGAGCACAAGAGTGCCATAAGGCGTAATGATCCCAGTGATTCCTCTTCTCCTGTTGTAATGCATTTTAACAAAGAAAAACATAACATATGTATGCTACAATTTTCTTTTAGACATGAACTAGTGAAAACATCTGCTGGGGAGGGGATATAGAGAAACTACTTCTCACAGGAGAAGTATATTGGATCTTTCAGTTTAAAGATCTCTATAGAAAAAGATGGCCTAAATGAAGACATTGCTTGGACGAGTATAATGTAAATAAAAGATTATGGGCAGGATTCACAACGCGGTTTGGGACTAAGTCCCACTCCGCAACCCCAGTGGTGCTCTGAAATTGCTGCAGCTGCGGAGCACCTGATTCACAGCCACAGCAGTTGCGGAGGGTGTTACGGCAGGTCCCACTGTCTGTAGCAGCCTCCCACAGCTGTGGTGCTGTCCCTGGCAACAGCATCTGAATGCTGCCGTAATCCATGGAGCTGGTTGTAATCCGGCTCCACCTTTGTGAATACCTGCAGCTGCAGGTAGTCTGCACATCCACAAGTGGCAACCCACTTGCGCACGAGGTTTACCCACAACTCTGGGATGTTCAGGAGTTTCATGAATCCTGCCCAATATGTATTAATCCTGTTTTGGCTCTTGTGAACTCCCCCTTATAACTATAGTTAGTACAAAATATTATGTGAACTTCTTGACATGTGCATTTACTTAACTTTGGGAAGTATCAAATATAGTATTCCTACAGGCTCAGGTTTTACCTGTCATTGTAAGGGATTATAGAAGTGATTTATTTTGCAGTTACTATATTTGAAACCTAATATAAGTATTTTTCTTTAGTAGACATTTTTTCATAAATCATGGGAATTCTAATAGACGTAAACAGCTAGAAACCTGAGCTACTTCCTGACTGCGTAATGTTGCACTGGAGAATGACCATTAACTTATGTTTAACTATAACACTTTCTTTAGTAGTAGTATACAGTACATTTATTTGTGGTGCACTTCCTTGGAGGCCCAGGGCACTATTATATACTATAAGGCCTAATTGTAAGCAGATATAAAACTAGATCATAATTAAATATATAATATAAAAATAGCTTAAACAGGTCATACATAACTAAAAGGGATTTCAGATGTTAGGAGACCAAATACTCAATATTTACTAAATAAATATTAATTATCTATAGCACCAGATACCATAGCACAGCTCCATCATTTGGCATGGTTCAAGGTTCACCCATTTGTAACAACAGTTGTTGTTAGCTACCATGTTGCTTAGCAAACGGGGATGCAGTGCAGGATATATGATGTTATGAAATCACATTTGGTGTCATCATCACACTGGTCCTTATCCAGTGGTGTCTTGCTCTACAAAGCCTAGGCAACAGCTACATACTTCCTATAGCCACACAGCAAGATGGACCTGTGTGACGTGCTGCAGGCCTTGCTGGTATATACTAGGGAAGCTCTCAAAGAGTCTCCTTTACTTTAAACTTGGGTTATAAAACTAGAATGTTATCCCTTTGCTTTTCTTTTCAGAAACACCAGAGTAGTGCAGGCACTAAGAAGCCATCCATTAAAACACAGAGGTAAGTGACAGAAAAGCACAATACTATCTGAAGGATATCAAAAAAAAAAGTTTGTGTAAAAAAAAAAAAGTTTTTTTTCTTTTCTGAACAAAAAAGCACCTTACACTATAGAACCTGAGAGGATATACTATATACATATCTATACAAAAAAGTTATATACTGTATAAAAACCTTTAGACATTCATTGCATAGTAATAGACAGTTACTTGGTCTCATATAATTTAGGTATTTAAGAATTTAAATAAATATGAGACTATGTTAAATGAAAGAAACATTACCTAACAACCAGATATAGTAGTTTAAAAGTATGACTATTCAGAGATACTCATCTGTTCTTATTTTAGATATTAGTGCCAAATCTGAGGGTTTCAAATGAGCACAAGTACTGAACTGCAAATACTAGTATGATGCAATATTTTTTATTTATTTAAAATGTGATAACTGGGAAAGGTACACTGAGCCAAGGCTCCTCTCCAGATGCGACCCAGGGGGAGGGGAAGGTGGAGTAACAATGCAATACAGTGCAGCATACAAAGAGTAATAACTCCCAAACAGTAGCACTACAAAGGGAGTGTCCAGACATTACAAAGTAGAAGAGCAAACCATATTAGCAATAAAAATGAAAAGTTGACAAAGTGCATCATATAGAACAATATGTTTGCATGGAAATAAAACCTGGTAGAGGAGACCATTTCTAGCAAGGCTTCGAGATAGATTATAACAACAATGAGATGAGGGTCTGTGAGACAGAGTAAACAACAGGAACCCAAAAAGTGAGATCCAAATATTGAAGGTGTAGGCAGGGAGACAGAAGAACAGGAAACCCACGTAGGTGAGCAATAGGATGTAGGCAAGGGGGTGGAAGAGGATAAAAATGGGAAGAGGAGAAGGTAGGTTAGGACAGGGGGAGAAAGGAGCAGGGGTAGATCTTATCAAGCATCTGAAGACATGGAGGGATGGGGAGAGGTGGGGGGAAGAGGGGAACTAGTTCCAGAAAGAGGGAAGGCAGTAGGAGAAGGCTGCTTGCCCTGCACATAAGTGAGGGTGGGGAATTGTGAAAGTTCTGGTGTCCCTGGTGCATAGAAAGTAAGAAGATAAGTGGGCAGGGGAGAGGAGTGAGGAAAGGTAGGATGGGAGGGTGCCAAACCAGTATCTGGCAATAAAGGAGGCACAGTGGGATAGGCGATGTTGTGGGAGAGGGAGGATAGAAAGGGTTTAATATAGTGAGCAACTGTGCATATGGGGAGAGGAGTTGGTGGCAGTGTGAGAGCAGACATTGTGGAAAGTGTCCAGTCTAGCTAGCAAAGAGACAGGAGTGGAACCATAGACCACATCCGCATAGTCAAACACCAGGAGGATCTTTTTAATAATCAACTCCCTACATACCTGGAGGGGGAGGCAGTCCTCATTGTGGTACAAAGCTCCTAGCTCGGGGTGAAGCTTCATTTGAATAGCATCAGTGTGGTCAGTGAAATCGAGCTTGCTATCAAGCCAGACCCAGAGGAATTAGAAGGTGGGAACAGTGTCAATGAGGGTGCCATCCAAACCAGTGAAGACAGGGGAAGGCAAGAGCCTAGCCAATCTCTGGCTGGTGTCAAAGGTCATGGACACAGTCTTCCTAGTGTTCACCTTAAGCTGGTTTACCTGGAACCAGTGCAGGACATTGCTGAAATTGTGCTGTAGTGTGACCGCAACAGCTGCAGTCGAGGGGCTGGAAGAGTAGATGACTGTCAGTTGTGTACATGTGGATGTGTGAGGTGATACAAGTTGAGGGGAGATCATTGAGGAAAATAGAGAAAGGACTGGGCTGAGGATGGAGCTCTGATGGACCCCTACTAAGACTAGGAGTGGAAGCGACAGGACTCCACATGAACAGACTGTAGGTGGTCTGTAAGGTACAATCAGAACCAGGCCACAGCAGATGCAGATAGGCCTGATGCTTGCAGCTTGAGCAATAGGTGAGGGTGGGATACAGAGTCAAAACTGTTGGCTAAGTCAAGGAAGATGGCTGATGTGATGTGTCCCTGATCCATCCCGGTAAGGATGGCATCAGTTACACGGAGCAGGGAGGACACAGTGGAGTGGTTCTACAGGAAGCCAGACTGGAATGGAGAGAGAAACAGAGAAACATAGAAATACAGAATTTGATGGCAGATAAGGACCGCTTGGCCCACCTAGTCTGCCCATTTCTCTACCTGATGGATAAGCTGCAGATTCTAGTTAAACAGCTTGCTTCCTCCTACCCCCCATTAGAATTACCTTATGTCTATACTGTGCATTCTTGAATTCTCCCACTGTTCCTGACTCCACAACCTTCTCAGGAAGGCTGTTCCATGCATCCACAACCCTCTCTGTGAAAAAATACTTTCTAACATTACCTCTGAGCCATCCCCCCATTATCTTCAAATTGTTCCCCCTAGTTCTTGCACATCTCTTCTTCTGAAAGATGCTACCCTCTTGTACTTTGTTAATTCCCTTGAGATATTTGAATATTTCTATCATGTTCCCCCCTCCCTCCTTTCCTCAAGAGTATACATATTAAGCTGCTTTAGTCTCTCCTCAATGTCTTCTGGTGCAGATCCTGCACCATTTTGGTTGCCCTCCTCTGAACAGCCTCCACTCTGTTTATGTCTTTGTGGAGATGGGGTCTCCAGAATTGCACGCAGTAGGCCAAATGGGGTCTTACCAACTGTCTATACAGAGGGATAACAACTTCCTGTTTTCAACTGTTGATGCCTCTCCCTATGCATCCCAGTATCCCCCCAACCCTCCTTACTGCCTTCTCACATTGCTTGCCCACCTTTAGGTCATCTGATATAATTACTCCTAGGTCTCTTTCTATTTTTGTAGTTATTAACTCACCCCCCATTGTGTACTCTTCCCCTGGGTTTTTGTTTCCCAGATGCATTACCTTGCACTTCTTTGCATTGCATCTGAGCTGCCATATATTTGACCATTCCTCCAACCTTGCCAAGTCCCTTTTCATCCTTTCCACCCCACCTTGTGTATCAACACTGTTGCAGATCTTTGTGTCATCTTTCAAAGAGACATACTTTTCCTTCCAGGTGCTCTCCAATGTCACTTATAAAGACATTAACGAGGACTGGTCCCAGTACCAGCCCCTCGGGTACCCCACTAGTTACCCTCCTTTCTTCACTGTGGACTCCATTTACTATTACCCTTTACATCCTGTTGTCCAGCCAATTTTTTGTCCAGGCTACCACCTTGGGACCCACTCCAAAGCTGGCTAACTTGTATATTAATCTTTTGTGTGAGACTGTGTCAAATAATCTAGGTAGGTCATATCCACAGCCCCTCCCTGGTTTATTACTTTGGTCACCCAGTCAAAGAAATCTATTAGGTTTGTCTGACATGACCTTCCTACTGTGAAACCATGCTGCCTTGGGTCCTGTGACCCACTGGCCTCTAGGTACTCAACAATTCTTCCTTTCAGAAGTGATTCCATCATTTTCCATACCACTGAGGTCAAACTAACTGATCTATAGTTTCTTGCCTCTGCCCTGCTCCCACTTTTGTGAAGAGGAATCACATTTGCCCTACTTCAGTCCTCAGGTACCACCCCATCCTCCCATGATTTGTTAAAGAGAGTAGTCAGTGGCGTAACTAGTTCTACCCTTAGTTCATTTAGAATTCTTGGGTGAATCCCATCAGGCCCCATTGCTTTGTCCACCCTCAGTTTCAAGAGTTCTTTCAAAACCCTTTCTTCTGTGAATGGACTGGTATCGACCCCCCTATTCAGAATGTTTCTCTTGTTTGGTTTAAGTACCTCCCCCTCCTCTTCCATTGTGAATACTGAGCAGAAATATTCATTCAGTATTCCTGCTTTTTCACTGCCACCCTCTGCCCACATTCCCTCCCCTTTATTAAGTCTCTGTATTTCTCCCTTGGTCTTTCTTCACTCTCTAATGTACCTGTAAAATGTGTTATCCCTCTTCTTAACAGAGTTGGCTATCTTTTCCTCAGTTTGTGCCTTTGCTATTCTGACTGCTTTCCCTGCCTCCTTCTGTTTTAACTGATATATTTCTCTGTCCTGCTCCTTCTGTATTTCCTTGTATTTCCTGAATGCTATTCTTTTCTCCTTAACCTTCCCTTCCACCTCTTTTGAGAACCATAGTGTTTTTTTTCCTTCATTTTGTTTTGTTGATTTGCTTCACACAAAGGCTTGTTGCCTCTGCGATGGCTGTTTTGATTATTCCCCATTGTTCCTCCACCCCTCCTTCTTGCCTGTTTGCTTGTGCTTTTCTGAGGCATTCTCTCATTTTCCCAAAGTCAGCCTTCCTAAAGTCCAATACTCTTGTTTTTGTATGACTTGATTCTATGGCTGTATTTATTGTGAACCAGACTGTTTGGTGGTCACTTGTTCCCAGATGGCTACCCACTTTTAAATCTGAGATCCTTTCTCCTTCCCCATTTGAGAGTACCAGGTCTAAGATTGCTCCCTCCTGAGTGGCTTCCTGCACTAGCTGTCTGAGGCATGCCCCCTGTAGGGCATCAAGAATGACCCTGCTCTTGGATGTGCCTGCAGCAAAGGTACTCCATTTAACATCTGGCATATTCAGGTTTCCTGTCATCAATATCTCACCTTTTTCTGACATTTTAAGGATGCCTGCTATCATTTCCTTGTCCATTTCCTCCCCCTGAGATGGGGGTCTGTACACAACCCCCATGCAGATTGTGGTGCCATTTCCTGTCTCCAGGGTGACCCACAGTGACTCATCAACTTCCTGTTTACTCTTTAGTTCTATTGCTTTAATCCCTTCCCTTACATAGAGAGCTACTCCTCCTCCTCCTCTTTTACCCACCTGTCCCTCAGGTAGATTGTGTATACTGGTATGTTAACATCCCAGTCATGGTTCTCTGTGTACCATGTTTCAGTGACTGTCACAATATCCAGGCATCCCTCATCCATCAAGGCCACTAGTTCAGGGAGCTTGTTACACAGACTATGGGCATTGGTACTCATCACCCTCCACTTCTGTTTTATGACCTTACCCCTTTTAGCGCCAACCCTGTCCTTACTGTCTTTTTCTGCATTTACCCCATCCTGCTCCCTACTGACTTTTTTACCTTGGTGTTTACCTCACTAACTATTGTGTTTTGTAGGGGGAGGCTGGGATTTCCCTGCTCCTTTTCAGTGCCTCCCCCTTGGCTAGTTTAAATGCTTGCCAATGAAGAATTTAAACCTATCATCTACGATCCTGGTTCCCCCACGGACAGATGCAGACCATCGCACCAGTATAGGCCTGCATCCCTCCAGGTGGCTCCCCAGTCCCCAATGAAGTCAAAACCCTGAGCTCCACACCAGTTTTTCAACCATTCATTGAATCACATGGTGCAGAATACCTTAGCATCATCCTTACCATAGACAGGCAGCACCTCCAAGAAGGTTACCATACATGTTACTTGTCTAAGACCTCTCCCCAACTCTGCAATCTCCTCTTGCACCACTCTGATCTCATTCACAGCCAGGTCATTTGTGCCTAGGTGAACAATGACATCCAGTTCCCTCCCTCATGCAGCTGCTCCTGCGATCCTGAGGATTCGCTTCCTGTCCCTCCGAGCCGTGGTGCTATTCAGGCACCTTACCTCCCTATCCCCTTCCTCCCCCACTTCTACCCCCTAATGATTGAGTCCCCCACCAGAAGTTGTTTTTTTCTCCTGTGGGGTCTCATGCCACCCTCCTGTGGGTCTCCTTTGTGGAGGTTCCCAGCATCCTCCTTGGTCTCCACTGCAGGTGCCTCCATAGAGAAACCCCTCTTCACCAGAACAGCATATGAATTGTGTAGAGGTACAACTGGAGGAATGCACCTCTGTTCCACCACACTTTCCCTCCCTGAGCCCATCTTGGTCCAACCACTTCTCTTTCTTGGCAACCTCTGAGGTAGCGGTGGTGGGCCTGGTGGTCCCTGGGTGGGGAAGAGGTTTCATGAATCCTAGCCAGGTCAGCCTGGAGGCGGGCAACCGCCTCCCTCAGACCAGAGAGGTGCCTGCAAACAGGGCCACATCGCAGCCTCCAGAATGTCTCCCAGAACACTGCTGCCCCACAGCCATTGCACTGCACCACCCCCATCTTGACTTATTTTGTGTCCCCTCTCCTGTTGCTCTGTATGCTTACTGTCTCCTCCCTCTATGTATTTTTACACTTACTTTCCTACTGCCTATGTGCCCTTACAATTCTCACCCTTCCTGTTCTGGGACAGGAACTTCCTATAGTTTTCAGTAATCTTCTTCTTCCGTGCTTGGATTCAGACCTCCTGCAGCCAGGGGGGAGAGAAAGAACTATTTTTTAGGTTCCTTCAAGGTTGATGAAACTAATGTGTCTCAGAGATTCTTCCCTTCATACTGCCAAACAAGAAGTTCCTATTGTCAGTCAAATCCAGTGACTTTAAAAGTAGAACTGGCTTTGGGTGGGAGGGCAGAGGGGTGGGAAGGAGGGCAATTAGTAAAAGAGCTGTAGTTCTAGACTGCTGTTACTTGCTCTGACAGCAAAATTCTCTGTCAAAAACATCAGGAAGCTGTAATTGGAGACACCTGCTTTTGTACTCCTAAGCTACTAAGCCACACCCCCAATTAGCCTTAGCCTCTGCTCCTGACTCAGTAAATTAAGCTGATATAGCCCGCTTCCTCATAGAAACACACAGTGACTTTCTTCTTTTTTTCATTTACTTAAATGAGACCCACTTCTTCTAATAAAGTATCTGTTTGCTTAATCCAAACAGGCACTGCAGAGATAGAAGTGATTTATCAGTAAAAGAGCTGTAGTTCTAGACTGCTGTTACTTGCTCTGACAGCAAAGTTCTCTGTCAAAAACAGCAGGAAGCTGTAATTGGAGGCACCTGTTTTTGTACTCCTAAGCTCCTAAGCCACACCCCAAATTAGCCTCAGCCTCTGATCCTGACTCAGTAAATTAAGCTGATATAGTCCCCCTTCCTCAGAGAAACACACAGTGACTTTCTTCTTTTTTTTACTTAAATGAGACCCCCTTCTTCTAATAAAGTATGTTCGCTTAATCCAAACAGGCACTGCTGAGATAGAAGTGATTTATCAGTAAAAGAGCTGCAGTGCTAGACTGCTGTTACTTGCTCTGACAGCAACGTTCTCTATAAAAAACATGAGGAAGCTATAATTGGAGACACCTGATTTTGTACTCCTAAGTCATACCCCCAATTAGCCTCAGCCTCTGCTCCTGACTCAGTAAATTAAGCTGATTATAGCCCCTTCTTCAGAGAAACACACAGTGACATTCGTCTTTATTTTATTTATGTAAATGAGACCCCCTTCTTCTAATAAGGTATGTTTGCTTAATCCAAACAGGCACTGCTGAGATAGAAGTGATTTATCAGTAAAAGAGCTGTAGTTCTAGACTGCTGTTACTTGCTCTGACAGCAAAATTCTCTGTCAAAAACATCAGGAAGCTGTAATTGGAGACACCTGCTTTTGTACTCCTAAGCTACTAAGCCACACCCCAATTAGCCTTAGCCTCTGCTCCTGACTCAGTAAATTAAGATGATATAGTCCCTTCTTCAGAGAAATACACAGTGACATTCTTCTTTATTTTATTTATGTAAATGAGACCCCCTTTTTCTAATAAAGTATGTTTGCTTAATCCAAACAGGCACTGCTGAGATAGAAGTGATTTATCAGTAAAAGAGCTGTAGTTCTAGACTGCTATTACTTGCTCTGACTGCCAAGTTCTCTGTCAAAAACAGCAGAAAGCTGTAATTGGAGACACCTGCTTTTGTACTCCTAAGCCACGCCCCCAATTAGCCTCAGCCTCTGCTCCTGACTCAGTAAATTAAGCTGATATAGCCCGCTTCCTCAGAGAAACATACAGTGACTTTCTTCTTTTTTTTTACTTAAATGAGACCCACTTCTTCTAATAAAGTATCTGTTTGCTTAATCCAATCAGACACTGCTGAGATAGAAGTTATTTATCATTAAAAGAGCTGTAGTTCTAGACTGCTGTTACTTGCTCTGAGAGCAAAGTTCTCTGTCAAAAACAGCAAAGGAGGTTTAAGAAGGTAAGGAAGTCAGCAAGCCTAGGTTATAGTAGAGATTCTTGGAGTTTCTCGAGAGAGAGTGGAGGAGAAATAGCTGCCTGTAGTTGCCAGGTGAGGACGGGTCAACCCCTTTGTGCAGTGAGAGAACCTTGGCAGATTTCCAGGCCTGAGGAACAGCACCGAGAGAGAAGGATAGGTGTAAGAAGTGAGAAAGAGGGAGGGCTATGCCAGGGGCAGAGATTTGTTGGAGCGTCGGGACCAGATCATCAGGACTAGATTTGAAGGGGTTGAAAGGCATGAGGGCTAGATAGGCTTCCTGGGAAGTGGGGATAGGTGCAAAATGGAAGCCATCAGAAGGTTGTGTTGGGGGAGTGACAACTTCAGGAGGAGGGTCATAGGGTAGAGCACAGGTGGTGAAGAATTTGTTAAAATGGGCTACTACAGAGGAGGGGTCAGGGACCAGTGACTCATCCACAAGGAGGGTGGGAGGGGCAGACTGGGCTGGGGGATCGAGTAGTGAGTGAATAACCTTCCAAAACCTTTAGGGTGAGGAGAAATTTGAATGGAAGTTGGCACTGAAATATAAGGCCTTAGCACCGTGAACACCTTTACTGCAGGTATTCCTGAGGGCCCTTTAAGACTGGAGATCAGCCAGGAATTGGGAGGATTTAAAACGTGCCCACTCAAAGTCCTGGGATTTGCAAAGATTGACTGTCAGTTGAGACCCATGAGTGGTGGGAGCATCTAACCCTGGCCTTCCTGAAGGGGGCATGGATGTTCCAGATGTTGCTGAATGTAGTGGTGAAGAGGGATAGGACTGAGTCAATGTCAGGGGCAGAGTACACAGGGAACCAGTCAGAGACTGCATGGTCATTTAGGAGGACATCAGTGTCTAGTGATCTGAGAGGCCTGTGCCAGATGTACATAGGGGCTGATGGAGGGAGATGCACTTTACTTACACAGTAGGTTAGGCAGTGGTCACTGGGGTGTCAGAGAGAATGCCTGCTGGGGGGCGGGGTGGGAGGTGAGCACCTAATCTAGCAGGGAGTGGTTGGAGGAGTGTGGACTGAGATGGGTAGGTTCAGTGATGAGTTGAGTGAGGTTCAGGGATCCAGTCTGGTAAAGGGAAGCCTTGGAAGCAGGGAAGAGTCAGTGGAAGTTGAAATCCCCAAGAAGGATAAGCTCACCGGAGGCTGCAAGCGAGACAAGGAATGAGAGGGAGTTAACCAGTGGAGGGGGAGAGAGCTTGGGGTAGGCATAGATAACAACAACAAAGATGGGGTGGATGGAGGGAAAGGATATATTTGCTAGCAAGAGCCCATGTGAAGAGGGGAGAAATTAACAGAAGGAGATATTGCAGGAGAGGGTATGCTGAATATAAGGGCAATGTCACCACTATGCTTACCATGGTCCTGTCCAAAGAGATGGAAGTCAGGGAGAGCTGGGCTGGGATCAGGGACCCTGGTGGATAACCAGGCTTTAATGATGCACAAGATATTGGGAGAGTGTTGGGAGACCCAGACTTTCAGATAGTTGAGTGTAATGAGGAGTCTTCTCGCACTGAGGTGAAAGAGAGTGAGAGCCTTTGAAGAACAGAGGGAGAGATGGGAGGAGGGACCGGGGTTGGGTTCAACTTCATCAGAAAGAAGAAGGAGGAAAAGCAGGAGAACTGAGTGAGACTTCTGCTCTGTTGAATGGGGTGGTGAGCGAGGAAGAGAGTAGGGAAGAGACGGGCACATAGAAACCGAGAATTTTTTGGCAGTTAAGAACACCTGCATGGAGGGATTCAGTGTTCAGGTGCAGAGAGGGTAGCAGACCGGGGTGGATGGGGAGCATAGGAGAGGGTAGGTCATGAAAAGATGGAAGGAGTGGGTATGGTGTGGACAGGGAAGGAATGGGGAGGGAAGGGGGATGGGGCGAGTGGAGAATGAGCAGACTGGATGAGAGGGAAGAAGAGACAAGGGTGTGAGGGAGAGAGAAGCCAGGTAAAAGAGGCAGGAAAGGAACATGGTGAGGAGGGGTGGCAACTAGAAGGAGAGAGCAGGTTGCAGGGCCAAGGATATTCTTAGCACTAGTGACTAAACAATGCATGTACATTAGAGAAAAGCTATTAAAGAGCACAGAGCATAGTGAGCAGATTATGTAGCAGTCAGAAGAACAAGACTAAGGAGCTAGTCACAGAAACCTGGGCTGAAAGATAGATCAGGAGTGGGACTGGCACTGTTCCAGAAAACAAGGGATTAAAGCAGCAGTTCAGAACTATGTTGAAAGCTAGCACTAAGCTTGAGAGGAGGAAAGAGCAGTGGAGCAAGGTGGATAACTGAGGATGGAACAAACACAGCACAAGTTAGGAATATAGCAGGGCAGCTCAGTGCCTAATGGGGGTAAACAATGCAAAAAGCTACTAGATGGCTCATGAGGTCACAGTACATTAGCAGAGGACCCAGAGAAAAAAATGTAGAGTTCCATTTCAGCCCGGGAGCTGGGGATGAAATTGAGTGGTTCAGGGCAGTCCCAAGGACTAGAGTCAGGTACTAGCAGACAAGGCTGGATGCAGATTGGTAAGTGGTAGCTGGTAGATTGCTGGAAGTTTCACAGGGGTTAGCAATACCTTGTGGTAGGGAATTGTGGATAAGAGGACCAGCTGTAACTGCTGCAGGAAGGACTGTGGAGCAGAGTTGCTGGCAGATGGTAAAAATGGGTCTGACTCCGGGCAGACTGGAGGTTGATATCTTTAGTACGGGTCCTTCATGTGGAGGCCATAGCATGGAGGCTGCTCAGACTAGAGGCATTGAAAAAGGGGGACGTCCCACCTGCTAGGCTGATGTTGCTCCCTGATTGGCTGCAAGAGAGGTGAGTGGCAGGCTAGACTCTCCTGGGCTCTGAAGGATCAGTTTCAGTGTTCAGAGGCAATCTGGGAATGGGGGTAGCCTGCGGTGGCCGGGGTTGAAATTCCTGTCCCACTGAGGGTCTGTAGATGTAGAGAGAGAGCCACAGTATGAAGGACAGCCACTGAGAACAAAGGAAAGAGGTCCGACATTCACAGGCTTGCACTAGTCCAGCCCACTTCACTCCTCAGACAAGGGATTGCTGGAGGTTCCCAGGGTCTAACTAAAAACATCAGGTGCTCGCACATTTGCATTTGCAGCTCTGACTCTGTGGAACTCTACTTCATCAGATTAGAGAAAGCCAGACCATTGATCAGTTTAAGCATGAACTGAAAATAAATTTTTTTTTAGACAGGTCTTCCCTGAATTAGTTTAATATATATGTTAGTAAAAAAGAGTTAGTGATGTTTTAATGTATTTTATTGTATTTAAATGTTTTTGGATTTATGTAAAGTGCTTTGAGTCACCCAGCGAATTTCGCTATAGAAATAAAGTTTGTTTGATTGATTGCTACTAAAACGGTCAGTTGGAGACCCCACAAAGTTATACAATTCATTACTTTTTCAAAAAAGTAAAATTAAAAATAAGCCTTTTGTTTGGTAGTTGCTTGCCCTTTTACTGACCGCTGCTCTCTATATCTATGGATCCTCAGTGGGATAAGTAGGTCAGCCCTACCACCCCAGACTACCCCAGTTCCCTAATCACCTCTGGACACTGAAATTGACCCCTTGAAGCCCTGGAGATCCTAGCCTGCTTCTCACCTCCATCGCCACCAATCAGGGAGTTACCTCAGCCTACCAGGTGGGGCTAGTTCAAGCCAGCAAAGATCAAACCCCTTCTCTTTGTTCTCCCTGGCTGCCATTCAGATCATGTCTCTCTCTCTCTCTCTCTCTACATCTATGGACCCTCAGTGGGATAGGGAGGTCAGCCCCAACCACCTCAGGATACTCCATTTCCCCAATCACCTCTGGACACTGAAAGTGAGCCCTGAGAGCCCAGGATAGCCTAGTCTGCCACTCACCTCCATTGCAGCAAAACAGGGAGTGAATGCAGCCTACCAGGTGGGGGTAGTGCAAGCCCATGATCGGACCACTTTCATTTGTTCTCCCTGGCTGCCTTTAAGACCACATCTCTCTCTCTACCTCTACTGACCCTCAGTGGGATAGGAAGGTCAGCCTCAGCTACCCCAGGCTACCCCCATTCCCTGAGCACCTCAGGACAGGTTGAAGATTTAAGAGGGATGTGAGGAAGTTCTACTTCACAGAAAGGGTGATGGAGCCATGGAACAGTCTGCCAGTGGATGTGATGAGTGTCAAGACCATAAATGGTTTCAAGTATGGCTGTGACAGAGTTAAGGGTTTGTTGTTTACTCAGGTCAGTAACAGTAGAGGGGGGAGCAGGGGGGTGGACAGGGAGAGATAGATACCCATATGGACAAAAGGTCCCAGGGCAGATATGGAACTATGGGTAAACTAGATGGACCACTGGTCTTTTTCTGCTGTCATTGTCTTTTTTACTATGTTTCTTGGCTCCTACTATTCACCCCAGTCTCCTCCAGCAGCTCACTTCTCTCAATCTGGGCATCTTCCCTCAGTTACCTTCAGTCATTGGACCTTGCTCCTGTAGCCTCTCCATGGGTTGGAACCTCCTCAAGAGGGTTCCATGCAATTATATTCCAGAAGGGTGGTAATTACACAAAACAGAGAGTGTGAAAGGCCCACCATATCCAACCATGTAGAATCTCCCATAGTAGCACAAGCACTACCATGATGCTCAAGCATCTTACACACTTAGTCGTCTGTTGGACCAGTGAAGTAATATGTATGACAGCACTATAATAGGCAGCCACCACTGCCAACTGTAAAAAATCATATCCCCATCCCACCCTGATGCCGACCCCCGTAACTCAAAAAGCCACCCACACTCTACTCACCTGAAGCACCCAACCTCCTTTCTCCCCAAGTCCCCCAAAAGTTAAAAGATATAAGGACTGGTGGCAAAAAGTTCAGAAATATGCTCCCTCATAGGAGCAGTTAACTCTGCCTGCTATTGTTTCCACTAATTAAATGACCTCCTGAGAAGTAACCTCTGATTGGCTGAATTGTAAGCCAGTTTTATGTTACTAATCAAATCAACAAAAACATTTTTTATTAAAATAAAAGCAGGATGATTTTACATCTTATGAGCCAAAGCTCATTTCCAGTGACATCCTTATTCATTGTATTTCAGCACTCGGTTACATTGTTACTATAAAATTCAGATAGTGCTTATATACTTAGATAAAATATAACATACGTGTACAAAACATTATACATACAAAACTCAAGTTAAATAAAACATAGTTTTAGCACAGGAATACTGTGTATATATATATATATGTATACACTATAAATATACAGTATATATATATGTAATAGATAATCCACTCTTAGGTGTTCGGTCGCGCTCTGATATACGCACGCCTTAGTGTGCGTTGTACGCACGAGGCCACAGGCCGAGTGCATCAACCACCCAAGGCATGCGTATATCAGAGCGCGACCGCACACCTAAGAGTGGATTATCTATCTTATAAAATGGGAAAAATATTTGGGCAGGGGGAGGAGGTACAAAAGGTAGTCCCTGTCTGGCAGAGATAAATGTTTAATTTACAGTAGGTTATCTGGCTGATCCTGCCATAATTGTGATGGGTTTGAAGTTTAAGGTGGTATTTATCTGGTTGATTCTGCCTTGGTTTAAATAATAAAGTGATGAAAATATGTATCTGGTTTATCCTGCTATTGTCAGAGTGTGTTACACTGTAATCCCTTTTAGTATTATTTCTGTACTGTCGTGTGACTGAGTAGTGTAAACTGTAATTATAGACCTGGTTGCAGACGTTCAAAACACTGATCATTTTTTATTTTTTAGTACGCTTGATTGCTGCCATATGCCCGACATATAGACTGAGTCTGATATAAAGTTCAGGATCAGTTTTCATCATAGAGCATTGTAGATATTGTAATTTTCTTTTTATTTTAAGATTGTCATATCGAAATGAAGTTGTTGACTGTACAGAAGAGCGAGCTGAAAGTCGTCAAGCTTAGAATTGAGACGGAAGCAAGAGCGAGTTGCTATAGCAACAGCCTCGCTCTCGCTACCGTCTACAATTCTGAAGCTGGCGACTCGCTCGCTCTTCACTCTGTACAGTCAGCAGCTTCATTTTCTAGAAATATGAGCAATCTTAAAATAAAAAGAAGTTTACACAGTACCTGCAAGTAAAATACCTTGTTTTGAAGCTGTGCCAGCACGTCCTGAACTGCCAATAAAACCACTCGGTCACGCTACAATACAGATATGAATGACTCACTTGCTCAGCCCCATTACAGTCAGACGCTTCTTTCAAAAATTAAAAAATGAGTAAGGCAACTCGCTTGTTTAGCCCCATTACTGTCAGAGACTTAAAAAAAAAATACCATAAAAACAGAGGTTATACACAGTTTAGTGAGAGATGTGTGGGGCAGCTATATACAGGACATTTTAGTTACTGCTGTGGGTGCCAGCCTGTGTGTGTTTGTGTGGCAGCCTGTGTCTGCCAGGTGTGAAGTGATCTCACTGCTGGTGAGAAGGTTCTGTGGGATGGAAAGTAGTTCAGGGCGCGGCGGTCGTAATGGAGGTGTGCAGTGTTGGGGAAATAATGTACCAATCATGTGGATGGTATTCTGTCCAATCATGTTACTGGAATTTCTATGATTTTACCACCCCATTTTATAAATATATATATATATATATATATATATATATATATGTAAATACGCACACACACACAGTGAAGCCCACCAGGATGAAACACAGCACTGCAGAATTCTGCAGTACAGCTACTGCTGCAAACAATGCAATGTCAATTGATTTCATCCTTTTGTCATGCAGTAAACCTGTGATACTGCGCTTCATTCTGGTGGCTTCACTGTGTGTGTATATATATATATATATATATATATATATATATATATATATATAAATTTTATTTAGTGTTTGTTGACTGGGTAAATGCACTAGACATATTCTGCCTATTTTCAGGCATGACCCAGGGGAGGGGAATACAGATGAATGTCAACTAACCTTGAACCAGATTAAGCTGTTGGTGGAAGTTTTAGTGAATGGGGGGAGATTAAGCCAGGGCACTGGGGAAATTCCTCTACTCTGTTGAAGGGGGCACTGTATGTGTGTGGATGGCCACTTCCCCAGTGCTGACAATGGAGCTGGATGCACAGGAAGCAGTGGAGATGGTCTCCTCTTCTACCCCTTCTAACATGGAGACCGATAAGTTTTTCAATGCACATGGAACACTGGACATTAGTAAAGAAATGGAAGTTGTAACTGAAGTGATACCTTTAGACCAAAACTGTCTACAAGAGAAAGCAATTGAAATGAACCAAGGGCTTACTTGTTAACAACAGACAGTAGGTGCAGACTGCACTGAGGAGCTGGAAATGCAGCTCAGTAGTGGAAAACTGAATTTTCGTAAGCGGCAGGCTGAGCTCCAAGCCGCAATACCTTTGCGTAGATCTTCTCCAGCCACTGCCTCGGAGCAAGCATCACAGTGACCAGAAAATGCAACTCAGAAGGCCCAGCTGCAGACAGCTAACACAGCTGGAGCCACACCCTCACCGGAGCTTCCAGAGCGAGAGGTGCACACTGCCTTGCATTCCACAGAAACACTACCAAACAAGGATTTTAGATTTCTTGCAAGTACAATGGCAGCACCGCTGTTTATTTTTCAGGGCCAAAAAATTGTGAATACAGTTTCAGAGTCATGCCAGGAATGGCAAGTACAGAGGGACATTTCTCTGACCTAAGACGTGACCCCACAATGTCTAAAAATACTACCTCTGACTGGTCGGTAGAACCGACACTAATGCAAGCAGGGTGGAAGAGAAGTATTGATGGGCAGTTGGTATCTAGCTCCTCGATGCTTACTTAGTCGAGTTGAAAGAGCTAGAAAATGCTTTGGGGCCCCATAGAAAAATACAAATACTTGAAATGAAGCAAATTGACAAAAATCAAATGACAGTGCAAAACTCCCCCTGCATCTCCCTGATGGGTTGCAGCTTATGCCAAACCTGCAGTTGCACATGATAAATGACACTGTCTGTATTGGCTCCACAACCGGACTAACATAATGATACCTTACTGCCCCCCCCCAAAAAAGGCCGTACCAGAACCCACATTGCCTACTAACACAGACCAGGTACCTGGCACCTTACCTGAGAGCCCTCAAAACAGAAGAAATAGCTGATCCTACATCTCTTTTTTCAGAGAACCAACATATCCAGCTAAACGCCATAATGCTGTGTGCTTAATATACAAAGGGGGCATGGATATTTTTCTTGATTGTTTATTTATGGCCAAATATTTACTTAAAGGCTCCATGCAATTTACAGCTGCAGAGATATATGTGCCCATCCATGTCTCGGGAGAACAAACATTCAACATCAGCTTCAGATTTAACAGTGGTCTACAGCAGTTTTGGGAACTTTTCCATACCTACAAATCTACACCCTTGTGGACCTGATTTGAAGCAGTACCATTAATTAAGCCAGCCACAAGAACAATAATTGTCCTCTTTAGAAATGAAGGGCTCAGTATAACTGATTTGCTTTATTGGTTGAAACAGTGATGTACTGTTTTGGGGAATCCTGAAGCCATATTTGATGAAGAAAAAATATGACCGGTGGATGGAAGAGTCGTGTTGTATTACATACAATAGCTACAGGACTTCAACATCTTCCTAACTGTTTTTCTTTTGGGTGGGCAGGATAGGGGTGTCCTGTTCAGTGCAGGACAACCCAAAGCTTGCTATAGGTGTGGGGAAACTGGGCACATCAGCAGTTTATGTGACAAGTTAAAATGCACTTTGTCTGGGGATTTGGGTCATACCAGTGGCCATTGCAGGAATGATCAGATATGTAATCTCTGTGCCACGAAGGGTGATTCCTATCATACCTGCTCCATGGCAGCTCACAATCAACCCAACCAGATGGACAGTGAGGAACAAAGACTCCTGATTGCCATAGCACAGCAAACTAGAGGCAGAACCTTCCCCTCGACCTCTAACCCCCCAACCTTAGACCCTGCACGCAGATCACCTGCTACTCACGTGGACAAGACTGCAGACACTTCTCAGCCTCCCTCTTTAGAAGAAACTGCATCCCTAATAGTACCTGCCACTGAACCTGAAGAAATACTACTACCTGATGCCAGCACAGCAATAGATCCCTCTGTGCAGGTAGACATGCCTCCTCCTCCCCAGGTACATAAGGAATCAGAAGAATCTAAACCCGCTACCAGGCACAGACAGACCTGGTTACAACCAACCCCCTAGATACTTAAGACAATGTGGGATTCCTTTGGTTAACAGATTTGTAGCCGTCACCAACAACCCTGATGCCTTAGGAAATGAGTCAGATGATTCCTCTGTATGGTCTTCCCTCCCTGAAGTCACTTCCGATAGAGAGGAGCCCCTCCCCTTTAGACTCTCAGAAACCGCCTGATGGACAAACCCCGTCTAAAGCAAAATCCAAACTCAAACATACAAGATTGACCAGAAGCTCTAAAAAGCAACCACCTTAAATGGATGGAATTAACACCCTGTCATAGATACGGAGCCACACATCCTTGTGTATACCTTTAGTGTTAACAGCACAAAAAAATCATAAGAAGAAGTCAGTCTTTTCTCTTACCTAACATCTCTAAAGAAAGGTATTTTCTTCTTGCAAGATACCAGACTACACACACTGGCTGATCTAAAGACAGCCACTTCACAGTGGTATGCAGGCTCCTCATACAGGTCCATAGGACCTGACCCTTATTCAGGAGTTGCTATTTTATTCTCGACTTTGTTCTTTCAGCTTATAAATTTATTTAATGCCAGGTAGGGCACTACTTTTAGAAATCAAATTTCAAAATGCACCATGCAGACTGATCAGCATCTATGCAGCTCAGACTAAGGCTGAGAGGGTTGAGACATTTAAAGTAGTGCAGCCTTATCTATACTCCTTACAGAATGTGATCTTTGGTAGAGATTTTAATTGTGGATTATCACTTTCAGACAGAAGAAAAAATACTAAAACAAAAATCTTGTTTGCGATATGGCATTTTTAAAACAAATAATTAAATCTACCAAGTTGAAAGACACCTATTTCACTTATATAGGTAAATCAGAATCCACTTTTCAGAAAAGTAAATTGGCCACAAGAATTTATTCTTTTTTTAATTCATCTTCTATACACATCCACAAAACTCAAGTATTAGTAACTGAATTCTCAGATCACATAATTGTACAATTAAGCATAGGGAAACCCAGCAGAGCCCTCTATGGATCAGGTACATGGAAGCTCAACTCTTCCCTGCTTCTGACTACCAGCCTACAACAAGAGTGGGGTTATTTTATTGAAGCAAGAAAATCTGTGTATGTTTTTTATGCGAACCCAGCAGTATTGTGGGAAGACACTAGTTTTGATGTTACAACTTTATTAAAAGCATTTAGCAAAACTTCTAGACATAATACCTATTGACAATATTTACAGTATAGGCAGTAGAGATGTATGGAGATCTGACCCAGAATTGCTATCCGGCCAGATATCTGACATTTTAGCGCTATCCAACCCGGCCGGATAATTTGACAAAAACATGGGTCGGATAGTGATATCACACTGTGATCAGCTGTACAGCCAACCTTTTATTTATTTACTTTATTTTTTATTCTGCCTTCCAACTCCCCTTACAACTCATTTTAGGACACCCTGAGATCCATGTACTTTTGCCTGCTATCCACGGACTGCATTAGAAATCAGGCTCACTTTAGTGACGTGACAGCCCGTGGCAGCCTGTGGAGTTTAAAACAGCTGTTCTGCATTTGTTTCGTTAATTGATTGCTGCTTTACTACCACAGGTTGCCTCTGCCTTCTTGGTCATTCTATCTCTGGCATTCCTCTGAAAGCTTACCATTTCTTTCTAATTTTACGGTACTGGGAGCATATGCGATGGTGTGACTGCATGCTTTGATGTCATCCCGAGAGATGTTTTAGGGTGAGCAGGAAGTGAGTCCATAGCGAGTCAGGAGCCACTGCTGACAGCCTCTGGAGATCTAGTTTCCTGTGCTAAAGTAAACCAAAGTAAAAACAAAGCCTCAAAATTAAAGTGTGCTTAAAGTGTGCTCCCTCTTATGTGTTACAAGGCTGCATGACAGGTTACCCGTAGTACTGCTGTGAAAAAAAAAAAGAGTAGCAGAGCTACAAGCTGCACTTCTTTCATACAGACAGTGGTAAGAGCTTTGCAAAACCAGTAGTCAAGCAATTGGTGGAGAAGCTAGTGGATGTACACCCAGACCCAGATCCAGAGAAACACCACGTGGTGCCAGCAAGGTTGGAAGCAGAGACAGAGGCTGGTGATGACCTATGGGAGACTTTCATCCAGAAAAACTCAATACCACAAGATAGTATGTAACATGACATTTAATTCATTTTTTTTTCTATACTCAGTGTGTCAAGAAGCAGATTAGTTAATGTACTTTTTTTTTGCAGCTTCTGAGCAGGATGACAGAGGACAGAGGTACACAGAATTGGAAAATTCATCTCTGAGGGTATAGTTCCAAAGAAATCCACAAAAACCCTCTTAAATACTGGCAGCTAAATGAACACAGGTTTCCAACTTTTGCAACGATAGCGAAGAGATTTCTGTCAGCACCACCAACCAGTGTCCCAAGTGAACGTATGTTTAGTGCAGCTGGAGATATCATCACAGATAGAAGATCATGGCTTTCACCAGAAAATGCAAACATGCTGCTGTTTTTAAAATACAACATAATGGAATTCAAAGCATGAAATGATTTTATGTGGCAGTACTCATATTTATTGTATTTGTGGCATTTTTAGAATTAAACTAGTAGTTTAGGTATGTAATAAACTTGTTTATATAAAAAGCCTTGTGTTTGGTGGGGTTTTTTTTGCTCGTAACTATCCGACCCATTAGTATCCGAATCGATCCGGCTAGAATACATAACTATCCAAAATCCAGTATCCGGCAGAATTTTGCTATCCCTAATAGACAGCAACTATGAAAACTACTCCCACAAGCCCACACTACAGGCCATGACTTTGCACACACATTAAAAATATTAAACAACAGATGACACAGTTCCATCAGGCCCAAGCTCAAAACCTGCAGAACAAGCACAGGTTTGGGACATTAGGGAGAAAAGACTATACTTGCCCATGTGAATCTTGCCATAAAACCACCAAACAGAAACAGATGGAAGGTTTACTGGATGCTATTGGCAAAATATGCACTGATTTACAAGATATGGTAAGTATTGTTACCCAACATGCACAACAGTTTTATAGTGCGAGAAAGCAACAGAGTTTAGACAGGATTTAGAGACTATTGAACATTTTTTTTGTCACCTGCTCTTATATTAAAGACTTCTGGGCCCTATTGTCACATACATGAAATGAACTATGGTATAAAACACTCAGCTATGAAGCTTTGATTTATAGTTACTATACTGGTCAAGCTGTTAAATGGAATAAGTGTACAGCACACATAGTACTTCCAATAATCAAATGGTATATCTGGAATAGCAGCTTTGTTTACACTGCAACATAAACATAGTGATCATTTAGAATTAATTACAAAAATTGACAGTGAGTTACAGACAATTTATCACTCTGATGCACAACAGTTGACCCAAACGAGCCTTAGAGCACATTGACAAAATATGCCTTGGGTAACTGATTCAGATGCTACAATAACTTGAACCTTATCTGAGTATTTACAGAAGAATAGCTCTCTATATTAAGATATGTTTTTTCTTTTGAGGAGTTTCCATTTCTTTTTAGTGAGGTCAGATTACTGTTTAAGGTGGATGATTATAAATTGTTTTCTTTTTATTATTATGCAGATGTAAGCTTTTTGGTTTTTATTTTTATTTTCTGAATGCGCTGCATTATGCTCTTAATAATGTAACATGTTGGGTTTTTCCTTTTATGTTTTTGGATTTTCCTTTTGTTTTATGAGGATAGTATATTGTACATAGGAAATGTCTATGCAATTTTGTGTGATGTATCTATTTGTCTGATTTATATTCCTTCAATAAACTCCCGTACTCTTTTTGAGAAGTGACATGGGATCTTTAACATCTACCTGAACTACCACCAGAACAGGTAGATGGGACCTCAGTTTAATGCCTCAACCAAAAGATGGCATCTCAGGAGAGCAGCACCCCCCTCGTGCTGCATTACAGTGTCAGTACTAGGATTTAACCCAAGTGCCTGGTGTGGTGTGTATATGTATATATATATGTGTGTGTGTGTGTGTGTGTATGTGTGTGTGTGTGTGTGTGTGTGTGTGTGTGTATATATATATATATATATATATATATATATATATATATATTTATAGTAGCACATTAGTGCCACAATACTTAGGGTTGAGTACCCCATTTAAGGTTAAAGCTGAAATTTGGCAGCTTAATAACTTTGCCACTGTATGACAGATTTGCCTGAAATTTGGCATGTATACTCTGGTGCCATAGATCTCTAGAACTGCCAAGTTATGTAATGGTCAGATGTACAGTTGTGGAGCTACAGAGCACCAAAAAAAGCACAAATTACACTTTTTTGCCCATTTTTGCTCGTACCTACAGGTCGTATGGTTTATGCGACCAGTCCAAAACCTTCAGGGAACATGCAGCCATGGTCCCCAATGTGTCTTTCAAATGTTTTGTGAAAAAATATTAAATGGTTCAAAAGTTATTCAAAAAACAAGTTTCCCATTATAGTCAAAGGGAAAAGTTAACAAAATATTCGGAAGTGTCACAAATGCACTTTTTACTTTCGTAAATGACCCTTGCAGTGTTGCAAATCGGCCATCTTGTTTTCAGTTAGTGGTCACAGAAATGCTTGGCATTTAAATTTGGGACCCTCTAGGGACACAATTCTTGTGCTCACCTAGTCGAGCCCTGAGGATGCTAGCTAGCCATGTCTTTTTTTGTTGGGGGTAAAACACCCAGAAATATTTTTTTTAATTTTTTGTACAAAGTAGTGTCACATATGCAACCCTTTCATGATTTCATTTGCGAACGTGTCGTGATTTGTGAAAGTACTTTGCCACACTATGGCCAAAACAACAGGGAATCTTTGCCACCCTGCTGCAAAAGAATGGTTTGGTCTTTTGGGCTGAAATTTGGAGGGAAGAAAGCCAAGATGCCACAGATGTGCCTTTTGGTGGTTTGGTGACAAAATATTGGAGGGCTGCAAAGTTATGGTACTCCAAAGTTGACAGTTTTTCCCATAGGCTTCAACCGCAACTTTCGGGGGCCCGAAGATCACGTGATGGTCTGGGCTTGCTAGCTGCTGTTTCCCTAAGCTCCCGCTCCCCCATCTGAAAATCTACTATCATCGGGTGTTTTCTGGTTTAAACTATTGGGGGGTTGCCTCAACATTTCCATTCCTGCTTATCTAACAGAGCTTTCTGGCTGTATTTTTGTGGTTTCTATTACTTTAACACGCAGCAATGGGGGCCGAAATGAAGACGGCCTTGCCCAGACATACACCTCCGGTCTCACCCGATAAACAGGCGAAGAAGGCAAAACCTCTCCTGCAATCATCTGTCAAACAACTGGGAGCACTGTCAGCATCTGCACTGCTCTCAGAAGAGCGCTTCTTGCAACAGCTGCAACCATTTAAAGAGACTCTTCAAGATATTGCCACTGATCTCAAAAATATTCACGCTGAGATGGCAGACCTCAGAACTCGAATGGCAGACACGGAGACACGCACCTATTCCTTAGATGCCTGGAGAGACAGGACTGAACCAGAGATTACGAAGCTCAGGCAACAAATCACTAAATTATAACTCAAAACTGAAGATCTAGAGGGGCGCAGTAGGAGGAATAACATCCTGATCTTTGGGCTAGCAGAAGGGGCTGAAGGTCCCTCTGCAATTCTGTTTATGTAGAAATTCTTCTCTAAGATCGTGGGCCCTTCCCCACATAACTCTACTTATTTAATAGAAAGGGCGCACAGGTCTTTACGCACAAAGCCAGAGGAGACTGCTTCCCCTCGTCCGATGATTATTCGTTTCCTTAACTATCTGGAAAAGCAACATATCTTGGTGAAAGTCAGAGAATTACAATCTATATGCTGGGAGGGCAAGTGACTAAGGATTACTCAAGATCTACCCCTTGAAACTTGGCAGAAGAGAGCTTCCTTTCATTCAACAGTCAGCAAGCTGATAGCTGCCAGCATTAAGTTTCTTATGGCATACCCAGCTCGTTTAAAGTCTTGTTGGATGAAGCATGGCTTTCCTTCGATTCTGCTGACCAGGCTCAAGCTGATCTCTGCAAGAAGCTGCCTTCACTATTCAAATCTTAGGACTGTAATCTCGCTCTCATGTTATCAAGGAACATTTTATTTCTGACTGTATTAATTTCTTTTCAGCTGGCTTACCATTGAGGAACTTGTTCAAGGGGATGCCCTTGAGTGGGGATTTTTTCCCCCATTGTGGAAAAAATGGCGATGGATGGAGAGGGAGGCGGACAATGGCCTGTGGGCCTGGAAGATTCTATGTTGCAATGAGGCACCATTTTCCCGCGGACCCCTTTTTCGTGCAATTATCTGTTTCTAGTGGGGACTGTTTTTCATGGGATGGACTGACCCATTACCAATATGGTTCCCCTGGTAACAGCCGTATACTTAAGGAACTACTCATTATGTTTATTCTTCCTGGTGATGTTTTTCTGTTGCTTTATGCAAATAATTCTGGAAATACTCCCTTTATCTATCTCCCTGCTCACTATTAATTCTCTCTTTTCTGGCTGTTTTACTACCATACTATATTTCTGGTTTTCCTATATTCAGTGCGATAATTACGCCACTTTCAGCACAATGGTGTTTGTCTCTCCTCAATATTTTTCTCAGTAGGACTCCTGTCCTCCTTCCTACTTTCTTCCTTCATGTCTCCTTTACTCTCTCATCACTCTCCTTTGTATGCCTATCTCTATGCCCGCAATTAGCTCTCTCTGCAGTCTCGTTTATCTTACACTTATCTCTTTCACCTTATTACTTCTGTCAGAGTGTTTGGTGCTGACTTTGCTTCTCTTTCGCATTTAACAGGAATATGGCTTTATTTATGAAGGTTGCTTGATGTTCATACATTGTTGGGGTATCTCAGTCCGGATTTCAAAATAATTTCAATATCTTTCTTTGAGGTGTGTGGGGGATAGGAGGGAGAGGGCATTGGCTTGAGAGTAACCCACCACACATCCTGAAGTATGGGGGGACGTACCCTAATTACTCTCGCTTTTTGCTTTACATCACTTGACACTATGGGGATTACTTTTGGTTTGTTAGGTGGGTTCACACTAATACCCAATTTAGTGTCAGCAGTTTATCCAATGCACGTTTCTGCCCCTCTTTAGTTTCCTATATCTGGTCAGAACTATTGAGGGTAGTTATAAAGGGGTACTTGTGGGCTCTCTACCATTCAGGAATAATGCAGTTTTTTACTAGTTTCAAAGCTAGGTAGAGGGATATTTGTAAATAGTTATATGGGGTGGATTATGGGGGTTAGAGAACTTTGGTGTTCCGTTGCTTTCCACTATTAATGATGGGGTATCCCTGTACCTTATAATTGCCTTTATGGACAGATGTATGTTCAAGGTTTTTTGGGGGGGTTTGTGGGAACACCAGTCTAATAATTATAATTTGTATGCAATACTGGTTGGGTGGGGATTAGTGGTGCACTTTCATACTACATTGGACTGGCTATGCATTGGTTGCTACAACCTTCAATGTCTACTGGTCTGAAAAAGTTTATAACTTGGAATGTAAGAGGGGCTTGTGATCTTAAAAGAATCCAGATATTAAAACACTTATCATTACTGAACGCCCATATCTCCTTCATCCAGGAAACCCATCTTCTCCTTGGGGAAGCAGTGGGCATGCGCAGATTGGAGATTGGGCAAGTTTTTGCTTTTGGTACTTCATCCGCCAGTGGTGGTACTGCTATACTAATCCATAAGTCGATCGCCTTTCAACCCAAAATAATAGACGCTGATCCACAGGGGAGATATGTTTTAGTTCAAGGATTATTGGATTGTACTGAATTGGTCCTGGGGAGTGTGTATGGGCCTGTGGGGGGAAATTCTGAATTTTTTCAGGATTTACTGAATGAATTACAAAGGTTCTCTGCGCTTCCCTTAATTCTTGGGGGGGATTGGAACCTACCACCCATGCAGGACTTAGATAGATCTAATTCCTTGCCTAAGTCCCCTTCCCATGTCCAGAGGGTTTTTGTTGAATTTCTTGACTCTGTGGGACTGTGCGATCCCTGGCGCCTGCTAAATCCTAAGATCCGTGCTTTCTCATTTCACTCTATGGTGCACTCCACCTGGTCTTGGCTGGACTATATTTTACTTAGTTGTTCTCTTATACCTGGTCTTAATGACTCTGCCATAGAACCGATTGTTTTATCGGACCATGCTGTGGCATGAGTCACTGTCATGTTAAACCAAAATCTCCAAAGGGACTCAGTATGGTGTTTAAATACGCAGCTTTTAAAGGAAGACTACGTTATTACTAGGATCCTGGATTTGATTTAACTCTTTATTGCAAATAATCAGGGTTCTGTCACAAGAATGGATCATGAATGGTGTGCCTTAAAATGCTTTCTGCAAGGCGAGTTTATTAGACTCTCCTCCACCCGTAAACGGAAGAGAGAGGCGGCCACCATCTCACTTCTGGGTCAGATTCGTACACTTGAGCAATCTCTCACCTCTTCTTCCTCTCCCGATTTTCTAAAATCATTATTGAATTTAAGAAATCAGTACTCTCGTCTAGTGCAGGAAAAAGCAGAATTTCTCATACTAAGAACTAAGGCAAAATATATAGAGCAAGGTGAGAAGGCGAGTCATCTCCTAGCTTTGCGCCTGAGGAAACTAGAGGCGTCTAGATTTATTCCCTCAATTAATGATCTTGACGGAGTTACTAAAACACACCCAAGAGACATAACTGCTGTCTTTAGACAGTTCTATCTTTCTCGCTATAGTCAGCGTACTGCATCTCCGTCTCAAGCTGAATTACTAGATTACCTGTCCGTCTCACCCTTACCTACTCTCTCTCATGCAACAATCCCTTTTATCTGCTCCTATATCCCTCCAAGAAGTGCTATCGGCTATTCATAATCTCGCGTTGGACAAGGCTCCTGGCCCAGATGGTTTCCCTTTGAATTTCTATAAAGTCTTCACCAAAGATCTTGCTCCCTATTTATTGCATCTGTATCAATATATGCTTTCAGGGCAAACTCTAGATCCATCTCTGTTGGAAGCCTCCATTGTCCTCCTCCTCCTTAAACCAGACAAGCCACCCCAATCTCCCGTGAGCTATTGGCCTATCTCTCTGTTAAATTGTGATATTAAAATTTTAGCCAAGATACTCGTTAGTAGAATCAAACAAGTTTGGACTCAGCTTCTCAGTCCACAGCAAACTGGATTTGTGTCAGATAGAACACCTGCTGATCACCTTCATAAATTGGCGTATCTGGTTCAGGTGGCCAAGACCTCCCCTTCCCCCATGGCCCTGATATCCCTTGATGCAGAAAATGCATTTGACAGGGTGGATTGGAATTTCTTGTGGGCTATGCTACAGGCAATGGGCTTTCCTAATATCTTTATTAAATGGATTCAGACCCTATATTCCTCTCCTCAAGCTAGAATAAACTGCAATGGTGTGTTATCTGAGGTTTTCCCTCTCTTTTCGGGTATGCGGCAAGGTTGCCCGCTTTCTCCTTTTCTCTTTAACATATATCTCGAACCCCTGATTAGGCGACTGAATTCCTCTCCTTTAATTACTGGCATTCCAATAGGCGATAGGATCCCTGTGCTTTCAGTTTATGTGGACGACATAATGCTTCACCTCTCAGATCCGGTCTCTTCTTTAACAGAAGCATTGCATATTATTGATACCTTTGGGAATTACAAACTCAACATTGGCAAAACCGAAATCTTTCCCTTTAATTGCTTAACATATAGCTCAGCTTTCAGTGAGTTTGGTATGAAATGGATCCCCAAGTCCATTAAATATCTGGGCATTTACATTACCTCCAACTTATCCGCAAACTTAATCTAGAGGACTTGTGGTCTAATATTCAGCAGGACTTATCAAGATGGAAGAAGTTCCCTCTTTCACTATGGGGCAGAAGTAATACCATCAGATGAATGTTCTACCCTGACTGTTTTACCCACTAAACATGTTGGATGTTTGGTTACCTTTGTCTTTTTTTCAGTGCATCCATTCTGATGTTAACTACTTTATCTGGCAGGATAAGGCAATTAGAAGATCTTATCTTAAGCTCTCCCTACCTAAGGAGTTGGGAGGTTTGTGTCTCCCTAACTTTTTATTTTATTACTGGGCTTGTCACCTTTATAAGTGTGGGAAGTGGCTTTCCCTAGCTGAACTCTGTGCTCATCATGATTATGTCCCTATCTGGTTGCATATATAGTCTGATATTCTTACCGCACATAATTTAGCTCCTTCTTCGCTCTTTTATATGCCTTTTAAAAAAATTACCAAAAGCCTTTGTGAGCGGGTGTGGGTAGTGACAACACTTGACACAAGTTTTCTTTTGAGACTACATCAATTGATGTAGTGTGACTTTTATTAAAGCAAACAAAATAAAGAAAACTTCAGGAAAACAAGAAAATAAACTTCATTCCAAAAGAAATAGCTTCAGATATTCTTCTCTGAAAAAAAGCAAATGTCACAGAGTGGTACTAGCTCCCTCTCAGCATGACCACCATCATCTGTGCTCCACAACCTATCTCTCGGATGACCAGATCCCACTTCTGACACCAAACTGTCACATGCCCCCAAGGTTAAGTGAAAACCAGTAGCAGAAGAAACATAACTGGTTTTCAAGACAACCTACCCTCTTAAAGTGGGTAGGATGGAGCTTTCACCCACCCTCTCTTGAAAGCTCCACCCCAGAATAATAAAGCATAAACCCTGGGCAGGGCACACAGGGAAAGAAACACAAGAACATCAGAAGGATAGGTATGATAAAGGGACATCCAGTAAAAAATCATTTCAACCAGGTGACCAAGTATTACTACTATTACCCACCTCCACTCACAAATTATTGATGAAGTGGCAGGGCCCCTACAAAGTGGTACGCCAAACTGGTCCAGTAACATATGAAGTAGAAACACCTGATAAAAGGGCAGGTAAAAATATCTTCCATGCCAATCTATTAAAAAGGTGGCATGGGAGATGCACTCAGGGGATACAATTGATGGTAATGCCTGAACTTCATGAATCAGAGTTGGAAACCGCATATGGACAGATAGAAGGAGAGACTGGTATTGAAGCCATACAAGTAAATCCTGAGTTAGATGAGTCAAAACAAATGTCACAGAGTGGCACTAGCTCCCTCTCAGCATGACCACCATCATCTGTGCTCCACAACCTATCTCTAAGATGACCAGATCCCACTTCTAACACCAAACTGTCACAGCCTTGCAGTTTTTCCTGATTGGTATCTCATTAAGAGTTCTCTCCCAAATGTTCAGCTTTTATAAGGTAGTCCCGAGTTCTGATCTCTCTCAGCCAATCTATGCCAATTTGAATCTTAAAATAGGTAAGGTCCCCATATCTCAGTGTTGGCTAGCTCTTCCTCCCGAGCTCACTGTGGCTGATTTTTATTCAAAGGATGCTATCTTATCTACTGAGGAGATTCTCACAAAATTTGGCCTAATGTCGAGGGCTGCCTTTCAAATTTTTCAGCTTAATTACTTACTGGCTAAGGTAGTGGGGAAAGAGTGCAATCCTTCCCATATTGGAGCTTTTCTCCAGTAAATTAAGACTCTTGCTTGCAAATCAAATGGCATTTCTACCATATATAAATTGGTTCTCACATTCCCTCAGCCTCCTCCAATTGCTGGTTCTCGGATCTGGCAGGCATTTTTCCCTGATGAAGTTATTAACTGGCATTCAGTATGGACAGGCCTATACACATATCTCACCCAGGACCGATACAGGCTTACACAATACTGTATTTTAAACAATACGTATTATACTCCTATCAAATTGGCCCAAATGAAGAGGCTTCCCTCCAAAATGTGCTCTAGGTGCAATAAAGAGGAAGGCTCGCTCCTTCATATATTGTGGTCTTGTGAAAGGATATCTCCTTTGTGGAAGCAAATTGAATCTGCTCTAGACCCATTGCTGGGACTACAGGGCCTCTTCTCTCCTGTCATATGTATCTTGGGAGATTACTCCGGAGTTCTGGTGAAGGAGAGAAGGTTTCATATGGCTCTAATTTCAATGGTGGCCAGAAAGCTAGTGCTTAGACACTGGATGGCTCAAGTTACCATTTCTTATGTGTAATGGTTGCATGAAATATCATTCACGCTACACCTTGAATATTTAATTGCGAGTGTACGCCATCGCCTTTCATCTTTTAATAAAAATTGGGGGAAATTATGTGCCCTCTATTTGTCTTGATAGGATGTTTTGCTGGGTTCATGAACCTCTCACTCTTCTAAATTATATTTTAACAGCTATCATTGCCGTTCTCTCATTAGCCTAGTGGTAATAAGTTATAGAAAAGTGCACCTTGGGGGGAGGGGGTGGGGTAGTTTTTTTTTTAAGATTTTGTTTTTCAAGGTTGTGTTATTATTTTCTCTGAAAGTTCCTTTCTTCCCTTTTATCGATCTGTGTATGGCCTTTTATGCAGTATGTACTGACATCAATATATCTATCTTTGTATGTTTGTGTATTGGGATATGCTTAATAAAGTATGTCAAATTAAAAAAAAAAAAAAAAAAACTTTAGGAGGCCTGTATCTCGAAAATGGTTCAAGATACGGACTTTTCGTCGGAGGAATGCTTATTCCCCTGCTAGGGGGCTAAGTGCAAAACTAGCCTGGAAAATCATAAATAATATGAGATTTTAAATTTTTTTCCATGTCATACAGTTCCTGAGATACAAGGAATTTAGTATTCCAAGTGCTCATTTTCTGCTCCGAGGGCCATTATTATGCATACATTCTTTGTATTCACTGTGCTTCTCAATGCACCATTTTGGGAAACAAAGGGTGTGCATTTGCATTACTGTTACCGTTAGCATTTCTGCTTCCATTTCCTTTACCGTTTGTGTTAGCATTTCCATTTATGTCACCGTGTGGGTTACCCTTTGCATTTGCATTTGTGCTGGCATTTGCGTTACTGTTACCGTTTGCATTTCCTTTACCATTTTTGTTTGTGTTTACTTTTGCATCACCCTGTGTGTTGCCATTTGGGTTTGAGTACGTGCTTGAATTTGCATTTCCATTTGTGTTACTGTTTCCTTTGGCGTCATCGTTGGTGTTACTGTAACCGTTTGCATTTCCAATTGTGTTACCATTACTGTTTGCGTGTTTGTTACCATTTGCATTTCTGTTGGCTTTAGTGTTTGCGTTATCGGTAGCATTTCCAGTGTCGAGTGTATAACTGCTTCCTTCTGCATACCCGCTGCCATTATCATTTGTGTTTCTGTTTGTGATTCTGTTACCATTTGTATTTTCATTACCGTGTTCTTTACTGTTTGTGTTTCTTTTGCCATTAGCATTTGCGTTACCATTTCTGTTGTCATTAACGTTTGCATTTGTGTTTCTCTTACCGTTTGCATTATCATTTCCATTTGCATCACCATGTGCATTAACATTTGCGCTTGCATTTGCATTACCGTTTTCATTTACCTCACTGTTGCCATCACTGATTGCATTAACATTACTGTTTGTGTTTTTGCGTTTGCGCAATGCAGTGCAAAACATTATGTTTTTGCTATTTTTCTGCACTGTCTTCTGTGATGCATAACGCAGCCAGTGTGTGGTTGATTGGTCTGAAACTTGCTGTATAGAAAGACTTGCATTCAAGGAACATGCCAGTTTTTGTTTGGTGAAAAGATGTTGTTCTGTTCCAGAGTTATTGTCAGTTGAAGTTGGCCCCCCTCGCAGTTACAGGTTTTTTGGCTGCCAGGTCCACTATTTTAGCACATTTCCGGCCACAATTTCTGTCATTTTGTGGTATAAGACTTCTTAAAGGTGCAGGAATGTAAAAATTGAATATCCCTGGAATGGTTTGGTTGTTTCACATGAAATTTGGAGGGTGATGAGTGGATGTCCTCGGGATGTGAATAATGCTTTTTACATGTTGGAAAAATTATTTGCTGCAGAGATACTGCATGACACAGTTAACGTTTTGCGCATAGCATTCTGCATGGTGCTACTGGCTTGAAATTTATAGCCTAGGTAGCCCTAGTGGTACGGAGGTGCCTTGCAGTGGTTTGGTGTGTAAAATATTAACAGGTGTGGAATTATACCACTCCGACGAATGAAAATTTGGTTCATTACACTTCAGTAACTTCTGAACCGTGTGTCCGATTTACCTGCCATTTGGAAAGTACAAAGATTTATAATACATCTTTGATTGTGACAATTTTTGGGTTGCTGGCACTTACAGTTGCTGAATTGTGCATGCTACGTTGTTTGCCCATGGTGCTGTGTGTCCATTGAATGAATGCACATACAATTCTGGACACATGGTGTGCTATGGTACATGTGTTCTTTTAACAATTTTTGGTTCTGTTGGATATATGGTTCTTGTGTAGCCAAGTGGCAAAAATGTCATTTTCAGCACTCCTGCACAGTTTTCCCAACGTGACGCTGTGCTACTGTTGAACAGATTTAGATAACATTTGTCATACATGTTGTGGGATGGTATATGTCTTCATTTACCAATTTTCATTTCAGTTGGTCATACAGTTTTTGCTCAGCAAAGTGACACAAATTCATATGGTGGAAGTGCGGGGCCTTCCACCACCACATTCCATTCACTATTTATAGTGCACATTCTCAGAAAGAAGTGAAATTCATGGCAAAAAAATCAGTTTAATGGATCAGTTAGGGTCATTCTGCAGTGACAAAAGTGAGGAGATTTGGTGTTAGGGTTACTTCGCGTCATGCACTCGCCCCCACCAACAGGCATCTGGGTGTCGTTGGGGTTATCAGTCTAACTCTCACCCCATTCTCCTATACTGCATCACCTCAGCTTATTTACTCATGGAATGGGGTGATAGTTAGGGCGATGACCCCAACACACACCCGATGCCTGTCGGTGGGGAGAGGTGAACATAGGGTACAAGGGGTGACGACCCTAACATAGAATTTCCTCACTTTTATTGCTGTGGAACAACCCTAACTAATGGATTAAATGGATTTATATATATATATATATATATATATATATATATATTTATGAGCTATGGCATCCACAGACCCTTTCCTCCGTCTCCTCCAACCAGGTCAGGATATGTCCAAATGGGGCCAGATTTCCCTCAGATGCCCATAATCTTACAGATAAAGAGTTCAATTAAAATGGGACCCTAATCATAAAGTTACTAATACAATTTCTACTAATAGTATGTGGCACCACAAATTCTAGACCCCCAGAAGATCATAGCCCCATCTTAATCAGTCTCAATGGTAAAAGTCCAGATATGCAGCTAGGAACCTTTGTTTTAGACTGAGGCATAGAAACGGCAGGGCAAGTGTGCTTCTTCTCACATTAGGGGACGACCGCCCCAACATGTTATGCAAAATGCACTTATGGGTGCCAAATGGGGCACCTGTCACAAATCTGGCCATATGGCTGAATATTACTTCCAGTCTATTAAGAGGAATTACATAGATACATAGATACATAGACAGTGTCGGCAGATAAGGGCCTATGGCCCACCCAGTCTGCCCATTTGAGCTTGTAAGTTCAGTTTGTTTTCCTAGAAGTCTGTTGCACCTTACCCCTGACCTCCAGAATTCCTTTATGTCTATCCCATGCATTCTTAAATCCCGTGATTGTTTCAGTCCCCACCACTTCCTCTGGCAGGGTGTTCCATTTGTCCACCTCCCGTTCTGTGAAGAAATTCTTTCTCATGTTTCCTCTGAATCGCCCTCCCTCCAACTTCATCCCATGCCCTCTAGTCCTGGAACATCTTTTTCTCTTAAAAATAGTGTTTTCCTGCACCCTGTTCCTCCCTGTAAGATACTTGTATGTCTGTATCATATCCCCTCTCTCCCTCCTCTCCTTCAGGGAGTACATGTTCAGTTCCTTCAACCTGTCTTCATAGGACTTGTGATGCAATCCATGCACCATCTTTGTTGCCTCCTCTGAACCTTCTCTACCCTGTCTATGTTCTTATGTAGGTATGGTCTCCAGAACTGTACACTGTACTCAGGTGGGGCCTCACTAGTGTCTTGTATAGCAGAATTATGACCTCCTTTTTCCTGCTGGTGATGCCCTGCCTATACATCCCAGCATCCTATTTGCTTTACTGCTGCCTTGTCACACTGTTTCCCTACCTTGAGGTCATCAGAGATGACAACCCCAAGATCTCTTTCCTGCTTGGTGCATGCTATATCCTCGCCCCCAACTGATATATTGTGCCAGGGTTTTGTACCCATATGCATTATCTTGCACTTCTTTGCATTGAATATCAACTGCCAAACCCTGACCATTCTTCAAGTTTCTGCAGGTCGCTTCTCATTCTGTCTACACCCTCTGGTGTGTCTACTCTGTTACAGAGCTTTGTGTCATCAGCGAACAGTGAAATTCTGCCTTCTAGGTCCATGCAATGTCACTGATGAAGATGTTGAATAGGACGGTCCCAGCACTGATTCCTGTGGTACCCCACTGGTCACTCTTCCCTCTGTGGAGTGACAGCCATTTACCACTACCCTCTGTGTCCTGCCACCCAGCCAGTTACCTACCCACCACACTACTGTCCTGCCCCACCCATATTCCCAGTTTGTGTAATAGTCTTCTATGTGGCACAGTGTCAAAGGCCTTGCTGAAGTCCAGATAGACCATGTCCACTGCCCTCCCTGATCCACCTCCCTAGTCACCCAGTCAAAAATTCAAACAGGTTGGTCTGACATGACCTCCCCCTGGTGAAACCATGCTGCCTTGGGTCCTGTAGTCCATTGACAACCAGATGTTCCACCAATCTCTCCTTCAGTAGTGTTTCCATGATCTTCCCCACTACCGAGGTGAGGCTGACTGGTCTGTAGTTCCCTGCTTCCTCTTTGTTTCCACTTTTGTATAAGTGGACTACATCTGCTGCCCTCCAGTCTTTGGGTACCTCCCCTGTTTCCAGTGATTGGCTAAACAGGATAGCCAGAGGTTCAGCCACCACCACTCTTAGTTCTTTAAGGACCCTGTGGGTGCACCCCATCTGGCCCCATTGCTTTATCAAATCTTATTACTTCCAGTTCCTTCAGGATCCTTTCTCGTGTAAAGGGACTTGTGTCCATTTCTGCACCATTCTCACCCCTTGTACTCCCTTACCCATGGCCATCCATTACCCTCCTCTTCCTCAGTAAAGACCGAGCAGAAATACCTGTTCAATATGTCAGCTTTACTGTTGTCATCCTCCATGCGGCTCCCGTCCTCCCCCTTCAGTCTCACTATCTCTCCCTTTGTCTTTCTTTTTCACTTATGTACCTGTAAAGGTTTTGTCCCCTCTACCCACTGATTTTGCAATGTGTTCTTCTGTCTGAGCTTTGGCTTCCCTGCAACCTCCCTGCCTCCCTTTGCTTCTCCTGGTACTTCTCCTATCCACTTCTGCCTGTGTCTTTTGTATTGCCTGAATGCAATCTTTTTAGCTTTCACTTTCTTTGCTACCTCTTTGGAAAACCATAATGGTCTCCTCTTCCTTTTCCTCTTGCTAACCTGCTTAATGCATAATTCTGTTGTTCTTGTAATCCTCATTTTAAATACTCCCACTGTTCCTCAACCCCTGATTCCTGTCCCATTCCCTTAATGCCTCTTTCAAGTATCTCCCATTTCCCAAGTCTGCCCCTAAAATCCAGGATACGTGTTTTGTGTGGTTTGGTTCTGCTCTTACTGTGATTTCAAACCACAATGACTGGTGGTCACTGTTTCAAGGTGCTCCCCACTGTTACCCCATCACACTGTCCCTGTTTGTGAGCTGGATGCCGTATTACCTTCCCCAAGTTGGTTCCATGACCAGTTGGCAGGGAGGGCACCTGAAGGAAGTCCAGGATAAATCTGCTCCTAGTTGATGATGCTGCTGCTGGGATGCTCCAGTCCACGTCTGGAATATTGAAGTCTCCAACCAGTACTACCTCACCTTTGTCTGCCATCCTTTGGATGGCTAGCATCAACTTCTGTCTGTTTCTTCCTCCTGGGCTGGTGGTCTATAGACCACACCTGTGCGGATGGCTGTCCCCATTTTCCTTTCCAGCTTAACCCACAGTATCTCTCCCCATTTTGTTCCTCCTGGATCTCTGTGGCCCTTATGTCATTTTTCACATACAGTGCCACTCCTCCTCCCTTCCTGCCTGCTCTGTCTCTTATGAATATATTGTAGCCAGGTATGGCCATCTCCCAGTCGTGGTTATCATTACACAGGTTTCAGTGATGGCCACAATGTCCAGGTCTGACTGTACCATGACAGCCTCCAGATCTTCCATCTTGTTGCTAAGGCTCCTGGCATTTGACACATGGCTTTCCATGATTTGACCTCCTAGACTGTTTCACTGTTCTACTCAGCCCCTTCCTTGGTTGTTATTTATCCCTGGTTCTCCTTGCTGTCTGCCCTTCTGCTGAATTTTGCCCCTTTTCTGCTTATCCACCTCTTGGGCACTAATCTCCATCTTTTGCACACTGCTTTGCAGAGATAGCCACTCCTCTGGTTCACTGGTTCCACTGCTAGCTGTGGGGGGTGAGCAAGTAGGTACCCTCCTTGCTGGCCTGCCACCCCCCTTTGCTAGTTTAAATGCTTGTCAATGTAGAATTACAGCAGCTTTCCATAAATGATGATGACTGATGACCTGATTGAGAGTAGTAGAGTATTAGAGGGGCTGAGGGTGCTAAAAATGCAGAAAGCACCTGGGCTGGATGGTATCCACCCCAGGGTGCTGCAGGAAATGGGAGAGGTTCTGGCAGAACCACTGGTGGACCTGTTTAACACCTCCTTGGAAATGGGTATTGTGCCTCAGGACTGGAGGGTGGCCCATGTGGTGCCAATACACTAAAGTGGTTCAAGGGATGAGTCATGGAACTAAAGGCCAGTCAGCCTCACGTCCATAGTAGGCAAGCTCAAGGAGATGATACTAAAAGAGAGGCTGGTGGCATTTCTGGAGGACAGTGACCTCCAGGATGGGAGGCAGCATGGGTTCATTTCGGGGAGATCCCTACAAACTAATCTTATACAGTATTATGACTGGGTGACAAGGGAACTGGATGAGGTCATGCTGTGGATGTCCTCTACTTGGATTTCAGCCAGGCATTTGATTCAGTGCCCCATGGGTGACTAGGAGGGAAACTGACTGCAGTGGGAGTGGGGAAAAAGATGACATGCTGGATTTCAAACTGGCTACATGGTAGGCTACAATGGGTGGTGGTGGTGGAGGAAAGTCTCTGAGCCTATACCAGTGATGAGCGGGGTGCTGCAGGGCTCTGTATTGGGCCCGGTGCTATTTGGGCTATTCATCTCAGACATTGTGCATGGGGTGGAGATCAGGGTAAGCCTGTTCACAGATGACACCAAAATGGGGGCAGTAGTGGATGAGGAAGAGGGCTGGAAGCAACTACAGGAGGATCTAACCAAGCTGGAGGAGTGGTCAGCGAGGTGGCAGCTGGGGTTCAATGTGAAGAAGTGCAAGATTATGCATTTCGGGGCAAAGAACAGAAGGAGAGAGTACTGGCTGGGGGGGTAAAGCTTGGGATCACCGAGGAGGAAAAGAACCTGGGAGTAATTGTAACAGGAAGTATGAACAACACTGCTCAATGCAGAAAAGTGGCGGTGAGGATGAACAAGATGCTGGTGTGCATAGCATGGAGGTTCACATCCGGGCACAGGGAGGTGATCTTGCCTCTCTACAGGTCACTAGTCAGACCTGGAGTACTGCGTGCAGTTCTGGAGGCCATACCTGAGGTGGGATGTCAAACTGCTGGAGGTAGTGCAGCAGAGGGTGACAAGGATGATTCAGGGGATGGAGGGAAAGGACTACGAGAATCAGCTGGGAGAAGTGAATATGGACACACTGGAGGAGAGGAGGGATAGGGAGACATGATCAAAACCTTCAAGTACCTGAAGGGAATCATCAAGGGGGAGAGGACAGAGCATTTAAACTGAGGAATAGAAGGAATACTAGAGGGCACCTGCTAAGAATAGAGGGGGGTAGATTCAGAAGGGAGATGAGGAGGCATTACTTCATAGACAGAGTGGTGTTGAGGTAGAATGCTCTACCAGAAAGGGTGATATCAAGCAAAAATGTGAATGGCTTTAAGAAGGCATGGGACAGACAGTAAGGGTGGGTAAGGGTGAGTGAGGTGGTGGACAACCAAGGAAGAATAAGGAGAGTGGGGGAGGGGCAGCTGCAACCAAGGGAACTAGCTGCACAATCGAGCAGATGTTGATAGACCAGGAGGACTGTTCCCACTTGTACATTCATATGTTTGTATGTATGATTGTATGATGTCACCATAGTCAATAAGTAGTAGTATTATATTTATAACCCCAAGTCATGCTTCAAAGGAAAGAACACTGCATACCCTGTACAGTGCCCTTGCCCTAGGTCCAAGTTTACTACTAAATGAGAAATGTGGGCTTCCCAAGACATATGTATGTTTAACCAGACTTCAAGATATTTATAGTTATTTACACCTCTAGTACAGCTGAGTCTAGTGCCTTGATGGGCAGTTTTTCTTCCTACTCAGGCCATCATTTCATTCATTGAAGAAATAGCGAAGAGAACTGACAGCTCCTATTAGGGAGTACATTTCTGAACTTTCACTGCTGGTTCTCATAGCCTTCAACTTTGGGAGAGCTTGTTGGGGGAAAATATAAATTGGGTGATAGAAAGGGATGGGGGTGGTTTCATAAATAATGGGGTAGGGTATCTTGGTAGGGTGGAGTAGGGGCTGGTTACTTGTGTGGAGCAGGTGGGGGTGGGGTGGGACTTTTTTACAGCTAGCAGCAGTGGTTGCCAGCAGCAGAAGCTGCCTACTATGATACAGTTAAACCTATTACTTTATCAAGGCTGTGAGGGTGGATAGAGAAGAGAGATGGATGCTAAAGGGGGGAGATTTGTGAAATGTATCTGCAAGATGGGTGGGGGTAGGTGTTTGTTAAACAGTGGGTGTGGGACTGAATTTGGAAGTAACAAATCTGGTTTATTCTTAAATGATTAGCAGAGAACTTAGTTTTACTCTACTTTAGTGCAGTCTTTCAAGGCATAGAAATGTACTGTACTCACATATGAATGCTTTGAGAGATTATTCTGAAGTTAGTGTAACAGCAATTCTGCTTTGAACAGTAATTGAAACCTGAGGAACATCATGTTAGACAATCATGAAGAATCTGTGGGCGTTTTACCCCACAGTCACATTTCTCTACGCTTGCAGCCTTGGGCATCAACGTTCCTTGATACCTAAGCATTTATTTTTGTTAATTACTTTTATTCTTTTTGTAGAGGATAATAAAACAAATGTGTGATACAATGCAGTTCATATTAAACTGTCCCCATAATGAGCTGCTTTTGCTTTCCTCAATGAGCTGCACAAGAGTTGCACCTTAATTTTGCATTGCATTTTGACCGAACTGCAGATACATTCCTATTGAGTTGTAAAATCATTTAATAAAAGTTGCTGTTGAGCAAGTTTAAGTGTTGAAAAACAATACAATTGGAGTTGCCAGTGCATTGCCAGTCTTAAAAATATTCAGGGTTCAAGGTTCAAATTTGTTTAAAGGTATAAAATTCTGACATAATTATTATATTCATATACGTACTAAAATAAACCCATCAGTATACATACTTTTATAAATACTACAAGTATAAAAGCAACAGTTCACTTTCAGGGCCATATAAAAAGGCAGTCATGTTCAAAAGTGCTTTACAGGTAAATACTTTTGTATAGCAGATGCAAAATTAACTAAACCATATAGAACTTTTTCTTCATCTGGTTTCATCAAATAGATGCAGTTTTCTTTGTTTGATCGATCAAATCTATTATTTAACAGTGGTGATATCCACTTTATCCTCTCTCCCACTAACTTTGTACATTCAAATAACGTGTATCACAATTGATAGGTTGTAGTATTGCATGTACAAAATGTATTTGACCTTGCCTCGCTGTTTGGCACAAAACACAAAGACATTCCACTTAGACAAAATCTAAACTGGCTTAATATACTGTATTTCTATGTTCTTATTTTCACAAAAAAGGAAGATATTTTTCCATGCCAAAACTTTCTGTAACTTGCAAATACAACCCACAGTTATCAATATTATGATTTTGTTTCAATGTAAACTTGAGCAGCAATGTCTTGTAACTCTTGGTTCACTACTGAAACTAATTTTAATGGATTAGAGATAGCTTTTGTCATCTAGATGTCCTCTGTACCAACTCTTTTGATACATATACTCAATTTTAAGATACAGTTTTTTTCTTCATTTTTTCCAAGCTGCAAATTGTTCAAAGTTTTGGTAGACTATTGCTGTCCATATTTATAATATGCCCCCATTTTCATAATCCTAATAAGCACTCTAATCTCTAGTCTCTAATGGTAACGTTCCAGATTCCAACCTTATGAATGCAGATGGACAAACTCTGGGCAGGTTTAAAGTGTATCTAATAAAGACGTTTTGGATTTTTACAATGTAATAAGCCTTTCTATTTAAACTCCATATTTCATTACTGTATAATGTCTTACTAATAGTTTTAGCCTCAAAGGCATGTTTTAATGCTCTAAATGAGTTATTAGCAAATTTACATGCAAAAGAGGTACATAGAAATATAGAATTTGATGGCAGATAAGGGCCGCTTGGCCCACCCAGTCTGCCCATTTCCCTACCTAATGGATAAGCTGCAGATCCTAGTTAACCAGCAGCCTACTTCTTCCTACCCCAACCCCCTAGAATTGCCTTATGACTGTCCCATGCATGCTTGAATTCCACCACTGTTTTTGACTCCACAACCTCCTCTGGAAGGCTGTTCCATGCATCCACAACCTCTGTGAAAAATACTTCCTAAATTACCTCTGAGCCACCCCCATCTTCAAATTGTGCTCCTTGTTCTTGCACACCTCTTTTTGAAAGATGCTATCCTCTTGGACTTTGTTGATTCCCTTAAGGTACTTGAAAGTTTCTATCATGTCCCCCCTCTCCCTCCTTTCCTCCAGGCTATACATATTAAGCTCCTTAAGTCTCTCTTCATATGTCTTCCAGTGCAGACCCTGCACCATTTTAGTTGCCCTCCTCTGGACAGCTTCCATCCTGTCTATGTCTTTGCTGAGATTGGGTCTCCAGAACTGCACACATTACTATAGATGGGGTCTCACCAGCTGTCTGTACAGAGGGATAATAACTTCCTGTTTTCTACTGGTGATGTCTCTCCCTATGCATCCCAGTATCCCCCCAGCCCTCCTTGCTGCCCTCTCACATTGCTTGCCAATCTTTAGGTCATCTTATATGACTACCCCCAGGTCCCTTTCCATTTTTGTTGCTGTTAGTATCTCACCCCCCATTGTGTACTCTTCCCCTGGGTTTTTGTTTCCCAGGTGCATTACCTTGTACTTCTTAGCATGGAATCTAAGCTGTCATACATTTGACCATTCCTCTAACCTTGCCAAGTCCCTTCTCATCCTTTCTACCCCACCTTGTGCATCAACTCTGTTGCAGATCTTTGTGTCATCTGCAAAGAGACATACTTTCCTTCCAGTCCTCTGCAATGTCGCTTATAAAGACACAGAGGACCAGTCCTAATACTGAACCTGCAGTACTCACTAGTAACCCCTTTCTTCAGAGTGGACTTCATTTACTGTTACTCAGTGTGTCCTATTCTCCAGCCAATTCTTTACCCAGGCTGTCATCTTGGGATCCACTCCCAGGCTGGCTAACTTGTATATTAATGTTTTGTGTGGGACTGTGTCAAATGCCTTGCTAAAGTCTAGGTAGGCCATGTCCACAGCCCTTCCCTGATCTACTAATTTGGTCACCCAGTCAAAGAAATCTATCAGATCATCTGGCATGACCTTCCTGCTGTGAATCCATGCTGTCTTGGGTCCTGTACCCCTCTGGCTTCTAGATACTCGACAATTCTTTCCTTCAAAAGTGATTCCATCATTTTCCCTATCACTGAGGTTAAACTAACAGGTCTGTAGTTTCCTGCTTCTGCCTTGCTCCAATTTTTGTGAAGGGGAATCACATCTGCCCTCCTCCAGTCCTTGGGTACCACCCCATCCTCCCATGATTTGTTAAAGAGGGTAGTCAGTGGTGTCACTAGTTCTACCCTTACTTGTTTTAGAATTCTGGGATAAATCCCATCAGGCCCCATTGCTTTGTCCACCTTCAGTTTTAAGAGTTCTTTCAGAACCCTTTCTTCTGTAAATGGACTGGTATCAACTTCTGTATCCAGAGTGTTCCTACTGTTTGTTTTAGTACCTCCCCTCTTCATTTGTAAATACTGAGCAAAATTATTTGTTTAGTATCTCTGCCTTTTCACAGTCACCCTCTGCCCTCCCTCCCCTTTATTAAGCCTCACTCTCCCTCCCTTAGTCTTCCTTCACTCCCTGATGTACCTATAAAAGGTTTTATTCCCCCTTCTTAACTGAGTTGGCTATCTTTTCCTTGGTTTGGGCCTTTGCTGTTCTGACTGCCTTCCCAGCTTCCTTTTGCTTTAACTGATACAGTTCTCTGTCCTGCTCCTTCTGTGATTCCTTGTACTTCCTGAATGCTTTCTTTTTCTCTTGAACCTTCACTACCACTTCATTTGAGAACCATAGTGGTTTCTTACATCATTTTGTTTTGTTTATTTGCTTCACACAAAGTCTTGTTACCTCTGTGATGGCAGTTTTTATTATTCCCCATTGTTCTTCCACCCCTCCATCCTGCCCATTTGCTAGTGCATTCCTTAGGCACCCACCCATTTTGGCAAAGTCAGCCCTCCTAAAGTCCAGTACTTTTGCCTTTGTATGGCTTGACTCTATTGCTGTGTTTATTGTGAACCATACTGTTCGATGGTCGCTAGTTCCCAGATGGCTGCCCACTTCTACATCTGTGATCCTCTCTCCAGCTCCATTTGAGAGAACCAGGTCTAAGATTGCTCCCTCTTGAGTGGGCTCCAATACTAGTTGTCTAAGATATGCCCCCTGTAGGGCATCTAGAATAACCCCACTCTTCGAAGTGGCTGCTGCAACTGCACTCCAGTTAACATCTGGCATATTCAGAGCACCCATCTGCAATATCTCCCCTTTTTCTGCCATTCTAAGTATACTTTCTATCATTTCCTTGTCCATTTCCTCCCCCTGAGAAGGGGGTCGGTATACAATCCCTGTGCAGATTGTGGTGCCATTGCTGGTCTCCAAATTTTCCACAGTGCTTCTTCTCCTCCTGTTTACCCTTTTGTTCTGTTGCTTTGATTCCTTCCTATGTAAAGAGCTACTCCTCCTCCTCCTCTTTACCCTCCTGTCCCTCCTGTAGATAGTGTATCCTGGTATGTTTACGTCCCAGTCATGGTTTTGTGTGTACCATGTTTCTGTGACTGCCATGATATCCAGATGTTCCTCCTCCATCAAGGCCACTAATTCAGGAAGCTTGTTACTCAGACTACTGACATTGGTACTCATTGCTTTCCATTTTTTGATGGCTTTACCTTCTGTTGCAGCATCCCCCACTGACCTTTCTACCTCAGTCTTTTTCTCATTTAGTACCCTGTTTTGTAGGGAGAGGCTGGGATTTTCCTGTTGCTTATCAGTGCCTCCCCCTCGACTAGTTTAAAAGCTTACCAATGAAGCATTTAAACCGATTGCTCAAAAGACGTGTTCCCTTCCTGGACAGATGCAGACCATCCTGCCAGTATAGGCTGGTGTCCCTCCAGGTGGAACCCCAGTCCCCAATGAAGCCAAACCCCTGTGCTCCACACCATTTTCTCAACCATTCATTAAACTGCATGGTGCAAAGTACCCTCACCTCACCCATGCCATTGACAGGCAGCACCTTTGTGAAGGATACTGTGTGTGCTACTTGTCTTAGGCCCCTCCCCAACTCTCAAAGTCCTCCTGCACTGCTCTAATCTCATGATGAGCCAAGTCATTTGTCCCTAGGTGGACAATGATATCCAGCTCAGACTCCCATGATATTTTGTAAGCATTTTCCTTTACAGCAGTAATATGTGATTTTCATGATAAATTTCTATCAAACAGTACACCCAAATATCAATATTCTTTACATTTTCTCAAACTCACACCCATTGATTACCCATTTATTTATATTGTTTGATTTAGTCCCAAACTTAATGATTTTAGTTTTTTCAACATTGAACTCCAGATCTGTTTGCCTTAATTTTGACATAATAGCGATAAGTCCTCTTCTCAAGCCTAAAGGAGTTAGCGACAGTAATACAGTGTCATCTGCATACAGCATAATCCAAACTACTTCATTGTTTATAAATGGTGGAAACATTTCCGTAATCAAAATGCTCTACTAAGGACTCTATATACAAATTAAATAACAAGGGAGCTAAGAGACACCCTTGTTTAATGCCATATTTTGTGTGTATTTCTTCTGTCAAAGCATCACCTGTAGAGAATCTCACCTGAGAAGTAGTGGTATATGAGTGTAATGTTTTTCAGAATACTAAGTAAATGACTATTTCCAACTCCTGTAATATATCCCAAAGTATATCCCTGTTGACAGAGTCAAATGATGTTTTAATTTTGATGAAACAAGCATACAACATCCTCTTTATACCAAATACACATAGCACTGTAGACTTCTACCAGATAGTTTAAAGTAAACATTAAATCAAGTGTATCATAGAATCATAGAAGCCTGGTGGCAGAAAAGGACCATACTTGCTGATCTAGTTTACTCTTTTTTCCTCTACACCTCCCCCTCCCTGCTATCCCCCACCCTCACCCTGATACTTTGCCTCATATGCTTGTCCCATGCCCTCTTGAATTCTTCCACTGATTTAGCCCCCATTACTCCATCTGGTAGTCTGTTCCTGGGCTCCACCACCCTCTCCATGAAGAAAAGCCCTCTCACATTGCCCCTGTATCTTTTCCCTTGTGGTCTGAGGCTGAGTGTACTGTGATACATGTATTTTCTGAAACCACATTGACATTTTGAAATTAGTGATTTTTCCTCCACCCACAGCTGTAAACTGTCTAAAACTATTCTAGAATATATTTTTTGTACTACTGGTAACAGTGTTATTGGTCTGAAACAACTATTATCACATCTCTGGCCTTTTTTGAAGAGTGGGACTATAACCCCTTTATTCTAATCCTGAGGAAGAAATTATTTATTACTGAATATTGTGAAAATGGGGGCTAATAGATTTGACTCAAACTCAGGGTTGCATAGAAAAGTTTCTGCAGGGAGACCATCTATGCTGGCTGTCTTATTTCACCTTTGTGCCATTATGGCAACAGAACTTTACTGGGCAGGATGTCACTCTTTTGGATCTGCTATAGAGAAGTGCTTGTACTGATCACCATAAATACTGGACAAAGTTTCAGACCTGTACACAGCCTTAAAATGTTTAACCCAGTCATTTACAGGTATTGTGGCACAAATATTATACTTTATATTGTACTGCACACACCCATAAGCAACAAGTGACCAGAATTCCTGCATATCATTTGTCCACAATGCTTCCTGTAATTTAGACCATAGTGAATGTAGAGTTTCTTTTTGTGAACAATTAACTTCCTGTATCGAGTTTTAAAACTTGTCAAGGCTAATTAAACAGTGACAGGTTTGTTTTTGTGGAGAACCTCCCTACTTTGTTGATCTGTTTCTTTAATTTTTTACATTCAATGTCATACCATTGTTTTGACATCCCTATTTGGCTTTCCCATTTAATTCTGTCTTTTAATGTCAGTTGGAATGTTAAATTCTATATGAAGTCAGAGAATTCATTAGGACATTCTCATCAAATCCGGTTGCCTCAGTAATCTTATACAAAAATTAATTTTATCATTACTTGTTATTATTGCCTCTGTTACATTTTTTTGCATAAGGGTTGCACTTAACTTTCTTACCATACTCATGTTTGTATTTGCTTTGTATTCTAAGCTCAACTTCCTTATTGTCTCCCTATAATCTACAGTAAATTTAAATTGCACAGTTCAGGGAAGTGGTCACTATCCTAAACTCTATGGACCTATAAATAATTAATTTTAAGATATGCCTGAGCATCTCTGATACAGAGGTCTAACAAACAACCCTCACTTATAGTCAGGAATGTTATGTCTCCCAACCAATCTCCTTTTACTCAGCCATTTAAAACTCTTAGTTCATGCTTTGCTGTGAATTTCAAGAGGTACTGTATTTACCTTTCACTTTTAATAATTTATCTCTAGACTGCCTAATAGGATCTTTTCTACAATTGTATCACCTAATCTAGTGTTAAATTCCCCTGGCAGAAATACTATTACTCTTGAAAAATTACCCTTCAAAGCTTCTATATCATTTCCAATAACATTAAGAATATTTAAAAGTTATCAGCAGAAATTGCTGTGGAAAATAAATATTAAAAGTGCTAAAGGTTGATTTCTGTCAAAAACAACTAAATACTGTACGTACAGTACAAATTATAAATGCTTACTTCCAAACACTTTATATTTAAGGAGATATTTGTAAAAATTTAAAGATCCTCTGTTTGGTCTGCCAAATCTACATTCTTTGCTGCCTGGCACAAGTGCCGGGCTTTAAATCCTTCAGAAACATCCTCACTTTCTTTACCTATCCAGGTTTCCTGTAAAAGCAGTATATTGTAACCCAAAATCCAGTTTCTCTACTGATTATTTACCATGCCCTATTCAGGCAGGATAGAAGGGAGGGCAGGGGAAGGGGTCGCACTATACATGAGGGAAGGAATTAACACCATCTCAGTAGATTTCAACAAAAAGGGTGGTGTGGAAACCCTGTGGGTGCAACTTAGCTTGGAAACAGGGAAAAAGATCTACATAGAGGTAGTATACTGACCTCTGGTGCAGGCTGATGGCAGGGACGATGAGCTTCTAGGGGGGAATCAGAGGTGTAGCACAAAAATGGGAAATAGTGGTGGTAGGAGATCTAAACATGTCAAATAGTGAGTGTGTCATCCCAGTGGCTGGTTCTTCTAGAAGTCAAATGGTGATTGATGCCCTACAAGATTGCCTACTGACACAACTAGTTAATACTCTGACTATAATGGACACCACCCTGGATGTGGTCCTCACAAATTCAGAAGTAGCAAGGGTCACTGGGGTTAGGAAGCCACCGGTCAACAGCAGCCACAACACTGTGTGGTTTGTGTTGGCCTTGGGGCAGTAAAATTTCAGTCCAGGACAGAAGTTTTAAACTTTAGAGGGACTAACTTCAGCAAAATGAGGGAAGTGGACAGGAACAAACTGGCAAAGATACAAGAGCATCTAGAGGTAGAAGACATTTTTGGGTGGGTAAAACAGGCCATATTGGAGGCTACCAAGATGTATGTAAGGACAATGATTAAAAAGAACACATAAAAAACCCATGTGGTTCACTAACCAAGTCAGGACAGCAATAAGGACCAAAAAGGGAGGCATTCAGAAAATATGAAAGAACCATGGGGGACAGTGAATGGAAAGTTTACAATCAGAAGAATAAGGAAGCAAAAAGAACAGTTAGATCAGCTAAGGTTGCATCAGAGCTTTGACTAGCAGAAGGAGTTAAGACAGGGAATAAGGCAGGGAATAAACAAAAGAAGAGTGGTGGAATAGTCAGATTTAAGGATTGAGACAGAATCATAGAGGAGGAAAAGCAGAAGACCACTGTTCTGAATAATGTTTTCTGCTCCTTGTTCAACAAGAAACACATACTGTAGGCCTGTTAGCAGACAGTGGTATCAAGGCTGTGGTAAAAGGGGTCCCTCAAATGGACACACCATTAGTCATTGCCAGCAGGGTCAAAGAGGCCATGGAAAAAATCGGGGAAGACAAATCACCAGGGCCAGATGGAATTCACCCAAGAGTGCTAAAAGAACTGGCTGGGGAATTGGTAGGTCCATTGGAACATTTTTTCAACAGTTCACTTCAGTTGGGAGTAGTGCTAGGGAACTGGAGAATAGCAGATGTGGTTCCTCTCCTCAAGGGAGGGAACCGTGAGGAGGCTGGTAACTACTGATCAGTCAGCCTTACTTCAGTGGTGGGGAAGCTAATGGAAACCTTAATAAAGCAGGACTTGGTGGAGTACCTAAAAGAGAACAGCCTTCAGGATGATAGGCAACATGGGTTCATAGTGGGTAGGTCATGCCAGACGAACCTAATTACATTTTTTTTTATTAAGCTTTTTGGTCCCCATCGCCTCTTCCTGCCCACTGGCAATGGGGACACATATGTATTTTTATGTTTTTCTCCTCTGACCTCCCCCCGAGGCCCCAGCACATGGCTGTGTGAGTGTGTGGAAGCATGCTTTGCACCCCATGGTGCCAGCTCAGCCCCTTCCACCTCCCGATACTTCTACTGCCTCCTCTCCACCTGTGCTATCCACCGGACCTCCACCTGGTGGGAGTGGAACTATTGGGGGGGCACCAACCCACCTTCACCACCCTCAGGAAAGGAGGGTTGCTCACCAGCATGCTCAATCCTGCTCTGCCCTGTCCCCAATTCCAGCACCCCGACAACCCAAGGTCATTCCCAAACCCGGGTCGCTGACGTAGCACGAGGTAAGGCGACCAGTGCCTCAACACTCTGTGCCACTGGGCTGGCTCCTAATCACATTTTTTGACTGGGTGACTTGGGAATTAGACAAAGGCCACCCAGTGGACCTCCTCTATTTTGACTTCAGTAAGGCCTTTCACTCTGTGCCACACAACCGTCAGCTGACAAAGTTGGAAGACCTGGGAGCAGCCAAGAGCATAGTCAGGTGGATAGGTAATTGGCTAAAAGACAGAAAGTAGAGCATGGTAGTCAATGGGGAGAGGTTTGAGAAAGGAGAAGTTACTAGTGGGGTGCCACAGGGTTCAGTGTTACAGCCAGTCCTCCTGGTGGAGGTATAGTGGGGTAATGTAGGTGGGAGGGGGCGGCAGTGCAGGTGGGCAGAAGGAGCTGAGCTGGCTTCCGGTGTACATGCGTGCCTCCATGTGCACGTACTGCTGTGTGTTGGGGTCCTGGGGAGGTGCAGGAGAAAAACCTATTAAAAAAAGCTATAAAAATCTATATTAAAAAAAAAACAAACAAACAAAGAAAACTCATAAGGGTTCACCACTGGTTGGCACATGATTCAGACCTGGACTTACTGGACTTAGTGTTCACTTTGTTAATTTTAATCTATGTGATTTATTAGGTGGGTAGTGGTTGGAGTGCTTGAGGGTTGCATTCAGTTAGTGGTTGATTGGTGAGCACATTTGTATAGTAACTTTTTGTAGAGAGTGTTTGTGAGTGCCTGTCATGTCAAGGTCAACGTCAAGGTCAACCTTATTTATAAAAGGTGCTTTTCAAAACCAAAACACCTGTCCAAAAGGTTATTAAGAACTGATTCAAATTAAAATCCCAGATCATATCATATTTTCCATTATAACTAGTGATATACTTCAAAACATATCAGGGTATGTCAACTCAAATAAATAAGTCTTCAATGAAGACTTGAAAGACTCAGTGGGTAGGCATTCTCTCTCCAGATAAGGTAGCGAGTTCTACAGGGTTGGGGACGCAAACGCAAATGCTCTGGCCACAGAGGTCTTCAAACTGACCCTGGGAACCTCCAGCAATCCCTTGTCAGTAGAACGGAGTGGACAGTGGGGGTGGTAGGGACAGAGGAGATCTTGCAAATAGTGTGGTCCTTATTCACGTAGGACCTTATAGGTCAGCAATGCGACCTTGAAGGTAATTCTCCACCGCACTGGCAGCCAGTCCAGTTCGCAGAGCTCAAGCATAATATGACTGGCTCTTGATGAGCCAGTCAATAGCCTGGCAGCTGCATTCTGCACCAGCTGCAGGTGGCGGATCTCCACCCCCAGAAGCCCTAGGTATAGAGCATTGCAATAGTCAAGGCAGGAGGACATAAAGGCATGAACTAGTGTGGGGAGGTCCTTAGGCAGAACAAGGTGTTTCACCCGGGCGAGGTTCCTCAGATGGTAAAATGAGGTCTTGACAATGGCCGACACCTGAGCTTTAAGTGTCAGTTCGGAGTCAAGCACAACACCCAGATTACGCACATATTCAGAGGCCCTCAACTGGTTGCCCCCTAATGTAATACCAGATGAACAACCACCAGGTAACCCCTCTACCTGATTACCTGAGTCCACAACCAACACCTCAGTCTTCTCCGGGTTTAATCTCAACCAGCTGGCACTCACCCAGTTCTGAATCTCAGTCAATTATCAAAGACCGAGATATCATCACCTTGCTCAGGTACAAAGGACACGTAAAGCTGAGCATCGTCTGCATAGCAGTGAAAACTCAGCCCGTACTTCCTGGTAATGTATCCCAATGGCAGCATGTACACAGCAAACAGCATGGGAGACAAAACAGAGCCCTGTGGTACCCCACATGACAGGGGAAGAGGGGCCAAGGAAAAAATCCCTGATACCACTCTTTGAGAACTGCCTGTGAGGAAAGAGTGGAACCATCTGAGGACTGTTCCCGACAGTCCATAGATCAGCTGCAGGAGCTCCAATAGTACTCCATGGTACACGGTGTCAAACACCACTGATAGATCATGGAGAACCAGGATTGAATGGCTCTTCTGATCTCACCATCAGGAGATCATTTAGCACCCAAACGAGGGCATTCTCAGTACTATGCCTCTTCCGGATAGTATAGGACTTAGATTCACTTTGAGTGCTGAGTGGCTAATTTTAACATATGTAAGTGGTGTTTTATTGTTTCTGACTTGTGAGGAGCTGAGTAGACATTGGGCTGGGAAGATGTGCCTAGGTTTTGGGCCCCAGAGGCTTAGCTACTCGGCATTTCAGCTGTTGGGCCTCTGTCCCTTCACTGCCATCCTTTTGTCATCAGCAGCACTTAGGTGCTACAGGGAGGTTGGTGTTGGAAGGAAGCAGAATGGTAGACAGCAGGGTGCTAGGGTGGCTGATGAAGAGAGCCATATTAGAGTGGTGAGGATGAGGAGGTGCCCTTGGGCAACATGGGGCCTAGGTAAAAGCCAGACTTGTTTAGTCCCCCTAGCCAGGGCTACCACTGGACTGAGTGCACAGGAAGCCATTGGGCCAGCACCCTCTGCCAGTCACCTTTAGGCGGTGCTGTGTAATGAGAGATCAGTCAGGAACAACACTGCAATTATAGTGGACTTAGTTTCCTTGGTTGATCTCACTTGCATTACGGAGACCTGGCTGGGAGATGATGCTGGTCTAGTTCTGGAGGCATCTATCCTGGACGGATTCTCCATAGTGCACTGTCTGAGGAGGGATTGCTGGCGTGAGGATTCAGCCATCTGTTTTAAATCTGACCTGAGCTTCTCTGTGCACCCAGTGGGTTTTACAGTACTCCACTGTTTGAAAGTGTGACTGTACATGGGGGTCTGGGTGCAGGTTGCAGAATCGTTCTGGTGTACTGGCCTCCGATGCATGAGGGGGGGAATTTCTGCAGGAAGTCAAGGACTTTGTCACTGAGAGGATGTTGAAATTACCCTGGTGGTTGGTCCTGAGTGACTTCAACACCTGGATTTACAACACACTATTGCAGTTTGGACAAGACTTCTTCCAGACAATGAATTTGCTGGGCCTTGCAAAATTTCTTGCTACTGCGACTCAGACATGGGCATGCTTGGACCTAATATTCTCTCTGGGGCTTAAGATCACTGATATCATGATTGATTTGGCCATTTGGTCATATCTTGGCACAGTAGGGTTCTATTTTGGGGGGATTCCACCATGTTGGTTCAACATCAATCACTTCAACCGACACTACAGCAACAACAAAATGCCGACGGCGACCATGTTGCCCAGCAATCTTACCGCCCAGTCACAATCACGGCAAAGCACCAGGGCACATCCCAGCATTTAGTGGGGGGCTCAGCCCACTGCACTCCCTCCAAAATAATATAATCACCTCCAGGTCAGAGGTGTAGGGGGAAACAGCATAAAACCCTTGGGGTGGCAAGACAGTGGGCGCTGCAAAATCCCAACTGACAGAAGGACGGTCGATCCGGTTTCAGTGCCTACATTGCCATCAGCGTAAAGGTTTTACTGTGCTGATGGCACACCTGTTTGGGGCCCTCCTCAGTAGTCCTTCCTCTGTAGAAATGGTCCATTATTGCCCTTTGAAAGGGTTGTCCCCAGAGGGACTGTTGTCAGTAATGGACCTCTCAGAGGAGAATGTGGTAGGTGTGGGTGATGTGGTGGCAGCCTATAATAGGGCTGTTTCCTTATCACTTGACTCTGTCACACTGATCTGTATACAACCCAGGCCTTTTCTCTTGAGATCTCCATGGTTTGACAGGGCTCTCAAGGAGATGAAGATCAGGGGTCGGAGGTTGGAGCTTTGTTTGCAGAAGTCCAGACTGGATGATGATAGACTGGCTTTTATAACTCACTACAGTGAGCATCAAAGAGCAATCTCCCATAAGAAGGCAGCATTCCTGTCCAGGGAGAGTGCTTCTGGGAGGAACAGGCCAGCTGAGCTCTTTAGTACTGTAGACAGGCTTCTTCCTCCAGCCTGTCTGCAGCCAAAGGGAGCAGTTTCAACCACTAAGTGCAAAAAGTTTGCTCTGTTCTTCTCTGACAGAGTGTCTTCTATCAGGTCTGGGATCTGCCCAACGGGGCAGTCACAGCCCCACAGTAGTCAGATGGTTGTCTCTAGAAGCACTCATTTGCCTGTAGCAAGTTTAGGCCAATGGATGTGGAGGAGGCTTGTGAGGTAACCTTGACTCTGTTGACCACATACTGAGATCTGGACCCGGGTCCAACATGTCTCCTTGTGGGATGTGTGGAGTCTGCTGGTCCAACATTCACTTAGATTATCCAGTGGTCACTATTGGAGAGGCCGTTTCCCCAGTGCTTGAAAGGTGCTGATGAAGCCCCTCCTGAAGAAACTATCTCTTGACCCTGACATCTTGGCAAATTATAGACCTATCTCTAGCTTTCCCTTTCTGGGTAAGGTCATTGAGAAAATAGTGGCTCTGCAACTCGAAGCCCATCTCACTGCAATCAACTCTATGAGACTGTCCTGCTGGGATTTAGATCAAGACACAGTATTAAAACTGTATTGCTCAGGGTACAAAATTGTCTCCTTATTAGGACAAGGAATAGAGGAGAACAGTCACTCAGTCCTCTTACCCATGTTGTTTGCAGTGTATGTGCTGCCCCAGGGAGAGATCATCAGACGTCCTACCGGGTCAGTTCCTCACACTCTCTGCTGCGCACATCAAAACTGCACAACACGAAATTAGATTGGATAATTATCTATTATCCACAAAACAGTCCTCTTATTATTAAACTGGTTAGTATGTGAGCCTTTATGAGCTATGTAGCTTCCTTGCTCACTATTCACCTTAGTATGAACCTTAGTATGAACAGCGTGGTCAGGAAAAGAGAGAGGGTGCAAAACCATGACAGGGTGTATGCGCGATAGTGTTCCTGGGCAGAAGATAAGACCTCTGCTGGGAGGAGGAGGAGGCCTGTGAGCAGCTGCTGTGGCTTGATGGGATGAGCCACAGGCAGCAAGGGAGGAGGTGTGTCTGTGGACCGGGTTTTGATTCCCCGTCCTGGATGCATGAATTTTTTTTATTTTTCACATTTTGTGCGATTTAAAATGTTAACCCCCCCCAGAGTTAGTAATTTAAGTTGAGGAGGTTCGGGGGCACAGTCCCCCGTAACAGGGGTTTGCAGAGCCAGAGCACCTGTAAGACATGCAGTAATAAAGTTAGCATTATATCCCACAGGTGTCAGTGTGACTCAGTTGGTAGCACATCTGCCTCTGGACCAGAAGGTCGTGGGTTCTCGTCCCACACCGGGATTGGACTTGCAGCTAAAAATCGCTGGCATCCAAGTGCAGTATTGGAGGGTGCTGTATTGCTGAAGTGTGCTGTCCTTTGGATGAGATGTTAAACTGAGTTCCCTTCTGCCCATCCTGGTGTTGTCCTGGTGGAAGTAAAAGAACCCAGGGCACTCTTTGCAAAGAGCAGAGAACATTCCCGGTGTCCTGGAAAACATTCCCCTTCCCATAAACTGGTTCATGCAATTATCCAGGCTGTGTGTGGGTAATGATGTGCGATATGGCTGCCACCACACATTCAGTCACTTCACTACCAGTCTAGCATTGCTTGTAAAGTGCTTTGGGATACTGTGTATGAAAAACGCTATATAAATGCTGATTCTTCTTCTTCTTCTTCACTGTATTGGCAGCGTGGTATATTGCTGCACTGTAATGTCTTGCGACATTATGACCCCATGCCATCAGATGTCACAGTGCGAGTTTTCACTGCTATGCAGATAATACCCTGCTGTATATTTCTTTTTCACCCTCGACTTACAGAAACATGGAAGTTATCATCAGATAAGGACCTCTTGGCCCACCTAGTCTGCCCTATTTCCCCTTCCTACAGTGCCACCTCAGACCCTACTTGGTCTCCTGTTTGTACCCCTTTGCCTTACTTCTGTTCCATTGTCTATCCCATGCTTTCTTGAATCCTGTAACCATTTTAGCCACCACCACCTCCGCTGTGAGAACATGACACTCATAACACTGTTAAAGTACTTAAAGCATGTCTGGCCAAGATTCAGGACTGGATGCCCTCTAACTGGCTGAGGCTCAACTCGGACAAAACAGAGGTGCTTGAGAAAGAGCCTGGTAATTGGTGGGAGGTACTATAGAGACTGCTGGAGCAGGAAGTGTCTTGATGCTGGGCCCACCCCACTTGTGGCATCTACCAAGGTAAGAAATCTGGGTATTATTCCTGATAACAGATTGACACTTGAGACGAAGGTGTCACCTGTTGTCTGGAGTGGTTTTTACCACTTAGGAATATCACCCAGCTTAAAGCCTTAATCCCACCAGATAACCTTCCTTCACTAGCACACTTGTTCATGACATCCAAATGTAACTATTGCAATGCTCTTTACCTTGGAGTTAGTGGAGGGGTCCTGCATCACCTGCAGCTAGTACGGAATGCAGCGGCCAGGTGCAGATGGGCCTTCATGTGACCCTGGTCCTGTGTGATCTGCATTGGAAGCTAGAGAGGTGGAGAATTACCTTCAAGGTGGGTCCTCTTACCTATAGATCCCTATACAGTCTGGGTCCTGGCCACCTGAGTAACCTCCTGACTTCTCACTGCTCTCAGTGTTCTCTGCACTCCTCTGAGGAGGGCCTCCTAGTAATTCCTGGTGGCCTGGCTTGAATGATCAGGTGATCGTTCATTTGAGGTAGCTGGGCTGGCCCTATGGAATTTGCTTCCAAGGTCTTTGAGAGAGACCCCTTCACTGGAGGCTTTTAAGTGGGGCCTGAAGGCACACCTCTTTAGGGAAGCCTTCATGATTAAGTATTTCCCTTAGTTTTAGTTCCCCAATTGCTGCCTTATGCTGTTTTAAATACAGTAATTGCTATTTATGTTTTCATTTATTATATGATTTATTGATTTGCCACTGTCTATATCATATACAGTGCCCTGAGCCTCTGGGATAAGGTGCTTCATAAATAACATTTTACTTTCTTACTTACTTACCTACTAACTATCAGAAAAACCACTGGTTAGTGATATCTCATGCTTACAAGAAGCTCAGCTGCTGGTACTGGGAATAATTAAAAGTCTGCTGACAAATGCAGGTCAGCTCTTGGTGTCGGGAATAAATGAAAAATGTCTGCCACCACTAGGGATGAGTTCCTTGTGCTGGCCTGAAAATGCTGATGCCAAGGTGAGGGAGTGTATGCCTGTCCTTCTCTCTAGTCCCATAACTCTCAGCACAACCCAGTAATAGAGACAACACAGGTTTCACAGGGGCTGAGAGGGGATTCAAACCAAACCCATTTTGCTTTAAGGTCAGCCCTTTAAGACTTCTCTGCACTGCCTGCTTTGGGTGTTGGATGTCCCTTGGGGGGAGGGGAATTAGCAAGCAACACCTGAACCCCATAAAGGGAGAGAGACAGAGGAAGCTGGAGGTTCTTGTTAGGGCCAGAGACCGAAATAAAGAATCTGGGCTGGATTCTCAAAGCTTTCAAAAATCCTGCAACTGCAGGAAAAACTTGGCACAAGTGAGTTGTTACTTGTGAAACCACAGTTTCTCCAACAACTATAGTATTCTCATAAGTGGAACTAGTTTATGACCAGCTCCACAATTTACAACAGCTTGCAGGTGGCGTTGCCGTAGAAATCCCTGCAGCTGTGGAAAAATGTTACGGCCAATGGGATCAGCCATAACATCTTCTGTAAATGCTGTGGATCAGAATACCAATCTCCACAGCTGCAGTGATTCTGGTCTGCAATGGGAGTTGCAGTATGAGATTTAATCCCCAAACCATTTAAGAATCTGGCCCTCTGTGAATAAAGCTAAAATCTAAATATAGCACATCCACTGCATGGCCCTTGTCCAACTCCCTTGTGCCACAGTTGTAGTATTCTATTATGTTGGTCTGGCATGATCTCCTGGAGATGAACCCATGCTGCTGCTCATCCTGGAGCTCATTCACCTCCAGGAGGGTTACTAGTATTTTCTTCAAGATTGTTTCCATAAATTTACCCACTATGGAAGTGAGACTGGCAGGTCTGTAATTACCCGGCTCATCCTTTGGGCCTCTCTTGTGGATAGGCACCACATGAGCCAACCTCTGGTCCTGCAGCACACATTCCGGCCAACACCTCTACCATCTCCATCAACACCCTAGGGTGAATGCCATCTGGACCTGGTGCCTTAACCACCCTAAGTGCCTTCAGACCTTCCAATATCTTGCTTTCCAGAATCACCCCATCAGTCACCTACTCCCCCCTTGTCCCCATCCTCTCAGTCCATGGAGGTAGCGGACCTCCTACCTCCCTCATGAACACAGAGCAGAAGTATTCATTTAGCACTTCTGCCTGGTCCTCCTTCTCCACCTCCCCTCTGTCCTTCTTGATCCAGACTATCCAGTCCCTGCAGTTCCTTTTCTCCCTTATGTATCTGTAGAATTCTTTCTCCCCCTCCCTGATGCCATGAGCCAGCCTCTGTTCATTGGAGGCCTTGGCCTCTCTTACTAATTTGGTTATATCCTTGGATCTCCTCACGTACATTCCCCTGTCCTCTTCCCTTCTGGTTCTTTTCAGTCTCCTAAAAGCCACTCTCTTGGCCCTCACCCCCTCCAACACATTCCTGGTCATCTAGCATGGCACCTTAGCCCTGATCTTCTTGCTTAGAGTCCTGGTGCATGTTTCAGTAGCCTCTCTCAGCCCAGACTTTATGATATCCCACTTCTGTTGTGCATCCATCTCTGACCTAATCCCCTCAAGGCAGCCCCTCAGTGTTTTCCTCATCCTGCCAATGTACACCCGTCTGAAGTCCACTACCCTTGTTGCTGACCCCACAGCCTCCCTGCTCATGCTGAGTGTGAACCACACTGAAAGGTGGTCACTCCCAGCTAGTGGGTCCTCCTCCTGTAGCTCCCTCACCTTCTCCCCATTTGATAATACCAGGTCCATTGTATTACCTAGCTAGGCTGGTTCACCAACCATCTGCTCCAGATGGCTATCCTGGAATGCATCCAGAAGTACTTGTTCCGTGGCGCTAGAGATGGCTTGGATTCCCCAATCCACCCCAGCTAGACTCCATGATCACCGCACTCCCCTTACTACATACCCATTGAATCTGATTTGCCAACTCCCTATCCAACTCCTCAGACCATGCTGGTGGCCTACACAACACCCCTAGCCTCAGTTTCCTACCCCTTGAATCCAGGAACTGCATCCACAGTGCCTCTGTCCTTCCCTCCTCCCCCTCATCCCTTGTGTATCTAATGCCATTCTTTATGTAAATTGCCACCTCTCCCCCTTTCCCCACCCCTCTGTCCTTCCTATAAACCCTGTACCCTGGGATCGCCAGATACCAATCCAGGTGTTGGCTGGCCCACATCACCATGATGGCCACAATGTCCACCGTCTCTATGTTTAAGAGAGCCTGTAGTTCAGCTACTTTGTTACCCAGGTTCCTCACATTCAGGGGACTACCCTCCACCCATTACCCACCTTCTCCCTCCCCTGCACCCCCTCTACCTGATCCCTCCCTTGTGGCCCAATCTCATTACAAACACTGCTGTCATGGGGGGTCAGCTCATTCAGCTCCCCGACCTGGTGACCTTGTACACTAGCTGCACACTCACCTCCCCCCTTGCTAGTTTAAAACCTCCTTGGAAGTTAAGTATTCCTCCAGTTTCCACTTTAAGACCCCTGCCCAGCTCTACTTAAGTGCATCCTGTCTGCTGCGTATAGGTCAATGTTGACCCATGTGTTCCCCCAATCTCCCACCAGCCCATATCCACGAGAGTGACACCACCCCAGCAGCCAAGAGTTAAATTCCACAATCCTGTCCTTCTTCACCCTGCTCACCCTGGGTACCGGAAGCACTTCAGAGAAGGCCACTGAGCACCCAACCTCCATGCACAACTTCCCTAGTTCCTCAGATCTTTCCCTAACCAACTCCTCCGGACTCTCACCCAGGTCATTGATGCCTACATGCACCACCACGTGAGGTTTTTCTCTTCCTCTCTGACACATCTAAGCAAAGCCTGCCCTGCCCTACCCACAGTTAGGCCCAGTAAGGATTCCACCCATATCCGACAGTGCTATTCACCTCTCACTCCCCACCTGATCCCCTTTAGTATAGAGTCCCCATCTTTACTACTGGCCCCACCTTCCACACCTCTTGCCTTTAACTGCCTGCAAACCCTGTCCCTCTCTTGAGTGTTTGTCCTTTCCCTTTTAGGATTTTTTTAGCTGAATAAAGCTGAATTTTTATTTAATCTTAACTTTTTACCAGAGTGTTCTCTCCCTGAGTGTTCCACGAGAAGCCACTCAGTTCACTACCCTGTCCCATATGAACACAAATGTACTCATAATGTGGTCACATAAGTAGTTGTGCATCCATGTACAATCATGGGCACATGAAAATACCTTATGAAAAATCCATGTGCAATGTTATCATACATGAGCCACCAGCATTAAAAAATCCATTAAATTTTTTTCTTTTAAAACCTGTGCACAGTAGTTCCAAAAACTGAAAAAGCACCACCCTTGTGACAAGCCACAAATAATCTGTATTTGTAAGGTAATATATTTACCAGTTTTTCAGTTTTTTTAACCATAAATTCATAATTTGTATTCTTTTAACACTCTAACTTTAAAATGGCATACGTCTAATAAATTTAGACCAGTTCTGCAAGATTTGTGAATCCTGCCACAAATGTTACACATTCCAGTATTCAAGTTGTTACATAAAAACATAGCTCCACTATTAGCAGCTGAAAAAAGGAAGTTATTATGAAAGTGCATACTTGACCATAACTATAATAGTGGAACCATGCCACTTTCCTACTTTCACATTTCATCAAGCAAACATTGATTGCCAGTATGGCCAAGAAAGGAAAACATAAATAATAAAACATAGCTTTTTAAAGTGATTTTCCCAGTTGTCTGAAAAAAAAAAACACTGATAAGTATGACTTAACTTTTATAACATTTGGAACATTTTTGAACTTCAACAAATTCCATTTTTTAATACTAGAGAAATTTGCATGAATCCAAGATCTTTTGCCCTTTAAACTAAATTTGGCTTCTGTTGCTTTCCCTGATTTGAGATCATAATTCCCTGCTATAATATCACAACATGTTGCCATATAAATTATTCTGATGTCACAAATAGGGAATTGTAACAGCAAAATAGAATAGCAGCAGGGGCAACTAGAGTCTAAAGAGTGACAGATCCAATTTCATTCAAATGTCTTCAGAAATAAAATGATAAAAAGTCCAGAAAATCTAAACTTTGCATAATTGAATTCTATGGATTCCACCTGTCAGTTTCTTGCTGAAAATCAGAAAATTACTTTAAACAGAAAGTAAAGGCACACCTTTCCTTCCCTGGTGACCATTTTCAGTATAGCCTGCATAGAAAAAAAACTTGGTTTTGCTCTCTTATTTCTATAACAAAAACAACTTCACATTGGTGATAAAACACTCCAGTCTTTGCATTTTAGGATGATAATGCATGTGTTTAAAGTGTTTGAAGAAGCTAAAATTCAAAACACCTATGGGTCCACATGGTATCAATTTAAAACTAATAAGAATTGCTTTAGAGGAGTTAGCAGTACCTATGGCAAAGTTGTTTAATCTCTCATTGTCCTTTTTCGGAGTACCTAATATATGGAAATATGCATGCTGTATGTTATTCCAGTTTATAAGGGTGGTGCTATTGAAGATATAACTAATTGCAGACCAATGTCTTTTCTTTCCCCATTGCCCAGGGCTTTGGAGAGGAATATTCACAATGAAGTAGTAGATGACATTTAGAAATACAATATTCAATCTGCCAGACAACATGACTTCGGGAAACATCAAAATATAATTTCTAGTTTAGCAGAGTATACTATTTATTCACTGAAAAAAACTTTGCTAATGCATCAGTTAGGGTTGATGTCACAACAACAAAAGTTTGGAAATTCAATGTTAGAGTTTACCCCCCTATTACCCCAACCCCTCATCCTCCACACACCAACAGATGCCAGGGTGTGCCATGGGGTTGTCAGGCCCAACAGTCAGCCAGAAGGCGGGAGGAAGGAAACATATTCAGTTCATTGCTTTAGAGTAACTGGTAATTGCTATTTTCTTTAAACTTAGATTGTGGGCTTTTAGTGACACAGTACTTTGTTGTCTTTACTTAGAATTGTTTTTGGGCTGTTGAAAATTTAAAACGTAGTAGTGGTGTAATTCTGTGCTATTTTTAATTGCTGCAAATTTTATCTTGGCTTGTCTGACTGCCCTGTAGTTGGGTGAAGAGTATTAATTGTCTGGCCTCTGACCTCAGCTATGTGATAACTGGAGGTGGGGCTTAGTCAGAGTTGAGGTAGCAAGTAGAGTTTTATTTTCTCAGAAGAAGCCAGAAGGGGAAGGAAGGAAACATATTCAGTTCAGTGCTTTAGAGTAACTGGTAATTGCTGTTTTCCTTTTAAACTTAGATTGTGGGCTTTTAGTGACACTGTACTTTCTTTGTTGTCTTTACTTAGAATTGTTTTTGGGCTGTTGAAAATTTAAAACATAGGGGTGGTGTAATTCTGTGCTGTCTTTAATTGCTGCAAATTTTCGCCCCCTCCTCCCCTTCCCCCAACTCTTAATTATATGCCCTGTTAAATCTGATTGACAGGAGCTAAACACAGGGTATAGTAAGGGGTGTGAAGTAGGAGGGGCATAAGAGGGAAGAAGCCCACCCTCAGCACGACAAGTGTTTTGACTCATTTATTTATTTATTGGTTTCTTTTCTTTCTTTTTTTAAAGAAAATTATCTGAGGATAAGTGGCAGGATTTTTAGGACAGTGAATTAATAAAAAGGAACTAGGAGAGCTTCAGTAGCAGACAAGTAGTGGAATAGCAGTATAATTGCAGTATAATGTGGGGAGTGGTGCAATGCAGTGGCTGTGGGGCAGCCATATTCAGGCAGACCTTCTGGACACTGAGGTGCTGCCCTATCTGCATGCATCTCTCTGGACTGCGGGATGAGATAGCCAGACTCAGAGTGGAAGTAAACTGGGTCAGGAGTACCATCGCCCCTATCCAGAGACCACCCAGTCTAATGCAACTGCCTCAAAGGATACCGAGAATGAGGAGCACTTGGATGACAGTGGGCTCAGGGAGGGTTAGAGCGCTCAGGTAGAGGCACATCCCAGATCCTATTCCACTCAAGAACTCATATGCCACACTGGCAAATGAGGACAACCAAATAGAGGTACCCAGAGAAGTGGAAGGAAAGGATGTGGAGGTTAGCCAAGGAGGTGACCTCAGCGGGGAAAGCAGTGGACCCCAGAGGAGGAGGAAGTGAATCCTGGTGGGGGAATCCATCATAAGAGGGATCCAGCTAGGAACACAGGAGGTGGAGGGCAGGGAGGTGAGGTGCCTACCAGGTGCCATGGCATGGAGGGATGGAAGGAAGATCCTGGGGATCACTGGGAAGGCAAGGGGGAGGGTGAGCTGGATGTCATTATCCACCTAGGTACTAATGACTTGGCAAATGGAGAGCCAAAGGAAGTTCAGGAAGAGTTTAGGAAATTGGGAGGGTCTCAAGCAAGTAGCTACTTCTGTCACTTTCTCAGAAGTACTACCTGCGAGAGGCAAGGGAGAGCATAGGGGTGCATGCACCAGGAACTTTAACTCATGGTTGAAGAACTGGTGCTGTGAGGAAGGGTTTGGATTCATTGGTGACTGGGGACCCACCTGGTGGGATGGAGGTTTGTTCAAGCCTGATGGCCTGCATCCATCCTGGAGGGGAATCCAAGCACTCAATGATAAGTTTAAATGCTACATTGACAAGCATTTAAACTAGCAAAGGGGGGTGGCAGGCCAGCAAGGATGGTACTTACTTGCTCACCCCCCACAGCTAGCAGTGGAACCAGTGAACCAGAGGAGTGGCTATCTCTGCAAAGCAGTGTGCAAAAGATGGAGATTAGTGCCCAAGAGGTGGATAGGCAGAAAGGCAAAATTCAGCAGAAGGGCAGACAGCAAGGAGAACCAAGGATAAAGGACAACCAAGGAAGGGACTGGAGTAGAACAGTGAAACAGTCTAGGGAGGTCAAATCATGGAAAGCCATGTGTGCAAATGCCAGGAGCCTTAGCAACAAGATGGAAGATCTGGAGGCTGTCATAGTGCAGTCAGACCTGAACATTGTGGCCATCACTGAAACCTGGTATAATGATAACCACGACTGGGAGATGGCCATACCTAGCTACAACATATTTAGAAGAGACAGAGCAGGCAGGAAGGGAGGAGGAGTGGCACTGTATGTGAAAAATGACATAAGGGCCACAGAGATCCAGGAGGAACAACATGGGGGAGAGATACTGTGGGTTAAGCTGGAAAGGAAAATGGGACAGCCATCCACACAGGTGTGGTCTATAGACCACCAGCCCAGGAGGAAGAAACAGATAGGGAGCTGATGCTAGCCATCCAAAGGATGGCAGACAAAGGTGAGGTAGTACTGGTTGGAGACTTCAATATTCCAGACATGGACTGGAGCATCCCAGCAGCAGCATCAACTAGGAGCAGATTTATCCTGGACTCCCTTCAGGGTGCCTTCCTCAAGCAACTGGCCATGGAACCAACTCGGCAGAAGGCAATACTGGACCTTGTGCTCACAAACAGGGACAGTGTGATGGGGTAACAGTGGGGGAGTACCTGGGGAACAGTGACCACCAGTCATTGTGGTTTGAAATCACAGAAAGAGCAGAATCAAACCACACAAAAACATATATACTGGATTTTAGAGGGGCAGACTTTGGAAGAATGGGGAGACACTTGAAAGAGTCATTAAGGGGAATGGGACAGGAATCAGGGGTTGAGGAACAGTGGGCAGAATTTAAAATGGGGATTACAAGAACAACAGAATTATGCATTAAGCAGGTTAGCAAAAGGAAAAGGAAGAGGAGACCATTATGGTTTTCCAAAGAGGTAGCAAAGAAAGTGAAAGCCAAAAGATTGCATTCAGGCAATACAAAAGACACAGGCAGAAGTGGATAGGGAGAAGTACCAGGAGAAGCAAAGGAGGCAGGGAGGTCAGTAAGGGAAGCCAAAGCTCAGACAGAAGAACACATTGCAAAATCAGTGGGTAGAGGGACAAAACCTTTACAGGTACATAAGTGAAAAAAGAAAGACAAAGGGAGGGATAGTGAGACTGAAGGGGGAGGATGAGGGCCGCATGGAGGATGACAACAGTAAAGCTGACATATTGAACAGGTATTTCTGCTCAGTATTTACTGAGGAAGAGGAGGGCAATGGGTCTGAAGGGAGTACAAAGGGTAAGAATGGTGCAGAAATGGACACAAGTCCCTTTACACGAGAAAGGGTCCTGAAGGAACTGGAAGTAATAAGAGTTGATAAAGCAATGGGGCCAGATGGGGTGCACCCCAGGGTCCTTAAAGAACTAAGAGAGGTGGTGGCTGAAACTCTGGCTATCCTGTCTAGCTGATCACTGGAAGCAGGGGAGGTACCCAAAGACTGGAGGACAGCAGATATAGTCCCCTTATACAAAAGCAGGAACAAAGAGGAAACAGGGAACTACAGACCAGTCAGCCTCACCTCGGTAGTGGGAAAGATCATGGAAGCACTACTGAAGGAGAGATTGGTGGAACATCTGGTTGTCAATGGACTACAGGACCCAAGGCAGCATGGTTTCACCAGGGGGAGGTCATGATAGACCAACCTCATTGAATTTTCTGACTGGGTGACTAGGGAGGTGGATCAGGGGAGGGCAGTGGACATGGCTTATCTGGACTTCAGCAAGGCCTTTGACACTGTGTCACATAGAAGACTATTACAAAAACTGGGGAATATGGGTGTGGGCAGGACTGTAGTGTGGTGGGTGAGAGGTAACTGGCTGGGTGGCAGGACACAGAGGGTGGTGGTAAATGGCTGTCACTCCACAGAGGAAGAGTGACCAGTGGGGTACCACAGGGATCAGTGCTGGGACCGGTCCTAGTCAACATCTTCATCAGTGACATTGCACAGGACCTAGAAGGCAGAATTTCACTGTTTGCTGATGACACAAAGCTCTGTAACAGAGTAGAACACCAGAGGTGTAGACAGAATGAGAAGGAACCTGCAGAAACTTGAAGAATGGTCAGGGGTTTGGCAGTTGAAATTCAATGTAAAGAAGTGCAAGATAATGCATATGGGCACAAAAACCCTGGCACAATATATCAGTTGGGGGTGAAGATATAGCATGCACCAAGCAGGAAAGGGATCTTGGGGTTATCATTCTCTGATGACCTCAAGGTAGGGAAACAGTGTGACAAGGCAGCAGGTAAAGCAAATAGGATGCTGGGATGTATAGGCAGGGGCATCTCCAGCAGGAAAAGGGAGGTCATAATTCCGCTATACAAGGCACTAGTGAGGCCCCACCTGGAGTACACTGTTCAGTTCTGGAGACCTTGCCTACGTAAGGACATAGACAGGGTAGAGAAGGTTCAGAGAAGGACAACAAAGATGGTGCATGGATTGCATCACAAGTCCTATGACGACAGGTTGGAGGAACTGAACGTGTACTCCCTGGAGGAGAGGAGGGAGAGAGGGGATATGATAGAGGCATACAAGTATCTCACAGGGAGGAACAGGGTGCAGGAATACACTATTTTTAAGCGAAAAAGATGTTCCAGGACTAGAGGGCATGGGATAAAGTTGGAGGGAGTACGATTCAGAGGAAACATGAGGAAGAATTTCTTCACAGAATGGGTGGTGGACAAGTGGAACACCCTGCCAGAGGAAGTGGTGGGGGCTGAAACAATCATGAGATTTAAGAATGCATGGGATAGACATAAAGGAATTCTGGAGGTCAGGGGTACTGTAAGGGGCAACAGACTTCTAGGAAAACATAAACTGAACTTACAAGCTCAAATGGGCAGAATGGGTGGGCCATAGGAACTTATCTGCTGACAATGTCTATGTATCTATTCCATGTGTAAGCAAGCTGACATGCTACAGTGTAGGAGAATGGGGTGAGAGTTAGGACCGATGACCTCATGGCACACCCCATTGTCTTTTGGTGTGTGGAAGATGGGGTGGTGGTGGGGTGGTAGGGGGGTTAACCCTTACATCAAATTTCCAAACTTTTTTTTGCTGTGACATCAATCCTAACTGATGCATTAACAAAGTTTTTTGCAATGAATTTCCTTACTTTTTGAAAAAGTGTAATGTAACCAGTAAATGGTATGTATTGGTGGGAGCTCGGAACCCTCCCACCAAACTGCCCATTTGTACATAATGATAATCATCTGTGGGAGTACGAGCCCTCTGGGCCCTGCTGTCCCACTTACACATAACTACGGAGCCATACAACAGCCCTGTAGGGCTAAAAAGGAACCTTTGTAACACTAATTTGCCAATATCTCAGTAACCGTAGCAGCTAAGAAAAAAATTCCACTGCCATTGTAATCATGAATTCAAAGCCTCCACACGAGATAAGTGAACTAAATCCGTATCTCACATCTTTTCCAAGATACGAGCACCGAAAAGCGCTGTGGGTCCCGCAATGTTATCCTATGGGAAAAATTGGTACTTTGTTATGGCATATCTATGGAAGCAATTAAATGTTTTATGCCTAAACAGCATAATTCACATCTCTGGGTCACCCCCTTTATACCCTGCAAATTTCAAGCCAAAAGGCCAAACCATTTATTTACAGTGTAATGTACTTTGTAACTGGTATGTCTTGGTGGGAGGCGTGGGCCCTTCAGGCCCTGCGCTCCCCTAAGCTTCATTGTTCATAATGATATGTGTTGGGACCGTGGGCCCTCTGGGCCCTGCACTCCCACTTACACATAAAAATGGATCCATTCATTATTTGCCAATATCTCAGTAACCATACAACCTAGGAAAAAAATTCCACTGCAGGTGTAATCTATGACTTTCAAACATCCTCACAAACTTAGATCATGTAAAGGTAATTTAAGCGATGAGTAGCTAAAAATCCGTATCTCACTTCATTTTCAAGATACGGACTCCGAAAGGAGGCGCGGGCACCACAATGTTATCCTGTGGGAAATTTCTCAACTTCAGATCACTATAACTATGGGACCATTGAATGTTTTGGGACCAAACCACCAAAAGGCACATCTGTGGGACCAGGGCTTTCCACCCTGCATATTTCAGGCCAAAATCAGAATCCACCTTGGCACAATGAAGTGACAAAGAAAACAACACATTGGATAATGTGTCTTCGTGCAGTGTTATCACGATTACTTTAATGTGTTTGTGGCACTTTTATCTCTATAATGGGAATGGTGTCATGCACAGAAAAATGTTGTCGAAGTTCCTTCAGTTTTTGATTATGATTATTGTCGCGGCAACAAAAAATGTTGCCACGACCACAAAATGGCAGAAACATATTTCCAGACCACCAGATGAAAAACTAATGCCAGGGTCATGTTCCTCAGGGCCCGAATAGGTAAACACAACTGTTCGTGTTTATGAAAGAGCATTATTTTTTGAGTTACAATGTTTTTTGTCTCTTGCTAACTGAAAACAAGATGGTGGCAGCATGAAAACAAATTCAGGGAGCACAACAACAAAAATGTGATCGCGAAAGTTTTTGCAATGCACATATAAATTTTCCCATAGGCTATAGTGGGACATGAAAAACTTGAATAACGTTTGAATAGATTAATATTTTTTCACCAGATCATCAAAAGGCACCAGTTCAATCCAGGCCACATATAGACAAGCAAACTTGAATCCACTCAGATTTATTCTTCAGTCCATTATGCCCGACTGAAAAATTTGCAAAAGTTGACCACTTTTCACATTTTTGATGCTCTACAGTGACACAACCGTACATCCAACCTGAACACAACTTTCCAGATCCAGAGATTTATGGTCAGAGGCCGTGAATGCAAAATTTCAGGCAAATCAGACAAATAGTTGCAAAGTTATTAAAGTGCAAACTTTGGAGTTTAACATTAAAGTGGCCCTCCAACCCTAACTATACCTGCCCTACCAGGCGGGTATAATATCCATGGGGCTTTTGACAATGGTGAACAAGTTTTAACTGTGTATATTGATCTATTCAAGGCAAGCAACCTTGTTAACCACTCACTACTGTTAGAAAGCTTGAGTCACCTTGTGTCTTCAAATTATGTCCTGTGTTGAATTCATAACTATCTTAATGGTTGAGTACAACAGGTAAAAATAAATGATACAATGTCATCTATCCTTCCAGTATGGATGGGTGTACCACAAGGGTCAATATTAGGGCCTCTGTGTTTTAGTTTAGTCCTAAACATTTTGTCCTTAGTTATGAGATCAACTGATGTACTAATGTATGCTGATGATACTGTAATATTTCCAATGTAAAAAGAATTCAGGTCTCTTGGTTTGGCAAGTCAATTTCAGAATGATTTTGATGTTGTACAAAACTGGTTTAGATGCAATAGGCTTTGTTTGAATATTTAAAAAAAAGATGCTCTTTTGCACTGAAAATTGACCTAAGAATACTTCACTGCTACACAGAAAAAACATTTTTTTTTGTAGCATTTTCTTTTATGCTCCCCCTGGGCCGGGCATCCTTCTGAGGTGCACTCATGGTGAGAACTGCTGCTCCCTGCCTGAACCCTGCTAATCTGATTGGGACTCCCCCGACAACCGGGCAACCCTAGCACTCCGGTTCACTCACCGGGCTGGGCCTGCTCACCCTCAGTGACCTATCTGCAATTAGAGAGGGCTTACTGCAGCTGCCAGTTTGGCCAGGAGTTCATCAGTGATCTGGCTGGCTGTGGGAAGTAAGTCCTGCCTCTGGTGCACCCATCATCTCCATGGTTCTGGGGGGGGGTTCATTGTGTATCCCCTCAGGAGTGCAACGTGCAGTGATGTCCATGCACGGCTCACCTACTGATGTCTGCCACACTCCCACCTCCTCTTGTTCTAGCTGGCATGCCTGTGCTGCCCCCGAGCTCCATCGGGGGTTGCCAGGATGCCAAGCTGTCCCGGAACCCTCCCCAGAGAGAGGAGAGCAGTCCTCTGGACACTCAGTCCTCTCCCTCCCATGCCGACCCCCGGCACCCCGGGCTTATTCCTGAACCCGGGTCACTGGCATGGTGTGAGGTGTGGCATCCAGTGCCTCATCCATCAGCACCATTGGGCCGGTCCAGAAGAAACATATTTGATATTGTCTTGGATCAGGTTGATTCATACCGTTATCATGGCCTGATCCTGGACAGTAATTTTAGTTACAATAGTTACAACTTGCACATTGATACAGCTGCAGCCAAAGATATAGACAGATATTTCCAGATGTTTCATGATATTTCTAAAGAGATTCTCTCTACTGTACCACAGTGATACTGCAGGCAGGCAGGGAATTTTTCTAGCAATATCACCGATATGTCAAGATATATATGACCATGTATATGGCTGCAACTGTAATCTCACAAAAGTAGTTAAAGATTTGGAGCATTGTATCAGCATAGGTTATGTCTTACTATTAAAACTATGAAAATGGCAACAACGTACGATATACAGAATTTCCCATAATTAGCTTGTTAGTCTGTTCTGGATCTTGTAAATTGGCTATGCATAGAATTGAAATGTTTATGAATAAAGTATGCAGCTTTTCCTGCAGTTTACCATTAGATCATCATACTTGTTCACTTTATCAAACTGCAGACTGTTTCTATTTGAACCAGGGAGTTCAATACTCTTTGGGATATTGGGCACAGAATTTAAAGATGGCAAAATTCCTCTACATATGTAGTCAGTGGATAATATTTATAACAGCATCAATAACTAATATATTTACAAATAAGGCTTTATTGAAGTCACCATTTTTAGAAATAATGTTTATTTAACTTTATGTTTATTGTTTTTAAGACAGATAGTAAAAACAGAGACCGAGAATGCAGCAGACAATGTAAAAACAATATCTAATGATATGGATATTGTTACACAGATTAAATGAAATGTTAATATAGCTAAGCCCTCATGTCTCCATTAAGTTCTTGATCTTCTGTATGAGTCCAAAAGGTTGAGGAGATAGAAAGGTGTAAAATGGCTAGTGTAGATTGATAAAGGGCTAGTAAAAGGTGAGGATGACTAGTAGATAACTAAATGATGCCAACATGTGAATTAGTAGGTATGGCTAGCCAAAGGCTGCAGGTGGCTAAAAAAATGAATAAATAAAATATATCTAAGCACAAAGCCAAGGTCTAACTTGGAATTGCCCTATTCTAAAAGGTTACGGTCGAGATAAGAATGCAGCTGCTAGTAACCGCGACTGGCCTTGATGATTGAAGTTCCCTGTCTTGTGATTACTATGCAATTTGGCCACTGTCCGGGTTTTATCTGTAAGCCAATTATTTTTAAAACAGCCACATCCCCTTGCATGTTTTCTGTATCCTAAAGTAAGTATTTTTGATAAATAAAAATCCCCTGATTACTTGTTTTTCCATTTAAGAATGACCGTATGTCTCAGCAAAGTGTCAAAAGTATCTTATGACTAAGTTATCTTATGGCCAATGTATTTTTGAACCAGAGTCTTATGACTTGTTGAATGACATATTGTCTGTGTTTAAATCTGCTGTCATAGTTTTTGGGACATTCCAGCCTTGCACTTTTTTTCTAAGGTTGTTACACATAAATATGGGACCTATGGTTATGTCTAGCATCCCTTTGAGAAGATGCAGTCTGAGACTATCCATAGATTGCTCAAGGGATCCAGTGATATACGGTTTCATGTGTCTCTGAAAATCTGTAGCCCTGTAATGCAAATATTACTAGCTGTCTAGATTGCATGTTAGAAATGCCCCAATGGGATTGTTCCATTGGCTGTAAGATTAAATTGTATTGGGTACACTCGGGTAGTAGCAGGCTACCTGATGCCTAGAAATGATATACTATTTCAATAAATTACAACTAGTTTGGCAAAGAAATAGTGTGGTGGCTTTATTGAATTACTGAGAATTACCAACCAGGAACCTGTATAATTGGGTCCATTTTACAACACCCCCCTTCAAAAATATAATAAACTCTGAGGGGGGACTAACACAGGGGTACAGGAGACACCCCGGGAGGGGACTATTCGGGGGGAGGACTCAAGAAACCAAAATGGGGGGACAGGGGACTGTGGAGGAAAAATACGGGGGATCGGGTCACGAAAAAAAAAACAACAGCAAAACAGACAAATATATAAAAAGACTCTACCCACCTCAACCCAGCACAGAACTTAGTACCTGCTGTTCCACAGATATCCACCCCCTCAACAAGACCAGATGGCCAGCTTGAAACCACCTGGCCAAACTTCCTCCTATATACTTTTTAAAGTCAGCTCCCTCCTACCATTGCTATATCCGTTCCTTATGGCTATTGTTCTATAACATTCACTGTAACAACATTCACTGCCCCTACCATCCTTGCTGTCTTCACAGGTGGTCAAATTGAGTTTGCTCAAATTGAGTCACTCAGTTTGACTTGCCTGTATCACTGGATACCAAAGCAATTCCACAGCCTAGTAGAAGAGTAAAAGAATTATCTTTGACCCATAATGGAGGAAGCAGTTGGCTATTCAAGGAAGCATGGTAGATCTCAATAGCTAACACAGCTCTTGTAGGAATGAAAATTGTCAGTATAGAGTTAATTAGGTCACAAAGAGCATTGTTCGTTCTGCAGACACTGAAATAAACCATTCAAACACATTGGGGCAACCAATATAGGTGGGAGTACAGATAGAAATATAGCAACATAGAAAGGTGTCAACAGAAGACTTACAGTCCATCATGCCTTCCCATTTTCCTACCTGAGAGCATCATGATGAGTTCTGACATGATCAATAGAGGCGTGCAAAATCATAAAAATTCGCTCTGTGGATTGTTTCTTGGAGCAGCACAACCTCTACTCTGCAGTGTGAAGTCCGCATTTCATGGAGTTTGATTGCTTCATGGGCAGAGCAAACTTCGCAAGTCATTAAGGCAAAAATGCAAAGTCCTATTGTGGCACTGACTTTGCGGGCAAAATTTACCGCAAACAGGGGAAGTTTATGAAGTATTGTGGAGTTGGAGGTCACATGTGGCTGAACAGCCAATATAAAGCTGAGGGGGTCATTTATCTGTGCAGTGTTTAGAAAGTGAGGAGAGAGGACACAGCAGCTACTGAATCTGGAGAGGTTGTGGAGGACAAACCTAAATATTTCCTGTTTAAACATGTTCATACCTAGGGCAGGATTCATAAACCCTGTGAAAGTCCTGCAACTATGGGAAAACTTCAGCGCAAAAGAGTTGCCACTTGTGGAGCCACAGGAGTCCTGCAGCAGTGGGTATTCACAAAGGTGGAGCCAGATTACAACTGGCACCATGATGTACGGCAGCATTCCAGTGGTGTTGCCCGGGATATCACCGCAGCTGCGTAATGATGTTACGGCTGGTGGGAGCAGCCGTAACACCCTCTGCAACATCTGTGGCTGTGAATCACACTCACTGCCACTGCAGGGATTTCAGTCCGCCACAGGAATTGTGGAGGGGGACTCAGTTCCTGAACGGTTTGTGAATCCTGCCCAAACTTTTTTGTATGATAGATTACTGTGTTAGGTTAATTTTTGTTTTTTAGTCTGAGTGTGGTGATTGTGACTGTCTGACTGAGTGTGTGAGTGAGTGAGTGTGTGTGTTTTGATTTAAATACCCTGTGGCCCTTCCACCACCCTTTGTGTTTTGCAGTCGCCCTCCCCTTTCTCTTTTTTTTTTTTGAGTTATCTACTTTTTCACCCCTACCGTGTTCCAGATCCACCTCTCCTTCAGGCAACCTAGGTCACAGGCACTTCTTCACTAACCCCCTCGAGCCCTCACCTCATATTGCAGCTGACCCCTGAGGTAGTTCGGCATTACCATCTTGCTGAGTGGGTCCCTCTCCTCCAAGGGGGAAGGCACTGGTAGGGGCAACACAGCACACTATATTTTTCCTTCAGCCTTTGGGGTGCTGCTGAGGTGAATTGGCCCACAGGAAGCCTGGAGGGTGTCGGTGGACCAGATGCCATCATCCAACCTATCCAGTGCGATTTTTCCATTTTTCTGGCACTTCCCACATTGCGACTCTTCTGCAGTGCTCCTGGTCTCCACTGGGGGCTGCTGCAGAGTGAAGTGGCCCTGTAACCCACCCCAGGAGAAGACAGCAGTCCAGTGGATGCTCAATCCTCTCCTTCCCCTGCCGACCCCCCGTGACCTGACTCTGTTCCCGAACCCTGGTCACTGACGTGGTGTGAGGTGAGGTGCCAGCACCTCAACCCTCAGTGCCACTGGGCTGGCCCTTTCTCTTTTTAATCCATTGTGCTTTGAAAATAATAGAAAAACCTGCCTATCCTATGCCTTGTTGCTGCCCCTCCCACATGTTTGAACACCATAGCAGCAGTGTGGTATCCTTCCCAGCTTGTGTGTTAGAAATCGATGATGATGTCATTTAGAACTCTCACATCAACATAACCATTTTAGAGACAGCTGCTCTCGGGGAGCTTAGAATGTTCATTGGTAAGTTCAAATGTGGCAGTTAGAGTGGCAGGAGGTCTGCCATTTGGGCTCTGCCAAAGGGAGCTCTGGTATTTCTCACCCTAGTTTGGTAAAATATTCAGAGTGCCTGCAGGACTCTTTAGTTTCACTCCAGCGGAGTGAAGTGGAATGCAGTTCTTGTGGTTCCAAGGGGCAATCCCTCTGAAGTTCCTGAAGTTCACAGCTGCCTTAAGGAAGAAAAATGAGTAGAATGTGACAGCTGCCGGAGAAAGAAAGGTGCCTTTTGTTCTTCCCATGACTGGGAGAAAGAAATAACTAATCTGAGAGTACAGAAATTGAGACTGTTCTCTGAGGAAGTTGTCGGAGGAGCGTGTGCTCTAGATAAGGCTAGATCACACCGGTCAGAACCCCTTTGACCACAACAGTGCTGAATTTAAAGTTAAAGTTGGGAGTCTTTAGCAATTCATTTGGGGATTGGAGACTCATTTGATGTAACCTTGAAGGAATGGCAGAGGCTGTTTGGGGCAAAGGGTGGGAGGAATGCAATCTGGAGTTTCAGGCAGAGCTAAGTGTCTCATAGATGGGCACCACTGTTCCCTGGGCAAAGACCATGCACCAGGAGGATTTTTATGTGTGTGGCATATCCAACAGATATACACTTTGGAAATGAAAATGTGTGGAAAATGTTTAAAGTGTGTGGCATATCCCACAGATATACAGTTTGAAAGTGAGATAAAGATGTTTTTGTGGAAAACAGTACTGCCTAGCAAAGTGTCCTGCAAAAGAGAGTGAGCTTGTATTGCAATGACAAACCTTTGGGGGGGGGGGGGCAACCCTTGCTTTAAGTAACATCTGTAAATAAAGCCATACTACAAAATCCCAGTTACTGCTTTAGACATTCCACTTGTTGCTTCTAGTGTGAATGTTATTGGGGCTCCTCAGCAGTTAGGTCTAGCATATGCCTAGTATCCTCTCCCTTGGACCTGGTTATAAATAAAAGGTTCATTTTAGTATGTACCCCCACCCTCCTGTCCTCTAAATAATGAGCCTTGTATACACTCCAGCGTTAGGGGTGGTATCATGAGTGTAGTTCTGCCAAAAGAAAATTGAATGCCATATAGGTGACAGTTGTTCTTTGGGGGTGCCAACTAGCCAAAGGTGGTGTGGGGGTTACATACATATGCATGATACTCGTGCATGCACACTTTTTTTTTTGCAATTTACTTCTCTTTTTCTGGCTGAGCCCCCTAACCCCATGGACGGGCTTGCCCCGGCCACAGTACCCAACCCTAACTCCAGAAAGCCCCCCCCCCCGGAGTGGAGCCACCGAAGTGGAACTGTTGTGGCTGAAGGGTCAGACACTGTGCCTGGCTCATACACAGGGGCCAGTGATTTTTCTAATTAGAGTCCCCTTGGAGCTAGGACATGTAATGATGCAAGGGTGAGTGTGTCTGTCCTAGCTCCACCCCACATCTAGGTGTGGCATGCTTTGTCCCCCAGCCTTCACTAGAAGGCAATAGACACCAACAGTCTGGATTCCCCCCACCCTGGAGAAGGAGAGCAGTCCTCCAGACCCTCGATCCTTTTCCTCCCCTGCCAATCCCCGATGACCCATGCCCATTCCCGAACACGGGTCACCAGCGTGGCGCGAGGTGTGACATCCAGCGCCTCAACCCTCAGCGCCACCGGGCCGGCTGTGCATGCACACTTTAAGTCAGCACTACCATATTGCACATGGCGGCTGTCACTTCTGCAGTTGTGGAAAGGAAAAGTAGTGCACCAGGAAGTGGTATGTTTATGCGGCCAGCAGAAAGGAGTGGCTGCATAAACAGAAACACTGGAAACTATGCTGGAGCACTGTGGCAGAACATCAGACATCAGTCCATTAAACTGGAGTATTTATAGCTCCATTTCCCTAAGAAGTATAGATCAGATATTTGGCATGTGTACCCACTGTGAATTGGCCCCATGATATTCCAAATATGGTGGAACTGAGTTGAGTAGTGTTAAAGTTATAGGAGGAATACTGAAGCTTACTTATTGTCAAAATTCAATGAAACATTTTTAAAATTATCTCAAAATCATGGATGCACAAAAAGTAATGCCACCACAGTTCCACTGGCGGCATCTTATTTTTGCAAAGTACTAATTACTCCTGCATACAACCTGGATGCTGTCCTAATTTCCCCAACCAGCTGGGTGTCAAACTCTGTGGAGCACTTCATAGCCCTGTAGCACAACCTGTGTTACTGTTTTGTCTCCTTTAGTGACACCCTCCTGTTCTGTTTTGCTTCTTAGCTTTGTTAGTCTGAGTCTTAAAAAGCAGCTGACACCTCTAAGAAAATTTTGGAAAACATAATAGTTAGAAATACATTTGTTTTTTTTTTTATTTCATATATCTTCTATAGATTTCTCTTTTTTTGTTTAGCACTGAAGAAATTTCCACGAAAACAAGATCTTTATCCTTTAAAGTTCATCTGACTCCTTAGCTTATCCCCTGGTTGAAATTAAAATGTTCTGTTGTGACATCACAGTCTGTTGCCATGAGAATAACTGTGATTTCACAACCACAGTAGTATGACATTAGGTTGGGAGGAATCAATAGGAGCTGATGAATTCCTCTGAGAATGCAGTGTGCTTACTCAACTCTTCAGGTACAGCTAGTAATGCAGCAGTGAAACAATGTCCAAAAAAACCAGTGCAAACTGAGATGGGCTCAATATAATTTTTTGCGCATTAACATCGTGATTTAGTGGTTTAATTTATATGTATTCTAGTGATCAAGTGCAATTACTGCTAATTTAATTAATGAAATTAAGGACACTTGCTTATGATGTCACTTATGTGCCTTGGTGGGAGTTACTTAAACAGCTCCTTTGTTTGAAATTTGTAGCTCTCCTTTGAAGAGGCAATGCATCTTGAGGTGATAGGAACCATGACATTTCTGTGTGCAATAAATTGTATTGAGCTGATGAACCTTCAAGGAACAATTATCCTGTTTTCATGCAGATGAGCTCAGTAATAAATAATGGTGATGAGAATTACATAAATTATGAGAAATATAAGCTGCTTAAGCTGCTTTACGTCCAGATATTATGTCTTTCAAAGTTCTTCTTGAGGTGTCAGTGGCTCTTTTATAAGCAAGTACAGCCTAAGGTTTATGCACATCTCACTTTATTTTACAGTGTACTTGGTTGTGGATGTATTTTTCAGCTCAGGATCATTGGTTCATGTGTACAGCTACATTCTAATCTAATATGACTGCCACAGTATTAGAGGTCAGTCGTGCATCTGCCTCAGTATTAAAATATACAGGGACCAATTTTCAAAGGGGCTAGAATGACACAAGGGACTTGTGTCAAAAGATTCTGATGCAAGGGGTGACTTGCATCACAACTTGCATCAGTTGCGATTTTCTAACACAGCCTGCATTAAATCCTGATGCAGCTGTGCCAAAGCCCCCTTGCACCAAGGTTGTGTCAAGCAACTTGGTATGCCAGGTTGCAGGGGGGGCTTGTGCCATTGCAGGGCTGCAATATCCCCTTTTTGGGGTTTTGCAAGCCCCGCTGTGGATGCAGCAAGTGGCACTACTTAGACCAGCCAGGAGGTGGTCTAAGTGACTTGTGCCAGTGGGACAGGGTCTGACAGTGATCTGTCGGGGTAGAAATGGCACAGGAGGTAGCATAAGGAGAGTCAATGAGACAGATGGGCATTAATGGGAGTGCTGTGGCACCTGGCATGGTGGGTCTACTTTTGTATGTATTTGTACATTGTACAGTACCTATGAATTATACTGTATGGAGGGGGGTCCAAGGACAGAACATGACATGTCACCAGGAAGGCACAGCCCTTGCAGCTGCACATTCTGTCCCTGGACTGCCCCTGTACTAAATAATTCATAGGTACAGTACAATATACAAATACATACAAAAGCAAATGCACCCCACCAGGTGTCACAGCACTCCCATCAATGCCCAGCTGTCTCCCCAACTCCCACTATGCCACCTCCTGTGCCCCTTCTGCTCCCAGCACAGTCAATACCACCACCCCCACCCCATCCATTCTGGACCCTCTAGTGTTGCTCTTGGTGGGGGGGATGGATCTTTGTGGCATTTCCCACAGGTGCTCCAACTGTTTGCTGCAGCTGTTGGCTTGTGATAAACCTGAGGAGTTTGGTGTCAGGACCTTGATTTTTGTAAAATTAGGTGCAGGGTCCCTGGTGCACCCAGAGTTTGCCGCAGCCCTAGAGTGACACAACTTGCTTCACTCTAAGAGCTCTTTGAAAATCGAGTCCACAGTGTCAATATTTACTATAAAATTAAAAGATGTTACATTTCATTCTTTTTAAGTGAAAAGACTACATTATCTTTGTATAACATACCTACATCTATATATCATCTAAGCAAATAATTCCCCCAGTAGTTAGTTGTTAGCCATTATTTGAATGTCATGGGAAAAATAATGGGCCTGATTCTCAAATGTGTTGGGAATGCCACAAGCCCTAAGTATGCCGAACATATGGTGCAAGGGGCTGCATCATTCCCTGGCCAGCAATTTTGCTAGTCTAACTTGCGGCAATCTTGGGACTCTTTTTACAGTGCTTATGCCAAACATCTGGCACAAGCTGTCATAAAGTGGGAAAAGTATTGTAAATGCGCCTAATCTTCTTTAATTGGGTGCAAGTCGTGGAAATGTGTTTGGCACAAAAAATGGGTTTGACCCAGGTCTTGATGCAAGCCCGTTGTCAACCTCCGTGAATTGGACCCAATGTCTTTAGCTTAGCGATACTCTGTGTAACCCCCTTGTTACCCGGGCTTACTAGAATCCCAGTAAGACCTAGTGGTAGGTAGGGAAGGCAGCTTGTGAAACTCCAGTTAAAAGGGTGTCACACTGTCTCACTCTGTTCTCAGTCTCAGCTGAGACTGAGGGATGACATCACCAATAGAACTTTTGCAGCTGCATAAGCCACTTTGGAATCTGCAGGAGAGGGAGTTAGATAGAACATTGGGAGTTTTCAAAAGTGTAGCAGTCAGTGTTCAGTTTGTCTTCAGTCAGTGAAGATGTGCTCAAGTGGTGGAGACCGCTGTTCGGGTCTCAGTGTCCCCTCCCTCCGGGGGAGGATGTAAAGATCCCCATGCAGATTCCTGGGGCAACCCCCTTAATTCTGCCAAGAGGAAGAAAAGCTGCCAGTTCAGTTCAGCATTTATTTTGAAGGTTGGAAGACTTGTGAGTCACCTGTGAGGCACCTGCAACTAAAGGGTGAGTGTCTGCTCTGACTGAGAGGGCAAAATGTTTTCTTCAACCCTGGGACATGTGTGGAAATCTAGGGATTGAGCTACATTTTGGGAAGCCTATAGGACTAGGCCAAACAAGTGAAGTAGTGTCAAATGCTAGAGAGTTGTGTGATTCAAGTAATATGTAGAGGAGATGCACCCAGATCATCTACGCTTTTAATCTACATTCAGAAGTTCAGTTTTCCCAGGGAAATGGCCGGGTATGGGCTGTGGGAGCTGGAGGTGGGCAAACCCTCCATCTTTAGTAACCAGGTCCACCTCTACGGATTTCTGCTGTGGTTGCTACTTTGCCTCATGCACTTGGCCAGTGATGGGGGAAGTACCCAGACGTGGGGTTGCAAAAGGGAAAATCTCTCTAGGAGTGGCAGACTCTAAGTGGTGTGGGGAGCCACAACAAGTGTAAAGAAAAATTCTCTTTGTGAGATGGGGAGTCATAACAAGTAAGGAAGAATTCTCTCTAGGAGTCGATGACTCTAAGTGGTGTGGGGAGCCATGACAGGATAATTGGTTCATTCTTCCAATGGACCATGGATCAAGTGGCCGGCGGGGGAGCCAGGCCAGTCAGGCTGTGTACCTAAAGCTGCGTGCAAGTCCGGGCTGTGTGCCTGGTGGGTCCAGAGCCTGAAAACAGTATAATTGGTTCATTCCTCAAATGGACCGTTTTGTAGTCTCTAATCTGCCTTACTAGGAAATATAGCCCAATGGGGGTCCATCTATGCTTTGTTTTGTTCAGCTAGTATGTGAATGAAAGCCACACTGAAGAATCCCATTCCTGGTTCTGGACATTGCAGTTATTGCTTCCTGTGTTCGGATTTACTTGGGTGCCCCTGTGCAGAGTAGCCAAACCTAGGCTCCCCTGTGCCGAGTAACCTCATCTTCCCCGAACCCAGGTCCCCACCAGGTACTGCTGTCAGCTTCAGCAGCATGCCACCTGTCGTTTTGGTAAAAAAGCAGGGGTGAGGGGTTACAAAAATGGAGGCACCGCTTTGGATTTTTTTCTGGGAGGAAGGTGCTTGGGCAGGGGGACTAGCGTTTTGGTTATCTGGCAGAGGGTAGCCCAAAAAGCTGAAGCAATTTTCCTATTGTGTTGCTGTGTGCTGTGAATCTTGTGCTGCTGTTTAAAAAATGCCAACTGTTTACCAAGGAGCAGTAAAGCTAAAGAGTGTGCTCTTGTCCTGCATCAAAGTTGTTTACAGCATTTTTGCCTGCTTTAAAATAAACTGTTGTAAAGAAAAGTGTGGAAGACTAGGGGTAGCAACAGGAAAATTGTGCCCTGGATGTTGGAAATGCTTTAAAATGAATTGTTGCGAAGGAAAGTGTGGAAGACTAGGGGTAGCAAAAGGAAAATGATGCCTTGCACGTTGGAAATGCTTTAGAGTGAATTGAGAGACTGCAGAGTAAATGGCTATGTTAAATGGCTGAAATAGGCTCCCACCGTGGAGTCAGTTGGAAAAGAAAAAAAAGTTGCATTCTGCAGTTTAAATTTGCCTGCTCGATGATCGCTGTGAGGAGAAGAGCCCTCTAGAGGAAGAAGAGGCTCATTTGCATGGCGTTGTGTGGCTGGTCAGGCTGCAATCAGTCCCGCCCCTCAGCCAGCTCTACTGAGACTGCCCCAGCATTTGAGAGGGAGTGAGAGTGCAGTGCGTGTACTGGCAGTGGAGGAGCGTCGCGGAGTGTTCAAAGCGTTGTAAACAGTACAAAAATAGACTTTATCGTTTAAAATCGGGCTCAACCCACTAATCGATCGTCAGAATTGCAAATTTGGTGTTCAAAACAACGATCGCTAGGACTGCCCGCCCGTTTGTGTACCAGGGCCTTCAAGAACTGGCTGCAGGCCATTTTTCTCCATCGCAGCAAGCTGCTACTGATAACAGTAAGTAAACAACCAAGAAACTGCTTAAACCGTGATTTTCAGTCTATGCCATATGAAATGTGTGTGCAGCAGCGTAGTCGCTTTGCAAGTAACGACTGTGTTAAGTCCTGCCAGCAAGTGCAAGTCTGTTAAGCCATTGACTGTGTGCATAGAAATGAAATTAGCCTCAGTTTAAAGTTTGCAGCAAGAGAGAGGCTGTGGGTTGTAGCAAAGTGCAGCACTAGTAATACAGGCAATCCTGTGCTAAAAACCTGAAGCTTTAAGGGACTGTGAATAAAATAAATGTTACCAGCATGTGAAAAGTCCAAGGAAAATCCTGTAAATGTGTTTAAAGCCAGAACAGAGCAAGTTGTGCAGTTTGAACAAAAGTTATCAGTAGTTTGTGTAAATCGGGTGCGCAGTGGCTTGACCCAGATTCTAAATGTTGATGCACAGGAGTGCTGCCGCCGCCATTACAGGGTGGGGTAGTAAAGTAAACACAGCAGCAGAGGAGCCATTTTAAAACTAAAGAGTGTGTTTAATAAAGTGGGACTTTCAGTTACAGTGAACTCTTGTTTATTTTTCTGCAGTTATGGCCTCAGGACCAGCTCATTACCCAGATCATGCCCGGGTTGCAGTAACAGCAGCAGTAAATAGACTGAGAGAAATTGAAAAGTGGTGCTATGGAGGGCAACTGCCTCCTCAGGTGGTGATTCGTAATTATCCAGTACGAGTATGTCAAGTATGCTTGAGTGTTGGAAGGGACGTCTTCATGATTCCTCACTGTGCTGGATGCATACAAAAATATGGCTTGTATAAAGCACTTCCAATTTGTTTGGCCCCCACGTGGACAAAAATTCAGGAATCTGCAGTTGGCAGCACACAGCACCAGGCGAGCCTGCGGAGGAAGGTCCCTCGGGGGAGTGTGGCACAAAGCTAGAGGGTGCAGAGTTAGAGACAGAACCAGAAGTTGAAGTTTCAGATGCTGGATCCCAAAAAGAAAGTGTGGATAAAGCATCAATAGACCCCTGGAGGGGGGGCCTATCCCAAGTCTCTTGGGTGAAGATGAGATTCAGGAGGCCTTTGAGTGGGAGGTGTCGACCTCCGTGCCTAGTGATGAGTGGATAGTCTCAGGAGTGAGAATGACTGCTCACCCCTGGGCTCAGATCCTCAGCGAAGAGAAAGATGAGGGGGGAACCTATGTGGCCTTGTGAAAAAGGAATGGGTACACAGCCTCAAGATCTTGCCTCGGAGGAATGTATGGAAGAAAGTGGTGATGCCACTGCCCTGGCTTTACAGGAGGAAGAAGTCAGGGATCCGTTTTTAATTTCTTTAAGGATGCGAAGCTGGCAGAACAAGGGCTGGCCACCCCCAAGCCAGGCCAGCGGTCTCAGATTGACCAAAGCAAGTAAAGAGGAGAGACTGGTTCGTAGAAAGGCAAATAAGATCCATGGTATGACCTTTCCTACCTTTCCTCGAAAAGTTGGGGAGGAAATTGAGAACTGCAGGGAAATCCTGGATCTGGGGTGAAGCAATGAAAAGTGTGCATCCTGGGGCCAACCAGCATGTAAAGAATAGACTGTTCCATGAAAAGCATACCCAGTGGAAGAGAGGCAGGACACTGTTTATGGACAGAGTGAGAGTGGTAGATGGAGATGGATGCGAAATCTCCCACTGTGTGAATTATGTGCGCCCAGATGGGGTAATAATTCAAGCTCCTGACCCACGGTACTATTGGCCTCAGTGCAAGGTCCTCTCAGCAAATGTGCCCGTGCCTACAAAATGGAGAGCCGAGCAGTGGTAGTCAGTACTGCCACACCAGACTGTGAAGTGCCTTATTGATTCGCCAATATGGACATCCAGGACTCAGGTGCCCCACATTCATCAGTCTACAGTGTACTGTCCTGTCCAGCAACCATCAACTAGCCCACCAGATGACTTCAGATCCAAAGAGGACACCAACCCAGCTGTATCCTACTCATCGCCTGGTAATCGGATGATGTCGGACCAGCTGTTTTCTTTTTGTTCCTGTTCTAAGGTTCCATCTCCAGAGATGACATCAGCCCAGCTGTTTCCAGATGTGCCCTCCTGTGGTTCCCGGAAGATGTCCGCCCAGCTGTATCGGAAGAAATGTTGCCAGGGAGAGTCTTCGTCAGAGGTGCAGGTTGGTGCCGAGTCTCGTACTACAAGTGGCTGGTAAGTTCGAACTTTTCTATCTTTATGACATTGCAGTACATGCCCTACACTAACAGACTTCAAAATGTGTGAACTGTCCTCAAAGACTAACCCCTTCGGGACTTTTGCCTGTTAGAACTGTGCTTCACCGGGCTCCGGCCCAAGAGAAACTCTTTATTGGACTAGCCTTCGGGCCTTGTGGTCATTAGTTGGGACTTTTAGGGCACTCCATCCCCCCAAATGTGTATTGTAAATAATGTTGTTGTTTTCTAATGTAAATACTGTTTTTCTACCTTTTTTTCTAAAAAATCTTTTTGGGATTCTGCAGTGTTTTGATGGTAGGGGTTTTAGATAGACTGTGTATGCAGATTAGGAGAGTGTGTTTTGTCTTTCTTTTTCTTAAAGGTGTTCCTGGGAAGACAGAAGAGAAGACAAGAAGAGGAGGAGGGGCTCATTGGAGTTCCTCATCAGTGCTTTATTGTGTAGAAATTTAAAGTACTGTGGTGTTATTGTTATGGTTATTGCTGTATTAACCCTTTCCTTCCACAGGTGTGGTTGTGGGGGTAGGGAGAAGGCAGTAATGTGGTATTTTAATGGTGTGTGGTTGCAGGTTGCCCAAGGTCGGGGAGGTCCCCGGGTTGTTTTTTGGTTTTGGAATATTATGTTAGAGGCAGATAGGTTTTCCCTAGAGGGTTAGGGGGGATAGACAGGCTGTGGTCCTGAACGGCTGTAGGGACTGCAGTGCTGAGCTATTAGGGCTATGCTCTGAATGGTTCTACCAGAGCCACTAGGTGTCCATAGTAAGTGGATAGTGTAGAGGCTGATAGGTCAGCTACAGGCCTCTAGGCCCTTAGTGTTGCCTGCCTGTGCTTGCACATGGTAGGAGGGGGCCTGATCACCCCCCTCTGCAGGTAGCACATAGAGTGGGATGGCCTAAGGCCGGGTAAATAATGACTGCAGACAGTCATTTTCCTGGTCAAGGGCGAGTGTAACCCCCTTGTTACCCGGGGTTACAAGAATCCCAGTAAGACCTAGTGGTAGGCAGGGAAGGCAGCTTATGAAACTCCAGTTAAATGGGTTTCACACTGTCTCACTCTGTCCTCAGTCTCAGCTGAGACTGAAGGATGACATCACCAATAGAACTTTCACAGCTGCATAAGCCACATTGGAATCTGCAGCAGAGGGAGTTAGATAGAACGTTTGGAGTTTTCAAAAGTGTAGTAGTCAGTGTTCAGTTTGTCTTCAGTAAGTGAAGGTGTGCTCAAGTGGTGGAGACCGCTGTTCGGGTCTCAGTGCCCCCTCCCTCCGGGGAGGGGGATGTAAAGATCCCCATGCAGATTCCTGGGGCAACCCCCATTAATTCTGCCGAGAGGAAGGAAAGCTGCCAGTTCAGTTTAGCATTTATTTTGAAGGTTGGAAGACTTGTGAGTCGCCTGTGGGGCACCTGCAACTAAAGGGTGAGTGTCTGCTCTGACTAAGAGGGCAAAATGTTTTCTTAACCCTGGGACATGTGTGGAAATCTAGGGATTGAGCTACATTTTGGGAAGCCTATAGGACTGGGCCAAACAAGTGAAGTAGTGTCAAATACTAGAGTGTTGTGTGATTCAAGTAATATGTAGAGGAGATGCACCCAGATCATCTACCCTTTAATCTGCATTCAGAAGTTCAGTTTTCCCAGGGAAATGGCCGGGTATGGGCTGTGGGAGCTGGAGGTGGGCAAACCCCCCATCTTTAGTAACCAGGTCCACCTCTACGGATTTCTGCTGTGGTTGCTACTTTGCCTAATGCACTTGGCCAGTGATGGGGGAAGTACCCAGATGTGGGGCTGCAAAAGGGAAAATCTCTCTAGGAGTCGCAGACTCTAAGTGGTGTGGGGAGCCACAACAAGTGTAAAGAAAAATTCTCTTTGTGAGATGGGGAGTCATAACAAGTAAGGAAGAATTCTCTCTAGGAGTCGACGACTCTAAGTGGTGTGGGGAGCCATGACAGGATAATTAGTTCATTCTTTCAATGGACCGTGGATCAAGTGGCCGGCGGGGGAGCCAGGCCAGTCAGACTGTGTACCTAAAGCTGCGTGCAAGTCCGGGCTGTGTGCCTGGTGGATCCAGAGCCTGAAAACGGTATAATTGGTTCATTCCTCAAATGGACCGTTTTGTAGTCTCTAATCTGCATTACCAGGAAATGTAGCCCCATGGGGGTCCATCTATGCTTTGTTTTGTTCAGCTAGTATGTGAATAAAAGCCACATTAAAGAATCCCATTCCTGGTTCTGGACATTAGTTATTGCTTCCTGTGTTCGGATTTACTTGGGCGCCCCTGTGCAGAGTAGCCAAACCTAGGCTCCCCTGTGCCGAGTAACCTCATCCTCCCCGAACCCAGGTCCCCACCAGGTACTGCTGTCAGCTTCAACAGCATGCCACCTGTCATTTTGGCAAAAAGGCAGGGGTGAGGGGTTACATTTGTTTACTGCAAATGATTAACTATGGAATAAGAAATAGCTCTTTCTTAAACTAATTAAAACAGCCCTACCATTAAGTTAAATTTCATCACACACTCATTTAAATTTCTTCACACCATCTTTTGGGCTTCTTGATGACCTATCTGATGTGGCTATTTTAGTTTCAGTCTCGTTCAAGGTATTCAGACTTGTGAGGGTGTCACTAACAGTCAGAAACACAACCCTGAGATAATTATCCATAAGTTTCCAAAGTCAATTCTCTTCCAATCTGGAAGGAGTTTCTTGAAGTGTGAAAGATTCTAAGTTGCTTTAGAAAATGGGTCTAAAAATCTCTGTAATGTGATTGGCTGCCAGACATTCCAGGTGGGTATGTTAACTTACAGTTGGAGCCCAGTTAATAACAAGTGTCAGGCATGCCAACCCCATTACTGGTATCCTGGTGCCACCCTTGTTTTGAAATCTTAGCAGCCACTTTTAGTTAGAACCAAGTTACCCCAGCTTTCCTCTTGACACACTCCCTAATTTCACTTTTAAATATAAAAAAATGCTATGAGCACACAAACAACATATTTTATTGTTATTTTTCTTTTGTTAACGCCACTATAAAAATGTCACATGTCGCAGCTTCCGCTTCCTCAAAATTACAACCCTGGTGGACTAGTGGGCTACCACACTTGGACTGTCACTAGTTTTCTTAAAACAAATTAGATGTCTTCCTTGGGGGGCTAGTGGGGAACTCCCTAAGCCCTTGTATTGTGTGCTGGTGATGTTGGACAGTGGCAGGTGAAGGATATCTTGGGGCCACAATGACAATCAGCCACATTCTGCGATTGTGCTATCACGCTGAAGGGAAAGTGCTTGTGGTCGCTTCTAATGCCCAGCCCGTACATAGCTTAGGCTGTGGCTTGCTCCACACAGGTGGGGAGGCAGAGAAGAAATGGAGCCATCCTCACATAGAGGAGGCAGTCTAGATCTATTTTCCCAAACAAGCTCGGCATCGGCTCCACCAATACACCTTTTTGTAAAACTGCAGTTTTTTGTTTAGACTTGTAGCACTAGCACACCACATGCTAAGCTACTAGAGACCACCTTCACCCAGCTCACCCTCACTGCACTATATCTCCAAGTGCCAAGATTTTAACTGCTAGTTGGGAGTTGCAGGTAATATTTTTGCCAGCAGGTGAATGGATCACAGGAGAAAGAAACAAGAAAATGACAACCATGGAATAGGACTGCCCACCTGAAGTACATGACTCTGTCACTCCCTTACCTTTGCTTGATGAGGTATGATAAACCATTTCAGCACAGCCTCCCCTTTATTTATTGCTGCCAAGTACTCCTCAGGGAACAAACACTGCTGGGGGGGGGGCAATAACCATGGTCCTGCTGAGATGTGTTGAGAGACAAGCAGTATCTCAAACCATCAGCACCCTCCACTAGCATTTTATACCAACAACACCTCACACCCTCTACTGTTAATGCCAGTATCAAAGGGACCACTTTACAAGAAAAGTATTACAAATTCAATTGTAGTCATTCTTTTATAGCATTACTTTATTTTTTTATAATCCTATAAAGAATGACATATGTAGCCCATTTTCTATGTGCAATAATACCATCCAGGGTGGGTGGTATGGGTAATACCAGACCTCCCAGGAGCTATAAGGTCCTCTGCCTGTGGCATTGGGCCTCATTATGCCCCCAGGTGGTCCGGTATTGCCCAATACCACCCACCCTGTTGAGTATTATTGCTTGGGTTCTGTTATCTTTCCCCACAACTGTTATCATTCCCCACAACATAGTGTTGTGCAAAATTGGAAAATTTTGCCTACTGAAATATTTCACATAATTCGGGCATTTTGTGAAACATTTAGCTAGGCGAAAAGTGAAATTTCACCTGCGGAGGGAGCGAAATTTCACCCACAAGCTGGCAAAATGTCACCACCTGCAGGAGAAATTTACTAAAATAATGACTCCTTGAGTCACTGGACCTTGGCTAGTGGTCCCCACCCTGGCCATTCACTGGCCCAAATTTCAAAATAAAAATTAATTTTCTGGTGTGTTCAGTAAGTTCCTTTCGGTTGACCACTGCCTGTGTTAGCCCCCCTAGTTCTTAGTATTTTCTCGACCTCATTTGTACCAGTCTCATTTCCTTGGTGTTCTGTGGGCTTTTTCTGACTCCTGCCATCAGATAGATCTCAGCACATTTCTCAGTACTGATTGGCATTAGCACAGCTCCAGGCAGCCTGGCCTGAAAGCTTCAATGAATGAGCGAGTGCTTGAACAATCATGCGCCATTCATTGAAGTGCCTCAGTTGGGCTGCCGCTGTGGAATTGAGAGGAGGGTTGTGCTAGTGATCCAATCTGGGTACTGGGGTGGCGGGCAGTGCTATCTGATGACAGGGTGGGGGATCACCTAGACACCAGGGAGTGGGGATTGAATTTTTTTTAGGATTAGGGTTCAGAGGAAAATAATGGGTCAACTGGTGGGGGGGCTCTTGCTTTATTCACTTTGGGCTGTTGATCAGCCTGGGGGAGTGGGGACCACTAGACACTAGGGAGAATGAATTTTTATTTTGAAATGTGGGCCGTGAGCCACTGGCGGGGGGGACCAATAGACGCCAGCATTTGCAGTGGGTGAAATTTTGCCACAATCTCTCGAAATATTTCACACGCAATTTCACTGACAAAATTTTATTTAACGGTGTCTCTACCACAACAGTGTTCTTTTATTTTCATCACTGTAAAAGTATCCAGGTAACTGAGTGACTGATATTTGACCTTGATTAGCTGTTCCACCAACACTTTGTCATCTTCCTTGATGTAGGAAAGCTATGATTTCTTGTGCAGCTCTGCACAGCTTTGCTTTAACCTTCTTCAGGTGGTCTCAGTTGCTGTGTTCTTGGTCAAGAAAATCCTTTGAGTCATGGAACCTAGTAGAGAGGACCTATTGTTGGTTCTCCAGTGTCTGTGGAGCCATATTAGTGGTGATATGTGGCACAGATCAATAATGTTTCAGTGATTTATTAAGGAATAGACCTAAGGGTAATTTGAAGATCATGTTGAGCTTAACTTGCTTTCTCAGGTCTGCCATAAACCTTGTGACTAATCTATTGATTTGAGACATGAAGGTGCAATTCTTTAGTGTGTGACTCCAAAATGTTTCAGAAACTCATGAAATTCGGTACTCTGGCAGGTCATGCCACTGTGCTTCTTTGCTATAGTTGGAATACCATAATGTGCAATAGGTACTGAACATAGGACCAGAAAAAAGTCATGGCTGTCAGATAAAGAGGGAGGGTCCACCTAGTCTGCCCATAAATATTGTCCTACCTATTTCTGTGATGTAATGCCTTGAAAGGGGGTTCTACCTCCTACCCTCCTCTTTCACAGACCCCACCTCCCTAGCTCCTTGTCCTGTAATTATCATCCTTGAAATATGTCCCAGCCTTGTTTGAACCCATTTATAGTCCCTGCCCTTCCACTTCTGCTGGTAGGCTGTTCCATGGTTCCACCACCCTCTCAGTGAAGTAAAACTTCATCCCTTACCTCCTGCAGTTTTCACTGACTAGCTTCCCTTCATGTCCTCTCATGACTGCACTGTGTCCTTTTGAATATAACTTTACAGTTCACCCTATTAATTCCCCTCAGAAACTTGTACATAAATGTGTACATTCAATGAAAATTTACTCTTTCCATTCTGTCCGCGGTGTCATTTTCTTTAGGTGGGCAGCTGTTCAGTGATTCTGTAGGTAGCTCGAACCATGGAAGTCAGAACAAGAATATTTCCATCTGCTTCCCTGATGTGATCTAAAGCCTGAGTTTGTTACAGAAAATTGATTCAGGCAACATATGCTGGACTGATCACATAGCTGCTCTGATCACAGGGAGGTCACAGAATGTGTGTTTATGAGCACATCTCAGCAGTTTAACCTCTATGGCACTTATAGCATAGTGTGAAGATGAGCCTTCAACAAAACAGTTGAATTCTGACAGGGCTTGTAGTGTGATATCCTGCTGCCTGTACTGCTTTCAATCTCAGTTGTGCTCTATGGGAAGCTGATAATTTTTGTCTGTAGCTGGTTAAAAATCAAACATACTGTACGTCTGTGCTTAATCAATAAGTTTTCTGCTGTTTCCTTTGACATAAACTCTGCATAGAAACAGCTGGTTTTAAAACCATTGTTTGAAGTATGCAGTTCACACTGATCAGATTTTTTATCTTTTTATGGGGCATTAAATAAATCATAGCTTCATCAACATTTGCCTGAAAGGAAGGAATTTAATTTTGTTTGACTGAATATGTGATGAAAACATCTGGTTAAGTTGATGCAAGGACAGGTATAGCAAAACAGATGTAGGAAGTCATTAATTGTTATTGATGATATCATTTTATGGGCATTTCAGGCAATGCTAATGATGTTGTGCTATGCTGGTTGCATTACATGATAATAGGGACTGAACCTTCTGAGTGGTGTGATGAGGTGGACTGGACCTTAAAGTGAATGTGTGATTTGCCCTGTGGTGGTACGCTGTTGAAAGTGAGGAGATTCTGCAGAGGTGCAGGTTGCTGAGCTTAAAGCCTTAATGCTTGATTGTAATTTTAAAGCAGGAAAGCCATCATTGTTACACCAGAGGTTGTATTTTATGGAATCTAAAGGAAAAGAAAATTCAACACTATTGCCAGTAGGCACTGTGATTTATCTTAGTTTTCTAGAATCCACTGAGTGTTACCTAATATCAGACACACTGGGTGGAGAGTGACTGCAGAGAAGTTTGTCATTGGGAGTGCCGTGAGGGTCCCCATGAATGAATCTGGTAGTGGACTGAGGAGGAGAAGTGATTGGACTGAATTGGAGCATGGTTGAATATGAAAAGCAGTGGACAAGCAGCAGACTAGAAGTACTCAGAATCAGGTCCCCAGCTGGGAAATTGAACAAGATTGTGGCAAAAAGCAGCAGTGTGGCAGACTGGTGGATCAGAAGAATTTCAGAGATCACAGTAGGAGGCGAGTGTTATGATTACCACCTGATCTGACTTTTGCAGGACAGTCCTGATTTAGACAGTTGTGTCCTGCAAAAAAACATGAAAAAATACTACATGTCCTGACCTTACAGTAAAAACAATTCTAATTATTTTCTCTTAATGTTGCAGAAAACTATTATATCTTAACCAAAATACCTCAAAATAATAAAAAGCAATAGAAACAACTAAAAAACAAACACACTTAGGCCAGGATATTCAGACTGCACCAAGCAGTGGCACAAGCCTAGGTACAGCACAACTGTGATGCGCCCGGGGCCAGGTCCAGGTGATATTCAACAGTGCTACACCGAATATGGCATAGGCAGTGCATGAACTGAGCATGGCACAATAGAACTGCACCCATGCAAGCCACTAATAGGGAGCACGGGGATGCACCAGCACAAGTGCAGTTGTGCTAGGCGCATCACTGGCGATATTCAGCACGGTGCATGCAAATGAGGCCATAATATATGCAAGGAGCAAATGGGGCCATTTACATGTCATTATGGCCCCATTTGCATGCCTTGTGCAGGGCAGGCTGGTGACTTGCACCTGGTGCCCTGCACAGCACGATGTTTGCTGTGGGGGTCCTGGGGCACCCCCCACCCATAGCTGAAGTCACGCGGTATATGTTACTAAAGATAGCCATGGTAGTCTAGTGCCCCCCCCAGTCCCCGATACCCAATATGTATGAAACATGATCATCCCTGGTGCTTGGATTAATTGGTCTGTTTTATTATAAACTGGGAGACTGACAGGAATCCACTTTTACATTCATTATTTATATTATTTATTTATTAGTCATGGCTTTGTTTGTTTTATTCATTTAAAATGTTCATGCCACTAGCCTTTAACCAACTAATCCTATAATGACATAACAATGGTACTGGGTCAATATGTCACTTCAAAAACAGTGTGGCAAGAATGGCTGTGTGAAGCGCTAAAGCATTTAGAGTGACAGGTATAAGAGTGGTAGGGAATTACTGCTACCCCTGTCACTTACTGAGAAGTGGAGGAAGGGGTGAAGAAGTCTGTGCTGCTGTGCCTGGCTGAGCCACTCCTGTGGTGGAGTGGCTAAGGCACAAGCACACAGCAGTGATGGAGACCTGAAACCAGGGTTTGGTTCCCCTAGGTCTTCTGGTGTTGCAACTATGTTTTTATAAAAAAAATGAATTTTCCTCCCTCCTGAGTTTCTCCCCATTCCCAAAGTCTGCACACCCCTCTGAGTTGATTATTTAAAGTCTGGGGAGTGTGTGGGTGCAAAGCCCCCCACATTGAGGCATGTGGGAGCAATGCCCCTTGCAAAAAAGTATAAGTGTTTGATTTCAATGAGGTGTGCACATTTGTTGTGTGGGCACTGTTTTGCCTGCCAGTATGTCAGAGCATGATATTTTTCTTGTGGCATTGATTGTCGTGCACTTTCTATTTTAGGCATTATGACCCCGTACCCATAACAACAAGGTGTCAGTCAAGCTCAGCTGAATTAATAATGGTTGTGGGCCTGCCAGTTTACAGTCAGACCTGCTTTTACTTGGTATGGCATAGAGGTATTCCGTGTTTGCTGTAAACCTATAGCCAAGTCTTTGGTAGATTTTACTGCCATTACTGCTATTACTGTTCATAGCCAAGAGCTGTCAATAGACTACTGTTTTAAAGCTGAGAGCCAAGAATCGAAAATGATTAATAAATTTGTTGTTTAATGAAGCTATGATTCCACCTTACCTAGCAACACAGGTACCTTGCTGTTGTCACTCAGGGCCATCAGTCCTCATGAATTATATTTCACTGCCATGTCCATTTCATATGCCTTTACAGCCAAAACTTTGAGAGGGGAGAACACCGAGCGGCATGGCCAAGTGCAAGTCCAACCAAAATTAGCAGAGGTAACATACACACACACACACACACACACACACACACACACACACACACATATAACAATCTTCAGTTTACAGTTTAAAATGTGTGGTACTGCTTCATCAACACCAAAGGTAAAATAAAAAATCTATTCTACTTCAAAGCCAGCTTGAAACAAATAGAAAAACAGAACCCATCATGTCAGGTTTACAAACTGCTAGACTAAAAAGCCACAAGTTCCTTTCAAGGCAGTTCTGCACATCACCAGCTATTTTGTTGAAGGCTTCTGTTCACTCTCTACTTCTGAGATAAAACAACTGAGATGTACTCATGGACATGCATCCTCTGACCTTCTGGTGATAAGAGTAGTGACTTGATCATTCCAATTTCCAATATATTAAAGAGCTAGTGTACCGCCTGGAATTAACAGTAATTTACAGATGCAGTCAGCTGTCACTTCTTACATCTGAAGTTTTTTTCTTTTCTGTTTGCTAATTAGAAGATTTTCCACCTGGCAGTACTGGGCTGATGTGTGGAGCAGCACTATGTCTGGAGGCTAAAAAAAAGTCAGTTCTGTTCCTCCCACTACATCACCAAAAATGTGTCCAAAACACATTGAAGCATCAGAACCCTTGCAGTCTGGGCACTGACTTTCACAAGTTACCAATCAAAATGAAGGAAATTGTGGCATCACCAGTGACCAAGAAGAGCCAGTCCCTGCCACTTCATGTGAAAGAGAATAATCTGGTAGCGAGAAATGGTTCTCCCTGATTACTGGTGATGACACAGTCAGTGTGGTATCAGTGTTGATGTTGTAGTAGGAGGAATAAAACTGACTTTTTTGTAACCTCCAGAAAGAGTGCTGCTCCACACTTCACCCCAGTACTGCCTGGGGGAAAATCCTTGGATTAGCAAACAGAAAAGAAAAAATACTTCAGATATAAGAAGTGATACCTGACTACATCTGAAAATTACTACGGTAAATTCCAGGCAGTACACTAGCTCTTTAATTCTTAGTCCGTTTTCTGTAACTGATACCTGACAGACTCGTGCTTCAGATCATATCGGGGTAGTGGAAAAAATATCCTTGTCCTGTCGTCTGCCATTTGGTCTGTCTACAGAATCACAAAACCACTGCAAACATAAAGAAAGCAACACCATGGACAGAATGGGAAAAGTAAATCTTTGTTAAACATTTGGATACTGAACCAACTAAAAAACATCATTGACTAGTGAATACAGTACTGGTTCTTCAAATAATCTTCTATTTTGTGTTTTAAATCAAATCACAGAACACTCTTGTTAAAAACCACCTCATGAACATGGAACTCATCTAATTATTTGTTAAATTATGTGTTAAATCTTATTTTAAATGACAAATATTGTATGTTATATGTTTTGTGTACTATATGCATTGTGCAAGTTGAGCCTGAAAATAGGCATTTTTGACTAGTTCTACTGCTCAATTACCAAAACATACATAAATTAACAAACAAAATAATTTTATTAAGGTGTCTGTGAGCCTCACTCTATAGCAGTTTTAAGTAACACACTCTCCATGCCCCAGTGTGAACAGCAACGAGTTAAATTTTACTTCCCACCAAATGCTCCACAACTTTCCGATGTGCTGTTGAAATTATTCCCTGTATTGAGGTTTACTAGTAGTCTTTTGATTTTCCACCACTAAACCTATTCATAGGGTTTATTACTCTTATAAGCCTTTTTGCTGTGCCTTGGCACCTTCAGTTTCCAAACAGAGTCAAAGCCAACAGTTAGCATATTTTTTAAATGATCTGAAAAAGTGCATAGCAGGAAAGTCGAGCTTGCATTACTATGGCTTAAGCAACCTTTTGGGAAGGGGAAGAGAAATTTAATAAGATTCTTGCATACTGCCGAAGGAAGCAAAAGGCAGAAAGACACATCCCCGGCCTCATGGACTCCCAAAGTCAAGTGCGTACCTCCCAAGGGGACACATCCTCCATAATGTCTTCCTTCTATTCCAAATTATATGCCTTGACCAACCCACCCACTATTCACAACACATCCACTTTCGTAGCTACCCTTAACCTCTCACAAATCTCCCCCACGTAGGCCCAAGACTTGGATCGGCCCATCACCATAGAAGAAATAATGACTGCAATATTGAGCCTAAACAAAAACAAATTCCTCTGTGGTAATGGCTTCCCTGTGGACTTCTACCATCAGTTTCGTGGTGACTTAGCCCCTCTGCTTAAGAGAGTCTATACACTCTCCATAGACTCCCATGTACTACTTCCCATGATGAAGGAAGCAATAATTACCATCCTACCAAACAAAGGCAAGGATCCACTTCAACCAGCAAGCTACCAGCCAAAGTCACTTATAAATGCTGATGCAAAGGTATTGGCTAAGATTCTGGCAAACAGAATGGAGCCAGTTCTTCCCAGTGTCATTCGCCCCTCTGAGGTAGGCTTCTGAAAAGGTAGATTAAGCTCCAACCACCTTAGAACGTTTTTCAACCTTAGCCAGATAGCCAAATCCCTCCCTACCCCAACTGCTCCCCTCAATTGACTTTGAAAAAGCCTTTGACTCTGTTGAATGGGAGTTCCTTTTCGAGATTCTGTGTCAGTGGGGAATTGGCCCGTTTTTTCTTAGATGGGTACAAATGCTGTACACCATACCCATGACTACAGTCCTCAAGAATAGTGTTCTCTCCACCCCCTTTCCACCTGCCCACAGCACCAGACAAGGTTGCCCCCTTTCCCCACTCTTTTTCCTTCTAGTTGATGAACTCCTTACTGTTGTGCTGAGAGCGAACGCTGCAATTACCGGCATCCAAGTAGGTACACAAGAATTCAATTCACTCTCATATGTGGATGACCTACTTATTGTCCTTAGTGACATTCTGAAGGTGATCACACTGCTCTGTCATATTATTGACTTGTTCACAAATATATCTGGACTAAAGATCAATCATACCAAATCAGAGGTTCTTGCTCTTAATGCTCACTGCTGTGCTGCCCAGTTCCAGAACACAAGCTGGAAATGGGCTGCTGAAGGCATTACATACCAGGGAATCCATATCACACCCACTCTCTCTCTCCCCCCCCCCTTGATAACAGACCTCTACACAGAGATAGACAGATGGAGAGCCCTGCACCTCTCATTCACTGGATGGATCACCGCACTAAAAATGATGTTTGCCCCTAAGATCCTGTATCTACTGGCCCATCTACCTATCTGCATCCCTGACAGATGGTTCTCCCTTCTTAATAAAATAATCAGGCAGTTTCTATGGAAAGAGAACCCCCACCTTGTATCAATCAATCCAAACTGTGATGGTACAGGGATGACATTACAAGTCCTATGAGGACAGGCTGAAGGACTTGAATATGTACTCCCTGGAAGACAGAAGGGAGAGAGGGGATATGATAGAGACATACAAGTACCTTACAGGGAGGAACAGGGTACAGGACTACACTATTTTCCAGCAAAAAATGAGTTCCAGGTCTAAAGGGCATGAGATGAAGTTGGAGGGAGGGCAATTCAGAGGAAACATGAGGAAGAATGTCTTCACAGAAAGGGTAGTGGACAAGTGGAACACCCTGCCATAGGAAGTGGTGGGGGCAGAAACAATCACAGGATCTAAGAATACACGAGATAGACATAAGGGATTTCTGGAGGGCAGGGGTAAGGGGCAACAGACTTCTAGAAAAATATAAAGTGAAATTACAAGCTCAAATGGGCAGACTGGGTGGGCCATAAGCCCTTATTTGCTGACAGTATCTATGTATCTATGTATCTATGATGACATTGGAAGGAGGGTGGATGGGGCTTACCTAACTTTATAAACTACCCTAAGGCATTCATTATCACCCAGGTCCTGCAGTGGCACCCAACCAAGGGCATAACCCCATCTCTGTTGGTCCCAGTAGAAGGACACCTAGTAGAGGCAGATACCCCCGGTTCCTTTTATACACAAACTCTCCACAGAATACCTACAAGCTTCCCATTATATCTATATCACTGCTGTATTGGTGGAAAATAAAAAGATCCTTAGATATCAGCCCCCCCCCATGATGGCACCCCTACGGGACAACCTAATGATTACAGTTGACAAAAGACTGATACATTGGCCCACATGGCACCGCACTAGAATCCAAACTGTTCAAGACCTGTGCCTCCCAAGCCACCCTGTGCTCAAAACATTCCAGGAGCTGGGCCAGGAATTCCAGCTCCCTCACAAAGACTTCTAGAGATACCTCCAGATCAAGGACCACAATTCAGCCCCACTGATGACACGTGGTTAATCCCCAGACTCAACCTTTTCCAACAGATCTCAAGGCCAGGCTAACCCTCACAAGACAGAGGGTGGAATGGATCTACAGAAGCCTAAGGGATGAAGACCCTGACCCCACAACAAATAGTAAAGAAAAATGGGAACAGGAGCTTAACATCACTATCTGGGACACAGATTGGCAGACATGCTGGTCAAGGGCCCACCTGGCGTGTAGAGACACTAAAGCTCAATTAATCCAACTAAAGATCCTGCACCACTGGTATAAGACCCCACTGTTCCTTCCCCAGAAAGGAATTCTCCCCAATAATAAGTGCTGGAGATATAATAACACAGGATCTTTTCTCCATATGCTATGATCTTGCCCACTTATTCATCCTTTCTGGGATCAGATTACTAAATTCTGCCAACTAATTCTCCCTAAATCACTTGTCGTGGATGGGCCCTTTGCCATTCTTGATCTGACCAGAACATCCCAGCAGGCTCATCCCTGCTCTACTCACCGGAGAATAAGTGCAACAGTTGCCCAAAAACATCTCCTACTCAGAAATTGGTGCTCTCCAACAATACCATCTTTCAGTGATTGGCTGTTGGCTATTAATCAAGTAGCCTTGGTGGAATGCCTTTCATACATTACCATAAAAAAAAGCAATTATATAACAACATATGGGCCCCCTTCTTGCATCTCTCAGACCACAATCGATGACCACAAATATGGGCTCAGCCCAATGTATTTTAGGCTACAACTCCCTACAGTAGCACTGGTCTGAGATATGCCAGAGCTGCATCCTTTACTGTAAGCCTTCCACTGTATTTACCCAAATACACCTATTATCTGACCTGCTGTCTATATGCATATTTTTTTGTAGATAACACCTGTGTTATGTATATCCCACATATCTGCCAAAGTTGTTGTAAAGTTGCAAAATGTTCAATAAGAAGTTTAACATTAAAAAAAGTGAAAAATCATGTATTTGGGGCACACATACCTGGGGTGGAGTACAAAATGTGTGTGTGCGGGGGGTGTTATTAACCACCACCAAACAGGAAAGGGACCTGGCAGTAATCATATCTGATTACCTAAAAGTGGCCAGATGGTGTAACAAGGCAGTGGGGAGAGCAAGTGTGATGATAGGCTACATAGGGAGGGGTATCACCAGCAGAAAGAGAGAGGTGGTGTTGCTGTTGTATAGATCACTGGTGAGACCTCACCTAGAATACTGTGTCCAGTTCTGGAGAACACATCTCCTGAAGGCATAGACAGGGATGAGGCAGTCCAGAGAAGGACAACCAAAATGGTGCAGGGTCTGCATCACAATCCCTATGAGGAAAGACTGAAGGATCTCAATATGTACATCCTGGAGGCAAGGAGGGAGGTATGATAGAAACATTCAAATACCTCTTGGGTATAAATAGAGTTCAAGAGGGAAGCACTGTTCAAAAAAAAAGATGCTCAAGAACAAGGCGTCATGCTATGAAGCTGAAAGGGGGAGACTTGGGAAATGTGAGGAAGTACTTCTTTACAGAAAGAGTAGTGTATGTCTAGAACAGCCTCCCTGTGGAAGTGGTGGGGGCAAAAATGGTAACAGGCTTCAAAAATGCATGGGCTAGGCATAAGGGAATGGTATATGTAAGGAAGGGGGTAATGCTGGAGAGCAAGTAGGGTCTGTGGTGTTGTAGTAGGTAGGGAAAATGAGCAGACTAGGCGGGCAAAGCAGTCCTTATCTGCCATCAACATTTATGTTTCTATGAATCTTGAATATTGAAAGTGGGATCCTCCTCTTGTACTGCCATATTACAGCTCTTAATGAGCTGCTAATCACACCAAGCCATCTGGAACACTGAGGGAGATTAGCACAAGGACTAGAGTCTGCTAAAGTGGGTTTTTTTCTAACTTCATTGACAGCCATGGAAAATCTGCACTAGTCAAGAGAGACATATACAGGGTTAAGTGCACTAGTTCTGGTCATTTTGCACTAGATAATGGGCTATTAAAACAATGCTAAAATTGACCCCTGACATAACATGTTACCAAATTATAAAGAGGGGTTTTGGTTCCAAGAATTATTCAGTCCCCTTGGCTTCAAACATCACAGGGCATAAACTACAAAAGTGGTTCCACAAGAAATGAATTTTTTGATTTCTGCCCTGTGATTGTAGCTGTTCACTTACAAAGAATTGGATTGCTTAGATTGCTGACAAATACTGCAGTGGCCACAGTGAAATATACCTCTTGGTTCAGTAGGCAACCATGTGTTAGAGATCTTGTAGTATCTCTTTTAAACTGGCTGTGTACAAGTTTGCCAGTTAAATTGGGTGCTCTGCTAAAAGTAATGGGTGGTGCCTCTCCAAATTCAGATTCTAATAAGGGGTCATCCATAGAATTGGCCAGAACTGCTTCACTATGCTCACAGTTTGTCCTGACATTGAATTAAATAGGGTCACAAATGTCACTGGTCCCTTCTGATTGGTTCAGGTTTAAGGAGTTGTTTCCTGTCAGTTTCTCTAGCTAAAGGTAGTGCTATATCCACTGAGGCTGCAGTATAGCTCTTTTCCAAAAACTTCTTAAAGAGAAGCTTTTATGATAGTCCAAAACGTTACAGCTTATAGTCATTATGTGCAGTACTAGACCTGAAAAGGTGAGTGCATTTGTTATTTTTGGCCAAGGTTTACTCTGCCTTCCATAATTTGGATTTGTTTGGGAGCTCTGCTGCATTTGTCTTTGCTGTTCAGCTGCTGGGCTGCTAGCTTCTGATGACATCACTGTAGTGTAGAGGAGTGACTCACACTGTGCAGCACCATGCAGTTGCAACAGTGTTGCAAGGGAAACCTACCAGTATTCAGTGTACATACTGTGTTTTCTCTTCCCCAAGATACCCTGTTAGCAATGCATTATGCCAAAATTCAAATACCTTGTCAGTATGTTTTTTTGTGTGTGAAATTGACTCAGCCCTATAGTGATGTCAACAGTACAACCATGGGTCCACAGCAACACCAGGCTTGCTATAGAAACTCTGATACACCCTGCAGTTTTTAGCAGCTCAGAGTGCAAAAACTAACTGCAGCAGATAGTAATGAAATACAATTCCAGAATCAATGCAAGAAGGGGTAATTTATGCATGAATGTCAAAAGGACTGGGGAAATTGCTCTTTAAGTCCTTGTGCCTTATTAACAAAATCCTCCATTTTGGAACAATTTCTCCTATGGTATATAAACTGCCCATATAGAATGGATTCCTTCAGGTTTTTGGGATGGGCACTGTCATCTCCAAGTAGATTATTTGTGGCTGATACCTTTCTGACACCCTTAGTGTTCACAGTTTGTCCCCTTTCTGTTGTTAATGACATGTCTAAAAAATTCAGAGTGGTGTTGTTTATGGTCCCAGTGAATCTCAAATTCAAGTTGTTAATATTAACCCATGACAAAAAGCTTTTTGCCTGATCCCTGAAGCCTTTCCACATGCTATAGTACCAACATATGATGTGGTCGCCTATGGGTTAACTGAATTTTTAAGAGCTGTTTCTTGTTCCAAACTCCTACAAATAAATTAACAAAAGACAGAGCCATGGCCTCCTCCAGGGCTGTCCCTGTTAACTGGAGATAAATATCCCATGTAATTCAAAAAAATTGAGAGGAAGTACAAAGTGTGGGGCAGCAATCCGAAATGGGATGGGAATAGCATTTTCCAGTCTATCCTGACTCAGCAAGTATTTGCTGGCTGTGTGATGCCATCCTCATGTGGAATAGATGCATATAAAAACTCTACATTGATGCCAGTCCAGATGAAGTCATCTTCCCAGACAAAACAGTCTGGGATATAGTGCATATAGATGCCCTACACAAAAAACTGCATCCTAAGCTGGGGGCTCTTTATTGCAATCGGGGAAGCATTATTCTGCTGGGGCAATTAGCAATCATACAGAAAATTATCCTTCCCATTCTCGATTATGGTGATGTGGTCTATAGTGCAGCCTCCAAGACCACCCTAGCCAGACTGGACCCCCTGTTCCACTCTTTCTGCCATTTCACCCTAGACTGCCCATCATCTACCCACCACTGCTCCCTTTATCAACAACTGAATCTCCCATCACTCAAAGATCGGAGATGGTTCCACTGCTCCAACCTCATGGTCAAATTCTGGTATAAGTCCCTGCCTCCATACCTCACCTCATCCCTACTCCTGCTCCATGCCCAGTATACTCACTCAGAAACCATGAGTCACAATCCCTGTCTGTTCCTCACATGTCCACGGCAGCAGGTCAGGCAGCATTTAAATGTCACATGCCAAACCTATGGAACTCTCTCCCCTCTTACATTTGGCAAGCCTCCTCCACCCATCACCTCAACTCCCTCCTCAAAGCACACTTCTCTACTCCTTGCTCCTGGATAACCTCTCACTCTCTCCTTTCTCCCTCAGCACTATCCATACTTAGACTAGCGTAGCTGGCAGTGCTGACATTTTTTATCTAGATTCACAACTGTACAGCTCTTAACATGCTCAGAGTTGCTCATTGATTCCATTGTATTGTTTCAGGTTACTCTAAAGCCTACCCACTGTCTGGTTTATTGTATGTGTATTACTGTTAATTGTCCCACATCATTTCATGTATCCTTCCGTGTTCCTTTCCACCAGGATGCATCTGGAATTGAGTGGTAGTCCACTCAGTATGCTTTCCTGGTAAAACTTTTAAATAAATAAATAAATAAATAAATAAAACCATCACATTTTTCTAGTACATGCATCATGCCCCTGAGGTGGGACCCCATGCCTGTAACACTTCTTTGCAGGAAAAAAAATCCAGAAATCTGCAGAGATTGTCTGTTACAGATCCCACCCCAGAGACAGTCATGCCCTGGTGGGTTCAACATGCCCTTATGCACCTTGGAAGTATGTAAAATGTAGGTGTAATAAGATATTTTGTCCATAAATACCCAAATTCTGACTCAGATATATATATATATATATATATATATATATATATATACTCCTTTTAGCTTCTTACAATAAAGTAGACAGTTGTTTACTGAATTTATTCAACAGGAGTTGTGAATGTAGAACATGAGGACATTAATGGAAGCTAGCAGAAGAGGTTCAAAAAGGATGTGAGAAAGTTTTATTCTACACAGGGTGGCTGAGCCATGGAACCATCTGGCAGTGGAGGTAATGGGAGCCAAAACCATTAATAGTTTTAAGCAAGGTTGGGACAGAGTTAAGGGCACAGTAGTTACTCGAAGGGGTAGTAGTAAGACAGAACAAAGAGATGGATAGTGTAGACAGAAACCCAATTATGACAAAGAAGATCTTGATAGGGTGTTATGGGCAGACTGGATGGACCATTAGTCTTTTTCTGCTGTCACTGTCTATGTTTCTATGCTTCACAAGCATTTAAAACTGATGTTACTTATATGTTGATTTTATTCTTTTTACTATGAAACTTAAAAGAAGCCCTCATGCATGTGTGACAGGGTTGGGTAAGACCCTGTCCCACAGGTTATGCAGAGATAGTTAAAAGTAAGGATCTATTTTGTCCTCTCCTATTCTGCCACTTGAGTGTCCGATTGCACAATCAATTTTTTTTGTGACACCTAGGAATTGGCCACTCTGATGGTCCCGCAATTTCCCCATGTTATCTCACTTCCTTCACTAGTTGTTTCTGTTCTTTATTTCTCCTCTTGTTCCTATGTGGTTACAAAAATATATGTGAATCTTTATATGAAACTGAGATCCCTTGGTGTGCAAATGTACATAGTCATATTATTGAAATGATTACAGAAAGTTAATTGGGATAATTAGGAAAGAAAATCTGGAATACAGTGGTTGACCTTGAGATGCATTTTGACCTCCACATGCTTGTTTACAGAACTGTCAACAGAAAACCAGCTCTTGGACAAAATGTATTACTTTACTGTACCTGTTAAGACCAGATGTGCTCTTCAGGCTGACCTCAGGAAGGGAAATTACAAAGTTTTGATACATTTTGTGAAAAATAGGGGACATAAATTTAAACAGAATGCAGAGTTTGAACTTCCAAGCAAAAACATATCATATAATCAGGGCAATGTTTTTCCCAGGGAGACTCTGATGGAAGATTTTTTTTTGTTTGTATTGCCATTATGAAGTGCTATCCTGTACAGTTTTATTTTTCTATTTTATTGTTACTGATAATAATAAGACACTACTTGTGAATTTCATAAGTTCTCCTGATCTGCTTATGCTTCCTGGCCTATGCCTCTAAGATACATGCATCCTTGAGAAACAGCTTTGGCAATGGATCTTGTAGGTATCCTTCAAAAAGAACTTCGCTCATTGGATGTTCCAGTAAAACAATAAACTTGAAACATAAAGTAAAAGGTACAGCATGTGTGCCAGGTCCCTCAAATTAAATACTTGAGTAACACATAGGTACACAGTAACAATTTAATGAATTGTGAGACAAAAAGAGATGGCAATACTGGACAAGTCACATTTAAAGAGCACTTTTCTCAGTCCTTTTGACTTTCATGCATAAATAACCCCTTTGCATCAATTCTGGAATTGTATTTCATTACTGTCCTCTGCAGTTAGTTTTTGATTTATGAGCTGCTAAAAACTGCAGGGTGTACCAGAGCTTCTATAGCAAGCCTGGTGTTACTATGGACCCAGGGCTGTATTGCTGACATCACCATATGGCAAAGGAATGACTCATACTGCAGTACAGTGAAGTAGCAGCAGTTTTGCAAGGGAAAACTATATTATTTGGTGTATATACTTTGGTCCCTCTTTACCAAGACATCCTGTTAGCAATGCATTATGCCAAATTCTAAATGCCTTGTCAGAATTTATTTGTGTTTGTAAAACTGACTTACTTCTGCCTCTGTAGCAAAACATGGGGATTGAGAGAAGACTGAGTTTCTATCAGCCCCTTTCCCAGTCCTTTTGACTTTCATGGATAAATTACCCCTTCTTACATTGATTCTGGAATTGAATTTCATTACTGTCCTCTACAGTTACTTTTTGCATTCTGAGCTGCTAAAAACTGCAGGGTGTGCTACAGCTTCTATAGCATGTCTGATGTTGCTGTGGACCCAGAGCTTACTGCTCCTCTGTCCCATGCTTCCCTGACATCAGCATGGCACTACAGAATGCCAAAGGCTAATTTTGGTACCATATAGCAGACCGGTGATATTATATGGCACCAGAATTAGTCTTCAGAGTTCTGCTATGCCATGCTGATGTTGAGGAGGTGCATGACAGAGGAGCAGGAAGGAATTTTTGATCAGAGTGACTAACAGATACTTTACTACAGAAAGACATGGAAGGCACCAGTCTGGTAAATAGATAAGGAGGCATTACTGCTTTCAAATGATCAAGGTATAGACACTAATCACACCAATGCATAAATTGATAATTATCTGTCTTGGCTGACAGCAGCTCATTCTTCTCTCATTCTCCATGCTTTGTTACAGAGGTAGAAGTACTGTAAGTCAGTTTTATTAAAAAAAAACATACTGGCAAGGCATATGGATTTTGGCATAATGCATTGCTAACAGGATGTCTTGGTGAAGAGGGACCAAAGTATGTACACCTAGTAATGTAGTTTTCCCTTGCAAAAGGGCTGCAACTTCACTGTACTGCAGTGTGAGTCACTCCTCTGTCGTATACTGATGTCAGCAGTACAGTTCTGAGTCCATAGCAACACCAGGCTTGTTATAGAAGCTCTGGTACTCCCTGCAGTTTTTAGCAGCTCAGAATGCTAAAACTAACTGCAGAGGACAGTAATGAAATACAATTCCAGAATCGATGCAAGAGGTGGTAATTTGTGGATGAAAGTCAAAAGGACTGGGAAAGGTGCTGACAGAAACTCAACAGCAACTCAGTCTTCTCTCCCCATGATTTGTTACAGATGCAGAAATAAGTCAGTTTTACAAAAAACATACCAACAAGGCACTTGGATTTTGGTATAATGCATTGCTAACAGGGTGTCTTGGGGAGGGGGGATACAATATGTACACCTAGTACTGGTAGTTTTCCCTTGCAAAACTGCTTCTGCTGCAATGTACTGCACAGTGTGAATCACATCTCTGCCTTATAGTGATGTCAGGGGGAGATAGCCACCCATCAGCTGAACAGTAAAGGCAAGAGCAGCAGGACTAAAGCAGGGCTCAAAAACGAATGAAAATATGGAAGACAGAGTAAAAATTGGCCAGAAATTGCAAATGCACACACCCTTTCAGGTCTAGTACTGCATATATTGACTACAAGCTGTAATGTTTTGGACCATCATGAACGGCTCTTTAATGCCATACAGCTTGCTCTTCAGTGACTCTACTTTGTAGCTCAAGAATCAATGAAATGGCTGCTCCCTTGTTTTTATTGGATTATTTAGATATTTAGATCCCCGAACACCTGATACTTACTTACAATAAGCCCAATACCTAATTTTAAAGATATTTTCAAGGGCTTTGAGAATTTGAGAGAAACAGCACATGTACTTCCCCCTTTAAACAATGACAATAGATCTGTCATGGCTGTTTCACATAGCTACTCACTGCCTGAACTCCTGACTATTGTCATAACTTTGCCTGCTGTCTTTGAAGTCCTGGAGGAGCTCACAAAACTGAAGGTGGACAAAGCAGTGGGGACAGATGGCATAAACATAGATACATAGACAGTGTCAGCAGATAAGGGCCTATGGCCCACCCAGTCTGCCCATTTGAGCTTGTAAGTTCAGTTTGTTTTCCTAGAAGTCTGTTGCCCCTAACCCCTGACCTCCAGAATTCCTTTATGTCTATCCCATGCATTCTTAAATCCTGTGATTGTTTCAACCCCCACCACTTCCTCTGGCAGGGTGTTCCACTTGTCCACCACCCGTTCTCTGAAGAAACTCTTCGTCATGTTTCCGCTGAATCGTCCTCTCTCCAACTTCATCCCATGCTCTCTAGTTCTGGAACATCTTTTTTGCTTAAAAATAGTGTATTCCTGCACCCTGTTCCTCCCTGTAAGATACTTGTATGTCTCTATCATATCCCCTCTCTCCCTCCTCTCCTCCAGGAGGCATGTTCAGTTCTTCTACCTGTCTTCATAGGACTTGTGATGCAATCCATGCACCATCTTTGTTGCCTCCTCTGAACCTTTCTACCCTGTCTATGTCCTTACGTAGGTATGGTCTCCAGAACTGTACACTGTACTCCAGGTGGGGCCTCACTAGTGTCTTGTGGCAGGAATTATGACCTCCCTTTTCCTGCTGGTGATGCCCTGCCTATACATCCCAGCATCCTATTTGCTTTATCTGCTGCCTAGTCACACTGTTTCCTACCTTGAGGTCATCAGAGATGATAATCCCAAGATCCCTTTCCTGCTTGGTGCATGCTATCCTCACCCCAACTGATATATTGTGCCAGGGTTTTGTGCCCCATATGCATTATCTTGCACTTCCTTGCATTGAATTTCAACTGCCAAACACCTGACCATTCTTCAAGTTTCTGCAGGTCCCTTCTCATTCTGTCTACACCCTCTGGTGTGTCTACTCTGTTACAGAGCTTTGTGTCATCAGCAAACAGTGAAATTCTGCCTTCTAGGTCCTGCACAATGTCACTGATGAAGATGTTGAATAGGACCGGTCCCAGCACTGATCCCTGTGGTACCCCACTGGTCACTCTTTCCTCTGTGGAGTGACAGCCATTTACCACCACCCTCTGTGTCCTGCCACCCAGCCAGTTACCTACCCACCACACTACTGTCCTGCCCACACCCATATTCCCCAGTTTGTGTAATAGTCTTCTATGTGGCACAGTGTCAAAGGTCTTGCTAAAGTCCAGATAGGCCATGTCCACTGCCTTCCCCTGATCCACCTCACTAGTCACCCAGTCAAGAAATTCAACATGGTTGGTCTGACATGACCTCCCCCTGGTGAAACCATGCTGCCTTGGGTCCTGTAGTCCATTGACAACCAGATGTTCCACCATTCTCTCCTTCAGTAGTGCTTCCATGATCTTCCCCACTACCGAGGTGAGGCTGACTGGTCTGTAGTTCCCTGCTTCCTCTTTGTTCCACTTTTGTATAAGGGGACTACATCTGCTGTCCTCCAGTCTTTGGGTATCCCCCTGTTTCCAGTGATCGGCTAAACAGGATAGCCAGAGGTTCAGCCACCACCTCTCTTAGTTCTTTAGGACCCTGGAGTGCACCCCATCTGGCCCATTGCTTTATCAACCTTATTACTTCCAGTTCCTTCAGGACCCTTTCTCATGAAAGGGACTTGTGTCCATTTCTGCACCATTCTCACCCTTGTACTCCTTCAGACCCATTACCCTCCTCTTCCTCAGTAAAGACTGAGCAGAAATACCTGTTCAATATGTCAGCTTTACTGTTGTCATCCTCCACGCGGCCCCATCCTCCCCTTCAGTCTCACTATCCTCCCTTTGTCTTTCTTTTTTCACTTATGTACCTGTAAAAGGTTTTGTCCCCTCTACCCACTGATTTTTGCAATGTGTTCTTCTGTCTGAGCTTTGGCTTCCCTTACTGACCTCCCTGCCTCCCTTTGCTTCTCTTGGTACTTATCCCTATCCCCTTCTGCCTATGTCTTTTTGTATTGCCTGAATGCAATCTTTTTGGCTTTCACTTTCTGCTACCCCTTTGGAAAACCATAATGGCCCCTCTTCCTTTTCCTCTTGCTAACCTGCTTAATGCTATAATTCTGTTGTTCTTGTAATCCCCATTTTAAATACTGCCCACTGTTCCTCAAACCCTGATTCCTGTCCCATTCCCCTTAATGCCTCTTTCAAGTATCTCCCATTTTCCCAAAGTCTGCCACCCTAAAATCCAGGATACGTGTTTTTGTGTGGTTTGGTTCTGCTCTTTCTGTGATTTCAAACCACAATGACTGGTGGTCACTGTTCTCCAGGTGCTCCCCCACTGTTACCCCCATCACACTGTCCCTGTTTGTGAGCACAAGGTCCAGTATTGCCTTCTGCCGAGTTGGTTCCATGACCAGTTGCTTGAGGAAGGCACCCTGAAGAAAGTCCAGGATAAATCTGCTCCGAGTTGATGCTGCTGCTGGGATGCCCAGTCCACATCTGGATATTGAAGTCTCCAACCAGTACTACTCACCTTGTCTGCCATCCTTTGGATGGCTAGCATCAGCTCCCTATCTATTTCTTCCTCCTGGGCTGGTGGTCTGTAGACCACACCTGTGCGGAAGTCTGTCCCCATTTTCCTTTCCAGCTTAACCCACAGTATCTCTCTCCCATTTTGTTCCTCCTGGATCTCTGTGGCCCTTGTGTCATTTTTCACATACAGTGCCACTCCTCCTCCCTTCCTGCCTGCTCTATCTCTTCAGTCACTTCATTACCAGTCTAACATTGCTTGTAAAGTGCTTTGGATGTATGAAAAGCACTATATAAATGCTGATTCTTCTTCTTCTTCTTCTGTCTGTTAGCCAGTTGCTAATCCAGTTGACCACCTTGTACCCCATGCCCAGACTACCCATCTTGTTAACAAGCCTTTCCAATACAGGGAGAGGGGGTGACCAGTGGGGTACCTCAGTGATCAGTCTTTGGCCCAGTCCTGAGATTGGAGGGTGGCAGGTTGATGGGAAATGAGAGGAAGTTTTTCTTCACAGAGATGGTGGTTGTTACAAGGAATGGTCTGTCACAGAAGGTGTTGGGAGCAAGCATGGTGGAGAGATTTAAACATGTCTGGGACAGACATAAGGGAACCTTAGAGGTGGGAAGGAGGTGTGGAAAGCCAGTGACCAGGTAGGGTCAGAGGCCACAAACTAGTGTAGGGCTTACGGGCAGACTGGATGGGCCTAGTGGTCCTTTTCTGCCAGCAATTTCTATGTTTCTATGTTTTTATGTATACGTTAAATTACACTTGGTAAATAATTGGCTGACAAAAGCCACTTTGAAAGAATACAAACTGCTATTCTTTGCTTGAAAGATGCTTCTAAAATGGCAATAGTATATTCTACATGGCCATGGCTAACTAAAATGAAAGATTATTTGCAAATGAATGGGATAGGACAAGTCTGGCTAGATAACAAAAGTGAGCCAGCAGTCATGTAATAATACCTTGATGCAAATTGTGGTGTTGTGACTACTGGATGTTGCCTTCTAAACAGATATCAATGCTATAACCCATCACAAAAAAAATCACTGTGGTTATCAACAAATAAAACCACTCTTCTCATACAGCCCTAGTTTTCTACAGTATAATAACAGACACACAAATGTGCAACACCTTTACAGCATCTAGATTCCAAATTTTGATTCTGCATAAACTTGTAACCCCCAAATGTGCAGGACTTACAGTACGTATTGTCCCTGACCTCAAGTGAACAGTTGCTGTGATTAATCCTGCTTCTTTTGGCCTCTGGAACTGGAACTTTCCTGTGGGTTACTGGAAGGCACTTGCAGGGCACATAATTTGTTTGATGCTTCTTGTAGCCTTCTGCAACATGGGTCCAACTGCACATCAGAGATGTCAGCTGCCACCAATGGAATGAGCCACTGAAATGCTCTGTTGCAACTGTACACATCAGCACTGCAAGGGAAACACAAACCTGGGGAAGGAATTTTACTTAAGAGCAGGAGCTCTCAAGAAAAGGAACTTTGGGGATGGAGACCCTTCAGTGTATGCCTGTGGCCGTCTTGCAGTCTCTTGACCCTGGCTTACAGCCAATCAGGGAGCTGAACTGTGGGGCAAAATTGTAGATGCCTCTGGGGTGCTGGAGGACTGCTTAATTCATGTTCTCTTTTGTAGGCCTATGGAGAATTGTAAGTGAGACTTCCATGACTGGCTGGACTTGATTAACAACACACTGAGTCAAAGTGGGGTGGACTTCTTGAGGAAAAGAAGCAGGAGGTGTACTGTTTTTAGTCAGATCTGTGAGAAATCCCGACAAGGAAGGATTGCTGTCCAGGGAGCAGTTGAAATGCAACACAACAATCTGTGCATCTGTGAAAAACTAACTTCAAGTAAGTCTTTTTTCCAGGTGAGAGAGAATAGGAGGCCTTCACCTGCTATACAGCATGGATGACAATAAAGCAGGTACAACACAGCAAGTATGCAAACAAGAAGCTGCACCAAGGCAGCTGTGGGTTTATTATCATATTTAGTACAGAAAACGCACATAAGAAAGGCTGGCATGCTTTTGTTTTGAATGGTTCATAAAGGAAGCTCAATCTCAATAACCCTGTCCCCTGATAGAGCTCTACTCGAGAGAAGCACAGGGACAGTTCAGGGCCCTCTCCTCTAGCACCATATGGTTGAGTAGGCATGCTTTGGAAATCTAATTTGCACAACATTATCTGTATTGGGGCTTCTGATAGCTTGATATTGAAGCATTTTGAGCTCCTTCAAAATAAAAGACTGAAGTAGCTCACAAGCCAGTCACCCTTCCTTATGTGCATTTCCTGTATTCGATGTTGTGAATTAGTTAGGACTGGCTTACCTTTGGAAACTGCACTTAGCTGGCACTATTTTGCATCATCTCTCCTTTTGAGTTGTGGGATTTATTTAGAGGCCCCAAAGCAAGGTGTTAGGCTGCAACTGCCCAGAGAAAGATTGAAGGCTGTGTCCTGTGGGCTGGTACAGACAAGAAGGGGTCTAGGGGTTAGAAAGCTAGCTGAACCTTCAGGAGGAACCAGTGAGCCAAGAGCCCAAGAATGAATCAAGCCATAAGCAGAGAGGCAGCCCAACTGATAGTGGTAGATTGTGGAGGTCACAGGACCAGAGGCCCTGCAGTACAAGGCAGGAGCCAATCAATTGGGAACCATAAGTAAATTCAGGGCTTGCCCTGTTTCAAAGTTAGTGAACTACTTCTTTGGGAGTATGGTTCTTGCATTTATCCATCGGGCCAAGATTGTTCAGTGCCTCACATTAGAGGTTTTTCTAGTCATTTAAGCAATTGCACGGTCTTTGGGTTGTGGCATTAAAATTGAGTAGATTATTCACAGTTAATTTAAGTGCACCAACTTTGGCCAACCCATGACAACATCAATGGGCCTGCACCAATCCAACCCTGGGTACCCAGGAAGTGAATTAAAGAGAGCTCCCATAAAATTAAAAGCAAAATATCTGGTACTGGGGAAAGGAGGGTTGTGGCTTTCAGTACCAGATGTGCATTATTGGTACTGTTACATGCAGTATGGGGGCATACTGAGTGCTGGGCTGTGTCAGCTACAGATGGGTGAAGTCGGCAAACTCTGCTCTGCAGAAACATTTGTGAATTTCAAGCATTTCACAACATTTTTTCATGGATGCAAAATTCCAGCTGCCAAATGCAGAATTTTGCATATGAAGTGCGAAACTTTGTCTGCGAATGGTGGAATTTTTCCTGTGAATGGTAGAATTTCACCACTTGCGGGTGAAATTCTGCTGCTTTCGGGCAAAATCCTGCACTTTGTGGATAAAATACCTCATTTTTCTGGCAGAATTTTGTAATTTTGCACCTGCAAAATATTTTGCAGATCACTCTAATTTCATGAAATATTTTGCACGGTAAAATTGTCGATTTTGCAGGAACTTCACCCATGAAATTAAACTTCAACCCATCTCTAGCATCTACTAAGGGCATATTTAGAGATGGTGCCAGGAAGGAATTTACTTTTGACTGTGGCTCCATAAGGCACCTAAGAGTAGCCACTGAAGTAAATGGTCAAAGCCAAACCTGTGCAGGGCACCAGAAGACTGGCCCCAGTTGATTGAATATTGCACTAATGCTGTTTCCCCTCTCTTAGCAGCATATCCTAAATTAAGTTGTTCTCTTTGTTGAACTAGTTTTGGGAACTGTTGCATTTGCTTGGGGTTTGCAGAAGGTGTGATCACATTGGGAATGTGGGGAGGTACAAAGGAGGTTATACGAACTAGTTAAATTAAACCTTTCTCTTGTTGGTGGAACCATGCAATTTTTTTCTGGATATGAATCTCCTCACTAGAAGAGGAGAAAAAAAAACACTGGAACCAATAAAACATCTATAGTGACAAGGTGGCAGTGTAAGGTAGTGAACCTCATAACTCTAAGGAATCTGGGTGGGGGGATGCCTGCCCTCCAGGAGACTCACTTACTCTTGGTAGACCATTAAAAAAAGAGGGCAGATTATGCACCTATTCTTGTAGGCAGCTAGATACCCCTACATACAGTATGTAACATGCTACGACCCATAATATACTGACCTAGGGGGACAATGTCTGACTGAAATGGCAAGGTACCTTACGGGCACCAATAACAATAAATTAGATATTCTTACAGCCCGGAATGAGATCATTACCAGGTGGGTTGACATATTCATAAATGTAATTCTTAAAAGGAAATGATGTGACTTTAACTCATAAATGCTTTTGTTATATGCTGTGATGATTGAGTCATAAATGTTTTTGTTATATACTGTGATTATTATATTGCATTTTTTATAGTTTTCTTGCCAGCAAAGGTTTTATGTGTTCTTAAGCTGATGAAATTATGTAAATTATTGCTATTTCAATGTGCATAATAGTAATGTGAATGAGCAATAAAATACATTTTAAATGTTTGTATCTACTGAACTCAGCTAAGGGTCACTCAACAAAGGATTTGAATAGATGGTATGCCACATTGTCAGTGAAATATTTACAGTCCCCTACAGTGACAACAGTGCCACATCGCTATAGGGAACCCGCTGGAACCTGGCACTGTCTGTCGGGGGTCCTGCATCCCCCCCGAATCAGCTCTGACTCAGAGTTGACAATGCTAAGTGGGGGAGGTGCGGGGGTGCAGCCCCCTGCATGGGGGGTTCGGGGGGTGAAAACACTTGTTTTAATACAAAACCAGCAGCCGACTGCAAAATGCGGTCGATCTGCTGGTTTCGCTGTCTGGTCGTTCGACAAAAATTTTGTTGACGACTAGTGGTGCATCCTGAATTGAACTCATAATGACAGCCTTTCATGCAACAGTTCCAAAGTTCTACTGTAAGTTCAGTTGACATAGACCATTTTCCACATGGGGGTTTATCTAATCTCCTACAAAGTAAAACATTTTTGAATTTAAATTTAAGATCTATGTTTTCTAATAGAAGTAATTTTTATGTTTGCTTGCGTGCATGCGCAAGAAACATTATGTGACAGCTTAGGAGAGAAGTGGGTTGTGGAGGCACGGCAGTGTTACAGCCAAGGGAGGCACTGCATTTGGGGGCTTGGCATTGGTGGACCAATGGAGGCACAGTGTGCGGAAGACACTGGTCTCCAAAAAGGGCACCAAGTTGTTACATTTTCGCTGCAGCAATCAGGGGCCGCCTCATTATTGCAGCATCGGTCATTGTGCTGCAATGAGGGAGCAACCCGTCATTGCAGGATGGAACATTAGCTAGCCTGATACTATTTGTGAACATGGTGGTCGGCTTGCTGTTGCATTCACAAACAATATTAGGCAGCCTCCCATGCCGAGGGGGTGCCCAATCCCCCTCAGCATCATGTGCCCCACCCCAAATGGTCTTTGTTGGCTGACGGGGGCCCCAATCTCCGCCGGCTTCAGTGCCCGCAATGTTTATTTAGCCGATGCGGGAGCCCACTCCCCATCGGCAAGATGCAACCCCCCCACCCACTTTCATTGTCTGCCGATGGGGAGCCCACTCCCTGTCGGCATGATGTAACCCCCCCGGTTTTGTTGCCTGTCGACGGGGTGCCCAATCCTCATCGGCATGATGTCCCTCCCCCCATTTTCTTATGTGCCAGCAGGGTGCCCAATCCCTGTTGGCTACAGCTGCTCCCCTCCAAAAAGAGTCCCTCTGTAAAATTGGAAACCGTCCCATGTTGTCTTTTATTTTTTTTCCCTGTAAAGAAAAAACAGTCCCTCATAGTCTGCCAGACCCCCTTCCCACAACCCGCACCCACCCACTGTGCACCCTGCCTCCCCATATCCCCCTCACCCCATACTTTCCTCCAGAGTCTGGCGTGACAATCTTCGGTGGACCAGGAACACATCTGCACTCCTCAAAGCCAACCGAGAACTGAGGAAATGCCGGTTAGCTGTATAATGTAATAACTAGTTTTTTTTCAACTTTGCTGCATATCTCAGGCATTTTTTGGAATTTTGGCACCAAATTTTCAACATGGGATTTTTGGGACCCCTCCTCATGAATTCTGTCACTGTCATGGCATTAATCGGGCCTGAAGGGTGATTTTGCGGTCACTGTGTGAAATTACCTTTTGGGACTGATTAACAAAATGACAGTGACAGTGCTCATAAGGTGGGCTCTCAAAAAGCCTATGTTGCAAATTTGGTGAAAATATTCCTAAAAATGACTGTTTTACTAACGTGCGTTGCACAGTTCCTATGCACGTTGTAAGTTAGCAAATTGTAACATTTGCACTCCAGATTTTCAACATTGCCATTTTATCACACCTACTTATGAGCAGTACAGCTATCATTTTTCACATCTCACCCAAAATGTGTTTCCGTGCATGTAGCACACAATGGCACAGTTGGTGTGTGAAATCAATGTCTGGGACAGATTAAAAAAATGACAGTGACACTGTTCATGAGCAGAGGTCTTACAATGGCTATGTTGAAAATTTGGTAAAAAAATTCCTAAAAATGACTGGTTTATGAGCATGCGTTGCGCAGTTCCTATGCACGCTCAGAAGTTTGTGAATTTGTAACATTTGCACTCCAGATTTTCAACATTGCCATTTTATCACATCTACTTATGAGCAGTACAGCTGCAATTTTTCACATCTCGTCCAAAATGTGTTTCAGCGCATGTAGCGCACAATGGCGCAGTTGGTGCATGAAATCAATGTTTGGGACAGATTAAGAAAATCACAGTGACACTGTTCATGAGCAGAGGTCTTAAAATGGCTATGTGGAAAATTTGGTGAAATAATTCCTAAAAAATGACTGGTTTACGAGCTGCGTTGCGCAGTTCATATGCACTCTCGTAAGTATGTGAATTTTTAATATTTGCAGTCCAGAATTTAAAAAATGCCATTTTACCACACCTACTTATGAGCAGTACAGCTTTAATTTTGCACATCTTGCCCAAAATGTGTTTCTGCACATGTAGCGCACAGTGGCGCAGTTGGTGTGCAAAATCAATGTTTGGGACAGAGTAAGAAAATCACAGTGGCACTGTTCATTAGCAGAGGTCCTAAAATGTCTATGTTGAAAATTTGGTGAGAAAAGTTCATAAAATGACTGTGTTACGAGCATGCATTGTGCAGTTTCTAGGCACGCTCGTACCTTCGCATATGTGTAATATTTTCACTCCAGATTGCCAACACTGCCATTTGCCTGCACCTCTTTATGAACGGTATAGCTGTCATTTTTCACATCCCAGCCCAAATGTGTGTTTGCACTTCCGGCGCAGACAAGCGCAGTCATTGTGGGAAATCCATGTTCAGGACACATTAGGAAAATCACACTGACACTGTTCATTAGCAGAGGTCCTAAAATGGCTATGTTGAAAATTTGGTAACAAAAGTCCATAAACTAACTGTGTTATGAGCGTGCATTGCGCAGTTTCCACTCACGCTCGTAACTTTGTATATTTTCAATATTTTCACGCCATATTTTCAACATTGCCATTTTTTCACACCTCCTTATGAACAGTACAGCTGTCATTTTTCACATCCTGGCCGAAATGTGTTTTTGCACTTCGGGCACACAATAGCGCGGTCACTGTGGGAAATCACTGTTTAGGACACATTACAAAAATCACAGTGACACTGTTCATTAGCAGAGGTCCTAAAATGCCTATGTTGAATATTTGGTGAGGAAAGTCCATAAAATGACTGTGTTACAAGTGTGAATTGCGGAGTTTCCATGCACGCTTATAACTTTGCACATCTGTAATATTTTCACTCCATATTTTCAACATTGCCATTTTCCCACACCTCCTTATGAACAGTACAGCTGTAATTTTTCACATCCTGGTTGAAATGTGTTTTTGCAGTTCCGGCGTAGAATACCATTGTTGCTGTGGGAAATCAGTGTTCAGGACACAGTAATAAAATCACAGTGACACTGTTCATGACCATAGGTCGTTAAATGCCTATGTTGAAAGTCTGGTGATGAAACTCCATAAAATGATTGTGTTACGTGCATGCGTTGCGCGGTTTCCACTTATGCTTGGAAATGCAAGCATTTTTAATAATCCCACTACAGATTTTCAACATTGCCAGCTCTTCATACCTCGCTATGGATGATATAGCTGTCATTCTTCACATCCTGCCCGATCTGTGTTTTCTTACATGTGGTGCAGAATGGCACTGTCACTGTTGGAAGTCAGTCTTCAGGACACATTGACAAAATCACACTGCCACTGTTCATGACAAGAGGTCCCAAATGCTTTCATGAGATGGGGTCACAAAAAGGCCGTATTCAAAATTTGTACTGTTAATACCAACAAATGCCTGAAGCATTACGGTTTCTAACCATAACATTTTACCCTGTACAGACAGACAGGCATCGGGGTGTGCCTTGGATTGCCAGATGTACTGCTCATGCCATCCCACCCCACCCCCAGCCACTGACAGGCATCGAGGTGTACCTTGGACTCTTTGACCCAAGACTTCACCCCATTCTCCTATGCTGCACCCATTTCAATGTATGTCCTTATGGAATGGGGTGACTGTAAAGCCAAACACCCTAAGGCACAGCTCAACACGTGTCAATGTCTGCAGAATATGGTGAAGTGACATGGCTTGACCGTCATGGGTGATGACCAAAAACCTTACCCCAAATCCTGTCCGTCTCTACAGGATGGAGGTGGGGTTCATGTGAAGGTCAGTACTTCACTGCCATTCCTATTCTGCATCTGTCTAACTCCTGCATTTCTAATGCTAATAGCAGCAAGCAAACATTCGGCATCGACAAATGCTTGTTAGTTATTGAATCTGGTATAGTTATAAGACTGTTCTCAAGCCCTTTGTGTGCCAGAACTGCTTAGCTCCACTTCCTAGTTATCTCACCCAAACAACTTGAGAAGACACTTTTATAGCCTTAGGAGATGCTGCAATTGTACAAATAAATATGTATGGGACATCTCGCAGAAAATCCACTAACTTATTATCAATTTGTTATGTTTCATGGGTCTTCTGTAGTTGTCTTTCACTCTCCCTTTATTATTAAAGACATTTACATCACTCCAGGTGTGGCTAAAACAGATAATATTAAACCAGCTCCCTGACAGTACATGGTTAAGCAAACAAATACATTTATTAATATTTTTTTTTCCAAGGACTGTCATGTTACTGCCGCTTATTCTTTATCATACTAGGATACAAATTACCAACCAGTGGCAGTTCTGTGCTGAAGTCAACTAGATGTTATTTGCATTGTACACTTTAGATTAATTCTACTAAATGTAATTAATTCATTTGCTTAATGTTTAAAATGAATGATGAATATTAAGTGTAAATTATACCTTGCACAGATAATTAATGCTCAGTTCTTATAATTATTCAGTTTAATTGCCTTTTGTTTTTGTGAATTTACTGTGAGGAATCAGAAATGCATAAATTAGGTAGTGGTATCTCATTGAATCTCGGAGTGTGAGGCTCTATCTGCACTTAAAGTAGGGATGGATAGCACTGAAGGTTAAGTTTCAGAATGTGCTCTTAGATTCCAAAATAAAGACAATCCATTTCTGTAATGGAGAGATTCTTTTCCCAACTTGGCTTTAGTTATAGGATGCTTATTTGTTTGCATGCTAGTGGGTGACAAATTAAGTAATGGGCCTTGTGGCTGTGGTAAAGTGGAGATCATGATTTGTACATCATTGAGCAATAGCAGTGACAGGCACTCAAGGAATTCAACAAAGTCCAAGAGGGTAGCATCTTTCAAAAAAAGAGGTGTGCAAGAACAAGAGGGCACAATTTGAAGATAGAGGGGGGGGCGGCTCAGAGGTAATTTAAGGAAGTATTTTTTCACAGAGAGGGTTGTGGATGCATGGAACGGCCTTCCGGAGGAGGTTGTGGAGTCAAAATCAGTGGTGGAATTCAAGCATGCATGGGATAGTCATAAGGCAATTCTGGGGGGTGGGGGTAGGAAGAAGTAGGCTGCTGGTTAACTAGGATCTGCAGCTTATCCAGTAGGTAGGGAAATGAGCAGACTGGGTGGGCCAAGCGGTCCTTATCTGCCATCAAATTCTATGTTTCTATGTTTCTATGAAGCAGTGCTGGCACCGTCTGTTTAGTGTCAAATGGTCTCATGAGGGACCTTGAGCAGCTGGACTCAGCAAAAATATTGCAAATTTTTTGCAAGGGGAAGGATGTAATACTAAACCAAAAGGCAATGTTGTATAAGAAAAACATGATTATAATGCAGGCAAACATATGATTGATGTAACAGCTTGAATGTTGGATGCAGAAGCTGGTGGGTGCTTATGGAGATGACCACAATTCAAGCAGCTACAGTGACTAAAATATAATTCATTACTTGAACAATGATAGTGGAATCCACAGTTTGCAGGATATTTTGAGTTTTAACACAGAAACATAAAAATTGTCGGCAGATAAGGACTGCCAGGCCCATCTAGCTGCCCATAAGCCTTCCCCTTATTTGCGACCTTTGACTCTACTAGGTCAATGGGTTTCGCCTCTCCTTCCTGCTTCTACGGTTCCGTTACATCTGTCCCATGCATGTTTAAATCCCCACACTTTGCTTGTTCCCTCCACCTCCTATGGCAGACTATTCCATGTGTCCACCACCCTCTCCATGAAGAAAAACTTCCTCACATTTCCCCTCAACCTGCCACCTTCCAATTTCATATCATGCCCCCTCATTCTTGTACTCCTCCTATATCGGAAGATGTCACCCCCTGCACCTTGTTTATGCCTTTAAGGTACTTGAATGTTTCTATCACATCACCCTAATACCATCTCTCCTCCAGTGAGTACATATTGAGGTCCCTTAGTCTCTCCTCATATGTTTTCTGGTGCAAGCTCTGTTCCGTCTTTGTCACCCTTCTCTGGACTGCCTCCACCCTGTCAATGTCCTTACAAAGATGTGGCCTCCAGAACTGTACACAGTACTCTAAGTGAGGTCTCACTAGTGTTTTATACAATGGCATCACCACCTCCCTCCTTCTACAAGTGATACCTCTGCCTGTTTTTTTTTTAGTTTAGTTTTTGTTGACCAGGAAGGAGGACTAGACAATTTTTTGCCTATTTTCAGCCTTGCCTGGGGCGGGGGGGGGGATACAGATAGATGCCAACTATCCAGATTTTAAGCTGTTGGTGGTATTTTTAGTGAATGGGAGAAATCTGGCCAGGGTACCCGGGAAATTTCCCTACTCTTTTCGAGAAGTGCCATGAGATCTTTAACATACACCTGAACTACCACCAGAACAGGCAGATCGGGCCTCGGTTTAACATCTCATCAGAAAGGCAGCACCTCAGGAGTGCAGCACCCCCCTCATGCTGTACTACAGTGTCAGTATTAGGATTTTAACCCAAGTGCCTGGAGTGGGGGTAGAATCCACAGCCTTCCGATCTTCTGGCCTCAGAGGTGAATGTGCAACCTGCTGAGCCACTGACACTGCAGTCCAGTATACCACTGGCCCTTCCTGCTGCCTTTGTACAGTATTATGCTGTTTATTTTTTTATTTTTAACTTTCTTTTTACACTGCCTTCCTGTCTCCAGCATCTCTCTCCCTCAGGAGCTCCCAAAGTAATCCTGCTACCTGTGCTTGGATCCTCCACAAGGCCATTGCTTCCCAACCCTGGCAAGGATAGGGTAGGGTAGGGGGAATTTACCCCTAAGTCTCTTGTCTCATCAAGAGGTGCCAGTGACAGTGATCAGGTCCTGAATATACTGAGGCCTGTCATTGTGGGTGCTGGGGACATTTTACATGTTTCTCCCCTCCCTCTATGATGTTGTCATGCTAGGTGTGCGGTGCATGACAGCACAGGAAAGATCAGGAGGACCTGTGAGAAGGGTAGTGTGGTGATTGTGGGGGACTCCAACATGCCAGGAGTGCACTGGAGTACCCAAACAACCAGGAACAGAAGGGAGCAGGTACTGCTGGATGCCTTTCAGGACAGCTTCCTGCTGCAAATGGTCAATGAACCCACCAGGTTAGGGAATACCCTTGACCTTGTGCTGGCAAATGAGGACTTTGTGAGAGAACTTACAGTGGAAGAACCGCTGTCAGGGAGTGACCACCACTCAGTATGACTCACATTGGATATGGGCAAGGAAGGAGTGGAATCTGGCACAAGAGTGCTGGACTTCAGGAGGGCTGACTTTGGGAGGATGGGGGAAGTGGTAAAAGGGTACCTGGCCAGAATTCAACCTAGTATGGACACTAACCAGAGGTGGGAGCTCATAAAGCTGGGGATAGTGGAGGCAACCAAAACCTGCTGCAAGACCCAGAGCAAGAAGGCTAGGGCTAAGAAACCGAGCTTGTTGAGCAAGGAGGTCATGGAAAAGGTAAGGAGGAAAAGAGCTGCATTTAGGAGGTACAAGAAAACGGGGGGGAGGACAGGGAGGAGTACTTGACGGAATCGAAAGAGGTGACATGGGCAGTAAGGGGAGCCATGGCATCTATGGAGGTCAGGCTGGCACAAGGCATTAAGAAGGGAGAGAAGGACTTCTTTAGGTATATCAGGGAGAAAAGGAGCTGTAAGGACCACATAGTAAGGATTAGGAGGGAGGAAGGTTGGGTGGAAACGGGGTGCGATAAGGCAGAAGCACTAAATGATTACTTCTGCTTGGTATTTACTAAAGAGAAAGGGGGGGTGACACCCAAGGGGGGAGGAACAGCAGAAATGGGAGGAGGGGGTAACAGATGAGGAAATCATGGAGGGCAGAGTTGGGGAGGGTTTGAAGGCACTGAAGGTGGACAAGGCACCAGGCCCAAATGGCATCCACCCCAGAGTACTGAAGGAGCTGGCAGAGGTCCTTGTGGGACCTTTGGCAGACCTATTTAATGCCTCACTACACTTGGGGTGTGTACCTCAGGACTGGAGAATGGCTCATGCGGTGCCCCTCCACAAGAGTGGCCCCAAGGATGAACCGGGGAACTAAAGACCGGTGAGCCTCATATCCATCGTGGGTAAGCTAACAGAGACTATCCTGAAGGAGAGGCTGGTGGCCCTCCTAGAGGCCAAAGGACTACAGGACAGCAGACAGCATGGCTTCATATGTGGCAGATCCTGCCAAACTACCTGGTGGAGTTCTATGACTGGGTAACTAGGCAACTGGACAGGGGCCATGCAGTGGATGTCCTGTATGTGGACTTCAGTAAGGCATTCAACTCGGTGCCGCATGGAAGGCTGGGAAGTAAGTTAGAAGGCACAGGGGCTGGTGCAAAGCTGGTGAGATGGGTAGGGAACTGGCTTCAGGGAAGGCAACAGAGGGTGGTGGTGGGTGGGGAGCTCTCACACCCAAGGGTAGTGACGAGCGGTGTTCCACAGAGCTCGGTGTTGGGACCAGTGTTGTTTGGGATATTCATTGCAGACATATCATTGGACATCAAGAGCAAGATCAGTCTGTTTGCTGATGATGCCAAGGTAGGAGCGGTGGTGGATGACCTGGGGCAATGGAAGGGATTGCAGGATGATCTGGCAAAGCTTGAAAATTGGTCAGACACCTGGCAACTGGGGTTTAATGCCAAAAAGTGCAAGGTGCTGCATTTTGGGATGAAGAACCCAAGGAGAAGTTACCAGCTATGGGGAGTGCAGCTATCCCAGACAGAGGAGGAGAAGGATCTGGGGGTGCTCATTACAGGATCAATGAACAACTCGGCACAATGTAGGAAGGCAGTTGCAAAGGCCAAAATGCTGGGTTGCATTGCAAGGGGTACATCCTCAAGGAGGGAGTAGGTGATTCTGCCACTGTATGGGTCATTAGTTAGACCGCACCTGGAGTACTGCGTGCAGCACTGGTGCCCATATCTGAAGAGGGACATTAAGTTACTGGAGGGGGTGCAGCGCAGGGTGACAAAGATGATCAAGGGGCTGAGGGACTTATCAAACGAGAGGAGACTGAGGGAGTTGAACATGTACTCACTGGAGGAGAGGAGGGAAAGGGGGGACATGATTGAAACCTTTAAGTAAATGAAAGGAATAAACAAGACAGGTACAGAGGGGATGTTCAAAGTAAGGGAGGGGAGGGACACTAGGGGCCATGATATGAGACTGGAGGGAGGAAGGTTCAGGAGGGAGATGAGTAGACACTTTTTTACAGAGAGAGTGGTAGCTGGGTGGAATGCGTTACTTGCAGAAGTGGTATCCAGTGGAGCAGTGGACTGCTTCAAAATGGGATGGGACAGAACAAGGGGGAGAGTCAATGGAGGGGAAGGGTGGAAGGGAGGGAGGGGCAGTTGCAGAATAAGGGGTGCCAGCTGCACATTCGAGCAGACTTGATAGACCTCTAGGCCTTTATCTGCTGCCAAATTTCATATGTTCGTTTGTTCGTCAGCTACTTGCTCAGCTGATATCCTCCCTCCCACAGTGTCTAATGCTGCACTTCCACCTGTGTCCACCAGGTGGCAGTAATGTTGTTAAGGCAACGTTCTTCTCTCCCCAGAGAAGGAGCGCATCCTCTGGGGTGCTTAATCCTCTAACCTTGGCTGTCCCTCCAATTACCCAAGCTCATTTCTCAATCACAGACACTAGCATCAAAAGTGGTTGCTCTGCCACTGTTTTTTCAACCATGGAAAAATCTCTTAGTGCAATTATGCTATGTCATTTAGTTCCACAAAAAAGAGTTGCAGCAGTATCTCCTTCCAGTTACAGCAATGCCTTATCCCAGTTATAGCACTGCCTCTCCCCAGCTGCAGAGGTATCTTTTTCAGTTATATCAATGTTGCAGTTACAATAGTGACTTATAAATATTTCTTACTGTGTGCTGGCAGTGTACAGTCACAGAAATCCATATTTAATGTTTTTTTTTCACCCCTGCAGTATGAGCAGGGCAGAGTGAATTATAATGATAGTGACTCAACCTCATGTGCTACTGAATGTGTAACTCTAGCATGAGGACTGCAGCAGTTGGAAGCAGTGTTATTTTTGGTTTTGTGTACTTCCTGTATCCTGTTTTCACTTGTTTTACATATATATATATATATATATATATATATATATATATATATATATATATATATAATGGGATGAATATTCAATTCATATTTGATTCATATACGAATAGTGCCCTCTGTCCACTATTTGTATTCAGTCAAATACCTACTTAAAAAAAAAAATTGAATACCGAATAATTTTATGAGTAGACGTCAGTCGCCATACCATGTAAAATCCTGTGTGCTTGATTTACCAACGTGGAGCAGACAACGCGCTTTCCCATAGCCATGTCATAAACCTGTGCCCAGGAGAATTAACAGCACAACTGTACTCACAGTGCGATCTGAATAAGGTGAGGTTCTGTCCAGAACTACAACTTGCACAACTTACACGCCAGTCTCAGTATGCTGCTAGAGGTGCTGTGAAGAGGCTAGCATGAATCACTGAGATAGACGGTGGGTGCAGTTCCAAAATATTGGAGCACAGACACTGGAGGCAGGGACAAAATGGGTGAGGTAGCAGTCGGCTACCGGAAGTTGGGCAGAGACAACTGGAGATGTGATTTCGGAGCCCACAAGCACAGGAACACATTAGGAAGGAGCAGCAAGGACACAGAGCAGTACAGTAGCAGTACAGTAGGGAGGGCTGGGGGTATACTGGGATGCATAGAGAGAGGCATCACCAGCAGAAAACAGGAAGTTATCCCTTTGTACAGACAGTTGGTGAGACCCCATCTGGAGTACTGTGTCCAATTCTGGAGACACCATCTCCGCAAGGACATAGACAGGATAGAGGCAGTCTAGAGGAGGACAACTAAAATGGTGCAGGGTCTGCAAGAGAAGCCATATGAGGAGAGACTAAAGGAGCTTAATATGTATACCCTTGTGGAAAGATGGAGAGGGGGGACATGATAGAAACTTTTAAGTACCTCAATGGAATTAACACTAAAAATACCACCAACAGCTTAATCTGGTTCAAGGTCAGTTGGCATTCATCTGTATCCCCCTCCCCCGGGTCGTGCCTGAAAATAGGCAGGATTTGTCTAGTGCACTTACCCGGTCAACAAAAGCTAAATAAATAAATAAATAAACAAAGTCCAAGAGGGTAGCATCTTTCAGAAAAAGAGACATGCAAGAACAAGGGGAAACAGTTTAAAAACAGAGGGGGGGTTGGTGGCTCAGGGGCAATGTGAGGAATGAATCATTCACATATCTGGAATGTGTAGTACGGTACAGGCTGCATGCCCATTGGCTCACGCTGAGAACCAATGGGCGTGCAGCCCTACCGATGTGTCAGTCGGGCGGGTGGTGGGACGGTATGGTGGGTGTTGCCGCCCGCCAGCTGACTGGGAAGGCAGCGGGCAGTGGGGCTTCAGTGTGTGGGTGGGGAGGGGCACCCCTAGACCACCAGGGATAGTGGACATATGTTTTTTTTAACAAATGCCCGCGATCGGGTAGATAGCTGGTCCACTGGACCACCAGGGATATTGGACAAAATAGTGTTTTTCTTTACTACACATGCCCGCGATCGGGCAGATAGTGGTCCCCTGGACCACCAGGGATATTGGATGAAATGGTGTTTTTCTTTACTACACATGCCAATGATTGGGCAGATAGTGGTCCACTGGACCACCAGGAATATTGGACTTTCTTATTTCTTTTTTATACAGATGCCCACAATCGGGCATTGGGGGGTGCCACCAGGTGCAGCCGGAACTCGGGTGGTCACCCACAGGTGGCAGCTGCCATGTTGCGCCCTGCAATGTGGCAGCTCACCTGTGGGTGGCCATCAGTTGTTCCTTTTTTTTTGGATCAGCTTTGTGCTGACAAAGGTAGGGGTTGCGCATGCATGGCTCTGCACATCCCGGGCTGAATATCGGGCTGTGCAGAGTATGCATGGGCATGCCCCCCCCACCTGTGCCTGCATACATTACTGATGCGCTCCGGCGCATCGGGATTTGTGCTGTGCACTTTTCCCTTTTGAATATCGCACCGGGGCACAACCCTTTAGAATATCGGGGCCTAAATGTCAATAAGTAATTAATTAAAATAGAGGAATAGAGTTTTACTAAGATTGAAATCTATCTTGAAATTAGCTAATGTTTTGACAGTGGTTTGAACATATTTGAGTATTGCTTGTTTTGGATATAAATTTGATAAATAATCACTAATTAGAATATAATAATTTTAATTAGAAATGTTGTTTTATTTGATAATTGAATATTATAGGCTGATTCAATAAGATATTTTAAAGGACTAAGGAACAAGTTACTTTCTGTAGCCATTATTTGATTGGTGTAAAGTGGGTGTTATTATTGTCATTTTTATTTTTAGTGGCGACTTCAATGGAGACCCCAGCTCCTTTTGCTATTGCCTGTGTCAGAGCTAAAATTGGACCCAGTTGACCACATTAAAGAAAGAATCAAGTCAAAGGAACATAAAGGGGAAGAAAGAAGGATCAAGAATTCTCTGGAAAGGGCTGGTCAGGTGGTGCTGTGGGTTGAGGCGCTGGACACCACACCTCACACCACACCAGCGACCCGGGTTTGGGAATGAGCCCAGGGTGCTGGGGGCCAGCAGGGGAGGGAGAAGATTGAGCTTCCAGGGGACAGCTCTCCTCTCCCGGGAAGGGACAGGGGTCCATATTTGGAACTCGGCTGATCTCTTGCAGCAGCCAGAGACACAGCAAGCACTGAGGAGCAGAAGAAGGAGTGGAGGAGTGACAGACATCAGAATCAATGCCTTGACATCAGGGTACCACCACTCCTGGACCAGCGGAAAATGCCTCTCGGCTTCGGCAGAGATGGAGCACTGGAGTTTGCCCCCGATTTGCGGCTGCCCTCCTGGCACCCACCCGACCAATGCTACTGCATTGTCAGGGTGTTGGGGCCCACCTTGTGCCCACCTGGGGGGGGGTAAACCAAGGCTACATGGGTGACAGAGGACTGTTCAGGTAGGAGTGGACCACTGGGGAATGACTCCTTGGTGCTCTCGAGGAAACCAGAGCTGAGGGGGTGAGAGGTGGAATAAATATGATAATTACAAAAAACAAAGAATCCTCTGCAAAGAAGGTACTGAAGATCTGAAGCACACCTGCAACATCTAAAAACTAGAAAGACATGAGCCTTAATACTAGACCTTGTGAAAGGGGAAAAATTGTTTAGCTGCATGCATGTATCAATTAATATCAACATTTTCCATAAGTTTTAATGTGTTTAGTTTATTATTGTATTATCATGTTATAAAGAAGTTGACTCAAGTTCTATTTTTGATAATATTTGTAAATTATATCATTTGTATCTGAATTTGGAATCTTGATAGATAGTTGTTTGGACATTTTAATCATTATAAAATGAAATCTAGGAGTACAAGCTCTGATGAGGTATCCATGTTAGAAGATCAAATAGAAATGGAGACTAGACTAAGAACAAAAACAAGAAAGGGAAGGCTGTAATTACAAACAAATTTATTATTCAAAGAAGAACTAAGTCCACTGTACTGGAACTGAAAACAATAAAAGAAAGGGAAAAAAAGATGAGAGGAATGACACCAGGGCAGACCAACCAACGATAATAAAATAGATGAACAGAATGACATCTACAACAGTAATACAGAAAGAACAAGCACATCTGGGTCACCTAGAAGTGATTAACAATCAATCTCTAATAACAGACATCCAAATAGATCAGCAAAAGAAGGACCTGAGAAACATAGACTGCATCTTATTATACCCTTCACAGATGGTTCAATCCTAGAATTAAATGGGGACAGATCTTATTATGTACTGTCAGGTTGTTGATGTATGAGGGAAGGTTCAAAAATATGATTAGAGAATAATCAGCCACCGTCCTTGGTACATTCTTAGATCGACACACTTGAACTGCTTATATAAGAACACTGACACATGACCAAGGCCACTGATTTACAGTGATTAAAACAATGAAATTCCATTTTCAAGACTTCAGATTCCAGAATTGCGTCAGTGTTTGTTACTCAAATTTCCAGATTTTACCGGGATTCTGCTATCATTCTTTTAGTATGTGCGTAAATAATCAGAATTAAAGGAGGCTTAATATACAGAGCATTAAATAAAGCAAATTGAAAATAGAACAGGAAGGAATTAAAAGAAAAACACAAGTTTTATAGATTTACTGATCTGATATAAAATGCCAGATTCCATGAAATCTTTGTTTTACCTGTCTTCAGGCAGCCCTAATTCCAGAATTTTACCGGATTTTCTGGTAAAAACTGAAAAACAGTGGCCTTGCACATGGCTAAAGATAAATCAACTAATCTAGTTGTAGTAGTGAATGAGTTGGGAGCAACAATTTTTTTTTTTTTTTTGAAATTCAACTTTATTTGTTTTAGCAAAAGGACATGAAACAGTCAGTACAATCAGACTTGTGTATAATAAGACAAAACGGAATCAAGTCAAGTAACAACTTCTAGGAATACTTAAAACAAGAGAAAGAAAAAAAAAGGGGGGAACCTATACAGCCCTCTTAAGTAACTTCAACCCCTTCCCCCCGAACCTCCTCACTCCACCACCCCTGCATGATACAATCCTTTACAACATTTCTTTTACAACATTTACAACATCTATAACATTATAAGAGTAGAATTATCTATGTTGTTACTCACCCTACTCCCCCCGCCCAAGTGTGCGTTACAACTGTAGGTTAGGACATATTGTCAAGACGTGATTGATATCATAGATTAGCTTTGAAATAGAAGACAAATGGAGTAAAGGAAAAATGGGAGCAATAATGGGTATCAGGACTCGATCCAAGAGGTCATTGGTGCAGATAGAGCGCATATAACTTATCCCATTTTTTTGTGGAACAGATCCATGCGGTTGTGGGAGCTAGCAGCGAGTCTCTCCATGTTAAAGCAAATTGATAATTCTTTTAACCATTCAGCATAGGTTAAGGTTAGTTGATCAGTCCAATGTTTGAGGACTAGCCTTTTGACTACTATTGAGAGTAAGGCAATATGATATCTACGTTCCTGGCAGTCTATGGTGGCATAGTTACCTAGGATGCAGGTATCGGCCATGAAGAGGTTAGTAAGACCTAAAAGTGGATCTAAATTATCTTGAATAGAACGCCATAAGGGGGCTACTTTGCTACATTACCAGAAAATATGGAGCAAGTTGCCCTCAGCTAGTGAACATCTAGAGCAAGTGGGAAGAGAAAGTTTTTTAAGGCGGAACAGTTTAATTGGGGTATAATACATATTGTTTAGTATGTAGTATTGGGTAAGTTTGAATCTGTCTTGGGTATGGTATTTGTGCAGGTCCTTCCATAGATGGGCCCAATTGGGTGTGGAGTCCGGCAGCAGAGAGAGCCAAATGCTAGAGCCCTCGAGCGGGTTAGGAAATTTATAGTCCAGTAGGTAGGAGTATATTGATGAGATGGCCTGGGATCTGGAAGCTAAAGTATCAATCTGAGAAAGGAAGGGTTTGACCTTTGATTCACGAAAGGTTGGCCCAAATTCAATATTAATGAGATGCCTCAGTTGGTATATCTTGAAAATTTTATTATTAGGTATATCAAATTTAGCTAGTAAGTCTGGAGATGGGAGAAGGGAACCATGAGCATAGAAGTTCTCTAATGTAGTTTCATTGACTTGTGGGAGCCAGTCGGGAGCAAGCAACGAGTTACCCAGTCTAATATTGGGATTGAGAATAAGGGGTTGTTCTAGGTCTTTTTCAGGTGAGATTTTGAGGAAATAGAGACATTGAGAGAGGGTTTTAAGAGATGTAATCACAGTTGGGTTAGGAATCAAACGCGTGAGCACCGAAATAGGAGCGAAAAATATCGATTGAGGACCTAGTTTGGCTTCTGAGAGAATTTGTCTCTCGATCTGGAGCCAGAGCGGGGGAGGAGCCTCATTTAAAGCTGAGTACCACCTACCTAGCTTAGAAAGGTGGGCAGCCCAGTGGTAAAATATTAGATTGGGGAGATGAAGGCCACCCCTGTCTTTAGGAAGGGATGGTTTGAGGAAGGAGCATCTGAACGCTTTGTCTCGCCAGATAAATTGTGAGAAGATTGTGTGAAATTGGCGTAAATAAGAAAGCGGTAGCCAGAGACCTAATAAGTTGAGAGGGTAAAAAATGCATGGGAGGACATTCATCTTGATGATGTTGATCCTGTCCCAGAGAGAGATGGGGAGATTAGACCATCTTTGCAAGTCAAGCTTGATGTTGGCCTTGAGGTCATCTAGGTTAAGCTTCTTGAGCAGAGAAGAATCTGAAGTGAAGTGTATACCCAGGTATTTGATTGATTTGGGGGACCATCTCATGCCAAACTTCATGAGATCGTGTTTATGTGTGAAAAGGTTCAGTGGGAAGATTTCCGACTTTGAGATGTTCAATTTGTAATGAGAGAGGCGGCTGTATTGGGTTATGATTTGGAGTGCATGACCTAGTGATGTGGGCGGATGAGCAACATGAAGCAGGATATCGTCTGCATATACAGATAGGACCAACTCCAGCTGTTGTATCAAACAGCCTTGGATGAATTGGGAGCCCTTGAGTTTGAGAAGAAGAGGCTCTAAATATAGATTAAACAAAAAAGGTGAGAGTGGGCAGCCTTGTCTGGTACCAGTGTGAAGGTGGAAGGCTGCAGAAAAAACGCCATTGCAGTAGATCCTGGCTGAGGGGGACCTGTAGAAGACCTGGATCCATTTGAGGAAGAGGGGTGGAAAGCCCATTTTGGCCAGGGTAGTCCAGAGGGAAGTCCAGTTGACTCTGTCAAACACTTTCTCTGCGTCCAAGGAGATCAGGGCCATAGGGGTGTGGGATAGTTGGGCAGCATGAGATATATGGGAGAGAGTTCTGAGGTGGTCTGCTGGGGAACGGGATAGAACAAACCCAACTTGCTCTGGGCTGAGGAGATGGATCCAAATCTTTTTGATCCTCTCGGCCAAAATCTTAGAAAGGATCTTCATGTCACAATTTAGGAGAGAGATGGGACGATAGCTCACTGGGTCCTGTGGTGACTTATCGGGCTTGAGGATTAAAACAATAATAGCCTCTAGTAGAGTGGGGTCCATAGTCTCGGCATTAAGCATGTAGCTGTATAAGTTAAGGAGTAATGGGGCGAGTTCTTTAGAAAAAGTTTTGTAAAAGTTTGGGGTGGTAACCATCTGGGCCCGGTGCTTTGTCCGGAGCAATAGAAGAAATAGTGTCCCCTATTTCAGAGAGGGTGATGGGAGAAGTCAGGGTGTTCTGGTGGGTTGTTGAAAGTTGGGGAAGCTTGAGATCTGCAAAATAAGAATCTATGTCTGGAAGAGGCACCAGGGGAGAGGAATTTCTGTAAAAATTGCTATAAAAGTCTTTAAAAATCTGTGTGATTTCTCTGGGGGATGTTTTGATTAGGCCCTCGGAAGACTGCACAGCCGAAATTAGTCTAGAGCTCTCTATCGTACGTAATCTTAAGGCTAAAAGCTTGCCGGCCTTTTCACCTTGCTCAATATACTTAGATTGAGTTTTTACTATGCTATATTCAGCTTTCTCCTTAAGTAAGTCAGCATATTCATTTTTCGCTGTTAGGAGGGCTTCAAGAGATGTCAGGGGAGAGGAGGGGGAGTAAGAGCTTTCCATTTCTTTGATCTTGTTCAGTAATAGGGAACTCTGGGCCTGTCTAGTTTTTTTTTCTTCCTGAGGCCAACTTGATTAATTCGCCTCTGAGATAGCACTTCAGAGAGCACCAGATGATATCAAATCTCGCTGTGGAGTTGTTATTGATCTCAAGAAAGTTAGAGATAACGGTTTTTATGTGGGCAACGGTCTGGGGCTCTTTAAGTAGCTGAGTGTTGAGTTTCCAGATCGTGTCATGTTGAAAATTAGAATCCGGGGAGATCATTGCCCAAACTATGGCATGGTCAGAGAGCACGATCAGTTTGATATCGGTCTGGAGAAGGCCAGGAAGAAGTGCTTTACTAACCAAGATGTAGTCTATTTTGGACCAGGAGTAATGAACTTGGGAAAAGAAGGAGAAAGACCGTAAGGAAGGATTAGAGAGGCGCTAGGGGCCACATAACCCTAGTAATTGCATAAAGTCTGCTAAAGATCTTTGGACCGGTGTGATTGAGTGGGGAATCTGGAGATCTGTCTAGAGTATGGGAAGGCGGGACATTCCAGTCCCCCCCCCAGGATAATTTGTGAAGGAAGGAGGGCACTTACCTTGTCCGCCAGGGCCATAAAAAATTCAGAGCTCCCACCAACTGGACCATAAACTGAACCAAGGACTACCTTACAGTTGTTGAGGGATCCTTTGACAAGAACGTATCTACTGACTGGATCAGTCACGGTCTCTTCTGCCAGGAACATAACGTAATGTTTAATAAGGATGGCTACACCCCTACTGGATCCTGAACCACTTGCCATGAAAATTTGGGAGAAGCCAGATCTGACCAGCCATTTTTCCTCATTTTTGAGCAAGTGGGTTTCCTGTAGTATAAGTATATCGACCTGGACTAGTTCACAGTGGCTAAGCACCTGAGTCCTCTTGCTCCTTTCCCTGAGCCCACGTACATTCCACGTGGCGAGTTTAACTGAGTTTAAAGTTATTTCAAAAACAGTAGTGTAAACAAACAGATAGTGTAACTCCTGACAATATCTTGAGGAAAATCGCACACTGTTGTCCCCGACCCCAAACCGGTTGTAAACTGCCAGGAATCTGAAAGAAAATACAGGTGCATAGCGAACCAACAGTACCAATCGAAGTTGGAATTAAGCAACAAAAGTAGTAGGCAGTTCAGTGACCTCGGACCCCCCTTAGTCCCCCAAATAAACCTAACAAACTATATACATCCTGGTGCCAGGCGTGGTTGGAAAAGAAGTGGGAAAAATCGTGATAAGAGCCTGGAGCCCAGGGCCCATTAGAAAACCCCATAGCTAACCCATCCTGATGCCCAATCTTGATAAGGGCTCTCAGATGACATGGATATAAAGTGAAGGCAGAACTCTGCCAACCAAAGTTGATCAAAGAGCCCCTAACAGAGGAATTAGGGTTTCCATATCCCCCCTCTATTAGCTCGTGAGGCAACCTTCTGTAGCCTCAGGTGTCTCCAGGAACTCCCCCCCCCATCAGCCCCATTCAAATGGGCCCAAACAGTCTGCAGAGCTAGGGACCATTGGATGCCACAAGAGTGGTGGGGAATATACTTCCCTAGGGAAGATCCCTATGGTTGATGGCATCAAATTGGTTACGGAGAAAAAACACAAAAGGTGGACTTACCCCATTGTAACGACAGCCACAGGCTACGGGAGAGTAACAGCTCACAGAGGGAGAGTAGAAGGGCAGATTTGTGAGGCCGATTTAGGATTTGTTTCTCCAGGGACCGATTATGTGGTAGGACCAGAACGGTCCACCGCCAAATCAGACAAGGTAAACATCGGAGCCACCTTCCTGTAGTTCCGGGCCGATTACAAGGACCAGAAATGCCCCAGTCTACTCTCACCAACGCCAATGTCGCCGAGTGTCCCCACCTCCTGGAGCGCTGAATAGATGCCCGACCACAGGTAATTGAGGCTTATAAGCCAGGGATCCAAATAAAAGCACAGTGTAAGCAGCAAGCTTGAGTTTTAAATGCGTGCTAATTCAGTCAACTTAGTTTAAACAAGTTAGGCAGCTTAGAGCTCAAGTCCTTGATAGCAGGCTCAGGCAAGTCGTAGGTCGCAGAGGTACCGTTGATTGTAACCTTAAGGGTGTCGGGGTACAGCATCCTGAAGGGAATACCCACCGCGATTAGCTTCTGGACTATGGGGTGGAACGCCGTCCTCTTCCGTCTGGTCTCCACAGGGAGGTCTTGGGCAATACGGAGTTTTGCAGGGCCCCACATAATCGCTTGAAGGTTGCAAGCTTTGGTAAGGACATGTTGTTTTTCCACATAGCTAAGGAATTTAAAAATCATTGGCCGGGGGGGAGAGTCCGGTGGGGGCCTTGGCCTTAGAGATCTGTGGGCTCGTTCTAGATGGTATTAAGGATTTAGAGGTGATGGGCCAACGATCTTCATTAAGAATTTCTGGAGGAAGGCAATAGCGTCGGCGCCTTCCTCGAGCTCCGGTAGACCCAGGATTAAAAGATTATTGCACCTGCTGCGACCCTCCAGGTCCTCAGTTTTAAGTTGTAGCTTCTTCAGTTGCTGTTTCAAAGTCGTGATTTCAGGTTCGGTTGTGTTTCTCCATTGCTCCTGAGAGTGGATTCTGGCTTCAGAGTCAGATACCCTTGTTGTGAGAGAAGAGAGATCCTTCTGAATCGTTTTTAGCTCGCTAGTGATGTCTTGTAATACCTCTCTCAAGGGTGCGATCTCTTGTAAGAATTTCTCTTCTGTGAGAGGGTTTGTTGGGGGAGTAGTGTCGCCTGTTTTATCCGGATTACTACCGAGCTGATTCCTGGCTTTTTTCGGTAGTTTCTCTGGTGTGGTAGGCGGTGTATGCCGCATCACAGCCTGTTTCTTCTCTGCCTCCATCCTTCTTTATAATTTTAGGATGTGGTGAGAAAATGCCTGAGGGCCAATAGGCAGAGAGAATTGAGTTTTCTGAAGTAGAAATTGCAGGAGTTAGACAGATGCAGAGTAGGAATGGCTGTGAAGTATTGAACTTCACGCCAACCCCACCTCCACCCTGCAGAGATGGACAGGCATTGGGGTATGCGTGTGGGTTGTCGCCCATAACATTCATGCCATTTCACCTCACCATACCCTGCAGACACTGAGAAGTGTTGAGGTGTACCTTGGGGTGTTCAGCTTTACAGTCACCCCACTCCATAAGGACATATGCTGAAATGGGTGCAATATAGAATGGAGTGAACTCTGGGGTTAATGAGTTCACAGCTCAATGCCTGTCAGTGGCTGCAGGGTGGGGGTTGGGGTTGGAATGGCGTGAGCATTACAGTCAGCGATCGAAAGGCACACCCTTGATACTTGTCAGTCTGTACAGGGTGGGATGTTATGGTTAGAAACCGTAATGCCTAGGGCATTTATTGATATTTGCAGTACAAATGTTCAATATGGCCATTTTGTGGTCTCCACCTCATGAAAGCATTTGGGACCTCTTCTCATGAACAGTGGCAGTGTGATTTTGTCAATGTGTCCCAAAATTTGGTTTCCACAGCAACTGTGCCATTGTGCGCCAGATGTACGAAGACACAGATCGGGCAGGATGTGAAGAATGACAGCTATACCATTCATAGGGAGGTGTGAAGAGATGGCAATGTTGAAAATCTGTAGTGAAAATATTAAAAATGCTCAAACTTCGAAGCGTACATGGAAACTGCGCAACGCATGCTTAACACAGTCATTTAGATGAATTATTTCACCAAATTTTCAACATAGGCATTTTGTGACCTCTGCTCATGAACACTGTCACTATGATTTTCTTAATCTGTCCAGAACATTGATTTCCCACAGCAACCGCGGTATTCTGCACCAGATGTGTAAATGCATATTTCGGGCAGGATGTGAAAAATGACAGCTGTACTGTTCATAAGGAGGTCTGAAAAAATGCCAATAGTGAAAATCTGGAGTGAAAATACTACAAATTCCTGAAATTACGAGGGTGCCTGGAAATTGCACAATGCCTGCTTGTCACCACAGTAATTTTATGAGAATTTGTCACCAAATTTTCATCGTAGGCATTTTAGGACCTCTGCTCATGAACAGAGTCACTGTGATTTTACATATGAACATACATACGAACATATGAACATATGAATCTGCCAGCAGAACACACCAATCCGTCTATGTAAGTCTGCACGAGTGTGCAGCTAGCACCCTAGATTGCAGCTGCCTCAGCCTCCTCCCACTCAGTTCCTTCCCCGCTTGCCCCAGTCCCTGACCCCTGACTCTTCCTCTTGCTTTATCCCACTCCTCCTTAAAGCTACTGACTATCCTTCATGTTACCACCCTCTCTGGCAGTGTATTCCAAGTAGACACCAACCTCTCAGAGAAGTAGTGCCTCCTCATTTCCCTCTTGAAATGTCCCCTTTCCAACCTTAGTCCATGCTCCCTCATCTCTCTTCCACTCCTAAGTTTAACCCTTACACAGCCAAGGTTTTTCTGAAAATTGCATATCCCTGCTGCCAGAGGTTTTTTCACTGGGTTTGTACACTTATCGGTTATGACGTTATTACATAAATTTTCTTAATACCCTGGTAAACTTTTTTTGTCAGGGTAGTAAGAAACTAACACAACTATAATTCAAAGTGAAAATATAACTTTTCCAACAAAGACATTTGGAGATATATATGTTTATTTAGTGAAATTTCGATTGTTTTTGTGAATTTGTATTCGCAAAAAATTGAAGTTTGTAAAAACGTTAAAATCGGTTGCATCATTGATAAAAATTGTTGTCTAAAATGTAACTCATTTTCACTTTCAGGCTACAAATTCTTTATATAAACACATTGGTTTCTCACCTACAGATTATGAGAGTGACCAGAACGGACCACCTATGGTAGGGCCATGCTGGCCTATGGGGGGGTACCTATTGGATTATGGGGTACACGTCACAAAATCCTTTAAGAAAAAGTAAGAAGTAGCCTGTTTCACATGATAGGGAAGTGAATGAGTAAATCAAGGGCCAGATTGCACCTTTAGCTACCTACCCAGGGTCACATGACCAAAACAAGATGGCTGACACCATTCAGCCATTTTTCTGTGTCAAAATGCTTGTGCATTTATTGAGATCACTAGATCATAAAAGTGGTAAATGTCAATGGATTACACACTTTCTTATGGCAGCAGTGGCTTGGATGAAATTTCTGATCCCTAATTTCACATTATAGACCCACTTGCAGATAGCCGGGGTGCCATACCCAACCACCCCTGGTATGTCCATGCTGGCCAATGGGATGACCACCAATTACATTATGGGGTGCCTGCCAATAAATTCAAAAAGAAAAAGTAAAAAGTTGCTTGTTTTACATGGCGGGGAAGTGAATGAGTAAATCAAAGCCCAGATTGTACCCATAGCTACATCCCCTGGGTCACATGACCAAAAACAAGATGGCAGCTACCATTTCATCATTTTCTGTATCAAACTGCCTATCTTACACATTTATTGTGATAACTACATTATAAAAGTGGTAAATGTCAATGGATTACACCTTTTCTTACATCTGCTGGGGCTTGGATGCAATTTATGATCACTAATTTTACTTTATAGACCCACCAGCATATAGCTGGGGTGCCATACCCAACCACCCCTGGTATACCCAAGCTGACCAATGGGGGTGTCCACCTATTGCATTATGGGTTACATACCAATAAATTGAGAAAGGAAAAGTAAGATGTAGCCTGTTTTACATGACAGGGAAGTGAATGAGTAAATCAAGGCACAGACTGTACCCATAGCTACATCCCCTGGGTCACATGACCAAAAGCAAGATGGCTGATACCATTCAAACATTTTCTGTATCAAACTGCTTCTGTTACACGTTTGTAGGGATAACAACATTATAAAAGTGGTAAATGTCAATGGATTACACATTTTCTTACATCTGCAGGGGCTTGGATGAATTTTCTGATCCCTAATTTCACATTACAGACCCACTTGCAGATAGCCGGGGTGCCATAACCAACCACCCCTGGTATATACCCATGCTGGCCAACGGGGTGTCCACCTATTGCATTATGGGGTGCATGCCAATAAATTCAAAAAGTAAAAGTAACAAGTAGCCCGTTTTACATGACAGAGAAGTGAATGATTAAATCAAGGCCCAGATTGTACTCATATCTACATCCACTGGGTCACATGACCAAAAACAAGATGGCAGCTACCATTTGATAATTTTCTGTATCAGACTGCTTCTCTTACATGTTTGTAGGGATAACTACATTATAAAACTGGTAAATCTCAATGGATTACAACTTTTCTTACATCTGCAGGGGCTTGGATGACATTTCTGATCCCTAATTTCACATTACAGACCCACCTGCAGATAGCTGGGGTGCCATACCCAACCACCCCTGGTATGTCCATGCTGGCCAATGGGGTGTCCACCTATTGCATTATGGGGTGCATGCCAATAAATTCAAAAAGTAAAAGTAAAAAGTAGCCTGTTTTATATGACAGGGAAGTGAATGAGTAAATCAAGGACCAGACTGTACCCATAGCTACATCCCCTGGGTCACATGACCAAAACTAAGATGGCGGCTTCCGTTCCATAATTTTCTGTATCAAACTGCTTCTGTTACACATGTATTGTGATAAGTACATTATAAAAGAGGTAAATCTCAATGGATTACAACTTTTCTTACATCTGCAGGGGCTTGAATGATTTTTCTGATCCTTAATTTTTCATTACAGACCCACATGCAGATAGCCGGGGTGCCATACCCAACCTACCATGGTATGTCCATGCTGGCCAATGGGGTGTCCACCTATTGCATTATGGGGTGGATGCCAATAAATTCAAAAAGTAAAAGTAAAAAGTAGCCTGTTTTACATGACAGGGAAGTGAATGAGTAAGTCAAGGCCCAGACTGTACCCATAGCTACATCCCCTGGGTCACATGACCAAAAACAAGATGGCGGATACGGTTAATCATTTTCTGTATCAAACTGCTTCTGTTACATGTTTGTAGGGATAACAACATTATAAAAGTGGTAAATGTCAATGGATTACACATTTTCTTACATCTGCAGGGGCTTGGATGAATTTTCTGATCCCTAATTTCACATTACAGACCCACTTGCAGATAGCTGGGGTGCCATAACCAACCACCCCTGGTATGCCCATGCTGGCCAACGGGGTGTCCATCTATTGCATTATGGGGTGCATGCCAATAAATTCAGAAAGTAAAAGTAACAAGTAGCCCGTTTTACATGACAGAGAAGTGAATGATTAAATCAAGGCCCAGACTGTACCCATATCTACATCCCCTGGGCCACATGACCAAAAACAAGATGGCAGCTACCATTTGATAATTATCTGTATCAGACTGCTGCTGTTACACATGTATTGTGATAAGTACATTATAAAAGAGGTAAATCTTAATGGATTACAACTTTTCTTACATCTGCAGGGGCTTGGATGATTTTTCTGATCCTTAATTTTTCATTACAGACCCACATGCAGATAGCCGGGGTGCCATACCCAACCTACCATGGTATGTCCATGCTGGCCAACCGGGTGTCCACCTATTGCATTATGGGGTGGATGCCAATAAATTCAAAAAGTAAAAGTAAAAAGTAGCCTGTTTAACATGACAGGGAAGTGAATGAGTAAATCAAGGCCCAGACTGTACCCGTAGCTACATCCACTGGGTCACATGACCAAAAACAAGATGGTGGCTACCGTTCAATCATTTTCTGTATCAAACTGCTTCTGTTACACATTTGTAGGGATAACTACATTATAAAAGTGATAAATGTCAATGGATTACACATTTTCTTACATCTGTTGGGGCTTGGATGAATTTTCTGATCCCTAATTTCACATTACAGTCCCTCCTGCAGATAGTCGGGTTGCCATAGCCAACCACCCATGGTATGCTCATGCTGGCCAATGGGATGTCCACCTATTGCATTATGGAGTGCATCCCATTAAATTCAAAAAGTAAAAGTAAAAAGTAGTCCGTTTTACATGACAGGGAAGTGAATGAGTAAATCAAGGCCCAGATTGTACCCATAGCTACATCCCCTGTGTCACATGACCAAAAACAAGATGGCGGCTACTGTTCCATCATTTTCTCTTCAAACTGCTTCTGTTACACATTTATTGTGATAACTACATTATAAAAGTGGTAAATGTCAATGGATTACAACTTTTCTTACATCTGCAGGGGCTTGGATGAAATTTATGATCACTAATTTCACATTATAGACCCACCAGCATATAGCTGGGGTGCCATACCCAACCACCCCTGGTATACCCATGCTGACAAATGGGGTGTCCACCTATTGCATTTTGGGTTAAATACCAATAAACTGAGAAAGGAAAAGTAAGATGTATCCTGTTTTACATGAAAGGGAAGTGAATGAGTAAATCAAAGATCAGACTGTACCCATAGCTACATCTCCTGGGTCACATGACCAAAAACAAGATGGCGGATACCGTTCAATCATTTTCTGTATCATACTGCTTCTGCTACACATTTATTGTGATAACTACATTATAGAAGTGGTAAATGTTAGTGGATTACATCTTTTCTTACATCTGCAGGGGCTTGGATGAATTTCTGATCCCTAATTTCACATTACAGACCCATTTGCAAATAGCCAGGGTGCCATACCCAACCACCCCTGGTATGTCCATACTGGCCAATGGGGTGTCCACCTATTGCATTATGGGGTGCATGCCAATAAATTCAAAAGGTAAAAGTAAAAAGTAGCCTGCTTTACATGACAGGGAAGTGAATGAGTAAGTCAAGGCCCAGACTGTACCCATAGCTACATCCCCTGGGTCACATGACCAAAAACAAGATGGCGGCTACCGTTCAATCATTTTCTGTATCAAACTGCTTCTGTTACACATTTGTAGGGATAACTACATTATAATAGTGATAAATGTCAAAGGATTACACATTTTCTTACATCTGTTGGGGCTTGGATGAATTTTCTGATCCCTAGTTTCACATTACAGACCCACCTGTAGATAGCTGGGTTGCCATACCCAACCACCCATGGTATGCCCATGCTGGCAAATGGGGTGTCCACCTATTGCATTATGGGGTGCATGGCAATAAATTCAAAAAGTAAAAGTAAAAAGTAACTCGTTTTACATGACAGGGAAGAGAATGAATAAATGAAGGCCCAGACTGTACCCATAGCTACATCCCCCTGTGTCACATGACCAAAAACAAGATGGCGGCTACCATTTGATCATTTTCTGTACCAAACTGCTTCTGTTACACATTTATTGTGATAACTACATTATAAAAGTGGTAAATGTCAATGGATTACACATTTTCTTACATCTGCAGGGGCTTGGATGAAATTTATGATCACTAATTTCACATTATAGACCCACCAACATATAGCTGGGGTGCCATACCCAACCACCTAAGGAAGGCCATGCTGGCACATGAGGGGCACACCTATTGCATTATGGGTTACAGACAAATAAATTCAGAAAGTAAAAGTAAAATGTAGCCTGTTTTACATGACGGGGAAGTGAATGAATAAATCAAGGCCCAGACTGTACCCATATCTACATCCCCTTGATCACATGACCAAAAATAAGATGGCGGCTACCGTTCAATCATTTTCTGTCAAACTGCTTCTGTTACACATTTGTAGGGATAACTATATTATAAAAGGGGTAAATGTCAAGGCATTACACCTTTTCTTACATCTGCAGGGGCTTGGATGAAATTTCTGATCCCTAATTTCTCATTACAGACCCAACTGCAGATAGAAGGGGTGCCATATCCAACCACCCATGGTATGCCCATTCATGTCAATGGGGTGTCCACCTATTGCATCATGAGGTACAAGCCAATAAATTCAAAAAGGAAAAGTAAGATGTATCCTGTTTTACATGTTAGGGAAGTGAATGAGTAAATGAAAGCCCAGACTGTACCCATATCTACATCCCCTGCGTCACATGACCAAAAATAAGATGGTGGCTACCGTTCAATCATTTTCTGTATCAAGTTGCTTGTATTCTAAAACCTGTGGAGAAAAACCCTACCCTTTCCCTATTCAAAATACCTGTGGAGAAAACCTCTATCCTTTCCCTATTCTAAAACCTGTGGAGAAAAACCCTACCTTTTCTCTATTCTAAAACGTGGTGAAAAACCCTACCCTTTCCCTGTTCTAAAATCTGTGGACAAAAATCCTATCCATTCCCTATTATATAACACATCATGAAGTCCACTATCCTTGACAGGACGGTGTCTAAAGTCCGGTAGGGAAACGTCCTGCAGAGTCTTCTCTGAGACATTGACAGTTGCAAGATAGCTGATCAGGGAAGGAGACATAGGAATCTGTGGTTGCAGGAGCCTAGTTTCCAGATCTGAAACCAGTTCTGACCTGGCCCCCTGCCACCAAGAGTGAATCAGGGTCTTGAAATCTGAAGTAGCCAGGGGTTTGGGAGGTGGATCCTGTTGAGACTGGGGGAGGAGGAGGGGCATCCGTGGAGGATAATACCCTTGAAACCCATGTGGTTGGAGTAGGTGAAATCAGAGTAGAACTGCCCCAAATGACTCCATTCTGGAGTGGAGCACCCTAGGTAGGGGATCCCTTGGATGCCCAAAGGGTAATGTGGACAGTTCAGGGTTGATTATAAGCCCCCAATGTCAGACCTGGCATCAGATGAATCACGTTGGACCCGCCATTTGTGTAGATGGGGAGGGTCCGGCGTCGAGACAACCATGGCAGGTCACCAATGTTGTAACCGCACAACCTAACCTGGCACTGGAAGGTGTTCTGTTGGTCACATGACATTGGGCTGGTGGTCCCCCTTCAGGTATTGCTAGAAAAATCTGCCGTGCTGCCCGATGCCAGGTGGTGCAAGTCCTATATGTGATGACCTACTGATGGAACCCTCTTGAAGTAAGATCTGTCTTTTCCTATATCTATCTCCAGCCTTTATGCATGTGAACTGTGCAAAAACCTATCTAGTATTACCTTTTACTATTATGTTTTAGGTCACTGTATTGCTCTTGGAAAATTAATACATTTTTCTTATGTTACCCTATCCTACTATGCCTTAGTCCCATGTTTTACGATATTTTTTCCCCATACATTATATAAAATAGTTGGTGGTTGTCAATACACAGCAATGATAAACCTTCACCTTAAGGTTCAAAGATGAAATACAAGATATACGTCACCCATGAGTTTTATATAATTAATAGAAAATGGACCTAGTTTCTTCATTTTCTCACGGTTACAGTGAGGACAGCAAATTAAGTAAGGTGTTAACGAAAGCGGTGTGTATTTAGGCCACCATACAGTATCTTATATAGTGTACTATACAGTGTGAAAGAATCCACAATAGTTTACTATTTTTTTATTACCATTAGCATTTACCATCAGTGGTCCACATTTCACTGATGCAAAACTTTTTCAAGTATATGGATCATCATACACAAAGAGCATTCCATCAGACATGGTAATGCCAGAAATATGAGGCAAAAAACCCTCTCATTTCCCTATTCTAAAACCTGCAGAGAAAATCCCTATTCTTTCCATATTCTAAAACCTGTGGAGAAAAACCCTGTCCTTTCCCTATTCTAAAACCTGTGAAGAAAAATCATATCCTTTCCCTATTCAAAAACCTGTGGAGAAAAATCCTATCCTTTCCCTTTTCAAAAACCTGTGGAGAAAAACCCTATCCTTTCCTATTCTAAAACCTGTGGGAAAAACCTAACATTTCCCTAGTCAAAAACCTGTGGAGAAAACCCTATCCTTTCCTGTTCTAAAACCTGTGGAAAAAATCCTATTCTTTCCTTTTCAAAACCTGTGGAAAAAACATGTCATTTCCTATTCTAAAACCTGTGGAGAAAAACCCTACCATTTCCCTATTCAAAAAACCTGTGGAAAACCCTATCCTTTCCTATTCTGAAACATGTGGAGAAAAGTTCTATCCTTTCCTATTCTAAATTATATATATCATCTTCAGGCTTGTGACCTGTAGATAAAAACTGTCTGATCTTACCCTATGCTACACCATTGCATCAACATTTTACATACTCTGTGATATTTAATTTAACAAAGTAATGTAGCTCACCCTCACATGAAGTCATCTCTTGAGTGTTCAGAACTAGTCCATGCATTATAATTAATTCTAACTGATGAGACGGTGAAGGTGAAGTTTGTTGTGGTGCAATGAGTACTAGTAGGTCTACAAGGCTATTTATGTTAACACCACAAGGTTTCCACAGCCTGTTAGACAAACTAGTTTGTCTCTTACCGTAATCCCAGAAAGTATCAGTTGAGTAGTATCATAGGAAGTCAAGATGTAAAATGTTGTAATGTAGCATCATTGCAGTGTTTCTCTCCTGGTATGACAAAGGTTAAAAAAAAAAAAATAAAGGTAAACAAACAAAGTACACCACCCCTTTTGCTAGATATGGGAAGCAAGTGTGAATCACTGTTGAGGTACCCAGCTGGACTAACCCTGTTAGCAGTTTCATGAGGTCAAACCCTGAATTAATTTTGAAACATGAATACATACTGTACATCAATACACACATCTCAAAACCTAAGCTAAACTGTAACTTACCGTTAGTGACATCAGTAGTAACTCACCTTATGCACTTATTATTTCCAATTTATTTCCCATTCTGACTGTTGCATGAGTATTTCTGAAGCCAGGGACATATTTGTACACGCACTGTTATATAGATTACAGTGATTGTCATATGGGAGGCGACTCGATGACAGTCGATAGGGCATTTGGAACGATATATCCGATATATTCACTTTTAAAGACTTTTAGCCTATATACTCCAATCTGAAACACAGAATTTAAAGACATTATACCAATGACGACCTGAAAGTTATAGTCCATTGGATTATATACTATACATTCCCCGCCACTGCATCTATAAATTGCATACCTCTATAGGATTAGACTACAGCCCTCTTGATGTCACTGCAGAACATATCGCTTCCTGATCCATTAAGTGGACACCATCCTGCCGATACAGTTCTGGGAAGAGGACATGATGCCATCATGCTTGACCACGCTGGCTGACAATCCTCTCATGAATACCCCCATCTATGTGTTGATCTTTCTCCTTGTTCTGTCCATTTCTTCATATCAGAAACATTCCTCCACTGCCAGCTGGATGATGTGGGACCAAGGATCATGGTTCTCAGCATTCGTTGCTGATCAAGGCGATGTCCTCCTTTATCTTCTGTAGCAGCATCACTGATGTCTTCAATCCTAAATCATTGCCTCCCAGGTGGATGACGATGACATCTGGTTTGGATCCCTCAGGCACTCCCTCGTGCAATGTTGGCACCAGTTGATCCCAATGCATACCCCTCTCACCTAACCAACGAACATTTACTGGAGTATCGAAGGTCAACACTGGTCCCCCAGTTCGAGACCACTCCCGAATCCCTGCCCAATGCACGAAGGAGTGTCCGCAGATCCATACAGTCTTCTCTGGACACTGCATATCTGAATTAAGAAAACACACATATTATAGCATCGGAGTGTATCCAATCTATGACAGGTAGTAGTGCTCAATTCCTGACATTTGCTGGCAAAAGACAACATGTCTGGTATGTTCCAGGAAATAAAAAACATTTAAGAGTGATTACTAATAGTGGCACTCAGAGCAAAATTATGCATTTGCGGCACAAGATCTCATGAAAACATTACGTGATTGGTGGTTTGAGAAACTGATGGTTACCAAATGGGAAAGGTATTTTGGAGTAGTCATGTGTGATGACCTAGCATGAATAAAGCAGTACATGTTGTTCAGCCTTCCCACACTTGTGTATCCCCTAGGTGGCGCTATCTCAAGGGCTACTACCCCTGCCTGCATGGCTAGTTGCAGGTTAAGGGGCATGTGTACTGACACAGGTGCCTCCACCTGGAGGACAGGGTTGTTAGTAACAAGGCTAACCTGGATACAGCTTTCTGGGACATTGTAATCCCCTTTTTCCCCTTCTAGTAGCATAGACAATATGCAACAAACATTTTCACAGTAGCCCCTATTCTGTATACACTTCCCCACACTGTTTGCACTTACCACCAGGGCTGGTTCCACCAGTTCAACCCTGGAGACCCTCTGTAAAACAAGGTTAGGCACAGTGTATAACAGTATAGTGCTTTTGGTACAAACTGGAACCACAGTTGGATTTAAAGAGAACAGGAAATCATTTCTAATTGGCAGCAGTTTATAAAGTTCTTATTCTCAGAAATGATATGCATTATTCTAAATAATCCACATTTAACTGTACTTGAATAAAAACTTGATATGAAAAACTGTATTTTGCATTGTTTTGTTTTTATGGGCAGCATTCTGGGATGCAGCACTTGGCATTTCCCACCAATCTTACATCTCGATCACTCCACCACCTCGGTCTCTATATCGGGAATCTACACCAATTAACCATTCCATGGTGTCCAATGGACACCGCATGTCTTCCCACACTGGGAAACAGCAACTATAAAACATGCCATGGTGTCCAATGGACATGCAATGCTGACTATGATAGAGGGAAGTCTTGTGCAGTCCATTCTGGGATGCAGCACTCAGCATTTCCCACCTATCTTACATCTCGATCACTCCGCCATCTCGGTCTCAATACCGGGAATCTACGCCAATTAACCATTCCAGGGTGTTCAATGGACACCCCATGTCTTCCCACACTGGGAAACAGCAACTATAAAACATGCCATGGTGTCCAATGGACACACAATGTTGACTATGATAGAGGGAAGTCTTGTGCAGTCCATTCCGGATGCAGCACTCGGCATTTCCCACCTATCTTACATCTCGATCACTCTGCCATCTTGGTCTTGATACCGGGAATCTACACCAATTAACCATTCCATGGTGTCCAATGGACACCCCATGTCTTCCCACACTGGGAAACAGCAACTATAAAACATGCCATGGTGTCCAATGGACACGCAATGCTGACTATGATAGAGAGAAGTCTTGTGCAGTCCATTCCGGGATGCAGCACTCGGCATTTCCCACCTATCTTACATCTCAATCACTCCACCATCTCGGTCTCGATACCGGGAATCTACGCCAATTAACCATTCCATGGTGTCCAATGGACACCCCATGTCTTCCCACACTGGGAAACAGCAACTATAAAACATGCCATGGTGTCCAATGGACACACAATGCTGACTATGATAGAGGGAAGTCTTGTGCAGTCCATTCCAGGATGCAGCACTCAGCATTTCCCACCTATCTTACATCTCAATCACTCCACCATCTCGGTCTCGATACCGGGAATCTACACCAATTAACCATTCCATGGTGTCCAATGGACACCCCATGTCTTCCCACACTGGGAAACAGCAACTATAAAACATGCCATGGTGTCCAATGGACACGCAATGCTGACTATGATAGAGGAAAGTCTTGTGCAGTCCATTCTGGGATGCAGCACTCGGCATTTCCCACCTATCTTACATCTCGATCACTCCGCCATCTCGGTCTCGATACCGGGAATCTGCGCCTGTCAAGCGATTTATTATTCTGTGTCACTATAAGCGTATTCGATGATCCGGGCATCCTGTATTTCATCTTTGAATGGTATTCGAGAAGCATTTATCTACACACAGGCCCTTGCCGCAATCTGCACACCAGTAGGTCGATTCCTTATGCTTCCCTTTCTTTGTGCACACCACACATCTTCGGGTAGGGTACAGCTTCTTTGGTGTTCTTGGTATTTTTGATGGGAAGTGCTTTCCTTGCAGTCGTTGGCATGGATCCAATTTTGTCGATTGCCGTTTTTGGCTATGCTGTGGAAGATCATCTATTTTTTTGCTTGTCGTTACAAGTTCTTTAATTACAGTTCATTGGAATTCCAAGTGCGTCATATTCTTTCTTTCTGGGGAAAATTTCTTGTACATTATGTACCCCTGAATTAACATGGCATTCAGTAAATAAAAGTACTCCTTCTGCCATACCTTCTTGCATCACCGGTTAAAATTGTAATACCCTGCCAGCTGATCATTTTTGTTGACTCCACCCATGTATCTGTTGTAGTCCAGTATACATTTTGGTTTTTATCGACTCCCCAGTCTTCCAATCCTTTCTTCCGGTATCGACAAATTCAGTACTTGATGTTGTTGACAGCATGTATATGTCCCTCTTGTCTCTCCACTTCATACAGAGCATTGGTGTCTTCCTGAATGTAACCTTTTCTTTCATCTTCAGCTTTATGTCTTTTATTTTGGGAGGCATTCCTTTGCGGTTGGGCATAACAGTTCCATCTGCACCAACTCTAGATAAAAATAGATCTGTGTACAGTTGAGGTCCAGTGTAGTATCTGTCTGTGTAAAATCCTGTAGCCTTTCCCTCGCAGTTCTTCTCTAACAAGATCAAAACAAACTCTGTATGTATGTCCTTTGCTCTGTTCCTCGTCGACTTTGCCTGTATAGAATTGCCAGTTGCATATGTATCCCGAGTTTGATTCACATAAGGTGTACACCTTGATTCCGTGCTTCACTGGTTTTTGTGGATTAAATGTTCTGTAACTTAGATTTCCCTTCCACAGACATATACCTTCATCCAGGAGAGGTCCTGATCGGGAAGATAGGTTTCTCGTGATCTCTTCAGGAATCGCTCATGTATCTCCCTAATGTGAAAAAGTTGATCAAATCCCTCCATCCCTCTAGGCTTCTGATTTGAGTTGTCAGCCATGTGGAGAAAAGAAAAAATCAGGTTGAATCGATTCCTTGCCATCACACTGCCCCAGAATAGTGTGTAGGTGACTTCATCCAATCCCCAGTATTCATCTTTACTGCTCTTCACTACCAGTCCCATCACAATGTATAATGCAAAAAACCTCTTCGGTTCTTCTTTGTCAGTCATCTTCCAAGCCCTGGCCCTTGAATGTGGTGGCAACTCATCAATTGGGTGTGCCAGAAAGAAATCATTGGCACATCTATTTGTTTCCCTTGCAATAAGCTCCAAATCTTCATCCATCAGGCAAAACAGTTGTACAAATCCAAGTGGACTTTCTGGGACTGGTACTTGGAGACCTGAAGTTGCAGTGAATAGGTGTCCATTGTCACTTGTTGTTGTCACCTCTTCCCATTCGTCTTCTCTTCTAACGCTTTGTTCTGCTGATGACCGAGCCCTTTTACCACGAGTCTTCTTATGCATTGCACCTACTGATGTTGTGGGGGTCTCTTCATGATCTTCCTGCTCCACATCCGGCATGTAATCTTGATCAGTAACTTCTTCATCTTCAGAAGACTCATTCCGCACTTCCACCAGATCCAGATTGTACAATCTTTCTTCAACATCATCTTCACTATGCGATTCGAATCGGACTCGCTACATCTGGATCTCGGCCAAACATCCAATGCAGTCATTTTTTTGCCATGATGATTATTCTGTAGGTGTAGAAAAAACAAAACAAAACAAAAAAAACACATCATTGTTGCAAGTTATCTTTGTTGGGTGATTCTAACAATAATATGAAAATGAAGCCCTATGAATACCAGTTTGGCTCAATAAACCCTACTCCCCAACTCCCCACTGTGCACTGATTTATATTTTCAAACGTACCACAAAATATTCTATGTTCTGTTGAATTATGTCAAATATACTGCAAGGAATCACCCTGAAAGACAAAAAAAAAAGTTATATTCAAAGAGTTACATGTAATATCTTTAACAGAATACTCAAGCTCATTTTCACACATACGGGAAGACACAGTGATATAATAATAGAAACATCCCATCCCGTATCAGGTGCAACATCAAGTTAAGCATTCACTAGTGTACAATGTCAACCCCCAATATATCACTATAGGTTTATGACTGTATAACATCAGTCTGCATTTTACCACCCTCCGGTGAGTTGTAATTCCTCCTGATGTTGCCCGGTTATAAGCATATTGTTTTCCTTACTGCACTGACCTAAGGAACACTTGATTACTGCATATATATATATATATATATATATATATGCGATACTTGGCATCGGCTGACATAAAAAGCCAAGTAGAATATCAGATTTGCAAGGTAAATGACTATGTGTTTATGACTGGATAACATCAGTCAGCATTTTTGCCACCCTGTAGTGTGCGTTAATGCCTCCTGATGTTACCTGGTTATAAACAAATAGTGTATTTCCTTACTAGTCAAGAAAATCACCAAATTGAAACCTTTCTTGTTTTGGAACTTGCAACTTTAATTAACCATACAATATGCAGTATCACAACATAGGAAGAACTTCACATATATCAAGTTAGGATCAACAATTCACAGTACAGCTGATATCCATCAAAAGTCAAATGTTCCAAAAGTGTCTATGTGTCAGTGAACTGATAAATGTAAAAATCAACCATTGTTCTCTTCTGATTTTCGGGTGCTATCCCAATGAAGATGATGCACGAAAAACTCTAAGGGATCAAGTCAGGATAAGTGTTATTAAATTGACCTTAAACATTTGCAAGAACACATAATACATTTTAATTCAGTGATAAAAGCAACCAGTTTTATGTCTTATTAATAAAACATATACATCCAAAGTATTGTTTATAGTTTGTGAATTCAATTCTCAATTCTTCTGATTACATTTGTTTTATATTGTGTCATAATACTAACAGTATATTACATGAACAAATAACTGCTGTACAAGTAGAAGTGAGAGTGAAAATATGTATTATTATATATGTAAGCAATAATACCCAACAGGGTGCAAGGTATTGTGCTATACCGGACCGCCAGGGCGTAATGAGGCCCGACGCCGCAGGCGAGGCGCGAGAAATTCTGGAAGGTCTGGTATGGCATCACCATCCTGGAGGGTACGGTGCTTAGAAAATGGGCACAGTAGAACAATATTAATTTTATAACAAAATTGTTAACTAAATAATTAAAATGGGGAGATTTGAAATTTTATTGGGTACTTTATGCCAATAAAAAATTAGGCTGGGCACAATGATACAGGACTACGTGAAGGGGCTAGTACTTTTTATCTACTGGGCCATGTTGTCAGATAGACCAGGGCTTTGGGTAAGGAACTGGCCAATCAGAAGCCAGGATGTTACAAGCTTATTTTCTAATGAGTGTTCATCGTCACAATACTTCTTTTGAAACAGCTCAATAATATCAATTGATAGACTGAAAAACATTGAAAATATGTAACCTTAGAAAAGCATATGAAACATATTCAATGCAACATTTCAGATCAATACTCCTGTATACATTTTTCATCCAGCAGAGTGGAGCAGATGGCCGAACCATCCATGGCTTTCAAAATGTCTTACTGCAGGACTTTACTGACATTGTGAGTGGTCCACCATGGCTCAGGTGTGGTGGCACAACACATTAAGGGGACTAACAAGATGAAAGAGTCTAACATGTTTCAACATAACAAAAATAGCAGGACAAGAGGACACAGCATAAGATTAGAGGGATGCCAATTAAGGGGTAATGTGAGGAAGTTCTTTTTTAAAGAAAAGGTGGTGGATGCATGAACCGCCTACTTCAGGAAGTGGATATGAATACAGTGCAGGGCTTCAAACAAGCATGGGATAGGCATAAGGGAGCAATACAGATGAATATGGATAGATGGGTCATTGACAAAGCAAAGTCAATGGCACATTTATAATGTAGAAAAGAAATGGGCAGACTGGATGGGCCTTGCAGTCATATTTGCCATCAACTTATATGTTTCTATGCACAATGGTGGGGGTGGAAAGGATGAAGTGACTTACGAACATACGAAATTTGCCAGCAGATAAAGGCCTAGGGTCTATCATGTCTGCTCAATGTGTAGCTAGCACCTCTTATTCTGCAGCTGCCCTCCTTCCACCCTTTCCTTCATTAACCCTCCCCTTGTCCTATCCCATCCTCATTTGAAGCAGTCCACTGTTCTACTGCATACCACTTCAGCAGGTAATGCATTCCACCAGCCACCCCCACCAACCATTCCATATCAGGTGCTACCAACAAAACCACATTCCCTATTGTCCAGTGGTTCCTCAACTCCATCCCATGTCAGGTGTCACCATAAGTGAATACTTAACCTGATGTGTCATCTGAAATGGTAGGTAATTTGTAGTCCACTGAACAACATGGAATGCATTTAGAGTGGTGATGGCTGACATGTGAGGTTGCTGTGGGCCATTTACCACTGGATGCTTAAATTGTTGTGGTGCCTTATATGGGAGAAATTATGGTCCATTTAGAAAACGTAATCTTTTTTTTTTTTGGTGGTGTGGCCTGGCATGGGAGGGCTTGTGAGGGGCCATTGTACACCAGGAAACAGTTAACATGTTGTAGCGCCTTATATGGGAGGGAAGAAAAAATTACTCACCTTAGTAATGTTGTTTCTTCGAATGGAGTCTTGCTATATTATGACATATGCAATGAGTCCCAACCTTCGAACTGCTCTGGAGGTGAAAGAGTTAACTGTGAAGTACACTGGGAGAGACATGGATTGATTAAGGTGAAAGTCCGAGACCACTTTAGGCAAGAACTTTCTGTTAGTCCTGTGGACCACCTTATCCCTATGAAAGGAGATAAAATCAGGTTCCACTGACAATGCTTGTAGTTCACTTATGCGCCTGGCAGAAGTGATAGCTACCAAATCACAGTTTTCCAAGTGAAGTACTTAAGTTCTGCTGAAGACAAGGGTTCAAAATGGGATTGCATAAGCTGGGCAATGCAAACATTAAGATCCCAGGCAGGGGCAGGGTCCCTGAATGGGGGGTTGGTGTGAAGCAACCCCTTGAAAAACTTGGAGAATACCGGATGAGCTGAAAGGGAAGAGGGTTTTCCTGCTGATAAAAAGCAGACACGGCTGCCAGGTGCACTTTTAGGGTAGCTGGTCTCAGCCCCAAAGAATTCAAATGTACCATATAATCCAGAACTGTGGGCAAACCGGCAGACTCTGGGGAAATATTCTTGCCAGAGCACCATATGGAATTATAAGTAGCCCTGGTGGAAGGCTTCCTAGAAGCCTTCAAAATATTGAGTACACCTTGAGAAAAGTGTAGGTCAGCAAACTCTAACTCTTCAAGAGCCAGGCCTTGAGATTGAGAGATGTGAGATTGGGTACCAAACTCTCCCCTGGGCACAGGTTAACAGATTGTGATTCCTGGGAAGACACAGGGAAGGTGGACTGCTATAGCAGGACTCAGAGGAACACAGTTTGGAGGGATAAAACATGTTTTAGGAGACAGAAAGGAGTGACTGATTTGGGAGGGAGGGTGTTCCAGAGTGAGGCAGTCTGTAAGAGAAAGCAGCTGAGCCAGAACAGGAGGAGGGTTGGGAGGAGGGAGAATGTGGGTATCCCTTGACTGAAGTGAGTTAGAGGCCGCAGTAGAGGAGACAAAATTGAGGAAAGGTGGGACGGTAAGGACCCAAACCTATATGTAGAGATAAAAATAGCACAGTGAATTTGCCGCCACTAGTGTAGGAAGTAAGGAGAGGGACGAGTAGAGGATGAGACACAGAACTATGAAAAGATGGAGTTTGTCAGGAAAATGCCAGTAACTATATGAAGAATAACATATGCGGTAGTGTATATAACAAGAATTTTACACACAAGATGCTGGGGTGTATAACAAGGGGTTCTCATTCAGGCAGAGGGAGGTGATCTCGCCCCTCATCAGGTCACTGATCAGGCTGGACTTGGAGAACTGTGTGCAGTTCTGGAGGTCATACCTGAGGCAGGATATCAAACTACTGGAGGGAATGCAGCAGAGGGCAATGAGGATGTTACAGAGAATGGAGGAGAGACTACGAGAAAGGGCTGGGTGAAGTAAACATCCTGGAGGAGAGGAGGGATGGGGGACATGATCTAAACTTTCAAGTATCTGAGGTGAATCAACAAGGATGGAGCCAACAGGGTTTTAAACTGAGGAAGGGAAGAACACTAGAGGGCACGGGCTAAGAATAGGGGGAAGATTTAGGAGGGAGATGAGAGCATTACTTCACAGAGAGAATGGTGTCAAAGTGAAATGCCCTACCACAGAGGGTGATATCATGCAAATGGTGGGTAGCTTTAAAAGAGCATGGGACAGAGAACAGGGGAGAGTACTGGTAGGTGACGCTGAGAATGGCCGAGAGTGAACAAAAGGGGAGGGGGGTGGGCAGATGTGACCGAGGGGCACTAGCTGCACACTCAAGCAGACGTTTACAGACCAGGAGGTCTGTTTCTGCTGGCACATTCGTATGTTTGTATGTTGATATGTAATCCAGGGTTGCAGCAGCCTGTGATTGAGCCACCAGAGGAAGCTGGGCATTTCTTGCAACTGACATCCTTGGAGTGGACCTTGTATTCCTGTCACAATAGTTAAACTTTCAACTGAACAGCATGTGCAATGACTATTTTAAAACACTGTTTTTATTACATTTTGTCCTTTATTACCAACTGAAGAGGCAATGTTGTGCTTGGTTACTGAGTACAGAGCTGTGAACTACAAGATCCCAGGTTTGAATCCCCCACAGCCACTGGTTTACTTAGTAACCTTCTGTAAGCCACTTGCTCTACCTGTACATCAGTCCCTCCTATGTGAAAATATGAAGCAGGTCCCCCACTGCCATGTGTCACTGTAGGCTTCTTGAAAATGTGGTGTCACTGTGTGTAAACATTTTGCATGTCCTTTCCTAGACCTTTGCACTGAAGGTTTTTTTTTCCAAACTGTCTCACAGTGATATCCTGCTGGCTGCTTTGCAGAGGATCCATTACTTTGCTGGTGGTAATCATGAGATTGCACCTCCAATCAAGAAGTACTGCTCAGCATTCATTATTTGCTGTATACTGTACGGGCTCAAGCTCACTGGCTTGTATGGACCTGTGCTGGCTGCCTCTCCACCCCCCCAACACATCCATTTTAGATGGATAGCACAGCTGTGATGCAGCCTCTCATTTTCAGTTGTGTCCTGCTTCTACCTGTACTTTTTGCTGAAATGGACTGAGAGGGGAGGTCAATTGCCTTGTTCAATGACATAGCTGAAGAGGTCAGAGATGGCGACCGACACAGCCCCTCCACTTAACTACCTTAGGCAGCCACCATCTGAATGACAGGGAGCGTGTGCCCAGCTGCTGTAGAATTAGCTTTCCTATAGCAGTTGTATGCGCACTCACTATCATTCAGATGGTGGCTGACCAAGGTGGTAAGTGGAGGAGCTGTGCCAGTCTTTATCTCCTCATATCCTCATAAGATCTGCCCTGCTGGCCCTGAATCCTTTTGGTCACCTTATGTTACACTATCTATGGCCAGTCTTTATCTTTCCTTAGAAAATGTGCTTTTTATTTGCTGGGCTCCGATTGGCTAGTACTTCTGCCAGAGGGATACATTAACTTATCTGTATACTGATCCCGAAGCGAAACCTTTACAGCAAACACATCGATGCCAACGTGGGGAGGCTGGAGTGAGTTCAGAGGAGGGCAACAAAGATGGTAAAGGGGCTCAGCCACCTGTCCTATGAGGAAAAGTTGGGAGAACTGAACATGTACTCCCTGGAACAGAGGAGGGAAGGGGGGGGGCATGATTGACACCTTCAAGTACCTTAAGGGTATAATCCGGGTGCCACTGTAAAACATCTTTCTGCTAAAAAGAGAATCAGAGGATGAGGGGGCATGGGTTACAGATTGAGGGGGGACAGTTCAAGGGTAAGATTAGGAAGTACTATTTCACATAGAGGGTGGTGGATAAGTGGAATAGGCTTCCAGAGGAGTTGGTTGCAGAAGCAACAGTGGAAGGCTTCAAAAATACATGGAACAGACACAGGAGAGTGTTGGGGTTGGGGGGAGGCACGTCTTAGCAGGCTGACAAGGCATTCTTTCAATACACACAAGACCAGACAGTGCAAAACTAGTGACTGGGTGGTCAGGCTCAGGGGGAGGAAGATGAGAAGCAGAAGGCAGTTTTACTAAATGAATATTTCTGTTCAGTATTCTCAGTGTAAGACAAAAGCATGTTGCTACAATGCAGAATTAAAGTCAATATGTTGACATTTGGCTTCTACTATGATATATTACTCCAAGAGGGACCCAATCTTGGCTCGAGTTCTGTTCTCGGTCAGAAAAAAAATGTGTGTGATGGTAGTAAAACCATCAACCATTTTTTCTGGTCCAAGGACTGCAATCTCTTCCCTTTATGTACCCTCCAAATTTGTTTAAAAATGGGCCCCTTTTTTCCTACCTTACCATTGGCAAACAGCCTTTGTTTGTTGGTCACAGATATGGCCTGCTGTGACAAATCAGTTCCTGTGGGCCCTGGAAAGGAAAAAAAAGATAAATACAAATTACCACAAGAAAGATAAAACTAATTTTTAAGAGAAAATGCTTCCTTGTCCTGCTCCTAGATCATTCAATGTTCCTCCTCTGCCCCATCTGTACTTGGTCTGCTGAGCACTCTCTCTCTTAATGGCACATCATGTCAAGTATTTATTATACTAGTCTGCCCTTGATCTGCCTGTACACGCCTGCTCACATTGCAATGACTGAATGTGTGGGTCGAAGCCAAATACACAAAGTAATCCTTTTTCTTTGATTGGTGCTTTATACAGGAACTGGAACTGCCTCCCTCTCCCGGCAAGGCGTGAACTTGTCCCGAAGATGATCCTCCCAATATTTGCCCACTGTGATGTAGTCTACAATGTTGTGCCCAAGTCATCCCTGGCCAGATTGGATACCCTGTTCAATTTTTCTGCCACTTCCACTTGAGTGTCCTCCTCTCACTCATCACTGCTCTCTTCTATCACTCCAGACCCATGTACTCCTCTCTTGCTTGCTCTCTCACCCACGTGACATAATGTGCAAAGGTATTTACATGGACCACTAAAGTCATGCAGACTTTGCCAGTCCTGTTCATGTCCTAGGTAGTCAGTCATGTGACCCATATTGCCATTGCTGATGTCAGTCTGTCTGGGACCAAAATAAAACTAAATAAAAGAAACAAACACCCTTTCCCCACCTCGTATCACTGCATCTCTTCTTCCTCCACCAAGAAATTAAGTAAAGTAACTCCCTTTCCCTAACCCAAGAGCACCCCATTCCTCCTTCCTCCTTCCTCCCACCAGTAAAGTAGTGAAGTTAGTCCCAGTAGAGCTCTTCAGTCTGTTTATATGTGACATTAGAGAAGGGATTCAGGGCGAAATGTGCCTCTTTGCAAATTACAGTAACTAAGGTATCTGATAGGGTGGAGGACCATGAGAAGAGTTTAGGAAAAGGAAGAGGACTTAACAAAACTGTAAAAGTGGTCCAAGACCTGGCAATGCAGATTTAATGCCAAAAAGTACAAGGACATGCACAGAGGGAAAAGGAACCTGAAAACATAGCACTGGATGGGGGAGGGGGGACAGGTTAGATCAGCGCTCGGAGGCCAGTGACCTAGGTGTTACCATAAGTAACATTCAGAAGAATACTGCCCCATGCAAGTTGGCAGAGCTTTTTCTAAAAGGAGAAATTTCATGATCTTGGTGAGGCTGCACCTAGAGTGCTGCTTACAATCAGTCTAAAGGAGAGCAGTGGAAATTGTACATGAGCAGCAGGGACCTATGGACACTTGGAAACTGCCTGACCTGAATATGTACTCCATGGAGTCAAGAAGGAAAGGGGAATATGACTGAGACTTTCAAAATACAAAAATCTGAAGGTGATAAACGGGGGACAGCAACCAACCTTTCAGCCAATATGAGGGGTTTGTAATACGAGAACATAATCATAGTCTAATGGGGGAGATTTTGAAGTGATGTCTCTCTATCGACATAAAGCCTCCCTCCCCATTCCCATCGTCACAAGCTGGTCTCTAAAATGATTCTCCCAATCTTCTTTTTTACACATACGTGGTCTATGGCACTGCCACTGCTACCTCCTCTCTAAGCTCAATACCCTACTTAACTCTTTCTGCTGTTTACTGATTAGTGTTATTGGTCATATCAGTGTGTCTTACTGTTGTCTCCAAGGAGGAAGGTCACAAGGTCAGGTCCAGCACCGAGGTCCTCGGATCATACTTTGTACTGACCCTGCAATGCAGCACTGGGGCCTCCACATTAGAGGTACCATCCTTCAGAACAGTAACATGTTAAACTGAGGTCCCTTCTGCCAATCTTAGAGGTTTGCTTTTAGGAAGCAGTATGGTGCAGTGGGTTAAGGCTCTGTGCTGGAGACCTGGGTTTGAAATCCCACAGCCGCCCTAGTTGCATATTGTGTGATACTGAGCAAGTCCCTTAACTTCCTTGTGCTCCCAGGTCGCATCTGGAAACAAGCTTTAGCTTAGTGTGCTACTCCTGGTTAAACAATGTACCCTTTCCTTGTCTAAATAGCAGTTACAAAATGGGTTGGAACAATCCTGTGCAGTGATTGGTGGAATCTAATCACATGACGTGTTATTACAGTATAGCAGCACAGGTCAGAAATCACTCTGAACCCCACTACACAGTCCTAGAACTAAAAATCATGGAATCAACTCTAGTGGCCCTATGCCAGGTTGCTGCAAGACCCTCTTATTGCCATGCCTGCTCCTTAATGACATCTGTTAGTAAACATCTAACTAATCACTAGGCCTTTGCAAAATTTTGGTGAAAGTCAGAATTTTCACTTTCACATAATTTCTGAATGTCGTTTGGCAACTTTTGCAGAATTTCTGACCTAGAATGGCAGAATCAATAAAAAAATAGTAACAAACAAATAGTGCTTAACCAGCAACGCAGAGCACTGCTTTTCTACAATTTGATCTTGAATATAGCCCAATCCAGTTCACGTAGGGAAAAAAATAAGCGTCGAATGGACTGCAAAAAAAAAAGTGCAGGACTGACAAGAACGAGCAGCTTTCTAATGGGGGACACAGTCAGCAAGCAGGAGGTGCAGGAGGTGCGGGGGTTCTGAGCACCCAGGAAACCCCCCCAGCTATGCCCATGCATGCGGTTGTCACTTAAAGCATCGGATAACATAACAGATTTAATGACCCTATGTGGATGAGATGTGGGAGCCCAGTCATCAGCCATTGTACAAGCTTTTCTCACGTTTGCTAAGAGCTCCTTTGTGTTCAGCCTTAAAAGTGGAAATAAATGCTGATGACCCACCTAAGATTGAAATAAATTATTTGTTTTCACTTCAGGCCTGTCATGCATAAAAATAAATGCATTTATTTGCAAAGTTTTACTTTTTACTTTCACAGCCATTGTATAAAAAATTTTTTCAATATAATATCAGAAGTCCAAGTTAAGAAACTGATAGATAATTTGGGTCCTCTCCTAAATACTTGACGTCAGCTCCATACCAAGATGATCATCCCTGATTTGACTATGCCAATGTTGTTTATGGCACGCATCAGCCTCCCCTTTCCAGGCAGCATGACACCCTCTACAGTGCTTTTGCCACTTTGCTCTACCGCCCTCCTTGCACACATCACTGTACCTCTACTCATCCTCTCCCTTACTTCCCTCAAACTGTGTTCCCTGAGTCCTGCTATTGCCAAGACTAATCTTCTCATCTTCCCTCTGCTTAATAACTTACACACACTCCCCTCACTCATTACCTCAGCTTGTCCTCCTCACCTTCTCTCTTTAGCACTTACACTCTTCTCTCCTTCTTCTCCCTTTCCCGTCCCCCAAAAATTGAATGGTTAATGCTTTCAATTACTCCTTGTCCATGTAACCCCTAGGTGGTGCTATCCCAAGGGCTACTGCCCCTGCCTACTTGGAATGAATCCACTGGGGCACCATAGTGGATGAAGAAATTTTCCACTAGCACCTTGGCCATGGTAGCTGCCTTTTGATCTTTGGTGGGGAAAGCTTGTGCATACATTGTGAAATGATCCGTAACCACTAACACTTTACTAATGTTTCACTGGTCAGGCTCTAAACTCAAGAAGTCTATGCAGACCAGTTCCATTGGGGTGCTGGTAGTAATGTTGACAAGGGGGCAGGCCTCTGAGGCAAGGCTTTTCTCTGCAGGCAGTAACAGGCGCTGGAGTGGGAGGGGGTGTTGGGGAAGGAACACACCCAGGTGGTAGAACAGTTTCTTAAAGTCCTCTACAGTTTTCCTTCAACCAGCAACAACTTAGCGAATTTCTCCTCAAAAGTCTCAGATGATGGTGGTGTGAGTAGTGGCGCCTACCATCTTTATTCACTGTTTAGTGCCCATTGTGGAGCCTGTCATTGACTGAATGGCCCTCCTAGCTCCCAAATGATCCCAAACCTGGCTCCACTACTGTATAACACCCCCTCTTTCCCCACTAGTGGCTACAACGATACCCAGTAACTACCTTCACAATACCACCAATATACCTTGCAAGTGCTCTACCAGCTTCCAACTTAGCTCTACCTCAAACAGCAGACAGCTCAAGGGTTTCCCTCAGATCCAAAGGTTCAATTGGCTGATGCAGTTGTCAGTCAATGTGAGAGGCACTGCGGAAGAGCAGTGGCCAGGGCCAACAGCATGCTGGGATGCATCAGAATGGGATTACCAGTAGAAAATGGAGGTCATAGTACCCTTGTACACCCATCTGGTTAGACTGCATTTGGAACATGGAGTCCAGTTCTGGAGGCCTTACCTCAAAAAGAATGTGAGGAGGCTGGAACAAATTCAGAGGAGAGCAATGAAGATGGTAAAAGGGCTCACCCACCTGTCCTATGAAGAAAGGTTGAGCGATTTGAACATGTACTCCCTGGTGGGGGGGGGGGGCATGATTGAGACCTTCAGGTACCTTAAGCAAACAAACTGGGTGCCAGTGGAAAGCATCTTCCAGCTGAAGGGAAATCAGAGGACGAGGCATGGCTTGCAGATGGAGGGGCAGTTCAGGGGTAACATTAGGAAGTACTATTTCACAGAGAGGGTGGTGGATAAGTGGAATAGGCTCATGGAGGGGGTGGTTGGAGAAGCAACATTGGAAGGCTTCAAAAAGGCATGGGAGTGTTGAGGGTGGGGCGCATGTCCTAGCAGATAGCTAGACAAATGGGCAGACTAGGTTGGCCTGTTGGACCTTTTCTGCCATCACACTTCTACGAATCTATGAACATTTTTAATATTTCAAGACAATTAAACAGATACTACAGGATATTACAACACACTGTAGGGAACAGATTTTACAGAAAATAAAATAAACTAGTTTTACACAATAGGTTACAAACAAAACTCTAACTTATTTCTTTTTCTACAAGGTAGGTCAGCTTATCACGATACAAGTTAAGTCATGGAAGACAGGAACTTTTAGATGGCATTTTGTCCATAGTCCTAAGCCTGACTGACTCTATGAGGCCCCGTTGGCCCTAAAACCTTTTAGTTGCCCTCTGTGACACATCATCCAGTATCCAGTGGGTTATTATTCCTAAGCTGCACGCCCAGGTGTGTTGTGAGGCATGAGGCACTTGTGCTGACTGCCTTCAACTACCTGAAAGTGCAGTTCAGGAACAGCAGCCCACACACTGGGGTGTCTTACTGCACTTATAAAATGAGTCTACAGTAAAACCAAAACTAAGATAAGTTTAACAGTGCAGTTGCTATTCCTGAATTGCACTACTTTGGAACCTGCTGCACCTATCAGGAAGCAGGATTCTCCCTACCCATTGTATAATGCCTGGTAACACATAATTCCCTATCTGCAATGGAACATTATTTGTATTTCACAGTTTTACACATTTATTTTTGTATTCTTTCCACCAATCAGCTAGGATACTTAAATGACACAGTGGTTGTAATCTACTGGTATCAGACTTGGACAGAAAAAAGCTTCTTATAGGGCTTCAAACTATGTCACCCTGTGACTGCATAAGAAATGCAGCCAGTACTCTTCAGTACTTTATGTGCCAGTTTGGTATAGTTGCTTCATTTAATGCAGGAGTTCAGTTCTGCCCCACCTCCTCAGCATACAGTAGTTAAAAGCATATTTGTTCCACAATGTTCTGTTGGAATTGATGTCTACAACTGGGAGTGAAGAAAAGTCCAGCTGTATTTCCTATAGCTGCTCCAATGGTTTCAACCTCCATCCTACAAAATACCTGCTTTGATTTTGGGTTTACCTTCTACAGATACGCATTTATTAGCTCAGGTGGACTGGAGGTTTATTTTGTTTCACATTAGTACTGTGCCATGCAATTCATGTCTATTGAGATACAATGTATTTACAGTACCTGCTGTCATGAAATCCAATCGCTGGATAACGTTTACTATAACACCTAATGAAGAACCCTACCCCCATCAGTTGACTGCTGTTCTGAACCAAACGTTATTCTCTCTTGCTTTAGATGGGTTTATGGCAGCTTGTCTGATTAATCTAAACCCCTGAAATGCAAAACAATTTCCCCACCAAGAACTTTAGTACCCATTCACCATACTATACTTCAACATATATTGCTTTCATAGTGCCACCTCCCTATATAACGCTTCAGTCTCACCTCAGGGTCCACATGTAGCCGTGATCATATCGAAAATAGTTGCCCGGCTCTTCGGCAAAGCCACAGCAGTAGATCGGTGCTGTCTTCTTCCCTGGGACAGGAGAAAGTCTCTACAAACTCCTTGTTTTAGCAGGTACATGAAGGTAAGGAGAGAGGTAGCTTGAGGGGGAGTCCTACAATAGCTCAACAAACACTTGCCTGACAAGTGATGACCCAACATGCAGTTGCCTGACAGGTTTTAAATACTGACAATTCCCTGGAATGTCAGTGACCTGGAGTTTGTTATATTTAATCCAGGGGGTGCGGGGGGCTTAACCCCCTACAATCACTTGCTTGTTGGGAATGAGATATTGTGATTGTCAGTTTAGTGACAGAGGCAAATGTGGTCCTCTGTACAAGGGTGGAGACAGTGAAATCCTGGAAGTTTACATGCCCATAAGCTTGGCATGAATAGTGGTCAAGCTGCTGTTGTCAGTCATAAAGTAACATACAGTAGCTGACTTCCGAGAAGACAACAGCTATGAATGAACATGAATTCATGTATGGAAGGCCATGTTAAGCAAACTTGACTCATATTTTTTTTTTTGCTCTGTGATATAAATGGGGGATAGGGTCCAGGCAGCTGACATTTTATACCTGGACATAAGTAAGGCCTTTGATTTGGTGACCCATAGGAGGTTTATACAGGAAGTAGGGGTTTTACAGTAGTGCTAGGAAAAGGTCGTACATGTTGGAATGGGAATTGGTTGACAGAGAGCTCAGATAAGGATCCTGCATGGCAAGTTCTTTGATGCTAGGATGGTCACAAATGGGGAATAACAGGGTCTGTCCTGGGGCTAACAGTCTGAAACATTTATATAAGTGACTCTGGAGTGGGATGCAGGATAACATGTGTTTGTTTACAGATGGGATGGTGAGAAGATTAGCAGTATGAAAAGGGATGTAAAATAGCTGGAGTAATAGTTCAGAATTTGTTCATTTAACTTCAGTACAGCAATGCTATTTGATGCACACTGTGAAAAAAACACAATATGCATACAGAATGCTGCATCAATAGGTTACAGTGGAGTACCAAAATATGGAACACAGGGATGACCATTAATAATAGCTTAATAGTGCAGAACAGCATACTGGGAAGCTAACAGGATACTGGGATACATTTGGGTGGGTGCTACTAGTCACAGGGAAGACAGGATATTGCCATTGTACAGGTCATTGTTTGGGCCACTCTTGCATGACACTTTGAACCTGCATCTGAAGGACAGGACAGATTTGAGATTATCCAGGGTAGGGCTATAAGAATGATCCAGAGAAAGCAGGGTAAGACCTATCAGGACAGACTGAACAGTCTGAACATGTACTCTCTGGACCTGTACCCTCCTAGATGCAGCCAGACCTGTCAAACACCCCAGAACTGGGCTGCTGTTTCCAACCCCCAGACGGTGTTCCTCTCTACCCTCCCAGCTGCAGTCAGACCTGCCATACACTGCAGAGCATGGATGCTGTTTCCAAACCCCAGACAGTGCTCCTCTCTACCCTGCCGGCTGCAGCCAGATCTGCCAAACACTGCAGAGCAGGGTCACTGTTTCCAAACCCCAGACTGTGCTCCTCTCTACCATCCCAGCTGCAGGTTGACCTGCCAAACACTGCAGAGCAGGTACTTAACTTTGTGACATCGTAGTGCTGCTCAGGGTAAAGAAAGACCATAGTCTGAGACCTAAGGTGGAGGACAGCAGCTGATAGAATTGTAAGCAGCATTTGCTCCTTGCTACTATCATGAATTCCTGTATGACTCTGGGGGAGGGTACATTAAGGCATGATTGTACATCTGTGGATTTGTCTGTTTGCTGACGGTGCTTTAAGAACTGTATTTTGGGGTTTTAATCTGTTGTGTATTTGTGTGCCTTTTTATTAATTGCTTGCATTTTGAACTTGTTTGAGAATGATTTAGACTGACTGCACTTTGTGGAATTGTACGTTGTAACCAATGCAATCTATGTTCAGGAGCCGAGCAGCAGTTAATGTTATGTGATCTAGATCAAGGTACATTGTGTAATCCTGGCTGTGGCTTTAAGCACCTGCCATTTACCTCCCGGCGCCTTTGTGTGTTTCCGCCTGAACCCTCTATTGTGTTGCTACATGACCTTTAAATCCCATTAACCAAGCTCTATTTTATCAAAAGAGCCAGTGTTTTCAAAACCCCAGCTGGTGCTCCTCTCTACCCTCCCAGACATCACAGTGCTGCTCAGGGTAGCCTGCCACCACTACCACAGCAGCTTCCCCCACCCTCAGCAGACATTTCCCTTATGAGTATGCTGGGTCACATGACTGTCATTCTTTCCCAAATCCCCCTTAGCAGATGATACTACTTTACCACTAGGGGGTGCTACACTCTACCTCCTCTTTTTTTATAAATGTGAACTTATAGTGTTCATTAGCCCAATCTGTCCCTCCACCTCTTTCCCCTACTACCCTCTAATCTGCCCTCCAGTATATCCCTGCTTCCTTTCTCCATTGCTCTCTCAGTATATCCCCATTCCTTTTACTCTTTGCTTATTTTCCCCATGGGACTTGAACCCTGGTTTATGTACCTAGCTCATTCGTTAGTCTGCAACTCTATCTACTAGGCCACCCAGCATGTTCTGTTTTCCACCTGGTGCAATCCTATAGTATCCCCCATATTCACACTCACACACTTGGTACAGTCCATTGATTGCAGGTTTCTCAGAAGAGTGTAATCCCAAGTTAGACCTTCTTAAAGCCCTTTAAAACCATCTCCTGCCTTGTTAGTACCTGCTGTTCAATTATTAGCAGTACCCACTCAATCCCCTCCCCGGCACACCACACTCACAAACCAGTAACCTCACTCTACTCACAAAATGCAACTAGTGCTTACCTGGCTGCATGTAATAGCCTCTTCCCCATTCTTTCCTCCCCACCTTCACTCTCCTTCTGCCTTTAATTTCCCTCCCCAATCTCCCATCTTCCACTCCCTACCTCACCAATTACAGACAATCTCTCAAGACCATAACCCATCATCAGCTCTCCCCTGCCCTGTAACTTCCCCCACACCCACCTACCCTTCCCAATCCCCCATCTGTCTTTCTTCTGTTACCCTCTCTCAACCTGGAGCTCATTCATAGGCTCCATTTTATGTTCACAACTATGCACCAATGTGTTCCCAGTTGTTGGCAGAAACTAATTATTCGAGAAAATTCTTCTTCCTCTACCTCCTCCTCCTACTTGCTGGCAACATCCAACAAGCTCTGGCCCAACCCCTGAAACCCCTTCTCCATCTAAAGGCCTAACCATTTTCTACCTCAACGCCAGGGTTTACTCCCCAAGTTAGACCTCCTTAAAGTTTGGGTATCACTGTACTCCCCAGACATACTCTGCTTCTCTGAATTGCTACTGATCTATAAAGAACACAGAGTTCTTTGCTTTTTATACAGAAATAACTCTTCATATAACACTTAATAGTCCAGTGGCTAGCATTCATTAGTTTCAACGTTTAGCAGGGGGATTGTGATCTACAGTAGATTCCATCCTTTCAAAATGACACCACAAATCTGTCAACTGCTTTCTCTCTAGCACGCCATACTCAAATTGACAGAACAGAGCTTAATATGCAGCACATCATGGTTACCGCCATTCATCTAGCTTCTCATCTACCCTTGCTACTGAGTGTTGCAGGAACCATTATTTACGTTGTCTAAAAACTCCATATAATCACTTAACTATTTTCTTCCTTATGGAATACTCAAATCTGAGACTCATATGTTTCAGTTCTTCGTGGTTGACCCGCACAGGAAAAAGCCAAACATTAATCTTACCGAGTGATATTGTGTATATCTCAAGTGATCCAGCATGCACCAGCCCTACTGTACGTGGTTCAGTGCCCGCGTTGAATAATACAGTTCCTCCAGTCCAAATGATGCTGCTGGATGCTTGCAAATGCTACCGAGCAACACTGGATGAGTTCCCAGCCCTCACACAAAAGCTGGCTAATTGGCTCTTCAACAGTTCAGTTAACATTCATCACGAATGGCACTTTACATGTTGAAGCTAACCACTACCTCAGCTGACTGTGTACTCCAAGACAGCGGTAACATACTCTGCTGCTGTTGCCACTTCTGCTGCTGCTGCCGCTTCCCTCCCCCACGCCACCCCCGACTGATTTCCTCAGAGAAACAATGGAGCTCCCACTGCTCCGTACACCCACAATATTGGCTGTGGGGCAGCTCGCAAACAGCACATCGGACCCATGCCCCGCAGACCCAGAGACCCCCTGCTTTTAATCAAATGGCTGAGAAACATAGAAACATAGACTTTGACGGCAGATAAGGACCGCTTAGTACATCTAGTCTCCCATTTCCCTACCTGGAAGATAAGCTGCAGATCCTATTTAACCAACATCCTATTTCTTCCTACCCCCCCACAAAAATTGCCTTATATCTGTCCCATGCATTCTTGAATTCTCCCACAGTTTTAGACCCCACAACCTCCTCAGGAAGGCAGTTCCATGCGTGCACCACCCTCTCTGTGAAAAAATACTTCCTCACATTGCCCCTGAGCCGCCCCCCCATCTTCAGATTCAGTCTCCTTGTTCTTGCACATCTCTTTTCTGAAAGATGCTACCCTCTTGGACTTTGTTGATTATTCCCAAATCGGATCACTGGCACTGCCAACAATAACACTACTACTGTAGTCGGCATCCAGCCGTGAATCCTTATTATCCTGTATTTTTGTGTTTGCAGGTCTGTGGTACCATATCAGGCAGGGCAAAGTTCCAGCATGTAATTTCTGAGATAGTATCTCTTTTTTATTATTATTTATTATTAGACTGAAGTTTTTACTACAAGCTTATAAGGCCCCAACTCTATCATTTCTACAGTTGTACATGATTTATAATTACTAATCACTAAATACCACCAACAGGTTAATCTGGTTCAAAGTCAGTTGGCATTCATCTGTATCCTCCTCCCGGATCGTGCCCTGAAAATAGGCAGAATTTGTCTAGTGCATTTACCCAGTCAACAAAACTACATAAATAAATAATTAGAGCCCTGAATCATACCTCAGCTGTCCACGATTACAAAGAAAATATCCCCATTTACCCCCTCAAAATTGCTCTGTCCCTCGTCTGTCCAACATGGAAAAATGTGCTGCCACACAGAAATAATGAGTTGTAAATTTAAACTTTAAACCAGAAATTCATACTGTTTTGTACAGTCCTGAATATAGTAAAGTTATAAATTGATTAATACGATGGAAGAGACAATTTAATTGCCTTTATACAAACCAGAAGGAATGTGTCCATATATTTTCAGTTTCTCATCTGTCAAAGATTTACAGTATTGTATTATGGACATGCAACTATGGTTGTATTATCTGTCATATTGTGCTTTTATTTTTGAATAAAGTAAGTGACAAAAAAAGTCATACTATTTTAGGACGCTAAATCAAAATAAACTTTGTACAAGTATGTAGTGCCCCAAGTAGCAGTGTCCTGGGGCAGGGGCCCTACAGAAAAGAAGGCTTGCCAGGGACCCCAAGCACACCGGGCAGAGCGTTACAGGAAAAAAAGGCTTATGAGGGACCCCAGCAATGCATGATAAGGTGCCTGGGGATCCCCTTAGGGCCCATTTAGTTAACCCAGTGGAGAGAAATGTGCACAGGGACCCCAGGGTGCAATGAGTAGAGTCATTAGGGAAAACACAGAATTATTTCAGGCATTCTGCCCACTCCAGTGCCAGCATGCTTCAGCAATCCCCACCAGTAGCCCTGGTATCCAACATAGAACCCCCCAGTACAGCCAGCTGCTCCAGTAAGCATCCCTGCAGCCAGTTTTCCCACCATACATACATACGAAATTGACAGTAGAAACAGGCCTTATGGCTATCAAGTCTGCTTGAGTACACAGCCAGTATCCCTACGTCACAGCTGCCCTCAACCTCCTGCCTTACAAATCAGTGACTGTATACATCAGTGACAAATGACCCAAATCTGGGAGACATCTAATAAAAAAGCAATATCACCTCAATAAACTACGTATAACATGTTGCTTAGTACAAACAGCATTTTCCTAATGAGAACTAGACTGTAGCTATACCTCTCAACTGTCCCCGATTTTCAGGGACATCCCTAATTTGCCACGAGTTTCCTCTGTCCCTTGGGACATTTGTGTTTATGACAGGACAGTGGAGATTGTAAGCACAAAGTAATTCAATCATTAACATTGCAGGCTTGTTCTGCTTGAGAACATCATCTCACGCTAATCCCCTTATTCTATCGGCTTTCTGAATGAATGGTACCAATTTTGCAAATGTGTCCCTGATTTGGGGTCTTTGTCCCCAAGTTTCTTAAGCTTTGTCAAGGATTTATGAGGAAAGAAGTTGAGAGGTATGTGAGGCACTAATGGCTGGCAAAATTGTGTGATTCAAATACTTACTCTTCAGTGACAGAAATAAATTTAGGAGGGAGGGAGAAACTTACTGAGGCAAAATCAGAAACGTCACTGAAAGTCAGAGGCAGCTGAGAGGTATATGCAGGGGCGCCAACGGGGGGGGACAACCAGGACAACTGTCCCAGGTCCGGTGGCTCAGGGGCCTGGCCATCCCTGAATGATTATCAATTGCCTTCCCCAACCCCGAATTGCTCACAGCAGACTGAGCCGTAGTCAATGCTGAGCTACGAGCACCCCCTGAACGAGGTTCCTGCCACATACCTCACGCACTTTCCCATGACCCGTGTCATCCATCATCCACTGGCTCCTCGCTGCTTCCGACAGGCACTGGCAGGCTACAGCCCTTTGAGTTGCTCCCTCGGCCCACTCCTCCAAGTCCTCAGCTCTACTCTGTACCAGCTGTCCTTGTCTCCGAGTGAGTTCGGTTGTCTGAAGAACTCGACCAAGTCCAACCCATTCCAGGTCCAGCAGACTGTGCTAGCTAGCTGCCAATGGAGAAAGAGGCTACCGTCCACTGCCAGCACCTCCTACAGGCTGCTCCTCCTCTGCTTGAGTTTCTTGGAATCAGAGGTCAGTCGACATGCCAGTCAGCCCTGCCCACAGCCACAAGGGTCAGGCTGGTAGGTGACCGTGACAGGACAGTCGCTGGGTGTCACAGCCTGGCACAGGCAGCTGACAGCACAATGAGCACAGCAGGTCAGGCTGGAGGTCAGACAGACTCACTCAGGTCAGGAGGTGGGTCAGAGGTCAGGAGTCAGAGCGGTCACTGGGCCACAGCCACCACATCACCACGCTACTGTGCGTTTTCTCTCGAGGCTCTAGAAGGAGTAGGTGATGGCACCTGAAGTCACTCACTAGTGTTGCCAACTGTTTTGGCTTTTTGCTTGTCCTTTTTCTAATACAATCGATCGTCAGACTGTGACCGACCAGACTGAGTCCGACAGTACTTATACTGAACTGAATCTTCAGAACTGGGCTGGTGGAGTGGAGCCAGATTCCTCATTCCTGCCAGGGCAGCTGGATCTAGGGTCTGGGGCTTTACAACCTATCTCCCTCAACTCAAGCTTGAAGATGTGGTGGACAGGCCGGGACATGGAGCCAGCGCCAGAGCCTGGATGGACAGTTAAGTAACAGACTACATACAGTGGACAACTAGTTTGGAAGGAATAAGGCAGGCCAGGCAGTAGGGTAGTGGGGGGCCGGGCAGAGGCTAACTGCTACTATGAAATACACATTTTAGTTGACTAAGTCTGTCTATCTCCTCAGCACCACTACCTCACTCCTCACTGTACCTCTACATAAAGTACCTCCTTTCTCTGCCTAATGCTACCATTTGATACCACAACCTACTAGTTAAGCTTAAGCTAGACTAGCAATAGCAAGCAACTAGTAGCAAGCACCACCTATATCCGATTCTGAGTCACTCTATTCTGAAGTAGGAGAATCACCCTGAAAGCATTAAGAAAACGACTTACTGCTCACAGATTTGAGGATGACATCCGTCTTGACTACAGTATATATACTGTAATTGTCCCATTCGAAATAAGGGCCCCATAACAACTTAGAGAGAGTTTACAATGACAATGCATTAACTTCAAGGATAAAATCAAACGAACGACCGTCCATCAGCAACTGGTTTACAGGGAACCCTTGCATTTTATGCGCATCTATATGACATTTGAATTTATGTAATTCTTTCAGCACGCGACACCTCGTCCTTGTAAGTACCCAGCTACAACTTAGTGCCAGCCTCGCGAGTGTACAGTATATTCTAGGCTTTGAGATGCTAGTGCTCCCGAGAAGCATTCATCAGATAAAATGAAGCAGCTTCTCCTTTTTGCCGGACCCTGCTATCATTTTCCACACTCACCTCCACAGTCTATATCTGGTTTTTCCAGTGGCCAGCAGTCACAGTCACTGTTATCCAGGTCGTGCCGTCCACTCAGGGGCTAAAATGTGCAAAATAAAACCAAACTAAGGAGTAAACCTATTGCCACGCCATGCAGCAGGCTTCCTGAGTTTATACAATATTCCATTTGTTTTTGTCTCTGAGTTTTATAAGCAATTAGGCAAATGTAGTAGCTTGAAGTGGTTCTGAGTTCGAGATAATAAACGTGTGAATGGACTGCAAAAAAAAAGGCGCGAGGACTGGTCAGAACGAGCAGCATTCTAATAGCGTTCCACAAACACTTACTATTCCATTATCGAAGGTTACCAAAAAAAATAAAATATAAAAGTAAAATGTAAAATGGGGACAATTTAGCACAAATTGGTACACAATACAGTAAGTGTGCACTATATTGATTCCTGGTCATTTTCAGATAGCATACTAGAGGGAGGCACAGCAAACAGAGACATTCATTCGAATCCCGCTTCCATTTCCTTCAAATTTCGCACAACCCCTCCCCCCAAAAAAAACGCTGACACAACACACTGGTATTTCATTCAACTGCAATATAAAAAAAGGCTACTGATCAACAAATTTAAAAAAAAATATACGTGCCCAGCACTGACTGGCGAATGCACCGAAGATCTACTTTTTTTTTTCAAAATCCATGCTGAAACAATATTTCTATCGTACCCAGGAAAAAATATAATACAAAAAAAAGTGATGTACTGTATCATGGTAAACTCTGTCCCATAGATTAGGAAAAATGACATCCTCATCTCGCTCATTAATTTGAAGGGAAAAACATTTGTAAAAATGGTGTGTGATACTCACAGCTGCATGAATTGCTGACACAAAAACAAGTTTGTGGTGGGTACCCCATAGTCTGCACCATTGCCTCCTAATTTACAAATTGTTGAAAAGACTTGCCCCCTTTCAAATACCTCACATCTTTCATTCCGTTTGCCAGGAAAGTACATTTACTAGTGCCCCATTTTTTCAAAACTACAGAACAAACGACTGACCTCACAACAGAGCTGCTTATGTTGACACAAAGCAGTAGATCTCAGGCAACTGTTGAAATAAGCTTTCAGACAATGGGAGGCGTTCCAGCTCAGCTTGCAGTCCACAAGGGGAAAATGCAAGTGTGTCAAATCTCAGTCAAACGAGTACGAAAAAAGAGCTACTGTTATGTGGTGAGCTGTGATTGGTTAATAGTAATACCAATAACAGAAAGTCAGAGGTCCCTGCTTTGCGTATCACTAGGCAGATTTCTACTAATTCAAACTGTCTACGTGCTCTGTAGCTCTGAAATTTTTTTTTTAAAAAGATGAGTTATGCCATCGGTGGCAGCAGGGGCTTAATTAATGTAGGACGAGTTAACTCATCAGCGGCAGGATGGGGGTTAAACACCCTCTTGGTGCTAGGTTTATTTACCCCTTCAGGTATTTAAATGCTTGAGTCATATCCCTCCTATCTCTCCTCTCTTCAAGTGTGTACATGTTCAGCTCCTTCAGCCTAACTTCATATTTCTTTCCTTCTAACCCCTTTAGCATTTTTGTTGCACTCCTTTTCACCCCCTTCGGTAACTTTATATCTCTCCTCAGGTATGGCCTCCAGTATTGCACACAATACTCTAGGTATGGTGTGACCAATGATCTGTAGAGGTAGGATCACATCCCTGTGTCTGGATGAGAACCCTCTTGCGATGCACCCCAGCATCCTGCTTGCCTTCGCGGATGAGTTCCTGCACTGGGCCGAGTTGTTCATGCTCCCAGTTACCAACACCCCTAGATCCTTCTCCTCTGTGATCCCCAACCAGTAGTCCCTCTTCTGGTTCTTAGCCCTGAAGTGCATCACCTTACACTTCTTTGCACCGAATCCTAGCTGCCACTCCACTGCCCATGTCTCTAGTTTGGATAGGTCCCCCTGCAGTTTTTGCTATCCGTCATCTTTGTCCACCACCGCCCCCAGTTTGGTATAATGTGCAAAAAGACTAACCCTGCTCCCCACTCCATGTGCTATATCAGAGATAAAGAGCCCAAATAGCCTGGGGCCCAGCACTGAGCCCTGCAGCACCCCACTTGTCACTGCTCTGGGTGCTGAGAGCTACCCCACCACCACCACCCTCTGCACCCTCCCCTGTAACCAGTTCTCTATCCCTTTAGTCAGACCACCTTCCACCCATACCCCTCCTTTTCCTCACTCTTCTCCTCCTTGGCCTATGTCCCTCCTCCCAGTAGTCTGCACCCTTTCTCCTTCTTATTCTTACTGGGTGGTGGTGTCTTCTGTATTACACTCAGACCACTCTGCCTGCCCCTCCCAGGGTTACTACGCCTCTGCCTTACCTATAGTAGGGCGGTGAGCTTATTAGACTCCCCTGTCCGGACCTTTCTACCAACCTCAGTGTTTTGGCCATGCCCCACTAGTTTAAATCCACTTTAGTAGAGATATACCCCTCTAATCATGCCTTTTTTTTTGTACAAATTTTCTCCCTGGGCTACGGTTGGCTTGGTCATCCTGACTGACCCCCCCAGCCCTGCCCCTGACATCTGGCAGACCTCCTCACCTCCACAGATTGCCCCCCCATGGCGGGGTGGTGAGGAGCTTCCCAGGTCGACCCACCGGAGCAGGATCCAGTTGAGGAGGCGCCATTTGGGGAGGGCAGAAGGGGTCGGAAGCTCATGCTGCCAGACCATAGCCCATTTTCTACTTTTCTCCCCTTTGTGGAGTGCAGGCGTGCAATGATGCTTAGACACAGTGTGCCAACATCTGCCGCACTCCTCCCCCTTTACTACACTGCTCTAGTAGCACCCCTGGTCATCACCAGGGGCCGCTACAGAGTGGTGGGTCACTGGATCCCTCCCCAGGATAGGAGAGCAGTCCTCTGGATGCTCAATCCTATCCTACCCTGCCGACCCTGGTGGCCTGGTCTTACATCCGAACCCAGGTAGCCAGCATGGCATGGTGTAGCATCCAGTGCCTCAACCCTCAAGCACCACTGGTAGCACTAATCTTGCCTTTAATACTCCCTCCTTCCTGCTCAAGTGTACCCTTTCCCCCATGCACAAGTCACTAATCCCAACAGACCCTACCCCAGTTAGTCACTAACTCATAATGTTTGGTGTGGCACCAATCCCTCAGCCACTTATTGAACTCCTCAAGCCTACCCTTCCTCCCCATGCTTGCACATGGTACCGGCAGTACCACCGAGAATGCCACCGACTCCTCCACCCCCTCACACTTCCTGCCCAACTACTCCAACCTCCCCCTCACTACTTCCACAGTCTCCCCCGCCAAGTCATTTGTACCCACATGCAACACTTAATAAGGTTTCTTCCTCCCCCTCGCTGCACACTTGAGCAGTGCCTGCCCTGCCCTGCCCCTCCTGCAGTCAACCTGGGGACAGCTTCAACCCAAATATGGCTATGCCTTCTCCCTTTCTGCTGCATCTCACCCCTTTCAGTATAGAATCCACCAGGATGAGTACCCCCATCTCTTATCCCTTTTCCCTTCTAATGCCCCTTCCACCACCCCAGTATTCATTCTTCCCTGCCCTTACCCCAGCCAGCTGCATCCTCTGTGACTTCTGTATCTGTACCCCCTACTTCTGCCTCACCTTTTTTCTCTACCTTATTCCTCCCATCCCCCGTGAACCCCTTCCCAGCCTGACTACTTTCTGGGCTTCCATTGCCCTCCCACCCTGCTTGATTTCCAACCTTTCCTATCCCGTTGTTGTCGATTTAGAGCCCCATTCCCTTCTACCCTGATAGTGATGTCCTTCCCATCCTTCCCCCTTCCTGTATCCTTCTCTCCTCCAGTCACCACCCCTCCTTCCTTAATAGTCCCCTTCTACCCTTTTGTCCTCGCTATCTCTTCTCCTACCTGTTGCCATCCCTCTCATGCCCCGTTTGTCCTCCCACCCTTCAGTGTGTTCCTGCTCCCCCTCTCTCTTTTCCATAGCAAAGGTTCAAATGTATTCCTAGTCAATACCCCTCCTACATCTCTTCCCCCTATCGGTTCCCCCCTCCTACTTGTTCCCCTCCGTGCTACCCCTGGTCCCTCCCTATCAACAGCCATCTCATCTCTCCCCTGGTACTCCTCGTGGTCTCTTCCTCCCCCATCAGGAGGCCCCCCCCTCACCTCGGGCACCCCCTCCCTTCTCCTGTCTTTTCTATTAGTGCCTCTGATACTGGAGTTGGTTTCACTACCTAGTTGTTCTTCCTCCATTCACCTTTGCCATCCCTTATTCCCCCCCTCCCAGCAAGGATGCCTACCATACTCATCTTCCCTGCCACTTCGACTCCTCCCTTACCTCCACAGTTCCTCCCTCAAACCAGCCAGTCATCTACAGACCATACACCCCCCTCATCCTCCAAGCCCCAGTCCAGGATCATGGCAGACCCACTGTACACCCCACCACCCTTCCAAGATGCCTTCCCTATTGACATGTGTACCTGCCCCATTTGCCCCACATCTTAAGTTACAGGCTCTTACTCCTAGGTACTGTGCCCTACTACAACTGTTAGGCCCCTATTTACTCAAATTCCTGCCCCCCACACACTAGTTCCCTACTGCCCCTTGCCGACTGGAGTTAATTCAGTCTCAAATCTCATCTATTAGATACTGTATTACTGTAGCAATCCTAAAGCCTCCTTGTCCATTTTCACCCCTCAGTTACCATACTTTTTGTTCTCAGCTCTCATATAGTTTCACTTAGCCCAGTTAGAAATCCTATTGCACTCCAAGTATTACTCAGCTCAGTTAGAGAAATAAACAGAACAAATAAATATGTATTATTACAGCAATCATAACAGTATAGCTCAGTACTTAGCTCAGTTAGAGAAATAAACAGAACAACTAAATCTGTATTATTACAGCAATCCTAAAAGTATCCAATCATTGCTTCGTCTCCACTCCAAGAGACCCTGCTGTAATATAGGACCACAGAGGACACTGGGCAGGAGGGCGGGCAACTCTAATGTCCCGGCAGAGCTCCACTGAGCTCACTCACTCCCCCTCTCTCACTAGCTCATTCTCTTTCTCCCAGTGCTGCAGGCTGCCCTTTTGTGCTGGGCTCCTGCTTGTGTTGGCACCTTTTTCTGCCCACAAAGAAATCTGCAGCAGTCCCGATACAGCTCTGTTGAGCTCGCTCACTCCCCCTCTCTCACTTGCTTGTTCTGTTTCTCCTGCCACTACAGGCTGCCCTTTTGTACTGGACCCTTGCCTGCATTGACACCTTTTTTTGCCCACAAAGAAATCCGCAGCAGTCCTGACAGAGCTCAATTGAGCTTGCTCACTCCTACTCTCTCACTCACTCTATCTTAATCTGTCTGAAACACTGATTTCCCAAAGCTACCACGCTATTCTGCGCTGGAAGTGCGAAAACACGTTTCAGCCAGGATGTGAAAAATGGCAGCTATACTGTTCATAAGGAGGTGTGAAAAAATACCAGCGTTGAAAATCTGGCATGAAAATATTATAAATTTGTGAAGTTACAAGAGGGCGTGGAAACTGCGCAACACACACTTGTAATACAGTCATTTTATGGACTTTTGTCACCAAATTTTCAACATAGGCATTTTAGGTCCTCTACTCATGAACAGTGTCACTGTCATTTCTCAATCTATCCCAAAACTGATTTCCTACAGCGACCGCTCTATTCAGCACCGGAAGTGTGAAAACACATTTTGGCCAGGATGTGTAAAATGACAGCTATACTGTTAATAAGGAGGTATGGAAAAATGGCAATGTTGAAAATCTGGAGTGAAAATATTACAAATTCATGAAGTTATGAGCGTACGTGCAAACTGTGGCATGCACACTCATAAAACAGTCATTTTTTGGATTTGTTTCACCAAATTTACAACATAGGCTTTTTGAGAGCCCATCTCATGAACAGTGGCACTGTCATTTCATTAATCAGCCCCAAAAGGTGATTCCACATAGTGACCACAAAATCACATTTCGGGACTGAATAACGTCATGACAGTGGCTGAATTCATGAGGGCGGGTCCCAATAACCTCATGTTGAAAATTTGGTCCCAAAATTCCCCAAAATGCCTAAGATATGCACCAAAATTGAAAAAATCCTATTTATGCCATCATACAGCTAACCGGCATTTCTTCAGTTCACGGTCGGCTTTGAAGAGTGCAGACGTGTTCCTGGTCCACCAAAGAGCATTGTGCTGGGCTCTGGAGGTAAGTATGGGGTGAGGGCTTGGGGGAGGCAGGAGTCGCAGAGGGTAGGCGGGCTGGGGGAGGGCCACTGAATCGCGAGGGACCGTTTTCTGTTTTAGAGGTTTTAAAAAAGAAAAACATCACGGGACAGTTTTCTTTTACAGGGACATTGGCACACTGGGTGGGCTCCAACATGCCACTTGAGTATTTTTTGGGGGCTGACGACAAGGGATTGGGCATTCACGTCCAGCACATACGGGGGAGGCTGAGGGGATTGAGCACCCCCTTGGCACACATTTATTGGGGGCATTACGCCAACAGGGGTAAGCTCCCCATCAGCAAATTCAACTGGGAAGGGGCACTGAAGCCAACGGTGATTGGGCACCCCATCGGCAAAGAAAGATGGTGGGCACATGATGCTGAGAGGGGTTAGGCACCCTCTCAGCATACAACAGAAACTTGGGGGTGGGGACATTATGCTGATGGGGACTGGGATCCCCCTCGGCAAACTGGGTTGAGGGCATGCAAGGTACCACCCTGCAATGATGGGTCGCTCCCTCATTGCAGCAGAATGACTGATGCTGCAATGACGAGGTGGCCCCTGATTGCAGTGGCAAAAACATTTCAAGATGGTGGCATGCTGGCTGAACTAGTGTCAGCAGCAGTGTGCCACCGCATTGAAGAAAGCAGGCCAAGCCTCAAAAGGCAGTAGGGGCATTGGCCACAACAGTGCCGCACCTCCACAACCTTCTTCTGCAACAAGCTGCCGCAGCATGTTCCTTGCGCATGCACACAAGCAAACATAAAAAGGACAATAAGTTGGTCACACATGATCTGTCCCTTGTAATTCCATGCTGTCTTATGTCCACATGTCCCTCTTCCCTTACATACCTTTCTATATGTTCCTTAATAATAGACTCCAGTATTTTACTAATTATGCAAGTCCGGCTGATGGGATGATAATTCGAGTAGTCTGTCTTGGGCCCCTTTTTATGTATTGGAATTGGAAGCACGGTGTATGGTTGATGGCAAAAATGCCGACATCCCCACAGCGACAACAAGGAAATGCCACACAGGACCCCAGCACACCCCACCGCGAACACCATGTGCCCGACACCACAGATGCACAGGATGCACCGATGACAAGCATGGCAACAATGCAGCAGCAAAGTGCACAACCGAGACCCTCAACGGTAACGCTGAGTGATGGCACACATCCCAAACAGCCACTCGACAGACAGGAGAGGTATGATGATGCAGACCACAAAAGAACCTCGTCGGAAACCCCCTGCACAGGGTTACAGCGGGCAGTAACAGCGCCACAGGGTGCAGGGGACCTAACGGTGCACAGCAGAGGGGTACAGACTGCATAATGGGGCACAGATGCTGGGCAGGGGGTCCCCTGACACAGGGACCTACACCTGAAGGCTGATATTTAATACCAGCCCCATCAGGTAGTCCCTGCAGCTCCTGACACTGTCATGCACTGGCGATGTCAGTGATGCCGAGCTGACTCCTCCAGCGCCTCTGGGACTGCCCCACAGTCTGACCAGACAGAGCCTGCTGCAGCTTCACCTCTGTCAGCCTTTGCTCTACCGCAGGACATCCAGGAACCATAACAGGGTTGGGTGCATTGCACCAAGCAGGGTGTTGAATGCCCAGTGCCACCCCCTGATTGCATTATTGGTGTGGGGCATTCTGTCCAGTACTGCAGCGTGGCAGTTCCATATGGGGATGGGGAACAGAGGCTTGCATCGGTGGCCACTGCGCACAGACCTGCCCAGCCATGTGTCCTCAAAATAGTCAAGGACAGGAGCGAGTACATCCTCATGGGAGGTGAAGTACTCCCAGCCACGGAGCTCCTCGTAGGTGGTGCACACATCCACAGGGGGCACAAATTCAAGGGCTGGCAGCATGCAGAGGTGCATGGCACAGATGTCATCAGAGCAATACAGACGTGCCAGCTCGGTATGCTGCTGGATGTGCCACAAGACACACTGGCACAAGTGGAAAAAGCACCTGTAGCCGTCCATGTCAGGCAGCACAGTGTGGATAGCCCTATAGGTGGCAAGCTCGAAATCAATGAGCATGCAGCTGGGACTGCCTGCAGGGCACAACTCTGTGATCTTCATGTACACGGCGATGTAGTCTGTGGCCATTCTCCTAGCCATCAACACATACACTGCAGGCAGTACAGTTGCCCCATCCACTCCATGCAGTGTGCACAGCTGCTGGAACACCCTGAGGCAGCAGTGGAATGTGCCATCCCCAAGCCATGCTGGGTTATGGCCCAGGAATTCAAGGTTCCTCTCAGTACTGAAGAGGAGGAACCTGTGTTCCATGCTGGCCTCAGCACCCTGTCCTGAATTGCACAGCAGGAGCGGCTCACATGCCAGGGTTTTGGTGTAGTCGTCTGGTATGGTGAGCTCAGACAGCTGCTGTGGGTCCACCATAGCATGCCTGCTGCCCCTCCAGACACATTGTGCCGACCGCTCAAGAGAGTTACAGGGGTAGGCGTCGCCCGATCACCCATTAACTCCAGAGCAGCATGCCACTGTTGGCTCATCTCATTCATGTCCCAGGCCCTCTGCTTCACCGCTGCCCTTACCTTGAGGACCCCAATGGCTGTGGAGTCAGGGCACATGGTTTGCGGTGCCTGTCAGGTACCGGTGGTTCCTCACCCATGGTTGAGTGCATGGCCTCTGCATCCATCCACTGCTTATTCGCAGCATTTCAAATATGTTCTTTTGCCCTTGTCCATTCAAACTGGTAAGTGTACCCGGACACCACCAGCAGTCTGTACCCCTTGGCGATCTCACATAGTTCATCGACATGCCTCCTTCCACAGTGGACCTGCGTGGGCAGATGCAGTGCGCTCTTTCAACTCACCGCCGGTGCACCTGCTGACGCTGTGGGAGGCTGGTCGGCATCCTCCGCTGTGTGCGCTGGGGAGTGTGCACTGACTGTGCTTGGTGTGCAGGCTGTGGCATTGTATTGTCGACCTAACACTGTGCTTCCTTTGGAATCACACTGGCCATCCTCTAGTCCTCTGGTACCTCTCCTTTATCTATGGAGGACTGGAAAATGGCCTGGATTGGGTCACTTATGACCAGAGCTAGTTCTTTGAGAAATCTAGAGTGTAACTCATCTGGACCAGGGGAAGTAGTAACTTTCAGATTAATTCATTTTTCCTTTACTGTACTGACACATATTTTCAATGAACTAGTTGATTCTTTTGGAAACACGCCATCAGAAGTGGGCCCAATTAAATAAACACTATTAAAGTATTTGTTAAATTCCACAGCCATCTCCCTATAGTTAGTTACTTTATTTTCTCATACCAAGAGGGGTCCTACTTTGTTATCATTTTGTTTTAAGGATGCTATGTAACCATAAAAGGCCTTCTGGTTGTCAGCTACTTTAGATACTGAACTTATTTCAAAGTTCTTCTTAGCTCTGGCTGTTTCTCTTTTATGTTCTCTTAGTTTCATTTTATAATTGAGTATATACACCCTAGTGTTGTCCCTTTTGAGCTGTTTATAGGCCCCATTTTTACTTTTGATTAACCTATGAATTTTATTGTTATACCAAGATGGGATCTTCCCCTTTAAATTATATTTAACCTTAGTAGGAGTTTTAGTTTCTATCAAACCATGCAAAAATAATTTGAATTTCCCCCACATATCAGCAGCTCCAAGTTCCGTGAACTTTGACTTCCAGCCCCAATCGCCAACTAACATCCTTAGTTTATCATAATTTACATTATCGTAATTTTTAATCACAGCAGCCCTTGGCTGAATCCTGCCTTTGGTTCCAATTTCTAGCTCTATCATATTGTGATCACTCCCAGACAAAGGTTCTCTGACTCTACATCCTTTGATTTGATCCGTCATATTGCTAATAGCAAGGTCTAAGGTATTTGAGCTACTTGTATCTTCCTACACATCCATTCCATAAATATCCTTCCTTCCTTCCATTCCATTCCATTTGTCCATCCATCCATCCATCCATCTTCCATCCCTCCATCCATCCTCCTGTCCATCTCCATCCATCCATTCCTCCATCCATCCATCCATCCATTCCATTCCTCCATCCATCCATCCATCCATCCATCCATCCATCCATCCATCCATTCCATCCTCCATCCTTCCATCCATCCTTCCTTTCCTTCCATCCATCCATCCATTCCATCCATCCATCCATCCATCCATCCATCCATTCCATTCAAACTGCTTCTGTTACACATTTGTAGGATAACTACATTATAAAAGTGATAAATGTCATCGATTATTGCATTTTTTACATCTGTTGGGGCTTGATGAATTTTCTGATCCTCACTTCACATTACAGTCCCTCCTGCAGATAGTCGGGTTTAGTAGCCAACCACCCATGGTATGTTTGATACATGCCTAATGGGATGTCCACCTCATTGTATTATGGAGTGCATCCATTAAATTCAAAAAGTAAAAGTAAAAAGTAGTCCGTTTTACATGACAGGAAGTGAATGAGTAAATCAAGGCCCAGATTGTACCATAGCTACATCCCCTGTGTCACAGGACCAAAACAAGATGGCGGCTACTGTTCCATCATTTTCTTCAAACTGCTTCTGTTACACATTTATTGTGATACTACATTATAAAAAGTGGTAAATGTCAATGGATTACAACTTTTCTTACATCTGCAGGGGCTTGGATGAAATTTATGATCACTAATTTCATTATAGACCCACCAGCATATAGCTGGGGTGCCATACTCAACCACCCCTGGTATACCCATGCTTGACAAATGGGTTGTCCACCCTATTGCATTTTGGGTTAAATACCAATAAACTGAGAAAGGAAAAGTAAGATGGTCTACTTTATGAAAGGAAGTGAATGAGTAAATCAGCATCAGACTGTACCCATAGTTACATCTCCTGGGTCATATGACCAAAAACAAGATGGCGGATACTGCTCAATCATTTTCTGTATCATACTGCTTCTCTACACATTTATTGTGATAACTCACATTATAGAAGTGGTAAATGTTAGTGATTACATCTTTTTACATCTGCAGGGGCTTGGATGAATTTCTGATCCTAATTTCCTATTACAGACCCATTTGCAAATAGCTAGGTGTTATACCCAACTACCCTCTTGTGTGTCCATACTGGCCAATGGGGTGTCCACTATTGTATTATGTGCATGCTAACAAATTCAAAAGGTAAAAGTAAAAGTAGCCTGCTTTACATGACAGGAAGTGAATGAGTAAGTCAAGGCCCAGACTGTACCTATAGCTACATCCCCTGGGTCACATGACCAAAAACAAGATGTGTGCTACCGCTCAATCATTTTCTGATCAAACTGCTTCTGTTACACATTTGTAGGATAACTACATTATAATAGTGATAAATGTCAAAGGATTATACATTTTCTTACATCTGTTGGGGCTTGATGAATTTTCTGATCCTTAGTTTCACATTACAGACCCACCTGTAGATAGCTGGGTTTGCTATACCAACCACCATGGTATGCCCATGCTGGCAAATAAGTTGTCCACCTATTGCATTATGTGGGTGCATGGCAATAAATTCAAAAAAGTAAAAGTAAAAAAGTAACCTTGGTTTTGCATGACAGGGAAGAGAATGAATAAACAATGCCTGACTGTACCATAGCTACATCCCCTGTGTCACATGACCAAAAACAAGATGGCGGGTTACCATTTGATCATTTTCTGTACCAAACTGCTTCTGTTTACACATTTATTGTGATAACTACATTATAAAAATGGAAATGTCAATGGATTACACATTTCTTACATCTGCAGGGCTTGATGAAATTTATGATCACTAATTTCACATTATAGACCCACCAACATATAGTTAGATGCTATACCCAACCACCTAAGGAAGGCCATGCTGGCACATGAGGGGCACACCTATTGCATTATGGTACAGACAAATAAATTCAGAAAGTAAAAGTAAAATGTAGCCGTTTTACATGGGGAAGTGAAGTTTAAATCAAGGCCCAGACTGTACCCATATCTACATCCCTTGATGTCACATGACCAAAATAAGATGGCGGCTACTGCTCAATCATTTTGTCAAACTGCTTCTCTGTTACACATTTGTCAGGGATAACTATATTATAAAAGGTTAAATGTCAAGGCATTACACTTTTTCTTACATCTGCAGGGGCTTGATGAAATTTTGATCCCAATTTCTCATTACAGACCCAACTGCAGATAGAAGGGGTGCCATATCCAACCACCCATGGTATGCCCATTCATGTCAATAATGGGTGTCCACTGATTGCATCATGAGGTACAAGCCAATAAATTCAAAAGGAAAAGTAAGATGTTCCTGTTTTACATGTTAGGGAAGTGAATGTGTAATGGAAAGCTCAGACTGTACCCATATCTATATCCCCGCGTCCACATGACCAAAAATAAGATGGTGGCTACCGCTCAATCATTTTCTGTATCAAGTTGCTTGTATTCTAAAACCTGTGGAGAAAACCCTACCCTTTCCCTATTCAAAATACCTGTGAGAAAACCTCTATCCTTTCCCTATTCTAAAACCTGTGGAGAAAACTCCCTACCTTTCTCTATTCTAAAACGTGGTGAAAAACTCCTACCCTTCCCTGTTCTAAAATCTGTGGACAAAACTTATCCATTCCTATTATATAACATATCATGAAGTTCACTATCCTTGACAGGACGGTGTCTAAAGTCCGGTAGGGAAACGTCCTGCAGAGTCTTCTGAGACATTGACAGTTGCAAGATAGCTGATCAGGAAGGAGACAGGGAATCTGTGGTTGCAGGAGCCTAGTTTCCAGATCTGAAACCAGTTCTGACCTGGCCCCTGCCACCAAGAGTGAATCAGGTCTTGAATCTGAAGTAGCCAGGGGTTTGGGAGGTGGATCCTGTTGAGACTGGGGGAGGAGGAGGGGGCATCCGTGGAGGATAATACCCTTGAAACCCATGTAGGAGAGTAAGTGGTGAAATCCAGAGTAGAACTGCCCCAAATGACTCCATTCTGGAGTGGAGCACCCTAGGTAGGGATCCCTTGGATACCCAAAAGGGTAATGTGGGACAGTTCAGGGTTGATTATAAGCCCCCCAATGTCAGACCTGGCATCAGATGAATCCACGTTGGACCCGCCATTGTGTAGATGGGGGAGGGTCCGGCGTCGAGACAGCCCATGGCAGGGTCACCAATGTTGTAACCGGCACAACCTAACCTGGCACTGGAAGGTGTTCTGTTGGTCACATGACATTGGGCTGGTGGTCCCCCTTCAGGTATTGCTAGAAAAATCTGCCGTGCTGCCCGATGCCAGGTGGTGCAAGTCCTATATGTGATGACCTACTGATGGAACCCTCTTGAAGTAAGATCTGTCTTTTCTATATCTATCTCCAGCCTTTATGCATGTGAACTGTGCAAAAACCTATCTAGTATTACCTTTTACTATTATGTTTGGGTCACTGTATTGCTCTTGAAAATTAATACATTTTCTTATGTTACCTATCCTACTATGCCTTAGTCCCATGTTTTACGATATTTTTCCCCATACATTATATAAAATAGTTGGTGGTTGTCAATACACAGCAATGATAAACCTTCACCTTAAGGTTCAAAGATGAAATACAAGATATCGTCACCCATGAGTTTTATATAATTAATAGAAAATGGACCTAGTTTCTTCATTTTCTCACGGTTACAGTGAGGACAACAAATTAAGTAAGGTGTTAGCAGAGGGTTGTATTTAGGCCACCATACAGTATCTATATAGTGTACTATACAGTGTGAAAGAATCCACAATAGTTTACTATTTTTTATTACCATTAGCATTTACCATCAGTGGTCCACATTTCACTGATGCAAAACTTTTCAAGTATATGGATCATCATACACAAGAGCATTCCATCAGACATGGTAATGCCTGAAATATTGGCAAAAAAACCCTCTCATTTCCTATTCTAAAACCTGCAGAAAATCCCTATTCTTTCCATATTCTAAAACCTGTGGAGAAAAAACCCTGTCCTTTCCTATTCTAAACCTGTGAAGAAAAATCATATCCTTTCCCTATTCAAAAACCTGTGGAGAAAATCCTATCCTTTCCTTTTCAAAAACCTGTGGAGAAAAACCCTATCCTTTCCTATTCTAAAACCTGTGGAGAAAAACCTAACATTTCCCTAGTCAAAAACCTGTGGAGAAAACCCTATCCTTTCCTGTTCTAAAACCTGTGGAGAAAATCCTATTCTTTCCCTTTTTAAAAACCTGTGGAGAAAAACCGTATCATTTCCCTATTCTAAAACCTGTGGAGAAAAACCCTACCATTTCCCTATTCAAAAAACCTGTGGAGAAAACCCCTATCCTTTCCCTATTCTGAAACATGTGGAGAAAAGTTCTATCCTTTCCCTATTCTAAATTATATATATCATCTTCAGGCTTGTGACCTGTAGATAAAAAACTGTCTGATCTTACCCTATGCTACACCATTGCATCAACATTTTACATACTCTGTGATATTTAATTTAACCAAAGTAATGTAGCTCACCCTCACATGAAGTCATCTCTTGGAGTGTTCAGAACTAGTCCATGCATTATAATTAATTCTAACTGATGAGACGGTGAAGGTGAAGTTTGTTGTGGTGCAATGAGTACTAGTAGGTCTACAAGGCTATTTATGTTAACACCACAAGGTTTCCCACTAGCCTGTTAGACAAACTAGTTTGTCTTCACCGAATCCCAGAAAGTATCAGTTGAGTAGTATCATAGGAAGTCAAGATGTAAAATGTTGTAATGTAGCATCATTGCAGTGTTTCTCTCCTGGTATGACAAAGGTTAAAAAAAAATAAAGGTAAACAAACAAAGTACACCACCCCTTTTGCTAGATATGGGAAGCAAGTGTGAATCACTGTTGAGGTACCCAGCTGGACTAACCCTGTTAGCAGTTTCATGAGGTCAAACCCTGAATTAATTTTGAAACATGAATACATACTGTACATCAATACACACATCTCAAAACCTAAGCTAAACTGTAACTTACCGTTAGTGACATCACGTAGTAACCTACCTTATGCACTTATTATTTCCAATTTATTTCCCATTCTGACTGTTGCATGAGTATTTCTGAAGCCAGGGGACATATTTCGTGCAACGCACTGTGTATATAGATTACAGTGATTGTCATATGGGAGACGACTCCGATGACAGTCGATAGGGCATTTGGAACGTATATCCGTATATTCACTTTTAAAGACTTTTAGCCTATATACTCCAATCTGAAACACAGAATTTAAAGACATTATACCAATGACGACCTGAAAGTTATAGTCCATTGGATTATATACTGTACATTCCCCCGCCACTGCATCTATAAATTGCATACCTCTATAGGATTGGAGCTACAGCCCTCTTGATGTCACTGCAGAACATATCGCTTCCCTGATCCATTAAGTGGACACCATCCTGCCGATACAGTTCTGGGAAGAGGGACATGATGCCATCATGCTTGACCACGCTGGCTGACAATCCTCTCATGAATGCCCCCATCTATGTGTTGATCTTTCTCCTTGTTCTGTCCATTTTCTTCATATCAGAAACATTCCTCCACTGCCAACGCTGGATGATGTGGGACCAAAGGATCATGGTTCTCAGCATTCGTGCTTGATCAAGGTGATGTCCTCCTTATCTTCTGTAGCAGCATCACTGATGTCTTCAATCCTAAATCATTGCCTCCCAGGTGGATGACGATGACATCTGGTTTGGATCCCCTCAGGCACTCCCGTCGCAATGTTGGCACCAGTTGATCCCAATGCATACCTCTCTCACCTAACCAACGAACATTTACTGGAGTATCGAAGGTCAACACTGGTCCCCCAGTTCGAGACCACTCCTGAATCCCTGCCTAATGCACGAAGGAGTGTCCGCAGATCCATACAGTCTTCTCTGGACACTGCATATCTGAATTAAGAAAACACACATATTATAGCATCGGAGTGTATCCAATCTATGACAGGTAGTAGTGCTCAATTCCTGACATTTGCTGGCAAAAGACAACATGTCTGGTATGTTCCAGGAAATAAAAAACATTTAAGAGTGATTACTAATAGTGGCACTCAGAGCAAAATTATGCATTTGCAGCACAAGATCGCATGAAAACATTACGTGATTGGTGGTTTGAGAAACTGATGGTTACCAAATGGGAAAGGTATTTTGGAGTAGTCATGTGTGATGACCTAGCATGAATAAAGCAGTACATGTTGTTCAGCCTTCCCACACTTGTGTATCCCCTAGGTGGCGCTATCTCAAGGGCTACTACCCCTGCCTGCATGGCTAGTTGCAGGTTAAGGGGCATGTGTACTGACACGGGTGCCTCCACCTGGAGGACAGGGTTGTTAGTAACAAGGCTAACCTGGATACAGCTTTCTGGGACATTGTAATCCCCCTTTTTCCCCTTCTAGTAGCATAGACAATATGCAACAAACATTTTCACAGTAGCCCCTATTCTGTATACACTTCCCCACACTGTTTGCACTTACCACCAGGGCTGGTTCCACCAGTTCAACCCTGGAGACCCCCTGTAAAACAAGGTTAGGCACAGTATATAACAGTATAGTGCTTTTGGTACAAACTGGAACCACAGTTGGATTAAAGAGAACAGGAAATCATTTCTAATTGGCAGCAGTTTATAAAGTTCTTATTCTCAGAAATGATATGCATTATTCTAAATAATCCACATTTAACTGTACTTGAATAAAAACTTGATATGAAAAACTGTATTTTGCATTGTTTTGTTTTTATGGGCAGCATTCTGGGATGCAGCACTTGGCATTTCCCACCAATCTTACATCTCGATCACTCCACCATCTCGGTCTCTATATCGGGAATCTACACCAATTAACCATTCCATGGTGTCCAATGGACACCGCATGTCTTCCCACACTGGGAAACAGCAACTATAAAACATGCCATGGTGTCCAATGGACATGCAATGCTGACTATGATAGAGGGAAGTCTTGTGCAGTCCATTCTGGGATGCAGCACTCGGTATTTCCCACCTATCTTACATCTCGATCACTCCGCCATCTCGGTCTCATACCGGGAATCTACGCCAATTAACCATTCCATGGTGTCCAATGGACACCCCATGTCTTCCCACACTGGGAAACAGCAACTATAAAACATGCCATGGTGTCCAATGGACACACAATGCTGACTATGATAGAGGGAAGTCTTGTGCAGTCCATTCCAGGATGCAGCACTCGGCATTTCCCACCTATCTTACATCTCGATCACTCCGCCATCTTGGTCTTGATACCAGGAATCTACACCAATTAACCATTCCATGGTGTCCAATGGACACCCCATGTCTTCCCACACTGGGAAACAGCAACTATAAAACATGCCATGGTGTCCAATGGACACGCAATGCTGACTATGATAGAGGGAAGTCTTGTGCAGTCCATTCCGGGATGCAGCACTCGGCATTTCCCACCTATCTTACATCTCAATCACTCCGCCATCTCGGTCTCGAATACCGGGAATCTACGCTAATTAACCATTCCATGGTGTTCAATGGACACCCCATGTCTTCCCACACTGGGAAACAGCAACTATAAAACATGCCATGGTGTCCAATGGACACGCAATGCTGACTATGATAGAGGGAAGTCTTGTGCAGTCCATTCCGGGATGCAGCACTCGGCATTTCCCACCTATCTTACATCTCAATCACTCCACCATCTCGGTCTCGAATACTGGGAATCTACGCCAATTAACCATTCCATGGTGTCCAATGGACACCCCATGTCTTCCCACACTGGGAAACAGCAACTATAAAACATGCCATGGTGTCCAATGGACACGCAATGCTGACTATGATAGAGGGAAGTCTTGTGCAGTCCATTCTGGGATGCAGCACTCGGCATTTCCCACCTATCTTACATCTCGATCACTCCGCCATCTCGGTCTCGATACCGGGAATCTGCGCCTGTCAAGTGATTTATTATTCTGTGTCGCTATCGCTTGTATTCGGTGATCTGGGCATCCCGTATTTCACCTTTGAATGGTATTCAGAGAAGCATTTATCTACACACAGGCCCTTGCCACAATCTGCACACCAGTAGGTCGATTCCTTATGCTTCCCTTTCTTTGTGCACACCACACATCTTCGGGTAGGGTACAGCTTCTTTGGTGTTCTTGGTATTTTTGATGGGAAGTGCTTTCCTTGCAGTCGTTGGCATGGATCCAATTTTGTCGATTGCCGTTTTTGGCTATGCTGTGGAAGATCATCTATTTTTTTGCTTGTCGTTACAAGTTCTTTAATTACAGTTCATTGGAATTCCAAGTGCGTCATCTTCTTTCTTTCTGGGGAAAATTTCTTGTACATTATGTACCCCTGAATTAACATGGCATTCAGTAAATAAAAGAACTCCTTCTGCCATACCTTCTTGCATCACCGGTTAAAATTGTAATACCCTGCCAGCTGATCATTTTGTTGACTCCACCCATGTATCTGTTGTAGTCCAGTATACATTTTGGTTTTTTATCGACTCCCAGTCTTCCAACTTTTCTTCCGTATCGACAAATTCAGTACTTGATGTTGTTGACAGATGTATATGTCCCTCTTGTCTCTCCACTTCATACAGAGCATTGGTGTCTTCCTGAATGTAACCTTTTCTTTCATCTTCAGCTTTATGTCTTTTATTTTGGGAGGCATTCTTGCGGTTGGGCATAACAGTTCCATCTGCACCAACTCTAGATAAAATAGATCTGTGTACAGTTGAGGTCCAGTGTAGTATCTGTCTGTGTAAATCTCGTAGCCTTTCCCTCGCAGTTTTTCTCTAACAAGATCAAAACAAACTCTGTATGTATGTCCTTTGCTCTGTTCCTCGTCGACTTTGCCTGTATAGAATTGCCAGTTGCATATGTATCCCAGTTTGATTCACATAAGGTGTACACCTTGATTCCGTGCTTCACTGGTTTTGTGGATTAAATGTTCTGTAACTTAGATTTCCTTCCACAGACATATACCTTCATCCAGGAGAGGTCCTGATCGGGAAGATAGGTTTCTCGTGATCTCTTCAGGAATCGCTCATGTATCTCCCTAATGTGAAAAAGTTGATCAAATCCCTCCATCCCTCTAGGGTTCTGATTTGAGTTGTCAGCCATGTGGAGAAAAGAAAAAATCAGGTTGAATCGGTTCCTTGCCATCACACTGCCCCAGAATAGTGTGTAGGTGACTTCATCCAATCCCCAGTATTCATCTTTACTGCTCTTCACTACCAGTCCCATCGCAATGTATAATGCAAAAAACCTCTTCAGTTCTTCTTTGTCAGTCATCTTCCAAGCCCTGGCCCTTGAATGTGGTGGCAACTCATCAATTGGGTGTGCCAGAAAGAAATCATTGGCATATCTATTTGTTTCCCTTGCAATAAGCTCCAAATCTTCATCCATCAGGCAAAACAGTTGTACAAATCCAAGTGGACTTTCTGGGACTGGTACTTGGAGACCTGAAGTTGCAGTGAATAGGTGTCCATTGTCACTTGTTGTCACCTCTTCCCATTCGTCTTCTCTTCTAACGCTTTGTTCTGCTGATGACCGAGCCCTTTTACCACTGAGTCTTCTTATGCATTGCACCTACTGATGTTGTGGGGTCTCTTCATGATCTTCCTGCTCCACATCCGGCATGTAATCTTGATCAGTAACTTCTTCATCTTCAGAAGACTCATTCAGCACTTCCACCAGATCCAGATTGTACAATCTTTCTTCAACATCATCTTCACTATGCGATTCGGAGAAATCGGACTCGCTACATCTGGATCTCGGCCAAAACATCCAATGCAGTCATTTTTTTTGCCATGATGATTATTCTGTAAGGTGTAGAGAAAACAAAACAAAACAAAAAAACACATCATTGTTGCAAGTTATCTTTGTTGGGTGATTCTAACAATAATATGAAAAATGAAGCCCCTATGAATACCAGTTTGGCTCAATAAACCCTACTCCCCAACTCCCACTGTGCACTGATTTATATTTTCAAACGTACCACAAAATATTCTATGTTCTGTTGAATTATGTCAAATATACTGCAAGGAATCAACCTGAAAGACAAAAAAAATAAGTTATATTCAAAGAGTTACATGTAATATCTTTAACAGAATACTCAAGCTCATTTTCACACATACGGGAAGACACAGTGATATAATAATAGAAACATCCCATCCCGTATCAGGTGCAACATCAAGTTAAGCATTCACTAGTGTACAATGTCAACCCCCAATATATCACTATAGGTTTATGACTGTATAACATCAGTCTGCATTTTACCACCCTCCGGTGAGTTGTAATTCCTCCTGATGTTGCCCGGTTATAAGCATATTGTTTTCCTTACTGCACTGACCTAAGGAACACTTGATTACTGCATATATATATATATATATATATATATATGCGATGCTTGGCATCGGCTGACATGAAAAGCCAAGTAGAATATCAGATTTGCAAGGTAAATGACTATGTGTTTATGACTGGATAACATCAGTCAGCATTTTTGCCACCCTGTAGTGTGCGTTAATGCCTCCTGATGTTACCTGGTTATAAACAAATAGTGTATTTCCTTACTAGTCAAGAAAATCACCAAATTGAAACCTTTCTTGTTTTGGAACTTGCAACTTTAATTAACCATACAATATGCAGTATCACAACATAGGAAGAACTTCACATATATCAAGTTAGGATCAACAATTCACAGTACAGCTGATATCCATCAAAAGTCAAATGTTCCTAAAGTGTCTATGTGTCAGTGAACTGATAAATGTAAAAATCAACCATTGTTCTCTTCTGATTTTCGGGTGCTATCCCAATGAAGATGATGCACGAAAAACTCTAAGGGGATCAAGTCAGGATAAGTGTTATTAAATTGACCTTAAACATTTGCAAGAACACATAATACATTTTAATTCAGTGATAAAAGCAACCAGTTTTATGTCTTATTAATAAAACATATACATCCAAAGTATTGTTTATAGTTTGTGAATTCAATTCTCAATTCTTCTGATTACATTTGTTTTATATTGTGTCATAATACTAACAGTATATTACATGAACAAATAACTGCTGTACAAGTAGAAGTGAGAGTGAAAATATGTATTATTATATATGTAAGCAATAATACCCAACAGGGTGGGCGGTATTGTGCTATACCGGACCGCCCAGGGGCGTAATGAGGCCCGACGCCGCAGGCGGAGGGCGTCATAGCCCCTGGAAGGTCTGGTATAGCACAATACCGCCCATCCTGGAGGGTATTATTGTGCTTAGAAAATGGGCACAGTAGAACAATATTAATTTTATAACAAAATTGTTAACTAAATAATTAAAATGGCGGAGATTTGAAATTTTATTGGGTACTTTATGCCAATAAAAAATTAGGCTGGGCACAATGATACAGGACTACGTGAAGGGGCTAGTACTTTTTATCTACTGGGCCATGTTGTCAGATAGACCAGGGCTTTGGGTAAGGAACTGGCCAATCAGAAGCCAGGATGTTACAAGCTTATTTTCTAATGAGTGTTCATCGTCACAATACTTCTTTTGAAACAGCTCAATAATATCAATTGATAGACTGAAAAACATTGAAAATATGTAACCTTAGAAAAGCATATGAAACATATTCAATGCAACATTTCAGATCAATACTCCTGTATACATTTTTCATCCAGCAGAGTGGAGCAGATGGCCGAACCATCCATGGCTTTCAAAATGTCTTACTGCAGGACTTTACTGACATTGTGAGTGGTCCACCATGGCTCAGGTGTGGTGGCACAACACATTAAGGGACTAACAAGATGAAAGAGTCTAACATGTTTCAACATAACAAAATAGCAGGACAAGAGGACACAGCATAAGATTAGAGGATGCCAATTAAGGGTAATGTGAGGAAGTTCTTTTAAAGAAAGTGGTGGATGCATGAAACGGCCTACTTCAGGAAGTGGTGGATATGAATACAGTGCAGGGCTTCAAACAAGCATGGGATAGGCATAAGGGAGCAATACAGATGAATATGGATAGATAGGTCATTGACAAAGCAAAGTCCAATGGCACATTTATAATGTAGAAAAAGAAATGGGCAGACTGGATGGGCCTTGCAGTCCTTATTTGCCATCAACTTATATGTTTCTATGCACAATGGTGGGGGTGGAAAGGATGAGAAGTGACTTACGAACATACGAAATTTGCCAGCAGATAAAGGCCTAGAGGTCTATCATGTCTGCTCGAATGTGTAACTAGCACCCCTTATTCTGCAGCTGCCCCTCCCTTCCACCCTTTCCCTTCATTAACCCTCCCCCTTGTCCTATCCCATCCTCATTTGAAGCAGTCCACTGTTCTACTGCATACCACTTCAGCAGGTAATGCATTCCACCCAGCCACCCCCACCAACCATTCCATATCAGGTGCTACCAACAAAACCACATTCCCTATTGTCCAGTGGTTCCCCAACTCCATCCCATGTCAGGTGTCACCATAAGTGAATACTTAACCTGATGTGTCATCTGAAATGGTAGGTAATTTGTAGTCCACTGAACAACATGGAATGCATTTTAGGTGGTGATGGCTGACATGTGAGGGGTTGCTGTGGGCCATTTTACACCACTGGATGCTTAAATTGTTGTGGTGCCTTATATGGGAGAGAATTATGGTCCATTTAAGAAAACGTAATCTTTTTTTTTTTTGGTGGTGTGGCCTGGCATGGGAGGGCTTGTGAGGGGCCATTGTACACCAGGAAACAGTTAACATGTTGTAGCGCCTTATATGGGAGGGAAGAAAAAATTACTCACCTTAGTAATGTTGTTTCTTCGAATGGAGTCTTGCTATATTATGACATATGCAATGAGTCCCAACCTTCGAACTGCTCTGGAGGTGAAAGAGTTAACTGTGAAGTACACTGGGAGAGACATGGATTGATTAAGGTGAAAGTCCGAGACCACTTTAGGCAAGAACTTTCTGTTAGTCCTGTGGACCACCTTATCCCTATGAAAGGAGATAAAATCAGGTTCCACTGACAATGCTTGTAGTTCACTTATGCGCCTGGCAGAAGTGATAGCTACCAAAATCACAGTTTTCCAAGTGAAGTACTTAAGTTCTGCTGAAGACAAGGGTTCAAAATGGGATTGCATAAGCTGGGCAATGCAAACATTAAGATCCCAGGCAGGGCAGGGTCCCTGAATGGGGGTTGGTGTGAAGCAACCCTTGAAAAACTTGGAGAATACGGATGAGCTGAAAGGGAAGAGGGTTTTCCTGCTGATAAAAAAGCAGACACGGCTGCCAGGTGCACTTTTAGGGTAGCTGGTCTCAGCCCCAAAGAATTCAAATGTACCATATAATCCAGAACTGTGGGCAAACCGGCAGACTCTGGGGAAATATTCTTGCCAGAGCACCATATGGAATTATAAGTAGCCCTGGTGGAAGGCTTCCTAGAAGCCTTCAAAATATTGAGTACACCTTGAGAAAAGTGTAGGTCAGCAAACTCTAACTCTTCAAGAGCCAGGCCTTGAGATTGAGAGATGTGAGATTCGGGTACCAAACTCTCCCCTGGGCACAGGTTAACAGATTGTGATTCCTGGGAAGACACAGGGGAAGGTGGACTGCTATAGCAGGACTCAGGGAACACAGTTTGGAGGGATAAAACATGTTTTAGGAGACAGAAAGGGAGTGACTGATTTGGGAGGGGAGGGTGTTCCAGAGTGAGGGCAGTCTGTAAGAGAAAGCAGCTGAGCCAGAACAGGAGGAGGGTTGGGAGGAGGGAGAATGTGTGGGTATCCCTTGACTGAAGTGAGTTAGAGGCCGCAGTAGAGGGAGACAAAATTGAGGAAAGGTAGGACGGTAAGGACCCAAACCTATATGTAGAGATAAAAATAGCACAGTGAATTTGCCGCCACTAGTGTAGGGAAGTAAGGGAGAGGGACGAGTAGAGGGATGAGACACAGAACTATGAAAAGATGGAGTTTGTCAGGAAAATGCCAGTAACTATATGAAGAATAACATATGCGGTAGTGTATATAACAAGAATTTTACACACAAGATGCTGGGGTGTATAACAAGGGGGTTCTCATTCAGGCAGAGGGAGGTGATCTCGCCCCTCATCAGGTCACTGATCAGGCTGGACTTGGAGAACTGTGTGCAGTTCTGGAGGTCATACCTGAGGCAGGATATCAAACTACTGGAGGGAATGCAGCAGAGGGCAATGAGGATGTTACAGAGAATGGAGGGGAGAGACTACGAGAAAGGGCTGGGTGAAGTAAACATCCTGGAGGAGAGGAGGGATGGGGGACATGATCTAAACTTTCAAGTATCTGAGGTGAATCAACAAGGATGGAGCCAACAGGGTTTTTAAACTGAGGAAGGGAAGGAACACTAGAGGGCACGGGCTAAGAATAGAGGGGGGAAGATTTAGGAGGGAGATGAGGAGGCATTACTTCACAGAGAGAATGGTGTCAAAGTGAAATGCCCTACCACAGAGGGTGATATCATGCAAAATGGTGGGTAGCTTTAAAAGAGCATGGGACAGAGAACAGGGGAGAGTACTGGTAGGTGACGCTGAGAATGGCCGAGAGTGAACAAAAGGGAGGGGGTGGGCAGATGTGACCGAGGGGCGCTAGCTGCACACTCAAGCAGACGTTTACAGACCAGGAGGTCTGTTTCTGCTGGCACATTCGTATGTTTGTATGTTGATATGTAATCCAGGGTTGCAGCAGCCTGTGATTGAGCCACCAGAGGAAGCTGGGCATTTCTTGCAACTGACATCCTTGGAGTGGACCTTGTATTCCTGTCACAATAGTTAAACTTTCAACTGAACAGCATGTGCAATGACTATTTTAAAACACTGTTTTTATTACATTTTGTCCTTTATTACCAACTGAAGAGGCAATGTTGTGCTTGGTTACTGAGTACAGAGCTGTGAACTACAAGATCCCCAGGTTTGAATCCCACCACAGCCACTGGTTTACTTAGTAACCTTCTGTAAGCCACTTGCTCTACCTGTACATCAGTCCCTCCCTATGTGAAAATATGAAGCAGGTCCCCCACTGCCATGTGTCACTGTAGGCTTCTTGAAAATGTGGTGTCACTGTGTGTAAACATTTTGCATGTCCTTTCCCTAGACCTTTTGCACTGAAGGTTTTTTTTTCCAAACTGTCTCACAGTGATATCCTGCTGGCTGCTTTGCAGAGGATCCATTACTTTGCTGGTGGTAATCATGAGATTGCACCCCCCCCCAATCAAGAAGTACTGCTCAGCATTCATTATTTGCTGTATACTGTACGGGCTCAAGCTCACTGGCTTGTATGGACCTGTGCTGGCTGCTGCCTCTCCACCCCCCCAACACATCCATTTTAGATGGATAGCACAGCTGTGATGCAGCCTCTCATTTTCAGTTGTGTCCTGCTTCTACCTGTACTTTTTGCTGAAATGGACTGAGAGGGGAGGTCAATTGCCTTGTTCAATGACATAGCTGAAGAGGTCAGAGATGGCAACCGACACAGCCCTCCACTTAACTATTTAGAGCCACCATCTGAATGACAGGAGCGTGTGCCCAGCTGCTGTAGAATTAGCTTTCCTATAGCAGTTGTATGCGCACTCACTATCATTCAGATGGTGGCTGACCAAGGTGGTAAGTGGAGGAGCTGTGCCAGTCTTTATCTCCTCATATCCTCATAAGATCTGCCCTGCTGGCCCTGAATCCTTTTGGTCACCTTATGTTACACTATCTATGGCCAGTCTTTATCTTTCCTTAGAAAATGTGCTTTTTATTTGCTGGGCTCCGATTGGCTATTTCTGCCAGAGGATACATTAACTTATCTGTATACTGATCCCGGCTAAACCTTTACAGCAAACACATCGATGCCAATGCGGGGAGGCTGGAGGAGTTCAGAGGAGGGCAACAAAGATGGTAAAGGGCTCAGCCACCTGTCCTATGAGGAAAAGTTGGGAGAACTGAACATGTACTCCTGGAACAGAGGAGGGAGGGGGGCATGATTGACACCTTCAAGTACCTTAAGGGTATAATCCGGGTGCCACTGTAAAACATCTTTCTGCTAAAAAGAGAATCAGAGGATGAGGGGGCATGGGTTACAGATTGAGGGGGGACAGTTCAAGGGTAAGATTAGGAAGTACTATTTCACATAGAGGGTGGTGGATAAGTGGAATAGGCTTCCAGAGGAGTTGGTTGCAGAAGCAACAGTGGAAGGCTTCAAAAATACATGGAACAGACACAGGAGAGTGTTGGGGGTGTGGGGAGGCACGTCTTAGCAGGCTGACAAGGCATTCTTTCAATACACACAAGACCAGACAGTGCAAAACTAGTGACTGGGTGGTCAGGCTCAGGGGGAGGAAGATGAGAAGCAGAAGGCAGTTTTACTAAATGAATATTTCTGTTCAGTATTCTCAGTGTAAGACAAAAGCATGTTGCTACAATGCAGAATTAAAGTCAATATGTTGACATTTGGCTTCTACTATGATATATTACTCCAAGAGGGACCCAATCTTGGCTCGAGTTCTGTTCTCGGGTCAGAAAAAAAAAATGTGTGTGATGGTAGTAGAAATCCATCAACCATTTTTTCTGGTCCAAGGACTGCAATACACTCTTCCCTTTATGTACCCTCCAAATTTGTTTAAAAATGGGCCCCTTTTTTCCTACCTTACCATTGGCAAACAGCCTTTGTTTGTTGGTCACAGATATGGCCTGCTGTGACAAATCAGTTCCTGTGGGCCCTGGAAAGGAAAAAAAAGATAAATACAAATTACCACAAGAAAGATAAAACTAATTTTTAAGAGAAAATGCTTCCTTGTCCTGCTCCTAGATCATTCAATGTTCCTCCTCTGCCCCATCTGTACTTGGTCTGCTGAGCACTCTCTCTCTTAATGGCACATCATGTCAAGTATTTATTATACTAGTCTGCCCTTGATCTGCCTGTACACGCCTGCTCACATTGCAATGACTGAATGTGTGGGTCGAAGCCAAATACACAAAGTAATTCTTTTTCTTTGATTGGTGCTTTATACAGGAACTGGAACTGCCTCTCTCCCGGCAAGGCGTGAACTTGTCCCGAAGATGATCCTCCCAATATTTGCCCACTGTGATGTAGTCTACAATGTTGTGCCCAAGTCATCCCTGGCCAGATTGGATACCCTGTTCAATTTTTTCTGCCACTTCACACTTGAGTGTCCTCCTCTCACTCATCACTGCTCTCTCTCTATCACTCCAGACCCATGTACTCCCTCTCTTGCTTGCTTGCTCTCACACTGCCACGTGACATAATGTGCAAAGGTATTTATATGGACCACTAAAGTCATGCGAGACTTTGCCAGTCCTGTTCATGTCCTAGGTAGTCAGTCATGTGACCCATATTGCCATTGCTGATGTCAGTCTGTCTGGGACCAAAATAAAACTAAATAAAAGAAACAAACACCCTTTCCCCACCTCGTATCACTGCATCTCTTCTTCCTCCACCAAGAAATTAAGTAAAGTAACTCCCTTTCCCTAACCCAAGAGCACCCCATTCCTCCTTCCTCCTTCCTCCCACCAGTAAAGTAGTGAAGTTAGTCCCAGTAGAGCTCTTCAGTCTGTTTATATGTGACATTAGAGAAGGGATTCAGGGCGAAATGTGCCTCTTTGCAAATTACAGTAACTAAGGTATCTGATAGGGTGGAGGACCATGAGAAAGAGTTTAGGAAAAGGAAAGAGGACTTAACAAAACTGTAAAAGTGGTCCAAGACCTGGCAATGCAGATTTAATGCCAAAAAGTACAAGGACATGCACAGAGGGAAAAGGAACCTGAAAACATAGCACTGGATGGGGGAGGGGGGACAGGTTAGATCAGCGCTCGGAGGCCAGTGACCTAGGTGTTACCATAAGTAACATTCAGAAGAATACTGCCCCATGCAAGTTGGCAGAGCTTTTTCTAAAAGGAGAAATTTCATGATCTTGGTGAGGCTGCACCTAGAGTGCTGCTTACAATCAGTCTAAAGGAGAGCAGTGGAAATTGTACATGAGCAGCAGGGACCTATGGACACTTGGAAACTGCCTGACCTGAATATGTACTCCATGGAGTCAAGAAGGGAAAGGGGGAATATGACTGAGACTTTCAAAATACAAAAATCTGAAGGTGATAAACGGGGGACAGCAACCAACCTTTCAGCCAATATGAGGGGTTTGTAATACGAGAACATAATCATAGTCTAATGGGGGAGATTTTGAAGTGATGTCTCTCTATCGACATAAAGCCTCCCTCCCCATTCCCATCGTCACAAGCTGGTCTCTAAAATGATTCTCCCAATCTTCTTTTTACACATACGTGGTCTATGGCACTGCCACTGCTACCTCCTCTAAGCTCAATACCCTACTTAACTCTTTCTGCTGTTTACTGATTAGTGTTATTGGTCATATCAGTGTGTCTTACTGTTGTCTCCAAGGAGGAAGGTCACAAGGTCAGGTCCAGCACCGAGGTCCTCGGATCATACTTTGTACTGACCCTGCAATGCAGCACTGGGGCCTCCACATTAGAGGTACCATCCTTCAGAACAGTAACATGTTAAACTGAGGTCCCTTCTGCCAATCTTAGAGGTTTGCTTTTTAGGAAGCAGTATGGTGCAGTGGGTTAAGGCTCTGTGCTGGAGACCTGGGTTTGAATCCCACAGCCGCCTAGTTGCATATTGTGTGATACTGAGCAAGTCCCTTAACTTCCTTGTGCTCCCAGGTCGCATCTGGAAACAAGCTTTAGCTTAGTGTGCTACTCCTGGTTAAACAATGTACCCTTTCCCTTGTCTAAATAGCAGTTACAAAATGGGTTGGAACAATCCTGTGCAGTGATTGGTGGAATCTAATCACATGACGTGTTATTACAGTATAGCAGCACAGGTCAGAAATCACTCTGAACCCCACTACACAGTCCTAGAACTAAAAATCATGGAATCAACTCTAGTGGCCCTATGCCAGGTTGCTGCAAGACCCTCTTATTGCCATGCCTGCTCCTTAATGACATCTGTTAGTAAACATCTAACTAATCACTAGGCCTTTGCAAAATTTTGGTGAAAGTCAGAATTTTCACTTTCACATAATTTCTGAATGTGGTTTGGCAACTTTTGCAGAATTTCTGACCTAGAATGGCAGAATCAATAAAAAAATAGTAACAAACAAATAGTGCTTAACCAGCAACACAGAGCACTGCTTTTCTACAATTTGATCTTGAATATAGCCCAATCCAGTTCACGTAGGGAAAAAATAAACGTGCGAATGGACTGCAAAAAAAAAAGGTGCGAGGACTGACAAGAACGAGCAGCTTTCTAATGGGGGGGACACAGTCAGCAAGCAGGAGGTACGGGAGGTGCGGGGGTTCTGAGCACCCAGGAAACCCCCCCAGCTATGCCCATGCATGCGGTTGTCACTTAAAGCATCGGATAACATAACAGATTTAATGACCCTATGTGGATGAGATGTGGGAGCCCAGTCATCAGCCATTGTACAAGCTTTTCTCACGTTTGCTAAGAGCTCCTTTGTGTTCAGCCTTAAAAGTGGAAATAAATGCTGATGACCCACCTAAGATTGAAATAAATTATTTGTTTTCACTTCAGGCCTGTCATGCATAAAAATAAATGCATTTATTTGCAAAGTTTTACTTTTTACTTTCACAGCCATTGTATAAAAAAGGTTTTTTCAATATAATATCAGAAGTCCAAGTTAAGGAAACTGATAGATAATTTGGGTCCTCTCCCTAAATACTTGACGTCAGCTCCATACCAAGATGATCATCCCCTGATTTGACTATGCCAATGTTGTTTATGGCACCGCATCAGCCTCCCCCTTTCCAGGCAGCATGACACCCTCTACAGTGCTTTTTGCCACTTTGCTCTACACGCCCCTCCTTGCACACATCACTGTACCCTCTACTCATCCCTCTCCCTTACTTCCCTCCAAACTGTGTTCCCTGAGTCCTGCTATTGCCAAGACTAATCTTCTCATCTTCCCTCTGCTTAATAACTTACACACCCCCTCACTCATTACCTCAGCTTGTCCTCCTCACCTTCTCTCTTTAGCACTTACACTCTTCTCCTTCTTCTTCTCCTTTCCTGTCCCCCAAAATTGAATGGTTAATGCTTTCAATTACTCCTTGTCCATGTAACCCCTAGGTGGTGCTATCCCAGGGCTACTGCCCTGCCTACTTGGAATGAATCCACTGGGGGCACCATAGTGGATGAAGAAATTTTCCACTAGCACCTTGGCCATGGTAGCTGCCTTTTGATCTTTGGTGGGGAAAGCTTGTGCATACATTGTGAAATGATCCGTAACCACTAACACTTTACTAATGTTTCACTGGTCAGGCTCTAAACTCAAGAAGTCTATGCAGACCAGTTCCATTGGGGTGCTGGTAGTAATGTTGACAAGGGGGCAGGCCTCTGAGGCAAGGCTTTTCTCTGCAGGCAGTAACAGGCGCTGGAGTGGGAGGGGGTGCTGGGGAAGGAACACACCCAGGTGGTAGGAACAGTTTCTTAAAGTCCTCTACAGTTTTCCCTTCAACCAGCAACAACTTAGCGAATTTCTCCTCAAAAGTCTCAGATGATGGTGGTGTGAGTAGTGGCGCCCTGCCACCATCTTTATTCACTGTTTAGTGCCCATTGTGGAGCCTGTCATTGACTGAATGGCCCTCCCTAGCTCCCAAATGATCCCAAACCTGGCTCCACTACTGTGTAACACCCCCTCTTTCCCCACTAGTGGCTACAACGATACCCAGTAACTACCTTCACAATACCACCAATATACCTTGCAAGTGCTCTACCAGCTTCCAACTTAGCTCTACCTCAAACAGCAGACAGCTCAAGGGTTTCCCTCAGATCCAAAGGTTCAATTGGCTGATGCAGTTGTCAGTCAATGTGAGAGGCACTGCGGAAGAGCAGTGGCCAGGGCCAGCAGCATGCTGGGATGCATCAGAATGGGGATTACCAGTAGAAAAATGGAGGTCATAGTACCCTTGTACACCCATCTGGTTAGACTGCATTTGGAACATGGAGTCCAGTTCTGGAGGCCTTACCTCAAAAAGAATGTGAGGAGGCTGGAACAAATTCAGAGGAGAGCAATGAAGATGGTAAAAGGGCTCACCCACCTGTCCTATGAAGAAAGGTTGAGCGATTTGAACATGTACTCCCTGGTGGGGCATGATTAGACCTTCAGGTACCTTAAGCAAACAAACTGGGTGCCAGTGGAAAGCATCTTCCAGCTGAAGGGAAATCAGAGGACGAGGGGCATGGCTTGCAGATGGAGGGGGAGTTCAGGGTAACATTAGAAGTACTTTTCACAGAGAGGGTGGTGGATAAGTGGAATAGGCTCATGGAGGGGTGGTTGAAGAAGCAACATTGGAAGGCTTCAACAAGGCATGGGAGTGTTGAGGGTGGGGGGCATGTCCTAGCAGATAGCTAGACAAATGGGCAGACTAGGTTGGCCTGTTGGACCTTTTCTGCCATCACACTTCTACGAATCTATGAACATTTTTAATATTTCAAGACAATTAAACAGATACTACAGGATATTACAACACACTGTAGGAACAGATTTTACAGAAAATAAAATAAACTAGTTTTACACAATAGGTTACAAACAAAACTCTAACTTATTTCTTTTTCTACAAGGTAGGTCAGCTTATCACGATACAAGTTAAGTCATGGAAGACAGGAACTTTTAGATGGCATTTTGTCCATAGTCCTAAGCCTGACTGACTCTATGAGGCCCGTTGGCCCTAAACCTTTAGTTGCCCTCTCAGACACATCATCCAGTATCCAGTGGGTTATTATTCCTAAGCTGCACGCCCAGGTGTGTTGTGAGGCATGAGGCACTTGTGCTGACTGCCTTCAACTACCTGAAAGTGCAGTTCAGGAACAGCAGCCCACACACTGGGGTGTCTTACTGCACTTATAAAATGAGTCTACAGTAAAACCAAAACTAAGATAAGTTTAACAGTGCAGTTGCTATTCCTGAATTGCACTACTTTGGAACCTGCTGCACCTATCAGGAAGCAGGATTCTCCCTACCCATTGTATAATGCCTGGTAACACATAATTCCCTATCTGCAATGGAACATTATTTGTATTTCACAGTTTTACACATTTATTTTTGTATTCTTTCCACCAATCAGCTAGGATACTTAAATGACACAGTGGTTGTAATCTACTGGTATCAGACTTGGACAGAAAAAAGCTTCTTATAGGGCTTCAAACTATGTCACCCTGTGACTGCATAAGAAATGCAGCCAGTACTCTTCAGTACTTTATGTGCCAGTTTGGTATAGTTGCTTCATTTAATGCAGGAGTTCAGTTCTGCCCCACCTCCTCAGCATACAGTAGTTAAAAGCATATTTGTTCCCACAATGTTCTGTTGGAATTGATGTCTACAACTGGGAGTGAAGAGAAAGTCCAGCTGTATTTCCTATAGCTGCTCCAATGGTTTCAACCTCCATCCTACAAAATACCTGCTTTGATTTTGGGTTTACCTTCTACAGATACGCATTTATTAGCTCAGGTGGACTTGGAGGTTTATTTTCGTTTCACATTCGTACTGTGCCATGCAATTCATGTCTATTGAGATACAATGTATTTACAGTACCTGCTGTCATGAAATCCAATCGCTGGATAACGTTTACTATAACACCTAATGAAGAACCCTACCCCCATCAGTTGACTGCTGTTCTGAACCAAACGTTATTCTCTCTTGCTTTAGATGGGTTTATGGCAGCTTGTCTGATTAATCTAAACCCCTGAAATGCAAAACAATTTCCCCACCAAGAACTTTAGTACCCATTCACCATACTATACTTCAACATATATTGCTTTCATAGTGCCACCTCCTATATAACGCTTCAGTCTCACCTCAGGGTCCACATGTAGCCGTGATCATATCGAAAATAGTTGCCCGGCTCTTGCGCAAAGCCACAGCAGTAGATCGGTGCTGTCTTCTTCCCTGGGACAGGAGAAAGTCTCTACAAACCCTTGTTTTAGCAGGTACATGAAGGTAAGGGAGAGGTAGCTTGAGGGGAGTCCACAATAGCTCAACAAACACTTGCCTGACAAGTGATGACCCAACATGCAGTTGCCTGACAGGTTTAAATACTGACAATTCCTGGAATGTCAGTGACCTGAGTTTGTTATATTTAATCCAGGGGGTGCGGGGGCTTACCCCTACAATCACTGCTTGTTGGGAATGAGATATTGTGATTGTCAGTTTAGTGACAGAGGCAAATGTGGTCCTCTGTACAAGGGTGGAGACAGTGAAATCCTGGAAGTTTACATGCCCATAAGCTTGGCATGAATAGTGGTCAAGCTGCTGTTGTCAGTCATAAAGTAACATACAGTAGCTGACTTCCGAGAAGACAACAGCTATGAATGAACATGAATTCATGTATGGAAGGCCATGTTAAGCAAACTTGACTCATATTTTTTTTTTTGCTCTGTGATATAAATGGGGGATAGGGTCCAGGCAGCTGACATTTTATACCTGGACATAAGTAAGGCCTTTGATTTGGTGACCCATAGGAGGTTTATACAGGAAGTAGGGGTTTTACAGTAGTGCTAGGAAAAGGTCGTACATGTTGGAATGGGAATTGGTTGACAGAGAGCTCAGATAAGGATCCTGCATGGCAAGTTCTTTGATGCTAGGATGGTCACAAATGGGGAATAACAGGGTCTGTCCTGGGGCTAACAGTCTGAAACATTTATATAAGTGACTCTGGAGTGGGGATGCAGGATAACATGTGTTTGTTTACAGATGGGATGGTGATGAGAAGATTAGCAGTATGAAAAGGGATGTAAAATAGCTGGAGTAATAGTTCAGAATTTGTTCATTTAACTTCAGTACAGCAATGCTATTTGATGCACACTGTGAAAAAAAAACACAATATGCATACAGAATGCTGCATCAATAGGGTTACAGTGGAGTACCAAAATATGGAACACAGGGATGACCATTAATAATAGCTTAATAGTGCAGAACAGCATACTGGGAAGCTAACAGGATACTGGGATACATTTGGGTGGGTGCTACTAGTCACAGGGAAGACAGGATATTGCCATTGTACAGGTCATTGTTTGGGCCACTCTTGCATGACACTTTGGAACCTGCATCTGAAGGACAGGGACAGATTTGAGATTATCCAGGGTAGGGCTATAAGAATGATCCAGAGAAAGCAGGGTAAGACCTATCAGGACAGACTGAACAGTCTGAACATGTACTCTCTGGACCTGTACCCTCCTAGATGCAGCCAGACCTGTCAAACACCCCAGAACTGGGCTGCTGTTTCCAACCCCCAGACGGTGTTCCTCTCTACCCTCCCAGCTGCAGTCAGACCTGCCATACACTGCAGAGCATGGATGCTGTTTCCAAACCCCAGACAGTGCTCCTCTCTACCCTGCCGGCTGCAGCCAGATCTGCCAAACACTGCAGAGCAGGGTCACTGTTTCCAAACCCCAGACTGTGCTCCTCTCTACCATCCCAGCTGCAGGTTGACCTGCCAAACACTGCAGAGCAGGTACTTAACTTTGTGACATCGTAGTGCTGCTCAGGGTAAAAGAAAGACCATAGTCTGAGACCTAAGGTCGGAGGACAGCAGCTGATAGAATTGTAAGCAGCATTTGCTCCTTGCTACTATCATGAATTTCGTATGACTCTGGGGGGGGAGGGTACATTAAGGCATGATTGTACACTGCGTGGGATTTGTCTGTTTGCTGACGGTGCTTTAAGAACTGTATTTTTGGGGTTTTAATCTGTTGTGTATTTGTGTGCCTTTTTTATTAATTGCTTGCATTTTGGAACTTGTTTGAGAATGATTTAGACTGACTGCACTTTGTGGAATTGTACGTTGTAACCAATGCAATCTATGTTCAGGAGCCGCAGCAGTTAATGTTATGTGATCTAGATCAAGGTACATTGTGTAATCCTGGCTGTGGCTTTAAGCACCTGCCATTTACCTCCCGGCGTCTTTGTGTGTTTCCCGCCTGAACCCTCTATTGTGTTGCTACATGACCTTTAAATCCCATTAACCAAGCTCTATTTTATCAAAAGAGCCAGTGTTTTCAAAACCCCAGCTGGTGCTCCTCTCTCACCTCCCAGACATCACAGTGCTGCTCAGGTAGCCTGCCACCACTACACAGCAGCTTCCCCACCCTCAGCAGACATTTCCCTTATGAGTATGCTGGGTCACATGACTGTCATTCTTTCCCAAATCCCCCTTAGCAGATGATACTACTTTACCACTAGGGGGTGCTACACTCTACCTCCTCTTTTTTTATAAATGTGAACTTATAGTGTTCATTAGCCCAATCTGTCCCTCCACCTCTTTCCCCCTACTACCCTCTAATCTGCCCTCCAGTATATCCCTGCTTCCTTTCTCCCATTGCTCTCTCAGTATATCCCCCCATTCCTTTTACTCTTTGCTTATTTTCCCCCATGGGACTTGAACCCTGGTTTATGTACCTAGCTCATTCGTTAGTCTGCAACTCTATCTACTAGGCCACCCAGCATGTTACTGTTTTCCACCTGGTGCAATCCTATAGTATCCCCCCCCCCATATTCACACTCACACACTTGGTACAGTCCATTGATTGCAGGTTTCTCAGAAGAGTGTAATCCCCAAGTTAGACCTTCTTAAAGCCCTTTAAAACCATCTCCTGCCTTGTTAGTACCTGCTGTTCAATTATTAGCAGCAGTACCTACTCAGTCCCCCCTCCCCCGGCACACCACACTCACAAACCAGTAACCTCACTCTACTCACAAAATGCAACTAGTGCTTACCTGGCTGCATGTAATAGCCCTCTTCCCCCATTCTTTCCTCCCCCACCTTCACTCTCCCTTCTGCCTTTAATTTCCCTCCCCAATCTCCCATCTTCCACTCCCTACCTCACCAATTACAGACAATCTCTCAAGACCATAACCCATCATCAGCTCTCCCCTGCCCTGTAACTTCCCCCACACCCACCTACCCTTCCCAATCCCCCATCTGTCTTTCTTCTGTTACCCTCTCTCAACCTGGAGCTCATTCATAGGCTCCATTTTATGTTCACAACTATGCACCAATGTGTTCCCAGTTGTTGGCAGAAACTAATTATTCGAGAAAATTCTTCTTCCTCTACCTCCTCCTCCTACTTGCTGGCAACATCCAACCAAGCTCTGGCCCAACCCCTGAAACCCCTTCTCCATCTAAAGGCCTAACCATTTTCTACCTCAACGCCAGGAGTTTACTCCCCAAGTTAGACCTCCTTAAAGTTTGGGTATCACTGTACTCCCCAGACATACTCTGCTTCTCTGAATTGCTACTGAATCTATAAAGAACACAGAGTTCTTTGCTTTTTATACAGAAATAACTCTTCATATAACACTTAATAGTCCAGTGGCTAGCATTCATTAGTTTCCAACGTTTAGCAGGGGGATTGTGATCTACAGTAGATTCCATCCCTTTCAAAATGACACCACAAATCTGTCAACTGCTTTCTCTTCTCTAGCACGCCATACTCAAATTGACAGAACAGAGCTTAATGTACAGCACATCATGGTTACTGCCATTCATCTAGCTTCTCATCTACCCTTGCTACTGAGTGTTGCAGGAACCATTATTTACGTTGTCTAAAAACTCCATATAATCACTTAACTATTTTCTTCCTTATGGAATACTCAAATGCGAGCTCATATGTTTCAGTTCTTCGTGGTTGACCCGCACAGGAAAAAGCCAAACATTAATCTTACCCGAGTGATATTGTGTATATCTCAAGTGATCCAGCATGCACCAGCCCTACTGTACGTGGTTCAGTGCCCCGCGTTGAATAATACAGTTCCTCCAGTCCAAATGATGCTGCTGGATGCTTGCAAATGCTACACGAGCAACACTGGATGAGTCCCCAGCCCTCACACAAAAGCTGGCTAATTGGCTCTTCTAACAGTTCAGTTAACATTCATCACGAATGGCACTTTACATGTTGAAGCTAACCACTACCTCAGCTGACTGTGTACTCCAAGACAGCGGTAACATACTCTGCTGCTGTTGCCACTTCTGCTGCTGCTGCCGCTTCCCTCCCCCACGCCACCCCCGACTGATTTCCTCAGAGAAACAATGGAGCTCCCACTGCTCCGTACACCCACAATATTGGCTGTGGGGCAGCTCGCAAACAGCACATCGGACCCATGCCCCGCAGACCCAGAGACCCCCTGCTTTTAATCAAATGGCTGAGAAACATAGAAACATAGACTTTGACGGCAGATAAGGACCGCTTGGCCCATCTAGTCTGCCCATTTCCCTACCTGGAAGATAAGCTGCAGATCCTATTTAACCAACATCCTATTTCTTCCTACCCCCCCACAAAAATTGCCTTATATCTGTCCCATGCATTCTTGAATTCTCCCACAGTTTTAGACCCCACAACCTCCTCAGGAAGGCAGTTCCATGCGTGCACCACCCTCTCTGTGAAAAAATACTTCCTCACATTGCCCCTGAGCCGTCCCCCCCCCCCATCTTCAGATTCAGTCTCCTTGTTCTTGCACATCTCTTTTTCTGAAAGATGCTACCCTCTTGGACTTTGTTGATTATTCCCAAATCGGATCACTGGCACTGCCAACAATAACACTACTACTGTGTCGGCATCCAGCCCGTGAATCCTTATTATCCTGTATTTTGTGTTGCAGGTCTGTGGTACCATATCAGGCAGGGCAAAGTTCCAGCATGTAATTTCTGAGATAGTATCTCTTTTTTTTTATTATTATTTATTATTAGACTGAAGTTTTTACTACAAGCTTATAAGGCCCCAACTCTATCATTTCTACAGTTGTACATGATTTATAATTACTAATCACTAAAATACCACCAACAGGTTAATCTGGTTCAAAGTCAGTTGGCATTCATCTGTATCCTCCTCCCCCGGATCGTGCCTGAAAATAGGCAGAATTTGTCTAGTGCATTTACCCAGTCAACAAAAACTACATAAATAAATAATTAGAGCCCTGAATCATACCTCAGCTGTCCACGATTACAAAGAAAATATCCCCATTTACCCCCTCAAAATTGCTCTGTCCCTCGTCTGTCCAACATGGAAAAATGTGCTGCCACACAGAAATAATGAGTTGTAAATTTAAACTTTAAACCAGAAATTCATACTGTTTTGTACAGTCCTGAATATAGTAAAGTTATAAATTGATTAATACGATGGAAGAGACAATTTTAATTGCCTTTATACAAACCAGAAGGAATGTGTCCATATATTTTCAGTTTCTCATCTGTCAAAGATTTACACAGTATTGTATTATGGACATGCAACTATGGTTGTATTATCTGTCATATTGTGCACTTTATTTTTGAATAAAAGTAAGTGACAAAAAAAAAAGTCATACTATTTTAGGACGCTAAATCAAAAATAAACTTTGTACAAGTATGTAGTGCCCCCAAGTAGCAGTGTCCTGGGGCAGGGGCCCTACAGAAAAGAAGGCTTGCCAGGGACCCAAGCACACGGCAGAGCTTACAGGAAAAAAAGGCTTATGAGGACCCCAGCAATGCATGATAAGTGCCTGGATCCCCTTAGGGCCCATTTAGTTAACCCAGTGGAGAAATGTGCACAGGGACCCCAGGGTGCAATGAGTAGAGTCATTAGGGAAAACACAGAATTATTTCAGGCATTCTGCCCACTCCAGTGCCAGCATGTTTCAGCAATCCCCACCAGTAGCCCTGGTATCCAACATAGAACCCCCCAGTACAGCCAGCTGCTCCAGTAAGCATCCTGCAGCCAGTTTTCCCACCATACATACATACAAATTGACAGTAGAACAGGCCTTATGGCTATCAAGTCTGCTTGAGTACACAGCCAGTATCCCTACGTCACAGCTGCCTCAACCTCCTGCCTTACAAATCAGTGACTGTATACATCAGTGACAAATGACCCAAATCTGGAGACATCTAATAAAAAAGCAATATCACCTCAATAAACTACGTATAACATGTTGCTTAGTACAAACAGCATTTTCCTAATGAGAACTAGACTGTAGCTATACCTCTCAACTGTCCCCGATTTTCAGGGACATCCCTAATTTTGCCACGAGTTTCCTCTGTCCCTTGGGACATTTGTGTTTACATGACAGGACAGTGGAGATTGTAAGCACAAAGTAATGTCAATCATTAACATTGCAGGCTTGTTCTGCTTGAGAACATGCATCTCACGCTAATCCCCTTATTCTATCGGCTTTCTGAATGAATGGTACCAATTTTGCAAATGTGTCCCTGATTTGGGGTCTTTGTCCCCAAGTTTCTTAAGCTTTGTCAAGGATTTTATGAGGAAAGAAGTTGAGAGGTATGTGAGGCACTAATGGCTGGCAAAATTGTGTGATTCAAATACTTACTCTTCAGTGACAGAAATAAATTTAGGAGGGAGGGAGAAACTTACTGAGGCAAAATCAGAAACGTCACTGAAAGTCAGAGGCAGCTGAGAGGTATATGCAGGGGCGCCAACGGGGGGGGACAACCAGGACAACTGTCCCAGGTCCGGTGGCTCAGGGGGGCCTGGCCATCCCTGAATGATTATCAATTGCCTTCCCCCACCCCGAATTGCTCACAGCAGACTGAGCCGTAGTCAATGCTGAGCTACGAGCACCCCCTGAGCGAGGTTCCTGCCACATACCTCATGCACTTTCCCATGACCTGTGTCATCCATCCATCCACTGGCTCCTCGCTGCTTCCGACAGGCACTGGCAGGCTACAGCCCTTTGAGTTGCTCCTCGGCCCCTCCTCAAGTCCTCAGCTCTACTCTGTACCAGCTGTCCTTGTCTCCGAGTGAGTTCGGTTGTCTGAAGAACTCGACCAAGTCCAACCCATTCCAGGTCCAGCAGACTGTGCTAGCTAGCTGCCAATGGAGAAAGAGGCTACCGTCCACTGCCAGCACCTCCTACAGGCTGCTCCTCCTCTGCTTGAGTTTCTTGGAATCAGAGGAGTCAGTCGACATGCCAGTCAGCCCTGCCCACAGCCACAAGGGTCAGGCTGGTAGGTGACCGTGACAGGACAGTCGCTGGGTGTCACAGCCTGGCACAGGCAGCTGACAGCACAATGAGCACAGCAGGTCAGGCTGGAGGTCAGACAGACTCACTCAGGTCAGGGAGGTGGGTCAGAGGTCAGGAGTCAGACGGTCACTGGGCCACAGCCACCACATCACACACGCTACTGTGCGTTTTCTCCTCGAGGCTCTAGAAGGAGTAGGTGATGGCACCTGAAGTCACTCACTAGTGTTGCCAACTGTTTTTGGCTTTTTGCTTGTCCTTTTTTTCTAATACAATCGATCGTCGAACTGTGACCGACCAGACTGAGTCCCGACAGTACTTTATACTGAACTGAATCTTCAGAACTGGGCTGGTGGAGTGGAGCCAGATTCCTCATTCCTGCCAGGGCAGCTGGATCTAGGGTCTGGGGCTTTACAACCTATCTCCCTCAACTCAAGCTTGAAGATGTGGTGGACAGACGGGACATGGAGCCAGCGCCAGAGCCTGGATGGACAGTTAAGTAACAGACTACATACAGTGGACAACTAGTTTGGAAGGAATAAGGCAGGCCAGGCAGTAGGGTAGTGGGGGGCCGGGCAGAGGCTAACTGCTACTATGAAATACACATTTTAGTTGACTAAGTCTGTCTATCTCCTCAGCACCACTACCTCACTCCTCACTGTACCTCTACATAAAGTACCTCCTTTCTCTGCCTAATGCTACCATTTGATACCACAACCTACTAGTTAAGCTAGCTAGACTAGCAATAGCAAGCAACTAGTAGCAAGCACCACCTATATCCGATTCTGAGTCACTCTATTCTGAAGTAGGAGAATCACCCTGAAAGCATTAAGAAAACGACTTACTGCTCACAGATTTGAGGATGACATCCGTCTTGACTACAGTATATATACTGTAATTGTCCCATTCGAAATAAGGGCCCCATAACAACTTAGAGAGAGTTTACAATGACAATGCATTAACTTCAAGGATAAAATCAAACGAACGACCGTCCATCAGCAACTGGTTTACAGGGAACCCTTGCATTTTATGCGCATCTATATGACATTTGAATTTATGTAATTCTTTCAGCACGCGACACCTCGTCCTTGTAAGTACCCAGCTACAACTTAGTGCCAGCCTCGCGAGTGTACAGTATATTCTAGGCTTTGAGATGCTAGTGTCTCGCAATCATCATCAGATAAAATGAAGCAGCTTCTCCTTTTGCGGACCCTGCTATCATTTCCACACTCACCTCCACAGTCTATATCTGGTTTTTCCAGTGGCCAGCAGTCACAGTCACTGTTATCCAGGTCGTGCGTCCCACCAGGGGCTAAAATGTGCAAAATAAAACCAAACTAAGGAGTAAACCTATTGCCACGCCATGCAGCAGGCTTCCTGAGTTTATACAATATTCCATTTGTTTTTGTCTCTGAGTTTTATAAGCAATTAGGCAAATGTAGTAGCTTGAAGTGGTTCTGAGTTCGAGATAATAAACGTGTGAATGGACTGCAAAAAAAAAGGCGCGAGGACTGGTCAGAACGAGCAGCATTCTAATAGCGTTCCACAAACACTTACTATTCCATTATCGAAGGTTACCAAAAAAAATTAAATATAAAAGTAAAATGTAAAATGGGGACAATTTAGCACAAATTGGTACACAATACAGTAAGTGTGCACTATATTGATTCCTGGTCATTTTCAGATAGCATACTAGAGGGAGGCACAGCAAACAGAGACATTCATTCGAATCCCGCTTCCATTTCCTTCAAATTTCGCACAACCCCTCCCCCCCAAAAAAACGCTGACACAACACACTGGTATTTCATTCAACTGCAATATAAAAAAGGCTACTGATCAACAAATTTAAAAAAAAATATACTTGCCCAGCACTGACTGGCGAATGCACCGAAGATCTACTTTTTTTTTTCAAAATCCATGCTGAAACAATATTTCTATCGTACCCAGGAAAAAATATAATACAAAAAAAGTGATGTACTGTATCATGGTAAACTCTGTCCCATAGATTAGGAAAAATGACATCCTCATCTGCTCCCATTAATTTGAAGGAAAAACATTTGTAAAATGGTGTGTGATACTCACAGCTGCATGAATTGCTGACACAAAAACAAGTTTGTGGTGGGTACCCTATAGTCTGCACCATTGCCTCCTAATTTACAAATTGTTGAAAAGACTTGCCTCCTTTCAAATACCTCATCTTTCATTCCGTTTGCCAGAAAGTACATTTACTAGTGCCCATTTTCAAAACTACAGAACAAACGACTGACCTCATAACAGAGCTGCTTATGTTGACACAAGCAGTAGATCTCAGGCAACTGTTGAAATAGCGCTTTCAGACAATGGGAGGCGTTCCAGCTCAGCTTGCAGTCCACAAGGGAAAATGCAAGTGTCAAATCTCAGATCAAACAGATGTACGAAAAAGAGAGCTACTGTTATGTGGTGAGCTGTGATTGGTTAATAGTAATACCAATAACAGAAAGTCAGAGGTCCCTGCTTTGCGTATCACTAGGCAGATTTCTACTAATTCAAACTGTCTCGTGCTCTGTAGCTCTGAAATTTTTTTTTTAAAAAGATGAGTTATGCCGCCGGTGGCAGGGGGCTTAATTAATGTAGGACGAGTTAACTCGTCAGCGGCAGGATGGGGGTTAAACACCCTCTTGGTGCTAGGTTTATTTACCCCTTCAGGTATTTAAATGCTTGAGTCATATCCCTCCTATCTCTCCTCTCTTCAAGTGTGTACATGTTCAGCTCCTTCAGCCTAACCTTATTTCTTTCTTCTAACCCCTTTAGCATTTTTGTTGCACTCCTTTGTACCCCCTTCGGTAACTTTATATCTCTCCTCAGGTATGGCCTCCAGTATTGCACACAATACTCTAGGTATGGTGTGACCAATGATCTGTAGAGAGGTAGGATCACATCCCTGTGTCTGGATGAGAACCCTCTTGCGATGCACCCCAGCATCCTGCTTGCCTTCGCGGATGAGTTCCTGCACTGGGCCGAGTTGTTCATGCTCCCAGTTACCAACACCCCTAGATCCTTCTCCTCTGTGATCCCCAACCAGTAGTCCCTCTTCTGGTTCTTAGCCCTGAAGTGCATCACCTTACACTTCTTTGCACCGAATCCTAGCTGCCACTCCACTGCCCATGTCTCTAGTTTGGATAGGTCCCCCTGCAGTTTTTGCTATCCGTCATCTTTGTCCACCACCGTCCCCAGTTTGGTATAATGTGCAAAAAGACTAACCCTGCTCCCCACTCCATGTGCTATATCAGAGATAAAGAGCCCAAATAGCCTGGGGCCCAGCACTGAGCCCTGCAGCACCCCACTTGTCACTGCTCTGGGTGCTGAGAGCTACCCCACCACCACCACCCTCTGCACCCTCCCCTGTAACCAGTTCTCTATCCCTTTAGTCAGACCACCTTCCACCCATACCCCTCCTTTTCCTCACTCTTCTCCTCCTTGGCCTATGTCCCTCCTCCCAGTAGTCTGCACCCTTTCTCCTTCTTATTCTTACTGGGTGGTGGTGTCTTCTGTATTACACTCAGACCACTCTGCCTGCCCCCTCCCAGGGTTACTACGCCTCTGCCTTTACCTATATGTAGGGCGGTGAGCTTATTAGACTCCCCTGTCCGGACCTTTCTACCAACCTCAGTGTTTTGGCCATGCCCCCACTAGTTTAAATCCACTTTAGTAGAGATATACCCCTCTAATCATGCCTTTTTTTTTGTACAATTTTCTCCCTGGGCTCACGGTTGGCTTGGTCATCCTGACTGACCCCCAGCCCTGCCCTGACATCTGGCAGACCTCCTCACCTCCACAGATTGCCCCCCATGGCTGGGTGGTGAGGAGCTTCCAGGTCGACCACGGAGCAGGATCCAGTTGAGGAGGCGCCATTTGGGAGGGCAGAAGGGGTCGGAGCTCATGCTGCCAGACCATAGCCCATTTCTACTTTCTCCCTTTTGGAGTGCAGGCGTGCAATGATGCTTAGACACAGTGTGCCAACATCTGCGCACTCCTCCCCCTTTACTACACTGCTCTAGTAGCACCCCTGGTCATCACCAGGGGCCGCTACAGAGTGGTGGGTCACTGGATCCCTTCCCAGGATAGGAGAGCAGTCCTCTGGATGCTCAATCCTATCCTACCCTGCCGACCCTGGTGGCCTGGTCTTACATCCGAACCCAGGTAGCCAGCATGGCATGAGGTGTAGCATCCAGTGCCTCAACCCTCAGCACCACTGGGCTGGCACTAATCCTGCCTTTAATACTCCCCTCCCCTTCCTGCTCAAGTGTACCCTTTCCCCCATGCACAAGTCACTAATCCCAACAGACCCTACCCCAGTTAGTCACTAACTCATAATGTTTGGTGTGGCAGCAATCCCTCAGCCACTTATTGAACTCCTCAAGCCTACCCTTCCTCCCCATGCTTGCACATGGTACCGGCAGTACCACCAGAATGCCACCGACTCCTCCACCCCTCACACTTCCTGCCCAACTACTCCAACCTCCCCTCACTACTTCCAAAGTCTCCCGCATGTCATTTGTACCCATGCAACACTTAATAAGGTTCTTCCTCCCTCGCTGCACACTTGAGCAGTGCCTGCCCTGCCCTGCCCTCCTGCAGTCAACCTGGGGACAGCTTCAACCCAAATATGGCTATGCCTTCTCCCTTTCTGCTGCATCTCACCCCTTTCAGTATAGAATCCACCAGGATGGTACTCATCTCTTATCCCTTTCCTTCTAATGCCCCTTCCACCACCCCAGTATTCATTCTTCCCTGCCCTTACCCCAGCCAGCTGCATCCTCTGTGACTCTGTATCTGTACCCCCTACTTCTGCCTCACTTTTTCTCTACCTTATTCCTCCCATCCCACGACCCCTTCCCAGCCTGACTACTTTCTGCTGGCTTCCCAAATTGCCCTCCCCTCCACCCCTGCTGATTTCCAACCCCTTTCCTATCCCCGTTGTTGTCGATTTAGAGCCCCCATTCCCTTCTACCCTGATAGTGATGTCCTTCCCATCCTTCCCCCTTCCTGTATCCTTCTCTCCTCCAGTCACCACCCCTCCTTCCTTAATAGTCCCCTTCTACCCTTTTGTCCTCGCTATCTCTTCTCCTACCTGTTGCCATCCCTCTCATGCCCCGTTTGTCCTCCCACCCTTCAGTGTGTTCCTGCTCCCCCTCTCTCTTTTCCATAGCAAAGGTTCAAATGTATTCCTAGTCAATACCCCTCCTACATCTCTTCCCCCTATCGGTTCCCCCCTCCTACTTGTTCCCTCCATGCTACCCCTGGTCCTCCCTATCAACAGCCATCTCATCTCTCCCTGGTACTCCTCGTGGTCTCTTCCTCCCCATCAGGAGGCCCCCCTCACCTCGGGCACCCCTCCCTTCTCCTGTCTTTTCTATTAGTGCCTCTGATACTGGAGTTGGTTTCACTACCTAGTTGTTCTTCCTCCATTCACCTTTGCCATCCCTTATTCCCCCCCTCCCAGCAAGGATGCCTACCATACTCATCTTCCCTGCCACTTCGACTCCTCCCTTACCTCCACAGTTCCTCCCTCAAACCAGCCAGTCATCTACAGACCATACACCCCCCTCATCCTCCAAGCCCCAGTCCAGGATCATGGCAGACCCACTGTACACCCCACCACCCTTCCAAAGATGCCTTCCCTATTGACATGTGGTACCTGCCCCATTTTGCCCCACATCTTAAGTTACGGGCTCTTACTCCTAGGTACTGTACCCTACTACAACTGTTAGGCCCCTATTTACTCAAATTCCTGCCCCCCCCCCCACACACACTAGTTCCCTACTGCCCCCTTGCCGACTGGGTTAATTCAGTCTCAAATCTCATCTATTAGATACTGTATTACTGTAGCAATCCTAAAGCCTCCTTGTCCATTTTCACCCCTCAGCTACCATACTTTTTGTTCTCAGCTCTCATATAGTTTCACTTAGCCCAGTTAGAAATCCTATTGCACTCCAAGTATTACTCAGCTCAGTTAGAGAAATAAACAGAACAAATAAATATGTATTATTACAGCAATCATAACAGTATAGCTCAGTACTTAGCTCAGTTAGAGAAATAAACAGAACAACTAAATCTGTATTATTACAGCAATCCTAAAAGTATCCAATCATTGCTTTGTCTCCACTCCAAGAGACCCTGCTGTAATATAGGACCACAGAGGACACTGGGCAGGAGGGCGGGCAACTCTAATGTCCCGGCAGAGCTCCACTGAGCTCACTCACTCCCCCTCTCTCACTAGCTCATTCTCTTTCTCCCAGTGCTGCAGGCTGCCCTTTTGTGCTGGGCTCCTGCTTGTGTTGGCACCTTTTTCTGCCCACAAAGAAATCTGCAGCAGTCCCGATACAGCTCTGTTGAGCTCGCTCACTCCCCCTCTCTCACTTGCTTGTTCTGTTTCTCCTGCCACTACAGGCTGCCCTTTGTACTGGACCCTTGCCTGCATACACCTTTTGCCCACAAAGAAATCCGCAGCAGTCCTGACAGAGCTCAATTGAGCTTGCTCACTCCTACTCTCTCACTCACTCTATCTTAATCTGTCTGAAACACTGATTTCCCAAAGCTACCACGCTTATTCTGCGGCGCTGGAAGTGCGAAACACGCTTTCAGCCAGGATGTGAAAAAATGGCAGCTATACTGTTCATAAGGAGGTGTGAAAATACCAGCGTTGAAAATCTGGCATGAAAATATTATAAATTTGTGAAGTTACAAGAGGCGTGGAAACTGCATAACACACACTTGTAATACAGTCATTTTATGGACTTTTGTCACCAAATTTTCAACATAGGCATTTTAGGTCCTCTACTCATGAACAGTGTCACTGTCATTTTCTCAATCTATCCCAAAAACTGATTTCCTACAGCGACCGCGTTATTCAGCACCGGAAGTGTGAAAACACATTTTGGCCAGGATGTGTAAAATGACAGCTATACTGTTAATAAGGAGGTATGGAAAAATGGCAATGTTGAAAATCTGGAGTGAAAATATTACAAATTCATGAAGTTATGAGCGTGCATGCAAACTGTGGCATGCACACTCATAAAACAGTCATTTTTTGGATTTGTTTCACCAAATTTACAACATAGGCTTTTTGAGAGCCCATCTCATGAACAGTGGCACTGTCATTTCATTAATCAGCCCCAAAAGGTGATTCCACATAGTGACCACAAAATCACATTTCGGGACTGAATAACGTCATGACAGTGGCTGAATTCATGAGGGCGGGTCCCAATAACCTCATGTTGAAAATTTGGTCCCAAAATTCCCCAAAATGCCTAAGATATGCACCAAAATTGAAAAAATCCTATTTATGCCATCATACAGCTAACCGGCATTTCTTCAGTTCACGGTCGGCTTTGAAGAGTGCAGACGTGTTCCTGGTCCACCAAAGAGCATTGTGCTGGGCTCTGGAGGTAAGTATGGGGTGAGGGCTTGGGGGGAGGCAGGGTACGCAGAGGGTAGGCACGGGCTGGGGGAAGGGCCACTGAATGCGAGGGACCGTTTTCTGTTTTACAGGGTTTTAAAAAAAAGAAAAACATCACGGACAGTTTTCTTTTACAGGGACATTGGCACACTGGGTGGGCTCCAGCATGCCACTTGAGTATTTTTTGGGGGCTGCACGACAAGGGATTGGGCATTCACGTCCAGCACATACGGGGGAGGCTGAGGGGATTGAGCACCCCCTTGGCACACAATTTATTGGGGGCATTACGCCAACAGGGAGTGAGCTCCCCATCAGCAAATTCAACTGGGAAGGGGCACTGAAGCCAACGGTGATTGGGCACCCCATCGGCAAAGAAAGATGGTGGGCACATGATGCTGAGAGGGGTTAGGCACCTCTCAGCATACAACAGAAACTTGGGGTGGGGACATTATGCTGATGGGGACTGGGATCCCCCCGCAAACTGGGTTGAGGGCATGCAAGGTACCACCCTGCAATGATGGGGGTCGCCCTCATTGCAGCAGAATGACTGATGCTGCAATGACGAGGTGGCCCCTGATTGCAGTGGCAAAACATTTCAAGATGGTGGCATGCTGGCTGAACTAGTGTCAGCAGCAGTGTGCCACCGCATTGAAGAAAGCAGGCCAAGCCTCAAAGGCAGTAGGGCATTGCACAACAGTGCCGCACCTCCACAACCTTCTTCTGCAACAAGCTGCCGCAGAGCATGTTCTCATGGCATGCACACAAGCAAAACATAAAAGGACAATAAGTTGGTCACATGATCTGTCCTTGTAATTCCATGCTGTCTTATGTCCACATGTCCCTCTTCCTTACATACCTTTCTATATGTTCCTTAATAATAGACTCAGTATTTTACTAATTATGCAAGTCCGGCTGATGGGATGATAATTCGAGTAGTCTGTCTTGGGCCCCTTTTTATGTATTGGAATTGGAAGCACGGTGTATGGTTGATGGCAAAAATGCCGACATCCCCACAGCGACAACAAGGAAATGCCACACAGGACCCCAGCACACCCCACCGCGAACACCATGTGCCCGACACCACAGATGCACAGGATGCACCGATGACAAGCATGGCAACAATGCAGCAGCAAAGTGCACAACCGAGACCCCCAACGTAGTCAGCTTGGAGGATGGCACACATCCCAAACAGCCACTGACAGACAGGGAGAGGCATGATGATGCAGACCACAAAAGAACCTCGTGAAACCCCTGCACAGGGTTACAGCGGGCAGTAACAGCGCCACAGGGTGCAGGGGACCTAACGGTGCACAGCAGAGGGGTACAGACTGCATAATGGGGCACAGATGCTGGGCAGGGGGTCCCCTGACACAGGGACCTACACCTGAAGGCTGATATTTAATACCAGCCCCATCAGGTAGTCCCTGCAGCTCCTGACACTGTACGCACTGACGATGTCAGTGATGCGCCGAGCTGACTCCCTCCAGCGCCTCTGGGACTGCCCCACAGTCTGACCAGACAGAGCCTGCTGCAGCTTCACCTCTGTCAGCCTTTGCTCTACCGCAGGACATCCAGGAACCATAACAGGGTTGGGTGCATTGCACCAAGCAGGGTGTTGAATGCCCAGTGCCACCCCCTGATTGCATTATTGGTGTGGGCATTCTGTCCAGTACTGCAGCGCGGCAGTTCCATATGGGGATGGGGAACAGAGGCTTGCATCGGGTGGCCACTGCACAGACCTGCCCAGCCATGTGTCCTCAAAATAGTCAAGGACAGGGCAGAGTACATCCTCATTGGGAGGTGAAGTACTCCCAGCCACGGAGCTCCTCGTGGGTGGTGCACACATCCACAGGGCACAAATTCAAGGGCTGGCAGCATGCAGAGGTGCATGGCACAGATGTCATCAGAGCAATACAGACGTGCCAGCTCCGTATGCTGCTGGATGTGCCACAAGACACACTGGCACAAGTGGAAAAAGCACCTGTAGCCGTCCATGTCAGGCAGCACAGTGTGGATAGCCCTATAGGTGGCAAGCTCGAAATCAATGAGCATGCAGCTGGGACTGCCTGCAGGGCACAACTCTGTGATCTTCATGTACACGGCGATGTAGTCTGTGGCCATTCTCCTAGCCATCAACACATACACTGCAGGCAGTACAGTTGCCCCATCCACCCATGCAGTGTGCACAGCTGCTGGAACACCCTGAGGCAGCAGTGGAATGTGCCATCCCAAGCCATGCTGGGTTATGGCCCAGGAATTCAAGGTTCCTCTCAGTACTGAAGAGGAGGAACCTGTGTTCCATGCTGGCCTCAGCACCCTGTCCTGAATTGCACAGCAGGAGCGGCTCACATGCCAGGGTTTTGGTGTAGTCGTCTGGTATGGTGAGCTCAGACAGCTGCTGTGGGTCCACCATAGCATGCCTGCTGCCCCTCCAGACACATTGTGCCGACCGCTCCAAGAGAGTTACAGGGGGTAGGCGTCGCCCGATCACCTCATTAACTCCAGAGCAGCATGCCACTGTTGGCTCATCTCATTCATGTCCCAGGCCCTCTGCTTCACCGCTGCCCTTACCTTGAGGACCCCAATGGCTGTGGAGTCAGGCACATGGTTGCGGGTGCCTGTCAGTACCGGTGGTTCCTCACCCATGGTTAGTGCATGGCCTCTGCATCCATCCACTGCTTATTCGCAGCATTTCAAATATGTTCTTTTGCCCCTTGTCCATTCAAACTGGTAAGTGTAACCGGACACCACCAGCAGTCTGTACCCCTTGGCGATCTCCACATAGTTCATCGACATGCCTCCTTCCACAGTGGACCTGCGTGGGCAGATGCAGTGCGCCTCTTTCAACTCACCGCCGGTGCACCTGCTGACGCTGTGGGAGGCTGGTCGGCATCCTCGCTGTGTCGCTGTGGGGGAGTGTGCACTGACTGTGCTTGGTGTGCAGGCTGTGGCATTGTATTGTCGACCTAACACTGTGCTTCCTTTGGAATCACACTGGCCATCCTCTAGTCCTCTGGTACCTCTCCTTTATCTATGGAGGACTGGAAAATGGCCTGGATTGGGTCACTTATGACCAGAGCTAGTTCTTTTGAGAAATCTAGAGTGTAACTCATCTGGACCAGGGGAAGTAGTAACTTTCAGATTAATTCATTTTTCCTTTACTGTACTGACACATATTTTCAATGAACTAGTTGATTCTTTTGGAAACACGCCATCAGAAGTGGGCCCAATTAAATAAACACTATTAAAGTATTTGTTAAATTCCACAGCCATCTCCCTATAGTTAGTTACTTTATTTTCTCATACCAAGAGGGGTCCTACTTTGTTATCATTTTGTTTTAAGGATGCTATGTAACCATAAAAGGCTTCTGGTTGTCAGCTACTTTAGATACTGAACTTATTTCAAAGTTCTTCTTAGCTCGTTGTTTCTTTTTATGTTCTCTTAGTTTCATTTTATAATTGAGTATATACACCCTAGTGTTGTCCCTTTTGAGCTGTTTATAGGCCCCATTTTTACTTTTGATTAACCTATGAATTTTATTGTTATACCAAGATGGGATCTTCCCCTTTAAATTATATTTAACCTTAGTAGGAGTTTTAGTTTCTATCAAACCATGCAAAAATAATTTGAATTTCCCCCACATATCAGCAGCTCCAAGTTCCGTGAACTTTGACTTCCAGCCCCAATCGCCAACTAACATCCTTAGTTTATCATAATTTACATTATCGTAATTTTTAATCACAGCAGCCCTTGGCTGAATCCTGCCTTTGGTTCCAATTTCTAGCTCTATCATATTGTGATCACTCCCAGACAAAGGTTCTCTGACTCTACATCCTTTGATTTGATCCGTCATATTGCTAATAGCAAGGTCTAAGGTATTTGAGCTACTTGTATCTTCCTACACATAGTTTTGCAAGGCTAAAGTATCAGTTGCCTCCAAAAATGGTGCTTCACCAGGAGAAGAAGGTGATAGTTAGTGTGGAGAGGCTGTATAGGTAGTGTGGACCATGGGTAGGATTGTTGGGTGCAATGGTTGTGGGGCAGCAATGCGATTGAATATACTGTGGAGGCTGGGAGGGTGCCCAATATGCCACAGGCTAAGGAGGCTCAAGGAAGAGGTTCAATGACTTGACAGGGAGCTGGGGAGGTTGAGGGATGAGGGGAGAATTGCATCGGTAGGAGGGCTGACATCTGAGAGTATTGTGGGGGCACCACGGAGAAGGAACAGTGAGTCAAGGGAGGGGGAAGGGGCAAACTAGACAGGAAGCCAGCTGATGAAGGGTGGACTCTAGTAGGACCTAGAAAAAGAGAAGCAGCAGCAGTAGGCAGGAGGGAGGAGAAAGCACGTAGTAAGGCAAAGGGGATAGGGAACATGTTTACTTTACTGGCAACACATGGGAAGGAGGATGCAGGAAGTGACTGCACAAGGGATAGCACTCATAAAGAAGAGGGAGTGAGGGGCATTACTAGTGGAGAGATTGAGCATGGTGTGGCAGGGGGAGGTATAATACTCAGAGAGGTGAGGAGGGAGAGGAAGGTTGGCAGTCAAGCAGGAGGAGGGAGGGGTCTTATTTGGAAGGGACAGGTGAACACTGGGGCACATGGTAAAACACAGTCGAGTGGCTCCAAAAATGAGTACCTGGGTGGGGGGGTACATTGGCACAAGGAAAGAGGATGGGGTGTACTGGTGTTGGGGACTCTATACCAAGGGATCAGATGGGCAGCAAGGGGGAGAGGCACAGTCAGATATGGGTGGAGTCCATACCAGGATTAAAGGCAGACATGGCAGGACAGGCAATCCTATGGTGCGTAAAGAGGGGTAGGAGGAAACCGCACATTGTGGTACATGTGGGAACAAATGACCTAACGGGGGAAATGGTGGAGGTAACAAGGGAGAGGATTGAGGATGTGGGAAGATTATGCGAGGAGACTGGGGAGTCTGTGGCCTTCTCTGAAGTGCTACCAGTAACCGGTGCAAGCACAGTGAGAAAGGAGAGGATTAGAGCGTTGAACATATGGTTAGTAGAATGGTGTCGAACTAAAGGGTATGGGGTTGTGGGCGGCTGGAGCAGTACCTAGGATAATAACAACCTGTTTGCTAGGGATAGGCTGCACCTGAGTGGGGAGGGGAAGGAGGTATTAAAGCAAGGACTGGGGAGATATATTGCGACAAGGGTGGATTTAAACTAGATGGGGAGGGTGGCAAGTGGACAGTAGGTAGGTGGGTATCCAATAGAGTGGAGTCACAGCCTACTCCCCAGGCTAGGAGGGAAGGACTTGGGGTGGCCAAAAAAGGAGAGAGTAGAAGGGAGGAGATGGAGGCTAGTGAAAGGAAGGGGGCATTATGGAGGGTGGTCTCATTGAATGCAAGAAGCCTAGGAAACAAATCCGCTGAGCTACAGGCACTCTTAGCAGTGTGGAGGGTGGACATTACAGCTGTCACAGAAACATGGGCAACTGAGCACCAGGACTGGGATCTGGCAATCCCAGGATACAAACAATACAGGAAGGACCATAAGGAGGGGGTTGGGGTGGGTGGCAGTCTATGTGAGGGACAGGATCAAATGCACAAGGGATGAGAGAGAAGAAAGGAGAACAGTGGCAATCTGGCTGCAGCTGCTAGACCCAAGGGGTAGGAAAGTGAGGATTGGGGTGGTATACTGGCCACCATCCCAGTCTGAGGAGCTTGAAAGGGAGTTAACGGGACAAATTAAAAACGTATGTAGGAAAGGGAAGGTGGTCATTGTGGGGGATTTCAACTTGCCGGGGGTTGACTGGAGCATTTCGGTCACCTCCAGTGCTAGGGAGCAAGTGCTCCTGGATGCAATCCAGGAGGGTCTCCTGACACAGTTGGTTAATGTACCTACTAGGCTAAAGAACACTTTAGATCTGGTATTGTCGAATGGGGAGGCAGTGAGGAGAATAAAGTTAGAGGACCCACTAGCTGACAGCGATCACCAGACGGTGTTGTTTAATATCACGATGTGTGGGGAGCCAGAGAAATCAGTTACTCGGGTGGTAAACTTCAGGGGGTGGACTTAGGGAGTATGCAGGAAGTACTGAAAGGGAAACTGGAGGGCATAAGGCAGGAGATGGACGTGGAGCAGAAATGGGAAATTATTAAATGGGGGGATACAGAGGCAAGAAGAAGCCTGCACCAAGGCACAGAGTAAGAGGAGCAGAGCAAGAAAACCATGCTGGTTGAACAGAAAGGTTGTGGAGGTGGTGAGGGCAAAATGAGTGGTGCACCAGAGGTTTAGGAGGACAGAGAAGGAAGTGAACAGGGAGGAATATGCAAGATGGTCCAGGGAGGTGACTAGAAATATAAGAGAAGCCAAGGCCCAGAGGGAGCTGAGATTAGCACAGGGAATTAATGGGGGGGGGGGGAGAAATACTTTTTCAGATACATGAGGGAGAAAAGGAAGTGCAAGGAGACAATAGGGAGGATAAAAAGGGGTAGGGAGTGGACAGAAAAGGGGAGAAACAGGCAGAAGCACTAAATGAATACTTTTGCTCAGTGTTCACGGAAGAAAGGGGGGGACCACTATCAGCATGGGCTGGTAGGGTGGGGACAGGGGGAGAGGAGGTGACAGATAGAAGAACTGAGGCAAGTAGAGTCCTAGAGGGACTGAGGGCACTGAAGGTAGACAAGGCACCAGGGCCAGGTGCTATCCACCCCAGGGTACTGAGGGAGATGGCAGAGGTGTTGGTGGAGCCACTGGCGGATCTGTGCAGCACCTCACTAGAGTCAGGATGTGTGCCACTGGACTGGAGGATGGCACATGTAGTACCATTACACAAGAGCGGACCAAGAAATGAACTGGATAATTATCATCCGTAAGTATCACCTCCATAGTGCGCAAACTCATGGTAACAATACTAAAGGAAAGACTGGTGTCATACCTGGAGGACAATGGTTTGTTTCAGGGAAGTCTTGTCAAACCAACCTCATACAATATTATGACTGGGTGACAGGTGAGCTGGATAAGGGTCATGCAGTGGATGTTCTTTGGACTTCAGCAAGGCCTTCAATTCGGTGCCTCATAGGAGGCTTGAGGAGAAGCTAACTGGTGTATGGGTAGGTGCAGAAATGAACTGGATTACAAGCTGGCTGAGTGGCAGGCTGCAACAGGTGGTGGTGAGAGGGGAGCTCCCAACTCCAAGGCAGTGATGAGTGGGGTGCCACAGGGCTCTGTGTTTGGGCCAGTATTGTTTGAGCTCTTCATATCAGACATTGCACATGGGGTGGTGAGCAAGATAAGTCTGTTTGCTGACAACACCAAAATCGCAGCAGTGGTGGATGGAGAGGAGGGATGGAAGCAGCTGCAGGGGGACCTATGCAAGCTAGAGGAGTGGTCAGAGAGGTGGCAGCTGGGGTTCAATGCAAAGAAGTGTAAGGTTATGTACTTTGGGGTGAAGAACCCAAGGAGAGAATACTGGCTGGGAGGGGTTAAGCTGGGATCACTGAGGAGGAAAAGGACCCAGGGGTAATGATAACAGGGACCATGAACAACACTGCCCAGTGCAAGAGAGCAGCTGCAAAAGCGAACAAAATGCTGGGGTGCATAGCGAGGAGGTTTTCGTCCAGGCTAAGAGAGGTGATCTTGCCCCTCTACAGGTCACTGGTAAGGCTGCACTTAGAGTATTGTGTGCAGTTTTGGAGGCCATACCTAAAAAGTAATATCAGGCTACTGGAGGGGTGCAGAGGACAGCAACAAAGATGAAATGTGGAATGGAGAGGAGAGACTATGACAGCAGGCTGGGAGACCTGAATATGTACACCCTGGAGGATAGAAGGGACGGGGGAGACATGATAGAGACATTCAAGTATCTGAGGGGAATCAATAAGGATGGGGCAGATGGGGTCTTTAAGTTAAGGAGGGAGAGGGTCACCAGGGGCCACGGGCTAAGAATAGAGGGGGGGATTTAGGAAGGAAATGAGAAGACACTATTTCACAGAGAGGGTGGTAGCAAAATGGAACACCCTACCAGAATGGGTGGTATCATGTAAATCTGTGAACAGCTTCAAAAGGGCATGGGACAGGGAACAGCGGAGAGTGAGAGTGGGAGAGGTGGAGGTGGCAGTGGGATGACAAAGGGGAGGGGGGTGGGGCAGCTGCAAACTAGGGGTGCTGGCTGCACACTCGAGCAGACTTAGATAGACCAGGTGATCTGTTTCTGCTGGCACATTCGTATGTTATTATGACCAAGATTTTCAATTTATGCATTAAAATTAAAGTCACCAAGAAGTATTATATTTTTGATGACTCAATCTCCCTGATACACTGGATTAATTCAAGTGTTTTTTTCACTTTTAAATGAAGGTGGTCTATAGCAAACTCCTACCAGTATTTGCTTTCTCCAGGGGGGCACAATCTGTTCTAAAATGTGTTCAAATTCAGGGTCCCTTAATGTTTTAATTTCATATGCAACAATGTCATTTTGTACATAGAGTGCTACCCCTCCCCCCCGTCTATGCTCCCTAACACATCTAAATATCTGGTAACCATCCATATTTGTTCCCCAATCATCCTTTTTCCACTATGTTTCTGTTACTGCACACAGCTTAATATTATCCTTTTTCAGTATTACCTCCAACTCCTCTTTCTTGTTAGCTAAGCTGCCGGCATTTGCCAATAGAATAGTCCAGTGATCAGGTTTCTCAGATCCATATATCGTTTTTTTTTAATTGTTTTTGGTGAAGTACCACCTCCCTCCCCTTAAAGTATTTCATATTTTAGTGTTAAATCTATCTGCCAATATCCTAATCCCATATTTGTTGAGGTGAAGTCCATCTGGTGCAAACAGATGAGGAGCATTTACACATTTTTGCCAGTGCTCCAGCATTTGCAGGTTGTCTCTTAGACATCACCTTTTTATCCATCCATTAAATCTAATTATATCCTTAGTTCTCTGTATAGCTGCCCTTGGGACTGGAAGAACCTCAGAGATAACTAGAGGTATGTTTTTATTTTGTTAATGCCCTACCAACTGCTCAAATTTCCTTTGAATATCAGCAAAATTCCTTCTCCCGATATCGTTAGTGCCTATATGCAAAAAGACCACAGGATCTACTGCGTCCATCTAAACAATGTTTTACGTCTGCTATCCCAACCCCTGATAAACAAGACATAATTACTTGCTCTTTCCTATTATTACAGGTGATCCTATCAGCTGTTTTTAACATGGAATCACTTATGATTAATACATGTCTTTGTTTTGTCCCAGAATTGGCTAGGGGGCTTGATGGAGGCCTATATTCTGAAGTGACATTGCCAGAATCAACAGGTTCTTCCCTCCTCACTTGATTGGGGGGTACCGCTAATTCTTCATTTGCACTGGTATAAGAGCAAGGTTTTTCCTCACCCACTACTGGCTATTAGCATAACCCTTTTTTTCACCTGCCTGGGAGTGGATACTTCCTTCATCAAACTTCATCCAACACAACTGGTACGACAACCCACTAGAGAGAGAGTGCTATCCTAGATCTAGTACTGACTAACAGGAAAAGGATCACAGATCTCCAGGTAGAAGGTCACCTGGGGGCCAGTGACCATCACATAGTATGGTTCAATCTGGCCACTAGAGCAAAATCATCCCATTCCAAGGCAAAAATATGGGACTTCAGAAGAGCTGACCTTGATAAGATGGTCAACAGAGTTAAGCTAGCCCTGGCAAAAAGAAATACAGGTGAGGGGGTGCAGGCAAAGTGGGCAAGCATTAAAGATGCAATACTTGAAGCAACATCCCATTGTGTTAGTGAGAAAAGGAAGTGCAAAAGAAGAAGGAAACCACTTTGGTTCTCAAACACAGTAGCAGAAAAGGTCAGAGCCAAAAGGCTGGCCTTCAGGAAATATAAGGGAACGCAGCAGGATGAAGATAGGGAGGCATACCAAACTTCTCTAAGGGAAGCAGGGAAGGCAGTAAGGCAGGCAAAGGCCCAAACTGAGGAAACACTAACAAACAGTAAAAGAAGGTGACAAGACTTTCTATAAATACATTAGTGAAAGGAGAAAGTCCAGAGGGGGTATTGCTAAGATCAAAGGGGATAAGGGGGCATGTGAGGAGGAGGACCATGTAAAAGCATCTATCCTAAATAGATACTTCTGCTCAGTATTTACTGAAGAGACGGTAGGGCAGGGCCCACAGTTCTGCACCATGGACACAGGGGAGGGAGGTGTGCACTAGTCCCTTCACAAAAGAAAGGGTCCTACAAGAGTTCAATAAGCTCAGGGTGGACAAGGCAATGGGACCTGATGGCATACATCCCAGGGTACTAAAGGAGATAAGGGTGGAACTAGCAGAGTCATTATCAGAACTGTTTAGTGAGTCTCTGAGCACAGGAGAGGTCCCAAAAGACTGGAGAAGGGCTCATGTGATCCCTCTCCACAACAGTGGTAGCAGGGAGGAGGCAGGGAACTACAGACCAGCCAGTCTTACCTCAGTAGTGCTGAAGATTATGGAGACACTCCTTAAGGAAAGGATAGTGCAACACCTGGAATCCATAGGAGCACAGGATCCTAGACAGCATGGGTTTACAAAAGGAAGGTCCTGTCAAACTAATCTTATAGATTTCTCTGACTGGGTAACCAGAGTGGTGGACCAAGGGGGAGCAGTTGATGTCTCCTACCTTGATTTCAGCAAACCTTTCTATACTGTTCCACATAGAAGATTGATTAATAAGCTGGATAGGCTCGAGGTGGGTCAGACATTGGTCAACTGGGTGGCAAACTGGTTGATGGGCAGAAAACAGAGAGTGGTGGTAAATGGTATACAGTCAGAAGAGATGCAAGTCACAAGTGGGGTACCTCAAGGATCAGTCCTGGGGCCAGTCCTCTTCAATATCTTCATCAGTGGCATTACAGATGGACTGGAGGGTAAGTTTTGTCTGTTTGCAGATGACACCAAGATCTGCAACAGAGTAGATGATCCAGATGGTGTGGGCAGAATGAGAAGAGATCTGGATAAACTAGCAAAATGGTCAGAAGAGTGGCAACTGAGGTTTAACGCAAAGAAGTGCAAGATCATGCACATAGGGAAGAGAAACCCTGAAGTCACCTATAGGCTGGGAGGAGAGTTGCTGGGAGTCACAAGGGAAGAAAGAGACTTGGGCGTCATCATCACCGATGACCTGAAATCATCCAAGCAGACCTCTAAAGCAGCAGGTAAGGCTAGAGGGATGTTGGGGTGTGTTGTAGTGGTATCACAAGTTGGAAGAGGGAGGTAATAATCCCTCTTTACGAGACACTGGTTAGGCCCCATCTGGAGTACTGTGTGCAGTACTGGAGGTCACACCTTCACAAGGACATCAACCAAACTGTGGCAGTCCAGAGAAGGGCAACCAAAATGTTGCAGGAGCTGTATCAGAAAACATATGAGTACAGATTGACTGAACTCAATATGTATACCCTAGAGCAAAGGAGGGAGAGAGGTGATATGATCGAAACATTCAAACACCTTAAGGGCATTAACAAGGTGAAACAGTCTAACGTGTTTCAATATAAGAAAAATAGCAGGACAAGAGGACACAGCATGAGACTAGAGGGAGGCCGATTAAGGGATAATGTGTGGAAGTTCTTTTTCACAGAAAGGGTGGTGGATGCATGGAACTGCCTACCTCAGGAAGTGGTGGATATGAATACAGTGCAGAGCTTCAAACAGGCATGGGATAGGCATAAGGGAGCAATACAGATGAGTATGAATAGATAGGCCACTGACAGAGCAAAGGCCTATGGCACATTCATAAGGTAGAAAAAGAAACAGGCAGACTGGATGGGCCTTGCGGTCCTTATCTGCCATCAGCTTCTATGTTTCTATCCTCTAACCCATCAAATCTATTAGTTAGTTCTAATGGTACTTCTCTGTCTCTTCTACATTTTCTAGGACCTTTCTGAATAATGCTCCAATCACTATCATCATCAAAGACCAGCTCATCCATGCTTAATTTCCTTTTATCACAGAGGCCTTTATTGACCTGTTTAATTACTAAATCTTTTTCTGTATCCTCTATTATAGATTTTGTTGTTTGTACAAACTTAGCGATTTCATTAATGTTGGATTGTACCGCTATCCTTTCTTGTAGTTCTCTGATTTTTCTTCAAGTTATTTTATGTACCTGCAGTTATAGCAAGCCTGACCTTCCATCTGTCCCGGCTGCCCCATCATACCACACATGCTACATCATAACCAGTTAATACCTGGTAGTTCTTGTAAGCCTTGCTGCCCTAAGAGATTGCCTACCTGGCTTCCAGTCGCTCCTGCCCCCTTCCCCTCTTCCCCGGCTGACACAGTAGACGCAGCTAATGCCTTAGCTGTGTCACCTTTGCTGGGCTTGCTGGTGCTGGGATTGCTAGCACTTGCCATAGCTATAAATATAAAGTGTAAGAACCGAAAGTTCCTTGAGCTCGCTACTTCCGGTTCCCCACTAGCACCAACTAAAACAATTTAAACGGGTTTTGTCTACCCTTAAAAGGTCAGGCAAGAGCCCCACACCTAGTGAAAAGGTAAAAAATGTCAATGCCCAAATGAACCAGCAAGGCAGAAGTGCTACACGAGCAGAGTGTGGTGTTGCCTAGCAACCACACACACTACTCTGCTTGTTTAGATGGAGCTGAGAGCACTTGCCAAAATCCAAAGAATTACTTCTCAGTGAAACACACTGGTACACCAGGGACAAGACTTCTGCCCCAACTGAATATGGAGTCTGCTTTCACCTGGAATATGCACTGGGTTAAGTAGCGAGTGAGCGTAAGTTTCATGAGCTTCCTACTTCCGGTTCCTCGCTAGAGCCAACTAAAACAATTTATACAGGGGTTTTATCTGCCCTTAAAAGGTCAGGCAAGAGCCCCACACCTAGATAAAAGGCTAAAAATCAAATCAAATCAAATCAAATCAAAATTTATTTATAAAGCGCTTTTCAAGAAATCAAAGCGCTAATACAAAACAGAGATAAAACATCAACGCTAATAAATAAAGACATAAAACAATAAAATATCCATAAAATAAACTAACCAAATGCCAGCAAAAATAAATAACTTTTCAGGGATCTCTTAAATGCTTCCAGACGGAACTCTCTAACCTGATGAGGTAGAGAATTCCACAGGGTCGGGGCCATAAAGGAAAAGCCCTAGCCCCAGATGATTTATAACAGACCCTGGGAATTCTAGCAATCCCCGCCAGTGGAGCGGAGGGCGTAGAGGACTGATAGGGACAAAGGAGATCTTGCAGGTAGTCTGGTCCCTGGCCGTGTAGGGTCTTATAGGTCAGCAATGCGACCTTGAAGGTGATTCTCCATCGCACTGGCAGCCAGTGCAGTTCGCGCAGCACAGGTGTGACATGACAAGTTCTTGGTAGCCCTGTCAACAACCTAGCTGCCACGTTCTGCACCAGCTGCAGGCGACGGAAATCTACCCCCGGCAACTCTAGATATAAAGCATTACAGTAATCAAGACGGGAAGAAACAAAAGCGTGAACCAATACAGGAAGGTCATCATGTGGAACAAGGTGTTTTATCTGGGCGATATTCCTCAGATGGTAAAAGGAAGATCTGACAGTGGCCGACACCTGCATCTTTAGTGTCAGCGCACTGTCAAAAATAACGCCCAGATTTCACACCTGTTCAGAAGGTCTCAACTGGGTATCCCCTAATAAAAGATAAGAGGGGACCCCAGGAGTCGACTTCTTTACATAATGACCCGGGTCAACGACTAAAACCTCAGTCTTATCTGGATTTAACCTCAGCCAGTTCGCACTCATCCAATCCTGAATTTCAGTGAGACAGTTGTTAAAAGCCGAGACAGCATCATTTTGTTCGGGTGCAAAGGACATATAGAGCTGAGTATCATCTGCGTAGCAGTGAAAACTCAGCCCATAATGCCTTATAATGTCTCCCAACGGTAGCATGTACACCATGAACAACATGGGAGAAAGCACAGAGCCCTGTGGCACCCCACAAGACAGAGCAAAGGGGGCAGAGGAAAAAATCACTGAAACTACCCTTTGACTTCTGCCTGTGAGGAAAGAGTGGAACCATCTGAGGACTGTCCCTGACAGTCCACAAAGTAGCCGCAGGCGATCCAGCAACATCCCATGGTCCACGGTGTCAAACGCTGCAGAGAGATCAAGAAGAACCAAGATTGAACGGCTCTTCTGATCTCTTTCTATTAGGAGATCATTAAGTACCTGAACTAATGCAGTCTCGGTACTATGTCAGTGCCCAAATGAACCAGCAAGGTAGAAGTGCTACACGTGTGGAGTGTGGTGTTGCCTAGCATCAATACACACTACTCCACTCGTTTAGATGGAGCTGAGAGCGCTTGCCAGAATCCAGAGAATTACCTCACAGTAAAACACACTAGTACACCAGGGACAAGACTTCTGCCTCAGCTGAATATGGAGTCTACTTTTGCCAGGAATATGCACTGGGTTAAGTAGCAGTTGTTGCAAAATCTGCTTTCATGGAAGTTTCGCAAACTTTTTTGAACTTCCGCCATTGGCGAGATTGGAATCTTCCAAATGTGCTTGGTAGATTTTACCCTATTTTGCTGAGTTTTTGGGCTGAACCTGTGGAATAATATGCATGATATGCGGAATGACAGTTCCGAGGAGTTTTATTCTGCAGTTTAATGTCTTATTCTGCAATACATTTAATTATTCTGTAGTTCAGTGATCAGTTCAAATGAATGGACATGAATGACTGTTTGTTATTTAATTCATTCAAATGTATTGTGATTGTGATAAAAATGATATTTTCTACATTTCTTGTGTTAGATGGTTTTTTTTTGCCTTTTTATGATACATATGGTAAACTGCTTGACACGATGATTCTCAGCATTCTTTTTAGACTTGAGAGCATGAGATGGGATGTGACTGTCCAGTGCTGTTACCATTTGTACACTCAGTATGGTGCTGTGATAGGTTCATACATATTGTAAACTGCCTGATATGATGATTCTGAGCATTCTTTTTAGGTTTGAGAGCATGAGATGGGATGTGACTCTCCAGTGACATTATTATTTGTACACTCAGTATCGTGCTGTGATAGGTTGAAATTTAAAGCATTCCAGCAATGAATTATATAAAGTTCCAGTAATCTCCATGGTTATCTTATACAGCGATTAATTATTCAGCCACTCAAAGCTAATAGCAACTGAATATCTTTTTACTGTTACATCTGAGTTCGCTATCGGTATTTAAATTGGTTTCAGCCTTTTTGTACTCAGGCATATAACATAAATCCAATTGGGTACTTATAACATTTTTTTTAATTATTTACCATCAGTTTCATTATCAGTCCAGTGCCATTTGTCAGAAAATGACAGCTTTTTCGCACCCCTTGTTATCTGTTGTGGTGGTCAGACTGGTAGTATATGATAAATGGGACACACACAACCTGTGCTAGTGTATATCTAAGATACTTGGAGGATGGCTACAAATTGAAGTAATGCTGCACTCGGGGTTGGACATCAGATATATGCAAAACCGTTCTGAAGTGGATGTCCCCTTCCTGTTGTCTCAGGAGAAATCGATGCACCAACAAGTGCTACTGTAACTTAATTTATCAGCCTCTCCAGTATGTGAGTAAATTGCCATTCACTGTATCATCACAGATACAATGTCACTGTGGATATATTGCACTGGGTGCATTTACATGAACTCTTGCTATATTCAGTTAATGTCACATTTCATTAGTATTTTTTTTCACAAAAAGAGCCAACATTAATATTTTCAAAGGTTTGTTATTTTTCATACCCCATCCTCACATTGTGATCCATGCATGAATAGCCATAAAAAGCTTGTCTGTGGTTTTGCTCTGTAATGAGTCAGCAAATGTACTGCTCTGTTTGAAATTTAGTCACCTAGTTATTCAGAAATTTTCTAATCTGCAAAGTCAAACAGACTTTAAATGCTACATTCTCCGGTTTGTCATTCTGTCTTGAGTGTCCAAACTGACGTAAAATGTTACTTTCTGATTACAGATGTCTAAAGGAGAATTTCAAGTCATGAGCCCTGTTCCACACATACAAATCCTTCAACATCAACCGATCATTGTATTATATAGGTATATGATGCAAACCACACTCTGTTTCTGTCAGACTAATAAATGTGCTGCAGTTATGACCCCTAATCCTATGTCTGTTGTTGATCACTTTTTTTTGGGCTGTTATTTAGATCTCATATTGTGTCAAAGGTAAGACAATATTAGATCAGTGATGAACCACCATCCCCATCACACTAACATACAGATTTCCCTAAGATGGCATATTCCTGAAAGTAATTGCTATAGTTTGCAATTATACATATGCAAATTCAGTATATGCAGGTGTGACTGCTGTTTGATTTAGATTTATAGATGAACACAAACCAGAAGCTGGCCTGCACTCCCCGGTGCTGACTGGTGCTACTGCTGAAGAGGAAGCACCCCACAAAGAAACATCAGATGAAACAGAATCAGCACACTCACAGAGACAGAAGAAAATAAAAAATGATGATAAGTATCAGTAACATCCAAATATTTATTCAGCTTACACTGGATATAGACAAGCACTCAACGATCCAGAAGCTGCTTCTGTGAAGCCATAATAGGATTTATCTCTTAATACTGCGTTCTCTCCAGTTTTCCAGTCTGTTGTCATATGCACCTTCAGTTCCCAGGTCGTCAACACCTCCAAAGACATCGCCCGTACCCAGCTCGCTAGAGCCGTGACAGCAGCTCAGTCATCCCATATAGTAATGCTTATGGGTATTCAGTGTCACAGTAAGCCCCCAACCCTTACATCATTTAGCCACAAGGTACAAGTAGGTATTCGGTACCGCGCCACAACTAGAACTCGTTGCCCCTGCCCCATCCTCCCCACCCATGCAATCTACACCTTGAGACTCAGCAGTTTTTTCACTTTCCTCGCCTTTTCCACCACCTGTCATGTATAAAACCAGATACACCTTCAGGTGCCTCATGTGTCACAGTCTCTATTATTCCCATTAGTTTATTTTTCTGGTCTAGTAACGCACTCCTATACTGCCTGCACTTATGTGTGACCATATACATTGTGTCTCTTCTTTTCTCTGATCTTATTGTTATTTTAGTTAGTTTTTTTATATTGTTATTTCCATATACTGTTGCTATACCTGTACCTATATATGACTATGTGTATTGTTTATGACTTGTGTGATGCAGGTCCACCTTGCAAATGAGCTTGCTCAATGGTGTCCGCCTGGATAAACAAAGATTTTGATTGATTGATTAATTGAGAATGCCATGGTGCTTGCCCTTGACATTGCAAAGTAGAAGGCAACTTCTTGTGCATTTCTATTTGGTGTCTCTTTTTGATCCTGGAATCAGGGAGGAGGCAAAAAGCTAGCTAACAGTGCTCCTTTAAATAACTGCTTCTCTGTCTCTCCCCCCTACACCAGACACCGTGGCATATCACTTTACCTGTCATTGAATTCAAATTATATCACCTGTTTTGCTACTGCATTATTTATTAAACACTGACTGTGAACAGTGTAGTGACATGCCAGGTGTCAGTGACATTAGCATGTGTGAGCTGGGGGAGCAGGATTCAAACAGATAAAGGTAAAGAGTTGTAATTGACTAGAATCTACAGCAAAAGTATTGTTACACAGACAAAGAAAAAAGTATATTACAAAATGGAATACTTATGAATTATTCAAAACTGCTACCAGTTTTAAAAAACAAGGCTACAACTTATAAGTCAGTCATGTCCTCAAATGTCACATATGAGAACCACATCAGATAGCCTTTTTTTTTTACATTTTTGTAACATAGACTGCATGCATATTTTTTAAAAAATACTATGCCAAATCTAAGTATGATGGGTCCTTGTAATTTATTATGTGAAACAGATATTGAATAAACAATTAAAAAACTAAACAGAAAAATAAAACAACATTTTGCACTTACACAAATGAAGACATAACATTTATTTTACAGCACAGGATAATCATTAAATGAATAGTTTAAAGTTCATAGGAAATGGAAGAAACAAAACATTTCTATTCAGTCAGTTCACTGGCACTAAAGCTTTTGTCAGCCAGTACAGAGTACTTAGTGCTTGGCATGAGGGCAGCAGCAGCAGGTGCCAAAGCGTGAACAGGAATGTCACTAAGAAGCAGACATGCTCACCTCTGCAATATGGTTACTGGAAGGTTGAACAATGCTGCTACATTAACAGCCATATTGTTAAACATCACTAAGTATTTAAAATTGAAAATGGTCTCATTCTTACAAATTCATTCCACATGGCTGGTCATACAAACATTGTTAATAATAATGACAGTATGTATTTGATGGTTTCCATGTCATTTTTTATTGTCTGTCATCAAAGATATTTGTATGAACAGATGTGTAGAATGAATGTGTTAGAATGAGACAATTTTCAGTTTTTAATAATTAGTGCTGGTGTTTGCTGCAGCTTGCTTTGTTCTAACACTGATTTTGAAAATCAGGCCCACTGTCTCACAGTCTGGCTTGCAATCCCCCCAATGCAAAACATGCAGACATCACTTCTGCAGAATACTCCAACACTCATCGTGGTACATGTACTTGTGTCAAACATGTATCTTAATAAACAAAGTTCAATCAAAATAAAATGATCTTAGATGCAATCTTCATATGCATATTACCAAAATAATTTAAATGAATTGGAAACAACAATGGCATTGCAACCTCACTGAACGAGCACATACCTTCAGTAGTGTTTGAATTGTTTTCCCATTGCTGTTTTGTTTGTATCTATGGCATATTTTGTCTTATCGTGCAGTAATGTTTTGTATGGGATCATTCACTTTCCAAAACTATCAACACACTCTGTGCAATCATCAGCAATGAAGATCATTTTCTTCCAGTGTTGCTTCTTCATAACACAATTTGGTCCCCACTTAGAAATGTCCACAGTTGTGCTCTAGTTGTTGTGAGTTGCCAACTTTAAACAAATTGTTAATTTTCTAGGTTATCATACTATGTTTGAAATAGGAATAAGAGTGAATAAATTATGTAGAAAAATATTGTCTTGTCAAATGCTTTATACACTCCAATCATGTCATTTTCACAGTCCATAATTATAGTTGGATTTATTGCACTTGTTTCATTCAGCTTATATTTTTCTGCAAAAGTAGCATGTTCTGTAAGCTGGCACAGCACCCCACATTTTCTTCTGTCACTTTGTTATAATTTTTTTTTAGGTTGGGGTCATGTGATACATGTAATACATCATGGTGTGTACACCAATACAGTTCTGTAGTCATACTGTAGATATAGCTATACTACAGTATAAACACTAATAGAATAAAGCCTTCACTAGTGTTCTATTCCTCCCACCTCCACCTACAATCATTGTTATCACTAATGACTGACAGACCCTGTCTCCTTGATAGTCAATATGTAGCAGCAGGCCACCTTCCATCCAATAATGCCATACCCCACTCACCCATCCCACCTACTAATCAGCATCCCAGCACCCCACCACCACTTCATCCTGACTGTGGCCAGCAATTCTGTATCTCTAACAAGCACTTGAAACTATCATCACTCTGTAGGCCTTACTGATAAGGACAGAAAAATCTTCACTGTTTTCAGTTACTGCAGAGCACCTGAGCAGAAGCTGATTTTAATAAAATCACAAAATCAAACAGCATGGCATTTTCAGGAAACACTAATCATGTCACAGGGACCTGAATTCAGCTGAATTTAAGCTCTCATGAAATATTTGCATTTGATCTTTAGGAGATCCAAGATTCCTGTACATCTAGCTTAACTATTTTGCCCTTCCAGTTTAACTTGATTAATTCCAACCTTATAGCTGCATAGTTAGCCCAATTATAATTCTTGGGAACTGTTGTGCCACTAGTAAATTTATTGGATTTATTGATCTCACACCTTATGCTATTGTGGTCACTATTTCACAAGGGTGGGGGAGGGTAATACAGAGGTTTGATATATCAGTATTGATGTTGGACAATAACACATCCAGTGTATTTTCCCTACATGTGGGTTCAACTATTAATTGAGTTTAATCTGTCACTGTATATGCAGCCTGGACCTTTAACCATAGGGCACCTTTTTTTTTTTTTCATTTATCCAATCTACCTCAAGTAGATTCAGATCCCCCATGACCAGTACATCATTGTCTTCTGCTACCTCAGTAATGAGACCCACTAGGTCTTCAGTAGCCTGGGCTGGACAATCTGGTGACCTATAGAAAATGCCCAGTTTTATCTGCCTCCCTTTTAAACCTTTTATGTTAACCCATAATATTTCAATAAATTTGTCAGGGTCATTTGTGGGATAAATTTTGGAACATTCTATGGTGTCTTTAATATAGATAGCTATTCCTCCTCCCCTACGTCTGTTTCTCTCTCTGCTAAATAACTGGTAACCAGGAATAGCCCTGCTTCAACTAGTATCCATATTCCACCATGTCTCCATTACACCAATAATGACAATATCTGGATCAGCCATAATACACTGGAGCTCCATCAGTTTGTCCTTATTCAGGCTACAAGCATTTAAGTACAAAACCCTAGCTTTTTTTGGTATTTTCAGATTACTACATAGTGGGTTATTGGTTGTAATTCTATATGGCTCTGTTATGATTGCCTTCACCTCCAACCTAATTAGTTTAAACTAGCAGCCAATTTTTTTTTGAGGCGCATTCCCAGAAGTCTACTTCCCTTGAAGCTCTGGTGGAGCCCGTCCTTACAAAATAAAATCAGTTTATTCCAGAATGTGTTCCAGTGTCTGATAAAACAATAGTTTCTCTCTCTTGCCAAATTCCTCAACAAGTGGTTAACTTGACAGATCCTCCTTTGTCTTAGACTAGAAGTCTAGGTACTGGCATTATTTCAGAAAACATGATCTCATCTTCTTGTTTCACATTTTTCCATTAGTAAGGTAAAAATTCCTTTCTATATCAGACTGTGTCTTATATGTAATATCGTTGACACCCATATGTACTAATGTCAGGAGTTTTACACCAGCCCCCTGACGAAGCCTTACATGGTGAAGCGCCGGGGCACCTGGTTGTGCAGAGACATCCTGCTTTTCTTGCACCTATGCTCCAGTTAATTTTTGCTACTTTCAATGAATAAATTCATTTACAACTTCAATGAACTTATTTCTGTGGACTTCACTAGAGCTACAAGGCTCCTGGCTCTGGAGTGCAAGAGCATTCTGTTTTGTTGCATTACACCAGCTCCATTTAAAATGTTATCTGCCATGGCTGTAAGGTAGTATATTCCAGCTCCACAAAAACTGCTGACCAATGTATTCTTATCATCTTTGCAAATAAATTTATCTGTATACTTAGTCATTGCATCTCCAGTGACAACTGTTTGTCTGTGGATTAGTGGACCATTTCCAAGAGACATGCCCTCACTAGGATTTTGGTTATTACCAGTTTGAACTGGGTCACTATCACTACTACTTTCATTCTCTGCAAGGATAGCAAATCTATTGGTAAGATTCATTGGCTACCCCTCCCCCCCATTTGGAACCTGCATGCATATGTATTATGTACCTCAGGTGAAGCCATTCTTTCCCCAACCTCACACCGGGGAGTGGATTCTCTGTGCTGAATCTTCATGGTCACATCATTAGTTCCAGATGTGCAGAGTTTTAAGGGACTCCTACTCCACTTTTTCCTTTTAACAGATGTTACCAAGCACCATTCATTATCCCTAGACTCCACATCCTCCTGAAGCTTTCTCTTAGTGTTTTTCTCTGTCATATCCTAGTTAAATGGGTGCTCCCGCTCTTTATTAAAGCTGGTCAAAGCCCTGATTTTAACTGCCATTCCCATCTGGCTAGTCTCAAAATTACCCAGCTTAATGCAGAATTCATGGAGTTCCTTTTGAAGTTCTAAGTCGTGCAGGTACTTTCCACACACCAAGTCCTTAACAATAGCCTTTTTCTCTACTAACATGTACATACAACAGCCATTACACTTTAGCCCCCAATCCCCATCAAGTGTCATAATTGTGTCAGTCATTTTATTTTCAAATGTTTATGAGAAGTATAAGTTCAGTGTAAATGGCTTGATACTGTAGTTACTAAGTTGCAGATGAAGGTCCACTAAGAAAACTTGAAACAGTGTTAGGGATTCACTACCTAAGCAGCTTTCATTTAGTAGCTGACACTCTGTCCACTGCTGCCAATATTTATAAAGATAGAAGTAACAGTTCAGAACAATGACCTACTTGCTAACACCAAGTTTAGTCCCTTGACCATTCTTTTATGGTCCTCAGGATCAAAACTGCATGACAACTCTTTTCTGCCCTCTCCACCTCATCTACCTCAGCAGACATGGCAGACAAGCACATTAACCACAGAATAACAAAATATAAATTGTGTGACTATATGACAGTTTTGCTAATATTGAAAATATTCATAATGAAGGCAAAAATGTCTTTTGGGATAAAATTTGACTTATGGAAACATTATTTGAATGATATTAGCATGATTTGGAAGGGAACCTTGTTAGAGTTATAGGAATTTGTTGCTTTCTTACACTCTGCCAATGACAATCTGCATTTTACTTATAGTGCAAATGAATACAAAGTGTATTTTTTGTATCTAGAGTTTATCAAAACAGAAGAAGAGGAGTCTGCACAAACATTTTTTAGAAAGCCCACAGACACACTTTGCTACATGCCTCTATTTGTCATCCACATTATGTAGTGAACAACATACCTAAAGGGCAATTTTTAGGGTTAAGAAGAATTGTAGAATCACGGAAACTTATGAACAGGAAGCAGAAATCCTTGAAAACAGATTTATTGATAGAAGCTATAATGTAAGGGTAACACATGAGGCAAAAAATCATGCCAAATTACAGGATAGGCAGAATTTAATTTATGAAACAAAAAATAAGGAAGAAGAAAGAAGTAGATTTAACTTTGTTACCACTTACTTTGGACATGCGGTATACGAGGGGCTAGCATAAGTCAGTGCCAGTTTGCCCAGAATGTTTTGTAGGTGAGCAACAACTTTAAAAGACAGTTTATATATGGATAGGAATGAAACATGGTTTCAAAGACATGATAAGGACTGTTTTAAATGTAAGAGATGCATTTATTGTAAATTTATGGATAAAAGGGACAGTTTTAGATGCCTGAGTACAGGAAAAACATACCAGATAAAATAGTTTGCCACTTACAAAACCACTGGTGTTAAATATATGGCCAAATGTAACAGTGGCTCATTCTATATTTTTGAAAACAAACAGAAATTCCAAATTCAGACTGGGCCGGCACTGTTTATTTTTTATTATTATTATTTATTAAGATCTAGGAATTACTATACCTTTGAACCAACAGTTCTTTTACAAAGGTTCCACATCAAGCACAAATACCCAAAAAACAGAGATGCAAAAACCAGACAATATATATAAACAGTCAATATGCAACAGAACAACTTTCAATCATGGTTACATTGGAGACAATTTGTGGTTACTACCAAAGAAGCTAATCACCATGGTGACATTGTCAAGAGTGTAAGTAGTGACAAAACAAGTGCTTGGAGGAACGAGTGGGTGGGGTGGGTTGCAGGGGGAGAGAAAAGAGATGGGGTCACTGAGGGTCTTGGGTCTCCATGACAGTAGTGGATGGCAAGACTAAGAGGGGAAAGAAGGGGAGTCAGGGGGTGAGAAACCAAGGGGACAGTGATGGCTTTAGGAAGGACCAGGTTGCAGGTGGATTGAGGCCAAGGCAAATTTTTTTTTGCAAGTAGATAGGACTGGTAGGAGATCCTACCTTTAAGATGGAGCCAGTTGGACAGCCTGTAGAGGTCTCATGTATGTGTTAGTCTAACTGCACCTGTTATAAGGCTATAGGCCTTATTCAGCATGATTGAGATATGTTTTAAGATAGAGTCAGTAGCGGAACCATAAACTACTTAAGCAATAATGCATGACAGAGTGTGTGTTGTGCTGGGATAACGTCACGCCTGGGTGATTAGGCACGAGGCCACAGGCCAAGTGCGACTAATCACCCCAGAAGTGATGTTATCCCAGCACAACACACACCCTGGAGTGCATTATTGCTATTATACAATGGCTTGCTTTTAAATAAAGGAAAAAAAGAGAGGAAAAATGTATTTATTTGTCTTTTTTCTTATCATTTTTTGTGTGTGGAAGGATATGTTCTGAAAAAAAATTCCACAGTTTCTGTTTTGACCACTAGATGGTGCTGCGAGTGTAACGTGCCTGTTGCTTCCCTCCTTACAGCTTTCCATTTCTGACCACGTATGTCTCAGTGTGTCCTTGTGTTATAGAGTGGCATACAACACATGCTGACCCCGTTTCTCTTTTTTGTTGTTGCTGTTTAGATTTTGAGGATGTAGCCATGTTTGGAAGTTAAGGACTGCGGTGACCGAGCTGATCAGTCAATGAATTTATATGCTGTTGTGGTACAGCTTTTAAATATTTTTTTTACAATCATGGTCAGGGAACACAGAGATGCCTGGGTGAGCAAGTGGGTTTGCGCACAGCCGTTTTCACACTTTTCTCCATGAACCGAGCGATAAGTGAACCGCGAGACCGGTAGTTATGGTCTCCGTGGTTGAGTAAAGCAGCTGGGAACGTAAAGCAGTAACTAAAGCTTCATCACATGACTTAGGCATGGAGGAGTTTATATTGTTCCTTTCCATCAGTGAATGCTAGTGCTGCCATTAGTCTGGGGGTTTCAAATGATTAAGCTAGTTTTACAATCACTGTCAGGGAACACAGAGATGTCTGGGTGAGCAAGTGGGATTGCACACGGCCATTTTCACACTTTTCCCCATGAACCGAGCAACAAGTGAACCACGAGACCAGTAGTTATGGTCTTCGTGGTTGAGTAAAGCAGCTGGGTTCAGGGAAGAAATGGTGAGGAGAAAATTTCTTGTTTGTGCTTTGTGTGTTGGGGATTTTCTGGGAGGGAGGTTTTAAAAGAGTAACGGCAACTTGAGACGGCCGTTATACAAGCGGGTGGCAAGCGGGGATCACTGATGTCGGTTGTGTGCATTGATCTTTATAATGGTTCATGCAGTCATCTGTGTGCTGGGACTAGACCCGTGATGTTGTACTCGGATAACATCACGGGTCCAATCCCAGACTGACCAATCAGAGCCCAAGATTTTTTCTTGCCATTGTATAATAATCCATAGTCTATGGTAGATGGGATGATGCTAGTTAGAGTTATTCTCAGAGCCTCAGGGGTCATGTAATGGTGGTGTTGGTAAAGGACACCTAGCCCAGAGCGGACTGCCTCCGAGATTTGGTTAACATGAAGGCTGTACGATAGGGAGCTATCAAGCATGATCCCAAGGTATTTGAAATCATGAACTTGCTGAAGTGTTTGGTTTAGGTTGCTCAAAATGGTAAGGTTAGCTGTTTTATGTTTGTTTTGAGTGCTTGAGAAGAGCATTATCTTTTTAATTTTTATAATTCATAACTAGCTTATGCTGACCAAACCAGTTCTCGATCAGACTAAAATGGGATTGCAGATCACCAGAGAGAGTGAGTGGGTCTTTATGGCTTGAAAGGAGGACAGCATCATCTGCAGAGAGTATCATGTTACTGTTACATGCTTTCGGGAGGTTATTTATAAAGAGGCTAAATAGGAGGGGGCTAAGGATTGACCCTTGTGGGACTCCTAATCTCACTGGGAGGTTACTGGAGAGGGTATCATGAATTTTCACTTGCTGTGATCTACCCTGAAGTTAGCTACAGAACCAGTAAGTAACCTCATTTGAGAGTCCCTGGGCAGGGAGGGATTGAACAAGGAGCTGGTTGTTAACAGTAACAAAGGCCTTTGTAAGATCTATGAAAATTGCACCAGGTATGTTAACGTTGTCCAGGGCCTTATGGAGGTGATCAGTAAACTCAAAGAGGGCAGTTGTTGTACTGTAGGCTTTTCTGAAGCCATACTGTTGTGGGCATTGAATGTTATATTTGTCAAAGTACTCTACCAACTGGTCCGCAATGATGCGCTCAAGGGCTTTAGATACTACATACATACTACATACTAAAATGCCAGCAGAATAGGCCTAATGGTCTTTCGTGTCTGCTCGTTTGGTCAGCCCCCACCCTGGGTGCTGACCTTGCTGTCCCCCTCGCCTTCTCTGGCTTCTCCCTTCCCAGTTCCGGATATTCTTGCTGCATTGGATTTTGCTTCCTGAACCCTTCCCCTGTACCTGTCCCACCCCCTCTTGAACCCCTCCACTGTCTCTGCCTCCACCAGCCCCCTAGGTAGTGCATTCCATGGCTCTACCACCCTCTCAGTAAAGTAGCACCTCCTCCTTTCTCCCCTGAATCTTCCCCCCTCAGATACAGGGGGAAGAATTGATATGGGATGATAGTTGGAGTGTTGTGTCCTATCACTGCTTTTATGTATGGGTATGATGACAGTGACTTTCCATTGTTGGGGGAATTGTCTAAGGGAGAGTGACAGGTTTAGAAGTTTAGCGAGAGGTTTCAGAGTAGCAACGAGTGAGAAGCTGACATTTTAAGTCCAAGGTGTCACTACTAAACTTGATTTTACCAAGCACCTTTTGTAGGTATTTTTTGGGCTCTGTTAGTGTGACTTTCCTAAAATAGAATGGAGGGGTCTTGTTGGGGGGAGTCGGTGTTGCTTCATTAACTTTCAACGGAGAAACATTTAAGAAATCAGGGGGAGCACAGAACTGTAGAGCCATTGTGAGTGGAAACATTAAATATGCTACTGCTCTACATATTAATCAGGCATATGCCACTAATTTTACAGCCTGAGCAGTGTGTGTATCTCTCTGCAGGTTCTCCATTTCAAATCTACGAGTTATTTTTTAAAAAAATTGTATTTCAGTTCTGTGTTTTTTGTTTGTGCACCTTACGAGTGACTGTCCGAGCCCTGCTGACGTTTTTCAGGAAGCAGGAAGAGGGACGGTAGTTCTCCTGAATACACTCAAGAACTACTGTTCAAAAAGGGACCTTTTATTTTTAATTTGGGGGCTACCATTCATTTATAACACTACCAGCTCCACGCATTAGTGGTTTTCATGGAGTTTAAAATGGGCATTTAATACATTAAGTCTCGAGAGGCTCTGTGACCTTGTTTGGGCACTTCCAGGTCACTCCTCTCTATTTATTACACCATCTATGCGAGCAGGGTGAGCAAGGGAGCAGGGTAGATGTGATTCCATGCGCAAAGACATGCGCTAAGACAAGTGTGTACAGCACGTGTTAAGTGTGTTAGGCGGTGTTAGGTGGAATAATTAAGGTTGTGTTTTCACCTTCTCTTATACTCATGAGTACTATTAACAAGTTTATTGCATATAAACATTACGTGGTTCTGTTTGTTCTCCCTCCCACTCGTGGTAATGGCATCCTCCTTGAATCTACCCAGTAATATTAATGTGTTTGTAACCACTACTAAAGGGGAAACAGGTATACAATGCACATCTTGCTATATGTTTAGCTTATCAGCTGTCATTTCTAACAATCTCCCCTTTCAATGCTCAAAATGTACTGATAACATAGTATTACAATGTGAAAACAGCTTATACTATAAACGGATACTGGCACTTGAATTGAGAAAGGATTCTGAACCTATAACAGTTCAAGATGCTTTACATGTAACAAATATCCCTTTAAGTGAGACTTCCTCTACCTCTGCTTACAGCATCCCTTCTGATAAAACAATAACTAGTGAGAATAATCATGCTACTATGAGTACTTCAGTGATTCATCCATCTGATGTCTCAAAAAAAGAGCTAGAGAAGAGTACAGTTTGGTAAACAGCATAGAAGATACAACTTGGTATAATGTGGAAGGGTCATAAGTCACTAAAAAAAGAAGGAAAAAGTCTGAGTATTTTAACATTCTGCTACATAATAGTTTTGACCCTTTGTCCACTGCCTCTGTCGATTCTAATTGTATTCCTATTGATTCTCCGAATGAAGGATTAAATTATATAAACATTTCCCAAGTCATGGTTGATATACCTAATTCTTTAACTCCACCACCTAATTCCACGACTGATATTCCTTTGATTCATTTTGCTACTATTCAAACTGGTGAAGAGGCATCCTCTATGTGTGTTCCTAATACTGATGATACACATACCAGACAAATATTTGTTCTGGATGATTCCTTAGTTAAACATCTGGATAGGGTTTTATGTGAGCCTGACAAACCTAATAGAACTTGCTCTAGTTTCAGTGGTGCCAAGATTTCAGATCTAATATACAGTATATTTTCGATAATATTATTACCTCTCAAGACATAAACCCACTGTGTATTATCCATGTTACAGCCAACAACATTTACAGGGATTCTGTTCAGAATATCAAATTAGCCTATGTTTCTATGACTAACAAAATGATTGACCTCGGGTATGATATTATTTTTTCAGAGATTCTACCCATACCATGGTACTCCCAGTTTCTTAATCATAAAATTAAAATTATTAACAACTGGCTTAGGCAATGGTGTTTACGACAGAATATTCAGTGCATGACCCATTGGGAAGAGTTTTCTGATAGACCTGAGCTTTATTGTCCTGACTGCCTGCATCTTAACAAACAAGGGAATGCACTGCTGAGTCAACAATTCCTATCTACAATCAATATGAATTTAAACTAAATAATGGGGGGATGCTAATGTACACACCTCTTCGTCCCATTCTTATAAACTATCCAGTAAACAATTACAGTTTCTTAGTTTAAATGTGAGAAGTCTGACACAGAAATTCGATGAATTACAAACTGTGATTTCGAATAAGGATTTTGGCATTGTTACTGTTTGTGAAACATGGGGTGATAATAACTCCCACTGGATCAAGCAACTCCCTGGTTAGATCTCTTATTATTTGAATTGAAGTGAAAGGAAGGGTGGAGGTGTTGCTTCATTTATTAACAATAAAATTAACTCTGTCAGTATTTCTAGCTCTATAAAAATTACTAATCTCCCGACTGAGAGTCTTTGGCTTAAACTTTTTCTATCAAAACAGGATTTTATTATCCTTGGGACATGTTATCTTCCCCCAAATTCATCTAGTTTAATTATGGATGCCATTCTTTCCAAATTTGAAATAGCTACTCAAATGGGTTATGTTATTATTACAGGCGATTTCAATTTTCCAGATATAAATTGGCAGTCATTTACAGCATCTAGCTGTATTAGTAATACATTTTTGCCCACTTGTTCAGAATTGGACTTACAGCAATGGATAACTTCTGCCACCTGAGGTAATAATATATTAGATCTTGTCCTGAGTAGTACCGTTTTAGATATTAGGGATGTGCATATTTCATCACCAATTGACAGCAGTGATCATAACTCTATTTTATTTAATTTACAGAGACATACAGTTTTTAATACTAATTCTTCAATTACATACCTGTATGACAAAGCTGATCTTCATAGCATCAATCAATACCTTGACAAAATAAACTGGTTATCCTTTTTTGATAGCCAGTCCTTATATCAAAGTTGGGTTCTTTTCAAATCACTTATTTCGACTCTTCGTGACACTTATATTCCATCTAAAATTAAGAATTCTAATGGTAATCAGACTCCTAGATGGATGAATAAAAACATCAAAAGATTTATTAATATAAAAAATAAAAACATTGTAACTACCTTAAAAATAGGACAACTTCTAATTGGGATTCCTATTTGAAATCAAGTAGGAAGTGTAAATTAGTTATCCATAGGGCCAAATCTAGATGGGAAATGAAATTGGCAAAAACAGCTAGTAAGTCAAATCCCAAACAATTTTACTCTTATATAAACTCCCTCAGGAAAAGTCCAAGTATGGTGGGGTCTCTTACAGCAGATAATGTACTTATTCGTGAGCCTAAAGCTATGGCTGATGTATTTAATATTGAATTCTGCAAAGTTTTCTCTGTATCAGAAGTTCAATCACCTGAACCTATGTTTTCACCATCAGATCCTTTTACTACATTCTCAGTTGAGTCAATTCTTAAAAAACTACACTGACTAAAAGGTAAATTTTGTTCAGGCCCAGACAATATAGCAGGGCATTTACTTTACCTATTGTCTGACCATATTGCCTTTCCACTCAAACTTTTATTCAGTCTTTTTTTACAATATAATTATATCCCTAGTGAATGGAAAGAGGCTTTTGTGGTGCCTATACATAAGAAGGGATCCAAACTTCTATGGGAAAACTATCGGCCGATTAGTTTGACCTTATCCATATGTAAGGTGTTAGAAAGTCTACTTAAGGATATTATTGCCCCTATTATTGATGCATCTGATTTAGAACAACATGGCTTTAAGAAGGGTAGAAGCTGTCTGACAAATTTGCTCTGCTTTTATGAACATTTTAGTTCTTGTTTGGATAACCGGTTAGCCTGTGACATTGTCTTTATTGATTTCAGTAAAGCTTTTGACACCATGCCACACTGGGCTGTAATTCAAAAACTCACAGATCTTGGTATTAATAGTCATATAATTACATGGATTCATAATTGGCTTTCTAATAGTACTCAAAAGGTGATGATTAATGGGGCATTATCTAACTCTGGTAAAGTTTTAAGTGGTGTTCCACAGGGTTTGGTTCTTGGCCCCTGTCTTTTTTCAGGCTTTCATATCTGATTTAACTAATTCCTGCCTTTCTTTTACAATTAAATATGCAGATGATGTGAAGATCGGAGGACTATGTTCTAATTTAGACCAAATATCATGTATTCAGCATGATCTTGATATTGTTAGTACCTGGGTTTACAAATGGGCATGAAGTTAAACTCTACAAAATGCAAAGTAATGCATTTGGGATCCAATAATTTAAACTTCCAGTATATTCTGGATGATTTACCATTGTGTGCCACTAAAGATGAGAAGGATTTGGGTATAACAATTTCAGATGATCTAACATATTCCAATCATATGCATTCAGTTATTAGTACATCTAATAAAATTATTTGGTCTATTTTGCGTAATATCAGATCTCGAGACCAGGAGGTGTTGTTACCCCTATTCAGGTCCTATGTCCGTCCCCATCTTGAATATGCTTCACAGTTGTGGTGTCCTTTTAACAAATCAGATAGTTACTCTCTTGAAAGGGTTCAGCAAAAATGCACTAAAAAAATATCTGGTCTCGAATCCTCATCTTATGAGTCTAGTTTGGATACATTAAAACTTATGCCTCTTACTATCAGACGCATTAGAGGTGACCTTCTCCTCCTGTATGACATTATTCGTGACCCCTATATCATGACTGAGTTAGGATTTTCTTTTAAGCCATCAATACACAATACTAGAGGTCATTTCCTCCAGCTAACTGGTAAATCTTTTAAACATAATAATCGTAAGTTTTTCTTTTCTGTAAGAACTATTGGGCCTTGGAATAGACTACCATTGATGTAGTAACATGTAATACTAAAGAGATTTTTAAACATCATCTCGACACGCTAATTATGTCTGGGTATGACTTATCATTCTACTCTATGGCATAGCATAGGAACATTATGGGCCTTGGCCTACTAGCTCTTTCTTCTAATCTTAGTATGAACCTTAGTATATAATGCAGTGGACCATGCTTTTAATTTTCAAATTATTGACAAAGTTAGCAGACATCTGAGAGGAGGCAATTTTGAAAATCTGATCTTAAAGAGTGAAACCTGTTGGATTTAAACCCTGCAAGCTACTAAGAAACAAATTTTAAATGCACCATTTGACTTAAAGCCATTTCTTAATAAATGCTAGGTAGTACAACAATTTTAGCAGATGGTTTGCTATGGGTATTGTCTTTTAAATATTTTTCTCCAGTTCTTGTAATTGTATAGAACCTTCATATGGGGATATATTGTTTTATTGAACTTTCATGTATTGTAATATGAACTGTCACATTTTCCTGCTAGTTTTTGTTAATGTGTTTATATGTTTTTATGACATCATAACATTGCATGTATTTAACTCAGTTTCCACTTTCACTATATGCCTTTGAAAAAGGAACAAGTTTCCAAAATGTGTCAGGCTGATATGGCAATGAATAATAAAAATTATTGACATTTAATTATTTGAGTGGTGTATTGTAGCAATTATGAGGTGGTGAGTGCCTGCTCTTTTCCGTTACATTTACACACTTTGTCATGAGTGCCCCTTCCCAGTGTGGTTCTTTTATCTATTATATGCATATCCATAATATTATAGTGGCACGGTAGTGACACCATAGTTAGGATCGAGTGCTGAGTTTAATGTTAAGGCTCAATTTTTGTACCCTAATAACTTCACAATGGTTCAATGGATTTGCATGACATTTTGCATGTATAATCTTGTGGGTAGGTCTCAAGGTGTGTCAAATTTTGTTTGAATCACTTGTGTGGCTTCCAAGATGCAGAGTGTGAAAATTACAAACATTTATGTGTATTTTGTTGTTTTTTGTCCACCAGTATCTCAGAAAGTATTTTAAATTGTGGTCTGAAACTTTCAGGGTAGAATGGTGTTGCCCTACAGATGGGCATTTTGCTGGTTTGGTGAAAAAATATTAATCTGTTCCAAAGTTATCAAATTTTGATGTTCTCATTATTTTCAATGGGAAATTATAGATGTTCAGTTTGAAAAAGGCTCCTTTGTTGCAGGTGGGTAATCCTTTTTTGCAGACAGGTCATCCTGTGTCACAGACAGAAAATCCTTTTTTGAGCTACCGCCGTATTTTTTTCAGTTAGCGAGAGAAAGAAAACACATATAAATGAAAAAAAATGAATGGATTTAAAAAAAAAAAACATCAGAACCTAACAAAACAGGACACATTTAGCTACAGTCTGATGTTTGCTTTTCAAAATTATGCCAAAAATACCTTTACTGGGAACCCAAAATCCAGGATGCTCAGCTTAGTGAGAGGAGTGCTTTCCCTGCATTCTCTGTATGAGAACAGCAGGAATTGTTTTTGACTTCTGCAGCTGACCTCGCAGTGTGACATATGAGCCACTGTTTCCTTGGTGTTTGCTGCCCCCCACACACTCCATTGCCTGTCCCTGGTGACTAGTGGTACCCACCACCCACCAGTCACCATCCCCATTATTTCAGTTTTGTTCCCTGGTGTCTAGTGGCACCCCCCCCCTCCACCCACCCATTTCAAGTGCAACCCTGAAATGAAGAAAACGGTCCTCAATGACTTTTTTCTTTTTCACAATTTTTTTTTATTCCCTGGTTTCTAGTGGCAGCCTCATCCTCTGATTACTACCCCAGTTATTTCAATTTTTTTCCCTGGTGTCTAGTGGCACCACCCACCATCCCATTTTAGGTATAATCCTAAAATGAAGAAAATGGTCCTTCGATTACTTTTTTTCTTTTTAGCAAAACCTGTGAATGAAAAAAATGGTCCCTCGCCAATCATCCCCCCACCCCCATCTCCCACTCAGAACCCACCATCCTACACCCCCAGAACACCCCCCCACACACACCTTCACTCACCTGAACAGGTCCCATATTCAAGATCCACTCTCCAGTCGGAGACACGTCTTGCTGCTGGAACTGGTGACTGCAATATGAGAAACTAAGGTAAATGCAGTTCAGTGTATTTCAATGTGGGTTTCAACTTTTATGCATATCTGAGCCATTTTATGAGATTTTGACCCAAAACATTCAACATGGCCTTTTGAGGACCCCGCATCATGAACAATATCACTGTCATTATGCAATTCCTGCCTGAAAGGTGATTTTGCGGTGGGTTGGTGTAATCATCTTTTGGGCAGGATTTGACAATTTTTCCTGACCTTGTTCATTAGGTGGGGTCATGAGAAGGCTATGTTGAAAATTTGGGTCATAATTATTAAAAATGGCAAAATTATGACCATTAATTGCAATTTCGCTACACATGCTAATAACTTTGGACATTTTTTAATATTTTGACACCAGATTTTTAACAAAACCTTCTTGTTGCCAGCCCAGTAGCACTGAGGGTTGAGGTGCTGGATGCCACACCTCATGCTAAGCAGGCAACCTGGGTTTGGGAGTGGACTCGGGTTGCTGGAGGTTGGCCGGGTGGAGGAGGATTGAGCATCCCATGGACTGCTCTCACCCTTCGGGGAGGGAGGGATGGGGGAGATTGCTGAGACACTGACCCCTGGTAGTGGCTGGGGGCAGCTGTAGCTCGGTGATGAAAGTGTGGGCTGGTGCGGGCAGGCATCAGGTGCACTGTGCACATTTGTGTGCACAGAAGCATCCTTGATGCCACTGCATACTCGTGCCAGGGGAAATAAAGGGGGGCCAAAAATCAATCCTCTGATGTGATGACAGCCGAATCTATCGGTGCTACAGCAGTCTCACTTAAGGTATCTCCCCTTCACCCACCGGCCTCAAGGTTTCTGCAGTGCATGGGATAAATCCACGGTGCAAAGCAACCTGGGATGGCAGGGCAGAAGGGTCAGAGCTCTGACTGGGGCCAGGGCAGCAGCAGAGGCAAGTTAGCCCGAGTGATGGGGATCCATAAGAACACCTCTCCAGCCAAGGAGGTAAAAGTCAAAAGTTAACAAGAAAATTAAATAAATAAAGCCCTCTTTTTACCACACTAAATGTATGTCACAGCTGTCATTTTTCAAATCCTGGCCAAAATGTGTTTTTGCACATCGGGTACATGAGACAGGGTACTAAGATGGCTATGCTAACAATATGGTTACTGTTGTCCTATAAATGGAAGTGCAGGGCCTGTGTTTCCACAGCTACATACATATATGCATCTATGGATTAATGGGGGCGCAGGGTCTTGAGGGCCATGGGCTCCCACGGGATATATAGGTTTATGATTATATTATTTAAAAAAGTAAGGAAATAAATTGCAAAAAATTTTGTTAATGCATCAGTTAGGATTGCAATGACAAAAGTAGGGAAATGTGGCATTAGGATTATGAACATATGAAATTTGCCAGCAGATAAAGGCCTAGTGGTCTATCAAGTCTGCTTGCATGTGCAGCTAGCATCCCTTATTCTGCAGCTGCCCTTCCCTCCCATCCTTCCCCTCCCTTGACCCTCTCCCAGCCCCTTTTGAAACAGTCCACTGTTCTACTGGATACCATTTCTGCTGGTAATGCATTCCATCCAGCTACCACCCTCTCTGTAAAAAGTGTCTCCTCATCTCCCTCTTGAATCTTCCTACCTCTAGTCTCATATAATGGCCTTAGGTGTCTCTTTCCTCCCTTACTTTGAACAGCCCCTGTCTTGTTTATTCCTTTCATGTACTTGAAGGTTTCAATCATATCCCCACTGTCCCTCCTCTCCTCCAGAGAGTAGATGTTCAGCTTCCTCAGCCTCCTCTCATATGGTAAATATCCCAGATCCTTGATCATCTTTGTTGCCCTGCACTGCACCCCCTCCAGTGACTTAATGCCCCTCTTCAGATGTGGGCACCAATATTGCACATAGTACTCCACGTGCGGTCTAACTAATGACCTATACAGTGGCAGAATCACTTCCCCCTCCTCCTCAAGGATATACTCCTTGCAATGCAACCCAGTATTTTGTTGGCCTTTGCAGCTGCCTTCCTACATTGTGAAGAGTTGTTCATTGACCCTGTAATGAGCACCCCCAGATCCTTCTCCTCCTCCTCTGTCTCAGCTAGCTGCACTCCCCCAGCTGGTAACTCCTCCTTTGGTTTTTTGCCCCAAAATGCAGCACCTTGCAATTTTTGGCATTGAATCCCAGTTGCCAGGTGTCCAACCAGGTCTCCAGTTTTGCCAGATGATCCTGCAACCTCTGCCATCCCCCTAGGTTGTCCACCACTGCTCCCATCTTGGTATCATCAGCAAACAGACTGGTCTTGCTCTTTATGCCCAATGAGATGTCTGCAGTGACTATCCCAAACAACAGTGGTCCCAGCACTGAGCACTGTGGAACACCGCTCATTACTTGACCTGGGGATAAGAGCTCTCCACCCACCACCACTCTCTGTTGCCTTTCCTGAAGTCAGTTTCCTACCCATCACAACAGCATTGCACCCACTCCTGTGCCTTCTAACTTGCTTCCCAGTCTCCCATGAGGCAAGAGGTCGAATGCCTTACTGAAGTCCAGGTACAGGACATCCACTGCACGGCCCCCATCCAATTGCCAAGTTACCCAATCATAGAACTCCACCAGGTTGGTTTGGCAGGATCTGCCACTTATGAAGCCATGCTGTCTGCTGTCCCATAGTCCTTTGGCCTCCAGGAGGGCCTCCAGCCTCTCCTTCAGGATAGTCTCCATCAGTTTACCCACAATGGATGTGAGGCTCACCAGTCTGTAGTTCCTCAGTTCATCCTTGGGGTAGCTCTTGTGGAGGGGCACCACATGAGCCATCCTCCAATCCTGAGGTATACTCCCTGAGTGTAGTGAGGCATTAAATAGGTCTGCCAAAAGTCCCTCCAGGACTTCTGCCAGCTCCTTAAGTACACTGGGGTGGATGCCATCTGGGCCTGGCGCCTTGTCCAACCTCAGAGCCCTCAAACCCTCCAGAACCCTGCTCGCCATAATTTTCTCTGTCAGTCACCCCCTTCCCCTCAGTTTCTGCCCTCCCTCCACCCTTGGGTTTCACTCCCCTCTTCTCCTTAGTAACTACCGAGCAGAGGTAATCATTTAGTGCTTCTGCCTTATCACCCAGTGATTCCACACATCCCCCCTCCTTCCTAATCCTTACTATATGGTCCTTACAGTTCCTTTTCTCTGTGATGTACCTGAAGAAATCCTTCTCCCCTTTCTTAATGACCTGTGCCAGCCTCAGCACCATAGATGCCTTGGCTGCCCTTACTGCCCTTGTCACCTCCTTCATTCCTTCAGGTACTCCTCCCTGTCCTCCCCCTCCCTTTTTTTTTGTACCTCCTAAAGGCAACTCTTTTCCTCCTTACCTTTTCCATGACCTCCTTGCTCACCCAACTAGGTTTCTTTGCCCAAGCCTTCTTGCTCTGGGCCTTGCTGTAGGTTTTGATTGCTTCCACTATCCCCAGCTTTATGAGTTCCCACCTCTGGTTAGTGCCCATACTAGGTTGAATTCTGGCCAGGTACCCTTTTACCACTTCCCCCATCTTCCCAAAGTTGGACATCCAGAAGTCCAGCACCCTTGTGCCAGATTCCACTCCTTTCTTACCCATATCCAATGTGAACCATACTGAGTGGTGGTCACTCCCCACCAGTGAGTTTTCCACCCTAAGTTCCCTCATAGACTCCCCATTTGCCAGCATGAGGTCAAGGGTATTCCCTAACCTGGTTGGTTCACTGACAATTTGCATCAGGAAGCTGTCATGGAAGGCATCCTGCAGTACCTGTTCCCTTCTATTCCTGGTAGTTGGGGTACTCCAATCCACTCTTGGCATGTTGAGGTCCCCCACAATCACCACACTACCCTTCTCACAGGTCCTCCTGATCTGTCCCACTAGTTCCCTGTCTAACTCTTCTGTTTGAGAGGGCAGCCTGTGCAGCATTCCCATCCTGAGAGTCCTATTCTTGGAATCCTAGATTTGCATCCATAGTGACTCTGTACTACCCTCTTCCTCTTCCTCCTGTACACACCTCAGACCTTCCCTCACATATAGTGCTACCACCCCCCTTCCCCAAACACTCTATCCATGCCAAATATTCTGTACCCTGGTTTTGACAGGTCCCAGTCATTGTACTGGGTGGCCCATGTTTTGGTGATGGCAGCAATGTCCCCCTTCCCCTCTGCCATGAGAGTCTGTAGCTCTGCAGTTTTCTTCCCAAGGCTCCTAGCATTTAGGGTGACCACCTGCCACCCCTTCCCCTTCTGACCTCCTTTACTAGCATCACCACTAGTACTTGCTCTTTGTCCTTTGTCACTGTTATGAGAGGTAAGCTCATATGGCTTCCCAAACTGTGGTCTCTGCATGTCCCTTGCCCACTTGCCACCCCCACTCCTAGTTTAAATTCCCAACTTCTTCTATGTACTCTTCCATCATCTGTTTCAACACTTTCCTTCCCTCCTTGCTCAAGTGTAGTCTGTCCTTGGCATAAAGACTAGTGTTCTCCCAGGTCCCTCCCCACCCCGCTCACCAGCCCATACTCTTGATCATGACACCAGGTTCTTATCCATTTGTTAAAATCCTTTATTCTCAGTTTTCTTGCTGTGCTTGCCCTAGGCACTGCAAGTATCACTGAGAAAGTTACTGATCTTTCTGCCCCCTCACATAATTGTCCTAATTCCTCAAAACTCCTCTGTACTATATCTACCATCCTATCAGCCAGGACATTCATCCTCAAATGTATAATTAAATAAGGCTTCTCCCTACCCCTTCTAGCATATTTTAGAATAGATTATCCCACCCTTTCTGCTGTTATTCCCGGCATGGCCTCCACCCAAATGTGACTATGCCTGTCCCCTTTGCTACCCCACCTGCGGCCTCTTAGTATTGAGTCCTCCAGCACTAAGATTCCACCCCCTTACTAACTGATTGCTTCCCTTTCTCCCCACCTCTCGCTTCCGACTCCTCCTCTTCCTCCTGCACAGTAGTTCCACCTTCTGCCCCTTTTGTAATTCCCCCAGCAGAACTTCCCCCCACTCCAGTTTCATCTGGACTTTTATCAGTTACTCCTCCAATTTCATCACTTCTCTCCCCCTTTCCCTCTATTACTGCAAAATGATTTTCTGAAGACCCTTCTCCAATGCCCACTTCCTATCTCCTCATAGTAGCCCATTCCCTCCTTTTGACTCCATGACTGTTGCCACTTCTCTTCCTCCCCTCACCAGTCCCTTTCTCCTCCTTCCAACCCCAACACCCCACCCCCACTCTGCACACACCAGCAGGCGTTGGGCATGTGCCTTGAGGTCATCAGCCCTAATGCTCACCCCATTCCATAAGTAAATAAGCTGAGATGGGTACAGTATATGAGAATGGGGTGATCATTAGGGCTGATGACCCCAAGGCACCCCAATGACTGTTGGTGTGTGCAGGGTGAGTGTGGGGAGTTAGCTTTGAAAACCGTAATGCCACATTTCCATACTTTTGTGACTTTATACCTAACTAAAGCATTAATGCATTTCTTTTGCAATTTATTTCCTTACATTTTGAAATACAGTAGTATAATCTTATCCTTATTTGCCTGTGGGAGCGCATGGACCTCTGGACCCTGTGCTTCCATCCCTCTGTAGATGTGTATATTTATGTAGCAGTAGAAGCACAGGACCCTCTGGGCCCAGCACTTCCATTTAAAGAACAACAGTGACCAAATTGTCAGCATAGCCATTGTATTATCCCACTTCATGTACCCAGTATAGAAAATTGTTGAATCCCCTCAAAAACATAATTCTGTGCAACTGCAACGCCATTCCATGCCACAGGTATGAAAACACATTTTGGCCAAGATTTAAAAAATGACAGCTGTGACATATATGAGATGGGGTAATAAGAACTTTATTTTTTAATCAAATGGATGTGGTGTGCATATTTTTATGGAACACATACAAACAGAGGAGAAAAAGAAGTAGGTGCCTCAGCTGGGACTTCAACCCAGGCTGCCAGAAATGCGTTAGGAAACATGATAATCTAGTTGCACCACTAAGGCAAGTAGAACTCTGGGTTATCTTTGGAGCACATTATTTTTTTCTATGCTAACCTTAGGTGCATAAATAATTACTATTTTTGAATCACATGGCTGCAGTGTGCATATTTTTAAGGAACATATGCAGACAGAAATATGCACACTGCACCCATGTGTTTGAAAAATGCAGTAATTATTTGTGCAGCACCAGGCAGTGCATTAGAGAAAGAGTAACATGTGCTCTGTGACGGTCCAGGTTCCAGTTGCCTTGGTGGAGCAGCTGGTTAGTGTGACCAGAATGGTATTCCAGGGAGCCTGGGTTGAAATCCCAGCTGAGGAACCTATTTCTTTCTCTCCTCTGTTTGTATGTGTTCCATAAAAATATGCACACCACACCCATGTGATTCAAAAATTTAGTAGTTATTTGTGCAGCACCAGGTTGTGCATTAGAGAAAGAGTAATGTGTGCTTCAAGATGGCACAGGTCCAGTTCCCTCAGTGGTGCAACTGGTTAGCATGACTAGAACAGTATTCCAGGTGACCTGGGTTCAAGTCCCAGCAGTGGCACTTACTTCTTTCTCTCCTCTGTTTGTGAGGGGCAATAAGAAGGCTATGTTGAAAACCTGTGGTCAAAATATTTAAAATTTCTAAAGTTATGAGCAGGTGTAGCAAAATTGCAATGAATGGTCATAACTTTGCCAATTTTTCATCTTTTGACCACAAATTTTCAACATAGCTTTCTTATGACCTCATCACATAAACCCCATAGGTGAAAATGTTCAAATCCATGCCAAAATGCCATTCCACACCACAGGTGCAAAAACACATTTCCGACAGGCTGTGAAAACTGACAACTGCATTGTTCATGAGGTGGTGTGAAAAAATGGCTATGTTGAAAATTTGGAGTCAAAATATTGAAAACTATCAAAGTTATGCACATGTGTAGAATAATTTCAACAAATGTGCATAACTCAGCTATTTTTAGGAATTTTTTCACCAAATCTTCAACATGACCTTTTTTGTACCCCATGTCATTAACATTGGTGGTGAAAGTTTGTTATTTAGTCCCAAATGGTGATTTCATACAGCGAATGTGAAATCACCTCCCGGGCCCAATTAACAAAAGGATAGTACCAGTGTTCATGAGGTGGGGTCGCAAAAAGGCCACGCTGAAAATTTTTGGCAAAATTCCTAAAAATGGCAAAGTTATGAACATAGGTTCAAAATGTCATTGAATACATTATACGGCACTTACCTTGATTCCTCAGTTCACGGTTCAGCTTTGAATAGTGCAGATGTGTCTCAGTCCACAAAAGATGACAGCCTATCACCTCTAGTGGTAAGTATATGGTAAAGGGCTGTGTGGATGGTGGGTGCTCAGTGGGAGGGTCGGGATGGGGGAGATTGATGGTGGAGACAATGAGGGACCATTTTCTTTTTTTCAGTTTAAATAAAAGACATCGGGGACTGTTTTCTTTCTGCAGAACAAGTAAATATAAATAAATATTTTGTGACACTGGGGTGGGTTCCCCACTGTCCCACACTGCTGGGGGGAGCTTGTAATGCTGACACTGGGATTAGGCCTACAATGTACTATAAATAAAACAATGGGCCGTGGAACCATTGGGGCTAATATAAAAATTAGGAGACAGTGATTGGAGAGTGGAGGGTGCCACTAGACACCAGGGACAGTGATCGGTGGGTGGAGGGTACCACTAGACACCAGGGACAGAGATCAGTAGGTGGAAGGTGCCACTAGACATGAAGGACAGTGATAGGTGGGTATGGGGTGCGACTAGACACCAGGGGCAGCAATCAGATAGTGAGGGGGTGCCACTAAACACCAGGGACAGTGAATGGAGGGCAGGGTTTGCATCTAGACACTAGGGAAAAGGATGGCTCACAGCAAACACTGCAGCTGGCAGTACAACTTCAGCTGTGGCTGCAGAAGTCAAGAAATTCTCAGTGTGGCTTACCCGGTGGTGCTGAGGGTTGAGGCACTGTGTGCCACACCTCACACCACACTGTTGACCCCTGTTCGGGAACAAGCACGGGCCGCCGGGGGTTGGCAGGGGCAGAGAAGGATTGACAGTCTTCTGACAGCTCTCCTTCGGGGAGGGGGGGAGACCAGCAGTTGGTGCTTGCCTGACCTCTAGCAGTGGCTGGTGGATGGCACACTCAAGCTGTACGTGGGTCAGAAAGCGGGGAAGGCACTTGATGGGGCACACACGGGAGAGTTTGCATCACTGGTGCCATTGCACATTCTGCTCCCAAAAAGGGAAAAAAGAGGAAATAGCTCACGGCAGATGAAGTGGGAGTTCGCAGGCTGCACCCCGACCAGCCAAGGTGCCGGCACACTGGATCTGTTCTTGGTGGAGGTGGCCCCCTCCACTGACCTCCCCAGGGGGGCAATCCCTGGAGGTATTAGCCGGCACTGGATGGTGGATGTTGGGGTGCTGGAGCTGGGAATCCCCCAGATTGTGAGGGTCATGGTACAGGAGCATAAATACCAAAAAAAAAAAAGAATGAAATTCTCAGTGTTCTCATACAGAGAATGCTGGGGAAGCACTCTTCTCACTAAGCTGGGCACCCGGGATTTTGGGTGCCCAGAAAAGGCACTTGAGGGCCCTATTTTTAAAAACAAGCATCAGAATCCAGCTAAACTGGTCCTGTTTAGCTAGGCTCTGATGTTTGTTTTTAAAAATCTCAGCAGTTTTATGTATTTTCCATGTTTGTTGGTTCGTGGAAAAGGTCAGCAAGATGGTGGTTGGCACGGCACAAAAAATTGTTTGGGATCTGGCCCTGTGGTTCTGAGGGCTGAGGCAGCAATGTCTTACCTCCTGCCATGCTGGCAACTTGTGTACATGGTGCAAGCAGGTTGTCGGGGGCCGGCCGGGGTGGGCGAGGATCACATGTCCAGAGGACAGCTCTCCTCTCCCTTTGGAGGGTGGGGGACTGAGGCCTGCATTTGTCTGACACCTAGTGGAGGTTTGGTGTTGTCACACCTGGCCCAGTACAGTGTGGGGCACGGAAGTGGAGCAGCCGGGGGGCATGCTGCATGTGGACCCGCACATAGCATGTCCACTGTCTGCATTGCACGCTCCACCACTGAAAAAGAAAACTGTGGAAAATGGAGGGTGGGTCAAGCAGCTTGATGTCCACCTGACACATTGCACCAGCTCCAGAGGGCATAACCTGTACTGGATCCGGTCCTGGTGGGCGAGTTAGGGGGCTCCCCATCACCCTGCCATGGAGGGTAAGCCATGGGTGTAGTAAGGTGATGGCTCAAAGCTGGAGGTCGGGGGTGAGATGGATGGTGGTCAGATGTAGAAGTATGCCAGGAAAAAAAGGAGCCAACCTGGGGCCAGGGGAGAAAAGAGTAAGCCAAAAAAAAAAAGTTTGGTGCTATGCCAAACAAGTGGCTCAAAAGCAAAATACGCATTTGCGGCAACAAAATTTAACTTTTACCACAAAATGTTATCTCAAAACCCCTACTGTGAAAACACTAAAATTTAAAGCCTTATAACTTTAAAATCCTTTGATATTTTTTCACCAGACCTGTCAAAAACACTACCTTGGGACATGACACATGTCCTCTGCACATTTGGGGCAACAATTCCTTTATATATAAGCTATAGGCATGAGCAAAAAAAAATACAATGTTAAGAAGAGGAAATTATTTTTTTTAATATGACACTTGCAGATCTAAGAAAGCATATAAGCTGCCATCACAAAAATTTCCACACATCAAGACTTTGACTCCTAGACAAGCATACAAAATTTCAGCTCATTCCATCAAAGAGAGCCAATGAAATTAATATGCAAAATTTGAGTTTTAACATTAAACAGGCTACTCAACCTAACTATAGGGACGCTATCACACCCCTATAAGATATCTATCTATATATATATATATATATATATATATATAGTTAGTTTTTGATTACTGGGTAAGTGCTCTAGACAAAGAAATTGCCTATTTTCAGTCACGACCTGGGAGAGTTACAGACATTTGTAAAAGAACATCGCATCATTGTGGTTACTATTACATAATACAGACTTGGGTCAAACACATTACAGTATAGGCAAGCATGGTGATTCCAACTGTAAAGGAGAAATTAGACATTACACTAGGCTATCCATAGATACAGGGGAATACACAATACAGTTTCAAGAAGAGTGACCATATAGTATAAGTAAATAGAGAAACTATTCCAGACAGTCTTGCAGTGGGATACCACACAGCCTGTCCTTGCCTGCTATTTAAAAGTGGGCGAGAGTGATAAGTGCCTAAATGTGTGCTGAAGGGACATGTAAAGGAACCCTAACTAGGTGCCCTCCTCAGGGGTTAAGTCACAAGTGCATCTGTCAGAGGCCAGGAGGCAGGCACGGAGCTCATTTTTAAAGATCAGGTGTGTAGTGGAGTGCCTCACGGTTGAAGGCAGGGAGTTCCATAGCTTTGGGGCAGACACCACAAATGTCTGCTCACCCATCCTAGTGGCGCATTTGGGTGTATTAAGGAGTGACTTTTTGGTACATCTCAGTGGGTAAGTCTGTTAGGCCAGGTTCATCAAGCATGCAAGGGACATTTATGTTCCAGTTCAGATAATACTGTCAATTGTGCATCTTGTGGTATAGACTCAGTAAGAGGCAGGAGAGAGCCAGCCCAGACTGTAGTAAAATATGCAATGGTGGGTGCGCCTAGGTACTGATAGTGTGAAGTAACAGATACTATTGTAACAGGTGTCCCACTTCTGCAAAAGTCCCTTGTTCACGTCTTTATAGGAAGGGATTCCATAAGCCAGGCTGGGTCGCAGTACGCCCTGTGTGATGGCTAATTTTGCCTTAGAGTTTAAGGATGCTCTGACTTTGTAGGTCAGCCCCAGCTCGATATTGATCACCTTACAAGTGTTAGTGATTTGGAGGCTGGAATCCAATGAAGGGTCGAGGGTTATACCTAGGTATCTTAAAGAGTCCACCAAATCCAGGAGGGAGTCATCCAAGCCATGTATGGTCAGTGTTGCAGAGTTGGCTTTGACCCTTGGTGCTGATCCAAACAGCATTGCCACCTTTTTTTGGTATTCAGAAGAAGTTTGTTTTGAACTAGCCACTCATGTAGACAGGCAAAGTCTGACTCAAGTGTGATTAATGGAGTCAATGTCTTTGGCGCTGGTGTATAACACCATATCATCCACGTATAAGATGGTAGAAGTAGTGCTCAACATTTGAGGCAGCCTATTAACAAACAGTGAGAAAAGTAGTAGTCTGAGAATTGAGCCTTGTGGTACACCAATGCTGGCGGAGAGAAATCAGATTTGCAATTGTCAATCTGAACAAATTGTGTCCGCTCAGATAGGTAACTGCTGAACCATGTTGAGGAGCCTTGGGAAAATCCAAGTGTGGCCAGCATATCTAGTAGCAATGTATGATTCACCAGGTTGAACACTTCAGTTAAATCCATGAAAATCACTCCAGTGAATAGACCTTTATCCATCGATAGCTTGATGTCATTAGTGAGTCTGACAAGCGCCATGGCCATACTGTGCCACTTCCTGAAGCCATGTTGGGCAGGGGTGAGAAGGTTGTTTTGTTGAATGTAGTTTGTGATCTGGTTGGCTACTAGTTTTTCAAGAATTTTGTTTAGTGCTGATAATATTGCAATTGGGCGATAGTTGTTCATGTCTTTTGTGTCCCCTTTCTTATGGATGGGGACAACTCACGCTATCTTCCAGAGAGACAGTACTTCCCATGTACTGATGGAAAGGTTGTAGATCCTGGCAACTGGTGCTGCTATAACAGGGGCTGCTAGTTTATGGAATCTTGGTAGTAGGCCATCAGATCCTGTGGATCCATGCTCAGGTAGTTTCCTCAAAAGTCTCAGAACCTCAAACGTGGTGACCTGCTTAAAACTAAGTTAAGCGGAGGCCTGGGTGGGGGGCACAGTTGGAGAGACAGAGGGTTGACTGGTCAGCCTCTGATAGTCTGAATAGAGATGGGTGAAGTGGACCCAATTTGCTCTGCGAAGTGATTCGTGCAGTGAAGGCAAATTCGTGGAGTGCTCCGCAACGTGAATCGGAGTGCTTTGCGTTATAATGGGTAACGTGAAGTCCATTGAAAACAATGACTTTGCATTACTCTGCCTTCCCAAACCACTACTCCACCAATTCTTAAGGTGAAGTACATTGAAAACAATGTACTTCGCCTCACTTCACCTTGTTTTTAAGCTCCAAAGGCGAATTTTGCAGTGATTCATGGGATTTCAGGTCATATGGGCTCTAGATTGTTCTGCACAGCCTCAGTTTGGGGTAGTGTGTGCAGGAAGCTGTAGGAGACAATCTGCTCTGCGAGCTCTCTGCAATTCAAACCTTCTAAAAGCTGTTAAAAAAGCCTTTTTGAGACATTTCTTTTGCTGAAACTTTAATTCATCGATTATAGGAAACCCTGTGCTCATATCATTGAGCGTTTATTGTTTGTGTGTGGATTTTGAATGTTAATGTGCAACCTTCAGTCTGTGTATTGAGAGACAGTGTAAGTGTGCTTTGGGGAGGGGCATATCTGTGGTGTAGGTAGATTAACTTGGAGAAAAAGACAGTGCTTTCTGCTTTGGTGATATTTTTCTTGTACAACTGTTAATGTACACACAGTAATATTTTCATTAATTAATTGCTGATTGTTGTGGTGCAGCAGTGCATAATTTTAGTTTTTTAAAATATGTGGGTATATTACTGAAGTTTTCAATTTGCTATGCATTATTTAGTGTGTGTGTATGTGCGTGATGCGTGTCATCAAATCAGACACCTTTTATTGTGCCACACAATAATTTTAGCAATGTGAACCTGCTATCCACTACAGCTGTGTGATTTTTGTACTTCTTTGTGGTATCTTTACTGATACTCGTACTAGTGACTGTTACTGCAGCAGAGAAGTACACTGCCCCCCCCCCATGGCCCATCCCAACCGGCAAAGGTATTCTTTTCCAGATTTGAATTTCTGATGGTGAGCACTGGTTAGGTGTTGTGTCATTGTGTCTGCATCTCTTCAGTGCACAGCGCAATCTTAATCTGTCTGTGCATTTGCATCTCTTTAGGGCCCATTCTCCATCTGTACCTTGAGTCACAGTTGTTTATTTGGCTTCCCTTCAGAGTACTGGACAGGTGTGGTGCATAATTCTGCATGAATGTTGTACTCATTAATATGCGTTAAGTCAGGACCGTCATCATAAGTTACTCATGATACAAATCATGTTCTTCATCATCATGATCACAAATGCAGTCAAATCATGTTCACAATCACGTCACAACTCACAACACTAATTTTTTGACTAGTTACTTGGATGTATTGTAATCCTAGAAAAAAAAAATAAAATAAAAATGTATTGTAAGCATGTTTTGTAGTATCTCTCCAGGCTTCCCCACCCCACCATTGTACTCATTAATGAGCGTTTTTAAGTCAGGGAATTTGTGCTACAGCTGTTTGGGGAAGTACAGCCATAGGCATTCGCGTTCCCAGTACAGTTCTATATTGGTTATCTCACACTGTTGACACCGAATCACGTTCTTCATAATCACAGTCACAAATGCTGTCACAAATCATGATTCACGATCACGAATCACAACACATATTTTTTTACTAGTTACTTGGATGTATTGTAAGCACGTTTTGTAGTATCTGTCCAGGTTTCACCTCTTCACCATTGTACTTATTAATAAGCGTTTTTAAGTCAGGGAGGTTTATGCTACAGCACATCGGGGAAGTACATCCATAGGCATTCGCATTCCTTCCCATACAGCATGTGAGTTACAGTACTGTAAGTAGTGATGGGCGAAATGGTGCCAAATTGCTCCATGAAGTGATTCACTGAGCAACATGGAATCCGTGGAGAATGCCACAATGTGAAGCAAAGTACTTTGCTTCATAATGAGGAACACGAAGTCCATTGAAACCAATGACTTTGCGTTATTCCGCCTTCCCCAAACCACTTCTCCACCAATTTTAAGGCAAAGTACATTGAAATCAATGTAGTTCGCCTCACTTCACCCTGTAATTGATCTCCAAATGCATATTCAGCAGTTATTCATGGGATTGCAGGTCACATGGGCTCTAGATTGTTCGGCACAGCCTCAGTTCTGGCCTGGGTAGTGTGTGTGCAGTGGTAGCTGGAGACAGTTTACTCTCAGAGATCTATAATTCAAACCTTTAAAAGCTGTTTAAATGCCTTTTTGAGTAATATTTTTTGCTCAGATTTAGTACATCGATTGTAAGAAACCCTTCTGTGCTCATATCATTGAGTGTTTATTGTTGTGTGTGGATTGTAAATGTCAATTTAGAACAGTCAGTCTGTGTACTGTGAAGTGTGCTTTGGGGAGGGGCGTATTTGTGATGTAGGTAGATTAACTGGGAGAAAAAGGCAGTCTTTATGTTTTGGATATATTTTTCTTGTATAACTGTGTTAATGTACACACAGTAATATTTTCAGTAATTCTTGACAGTTTTTTAATTGTTGTGGTGCAACAGTGTACAATTTGTCTGTTTAAAACATTTGGTTATATTACTAAAGGTTTTCAACTTGCTACGCATTACTTGAGTGTGTGTGTGTGTGTGTGTGTGTGTGTGTGTGATGCGTGCCATTAAATCAGACATCTTTTATTGAGTTACATAGTAATTGCAGCAGTGTGAACCTACTATCCACCACATCTGCATGAATTTTTTATACTGCTTTGTGGTATCTTTACTGATAGTGGATTGTTACTACCGTGCACTAATCCCCCAACTGGCAAATTGTATTCCTTTCCAGATTTGGATTTGTGACTTGTGAGCACTGGTTAGGTGTTGCGCCTTTTCGTATGCATCCCTTGAATGTGCAGCACAATCTTAATCTGTCTGTGCATTTGCATGGCACCATTAATTCTGGGAGACTGCATTTCTTGTTACGCTCTCATTTCACTTCGTTAGCACTGGGGAATTTTCTGGACACAAGACAATAGCATTTTGGGGATGCACATTAATTCTGGTGACTCTGTGTGTGATTTGACCATTGCACACATGACTGAGTGCACCATTCATTCTGGGAAACTTTGCATTTCTTGTTACACTCTCATTTCACTTCATCAGCACTGGGAGTTTTCTGGACACAAGACAGTAGCACTTTGGGGATGCACATTCATTCTGGTGACTCTGTGGGTGGGATGCTGCCAATATTGTTGTCACTCCACCTTACTTCACATTAAAGGTGGAATGACAATGCAAAGTAATAATAACAAGGCAAAGTGAGACTTTCCTATGGCGCACTCCGCGTAGCGAAGTGCCATCGCAAAGTGGCCACTTCGCGTTCACTTCACCAGCGGATTTTAAATTTACTGCATCTCTAAGTCCAAGAGGTCAGAGAAGTGGATATTTAGGGCATTAGTAATGGTATAGGTGTTATTGCAGTTGGCACTATTAGCAGTCATATCAGTGATCGTTGAGCATCCACCTTGTCCCAAGAAAGTCTTAATATGGTTCCAGAAACCATGTGCATCATTGGCTGATTTCTCTAGTAGCTTGAGAGTAAGCCCTTTTTTGCTGCCTGAATTTCTCTCTTGCCTGTGTTCCTCTGCCTACAATATTCATCCCAGTCAGCTTGTCAGACACTTTTATTTGCAGCAACACAGGTCTTGTCCCTGCTCCTCGTGCTGGTCAGGATCTCACTAATCACCCATCTTGTTGCTGTACCTCAAACGCTCCTTCTTTTCATGGAAAGGTGCTTCTTTTGAAATTCCTGTAGGGTGGTTACAAGGTAGGATAGAGCAATGTCTGCATCATCTGCCTGGTAAATTGGGGACCAGTCAGTGTGGCAGAGATCTGCATGTAGCTTGCAGATGTTAATTTTGGAAAAGTCCTGAAACTGTACTTCTTTGGGGGAGAGGCTTTGGGATGTGTGCCCTTCATGTACAAAAAAACAGGGTATGGTCACTAATAGCATTGGGTAGAGTGCCCGAGCCTTGAATATGGTTCGCTCTGTCTGTGATAATCCAATCCAGGAGGGAGTTGTGGTCTCCCTGTTGTGATGGCTTCATTGGACATTTTATTAGCTGAGTCAGGTGCAACTTGCTAAGCGTGGCATCATACAATCCTGAGTATTTCCCAGTTCAGTTCAGGTTGAAATCCCCCCATGAGGAGGGGTTCTCCTTTTACCTTATGTGATGCCAGGTGATCCATAAGGTTAGTTAAGCCAGTGATGCTGCTTTTTGGGTTGGTTGTAAACACATATCAGATAGATTTTTTTGGTGAGTCAGAACCGCATGAAGGGCCTCCAAAGAACCAGTTATGTTCATAGGTTGGGCAGTTATTGCTAAGTGATCCTTGGTGTATAGGGTGACCTCTTGGAGAAGTAGCGATCCCCACGGAGAAGTTTATAGCCATTTATTGTACATATGGTGTCCAGAATTTTCAACTTCAACCACATCTCCATTAGCCCAAGCATGTCAGATTATATTGTGTCATCCTTCCAGTTCCACAAAATTAGCTGTAAGACTCCTGATGTTCATATGTGCCATCTTCATCCCCTTGGCCATGTTCCACTGAGGAGTGATGGATGGATTCATACCCAGATTGGGTCCAGGGTTACTTTCAACATCGCCCGACCTTGCAAGTCAACTAAGTGTAGCCATAACTCAAGGACTTCATACTTTAGCCAGTACCTGTGTTTCTTACTTCCATGGAAAGATTGGAAGCGTAGGTAGTACCCTAGCCTTGCAGTCCATTAAAGCTTCCAAAACCAAAGTGCAGGGGTGATTTGCTTGGAGCTAAGCAGGAGTTTGGAGTATTTGAAGGATGTCTGATCATAGAACCTATCCTTCCATCTAAGTTCTTCCAGTGAAATTTTTGCCGCAAGGACTAGCACCAATAGCAGGCCCTCCCCTGCCGAAAAGCCCCTTGAAGTATAGACGATCATTTTCTGTAAAAAACATAAGAGACAGCCCCTTCAATGCTTGATATAATATCCCCTTATGTGTCAGTCAGTGAACAGACCCCACCCCCCAATATGCATCAGGCTATAGTCTGGTAGTGAACAAGGGAGTTTTGTTTAGCTTTGGATGGCTTCCAAAAAGTTGATTTAAAATGAAAATGCTGATACCTTGTGGTGATGTTTTGCAGAAATTCCTGAAGGTGATGATCTGTGGTCTGAACATATGCAGGATATGGAAACCTTTTGTCTGTATCTTTCCTTTGTTCTTCAAAGTATATATAGTTAGGGTCGAGTAGCCTGTTTGATATTAATCCTCAAATTGTGCACTTTAATAACTTTGCAACTGATCGATGGATTTGCACAAAATTTGTCATGCACTGTCCTGAAAGGTTGATCTCTTGATGTGGCAGTTGAATCTCTGGGTTCTGAGATCTGTATAGTGCAAAAACCTTAAAAGTCCCTACTTTTTATAGTTTTTTTTCCCTCATTGCCTTGCGCCTAGATGGTGTGGAATTTTGGTGTGAATGTCTTATGGTAGAAACAGCTTGGGAAACAGATCTGCCATGCATTTGTTTGGTGAAACAATATGAATCTCTTGCAAAGTTGTTCAGTTGTCAATTTCCCATTATTTCCAATGGAGAGAGCTCTCTCCAGGATAGAGATAAAAAGTTTGAAAAAAGATTTGGCCTTACGAGAGAGGATTCTTTTTCATGAGTGGCCAATCCTTTTTCACCAGAAAACATTCCTTGTTCATGAGAAACATCTTGTTTTCTGTTTTTTTTTTACACACAACAAATTGTCATAACACTGTCCTGCGATGTCTTTTACAGACATCCAAACATGTATCTTGCTCAATGAGCTGATGAGCTTCACTGTGTATTTTTTCATAACTCCCATGGCCTCTGAATGTATTTTTACAATTATTTAAATATTTTTTGCCACTCTCTAAGTTCCTTTTCCGTGATTCCTTTTTCTTCATCACAAAAAAAGAACTCAGAGGGTGAAAAATGATTTAACTGTGCCATCCCATTTTATAGAAAATATATTCCATTGGTGTTCAGTGGCATCCCCTTCCCCTCTCATCTCCCTATTCTATATCCCTGATGTCTAGTGCCCCCCACCATCCAATTCCTATATACATATATATAAATTAAAAACATAGGTGTCCGGTGCCACCCCCCACCTACCGATCACAGTTCTTCTTTGCCTTGGTGTCTGGTGGCACTCCCCCACCCTCTGATCAGCATTCCTGTTAATTACATTTTTATCCCTGGTGTCTAGTGGCACCCCCCACCCTCCGATCACCATCCCTGTTATTTTAAATTTGATCTCTGGTGTCTAGTGACACCCCCGCCCTCCCATTCAGGAATAACCTGAAATAAAGAAAATGATCCCTTGATGTGTTTCTTTTGTATGCCAATCAGCATCCACCACCACCACCACCACCTCCCACTCAGCACCCACCACCCCACACTGCCCAGTACACCCCCACACACCCTCACTCAGGTTCAACATTCACTCACCGATGGAAGACACATCATGGTGCTGGAATCAGCTCCTACAATATGAGAAACTACGATAATTGTGGTTCAGTGTATTTCAATGGTGGTTTCAACTTTTATGCATAACTTAGCCATTTTTTTAGATTTTGACCCCAAATTTTCAAAGTGACAAAAGCTGGAAAATGAGGCCTTAGAGTTTCCAACCCTAAAACCCCACCCTCCTAAACCAGGCAGGAGAGTAGGTGGGGGGTGTGCCTTGGGCTTCTCAAGCCTAACACTCACCCCATTCTCATAAAGTCTACACAACTGATCTCATTTATAGATGGAATGGAGTGAGCATTATGCTTGAGAAGCCCAAGGCACACCCCACACCTGCTCTCCTTGGTTTGGGAGGGTGGAGTGTTAGGGTTGGAAACCCTAATGCCTCATTTACCAACTTTTGTCACTTTGACCCTAACTAGAGTATTAATGAAGTTTTTTTGTAGTAAATATATGCAGTTTTCAGTTTCTCCAGCCTTTTGGGTGGTATACATCATTTACCCAAATGCACAAAAAAGACTATTGATTGGCTGCCACATTATACCACCCTATTATACTCATTGATACTACTCAAATAGTGTTATTACATATTTTATTGGGAAGGTTAAACATCTGGGTAGGCAACAATAACACACTTGAGGAGCTTCAAAATGGTTTTAAGCAAAATCAATCCACACTTCAACATTGTACGGTTATGCAACATTTAACACACAAATGTGCAAGTCTAGAAGGGAAAATTGTTTTACTGTTTCATGGACCTTAAGAGTATAAGTAGGAGGAGTTTCTGGAACTCATTATATAATATAGAAATAGAAACAACCTGTTGGATGTTATCATTAGACTCCATGACTCAGCATGATCTAAGGTTTAATTTACTACAGAACAAATCTAACAAGATCAATCACAACTAGCCGTGCTGCATGATGGGACTATATAATTTCCCCTCTATTGTTCTACCTGTACCTAAATGAAATAATTAAACAGTTTTACAGTTCAGGATATAATTTCCCAAAAATACATAACAAGAGTGGCCCTTCCCTTGAGTATACAGTCACGTGGTATTAATTGCCACATCATTGCTGGGCTTACAATGTAAGTTAAACAAGTTTTCTTCAATGTCTGATGAAAAATCTTTAGTACTAAATTAAAACAAAACATAAATGCTAGTCTTTTGAGAATCAAGAAAAGAAACATACAGGTAGTACATTAAGGTGGCACAATTATAGACAGTTAACTGCTATGATTGCTTAGGACTGAGATGTGTGAGTAACCGAAACTGGAATGAAAATATGGAATTGAGTAATAGCATTTATGTGGACATATGGCAGCTATTCTATCAAAATCTCATTAACAGTAATAAATGCCAAAATCAAAATATCTATTCTATAAGGCTTTGGTTCTGTATGTGCTAGTCCATTCATAGAAACCTTCATTCGTTAGTCCCCAGAAGTCAACTGTTTCTATGCTCACTACAAGCAGCAGGTTTCACAGCCACTACCAGTTGCCAAGTTCATCTGGTGGTGAATGAACCCTGTTCAAACGTGAAGCACTCAATTGTCTCACTGTTCGTCCTTTGAGTACTTTGAGGTTCCCTTACCTTGTGGTTATTAGAGATCTATCCATATCTTTAAAGTCCCCCATTACTATGATATGAACAACACAACCCCAGCTGCCAGTGCTAGCGCCACCCATAATACAAAAGCCACCTCTGCACTATGGTGCGGACAATTGCCTATTCACTTTGAGGCACTATATGATGCCCCCCTCTGCCCAATCCCCCAAATTAGCAGCATCAGGTATCAGCAACAGTGACATCACTTAGCCTAGTTCTTCACTTCAGTCTTTGAGTAAGAAGTGTGATAGTGAATCTGGAGCTTACACTGATATTACTGTTATCTTGTCATTTGAGGAAAAGTGGAATTATTTAGGGAAGGGCAAGGTACAGCAACACTACAATGCTATGAAAGAAAGTCGGTAGTACCACCACAAAAATTATTTACAGTGGAGGAGAGTGCCAGTGGGGAGGATAAGAAAGTGGAGCTGTCAGTGAAGAGGGCATGAGAGTGAGATGGTACAGGAGGGGATAACAGAAGCTCGTGAGGAGGAGATAGCAAAGGGGTGAGAAAAGCTGAAGAATCAGACACGGCTGAGAAGAAGGGGCATGGGAAAGGGTAAGAAGTCAAAGAAGAGGAGGAGGAGGAGAAGGGGGATGATGCAAGAGAGTGGGAAGCAGGAGAAAAGGAAGCACATGCAGGACAGGAGGAGGAGGATGTAACAGAGGAGTGTAAGTGTGCTGTCAGTTTCACCAAAACATTCTTACGGTGACTATGATACAGAAGGGTGCAGGCCATTGTGGGAGTAGATGGCCAAATTACACAAATGAAAAAAAAAGAAGAGGAAAAAATAGCAAGAAATCAAGTTGGTCTGGCAGGAAAATTATAAAGGCCAGACCCACTGCAATATCAAAATTATCAGCCTTATTGTAATTCTAGTGCATGCTACTGTGCCAGTACTGCCCTGCCAGGCCATCCAACCAAACCACATATTTTCACCATGGAAGAAAAAATGAAATTATCTCAGAGAGAGACACTACCCAATTGATCCAAAGATCCTCAGCAATCCAATCATGTACACTAAGAGCATGTTGTAATCTCTGTGATAGAAATATCAGCACAGGACAGTCTACTTGATCACTGGGAACTCATTTTCTTGCTGATCGTCTAAAGTACTGTATGAACAGGGCATCTTCCTAGCAGTCACATTGATTGCCAATCCTTATTCAGGTCACACAAGCCCACAGCAACAACAGCAGAGACAGTCAGTCAGGCATGGTTGGTAGGATAAGATTTTTTGTGCAGGTAATTCAGTTACCATGAAAACCACAGCAGCCAACTATGGCTTCAAAAGCATGACTCCAACCACAACCAACACATCGAATTACAGTACAGTGCTTGAGTAATTACATGCCTGCACTAAACTACCATGCACTCACCCAGCCTCTGTCAAATCACACAACTCATTGGGACATAATGGCCCTTGAACTTCAACCTTCTCCATTCTAGAGAGCTCCAGCTATTCAACACTGCTGTATGAACTGAAGCACTAATACAACATTCCATCATACTTCATATTGTACATAGAAACATGGAATGTGAAGTAGAAAGATGCACACTGGCACATTCAGTCTGCCCAACACTAGCTACTGTAGTATTGTTGTGAAGGCTGTAATGACCATCGTCTTTACTTGTCTCCTCCCTATTTTCTCTTCCTCCTGCCCTTATCAGGCCTTCGTGCCTATCCTACCAATTTTAGAATCCATCCACTGGTTTAGCACAGACTACCTCCTCCATCAGTCCGATCCACTTGTTCACCGCTTTTTCTGTAAAAAAGTACTTGAGGATTTCCTTTCTGAATATTCCCCCGAACAGTTTTAGTGAATTCCAGTTTGTGTTTGTACTCTGTAAGAACAATTCATTGCATTTCACCCTTTTGATCCCATGAAGATATTTGCATGTTTAGATCATGTCCCCCCTTGTCTCCTCATACACTTTCTCCCAAGCCCCTGATCACCCTAGTGACACTACTCTGTACAGCCTCCCCTTTTTCATAGTTGCTCTTTAGGTGTGAGCTCCAGAGCCTCACACAGTAATGCAGGTGAGAATGAACTAGAAACGGATGCAGGGGAAGATTACCTCGCCCCTTCTAGTGCTGATACCCCTTCCTAAGCATCCTGTTTGCCTTCCTCACTGCCCTGTAGCACTGTACCATTGATTTCAGGCTTTGTGATATTATCACCCCAGGTACTTTTCCTCAGCTGTGCTCTCTATCTCTACTCCCCACCCCATCAGGTATTGCATTTTGGGGTTCTTATTCAGTTGCTGTTGAATTAATCTTGCTTGACTTGGACACCTTTGAAAAGGTGCTCAAAGGTCTTCCGAACACAATAAACAGATACATTATTCCTGTTATGCATTGCCATGTATTTCTTGTCATTAAAGCTCAGCTGCCACATCATGGATCACTTTTCTAGCACTTCCAGGTTCTCCCTCATTGCTCTGATTCCATCCTCTCTGTTCACCCTTTCATAGATCATAATGTCATCTATGAAGAGTACATAAAGTAGTAGTAAATTATGTTTTAGATAGAATGGAACTATTAGGACCAGACTGCCTTATTTTCAATGGTGTCTTGTTTGTACAGAAGTTGCAATTACTGTACACATTCAAAAACCAGAGCACATAAACATCTATAATATCTAATATCTAAGCTCTATACAACATAATAAAAATGATGCATAAATTAACCCTGGGGACAGGTACATTCTGTAAGCATTTTAATATGTTAAGCTTAGCTTCATTTGAGACTGGGAACCCATCTGGAGGGATGTGGACTTGAACAAGGATAGAGGCCTTCATCCGTCCAGGGAAGGGACCATTGTCCTTAGTGAATGGTTAAAATGCTTCATTGATAAGCATTTAAACTAGCCAAGAAGAGTGGAGGAAGGAAGGAAGGAAGCAGGGAAAATCATACTGCTCACCCCCAGAAGATAATGTAGCCAGCATGGAGGACCATAAAGTTAGGAAATCGCCGAAGGGGACTGAACTCAGGAAAGGTGGAGCGGTGGAGGAAAGTAGGAAGAGGGTTAAAGACTAAGGGGGAAAGATGGGAGGCACATGGGTAAAAGGGAGGAGGAGGACAGCAGGGGAGGTTGCAAAACATAGAGGGCCATGTGTATGAATGTCCGTAGCTTGGGTAATAAAATCCTGGACCTGGTGGCATTGATGGCAGAGGCTGACCTGGACATCATAGCTAATACTAAGACATAGTATAATGGGAACCATGACTGGGATTTAGCTATACCAGGGTATACTTTATTCAGGAGAGACAGGGAGGGGAAAAAGGAAGGAGGGGTGGCTCCTTATATCAAGGAGGGTATTAAACCAACTGAGGTGCAAGGAATGCAGGGGGAGGCAGAGGCACCGTGGGTCACCCTGGAGATGGGCAAAAGCTATTCACACTGGCTTGATCTACAGACCCCAGCACAAGGGGAGGAAATGGATAGGGTTCTAGTGGAAGCCATACATATGATGGCAACTAAAGGGGAGGTGTTGCTAATAGGTGACTTCAATCTGCCGAATGTTGATTGGAGCATCCCAGCGGCTACCTCAGCCAGAGGCAGGGACATCATGGACTCCCTACAAAGGGTTTGTCTCAAGCAGCTGGTGCTAGAGCCCACCCGGGAGGGTGTGAGTCTGGACTTGGTACTCACCAACGGGGACAGAATTACAGATGACAGGGTGGCTGGACACCTGGGGTCCAGTGATCATTACGCAGTGTGGTTCAATATGAGTTTTGCGGCAGGACCACGCCTTGCAAAAGCAATGGTCCTGGATTTCAGGATGGTAGACTTCACTAAGATGGAGGTATGCCCCAGGAAAGCCCTAGCAGAGGGGGGGGGAGGAATGAGGGGAGTTGAGGAACAGTGGACCCATCTAAAAGCAGCCGTAGTGGAGGCAACAAACCTTTGTGTTAGGCAAATAAACAAACGTAAGAAAAAAAGAAAATCACTATGGCTCTCAAAGGAAGTGGCCAGGAAGGTAAGGAAAAAAATGTTGGCTTTCAGGAAATACAAGGAAACACAAAAGGAGGAAGACAGGGCAGTGTATCTGGGAAGCAAAGGGAGGCAGGGAAAGCAGTCAACGGTGCAAAGGTTCAGACAGAGGAAACAAGCTTTGGCCAGAGCTGGTACAGCTCAAGCCGAGGTCAGGGTGGAACACAGCACTGTCTACCATGTTCAAGATGGCCACCGGAGTTCTCTGTGCATGCGCAACAACCTGCACATGTGCAGTGAACTCCAGCGGCACAGTCCTGTAGCCCCAACTGAAAATCTTGAAAAGTCTTGAGAGAAGGTAGACAAGCTGCTTCCACTGTGAATGGCACAGCTGAACTGTGGAGCTGCTGCTGCTTGGAATCCTCATATGCCCAACTTTCTAAAGCTTGGGCTGTGCCATTCCCCTGGTAGGGGTGCACAGTATTCAATAGTTATGACTTCCCATTGACAATGTGGAGCACTACAGAAACCCTCCTGTCACCTCCCCAGTCAGCTATCGTGTGTTCATTCTAATGAGTCTAGTGAGTCAAACCACACAAAAGCAAGGGTCTTGGATTTCAGGTGGGCTAGCTTTGCAAAGATGGGGGAATATCTTAGGAAATCACTGGCAGGAAAGGAGAAAAGAAGGGAGGGGGAGGAACATGGGAGAATCTTAAGGGAGCCATAGCAGAGGCAACAAACCATTGCATTAGGCAAGTTAGCAAAACAAAGAGAAAGAAAAAACACTGAGGTTCTCAAAGGAAGTGGCCAAGAAGGTAAGGGTGAAAAGGATGGCATTAAGGAGGTACAAGGAAACACAGGAGGAAGAAGACGGGGAACTGTATCTAGAAAAGCAGAGGGAGATGGGAAAAGCAGTCAGGAGCTCAAAGGTGCAAACAGAAGAAAAAATTTCCCAGGCAATAACAAAAGGGGACAAGAACGTCTTCAGGTACATTAGTGAAGGAAAAAATACTAAGGGTGGGATTGTGAGACTAAAAAAGGGAAGGAGGAAAATGTGAAGTGGGGGACCAAGAAAAAGCAGAAATCCTGAACAAATATTTTTGTTCAGTATTCACTGAAGAAGTGGAAGGGGAGGGTCCAAAGTTAGGCAACAGAAACACCACTAGGAGGGAGGTGGACACCAGTCCATTTAAGGAGGAGAGAGTCTTAAAGGAACTCACTAATCTGAAAGTGGACAAGTCAATGAGCCAAACAGGATGCATAGAAACATAGAAGTTAACGGCAGATAAGGGCTTTAAGGCCCATCCAGTCTGCCTATTTCTTTTTCTACCTTATAAATGTGTCATCGGCCTTTGCTCTGTCAGTGGCCTATCTATTCATACACATCTGTATTGCTCCCTTATGCCTATCCCATGCCTGTCTGAAGTCCTGCACTGTATTCATAGCCACCACTTCCTGAGGTAGGCCGTTCCATGCATCCACCACCCTTTCTGTGAAAAATAATTTCCTCACATTACCCCTTAAATGGCCTCCCTCTAATCTCATGCTGTGTACTCTTGTCCTGCAATTTTTCTTATATTTAAACATGTTAGACTCTTTCACCTTGTTAATGCTCTTAAGGTGTTTGAATGTTTCGATCATATCACCTCTCTCCTCCTTTGCTCAAGGGTATATATCGAGCTCCATTAATCTGTCCTCATATGTCTCTGATGCAGTCCCACCATTTTGGTTGGCCTTCTCTGGACTGCCTCAATTTGGTTAATGTCCTTGTGAAGGTGTGGCCTTCAGTACTGCACACAGTACTCCAGATGGGGCCTAACCAGTGTCTTATAAAGAGGGATTATTACCTCCATCTTACGACTTGTGATACCGCTACTAATACACCCTAACATCCCCCTAGCCTCACCTACTGCCTTAGATGTCTGCTTGGATGATTTCAGGTCATCAGTGATGATGATGCCCAAGTTTCTTTACTCCTTTGTGACTGCCAGCAACTCCCCTCCCAGCCTATAGGTGGCTTCAGGGTTTCTCTTCCCTATGTGCATAATCTTGCACTTCTTTGCATTAAATCCCAGTTACCACTCTTCTGACCATTTTGCTAGTTTATCCAGATCTCTCCTCATTCTGCCCACCCCATCTTGATCATCTGCTCTGTTGCAGATCTTGGTGTCATCTACAAACAGACAAGCCTTACCCTCTAGTTCATCTGCAATGTCACCAAAGAAGATATTGAAGAGGACTGATCACAGGACTGTTCCCTGAGGTACCCCACTTGTAACTTGCATCTCTTCTGACTGTATACCATTTACCATCACTGTCTGTTTTCTGCCTCTCAACCAGTTTGCCACCCAGTTGACCAACTTCTGACCCACCCCGAGCCTACCCAGCTTATTTATCAATCTTCTATGTGGAACAGTGTCAAAAGTTTTGCTGAAGTCAAGGCAGGCAACATCAACTCCTCCCCCTTGGTCCACCACTCTGGTTACCTAGTCAAAGAAATCTATGAGATTAGTTTGACAGGACCTTCCTTTTGTAAATCCATGCTGTCTTGGATGCTGCACCCCTATGGATTCCAGGTGTTGCACTATCCTTTCCTTAAGGAGTGCCTCCATAATCTTGCCCACTACTGAGGTAAGACTGACTGGTCTGTAGTTTCCTGCCTCCTCCCTGCTACCACTCTTGTGGAGCGGGATCACATGAGCCCTTCTCCAGTCTTCTGGGACCTCTCCTGTGCTCAGAAACTCACTAAACAGTTCTGCTAATGGCTCTGCTAGTTCTACCCTTAGCTCCTTAAGTACCCTGGGATGTATGCCATCAGGTCCCATTGCCGTGTCCACACTGAGCTTAGCTAGCTCTTGTAGGACCATTTCTTTTGTGAAAGGATTAGTGCTCACCTCCCTCACCTCTTTGTCCATGGTGCTGAGCTGTGGGTTCTGCCCTACCTTCTCTTTAGTAAATACTGAGCAAAAGTATATATTTAGGATAGCTGCTTTTGCAGGGTCCTCCTCCTCACATGCCCCCTTTTCTCCTTTGAGCTTAGAAATACCCCCTCTAGACTTTCTCCTTTCACTAATGTATCTATAGAAAGTCTTGTCACCCTCTTTTACTGTTTGTGCTAGTGTTTCCTCAGTTTGGGACTTTGCCTGCCTTACTGCCTTCCCTGCTTCCCTTAGGGCAGTTTGGTATGCCTCCCTAAATTCATCCTGCTGTGTTCCCTTATATTTCCTGAAGGTCAGCATTTTGGCACTGACCTTTTCTGCTACTATATTTGAGAACCAAAGTGGTTTCTTTCTTCTTTTGCACTTCCTTTTCTGTCTAACACAATGGGATGTTGCTTCAAGTATTGCATCCTTAGTGCTTGCCCACTTTGCCTGTACCTCCTCACCTGTGTTTCTTTTTGCCAGGGCTAGCTTAACTCTGTTAGCCATCTTATCAAAGTCAGCTCCTCTGAAGTCCCAAATGTTTGCCTTGGAATGGGATGATTTAGATGTAGTGGTGAAATTGAACCATACCATGTGGTGGTCACTGGCCCCCAGGTGACCTTCTACCTGGAGATCTGTGATCCCTTCCCTGTTAGTCAGTATTAGATCCCAGAGTATTAAGATAACTCAGGGTAGTGAGGGTAGCACCACTGACAGCCCTGCTCAATAGCCTGCTGGTACAGGTGTTGTAGCAAAAGATTGGAGGAGGGAGAATGTAACCCCTCTCCACAAAAGTGGGAGCAGGGAGGAGGCTGGCAATTACAAGCTAGTCAGCCTATCCTCAGTGGTAGGAAAACTAATAGAATCACTACTAAAAAAAGGTTTGTGATATATCTTGAATCCAGTGGAGCACAGGATCTGAGGCAGCATGGATTCACAGTGGGAAGATCTTTGTCAAACAAATCTGATAGATTTCTTTGACTGGGTGGCTAGGGAGGTGGATCAGTGAGGGACGGTGGATGTGGCCTACCTGGATTTCAGTAAGGTGTTCAACACTGTCCCACACAGAAGGCTAGTAATCAAGCTGGGTAGCCTGGGACTGGGTCACGGGGTGGTAAACTGGGTCAAAAATTGGCTGAGAGCTAGGACACAGAGGGTGGTGGTGAATGGAGTTCAATCTGAAGAGACAGGGGTGACCAGTGGTGTCCTGCAGGGATCAGTGCTTGGACCAGTCCTCTTTATTGTCTTTATAAGTGACATTGCAGAGGGGCTGGAAGGGAAGGTGTGTCTCTTTACAGACAATATGAAGATCTGCAATAGAGCTGGCACTCCAGAAGGGGTAGAGAAAATGAGAAGAGATTTAAGAAAGCTTGAGGAGTGGTTAAGGTTGTGGCAGCAATGATTCAATGCAAATAATTGCAAGATCATGCACTTAGGACCCAGAAAAGGGGGCGAGGAGTACATGATGGGGGGATAGGTACTGATGGTCACCAAACAGGAAAGGGTAATCATATCTAATGATCTAAAGGTTATCAAATAATCTGAGAAGGCTGTGAGGAGAGCCAGTGGAATGCTGGGGGTGCATAGGGAAAGGTATCTCCAGCAGAGGGAAGGAGGTGGTGATGCCATTGTATAGAACACTGATGAGACCTCATGTAGAGTACTATGTCCAGTTCTGGAGGTCACATCTCCGGAAGGACATAGACAAAGTAGAAGCGGTTCAGAGAAGGGTGACAAAAATGGTGCAGGGGCTGCACCACATGTCTGAGAGGAGACTGGAGGATCTCAATATGTAGTATCTAGAGGAGAGGAGAGAGAGAGGGGATATGATAGAGACTTTGAAATACTTCAAGGGTGAAAAGAAGGTACATGAGGATAGCATCTTTCAAAAAAATATGTTCAAGAACAAAGGGCCATGATATGAAAATAGAGAGGTAATGTGAGAAAGTATTTTTTCATGGATCGGGTGGTAGATGCATGGTACAGCCTCCCTGCAGATGTTGTAGGGGCAAAAACAGTAGGGGAATTCAAAAATGCATGGGACAGACATAATGGAACTCTAGCAATAGGAAAGATAGGGTAAGGCTGCAGATCATTAAGGATCTGCGGTATATGAAACAAGTAGGGAAAATGGGCAGACTAGGTGGACCAAGCAGTTCTTATTTGCCATCAAATTCTACATTTCTGTTCTATGTCTCTGCAGCAATGGAGGATCCATCATCTGGGATCAATTAAGACTTGTCCTTTTGCCTGGTGATTCTTTTCACAAACAGGGATTTTTAATGACTAGTAGGTTTCAGCAGTCTTTGCAATTATAGCAAATGGAAACATGGAAAATTGAGGCATATATTCTTTCTCTGTTTGTTTGTTTTTTGTTCCTCACTGGTGTGGCCTATCTCCCCTAGATCAGACTCAGTCCCATGCCCCCATATCCCCAGCACTTACTACTCTGCTTTTCTGCCCTACAAGCTTGCCCCCATGTGGTGGGGTTTGGAGATGCCGGGCACAAACTTCCTACTTCTGGAGGGGATTCAAGGCAGCAGAACCATGGATGGAGATGGTGCCTAGTGTTGGGGGCAAAATGCACCTGGGATCATTCAGCTCTCTCCAGAGTATATATGTTTTTCTGTTTCTTCCCACTCCCTCGGGATGTCAGCAGAAGGACCCCCAAGAGTGGGCATGCAAACAGACCATGTGGAGCCTGGCCAACATCCTCCCAACCCTATGTTGCTGTTGCTAGCCTTGCTTGTAGAGCAGAAAGCAGCTAACTAAAAGAAGCTACATTTTCTTATTAATTTAACACTTATATCTCAGCAGAAGTCAGTGTCTGTTGAGATTAAGCAGACAGATACTTTATTAGTAGTAGAAGGGGGTCTTATTTAGGGTTAAAAAAGAATGAAAAGAAAGAAAGTCATGTGTGTTCTATGCTGTGACGGATACTGTATCAGCTTACTTTGCTAAACCAGTAGGAGGAGAGAGCTTAATTGGGGGTGTGACTTAGACACTATGAAAGCAGGTGACTCAAATTACAACATCCTGTTGCTAGTCTTGCTTGTAGAGCAGAAAGCAGCTAACTAAAATAAGCTACATTGTCTTATTAATTTAACACTTGTATCTCAGCAGAAGTCAGTGTCCATTGAGATTAAGCAGATACTTTATTAGAAGTAGAAGGGGTCTTAATTAGGGTTAAAAAAGAAAGAAAGTCAGTGTGTGTTCTATGCTGTAAAGGGTATTGTAGCAGCTGACTTTGCTAAACCAGTAGGAGGAGAGAGAGAGAGCTTAATTGGGGGTGTGGCTTAGACACTATAAAAGCAGGTGACTCAAATGACAACTTCCTGTTGCTAGCCTTTTTTCTTACTAATTGCCCTCTATCCCACCCACCCTAAGCCAGTTCTACTTTTATAGCCACTGGATTTGACTGTCAAAAGGAACTTCCTGTTTGGCAGTAGGAAGGGAAGGATCATAGAGAAACATTGGTTTTATCAACCCTAAAGGAAAACAGTAGCTTACTCCCCCCACCCCCAGCTGGTGGTGGTCTGACATTGAGCAAGGAAGAAGGAGGCTACTGAAGAATATGGGAAGTTGCTGTCTCAGAACAGGAAGGGTGAGAGCTGTAAGGAGAGGAGAGAGTAAGCATACAGAGAAACAGGAGAGGGGACACAAAATAAGACATGATAGGAGTGGTGCAGTGCAATGGCTGTGGGGCAGCAGTGTTCTGGGAGACATTCTGGAGGCTGTGATGCTGCCCTATTTGCAGGCACCTCTCTGGTCTGAGGGAGGAGGTTGCCTGTCTCCATGCTGACCTGTCTAGGATTTGTGAAACCTCCTCCCCCACTCAGGGACCACCAGGGCCAATGCCACTACATCAGAGGTAGCCAAGAAAGAGGAAAGGCTGGACCAGGGTGGACTCAGGGAAGGAGGGAGAGGGTGGTGGAACAGAGTTGCATCCCTCCAGCTGTACCTCTCCACAATTCATTCACTCTTCTGGTGGATAGTGGTTCCTCTATGGAGGCACCTGCAGTGGAGACCAAGGAGGATGCTGGGAACCTTCACAAAGGAGACCCACAGAAGGGTGGCATGGGACCCCCACAGGGGAAGGAAACAACTCCTGGTGGGGACTCAATCATTAGGGGGTAGAAATGGGGGAGGAAGGGGAGAGGGAAGTAAGGTGCCTGCTTGGTGCCACAGCTTGGAGGGACAGGAAGCAAATCCTCAGAATCGTGGGAGCAGCTGCATGAGGGAGGGAGCTGGATGTCATTGTCCACCTAGGGACAAATTACCTGGCTAGGAATGGGATCAGAGCAGTGCAAGAGGAGTTTGTAGAGTTGGGGAGGGCCTTAGACAATGAACACACGGTAACCTTCTCGGAGGTGTTGCCTGTCTATGGCAGGTGATGCTAGGGTACTCCTCACCAGGGAATTCAATAAATGGTTAAAAAACTGGTGTGGAGCTCAGGGTTTTGGCTTCATTGGGGGCTGGGGAGCCACCTGGAGGGATGCAGACCTATACTGGTGTGATGGTCTGATCTGTCTGGGGGAACCAGGATCCTAGGTGAGCAGTTTAAATGCTTCATTGGCAAGCATTTAAACTAGCCAAGGGGGGAGGCACTGAAAAGGAGCAGGGAAACCCAGCCTCCCCCCACAAAACATGGTAATTAGTGAGGTAAACACCAAGGTAGAGAAGTCATTAGGGAGAAGGACAGAGGTAAATGTAAAAAAAGGCAAAGGCAGTAAGGACAGGAATGGGGCTAAAAGGGGTTACGCCATCAAGAAGGGAGGGTGATGAGTACCAATGCCGTAGTCTGTGTAACAAGCTCCCTGAACTGGTGGCCTTGATGGAAGAAGGTTGCGGGATATTGTGGCAGTCACAGAAACATGGTACACTGAGAACCATGACTGGGATGTCAACATACTAGGATACACAATCTACAGGAGGGGCAGGGAGGGTAAAAGAGGAGGAGGAGTAGCTTTCTATGTAAAGGAAGGGATCAAAGCAACAGAACTAAAGAGTAAACAGGGAGCAGATGAGACACTCTGGGTCACCCTGGACACAGGAAATGGCACCACAATCCGCATGGGGGTCTCATACAGACCCCCATCTCAGGGGGAGGGAATGAGCAAGGAAACAATAGAAGGTTTCCTTAGAATGGCAGAAAAAGGGGAGATATTGTTGATAGGGGACCTAAATATGCCAGATGTTAACTGGAGCACCTTTGCTGCAGGCACATCCAAGAGCATGGTCATTCTTGATGCCCTACAGGGGGCATGCCTCAGACAGTTATTATTAGAACCCACTTGGGAGGGAGCAGTCTTAGACCTGGTACTCTCAAATGGGGATGGAGAAAGAATCTCAGATTTAGAAGTGGGTAGCCATCTGGGAACAAGCAACCACCAAACAGTGTGATTCACGATAAACACAGTCATACAATCAAGCCATACAAAAGCAAGAGTATTGGACTTTAGGAGGGCTGACTTTGGGAAAATGAGAGAGTGCCTCAGAAAAGCACTAGCAAACAGACAAGAAATAGGGGTGGAGGAACAGTGAGGAGTAATCAAAACAGCTATCACAGAGGCAACAAGCCTTTGTGTAAAGCAAACCAACAAAACACAACGAAGGAAAAAACGCTATGGTTCTTAAAAGAGGTGGCAGGGAAGGTTAAGGAAAAAAGGATAGCATTCAGGAAATATAAGGAAACACAGAAGGAGCAGGACAGAGAACTTTTTCAGTTAAAGCAGAAAGAGGCTGGGAAGGCAGTCAGAACAGCAAAGGCCCAAATTGAGGAAAGGATAGCCAACTCTGTTAAGAAGGGGGATAATACCTTTTATAGGTACATTAGGCAGCAAAGAAAGACCAAAGGAGGGATACTGAGGCTTAATAAAAGGGAGGTAATATGGGTAAAGGGTGACAGTGAAAAAGCAGGGATACTGAACAAATATTTCTGGTCAGTATTCACAAAGGAAGAGGAGGGGACGTACCTAAACCAAACAAGAGAAACACTCTGAAGACAGGGGTCGATACCAGTCCAGTTACAGAAGAAAGGGTTCTGAAAGAGCTAATAAAATTGAAGGTGGACAAAGCAATGAGACCTGATGACCCAAGAATTCTAAAGGAACTAAGGGTAGAACTAGTGACACCGTTGACTACTCTCTTTAACAAATCATGGGAGGATGGGGTGGTACCTGAGGACTGGAGGAGGATGGATGTGATTCCTCTTCACAAAAGTGGGAACAGGACAGAGGCATGAAACTACAGACCAGTTAGTTTGACCTCAGTGGTAGGGAAAATGATGGAATCACTTCTGAAGGAAAGAATTGTTGAGCACCTAGAGGCCAGTAGGGCACAGGACCCAAGGCAGCATGGATTCACGATGGGAAGGTTGTGTCAGACGAATCTAATAGATTTTTTTGACAGGGTGACCAAAGTAGTAGACCAGGGAGGGGCTGTGGACATGGCCTACCTAGATTTTAGCAAGGCATTTGATACAGTCCCATACAAAAGATTAATACACAAGTTAGCCAGCCTTTGAGTGGGTCCCAAGGTGGTAGCCTGGATAAAAAATTGACTAGACAACAGGACGCTAAGGGTAGTAGTAAATGGAGTCCACAGTGAAGAAAGGAGAGTTACTAGCGGGGTACTGCAGGGTTCAGTACTAGGACTGGTCCTTTTTAATGTCTTTATAAGTGACATTGCAGAGGAACTGGAAGGAAAAGTATGTCTCTTTGCAGACAACACAAATATCTGCAACAGGTTTGATACACAAGATGGAGTGGAAAGGATGAGAAGGGACTTGGAAAGGTTGGAGAAATGGTCAGATGTATGGCAGCTTAGATTCAATGCAAAGAAGTGCAAGGTAATGCACCTGGGAAACAAACACCCAAGGGAAGAGTACACAATGGGGGGTGAGATACTGACAACAGTAAAAATGGAAAGAGACCTGGGTCAATTATATCAGATGACCTAAAGGTGGGCAAGCAATGTGAGAAGGCAGTAAGGAAGGCTGGGGGGGTACTGGGATGCATAGGGAGAGTCATCAATAGCAGAAAACAGGAAGTTGTTATCCCTCTGTAAAGACAGTTGGTGAGACCCATTCTGGAGTACTGTGTGCAGTTCTGGAGACCCCATCTCTGCAAAGACATAGACAGAGTGGAGGCTGTCCAGAGGAGGGCAACCAAAATGTTGCAGGGTCTGCACCAGAAGACATACGAAGAAAGACTAAAGGAGTTTAATATGTACAGTATACCCTTGAGAGAAGGGACATGATAGAAACTTCCAAGTACCTCAAGGAAATCAACAAAGTCCAAGAGGATAGCATCTTTCAGAAAAAGAGATGTGCAAGAACAAGGGGACACAATTTGAAGATAGAGGGGGGACAGCTCAGAGGTAATGTGAGGAAGTATTTTTTCACAGAGAGGGTTGTGGATGCATGGAACAGCCTCCTTGAGGAAGTCGTGGAGTCAAGAACAGTGGGGGAATTCAAGAATGCATGGGACAGACATAAGGCAGTCCTAGTGGGGGGGTAGGAGGAAGTAAGCCGTTGGTCAACTAGGATCTGCAGCTTATCTGTTAGATAGGAAAATGGGCAGACTAGGTGGGCCAAGCGGTCCTTATCTGCCGTCACATTCTATGTTTCTATGTTTCTATACATTCCTGCTGCACTGCCACCCGTGTTCACCCCAGAGACAGTATAGCAGCGGGATTTCACTCCTCCCTGAAGGATGAGAAACATAGAAACATAGAAACATAGACTATGACAGCAGATAAGGACAGCTTGGCCCATCTAGTCTGCCCATTTCCCTACCTACAGGATAGGCCGCAGATCCTAGTTAACCAACAGCCTATTTCTTCCTATCCCCCACAAAAATTGCCTTATGTCTGTCCCATGCATTCTTGAATTCTCCCAGTTTTAGACCCCACAACCTCCTCAGAAAGGCTGTTCCATGCATCCACTACCTCTCTGTGAAATAATACTCCTCACATTGCCCTGATCCGCCCTCCCTCTATCTTTAAATTGTGTCCCTTGTTCTTGCATGTCTCTTTTCTGAAAGATGCTACCCTCTTGGACTTTGTTGATTCTACTGAGGTACTTAAAAGTTTCTATCATGTCCCCCTCTTCTTTCCTCAAGGGTATACATATTAAGCTCCTTTAGTCTCTCCTCATACGGCTTCTCTTGCAGACCCTGCACCATTTTAGTTGCCCTCCTATGGACTGCCTCTATCCTGTCTATGTACTTGCGGAGATGGGGTCTCCAGAACTGGACACAGTACTCCAGATGGGGTCTCACCAACTGTCTGTACAGAGGGATAACAACTTCCTGTTTTCTGCTGCTGATGCCTCTTCCTACGCATCCCAGTATACCCCCAGCCCTCCCTACTGCCTTCTAACGTTGCTTGCTAACCTTAAGGTCATCTGATATGATTACCCCAGGTCCTTTTCCTTTTGTGTTGTTGTTACTACCTCCCCCCCATTGTGTATTCTTCCCTTGGGTTCTTGTTTCCCAGATGCATTATTTTGCACTTTTTTCATTGAATCCTAGCTGCCATACTTCTGACCATTCCTCCAACCTTGCACAAGTCCCTTCTCATCCTTTCCACTCCATCTTGTGTATCAACTCTGTTGCAGATCTTTGTGTCATCTGCAAAGAGGTATACTTTCCTTCTAGTCCCTCTGCAATGTCACTTATGAGAACATTAAAAGTACTGGACCAATACTGAACCCTGCTGTACCCCACTAGTAATCCCTCTTTCTTCAGAGTGGACTCCATTACAATTACCTTCTGTGTCCTGTTGTCCAGCCAATGTTTTACCCAGGCTACCACCCTGGGATCCACTCCCAGGCTGGTTAATTTGACTATTAATCTTTGTGTGGGACTGTGTCAAATGCCTTGCTAAAGTCTAGGTAGGCCATGTCCACAGCCCTCCTGGTCTACTACTTTGGTCACCCAGTCAAAGAAATCTGTTAGATTCATCTGACATGACCTTCCTTGCAGAACCCATGCTGCCTTGGGTCCTGTGCCCCACTGGCCTCTAGGTACTCAACTATTCTTTCCTTCAGAAGTGACTCCATCACTTTCCCTACCACAGAGGTGAGACTGACAGGTCTGTAGTTTCCTGCCTCTGTCTTGGTCCCACTTTTGTGAAGGGGGATCACATCTGCCTTCCTCCAGTCCTTGGGTACAACACCATCCTCCCATGATTTATTAAAAAGAGTACTCAGTGGTTTCACTAGTTTTCCCCTTAATTCTTTTAGAATTCTGGGGTGAATTCCATAAGGCCCCATTGCTTTGTCCACCTTCAGTTTTAAGAGTTCTTGCAGAACCCTTTCTTCTGTGAAAGGACTGGGATCGACACCCTATCAAGAGTGCTTCTGTTAATTGGATTAGGCACTTCCCCCTCCTCTTTTGTGAATACTGAGCAGAAATATTGGTTCAGTATCCTACTTCTTCACTGCCCCCTCTGCCCACCCACCATTTATTCTATTCAGCCTCACTATCCCTCCTTTGTCTTTCTCGCTCGCTGATGTACCTATAAAAGGTTTTATCCCTTCTTAACCGAGTTGGCTATTTTTCTCAGTTTGGGCCTTTGCTATTCTGACTTCCCTCCCTGCTTCCTTCTGCCTTAACTGGTACAGCTCTCTGTCCTGCTCCTTCTGTGTTTCCTTATACTTCCGGAATGCTATCTTTTTTCCTGATTTTCACAGCCACCTCTTTTGAGAACCATAGTGGCTTTTTCTTTCATTTTGATTTGTTTATTTGCTTCACACAAAGGCTTGTTGCCTCTGTGATGGCAGTTCTGAAGATTCCCCATTGTTGCTCCACACCTCCTTCTAGCCTGTTTGCTAGTGCTTTTCTGAGGCACTCTCCCATCTTGCCAAAGTCAGCCCTCCTGAAGTCCAGTACCCTCACTTTTGTATGGCTTGACTCTGTAGCTGAGTTTAACGTGAACCACACTGTTTGATGGTCACTTGTTTCCAGATGGCAACCCACTTCTAGATCTGAGATCCTCTCACTGCCCCCATTTGAGAGTACGCGGTCTAAGATTGCTCCCTCATGAGTAGGTTCCGAAACTAGCTGTCTGAGGCCTTCCACCTGTAGGGCATCTAGAATGGCCCTGCTCTTGGATGTGGCTGCAGCAAATGTGCTCTAGTTAACATATGGCATGTTCAGGTCTCCCATCAACAGTATCTCCCCTTTCTCTGCCATTCTAAGAATGCCTTCTATCATATCCTTGTCCATTCCCTCCTCCTGACATGGGGGTCTGTACACAACCCCTCTGCAGATTGTGGTGCCCTTTCCAGTCTCCAAGGTGACCCACAGTGCCTCCTCTCCTCCCCTCCCTGTTTACTCTTTTGTTCAGTTGCTTTTATCCCTTCCTTTACAGAAGGCTATTCCTCCCCTCTTCTCCCCTGCCTGTCTCTCCTGTAGGTTATGTACCCTGGTATACATCAGTCATGGTTCTCTGTGTACCATGTTTCTGTGACTGCTACGATATCCAGGCATCCCTCTTCCATCAAGGCCACCAGCTCAGGGAGCTTGTTGCCCAGACTACGGGCATTGGTACTCATTACCCTCCATTTCCTGATGGCCTTACTCCTTTTTGCCCGATCCCTGTCCTTCTTGCCTTTGTCACTTTCTCCATTTACCCCTGCCCTTCTCCCTCTCGACACCTCTATGTTGGTGTTTACCGCACTTACTACCGTGATTTTTTTGGGGGCTAGGATTTCCCTGCTCCTTTCCAGTGCCTCCCCCCTTGGCTAGTTTAAATGCTTGCCAATGAAGCATTTAAACCTATCACCTAGATCCTGGTTCCTCCTGGACAGATGCAGCCCATCATGCCAGTATAGGCTTGCATCACCCAGGTGGACCCCCAGTCCCCAATGAAGACAATCCCTGAGCTCCACACCAGTTTTTCAACCACTGATTGAATCCCATGGTGCGGGAACACCCTATCCTCTCCTTTAAGTGCCATAGATGGGCAGCACCTCCGAGAAGGTTACCATGAGTGCTACTTGTCTAAGGCCCTCCCAATTCCACAAACTCTTCATGGCTCTCTAATCTCTTTCTTGCCAGGTCATTTGTCCCTAGGTGGACAATGACATCCAGCTCCCTTCCCTGTGCAGCTGCTCTGGCAATCCTGAGGATTCGCTCCCTGTCCCTTCAAGCCATGGCACCAGGCAGGCATCTTACCTCCCTCTCCCCTTCCTCCCCCAGTTCTACCTTCCTAACAATGGAGTCCCCCACAGGAGTTGTTTTCTTCCTCTGTGGGGTCCCCTGCCACCCTCCTGGGAATCCTTTCGGATGCTTAGTCCTCCTTCCCCCAACGAGCTAAGATGACTCAAGCTTGTTTCTAAACTCGGGTCTTCAGTATTGTGAGCAGGGTAGCATTACTAATTCACCACCAGGCCAGGCTTGCTTTGCTTGTTTCTGACATGGGCAGACTGGCATATGGGCTGTAACATTAGTATTTAATATTGTGTTACTATAATGGGATAAATGTAAAAGCTGTATAAAAAGTAATTATAAATCATTGTCTGTTTCTACTGTTAGAAATCAAGTGTTAAACAGACATGTTATGGCTCCCATACTGGCTGATGGATTCCTGCAGACTTGAAAGCCTGTACTGTCTTCATGTCCACTGTCTGCCAGTTGACTGCTCCATAGGTTCATCACTCTCTTGGACAAAAAGTGCTTCCTAACATTATTCCTGAATTTACAGTCTCTGGGCTTCAGAGCATGTTCCTGCATTAGAGATGCAGAAGTTTTACTTCACCAGAAAATTGTTGGCGTAATGCCAAACTTTGTGCTATGCACAACTTTGCAAAGTTTGACACTTTGTCTGTTCACACCATCATAAGCGTGATTTCATTGATACAAAAAAAAAAAAAACACACACACACACAAACTATCTACGCCAGCCTTGGAGTATCCTATCTGATCCTCCTCCCCAACTGCCAAACAAACAAGAGTAATCCACCTTCCCCAGTCCACTTAGCACCCCATCTCACCCTGCTCCGTAAACCACAATAGAAAATGAAAAAAAGGCCCGCCTACAGTAAATTAACCCACTTTGCTCCTGCTTTCATTAGTCCCAAGGCTCTAGCCCTTAAACTGACTTTTTAAACAAATTAATTAGACTGTTGACCCAAGTCCTTAAAAGGACTATTGTCTGTATGCCAAATAAGCCTTTAAAATATATTTTAATACACAAAGTATACCGTGTGCTGACTGGCATTTGCTGCTGCTGATCTCTAAGTATCACACAGAATTCTGATGGGCTGCACATTGCTCAGATAAGAATGTTTCATGGAAGGAGGCATTATCTCACTGTCAGCAGCCAATTAAGGCTGTCATGGAATCAAATTTTGATATGTGATACCACAATTATCATGAATACCACGGTAATACAGAAGTAATAATTTCTGCACATAAAATATCTCTTTGAACTCATGTCAGGACAAAAAGAGTTGTCTCAGAAAGGACAGTTTTGCCTCAAAACACCCACCCGCCAAAACAAAAGCTGAAATTCCCATAAACCACGGTATACTATAGCCACTGTTAGTACAGTTTCAGAAATCAGCCACAGTATCAGTACCGTTACTTCTGATACCATGGCATGCCATGAAACCATGGTACCATGACATCCTTGATTTGCTGGCAAATTTCTCCTAACAGAGACCAATATTTGATTTGTCTTTTTAACGGCCTCCTTGCACTCACATCTACGCTCTAGATATTTTGTTATTATTCCTCCGCATCCCTTTCCTCCCCAGTCTCCCTCAGTAGTTCTCCACTGAGGAACAGTGGTAAATGAAAGTTAATGTACTGTATACCTATCAGTTGACCTTTTGAAATGGGGACACTAGCTCTTTAAGCATATCATTTGTGATTACAGGAGAGTAACATAAAGGACACCTAAGCCACCAAATTGGTGGTGTCAAAAATTACTAATGTAATTACACAGCGCAGTGGTTCAGCGTGGTAAAAAACCCAACTGGAGCAGCTACTTACATCCTCTGTCCCCAATTAACAACATTAATCAGCAGTGACATCTGTAAACAAACCAGATTTTTGAATGAGCCTAAGGCGGTCGCACCGGTGGTGCTAACGATATCAAAGTGAGAGTGCTGATACTGTACCTCAATGGTACAGTGAAATTGTTAATAGTTTATTGCCCTTTTTTATTAAATTAACTATAGTAAGCTATACTTAAGTTGTGTATTAGATGGAAAGAAGCTAATTATAGCCTTTTAGGATTAGTGTGATAATCCTTTTAAACAACATCATCATTAACAATGACCATTACGAAAAGTAACATATCTATGGTTCAGGCATGTTGTCCTTGAAGCATTAACTGGAGGGGGGGGGGGACATGCCAGCAGGTGCATTAATTATAAACAGTGGGCATTCAGTTTGGTACACTGTTCTGGATTTGGGGTCCACTCTCCTTCCAAGTGTTTTCCAGTTTGTAGGTGGAAATCAGATAGCACAACAGATCCAGAATAGTACCCCCCAAAACTGAATCCCCCAATTAGTGCCATTGTCAGAATGCACCCCCCAACCCAGCAGTATCTGGCCGTGATATTTAGTTCCAGGATTTGGGGCAAGTGGTTCCCAGTGCATTCCAGTTTTCATTCACAGCCAACATTTCACACCTTGATTTCTTCTTGCTTTATATTAACACACTCTGGGCCAGATATTCAAACCTTTGCGCCTAGCTCAAATCCTTACCACTGGAACAGCATTGGATTTTCTAGAGGCTGCAATATTGAAAAGCCCTATTAGCACCGGCGCTGTGTGGTAGTGCCAACACTAATAGGTAATGGTATGCAGGGGCGTGGACAGGAGAGCGCCCATGTATGTCAGCAGTGCGGCATATTCAAATGTATTGCGCCGTGCTACAGGCATTAGCGTGACCTGTAGCGTGGCGCTAGATACCGCCGGGAAAAAGCTGGTGGTAATGCAGTGGTGCCCCCCCATGATTCCTGACCCCCATTCCATGTAAAATATAAGACCTGTCACTGGTAGTCTGGTCCCCACCCCTCTGCATGAATCCCTATTTGTTTCCTTTGAAGTATGTGTATTTCCTTGGTAGTCTATGAATCCCTACCCCCTGCATGAATCCAGAGCAGTTTCTGTTTAAATTATTTATTTCCCTGGTAGTCTAGTGGTCCCCCACCCCTCTGCAAAAAATCTCGACCCCCAGCCACGGTCAAAGAATAGATATCCCCGGTAGTCTAGTGGTCTCCCCACCCAGCTGTGCACCTCCCGGTACCTCCAGAACAGGGTATCCCTCTGGAGCTGGCGACTGGCTCAGGCCTCCTCTCTCCCCCATGGCCAGCCACTGACTGTGGTATTAAGGAATGCCACTGTATTGAATAGGCGCATATTCAATACAGTGGCACTCCTGAATACCGCAGTCGGTGGCTGGCCGTGGTTGAGAGAGGAGGGCTGAGCCAGTTGCCGGCTCCAGAGGGATGCTGTGTTCCAGAGGTAATGGAGGTGCACTACTGAGTGTGGGAGACCACTAGATCAGGGGATATCTATTCTTTGACCACGGCTGGGGTCGGGATTCTGCAGGGGTAGAACTACGAGAGAAATAACAAATCATTTAAACAGAAACTGGTCGGGATTCATGGGGGGACTACTAGACTACCAAGAAAAACAAATAATTTAAACAGAAACAGGTCGGGATTCATGCAGGGGGTGGGGGGACCACTAGACTACCAGGAACATGAACTTTGTTCTATTGTGAATGGGTGGGGAGCATACCTCTCAACTGTCCCTGATTTTCAGGGACGTCCCTGAATATGCCTCAAAATATAACTCCGTCCCTCCTCACAGTTGTGTTTCCATGGCTAAATGGTGGCATTTGTAAACACAACATAATGTCAAGCATTAAAGTTACAGACTTGTTCTTCTTTAGAAAATGCATTTTGCACTAAGCCCCATATTCTACCAGTTTTCTGGGTGGATATCTCTAATTTTGATGATGTGTCACTGATTTTGGTCCTTTGTCCCTGATTTGTTTAAGCCTTGTCCCTGATTTAGGAGGCAAGGGGTTGTGAGGTACCTATGCACTGACTGTGCCTGACAGAACATAGTTCCTGTTGCTTCCAGCCTGTACTTCTATTCCGACCAACAGGGGATGCTGTGGGTATGCCTTGGCCTGCAGCGTCCAGCCTGTACTTCCATTCCGACCAAGAGGTGGAGCTGTGTGCTCCATGCAGTAGCACCGGGCAAACTGCATGGTAATGTATGCTAAGCAGCACTTAATGAGATGCAAATGTACCTATTTGCCCATGGATTACCTAAGTAAGCTCATTTGCATGGGAGCTTTGAATATAGCTCCTGTTTGCCCTGGGCTAACCAGCTTGCACCAGGCTAATGTGTTAGCACTGTGCAATCAGGTTAACCCTGGGCAAACCTCACTTCAGCATTGCACAGTTCTGCAGTCTGTGGTTTACATTGTTGTTTGCAGTCATACCTCTCAATTGTCACTGATTTTCAGGGACGTCCCTGATTTTACCTCAGAAGTTTACTCTGTCCCTCCTAAAAATTGTGTTTCCATGACCAAACAGTGGGGGTTGTAAGCATAAAATAATGTCATACATTAATGTTACAGATGTGTTCTTCCTTAGAATATGCATTTTACACTACACCACGTATTCTATCAGCTTCCTGAGTTGATATCATCTGTTTTTAAGATTTGTCCCTGATTTTAAACCTTTGTCCCTGATGTTTTTAAGCCTTGTCCCTGATTCATGAGGCAGGAGGTCGAGAGGTGTGTTTGCAGTAGATGTGAGACATCTCTTTGCAATCTCACACAATGTTCTCCACCTGCAACACTGGCTTGCTACAGAGTCTAATGAGCTGCAGTTTGCACTTCCCTGGTGCTATATTCAGTGCTGTCTTATTCCCTGGCTATTTTTGCCCTGTACTCCCAGACCAGTTTGCCCGGCTTCCTTAGATTGCTATATTCAGCAGGATTAGCACCGGGCTATTTCCTTTTGAATATAGCTTGCTTTGTGTTCCGAGCTAAGTTTGCCCACTGGGCAGTGCTAATTTAGCCCCGGGGCAAAGTTTTGAATATCTAGCCCTATGTTCCACATGGTCCTGGAGCAAGTTTCATACAACAGAACAGCAAATTATCCTTACGAAACATATGGTGCCCACTATTTTCAGATTGTATCCCTTAGGACCATTTTTACAAGTGCTGGAGGCCAGTGCAACATATTTTGGTGGTGTAATTTCACCGGACTCAAAACGATGCAAGGCTTCTCATCCCAACTTGTACATAAATATTAGGGAACCCTTGTTTTATGATCTGCTAATAGTTGCAATGGACATAACAGAGGCTGCAAATGCAATCCCTAAATTCTCGTAAGTGGGCCACTGAAGATGCCGAGAGATCTGCTGCACCCTGGGTTTTCAAGGCTACCAAAGTTGCACACATTAAAGTGAACATAAAGTTTCATTCTAGAAAAGAAATGAACATCAGTTAAATAAAATGACTCTTCAGTAGAAAGGCTAAAAGTTAAAATCTCCTCAAAGCTCATTAAAAAATACCCACTATCAGTAATCCATCCCAACGGGTACTTTTTAGTGTGGCTGTAAAGATTTAACTCCCTTCCCATCTACATTGCTGCTTCCACACTTTCACTTGCTGCCTGGTATGTGAGCAGCAGTTTGAAACATTGATATTGTTCTTATACAGAAACACCAGGAACAGAAAGAGCTTGCCTTGCATGCAAAACTTTAAACTTACTTTTTTAAGATGGGAACTAGATTTCTGCAAAATGAGCAACTATGCATTTAATTAGTTGCAGAAGAGTGCTCACAGCAGTGATTAACAGGACAGGGCAAATGTCACTTAGCAACTGTCAAATGCTAGAAGTGTTAACTTTCGCTGTTTGGCCCGACCTGGAAGACAGCAGTCCTAAGGTCATTGTGATTGACGGCTCCATTGCCCAGCGATGGGACAAAGGTGGAGTGGGAGGCAGGAGCTGGAGGGCCAGAGCAGCTGATTTTAATGCCTTTCATGGTGCGGTGTGTGAAAAGACAGGGGGTGAAGATGGTAGGAGGAGATGTTCTATACAGCATCTGCTTTTTATATTTTTAGAATGAAGTAATCATGTTGAGCTAAGATTATAGACAAGAGTTGGGTCCATTATCTCTGAATCCATTTTGCTAAAATGGGGGACAGGAATGTTCAAAATGTGTGACACTAGCCCTCAGGATGTGAGAGAGGGACAACCCTGCATCATCAGACATGGGGTCAATCATGGGGATAAAATGCAAGACATTTTGTAAATAACCATGTCATAGGGGACGTGGCAATATCTGGGCCCAAAAACACTGCACTGGCCACAGTGTCTAAGATGGCCATCAGAGATTGGTGCACATACTCAAATCTTTGCACATGCACAGAGAACTACCGTGGCCATCTTGAATACTGCAGCCAGTGCCGTGTTCTGCTGGCAACTAGTGGACAAAATAGTGCAGTGATTGCCGTTCACCCCCACGATTTACAAGTCCATTCAATATCTGGCAAGCTCCTTTTACTCTACTGTGCTTGCAAGACGTCTGCAGGGCAGCGCCCACTGCAGCTATAAAAATAGCACAAGAGGTAAAGAAAGGGGACGAGACTTTTTATAGGTACATTAGTGAAAGGGGAAAGACTGGGGGGATTGCAAGGCTAAAAGGGGGAAGAAGGGAAGTGCGTGGAATGAAACCTGGAAAAAGCATCAGTCCCAAACAAATATTTTTGTTCAGTATTCAATAAAGAAGGGGAAGGGGAGGGACCACAGGTCAGTAACAGAGATGGGAGGGAGGTCAACACCAGTTCATTTACAGAGGAGAATGTCCTTAAAGAACTCACTAAACTGAAAGTGGACAAGGCAATGGCACCAGACAAGATACAGCATAGTATATTAAAGGAGCTAAGGGAGGTGCTGACAGCACCACTGGCAGCCCTCTTCAACAAGTCACTAGATACGGGAGTGGTTCCAGCGGACTGGAGGAGGGCAAATGTAGTCCTTCTCCACAAAAGTGGGAGCAGGGAGGGGGCTGAAACTATAGACCTGTGAGCCTCATCTCTGTGGTGGGGAAAATGTATTTATTTATTTATTTATCTATTTATTAGTGTTTGGTAACCGGGTAAGTGCACTAGGCAAAAATCTTGCCTATTTTCAGGCATGACCCAGGAGAGTACAATATGAAAATACAGCAGTGACAAACAATCAGTTACATAATGCTAGATAACTGTCCACACAAATACAATGGCAGAGGCAGCCACAGAAGATTATACACCACATGGATAACAACAACAGTAGTGAAGTTATTGCAGAATACAATTTTTACAAAAAAGCAAGGTAGCCAAGTCATCAGTCCTAGCTATGGAAGAAACAGGCAGGTAGGCACACTGACAATTAATACTTAATAGTAAGGAAGACAAGTCATTAGGCCCAGCTAGGGGAGAAACAGACAGGTAGAGACACTTTAACAAAAGGCAAAATAATGAAAAATGGGCAAGGCCACAAAATAGAGAGACAGAGCAAAAGTTAAGTGTAGTCACAGTTACAAAGTGTGATGAGGTGGGAAAACAGAGCATGCTTAAATGTAAGGTGATATGAGGAGTTCTTGACATGGATGGGGAGTGAATTCCAAAACCTAGGAGCAAAGTAGGAGAAAGCTTGCTCTCCCATTTTCATGGAGCATGGCTGAACAGAGAGCAAGGGGGAGCTGGAGGACCTAAGGGAGTGAGAGTGAGAGTGAGAGACCGGGGTGAGCATGTCCCCTAGTGAGGAGGGACAAGGAGATCTGGTTATGAAGTCAACAAAACACCCTAGGATGTATGAACAAAGAGCATTGGGAGACAGCCAATTTAGCACAGAATAGAGTAGACAGTGATGGGTTAGGCGAGAAGCCAATAGAGCAAATCTACAGATATTGTTGTAAGATGTGTCCCATTTGTGAAGAACCACCGCATTGGCATGAGAGTGTACTGGGAGGGCATATAGCAGTTGTGGGAGTAAAACACCTCTTGCTACTGAGATCATAGGAGCCAGAGTGAGTGAGTGATGCACTCTGTAGGCAGCACCAATTTTGGTGTTAACTGAGTGACACACCTTGTTGACATGTGCATAAAAGTCAAGTACCGGGTCCAGCATAACCCCAAGATTCTTGAAGGATAAAGTGTTGGAGACAGCAGTCCCATCACAGTGATGCACCAGGAGCTTAGGGGACTCAGTGAGCACCTTTCTAGAGGACCCAAAGAGCATGGCCTGAGTCTTGGATATGTTTAGGACTTGATAGTTGGATGAGAACCAGGATTGGAGGGTCTGAAATGTGAGGGAGAGATGAAGATTGATGTCGACAATAGACTTGGAAGCTGAGTAAAGCACCAAGTCATCTGCATACATTGCAGTGGGAAGAAGGAGTAGGGATGTCGTTAACGAAGAGAGAAAAGAGTAGGGGACCAAGGATCAAACCCTGTGGAACACCAAAAGTGAAAGGAATGGGGGAGGAGAGAAACTTATAGAAAGAGACAGCCTGAGAATTATGTTCAAGGTAGCTGCCAAACCAGGAAAGGGTACAGTCAGAGGCACCTAGTGAATGCAGCTTGGCCATTAGTAGAGGGTGATGTACCATGTCAAACACTTTAGGGAGGTAAATGAACATGTCCCCAGTAAGTAATCCCTTTTCCATGTTGCTTTTAACATCACTGGTAAACTGTGTAAGAGCAGTAGTTGTGCTGTGCCCAGCCCTAAAACCATGTTGTAACGGGGATTGAAGGTTAAAGTTGAGAAGGTGCGCAGAGACCTGTCGATGAACTAGTTTCTCAAGCAGCTTACTGAGTGTGGGCAGGAATGAAATGGACCTGTAGTTTGACATGATTTTGACGTCCCCTTTCTTAAACACTGGTACAGTTCTGACAATTTTCCAAACCAAGGGCACTGAGGCAGAGCAGATGGAGAGGTTGAAATTATGGAATCACTGCTTATAGAAAGGATAGTGGAACACCTTGAATGCTGTGGCACAAAGAATCTGAGGCAGCATAGATTCAGAGCAGGAAAGTCATGTCAAACAAATCTGATACATTTCTTTGACTGGTTGATCAGGGAAGTGGAGCAGGGGAAGCACTGGGTGTGGCCTACCTGGATTTCAGCAAGGCATTCAACACCATTCCATATAGGAGGCATGTGAACAAGCTGGGCAGCCTGGGATTGGGTAACAAGGTGGTAAACTGGGTTAGGAATTGGTTGAGGGAGGGAAGACATATGGTGGTGGTAAATGGAGGTAAATCTGAGGAAGGGAGGGTGACCAGCGGGGGTGCCACAAGGATCAGTTCTTGGTCCAGTCATGTTTAATGTCTTCATTAGTGACATTGCAGAGGGGCCGGAATGGAAGGCATGCCTCTTTGCGGATGACACTAAGATCTGCAGTAGGATAGACACTTCAGGTGGGGTGGAAAAAATGAGGAGGAACCTAGCTAAACTGGAGGAATCGTCAAGAATGGGGCAACTAAGATTCAATGCAAAGAAGTGCAATATCATACATCATGAACAGAAACCCAGGGGAGGATTACATGATGGGAGAGGAGATACTAACAGCCGCCAAACAAGAAAGAGATCTGCAGGTAATCATATCTGAATACCTAAAGGTGGCCAAACAATGTGCCAAGACTGTTGGGTGAGTCACTGGGATGCTGGGGTGCATAGGGAGACGTATCACTGCAGAAGAAAAGAGGTGGTGATGCATTTGTACAGATCTTTGGTAAGACCTCATTTGGAGTACTGAGTCCTGTTCTGGAGGCGACATCTCCATAAGAACATAGACAGGGTAGAGGCAGTTCAGAGAAGAGCAAATAAATTGTACAGTGCCTGCACCAAAGGACATATGAGGAGACACTGGAGGCACTCAATATGTATACCCTGGAGGAGAGGAGTGGGGGGATATGATAGAGACCTTCAAATACCTAAAGGGCATAAATAAATTACAGAAGGGTAGCATCTTTCAGAAAAAGAGATGTTCAAGAACTAAGTGGCATGACATGAGACTAGAAGGTGATAGACTGAGGGGCAACGTGAAGTACTTCTTCACGGAATGGAAGGTGGATGTATGAAATAGCCTTCCAGAAGAGTTGGTGGGGGCAAAATCAGTGTGGGAATTCAAAACTGCATGGGATAGACATAGGGGAGCCCTAGTGATACAAAAGAGGAGGTAAAGCCAGAGAACAAGTAGGATCTGTGGCTTTTGCAGTAGTTAGGGAAAAATGGGCAGACTGGATGGGCCTATGGTCCTTATCTGTCATCAGTTTCTATATTTCTATGTTTCTATGTTGCAGCCAATGAGAGTTGGTTCACTACCAATACCAATTTTATAAATAAATATACTACTTACTGCGACTGCTACTATTACAGGTTTCTGAAGTTAGTGATTTCCAGACCTGAGACACACAAAGGTTTGCCATTTGTCCGTATTTGGTATGGATTTGGGAAATTCTCAGTCCACTGTGACATACGTCCCTTACATGATATTTGTGAAATATTTGTTACAATGTTTTTAGAGACTCAAAATACCAAATCTCTTATCATCTTAAAATACATGATTGCCCCATGTTTTATTCTTTTCAAAGCCAATAAAACCTAAGCTAATTTTCCATACATAGGGCAATTATGCCTATCATATGGGTAAATGAGGACAAAACTTAGTTTATTGAAAGATTTATTTAAAAGTTAACTAGCAGGATAGTGTATCATATCTGTGTACTCTGAAACTGGTGGAATTAACTGAGTTGCATTTGTAGCTCTAGAAGAGGCAGATCTTTCCCTGAACATGTACTTCTATGCCACAAATGGATATGTTAGATTGGATGGGCCCCAGGACTGAGCCCTGTGGTACCCTGCTTAATACCTCTTCAAAAGTAGAGAACTCTCCATTCATTACCACCCTCTGTGTCCACACCTTTAGACAGTTTTCCTCCCATGTTACTATCCTTTCCACCACATTATTTTGTGATCTCTCAGGTTCTTCACCAGTCTCCTGTGGGGGGGAACTGATTCTAAGGCCTCACCAAGTCCAGCTAAAGTATGCCTACTGCCTGCCCATTATCGGATGTTCTAGTAACTCAGTCAAAGAACTGGATCAGGTTCATCTGTCATGACTTCTCCTATGTGAACCCATGTTGTCTATGTCCTGTAGACTGTTTACACTGAGAAAGTCTGCCAGTCTTTCACTTAGTAGATCCTTCAATAGTTTCCCTCCTATAGATGTCAGGCTGACAGGTCTGTCATTATCCATATCATCTTTCCTGCCACTTTTGTGTAAGGGCACAAAGCTGGCTTTCTTCCAATCACTCAGGACCACTCCAGTGTTCATCAATCAACTGAAAATGTCAGATAGCAGTGCTGCAGGCCCCATTGCAATTTCTCATACTTTTATTGGGTGCATCCCATCCAGACCTATTGATCTGTCCCCTCTTAGTGCTCTTAGTCTGTCCAGCACCCTTTTATCTATGATGTGTATGTCACTGGTCTCTTTAAACATTGCATTAAGAACAGAAGAGATGTGGTCTTCTCTTAATTAATACGTTCCCCAATTGTCAGTGAGTCACTTATGGATTAAAGCACATTGTGTAAAAGATGAAGCCAGAGATGGGATCCACACAAGAAGAGAGAAAGTGGTGGAACATGAGCTCACATTGGTATGTTAAAATTTAAAGTGTAGGTACATGACTGATGAGGGGATCACCTTCATAGGTTTCATAGGTCTTACCAGAGCATAACAGACTATTGTCCATATAGCTCACCTTTTATTTATTGTCTAAATCCCTTTATGTTTTTGAAAATATAATGATTATCTTACTTCTTTTTAAATTCAACTAGATTCTTACTTCTCACTACTTCTTCTGGAAGGCAGTTAATAATAATACCACTCTTTGATTGTACTGTTAAATACATTTATTTGCATGGCATGTTTTCCCTTCCAGTTGTGCAATAAGTTTGATTTTTCATATCAATGCCCAAACACTCCCATAAGTCATTATCTGTGAATTCCCTATGCAAAATACACATATCACCCCTCAGTCTTTGGTATTCCAGAGACAATATCCCTAACTCACTCATCCTCTCATCGTATTCCAATCCTCTGAGGTCAATTATCATTCTGGTGGCTCTCCTTTGTACTCTGTCCATGGACTTAATCTCTGTTATGGTGCCTGGTGTCCAAAACTGTGCACAATATTCCATGGGAGGCCTCACCAGTAATGTATACAATGGGACCAGGACCTCCCTCCTCCTCCTACTTCTGATATGCCAGCCAATACTATTTAGTATCTCACTTGTTTTCTTAATTACTTTATTGCAAGGGTTTTTAAAATTGAAGTAGTTCATTACAATTATGCCTAGGTCCCTTTCTTCCAATACTACCCTAAGTATTTTGCCCATCAACGAGTATCATACTTCTGCATTGTGTTTCCCCATGTGCATTACTGTACATTTATTTAAATTAAAATTCAACCTATGTATGTTTGCCTAGTTCTCTCTGGAGTTTTGGGGCTTCGACTTTGTTATTTACAATCATACCAATTCATGTATCGTCAGAGAACTTTGACTCCCAGATACCTTTGCCACCCCACACTGACTCAATGTATAAATTAAATAAACAAGGTCCCAGCACTGACACCTGCAGAACTCCACTCATCACCTCAGACCAGTCAGAGTATATGCCGCTTATTCATACCCTCTGTTTCCCGTCAGTCAACCAGGATGCACTCCATCTAGCAATTCTTCCATGTATCTGTTTTTCTATTAATGCTTTGATTAATTCTCCATGCGGTACCTTATCAAAGGCCTTTTGAAAATCCAGGAATATCATGTCCACTGATGCACCATCATCCAAGGCCTTGCAGACACTTCCATAAAATTGTAATAAATTTGTCTGGCATGAATGACCCTTAGTGAAACCATGTTGGGTCTTATCTATACCTTGTTGTTGGTGGTGAGGCAAATCATGATTTGGCCAAATGATGAGACTGAAAGCCCCCTTTAAAATGTTAAAATGATGGAAAAAAGATAAGGTTAGAAAAATGGAATCAACTTAAATGAATTGCAGCCTTTTAAGCAGCTTTGGGGGGAAGGGGAGGACTGGTACTATACTGTTTGGCCGTGGACTCTCCCATCTTCAAAGTATGGCATTTTCCAAGCATGTTCTCCTTAGCACACACAAATAAGCAAGCAGGAAAATGTTGATACTTTTAAAGGACTCATCCCTTATTCCTGCTGAATCCAGGCCAGGGACATTCTACATGCTGCCTAAAATACATAAACCTGGCAATCCGGGAAGACCCATAGTCTCTGGTAATGGTACCTTGACTAAGAGGATCTCAGGGTTTGTAGAGACCATTTTGAAAACACTGGTTATGGAAAGAGACAGTTATATCCAGGACACTACACACTTTTTGCATGTACTTTCTGGTTATAAGGATTTACCACCTGATACCATTTTCGTGACAATAGATGTAACATCCCTCTACACTAATATTCCACACACAGATGGCATTACAGTATGCCTTAAATACATACAGGAGAAAAGACTGGAACAAAACATCAACCCTGAAGTAGTGGGGAAAATTATGGAATTCATTTTGACACATAACAACTTCAACTTCAATGGTAAACATTATGTTCAAACTATGGGAACAGCAATGGGCACCAAAATGGCTCCAGAGTAGGCTAACCTCTTTATGGCAGACTTGGAGGAGGATTTTTAAGGCACTGTCCCCATAAACCATTAGCTTATTTCCGTTACATTGATGATTTGTTTATCATCTGGACGGAGGGCACATATACACTTTAAGGTTTTCATCCTGAACTTAATAATCTCCACCCTACCATAAAGCTTACCTGGAGTATTCTACCACCAATGTTAATTTTCTGGACACCACGGTCACCATTAAGGATGGAACCTTGCATACATGTATTTACAGGAAGCCAACAGACAGACAGAGATACCTACACAAGAAAAGTAATCACCCAAACCACACAAAAAAATCTGTCATGTACAGTCAAGCACTTCGGTGTCACTGTATTTGTTCAAATGAGGATGACAGAGATATACATTTGGCTATGTTGAAAAACACCTTTATTGAGCAGGGACACTCTTCCAGAGAAATTGACAGGATAACAGAATGTGCAATGCAAGTACCAAGACAACTACTACTTCAATGTAAACAAAAGACAGCTACAGACTGAATACCCTTAGTAGTCACATATCATCCAGACCTTGAACTTCTGCGTAAGATTATTAAAGACCTCCACCCAATATTTAGTGAGGATGAAACCCTTCATTGTATTTTTAAGGAACTCCCGCTACTGTCTTTTAAACAACCACCAAATTTAGCCAGCCTAATTATTAGGAGCAAACTTTCACCAGAACTGAATACCATGTCACACAATGGCACACAACCCCGCAATCAACGCACTTGTAAGACTTGTGAGCTCATTTCCACCTTGGACTGTGTGGTTACATCACATAACAGACAATTCAAGGTGCATGGGAGTTATACATGCACATCACAACATGTTGTTTATTTCATTTAGTGCAAGAGATGTCCACAAACAGGTTATGTTGGAGAGACCAGACAACAGCTCCGCACTAGGGTGAACTCGCAGACATATTATTAGAGAAAAGATGACTGAAAAACCAGTGGGGCACCACTTCTCCCAGCCTGACTACTCAATTTCAGATATATCAGTAAAGGTCTTAAAAGGAAATCTCAAAAACACACAACAGAGACAAGCTTTTGAGATTAAACTTATTTTACATATCAATATGGTAGCAGCTGAGATGAATCTTGATCTGGGTTTCATGGGACATTACAGAAACTGACATCCACAGACCTCTTCTTCTTCAGACTGGCATATTATATGACTTCAGCTTGTGTGGGATGTGGGTGCATGTGTGTATGTATGTGTGTGGGTATGTGTTGTGAGGTACATGATATAACAGGTGTGGGACTTGCTGTCACATTGAGGTAGGCCTCTATTTAGACACATGGAGTTACAGTGTGTTACTACTCTTACTTCACACACATAATGAATATTAATTCCTCCTTACGTTTTATCTCTGCCTGGGAGTGAGGTGGATTCCATTACACCATATTCAGATTATCTAGCCTGCTACTGTACATACAGGAGTGTTATCATAGACTGTGTACTCTGTACATATTGAGGTGCGAGATCTCATTTGCATGGGGGTCCTGGACAGATCTTGGTACATTAGGCTAATGTTGTAGTGATTTGTGGAAATGTAGGTATGTTAGACCTCTGGTCTTACTCACATACTTTATATTTACTTCTAGTTACCTTATCCTGGGGAGGGTGGCAGGTTTATTTCATTGTAGTTGCATCCAGAATCCTTGGAAATGTGTGTGTGTGTGTGTGTGTGTGTGTGTGTGTGTGTGTGTGTGTGTGAACATCTCCTTCAAGCTGGTTATCCCCGCCCTTCCCACACACATTATGGGGATGTGGGGTGGGGTAGGGTTTATTGTTTGTGGGAAGAGGAGTAGGAGAGAAATTACATTTTTAACTCTTTTTCAGATTCCTTAGACACTTCTGGTACATCAAGTTGTTGCATGCTCAGTGTAGATTGACATCAGTACATATCAGGCTACATGGGCTTAATTCTTTGGTGGTCCATGACTAGAGTGTTTTGTTTGACACTAATACTGTCAATTTATATTTAAATTATCATTTATAAAGTACTGCCACTACACTAGAGTTTTTTTGAAATTTATAGGGCATGATGTCTAGCTGGAGAGTACAGCAGGATGACACGTCCCGCTAAGTTTTACACATCATAGAGTGTGCACTAATGTTTTTAAGAAAACTTTACTGGTAATTTCTTGTCTATAATGCATGCATTGAAACTTCTTGGGAGTCCTAAGACAATCTTACTATGTCTTTAATCTGTGTGGAGGCTGCTTTTCAGTAATCACATCCTTATACACACTGTGACACCCATAGCTTGATTTAGGAGTCATCTGCTCCAGCAGTGTTATCTTATATCAATTAAATTTATATACAGTAGGATTCTTTGCATGTGTGTTCCACCAAGCACCTTTGACCCTGGGAGACTCCTGGCTGAAGGTATTATGGTGCTGTTAAACTTCTCTATCATCATTTTCTGTATTTTTCAAATGAGTATTTTAAACCAATGGGGATTGTTTCTGTTTTTTTTTTTCTGCATGTTCTAGCTGTTAAAAGTATTGTTTTTTCTAAACAACTGCCATTAGGCTTCTGACGAAGGACTGGTTGGCCTGAAAGCTTAAGCACTTTGTTCTTGTTGTTACATCCATGTTGGTCCATTAAAAGGTATCAAAAATCATTTGCTTCTGGATCTGTTCTTGCACGGACCATACGGCAACTACTAAATCTACTTTTGAAGGAGGCAGACAAGCACTACCAGCATTTCACTAGCGATATCTGGAGTATTATTGCAAACAATGGCTCGAAAGTTTTACTATCAATTAAGTCCACATCATGCAGCACCACTACCAGTCTTGTTCCACTTCCACTGGTACCTTCAGGATTTACAGTATACTGAAGCAGACAGTCTCACAGAAGCAAACCAACTAAACTACCTTACTTAATGCATTAGTTATGGAGGGGAAGCACAAAAGGGAAAACATTTTTTGGTTCCTTTAATCACTGCTGGTCAGCTAAATATATCCTCGTGATCTGAAAGTTGACATGAGTGGTGGACAGTGAGATTAACATGCTGAAGGCCATAAATAATCAGGATTTCTGCGTTGCACATTGTTTTGCACATACACTGAATCAGGTGGTTCATCATGTGCTTGATAAACATATACAGCGAAAAGAAATGCTTGACACTGTATGGGACATGACTACATATTTCCATTGTTGCTCAAAATGCAGTAAGCTCCTCCACCAGTCCTACAGCAGCACAGCATTCCACAGCAGTGCTGAATTGAAGACATGGTGACAAGGTGGAACTCCAGTTTTTACATGGTGGAGAGACTGGTAGAACAGAAAACTGTGTTTCCTGCTATGGAGTTTGCTGATGTGAGTTTTGGGTATATCTGTCCTGGGTGCAGGAGCACTTGTTGCAAAACTTTGTTCAACTTCTGAGACCTTTCAAACAGGCCACCAAACTGTGAGTGCTGAATCAGCATCCCTCTGCATGGTCTTCCTCTTGGTGAGTCAGGCTAAGTCTCAAATGGGTTTTCCTTCATAGCATGGCCAGAAGGGGAGGGACAACCTTTTCCCACCCCATGCACACATCTAGAAGTATCCAGGGATCTGGTGGCACCATGGGTCGAGAGATAATGGGTGGGACTTCATTTGCTCATCTGGCTTGCTTCTATTGTTTTCCTTTTCCCCCACAGAAGCGGCATGTAGCCACATGCGTGTGGAGGCACACATGCGCCATGGAACAATGACTCCTCCCTTTAAGTCACATGCACCTGTAGTACCACCAGGCCTCCACCTGGTGGCAGTCAGAGGCCGACAGTGCTGGCCTCCCCCTACTTAGGAGAGGAGACCATTCCCTGGGACACTCAAGCATCTCCAATACCTACCGATCCGAGTCTGTTCTCAAACCCAGGTCATTGAGTGGTGAAGTAAAGTACTTTCACACTGCAGAAAACCCCTTTGTTTTTTTTAGTGGTAATTGATGCCCACTTGCTCCTCCTTTTATACAGCTCATGTCTCTTCTTCTTTTTCTTGTTCCTTCTGCTCCTCCTCTCAATGTTTTGATGCACACACTGCCACATACTGCATGACTTCTGAGGCAAGAGGGAACTCAGGGAAATTACTGAGAGAGTGACACCACCTGGTCACACCCCATGGGCAGACCCTCATCACCCCACCCCACAGAGAAACACTTAGAGGCCCTACATCTCACACATCAGCATACTTCACTTTATACTCACTGAATAAATGGCAGTGGCTGGCCTGGCTCATTTACTGGCAGAAAATGGATTTCTGTGTTTGGCACTACTCATAGCCAGTAAAATATATATTTTTTTTGTCTAACAAAACCAGCTAAAAGACTCCTTACCCCTTCCCTGTCTACTAAAGTCACTTTGAAAAAAAATGCTTTTCAGTTTCCTCTACTCTGCATCAGCCCACAATTTTACTAGCCTGTTTGTCTCAAACAGCAGTTAAATGAATGCAGATGCAGCATTCACTAATGAACTCTAACTTTTCAAGTCACTGTTTTGACTGAAAAACAAAGAGCTCGCTGGTACCATGTCATCTCCACCAAGGGAATGCTAAAAATGTGCACTTAGGCAGGCACAGCATGAAGAGTTAGTGATTTTCAACATCACTGCTTGACCGCTGCAAGGCAAGTGACTTGCATGAACTCAGTGAGTAATTCTTGAAAAAGAAAACACCACTTCAAGATGTCGACATGCTGAAAAGCATAAGGAAAAACAGTCCCTTTGGACTGCTTTACCTGTGTCAAAAGTGCAGGTTTTCAGTGCTTTCACTGAACATCAATTTGGCATCAACGGACCATAAATCCTCCTATACACACACACACACACACACAAGAAGACCTCATAGCACATAAGCAGCAGAAATTTTCCTGCTGATCAGGTTCAGAAGGGTGGGATTTTTCATGGTCAACACTACAAATTAAAACTTTGGGTAATATTCAATTGTTTAAGTTTTTGTGCAAGTAGCAGATAATGAACAGAAATAACATTTACAGAAAACAGAAGAACAAGCACACGTCAATGCATAAAGCTGACAAGAATTATAGGTATTCACTTTCTGTAGCTTCAAAATGTATTTATTTATTTCATTTTTGTTGACCAGGTAAGTGAACTAGGCAAATTCTTCCTATTTTCAGGCACGACCCGAGAAGGGGGATACAGATGAATGCCAACTGACTTTGAACTAGATTAAGCTGTTGGTGGTATTTTAGTGAATGGGGGGAAATTTGGCCACCTGTAGGGGACCCACTGGCTGACAAGGTGGCTGATGACAATCCAGGAAGGGGGGTGGAAGCTGAGGAGCTAGGAGAGCAGACCCCTTCTCCTATCTCAACTAAACCAGGGGCAAAACGTTTGACTGATGCTGGAATTGGAAATGTAGAATCTTTTATGATGGAACAAATGGCTGAGGAGGAACATTTAAGAAACCAAGATAATCCTGCACAGGTACAAGATGAATCAATGGAAACTGCCAATGACTCTTAATTCTCTGATGTTAGCGAGTTTGTACAACCTGACCATGAGAGAGATGCGGCAGATACTTTGGAACTACAACATTTACTTGAACCTGAAGAACGGAAGTTTATGTTTACTAAAATGACATTGCAGCAGAACATTCACCAGCTACGAGCTGACAGCACCTAGACGCTGTCTCTGAAGTCCAGTTGAAAGCACAGGATGACTCATTAAAGAAGCCGCCATCTGCCAATGACGACAACAACACTGACGCTGCTTATACCTCAGGCTGTGCTGGAAAGCCTGCTGTGAGTACAAACAAAGTTGTTTTTTCTGAGCAGCCTAATCTATGTACAGTATTACCACCTGCAGAGAAAAGCCAGAATATAGGTCCTGCGCAAACATAGTCTGTAGAAAGGGCATTGATCGGAGCAGGTTGGGAAAGGGAACCAGAATCAAATAACTGGGTCTCTGGAAGTTCTCCCATTTGAATGCCAGCACCCACAGAATTCCCTGAATTGAATAAAACTACTGCCTCAGTCCCTCACTTACGAAACAAGGCAAACGACATTGATCCACTCTCCATCCCTGCAGAACTGAATCTAACACAAAACCCTATTCTAAACATCCAGTCAATAAATCTGATTGCACCATCACCATCTGTAGCACTCCCTTCAGAAATGCCAGTACAAATGGTAGCCCCATTAAACAGGAAACCCGTTGGCTAGAAAAAAAATTTTCTTCTCTTTTTTGTCTCCCCATTCTCCCAGCAAAATGCCACAATGCTGTTCAACTGACATGTACAGGTGGCATGCCAGACCCCCCAGATCATGTCTTTGTGGCCAGGAACTTATTAAAAGACTCAATAAAATTTTTCTCCTTCAAGATCTATGCTCTCATCCATATCTAAGGGGAGACCTCCTTCGATGTAAGCTTCAAAACTACACAGGGCTTGGAAAGATTTTGTTCTAAATATCATTCTCTCAAAAATACTGCTTTATGGACTCCTTTTCTGGTTACACCACTAACAAAACCAGCCTATAAAACTATCACCATCTTGTTCCAGAACAAAGGCGTGGATATTGCAGATGTTTCCTACTGGCTGAAATTATGCTGTACAGTACTTGGTGAACCTGAAGCCATCTTGGACACTGAAAATATATGGACTTGGGGGTGGAAAGTTAAAGTGTTACTAAAATCTGCAGATTCAGGCATTGTGCATTACCCAACTCCTTTTTTCTTGGGAGGGACAAGGGAGTGTTGTTCTATCCAGGCCAACCCAAGGCCTGTTACAGGTGTGGGGACTCAAACCATCTAAGTAGTGCCTGTGATACCGTAAAGTGCAATCTATGTGGGGAGTCAGGACACTTAAGTTCAGTGTGTTTAAATGAGTGTAAGTGCAACCTGTGTGTTGAGGTAGGCCATATATTTTTAAACTGCACCTGGGCGGCTCACAACCAAGAACATCCTGATGAGGGAGCTGGCCAACATTTCTTTATTTCTCATGCTCAGAAAGCTAAATTGAGAAACAGATTGAGTCCAGCGCCAGCAGCCTAACCACAGGATGTCTCTTCTGTAGCCCAGTCTCCTCTTCCCATGGCAGAACCTCCCTCAGTTGAACCCATTCCTGAAGCCCCCCCCCAACCCATTGCCTCTACCTCCCCTGATATAGGGGGTAAAAGCTCTACAGCCTGCTCAGATATGCCCCCTCCTAAGGAACCAGCCCAGATGAGTTGCAGGCATTCTGCTAAGTCCAAACTGAAAGCTGCCCCCCTCCAAGGCAACCAGAACATCCCCTATTAAGCTAACCAACCAATATGAGATACTTCACAAAACTTCTGCAGACTCAGGTGAGGATTCCGATTCCTCCTCTAGTTCTTCCTTGCACCCTGAATGAACAACAGATACTGAGATATGCACCAAAGGGAGGGGCTCACAAAAGAGGAAAGCTAAATCCAAAACTAAGGGAATACTTGTTGGTAGGAAAAAATTATTTTGGTAAATTCTAAGTGTTTATTGTTTTTCTGCCACCTTACTAAATAATGTGTGAAATCATAAAATGTCATACTATTAATGTAAATAGTATCAAACGTCCAGGAAAACATCAAGCAGTATTTTCCTTTCTTGCCTCCCTACACCTAGGTATATTTCTTTTACAGGATAACAGGTTTCATGTTTCACACAAGATCAAACAAGCGCAGAGAGATTGGATATTTGGGCCTTACTTTTGGTCTATAGGGCAAGAACCTTGTTCTGGTGTAGGTATACTGGTCTGTATGCCAAATTTCAAAGTTTTGAAATCATAAGACCTTGCTCCTGGATAAACTCTGCAACAAAAATGCATTCATTCACATATCAGGCTTGTGTAGTACAGTATGGTCTGCATGCCCATTGTCCCACACAGTGGACCAATAGGTGTACAAACCCTACTGTATGCTGTCAGTCGGCAGGTGGCCGAGCGGCATGTGGGTGGGGTGCTGCCACCTGCTGCTGACTGCAGGTGCTGGGTGGTGGGTGCCTCAGTGGGCGGGTGGGGAGTGGGGTACCACTGGACCGCCAAGGTGTCTTTCGGTGATACTGCCCATGATCGGGCACTGGGGGGTTCTACTGGACCACCAGGGATAATTAGAGCTTATGCCAGTGATTGGGCAATAGAGAGCAGTCCACTGGACCACCAGGGATATTATTTACATATGCCTGTGATCAGGCAATGGGGACCGGTCCACTGGACCACCAGGGATGTATAATATGGATGCCCGTGAATGGGTGGGGGAGGTTCCGCTGGACCACCAGGGATAATTAAAACTTATGCTCACAATTAGGTGATAGAGAGTGGTTCACTGGACCACCAGGGATATTAGTTACATATGCCCATGATTGGGTGATGGGGACCGGTCCACTGGACCACCAGGGATGTATAATGGATGCCTGTAAACAGGCGAGGGGGGGGCACACTGCACTCTGGGCAGGGAGCATGTGGACTGTGTTCTGGGTGGGCGGGTGTTCACTCACAGCTGGCGGCTGCTGTGTTGCACCCTGTAATATGGCAGCTCACCTGTGGGTGGCCAGGACTTGTTCCTGGTTTTACCAGGCACAACTCTGCACCCCCCCTGAAAGGTGCAAGGCGGTGTTGTGCCAGCATCTGCACCACAATTCCTGGGCTCAATATTGGGATGTGCCGCATATGCATGGGCATGCCCCCTGCACTTGTGTCATATACATTACCAATGCACTTCGGCGCATCGGGAGTTGTGCAGCGCAACTTGCCCTTTTGAGTATCGTGCCAGCATGCATTGTTGAGTTGTGCATGGTGCAACCCTGTTGTGCCATACGTAACCCTTTTGAATATCCCACCCTTGGAAATTTAATACTGCCCTATTACAAGATAATATCCTTTTAGATTCCCTAGTCCATTTTTTAGAGGACTGAAAATCCATCCTGATTTGCTATGGCAGCTCCATTGACTGGTGGGAGGATACAAAATTAAACCTAATTCATTTTTTATAGCAAACAGAAAAGCAATACTGAATATTTGACATATTTACATAATCATCATTTACATCATCTACAAATTCTATTTACAATAGCTAGTACAACTAGACAAGACCTGGGCCAACAAATACAGTTAGTACAGAAAGATAATGTTATCATTCCACAAAAAAAAGCAGCACAGCTTTTCAACCAACATAAATTTGGTACACAGGGAACGGCCCAAGTAACATATCCCTTTGACCAAAATTTTTGTAGTGTAGGACATAAAACTATGTCATATCTAATTGACCAAGCAGGGGTCAAGTATTCTACTCAGCCTGAAATCTTAAAACTAGTCACTGATTTTTCGATAAATTTGTTTTCTCCTATCGCATCAGACGTACAGAGTTCTGAAAACTTCTTGTCTGATTTTCAGATACCATCAGTGTCTTCCCAAACTATTTCCAGAGTATGCCAACCAATATCTCCAGCAGAAGTATTGAATACTATTAAGCATCTAAAAAATAGTATTACCCCAGGACCTGATAGCCTCTCTAATGAATTATATAAATTTTTTTGGAAACACTAGAGCACACAGCTCACATGTGCCTTTAATAAACTGTTACAGACAGGGAACATACCATTACATTTTAATAAAGGCACATTGATATATTTACATAAAAAAGCTGAGAAAACAAACCTTAATAATTGGAGGCCAATATGTATGCTGAATATGGATTTTCAACTTTTAGCCAAAATGCCAACAGCCCATTTATTAGTAAGAGCAGAAACAGTTATCTCACCAGAACAATCTTGCTCTATTCCACACAGAAACATTCAAGACCACCTTATTCTCTTATGGGAAATTATAACCACAGAATATACTGACACTCTTCCAGGATACATTATTTTGCTTGACCAAAGGAAAGCCTTTGACTCTGTAAGTCATGAGTTTCTTTGGACTGCCTTACACCACTATAATATACCACAGGTTATGATGCACTGGTTACAATCATTATACAGAACCACCACAGGGGTACCTGTAGTAAACAGATGACTAGGCCTATTGATACCCGTTAAGTGAGGAGTAATGCAAGGGTGTCCCCTTAGCCCCCTCCTGTATGCGTTCTTCAAGGATCCCTGCTGCGGAAGATAAATAGCTGTATGGACATCAAACACATCTCCAGCCCAGAAACACCAGCCATTCCTAAGGCCTCGGCCTATGCAGTTGATCTCGGTCTATTAGTGGCAGACAACGATTCAGTCCACAGCTCCTTGATTCAATGTACACAGTTTGGCTCCCTGTCTGGGGCTGCATTACATCTGAACAAATGCAGGGGCTTCTCTTTAGGCACCTCTCCCATCACAGAAGATATGATTGGTTCAATCCATCTCACTAAAGACCCAGTTTCTATTCTAGGGGTTAAGTTTGGGCCCCCATGCATGGAAAAATTAAACTGGGAAGAAAAACTGTTTATAGGCAAACAAAAGGTTGCCCAGTGGAATAAGAGTAAAATTGGCAAAAATAAATGAGTATTTTTGGTGAAGACATTTCTGGTACCCATTTTTTTTTATATTTAAGCTATGTCTTCCCAATCCCCAAGCAGTTGGACATTTTTGTGTTAAGTCTATTCTTCCAGGCTGTTTGGGGAAGTCACCTCAATCCTTTTAGAATAAATATCATTTATCTACCTGTCAGAGAAGGAGGCCTCTCTATGATTAATCCCATATTGTTTTTTAACAGTGTTTTCTTTTTTTCTAACTTGAAACCCCTTCTGATTAACACACAGATAGGTTGGGAACAATGGGTATACAGTAACTTCAGACTTTGGTTTTACCAATGAGAAAAAAATACACTCAGAACATTTAAAGCTTCTATGTCTACCCCACCCTACCTCAAAGAAACATTTCTAAGATTGAAGCAATGGAAACCGAGCTCTCAACAGATTATTTTAGCTCCCTCACATAAGGCACTGTATACACAGCTCTTAACGATCCTGTGTGAAGTCCCAGTACTTTTCCCCAGCTGTTCAAATAGGTATGTACCATTTTTGTAAACTCTCTTACGCTCATCAAGAATTCCAATTCACATGTGGGATTTCCATTGGCTTTCTTGCCATGAACAGATTAATATAAAAGGTAACCAGAAACACAAGCAGCTTCTAGAAAGAATATGTAGTCACCTTAAATGTATTACTATAACTGAATCAATAGAGCATTTGTTTTTTGAATGCTCCTTGATTCAGATTTTTGGAGATTTCTGGCACAACAATGACAGGAGCCTCTTTTTGCAAAAGTTACCTATGTGGTCATTTCTCTCAGCAATGGCAGAAATTGGATCTTAGTACCCTACACCTACTTTTCACAGTTATAAAACAGAACATTTGGATGGCCAGAAGTTTATTCACTCTACAACAAAAGGACTGTACATATATTGAGTTGACAAGGAAGATAGTCAAAGACTTACATAATGTCTTTACTCTAGAATATTCACAAAAGTCAAGCCATAATCTATTAGAATTATGGAGAGGTTGTCCTTTAATAACAGATACAGATGCTGCCATTACATAAATGGACTACTTCCTTGTTATTTATTTTTTTATTTTTTTATATATATAATGAATAGAATTTCCTTTGTTTTGTTTGATTTATCTGTGATTTAACTGATTTTGAAGTATTCTGATTTTCTGTTCAATAAACATTCCCCTACTCTTTTCAAGAAGTGCCATGGGATCTTTAAGATCCACCAGAACTACCACCAGAACAGGCAGATGGGACCTCAGTTTAACGTCTCATCTGAAAGATGGCACCTCAGGAGTACAGCACCCCCCTCATGCTGCACTGCAGAGTCAGTATTGGGATATTAACGCAAGTGCCTGGTGTGGGGCTAAGACTCACAGCCTTCTGATCTCCTGGCCTCAGAGACGAGTGTGCTACCTGCTGAGCCACTGACACAAAGAATCCTTTATTAATCACCACATAATTAAGCACCACATGATTAATGCAGCAGTAATGTAGAACTAGCAGGCTGGGAGTACATGGATGCCCCAACGTTTTGCACAGGAGGTGCTTTGTGAAGTGAAACATTGGGATACCTGTGCACTCTCAGCCAGCTCATTTTGCACTACTACTGCTGCTGAGGGAATTAATAAAGGACGCATTTGAAGCTACAGAAAGAGAATACCTGGAACCCTTCTTAACCTACATTTGGTGTGTGCCTGGCTTTTTGTTTTCCATGATTGCAGTTCCACCAGAGGCCCCTCTGTAACTCTAAATGGCCTCCTTTGTTGCTGAAAATTAATTTAATTCATTTTTTTGGAGAGGGGAAGGAGGATTGCCTATGTAAAGATTTTAGCAAGGAGAAGAAATGGCTGCAATCTGAATATTTTCAGAGGGTGTGCTGATATGGCTTTGGTGTTAGACATGAGCCGGGGAAAGAAGTACTAAAATATTAGTTATGGTCTTATAACCACATGGGTTTAGAAACCCTGAGACCAATATGGTCCCAGGCTAGGGTCAAGGTTACTTCAGGATGCCAGCAACTGTAACAAAGTCTAACAAAGTCCCAGTCTTGGGAACATTGTAGCTGACTACTGACCAAGAAAATGCAAAAGTGAGAGGTTAAAATCAATATACATTTCATCTTTCAGTTCCCAGAAGCTTCCTATCCATATTATATTGTTGTTTAAAATGTGAAGATTAAAAAAATAAATGTTAAATCTATTTGGGGGATTTAAGTAATGTAACGGGATGAAATACAGTATACCAGTATCTCTACTAGGATCAATGGAGGGATTCTCCACTGCTTGCAGCTTTGTGCAGACCAGAGTGACCAGGTTGCTGACAGGTCTTCCGATGTCTTGCCATGTGACCCCGGTCCTGTGTGACCTGCACTAGCTACCAGTGAGGCAGAGAATCATCTTCAAGATGGGCTTGCTCACCTATAAGCCCTATATGGGTTTGGCCCTGGCTATTTGAGTAATCACTTGACCCCTTACCTCCCCTGTGAGCTCACTCTGCTCCTCCACCGAGGGCCTCCTGGCAGTTCCAAGGGTCCAGTTGGAAACCTTGGGAGACTGCGAATTTGAGGTGGACAGGCCTGGCCCTCTGGAACTCACTCCCAAGACCTTGAGGCTCCATTGGTGGAGGATATTAAGCAGAGCCTGAAGGCATATCTATTTACAGAAGCCTTTGGAAGCCACTTATAGTATGTTTATTACTGAAGTGCTGATACTTTATTATGATGATTTTATAGAGTTTTATTGATTTATGGATTGTTCATTGTATACTGCTATTTTATGTTTGAATCATCCTTTTGTTCTCTGTATCTTTACCTCTGTAAAGTGCCCAGAGCCTCTGGGACTGGGTGCTCAAGAAATAAATGTTTATTTATTTACCAAGTGATATTTCTCCTTACTGTTAATCCTTTTAACTAAAGGCTATATGACATGTTAGTTGTGGGACTTGAGGTAAACACAGATGTTAAAGGGTTGGAATGGTAACCCGTGAGGTGGGCGCATGAGGAAGGGTGCCATCCATGATGGCGACACCTTCCCAGCACAATCCCTCATAGCAATGGGAGGGTAGGGTAACTGGATGAGAGGTTGAGTGAACTGGGCGACAGGATGTTGCTTTGAGTACGTGCTCAGGGGGGAGCAAGCATGGTGAGCATTGGCAGGGAGGGGCAGAGGGGCTGTAGGGGGTGGCACTGTGACAGATGGCCAAGCTGCATCGTGGCATTGGGGTTAGCCAGTGGCTGGGGTGGGTGAGGTACTGGGTTCGGGTCCGGGCGCTGGTGTGATTTTATTGCACCCAGCCTGAACCTTTATTTTTTTTTAATTCTTTCATTCCCCCGACATGCACTCCCCTGAAGTTGAGAATCCCTAAGTAGAGTGGTGCGGGGGGTGGGGGCAGGGCTCAGCCCCCCTCACAGAAAGCATTAAAAAAAATCTCCTGGCACTGTTGTCCTGTGCGCCAGGGTTGTCAGAGTGCCAAAAAGCTTTTTGGCACTCTGACTGTACAATAACGGAGATAGACTTTAGACGTTCGCCATTATCACATAGACCCAGCTGGAATCTACATGTTTTTGTATTTGAAGAGTGAATTTTACTTGGAAGAACATAGTTTCACAGTCTTAGCATGTCTCCCTTTTTTTATTTGAATCCTTTATTAAAGAATGTTTAATACATAACATAGAGCTTCAAACATAATCATTTGATTCATATAGACTGTCCATTGTCATATGAATTACTTTTATACAATGTAAAAATTAATGTTGTCAAAGCATATGGTGTAACATTTGGCTCTATTCTGCTTTTCTTTTTCTATTTCAGGTTGTCATCCGAATCTTTTAATTTGGTCCTATCCATGTTGCTCTAGGTCTCATGCCATGTGTTATAGACTTGTGTACAGTTTGCTTTTGAACAGTCTCAAGATCTGTTACTCATTGTGTCTCTGAATAAACTCATTCATAACCATAAACTATTGTAAACTCTCCTACTATGTATTAAATCCTAATAAAACTCACAAAAATTACTATTTTTGTCTGCTGTGTCTTTCCTTTCTGTTCTCTACTTTGTATGTCTTGCCAGTGATTTCCCTTTACCTCCTATTTATTCAAATGCTCCCTAAACATACTCTTATTATTATTTATTATTGTTATTTTTATGTTAAGTATTGTTCTAGGATTGGAATAGAACCTGCTTCTTCTATATACTGATAAAAATGGAGCCATCTGGCATTATATTTATTTACTTGTAGCTGTAACTTTGCTGTAATTGCGTCAGGCCCCTGTATTTTCTGTGTATTTACCCTCCTTTGGCTAACGTTGGTGGGTTCACAGAGAACCAGTTTTGTGTCAGGGTTTTGTTGGCTGCTGCCACCATGATATAGAAAATATATTTTTGGTCTTGTTTTTTTTAATTTATTGGGTGGTAGGGCCAAGACTAGATGTTCAAACTGAGGGGGTAATGGCAGTTGTAAAATGTTCTGTATAATATCCTGTATTTCCATCCAATAGGCCTTAATTACTGGGAAGTCTCGGAACACATGAAAGTGGGAGCCTTGTTGTCCACATGTTCTCCAACAGCAATCTGAAAATTGGTACCAAAATGTCTGTTTATTGTGGGCACGATAAAAAAATGACTACATACTTTCCATCTAAAATCTCTCCACATTAGTGTGGATGTAGTTTTGTGCATTCCTTCTCATATTGTTTTCCAAAAGTTTGGTGGTAACGTGTACCCCATCTCTTCTTTCCACTTTTCCAGTACCTTGTGCCTAGGCCATTGGTTACATTCTTCCCCCAACATTGCATACATATGGATCACAAATTGCTTTACATCCTTAGCTGATGCTCTATTCATCAAAAAAAAGAGGGCCCTCTACAGATGGTCTTACTAATTCTGGTATCCGAATATCATTAACTAACACATGCCTACACTGTAAAATATTTAAATAAATCTATTTTGGATAAGTGCAATTCTGCTGTAAGGGTCTTAAAGGTTTTAATCTTAGACCCCCCACTAGCAATTGATGTACATTTTTAAACCTTTCTTACTCCAAGCACACAAATGCACATTGTCATGTCTCTTTAACATTAGTGGGAAATGTGTTATTGGGATGTATTGCTAGACTGTTAGGGGAAGCTCCCAGGCATGTTGCACTTTTAGCCAAATTGTCAGGGAATGTTTAGTCCATCTGTTAGACACTTCTGAGATAGTTTGGGTTGTGATCACCCAGGGTAGCACTTTTATATAGATATGGGTGGGCTCCCTCCTCCAGTTCTGTCCACACCGTATCATCTCCCATAATTATAATTTTTAATATTGGATGCACCTGTGCTGCTTCATAGTATCTCTCTAGGTTAGGGATCCCCCAGCCACCCTCTTGCTTTGGTGCCATTAATGATGCTTTCCTAATTCTCGGGCATCTCCCTGCCCATGTGAAATTAGCTAATTTCTTTCGCCATTCTTTCCATTCCTTCCCTGGGATCCTAGTAGGTAGGGCTGAGAACAAAAATAGAAAATCAGGGTAGTATATTCATCTTATATGCCTCCACTCTCTGTGGGAAACTGAAATATATGTGCCCCCATCTCTCTAAATCTTGATACAACTAATGTTTCAATTTTGCATAGTTACATTTATATAACTGAGATAGTTGTTGTGGGATCTGGATCCTCAAGTACCTAATGGAGCCCTTAATTTGTTTGAAGGGAATAATGTCTTTCATATTTTTAGTCAGCTGTCCTGTCACTATTCTAACCTCTGATTTTTCAGCATTAATTTTATAGCTGGCCAGGTCCCAGATTTCTTTATAAGTTCTGAAAGTGCTGATATAGATTTCAATGGGTCTGACAGGTAAATCAAGGCATTGTCTGTGTGCAATGAGATTTTACTAACATGTCCATTAATGGTGATCCCCTGAATATTCTCTGTTTGCCTTAATGCTTCTGCAAATGGTTCCAGGCTTGACACAAATAATAGTGGGGATAGGGGACACCCCTGTCTTGTCCCTCTTTCGATCTGTAATATATTAGATATAGCACCATTAACTCTTCCTTGTGCTTTTGATTTATCATATAATAATCTAATCCACTTCAAAAATCACTCTCCCATCCCCATTACCTCCAATCCTTCAGATAAATAAGTCCAATTAAGGTGATCAAATGCCTTCTCGACATCCAGAAATATTGCTAGTTGTGGCATTTTAGATTTTATGGTCTGTGTTACAATATTCAGTAATCTTTGCAAGGCAACAAAGCTGGGCACCAGAAACCAGTTACATAAAAATATTTATTACACATAAGTACTCACAAAAATATAGCAGCAGTCATACACCTTTTCTGAGGAAGCCTAAGGACGAAACCGATCAGAGGTGCATTTTTCTCCTCTCCTGCTACTGTGTTGCTGTTGCTGTATTTTTGTGAGTGCTTGTGTGTAATAAATAGTTTTATGCAACTGATTTCTGGCGCCCAGCTTTATTGCCCTGCAACTGTTCTTGTTTGCTGAGGCTGAGGCACAGAGTTCACTGTGGAGTGTTTTTCTGCCTTACTATTCAGTAATTGTCTGTTGTTGTCCATCAGGTGGCGTCCTGGGATAAATCCTGTTTGGTCGCTATTGACTAGAAAGGGCATATAGGACTGTAAACGTGTGTCCAATATTTTGGTTAACATTTGTAACATCTTGGTTAAGGAGGGAAATTGGATGGTATGATGAGCATTTGTCTTGTGGTTTGCCCCCTTTTGATATAACTGTAATAACAGCTTCATACCAAGATTATGGGATCTTCTCTCCCTGAAGACAGGCATTAAAAACATTTTGCCAAAACTGGTGCCAAAATGTCTACATATGTATCATAGAATTCAGTACTGAACCATCTGGGCCTGGTGATTTTCCCTGTTTAACATTCCTTATGGCCATCAAAATCTCCTCTGAGGTTATGTCTGCTCCCAATCTATCCTGCACTTCTTCGTCTAAACTAGGAAGTTTCAGGGAGCTCAAAATGATCTTCATCTTTTTTCTCACCTCTTCCCCCTCTCCACTCTCCTTGTGTAGTTTTTGGTAATAATTTCTGAAATTTTTGGCAATTTCCTGTGGGGTTCCCCATTTCTCTTCTGAGCTATTTTCCTTGCTAATAAAGTGAACTGTTCTATCAGCCACTCTCTTCTTAAGCCACAGGGTTAATAGATATGTCACTCTGTTCCCTACCTCACAGTATTTATGATTAGCGAAACGCAGAACACCTTCTGCCTGTTTCTCCTCAATGAGCTTCTGCTCTTCTTTTGCTTTTGTTAGTCTCTGTTTTACAGAGTTCTCATTAGGGTTCTTTTCATGTATAGTTTCTAAGTCTCTGATTGTCTGCACCAACCTCTTGAAAGTTAACTGTGTTTTTTTTTTCTTTTCACTGCTGCCCAAATAGTTCTCCTCTAACTACTACCTTTATTGTTTCCCACCTAGTCAACTCAGGGCATTCCTGGTTTAGCACAGAATAATAGACATTGTTTATTCTATCTCTCAACATCTCCACTGTTTGCTAATAAAGATACATTTAAACACCAAATTTTTTTTCTCTGTCCATAGTCTGTAGCTAAGTAAACAGAAATTGGGGCATGATCTGAAATCGTAATATTGTAAATATGGGACTTTCCAATTCTATGTAACATTGTTTTTGAGTATAAAAAAATCTTATCCATGAGTAAGAATTCTGGACTGAGGAGAAAAAAGTATAGTCCTTTTGTTTAGAATGCTGGGAGTGCCAAATATCTACCATGCCTGATTTCCTTGAGCAGAGCTTTCAACACTTTTCTGGTTGCCTGATTTGTCCCTCACATTGTGATGATCTATCCCAAATTGGTTGTAAAACACAATTGAAGCCCCCCCCCAACAGTAGCTGACATGGTGGCAATGCAGCTATTTTTCTAAACACTTCTTTAAAAAATGTTCCTGCTTTCTCATTTTGGACATAAATGTTTATCATATATTCATATATTGAGATATATATAGATAGAGATAGATAGAGATAGATAGATAGATAGATAGATAGATAGATAGATAGATAGATAGATAAAGATAGATAGATATAGATATAGATAGATGGATATATATTGCCCATGTAGTACTCCGGAAACTCTCAAAAATCTTCCCTCATCATCCCTGTCCACCTGAGACACCGCAGATGTGCACCCCTTTCTAAGCAGAATCGCCATTCGTACTTTTTTTGCCTCCTGGCTGAGCTGGTGTCCAGATCTGCCCCACCCATGATAATTTTAGATGTTCTGAATCAGTATGGTGTGCTTCTTGGAGATATGCTATATCACAGGCTTTACACCATAATTCCAATAAGATCCTTGTACACTTCACAGGGGAATTAATTCCTTTGATGTTATAAGATATAATATGTACATTAGCCATGACCTCTTTTTTTTTTTTTGAAATTTAAGTTCTTTACTAAATTTTTCCACCACAACAAACATGAGATACAATATCCGAACCCAAACTATTGCATGACATGTCAAAACAAATTCCTGGAACCAGACATCAACCAGGAACCATATACCGGGTCTAACCCCACTCACCCCCCCCATCCCTGGAAGGTGACACCTCCGACACCAGAGACCCCAACGGACGAGACAGAGCCACCACGGGCCCAGAAGCAAACAAACACGAGAAAAGGAAGTGAGGCAAGATATGGAGTTACAGCCAGAGGTAACCCTTGTAAAAAGTTAATGCAGGTATAAGGCGTACAGTTTGCCCCACCTCTCATTAAAAGTGGAGATTCTGTTACGGGAGCTGACTATTAGCCTTTCCAACTTGAAACATAAGGATATTTCTTTAAGCCATTCATTATATAAAATATCAGATTGGTCTAGCCAATGTCTAAGGACCAGTCTTTTAACTGCAATTGAAATTAGGGCTATATGAAATTTCCGTTCCTTGACTCTAATATCCGAGTACAAACCAAGAATACATATTTCGGCTGTAAACAAATCATCCAAACACAGAGACGGGTCCATGTTGATCCTAATTGTGTTCCATAGCGGTGCCACTTTGCTACATGACCAAAAAATATGCAATAAATTCCCTTCTCCTGAACCACATCTAGTACAATTATTTGACACTAACCTGTTAAATTTAGACACCTTAGCAGGCGTATAATACAAGTTATTCAGATTAAAAAACTGAGTAAGCCTATTTCTATCCAATGTAAGAAATGTATATGTATCTTGCCAGATCTGATTCCAAGATATGGGAGCGTTAGGCATGAAAGTGGACCATATCTTGGGACCAGGTAGAGGTTAGGAATTTAAAACCAAAAGATGAAGTATAGTCTGGCAATTCCGTGGGGTTTGGCCACACATTCCTGAATCTGTTCCAAAAAGGGTCTAGTCTGAGAAGGTACCTTCACAGTCCCAAAACACCGTACTAAAAGATGTCTCAGCTGAAAAACCTTAAATATATATTTCTGTGGAATATTCAGGTCAGCTAACAAACTATTGGATGGGCTAAGAAAACCCTGAACATAGAAGTCCTCCACAGACCTATCATGAATTTGTGGTAGCCAGTCTGCAGGTAGAGGCGAGCCACCAATTTTGATATTAGGGTTGAGTGATTGGTTGCGCACGTCCTTAGTGTGTTGGATTTAAAAAGCTCCAACACTGAGACAGAATTTAATAGAGACCCTATGACTGAGTCCTGAATAACCGTCGGTAAAGAGGAATAATTGTAATAGAAAATACGAGGAGGGCTTAGATTGTGATTTTCTAACAGTTTGAGCTCCAATTCCAACCAGATGGGCTTATATCACTCGTTCTGGGGAGTGCTCCATTTCCCGAGTTTAGCTAAGTGACTGGCCCAGTAGTACAAACGAAAATTAGGAAGGTGCAGACCTCCCCTGTCTTTAGGCAGGCTAAGTTTAAGGAAAGCTATTCTGGGGCGCTTACCACGCCAGATAAATTTTGATAAAGCAGAATGGATCTGCTGAAAATAAGAATTAGGGAGCCAAATGTTAAGCAGGTTTAGGGGATAGAAGATGCGGGGGAGTATATTCATTTTAATAATATTGACACGTCCCCCTATAGACAGTGGGAGACTGTCCCATCTATTAAGATCTTTCTGAATCCTATCCAACAAGTCGTCCAGATTAAGCTTTTTGATCACTTCTGGATCATGGGCTAGATGTATACCCAGATACTTAAGTGAGGTCGAGGCCCATTTCGTGCCAAATTGAGAAAAGTTGGCTTGGAGCACAAGGGAATTGAGAGGAAATATCACCGACTTGGATAAATTTAATTTGTAGTTGGACATTCTACCAAATTGCTTAATTAAATGTAGCGCTTCCTGTAGAGGATTCCGGATTCGAGAGGTGCAGAAGAATATCGTCTGCAAAAACCGAAAGGGTCAAGGCCTGTTGAAGATAACGCAACCTGTAAGCCGGAGATGTTTTGATACTTAGTATGAGAGGTTCCAAGTATAAATTAAACAAAAGGAGACAAGGACAGCCCTAGCGAGTACCAGAATGCAAAGAGAAACAGGATGAAAACATCATTACAATAAATTCTGGCGGATGGGAACTATAAACCGCTCTAATCCATTGAATGAAAATCTCTGGAAACCCCAATCTTCCAGTGTAGCCCACAGGAAGTCCCAATTAACAATTGAAAGCTTTCTCAGCATTCAGCGCAACCAGAGCCATGGGAGAGTGGGAGAACTGAGCTTCCTGGAAGATATGGGCCAAAGTACGCAGGTGGTCTGCTGCTGATCTCCCCTGGACAAATCCCACCTGCTCGGGGCTCAACAAAACTTGCCAAACTTGTTTAATTCTCAGGGAGAGAATCTTGGTTAAAATTTTAATATCGTAATTCAATAATGAAATTGGCCGATAACTAGCCGGGTCCAGCTGAGACTTATGTTTTGGAATTAATATTATTGTGGCTTCCAGCAACGAAGGATCTAAAGAGTCTGAGGAGAGAATATAGTTGAACAACTTGAGGAGAAGAGGGGAGATCTCTTTACAGAAAGTTTTATAGAAATTTGGGGGGAAGCCGTCAGGGCCTGGGGATTTATCCAGGGGTAAGCTCTTGATAGTCTCCTCAATTTCGCCTAATGTAATAGGAGGATAAAAATTCACAATGTTGTGCCTCCAAGTGAGGCAGAGGAGACCGTCAAAAAGTTCCAAATCAGGCGGGATATCAAAGAGGACCCTTTACCGTATAGATCTTTGTAGAAAGATTCAAAAATTTGTGCAATGTCCCTTGGGGAGGTTTTGATTAAACCATCAGATGCTTTTAAGGCAGGGATCAGCCGAGAGCTCTCAACCTCCCTCAATCTAAGAGCAAGCAGTCTGTCAGGTTTCTCCCCCTGATTGAGATAGGATGCTTTTGTTTTAAGAATGACATATTCCGTGTTTTCCTTGATTAGATCCTCGTATTCGTTTTTAAGCTTACATAACTTCTCCAGGTCTGATTGAGAGTTAGAACGAGAGAAGATGTCCTCAGCAGCTTTAATCTGGTTGGACATTGAAGTAATTTTGGCTACTCTCAGCCTCTTCCTGGTTGAAGCCAGTTTAATGAATTCGCCTCTAAGAACACATTTTAAAGAGCACCACATTAAATCATCTCTGGCAATAGAGCCTTGATTTGTATCAAGGAAGGACGAGATCAAGGATTTGAAATGTAAAATTGTAGGCTCATCCTTCAAAAGCTGTGTATTAAGCTTCCAGGAAGTATCCCTCTGACCAGGCGGACCGGGGGACAGTTTAATCCAGGCCAAAGAGTGATCGGAAATAACAATTGGTTCAATATCTGAGTGGGATACATTTGCCAGGAGGGTGGTGCTAATTAAAATATAATCTAATCTGGACCATGTCCTATGAATATGGGAATAGAAAGAATAACTACGGCTCGAAGGGTTCATACTGCGCCAGGGGTCGCATAATCCCAATAAGCTCATAAAGTCTCTGAGAGCTAATTGGGAAGGGGTAAGGGGTTTCACAGGTTTATAGGTTCTATCAAGGTCTTGGGTTGGGGTGACATTCCAGTCGCCCCCCAAAATAAATGAAGCTGGCAAAAATCGACCCAGTTTAGTCATCAATTGCATGAGAAAGTTGGAATCCCCTCCCACTGGGCCATATATTGCCCCTAGAACTACCCTCATATTATTAATCAGACCCTTAACCAACACGACTCTGCCCTCTTGGTCTGTGGAGCAGTCCTCAACCACAAATGAAATATTCAAGTCGTAACAAAATTGCCACCCTTACTGACTGAGGTACCTTCGAGACAAAAACCTGAGAAACCCTTGTCGACGTAGCATCTTAGATTCGAAGCTAAAACATGAGTTTCCTGTAAAAATAAAATGTCAATATCGAGAAGGAGCAGTTTAACAGGATTTGGGTTCTTTAGTGCCTCTCTTATACCTCTGACATTCCAAGTAGCGATTTTAATAGGCCTCATAACCTAACAATTAAGGAGAGAATAATAAGGAAAAGACTACCGATGAGGTCTCCGTCAATCGGTCATTAGGTGACACCTTCCAAATGTTCTCCCACCCCCACCCCCACAGTTACACATAGCATAACAGTAGGTTTTGTTTGACAGAACATCCAAGAACACTGAATTACTAACTACAATAGGAAATAAGAACAATCCAGAGCGATCTATAGCAGTTGAATTGACACCGAACCTCCCTCCCAGCTCCTCCCTTTTAACCCTCCCACCTTCCCCAATCCCGCCTAAACTATATACAACAGGCCCCCAAATAACAGAAAGCTTAGTAACAAAAGCCTGAGTCCAGACTAATAGAGCCCACCCCCAGAAGGTCACCCGTCCAAGGCTAAGCCAACCTATAATAAAAATCAGACCGGATCTAAAAAACTCCCCTAAATTGTATACCCAGCTATAGAAAACTCAACATACTGCCATGAAATATTTGGACTTGGTGACCCCACCCCCATTGACCAGGCTGTGAGGCAAATCCACCAGTGTTAAACCTTTCTCCAAGCCCCCGCCCCGCCACCCCTGTTGCTAAGTAGTAGATAATCATTTTGCCCTCCTAATTATAGTGCAGTGAGTATAGAAACATCTAACTCTACCATCCAAACTATGTAGATTCTTTGGCTCAACGGCCTCGTTAAAGTAATTTAATTTAACACCTGTTGCTCGCCCCCCAGCCGAGGGAAAGCAGACAGTGTGGGCATAGTGGAACTAATCTCTATTTATATCCCCACAGAACAAAGACTGGGCAGGGTATAAACCAACTATCGGAAGCCCAGTCTGTTGCCCCAGCAACAACCCGTTTATGGGAGGAAGACGCGAGCGGGGGCATCGCTACAGGACCAACCGGTCCAACACCAAAAGGACCCGAGGTGAAATTCCCCACCAGAAAGTCAGTTCCTCCTCCCGTCACTCACGGGACTAGATTACAGGCCACAAGGGCTCACACAGGCCTATCAGGCCACCGACCAGCCTCATCTCTCAGCCCTCCCCATCGCCACCCCAGAACATCCACAGCAACCCCCAACAGGTAAGATAATGCCACCAAAATTATAGATAAGAGAATAAGTATATATATATAACAGGAGGATCCACAAAGCTAAGGCAGAGCTGTAGACAACAAGTTCAGTCTCCTTTGAAAAGATTGGGGAGCTTCTTGGCAAGATCCGACAACGCCTGCTCTGGGTTATCATAAGGGAACCAAACTCCTTCTAAGGAGACCATCAGTCTGGCTGGGTAATTCATTTTAAATCTGATTCCAGCTGCGATGAGCTTTTTCACAACTGGATGGTATGCTGCTCTTCTTTGCGAGTTTCATAGGGCAGGTCCTGTGTAATCTGGAGTTTGGCTTTGTCCCAGTAGATCGACTCCAGCTCCTGGATTTAGACAGAACATGCTGCTTCTCAATAAAGCTGAAAAATTTAATTATTAGGGGCGGGGGGCACCAGGCTGAGGCATAGGTTTTAACGAACGATGAGCCCTCAATATGATACTGCTGGCTGAGGGGTGAGGGACCGACGACTTTATTTAGCAATTTCTGGATAAATGAAATAGTGTCACCTCCTTCTTCTGCTTCAGACAGGCCCAGGATCAGGATATTATTTCTCCTGCTTCTGCCCTCTAAGTCCTCCGTCTTAAGCTGTAATTTTTGCAGTTGCTGCCGGAGACTCACAATTTCAGGATCCATTCTCTCTTTCCATGCTTCCATCGACGTTGATCTGGCCTCCATGTCCCCGACTCTGCAGTAAGGCCCCAGATCGCTCCGTATAGATTTTACCTCCGTGGATATGTCTTGCAGAGTTTCCGAAGGAAGCAATTCTTCAGAATCTGTCTTCTGTAAGTAGATTAGCGAGGTATTAGATGGTATCTGCTTAGCACTCTGCCAATTTTGATTCTTGGCTTTTTGGCATTTTTCCGGGGATGTAGGCGGAGTATGCCTCACTCCGGCCTGCTTCATCTCGGCTTCCATCTAGTCGAAAAAGCACCCGATTCCAATTTGAGGATCGCAAAGAGTAAAATACCGATTACTCCAGATAGGGAAAGCAATAAAAGAAAGGTACTCTCGCTTTTCCCAGGCTAAAAGAAGGGCAAATAGTAACTTTAAAGCGTGGCAGGTGGGAGCTCTAAAAAAGGCAGTCACCAGCCGCTCTGCATCACGTGACCTCTAGCCATGACCTCTTATAGGTTCTAGCCAATGTAACCATCCCAAGATTACTTTCATTTTTTTGCACTGCCTCATGGTAGATAGGAAGGAATCCGCAGCAGACCCAAGCTCCAAAATACCAAACATAAATTCAACTTGTATCATCAAATACACATAATTAGGTATCTATAAACATCAGCATTACAATAAACATTACATAACTGATGCATTCTTCATAGAAAATCTTAAGTTTTTCTATTTTGACTTTTTTTTTTTTTTGGCTAGTTTTCCATTAGCAGGTTATACAGACCTGCCACTAGAGAGATTCTTGGTCTTCTACATAAATCACTGTACTCATTCATGGGCAATATTGCCTGCATTATCATTCTACTTCTTTCCCGGTGCTGCTACAATGGGTGGTTGTAGTTGAGGTTCCCCTAAGCTTCACTCAACAGGCTGACAACTTCCTTAAAACTGCCGGTGCGACAACTCTGCAGCTGAAAACAGGAAGCCCTCAGAGCCTGCCATCCACCCTTCAGACTCAAGTCAGATAGACACTGAGCACCCTATTATTACCTACGCTACACTGTCATACCGATAGATACTGCTAGAATCCTCTGCAGAGAGTCAGCATGCCTGGGCACCCTTGATTGCTGCGGCACTACCCTAGGGGGATTGTGATTGGTACTCCCACTTGCCTGCTTTGCTCTGATTGGGGCACCTTCTCGTTAGCCTGTTACAGTGTTCACTTCTTAATTCTGACTTCTCAGCTCTTGCTCTGACCTGAAATTTTCTCCCACCCCCACCCCCCTCTCCCAGGCCTCCTTTAAATACACTCATGATACACCTCCTATATCATATTACTGCTTCATTGGCCTAGTTTCAACTGCTGCCAACCTATGATTGGTATCTGAGTGTGGCCAATAAGACTGCCCTGTGTGAATATCTCTTGAGCCCCGCCACTAACTAAGCTGCTCCTGCTTTCCTTGTTCCCCTTTCTGCTGTATTTTCTCATCTAGGTTTTAAGTGAGTACCTAGGTGGGCAAATTACCTGCCTAGAAAATATTGCACTAATACAAATCATGAGACCACTCAGTCTGGGACCATGGCTCTCCTTATTGTTTTTTTATTGCTCCTAAGGTACAGAGTTCTCAGCAATACAGTGCAATTCAAAGTACCTCAATGCAATTCAGTTCTCCAATGTACCTTATCAATACCTAATGTTATAACGGTCTACCGTGCAGACACTATGTCATTTTCCTCCCCCCTTTTAGCCTATTCCCCCCGGTTAGCCTACACCCCCTTGCTACTGTCCTCACCTATGTCTATTCAAGCACTTACATTGATCACGATAAACTGTCATTACAGTGGTGCCGCCTCTTGCGCAGCACGATATGGGTTACCGTGAAGAAATAAAAAAGCAGTCTCCATTCTTATAAGCTCCTTAAAGAAAGTTATACTTCTACTTCTACTTCTTCTCTGCTCAGGAAATGTGGAGCTCAACCCTGGCCCCCCTCTACAACTTACCTCGCCTATCGATTTTGCTGAGGCCACAGGTCTCAAAATGATGATGGTCAACATTTTAAGCCTGCCTTAAAAACTTGTACAGCTGCAAGCCTGGGCTGCACACATTAACCCTGACCTTATCATAATTACTGAGTCGAGGTTAAAAAAGACGAACACTGATCAACAAATATCACTTGAGGGCTACAATTTATTTAGAGCAGATAGGGAGTCTAGAGGCGGGGGTGTGGTTATCTACGCCAAACCTAAGTACTCGGTCACCAATATTAGTTGCAAATCTCTAGCCAAGGAATTTGAGTTAGTTTCGCTGAGCCTTCATTTCCCCTCCTTGGAATGTATCACTATCCTAGGTGGCTATAGACTCCTGTCTGGTGGTGATGAAGTCCTTAATCTTTTGAAATCCATGTTCATAGATGCAAAAACTGAAACAATATTTCTAGGAGATCTAAATATGGACTGGCTGTCACCTAAGTCACACGGCCTCAAATCCCTTTATGACGAGCTAGGTCTTGAGCAATTAGTCAGTGAACCCACTAGGAACAACACTCTAAATACTGCCAACAGTTCCATTCTAGATGTGGTACTAACCACCCATCCACACAAAATATCTCATTTGGCAGTTTCGCAATGACATGAGCGATCATGGAATTGTTGCTTGCATAAGATCTCAAATTAAGGCCCAGCCGCAACCCATCTTTATAACAAAAAGATCCTTTCACAAATTCAGTGCAGTAAACTTCCTATCTGACCTGAGCACGATCAGATGGCAAGATCTCTACCTAGCCAAAGATGTCAACAAGGCAGCTTACATCCTAATGACAAACTCACTACAATAATAAATAAGCATGCCCTTTCATCAAAGTAAGTGCGGAACAATTCAACCCCTGGTTCCCCTCAGATCTCAAGGCAGCCCTTATAGCTTGAGATAAGCTCTGGGCTAAAGCTAGACATTCCAAAGAATCTTCGGATTGGCAGGCCTTTAGAACAGCCAGGAATAACTGTGTGAAAAAACTTTGCTCTGCTAAAGCTAACTTTTATATTTCTACTCTCGAACAAGCTAAAGGTAACCCTCATAAAATATGGGAGACTATCAAAGCTATAGAAGGACGGCCCATGGCCCCCTCTGTCCCAACAAAGATAGTTGCAAGTGGCAAGATTGTGGAAAACAAGTCCCTAATCCTGGAGGAACTTAACTCCCACTTTGCCACAGCTGAATTAACTTTTGGCTCGTCACCTTATGCTGGTGCTGTGGTGAGCCAGCATACCCCTCCCCCTACATCTAGCCCTGCACCCAGCCCCTTCCAACTGTGCGAGATAACTTATAAAGACGTAGAAGATTCTCTTCTTAACTTAGACACCAAAAAAAGTGCAGGGGACGATGGCTTGGAACCCTTTTTCCTAAGGTCAGGCTATGCCCATCTCACTGCCCCAATTCTCCACATCTTCAATCTTTCCAGTACATCTGCTACTGTGCCGTCCTGCTGGAAATCAGCACATATCCTCCCTCTATTTAAATCTGGCGACCCACTCGATGTAAACAACTATAGGCCTATCTCCATATTGCCTATCCTTTCTAAAGTTCTTGAAAAACTGATCCATATTCAGTTAAAATCTCACTTGGAAACCTTCTCTCTCATTAACCCAGCTCAATCCAGCTTCCGGACTAATCATAGCACAATCACTGCACTAGCAAAAAGTAACCAATGATTGGATCTCTGCTATAGATGCTAAGAAGGTAACTGGCGCAGTCTTTTGGACCTCAGCAAAGCTTTTGATACTGTTGATCACAAACTATTAGTCAATTGCCTTGCAAAGTTGGGTGCACATACCAAACCACCAGTGGTTCTCTAGCTACCTAACTGGAAGATTCCAAAAAGTAAAGGCGGAAGGCTTTTTTTCTGCTGCCTTGCCAGTTGCAAGAGGAGCCCCCAAAGATCCATCTTAGGCCCTATCTTGTTTTCTTTGTACATTAATGACTTAGATGCTAACATATCTATGTCCAATCTGCTCTTTTTTGCGGATGATAGTGTGTTGTGTACTTCTGGCTTATCGTTATCTGAAGTTAAGGGAGTGCTTCAAGCGGACTTCGCACAACTTGAGCATAATCTAATAAAGGCAAAGTTTCTGCTCAATGCTAAGAAGACTAAAGCGATGATATTCTCCGCGGTGCTGTCGCAGGCCCCCAATACCCTTGCCCAAGACTTCATTGTCACCACGCTAAACAGAGCCTCTGGAAGTTGTAACCAAATTTAAATTTCTGGGTATCTGGATCAACAATAAATTATCTTTCAATGACCATGTCGAAGATGCCTCTAGAAGGTTAAAAGCAAAGTTAGGTTTCTTCTACAGAAATAGGCCCCTTTTCCTCCTTGAAACTCGAAACAAGCTTGTACAGGCTACTTTTCTCCCCCTATTCGACTATGGCGATGTAATCTATTCCTCCACCACTCTTGCAAATCTAAGTAAACTGGACATCCTTTATCACCGTGCGTTATGGTTCATTACCAACTCCCCATACCGTTCGCATAACTGTGACTTATATGCAGCTGTTGGTTGGACATCCCTTACTACTAGACGCCTGCTCCATGCTGGGCTATGGACTCTTAAACTGCTCCTGCAGAAATTGCCAAGCTATCTCTCTTCCCTTATTAGTATCTCACATAGTGCATACTCGTTAAGAAAATCTGACTTTATTATGCTTGACATACCAAGGATGCGGACCTCCTTTGGTAAACGTGCTATTGCATATGCCCTTCCCTCCATTTGGAACCAATTACAAGCCATACTGAAACTAACTAGTACAGTTTCAATAAACTTCTACAAATCGCTAAGTTCAGCCAAAATAAAAGACACCTGTAACTGTCATTAAGTCTCTTCCTTCCCCATGTGTGCCATATTTATCTATCGGTAAGGTATAATTCCTTTGTCATATTAACTGCTTTCCCTTCCCCTTCTACTCCTGGCTTTATCTATGCTTACGCTCCACTGCTACTCTATCAAATCACTCCTCCCCCCCCATATCAGTTGTAGTCTGTTGTTTGTTCTAGCTGCCAAAATATGTGTGCACACCAGTCATCATGTTTCATTTATCAGTATGCAACCTGTAAGTCGCTTCCCTGTCTCATATTAATGTTTACCACCTGCGGTCACCCTATGTGGTACCCTTGTATGTATATCCAGCCTGTATCATGTAACGTGCATTTCGTGTATATACTGTTATTACCTTTCTATGTTTGTACTTTAAGTGTTTACATCACAGGACCTCCTTGTGAATGAGCTTGCTCAATGGAGTTTTCCTGCAATAAACTTGAACTTGAACTTGACTTCCTAGGTGACCTATCTTCCTCCTATTGCCAAGAATCCTTTTCTACAGGGTTTAGAGCAGATGTTATCTTGCTCCCTGAGTGACTCTCACACTAGTATTGTTCCCCCATAGGAGCCTCCTTCTCTAAGGAAGATTCCAAAATACAAGCACCCTAAATATCCCTATTCAAGGTACATCCAGAGTGCCACATACACAGTAACCCAATTGCTGTAGTCCCTAGACCCATTTCCCAATTAATAACACCACCATTAATTCTAACAGTGTGCGCGAGAGATGTAAAGCCCACCATTTGTAGAACTGTTGCACACAATATGCTTCCTTTCTTTCTCTATGCTAAATAACCCTCCCCCATGTCTCTTGCACATGCCCCTCCTTTCCCACCTGCTCCCTTCCCCCGCACCTTATTTTAATCTTAAATTATATAAGTTTAAACAGTTGCTACTATTCAGGGCCGTACACTAAAACAGTAATCTGTTTTAATTTTATTGAATGAAATGTCTGAATCCAAAGTAGGTTAACTGGCCTTTTCACTTGGCCGTCTTCTGAAATGTTCACTTTATCCAAAGAGTTACCAGCTACAAGTCACTTCACTGTGGTTTCCCCAAAACTCCCGTCATTTCCCAGTTTGTCTGCTGATTGACATTTTTAATCAGTTTAGCTAGGTCTGGGGCCAAGTGTCTCAGAACAGTCCATGATGTACTCCATTTTTGTTCTCTTGAAACCAGACTCCAGGCCCCTGATATCAGATTCCATTTTAAAAGTTCTCCATCCATATTGGGTACGACTATCTATTGTTCCTTCAACAATGGAACCTCATCCAACAAATTGTTAAACACCTTGGGTCCTGAGTCCAGAAACACCTTCATTTGGGCTGGGTAGTTCAATTGTGCTCTGATTTTCTTTTTTTCTTTGACTTCTTTTATGATAGCTTGTACTTGGTTATGTTTATTTTGCAGTTTGACTGAAAAATCATGGTCAAAGTAAATGGGATTGCCTGCAAATTTAGATCTCACTGTCTCCATGCCTCTGTAAAAATATATTCTTTTTGTTGATATTATAGCATACATACCACCCATTAACGCAGGTGAGCATTCGGATCTGTTGGGCGCACACCTAAAGATCTGTGTGCTCTGTCCATGTGGTAAGAGAAATTGGAAGGTAAGGATAGTATCATTTTTAGTAGATGTTGTATAAAGTCCAGTGTAGTTGCATATCCCTCTTCCTCTTCTTCTTTGACCCCATAGATCTGAAAATTATTTCTTCATGCTCTGTTTTCTTGATCTCTAATCTTTCATGCAACAGCCATTCTTTATTTAGTAGGTATATGAGGATGTGATCTGAGGATTCTTGGTTTTCAGCCACCTGAGCCACTTGCTTTTCTGTCCATTCTATACGCTTTTCTGCCTCATCGATTCTTTTATTAATGTTGCAGACCTCCATCTTCAGCTCTGCTATGTTTACCAATTTCAGTATTTTTTGTATTGCTTTCTCCAGTGGGAATGTATCAGCTGACTCTTCCTCTTCCCAGTCGAGTGAAGATTCCGAAGGCGAATGGGTCCTGGCAGAGGTGGCATACCCTTCCATCTGTGTGTCTATCTGCAGTTGTTTCAATTTAGCTTTTTGCTTGCTTTTTCCTTTAATCCCTGTAGACATGTAAAGCAAGTGTTTCAACAAATTTCAGTGCTGTAGGGACCCAGGAGTGGGTGGATGGCTATTGATTTCTTTTTGGCTGTGCGGAACTAAGAGTATCAGCCAGCCACCATGTCAAGGACATCATCAGAAGTCACATGTCTCCCTTTTACACCAGTAAAAATGTAAGCAGCTGCAAGAATGCACACACTGTATAGGGCTGAATCATTTCGTATTTCCATACTTACTATAGTATTACTGGAACTGATCTTGGGGGATTGGAAACATTTGGACAGTGCTCTGATCAGGTGATAATAGAAAGTTATACAAGATAATTTGCATAAAATCAATAACACCAAAAACAAACATGATAACCAAAGCACTTTCATTTAAAATTCAAATGCACAAACAAAAGGTGTAGCCATACAGGTGACAGTTGTACCAGATGTTTTGCTTTCCCTTTACAACGGTGAATAACAAGCAGTGTGAAATCTCTCACATTGGGGCCTGTGCACAACAAGGCAGGGCAGGAATTATGGGGCAGAGGTGTGTATCCCACCTGCATAGCTTGGCACCTGTGGACAGGTGCGCACCAGCCATATTCATCAATGGCCACCTCCTGTTCACGGCTCTGACCCCCAGTGCACAGGACTCCACAGGGCAGCCAGGGGTGGAGTTGTGGACCCATGAGGGCATCCAATTGGATGCCATGCATAGTGCTCACAGTGGATCCCTTGTGCATTACAGCATGGGTCCGAGTACATGAATACCTACCACAGGCACCTGGACCATCATGGCACAGAGCACTCATCCTACAATCTCCCCCAGTCCAGCCTGTATTACAAGGCACCCTCCCAGCACACGGAAGGACCCCTGGAAGTGGAACCCCATCCCTGTCTCACAGTCAGCTCCCCCAGCTGTGCCCCAGCCCCACAGTTGCATCCCCCAGACCACTGTATGCCCTGTCCCTGAAGAAGTAACCCCAAATGAGCCCCAACAGGACCATTCAGCCAGAACACTACATGGTATATTCCCCCAACCTTCTGCTGGTGCCCCTGCTCCCCCCAATGCTAGTCAGTGTCCACCCCTGCACACACAGGTGCCCCACACCTGAATGGTCATAACACAGCCCCAGTGCCCACACTTCCACAATGGTGGTCAGTGTTCCCCTCACCTGCCATGGCACAGACAACCACTTCCCCCTGTCTCCATACCTGTCCATTGGTGCTGTGGCCAGGAATGGCCAGCTGTGCAGCCTTCCTCACACCTCATCAGCTGCCAGTCACCCTTGGGATGCAGGGAGTGTGCCCCTATAAATAGGTAGCATGCTTCCAGCATCCTTTGGATGGCTGATGGCTGAGGAGGTGTGAGAAGGGCTATGCCACTGGCTGCTCCTGTCCACAGCACCAATGGACAGGTACAGGGGCAGGGGGAAGGGGTTGTTGATGCCATGGTGGGTGGGGGGAACACTGACCACCAATGGTGTTGCTGGTGGGCCTCTGATTGGGGCAGTGTTGTCAGGTACAACCACACAGCAGGGCAATGGTTGGTGGGCATGGAATATATGGGGTTGCGGCAGGCATGTGTGGGGAGGGGGCTGTTAGTTGCTGGCAGGGGCTTTGCTGCTGATGTAGGTCAGGGGTGTGGATCTGCACACCCCAAAGCACCTGCACATGCGGGCACTCAGATGATCGGCCAGCCCAGCCCTCCCCATTTGCCTAGTGGGCAGGGCTGGCATGGCTGTACAATCCCTGGTGCTGCTGCAAATGGGCAGCTGTGGTCCATGGGGGTGTGCAGTGGGTTATGGCAGGATCTCCCCTATTGTAACATGCGCCCTCCTCCGCACCCCATGGGCAGCACTATGCACCTTAGTGTATGGCATGTAGTGTTGGTACACCCCCACCCACCCCTGACATGTTGCTGTTCGAGCTGCTGGGAGATCGGGTGTATAGGAGCTGCTCTCCTGGTTCATACATCCCACATAGAGGGTGCATTGGGTGCAGAGTGGCTACGTACCACAGATCCATGGCACATAGGCACTCCGCACATTCTTGCATAGGGCCCATTGTGAATTAATAAGAATTGCTGAGAGGAAATGTGCTCAGTAGTTATTAAGATATCAGGTTAAAACCCCATTAGGGTTGCTTTGAATCCTGAGAAGTCATGGGCAATTTGATCCCCCCAACCTGCACCATTTGTTTCATTCTTTCCAGCTGTAAAATGCAGTAGAGACAGAACCTGGATAATAAATTGTAAAAAGTAGTTTGCAGGTTAAGAGGTTTTGAATGGAGAAAGATCTGAGTGGTGTTTCCTTGTTCTAAAGCTGTTTTTTTCAGGCTGTGCAGTAACACATTTAGTCAGAAAAAATGTGACTGTCAGCATGTACTGTAATAAGTTACTGGCACTATGCTAACTAACCATTTTCTAATCATAAATTTAATCTCCCTTTTCTGTCATGCATTTGATCAAAGAGTGGAAAGCCAAGGAAATAAAGTGTTCCCAGTTAAAAGATTAAAGAGAATGTGTTCTGTAAAAGATAACATTCTATCTGTAATCCCTCACTGACTATAAGATGCTTTTACCCTATGGGGCTTTGTTGATCTATTTTTGTTTCATAGCTTTTTTTAACCTATTAAAGCAACTTTCCATGTTTATGTTGTGTAAAACTATTTTGTTCAGAACCTATGCATTTTCCTGGTACAGCAGTGTAGTCTTTACCATCAGAAATGTGTGGTAGCCCCATTGAAATACATCCACGGTATGAATCTTGTATGTGCATTCAACAGATAACCTCAGTGGAAGATATTTTTAAAAAAATTGTGAATGGTCATCATCTTTAATATAATAATAATATACTTTATTTATATTGTGCCATTTTGAAACCAAGGCGCATTAACAATAAACTTCTTAAAACAATAAATAAGACACAAATACATTGATACTAGTTCATAAAATATGTTAAAACATCATCATTGAGAAAACGCTGACAACCACAAATAGGTCTTTAAGGCACGTTTAAATTTCTCCACAGATGTGCCCTCCTGAAGAGGACGGGGTAGAGAATTCTAGAGGGTTGGGGCCATGTACATTAAAGTATAGGCCCCTGAAGATTTCAAAGAAACCCTCGGAACCTCTAGCAACCCCTTGTCCACCGAGTGGAGCAATCACTTAGGGCAGTAGGGCATCAGAAGCTCTTTCAAGTAGATCGGGCCCAGTCCATGTAGGGTTTTATAAGTCAGAAGACCAACTTTAAAGGAGATCCATCACTGTACTGGCAACCAGTGCAGTTCACGCAGCACCGGAGAAATATGACAGGTACGAGGAGTACCCATTAATAACCGGGCTACAGCATTCTGCACTAGCTGCAAGCGGCAGATATCAACCCCAGGTAGCCCTAGATAAAGGGAGTTGCAATAGTCAAGGTGCATGGCTCATTAATTACAACATTATCTATAATCTATAAAAATACCACTAACAGCTTAATCTGGTTCAAGGTTAGTTGGCATTCATCTGTATCCCCCTCCCCCGGGTCGTGCCTGAAAATAGGCAGGATTTGTCTAGTGCACTTACCCGGTCAACAAAAGCTAAATAAATAAATAAAAGCTGTTTTAAAAATATCTGAAAAAAAAAATACACCGAAGCTGCATCTATGGGTATGAGAAAGAAGTATTTACCAGAAAACCTACATGAAGAAATTGTTTGCTGACTAACAGTGCGGTTGCTATAAAGGGGAACAGTCAGCCCTAAAAGCCTCACCACCATATGTAGGTCTGAACCCAATTTACACTTTGTATGCAAAAACATTGTTTTATTGCTTACTGTTTAGTGCAATATAACAAGTTGTATCAGGCTGATTTTGCTTGCTTCAAAGCTGACATTTGCTTTAACCAGAAGTCCCAGAATCCTCCACAGCTGACATCAGAGCAAGGCTGCAGCACTGGAAGATTTAGAGCTTGCAATGCATTTTAGAGATTTTATAGACTCAGCTCAGATGTTTGCCGGTCCTTCTGTTCTCCAAAGGCTAAGTACACACCTTTGTGATTATACTTAACTCTGGGAGGACAGCCAAATCACCAAACAAAAGATCAGAGCTTATAACAACTCTGACAATGCACTGTAGGCTACTGAATCTCCCACTGCTGCAGCCTTGCTCTAATGTCAACTGCAGGGGATTCTCAGATTTTTAGTTACATAATTCAGCATGGAAGTCAACAACATCCACCTGAGATAATCTACTATACTGCAGTGAGCAGTAAGTAAGAAAAAAAATGTTTTTGCACACTAAGTCCAAATCGGGACAGACACCACACATGGTTACAGGTTTCTCAGTGCTAACTGTTCCCCTTTAAAAAGCAGCTGTTGCCTCTGGGACAACCTTGGAAAACTTAATATTTAGATACAATGCAGTTTCAATTCCATACTATAAATATTCTATAGATTTCTCCTCTCTATTATTTGTTACTGAAGACATTCCCACAAAAACAAGATAGTTGTGATTTAGAGTTCATCTGCCTCAATAACTTATTCCTTATTGAAATTATAATGCTCTGTTGTAAAAATTACAGTCTATCATGGGAATAACTGTTATGTCACAAACAGAGTATTATTACAGCAAGTTGGCAAGAAGCAATAGGAGCTGATAACCCTCAAGTAACACCTCTCCTGATTACATTCATATGACCTCAGTAATAAAAAATGGGTATAGGAAATACAGAACTAGTGAGAAATATAAGCTGCTATGTGTCCAAATGTTTTTTTTTTAGTTTTGAACACAAGACAGATAAAAGTCTTATTTATGCACATTTTAGAACATCTCAAAGTACATATATATTTCACTCTATCCTAGCTGTTTGGCACTCAATGTTTAAAATGCTGTAACAAAAATTTTTGCAGTCTTTTCACCTTAGTATCCCCCCCATCTTATTATTTTATATTGAGTGCTCTTATACATTGGGAGCCAGGTTGTTCATGATGAGCATGGCTAGGTTCCCCAGTGCAAGCTAATTTCAAGCGGGGATTTGAAAAAAAAGGGAGCACATGGCCAACTACAGTGGAAGGCAGGGAAAGATAGATTTGGGGAGGGACCATTTGAGGGGGAGTTGAGTGACCATTTGAGGAACTGGAAGTTGGACCGGGAGGATAGAGGGCATGGAGAGCTGCTGGTGAGAGTTGGGATTACCTGGGTTGGTTGAAACCATCCCGGAGCTCATCTGTGTGCCTCAGTTGTCTCCTCCTGGTCCCCAAGTACAGCATCCAGTAGTTGAGCAGTCTGTGGAGTGCGGTGTGGTCCAGTTTGGTGGTGGTGTTCTGTGCAGCTTGGTCAGCTGCGGTGTAGGCTTAGTTTAGCCCCTTTTATATTTTCAAAGTTTGAATTTCAATTCCTCAGTGGCAGCGTTACCCTGAAGCCACATCGAAGAAGTCTGCCATCCGGTACAGCCTTCAAGACTCCTAGTCATCCACCACAGTGCCTGTCCCTTTGAGTTAACTCCTCCTTCTGCTTGCAACCACCCACCTCCCATTGTCTTGCTTTCACCCCAGGATGGGGCGGTGAGTCGACGGCAGCGTGTTCTGGTGTTGCCCGCCTGTTCAGTTTATTTTTTTAATAAAACTGAGGGACCATTTGTTTAAATACACTTGGGCACAGTAAAGGGAAAGTGACAGCTGCAGGTTCTAGGGCTTAGGAAAGGCCCCTGGGAATGAGGACCACCTGCTAGGTGAGTCTAGTTTAATTTATGTTTATGTGCCCCGGTTGGGAACACAGTACACAGTATGGGCTTTATCTAAATTGAGGAGCTCTGGAGGTGGAGCTGAGAGCAGGGCAAGCCCTGAGCTTTTATTAAATGAAACTAAAGACTTCTGAGTGATGTGGGAGAACTGGTTCCATAGGAGCACTGTAAAAATGGAGCTCACGCTAACCAGCAGTTTGGGGGAGGGGAGGGCTCTTCCTAATATGGTTGGGTGGACCCGAAAAGGTCCTGACCCTTATTATAAGGATCAGGATTCAGGCCAAAGTCCTGATAAGTTCTGATTAGTCCTGATTTAAATCAGAACCTTTTGTAAAATGTGTTGAAAACTGCATATCTTCTATATAATTGCATAAAACGACAGTGAGATCTGTATCCTTCACATAGAATTGTAGTCAGCATTTCAGGATATGAAAACTGTGAGTTTATAGCACTGATATGCTGGTCAATTAAATATGGTAGTCATGCAGTTGACCTCTGTCTGTTTCTTGTCTCAGAGTCAGTAGTGCTATTGCTGCAACTGTAAATGTGACCTGTCTGGCCTCAGAGGAGGAATCCCATTCCCATTTAGTAGCATACACTATACAATGGACATATCATAGAAATGCAGAAACATAGAATTTGATGGCAAATAAGGACTGCTTGACCCACCCAGTCTGCCCATTTTCCTACCTATTGGAAAAGCTGCAGATGTTACTTAATCAACAGCCTACTTCCTCCTAATGGATATCAGTTTGTTATTGTTGCACCAGTTCCTTCTCTGCTCCACCGAGAGTCATGCAGTTATTTTCCATGGCATGGGGTCCCTTCCACCCACCCACCCAAATTGATGACACATTTAGTGGACCCCTACCAAAAAAATAACTGCATGTCCATAGGAATCCAGAGACCAAGCTGCTGTGGTGGATGGGGAAGTGTGGCTGTGAGGTCAAGCCTGTACTGAGTGGGCAGAGACCTACATTCAGGTAATCCAAAAATGCAAAAATTAGACAAGTCCATTAGTACATACCGAAAAAAGTGTGTCATCATGTTCAGGCAATCCAGAAATTAGGACATACTGAAAATATTCTGCCATCAGTCTTAACTTCAGGCAATCCAGAAATTACACAATTCCATGAGGACATGCAGTAGAATGTGTGTGCCATCGGGTTCAGGCAGTCCAAAAATTACACAAGTCCATGAGAACATGCTGCAAAAAGTGTTCCATCAGGTTCGGGCAATCCAAAAATTAGCAAAGTATTTTGAGAAAGGCATGCTGAAAAAATTGTACCATCAGTCTCAACTTCAGGCAGTCAGAAAATGAAAGAAGCCCATTAGGACATGATGTGAAAAGTGTGCCATCAGGTTCAGGCAATTCAAAAATTAACAAAGTCTGTTAGGACATGCTGAAAACATTGTGCCATCAGGTACAAAAATTGTGCAGGCCACATATGAGCTTACTTGAGTACTGATTTATTTTCCTGAAAAACTGTGATCTTTCTACTCTTCCAAGTAGTAATCTTTGAGGTCACTGCAAAATGGATTTGCTGCCTCTGGGTCATAGGTGTAACCAATCAATCGAAGATTTATTTTTAAGAATGTAAACTTTTCAACATTTTCTGGTAGTAGCCTCGATCATGAATCTGTTACCACATTCCCTGTATGGCTAAAGAGTCACTCAGAAAATACACTGGTTGAGGGACAGACCATGTACGTCATGGCTACCTGCACAAGTGCAGGCCATTCAGGCTCCTTGCTTTGTTGGTACTTAATGGGATCTTCATTCCATTCAATATCTTTTTCTGCTAAATAACAGTCAACTATGGCCTGGGCAGAAGCAGTGACAAATGTAAGGGCTAATTTTTCAAAGATAACAGCATTCAAGTGACCCCAAAAATGACTGCTGGGTGTAGAATGAATGGCAGCAGCTGACTGTTTTGTAAAAAAAACAAAAACAAGGCACTGTGTCAGCATGTGATCTAAAAGCAAAACAAAATGGTTATATTAAATGCATGTTGAAAATAGAAAATAGAGTTAAAAATCTACGTTTCGACCTTAGGTCTTCTTCAGGAAATATCTAAAAGAGAAAAAAAAAAAAAAAAAAAACTAACTTGCACTAACTTGTTTTTTTTTTCTTTACATATTTCCTGAAGAAGACCTAAGGTTGAAATGTAGATTTTTAACTCTATTTTCTATTTTCAGCGTGCATTTAATATAACCATTTTGTTTCAACTGTTTTGTAGCCTGACTGAGAAGAGAGAGCCGTGAAGGTGCAGGAGGAATGGATGAGGGGCTGCATCTGTTGTCATGGCTTTTTTCAAAAGCAAGTCTACTTCTTGAATAGTTTTCTCTCTGCGGTTTTGGAACACATTTGGGTCATACTGTGAAAGGTGTTTCATCTTATACCATGGGTCTAGTACTGTTGTAATAATGTAATGTTCTGCCATGAGCATTTCACCAAGTTTCTCATCATCTCTTACTTTTTTAATCATTCTATGTACTATGTCTTTTTTTATTCTGGGTGGTAAGTCCCTTTCAATTGCACTAAACTCTCTCATCTGAAACTGGTTTCTTGTACCTTCCAACTCATCCCTGATTGTGTTCAGCTGAAATCTAAGAATCTTTATTAATGGGATTATTTGGCTGAGTGTGGCACTGTTGGAACTCACTTCACTAGTAATTTCCTCAAAGGGTTGCAGTATCTTGATGAGAAGCTTTAAAACAGTCCACTGCTGAGGATTAATGTACACATCAGTGTCCCATATGCTGTTCTCTAGTATATACTGTCTTACAGCCTTTTTTTGCTCCAACAGTCTTTGGAACATGTGAAAGGTAGAGTTCCACCTCGTTGCAACATCCTGGATGAGTGTATTAGGAGGCAGTCTGTGCTCTTCTTATATTGCTCAAAGGCATTGGCGTGCTTTGCAGAAGTGGCTGAAATGTGTGCATATGCTTTTTGCCACATGTGTGACAGCCTTTATATCTCTGTCCTCTTCCATATATGCATGCACAATCAAATTTAGACAGTATGCAAAATATCGAAGGTGGACAAAGTCCCCATTAGACAATGCTTTCTTTATGTTTGAACCAGTGTCAGCAACAATAAAACCTATAGAAAGCCCTTGTGATGTAAGCCAGTACTGTATGTCTTTATTGAGCTCATCCAGGATGTTGGAAGATGTGTGATTCTGCAGTATATTCTGGATGCAAAGGGAAGCCAGTTTCAGAGGGGAATTGTCAGTGTCACTATAGGTAGTGGTGGGCAAAGTGAGGGAAATTCGCTTTGTGGAGTAATCCATGAAATTCTGCCCATTTCGCGGAGCAAAATGCAAAATTTCACCTGGTGGAGTGGTGAACTTTCATCTGGCAGAATGGCAAAATTTCATCTTCTGTGGTGAAGTTCCATTTTCAGTGGTCAAATTTCACCCTTGGAAGGTGGAATTTTGCCTGCGGAAGATGAAAATTCACCTGTGGAAGGCAAACTTTCACCTAGGCGAAATTCCGCCTTATGTAGGAAAATGTCGCAAATTAATCCGCCTGGCGAATTTGGCAACTTCGCTGGTGAAATTTAAATTCACTGCATCCCTAACTACAGGGAGTAAATGATACCCAATGCACAGTCAGTGACATAAAAGGTTCTGGCTAGCAGCTTGTCCATATGTCAGTAGTCAGTTGGACAACCCCAGCAACTGCATCTTTTAAAGCATGTTTCAGTTTAGCACTTACTAAATCATACATCTGCAGTATTGCAACAGTTGAGAAATATTTCCTTGATGGAATATTGTATCATGGTGACAGGTGATTCAAAATTCTTTTGAATCCTACATGCTCCACAATTCTGTAAGGCTGTAAGTCCAGTGCCATCATCTCTGAAATTAGTTTTGTTATAGCAATTGCCTCAGGATGACTACGCTGGTACTTAGCCTTACGTTCAGTTGTCTCTGAAATCGTGAGCTGTCTTCTAACAGTTGAAGTTTTCAGATGGCCAACATTAGGAGTGCTGGATGATGAGAAGAGCAAAAGGGGACTGTTTGTAGTACTTATTCTAGAAGAAGACTGAGAAGGACTTGATAGTACAACTGAAGCAGCAGGGCTGCTGCTGCTATTACTTGTTATAACAGGTGCAGCAGGTGTAGTCTGACTTAACTTGGCCTGCATGTTGTTGTCTTCTTTCTCTCTGACCAAAAAATCACGCCTGAGACGTAATGGGTGACATCTCTCTGAATGTCTTTTTAATGCTGAGGTACCCAAAGCACCATTTTTGCTCCCTCTGCTGATGGTCTTTTAACATATAGAGCAAACTACTAGTAACTCATTATTAGCAGTCAGAGAAAAGTAAAACCACACCTAAGATGTCGCCTTTTTTGTTTTATTGCCAGGTATACTATACTGACCTCCTTTGTCACTTCCACTCTGTTGTTCTTTCTCAACACTGGGAAGCTGCTCATCATGGTCTCTTCCTGTTTCACCATTCTCATCATCCACCAGCTCCTCCAGGCCACTAACAGAACCTAAATCTGAATGCACAGCCCCCTCATCTGGCTTCTCCTGGTTTCTTCTTCACCTGCACCACACTGTTCATCCCAAACTGCCCATCTCATCATGGTTCAGGCCAGGAACATCGCAGGATAAAACATCGCAAATGGAAACGAAGCAGACAGAACAGCACTGCCTGCAATGACGAAGGCACAACAGAATGCAGGCAGAAACAGTGCCAAGCCACAGACTGCAGGGGGAACCATTGCCAGCAACAATAGAGGCGGAAGACACACTGCCACCCAAAACGCTGCTGGCACAACATAATGCGGGCATCAACTGTGCCAGGCTGGGAGACTGCAGGGGGAATCATCGCCAGCGGCAATAGAGGTGGAAAACACACTGCCACCCAAATGCTGCTGGCACACCACAAGACAAGACAACACAGTGCTGGGCAGAACAGAGGCACTGAATACAACATGCACCGTACACACAATGAGCGTGGCACAGTGGTGGGCACCTGTGCTGTGCTCATCTGTGGCTGTGTCCCCCCCCCCATCTTGGGAGCCATCTGTCACCCTGTGCACATTGTATAGGCTCCATCTCCCACTGGGCAGAGTGTGCCTCCCCCTTCTTTGGTCCAGCACTGTCCATTGTGTGGCCATCTAGTGCCGTTCTGTTCTGTGGCCAGTTCAGCGATGTTCTGTCTGGGTCCACACTGCTGGCTGTTTCCTGGTTTGAGATATGGTTGCATCCCCTCCTCATATTGTGCCATGCAAGTGCATACAGTGCTGCTGCTGTGATGTTCTGCAGCATTTGGAGCTCAGCAAGAATTCTGCTTTGCTGCATTTTGTCTGCCACAATGTTTCTGTTTTCGGTGTTGCTTCTACATTGTTCTTCCCGTGTTGATTCATCCACGATGTTCCTGGCCTGAACCCTCACCACCCAAGTCCAAATCATCACATTCATCCTGCGTCTGTGCAACTTCCACCTCTACCTCATTTTGGCTTTCCATTTGATTCTGTTTTCTCCCTCCTTCTCTACATTTTTGATTTCATAATCATTACTCTCATCAGAGCTAGGTTACTCCACCTCTGTTTCATTTATGTCTGTACTGGTACTACGATGGTACACATAGGTACCATATATTGGCTTACTACTCTTTGTGGTGCCAACTACTTCTTTAGTTTTAATTAAGATAGTTTGGACCTTTCCTGTCTGTTTAGACAGCATTGTGGAAGAACCACTACTGCTGCTTGATGAAGTCCCAGCAACTGGTCTTTCCAGTTAGACTGTGCAGTGTTGTTTGTGCCATATGTTTCCCAATACTTTTTCCCATTTCAGCCTCAGCCTCACCCTGTCTGGTGCACATTTCCAGTTTTTTTTATTACACACACACAAAAATGCTCTTTCCAGTATGTTTTCTTTTTTCTTTAGTCCTGTCAGTTGTTCCCAAGTTATTCAGCCCACTGGTACAGGCTCAGCTTCATAGCCACACTCCCCCTTCCACCACAAAAGCTAGGTTAAAAGTTTTTAAATGTCACACAGAAATGCTTTTTCCTGTAGATTTTTCTTTTTATTTAGTCCTGTCAGTTGTTCCCAAGTTCCTCAGCCCACTGGTGCAGTCTCGGCCTCACAGCCACATTCCCCCTTCCACCACAATTGCTAGTTTTTGGTTTTTTATTACACACAAGGAAATATTTCTCGACTGTAAGGTTACCACCTACTCGGTTTTTGACCGAACGATTCGGTTTTCTAGGTCCAGATTCGGTCCTCCTGTTTTCACCATTGCAAATTCGTTTTTTATGGTGGGTCAAGCAGCACATGTGAGATTCCCCACTAACTGTTTCATTTTCCTTTCATCTGACTGTAAGCAAGTGTCTGACATTTCAGTGTACTTGCTTGCTTGCAGTGCAGGTTAATCAGGAAGTGCCTTCAAGAGCAGGGCACTTAAAAGAGCCAAATGTGTCCCTGTCTGCTCAGTTGTCACCTCTAACTTCACACCAGCAAACTGGAAGATTATTCATGGGAAGGGTAAATAATGCCACCTTAATTAACACCTACATTTTTCTGACACCCTTAGACATCCAGACAGGCACCACATTAGGGTAGCATCTTGCTCAGTATGGACTGTACAATGTGTTTCAGAAACTTTACCTGTTAATCCAGTTTTATTCTGAGGTAGTACTTTTTCATTCATTTTGAATGCTCACATACTTGTAAAACAGATTCTGTTGAATCTTTCACCATTTTACTTGCATGTTCAGATTACAAATTCTGATGTCATGTAAACCTTTGTTTGTATACCAGTAAATCTGAAAGGTGTAAAGCAGGGCTATTAAGACCATTAGCAGCAAATCAACCTAATCCTTTCTAGGCTGCATTGTGAGTATGGACTTTGACTGCTGTGATGAGGAATACTTGTATACCTTTAAATGCTCACCATTTTTTCTTTTAGGGTCTGTCCTATATTTTAATATTTGTTACCCCATTTGTTGTTAAATTAATAATCTAATATTTTATTTCATTTCTAGCAGTACTACAGCTCTCTCTCCTCAGTAGTTATTGCTGTCAATTTTCATACTACCTGGATATTCCAGGAAGACCATTCCAGGCATCTCAGATGAACAGCACAGAATAGTATGGCTAATGTCATGCTAAGCCACAGAAATGAGAAAAGGAAGAAAGAGAGAGAGAGAGAGAGCAGTAGCTGGTGAGGAGAAAGGAACACAGTCTAGATTTGATGGCACTGCAAATTTATCAAACATTATTATATATTTTTTTTTACCAGAAGAGACACACTAAGCTGAAGCTTGTTTACAGGTGCAACCTGGGAAGCACCAGGGAGTGAAATTATTTGTGCAGAGTCACACAGTATGCAAGTCTGGGCTGTGGGATTCAAACCCTGGTCTCCGGAATTGCAGCTCAGAGCCTTAAACCACTGCGCTATACTGCCACCATGCTACATATCACATATCATGCTATCTGGTATGTATGACTGATATGGAAATAAAATAGGGCATAGAATGGTTTCTACCACTTTTAAAAACTTCTGTGACATTACAAATAGCTTTAGAGTAGGAGCAATGGGAGGGACAGTAGCACATCTTAAAATGGCAGATGATATTTGTAATTCCAGCTCGTCCACCATTACTGGTGTAGTTTATTTATTGAAATAGTTTTACCAGAAAAGGCCACCTGTTCCAAAATAGCCAGTTGTCAGAGGTGTCCTTGTAGTCACTCGATGTGTCAGCTAAGCTGTGTACACAGGAAGGAAAGTCCCCTGAACCCCATCTCTAACCCCACCAAATGTTAACACACACTGAAATTTAAAATACTTATATCTAAATCAAACAAACCAAATATAATCATAATGTACTTTAGTCAAACAAACCAAAAATAATAATCATGATGTACTTTAAAGAAGTTGTACACAATGCAATATCAGAAGCAATTCTGAATAAATCAAGCGAATCAGAGTCCAAGCGATGCCCCTCATAAGTCATAAAAGGGGCGGAGTTAGGGGTGGAGTTGGGGGGGGTGGTTTACTGTTCGGTTTTCATCTCATCCAAAGGTAGCAACCATACTCGACTGTTGCAATACCGCAGATGTATATACTGCATGTAGTCCTTTCAGTTGTTCCCAAGTTCCTCAGCCCACTGGTACAGGCTCGGCCTCACAGCCACACTCCCCCTTCCACTACAAAAGCTATGTTCAATTTTTTTAAATGGCACACAGAAATGTTTTTTCCTATAGATATTTTCTTTTTATTTAGTCCTCTCAGTTGTTCCCAAGATCCTCAGCCCACAGGTACAGGCTCGGCTTCTCAGCCACACTCCTCCTTCCACCACAATAGCTAGTTTTTTTGTTTTTTTTAATTACACAAGAGGAAATATTTCTTGACTGTTGCAATAAAGCAGATGTATGTAATCCTCTCAGTTGTTCCAGTGTTCCTCTGCTCACTCAGGACAGGTATGACCTCACTGCCAAACTCTTCCTTCCAGCACTGTAGCTAGTTTTATTACACACAAAAAATTATTTTTCCTTAATGTAGTTTTATATTTAGTCCACAATTGCTCAAAGTTTCTCTGTCCACTTAGGGGCCAGGGCCAGAGCAGGCTTGCTCTTAGAGCCACGCACCACCTCACTGACACCCCTGTAGCTAGTTTTTTTTAATTTTCCAGTTTAAAGAAAAATATTTTAATAGTTCTGTTGTTTCTGACTGACTATGACTAGTAGTATATAGTAACAGTAAGTTACAGTTCCTCCAACCTCCACAGTCCAGGCACAGTCAAAAACACCCTGAATAAATTATTTTTCTTTCTTTCTTTTTTTTTCTTCTGCAATATAGTACAGCTGTCTGACAGTGTCTGCCCCCCCCACCAGGAACCCTTTAGATGTCCCCAGACTCCCTCCTACCCACCTGCCATGATCTTCAATCTGCTCCCCCTCAATTAAGATTCTGTTATGCCCCCTCTTTTTTACTTTTTTCAAATTTTTTTATAGTCCTCAAAAGAAATGCAGCAGCTCCGATGATTACAAATTGTGACAATTTCTTAAACTGCTTGCTGCTCAGACAGTCTCAGACCAAAAGAGATAAAACATCTACCAATGTGAGGTAGCTCCAAAATGATGCCTTTCACGAATGCCGACTGAGCTTCACACAGACCCTTCCAGCTCCTTCCATCCACCACAGCCACCAATTGCCAGGACTGACAGGCAGTCCCCTACAGCTATAGGCTGCTTAGCCTGTCAGTCTGGCTGGACTTGGCCAATTGAGTTTCTCTGCCCTTGTGCGCATTCATGAGCAGATACTCGTCTCCTGCTGCCCACACCTTGCCTGCTCATATGAGAGTGAGCATTCAGGAGCCACATGATCTCTAATGTGGCCATCAGATGTCTGCCGGCTGGCTGGGATCTGGAGGATCATGGAGTGCCATCTATCGCAGACTGCAGGTAAAAATGCACTAACTGTGCTTTTTAAAAATAATAAAGCACATTGCGGCCGATGGACCCAGACTCAGTACATTTAGTCCATTCACTCTGATTTATCCGGGTTCGTTGGACCACATTGGATCCAGGGGGGTGGTCTGATTTTCAGCAGATTGGTCCACCCTCCCCTACTTCCTAATCTATGTGTCCCTATAGTTTCCAGTGAGATTCTTGAATGGGGAGTAGTACATAGAATGAGGCAGTAAGTACAGCTTTCCAAGGGCTCAAGACTACTTTAAGGATTTAAAGAGACAGTACTTGAATTAACCCTGCCTGAGTATCTGCAATTGTATTACTGATTTTTGCTGCATGTGAACTTGTGTGAGACTGTCTTGCAGCCTACATTTTGGGGACTATGATATAATCTCTTTGGGGGTGGGGAATCATATCAAGTTGCTGTAACCAACCCCTGCTGCTTGGTTTCGAGCACATCCAGGCTCTGCAGATGTTTCCACTTTTCAGGTCCTGTGACGGAGTGCCTGAGGTCCTGTGGCGGAGTGCCTGAGGTCCAGTGGCAGAGTGCCTGAGGTGCAGTAGCAGAGTGCTGGAGGCCCAGAGATGCAGAACCAGAGGTCCAGGGTTGGAGGTTTAAAGATGCAGTGTCTGAGGTCCAAAGGTCCAGGAGTCCAGTGTTGGAACGCCAGCGGTCCAGTGCCGGAGGTCCAGAGGTCTAGTCTCAGAGGTCCAGAGGTCCAGTGCCAGAGTGACAGAGGTCTAGAGGTCCATTGCTGGAGGTACAGAGGTCCAGCGCCAGACAGCCAGAGGTCCAGCAGTCCAGTGCCAGAGATCCAGAGATCTATAACCACAGGACTAGTATTCCAATACTCCAGTATCCATGATCCAACACTGAGGAATCATTGCAGAAAATTAGAATCAGGACATCGGGGTTATGAGAGGACCATTTGGGGTGGTCAGAAGAGTGTCTTTGTTATAGCAGTTTTCCTCAATGCAGACATCATAGTATGTCAGGGTCAAGAGAGGACCATCTGGGGTGGTCAGAAGAGGGCCTTTGCCATAGCAGCTCACCCCAATGCAGATGACATGGTATGTCGGGGTCAGGAAAGGACCATCTGAGGTGGTCAGAAGATGGTCTTCATCATAACAGCTTGCTTCATCACAGACATCCCTGGCTCTGGGGTCAAGAAATTGGCTCCTCCCAGTGATTGTGATGGGCTAACTTGTCTAGCCATCACCTCTTAGACTCTTTATAACTGTTAAACTATTTATTTTCTTAAAATCCATTGTTTTGCCCTGTTATTCTCTACCTGTAGAGAATAGCCCCCCCCCTTATATTTGTTATTGCTCTGAAAATTCAATAAACTGTTATTGTATCTGACTCTTATCGTGTCTGTCTCTTTTCTGATGATCACTCAGTGGAACCCGCATAGGGGAACAGAGCCTCCCCTTTATTCAGGCTCTCTCTAAACTTACCAGTTGTTGGTGCTGATTATCCTTCTTTTAAATAGGGGTCAGTCACCCGGTGGTTGGGCTGAACAACCCAACAAAGCCCCTGCCCTCCTCCTTGACTAATTGGCTTTCGAATCCTGGGCGGGGCTGGTTACAATACACCATGGAGTACCCTGAGTCCTAATTTGAAATTTAGCCATCAACATTTAAAAAACTTATTCTAAGAATGAACAAGACAGTAGATATGAACATAAACATAAACATAAACAGTGCTGGTTGCATAAAACAATAGCTGTGCCGAGGGATCTATTTCCCTTAATAATCAGTGTAGTGGCATAATAGGAAAAACAAACATTGCAAAGGGCGTATACTCATACTTTCAGAATTAGATGCCGTGTAGACTTTTTTTTTTGTAAAGAATTGCATTAAGATGCATTAGTGCTGCATCTGCCAGTGGGATTGAATTCATAAGAGTTCCCACATCCTCTCAAAGGGGTCATCTCTCTCTTTGAGTTTGTATGCGACTCTTTCTAGGGGGTAAACTCTGGTCACGAGTTCTAGCCACATATCTACCATAGGCCTTAAACAGGATACCCAAGTGTTGTGAACACACTTTCAGGCCAACACTAATAAGACACATACCACCCAAGGATGGGGATCCCCCTCATCAGCCTGCAAATGATCTATTCCCAGCAACATGGACAGTGGAGTATCAGGTATCACAAGACCTGTTCTTTGTTCAATCTGTGTTCTAACCTCTATCCAGAACAATTTTAATGTTGAGCATTCTCACTTAAAGCTACCAACCCATCCCTATTTTCCCAGGACAGTCCCTATTTTAGGCAGCATGTCCCAGTGCCCCCACAAGTTTTGCAAAATGTCACTTTTGTCCTGGTTTTTACATACTTGTCCCTGTTTTGTTCCCTTGTTTTTGCTGACTGCTAAACCATGAGTGACAGTTATTTTAGCACCACTGTGGCACTGCTGGCGCTGGACAGCAGTTTGCAACTTCAGCTCCTGCACCTGTGTTGCACCGCAAGCATGTCAGTGGGAGCACAGTAAAGCATGTTCCTTCCTGTTAGATTAAACAGGGTAGTAGTGCAAACAAGTGCATGTGAATGTCTGCCTGCCAGCAACTGAGAGGGACTCCAGACACAGAAAACACCAGCAGCAGTGAACTAAGGTACCTGAACCTGATCAGCTGTAGGGAAGTGTGTGAAAACAGTCTGGTGTGGTGGTGGGAGTAACTAAAGCAAAGTTTGCTCAGTAAATGAGGTGAGTGTAAGTGGGTTGGAATGGACTGTTAGGAGGAACAATACGTGCAGCTTGAATATCGGATCACAATTTAACGCAGGTTTGCTTTTAATGAACTTTCTGTACATCATGATTTGGAAATTGTTGCAGCAGAATGAGGTATTGTTTTAATCTGGATGTTTGCTACTGGTGGTACTGTGGGGCAGCATGGCTAGGGCAAGCAGCAAAATTTAATTGATTGTGTGCAGCATTGTCTGCGGCGGTGCCCGGGGGAGTGACACGGTGGTGGGGGAGAAGTGTCATGGTCAGGATGAAACATCCCAGTTTTAGGCCTCGCAAAGTTGGTAGCTTTATTCTTAATAGTAATGGATGTAGTGTAAGTCCCCCTTGCATCACGATATCTACCACATTGTGAGAACACCCCTGTGGAAAATATATGCACCACCATGGGGAGAAGGCAAAACTGATGCATAAACTTATATTGGCCATGATTCACGAATGCTTATGTGCCACACAAGGGCAACATGTAGGCATTCTCACCACCAAATGCTGTGCAGCGGTGCCCTGCAGACATGCCACAACATTCACCAACAGGAACATTATTGCACTGTGCAATGGATCCCCAGTTGGCTGCAGGTCACCACACCAGGGTTGGGATGGCGGCATGCCAGGGGATGAGCCCCACCTGGAGCCCAGTCACAACAGCACTGCACACCATTCTGTGGCTGTATCCGCTATGCTAGGGGTACACTGGCATAGTCACTGTGAGGCCCCCTCACAGTGCCACCGCTAGCTGCAGAATAGCAGTGCTGGCCCCCTCGATGCCTCTAGCCTAATGGACTGGGGGGGGCTTGGGGCAGCCACCTGGGCACACATCCAGTGTTACTGAAAGGCATGGCTCCACTGGTCCCAGAAACCCCTGCTCCACATCAGGCAGGGGATACACTCACGGACTGGGTACGGGCATCCCATTGGATGCCTGCCCAGGTCACAGCTCCAAACCTGTCCGCCCCCCATAAACCTGCATGTTGTGGTTGGGAGGGGCCATGGACAGGTGGCTGGTGATCATGAATGACAGCTGGCACACACCTGTCCATGGGTGCAGAGCTGAGAAAGTGGGTTACATGCATTTCGTATGTGCAACCTACCCATTAGTGAATTCTTTGTAGTTATTGCACCATAGCAGCCCCATATGAAATTTGCAAATATTGGCCCAGTTTACATCAGATATTTGTAACACTAGATCTTGGTCCCATTGTCTGCATATCTTCAGGGCCTGACTTGGGATGTCCTCCCTTAGGTGTGCATAAAACCATGCCATAGAGCCCTTTGGGGCTGATCGAGAATTCATAATCTCCCTTTCAAATTTATATAACTTGGAAGTTCAGGGTGTACTCTCTGTGTGGACCTTAGCTGTGTCCTAACCTGAAAATATAGAAAGTTGTGCTGCCACTGTAAGGCGTACAAGTGTCTAATGTCATCTAGGCTGTACATCCCTCCTGGTCCCATCAAATCTCCCAGGCACCACACTCTGACTTGTTTCCAGTGTGCAAAGTGCATTTCAGTTATTCCAGGCAGGAAGTCTGGATTGCCACTGACTGATGCCAGGACAGTCTTATCCTGCTCCCCCTTCACCATCTTAGCTGCCATTCACCATGCCTGCAGAATGTGAATAACAATGGGGTTTGGGTTCTGTCTGTCCCTGCATCTTCCTATTTCACCCTTGTCTAAATAAACATGTGGGTAGGAGTGTTCCCCATCCAGCTACAGGGTCACCCAGATAGCCACCCCCTTCCCCTAGTAACCATTCCCTGACCAGGCAAAGTTCTGTCTCCACATGGTATTGTTTAAGGTCAGGAACTTCAAACCTCCCTTGGACACTGTCCCATTCAAATGCACCAGAGCTACCCTAGGTCTTTTCTCTTGCCATAAAAACACTATGCCTCTAGTCGCTGCAAGTTTCATTTAGTAAGCCCCATAGGTAGCATATGTATTGGGTAAAGTATCCGTGGGAGAGTGTTAATCTTTAGCAAGTTGAGATGGCTAAGGCAGGATATAGGTAATGCTTTCCACTTCCTCAGGTCTTCCTCTAAGGTTTTAAGCATCCCTACATAATTCATCTTATACAGATTATTTAACTGGTGGCCCACCTTAATCCCTAGATATGTGAGGAAGGTAGCTACTCTTTTAAAAAGGGATTTCTGCAGTGTTATTTGTGTTCCTTCCCCCCACCTGCATTAGCTCAGACTGGCCCAGGTTGATATTTTACTCTTTGAACCTGGAGAAGCTGTCTAGGGCTGCAGCAATACCAGGCACAGAGTTGGACGGATTGGTTATAAACAGGAGGATACCATCTTCATACAGTAATATTTTGTGTTTCTCTCTCTCCACCTATCCTGGATTCCAACAATAGCAGGTATTTGTCTTATATGTTCAGCTAGTGGTTCTATAACTAGAACAAAGAGGAGTGGAGAGAGAGGGCATCCCTGCCTCATACCCCACCCCAGTTAAAATTTATTTGAAAGCCCACCTTTAACCAGGACCCGGGTCTTGGGCACAGCATAGAGCAGTTTGACATATTCTACAAAGCCATCCCCCAGCCCAAATTTATTTAATACCTGATATAAATAGGGCGATTCCAGCTGATCAAAGGCTTTCTCCGTGCCTAAGGAAAGCACAAGTGTCTCCCCTGTATGCCAAGTGCCCAACCACACTGCCTTCAGCAGGCGCCAAACATTGTTATAGGAGTACATCTCCTTGGCAAACCCTGTCTGGTCATGTTTGACAATAGTCAGGAGCAACTCCCCTAGTCTCCTTGCCAAGGCCTTTGATGTTATTTTATTATCATCACAATTAAGGAGGGAGACTGGCTTATAGGCTGTTCATGTCATATTGTCCTTTCCAGATTTGGGTAATGCTACAATAGTTGCTTTCTAGCATGTTTCAGAGAGGCAATCCAACCCCTGTGCCCCTTCTATGATTGCTTGTAGGCCTAATAATACTGGGGATCCCAAAGTCCTATAGTATTTGGCACTGAGGCCATCTGGGCCTGCTGCTTTCCCCTTTTTAAATGTGGATGCTGGTGCTACCAACACATTGATTGTGAATGGCACCCCCAATTGGTTTCTTTGTTCTTCCCCATCTGTGGCAGATTTAGGTCTGCCAAAAAGGCATGAGCCTCAAGTGCATACTGTGTGCACTGTCCTGTATACAGTACAGTGTCTTATAATATGCCATAAAGTGTGTTCTGATATCTGGGCTTGTGTTATGAACCTGCCCCCTTCCACTTTTAAAACAGTGGCGATATTAGTTGTGTGCCTGCCCTTCGCTAACCTTGCCAGCATAGGGCTGAGTTTATTGCCCCACTCATAAATCCTTTCCTTTGCATAGAATAGGTATTTTTTAGCCCCGCCAGTACTGTCCAGATTTAATTGTTCTTGAGCCTCTCTAAGTTGGTGCATATTCTCTACACCCTTATCCTTTTTCTCCAGTTCCATGACCACATTCTCTAACTTTAGTAGCTTGTCACACTTTCTTCTCGCCTTTTGGGCGATGTGGGATATGATCATCCCCCACATATAGACCTTTCTGGCCTCCTAAAAAATCCCCTTTGAGGTAGCAGTAGCCTGGTTCTCCCTTATATAGTATCCCAATTGTTTTTGCAGGAATTATACAAATTGATTTGAGGAGAGTATGTATGCCAGAAACCTCCAGCTTCCCTCTTCCCTCTCTCCCACTCTAGTATGGAAGGTCATTATCACCTTGGCATAGTCTGAGACCACGATAGGTGTAATTTCAGCATGAGTGACCCAGGAGTACAAATTTCTGGGGGCAAAGGTATAATCAATCCTTGACCACATGCCGTGGGGATTTGAAAAAAAAAAGTATATTTCCTAGATCCAGAGTTGACCTCCCTCCGGACAACCACCAGGTCTAACTCTGTTAGGCCCATACCCCATCATTTGAACGCTGGCTCCCAGCCTTCCCTCCTTCCCTGATCTGGCCAATGCACATGTCATGGCACAATTAAAGTCTCTCACAAGGATCAGGTTTGGAAACTGCTCCCCCTGCAATAAAGCCAGCATTTCATTGTAAAAAAATGGATTGTATTGAGCATGTGCATATATATTGCTAAAGGTGTGATTCTTCGTCTGTATCTGACCCTGAACAAAGACATATCTTCCTTCTCTGGGGTTCTTATCCACTCGCTGCTTTACAAAATGTAGGTCTCTCTGTATCAGGATAACTACCCCACTCCTATGGCCACTGTAAGATGTCGCAAAACAGGAGTCCACCCATTCCTGTACTAATTTCCCATGCTCAGAGTTTGTTAAATGTGTTTCTTGAACTAGAGCCACATCTGCATTATTTTTTTTTAAAGAGTATTAAGTACCTTTTTTCATTTAATGGGTGTGCAAAATACCTGGACATTCCAGGAGCACACTGTGACATTAGTCATACTTATACTTTATTAAACTTATAGCACTCTGGGGGAGCAGCCACCCCTTCCCAACATAGACCAAGAGTTTACACCTCAGTGCTCCACACCTACTATTATCATCCCTTTCTGTCTTCCCTACAGACCAGCACAGCATATCATGAAATGTGAACCAGCAAAAATTCATAACCAACATGTAAATTGTAACAACTTGAAAATATAACAAAGCAGTAACATCAATAAGTATGTTGTACCATTGAGACATGGTTACATCACAGGATCCTCCCCGTTCAAATTCTAAGGGGGTCACCTCCTGCTGTAGGCAGGTCTTCCATTACACCTCTCACATAACACCTTAGCATTAATTGCCATTATATCTCCCTCCCTCCCTCCCTTCCCTTGCTCATATTGAAAGAGAATCCTCCCACTCTATAGGGTTATTGAACAGCCTGCATCTCAGACTGGGAGGTTCAGCACAGACCTCCCCATCTGGGGCTTCAAATCATGTGACATAACAGGTGTTTACCAAGGCAATCACTTGACCCCCTTTTTCTGTCTTAGAAACATCAAACTTTGCCCCACTCCCCCCACCAGCTTAGATTTATGCTGTTGTCTGTTGTTATTATCCACCTGTCCATACCACTTGAATCCTTACTTGAACAGTAATCGATCTCTTCCCCTCAAAATGCACCCTTAACACATAATATATACAGCAGTACAGCAAAATAGGCCAAACAATCCCCTCCCTCCATGTCGGGTTCACCTCCACACTTGAAGTGTCTTGGTGTCTCCTAATTTCATTTTGTGCCACCCTTGCAGGCCCAAACAATCAGATCCTCCCTGTGTCAATTCCTCCCAGTTGGGAAGGGAAAGATAATTTGGCCCCTTCCTCTTACACATATACAGTGTGACATAGTTAGAGATAGCTAGACACTGGATGACAGGGTACGGACATGAGGGTTACAAGCAGGAGCATCCAGTGAGAGGGCCCCTGTACCTGTGATAAATGCTGCCATTAGTGATTGGTCATAAGTCCCCCTTGCTGCAATGCTATTTCTGAAAAGGAAGGAGAAATGTATTTCTAAACCCCAGAATCCTCCCTCCCTCCCTCCACATCAGCACAATTCATTGGTCTCTCAATCCCCACTTCACATTATCTAGCTATATGCTGCTAAGGTCTATGTCCATCACATAGCATCACCCTGCAGTTTACCATCTCATTGCTGCCTGTACTTTGAAGGAGCTGAGACAAGAGGTCAAAGGTTGGAGCAGCGCTGGTGGAAATCTGGCCTGGCTGATGACAAACTTAGATTGATGGGTCATTATAAAGACTATCAATCGGCAGTCTCCTGTAAGAAGGCAGCGTTCCTGTCCAGGAAGATTGCCCCTGCAAGAAATTGACTGGCTCAGCTCTTCCAGACTGTGGACAGATTGTGCAATCCAACCTGTCTTCAGATTCAGGGAGTGTTTTCACAGAGAAAATGTGATGAGTTTGCTAGGTTCTTCACAGATTAGGTTGCCACCATCAGCTCAAAGATACATTCAGTGTCCTGTAGTGGGTGATGCGGAGGTCAGCAGGAAGGTGCAAGCATTTGGTTTGTCTGGTCCAGCTTCGGCCGGTTGGTGATCGCAGACATTGTAAGGATCATCCAGGGTACATGATCAAGCTATTGCGATTTGGACCCAGGTCCAACACATCTCCTTGTGGGATGTGCTGAGGTTAGAGACACAGGTGTTTCCTGATCCCCTGAAGGAGGCTGTAGTGGTACCTCTCCTAAAGAAATCCTCCCTCGACCCCAACTGCTTATCTAACTACAGACTTGTCTCTAACCTGCCCTTTGTGGGTAAGGTTATTAAGACGGTGGTTGTGTTGCAACTGGAAGATCATTTAACCATCCGCAATGTCTATATGATTCTCTGCAGTCCAGATTTAGGAAGAGGCATAGTACCAAGACGCCACTTGTTCGGGTAATTAATGATCTCTTAATAGTGAGGGATCGATGGAGCCATTTTATCTTGGTTCTAACATACTAACATACTATTTGCCAGCAGATTAGGCCTTATGGTCTATCGAGTCTGCTCAAACCTTAGATCCTTAGTTGGGTGCCGAGACCCTCCCATCCCTTGTGCTCCAGAAACCCGTATCATCCATCCCCACCCCCCTGGTACAGGCCATCATCGATACATCCACTTTCTGTGTCTGTCCCACCCTCTCTTGAAGCCCTCCACTGTGGATCTCTGAACCAGCTCACCAGGCAGTGCATTCCAAGGGTCCACCACCCTCTCAGTGAAAAATCTCCTCCTCTTTTCCCCCTCACCCTTCCACCTCAACTTCAAACCATGCCCTCTGGTGATACCTCCCTGCTTTAGTCTAAAGATCCCTCCATGTTTACCCTATTTATTCCCTTGAGGTACTTGAAGGCCTCAATCATGTCCCCCCTGTCTCTCCTCTCCTCCAATGAAAACAGGCAGAGCTCCTTAAGTCTGTCCTCATACGTCAAACCCCCTAGCCCTTGTATCATCTTTGTTGCCCTCCTCTGTACCCTCTCCAGGAGCTGTATGTCCCTCTTCAAGTGTGGTCTCCAGTACTATACACAGTACTCAAGGCGTGGTCTAACCAGTCCATTGTACAGCGGCAGAATCACTTCCTTGCTCCTAGAGGTGATCCCCTTACGATGCATCCCAACATCCTGTTTGCCTTGCTAGCCGCCTCCTGCACTGCTCAGAGTTATTCATACATGCATCCACCATGACCCCTAGGTCTTTTCCCCTATTGAGGCCTCCAGTGCCTCCCCTCCCAGGGTGTACCTGTGTTTAGGGTTTCCCTGACCAAGATGCAACACCTTGCACTTGGTGATATTGAAATTTAATTTCCATGTGTGAGCCCAGCTTTCCAGAGTGTCCAGGTCCCCTTGCAGGGCCAACCTCCCCTCTTCTCCCTCAACTACTGCTCCCATCTTGGAGTCATCCATGAAGAGACTCATTTCACACCCTATATCCTCCCTGATGTCCGATATGTATGCATTAAACAGGATCGGACCCAGGACCGAACCCTCTGGTGCCCACTACCAACCTCTCTAGGGTTCGAGAGCTCCCCACAGACCACTACTCTCTGAGTGTGTCCAGCTAGCCAGTTTTCAATCCATATGACCATCAAAGGGCCTACTTCTATCATCAGTTTCTCCACCAGACCATTGTGGGACAGAGTCAACGCCTTGCTGAAGTCCAAGAATAATACATCCACAGGCTTACCCTGTCCAGTTCTGATGTTACCCATTCATAGAACTCACAAGGTTGGTTTGATATGATCTACCTGGCACAAACCCATGTTGCCACTATCCAGACCTGCCACCTCCTCCAAGTACACCCCCAATCATTCCTTTAGTATACTCTCCATTAATTTTCCCACCACCGAGGTCAAACTGATGGGTCTATAGTTACCTGGTACTTCCCGTGACCCCCCTTATGGATTGGTACCACATGTGCCTCTCGCCAATCCCTAGGTACCCTCCCTGTCTCAAGTGACCTGCTGAAAAGCTCTCTTTGATCTATCTGCAGCATTTGATACTGTGGACCATGGTGTGTTGTTGGAGCACCTGCAGATGCTCTGTAGACTGTCTGGTACAGTCCTCAGATGATTTAGATCCTTTCTCATGGGCAGGATTTAGAGAGTCGTGTCAGGGATTTATTCCTTGGCCCCTCTTCCACTGCCTGTGGGATTCCGCAGGGCTCCATATTATCACCAATGTTGTTCACAATGTATATGCTGCCATTGGGAGACATTATAAGGAGATACAGGCTGAGTTTTGACTGCTATACAGATGATACTCAGCTATACATGTCCTTTGTGCTTGGGCAGGAGGGTGGCTGTCTTGGTCTTTAATAGTCATCTCTCCGAGATCCAGGACTGGATGAGTGCCAGCTGGCTGAGGTTGAACCTGGATAAAACTGAGGTGTTGGTGGTTGCTCCAGGTCACCAGGGTATGGGGTTGTCAGCTGGACAACCATCTGGGTTTTGGCTAGGGGGGAACCAGCTGTCTACCTCAGACCAACTGCGAAATCTGGGCATTGTTTTCAATGGCGGCCTGACATTAAAAGCTCAGGTATCTCTTTTTACCATATGAGGAACATCACCCAGATCAAGTACCTGGTCCCGTCTGATGACCTTCCAACTCTGGTCCATGCCTTTGTAACCTCTGGCCGTGACTACTGCAATGCTCTGTACCCAGGGTTACTGGGGGTTGATATCCACCACTTGCAGCTGGTGCAGAATGTGGCAGCCAGGTTGCTGACTTGCTTACAAAGATCTTGCCATGTCACGCTTGTGCTCCGCAGTTTGCAGTGGCTGCCTGTTCAGTGGCAGATTATCTTCAAGGTTGGGTTACTGACCTATAACACCCTACATGGACATAGACCATGGTACTTGCATGATCTTCTTTGCCGCTACTGCCCCCTCTGCTCACTCCATTCCTCTGATGAGGATTGCTAGAGGTTTCCAGGGTTCGACTTAAGACCTCTGGGTCCCACTCTTTTGGTTTTATGGCCCCTACACTGTGGAATTGTTTACCTCGTCAGGTTAAAGAATGCATGACCATCGAGAGCTTTAAATTTGCTCTCACAACCCATCTTTTTGGAATAGCTTTACCTGACCCTGATTAGTCTGGCTTTAACACTGTAGCATTTTGATTATTGGCTGTATGTATTTACTTGTTTTTATGGGTTTTTACCTTGTACAAGGACTTTGATCAGCAATGGAATTGTGCTTAAAAAAAATATATATCTATATATATATATATATATATATATATATATATCCATACAGTACACATCTCCTTCCCTCAGAGTGCACAGCCATCCCATATCATAAAAAGCACTGTGACAAATTAGGGCAGTAAAAAGAACACCCCCATCCTCTGTCCCCCTCTCCAATGGGGGTGTCCAAGCTCCTCCTGGTTTCATTCCATGGCTCCGGTTTTCCAGTTACCAAGGGCCCCTCCACAATCCAAGGTTTGGCCTCTACTTTTCGCACAGGAACATCACTGAGTAGGCACCATTAACCATCAGCAGGAGGACAGGTTAAGAGTCGCAGCCGCTATTATGATTGACTTTGAGAAAGCTTTTGATTCCATCGAGTGGGAATACTTGCTTGCCTATCTGTCTCATTTTAATATAGGTCCAGAATTTAGCCCCTGGATCCAAGCTCTCTACAAGTCCCCTATGGCTAGATTTCTAATTAACAGCACGCTATCTAGTACTATCCCCTTGTACAGCAGGACTAGACAGGAGTGTCCCTTATTTCCCCTTGTTTTTTGTAATAGCTATTGAGCCTCTAGTAGCAGCTCTATGGGCTCATGCTCACATACGGGGGAAAAATAGGGCACACTCAGTATTGCACCAAGCTTTATGTGGACTACTGTTTAATTCTTACTAATAACATCCAAACGAGTCTCCCCCATATCATAGATCTTTTAGATGCTTTTGCGAATCTCTCCGGATTATACATTAATAAATGTAACTCAGAAATCCTTCCTCTCAATAAGACAACCAAGCCAGAACTGGTCCATAACTCCGGACTTGCATGGGCTCTGAAAGGAATAAAATACTTGGGGGTCAAAATTGCTCCAGAGCTGAAACATTTAGTCACAGCCAATTTCAGTCCTCTAACAGATAATCTTCAGAAAAGCTTGACCAGATGGAAGCATTTAAATCTCTTTCTATGGTGGGTAACATTGCTTCCATAAAGATGATGCTCACTCCCAAAGTATTTTATTTATTATCCCACCTCCTGGTTAATAAACAGGAGCACTGGTTTCAGAAACTAAATTCCATTATAGGGAAATTCTTATGAAACATGTGCCCCCAAGATACAGCAGAACTAAACTAAGGGCACATTGGAGTAAAGGAGGGTTGAACTTGTCACACTTCTCTCAATATGCTGATGCCTTCTTAATAGTTGATACTTGTCAGTTATTACATTTACTCTGCCTGAACCTTCAGCCTGGATAACAATAGAATCCGTTGTTTTAGATGAATCACACCCATCTGTTTTCCTAAGAAAACTCCTCCCTAAACAATTCCATCAGTGTCTCACCATAGCTGCTTCACATGTAGCCTGGAAATGGGTGTGCTGGCTTAACAAATCTTGTCAAGATCTGGGGGTGTATACTTATCTATGGAATAATCCCTGTTTTTCCATTGGGAAAAAAACATTTCTTTTGGATAAACTTGGCAGATAGACATATATTCATAGGTTTTGTGTGAAAAAGATAATGAAAACAAAGCGGAGTAAAAAAACACTATGGTTCTCAAAAGAGGTGGCAGGGAAGGTTAAGGAGAAAAAGGCTGCATTCAAAAAGTATAAGGCATCACAGAAGGAGCAGGACAGGGAACTGTATCAATTAAAGCAGAAAGAAGTGGGAAGGCAGTCAGAATAGCAAAAGCTCAAACTGAGGAAAAAATAGCCAAGTCAGTTAAGAAGGGGGATAAAACCTTTTATAGGTACATTAGGGAGCATAGAAAGGTTAAGGAGGAATAGTGAAGATTAATAAGGGAGAGGGGAGGTGGGCAGAGGGAGACAGTTAAAAGGCAGAGATACTGAATGAATACTTTTGCTCAGTAGTCACAAAAGACGATGAGAAGGGGTTACCGAAACCAGACAACAGAAGCACTCTGGGTAGGGGGTTGACACCAGTCCATTTACAGAAGAAAAAGTCCTGAAATAACTCCTAAAACTCAAGGTGGACAAAGCAATGGGGCCTGATGGGATTCACCCCAGAACCCTTAAAGAACTAAGGGAGGACCTAGTGACACCACCGACCACAGTTTTTTAACAAATCATGGGAGGATGGGGTGGTGCCTGAGGACTGAAGGAGGGCAGATGTGATTCCCCTTCACAAAAGTGGGAGCAAGGCAGAAGCAGGAAACTACAGACCTGTAAGTTTGACCTCAGTGGTAGGGAAAATGATGTAATCACTTCTGAAAGAAAGAATTGTTGAGTACCTAGAGGCCAGCGGGGCACAGGACCCAAAGCAGCATGGAGTTACAGCAGGAAGGTCATGTCAGACAAATCTAATAGATTTATTTGACTGGGTGACCAAAGACCAGGGAGGGGCTGTGGATATGGCCTACCTAGGCTTTAGCAAGGCATTTGACATAGTCCCACACAAAAGATTAATAATCAAGTTAGCCAGCCTGGGAGTGTGTCCCAGGGTGGTAGCCTGGGTTGCAAACTGGCTGCACAACAGGACACAGAAGGTAATAGTGAGTGGAACACATTCTGAAGAAAGGGGGTCACTAGTGGAGTACCTCAGTGCTCAGTACTGAGTCCAGTCCTCTTTAACATCTTTATAGGTGACATTGCAGAGGGTCTGGAGGGAAAGGTATGCCTCTTTGCAGATGATACAAAGATCTGTAACAGAATTGATACAGGGGGTAGAAAGGATGAGGAGGGACTTGGCAAGGTTGGAGGAATGGTCAGACATATGGCAACTTAGATTCAATGCAAAGAAGTGCAAAGTAATGCACCTGGGAAACAAAAACCCAGGAGAAGAGTACACAATAGCAGGGGAGGTACTAACAACAACAAAAAAGGAACCGGACTTGGGGGTAGTCATATCAGATAATTTAAAGGTTGGTAAGCAATGTGAGAAGTCAGTAAGGAGAGCCAGGGGGATACTGGGATGCATAGGAAGGGGCATCACAAGTAGAAAAAGGGAAGTGGTTATCCCTCTGTACAGACAGTTGGTGAGACCCCATCTGGAGTACAGTGTGCAGTTTTGGAGACCTCATCTACGCAAGGACATAGACAGGATGGAAGCAGTCCAGAGGAGGGCAACTAAAATAGTGCAGGGTCTGCATCAGAAATCATATGAAGAGAGACTGAGAGAGCTTAATATGTATACCCTTGATGAAAGGAGGGACAAGGGGGACATGATAGAAATGTTCAAGTACCTCAAGGGAATCACCAAAGTCCAGGAGGGTAGCATCTTTCAGAAAAAGAGATGTGCAAGAACAAGTGGACACAATTTAAAGATAGAAGGGGGACGGCTCAGGGGTAATGTGAGGAAATCTTTTTTCATGGAGAAAGTGGTGAATGCATGGAACTGCCTTCCTGGGGAGGTTGCTGGGGCTAAAACAGTGGGGGAATTCAAACATGCATGGGACAGACACAAGGCAGTTGTAGTGGGGGGTGGCAGGAAGTAGACTGTTGGTTAACTAGAATCTGCAGCTTATCCAGTAGGTAGGAAAATGAGCAGACTGGGTGGGTCAAGTGGTCCTTATCTGCTGTCAAATTCTATGTTTCTATGTAGGTTAAGACTTGTTAACAGTCAATCAGGATATAACAGAATCACCTTCCATGCAACAGAGTAAATACTTGCTACCAAAAAAGTACTGTTGGAAAAATCTTCAAATTAGACTTCCATATTTACATCGGTGTAGAGGAGAGTGCACCTGTTCCACTTGCAGCACAAAAACATGGGGTCAGTATACTCCACTTCCTTGGCTAAATATACTTGGGCAACTGAAAGGCTTCATGTGAGCATTCCAGGAAGCTTTGAGTGATGCTACCCTAGACCCCTCCATGTTGGCCAAAGACAAATGGTTAAAGTCCATAAATAGTACTATGTCTGACCGAGACCGGGCACAATGCTGGGCTCTCACTCATAAAGCCTGTGTGGATCAAAGTAGTTTACTGATCCAAAATAAAATACTGCATTGGTGGTACCATACCCCCACATAGTTAAAAATGATGGGTCTGACTTCACATGATTGATGTTGTTGATGCTCCTCTCATTAGGCTGATCTATTCCATGTTTTATGGAACTGCCCTGCAATAGTCCCCTTTTGGAGGCAGTTTACTTAACTCTGCCCTCAAATTTTAAATCATCCTGTCCCAATGGCACCGGGAATTATATTGCAGGGGCCCCCCATCAAAATGATCAATCTCAGTGCACCAATGAAGCAATGGATCCTTCTAATGTCTGTGGAAGCAAAACAATTGATTTTCAAGAGGTGGAGAACCTCAGAGGTGCACCTTGGGTTGTCAACCCTAACTCTCACCATGTCCTTATATACATAGCCCATATCACGTTATTTACTCATGGAATGGGGTGAGCGTTAGAGCTGATAACCCCAAGGCATACCCCACAGCTGTTGCTGCCTGTGGCAAACTTTACAACAGTTTTCACACAGGATTGCAGCAAGGGACTCCCCTAGTCCTTCACTTACATTGACTAGAAAGTACTGACCCTATCTGCTAGACTATCCTGGAGATAGACCTTTTATACTCCACCTCCCAGGTCATGTGCTCCAAGCATCATCACATTTATGAGCTCTTTTATTTAGCTCTCTTTTTAAATTAGGTAAAGCTAGATAGCTTTCTAGACATCACAGTAACACCATAATAATATCTTGACATGGAAAAGGGGTCTACAGGCAAAATACGTCTCAAAAACATGCATGGGTTGAATTTTTCCCTTTGATTGACAGTTGTGTTTCTATAACAAGCATTTGTCAATGCCGAATGTTGCTTGCTTCGATGTGCTGTTTAGGTATTTGGAAGTCATTGGAATGCAAATATTGAAAATTTGGCGAACTTATTTAGCTGCATGAAGAATCATGCGAATCTATCACCATAAAACAGTCATTGTTAGGAAATTTTTCACAAAATGTTCAACATAGCCATTTAAGACCTCTGGTCATGCACAGTGTCAGTGTGATTTTGTTAATGTGTCCCATACATTGGAGTTTTGCACCATTTCTAACCATTATTAAGCTACATGGGCAGAAACATGTTTAGAGCAGGATGTGAAAAAATGACAGCTGTACTGCTCATGAGGAGGTGTGGTAAAATGGCAATGTTGAAAATCTGGAGTGAAAATATTGAAAATTTGTGAACTTACGAGCCTGCGTAGGAACTGCGCAACGCACGCTCATAAAACAGTCATTTTTAGGAATTTTTTCACCAAATTTTAAACATAGCCATTTTAAGTCCTCTGCTCATGAACAGTGTCACTGTGATTTTCTTAATTTGTCCCGTACATTGATTTCGCACATCAACTGCGCCATTCTGCGCTACAAGGGCGGAAACACATTTTGGGTGAGATGTGAAGAATGACAGCTGTACTGCTCATAATAAGGTATGGTAAAATGGCAATGTTGAAAATCTGGAGTGAAAATATTGAAATTTTCTGAACTTACGAGGCCTGTAGGAACCAGCATATCGTCAGAACAGTCATTTTTTGGAATTTTTGACCAAATTTTCAACATGGGGTTTGAACCTTTCTCATGAATGATGTCACTGTCATGGTGGTATTTAGCCCAAAGGGTGATTTCACAGTCACTGGTAGTCACTGTGCAAAATCACCCTTCGGGCCCGAATAACGCCATGACAGTGACATCATTCATGAGAAGGGGTCCTAAAAACCCCATGTTGAAAATTTGGTGCAAAATTTGAAAAATGCCTGAGATATGCGCACAAAGTTGAACCTCCCATCTAGCCCATTATACAGCTTACCGGCATTTCCTCAGTTCGTAGTCGGCTTTGAAGAGTGCAGACGTGTTCCCGGTCCACGAAGATCGTCGTGCCAGAGTCTGGAGGTAAGTATGGGGTGAGGGGGTGTGGGGAGGACTGGGGTGCGCGGTGGGTGGGTGTGGGTTGTGGGAGGGGTCGGGGATGCGCCCGCTGGACCGTTTTACAGGTTTAAAACAAAAAAGACTACAAGGGACGTTGCCATGCTGGGGTGGGCTCCCAGCATGGCACAAAGATGGGGGCTGTTCAGCGACGCGGGATTGGGCACCCCAGTTGGCCAAACAACTGATTGCCATGCTGGGTGGGCTCCCAGTGTGGCACCAGCTGGGGGGCGACAGCAGCTCAGCCGGCGGGGATTGGGGATTGGGCACCCGTCGGCTACACAGGATGTGCGGGGCGCGCACACCTGCATGTGGGGGGAGCTACGCTTATTGGTGCTCACTGAAGCGTAGCTCCCCCTTTCAACTGTATGCCACTGCATTTTGGAGCGTGTCATAGACAGCTCCAAAATGCATTGGCTTACAGGGGCCGCGCCTGCCAGCTCACTGACTGAATTGGAGGAGGAGGTGACACACCTCTGAAATCTCCGGTGATGGCACTATGTTTCTTGCACATGCGTGCAAGCAACATAAAAATGGCCTTTAGGGGCTGCTGCTGCCCTACAGGGAACCATTCAGTTGGCATACTGCTCAGTCCTGTACAGGAACTCTAAATGTTAGGTATAGGTTGCCTGCAACTCTTTGAAATTATTTCCTTTTAAAAGGAGTTTCTAGGTTCTGATATAAGCATATACAATATCTCTGGGGTAATTCACCTACAAATTTAATATATAAAAAACCCAGCTTATGTGGGAGTTACTGTATATGTATTTTTTGTACTCCCTTATGTATTATATAGGGGCAGAATCGAAGAAAAACAGTTCAATGTTCAATTTACAGAAAAAAAATGAACATAACAGAATGGTGGTCTGGCGGCTGGAATTGCAAGCCATCAGTAAAACATTTCATTTTGGCCTTTTTATATCCAGTGGCTTCATTGGGACTTGCTGGGTGCTTGGGTCACTTTGAATATTATTTTAAAGCAGCCACACGGCAGCTATGTGACTTTGCCAAATTTACTCTTACACCTGCCACTTAGCAAGCACACTGATTTCTCTCACTGTTGCTGGATGAATTTTCCTTTTTATGTTTGCTTGCATGCATGTGCATGAAACATAGTGCCATCATCCGAGTTTTCGGAGGTGTGTCCCTCCCTCTTTCAATTCAGTCAGTGTGTTGAAGCCACGGCCCCAGTTCGCCAATGCATGCTGGAGCTGTCTATGACAGCTCAAAATGCAGTGGCGATATTGAAAAGGGGAGCTACGCTCAGTGAGCAGTGATCAGATATCACCTGCTCAGGCGCTGCTCCCCACACACACACACACACACACACACACACACACACACACACCAGACAAACACACTCCAAGCATACTGCATGCTCCCCCCCGCACACATTGTATAGCCACGGCGGGTGCCAAATCCCCCGTCGGCTGTACTCTGCTCCCAAAAGCCTTCCACATGCCACGCTGGGTGCCCACCCCGCGTGGCAAGTCATGCGATAGCCGACGGGGTGCCCAATCCCCGTTGGCTCCACTGTCCCCCCCCAAGTACTGGGTGCCATGCTGGGAGCCCACCCCAGCATGGCAACTGATGCTATGGCCAACGGGGGTGCCCAATCCCCCATCGGCTCCACGCCCCCCAACCAGCCATCCTTGTGCTACGCTGGGAGCCCACCCCAGAGTGGCAAATGTCCTGCCTCGTCAATTTTAAAAAAAACAACCTGTATATTAAAAACGATCCCATGCAGTCTCCTGGCCCCCCCCACAACCCGCACCCACCCACTGCGCATCCTGCCTCCCCACATCCCCCCTCACCCCATATTTACCTCCGGAGCTCGGCACGACGATCACTGGTGGACTCGGAACACGCTCTGCACTCTTAAAAGCCGACTGTGAACTGAGGAAATGCCGGTAAGCTGTATAATGGGATAGATAGGGTTTTTTCAACTATGTTGTATATCTCAGGCATTTTTTGGAATTTTTGCACCAAATTTTCAACATGGGGTTTTTGGGACCCCGTCTCATGAGTGATGTCACTGTCATGGTGTTATTCGGGCCCGAAGGGTGATTTTGCAGTCACTGCATGAAATCACCTTTAGGGCCCGATTAATAAAACGACACTGCCAGTGTTCATAAGGTGAGTTCTCAAGAAGTCTATTTTGAAAATTTGGTGGAAAAATTCCAAAAAATGACTGTTTTACGAGCATGCATTGCACAGTTCCAACGCAGGCTCGTAAATTCGCAAATTTTCAATATTTTCACTCCAGATTTTCAACATTGCCATTTTACCACACCTTCTTATGAGCAGTACAGCTGTCATTTTTCACATCTCACCCAAAATGTGTTTCCACCCATGTAGCGGACAATGGCATAGTCGGTGTGCAAAATCAATGTACGGAACAAATTAAGAAAATCACAGTGACACTGTTCCTGAGCAGAAGTCTTAAAATGTCTATGTTGAAAATTTGGTGAAAAAATTCCTAAAAATGACTGTTTTACGAGTGTGCATTGCACAGTTCCTACGCACACTCGTAGGTTTGTGAATTTTCAATATTTTCACTCCAGATTTTCAACATTGCCATTTTCCCCACCTGCTTATGAGCAGTACAGCTGTCATTTTTCACATCTTGCCCAAAATGTGTTTCCGCCCATGTAGCGCACAATGGCGCAGCCGGTGTGCGAAATCAATGTACGGGACAAATTAAGAAAATCACAGTGACACTGTTCATGAGCAGAGGTCTTAAAATGGCTATGTTGAAAAGTTGGTGAAAAAATTCCTAAAAATGACTGTTTTGCGAGCATGCATTGCGCGGTTCCTACGCACACTCGTAAGTTTGCGAATTTTCAATATTTTCACTCCAGATTTTCAACATTGCCATTTTATAACACTTCCTTATGAACAGCACAGCTGCCATTTTTCACGTCACCCAAAATGTGTTTTCACACATGTAGCGCACAATGGTGAAGTCAGTGTGCGAAAGCAATGTTTGGGACAGATTAAGAAAATCACAGTTACACTGTTCATGAGCAGAGGTCTTAAAATGGCTATGTTGAAAATTTGGTGACTGAAGTCCATAAAACGACTGTGTTACGAGTGAGCATTGCGCAGTTTCCACGCACCCTCGTAAGTTCATGACTGTAATATTTTCAGTCCAGATTTTCACCAGTGGCATTTTTCCACACTTCCTTATGAACAGTACAGCTGTCATTTTTCACAACATGGCCGAAATGTGTTTTCACACTTTCAGCGCAGAGATGCGTGGTCACTGTGGGAAATCATTGTTCGGGACAGATAAAGAAAATCACAGTGACACTGTTCATGATCGGAGGTCCCAAAATGCCTCTGTTGACAATCTGCTGTAAAAATCCCCAAACTAATTACATTACGGGTGTGCGTTGCACAGTTTCTATGCACACTTGTGACTTCAGCAGTTTTTTAAATATTTTTACTACAGATTTGCAACATTGCCATTTTTTACACCTTCCCATGAACAGTACAGCTGTCATTTTTTACATCCTGTTCGGAATGTGTTTGCACCTGTGGTGCTAAATGCCGTGTCGCTGTGCATAAGCAGCTTCGGCTAACAAACTGATATTGCCACTGTTCATGAGGTGGGGTCACAAAAAAACATGTTGAAAATTTGGAGTGAAAATACCAGCGAATGCCTGAGGTATACGGTTTCCAACCATAACGCCTAACCCGTAGAGAATGACAGGCATCAGGGATGTGACTTGGGATTCTTGCCTGCAATGCTCATACCATTCCACACCCTGCAGCCAGTGAGAGGCATCGAGGTATGCCTTGGACTCTTTGGCCCCAAAGTTCACCCCATTCTCCTATACAGAACCCATCTCACCGTATTTCCTGATGGAATGGGGTGCGCATAAGGGCCAAAGACCCCAGGGCACACCGTGACATTTTTCAGTGTCTGCAGGGTGGGTTGTGGTGAAATGGCTTGGCCGTTATGCCTGATGACCCAAAGGCACACCCCAATGCCTGTCACTCTCTGCAGGGTGGTGGTGGGGTTGGCTTCAGTTCAATACTTCGCTGCCATTCCTATTATGCAACTCTGTAACTTCTACACTACCAATGCCTATGCCAGCAAGCAAACATTCGGCATTGACAAATGCTTGTTTTAAACTGTGGCACTAATATTTACTGCTGAATTTCAGAGGATGTTAGTGAATTGCTAGAATTGCTACCTGTACTGCCTGAAGTGAAATAATGGTAGCGTAGTGCTAGTAACTGTGAGTATTATATTAACAGCCACAAGCCTGCATTTGTTTGGAGTGAAATGATGTAGTGTAGTGCTAGACACTGAGGGCCAGATATTCAAAAGGGTTGCGCCATGCACAATAGGGTTGCACCTGCGCAAGTCCGAACTTGCTCCATGCTGCGATATTCAGCAGGAGGCAGTTGTGCCACAGAAAACATGCTGAGCAACAGCGCAATACAAATGAATGCATGCTGAGCTGGAGGAGGAACCATGCATAAACTGCACAGCCGATATTCAGCCGGGCTGTACAGGGGATGTCTGAAGCGCAACCCCCAACCTGCGCCTGCACAACTTTAAGCCAAAAAAGGATCAGAGTTGAGGCCACCCACAGGTGAGCTGCTGCATTGCAGGGTGCAACACAGCAGCTGCCGCCTGTGGCTGGCCCTCAACCCTCTCTGTGCCCCCTCACCAGCCCGATCGCGGGCAGCAATATGTCTCCCCAACACATCCCTGATGGTCCAGTGGACCCGATAAGTCCCATCGCGGGCTGAAGTAATGAACCCCCACCTCCCGAATATATCCTGGTGGTCCACTGGACCACCAGGCTATATTTGCAGGGGGTTTAATGATTACATCCCACGATCGGGATCTACGGTCCACTGGACCACCAGATGTGTTTGGAGGGAGAGACATACTGCTGCCCGCGATCGGGCTGCTGGAGGGGGTTGTTTAAACTTATGCAGCCTCGGTTGGGCTGGTGGAGGGGCGATTGGGCCAGTGGGGGTGGTGGTGAGGATTTTCACTCTTTTGCCCATGATCGGGCTGCAGGGGCGTCGGTCCCGGCGGCTGCTGCCTGGCAGGTGCCAGGCACCAGGTCCTTGAGGATCGGAGCGACCTGCATGCTAATGGCATGCAAATGGGGCCATAATCAGATGTAAATGGCCCCCGGCATATGCATGAATTAACTGGCCCCCATTTGCATGCCACCTTTTGAAAATTGGGATTTTGCACGTAGGCGCAATGGTACTTGCGCCACCGCAAGTTGAATGCTCCACTCTGACAACTTCGGTGGCGCAAGTTCCATGCATACATGCACAGTGGCTATGGCCAGGGGGTGATATTCAAAGGAGTTGCTCAATAGCACAACTCCTTTGAATATCGCCCGGGCCACACCCCTGTGAGACTATTTTGCGCAGCGCAAGGGCTTGCGCCTAAGAAGAGCGCAGTTTGAATATTTGGCCCCCAGATTCTTATATTTACAGCTGTAAGCCTGCATTTGTTTGGAGTGAAATGATGTAGTGTAGTGCTAGAAACTGAGATTCTTATATTTACAGCTGCAAGCCTGCATTTGTTTGTAACCCTTGTCTCTCATTTTTACTTCTTTTCTTACTCCTATATGGATCCCTGAGTATTCCCTCATCTCTGCCCTAGTCTCTCCCCTTCAGCTACGCCTTTCGACGAATTTCACTTACTCTGTCTGCTTGAACCTTTCTTCTCCCCTCTGAAACACCCTCAGCACCTCTCCCCACCATTTTTTTAGACCTCAGACCTCCCTCATCTATCTATCTTCTCCCCCATCCCTTCTTTTGTGGATTTGGTTAGCTCCATCTCCACCAGCCCCCCTTCCCCAACCCTCACAACAACACTACACCTACCCCATTCTCTCACCCTCCACCCCGTTGCCTTTGTCTACATTTCTGCACCCACCCACATTGCTCCCCGGCAGCCAGCCTGTTGTACATTAACTCCCCTGCCTTCTGTTTTCCTGCAGGACCTGCCTGCAGAGTGCTCTCCAACATCGTGGCTCTGGAGTCTCTTGCCAGCCGTGGCACTGCAAACGGCCGACCCACTCTCCAGCCAGCCAGGTACGGTCAACTTCTTGCCAGCCCTGGACCTTCCATGGCTTGAAAGTCATGCCTACCATTGGGCAATTATTGGCAGTACTCTAGACCCTATTGGCTGCTCCAGCTAAGTCCCTCTGCCTCATTGGAACTTGTTGGGTGCTCAGGTTGCTTTGAATATTATTTTAAACCAGCTGCTTGGCAGCTATGTAGCTTTGCTGAATTTACTCTGTCTTACACCTGCGGCTTAGCATGCGTATTGTTTTCTCTCACTGCTGCTGGACAAATCTTCGGCTCCCAGACCCCCCTCCCAACCTTAATTAAATACTCCTCACAGGTGTCAACCACTCCTCCTCCCCTATCTATTGGACTATCTCTGGCTGACTACTTCCTTAAAGAAGTACTGCTCCCATGTCTAGGCAGTGCACCACTTAAAGGGACACAACTCCCTTTACCCTGGTAGCTCACCTAATGCAAGTCCTCCATGCACTGTGCAGTACCCCCAACCCAATGGCTGTTACAACAACCTTTCTCATCCTCAGTTGGATCATTCTTATAACCATTCATATAACTGAAAAAATGGATGTCCCACTACTATACATCCCTGACAAATCAGTCAATATCTATGGCTATAACCTGTTTAGGTGCAACAGGCCAACAAGGGGAGGTGGTGTCACCATCGACACCAAGATCAAATTCAGTGCCTCTAACATTGTTCGAACCTCCTAGCCTAAGGAATGTGAGTGTCTCACCCTAAAGTTAACCCTATCTCCTGAAGTAGCCCTCTTAATATCCGCCTGTTACAGGCCACCCTCTGCTGGGTTCGACTTACTAGCATACCTCCACTCCGTACCGGATAAAGTGAGCATAGAACACATAGTAATGGGACACTTTAAACTCAGTTGGAACAATGACTCCTCAGCCAAACTCAAGGAGTTCTGCAATGTTCATGGGCTAACTCAGATCACTCTGGAGAACACACACCCTAAGAAGAGAAACCCCAGCCATAGTACCCTCCTGGACCTTAAGCTTGTCAATAAGCCACATAACGTCTCCCATACAGGGGTCCTTCATGATGACTTAAGTGATCACTGTGCCACTGCCTGTATTTGGCGTTCCCCCAACTGGTTGTCCACCTCCACCTCCACCTTCAAGATAAAAAGAAGCCTAAAAAAATTCTGCCAGACCGCCTTTCTGACTGACCTTGGAAATATCAACTGGCAGGATTTCTATTTGGGCCCCTCTGTTACGGAGGCTTATAATATCTTCCAAAACCTACTAGTGTGGCTGATAAACAAACATGCCCCACTTAGGAAGATCAAAATAAGGAAAGGGCCCCCCAACTGGTTCACTCCCACCCTAAAGAAAGCTCTCAGGGACAGGGATGTCCTGTGGAAAAGAGCCATGAAAACAAAATCTGAAGCTGACTGGCTTGCCTTTCCGATAGCTAGGAAAGCCTGCACCAAACTAATTAGGGCTGAAAAATCATGCTACTTCCAGACTGCCCTTGAAGAAAACAAAAATTGCTCAGCCAAATTTTGGGATATTCTTAGAGAAATTGAAGGATTCTTGACAGTCTTCCCCTTGTCTGCTAAGTTAGTGGCAGGAAATATATCATAGACCTCCAGAGGACATTCTCGGACAACCCAACATCCATTTTGCTACAGTAGGCCTTGCATTCGATGACTCGCCTGTTAGCAAGCCTAATGTCAACAGCAATGCCTCTGATGGTTTAAGCTCCAGTGCTAACCCTAACCTGAGACTTTCCTCCTTCTGCTTTCAACTTGTTACCTTCAAACAGGTGGGGACCTACTAACATCTCTGGACACAAAAAAGTGTGGAGGCACTGATCTTCTAGAATCTTTTTTCCTAAAATAAGTTACTTTCATCTGACAGCCCAAATCACTCACGTGTTCAATAGTTCAATGTTACAGGGCCAGTTACCTCCCCTTTGGAAAATACTGCACATCATCCCCCTTTTCAAGTCTGGAGATCCAACTGACCTAAACAACTACCGACCTATTTCACTTCTTCATACCCCATCAAAACTCCTGGAGAAAATTGTCAACTCCAAATGTAGGGAATACCTCAAAACCAAAAACCTTCTAAACTCAGCCCAGTCGGATTTAAGACACAAGCACAACACTATGACAGCCCTTGCCAAAGTGTTTAGTGATTGGCATACCTCCCTGGATGTAAAAAAACATGACTATGCCCTCTTTCTAGACCTTAGTAATGCCTTTGATACCATGGAGCATAGCCTGATGCTCAATGCTCTGATTAGTTTGGGCCTAGACAACACTGCCTTAGAGTGGTTCAAATGTCATCTCACTAACAGAATTCAACAAATTAAAGCACAAAGGGAACTGTCCCCCCCTAAAGAGCCTTCCCGAGGATGTATCACAATGATCTTTCCTGGGCCCCATTCTGTCCACAATATACATTAACCACATTGACTCCCTCATACACAGAGGTAACGTACACCTATTCGCTGATGATACGGTTCTCTACACTACTAACTCATCCCTGGATCTCGATTACAAGGACCTCCAGTATGACTTCACCATCCTCCAGTACAATTTAATAAAGCTCAAACTGCTGCTCAATGCCAAAAAGACCAAAGCAATGATTATATCGCATCATGCCACATACAACCAAGGGCCGCCAGTAAACCTACAGATTTACACCTAACTTGGCGAACCATTGAAAGTAGTGGATAAATTCAAGTACTTAGGATTCTGGTTGGATAACAAGCTCAGTTGCACGGTCCATCTGTACGAACTAACAAAAAATTAAGACAACGACTAGGACCACTGCTTGACTACGTAGACCTGCTCTACAGCCATTACTTGAACCAGGCTTTATGTAAACTTGACACTCTCTATCATCATGCCCTGTGGTTCATCCTGGATATGCCCCTTAGCACTCATCACAGTCTGCTCTATCAAAAGTTGGCTTGGCCCTCACTTACTTTGAGGAGATAAAAAATTGCCCTAATGTACTTCTACAGGGCACTAACTGACAAGCTGCCAGATTATATCGCAACTCTATTTGTGCACACCAAGGGAAAGTACAGACTAAGGAGCACTTCTCTTGTCTCCTTCAAGGTGCCCAGAATAAGGACACAGCATGGTCTGGCCTCTATTAACTTCTCGCCACCACCCTCGGGAACACCATGCAAAAGATGCTAAGGTTCCCTTTCCTTATAGGTACACATAACTTTAAACTATTGCTCGCCCACAGCCTTAGGGATGTATGTGCCTGCATCAGGTGATCTCCTCCCGACCTCAATGCTTGCCTGCAATCTTAGGGATGTATGTGCCTGTCACAGGTGATCTCCCTCCAATCTGCCTGCTCAGCTCCTCATTTACCCAGCACTTACATACACATCTAGCATTTCTTGTACAACTAGTCCTTCTCTCAACCTCTCCCTCTCCCCCTCTATGCTCCTCTTGTCTGGTTGTGTTAATCCTCCCCTCCCCCTAGTCACTCTCCCATTCCTTTCTCTTATCCATCCAGCCTATCCACTCATAGGGACACATACTGGTCAGTCTCTACGATGCCTCACCGGTTACTCCTATCCTATTTACATGTTCGTTACTCTGCCTTGATGTTGCCCTCAATTATATTTGCATATGTAATCCCCCTGCAAATGGGGGTTCCCAAAAGACTTCCAGGAGCTTGCTTGAATGCTCCAAGCCTGAATGGTGTTTGGCGTTTAAGCCATTTATCTGTGAGTGTTTTTAGAGCCTCTGGTGCTGTCTCTTTAAGACCTGTCTGCTTGCAGACATAATTAGTTTGTATGGGGGGACTGTGTGTTTCTCTGCTTGAGTACCACTCGAGCTGCTGCCAATTCACTCCATTTTTGCAGTCACTAGGAGTGCAAAGGGAACCTATCTGAAAGATGTAACTGTTTGCCAGAAATCATTTAGAGTAATAATGAAAATACAGTTTGTCTAACCTGCTTTCTTTGCAGTCAGAACTGTGTTTGCCTATTTCCCCATTCTAGTCTTGAACTGCTGAACTGGACCAATCAGTGTGGGTTAAGGTAGCTCTAAAATGGTGCCTTGGATGAATCAGAACTTGGACTCATAATCTGAGCCAGCCACAAGAGGATTGTATGGGCAGTGACTCTGGGAGATGTAGTTTGGACTTTGGCACCTTTTTGGACCAACAGGGGCAGTCTATTGTGAGTGACAGCCAATGCAGCCAAGAACTTGGAGGAACTCAAAGGAAGTGCCCGGTTTTGTCTGCTGGAGTTTCAGTTGAGCTCTGGCAGTGAAGAGGGAAGGAGCCCTGTGCTTTTTCCGTGTGCAGTTTTAGCCGGGAAACGTATGTAAGGCCCCGAGTTGCGGTCTGCAGCTTGTGTAACTGATTGTTAGGACTGAATCCGTCCTGTGAAGAGAATCAAAGGATATCTGAAGAGTAGAAACCAGGCTCACCCTGTAGAAGACTGGAGAAATTGCTGAATTGCGCTCGGTCTGTCAGGAACTGAATCTGCTGTGTGTTCTTTTGGGTATTGTGCAGTAATTGCAATCGGGATAGAGAAGCAGCCTGCCTGGTATAGTACTTTCTTTTTACCATATAAATGTGTGAGGAGGCTTGTGTAGCTCAAGTGAATCCTGCTGCCATTAAAGGACTTTTGCCTGTTACTGTTTACCATATAAATGTGTGAGGAGGCTTGTGTAGCTCAAGTGAATCCTGCTGCCATTAAAGGACTTTTGCCTGTTGCAGTTTGTCATATAAATGTGTGAGGAGTCTCGTGGAGCTCAAGAGTAGCCCTGCTGAGGTTGAAGGACCCTATCTTGTTTGGAGGTCGTAGTACTAATTCAGGGTCTTCCCTGTTGAATTGCCACATTGAATCCAAATGGAATTACTGTACTGCTGACTGTTTAACTAATTTTCTTTCTCTGTGTGAAAGGGCCCCTACCAGCTGCCACTAGGGCTTGGGTACCCAGGGAGAGTAACTGGTAGGGATAGGCCTGTGCACAGAGCCATAGGTAGATGAGTAAAGTGATAAGCTAATTAACCTGATTTCCCCCTGTCCTTGTTATATCCCCCTAAATAAATCAGAGCTGCTTGTTTCAGCAAAGTTATACTGCCTGAGGTATTTGTCTATGTTAAAGTATTGTACTGTGATTGTTGCACTGTATCTTCTTATTTTACAGGGGTCCCAGTGCCTGAACCAGTCCTGGGTAAGTGTATACTGTGAAGGTAATTCTGATATACTGTGTGGGCCACTAGTGGGAAGAAAGGGGGGTTGCAGTATCCCAGAGGGCTGTGACCAAGTTAGTTTAACTATTGCAAACCCTGACCTCTGGGTGGAGGCACCCGCCATCGGATCCAGGCCCCTCAACCTGTTAGTGGCAAATCAGGCAGGGGTAGTAGCCCCTGGGATAGTGCCATCTAGGGGTTACACATAGCTGTTCACTCTATATTTTCTGATGATGTTACTGCTATTTCTCTGTATGTACCAGCTTTGTATAGCTGTTCACCTTGTATTTGTACTGATGTTATTGCCATCTACTTGTATGTACCAACCTTGTATCGAGTGTAATTGATTGTGTTCTATTCTACCCAGGACCATCTTGCAAATGAGCTTGCTCAAGGATGATTTTGCCTGGTTAAATAAAGTTGATTGATTGAAAGTGAGCACTATATTATTTTATTTCCTCTGCAAAGGAAAGAAGGGAATTCCAATAGCCCTGTCCATTTTTTAGGTCTGTGCCTAGGCAAAAACAGCAGTTGGGATAAATGGGAAGACGGTCGCATGGCTGTGTGAGCCAGGAGACTGCAACAGGATTATAGGAGACAGAAGGAGGGAGAGAGGGAGAGAGAGAGAGAGAGAGAGAGTGCGCAAATATCTGGGCTTAAGGTAAGTTCTCTTTATCCCCATTTGTACCTGGTGACACAAGGTTTGGCTATTTCTTCCTATCACAGCCATGCCTCATAGGTGGCATGCAGCAAGAGCCTTGGTGGCTGTGCTCCTCTTATGGGTGTGCCTGACTTCCTATACATTTGGCCACTTCATTTGTGTGGCAAAAGGGGGTTACACTTCTTTAGTGCATGAGTTGAGTGGAATAGGGGAACTATCAAGTACCAAAAAGAAAAGGAGAAGCCGCCTTGGTCTAAACATAAAAGCATCTACTTTCTTTACATAGAGCGACAGGAGAGTCTAACAAAGGACTATCTAATTAATACTGCACGTCCCCTTTCTTTAACTTTAAAAAAATATATAGATTCAATAATCCAGACTTTCCCCAAGTACCAGACACCCATACGCAAGGGTGTATTTAGCAATATGCTCTCGGAGGTAATTTTTCCTTAACCTCCATTATACCCGTACTTTGGACCAAGAAAAAGGAAATGGAAACAAAAGGGGGAGATAGACTAGAGGAGAAGGGGGGGGTGCCCAAAGGTGGCCAATCTTCCAAACTAGAATGGTAGGGTAGGACAGATATAGTACAGTAAAGAGAAAGAGAGAACTGTTGCAACAGTAGTTTTTAGTGGTAGAAAAAAATTGTCCTTTTCAGGGAAAGGGCTTTCTGCTGTCACACCCAGCATTTTAGTGCAGCATGCTGCTTGTGTCTCCTTTAGCAACTTATAAAATTTGAGTAAAAAAAAAGAAATAAAAGTCAGATCACCGATGCAGTAGTAGAGATACCATTCATACTGTACCAGCAGTGGTCTGAGTTCACAAACAAGCTCAGGACATTGGGGCCAGCTGTGGGTAAGAGGACAAAGCATTCCAGTGGATGGTCTCCTCCACAGGAGTGGCAGGATTGTGTGTCCTGCTGCAGTGCTTCCACCTTGGTGACCGCAGGTGTCAGTGCAGTTGGGACACTCAAGGGGAGGGTGCATAGCTCTTGGTATTCAGGAGATGGCAAGCTGGGCAAGCACACAGCCACCGTAGTGCCCATGCTGAGCTGTCCACTGGGTTAGGAGGAACACTATGGTTAATATCCAGCACAGTATAGGATGATGGTCACTGCGGCACACTAAGATCTCACTTCTCTCCTGCAGGCACTCCTGAAAACTTAAAAACTGGAGAGAGTAGCCTTCAGCTCTCTGTTCAACCAGGGAGGAAGTAGGACTGGCTGAATGGTGGAGCTCCAGCAGGTAGAAGGGTGACAGTGCTTTGTGCTGGCCATAAGAGAGGGGCTTGATAGAGATATGGTCAAACATAGGAGCAAAAACAGAATAATGTAGAAAAAATCAATAAAAATTAAGTACCTCCAGTTTTCAGTCACTAGGAGCGTCAAAAGGAGAAGATATTATTTATTTAACATATTTTTAAAGATAAAGCAGTTGCAATTACATAATATGATGCCTTTGCTACATGTTGTAGGTAATACAAATAGGTAGTAACTGCTTGCTCATTAAGTTTATGAGATCATTTCTTAGATTTCTCTGTGGTACGAGTATAAATGTCTAGGTTTCTGCTAGTAAAATGTTCTCAGCAGGAGGCAAGTCTTGTTGGGCACTACAGTATTTTGATGTAACAAGGACATGGCTTAGACATGTCTGCTGGTGTTTCATAAAGGATTTTAAGGATTTTAAATGAGAAGTAAGATAAATTAGTATCCAAGTTAGAATGTAATGATAAAGAAATGATTGAAATTGAAAACTGGCTGGAGACAGTAGATCAAAAATGGGTGCCATAGAAGCTAAGTTTGTAAATGCTAGATGCCCGCATGGTGTATATACATATAACAATATCTAGCCAAGAAGGCAAGTGAACAAAAGATAAAATAATAGTACAGCTAGGAATATTACATTTTGTGTGTGTGTGTGTGTGTGTGTGTGTGTGTGTGTGTGTGTGTGTGTGTGTGCGCGTGACGTGGAAAGGGAGGGCCGCTGCTGCAGACATAAGAAAAAGCAATTCCTGTTCAGTTTACAATGCAAATGAACACATATTTATTTAGCCTGGAATTTATATTGCAATCACACAAAGCTTATCACATCCCGGCTTCAAAGAGGACAGTAAAAAGTACCCTGGAGACACCTAATGAGGAAGATAAATTGCTTAGCACTACTCCTCAGACAGAGAGCCCTACAGAATCTCCCTTTAGTATCAGTGCCCTAACAATTTTCCACTTATTTTTGGTAATCTCAATAAAAGTGAGAATACTGTTTAGAAAAGCTATGGAAAAAATAGTTTTAAACATAATAAATACAAGCTTCTCATTGTCTCAGATTTGAGTCAATTAATACCAGTAAGGCAAAGAAGCTGCATTTGTTTACAGCAAGCACGTATTGAAATTAATGCTGAATTAGTGACTTATCCATTCTGTAAATGTTTAAATGTTATATACAAGGCAAATTTGCTGTTCTATGTACTGTATCCAGCACAAATACTTTTTTGATTCAAATCAACAGCCAGCTACTTATGTAAATATGTCGATATCTAAGTTGGATAAGGAACAAAATACAGTACAGTAATTTACTTGCCAGCCAACTTTACCGATGACTCACTCATAAACTACTGTTTTTTTTTATGTTGGCTCATGCTTTCGCAGCCAACATCTTGCGATAGTAACAGATGTGGAGGCAAGGTCACTATTGGGAGAATGCAGGGCATGCATCAGAAGGTGTGTCCCTCATTCCCCAATCTGCCAGTAAGCAGGCGCTGACATCACGCATCCTAATGTGGCCACGAGAACAAAAGAAAAGTCCACACAGCCAAGAGCAAGCTCTCATGCAGTGTGACCACAACACACCTCCCAACGTGCAGGCAAACCGCCTGTCACAATGCCGATGTGGGAGCCCACTCCCTATCGGCATCATGTGGCCCCCCCAACAGTTTTTCTTTGCTGACGTGGGGCCCAATCCCTATCGGCATTTATCCCTGTCCCCATTGATTGTGCCAATGGGGAAGCCCACTCCCCTTCAGCATAATGTTTTCCCATCCCCTGCTTTTGTTGCGTGCAGAAGGGGTGCCCAATCCCCCTCTGCTCATGTCTCCCCCTTCCCACAGTATGTGCCGATGGGGGTGCCCAATCCTCCATCGGCTACAGAATCCCCCCAAAAAAACACTTGGGTGGCATGCTGGGAGCCCACCCCAGTGGGCCAAATCCCCTGCAAAAAAATTAAAACTGTCCTGCGATGTTTTTTTGTTGTTGTTGTAAACCTATAAAACAAAAACAGTCCCTCGCGGTCTCCCTGCCTCCTCCCACAACCTGCACCTACCCACTGCACACCCTGCCTCCTCACACACCTCCCCATACCCCATACCTCCAGAGTCTGGTGCAATGATCTTTGGTGGACCGGGAACACGTCTGCACTCTTCTAAGCCAACCGCAAACTAAAGAAATGCCGGTAAGCTGTAGAATGGAATAAATAGGGTTTTTTCAACTTTGATGCATATTTCAGGCATTTTTTGGAATCGTGGTACCAAATTTTCAACATGGGGATTTTGAGACCCCTTCTCATGAATTCTGGCATTGTCATGGCATTTATTGACCCCAAAAGGTGATTTAGCGGTCACTGTGCAGAATCACCTTTCGGGACCGATTATTGAAATGACAGTGCCACTGTCCATGAGTGGGGGATCTCAAGAAGCCTATGCTGCAAATTTGGTGAAAAAAAATCAAAAGAATGGCTGTTTTACAAGCATGTGTTGTGCAGTTTCCATGCATGCAGTTAACTTCGTGAATTTGTAATATTTTTACTCCAGATTTTCAAAATTGGCATTTTTCCACACCTCCTTATGAACAGTATAACTGTCATTTTACATACCCTGACCGAAATGTGTTTTTGCACGTCCAGCGCAGAATAGCAGGGTCACTGTGCAAAATCAGTTTTTGGGACAGTTTGAGGAAATGACAGTGACACTTCATGAGCAGAGGTCCTACAATGCCTATGTTGATAATTTGGTGCCGAACATCCATGAAATGACTGTGTTACAAGCATGCTTTGCACAGTTTCCATGCATCCTTGTAACTTTGCAAATGTGCAATATTTTCATGGCAAATTTTCATCACTGGCATTTTTTCACACCTCCTTATGAACAGTATAGCTGTCATTTTTCACATCCTGCCCAAAATGTGTTTCAGCACATGTGGCACACAATGGCATGGATGCTGTGGGAAATCAACTTTTGAGACAGATTAACAAAATCCCAGCACCACTGTTCATGAGGGGAGGTCTCAAAAGGCCTATGTTGAAAATGTGGCTAACAAACTCCCAAAAATAATTGGGTTACGGACGTGTGTTGCGCAGTTTCTGTGCATGCTCATGACTTCACCAATTTTTTCATGTTTTGACTCCATATTTTCAATGTTTCAATTTTTTACGCCTCCTCATGAACAATACAGTTGTCATTTTCCACATCCTGCCCAACATGTGTTTTCATCCCTGTGTCACCAAATGGCATAGCCACTGTGCAAAACCACCTTTCAGCTAATAAACTGATTGTGCCACTTTTCATGAGGTGGCCCCACAAACAGCCCTTGTGGAAAATTTGGAGTGAAAATACTGCCACATGCCTATGGTATTAGGGTTTTCCTACTGTAGCACCCCACCCTGTACAGACTGACAGACATCAGGGGTGTGACTTGGGATCATCGGCTGTAATGCTCACGTCAGTCCACCCCACCCACCCCCACCCTGTAGCTAGTGACAGGCATCATGATGTGCCTCACACTGTTTGGCCACAAAGGTCACCCCATTCTACTATACTGCACCCACCTCAGTGTATTTCCTTATGGAATGGGGTAAGTATAATACCCAAAGTCCCCAAAGCACACCACAACACTTGTCAGTGTCTGCAGGGTAGGGTGAGATACAATGGCATGAGCATTATAGCTGACGACCAAAATGAACACCCCAATGCCTGTCACTCTCTACAGGATGGAGGTGGGGTTGTAATCACTTCAATACTTCACTGCCATTCCTATTATGCATCTCTAGCTCTGGTACTGCCAATGCCAATGCCAGCAAGACAACATTCGGCATTGACAAATGCTTGTTTTTATTTCCTTTTTCTCTGCATGACGACTGCCACTTAACATTTGGTTTTTTACATTAACCAATAACTCCCATCTGAAAAACAGAATGAAATCAACTGTGAATTTATACGTACAACACTGTCCATAAATAATTTCAATGTTCTTCACACAGCATATCATGAACAAACTGATATGAAGTCCAGTAACTCTGCTTAAAAAAGAAAAAAAGGCAATTCTTAAGAGCTCAATGGCATCCTATATGCAGTCATGAATAATTCAGAACAATGGTATACTGTTTCTTAAAAGTGGTATGGGATCTTTATGAAGTATTACCAGAAATGGACAATGGGTGTTACCACTAGCAAGGATACCCCCATGGTACACTGCAGTATCATCATTGGGTATGGCTCTGCTCAGTTATACAGGACTTGTACCTTCTGACTCAGAGCCAAGAATGTTATATATGAGACATAAGGACACTACACATGGATTTATTTTTATAGGTAAAAATAAGAATATATGAAATTAGCAATGTATAGATTGCTATGTAACTGAGTCGAATTATAAATAGAATAATATATAGGTTACAGTGAATTACAAGTATACAATTCCATCGAGAGGTTCTGGGTACATAAATAACCTCGAGAGCGAAGATCGAGAGGTTTCTATGTCCCCAGAACCTTGAGATGGAATTTCAACTGAGTAATTTAGTGTAACCTATTTTTTTTATTATATGGATCTGATTTGAAAATGTGCTGCTTTTTAAATTCTGTGAACTGTACGCCTGTTGCACTGGAAGATACGCTTCGGCTTCCTCGCCGCCCCACCACCACAGTATTGAAGTTGTGCCTGGCCCACGCTTGTGATGAAAGCTTACTTTAATTTGGTAGTCCTACCTTTACTTTCTTTGTTCATTTGGCAGGTAATCCACTTTTCTGAGGAAATAAAAATGAAGAAACGAACTGGCCGTAACTCGGGTTGGCCTCGCTAAGCGAGAGTAAACGTCCGCTATGTTTTTGCATTTGGTTTGCCCGCCTACTCAGAAAGTCTGCCAATGGCATTACACGTTATTACATTGGGTGCACAGACTGGAACGTGGCTCCATGGGAACCGTGTTTGTGTGGCAGAGAGACTAGTGCATGCACTGTGGAGTTTCAGTGATAATACTATAGTTTGAAGCTGAAATGATGGCATTATCAGCACAAACTATAGTATTATCAGCAGTGAACAATACTTTTATCACTTGAGGAAGGGTAGTATTATGGAAAAGAGAGCAGTGTATTACCGGGATTTTTTTATATGCTTTTTGGGGGTATTATTTTAACAATCTATATATTACATAACATTAATAGAGCAGTTACTAGAAATAGTCTGTATTTCCCATTTTTTCTCCTTTCATTACAGGATTTGATGGTACAAAAGATTACCATTGTTTGTAGTTTGTTATAACAATAAGATGATAAGGAATACATTGCATAGCAGTGCCTTTACTTCTCTGTGTATCTGGATATGTATAGGAATTTTACACTGAAATAAAATATTTAATTTAATATAGCTATGTTGGGGTATTAATGATGCATGAGCTACATTTTTGAAATAAAAATATACCTTACATCACTAGACATTTTAGAGCTATTCTATACTTATGTGATTTTTTTTCAGATTCTAAGGATGTAATAGTGTATAGTAGAGTGTTATAATATATGGTAAGTGCCTATTAACTACCATAATCAGCAGTCACACAGCTTTGTTATGCACTGTTTAGAATTTTAAAAGTTGTTAACCACACTTCGGAACTTCTAAACAGTGGCATAACAAAAAAGAATGCACCATAGTTCCATAATTTTCACACACATACCTCTCAAGTGTCCCTGATTTTCAAGGATGTCCCTGATTTTGCCTCAAAATTTTACTCTGTCCCTCCTAAAATTTGTGTTTTTGTGGCTAAACAGTGGGGACTGTAAGCACAAAACAATGTCAAGCATTAAAGTTACAGACTTGTTCTTCTTTAGAAAATGCATTTAGCACTAAGCCCCATATTCTACCAGCTTTCTGGGTGGATAACTCTAATTTTGAAGATGTGTCCCTGATTTTTGTCCTTTGTCCCTGATTTTTTTAAGCCTTGTCCCTGATTTACGAGGCAGGAGGTTGAGAGGTATGTTCACACATAGAATGCAAACAGTGTTTTTTTGACCATACACTATAAAAGATGATGGCTGGGGATCAGGTGACAACCACACTGAAATCACCTCTTGTGGTTGTTAGGGCTACAGTAAGCCTCTCGAGCTGCACTCTCGAGGTTTACCATGTTGCCCTAGCAACCACTCGAGGTGATTACAATGTGGTTATCACTCAATCCCCAAACATTATTCTCTATGTTCTGTATAGAATTCCAACCCTTTCAAAATACTGTTAGACCGCAGTTCCAAAACTCATGGAATGAGAATCTATCCTACTGTGGTAGAACAGCATTCTAGAACCTCTAGAGACTCCATGAGGCAGTTTCATTTTGAAAGCAAAAGAACTCATGCACACATATTTCACACAGTACCATACATTATAAAAAATACAGGATGAACAACTCTATGCACAGCCAGTGCGTTCTGCCACCTCAGAGTTCTGATTCCCATGCACTTCTGAGCTTCGCTCTCAAGGTCAGAGGGAATCTGAACCCCTCTGTGGCAGAACACACTGGTTGTGCAAAGTTGCCCATCCAGTATTCTCTATATGTAATATTAATCATGTGTTTATTTATTTAAATTATTGGCCAGAAAAAGCACACTAAGCCAATGTTCATTTTCAGGTGTGACCACAGGGAGCGTGACATGGGATAAATACACTATACAGCAGGATAAACAGAGTAGGCATTGTTATCCATTTACAAGATTTGAGCAATAAAATGGCAGGATGTAGAGGCAAATATATATATATAGATATATAGAATGTAAATAACTCAACAGTAGACAGCAACAATGCAAGTGCAGTGGGATATTGCTAATAGCAATGTTACAGAGGTTGCAACAAGGTAGCTACTGTAGGTGGCTAATATAAAACAAAAGTGTTAGATATAAGGCACACTGCAAATAAAAAACAATATTAGAATCAATGTTTTGACCAAATGTCTTCTTCAGGAATTATCTAAAAAAGGAATAAGTGAACATAGTGATACAGAGGTATTGTAGTGGCATGTACAGTACATGCAGAATCAAAGTACATGTGTGTATCTCACAGAAGTGATGATATTTGCGCAATAACATATGACAAGATGTGGATTGGTTGCAAGATGTATGTACTCCTGCATTATGTGCTGAGGCATTTAATTATTTATTCATTGATTTATTTATTTAGATTTTGTTTACTAGGCAGGCACTCTAATATCTCTCATATGTATAAAACACTCAAATATCTGTTTACTAGGCTTATCATAGAAAAATGTAATCATCTCCTCCAACAGTAGATTAATCCTAATCCTATCCATCTTCCTCCCCAGCAAGTCGACTTATCTGAAGAAGCTATCCGCCACTCACAAGAGCCGTCACCTTCACAATCCCTACACTTCTACTTCCATCCATTTCCCCTTAATCCCTATTATACAGCACCGCCCTAATACCGCCTGTTATATACTACACCAGTACCGGCCTCCTTCCTTCTTCCTAGGCCCGCTATTGATCCCTTCTACAGTACCGGCCTTCCCCCTATTTCCTCCTCCTCCACTAACCATGTACACCCCTCCCCTTTCCTCACCCCTGACTACAACTTCCACTAAGATCTTAACTTTTCTATTTCTCCTCTGCCACTTGTCCCCTCCTGTATATACCCCTTACATATCACTCCTCGTAGAAACAACTTGGCAGCTGTCCAGATAGCACATCATCCTCCTTCATAAACCTCTGGAAAACTCCTTGATATCTTACACTTTAAATCCTAATACCCTTAAAGTCACTTCTTCTATCAGTTAAGCACACTGGCTACTTCATAACCCATGTATATATGAAAAAAAAAATTGGTATTATTTGCTTATTGATTTATCCTTTCTCTTGTATTGTATTTTAACAATGTACTACTACCACTGAAGTAGTGTATAGTCTCAAGTTGTTGTCTCCTCAAAGTGTGTAAAAGTTGTATCATACTATATTCTTGTGCAAATTGAACCTTGACCTTACCAGGTCCATCTTGCAAATGAGCTGTGCTCATTGATGCTCGCCTGGATAAATAAATATTTAATTGATTGATTGTTTGAGTAGTCAATAAGATCCCCTTTTTCAGGTGTGACCTAGGAGAGTACAACCAAAATACAGACATTGGAGAATACAATATAGTAAGAACATACATAGTGAGAAGATATGATATAACGGTATACCGGGGTAAGAAGGTACATAGCATGAGGATACAATATAAGAGGACATACAATGGCTAGATTGTGTATGGCATATAGTGTGTCTAATTTTAATTGAGGCAATTGTAGAACACATAGTGCACATTTGTTTAGAGAGCTAAGGAAAGAGAAGGAGGTCAGTTCATGCCAAATGGGTCCATGGTGCAAACCATGATTATGGTACACTGAGCATAGGGAGCTAGACAGATCCTCAGGGGGACAGGGAAAAGGTCTATTCATGGCATGTTATATCAGAGGTGTGCTGATAGAGCCTGCTGGGTCAGCAGAGATGCATTTGGGACATGCATGTAGGAAGGGTACTCAAGTGCTGAGACAGGAGCATGAGAGGAGATGTCCTCTATATTTGGCACAAAGTGAATGAGAGGAGGGACATCGCCGAATATCAGGATGAATGGCATTCCATAGTTTGGGGGTGGAGTAGGCAAAGGACACTCTGTCTACTCTGGATTTGATTCTAGGGACACTGAGCAGGGCATTATCAGCTGACCTAAGGAGGTAGCCATTTTTAACGGCTTGAACAGTGGATGCAAGGGATCAGGGCTGACTGCTTTCTTAATATATTAAAGTAGAGAGCACAGTGGTGAGTGAGCCGAGGTGATTACAGTGCAAAGCGGCAAATATTGTTATAGGTGACGTCCCATTTGTGGAGGGTAGTTTTAGTAGTGGAGGAGTACATAAAGCTCCATAAAGCATTTTGGGGAGTAGCATTCCTCTGGCAATGGCTAGGTGAGCATATGGAGTCAGGTCCTGGGCTTCTTTACATGATACACTAAGCATGGAGTTCACAGACTTACTGACACTTGTCATGTGTGCCACATTGTCGAGAGAGTGGTCTAGAATGAATCCAATGTATGAAAAAGGAAAGGAGGTTGGGACCATAGTGTCATCCTAATATACAACAGATAAGGGGAAGGGGCAGACTCTGAGTTTAGGGGTAGTGCCAAAGGGTTCCACCCATTCAGAGCACCTGCATTAGTGCATCATCAGTGCACCAAGTCATGATTTTGCTGATCCCTGTTTTTTCTGGGGGCTGCTCCCCCATAACCCCCACACCCCCTTTTATTAGTATTATATCTCCAAAAGGGGGTAGACCTCCGGGAGGGGGTGCAAATCCCAATATCAGCATACTGATATACCGGCACACTAATGCCAGTGCTCTAATGGCCAGACAGGGTGCCAAAGAACCACTCTCCACCTATGGGGCTCCAAGATGCACCAACAGCCATCTCAGCAGCAGGCTGCACCCACTACAGAACCACTCCCTGCTTGCAGAGCTCCAAGAGGAGCCAGCAGCCATCTCAGCAGCAGACTGCACCTGCCACAGAACCACTCCCCACCCATGGAACTCCAAGAGGAGCCAGCAGCCATCTCAGCATCAGGTACTTCAGCAGCGCTATTGAGTACTGTGTTAAAAAGAAGACTATTGTATTTTTTGACCTCTGAACAGTGGAGATTGCTTTTAACAGTAACAGTTTTGGCTTTATTACATACTGATTATAGAGCCTATTGACTGTGGCTTTAAGAGCCTTCAGCTTCCGTGCCTGCATTTGTTACTGTTCTGCCTGCTCCTTAAGTAGTTATTCTGCTGTTCCCTATTTAGAGCCTTATTTAGTTGTTTTCACTGTCATTTAAGTAGCTTTCCTGCTGTTATCTTAGACGGAGCCATATTTCATTGATTTGCACTGTTTATCCTGTACCTTTCTCTGTGGCAGCCTCTATTCTCCCCTGTTGTTTCTCCGGTGGTGCCTTGCGCATGCACAGTAAGGGCATCCTCCCATTCTCCTTCCTGCTCTGACCCCAGTCTTTTGTCTGTTGACCCTGTAATCCTTTCCTTTGTTTACCCTGTGGTTATTTTCCTTGTTGCAGGCTGCACCTGCCACAGAACCACTGCTAGCCCACAGAGTTCAAAAAGGAGCTCACAGCCATCTCAGCAGAAGGTACTTCAGCAGCACTACTCAGCACTGTGTTAACCCATCACTGCTTACGTGGGTGAAATGAATGGATTCCATCTTACAACCTCACAGGACTCACAAAAAAGGATAATTTAATAATGGATGTATGATTTTCTTTTAGTTTTGTGTGTGTTCACCTCTGCATGATTCACATCTATTGTATCCAGACACAAATTAATTTAAAATCCCACTTACATTTTGGTCCCAGGAGGTCAGTGCATCAGAGGCTCAAGATCAACCTGCCATTTAATGATGATACCAGTACTATATTTCTCACTGTAACACCTAATGTTGGACACTAGAGGTCAGTCAATAAACAGTACTGAAAAATGAAAACAATATGCCAAAATTAGCAGTGTAACAACATATTTCTTCCAATATAGATTTTTATACTCCCCAGAGCCTGGCAGGCAGCAATGGCCCCTTCCTCGGGGGAGCTCATCTTTCGTACCTGAGTATCCCCACCCCGACTAACCCCATAATTCTCCCACAGCTTGCCTCCCATGATGGGGCCAGTGAGAGGAGCATTGGCTTTCTCCGCCCCCCAGAGCATGAGCCAGAAATCAGGGCAGCCACAGAGATGTATCGCCCATCACGGATCCTGCCAGCTCCCTTTTTTCATGTTTTCTTCCCAACCCCCCTCCTCTCCAATGTAAAGATTCCATCTATGTGCCCTCCCAGCCTGTACTGCCTTCCAGCCACCACCAGAGGGCAATCAGCAAGCAGGGTGGCAGAGACTCCCTCCCAGAGAGAGAGGAGAGCAGTACTCCAGATGCTCAATCCTCTCTCACTCCTGCCGACCCCTAGTGACTCGGGCTCGTTCCTGACCCCTGGTGGCCAGTGTGGCATGAAGTGTAGCGGCCAGCGCCTCAGCCTTCAGTGCCACTAGCCCGGCACACATAATAATCTCTGACAGAATTTTTTTATACCATCCTAATACAATATTCGGTATGGCCTTAATGTAAAGAAGGTGTCTGCTTGGGATCTTAGACATGTACACTCTACGTAATACAAAAAAAGAGCCAGGGGTAACTCATTTCCCACTCCAAAACATAATGTTTATCTCAGTAATTTCAAAAAGACACAAAATTGAATGAAAATCATACTTCCATTAAGTTAACCCCTTTTTCTGAGCCCCAGAAGGCTGTGTGATGGAACCAGTTCCTCTCACCTGCATCCCAAGCTTCCTGGTTATATGATATCATGCATATGCTAATAAATGTGACATCAGCATTCTGAGACATCTGGATCAGTGGCAGCTTTAAGAGGCACAAGCTGGGAGCATGTGACTAGATTAGCACTTTTGGCTGCATGTTTTCTTGAGAAACATAGCTTTTTATGTGTTAATCACCTTTGTGATTACCACTTGCAAAGTCTTTGTCAGTTTTGTAATTTTGATATTTCTGTATCTGTGTTTACTTGTGAAGAATATGTATATTATTAAGTTTAAAATTATTTTGAGAGGAAATAATTATGTTGTTATGTTTAGTGCTGCATTACAATTATTCTGTTAATGTGCTTTATATGTTTATTATTTACAGGACCACTACACCTTGATAAAGATGGCAGTGGCCAGCAAAAACTTTTGAGGCACAAGTTTAGTGGCCAGAGTAATTTAATAAAATAAAATTGAGGAAAATGTCTTAAGAAGATGGTGTTCACTGGTGATTCATTCATCTGTTGTTCGTTGTGATGGGTCTGGTTTGAATGATCTTGGTGGATTTAATAAGCCTGGTTTGGGACTACTAATTGTTCTCACATTGTTTGGACTGTTTTCCTGGCTAGGACATCCCTTAAACACTAGTGGATCCACCCTTATCCTGCAAGAAAGCAAGGAATAATTCCAGAAACATACATGGACTGTCTATAGATTTTCCTGGTTTGGGGAATGTAAGGTACTGTTTGAAATTCCCTTTTCACATTTTAGTGACTTTTACCAGAAAAGCCATTGTGTTAGAAGACTGGGAGCGTTTCCACTGAGCCAATTAGGGGGGCATTTGACATATTATAGTCTGTGGAACTTTCTGGAATGTATTTGGTTGAGTTCTTGATTATTTTAACTTCTGATTTTTTTGTACTGTCCTTAAGAGCTCAGGAGACCTTAATTAATAAGTGTACTGATTAGACCTATATCCATCAATGGTGTAACTTTAAAGTGATGGAGTTTTTTGATGACATTAACATGATTACAGCTAACAAGACTAATGTGTTTAGGTACACAGATAGTGATGTTGACAAAGTAGTAGGAGACCACAGGAGCAATACTCTGGGCCAGAAACCAGCAAGTGAGAAAGCATTACTTAAGAAAACTGAAAATCTTAAGCAAAAAGATTTAAAACTATATGTTACTTATTATAATGTTTACTGAATATGTAAGAAACAGGTGTAGTTACACATATTGGGTTCTATGCACGAATGGGGCAGAGTGGCTATGTGTGCGTATCTGGGGTGCGCAACCACTCCATACCTTATGTGCTATGTGCCCCCCCGCATGGGATGCACTAAGGGGGACATGCAGCACAAATGTGCCCGATCCACTGGCTGTGTAAGGAGCATCACGACGGAGGCAGGTGAGGGGTGGGCTGGAACCACATGCTGTGCACTAAGGTGCATAGTCCTGGCCACGTGGTGCATAGGGGGTGCAGGGTTCACCAGGGAGAACCCCACTGTAAACCCTCTATATGCCATGTGCACACACAACAGGACAGGGCAAACAGCCCACTGACCCTCCAGGGCCACAAGATACAGTTGCACGATGCCACCCACCCACCCCAGCACACAGCAGTGAGTGTGGTGGCCCCCCAAACACCCACAACAGCCATACCCCTCACAGGGGCACCAGCACAAGGCTGTCCCCCCCAAGGCAATGCATGTCAACCCCCCATTACTGGAAGTAATGTCTCCCTCCCCGCCTGCAGGCATGCCCTCATCCCACTGCGCCACTTCAGTGCCATCGGAGAGGGTCAGCGGCATTGCCCTCCTACCACCTACCACAGCTGCTGGCCCTCAGACATCCATGGGGTGCACTGCCAACATGAGCCCTGCTGCATAAGGGCTCCACTATTGGACCCATGTCGGCTATCCAATTGGATGCCCGGCTGGGTCTGTGACTCCACCTGTGCCCGCCCTTCATGGACCTGCATGCTGGGGGGGCAGTGCCATGGACAGGTAGCTGGCGGTGGTGAATGTCACCAGAGCACAACTTTCTGCAGGTGCAGAGCTGCGCATGCAGGCTACATGCCTTTCCTGTGTAACTTGTGCCCATTAGTGCATAGAGCCATTTGATAGAACCTAATGTTGCATTTTATTGTGCCATTCTTTTTTTTTTTTTAGCTGTGTCTTTCTACGCCCCCCTGCCCTGGTCAGCCCCTCATCCAGCTACCATCCTATTGTATCTGTTCCTTCAAGCCCTCACCCCTGTAACCCCCACTACTTACCCCCCCCATGCTGGGGCAGCAGGGATCCCCCAACTCATCCTCTGATTAGCATCCAGTTTGGGGTGTTACCTCTGCAGATGGAGAGCCGGGGATAGCCATCAAACTGCAATGACCAACCACCAGGGTCATTTTCTGGATTTTTCTTCCTTCCCCTTGTGGGAGCTTGGCATACGATGACACCTGTGGTGGGCTCACGCATGCACTCATGCGTGGCCTCACCAAGCATCTGCATTGCTCCCACCCCTAGTTCTAGCAGCAGCATAGCATCAAGCCCTAGCCTCCTCCAGGGGTCAGGCATGCACCGCGCACCCATCACCCCTCCCCAGAGATGTAGAGCAATCTATCAGATGCTCGACCCATCTCCTCCCTGCCAAGCCCCATTAGCCTGCACTTGTTCCCGAATACGGGTAACTGGCATGGCACAAAATGTGGCATCCAGTGCCTCAACCCTTAGTGCCACCTAGCCAGCTTATTGTGCCATTCATAAAGAGAGATAGGATGCAGTCGGGGCAACTGCTTCAGTGACTTTATGGTGGTAGTTATAGAAGCAATGGCAAGAGAGAGGAAGGGATTAAAAACTGAAACTGATAGAATGGCATCTCAACTTTCCATACTACTGGCATTAAATGAGTTTAATAAGTCCTTAAACAGAATAAAAGTTTCCTTGGATAAATCTGAGGAAGAATTAAAAGCTTGTAAACTTCTAAATATAGGAGGGATATCGCTGATTACAAGGACAGGATAGATTATAATTACAGTAGTGTGAAGGGTAGGCGTGGTTTCCCTAAGCCATCTTTCTATGATACAGTATCCTCTGGGGAAGCAGAAAATATTAGCGTCAAATAAGGGTCACACCCAGCAGTGTCCTTTTTTAGAGAAACAGGAGGAAATCAGCACCTCAGGGAGGACCTCAGAACAGTTCACAAACAGACCAATTCATCTCACCTTCATTCCAAGGTTCCTGGCTGTATGATGTCATGCTCAGTACAGAGTTCAGTACAGAATCAACCAGCGGAGCAGAAGTGCAGAGGGAGCTAATACAAGACCAACTCCCAAAACAACAGAGGGCTACACAGAGCAAACCCAAAAATTCAAAAGGCAATGAAAAAGAAGAAGAAAGATCTGTAATAGACCTAGAAGCAAAGGTGTAAACATAGGCATGAGCATGAGATCAAAGACAGGGTGGACTTCAGCATCTCGAGAAAGTAACAAACAAGTTGTGAGAAGAGAGTATTATCAAAAGGTTTAAAATGTTCCTCTACAGCTACCCCTAATCTATTTAAAATTAAACTCCAGCTGCAAAGGTTCTATAGGAAGTTAAGGTTAAAATTTCAGTTTTTAGACTCTGAGGCCATTACAGACCCAAAGAAACTAGAACTTAAACAGACATTAAAGGTTAAATCTAAACGTATGCCTCCTGGACCTGTCCCACAATTTATTGACATATTTACTGAGGATGTTGACAAAGAGGTTGAATCATTATCATGTAGGCTGAAGACCAGAAATCAGAACCTCACAAAACTGGAAAGAGCAGAAGATTTAGAGGACAGTAAGTCCATAGAAATCAAACAGTCAGATAAGTGTGTGTGTGTGTGTGGGGGGGGGGGAGTAAGTCATAATAAACAAGGAGGATTATGATAGAGAATGCTTACAAATTAACAACTCAGAAATTTACCAGAAGCTGGAGCGAGACCCCACAAGTGCAGTGTTAGCCAAGATCAGAGAAACTGTTTAAAAGGGTAATGAAGCAGTAGAAATTACTGATTGGGTTGCACGTTCAATTATTATATCTGATCCCAAAATTCCAGTGTTCTATTGTTTGCTCAAAATCCTCAAGGCACTGAGACTGCAGCCACAGGAGCGTGTATAGTGTAAGTCTACCAACTGAGCTATTAATCAATCAATCAGATCTTTATTTAACCAGGCAAACATCATTGAGCAAAGCTCATTTTCAGGATGGAACTGGACAATAAATAATAACATTATAGACACAGTTTACAACAATACCACACAATGGACAAATTGAGCAAGAGAAAAAGCAGTTAACAATAAGATAACAATAAAAATAAGCAGGGATAGGGCATTATATACAAGAGTATTGGCATTTCCATATATGTATAGACACTGTTTCATAATATACCTGTGCAAACTAAGGATTAGAATGATCAGAAACATGAAAATGGATGTGGAAGGTTGAATGAGCAGAAGGGAGGGGGAGGGGAGAAGTATGAGGGAGAACTCCAAGGAGTGAAGAGTCCCAGTGAGAAGAGAAAAGAAATTGGGGCCTCAGTATGCAACTTAATAGATAGTATGCCATACGACAGAAGGAGAACAAGGGTCATTTAATAACAAATGGGCCTGACTTACGGGCTACAGACTCATCACCAAGCTATAACTAGAAGGATCATGGGGATACAGGTACCTAGGAGAAAGAGGGTCATTTAATAGCAAACCGGCCCGACTTACAGGCTGCAGACTCATTACCAAGTTATGACTAGAAGGATCATGGGGATATAGGTACCTGGAAGTATCTATGGGGAAACAAGGTATGAGAATGGTCGGGAAGACAGAGGGACAGCAACTGAAGAAATAATTACAGGGATATAAGGCGATTCAAGGATCATGGAGGACACATTTAACTAAGCAGGTGGTAAAATTTAAGGGCAGCAGTTACAGGTTTCTTTGAAGGATCAATTATAAGTTGACTTAAATGCTGCAAGACTGATAGGGTGGAGCAGCTTTAGAGTGTTTTGCAATTTATTCCAAAGTAGCAGTAACATGCAGCTTATGGATGTCTGGCCAAGGCGCGAACTAACCTTGGGCACAGTTAGAAAGATGTATGAGGCACTTCTCAGCCTGTACTTACCTGCCGTGCTTAAGGGCAGGCAATAAAGGTCATAGAGTCAAAAACAGTGGGGGAATTCAAGAATGCATGGGACAGGCATAAAGCAATTATAGTTTTATGGATCTGACTCTCTAGAACCACGCCTTCTAAAGGCAGCTGCTCATCTCATCTCCTATCCACCAGCCAAGGTGTTCACCCTGTCCCTCTCCAACGGCACTTTTCCAGATATCTGGAAATCTGCAAGAATTACCCCCATCTTCAAAAAGGGAAACAAGAATGAAATCTCTAATTATACACCAATAGTGATTCTCTCGTCCTTAGCAAAATCTTAGAAAAACTTGTAGCCACTCAGACCATTGAATTCCTAGAAACCTCAAAATTGCTATGTGAAGCACAACATGGCTTCAGGAAAAATCATAGCACCACAACTGCGCTAGCCAAACTCACCTCAGACACTCTCACAAACATGGACGAAGGGCAGCTCACTGGTGCTGTCTTCATCGACCTCACCAAGGCGTTCAACCTCGTGGATCACCCCTTACTTCTGTCCACCCTCCAAGAACTTGGATTCTCATCCCCTGTCACAAGCTGATTCAGAAGCTACTTAACAGATAGGACCCAAGCTGTCAAACTAAACTCCGCAATCTCAGGCAGCACCACTATCAACATTGGAGTGCCACAAGGCTCAATACTGGGCCCTCTCCTGTTCTCATTGTTTATAAACAACCTTCCTAGCAGCACCGTATCCTGTGACTCCCTTCTGTATGCAGATGACCTGGTCATCTATGCTAGTTCTGATAACATTGACCACCTAAATGTGACGCTTTCCTCAGCTTTCCACACTGCTCAGCATTGGCTAAACTCCCATCGCCTTATCCTGAACTCCAGCAAAACCAAAGCAATGCTACTGGGCACTGCCCATAAGCTAAGATCCTGCTCTTCTCCTTTAAAAATTCTGGACCTGGATGGGACCCCTCTTGAGGTAGTCAACACATTCCGCTATCTGGGCATACTACTTGACCAATCCCTGGACCTGAACCTGCATATTCAAGAAACCTGTAAATCTGTGAACTGCAAACTGGGGGCTGCCTATAGAACCAGCTATATGCTTACACTTGCTGCCAAGCTGGCCATTGCCAGAGGAATCCTCCTACCTGCTCTTACCTACTGCGCTCCCATCCTGACTATGGCGCATAAAACCACCTTGCACAAATGGTATGTCACCTACAACAATGTCTGCCAGTACGCTTCAAAGGCCCCTCGGCTTAAACATAACTGCCAACTGTATAGAGACCTAGGCTGGCTGTCTCCCTCTGCCACAAGACTTTACTATCTAGGCTGCCTCTGTGACTCCATCATCAGAAAAGACAGACCAGCATCACTAGCCGAGCTGCTTCAGCCTGCTTCCTCTTCGCGTGAGCTGAGATCATCAGATAAATCTCTCCTGACAGTCCCCCTTTACCGCACCTCAAAAGGGTATGGTGCATTTTGGCATACTGCCCCACAAATGTGGAAGACGCTGCCACTTGACCTAAGGCATTCATCGTCACATTACCTCTTCAAGCGTGGGCTACGCAACCACCTAGCTGCATTGGAACAATGTGCCTGCTACAACCCTACCTGTGCCTGTCCTGCCACACCCCCTTCTCCTGCCTCATCCCCCCACCATGCTATATCCCCTCTCTCCAAGCACTCCCTCTCCCTACTATCTCTTCCTTACCCTTTCTATCTGCTGGTCGCCTATGCTTCCCTTATCTAATTTTCTCGGTTATGTAGCTTATTGCACTTTTCAACGATTGTGTTATAAGAAATTAGCCCTCACTGTTATGCCTCTACTATGATCTGTGTATAATGTGTATACTGTGTATTATGTCTGCACCCTGCCTTTCGCCCCTTCACACTGTTTGCCTGTTAACTGCTGTTACAACTTGTACTTATATATTGAGCTGACAGTTTTTTGCTTATTGGGTACTGGTACAACTAAGGTCTCAGCCTCTCCCCACCCTACCCTTGTAAGTTCCTCCCTGGTTTGCCTGGCACAGCCAGCCTGGCTCTGCCTCCCCTTTTTTTGTCCCCCCCCCTTACTACAACTTCCCTCCTAAACCTGACAATACGCCGCTCCTATACCCCTCTATGGACCCGTTACAGGGGTGAATTGTCCTGCTTCCATAGCCGCTGTACCACCGTAACTCCACCCACCCCAACTGTGCACCGATGCCACGCCCAGGAACAGAACCGTGAGCCTGGGCACTTTTCGCAGCTTCGTCCGATGAAGCCGCTCAATTGCTGTATTTCACGCCATCCTCTGCCTTTTCGGTTGCTCTCAAGCCGGAGAGCGGTTCCATGAGCCTGGTTTCAGATCCCAGCCTTCTGCCGCAAAAGCCGTAAAGTCCCTTTGCACCCCGACTGAACTTCAGCGCCTATGCCCGGTAATAGAACCAGTTGGCCAGGACACTTTCCTTGCCTTCGGCCGCCAATGCCACAAGGTTGCCGTATTTCACTCCAACCCCCCGCCTTCTTGATACTTCTAGCTGGAGAACGAACCCATGAGCCCGGTTTCAAGCCCCTGCTATCTGCCGTGGATGCCATTTGAGTGCAGTCCTAACTTGCTTTCATAGATCCTTAGCCCCCTCCTTCCCCATGTCACCCTCCCTTCTTTCTTCCTCCCACCACATCTGCCAGTATAATCTCTGAGGTCTGTCCCGGTACCAGTATCCGTTTTTCTCCTGCTATTTGTAAAACAATTGTGATATGTCAGTGTATCCTGGACCTGTAACCCTGCCTCATTGTCTTTGCAAATGTACTATGTATTGTTCCTGTGCCTCCCGGGTCATGGCTGAAAATAGTCACCTGCTGGCTAGTGGACTTAGCCAGTTAACAAAAACTAAATAAATAGTGGGGGGTAGGAGGAACTAGGCTGTTGGTTACCTAGGATCTGCAGCTTATCTGTTAGGTAGGGAAATAGGCAGATTAGGTGTGCCAAGCGGTCCTTATCTGCCATCAAATTCTATGTTTCTATGTTTCTAATCAGAGATATACTGAGGCAGATTCTGAGTGACGGCACTGTAGGTCCAGAGGGCAGCATTTCTCTGACATCTAAAGTTTAGGGAGGACCAGCCCACAGCTGTATATAGGAGGCAGCAAAGCACAGGGTAAGGGAGACCAGCAATACACCTTAAGGCTCAGTAATAGAGCATATCTAGTTTAGTAATCGCAGCAACGGGACCCTGACTATAGAGGAAATCCATATAATCTATCAGGGAAAGGAAGGTCATTTGCACCAGTCTCATCTTCGCATCCTTTGCAAGGAGGTGCATAATCCTGTAAAAGAGATCAAGCCTCTGTCAGAGTTTTTTTAATAATTCTTCAATGTGATCATTGAACAAGAGTTTATAGTCAATCTAGACCCCCAGGTATTTAAACTTGGTTACAAACGCCAAGGGTTCACCTATCAGTGTGGTGATCTGTGATAACCCTCCATGAGTTGCCTAATTTGCTGCATGAGCAAGGGGTGAAAAAAGCATCGCCTTGGTTTTTTTTGGCATTTAGGAGAAGTTTCTGGTGCAGGAGCTGTAACTGCAGTTGATTGAATTCCTGCTGTAGGTCACTACAGGCTGCTCCAGGAGTATATTTACTGATGTATAGCACTGTGTCATCAGCAAAGAGATGTATATTAGCATCTTTGATAGTGGCATCAATTCTATACATGTAAATTTCAAAAAAGCAGGGGACCCAGAATGGACCCCTGGGGTACACCTCTCAATAGCGGTTTAAGTGGTGATAATTCCCCTTCCACTTTAACTTGTTGGAGGTGACCTGCAGGATAATTGAAGCACCATCTCATCAGCAGATGGTCAAGTCCAAAGCTCAATAAAGAAGAAAGGAGCAAGACATGGTCAACCATATATAAGGCCTTGTTTAGGTCTAAGAAAACTGTGCAGACAAAGTTCTTAGCATCCAGTTTACAGTGCCAATCATTTGTCACCTTTATATTGCTTAATAGTGCTGATTTGCCATTTAGAGGTCTGCGTTATACCAACACCAAATATAGACTGGCAGTCGGGGTTTCAAATGAATTTATTTCTGGGTAATAGATGTGGATAATGTAGTGGTGAACAGACAAAAAACTGAAAGCAAATTATTATTAAGTTAACCCCTTTTCTGAGTCTCAGGAGGTTGTAAGATGGAACCAATTTTTCTCACCCATTTTCCAAGGTTTCTGGCTGTGTGATGTCATGAATATGCTAATAGACATGATGTCATCATGCTGGAACGTCTGAATCAGTGGCAGCTTCGGTAGGCAAAAGCTGTGAGCATGCAGCTTGATTAGCACGTTTGGCTGCATGTTTGCCTGAGACACATAGCTTTATGTGTGAGTCACAAATGTGATTGCAAGTTGCAAATCCTATTGTTCCCTACCTGCACTCATCTTCCCTGCTTCTCCTCATTTCACCTCCACCTAGGTACTGTTCTGCTTGCGAACTGTTTACCCTTCTAGGTTTTGTTTGCTATGTCTCAATTTAGTATTTACTGCTGGTACCAAATTGTTTGGCTACTCTGTTTTAAAACGTGTAACTGTACATCATGCATTATCTGTCTGTACCATTACTTACTCTGTCATGTACTGTTTCCTTATGATTTATTTGTATTGCCTGTAACCTGCTACTACCATTTGACTTGTGTAATATCTCAAATCGCTTGCCCTGTGCCATTGTTTGTGGCCTGGGTCATGCCTGAAAATGGTTCTCGGATCAGTGCACTTACCCGGTAAACAAAGACTTAAATTAAATAAATAAATACATAAAATAAAATAAATCCTTTGATGATTTGGTAAGCTTGATATTTCAATATCTGTGTTTTATTGGAGTATTTGTATATTACTAAATTTGAAACATATTGTGAGAAGAAATACAGCTGTTGTTATGTTTAGTGCTGTATAACAATGATATTGAAAATGTGCTTTATATGTTTATGAATTACAGGACCACTACTCCTTGATAATGCTGGTGAGGGCCAGCAAAAATGTTTGGGGCACAAGTTTGGTGGCCAGAATAATTCAATAAAAAAAAAATGTGAGGAAAAATATTCAAGAAGGATGTGTTCACTGATGATCTGTTGGTTGTAGTAATGGGTCCATTTTGAATGACCTTGGTGGACTTAAGAAGCCTGATTTGGTACTATTAATTGTTCTCACATTGTTTGGGATACATTTCAAGTGCCAAATGTCAAACCACCTGTGTAGCCTTTCGTAAATCCCTCTGCATCCCCTTGATCCCTTTATTGCTAACCACTGTATCCCAGAGCTTCAAATCATCTGCAGAGAGACACAGGCTGCCCTGGATGCCTTTTTCAATATGTTGCTGATGAATATATTGAAGAGGACAGGACCAGGATAGATACTGTACCTGCAGCACCCCATGTGAGACCTCTCTCTCATCCAGTTTGATCTTAATTGCCACCACTCCTCTTCTGCCTCTCCTTCAACCCTTTTCCCATCCATCAAACTATGTCCCTAGCTATGGCCAGCTTCTCTGCAATCTTCTGTGGCACAAAATCAAAAGCCTTGCTGAAAACTGAAATAGTTAATCCACAACATGGATTTTATCTTCTACCTGTGTTATCCAGTTGAAGAAGGCTATCAGTTTGGTTTGGCAAGACTTCCTTGCCACATATGAATGCTGTTTACTATCCTGTAGACTACTGCTCTTTAGAAAGTCCACAAGGTCCTCTTTGACCATTGATTCCATCAGTTAACCCACAACAGTGATAAAGCTAACAGTTATGTAATTACCCGGTTTCTCCTTGCCCCCCCCCTCTTGTGTAGTGGGACTATGTCCGCTACTCTCCAGTCTTTCAGAACTACCAGTGTCTGAATTGAGCTATTGAATAGTCCTACTAGGGGTACAGCCAGTTCTGTTGCCAATTCCTTGAGCACCCTCGGGTGCATCCCATCCAGCCCTGGGACAATAATTTATCTTCAGGGCTTCTAACCCATTCTGGACAGTTTCTCAGGTAGAGACTGGGTGCCTCATTTCAGAAATGCTCCTGACAGTGGCCTTGATGCCACTTTCAGACAGGTACCTTTTGTTTTAAATAAACATGGTACTACAGATGCTAGGAAGGGGACAGGAAGTTCCCCAAGTAATCCATGGTGTACAATCTAGGACCATATGAGTTAATGAAGCCATAATGGAATCCAAATGACCTCTTAACACCTTACATGGGCAAAGAGGTTATTTGCGTAGAATGTTTGAATATAACAAGTTAGTGCAAAAGCACTAAATGGCTTAGGGCACACTAACTAGGTTTGGTTCTTGAAAGTGCTCTTATGCATAGCCACATACCTTTTTGTAGCTAGGAGTGGGATGTGCTTTTTGCTCAGACCACCAATTAGGGCATTCATTAGGGTTGTGCTCTTATGGCTATATTTGAACATTCTTGGGGCACTGACACTGTGCTCTGAACATGTTCTATATAGCAAATTTAGGGCATTAACACTAATTTACTTTCAGCTCAGGACCTTTGCAAGGAGCAAACCCAGACCTTTAAATACTGGGCACTATGAACTATGTCTGACCTTATATTATACAATATAAAAATAGCACATTAATAAATTACAAGGATTGTTATTCCATTTTGTGATTCTAGTTACATTTATAAATCGCTAAGGCTTTACTCTCATTGTTTATTATGTCACCAAAAGCCCTCAATGGAATTACAGCCTTGTCATTCACAGTTGTCTATCATTTATTCTGTTTGCAGCCCCCTTCAGGCACTGTGTGTCTATGAATATCTTGTGTCTATGGATATCGTTTTGCTCACTGTGAGTTTTCTTACAGCACTCAACTACTTGAGTTGTTTTTGCAGATTCTTGGCACTGAATGACTTGGGAACTCTCAACTTTTTGGTGGTAACTAATCACACTGGCTCTCAAAAGTTTAAGTAATGTCCTTGACTTTCACTGTAGGATATGGTCAAAGTTCATTTGTGCACAATGCTTCAGGTCCAGTGCCCACAATTCAGTTGGTCTTAATCAGGATTCTCAACATTCATAAACATGATTGTCAGGATCTAGGATAGCCCCTGACACATTTTCCAGGCTATTACAGGTGAGTCAAGCCTCCTTCAGCAATGAATGCTAACACTGTCTCAGCCTCAGCAATTCCCATTCCTCATCTGGAATTTCATGACATTCTGTACCTTTTCTGCTGCATAAAAGTGTACACTGTGGATGACCTCTTTGTAATTGGTCAGAGCATGACTTTTCTAGGGTACTCCCTATCCCCCCTTCATTTGTCTGTAGCTTAGCCTTTACTTGAAGCAGGGACTCTGGACATTGCCACATTGATCATTTTGCAGTTTACTACATGCTGACAGGGCATCCATTTTCTGAGTCTGAGCTCCTTTACTAGAGGATACTATCAGGGATTTGCACCTTCCCTTGCCAAGACCCTATGACCCTCCTTCAGCTGGATCCCAACAAGAGCTCATTATATCCCATATATAGCACGCAGCAGTGCATGCCACCTGGAGAACCCTCTGATCCACATGCATGGCTCCATACAGGGTGGTCACACTGGTGGCACCACCCTAAAAGAGATTCTCTCCTCTTCTACAGTAGTACAGCAGTCAAAAACACCCACCACCCAGCAACATAATATGCAAAAGGAAAAAAACTTTATTTGATTCAAAAAGTGCAATACAGTGCATTAACATGCACAAGAGGCAGTCCTACCCTATTGGACAGTTGTGGTGTATAGCAGAGTCACCAACAGGATAGCCCTCAACATCTTTGGGGGGGTCTACCACAGTCCTAAGACACAACAAAAGATCTCACTTGAGTGGATACCACCCAACTTACTGCAGGCCCCACTGCACTCCCCACCATGGACAACATCTGTGTGACTCATCTCCTAGATTACAGCTGTTTGGCATCTGGCCCAGGGGACCCATGATCCTTCATTGGGGGCCACCAGGGCCTTTTTCTTTGTTCCGTTATGCTCTCAACACCTTAAGGTTTTCTAGATTGCTTTCACTCTCAGAGCCCAAAGAGTAGCTAGCACCTAACTTCTGCCAGAGCTTCCAGTGGGAGTTTTCTTCCTTCATGCATCTTGTGCCTTGACCCGCTACTGGTAGCCAGTTGCCACCTAAGCCAAGATCTGTGCACTACCGCTCTGGGACAAGAGGGGTATGAGGGGCACTAAAACAGTATCTTATTTTTATTTGGGCTATATCATTTCTGCTTGAAAACTGACATTTAGGCTAGTGAAACCAATTAAGATGCTAGAGAGTTAACAATATAAAGAAATGCTGGCTTTCTGCTGATACATGATAAGACTCACCATAAAGAAAACAAAAGCATTAAAGAAAGTGGTATGTAAAATTATAAATTAAAAAAAAAAAGGTAAGTATTTGTGTCTTTGAATCTGCTGCTGTAATGACTCTGAGACCCTGGACACTCACTCCTGGACAGAGTACAATAATCACTATCTCATCAAGACTGGTTCCCCCTTAATCAGTCCTTCATATTCACTAACTGTCACACTGACAGGATACAGCCCTCTCAGCCAGCTTGCCTACCCCCTCTTATGCAGACTGAAATTAAAAAACAATCACTGCTCTGTAGGATTAGAGTAATTTACTTGCTTGTCCACACTTAAAGTCTTCAAAACTCATTCCCCCAGGTTGGAGATAGTATGCTGATGTTACAAAAAGTGTAGAGATACAGTATTAATAGTCTTTATGCTAGAGTAAGGATTCAGCTCAGGAAACCAAACTTTATGTGTCATGGCATGGCTCTCTGTTGGGGTCAGATCTGCAAGTGCAACAGAGACAGTTCACATAATTTTTACATTTCTGGCTGCTGAACATGAGGTTTCTTCGGGCAGAAACATCATTCCAGCTCTCCTGTGTTCCGTGAGCTGCATTAAAATATGCCCCATATCAGTCAATACTGACACAGTCTGTACTCATGCATACTCAGTTGGTTAGGTCAGGGAGTCTCAGAGCAGGGGACAAAAGCCTTTTTGCAGCTCTGCCACTGCTAAGAAAAAAATACATGGGAAAAGTTTATTGAAACTGAGCCACAAAATAAAACTATGTAAAAGATTCAAGGTGCTTGAGCCCCAAAGGGAGAGCCAGCAATAGAGCTTCAGTAATAATAAATATTTGGGGAGTGTGAGACTAAATGGGAAGGTAGAAAACAGAAGCAAAAGCAAAGGTATTAAAGGGGAAGTAATGAGTGTAGGATGGTTGCCAGTAAAATGATTCAGAGCAGGGTGGTGGCTAGAGGCAAGACAATACCAGCAGGGGATAGATGTCATCATAAAGAAAAACAAAGAAAATCCTTTGCAGCAACATTATATAAAAACTATATTTTCTTTGCTTTTTTTTTTCACCCACTGGGTTTTGGTGTGCTATGTGTTCTTTGTTCTATATTAATAGACTGGCGGGGAGTTACTCATTTATTTATTTGTATATTAGTGACCAAAAACAGGCACACTGAGCCAAGGCTCATTTACTGGTTAAAGAGAAAATAGTAATAATAATAAAACTTTATTTTTATGGTGCCTTTCAAGAACCAAGGCTCCTCATAATTTCAAAACATAACAAATCTGACATCTACTTAATTTAAGAAAACCATAAGCGTTTAAAAATAAAACAAATCAATCAGTCACCAAAAGCTTGGTGCTAAAGATGAGTTTTTAAAGCTCTTTTAAATCCCTCCACGGTCGCACACTCACACAACTGGTGGGGTAGAGAATTCTAGAGAGATGGTGCTGCATGTATAAATGCCTGGGCCCCAGATGATTTTAAACACACTCTTGGAATCTCTAACAGCCCCTCGACAGCTGAGCGAAGTGAAAGCCCAGGGTGGTAGGGAACCAGAAGCTCTTTCTGGTAGTCAGAGCCCTGTCCATGTAGGGCTTTATAAGTCAGAAGACTGACTTTAAAGATGATCCTCCATTGTACCGGCAGCCAGTGCAGACTGCGCAGCACCAGAGAAATGTGGCAGGACTGAGAGGTTCCTGTCAAAAGCCATGCTGCCGCATTCTGCACTAGCTGCAATGGCAGCTTTCCACCCCAGAAAGCCCGAGGTAAAGGGAGTTGCAATAATCCAAGTGCAAGGACACAAAGGTGTGGATCAATGTGGGAAGGGCACTGGACGGAACAAGGTGCTTAATCCTGGAGATATTCCTCAGATGGTAAAAAGAGGTCTTGACGATGGCTGACACCAGCGCATGCAGCATCAGCCCTTTGTCAAAAATTACCCCCAGGTTTAGTACCTGTTCAGAGGCCAGGAGTGATAGACCCCCAAGAAAAATCCCCGAGGATGAACCTAGCCCCAACCCTCCTATCACGTGTCCTGGGTCCACAACCAGCACTTCAGTCTTACCCGACTTCAACTTCAACCAGCTTGAATCCATCCACTCCTGGATTTCTGCAAGGCAGATATTAAAGACTGAGAGAGCTCCATCCTGGTCTGGTGCAAAAGAAAGGCAGAGCTGGGTATCATCACCATAGCAATGAAATCTCAGCCCATTCCTCCTTACAACGTCTCTGAGGGGCAGTATATACACTGCGAACAACATGGGGGACAACACCGATCCCTGGGGCACCCCACATGACAGAGGGATTGGGTCTGAGGAATAAAATCCAGACACCACCCTCTGAGTTCTTCCAGTGAGGTAAGATGTAAACCACCTGAAGAGTGTACCCGACTGGCCACAGATGAACCTCAGATGACTGAGAAGAACCCCATGGTCCACAGTGTCAAATGCTGAGGAGAGATCCAGAAGAACCAAGACAGAACGTTTTTTCTGATCTCTCGCCAACAGGAGATCATTGTGCACCTGAACCAGCGAGTGTCTCAGTACTATGCCTCTTTCAGAAACTGGACTGGAGAGCTTCATAGATGTCATGGATGGTTAAATGGTTCTCCAACTGTGCAGCTACTACCTTCTCAACCACCTTCCCTAAAAAGGGAAGGTTAGAGATTGGTCTGTAGTTCGCATGGCAGTTTGGGTCAAAAAGACAAATAATACAGTAAAAAATGGCAAAATGCAACTTCTTATAAGATTTGACTACACTGCAAAAGAAGCAAACAATGAAAACAAACTAGGCATATATATTAACCAAAACAAGACAAAGAAAATATGTAGTGGCCACATGCAGTATACAGTGGGCTGGATATTCAAACTGGCCCAAAATGTACACAATAGCAGGGGCAAGCACAAGTCCATTGCGCACATGCGCAATAGACTCGATATTCAAAAATGGAGCAAGCCAAATTGCGCAAACAGCCAGCATCTGAATATCGCACAACCTGTGCCATAGCGCAACCAGGAAGGGGAAGCTGAGCAGATACGATGCACTATAGTGCAACAAGGGCAGCCAGCTGAGCAGCCCAGAGGCACCATAGCACAAGCAGGGAGCCCCCCAGCAGCAGAGCAATGGAACTGCACAACCAGGGAGGTAGGCAGGGGCCCACCACCCATGCCACAGATGGGCACAGGAACACAATGCAGAACTGACAATGCACCCCCACACCCCAAGCACAGCACAACTGGGGGAGGGACGGAATATCCACCGGCCCATGGGGACAAGCAAACAAAGCACAGCTGGGCCATGTTGCCCCAGCACACATACCGGCAAGCTGAGACTGCCACACAAGGGGAGTGGACCACCCCATGGCACAGCAGCCCCCCCCGTGCACAGCACACCCTGCACCGTGACCCCAAGACACCCCCCATGAGCAGTGACTATCACTGCAGGAATCCCTATGCATACCTCCCCCACTGTCACACTGCAACCTCGTGTACCACAGAACCATACAAGCCACAGCCACCATGAGCACCCAGCAGTGGGTGGCAGCACACGGCAATGCAACAGTGGCAGACACAGTGCCAACATGCACAAACCCCCTGAGGCACAGCTGAGAGACCGAACATGTGTCGCCACAAGAGGTAACCCACACGGGAAAGGGGGTGCCCCTGACACCACTGCCATTGATACAGCACCCTGCACAGTAGACAAGTGTCACAGTGCGACCCACCATGAGCCACAGCAAGCAGCACAGACACCCACAGTGCTGCATAGAAGCATGCAGCACACCGGATGCAACACAGTGCAGGGGCAAACACACACCCATACCCTTGGGTACACCAACACAGGGACGCAGTAGTGTGGCAACCAAGCCCCCAGTGTGGGCCCATGTAAACTGTGCACACACAGCCTGCAGTCCACCATGGCACAGGGGTGACACCCACCCTGTGCATGAACTGTGGCCCTGTACACCACCAGCATATGCCTGGATCACAAGTCACAGACAGTGGTGCACAGCCCCTGCAACACACACAAGCCACAGCATGGAGGTGGGACAGCAACTGTGGAGGCCACAGTGTCACCCGAGGCAAACATGCACCTCACCAGTGACAGGAGGCAACCCAGCATTGTGATGGTCACAGTGGATGACCTACAGAGACAGCCACCACTGACAAGGCAGCAGACCTCGCAGGCCACAGACATGCAAGGGTGTCAGCTGCACAGGCCAAGGACAGTTTGACAGGGGCACAATGGACACAGAGCAGGCACCATGGACCACTGCACACAGCAATGCAATGCACAGAGAACAACACACACCACTGATACCGACTGATAGCCACTCCCACACCAGAGACACTTCCCCATGCACACACACACATACCCATGACTGAACCACCCCAGATGCCATGCACACCACTGCAACTGAGCACCTATAGCAAGCTGCAAATCAGAGACCACCACAGTATTCATACCAAAATCTGTATTATAAAATATACAACAACAACAACAACAACATCAACATCTATATACATATATGGGGTGGAGGTACAGGTACAAGGTGGGGGTGGGTAAGGGGCCGGGGTTAACAACTGGGAGAGGGAAGGCGGGGTGTGAGGGTCAGTCAAAGGGGGAAGGCAATGTCTGATTATTGGCATCCAGCCTGCTCCTCTGCTGCCTGGGGCCGTTCCCGGGGTTGCCGTCTCCTCCTCACCCCATGCTGCTGGAGGTCCTGCAGTATTGCCTGGGATTCGGCAGCCACACGTACCAGCTGCTGGATGGAACGCTGTATGCGTAGGAGTATCCGCACACCTAGGACAAGAGATCAGGGTCAATGGGTGTGACTGTCCCTTCCCCTGCAGCCACCCATCATGCATGGCATACAGCCATGTGCCCTGCTCCTGTGATGGTGTGCACCCACTCACAGTGACCGTGTGCACAAGACATGCCCAACCAGGCAGCAACAGCCATGTGTGCCACTGCACACACACACACCCCATGTCCAGCACAGCACAACCAAGGCCGTACAGTAACGTGGCTATGCGGTGGGCAGGCAGTGCCACAGCCATGTGCCCAGTGCATGCATGGGCCACCATTGACGCACTCCCAGACATGCAGTGCCACTGGACAGTGCTGACTGTCACATGTTGCATGCATGGCAGTGGTGTCCATGGATGGTGGCCATGCCCTGCTCCCCACCCTGTCACACAGCATGCAATAGCAATCATGGTGTCATGGCACTCACCTTCATCGGGCTGTCACTGGCGTTGTGGTTGTTCACCGACACTATCCAGTTCTGCAGCCACCACCCTCCGCTGCTGATCCATGGCCCTCCTCCGCTCTGCTACGCCTGTGGGAAACAAAAGGTGAGAAACACATCAGTACAATCCCAAAGCATATTTCCCCTGCCCCAATGTGTGTGCCCACCCACCCAGCCAGATCCATCCATCACATACCCTGTAAACACCACCACAGCCAACCCTAGACCATCCTTCCCCTAAGTGCTGGACACAAAAGACAGTGTTACCCATATGGACCATACAGGTGCGTAGACGGATCACCCACCTGGATGAGGCACCATGCCCCTCCTGGCACGTGACCACAGATGTGCCAGTAGCTCCGACTCCCTCCTTCTTAGGTCCCCATAGTGGTGCCTACATTGCTCGGATGTCCTCCTGTGGCCAGTGGCTGCCTCCAGGTCAGTGGCCACCTGTTGCCAGACCTGAGTCCTGGCCCTGTCCAGAGGAACCTCACCATACAGTGTGCCATAGTGTGGCTCTACAATGGCCACAAGGTTGGCCAGCTTGAGGGCACTCCATTGGGGGGCTCTCCTGCGTGCCATCTCCAGAGCTATAGTAGGCAATATCATGCTCCACAGCGCGGCAACCCCACATGGAATTGCTGCGCAATACATTGCCGCCATTCCCTATCACGCTGTCTGTACAGCGCCACCATTCCCTATCACGCTGTCACCGAACAGCACGCTAGAGCTGCAGACATGCCATGCGTACAGCGCCAAGGGGGCAAAGGTTGGGCATAAGGTCATGGGTCACTGGTGCAAGGCCACGCACAGCGCCATTGGATGTCTATGCATCTAGCGTGATTGGTCACCTGTGTGCCATTGCCACAGCGAACTATTGTGCAGTTGTGCCACAGCGCCATGTAGCGACCGTCGCCGTAGCGCCACTGGCACAATGGTAGCCATGCCCTGAATTGCCTACCACACACAGCACATCATCAGCATGGCAGACGCCTGCATCAGCTACCTGGTCATGCGCAGTGCGGTGTACTACGCAGTCACAGAACTGCACCATTGGCTCAGCACATTCAACTGTATAGCACAAAGCGCAACAGCGCGATATTCAGCCGTCGTATGCAAATCATCTGATCAGCCATTCAATGGCGCAGCAGCGTGATTTGCATCTCGTTAAAGTTGCTCCACACCTAATTTGCATGGATTGCGCCATAAAACTGCGACACTGTTCTGCAGTGGCCATAATCGGTTACTGCAGTTTATAGGTGAGTTGCATGCTGTGTGGTGTTCTGGACTGTGGTCTCAGGGACTTGCTTTGTACTGCACAGTCACAGGTCACCACTGTCACCCATACAGGCTGAAAAATGACCGAGCGAGGACTGGGTGAGGAGGATGATGGTGGGAGGAAGAGGAGGCCCAATTTTACCAAGGCCAAGATGGATGCACTCTTCGAGGCCTACATCGATCAGGAGCCACTGCTCAGTGGACGACGGGGCACCCTTCAGACCCATGCTGCTGCATGGGAGAGGGTTGCACGTGACATCAACCTGCATGGCAGCCACCAGCGCTCTGTGCAGGAGTGTAAGAAGAAGATGAGTACCGACAGGAGGAGGGTGAAGGAGAAGGTGGCTGCCATCAGGGCAGCACGTGCTGCAACAAGTGAAGGCCAGCCAGAGGTGGTGCAGCTGACTTCGGCAGAGGACAGGCTTGCTGCAAGCATGCAGCACAGTGCCATTGAGGGCGTTCCAGGAGGTGGCTTCCAGACAGGTGGTAGCCCATCACTGCATGGTACGTCATGGTCTGGGGGGGAAGGTAGATCACATGCACTAACATGTCCTTACTTTCTTTTACAGATCCTGCATGTCTGCAGGGGTCAGCGGTGGAGGGCCTGTCCACTGTGGACAGCCATCTGGAGTTGGAGGAGGGACCATCCACCTCCACAGGTAGCCAGCGTGCATTGCAACAGGGGTACCACCTGCCTGTCAACACTGATGTCATTGAGACAGGTGTGGGGGTGGCCCTTCCTGTGTCTCAGCGGTATGGCATCCAAGCATGCCAGCATGCTGTGGCTGTGGCTGTGGCACAGACCTGCACCATTGATGATGCAATGACCATTATGGGCAGTGACATGTGTGTGTCACGGAATGGACACACAGCAGGCCAGCACACACCCATGGACCTGGCTGTTTATGACGTGTATGCCAGCATGTCAGTACAGTCCCAGGCTGCACCTGTCATCACCGGTTGGGTAGCACCGGTGGTTGGTCAGGTCAGTGGCACTGTTGCAGTCACAGTGGCAGAACAGCCAATCCCTTGGGCAGAGCAGGTGGAGGGGCAGCAGCAGCAGTCACCCACCAGGACTGGGGGTACAGGGCTCAGCGGTGGCATTTGTGCAATGCCTGTGGACTTGCCCATACCTGGCCCTGGTGAGCAGTGCCCACCCTCAAGGGGTGCTGAACATCAGGCCCTTCCATACCCCAAGGGACAGGTTGCCGAGGTGGCAGACGACCTCTTTGATGAGCACACCCGCCTGCTGCAGGCATCAGTACAGCAGAAGATGCAGCTTGCAATGTCTGTGGAGGCACTGTGTGTGGCCCTGGAGTGGGTCGCGGAGCAACAAAGCAGGGACACCAAAAGGATCCTGTCACGGATTGACCATTTGTGGAAGGATGTGACCGCTGCCATTGACAGGCTACCACAGGCGTTGGTCGCTGTCGTGGCCATGATGGGCACACAGTCAGGTGTCCATGTGTCACTCACACCGCGCAGTTCGCTATCTACTTCCCACTCCCAGCGTCGTGCGACACCCACCCTGTCGACACCGGGTTCAGCTGTGGGCATCCCGAGCACTCCTGGTGCAGGTATGTTCGGTGCGCTGCAGACACCTGTGTGGGCACGGTCGCAGTCGCACAGTGGAACCCCTGGTGGACCATCGGTGCCACCCCATGAGGCCCGTGTTCAGCCTGCCAGTGCCGCTGGGTCTTGGCGGGGCCACCCACGCATCCGAGGTGGACGTGGCACTGTGCCGCATGACTGACCTGTCACCCAGTGCGGGCCCTGTCTGGTGCTGCCCTGTGTGCATTGTGTGTTTTGGTGGGCAATGCACCGGTGGGTGCCCAGCCCTACACGCAGGCACACAGTCCACCTGCACACCCTCCCGACTGCTGTCCACGGGTGCGTGTGCATGATGATGCCTGCATTGTGCTGTACACCAGAGTGCGATGGTGTCCAGCATCTGACACACGCACATAGACAGTCAGGGGATGTGGTGGCCTGTGGACATGTGTGTTGCTAGTGCCTGTGTTCCAGCTCTGTTGTGCACCTGACCCCCGTGCACTGTGTGCCTATTATGTGTGCGTCTGTGTGTGTGTCCGTCAATGTAGCGTGTTACTGTTCATCCCTCCCTGGTTGTCTGTGTGTGCTTCTGTGCCCTGCCACTTCCCTTACCATCATGCACCCCTGGTGTGATTCCATGTGTGTATGTGGGTTGTGCCCTAGCCATTGGTGGTTGCACATGTCCCCATGACTTATCTGTGTTGGCTGAAGTGCTCCTCTGTGATGGTGTCCCGGTGCAGCTGGGCCAGCTGGATCAGTCAGGGGTCCCATCGGCCAAGGGGGGGGCTGCCCATCCCCATCATCACCAGTGTCACCGTTGTCCCCATCGCTGTCCCCCTCTTTGACCTGTACAGCTATGCCACAGTCTTTGGCCATGTTGTGCAGGATACAACAGGCCAGGAATATCGCACAGGCCTTTGAGGGGTTATACTGTAGGGCACCACCGGAGGTGTCTAGGCAATGGAAACGCACCTTCAGCATCCCAAACACCCACTCAATGACGTTGCATGTGGCGGCATGTGCCTTATTGAAGCGTTGCTGCGATGGGGTCGTGGGCCACTGGTAGGGTGTGAGCAGCCAGGGATGGAGTGGGTATCCACTGTCACCTGTGTGGAAATAGTGGAGGTTAGTGTCTTGTTCAGGCTCAGACTGCCCCTAAGCCTGTGTGCCACATCCATGGCACCTGTGGCTTCCCTTGCCCACGATTTGTCAGTTCTACATGCATACTCACCCACTAGATGTCCTGTGGGTTGTCCCACTCTCAAATCGATGGCACAGTGCTGACTGGTACCATAGAATGAATCATGTGCTCCCCAGGGTGCGTGGGACAGACATTGATGATGCGCCCCACTGGCATCACACACCACCTGGCAGTTGACACTGGCATATCCTTCCGACTATATAGATGGCCCCATTGGGGCCAGGTGGCATGCAAATGGCCACATGGGTGCAGTCTATCGCCCTAGCACGCTAGGCACGCCACCTGTGGAACTCCAGTATGTTTGCTGCACTCTGTCACGCGCTGGGAAATGGATGCAGCATGTGGCAGCAGTGCGCTGAGGAATTGGGTGAGGATGCATGACGTGGCCGACTGTGTTATGCCTGTGGTGTCCCCTGTTGGTCTCTGGAAGGTACCCGATGGCGACAAGCACATGCAGGCTGTTACCTTTGTCTCCACTGACAGAGCATGACTCGTCGTGTGGGTGCCTGCATCACATCACTGCACAGCTCACAGAGCTGCCTCAGTATTGCCCTGTTCAGGCGGTACCGCCCACTATCTCGACATCTGAGTACAGCTCAAAGCTGGTGTGGGCTCGGTACTGCCTGTTGGGGGCGTACCGCCGACGGGCCCTTCCATGGCCACGTCCCCCTGCAGCATGCCTTCTCACCCCCCTCATTACGGCTTCCATGTGGAAGGTGGCACTGTCCATGTCCCTGGCTTGTGTTCCCCCCCAGCTGTTGTACACATACTGACCTCTGCACTCTGTGGCCCCACACACCTTCCCTTGCCCCTATTCTGTCCTCTGGTTTCCCTGGCCTGCCCTCTTTGTCCCTCTTGCCCTGTCTCTCTCCCTGCCTCATGTGACTTCCCTGTAGTGTTCTTGCGCCTCTTCCTTGCTCCTTTTTATTTTGGCTCATTTCCGCTATGGCGCAACTTCTGCCTGATCCACTGTTGTGCATTGCGCAAGTCTTTGAACATCGCACTGCGCACTTTATGCATGGTTCCACCCCCTTCGGTTGTGCATGCCTTCATTATCATTGCGCTGTTGCTCAGCATGTTTTCAGTGGCGCAACTGTCTCCTGCTGAATATCACAGAATGGCGCATTTTCTGACTTGCGCTGGCAACCCTATTGCGCATTGCGCAACCCTTTTGAATATCCAGCCCAGTGAGTGTATGTAGAATAAAGTGCAATACATAATATTGCATATTTAAATGAATCTGTAAACTGCAGCTAACATGGGGAGTAGTACGTTAAAGTTAATTGATGGTATTGTCATAAGGCAAGAACAGACCAATCCATTCAGATATGGGGGGGGGGGGGTGTGGGCGGCAAAAACAGTGAAGAGATTTCCTATGTACATCTTTCATTCACCAATGCAGATTACCGTGCAGAGACCCATGTTGTAAAGTCTTTTAGTGGGATTGTGCTCCCTCACATGCATTGTTTCTTTTGTACATTGAAGGCCCAAAACATATTGGTTTCATTTTTGGCTTCCTGATGGCAGACCTTGGAGATTTTTGGCAGCCTATGTTGTTTAATTGTATAGGTTCAGCATCTGTGCCATGACCTGCTTGCGATGCCAGTCTTTGCCAGTAGGTCACCCATACAAACATAGAAACATAGACTTTGATGGCAGATAAGGACTGCTTGGCTCATCTAGTCTGCTCATTTCCCTATCTATTGGATAAGCTGCAGATCCTAGTTAACCAACAGCCTACCTCCTCCTACCCCCTCACTATAATTGCCTAATGTCTGTCCCATGCATTCCTGAATTCCTCAACTATTTTTAACTCCATGACTCCTCAAGAAGGCTGTTCAATGCTCTGTGAAAAAAATACTTCATCACGTTGGCCCTGAGCCGTCCCCCCTCTATCTTCAAATTGTGCCCCCTTGTTCTTGCAAATCTCTTTTTCTGAAAGATGCTATCCTCAATGACTTTTGTTGAGTCCCTTGATGTACCTGAAAGTTTATATCATGTCCCCCCTCTCCCTCTTTTCTTCAAGGATATACATATTAAACTCTTTTAGTCTATCTTTATTTGGCTTCTGGTGCAGCACCATTCAGGGTTTTATTTAACTCTAAAAATTGATTAGCGTTTTGCTCGTAAAAGTTCTAAAACACTGTGAAAATGCATAGCACTTGCCTCACTGTGTTTAACAAACATAACACTTCTAGAAAACCTATATAAATGCTTTCTGTACAGTTAGTATTGTCCCAAGATAAAAAAGTGCTAATCAATTATTTAAAACCCTGCCATTTTAGTTGCCCTCTTCTGGACTGCCTCCACCCTGTCTATGTCCTTGCAGAAATCTGGTCACCAGAACTGCACGTAGTACTCCAGATGGGTCTCACCAACTGTCTGTACAGAAGGATAACAACTTTTTGTTTTCTACTGGTGATGCTTCTCCCTATGCATCCCAGTATCCCCCCAGTAATCTTTACTGCCTTCTCACATTGCTTGCTTACCTTAACGTCATCTGACATGACTACCTTAGATCCCATTTCATTTTTGTTGTTGTTAGCACCCCCCACCGCATTGTGTACTCTTCCCCTGGGTTTTTGTTTCACACGTGCATTACTTTGCACTTCTTTGCATTGAATCTAAGCTGCCATACTTTTGACCATTCCTCTAGCCTTGTCAAGTCTCTTCTCATCCTTTCCATGCCCACTTGTGTATCAACCCTGTTGCAGATCTTTGTGTTGCCTGCAAAGAGGCATACATTTCCTTCCAGCCCTTCTGCAATGTCTCCTATAAAGACATTAAAGAGGACCAGGTCCAGTACTGAACCCTGTGGTACCGCATTAGTAACCCCCCTTTCTTCAGAGTTCACTCCATTTACTATTACCCTCTACATCCTGTTGTCCAATTTTTTACCCAGGCGACCACCCACTCTCAGGCTGGCTAACTTGTTTATTAATCATTTGTGTGGGACTGTGTCAAGTGTCTTGCTAAAGTTTAGGTAGGCTTTATCCACAGCCCCTCCCTGGTCTACTACTTTGGTCATCCAGTCAAAGAAATGTATTAAATTCATCTGACATGACCTTCCTCTTGTGAATCCATGCTGCCTTGGGTCCTGTGCCCCACTGGCCTCCAGATACTCAACAATTCTTTCTTTCAGAAGTAATTCCATCATTGTCCCTACCACTGAGGTTAAACTAACAGGTCTGTAGTTCCCTGACACTGCCTTGCTTCCACTTTGTGATGGGGAATCACATCTGCCCTCCTCCAGTCCTCAGGTGCCACACCATCCTAACATGATTTGTTAAAAAGGGTAGTCAGCTGTGTCACTAGGTCTCCCCTTAGTTCTTTTAGAATTCTGGGATAAATCCCATCAGCCCATTGCTTTGTCCACCTGAAGTTTTAGGAGTTCTTTCAGGACGCTTTTTTTTTTGTGAATGGACTGATATCGACACCCCTGTCCAGAGTGCTTCTATTGTTTGGTTTAGGTATGTCCCTCTCTTCTTTTGTGAATATTGAGCAAAAGTATTCATTCAGTATCTCTGCCTTTTCACTGTCACCCTCTGCCAATCTCTCCTCCCCTTTATTAAGACCCACTGTCCCTCCCTTGGTCTTTCTTCACTCCCTAATGTATCTATAAAATGTTTTATCCCCCTTCTTAACTGAGTTGGCTATCTTTTCCTTGGTTTAGGCCTTCGTTATTCTGACTGCCTTTCCTGCTTCCTTCTGCTTTAACTGATACAGTTCTCTGTCCTGCTCCTTTTGTTATTCCTTATACTTCCTGAATGCTGTCTTTTTCTCCCTAACCTTTACTGCCTCATCATTTAAGAACCATAGTGTTTTTTTACTTTGTTTTGTTTATTTGCTTCACACAAAGGTTTGTTGCCACTGTGATGGCAGTTTTGATTTTTTCCCATTGTTCTTCCACCCCTCCTACCTGCCCATTTGCTAGTGCATTCTTTAGGCACTCACCCATTTTGCCTGCCAGTCACTTTGTTGTTATATTGCCAGTGTGCATTTATTGCTGATTACAAGCACCTGGAGGTTAAGGTTTTAGAACTTTTTAGAATTCATCCCCTAATTTTCAACTGGGTTAACAACAGTGAAGATAATAGTGAAATTCATGTCATGAAACTTGGACAAAAATAAATTAAATCTGTTCAATATAAGATGAGAGAGAGATGAACATGTGTGATGTTGACATGATTATAACTAGGTTTATCTGTAGTTTTTTTTCTATTTGCTAAAGCCAGCCACTTACAGGTACTAACAGGGTAACACACCCACCCACCCATATGTTACAGTTTTCTTGCTGCTGCCGCATTAGATTACCCACCCACCCATATGTTACAGTTTTCCAACTGCTGCTGCATAGACTTCCTGATTTTAACCAAAAACTGCCTTAATTTGTTCACTTATAGCGTCATCAGAATTCTTCAGTGAAATATGAATGGAAACATTAATTTACTTTAGCTAACCTCAGCTACTTGCTACTTTTAAATAAGTAACTTGAATGTTGCTATGCTTTAAACTTTATTTAAGTAACTAAATTAAGGTACTTTAGCTGCATCACATGGAATTGGGGCATATATTATGTTTGTAAGTGCAGTCAGTCATTAGATATTTATGCAAAAAAACACACATCACTCATGTTGCAAACAGCAATAACACAGATTTGTAAGATACTGTATCAGCTGCTATATAAGTAAAATGTAGTTAATATAAACAAAAACATGGTTTCCATACAACATGAGGTAACATTTAACGTAGCTACAGCAGTTGCCATGTGATGTCAAAGGTACTGTGTCAAACCCCTTAGGTACTATATTGTCCATAGTTTAAAAAAAACATTTTATAATTGCTCATATTCTCTAAAGAGTGTTGATGTCACTGATTGTTTGATTCTGATTCCTTTTTCTTTCTAAAAAGTTAAAAGCAGACTGGCCCCCATACTGGTGTTACCTCATAAAAACTTGTTTGTTTGCATTCCTTAATCAATCTCCACTGCATCTTTCCTGATTAGGAGTACCTCAATACAGTCTAGCGACTCATGATGCAGTGGGAGGAGAGGAGACTATTGCATCATGAGTGGCTGCACTATTTGGGGATGATTGTATTTTTTAGGAAGTATGCCGTTAGAATTGATCAATATAGAATTTGAAACAAAGCAAAGTTGAATATAAATACACCATTTCCACACATTTCAGTTCTATGAAGAAAAGCAGAAAATAAAACAACCAGCAATATCAATGAATTTTAGGGACAGTAAGCAATCCAAAAATGTAAGTTTTCAAGTAGAAATGGATTGATGCAAAAAGGGCTGACTGTGTCCCTTTAATGAAATTGGCCCTGTTCCCATTGATTTGAACTTTTCCTTGAAAAACTTGCTGACTTTGGGCCCAATCTACAAAACAGTTTGCCAGTAGACATAAATGATGACAGTGTTTTGTGGATATGGTCTGTAGCAGTAGAACTGCACAATTAGACACCACAGTTCCTCAAATATGTTGTTTAAAGTACTTTTATTTTATTTACACAGCATTTACCATCTAGCATCTGAGCTGTCATCATCCACACCATCAATCACCTGATCAGGATCAGCAGCTGATATACTTTTGCAGGGATATGAAAAGCCTGCCTTAATAACATTATTAAATGTTAATGTGTGTACATTTTCTGGCAGCAGTCTGTTTCAGGTGTCTGTCTTGATATTGCCAGCTTTACTTAACATGCGTTTGGAAGAGACACTTGTTGAAGGACAATCAATATATCTAAAGGTTTCATTGTACAGTTTGGGCAATGTTAACTTTCTTGATCTCCAGTATTCAAAAGGACATGCATCAGTAGGAATAAGTGGTCTTGCAGGTAACTGTCTACCATGATGGTAAGTAATGCTGTGCGGAATTTTCAAATTCCGGAGGAACGAAATTCTACAGAATTTTTTTAATTCTGCCAAATTTCACCAGAATGGGAATCGTGGAATTCTGCAGCAGAACATAGTTGTGGAATGATTTTCCATGGAAAAAATACTGTTCCACGGAAACATTCCACTGATCTCAATATTTTGCATGTACAGTAAATTGCTACAGAATAATTTTCCATGAAAAAATACTCTTCCATGGAATATTATTCTGCAGATCTCAGTAGGTGGAATTCTACAGAAGAACCAGCAAAATTCCAGCAGAAATTCCACTGGTGGAATGGTCATTCCATGCTAATTTAGCCTGTGGAATGCCGCCGGCTCTCTTCTGCTGGGTCGGGACTCTAACCAGTACCATCCCACACAGAAAGCGGCTGTTCTCGCTTCCTTTTTCTGAAGTTAGCTACCACTTTTGAACCCCCAGGGACTGTGAGCGTTGCCGCCGCGGCTTCATGATACAGCTCCTCCATAGCAATTGTAAAGTACTTTTATCATTCCATAGTCTACTCACTAGAAACCTGTACTTGTGTTTTCTCCCTAACTAAAGTTAAATTCTGCCTGCATAGTCCCTGGAACTGCTTACAACTGCTCTCCTAGGATTCCCGCCTTTTCTGTTTAAAAGTTTTAACTGCAATTGTGTACTAACTCTGTATTCCTGTATTCCTTACCTGCCTAACTCTACTAAGTTTACCTCCTGCTGAATTGCTCTCCTCCTCTTTCTCACCTCCACCTTCTCCTACTGTCTTAAGCCTGTACTTAATCACCTCTCCTTCCTACCTCCTCAGAACTCTCCTGAGCCCGCCGGGGCTTCGGATCCCCCTCCTCCAGGACCAGGAACCTTTGGACCACTGCAAAGACAACCGCCGGGGTCTCTGCTCCTAAAGCGGCGCCTCAAAAAGTAAAGCCGCGCTGCTCCAGTTCACCTGTTGCCAGGGGCCGCATCCAACCGCTAAAGCCGAGGAAGGGAACCAGGAGCTCGGCCGCTCCCTGGTACCTTGTGCCGCTGAAGGCGCAAAGCCCACAAGGTACGTTCCTTCATCCTCCCTGCCGCTGGCTCTCTTCTGCTGGGTCGGGACTCTAACCAGTACCATCCCACACAGAAAGCGGCTGTTCTCGCTTCCTTTTTCTGAAGTTAGCTACCACTTTTGAACCCCCGGGGACTGTGAGCATTGCCGCTGTGGCTTCATGATACAGCTCCTCCATAGCATTCTTCCGGGCTCCCCACACTCCCCCCCACCTCACCCACCCTGGTCGACCCTTTAGCTATATAGTCTCCTGTCTGTCATATGACTAAGTGTCTACTTTTCCATTGGCTCCTTATATTCCTCTCCCACTAAGGGCAGCATCCTATCCCTGCCACGCTTCAGGGCTAACTAGCTTGTCCTGCAGTGCTATGCCATAACCCGAAACCGGCTATACGTGTACTCCAGGATCCCAGCTATATCTCGACCCCTTACACCCTGTCTAATCCACCTCTGTTCTTCCCCCTACTTGCTGGAATGCCCCCTCACTCCGGTCACTCCACGATGACTCTGCTCTGTACTATTAGCCATCCTAAACTAGTCCCCATCATCTGCCTATTTCTCCTATTTGGTCTGAACTGGATCACTGTGTCTTTCTCCACTACCGAGGAATGCTACACTCAGTCTACAAATGACTTTAGATTTTCCAATCTCCTCCTCTCCTCTCATGCTTATCTACCCATCACCCACCTTATACTACTCAAAAGGGGGTGTCCCTACCTATCCCTCCATTTCTATCTCCAAGGCAGTCACAAACCTAAAGGTAAACTAGGCATGTTCCCTAGAGACATGTTTATACACCTTGCACAGAGGCTCCTCATGCTATCAGGTGATATTGAATCTAACCCTGGTCCCAAACTTAACACCCCACTGTCTAACTCAACTAGCACAAAAGGGCATGGTACTAGCCCACATGAACATTAGAGCCTCCTGAGTCACCTTGCTGAACTTGAAGCCTGGGCTAAGTTGGTGAATCCTGACATACTATGCCTCACGAAACGTGGTTGAAACCAAATGTATCTGATACTTCTTGCTCTCTGCCTGGGTATAATATTTTTCGACGAGACCGATCTGGTTCCAAGAGGGGGGGCGGGGTCGCCATATACTATAAAAATCATCTGTCTCTTAGCATCTTGCCTAACCCTGATTCCCTCATGCAATATGAAACGCTGCATGTGACTTTGACACTTGGGTCGAAATACCTGCACATCGTATGTGTGTATAACCCGCCCACCAGTGGGCTGAACGGTCTCCAGAATCTACTGCAGTACGTTTCTCAAACTGTAAAAGTAAATGAAACCCTCCTCCTAGGTGACTTGAACCTGAACTGGTTGGGCCCACATCACAGTCTCCTTGCCTCACTGATCCAGAAGCACAATTTTCATCAACTTATAACTGAATGCACTAGAATCACTAATTCACTATCAGGTACGTTACTGGACTGGATCCTTACCAACAGACCGGATCATGTTTCCAAAGCTGCTGTCCTGGCTGACTCACTTACAGATCACTCACCAATGATCTGTCATTGGCGCTCCTGCCCACCGCCTGCTCCTCGATCCCGCCTGATTACTTTCATGAACTATGCTGCCCTGGATGTACAAGCCTTTCTATCTGACATATCTGACATTGACTGGTCTGACGTCTTCTCCACATCAAATGTTGACACTGCCCTTGACATATTCCTCACCAAGTTTGGTGAAGTACAAAAGAAACACCTCCCAAAGGTAAAAAGAAGGGTCAGAGGTCAGCAATCAAGATGGCTAAATAAAGAACTTCTATGTAAGCTAAAAGCCAGGGACAAGCAATGGAAACAATTCAAAAAATCTGGGCTCCCCCGGGATCTCATCCTATACAAACAGCATAGAAATGATTGTAAAAAGCGCATCAGGCAGGCTAAAAGCAGGTACTGTCAAAACTTGCTGACTAATTCCTCCAACGATCCTCGAAAATTTTGAAACCACATTAAAACCTTCTTAGGATCCATGCAAGCTGTCACTCCCTCTGAAATGATCCTACAAGGTGTCCACTGTAATGACTCCCTCACTATTGCAAACGCATTTAACCAGCAGTTCAACCTATCTGCCTACACAGCCTCCCTTCAATCTCCTGCCACACAACTAAACTCAACATTCTCTGGCACTTCACCTACCTCAGCTAAACCATTTTACTTCAAGGCGGTCACTTGGCTTCAAGTCTTCAAACTGCTCAAGGCTATCTCTGACAATACCAGCCCTGGCTCTGATGCAATGGAACCTCGTCTATTAAAGATGGCTGCTCACCTCATATCCAGACCTATAGCTAGAATCTTCACCCTATCCCTCTCCAATGGCTCTGTCCCCGAAATCTGGAAGGCCACCAGAATTACTCCTGTGTTTAAAAAAGGTAGCAAGAATGATACGTCCAACTACAGACCAATTGCTATACTATCAGTCCTTTGCAAGATTCTTGAGAAATTAGTCTCTATTCAAGTTACCGAATTCATTGAAAATTCCTGTTTACTCTGTGCGACAGGCATGGCTCTAGAAAACACCACAGCACCATGGACTGCTCTATAAAATTCTCTCTGACATCTCCCACCAACATGGACAAAGGGCAGCTAACAGGGGCTGTTTTCATCGACCTTACTAAGCGTTCAACCTTGTTGACCATCCATTACTACTTGCCTCCCTCAGAAACCTGGGTTTCTCTTACCCTGTCACTACTTGTTCCAGCAGCTACCTTGCCAACAGGTCTCAAGCAGTGAAATTCAACTCGGCTATCTCTGACAGTGCAGTAATCAATATTGGTGTCCCTCAGGGCTCCATACTTGGTCCTCTCCCCTTCTCACTATTCATAAACAATCTCCCTGACGTAATAACCTCCAGCCACTCACTACTTTATGCTGATGACCTGGTCATCTATGCCCTCTCTGACAATATAATCAACCTGAATGCTGCCCTTACCACTGACTTCCACTTGGTGCAGCGCTGGCTACACACTCAACGCCTTGTCCTCAACTCAAATAAAACTAAAGCTATGCTATTTGGATCACCACACAAAATATGAACCTGCTCTTCTCCACTCTCTGTGCCTGACATTAATGGTATCCCTCTGGAGTCTGTTAGCTCTTTTCGCTATTTGGGCATTCATCTAGACCAAAATCTTGACTTAAAGCAGCATATCCAGGAAACCTGTAAATCTGTCAATTGTAAGCTAGGGGCCGCTTACAGGACTAACTACCTGCTTACCCCCACCGCTAAACTGGCAATTGCCAGAGGAATCCTACTACCAACCCCTCATCACGGTGCTCTCCCATCTAACCATGGCACAGCAAAACTGCCCTGCATCAATGGGACACCACCTTAATAATGTTTGTAGGCATGGCTAAAGCACCACGCCTGAAACACCATTGTCAGCTGTACAAAGACCTAGGCTGGCTGTCTCCTCCTCCACCAGGCAATATACCTTTGCAGCCTTTCTGACACCATCATCAGAGTGTCCAAGCCAGCTGATCTCTCAAACTGCTCCAGCTGGTAATACCTTCACGGGTCCTTAGATCTTCTGACAAGTCCTTACTAAATATTCCTCCTCTGCCGTACAAACAAGGGTTCTGGATCCTTCTGTTATGCTGCCCTCACTTCTGGAACTTGTTGCCCTGGAACTAAGAAATGCTCCTTCCCATGCTGCATTTAAGCACAGTCTCAGAACTTTCCTTGCCTCGATGGACAAATGTTTGTTTTGATCCTCTTGAATCCCATGTTCCTAACCAGATCTCCTCCCCATCTCTATTATGTATGATATGCACTTGCACTTATTTTCTTTTATGTTTGATGATGCTGTATAATCGTGTGTTCTGATGCCCTGTACTCATACCCCTGATATGCTGATGTAATTGTAACATCCTGTTGTAAGTTCTCTACTTCTGCCTAGTCACTTAGCTCGTCCTCGTCCCCTGAGCCTATTTCCCTTACTATCCTTCCTTCCTTAACCCGCACCCTCTGTTCTTGTAACCCTAACCATCCTCGCCTCTCCTATCTTCCCTTCCCACTTTAGCCATTCCTCCAGTACCTTTTCTGTCCTTACCCTCCCCTCCCCCTTTTCCTGCCCTTCCCTCCTCCTGCCTCTCTGCTCACCCCCCTCTAGCCGACCTCTACTCCCTCTCTCTGTCTTCGGTTCCGTTCCACGGTCCGGCTGCAGGTTGCAACCTTTGTACCGCTAATGCCATTTTCGCCACACCCTTCTTACCCTCCTTTCACCTTTCTGCCCCTCTCCTGCCATCTATTCTCCTTCTTTCATTCTTTCCTTCTTCCCTTTTGTTCTGTCCTCACCCCCTTCCCTCTCCTATTTATCATACCGTCCACCTGTCTATGTCCGGCCGTGACTTCCCCGATCTCCCCCTTTTCTCCTGCCATCTCTTAGTTCCACCGGCTCGGCCGCAGGTTGCTACTCTATGCCACCAATGCCGTATTCGCCGCCTTACTTCTTGTTCTTCTCCCTCCTTCTGTGCCACCTCGCTCTTACTAGGAGCACTCCATTTAACCTCCCCTCACTCGTTTCCCAATTTATTCCATGCCCCATCATCCCCATTCCCTTATATACCCTGCACTTCCCACCCTGCCCTGCCCCCTACCTTCCTGTCCTCTCCCATCCCCTTAGTTCAAATCCCTCTACACCCTTGCACCTGGTCCTCCCAACCGTCCTCTCCTGCACATCACCCTCTCTATTTTTGCACCCATAGTTACTCTCACCTGCTCCCCGATCCTCCGCCTCTCCTGCCGACTCCCGGGTTCCACCCCTAATTCGCTGCAGGTAACCTTTCCCGCTAATGCCGCACTTGCCACCTTAACCTCCCCATGCCCTCCCTTTCTCACTATTTGCTCTACTCCCTGCTTCTCTCTCTCCTGCCTTACCCATCCACCTGTCCCCTACCACCTCACCCCTAGTTATCAACAATGAATACATGTGTTTATCCTCAATTGTTATGCTTTGACTACACTGTGTGACTTTGTCCTTTACCAATGTATCTTGCTTTGTGTAATTTTTTATGTATCACTGTGTTCTGTAACTGTACCTCCCGGGTCGTGCCTGAAAATAGTCACATGTTGGATAGCGCACTTACCCGGTCAACAAAAACTAAATAAATAAATAAAATAAATTCAACATTCTGCACAGCACTAATGGAAAGTGAACACTTGGAAGAAGAATCAATGTAACTTGCATGGCAGTGATTTACATAAAGTGTTTGCCGCATATTTAGCTTGTCACTAGGAGTTGAACTTGGAGTTACAGAAGAACTACTTCTCACATTTGGAGAGTGTTGTTGTCCTGTATTTGTTTGCGAAGGTGGATCTGTACATTGTGGAGATGAGAAGATACTGAGTGTGTTTGTGTTTGAGTCTTGTTACTGCTGCAACTCATCTAACAACAGAAATGTGTAGTTCTTTACATTATCTCTCGTCTTTCTGGAAAATGTAGAACCTTGAACCTGAACTCTAAGAAAGTTGCAAGTATGCAGTGTTTTGATTTGATCTTTGCAACTAATTTGTCATGTTTTTAAAAGCACTCATGCATTGTCCTTACACTATTGCTATGATACTGCCAACATCTTGTCTCTTATTCAGACCTGTTTCTATCTGTGGAGAGGAACACTTAGATGATAGGTCATCAACATTATAAGTGGGATAACCAGACTCAGAGTTGCATATTCTGCAGACATGTTGCTTATAGCTGTCTCAAAAGGAGGTAAAATGCAACACAATGTCTCCATTAACTTCCATTTCAGCACAGAAAGCATAATTTCATCACCAAAAATGTAATTCAAGCACTATTCATTTACAGCTTACTTTTCTTCCAAGAGGCACTACTGCATATAAAGGGTTGAATTCCATCAAGTGGAATCATTTTGAATCAGCTTTTGGTGGGTCAGATTGTGTTTCTTTTGCAGTTTGGATAATATCCGTACAGCATTGGTAGAATGAGAAAAGTGAGCCACAATTTTTTTTTTTTTTTGCAAACAGTAATCATACTCTCAAGGTGTTCAAGAAATAAATGTTACCTTACCTCACCTTACCATACCATACCATCAGCTTGTGTTCATTGTTCAGGAACCCACTCACAATTTTATGCAAGTAATGTGCAAAGCAAGAAGCATGCATGAACCCTCCACCCTGTACTGCTTTCAAGATTTTGGATCCATTGTAACTTATCATAAAGCCACATTTTAGACCAAGGCCTGGATATTCAGACTCGCCAGGCTGTGGCGCAAGCCTGGGTGCAGTGCAACTTGGCTGCACAGGGGTGTTGACTGGGCGATATTAACTGAGCTGTGCCATGGCACAGCATCATTGAATATCACTCTGGCCACCTGCAGTGCACATGGCGCACTGGCACTGCGCCAGACAAGTGGCCAGAGTGGAGCAAGGGGATGCGCTAGTGCAAGTTCCCTTGCGCTATGTACAACAACCGCAATATTCAAAAGTGTACATGCAAATGGGGTCATAATGTATGCAAGGCACAAATGGGACCATTTGCATGTCATTATGGCCCCATTTGCATGCAGGTGTTCTGATCCCTAGCAACTTGCGCCTGGTGCCCTGCCAGGCAGCAGCCGTTGGGGACCGACACCCCCTGCACAGCACGGCAATGTGCCCATCTGCCCGATCGCAGGCTTACGGAAAGTTAAATAACGTCCCATATCCCTTGGTGGTCCAGTGGACCGCTACATACCTGATCACGGGCTTAAGTATATAATAAATCATGTCCTATATCCCTGGTGGTCCAGTGGACTGCTGTCAGCCCAATCGCGGGCTTAAGTATAACTAAATTCATGTCCTATATCCCTGGTGGTCCAGTGGACTGCTCGCAGCCCGATCATAGGCATTTGTATTGAAAATATCAAGTCCAATATCCCTGGTGGTCTAGTGGACCGCTTGCAGCCCAATCATGAGCATTTGTATTAATAAAATGAAGTCAATATTCCTGATGGTCAGTGGTACCCCATCCCCACCCTCCCACTAGGCCTGCCTCCCCGGTCAGCGGTGGGTGTAACCCTAACGCCTGCTGCCCGCCACCCTGCGACTGACACCATGGGTAGACGTACCATTGGTCCACAGTGTGAGCCAGTGGGTGCAGTCCTACTATACTATATCATTCAGATATGTGAATGGATCCATTCACATATCTGGACTGTGTAGACGGTATAGGCTGCATGCCCATTGGCTCACGCTGAGGACCAATGGGCATACAGCCCTACCTATGGTGTCAGTTGGCGGGCGGTGAGGTGGCAGGCTGGTAGGATGCTGCCTCCCGCTGCTGACTGGGGGGGAGCGGGGTGTTGGGGCTCAGTGGGTGGGTGGAGAGGGGGGTACCGCTGGACCACCAGGGATATTGGACTTCATTTTATTAATAAAAATGCCTGCGATCAGGCTGCGAGCGGTCCACTGGACCACCAGGGATATGGGACGTTATTCATTTATACTTAAGCCCACGATCGGGTGACAGTGGTCCACTGGACCACCAGGTAGATAGGACATTATTATTTTAAACAGATGCCTGCGATCGGGCATGAGGGGGCATTGCCACGGAGGTGCAGCCAGAGCTTGGTTGGCCACCCACAGGTGGCAGCTGCCGTATTGCTCCCTGCAATATGGCAGCTGACCTGTGGGTGGCCAGCCATTGTTCCTTTTTTTTTTTGGCTCACCTGTGTACGGCACAAGTAGGGGTTGCACATGCATGGACTCAGCACATCTGGGGCTGAATAGCAGGATGTGCAGAGTATGCATTGGCACGCCCCCCCACCTGTGCTGCATACATTACTGCTGCGCTCTGGCGCATCGGGATTTGTGCCAGGCACAATCCCCATTTGAATATCATGCCGGGGAACATCAGTGGGTTGCGCATGGTGCAACACTCTTGCGCCATGCACAACCCTTTTGAATATCTGGGCCCATCAGAATAAATACAATCTTTAAGAAGTTCATTTAGTTCTTACAAGATATTTGAAGCTGTTTGACTTTACTCAAACTTCTTTATATGCAGGGGTGCCATTTTTTGGAGTGTGTTTGTTTTTGAAGCAACGCAAGAAAAAAACTACCCAATGAGCTAAATGACATCTTATCTATATTTTGACTGCTGATCCATATATCTGCCATGGCATTAATAACCCCACACTCTGCATTTTTAAGAGCAGGTATCACTATTGCTTTTAACATCTGATAAATGATGGTATTTCAACATAGTCAATATGTGTTCAATGAGCAGCACTGTAACAAAGCTCTGCAAGTTTCATGACTTTCCTAAAATTTTCATGATCTACTAAGGAGTATCGGAGAAGGGCTCCTGTTAACATTTCCCCAATAATAGCCCCTATGTATGAATGGGTGGAAAATACATGCCAAAGATGCATATCCTATCTGCGTAGCTACACACCTGTGGGCAGGTGTGCACCGGCTGTTATTCACTAATGGCCATCACCTGCCCATGGCTTCACCTCCTGGCATGCAGGTCTGTGCACAGCGGCCATGGGTGGAGTCACAGAGCCAGCCAGGCATCCAATCAGATGCCCAGCATAGGTCTCACAGTGGATCTTTTGCACATTGCAGTGTGGGTCCAGGTGCATGAATGCCTGCCGCAGGCACCCATGCCTGTGTGGCCAGTCCCTGATTGACAGTGTGCCCCTCCGGTACCAATGGCAAACTGTACCAGCCCAGCATATGGATGGTCCCCTAGCTGGTTGCTCCCACCTTGTCTCATGTGCCCCCTCCCCTGCCACACAGTGGTGGCCCATCACTGTTGTAGGCATCCCTCCTCCCACCAGCAATATGATACCCCACTAGGCATGGCATGCAGTGGCAGGCAACTCCCCCCAGCAGCAGGGCAAGGCCCCAGAAGGCTTGTCAGTGGTGCATTCTCCCACCCCAGCACCAGTCGGCAATGCACACACACACCACAGTATCCCCAGTCCTGGAGGTGGCCAACCCCACCAATTGCACAACCCTGTCCTGGCCCCCGACTCTTGATTAGGGAACCACAATGGTGATGTGCTGGCCAGTGGCAACCCCCCCACAGCATTGACAACACCATCCTCCATCCCTATCCCTGGCTGTTGGTGCCATGGCTGTGGACAGCCAGTGACACATCCCTCCTCACACCACCATGGTCATTTGCCATCTGGGTGCTGCTGGGATTGCAATGCTCATTTATAGGGGCAAGCTCCCAGCATCACCTAGCTGGCCAGCAGCTGTGGAGATGTGAGGATGGATGGATGTGCCACTGGCTGTCTAGTGCCTGGCACTGGCTGCCAGGTACAGGGGACAGAGGGTGGGCTGCCTGTGCTGGGGGTGGTGGACACTCACCACCAATGGGGGTGGGGGTACTGGGCCCATGTGTGTGCAGACATGGTGACACTTTGGTTGTGAGGGGGTGTTTGTACCACACACAGGGATGGGGCTGCTACCTGTGGGAAGGGGGCATGTTTTGGCATTACAGAATGGGATGCCATGAGTCGGGGGGGCTTGGCTACTACAATGCCTGGATGGACCGCAGATCAGTGTGGCATCAGGCACTGCACCCTTTCTGTATGGGCACCCACAGGATTGGTTGCCGGAGCCTACTCCAGCAGCCTACAGGGCTGGGGCTGCATGGAAGGGTCATTACCTTGTCCCACTGCAGCAGGCAGGTTACATCCATGAGGGTGTGCAGTGGGTTACAACAGGGTTCCAGCTGCCATAACCTCCTCACCACTGTACCCCCCTGTGGCCAGCACTATGCGCCTTTGTGACTGGCACTGGAGCACTGCACATGAAAAGTCAGCCGTGATCCACTGACTTTCAGAGGGCAGTGTTGTATGAGGGACGTCCAAGTGCAGGTCTCTCCACCCTTCCTTCGGATCCCCTCCCGATTCTATACAGACCTGTGAGGAGGGGGCCTCCTCTTCTTCTAGCCTTGCCAGGGAGGAAGTCTCTTCTGCAGTGCTGGAGGACTGGTCCGGGACTCTCAGGGTCCGGGCTGGGAGCAACGCACAGGCAGAAAACTCCTCAGAGGTGCAGGCTTCCCCGGTGTCATGGCCCACGCCTGCTGGGCCCAGCATGGGTGGCTCCTCAGCACCACCCACCAGTGCTGCTCTGTATCCTGGAGCCATTTGTGACTCTGGTGATTGGCACCATGAATGATACTGGACCATCCTGCTGCACTGGAAGTGGCATCATGGGTGGGAAAATCTCTGGGGCCGCTTGTCTGTAGGTCTTCTGGATCTCCTTCTCTCCAGAGCCAGATGCTTGGGAAACTGATCTAGACTTACTGCTCAGCTTCTCAGAGTTGGAGGGTTCTCCAGTGCCCAGTAACTCTGTGCCCTCCCAGGTATCCCTTCCTTTGGTACCAGTGATTATGATTGGTGCTGGCTCCCATGCCAGTGGTGACATCAGAAGCATGCCTGCCAATAATGACCCTCCATCTGAGGGGATGGTGGATTGGGTCTCAGGTGCCTGGAGAGCTGTCAATCCCAGTGCTGTTCCCCGCTGGGCCAGAACAGGGACTCACTCTTTTACAGCCTCCCTCAGGAGGTCTGTGGGGTTGGAGCAGTCCCTAGCTTTGAGAGTGAGGAAGAGGTCGACCTCAGAATTGATGTGGTTGAGGGGGCAGGACATGGGTCAGTGACCTTGGGGGTTCAGGGATGTGTCGCAGTGCTGATCCTTTGTTCTCTCCCTCATCCCTTTCAAGGGAGGCCTTATTCAGTGGGGTTCGGGTCCAACCTTCTAGTTCTATGCAACCCAGTCTCTTCACTGGGGAGTTTCCTGTTCAGGACTCAGTCCTGATCACTTTGAGCTGGTTGAGCAGCCAGTAATTACATAGACCAGCGGATCCCCAGGAGGTCAAAGATCACCAGCAAGGTCCCCTGGATCTGGCAGAGGTCACCCAGATAAGATGAAGTGTGCCTCCCCATTGCCTCTGCAGCCCCACCCATTCATTTCCTAGGGCACATGGGCCCTTCAAGGCCCTTTACCTGGGAGCAGTTCAAAGCCACTGATGCCGTCTTCCTCAGGTATGTCAGGGCTATGAATGAGCAGGACTTTTGCCTGTCTCCCCCGCAGCAGCTGGACTTGGACTCTTCAGATTCATCAGCCTGTTCATCTTCCTCCTTCAAGGAAGAGGATACCTCTGTCCATCTGTCCTCAGACACTGATCAGATAGAGTATTAGCACTTCCTATCAAGGATGGTCAGTGATCTGCACCTATCCCACATCGCAAGATGCAATACTGAGTGGACAATGCGTGTCTTCCTTAACAAATTCAGTGCAGACCACCTGGTCATCCTTTCTTGGTCAATTCCCTTCCAGGAAGCATTGTCCCACACCTGGCAGTGCCCATCTGTCCCAACTCCAACCCCCGTGGACTGCCAAGACAGGAATTGTGCACATCAGGGGTTTCCAGGGACCTTGCCTCATACCTCTTCAGGAGTGAGGGTACTGGATACCCCTTCTGGGCATAAACATCTGGTGTGTAACTGGCCCCCAGATGTGAACTCTGCAGAGTTTGACTGCTGGAGATGGATAGTGTTCTCTTTGGCTCATATCATGCTCAGCTTTGCCACTCATCAGGCACACCACGCTGTCTACAACAGGCATCTGTGGCCAATGCTAGGTCAGGTGCTGACATTGCTGCCTGATATGAAGGCAACCAGACAGGCCATTGCCCTTTCTGCACAGAGCCTGGAGCTCACAAGGCACCAGGCAATGGTGTCTAATGACGCCAGTGAGGTAGCTTCAAGGCTAGTGGTGACAGCGATCTGTATGAGGCGGACAGTGTGGCTATGTCTATCAAGGTTGTCACCCTTGGAACGGTGTAGGGTGCTGCCTCTGCTCTCCAGGAGACCTACCTTTTCTCCCACATGGCAAGGTGGGAACTACTGGGGAAACTTCTGTCTCCCAGGCAACGCGAGACCCCACCTCGCCCTGACCAGTCGCAGGCCTAACCGGCCTGCAGTGGATCTCCTCCTTTCGTGAACCTTCCCCACAAGAGACTGAGAGACTCACATCCCTCAGGGAAGTACTGAGCCTCCTTCGGGGGGCTTGGTAATCACCCAGACAGTGATGAGTGGTGAAGACTGACACAGGGAAGATATGAAAATTCTTGTAATTCTTAATCTTTTTGTATATCTTCACCATTCATCACTGGCACCTTCTCTCCTGGGCCTCAGTCCCTGGGCAAAGCCCCCCTTCCTGATTTTCCTCCCCCTCCTTGAGGCCAATTAAGGGCTGAGTTCTACTGGTACCTCCAGGTCCTCTGTTACCTTCCTAAGTGACAGTGGACCCACCCTAGGATAGAGGGCATGTGGGGCTTCTTGCCCTGACCTTAGGGTCTCCCTTTAGATACTTCCCTTCTCAGCCAGGGGATTCCTTCCTGGATGTAGTCTGGTCCTCTGGTGGGGGATCTCCCCCAGTTGGGGTAGAGAGGGGAGGGACCACAGGGATGTTGGAAATATGTGGGAAGTGATGGACACAAGCACATGTTCAGTGCTGGGACTAGGCCAAAACAGCCAAGTAAATTTATTCCACAGCAAAATTTGGCATAACTCCAATGCAGTAAAATGGAAAATAACAGTGTACTGGATACATCATAAAAAAAAAATACGAACAGCCAGTTAAACCCAAATCACTCTAGTAAGGCAGATAGAGTTTTGGCAAGGGGAACAGTACCTTACTGCTCCAAAGCTTATACTGATCTGGCCATCAGTCAGAACCCTTTTCATGGGGAGAAAAGACCAGCTGACTGCTTAACCCCCCCCCCCCCTTTATCTGGCTACAATATTCATTTCTTTTATTTCAATACATTTTTATCAGGTAACCTTACTACACCACTGTACTCCTCCCATAAATGCCTATATAACCCCTAATTCTTACTTAAAGGGTTTTATTAGAATATTTGCTTAGAATTCATGGATAGGATCCTCCCTCTGGTCTGTCCACAGTATAACTAGGAGGAAAACAAGGCCGGCCAGCAGATAGAAGCCTAGCAACACACTGAGCAGAGCAGTGGAGGAACCTTGCCCTTGGACGGTAATTCAGCTATACAGGAATAACATATGTTTCCTATTCCTAACCAGCAAACCTATAGTAAGTTATATTCAGTTTCATGTTACCTCTTTAGTTTTATACTAAATGTTTACCTTGTTTGGCCTGAAGTAAGACCTGCAGACTGCTAACAGGTCTAACACAATACCTTCACCCAGCGTCAACAGTTTTGCCTTAACAGCAATTGACAAAGCTTGCATGCAGACTTTTTCTCTTGGCAACTTACTGTGCATGCTTAACGTATTCTCAGTACAGCAAGCTGTCCTGATACTTTAAAAGTAGGCTCAGCATTTTTATTAGGCTGCACTTTATCTCCATTACCTATTACACAGCTGGGAATCACTGGTGAAGGCATAACATTTGCTGACCCATGGGGGGGTTACACCTACAAGCGGACCCATAGAAATACAGGGATAGTGAAAAGCTTTCTCCGGTTGGTCTTACCAGAGAAAGGGGGAAAACAACATAGGCAGAGGTAAAGCTGTACAGAAAGAGTAACGCTGCTGCAGCAGACTTTTAAGAAGGAAAGTGTAGGGGCCCTCATGAGGGTAACATACAAACATAGAAGCTTAGAATTTGATGGCAGATAAGGACCACTTGGCCCACCCAGTCTGCCCATTTCTCTACCTATTGGATAAGCTGCAGATTCTAGTTAACCAACAGCCTACTTCCTCCTACCCCCCACTATAATTGCCTTATGGCTGTCCCATGCATTCTTGAATTCCCCCACTGTTTTTGACCCCACAATCTCTTAAGGAAGGTGGTTCCAAGCACCCACCACTCTCTCCGTGAAAAAATATTTCTTCACATTGCACCTGAGCTGTCACCACTCTGTCTTTAAATTGTGCCCCTTTGTTCTTGCACATCTCTTTTTCTGAAAGATGCTACCCTCCTGGACTTGTTGATTTTCTGGAGGCACTTGAAAGTTTCTATCATATCCCCCCCCCTTTCCTCAAGGGTACACATATTAAGCTAAGTCTCTCTTCATATGGCTTCGGTTGCAGACCCTGCACCATTTTAGTTGCCCTCTTCTGGACCACCTCCATCCTGTCTATGTCCTTGCAGAGATGGGGTCTCCAGAACTGCATGCAGTACTCCAGATGGGGTCTCACCAAATGTCTGTGCAGAGGGATAACAACTTCCTGTTTTTTACTGGTGATACCTGTCCCTATGTGTCCCAGTATCCCACCAGCCCTCCTTACTGCCTTCTCACATTGCTTGCCTACCTTAAGGTCATCTGATATGACTACCTCCAGGTCCCTTTCCATTTGTAGTTGTTGTTAATACCTCCCCCCATCATTGTGTACTCTTCAGCTGAGTTTGGGACAGGGGACTCTTTTTCTCTCTCTTTATATAATTTTCCTCCTTCCCCAACATTTTTTTTGGGGGTAGTACGTGTCCTTGACAGGATTACCCCCTGAACCCTGTGGGATGTCTCTCTCAGATCAACGGTAACTGGAGGAGCTCTTTGTTACCTATGAATAAACTGTCCTGTTGTACAATGTTGAACAGTTATAAGACTGACTGATTGTAAATCATGTATATTGCACCTGCACTTTAGCTGTTACTCTATTGTATTTCAACTGTATTCTTGCACTTAGTTGTACCTGGCTGTACTCAGGAACCCAGATATTCAGACTGGGCCAGGCAGTGGCGCAAGCCTGGGGGCAGTGCAACTCGGCTGCACTGGGGCTAGGACCAGGTGATATTCAATAGTAATGTGCCATGGTGCAGCACTGTTGAATATGGTAAGGGCGGCACACAAACTACGCATGGAACAGTGGCACTGTGCCAGCACAAGCCACAGATAAGGAGCATGGGGATGCACCAGCGCATGTGCAGGTATGCTAGGCGCATCACTCGCGATATTCAGCAGGGGGCATGCAAATGAGGCCATAAGATAACCAAGGCACAAATGGGGCCATTTGCATGTCATTATGGCTCTATTTGCATGCCCTGCAAGGGGCAGCCTGGTGACTGGTGCCCTGCACAGCATGACATGTACAGTGGGGATCCCGGGGCATCCCCCGCCCGTATCTGCGATTACTACAATGTATACCAAACAAGCCCTGGTAGTCTAGTGGCCCCCCCAAGTCCCTGAATATTGTAATGAAAGACCATCCCTGGTGGTCAAGTGGTCCCCTCCTCCCACCTGAGTCCCCGAGTAATGTAAAATGACCATCCCTGGTGGTCTAGTGGAACCCTCCTGGCCCTAGCTGTGATTGCAGTAATCCTTCATAAGGAACATCCCTTGTGATCCAGTGGCACCCCCAACCCTCCCAAATCTTTCACATAATTGGGACTGTCTAGTACAGTATGCACTGCAAGCCTATTGGTCCGCACTGGGGACCAATGGGCTTACAGCCCATACCGTACATGTCAGTTACATGCCTGGCAGTATGCTGGCGGTTGCAGTCACCACTGATGATGGGTGGGATGGGTGAGGGGTTTGGTGTGGTGGGAGGGCTGGGGTGCCACTGAATCACCAGGGCTTGTCCTCATGGAAGATTACCATGATCGTGGCTAGGGGCAGGGTGGGTTCCATTAGGCCACCAGGGACGGATGTTTTACATTACTCAGGGACTTGGGTCAGAGGGGTGACCACTTGACCACCAGGGATGGTCTTTCATTACACTATTCAGGGATTCAGGGACTCGGGAGGGTGCCATTAGACTACCAGGGCTTGCTTGGTATACATTGAAGTGATCGCGGCTACAGGTGGGGGATCCACTTGACCACCAGGGTTGCGTGTGTGCTTGCCAACGGTGTTCTGGGTTGGCAGGTGGCCACCCATGTCTGGGCTGCTGTGTTACACCCTGCAACACTGCAGCCCACCTGTGGGTGGCCAAGAGTTGTTCCATATTTTCTGGGGCTCAACACTGAGCCCCCTATGTGACACAATGCAGAGTTGTTCCAGCATATGCGCCCGCGTGTCCAGGCTTGAATATCCAGGATGTGCCACGCCAGCTGCATAGGCACGAACCCTGCAGTTGCTCCGCATACATTAGCATTGTGCCCCGGTGTAACGAGATTTGTGCTGCACTAGGCAGCCTTCTCAATATCCCACCGGGGCACAATGCAGGGTTGTGCCAGGTGCAACCCCTTTGAATAGCCCTGCCAGTGTATTCTATTTCCTGTACCTTTCTTTGTTATTGTAAGTGTATTGTCTGTATTACCTATGTACCATCTTTATGGCCAGGATCGTGACTGAAAACAGACTATGGATCAGTGCACCTAGGAACATAAGAACATACGAAATTTTCCAGCAGAAACAAGACACATGGTCTATGAAGTCTGCTCAAATGTGCAGCTAGCACATCTACCTTGCAGCTGCCCCTCCCCTTCACAATAACCTCCCACCTCACCCTGTACCATCCCCTTTTGAAACCCCCACTGTCTTAAGGATACCAGCTCTTCTGTCAGAGAGTTCCATTCTGCCACAACCCTCTCCAAGAAAAAGTGTCTCCTCATTTCCTTCCTATATCTACCCCTCCAATCTAAGACCATGACCTCTTTTTTCCTTTCCCCTGATTAACTTAAAGATCCCTTCTGTTCCTGTCTTGTTAATCTCCTTTAACTACTTGAAGGTCTCAATCATATCCCCCCGATCTCTCCTCTCCTACAGGGAGTTCATATTCAAGTCACGCAGCCTCTCCTCATATGGCCTTTCCCCCAGTACCTGTATCATCTTAGTTGCTTTGTGCTGTACCCCTTCCAATAGTCTGATATCCTTCTTTAGATATGGGCACCCGTACTGCATTCAGTGCTCCAGGTGTGGTCTGACCAGTGACCTGTGGAGAGGCAGAATCACCTCCCTGTTCCTGGAGGAGATTCTTCTCCCAATACACCACAGCATCCTGTTGGCCTCTGCTGTCGCATTTCTGCACTGCCTTGAGTTGTTCATTTTTCCATTTACAACCACCCATAGATCCTTTTCCTCCTCGGTGGTACCAAGCTGTACTCAACCCAGCTGATAGCTCCTCCCTGGGTTCTTCGCTCCGAAGTGCATCACCTTGTGCTTTTTAGCACTGAACCCCAGCTACCGCTCTTCTGACCACTCCTCCAGTTTAATCAGGTCTCTTCTGCAGTTCCTGCTATTGCTTTATGTCATTCGCCGCTGTCCCCAACTTGGTATCATCAGCGAAGAGGCTGATCTTATTTCCGATGCAGTGCTAGATGTCCGCTATGAATATCCCAAACAACACCAGCCCCAGTACCGATCCTACAGCACCCTGCTTGTAACTGCCCTTGGAGATGAGAGCACCCCCAACCACTATCCACTGCTGTCTTCCCTGAAGCCAATTTTTGATCCAGTTAACCATCTTAGTCCCAACCCCCATACCTCAATTCCCCCCCCCAACCTGTCATGCGGCTCTGAATCAAAGGCCTTGCTGAAGTCCAAAAATATGACATCTACCACATGACCTTTGTCCATTTCCCTCAGTACCCAGTCATAGTACTCAACTAGATTAGCCTGACAGGACCTTCCTGAGACAAACCCATGCTGATGACTGTCCTGGAGTCCATTATCCTCCAGAAATGTCACCAGCCTCTCCTTCAGGATTGTGTCCATTAGCTTCCCCACGATGGATGTCAAGCTTACAGGTCTGTAATTGCCTAGTTCATTCTTAGGGTCACTTTTATGGAGGAGTACCACACTGGCCATCCTCCAGTGATGTGGCATGTACCTTGTGTCCAGGGAGGTACTGAATGTGTCCACCAGTGGCCCTGCCAGTACCTCCACCAGTTCCTTCAGTACCCTGGGATGTATGCTGTCTTGTCCTTTTGCCTTATCCATCTTCAGAGCCCTCAGACCCTCTAATACCTGCCTTTAGTGATTACCCTATCTAGGTTCCATGTCATAATAGCAATTGAAGAATAGCGATCGTATATCACCAATACACCATATATTGCAAGTGTATATCACCAAAAAGCAAATCGGCGATATACACTTTTACCTGACCCAACATCTAGAAAACAAACAAGAGGTTTTGTGGGGGGGCTTGGCCCCACACACACTCCCCCTCATGGGGGTCTTTGTCCCCCCCACATCCCACAGAATTTAGATTATTCACTTCAGGGGGGGTGCATGTTGGGGAGGGGGAAAAAGTCTATATCTGTGAAAAAATGAAGTTCCACACCCAGAAGCAGCGGCAAAAGCAACTTGCACCTGGATTTGAACCGTGCACCTGCTACCCCAGAGCAAGCCACCCACAGCACCATACCACATGGCTAGCTCAGCAGCAGCAGGTAAACCCAGCCCTTAAAACCCCTTCCCTGTCCCTGCCTTTCCTGTCGCTATCCCCTCCTTCCTGTCACAGTTCAGTACAAACGTGGTCGCCCACAGTCGCTACCATTGCAGGGTAGCCCAAGAGTATATCACTGAATATGAGTCACCATTTTGATGTGGTGCCCATATTCGATCACTGTAATTCACTAGATACCCCCATCTGTCACCCTCCCCGCCCACCCTTCCACCCCTGTGGAAGCTGCCTGCCATTCTCCCTCATAAATATGGAACAGAAGTACTCATTTAGTGCTTCTGCCTGTTCTGCTCCTTTCTCTGCCTACCACCATCCTTCTTGATCTGCACTATCTGATCCTTCCAACTCCTTGTTTCCCTAATGTCAGAAGAAGTCCTTTTCCCCATCTTTGATTCCCTGAGCCAGCCTCAGTAACCTGCAGGCCTTGGCTGCTCTAATACCCTTAGTAACTTCTCTGGACTTCCTCACATACTCATCCCTGTCTCCCCCCCTCCCGAATTCTTGTACGTATGGAATGCTGCTTTTTTTGCCCTCACCTTATTTAAAATCTCCCTACTCATCCAGCTTGACTTCTTAGATCTTTCCTTCTTGTGCTGCAGTTTGGTACAGGTCCCAGCAGCCTCCACTAGCCCCAATGTATTTTTTTTTCTCAATTATGGTTTGCATCCCAGTGTGATTGAATTCCTGCCAGGTACTCTCCTAAGATTTCACCCATCCTACTGAAGTCAGCCTTTCTGAAGTCAAAAACCCTTGTCCCTGTACCAACCACTTCCCTACCCATGTTGACTGTGAACAACACATATTGGTGAAAACTCCCTACCAGTAGGTCCACCACCCCCACTTCCCTTACAGCCTCCCTGGTAGACCGATATCTGCTGTGTGGAGTAATGGTGGGTGGTAACAGATACACATGCAGGACTCTTCCTTTGTCATTATGTGCACGTCTTCACCACCATGCCCCAACCCTCATGGTACAGTCAGGAGGCTGTGATAGCTTGGTGTGAATGATAGTGCCATGGCTGCCACCTCATTCAGCTAGTGGGAAGGGCATGTAATGGCTAAGGAGGCATCCCAGTATGTGTATCTGGCATCACCCACCATAACTCCACACAGCAGATCGGTGATATTTATTTATTGTTTGTTTGTTTGTCTTTTTATTTGTTTACCAGGTAGGTGCACTGATTCAGTGGTCCATTTTCAGGCATGACCCTGGCCATAAAGAGGGTACATACAGTAGGTAATACAGACAATACACTTACATTAACAGTGAAAGGTACAGGAAATAGAATATATTGAGTACAGCTAGGTACAATTAGGTGCAAGAATACAGTTGAAACACAATAAAGTAGCAACTAAAGTGTGGGTGCAACATGTATGATGTAGAATCAGACTTAAGATGACTGTTCAGCATTGTACAATGGGACAGTTTAGTCTTTGGTACAGAAGAATTAGGACTGTCATCGAAGGGTAGCACATGTCCCACCCCCAGCCACCCACCCACCAGAGCAGCAGCAGGACAGGGGTGTGGGTGCAGTAGAGGTGTGGGTCAATCTTACAGCAGCAGTGCATTTAAAGTTATGTAAGTGTACAATACAAATTGTGAAACTAGTAACAACTACAGAGTGCAGTTACAGAGTAGTTATACAGTAGTTACAGTGCAGTTAGTGACACTTAAAATTATCCTTCAGAAATCACTCCCTCATGAAGCTACTGCAGTATATCATAATAGTTAGAAGCTCTGCCCTCAAACAAGGAGAACTGGGTTCAAATCCCAGAGCCACCACTTGTATACTGTGCAACCAAAAAAAGAAAAGAACCAAAAATAAACATGCAATCGAATATTGCAAATTGCTATACAATAAAAAATCTGTAATTTACATAATTACTTATTGACTTTTAACAGTGCTGTACTTGCTAAGGAATGTGCTGCTTCTGTGGCATTGTTTCCATAGTTAATGCCTAACTAACATGTACTTACAAAGTAAGTACTCAGAAACAAACACTTAAAGTGTAAGACAAAGGGTGTAACAGTGCTGTACTATAGTTACTATGGGATGTGCTGCTTCTGTTGCATTGTTTCCACAATTAATGACTAACTAACATGTACTTACAAAGTAAGTACACAGAAACAGACACTTAAAGTGTAAGAAGAAGGGTCTAACAGTGCTGTAGTTACTAAGGAATGTGCTGCTTCTGTGGCATTGTTTCCACAGTTAATGACTAACTAACATGTATTTACAAAATACATATGCAGAAACTGACACTTAAAATAAAGCACACGAAGAAGGTGTAACTACTATACACTTACACTGAATGTCAATGCTGTCATTCTGATGTATGTTTTCCTTCAGAAATCAGTTTCTCATGCATTTATTGCTTAATAAACATGCAATCTAATATTCTTAATTGCTATACAACTACATTGGTTACTTATACAATAAAAATAATTGACATAATTACTTATTGGCGTGTAACAATGCTGTAGTTACTAAGAAATGTGCTGTTTCTGTGGTATTGACCCACACCTCTTCTGTACCCACACTCCTGGCCTGCTACAGCCCAAGTGGGTGGCTGGGGGTGGGGCATGGCTACATACCATGTGTTTTACCACCGATCTGCTGTGCGAAGTGGTGGTGGGTAGTGAAGGATACACAGGTAGGTATCCTTCATGGTGCATAGTTATACAAATTGCATGATGTATTAATTACACATGCAACCACAACTGTCTCTGTTTTGGCACAAATTGATTTATGCTGCAAGTGTAACTACACATGTAACAGCTGTTGCAACAGTAATTGCGGTAACTACCAGTTCATGCAAACCATGTAACTAGGCTAAACTGCAAATGTAAAACTAGTTAACTACTACATTGTAGTTACATGTAACTACACAGAAGTTACATAGTAGTTACATTTTAGTTATACAGTAGTTTCAGTGTAGTTAAAGACACTTAAAATAAAATGTAACCCAGGGAGTTTGCACCTGCTGAACCTGCAGCCTGGAACTCTGCCTTGGTTGGAGTGGTCACCTCCTCTGCCACATTCAGCAACCTACCAGCACCAAGGCAATGTGCTTTGAATGATACCACCAAGATGGTGCTGGGATCTAACCCAGAGCTGGGGGCTCTGAACTGCCTGCAGTGCTGAAGATGTGCTCCAGCCTCAACTTTGGCAGGCTCACTTCCATGAGACCAGCATGCTTGACCTCTTCTATGATGCAGGTTGGTTGTTGCCACTGTACCACATTATAACAGTGTTCCAATGCACTAATATTACTGGTAAGCAAAACAAAATGGTTATATTAAATGCACACTGAAAATAGAAAATAGAGTTAAAAATCTACGTTTTGACCTTAGGTCTTCTTCAGGAAATATCTAAAAGAGAAAAAAAAACAAGTTAGTTTTTTTTCTTTTTCTTTCTTTAGATATTTCCTGAAGAAGTCACAAATCAAAATGAATTTTAACTCTACCCTCATTTCAGTACATAATATAACCATTTTATTTTGCTTTAGACCACATGCTGATGCAGCGCCTTATTTTTGTTTTTTACAATATTACTGGTGTTACATGCTGCTTTTAACAGCAGCTAAAAATGCCTTTCTGTAGTCAGCAAACTTGCAGATGCACATCCCAAGTGCTGCAGCATGCACATCTCGAATAGCAACACCACACCATTAAACCTTAACCCCTGAAGTATTTAAAAACAATCAAGACTATCAGATTTCCAACAAGTATGTAACACTTTAGTGTTTTCTGTTTTTCTTTAACTTTATTTTGTTCTTGGTCTGCTGAAAATTTCAGGTAATGCAGTGCATAGCTTAAAAAACATCTGCCTGTTTCTAGCAGACCCCCAGTTGCTGTGTGTGACATCACAGTCTCTTGTCATTGATACTATTATGGTGTCAGAAACTAAGGCACAGTGAGGTCAATAGGGTAAGGATAATGCTTTTTGTACAGACTTTTTGAATAGAGCACCAAAATGTGCTATAAACCCTAGAAAGAAAATCAGAAAATTTAAGAAAAAGTGTTCCCTAGTAAATTGTTATAGTTGAATATCATGTTTATGAGAATACATGCAGAAAAGGCAGGGCAGTGCTCAGTCAGTTTTACACAGAGTATTGGAAATCATTTAAACATGCAGCCTGACAAGTGCTGAAACTTTAATTTTGGGAAACCAGTGATGGACTGTCAGATTTGGCTCCGTGTCGTAACAGTGATCACAGAAAGATGATCGCCGTTTGAGTGTACATCACCGAAAATCAGTTTCAGTGATGTACACTCAAGGTGCACAGCAAAAGGGTGCCAGAGACTTAGAAATGTTTTTATGCAGGGGCTGTGGCCCACTCACCCCCTCCCCCACAGGGCACTTCGTCCCCACCCCCCAAAGGATTCTCAACTCCAGTGGGGTGCAAAAAACAACAACAAAAAATTCCCGGAATGACTGAAAAAAACAAGCGAATGACCAGAACTGAACCTGGCACCCTACCAACCCTAGCCTGCCACCAACCCACCATGCCATACAGCCAGCTTGGCAGCCCACTGCCGCACTACACCCCATAAACCCTCCTTTCCCTTCCACCCATTGCACGGCATGGTCTCTCCTCCCTGTGAGCATGTATATATAGTGACATCCTGTTGCTATATTCACTGATTCCCCTATCATGTCTCCCTCTCTGCCCAGTAGCCCTGTGCACAGGCACTGTGATTGGCACCCTTTTTGAAAGTGCTCAATTGCAGTTGCCATCACCACAAGCTACCTCAGATTTTTAACTGTCTATGTAGATGCATCAGTTGATTCTCTATCTCCTCATCACGACTGATGTAATAGGAACACATTTACCACCCGCTTCTAGAGTCTTTGGAGAGCCACACATCAGGGAAGCATTTTTTAACACTGAATGCACACAGTTTTAGCTTGTTATTTTTAATCTATACATTAAGGTTGTGTCTGTTTTCTCCAGATTTTAAAGGCCAGTGCTATGTATTTTACTGCTAAAGGCTGGAGATATATGTAACATAATAATTTAGTAACATAGGAATTTAAGTTCAGAAGGGACACTAGGTCCATCACGTCTATCCCAGTGTCATAAGCTGAGGAAAACAGAAAGTTCTGTGTAATCATGTACTGAAGCTGCACTGTATTTCCAGATGCTTATGCAATACAAGAGAGAAGTCTAAGATAACTGGTATAAGCTGTGTGGTTTCTGCATGGTTGCTTTATGTGCTTACACAGGAGTTTGAATATGATCATAGTGGAGTTTTTTACAGGAAGTAAAATGCCTTTCTGTAGTCAGCAAACTTACAGATGCACATCCCAAGTGCTGCAGCATGCACATCTGGACTAGTGACACCACACCATTAAACTTAAAGCAGCAGTGCAACGAAAAAAGTTTTTCCAAACAGCTAATTTTCTGCTATGGTTATGGAAAACATTGGCAAAACTGTTGATTTGGGTTTTCTGGATGCTTCCTATGCTGTGTTCTGTCCATTTGCATTTTTGTCTGCCTTCGTACCCTCCTCGGGTCCTCAATATTATTTCAATGCAGAAATGAGGAAACCATCTTTTTTCTTGAGAAACAATTACCTTAAAACTTTAACAAAATTCTTAAAGGATAAAGAAAACTAAAAATATCACCATCAAAATAAACTGGAAGGCATCTGGCATAGATTAGAAAGAAAAAAAGGTGGGATCAGATTTGAGCCCATTTTCATTGCACTGCTGCTTTAAAGAGCTGATGATGCATTCAGGTGAACTTTAGCAAAACATAATATTTAGATACAATCCAACTTGCATTGCCAATTAGTTTGTGTTACTTCTCCCCATTATTTTTTACAGAGGTCATTAGTACAAAAATAGGATTTCTGCTCCTGAAGAGTTCATGTATTCCTGCTGCTTCCTCCATACTTCAAGTCATAAAGCACTGCTTGTAACCTCACAGTTACTCCCATGGCAACACACAGTGATGTCACAACAAAGGATTATGACTTGTAGTAGGGAGTAAGCTATGGAGGTAGATGAACTCAAACTAAACTTTAAGAGACAACACTCATATATTCATACACATTTCCATAGTAGTAAACTATGGGGAGGGGAAATATATAAAATATAAATGGAATTCAAGCAGAATTGTACCTAATTATGTTTTTTGAAGTTTTATTTGCGGCATCAGTACAGTAGCTCCTTAACTTCTGAAGTATTTAAAAATGCTTAAGACTATCGGATTTCCAACAAGTATGTTTCACTTTAATGTTTTCTACTTTGCTTTTACTTTATTTTGTTCTTGGTCTGCTGAAAATTTCAAGTAATGTAGTGCGCAGTTTAAAAAGCATCTGACTGTCTCCAACTGACCTCCAATTGCTGTGTATGACATAATGGTTGGTTGTCATTGGGACCATTATGGTGTCAGAAACTAAGGCACTGTGAGGTCAGTAGAGTAAGGGTAATGTTTTTTGTACATACTTTTTGGATAGAGTATCAAAATGTGTTATAAACCCTAGAAAGAAAATTTGAAAATAAAAAAAAGTGTTCACTAGTAAATTGTTATAGCTGAACATCATGGTTATGAGAATTCATGCAGAAGTGCATGTTGCTCTTTAAAAAAGGCAGATTAGTGTTCTGGCAGTTTTACACATGGTACTGGGAATCATTCTAAACATACATCCTGACAAAAAAGACTTGTGTTTCATCCCTGAGCCACAAAACCTGATGATCTCTCATGAAGTAGGTGCTGCCATTCAGGCCCAAAAGTCACTATCAAACAAACAAAAAAAATGGTATACACTAAAAGAGTTAAGGTGGAAGATGAATAAGGGATATGCAATGAAAGCAAGTGTAATAAATGATTTATCTGCACAAGAGCAGTTTGCCCTTGGGTAACCTCATGAGTGGCATAAGTCACGAGTGAGGTGTCTGAGGTCAAACTGCTTGAGTGCAGATAAATCATTTATTCCATGTGTTTTCCATTGCATATTCCATTTATGCAATTCTTTTGTTTTTGCTTTTGTAGGGGGCATTTGTTTGTCAAAAAAATGAATAAAAATTTAATTTTCTGCCATTTTTGGCTGATTATAGAAAATCTAAAAATTATCTAGAAATTAAACACCTCTTATTTTGTAGATATTTTATGCTGAACAATTTTTTTGTTCAAAGTACCATACTATCATTTTTTGTTTTTAAGTTATTTGCATTTGTTTGATGAAAAAGTGCACAAAAATGTAATTTTCTGCAGTTTTTTGCTAATTATGAAAAATCTAAAACTTATCTATAAAAAGAAACACCACTCTTTTTGTAGATATTTCTGTGCTGAATAAACGCTGTGCTCACAGTACCATGCTATCATATTTCATTTTAAAGTTATTTACATTTGTTTGCTGACAGAATGAAAAAAAGTAATTTCTTGCTAGTTTTTTTTTGCTAATTATCAAAAAATCTAAAAGGTATCAATAAATTAAACACCACCCATTTTGTAGATATTTCTGTGCTGAACAACTTTCATGCTCACAATACCATGCTCTCGTTTTTCATTTTAAAGGTATTTTCATTTGAATATGGTTAATACTGCTACTGAGGCCAAACATTCTAAATGACATAAGCACTGTATAGATAAATGGCTGATGACATAAGCACTGTATACAAAATGAAATGTATGTACACAGTTACTCAGATAAATGGATTTATCATATTCTGTTTATCTCCACCCCAACTGCATAAAAAAGTTTATTTCAGGGCTGCAACACAACACCATCCCTGTGCTTCAGGTCACTCTGCCTCTTACAGGAGGATGTTTCTAGGAGTTTAAATCTGAATTATAAAATTGCTTAGCAATGTGTTGCCACTTGAAAGGCTAACTATATTCTGAGATCCATAAATTAATCCCGCACAAATGCATTGATGGAAAAAGTTCAGTTAGCAGGATTTAGAATTTCAGCAAGTCACATACAGAATTAATGAGTCACTTCACTGATTGTTATCACATATATGATCTAACACCTTCAATCATTGAAAACCTACAACTAGGCCTAAAAAAATAAAAAATAAAAATAAATAAATAAAATAATTAAATTGCATGTCCTCTCATGATCCCCACCTTACACACAGAAGCAAATTAACAAAGGCAGTCTAGCCAGCTTGGTTGTGCTGAGGGTTGAGGTGCTGGATGCCACACTTTGCTCCACACTGGTGACCCCATATCAGGAGTGGACTCCAGTTGCCAATCTGCAGTGGAGAGAGGACTTGCTTACAGGCCTTTCACTGTCACCAGGTGGAGTCCTAGTAATAATGCAGGCTAGAGAGGCATGAAAAGTAGGTGCTGTGCCCAGGTGATGAGTACATGCCTCCAAACACATGCTTCACAACGGCTGCAATAGGGATGGGAGAAAGCGGAAAATGGGAGCTGGGACTTAGTGAAGTCCCGTACATCTGTCCACATACCTACATGGTCACCCAAGTCACCACTGTCCCAACTGGATTTTGTTTCAGGGGGACAGGATGGCCCTCCCTCCTCTGACCCCACTATGATGGGGGAATCCATGGGGGCTGCTGACCATAAAGTAAGTACTGGGGGAGGTAGTTGCCAGTCTGTGGGGATGGGGAAATGGCTGATAAACCACCGCAGGTATCCCACTGATGAGAAAAACCTGTATGGAAAAAATTAAATTCTGTTCCCAATTATAATGTCTAGTGTTTCTTTGCTTATCATAAAAATGTATGTATGGATTTTGCAATTTGGTCAATAAGTTGTGAATTGAACTGCTACTGTCTCTTTAAAAATGTACAAATCTTTTGGCAAGAGCAGTTATATTAACTAATTAATAATTTGTAAGGTCATGAATAATAATGAAAGAAAGGCTACTTCTATCAGGTGACTTCCTGCATGTCCTGTTTGAATCTATATTTTGTGGTGGAAAGGATCGGTTGCACCTAGTACTGTATGTTCAGTATTGATTCAGTTAATGTAATGAAAAGCTTCAGGTTCGTTTTGTTGTGTTGGGTAGAACAGAGCTGTCTACCGGATTGCCAGAGATGACATTATGTTTACTGGAGGTGTTGAAAAGTTAGTTTTATTTTTCAGAGGAGGAGTCTGCATTTGCTACCTGAAAAAGCTAATGTAGTACTGGCAAAAATAGAAGGCATAAAATGTTATTCTTTTTTTTTTAAAGAAGCCAATTACTATTTGTTTGTATTTTTTTGTCTTTTTCCATTTATTCATTACTAGGGTTTCCACCTGATAGTATGAGGTGGAATTTACAGCAATACATTACTTGGTTACTGCCGTACTTAGTCCTATTTCTCCTTGCACCTCATTATCATTGTGACCTCACTTATTGTGACAGCAAATGAGACCAATCTCCCAGCAGGCAACTTCTTGGTCAGATGTGAAGCCACAGACAGTAAGGTCTTAGAGCTGATGATGTGTGAGGGCATACTTATTGTATATTACATAAGGAATAGTGTATGAGCAACCATACACAACAAGGCTGTGTTTTCATCGAGGGGAGAGATGACATAATAGGAGCCTCTTAAGTGAAACTTGAGAGGTCCTGATGTCATCTCAACTCCAAGATGAAAACACAGCCTTGCTGTATATGGTTGCCCATATATTATTTTTTACAGTATATGGTTCCCCAAGACTGAAAAAAAAGTTGCATTTCTGAATGTTTAAACTTTCACAAGGTTTCATAAATTGTGTTCATGCTCCTGCTTCCTGCCAGCAGCTCATTCTACTGAGAATTCTGTCAGTGTGATCCCGTAACACTCCAGTGCTGGGTAGCACACTGTCACACACTGAGTAGTAGTGGGTACACTAAAGTGAAAAGGATGAAGTAAAGCAGAAAAGATAGGTATAGAGGTATACATCATGTAAGAGTCACCAATATTCTCTCCTTCCTGAGTCTCATCACCCACAATATTTCTGGGGTTTATTTAAAGATACCACACACTGGGTACAGTGCAGTCAAAGGAAGCACAGCAGAAATGATGGCCAGTACACCACGTAGGAGTCACTAATGTATTTAAATGAATAAGAAATCTTTCTCTCCTCCCTGAGGATTTATTTAAATATACCACATGATATATGCTGGGCAGCACACGGTCACTCACTGGGTACAGTGTAGTTAAAGGCAGCACAGCAGAAATGATGGCCGGGATGCCATATAGGAGTCACAAATATTTTTAAATGAATGATATTTTTCTCTCTTCACAAGTCCTGCCACCCAAAATATTTCTGGGATTTACTTAAAGATACTACACAATGATGAGTGCCAGGTTGCACACTGTCACACACTGTGTACAGTGCAGTCAGAGGGAGTCAGCAGAAATGATGATCAATATGAATTATAGGAGTCAAAGATATTTTTAAATTAATAAGGGAGATTTCTCTCTCCCTGAGTCCCATCACCTTAAATATTTCTTGGATTTATTTAAAGATACCGCACACTTGGTACAGTGTAGTCAAAGGGAGACCAGCAGGAATGATGGCCAGTACACCACATACTGTAAGAGTCACTGATATTTTTAAATGAATAAGAGATATTTCTCTCCTCCCTGAATCCGGTCATCCAAAATATTTTTAGGATTTCTTTCAGTACACCACACAATGATGCATGCTGGGCAGCACATGATCACACTCTAGGTACAATGTAGTTAAAGGCAGCACAGCAGAAATCATTGCTAGTACACCACTTAGGAGTCACAGATATGTTTAAATGAATAAGGGATATTTCTCTCCTCCCTGAGTCCTATCACCCAAAATATTTATGGGATTTATTTAAAGACCCCACACAATGATGAGTGCAAGGTGGCACACAGTCACACACAGGATATAGCGCAGTCAAAGGAAGCATGGCAGAAATGATGGCCAGTACTTCACATAGGAGTCATAGATACTGTTATGAATAAGCATTTTCTTGTCTTCCCTGAGTCACTCCCATCACCTAAAATATATCTGGGATTTATTTCTCTCCCCTGTCACCCAAAATATTTTTTTGGATTTATTTATTTCCCTTGTCACCCAAAATATAGGTGGGATTTTATTTAAATATACCACACAATGATGAGCTCCAGATGGCACATAGTCACACATTTGGGTAGGGTACAGTAAAGTCAAAAGGAGCACAGCAGAAATGGTGACCAGTATGCACGATCTCTCTCTGTAACTGGCATGCAAAAAAAAGTTTCTAATTGCATTGTTGCAGACAGTTAAACAGCTTCAAAGAAGTGGTGTAAAAAACTTGCCTTTGTGCCTACTCAGACTTGGAGACACTAGCTCTTGGGTCTCTTAAAGCAGGCATGACGAGAATGGCTAACAAGCTGAAACTAGTAACAGCATTTCATTCTGTGTTGATCTGAATAGAATGCAAACCTCATTCTTCACTAGGAAACACTGACTAAGAGAGAAAATATTGCAGTAAACAGACTGCTGAGTGGAGGGACTGATATAAAACTCCAGTTTTATAAAAGTCTGTTAGCAATCTGTTGAGGTCCATTTTTCTATGTAACAGTAAAATGTCTGCAAAGCTCCTCCCTACAGCCATAAAATAGAAGTCGGAGATGGGTCTTTACACAGGCAGACAGTAAAAGTAGTGAGAACACAGTTCATAATGGCATGTTGAAATTTAAAGAGCAGGTATCGGACCTATAGCTGCAGCAAAAGACATGGTCAGAAATTTTCTGAAATTTAGGAGACGTCTCCCATCTAATCTTTAGTACCACGGTACAGTAGGTACACAAGAGAGAATCTCTTTGGAAATATCTTGAAAAATCTGGAAGTATGTGACCATGTCTTTTGCTATAACTGTATTGGGGTCACCTTGTTATTGCTTGCCAGGCTTATTCACAACTCGCATGATTTATGAAGCCAAGAACTGCCTTAAAATCATGAGCTGGGTTGCCCCTTATGGCTCAGTGGCAACATATCATGCTGCCATACTGGTAACCTAAGTTCATCATCAGACTCAAGTTATCATGATAGGAGGCAAACCAGACTGAGGAAACTGCTGATAGCATGCAATAGCAGGGGAGGGTTGTCAGCAGTAAGTTAATGGTATAAAGTACATGGCTGGCAGGACTTTTTTTAAGCCAACAATACTCCATTACTGTACAGTATGTCATTGCAGGATGAAGCTAGTGTCATCAATGTTTGTTTCTACATGGGTGGCCTGGCCATGAGTGGTATCCGTCCTTCATGAGGGATGGAACATGTTTGCCCTGGTCCTGCAGTTGTTACCAGCCACTGGCTTGTATGAGGGCCCAAATGGTCAGGGTTAGTTTCTTGTTGTCTCAGGGTGGATCACTTTAAAGTGCTTCACACAAATGCCAATGTACTGTGATTTCTTGTGCAGTTTTTCTTGGACAGGTAGTAAACTATTAAGACATGCCTTGTCTAACTTGTGTCTTGCAGACTGATAACAACCCAAGTGAACCCTCAACACCCCATTGCATGACACTCATTTCAGTTCATGTTCCCTTTCCCCTGATTTTCCAGTAATATCTGTTATACTATTGCTACTTTATGTCTTGCTTTCCTGTTGTTCTGTCCACCTCTGATGTTTGATGTCTATTTGATTTCCTCTCCCACTGTCCTCAAATGTTATAGGAAAGAATAACTTGGAGACAACTGGGCTCAATGGCCACTGTGGAAATTTGTTTGCAGCAGGTGCACTTGGAGGCAGGTTGGAGAAGAAGTATCTTGGCGAGGACTAATGAACTTAATGGATTTGTCTCATACTGTGAAAATTAAAAATCACCAGGGCCTTCTCCTCTTCTACCAGTTCTACCACCAGAACCAGTGAAGTAAGAGCACCAGAAGGTCCAGCAGCACTCTGCAGCAGTCAGTGAAGGACCACACACTTTACAGCATGCAGCTGCCCTAATGTAGGGACTTGGACTGGATGTGGAACTCAAGGGTAGAAGAAGGAGGTGTCCTTTCACAGGCATGGGTGCAGTTTTAGAACATTTATTGTGTGTGCAAGGTGGGGGAGGTTTTACAAGCAGTTGGAGACAGTTAAGAAATTGGAATCAGAATCAGATTCTAATTCTTATCTTTTTTTTTAAATTTGGATATTCATCTTTAAGTGTGAAAATCCAAATTCTCAAGAGCAACTCAAAATCAGAGCAATCAGATTCAGTGGAAGAGAATGGATTCCAAGAAGCCCTACCAACTCTGTTAACAAGCTGGTCCCATGTTGTGTATTGCTCCAAAGGTGTCAAGTGCTTGAAAACAAAAGCAGCAAAGCAATCCTGCCTGCCAAATTTGATGTCAGGCAAGGGGACATAACCATCCTGAATCAGGCTGTCAGCAGTCATGATTACTGAGAAAGTAACTGAATCATTTTATCAGGTAGGTGAAGTAGCAGGGGTAGCAGAAGGATAAAAGGGTGAAATGGTGTTAACAGTGGGGTGGGGTACAAACAAAGGCTGTGTGGTTGTTACTGGGGGTTGGGAGAGATGGAACAAATTAAATGGGATCCTCTGGAATTTCACTGTATGTCTGTTAGGTTAAAACTGGATCTTCCCTCTCTGAAACCAGCAGCAGTGGGTATGAGCTTGAAAAAAATTCTGTCTGCTCCAGTTCCTTTAAAGTGCTGTACAGCTGCAGCAACATATTCAACATAGTATCCTGCTTTCCCTCATACTGGTCATTTGACACATGGACCTCCTTGCCCTTCTGCCATATCTCCTGCAGTGATAAAACCAGGATTGTACTCCTTATGCTACTTATGCTCATCTCAACCAGTGGCTGAGGTTGCACTTCTGGTATCTAATGGATGTCAATTGCAATACTGCTCACGGAGCAGCTACCAGGTGAGCTTGCTGAGTTGGCAGGCTTTGTGGCCAGGTCATTTGTATTTATGTATTATTGATGTACCTTATGTAATTCATTGAGATATGGTTCATCAGTCTTCATCAACTGGTGCAAAATAAAATTTCTACACCAAATGAGTTTTTAGTGATGATTTTGTGTTTCTGCCCCCCCACTCTCCATCAAACCACACATATTTAATTTCTGAATTTGATTACAGATTAGTGTACTACAATAATGTATGAATAATACACCATTACAGAAAATTCTGATGATTCTAAAGTTCTACAGGTTCTCTTTCAAACTAAACTCCCACCCTAACAACAACAAAATATGTACATGTATTTATTGTGTTTGATTTGGCTAACTGAATTTTGCATCCAATTAGTGTACTATAAATAAGTATGAATAATACACAAATGCAGAAAATTCTACCTGACATTTTTCTGTACTAGATTTGAGGACTAATTTTCATGTATTATACACTAAAAGAACATTGTAGCTGTCCTCTCAAGCTTTACTCCCCAACTGCTGTATTACTATAACAAACTTTTTTACCTTTAGATTTGGTGCCCAGGAGCTTTGAGAAGATTTGCAAAGGTTTATGGTGACATACACCCTCTATTCATGTCTGGCCAAAGAATTTCCTTCTCAGGTCTTGATTCAAGTGTTGTCTGCATAGGTATTCTCTTCAGTGGGCCAAGAAGTATATATTTCCACTGAAACAAGGTTTTTGTGCACTCCTTGAATGCCATAGAACATTACTTTATCTATCACAGTTATAGCAGTGGTGGGCTAAGAGGGGCAAATATGAAGTACTTAATAAAATTCTCCTGACTTCACTTCACTGGAGGTCACACTTGACATAGGTTTCTCCTGGTAAAATGCCTAACTTCATGAGCAAAACTATGTGTAGTGGAACCTTGGCAGTGAAAATGTTGGTGAAGTGCCACTATGCTTAATTTTTGTTAAAAAAAAATGCAAAATTATATTCTAAAATTGAAAAAATGCCAAATCCACTCCCACTGTGCAAACATCACCCACCCTTGCCCATCTCACAGATCATTTAAACTCATATCCCCCATCCAGTCCTCGAAGAGCACCTACTTCCCTCCTTTATCACACAGTCCTGGCTAAGTGGGTAGCCTATGTATTCAGTGACTGTGATTGAGCACTTTCAAAAAGGGTGACTCAATCATGGCCTTTTTATACAGGGCTACAGGGCAGGGAGGGTGACAGGATAGGGGATTCAGTGATTATAGTGACAGGATGTCACTATATGTACATGCACGTTGGTGGGGTGAGGGACAACACCATGTGATGGGTGGAAGGGAGGGAGGGTTTGTGGGGTGTAGTGCAGCAGTGGGCTGCCAAGTTGGCCATGTGGCATGGGGGGTTGGTGGCAGGCTAAGGTTGGGAGTCTGCCAGGTTCAGTTCTGGGTGCTGGCTCATTTTTTTGTGCCAGTCTGGGAAATTTTATTTTTCTGTCTGTTTGCACCCCCCAACATGCACCCCCTGGAGTTGAGAATTCTTTAGTAGGCGGGGTGCAGGGGTCAAAGCCCCCTGTGGGTGCTGAGGAAGAAAAATCCAACTGTCCAGCACCATTTTGCTGTGAGCCATGAGTCTACATTTGACAAAATTAATTTTCGGCGATATAGACTCGCCTAAATGGCGACTGCTATTTTTCGGTCACCATTATCACATGGAACCGTCAAAGTGCCATTAAAAATCATGCGAGTAGAGATGTTGTGAAGTTAAACTTTGCCCTCGAATTTTATGCAAAGCACCAAAAATTCACATTTCGTGGAATCTGTGGAGTTTTGAAAAAACATTGGAACTTCGATTGACACAATTTGCATGAAAGTTTCACCAAAATTTGAGTTTGTTTACCACGAAGCATATAATTTCACGGGTGAAGCATGAAATTCACAGGTAGAATTTTGTGTTTTGTGGCATAATCCATGAAATTCACAGCTGCAAATTTCTTAAGTTCCCTCTGCGATTTCCACAAAATCCATGAACTACCTTGCAGAGTGAATTTCGTGGACTTCACACATCCCTACATGGGAGTAACTGAAGGTAAAGAAATCCCATCCCCCCACTTGCCCAAACAAGTAAATACTAACATCTCTTAACCTGCAAATCATCCAAACCCCCTTAATTTATGAGAACACCCCTCACCCTATCCCTCTGCTGCACCCATCTTCTCCCAAACTGCCAAAAAGTTAAAGGATATTGACTTGTTATAACATTCAGAAATGTGCACCTTGTAGGAGCAGTCAGCAGTCTTCCTTATTCAATACTTCAAGGAATGAATGAATGAATGAAGATGACCTGTCAGCCAATCCAGCATTACTACTGTATTCAGGACATCTTTATTCATGTACAGTATGTACTAAAGGATACTGAAGATAGCATGTTTGCCACTCTGAGGAACTGTTGTCATGTTTTATTTCCAGGTGCTACACACATTTTTCAACCTTGGGGATTTGTGGGGTGGAGGGTTGAGTGCCAGAGGGTAGGGAGGATGGGGAGTTTTCTGATGATTTAGGGAGCCGGTGTGATTGCAATGGGTTGGGATGGTGGGTGGTTATTTCATTTGGCATGTGTGGTAGAAATGGATTTTTACCATCAGGTGCCACTGGCAATTGCTATTAGTAAGAAACTTCACTGGAAGTGTGAGGAGGGAAGAGAGTTGGATACTGGTATGAGGCAGGGTGGGAAGAAAATATTTTTACAAGTCTAGGATGTGGCAGGGGGTCAGAGATGGTTGCACAGGGGGTGGGGGAAGATACATATTAAGAATTTTTTTTTTGAAAAGGGGACACATCATGTGGTACCACCAGGATGCAACACAGTACCATGCACTACTACTGAAAAAATGCTGCAGTATGCTGCAGGGTACAAGATAATTTAATGGTAATTAAGCTCTTTGGTCATGCAATATTTTCTGACATGCTATTTACTGCAAAGCACTTGACTGCATCCTGACTGGTTCTGCTGTAGCTCTTCACCAGCAAAGAGCTACTGTACTTCACCTGGTGAAAGCTACACAAAGTGGCCCACTGCCAGAACTTTTGCCTGTTTAATGCCACTATGCATAGACTTTGCCAGGTGATACAGGCACTTTGCTTGGTGAAGTTCTATGCAATGTGACACTCCACATCATAGAACGTTGGGAAATTTTGTGAAGAATTTCACACAGGGACATTTCCTAACATTGCACTCCTCTAGTCAGAAGTAAATCAATAGTTTTTTGTTATGACTTTAAATCTAATACAAAATGCATGCAATATTTTGGTGTCATGCTTTCAGCAACATTTCATGTTTCACGGCTTTAAATATTTTATTTGTGTCTGACATAGTTCACTTTTTGTGAAAATTTTCACAATTTCACAAGTAACTCATAAGCCGACAGAAAATGAATGTCTTTTTTTGTGGTGTTTGGGACTATTTTTATCTTGCAGTTGTTTTTTGTAGTGTCTTATTTGCACATGTACTGAGGTCATCAGTGTCCAACTCAATGGTTTTCCGACTGAATCATGAAAACAAAATTTCTAATTAAAATACTATTTGTAATTATTCTTTAAACTCGGCTCATATATCTTACTAGAGTGTCTTCTGATGGTCCACAAAACTGTCAACCTTTAGAGCCCAGTATTTGTTTAATTTTTAGCTCCTACAGTATTTGTCAGTGCCCATCTTTTACTCAGAAAAACAGGTCTGTATTTTTTCGACTATTTGTTCAAGTGGTTTTTATGCATGCACAAGATTCTGAAACATTAAAACCTTACATCTTAAAAATGGAAAAAAAAGCAATAGTTTTCCATAAAAAGGTCCTATTCTGGGACAAAATCTAATAAAACTCTAAGTTTTATAATTTAAATCATTGTTATTTTGTTGCTATTAGATGGCAAAACAACACTACTGAATTTCGGAATTTGCACATAATTTCACTAATTAAAACTTTTGAACCTCAAAACACATTTTTGCCAAGGTTGCAAAAATGTATCCATTAGTACTGAGACTGTGAACACCAAATTGCACTGTCTTAAGGGTCAGATGACCAAGACATAAGAGGTGGGATATTCAAAAGGGTCACGCATGGTGCAACAGGGCTGAGCCATGGGCAACCCACCGTTGCACCCTGGTGCAATATTCAAAGGGACATGCAGTGCAGTGCAACTCCCAATGCACCAGGGCACATCAGTAATGTATGCGATGCAAGTGCAGGTGGCGTGCCCATGCATATGCAGTGCATCCCGATATTTAGCCCGGGATGTGCGGCACATATGCAGGCACAACTCTGCCTTGTGCCACTCAGGGGGGCACAAAGTTGTGCCCATAAAAACAGGCAACAAGTCGGGGACACCCACAGGTGGGCTGCCATATTGCAGGGCGCAACACAGCAGTCGCCTGCCATGGGTGGCCACCTGACCTCCCGAAGCACTGACCTCATGCCCCCTGCCCAGGGAGTGGTGTGCCCCTCGCCCTATCGCCCTATTGTGGGCATATGTAAATAATAATCATGGTGGGCCAGTGGACCGCTTCCTAGTGCCTGATCCCTGGCACATGTAAACCAACTCCCCAGTGGTCCAGTGGAAACTCCCCAGCACCCAAACGTGGAAATAGGTGTGTAAAATCTCTGGTGGTCCAGTGGAATGTCCCCATCAGTCAGTCTTGGACAAATGCCTAGCCTCAGTAACCGCTTCAATTCTCTTTTTCTGCTTGAAGATGAGGGGGGTGATGTAGCCAATGAAACCCTCCCATTGCCTGATTGTGGGTGGACAGTGCAACTGACACCCTGGTGGACCAGTGGAACCCCTCCCCACCTGCCCACTGAGGTCCCCCACCACCCAGCACCCCCCCAGTCAGCAGTGTGTGGCAGCAACCCACCCACATGCCTCCCGGCCTCCCGCCCGACTGACACCATTGAGTACCAGTCTGTATGCCTATTGGTCCACCACATGGACCAATGGACGTCGCCCCATACTGTACTACATAGAGCCAGACTTGAGAATGAATGCATTTATTCACAAGTCTGGCCTGTGTGTGCAGTAGGGCTGATCACCTATTGGGCCACGTGGTGAACCAATAGGCGTACAGACCATACTGTACGCTGTCCGTCAGCTGGTGGCTGGGAGGCATGCGGGCGGGGTACTGCCACTCACCGCTGACTAGGGGGTGCTGGGGGGTGGGGTACCTCAGTGGGTGGGGATGGCGGGTCCACTGGTCCACCAAGGTGTTGATTGCACTGTTTGCCCATGATCGGGTGATGGGGGGTTCCACTGGACCACCAGGGCTGTAACCTAGGCATTTGCCCATGACTGGGCGATTGAGGCAAATTCCACTGGACCACCAGGGATTTTACATACCTATGCCCATGTTTGGGCACTGGGGGGTTTCCACTGGACCACCAGAGAGTTGGTTTATGTGTGCCCATGATCGGGTGATAGGGAGCAGTCCACTGGACCACCAGGATTATTATATACAAATGCCTGTGACTGAGTGAGAGGGAGCAGTCCACTGGACCACCAGGGTTATTATATACAAATGCCTGTGATTGAACGATAGGGGGAGGTCCACTGGACCACCAGGGATAATATTAACATACGCCTATGATCTGGTATATGGGTGCAGGGTCTGCCAAGGGACTGCAAGGCATTGGTCCCTGATGACTGCAGCCTGGCAGGGCGCCAGGTGCAAGTCACTGGGGATTGGTGCACTGCATGCAAATGGGGCCATAATGACATGCAAATGGTGCCATTTGCACCTTGCATGCATAATGGCCTCATTTGCATACCCAGTGCTGAGTATTGCAGTTGATGCACCTAACGCAACTGCACTTGCACTGACGCATCCTCCTTCTCCCATTCTGCCACTTGTATCCAGTGCAGTGCAACTGTGCCATGCAGTGCATGTGCCCCCAGTGTCATATTCAATGGTGCTGAGCCATGGCACAGCACCATTTAATTCCACCTGGTCCATGCCCTGGCATAGCCCAGTTGCACTTTGCCCAGGCTTGCGCCACAGCCGGACACAGCCTGAATATCCCACCCTAGCTGTCAAAAATCTGGAACCAGTATCATATTTTGCATATTGCAAAACAAACGTTGTTTTAGGCATCAGTTAGGATTGAAGTTCAAAGACACAAAATTAGGAAATTTTAAAGTAAGCATAACTAGTGGTGTTCCTCTGGGTTCAAATGTTTACTAGAAGCAGTATTAGTGTTACCCTAACTATGGCACTGTCTGTCAAGGCATGGGACTTTGTTCATAGAACAGTGTTCTGAAAGAGGGTACTAAAGTTATAGTGACAACAATGCTGCTTCAGGTAATCATTAAAGCCATACCATTCAACTGTCCCTAATTACAATGGATAGCTCACATTTTCCCCTCAAAACTGATGCGTCCCTCATCAGTCCCTCTTGAAAAAGGTGCTGCCCACACAGAAAATGTGCTATGAATTCAGACTATAAAACAGAAATCCATACTATTCTAAGATGTGTAATCAAAAATAAATTTTGGGCAGGTAAACACAATTGTTTTCACATTGTTCTGAGCTTGTATCTCCAAGTTTGAGAGTGTATCCCCCATTATAAGGGCCAGTGTCCCTCATTTTCCCACATTGTATGTGTCAGTGTCCCTCACTTCAGTGACAAAAGGTTGAAAGCCAAGATTAATACATTGAGGAACACCACACACAAGATGTGTCATGGAAACATCACACTTGTGTATTTGTGTTTCAACCCTATTTGATGCCTGAATATACTATAGTTTTGTGTAATTACTTTCCATTCTTTTAAACAAGGATATGAATTAATCAATGCATATTACTTTGTATTAAAATCCAGTACTTCCAAAACCTTATGTTACAAGCCATCCTTGGGCTAATGGGTCTTACCCCCCCAAAACACACACACGCACCACTCCATATTATAGAGTACATTCAACCCATCCTCCTCAAGCCCATACAAAATAGCTGAGCTCTCTGGTATCCACCCTCCACTACTCAGTCCCTTTGACAAGCAGCCCTTGATGTCCAGTGACTTCTTCTATGTACCATGCCAGTGAGTCTCTGCCTTCTCATGGCACTGCAGTCTCTCACCCTTTCCAAAACCAAGTATCCCTTTATGTATCCCCCTCCCAAGCATTTCCACCTTTTGTAAACCCAAATCAGCATTCAAACCTTACATCATTCTGACACATGGTGCAGTGTTCCAGTCTGGGAATATCGTAAACCCCCAACCACAGTATGTCTTTAATACTGGAGATAGCAAACAACATAGGGTATTTAATCATAATTATTTAAAGACACTAAAAACTACATTAAAAAATAAGAAGTATTTCACCTAACAATTGTGCTTGAGTTGAGCAAGTACGTTTAGAAATCACAATGCTGAAGAAATCATGTTTAAACACTGATCGATATATCACAGTGGTATACTTACAACAGTCTTGTTAATTCATTTTTTTACACTTTAAAACTGTGCTTTGTATTGGAAAATTGTAGCCTGCCATGGATCTTGTTGCATTCAGCACTGGAATGAAAGCCACAGCATTTCGTTTGGAAGTCACATCCTTTCATTTGGAAGGCAACACTGTCAGTTCAGCTTTAAATAAGTCCCACTCTGCTACATATCCTCCTTGTATTTCTGTATTTGTTTTTAAGAAATTAAGAAACTCTATCTGCAAAAGCATTGGATAGTGGTTTGCCCATTACCCAGGCAATTACAGGATGTAACAAACTCTGGCAGAGCCACTATGACTGTGAATGCATGAACTAGATAAGGGTGTTTCATGGGCTTAAACATAAACATTTATTTATTTAAAAAATATCACATTTACAAACCTTTGCATCAGAGACTCATTTACAAAGGCACCTCATCAAAACTAATACAAAGACAGCACAGTTAACAAGTCCAAAAACATTGGCTCGGAGAGCAGACAATTATAACAATCAAAAACAAGGCGCTGCATCAGTATGTGGTCTAAAAGCAAAACATAATAGTTATATTAAATGCACACTGAAAATAGAAAATAGAGTTAAAAATCTACGTTTCGACCTTAGGTCTTCTTCAGGAAATATCTAAAAGAGAAAAAAAACAAAGTTAGTGGATTCAGTTATAACAATCATTCACTGGAGATACATGGGTAGCAGTAGATAAACAGATTACACTGCCTTTTTTTTGTGTGTGTGTACTTTTAAATTTGTTTGGGCAGGAGGGGCAAATACAGGGCTGATGCACTTTCTCGAGAGTCGGGTGTGTGCCCAAATCCCACCCTCTCCCACACCTCCCTCCCAGAGCTCTGCTCATTTATAGGGGAACACCTGCCCTGCAACTTGAAGAAAAAGCTTCAGGTGGAGCTCATGTAGTTCTAGCCACTGGAGGTTGGATTTAAAGGCTGGTAGAGAGGAGCCTAGGTAGTTGTTCATTTCCTTATAAAGTTATAGTGTTGTACTGCACTTAGTAACAGAGTTACCAGTTTACTGTGGGACTGTATCTAGGATTAGTGGGTGACCTGATTAGTCAGTAGGGGTGTATCTTGGACTAGTGGGGAACCTGGTGGCTCACCCAAGGAAACCTACTTGGAGGGGGATGGGACCACACATCATTAGGGGTGGCATCTTTGGGAGGGTGGTGGGGTGCGCAGGGTGTGGGGCAGCCATGGTACTGGACTAGGCTTGGAAGTTCGATGGTTGCCCATTATGCTACCAGCTGGCACAGCTTAGGGAGGAGGTTGCGGGGATTGGGAGACAGCTGGAGGAAGGGGGAGATATGGTGGGGGAAGAGGGCAGGGGTTCTCCCACGGGGTTGCACCAAGCACTAGGGGTGGGGGCATAGGGAAAGGAGTGTAGGAGAGTACTCTGGGGTCACATAGGGACCCTGGCAGAGGGGGCCCAAAAGGAGGACACTGCCAAGGAAGCAGGCAGGTAACTGAGGACCCTCACAAAGGGGGGCCAGAGGGATAACATTGTCAGGGATGTAGGCAGATGGCTGGGGCTGGACAGAAGGAAGCAAGGTGGGGAGGTGGATCAGACCTTAAGCTCAGTAACCGCTTCAATTCTCTTTTTCTGCTTGAAGATGAGGGGGTGATGTAGCCATGACAGGGGCAGTTAGAGATGGCAAAGGAGTGGGGGACAGGAGGCGGTGGCCAGATAGCAGGAGGAATGGGGAACCTGGAATGGGGGAAATTGGGGGGAGCAGTGGATCAGAGCAGAAGGAGAAGGGGGAAGAGGGAGGAAAGCACAAGGAGAAGGACCAGTGGAGAGGAAAGGGTAAGGAGAAGGACCAGAAGTACAAGGAGGATACAGTAAAGGGAGCTGGGGATTTAGGCCAGGGGAGCACAACGAGCAAGGTGGGGCTGAATGGAGATGGGAGGGAAGGGAGGATGAGCCAGGCTAGTTTAGCAGATTGGGAAAAGGATCCGTTGCGAGCAGTGAGAGGGAGAGGAGCAAGGTACAGAAGGATATTCAGGAGGAGGTGAGGCATAGGATCAGAGGGGAAGGGGTGGCCAGGGTAAATAAGGGAGGGGCGGCAGGTGGCACCCAGATAGGGGGAGGAGCAAGGAGCTGATTGGGTGGAGGGGCCAGTAGAAAGGATGAGGGAAATGGAAGGGGGGAATGGAGGAAAAGGAGCTGTCAAAGTGCTCCTGTTGGGGGACTCTATGATCAGGGGTATCAAATGGGATAGGGAGGGGGAAGTCTGGCCAGTTAGAACAAAATGCTTCCCTGGACTAACAGTGTACAGGGCCAAGTAAGAGGTATATCAGCTGGCTAAGGATTGTGGGGGTTTCCTGCACACACTGGTCCACCTGGGTACAAATGACACTGAGGGAAATAGCGAGCTAGAGATACAGGCAAGGTTCAGGAAGCTTGCCAGGGTCTGTTATGACATAGGATGTGCAAGTTCCTTCTCGGAAATCCTGCCGGTGCCAAGTGCTAGTGGGGAACACAAAAGGAAGATTAGGGAGATAAACCAGTGGCTCAGGGAGTGGTGTGAGGCCAGAGGGTGTGGGTTGATGGGGAATTGGAGGAGACCTGGGAGGATAAGGGGCTGTATGCTAGAGATAGGCTTCATCTCAATTTGGAGGGTAGGGGAATCCTTAAGTTGAAAATAGAGGGGTTCATTGGTGAAAGGTGGGGTTTAAACTTGTGAAGGGGGGAAGGATGGCAGAAAAGGCTGTTGAGGGGCTCCAATAAACGAGGGACTCTGTTTTCACCCCCCTGGGGAGCTGGAGGAATGTGGGAAAAGTCCGACTGGTAAGGTGCAGACCAGGGGAAGACGGAATCCCCATGGGAACACGAGCGGGGAAATGGAAGTATAGGGAAAGGGTGGAAGGTAGTCCTGCTAAATGCCAAGAGCTTGGGCAATAAAATGCCTGAGCTCCAGGTGATGCTAACTGAGGAAGGGGTGGATGTGGCAGTGGTCACTGAGATCTGGGCCACCGCAGGACATGACTGGGACCTGAACCTGGAGGGTTGTACTATATTCAGGAAGGACGGGGGGAGGGAAGGGGAGGAGGGGTAGCAATAATAGTCAAAAACTGCATTGGCATAGGGGGAGTAGAGAAGGTGGAGGGAACCGTGGAGGCTATTTGGGTCACCTTGATAACAAGGGGGGGCAAGAGAGTAAAAATAGGAGCGGTGTATAGACTCCCTGCACTGTTGGAGGAGCTGGAGGAGAATCTGGTGACAGATGTTGGGAGACACTGCAGACTGGGCAGGGGAAGGGTGGTGGTGTTGTGGTAATTAAACATGCCAGGAACAGTCTGGGAGACTATGACATCCTTGGTGGCCAGGGAACAGAGGTTGTTGGATGTCTTTCAGGACGTGTTCCTAACTCAGCAGGTGGGGGAACCGACCAGGGAGGCACGGGTACTGGATTTGGTCCTGGAAGACAGTGACCAGATTGGGGGCCTGGAGGTAAGGGACCCATTGGTGGGGAGAACCATACCACAGTCTGGTTCTTCCTGGACCTAGGAGGGGTAGAAGGCTGCACAAAGACGGGGGTAATTGACTTCAGGGTGGTGGATTTTAAAGAAATAGAAAGGATCCTTAAGGAACATTTGGATGTGATTGGGCCAGACATAGATGCAGACAGTAGGTGGGAAATCATCAGGAGAGGTGTGCAGGATGCTACCAGCACCTGTACAAGAGTAAGATGAAAATGAGGTAGGACCTGAAAACCCTGCTGGTGGACCAGGGAGGTCCAGGAGGTGGTGAGGGGAAAGAAGGCAGCCTATAGGCAATTCAAGTGCTCAAGGAGTGAAAGGGATAAAGGGGAGTACGAGCTGATGGCTAGAAGGGCCACTAGGGTGGTGAGGGTGGCTAAGGCAAGGAAAAAGCAGAATCTGGCCAGAGAAATTAGAAGAGGGAACAAGGGGTTCTTTAGATACATTGGGGGAAAAATGAAGGGTGAAGGGGCAGAATGGCAGGATTAAAACAGGGGAGATATGGGCACAAGACCTGGGAGGAGCAGGCTGAGGTACTAAATGAGTACTCCACCTCAGTTTTCACCAAGGAAAATGGGGGGGTTGCATCATACATGGGAGAAGATGGTGATACTGAGGAGGGGGGGACCCTTACCGATCGGCAGGTCTAGGGAGAGGGGGAGGCATCACTGGCAGGTGCAGGGAAGGCTAAGTAGGGGGACGAGGTAGCAGAAGTGGAAATCACAGCAGAGAGAGTGAGGGAAGCTCTTAGGTCCCTTAAGATGGAGAAAGCACCGGGGCTGGATAAATTACATCCCAGAGTGCTGAAGGAACTGGCAGATGTCCTGACAAAACCCCTGGTGGAGCTTTTCACCATCTCTCTGAGGACAGGGTGGGTGCCCCAGGACTGGAAGGTGGCGCATATAGTGCCTATCCACAAGGGGAGATCAAGAGAGGTGGCAGGGAACTACAGGCCTGTCTGCCTGACATCGATGGTGGGCAAGGTGATGGAGGGCATTGTCAAGGAGAGGCTGGGGGGGACCTAGAAAAGTCAGGGTGCCTGGATGACTGACAGCATGGATTCATCCCAGAGAAATCGTGTCAGACAAACCTTGTGGAGTTCTATAACTGGGTGACGAGTGCCTTGGACATGGGTAGACCAGTGGACATTCTCTTTCTAGACTTTAGCAAGGCATTTGACTCTGTTCCTCACTGGGGCCTGTTGGGTAAGCTGGGAGAAATGGAAGTGGGGAACCAGATGATCAGATGGATAGGCAATTGGTTCCAGTACCGGACCCAGAGGGTCATAGTTGGAGGGATAGTCTCATCCCCAAGGAGGGTCATTAGTGGGGTTCTGGAGGGATCAGTCCATGGGCCTCCTCCTGTTCAATGCCTATATCTCTGACATAAGGACAGGTATCAGGAGTGAGATGAGTCTCTTTGCGAATGACTCAAAACTGGGGGCAGTAGTGGATAGGGAGGAGGGGATGGTGGCCCTACAGGGGGACCTGGAGGCTCTAAAAAGATGGTTTAGAAAGTGGAAGCTGAGGTTCAATGCATGGAAATGCAAGGTACTGCTCCGTGGGCCAGAAACCTGGGCCAAGTGTACACCCTGGGGGGGAATGCTACAAGTCTCGATGGCTGACAGGGACCTGGGGGTGGTGGTTGATGTCAAGATGAACAACTCTGAGACTTGTAGGAGGGCAGTGGCCAAGGCCAACAGGATGCTGGGATGCAATGCTAGGGGGATCACCTCCATAAGGAGGGAAGTGGTACTCCCTCTGTATAACTGTTTGGTGAGGCCGCACCTCGAGTACTGCATGCAGTTTTGGAGGCCACACTTAAAGAGGGACATTAAACTCCTGGAGAGGGTCCAGAGGAGGGCAACCAAAATGATTTGGGGCTTGTGGGACAGAACCTATAAGGGAGAGGCTTGAAGAGCTAAATATGTACACATTGGAAGAGAGAAGGGACCGGGGGAACATGATAGAGGTCTTCAGGTACATGAAGGGGGTAAATAGGGGAGGAGCAGTCAGGGTGCTTTGAAGGAAGGAGGAGGGATAATTAGAGGGCATGGGTGGAAGCTGGAGGGGGGAGATTCAGGGGAGAAAGGAGGAAGTGTTACTTCACTGAGAAGGTGGTGGAGCCAAGGAATGTGCTGCCCAGGGGCTGGTGGAGTCAAAGACAGTGGAGGGGTTCAAGAGGGGGTGGGACAGGTACAGGGGAAGGGTTCTGGAAGCAAAATCCAGTGCAGCAAGAATATCCAGAACTGGGAAGGGAGAAGCCAGAGATGGTGAGGGGTGCAGCAAGGTCAGCTCCCGGGGGGGGGGAGGGCTGACAAAATGAGCAGACACAAAAGACCATTAGACCTATTCTGCTGGCATTTTAGCATGTTAGTATGTTTTTATAGTTTAGGCACACAGGCACCACTTCAAGAAGATCAAAGCAGTTCAAACAATATACAATAGCTAAAGCAAATAGACTTCAGGAGCCAAAGAGAAGCCCAGAGTGTTCACATGAAGGCTGTTGCATACACTAACTGAATCAAAGTATAGTACATTGAGAAAGGACATATTTAAGCAATAAGGCTCGACAGGGTGTGTGTTATCATTTAATAACGTCACTCCTGGGGGGTGGATTGAAGCACGAGGCGAAGCCCAGTATTTATTTATCTGTGCGTATTTATTTGAGCCACTGGATCAGCAATATTTGCACAAGCTGTGCCCAGTGCAGATTTTAGAGCACTGGTCCTGGTCTGGTGATCTGGGATTTACCCACAGCAATTCAATGTGTGATCTGCTCAACCCTGGCTTTATAAATTTATTTAATTGTTTTTAGAGGGGCTCCTGGTTGTGACCAATATCAACAAACAAGTGAAGTCCAGTGTCCCCCCCATCTGCTTAAACAGACCTGTAATGCAGGATTATTTTAATCTCTCATGTCCCAAATAGGGGCTCTTAGTTATCAAACTTTGGCCAAATGTGAAAAAGCCAAACCACTCTGTCAAAAAACGTGGGCCCAATTGGTGTGGTCCTGCACTTTATATAATGTAAAGTACCCTGCTGATCTGAGTTAGAGTCCCGCTGTTTCATTCTCTGTTTGCGAAGACAATACTCCAGCTTCCTTGTTTCCCATTTTTTAAGTGCAGTCTGCTAGGTGTGGCTGGGAGCAAATCACTAGGAAAGTAGTCACAACTTTCCCCTAATCCTAAACCAAATCAATGTGTGATCTGCTCAACCCTGGCTTTATAATTTTATTCAATTGTTTTTAGAGGGGCCCCTGGTTGTGACCAATATCAACAAACAAATGAAGTCCAGTGTGCCCCCCCATCTGCCCAAACAGGCCTGTAATGGAGGATTTTTTTTAATCTCTCATGTCCCAAATAGAGGCTCTTAGTTATCAAACTTTGGCCAAAATGTGAACAAGCCAAACCACTCCGTCAAAGTAGCCCCAATCAGTTTGGCCCTGCACTTTATATAATGTAAAAAGTACCTTGCTGATCTGAGTTAGAGTCCTGCTGTTTCATTCTCTGTTTGCAAAGACAGTACTCCAACTTTCTTTATGATTAGGGGGAAGCTGTGACTACTTTCCTAGTGATTTGCTCCCAGCCACACCTAGCAGACTGCACTTTATAAATGTGAGACAAGGAAGCTGGAGTATTGTCTTTGCAAACAGAGAATGAAACAGCAGGACTCTAACTCAGATCAGCAAGGTACTTTTTACATTATATAAAGTGCAGGACCAAATCTCTATCCCTCCCCTCCCATGACAGATTGCATTTTGGGAAGATTACCTTGGCAATATGCTATAAAAACACTTGAAAAACAGGTTTAATGGAGTGAATGCTGACATACTATTTCTATTTTCCATGAGAAAAGAAAAAATAGTTAAGATTTTTTTTATGTCAGCTCTGATCAGAATAGCTTTTAAAATCTCAATTGTTTTCTCGTTCAGTGTTTTCTAATGCATCTCAAAGTTAAAAGAAAAAACACGCTTTATCATCAAAGTTTGTTTTCAGCTTCCTACCATACACTTCATTTGTAAAAAAAAAAAAAATGATCTTGTCACAGACCACAATCAGCACTAACTACTAACAGAACGCTGATACCCACATTTACAAGTTAGCAAATATTTGAAATCTAACTGAGTGGGGTTTCTGTAAGAAAACAGCTACAGTCTGTTAATTATAGCAGTTTATAGCATTGATGATCTGGGCAGTTAGATCTGGGTTTGAATCCCACAGCCCCCACAAAAAAAATTAAAATTTTCTTACAGAGCTGGATGTGTCTCTAGGTCTCCTTCTGAGGCACCAGGTGGCTCTGATAATTATTTGTTCCAAAGAATTTTTAAGTCAATTTGAAGGCATTAAATAACTTCTGTTCTGTTCTCCACTGCACAAGCATGTCTGTTGATTGATAAGGTCCCAAACTAGTGTATCTGGTTACAGCATGCTAGAGCTATCTCCCTTAAGAATCGGAAAAAAGTTTGGGGTGGAGGCGGAGGTGGATCTTACTCAAAAAAAAAAAATGAATGCTGTCTTCCACTACTCAGGCTCCAGTTCTTATTCCACCCATTTAAGAAAGAAAATAGTACCCTGCAACTATTGACTAACATGAAAGCATATTTATTTGAGGGTGGAAAACATTGCTTTGAGGAGGGTAAGGCGGAGGAGACTATTTACGCCTTCAGTCAGTTCCAAGGACAGAAAACATGACATCACTCCTTTTGTACATGCAATACTCCTGTAGGCTCCACCCACAGTCATAAAAATTATTGGTCTAACATATTGCTAAAAGTCTTTTGCCACTTTTATGTGCTGAATGATCTATTTTACTTAAGATAGGAATTACGGTGTTGAAGACTAAATATAATCTAATATGGTTTGCCTTTTTCTATGGTTTCTGGTAGAGAAAAAATTGCAATTTACATCCAAGAGAGCAAAATAATTTATTCGTTTAAATTACAACTTATACAGTTTATTTAGATAGCTGCCCTCACAGAAGTCAAACCAATGCTTCAAGAACTTTTTAGTATTTGCAAGGAAAAGAAAACAAAAACATCTTTTCCCAACCAGTTGCAGTCCAAATTGGTCATATACTTCTTTAATATGCAAAACTTTCCACATAAAAAGCACAACAAAAACTTCTAGTTTTGTTCTAGGCAAGTCATGGCTCCAATGATTTCATAGTTGTTAACTATGATCTTTCTGTTCTGGATATATGTTCATTGAAGTCCATTACATAGCACATGGAAAATTTTGGGAGCAAGGAGAATCTTTGGTTGTGTATTGAAACTTTTTATTCTCAGCTAAGCATTAGAGCATTAGTCAATTAGTTTTGATATGTCATCTTCCCCTTATGACAGAAAATAGGACTGAAGCTTTGGAAGATTTATAACACCCCTGTCAATTGCTGGAAGTGATAACAGTCATATTTTTGCCACATGCAAGCATGAAACACATTTTCAAATCTCAATGTTTTGGTGTCTGATCTTAAAACATACCTAAATAATTTCAGAACCAAAATTTCCATATAATAATGGATGATCCACAAAGATGGTCTGGATATGTAAAATGTCACATGTATCCAGCAGTTAGAGACCATGCCCACAGATTTAGCCACACTTGGCCAAATCCACAGATCCTGGCCTCTCTACAATTAGAGATACAGCAAAGTTTTACTATGCCCGCAAAGTTAACTCGAAGTGCCCAACTTTGAATCTGCATAGCACTACGTGGATTTTCCATTGAAAGGTCAAAATTTGCATTTAATGGACTTCACATTGTGGACTTTAGGTTAACTCTGAATTATAGTTTGAGAAGGCAAAGTTTATAAGAAACAGCCCATTGATCACATGTCTAACTGCCTGTGGGTCACATGATTTGGTGGGTGTTTACTGTTCCACACAAAGGCTGTGCAACATGGGCTGCATTGCTCCATGTTTTGCACGTGGCATGCCAAATGGCTATTCTCTGCGAACTGCCATGGATGGGGTGCCTTTTGATGTGTGATGGTGTGTGCACAGGTGACAAGCCAATAATATTATTTTACCTGTTTTAAGCACAGTGGTTGAATGTAGTAGAATTGCTACTTGGACCACCATTGTTACTCTGACCACTACTTGAAGATTCAAAGTCATCACCCTCTTCATGCCTGTAGTAATCCTCTGGTGTTATTTCACAACTTTTACTGACATGGCTACTTACACTCAGTTTGGAAGGGGATACCATGCTCACTAAGGTGGATGAGAGTGAACACCAACTACGGCATGAGCTCCCCTCTGGTGCCGAGTCCACAGTGCCATGTGCCTGATCTTGAGATGAGTATGATGGTCCCCCAGTGCCAAGATGGCTACCCTTTTTAACAAGCCTCATGCTCGCTTGGCAAACATGGCAGATTGCCACTGTTTCATCACTTCCATCTTGTACAAAAACATCCCAAACAAGGGATTTTGATGTCCTACTTGTCACATGCTGCTGCTGCATATGGGACTGCAGTTTATGTGGCAATGAAAAGGGGTAGGAGGTGTACTGCATGATTTTGGATGTTGTGCACGCTTGGACTTTGACTGAACATCACGATCTATGACTATTACTTCAGGGTCATTAACAGACACAGCTACATCAGAACTTTGAGGATGGGGTTATTTACTAATGGACTGTTTACAAACAGCCACCTTTACTTTCTTTTTGTCTGGTTCCGAAATAGAGCTGCTAGCATCATCATCACAATCATCATCATCCACAAATTCACTTTAGACCTTGTCCTGTGGAGATATTCCAACCACAGCCTCACTATGATCATCCACACTTTTTTTGTCAACATCTGACTCTGAATGGCCTAACCTCAAGATCAGTGGAAACACGAGACTGTGAGTCACCATCGTGATCAGAATCATGTTCAGCTACTGTGGGGAACGGGACATCAATTACACTCATGTCTTATGATTCCACAACATTTTTGCCACCTGATAACTTTACCTGGGTTGTAGCAATACTCATGCTGTTATCAACCATGCTGTCACTAACTTTACTAGTAGCAGGGACAACAACATCTCCAACCAGCATTGAATGACAGATTTCACTGTGAAAAACAGAGTTGGAGAAATCCCTTTACTTGCAGCAACTGCTGCTTTTCCCTTCTGCTATGTACTTCCACGTCCACGACCACTCTTAACACTGCTAGACTTGCTACCCCCAATGAACCTGCCTCATCATCACAACTTCCACTGCTAATAGTCTTCCTGACAGCAGCACCATAGCCAGAAGCAGCACTGCACAACCGTCTCTTCATAGGCATTTTTAAGACTACACAGACAATTAACATCAGCTTTATATTTCTGCAGTTTTTGGTAGATGGGAAGCTGAAAAACAATTGTTGACTTCCAGATGGAGATTGGGCACTAAAGAGATGCAGCCACACGGGCACAACAGGATGTTAACCAGTCTTCAGAAACCCAAAAGTGGAAAAACAATACCTTGTTTTGTGGGGGGGGGGGGGTTACAGCAGTAGCTACACATAAGCAGGGAAAAATACCGCACACAGGCTGAGAAATTCAGAGTACTGCTATTGAGGTGGCACAATAAAAAGAATATGAATTGACAGCACACACACAGACTAAAAGGTCAGGTACAGAAACTTTAACTTTTCAGTAAACTACAACACAGTCTTTTAAACAGACAGAAAAAATGCCCAGCAAAAAGCAAAAACTTAATAAAAAAATAATAGAAGTATTACTTTGTGTGCCTGAACTCGCAAATACTAAAACACTAGCCAACAACAATTGGAAAGACTGCCTTTCTCGCTGTGGTCTGTGAATCTCCCTTCTACACCACAGATCTGCCCCTTCCCTGAAGCACGCTTCTACAATGTCCGTCAGTACAGAGACTGAATGTACTTAATTAATATACAATATTCACACCAAATTATTAAATGCTCGATGATATAAACATGCAGGGGTTTACTACAGTCAACGTACTCAATTCTGACTCAAAATTTGGATGCAAAAATGCATTTTTGAAGGTTTTCAGATGGTTTCTCAGAGCTCTGGGACCAAACTGTCTCCAGTTTTCCACTACACACGCTACACTGAACTGAGGCTGTGCAAGACAATCTAGAGTCCATATGACCTGCCATCCCATGAATCACTACAAAATTCACCTTAAAGAGCCCAAAAAAGGTGAAGTAACATGAAGTCCATAGGAAACAATGGGAACTTCACATTAATGTGGAATGTGAAGTTTTTCGCTCCGCTTTGTGGAGTATTTAGTGAAATTCGAGTTATACATGAAATACTCTGCTTAGCCAAGTTTAGTGACTTCGCCCACCTCTACCTACAATGTACGTGGAGAGGAGTGTGCAGTGGTTAGAAAGTTCTGGGGTGGAGCAAGGCAATCCACTGGGCATTACATTGGATGCCTAGGTTGGTGCCTGAGTTGATCACCTGCTCTGCATGGAGCAGGGAACTGTGGAATACTGCAATCCTCCAGTGATTGCCATAGTCCACCCTGTATTGGACATTACATGTTTCTGACAACAAATGAACAGTTATTCTTTCTCATCCTTCATGCCGTCTTGAAGGTTGGATGCAATAGATGGGGGCATCCCAGCTCCACTGTGCTCCATAGAGGCTGTAATGTACTTGGAGGGTATTCAGAAGCTACTGCTGGGTTCCTCTCTCACATAGAATTGGTGCCCTATACACAATGAACAAATGTCCATGGATCATGCCAGTTGTGACTACTGTACACCCTCTGTGTCTGCCTGCAACTGGACTGTCTGAATAAAGACACAGATCAGTGCAGAGCTGACATCTGTGATGTACAAACAGCACTGGAGATTTGAGAAGTCTTCTCAATTCATGAAGCAGTTGCCTCCATTCTTTTCAGAGCCCTATGAGGCTCAAAAGATCATTTGTGGGTCTGTCCCTAAGGCAGTTTTCTTTGCAGCATTGTGGAGGATTTGGGCTGGACAGTTTACTTTTTGAAGTGCTGGACAGTTCTCTTTTAGTCAAGAATAGATTCCAGTTTTCTTGTCATAATTTATGCTGGCATCAGTGGCTCCATATTCTGAGACATAGCATCAGGGTATTGAATTTCTTTTTAAAATATTGAAATCTGGTGTGATACTCCCTAAGCAGATTTTTCAGAATTTTCATAGAACTCCAAAAGATAATAAACACCATCATCTTTTTTAAAGTACCTTACTACCAGAGGGAATAATTGACATTGCCCTTATTGGAAGCATCAGATGAAAGTACAAATGATACCACTAGGCTTTACATATCTTACAGAAGGATTTTAAGATTCAATTCAATTTTTAATTTTATACTGGACAGTATGTGAGCAAAAATGCCAGTTTTCACAAACATCCAATGGTACGGAAATTTGATAATACAGAGAAAAAAGTAAAACAAAATTTGAAAAGTTTTGCAGTATTTACAATAGGAACAGTGTATATGGCAGGATCATCTAGATTAGAAAAAAATACAGAGCACACAACAAAAGAGCCAATAAACAGATACAAATAAACTGAAAGGTAATTTAAGGGTTGGTGGACATTCAGGGGGGCTGCCTACTGGGGCAGGCACAAGTGGAGAATTGGAGGAGGTGGTTCTTGACAGAGGAGGTGAATGAGCCAATTGAACTACAGGCCTGAAGTTCAGGGGGCAGTTCATTGTAAAACTTAGGGCCCTTGTATGTGATGGAGTTCTGTGCATACTTGGTGAGGTAAAAAGGGGTGTTGAAGATATGACAGGCAGTCCCTCTTGTACTGCACTCGGGAACCGACAAGGGGAATAGGAAATTAACGCTGAATGGCAGCAGGTTACAGTGAACTTTGTGTAGGAAAGAAAGCATTTTAAGTTGGAACCTGTCTTCAAGGGTGAGCCAGTTGAGGGAGGCATAGAGGGTACAGTGATGGGTCATCCAAGGGAGGCCGGTCATGAAGCATGCAATATTATTGTATGTAGTCTTGAGTTTGGAGAAAAGGGGGGATGTGTTAGGGAGGGAGTAGACAATAAAGCCATAATCAAGGGGGGCAGGAGCAGGGAGCTGGCAAGGCATAGTCTGGAGACGGGGATAAGGAACTTTCTAATTCTGTATAAGAGACCTAACCTCAAATGAATTTTCTTGATGGGATTGGTAATATGGATATTGTAGGTCAGGTGAAGGTCTAAGTACAGTCCAAGGTATTTGAATTTGTAGACTTGTTCTATGATGTTACCAAAATTGTCTAAGAGGGATCTGCCCGTGACTGGGGCTTTTCTTGGGTGAGAGATCATAAACTCGATCTTCTTGGAGTTAAGAACCATGCCTTTGGCAGAGAACCAAGTGTGTAGCATGCTGAGGTCAGCATGCAAGTTACTGAACATTGTATCCAGGTTAGTGTCACTGCAGCAGAGGGCCAGGTCATCAGCATAAAGGACTAGTTGGGTGGTTTGGCAGATGGAAGGGAGCTTACTGATGAAGAGCGAGAACAGGAGTGGCCCTGGATGGAGGCCTGTGGTACCCCATATTTAATTGGATATTCAGCATAAAAATGGCCGTTAACATTAGTTTTCTGTGATCTGCCAGAGAGGTAGCTCCTGACCCATTTGACAACATTTTCAGATATGTACAAGCCCTTAAGGGTGTCCAGGAGGAAAGCCATGGTCGACCAGGTTGAATGCCTTGATCAAGTCCACGAAGACAGAGCCTGTGTACTGACCCTTATCACTTGCCTTGAGGATATCCCTGGTAAACCTGACCAGGGTAGTTTTGATGCTATGTCCAGATCTGAAACCATGCTGGGCAACAGAGAGCAAGCTATGACAGTCGAGGAAGGCGGTGATGTGAAATAATGTGGTCCAAGGACATTTTCTGAAATTGCTTGTGACTATGTTCTTTCATAGGCAAGTATTTTTGGCAACATGAGTCCTGATTTAATTAGTAAACCTGTGTCAGCCCACAGCCCAATGAATTACATGAAATGTTGTGCTGCACCACATGTAAATTTCCACAGCTTCACTGGCAGTAACTTTTACAGTAAACTATGCTCAATCCAGATTAGTGGCTCTTGACTACTTGGTCATCACATGGCAGTGCTTTTCTTGATGGATGGCTGACTGTTTAATGTGACTTTGTGTTCTTGTGCCATGTTAACTCATTTTTTCCACTGTTTGACTCAAGGATTTCATATATACAATGGGCCAGGGTTTCAAAGCCCTGACACAAGCTGCAACAATGGCAGCTTGTGCCCAGTGCGGTTGCGTCTGGGACCCTGCATCTGATTTTCTATTCCACAGGGTCCTGGCGCCAAAGTCCAACAACATGCGGCAAAGGTGGTGCTACCCCAAATAGATGACATGCCCACCTGGAATGCTTCAACATCAGTGGGGTATCTACAGCACCCATAGGCAGGGGCTAGCAACTGGACACAGCCTCCCCGACACCACCGGGTCACTGGCACCCACACCCCAACACACATCGGTACCCTGGCGGTCTAGTGACCCCCCCTGCAGGTAGTGCCCATCTGTGCACTCCCACCCCCTCCTGTACCCCAATCCGGTGACCAGCACAGCCCCACACACCACCACGGCCGGCCGCTGAATGAGCTGTCAGTCGTGTACTGTATACTGTATATAGTATACGCAGTGACAGGTCATTCATCAGCCAGCTGTGGTGGTGTGTGAGGCTATGCTGTCACTGATCGGGGTATGGGAGGGGGGTTGGAGTGCAAAAATGGGCACTACCTGCGGGGAGGCACTAGACCATGAGGGAGATGTCAATATGCAATGCAGTGGGTGTCAGGGATCATGAAGGGGGGTAAGGGGGGACCACTGGACCACCAGGGATGGATTGGGGCAGATCACACAGTGGCACATACTGGATGACCCTCCCAGGAGCTGTCTAAGTACCGGTAGAACAGCTCTTTGCTGGTCTAAGGGTACTTGGCACTTAGTTCCTGGGAGGTCTTTGAAATTCCGGATCCGAGGGCTGTGGCAGTCTGGGTCTGCTGCAAGCCCCACAGCGCCATGCTGCAGCCACTTTCATGATGCAAGGTGGGCATTAGCATACTTTGGTGCAGGCAGCTTGCTGGATGACGCAGGTTGCCTTTGAAAATACCACTTGGAACAGCCCTTGGTGCAAGGTGCCTCTTGCGTCAGACCTGATCGACGTAAGCACCTTGCTCCAGTCCGAGGCCTTTGAAAATTCAGCCCCTTGAGACTTGCAGACATGCTTGTTCTTTGAAGGTATAGTCTGTGCAGATCTCTTCAACCTTTGAAAGCTTTTTTACTTACTTGCACAGTTAACAAAAATATGGCAAACAGGACTTTATTAGATGGTCAGCACTGACAAATTCTCTGGTATACTTGGACTACAGTTATTGAAGCATTTTGGCCTTTGTGTTGTTCATTTGGAAGCACAATACAACTTACCCACACCGCTACCAAACTGAGTACCACAAAAGCCAGCTACAATGACTAAACATTTTGGAAATTATACTGTAAATTGATCACATAATACTGTGTATCAAATACCACTAGAACTACTATATAGAGATGGGAAACAACATTTCAGATGTTTTCCTTAGTTGTTGATTGATTGATTGGAGTTTTTATTAACCAGGGGAATGCACTAGACATACAGCAATGCCAGGCAAGGTGTAATGCAGTACCTTACAGCATTACTGTAAAATTATGCACTATACTGCAGGGAACAGTTCATTCAATGACAACTAATCCCTGGGCACCCATATTCAGAGCCAGTCCCTAGCACTGTGCAGCTTGTAGTGCTGCACCACAAATACCACACGGCCAGCTCTGTGCTATGTTCAGCCAGTTATCATGCAGCTGTGTACTAATAGAGCAAGCTGACTGAATAGTGGGCCATGTCAGCACAGTGCTAAGTGGATATGGGCTGTACCAACATGGCCCAAGGCTGCATATTGCCCACCAAAGATAGCACAGAGAAAATGGGATAGTGCCAGGGATCTTGTAGGCAATATACAACCCAGACATACAAATGAACTCATTGGGCATGCAACACACTAAGGGGCCATTTGCATGCCCATTATGGGCTAATTTGCATGGGTGCAGCAGACCCTTCACACAAATGCAAAGCAGCAGTGGTAGCAACTGGCTGGTAGTCTAGTGGATCCCCCTCCCCCTGGTCTCTGTATATTTCTCATAACCTGATATTCTAGTGGACTCCCATTCCTTGATTGTCCTGACTCCCATGTATATCTAAGAACCCTGGTGGGCTAGTGTTCTCTGCATCACACCCCATTCTCACCCTGGTCATCTCTCACCCAAAATTCTGTATCAGATTGGTGGCTGGCAAAGCCCTCCACTCATCTGCTCAGTCAGCCACTGTCTGACAGTCATAGAGCACAGCTGTAAGAAAAGTGCTCATGATCACACTTTGTGACTTTCCGACAGCAGCTGGAAGAGGAGGCAAGTGGAGGGATGTGCCAGCCACTGATCTTACACAGAACTTTAGGTGAGTGATTCACATGGGGTGGTTGGTAACACTTGGTTGGGGGGACACTGGCCTACCAGGATTCTTAAATATACATGTCCCTCGGTTTATCAGGGGGAAGGGGGTCCACTACACTACTAGGGTATGAGAAACAGAGAATGAGAGACTGAGCATCGGGGGGGTCTCTAGACACAGTGTTGAGTGGCTGCAATATAAGTGTCCTGCCTTCGGGGGTGGGAATGCAGCCTTAGCACTGTGTTAAGACGAGTTTTTTAGTGGGGGTAAATGGTGCCATGCTGGGAGCTATTTAGTGCTGCCAAAACATTTTGAATATACCACTGCATTGTTATACATGAGAGAATCCCTCAATTCTATTGACACAGTGCTATGGTTAGATTGATCACACCTCTGGGTTTGGGCAGCACTACGGGGGCCTCTGAATATATAACCACCCAGAACACTGGTGCTAATCCAGGTTAGGGTGTGTGCTAACTTGGTTTGCCCATGCTAACCTTTTGTATACAGTATGGGGCCTCTTTTGTTATGCCACATTTTGTGACTTGTCGTTAACTGCAAAGTACCGTGTTGCATCCTGGCAGATGTATAGTGCCATTTCTTTAGGTACAACCGTGTACATGATACTACTCCACATACTGTACATTAAAGACATGAAATAGCTAGAACACTTGAAATAAATTAACTTGCTGTAACATAGACATGTGGCTGAGCAGTACATGTGATCCCTGAACACAGATTTGAACTGAACATGATTTAAAGGGATTTTTAGGTTGACTGGCAAGGCATTCCAAAAATTAGGAGTACAATATTTGAATGATGTTTGATCCCTCTTACTAGTAACTTATTGTTCTCTAAGCATGGAATTACTGCTAGATTTAGGACTTTGAGAAGCAAGGGGTGACATCAATTGATCAGACAAATAATCAGTAGCTTAAAACAACAGTGCAACAAAAAATAGTTTCTCCAAAATCAAGGTTGAGTCATAATTAAGATATTAGTACACCTGTGAGATTTACTGTTCTATGTATCTCCTATGATGTGCACAATGAGTTTTTTTACTTAATTTCATGATCTTAACCCTTGCCAGGTCTGTAATGCTATTTCTAAGCCTGATGCAGCACCATCTTTTTTTCTTGAGAGAAAACTAAGTTAAAACTACCAAATGTAACTGGAAGATGCCTGGAATCTTTTATAGTGAAAAAAGGTAGGGTCATTCTCCCCACAATTTATTTGAACTGCTGCTTAATTCTAATGAAAATATCAATAAAACAATCCAGGTCTCAGACCATTAGCACAGTAGTAGGGCTACCACTCATGATAGCAGCAACCCTGGCTCAGAAATGAGGCCATGTCATCAGGGGCTGGCTGGGGATAGGAGGATAGATCATTTCAGATGATGCTCTCCTTTTCCAGGTGGGAGACAGACCATTGTCTGTTGCTTGAGCACCACTTAATGGTTCCCAAATAGTGAAATCCTGACCGGAATAGCAGTGGGAGAAGAATTGCAGGGGCCATGTGGTGTACACAACTGTTTTATGATTGGCCACATGTTCATGGCCCAGCATCTCGTGGAGGGATGACTTAGAGAGAAACACCCTCCCAGTGTACAGAAATGATGGTGACACATGCACACATGCTAAGTTCATACAAAATGTAGAAGCAAAGAAGGTGTTAGCCCATAAGTAGCCCCTGTATAATATTCCATTGATACTCGACAAAGAATATGTTTTTCCAGTTTTGTTTTGAATTCAGATTTTGTTTGGCTAATAGTATCACTCAAAAGTCTGTTGAATAGGTTCACTATCCTCTGAATATAAAAATACTTCCTATTATTAATATAAAATTTTAAGTTTTAACTTGCCGTGGATAATCCATGGTGCTTGCAGTTGAATATTTTAATTCCATGTTTATTTAGAATTACTGATATGGGTCTTTGATGATATTATTCATAAGAGAAATGCATTCTCTATTACGAATGGTCTCTGGTGATATAAGATGTAATTCTTTTAATATATTATCAAACGATTTATTCCTGACTTCACAATTCATTTTAGTAGCCCTACACTGAACTCTCTCTACTCTATTTATCTCATCCTTTTTATATGAGTACCACAGCTGGCTTCCATAGTCCAGTAAAGATCTAATATATACCCTATACAGAGGGATTATGACCTCTTCCTTTAGATTACAGATGTTTTTCTTAATAGTACTGAGTTCTTTATTAGAATTTGCAAGAACCATTGTGCATTGTTTATCTTGTTTGACTGTACTGGATATTATCACACCAGGGACCCTTTCATTAACATTCACTTTAAATATGGTATTTCAAAATGTATCATAATGTGGTATGATGTCCTTTTCTAAGAACATTACACTACATTTTTGTAAATTAAATTTCATCGCCACCTATCGGCTCACATAGATATTTTGTCTGGGTCCAACTGAATGCTTTCTATTTGTTCAGTGGAGATGCACCTGCCAACTAATTTAGTATCATCAGAATACATGGCATGACACGCAAGTACTCTATCACTCATATCTGCTATAAAGATTTGGAAAATGATTGGTCCAAGGGCAGGTCCCTGAGGCGCCTCACTGGTTACACTCCCTATTTCAAAAAGATGTTCATTAATGGTGACATGTTTGGGTTCTTTTATACAACCAGTTGTTTACCAGTAGATTATATGTTGATTAATGTCTAATTTAACCATTCTGTTATTTAAAAGCCCAATGAGGAACCATGGTGAATGCCTCACAAAAATCTAGAAAAAAATTGTATCTAGAGATATTCAGTTGTCTAGTGCATGACTGACTTTTTTGTAAAAACGAAGATTAGTTGTGATACAAGATCTGCCTGATGTAAATCCATGTAGTTCCATATCTACATTGTTGCTTTTTTGTAAGTAGTCTATAATTGTATCCAATATTTTACCCAGAAGTGATGTTAGACTGATTGAATGGTAGTTGTGTATGCCATTTATTTGTTTTTTGTGGATAGGGACACTAGCAGCTCTCCAATCGCTTGGAAGTGATCCATGTTTTAATGAGTTTTGAAACAGAACCTCCACAAACTTTTGTGGATGTATACAATGTTGCTTCTGAAATTTTTTGTATTGTTAATGACATTTTTTTTGGTCCTGGTGCACTTTTTGTGTAAAATATCCTTACCTTTCAGTTTGACAATATATACCTTATTAGTAATGAGTTTTATGGCTGCTTGACAGTTTTTTTGGGAGAACACAAAGCAAAAATATACATTAAAGGATTTGGCTATATTCATTGGATTTGTGATAGTTTTGACCATACTAATTATTGCACATAGTTTTGAATCTGTTTGTTAATGAAGTTACATAACTGTACATATTTTTAATTTTGTTTATTAGGATTTTCTGCCAGTTTTAATACCATATTTCATTTGTATTGTTTTTACATTTTCTCAAGTATTTTTTTATTAATTTACCAATCATTCATGTGTTTTGAGTTTAATGTACAGTTCATATAATTTGTTTTTTCTTGATTTATTTTTTCCTCCTTTACTTAACCATTTAGATTTTATCTCTCAACTGTTATACTTTTTCATTTTTTTAATATTAGTATTACATATAGAAATTATTGCACCCTTGATGAAATTCCTCATCACTTCTTTTGTTATGTAGGATCATTGACACAATCTATTTTATTTTTAGCTTCTATGATTTTTGGAATATCAGCAGTCTAATATAAATAATTTTTGGTACTGCATTGTATTTTTTTTTTTAGCTGTATTCTGAAACTAATACTGAAGTGAACACTCCTTCTAGAGGTTGACTAACCAGGCAGTCAGATTTTCACAACTAAGCACAATGTCTAGAATGTTTTCCCCTCAAGTTTGTCACATTACATGTTGTGTGCAGGTTTTGAGGGAATCCTGACCCACATCCGCCATCCAGCTCAAAGGAGCTCCACAGCCATGACTTCATGGATTCTAGTAAGGGTGATTGGTATCCTCTGCCTACCTACCATGGAGGATCACACCACAGGGCAGGAAAGTGGATCTCTCTGGGGTCTGGATTTATTTATTTTTATTTTTTTTTAATTTTGTGTTTACTGGATAAGGTACACTAGACAAGTGAATTGCTATTTTCAGGTACAACCCAGGGGAATACATCAGGGAACAATAACACAAGAAGAATGCATACTACAGATAGCAGCCAGGATTGGCTAACAAATGATAGACACTGTAGCCATGGCACAAGTATAGACTAGAATGCAGAAAAATACAACCAAAGATTACATACATAAGTATAAAGCCTTCCAGACTTGGAGTGAACATACAGTTGTAAATGGCAAAAGGAGAACAAATACATAATACAGTAGTTCTAGCAAGGTAATTTAATATGGAACAGGAAAAACATAGGAGCTACTCTGCACAGCAACAAGATGACAAACTCAACAGATGCCTACAGAGGGCAGTTTTGAAGAGCCCATGCAAGGGAAAACTGTGAATTTCAAGGGGAAGGGAGTTCCAGAATTTTGGGACAAAGATGGAGAAGGCCTATTCCCCCATCTTAGATTAACATTTTTGAACATATAGAAGGGCTGTACCCATAAATCTAAGTGAATAGGCTTGCTGCAGGAGGAGAAGAATGGGCAGAGCAGGAGATCATAACTTGTCAAAAAAGCATCCAAGGGAGTGAGGTTGGGCCACAGAGAGGGGCAGTTAGCTTAGGGAAGCATTACAGAAAGCAATAGTGTATTGAGGCATGGGTAGAACAGGGAGAACTGGCAGATGTTGTTGTAGGACACCTCCCACTTGCTAAGGGCTGCCTTGGAGGCACAGAAATAAATAAGCTGACCATATTAACATACTAAAATGCCAGCAGAATAGGCCTAATGGTCTTTTGTGTCTGCTCGTTTGGTCAGCCCCTACCCTGGGACCTGACCTTGCTTCCCCTCTCATCCTCTCTGGCTTCTCCCTTCCCAGTCCTGGATATTCCCACTGCACAGGACTTTGCAACCAGAACTCTTCCCCTGTACCTGTCCCACCCTCTCTTGAACTCCTCCACTGTCTCTGCCTCCACCAGCCCTCTGGGCAGTGCATTTCATGGCTCCACCACCCTCTCAGTGAAGTAGCACCTCCTCCTTTCTCTCCTGAATCTCCCCCCCTCCAGCTTCCACCCATGCCCTCTAGTTGCCCCCTCCTTCCTTCAGAGCACCTTGACTGCTTCTCCCCTATTTAACCCCTTCATGTACTTGAAGACCTCTATCATGTCCCCCTGGTCCCTTCTCTCTTCCAATGTGTACATTTAGCAGGTAAGGAAGAGAACACACTGGCCTTGGCTATGAGGGGATGTTTAGCATAATAAACTAGGTGACAGTTTGTGATAAATTCTTTATGGGTCTTGGAGATATGAAAGGAGAAGTCCCTGCTCGAGTTGAGGGTGACCCCATGATATTTAAATTCTATCACTGTGGACAGAGGGATCAATCATTACATATGAAGGAAGAGGGAGCTGAGCAGGACTGTATTCTAGTCTCTGATCCAAACTATTTAGAAAATTTTAATCTGTTTGAACAACATCACATGGTACAATGTAACAGGACTATTGCCATGGTTACTATGCCCCCGCCCCCCTCCCAACCCCCTCCCTTCTCCCTCCCCTCCTGTTGGAGTGATCTAATTTCACCTAAATACAAAAACATGTGGATTTACTTGTACCAAAATGTAAAACTAACCTCTAAACTGGAGAGCTTGAGAAAATGGGTACTCTAATTCAAATAAAGAGCATATAGTTTGCCCCATTTATTATCAAAGGCAGTTGGATTATTTTGCAGACTTGCTGTCATTTTTTCAGTCCTGAGATAAAAGGACATATCATGTAGCCATTCTGTGTAAGATATGAAAGTTTGATCCAACCAAAGCTTGAGGACTAATTTTTTCACCGCAAGGAGATAAGGGAAATATGAAATTTCCTTTCTTTGTCCTTAATTGAAGATAGAGCCACCAATATACAAACCTTCGGGGTTAAGAACAAGTCTGGACCCAATAAAGGATCCATTTGGGATTTGATTTTTGTCCATATTGGGGAAACCTTTTCACAGGACCAGAAAACATGTAGTACTGTCCCATTTCCTTGGCCACATCTAACACAAGTGGGTGATTGCACCCGTCCCATTTTTGCTAACTTACTTGGAATATAATACATATTATTTAATATTTGATACTGGGTAACTCTTAACCTATCTTGTGTAATATAAATGTGAAACTCTCTCCAGATATCGGACCAATTAACCCCATGATTAGGGATTAGAGAGTCCCATACCTTGGAGCCTGACATCATGATGGGAAAGAAAATAGAGAGAAGACTATTATATATTAGCGAGATGCTATGTGGCTGTACCGCTAGGTCTTTGGTTTGCTCTACAAGGTAGTTTAGCCTTGAGGGCACATATACTTCCCCAAATTTATGTTGAAGGAGGTACCGCAATTGGTATATCTTGAAAATAAATCTGGAGGATGTCTGGAGTTTAGCAAGCATTTCAGTAGGTGACAGGATACCATTAGGCAGATAAAGGTCACACACTCACATGCCTTGTAATTGAGGAATCCAATCCCCAGTAATAGGGGAATCTTCTATTCTTGTATTAGGGTTACCCACTATGCATTGCATTGCATCCTTACTTGGGCATATACATAGGGAGGCACAAATCTGTGAGAAGATTTTAATGGACGTGCCCATCACTGACTGCTGAATCATATCTGGGAGTATCATAAGAGGTGTAAACAATGATGTAACTGGAGATATCTTGTTTGTACAAAAGATGTCTGACTCAATTTGAAGCCATATGGGAATATAGGTGCTCTCCATTCTATTGGGGAAGGAGGACATCCACATTCCCATTTTATGTAGGTGACTGGCCCAGTGATAGTATAATACGTTGGGCAATTTGAGCCCTCCCCTGTTCTTAGTTAGGGTAAGTTTGCTGTATGCTCTTCTGGGGGGTCTTGTTTAACCACAAAAATTCTGAGATATTGGTATGTATCTTCTGGAAAAAGGAAAGAGGCAACCAGATGTTGCTCATATTTAAAGGAAAAAATAGCCTAGGGAGCACATTCATTTTGATATGATTAATCCTCCCCCAAAGAGAAATAGGCAAGGCTTTCCATCTAGAAAGATCTTGTTGGATTTTCTGAACCAGGTCTTCCAAATTAAGTTTTTTATACTGCAGGGGGTCCATGGTTAGATGTAGGCCTAGGTATTTCATTGATAGTGGGGACCATTTCATTACAAATTTACTGAAATCTTGACTAAAAGTGTGGTGGTTGAGGGGGAGACTTTTAGTCTTGTTACTATTCAAGCTATAGTTAGAGAGCTTACTAAAATCTCCTATAATAGCTATTACTTCATCTAATGAGGCTATAGGATCTGCGAGATGAAGCAAAATATCATCCACAAAAACTGAAAGTTTTAAACTATGTGTGCCTACAGAAATCCCCTGTACTTTGGCAGAGGAGTTGATTTGTCTTAGCAAGGGTTCCAAATGCAGATTAAAAAGTAAAGGGGAGAGAGGGCAACCTTGTCGGGTACCAGAGTGTAGGGAAAAACTGGAAGCGAGCACCTTGTTACAAAATATCCTTGCGGTAGGGGCTGAGTAAATCTTTTGGATCCATTGGATGAATTCATGGGGTATATTCATGTGCTTAAAGGTAAGCCATAGGAAGTTTCAATCCACCCTATCGAAGGCTTTTTTTTCAGCGTCTAAGAATATTAAGGCCATAGGATGTAGCGTGGATTGAGCCAAGTGAAATATGTGGCTCAGTTTACGAAAGTGATCTGACATCGACCTTCCCGGGACAAATCCCACCTGTTCAGGGCTAAGCAGAGGAAGCCATATTTTTTGAATCCGGCCTACCAAGATTATGGTAAGAATTTTAAGATCACAATTCAGCAACAAGATAGGGCGATAACTAGAAGGTTGTTCTTTTGGCTTGTCAGGTTTTAGAAGCAAGATGATAGTTGCTTCCATAATGGAGAGATCCATAGTCTCATTAGACAGAATATAGAGATACAATTTAAGCAATGTTGGGGATAGCTCTTTCTCAAATACTTTAAAAAAAATTGAGGGAAAGCCATCTGGTCCTGGGACTTTATCTAGGGCCAAAGCCCTGATGGCCTGGGATATTTCCATTAATGTGATAGGGGCTGTTAGTATAGATCGGTCAGCTTCCTGCATTCTGGGGAGTGGGATACTGGCCAGGTATGCCTTGATGTCATCCTTCGCTGGGGGGTTGAGCCGATGGCCATAAAGATTTGCATAAAATCTTTCAAACACTGTGGCTATATCCCTAGGAAGAGTTTTAAGGGTACCATCTACATCCTGGATTGCCTGAATGGTACTTGAGCTTTCCAGCTGCTTCATGCGAAGGGCCAGAAGACGCCCAGCTTTTTCCCCCGGTCGATATAGGTTGCCTTTGTTCTGAGAATAGCGAACTCGGCTTTCTCCTTAAGGAGATCTGAGTATGCATTCCTGAGAGACAAAATATCTGTGAGTGACCTCTGCAGGGAAGTAAGTGATACATTTTATTCAAGTGCCCTGATCTGTTCCAATAATTTTTGGGCTTGAGCCTCTCTAATCTTTTTCCATTTTGATGCTAGTCTAATAAGTTCCCCTCTTATATAACACTTCAATGCACACCAAACTTGATCCACCCTGAGAATGGAGCCTAAATTATCTTCCAGGAACTGCCCAATGAGGGTGCGAATTTTAGAGATGATAAACTTATCCTTAAGTAATTGTGTGTTTAATTTCCATAGGGTATCTTTCTGTTGTTCAGTTGTTGGAGTGATATAGAGCCACACTACCGCATGGTCCGATATCACTATCAGTTCAATCCCTCTTCCCAAAGTCCCAGATGATAGGGTTGAACTTATAAGAAAGTAATCCAACCTAGAGGCCATCTGGTGCACCTGTGAGTAAAACAAAAAAGCCCTAGTGGTTGGATTCAAGATCCTCCTGGGGTCACATAACCCTAGGAGATCCATCATCTCATTGAGAGCCCTCTGAGATGGGGTGGTCATGGCCCTAGGGGTCGGGTTGGATTTATCCAATAAGTGGGATTGGGTAAGATTCCAGTCTCCTCCCAGTATTATAGGGATTGGAATAAATGCAGCCAGTTTATCTGCTAAGCCCATGACAAAGTCTGGATCCCCTCTACCGGTCCATATATACACCCTAGGACCAACGGCTTTCTATCCAGTAGACCTTTAACCAAAATAAATTTACCTTGTGGGTCCAAGACAATAGTTTCGGGTTGGAATGGGACAGCTTTCATGATAAGGATCACCACTCCTCCTCTATTAGAGGAGTTCCAGACGGCAAAAACCTGATGTACCCCTTGCCTTTTAAAACCCCCTGCCTCATGAGTGAGGAGATGTGTCTCTTGTAGGAAAATTATATTGGCTTGCAATAAAGATATGGGTTTAAGAATTGCTATGCATTTAACCTGATCTCAAGCTCCCCTCACATTCCAAGTAGCAATTTTAACTTTAACGTCTACCATACTTTATAACTTTACGAACACACCATATTCTGTGCCTTATGTCTAGGATCGGTCCAACCCCTCCCCCCCTCTCCCCAATATACATATCCCCAATCATGTAACCCTCTACCAACAAAATCCCCCCCCCACCAAAACCCTCAGAACTATTTACAGAGGCTCTCACTCAGAATGAAACATCAGATTTAGGAGTATTTAGGTATGGGAAAGCCTTAACCCTTTTGACCACTTTGGAGCATTCTCCTTTAATTGGAGAACAGTAAAATATATTACCCTCATTAACTACCAGTCTATCTGACCAAAACAGTAATAGTCTAATAACTCCAAAGAGGTCTACCCCCCTAATATTTAGGTTGTGACACAGCATTTCTATCAGTGCTCTGGTGCTGCCCCTCCCTGCCTACCACAAGACCAAACAGCCTAACTCAGGGGGTCCCAAAACAATGTATTGTTTCTGGCCAGAGACCACCATATAACCACCCCTCTCCCTTAACTGAATCAACATCCATTTGGAAGTTAAGTAAACTTGTCTCCCCAATGCTCTAATTTGTAAGAATTAACTGTTATTCCATCATTATGCAGAAGGAAAAGGGTACTAAATACCAATACGAAGCTTTAAATGTAACCCGATGCTAGTGAGTCATTTTGTTTCTCAGGGGAACCCAGCCGAGTGCATGTGTTCCTCCGGCGTGCTCCTCCCAGAAACACCTCCCCTTTGTAGAGTTCCTACTTTGTGCAAGGGAACACACTGTGACCATGTGTGGAGGCCCCTAGGCCCAACTACAGTCCTGACACAGGCCTCCGCCACCTCCCACGACCCGCCTCCGGAGCCAGCCACCCTGCAAGATCCTTCAACCGTCCGAAGTGTAGCCTCTTCTCGGCTGACCTGAAGCCACAGGTTGGTACCAACATTAATCTGTTAAAATAAGGCAAAACCTCCACAGAATAAAAAAAAAGTCACAAAACTTGCCACATTATTTGCAGAGCAATCCAAGTTCCTCTAACTTTTAACCTTTGTGAAATAATTCAGGGAGCTTGATGGTCAGGTCTTCCAGCGCCTTAACAGGGGTCTCATAGGAAATCCAACTGTCCGATATCCTGACTTGAAGGCGCGAGGGATAAAGCATTGTAAATTGGATTCCTGCTGCAATCAGCTGATTCACTATGGGATGAAAGGCAGCTCATTTCTGCCTTGTCTCGTATGGCAGGTCTTGCGAGATATGAATCTTGACACCCTCCCATAAAATAACTTGTGTTTCTCTCGCTTTACTTAGGACGTGCTGTTTCTCTACAAAACTTAAAAATCTTATTATCAGGGGTCTTGGGGGAGCTCCTGTTTGTGGTCGGGGCTGTAGGGCACGGTGTGCTCTTTCTATCTGGTATGAGGCCCCCATTGGAGATGGACCAGTGATCTTACACAGGAATCTTTGTAGGAAAGCCTGTATATTCTCCCCTTCCTCAGCCTCAGGCAATCCAATTATCAGGATGTTATTCCTGCGACTCCTTCCCTCCAGGTCCTCGGTTTTCAATTGTAACTTCTACACTTGCTGCCTTAATGCCACCCCCTCTGGCTCAAGTTTCTCTTTCCACTTCTCGATAGATGTGGTGCAGGCCTCAGAATCCACGACTCTCTGTGACAGGTCTGAGAAATCTCCACGCAGAGATTTTATCTCATTAGCGATCTCAACCAGTGTTTCTTTGAAGGGCTGTAATTCCTGTAAGAAACGATCCTCTGTTAGAGGAATTGAGGTTGATGATTGTGGAGATTTTTTATCTTGGTTGCCTCCTTGGGTCTTTGGTTTCTTTGGGTTCTTCTCTGGTGTTGCCGGTGGAGTGTGACGAATGGAAGCTGGACACATTTCAGACTCCATCGTAGCTCCATGGGACCACTTGCAATCCAAATCTAGTAATTTAGTGACAGTACAAGTAATATTCTGGCTTCGGATAAGTTTGAAACCCTTAGAATAGGCTGAAATTAACTAGATAAAGTAGATTATATGCAGGAGCTCAGCATGTCTGCTGCTAACAGACCACTTGCATCACATGACCTCCCTCTGATACAAACTACATGGGTTGAGCCTTTGAGAAGCTGAGGATTGATTTATTTCTGATGAGTTATGATTGGACCAAGGAGAAATCTTCCTGTAGTTGTGAATTAACTGTGGAGATGGAGGGAGAGCTAATGTGTACAACAGTACTGTCCCAGTCATGATCAAGGAGTAGTGAGATAGGACAGAGGGAAGGTCACATATAAAAATCTAGAAGAGCAGGAGAACAAGTATTGACTCCAAAAGTGAGCCATGAATCATGGAAAACAGGGGTGGTGCAGTCAAAGGATGGCTAGCCCAAACAGCAACACAGTTCAAACTGCCACACAAAGTAAAAGGACAACTGTCAGAAACCAGAATAATCAAAAAATAAATGCTTTATTGCAGTTTAATGCAAGCTTCTGAGAGACGTGCCTTCTGGTAACTGCTAGCCCCAGTGCTTCGGTTGTAAACCCTTCTTCAATTTTCTGGCAGTTATCATCATAATGGCCCCTATGTACTTATGGGCATGTAATATTCACCAGATGTGTTACCCACTTGTGGAGCTCCACACCTGTGGACAGGTGCACAACGGTGACATTCATGGCCACTGGCCACCTGTCCATGGCCCTGCCCCCCCCGGCATGCAGGTCCATGTAGGCTGGGTGCAGGTTGAGATGTGGACCCAGCCAGGCATCCAATCAGATGCCCGGCATGGGTCCAACAGTGGATCCCCTACATGACGGGGTACGCATTGACAGTGCACCCCACGGATGTCCGAGGGATGGAGGGTGCAGCAGGTGGTAGAAGAACAATGCTGCTGGCTCTATCTAATGGCACTGAAGCAGTGCAGTGGGACAGGGGCATGTCTGTTGACAGGGGGAACATTACTGCTGGTAGTGGGGAGGGGGTTGACATGCAGAGCCACTGTGGAGAGGGGGCAGGAGCTTTGTGCTGGTGCCCCTGTGAGGGGTATGGGTGTTGCGTGGGTGGCATAGGGTAGCCATTTCCTGTGGCCTGGAGGGTAGGTAGACTGTTTGCCCAGTCCTGTGGGATGTGCACAGGGTGTGTACGGGGTCTACAGCAGGGTCCTCCCTGGTGTACTCTGCGCCATCCTATGCACCCCTGTGGCCAGCACTACATACCTTCATGCATGGCATGTAGAGCTAGCCCACCTCCAGCATGTTATTCCTAATGTGGCCGCGGGATCAGGCACTTATGTGCTGTGCACCCCCCTTCGAGCATCCTGCGCGTGGAGCACGTAGGGTGTGGAGTGGTTGTGCACCCCAAATACGCGCTTGTAGCCACTCTACCTCATTAGTGCATAGGGCTCTATATGTGTGGCAGTTTGGATTGTGAACAAATATGGACCCCTGAATTTACTGATGAGAGGGAGGACACCACATTATTGAAGTAGACAAATAGCTGTCTCCCAGAGAGATAGCTACTGAACCAAGAGGCTGCATGGAGGGAGAGGCTTCAAGGCAAGTAATTTTGAGTGAAATATTGTCCACCTGAAGGCAAATGATCTGGCGATGGGTAGGTCAGAGGTACTGTAGGGTAATTTCAGGGAGCTGGGAAGGACCTTAAGCAGGTAGTGCACACACTGGCATTTGCTGAGGTATTACAAGTGTACAGCTTGGGAGAGGAATGGGCACTCTGCACCAGGGCTTTTAACAATTGGTTGAAGACGTTGTGCATGGAGGAAGGCTTCAACTACAGTGGAGACTGGGGGCCAGCCTGGGAGGATATGGATCTCTATAAGGGACACGGCCTGAATCCAGCAGTGGGACTACAGTCCTTAATGGGAGGTTTAAATTCTACTTGGATGAGCATTTAAATTAGCTGTGGGGGGGGGCTGTAATTCCAAGGGCAGGGGGAACTTCCCCCCTTGGGATGATGAAGCAACTGGGAGGGAGGGCTTAAGGGGAGGATGCACCCCCCAGAGAATGGGATCAGGAAGACAGGGGTGGATACAAGGCAGAAGACAATGGGGGTATAAATCTGGAAAGCAAGAAGGGAAGAGTAAAGAAGAAGGGTAATAGGGTAACATTGGAAAAGGGGGGTCGGAGAGCTTCAGAGATCAGAATGGCAAGGAAAGAACGCAGGAAGTCAGGCAGAAAAGGTGTAATGTATCGAGAGCCATGCCTGCTGGAGGAGGCCATCATGGAGGAGGATAACCTGGATTTGGTGGCCATAACAGCACCTTGGTTTACTGACAGCCATGACTGTGATATGGCTATACCAGTCTACTCTCTGGTTAGGAGAGACAGGGAAGAGAAGCAGGGAAGAGAGGTTGTACAGCATGTGAGGAAGGGAATGAAAGCTATGGAAGTGCAGAGGCACCTGGAAAATATGGAATGACTGGAGGTGTGGTGGGTCATCCTGGAAACCGGAGCTGGGGCCACTATCAGTATAGGGGTGATACAGAGCCCCATCACAGGGAGTGGAGTTGGATAAGACGCATGGGGAAGATATCATCAGGATGACTAAGAAGGGGGAGGTGCTGCTAGTAGATGACTACAGTCTGCCAGATATAAATTGGAGCCTTCCAGCTTCAGCTTCTACAAAGAGTAGGGCCTTTCTCGACTCCGTACAAGGGGTTTTTCTCAGGCAGCTAGCCAACAAACCCATTAAAGGTGATGCTGTGCTGGACTTGGTGCTTACAAACTGGTACAGCATTGCAGAAGTCACAGTGGGCATTTCCCCAGGTACCAGTGATCACTGTTTAGTGTGGTTTAAGATTAAGACAGAGTAGACAAAGCCACAAGAAGTTGAGGGTCCTGGACTTTAGGAGGGTGGATTTTAATGAAATGGGAGACTGCCTCAGAGACTGCCTAGTGAGGGGGGATTTCTACGGAAGGGAAGAGGAACAGTGGGGAAAAATAAAGGATGGTGACAGCATCTATAAATCTATTGGGGGGAATACAGACCCCCAATACTGGCTTGGGAGCACTATTGGGGGGAATTTACAGGAAGACTAGTTGGGCCAAGTGGTCGTTATCAGCCAACAGCATCTATGAATCTATGAAAATTAAGGCAACCAGCCTCTGTGTGAAGGAAGGAAGTAAAAGCAAAAGAAAAAAGAGATCATTATGGTTCTCTATTGAAGTGGTCAATGTGGTGAAGGAAAAATGGTGAAATTTTTTTTTTTTTTGTATAAAAACTGATGACCGGGAAAAGCACACTGAGCCAAGGCTTGTTTCCAACCTGGGGGGGGAAGGGAACAATACAGGTGAATTAGATAACATTACAATCAAATAACAATGCACACAGTGCAGTTATTCATACAGGCATGAATACAAAGGATATATTAAAAATAAGTTGCAGGACAGTTTGTTGGGACCTGTAGACCTGTTGGGAGGCATTGGTGCAGGTGCAAGGAGTAGCAGGAGAGAGTCTTAGCAGGCACTTGAAAGCAGGGAGGGAGGTGGCTTGACAAGGGAAGGAGAGAGTTGATTCCAGAGGGAGGGGAGATGGTTGGAGAAGGAAGACTGACCAGCAGCAGAGTGAGAGGTAGAGTGAGAGGTGGGGAAGGGAGAAGGAATGGGTATCCCTGGAGTGAAGTGGCTAGGAGGAGGGAGAGTTAAGGGACAAGAGGGAGGAGAGACAAGAGGGGAGGGAACCAAACCAGTATTTGGAGATTAATGCTGGGTCTGGTGATGGTGGGAGAGTGATGGGATTGACAGAGAGGAATAGAGTCAGCAGTGGTGTGTGCAGAAAGAGGAGCCTGTAGCAAAATGGCAGAAGGCAAGTAAGAGCGTGTCTAGTTTGGCCAGGGAGAAGGCGAGAGTGGTGCCATAGACAGTGACCATGTAGTCAAACATAGGGAGGATAGTTTTGATTACCAACTCTCAGCAAACAGAAAGAACAGATAATGTTTGTTACAGTACATACCTCCAGGATTTGGGCAGAGTTTGGAGTGCATGGTGTCAATATGGATGGAGAAGTCCCGTTTGTCATCAAGCCTGACCCCAAGGTATTTGAATGCTGGGACTGCTTCAAGGAAAGAGCCATCCAGAGTGATGAATAAAAGCGGGATCAGGAGCTTGGCCAGTTTTTTCTTTTGCCCCAAAGGTCATTGTGACAGTTTTCTTGGTATTGACTCTCAGTTGGTTAGCCTGAAATCAACTTAGCACATTGTAAAAATTGTGCTAGACAGAGACCTCCACATCAGGAGCTGAGGGAACAGAGATGTAGATGATCATAGCATCAGCATACAAGTGGAGTTGCAAGTTTCAGAAAATGGAAGGGAGGTCCTTGATGAAAAAGGGAGAAAAGGACTGGGCCCAGGATAGAGTTTTGAGTTTCCCCGGCAAGGATGGGGAGAGGAGAAGACAGGGTGGAGCTCACCTTAACTGACTGACCTTTGTTCTTGAGGTAGGAGCTGAACCAGTTCACTATTGGTGCTGCCAGGGCAAGTGCGTGCAGCTTATTTAGTAGGCGCAAATGGGACTCTGAATCAAAGGCCTTCGCCAGATCGATGAAGATGGCAGCAGTGATTTGCCCTAGATCTATCCCTGAGAGGATAGAATCTGTGACATGTAGTAAGGAGGATGTTGTGAAGTGACCCATCCTAAAGCCAGCTTGGACAGAGGAAAGGGTATCTGTGGCAGTGAGGAATTCAGCAAGCCTAGTGTAGACTATGGAGACCAGGAGTTTAACTAGGGATGAGAGGAGGGATACAGGACAGTAATTTTTAGGGGAGGCTGGATCACCACCTTTGTGGAGAGAGAGGATCTTGTCCTCTTTCCAGGCCGGAGGAACCTTGCCCAAAGAGAGGGAAAGATTCAACAGATGCATGAGCAGAAGGGCAATGGCTGGAGCAGAGATATATAGGAGCTTTGGGTCAGTGCCACCAGGGCTATTCTTACCGACAGCAAGTAAAAAACTGGATGAGAATGAGTCATTAAGAGGCATAGGGAGTCTTCTCAATGAAGTATTAAAAGTGAATCTTATCGAAGGCATCACCAATGTTATACTGATTTTGATTTGCTTCCCCATTTATCATTATTTTGTTTTAAGGACACAGGAAATTTATGCTAATTGGCAGCAGATAGTAATGTTCCTAATAAGACAAATTATAAACTTGCCTCCAAATGAGCCATATTTTTTTTTCTAGTTGATGTTGTTTCTCCTTTGGCCGCTGGTTAGCTAGATCTACTGGGCAACCTTGTCCTCTGGCCACTGTCCGTCCAACCACCTCCACATTAGTGTATCACCACTTACCCCCACGGCTTACCCTCCGTGGTGGGGAGCCCCTCATCTTTCCCGCTAGGACCTAATCCAGTACGTGCGGCGATGTTCCCTGGAGGCATGTGTTCCGATGAACAGCCATCATGCAGCGCAACCAGGACCACTCTATTTCCTGTTTTCTCCCCTTGCATAGAGGAGGCATGCAGGATGCCAGCAGAGGAAGCGTGCAAACGTCCACTTGCTTTCCTCCAGGCGTCTGCCCCTCTCTGCCCCCTTATTTACAGCATCAGTGCTCCACCTCCACAGCCACCACCAGGGGCCAGTTCTGCACCAAAAACTGGCAGTCCCCCCCCTTCCCAGAGAAGAAGAGCAGTCCCTCGTATGCTTGATCCTTCTCCTCCCCTGCCGACCCCCGGCAACCCGTGCTTGTTCCCCAACATGGGTCGCTGGCGTGGTGCAAGGTAAGGCGTCCAGCACCTCAACCCTCAGCACCAGCAGACCAGCCACAAATGAGCCATATTTAACTTTACTTTAATAAACACTGTTCTGAAAAACTGTGTTTTCAATTATTTTCTTTTTATGGGCAACATTCTGCACAGTTCTCTTCATGGAACTAGTAATTTGGAATGTTTACTATATCAGGGTTTGAGTACAGAATGCTAAACATGAGCTATTGTCCTATCAGAACCATGATTAGAGTTCTTTCCTCAAACCGTGACGTAGTTAAAACTCCAGATGACTGATTCTGTGAAGAGAACTGCAACACAATGCTGCCCATAAAAACTACAATGCAAAACACTGTTTTTCGCATCACTTTTTATTCAGGTACAGTTACGTATGGATCATTTCAGCTTATAGATATAATTTCTGTAAATGGGAACGTCATAAACAGCTACCAATTAGAAATAATTTCCTGTCCTCTTTAAGGCCAGCCACCAACTGAACTGTACAGGAGTGGGGACAGTATTCAGTACACATTTGTTGGATGACCGGTAAAGTTAATTTATTTTATTAAAATCTAGGAATTGTAATACATTTGAGCCAGAAGCTCTTTTACAAACTTTACACATTGGTAATAACAATAGGACATAGGAGATATAACAGATTATACAAATGATGACACATTTTGTAAAGCTATAGAGTCAAATTAGAATACAGTGATTATAGCAATGTACAAGGACCACAATATGTAATGCAATATGCAACAGAATTGAACAATTTACAATAAACACAGGTTAAATATGAAGCAAGGTAACTTAACATGATAAGGAGCTTACAATGTGGTTAGGACAGTATAGGAATTAGCCAGAGGAGGCATTTTCGAAGAATGGGGGGAGGGGTGTGTGGAAGGCTTAGAGGAGAGATGGACACCAAGAGAATCAGCTAAAGTGGGCTTAGTCAAAGGAAGGGGGAAGGCACAATGGCGAGGGGGTTAGGGTGGCAGGTGAAGATAATGGGAAGTCTGGGCAGTTGCAAGAGGGGGGGTGACCAAGGTTGGGTGACCAAGGATGAGAGAGAGATTAGGCAGGAGAGGGGGTTGGAGTAGTTAAGTCAGGATAGTGCTGGCATAATTTCAGAAGCTAGTGACAAAATTCTGTATGTGCTAGAGAGGAGTTCCAGAGTTCCATGGTGCACCCATCAAGATCCTGCTAAGAAAAGCAATCACAACTACTTTGTGCTATAAGTAACTGGTGGAGCTTATGTTTAAATGGACCCAGTTTGGGTTCAACAAGAATGTCACTGTGTAAAGAGTTAAGTCAAGACAGGGCTCTGTAATCGGATGACTTTTGGCCATGCACAGTGCAGCATACAGGGACTAGGAAGGGCTGGCAATCTGACCCTCTCATACAGTGAAGGTTACTAGAAAGGCTTAGGTACTTCTGCACCCCCTGTGGGAAGAGTCCAAGGCTAGATCTTTTAGCCAGTAGGCAGGTTTGGTATTTGAGCCTACCTTACAAGTGGAACCACCCGGTCTGCTTATAGAGATCACATGAATGTGTGAGTTGGTGTGCACTAGTGATGAGCCGGGAGGATTTCTTTAGTGCTGTTGAGACATACTTTAGAGATGTAGCAGTAGTAGCACCGTATACTACTAGCCCATAATCTATAATGGAGATGATCAAACTATGTACAGCTGTTCTTAGGGCCTTGGCAGTCAAACAATGTTTGTGTCTATAGAGTAGACCGACACGTGTGTTGACTACTTCAACAACATTTTCAATGTGGTGCATATATGACAGGGTGCTATCAGTGGTGACCCCGAGATACTTGAAATGCTGTACCTGTTCAAGGGGAATGTTTGCTCCTATCGGAATTGTTAGCTGGTGGACTTTATGCTTGTTGCAGGAACTACTAAATAACATAACCTTTGTTTTTTTTGTAGTTTAACAGTAGTTTGTGCCTACTAAACCAAGTCTACACATGAGAAGTTCAGCTGAAGCTGGTTCTCGAGCAGTAAGGGATCAGAGTGACTGTCGAACATTATTGCACCATCAGCATATAGGAGGATCTTGTAGGGGCAAGTGAAGGGAAGGCTGTAAAAAAAGAGACTGAACAGAAGGGAACCAAGTATAGACCCTTGTGGGACTCCTGAGAAGACTGGTTGTCTATCAGAGAGGACAGCTGATATCTTCACCTGTTGCACTCTGTTCTCAAGGTAGCTTTTGAACCAACCTGTTGCTTCATTTGAGATCCCTTTACAGGAAAGTTGCTCAAGTAGAAGGGAGAGATTGACCATATCAAAGGTCTTGGTTAGATCTAGAAAGGCCATCCCTACCAATCGGCCTTGGTCAAGTGAGCTGTGGACGAACCCAGTGCATTCATCTAATGCGGAGGTGGTAGTGTGTCCTTTTCTAAACCCATGCTGCTGGGGGCACTGGATCTGGTATTTCTCCAGGTATTCAGTCAGCTGGTCAGACACTACCCACTCAAAAGCATTGTAACTGGGGGGGGGATGGAGGTAGGTCTTTAGTTTGAATGCAGAGCCCTGTCACCGCATTTATGAACAGGGTAACTGTGGCAGATAGCCACTTCTGGGGGAAATGAGTGAACCTTAGTGACAGGTTCAATATTTTGGTAAGCGGTGCCAATATTTCATCCAGGGTTAGAGCGATAAGATTGAGATCAAGTGTATCACCACTATACTTGGATTTTCTAGTAACCCTCAATATGTATTTCCTGGGCTCAGGTTCAGAAATAATTTTTTTTTTGCATGTGTGTGATTTATTTATCTCCTTTCTGGCTGCCTCCTTCAGTCCTACCGGCCCCTCCAGCCCCGACGTCCCAGAATTACTGGGGCTTACCTTAAGCCTGGCCTGGCAACAGAGCTTGTGGAGGGTCAGGTGTCATCCTGTGGCTGGATCCATTTTTCCATTTTTCTCCCATTTTTATCCTGGGGCCCCAGGAGCAGAGACACATGCACATGGAGGCGCGCATGAGTACTACAGCCCCAGAGATAGCCCTGTCCACCCACCCATCAGCCTAGCACCTGGCACTTCCTCTGGCTTGCACTGCCCCCTGGCCTCCACCATGGGGTAGTCAAGAGCCGAGTGATGCCACCTTCCCTCCCTGGAGAGGAGAGATGCCTCTCGGTTGCTCCATCCAGCTCTGCAACCTCCTCCCCGCTAACCTTCAACAGTCTGTGCTCATTCCTGAACATGGGTCATCACTGTGGCGCAATATAAGGCATCCAGCACCTTAGCCCTCAGTGCCACCAGGCCAGCATCAGAAATAGTTTTGAGAAAAAGGGTTGCCTACTTTGTGGATGGTCGTCCCACCCCAAAGGATCCTGATTAGTAGAATTCTCAAAGAAATTAGTGTGAAGAACACCACTAAACTCAGTAAAATCATTATTAAAAGTATTGGCAATAACCTTATGGTCAGTTGTGGTAGTGGCATCATCATTGAGCATGGTTGGAGCTATTTTGTGGTCATACCCTGTGATATCTTTAATATTGTTCCCAAACTTCCTGTCATCACCCCAGAAGTTGGTAAGCATCTCCTTGTAGTAATGACTCTTTTCAAGGTGGATGTCCCTGGTGCAGGAGTTCCTTGCTCTTTTATAGTTTTGTATATCCGCCTGCTTACCAGTAGCTCTAGCCCATTGCCACAGATGGTCCCTGGATTTCATAAGGTCGATGAGAGCTGGCGTGATCCATGGGTTACTGGTGCCCTTAACCTTGCATTTTTCTTTTAGGGGAGCATGAACGTCACAGACCTCGGTAAAGCAGTTGATGAAGAAGTCTAGCGCTGTGTAAGCATCCTTCGCCACGTCAGTTGGAAACCAGTCATGTTTTCTTAGGTGTGACTTTAGAGGTTCAAGGTGCCTATGAGTAAGGACTCTAATTAGAATTGTTTTAGGTGAGGGGCTGGTGGATTTGTTTGACCAGCTGCATATGATGGGAGAGTGGTCGCTAACAGAGTCTGGGAAGATGGTTGTGTTGGAGATGCACTCTGGATGACTAGAGAGTATCAAGTCCAGGAGCATGCTTGTTCCAGTTTTATAATTCAGTCTGGTGGGGTGTTCCACTAGGTGGGTAAAATGAATGGCTGAGACAGCATCCTTATACAGACCAACATCAGGGGACAGCCAATTAACATTGCAATCTCCTATCATGATTATCTCAGAGTTGTGTTGTATGTTATTACAATAGTCCATGATGACATGGAAGCCAGTAGCCAGCTCTTTGAGTGGATTATAAACTGATACCACTGTGAGGGCTTTATTGTGTGCATCTAACAGCACTTTAATGGCTAGTGCCTGTACCGAGTTTCCTAAAGGGAGACTAGGTAGTGCATGTGCCATGAGGGTATCTTTGACATATATAGCGCAGCCTCTGCCCCTTTTAAGAAGCTGATCCTGCCTAAAGACAGTGTAACTCATAAGAGCAATAGCAGTGTCTGGAATCTTGGGTGAGATCCAGGTCTACAATGCAGATAGCACGTCAGGGTTATGCTGGGTGACCCAAACTTGGAGAGTGTCGTATTTAGAAAGCACGCTACATATGTTGATTGAGGCCAAAGTGATTAAGCCTAGCTTCTTTGTGCCACCCCAATTTTGTTGAGGGGGGCCTGGGTTTGGGTGGATCTTGTCAGATAAAAGTAGTAATAGCAATATGATCCTCAATAAGTGGATAATTTGTTGTTTGTTAAATGCCGCAAGTTTTCTTCTTCTTAGTACTCCCAGTTTGTGCTATGCATAGTGAGAATTAAGCTAGGGAGGGGATCACATGCTCTAGTATGGGGAATGTCCAATCATGGGATGATGAGGAGGCCTCCCTGGTGTACTAGGGACCCTGTGGCCTGCGTCATATGGGGAGCCAAGAATGCCATGTGTGCAATGGATATCATCAACAATGTAATATTGATTGAAAAGGTAGTGCTGAGTATTTTCTGAGTCTAACTGGGTAAACACCATTAGCAGGATACTTAGGCAGGGTAGCCAATAGGTGGCCTTCATTATTACTATGGGAACAAGAGCAGCAGATTCGGTTAAACAGGGTGTTGACTAGAGCTTCCTAATTCCTCATGTGAGTGTACCTGCTGAGATAGTGAAGTGGTATAATCACTGATTCTAAAAGCAAATACAGGGGTTTGAATCCTGGGTAAGTAAGGTATGAGGAGTGGAGAAAAATTACCATTAGGGTGAGTTCTTCATGATTGGGTATTTTTAGAAGTGTGATTGCAGGTAAAGCTTCCTTTAGACCTGAAGAGAGGGTACTTGCAGGTGTTGTGAGGCGGCAGTATTACTGACTCTGGAGCAGACGTACAGAGGTTCAAGTCCAGGTGAGCTAATTTTTTTTTTACTATTGGGCATTTTTAGGAGTATGTTACAAGTTAATCTTCTTATAGACCTAGACTGAGTGGAGATGGAGAGGAGATAGGTGGGGGCTCAGAGCAGAAAGAGGAGCAAGGCCGGGAAAACACCTGGAGAAGCAACAGAGGGGGAGGCACCATTAACCTAAAACAGAAGGGGGAGGTAAATAGAGAGTATTAGCGGAACCGAGTGACTCAGTATCTGTAATGGAAATGGAGGGGGGGGCAGTGGAACATGAGGGTATAGAAGTGGTTTGGACAAAATGGGGTTAAGGGGTATAAACAACTACTTATAGTGTAATTGCATGGATGGCCTGATGGTTAGGGTCACCAATTATGGTGTGGGAGGTTGAGGGTTTGAATCCCTGTGGGGCTTAGGAGGGATGACGAAGAGAGAAGCACTTGGGATGTGTCTGTTAAGAGTGAGCTGACAAAGGAGAGGGCTAATAGCTGATCTAGAAAGGGTTATATTATGCTAAGGGTGCAGTGTGCCTTAGTATGCACAACAGTGACTCCTAGTGGCAAAGCAATATAAAAAAACAATAGGGTAAGTGGGGAATAGTCAGTCCCCCAGAAGGGGCAGATTGTCACCTGGAGTACCTATAAGAGTAGTGTCTGCCCAGGGTGGGTGGGTGGGTGGGGCAGTTGCTGCATGATCAGCAAGGGGCTAGTACATCTCTGCAGACAAAAAACTGAGAGGGATCAAACTACCTGCTGCCTAGACCATAGGGAGGGGGTGAGCCGTCCCCAAGCAACCTTGAGGAGAAAAGATAAATAGACTCAAAATGGAGAAAGAAGGGTATCACAAATCTTGTTTCTGCAAGCTGTTGCCTAACCATAAACAGCAAGTACTATTCATTTTGCTCTCATCCAGCTTGACTAGCTTGTGTGAAAGATCAATGGAAAATACAGTTTTTGTTGTGTTGCTAACTTTGGAATTAAGTCTGCTTGGCACCTTGTGGATCACAATCACGATCTTGATTTCTGAAGAAAAATGCTGGTTTCATTTTGCACTTCCTCTTGATTAATTGTCAGGTTGGTTTGGTCATGAAGAGGTGCTTACTGTATGTGAATCAGTGACCATTCTGTGATAATGACTATGTGAGTGTTAGTGATTGTTGGTGGGGAAGTCAGGAACAACAGTAGATCAGGATTGCACCTCTCTGTGTCCTGAATGGCCTGATAGTTGGGTGAAAGGATTTGTGGAATAAAATTGGCTTTTTGTTCAAGGGCAGGATCACAATCTGTAAGGTGCCGAGCAGATTTGGAACTCCTGCAGAAGCATGGCAACCCAGGCTCAGCAACTAGCTTAACAGCTATAATGGATTAAGTTGGCATTCCTTTATTTGCCTTTTTTAATGTGTTTATTGAGTTTTAAGTATTTTCCATCAGTCATAAATATTTGTACTATACATTATATTTTGTGTATTATACTATACTATTATGCTAACATACTAAAAGCCAGCAGAATAGGCCTAACGGTCTGTCATGTCTGCTCAGTAGTCAGCCACCTACGGGTGCTTACATTCCTGCCCCCAGCCCTGTTTGGTCTTTCCCATAGTATGCCTCACAAGAGCAAAAGGCCATATAAATCACATAGTTAGTGTTACAGTTAATTAACTGATTTATCTCATGCATGTTTCCATTATATGGGTTCCTAAACGTATTGTGTTCATGCACTACCTCACAGAATTTGTAGTTTCTGCATTTTCTAAATCCTTTCTGGGGTGAGGGTAACTAATTTCTTGGCTTCTACACTTTCTGTGATGAGGTTACTAATATGTTTCTTAGGTTCCTGGCTCTTCTATAAGACATTATTGGGGGGTACCTTAGTAGTTTCTTTTAATCTAGTATCAGCCCCTAGAATGTGCCAGTTTTTATACACAATGGGCCCGATTCTAGAAGGTTGGCACAAGTCACTGCCAAACACAATTTATGCCAACCACAACTGCGACATTGACCCTGTGCCCTATTCTAGAAGGGGCAGGGTCTCCGCGTCTAAGTCCTGCAGCTGGCTACATGTGGCCAGATACGCCAAACAGAGGGCATACCTGATGAGCATGTCATAAGCCGCAACTGGTACACCGCAGGACGCAAGTGTCCCCCCATGCCCAGCAAGCCACATTAGGTGCCCCGCAGGGCTGCCCACCCCCCAGCCCCCCAAAGTGTACAGTAAGAGTAGCCCTGCAGGGCTGTCCACACCCCCAGACCCCGAATCCCTGTTGCAAATTCCCCACAGGGCCGTGGTCACCCCCACCTGTGCCCCAACCCAAGTCCACAGAATTGCAGCATATACCAGCCCAGCCCTGGTACTCTAGTGACCCCACCCAACCATGCCAGTCCACCCAGCACCCCCCCACCTGTCCCCAGCCGGCGACTGGCAAAGCCCACCTCTCACCTCCATGGCCTGCCACCGACTGAGTTCAGTCAGAGCGCTTACAGAAAAGATGTGCTCAGAAATGCTGTAAATATTATGTATGTCCTTTTTATAACTTGTTAACCTAAAAGCACCATCAGCGCTTTAAGTAGAACATGTGACAAAGCCCTTTGGACTATTTAATGGGATGACCGCTAGCTGGCACTATGTTCGATAAAGACAATGTTTTGTTGAAATGTCAGAAGCAACTGTTGTAGATCTCTGAGCCTTGGCTGTACACATATGTGGTGAGCATTAAATGAACTGGTTTAAGTCATTTGAAGAAATCCTTTGACTACCTAGTCTTTTTGAATGTGTGTGGTATGCCATGACTGTTGTTCCTTTGTGGGTAGGTAGTCATCATGATATGTTATGGCAATGTGATAAGATAGAAAAATGGTGGTATAGAATTCACCACGAGCTTGAAGCAATTCTGGGGAAAAAAAACTTCCATTCAAACTAAGTCTCCATATTCTAAATGATTTGAAAGGACTTGTCCTCTCCCAAATGGAAAAAAATAATATGTGCACTTGCTTCCACGGTGTTAAAAAGACAAATACTCAAAAAATGGAACTGGTCTGACTTAGGGAAGCTTGATTATAATAAGTAGCTCCACGTCTTCAGGGAAACATTATGTTTAGAAATCTTTCAGATTTTACATCAAATGTTGATTGCCTGACAGAGACAAATATTGTTACTTGGAAGAGATTCTATGTATTATCCTCCCATCCTTAAATTAGATTAATAAATTAAAGTGAACATGGGTTGGAGTGGTACATTGGCCTGAGACACAGTTTTCACTGGGTGTACAGAGTAAAAGGTATAGTATTTTATGTTATGTTTTATGTGGAAGGAACAAAACGGGCTAACAAAGTGGGGGGCGGGGCAAAGGTGATACTACTGGGGGACTCCATGACCAGGGGTATCCAGTGGGAGGGGGTTGGGGAGAGTAAAAACAGCCCAGTCAAGACTAAATGTATACCAGGACTATCTGTACACAAGGCCAAATTCCAGCTATACCCAATAGCACTGGAATGAGGGGGATCCCCAGATTTCCTAGTACATCTGGGGACAAACGACTTGGAAGGGAACAATGAACTAGAAATACAGACTAGATTCCAGGAACTGGCCAGGGTTTGCCACTCTATAGGAAGCAAAATTTCCTTCTCTGAGATTTTACCGGTACCAAGGGCAACCGGGGAGAACAAGCAAAAAGTTAGAGGGATGAACCAGTGGCTCAGGACTGGTGCAAAGAAGAGTGGTATGGGCTGGTGGGGGACTGGGGGGATACTTGGGAGGATAAGGGGCTATATGCCAGAGATAGGTTGCACCTCAATCTGGAGGGGAAGGAGATCTTGAAATTAATACTTTCTGAATTTATAGGTGAGAGGTGGGTTTAAACTTGTAAAGGGGGAAGGTCAAATAAAAGAAAGGCCCCAGGGGGGCTGCTCTATGGTCCAGGTCTAGGGCACGAGAAGAGTGCGGGGCACTGCATTGCAAATCCAAGGAAAAATGGGCAGAAAAGGGACTGCACAGGGCTGTAGGGAATTGAGAGAGGGGAGAGGTCAGGGTGGAAGACAGTCCTGATCAATGCCAGGAGCAGGAGCAATAAAATGCCCGAGCTCCATGTTATGCTGGCTGAGGGAACAGTGGATCTGTCAGCAATTATGGAGATGTGGGCCACCCAGAGAAATAATTGGGACCTAAACATGGAGGGCTACAAGATTTTCAGGAAATATAGAGGAATGGGAAGAGGAGGAGGAGGGGTTGCGCTGATAGTCGGGAATGACATAGTGGTTAATGGAGTGGAGGAGGCTGGAGGGGCTGTGGAGGCAATTTGGGTAACCCTGCAAATGAGGGGAGGGAAAAAAGTGAAAATAGGGGTGGTGTACAGGCCCCCCACAATACAGGAGGCTCTGGAGGATAAACTGCTTGAGAACCTCTGACCTTGGAAAGGGTAGGGTGGTGGTCATGGGTGATGGGGGCTGACTGGGACACCATGACATCCTCTGTAACCAGAGAACAGAGACTGATGGAAATCTTTCAGGATGTCTTCCTGGTCCAACAGGTAAGGGACCCTACTAGATAGGGGTGGATATTGTATGTAGTATTAGCAGACAGTGACCAGATAAGGGACCTGGAGGTGTGCAGTCCACTGGCGGGTGGTGACCACACCACGGTCTGGTTTCTGCTGTATCTGGGGGGGAGGAAAACTGCACTAATACAGCAGTGGTGGACTTCAGGGAAGCAGACTTCATGGGCATGGGTACGATTCTACAGGAGAGGTTGGGCATGATTAGACCGGACATGGATGCTGGAAGCTTGTGGGATACCATTAAAAAAGGGGTGCAAGAGGCTACTAGGTCCTGTACAAAAGTAAGGTGCAAGCATGGTAGAACCAGCAAGCCATGCTGGTAGACCAGGGAGGTGCAGGAGGCGGTGAAGGAAAAAAAGGCTGCATATGCATGTTTTAACTGCTCAAGGGCGGACAGGGAGCGAGGATAGTATGGACTGAAGGCCAGGAGGGTCATCAGAGTGGTGAGGGGAGCCAAAGCAGGGATGGTGAAAAACCTGGCTAGGGATATCCAGAGTGGGGGGTAAGGGCTTCTACAGATACATAAGAGAGAAAAGAAAAGCGAGGACACAGATCAGCAGGATTAAGACTGGGGGGGATGGGCTCAGGAAGCAGTGGAACAGGCAGAGGTGCTAAACGAGTACTTTGTCTCAATCTTTGCAGAGGGAGACAGGGAACCTCTACAGCCTGATGGGAGGGAAGAGGAGCCAACAAAAGCAAGAGGTCAGGCTGAAACCAGAGAGCGGGAAGAGGCTAGGGTACAGGCTGGGCCAGACCCAGAAGGGGTGGGGAAGTCGCATGAGGGAGAGGACAGGGGGGGAAGAAATCACAGTGGATAGGGTGAGGGAGGCCCTTTGGAAGCTAAAAACTGATAAGGCGCCGGGGCCAGACAGGCTACATCCGAGGGTTATGAAGGAACTGGTGGAGGAGCTGGCAGCTCCACTGGCTTCACTCTTTAACACCTCTCTGCGGACAGGATGGGTGCCCCAAGATTGGAGGGTGGCTCATGCAGTGCCTATCCATAAAGGGGGGGGGGTCTAGAGAGGAGATAGGGAATTATAGGCCTGTCAGCCTAACATCTGTGGTAGGCAAAATAATGGAGGGGTTTTATCAAGGAGAGGCTGGGGATGCAGCTGAAAAGGTTGGGGCACCAGGATGATAAACAGTATGGCTTCATCCCGGGGAGATTGTGTCAGTCCAACCTCATAGAGTTTTATGACTGGGTGATAGGGGCCCTGGATAGACATAGGTCAGTGGATGTTCTATACCTGGATTTCAGCAAGGCATTTGATTCAGGACCCCATAATGGGCTGATAATAAAGCTGGGAGAGATGGGGGTGGGAGGACAGGTGCTCAAGTGGGTAGAAAATTGGCTTTCGTGGCAGATACAGAGGGTAATAGTCGGTGAGATAGTCTTCTCCCCCAGGAAGGTATTAAGTGGGGTCCCCCAAAGTTCAGTACTGGGCCCTCTCCTGTTCAATGCCTATGTCTCGGATATGGGGGGGGGTTAGGAGTAGGCTGAGTCTCTTTGTGGATGACTCCAAACTGGGAGCATTGTTGGATAGGGAAGAAGCAAGAGAGACAGTTCAGGGAGACCCGAATACCCTGGAGGGGTGGTCAAGGAGGTGGGGATTGAAATTTAATGCTGGGAAATGTAAGGTACTTCATTTGGGGATCAGAAACCCGGGCCATGTATACACCGGGGGGGGGGTCGCACTGCAAGCCACATTGGGTGAGCGGGATCTAGGGGTGGTGGTAGACATCAAAATGAATAACTCTGAAAACTGTAGAAGAACTGAAGCTAAAGCAAACAGGATACTGGGCTGCATAGCCAGGGGAATTACGTCCAGGAGGAGGGAGGGAGGTGATCCTCCCTCTATATAATGCCTTAGTCAGGCCACAACTCGAGTACTGTGTACAGTTCTGGAGACATCATCTGAAGAAGGACATAGCACTGCTGGAGAAGGTCCAGAGGAGAGCGACCAGGATGATTCAGGGCATGGAGGGGAGGTCTTATGAGGAGAGACTGGAAGAGCTTGGGCTGTACACACTGGAGGAGTGGAGGGACGGGGAAGACATGATAGGGGTCTTCAAGTACGTAAAAGGAATAACTGAAAGTGGAACCAAGGAGCTGTTCAGGCTAAAGAAGGGAACAACCAGGTGCATGAGTGGAAGCTGGAGGGGGGAAATTACAGGGGGGATCGTAGGAAACATTATTTCACTGAGAGGGTGGTGGAGACATGGAATGTGCTGCCCAGGAGGCTGGTGGAGGAGAGCACAGTGGAGGGCTTCAAGAAGTGGTGGGACAGGTACAAGGGGAAACTGAAGCCAAAGGAGACCCTCTTGGGGGCTGGGGGGGGGCAGGAAGGTGAGCACCCAGTAGGTGGCTGACTACCTAGCAGACATGACAGACCATTAGGCCTATTCTGCTGGCTTTTAGTATGCTGGCATGTTAGAATAGTATAATACACAAAATATAATGTACAAATATTTATGACTGATGGAAAATACTTAAAACTCAATAAACACATTAAAAAAGGCAAATAAAGGAATGCCTACTTAATCCATTATAGCTGTTAAGCTAGTTGCTGAGCCTGGGTTGCCATGCTTCTGCAGGAGTTCCAAATCTGCTCGGCACCTTATAGATTGTGATCCTGCCCTTGAGCAAAAAGCCAATTTCATTCCACAAATCCTTTCACCCAACTATCAGGCCATTCAGGAAACAGAGAGGTGCAACCCTGATCTACTGTTGTTCCTGACTTCCCCACCAACAATCACTAACACTCACATAGTCATTATCACAGAATGGTCACTGATTCACATACAGTAAGCACCTCTTCATGACCAAACCAACCTGACAATTAATCAAGAGGAAGTGCAAAAATCAAGATCGTGATTGTGATCCACAAGGTGCCAAGCAGACTTAATTCCAAAGTTAGCAACACAACAAAAACTGTATTTTCCATTGATCTTTCACACAAGCTAGTCAAGCTGGATGAGAGCAAAATGAATAGTACTTGCTGTTTATGGTTAGGCAACAGCTTGCAGAAACAAGATTTGTGATACCCTTCTTTCTCCATTTTGAGTCTATTTATCTTTTCTCCTCAAGGTTGCTTGGGGACGGCTCACCCCTCCTATGGTCTAGGCAGCAGGTAGTTTGATCCCTCTCAGTTTTTGTCTGCAGAGCTGTACTAGCCCTTGCTGATCATGCAGCAACTGCCCCACCCACCCACCCTGGGCAGACACTACTCTTATAGGTACTCCAGGTGACAATCTGCCTTCTGGGGACTGACTATTCCCCACTTACCCTATTGTTTTTATATTGCTTTGCCACTAGAGTCACTGTTGTGCATACTAAGGCACACTGCACCCTTAGCATAATATAACCCTTTCTAGATCAGCTATTAGCCCTCTCCTTTGTCAGCTCACTCTTAACAGACACATCCCAAGTGCTTCTCTCTTCGTCATCCCTCCTAAGCCCCACAGGGATTCAAACCCTCAACCTCCCACACCATAATTGGTGACCCTAACCATCAGGCCATCCATGCAATTACACTATAAGTAGTTGTTTATACCCCTTAACCCCATTTTGTCCAAACCACTTCTATACCCTTATGTTCCACTGCCCCCCCCTCCATTTCCATTACAGATACTGAGTCACTCGGTTCCACTAATACTCTCTATTTACCTCCCCCTTCTGTTTTAGGTTAATGGTGCCTCCCCCTCTGTTGCTTCTCCAGGTTTTTTCCCAGCCTTGCTCCTCTTTCTGCTCTGAGCCCCCACCTATCTCCTCTCCATCTCCACTCAGTCTAGGTCTATAAGAAGATTAACTTGTAACATACTCCTAAAAATGCCCAATAGTAAAAAAAAATTAGCTCACCTGGACTTGAACCTCTGTACGTCTGCTCCAGAGTCAGTAATACTGCCACCTCACAACCCCTGTAGGTACCCTCTCTTCAGGTCTAAAGGAAGCTTTACCTGCAATCACACTTCTAAAAATGCCCAATAGTAAAGTACTCTCCCTAATGGTATTTTTTTTTTCCTCTCCTCATACCTTACTTACCCAGGATTCAAACCCCTGTATGTTTGCTTTTTAGAGTCAGTGATTCTACCACTTCACTATCTCAGCAGGTACACTCACATGAGGAATTAGGAAGCTCTAGTCAACACCCTGTTTAACTGAATCTGCTGCTCTTGTTCCCATAGTAATAATGAAGGCCACCTATTGGCTACCCTGCCTAAGTATCCTGCTAATGGTGTTTACCCAGTTAGACTCAGAAAATACTCAGCACTACCTTTTCAATCAATATTACATTGTTGATGATATCCATTGCACACATGGCATTCTTGGCTCCCCATATGATGCAGGCCGCAGGGTCCCTAGTACACCAGGGAGGCCTCCTGCATCATCCCATGATTGGACATTCCCCCATACTAGAGCATGTGATTCCCCCTCCCTAGCTTAATTCTCACTATGCATAAGCACAAACTGGGAGTACTAAGAAGAAGAAAACTTGCGGCATTTAACAAACAACAAATTATCCACTTATTGAGGATCATACTGCTAATACTACTTTTATCTGACAAGATCCACCCAAACCCAGGCCCCCCCTCAACAAAACTGGGGTGGCACAAAGAAGCTAGGCTTAATCACTTTGGCCTCAATCAACATATGTAGCATGCTTTCTAAATATGACACTCTCCTGAGGAGGTAGAGAAAACCCGTAGCTTACAGTGGGGCTAGTCGGGTGGCTCCTAATGCAGTGCACACACTGGCTCCTGGGTTCCACACAGCTAGATACAGCTTTAATTAAGGCCAGCAGCATGATCAGTGTAAAGTTGATTAGATTCCTCTTTTAAAAGAAAAGAGACAAAGCTGATATTGACATTTGGTCAGGTAGTGAAGTTTAACCGGAATAGTTTAAACAGAAGCTGAAAGACAGAGATTCATATTATACCACTTTCAGCATGAAACACAGCCATTTGTGGATGAAAACAGTTGTAGGAGAGATGTTATTTTAGATTAATGCGGCAGGCAGCAGGCGCATGCCTTTGTTTCAAATAATCGCACCAGAGGAGAGAGAGAAAAAAACACAGCATGCAGCGGCGCAAGTCGGCGCTAGTCGAGCGGTTCCTGTTCTCGATCCCTCGGGGAGCCAGTCTCATCCCATGGATGTCCCCAGTGGCTGCAACCACACAGGGGATGACTATCCTCCCTTGCTCTAGCAGGGCCCCTCGCACTAGCAGATAGCTTTGTTGCTCTGGGCATATTTTTCCTGGAATTAGCAGTCGCCTGCGAGCCCCCACACTGAAGGGCAATTACCTAGGAATCTACCTCCTTCACAACAGTGAAGTGGCCTGGCCTGCTCTCTCACAAGCAGAGCAGATCACAGGCCTGCCTCTATGTTTTCTCCTCATGGGAGGGAATCAGAAAATTGAAGGGTCTACAGCAATGTAGACGGCTGCAAACCCCTACGGCTCTCGCCCCCCCATGCCAGACCGCAGCATGGACTCTGAGGCCCTCTTCATGGCATCCGTTTTGTGTAAGGGGGCTGGAGCTTCCATTTTGTATCCCCTCTCATATTCCTGGCCTAACATTCAGCACTGACCATGCTAGGAGACGTGGCAGCCATCTTGAACAAGGTGCTCAGCTACCATTGTAATGCCCAGTTTCTGGCTGGCTACTCTTTCGATCACCTCCCATAGCGGATCAAAAGAAGGCACACTGGCATAGGCACTCTGTTTTTTAAACAATATTAGCAGTTATCTGGGTTTTTTTAAGGGTAGCCTCATCCCCTATCCCAGCGGATCTAGGCACCTGCATCTTTGAACCCCATGCAAAGTGCCTCTTAACAGCAGCAGCTCCCTACTGCAAACTGCTGTAAGACAAGTAATTTTTCCCTCTAGCTTGGGTATAGGTCAGCCTTGATCAACTATCCCAGTGGATCAGGGCTCACGACATCAGCTAGTCCTATCTGGGGTGCCTCCAATTAGCAGCAGCCCTCAGTTGTAAGGAAGACAAGTTTTTTGGGAGTGACCATTCCAGACCACCTCACAAGCGGGTCAGGACAAAGGTCATACTGCACCCCCCCGGGACACAGAATGTATATACATCTTGAGGTTTGTCTTTTATCTCTAAGTCATTAAGTCAACAGAGTTATGCCCATAATTAGTGGTTGCCGTAAGCTCCCTCTTAACGGTGATAACCCAGGAATCTACCTCCTCCACAGCAGTGAAGTGCTTTGGCCTGGCCTGCTCCCTCACAAGCAGAGCAGATCACAGGCCTGCCTCTCCTGTTTCTCCTTATGGCAGGGAATCACAGCAAGCGCTAAAAGAGAAGCGCTTGTACACGGCAGCAAACCTCCACGGCTCTCGTCCCTCCCCTACGCCAGACCACGTGGCATGGAGACGGAGGCCCTCTACATGGCAGTCATTTTGTATAAGGGGACTAGAACCTCCATTTTGTAACCCCACTCATGCCCCTGGCCTATGCATGTGGCCATGTCCATGCAGGAGATGCGGCAGCCATTTGGAGCATGGTACTCGGCCACCATGTTGTAACTCCCAGGATTCTAGCTGACTACTCTTTCAGTCAACTCCCATACTGGATCGAAAGATCGAACAGCAGCATATATGTTTAATTATTAGCAATATTCATAACTACCTGAGGTGTTTTAAGGTTAGCCTCACTCCCCTATCCCAGTGGATCTAGGCACCTACATCATTTTAGTCCCATCTGGAGCACCCCTTAGCAGTGGCCGCTTACTAATACAATCTACTATAGTGGGAGTTCTACTTTCCCACTACCTCGGGTATAGGTCAGCCTTGATCACCTATTCCAGCGGATCGAAGCTCACGACCTCATCTAGTCTCATTGGGGGCGCCTCTTAACAGCAGCAGCTCTCAGTAGTAAGGGGAGACAAGTTATTGGGAGTGACTCTTCCAGACCACCGTACAAGTGGGTCGGGACAGAGGTCATACTGCCCCCCCAGGGCACAGAATGTCAATACATCTCAGGGTTTGTCTTTAGCCTCTAAGAATAATAACGTGTGAGTTTCCAGGAGGTACTGACACTGGTTCGCCCACCTGATCACTCATTTGGCTCACCCCCTAATTGGACCTGTTTTGTCCACTTATGTTTTCCAGATGGCAAAAAGAAGAAAGTGCACCTTATGCAATAACCCCCTCCTGCCTCACAACACAGGCCCGCAGTGCCCGGCCTGCCTCCATAATGATGACAAACTATCTTTGGAGCAATCCCCCTCACTGGATCCATATATCCCAGGTACCAGCGGAAACACATGGGTCAACCTGGGGGTGCTCCTCATCCTAAATCAACAGGCCACAGCGGCCATGATGGAAAGCTAACAGAACTTTATGTTGCGGGTCATGGAGAAATTGGAGGCTGTTGCCCAGAACATATCTCCATCACCGAACCCAAGACAAGAACCCACCCCCCCTCCAGGTGACCACGGTGATAAGAACATGTTGTCATTGGCACCTACCCCACCTCAGCCAGGCGATGGACAAACAGATGAGGAACCACAGGATGAAGAGGGGGAGGACTCAGAAGAGGAAGAGATGGACGTCTCCCAGTCCATTCTTCCTCTCACCTCTAAACTATGCTCCTTCGACCTCATTCCAGGGATCATGAAAGCCATAAAAATTACAATGAGGTTCGAGGAAGAGCCATGCAGAACAATATCTTTGTAGGACCCTATGGACAAGAAGGTAGAGGATATGTTAAAGAAGATGTTTCAAATCATTGACATGGCAGCAAGGGTGGCCACCACAGCAGTCTGTGTGGCTAGGGCACAAATCAGATGCCTGGACTTGAAGAACATTGGCTGGGTAGTCAATTACAGCAATAGCTCTCTGGTACCAGCTCAGCACCTGGAGCACCTAGGAGTGGAGATGGACATGGCCACAGGCTTAGCACGACCATCACGGAGATGCATAGACAACATGATGGGTCTAATAAAGGGCATAAAGGCACACAAGTGACCCACCATTGGCCAGATAGCACAAGTGCTAGGATGCATGGCCTCCTGCATATACCTTGCCCCATGGGCCAGGTGGAACATGAGACCACTGCAAACCTACCTGCTGACCCAGGGCTCCCCATCCAAGGAGAATCTGGGAGTCAGGGTCACTCTACCACAACAGATAAGACACTCCCTCGCTTGGTGGATGGACAGGCACAACCTCCAGCGGGGGAACCCTCTGGAGCTGACATATGAGATAACCATAGAGACGGATGCCAGCCTCACCGGGTGGGGGGCATGTCTAGGCTCCTAATTGGCACAAGGCCTATGGACTCCAGTGGAAGCCAGATGCTCCATCAATGTTCTGGAGATGAGAACAGTGTTCCTTGCACTAATGGCATTCAGGACTACTGCACAGGGACACAACGTCCTCATACGCTCAGACAACCAGGTCACGGTAGCCTGTCTGTCAAAACAAGGGGGCACAAGAAGTCGAGCCATGATGGCCGAGGTAACAAGGGTATTTACCTGGGTGCAAGTCCACCTCAAACACATCGGGGTCATTCACCTCGCAGGCAAACTGAACATCAGGGCAGACTGGCTAAGTTGACAATGGATTTATCCTGAGGAGTGGCAACTCCACCCGGAGGTTTTCCAATCTATTCAGAACAGGTGGGGGCCCATCACAATGGACGTTATGGACACAGAAGCAAATCACCAGGTGAAAGACTTCTTTTTGAGTTACAGGGAGAGAAAGGCCAAGGCAGTCGATGCCTTATCACAAGACTGGATCCAGGACAAGGCATACATATTTCCTCCAATTCCGCTAATCCCCCAAGTACTAGCCAAGATCAGGGAATCTGGGAGGGTCATCATTCTGGTGGCACCTTACTGGCCACAGAGGGCATGGTTCTCCATGGCCATGGCCATAACAGTGGACAGATAGAAGCTCCTGTGCAGGCCAGACCTACTAACCCAGGATCCAGTGAACCACCCGACACTGGAATCCTACCGGTTGTCGGCCTGGCTCCTGAGAGACATAGACTGCTAAAAGCCGGGTATCACAGTGCAGTCATCTCCACCTTGCTGCAATCCAGAAGGTCCTCCACCACGTCCATTACGCTCATCAGTGGAACATTTTCTCCACTTGGTACTGCAGTAGGAACAAAGACCCAAACTCAGCAGATATGTCAACTATCTTGCTGTTTCTACAGCAGAGTATGGAAAAAGGACTATCCCATTCTTCCCTCAGAGTCCAACTCTCAGCCATAGGGGCAGCATTAGGACCGGTGGGCCTACATAGCCCAGGGTCTCACCCGGACATTATCAAATTCATGAGAGCAGTAGAGGTGATGAGGCCTCGAACCAGACCATCCATAGCACCTTAGGACCTCACTCTGGTCCTGGATGCTCTGGCATTGCCACCGTTCGAGCCAGTATGGGACAATCAACTGTACTGGATGGGGTTAAAGACCTGCTTCCTCATAGCCATATGCTCAGCCTGCAGGGTGGGGGAAATTGGAGCATTATCATGTAAAGAACCCTATACCATCTTTACTCCTGAGGGGGTATCCTTGAAAACAGTACCTGCCTTCACTCTGAAGGCCACTTCCAAGTTTCATATGGAACAGAGACTAGAGTCTCCTACCTTGTATAACCAAAGAGAGTCTGAGGACAACCCTATCCCACATCACCTCAATGTACGAGTCACCCTAGCAATGTACATCACCAGAACTCAGAACCTGAGAAAAGCTGAAAGACTCTTTGTCATTGCAAAGAGACACAGACAGGGCATGGCAGCCTCAAGGACAACAAATGCTAGTTGGCTAAAGAGGACAATTCAAGAGACATATAGACTCAAGGATGTCACCCCACCAGAAGGCATCAAGGCTCATTCGACCAGGGCAGTAGCCACATCTTGGGCTGAAAGGGCCAATGCATCATCCAAGGATATTTGTTGGGCAGCAACCTGGACATTCATCCACATTTGCAAGACGTTACAGACTAGAAACCCTGTATAAACAGAGGACTTCTTTTTCCACCAAGGTCCTTTCGGCAGCCTCCCTACATGCCCACTCTTAGTCGCTCTGTCTCACCCTGATGGATAGAGTACTACTGCTTAAGTACCCATGATGTAATGTCTGGAGTGCCATGGACACATGACCAACACAATGGGTGTTTACTCATCTGGTAAAGGTGATTGTGTTGGTCGGTGTCCATGGCACTCTAGAGAGCTCCCATCAGAGCACACACAGAGAGATTTGAGTGGGCATGAATTCTGGGCCAAGAATATGTGGGTTTGGAAACAGAATGGCTAACATACTTATTCATGACCTCGTCAGGCCTAATAAACCTGAGCATTAGCATTGTAGCAATAGGAAATAAACCCTTATGGTACATCATATGGTCTCCTCCTTTATTTTAATTTGAATATGGTACATAGATCGAAGTGCATGTTGCTATTGACTAACCTTGTTTCAGCTTGGGAAGACAATCAAATTGGAGAGCAAGGACTGTTGGGACCAAGGTATACTGCAAAATTTGATACTAGGTCACATGTGCATCTATAGCCTATCAGGTGGGCTAAAACCCATGATGTACTGTCTGGAGTGCCATGGACACCGATCAACACAATCACCTTTACCAGATGAGTAAACACCCATTTACTAAGCCAGACAGAAAACGTTTGGCTTTTCAATTTATGAGCCTATTTAGGAAGAGGCTTAAATGATCACATAGACTTGAAGCCATTTTTAAAGAAGAAATGTTAATTCATGTGTGCATCTTGTTTTCTCTCTCCTGGGTAAATAGTCAAACAAAGAACTGAATTGGCACTCGTCAGGCAGCCCTCTTCATTCCTTTACAGCACTCCAGTGGACAGAAAACATTCTAGGTTTTCCTATTCCACGTCTGTCTTTCATTTAGGACTCTATTTTGTATATTTCCAATCTTTTAGATTTATAAGACGATAAGATATTCTGTCTGTACCCTTGGATAAAATATAGACAAAATGAGACAATAATGTGTTATGATTTGAACATATTTCTGTTACAACCTTTTGATTCTCAGGATTGAGGTATAATAACAAATATTTTCTTCCCCCTCCCCCATCCTTCCTATGGGTTTGAATCACAGCATGTTCTTTTGTTTTGTTAATTATTCCATAAGCTGTCTCCATCCCCACCAACCCTTTTTATGGTTTAACGATTTACTAATGAGAGTAAATATATAATAAATTTAAAAATAAATAAATCATGTATTTAAGATAAAAAATATCTGATTATATGTACTCTAGTATCTTCCTTTGGAAATGTAGTTTGATGTAAACTTTCTCTGTAGTTACTCTCCTTGCCCCCTTATGTCTGGGCAATTCTCTTACTTTACCCCAGTTTCTTGAGAAAAAACACTCTATCCTTTGAAGTGCCAAGTACAAGAATATGTGGAAAATTATTTTCCAAGTGTAGTAGCATTACGTAATCATGTAAGTGATTAATACAAATGGGGTTACTACTGTTGCCTAGAAGAATGCCTGCAATAACTGGACATTTTTAATAGTGTAAAAAAACTAAGGGTTTGATATGCTATCCCGAATGGTATATAGGTAGTTTTGTATTAAGTAATTTATTTAAATTATAGTAATTGCACAACTTGACACTTTATGCATACTATCACTGAAAATGAAATGGCTGTTCTATGTATACCCCATTTACAAATTAATTTAATATAAGCTGTTGAAAGAGAAATATATTGGAGTTATTCCAGATAAATGGGTAGATGATTAGGAAAATAAAATAAACAGTATATTGTTGTAAATATTATGTATGTCCTTTTTATAACTTGTTAACCTAAAATCACCATTAACACTTTAATTAAGTAGAACATGTGACAAAGCCCTTTGGGCTATTTAATGGGATGACCACTAGTAGGCACTATGTTCAATAAAGACAATGTTTGTTGAAATGTTACAAACAACTGTTGCAGATCTCTGAGCCTTGGCTGTACACTTACAGTACATAGTGAGCATTAAATGAACTGGTTTAAGTCGTTTGAAGCAATCCTTTGACTACCTAGTCTTTTTGAATGTGTGGGGTGTGCCATGACTGTTGTTACTTTGTTACTACATATTGTCACTGAGCACCCATACCCAGTGCTTCCTGCTTCTTATGACTACTTACCCCTCTACACATGTACCAACATGTATTATCTGTTTATTAAAAATGCGATGCTGTGGTAGGAGTTATATATGCCCTATCCAAAATCTTACACTGAATGCTTTTGTTTTGCAAAAGTACAGTATATAATTTATTGGCATTTATATTTAATAATCTTGAATTTTGATCCAAATTTGGTTGTATCATTTCTTTTCCCCATTTCACTTTAGTATTTATTAGTTTTAGCTTTGCATGCACATTATCCGGATTTAAAAATTGGGTGTATATTTGTGCAATAATGCTGGAATTCTTGATTAAATCACTATTTGGGTAGATTTCTGAGTTGCACTTTACTATATTTTTCCCAATCCTTTTTTTAAGTATTTTGAAATTTAGATAATAGAGTGTTGTATAGATACCAGTTATCTTCTAATTTATTTATAGATGGAAGCATTCTAAATTTTTCTAAAGGTATAAAATTTCCATTTTCTTATTAAATCTAACAAATTTATAATTTTGGAGTCCCTAAGTGCTTTTTTCCCCACTCTTGTTTACTGTTAACCTTATTTTGAGCTTTCCAAATAGGTAACATACTCTAATGTAATAGGTATTTTTTTTATTGGATTTTATTGGTCCATACTTTACATGCAAGTGGTACACTTTTAATATCGTGTCCATGTTCAAATTCAGAAAGGCATTATGGTTTGGGATAATCTCTTGAATCCTTAAATTATCTCTGTTGTTCAAGAGACCTGGTAATAAAGTAGTATATTTACCTTCATTATCTACCTCCAAATTAGTTTTGTCTGATCATTTAAATGCAATTTTTATTTTAGTAGCTAAAGAATAAACATAAGGGTCTGGACATCCCATTCCTCCATGGCATCTAGGGATTGTTAACTTAGTCCAAGCAATATGTGGTGATGCTTCTCCCCATAAAAACTTTATGAACATTCATTTAACTAGTGAAAAACATTTTTCTTGATATTCACCTTGTACTGTCTGAAAAAGATACATTAAATGAGGCATTATGGACATTTTTAATGTCTCAACTCTTCCCCAATGGGAAAAAGAAAAGTTCTCCCAACCTTCCAATAATTTCTTAATTTTTGTGTATGTGTCATTTAGACTGATATTTATACAGTCATTTGTGTTCCCAGATAGTGTTATTACCAAATATTTAATATTTTATACAATTCTAATAGGGGTGAGGACTAACCTTGTTTGATTACATAATGGTGTAATTGGTAGAATTAAAGATTTTGATTAAGTTTGAAACCTGAAAAAGAGGAGAATTTGTAAATTTCTGTAATAGCAGCTGGCCAAGATACTCTGGGGTTTTTCATAATCAATAATAAATCATCTGTGTATGCATTCCTTTTAATATTCTCATAGCCAGTGGGGACTCCAACAACATTCTCTTTATTACATATTTTTATTAGGAGGTGTTCTAAAACATAAAATAAACAATAGTGGGGACAGGGGCATCCCTGTCTAAAGCCATGGGTAATGTTTATGGACTCAGATATATGGGGGTTAATCTTCAGTTTAGCTGATGCAGATGAATAATTTTTTTTATTCTTTTAGGGTCCAGTCCCCCCCTTAATGTCCCTAATGGAGCTCAACCCCTGCCCCAGGCACTGACCCAATATGCCCAGGCTTACCTCCTGCGTGGGCTGCTGGGCAGGTGCCCCCTCCCAATGGTTAATGGAAGTGAGCCCTGACTTACCCCCAGGGTGGGGCCACAGGAGTGGGCCCCCTCAGTGGACACTGGTGGCAGTGGGAGCAGTGGCAGAGTGGGGCATCATGGCCAGGGGACCAGAGATTTTGTGGCTGTGTTTCCCTGGGAGATGGGGCATGCAATGAAGCCAGTGTCTGTCCTGCCTCCCACGCAAGCAGGCACCAGCTTTTTTGGCAATTCCAGAGGTTGCCAACAGGCCAGACACTCCCCCCCCCAGAAAAGGACAGATGCCCTTCAGGTGCTTTATCCTTCTCTGCCCAGCTGGCCCTCTTATTCCTGGGTCTGTTCCCAAACCCAGGAGGTGGGCTTCACAAGTAATTGCCTTGCCACTGCCCCGGCGGACCAAAGCAAATACATTTTTTAAGTAGTGACATTATTATTGGTGGAAATCCCCATTGACCAAGGGTTACAAATGTGTATTCCCTAGATAATAAATCAAATGCTTTTGTTGCATCCAGTGCCATCATAATATTTTCTTCTGTCTGATGTATCTGTTGCATTAACCATTTTGCAATAATTTCCTGCATTTGTTCAAGACCATTGAATATGTTTCTCCCTTTAATCAATCCCTTTTGTTCTGTCCATATTTTTACAGTAATCTGTTCTTGCATGTGGTTCACTATTAATTTAGCAATGATTTTATAATCCATATTTATTAAAGATATGGGATGATAGTTCTCTTCTTTGTTTGCATCTTTATTTTCTTTTAGCAAAAGAATAATAATACAGTCATTAATTGAAATTGGATTCTTATCTGAGTTTATTATCTCCACAATCATAAGCTTTAACCATGGCATTAATTCTTCTTTGAAAGTAGAATAAAATTTACTTGTAAAACTATCAGGGCCGGGGGTAGAGCCTTTTTATTTAGTTCAGTTATGGCCTGGTTTATTTCAAACAGTGAAAACCCATCTTGTTTGATATTTAATTTTGTTTTAATAGTACTCTATATATTTTTCATGGAATCCACGAGGTCATCATAATTTTTATTATAGGTTGATTCAAAGTATTTTGTAAATTCTACGGCAATCAGTTTATCTGTATACATTTCTTCCCCATGTTGTTTTTTTAATTAATGTAATTATATTCCTTTCTCTCTGTTTTTTAAGAGCATATGTTTACCCATTTGTCTCCCTGAAAATATAACTTATTTTTAATTTTCCTCAAATCTTTTTCCGTGGATAACATTATAAGTACCTCTTTTTATTTTTCCTTTCCTGAAATTTCTCCTTTATCTGAAGGTCACAATTAGGAGTCCTAATCTCTTTTTCTAGTTGTTTTATTTCTTTTTTTAGCAATAAGAGTTTGTTTTTGTTGTCTTTTTTGACTTATATGGTATGAAATGATTATACTTCTTATACTAGGTTTCCAGCTTCTCATTTAGTAGCCATAGACAAATCTAGTGTGTTATTCCTCAGCCAGTATTCCTGGAATTTTTTTTTCTGATCAAGTTAACACATTCAACCTTATTTAATAAGGATTTATCACCCCTCCATTGAGTAGAATATGTCCTATCCAATGTTGGTATCAATAATAGGAACACCATAGCATGATCGGAAACTGATATGCCATAATTATTAGTAGTTTTTATTCTCTTTGCCAAATTTTTATTAATCAAAATGAAGTCATTCCTACTGCACATATTTAAGTATGAAGATTTGAATGTGAAATCTCTTGCAATAGAATGTCTTTCTCTCCATATATCTGTTAATTGGTTTCTTTCTGTAAATTTTTTGAGTATAGAGGCATTGTGATAATCATTAGAATTTGGTTTTGAAGTGTTATCTAGTACAGGGGTCTGTATGGCATTCCAATCCCCCCCCCCCATTATGCTGTCCATACAATTCAACGCAACTATCTCTTCCTCAATTTTTTATGAAAGGTCTCATATTGAACAAATGGTCCATATATTGCATCAATCAAAATTTCAGCCCCATATAATTCTTCTTTTGCAAATATGTATTGGCCTTCATCATCCTTTTTTTTGTGAACATTTAAAGTGTTTATGTTTGGATGTTTGGATATCAGGATAGCCACTTCTCTACTATTATTAGTCCAAGAGGCATAGTACATCTGACCAACCCATGATGTTTTTAATTTTTTGGTGTCCTTCTCCCTCAAATGTGTTTCTTGAAGTCATAACATTTCTATTTGCTGTATTTTAGCATATTACAAAATGGTGTTTACTTTTTTATAATTATTTAAACCATTTACATTTAAAGATGCTATCCTGACATCCAAATGTGTATTTATTGAAGACATCAAATATCTAGACTCACTCTTCTCCTACATTTACATTGGCTGGAGAAAAAACATATCAGTGAGAAAAATCCCAAAAAACTGATAAAAAGTTCCCGTACCCCATGTATTGAACATACAGACCCCAATACTTTACATACATACTAGTGGTATCCTTTCCTTCTTGGATACCTGGCATCTGTTTATTGCTTCGCATGCTTATCCCCGAGTTCCCATGTCAGGAATACTCTAAGTAATACATTATTTTTTTTAATTAAACAAGTCCGGTACTAGTTGACAGAGTTCCTTATCTGCTTGTTCAGCTGTAGAAAAGAAATGTGGCTTGTTATTAATAAGAACACAGAGTCTGGCTGGTACCAGCATAGAAGATTTGTAACCTTTTTGCCACAGCATTTTCTTGGTGTAATCATATTTTTTCCTTTTATTAATAGTTTTAAAGGGTAGTTCTTGATACATGGCAATATTAGCACCCTTCATCATGATTCTTTTTTGGGGGTATACAGCATTCATGATTCTATATTTATCTTCTAATTTGAATAATTTTATAATTACTGAGTGAGGGAGAAGCCCATCTTAAGGTCTGGTACCTAGGACCCTGTTCACTCTGTCTATTTCTATATTCACTTCTGTGGTAGGTATATACATATATGTCCTGAACACAGAGGCCCAGATATTCAAAAGAGTTGAGCCATGCACAATAGGGTTGCACCTGCGCAAGTCTGAAATTATGCCATTCTGCAATATTCAGCAGGAGGCAGTTGAGCCCCCGAAAACATGCTGAGCAACAGCGCAATGATGATGAAGGCATGAGCAACCGAAGGGGGAGGAACCATGCATAAATGGTGCAGTGTGATATTCAAAGACTTGCACCATGCGCAATAGTGGAGCAAGCGGAAGTTGCGCCATAGCGGAAATGAGCCAAAATAAAAAGGAGCAAGGAAGAGGTGCTAGAACACTACAGGGAAGCCACATGTGTCAGAGGCAGAGGCAGACAGACAGGGCAGGAGGCACAAACAAGGCAGACCAGGGAAAGGGCACTCTGAACAGCCAGGCACAGGGAAGGTGTGGGGAGCCACACAGCACAGAGGCCAGCACAGGCAGGTGTACCCAGTGCAGGGGAGGTAGCAGCCAGGACAGCAGGAGGAATACAGCAACAGCTGCCTGGGGGGGTGAACACAAGCCAGGGACATGGCCAGTGCCACCTTCCACATGGAGGCTATAATGAGGGGGGTGAGAAGGCAGGCAGCAGGGGGGTGTGGCCGTGGAAGGGCCCATCGGCGGTATGTCCCCAACAGGCAGTACCGAGCCCACACCAGCTTTGAGCTGTACAGTGATACTGAGATTGTGGGCTAGTACTGCCTAAACAGGGCAATTCTGAGGCGGCTCTGTGAGCTGTGCAGTGATGTGATGCAGGCACCCACACGACAGAGCCATGCCCTGTCAGTGGAGACCAAGGTAACAGCCTGCATGTGCTTGCTCACCATGGGTACCTTCCAGAGACCAACTGGGGACACCACAGGCATAACCCAGTCGGCCACATCATGCCACCTTACCCAGTTTCTCAGCGCACTGCTGCCACCTGCTGAGGAGTACATCCATTTCCCCAGCACAGTGGCGGAGCTTACAACAAACATACAGCAGTTCCACAGGGTAGCATGTATGCCTGGCATGCTAGGGGCAATAGACTGCACCCATGTGGCCATATGCACACCACCTGGCCCTGAGGGGGCCACATACACAAATCGCAAGGGCTATGCCAGCATCAACTGCCAGGTGGTGTGCGATGCCAGGGGGTGCATCATCAATGTCTGTGCCACGCACCCTGGGGGAGCACACGATTCTTTCATCTGGCACCAGTCAGCACTGTGACAGACTCGAGAGTGGGGACAACCCCACTGGACACCAAGTTGGTGAGTATGCAAACCACATGGACAATCATAGGGCCTGGGGGGGGCATGGCCAGAGGTGGCATGGGTAGTGGCCTACATGGCCTGGGGCAGGGCGATGCTTACACCAAACTAACCTCCACACTCTACACACAGGTGACAGTGGATACCCACTCCGTTCCTGGCTGCTCACACCCTACCGGCCGCCCGCGACCCCATCACAGCAAAGCTACAATGAAGCACACGCCACCACATGTAATGTCATTGAGCAGGTGTTCAGGATGCTGAAGGCATGTTTCCGTTGCCTGGACACCTCCGGCGGTGCCCTACAGTACAGCCCCTCAAAGGCCTGTGGGATATTCCTGGCCTAGTGCATCCTACACAACATGGCCAATGAATGTGGGATAGCTGTACAGGTATAAGAGGGGGACAGAGATGGGGATGATGGGGATGCTGGTGATGATGGTGATGGGCAACGCCCCTTGGCCAACAGGACCCCCGACTGCACCAGCTGGCACAGCTGCACCTGGACACCATCAAGGAGGAGCACTTCAGCCAACCCAGGTAAGTCATGGGGCCATGCGCAACCACCAGTGGCCAAGGCGCAACCCACAAACATGCATGGACACACTCCAGGGCTGCATCCCATCAAGGGAAGTGGCAGGGCACAGAGGCACACACACACAGCCAGGGATGGATGAGGATTAACATGCCACGCCGAAGGACACATACACACGCACACACACAATGCAACAAATGTGCACAGAGGGCAGAAGGCACACTGACCCAGAATGCACACCCTAGCAACACACATGTCCACAGGCCACCACGCCCACTGTCTGTCCATGTGCGTGTGTCAGATGCTGAGCACCATTGCACATTGGTGTACAGCACAATGCAGGCATCATCATGCACACACAACTGTGGACAGCAGCTGGGAGGGTGTGCAGGTGGACTGTGTGTCCGCATGCAGGGCCGGGTACCCACCTGTGCACTGCCCACTGACACACACAGTGCACACAGGGCAGCACCAGACAGTAGCTGCACTGGGAGACAGGTCAGTCCCACGACACAGTGCCACAGCCACCATGGATGTGTGGGCAGCCCCGCCGAGACCCGCCAGCACTGGCAGGCTGACCACTGGCCTCATGGGGAGACACTGATGGTCCCCCAGGGGTTCCACTGTGTGAACGCGACCGTGCCCGCTCAGGGGTCTGCAGCACACTGAACATGCCTGCACCAGGAGTGCTCAGGATGCCCATAGCTGAACCCAGCATTGACAGGGTGGGAGTCGCACGATGCCGGGAATGGGAGGTGGATAGTGCACTGCGTGGTGTCCGCGATGCATGGGCACCTGACTGTGTGCCCATTGTGGCCATGACAGCAATGAATGCCTATGCATGCCTGTCAATGGCAGCGGTCACATCCTCCTGCAAATGGTCCATCTGTGCCAGGATCAGTTCAGTGTCCCTCCTCTGCCCTCTCCAGAGCCACACTCAGTGCATCCATGGATGTCGCAAGTCACATCTGCTGCTGGACCGATGCTCACAGTAGGTGGGTGTGCTCATCCAAGAGGTCATCAGTCTCCTTGGCATCCTGTCCCTCAATGTGTGCAAGGCCCTGATGTTCAGCACCCCTTGAGGGTGGGTGCTGCGCACCAGGACCAGGTCTGGGCTGTATGGGGTTGTGCATTCACACTTATTGACTGTGCTCCCTTGTCCTAGGTACACTCCATCTCTGGGACATTTGGGACACCTTACGGGAGCTCCTACAGATGAACCACGAGTCCCTCGACATCTTGAGGACACTTGACACAACGGGGGTGCTGCAGAGGCACAGAGGCCAGAGGTCCCATAGCCAGGAACGGTGGTCCAGATGACAGTCCTTCAGTTCCTGACTTCCCCTACCTCCCTGGACCCACCCTCACACCCCTCCTATCCCATACCATTTGTCCACCCCTTCCCCCTACCCATCCCCACCTTGTTTGTATCCCCCCCAAGCTTGTATATAGTTTTTATTGTTGTACATAGTTCACTTTTATATTTACAATACATTTGAATTTGATATGAATACTGTGGTGGTCTCTGATTTACAGCAGGCTATAGGTGCTCAGCTGCAGTGGTGTGCATGGCATCAGGGGTGGTGCAGTCATGGGTATGTGTGTGTGTGTTTCCATGTGGAGGTGACTATGGTGGGGGGTAGATATTAGTCAGTGTCTGTGTTGTGTGTGTTGTTCCCTGTGCACTGGATGACTGTGTGCAGTGATCCATGGCGCATGCTTTGTGTCCATGGTGCACCCATCGGCCCGTCCATGGCCTGTGCAGTCGACACACATGCCTGTCTGTGATCTGCACGGTCCACTGGCATGTCAGTGGTGGCATTCCATACAGAGTGGACACTGTGCCTGTCACTTTGCTGGGTTGTACCTGTCACTGGTGTGGTGCATACCTGGCTCGGGTGGTACTGTGGGCAACAGGGTCCAGGGTCTTTGTCCCACCTCCATGCTTTGGCTTGTGTGTGTTGCAGGGGATGTGTCCCACTGTCTGTGGCTTGTGCTCCGGGTGACAACTGGTGGTGTACAGATCCACAGTGCCTGTGCAGGGTGGCTGGCACTCCAGTGTCATGGTGGACTGTGGGTTGTGTGTAAATGGCTTACATGGGCCCACAATGGGGTCTTGGTTGCCCCACCACTGCGTCCCTGTGTTGTTGTGCCCTTGGGTATGGATGGGTGTCTGTCCATACCCTGTGTGGCATTCGGTGTGGTGCATGCTTCCACGCACCACTGTGGGTGTCTGTGCTGGCTGTTGTGGCCAGTAGTGGGTCGGGGTGTGTCACTGGAATACTGTGCAGGGTGCTGTACCACTGGTGGTGGTGTCAAGGGCACGCCCGTCCCATGTGGGGTACCTCTTGTGCCAACGCATGGTCAGTCTCTCAGCAGTACCTCGGGAAGACTGTGCATGGTGGCACTGTGTCTGCTGTTGTTGCATTGCCATGTGCTGCAACCCACTGCTGGGTGCTCATGGTGGGGCTGGCTTGCATGGTTCTGTGGTGCACAAGGTTGCGGTGTCACAGTGGGGGTGGTGGCATGCATGGGGTTTCCTGCAGTGGTGGTCACTGCTCATGGGTGGGTGTCTGGGGGTCATGGTGCATGGTGTGCTGTGCACTGCAGGGGATGGTGTGGCATGGGGTGGTCTGGCCTCCTTGTGTGCCAGTCACAGCTTGCCGGTAGGTGTGATGGGGCACCATGGCCAGGCTGTGGGTTGTTTGATTGTCCCCATGGGCCAGTGGTTATTCCAGCCCTTCCCCAGTTGTGCTGTGCTTGGGGTGTGGGGGGATGATGTCTGTTCTGCTGTGTGTTCCTGTGCCCATCTGTGGCATGGGTGGTGGGCCCCTACCTCCCTGTTTGTGCAGTTACATTGCTCTGCAGCTGGGGGGCTCGCTGGTTGCACTATGGCTCCTCTGGACTGCTCAGCTGAACATCCCTTGTTGCTCTATGGTGCATCAGATCTGCTCAGCTTCCCCTCCCTAGTTGCGCTATGGCACAGGTGGTGCGATATTCAGTCACCAGCTGTAGGCACAATTTGGCCTGCTCCGTTTTTGAATATCGCGTCTCTTGCACATGGGCACTATAGACTTGCGCTTGCTCCTGCTATTGTGCACTTTTTGGGCGTAGTTTGAATATCTGGACCAGAAAGTACAATTTCTTTCAGATTTTGTGTTTGTTCCCATGTCTTTGGAATACCAATAAGTCTTAGGTTATTTCTTCTTGATCTCAGTTTCATATCCGTAATTTTGTTATTTATGTCAGTAATGCTGCTAGTTGTCTTTCATTTAGTGCCACTTTGTCCTCAGTTTCTGCAATTCTAGTTTCCATAAGTGCATTTTCGAGTGAATGTCTTTAACAGAAGATTCAAGATGATTAATAGACAGTTTCTTATTTTCCATTTTGTTTAAAATTGTATCTACTCCTTCTGCTTTTTTTAACAAAAGTTAAGTCCCCTTTAATGACTTTTAAGTCTCCCAGCAAGGCTTCCACCCATGATGGCAAAGGTTAGGCATGTTTTTTCTTGCTGTGGTTATATAGGAATTTATTCTCTAGGTTGTAAATCTGGGCCATTTGTTGTCTCAATTATTTTCTGGTTAGTTGTATCTTTGTTTTTCCTATCCATTACTTGTGTGACCATTTTTCCTTTCATACTTGGTTGATCTACTTCAGATTCTGCTGACAAGAATTCACCCTCTTGTTGATTACATAATTTTTTTGTGATTTGTTTACTTCCTTGTCCATTTCTTCAGTTAAATTCTTGAAATATCTAGAATTAATGCCTTTTCCTCAAACTTTGAGTCATTGTGCACTTCTTCACTTATTTTATTTGCTACAGTCACAGAAGTGCAAGTTTAATTATTTTCTCCAACTTCTTTTTTTTTTCATCTTTCCCTTTAAATTGTGGATCCATAGGTGGTGTAATAGTACAAAGTGGATTTATAATGTTTAAAGTTGGAATTTTACCAAAAAAGCTAAATAGGTCTTGTTCTGTTTGATTATATGTTTGTTGTGTTTTTATTTTGGTTTTAGTTATGACTTTGCTTAGTTTTTCCTGTTTGCGTTCTGCTGCTTCTGCTGCCAAAACTTTTTTTCTCCTTTCCCTTCTGGAAAACATCTTGCTCACTCTTATTCTTAAAGTCCTTTTGCCAATTATTTTGATAAATATTAAAACTGAACTTGTGAGGTCTAATTCAAATGAAGCAGCGCTACCAACGGCAACTTGACAACCAGTTACGATCAATAACTTTCTGAAATTTGGTGTTGAAAAATTAAAATCTTTGCATTACCCTTGAAATTTGGATTGCATTTACTTTTGCAAATATTTAGCTCTAATGCTGCTACTCACTCTTTTACCAGTGTTCCAAACACTATATAGTGAAATTCACTCCACTTTCTCAAATAATTCTCCAATAGAGTAGTGGTTTCAAATTGCCCAACCCTTTGGTGTCTCTCCACACCTTTTATTATTCACTTGGTTATATCTCTATCCCTTTGTGCAAATCAATACAAGGCAGCCTTTATTAGTTTTATATACACCTTACATGCCTATTACTAGGTGGGTTACAAACACGACATCCTTGGAGAAAGACGTCTGTTCTGGCCAACCGTGTGCCACTTTCTTTTTTCAGTTTATTGCAAATGGAACAATGTCTACAGGTTATTTTACCTTTATATTGTCACACCATCCATTTTTTTATCAACAAGCACAGTCTAATTCCTTTCTTGTTTTTTTTTAAATCAAGAATATACATTTTCAAACAATTGCCACCCTTTTCTGCAGTACAACACTTTTTGCAGCATATCTGTATTGTGATATTTTATGCTGGAGCCTGCAAATTTTGCTTCTTTCTTTACAACTACAACAGTAGTTATCATTTTTTTAAAAGCTGGCACAAAAAGTTTCCAAATATGCTGTATTCTGTCTTTTTTAAATTAGTCTAGTTATTAAGCGCTGCAGGAGTTTCAGCACAACACTGTGTTTAGATTTAAAGAGTACCTTAAGACATTTTTACAAGTCAGTGTCCTCAGAATTTTCCTTATTCGGACCAACTGATAAACTTGTGGCTTTGGAGACACACAGAGACTTTCTTAGTGCTGTGGGTATTTTTCTTCATTGTAGTGGTGATAGGTTTAATGTTCTGGGTCTGAAAAAATTTTCTTTTCACCTTGGTGTCCTCGGAACCACTCCCATTTGGACCAACCCTTTCTCTTGCAGCCCTGTGTTTTGGTTTCTCTCCATCTCCAAACATCTGAACCAACTGCGGCTATACTGTGATAACAACTACATTAAATCAGTTTCTGGTACATCTGTTCCTTTTATTCCATTCATCTTTATTTCATAACTTTTATACCGTTGTCAGTCTAACAGACATTTAAACTCAGAGGTTGCCTTGGGGGAGAAGCAAGCCTCACACACAACCTCCTCCTCCACACAACACCACACTACACATGTCAGGCTAGCATTACTTTAATTTACATGTATTTTATTAATTGTAGGTTCTCCTTTCTGTTTTTAAAAGTCTGCACAAGACTGCCTCTCTACCACCCATCCACTCCCTTCCTGGACTACTTTAGACAGGACAGATTCAAATGAGCAGTAACAATAAGTTCCCATGATCAAATCTCTTGAGTCTGCTGGTTGGACCCCCAACCCCCAATTGAGATATTAACATGGCACCCAATGGGGGAAGACAATATATCCCATCTCATGGGAACATGCTGTCACCAGTATGATGTAAGTTTCCAATAAATAGAGATGGAATCCCAAATCTCAGTGAAAGATGGAAGGCATGCACTGGGTACTTTGCTCCACTTAGGTACCATAAAGAAGTAGCATTTTTGTAGTCAACACTTATTATGTTTTGTGGCAGTAATTTATTCATGACCTCCTCAAATGCATCATAATTACAGTTTTAATTTTTAGCTCTTTGTTTTTACCGCTTTTGTAATTCATGACTTAAGCCCATAAAGATGGCTCTGGCCAGCAGTTTTTAAAAATCACTTTCCAGAGTCATGTGATAGAGAGCTAAGGAGAAACAGCTTCCCCTTCAGCTCCTTGTGGCTCGCTCAAAAATCTGCTTTTATTTCTGCCAAACTGTACTCAGCCGTACTCTAAATACCTCCTGTCTTCCCTACTGACTCAGCATACACCTAGCTGAAACTCTAATATATGCTGCTCTGACAGACATAGCTGTGGACTGTTTAGCCACATCACCACCTCTCCCTGAGAGATCCCAGTCTTCAAAACGACATAAGCCAGACAAGCCCACTTCTCCACCTCCAGAGCAAGAGGCCTACCCAGAGAAGCTGGACCACTTCTTTCTTGAGCTTAATGCCATTATGGAAACCCTACTGGACATGCTGGGTGATTTTAAAACACTCAAGTCTAGCCTTGAAGCATTCACTACTCATGTGGCTGTTGCAGAAACTAGAATTTGTTCCTTTGATAAGTGGACCACCAAACTGAGGCCCGAGATCATCAGCCTCTGCAGGAAACTTCAGAAGCCAGAGGACCAGCTGGATGATCAGGAAGGGCACAGCCACCTTAACAACTTAGTCATTGTCAGAGCCATTACAAAGGCAGAGGGATCCAATACTATTATTTTCATACAGAAGTTTGCCGAAATAAATGCAGAACTATACCCTAATGCCCTGCATTACAGCACCAGATTTGGCTGTGAGCCCAGAGCAGTGGTCTTGCATTCAGAAAGGTGATGCCTTCTCGGCCACCAACGACGGGACCCTTCAACTCCTGCCGCCCTCCTGGAACCTGTCTCCTGGACCAGCTACCCAGATTCAGCCGTGCGCCTCGAGCAGCACTCTTGCATTCAGAAAGGTGGCATATTCTCGGCCACCACCGACAGGACCCTTCAGCTCCTGCCACCCTCCTGGAACCTGCCCCTGGACCAGCTACCCAGGTATTCACTGCTGCCTGTAATGCACTCCGGCAGTGCTATAATTGGTCATAGCTCCTTACAAACTGGCACCCGATTGGTCGGCTGGCCAGAATGGTTCACCCAATTGGTGCGCCTTTTCAAGATTAGTCTAACTGCTCAGAGTCTTAGCCAGCTATTATATTTCTTACTGTAATTTTCCAAACTTAATTTGCTAATTCCTGTCTGAACTTGCTAGATGCTGCTTGTTTTTGCTAACTGAAGATCTGGCTGTAATTTTTAGTAAACATCATTATGTATATACTGCCTAGCTATAATTGTGCATGCCTGATTTACTGCCTAGTTTAGTCATCTTAACCTTAGCACAGGGACCCTCAGCCTGCCCCTTTTTTTTTCACTCTTGTCTACCTATCCTCCCCCTGCTCTACTTGTCTGGATTCTTTGCTTTTACTCTGGGCTTTTTCTCCACCTCCCCCTCTGCCACTATCTCTTCCCACCTCCTACTCTAGCCACAAGCCTGATTGCACTTGATCCATCCCCCACCCCCCGTTGCCTAAAACTGTTTTCCCAAATTAATCTTCTCTCTACCTTCAGTCCCTTTGTCTCACTGCAGCTCAGCCCTGCCTCCTCCACTTACATTCTTTGTTCTCTCGCCTTCACCTCCACCCCCCATGATCAGTCTGCCGCCAGTCTCCCACCCCTCCATTTAATTTCTTTTCCCACTTCCCCAACTTACATTTAACCCTCTTTCTCCTTCCTCCCCCAGATTCAGCCGTGTGCCCCGAGCAGCACTCTTGCATTCAGAAAGGTGGCGCCTTCTCTGCCGCCACCGACGGGTCCCTTCAGCTCCTAATGCCCTCCTGGAACCCGCCCCCGGACCAGCTACTCAGGTATTCACCGCTGCCTGTAACGTACTCTGGCGGTGCTACAATTGGTCACAGCACCTTAGGCACTGGCACCAGATTGGTCAGCCGGCCAGCACGGTTTACCCGATTGGTGCACCTTTTCCACCTTTTCAAGATTAGTGCAACAGCTCAGTGCCTTAGCCAGCTATTATATTTCTTACTGTAATTTTTGGCCCTCCCCCACCCCCTCCCAGGCCTCCCTTAAATACACATATGCCTCTCCTTCCGCTTACTGTCCCTATTTTTCATTGGCTCTCTCAGAAACATACTACTGAGCCCCTTCCTGAGTCTAAGTCCCCACCACTCCACTGCCCTCGGGCCCATTCTATCTTGGCTGGCTAACCTGTTACTCTGTTTTATTCTGGATCCTGTAACACTCCGACTACTAAATAAAAAGTGGTTACATTATTCAACCAAGATGCTGCCCTTGACTCTATACCTCGCTATTCTGGTGTTCGCAGTGCTCTTTCTCCCCCCTGCCCCATAATCCTGCATTCCCTCCTCAGAAACTCAACATTACCCCTCTTCCTACGTACTTTCAGGCTAACTCCCCCTCTCCCATTAGTATTTCCTGGACTCACTCACCTACTCGCTCCTGCCCCTATCTTGCTCCGCTGCCCTTATGCATCACTCTCATATGGCTGCTTAGTTCCTGGCCCCCAGCTATTAATAAATGCCCCAGCTCCTGTCACTCATGCAACCCCTCCTGGATCAAGAGTGCAAAGCTACACTATATTATTATTGCCCCCCTACTCTTATCAGCTGGTGACATAAACCCTAACCCTGGTTCAGCTCAACCACCTCCTGCAGATAGACCTGTAACAAATCTCTCAGCTCTTCCAAATGGCCTTAAAATACTACATATAAATATACGTAGCCTCCTCCCTAAAGCAGACTTGCTACAGCCAAAGATGGCTACATTCAACTTGGATATAATCATAATGTCCGAATCCTGGCTTAATAACAAAATCTGTAACTCGTCACTGGCTCTCCCTGGTTTCTCCATATCATGACAGGACCAGCTTGGGTGAGGAGGCGGAGTAGCTATCTATGTCTCCTCTTCTATCCAATTCACTTCCATCTTTTCTAGTGCTATACCTAAAGCCTACGAGGCATTGCTGCTGCAAATCACTCTCCCCTTCTCCAAACCTATCATTGTAGCAGGAGCCTACTGCAGTCCGGGCTCAAAACCCAACATAGCTACTGACCTCATAGCCACACTAGCTAGCCACTCTTCTGCTGGTGAATTATATAATATGGGAGACTTCAACATAAATTGGTCTACCATACCTAGCAAAGTGCTAAATGCTATACATGCGCTCAGCCTAACCCAAATTATCCAAGATCTGACTAGGCTAAACCATAAGATGGTAACCATTCCCTCATCGACTAGACCCTTACCACTCACACCCTTAGGGTCATCAAATCAGACACCCTAGCAGATGCCTTCAGTGACCATTGCATGACTTTCCTGGTGTGCAGAGTTCACAATGTCAAAGTCCCCTATAAAACTTTACAAATCTGTTCTTACAAATCCCTGAATGTTGCCCCGCTTCTTCATGATTTGGCCAACACTAACTGGGCTCCTATATCTACTGCCAGAAACCTAAATGTCACAGCCACATACTTCCGAGACCGATTCCTTGAAGTCTGGAATCAACATGCACCGTTATGCCGGGTTTGCGTCCATGGTAACCACCTCCCCTGGATCTCTCCAGAACTCCTTGCTTGCCAAAGGGCTCGTGATGCAGCCTGGAAGCTCCATAAAAATACTATGCTTCCTAAAGATTATGAGGCCTACCACATCCTCAGATACAAATGCACAAAAGCCACTTGGTTGGCCAAGGCTGAGTACTTCAGCTCTACCTTTAACAATAACATAAACAACCCATCCAAATTCTGGAAGGTAATTCACTCTCTTTTCTCCCCTCAGGCTCCCCCTCCCTTCCCCTTCCTCCAACTAAACAATATTGTCATCTCTGACCAACCTAGTGTTGCCACAGTTTTCAACTCGCATTTCACCTCATGCACCTCTGCCCTGCTAGCCTCCCTCCCAACCATAAACAAATTGTCCTCCGCATCTACTAGGACTCCACCAGCCCCACCGCTCAGTTTTCCTCCTTTAAAATCCTGACAACTGACATGCTGACAGCCTTGGAGGCCCTCAACCTGTGCAAAGGTAACTCCCCTGATGGATTGGACCTGAAGTTACTAAACCTGTCTGCCTTGACCATTGCTCCCCCACTGACTGCCCTTCTCAATCTCTCATTTCAATTGGTGGAAATCCCCCTCGATTGGAGACATGCAATTGTCCTCCCCCTCCCAAAGGGTGGCAATTCCTCCTCCCCCAAAAACTACTGCCCTATTTCTCTCCTCCCGATGTTAGCCAAACTACAAGAACACCTAGCCCTAGACCAACTATCCTCATACCTCTCCGACATTAATTTCTTCACCCAATATCAAACTGGGTTCTGTAAACATCACTCCACTACTACCTCACTACTCCGAATCACTGATGCAATCCTGACAGGCATGGATTGCGGTCACATCACTACTGCCATTTTTATTGATCTTGCTAAAGCGTTTGACACCGTGTCCCACTGTCTCTTGCTCTGCTCCCTCTCATCAGCTGGGCTGTCTGAACACACCATAAAATGATTCCGCGCCTACCTAAACAACTGCTCACAGTCTGTAAAAATATCTAACTACATCTTCCCTCTTCTACCCATATGCTGTGGTGTCCCTCAAGGGTCTATACTAGGCCTGATTCTCTTCTCCATTTTTCTAAATGACCTACCTTCCATCTGTACTTCATCTTCTATACACATGTATGCTGATGATACAGTTCTTTTCACCTCAGGGTCTTCACCCGTGGATGTCACCTCCAGGCCCCAAAGCGACTTCAGTAATGTCCAGAGCTGGTTTCAATCTCATCAACTCTTCCTAAATTCTAAGAAAACTGTGTCCATGGCATTCAGCACACACCAGAAACTGTCCAAACTTCAATCTCCCCCCTCTTTCACTACCCTCGACGGGTCAACCATAATTGCCACCGAGTCATTCAGGTATCTGGGCATTTGGTTGGATCAACATCTCACTTTCTCAGCCCACATAGATGCCATAATAAAAAAAGTTTTGCCCCAAACTCAGCACCTTATACAGAAACCACTCATGCCTTCCACCCCAGGCAAGATGTGAACTTGATCCAAAAAATCATCCTCCCAAGTTTTGACTATTGCAATATCATTTATTGCTTGGCTCCTGCCTCTTCCTTAGCCAACTTGGATACCCTCTTCAACTCCTTCTGTCAGTTTGCTCTGAATGCCCCTCCTCTTACCCACCACTGTCACTTGTACTGAGCTTTAGCCTTCCCTTCCCTTCTCTGACAAATAGGAGACTACAGCACTGCATAAATTTCATCTCTAAGTACTGGCTTGGTACACTCCCTATCTAAACTCCCTAATCTCCCCCCACCCACTCCCTCTTGACTTCTAAGATCCCACGGCCACAGAACTCTGACTCTTCCCTGGAGATCCACCTCTAGTGGACAGGTCTCCCCCTCCTATCATCTCCCTAAATTGTGGAATGCTCTTCCTACTCAAATCTGATCCTCTTCCTCATCTGGCTCATTAAATCAAGCTCTACACATCTTCCTTTCTGTAAATTGAATTTGCCTCTAGCTCCCCCCCCCCTTTGTTTGTCTCACACCCTGCCTGTTGCCCTGGTTGCCAAACCACAACCAAATCGATGCACTTTTAGGGGGAGCTATTCCCAGCCCCTATTATGTATGCCAGGTTCGATTCAGCTGTCTATCTCACTCTCTCTCTCTCTCTCTCTCTCTGTCTATCTATACTGGTCTATCTCCTGAACAGGCTTACCTAGCCATAGGCTCTGACTTGCTTCTCTACCACTTTATCTCACCACCACTTGTCTGCTCTGTGGTACTTTTGTCTGAAGTGAGTTAGTCCATTGGTCCCACTTGCTGTTATGTTACCACTGAGTCTGTCACTCCAAGAGGGTGCAACTACAGGATTTTACTCTAGTCTACCCTGCATTTATTTGTTCTGCTTGCCAATGTTTTCTGTGCTATTGTGTAATTTGTGCATGGTCATTGTTACAATGTAACTCCCTTCACCCTTTCCCCCAGGTTGTACCGGGAGACGAGCAACTTGTTGTTCAGTGTACCTTACCTGGTGAAACTTTTCAATAAATAAATAAATAAATTGATCGGGCCCACAGAGGTTTACACCGGATGCCATCCCTGGACAGAAACCACATTCTATTATCTTCAGGCTATTACATTTGTTTATAAAACCCACATCTTAAGGAAGGCAAGAGATACAAAGGAGATTTGGTGGGAGGGTCACTAACATACTCTATTTAGTGATTTGAGTCCCCATGTTTGGGTCAAGCAAATTGAATACAAAGAGATAAAAATCAAGCTTTACATGGCAGCAATCAAGTTTCATATGCTTTATTCTGCTCTGTTGCAGTTCGTTACTGCAGATGGGGAGAAACAGTTCTTGTCTGCAGCAGACACCAGATGCCAGATCCTGAAATATTTGCTAATCTCTTTCCCACCCACACAGAGCTTGGCCCACTGAGAACATGGCTACACTATTTGCCTGCCATGCCTGCCAACTATACCTTTGTTTTCCTCAATGTAGTAGGCTCCCCTTTCTTCTTGGCCCCTCTTCTTTACAATTTTTTTCCTTCCCCCACTAATGCTGTAGCTTTCCCCCTCTGCCCCAACTAGAGATGGGCAAAATTGGAAAATTTTGTTCCATGAAATATTTCATGAAATTCGCGTATTTCACAACATATTTTTCCGGTGTGAAATACAAAATTCCACTGGTGAAATGCAGAATTTCACCAGCAAAATGGGGAATTTCATCACCCACAGGTGAAGTTCCACTGTTTGTGGATGAAATTCCTAATTTCACTGGCAAAATTCTGCATTTCACAGGCAAAATTCCACATTTCACCGGTAGAATTTCACATTTCACAACCGTGAAATATTACGTGAAATGTGCGAATTTCACAAAATGTTTCACAGGGCAAAAGTCCTGATTTGCCAGAATTTTGCTGCATCTCTAGCCCCAGTCTGCAGTCCTAGTATCAGCTCAGCCGTGCCTGCAGCTTTCTTCATTGTTTCCCTGGTGATGCCTCTGGGCAGTACACCCCACTTCTGCAGCTCCATTTCTCCTTGACTGCTTGACTTTCATGGTAGCTTCTACAACACAGCTGTCATTGTGGCTTGACCAGCTTGTAGCCCTGTTGCAGGAAATAGTGGGGACCTTCTTCAGCTGGACTGACACTGAGGTTCAGAACCTGGAATCAACTGGATGATGCGACTCATGTCACACAACATATCCACTTTGAGGACTTTGAGGGATCACAGAAATGGTCCAGATGCTGGATGCAGGCTGCCTCACCACTAGCTTTTCCCTATGCCTTTGTGAATTTTTTCTGCCATGTCTTCTTCCCCTTGGACATTTAATTCCATTACAAGTGGACAGTTTTTCCCTGATCTGGATAAAGACTGGGGAGGGCTTGCATTACTTGTTCTAAGTGTTGTGTATCCTCTCTGCCTCTCTGTTTGGCCGGGGATTCACAGACCCTCCTTGTCAATGATTTAGCTTTTTTTTTATTTCCTAACTCTTTCTGCAATTATTTTGTTTGGAATTTCCTGATTACTTCTATAATTAGTTTTTTTTGAATTATCATCATATTGTGGGCTGAATGTTGTCAGGTTGCTATTATCACCTTGCAGTGCAAGATTTATGCCTTACTTCATGTAGCCACCCAATGGCATAGATTATGGGGGGTGCAGGGGGAAGACTCCCCCCTCCCAGATGTTTAGAGTGATCAGAGCAGGACTTTTGAAGATCTGAGTTTTTCAAGAAATGACTATCAGTACGGGACACCTTTTGTCCCATATTTCATGTTGGGGAACTTGGTGTATTGCAGAATCAGTTTCTCACACAGCTAACATCAGCCACAGCATAATTAGCACATTGGACAAGGAAGTTAGCTTAAAGTGGAAAAAGTGCTCACAATCTCATCTGGGACTGTCTGTTGTCATGGTGGAGGAGTAGAGCGAACTGATCCAAGTTGGGACTTGAGAGATCAGACTGCTGATCTACTCAGTCTGTAACATGGACCTGAGGAGAGTAAGTATAGGTCATTTCACTTAATTCATTGCTTGTTTGTTGTGCGTACAACCCATCCTTTACTTAGCTGCTTTTGTGCTTTTAGAAAGTCAGAACTCAGGTTGTAATCTCTCAGGTTAGTTCATGGCTCTGCAGTTGGGCTATTTAGATTATGTGCAAATCTTGGCCGCAGACACGGTCAACTTTCTTGCCGTCTGCAAGTTAGCTTGTTTGAAGTATGACTGCTGAATGTTGTCCCCAGGAAGCAACACAGAAGCTCCACTATTTCAGCCTGCTTTTCTGCATGAAAGTCCTTTTGATTTGTGGTTGTATTATTTAAACCCTAACCCAGTGCGGCTTTAATTAATATGCTACTATGGTGAAGTTGCCTGGAGCTACAGTATTATGGGCTATTTAGTCACCATTTTGGAATTAACCATCAGTCCATTACGAGCTGGAAGCTTAGCATTACTTCCTAAAAATTCTTTTTTTAGTGTTTGTATTTGTTATAATTCTGATTAAATGCAAGCAAACTGACCACCAGTTAAAAACAGTTGGCATATTATACTGTAGTTCGAGGGGAAAAACATACAAGCTTTCTTAAAGTAGATTTGACAATTTAACCAGAAGAAACTTTTTTTTATTTGTTTAAATAAACTCTATCTGAAAAAAGTGCTTGTAAACTAGAAAAGTTCCTATAATTAACTTTATGATCACACAAACTTCTGATTGCATGGCTTTCTCCTGTATCATTGAATGTAGATTTTCTTAATAACTTTACTAAGGAAAAAACATGTAACATTGGACTGTATTATCCCATAAAGTCTATCTCAAATTTCTCTCACAATTGGCTCTATGCACTATGCCAATGTGCCACGTAAACCAGGAGCGTTGGCATAGTTCAGTCAGAATGCCACAGAGTGGTGGACACGTGGCATTCATGACTGGGGAGCACAACTAGTATGCACCAGATTTTCTGGCTGTGTGAACAGCAGTGCCCCATGGGTAGTCAGGGGGCATGCCGGGGAGTGTGCTTAAACTCCATGCCATTCATGAAGGTGCAGAGTGCTGGGCACGGTGGAGTGCATGATACTCCAGGTAACCCCCTGCCATAAGGGTTATATGCTACCCCGGAATGCCATGACAGCCCACAGTGAGAATGTCAGGGCACAACATATCTCAACAATATGTCACCCCAGCCCATGGGGACTATAATGTGGGCTGGGGGTGGCTGACTAGGCACCCACCTGCCCCTGTGCTGTTGGCACACAGTGCATCATCTGCCATGAGCCATGCCCCATGGGTGCAAAGGATCCAATTGTGGACCAGGGCCAGGCATCCTGTTAAATCCAAGCCCGGTCCATGAAAATGTCTTCTGCACACCTGCATGCTGGGGTGGGGGGTTGGGCCATGGACAGGTGGCCGGCATTAGTGAATGCCAGTATGGGTGCACCTGTCTGCGGTCATGTAGCTACATGGTAGGGTTACATGCCTCTGGCACGTACCCTCCAATCATTAGTGCATAGAGCCCTATATGTGTTGAGCATAGTTACTAGCTAAGTAATCTCTGCACCAAGTATGCTTTTTGACAAGAAAAACAAATATTGCATCTGCAGACAGTTGTTAAGAGCTGGCATTGGCTGCTGGAGCATTCTCTGCAAAGGTAAACTGGGACTGGCAAACTTTACTGCTGACAGGGCTGATCTAAAACTGCAGTTGTGTTCAAGTATGCTTGGCTTTTATAGCTGAATTTAAATATTTATAGTTGAATTTTCTAGATGGGAGAGGTACTGTATGAAGTTTTTCTGCTCCTTGATTTTAATCAAGAGATTGAGTATTGTCAATTTTAAAAAGGAAAATGAAAATATAGTCATTTTGGCAGTGATATATGTTGTTTGCAACAAGAAAGGTCTAAAAGCAGCCAGAAAGTTTCAAAATGATCATCAAAATGCACCAGAATGCATCTAAATCCTGATAGTTTCCAGGGGACTCCCCCGGCCTATTGCTTTAGTATTTCTCAGAACAAACAGGACTTTCATCAGTTCCCTCCTTGAAAAAAAAGCTAGCTATGCTCCTGAACTTCAGACTGACCATCCTACTTAACTCCTTGCAATCACTGGGGGAAGGGCACAAGCAGGGGATGGGATGGCATATCTAATGATAGTGTGCTTTTGAGAGGTTGGGTGGTGGGAGGGGGTAGCATTAAAGCACAGAGGATCAGAGAGCCTTTTTTTTATTAAGTTTCAGGGATTTAAAGAATTTGCATGGTGAAGTTGATGTGGCTGCCAAAAAATTTGCAAAGTGGGATGTCCATGAATTTGTACCAACTTCGCCAGTGAATTAAAACTTCTCTGCATCTCTAGTAACTATTGGCCAATCTGGTGGTGTGGTGGTCCCTGTGGCTGAAGTTGTGAAGGATGAAGGCATTTATCCCTATCCCTATATTTCAGGCAGAGTTATGAGATATAGTGTTACAAATCATATATTATGTAAATAATGGGATTGTGCTGGTAAAAAGCTTCACGAGTAACACATATGAACTACTGTACTAATGTAAGTCCATCCAATTCAAACCTGGGTGGAGCAAGAATATTGGATATTGGCATCACATGTAGAGATACAGTACCTGAAGGCAAATATACAAAATGGTTATGTTTCACTGGTATGAAGAATGGGGTAAAATATTGCCTTCTTTTTGTTTACAGAAATCCAATGTACACAGACTACTATATAGACCAGTGGAGAAGACTCAGAGTCATTTTGCAGTAAGCACATTTGAAAGAAATAAGAAGGCCTCCAGGGTTCAAATGCTGAAAGAAGAGTTGAGATAAGGAGAAGCAGAAGGTCCAGCACCAGTGGCAGTTCCCACACAAACAATTGAGCAACTCAGCTAACTGCAAGTGTTACAGACAGCACTGGGGTCTTGTCCTATAAGATGGACCAGATTTAAGGTAGCCTGGAGGTGCCGAGGGTTGAGGCACTGGATGCCACACCTCGTGCCATGCTGGTGACCTGGTTTCAGGAATGAGCTTGGGTTATCAGGGGTTGGCCGGGGCAGGAAAGGATTGAGCATATAGAGGACTGCTCTCCTCTCCTCCCTTGGGGGTGGGTGGGTAGTGCTCACTGCAGTATCAGTGGCTCCTGGTGGAGACTAGTTTCAGCACAACTTGCAGCATGCTCTTACAGGAGATGGGGTGTTGGCAGAGACTTTATGCATGGGTGCAGGAGCTCACCTATTGTGTGCAGGGTGTCATTGCATGTCCACACCCCCAGGAGCAACCAGATCAAAGAAAAAACCCTGGCACCTGGACAGGCGAAGGTGGGCCCAGTGGACTTCCCCCAGCCCACTGCTAGGTCCATCCTGGCTGGTTTCTGTTTCTCTCCTCCACTCCTCAACAGCCCCTCTAGATTATAGATAGAGCACTGGAGGAATAAAGGTGGTCCCACCTCAGGGGTAGTTGGAGGAGTTGGGGGAGAGTTTCTGGGAAGCAGGTGACCAAATCCAGAAGGACCTCAGGCTGGGTGGGACAAGGCAGCTCCGAGAAGCCTCTCCAGAGAGTAGTCTAATGGGTCTGAGCTAAAGACAATAAAGAAAAAAAAAGGTGGACCAGATTTACCAGTGACTCAGATATGGTGAAAGGACGCAGAAAACACTAATACAGTATGTGCCAAATGTACCGTCCACGTTTGAACCGGACAGCCGCTTGTAGTGGACAAAATGCATTTGCCAAATGCCATTTCCATTGATACCAGTGTTAAAAATTGCAATTATAACAGACCTGGTGCTCCACAAGTACCGTCCACTTTGCGCCCACTTTGTGTGCCATTTGCACCTACAGTATCTGCACCTATTGTACACACAGCGTGTTTTTGGCCTCCTCCTCTGGCCACTGTTTGCCCTGGCAAGCAGTGGCTGTAGCCAGGGACTGCTTCATGACTGGATGGATGTTGTTGCTATGGAGTGTGAGCCTCCACCAGCCCATCCCCCTCGTGACCCTCTCCTATGCCAGCACTGATTGCGAGCAGAGCCAGAGAGTGCGACCCGACCATGCATGGCGGAGACTGAGGTGGGCTGCTGGCACCAACAAATGACATGCCAAGGTGGTCACTTGTCCCTGAGCAACATGTCTGAAGTGAGAAATTCACCAAATGGCTTAGCCAGCCGGGCACAGTGGCCGAACTGAGGCAGAGCATGTTGGAAGCAGTGACCCTCTCCTACGCCAGCACTGATTGCCAGTGGAGCCGGAGAGTGCGACCCAACTGTGCACGGTGGAGAGACTGAGGTGGGCTGCTAACTTCAACAAACGGCATGCCAAGGTGGCCACTTGTCCCCGAGCAACATGTCTGAAGTGAGAAAATTCACCAAATAGCTTAGCAAGCCAGGCACGGTGGCTGAACTGAGGCAGAGCATGTCGGAAGCAGTGAGGAGCTCTGCGATTGTGGTGAGTGAGTGAGGAGGGCAGACGGGCGGACCTGCCTGAATTGCAATACAAAACTGCAGTGCCTGGTGACAAAAAGCCACAATAGATGTACCGGATGCCGCTTCTACTGGACACGATAGCACATGTCAAACTAGTCCGGTACAAGTGGCGCATACTGTAGTGGGCTACAGAAACATTCAAAGGCAGCAGATGGAGATTTTCAGCCAGCACTGACCATCATCCCAGCAAGCCACCCACTACCACCACCCCACCTTGAAAGATTGGTGCCTCAGTGTGTGGCTTATAAGGGCACTTTTAATTGGAGTAGGGTTATTGATATTGTTAAATAGTTTCTATGGTTTGTTGTTTATCATCGATATAGTTGTTCCTGTCCTCTACTTTTGTTTGTAAACATTTCTTTTGAAAAATGTGCTTGTTTATGCTGACTGCAATGCATTTGTTTTTATTTATTTATTGAAATGTTTCAACAGGAAGGGCACACTGAACAAGTAGCTCATCTCATGGTGCATCCTGGGGGAGAGGGTATCAGGGAAATCATAAATACATACATCCAATCAAACATTAATACAAATTGTACAGTGATGCATTACAGTGTAAACAGTACAGAAGATTACTGAAGGTAAGGTACATTATAAGTGCAGTAATTAAAGTGTATATTGTTATCAAACATGAGGGAACAGATAAGTGCTATCTTCTAATGTGCCAGATTTAGCTGAATGTAGCTACAATACATTGAACCAGCTAGCAGGTGAACACAGGAGTCACGTGATGGCATCCATCTGAACAGCAGCTGGTATCCTGAGCTCCCCCCTCTGGCCGCCTATTTTTCTATTTTATAAATACTTTGAATGGACTTTTCGAAGAAATTTTCTAAAAAGACAACTTATTAACATCTAGTGATCGATTTGGTGTCTCGACCTGGGATATTTCAGCCCTTGCTGGATCGTGATGGAGGTGGATCCGAAACAGGCCTTAACCAAACACACTCCTCCTGCATCTCCGGAAAAGGCCGCAAAGAAGCAGAGGAACCAGGCCTCAACTAGGCCGGATCGTAGCAGTGAGAAAATGGGGCAGCCTGCACCTCTAACAGAGGATAGATTTCTCCAAGAGCTTGGCTCTGTGAAAGACCTCCTGATGGGTTTGACAGGTGAAATTAAATCCCTGCGTAGCGACCTCTCTGATGTTGCCAGAAAAGTATCGGATGTTGATGCCAGGGTCACTTCTGTTGAAAATTGGAAAGCCAGGGCTGAGGAAGAAATGGCTGGGCTTAAGCAACATGTGAAGAGGCTTCAAGCCAAAACAGAAGACCTCGAAGGGCGCAGTCGCCGTAATAATCTATTAATTATGGGCCTTCCAGAGCTGGAAGAAGGCCCAGACCTCATGGCTTTTCTGCAAAAGTTTCTGATGAAGGTGGTGGGCCCATCACCTATCGGTTCCTCCTATCATCTTGAAAGGGCCCACCGCTCGCTACGACCTCGACCTCCAGCTGGTTTCCCCCCTCGCCCGATTATTATAAAATTCCTGAGTTATCTAGATAGACAGCATGTCCTTCTGAAGTTTCGGGACCTCAAAGAAATTTTGTGGGGCGTTTCAAAGATCCAGATCACCCAGGACCTTCCCAAAGAGATCCGAATAAAGAGGGCAGCCTATCACCATATTGTGCAAAAACTTATAGCAGCTGCAATACCTTTTAGAATGACCTACCCTGCCACTCTTAAGGTAACTGTCGGAGGCATGGCTACAAGCTTTACACCCTGATGCGGCCATCAAGGAATTGGCTGGCAGACTGCCTGATCTTTTCAAGGGTTACGGCTGAATATCTACTGTGGACTTTTAATCTGTGTTAATTGGTTTTGTGTGCCCTTTTGGTGGTCTTTTGTCGTGTCTATGGTTTGCTGGTGATGAGGTTGCTGTTTCCCCCTGACCTCATGTTCCTGTCCTGTGCCTCCCCCGCCCCTCCTGTCACTTACCTTGGTTGGTGTTGTGTGTCTGTCCTCGCTATCGTCAGGTCTGGGGATCGGAGGTCTCCGTAGATCCTTCCGGGGGGTCGGCGGTGGGATTCACGGTGTGGGGGCGGTCTCGGAGAGGGCCATGGTTGGCGCGATGAGTCGGGGCCTTCCCTCGCTGCTGGGCCCGCTTTGGGGTGGGGGAACGTCGGTTGGTGATGCTGTTTCCGGGGGGAACTTCCGGGAGTGTTGCGCTGTTTGGGTCCGACTGCCTTAAAGGTCCCCGTGAAACAGCATTCATATCAATGCTTCTGATATTTCTGCCTTTGCCCATGGTATGGTCGTTGATGTCTGGTTGGGTCCCTGATCTGAAGTCATGCTGGTATCGGTAAGTGGCCCATTCTATCCTATCTAGCGGCCGGGCGTGTGTGAGGGACTGGGCTGGACTGTATTTGTGGCGGGTCCATCGGGGTGGAATGAGGCTTTTGTGGCCTTAGCTAGCAGGAGCTCCCCTTTCTTTGGGTTTTGGTCTTCTTCTCCCCGGTTCTCTGCTCTGCCATAACCCTGGTCTCTGCTTCTGCAAATACATCAGTGCGTGGGCATTGGGGGCGGCTGGGGGGGGATTGAGCAGGCTGGCGGGTTGGATGTGGGATCGCGAGCTGCTCGGTTGGGGGGTGGCTAATTCCTGCCTGGGGCCCAGCTGGCATAATAATTGGTGGGTCGATGTTCGGACCTATATCTGGATATGGGAGATTGTGGTCTTTGTGGCCCATGTTTGTTGGGTTTTGGCTCTGGGAACTTTGGGATTCGCATGGGGATCCGGGGGGCTCGTAACCCGGAATACGGACTGGATAAGTGATTCTGGATATTGGGGTCTCCCTTTGTATATAGTTTTTGGGGATTGGGGGTGTGTGTTTTGAGGAGGAATGGTGTCTCTCCCTTTGGTTATAGATTTTGGGTTCGACACTCTGTTCGGAAGGGGGTTCCTGTTTGGTCGTTATGGAATTTCTGTGGTGGGTGGAGGGGTGGGTTCTGGGGGTCCGGGCTTGTGTTTCCTGTCACTTTTATAGGGATTGGACTTTCTTTGTTTGGGGGGGGGGAGGGAGGGTTAGATTGGGGTGTGGGACTAGGGATTTGGGAGGTGCACCCTGCTACTAGTGGTTGGTTTTATGCTATCTGGGTACCAGACTACTGTAAGTTCTATTTGAAATGGCTAAGAACGTAAACTGTATAGCGTCCTGGAATGTGAGAGGACTCAGGGATCGTGGTAAAAGGTTGCAGATATTTAATCACTGCTCCTTGCTTGGTATTGATATTCTTTTCGTGCAAGAAACACACTTGGGTCGGGAAGAAACTAATCTCCTCTCCCGGTCTGGATTTTCCCAAGTTTATCTTGCTGGGAATTCTCACTTTAGCAAAGGGGTGGCTATCTTAATTAAAAAACATGTTTTGTTTATTAAAGACTCGACCTGCTCAGATCCGGAAGGAGATTCATTCTAGTAAAGGGTAAGCTAAATGGAGAGGTGTGGTACTGGGATCAGTGTATGGACCAGTGGGAGGCAATCCAGACTTCTTTATGAGGTTGACAGATAAGTTGGCTGCCTTTCTGCCGACTCAATTTGTGCTGGGAGGGATTGGAATTACCTTTCCCTCTTTCTTAGATAGGGATCCCAAGACAGGAGAACACCTTCCCAGCACAGAAAGCCCTCTGTGAGATGGTCTCACTGCTGGGGCTTGGTGACCCATGGCGTGTGCTAACCCTTCTTTAGGGCCTTTTCCTTCCATTCGCAATCACACGCACCAAATCAAGACTGGATATGATTTTAGTGAGTGTCTCCTCTCTCCCTATGGTTTCTCTCTCTGGTATAGAACCAATCGTGGTTTCAGATCATGCTTTGGTTTGGGTACGTTTGTCTATTAGGCATGATTTTGCTCGTGACTCCATGTGGAGATTGAATACCCAGCTACTGAAGGATCGTCACTGTGTTTCGGAGATCAGTACGAAAATATCTCTGTTTCTGGCAGATAATCTGGACTCTACCCCTAGGGTGGACATGGTATGGGGGGCATTAAAGTGCTATCTTAGGGGGGAATTTATCCAGATGGCTTCCCTCAGGAAGAAAGCACGGTTAGCTAGGGTATTAGAGTTGGTTGGTAAGATTAGAGGTCTGGAAAGTAAGTACTCACTATCTTCCTCGGTGTCAGATCTTAAGGATCTGCTCTCAGTCAAAAATGAGTACTCTGATCTGTTGAAAGATAAGACTGAGTATTATCTGGTCAAAACCCAGGCTAAGTATATAGACCTTGGAGAGAAATCTGGGAGACTACTGGCTTTACGTCTCAGAGCATTAGAAAGTTCGAGGATTATTCCCTCTCTGGTTTCCTCGTCTGGTACGAAGGTCTCTTCGCCCAGAGAGATTGCTCGGGCTGGGAATACTATTCTGCCTTATAGTCCCCTCACATCCCATGCTGTAGCTGACCTTAAGGGTTATTTAAGTGGATTGGCTCTTCCTAGCATGCTGGACTCCCAGCAGGCACGTCTAGTGGCGCCCTTTTCAGTTGAGGAGATCCAGAGCACTATTGCCTCCCTTGCCCCAGACAAATCGCCTGGCCCAGATGGATTCCCAGCGAATTTTTACAAAGCTTTTTCTAAGGACTTGACCCCTATTCTGCTTAAATTATATAAGTACTTTCAGGTAGCTTCGGATCTTGATTCGGCCTTGTTCAAGGCTACCATAGTTCTAATTCCTAAAACAGATAAGGAGCCCTCAGACCCAGCTAGCTACCGTCCTATTTCCTACAAAATTATGATATTAAAATACTGGCTAAAATTCTTGAGAGGATTAAAAGATTTGGGTGGACCTTCTGAGCCCTGAACAAGCAGGTTTTGTTCCAGGAAGATCTGCTGCTGATCATCTAAGGACACTGTCCCATATTTCACAATACGCCGGTCAGTTTCAGAACCACTTGTGCTGGTCTCTTTAGATGCTGAAAAAGCATTTGACCGGGTCGACTGGTCCTTTATGGGCTGTTCTGGAAGAAATTGGTTTCCGTCCTCCTTCTAAACATGATTCAGGTACTATATAAATGCCCTCTGCTAAAATCTATTGCAACGGGGTTTTATCCCCTCCTTTCAACCTCTTTGTGGGCACGAGACAGGGCTGCCCCCTCTCTCCTCTATTATTTAACTTGTATTTGGAACCTTTGTTGACTCAGCTTAAATCCTCGCCTCGGGTGAAAGGGATTAGGATCTTAGGGAGGGAACTAGTTCTTTCTACGTATGCAGATGATTTTCTGTTACATTTGTCTGACCCGGCTGCATCGTTAGAAGCTGCTCTAGATATTATTAGACATTTCAGTTCCCTTTCTGGCTACAAATTAAATATATCAAAGTGTGAGATTTTCCCTTTAAATAATTATACCTTTAAGAGCTGCTTCCTACCTTTTGGAATGAGATGGACTTCCTGTTCCCTTAAGTACCTCGGGATTCACTTTTCCACCGACCCACTTCTGCTCAAGAAATTAAACTTAAATAAGATTAGAGACTCGGTTAGTCAAGATCTGCAATGCTGGGCATCTCTTCCTATTTCCTTGATGGGCAGAATTAATATTATTAAAATGAACGTTCTTCCCCGGATTTTCTATCCGCTGAACCTCACCAATCTCTGGCTTCCTCTTTCCTTTTTTCAACAGCTCCATAGTATGTTTTCTACTTTCATCTGGAAAGGAAAGGGTACATCACTCTTATGGCTCCCTCTCGCTCCCCAAAGACAAGGGAGGTCTGAAACTTCCCAACTTTCAGCTCTACTACTGGGCGGCCCACTTATCCAAGTTAGGACAGTGGTTTGCGGCAAAACCTGAGAATTCCTCCCCAATATGGCTTCTCTTAGAACGACTTTTCTCTCTGAGCTTAAATTTGACATAACTACTTTACCCTATCTTACTCCGAGTTCACTTCCACGCTTAATTTCCAATAATATGGTGGCGGTTTCTCTTAAAGTGTGGGCTCAATGTCTTAAGTTCTTCCAGATCTCTAACCAAACGGATTTAGGACAACCAATTACCTTTAATCCCAACCTTGCTATTGGTGACTCAAGGGTGGGAGTAACTTGGTTGCCACAACTTAAAGACTCCAGGGTTGAACATTTGTATAATTCAACCTCTCTTCTCACATCAGGCGATATCCTCACCAAATTCGGTATCCCTGGTAGAGAGACCTTTAAAGTGTTTCAACTCCGTCATCTGGTCTGTAACAAGTTTGGTGTGGTATTCAAACCGTCTGTGGTACACCCCTTTTTCTCTAATATTATCAGGCTGGCATCTCAACCCCATTCCATTTCGCAGATCTACTCCTATTTATTAACTTTCAACTTGAAAGAGGAGGTAACTGGCCCCTTGCTCTGGACACAACTTCTGCCGGATGAAGTGCCATTTTGGAGAACCTTATGGCCTAACCTGCACAAATACCATACTCAGGATAGGTTCCGGTTAGTACAGTATAATATTGTCAATAACTTATATTATACTCCAGTTAAGCTTTTTCAGCGTAAGATGATCTCTTCCTCAAGTGCTTCCGTTGCCTCGGGATGAGGTAACTGATTCATGTTTTCTGGGAGTGCCTAAAGTGGCCCCATTGTGGTCTGCTATTATGGATAGTCTAGATCCCTTCTGGGTCTGAGCAGGTTTTCTCTCCAAGTATCTGTGTATTGGGGGACTTTTCTCAGATAGATTAGCGGGAGCGAGGTATCATATGGCTTTGATTTCGATGGCAGTCAAAAATTGGTTTTAAGGCATTGGAAGGACCAATTGGTATTATCCCTTGTGGATTGGTTAAAAGAATTAATGTCTACCTCCAGTCCGAAGTTTGATTGCCAGTTACAAAGCAGCTATGGATTTATTTTATAAAAGATGGGGTAAACTTCTGTCCTTTTACCTACCAGGAGGTTAATGTATGTGATCTGATCCCTGGACCCTTACTCTATGTTGTATATCGATTGCCATCCTAGTATACGAGTTATAGTGATACAACCTAGTCTCTCTCACTGTATGGTAGACCTATAATCACAGCCAGCAAAAAGATGGTTGCATAAATGTGGTATCCAAACTTTGATAGTTACTAGCTATGTTTTCGAACGGGTACACCTAGGGGTGGGGGTGGGTTTGGTTTTTCTGGGTTTTCTCGGCTCATAGATGAACATGTTTTATGATGTCTTTTTGATGCTAATAGACCTGTTGTTATTTGTATAGCCGAGGTGTACTGACTTTGGTTTACTGATTGGTTTCTAATACTATGGTATGGTTGTAACTTTTTTTTTTTCTTTCTTTTGTGAAAATAATAAACTTAAATTTCAAAAAAAAAAAATAGCAGGTGAACACAGCAGAACAGAGTAGGTGTGGGACGTGGGGAAATTAGCTGCAGGTACAATTTACTGAGAGGAAGTTTTGTAGAGCTGAAGAGGTGGAATGGGGGGAGGATGAGTGGTGAATCTGGTGAGGGAGGGCATTCCATGGTTTAGGGAAGTGAAGTGAAAAGGCCATCTGGCCTACAGCAGTTGACCGATGAGGAACTACCAATAAAAGAGAGTCATAAGATCTAAGGGAATGGTCTGTTGGGAGGGAGGAAAGATACAGAGGAAGTAAGATATGGGGGGGAGCATTCCGAACCAACATTTAGACACTAATTTGGCACAATGGAGGTGCCAGTGATTTTCTAATGAGGAAAAAGCCAGGAAGTGGTAGAGATTACAGTGGTAGATGAAAGAGGAGGAGTCCAGAGTGAAGCGATAGAAGGAGTTAAAAAGGGTATCCAATCTGGTTAAGGAAGACTTGTGAGCAGCACTGTAGACTACATCACAGTAATCAAAAGATAGGTAGGATCAACACTGGACAAGTTCACACCTATCCAGTAGTGGGAGGCAGCTACGGTTCCTGTATAATGCACCAAGCTTGGGGTGCAGCTTCTTCAGATGGCATCCACATGCCCAGAGAAGCTAAGGTGTTGGTCAAGACAAACCCCCAAGTACCAAAAGGATGAGGTATCCTCAAGGGCAGTCCTATCAAGGGTATGGAAGGAGGGCAGAGAGGGGAGCCTGGTGAGTCTCTTCCTAGTGTCAAAGGTCATTGGCACTGTCTTTTTGGCATTGAGGGAGAGTTGATGGGAGCTGAACAAGTGCTGAACTTTATTGAAGTCATGCTGAAGTCTGGTTTCTACATCAATAGGAGACTGGCCTGAAGTGAAGAGGACCATGTCATTGGTGTACATATGGATTGAGGTGGATGAGAAGGCAGAGGAAAGGTCATTTAGAAATATGGAGAACATGATAGGGCCCAAAATGGACCCCTGGGGTATGCCAGTGTTGATGGGGAGAGGAGGGGATGTGGAGTCCGCTATTCTGACCGACTGGGTCTGATCTGCTAGGTAGGGTTTGAATCAGTTTGTGACAGAGTTGGTTAGGCCAGCTGAGGAGATGGAGTTTATTAGAAGGGTGTGGGAGATGGTGTTGAAAGCCTTTGCTAGGTAGACAAAGATGGCTGATGTGATTTGGCCACTGTCCATCCCTGAGAGGATAGTCAGTGATGCTAACCAGGGTGGTAGTGGTGGAATGGTTCTTCTGGAACTCAGATTGGAACGGAGTGAAAACATGTGAATCAGAGAGATAGAAAGAGAGTTGTAAGAGGACCAGATGTTCTTGGAGCTTAGCAAGAGTAGGAAGGAGAGACATACGGCAATAGTTAATAGGAACAGAAGGATCACTGCCCTTTGTCAGGGGAAGAACACTGGCATACTTCCAAACAGATGGGATAGTAGCAGTAGCGAAGGAAAGGTTGAGAAGAGCTGATAGTGGAGCAGAAAGAACTGGAGTTGAAAGATATAGCAACTTAGGGTCCAAATTAGAGATGCAGTGAAAGTTTTAATTTGCCTGCGAAGTTAATGCAAAGTCACCAACTTCACGTTTCGTAAACTTTTGCGGAGTTATACACAGGTAACCCAGAATTTGCCTACACAACTTCGCCTGGTAAACTTTAATGGTTAACTTCAATTTTAATTTGGTGCACATACGAAGTTGACAGGAAACAAACAGTTTGGTCACATGTGGACATCTCTGCAGATCACATGACCACAGGAAATGCTTGTTTACACTTGATGACTCAGCCTGAGTGAGGTTGGAAGGGGTGTGGAGTACAGTAGATACTGAAAGCAAATTCATTTACCTAGTCTAATAGTTTAATACTTTAAGCAGTATCAATATATTCTTTTTCTTTTGTCCTACTGAAGTTCTAACTGAACTACCTCTGTTTTGTGTTTTAAAGTTGTGTATGTTACTCTCTCTCTCTGTCTTTTTCTTTCTCTGTATTTTTTTCTTTGTTGGATCTTGCTGTTGCTATGGATCATCCGGCTGGACATCATGGACCACAGGCATGTGGAGGGTCACATGCTATCATTCTAAATCATGCTGTTTTTGGGATGCAGGTCCTCCCACCACAAAACATGGAGGTGGAGATGCAGCAGCATGAGCAGGAGCATATGCAGCAGGTGAAGCAGCCACAGCTGGTGGGGCAGCCACTGCATGAGCAGCAGCATGAGCAGATGCAGCAGGTGAAGCAGCCACTGCTGGTGGAGCAGCCACTGCAGGAGCAGCAGCATGAGCAGATGCAGCAGTTGGAGCAGTCACTGCTGGTGGAGCAGCCACTGCAGGAGCAGCAGCATGAGCAGATGCAGCAGTTGGAGCAGTCACAGCTGGTGGAGCAGCCACTACAGGAGCAGCAGCATGAGCAGGAGCAGATACAGCAGGTGAAGCAGCCACTGCTGGTGGAGCAGCCACTGCAGGAGCAGCAGCATGAGCAGATGCAGCAGTTGGAGCAGTCACTGCTGGTGGAGCAGCCACTGCAGGAGCAGCAGCATGAGCAGATGCAGCATTTGGAGCAGTCACTGCTGGTGGAGCAGCCACTGCAGGAGCAGCAGCATGAGCAGATGCAGCAGTTGGAGCAGTCACAGCTGGTGGAGCAGCCACTACAGGAGCAGCAGCATGAGCAGGAGCAGATACAGCAGGTGAAGCAGCCACGGCAGAAGCAGCAGCAGGCTGGAGCCCCTTGTGGTTCTCAGCTCACAGCATGAACCATGTGCTCCCAAAGAACAAGTGGCAGGGCCATCAGATGGGCGCAAGTGATGCAAGCCTAGGGGGCCCGGGAAGACCTCCCCTATGTGGTCATATCTTGAATGTGACCAGAATGACAAAAGTGTGGCTAACTGCACTATATGCCACAGGGTGGTCAACAGGGGGAAGAGGGGCAGCCCTATTGGCAATAGGGGGCAGTGGACACACCTACATATGCACCACCATGCAGAATGGCAGGAGGCATGTACAGCAGCTGCTACATTAACAGTGTCATGCAGACAACAGCAAATGAAATTTGCAGTTGTCCCCCCTCCTGCAGTCAAAATACCAGCAGTAGTTGCTGCACAGGCACCACCAACAGTAGCAGCAGCAGCACCACCAGTTGTAGGCAATGAGCAGGAGTCAATGCATCATGAAATTTTAGAATTGTGATGCTTGGTGATGGAGCTCCAGCAAACTGTTGCACAGGTCCGTGGTAATCAGGACTGTGAGACTGACATTTTGAATGGGACCTATCATGGTGTTGGCCATAGAGGTGCCACTGAGTAAATACGTGGCAGTGTTCTAACTTTGTACTCTCTTCTGTACCCCTTTATCATCTTTCCTTTCTTCTTGTCTTTCTTTAACACCTATGCCCTTTTCCTAAAAAAAAAGAAAAGTATATAAAAATGATGACCCCAAAAAATCGCTGCTATCCTTCCTTGACCCTTTCTCACCTTATCTGTTAAGTGATGATAACTAGTAGCGGTGATGATGCCTTTGCTGCTGCAGAGATCAGTGTTCCAGATCACATATCCCCCCTGTATGCACACACAGTAATAAGTGATTTTTTTTACTGTAACACTCGTAAAAACTGCCTGAACCTCTGTTGCAGCCAGCATGTTGTTGTAGTGTTCCATTCATTCCTCCATGATATGGTGCTGCTACTGCTAATTACACATGCCTTTTCACCTTCAAGACTGTTGTCCGTATGTATGGACTGGAGTCTCTATCTCACATGCACAGCACTATGTTAACATTACAGAATGCAAATGTGACTAGCTGACATAACACATGACATGTAGTCTCAATCTGTAAAATTAGCATTGGTAGTGAGATTTATAATTATAATATTATAACATTTGTGTACATATGGACAACAGTCTCTTGATGGGGCAAAGGCATGGCATGTTCGAACATGTTTAGTAGCACCATCTTGTGGAGGAAGAACCACCATACTACATTGAGATCATGGCTGGAAGTTAGGTTCTGGCAGGTTTTGTGATCATTATGTAAAAAAATATAATTTAGTTCTGTGCCTCCATGGTGGATCTGTTAGCTGAAGCAACAATCTCTGCATCGGTCATTGTTTCATCATCAGTGCAAGTACTTTAACTTCTGAATCCAAGCATTTTTCATTTCATCCTGCTGTATACTCCTTTTCCTACTTTCTTGCTATACACAAATGTCAAGTAGTGGTCCTATTACACAAATGCTTACATGCTGTTCAGTACTGCTGCACTTGTATGCAACTGGGAAGAGATTTCCAGAAGAATCAAACTTGAACATCTTTTCTGAGCATTGAAGCATAAGTCTTTTCATATTGACGTATCCTCCAGCTAGCCACATATGGCAAGTAGTGGCCCCATTACAGAAATGCTTATATACTGCTCAGTGCTGCTGCCACTGTTGCTGCTGCACTGGTGTGCAAGTGGGATGGGAATTCCAGAAGTATCAAACATCATCATCTTTCCTACTGCTGTAGAAAAGTCCAAAAACAAAACTAGCAGTGAAGTACAGTTATCGCCTGTTAATAGTCTCATCATCACATACAGCAAAGTGAAAAGAAATGCAAGTTGACGTGTTGCTTTTACTTGGTGCTCTTGGTTTTGCTGCTGCGGCTGCTGATGATTTTGATATCCTGGAGTGAGAACATGTGCTGCTGCTGTTTGCTGCTGTTGTCCAGGTGACAGACAGATGGTGTATGTTGGAGCTGTACTCTTACATACATACACACACACACACACACACACACACACACACACACACACACACATACACTAACAGTTGTAAGTAATTTTTGCTAGTGTAGTCTAGTTCTGTTGTCTTTACAAGTGAATGTTCAATCATTCTGTTTAGATCTCACTTGTGTCTGTTTTCTTTTAGAGCCTCGTCTTGGAGATTGTTTTGAATAATACTTCACATTAGGATTGCAGATTGCAATGTGAAGGTAAGTATTTATTGGTATTTACATTTTTATGGTCTTCTTGTCATAGTCATGGCTGGTTGGGCCTGGAAGAATAGAAGGTAAGTAAATTTTTTGGGTCGGGGGGTTGTTTGTTGCTGTGTTGTGTGTTTCAGTAGTTCTGTGATTAATTGTTGTAAGTCATGGTATCTGATGACTGAGTCGGACTTCCTTGCTGTATTTCTGGCACCTCCATGCTTCAGATGATGGTCTGCTTTTGCAACAATAACCAAACATGATGTTTTCCATTTGTATTGCCACACTCTGTTGCATAATTCTCATCTTTTTTATGAGTTTGAGGGTGGGGGCTTCAACTGAAACTGAGCCAGATTTAAAAGTAAATGTTTTCTGTTCATATTGCTGTAATTTCAGGTACTTGTCAGAAAACTTAGCCACAGAAATCCCTGTACTTGCAGCAACTACTACAGTTCCCTTCTACTGCTTAGTACTTCCACATCCACGAGTTCACAACAACCAGACTTAACACTGCTAGCCCCTGATGAACCTGCCTCATCACAACTTCCACTGCTACCATTTGGAGGCACACAAGCAATAGTCTTCTTGGCAGCAGTGCCACAGCAAGAAACAACTTTCCATAACCATCTTTTCACAGGTTTTTTTTCAGATTATACAGACAGTCAACAAGAAAAGAAACACGTGCACCACAAAAAATGATTTTTTCCGGTATTATGTGTTGCTGTAACAAATTCAAGAGAATTCAAGAGTACAGTGACAAAACCACTGCAATCTGTACTTTTTATTATGTCTATATTTGTTCATTTAAATGCTATAATATGCACACAGAGTGTTCACAGTACTATGGTGAAACACACAAAAGTGGTAGAGTGACAGCAATTTCAACAGACTGAACAGACAGAATTAACAGCAACATAATATTTCTTCATTTTTTAGTGGATGGGAAGGCAAAAAACAACAACAATGACTTCCAAATGGAGACAGGGCACTAAATAGATGCAGCCTCACAGGCACAACAAGACCTTAACCAGTCTTCAAAAATCCAAAAGTGGAAAAACAATACCTTATTTTGTGGGTGGAGATTTATAGCAGTAGCTAGAAAGAAGCAGGGAAAAATAATGCAGACAGGCTGAAAAATTCAGAGTACTGCTATTTCGGTGGTGCAATAAAATGAGTATGACTTGACCGCACGCTCACAGACTAAAGATCATGCACAGAAACTATAACCATTCAGTAAACTACACTACAACACAGTCTTTTAAACAGACTGAAAAAATGCCCAGCAAAGAGCAAACATTTATAAAAAGTTAATAGAAGTATTACTGTGTGTAACTGAACACACAAATACTAAAACACTAGTCAACAACAGCTGGAAAGACTGCCTTTTTCACTGTGGTCTGTGAATCTCCTTTCTACACCACAGATCCGACCCACTCCTGAAGCACACTTCTGCAGTGTCTGTCAGTACAGAGTCTGAATGTACTAAATTGAGATGCAATAGTCACACCAAATCAGTAAATACTTGATGATATGAACACACAAGGGTTTACTGCACTCGATGTACTACATTTTGACTCAATATTTGGATGCAAAAATGCTTTTTTGAAAGTTTTTGGATTGTTTGATTCTCAGAGCTATGGGAACAAACTGTCTCCAGCTTTCCTCTACACACACTATGTTGAACTGAGGCTGTGGAAGACAATATAGAGCCCATGTGACCTGCCATCCCATGAATCACTGAAAAATTCACCTTAAAGAGCAAAAAAAAGGCAAAGTATCACAAAGTTCATAGGAAACAATGGGAACTTCGTGTTACTGTGGAACACAAAGTTATTTGTTTCGCTTTGCAGAGTATTTCATGAAATTTGAGTTATACGTGAAATACTCCATATAGTGAAGTTTATGGACTTTGCCCACCTCCAAACCATCAGGTGAGCTGCCTTTGGATGGGTTGAAAGCGTATAGTGCATCCAAGGTGTCAGAGGGTGAAATTATTGAAAAGGAGAAAGAGTTAGACAAAGAGGATAGTCTGGGAGAGGAGAGGGGTCAGCAGGTAGGGAAGATGATAAGGAGGATAGAAGAGCTGAGGCACAGAAGGTGAAATATGAATTAAATTCTCTAGCAACGCTAAGGTGATCAGCAGCTTGTGAGTTGTTTATTTTAAGGGGGGAAGGGAAAGGGATTGAATTACTTTCCAGAATTTGTAGGGTTTATTAATGTTGGACTAGAAGGTAGTGCAGAAGTAGTCAGCTTTAGCTAAACAAGTAGATTTTGTGCACCTAGTCATTGTCATAGTCTTGAAGGAGCTTAGATGCTTCCTGGGCTCTTTGAAATGCCAAGAGTTCAGGGGTGATCAATGGGAGGTGGTTGCCCCAAACTCTGGAGCACCGCAGTGGGGCATGTTTGTTCCAAATCTCCAGAAATTTACCATGAAAATGGTGAACTGGTATGGTGGTTTAATGAGTGATGGCAGTGGGAGGAGATGAGGTGACAGACAAAATGCTTGGTGAAGTCAAACTAAAGTATTTCAAAATACTAGTAATTTTATTTTTTCTTGTCAAGTGAACAGTGTGGGGGAGAGTGTGAAATTAAGGACTGTAGCCAAAGAATGAGAGCGGTGGTCTGAAATCAGAGTTCCTAAACACTCTCCTTGTAGGACGTGCAAAGCTGTGCTCTGCCCTTCTTTCTATCAGAAGGAGTGACAGACAAAGTTAAAGTTAGAGGAGACAAGAGAAAGAGAGACAAGAGATTCATACTGTACATTAGACTGTGCTTAACCTTGGCTGTGTGGGCTCTGGGCATTGTTGTGATACAGCAACAGACAGCAAACAGGTATATGGAATGTTGTCTGCTGAAATGGCAGAAGAACATAGTATGAGTGAAACAACAGTGACAGTGAGGCATGAATAGTAAGACAAGAGCAACATTCAACACCAAACTCTTGCCATAGCCACTATTGTCTTTCCATTGCCACACTAGATTTAGGACAAAACTTCCCACAGTCAACACATCTCCTCTTACTCAGTGTGAAACTCCTCACTCAGTCAGTATGCAGTTCTTCCAACATTTATTTTGGGAGTTTGGAGGGATACAGCAGAGTGAGGGAATAACTAGATAGTGAGCAAATGAAAGTGAGTTTTGGGGTCTGTTTAAGTGAGATTGATCATGAGGAAAGGCAGAAGGCTGGGAAGAGTGTGGCCATACCATTAACAGTTTAAGAGACAACTCTGATGGTTACCGAGGCCAACAAAATGATTACCTGATTATTGATTGATTTACTTATTTTATCTATTTATGTCTTTGATAACAGGGTGAGCCCACAGGGAACAAGTCCATTTACAGGGTTGGCCAAGAACACCAGGAAAATGTAGATAATAGACAGACAGGACAGGATGAACAGGAGGACTAAATACAGTGCCAGCATTTTCATGGAAAACCAGCTGACCTTTCTTGAAAGGGAGAAACTACAGTACTACATGAGTTCAGCCATGCCCTGACAGATGTTGAACTCTGAGCAGCTGCACTATACAATATGCCCATAAGCACTACTGTGACAGTACACAGCAATAGGACCCTGACTTGTTGGAGTTCCTCATTGAATGGGGATGCACTGGAGTCAGAGACACCATTGTAGTGCTGTTGGTAATTGTTACCAAATTTCAGTCTATTAGCAATATTTAATCTCACTCATGTGGGAGGAGGTGAGGTGACTGAAACTTCATATGCAAAATGCCTGGAGAAGTTGTCTGAGACAGGAGGAGCATGGCCATTTAAATTTTGTTCAGTTGTGCTTCTACAAACTTCAGGAGCTCCCATGTAAGGATGAATTCATGCTGAATGTGCATTAAAGCAACAGTGCAACAAAAAATGATTTCCAAAAAAGCTAGTTTCAGCTACAGTTGAGAGAAATATTAGTGTATCTCTCAATTGTAATTGTCTAGGTACCTCCTATGCTACACACCATGAGTCTTTTTTTAATTTTTAGATCCTAATCCTTGCCAGGTGTACAATACAACTTTTATGCAAAATGTGGCTGAAATCTTTTTTTTTTTCAGAAAAAAAGCTAAATTAAAACATTTATAAAATACTCACATTTTGGTGGATTTAGAAAATTGTACTACCAAATAAAACTGGAAGATGCCTGGGATCATTTATAGTGAAAAAAGGCAGGGCCATTTTTTTTTTGCCCAATTTCATTGCACTGCTACTTTAAGTGAACATGCTGAAATCAAATGTGTTTATGACCTCCAGGCTAGACTATTGTAATGCTCTCTACCTTGTGGTTAGTGGGGGTACACTGTGGTGCCTGCAACTACTGCAGAATGCAGCTGCCCTGTTACTTACGGGCCTATCTTGATCATACCATACTTCACTGGCATTGTGGGATTTGCACTGGTTGCCGGTGAAGTGTTACAGTATATCTCATTTAAAGTGGATTTCCTTACCTAAAAAGCCCAATGTGAGATGAGCCAAGACTACCTGACTGAGCTCCTGCATTCCCACATCCCTGCTCACCTGCTCCCCTCTGTTAGGGAGGGCCTCCTGGTGGTTCCAAGGGCCATATTGAAGATGTCTTGGGACTGGGCATTTGAGATACTGGCCCTGCCCCTTTAGAATTCTCTACCCAGAACCTTCAGGGAGGCTCCTTCTGTGAAGGCCTTTAAGAGGGGTTTGAAAACTTACCTATTTTAACAAGCATTTGGGGAACATTATTAACCTCCTACCTAAGCACTACCTAAATTGTTACCCTGTTTTTGTTTGTTGGGTCATATCATTTATATACAGTTATTTATTTGTTACTTATTTTTGTGGTTTTAAAGTGCTTGGTTCATTGATTTATAGTTTTATGTATTGTCATTTTATTATGGTGCCCTAGACCTCTGGGGAACGGCACCACAAACAAATAATGATTACTACTACTACTACTAAATCTGAAATTTTGGACACCAGGGAAGCAGGGGTCTGAAGAAATTTAGTTTCCATTCAGCATTTCAGCTCAAAATGCAGTTTCCCACATTATCAGGGAAGTACAGTGTGATTTGTAGAGCAACCATGCTCTTTGGTATGTTTGGAAGTGCCAACTGCAAATTGCACTGGAAAAGTTATTGTTCTTCATATGAGTGGGGCAGCACACAGAAAGTACGTGACATTCTGTTGCAGTTTTATGTTTGTACCAAGGGGCCTGGAAAAGGTTTTATCCAGCTAGGTTACAGTTAATTTTTGTCTGCTGCACATATTATTTGTGGCAGGCTCAGTGCACATTACAAATTCAGCAAAAACTGAATTCTCTTGAGGCAGTAGTGCTTATGATTTTTCAAGCATTAAAAAGAATGTATCAGTAAGAGGGAAAAAACTGTGATCCTTCATTGTTTAAGCCATACTGGATAGCTTGTCATTGGATGTAATAAATGGGGCAGAACTAAATTATTGCTCATGATGTTAAGATTTTATTCTTTTAATGTTTTGTTTTCTTATTGTATGTTGCGAAAGCTTTGTAAATGATATGTGCATGTTGTAAGTCTGTACTGTATGATATTTCTTTTCAATAAAATTCCTCTGCTCTTTGTGAAAACTTTAAAGATTAGCTGCAAAGCTTGTAATTAATTACCTGGGCCCATATATTCAAACTGCACCAGGCTGCGGCGCAAGCCTGGGCGCAGCTCAACTTGGCTGTGCTGGGGCATGGACTGGGAGATATTCAATGGAGCTGCGCCATGGCTCAGCAGCATTGAATATCACACCCTGGCCACCCACAGTGCTCATGGAGCAGTGGCACTGCACCAGCGCCAGTGGCTAGAGTGGAGCATGTGGATGCGCTAGCACAAGTACCATTGCACAAGGTGCAGCACCCGTGATATTCAAAAGTTGGCATGCAAATGGGGCCATAATGTATGCAAGGCACACATGGGGCCATTTGCATGTCATTATGGCCCCATTTGCATGCAGGTGCACCGATCCCCAATGACTTGCACCTGGTGCCCTGCCAGGCAGCAGCCATCGGGAATTGATGCCCCCTGCAGCGCGGTAATGTGCCCCACAGCCCTATCATGGGCTGCGGTACAAAATAGAATAAACTTAAATCCTTGGTGGTCCAGTGGACTGCTGTCCACCCGATCACGGGCCAAGTAAATAAAATAGAAATCCAATATCCCTGGTGGTCCAGTGGAGCACCCAATCGCTGGCTAAGTAAATAAAAGATAAATCATATTATCCCTGGTGGTCCAGTGGACCACCACCCGCCCGATCACGGGCCAAGTAAATAAAAGATAAATCCAATATCCCTGGTGGTCCAGAGGACCTGTCTGCCCAATCACAGGCTAAGTAAATTAATGATAGATCCAATATCCCTGGTGGTCCAGTGGACCTGTCTGCCCAATCGCGAGCTGAAGTAGAATTAAATGAAAACTATCATCCCTGGTGGTCCAGTGGACCCCCTCACCCGCCCACTGATCCCCACCGCCCGCTCCTACCCCAGTCAGCGGTGGGTGGCAACACCCACCAGTATGTCACCCCAACGCCTGCCGACTGACACGTCGGTGAGGGCTGTACACCCATTGGCCCTGCACCGTGAGCCAATGGGCGTGCAACCATACCATACTACACATTCCAGATAAGTGAATGGGATCCATTCACATATCTGGAATGTGTAATATAATATGGGCTATCACCCATAGCTCACACTGTGGACCAATGGGCGTACAACCCCTACCCGACGGTGTCAGTCGGCGGGCAGCAGGTTGGCAGGTGGGTGGGGTGCTGCCACCCTCCACTGACCAGGGTGGGAGCGGGGTGGTGGGGATCAGTGGGCAGGTGGGGAGGGGGGTCCACTGGACCACCAGGGATGATAGTTTTCATTTAATTCTACTTCAGCCCGCAATCGGGCAGACAGGTCCACTGGATCACCAGGGATATTGGATCTATCATTAATTTACTTAGCTTGTTATCGGGCAGACAGGTCCACTGGACCACCAGGGATATAGGATTTGTATTTTTTTTACCTAGCCCGCAATCGGGCAGACAGGTCCGCTGGACCACCAGGGATATTGGATTTGTCTTTTTTTTACTTAACCCACAATTGGGTGGGCAGCGGTCCACTGGACCACCAGGGATATTGGATTTGTCTTTATTTATCTCAGCCCATGATCGGGTGGGCAGTGGTCCACTCGACCACCAGAGATATTGGATTTGTCTTTATTTCCCTCAGCCCGCGATCGGGCCGGCAGTGGTCCACTGGACCACCAGGAATATTGGATTTGTCTTTATTTACCTCAGCCCGCGATTGGGCAGACAGGTCCACTGGATGACCAGGGATATTGGATTTATCTTTTATTTACCTCAGCCCGCAATTGGGCAGACAGGTCCACTGGACAATCAGGGATATAGGTTGTATCCCTTTTTAACTGATGCCTGCTGGGCATGGGGGTGGGCGTCTGCCGGAGGCTGGCAGACTCGATTAGCCACCCACAGGTGGCAGCTGCCATGTTGTGCCCTGCAATTTGGCAGCTCACCTGTGGGTGGCCAGCCCCTGTTCCCTTTTTTGCTTAACTTTGTGCTGGTGCAGATAGGGTTTGCACATGCACAGCTCTGCACATCCCGGGCTGAATATCAGTCTGTACAGAGTATACATGGGCATGCCCCCACTAACTGTGCCTGCAGACATTACTGATGCACTCCGGTGCATCGGGATTTGTGCCGCACACTTTCCCCTTTTGAATATCGCACCGGAGCGCATCAGTGGGTTGCGCCATGTGCAACCCTTTTGAATATCTGGGCCTCGGTGTTTTTCACAGGTGTCAGCAGATTAATAAATATAGTATTCAAATATCAGTTGCCTGTGTGTTTTTATTTTACAATGCTGTTATTTTATGCCACAACAGGATTGAAGATGCCTGATGACTGTGCCGTCCAGCTGGGTTTTCTTCTCTGTAACACAATGTTCTGACAGTTCTTGATGTCATTCTTGGAGTGACATATGCTTTGACTGTGCATGCATTCATCAGTCCAGCATGTCTCGAGATCCAACTTGTCACACACTTGTAAAAAAAAAAAAGGGAATAAATAGATATAGTAGTCCCTGTATTGCATATTGTTATATCCATGTGCTGTCACTTGTAATGTTGCAGAACTAAAAAAATTGAAACTGTTCTTTCGAGTCTCGAGCTACTCCGTGACTGTGTTTGAACACTAGAGCTCTCTTTAGTTGTTAATCTGTTGCCAGAGGTAGGAGTAGAGGTTCGTTTTTAGCTAACATTTCTCAAACATATAGTAAAATACTGCCTAACATGGTGCTAAAGCTTGCCAGTTCAGTAATTATTACAGTGGCTGGTTTTTAAGTATTTAATTCCTTAGAGCAGCGTGATCATGATCGTGGCCTCACTGCCACTGCTCTGATTTCTTTATGCAAAGTGTTTATTAAAAAAAATATATCCTTCTTTAACATATTTAAGTAATTAATCAGGGCTATTCTTCCTACCCCAGAGTATGGACAAGAGTGCAGTCGAGATCAGGGTGCCACTGCCACAGGTCTGAAATTGTTAGGAATAGAAATAGACAGTTTTTTTTTTCCTTTTAAGTTGAGCACATTGTAATTTATACCCTCCCAGCAGGTTTCAGTCCAGGGAAACTGTAAATTATTTTGAAGAGTGGTAGTGTATAATACAGTGTGTCAGAAGGGAGACCGTCATGAATCAGCAAAATTATTATGGTGTAAGAATCATATATAGATGCTCAAGTTTTTTTCTCTCTCTCTTTTTCCCTTTGTCTGCTGCTCTCACTCTCACTCCTCTGCCTCCCCGCCCAGCTTGCTCAATCTCTTTGCTGACTGGACTGGTTACTGCTTCAATTTATGGCAAGCTCAGTTTAAAATTATAATTGCAGTAGATTTCATTTATTCTGAATGAAATAAAATAAAATACATGTAGGAAAACCACTGAGATGTCACTCAGAAATGAATAAACTAATTAAAAGGCATGACTGGCCAGGCACCTTTTTTTTGTTGTGCTGAGTAGCGTGATCGTGATTGGCTCCTCACCGCCACTGCTCTGATTTGTTCATGTAACAATGTCTATTTTAAAAATGCTCCTTCTTTAACATATTTAAGTAATTAATCAGGGCTATTCTTCCTACCCCAGAATACTGTCAGGAGTGGGATCATGATCAGGGTGCCACTGCCACAGCTCTGAAATTGTTAGAAATAGATAGCTTTTTTTTTTTAAATTGAGCACATTGTAATTTATACCCTCCCAGCCGGTTTCAGTCCAGAAAAGCTGTAAATTATTCTGAAGAGTGGTAGTATATCACAGTGTGTCAGAAGGGAGATCGTCATGAATCTGCAAGATGATTATGGCAGAAGAATCATATGTAGATGCCCAAGTTTTTTTTTCTCTCTCTCTTTCCCTTTTTCTGCTGCTCTCACTCTCACTCTCACATCCCTCTGCCTCCCCCCCCCCCACCAGCTCGCCCAATCTCTTTGCTGGCTGGACTGGTTACTGCTTCAATTTATGGCAAGCTCAGTTTAAAATTATAATTGCAGTAGATTTCATTTATTTTGAATGAAATAAAACAAAATACATGTAAGAAAAACACAGAGATGTCACACAGAAATGAATAAACTAATTAAAAGGCATGACTGGCCAGGCAGTTTTTTTATTGTGCCGAGTAGCGCACTTGCAATTGGCTCCTCACTGCCACTGCTCTGATTTGTTCATGCAACAATGTCTATTTTAAAAATGCTCCTTCTTTAACATATTTAAGTAATTAATCAGGGTCAGTTTTATTAAACTATTGTATGCAACTGCCTTAAATGAATGTAACTGCAGCTCTTAACTGTGTGAAACATTATATATAAAGTGATATTAGAGAATTACTCGTATAAACATCGACACGTCATTTTTGGAGCTGTAGCAAGTACAGTAAGCTAGGTGGAGGAGTGATAGTTCAGACAGCATCGCTCCTGAACTACACCTCGGGGAAAGTTATTTCTAAGACATTTATACTGAGCAGGAGAAGGAAGCTGTTGTTAGGTTAAGCCACTGTAGGTGGTTATTTTAACTTATTAGAGCTTAAAAGGCTAAATTTTTAATTTTATCCTTGAGGGTACTGTGTGACCTTCAGAGCTACTTCTGGGTCTCCTGAGGCTATATTAAGTGGCCCTGCAGTGAGCAGGATGAGCACGCGTAATCATGAGCGAAGACGCGTGCAAAGACATGCGCGTCTGCGTGTGTTATGTATGTTAGGCATTAAGGCTAACCGAAAGGATCTGGCAAATCAGAGATACACCTTTCATTATAAAAAGCAAGTACTTTTGTCTTAGCTATAGTCTTTGACCATTAAAATGACCACTGCTATATCTGTAACCGATGGGAGAATGGGTATCATGTGTAATGGGTGCAAACAATTGACTTTGAGGTCACACAGATGAACACCATGTCTTATATCTGTAAAAAGTGTATTAAGATCCAGGATCTGGAAGCTGAAATTAAGCTGTTTGAGTCCAGACTCAGGGCTCTGGAAAAAAGTCAGCAGGAAATTTTTAAAAGACTACAGTTTTCCAACATTGTAGACCAATATCAGCAGTCATCTAATATGCATAAGTCCAGTGATCTGCTATCTAGGAAAAGGCCTAGACAAGAGGATGAAAATACAGATTTTGAGGGTGAATGGTATACTGTGCAATCTAATGAAAGCCCTAAAAGGGGTCGGAAAGCAAACGACTTTCAAATACCACTTTGTAATAAATTCGATCCCTTACTAATTAATTTAGAAGAGGACATTCCAGGAAATAGTACTTCTTCAAAAAGTAACCAGACAACTGTAACATCTTCTATGACTACACATCAACAGAATAACAGTACAAACACTACTGTAACTCAATTAAATAACAGTAGTGAGTTAGAGCTGCAGCCTAGCCTACTTAGCTTTTTGGGAACAATAAATGAACAGCAGGTACAATCTCCAAATATGAGAAATACAATAACTAAAGACAGTGCTCAGCAAATATTTCTTCTAGGAGACTCTATGATGTCTAATCTAGACAGACAAATATGTGATCCAAATAAAGCTACAAGAACACTATCTTATTTTCGGGGTGCAAAAATATAAGACCTCACTAGAATGAGTAAACAGATTCTAAAAAAAACAGTGAGTAGAACCCCTTGGTAATCATTCATGCTGGTGTTAATAATATTTGGAATCAGAGCACTCAACAAATCAAAGAGGCCTACATTGGTTTATCTAACATACTAGCTGACATTGGTGTTAATACTGTCATATCTGAGATTTTACCTGTACCAGTAGCTGACCAGTACATAATGGATAAAATCAAACATATAAATGATTGGCTATGTGGCTGGTGCTTAAAATAAAACATAAAATGTATCACATATTGGGAACACTTTGATCACCAACTGAAGTATTATGCAAAAGACGGTCTACATTTAAATAAAAAGGGTTCTGAAGTTTTGGGAAACAGTTTCATTACTCAAACTGAGGCTTTTTTAAAATAGATAAGGGGCGGGGGAGTGAGACCTACTTTTGAATTACCCTTGGAATCCAGTACAATTTATGATAAAATGAATCTAGAACCAAAATTGGTAGTTCCTAAACATACACAGAACTCATATATAAAAGAGACGAAACTCAACATTTTATTGTTAAATGCTAGGAGTTTAGTTAATAAAATGAATGAACTCCAAATCATTCTACCTTCCAAAAATATTGATTTCTGTGGAGTAACAGAGACTTGGTTCTCTGATGAGCAATGGGGACAAGAAATACAAGGGTATACACTTTTTAGGAGAAATCGAGCCACCTCCAGAGGAGGAGGTGTGGCACTCTATATCAAGCAAGGAATTGATTGTGTAGAAGTAAACATAGACACCCCCTCACCCCCAAGCATCAAGAGCTTGTGGGTCAAATTAAACCTGGATCTGTATCCCTCTACACTACAGCTCTGTTATAGACCTCCATCTTTGGACTTGAATAAGAATGATCTCTTCTGTAACTACTTACAAATTATAAACCAACTAGAAAATATGGTTTTGATGGGAGACTTCAATTATCCAGGTATCAACTGGTTTACTTTAGAGGGGATAAACTCTCAAGAAACTAAATTCTTAGATACCATAGCCCATTTAGGCCTCAATCAAATGGTACATGAACCTACCAGACTTAATAATTTATTTATTTTTATTTATTTATTTCAGTTCTAGGATTACAATTACCTTTGAGCCCAGGGATCTTTTACAATGGCTCCACGTCAAGACATTGGTATCACATAACAATAGACAAAATTGTTAGACAAATAAGGGTAAAGGATATCAAATTAATTTTGAACAGAAAGGGAGAGGGTAAAGTGGAAAGGAAGAGGACAAGAAGGGGAGGGGGTGGTAGAAAGAAAGGGGGCCAAAGGTGGGAGGTAAGAAAATTAGAAGAGAGGAGAAGTGGGGGTAGGTAAGGATATGGAGGGGAGGTGGGGTGAAGCATCCAGGATGGTGGCATTCTCAGGTGCTGGACAGCGGATGGGGCAGAGGCCAAACTAGGGCAAGTGCATTATGTAAGGAACTAGGTATAGGAGAGCGGTAGCAGAGCGGTGTTGCATAGACATTATCCATGACAGTTGCAGATGCTGGAAGTGACAAGGGTGTTTCAGAGTCTGGATTTGAAGGCCCCAGCTCAGTGGTATTGAAAGTATAATTGGCAAGACTGTTAAACCAAGTGGGTGCCCTGTAGGCGAATGAATGCTGGCCAATGGCTGTGTGGCAGTGAGGGATACGGAAAAGTTGTGGCTTTGATCCGCAGTAATTCTGGACTTGTTTTTTGTTTGAAGGAGTGAACAGACACCAGGAGGGGCAGTTCCCAACTGTATTTTCTTGGCAACCATGCAGGTTTGGCACTGAATTCTATTATCAAGTTGAAGCCAGTTAGCTTGTGAGTAGAGGTCACAGGTGTGTGTGTGAGCCATTCGGCCCCAGTGATGAGTCGACAGGCCTTGTTTAGGGTGGTAGTAATCCTTTTGCATGCAGTGATAGTGGCAGTGCCATAGAAGACAAGACCATAGTCAATCTGGGAGTTGATGGAGCTTTGAACTGCGGCAAAGAGGGGAGTCAACAGGCCATGTTTAGGGTGGTAGTATTCCTTCTGAGTGCAGTGATAGTGGCAGTGCCATAGATGACAAGACCATAGCCAATCTGGGAGATGATGAAGCTTTGAACTGTGGGAAAGAGCAGCTAATATCCTAGACTTGATTTTAACAAATATTGGGGATATAATGGAAACACCACACATCATGGCGTCACTATGAGGCAGCGATCATTACAAGATTCAGTTTTCTATAAAATTCTACACAAAAGATCTTAGAGGTGTTACGAAAATGAGGAATTATTATGAAGCAAATTATGATGCGATTAAAGCATACTTACAGAAATGGGATTGGCAAGAAAGAATTAAGTATGTTAACTGTAACAGAGACATGGGCCAAAATAAAAATAAAAATTGATTACTGTATCTTTAATTGGGTGCCGAAGGAACTAAATATAAACACAATAAAAGATTGCCATTATGGTATACTAAAGCTATTAAAAGATTAGTAAAGGCAAAAAAAAAAGCCTTCAACAAATATAAAACCAATAGATCTAATGACAATTGGAATAAATTTCAACAAAAAGCAAAGAAAACAAAATATGCCAATAGAAAAGCAAAAAAAAACCATGGAAATTAATTTAGCCACTACCCAAAATGAAAATAAACAAAAATTATTTAACTATATTGGTTCACTTAAATCGACAGAAAGCAAAGTTGGCCCCTTAAAAATAAATGGGAAATTATAGACGAAGAGTGATAAAAGGCTAATAATTTTAACCAATACTTCGCTAGTATTTTCAAAAAAAAGGTTTTTATACCAATCCTAGATTATGACTCTATGGATCCTTTAATTAGCTTTACGATAGCAGAGACCTATTCAGCTAATAATTCATTTAAAACTTCCACTTCTGTTGGACCTGATTATATTCCCTTAGTTCTGTAAAAAAAAGTATCATATGAATTAGCTGGACCCTTGACATTACTTTATAAAGAGTCTTTGGCAAAAGAGGTAGTCCTTAATGAATGGAAGGAAGACCTAGTGATTCCTATTCATAAGGGTGGATCAAGGCAGGAAGTTAAAAACCATAGACCTATTAGTTTGACATCATGTTTGGGCAGAATTACAGAAAAACTTATTTCCCACAAAATTAGCAATCATATATTGAATAGGGGGCAATTTAATATTGCACAGCATGGTTTTCAACCAGGACTATCTTGCCATATGAATCTGATCAGCTTCTTCGAACCAATTAGTGAAGCACTGGATCAAGGATTCCCTGTAGATGTCTTTTCTTTGGACTTTGAAAAGCCTTTGATTCTGTGTCACATAACATTTTAATTTATTGTTTATCCAAAATGGAATTAAATATGCATATAATAACCTGGATAACTTTGTGGCTATCTGATAGAAGACAACAGGTTACTCTTAGAGGATATAAATCTCCCTGGACCAAAATTACTAATGGAGTGCCACAGGGTTCTGTTCTGGGCCCGATCCTATTCAACATTTTAATAGCTAGTATGAATACCATGAATGGAATGTGGCTAAGTAAATATGCTGATGATGCTAAGATAGGAGGACTTGTCAATGACATGTTATCTGCTCAAAAATTACAGACAAACTTGAACTTAGTCTCTGATTGGGCCATTGAGTATAAATCAGCATTTAACTATTCTAAATGTAAAGTTATGCATTTTGGGAAAAAATAGTAATTGTTTTAAATATGTCATTAATGATAATTTATTAAGTGAAGTAAGTTCAGAGAGGGAGTTAGGAATCTTTATCACTAATGATTTAAAATTTTCCGAACATATAAATCATGCAGTTAAAAAATGCAATTGTTTAATTAATTGTATACTGAAAAATATAAAAAGCAGAGAGCCAGAGGTATTAATTCCCTTGTATCGCAGTATATTGAGATCTAACTTTGATTACTGTTCTTCTTTCTGTTCTCCAACATTAGTTCAAGATAAACAATCTAGAGAAAAAGTACAAAGACGATTTACTAAACATATTGAGAACATGAGCTCTCTTATGTATAAAGACAGACTTAAGAAACTAAATCTCTACTCACTTGAATATTGTCCTTTGAGAGGAGGTCTATGTTTAGTATATGAGGCTACAAAAGATACAATGCTATTTGAATCACTTTATTTGGATTGGCACCCTTCTGCATGTATAACCAGATCTCATGATCTGAAATTAAGGGCTAATATTAATAAGACCTCAAAGAGAAATAACTTTTTCACTCAGAGAATAATCCCTGCTTAGAACTCTCTTCCATTTGAGGTCATCCATAGTGTTAATTTAATTCAATTTAAACAAAAACTAGACTCCTACATGGATGAATCAAAATATGATTACCACCTATGGTAGGTGGCAAGATCATAATGGGCTTGACCTTTGATCTCGTAATTCTCCTATGAACCTGTTCTTCCTACCCCAGAGTACTGTCAGGAGTGCGATCGTGATCAGGGTGTCACTGGCACAGCTCTGAAATTGTTAGGCAAGGTGCTTATTATAAATGGTCTCACCCTAACAACCTTAATTAATTATTCTGGAATAGAAATAGACAGACTTTTGTATTGGCGCACGCTGTAATTTATACACACACACACACACACACAACTCGCTAGATCTCTTTGATGACTGGACTGATTTCTGGCTTCATTTCAGGGAAGATAAGTTTAAAATTATGATTTCCTTAAATTTTGTTTACTCTGAATGAAATAATCTGAAATAAATGTAAGGAAATCACTGATTTGTCACTCATAAATTAATAAACTAGTTACAAGGCATAACTGGCCATGAGATTTTTTTATATTGTGATTTGCACATAATGGAGTATATTTTTTCTCATAGATTCATATAAGTGTGATGGCAGAAGAGGACAGACAGGCCCACCTAGTCTGCTTATTTGTCTAGCTATCTGCTAGGACATTCCCCCCAACACTTCCCTGTTGCTGTCCCACATCTTTTTGAAGCCTTCCACTGTTGTTTCGCCAACCAACTCATCCAGGAGCCTATTCCACTTATCTACCGCCCTCTCCATGAAATAGTATTTCCTAATGTTACCCTTGAACTGTATCCCCTCAACCTGTAACCCATGCCCCCTCATTCTCTGACTTCCCTTCTGCTGGAAGATGCTCTCCACTGGCACCTAATTTATACCCTTAAGGTACTTGAAGGTCTCAATCATGTCCCCCCTCTCCCTGCTTTGTTCGATGGAGTACATGTTCAATTCTCCCAACTGTTCCCCATAGGACAGGTTGCTGAGCCCCTTTCCTGATATCCTTTTTCACAGTTGTAAATACTTCGCAAGATAGACATGAGTATGTATGGTAATTATTGTGGGCTCGAATTCAATACTATTTATGTTGTAAAAATATATTTAATCTTCTTTTAATTTCTCTACTGTATGGGGTGCAATAGTAATTCTAGCTCAGGCAAAGGTTTTTATACTTTTCCGAAGAGTTCCAAAAGAAGAAAGCAGTGGGTCACTGCAATGCTTATGGTAGATTGGCAACCATCAAATCATCATGTATTATGTTCTGATCAATTCAATGACAACCAGTATTTACTTGATCCTTCTGTTCTTAAGAGTACTGGATTCACACCAGGCCAAAAGCAACTGAAACAGACTGCTGTTCCAATGATATTCAATAATTTTACAATGAGTAGGGAAGATACTAACAATGCTATTGAAAAACAAAGAAGTTTGGAGGTTTGTTTTCAGATATGACATGTACATGTTATCAGAGTACATATTGTGTAGAATTTATATTATACATCTGTATGATTTTAAATCGAGATATATACAGTATTTTGTATACTCTGTTTTCACCACCTCCCAAGGAACTCTCTCAGGCATCCCTGCTACCCAAGTGCTCTACCTCCTACCTGAAGCCCTCTCTCCATCTTGCAATGACCAGGCAGATCCCCAGCTCTGCACTCCCCTAGGTGGGGTTGCTCTATCCTCCCAGGGTGCTCTATCTGCCAATCTAACATGCCCGTCCTAGATGGAGGAGAGCTCGGTACTGGAGTGTGGCCCATCAGGGCAGGGTGCTATCGCCTATCCTTGTCGATGGGGTTTTCACTTTATGTTGCCTCATCAGAGCACAGCATGCAGTGACAGCTGCACATGGCTAACCTGCTGGCATCTGCTGCATTCTGCCTCGACTTCTGGCTGCCTGCAATGCCCCCGATCTCCATCGGGGGCCACCAGGACACTGAGCAACCACTGGATCCCTCCCTTGGTGAGGAGACACTCCATCTTCTCCCTCCCCCACCAACCCCCGCCTCCCTGAGTCCATCCCTGAACCTGGTTCACCGGTGTGATGTGAAGTGTGGTGTCCAGTGCCTCAACCCTCAACACCACCTGGCCAGCTCTAGATTGAGATTCATGATCAGACAACCACAGAGTTTTCTTTTTTAATGAGTAATATCTACTTTTTATGTTGTCTTGCATGTGCAGTGCAGACAACATATTGTGGTTGCTTCAGTGGAGAAGCGGGTTTCAGAGGTGCGGTACTGCTGCAGCCAATGACATCACTGCTTTTTGTGGCCAGGTTCTGTGATCCCAATGGCATTGCACATTGTCTATGACAGCAGTTCAGAAAATGTGCCACCACCTTCAAGCCACTGACAGGCATAGAGGTGTGTCTTGGACTCTTCTGCCATACAGTTCACCCCATTCTCCTATGCTGCACCCATTTCAGTGTATGTCCTTATGAAATGGGGTGACTGTAAAGCTGAACACCCCAAGGCACACCTTAGCACTTGGTGTCTGCAGGATAGGGTGAGGTAAAATGGCATGAACGTTATGGCTGAATGAGGTGAGCATAACGCCCGAGGACCCCAAGGCACAACTTGATATTTGTCGCACTGCAGGATATGGTGAGCTAAAATACCATGAACATTATGGCTGATGCCCAAAGGCACACCTCAGTGCCTGTCAGTCTCTGTAGGGTGATATGGGGTTTGATGTTACTTTAATACTTCACTGCCATTCCTATTATGCATCTGTTCAACTCCTGCACTACTGATGCCAGTGTCAGCAAGACAGCATCTGGCATTGACAAATGCTTCCTATATATTTATTTTTATATATTTATTTTATTCATTTATTTATTGTTAATTATTGAGGTTTTGGTTTACACCATTAAGCAAATGCTTATTAATAAGTTCCACGTCAGTTACCTAGGCAATACAAGTTTTTGTAGTTTATTCTGTCCTTCAGTTGTAGCCTGTCTGCACATGTGTAGAACTCACAGATGTGCGTTAGTCTTTCCCAACCTGTGAGCAGATGGTCTGCCATGTTTAGTTCAGTGGCTATGCGGTTTATGTCTTTGTCTGACGCTGACCCATATATTGTCAGGCCATATTCAGTGAGGCAGACTATTGAGTTATTGATTGACAGGTTCAGTGTCTTGTGTGGTAGGCAGTGACTATGCCTGTATAGGATCCCTGTTCTTGTATTGACCACCCTTGCTGTTTTGACAATGTGTTGGGTGTACAAATGCATAGTCGAGCGTTATGCTCAAGGAACTGAACTGATGGACATAGCTGGAGTAACTGTGAGATGCAGAGAGAGAGAGAGAGAGAGAGAGAGAGAGAGAGAGGTTGATTAGTTTGGTTACTGGTCATATGACCCATCTCACACCATCTCAATAATGACAGCATTTACATTATGTAATTAATTACTGATTAATTATAAAATGGTTAAAACTATTTAGTGTAGTGGTGCACAACTTTTTTTGTGGAGGGCCAGGCTGAAGACTTGAGTCAAAGCCGAGGAACACTGTAAAATGGCCCAAGGTGACAAATGTCCAGCAAGACATTATTAAATATGCAAATAAAACAAATCAAAACAGACATTTATCTATCTATTTATTTATTTATTTATCAACATGTTACTGAAACTAAAAAACTAAAAACAAACAAGGACTGCAAGTGGAAGCTGCTATGTCCTCAGGGACCACAGACAGCAGCTTTACAGGCCATTTGTGGCCCCCGGTCCACACATTGTGCACCCCTGGTTTAGTGTATCCCTCATTATACTAATGACTATGTTGGTCAATTTTTCCCTTTTGATATAAAATAATCATTATAAGTTCTGAATTACACATTTACAGGCAGTGGTTATTTTAATATAAATTGTTAATGTTGTTGTATATTGAGAATCTTATACTAACATGTATGCCAACTTCTTGTGTTAGGTAACCAATAGGACATTTATAACACAGATGAGTTTTCATCCAGTGAATGATTCAACCACTGTTAATATTCAATCAGCTGCACAGACAACCTTTTCTAACTTATTAGTACAAGCAGATACTATGGTATGTAATATATTACTGTATGGCTCTGAATAACTTTTTTACAGTTATCTGTAATGACACAGTATTTGCAGTAGATAACTGTTCTATATGTGAATGCATTTAATCAGACTACTGTTAATCCACAATTAAATGTTTTAAAAAATAGTCCCCGTATGAGTGGTGTCTGAACAAGGGAGAAAAGCACTCTGGCTCTTTGCTAACACCTTTGTGATAAGGGCAGATTGGAAACACTATACACACCCTGTGTGTTGTGCCACATCAGGGATCTGATTCCCATGGACTTTGCTATTGAGGTCACAGGAAATCAGTACCCCAGTTGGGACACAACCCACTAAGCATGCATAGTTTTCCATTTACTATCCCATATTTTCTAAATTGAGAACATTTGCTGGCCTATGCTAGGAATGAGAAGTTGCATAACATGGAGTTGTTGACAAAATAAAATAGCACAGGAGTATATATAGAGCAGATGAATTGCAATTTTCATGCTCCGAGTTGACACACTGTAAACTTCATGAATGTAGATAGTAATGTAGTACCTTTTAGGAAAGAATTGTTTTTGTTATAGCTGTGCTGTAATTTAACATCTGTGTTTATAGATTTTAACTGCTACAGGAACACAGACTATTAAAAATGCCCCACGTGGGTTTGGTAAAACTCATAACTCCCGAGGATGTCAAACTGTACTGCATGGAGTAGATAAAGGTACCCAGACAGATCCCATAACTGTAGAGACATTTTATGTTGGTGTGCAGTGTGACTTCACCAGTCATATGTATGATAGTGATGATTCAAGCAACAGTGATATGGACACAGACAACCTAATGGATTTAGACAATGATTCAGACTGGGATGAGCAACTTGACTTGAGGGATGATCTCTAAAAAGGCAAACACATGTACGAAATGTATTGACCTGTGAGTTATTTTGGTTCATATTTTACCATAAAAATACAAACTTTATTTTCATTACTAAAGATTTGCTATTATGTAAATATTTTAAGTAGTGAAGCGGCAAAGTGTCAGTTTAAAAGTACAAACATATGGAGCTGTTATTGTACTTGTAATCAAAGGTGTCAGATTTAAGATCACAAACATATAGCTCTATTGCTGTACTTGTAATATGGCTGGGAGAATGGAGGGGAAACCAATATTGTGGGGAAATTTGTGAGGAATGGGAACTGGGCTAAGACAAGGAACACAGATTGAAAGTGCAGGAGGTGTATTTGGATGGGTGGATGTGTGTAATGGGTGTGGATTGACCATAGTGCTGGATATGAAATGTAAAATGGTGGGCTGATGTGAAGCCAATTGCAAAGATGGCTTTCCTGAGGAAGATAGGCCATTCTTGTCCTTGTATCCAATTCTGCCCCTATGCACTTGAGCAACTGCACCGGTTCTAGGACAGTCTTCTTTTGATTCACATAGAACCCCAGGGAGGACACGGTGGTCTGAGTGACTGAGAAAGCCTCTCTCACTTGCTGCTGTGACTAGCCTACAATTAGCCAGTCATCCAGATAGGGGAATACTGACACCCCTAGCTGCCTTGGTTGTGCCACTACAACAGCTATGCATTTTGTGAATGCCCTTGGAACAGAAGTGAGTCCAAAGAACATTGCTCTGAACTGATAATGGCCTGATGGAAATCTGAATCTGAGGTACTTTCTGTGAGACCTTCTGATTGGAATGTGAAAGTAAGCATCTTTTATGTCCAGGGATGCTAGCCAGTCTCCCTGCCTCAGGGTAGGTAGTATGGTGAACAGAGTGACCATCCAGAATTTTGTTTTTGCTAGATGCTTGTTCAGGTATCTGAGGTCCAGAATGGAACACCACTCCCCTGTTTTCTTTAATGTAAGGAAGTATCTGGATTACAGGCCATTCTCTTTGAATGGCAGGGACTGGTTCTACCGCCTGAAGCAGTAGAAGGGACAAAACTTCCTTTTCCATTAGGGATGTTTCTGATAGGGAAGAGGGCTTGAATGCCCTTGATCTCAGCCTTGGTCTGGTTTTGAAGCTGAGGACCAGTCCTGGCCCACTGCTTCAGGAACCCACTTGTCTGTGGTGATATTTTCCCATTCCTGGAAGTAGTGGGCCAGTCTGCCTTCTACTGGTAATGGGGAGGTGACCTAGACATTCTGCTCAGGGAGTCTGTTTCGATTGCACTACTGGCTGGACAGTGGAGCTAGTGCGGCCAGTACACCTCCTACCCCTGCCCCAAAAGTATCCCTTAGGCTGGTACTGGGGAAAACTTGGGGCAGAAAATAAGACCTGTAAGGAGTCCTGCCCCTGCCACTCCTCAAGTGGTGTCTATGGGGGTTGGCAGATCTCTCCTTTACTGCTCAGTAAGACTTCCCTGTCCATCTTATCAACTCAGTATATGGCACATGTAACTGATCCCATTCGTTGATTGCAGTTACTACCTTTGTGGTTGTACTAGGCACACATGATTATTCTTGATGTATTTTTCCATTGGTATATTTTACTTATATAAATAATGTTTGATTTTGTAAATGTTTAACCATTTTTTAAACAGACATAATTATCATTTGTTCCCATTTATTTATTTGCATTAATTTAATAGAGTCCATGACATGAAATCTAAGATGACATCAGACGAAAGAAAATTTATAGTTTTCGAAAGTGCTCTAGTGTTACTAATGCAGTCATGCTACATATGTCACTCATCATGCAAAGTATTTGTAAGATGTATTTTTGGATCATTGATTGAACTGGAGCAATAACGCCCACCGACGTTATTGGCAAAACCAACCCTCTCATTCATTTATGCCAGTTGAGAATTTATTGACTGTGTGCAGTGTTTTCTTTACCGGAGGCAGTGCCATTAGAATAATAATGTTTAAAACTCTTTGCAGCCCAACAATATCAATACGAATATACTATCTTATGCAAAATAGTTATTTGGCACCTTCAGTACGCAATGTTTGGACAAGGAAAAAAGTGAGTTACTGAACTTCTTCACTGATAGGAAAGTGCATCTTGGAGGTGATGGTCATTGTTGCTCACCCGGGCATACTGTGAAATTTGGAGCATATACTCTAATGGACTTCGACAGATCTAAAATTGTAGATATTCAACTGGTACAGGTAACAACATTTTTACTCAGTCTAATGTGGGAGATTAATACATGAAGATTAAGAACATTTACCTATGGCATGGTTCAGAAGGTGTGAACATTGTATTAAATGACTATTTTATCTTAGGCCGTTCCTTTTTATTCCTGATATGTAATGCTCTCTATTCATTTACATACTAGTATACTAAGAAACCGGCAGATTAGGACCTATGGTCTATCAAGTCTGCTCGATAATCAGTGCCTTCCTAGGGCACCATTGTCTGCCCCTTCCCTCTCTCTCCTTACAAATTCCACCACTACCAGTTGGGTTCTGGGATGTACTCTCCCCTATACCTATCCCAGCCTTTCTTGAACCACTCAACAGTTGTAGCAGCCACCAACTCACAGGGCAGTGCATCAGAGGGCTCCATCACCCTCTCAGTGGAGTAGTGTCTCCTTGTTTCTCCTCTTCTTCACCACCTCTCCAAAGCCCCTATGTCCCACATCCTCCACCTACTAATCTGCCCCTTCCATTTTCCCATAGTTCCCCAGTCTGCTCCTTGCATATTCAGGTCTCCCAGCATCTCAGTTTTGCACTCTCCACCACCCCAGTGGTCCCTAAGGCTAGTCACCATGCCTTCCTCTTGTTTCTCCCCATGCCTAGGCAGTCTATATACTAACCCCATCTTCACCCTCCCCCCCGAGCCTGTAGGGTGACCCATAAGGCCTCCACCTGATACCCTGCTTCCTTAACCCTGCTTATCCCCAAATATAAAGTTCCACTAGGTTAATCTAATCATACCAATATATTAATCAAAATAAGAAAACAAATATATATTAATCAAAATAATAACAAAATGTTACATTCTTGTTAACCTAAATTTATGTACATAACTAATTATTTACTGTATGTTATGTTACGTGACAGAGTAACAAGGTCCAAAACTCATATGCAATGTAATTGGAGGGATTAAAAAGAGGAATTCATGCAATGAAAGATGCAGGTGTTGAAACTGACAGTTTAACAACAGATCATCATTCTGTAAAAAAATATCTCAGAGAAAGTGAACCGAACATAATACACTGGTTCGACGTATGGCACATAGCCAAAGGTATATTTCTCTATTCTTAACATATGTACGTTAATAAAGCTATATTATTATATAGAATATTTCCATATAGCATTTTATATCCTAATTAAGAAAGAGGAACACACTTTCAAAAATTAGTACTCTAACTTCTTCTTAACGTGATACATGTTTATTCTGTGTGTATTGTCTCATGATTATATGCCATGGAAAGTCTGATTTACTGTTAACTTTGGGTTAACTCCAGCTATGGCAACCTTGCTTAGTAATATAGGTATGCATTTTTTGGGGGAATCTATGGTTGAACAGAAGGAAATTAAATTATTATGCATGTGATAGTATGACGTATTTTGAAATAATAGAAATACTATGCACAAAATCCACAACTATTAATGTGTTTAACACAGTTATGCATTAGACAATTTATTATTGCTGTGGCAGGTATTGGGAAGAAGTTAGACATAAAAGGTAGAAGAAGAGACTGTGTGCTCCCCCTAAACAGTGGTCTAAGGCTGTTAGTAATCACCTGTACTGGTGCGGATCAACTAGTGGAGGTGACGATGAATTGGTCAAAATAAAATGGTGTTCAGTTTTAAGTCATGTATCGAACATACGTTCAGGACATGGTGAGCCATACAATGAGTGCATCATGATGTTCTTGGAAATCGTCCTTGGATCCCAATGGGTTTGTGTATCTTTTATTGTTATATATTGAGTTGATAGTTCTATATTATTTAACCCCTTGAGAAAAAGATAGCAAACTTAGTAGTCTGTGATTATAATTTGTAGGTAGAAAACCACACAAAGAAATGGAAGTGATAGTAAAGAGTAAACTGTTGCTAAACAACATAAAAAAAAAATATCTCCAGCCAAGCAAACATCTTCATTGGAGTTATTCCACAAAATCATAACTTTCTTTGCTCCAAAAGTCATGCACTACTTTTATGAAAGTATGGAGGCCAGGTATGTCTCTACTAATATAACATTTCTATGATTTGTCACAACTTAATTGGTCACAATGTATTAGTTGTAGTCACAGTAAATCTATTGCAAATGGTTTTTGCTTCTAAAGTTATCCAAATGCATGTGTTTACTATTTTTTTTGTTAATTTGTGTAAATGTTTAATATCATTGCTATTTACATACTAACATACTAAAAACCCAGCAGAGTAGGCCTAGTGGTCTTTCGTGTCTGCTCGTTTGGTCAGCCCCCACCCTGTGAGCTGACCTTGCTGTCCCCCCCGCCCCCTTGCAATTCTCCATTTCCAGACCAGGGTATTTCCCTTGTATTGGACTTTGCCTGCACAACCCTTCCCCTGTACCTGTCCCATCCCCTCTTGAACCCCTCCTTAGTCTTTGCCTCTACTAGTACCCCAAGCAGCGCATTCCATTTGGTTACCCTCCTCTGAACCCTTTCCAGGAGTGCAATGTTCCATTTTTAGTGCGGCCTTTAAAACAGAACTCAGTACTCCAGGTGCAGCCTACCCAAGCAGTTATACAGAGGGAGTACCACTTCCATCCTTCTGGAGGAAATTCCTGTAGTGATACATCCCATCACCCTGTTGGCTGCTGCCATCTTACAGTTATCAGAGTTGTTCATCTTGACATCCACCACCACCCTCAGGTCCCTCTCCCTCTCCCTCTCCTGATTTCCCTGGCCAGGTTCTGCACCTTCCTTGTCTTAGCCGACCTCACCACAATAGTGGCCCTTCTGGTCATCAGCTCATACTCACCCTGATCCCTTTCAGTCCTGGAGAGCTTGAAATGCCTATAGGCAGCCTTCTTTTTCCACACCACATCCTGAACCTCCTGGGTCCACCAACAATGGTTTTGGCCCTACCGCATTTTTGCCTCATTCTTGAGCAGGTCCTGGTAGCCTCCTGCACCCCCTTCCCTTCCCTACTCCCTGTCCCTCCCGAACATAGTGTTGCCATCCAGGTTCACATCCCAATCATACCCTGTGATGGCTCAGGTCTCAGTGACAGCTGCCACATCCTGGCTCATACTGCCATCTGTCCTGTCTGTGTTTAACCCCTCCTTGTCTGCCATTCCCCCATGACCCAAACCCTCAGCCCCATTTATTGCACCCTCACCCTTGTCCCCCTGCTTCTCCTCCTTGGCCTTTTCTGTTCTGCTACCCCTTCCCTCAGCCTGATCTGATCCCCCCACCCAAAGTTGTCTTGCACTCCTTGCCAACCCCCCCACCGATCCTCCTGATTTCTGGGCCCTGTCTCTGTCCCTCCTCCTGTCTCATCCCTATCTGCCCTAGTTGTAGCTGCATCCTCTCCACTACACCCCTGTTCTTCCTGCCTTACAGTCCCTTCCTCTTATCCCCCTCCCCTCTCATCCCTATCCTCCCTCGTCATAGCTGGATCCTCCACCCCAGCACTCCCCTCCTCTAGTACCAGACATAGGGGATTGAAACAGTTGCTGAGCCTAATGCCAGACAACAAAACTCCCTCTCCCATTCTACCACCCCATCCTGGTTCCCTCTGTACAACCCCAGATGCCTGCCTGCTTCTTTGGGAGTTTTCTCCATGTGGACCCCCTCTGTTAGGGTCCTCATGTGCCCCCTCTGATTATACCCCTGCGCTCCTCTCCCTATGCCAATGTCTTTAGTACTTAGTGCAGCCACATTTGTGACCCCTTTGCCATTTCCCCTACCATACCTCTCCCCCCAGCCATTTATACAATCAAAATTATAATTTATTACTGCACATGAAGATACTAGTCACCAATAGAGTATATAGAAAGATAATTACAGGCTGTGGATAAATGATTGTACAAATGGACTTTGTCTGAACTTTACTATTTATATTGCATAGATTGATAACTGCAGCATTACATTTTAATGAAAATTCTTCAAGAATGCAGGCAGTCACTAGATCTGGGAAAAGGAAATGGGGTGTATCCTTCCCCAAAGCAAGATCAGGAGCACCTGTTGTAAAGCAACTAAAAGTAGCAGCAACACATGGTATTTATTGTATGAAATTGAAAAAAAAATTCTTAACCTCTAATTAATGCTGTTCTTCTATACTCTGTATTTTGTTATGCAAGTGATATAGAAACGAGGAAACACAGTAATTGTTGACAGAAAAAAATGACTGATAGGCCATTTCAGTGTGCCCATTTTCCACACATGTAATGTCGACTAGTTCAAACATTCCTGTCACCGGCTTAAAGTCATTCCTTCAAAATTCAGTCATCTGACTTTTCATCAATCAGTACAATCTGTATCTGTTATCAGTTTATTAGGAGTTTTCATATTTGTTTTTTTTTTTCTCCACCAGTCAGGTATTCATATACAAGATGAAATATGGCATGTTTGGTTACATAGTATGGGAACTTACTGCCATTAGAAATTGATTAACAATCTGTTAATATACTCCATGTTTCATTCCTCATTGCATGAGTGTTTTTTTGAGCTAATGTCAAGAGGTCATATCACAAAGACATCAGTATCCAAGCTATAGATCTGCTGCAAGTTGTGAAGCATATAACATGCCAATTCCCTCTCCGATTGCATCATTCTTTGTCAAGACAGACAAAGAAACAGTAGTAGCAATGCACAGAAGTAGATTTAACAAGGTTGTGTTCGACCAGACATAGTAGTCCTTCAAAAATATGTACAGTTCCATTAATATAATAACGTTGTTATAATTAATTAGTAACTTCTATTAAGCAAATGTTGTTTTATACTGTTTTGATTCAGTGTGAAAACAGTCAACTGCGATATGAGTCAGATGCATTTCTTATGTCTACATCATATGTAAATTTGATAGACAACCTACAGTTAACATGGGTAGACAAACTAGTGTCAGAAACAGTGATTGATATGGTTGTAACATTCAAAGTAGTATCAACATGTAATTGTGACAAATGAACACCTGGTGTAGGGGGGAAACCATGACACAAGAAGTTTAGTTGTTTTAAAGTGATGGGTGCCAATTAAAACAGTCAGATCACAAGGCACATATAATCCTGTTAGTGAATGTATGGTTGTGAGACCTGGTGTATAAGGGCTGCAACTTCAATTATGTGTATCCCATGTGGAGATGGTGCAATGAGTGTGACTGACCCAACCGCCTGACCACTATCCAAGGCATTATATAGTTGTGATGAATAATCAACTAGAGCGGTGAGTGTGGAGTGCTTTTTATGGAAGCCATGCTGTTGCAGGCAGAGTAGGTTATGGTTATCAAGGTATTCAGTAAGTTGCTCCGAGACCATTCTTTCGAGTACTTTTGAAAGGAGAGAAAGGATGGATATGGGTCTGTAATAGGATGTAAGGGTTTTATCCCCCACATTAAAGACAGGTGTTACTTTAGCTGACTTCCATGCATTTGGAAATGCTCCTGATTTCAGAAAGGCATTAAACACCATGGTAAGATGACCAGCAAGTTCATGAAGGAGTAGACCAATCAGTTTAATGTCAAGCAGATCCACCCCATCCTGGTCTTGCCAAGTGCCCTTTTAATATTCTTGATTGTTTTGGCTTTGGTGACACGACTAATAAAATCATACTGATGTAAAATTGTATATGCAGTTTTACTTGTCTATTTGAAATGGTGTATCTTACTGATTTTATTGTGTTCTTTTTGTAGCCATGGTCATGAGATGATAACTAATAATCCAGAGCTTCAGTTGGTGGAATAAAAATATCAGAATTCAAAAGTGTGGCAGAACATAATTGCATGGATTTAGAAGAAAAGGCAAATGGATACTATTTTTTGTCTCCACAGTCATAATCCCATACCATTTGTTAATCCAAAAAAACACAAGTTTAAAAAAAAAAATCTGTAAGTACATATGATGCAAGTGACATCAAGATTTTTAATTTTTAGAATATTTGTACAGTATCAATGAATTTAATAACTATTTCATAATATGAAAATGTGTACTATATCAGCATAAACATTTGTTACTGAACATTGGAGAATGATAAAAAAAAGACAAGCATACCTATGGAATTCTTATTATGGATAATATGTCGGTGGGGGAGTAGATTTACAGTAGGTGGGGGGGAGGTCTCATCCTCCAGGTTAGTCATTAATGGGGTCCCACATGGGTCAGTACTGAGCCCGCTCCTGTTTAACACTTATATCTCAGACATCACAAGTTTTCAGGAGTGGGATGAGCCTCTTTTTGGATGGCTCAAAGCTGTGGACGGTGGTGAATGGTGAGGAGGGAAAGCTGGATCCCCAGGAGGATCTGTAGGCTCTGAGAAGATGGATATGAGCCTGGAAGCTGATGTTTAATGCTGGGAAATGCATGGTTCTGCACCTGGAGGCCAAAAATCCAACTCATGCATATACTGGGGGGGCACTGTGGGTTTCTATAGGGAAGAAAGACTTCAGGGTGGTGTGGATGCCAGAATGAATAAGTCAGAGCAGTGTAGAAGGGCTGTAGCTCAAACAAACAAAACGTTAGGGTGCATAGCCAGGTAGATAACCTCAAGGAGTAGTGAGGTACTGCTTCCACTGTACAATTGCCTGGTTAGACCACACATTGAATACTGTGTGCAGTCTTCCAAGTATCTCAGGGGAATGAATAGGGTAAGCATTGAGGGGGTCTTTCAGCTGAGGGAGGTGGGCCATCAGGGGACACTCAATGAAGCTGAATGGGGGGGAGACTGAGGGGTGGAACAAGAAGGCACTACTTCACTGATAGGGTGGTGGATCCCTGGAATGCACTGCCCAGGAATTGGTGGCTACTACTACTGTGGAGGGTTTCAAGAAAGGCTGGGATAGTTATAGAGGGAGAGTGCATCCCAGAGCCCCACTGGAAAATGGAGGACCTTGTAGGGAGGGGGGTGGCTACTATCAGTGCCCTGGGAAGGCACTGATCATCGAGCATACTTGATAGACCATAGGGCCTAATCTGCTGAATTAATGGTATGTTAGTATATTATTATGATCATAGCTATAAACAGTCATTACTGTAATGTATATACATCATTGGTATTGTTGTATTAATACCTAACTAAATAATTGATTTACTTAACTTTTTATGGTATGCTGAATATACTAACAATATATTTGCTAGTATTTATCATATATCATTATTTTTGTGAGGTTAAAATTATATTTTTGAAAAATTACATTCTAAAACAAATTGATGAAACTGGTGTTTTACATACACTTACAGAAATCAATAAATTCTGTTACTGGAATAAAATGAATTGAACTTGAATATTAGTAGTCACAGAATGTCTCTGTCTGTCTAGCTATCTCTCTATAGCTCTCTGTCTCTCTTCCTATCTCTCTGTTTCTCTATCTATCATTCAATCTCTATATCTCTCTCCCTCTCACTCTAACTACTGCATCATAATATACTGTATATATATATATATATATATATATATATATATATATATCTAAATATCACTGCCTGTCAATCTGTTAATCAAAATGACAAAATGAAAACAGCATGATCTGCAGTCATATATTATAAATCTTTTTACACACTAAGCAAAATGAAAACCAGTGTATGAGCCAGATGGGAATCTTTCTCGTATTTTGGTTACAGCACAAGATGGCATAACCTTCCTGTTCCCATGTCCCATTCTGCCAAAAATACAGCATACAAATTTACTATATGCCATATACCTGAAGTGCCTGTGAACAACAGAGAACTGAATTTATACATCTATATCAGGTCTATGGTTAAGTTATCTATAATCCTGATATTATATCAATTTGATATAAATAAAACTTAAAAAAAAATACTGTATATCATGGAGCTAGATAGAAGGCAATAATATCACAATGGGGAATTGAAACATTAATAAAATCAAATAGCATACAAGTAAGGAATTAGACAGCAGCAATTTGAATTACAATTTATGTATGCTAAGGTCGGGTTTGTATGTTCAGCAGATACAATAGGTATGGCCTATAAGATGACAATTCAAAGTCATGTGATATGGTTGAGGATGTTAATTAATATGAGTTACAGGCTGACTATTCATTATCTGCCCACAATTGCTACAATTATATATTACTAAATACAAGAATTAGTATGGGAATAAATGTAGAACACTTAATACTAACTCCTCTTGTGAAACTTCATCACCCATTGGACCATCATGTTCAATTAATTCATTTAGTGATGCTTGCTGACATATTGGTTCAAACAACAAGACCTAAAACCTGGATGATCTGTTATGCATTTCATGCCTTTATATTTTTTCATTTCATGCTTTACTCCTCTGTATGATGAACAGCATCTGTTCTCTATTACAGTGGGCATGTTGGTGCAGTTTTGACAAGTGCACCTATCAAAGTTAATGGGGGAGAAAGTGACAGTAGTCTTGATGTAATTTCAATTTCATATATTTTGTTTCACTTGTACCTTATTTATAAAACCATAATTGTAACTTATAATATGAATAAAGACAATTCATGTATTGTAGAGTCAATAAAAAGATAGTTAATACTGCATATACTAATTTTAAACTACTTGTTCAATTAAACAGAAGTTAAGAAAACTAATACTATCATTAGAGCGGTGGTCAGATATATAGGAAAAGGGAGGTTGGAGATGGGGATGGGGGCCTACTGCTCCATGGACTGTATCCTATTAACGTATTAGTATATCATTAATTAGCAGTTAATAGTAGAAGAGGGGAGTGGCGGGATGTAAATGAAATATCATCAATATTAAGACAGGGAACTGTTAGAGCTGTGCAGGTACAACCCAGGCAGGAAGAAGTGACACAGGAGATGGGGACTTCTAGTAGGTCAGGAGGTACTGAGGCAAATGCAGCTCAGGAGGGGTGGAAGATAGTAGGATCAGGAAAAAAGAAGGCAGAAGCCAGATACTGTGGGCCTAAATTCAGGTGCAACAAATATGGGAAAGACAAGCATGGGGGTTCAGCAAGAACACAGTAATGCCTCTTTGTCACACTGACAGGGGAAGGAAGTGACTGCGATTAACCATTGGAGGAAGGAGCAGGAGCAAGGATGATGAGAGACACTCCTCGTAGGAGGAGGGTTCAGTGGTACAGAAGCTGGGAGACAAGGGGGAAGTTCTCTTGGGAGCTGGGAAATTGCCCAAAAAAGGGGAGGACCTTTTGGGGAACACATGGAGAAGGGACAAGTTAAAGGAGGAAAAGAGGTGGTGGGAGTCAGGATGATAGTGTTGCCAGCAATTTTAAACTTGTACTCAAAACTGATGCACTGTTACCCCCCATTATGCAAACATAAACCAAAATATGCGCTGCCATGCCACACCAACAATAGGCCCACCCCCCACCTCCATTGTTTGCCGTGTCTGAGTTCAAGTTATCAGTTTCTTCCTGTAATCCTTCCTTTATTTTTCTGCCTGCCTGGTAAATTGTTCTTGGTTGTATATTTGGCTGGTGGCATCAGTGCCCCATAGTGAACAACAAAGGAAAAAGGATTCAGCGTGACATAGACACAATGTTACTCACAATGCCCTCACGTTCCTCTTTAAGTTGTCCCTGCCTGATTTTTTTTACTGTACTCTGCTGAGCACAGTGTGTATGCCTGCCAACACCCATGCTTGCCAGTTCAGTTGGTGGGCTGATGTGAAGCCAATCACAATGATGGCTTTCACAACACTCTTTTTCTTTTTATGGGGTGTGGGGGGGGGAGAAAACTGATAACAGAGATTTTGAGACATACATCATGGTTCTGAGTTTCATTCTGATGGTTTGTGTGATGAGAGAATGAAAGATTAAAACAGTTGACATTTTGTTAAGTACTGGCAAAATTAAGATAGGCCATGCTAATTGCGGGCAGAACCCCTGGCAGCCAGGTGAGGCAATGAAAGGTCTCCCGGTTCAGTATCCCCAAACATCCAGAGCCGTCCATGATCCCAGCCTTACCCATTGGGGTTCATTGGCCTCCTCATGTGTTTGCTGGAGGGAAAAGAAGGGGATCCTGATACCATTGCTTCATTTGGAGGAGTGATAGAAGTGGGTGGTTAGGTGTGGAAGCTAATCAGTTCTGCCTGAAAGATGCCCTGGACTGACGGGCAAGAAAAAGAAAACATAAAAAAAAGGAATGTAGACAAATTGGTAAAATGGGTCAGGATCTGGTTGAAAGTATATGGTTCCAATCCAGATAGAAGGGAATGACGAGCGAGGTACCTAATAGGTCATCACTGGGACAGTCATGTTCAATAAATATGAACATAAATGTATACATTGATGAGTAATATTGCATGAAACTCAGAGTAAAAAACTATATGCCATTTTATATTACATGGCTGTTATATATAATTTGATGGTGAAAGTTGAGAGAAATTAATGAGGCCTTCAACAGTTTAAAACAAATCTAAAATAAATAAATAAATAAATAAACAGGACAAATAAATAGATCAAACCCACTGTGGGACAAGACTATTATGATGGATATGGTATTAAGATGCACATCTGAATTTTTTAGAAGAGTCATGGCTATAACGTTTGACAAGGGTTTGAATCTGCTGGTTTAAACACATCAACATTTATGGTAGAGAATAAACTACACCTTCTTCTTAAGACATCAATAGAAAGTTACAAATGCATAGCATTCATTGTAGTGATACATATTCATCTAACAGCATTCACCACAAACTTGCACAAAATTGTTTATTCATGCTTATAAACTCGCCCCAGCAAACCTTAACAAACACCAAACAAAAAAAAAAATTACAGTAAATTGATACATATAGGATTTTATTTTATTAGCTGTAGGGTTAAGAATCCACATGGTGGGTTGACTATTTCCAGTGTCCAACTGACAGCAATAGTGTGCATAGTTGACTTGCTCAGAATTAATCAGTAAGCTAGTGGAAGTTGTGGGATTCCAACTCTGGTCTGCGGACTGTAACAAAAAATTACTCAGTACCCCTAACTGTAACCGATACTCTGTACTACTGGAATAATAAAATGATAAAAAGATACTCGTAAATAATATAAGCACCATAATGTTATTTCCAGGGCAAACTGTTTTTTTTTCCTTTTATCAGAATACAAGTTAAATTGGCAGAACATGCCATTCATCAACTGATATTACATCTGCAAACTCCACTGGTTCAATGTGCACCTCAGTGACTGAATCTGGTATAATTATGGGTCCAAATGCATATGGCATAATCTCTTTAAGAGGAATTTACGAGCCATCATACTCAATTTCTCCTGTAGCCATAATAAGATAACCAACTCAGTATGCCAAAAAGAATATCTCGATGCTGCTGCTGCTGCTGCTGCAAAAAAAGGAAATGATAAGGATGTAAACAAATGATATGAGACCATTTAAAATAAACATTTTGCCTAACAATTACAGCTCTTTGGCAGTAGTGCCCGGATTGCGATTGCGATCCTCTCAGTATGCTGGTGTGGGTAGAATAGCCCTAATTCATTTCTTAAATATGCTAAAGAAGGAGCATTTTTAAAATAGACATTGTTGCATGAACAAATCAGAGCAGTGGCAGTGAGGAGCCAATCACGATTGCTCTACTCAGCACAATAAAAAAACTTGCCTGGCCAGTCATGCCTTTTAGTTTATTCATTTCTGAATGACATCTCTGTGGTTTCCTTACATGTATTTCATTTTATTTCATTCAGAATAAATGAAATCTACTGCAATTATAATTTTAAACTGAGCTTGCCATAAATTGAAACAGTAACCAGACCAGTCAGCAAAGAGATTGAGCGAGCTGGGCAGAGGGGAGGCAGAGGGAATGAGAGCAGCAGACAAAGGGAAAGAGAGAGAAAAAAAAACTTGGGCATCTACATATGATTCTTCCATCATAATCATCTTGCTGATTGATGACGGTCTCCTTCTGACACACTGTGATATACTACCACTCTTCAGAATAATTTACAGGTTTCCTGGACTGAAACCTGCTGGGAGGGTATAAATTACAATGTGCTCAACTTAAAAAAAAAACTGTCTATTTCTATTCCTAACAATTTCAGAGCTGTGGCAGTGGCACCCCGATTGCGATTGTGCTCCTGACAGTACTCTGGGGTAGGAAGAATAGGCCTGATTAATTGCTTAAATATGTTAAAGAAGGAGCATTTTTAAAATAGACATTGTTGCATGAACAAATCAGAGCAGTGGCAGTGAGGAGCCAATTGCGATTGCGCTACTCAGCACAATAAAAAAAGCTGCCTGGCCAGTCATGCTTTTTAATTAGTTTATTCATTTCTGAGTAACATCTCAGTGGTTTCGTTACATGTATTTCATTTTATTTCATTCAGAATAAACAAAATCTACTGCAATTATAATTTTAAACTGAGCTTGTCATAAACTGAAGCAGTAACCAGTCCAGTCAGCAAAGAGACTGAGCGAGCTGGGATGGAGGAGGGGTGAGGCAGAGGGAGTGAGAGCAACAGACAAAGGGAAAGAGAAAAAGAAAAAAAAGTTTGGGGTAGGAAGAATAGCCCTGATTAATTACTTAAATATGTTAAAGAAGGATATATTTTTTTTAATAAACACTTTGCATAAAGAAATCAGAGCAGTGGCAGTGAGGCCACGATCATGATCACGCTGCTCTAAGGAATTAAATACTTAAAAACCAGCCACTGTAATAATTATTGAACTGGCAAGCTTTAGCACCATGTTAGGCAGTATTTTACTATATGTTTGAGAAATGTTAGCTAAAAACAAACCTCTACTCCTACCTCTGGCAGCAGATTAACAACTAAAGAGAGCTCTAGTGTTCAAACACAGTCACGGAGGAGCTCGAGACTCGAAAGAACAGTTTCAATTTTTTTAGATCTGCAACATTACAAGTGACAGCACATGGATATAACAATATGCAATACAGGGACTACTATATCTATTTATTCCTTTTTTTTTTTTTTTACAAGTGTGTGACAAGTTGGATCTCGAGACATACTGGGCTCTTGACAGCTGATGTATGCATGTGCTGTCAAAGCATACCTCACTCCAAGAATGATGTCAAGAACTGTCAGAACACTGTGTTATGGAAAAGAAAACCCAGCTGGATGGCACAGTCACCAGGCATCCTCAGTCATGTTGTGGCATAAAATAACAGCACTCTAAAATAAAAACACACAGGCAACTGATATTTAAATACTATATTTATTAATCTGCTGATACCTGTGGGGGGGAACGGGTAATTAATTACAAGCTTTGCAGTTGATCTTTAAAGTGTTTTTGGTTCTTTTTCTTACACCTGGACACCCACTACAACAGCACCAGGATCGGTAGAAAAGACCTCAGACCTCAGTTTAGCATCTCATCTGAAGGAAGGCACACCGAGGCAGTACATGAAACCCAATACTAAACTCGGGTGCCAGCATTTAGGTATGAGCGCAATCCTGGTGTGGGACTAGAACCCACAGGTTTCTGGCCCAGAGGTAGATTTGTTACCAACTGATCCACACTGACACATTTATAACTTAAATGATAAAAAAAAAGCATTTACATTATATAAGCCATGAAAGTGACACTTTTTGGACAGTCACCTACTTGAAATTGTCAGCTTTCAAATCTTTACCATATTTTATTAGATGAGAGCAAAATACACACTAAAATGTGTACTTTTCATGTCTTTGACCCCCCCCCAAAAAAAACTTCAAGGTAAACTATTGAAAGACATTTTATCACATTTTCAGGGCTTGGTAATCTTGTCACATAGGGTGTGCGTGTGTGTGTGTGTGTGAGTGCGCGCGCGCAGTTTCACAGAAGTCTGTATCAAAAGATGGCAAAGCTATTGATGTCCATGCATAGTGGGTTAACATCAAAGTGGCTACTTAACCATAACTGTTGTGGTGCTACAGCACAGCTATAATGTATTACACAACATTTTGTTTAGGCATCATTTAGAGTTGAAACACAAATATGGACTGATGGACTGGATTCCCCAATTGCTATCAACCCCTTCTACCTGTCTCACCCCACTTCTCCTTCAATCCCTTCACCATTTCATTTGTTCATCACCTTCTCCATGAAGAAGTGTTTCCTCATATTTCTCCAGAACCTACCCCTGGCCAGTTTGTAGTGACTGAACAGTTGTTGCCAGTCTGTCATATTCAGGGCCACTGGAAAATTACAGAAAAAGTTACCTAAAATTGCAGAGCTTTTTGCAAAAATTGCAGGGAAATTGCAGGAATTCTACTATAGACCCTGAGTTCTTCACAATAAATCTTTTCATGTTTTCTGCAGCATGTATTAGTCAGTATAAACTACTAAATAAATACACTGCCACTTGAATATGTTTAAAACATAAAGAAAAGTTTATGCTCCTAAAATGAATACTAAACTGATAAGCTATCGTAAGCATTGTCTATCTTCCAAAATGTAAAAACATCTGCCTCATACAGTTCTAAATAGATTCTATAAAGTGAGCCACAGCAAATCAATATTAAATAAATCCAGAAGAAATCATTTTTTCTTTCTGTATGTAGCATAATGAAGCATAATCAACAGCTGTTTACAATGCTCTGCCAGCTATTCACCCACTTTGGCACAAAAAAACAATAAGCAGATAGAGTGCTGAATAACTGAGTTTTAGTAAAATGTTAAAGTGTTTAATGTTCATAATTTGCACTGTAGGTACTGTACACTATTTTTGAAATCACATATTTAAACATCAAATCTGGGGGTGATTGGGTCTGGCAGTATAGCCTAGAGGTTAGAGTAACAAACTATGAATGAGCTGAAGACATCTAGCAGATCTGGGTTTGATTCCTGCAACCTCCACTTGCATACTGGAGGCAGTATAGCACAGTGGGTTAAGGCTCTGAGCTACAGATCTGAAGATCTGGGTTTGAATCCCTCAGCCGTTTAGATGCATACTGTGTGATCCTGAGCAAATCATTTAACTTCCTTGTGCTCCCAGGTCATATCTGGAAACAAGCTTTGGCTTAGTGTGCTACTCCTGGTTAAACAGTGTTCCATACTGTGTGACTCTGAGCAAGTCACTTAACCTCCTCAGTGCTCCTGGGTTGCCCCTGAAAACAGGCACATGGGCCTTATCTGGTTACCAAAAAATACCAATATATTTTAATTGCATCATACAGTAGTCAGGGTACCCTGTAATTCACCTTTATTTTACTCTGGCTGCAATGATTTTGTTTAGTTAAAGATAAATGTTCAGATACATTTTATGTGTTTTATAAGCTTGTTTTTAGACTTTAGTCAGGCTTTTATTGTAGTCTTTGCATGTGAGCACCTAGGTGGTAGATTGATAAGAGTGATATCACTGTTAGCAACAAGATTATTCAAGTTTAAAATCAGCAGGGCCGTCCAAAAATCTCCAGCTGTTTGAATCAAAAGTAGTCTGAATAAAAGTATGCTAGCAAGGAAAAACTTGCCCTACCACTTACAAAAAGGCTTCATAGTTAGCACCCCATTAAGGTGAATGGGATAATTTACACCTTTTCTCCCATCGTTTGCTTCAGTCTCTATGGCAACAAAAAGGTTTTTGATAGACTTCTTCAACACAAAACAAATGTTAAGTGTTTAAGCATACTTATGCTTGGCAAGTGGATTTTGAAACCAAACAAGACAAGGACTCAGAAGAAAGCAGTGCCACATAAAACCCTTGCCCTGCCTTGCACTGCATTGGTTTTGGCCAAACCCAAGTCTGCATGCAAAATTGTCAATATATTTGAGAGTATTTTATTAAAAATGTTAATGCTTTTTACACAGTTCAATGTAAAAACTCAAAAATTGCAAGAAATTGCAGAACATGTCAGTTTTTGGGGGGAATGGTGAAAATTGCAGATTCCACAAAAAAATTGCTGGTGCAATTTTCTAGTGGCTCTGGTTAAATTCCTCTAATTCAGTTTCCTAAATGTTTCTATCATATTTCCCCTTTCCCTTCAGGTCTCAAGCAACTGCATCTTCAGTATGCTCAGCCTTTCCATACAGGATCCTCTGCACTGATTCCGGGTGATCTCTGTCTTTCTTAAGATGAGGGCTCTACAACTACACATAATACCCTAAGTGTGAGCTTAGCAGGGATCTGTAGAGGGGTAGAACACCTTCTGCCTCTTATCCATGAAGCTGTTGACAATGCAGCCCACCATTATGTTGGACTTAGCATACTGTATGACTTATTACATTGGGCTGCTGTCAAGAGATTGTCATTAATGATTACCCCAAGGTCACTTACCTTTGCTATTTGGCCCACTCTTACACTTCCTATTGAGTACTCAAATTTGGGTTTCTTTTTGCCAATATGCATAACCTTGTATTTTGTCCACAGTGAATTTGGGTTGGCAGACCATGGACCATTTTACAGCTTAGCCAGGTTCTTTCTCATTTCCTTCATTCCCTTCTGCATATCCATCCTGTCACATTTATTTGTGTCATCTGCAAGTAAGCAAATTGTATCTGTAATTCTTCTCTTGCAGCATGTCACAGATGAACATATTGAATAGTACTGTATCAATCTAAGGACTGAACTCTGCAGTACTCAACTCATCATCTTCCTGACTCCTGAGTGAATTTCATCCACCACTGTCTTCTGGGTTCTCCCGTCAACCAGTTGCTTATCCAAGTGGATTAGCACTTCCCAATTCCCAGGTTCCTCAGTTTCTTCTCAAGTATCCCTTGTGCCTCTGAATCAAAGGCCTTACTGAAGTTCAGAAAAAGGACATCCAAATCCCAGCCTCTGCCTACTGAATAAAAAAGCACTGAGTAAAAAAAAGTCAATGAAGTTCATATGGCATGAACCCCACTTATTGAAACTATGCTGCCTTTTATCCTATAGGTCATTTGTCTCAAGGAATTCCTTCACTATTTATCCCATGATGATAGAGTCAAACAAGTTCTCCATGATAGAGGTCAGACAAACTTATCTGTAGTTCCCTGGGCCCCACCTTGTCCCCTTCCTCAGGGAGAGGGATCAAACCTACCAGCCTTCAATCCTCTCAGACAACCCCTGTTGCCAGGGAGAGGATGAACAGATCTGCCAGTGGCTCCATCAGTTCCCTCCCCACTTCCCCATGTACCCTGGGATGAAGTCCATCTGGCCCTTATGTCCTATTCATTTTCAACCTCCACAACCCCTTGAGAACCCTGCCCCTGTAATTTGTCTGATTTCCTGTTTCTGCCAGTTCCCCTATCTTAGCTTTGTTGAACACTCAGAAAGATGATTACTTTTCTCCACTGTGAATATTGAACTGAAGTATTTATTCAGAAAGTTCACCTTCCCTTTGTCCTTGACCACCCACACCCCTTCCTTCTGTAGCCTTTCTATGCTGACTTTGGTATTTGAATGCATAGAAAGGTAGATTGACAAGTGGGGAGGGACTACTTTTTACTGCTTACTTTTAAAGAAAGACAATACCTATTTTTTTTTTTAGTTTTCTTAGTTTTCCCATTTTCTAAACAGAGACATTTCAGGTGTGGGTTGGTATGGGATAACTGCACTTTCAGATGCTGAAGGCGCTCAGTGTAAACACCTCATGCCTCATAATCCACCTGTGTGTGTGTTTATCATATAGCAACCCACATCTTGTCATGTCTTATTGCTTACTTGATATAAAAGAAGAAAAAATTATCCACTCCTGTGTTGCTTTGTGTATGTAATTATTTTATTCCACCAAATTACACTAAGGTAGATGTTTCATGTCTAATTCAAGCCACTTCATCAGAACTGTTGGTGGTTCCTTTCTAAATATGTTCCTTCACTTCTTTTAAACTTGATGTACCTTGTTCAAACACATCCTAGTAAACAGATTGAGTTTTTTTTACCCTTCCCCATTACCAGTCTCTCATCAATAGCTTCACATTAGTGCTTTAAAAAGTTTTGAGCAGGACGGACAATCCTCCTAATTCTCGAAGGTACTCCAGGAGTGAGGAGGGCCTGCCCTGCTTTACTTACAAGGCATGTTTGAACAGGATACATCTGGTTTAAAAGAAAATATCTGATGAAGTGGCTTACATAAGCCATGAAATGTCAACCTTTGCATAATTTGGAGGAATAAAATAATGAAATATACAAAGTTACACAGGCATCAATCGATTTTTCTTCATTTATATATGGCACTTCTGTAGAGGATCCTCCAACTTATATATACCCATAGAAGGATTTATAAGGGAATCCTGAGAACTCTCACCACAGTTATCACTTACTTGACCAACAAATTCAGGAGTGTGTTATTCAACTCATAATTACTGACCAGGTTTGTTTACATATGGATAACTGTGGTGTCATCCCACATTATAACTGCCCAGTTATAACAGCAAGCACAAGACAGATGAGTGCTGTCAATCAAATTTCAGTAGTGTGAGCGTACTCTGTGTAACACCACTGACCACATAAATGACCACCTACTACTGGAACCAACACAACCGATGAAGCAACCATCTCCCTGCAGCATTATTGGGTCCCAGACTCCAGAACAAGCAATGGAGCCAGAACTGAACTCTAAGGACCATCAGCAAGAAAATAACTTTTCTAGCTCCATGATACACAGCATGACTAGGAAACAGGAAGTACTCAATAATCAGTGCCAGGACAGCATTCTGAAGGAAATCGTGAATGAAAATGGAGGTCAGTAAAGTAAGTAATTATAAAAAAGTACATGGGAAGGGGTTGTGAATGTTATTTTACATGCACCATCGGTGTGTGATGCCTTGTTAAATCCATCAAGCTTCTGTCTCAGGGTTTATGAGGCATCACACAACTTGGGAGTGTGAAAAAAAATACACACCTCCACCCATACATTATTCTCTATATAAATTTGTTTTGTTGTGTTGTGTGAGGAAGACAATAATGTGCAGTATACCCCCTTTGTATAGCCAAGGCTGAATGACTCAGGTAAAAAGATTTGCCAGAGACCTTTTTATGAACAGTAAGAAACTTTAAAATGTTATGGTTTAAAAAAGAGGGAACATACATGCACAACAGTCTGTCATGTTCTTACTCATGATAAATAATGGATGGACAGAGAAAGTTAATAGAAGTACAGTAGGTGTGCCTTTATAGGTTATCAATTCTTTTTCATCCACAAAATGCTCTTTTGTGATTTTGCACAACAAATTAAGATTATTCTGAATAGTCTTAGCCACTTTTTAAAATGTAAATAAGTATATGATTCCATTCTATGGATTGTCACTGCACAATGATTGGCTTTTGTGGATCTCACCAAGGCATTCAATTTGGTGGCCCATGCTGAGCTTCTGAAATTGTTGCCAGATGTTCATTTCTCTGAGGAGGTGATTGCCTGGTTCAGAAACTATCTACTAGATAGAAATCAAAGAACGGTCATTAATGGTTCATTTTCTATTGAAAATGTCCTAAGATGTGGAGTCCCAATGGGCTCAATTCTGGGTTCATTACTTTTTTCTCTTTTTGTTAACTCACTCTCAAATATTTTTAAACACACAGAATTAATTTTGTATGCAGATAACACTGTTCTTTTTGTTCTGGAAATAATCCATCAAAATTACAAATTACTTTACAATCTGATTTTAGTCTTTTGCATCACTGGTTTCAATCACATCAATTGGTATTAAATTCAGTTAAAACAAAATCAATGTTTTTCTCTAGTATCAAGAAAATGTCTAGTCCTGAGTTATCATTAAGTGATAACCTAGGAAACCCGATTGAGTAAGTATCTGTTTTTAAGTATCTTGGCATGATCCTTGATTCACACTCAACATATGAGCAGTATATTACTGATTTGATTAATAAATTACACAAAAGACTTGGCTTCTTATACAGAATATGAAGTAATCTCACAAATGAAACAAGACATTTGATTGCACATAGTTTATTATTGTCCATTTTGGATTATGATTCGGTGGTACTGCATATTCATTTTCTACAGAAAAAAATGTTAGTTAAATTAAGGTCTACATATCATAGTATTCTTTGCTTTGCTACAGATCATCCTAGGTCCACCCATCATTGTCTCTTATATAAATCTTTCAACTGTTTACCTTTAGCTGAATGATTTAATATAAGATTTTTATTATTCTTACATAAAATCCGACTGGACCTTTACCAAACAGTATTATTAGTCTATTTGTTGAAAACAATTCATCTGGATATACAAGACTGCAGTGTAAGAATGCTTTCATTTTACCTTATTATCACACTAAATTTGCTCAAAACTCTTTAACTTTTTATCCAGTGATACTCTATAATAAACTGCCCAGTACTACTGTTGGCTGCACTAAGATGTCCACCTTTAAAACATCACTTAGGGGTATTTTGCTGAAAAACTCTGCTTGTAAGTGTTTTAAATGGTTTGCCATGTTAGTATATATATATATATGTTGTATTTATATTGTATTTTTGTAATTTGTTAACACCAGACGTCTGTGAAGATGAGTTTTTATCCCACAGACCTTTCAGTATAAAAATAAATGAAATGAAAATGAAAAAAAAAATGATTGCATTATTTTATATGCTACAGGAATAAGGCCTGATACAAAGAGATTTCGCATGCATTATGGACAGGTTTGTCCAATATTGTCTATTACTGTATGTAATGCATAACTACTGGTGGGAACCTTTCTGTTATTGCATTTCAGAAGACAGTAAGCCATTGGTGTCCATGATATACAGTAGAAAGTTGTGTTTTGGTGATTAATCTTCAGGAGTGTTATTTTATTTTGTGAACCAGTCAGAGGTTTCAGATAGGTTATTTTGGATAATGGGATAGTTTCTAGACAACCAGATTGAAGGTTTTCCAGCTATTGACTATTACACAATAACATTTGTAACCTAGGGAGTAAATGCCTCTCAGCTGTCTCTTTATTCACAACTTTTTAGAGGAGATGCCACTGAACAGCCAGCATCCTTAACAAATTGGATAAACATGTCAGGTCAGTGTGGATGAAATATGTTGATAATAAAGAGAAGAGGTCAGCTCCTCAAATCAAATGCTATTCCTCTAACAAAAGAATGTTTTTCCATCAAAGAGCAAAAATCAATGGTACAGTAGATTCTGACCAGATAAATAATGCTTGATTTAAAGAACAGCTGTCTCCAAATAAATCCAGAGAGTGGATATTTGGAAAAATAATGGCTGTCATTAAGTCATTCCCATATTCCAAAGTAACGGTTAAAGTTGTTATAGTGACACTGACATATTATGCTATTACATCTGAGCCCATTTTGCATAGAACTGTAAAGTGAGACAGCTTCCATTTAATATTTTACTGCTTTTGTGGGACTACATTTGATATCCTACCATCCATTTGAGACAAAAACAACAAGCTGTTTCCTATTTGCTCCCTATACCTACTGTATATTGAAGTGCATTAGAAATGGGCAAACCTCTAGTGTTTTGGTTTGTGAGAGGTTTAACATTTTCACAAGAAATGCTCTTGCTTTTGAACTGACAATTCAATGTATTCTAAAGAGAAACTGAGTTTGATGATATAAAGGATTCTAATGAAGGAACAGTGCCATTACAACACAAAACATGAAACAGTGTCACTGGCATAATGTTTTGAGCATGTGGCATACTGTGTGGCATGGTGATTGCATTAAAGGACCATGAGTTCACAGTAAGGATGGTGGAGTTTTAGTACTGCTTGGAATCCTAATATTTTTGTTTCTTGAATTGCTTTGCAACAGATTGGTAAAAAGTGACTGCAGGCAAAGTTATCAATGGACTTATTTTTTGGTAATCACTTTACGGGTAAACTTTCTTAGCAGCACGGGGCCCTAGCAATATCCCATTTGTTGCACTGTTTGAATATATGGGCCTGGGGTAGAAATTGCAATACTAATGTGGAGTCACAGTGTCTGAGTTAAGCTTGCCTCCTACAGAGGCAGCCAGAATGCAGTGCATTACCTTACAGTAAATAACATTTCACAAAATACTGCATTGCCAAAAGGACTCACTTGCCATTGAATTGTAGTAATACTGTAAGGTATTGCATTGCATCCTGGCTGACACCACTGTAGGTGTTAGTTTTCAGCTACCTGAATCCATGGTATATGAACTAAGGGTCCATAATACACTGTGTAACCCCTACCACAGGGTTGTGTACTGTAGTCGGTCAGCATGCATTTCCCTGTGCTGCAAACCAAAAAAATATACTGTATAGTATATTTTAATACAGACTGTATATAGGCCCTTTGTTTCTTAAAGAGTGACAGCATTCATTGATGACATTGGCAGACAGTCTTCTTCAGAAACAGTTGACTAGCACTGAGCAACAGAAATTAGGGAGACCAAAGAACAGTGGTTGTAGCAGTAAAAGAACAGCAGCAGGTAATCATCATGGCAACTGTGGCCCCAAGAATAGCCACAGCAGAAAAATAACATTAACAGCAAAGGCCTGTCAGTGCCAAAAGCAGGAAGGACTAAAGTGCATCAGAGGAAAGTACTTCATTTTGAAGTTGTCAAGAGCAGTGATGTGTCAGCAGAAGCAGTAGTAGCAGCAGCAGAGCCTCAAGGTGGCATCAGAGGAGTCTACGTCTTCATGAACAAAAAAACAGTCAAACTTCAGTGGTGTGTCAACAGCAGCAGATAAGCTGTGTTTGAATAACTTACCTTGATTATTGGGGCTCAATGTTATATTCGGGCCCCCAAATATACCGGTATTTGGTATTCATTTTGAAATCAATAAAAACAGCCTTCCTCTCGTCCCTGCTTTTTATAAATGTCACACCCTTCCCAAACAAACATACAAACATGCAACGATGTCAGAAAAATAAGGTATTTTGGCTTATCCCCTTTATCCTGCCCCAACCATTTTTGAAGTTATCCACTGTTTCCAGTGATACCACTTCCTCAGGGAGCCAATTCACCATGCCATCACCCTCTCCATTAAGAAGTTTCTCCTGGCTCCCTCCTAAACCTCCTTCCTCCAACTTAAGGCTGTGCCACTTTGTGTTTCTGTTCCCAATGAACCTAAAAAGACTCTGCTTGTTCAATCTGCTTATACCTTTTAAATACTTGAAGGTCTCGGTCTGTGCTCACTCTCCCTCCTCTCCTTCAGGGAGTACATGTTTAAGGCCTCCAGCCTCTCATCATGTGTCCTACCCTGCTGACCCTTAATCATCTTTGTTGCCCTCCTTTGGACTGTTTCCAGCCAGATTAAGTCTTTCTTAAAGTATGGAAGCCAGTTAGCTAGCTAGCTACCCACCTAGTTAGTTTATCTCCTATCCTCTTATGGGACACAGAATTAAATGTCTTGGTGAAGTCCAAGAACAGGACATCCACCACCTGGCCCTTGTCAACTGTTTTAGTGACCCAGTCAAAGTACTCAATAAAGTTTGCTTGGCATGATCTCCCTGACATGAATCCACGTTGCCACTCATCCTGGAGGTAATTTTCTTCCAGATATTCTATTAGTCTTTCCTACAGTCTAGCCTCCATAAGCATGCACACGATTCAGTTCAGGCTGATTGGTCTGTTGTTGCCTGGGTAATCTCTGGGACCACTCTTATGGAATGGCACTTCATGTGCCATTTTCCAGTCCTGAAATACTAGCCCCATCTCCAGCAAACTATTGAACAGGTCTGCCAGAGGGCCAACAAGGTCCTCTGCCAGCTACCTCAATGACCTTTGATAGATGCCATCAGGACCCGGGGATTTTGTCCACCCTCAGAGCAAACAACCTTTTCATTACCTTACCCACTTCAATCAATCCATCTTTGCTCTCTTTCTGAAATTCAAGATTTTGGTCTTTGTGGGTATTTTCTCCCTGCCCTTGACCAACTGGAACCACGCTGTACAGTGGTCACTCCCACTCAAGGGCTCCTTAGCTTGATTGTCTTGGATGTGGTCCACCAGATTGAGGATTGCCCCCTTCTGGTAGATACTGTAAAACACTGGCTCAGGAATCCACTCTGTACCACATCCAGGATTGCTTGGCTCCTGGCACAGGTCATGGCAGGGATCACCAATTCACCTTAGGATGGTTAAGGTCTCCCACAGTTACCACCTCTCCTTTCCCTGCAGCTGCCCTAATCACCAAATCCAGTTCCTTGTCCCTTTCTTCCTCCTGGTTGGGCAGTCTAAAAACCATTTCCAGTCTCACCTTCCTCCTTTCACTGGGCAATAACTGCATCCACATCACACTTGCCTTCTCCTCTTTCAACCCATCCCTTATACAAGTTATACCTTCCCTTATATAAACCACAACCCTCCTCTTTTTTCCCTACCACGCTCTCCCTCCCATATAATTTTTACTCGGGTATAAAGAGCTGCCAGTCATGGTTAGTGGTAGTTCATGTCTCACTGACTACTGAAGGATCCACACTCTTCTCCACCAACAATGTTGGCAGATCATCCATCTTGATTCTGAGGCTTTTTATGTTTAGTAATGCTACCCTCCACCTTGAATCTAAGCCTTCCCCACCCCTTCTGTCCTCCCTCATGCTCCCCTTTGTCTGCTTCCCCACCTCTACCTCCCCAATTACTCTAACTCCAGATCTACCCTCCAATTCTCCATGCCTCTTATGGGGTGGAGGACTGCCAACATCGTTCTAAAAACCTGGCTCCTGAAGGCCCATTCTGCCCCCCAACAGTTTGAATTTGGGTCCCTGGATATGTACCACTTCCCAATTTATCTTTGAGGACACTTGTACCTCCTCTACTGAGGTACATCCTGTCTGGTGCATAGAGGAGTTTGTATAACCAGGTCTCCCACAGCCCCAAAGCAGCTGTAACCGTCTTCCTTGCACCATTCTTGCAACCAGCCATTAAACTTTTTTATCATTTTCTTGACTGTGCTGGTTCTTGGTACCAGTAACACTTCAGAGAATGCCACTGATCTGGCTACCTCTACATATCCTACCCACTCCACAAACTATTCTTGTACCACCACATCTCCTCTCCAGCTAGGTCATTCATACTTTGATAGATAATCACATGAGGTTCCCACCATCCCTCTGCACTCACTGATCAATCCTTGTGCACACCCTCTTTGCTGTCATTCTATGTATGCATATCATCTTCCACCCTGAACATGGGTTCCCCTTTGCCCCCCAGTGAATGCCCTTAACTACTGAGTTCCTCAGGATTATAACCATTCCACCTCCCCCTTTTCTGGCCCCCCAGACCATCCCTCAAGTTCCTCTCTTCCTGTTTGATCCCCCATGCATACATACTACTCCTCCCTGTTCCTTGCCTCCTGCCTGACCCGGTCTGCTCCCTTCAGCCCCCTCTAATGTCTTACCTATCTCTGCTGTGATCTGCCTTCTTGCACCACCTAAACATCCTGCTTTATTGATTCCTCCTACCCCCCCACTCCCCCTTCTCCTGTACCTACTCCACTATCCTTGGATAATCTTCTTCTTCCTCATCTGCTACCATGTAACCTTCCATCTCCCTTTACCTGGCTAACTGCCACCCTGCAGTCCCCAATGCTTGCACCTGACTCCTCCCTCCTTCTCCTTCATTACTCTTACCCTTGTCAGTATGGGAGGAATCCATTCTGCAAAAGAAATGTTACCCCTATCCCCCATCCCCCCACCTGCCTGCTGTCTGTACCATGATCCCAACCTCCTCCCATCTAGCACCCACAAAAATCAGTCAAGTTTATTTCAATGTTTATTGCTTGGCTGCAGTAAGCCATTATAATCATACATCAGCTTAAAAAACATTACATACTGTGTATCAGAATAATAAAATACATTACACAGCTCACTGAGAGCTGCTAGGCTTGCCCTATCTCCAGGGAGCGGTTTGTGTGCAAAACTGAATGAAACATTTTATTATATGTACCACTGATGTGTAGGACTGTTTATTGAGCCCTGTTCTATTGAGCAGGTAGAGGGCGAGTAGTTCTATGTTAGTTGATCAACATATTGCTTCCGGGGAGTGTTGAACTCATTTACAGGGCTTGCATCCAGACATAATAGCCATTGTATTAAGGCTGTATTTGATTTTACATTCATTTGGTTGCTAGAATTGCCTTGAAGCATGACTCCCTCACTACTTCTGGGTTCTCTGACACTATAAAAGACTGCCCGGCAGCAAGCGGAGCTAGCCAAGTGGGCCAGTGCGTGCAGAGACGCGCTCAGAGACATGCGCATCTGTGTGTGTCTGCTGTGTGCACTGGGACTACAAGGATGAAAGGGGTCTTTCTTTCTGGAATCTGTAAGTCAGTTGTAAGTTACTGTATCATTCACTATTAAGTGTATAGCAATGGAGGAACCAAATAATTTTTGCTCTTCATGTGAGATGTTTGGTAGGGGCCCACAGGTTGCTGACTTTGTCTGCTATAGATGTTTGTTGCTACAAACGCTACAAGCTGAAATTATTCATTTGCAATCAGCTAGGGCAGTTAGCCCTTAGATTGAGCTCTTAGAAGATTACATAGATTTAATGTTAGGCCAGATAACATCTCCAGAGAAATCAAAATACCCCTCTATGACTCCTGAAAATTCTAATGATGATATCAATACCCCTACCTCCCTTCCACCAGATGAGCCAGATAATTGGGCTATAGTCACTAAGCACAAAATGAAATGCAGGGGAGGCCAAATATTTCACAGTGCTCCCTTAATTCCCCTATCAAATAGTTATGATATCCTTTCTGTAGAAAACACTGAACCTTCCCAGGATATAAAACTACCCACTACACCAGGGTAAAATTCTGTAACTTGTCCCTATTTGAAAGAAAAAAAGGTAACTGCTAAATTTGAAATTGCTCATTCAAATTTGGGGGTTGCTCCTATTTGTTCAAAGGAGGATAAATTAACCTCCCAAGCTATAGACCCTACTCTACATAATGATAAACAAATTTTTGTCATTGGGGACTCTACTATTAAACATCTTGACCATTTAGTGTGTAATGTGGACAAACTAAATCGGACATGCTCCAGTTTAAGAGGGGCAAGTATTTCCAATGTTACATCTGTGATTAAAGAAGTACTTCAGGGGGCTGGTGTTAATCCAATGTTTATTATACATACTGACACTAATGATGTAAATAGAGCTAGCTTGGAAGAACTCAAACAGGACATTATAGCACTTAATAATATATTGGCTGAAATAGTCTTGTTTGTTTTTCTGAAATACTTCCTGTCCCAAGGGCTACTAAACTTACAACCAATAAAATTAAAGCCTTTAACGATTGGCTTAGGAGATGGTGCCTCCATCAGGGAATATTATGCCTTACACATTGGAAGGAATTTTATCAAAGAGCACCATTGTTCTGTTGGGACGGATTACACCTCAGCAGAAGGGGTAGCTCCCTACTGGGCAAAAGTGTAGCTTCAGCCATTAACAATTTTATAAACTAGATGCTTGTGGGGAGAACAGGACCCTTTCATGTTCTCTAAAAAATCTTGACAGTAAGAAATCTGTTTGTAAGGTACTTTCCCTGCATGCCAGATCATTAAATCAAGTTAAGCTGGCTGAACTTGAAGCCAAATATTTAAGGGATGATTACGGACTTATATCCATAACCGAAACATGGTGGGACTCCAACTCTGTATGGACTAAGTGTCTTCCTGGTTACAAGTTATACCACAGAGATCATTTAGGATGTATTGGGGGGGATCTGTTTATATGTTAGAGAGAATATAACTGCCTATCAGTTACCCTCATTCAACGGTTTAGAAACCATATGGGTAAACATCCAGGTGAGGGGACAACCTCAATTAAGGGTTGGTACATGTTACAGACCCCCTTCAGCTAATACGGCGTACTCTTCCAAATTACTTGATGAAGTATCAAATATGGCCAATAAAGGCAATATCATAGTTTTGGGAGACTTCAATATGCCAAGTATAAATTGGACTGTCTTGTCTGGGAAAACACATGATGAAAAATAATTGATTTCCCTAACTGTGGATCTAGGTCTGGTGCAGCATGTTACTGAGCCAACTCGGGGTGATAATTTATTGGACCTAGTATTATCTAATATAAGAAATAATATATCTAATATCTGTACAGGGGAACCCTTGGGCACTAATGATCATTATTCTATTTCTTTTATATTAATTACTAATTCATTACTGAAATTAGGTTATGGAAAATTAAAAAATTATGATAAAGCACATTTCCATATTATTAGTGCTCTATTAAGCAATCTATGTTCGGAAGAATTAATATCCCCCTTATCTGTTAAGGAAGTATGGGATTTCCCAAAAACAACAATCTATGGTCTAGAAGAACTATACGTACTGAATAAGAAGAAATATAACAATAAGGGGAAAATTCCATTATGGCTAAATAAAACCATAAAACAATTAATTAATAAAAAACATAGGTTGTTTTCATTACTGAAAAAAAGCGAGGGCACCAATAAAGTTCATTTAGTACTTAGATATAAAGCAGTATTAAAACAGTTAAAATAAACTATTCTACAGTCGAAAAAGAAATTGGAGTTTCGGAGTCACGTGATGCAGGGCATGAGCTAGCTGCTGTCTCCAGACGCTCCGACCTCCCCTTCTTTATTTACATCCTTTACTGCTACGATAATCGTTTTTTCAGCATCAATAGACCTATCCCTAGTCGTCTGGATAGTGGACCTGGGTAGTCGCTACTCGATGGATGAGGAGATGCGTAAAGCACCCCCCAAACATACACCGCCGGCTTCACCAGGGAAGGCCGCACAAAAATCCAGGGCCTCGAGTTCCTTGCAAACCTCTGCCTCTGCTACCTGCCCTAAGGAGGAAGACCCACTTACCTTAGCCCAATTCCTGGAGGAATTCCACCCGTTCAAGCGCCAGATGCAAGAGTTAACAGGAGAAATTAAAGCGATTTCTGGAGCACTAGAAGACCTTACGCGGCGGACTTCCGACAACGAGGCGAGGATCCACTCGTTAGAAAGATGCAATGCCAAACTCGACCCGGTCCTAACGCAAATGAGACAGCGCATGGCTAAGCTGGAATCCAAAGTCGAAGACTTAGAGGGAAGGAGCTGGTGGAATAACGCTGTCATTATTGGTTTGCCGGAAGGGGAGGAAGGCTCTGACCCCATTAAATTTGTGCAAAAATTAATAGAAAAGATCGCAGGCCCCTCTCCCTTCAGGGCTACCTACATGATCGAGAGGGCCCATCGCGCTCTTCGTCCAGCTCCACCAGCTTCTGCACCGCCACGCTCTTTCATTTTTCATTTCTTAAACTACCAGGAACGTCAGCTTTTTATCTCAAAAGCTAAAGAGATTAAAGAATTATCATGGGCTGGAGTCAAGATCAGGATCGCCCAGGACTTACCCTTGTCGGTTCACCAGAAGAGGTCGGCTTATCACCCTCTGGTCAGCAAACTTGTGGCTGCAGGTATTCAATTTAAAATGAGCTACCCTGCCAGGTTGCAAGTCCGAACGCGAAGGTTGGAGCTCATATGACAATGTGAAGCTGACGTTTCTCTACAAGTGGCCTTCCCTAGTCTGTTTAAAGACACATGAACCCACAGAAGCTTGTCATGGGCCTAGTTTTTCGTCGGTTGTACTTGTGTTTTAAAACAGGGTCTCTTTTGGTTTTATCTACCCGAAAAAAGAAGTCCCAGATGTAACAAACTAACACCAGGACATTCTATGGTGATCTGGTTTTAATTTTGTTCAATACCCAGCACTTTGGTGTTTTTTTTTTTTTTTCTCTTGCTTCATTATCCTTCTTCTGCCGGCTGGAGTACGAGATGTCCACAGGAAAAGCTCATTGTTTCAGTCAGATTAGGTATCGGGACTGACATAATTTCCTTCAGACTCTCACATTAAAAATGTATTTAGTTTTAATTGGATTGTGGTGGTTCATAAGGGAATATAGGAATTTTTGTCCCAAAATTCTGTTAGTGCTCACATTGGTATCCATAACCACCCTTGTTGTAACGCTCCATCTTTGTTTTACGAATTTACTTTTGCTACTCAATGTAAAATGGGTTTGTGGATGCTATAATAGTTATACTGTTCACATAGTTAGTATTGTTGTTTAAAACATTTTTGTGGGGGAGGGGCAGAGGAAATGGGGCCATGTGTGCTGTAGTCATGAGGCCACGATACTTTGGGTGGGATGGGGTGGGTGGGAGGCAGATATGTGGGTTTGTTCTTATAGGAGAATGGGGGGTGGAGGGTATTAAGGTCTATCACTATAGGGTGGGATGGGACAGGGTGGTTAGGGAGGGTGCACAAGACCTCTAACTTCTTAGAAGGTGATCTTGAAGGGGCTGCTTGGTCTTGGTTACACTTTAAGCAAGTAAATCCATGACATCTGACTTATCCATTAAATTCTTAAGTTGGAATATTAAAGGGGCTCGACAGAAGCTTAAACAGTATAAAAATTCTGAAGCATTTGGAGATTGTGAAAGCAAATTTGGTGTTTTTGCAGGAAACACACCTATTAGGTACCGAAGAGAATGCTATGAGGCGGTTACAAATAGCCAGGGTTTTTTCTTCCCAAGGCACTACACAAAGTAAGGAGGTTATGATTTTAATAGGTAGATCTATTCCCTTTACTCCGCTGCAGATTATCAAAGATTCAGAAGGCAGATTTATCCTTGTTAAGGGGAAGTTATTTAACACGGAGATATTCGTAGGTTCCATCTATGGTCCCAAAGCAGATACACAAGATTTTTGGGTCACTTTAATGAAGGTACTCACACCTTTTAATCATCTTCCCATGATTTTGGGAGGTGACTTTAATTTAGTCCTGGACCGTTGGTGGACAGATCCAAAGTTTCTCAGTCTGGGACGGTCACCTGCAGCTGGGCTCTGCGAGTTGACCGACTGTCTTGGCCTAGTTGATGTTTGGAGGGTGTTGCACCCACATCTCATGAATACACTTTTCCTCCCCTGTTCATGGAACCACATCCCACATAGATTACATCCTGCTTTCCTGCCCTTCTATCTGGAGTTTTGGGGTGGCGATTATACCGAGCCCTCTTTCAGATCATGGCCTGATGTCGCCTCTATCTCCTTCTCTTTTTGCCAAAGAAGGGTAACAGATGGAAAATCAATAACCAACTCCTGAGGGTGCCCTAAGGTAGTAAAGGACATTTCATCTCAAATAGATGAATTTATACTAACAACAACAGATATGATCCGCCGGATATGTTCTGGGGCGCTTAAGGCATTTCTCATGGGCATCTTAATTGGGATAGCGGTTAAAAGGAAGAAAGAGAGGGAACACAGGCTATCAGACTTACTGTCCCGGATACGGGCAATGGAAGCTAATATGTCATCTCAACTTCATGAGCTAGAAAGGACTGGTTTGCTTAAGCTCAAGGATTCATATCTCAAACTTTTAGGAGAACAAGCAGAATTGGCCCTGATCAAAACTAATGCTAATTATGTAGATCAAGGTGATAAGGCCGGGAAACTCCTGGCACGGCGTATCACACAATTAGAATTTTCCCGTATAATCTCCGGGATTCAATCCAAGGCAGACGGTTGTATTAAGACCTTCCCCAGGGAGATCGTTCAGGAATTTTGGGATTACTTCGGATCCCTTTATGGAGCTATGGAGTCCCCTCCACTCAAAGAGGAGATCTTTTCTTTTCTTGAGGGCCTGCAGCTACCCTCCTTATCTGACTCTGATAGGTCCTTATTGGAAGCCAATATTACCCAGGAAGAAATTGAACAAACCATTCAGACTCTTCCTCTTGATAAAACACCGGGCCCGGATGGATTCTCTTCCAACTTCTACAAGAAGTTTGCTAAACAGTTATCCCCTTTATTACTTAGGTTGTTTCAATACATTCTTAGCGGCAATAAATTTGATAACACCCTTTCTGAAGCACTTATTGTGCTTATCCCCAAACCAAATAAACCCCCCGAACAACCTGCGAGTTATAGGCCCATCTCCTTACTTAATTATGATATCAAAATTCTAGCGAAATTATTAGCACAAAGAATAAATAAAGTCCTGCCCAATCTTATAGGCCCTGAACAAACTGGATTTATGAAAGGGCGTTGTGCAGCAGATCATGCAAGGACCCTGTCCCATGTCTTCTCGGTCGCAGAAAAGACAGATGCTCCCTTGGCTCTTGTTTCCTTAGATGCCGAGAAGGCATTTGACAGGGTTCACTGGGATTTCTTGTTTACTGTGATGAGGAGCTTCGGTTTTCCAAGGGGCTTTGTTGGTTGGATTAGTTTCCTCTATTCAAACCCCTTGGCAAGAGTCTCGTGCAATGGAGTCCTTTCGGATCCCTTTGCCTTGCATGTGGGTACTAGACAGGGATGTCCCCTATCTCCCCTTCTTTTTAATTTATACCTGGAGCCCCTTATTAAACATATAATACTCAATCATGATATCAGGGGGATTAAAATCTTGGATTATACTATTAAGATAACAGCATATGCAGATGATTTGCTGATTTATGTCTCCAAACCACAGATGTCCATCCCAGCTTTGTTGAATTCCATTTGGAAGTTCAGCCAGCTATCTAACTATAAGCTGAATGTAGACAAATCAATTGTCTACCCCCTTACTGGAACCTTCTTTAGGTATGAGATCAGTGACTTGGGCCTGGGTTGGGAACCCGATTCATTTAAGTATTTGGGTTTTGTTTTGTCGAACACTACGGCGCGGATGCGTCAACTTAATCTTGACTCCCTGGTGCGTACTGTGGAACTAGACCTTGCAAGATGGGCACAACTTCCACTCTCGCTTTGGGGCAGGATAAACTTAGTGAAAATGAATATTTTTCCCTGTTTATTTTATCCCTTAAGTGGACTCAATATTTGGTTACCATTTTCTTGGCTCAAAAAACTTCATGGGATATTAGCAGACTTTGTGTGGGGTTACAAGAGAGCCAGGATGGCCTATCACAAGTTGGCTGCACCCAAGGCATTGGGTGGGTTGCGGTTACCACACTTTGCCTTATATTTTTGGGCGGGTCATGTGACTAAATACTTAAGATGGACCCTTAGCAAAGAGACTATTACACGCCTCTCTTACATCCTTTTGTGGTTACGTATGGAGACTGCCCTTATTAAAAAATTTGGTCCCTCTCCTGATGCCTTACTTTATATTAAGCCCAATTTACCTCCCCTTTCTCTTAGAAATTCTCAGATCGGGACCTCCTAAAATTCATATCCAACTCTCAAGTTTTAAAGTATGAGAATGTCGGATTGGTCACAACCTATTTGGGGCAACCCGCATTTTCTGATTGGTCAGAAACCCATTCATACCAGATGGCTGCCCTTACCAGTTGATTCCCATGTGAGGGACTTCTTAAATGAAGAAGGATGTATTATTCTCTCGGGAGAGATTCTGAGCAAATTTAACATTCCCATTAAAGAAATTTTTAAAATATACCAACTGCGTCATATGCTACTTAAAGCGTTAGGTACATACCCAAATCAAACTACAAAGTTTGATTTTTTGAGCGATTTAACTCCTCTAGTTGGTCATCCTCACGCAATCTCCAAACTATATAACATTTTATTCAACTGGGCATATTCTTCCAACCCAATACATGGGACTTATTGGACTACTGTATTTCCGGAGAGACACCTTGATTGGGCAGCCCTTTGGCGGAACTGTCATAAATATATTATGCAAGATCAGTTAAGACTTATTCAGTTTAAATTATTACACAATATTTATTCTCCATACAAACTGATGAGTCTAAAACTAAGGTCTGACTCAAGATGCAACAGATGTCTTTTGGGAACTGGTGACTTGTTCCATATTTTTTGGGACTGCTCGAAAATAGTTCCATTATGGTCTAAAATTAAAGGTAAAGTTGATTTTTCTCTCGGTCTGGAAGGTTTATTTACTCCGGAGATATGTCTGTTGGGAGATATGTCCAGTATTTCAGTTAGAAATAGGAAATTTTACATAGCTCTGATCTCTATCACACTTAAAAAGGTGGTACTAAGACACTGGAAAGACCAGATAATGATTAGCTATCCGGAATGGCTCGAGGAATTACTCCTTTCTTTGAGAATGGAAAGGATGATCGCCATACTCCATAATAAGCTTCCCACCTTCGAGAAGATTTGGGCCCCTTTTCTTATTGCCTATACGCGTTAACATATAAGTTTGTCCCTTCGGGTATAAACATCCTCTTTTTTCTTTTCTTTTGGTCTTGTGCAGGGTGGGTATTGGTGGGTTGGGTTTGGGGGAGTAGGGTTTAGGAAGATTTCTTACAAAGAACCTGTCCGCTCTGTTACTGGTTGTACTTCAGGATGTACTCTTATTGTTTACATTGTGTCTCTGGTCATGTTCTTTGTGAATAAACTTCTAATAAAATGTTAATGGGAAAAAAAGAAACTGGAGTTTCACTTGGCACATAGTAAAGATAATAATAAATCTTTCTACTCCTATCTCAATAGTAAAAAAGATGACAATAGATATGTGGGTCCTATAAAAGTAAATAATTCTTTAAAAACCATGGATAAAGAAATTGCAGATGCTTTTAATGAGCAGTTCTGCTCTGCCTTTTCAATAAAAGATGAACCCATACTTAAATCATATCTAGCCAGTATTTCTATGGGTTACAATATATATATTACTGATATGCTTAAAACTTTACAATCCTTAAAAGAAGTTCAAGCCCAGGACCTGACAACATAAATCCTAGATTTTTACTAGAGACATCTGAAGTTTTAGTTAAGCCTTTAACTATTATTAAGGACAAACAAGCAACACAAGCAGCTCACCTGAAGAGCTGAGGAAGCCGAATTTCCAGCCTGATAACTTTCGAGGCAGCCCCCCCCCAAGCTAGGCACTCGGGACAAACAAGCAACACAGGCAACACAAGCAGCTCACCTGAAGAGCTGAGGAAGCCGAATCTCCAGCCTGATAACTTTCGAGGCAGCCCCCCTCCCAAGCTAGGCACTCGGGACAAACAAGCAACACAAGCAACACAAGCAGCTCACCTGAAGAGCTGAGGCCAATTTCCAGCCTGATAACTTTCGAGGCAGCCCCCCCCAAGCTAGGCACTCGGGACAAACAAGCAACACAAGCAACACAAGCAGCTCACCTGAAGAACTGAGGAAGCCGAATTTCCAGCCTGATAACTTTCGAGGCAGCCCCCCCTCAAGCTAGGCACTCGGGACAAACAAGCAACACAAGCAACCCAAGCAGCTCACCTGAAGAGCTGAGGAAGCCGAATTTCCAGCCTGATAACTTTTGAGGTAAAGAGAGCCTCTTCTCTTCGTCTGGATGCCTGCAGGGAGTGACTAGCCGATGGCGTTGCCATCTGCCCCACCACCCCAACCACCCACCCACCCACCCAGGGGTGGCTGTCAATTAGAGATCCACCCAGTGACATCACATCCGGTGACATCACCTCCTGTTGCCCAGAACCTATCTCCCACTTTCCCATTTGCAGGTTATACCTGCTGGGCCACTAGAGTGGGACCCATATGCCCCTCGCTACTTCCTACCCTCCTACCTGTACAGTACTACTTCCTTGGATCTTGCTCACCACAATGTATTGGCTGTGCCTCACGCTCTTCCTGTGCCTATCCCCACTAGCAGTGCACTTGCCCACTTACCCATTTGCTACTCCAAACTGTGCCCTGGCACCCCTCCCTTCCCTTGCTCCTGAACCTGCTCTCCTGCCCCTTGGGACCTCTGTGTGTCTCGGTCCTCCCTGCCCTCCTCCTAGCTTCCTCCTCACCTCAGGCACATCTGGGTGTCTTCTTATTCTTGCCTTCCCTTCCTGTACCACTCTGCCCACCCCCTGCTCCCTTAGCCTCCCCTCCCCCCCTCTCATGTCAATCATAGGAAAACCTCTCACCATCTCCCAGCCAGGGTGTTAGTCATGCTACTACTCCTGTCAGGGAACAGTCATCCAAACCCTGGCTCGGTTCCCAGGAGCTCCCCGACTAGCACCACAGGCCTATGCATGGTCTCCATGAATATCTGTAGCCTCCTAAAAAAGTTTGACTCACTACAATGCCTGATCACATCAATTAACCCTGATGTCATCGCTCTGGTTGAGACTTGGCTGTCGAAATCCTCCCCTGACTCCCTAGTCTCCCTTCCTGGTTTCACTATCTTCCGGTCTGACCGTGTTGGGAGACGGGGCGGCCCTGCTGCTATTTATGTCAAGAATCTCTCCCCATACTAGCCCTGCCTGCTCCCATCCTTGACTCCAGGGCCCAGGCGCTCACGCTGAAACTAACCCATGACCCTTTAAAGGGATTCCTTTATCTGACTACTGCATACGTGCCCTCCAGGGACCAAACGCAGGCCATTGCCTCTCTTACAGAATACCTTTCCTCACTACCTCCTTCCGCTGATCAAATTCTGGTGGGTGACTTAAATGTCAACTGGCTCAGCCCTCCTCCTCCTCCTACCGAGACTCCTTTTCTGCAATAGACCTAATGCAACTAGTTACCCACCCTACCAGGACTAACCTCAAGAGAGGCTCCAGTACCCTGCTTGATGTGGTACTCACCAACAGCCCTAATCGGATCCCCAATGTACAAGTCCTCCCAGACTCTCTCAGTGATCACTCCCCATTCTGTTCCACTGGTCATCCTCAGTCCCCAAACCCATAGCACAGTCCACATGCAGCGGCGTCTAATACCTGGTGGACTGATAAAACTAGGAACTTCTGTCCCAAACTGACTGGTCTCCTATACAGGCAACTCCTGACATCGACACAGCTCTCTCCTTCTTTACGCGAACTTTTAATAATGCCTGTGATATCTTTGCCCCAATGTTGACCCGCCGTTCTAAAAGGCAGAATGCCCCCTTGGTAACCCCAGCTTTGATCCACCAACTCAAACATAGGGACAACCTATGGCACCATGCCATTGAGACTAGCCGGCCCAGTGACAGGCAGTTATATGCTGCCGCCCGAAACAAGTGCACTCGGGCTATCAGAAAGGCCAAATCTGAGCACTATCGGTCCTCACTCACTGCCTCTTGGGAGAACCCCAGAACCTTCTGGGATAACATTAAACAGTTAAATGGGAGTGCACACTCCCTCACCCCGGATCAACATTAATGGCGCGATCTCCTCAGACCCAGCCGTCATAGCCAACCACCTCAACACCTCATTCACTGACCTTAGCCCTATCCTCCCTACAAATTTTTTTGACCCTCCTCCCCAGCACCTGCCGTAAATCTTTCTCGCCCTTATTTTCTCCTCCACGTGTTTCTGCCCAAGAACTTAGGCCGCACCTTGTCACTGCCCTCAAGAGTAATAGTACAGGCAGTGACACCCTGGATCGTGTATCCTCAGGTGGTCTTAGACACAGTCCTTACCCGATCACGTGACTCATCAACCCTCTCTTTGCCTGGGAAGTCCCAACTGCCTGGAAAGTTGCCACAGTCACCCCTATCTTTAAAGGTGGTGATAGGACTGTGGCTGGAAACTCATCGCCAATCTCATTCTCTCTCCTCTCTCCAAGGCCTTGGAAAAAGTGGTGGCCTCTCAAATCTCTGACTACCTCTCCACCTACAATGTCCTATGTCCTGAGCAGCATGGCTTCCGAGTGAGCCACAGTACCAACACAGCCTTCCTGAGAGTTCTCCAACTTTCTCCCCCCTCCTTAGACACTGGTTCTCTGGCTGGTGTGGTTTCAGTTGACCTCTAAAGCTTTACACTGTCTCCCACCCCTCCCTTCTTGATGCCCTTAGTCTCTCTGGTTTTGCTGCTGGGCCTATCTCCTAGTGCACCAGTTATCTGTTTGACTGCTCACAGCATGTAAAATTAATGGGACATACTCAGACATCTGTCCCATCTTTTCTGAGAGTTCCCCAGGGATCCATTCTGGACCTACATTCTCCTTTGCCTTAACACCTTCCATGCTCATGCTAGGGGAACATTCTGTTATGCGCTGTTGATGCAGTCATCTTTGCCTCAAAGTCGTAACCCTATTGCCCTCAGGACTCGCTGCAGAAGTCCTTGGCTGAAGCTGAGGGCTGGTTCAAAACATAGATTGGTGATAAATCTTAAAAACAAAACCATGTTCTTCACTCATCCTCAAAACAAGTCCTGCAACTTCAAACTCCTCATTCACTCTGGGTCCTCTTTCCCCTCGAACAAGTTTGCTCCTATAATACCTAGGGATCCATTTTGCCCCTCCCTCTCCTTCCATGGACACATCGCTGCCTAGCCACTGCCACTAATATCCGATTGGGCATCTTACATCGGTATAAGCACTGCCTCCCCGGAGGCTCTTCCCAACTGCAGTCACCTCCTCTATCACCTGTCCCTGGTGGACTATGGGACTGCCGATGTATGGTGCTGCTGATCAGACCGCCTCCTAAAATTCGCACTACTCTGAATAAGGCCTGCAGGTTAATTACTGGGGCACCTAGGCTAACACACACCTGGCTACTGTATGCTAAAGCGCTGGTACTTGATCTTGATGAGTGCCTCAAATATCTGACCTGTACACTTACAAAAAATACCCTCCTTGGGCTATCCCCACCAGGATTGACCACCACCATATGCTGCTCTGTCCCACTAGTTCATACTCGGACCTCTGGGAAAACCTCTCTTGTTATCCCTAGAGCTTAGGACCTCTCACGGCCAAAGAGCCTTCAGCTTTAGGCCCCTCCTGGTTCAACACACTGCCCCTCCATCTCCGAGCTCCAACTATATCGGTGGCTTCAAAACTTCCTTCGTAACCTACCTTATTAACACCCAAAGCTGTAACTGCCACTAGTCAAAGCCATACTAATACTTATGACAAAGCTTACTACTAAGCTGCTAAGGACAACATAACTCTGGTATTGTTTGCATCAATCCTACCTGTACCAGCTTGTTTGTATCTATGTCTTAAGTTACTGTTATACTGTGTTGTACTGTTATACTGTGCATTTTCGTTTGTCTTACTGTGACAAGGTACCTTTGTAAATGAGCCTATGGCGCAAAGGTTTTCCAAACTGCTGTTTAAATAAATAAATTATTTTTAATAAATCCCTTCAAGAAGGATTTATTCCACAAAACTGGGCCATGGCCACAGTTGTACCTATATTTAAAAAAGGTGATTGTTCTATCCCTGAAATTTACCGTCCCATAACATAGAAACATAGAAACATAGAAGTTGACGGCAGATAAGGACCGCAAGGCCCATCCAGTCTGCCCATTTCTTTTTCTACCTTATAAATGTGCCATCGGCCTTTGCTCTGTCAGTGACCTATCTATTCATAGTCATTTGTATTGCTCCCTTATGCCTATCCCATGCCTGTTTGAAGCCTGCACTGTATTCATAGCCACCACTTCTTGTGGTAAGCCATTCCATGCATCTACCACCTTTCTGTGAAAAAATTTCCTCACATTCCCCCTTAATCGGCCTCCTCTAATCTCATGCTGTGTCCTCTTGTCCTGCTATTTTCTTATATTTAAACATGTTAGACTCTTTCACCTTGTTTATGCCCTTAAGGTGTTTAAATGTCTCGATCATATCACGTCTCTCCTCCTTTGCTCAAGGGTATACATATTGAGCTCCATTAATCTGTCCTCATATGTCTTCTGATGCAGTCCCTGCACCATTTTGGTTGCCCTTCTCTGGACTGCCTCAATTTGGTTAATGTCCTTGTGAAGGTGTGGCCTCCAATACTGCACAGTACTCAGATGGGGCCTAACCAATGTCTTGTACAGAGGGATTATTACCTCCCTCTTCGACTTGTGATACCCTACTAATACACCCTAACACCCCCTAGCCTTACCTACTGCTTTAGAGGTCTGCTTGATGATCTTAGGTCATCAGTGATGATGATGCCCAAGTCTCTTTCTTCCTTTGTGACTGCTAGCAACTCCCTCCCAGCCTATAAGTGGCTTCAGGGTTTCTCTTCCCTATGTGCATGATTTTGCACTTCTTTGCATTAAATCCCAGTTGCCACTCTTCTGACCATTCTGCTAGTTTATCAGATCTCTTCTCATTCTGCCCACCCCATCTGGATCATCTACTCTGTTGCAGATCTTGGTGTCATCTGCAAACAGACAAGCCTTACCCTCTAGTCCATCTGCTGAGGTCACTAATGAAGATGTTGAATAGGACTGGCCCCAGGACTGATCCCGAGGTACCCCACTTGTGACTTGCATCTCTTCTGACTGTATACCATTTACCACTACTCTCTGTTTTCTGCCAGTCAACCAGTTTGCCACCCAGTTGACCAACTTCAGCCCACCCGAGCCTACCTAGCTTATTTATCAATCTTCTATGTGGAACAGTGTCAAAAGCTTTGCTGAAGTCAGGTAGGCGACATCAACTGCTCTCCCTTGGTCCACCATTCTGGTTACCCAGTCAAAGAAATCTATGAGATTGGTTTGACAGGACCTTCCTTTGTAAACCCATGCTGTCTTGGATCCTGTGCCCCTATGGATTCCAGGTGTTGCACTATCCTTTCCTTAGGAGTGCCTCCATAATCTTGCCCACTACTGAGGTAAGACTGACGGTCTGTAGTTCCCGCCTCCTCCTGCTACCACTCTTGTGGGTGGGATCACATGAGCCCTTCTCCAGTCTTCTGGGACCTCTCCTGTGCTCAGAGACTCACTAAACAATTCTGCTAATGGCTCTGCTAGTTCCTCCTTTAGCTCCTTAAGTACCCTGGGATGTATGCCATCAGGTCCCATTGCCTTATCCACCTGAGCTTAGCAAGCTCTTGTAGGACCCTTTCTTTTGTGAGGGAGTAGTGCTCACCTCCTCCCCTGTGTCCATGATGCTGAGCTGTGGGCCCTGCCCTACCTTCTCTTCAGTAAATACTGAGCAAAAGTATCTATTTAGGATAGATGCCTTTACAGGGTCCTCCTCCTCACACTCCCTTTTCTCCATTAAACAGAATACCCCTCTGGACTTTCTCCTTTCACTAATGTATCTATAGAAAGTCTTGTCACCTTCTTTTACTGTTCGTGCTAGTGTTTCCTCAGTTTGGGACTTTGCCTGCCTTACTGCCTTACCTGCTTCCCTTAGGGCAGTTTGGTATGCCTCCCTATCTTCATCCCGCTGTGTTCCTTATATTTTCTGAAGGCCAGCCTTTTGGCTCTGACCTTTTCTGCTACTGTATTTGAGAACCAAAGTGGTTTCCTTCTTCTTTTGCACTTCCTTTCTGTCTAACACAATGGGATGTTGCTTCAAGTATTGTATCCTTAATGCTTGCCCACTTTGCCTGTACCTCCTCACCTGTGTTTCTTTTTGCCAGGGCTAGCTTAACTCTGTTGGCCATCTTATCAAAGTCAGCTCCTCTGAAGTCCCATATTTTTGCTTTGGAATGGGATGATTTAGATGTAGTAGCCAAATTGAACCATACCATGTGATGGTCACTGGCCCGGTGACCTTCTACCTGGAGATCTGTGATCCCTTCTTTGTTAGTCAGTACTAGATCTAGGATAGCCCTGTCTCTTGTGGGTTGCTGTACCAGTTGTTTGAGGCCCTCCCCTGCAGGGAATCCACTATGAGTCTAGTTCTGGCAGATGTTCCTGCTGGTATTGACCAATCTGTATCTGGCATGTTGAAGTCTCCCATTATCAGAACCTCCCTTTAGCTGTCATGTTTTGTATATCTTCTAACAGTAATGTGTCTATGTCCTCCCTCTGGTCTGGGGGCCTGTAGACAACCCCAGTTCTTATGGCTGTCCCATTTCCTGTTTCAGGGTGACCCACAGTTCTTCTGGCTCCTTATGTGTATTCTGAATTTCTGTAGCTTTGATATTTTATTAACATACAGGGCCACCCTCCCCTTTTGCACCTCGGTCCTTCTGAACAATACATAGCCAGGTACTGAAGTCTCCTAAGTGTGGTTACTGGTAAACCACGTCTCACTAATTGCTACTATGTCCAGTTTAGCCTCTGACATAATTGCCTGCAGGTCTGGGATCTTATTTCCCAGGCTGTGAGCATTGTGTACATGATTTTCCATTGGCCAGATTTTGGTGTGTTAGTTGTTGGGTGAAGTTTGGCATTACCTGTGCATCGTATGGGGAGACAAACCTTTTTCTTACCTGGTGATGCAAATGAGCAGCAAACCGCTGAATTCCTGTTTGACCACTAGCTGAGGGAGGGTGTTCTTCCCATTGGTAATGGGGTGCTGCCCCTCTCCCCATTGCTAGTTTAAATATTCTGCAAAAGACGTCAAACTTCTGCCCCAATGCACTGACTCCTCTTTAGTCAGATGCAGTCCATCAAATTAAAGAACTTTCGCTCCCAGAACTGTTGCCAGTTCCCTACAAATCTGTGTCTTTTTCATAGCACCAGTCCTTGAGCCACGTGTTTAGCTCCCCTATCTCCCCTTCTCTGACCTTCCGTCCATCTGCTCCCTTCTCCCAGACTGGCAGGATCTCAGAGAAGGAGATGCCGGACGAAATAGATGATAGTTTGTCACCCAGCCTAGTCAGGTTTAACATCTGTAATTAGGAAACTAAAGCAAAAATTATAAAAAAATTCCTAGAACAAGAAGTAATTAGTAAGAACCTAATTGATCATTCACAGCATGGTTTTAGGTCTGGGTACTCTTGCACTACTAATTTGACAGTTTTCTATAATTATGTGAGTGAGGGACTTGATTGGGGGGAGCCTATGGATGTCATCCTTCTTGATTACAGTAGGGCTTTTGATAAAGTCCCCCATGGTAAACTTATTGACAAATTGCTGAACTTGGGTGTATCCCAGATTTTGGTCAGATGGGTCTCCTACTGGTTGGCTAACTGACAGCAACAAGTTGGAGTAAATGGCATTCTTTCTGACATGGGCTGTGTAACCAGTGGGTCCCGTGGAGTTCGGTCCTCGGACCTACTTTGTTTAACCTCTATATTAGTGATATGAAAGTCAGTACTGACAGTCTTTTATTGAAGTTTGCTGACGATACTAAATTAGGGGGTGCTGTATCCACTGTCTCTAGTAGGACTAAGCTTAGCAGCAACTTAAACGCTATAAAAGAATGGTCAACTAATAATGGGATGATGTTAAATCCTGATAAATGCACTGTGTTACACTATGGCAAAAATAACCTAAGACAGAGTTATTATTTATATAACTCACCCCTTAAAGTTTTAATAACTGAGAGGGATTTGGGTGTTATCATAAATAATAAGCTTACCTCCATAGATCAGTGTACTAAGGTAGCCAAAACATCAAATTCACTTTTGTCCAGAATTAAAAGAGCATTTGTCTTTAGGACTCAGGAATGCATTATCCACCTTTTTAGGACCTATGTCAGGCCCCATTCTGATTATGGGTCTCCATTTTGGAACCCATATCCTAAACAAGATATTGCTAGAATTGAGAAGATACAAAGGAGGGCAACTATATTAGTACCTCAACTTGCAAATTGTGAATATCAAACTCGACTGCATGAAACTGGATTACACTCATTACAAACTAGACGTACTAGAGGTGATCTGTTATTATTATATAAGATCTCAAATTCTCAGGACCTAATGTGTCAATGTGGTTTACAATTCTCCAATAGAAGGAGTTCCCCTAGACTACATACCAAACAGATTGAGGAGGCCAAAACAAGAACTAATAAAAGACAAAACTATTTTAGGATAAGAACTCCAAGATTATGGAATATTTTACTACAATATTTGGTAGACAGTAGATCAATCCAATCCTTTAAAAAAAGTGTTGGACCTGTGGTTAGAGTTAAATAGTATTGAGGTTTAATTTTTCCACCATAGAGGTGAGGGACAATCTCGATTGGCCACTGCCTTCTTTTGTTCCTTATTACCAAGTAAGAAACCAAGTAAACCATTATTTAGATAGTCATACATAAGTGCGAAATCTACCTTTTTCTATATACTGTATATAATCTGGTAGAATATAGCGGAATACATAAATGACCTAATGAGACCAGATTTACATATTTTATTTTCTTTCCTGTCAAACCATTTTCTTATTTATGCTTTTTATGAATTCTAGTACTTCTTTTGCCATGATATCTATAAAAGGTGGCATTAATCCACAAGCTACATCATTGTTGACTTGATAAAATCCTCCCACATAGGTGTACAGCCATTTTGAACATATAAAATGGGGGAAGAAATTCAAGCTTTTTGATCAGTTCTTACCTGTGCATCAAATCTGTTTGATGCACAGTTAAAAACTAGTACTCAAAAGCAAGACTGCTTTGGAAAAAGAAACAGAAATCGGTGTACAGTTAGACATTTTTTTTTAAATGCCGCCATTTTATTTCAGCACTAATGCTGCCGGCTTTCCATCCTGGACTTGAGGCCAGTCAGTGAAACTTATGTCGCTCTCTGACTTTGTCTTAGTAGTCAACAGTAGCCCTATACGTGGAAATGGTAAACTAAAAAAAAATTACTGACTTCTCCCTATGTAATACTCATGATGATACTTCCACAGCATGACTGCTCCCACTGTCTCTGCTGCCAATCATGCTCCTGAAATGCTGCTGTTCTTAATGTAAAATCCCTTTACCATGCTTCTTTTTCCTTTCCTGTTTTGATGCTGAAAGGCTGGCATATACTGACTTGACAAGTCATGGTCAGGGAACAAACCTACTTCCTCTCATCAGTAACTCAGTTTGCTCAGTCACTGGAGGAGGAGAAGGAGCCACTCCCTCCTGTATAGGTCTCCTAGCAATGCTTGTACATTTCTTTAAAGGAAAAAAAAATAACACTGAGCACCTACTCACTGCCCCATCATGAGGCTGTCAATAAATACTGATGTCTCTTTCAGGCCAGAACATGGTGGAAAGGGGGCTTTTGACTAGGAACAAAATGAAAGGTGAAAGATGACATTATTTTCCATCTTGCTGATGGACTATTTTATCAATAATTCTAACAATAATTGCAATTTATACAGATACAAAGTTTTTTTAACATTAAAAAAGTAAAAAAAATGTAACCCATTTTGTAAAAGCAATAAGACACTTCGGGGTGTGCATGGAACAGATATTACCATACTACCTGGGGCTGAAGGCACTCTGCCTGTGGCCTTGGACCTCACTACACCCCTGGGCATGCAGTAATATCTGTTCCTTGCACACCTCATTGTGTCTTATTGCTTACACATTTCAGCACGCTTTGGAAAATATAAAGATAAGGGCAGGATTCACAAAATACTCTGAAGGTGCAAAACCTTCCCTAGGTCCTCAAAAGTTGCATAGCTGCATAAAAAAAAGAAAAAAATGCTCCGAGTGCTATACACAAAGGGCTGGATTTACAAAGACAGCCAACATTTCTGTAGCTGTGGAAAAATTGCTTGTAGCACTGTGAAAAACTAGTTGCACCATATTCCAAAAGAAAATTTCCACAGTTTCTGAAATCCATAAAACAGACAAGTTACGGATGTCCACAAGTGCTGAAATCTGCCTAACATTCTTTCCTTAGCTGAGGAAAAAGCTCAGCAGGCACAACAACAGGTGACCATATTAACTGGAGCAGCAGACTTTGACGATCTTGCCATAGATGCAGCAATAAGTACTCACAGAGAGACCAGCAGCCAGTCCCTCAACTGAGACCACTCCAGCACCACTGGTACCAGCAGGACCATGCACCACAGTGGCTGTCTGTAACTGTTGGTGGAACTGATGGTTGTGTCTCTCCCTGTAGTGTTTATGTTTTCTGCTTCAGCAGCACTTACTGTAGGCTGTTACCAGCTCTACAGTACCTCTACTGCCTGTGGGTCTCCTTTATGGGCTGCACTGGGTCTAGTGGTTGTAGTTTGTTATATTTCAAAGAAAATGTGTGCTATTTTTGTTGTAACAACTGACACCACCAAAGACTTGCTGTTACTTGTGAATGCGCCTCCACTATAATTGTATCTCAATTGTTGGTACATTGCACTTTGCTCAGAGAGAGTTATGCCTCACTCTTTGTGGTACAGCATGTGTGCAACATTTTTTCCCCAACTGCGGAAAAACACTTGCTGTGAATAGCCTCTAAGGGGATATACCATACTTTTCAATTGCTTTTTTCCTCAGGAACTTCTGTAGCAGTACTTTTTTCCACAGTCCCCAGTGTATTTTTTTCAGCAGGTGCGAATGCTTTCTGTATAGCACTCAGAGCAAGTTTCCCTTTTTTTCTGCAGCTATGGAACTTTTGGGGATTTGGGGAACATTTTGCACCTTCAGATTGTTTTGTGAATCCCCCCATAACTTTCACAGCTGTGTGGAAAAAAATACACTGGGGACTGTGGGAAAAAAGTGCAGCTACGGAAGTTCCTGAGGAAAAAAAGCCATTGAAAAGTATGGCATATTCCCTTCGACGCTATTCACAGCCAGTGGGCTGGATTCACAAAGCTTTCAGAAGGTGCAAAACCGTCTCTAAGTCCCCCAAACTGCCGTAGCTACTTGAAAAAAGGGGCGATTACTCTAAGTACTAGTCACAAAAACCTCCACAGCTGTGGAAAAAAACACTACGGATGGTGGAAAAAAGTGCAGCTGCACAAGTCCCTGAGAAAAAAAAGGTGTGAGATACGGAAGGCACAGCCCCTGAAAGGCTATTTTCAGCCAGTTTTTTTCTGCAGTTGCGTAAAAAATGTTACACACAGTGGAATGAGGTGTAACTCTCCCTCAACAAACTGCAGTAGTGCCCCAACAATTGGAATCAATTAAGGTGGAGGTGAGGCACAGGTAATAGCATCCCAGATAGTATAGCAGTGGCTGATGTTACAGCAACAAAAGCACACAGACAACAACCACCAGACCCAGTGCAGCCTGTGATGTAGCCCCACAGGCAGCAGAGCCTGATCAGCTTGCAGTGAGTACTACCCCTGCAGGCAACAGGAATGCCCCAGGGAGAGATGACCAGCAGTGACAGTCAGCCACTGTGGTGCCATGGTATTGCAGGTACCTATGGTGCTGCAGTGGTCCCAGTTGAGTGACTTGTTGCTGGCATCTATGTGGGTGCTGTCAGCCTCATACTATGGCAGCAGTGTTAATGTATGCTGCTTCTACTACTTGGATGTACTATTGCTGTGCCTCCTCAGTCATTTCCATAGCTGCGGATCTGCAGCTGCTGATTCGCAGCACTTAGAGAATTTCCACAGCTGCTGGAATTCCACAACTGCGCAACTTTTCTTTCAGAATAAGGTGCAGCTGCATTTCTGCAGTGCTGCAAGCCTTTTTTCTGCAGCTGTGGGATTTTTGCTGTTCTATGAGAATCCTGCCCAGTGTTTTTTTTTTTTTTTGCAGTTGCGGAAAACATGTTGCACACATGTTGCACCACAAAGAGTGAGGCATAACTCTCCCTGAACAAAGTGCAGTGTACCAACAATGAATTCACAATTATAGTTGAGATGCAGGCACAAGTAGTAGTAAGCCAGTGGGTGCATAGTTAGTTGTTACAACAAAAATAGCACAAATTTTCATTGAAATACAACAAACAGCTGGCCTGGTGGTGCAGAGGGCTGAAGCGCTGGCACCTTACCTTGACCAATACTGGTGACCCGGGTTTGGGAATGGACTCGGGACACCAGGGGCTGGCAAGGGAAGGACAGGATCAAGCATCCATAGGACTGCTCTCCTCTCCTCTCCTGGGGTAGGTAGTGGGTTGACATCATGCTGTAGCAGCCTCTGGTGGAGACCAAGAGCACTACAGATGCACGCAGGAGGGAACACACCCAAAAAAGTGGAAATACCACTCCATGTTAGCCGGATGATGGCTGCCCGGCTCTCTGGTGCCATTCATGACCCTGCCAAGTCCTCCATCCCAGCAGCACCCCAGGACCAAGTGTAGCACTGGTCTGCCCCTCCTGGGCTGGTGCATTCTCCCTCAGAGGAGGGGGACCCATCCGGTGAAGGGTTACCCCAGTTTACCCTGGGGTGGTTGCCATGTGAGACTGGAGGCTCGGAGGGCAGATGGATCAGAGCAGCCTTGGTGAGCCTGAAGGAGAGGTTGAAGTGGAGAACATAGGAGGTAAAAGAGATAGTACAAAAAAAAAGAAATACAACAAACTACAACCACTAGACCCAGTGCAGTCCATAAAGGCACCCCACAGGCAGTAGAGGCAAAGCTGGTAACAGCCTGCTAACAGTGCTACAGAAGCAGACAACATAAACACTCCAGGGAGAGACACAACCATCAGTTCCACCAGCAGTTACGGACAGCCACTGTGGTACATGGCCCTGTTGGTACAAGTGGTGATGGAGTGGTCTCAGTTGAGGGATTTGCTGCTGGTCCCTCTGTGAGTACTTATTGCTGCATCTATGGTAAGACTGTCAAAGAATGCTGCTCCAGTTAATTTGGGTCACCTGTTGTGCTTGCTAAGCTTTTTGCTTAGCTAAGGAAAGAATGTTAATGAGACTTCAGCACTTGTCACTTCCGTAACTTGCCTGTTTTATGGATTTCCTCAACTGTAGAAATTTTCTTTATGAATATGGTGCAATTATATTTCTGCAGTGCTACACGCCATTTTCCCACAGCTATGGACATCTGGGCTCTCTTCGTGAATCCAGCTGATGTGCAAGATTCTCAAGGGCTCCCATCTCACACTCACAGCCAAAGTCTAACATGTTATCTTGTGGATAATTTATTCCTTGTTTTTAACACTTTTGATGGATACATTTCTAGTTTAAATGTAATAAATATTTTCCTATCAATATAATTTGGGGAAAAATCTAAATAAAAGTTCCAGAGCATGAATATCTTTGTTTACTGTAAACCATGGATATATTTTTGGAGTTTTATGTTTTCTAGGTCATCAGTTGCTGATAGCTTCATTAGTCTGTCCTTCACCAATGGCATGTATAATGGGCTCACTATTATACTTTTTCCATAATCTACCCACAGATGCTCAAATGAAATCACACTCATAACATCCATAACTCCCACTAACCATCTTGATTTTGTATTATATGTCGACCACTCATCTTTTTCCATCAGAAATAATTTAACGTGTCTTTAGTTTTGCTTGGCTGATGCATACAGTACATGTAATCCAATAAGCAATTTTCCTTAATTTAGCTATCATTCCTGTCTTTGTTCTTCCTAACTCTGCCCTTTCTAGCTCCACTAGTATTGTCTTTGGGACTTGAAGGATCTCTTTGTAAAGCAAATTGTGCTAATATTCTACGTTGGAATATTTCTCTACATCACATATCTCGGACATACAGCAACACTGTTCTGTTTCATGCCAGACATTTTGATCAGTAGGATCAGAATATAGCGATCATATTTTATGTTAAACATTTACAAACCAGTTTAGATTTGTGCTGATTATGCTTTTATAGTATTGGTTTGTACTGACCATCTATTATTATTTGAAAAATCCAAGCCAAGATACTGCAGCAGTAGTTATTTGGAACCGCCAAAAGGTTACTATCTAAAGATCACTAGTATTTTAATTTGTTTTTCCCATACAGTAGTTTAACATTTTACTCTTGGATTTATGAATATACAACATTGTTTCTTTACAGCGATGTTATAACCAGGCCACTTTTCTTTTTAACTCAGTAGGTGATATTGACATCAAGATCATACAAACATAGAAACATAGACTTTGACGGCAGATAAGGACCTCTTGGGCCATCTAGTCTGCCCATTTCCCTACCTAGAGGATAGGCCGCAGATCCTAGTTAACCAACAACCTATTTCTTCCTACCCCCCCCACAAGAATTGCCTTATGTCTGTCCCATGCATTCTTGAATTCTCCCACAGTTTTAAACCCCACAACCTCCTCAGGAAGGCTGTTCCATGCATCCACTACCCTCTCTGTGAAATAATACTTCCTCACATTGCCCCTGAATCGCCCCTCCTCTGTCTTTAAATTGTGTGCCCTTGTTCTTGCACATCTCTTTTTATGAAAGATGCTACCCTCTTGGACTTTGTTGATTCCACTGAGGTACTTAAAAGTTTCTGTCATGTCCCCCCCTTCCTTCTTTCCTCAAGGGTATACATATTAAGCTCCTTTAGTCTCTCCTCATATGGCTTCTCTTGCAGACCCTGCACCATTTGAGTTGCCCTCCTCTGGACTGCCTCTATCCTGTCTATGTCCTTGCGGAGATGGGGTCTCCAGAACTGGACACAGTACTCCAGATGGGGTCTCACCAACTGTCTGTACAGAGGGATAACAATTTCCTGTTTTCTGTTGCTGATGCCTCTCCCTATGCATCCCAGAATACCCCCAGCCCTCCCTACTGCCTTCTCACAATGCTTGCTAACCTTAAGGTCATCTGATATGATTACCCCTAGGTCCCTTTCCTTTTTTGTTGTTATTACATCCCCCCCATTGTGTATTCTTCCACTGGGTTCTTATTTCCCAGGTGCATTATTTTGCACTTCTTTGCATTGAATCCTAGCTGCCATACTTCTGACCATTCCTCCAACCTTGCCAAGTCCCTTCTCATCCTTTCTATGCCTCTTTGTGCATCAACCCTGTTGCAGATCTTTGTGTCATCTGCAAAGAGGCATACTTTTCCTTCCAGTCCCTCTGCAATGTCACTTATGAAGACATTAAAAAGGACTGGACCCAATACTGAACCCTGTGGTACCCCATTAGTAACCTCTCTTTCTTCAGAGTGGACTCCATTTACAATTACCTTCTGTGTCCTGTTGTCCAGCCAATGTTTTACCCGGGCTACCACCCTGGGACCCACTCCCAGGCTGGTTAATTTGACTATTAATCTTATGTGTGGGACTGTGTCAAATGCCTTGCTAAAGTCTAGGTAGGCCATGTCCACAGCCCCTCCCTGGTCTATTACTTTGGTCACCCAGTCAAAGAAATCTATTAGATTTGTCGGACATGACCTTCCCGCTGTGAACCCATGCTGTCTTGGGTCCTGTGCCCCACTGGCCTCTAGGTACTCAACTGTTCTTTCTTTCATAAGTGACTCCATCACTTTCCCTACCACAGAGGTCAGACTGACAGTTCTGTAGTTTCCTGCCTCTGTCTTGGTCCCACTTTTGTGAAGGGGAATCACATCCGCCTTCCTCCAGTCCTCGGGTACCACACCATCCTCCAATGATTTATTAAAAAGAGTAGCCAGTGGTTTCACTAGTTCCCCCCTTAATTCTTTTAGAATTCTGGGGTGAATTCCATCAGGTGCCATTGCTTTGTCCTCCTTCAGTCTTAAGAGTTCTTGCAGAACCCTTTCTTCTGTGAAAGGACTGGGATCAACCCCCCTATCAAGAGTGCTTCTGTTAATTGGATTATGCACTTCCCCCTCTTCTTTTGTGAATACTAGGCAGAAATATTTGTTCAGTATCCCTGCTTTTTCATTGTCCCCCTCTGCCCACCCACCGTTCACTCTAATCAGCCTCACTATCCCTCCCTTTGTCTTTCTACGCTTGCTGATGTACCTATAAAAGGTTTTATCCCCCTTCTTAACTGAGTTGGCTATCTTTTCCTCAGTTTGGGCCTTTGTTATTCTGACTTCTCTCCTTGCTTCCTTCTGCCTTAACTGGTACAGCTCTCTGTCCTGCTCCTTCTGTGTTTCCTTATACTTCCGGAATGCTATATTTTTCTTCCTGACTTTCACAGCCACCTCTTTTGAGAACCATAGTGGCTTTTTCTTTCATTTGATTTGTTATTGCTTCACACAAACGGTTGCCTATGTGATGGCAGTTTGATGATTCCCATTGTTGATCCACACCTCCTTCTAGCCTGTTTGCTAGTGCTTTCTGAGACACTCTCCCATCTTGCCAAAGTCAGCCCTCCTGAAGTCCAGTACCCTCACTTTTGTATGGCTTGACTCTGTAGCTGAGTTTAACGTGAACTACACTATTTGATGGTCACTTGTTCCCAGATGGCAACCTACTTCTAGATCTGAGATCCTCTTATTGCCCCGTTTGAGAGTATGAGGTCTAAGATTGCTCCCTCATGAGTGGGTTCCGAAACTAGCTGTCTGAGGCCTGCCACCTGTAGGGCATCAAGAATGACCCTGCTCTTGGATGTGGCTGCAGCAAATGTGCTCCAGTTAACATCTGGCATATTCAGATCTCCCATCAACAGTATCTCCCCTTTCTCTGCCATTCTAAGAATGTCTTCTATCATATTCTTGTTCATTCCCTCCCCCTGACATGGGGGTCTGTACACAACCCTTCTGCAGATTGCGGTGCCCTTTCCAGTCTCCAAGGTGACCCACCGTGCCTCCTCTCCTCCCTGTTTACTCATTTGTTCAGTTGCTTTTATCCCTTCCTTTACATGAGAGCTACTCCTCCCTCTTCTCCCTGCCTGTCTCTCCTGTAGGTTATGTACCCTGGTATGTTAACATCAAGTCATGGTTCTCTGTACCATGTTTCTGTGACTAGCTATGATATCCAGGCATCCCTCTTCCATCAAGGCCACCAGCTCAGGAGCTTGTTTCCCCAAACTACAGGCATTGGTACTCATTACCCTCCATTTGTAATGGCCTTACTCCTTTTGCCCCATCCTGTCTTTCTTGCCTTTGTCACTTTCTCCATTTACCCCTGCCCTTCCCTGTCGACACCTCTATGTTGGTGTTTACCGCACCCCTACCGCAATTTTTGAAGGGGCTAAGATTTCAGTGCTCCTTTCCAGTGCCTCCCCCCTTGGCTAGTTTAAATGCTTGCCAATGAAGCATTTAAACCTATCACCTAGGATCCTGGTTCCCCTCCTGGACAGATGCAGCCCATCGTGCCAGTATAGGCTTGCATCATGCCAGGTGGACCCCCAGTCCCCAATGAAGCCAAATCCCTGAGCTCCACATCAGTTTTTCAACCACTGATTGAATCCCATGGTGCGGATCAGGTCATTAGCGTGCACCAGTGCTGGAACCCCCACACCCTTTGGCTGGTTTAGTTGTTATTGAATACCTTGTAGGATCACCCACTTTAGTGCAAAGATCATTAAGAAGCAAATTAAAAAGCAAAGGGGCTAGCAAACTATTTGCTTCACTCCCATGTTTGTCCAGAATGGAACAGTTACATTTCCCTTTTGATCATATCTTACAACTAACAATGTTGCTGAATAAAGACTTAATGTTACTTTAAGTAATGTTTGGTTCATTCCAAAGAGCAGTAGCTTTCAACATAAAAGTGATCTGGAAACCCACTGAATGTGCCTTTAAAATAAATAAAAACAAGGTACAGAGTCCCCTTCTGTTTTCTGTGATATGAACATACGAACATACGAAATTGTCAGCAAATACAGGCCATTTGGTCTATCTAGTCTGCTCAAGTGTGTTGCACTTCAGTCCTTTAGACTGCAGCTTCCCAACCATATGCCCTCCCCATCTCTCACCCCCTCCCAATTTGTACCCTCCCCTTGAATCTGTCCCTTCCCATCTTGAAGCCACAACACTCTGCAGCGATACAACTTCCTCTGGCAGAGAGTTCCACCCTGCCACCACCCTTTCTGTGAAATAGTGCCACCTCAGTTCCCTCTTGAACCTGCCCCCTTCCAGCTTCATAGAGTGTCCCCTGGTTTCCCTTCTGCCCTTCAGACTGAACATACACTTGGTGTCTCCTTTGTTCAAACCCTTCAGGTACTTGAAGGTCATGATCATATCCCCTCTCTCCCCCTTCTTTCCTCCAGGGTATACATATTTAGCTCTCTCAGTCTCTCCTCATATGGTCTGTCCCCCAATCCCAGGATAATTTTTGTTGCCCTGCACTGTACCCCGTCCAGTAGTTTGATGTCCCTTTTCAAGTAGGGGCACTAGAATGGCATGCAATACTCTAGGTGCAGTCTCACCAGGGACTTGTACAGGGGCAAGATGACCTCCCCACTCCTAGAAGTAATCCCCCTTGCTATGCACCCTAGCATCCTGTTTGCCTTCACTGCTGCCTTCCTGCAATGAGTAAAGTGGTTCATCTCCCTGTTTACCAGCACTCCAAGATACTTCTCCTCCTCGGTTTTTGTTAATGGGATATCCTCCAGCCAGTAATTGTGTCCTGGGTTCTTGTCTCCTAAATGCATCATTTTGCACTTCTTGGCATTGAAAACAAGCTGCCAAGTGTGAGACCATTCCTTTAGTTTTGCCAAATTTTCCTGAAGTACTTTTGCTCCCTCCCCCCATCTACCTCGGCACAAATCTTTGTGCCATCTGCAAAGAGACTGAACTTGCTTTTAATCCCTACTACAATGTTGGCTATGAAAATGTTAAACAGAACCAGTCCCAGCACCAAGCCCTTTGGTACATTACTTGTTATTGCCCTGGGTTCAGATGACCCCCCCCCCCACTACTACCTACTGCTGTCTACCCTGCAGCCAGTTCTCAACCCATCTGATCAGTTTCCTCCTTGCTCCCAGACTCTTTAACTTGCAGATCAGCCTACTGTGTAGCACCGAGTCAAAGATCTTGCTGAAATCCAGGTAGAGGACATCCACCGCATGTCTCCTGTCCAGTGCCGTCGTAACTCAGTCATAAAAATCAATCAGGTTCATCTGGCAGGATCTGCCCAAGACAAACCCATGCTGTCTGCTGTCCTGGAGATTGTTATCCTCAATAAATTGCACCAGTCTTTCCTTGAGGATTGTCTCCATCAGTTTTCCCACAATTGCAGTAAGGCTTACTGGTCTATAATTCCCCAGTTCATCCTTGGGCCCACTCTTATGGAGAGCTACCACATGCACTTCCTTCGAGTCCCTGGGCATGCACCCTGAGTTCAGAGAGGTGTTGAAGAGGTCCACCAATGGACCTGCCAGGACCTCTGCCAACTCTCTCAGCACCCTGGGGTGGACTCCGTCTGGGCCAGATCCCTTGCCCACCTTCAGGGACTTATGGCCCTCCCTCACCATTTCCACTGTGATTTCCCCATCCATGGTTGCTTCTCCCACACTCTGTCTCCCACCTCACCCTTCTTCTCAGGTACGGGCTCATCCCTCTCCTTGGAGAAGACTGAACAGAGGTATTCATTAAATACTTTTGCCTTCTCAGCCCCCTCTTCTACCCACCCACTTCCCCTCCTGATACTAACAATTTTATCCTTGCACTTTCTCTTCTCTCTCTGATATATCTGAAGAAATCCTTTTCTCCTTCATTGATCCCCTGCGCTAAACTCTGTTCGCTAGCCGCCTTTGCTACCCTTGCCACTCTGCTCACTTCTCTGAATTTTTTCAAATATTCTTCTCTGTCTTCTGCCCTGTTGGATCTCTTGTAGATCCAAAAGTGATATTTTTCAACAATACTTTCTAATATGAAACATTGGTCTCTAGTACAAAAGCCTTTTCTTAACCCAGTCAGAAATGCGTTTTCTGTGCCTCCTTCCTCCACCCAAGGGATAATGAATGAATACTTCTGCTCAGTAGTCACAAAAGAAGAGGAGGGGGAGGTGCCTAATCTAATCAATAGAAGCACTATGGATAGTGGGTCAATACCAATCTATTCACAGAAGAAAGGGTTCTGACAGAATTCCTAAAACTGAAGGTGGACAAAGCAATCGGCCATGATAGGATTCACTCCAGAATTCTAAAAGAACTAAGGGAAGAACTAGTGAGAGCACTGACTACCCTGTCTACCCATTTTAACAAATCATGGGAGGATGGTGTGGTACCTAAGGATTGGAGAAGGGTGGATGTGATTCCCCTTCACAAAAGTGGGAGCAAAGCAGAGGCAGGAAACTAAAGACCTGTTAGTTTGATCTCAGTGGTATGGAAAATGATGGAACCACTTCTGAAAGAAAGAATTGTTGAGTACCTAGAGGCCAGCAGAGCACAGGACCCAATGCAGCATGGATTCACAGCGGGAAGGTCATGTCAGATGAATCTAATAGATTTCTTTGACTGAGTGACCAACATAATAGATCAGGGAGGGGCTGTGGACATGACCTACCTAGACGTTAGCAAGGCATTTGACACAGTCCCGCACAAAAGATTAATAAACAAATTAGCCAGCCTGGGAGTGGGTCCCAGGGTTGTAGTCTGGGTAAAAAATTGGCTGGACAACAGAACACAAAAGGTAATAGTAAATGGTGTCCACTCTGAAGAAAGGGGATTATTAGCTGGGTACCACAGGGTTCAGTACTGGATCTGGTCTTTTTTAATGTCTTTATAAGTGATATTGTGGAGAGACTGGATGAGAAAGTATGCCTTTTTGCAGATGGCACAAAGATCTGCAACCGGGTTGATACACAAGGGGGGTAGAAAAAATGAGAAGGGACTTGGCAAGGTTGGAGGAATGGTCAAAAGTACAGCAGCTTAGATTCAGTACAAAGAAGTGCAAAGTAATGCACCTGGGAAACAAAAACCCAGGGGAAGAGTACACAGTGGGGGAGCTGGGATACTAACAACAACAAAAATGGAAAGGGACTTGGGGTGGTCATATTAGATGACCTAAAGGAAAGCAAGCAATGTGAGAAGGAAGTAAGGAGGACTGGGGGTATACTGGGATGTATAGGAAAAGGCACCACTAGTAGAAAATAAGAAGTTGTTATCCCGCTATACAGACAGTTGGTGATACCCCATCTGGAGTACTGCATGCAGTTCTGGAGACCTCACCTCCACAAGGACATAGACAGGTTGGAGGCAATCCAGAGGAGGACAACTAAAATGGTGCAGGGTCTGCACCAAAAGCCATATGAAGAGAGAGACTAAAGAACCTTAATAAGTATGCTCTCAAGGAAAGTGGGGGAGGCATGATAGAAACTTTCCAGTACCTCAAGAGAATCAACAAAGTCCAGGACAGTAGCATCTTTCATAGAAAGAGATGTGCAAGAACAAGAACACACAATGTGAAGATAGAGGGGGGACGGCTCAGAGGTAATGTGAGGAAGTATTTTTTCACAGAGAGGGTTGTGGATACATGGAACAGCCTTCCTGAGGAGGCAGTGGCATCAAAAACAGTGGGGGAATTTAAGAATGCATGGGACAGACATAGGGCAATTCTAGTGGGGGGTAGGAGGAAGTTGGCTGTTGGTTAACTAGGATCTGGAGCTTATCCATTAGGTAAGGAAATGGGCAGACTGGGTGGGCCAAGCAGTCCTTATCTACCAACAAATTATATGTTTCTATGTTTCACCCAATTTCCATTTAGCTAGGACCCCGGTCAAGGTGTACTACACCTTACCTCAATTCAGCCACAACTGCCCTAGGCGCACATTGGACTCTCCCCCATGAGATAGCATGACCTGTGCCTTTAGAGTAAGTTCATCATTGGCTTTGGCACCTCGTCCTTAAATGATTGGCATGTAAATTTCAATCTCTTTTCTTGCATCACGGATGTTTCTTGGCCTAACTGTTTGTTAATGCACCACAAGCTTACCTACACTGTACTCTGTAAATGGTTTCCCCCAGCAGTTAATCAGCAGATTACCATGTAAATGTATTCACTTACACTATGTTCAGTATACATGCATCTCCTTTGTATTATTCTTGTAGGCTGAATGTAAGAACTGCACTACTGCATGTATGTATTTCCAGTTTTCAAGCTTCATGGAATTCTTGCAGGGGGCAGGCCTCTGGCAGTTGGTTCAGAAGTCCATCAGGGGCAAGGCGATCTTAGACCTTGTGCTGACTAATGGAGATCAGATAAAGGAAGTCAGGGTGGATGGGCACTTAGGGTCCAGTGAGAACCATACAAGGTGATTCAGCAGCTGTACAGTGTAGCAGGAGAGCCACACAAAGACAAGGTCATGGATTTCAGGAGGGCAGACTTTGCTAGGATGAGGAGGAGGATCAGAGAAGCCCTGTCAGAAAAGGAGCCAGGGGCAGGGGTAGAGGAGCAGTGGGTACACCTAAAAGAAGCCATAGAGGAGCGACAAATTATTGCATTAGGCTGATTAACAAGGGAAAAAGAAGGAAGAAACCACTGTGGTTCACAAAGGGGGTGGCAGAGAAAGCGTGGGACAAAAAGGTGGCGTTCAGAAAATACAAGGATGCTCAGAAGGATGAGGATAGAGCAGTGTACCTAGACAGACAAAAAGAGGCAGGGAAAGCAGTTAGGAGCATGAAGATGCAAACAGAGGAGAGATTAGCAAAGACAAAACATTCTATAGATACATTAGCGATAGAAGGAAGGTCAGGGGAAGGACTGTAAGGCTCAAAGGGGAGGAAGGGGTGTGTGTAGAGGGTGATCTAGAAAAAAGCCTTGATACTGAATAAATACTTCTGTTCGGTATTCACGGTAGAGAGGGAGGGACAGGGACCACAGCTAGGCAGCAGAAACAATGGGGGGGAGAGAGAGGTAAACACCAGCCCTTTTACAGCAGAGAGGGTCCTGGAGGAACTCACAAAGCTGAGGGTGAACAAATCAATAAGGCCAGATGATATACACCCCAGGATATTAAAGGAATTATGAATGGTGCTAGCAGCACCTCTGGCAGTGAGTCACTCAATACAGGGGTGTTTCCAGAGGACTGGCAGGGGGCAAATGTAGTCCCTCTCCACAAGAGTGGTAGCAGGGAGGAGGCAGGAAACTATAGGTTGGTCAGCCTCACCTCAGTAATGGGTAAGATTATGGAGGCACTGCTTAAGGAAAGGATTGGAGAACACTTGGAAACCATGGGAGCACAGGATCCAAGGCAGCATGGTTTCACAGCAGGAAGGTCATGTCAAACAAATCTGATTGACTTTTTTGACCTGGTGATGAAGGAGGTGGATCAAGGAGTGATGGATATCGCTGTCATAGGGTGTGGGATTTCACACAAGAACTTTAGACTCAGGCAGTCAATAAGGTGCTTAAAAAATGCTCAGGGAGCTTTAATCATTTTATTAGATGAGAAAAGTTTTGACAGAAAAATAAAGAAGGTTTTGCACATAATGGTAGTGTGAGAGCACCATCTCACAAGGTCTTGCACAGTCAGCTCTCCACTGACACCCTATGACAATCACCAATCTCAGTTTTAGTAAGGCCTTCAACATCGTACTACACATTATAAAGCAGTGTAACTGCCTGAGCCAATCACAGCCCTAGATTATTGTACCTCTTATCCAACATACAGTGTCATCTCACACTGCTGCCTGCTGTCCTGAATGTACGTGACCACTTCTGCCTGGACTGAGGAAAAACACAAAAACAATAAATTGGAAATATAAAAAAAAAAAAGAGAGAAACTACACGCCCGAGAAAGCAAGCAGTATGCTGCTGAATTATCCCATTTGAACCGCCACCATTAACTGCTGTGTAAGTGGGGTTAGTACATCCTCCAGGACATTACCATTATGTGTGTGGGGGGGGGGGATGGCAAAACTGAAACTAAATTATAACTATTTAAACTTCTCTGACTCTTTCCTTCAATAGAGGCAGTTACCCTGCTTCATAATATATTAACACGTATGGTAGCTGATGTTTCTTACGAGATAAGGAGGTTATCTCGTGCTGGTTTGGGCTGACAGAACTGCTCAGCTTCGCTTCATGATCCTCTCACCCAAACCAGCATGAAATGACCTTCTTATCTCATAAGAAACCTGCCAGAGCCCGGTGCCAAATGTCTGTATTAACTTCAGTTGGTTTGTTGTCTGCCCTTAGAGAACAGGATCCCTGGAACCTTGGTGATAAGGTGTTTTAAGACTATACAGCCAGCCATATTAGAAATGTTCGGCCTCTTGTTTTAAAGTCATAGTCAATGACAGCATTCACAGTTTCCGCTCTGCCTGGGTTTTTGTCATCCCATTTATTAATTTCTTTTTGGCTGTACTGACTTCACTATTTGTTGTTTACTAAGTACTTGGACTATGACAAACTTTGTGGTGGGAGAGCAGAGTTTGTATCTTACTTTATTTAATTGGATTTGAGCCTGTGGTTTATTTTCTTTGGTGAGATTAAGGAAAGTTACCAAATTCTATAATATTCAGTCCCCCGGCTTATATCCTTTTTTGGTTTCCCTGGCTTGGACTTGAACTTATCTCTGAACTGAGAACATTTTCATTTGGATAACACCTGTCATCGGATTTTTTTTATTTGAATTTTATGTCCAAAGTTTAGGACATTGTTGGACTTTCAGTACTGGGTTTTCCTACACATTGTTGTTAGTAGTTATAATTTTATTGGGGTGCGTTGGGGTTATATGCGTGGTTAGGAGAGACTGTGTGTGTGCAGTGTAGTTTTGTTATTTTTGTAAGCGTGTTTGCATGAGTGTGTTTTAGTATCAGGGTGAGTGAGGAGTAAGTGGGTGGGCTTCTTTTAAATATTAATTTGATATTATATTACTTTCATAATGTGCTTGTCTGAGCCTTTGGGTAGAGCCAGTTACTCCTCATCCCAGCTACTTGCACTGTGTCCTATCTGGGATATTCCCATACCTGCAGAAGTTTACAGTCAATGCGGGGGTTGGGGATCTCCTGGACCTGCTGCAGGAGGATTAAGGTATGGAATAAGAGTAGGGCTGTGTGGTGGTGATCGGGATAGAGCAGATTAGAAGACGGCCAGTGGGTTCAATGGGGATTGGAGAGCAGTGGCAGATATTTAGTCCCCATTCCCCAGGCATCCACCAGACCGAGTGAACAGGCAGCTGATGGGCCGGCCGCCAATACCCGTCGTCTTCAGGTGATGCTTTGCAATGCCAGGTTGATGAGGAATAAGACCGCTGTTTCTGTGGATTTTGTTTCTTGTCCTCAGTCAACCTGGCAGGCTTTATGGAAACCTGGTTAGGTGATGACACTGGTCCAATTTTGGAAGCGGCGATGCAGTCTGGCTTCTCTGTAGTGCACTACCCGAGGAAGGATCGTGGGGGCAGTAGCCATCTTTTTCAGAAGTCAACTGGAAATGGTGTTGCATCCTGTAGGGGACACCTCATCCTTTGAGTGCATGTCCATACATGGGGTCCAGGTGTTGGGTGCAGAGTCCTTCTCATATATCATCCACCTGGGCATGAGGGGAACTTTCTGCCGGGGGACTGTGGAGTCTGTCACTGACCAGCTGTTTGAATCACCGAGGTGGATTATTCTCAGCAATTTCAATGTCTGGGTCAATGACAAGCTATCACAGTTTGAGCAGGAGTTCCTTCAGAGTATGTTAGCTCTGGGCCTTGCACAGGCAGTTGCTGCTGGAACTCACCAACATGAGTATGCATTGTACCCAGTGTTCCGCACAGGGCCTGAGGTGGAAGCAGAGGGCCTGACCTGCAGAGTGAGTTTGTGTCACAGGTAATGTTCGGGAGGAAACTATACATGGGGGGGGGGGAGCAACCCACCAGGATGGCATGGGAATGGGGAGCAGAACATCAAATAAAAGCAAGTGCACATGAGGAGGAAAACACAAAAAAAAAAGGTAAGTGCACAAACGAAGGAAAAAAAAGACTACAGAGCTGCTGCCTAGATTAGAACCTGGGTCCTGCAGCATTAGAGGCATACACTGCCTCCACCAGACCACATGGTCAGCTCAAAAGTGCTAGCCCACACTACCTGCAATGACTTCAGCATTGTAGATCCCTCCTACCCTCGTTCACTTTACTCTCTCGCTATTGTTGTCAACCTTCCCTCGCTATCCACAGGATCGCCACTGTTTCACACTCGCTCTATTCACAGGCACTCACATTTATGTACTCAAATTGAATCACTTAAGTGTAGTTGCCAACATCACTGGATACTGGCCAGAAAAGGTTTTGACCTTTTCAAATGGTTCATATTTAAGAAATGTTGCAAATTTGTGAATGTTTCGCAAACAGACTTTTCACAGAGAGGCAGTATAGCACGGTGGTTTAAGGCTCTGAGCTGCAAATAGAGAGGCAGTATAGTACAGTGGTTTAAGGGTCCGAGCTGCAAATCTGGCGACATCCAGAAGACCAGACCTGGGTTTGAATCCCATAGCTTCCACTTGCATACTGTGTGACCCTGAGCAAGTCACTTAACTTCCCTGTGCTCTCAGGTTGCACCTGTAAAAAAGCTTTCAGCTTAGTGTGCTACTCCTGGTTAAAAAACAACTAAAAACAAAAATTGTGACACTTCTAACTTATGTAGTGCAAAAACATATTTCTGGACATTATTTCTAAAATCTAATGTCAGGTTCATGTTCCTCGGCCCACAATGATCAGGTAAACACAACTGTTTGTGTTTACCAAGGGGCACTATGTTTGGGATTACAGCATTTTTTCTGCCTCACTAATTTAAACAAAATGGCAGCCACACAACACTACATAGGCCATTTGCAACAGTAAAATGTAGTGGCAGAAGCTTTCGAGAGACACATATATTTTTTTCCCATTGACTATAATGGGAAACTTGTTTTTTGAATAACTTTTGAATAGTTTAATATTTTTTCATCAGCTCTTCAAAAGGCATATCAACGACCCAGACTGCACCTTCCCTGAAGATTTCAGGCCAAACAGACAAATCATGAGGGCTACAACCACTAGCAAATAAACATGCAAAAACACCATTTTTGTGCATTTTTTGGTGCACTGCAGCTCTGCAATCGCTTAACCAACCGTAACGCAACTTGCCAGATCCAGAGATCTAAGTTGCCCCACCATGCATTCATAATTTCAGGCAAATCTGTTGTATGGTGACAAAGTTATCAAAGTGAAAAATATGGGGTTTAACATAGAAGTGGCCTGGCAACCCTAACTGTAGTTGCAATGCTGCGCAGCTATAATATATATATATATATATATATATATATATATATATATATATAGTCATATATAGAGTGGCATCCCCAGGATGAAACCAACTTTTAAAGCACTCTGCAGTATGCTGCAGCAGACCTGCTGAAAAAAGCAATGTAATTTCAATGGCAATTAGTCCCCTTTGTCATGCAGGAAACTGTAGCATTCACTTCATCCTGGCAGTGTTACATTTTCCAGAAGGACAATAAGGACTAATTGCAATTGCAATTACATTGCTTTATTCTGTATGTCTGCTGCAGCATTCTGCAGAGTGCTGCAAAATGCCGCAGAACTGGGTTTCATCTTGAGGATGCCACTATATATATATATATATATATATATATATATGTATATATATATATTATACAACATGTGTTTGGAAATAAATTCATGAATAAAAAGTAGAATCTGAGCCAGGTCGTGGAGATATATATCACTATGGCCGTGAAGATATCATTGATATCTTCATGTTCCTATACATCATAGTGATATCTCCACGATCCTGTACGTCATTCAATAGAAAGTGAAAGTTTTTTTTTTACATTCCTTTGCGTAAGAGTCTCTCTCTCTCTTTCTCTAAAATCTGGCACTCCCCCAACTACAACACACATATGCCCCTCTATTTAGTTGATGCTACCATTATTTTTAGGTAAAAATGGAATGTAAGCACTTATCTGGTTGATCCTGCCACTTTGACATTCAACAGAGAACTATAAACTATACCCGCTCCTTTACATTACTTTCAGTTTCCCCCTTAAAAATAGCACCACCAAGTGGTAGGAAGATTGACCGAGTAGGACATTACAGTAGTTCACACTAAAGGTCTGTACCCATTTATGTTAAAAAACTCTGCACTTCTGCATTTATTTTCTTGAAGCTGCCGACTGTATCCAAAAGAGAAAGAGAGACAGAGAGAGCAAATCGTCAGCTTCATAACTGCAGCAGCACCTGCGAGCGTTCGTTGCTATAGCAACACATACTCGCACGACCGCCTGCTTCTCTGACACTCTCTCTTTCTAATACAGTCCACAGCTACAAGAAAAAAATGCAGAACTGCAGAGTTTTTTTAATTAAATGGATAGAGACCTCTGTACTGTGAACTACTGTAATATCCTAGTCAGTCAATCTTTCTACCACTCGGTCATGCTATTTTTAAAGGGGGAAACTGAAAGTAATATGAAAAGTTGGTACAGTTTATGGTTCTCACCCGAATATTACAGTAGCAGGATCAACCAGATAAGTGCTTAAATTATATTTTTACATAATAATTGCAGGATCAACCAGATAACATTATCCACATCATTTTAAACTGTCAGAATCTACAGTACCATATACATTTTTTATTTTATATAACATATCTTCTTTTGTGTTCTGTGTTGGGGGGTGTTTTAGACTGTGTTCAGGTAGAGTTTCCATTGCTATCTGGCCCAAACACATGTTGTATAAACAAAACATGACATGGCCTGAGTGAAGATATCATATTTGTCTTCACTCGAGGCCAATGACATCAAGATATCTCACGAGTGGCTTTGCCACTCGTGAGATATCATGATATCATTGGCCTCTCAAGAAGATAAATATGATATCTTCACTCAGGCCATGTCATATCCCTATATATTCACATACATATATATATATATATATATATAGAGAGAGAGAGAGAGAGAGAGAGAGAGGAGTACAGTATATTATACTGGCACAGTTGTGCCGGTATAGTTAGGGTTGCACAGCCACTTCTATGTTAAATCCCAAATTTTGCACTTCAATAACTTTGCCACCATACAATGGATTTGCCTGAAATTTTGCATGCACAGTCTAGTACCATAGGTCTCTGGATCTGTCAAGTTGTGTTATGGTCGGCTAAGAGGTTGCGGAATTGTGGAGTGCCCAAAAACGCATAAAAATAATTTTTGCACGTTTCTTTGCTTGTGGCTATAGCCCACACAAATTGTCTGTTTGGTCTGAAGTCTTCAGAGAAGATGCAGTCTGGTTCACTGATGTGCCTTTTGAAGATTTGGTGAAAAAAAAAATTGTTCAAAAGTTATTCAAAAAACAGATTTCCTATTAATACAAAGGGAAAAAAAATATGTGTCTCTCTAAAGCTGTCACCACTACATTTTACTGTTGCAAATGGCCCTTTAACTGTCATGTGATGGCCATCTTGTTTTCAGTTAGTGAAAGAGAAAAATGCCTGGTGTTTAAATCTGGGACCCCCTAGGTAAACACTGACTGTTGTGTTTACCTAGTCAGGTCCTGAGGATGACAGCCCTATATTTTTTGGGGGAAAAAAAACATATCGAAAGCCCCAGTACTGTCACAAATTGTGACAGAAATGGCTGTGACACTTTCACAGATCACGAAAGTGTCATGCTATTTTTGTGAAACTGTCGCAATTTGCGACAGTACATTGCACAAATATAGCAAATCTTTGCCATCCCACCTGCAGCAAAACAGTTGGGGCTTTTGGGTTGAAATTTGCAGGCTGGCAAACCCTGGTCCGACAGATGTGCTTTTTGGTGTTTTGGTCCCAAAACATTCAATGGGCCCATAGTTACAGTGCTCCAAAGCTGAGAACTTTCCCATAGGCTAACATTGTGGTGCCCATGGTGACTTTCAGCACCCGTATCACAGAAATGGTGCAAGATATGGATTTTTCACTACCAGCACCTAAGCTGACAAACCATTTTCAAAGTTATAGATTACACCTGCAGTGGAATTTTTTCCTACTTGCTACGGTTACAGAGAGATTGGAAAAAATGTGTTCCAAGGGTTCCTTTGGAGTACTGTTCTGCTGCTGTATGGCTCCATACTAATGTGTAATTGGGAGCACTGGGCCCAAAGGGCCTGCACTCCCACTAACACATACCAGTTACCAGCTACATTACACTTTTACAAAAAGAAAGGAAATTCATTGCAAAAAAACTCTGTTAATGCATCAGTTAGGGTTGATAGCACAGCGACAAAAGTATGGAAATGTGATATTAGGGTTACACCCCTAACACCCCCCACTACCCCCACCCTCCACTCACCAACAGATGTTGGGGTGTGCCATGGGGTCATCAAGCCTAATGCTGTCCCCATTCTCCAATGCTGTAGCAAGTCAGCTTGCTTACACATGGAATGGGGTGAGAGTTGAGCCTGACAATCTCATGGCACACCTCAATGTCTGTTGGTGAGTGGAGGTTGGGGGGGTGAGATGGTAGGTGTGTAACCCTAACATCATATTTCCATACTTTTGTCACTGTGCTGTCAACCCTAACTGATGCATTAACAGAGTTTTTTGCAATGAAGATTTATGCATATATTTATGCAATAGGAGTGGGCTCAGAACTCATTGAATAAATCCATTTATCTTCACAGCCGTTGAATAAATAAAATATATCCAGATAGTAGCTATGTCACAATCACTCCAGAACTCATTTAGAATGTTCAGCCTCAGTAGCAGTACTACCCACATTCAAATGTGAATAACTTTAAAATGAAAAGAGTTAGCATGGTACTGTGAGCATGAAAGTTGTTCAGCACAAAATGATCTACAAAATGAGTGGTGTTTTATTTATAGATATCTTATAGTTTTTTTATAATTTGCAAAAAAGAGCAGAAAATGCCATTATTTGTTTACTTTTTTAACAAACAAAAAAGATAAGCAATCAAAAGCAAATGTCCCTGCACTGACAGAAAGCATCCCTATTGCATAAATGAAATATACAATGGTGAGCTGTCAGATAAATGACTTATCTACACTTGTGCTGTTTTATCTCTAACACCTCACTCATGGCGTTCACCACTCATGAGGTTACTCGAGGTCTAACAGCACTTGTGTGGATAAATCATTTGTCTGATAGCTCTCCATTATATCCCTTATATATATCTATGGAAATGTGATGTTGGGTTACCCCCTCACCACCTCCCTACCCCCCCACCCTCCACACACCAACTCATTCCATCTGTAAGAATCTGTCATGTTACAGTATAGGAGAATGGAGCGAGAGTTAAGGCCCATAACCCTAAGGCACTCACCAATGCTTGTTGGTGTGTGGAGTGTGGGGGTTTTGTTGTGATTGTAGAGTTGTGTGGTGGGTGGAGTGGGACCCACCATGATCCTAAGTCACACCCTGACATGTGTCGGTGTGTGGAGGGTGGGAGGTGCAGTTCCAATGGTAGGGTTTGGTAGGGGAAGGGTATAACAATTGTAAACCCTAACATCCAATTTCCTGACATGTATCACTTTGGTTGAAGAGCTATGTGTAGAACTCTAACTTTGTTTTCAATAAAGTTTTTTGTTAATTAATTTCCTTACTTTTTGACATACCTGTAGTATAATAGTATCCCAGTTTTGTGAGATTTGTTTTAGCATTTTTGCTGCAAATTTTCAACTTGGCCTTTTTGGGACCCCACCTAATGAACAGTGGTACTGTGATTTCATTAGTACATCCCAAAAGTTGATTTTGCACAGCGACTGCTCCATTCTGCACCAGATCTGCAAAAGCACATTTCAGACAGGATGTGAAAAATGACAGCTGCACTGTTTATGAGGAGGTGGGATAAAATCTCAATGTTGAACATCTGGAGTGAACATTTTAAAAATTGGCGAAGTTACAAATATGCGTAGAAACTGTGCAACGCACACTCATAATGCAGTCATTTTTTTAGGAATTTTTGTTGCAAATTTTCAACCTTGCCTTTTTGGGACACCACCTAATGACCAATGGCACTGTGATTTCGTTAGTACATCCCAAAAGTTGGTTCCGCACAGCAAATGCGCCATTCTGCGCCAGAGCTACGAAAACACATTTTGGGCATGTTGTGAAAAATGACAGCTGCACAGTTCATGAGGAGTTATGAAAAAAACCTCAATGTTGAAAATCTGGAGTGAAAATATTAAAAACTGGCAAAGTTAAGATTCTGCATGGAAACTGCACAGCGCATGCTTGTAACGCAGTCACTTTGGGGAATTTTTGCTCCAAATTTTCAACATCGGCTTTTTGGAATCTCCACTCATGAACACTGGCACTGTTATTTCATTGATCAGTCCAGAAAGGTGATTCCACATAGCGACCACGAAATCACCTTTCGGGACTGAACGACGAAATGACAGTGACAGAGTTCATGAGGTGGGATCCCAAGAACCCCATGTTGAAAATGTGGTGTAAAAATTACTATAAATGGCTATGATATCAACCTAAGTTGAAAAGCCCATTTAGATCCATAATATGAGCCTACCTTGATTCCTCAGTTTGCAGTTGGGCTTTGAAGAGTGCAGACGTGTCCCAGTCCAGAGAAGATCGCTGCTCCCAACTTCCAGAGGAAAGTATGGGTAAGGGGGGGTGCAGTGAGGTGGGTGCTCAGTGAGATGGTGGGGATGGGGGAGGAGGGATTGGGGAGAAGATGAGGAACTGTTTTCTTTATTTACAGGAACAGAAAAGTGAATGCGGGCACACAGGGTGGGCTCCCAGTGTGCCACATGAGTTGGGGGAATACATTATGCCAACAGGGGGATAGGGCTCCCCCGTCAGCAATGAAATTAGGCTTGGGGAGACATCCGACACCAGGAGTCAGCATCCCGGTGTTGGAAAAACTATGAATATAATAATTTTGGCACACTGGGGGTGGGCTCCCCAGTGTGCCACAGTAGTGGAGGGCAGTATAAATGCCATCTCTGGAATTAGGCCCCCCAGTGTTGATGAAAGTTAACACTTCAATGCAGGATTCTGCATCGAAAATAGCAGGATGCAGGATTCTGCATCAAAGTTAAAAATTACGTTGGGAGACTGTTTTCTTTTTTGTAGGGGTACAAAACAGATTTGGGAGGGGCTCCCCAGTGTCCCACAGTTGTTTTTGGGGGTGGGGGTGCAAACCTGCACCTGTACCCTTCGGCACAAAATGTTACACTGGACAACTGCTCCAACATAAAATCTTATGCCCATTGCTAAACTTCGGCATAAAATCCTATGCCGGAAGGGGCATATTTGTCCCCATTGGAAATAACGGATAAAAACAAAATTGAATAACTTTTGAACAGATTATTATTTTTTCTCCAAACCTTTAAAAGGCACATCTGTGAGGCCAAATTGTTCTACCCTGAAATGTTCATGCCTATAGCTACAGCTGATTGTGAGATACAAGTTGAGAAAAACAACAGCTAAAATCATAAAAATCTCTTATTTTTGAACACTTGGGGCCCGATTCCAAATCGCATGGTGCAACTTGTGGGCATATGTGAGTTGCAGCATGTGGTGCTATGCTGGGGACCCTGTGCCCTATTCCAAGATGGGCAGGATTCCTGGCACCTATGACCCATGCCTTGTGTCAGCCTCAGGCTTGCGCCATGGGAATGGCGCAATGGACCTGGGTGCTGCAAGTCACAGCCCACATTTAACTGCCCCCAGAGCTTCCCCCACCCCATAACACTCCTGTAATCCCCTTGGGACCTTGGGGGGCTGGCCAGGTGGCACAGGCAGATGGGGGCATGGCACAGAACAGACCAGAGGGGCTCCACAAATATTAGGGGGTCAGGATCATCACTGTGCGGAGGGGTACATGGGGCAGGGCAATGTGCCATATGCGGTGCTGTGGGGGGGCATCCATCATTTTGCCAGAACAGATGCCTCTTGGACCAGCTAAGTGCTGGTAAAATCTCGCAGCTCCATATCTGGACCTGGAATAGTGTAGGTGGGTTACAGCAGCCGCCCTTTCAGAATAGGATGCAGGTGCTGCCATAACCCTACCTTGCACCATGCCACAGTGGGTTGCGAGCATAGTGGGTGGCATATCCCACCTTTGGTGCAACCCGCATATGGCATGACACTAGCCACATCTTGTAATTGCAATTTGCATAACGCATGGGGCAAGGGGCGATTTGTGCCATAGGGTTTGCCATAATTCACCTTGTGCCAGGCATAATGTGATCTAGAATCTGTCCCCCTGTGTCTCATAGACCACAAAAGGGATGCAAACCAAATGTGGAACATCAATAGACCAGTCCCTTCCAATAATGCATGAAAAATTTCAAGCAAATCTGTTGAACCTGGCCAAAGTTGTTACCCTGCAAAATTTGACCCTTAACATTACATGCTCACACAAACTCTAACTATACTGGCAGTACCATGCTGGTATTTAATATATGTATATATATATATTATGGTAGCACAGTAGTGCTACCATAGTTAGAGTTGAGGAGCCATTTACATGTTAAACGCAAAATTTTGCACCTTAATAACTTTGCAACCATTTTGACGGATTTGCCTGAAATTTGGAATACATGCTCAAGACCCATACGCCTTGGGATTTGCCAAGTTTTATACCAGTCGGATACCTGGCTGCGGAGTTATTAAGCGTGATCTACATGTGCATTTACGCTTTTTCTGGAATTCTATGGTCATGCCTATAGGTTGCACGGTTTGTGCGACCGGCCCAAAATCTTCAGGGAATGTGCGGCTGGGGTCCCCCATGTGCCTTTTGAAGATTTCATGAAAAAATATTAAACTGTTCAAAAGTTATTCAAAAAACAATTTCCCATTATAAGTCAATGGGAAAAGTTAACAAAAAGTTCGACATGTCGCAAATGCATTTACTTTATGAAATGGCCCTCTTACTTTCTAAATCCGCCATCTTGTTTTCAGTTAATGATCAGAAAAATGCTTGGCATTTAAATTTGGGACCTTCTAGCAACTAATTCTTTTGTATTCACCTAGTCAGACCCTGAGGATGCTAGCCATGTCTTTATTTTGGGGTAAAACACCCAGAAATATGTTTTTCAAATTTCTGGAAAAAGTACTTTCATGCTCACGAAAGTGTCGCAAATTTTTCCGAAAGCTTTCGCAAATTGCGACAGTACTTTTCTAGTCTCTGGGAAAATGACAGCAATTCTTTGTCACTCCGCTGCAAAAGAACGGTTTGGAGTTTTGGGCTGAAATGTGGAGGGAACGCAGCTGACATCTCACAGATGTGCCTTTCAGTGTTTCACTGAAAAAATATTACACGGTGGCAAAGTTATGGTACTCCAAATTTGACGCTTTTTCCCATAGGATAACATTACGGCGTTCGATGTATTGCAGCAATCATTTGGGGCCCTGCTGCAAAATAACGGTTTGGTCTTTTCGGCTGAAATTTGCAGGGAACACAGCCAACATCCCACAGATGTGCCTTTCAGTGGTTTGGTGAAAAATATTACAGGGAGGCAAGTGCTGGCAGTCCAAACTTCTGTTTTTTTCCATAGGATAACATTAGCGTTAACGCACCTTTCAGGGCCTGTATCTCGAAAACGGTACGAGATACGGACTTTTTGTCAAAAAAAAAGAGCTAAGTATAAAACTAGCCAGGAATGTGATAATTCATATGACTTTTAAATTTTTTTTCTGTGTCATACGGTTACTGAGATATAAGCAATTTACTATTACAAGTCCTCATTTTTGTGTTCCGGGAGTCATTATTTTCCATACATTCTTCGTGCTCACTGTCTTTCTCTATACAGCTTTTGGGTAAAACCAGCCTGTGTGCTTACATTTACTGGTACCATTACCATTTCTGCTTCTGGTTCCTTACCCGTTTCACTTACCGTTCACGTTTGAGCCACCATGTGCGTTACCGTTTGCGTTTTCATTTGCGGTTGCGTTTGCGTTGTTTTTCACATTTCTGTCTACAGTACTGTTTCTCTTTCTGTTTCACTTTGCGTCACCATGTGCATTATGATTTGCGTTTGCGGGCACAATGTTACTATATGACAAGACATCATGTGGCGGGAGCACGGGCCTGCAGGGCCCGCGCTCCTTCGGGCCCCGTGCTCCCGCCACCGCATTACATTCACTATTTCTCATTATCATTCTCAAAAAGAAGGGAAATTAGAGGCAAAAAACTCCATTTAATGCATCAGTTAGGGTTGTTCCACAGCGACAAAAGCAAGGAAATTCGATGTTAGAGTTGAAACCTACTTTGCACCCCTCCAGCCCACCCCCCAACGGAATCGGGGTGTGCATTGGGGTCATCAGTCCTAACTGTCACCCCATTCTCCTATTCCTCAGCTTCTTTCCACATGTGATGGGGTGATACTTAGGGCCGATGACCCCAATGTGCACCCCAATTCCATTTGGGAGGGTGGGCTGGAGGGGTGCAAAGGGGGTTTCAACCCTAACATCGAATTTCCTCACTTTTGTCACTGTGGAACAACCCTAACTGATGCATTAAACAGAGTTTTTGGCCTCTAATATAGATATATATATATTATGGTAGAGGAGCCATTTACATGTTAAACTCCAAATTTTGCACCTTAATAACTTTGCAACCATTTGACAGATTTGCCTGAAATTTAGAATACCTGATCAAGACCCATATGCCTTGGGATCTGCCAAGTTGTGTACTGGTTGGATACATGGTTGTGGAGTTATTAAGCATGATCTGCACATGCGTTATTGCTTTTTCTGGAATTCTGCGGTCTTGCCTACAGGTCACACAGTTTGTGAGACTGGCCCGAAATCTTCAGGGAATGTGTGGCCAGGGTCCCCGATCTGCCTTTTGAAGATTTTGTGAAAAAATATTAAACTGTTTAAAAGTTATGGCAGTCCGAACTTGTTTTTCCATAAGATAACATTACAGCTGCCGCCGCTTGAGGGCCCGGTGATCTCAAAACGGTGTGTGAGATACATGGAGTTTTGTCAAAAATTATAGCCCCCACATATAAAACTAGCCAGGAAAGTGATAATACATATGACTTTTACATTTTTTCTATGTTTTTTCTATGTAAATGCAGTTACTGAGATATAAGCAATTTACTATTACAACTACTGATTTTTGTGTTCGAAGTCATTATTTTGCATACATTCTTTCTACTCACTGTCTTTCTCTATACAGCTTTTAGGAAAACCAGCCTGTGCACTTACATTACTCTTACCATTACCGTTTCTGCTTGCGGTTCCATACCGTTCACTTACCATTCACGTTTACGCCACCATGTGCATTACCATTTGCGTTTTCATTTGCAGCTGCATTTCAGTTGTTTTTAACATTTCTGTCTACAGTACTGTTCCTCTTTCTGTTTCGCTTTGCATCACCATGTGCATTATGATTTGTGTTTGCGGGCACAATGTTACAATGCGACAAGACATCACCCCCGCGCTCCTGCCGCTGCATTACATTCACTATTTCTCATTATCATTCTCAAAAAGAAGGGAAATTAGAGGCAAAAAACTCCATTTAATGCATCAGTTAGGGTTGTTCCACAGCGACAAAAGTGAGGAAATTCGATGTTAGGGTTGAAACCCCCTTTGAACCCCTCCAGCCTACCCCCCAACTGGAATCGGGATGTGCATTGGGGTCATCGGTCCTAACTGTCACCTCATTCTCCTATTCCTCAGCTTCTTTCCACATGTGATGGGAAGACACTTAGGGCTGATGACCCCAATGCACATGATGCTTTGCATTGTGTGGGCATGTGTGATTTTGTATTTTCTTGAAACTTGGCTTCCCAGCCAAATGCCCTTTGGGGTAACCTTTGCCTCAGTGTTTGTGCACAGAGGTTCTTTGTCTTTTAAATAGTTTTTTATTTTAATGGGTTCACCACAACATAACCCAGACAGACCGTCTTAGGGTAGCTGGTTCATTCCACTTGGGTGTCAAACAGACGAGGCATACTGATGAGTCCTGGTAGGACGAAACACGTGTCTATGTCATCTGTTAGCACCCTTTGCAACTGTGTGAGAGGCCTTTCGGCACCATGCAATTCTGCTTAAAGTTGAACCAGCATAACATTCTGTGGTGATTTGCATATGCAGCCCATGATGCTTTGCATTGTGTGGGCATGTGTGATTTTGTATTTTCTATATCACTTATGCTGCAGTAACGTTATATATACCTTGTTTTTCTCCAGACCTGGTGTACCTCTGTTTTATCATACCTGTTATGTAATTTACCTCATCTCTTGTATTTGCTATTGTATTTTGCAGTATTGTCCTTATGTACTAATGACTTGGAACCTTTGTAAACAAATCTCTGGTGCAAAGGTTTGTAATTCCAAGATTCTAGTAAATAAATAAATAAAACAAATAAATAAAGGCCTCTAGTTTTGCCAGATCATCTTGCAATCCCTGACACACTCCTACGTCATCCACTGCTGCTCCCTTCTTGGTGTCATCACAAACAGACTGATCTTGCACTTGATGCCTTTTGAGATGTCTGATATTATTTTTCTGATGCTATAATTACTTTTTCTAATGCAGTCATGTATGCAAAAAAAAAAGCTTATTTTCCAGGAACCAGAAAAAGGAAGAATTACTGTATTTGCTTATCCTGCAGTGGATCTTGAGACAAACACACTTCAACATTTTTTTTTCATCATTAAATAGTTTATTCACTTTTTCTTTTATGAACAAACAGTTCCATTTTGTTTATTGTATGACAAAAGATTAAAATGTTATCATTACAATAATTAAGACATAACAAAAACCACAATCCATATAATGCCATGCACAACAGTTGAAAAAATGTAAATATAGATATCGTTTAGTGGTTAAAGAACCCATGCAACCATTATTCCTATCCTCTTTAATAAACTATTCTCAGTGTTTTAATTTATCTTTTTTATGAAATATTTTTTAAAATATGTTTCTGTTTTCTTTCAATAATCCTACAAAGTGGTACTACTTTATTTAGAAGCTCCTTATTATTAGACTCTAGAACATGGTTTAATTAGTATCTTGTCTCCATGTTCAAATCTACTAGTACATCAACCATAATTCTCTCTCTCTCTCATTTTTATACTGAGGGCATAATATTAGAAGATGTAAAAGATCATCAAAGCCAAGCTTACAGGCACACATACTTGAATTAGTTTGTTTAAAAAATGTTCTCAATGACTCGCTGGGTACATACCCAAATCTAAATCTAGTCATAGCTTTTCTATCATTTGGGTTCTTTACTTTTTTAAGTACTCCTCCATTGCAAAATGTATTTTTTTATTATTAGCAAGCCAGTAACTTAACTTACAGTTACTGGCCAGACTATTTTCCTTTTGTATACATATATCCCAAATTCTGAGCCTTATTTGTTCTTCTATAAATTTATGAGATGTCCTGCAAACTTGGCCAATACATTTCAATAATCCATAAGTTTTAATAAAGGAATCAGCAACTACCATGCTAGGAAGAATAAAACCTCTATCATTACATTCGATTGCTTCCTCTAGACAAATCTTAGGTAAGCGTTCTTCCTGCATGTTATACACCTTTATCTAATATAAGCATAATCTCTGTTCCTCGCACTGTGCCATATTTACTTGACCTAGCTCTAGCCAAACTAGGCTAGGGGTGGCACGCATGGGTAATCCCAAGATTCTTTTATATAATCTATTCAAGATCACTTCTAATTCCTGAATCTTTCCTAACCCCATATTTCTGATCCATATAAAATTTGAGACCTTACTTTAGCATTTAGTGCTCTTATAATTCCTTTTACTGATTGCCCTGCATATTTATAAGAAAATCTTTCCATTGATGGTATAAATCGTTTATTTTTTGTACGATGTTCTTAATGTGTTTTTTCCATTTTAAGTCTCTTGTGAATGTTATCCTTAAGTATCCCTAAGTAGCAACATTTTTTAACTTGTTCTATTTTGAAATTTTTACATTTCAGATTATGTAATTTCCCTCAATTTATCTTATGTTTATCAAATGCCATATGCTTAGTTTTCTCAAAATTTATTACCAATGATGCTTTTTCACAATTCTCATAGACTTTATTTATACTTCTTTGTATTTCTAGATAACTAGTTGAGATTAGAACCAGATTATCTGTGCATACCAAATAGGGGTAACGCCTGTTCCCCAGCTGGGGCATGTGCAGCTCAGGATAATACATTTCCCCCATGACTCTGTTCAAAAAAAACATTAAACAGTATTGGGGACAAGACACATCCCTGTTTTACTCCTACAGTACAAGTCAAATTAAACTGTTCCATCAACTCACTGGTGTAGCATTTTTTTTGTGACTCCACTGCAGTGGCAACTCGAACTGTTGAAGCTTTTAACTTTTTTCAGCCATCCTTCACTGCCTATTCAACTCACTTGTACCTGTTTAGTGAAATGGCAGTAGCTATTTTGCTGTGTGTATGCAATACATTTTCATGGCATTGTTTATAAATATCACAGCATCCCTTAAGAGTTGTTTAGTCTGCCTTCTGAAATGAAACTCATAAGCACTCAGCTGAAAATAAAGCTTATAGTACATAGCAGCTATTTGCAAACCAATACTAACATTTTACTAATTAATTGAATTAAACACTGCACGTATTAGGAAACTCATGGAATAATGCTACACCAGTGAGTTGAGGGAACAATTTAATGTGACTTGTACTGTATGTTTGAGGGGAACTTATTAGTAATCTCTCCTTCTTTATTATATCTCACCTTTGTATAGGTATCCTGATATAATGTTTTTAGTATATTAATTGTTGCTGTATCCATCTTACTTTCCTCAAATACCTCCCAAAGTTTCTCTTTGTTTACTTTATTGAATGTAGCCTTTAGGCCTATAAAACTCAAAATAGTTGTTGTTTAACCCTACTATATTTATGAATTAAATGGGCTAGAGTGTAACACTCTTGCCCATTTAATTCATAAATATAAACAAACAAGTGGTACATCACCATAGGCATGACCTCAGTAAGTTTACAGGTTAACCAAACCATCAATGCCCAGTTACAAGACACTATAAAATTAACATGTGCTATTCATTACAGTTATACAGAAATGCAACAAAACATTTGAACAGTATTACTGTCCTCCTTGTCCATGGAGAGAACAGTAGTCCTCATCAATTAACTTGACCCTATGCAGATTTTGTAGTTGGCCCAGCTTTGAATACTCCTTGAGATGGAGAAGAGGGGTGTTATATAATAGACAAGCCAGCACATGGCACCTTTCAATACCTTTTGTCATCAAGTTGAGGGGGTTGAGGGGGGCACATGGTGGGACTGAGCAAAGATGAGATTGTAGGAAGGGAGCCCATTGTTTGTTGTACAGGGTAAATTGCTTCTAGTTATAAAGGAAAGTTGTTTAAAGGAGGCTACTCTGCTTAAGGAGAAATGCCAGGTAATGAGAGAGGAAGGAGAGGGTTGTCACCATTTCATTAGAATTTTCCTCTTGGCTTCTATTAGAGCCAGAAATAGCCAGTCAGACTCCAAGGGAGGAGTTCCAACTAGTCAGGATGTGTCTCCCAGAATGGCTAGTGCTGGGTTCAGAGGAATTTGATGGTTCAAAATTGTGGAGCAGTCTTGGAACACCCCTTCCCAGAACCTTGATAGCACTGGGCACTGCCAGAGAATGTGTAAGAGGCCTGCATTAGGTGTCTGGCATCACCAGCATTGCACATTTTGTTTTAATTTTATTTTAGTCTTCTGTAACCAGGTAAGGCCTGCTAGGTACACATGCACTGGGGACGTTAAGTGACTGGCTCAGAGTCACACAGTATGCAAGTGAAGGTTGTGGGAGTCAAACCCAGGTCTGCTGGATGTACCCAGTTCATTATCAGCTCATTACTCTAACCTCTAGGCTATACTGCCAGCCTCACATAAGGTATCAAACCCCATTGATGAAGAGCCTGGGGGGTTCTGTACCAGTAGTGTAGTATCTTGAACTGTATGAGCTGGCTTCTTGCATTCCTGTAAACAGTATGGGCCTTACAAATGCAAACTTCCCATTGTGTGTCCAAGAATTTCCCCTATAAATCTGCTTCCCAGTGGGTTCTACATTTAGTCATAGGGGTTGGTAGTGTGTCTCTGAGCATGCTGTATATTTTGCCTACAAGCCCCTTGGATGCCCTTTGAAAATCCCTAGCTTGCAGCCATGACCATTCCTGCGTCTCTGCTATCGTGCCTTGCATACTCGCCACTGCTCCCCTTAGTTGTAGGTATTGCCAAAACTCCCTTTTGTGCAATCCATACTTGGACTGGAGCTGCTCAAAGGACATTAGGGTATCTGAATTAGGCAGGGAGATGTCTGTAATGGTCTGAATATTTTTCTCTGCCCAGTTGTTCCATGTAATAGGTTTGTGGCCAATCAGAATGGTGGGGTTCTGCCATAAACTCATGAGTCTTCTGGGGGGGTTCTTTACCTGGGCTAGGCAGTGCATAAGTGCAAGGTACCTTCTCCAAGCATGTTGAGTATCTCTAATAATGGTGTTGATCGCTGAGGATATTTTGGTTTTCTTGCATGAACCCAACCAGCAATTGTTGGGCAGGTGTTGCTCTAAATTGACCCAGAGAGGGGTTGCATCTGAGCAGAATAAGTACAAATTAGTGGCTTGTGACACCCAGTAGGCCAAGACATAGCCCTGAGGCCATGGAAGTCCAAGACCCCCCTTTCAAGTGACCCCTCAATTTGGTCTGACTTCATCTAAGATGTCCATCATCCAAGAGGAAAGCAGAGATAAGTCTTTGGAATCACCACAAGATTACTTCTGGGACTAATAGGGCGATGTTCACAAATAGGTAAGCCAGCTTGGGTAGTGTAAACATACTGATTGCATCTATTTTACCCTTGAGAGATAAATGCATCTGACCCCACCTTTTCATTTCCTGTTCTATTGTTGGGAGAAGAGGGACATAATTATCTGGGATCAGTTAAGTGAAGCCCAACAGAGTCCATACTACTTTGGAGTCTTGTGTGCATTGGGCTGTACAAGAGGTATTAAGAGGGAATATCATTGTCTTGTTCATATTTACCACCAAACCAGAAATTCCCACAAAGGATTCCAATACCCGCATGACCAATGGTACTGATGATACCAGATGAGAGAGAGTAAAGAGCACATCGTCCACATTGATATTTATTAAAAAGTGGGATGAGTGGAGCTGGGTCCCTAGGAATGACTGAGTATCTAACAGCTTCCTAGTGAGAGGATCCAGTGCCAAAAGGAATAACCAGGGTGAAAATGGACAACCCTGGCATGTGCCTCTATGCAGTTGGAATGGATGGGCGGGTGTTATTTGTAAGTACCGCTGCCATTGGGGAGGAGTGTAGTGCTAGCATCCAGCTCCTGTAATAGGGTCATATACGATATGCCTGGAGGACTGTGTGTAAGTGGGTCCATGTGACCGAATCAAATGCTTTCGTAAAGCATTTAACCAAGTCAAATGCTTTACGAAAGTCAATGGCCATTGCTGCCATAGGAATAAGGGATGACCTAGTGAACCATTTAAGATCTGTAGGTTATCCGCTCCTGTTTCAGCCTTCCAAAAACCCATCTGTGTGCTGTGCATTAAGATTGGCAGGACCTTCTCCAGTCTGAGTGCTAATGCTTTAGCTAGAATTTTTGTGTCAGTGGTTATCAGTGAAGTTGGGCAGTAATTGGCATAGGCCTGTGGATCATTTGATTTTTTAGGGATTAGAAATAAGAGGGCTTCATTCATGGTGGGGGCATATTTTACCGTTGCAAGCCCTGTTGAGGGCTGCCAAGAGGTGTGGCAGAATTATCTGGGGCATTAGCTGGTATAAGTCTACTGTAAAGCCATCCTTGCCACAGGTTTTTCTGGGTTTTAATTGTTTGAGGGCAGTGAGTAACTTTTGTTCAGATAAGGGTGCATTGAGTTGTTCCTGTAGTGTAGGAGTCAGGGATGGTAGAGAGGTGTTCCCCAAAATGTCTTGTAATGTATCTGTCCTCTCTTCCATGGCCAGGGGGGAGGAGTAGAGTGTCTCATTATATTGTTTCATGACTGCATTTATTCCAGTGGGTCTGGTTACCATGCTCCCTTAGGCGTTACGCAGGGTTGCGATTTGCAACCCAGCTTTTTGTTTCCTCAGTCAGTAGGTGAGGAATTTGCCCCCTCTTTCTCCCAATTCCCAGTAGTTTTATTTGGAACACAACATTTGCCATTCTACCCTCCTGTGTAGGAGTGAGTTAATTTTAAATTTAAGGCCAGTTATGTCCACTGCCAGGGTTGACAGAAGTGATGTGTTGTGTTTGCATTAGTTTTCTTTAAGAAGTAGTTGGGCTTGCTGATCTGCAATTTCTTGCACCCTTTTTTTTCCTTCTTGTGGCAAATTAAGCAATAATCCTCCCCTTAGGATGGCCTTAAAGGCCTCCCATACAGTGTCTGGGGACACCTCACCGGTGGCATTTATCTGAAAATATAAGCATGCTTCCTGTGAAATCCACTCTCAGAATTCAGGGTCCTTAAGTAAAAGGGGTTGCACCTCCATCTGGGCAAGTTATGATGTTCCTCTGGGGGGAAGAAGGCAAAACTCACTGGTCATGGTCTGAGATTAAGATGTTGTTTATGTGTGAGTCACTAGAGTTGATGGCTGCTAAGTTATTGCCCAGCCATATGTCAATCCTACTGTAGGAGCCATGTACCGGGGAGAAGGAGGCGTAGTCATGTCCTCTGGGGTAGTCTCTTCTCCATAGATTTATCAGACCCCATTCCATGGCGAGTACCTGTAATGCCTCTCTAGCCTTGAGATGCAAGGCCATTGTCACCATGGATTTGTCCAGAAATGGATCAGGGGCTAAATTAAGGTTGCTCCTCCAGAAGAATGGGCATGTCAGTATTATCCCCAACTACGTCTGTAAGTGCCTGATCAATGGCGTGGTAGAACACCGGGTCATTAGTATTCAGTCCATATGCATTGACCACCAACAAGTTACCTCCAGGGGTGGAAAAAATGGTCTGAGTCCACCTACCCTGATCATCCGTAAGAGTGCAAGTCTCTTGCCATAGGAGTGATTTGTGAACCAGCACTGCCACTCCTTTGGTTTTGGTGGTGTCTGAGCTATGGATAATCTGACCTACCCAACTTTTCCTGAGTCATTGAATGTGCCTGGTCATCAGGTGAGTCTCCTGGATGAGGGCTAGGTCTGCCTTCAAGCTTTTCAGGTGTTGCAGTACCTTTTTCCTTTTAACTGGATGGTTTAGGCCATTTACATTCCGGGAGACACATCTGATATGACCCGGCCCCCACTGTGGCTACTGTGAGCCATCTTAGGGAAAAGTATCATTTGTCCTCTCTCCCTGTGTGGGCATATGCTATTGGAAACTTACCCAAGATGGTGTGGACTTACCTAAGACCACAAAGTTCCTGGTCTCTCCAGGATGTGAGGGTGACAGTGAGTGGGGGGGGGGGCGCTAGCTTGAATTACTGTATACTCCAGTGGCAACAAATTAGATTAAATGCAGTGGGGTGGGGATCCTTGAGCAGAAGAGTTGGAGCAGATCAGACCTCAGAGAAGGTGTAATAAACTACTAGCTATGTATCTCTGATATAAGTATAACAAAAGGGGGTATGTAAAAATTCCCTGCTTTAAAATTACAATACCTATGGAACAGGGTTCCTTTTACCAATTTTAAAAACCTACCTGGGAGCTTGATGCCAATAGATGTCACTCCCCCCGCACCGTGAAGCTGGCACACTATCAGTTAAGGCTGTAGAGACCCACTGTGGGAAACCCACCAGACCCAATATTAAACAGTGCAACATACACCACAAATTGCTATGTAACTTTAAACAATTATTCACAGTATGTCATAAATAAGAAAGGGACAGAAAGAATCAAACCTAGAGATTTAATCTGTCCACCACTGTAAGCAGATGGTTGGATATGTTCACAACCCACTCTGCACTGAGGATTGCTATGAGGTAGGCTAAATGAGTCTTGTCCAACCCGTCCCTACCTCAAATAGAACAGGCAAATAAATAACCGGATGTACCTTTAACTGTGTGCCTTGAGGCAAATTGGAATCACATACCTGTATTGGTGGTTCAACATCTGAACATTGGTATTTAGAACCTGAGATATAACAGTTAAGTGTGTGTGTGTGTGTGTGTGTGCATGTAGGGATTACCCCCAGGTATTGGCAACATGCTGAATGTAACTGGGGGAGGGTCTCTGGGGGAAGATGGGCAAGGTAGGCCCATCCCAAAGTCATGCTATCCCACCCATTATGGAGGGGGTGTAGTGGCAGTGGTGGGGGCTGCCTGAGGGGTGAGGGATTAGCCCCGCTGTACATGTATGCTACTTTTTAAGTATCCCATGGTCACTCCATACAGTTGGGGCCCCAGTGCAATATCTCTATAACCATGCCCCTTGCAACCCATTTTGCCTCATATCCCAGTACTGGGATCAGTGGCATCAACGTAGTGGACAGATAAGCTGAGTGAGATACTGGACTGATAAACTATGGGGTAGGCCCTTTGTGCCCCAGGAGTGAAGAACAGCTGTTTCTCCTCATCGCTCTTGCTGCACCATCAGAACTTGCAGGGAAGGGGCTCCCATAGTGACCCATGTGGGCTACTGGAAATAACTTCAGCTCAGCTGGCTGTCAGGCGTAAGGGCTGAGCTCCCTGGGGTAAAAGAGTCCCCCTTCCCCACTACTGAGTTAATCAGAGCCAGAGTAATCAAGCAAGCCAGTCAGTTAGTCAGATTAGGCAAGAAAGAAAATCCCACCCCCTTAAGCCCATTAGCTCTGTTAGCCTGAGAAATAGAGAGCAGTGAGTAAGCAAAACAACAATGTAAAGGATAAACATATATACAGTAGTCTTCTCTTTTGCTGCTGCTTTGCCAATGGAACATGTTTCTATCAGTGCATCAGACCATTTAAGTCCCTGAAGTGGCAGCCACTGCCGTGAAGGTTCTGCTACCAGTATGCACAGGAACAGCATCAGTGGTGGCTAAACAGTTCATGTCTGAAGCCTCCTCAGCCATAGATGCCCAGGATGTGGAAACAGAGCCCACTGTTTTTTTCAAAAGCCTGGTAGCTGTAGGCTCTGGTTTCCCTGAGGTGATGTAGTGTATCTCTCTCTCTCTCTCTCTCTCTCTCACACCGCTTTTGCAGGTGGGAGGCCAATGAGTCCTCTGAGTTAGCATACTTTGGTCTGGGACTTCGGGAGCAGAGTCTGTCCCATGGGGGGGAGTGTCTGGCAGTTCCATTATTGTGTCTGGCCGCATCACCTCCATCCAAGCGAGGGTGGGTAGGCTTTTTTTTTTTGCAAATAACTTTATTTTCTAAGGACAGGTTTTCACATGAGCATATAAAGAAAACAAACAAAATCCCATCTTGTGACTAAACAAGCACAAATAAGTTCATGATACAGTAATTCTAACTAACAAAAGAATAACCTAAAAACAATAAGTACCCCCCCACCCTGCAGCAGCCCCTTCCTCCTTGGCCCTGTTACACCTAAAAGATTAGCAATATAAACATATTGGACTTTTATAGGGATTCGTGACACAGCCTTTAACACAGAAAAGGACCAAGTATAGCCGGAAGGGGGAATACCTAAAAAAAAGACAGAAAATACCAACCCCCCCCAGGTAAGCGTAATGATGAAGATATCACTTTGAAGATAGATTCCCTATCAGTATAAATGTAAAAAGAAGGATCCTAGGCATTGTCAGGGGGAAAGGGAAAAAACTGATGGGAGCTAATTCAATAACCGAATTTATCCTTGAGGATTGAAAAAAGCTCTCCCCAACATTCCTGGAATTTCTCACCAGAGTGGGAAAACCTAGCCAAACATCTTTCTGCATTTAAGGCAGTAAGAAATTCCACCCACCATTCTCTAAAAGAGGGTTCCCATTCTTCCCTCCAATGTCTTAGAATTACCAACTTTGTAACCAAGGCAACCAATGCTACCTGTACTTTTTGGAAAAAAGTGGGGATAGATGAATACATGCCTAAAAGGCAGGTGTCCTCATCCAAATATGAGGCAATTTTAAGATAAGGTGCCACTCGCCTTTTGATCGTGTCCCAATATTTAGCTATCTTGGGGCACGACCACAATTTGTGATATAGTGTAGCAAAATCAGAACCATAGTCCTTGCATTCTGCAGAGGACAACCTGCCCATCCGATATAATTTATTTATTTATTTAGTTTTTGTTAACCAGGTAGGTGCACTAGCCTTAAAATGACTATTTTCAGGCACGACCCGGGAGAGTACAACAAAAGGAGAACAGTTGAACAACAGCAACATGGGTACAATAATACAAGTAGAGGAACAGTACAGCAGTGCTACAAAAATACAATGGGTAGAAACAACAAAAAATAATGTCAAGCATTATACAGATAATGGCAGTAAGATATATAATAAGTGCAGAAACCATGGACCTGACCTGTGGAGTGAAAGGGTTAATAAGATAGTAAGGTTATATAGAGAGAAATGTGAGGAATGTTCAAACATAACAAGAAAGACTGACAGAAGGAAGGTCAGGGGTGGTAATTGGCAAAACAACAGTGGATGGTCAGCAACAAGGTTCGAGAAGGAAGAGAGCTAGTAGTCAAGAAGTTATTTACAAAGAAAAGGCAAAATATGGGGAGGGGAAGAGGAGACAGTCTTGGAGCTGGATTAGAGCAGGGTTGACATTACTGGTAAGTCTCAGGAGCTTCAGGTTGGGTCAAAGCATGTACAAGCATCAGCTAAGGATAGATAACGATGATATTCACTTTTAAATCCAAAGTGAGACTGAGACAGCCAGAGGTTGAATGGAAGAGTATTCCATAGCCTGGGAGCAGAGAATTGGAAGGCCCCTGTGCCTTTAGTTGTCCGACATCTTGGAACATAGAGCAAGGATTTGCCAGCTGATCACAGGCCACGGGAGGATGGTTGAGGGACCAGCAACGCTGCCAGCTGGGATGGGTTTTTTTCCCAGATAATCGAGTCCATTAGTGATCCAAGGTAGTATTGTCTACTGGCAGAGGGTGAGAGCCAATTCAGATCCTGATAAAGAAGGCAGTGATGTTTGAGTCGAGGCAACGAAGAGGCAAATCTGCATATATTGTTATAAGTTACATCCCATTTTAGTAGAGCGGTTTTATGGACAGAGGTAAGAATAGAGGCACCATAAGTAAGGGTTGGGATCAGAATACCTCTGGCAACGCTAATTTGGCCGAGGGTGTAAGCATGTAGCTTGTTTTGCAAGCTACTCCTAGTTTCGAGTTTACAGCTTTGCACAAGGACTGAATGTGAAGATTAAAATTCAGAGACTGGTCCAGGAGGATCCCAAGGTACTTGAAGGAAGTAACATTTTCAAGTGGAAATCCTCCTGGGTGAAGAACCTCCAGCAAACTAGAGCATGTCTTAATCTTTGGTGCAGAACCTAGGAGCATGGCTTTCGTTTTCTTTTCATTTAGTACAAGCTTACGGTCTAGTAGCTGGTCTAAGACCTTATTGAAGTCTGAAGTAAGTGATGTGTTTATTCAGGCAATACTAGAAGAACTAGTGTAGATGATCAGGTCATCAGTGTAGAGAATAGCTGAGCAGGATTCCAGGACCTCAGCTGCATTGTTGATAAAAATTGAGAACAGAAGGGGCCCAAGGATAGAGCCCTGGGGGACCCCAAGGTTGATAGTAGACATGTTGAACAGGGAGGAGTTAAATTTGACAGCTTGTGACCTGTTTGACAGGTAGCTACAGAACCAGTCCACAACAGGGGTAGAGAAATGGAATTTATGGAGAGTGAAGAGAAGCAGGGGATGGTCTACAAGGTCAAAAGCTTTAGTGAGGTCAATGAAGATGGCACCTGTGAGTTTTCCAGAGTCCATGTTGGACAGAATATCAGTAGTTAGTTGAAGAAGAGTCATGGTGGTGCTATGACCTTTTCTGAAACCATGCTGAGTGTCTGAGAGGAGATTGTAGCATGTAAGATAGTCAATGGTCTGTGATGCAACTATTTTCTCTAGGATCTTGTTAAGGACAGAGAGAATTGCTATAGGTCTGTAATTGGCCATGTCCTTTGGGTCACCTTTTTTAAAGACAGGCGTTACTCTTGCAGATTTCCATAGGTCTAGCACAGTGCTATGGATAAGGGATAAAGTGTAGATTCTGGCAATCAGAGAGGCAATGATTGGAGCAGCCAGCTTAAGAAGACGAGGTTCCAGTGAGTCAGAACCAGAGCTGGTACTGGCAGATATGGATCTCAGTAATTTCAGAACTTCCGCTCTTGATACAGCCTTAAAATAGAATGGTGGCGTTGGAGGAGCATCATACAATAGGGTAGTATGGTTGTCTGATGGTAGTGTGGTAGGTTGATTGGAGTGTGATCCACTAGGTTGTAAAGCCAAGGTATAGTATGAAAGATCAGAGAAAAGATTGTTAATACTGTTTGAGATGGTCCTAGGGTCATTAAAATCTGCCCCATTTATGATCATTTCATCAGGAGTGACCGACTGCGAGGTACCGAGAAATGTTTTGACATGGGCCCAGAATTTACTTGGGTCGCAGGCTGAGTTTTGTAGAAGGTCCTTGCAGTATTTGCTTTTAGCAACTCTAGCTTGTCTCTTACATCTGTTCCTTAGTTCACGATAGACAATAAGATCTGACTGTAGGCTAGTTTGTTTGTAGTGAATCCAAAGCATGTCCCTCTGGTGCAGATTAGCAAGGAGGTCTTTATGCAGCCACCTCGTCTGTTTTCCTCTGACCCTCCTGGTAGTCTTAGGGGCATGTTTATATTGAATGGTAAGAAATTCATTTATGAATATCTGTAGAGCAACCTCCACATCCTTTGTTTGATAGATACCTGCCCAGTCAATATTGGAGACATCATAGAGAAATGCATCCTGGTCAATATGAGTTAGATTTGTAAACGTGATTAGTCTTGATGGAGGAGAGGGAGGTGCAACCATAGATAGGGTACAAAAAGTGGGTGAGTGGTCTGTTAGTGCATCTGCAAGGATTCCTGTTTTTGACACATGTTCCATACAGTTAAGCATCGCCCAGTCTAGGAGTGTACCCATTTGATGGGATGACGTGGCTCTAGTTGCTTCAGAGATCAACTGGTGAAAATTATAACTAAGTGTGAATGATTGCAAGGATATTTAAGCTGACCCTAACCAATTGAGGTTAAGATCACCTAGGATGACAGCCTCATTATGATTTACAATCTGGGAGGTGACGTCAAAGAGTTCTTGAAGACCTACTATTCCCCCAGCAGGGGGATTATAGGCACAGATAATATGAAGCTTCTTTTCCCCCAGTACAATAGCTGCCTGTATGAATTTGCACACTGTGAGAGAGGCAGATGCCAGGACAATAGAGATGTTGAGGTGGGTTTTGAAGAATAGGGCAACTCCACCTCCATGCTTGGATGAGGATCTATCCAGCCAGAATAGGGAATAGTTAGGCAAAGAGCATACGTTATCAGGTATTCCGAGTTTTAGCCAAGTTTCTGTGAGACAGAGTACATCAGGATTCTAGAGTTTCACCCAGGCCTTGAGTTCCGCATGGTGACAGGTAAGACTTCTGATATTGATATGGGCAATTAATAATCCTTTCTTGGACATGCCAGATGACTCATTTGGGGAAAAGAAACAGGTAGGTGGACCTGGATTTAGTTTGGCATCCCCAGATAGCAGAATAATGATCATGGCTAGGAACCAAAGCCTTGCACGGTGGCAGGTTGGGGTGAAAGCACATCTCCATGGCAGCTTCCCCCTGGCATGTAGAGGGTAATAGATGCTGCCTCTAACAAGGAGGATAGGGTTAGGTTGCAGATCAGGCTTTGTCTCTGCAATCAAGTTTGAGAAAATATAGTTGCGGTAAGCCTCTGAGGAGTCTTTTGCCATTTGGCTACATGGGAGAGCCCATGTGGCAGTGTCCAGGCTGAGTAAAAGGACAAATGACAAGAGTGCCCATAGCAGACTTTACTTTGCCATAGTGTTACTATTTGACTTGGGTAGGAAGGCTAGTGGTATACTGAGACAGAGGATTAGCTCTTAGGGATAAAGAGATAGTGTGTGTAAAATTAAGACTGCCAAGGGTGACCGTGTTCCACCGTTTTAACCCTTGGCCAAAATTAGAGATAGAGCAAAAACAACAAAGTGTTTCCTGCTAGCGTAGCAATTATTTAGAAGAAGTGGATCAGAGAAGAAGTAAAGCCCACAAAGGTTAATTAGGAAAGCAGACCAAACGGAGGCTCTACTTGTGGTAAAGATTACAGTGAGGAAATGAAGACCTATTCAAGATATGTTAGACGGCACCCCTAGTGGCGGAATTTTATAAGGAACCAATGGGAGACCAGACAGATAGCAGTAGTGTTCTGCAAGAGTCAATGCAAAGCAGAGGGCACCGATACCCAGAGACTGATAATCCGACAGAGAAAAGGCAGGGCCAAACAGTGGCCTATCAGAGAGCAGCAGTCCAATTAGAGGAGGGTGGCGGCAGGTGGCTGCCTATCAAACCGGCACAGTGCTAGCCCGGACACTTAACTGGATTTGAAGGTGTCCTGTTCATCAGGAGGACAGAGGTACGGGCAGCTGGCAGGATTAGCTGTGCCGCTCACTGGGAGCACAATCAGGCACAGTGGATCTATTTTAAGATATAAAATGTAGGTTAAGATAGGATGTTATTAGCTAGGGCAGGGGGTACCAAGGCAACTTAAAAATACTTGGGGTAGCAAGAGAGGAAGCCCAGGTATGGAACTGCACAGTAGATAGCAGAGCAGGCACTAAGCAAAACTGATAGGCAAGCAGATGGTGAAAATAGGAAGATCTCTTTAAAGATAAGACAGGACAAGTGTTAGGCCTAATAGCTGCACTCTGTATCTTTAAGAGGAGTTGCAATATTAGTGAGAGGGGAGGATGAACATTGCTAGGGGTGGTGCTGAGGGGGGAGGGAGAGTATTTAATTTAGGCTTGAGGTGGGGGATGGCAGGGTGGGCGTAAAAATTCAAGCAGCAAGGAGACAGAAGGACAGAAAGTGAAAGAGAAATTTAATTATTTGCAGGGCAAAGCTTATAACTGTGACCCAAATGGAATCTGGTCTAAACAGAAAAAACTGTATCACTTTAAACTTAGTTTCTGGATCCAGGGTAGCTAACCACTGACCTTAAAACAAAGAGAGCTGTATATTTACAATCTACAAACCTGCAGCCTAAATGAACTTGCACTTCAAACTACCCTTGGAGTGCAAAATTGCTGTAAGCAGGCTTAGGTTCGTGTTTAAGTTAGGATTTACAAGACAATTTGGAGAGACTTAACAAGTACCACAATCAGAATATAACATTAGCTAAAGGTCCAGAGAGGAAACAGCAGCAGCAAAGAATTAAAGAACTGCAGCAGCCTGTCAGCAGGCAGAGTCAATGGTTCTGGACAGTCCAGTTTCTGCAGCGTACCTTCGGTCTGGTGATCAGCGGGCAGTGCAGCGAGGAAGGCAGCCAGCGGACAGAAGGGGTCCACCCAGCTGCTTGAAGCAGCAGAGGCACCCGTGTCAAGGGTGAAGCTTCGGTCTGGTGATCAGCGGGCAGTGCAGCGAGGAAGACAGTCAGCTGACAGAAGGGGTCACTCGGCTGCTAGAAGCAGCAGGGGCAATTTACTAGGCGTATAATATATATATTGTATAGAATATCAAACTGGATGTTTCTCAATTGGTCTTGTTTGATTAAAAGATAGTTGTCAGTCCAGATAGTTTTCCAAGTTTTATCTGCAAAATTTTTGGTATGATTATTTTTCAAATAATAGGCTATAGGGGAGGGATTTACCAAGGCTTGACTTATGATTCCCTTATACAATTTAGCTATTGATTTCCGAACCTTAGACAAATCCCAGAGGGTATTTAAAACTCCCCCCACATGATCCGACCATGGTAATTTGCCCAGAAAGTGTTTAATAGACTGACGTATTTGCATTAACTGAAACTGAAATTTAGAAGGAACATTGAACTTATTTAGCAAGTTAGCAATGGATACCAATGAGTTCCTCGAAGTGAAGTATTTTAAATATAACTCATTATGAGATCCCCCGAGGTAGGTTTTAACTACGTCCTTGTCTAGTTTTAAGTTTGGGTTATTAAACAAAGGTTGCCTCAGATCCTTAGTAGGCTGGATCTGAAGCAAGGAACATAATTGTTGTAAAGCTCTCACGTCCCACCCGAGAGGAGAGTCTCTGAGCTTAAAAGGGATATTTGACCATGGGTTGAACAGCAAGGCTGCCAGAGCCAGATTGCTCGCATTAGATTGCTGGTTATCCAAATGTAACCATGTGGGGCTCTCCAAGATATTAGCTTTAGGCGTAAACCAATGAAAAAATCTGTTAGCATGGATTGCCAGGTAGTAAACATAAAAATCTGGTAATTGTAGCCCCCCCTATTGCTCTAGGGCAGGTGAGTTTCCCATAAGCCCTACGCGGAGCCTTGCCTTTCCATAAAAAATCAGAACATATTCTCTGAAGAGATAAAAAGAAGGATTTAGGGAGATAGATATTGAGGCTATTAAGGGGGTAAAATAATCTGGGTAAAATTGTCATTTTCAAAACATTTGTCCTTCCCCAAAAAGATAACGGTACATTTTTCCACCTGGCCAGATCTTCTTTAGTTGTTTTTATCAAAGGATCCAAATTAAGTTCCTTAAGTTTAATACTATCTTTCGAAATTTTGATACCTAAATATGTTAGGTACTCTTTCTTCCATTGGAGGCCCATACTTTCTATATGGTTCCTCATAAGAAGAGGGGATAGGGAGTATACCATGGTTTTATTTTTATTGAGTTTATATCCTGAAAACTCACTAAATTGTGATATAACTTGAAGGGCACGAGGCAGGGACTGCCTGCTATTTGAAATAAGCAGGAGTAGATCATCAGCGAACAGGGATACCTTGAGTTCCAAATGTTCAAATCGCATACCCCGTATCCCCTGCTCTAAGCTGAGAACTCTAGCTAAAGGTTCTATATACAAATAAAACAGATAAGGAGAAAGACGGCATCCCTTCCGCATGCCTCAACAAAGTGGGAAGGGATCTGAAATATGATTTTTACACAGCAACCTTGCTGTTGGACAATGATACAAAACTCGAATTTGGTCAACAAAGGCCTGTGGAATACCAAATCTGGAAAGGACCTCAAACAAGTATGTCCACTCTACCTTATCAAATGCTTTTTCTGCATCCAGGGACACCAAGGCAGCTTCCAGCCTGGGGTCCCTGGATGCAGAAATTAGGTGAAATAGTTTCCTAAAATGGTCTGATGAAGTACGCCCCACCACAAACCCTGCCTGCTCCGGGCCTACCAAACACTTCTATACGCCCGCCAATCCATTGGCCTAAATTTTTGCATAGATTTTAACATCAATATTAAGCAGGGAAATAGGCTGGTAATTATTAATCACTGTAGGATCTTTCCCTGGTTTGGGCAGGAGAATTATTCTCGCTCAAATAGTGACTGATCCTGGAAGGGGAAAGAACCCCAGTAAGTATATAGCTGTAGCAACAGGAGAATGAGGTACCTTTTAAAGGTTTTATAAAACAGGCCCATAACGCCATCTGGGCCCAGTGCCTTGTCTGGTTTTAAAGAGTCAATCACTGCCGAGATCTCCTCCACAGTGATAGGGGCTGTTAAGTGGGTCTGGTTATCTCTTGATAGGGTAGGCAAGCCTGATCTAGTTATAAAGGCTGACATTATTTCATGCTGAGTACCCGATAAGGGATCCAGAGAGTACAATGCTCTGTAATACTCACTGAAAAGAGTTAACATCTCAGGTGGACTAGCCACCAAAGAACCTGATTGTGGGTGTTTAATGGCCGCAGTCCATTTTGATGCTAACTGTTGTTTTAGTTGCCAAGCTAGAAGTTTATTTGCTTTGCTGCCCTGGCCAATATATGAAGCTTTTAGTAGAGAAGCAGATCTCTCTACTTTCTCTAGTAAAGTGCTTGCATAGTGTGTTCTTAGCCTAATAAGTTCCTGTTCTTCTAGAGATGAAAGGTTGTCCACTCCCTTAATTTCCAAATTCCTAATTCTCTGCAAGCAAGTATTGGTTTGAATTGACTTTTTCTTTTTTTGTACAGTACTGTAGCAATACGTATAAGTTCCCCCCTCCATGTAGTTTTTAAAGCTGTCCAGACCAGGTCCACCGCAGGGACTGAGTTATAATTAACTTGAATGGAGTCCTGCAAAAATTGTTGAAATCTTGAAATTATTTGTTTATCCTTTATTAGATTATTATTTAATGACCACGTATGCACCCTAATAGGAACATTAGGTAATTCTAAATGAACTACAATTAGGGAATGGTCCGAAATTACCCGGGCTAATATTTTTGATTCGGTAGTACATGGGATTAGTTGATGACTGACTAAAAAATAACCAATGCGAGAACAGCTTTTGTGCATTGGCGAAAAAAAGTAAAATCTTTACCTAATGGGCTAAATAATCTCCATGGGTCTGTAAGACCGAATGAGGAGATAAATTCCTCTTGGGCCTTTTGAGCTGAAGATAATCCCACCCCTCTAAGATATGTACGATCCAAATCACCTGTCTGAACTAAATTCCAATCACCACCAATTATAATAAGGTATTGAAGAAAGGGGGCTAATACCAATGCTAGGTGTGTAACGAAGGAAGGGGTTTCTACATTAGGGCCATAAACCGACCCCAATACTATATGAAGGTTCCCCAATTTACCTAAAATGAAGACAAACCTTCCCTCTGGACTGCTGACCGTATCCACAGGAGTAAAGGGTAAGCTTTTGGCTAGCAACAGGGCCACGCCCCACTTACGAGAGCTGAATCCCACTCCAAACACCTGGCCCACCAAGCACTTTTTAAAAAACTTTAGCTGTTCTGGAAGTATGTGTGTTTCCTGGAGAAACACTGTCATAGGGTCGAATTTAGCAAGGTGGTTTAAAATGACATATTTCTTCCTATTGTCCTTCCTCTCCTTAACATTCCAAGAAAAGATATTCAGAATGTTAAACATTGGTTAAAAGATGGTTGTGCCACGCAGAAAATATGAATTGAAGGGCTATGCTGCTACCACTCCCACCCTCCCAGCAACAGGAAAGAGCTGCCCCCAACACATCCCCTAAACACACTATAGCTAAACTAAATAATAAAACACTTGAACTATATACAAATCTCCTCACCCGGGCCCTAAGCCCCCTCCCTAAATCTTGGATCATGATGCTCTCAAAGAGAGAGCAACGTTCGATCACCTCCCAACCTATAAAAGGGTTCCGAAGATAAACTTCTTTTACACCTTTCTTCATCCCACTAATATATAATCACCCCTCCTCTGAGTATAGGAGTAGTTCCAATAAAATAAAATAATAATTGCCGTAACCCAACCCTGCTATATACTAACTTCCTCAGTTGGGTATACAAAAAACAGAATAATAAGCAGCCTCATTTTCCAACTGAGATAATCGCTGAAGAATGTATATCAGTAGCCTTTTGACTTGACTCTAAGAGACAGGGAAAAGACAAAAAAAAAGTTAACCTAAACTTAGAATCTAGACCATAACTAGGTTCCTGTTTATAAGCCTTGTACTTCTGTACATAAGAATTGCTCTCAAAATAATATTCTGAGGATCATACTGCAACCACAGTTTGAACCAAAATAAATGCTGCCTCGTAGACCGTGGTTTGCATGTCACGCAGTTTTAACTTTCTGTATATTTTACCAGACTGAAAAAAAAAATAGAGAAAATACCAGTGCCACAAAAAAAGCGGCTAAACTGCGTGTAACTGAGCTATCTCGGTTAGTGCTCCTCTAACTTATTTCATTTCTAACCCATAAGGTTGCTGCCAAGATCCCCCTATAAGTCCCGAGATTTTATATTTAACTTGCTCCCAGCTAATGACACCCTGGGCTTTATGCAGCATTAGTTATAAATCCTTAACTTTGCTTTGCAAAAACAAGTAATAATAATAGAAAAAAAAAAACGGAGGGCAAAGATAAGGAAAGCCTTTCCAGCACAACTGAAAGTCCTTGGCAATAACCGTTTGCCTGCTAACTAAAGGACATTTGGCACCCATCTAGAGGATAAAAACCGACAGCAGCTATCCTACAGCTTCCTTATGATTAACATTGGGTACAAATAAAAAAAGTTAGACTTGAAACTACTTTAGAATGGTGCCTCTGAAATCATGCTTTGCATTCTTTAGTCGTTTAATCCTCTCCCTACCAAACCATTGAGTCAAACAAAGCCGCACAGAAAGGATTAAACATTTTAATATTAGTCTGGTTCTTCTCGAATGTTCTTAATGAGTGTCTCTTTAGTCCCCTGTTTAAACTGTACTACTCTCTTCTCATTTAGGAAATAGGTCGGGGTAATTTATTCGAAGAGTCTTCGTGGCTTCTTCCACCGAGTCAAAATGCTTGGCACCTTCTGCTAGAGTAACCTCTAATCTGGCAGGACATAGGAGCCAATGCTGTATACCCGCTGCCCACAGCTTTGAAGTGATGGGCCGAGATGAAGCTCGTAACTGGCAGGCTTTCAGTGTTAAATCTGGAACCAGCCTCAGTTTTTTACCCTCCCAGAGGATAGCTGATAACTTCTTGGCTTCCTTGTGGATAAATTCCAGATCTAAATAATTTAACAGTTTGAAGATAATCGGCCTAAGTGGGTCAGTTGGGGAGGGTTTTGCCCTAAGAGATCTGTGTGCACGTTCAGTAATAAATTCCGGACCATTTGGAGAGGGGCCCACAGTCTTTCTCAGAAACCGTTGCAAATACGGTATGGTATTAGGGCCCTCTTCACCCTCAGGAAGGCCTAACAGCACCAGATTGTTCCTCCTGTTTCTCCCCTCCAGATCATCAAAACGATCCTCAAGTTTAGATAGGCTCCTTTTTATCTCCACCACCTCAGGTTCCATCTTGTCTTGTTTTCTCTCTATCGAGGCTACTCTAGCTTCCACATCAGTGACCCTTTGGGCTAGCTGCGTAAGTGCTGGCTTGAAATCAGCCACACCTTAGATGAGTTTTAGCAGAGCCTCCTTAATAGATGTGAGCTCTGAGTAAATATGTGAGGATGAAAGCTCCTCTGGAGATAGTTGGGGAGAAGAGCTGCAGCGAGGGCTCTTGGCCTCCGATTATTGTGTGGCCTCCTCGGCTAATTGCTGTGTGGACATGCTTAAAGGAATGCCCATCTCCAATTCCTGTCGAGAACAACCTCTGTGATCTCTGATTGCTTAACTTTCTGATTTTATTGCTGGCTAGTGAGAAAAATCAGGTGTTTTTTGTGGTTCTGGTTGGTGAAAGAACGGAGCTCTGATGAACACGTCCTCTCCCCTGCACAGCATCACGTGACTCCGGGTAGGCTGTTTTTTGCTGTTTGAACTGTCGAGTGGTTTTCTGGGGAGCAACTCTCACTGTCCCGCATGGTAGACTGTGCTGGGATTACCGTAGTTGAGCACACCTGCCCCCGTGCTCGTCCCACAGCCTTCTGAAACTTACAGTATTGAACCTTAGCTCGGGCCACTGGATTAGCACTGGGCTAACATGGCCCTCTAGTCAGTAGAATAGCACTGGTGCACAATTCCACAGACTATAGCATTTTCAGGCACCCAGGCAAGTGCAAATATTTGCACTTTTCTTTGTGTCTCTTTGGATATCTGGCCCCAGGAGTCACATATTCAAACCTTTGCCTGGTGGGCAAAGTAATTGCACCAAGTTTGCTGGGGATTTGCACTCAAGCACAATATTCAAAGGGTGCTCTCATGCTTGCTAAAGGATTAGTGCATGTGCAAAAAATAATGTATACAGTGGGCAATGGGAGCAGCAGGGATAGGAATCCTGGTGCAGTGCAATATTTAGCACATTAGTGCTGTGCAAGGGGAACAGTACAGGCCACATTGTGCTGCACAATTACCACTGAGAAGAAGCCTGACTTACTCTGGACAACCCTAGTGGCTGGCAGAGCCACTGCAGCCAACAGTCAAGTTGACAGTTGGGAGAGCACACATGTTTACTGGTGCCTAGTGGTCCCTCTGTCCTCCTATCCCCATCCCCAGTAACTGTAAAACTGTCCCTGGTGCCTAGTGGTTCTCACACCTTCTGATCACCAGCTCCTTTAGAACAAGGTACTTACCTGGTATCCAATGGTCCCCCTGCCCTCTGATCACCAGCCCAGGTAGAATAAACTATGTCCCTTGTTTCCAGTGTTCCCCCCACCCTCTAGTCACCAGCCTCATAGAATAAGATACTTCCCTGGTGTCCAGTGGTGCTTTCTGTCCTCTGATTGCCAGCTTCAGTAGAATAAACTATATATCTGATGTCCAGTTCCCCCCACCCACTGATTACCATCCCATATTGAATCACATATTCCCTGGTGTCTAGTGGCACCCCTTACCCACCGATCCCTGTCCCTGTCCCAGCATAAGCTTCACTGGTGTCTAGCAGCCCTCCCCTGCACTGTGGGCACCTGCCAACCCACTCTGCCACTCCCTCTGACCTTAATCACTGGTGCCATGGGAGCCAATACAGCGACTGGCGCAGCCCTCTTCTCATCACCTCAGCCAGCCACCATATGCAATAACAGGGAGCGCACATTCCCAGTACTGCAAAAAGAGTGTGTGTACTGTCTACAGTAGAGAGTACGTGCACTTTCTTTTTGTGCTGCCATTACAGCATTCTGGGATGCATGGCCTCGTCATTGCACAGTGGGCCGGATGAGGTGGTGAAAGGAGGGCTGTTCCAGTCATGATATGGGGTCCAATGGCACTGGCAGCTAAGGTAAGGGGAGTGACAGGGAAGGTTGGTTGGTACCTGCTTTAATGGAGGTGGCTAGACAGAAAAGGAAGCTCACGTGGGACAGGGACTGGGATTGGTGGGTGGGAAGGTGCCACTGGATGCCTGGGAATATGTGATTTAATACAGGGCCAATGACTGGAGGGTGGGAGAACCACTAGACACCAGGGAAGTATCTTATTCTAATGAGGCCAGTGATCAGAGGGTGAGGGGAACTACTAGGTAAAAGGACAGTTTTACTGTTACTGGGGGCAGTGATTGGAGGATGTGGGGACCACTAGGTACCAGAGAACTTTTTACTTTTACTGGGGATAGCAATCGGAGGGAGGGGGGACCACTAGATGCCAGGGCATACTGTTTATTTTAATGGGAGGAAGATCAGAAGGTGGGGGGACCACTAAGCACTGGGAATGTATTTATATTAATGGGGATGGAGATTGGAGGGATTGGAGCTGGCCACAGAAGGGGCAACAGCCTGATGCTGCTTCCCATGCAAATGAGTTCATAATGGGCATGCATGTGGCCCCTTAGCAACTTGCATACCCAATGGGCTCATCTGCGCAGTGCCAGATGAATATTGCACTGTGGCTCCCATTGCTATTGGGTTTGGGGGTGACATTCCCTGCACTGCCAGAAGTCAAGTAGGGGCAGTGCTACTTGACCTACTGCTCCACAGATATGCCCCTATATTCAGTCAAATAGCACCGGTGTGCTGTCCAACTGAATACAGCATGCTTGGGGTAATGGGAAATGGGCAAGCACTGCGCAAACCTTTTTGCTCTGCTTTGCCCATTTTTCAATATCTGGCCCCAGCTGACTGCACATTTGACATAGCTGGTCCGGCCCTATGGAACTCACTTCCCAGTTCCCATAGAGGGACTCCTTTGGTGGAGGCCATTAAGAGGGCCCTGAAGACCCAGTTGTTTAGAGAAGCGTTTGATTTAATTTAACAACACTGGTCTATAGTATTTAATTTATCTTGCCTGCTGAGTTTACACAGTTATGTTTTATAATGTCTGTATTTATAATGAGGTATTATGTCATTTTTGGTTATTTGTTTTTGTTATGTTGTACAGCACCCAGAGCTTCTGGGATTGGGATCTAAATAAATTAAACTACTATTGCTACTACAACAACTTAATTAGAGTTCTGAAGGTTAGCAGACAGACCAACAGTCTTTAAAAACAAAATGAATAATTGCTCATTATTTTTCAAGATAATAAAGTTGTCTTTGTGTATTTATTGCTCATAATGAGATGTTTCTTCAACATATTACAAGTAGTGTAGCATGTCAGATGAGCAGTACATTTAATTAGTTATCTTTCATTCTGTACTCTGAGAACTGTTTTTGGATGATTTCAAATATATTAATTTATTTTCGACTGTTACTATAAGTTCAGTTTTCTGATTTTTTTTTCTTTTGTTTTGTACAACTGGTCTGTTTCCCATCTGTGAAAAAAGAGTTAGTTAAGGTCATAGGTAAACCTGAGCTACGGTAACAGAACGCTTCATGATTGGCCTTCAGCTAAGCAGATAATTTGGCTATGAGGTAATTGGAAGTTATTTGTGATATCCACAGGCAGCCTTGTAGTCCTGGAGGGTAAGTTCTTTGACTCTACTGAAGCCTTTGCTATACACTTGTGAAGCTTACTTTTCATCTTCACTCTCTGAGTCCCTTGACAGTAAACCGAATGGATGTTTGAGCTAATTTCAAGCCTAAGGCTGCAGTTGTCTTGCTGAGAAGCATGCTTTACTATATTAAGAGACTGCCAGAGAGAAACATTTAAACAGCACCTAACATCTCTGGGAAAAACGTAAAACATTGTATTTAGATTCTATAGCAAGTATCTTTCATATTATACTAGTGCTTGTTAAGTAGGCACTTCTTGCACCTTAAAAACATATCTGTCCCTAAGATGTAAATTTGGTTATGCTCAGTATATTGATTTAAAAGGTCAAGAAGTTTAGAAAAAATAAACATTTTTTTTTCTCATCAATAGCACAAAAACGGATATGAGCTAAAACCTGTAACTTTCAGGCTTGTTAGAGTTTGGCCCAAGGATAATTGTTTGATTCTGTACATATGTACAGTATGCATGAGGCTTTTATGGAAATGTGTAGATTTTAAATTATTAAGCAAATAAAATGCCAGTCATCCATGTGCAGTTCATTTTTCATGGATTTTTCATAACCGGATTTTTGCAAAACTGATGGTGTGTTGCCCACCAGTGCCCAGACAACAGCCACTCCTGCCCGGCCGAAAAATGGTGTCACATATTTACACTTGACAATACTGTCATCATCATCAGGATCAGTCTAAAAGAAGAAGATCCCAAATCAGAGAGGAACTCTGCTGCTGCCTCAGTGAGGAACTAAAGGAGGATGGTGTTGCATATGGCCCCTCCTCATTCGGGGGTGGGGCCATATCAGGGGTACAGGGAGTCCAGGATGAGGCTAGTGCGGTGAAGTTGGGACAACAGGTGTAATTGAGGGTGCCACTCCTTGTTGCTGCTGCTGCACTGTGGGGGGTGCTGAAGCATCCCCCCTCCTGCTGGCCCTTGCTCATGCACCAGGTTCTGTCCTACACAGGCAGATGAGTCCACATCCATGACTTGCCCTTTCCTCCTTCTCCTTTCCAGGGCTGAGGCTCCTCTTAGATGTCCCAGTCACAGACACAGTTCTCGCCTTTCCACTAATATTTTTGTGTAATACAAAAAGTTGAGAAAATGTAAATAAAGAGAAAGAAAGGGAGTAAAAAACTAAATGTAACACCACCCCCAACCCCCATTTGTGGGGGCTTACCTTTGAAATGCCTCTGGGTGTTTTCCCACTGCTGCTGGCGTTCCCGTTTCTTCACGGCACTTTCTGCCATTTACCCCTGGTGCCACTAGTGTCCCCATGTTCCCCAAGTATTTTCCAGTGTCAGTGAGCCCTGTGAGGCTCTCAAACCGCATTTGTGGGTGGTTGGCATGTTAATAGGGCTGCCGCTCACACCACTGAGGAGGACGCATGGATCGTCTGACTGCTGTTGTGGCCAACAGTCGGGGGGGGGGTTCTCCATGGTTTCCGGTGCCATGCTAAGTTGAAAGAGGCACTGGGGACATGCAAAGCCAGGAAAAATATTTTAAAATAAATAGACCAGCAGATGCCGTGAGTGCTGCCTCTGGGGCACCAGAAGCTAGGGGCAAAGGGCGTGGCAGTGAATCCCTCATGAATATTTATAAGCCCAGGCAGTGTTTCTAGGGGCAGAGTGTTGCAGGAGCTGTGATTCCCAGAGGGTACATTCTATTAAATAAAAAGTGGGCAGGTTTGAAAAAGAACTGTTGGGGTAACAAGACAGTGGGGATATTATTTAATAAAAGTGTTATATCTGGCTGCACCAGGACTTTATATCTGGGGACAATAAATAGATTGCCACAGACTGTATCTACAGCCACCATCTTTATAGTTTTCAACCAACCAGCAGCCAGGATTTAACAAAGGGACCTCTGGGTCACTACCAGAGAATTATGGGGAATAATCTGAGACAAATTCTAGGCACCAAAAATCAAGCCAATTAACAGAGGGCAACTATTCAGGACAGTTTGGGCAGCCAATAGTATCTCTGCACCTAAGCCCCATATAAAAGGGGGCAACTGCTCAGATTAGTCAGATTTGCCCAGGAGTTCAGTGTGTGTGTCTCTGGGGAGCTGGCCAGCTCTTAGAGGTTAGGCCTGCCAGGCCTAGACTTTTTCAGCTGTCAGTCCGTGGGTCCGAGGGGTCCAGTTGGCCCACATTTGGGTCATAGCAGCAGGGGATTCATACAGCAATCAAGCTGGAATTCAGGATTAGCCTGTAAGCTGGCTGGAAGGACAAGCCTTCCATCTAAATGTGCTTAGTTGCTGAAGTGTTTGCACAGCCAACCAGTTCAAGATGTCTGGTGTGCATGTGTCAGCTAAATTTGAATCAGTTAAACTCTGGCTGTTGCACCTACATCCCAAGACCAGCATTTTGATGAGGACCACGAGGGAACCTTTCCTCATGCTTCTTGAAATATCTGGACAGGTCTCATGTCGTTGGATCATCCTTCTGGTTTGGGTAGCATGAGAAATTTCAGGGTAACTCCCTGCAACAACAATCACAAATCACTGTGTACCATCTAATTATCTTGTTTTGGGTTTATTGCAATGGACTTAGCCATCCGGCTCCAGATTACAAATATTTGGATTGTGTGCATGATAATTGTTTTCCTTCCTAAGGGCCCCAATGTTCAGCTGCAATGCCGGCCTACCCCAGGCAGCACTTCAGGCTAGCCTGTTTAACATACTGGGTACCCAGAGTTGTGGGACTATGTCAAAGGGACTTACAGTGCATGCTTAATCAACCTGAATTTAATCAGAACTGCAAACCACTTGCCAGATTTACGCCCCACCGTTGTTCACATCCCCTGAATAAATCAGACTGTTGTTTTTTTCACATTTAACCTGGCTAGTGGGTACCTTCTTGGTGGGGATATTGTACTGCTATTGTATTGTTGCATCACTGGTGTTAATTTCCAGAGGGTCTCCAGGGCAGTTACAGAAGATCCGGCCCTGGTGATAAGTGCAAGGAGTGTGAGCATATAATTATTGTCATATGGTAAATGTGGATAGTCTGTTACCGTTTTACTCTTCAGGCCACTAAAAGGGTTGGTGGAGGGTTATAGCATCCTGGAGGGCTATACTAAAGCAGCTACGCTACCCCAATACCATTCCTCCTGGTGGAAGCACCCGTTCACTAAGCTCAAGCTCTTCAACCTGTGCATAGTCACACAGGCAGGGGTAGTAACCCATGGGATAGCACCACCAAGGGGTTACATCTTGGAGGCACTGTTGGGATTAGTGCCTCCTAGTGGCTGAAACCAAAAAGTATATATGTAACTTTTATGGGTACCACTGAAAAAAATGGCTGTGTATCAGTTAGTTAGTTTATTAGTTAGCGTACCAGGCATGAAATTGACCCCCAGAATTCTTTGCTTATACTTGATATACCCCGGGGCACTAGTAAATACACTATAGAGGGGGCACTTGCAAAAACTGAGTGCTTGGGAAAAATTATAGTGATAAGCCTACAAGCTGACCTGACTGCCCAAGTTCTAATGGCTTTGGTGAAGTGTGGAAACCCTGTGGACAGCACTCAGGTGCCCAAAACTATTACCACTGATGTGTCCCTGGCCGTTTGGAGGGTGGTAACTAAAGACAGTGAGGACCCATCAGAAAATGAGCTCCCACCCTTAACAGAAAGTTTTGAGAAAAAGCTTGCCAAATTGTTACTGGAGGAGGGTAAAACAATTGAGGACTTCAAAAAGTTATTCATGCCACTTGAGGGTGTTCCTTCTCTGACACCTACACCAGTCCTGGTACCTGCCCCTACACCAGCTCCTGCACCCGCACTAGTGCCGGCACCCATAGTTAGTCATGACTCATCACTGGCTGAGAGTGTTTTCCAGCACTCTACCCACACCTAATGGGAAAGATGATTGGGAGACATGGATAAATTGTGTTGCCATTCTCGTAACAGAATGGCAATGTTCCAAGCTGGAGAAGCAAAAAAGGTTGAGTGAAAGTCTCCTAGGTCCTGCTCTGGCTAGTATCCAAGCCAAGTGGCCTAATCACCCCAAGGCAACTGCACAGGACTATTTGACTGCTTTGGAAAATGTATTTGGGAGCCCAGACTCAGACGAGGACCTGTGGTAGAGGGTGAAAACCACTCATCAATACCAAGGGGAGCTTTTGTCAGTGTATGTATCTCTACTTGAAAAAGTGCTTCAGGACTGCCTCAGGAAAGGTAGTGTGACCCCAGATAAACTAGATCAAATTAGGCTGGACCAGATACTTAAGTCTGCCCATTTTCTGAACTACTGCTGCTCAAGCTATGGCTTGCAGCCCAGCTGGATTCACCTCCCTGTTATGACGAACTAATGAAAGAAATCTAGGGGGTTGAACAAAGGAGGCCACTCTGGGCCACTCTCATATATCTGCTGTTATTGCTGCTGCCCAGGTAACAGAGGATGTTCACGCGAGTGACGTCCAAGGGCAGAATATAGCACCAGCTGAGCACTCAGAGACTACTAAGGATACCCCCATGGGCAGAGTTGCTGACAGAATTCAGAGAAGTGAAACCAATCATCTCTTCCAAGGTCCCTTCCACAGATAAAAACATTGGTCCTTCTCAGAGAGTGTATGCTGTAGGGTGGGGGTGCACGCTCAAGCACTCCCTGCTGATGGCAGCTTGAAGACCAAAATGAGTGAATTGACTGCTGCAATAAAAGAATTATTGAGATGTATTGCACTGCCTTCAACACCACAATGGATGGTAAACCCAGACTTTCTGTTGTCAGTGCTCCAGCTCCAGCATCAAATGTGTACCCCTCCCAACTCTCTTGTTGTGAATGGAGACCAGCTCCTAATGCAGTGTTTCAGCCACGATGGACCCAAGAAAATATAATTTGTCATAATTGTGAAAAGGATTGGCATATGAAAAAAGAATGCCGGTCTCCAAGGGACCTAGAAAATGGTAAACAAACTACAAGGGGAGCTCCAGAAAGCAAAACAATTGCAGAGGGGTGCAGGAAATGATCACAGTGGAGGTTCAGGCAATCCCAAATCCAATTTCTTTGAGGCTAAATTGTCCATCCAAGTTCCAATTAAAATCCCTCTGGGCTGCTCCAAATTGGTGGGCCCTTCCATGGACAATACTGTACACATAGAAGGGATTCCTGCTAGAGCAGTTTTAGACAGCAGGTCTCAAGTCACAATAATCTTCCAAGACTGGTATGAGCAGTATTTATTTGACCACCCACTCCAACCTCTCGATGGACTGCATATGTAGGGGGTTAATTGAAATGTTGTATCCATATCTTGGCTATTTAAAGGTATGGCTTTCATTTCCATCCTCTGTGACTGGTGTAGGAGATCTGTGGAGACGCTAGCCCTGGTCTGCCCTTCTACCAGACTTCATGATGGTATCCTTGTACTGACTGGCACCAACACATGCATGTTTGGGCACCTGGCCCAGCTATGTGATGAAAGGCAGAAGAAAAAAACAGGAAGAGCCCTGCCTGTTCATGCCCTGATCCAAAAGGCCTTTGAGAAACAAATTCACTCCAAGGAGAGTGACAAAGATGAGCCTGTTGGGATGGTTTGGAAAAAGGATTCTGCTACTATCATGTTACCTCCAAATGCAGAATGCAGTATCAGTGGTGAAGTGCAGCCGCGAAAAGATGTGACAAACAAAATTTTGAAGCTGGTTGCCCCAGATGAGGGAGAATTCCCCAATGGACTGCTGATTAAACCCAGTGTGCTTCCAGCCTGGGCTCATGCTTATGCTCTATGAGTGGTGGTACAAATACGAAATGTTACAGATTGAGATATCACGGTATGCAGAGGATGCACCCAGGCTAAAGTCTATTGTGCCAACACTGCTGTGCTCCAATCCCAGTGCAAAACTGACAAAGGATCATGTGAGGTATCACCTGACATGTTTGATTTTGGAGATTCACTTATCCCAAGCAGCTGGAGAACCAGGATCAGTAACAAGTTAACTCAGAAAACCAAGTTATTCTCCCTCAAGGAATGGGATGTTGGGTGTGTCACGGGTGCTGAAAACCACATTCATCTCCATGATGCGAGACCCTTCAGAGAGAGATCTAGACGTCTAGCTCCTGCTGACATCAACAATGTCAGATGTCACCTACAAGAGATGTTAGCAGCTGGCATCATACTAGAGTCATGCAGCCATACACCTCCCCAATTACTGTAGTGCAGAACAAGAATGGCTCTGTCCGCATGTGTGTTGATTACAGGACCCTTAACAAAAGAACTTTGTCTGATCAGTATACAATGCCATGCATACAGGATGCCCCGGACTGTCTAAATGGGAGTAAGTGGTTCTCCGTCTTCAACTTCTGAAGCAGAGACTATCAAATCCCAATAGCTCATGAGGACAGGGAAAAAACTGCTTTCATTTGTCCCCTTGGCTTCTGTGAGTTCCTTCGAATGCCCCATGACATATCAGGTGCACCAGCAAATTTTTCAGTGATTAATGGATTGTGCTGTGAGAGATATGAATCTCTTGGAATGTCTTGTCTACCTTGATGACAGCATAGTCTTTGGCAAAACTCTTGAGAAGCATGATGCTCACCTATTCAAAGTGATGGACAGACTGGAGGAGTTTGGTCTTAAGTTATCCATTGACAAATGGCAGTTTTTCCAGAGCGCTGTCAAATATGTGGGCCACATTGTGTCATCAGAAGGCATACAAACAGTCTTCAATAAGGTGGAAGCATTAACCAGCTGGCCAAAGCCCAACAACGTAAAAGAACTTCAAAGGTTTCTTGGATTCTGTGGCTATTAAAGACAATTTGTCAAGGACCATACCAAGGTGATCTGCCCCCTACTAAACTTAACTCAAGGGTATCCATCTACTCACAAAAGGTTTAAGAAAGGCTCTGACAGAGACACTGAAAAAAACTATTTCAGACCCAGTGAGCCATTTGGACAGAGATGGACTTTCGATTGTGACACTACCTTCGAAAAAATAATATACAGATTAACTCACATGCATCGAGTCGCTAATGCTGATTCATCAAAGCCCTATGTATTACATACAGATGCCAGTTTAATGGCCTCAGAGCAGTATTCTGTTAAGAATACCTGGAGGGACTGCATCCTGTAGCCTTTGCTAGCAGAAGTCTGTCACCTTCAGAAAGAAACTAGACTCTCAAGTGAGCAATAGTTGACCAATTTCACAAATACTTGAATGGTGCCAAAATCTTGGTCAAAACTGATAACAATCCATTAACATATGTCCAAACAACTGCCAAACTAGATGCTTTCTGCTCTAGCAACATATGATTATGCAGTGGAGACTGATCAGGCTTAAACCATGTAGATGCTGATGCTCTTTCACAAAGACCTACTTCTGAACAACAGTGGGTTCATATTTCTATGCAATCTATAAAAGCCCTTTGCCACAAGTTCGACCAGGAAGAAACCCTGTCCTCCAAAGCAGTAAACTGCCTGGCAGATTGCTTGTGATCTCCAGAGACTTGTATACCAGTTGCCTACTGTAATTTTGCAGCCTTAGACTTAAGTTCTTTACCTCAGCTAACTCCAGCGGACATCCGCAAAGAACAGTACTATGATCCAATGATCAGACCAGTAGTTGATGCTTTAAGAAAGGGGGAAGAGATCTCCAAAATGCAGTCCAATGACCCCAAGACTGCTTTACTTCTTTGAGAGGGGCCCAAACTCAAGCTTCAAGACCAGTTATTGTACAGAGAGCTTACTGACAGCCAAGGTGAAATCATAAGGAGACAGATAGCACTGCCATTTAAATTCAAAACTGTTGTTTTTTTTAGCCTTGCACGACTGCATGGGACATCTGAGTAGTGAAAAAACTCTTGATCTAGCCCATTCATGTTTCTAGTGGCCCAAGATGGGCCTAGACATTGAGCAACATGTTAAAACATGCAGTAGGTGTCTTCAGTGCAAAGCTCCACCACAAAGAACAGCCTCTCTGGTCAATATTGTAACAGTGCTCCAATGGAACTCGTCTGTATCGATTTTCTTAGTTTTAGAGCCAGATTCAAAAGGCATTGCAAATGTGCTAGTTGTCATGGATCACTTCACAAGATGTGCACAGACCTATTCAACCAAAGACCAAAAGGCCTCAACTGTAGCCAACGTTCTTGTTGAAAATTTTTTGTACATTACAGTGCCCCCCAGCGTATCCACTCAGATCAAGGCCAGAATTTTTAAAGCAAACTTATTAAAGAACTGTTATCCCTATGGAGTGTAAGAAAATCCCAAACAACCCCTTATCATCAACAAGGAGACCCGAAACCAGAAAGGTTTAATCAAACCTTGCTTGATATGCTGGGAACCCTGCAACCTAAAGATAAGCCAAAGTGGAACCAACAAATAAGCACACTTGTCCATGCTTATAATTGCACAAAGAACAATGCTACTGGTTTTTCACCATATCACCTTATGTTTAGCAGAGAAGCTTGTCTTCCGTTTGACATATGTTTTGGTGCATCTCCTGATGGTGTTCAGTCAGAAAACTACCTGCAGTATTTCAAACAGTTAAAAGCTCAAGTAGATCATGTCTATCAGCTTGCAAATACCATGGCAGCAAAGAGAATCCTGGCCAACAAAACTCATCATGACAAACGTCTTAAAGCTCTGGAGCTCCAACCAGGTGGCAGAGTACTAATGAGAAACTTTGGACTTCCAGGTAAACACAAAATAGATGACCACTGGAGTCACATCCCATATATAGTAGTCAGTAAGCTAAATTATTTGCCTGTGCATAAAGTGCATCCAGAGCGGAACCCTCATGCTGTTAAAACCATTCACAGGAATCGCCTATTACCTACTGGCCAAATAGTAATCAACAATGTTCAAGAGACTGAAGCTCCTTGGTGCCATGTAACTAAGCCTGCTACTAAGGCCAAGCAACAAAATCAGCAAACTTCTGCATCCCAGCCTGTTGCTCCTGATACTGTTTCCAATCCTGCAAACATTGCAGATACTGAAAAGGCTGAGTCTGAGAGTAATGATGAAAGTGAATTCTGTACTGCCTTCTACCCATCTCTTGAACTTGAAAGAGTGTTCTAGGGAATTCCCTCTGTTAACTACAGTGATGACTCTGAACCTCCAGCTGTTTTAACAAATCCCAATTTATCCCTTGTGTCTGAACCTCCAGAAAGTGATGCTCAAAGTGTGGATCTTGGAGAGGTTGAATCCCTTTGCATGGTAGAATTAATGGCAATCAGTGAACCTGAACACAATGAAGCAAGTAGTGAACCTACAAGTGACCATGCAAGTGTTAATGAACTAGGTGAGCTAAGTGAACAGTTCCCTTCTCATGATAGTAAATCATCACAAAAATAACTGCTCACCCTTGCTAATTCATGAACTACAAATGTGATTAAAAACAAGGGGTGCTTCTGCTGGTGGCTTACTTAAACAGAAAACAACAGGTTAGAGCACACCCTGACTACCCCCCTAAAAAAATGCAACAACAAACTCACATTTTCAACCTATAATGGGCAACTTGCTGTTATGGTTACAAAAGGAGTGGGGGTCTCTCAATATTTACTTCAAGGCCCTGATGTGGAGTCACCCAGCTACCAACGTTGAGGTACACCTCTAGTCAGCTGGGTCCTTACTCTAAACTGAACTGCCTCAATGACAGTAATCCTGTTCAAGAACCAGAAAAAATGTGTCCTAGATGTTTCCAACTTTGCAGAAATATCTCTGACAAATTCCGGTGAGCCTAAAAAGCCAGAAAAGTGATAGTGGTGCTTGAGCCAAAGAGCCTGAAACTAGTACTCAACAACAAGAAAGTGCAGTGGAACCCATTTCTTCTGAAGCTGTTTTGTTGCTGGACAATGAACTGGGACTGATCACCCCGAATGCTGAAGTAGAAATGCAAGTTCCAGTGCCAACTATGCCACGTCACTCAGAAAGACCTGTAAAGCCAATCTTAACCTTCACATATGACACCCAAGGACAGCCTGTTAACTTGCCCATAAATGTTGTGCACAAAGGAGTCTATGTCACGCCCAGTTCCTTGCCCAAAATTGTGTTCACTGCCTCCACCCAAATCAAAGCTTCCACCCAAAATAAGTGCCCCTTCAGTGTAACAAGGGGTATAAAGTTAAAAGGATGGGAATAAGGTGAAATGCTATGATAAAAATGTGATAAATGACAACTGTACTAAAAATGTGATACTGTTGGATGTGAAAAAAGTGAATTCTAAACTGCTGAGGTATACCAAGTGGATTCAAAATGTCCTGACAATGCTTTAATTATAGGAGGTCCAAATGCTAAGTAAGACTAAACTGATAAGCATGCTACCCTGTAAATAGTTACTATATGCCTAGTAAGGTTGTTATAGGAAAAATTGCTATTCAGATATGTCTATTTGTAATAGAGTATTAGTAAGAGTATACCTAGTAATGTGTTTAATGGCTACCAGTCTATTATAGACTTGGCACAGATGCCAAGCTTTCCTAGGTGGGGAGACTGTAATGCCCCACCTTCCATTTGTGGGGTTTTAACTTTGAAATGCCTCCAGGTGTTCTCCCACTCCCGATGGCATCCCCGTTTCTTTGTGGCACTTTCTGATGTTCCCTCCTGATGCCACAAGTGTCCCCATGTCTCCCGAGAGTTCTCCTGTTTTAGTGAGCCCTGTGGGGCTCTCAAACTGCATTTGCAGGTGGTCAGCATGTTATTAGGACTGCTGCTCGCACCATTGAGGAGGACGCACAGATCATCTGACCGCCATTGCGGTCAACAGTCGTGAGGTGTCTCCATGGTTCCTGATGCCATGCTAAGTTGAAAGAGGCACTGGGGACATGCAAAGCCTGGAAAAAATATTTTAAAATAAAAAAACTGGCAGATGCTGTAAGCACTGCCTCTGGGGCACCAGAAGCTAGCGGCAAAAGTCAGGGCAGTGAAGCCCTTATGAATATTCAGAAGTCCAGGCAGTGTTTCTAGGGGCAGAGTATTATAGGAGACACAACTCCCTTGGGGAACATTCTATTAAATAAAAAGTGGACAGGCTTGAACAAGAACTGTTGGGGTTACAAGACAGTGGGGATATTATCTAATGAAAGTGTTATATCTGGCTGCACCAGGACTTCATATCTGGGGACAATAAATAGATTGCCACTGTCTGTATCTACAGCCACCATCTTTATAGCTTTCAACCAGCCAGCGGCCAGGATTTAACAAAGGGACTTCTGCGGCACTACCAGAGGATTATGGGGAATAATCTGGGACAAATTCTAGGCACCAAAAAGCAAGCCAATTAACAGATGGGAACTGTTCAGGACAGTTTTGTTAGCCAATAGGATCTCTGGACCTAAGCCACATATACAAGTGGGTAACTGCTCAGATTAATCAGATTTGCCCGGGAGTTCAGTGTGCGCATGTCTGGAGAGCCAGCCAGCTCCTAGAGGTTAGGCCTGCCAGGCCTAGACTTTTTCAGCTGTCAGTCCGTGGGTCCGAGGTGTCCAGTCGGCCCACGTTGTGGTCACAGCAGCTGGGATTTAGGATCAGCCTGCAAGCTGGCTGGAAGGGCTAGAGAAGGACAAGTCTTACATCTAATGCACTTAATTGCCGAAGTGTTTGCACATTACCAAAAAGCCGAAGGATAAAATTAATGGGTACCAGATAAAACCTGTATGAAATGGAGCTGTCATTTTCAATGCTGCCACTCATGGTGGATATTTTCATTGACAGCCTGAATGTCAGTGACAGACGTGACTCATCTGGCTTTGACAGTTGGGCATCAGATGTAGCCACGGCTCTAATAACTCAAGTAGATGCTCTGTCTCAGTCTTTGTACAGTGTAGATGTTCAAATTGAAGAGCCCTCTAATGAAAACCTTGTAGATGAGTCAATCAGAAGCAATCTAAATAATTAACAGGTAAATCCAGACATAACCACGACCATGGGCAGCTCATCTCCATCAATGGCAGCTCACACAGCAATGGGTGCAAACAAGACCACCATGAAGCAGCACAGCAGTTGGACATTAGATAAGCTGCTGGCATAAACAGCATAAGTGACCGATCTGCAAAACAAATAATCCTGGCAGAGGATTCAGTGGAGGCACATCAAATATGTGCGTAATGTAGTCAGCTGAAAAGTAGAACAAAAAATGCGCTGTAAGAATGTGATTTCAATAAGAACAATTCTTCCTTCAGCACAGCAGCTGACCTCAGTCACTGGGTGTCAAACAGTGTTATTAAAGCAACAAGGTATGGGTAACATTTGTTCCCCACCCCCCCACCCACCAACCACTAAAATCAAAGCAAAACTCAACCAAGTATTCATGACAAACCAAGCTCAAAATTGTTTTCATGTCTAATTAGGATACATAAATGATTTTCAGTGACCCTGCATGTCTGGCACATAGAATCCAACCAGGTCCAGTGAGCTTCAAACCCAGATCTGCAGTATAGCAGTGCCCTCTGCTGAAGCACACATCTACACTGCCTTCTGACAATTTAGCAAAAAAGAAAAAGTCAGACACATACTATATAGTGCATAACTACATGAACAAGACTGTCACTCTGCGTCCCCCTCCGACACCCTCACTAGAATACTGTGGGTGCAAACTGCAATACCTTAAACATAATTGTCACATGCACAATGAGAGAAATCATAACTGCATTTTTCCTCCTGTGCAATTATTTATTTTAATTTTTTGTGGGTGGGGTGGTGGTTAGGTGGATACAAATGCATGCCAACTGAAACTGAGCCACATTAAGTGATTTTTTTTGTGTGTTTCTTTTGTTGAATGCAGATCATACCCCACCATTTTTCCTTAGTGTGAAAGACATTGAAAATCATCAACATACATCCCATATGTTACTCACTCCCCCTCCCCACCCCACCAGAGTGTTAAAAATCAAGTAGCCAGGTGTCCAATTGTCAGTAAAAAAAATTGTTTGGCTACCAGATTTTGAAAGTTACCGTACAAGTGTATACCTGACTAGGAAGTGATTTTTGAGATGATGGGCACCAAAAAAGACATTGTTTTGTCTTTCAGTTTTCAAATGCAAGTAGCCAAACAGACCACCAGCTCAGTGATGCAATAACATATGTCTGCCGGTTACGTCAATGGCCTGTCAATCACACACTGGTGGGGGGGGGGGGTGTGTACTGTGGCAGGAGGTGAAACTGAGTGTGACATTACACCCTCCAGATGTGTGATTAACAGTCCATTAACATAACCCTCAGACACACCTTTACTGTAATAAAAATATTACCATAGGAGTACTAGAATTGCCCATCCTGTATTCTCTCCATTCAGCACATGTCCCTAACATACTGCAAAGACACAGACACACACACGAGCAGGTGCACACTGCCATACTTCTACACACAATGTCGTATGTTCTCTATTTACTTTATAATAGCAATAAGGTATTTCTGGGGATTATGTTAATGGCCTGTTCATCACATCCTGTGAGGCGTAATGTGACACGAGGTGAAGCCAAGTACCACATTCCCCCAGGGTACTAACCTAATTAAATGAGTTTGCACTGTTTGTTAATGCTTAAATTGTAAAATTAGAAAAAAAAGTGTAAGTTGCTCAGGTAAGCAATGAGATATCTCCTTGATAGTTATGTTAATGGTGAGTGCATCACACATTGGCAGTCTGATATGGCATGAGGTGAAGCTAACACAAATTATACAATGACAAAGAAAAATCTTGGTCAGCGTGGGACTGAACTGGTGATGTTATCCTGGCATAACACAATGGATCTAGTACCACCACACACTTATGACCGTATTAAATGTTTTAAATAAAATCACTCCTCAGACCCTATCTGTCCCTCTGATAAGGTGAAGCACTACCCGCTGACAATGAATGTTCCCCGCCCCCAATCAACACACTCAGGCTCCAGGTGTAAATCAGAAAGAAAACTACTCATTTTCCCTCACAGTCATCTTGTATTTCTTTCCCGGTACCAAACAACTGTACTGGAAGAATCAGAAGCACATTGCAGGGATTAGAGGGAGGGTGGATGGGAGGTGGTCAGGATGGTAGGTGAGTGGGTGGGATGGAGGTGGGTGGAGGGGGGGGAAGAATGTAGTGATTGTCTTGTTTTGTCTATGTTTTGTTTTAATTCATGTATCCTTGTCACGATACCAAGGTCTGTACCCCCCCTGTATGTTTTCTAGTAAAAAGTTAATAAAGCATATTAAATAAAAAAAAAAAAAGCACAATACAGCTCGGTATAACTGAGCAAGGTGACGCAGATTACTTATCACCGTCTGAGTTTCAAAGTAAAAAAAAAACATTACACACAGGAGCGGGATGGACACCAGACTGCTGCGGCTTCGAATTAGGAATAAAAGTATTGAAATAACACTTACTATGCTTTCTTCTTAGGAACCTGCTACACATAATCCAGTTATGCCCAGTATTTCCTCTTTTCAGGTGAAAAAAATACTGAGCGTCCCGAGTACTGCCCGAGAAACTGGAAACAGCCTGACTCCCTGCTCCCACTCCGTATAAAAATTAATTTTAAGCATCAGTGCTGTTCTTCTAGTATAATCAGCATATCTTAAACCAAAATGAACAGAAGCAAACTAAAACATACAAATGGGGGGGGGGGGACCAAAACAAGTAGTAAGGAAGGTGCAATATAAGGCACAGTCACACTCAAAACAACACCTCCAACTTTTTTATTATTTAGTTTTTGTTGACCAGGTAAGTGCAGTAGACAAAGTCTGCCTATTTTCAGGCACAACCCGGGGGAGGGGATGCAGATGAATGCCAACTAACCTTGGACCAGATTAAGCTGTTGGTGGTATTTTTAGTGAATGAGGGAAATTTGGCCTGGACACCAGGGAAATCCCCTACTCTTTTCGATAACTACCATGGGATCTTTAACATCCACCTGAACTACCACCAATCCAGGCAGATGGGACCTCAGTTTAACATCTCATCCGAGAGACAGCACCTCAGAAGTGCAGCACCCCTCTCATGCTGCACTACAGCATCAGTACTGGGATATTAACCCAAGTGCCAGATGTGGGACCTGAACCCACAGCCCTCTGATCTCCCGCCTTAGAGGCGAGTGTGCTACCTACTGAGCCACTGACACTGATAAAGTGTCACCTATTGGACAATGCAAATAATACGCACTATTTTTTCTGTAAGTATACCTATCCTGTCAATAAATAACATAAAAATGCAGGTTAAGTAAAGGTTTTAATCATTTTTCTCACTTTTGTTTTACAATGGGCCATTGTATAATAGGAATAATGCACTCCAGGGTGTGTGTCATGCTAGGATAACGCCATGCCTAGGGCATTGAATGCACTCGGCCTGCTGCCTCGTGCCCAACCACCCTAGGCGTGGCGTTATCCCAGCACAACACACATCCTGTGGTGCATTATTCCTTTAGTTACACATAGTACCTCAGTTTGTGACTAACTATTTATTAACATAACCCTTGTAAATATATTGTTAGCATAAGAATGACAACACTTTTATTAGTACCTCTGAAAAGATGTTTTGATGTATTACTAACTGTTTTACTGCTCAACTGACCTACAAGCTGTAGTTTTTTCTGAGTCATTGATTAGTTCTCAAGTTGATGTGACTGGCCTGTTAATCACAGCCTAAGGGATCGGCATATTGTGTTATAAGTTGCAGCCAAACACTGAATATCCACAGAGTGTGACTAACAGGCTATTAACATAACCATCAGAAATGGTTTCTTGTCATAGCACTACTTAAAACCAATGAATTTCTGTTTCGTCCATATTTTGTAGATATGTTTGAAACCATGCAGGTACTCCCTCAGAGTAATATTTCTGTCCTGGAAAATTGGGTTGGGTTGTTGAGTAAATAGCATCTATAAACACATAACTCCCAGATAGAACTTCATTCCCATGCAGGCCCAGTGGCACTGAGGGTTGAGGCGCTGGAAGCCACACCTCACTCCATGCCGGTGACCCGAGTTTGAGAACCAGCTCGGGGCCCCGTGGTTCGGCAGTGGAGGGAGAAGATTGTGTGTCCGTGGGACTACTCTCCTGTCCCTGTGGAGGGATCCAGGGTGACTCCGGTGCAGCAGGGACCCCTGGTGGAGACTGGAGGTATCACTTGTGAGGAGCTGTTTAAGGGGAGGAGCGCGGCAGATGTCTATGTTCTTCCTGCAGATGTCATTACATGTCATGTTCCTGGGGGAAAATAGTTGCAGGAAAAACCCTTACAGTTGGTAGGTGACGGTGCTGGCCAGTGATGGGCCCCATGCCCAATGTCGGGCCATCAGTTCTGGAGTTCCGATCTGAAGACAACAAGAAAACTCACACTTCAGAGCCAAGAAAGTGAGACCCCAGTGAAGGTGGCATTAGTTTGCCAAAAAATTGCAGACAATGCACAGTAGTTCGTATATAAAAAAAAAAAATGTGTTTATTTTCCAAGTCACTCTAAACACCAAAGAGTGCTGCTGCAAAGTACCCCGGCATTTTGCCAATTAAGGCATCATTGGGAGGGGGTCTCCCTGATGAAGCCATAATTGGTGAAGTACCATGGTGCTTTGCAGCACCACTCGGTGTATGGAGTGACTTGGAAAATAAACGAAAACTTTTTTCATATACGAACTGCATTGTCTGCAATTCTTTGGCAAACTAATGCCACCTTCACTGGGGTCTCACTCTCCTGGCTCTGAAGTGTGAGTTTTCACGTTGTCTTCAGTTTGATTGGGCTGACAGCCTGACTCACACCCTGCCTTCGGTCTCCCTCTGCCTCACTGGTCACTCCATTAGGATATAGATAGAGTGGTGGGCTCCCAGTGTGCCACATTAAAGGGGGAGGGGGCATACACGCTGACATGGGGATTGAGCACCCTGATGTCAGCAGGTTGGGGGGGATCTGCTAGCGTGATCGATCACACTTAGAGTAAAAGACAAGTGCCTTTGAACACTGAGTACTCCCAGCCTATATGGAGATTAGGCTGTAGCCTGCTCTGCACAGGTGGGAGAAAATAAGGAAATGGAAACAGCGGGACATGGAGAAGGCAGGTGAGGAAAGCACAATTTGAAGCACTCACAATAATCAACAGTAGCAAATGTGACATTCATGTATCATTTTACATGATCTGTATGGAACTGGGGAAGAACTTACTATCAGTTTTTTTTTCTGTTACTAGTTTAATGGGCTGTTTCATTCATTAAAGCTGTGAGAGCTAGTTTATTTCTTTCTTTGAGGAAACTAGGAGATTTCGTCTGACATGCCTTGTGGTGATACTGACTGTTGTTGCACTTTTTTCATAGATCAAGTCTGATGAAATGCAAGATATCTGCACTAGTATTTTATTGACAGAACAGGTAATCACTCCTAGTCTACCTAGTCTACTGATCACTCTTCTTCATTGCCCTTATCGTAGCTCTTTCCGCTTCATAAAAGTGTATCTGTGCAAGAGGATGTTGCGGCATGGAAAACCCTCTAATATTATTATTATTGTATAATATCTGTATTACAAACAAATGTGAATATCTGTTTATGCACAAAACCAGACTGACTGCCGCAGTGAGTGAGAGACTTGACCTTTGACCCCAAAAGATGTCAGTGTGAGGAAAAGCAGCAAACCAGTGAAACCTAATTAAACTGCCTTCCTTCCAGAGGGACAGTGTATTACCTCATATAACCTTTCCCTGCCTTCGAAGTTGGTTTCCCATGTATGCATTGATGACTAGTGGTGGGGGAAGTGGCCCCAATTCACTCCTCAAAGTGATTCACGGAGTGAAGGCAAATTCGTGGAGTGCTCCGCAACGCAAAGCGGAGTACTTCGCATTATAATGGGTAACGTGAAGTCCATTGAAAACAATGACTTCGCTTTACTCCGCCTTCCCAGACTACTACTCCACCAATTCTTAAGGTGAAGTACATTGAAAACAATGTACTCCACCTCACTTCACCTTGTTTTTAAGCTCCAAAGGCAAATTTTGCAGTGATCCATGGGATTTCAGGTTACATGGGCTCTAGATTGTTCTGCACAGCCTCAGCTTGGGGTAGTGTGTGTAGGAAGCTGTAGGAAACAATCTACTCTGATAGCTCTCTGCGATTCAAACCTTCTAAAAGCTGTTAAAAAGCATTTTTGGGTCATTTGTTTTGCTGAAACTTTACTTCATCGATTATAGGAAACCCTCCTGTGCTCATATCATCCAGCGCTTATTGTTTGTGTGTGGATTTTGAATGTAAATGCACAACATTCAGTCTGTGTACTGACAGACAGTAGAAGTGTGCTTTGGGGGAGGGGTGTATCTGTGGTGTAGGTAGATTAACTTGGAGAAAAAGACGGTGCTTTCTGTTTTGATTATCTATTTCTTGTATAACTGTGTTAATGTACACACAGTAATATTGTCAATAATTCTTGCCTTTTTTTACCGATTGTTGTGGTGCAGCAGTGCATCATTTTAGTTTGTTTAAAATATGTGGTTATATTACTGAAGTTTTCAATTTGCTATGCATTACTTAGTGTGTGTGTGATGCGTGTCATCAAATCAGACACCTTTTATTGTGCCACATAATTTCAGCAATGTGAACCTGCTATCCACTGCAGCTGTGTAATTTTTGTACTTCTTTGTGGTATCTTTACTGGTACTAGTACTAGTGACTGTTACTCCAGCAGTGCAGTACACTGCCCCCCCCCCGTGGCCTGCCCCAACTGGCAAAGGAATTATTTTCCAGATTTGAATTTCTGATGGTGAGCACTGGTTAGGTGTTGTGCCTTTGCATCTGCATCTCTTCAGTGTGCAGCACAATCTTAATCTGTCTGTGCATTTGCATCTCTTTAGGGCCCCAATCTCCATCTCTAACTTAAGTCACAGTTGCTTCTTTGACTTCCCTTCAGAGTACTGGACAGGTGTGGTGCACAATTCTGCATGAAAATTGTACTCATTAATATGTGTTTTTAAGTCGGGACCATCATTACGAGTCACTCGTGATACAAATTATGTTCTTCATCATCACAGTCACAAATGCAGTCACAAATCACAATTTACGATCACGGCATGAATCACAACAATTTTTTTTACAAGTTACTTGGATGTATTGTAAGCCTGTTTTGTAGTATCTCTCCATGATTCACCACCCCACCATTGTACTCATTAATGAGTGTTTTTAAGTCAGGGAGTTTTTTGTGCCACACCTCATTGTGGCCCGTTGAATTACAGCTGTAGGCATTCACATTTCTTCATTATCGTGATCACAAATGCAGTCACAAATAACGATTTACGATCACATCACGAATCACATTAATTTTTTTACTAGTTACTTGGATGTATTGTAAGCCTGTTTTGTAGTATCTCTCAAAGCTTCACTATCCCACCATTGTACTCATTAATATGTGTTTTTAAGTGAGGGATTTGGACAGTGCCTGCAGTACATACACAGACTGGAAAGAAGACTGATTGCACACATGCAGTTTAGCACAGTATACTTGCACTGCTCAGAATACAAAGTGTCATGCATACGGAAGATAACAAAAAAAGGGCATAATTACATACAAGGGTCAGGGATGGTGGAGGAATAGATTTATAACACAGCAAGGAAGGTGTGGGGGCACATGGTGTGAGGAAAAAAAAACTAATGTGGGATCCCATGGTGATCCAGCAGCAGTTCCAGCATGGACATAATTTGCAAGTGATGTCCCTCTATGTGATCCAACTGCTGCTCAACAGCACTCACCCTCTCGTTGTTCTCCTTGACAGCACTCCAGAGAACTGCCAAGTCAGCCTGTGTTACATGAAGTTCTCTGGGGTCCACACATTCTACAGGCTGACCTACGGGTGGTGGTGGTGAGAGTGGGGGTGCTGGTCAAGTAGCAGGTGCTGCTGTAGCCTTCCTCCTCTTCATAGGGATGCTGCCATGCACAGCTGCACCCTCTGCCACAGAATGGCCAGCGGGTGCAGGCATGGTCTGTTCTGCGGCAGACTGCCACTCCAACTGGTGGTGATTGAGCATATGGGTGTGCTGGCCCCCAGGTGAGTCCCTTGGTGGCCACGGTGCACCTCCACCTCACATAGGTGACACTTGACCACACTGCTGTCCCCCCTGACACAGTCAAAAAACTGCCAAACAATGGAGGTGTGGGGAGGACCAGGCACAGGCAGAGGATGGCCAGATGAACTGGCAGCCGAATAGTCAGGTACTGAACATGGATGGGATCCACATCTGGGCCTAGGGGAACAGGCACATCCTGCTCCAGAGGACCTGGTGCTGGACTTGGTGGTGGTTCAACTGCCTCAGAGTCAGGACAGGAGGCGGTGCTGGTCCTACCTCTGGGGAGGGACACTCACAAGTTTCGAGCAGTCCAACAGGAAAGGGCACCCATGCCACCCACGCATGTGCACGGTATGACGCTTACTCCTACCACGCTCTACCAGAGCTGCTGCACCCCAGACATTCCCTCACCCTGGTCCATCTCTCCTACTGAGCTCCCTCAGTCCGGGCAATCACTACTCACACTGTCACGCAACACACACACAGTCACACAGACACAGACAAACAACTAACTACTTATAAAGGTAAGAAAAATAAAATTTACAGAAAGAATAAAATAAGTGAAAAAGAGTACAGAAAAGACAAAAAAAATGTAGCTTTTAAAAAAACTGTTGGGTAAAAATCAAAGTTTAAATATCCTCCTCGCTCTGATCTCAAAGTATTAGCAGTCACAAAACACACTCCTCTGTCTCTGTCTGCATAGGAGAAAGTAAAAGTGTCTGCTTGTATGACTTGCTTCCTTCCTGCCTAGCTAAACAGCATGTGACTTACAGTACTGTAAGCCATGTGATGTGTGGAGGGGGGCTGCCAAATCTGAAACACCAAGTGGATCACTTAGAAATCATAATGAGGAACGTGAAGTCCATTAAAAACAATGACTTCACCATACTTCGCATTGCCATTCCACCTTAACGCCAAGTGGTAATGACAAGGCAGAGTGAGCACTTTGCATTGCCCACTCTGTGTAGCGGAGTGGCACTTCATGTAGTGGAGTGGCAACACGAAGTGCCCACTTCGCGTTCACTTCACCGGCAGAATTTAAATTTGCTGCATCTCTGTTGATGACATGGCCAGAAGAGAAGTCACTTTGCTGACTCTTTATGGTTTTCTCACACAGCCAAGAACTAGTGACAGACTGTGGGGTTGTAAACCTCAAAGGAAATGTTTGATCAAATCGACTCACATTGTGGGAAATGGCTAGTTGCTTATTTTTCAAAGTAATAACAAACATCCTTGTGGATAATAATGTAAGAAATTAAAATTATGGGAGGATTTAACTGTGACCTCATGAAAAGGGGTGGAGAGATGGAGTTTGAAAATGAACATGCATCTGGGGAAAACTGAGCATATTATTCTGGACTCTGAGAGAGACTTAGTTTTCTGGACTTGGAAGCACTTAAGGGTAACAACTAGATAGGAAAGAACTGAAGTATTTGTGGTAGTAGTCTGTGTTCTATAACTTCCCATTTTTTTATGTGATTGTAAGTTCATGATATAATTGTTCTGTGTTTGATTTTTCCTGTTTTACAGTTTTTTAGTAAACATTTTTTTCTTTAAAATACTGCCTGTGTTTTCTCTCAGTTACTTTACATGTGATTGCGGAAACTGTGTTTAAGTCTGACCGATGTTCAGGGCTTGAAGGTGTTACTAAACTTGCTAAAAGGTAAGAATATACCTAGATCTCATATAGAGTTGTACGGGTACATTTTGAAAACCTGTCTTGGTGCCCCTGGGCGAAGGATTGTACTGCATTCCCAAAAAGGGTACATATCTGAGCCTGTAGATTGGGTATGCTAGCATAAGGTTCACATTGGACCCCCAAGACTCGATACTAGCAGGTAATTTTTACCCAAAACAGACAGGAGGGTTTCTCTGTCTGTCACCTGTTCACATTATTGCACTTCGGGGTTGGCACTGTGGGAGCAGAGGGCCTGACCTGCGGAGTGCGTTTGTGACAGGTGTTTATATGTACTGTATTAGAATCTAGTATGTTGAATTACTAAATTGTTATTAGAAATTATATAAATAGAATAATAGATACCTTACTGTGTATTACAAGGCAGTAATCCCATTGGGATGTTCTGGGAACATAGGTAACCGCCTCAGAACGTCGAGATGGGATTTCTGCCTTGTCATGCATAGTAAGGCATCTGTTATTTTTTTTAATACATGGATGCGAGGTGAACTGACTCACCTCCAGTTTGCAAATCCATGTGTTTGTCAGCGGTCTTCTTGTGAGCATTACACATATGGATCCATCGGCAATGCGGCCTGTGTTTAAACCTGTTTTTTTTCCCTTTGGTGGTGGTATCTGTCAGGCACTGTAGTGAAGAGCTGGGCAAAAGCAAAGGATTTTTCGGGGAGGAAGGCATTTCAAAGTAGGGGGAGATGGCCCGGAGTAGGTAGCAGAGTAAAAAATTATTTTGTCAACTTCGCTGATTTCTCTCGCTAAGTGACAGAACAAGCCGCCATGTTTTTGAATTTGTTCTGCCCACTCACACAGGAAAATCGGAAGACGTGCTTATGACAACGTGGGGGGCAGAAGGCATTTTTGTGGGCACTTGCGCTGTTTGGTACCAGTGTTAATACTATGGTCCAGCTGTGGAACAACAGTATTAACATTGATTGACAATACTATTAACATTGATTGATAGTGGTATTAACATTGGAGGCGTGATGGTATTACCAATTTTTTTTTTATGCTTTAGTAGACTATTAAATTCATGGTCCATATATTAAAATATGAGACTACCTTTCCAACACCTCTTTAAACTACCTTTCAATCACAAACCGCAGAGCAACTGTTCCAAGGAAGATGATGTTATTTATTACTAGGTATGTTAACATAATGCTGTGTTTCCTAAACAGCGATGTTCAGTTTATTTATTTATTTACTTAACTTTGTTGACAGGGTAAGTACACTGGCAATAGGAGCCTTTTTCAGGCATGTCCTGGTGCAAATGCACAGACAGAATATTCAGCCAACATACAAAAACAGTAGGTGACATTGTTTTGATAGTGCTATGTTCCTTCATGTTGTAACACTATTGTCAGGATGCCCTAAATGCTGACAAGAAATAATGATTGGAAACACATAGCAGTTAAGAATTAGCAGTGATGACTCTGTCCATTCTTACCATTTGTGTCTGAAGGTGCTGACTGACATGAGTAGACAAGAAGGAGAATGACACTGATTACCACTATAGCTATATGAACCAGAAGTACAACATTAAAATAAAAACTAATCTTTAATTCAGTAATTCTAAACATTTGTTATGCAATTTCTTTTCTGCTTACAAATTATGTAATCAGATGGCTGTCATACAAAGTAGCACATAAAATACAGAGAGATCCTATTCAGATTGTCTTTGAAAATATTTTATGTACTATAATCAAAGTCTGCATAAAACATTTAATCTGGAGACTGGGTGGAGCAGGGGTACCACAAAGGAGCATGAGTTCTTACAAGGGGATGGAACAGGAAAGGCTGGAGACATTAGACACCATGGACAATTTGGCATAGGGTTGGATCATGGGAACCAACAGACACCAGGGACTGACTACTTAAGAGCACGCACAGTTGGAAGTTTGATTTCAGTGTTGCCGTTACTGTTATCAGGACATTTAGCACAGCAATGGGTGATGGAGAGGGCAATACTGGGATCTTCTTTAAAAGGGGGAGGCTGGAGTGTAGTGAAGGTGCCACTAGACATCAGGGCTGGCTTGAAGGAGTAGAAGGGTAAAGGAATTTGGTGAAGTGTTGGGTACCACAAGACACCGGGTGGGGAAAGCTCTGGATTAGGTAGTAGGTGTCATCAGATGCCAGGGACTATTTGAAAGAGGACAGGGTAAGAGCGGCATTGGTTGTCACCCCGGGGAGTATTTTGCAAGGGACTATCTACACAGGACTGTCTTGCAAACAGGGATTTTTCCCTAATGATACAGTATGTATTATCTTGTACAAAAATAAAATTGCATCTATCTATCTATCTATCTATCTATCTATCTATCTATCTATCTATCTATCTATCTATCTATCTATCTATCTATCTACCTAACTATCTATCTATCTATCTATCTATCTATCTATCTATCTATCTATCTATCTATCTATCTATCTATCTATCTATCTATCTAACAGAGGTGGTAGTGCCATTAGACAACAGGGGGCTGCCTGAAAGGTATGTGGATGACAGGGGAGGTGTGGTGCAGCAGGGGGAGTCACTAGACACCAAGGACTATTTGGCAAAGGACTGGGTGTGGGAGGGTGACATTAGATACCATGGACTGTTTAAAAGAATGCAGGGTGGAGCACAGGGTTCTGTGTTTGTCTCCATATAGTCTTTGCACAAACTCTTTTTTGTGTTATGACTGCCATATTTCTATACAGTTGAGAAGGTGGTAGTAATGCAGCCACAGGCTCACCTCGAGAGGTTTGACATCTATGAGCCACTGCAGATGGGCTTCTAGCCTTGTTACAATACAAAGACCATGCTCACCAAAGTGTTTAATGATCTGCTGTTGGTGAGGGTTGGGGAACACTCCACTGTTCTTCTTGATGTCTCATCTACATTTGACATTGTAGACAATGGTGTGTTGATGAAACACATTAGGGAATAGGGGTGACTCACCATGACAACTTTAAAATGATTTGAGTCCTTCCTTTCCAGCAGATTGCAGCACAACATGACAAGAGTTTTCTCATTGCAGCCAGTGGTGGTCATCTATGGAGTTCCCCTGGGGCCAGATCTATCCCCCATGCTTTTTGCAGTGTATATGTTGCCATTGGGATGTGTCATTAGGCAGTATGGCATGAGGTTTCACTGCTACTAGGGCCCTTGAGAGGGTGGGGAAGCCAGGGACAATTCCTGGGGCCCTGCAACAAAGTGGGGCTCAGGCTGCCTGGCATGCTCCTCTACTCAGCTACATAGCGGCCCCAAAGTCTGAACTTTTCCCAGGGCCCAGAATTCCTCTCAAGGGGCCTGACTGCATGATACTCAGTTACTCAGCTGCAGCTGTCCTTTACACTGAACAGGTAAGGAGTGGTTTCTATGTGAAAAAAATCCCTTATGGAAATTACCGACTGAAGACTTCCAGCTGGGTAAGCCTTAACCTGAGCAAGATGGAGGTGTTGGAGGAGCCATGTCCTCAAGGGTCAGCAGTAGGACACAAGGTCATTAGACTGCAATCTCTGAACAGCACTCTGCTGATAGCCATGGATAAAGTGAAAAATCTGGGAGTCATTTTGAACTTGATATTGACACTAGAACATCATGTGTCAGTCACAGTTCATAGTGACTTTTTCCAATTAAGGAATATCTCCAAAATTAAACTATCTGGGGCAAGAGGATTGAGTGACCCCAGTATATGCTTTCATGACCTCAAGGCTTGACTGCTGTAACTCTCTCTTCCTGGGGCTGTCTGGAGACTTAGTGTGCCGCTTGCAACTTGTTCAGAAGGCTGCAGCCAGGTTAGTCTCTAGGGCATCATACCAAGACCATAGTTCTCCTGGGTAGCGGCAGCTGCACTGGCTCCTGCTTAGGTGGCAGACCACCATTAAGATTGCTTTCATAACATTTAAAGCCCTGCATGGTTTGTGCCCTGCCTATCTTGAAGACCTCTTGGCTAGGTATACTCCCAGCCACTCTCTCCAATCCACTAAGGAATTATTGTTGGCTGGCCCCAAGACCACACGTAAAACAATCTGGCAGTAGAGTATTCTCAGTGGCTGCCCTGGCAGTATGGAACTTCTTGCCTTTCCATCTAAGGAGTTTCTCCTTGGTGGAGCCATTTAAAGGGTCCTGAAAAGCTATCTTTTCAAACTGGTATATGACCTTGAATTTTGAACAGCTATTCTACTGTATGTGCACCCGTAGTTGAATTTTAATCTTATTGTGTAGTAAGTTTTTTCATTGTGTTGTTGTATTTTATCTGAAGTGCCTGAGTCTTTTTTGGATAGGGCACTCAACAAATAAAATTGCTGCTTGCCTTGCCAGTCCCTTCACAACCAGTATCTAGCTTATTGGCCTATAATGTCTTCTGTATTTGTCTGTATAGAGTCCTTGCACTGCCATCAACTCCTTTGTCAGGTATTTAACAGCTGCAATGTGTTGCTTGAAAACAGTGCAGTCCCCACACAGCATCTAACTTATTTGGGTATTGTGATTACAGTGCTTGTTTGCAAAAAGTTCCTGTGCAGTAAATTAATTTCTCAATGAATTAAATACAGGAGATGTTTCTTGTTGGGAAGGGATGTGGGAGGTCAGTGTTCTCACTTGGGTTTATTAATTAATCAGCTGTGAGTGACCATGGTCAGGGCTGTCTGTTGTTTTTGGGACTGGGGATGTCATCTTTGACTGTAGCTGGCTACTGAAGTTTGACCATGTGGTAAAAATCTGGGTGCGTTACTGATGATAGGGAGGGTTGAAATTATGATTGTGTTGTGCTACTGAGGTAGCAAGAGATGGTATCAGAGTCTTGGGTTTAGAACGACGAAAGACTGACATTAGGAGAGATGCCAGGTGGTTGCTCTAAGATTAGGAGGGAAATGACTGTACTGGGAGTGTGTGTGTGTGTGTGTGTGTGTACTTGGTGCCATCAAGTGCTGCTGCTTGTAACATCTGGCTTTGGCCAGAATACGTTTTTTCAACCGGGGGTCTATGGCCCCCAGGGGGTCCACTGGAAGCTCCTGGGGGGTCTGTGGGGAGAGGTCCAAAAACATCAACTGCGGTAAAACAAAAAAGTGCTCAACCATAAGGAAAGGAATGCTTCATATGTTGGCGGTTAACTTATTGCCTCCACAGGTACTCTTTGAAGTTGCACCACTTGTCTCCTGTATACTGTTAGCAGTGAATACTGGGCCTTTCTAAGTAAAATCAGGCTATAGTCAGTATGCCACAAACAAATCCAAATAGCTCAAGAACCATAAGTGCTAGACCCAAAGTATGAGTGGCAAATTTATTCGGCACAAAATTACCTTTCCAATGGTGGTGTGCAAATAATAAATGTAATTTTGTTGTTTTTCTGTGTTGGTTGAAACAGCAAAAAAAATATTTTTTTTTCACTAAAATAGGCAACATAAGCCATACATACCATACCATAAACAAATGAGAATAACTTCTAAAGTATACATGTTATGCACAAAATATCAGTGGCAAATTTGTTAAGTGCAAAATTACCATTCCAACAGTGCTATGCAATCAAATATATATTATATTCTGTTATATTATATATTAAAAAATATAAGTGAAGTCTCTAGATGTTGCAAGAGCACAGAGGAAGTCAGTAAGTGACTTCTGTAGGTGTCCTCAGGACAAACAGGTGTATTTTACTGATGGCTACAGGCGTCTGCTAGAAGACAATAAGTTAACATATTAATCATTCCATTTCCATGTGGTTAAGCCCTTTAGAACCAGATGCTGCCTCCTATTTTGTTATGAGCACCATCACCATTTTTTGTGCTGCATATGTTGTTGCCACCACTAGATGTCCCTCTTTCATTCACCATGTGTATGTGTTGTGCACCAGGGAGCACCGCCTCCGAGAAGCAGGAGAAGGAGGGAGAACTGATGCCAAAGAGTGCATCCACAGCATGAGAACCTCCTCCCAACCCACCCACTCAGTCATAGGATTAGTAACACTGAAGTACCCACAGGCCTGACAGGTGAGTCAACAAATAGTGTTTGGAAGGATGCCTGTCAGTCCTAGCATGATGGAGAGGAGGTGGGGGTTCAGGTGGGCTGAGGAGTACATTGGTACCTCAGAAACTGGAGATGCACCACCATTTTTACTACAACTTAGTTGTAGACGCATGGTGATCTGAGTGGAGTAATGGACTGAGTTACAGGGGCCAACTCGAGGATGTTTGTTTTTGTACCCCTTTGTGGCTGCAGCAGAGTATGCACACTGCAGTAAAGTTGGGCGTCCCTGACACTGATGACATTTGGTCAGGGGTGCCTCAGACCCAAAAAGGTTGCAAACCTCTGGGCTAGAATATGGTTCAAATGCTTACAGTGCTGTTTTCCAATGTGTGTGTGTGTGTGTGTATTCTTTACCAAAAAAAACTCTGTTAATGCACAAGTTAGGGTGAGACTTAATGCCACAAAAGAAGGTAAATGTGGCATGAAGTTTTCCACTTGGAGATGGTAGGAGCTGTGGGACTTGTGGAATCACTGGGGAACAATGACTATAACTCTGGTTTGAACTGGCCTTAGGGTCTGGTAAGCCACAATTGAGAGTTGAAGTCCTTGATTTTAGAAGAGAGGACTTCAATAGGATGAGGCAGCTGGTTAGGGATAGATTAGTAGGGGTGGACAACATAGATGGTGTAGAAGAGATATGGGTCAATTAAGGGTTAGGGAAGATGTAAGGGCCATGAAAAAAGTCTTCTACAAATATAAAGAAAAGCAGGGGGAGGAACAATGAGGAGACTACAGTATGTACTGAAAATAGGGAGGTGAAGAAGGTGGTTAGGGAAGCAAAAGCAGAAACAGAACTGCATATTACAGAAGGGGTCAAGACCAGAGGAAAACAGTTCTTCAAATACATTAGGGAAAGAAGGAAGAAAGGAGGGTGAATCTTAAGGATAGCTGAGGGGAGAAGGGTGACAAAGGAGGACAGGCAAAAGGCTGCCATCCTTATAGAGTACTTTTTCTCAGTTTTCACTATGCAGGACAGAGGGTCCTTGCCAGAGAATGGAATCAAAGCAAACACTAAAGAGGTTCCAGATGAGGTAGCCAAAATTTACTAGCAAAAGGGTCCAGAAAGGCCTGGCAGCCTGAAAGATAGGAAAGGCCCTGGGACCAGATGAATTGTGTCTGAGGATACTCAGGAAATTAGCAGTGAACCTGGCTGAATCCCTGGTAGGTCAATTCAACAGCTCACTAAGGACAGGGGTAGTTTAAAAAAAACTGGAGGGTGGTGGATGCAGCTCTGCTCCACAAGGTTGAGACAAAGAACAAGTAGGGAAATACAGACCTGTCAGTCTTACCTCTATTGTAATGAAGCTGATGGAGTCACTAGTCAATGAGGATCTCATAGACCACTTGGAGAGCAATGGTCTCTAGGATAGTAAACTGCACGGATTTGTGGTAGGGAGGTCTTGTCAGACCAACCTGATCATCTTCTTTGACTGGGTGATGAGGGAATTAGATAGGGGCCATGCTGTGGATTTGCTTTACTTTGACTTCAGCAAGGCTTTCAACTCATTGCCACACATACATTTGCTGAAGAAGATGGAGGTTCTGGAAGTGGCTAAGGTGATAGTAAACTGGGTTGGTAACTGACTAAAGGGAAAGTGGCAGAGGGTTGTGCTCAACAGGTTACATCAGAGGAGAGGGAGGTCACGAGTTGGGAACCACAGGGATCTGTTCAGGATCCACTCCTTTTCAACATGCTCATCAGCTACATTGATGAAGGAATCTGGTGCAAAATCTGTCTCTTCACAAATACACTTAGCTCTGTGGGAGGGTGGATAGTGATGAGGGAATAGAGGAAATGAAGAGAGATCTACAAAAACTAGAGGGATGGTCTAGGATTTGGTGGTTGAAATTCAACACCAAAAAGATCAAGGTTATGCACCTGGGGAAAAAGAATCCCAGGATGGAGTACTGGATGAGAGGGGTGAGCCTTAGTACTACAGCTGAGGAACATGACCTTGGAATTCCCATCAGTGACTCCCTAAAGTAATCAGGTTAGTGCAGCAGGCATATAGCACAGCAACTAGGATGCTGGGATGCTTCGGGAGGGTTATTCCAGTACAAATATATAGCACTGACCAGGCACAAATCCAGTGATCTAATCTCAGACAGGCAAGCTTTTATCTCTTTCTGCAACCTCTGCACAAGGCTTACAAAACCAAGTCAGCCAGCTTTTCAGCTTCCAGAGCAATCTTTCATGCAATGGATTGCATCTATTCAAATTCTGGACAACTATACACAACCTCTTTAACCCACCATTCATCAGCAGTGGCTCAGTCTAATCCCAGTTCCACTGTCTCCACTGTTGACCTAAATCAGTACTTCACTGAAGGTATTAGGGCACTCATCCCCCACTCTCTTGCTTCCCTCCTGCCTACATCCCCTCCAGTTGGCAAGTTCCACCTCCAGGTGATCCCAGTTGATGTCTGCAAAGAGCTCTTGGGGCTAAACACAGTCTCCAGCTGTTTTTTTTTTTTTTTTTATAAAACTTGTTTATTGAAAGATAAAGAACAATACAGGCAGTAGTACAGAGTTAACTGGATGAAACCAGCAAACACTTAAAACAATCACATTACATTACTGGGTGCACAAATTATTTTACCTGGCAACTTTAATAATGCTAGTACAAGTAAATAACACCTATATCCTGGAAAGCAACAGATGAGTAAATCAATATGGACGTACTTAATTAAGGTGCCCTCTTCTGAACACCTGACATATGACAGATATACAGAAAACTTTGTAAATAAAATCTTTAAGTAACCAAAATGTGGGCTCTTACATTATATGGGGAATGCGTTCACCTCTATGGCTATCTCGAGTTCCCCCAGATCATGGCAAAACCACTCATACTACCCATAGCTGTTGATTGGGATCTCTCTGTTTTTAGGCAGCTTAGAAGGTTGTGAGCGCACTGCAATATGGTAAGGGGGTCCTGGGGATCCAACATTGGGCTTTTGTTTTCTGGGCATTAATATGTGCCAGAGACCAGAGCGGGATATCTCATTTGATGGAATGCCTCTTTGGATCTACCCTTAGGGTGAACTCCAGCAGTGAGCTAAGAGGGTGACAGCCTAACACTCTTCCAGGCTAACCCCCATACTCAGGCGCTACGCTGTGCTGCTGTGCAGCATGGCAGTAGAAGCCAGCTAGTTGTCCCTCAATCTCCTGCCCGCCACTCATTGAGCCTTGCCTGGCTTGCCCCAACCCAGGTGCTATGCTGTGCTGCTGTGCGGCATGGCTGGAGAAGCCATCCAGCCATCCCTCAAACTCCTGCCCACCACCCATAGACCCTTGCCAGGCTCACCTTAACCCAGGCACTATGCTGCACTGCTGTGCCGCATGGCGGGAAAAGCCAGCCAGCCATCCCTCGATCTTCTGCCCACCACCTGTTGAGCCTTGCCAGACTCACCCCTGATCAGGGCACTATACTGCATTGCTCTGTGGCATGGCTGGTGAAGCCAGCTGGCTGTCCCTCAATCTCCAGTCTGCTGCCTGATGAGCCTTGCCAGGCTTGCCCTGACCCTGGTGCTACACTGTGCTGCTGTACGGCATGGCTGGAGAAGTCAGCTTGCCCTTCCTTAATTTCCTGCCTGCTGTTCATTGAGCATTGCCAGGCTCACCCCTGACCAGGGCACTACACTGCACTGCTGTGTGGCATGGCTGGAGAAGCCAGCTGGCCACCCCTAAATCTCCTGCCCTCCACCCATTGAGCCTTGCTAGGCTTGCCCCTGACCCTGGAGCTATGCTGCGCTGTTGTGTAGCACAGCTGGAGAAGCCAACCGGCCGGCCCTCAATTCCCTGCCCTCTGTCCGTTAAGCATTGTAAGGTAGGAATTCATCCAGGGACTGGGACCTCTGCTGGGACTCTGACTGGTTGCAGCCCCGAAGCTCCAGTTTACCATTGGCTGGCTAGATGGTGGCTCGCTCCCTGATTGGTGCTTAAGCTTTGAGGCAATTTCCAAAGATTTCTTGGTGAGGGCTCTCTTGGCTACACTAAATTATTATTCTGACTCAGATATTTTACCCTGTTTTTTGCTCACGTCTCTGGGGATACTGTAACTATTGGATTGCTGCTCAGGAATTTATTCATATTAGGGGCAAGGTTGTAAAATGTCTATACTGCAGGGGTATGTGTAATATGCAGCATTTGATGTTAAGTGCTTAGGGAAAGCTCTGATAGGTTAACTCTGTAATTGATCCCAGACATTGCCTTGTTCTGACCCGCTGCTGTATGGATTTCTTTTTCCCCTGCATTGTTTAACCTACTCCTCCCATGCTGTATATATTCTAGATAAATTTTTGGTGACTGTTACTAACTCGATCTCTCTGTCTAAGGAGTTTGAAAGTCTGACCTTAAAGGTTCAGCTTTCTTCCTCCCTATCTCTTAGCATCATTGGAATTTACCGATCCCCTCAGAGGGACTAAAAGTGCTAAATCATCTGTGCAATGAACTGAAAATGCTGTCTTAGGAGGTCATCATTATTGGTGACCTCAGCTTTGACTGGCTCTCAATGAGCTCTGAACCCCTTAAGGAAATATGTGACACCTTTGGGCTTACGCAACTAATTTCTGAAGTCATACGTCCCAATAAGAAAAATCCTGCTAACAGCACCTTAATTATTTAACATTTTAAATAACTGCGGGACTAATCCTCTCGTGAAACTGCATATGGGCACCAATAACATTATGCACGATAACCTGCTTGAGATAAAATAGGATCTAGTAGCACTATCTACCAGATTGATAGAACATGGTTGTGAAACAGCTTCCTCCGAAATCTTGCCCATGCCAAGAGCATCACAAGAGATAAACTTAAAAATCAAAAAATATAATGAGTGGCTTTAAAAATGGTGCCTCAAACAAAAACAAGTGTGTATCACTCACTAGGAAGAGTTTTCAACCAGGCATGAACTCTTCTGTGGGGACGATCTTCATCTGTGTCATCAGGGAAGTTCACTATTAAGCAAGCAGATCCTACATTATATTGATAAACATTAAGGCTGGGATATTCAGAGCAGATGCACCCGTGCAAAAGCAGATATGTGCCAATGCGCGATATTCAGTGGGAGCAGCTGCGCAGCACATCACCCAATGCGCTGCAGTGTAACAGAAATGAATGCATGTGCAAGTGCAGGGGGAGTGACCAGGAATATTGTGTGCTGTGCGATATTCAACAGTAGGCGATGTGTGTGCAATAGTGGAGCAAGCGGAAGTTGCGCAACAGCGTAAATGAGCCAATACAAAAGGGAGCAAGTGAGGGGAGGATGAATGCACCACAGAGGAGCCATAGTGGGGGAGCATGGAGACAGTGGGGCAGGGAGTCAGTCCAAGAAGCAGGGGGGCAGGTGTGGCCAGGAGGTGGAGGGGAGAGCGACTGGAGTTGTGTGCAAGTGAGTGAAGGGGTGTGTGTGTGTGTGTATGCAAGAGGGCCTGAGCATGCCACAGAGGATGGAGGGCAGTGGCCAAGAGGCAGGGCACACAGTGGTGAAGAACCAGGGATGTACCCGGTGCAGGGGCAGCACCAGCAGCATCCAGCTGGGGGGGCAGGTAGACAGCCACCCGTTGGGGGGGGACACCAACCAGGGATATGGCCAGTGCCACCTTCCAGATGGAGGCGGTAATGAGGAGTGTGAGAAGGCAGACAGCAGGGAGGCATGGCCATGGAAGTGCCCAGCGGCGGTATGCCCAGAACAGGCTGTACCGTGCCCGCACCACCTTCAAACAGTACTTTGACACAGAGATTGTGGGCCGGTACTGCCTAAACTAGATGATTCTGAGGCAGCTCTGTGAGCTGTGCAGTGATGAGATGCAGGAACCCACACGACGGAGCCATGTGCTGACCGTAGGGACTAAGATCCCAGCTGTCATGTGCCTGCTCATCATGGGCACCTTTCAAAGACCAACACGGGACATGACAAGCATAACCCAATTGGCCGTGTCACGCCTACTCACACAATTACTCAGCGCACTGCTGCCACTTGCTGCAGAGTACATCCTTTTCCCTAGCACACAGGCAGAGTGCACAGCAAACATGTAGGAGTTCCACAGGGTAGCACGGTTGCCTGGCATGCTCGGAGCCATAGACTGCACCCATGTAGGCATCTGTATGCCACCTGGCTCACAGGGGGGCAGCATACATCAACCGCAAGGGTCACCTGAGTGTCAACTGCCAGGCAGTGTGCAATGTCAGCGGGCGCATAATCAATGTCTGTGCCACACACCCTGGGGGAGCACACGATGCCTTCTTCTGGCACCAGTCCACACTGTGCCATAGGTTCAAGAATGGGGAAATCCCCACTGGCCATCTGGTAGGTGAATATGCATAGCACACTGGTTGATGGGTGCAGATGGGGGTGTGTGTGTGTGTGTGGGGTATGGCAAGGGGTGCCATGGGGAATGGCCAGGAAGGCCCATGGCACAGTGTCACAGATCACCATGCTAACAAAACCCCTCTACACACAGGTGACAGTGGTTAACCACTACAGCCCTGGCTGCTCACACCATACCGTCGCCCCATGACCCCAGCGCAGCAACAATACCATAAGGCACATGCCACAACACGGAATGTCATTGAGTGGGTGTTTGGGCTGCTGAAGGCATGGTTCCATTGTCTTCACACCTCAGGTGGTGCCCCACAGTACAGCCCCTCAAAGGCCTGTGGGCTATTCCTGGCCTGCTGTGTCCTGCACAACATGGCCACCGAGTGTGGGATAGCCATTGAGGTCAAGGAGGGGGACAGCAGTGGGAACGATGAGGACGCCAGTCCAGCTGGTGTTGGGCAGCCAACCCCTGGGCGAAGGGATCCCTGGCTGGCCCGGATGGCTCAGCAGCACTAGGACACCATCACAGAGGAGCACTTCAGACAACACAAGTAGGTTAACAGGGCCACGTGCAACCACCAAGGGTAAGGGCACAGCCCACAGACAGACGGGGTGGACACTAGGGGAGGACGGCATTAGGGGCATGGGAATGGGTGTGGGACTGCACACAAAAATAGGGAACAGCAGGGCTGCACGTGGCACACACACACACTGGCAAACACACCCCTACCCATGCCCACAGGGCCACATGCATGCCCACCCCAACAGGCCCCCCCACAGGACCCAACACAACCACCCCCAGTGGCTGGCACCGTGCATGCCTCAGACGCTGAGCACCATTGCACAGTGGCTGACAGTGCTAGGCTGGCATTATCATGCACATGCCACAGTGGCCAGCAGCCGGGAGGGTGTGCACAGGGACCATGTGTGTGCAGGGCAGGGCACCACGCCCATGCAACACACACAGAACACCACAGTGCACACAGGGCAGTGGCAGACAGTGGCTGTGGAGAGGGAAGGGTCAGTCATGCAGCACAGTAGCACGGCCACCATGGATGTGTGGGCAGCCCCAACGAGACCTGCAAACCTGCCAGGATGTCCAGTGGCCTCATGGGGTGTCACCGATGGGCCCCCAGGGGTGACACTGTGGGAATGTGACTGTGTCCATGCAGAGGTCTGCAGGCCACAGAACATGCCCACACCAGGCATGCTAGGTATGCCCACAGCTGAACCCAGTGTCTACATGACAGGGTCACCTGATGCAAAGAACGGGGGTGGACATAGCATTCTGCAGGGTGTGCGGTAGCCGGGCACACAGCCAGTCAGCCAGTGTAGCCATGACAGTTGCCATTGCAGTCATCTGCCTGTCAATGGCTGCGGTCACATCCGCCCGCTGTTGAGCCAACTCTGCCAGGACCAGGTCATGGTCCTTGCTCCGCCACTCCTCTGCCTGGTGCAGCTCCACACAGAGTGCATCCACCGCTGCCATGAGCTGCACCTGCTGATCCACAGAGGCCTGGAGTAAATGGATGTGGTCATCCAAGGGGTCATCTGAATGGCCAGCATGCTGTCCCCCGTGGTGTTCCTGGCCCTGCTGCACTGCACCCCTCGACAGTGGGTGCCACACAATGCCACATTCCTGGGATACGTCCACACGTGGTGCACTGCTGCTGCCCCACCCCTGTCTCCCTGTTGACACTGGCCAGCTGCTGACGCTGCCCCTCCTGCTGCCAATCACCAGGCATAACTGGCGTGGCCACAGCAGCAGCAACAGCCCCGCCACCTGGGCTGCACACCAGTGCTGCCCCACTGGAACCCACAGATGCAGCCTGGACAAGGGCAGTTGTGCAGGCAACCATATTAGAACCACCTGCAGATCTGTCTGGGTGGATGCCATCCGTGGGATCACTCAGTGTCCCACAGACAACACTGTCTGGGACGTGCGTCATGTCATCATCAGTGCTGGAGTCGGCCCTGATCTGTGTCTCAGCACACAGGACACCATGGGTGGCATTACGCTGGAACACAGCCAGGGCCATATCTGCACCAGCACCACAGGCAATAGTCTGGACAGATGTGCAGGGCTGCAAACAGTTGGTCCCTCAGACACCTGTGGAGGTAGATGGGCACTCCACCGTGTCCAGGGCTGCCCCCTCGGTGGACACACCCACCACCGCTGCCCCATGCAGACACTCAGGAGCTATAGAGGAACACAGTACTATTAGTGGTTCTGCCTGGCCCTGGGGCCCAACCCTCTGCCACCCACACACTGCCAGCACCGGTCCTACCATGTAGTGATGGTCTGCTGCTCATCTGGAAGCCTCCACCTGGAACACCCTCAATGGCACTAATCCACATGCTCCCAGCCACCTGCTTCTCCAGAGGTGTCAGGTGGAGAATGTCCTGCTGGCCCCCACCAGTGGAAGCATTTGCTGCCCTGATGCAGCCACTTATCCTTGATCTGCCTCCTGTCTGTGCCAACCTTTTTCTTGCACTCCTGGACAGAACTCTGGTGGCTGCCCTTCCGGTTGACGGCACATGCCACCTCGCACCATGCTGCCGCATGGGCCTGTGGTGTGCTCCTCTGTCCACTGAGCAGTGGCTCCCTGTTGAGGTAGGCCTCGAACAGGGCATATAATTACACCCTGGTGAAGTTGGGCCTCCTCTTCCGCACCCTTCCCAGCTCCTCTTCATCCTCTCACTCGGTCATGCTTGTGCCTGGGGAGATGGACAGGTGTTACCATGGACTGTGCAGTCCCATACAGCCCTCCCAGACCACTGTCCCCACATCTCAACTGCATGGCACCAACCTCATAAGACTGCAATACTGATCCATAGCCCATGCATTCCCAGGTCACTTTTATAGTGCATCGAATGCAAATGAGGGCAGGGGCAACTGTAATGGGGTGCAAATGCAGTGGATGCACCGTGGAATGGCTCATGAGCTGATTAGCATAACCTGGCTGAATACTGCGCTGTTGCACCTTGCGCATTGGTGTTGAGCATGCTCATGCTGTGGCGCACCACTGTGACATGCGCAATCGGCACCACAACACACATGCCCGCTGTGCTGATGCCTACACTAGTGGTGCTGCTGATGCACTGTGCACGGGAGGCAGTACAGGGCATTGCCACTACTGTGCCTGTGGAACTCGTGTGCTATACCTTTGAAGAGGCACACATGCCATGGTGCACCATGGGCACCATGGTGCCTCAATGCGGTAGGCCACTGCTTGGCATCACAGATGTGCACCCTACCACGTGCCATGCAGGGGCCTCCCAATAGTGCTGTGGTGCTCCGTACATGGACAGACCCTTGACCCTGCAGCAGCCCTTTGCCCTCTAGCCAGCATGCATCTGCATGGCTGCTCTCCTATTGTGCAGATACATGGCTGCCCCCCCCATTGCACAGTCGGTGCAAGCATGATTCCGACTGGCAGCACAGTACCACACTGTCTCCACACGTGGGGCACTTGCACTACCAGGCACCATTTTGAGCTCACCAGAGTCTGCAATATGCCGCACACCAGAGCACCAATGTGGACCTCTGTAGAACTGGCAAACCTGGTGGCCCTTGTGGAGCCCCACACTAGGCCTGGAGCATCACCATAGGGCCCGAATGGCCCAGGAGCGTGGAGGTCAGATGTCGCAGGTGATGTAGCCATGCAGGCAGGGCACAGTGCTGGTGCCGAGGGTCAGCAGCACCCTGCTGACTGAGATGCAGGTGAGTGCCATGTTTCCCTTTACAACTGTGCATGATGGGTTGCAGGGGCGGTGGTGAGGCATGGCCCCTGCACTTGGCCCCACTGCCATGCCCGTCCCACAGGTGCCATCTGCACCATCCTGTGGGTTTACACTTATGGGCAGGTGTCGCAGGTGGGCTGTGTGTGCATTGGGCACCTGACTGTGCCACTGCCATCCCTCTGCATTGCCATGATGCCAGAAGGTCATTATGGTGCTGTGCAGTGCATGGGTGGTGGGGGTGTGCAGTGGTTTGCATGGGTGCGGGTGCACAGGTAGGCGGATCATGTGTGCACACCCACTATGGGTGGTCACATGCCATCCCAGGGGTGCAGGCCACTGATGTACGCCATGCACATTGGGTGGGTTGTGTTGGTCTGGCCAGTCACTCATACTGATTCTGCTCCCTTGTCCTAGGTTGACCACGCTGGACAGCCCTAGAAAAGCAACATCCAGGAGATCCTGCAGATCACCCAGGCCACACTGGAGCTGCTGCAGGGGATGGAATGGAGTGAACATTGGCAGCATAGAAGGTGCCACAGGGAGGACAGCGATGACAGGGGCCACCAGTAGGGCCTGCAGCACCTGCACTGTACCAATCCTTCCCTGGACTGTACCCCACACCCCTTTGTCCCCCACCTTTGCCCTTCCCATTGTCCCCTGCCCTTCCCCCCTTATTGTTGCCTTGCATCCCCTTCCCCACTGTATATATATATTTGTACATAGTTTCTGTTGATGTTTATTGTTTCTTAATACATGCTTTTCCTACTATGACTGTGTCAGTCTCTGTTTTGCAGCAGACACATGGTGCCTTGCTGCAGTGGTGTGCATGTCAACTGTGGGGTGGTGCTGGCCTGGCTGTGGGTGTGTCTACCAGGGATCCTTCACTGGTGTGGGTGTGGGCCATGGGCTCTGTCCAGGGTATGTGTGGTGTGTCCTGTGCACTGTTTACCTGTGTGCAGTGGGCTTTGGTGCATGTGCTATATCCTGGCTGCCCCTGGTGGTGTGTGTCATGCCCATACGGCTGTGCCCCTTGCGTGTCTGTGGTTCGCATGGCCATGCCAACACAACCACTGCATGCATGGATGCTGGCGTGACATCGGTGGCAGTCCATACCAGCCACCTTCCGGGCACGGCGCCCTGGCAGCTGGCATCCCGACCCCAGGTCTATTGCATGTCTGCCTCTGTTGCCACTGTGGGCGGTGCTGTTGTTGACCCCCTCCATGCAGTCTATGGTGTCTGGGATGGTGTCTGTGGGCTGGTGACTGTTACATGGTGGCCTGGTTCATGGTGCATGCACCACATGTCAGGTTCAATGGCAACATGGTGGTGTGCAGGCCATAGGTACATGGCACCATGGGACACATGATGTCAACCTCTGTTGCTCCACTATGTGTGGCTGTTTGATGGGGTACCCTTGGGACTTTGTTGTGGGGTCTTTGTCTGTGCCCTGTGTTGCCTCCTGTGTGGTGCATGCCTCCGTGTGCCACAGTAAGGTGTTGTGCTGTCTGGTGGGGCTATTGCTGGGTCAGGGTGTATGCATGGGTGGGTGTCCAGGGTGCCTTCCTGCTGGTGGTGGCATCCAGGGTGGGCCTTGTCACATGCAGGGACCCTTGGGTACTGACGCCAGGTCAATCTCCTTGCTGTGCCTCTGTGGGGGCCATGCAGGGGGGCCTTGTGTATGCTGTGGTGGCATCAGTGGATGGTGTCGCCATGTGTGGGGAAGGGTCACAGTGGGGATGTTGTGCATGGCACAATGGGGCATCGGGTTGTATTGTCATGGTGGTGGTGGCATGCCTTCAGTGCCATGCACTATTTAGTCATGCTTCTGGGCTGGGTGTCTCAGGATCGCTGTACTGGGGGCGGTCGGCATTGGTGTGGTGCCGTGGCATGGGTGGATCCTGGCCATCCTTTTGTTACAGTCTCTGTTTGACAGGGGACAGTGCAAGGGTGCCTTGCCCTGTGGGTGGGGACTGCTGGCCCACATCTGCTGTTGGATTGGCTCCAGGGTTCATGGGCTGGTGGTCCATTCTGCTCATGTCTGGTTGTGCAGCTCATGGGGGCCTTGCTCTTGCGGGGGCAGGGGGGGTTGGCCTGTCTGTGCTGCTGCATGCCCCTCCGCGCATGGTGCATCCATGGCTGGTGCACAACTGCTTCCTGTCTTTGTCCCTGCACATTCCTAGGGGTGCTATTGTGCATCGGCCCTGCTCCATTATTCATCCCTCTTTGCGCTATGGTGCACCAGGCATGATATTCAGCTATGTTCCACAGGCACACATTGGCCTGCACTTGCTTTGAATATCGCACCCGTTGAGCCATGGTGCACTGCACTTGCACCTACTCCCACTATTGTGCATCTTTTTGGTGCAGTCTGAATATCCCACCCTTAAACTAATAGATTTGGGGGAGACACAGTTGTCCTCCCCCCCTCTCTGTATGCAGGAGTTCTGGTACATAACACCTGTCATCTGAAGAATTTGAATTGTTTATACTTTAATGCCAGGAGCCTTCTTAACAAAATAGATGAACTCAAACTAAAAATAGCATTGGATAAAATAGATATTATATCAGTTACCAAAACTTGGGGAGATGATAAATCCAGCTGGAATTGCCACCTACCAGGGTACACCCCATGTATTCTAAACAGAATAAATAGAAGAGGTGGGGGTGCAGCAATCTGCACAAGAGACAGACATTACAGACAGTAGAAATCTCTGATAAAATTAAACCCCCCAACAGTTTTACAGAAACCATCTGTATTAAAGTAATCATAAATAAAATAAAATATGTTATCCTGGGACTCTGCTTTCGCCCATCAAACACATCACCTGAGTCCCTAGATGCAATTAACCAGAAAATCGATGCAGCATGCACACTAGGGGATATTTTATTGATAGATGATTTCAATCTGGAGATATAGCCTGGAAAGATCAAAAGACTTCATCCATGCCTGGTAAAAAATTATTAAACATGCGTCAACAATGCAATTTGATCCAGAGTATAAATCATTCTACTAGGGGAATAACATTCTCAATCGTGTTATTCACAACAGAAACTTAGTGGTTAAAAATTTTTATATTCTACCCCCTATTGGCAATAGTAACCATTATGCCATTAAATTCACATTGGAACACACATTGACATTAGTTAACAATACCACAAAAGTATAAATATATGACAAATCTGACATCCTCTATATAAAATTGCAACAAAACAACATAGACTGGCAGCTTATATTCTCACCCACAGAGGTTAATGTTAGCTTTGGCAAACTTTATATTACTCTGTGCTACTTAAGGGACACTTTTATCCCCACTAAAACTAAAAATACAAATAAATACGATTATCCTAAATGGATGAACAAGTCTAAAAAGAAACTCATAAAAAAAAACCAAAAACACTCAAATTACTTAAAATTTCCAACTCAAACCAACTGGACTTCCTACCTGCAACGTCAAAAAAAGTATTCAAAGGGCAAAGATAAAAACGGGAACATAAATTAGTGTCTGAAGCAATAAAAACAACAGTAAGTCCTTTTTTTCTTACATCAAGTCACTAAAAAAACCTACATGCCAGGTAGGCCCCTTGCAAATTAATGATATTATAATCCACAATCCCAATGATATGGTCAATATGTTTAACACAAAATTCTGTGAAATTTTCCAGGCTACACGGAATATAGACAAACTAATAGATACACAGGACAAACTCATTACTGTATCTGAGGAGGATGTCATTAAGAAACTAACCTCACTTACAGGTAAAACTAGTACCTCACCTGATCAAATATCAGGTCACCTCTTATATTTGCTTGCAGATTGTCTGTCATTTCCCCTTAAATTATTCTTTGGACAATGTATTAACTTAAATTATTTTCCCGACCTATGGAAAACAGGTAATGTTATTCCTATTCATAAAAAAGGGCCACAGAACAACTGGGAAAACTATAGGCCCATTAGCTTAACATCCCCATTGTGTGAAGTACTGGAAAGCATTATAAAGAATTTAATTTCTACAACTCTGGACAATCTGGATAATTACCAACATAGATTTATAAAAGACCGTAGCTGCTTAACCAACCTACTATGCTTTTACAAAGAGGTTAGCCATGAACTTGACAATAAAACCCCATATGATATTATTTTCATTGACTTTAGCAAGGCATTTGATTCTATGCCTCACTGGGCCTTAGCAAATGAATTATACACTCTAAACATTACCCCTAACATTGTTAAATGGATATCCAACTGGTTAAAAAGTAGGACACAAAGAGTACTAATCACTGGACAGCTTTCTGATATTGGTTCAGTCACTAGTGGGGTCCCACAAGGCTCTGTTCTGGGCTCTTGCCTATTTCAAGCTTTTATTGCAGACCTGACACATAAATGCTATTCTACCACAATCAAATACGCTGACAATGTGAAAATTGGAGGACTGTGTTCCAGTCCTGAGCATATAGCATTTATCCAGAAAGACCTCTATTATATTTCACAATGGAAAATTATGCACCTGGGCCCGAATAACCCATGCTACACATACAAATTGGATGATAGGATAGTAACAATTACATCTACTGAAAAAGATCTAGGGGTCCGTATTTCGGAGGATTTTCTACCGGCTTCACAAATTATTGAGACTATTCTAAAAGCAAACAGAGTAATTTGGTCTATTAAAAGAAATATCAATTCAAGAGACGACAAAGTGTTGATGCCATTGTACAGAGCATATGTTTGCTCACATCTAGATTATGCTTCATAATTATAGTGCCCATTTAGGAAATCTGGCATTATGCAACTGGAAAAGGTACAAAGGAAATTCGCCAAACTCATTAGAGGTCTTTATGATGTCCCATATGAATCTAGACTGAAATCCCTGAATTTAAATGACACTATCCACCCAACAACTTAGGGGTGACCTTCTTTTCATGTATGACATCATGCAGGACCCTTTTTTACTGACTACATTGGGTTTGGAATTTAAAAACAACATCTTTAACACTAGAGGTCATCGTTTACAATTATATGGTAGAAATTTTAATTTAATGGTATGGAAATACTTCTACACCATTATTTTATTTATTGAAAGATATCAGAATTACAATCCTTTGAGTCGATGACTTCTTTGCAAAGGCTCCATGTTATTAAGAACATACACCAAGTATCACAAATTGAGACATTAGGTACAACTATTATACAATTGGCACCAGTACAAACTTAAAGCATATGGCATGGTTAAACTTAAAACATTGGTAGAGGGTTTAAACAGTTGGTGCCACATATGATGCTGGTTATATCATTGGGATTTTAAGGAGGTCCTGGGTCAATACTTTAGATTCATGTGACAGTACTTGGTTTCATAGGGTCTAACAAAATAGGTCCTGTGTCAAGATATGATTAGAGTGAGATAGAGGATCCAGGCTTAGGGAGAGCGTAGAGAGCCATGGGGGGGGAAGGACCCCATATTTGAAGCGACTGGAACCCGGTAAGAGTTATCTACAGTCACAGGTAGCGGAGTTGAGGAGTGTCTTTAGACCAGCTTTAAACTGACCCAAACTGGATGTAAGGGAGATTGTGGACAGTAGGTTGTTTAGCCATAATTGGGCATGATAACAGAAGGACCGTTGCCAAATGGAGGTTCTACAGTGAGGCACAAATATAGGGGTATTTGCAGAGTGTCTTGTGACCCTCCTGAGGGAGGCTGTTTGAATAAGAGGGTGGAGGCCTGTTGGAGCTTGTTTTGTAGTATCTTCCTTGCTAGAAGGCAGATGTTATACTTTACCCTATTCTGGAAGTTTAGCCAGCCAGTAATTTTGTAAAGCTCACAAGTATGGGTTAGCATATTACAGTTCGAGACTAAGTGGCAGGCCTTGTTGAGGGAGAGGTTGATGTTGCGCAGGGCAATATGATCAACAGACCCATAAATTACTATGCCATAGTCCACTAGGGGTAGTATAGAAGAGGACACTGCTAGATGCATTGCAAGTGGTGGAATGCAGTGCCGATGTCTGTAAAGGATCCCTAACCTTGTATTCACAGAGGAGGATACTTGCTGAATGTGAGTGTGATAGGTAAGGGAGGAGTCCAACAAGACTCCCAGGTATTTGAAACTGTCGACCTGTTCTAGAGTGATGCCATGTGTGTTTGTGATGATTATCAGCACGTTAAAGACCGGGTTTTGGCGGTGAGAGATCATAGCTTTTGTCTTTTTATAGTTAAGTATTGGGCCGTGTTCAGAGAACCAGGTTTCAAGCTCACCAAAGAAGGTCTGCAGGGCAGCCTGCAGTGTGTTGAGATGTTGATGTTTCCAAAAGACTATAACATCGTCAGCATAGAGCAGAAGCTTCCCACTATAGGATTTGAGGAGGGAGTTCAGAAAGAGGGTAAAAAGCAATGGGCCTAGTATGGACCCTTGAGGGACCCCTGAGCGGACTGTTTTCATGGAGGATGTGGTTTGATTAGTTTTTACCTGCTGTGTCCTGCCAGAGAGATAGTCCTTGAGCCAGGCAGAGACTTCAGGGGAGATATTTAGTAACAGAAGAGTGTGCAGAAGAAGATCGTGACTGACCGTGTCAAATGCTTTGGTCAGATCGATATAGGGGGCCCCTGCTACTGAACCATGATCAAGGGCCTCGTGTATATAGGAAGAGAATTTGAACAGGGCAGTGGAGGTGCTGTGACCCCTCCAGAACCCATGTTGTTCTTGACAGAGCAGATTGTATTTGGTCAGGTAGTCTGTGAGCTGGTCTGCCACTATTTTCTCAAGGGCCTTTGAAAGAGGGGGCAGTATGGATATTGGCCTGTAGTCACTGGCAGAGGTGGGGTTCCCACTCTTTAATATGGGGGTGATAACTGCTCTTTTCCAAGAGGTGGGGAACTGATTGTGACATAAGGATAGGTTAAATATTTTGGTGAGAAGGGGCAAAGTCTCATCCAAGGTTAGCCGGACGAGTTTGAGGTCCAGGCCATCACTACTATAACATGAATTTGCCAGGGCTTTGCTTAGGTAGTGCTTTGCCTCTTTGCAGGATATGATTTGTAGTCAGAAAGGAGGGTGGTTGAAATGGGGAGGGGAGTTTATGGGGTGGGCACTGATCAGGTCAAAGAAGTTTGGGGGAAGAATGTGACCGAGGTCTGTAAAAGGCAGTGTTGAGGGCTTCTGTAATAGAATTTGGGTCCTGGGAGGTGACCCCATTAACTTGACGCTGCACTGGGGTCAGGGATACATTTTTCCCGGTTAGTTCCTTAATGTTTCTCCAGAATTTGCTACCTGCTCCCCAGGAGGAGGAGGAGGAGGAAGGGCTTGGTTGTAATACTCGGCTTTAGCTTGACGTAGTGCCCATTTGCAGCTATTTTGAGCATCCCTGTAATTCTATCTGTCTTGGGGGAGTTGTAAGGTGAGGGCCTTGTGCCATAAGTTATCCCTCTTTCTCAGTCTAGTACGGACTGAGAGATCCATGGGGTGTCCAGGGTTTTTACTATCTGTCTTGAATAGGGGGCAAAGATGTCACAAGCAGAGTTAAAGGAAGAAATAAAAAAGGTGAGGGCTTCAGCAACTGTTTGGGCAGTGTGGATAGGAGACCAGTCGAAGGAGGCTAGGTAAGATTTCAGGCATGGGAGGGCACCTTTCATTAAGCGTCTTTGTACTGTGGTTTTAGGAGGGTTTGGGGGAATTTTATTTGACCACCAACAGGTAACTGGAGAGTGGTCACTTATCAAGTCAGGTAGCACCTTAATATGGGAAAGGTTATTTGGGCTGTTTGTGAGGATAAGGTCGATAAGAGTGGATGTTCCAGTTTTTGGGTCTAGCCTGTTTGGGGATTGGACAACTTGAGTGAGGTTGTGAACGGGCACTGCTTCTTTACATGTGGAAGACACAGTGGATAACCAGTTTACATTGAAATCACCCATTAAGATGACGTCATTCTTGGGAGGCAGGTGGGCAATACTCTCCAGTACAGAGTCAAAAGCAGGCTTTTAGTTACTGGGGGGAATGTATGCTGACAAAATGTATAGAACTTTTCCAGGATTACCAAAACTTATCTTAACTGCTAGAGTTTGTGCTTCATGGGTGGGTTGCAGGATGGGAACTTGGAGGGTGTGCAGGAAGGATCTAGTTTAGATGGCACAGTCACCACCCCACTTACTTAGCCTGTCGACATGATATAAGGTGTAATCATTAAGGGCAATGGATCCACTAGAGGCATTTTCTGAAAGCCAGGTCTCGGATAAGGCCAGTACGTCAGAGGAGTGCTGCACAATCCAACCCCGAAGAGAGATGAACTTACTCTGAAGGCTGCATATGTTAAGTGCAGCCAGCTTTAGGCTTCCATGCTTGCCCTTTTGTGTGGCTCCATGGGTGGGAGGACCCGGGTTAGGATGAACATTCCCGGAAAGGAGGAGAAGGAGAAGAGTATTTCGGAATAGTGCCTGCCGGAGTAATTTTGGTTTATTTTGGGCAACCTCGGGGGTATTCCTTTTGGTGGTGTAGACTAGGGTAGGGAGGGAATGCAGGAGTAGGACTACGAGGGCTGGAGACAAAGGAGATAGTTTCCCCGGTGAATAGTTGCTGACAGGGGATGGGGGGAGCCTTAGGTGGCGTTGTGGTAGTAGAGCTGTGGGGTACGTGTGTCCTAGGGTTTATATGTGTGCATGGGTGGTCATATGTGTCAGCATAGTAGTGGCCCTGGTGTGTCATTTTGAGGGGGCATGGTGGGGGATATCTACTAGAAGCAGAGTCTACAGGCAAAGCATCTGAGCTGGGGGCACTGGGTTGGGTTGTTTATGTGATCAGTGTGGTGAGAAGGAATAACACTGTATGGTGAGGATTCATATTTCTCTATCCTCGTAATGAGAGTAGTGGCCACTAGTGGTGTGATAGTATAAGCTGCAAGTGGGAAAGTTGGCTGATTGGTTAATTCAGCCACGTGACCAAAGCCTATATATTACGATGTTTGCCAAGGGCAGTGGTGGGGGTGGTGGGGCAGCTGATTTGAAGCATCGGCTGGGCTAAACAACAGTGCCTAGACCTGCTCTGTTGCAATTTCAGGTGCCTCCACGGTGTTACAACGGCTGCATACCTTGACACAAACAGCTCCTGTGGTGTGGGGGAGGGCTGTGGAGTAGCCTCATGACCTCCTGAAGTTCGGGGATAGCTCTTGACACAAATGGCTCCTGCGGTGCAGGGGAGGGCTGTGGAGTACCCTCACGACCTCCCAAAGTTCGGTGGTAGCTCTTAACACAAACGGCTCCTGCAGTGCAGGGGAGGGCTGAGGAGTAGCCCTCATGACCTCCTGAAGTTTGGTGGTAGCTCTTGACACAAATGGCTCCTGCGGTGCACGGGAGGGCTGTGGAGTAGCCCTCATGACCTCCTGAAGTTCGGTGGTAGCTCTTGACACAAATGGATCCTGCAGTGTGGAGGAGGGCTGTGGAGTAGCCCTCATGACCTCCCAAAGTTCAGTGGTAGCTCTTCAAACTATTAATCCTTTGAATGCACTCCCCATAGAGGTAATCACCATTGATTCTAAATCAATATTCAAATGCAGATTAGACAAATTTATCCTCTCTGATGTTAAAATGAACTATTATTAATTAAAGGAGCAATCATGGGCCACCAAGCCTCCTAGCTCCTTCAACTTCTTAGTATGAATCTTAATTGATCTTATCCTAGTTAATAAACCCCGCCTCTTCACCCATTCAGGCATTTTTTTCACCTACCTTAGTGATCATTGTTCTATTGCTTGTGTGAGGTCCACTTCCAAACCAGTATCCTCTTCAAGATATATATATATATATATATATATAGATATGGATGGGGGCATGTGTGATTTTGTATTTTCTTGAAACTTGGCTTCCCAGCCAAATGCCCTTTGGGGTAACCCTTGCCTCAGTGTTTACGCACAGAGGTTCTTTGTCTTTTAAATAGTTTTTTATTTTACTGGGTTCACCACAATATATCCCAGGCACACTGCCTTAGGGGTAGCTGGTCCATTCCACTGGGGTGTCAAACAGACGAGGCATACTGATGAGTCGTGGTAGGACGAAACACGTGTCCATGTCTTCTGTTAGCACCCTTTGCAAACTGTGTGAGAGGCCTTTCGGCACCATGTAATTCTGCTTAAAGTTGGACCAGCATAACATTCTGTGGTGATTTGCAGATGTGGCCCATGATGCTTTGCATTGTGGGGGCATGTGTGATTTTGTATTTTCTTGAAACTTGGCTTCCCAGCCAAATGCCCTTTGGGGTAACCCTTGCCTCAGTGTTTACGCACAGAGGTTCTTTGTCTTTTAAATAGTTTTTTATTTTAATGGGTTCACCACAATATATCCCAGGCACACTGCCTTAGGGGTAGCTGGTCCATTCCACTGGGGTATCAAACAGACGAGGCATACTGATGAGTCCTGGTAGAGATGAAACATGTGTCTATGTCTTCTGTTAGCACCCTTTGCAAACTGTGTGAGAAGCCTTTCGGCACCATGCAATTCTGCTTAAAGTTGGACCAGCATAACATTCTGTGGTGATTTGCATTGTGGGGGCATGTGTGATTTTGTATTTTCTTGAAACTTGGCTTCCCTGCCAAATGCCCTTTGGGGTAACCCTTGCCTCAGTGTTTACGCACAGAGGTTCTTTGTCTTTTAAATAGTTTTTTATTTTAATGGGTTCACCACAATATATCCCAGGCACACTGCCTTAGGGACAGCCGGTCCATTCCACTGGGGTGTCAAACAGACGAGGCATACTGATGAGTCCTGGTAGGATGAAACATGTGTCTATGTCTTCTGTTAGCACCCTTTGCAAACTGTGTGAGAGGCCTTTCGGCACCATGCAATTCTGCTTAAAGTTGGACCAGCATAACATTCTGTGGTGATTTGCATATGTGGCCCATGATGCTTTGCATTGTGGGGCATGTGTGATTTTGTATTTTATATATATATATATATATATATACTGTATATATATATATATATATATATATATATATATATATATATATATATATACAAAATAAACAAATGTAACTTTGATCCTCTTGCGTTTCTCTCTGACCTACAAAATTCACACTGGCAAGAGTTCTATCTAGCCAAGACAGTGTGTGAAGCTTATGAGTCCTTTTAAAATATTGTACTTGCTGCTATAGACATACATGCACCGCTGGTTAAAGTACGTTCAAGGAAAAAATCAAGCCCATGCTTTATGGCCAGCCTGAAGGCTACCTTAGTTAATATGGGCATACTTTGGAAAAAAGCACTAAAAAACAAGCTTCCCTCTGACTGGTTGGCTTTCACAATGGTTAGGAATATTTGTACTAAACTTGTCAGAACTGAAAAAGCTGCCAGACCGCTGGTGCAGTGGCAGGGCGCCAACCTGCGATGCCGGTGACCCAGGTTTGGGAATGGACCAGGGTCATTGGAGGGCCAGCCTGGGGGAGAAGGACTGAGTGTCCAATGACAGCTCTCCTTCCCCAGGAGGCAGGGTGGTGGAGCATTCTGTGTTACGGTAACACCTGGCAGAGGCTGGGAGTCCTCACACTGATGCCAACATATTGGAGGGATGGGGCGGATGCTGGCCATCATTGCACATCCCCATCCCCATACAGGGGCAAAAAACCTAGCTGCCTCCTCCTTCATGATGCCTGCCCTCTGCTCCAACTGCTCCCCGGCTGGCTCCCTGACCTATCCAGAGCTCGTGGCACTATAGAAGCCAGTGTCGCAACCCCACCCTGGGGGGTAAGCCAGGTGGTATCAGGGAGATGTGGTTAATGTGGGATGTGGGAGTATGAGGGTCCATGACTGGGTGGAAGTCTGGTGGAGGTGCAGCACATAAAAAAATAAAAAAAAGAACTGAAAAAGCCACCTATTTTCAAAATGAGCTGGATTCATCCACCAAGTGAGCTGCTAAGTTCTGGAAGACCATTAAGGATATAGAAAGTCACAAGTTGGATAATTCCATCCTGGCCAAAATCTCTTCTGGTGGCTCCCCAATTACTGACAAACAGACAATCCTTGATCTTCTCAATAATCACTTTGCCACCGCTAGGTTTGCCTTTGATTCCTCACCTGCCAACAACCTCCTTTCACAGCTTTGCAGCCAGGATACTGTTAGACCAATTATTGTTACCTCAATCCCTGATACGGCTTTCTCTTTTAGCCCAGTATCACTGAAACATGTGGAAGATCTACTTCTAGCCCTGGACACTAGAACAAGTGTGTGTGCTGATCATATTGACAGTATTTCCTAAAGCTCACCTCCCATGTATTGTGTGCACCTATTACCCACCTTTTCAATCTATCCCTTGCCCAAGGAGACCTCCCCTCTATTTGGAAAACTGCCCATGTTATTTCCCTATTTAAATCTGGCGATCCAAGTGATCTAAATAATTACAGACCAATATCTTTAGTTCCTATCCTCTCTAAACTACTACAGAAATTGGTGAACATGCAGCTCAGGAAGTACTTGGACTCCACCAACCCACTTAATCCTACCCAGTCAGGATTCAGACCCAGCCACAGTACAATAGCCGCACTCGCAAAGGTCACCAATCTCTGGCAGAATTCCTTAGATGCTAAGAAATATGTTTGTGCCTTGTTCCTTGATCTAAGTAAGGTATTCGATACAGTGGAACATGTCTTGCTGTTGGACACTCTTCAAAACATTGATCTAGACTCTTCTGCACTGAAATGGTTCACTAGTTACCTTACTGGGAGATTTCAACAGGTTAAAGCACAAGGGGATCTTTCTCCCCTAAAATTGCTCCAAAGAGGTGTGCCACAAGGGTCCATTCTAGGATCACTGTTCTTTATATATCAACAACATTGACTCATGAATAAAATCAGCTGACATCTACCTCTTCTCTGATGACACGGTCATATACATTGCCAGGCCTACCCCAGAGCAGGCCTGTATGGACCTACAATTGGACTTTTATCAGCTGCAGTTACATTTATTGAGCCCAAAACTACTTTTAAATGCAAAAAAAAAATGAAGGCTATATTTTTCTCACCTTCTGTCCTTGGTCAAAATCCTTCCCTACATAGCCTAGCACCTCAAATTCTATCGCTTCCGGGTGAACCTATTGAATATGTGACTAAATTTACATATCTAGGGGTTTGGATAGACTGCAAGCTCACATTTTCTGATCACATTGAGGCACTTTCAAAGAAGCTGAGGCAGAGACTGGGCCTGTTCTTCCAGATTAAGCACCTCTCAACTTTTGATGCCAAAAAAAGGCTGGTCCAAACCACCTTTCCATCATTACTGGACAATGCCAGCTTCCTTTATGGCCAAGGCCCTGCTTCCGCACTTTCTAAACTAGTTTTACTTTATCACCAAGCTTTGAGATTTATCTCTGGATTACCATACCTCACCCACCACTGCTCCCTATATTCCGCAGTAGGTTGGACATCCCTTATGTTTAGAAGGTAAAGGAATGCCGCCTTCTGGACTTTTAGAGCTATCACCCATAAGCTTCTTCAGTATATCTCCGACTGTTTGCCCCTATGCGCTGAAGACAATTACTCCTTGCACAGCCTCTCCTACATCTCCCTATCCATTCCTAAAGTTAAATCACGTTTTGATAAAGCATCTATAAGTTATGTACTTCCTCATCTGTGGAACAAATTGCAAAAAAGACCTTCAAAAAGTTATTTTCATGCTCCTTCAAAGAATCCTGTAACTGCCTCCCCCGGCAGCCGGCAAAATAAGTGCTGAACATCCATCTCCAGGCCTTGTGGACTCCCCACTCTGTCACTCCCTTTTCACTTCTTCTCCCTACCAACCCTCCTACCCCTTCTCCTGAGTTACTCATGTATATACTGTGTAGTATTGTATTGACTACTTTTTGGAGCTTTTCGCATATATTGCCATTTTACTGTTCATTTATAATGCATTTCTGTATAGTCCATGCCTAATATTGTACTACGTTTGTTGTCCTCTTCTACATTTGTAGTTCCTGGTTGTACATCTATCTTATATATTGTATTATATTGTTCTACTGTTTATGTGTATTTCTCCAGGTCCACTTTGCAAATGAGCTCGCTCAACGGTGCTTCGCCTGGTAAAATAAAGATTGATTGATTGATTGACAAAATTCCATGCACGTCATACCAGTATTCGGTGATTCATGTGCAAATAGAATCCCAGGTGTGATACTGATGGCACCTCCCCCAAATTTGTTAGCCCTAGCAACACTGCCAAACTGCTCCTATCTAAACCAACTACTCCACCTCCCTCCTCAGAGTCACTAACCATATTCACTCAAACATGGACAGAGGCTTGGACATGGGGGCCATATTCTCGGACCTTGTCAAGGCCTTCACCACCAGGGACCATCACCTTCTCTTGAACGAGCTAGTAGCCTTGGGTTTCATCTCTCCAATGCTCACCTGTTTCCAATACTGCCTGGCTATCCAAACCCAATCTGTTAAGCTAACTGCAAACACATCCCCCTCTCTCCCAATCATACTCAATGTACCCTAAGGCTCTGTCTTCGGAGCTCTGCTTTTCACAGTACTCATCAATGAGCTTCCCTTGGCCCACACTTCCTGCAGAATCCACATATACAGAGTATGCTGATGATACCATCATTTACACATCTTGCCCTTTCATCCCCTCCATCAAAGAGACCCTACAATGGGTTTTCCATACAGTTCAAAACTGGTTCCAGGACAATAGGCTCATCATGAACCAGATGAAAATAGTCTTCATGCTGTTCCGCTCCAGACAGTGGCTAAACTCTACACCATCCACTCTGAATCTAAGTTCTATGCAAGAAGATCACTTAGACTTGGTAGTGCCGACAAGAATAACGTTGGCTAGAAGCTCACATGAAAAAAGGCACAGATTTTTCTTTTACAGGAGCTCTTCCCCTGCACCCCCAATGTGGGGGCTCAGCTCCCCGCAGTCCCCTACTTAAGGATTCTTACTCCAAGTGGAGCAGATTCCAGTGAAAGTTAAAAATTGTGGGGCCGTGGAAGAGTGTTTCCACGGCCCCAAGTAAACTATTCTAAGTCCAGAGTGCATAGACAAAGGTTGGGAGACCAGGATTAGAATCCTGGCCTCTACAATTGCTGGCTAAGCTGCTCTGTGCACCAGCCCTCCATGCCATGGGAGCAGCTCGGCCAGTTTCTGGATCCTGGTGCCCTTGTCTCTGTACAGCACCATGGACAGTGCTGTAAATCTCCACTCACTGTCCGTGTGAGTGCTTACCAGACTAGTGCTGTGAATTGAGCTGCTATCTTGGTAGCACTCACTTGACTGGGTACCCTTAGATTCTGTTTCCATCTGCAAGTATCTAAGCCTTCACTTGGATCAGCACCTTAATTACTTCAGACATGTATTGCAAACAACAGCCAAGTGTTTTGCAAAACATTGCACTCTCTACAGCGTACAGAGGTGCCTCCAGCTACACATCAGAAAACTGGCTGCCAAACATTCCATCAAACCATTACTGGATCATGTGGATGTAACTTACTCCAGAGTCAACCCCTCCATCCTAACCAAACTTACTACTCTATTCAGTAGCTTGTGTAGATTCATACTTACCTTTCATCCTCAAACTCATCACTGCCCCATGTATAATTACCTAGGGTGGGTATCCCCCAATGCGAGGCAATTGCTACACGCTGCCCTACTGGGTGCAAAGTATTGGGCAAGCAAACTACTCTACTATCACTCTGATCTCTTCACTCCCTCAACAAACCCTACTGATTTGCTCAGATAAGGGAACAGCTGTTGACTACAATTCCCATGCTGCAGGCACAACTTATGGAAAGCCTCAAGTTAGCTACAGGCTCCCCATAATATAGGGCAGCCTTCCTGCCAAAGTCACCACTTCACCTTTTTTCCATATGGATAAGAGACTGATCAAGGCATATATCCTGTCACAACTTATCTGGCCACTCCTTACCCCCCCCCCCCCGCATCAGCAAGACTTGTCCCTCGAAGTGACAGTCCTCCTTAAGTTTGGTGGCTTCAAACCTGATTGTTGGAATATATCATTTCTGTTCAAGAAAACACATATGCTTCCCTCTATCCTACTCACTGTTAAAGTAACTCAGGTTTGTCTGCACTGTACTACATTATCCACTTTTCCCTGTAGTCAAACAGGGTGTTTTTGTTGTTGTAAACAAATGTACTTATACTGTGACACTGTATCCCTTTATAATACGTTTTTTGTATGTGAATGCACAGTATTTATTCCATTTGAGCTCACTGCTCCCTCCCCTAGCTCGCAACTGGTAACAAGCCTCCAGGGCTCTACTCGCTTACCTGGTAACATGCGAGTCAATCACTTCAAAACCTTCATTGACAATCTATGTTCTGAAATGTGTTAATGTAACTAGCATTTCCCCTTGTCTTAGTGCTTCTTAAATAATGTCCTTGAATCAACTGTATTGCCTTCATGTATCTCTCACATGGTATCTTACCAACCCTGAGTCCCAATGTACACCAGTGGTAACCCCATGGTATTCTGTTTCACTACAGTAATTGGAACTGTAATTTTAGTTCATGTATATCATACCATCACATTGTTTTACTGTATTTTATCTGTATCCCTGTCCTAACCAGGACCTCCTTGTGAATGAGCTTACTCAATGGAGCCTTTTCCTGGTACAATAAAAAAAATAAAAATAAATACTGACACTTAAAATTAATTCTTACCAATATGGGTCACACTTTATTTAAGTGTCAGTTTCAATATAATTGCAGGGTAGGTAATCATTTATTACATGCAACTGGGTAATTACACTGTAGTTGTATGTTTGTTGCATGCAACTACATTGCAGTTGCAATGCAGTTACATACACAGCCTTTTAAATGACAGAGTTACAGTTTGCAAAACAAACTGTATAGGATGCAAAAGAAGGTAACAATGTGTAATGTTAGCAAACCTGAAGTGGCAATAGAAGTAGTTTACTAAATAAATCCATGCAGTTACATTAGCTCAAGTAAAGAGGGGTGCCTCTACTTCCAGCAAGTACAGTATTAAATGAAAGACAGGGCAGTAACAAAATTTACTGGTACACCAAACAGTATGCCTGCAGGTTTTTAAATATTCAAAAAGTTATATCTATTATTATTCTGTGTACACCGATAATGTTTCTGACTGCCACCAGTCAATTGGGATTACAGTGCAACAGTGATTAAACATTGATAATCATAATAATTATCCTTACATATCTTCAGAGACCCAATTGTTTTCACAGAACATGATTCTACTTTGTAAATAAGCTGCATAAAGTGATTAAAATAGGAGCTCATACTGCATATTCAGCCTGATTATAGTCTGTAGATGATACAGCATGTGACAGTCATTCGAAACCCAGAAAAACTAGAATTAAGTCCAATAGAATTATTTGATTTCTTCTGTGCTGTTTCACTCTGGCTGCTGACTGCAGTAGGCATTGTGGCATTTAAGCATCTCAAACACCCATATGGATTACAGAGCCAAGCAGAGTTATGTTTAATCGTGTGTACTGCAAGCAATGGAAGTCTATGTTCTGTAACTGGCAGCCACTTTCATTACTATCAGTGTCCCATGGGTTCTATAATGACAAACTAGACTTGGAGTGGACAATCAAAAAACTTAAATTGTCACTTGCAAACCTCCCACCCTAACTTTCACCATCACACATTAGACTAAGGGAACAGAACAGCTGATATAGACACCAGACTGAAAGTTTTCAGTTGGGATCATCTAAGCTTTTGACATAGCACCTTCCTCAGAGCTGCAGTATGTCATGATCCCTAGGAAGCGGATGATTTACTTCCAAACTGAGATGGCCTTCCAGTTGAAAGCCCAGTGTTGAGAATAGAACTGCCCATCAGGCCACCCCATGTCATCTGCATTGCTACACACCCACATGGCATGGGCAGCCAGCTTCAGTAAATCCCAGCCCTACATGGTTCACAGGGACTGGGTGTACTGTGTGCACCGCAGCTGTGCAGTCCAATACTGAAAGTTAATAGGACCTCTGCTGGGTGTCCTTCTGGTATAAGAGACTTTGAGTGTGAGGTTTGGGCAAGAGGATGGCGAAGCAAAGCTATGTAAAGCTGGCTGCCCAAACCTCACAAAAGAAGTCGCTTATAGCATGAGACCCCAATGGAGGCCCAAAACACTTATTTTAAATTATTTGAGTTAGCTAGAATAATTCACAACAAGCTTCATGTCTTTTTTATTTCAAAAGTTAAATAAAGCCTGTCCTCCCCTAGTTCTGAAGTGGAAATGGCCACTCCTAAAGTTTTTGCACAAGAGACAATGTACACAGGATGAGAGGTACAGTGGCTCTGTATGTTGATTGGCTGAAATCACAGAAGTGATTTGTAACTGTCTCTACAGGTGTTGTGCATTAGGCCTCTTAGTGCATAAGTCCCTCTAGTCTCTCTTTATGTACCGTGCTTTCACCGCAGCTTGTAGCTTGTGAGAACTCTAAAAAGAGATCATTTTATTAGCCTGTATGTGCTGAATTCTGCTTCAGCAATCAAACTTAGATAGTGAAGAGCTGCACCCCATCAATATTTTTGACAATGCTGCCCAATACAAAACTGTATGTGTATTTAATCTTTACTGGGTATTTTGTTTAACCTGGGTTTAAAAGATGCCTGACTACTTTCATACTGCAGTAAGACCAAGCCACAGAAAATACCAGAGGTTCAGGGTAGGACTTACTCAGTACCAGTTTGTAGCAATGCCCTTCAGCCTGACCTCAGCACCAATGGGGTTTACAATGTGCCTGTCAGTAGTAACAGCACATCTGAGCAGACAAGGAATGGTGGTATTCCCCAGTTTAGACAACTTGCTAATATATAAGAACACACAGGCAGAGGCAGTGTACTTAATTCAAGCTGAAATGAGTACACAGAACAGACTGGAGGTCATCTTAAATTTGGAAAAAGGCCACCTAGACCTAACCAAGTACTAGACTTTACAGGTGCAGAATTGAACACAAAACATGGGGGAGCTATCTGCCTACTCAGAGAGCAAAAGTCCTCATTTAGTGTAAAACTCCTTCCTAGCAGGCCACATGAGGTCAACCCAGGAATTCCTACAAGTACTAGTCCACATGGCCTCTACCACAGAAGTGATGCCATGGGTACAGTTATAAAACAGAGATGTCCAGGAGCACCGAGGAACTTATTTGCATCAAAGAAGTGCACCTCTGGATTCCCCAGTACTGAACACTCAGCATTTGTTACAGGCTTTACAGTGGTGGAAAGATTTACTGAAAGCAACCTCAGAGAGGGTCTCCCATTCCTTCAGCCCTGACCTACAAAGGTCCTAACCACAGATGGCTCCCTTCTGGACTAGGGATGGTATTTGGGGGATGAAACAGTAAATGAGATCTGGGACCCCCAGGAAAGTCAGGAGTACATAACCGTGCTATAGCTCCAGGTTGTGCTACTGTCTATGGAGTCTTTCTCCTCCCTGTTGCAGGATCAAACAGTCCTGATCAAGGCAAACAATGTAACTATAATGTGTTACATAAGCAATTAGAATGGTACAGTACCAGGTGCTTCAGACTCTGTACAGTGTCTTTGAGGATATGAGGCCTGGCATAGACTCTAATATGAGAGTATTCGCAGTACACCTAGCAGGCAAGGACAGTATGCTGGCAGATTCCTTGGGCAATATGGGTCAGGTGGTCACAAATGGTCTCTGAATCAACATGTGTTGATCTCAGAGTTTCAGAGATGGGGAGTTTCAGAGGTGGACCAGTTAACTTCTTGGGAGAACAGGAAGCTCACCCACTTTTGTTGCCAATCCTTCTAAATGGAGACAATCCCACGGGAGGCTGTCTTATTCCCTGGAGGTGCAAATTCCTATATGTATTTTGTCCATTCACACTGAAGGATCTTGCTGAAATTGGCATAGCTATGACCTCAATGCCATGAAGTGGGGTCCCAGGGACCCTGCATGGCATTCACAAAGAGTGCACACGGCAGTCACTCACCAATCCCCCAGCCGCACAGACAGCAATGTGCTGTGGGTGGGCAGGTGGGCTTGTCAGGAGCCTGCTCACACTCTGTGCCATTCATAAAGGTGCAGAGTGCTGGGCGTGGGGTGTGCACCTTACGCTGGGTAATAATCCAGTCATAAGGGATACGTGCCCACCCAGGATGCCACTGCCAGCCATGGCACTAATGTGGGGGCTCTGCAGATTCCCCCTACATGCCACCCCAGCCCATGGGACAACAAGGAGGGATGGAGCAGCCGACTGAGCATCCACCTGCCCTGAGCTGGTGGTGCACATCATGCCCTCTGGCAACATCTGTGCCCCATGGCTGCAAGGGATCCAATAGCAGACTGGGTCAGGCACTCCATTGGATGCACGCCCAGTCTGCTGAAATGTCCTCCACATGTCTGCACACTGGAGGGGTGGGGCCACAGACAGGTGTCCCATGGGTGCATGCAGTAGTGAATACCGTGCACCTTTCACTGTTCGGGTCAGTGGAGCTACACAGGCAGGATACTCGCCTCTGGCACGTAATTCCTGCCCAATCGTGCGTAGGGCCCATTGTGATAGTACAGACTGGGCCAGGCAGGCATGGTACTCTCTACTGTTTACAATGTTATACAAAATACGCATAACCCCGCCACTGAGGCAGGATCTCCTAACTCTCTCCCAGGGCAGTGCAATTCACTTAGATTTCAGAGTGCTTCATTTCAGAGAATGGTTCTTGGTCATATAGAGTACTCTAGTCTAAACCTGTATAATCAGGTGCTGGATGTTTTAGAGGTTGCCAGAAAACCAGCAACCCAAACACTTACATGTCAAAATGGAAAAGGCTAGCATCTTGTCTGTTTTCCACTAAATCACACCTATATGGCTACAGACTTATTGTATCTATGTTCAGATTTATAAGGTACATTTCCTGTACAGTACCAGGACCTGAAATTTTCATTTCCATCCCCCGAGCCAAAGCTTTAAGCATAAATGAAATATCTGACATTGAAGACAGCAGTGTTTTCAATAATTATTTCTTCTGCCAGAAGGGTCGGTGAAATATAGGTCCTCTGAACAGATGCAAATGTGATCTTACATAGAGTTAACGTGATGCTTAGGACACATGTGACATTTTTACCAAAAGTGGTTTCCACGTTTCATATGAGCCAGTATGTTACTTAGTTTAGCTTTATTTGGTTTATTGCATTCAGAAGAGATTTGAGCTCAAGAAGCCTTCTCAGAGGTGTCCAAATCAGAGGCATGTACACAGTGATAAATACTGGTGACAAGACAGAGACCAAGCCTTCATAAAATCATACAAATAAAATGACTATATGCACTTACAATCAAGCTACTATAGGAAACAATATAATACCTGAGTTGGAAAATAATGAAAGGGGGCAATTTCAAGCAAACTCAAGGATAGGGAGAGCCACACCTTGACAGCCTTGGCTACAAAACAATGCTGACCAAGAACTGTTTTCCCAAAGGGCATTTGCAATCTGTTGTCATCCATGGATCTCCTAACTCAGTCATAGGGCAGTGTAGTTCATACAGTTATCAGAATGCTTCATTTGAAAGAATGATTCTTGAAATCTAGAGTACTCTAGTCTAAACTTGTATAACCACATATAGGGGGTTCCACAACTTGACCAAGGATTGTTTTCATGGAAGGCATTTGCAATCTGTTGTCACCCATAGAGAAGGCTGAGTATTTATTGTCTAGCAAGTTTAAAAGATTTTATAAACAAGGGGGTAAAAGGGATAATAAGGCCCAACATGACCTTTTGCAAAAATGTGGTAGATGGAAAGATACACTAAAGTAGAAAGAAATCCAATTGATGGTTGTGTGATGGTTACACCAATGAGTATCATATATAGGTTAAGTATAAACCTGCAAGCTTGGTTAAAGGAAATGCAGATTTTCTCCAGAACGATGTTATTAGCAGCCAAAATAAATCCCTGAGCCACGGTCAATGACCAAAATGATTAAACTAAACATACAAGAGTTTTTTTACATTGTTGGCAAAATTAAGTCTCTTTCTACTGAGCAGGTCATGTCCCTGGTTGATGAACTTAACCATTTACTCCACATGTGGAAGAAAAACATGTTGTAGGTTCCAGGTCTACACCCAGATGTCTGAAAACCTGGACTTGCTCGAGGTAGCTTCCTTTAGGCGTGCAGCCCAGGACTATCTTTCAGGCCATGGTTACTGAGAAACAGCATTTGTTTTTGAGATAATTACAATGTTGTTGGCTTTAAACCAACTACACAACTTACTAAAATCATGTTGCAGATTTTTCTCAAGAGTTGCTAAATCACAATGTTTTGTAAAAAACGCTGTGTCTTCTGCATACAGTATTGCTTTTGAATAGTCACAGACCTCTGGGACTTTGTTAACAAACAGACTAAACAGCAGTGGTCCCAAAATAGAGCCTTGAGGGACTCCAACTGCCAGTGGTTGTAATACAAGAGAATACGTCACCAAACCTTGCCTTTTGTATTCTGTTTGCCAGGTGGTCTGAGGACTAAGCCATGGCATAGTTTGATGGCCCAGCTGCTGGAGTTTTTTTATTAGTAATAGATCATGATTAACTAAATTAAAAGCCTTTGCTAGCTCTAGAAAGGTGGCACTTGCATTCAACAGTACCAGCTAGAATGCAATGCTGTAATACTACAGTATATAACAAAATATACTGCAGTATATTTTACACTGTACCGCAGGGAACAGTGTAATTCAATGGCAATTAAGCCCTTTATTCATGCAGTATTTTGTGACATGTTACTTACTTCAAGTTACTACATTACATTATATTGCGGCAGGTGCTGCTGTTTCCCCCTCTGTCCAAAGCAACATAGAGCACCTCTGTCAGTTCAATCAGAGCAGCAGTTTTACTATACCATTTCCTAAATGCATGTTGTGCTGTGACCAGGAGATTGCGTGCAGAGATTTACTGCAGTCCAACATCTGATTACTAGTGCTTTTCTCGAGGGACTTGAACAGCGGAAGAATGTGGAGATGGGCCTGCAGTTTGAGACAGTTACATAGTCCCCAGATTTATATACTGTAACCATGTCAGCTTGTTTCCAAACATCAGGGAGGAAGCCAAATTGCAGAGAGAAACCAAATATTTTTTGAATTGGCAGGGCCAGCTTGTCAACTGCCATTTTGAGCAGTTTCGTATCCGTTAAATCTGAGCCAGTTCTAATTTTGACAGTTGATTTTTGTAGATGCTGTCTTCCATTAGATGGGTTAAGCCTTTAACATAAAATTTAGATCTAGGTGGATCAGGAGCATCTGGTAGAGCAAAAAGATCAGGAGCATTAGGCAAGGTACTAGTTGATAACTCATTCCCTACATTGACAAACGAGGAATTAAAGTAATCTGCAATTATTGCTCCTGGGAATCGGTGGTGTTTGTGAAATTCTTTAGAATGAAAGGGGTGCAACAAGTCTTTCTGCCCAAGGTGCCTTTAGTAATTTCCAGTAGCTTTCTAGGATCATTATAGTTTCTTTTTTGTAGCTTCAATTTACAGTGTTCCCTTTTAGCCTTCCTAATGGCAGTTTTACAGTGACTTACAGAGTCCAACTACATGGCAAGTAGTTCAGTAGTGAGCCAGTGGTTGGTGTCACCGCTGACTTTTTTCTGTTTGTGGGGGCCATAGTGGTCACGTGCTTTCACAACAGTTTGGTAAAAGTAATCAAAGGCAAGATTAATATCAGAGATACAGTCGACAAATTGCCAATCAACCTGATTAAGATATCATATCAAACTGATATAGCTTTCCTTCTTTGATGGTTCTGGTAAATGGGCCCCAAATGAATGATGACTGAGCTAGTTTGCTCCTAGTAAAAACTGACTGGCTGAAAATTCATGTTTTACTAGAAGCAAAGAAGTCACCATTCATTTGTGTACCAATGCTATAACTGATACTTAACAGAGCAAATGCTCTGCACCAGGGAACCATTTTCCTTATTACGGGTCACATTTTTTTCTGGGTGCTAGTGGGAGGAGGAGGGTGATGGGAGCAAGAAGTGGGTTAGGTGGGGGTTGATATGACTCATGAACCTGGTGGTGGGGCTCTGGTCAGTGGAGGTGGGGGTGTGTGTGTCTGGTGCACAGGTAGGGGGGCGAAGGGTATATTGAACTTTTATGCCACTCTACTTACTACTTCGGAAGTCACAAGGGCAAGGAGGGGAGAAGGGTGCCAGCAGTGATTGGTGCTGGGGGGGGGGTTATATGAAGATAACACCTTTTGGAGGTGGATGGAGTTGATAAAACAGCACAGTTGGTGCAGCAGCTATTTCTTTATAGTTTAAGGCTGTAGACAACCACACTTAGCATAGTTTGTTTGTTTGTTTTTTTTGCTGGTAAATTGCACAAATAATTTGGTGAACTAAGCAAATTGCCTAATTTGCCCATAAATAAGCAATTTGCATAGATTTGCCAGGTGAATAATTACACAATTTGCCTAATTCACCCTCAGAATGGCAATTCATGTGCTGTAGATTTGATGTGAGAGTTTGGCAGATTAGCTAGGTGAATAACAACAAGAATAACTATGTGAACTGCAGTCTTCAGCGAAACAAAGCAGATGAAATTTGTGAAGTTTCGATAACTTAACCATTCTCTAGTTATATCACTGATCTTGGTAGAAGGCAGTGAGGCCTGTAAGTACTCCCTGGTATACTGTATAAAAGGGATTTACTCCTGTTTACCAACCCTATCCTACCGAAATAGTATGTAGGACAGTAACACAATTTAGTCATCAGGTATTTTATGACTTAACTGAGATTCTGAGATTGTGACCACATCAGGTTTCCTTGTATGAACTAGGACCACAAACTCATTAAACCTTGGGAACAGAATCCCCACACTGATATAAGCTTTGTCTGTTTATTTCCCTAAACCTCATTATAAAGTGGGGTTGGGGGAAACTCTACAGCCTGGTCAATTAAGGTTTTACCTGAACAGAACCAAGGTGCCCAGAACTGACATCACTGAACTATTTGTCACTTATGATGAGGCAGGCATATGCAACCCAGCAGCTAAAAAGGCTGTCTGTCATTGGATAGTCTCTTGCATACTAATTTTTAATGAGTAGACTGGCAAGCAACCACACAAAGTTCAACAGGCATACTCCACTATAGCTACTTCTGCCACTATGGCAGCAGTAAGGGGTATTCCCCTTTGAACAGTTTGTAAAGCAGCATACTGGTTCATAGTACACACCTTTACTCCCATTACTTCCTGAATCTTTACTTCCCATTATTGCCAGGAGGAGATGCTAGGTTTTGTACTTCAGAACCTTTTCTAGAATAGGTTCAAGGTTCTAGTTTTATTGAAAACATATATAAAAGATCACAAAAGACCCCTATATAAGCATTATGGACAAGTACAAAAATATAGCATATACACAGAAAGTTGATCCAATTATATAAAGAACAGCAGGATTAAAATCCTCATATACATGGAAGCAAATACAGTACATGACAAAATATGATATGTAAAGATACGATGCACTTTGATTTTTAAGCTTTTCTAACAAGCAGTGCAAATATGTACAAAACTGGCAACAGCATACATGCCTATATCTGAAGTATTCAAAAACAGATAAGCCACTGTCTTATTATTATATGAAGACTTATTTTTGACTTGAATAGAAACAATCAATCTATCTCTATAGTCAGTGAAAGCACTGCATTCCAATAACAAATGCTGGACCACAATGAAACTTTCAGAATTGCAGAGACAGTTTGTAATGTTTTTTGTTTTGTTTTGTTTTGTTTTTTAAACATAAAACACTATGGCCCAGATATTCAAACTGCGCTCAAAGCTAGCGCAACAGCAGGAGCAAGCACAAACCAGTTGCGCAAATGCACAACAGGTGCGATATTCAAACGTGGAGCAGAGCAAATTGCGCAAGCAACCAACATCTGAATATCGCACATACTGCGCCATCGTGCAACCAGGAAGGAGAAGCTGAGCCAAAATGTTTCTCTATGGAGCAACCAGGGAAGCTCAGCTGAGCATTCTAGAGCTGCCATAGCACAAGCACAGCCCCCCCCCCCAGTGCAATGGAACTGCACATCCAGGGAGGCAGGCTGGGGCCCACCGCCAGCCATGCCACACATGGGCACAGAAACACACTGCAGAACCCACACCACACCTGCACACCCCAAGAACAGCATCACTGGGGGTGGGACAGATGATCTACCTGCCCATGGGGACAAGCCAACAAAGCATAGCAGAGCCATGACACCCCAGCACAACCACTGGCAGGCTGAGAGTGCCACACACAGGGGGTTGACAACCACAGTGCACATCAGCCCCCCATGCACAGCACATCCTGCACTGTGACCCCAAGACACCACCCATGTGCAGTGACTGGCACTGCAGGAAACCATGCAGTCCCCCCAGTACTCGTCAGCCCCATGCAACACAGAAGCCTACAAGCCAGACACACCCTGTGCACCCAGCAGTGGGTGGCAGCAGACGGCAAGACCAACAGAAAGTCACTGCCATGCTGGAGATACCTCCCCATGCACACACACACACACACACACACACACACACACACACACACACCAGGACCATGTCACCCCAGATGGCATGTACACTACTGCAACTGAACAACCATAGCCAGCTGCAAAACAGAGACCAACACAGTATTCATATCAAAATATAAATGTATTATCAAAATGTGTAAAACAATCAACTATAATTATTTACAAGGAGTACAGGTACAAGGTAGGGGTGGGCAGGGGTAGGGATGAACAACTGGAGAGGAAGGCAGGGTGGTAGGGATGGGTGAAGTGGGAAGGGTAATCTGGCCTAAGGTCCAGCAGGCTGGTCCTCCTTCACCAGTGCCGCAGTTCCTGGCGATGCCTCCTTCACGAGCCATGTTGCTGGATGTCCCTGAGGATGGCCTGGTTGTCCAGGGACACTTGCGTCAGCCCATGTAGCTCCTGCTGTATCCTCTTGAGAACAGTGAGGCCTAGGAAAATGGGAACACAGTCAATGGCTGTGACTGACCACAACCCTGAACACCACCCAACCTGCAAGCCACATAACCCAATGTCCCACACCTTTGATGGCATGCACCCACCCACAGTGAACATGCACATGGCCATCACAAACAGGCGGCACCAGCTATGTGCACCACCACCCACACACACTGCCCACGTCAATCACAGTACAAACTAGGCTGGCAAGTGATGTGGCAACGTGGTGCAATGCCAGTTACACAGCTATGTGCCCAGTGCATGCCTGGACCACCAGTGATGCATACACAGACGTGCTGTGATACTGCACAGTGATGCATGTCACCTGTGTCGTGCCTACATACATGGATACATAGACAGTGTCGGCAGATAAGGCCTATGGCCCACCCAGTCTGCCCATTTGAGCTGGTAAGGTCACTCTGTTTTCCTATAAGTCTGTTGCACCTTACCCCTGACCTCCAGAAGTCCTGTATGTCTATCCCATGCATTCTTAAATCCCATGACCAAGTCAGCCCCCACCACTTCCTCTGGCAGGATGTTCCACTTGTCCACCACCCGTTCCGTGAAGAAATTCTTTCTCATGTTTCCTCTGAATCGTCCCCCCTCCAACTTCATCCCATGCCCTCTAGTCCTGGAACACCTTTTACGCTTAAAAATAGTGTTTTCCTGCACCCTGTTCCTCCCTGTAAGATACTTGTATGTCTCTATCATATCCCCCTCTCCCTCCTCCCCTCCAGGGAGTACATGTTCAGTTCCTTCAACCTGTCTTCATAGGACTTGTGATGCAATCCATGCACCATCCGTGTTGCCCTCCTCTGAACCCTCTCTACCCAGTCCATGTCCATACGTAGGTATGGTCTCCAGAACTGTACACTGTACTCCAGGTGGGGCCTCACGAATTATGACCTCCCTTTCCTGCATGGTTGTGTTGTGCATGGCTGGTGGTCTTGCCCCCCAGCATGCAATAGCATCCATGAAGTAATGATACTCACACTCCTCAAGCAGCTGGGTCTGCCACTGCTGCTGCTGCAGCTGCTGCTGCTGCTGCTGGGGCAGAACACCCACCGGCACCGGGGCCCTGGCACGGCCCACCTCACCCTTGCCCTGTGTCCTCAGATTCCGGCCTGTGAGAGACATATGTTGAGACAAACATCAGTGTGACTCAAAAGCAGAGTGCCCCTGCCCCAGTAGAGTGCCTGCCCACACAGCCATAACCATCCATTTGCACAGCTGCACACTGAACAAGCCAACGTGTCCGAGCTGGCACCTATGCACAGCCACCCAAGCACACACACCCCTACAGAATATAGGTGCATAGATGGTACACTCCACCTGGCCTAGGCACCCGCCCCACCTGGCGCGTGACCGCAGCGCGTCAAAGGTCTGGCTCCCTCCGGCGGAGGTCACTGTACAGTGCCGGCACTGCTCAGCAGACCGGCCCCATCCAGTGACCTCCACCAGGTCAGTGGCCACTTGCTGCCACACGTGCATCCTAGGCATGGTGAGGGGGGCCTCACCATACAGTGCCTCACAGTGGGGCTCCACCAGGGACACCAGGTTGGCCACCTCCAGTGGGTTCCAAGTCACTGCCCTCCTCCTAGCCATCTCAGCCAGTTTACAGCAGGCAATATGGCGCTCCGCTGCACTGTAATCCCATGTGGAGATGTTGCGCAATAGACCACCACAGGCTACAATCGCGCTGTTCGAACAGTGCCATCACTTCACATGGCGCTGTCACCAGACAGTGCAATAGGGACGTACACATGGCATGCGAACCGCGCCAGGGGGCAGAGGGCATACACAAGGTCACGGCAATGACGCAAGGCTACGCACAGCGCCATCGGACGTATAGGCATCCTGCGTGACTGCCAAGCTGCGTACCAGTGCCACAGTGGACCATCGCGCAGTAGTGCCACAGCGCCATATAGTGCCCAGTGCTGTAGCGCCACTGGCACAATGGTGGCCATGGCCTGAATTGCAGATCGCGCTCAGCAGGTCTGCAGCGTGATAGACGCATGCGTAAGCTGTCTGGGCATGCGCAATGCAGTGTAGCACGCAGGCACAAACCTGCGCCATTGGCTCAGCCGGACCTTCCGTATTGCGCAAAGCGCAAATACGCGATATTCAGCTGACATATGCAAATCATTCGATCAGCCATTCAAAGGCGCAGTGGCACGATTAGCATGTCATTAAAGTTGCGCCACTCCTCATTTGCATGTGTTGCACTATAAAAATGAGACAGTGGGTTGTGCTGGCCAGATTTGGTTACTGCAGGTGAGAGGTGAGTTACATGCTGTGTGATGCTCAGGACAATGCTCATGGGCAGGGGTGCCGGAGAATGATAAAGGCTGAGGGGGCTGAGAATCAAAAGGGCACTTAGAAAAGGACAAAGGGCACTTTTTCTATTAGTATCTTCCATATGGAGATGAAATGTGGGGGGCTTCCGCCCCCCCCCGGGCCGGCACCTATGCTCATGGGGAAATGCTGTAGACTGCACAGTGACAGGTGTCCACTTCCACCCATACAGATCACCATGACTGACCAGAGACAAGGTGAGGGGTGAGGACGGCGGGTGTAGGAGGATGCCGAACTTCACAGCTGCAGAGACAGAGGCCCTCTTCCAGGCCTACCTGGAGGATGAGCCATTATTGAGTGGACGGAGGGGCATCCCTCAGGAACGTGCAGCTGCATGGGAGGGGGTAGCTCGGGCCGTCAACCTGCACGGAAGCCACCAGAGCTCCGTGCAGGAATGCAAGAAGAAGATGGGGACTGACCGCAGGAGGCTGAAGGAGAAGGTGGCAGCCTTCAGGGTGACACGTGCTGGCACTGGTGGGGGGCCCGCCAGTGGTGTTGCAGCTGACCCCAACAGAGGAGACACTGGTCGCAGCCATGCAGCCGAGTGCCATTGCGGGTGTACCAGGCGGAGGATTCCAGACAGGTGGAAGCCCATCACTGCATGGTATGACATGGTGGTGGTGTTGGGGGGCGCGGTTGTTCACATGCACTCACATGTACTCTCTTTCTGTTACAGATCCTGTTCATCTTCAGGAGACGGTGGTGGTGGTGGGTCCAGACAGTGATGCAGACCTGCTGGACATGGAGGAGGAACCATCCACCTCCGCCACCAGCCAGCAGGCACTACAGCAGCATGCACGCTGGGCCAACAACTCTGGTGTCAGTGATACGGGTGCGGGGGGTGCACAGCCTGTGTCTCAGCAGTCTGGCATGCAGGTATGCCAGCATGCTGTGCCTATGGCAGTGGCACTTACCTGCACCATTGATGATAGCAGGCCTGCAATGGGCAGTGATGGGTGTGTGTCCCATGACGGACACATGGCAGGCCAGCACATGCCCCTGGGACTTCCTGGTTCACACCTGTGTACCAGCATGCTGGCACAGTCCCAGGCTGTGCCTGTCAGCACCAGTGAGGCAGCACCGGTGGCTGTGCAGGTGTCTGGCACTGTTGCCAGGCCGGAGGTGGAACAGGTGGACCTGGGGGCTCAGCAGTTGGAGGGGCGGCAGCAGCAGTCGCACACCAGGTCTGGGGGTACAGTGTCAAGCAGTGGCACATGTCCACCACCCTTTGATCCGCCCATACCTGGTCCTGGTGAACAGCGCCCACCCTCAAGGGGTGCTGTGCACCAGGACCATCCACACCCTGGGGGTCACGATGCCATTGGGGCACAGTACCCATTGGACGTGCACACCCGCCTGCTGCAGGAATTGGTACAGCTGCAGGGGCGGGTTGCAAGGTCCGTGGAGGCACTGTCTGTGTCCGTGGAGCGGCATAGCAGGGAGTGTGCTCAGGACTGAGCCGAGCTGGTCCTTATGCGGACGGATGTGACCGCCGCCATTGACAGGCTGACCCAGGCAGTGGTCTCTGTCGCGGACGCATTGGGCACACTGTCAGGTGCCCCTGTACCACACACCCCACACAGTGCATTCTCCACTCCCCGTTCCCGGCGTCGTGTGACACCAGGCCTGTCGATGCTGGGTTCTGCTGTGGGCATCCCAAGCACCCCTGGTGCATGTTTGTTTGGCAGGATGCAGACCCCTGTGCGGGCAAGGTCGCGTTCGCGCAGTGGGACCCCTGGTGGTGCAACAGCGCCACCCGATGTGGCCCCTGCTCAGCCTGCCAGTGCTGCTGGGCCACGGTGGGGCCGCCCACGCATCCGTGGTGGCCGTGGGACAGTGCTACCTGACTGAGCTGTCTCCCAGTGCGGGCCCTGTCTGGTGCTGCCCTGTGTGCAATGTATGTCATGGTGGGCAGTGCACTGCTGGGTGCTCTGCTCACCACGCTGATACACGGACCACCTGCACACTCTCCCAACTGCTGTCCACAGGTGCGTGTGCATGATGATGCCTGCATTGCACTATACACCAAGGTGCAAGGGTGCCCAGATCCTGACACATGTACGTGGACAGTATAGGTGGTGGGGGTGGTCGGTGGTGCTGTGTGTTGGCAATGTTGTTTCCACAGTGCTGTGCTTCTGCCCATGTATGCTGCCTGGTGTGTGTGTGTGTCCATATGAGTGCTCAGCCCTCCCTGATGGTGTGTTGGTATGCCTGGAACCTTCAACTCCCCTGACCTTCATGCACGGTGTGTTCCCCTGTGTGCCTGTGGTTTGCGCATGGACAGTGTTGCCTGCACATGTCCCCTTGACTTACCTGTGTTGGGCGAGTGCTCTTCTGCAATGGTGTCCCGGTGCAGCTGAGCTACCGGGTCAGTCGGGGTCCCTCCGTCCTAGGGGCTGCTCATCACCAACATCACCGGCGCCACTGGCGTCCCCATCGCTGTCCCCCTCTTCGACCTGTACGGCTATCCCACGGTCTTTGGCCATGTAGTGCAGGATGCAACAGGCCAGGAATATCCCACAGGCCTTTTGGGGGCTGTACTGTAGGGCACCACTGGAGGTGTCTAGGCATCGGAAGCGTGCCTTGAGCATCCCAAACACCCGCTCTATGATGTTACGTGTTGCGGCATGTGCCACATTGAAGCATAGCTGCGCTGGGGTCGTGGGGCGCCGGTACGGTGTGAGCAGCCAGGGATGGAGTGGGTATCCGCAGTCACCTGTGTGGAGATAGTGGAGAGCAGTGTCATGTCAGGTCCATATTGACCATATCCTTGTGTGCCACTACCATGGCACCTGTGTCATTCCCACCCTTGCCCAGAGTTTGCATTCCATACATGTGTACTCACCCACTAGATGACCCGTGGGGATGTCCCCACTCTCGAATCGATGGCACAGTGCAGACTGGTGCCATATGAAGGCATCATGTGCTCCGCCCGGGTGTGTGGCACAAAAATTGATAATGCGCCCAGTGGCATCACACACTACCTGGCAGTTGACACTGGAAAACCCCTTTTGGTTCCGATATGCCTGGCCATCGGGGCCAGGTGGCGTGTGAATGGCCACATGGGTGCAGTCTATGGCCCCTAGCACACCAGGCATACGTGCTACCCTGTGGAACTCCTGCATGTTTGTTGTACGCTCTGCCGCGGTGCTGGGGAAATGGATGTACTCCGCAGCATGAGGCAGCAGTGCGCTGAGGAATTGGGTGAGGATGCGGACGGGCGACTGTGTAATGCCTGTGGTGTCCCCTGTCAGCCTCTGGAAGGTGCCGTGGTGAGCAGGCACATACAGGCTGTCACCTTGGTCTCCACAGACAGAGCGTGACTCCGTCGTGAGGGTGCCTGCACATCACTGCACAGCTGCAGAGCCGTCTCAGTATTGCCCTGTTCAGGCGGTACCAGCCCACAATCTCGACATCTGTGTACAGCTCGAAGCTGATGCGGGCACGATACCGCCTGTCAGTGGCATACTGCCGAAGGGCCCCTCCGCGGCCACGTCCCCCTGCAGCATGGTGTCTCACCCCCCTCATTACAGCTTCCATGTGGAAGCTGGCACTGTCCATCTCCCTGGCTTCTGCCCCCCTGGCTGCTGTTCCTGTGTTACCCCCACTGCCCCCACTGCTGCTTCCACTGCACCGGGCACCCCCCGCTGGCATCTCTGTCCTCCTGGACCCACTGTTCCTGTCTGCCCTTCCAGCTGTCTCTCTCTCTCTCTGTCTCTGTCTCTCTCCCCCAGTTTGCGGCCTGCTACGGTTCTTGCGCCGCTTCCTTGAGCCTTTTTATTTTGGCTCAATTCTGCTACTGCGCAACTTCCGGCTGAGCCACTCTTGTGCATTGCGCAAGTGTTCGAATATCGCATTGCGCACTTTATGCATGGACCCGCCCCCTTCGGTTGCACATGCCTTCATTTCCATTGCGCTGTTGCTCAGCATGTTTTTGGTGGCGCAACTGGCCCCTTCTGAATATCGCAGAATGGCACATTTTTGGAGTTGTGCACGCGCAACCCTGTTGCGCATGACGCAACCCTTTTGAATATCTGGGCCTATATCTGGGAAATAACCCATCAAAATTTTTAATCTTAGCCTTCACATACAGGTAGCTGATCTATGCATTTTCTTTTCACAATATAACAAATATTTCTTAGTCTCAAATGAATTTTTATCCTTCTGTAGATTTTATGACTATAAGATGAATTTTCTCAAAATCTTTTTCAACAGCAACATCTTTGATTCTTTGTATTCCCTCTGACATAGAAGAAGGTGAATTAATGACAGTAGTCCATACCAAGCATTCTCAAAGACATATTTTCTTTAGTGCATTATTAAATCTAGCAAACCATCTGCTCTCTACCCATCTTTAGTTATATCACTGTATGACTGACAAGTAATTGTGTGGCCTGAATCTGGCCCTGTGTTGGTGGCCTTTTGCTATCATGTAGAGAGTGGTGAGAGCACTGCTCTATTTCGACTTCACTAACCTGAGACTCTACGCTATTTGTCTTTGAACCTTGTCTCATTTTATTTTCATAGACTGTGCCTGGATTCAGTTGTCCTCTGGACTTAAAAAACTACTTGGATTCATCAGTTTGCTTTGCTTATTTACTTTTTAATTTATCGTTATTTTGGGTTGGTTGGGGAGGGTGGGTTAGTTTTGAGAGTGGTTGAGTGTGAATAGGAAAGATTTTTGTATTGCAAGGTATGAATGTGTAGGGTTGAATGTGTAGGCAAAGGTTTTGGAGTCTGTTTCAGTTATGTGTTATGCTATCTCCTAGGCTGTTATAGGGATTTTAGCTTATATTGTTTTTATTCCAGTGTAAATAAGGGTTTTTGACTGTCGTTAGTACTGGAAGATGTGTTGGAGTTAAAGATCCCCTCGTATTGCCTAGGTAGGATCCCTGCTGCATGACCTCTGCCCCTTTACTGAGCTCTCTATTCCAGATACAGCAGTAAGATGCTGCTGGAAGGTTGCTATTACTAAGGAGTGAGGAGGTTGGTGGCGGGGTGCAGTAGGCATAGTGGATGTGAGCAAGACTGGGGTGGTTAGGAGCAGGAGATGCCCTGGGGCTAAATGGTGCCTGGAGAGAGGCCTAACGTGCTTATTGCCCATTCCCAGGGTTCTAACCAAACCGAGAGGGCAAGTAATTAGTGGGCCTGCAGTCTCCACCTGTCCCCTTCAGGCCATGATGTGCAATGCCAGATCGATGAAGAACAAGACTGCAGTTATGGTGGACTTGATATCGTCTGTCGACCTGGCTTGCATTATGGAAACCTGGTTGGGAGATTATGCCAGGCCAGTTTTGGAGGCATCTATTCCTGCTGGGTACTCAGTGGTGCACTGCCAGAGGAGGGAATGTCGGGGTGGGGGTGTGGCCATCAGTTTTAGATCCAGTCTGAACTTTGCCATACACCCAATGGGTTTTACTTCATCCTTTGAATGTGTAGTGGTGCACTGGTGCCTAGGTGCAGGTTGCAGGATTCTTCTTGTTTATCATCCTCCAGGGAAGAGGGGGGACTTTTTGCAGGAGGTCAGGGACTTCATCATCAACAGGGTGTTGAAGTCCCCAAGATGGTTAATTCTGGGGGACTTCAATGCCTGGGTCAATGATGAGTCCTCACATCTTGGATGCAACCTCTTCCAGTTAATGACATCACTGGGCCTGACACAAGCAGTTTCTTCTCTGACCTATCCCACAGCCTTGACTTGGTTTTCTCATTGGGGCTTGAGGTTATGAACCTCAAGACTGATCAGGTTGCTTGGTCCGATGATTGTATTGTAGAGTTCTTGGTTTGGGTCCCCCTGATAGTCCCTCCCCTGTTGAGATGACCTGCTATTGCCCTTTGAGGGGATTGTCCACAGAGGGACTTCATGTGTGATTGGGACAGCTGAGTGGTGGTTGCCCATAATGGGACGGTCTCCAAGGCACTCAATGCCATTGCATTGGTCCATACATGACCCAGATCTTCTCACTTGAGACCCCCATGATTGGATGGGGCTCTCAAGGAGGTAAAGATCAAGGGTCAGAAGTTGGAGTGTTACTGGCAGAGGACTCATTCCGAAGAGGACAAACTGTCCTTGCAGGCTCACTACCATGAGTACCAAGGGGCAATTGACCATAAAGAGGCAGAATTCATGTCCAGGATGATTGCTGGAGTGAAGAACAGATCAGCTCATCTTATTCGGACTGTGGACAGACTACTTCATCTAGTCTGTCTGCAGCCGAAAAAAGCATTTTCAATCGCATTGTGTGATGAGTTTTCTCAGTTCTTCTCTGACAGGGTGTCCTCTATTCAGTCTGGGATCTCCCCAGAGGGGCAAGGTTTAAACTTTAGTGGTCAGAATGGTGGGAGCATGAGCACTCCTGTTGTCTGGGAGGAGTTGAGGCCAGTGGAGGTGGCTGAAGTCGGGGTGATCTCAAAGCTGTGGCCCACCTCCTGTGAACTGGCCCAGGCCCTGACCTGTCTCCTAGTGGGATGTGCCAGGACCATTGATCCTATGTTTGCCAAGTGTTTGCATTTGGAGGGGGTCTTTCCTGATGCCTTGAAGGATGCACTGCATCACTCGACTCTGATGTCCTGGTGAATTATCAACCTGTCTCCAGCCTCCCATTTTTAAGGAAGTTTGATGAGAATATAGTGGCACTGCAGCTCAAGGTGCACCTTGCAACTTATGACATCTATGAGCCATTCCAGTCCAGTTTTAGAGCAAGGCATAGCACTGAAATGGTGCTGGTCAGGGTACAAAATGACCTCCTTAGGGCAAGAGATAGAGGGGACAAGTTAATTCTTGTTCTCCTCAATCTCTCTTTAGTATTTGACACCGTGGACCACACTGTGCTCTTGGATCACCTTAGAGAATATTGTGGACTCACAAGTACTGTCATTAACTGGTTTGAGTACTATCTCTTGATCAGGAAGCAATGGGTGGTGATGGGGAATTTTTCCTCCTTCCCAAAGCTTCTGCCCTGTGGAGTTCCTCAAGGGTTGATCCTGTTGCCAATGTTGTTTGTGGTGTACATGCTACCCCAAGGAGATCTCATTAGATGGTACAGTCTAGGTTTTTACTGCTACACCGATGATACCCAGCTGTTCATGTCTTTTTCCCCTGGAACAAATGACACCATGGAATGCTCAACACCTGCCTGTTCAAAATTCAGGACTGGATGGCCCCCAATTGGTTGAGGCTAAATCCAGATAAGACGGAGGTCCTGGTGATTGAGCCTGGTCGCAGGTGTGGTGGGAGTGCGTGAAGTGTGGTGACAATTTTGGTCAAGGGAATCACTCCGTTAATGGCTTCCCCCAGGTTGAGGATTCTGGGTGTCTTCCTGGATGACATACTGACACTTGATTCTCAGGTGTTGTCTGTTGTCCAGAGTGTTTTTTACCACTTAAGGAATGTCACCTGGATTAAACCCCTAGTTCCATCTAAGGATCTGCCATCACTAGTACACACCTTTGTTACTTCCAGGCTTGATCACTGTAATGCTCTGTACTTTGGGGTCTGTGGAGGGACCTTCTGCCGGCTGCAGCTGGTGCAGAACAAAGTGGCCAGGTTACTGACGGGCCTGCCTAGGTCATGTCATGTGACCCCCATAATGCGAGATCTGCACTGACTGCCTTTCATCTTCATGGTGAGCTTGCTCACCTATAAGGCCCTGGACAGTTTGGCCCTGACTACCTGATGGATCTCCTTACACTTGCCACTCCAGTCCACTCCCTCCACTCCTCCACCAGTGACCTCCTTGCAGTTCTGAGAGTCAGATTGAAAACTTCCAGTGATCTAACTTTTGAGGTCACCAGACCAACCTTTTAGAACTCACTTCCCAGCTCTGTAAGGGAAGCACTGTCACCGGAGGCACTTAAGAAGGATCTTAAGACTCATCTTTTTAAACAGACCTTTCCAGTCTAATCACAGTTTTTTAAGCTTGTATTTATTTATAAATAATCTAGAGTTTATTTATGGTTGTATTTTAAATTTCTGGTATACTTTTTAGAACTTTATTTTTATTTATTGTTTATGCTGTCTGTTTTTAATATTGCAAGGTGCCCAGAGCCCCTGGGATTGGTTGACATATAACTAAGCATTACCTTAACTTACCTCTAGTTTTTTTTTATTTTTTTGCTGCATCAACTAAATGTATTTTTGGCAATCTATCCAAGTCCATAGGCAGTATACAATTCCAATACGTGACTATCGATATCAATATTCTTACTTCTAAAGTTAAACATTCTGTCTCCAATATGAGAAAGTCACTTGGAATGTCACTTGGGAGACCAAGTAAGTGTCCAAGAAACATATTCTGTAACACATCCAAATTGTTAATGATTTAACCATTTCCCCAAAATTTGCAACCATACATAGCCTGACAGATTATCTTGGCTTCAAATGTTGATTTAAGTGCCAAAAATTAATTTCCCTCAAATTTCTATGCAAAACAGTTTATAACTCGGGAAGATTTGAAAGCATTATCGTTAATATCTCCAAGAAGGCATTTTATCAAACGTTACCTCCAGATACACAAATGTATTAACTTCTTCAAACAATTTATTTTATTGATGCATCAGTTTATACAGCTGCAGGTGGCAGAGCCCTGCAGACATTTTGCTATTACAGTAGAAAAAAGAAGCTGACCAGATTCCTAATGGACTAGATAAAATTGGAGGTTTGTGCTATCACTCCACTAAATAATTAGTTCATTCAGCTGAGCAGTGTTACAATGCATTATTTTGTGTGCTAAGCTTCAATCTGGGTAGAATTATTTTTCAAGAAAGTCTCAAAGCTCATAAACATGTCAAGTCAGTCATATTTCCCAAGCATAAAAGGTAACTGAGAGTGAGGAAGGAGGTTTCAGATTTCAGATGCTATGGGGAAAGCCCTCAGACATAGAAAAAAGTGTAGCTTGGGATTAAACATGTGGCTGGCTTGCCTTTACCTGGAGCAATACAAAAAGATCCAGGAAGTCCAGTTTCCATTTTAAAGTCCTTTTAAAATGGTCCAACAGAAGTCAGACAAAAACTGAACCATAAATTGGAAATCAGACCAGACAGCTACATTCACATGAAGTGCATAGTTTTATTTTTCATCAGACAATATTCTTTATACCAAACCATGCAACTTTTCAAGATCATAAACACTTCTTCATCAGGGAATTGGCTAAAATTCACATAATCAAAAAATTAGTATGCAGTTTTTGACTGCTAACATACCTCACAAAATAATTCATATAACCAATATTTTTTTATTATTCTTTTGGTAACTGGGTAAGGTCCACTAGGCACAAGTGCCTGGCTTTAAAGGGACACTGTCAGAATTTGGCAAATGCAAATTCTGTATTTTTTATCTGTCCATGTGCATTGCATATCCCCATTGTGTTCTACCCATATTCTTCCACAGCCCTCGTTTTCTCTTACATAACATTAGTTCAAGCAAAATCTACCTTTTTATTTTTCAGTCTGGACCGATCCTAATCATCTTCTGCAATGGCCAGCCCATTACGCAAATAGGCTGAGATACCTCCCACTCCCATTTCACCTACACGCTCCAGGGTCAGGGTTCACCCAGTCCTTGTTCATTTACTCTCCTACTCTGATCTGACTGCCAACACCTGCGTTCTGGGCTTCTCAAAGGGTATGTCCTGCAATGTCTTGTTTTCATTGGCTCCAAGGTAGACTTTCCATTGTGCTTGATTTCATCTTAGCCACTATCATTTCAGCTGTTAGAGAAATGCATCATGGTGAATCAGGCATAGTTTGGTATTCAATTTTCAGTGCAGAGTTCTCTATGTGTGAACTTCCCTGACAGATAGTTCATTGCACAGTTCACCTTTCGATCCCAAGCTGGTATTATTAGCACAGGTGCTGCCCAGAAACTTGTGCCTGACCGTGGAGTGTCATGGCACCTTATCTGGCACTTGCTGTACTGTCAAAGGCTCTGTTGGAATGTGTTTTATCTGCCATGTAATTTGTTGAAAGAGTACAATCCCTTAGTTACAGGTGCGTTAATCATTAACTGCAAATCAAGATATGATTAAGATAGCAGAATGAGAAACTGGCATAGCATGGTCTCTGATAGAAAGATGTGAAGTCATGAGCCCAAATCAACACTGTTTGTAGTGAATGATGCACATCTAATACAGCAATACTGAGGGCATCATAAACTATTGTAGCTTTTATGTATATCCAAAGTATTGTACATAGTGAAGCATCTCTCTCCTTTGTATCTATTATTAATTATATATATATACAGTATATAACAGCTACAGTTGGTTACTTTATGACGTCCAGAAGATCACAGTAGCTGCACATTGTTCACTTCAAAGAGTGTTGCTTTGGACTCTTGACTTCACGCCTTTCTTTTCAACAACCGTATTATCCCATTTTTTACATGTATTTCGGACCATCATAACCGTTCCAGTGAATGCTTGCTATTGATGCCAGATTATTTGTGCTATTGTGTCTAACACAAAACCAGCAGTGGTGCTATGCATTCTTTCATTGTGTGTTGCCTGTCCTAGTCAGTCGTTGGGTGCGTGCCATAGCAAATTTCAAATTTGCACCTCTTAGTCCTTGTTGTTTCACTCTTTTTTACACCACAATATAGTCTATGAATCATTTTATTCTGGATTGCTAAATCCTGCTGTGTATATGTGATGCTGTGGAGCATTGCTATTAGCACTGCCTGCCTCCTCTACTGATTTTGCACATTGTCATCCAAACCGGGGCAACCCGAGGATGGAAACATAACAGATGGGGGGAGGTAGAGTTTGGGCAGACTAGATGGGCTGAGGTTTCTTTCTCTGCCATCACATATTCATGTGTAAGGCACCACAAAGTATTGTGGCCGTCCTTAGCTGGTCCTGTTTAGTGCCATCTTTAACGATATCATCTGTTCCACTGTGTATTGTCATTATGTACAGACTTCACCTTATCAACCTTGGTCATAGCCATTGACCATTATTTCCAGCTTACCACGCTGCCACGCTCCAATTCTTACAGTCTGCATAGGTTAATAGTGGGGCAGTTGCTGTTTATTTATTTTTTTATTTATTTTAGTCTTTGGTAATGGGGTTAGGCCCACTAGGCACAAGTGCCTGTTTTCAGGGTGACCTGGGAGCGCTGGGTGGTTAAGTGACTTGCTTAGAGTCACACAGTATTCAAGTGGATGTTGTGAGAATCAAACTCAGGTCTGGTCTGCAGGATGTAGCAAGCTTGTTCACACCTCATTCCTCAAACCTCTAGGCTATACTGCCAGCCCAACTGTTTGTTATGTGGTGCATATCTACTGCACTGCATCCATCTACATATTTCTTTCTTTTTCAAAGTCTTCACCCTAAAATGCTTCCTCATCTTGCACAAGGCTGCCATGCTTTTTGCCTTTACACAAATAAGTACCTTTCACTATTCTTTTCCTTAGCCACAATGTCTCACCTCTGTTTACTGTACCCTCCACACTATACATCCCATTACTTAGTTTCTGGTGGTATTGGCAATATCAGGTTGCATTAGAAAGGTTGGCAGCTGAAAATTTCTTGACACTGCTGTCATGTCTTACATAGAAACATAGAAACAGAATTTCATGGCAGATAAGGACCGCTTGGCCCACCCAGTCTGCCCATTTCCCTACCTACTGGATAAGCTGCAGATCCTAGTTAACCAGAAGCCTACTTCTTCCTACCTCCACCCCCTAGAATGGCATTATGACTGTCCCATGCATGCTTGAATTCCACCACTGTTTTTGACTCCACAACCTCCTCCAGAAGGCCATTCCATGTATCCACAACCCTCTCTGTGAAAAAATACTTCCTTAAATTACCTCTGAGCCCCCCCTCTATCTTCAAATTGTGCCCCCTTGTTCTTGCACACCTCTTTTTTTGAAAGATGCTACCCTCTTGGACTTTGTTGATTCCCTTGAGGTACTTGAATGTTTCTATCATGTCCCACCTCTCTTTTTGTCTTTTGCCATAGCTGAAGCTTCACCACTCACCCTGCCTACTGAGTCCGAATGCAGAGAACAAATGTGATCTCACATGCAAGGCATGATCATGCTGTTATGGTATTAGCTGCTACTATGTAATCCAGCATGAAACTGAATCCTTGATGTTTTTCTTGCCACAGGACTGTTTTCCCATGTGTCTCTATATGCTGAACAACATGTGCACCTTTGTTATAAATTTTTTTGCATACTAGATATGTCTTCAAAGAATACCATCCTCTATGGTCACATCTTCTGCACTCTCACTCATTGCCTGTATGGAACATGTAATTGTGTATCACTGTGGTGTGTGTGTGTGTGTGTGTGTGTGTGTGTGTGTGTGTGTGTGTGTCTTCACATCAAATGCAGAACACATTGAATATATTTTTTTTGCATGGGTTTCAATGGAGGTGGGGAGGGGATAGTAATCGTAGACTTTTATGACCAAGATATTGCATCTGGATTCACCCGACATAAACATAAATATTGCTCACTAAGTATTACTGTGCCATGGGTATTGTGTGGTGGTGCTTGGTGGGTGGGGTTGGCAGCCAGCAGCATTTACCCCTATTAGTGTTCCTTGTCATTGCCACTCTAATATGTCAGAAGAAAACATCATTAAACACTGCATATTGTATTCTCTACATGCAGCATTTGACATGTAACTCTGAAGATGCCATGACACGTCAATATACTACTGCTTCTTAGTGTCAAAGAATCATGTGTCTGACTACTGTCATCTTCAAACTGTACACTATGCCACCAGCAGCACACCGACCAGACAGTGTAAACATCTCCACAGTGATGCCTTCTGAGCCTTGTTCACATATTTTGCAATACTTTTTACATATTGTTCCACTACTTGAATTTTGAGCCACAAATGCACTCCTCCATGAACAATTGCATTTCTTACAGATTGGCATTTTTTTAGAAGCACAGACTATGCTCATTGTACTGTCTCTATGTTACCATTCCCAGCTGGTCTTTGATATTCATCTCTTTAGATGTGCTTTGATCCTCTCTCCTTCCTGTTGACAATTGACTTGTCTTCTCCTCATTATGCAATGTCCTGTGTAAATTGTTAGCTTACTATATCTTTGCAGTGTTTCCAATCTTTTTTCACACCTTACACAAAGTCTTTGGTGCCAACAAAAGGTGTCTTTGATCTTGTCCTTCCTTAATTTGCATGCCTATTAGTCCTGTCTCTACTTACATTTCCTTGTGCATTTCAACCTGGAGGCTAAAGACAGCAGTTGGGAAAAACATTGCCAAACATGGATGCAGGTTTGTCACACAGCAGTGAATAATAATCACACATTTGAGTCTGATCACAAAACACTCCTGTTTTGTATCACATGAATTTTAAAAATGTGACATCTGTCACCAGTTGGTGTGCACTACTGCACTGTGATACTCCAGACAGTATCTTTCCAGTGTTCCCTTGGAATTTTTGTAGCATTTCTTTATTTGTTGCTCTTTCTGTAATTATTTTATTTAATTATTCTAGTTCTGCTACACAATGCCAGTGTCAACCATCACTCCACTACCTTTCCTTATTATTCACCTACATGTGACCACTCGCATGTGTACATGACCCAACATACCACCCATATTTGTTATATATGAATGATGGCAAGGATCTATTGTGTCATGCTAGAAAGGGTGCATCTTTTTAGAATAAACATATAATTATAATGATAATAATTAATAATAATAATACAACAGACTTAGACAGCATGGAATAAATTTCTTAAAAGCTGTGTCATCATGCTCTATCCACCCCAATGTCAATTACTGGAGTCATTCTCATAGTCACTCTCCTCACCAGCAGAAAGCGTAAAAGAGTCATACATGTGATGTCATAACATGATCATTATCATGAGTTGGGAGGACTCCGTCTACCCAATTTTGTTTTGTATTACTGAGCCAGTCACCTGTCCAAATTGGGGAGATGATTTTTGGTTAGGGACAATGACCATCCTCCTATATGGCTTCAGCTTGAAAGACGGATATTAGACTCGCATAACCTCAATTCATCTGCTATCTTCTTCCTTCCCAACTCGGCACTACCGGTTCCAATACAAGATTCAGTTATTGGTACCTCGCTTAAAGTCCTAGTCCAATGCTGGAACTTTTTCAAAATCTCCCCTATTTTAAATCCTAATATTAAAATAGGTGGATCACTGATCTCTTCAGAATGGCTTCCTCAGTTACAAGGAGTCCCGATAGAAAATCTTTATTCTCATGACTCTCTTCTTTCTTCTCCCAAAATCATGATCAGACTTAATGTACCCCTGAAGTTTATTTTTAAAATCTTTCAGTTGAGGCACCTCATTAACTTTAGTTTTGGTAATGCTTTTAAGGAGTCTTGGGTTAGGCCTTTTTTCTACAAATACAGGATTATGCAAACAAACCCCATGGGATCTCAATGATCTACTCCTACCTACTGGGTCTTAAATTCCCTAATGCTCTTCTAGGATCCAAAGTTTGGTCTTCTCTTCTGCCGGACAATACCCCTACTTGGTGCCAAATTTGGAAAGACCTGCACAGATACCATACCCAAGATAGGCTCAGACTCACTCAATATCATATCTTAAATAACATGTATTATACACCAGTTAAATTAGCCAAATTGGGCAAGCTTCCTGATTCTACGTGTACTAGGTGTGGTAAATCTGAAGGAAACCTGATACATATATTTTGGTATTGTGAGAAGGTAGCCCCTCTGTGGCACACAATTCAATCCAAACTAGATGCATTACTAGGTTTGGATGAGTTGTTTACTATAGAGATATGGATCTTAGGAATGTTTTCCAGCATTGAGATCCAAGAGCATAAATTCCATATGGCATTAATTTCAGTAGTGGTTAAGAAACTGGTACTTAAGCACTGGATGGATCAACTGGCTATAACATACCCAGAATGGTTGAGGGATTTATCAGTTTGTTTCAAAACTGAAAGACTGGTTGCAAGCTCTCACAACAGCATGGACTCATTCAGTAAAAAATGGGGTAAACTTTATGCTTTATATTTGCATTAACAATCATCTTTTGTATGTCTCTGTATGCACCTTTGTACTTTATTGGTAGACTATAATTAATCCATTCATTGTTTCCTAGTGTTTTCTTGTAATGCTGGGTTAGGTTGGCACACTCTAGGGAGGTGGGGAGGGTTATGGAGGGGAGGGTGGGAGGAGGGGTCTCGGGGACTGATTTAAAGGGTTTTTTTTTTAGATAATTTATCCGATGATAGAGTGGTTCCTTGTCTATCCTGGTTACTACTGTATTGAATATTTTGTTGATATTTCTGTATGATATAAAAACAATAAAGAAGCTGAATTTAAAAAAAAACATTTAGTAATACAGCATGTGCATAGGTCAAGAATCTAGAAGTGTATTGTTACCTCATGTTCAAGTTTTCTTTTTGTTTTTTCCACGGACAATGCCAAAGACATGGACTAATGAGGAGGTGCTTTCCCTAATTAAAGGGCTGAAAAAGCACAGAAAAGTGATGATTGGGCTAAGGAGACTTTCTGCACACTCAAAAAATGTGGGATAAGTGACTGGTTACCTGCAGGGGAAGGAATACACGAAAGACCAAGATCACTGTCATCACAAATGGAAACTGCTGTGACAGAAATGCTATCACCTAAATAAAGCTGGCAATATCTTGGAGAAGGACAGGGATTGGTTCCAGCATGATGAAACTATGTGGGCTGAGACAAGGAAGCCAGAGCTTGGTGACAGACACCTTGGAAGTAATTATCATTATAAAATACAGACAACATTTTTTTAAATTGTGATTACCAGTTTCTTTCCTTGTACTGAAACATAGTGTGGGATGAGTGAGGGAGGTATACTATGACATTACATGATGGAAACTGTGGAGCAAGATATCAAATATGACTGAGACTTGCTGGTGTATGAACTTAAAATCTGAATGTTTTTTACTACTTGTATACATACAATGGCACTACAGTATGTGGGTTGAGGCTGGGAATCCAGAGCTTGGCGATAGACAAAATGGAAGGAAATACCATTACAAAATATAGTTAGAATTTGTGAATATTGTGAGTACCAGAAAGTTTATTTCCTTGAACTGAAATGCAGTGTGTAATGCAGGGGGTGGGGCATAATATGACATCATGTCAGAGGGACTGGGGGCAACATTATCACATATGACTGAGACTTGCTGATGTGTCAAGTCACAATTTGAATGTTTTAAACTACTTATTGTATACTTAGCACTTTACATGATAACATCCTTGATATTTATAGCATGGTAAAGGAACAGCTATATGACACATGTCAAACACTGATAATATGTCTTATTACAATGTAACAGAAACACATTGCTATGAAGTACAATGTTAAATATTATCTGTAAACAGAAAACATGAAGGCACAGTTCTGTATGTTATTGATCTGCATGATTAATGTTGCATTGTGAAGTTCCATCCATGACCATATCTATGCAACATATTTGCTTTAAATGCAATAGTCACCTGTTAATACCCCCTTATCTACTCTGTCTTACTCCTGTATCTACTATTTTAAAATCACCATGAATTCTGCGATACAGTTTAGCTGGTTGTACACACTGCCTTATGTTTTATATGGACCACATTCTGCCAATTGAATGTTTACCTTTTCCTGTAATTCAGCTTGCTGCTAGTTTTTTTTCTTTTCAGTGTTGTACCATACATTGTATTCTTATCAAACCAACTGTCACTTCCCCATTTTACTGTTCCTCTGTTGTATTCTCCCAGGTTGTGCCTAAAAATAGGCAACTGTTATTGTCAAATGCACTCACCTGGTAAAAACGAACTAAATAAATAAATAAAATAAAATACCATGGTGCTTGTTGCCAATGCCAAGATACTAGAATATGTAGTGTGATATGACACATGCCTAATAATTTCTCTTTATGCCTTTTTCTCATTGCAGTTCATACTGGTTTTCCTGCAACTTCTAAGGGCAGAGCAGGCAGGGGTCACTCCCAGAGGACTGGTGGAGTGAGATCCAGGTGTTCTGGAGGACAACGTCATAATCATCAAGGAAGATGCTATGTTGCAATTACATAATCACACCTCATACCATTACTTGCAACTGTGATATCTTTATATGTAAAATGCCTGTGTTTGTTATGCTTACAAGTCTGCATTGCAGAATTTTAAATGTGACAAAACAGTAAAGCAAAGGAAAGCAGTAGTACCACACAAAGGACTTCACTAAAAAAATGTTATAACCATATAAAACATACTAACTATACATCTTTATACAGATAATAAATCAGATTTATGATTGTTGTTTTAGGAAAATGGATATCGAATTTTAAATCTCATGTTTTACTTTTTTGGAAAGTAGTTCAATACCTTGTGACTGAGAAATGCAAAATATAAATGAATGTACAACTTATGGTTTAAAGAACCATGTTTATGATACACCCTGTTATGATAATACCAGTACCTGCAATGTTTAGAAGTCACCAGTTGTGAGTGGTTAGCAATCGTGTCAGGATATATTATAGTATGGAACCTGTTTTCTAACTTTCTTGTAATGCTATAGGAATATATAAAATAAATTGTAACGGTAATATACACTTGCACTTGTCAGGGGAGCAATATGATATACTATGTAGTATAATAAAATCATTAGTTGATTGTCAACAATATAATAATATTTAATCATGTTACAGTGGAACCCACTTATAACGGACACCCTTATAGCAGACATTCATTTATTACAGACAGATCTGCCTTGCCAGAAGCCAAAAGCTATGTCTGTAATGTTAAAAATCACATTTATACCATATTCTGCAGCCCTTGTATAGTGGACCCTGTGACCTCCTCTGTGCCCCTGTTACATGCTACAAACTATCTGCTGTCATCTGATCACGTTTATTGCTCAGCCCCCTAATCCCTCAATCAGCAAAGGTACTGTACAGCAAAATCTTTCCAGTTTTATTAACTGCTCAGCTCCCAATCAGCTGTAAATAGCGGTTCCCCATACCCTTGGTTGGTAGTGGAGGGGGCATGTTCTTATTTTAACTCTTGTATGTGAGCTAAGGTAGAGGAGAGACACAATTTAAGACTTTATGATATGGCAGACTCCCCCTTATAATGGACAAAACCTGCTTGCACAAATGTGTCCATTACAAGAGGGTTCCACTGTACTAAAGTCTCTCTTTATGTATTTTTACATTACAGATGATGAGGCAGATGGTGAAGGTGTCAGTTGTGTCACAGAGTGAGCTATTGAGGGAGGACGCAAAACAACCAATGCTCCCTTCAGTGGTCAGGACAGTGCACCACTGTGTTCTGCTGACTCATTTGAGTGTCAACAACAAGAAGATGAGTCACAGTCAGGTGCATCTGGTAAATCCAGCCATGATGCAAGATGATTGTCTCACACACACACACACTCACAGATGTAAGTTCACAATAATTGTTGCACAGCTTCATATCTACTTCTTTTCTCATTTTTATGTTGGCGTGCTTGCACAGCCAACATAGTGGGACAGTGCAGCTTTAGAGGCACGGTCACTGTTGTGAGAATGCAGGGCATGCACCAGTAGGTACATCCCACATTCCCCAATCAGCCTGCATGCCGGAGCCACACCATGCATACATAATGTGCAAGCACATCTAAGAAAAGGTCCGCTGCAATCTGAGCAAAGTTCGTCATACACAGTGGTCCTTTTCTTGCCGTGCTTGCCGCCATTATATACGTGGTTGGTGAGCAGGCGGCTGCCTAAGTAGTGCCGACTTTGGGGGTGCCCAGTCCCCCTGTTGGTAGCCCCCCTTTCTTTGTGTGGATGGGGAGCCCACTCCCCATTGGCATAAACCCCCCCAGTTGTTGAATGCTGAGGGGGGTGCCCAATCCCCCTCGGCTCACGCCCCCCCTTTCTTTGGGTGCCAACGAGGGTTTCCAATCCCTGTCAGCATTACTTCCTCCTGCCTCCCCATATTGTGTGCTGATGAGGGTGTCCAATCCCCTGTTGGCTACAGACACCCCCCCAAACAGTTAGGTGGTACACTGGGAGCCCACCCAAGCGTGCCAAATCCCCTGCAAAGAAAAAAACTGTCCCTTGATGGGTTTTTCCACTTTTTCCCTGTAAAATAAAAATAGTCCCTCATAGTCTCGATACCCCCCTCCCCCCACCTGCACCCACCCACAGTGCACCCTGCCTCCCCTCACCCCCTCTCACCCCATACTTACCTGTGAAGTCCAGTGCTACAATCGTCTGTGAACCAGGAACACGTCTGCACTCTTCAAAGCTGACCACAAACTGAAAAAATGCTGGTAAGCTTTATAATGGAATGAATTGGGGTTTTTCAACTTTAATGCATATCTCGGGCATTTTTGTGAATTTTTGGCCCAAATTTTCAACATAGGGTTTTTGGGACCCCTTCTCGTGAATTCTTGCACTGTCATGGCATTATTCAGTCCTGAAAGATGATTTCACAGTCACTGTGTGGAATCACCTTTCAGGACCCAGTAATGAAATGACAGTGCCACTGATCATGAGAGGGGCCCTCAAAAAGCCTATGTTGCAAGTTTGGTGGGAAAAATCCCAAAAATGACTTTTTTACAAGCGTGCGTAGCAACTGTACAATGCATGCTCATACAGCGGCGTGAAAAAGTATTTGCCCCCTTCCTGATTTTCTCTATTATTGCATATTTGTCACACTGGATGTTTTCAGGTCTTTAGACAAAATATAATATTAGATAAAGGGAACCTGAGTGAACAAATAACACTTTTTTTTTTTACTTATTTCATTTATTTAATGAAAAAAGTTAACCAACACCAACTGGCACTGTGTGAAAAAGTAATTGCCCCCTAGTTAAATCAACCCAATTAAAAGGATAATTAGAGTCAGCTGATTGAACACAGCCAGGCTTGATTACAGCCAGCCCTGCTCAATATAAACCCTCACTTATTTTGGCCTACCATCAGAGTCCCATTGCCAGCACAAAGATTCAACCAGCACATTATGCCATGATCAAAGGAAGTTCCTGAAAAGATCAGAAAAATTTGTTGCCCTCTTTCAGTCTGGAAAGGGTTACAAAGCTATTTCTAAGGCTCTGGGACTCCATCGAACCACAGTGAGAGCCATAATCTCCAAATGGAGAACACTTGGAACAGTAGTGAATCTTCCCAGGAGTGGGCCTGCCAAAATTACTCCAAGGGCACAGCGTAAAATCATCCAGGAAGTCTCAAAGGATCCTAAAACAACATCCAAAGAACTGCAGGCTTCTCTTGCCTCAGCTAAGGTCAGTGTTCATGACTCCACAATCAGAAAGAGACTGGGCAAAAATTGGCTTCATGTGAGAGTAGCAAGGCAGAAACCACTGCTAACCAAGAAGAACATATATGTTCGTCTCTCATTTGCCAAGAAGCACCTGGATGATCCACAAGCCTTTTGGGAAAATGTTCTATGGACAGATGAGTCCAAAGTGGAACTTTTTGGACGACATGGATCCCATAATGTCTCGCAGAAGCAAACACAGCATTCCACAGTAAGAACACCATACCAACAGTCAAACATGGTGGTGGTAGTGTGATGGTGTGGGATGCTTTGCTGCCTAAGGACCTGGATGACTTGCCAAAATTAAAGGAACCATGAATTCTGCTCTGTACCAGAAAATTCTTAAGGAGAATGTCCGGTCATCCTTCCGTCAGCTGAAGCTGAAGCGTAGTTGGGTCATGCAGCAAGACAATGATACAAAACACAAAAGCAAGTCCACATCAGAATGGCTAAAAAGAAGTAAAATTAAAGTTTTGGAGTGGCCTAGTCAAAGTCCAGACTTAAACCCAATAGAGATGCTGTGGCAGGACCTGAAACGAGCAGTTCATGCTTGAAAACCTACCAAATGTTACTGAATTAAAGCAGTTCTGCAAGGAAGAGTGAGTTAAAATTCCTCCACAGCGATGTGAAAGACTGATATTGAATTATAGGAAGTGTTTGGTTGCAGTCATTGCAGCTAAATGTATGCGTAACCAGTTATTAAGTGTAAGGGGGCAATTACTTTTTCACACAGTGCCAGTTGGTGTTGGTTAACTTTTTTCATTAAATAGGTGAAATAAAAAAATTAAAAACAAGTCTTATTTGTTCACTCAGGTTCCCTTTATCTAATATTACATTTTCTCTAAAGACCTGAAAACATCCAGTGTGACAAATATGCAATAATAGAGAAAATCAGGAAGGGGGCAAATACTTTTTCACGCCACTGTAAGTTAGCACATTCACACTATTTTCATGCCAGATTCTCAACACTGGCATTTTACCACACCTTCTTGTGAACCGTAATGCTGTCATTTTTCACATCCTGCCCAAAATGTGTTTTCGCACTTCCGGCGCAGAATAGTACAATCGCTGTGCAAAATCAGGGTTCAAGACACATTACAAAAATGACAGGGACACTGTTCATGAGCAGAGGTCCTAAAATTCCTGTGTTGAAAATTTGGTGACAATACTCTATAAAATGACTGTTTTACGAGTGTGCGTAGCAACTGCACAACGTACGCTCGTACGTTAGGGCATTTGCAATATTTTCATACCACATTCTCAGAATTGGCATTTTACCACACTTTCTTGTGAACTGTACAGCTGTCATTTTCTCACATCCTTGCTGAAATGTGTTTTCGCTCTTCTGGCACAGAATAGCGCGGTCGGTGTGCAAAATCAGTGTTTGGGACACATTACAAAAATGACAGTGATACTGTTCATGAGCAAAGGTCCTAAAATGCCTGTGTTGAAAATTTGGTGACAATACTCCATAAAATGACAGTGTTATGAGCGTGCATTGCACAGTTTGCACGCACTCTCATACGTTCGCAAACTTCTAATATTCTCACTCCAGATTTTCTAAAGTACCATTGTTCTGCACCTCCTAATGAAAAGTACAGCTGTCATTTTTCACATCCTGACCAAAATCTGTTTTCGTAGTTCCGGCACAGAATAGCGTGGTCGCTGTGGAAAGTCCGTGTTCGAGACACATGATTTAAATGACAGTGACACTGTTCATTAGCAGATGCCCTAAAATGCTTATGTTGAAAATTTGGGAATGAAAGCCAATAAAATTAGTGTTTTATGAGTGTGCATTGCACAGTTTGTACGCATGCTTATGACTTTGTGAATTTGTAATACTTTCACTCCAACTGTTCATCACTGGCATTTTTCCATACCTCCTTATGAAGACTGCAGCTGCCTGAAATGTGTTTTCACACTTCTGGCACAGAATTGCATGGCCACTGTGTGAAATCAGTTTTTGGGACAGTTTGAGGAAATGATGGTGACACTATCATTGAGCAGAGGTCCTAAAATGCCTATGCTGAAAATTTGGTGCTGAAATTCCATACAATCACTGTGTTGCAAGTGTGCATTGAGCAGTTTCCATGCACCCTTGTAACTTCATCAATCTGCAACATTTTCATGCCACATTTTCACCATTGGCATTTGTGCACATCTCCTTATCAACAGTCCAGCTGCCATTTTTCACAGCCTGCCTGAAACGTGTTTCTGCAGCTGTGGCACACAATGGCGTGCTTGCTGTGCAAAATCACCTTTTGAGACACATTCATAAAATCACAGCACTATGCATCTCTAGCTATGCCACTCCCACTGCCAATGCCAGCGCGACAACATTCAGCATTGACAAATGCTTGTTGGGGGAGGGGTGGTTCTTTTTTTTCTTCCTTTACTTGTGGTTGGGAGGAATGAGTGTCAACCAGCAATGCAGAGAAGGCAGTGGATTATGTCATAATGGATTGTTAATATTAAATGCATACTTATGTACATGCAAATTTTCAAAAATGTTGCAATGCAATAATGATATAAGTACCTCAAAACAACAGCTCTTCCTTCTGCAAGCATGGATTAGCAACACCACAATAACAACGTTGAAAGTACCATGTCTAAATGAATCCAGCTACACTAATGATAGGCTGGGTTGGTGGGGGATACACTGTCTTGTTGTGTATGCTTAGCTACACATGATTTTATTTATACATTATATGGAGAGGTGTAGTTGCATAACCAGTGGCAAAAAATATGCTTGTCCTGAAGTACTCACAACAGCACCATGTCACAATAAGTTGTCCTTCTATAAACAGTTCTTATCTCGTTATAACAGGAAAGAACAATACATTGATATAGTCATTTGATAGTACTTGCTGCAAGTATTCTTCACAATATGGTATATGAGAGAAAACAGACATCAGAATGGTGTCATACAACAGCAGAGGAATGCCAATGATTGTGATGTATACTTTAAAACAGGTTACAGAGAATAATGTTTATGTAACTATACACAACAAGACTGTGGGCTCAATTCTCAAAGATTGGCATGGACCCTGATCCCAATTCATTATCAGTTAGGGTCACAGCACCAATGTACCACAGCTTGCAGAAAATGTGCCCATGCAGCAAAAAGGCTGTGCATCTGAGAGGTTTGCAGTAAGCAGTGAGGCTGTCGGGTGGCATCTGCACCCAGGAAAAAAGACCCACCAGGAGGCTGCTGGGGTTATGGGAGATGGAGAAGTGCATGGGGAGGGCTGTTGGCACACAGATGGGTGATGGGAGGGGTGGCACCTGCACCCCAATGGAACATCAGATGGGCTGCTGCAGTGCCAGTGTGTTGGGGATCCTGGCATGCTGAGCACCATAGAGGGGTCACTTTGGGAACCATACAACAAAGAGTTAGAGATGTATTTCTGTCTTCATTTTTGTTTTCAGGGTTGGTGCACTAGGAAAATACAATGCCAGTGCACATACCATGCTGTTGTAGGGGTGTGGGAGACCACAGGTAGTAGGTGGCACATGTTCCCTCCTTCCCAGAGAGAGCTCCAGGAGTGGTGCATGCATTGTTATACCAGCCCTGGCTAGTTCAACTGCACTTGAACATGTGCCCTCTGGTAGGGTTTCCTGAATCCCAATGTTGGGGATATGGCAGCTTGCATCTGCAGCAACCCCCTAGTGTCCTGGCCCATCCAGCAGCTTGGCACAGACCTGGTGCAGGGCCAGTCTGATGCATTGAGTCCAATTTGGCACAATGGACCTTCCTGAATTGTGAACTCTGCTGATTTTGATGCAAGGTGCCCCTTGCATCACTGCTGTGTGATGCAGGCACCTTGGGTCAACTTCAGAGCTTTGAGAATTGAGTCCTGTGTTTCTAGCGATGGATTCAGATGACAACATATCAACCAGAAGGGCAAACCTCAAGAGACCCATGCTGTCATCTGAACCCAGAGATGGAAGCACATGCCTACTTGTGTGTAGTTGCCCATATTTTATTTTCTATCATGTAAGTTTTTTTTCCACTGGAATGACAGACGCCCCCCCAAAGTAAAGCAAAAACAAACTGCCATTCCTTCTTTGATGTGCTCTGATCTATGATCAAAATCTAATTTACAGAACTTTTCAAGTTCAAAGCTACAACTTTGGGAACTGCGTGCTTAGTAAGCAGCTGTATGTGGGGTAAGTAAGAAATTAACACTTTTCTTACCTTTAACTTTGCATAACAAATCTTTCTAATGCACACAACAAAACAGTTTCAGATGCATTCAAATATGCACAACAATTTAGAATGAGCACAGCAAGATCTTTGAGCAGGCTCATTTTTATGTAGAACAAAAAGTAACAATGTAGTATTATGTGATTATGAAATAATGTATCAGGTGTTACATATTTCCTAAATGCTTCTCTGTTCATAATTTTCCTTCCAGATATCTACTTGCTCACCCCTACTGTCTGGTTGCTTTTAAGCAAGATAAATTATACATTCATTGTATCTCCCATGTACTGCATTGTTTTCTTAAATAGCTAAGAAAGCATCCCTTACATAATGGGTTCACAGGTGTCAACAATGATAAAAATTGTGTAATACCCATTAAAGTTTTCCAACTTGTTTTTGTTTTGTGGTGTAAGTAACTAGAAATGTAACTACTTAGCTTCTGAATTCCTATTGAATGTGACAGTGCAAAATGTATCTAGTAACATCAATGGCTTACTTGCAGTCAATGTAATAGTTTCATGAACAAAAACCTTATCTTCTACTCCAAAGCATACAGCGAAGTATGGAAGAATTCTATTATTGCTGATGTAACATTCAGCACAGTTCTGCTTACTATTCATTTCTCAGTCGTTTAATAAACAACGTGACATTAACTTGCTCTCCAACCCCATGATTCAATAGCAGTATGCAAATATCTCATTTGTACAATGAAAGAGTTTCCTTACAGCGTAGTGCTGGAGTTGTGGACAGTGGGGTTCCTCAACAATTTCTAACAATGCCACTTGTCAAGTGTTACTGGTTACTCATTTATTATTGTACAGCTGTGACATACCACCTGCAATTTTAAATATACATCCCCTGTTGACATAATTGTCTGTGTACAAGTGTACAGAGATAAGAATAAGGCAATTTGCATACAGCACTGACAAGCAACACTGCTCAGATGCTATTCAGTGACAGTATTTTTTACAGTTACTTGTGTCTCATAAAATCTTTCATACTACATTTTTTGTTTTCATTTCAATATGTCTTATGGTGAACAGGTGTTCCATTGCAAAAAAGATGATTCTTTGGATGTTGAAGTTTAGTACAAGAAAACAGTATTTATCTGCTTATGTATGTTACATGGCATGACAGCAGCAGCAGTGGTAATGGTATAACCTCAGTACTTTGCATCCAGTACCCCCAACTTACATTGCATCTTCACTTCAGCAGCATTTCAAATCATAAAGTGATTGTAGCCATTCTCATTAATAAGTACTGCATCTGTCCTTCATTATGCATGTGTCTGTTCCTATTGTAGAGAGATTGTTGCCTTCAGTGTACAGAATTGTGTGTTACTTGCACAGTACAAAATTTTACATGCATAGTCTGGGGGGCAGGGTCTCATTATTTGACAAGTTTCATGATGGGCAGATGTCAAGATTCGAAGATCTGGTTAGGGCAAAAAGAAGAACTTTCTTTTTGTTATGCATTGCTCTCACCTACAGTCCAAATGGTTTGGAACGTTGTTCTGAATTTCTCAGGGATGAAGAGGCTTGCCCTAGAATGGTGCCTTTCATTGGTTTGGGGAAAAATATGAATTGTTTGCAAGTTATAAGTTATCTATCTATCTATCTATCTATCTATCTATCTATCTATCTATCTATCTATCTATCTATCTATCTGTCTGTCTGTCTGTCTGTCCGTCTGCCCGTTCATCCATCCATCCATCCATCCATCAATCTATCTGTCTGTCTGTCTGTCCGTCTATCTCTCTCTCTCCCTATCTATCTATCTATCTATCTATCTATCTATCTATCTATCTATCTACAACTGGGGTGAGAGCTATTCCATTGTAATCAATAGATATATTCTCACTGCAGTGAGATAAATGCCACTGATGTCTGCAGAGTGAGATAAATTCCATTTATCCACACTCTGCTTACATCACCTACCTAGCTTGCTGAGTAACAAATTATGCAAGTTTTTGGTCATAAAAAGAATGAATCTATTATTACATACTGTAAATTAAATTATATCAAGCAGTGAAAAATCTCAAAAACACTTAGCAATGAAGTGCACAAACAATCTTGTACTTCCAAATGTGCCTCTGCCAGCTATCTGAAATCTAATCCTCCAACAGCTGCTACCTGTTACATGGAAACTCTCCCAGCCTGCTTCAATAACTCAATCATAAACACATCACACATAACTTTCAATATCATGCAAGGCAAGTATAATAAAGTACAAACTATCACTTAATATCAATTAAATGAACCAAACTAAACAGTATATTTTTTCTCTCTATAGGACACCAGTGCCAGCAGCCTGCCAGGAAAAGGCTTAGAGTGCTGCCATCCGATACTGATAATGACTAGAAGCCACACCAGAAAACAACACTCAGAAGCAACTTGTACAGAATGGGCAATCATTCCTCACATGTTCTGACATTGTGTATATCTTAAATAAATGTTATGCTGATATGAATTTCTGTTAAATAAAGTGAAAATGTAAATATAAATACTTACTTCTTGACATGAAGTTACACAACCAAAAGTAATAGTAAACAAAGTAAATCCATGTCAAAATGCTGCTGTGAAATAAACCACACAGCAACAAGTAACAACCAAGTAAATGTGAACAAAGCATGTTAATACTACACAAAATGATAAGAAAACACCAAATAAATCATAAAAAATGCACGAAACACAAGCTTCCACAATAGACGCTGTGTCCCCTATTCTCCAACTAAGTCCCACCCCTCACTCAAAGTAACCAATAAAAATGAAAATTTCACAGCAACAACCAATCACAACACAATACAATGCACATCAACTAATCAGACCACAGAACAAAACCCCATTCACACACAATATCTCTCACACACATCGCAAAGGAACAAAACACAACAGAAACAGCAATATTAAACTAAAAATCTGAGAATAAGCTCTCACCCCCTTTGCATAAATAACACACATGATGTGCATATCGTGGGATATGGGAAATATTCTCACTCCTGCAGATTTAGCTCTGCATTCTCACTTGTGCCTTTGGCATGCATGAGAATACAGAGCCCGGGAGGTGGGTGCACAGAGGGAGGGTGGGATGGGGAGAGGATGGGGAGACAAGGGACCCTTTTCTTTATTTCAGGGGCAAAAAAAAGTCATTGGGGGACTGTTTTCTATTTTTCAGTTATGTAAAACAAACATTTTAGGACACAGAGGGAGGGCTCCCTAGTGTTTGACAGTACTGGTGGTGTTCATGGAGGTATATGACATAACTGGGGACACTGGAAGTGGGTTCCCCAGTGTCCCACCTTTGGGGGGGCTACTGCTGACACAGGGATTGGGCACCCTGATGTCAGCTTTGTGGGGGAATGCTTAATTCAGTTTGGGATTGATGCATCCAGTGCCAACATGGAGATTGGGCACCCGAATGTTGGCAGAAACATTATTTTAAAATAAATATCACAGGAGTTTGGGCTCACTGGTGACACTAGGAGTGGGCTCCCCAGTGTTCCACCTTGGGGGTTGGCTACTGCTGATATGGGGATTGGGCACCCCAATGTCAGCAGAAACATTATTTTTTTCTTTAAAAATAAATATGCTGGGAATTTTGGTTCATAAAGTAGGATCCTAGTTCCTATCTCATCATACGAACTAGGATCTTACTTTGCATGACACCAATATGAAAAAAGAGTTTAAATATTAAATAAACCATATTTGAAGGGCAATTTTTGAGCAGTAACATGCAGAATCTGCTGAAGGAGTCCCAATCAGTAAGCTACATGAGTTGGTTCCTCCCCCGAATATAATTTTGGGAGGTTTCCAAATTAGAATTTTCAGGCAAAACCAAATACAAGATGGCAGTCATACGAAGAAGGAATTTCCCAATATGAAGAAGGATTCCATCTTCATTTCATACAGCTATATTATAGTGCTTACTGAGCATGCTCAGAAACATTTTTTTTTTACATTTTTTATTGTAATAACTTAAAAGCTGCTTCTATACCTATTGTACAATGTCTGTCAATGCTTACTGCTGTTATGATATGCCTCTCTGGACTTTGTACTGCTCTGTAATACTTTTGTACTACTCTGTAACACTTGTGAGCCTGGGTCAACCCAGAAAAAGGGACCGTTATTGTCTCATTGGTCTTACCAAGTCCATAAAACTCAAATAAATACATACATAAATAAATAAATATTTTTTTCACCAGACTAGCAAAAGGCACGTCTGTGGGGTAGTCCCTTTCTGTTTATTCTGTTTATTTAATTTCAGACCAAAAGCCAAACCTTCTTGGCAATACACAAGTTCAAAGAAAAATCCCTGCAAAGTCAATGAGTGAAAACATGTTTTGTTCACCTCTGTAACTCAAAGTCTGCACATCCAAACACTATGTAACTTATCACATCAGGTGATCTACCCCACAGAACACTGCATACCAAATATTATGTAAATCAGTTAAAAGGTTGCAAAGTTATTAAAATGCAAAAGTTTGAGTTTAACATTAAAGTGCCTACTCAATCCCTAGCAATAGCAGCATGATTGTGCCATGTATATCTATCTATCTATCTATCTATACTGTATATACATATATATATATATATATATATATACTATATATATAGTGACTTGCAAAAGTATTCAACCCCCTTGAAAGTTATCAGATTTGTCTGGATTACAAATGAGACTTACATATATTATTCCAGTCAGTATTTTTATTGCAGACTCATATGCTCTAACAGTATATTGTGAAAGCCAAAATTAATTATCCGTCGGCAGATCTTTTAAAGAAAATTAAAAACTGGAAAAGGCTGCTTGCAGAGGTATTCAGCCCCTACACATTAGTATTTGGTAGAGCCACCTTTTGCTGCAATAACAGCTTTAAGTCTTTTGGGGTTAGTATCTACCAGCCTTGCACACTGTTTGGGAGTGATTCTTGCCCATTCTTCTTGGCAGATTTGTTCCACATTGTTCAGGTTGGTTGGGTGACGCTTGTGGACCGCAATTTTCAAACAGTGCCACAGATTCTCGATAGGATTGAGATCTGGACTTTGACTTGGCCACCGTGGGACATTCACTTTTTTGTTGTTTAACCACTCCTGTGTTGCTTTGGCCTTGTGCTTGGGATCATTGTCCTGATGAAAGGTGAAGTTTCTCCCAAGCTTCAGTTTTTCAGCAGACTAAAGCAGGTTCTCCTGCAGTATCTCCCTGTATTTTGCTCCATCCATTCTTCCTTCAAGTTTAACAAGATGCCCGGTCCCTGCTGATGAAAAGCATCCCCACGGCATGATGCTGCCACCACCATACTTCACTGTAGGGATGGTGCATGGGCAGTGTTAGGTTTGCGCCACACATAGAGCTTTGAATTTTGGCCAAAAATCTCTATCTTGGTCTCATTAGACCAGAAAACCTTGTGCCACATCTTAGCTGGGTCACTCTCCTGCTTTCTGGCAAACTCCAGACGTGCTTTGATTCGCATCTTTTTGAGTAATGGCTTCTTTCTAGCCACCATCCCATACAGGCCAGTATTATGCAGAGGTTGACTGGTGCACCTTCACTCCACTCTCAGCCACTGAACTCTGTAGCTCCTTCAAAATGATTGTTGGCTTCTCTGTGGCTTCCCTCACTAGTCTCCTTCTTGTTCAGATGCTGAGTTTTGAGGGACAGCCTTGTCTAGGTAGTGCCTGGGTGGTGTGATGCAGCTTCCACTTTCTCACTATTGATCCAACAGCGCACACTGGGATATCCAAACACTTGGATATTATTTTGTACCCTTTTTCTAATTTATGCATGTCTATTATTTTATCTCTAACTTCCTTAGAATGCTCTTTAGTCTTCATTTTCACACCCTTCCTTCAGATTCACAGTCTGACCAATGGTCATTAAACTGAGGGGGAAGGGGTTATCCAGAAAATGTGAGCTACTTTAATGTTTCAGAGGTAAGCCAATTGTGTCCTCGTTAGGGCAATATTTTTCATCTGTGTAAACTTGGAGCTTCCAGAGCACAGGGGTTGAATACTTATGCAAACAGCATATTTCAGTTATTTATTTTTCTTAAAATTGTTTTCTAACATAAAACCAATGTCACTTTTAAATAATTATTTTGAGGGTCAGTCTTTTTAAATGAAATATTACACAGAACAAAATCTCAATGTATCATTTGTCATTCAGACAAATCTGACAACTTTCAAGGGGGTTGAATACTTTTGCAAGTCACGTGTGTGTGTGTGTGTGTGTGTGTGTGTGTGTGTGTGTGTATATATATATAAATGTATATATATATATATATATATATATATAGAGAGAGAGAGAGAGAGGGAGAGCTATGTAGACAGTATTCGAGAGACTTGTGTGTCCTATTCAAATCATGTCTGTATTTAACTCAGAAATTGTTAAAATTACAGAATTTGTGCTCTGTTTTGTTGTTGACATAATAAAGAGAAAGTGTGCATAACAAAATGTGTGTCTTTTTATTTTATGGTGGCACCCTTTTAAGAATGAAAATAGGGATTAAAAAACAGCCATTTTGTGAAATAGCTGTGCTATGCATCTTGGTGACCATTAATATTGCTTAAATGCAAGCACAAGCCAAGAAGCTGTGGCTGATTTTGAAAAAGTGAATGTATAGCTACCCTAAAGAGTATATGGATTTCATTTTATAACTTCTACTTGACATCACATGTAATTAATTGCTCCCATGCAGTACATGTGTGGTGTCTTATTCAATGGCAGGGTTACCTTGGTTCATTAGGTGAGGGTCATTCTTTTTTTTTTTTTTTTTTTTTTAGCCCTTTCACATTGATTTTGCTAGTTTCCCCTTTAATGCAGGCAGTATATGTACTGCCTATATGGTGCCTGTTTGGAGGTGCAACATAAAACACTTTGGCTCTCTGTGAAGTGTCTGGCTGTTACTCATGTGGGTGGTGACACTGGGTTAGTCAAGAGTGCGGTGAGCCAGAGGTCACATCCCGCGGGAATTTTGGCTACTCGGGATGTGCTTAAATTCACCCTGTTCATGCAGCTTCTCTCTTTTACCCAATCAAGAACCCAGCTGGAATGACAGTCATTCATTTTGGAGTAAGCGTGATGCATTGGAGTCAGGACCGTTTTTCAAGCAGAGTGCCTAATGTGACCGAGATCTGAAAAAGACGTGAGCTACATTTCTGAGGAGTTACAGTAAAAATGTCTCTTGCAGCTGTGGTGATATATATTTGGGGCGTACTACTAGATAATTTAGATATAGAGTGGGAAAACATGTACATGCCATACAACATTCAGATATGTCATATGCTATACTGAAGCGCATGAAAAATAAACCAGACATACCCCACAAGACTGAATTTACAGGAACAGAAAAAGTTACTTTAGGACTGTGGGGGGGATTTACAAAAGATGATAGGTAGACATGGAAACTGGTGGATCTAAACACTGGAAGTGAGGGGAGATGGAGGTATGAATGAGAATATAGACTTATCTACCTTTAAATAAACTTTAAGAACTAAAATAAAATACATTTGATATAGTATTTACTACATATTTTAATATAATTTCTACTTCTGTCCTGCAAAACCAGTTAGATTATATGTGAAAATATACCTCATGTTTTTGATTGTAACCTAATTTTTGTACCTGATAAATTTGGTTCTGCAGTAAATATGTAAATGTGAACATACGAATATACGAAATTTGCCAGCAGAAAAAAGTCATTTGATCTATCAAGTCTGCTCAATTGTGCAGCTAGCAGCCCTATTCTTCAGCTGCCTTTCCCTCCACACACACCCTTCCTTTTTCCTCCCTCTTGCCCTGTCCCAGCCCTTTTTGAAGCAGCCCACTGTTTTGCAGGCTATCACCTCTTCTGGTAATGCGTTCCACCCTGCCACCACCCTCTCTGTAAAGTGTCTCCTCATTTCCCTCCTGAACCTTCCCCCCTCTAATCTCATGTCATGTCATGGCCTTGAGTGTCCCTCTCCACCCTTACCCTGAAAAGCCCCTCTGTACCAGTCTTGTTTATCCCTCTCATGTACTTGAATATCTTGATCACATTCCCTCTGTTCCTCCTCCAGCAAGAACTAGTTCAACTTCTTTAGCCTGCTCTCATACGGTAAGTCCCCCAGTCCCTGGATCATCTTAGTTGCTCTGTGCTGCACCCCTTCCAGTAATTTAATGTCCCTTTTCAGGTACGGGCACCAGTACTGCATGCAGTATTCAAGATGAAGTCTAACTGATGATCTATACAGTGGCAGAATCCCCTCCCCCCCTCGATGTTATTCCCCTTGCGATGCAACCCAGCATTTTGTTGGCCCTTGCTGCTGCCTTTCTACACTGTGCCAAGTTGTTCATTGATCCTGTGATGACCACCCTCAGATCCTTCTTCTCCTAAGCCTCCACCAGCTGTATTCCCCCCAACTGGTAGTTTCTCCTTGGATTTTTTTGCCCCAAAATGCAGTATCTTACACTTTGGCATTGAACCTCAGCTGCCAAATGTCTGACCAGGTCTTCAGCTTTTTCAGATCTTCCTGCAAACTCTGCCACCCCTCTATGTCATCCACTACCTCCCCTATCTTGGTGTTGTCGGCAAACAGGCTGATCCTGCTTTTGATGCCCATGGAAATATCTGCAATAAATATCCCAAATAACACTAGTTCCAGTACTGAGCCCCATGGAACACCGCTCGTTAGTACCCTTGGGGATGAGAGTTCCCCTTACACCACCACCCTCTGCTGCTTTCCCTGCAGCCAGTTTGTCACCCATCCCACAATTTTTGCTCCCACCCCTGTACCTTCAAGTTTTATTCCAAGTCTCCCATGTAGCACTAAATTGAATGTCTTGCTGAAGTCCAGGTACAGGACATGACTGAATGGCCCTTGTCCATCTGCCTAGTTACCCAGTCATAGTAATCTACCAGGTTGGTTTGGCAGGATTTATCTGTAACAAAGCCATGCTGTCTACCGTCCTGTAGCCCACTGAACTCTAGCAGGGACACCAGCCTCTCGTTCAGGATCATTTCCATTAGCTTCCCCATGATGGGCATGAAGCTCACCAGTCTGTAGTTCCCTAGTTCATCTTTGGGACTGCTCTTATGCAGGGAAACCACGTGAGCCAACCTCCAATCCTTGGGTATGGATCCCGAATCCAGTGAGGCACTGAATAGGCCTGCAAAGGGTCCCACCAGGATCTCTGCTAGCTCCTTCAGTACCCTGGAGTGAATGCCATCTAGCCCTGGTGCCTTGTCCATCCTCAGTGCTCTCAAGCCCTCCAGAACTCTACCTTCTGTCATCACCCCATCCGTTAATCCCCCCCAGCTTTACTGCCACCCCACCCTCCTTGGGTAACACTCCCTCTCTCTCTCTTTCATAAATATTGAGCAGAAGTAGTCATTGAGTGTTTCTTCCTTTTCTCCCCCCCTACCCATCGCCCGTCCTTCTTAATCCATACTATCTGTTCTTTACAGCTCCTTTCCTCCTTGATGTACCTGAAGAAGCTCTTCTCCTCCTCCTTAATGCCTTGCACCAGCCTGAGCTCTTTGGTGGCTTTGTTGTTCTTACTGTCCTTGTCACCTCCCTTGCCTCCTGCATGTAATCATCCCAGTCTTCCCCACTCCCTGATTTGCTGTATCTCCTAAAGGCCACCCTTTTACTCCTCACCTTTTCCATAACCCCCCCCAGCTCATCCAACTTGGCCTTTTTGTCCTGGCCTTTTTGCTCCAAGTCCTGCTATAGGAACTTGTAACCTCTAGTATCCCCTTCTTAATGAGCTCCCATCTCTGGTCTGTGTCAGTACTATGCTGGATCCTTGCCAGGTACACACTCACTACCTCCCCCATCTTTGAAAAACCCCACCCACCTAAAACCCAGCACCTTTGCATTGGATGCCACCCCCTCTTTGCCCATAATCAACTTGAACCATACTGAGTGATGGTCACTGCCCGCCAGTGGTTTTTCCCCCTTGATATCCCTCACAAACTCCCTATTTGTGAGCAGTAGGTCGAGACTGTTACCTCCCCTGGTTGGTTCGATGACCACCTGTGTCAGGAAACATTCCTGAAAGTCATCCAACAGTACCTTCTCCCTTTTATTGCTGGTGGCTGAGGTTTCCCAATCTACCCCCAGCAGGTTGAAGTCCCCCACAACCACCACACTCCCCTTCCTGCATGCCCTTGTAATTGGCCTTGCAAGTTCCCTGTCCAACTCCTCTATCTGGGAGGGTGCCTGTACACCACTCCCATCCAAAAAGCCCTTTTCCTGGAATCCTGGATTAGCAACCATAATGACTCTGTTTCTCTTCCTCCCCTCCTCCCTAATGCACTTTAGCCCCTCCCTCATGTATAATGCCACTCCCCCTCTCCTGTTTTCCCTATTCCTGTGGAATATTCTGTACCCTGGGACCACCAAGTCCCAGTCATGGTATTAGGTGGCCCATGTTTCCATGATGGCTGTCATGTCTATTTCTGCCTACACTATGAGGGCCTGTACGTCATTCATTTTATCATTCATGATTCTAGAATTCATGGTGACCACCTTCCATCCTCTTAACCATCCCTCCACCATTCTGCTGCTCTCCACTTCCAGCAACCCCTCTATTGCAACTACCTAGTTCATTGCCCTTGTTCTGGGGGGTTAGCTTGTGCTGCTTTCCATCTTGTGGCAACTGTATGCCCTCCATCCACCTGACACCCCCCTCTCCTGGTTTAAATTTCCAGCTACCTCAATATACTCCCCAAGCTTCCCTTTTCAGCACCTTCTTGCTCCTTTCATTTAGGTGAAGTCTATCCTTAGCATATAAACTACTGTCCTCCCAGGTCTTTCCCCACCCTCTCACCAGCTCGTACCCTTTGGTGTGACACCATTTGCCTAAGCATTCATTAAATCCCTTGACCCTTTGTTTTTTAGCTGTGTTCACCTTAGACACAGGTAATACCTCAGAAAAAGTTACTGATCTACCCTCCCCCTCACATAAAGTTCCCAGCTCGTCAAACATCTTTTGGACTACTTCTAATGTACTATCTGACAAGTCATTTGTCCCCAGATGTAGAATTAAATGAGGTCTCTCTCTTCCCCTTCTAGCATATTTCAGGACTGATTGCCCCATTCTTTCAGCTGTCATCCCTAGCATGGCCTTCACTCATATATGACTACACCTTCCCCCTTGCTACCCCACCTTACCCCCTTAGTATTGAATCCCCCAATACTAGCATTCCCCATATTTCAATCTGCCTGCTTTCCCTCTTCCGATCCTCTCCTGCATGACTCCTCCTCCAGCACATAATTCCCCTTGTCTGTCTCAATCACTGTTCTTCTCCTGTCCAACTCCTCTTCCTGCACTCAATTCCCCCGTCTCTGTTGCCTTTCCCAAATCAGTATTCTCCAATGCCACAGCTGCTATGCCCTGATGTCTTCTCTATCCACCCTGCTCCACTCCCCCAGATCCCTGCTCCCTTTAACCATCCCTTCAGCTGTTCCCATCAACCCTTCACCCCTGCCACCCGCCTTAGACTGGTTATCATCCCTTGTGCATTCCCCTCCCTTTCCCTATCTTGCCCCCTCCTGGGTATCTCACACCCCATCTCCTCCTCCACCAATGTCACCAGCACCACAAACCTATTACCTGCCCCCTCTACATTGCTGTGCCTTAGTTCCTCCCTCCTGACTTGAGCCTTCCCTCCAGTTCTAGGCCCCTTGTTTGTTTTGCTCCCAAACCCCGTCTCCACCCCTCCCATGATCTGATGGACCTCCCATGTTGTATCCTAATGATACTCCCTGGGGGATGCCCTCCTGCCCTAGATTCTCTCCCACCTCCCCCCATCTTTGACAACTCCCTCCAGAGCCACAGAACTTCTTCCTTGAGGCTCCTCATCCTGTGACAGAATTAACACCCTCCTAGCTTCCACAATGTGTTCATCCAAACTGCTGCCCCATATTCATTGCAGCCCACTATTCTACCCATGTTAAACAGCACTATCTAGAAAATACAGTCCTATCTTAGGTTACCTATCAACCCAGACCCTAACTAAAAATGCAAGACCAACTGTACTTGCAATGATGCATAAAACAGTACCGTTACAGTACTAACTGGAAACCACAGTGCTAGCCATAATGTTTTTCTCTTATTTTTTAACAGTTTAGTCCCTAACTAAAAATACCTTACCAGCTGTTAAACTGCAAAGAAGTATAAAACAGTACTATCTATAAGTTTTTTACCCACTATGGATTGAGATGCTGCACCTTTGTTCTCACCCCCCCACAGACAGTAATGCTCCTTCCTAGTGTTGCTGCAGATGATGCACAGTTTGTCCCCCAACTACACCAAAACAAAAGAAAAAGAAGAAAAAAAACACTTCCCTTAACTCCTAGCTGTGTACTTCCTAGTGTCTTCTCTGGTCTGCAATGGGTTCTGTCCTTCCCCCTGGTCGTAGTGTTATGTAGAGGAGCAGGCTGTTTCCCCTTAAGAATTTGTAGGAAGTTGTACTACTCAGGTACCCCTTTAAGGGAATGCAGGAAGATCTGTGACTCAGGTACCTATAATGGTAGGGTGCACTCAGGGGTTGGTGGGGTGGGGTGTGGGGGTGTGGCAGCTGTGTTGCTGCCCCCTGCTCCCCCCAAAAAACAATCAGGAAACCATATTAAAATTCCCGGTTTCCACACACACATCCCTAGAACAAACACTAGTGTTAACAGGTAAAATGAAAGAACTTTGTGCTGCAGTTACGTCCTTCTCAAATGTAAACAGATAAAAATGATAGCATGTTGTGTTGCAGTTACTTCCCTTCCCCGAACATAGCATCTGCCTCTTCACTCCCTCCTGTTTCTTCCCTGGAATGCTTGCTTCTGACTCCAGTAAATCTGCTGAGCTCCTTAAATCTCTTTTGCTTCACAGATTATTACATTAGGGAAAATCTCTAATCCCTGAGACAGGGAGATTTAGAAAGCAGCCACAGCTTCCTTGAATCAAGGAGGTTATTTTCTAGATTACACTGAACTGAATTATTACTTTTTGGACCTGTGTAAGTAACTAGTATTGATTGTGTTTTTGGGGTGGACTTTTCTTAGTTTTAACTTTAATTTGCCTGGGAGAAACTGTAGCTGGGTGATATTTGCATGTCAGTTGTGACTAGACCTGTTATTTAGCCTTTCTGAAATATGTGTCTGTTAAGGGGAGGAGCTGAAAGGGGGTTAGATGAACTGATGATTTATAACTGGAGTTGTTTGTGGTCTCTGTCCACTGAGACTGAGACAGTGAGAGTGAGAGTAAGAAAGCAGCCACAGCTTCCTTGAATCAAGGAGGTTTTTTTCTAGACTACACTGAACTGAATTATTACTTTTTGGACCTGTGTAAGTAACTAGTATTGATTCTGTTTTTGGGGTGGACTTTTCTTAGTTTTAAGTTTAATTTGCCAGGGAGGAACTGTAGCTAGGAGATATTTTCAGTCAGTTGTGACAATACCTGTTACTTAGCCTTTGTGAAATAGGTGTCAGAAAGGAAGGAATGCACTACAGGGGTGGAGGGTAAGAGTTGTAGGTGATTGTTTCAGGATGGCATAGGTTTACTCCCACCCCCTCAAGTGCATAACTTCCTTGATAGCAGGGTCTCTGACATCACCTCCCCAAGACTGCTAACAACATACACCTATTCATATCCTTAAAGACACAGCACACTGAATAGGGATAGAGACACTCACAAGCTTGCACACACTAAAACAAGAACAAAAAACAAAAAAAGCATCTGCAACTGGAAGGGACACAGACAAGTGGGGAGTGGTGCAATGCACTGGCTGTAGAGCACCAGTCTTCTGGGAGACATTCTGGAGACTGCGTTGCTGCCCTTTTGCAGGCACCTCTCTGGTCTGAGGGAGGAGGTTGTTCGTCTCCATGCTGACCTGGCAAGGATTCGGGAAACCTGATCCCCCACTCAGGGACCACCAAGGCCACTGCCACTATCTCAGAGGTTGCCAAGAAAGAGGAGTGGTTGGACCAGGGTGAGCTCAGGGAGGGTGAGGGTGATGGAACAGAGGCACGTCCCTCCAGTTGTGCCTCTCCACAATTCATTCACCACTCTGGTGAAGCATGTTTTCTCTATGGAGGCACCTGCAGTGGAGACCAAGGAGGATACTGGGAACCTCCACAATGGAGAGCCACAGGAGGGTGGCCCAGGACCTCACAGGGGAAGGAAACAACTACTAGTGGGGGAGTCAATTGTTAGAGGGTAGAACTGGGGGAGGGAGGGGAAAGGAAGGTAAGCTGACTGCCTGTTGCCAAGGCTTGGAGGGACAGGAAATGAATCCTCAGGATTGTGGGAGCAGCAGCAAGGGGGATGGAGCTGGTGTCATTATCCACCTAGGGATGAATGACCTGGATAAGAATGGGATCAGAGCAGTGCAACAGGAGTTTGTGGAGTTGGGGAGGGGCCTTAGACAAGTAGCACACAGAGTAACTTTCTCAGAAGTGCTACCTGTCTATGGCATGGATGAGACTAGGGCACTCCACATCATGGGATTCAATGACTGGTTGAAAAGCTGCTGCAGAGCTCAAGGATTTGGCTTCATTTGGGACCATAGCTCCACCTGGAGGGATGCAGGCCTATACAGGCACGGTAGTCTGCATCCATCCTGGAGGGGAATCAGGATCCTAGGTGATAGGTTTAAATGCTTCAATGGCAAGCACTTAAACTAGCCAAGGGGGGAGGCACTGAAAAGGAAAAGGGAAATCCTAGCCCCTCCAAAATCAGGGTAATTAGTCAGGTAAACACCAAGATAGAGCAGTCAATAGGGAGAAGGGCAGGGGTAAATGGAGAAAAAGACAAAGGCAGTAGAGACAGGGATGGGGCAAAAAGAAATTAAGCCATAAAAAATGGAGGGTAATGAGTACCAGTGTCCATAGTCTAGGTAAAAAGCTCCCTGAAATGGTGGCCTTGATGGAAGAGGGATGCCTGGATATTGTGGCAGTTACAGAAACATGGTACGCAGAGAACTATGACTGGGATGTAAACATACCCAGGGACACAATCTACAGGAGGGACAGGGATGGAAGAAGAGGAGGAGTAGTAGTAGCTCTCTATGTAAGGGAAGGGATCAAAGCAACAGAACTAAAGGGTAAACAGGGAGGAGAGGAGGCACATGGGTCACCCTGGAAACTGGAAATGGCTCCACAATCTGCACAGGGGATGTTTACAGACCCCCATCTCAGGGGGAGGAAAGGGACAAGGAAATGATAGAAGGCATCCTTGGGATGGCAGAGAAAGGGGAGATATTGCTGATGGGGACCTGAATAAGCCAGATGTTGACTGGAGCACCTTTGCTGCAGCCACATCCAAGAGCAGAGCCATTCTTGATGCCCTACGGGTGGGGGGCATGCCTCAGACAGCTAGTTTTGGAACCCACTCAGGAGAGAGCAGTCTTAGACCTGGTACTCTCAAATGGGGACGGAGACAGAATCTCTGATCTTGAAGTGGGTAGTCATCTGGGAACAAGCAGCTACCAAACAGTGTGGTTCATGATAAACTTAGCTGTAGAGTCAAGCCACACAAAAGTGAAGGTACTGGACTTCAGGAGGGCTGATTTTGTCAAAATGGGAGAGTGCCTCAGAAAAGCACTAGCAAACAGGCAAGAGGTGGGGTGGAGCAACAATGGAGAAACATCAAAACCGCCATCTCAGAGGCAACAAGCCTTTGTGTGAAGCAAATAAACAAATCAAAATGAAAGAAAAAAACACTATGGTTCTCAAAAGAAGTAGCGGAGAAGGTAAGGGAGAAAAAGGCAGCATTCAGGACGTATAAGGAAACACAGAATGAGCTGGACAGAGAACTGTACCAGTTAAAGCAGAAGGAAGCAGGTAACACAGTCAGAATAGCATAAGCCCAAACCCAGGAAAAGATAGCCAACTCAGTTAAGAAGGGGGATAAAACCTTTTATAGGTACATTAGGGAGCAAAGAAAGACTAAGGCATGGATACTGAGGCTGACCAAAGAGGAAAGTGGTTGGGCAGAGAGCAACAGTGAAAAGGCAGGGATACTGAATGAATACTTCTGCTCAGTATTCACAGTGGAAAAGCAGGGGGAAATACCTAATCCAGTCAATAGAAGCACTCTGGATAGGGGGGTTGATATTAGTCTTTTCACAGAAGAAAGGGTTCTGAAAGAACTCTTAAAAACTGAAGTGGATAAAGCAATGGGGCCTGATGGGATTCACCCCAGCATTCTAAAAGAACTAAGGGAAGAACTAGTAATACCACTGACTACCCTTTTTAATAAATCATGAGAGGATGGTGTGGTACCTGAGGACTGGAGGAGGGAAGATGTGATTCCCCTTCACAAAAGTGGGAGCAAGACAGAGGCAGGCAACTACAGACCTCTCAGTTTGACCTCAGTGGTAGGGAGAATGATGGAATCACTTCTGAAGGAAAGAACTGTTGAGTACCTAGAGGCCAGTGGGGCACAGGACCCAAGGCAGCATGGATTCACAGTGGAAAGGTCATGTCAGACAAATCTAATTGATTTTTTTTGACTGGGTGGCCAAAGCAGTAGACCACGGAGGGGCTGTGGACGTGGCCTACCTAGACTTTAGCAAGGCATTTGACACAGTCCAGCACAAAATATTAATAAACAAATTAGCCATCCTGAGAGTGGGTCCCAGGGTGGTAGCCTGGGTAAAACACTGGTTGGACAACTGGACACAGAAGGTAATAGAAAATGGAGTCCACAGTGAAGAAAGGAGGGTTACTAGTGGGGTACAACAGGGTTTAGTACTGGGTATGGTCCTTTTTAATGTCTTTATAAGTGACATTGCAGCGGGACTGGAAGGGAAAGTATGTCTCTTTGCAGATGATACAAAGATCTGCAACAGGGTTGATACACAAGGTGGAGTGGAAAAGATAAAAAATGACTTGACAAGGTTTGAGGAATGGTCAAATGTATGGCAGTTTAGATTCAATGCAAAGAAGTGCAAAGTAATGCACCTGGGAAACAAAAACCCAGGGGAAGACTGCACAATAGAGGGTGAGATACTGACAACAATAAAAATGGAAAGGGACCTGGGGGTAGTCATATCAGATGACCTAAAGGTGGGCCAGCAATGTGAGAAGGCAGTAAGGAGGACTGGGGGGATACTGAGATGCACAGAGAGAGGTATCACCAGTAGAAAACAGGAAGTTGTTGGCCCTCTGTACAGACAGTTGGTAAGACCACATCTGGGTACTGTGTACAATTCTGGAGACCCCATCTCCTCAAAGATATAGACAGGGTGGAGGCTGTCCAGAGGACGGCAACCTAAATGATGCAGGGTCTGCATCAGAAGACACATGAAGAAAGACTAAAGGAACTAAAGATGTATAGCCTTGAGGAAAGGAGGGAGAGGGGGGACATGACAGAAACTTTCAATTACCTCAAGGGAATCAACAAAGTCCAAGAGGGTAGCATCTTTCAGAAAATGAGATGTGCAAAAACAAGGGGGCACAATTTGAAGATAGAGGGGGGACGGCTCAGAGGTAATGTGAGGAAGTATTTCTTCACAGAGAGGGTTGTGGATGCATGGAACAGCCTTCTTGAGGAGGTTGTAGAGTCAAAAACAGTGGGGAAATTAAAGAATGCACAGGACAGACATAAGGCAATTCTAGTGGTGGGGTAGGAGGAAGTAGGCTGTTGGTTAACTAGGATCTGCAGCTTATCCATTAAGTAGGGAAATGGGCAGACTAGGTGAGTCAAGTGGTCCTCATCTGCCGTCAAATTCTATGTTTCTATATTTCCCATTGCCTCCTCAGCTATTTAAATTAGGGAAAGTCCCTTTTGGCTGATTAAAGTAGGGAAGTTCCCTTTGCTTCCTCAGCTTTTTAAATTAGGGAAAGTCCCCTCTATAGCTAATATTCTTCAGGTGAAGCTACCTCTAGCTGGAAGCTGCAATACTGAGCATAGGATTTGCAAGAAAGTGAGTTGGCTCACAACAGAGGGAGGTGAACTGTACAATTGTCTTTGGTTTGTAGCAGATATTCTGCAGGTGGAGGCTACTTGTAACTGAAAGGTGAAATAAGGAACTAAGAATTATCAGGAAAGACAGTCTTTCAAGCAACAGAAGGAGGTGGATCTTACTTTTCTTTTGTTACAGTTTTTAAGATTTTCAGTGCAGGAAGAGTTTAAACCCTGGGCTAAGAATTTGTCATAAGTCCTGAAGTAAGTGCAGGTGCAGGCTGTGTATTTGACCCAGACAGTGCCCCAAGGGATGAAAACTGTTTTTTGTGTTTATCTGTGTGTGCCTTAAAAGGCCAGGCCAGACTGTGTCAGGAAGTGCTTACATCATAGCTACTTATCAGCCAATAGCTCTGGAAGAGTCTTACAGACCTGAGAACAACAGTATTATAAGCAAGTGTTTTATAGCAAACTCATCAGAACAGCTAATATTCTTTGGGTGAAGCTACCCCTGGCTGGAAGCTGCAATACTGAACAAAGGATTTGCAAGAAAGCGAGTTGTGCTCACAACAGAGGGAGGTGAACCTTACAATTGTCTTTGGTTTGTAGCAGATAATCTGCAGGTGGAGGCTACTTCTAACTGAAAGGTGAAATAAGGAGCTTAGAATGACCAGCAAAGACAGTCTTTCAAGCAACAGAGGGAGGTGGATCTTACTTTACTTTTGTTACAGTTGTTAAGATTTTCAGTGCAGGAAGAGTTTAAACCCTGAGGGACGGAATGCTGTTTACTGTGTCTGTCCTGGTGCACAGCTGACTTATTTTAGGGCTGACTGCTTTCAGAGCACAAATCACCAGGCTATTTTGGGGCTGGGGAGGTTTACCTGTGTCTGACTTGGATGTCTGGATTTTTCTCTGTTTGATTAGCTGGTTATTTTCTCTGTCAAGCTGTTGTGTAGGGAATCTTGCGGACAGGAAGGCACTCATCGCAGTGGTGGGTCAGAGCTTTTAGCTGATTGTTTCTTGAGAACACAGTTTAGACCCAACCCTGCCCACCCTCACCCCACCCACCCCTGAAATAGTTCCTTTATACCTGGGGTTCTGACATCATTCCTCAAGAGTGCAAGATGCAGATCACTGCCATATCCTCTCTAGCACACTGCATTGACAATATAAGCATACAAATTGTATAATATATATATTTCTATATAACAAACCAATCACACACACACACTCACACACACAAAAAAAATGTAGATAAACATGTGGGGAGTAGTGCAATGTAATGACTGTGGAGCAGCAGTCTTCCGGGAGTCTTTCTGGAGGCTAAGATGCTGACCTATTTGCAGACAACTCTCTGCCCTGAAGGAGGAAGTTGCCCATCTTTAGGCCACACTGGACAGTAGTAAGGGAACCTTCCCCCAGGCCACACTGGCCACAAGAGAACCTCCCCCATCCAGGAAGCACCAGAGCCACCATCACTACCTCAAAGGTAGTGAAGAAAGCACAGCAGTTGGACCACAGTGGGCTGAGGGAGGGTGAGGATGGTGGAACTGAGGCACACCCAGTCAGTTGTTCCACTCCATAATCCATACACTATTCTGGGGGAGCATAGTTCCCCTATGGATGCACCCGCAGAGGAGACTAAGGAGGCTGAGGACAACTGTCACAAGGGAGGCCCACAGGAAGGAGGCAGAGGACACCACATGGAAAGGAAGTAGCTCCTGGTGGGGGACTCAATTATTAGGGGGATAGAACTGGGGGGAGTATGGAAAACTGAAGTAAGGTGCCTGCCTGGTGCCATGGCTTGGAGGGACAGGACGTGCATCCTCAGGATCATGAGAACAGCTGCACGAGAGTCTGAGCTGGACATCATTGTCCACCTAGGGACAAATGACTTGACTCACCATGAGATTAGAGCAGTGCAGGAGGACTTTGCAGAGTTGGGGAGGGGCCTAAGACAAGTAGCACACACAGTATCCTTCTCAGAGGTGCTGCCTGTCAATGGCATGGGTGAGGCGAGGGTACTTTGCACCATGCAGTTTAATGAATGGTTGAAAAAACAGTGTGGAGCACAGGGGTTTGGCTCTATTGGGGACTGGGGTTCCACCTGGAGGGACACCAGTCTATACTGGCCGGATGGTCTGCATCTGTCCAGGAAGGGAACAAGTCTTTTGAGCAATTGGTTTAAATGCTTCATTGGCAAGCTTTTAAACTAGTCAAGGGGGGAGGAACTTATAAGCAGCAGGAAAATCCCAGCTTCTCCCTACAAAATAGGGTACTAAATGAGAAAAAGACTGAGGTACAAAAGTCAGTGGGGGATTCTGCAACAGAAGGTAAAGCCATCAAAAAATGGAGAGCGATGAGTACCAACGCCCATAGTCTGGGTAACAAGCTTCCTGAATTAGTGGCCTTGATGGAGGAGGAACATCTGGATATCGTGGAAGTCACAGAAACATGGTACACACAAAATCATGACTGGGACGTAAACATGCCAGGATACACTATCTACAGGAGGGACAAGGAGGGTAAAAGAGGAGGAGGAGTAGCTCTTTACATTAGGGAGGGAATCAAAGCAACAGAACAAAAGGGTAAACAGGGAGGAGAAAAAGCACTGCGTGTCAATTTGGAGACAGGCGATGGCACCACAATCTGCACAGGGGTTGCACACAGACTCCCCTCTCAGGGGGAGGAAATGGACAAGAAAATGATAGGAAGTATACTTAGAATGGCAGAAAAAGGGGAGATATGCTGATGGGTGATCTGAATATGCCAGATGTTAACTGGTGTGCAGTTGCAGTAGCCACTTCAAAGAGTGGGGTTATTCTAGATGCCCTACAGGGGGCATGCCTTAGACAACTAGTATTGGAACCAACTCGAGAGGGAGCAATCTTAGATCTGGTTCTCTCAAATGGAGATGGAGAGAGGATCACAGATGTAGAAGTGGGTAGCCATCTGGGAACTAGCAACCATCGAACAGTATGGTTCACAATAAGCACAGCAATACAGTCAAGCCTACACGAAGGCAAAAGTACTGGACTTTAGGAGGGCTGACTTTGCCAAATGGGTGAGTGCCTAAGAATGCACTAGCAAATGGGCAGGAAGGAGGATGGAAGAACAATGGGAATAATAAAAACTGCCATCACAGAGATAACGAGCCTTTGTGTGAAGCAAAAAACAAAACAAAACGATGTAAGAAACCACTATAGTTCTCAAAGGAAGTGGCAGTGAAGGTTTAAGAGAAAAAGAAAGCATTCATGAAGTACAAAGAATCACAGAAGGAGCAGGACAGAGAACCGTATCAGTTAAAGCAAAAGGAAGCTGGGAAGGCAGTCAGAACAGCAAAGGCCCAAACTGAGGAAAAGATAGCCAACTCAGTTAAGAAGGGGGATAAAACCTTTTATAGGTACATCAGGGAGCGAAGGAAGACCAAGGGAAGGATAGTGAGGCTTAATAATGGGGAGGTGGGGTGGGCAGAGGGTGACTGTGAAAAGGCAGAGATACTAAGCAAATATTTTTGCTCAGTATTTACAAATGAAGAGGGGGAGGTACCTAAAACAAACAATAGAAACACTCTGGATACCAAAGTTGATACCAGCCCATTTACAGAAGAAAGGGTTCTGAAAGAATCTTAAAAACTGAAGGTGGACAAAGCAATGGTGGCTGATGGGATTCATCCCCAAATTCTAACAGAACTAAGGGTAGAACTAGTGACACTACTGACTACCCTCTTTAACAAATCATGGGAGGATAAGGTGGTACCCAAGGACTGGAGAAGGGCAGATTTGATTCCCCTTCACAAAAGTGGGAGCAAGGCAGAAGCAGGAAACTACAGACCTGTTAGTTTAACCTCAGTGATATGGAAAATGATGGAATCACTTCTGAAGGAAAGAACTGTTGAGTATCTAGAGGCCAGAGAGGCACAGGACACAAGGCAGCATGGATTCACAGCAGGAAGGTCATGCCAGACAAATCTGATAGATTTCTTTGACTGGGTGACCAAAGTAGTAGATAAGGGAGGGGCTGTGGACATGGCCTACCAAGACTTTAGCAAGGCATTTGACACAGTCCCACACAAAAGATTAATATACAAGTTATCCAGCCTGGAAGTGGGTCCCAAGATGACAGCCTGAGTTAAGAATTGGCTGGAGAATAGGACACAGAGAGTAACAGTAAATGGAGTCCACTCTGAAGAAAGGGAGGATACTAGTGGGGTACCGTAGGGTTCAGTATTAGGACCAGTCCTCTTCAATGTCTTTATGAGTGACATTGCAGAGGGACTGGAAGGAAAAGTATGTCTCTTTGCAGATGACACAAAGATCTGCAACAGAGTTGATGCACAAGGTGGGTGGAAAGGATGAGAAGGGACTTGGCAAGGTTAGAGGAATGGTCAAATGTACGGCAGCTTAGATTCAATGCTAAGAAGTGCAAGGTAATGCACCTGGGAAACAAAAACCCAGGGGAAGAGTACACAATGGGGGGTGAGATACTAACAACAAAAATGGAAAGGGACAGGGGAGTAGTCATATCAGATGACCTAATGGTAGGCAAGTAATGTGAGAGGGCAGCAAGGAGGGCTGGGGGATACTGGGATGCATGGTGAGAGGCATCACCAGTAGAAAACAGGAAGTTATTATCCCTTTGTACAGACAGCTGGTGAGACCTCATCTGGAGTACTGCACGCAGTTCTGGAGACCCAATCTCTGCAAAGACATAGACAGGATGGAAGCTGTCTAGAGGAGGGCAACTAAAATGGTGCAGGGTCTGCAACGGAAGACATATGAAGAGAGACTTAAGGAGCTGAATATGTATAGCCTCGAGGAAAAGAGGGAGTGGGGGGACTTGATAGAAACTTTCAAGTACCTCAAGGGAATCAACAAAGTCCAAGAGGGTAGCATCTTTCAAAAAAAGAGGTGTGCAAGAACAAGGGGGCACAATTTGAAGATAGAGGGGGGTGACTCAGATGTACTTTAAGGAAGTATTTTTTTCACAGAGAGGGTTGTGGATGCATGGAACTGCCTTCCGGAGGAGGTTGTGGAGTCAAAAACTGTGGTGAAATTCAAAAATGCATGGGTCAGTCATAAGGCAATTCTAGGGGGTGTGGGTAGGAAGAAGTAGGCTGCTGGTTAACTAGGATCTGCAGCTTGTCCATTAGGTAGGGGAAATGGGCAGCTGGGTGGGCCAAGCAGTCCTTATCTGCCATCAAATTCTATGTTTCTATGTTTCTATGTTCTGGCTGATTAAAGTAAGGAAATGCCGCTTGCTTCCTCAGCTTTTAAATTTGAGAATGTCCCTTTTGGCTCATTAAAGTAGGGATGTTCTCCTTGCATCCTCAGCTATTTAAATTAGGGAAAGTCCCTTTTGTCTAATTAAAGTAGGGAAAGTCCCTTGGTCTCCTCAGTGGGGGCAGAGCTACGTTGCTGCCCCCTGCTCCAGCAAAAAACAATCAGGCAACCATATTAAAATTCCCTGTTTCTACACACACACACACACCTAGAACAAACACCAGTGTAAACAGGTAACATGAAAGCACTTTATGTTGCAGTTACGTCCTTAATCAATGTAAACAGGTAAAAATAATACCATGTTGTGTTGCAGTTTCTTCCCTTCCCTGGAGATGGCATCTGCCTTTTCACTCCCTGCTGTTCCTTCCCTGGAATGCCTGCATATAATGGCATTATATGTATTCGTATACCTTTTTTCTCAGTTCACAAGATAACTGGGAATATTTTAATTCATTTGGAGAATTAATGAACTAAATAAAAAACTGTGAATGCATATCCATATCAGTAAATACTTTATTGTTATGGGGTTGTTAACATCTTCTGAGCTGTTTTCATCAAGTTATGTGCTTAGTGTGATGACACCATAGTTTGTTCTGATTGGTGCCTTTTAAATTTAATCAGGTGCACTTCAGAGTATTTTTGGAATAGTTCCATGGTTCCCATTACTCTGATGAAGCCTGAAATACTCAGGAGAAAATGTTCAGTCAATGTGGCCGAGTAGCTGTCTGTCAGTCTGTGCTAGCTTCTGATGTTTTTTCTTTGTATCCATCTGCAACTATGGTGTTGGATATAAACTGCACTATTTTGCATAATAAATTGTGAGATTTTTAAGCTAACCATTGTGGTATTTTTACTGCCGTGGGTGTTTTTTGTATTTTTTGTTTGACTTACATTGAAAACATGTGGCTCGATTGCAACAGCTGTGCTGTGCTGTGATTGGGGCCAGGATTATTGTGGAAATCATGGATTTTGTGAGTGTGTAGTTGTTTGTGAAGGGGGCCGCTACTAAAATGGAGGATCGCCAGAACAGTGAGGTGCCAAACATTTTTATAATTTATTATAAGACTGCTTATAAATGTTACATTAGGTGGTGGCATAATGATGGTGGTACTGTGTGAAAATGTTTATGCAAGATTACCCCAACCCCTGATGTACACTTATGACCATATTTCAACACATGGTACCACCTCCATCATATTCTGAACAATATCATGAGCAAGCAGCCATTTTTGAGATAGACCCAGGTGCTGCATTTTTGTTTTTTATTATTTATTTGTAATAAGACTGCTTATAAATGTTACATTAATTGGTGGCATAATGATGGTGGTACTGTACGAAAAGGAAAAATACAGCACCTGGACCTACCTCAAAATGACTGCTTGCTCATGGCATTCGTGGCATTGTTCAGAACATTTGGGGGGGGAGAGTGACCATGTGTACAAATATGAGCATAGGGGTACATCAGGCATTGTAGTAATCTGTCAAAAACATTCTTAATATCTCTTTAGTATGATACTTATTGTGAATGTCACATTAAGTGGTGGCATAATGATATATAGATACTCTCAGCAGATAATGATAACCAAGCCCATCTAGTCTGCCTGTTTATGCTACCTGCGTAAGTGGCCAGTGATGATACCTAGTCATTAGCTTAAGCTTTTTCTTCCCATCTCTAATATTTTTATTCCTGTCCCAAGCACATTTTCTTGACCTGAAAGGACACTACTTCTTTATTCAGCTGTGAGCTGTGTGAGAAATTCTATATTGCACTTGATATCTGCAACAAACGTGCACTTTTGCTTAATTCAGTGGGAGGTGAAACTAACTACCCTTGGTAATTGCTTTTTATTCACATATTTATTTAGTGTTTAACCAAGAAGGGGCTTGCAAACTCTATTTATCTTGTTAGTAACTTCAGAAGGATTTAAATACTGCATTTGGGTAGATCCTTGGAGGTAGCTAGATTGTCTACTAGAATTTTCTGACAGTTAAACTATTTTTAAATAAATTACCAGTGGCTGAGGAGTTGAAAAAGGAGCTTGCAAACTCTGCTTATCTTGGAAGTAACTTCACAAGTGTTTGAATACTGCATTTTGGTTGTCCCTTGGGGGTAGCTGGATTGACTACTAGGATTTTGGGACAGAAACTATTTTTAAATAATTTACTGGTGCGTAGGAGTTTGTGATAGTTAAACTATTTTTAAATAAGTTACTGTGGTTAAGGAGTTGTCATAGCAAAACCTGCAGTGTGAAACAGGAAAAGACAGTTTTTCAAGCAACAGAGGGAGGTGGATCTAGGTTTACATTTGTTTGTTACAATTCTTAAGATTTTCAGTGCAGGAAGAGTTTAAAGCACAGCTGACTTATTTTGGGGCTGACAGCTTTCAGAGCATGAACCACCAGGCCTGTTTTGGGGCTAGGAGGTTTACCTGTGTCTGACTTGGATGTGTGGATTTTTCTCTGTTTGATTAGCAGGGTATTTTCTCTGTCAAATTGTTGTGTAGGGCATCTTGCTGACAGGAAGGCACTCATCGCAGCGGTGGGTCAGAGCTTTTAGCTGATTGTTTTGTGAGGGCACAGTTTAGGCCCAACCCTTCCCACCCCTCACCCCACCCACCCCTGGAAATAGTTCCTTTATACCTGGGGTTCTGACATCATTTCCTCAAGAGTGCAAGGTGCATATCACTATCATATCCCTCTAGCACACTGCACTGACAATATAAGCATACACATTGTATAATATATATATATAAAATATATTTCTATATAACAAACCAATCACACACACACACACACACACACACACACAAATGTGGGGAGTAGTGCAACGTAATGGCTGTGGGGCAGCAGTCTTCTGGGAGACTTTCTGGAGGCTGAGAGGCTGCCCTATTTGCAGACAACTCTCTGCCCTGAGTGAGGAAGTTGCCCGTCTTCAGGCCACACTGGACAGTAGTAAGGGAACCTTCCCCCAGGCCACACTGGATGGTAGGAAATGAAACCTCCCCCATCCAGGGAGCACCAGAGCCACCACCACTACCTCAGAGGTTGCAAAGAAAGCACAGCAGTTGGACCACAGTGGGCTCAGGGAGGGTGAGGATGGTGAAACAGAGGCACACCCAATCAGTTGTTCCACACCACAATCCATACACCATTCTGGGGGAGCATAGTTCCCCTATGGATGCACCCACAGAGGAGACTAAGGAGGCTGAGGACAACTGTCACAAGCGAGGCCCACAGGAAGGAGGCAGAGGACACGACAAGGAAAGGAAGCAGCTCCTGGTGGGGGACTCAATTATTAGGGGGATAGAACTGGGGGGAGCAGGGAAAACTGAAGTAAGGTGCCTGCCTGGTGCCATGGCTTGGAGAGACAGGAAGCGCATGCTCAGGATCATGAGAACAGCTGCACGGGAGTCTGAGCTGGACGTCATTGTCCACCTAAGGACAAATGACTTGGCTAATCATGAGATTAGAGCAGTGCATAAGGACTTTGTAGAATTAGGGAAGGGCCTAAGACAAGTAGCACACGCAATATCCTTCTCTGAGGTGCTGCCTGTCAATGGCATGAGTGAGGCAAGGGTACTTTGCACCGTGCAGTTTAATGAATGGTTGAAAAATGTGTGGAGCACAGGGGTTTGGCTTCATTGGGGACTGGGTTCCACCTGAGGGACACCAGCCTATACTGGCAGGATGGTCTGCATCTGTCAAGGAAGGAACAAGTCTTTTGAGCAATCGGTTTAAATGCTTCATTGCAAGCTTTTAAACTAGTCAAGGGGAGGCACTGATAAGCAGCAGGAAAATCCCAGCCTCTTCTACAAAACAGGGTACTAAATGAGAAAAGACCGAGGTAGAAAAGTCAGTGGGGATACTGCAAAAGAAGGTAAAGCCATCAAAAAATGGAGAGCAATGAGTACCAATGCCTGTAGTCTGAGTAACAAGCTTCCTGAATTGGTGGCCTTGATGGAGGAGGAACATCTGGATATCGTGGCAGTCACAGAAACGTGGTACACACAAAACCATGACTGGGACATAAACATACCAGGATACACTATCTACAGGAGGGAGAGGGAGGGTAAAAGAGGAGGATGAGTAGCTCTTTACATAAGGGAAGGAATCAAAGCTACAGAACAAAAGGGAAAACAGGGAGGAAAAGAAGCACTGTGGATAAATTTGGAGACCGACAATGGCACCACAATACACACAGGGGTTGTATACAGACCCCCTTCTCAGGTGGAGGAAATGGACAAGGAAATGATAGAAAGAATACTTAGAAAGGCAGAAAAAGGGGAGATATTGCTAATGGGTGATCTCAATATGCCAGATGTTAACTGAAGTGCAGTTGCAGCAGCCACTTCAAAGAGTGGGGTTATTCTAGATGCCCTACAGGGGGCATGTCTTAGACAACTAGTATTGGAGCCCACTCGAGAGGGAGCAATCTTAGACCTGGTTCTCTCAAATGGAGATGAAGAGAGGATCACAGATGTAGAAGTGGATAGCCATCTGGGAACTAGCGACCATCGAACAGTATGGTTCACAATAAACACAGCAATAGAGTCAAGCCATACAAAAGCAAAAGTACTGGACTTTAGGAGGGCTGACTTTGCCAAAATGGGTGAGTGCCTAAGGAATGCACTAGCAAATGGGCAGGAAGAAGGGGTGGAAGAACAATGGGGAATAATAAAAACTGCCATCACAGAGGTAACAAGCCTTTGTGTGAAGCAAATAAACAAAACGAAACAATGTAAGAAACCACTATGGTTCTCAAAGGAAGTGGCAGTGAAGGTTCAAAAGAAAAAGAAAGCATTAAGGAAGTACAAGGAATTACAGAAGGAGCAGGACAGAGAACTGTATCAGTTAAAGCAAAAGGAAGCTGGGAAGGCAGTCAGAACAGCAAAGGCCCAAACTGAGGAAAAGATAGCCAATTCAGTTAAGAAGGGGGATAAAACCTTTATAGGTACACCAGGAGTGAAGGAAGACCAAGGGAGGGTTAGTGAGCTTAACAAAGAGGAGGGAGGGAGGGAGGGTGGGCAGAGGGTGACTGCATGAAAAGGCAGAGATACTAAACAAATATTTGTACTCAGTATTTACAAAGGAAGTGGGGGAGGTACCTAAAACAAACAGTAGAAACACTTTGGACCGGGCCTCTTCAATGTCTTTATAAGTGACATTGCAGAGGGACTGGAAGGAAAAGTATGTCTCTTTGCAGATGACACAAACCAGCCCATTTACAGAAGAAAGGGTTCTGAAAGAACTCTTAAAACTGAAGGTGGACAAAGCAATGGGGCCTGATGGGATTCATCCCCGAATTCTAAAAGAACAAAGGGCAGAACTAGTGACACCACTGACTACCCTCTTTAACAAATCATGGGAGGATGGGCTGGTACCCCAGGAATGGAGAAGGGCAGATGTGATTCCCCTTCACAAAAGTGGGAGCAAGGCAGAAGCAGGAAACTACAGACCTGTTAGTTTAACCTCAGTGATAGGGAAATGATGGAATCACTTCTGAAGGAAAGAATTGTTGAGTATCTAGAGGCCAGAGGGGATCAGGACCCAAGGCAGCATGGATTCACAGCAGGAAGGTCATGCCAGACGAATCTGATAGATTTCATTGACTGGGTGACCAAAGTAGTAGATCAGGAAGGGGCTGTGGACATGGCCTACCTAGACTTTAGCAAGGCATTTGACACAGTCCCACACAAAAGATTAATATACAAGTTATCCAGCCTGGGAGTGGGTCCCAAGATGACAGCCTGTGTAAAGAATTGGCTGGAGAATATGTCACAGAAAGTAACAGTAAATGGAGTCCACTCTGAAGAAAGGGGGGTTACTAGTGGGGTACCGCAGGGTTCAGTATTAGGACCGGGCCTCTTCGATGTCTTTATAAGCGACATTGCAGAGGACTGAAGGAAAGTATGTCTCTTTGCAGATGACACAAAGATCTGCAACAGAGTTGATGCACAAGGTGGGGTGAAAAGGATGAGAAGGGACTTGGCAAGGTTAGAGGAATGGTCAAATGTATGGCAGCTTAGATTCAATGCCAAGTAGTGCAAGGTAATGCACCTGGGTAACAAAAACCCAGGGGAAGAGTACACAATGGGGGGTGAGATACTAACAACAACAGAAATGGAAAGGGACCTGGTGGTAGCCATATCAGATGACCTAAAGGTGGGCAAGAAATGTGAGAGGGCAGCAAGGAGGGCTGGGGGGATACTGGGATGCATAGGGAGAGGCAACACCAGTAGAAAACGGGAAGTTATTATCCATTTGTACAGACAGTTGGTGAGACCCCATCTGGAGTACTGTGTGCAGTTCTGGAGACCCAATCTCTGCAAAGACATAGACAGGATGGAGGCTGTCCAGAGGAGGGCAACTAAAATGGTGCTCGGTCTGCACCGGAAGACATATGAAGAGAGACTTAAGGAGCTGAATATGTGTAGCCTCGAGGAAAGGAGGGAGAAGGGGGACATGATAGAAACTTTCAAGTACCTCAAGGGAATCAACAAAGTCCAAGAGGATAGCATCTTTCAAAAAAAGAGGTGTGCAAGAACAAGGGGGCACAATTTGAAGATAGTAAGGGGGCGGCTCAGAGGTAATTTAAGGAAGTATTTTTTCACAGAGAGGGTTGTGGATGAGTGGAACGGCCTTCCGGAGGAGGTTGTGGAGTTAAAAACAGTGGTGGAATTCAAGCATACATGGGACAGTTATAAGGCAATTCTAGGGTGTGGGGGTAGGAAGAAGTAGGCTGCTGATTAACTAGGATCTGCAGCTTATCCATTAGGTAGGGAAATGGGCAGACTGGGTAGGCCAAGCAGTCCTTATCTGCCATCAAAATCTATGTTTCTATGTATGTTTCTATGCTTGTTTAAAGCTTGCCACTGTACATGTGGCTGCAACATCCTGGGGCAGGCTATCCCATGCACCTAGCACCTTCTCTGTAAAAAAGAACTTCCTGACAATTCCCCTTATGTGGCCACCCATCAGTATCATGTCATGTCCTCTTGTCCTGCCTCTACTTCTATACTGGAATAGGTTGTCTCCTTTCACTTTGTTAATGCCCTTGAGGTATCTGAATGTTTGTCATGTCACCTCTCTCCCTTCTTTGCTCCAGTGTATACAAATTGAGAACCCTCACTTTTTCCCCCATAAGGCTTGTGATGTAAACCCTTCACCATTTTGGCTGCACTGCTCTGCACTATCTCTATTTTGTTAATGTCCTTATGAAGGTGTGGCTTCCAGAACTGGACACAGCACTCAAGGTGAGTCCTCATCAGGGCCTTGCATTGTTCAAAACATTTGGGGGAGGGAGATACCATTTGCAGAAATATGGCCATATTGGTAAATCAGGGGTTGTAGTAATCCAACAGTAAGATTTCTTTATTATGAGACTGCTTATGAAGCATTTTGGATGTGCATTCCATGTGCAGTACAAGAGCCTCGCAGTAGCAGCAGCATCCTTGTGTTGCACGTGGCAATGAGCCAGGAATGGGGCATTTGGCTATTTCAGAATAATTTCCCCCCAAAAGCCAGCATGGAGCTGCCAGGGGGCTTCATGCGGTACTTGCATCTACAGACATTAGCTTTTAACAGCCTGCCTGGCATACTTCTGGATGTTTACTGCTGCTCACCCTGGTTTTGGTATGGCTCTGTGGGGTAACAATGATGCCAAAATAACAAAATATGTTGCTTGACACTGCAGTGTCACATCCGGCCACCTCTGGCTGTGTCTTTGGTAGTTCATGGGCATTTTGGTGTATTGTTTTGACTGGTTTGGTATTTTGGATGTGGCATTCCATGTGCAGTATAAGAACCCTGCAACAGCTGCATCCTTGTGATGCATGTGACGGTTAGCCCGGTGTGGGCTCTTGTGGTATTTTGCCATCATTTTCCTTCCAAAATCTGGGCTAGGGTTGCTATGGAGGCATCATGCAGTACTCGCATCTACAGTTCTCAGCTTTGAACAGCCTGCCTGTATTACTTCTAGGTGTTTTCTGTGGCTCGGCCTGGTCTTGGTATGGCTCCGTGGGGGTACAATGATGCCAAAATAATAAAATGGTTTGCTCTGCACTGCAGTGTAACTTCCAGCTGTCTCTGATATTGCCTTTGGTTGTTTGGGGGCCAATTTGGTGCATTATTTTGACTTGCTAAGCAGTTTGGATGTGGCTTCCACATGCATTACAAATACCCCACAGCAGCAACATTGTGGAGGGGTTGTGGCATAACAGATACACCAGACACAGAACTTCAGGTTTAACACAGAATCTCTGTGTGATGTTTATTCAAAATACAGGAAATAAGCTTCTGCAATGCCATATTCCTTCTTTAGTACATCAGTTTGCAGCAACAGACTATGAATGTCCTTTCTCTATACTTAGCCAGTAACTACTGACATTAATCTCCGGTCTAACAACTTTTCAGTGAAAACCCTTCATCCCTACGTGAGCCCCATTTGCTTGGGTCGAGGGGGCTCAAAAAGATAAAAAGCAAAACAAGTTAAAAACAAGGAACCTCAATGCAGAAATGCTGAAAAAAAGATGTTACCACAAAGGGCATTGGCAGCAAATCAAGTTTCATAGAAATACAACATCATACTTACTTCCATAATGCAAAGCATCATGGGATATATGTAAATCACCATGACATTTCAGATGTGTTCAGTTTACAGCAATTTACATGCATTTTAAATAGCACAACTAACTTAATTTCTATAATTGTCACCTAGTACTTTTTACCATTATCAAAAACACCTAGTGCCATGGTATTTTCAACATTTACAGGTTTCAGAAACATAAGATATATACATCAAGGTATTTTATGACATAGTACTATTACATACTAAATCCAACAATGATAAACACAACCTGTTTTACATATGCTTGGAGGTCACCACAATAACCTCATTGTACAAGGATCTGAGAGGGAAAAGGAAAATTATAGAGCACACTTTAGCATAGTCTAGAAAGGGAAGGGGGTGCCCATAGCTGGCGAACCTTATGGACTAGAAATTGTAAAGGATAGAGTAGGCTATGAAACAGAAGAACTGCTGCAACAGATTTAAGAAAAGGTCGGTCCTCAAGAGTGGGAGGAGCTACCTGTCACATATCCCCCACCTTAAGATGGAGGCAGTTATTGCAGACTGTTTACCACCTTTTTGTCTCAGGAAGGGATGGAGCTTCCACCCATCCATCTTCGGAAGCTCTGTCTCAGGGTCCTTATTAACAATAAACATTATATCATAAACATAGTGGATATCATTATTCTTTACCCTGAGGCATTAACACATTTCTCAATAGAGACTAATAGTACCTTTCCTGAACTATCTCCTTTTAGGGTAAGTATGTCATATTTCTTAACCAAAAAATCTGGACAGCTATAAAGTCCAGTACCATGGAAACAATTTCTCTGGGGTGAGTAATTACCTGCTCCAACCCCACCATACATGTCAATTTTAAGCAGGGTCCCAGTCTTAGGTTCAACCCCTCTATATTAACCCAGTATGTCACTTGATTCATTCATTTCACTTGCTATTGATACAGACACCTGAGGGTAGACACTCTTTTGGTGTTACCCCAACACAGGTTCCAATCAATTTTCCACCCACCTCCTCCTTGGTAGGTTTTCCCTCGGGAAAGAATAAAACACACATACCACCTCAGACTCCTTGTCTGCCCTTGGGTACCTCTTTCTTTGACATCGGGCCAACCCTCTGACCAAACATGCCACACTTTTGCCTACACAAAGGTACAATTTCAGAGCCACATCTGGTTTTGCCTGCAACTAACTTGACCCCTGTGTTTTACACAAAGTGTCTGTGGGAATGTGGTAGAAAAAATAATAATTTCTATTCTACTTAACCATAACATACTGTAACAGTTTGGCAACATTAGCAATTTTAGCATGCAGTATACCCCAGTCAATACTGTTAATAGATTTAGATGCATCCTCCTTCTACTCTTGCAGGACTGAAGCAATGGGCGCTGTAGCCACTATCAGCTGTGCCCTTCTCCTCAAGGCTGCAGCACTGACCTAGTCACTGCACAACCTCCAGGAACCAGCCTTCAGCTTCAGGACTGAAGGGACCGGTGCTGTAGCCACAAGCAGCTGTGCCCTTCTCCCCAGGTCTGCGGCACAGACCTAGCCGCTGCACAAACTCCAGGAACCAGCCTTCAGCTTAAGGACTGAAGTGACAGGAGCTGTAGCCACAAGTGGCTGTGCCCTTCTCTCTTGGGCTGCAGCAGTGATCTAGCCTCTGCACAAACTCCAGGAACCAGCCTTCAGCTTCAGAACTAAAGTGATGGGTGCCATAGCCACAAGTGGCTCGCCCTTCTCCCCCGGGCCACTGCACTGACCTAGCCACCACCCAGACTCCAGGAACAAGCCTTCAGCTTCAGGACTGAAGTGACAGGTGCCATAGCAACAAGCAGCTGGGCTATGCCCTTCTCCTTGGGGCCATGGCACTGACCCTAGCTGCCACTGAAACTCCAAGAACCAGCCTTCAGCTTCAGGTATGCCCGCTCCCTTTGTCTCCAGCCATACTTATGGATCTTCAGCCCACTGGCTGCCATTGTGTCTGCTTAGGGCACCTATTGGCTCATCTGTGAGACCCAAGAGCACCATTGGCTGCAGAGAAGCTTCAGGCTTTCTGTCTAAATCTGTACCAGTGGCTTTCAAAAAGCCGGTGTGCCAAGACCAATTTCAAAGCCGGCTGCTTTTGCTTGTCTTGTATTTTCTTCTTGCCCAGCATCCCTGGCCCCAACCTCTATTAAATTCTCTTTTGCCACTCCCCAAAGCCACTGCTTTTTCTCCCATTGGCTGTTGACAACTCCGATTCTTTCTCTCTGTCCTGCTTTGTGTTGTTACCCTCGCTATTTTATTCGTAGATGGCACAGTGAATGCTCTCGCTGCCAATATTGTAGCAACCCTGTATTTTCGCAGCTTAGGCCACTATATTTTCTTGATAGCACCAATTTCATTACAAATCACCTACTCTCATTGAAGCCCACAGTTGACCACAGAACTGAGGTTGCGAGGGTCTCCAAGCTGCCCTCCTCCAAGCCAGATTCAAATAGTTGGCCACAGAGTGGAGGTTGTGAGGGTCTCCAAGCTGCCCTCTCCAAGCCAAATTCAAACAGTTGGCCACAGAACGGAGGTCACGAGAGGTCTCTGAACTGCCCTCCCCCAAGCCGAATTCAAACAGTTGGCCAGAGAACGGAGGTCACGAGAGTCTCCTAGCTGACCTCCTCCAAGCCAAATTCAAACAGTTAGCCACAGAATGGAGGTTGTGAGGGTCTCCAAGCTTCCCTCCCCAAGCTGAATTCAAATAGTTGGCTACAGAGTGGAGGTCATGAGTGTCTCCGAGCTACCCTCCCCAAGCTGAATTCAAGCAGTTGGCCACAGAACAGAGGTCATCAGGATCTCTGAGCTGTCCTCCCCCAAGCCAAATTCAAACAGTTGGCCACAGAAATGAGGTCACCGGAGTCTCCGAGCTGCTCTCCTCTAAGCCGAATTCAAACAGTTGGCCACAGAACGGAGGTCACCAGTGTCTCCTAGCTGCCCCCCATGCTGAATTCAAACAGTTGCACACAGAATGGAGGTTACGAGGGTCTCCAAGCTTCCCTCCCCAAAGCTGAATTCAAACAGTTGGCCACAGAAAGGAGGTCGCGAGGGTCTCCAAGCTGCCATCCCCAAGCCAAATTCAAATAGTTGGCCACAGAACAGAGGTCATGAGGGTCTCCAAGCTAGGTAGCACACTTGCCTTTGAGGCCAGGAGATCAGAGGGCTGTGAGTTCAGTTCCCAGTTCTGGCACTTGGGTTAATATCCCAATACTGACACTGTAGTACATCATGGGGGGGTTCAGCACTTTTGAGGTGCCATCTTTCGGATAAGATGTTAAACCAAGGTCCCATCTGCCTGGACTGGTGGTAGTTCAGGTGGATGCTAAAGATCCCATGGCACTTATGGAAAAAGAGTAGGGGGTTTTTATTAAACTGAAAAGTAAACCATAAACACAATGTGATACAACTCACAAAAATAATAAAAAAACATGGGGAAACATAAGAAAGTATTATGGTATACATTAAAGAAACAGTTTTTAAAGGGTCACAAAAGTACAAAATCCTAAACCTTCAGTAACAGGAGTAGGGAAAATTAACATAACTTGGAAAATAAAACACATTCAAACTCATGATACAGCTCACAAGATAAATCTAAATTAAAAGAAAAGGAAACACCGACAGTATAACCTATATTTGTAAGTAATTACAGTATATATCATTAAATTAAAGGTACCTTAAGGCATACAAAAGTCACAACCAAGCCACAGAGTCCCATCTGGATTTAAATAAAGGTGGTGAAACATTATGCAGATCATGAAGTCGAAAATTCTTCATAGCAGTATCCACCAAATGGAACAATTCTTCTGTTGAAAAGAGACATTGCTGAATAGTGAGCTGAAAGCAGACAAACCAAATATAAAATTTAAAATGCATAAGAAATAGCCACATAGTAACCCTATCATGTTTAGTCCACAAAAAGGGTAAAATACCTACACATAATATTTCTGTGGTTAACTAAAAAAAAGGAGATGTTGGCCACTTAGATTGGACAGTACTCCAAAATTCTATAATAAATGGGCATTCAAAAAATAAATGTTCCATGGTCTCAATTATATGGGAACAAGTTTATCTTGGACAATATCGTTCTGAAATCTGTTTATGTTTCAAATTTTCTCTAACATTAAGTTTTCCATAAAGGGACAACCACAACACATCCCACATATTACGGGGTATCCAAGGGGAAGTCAGCATATTACCAATTGCTAAACATTGATGTGGTACGTAAATATCAAATGGGGCTATATCTTGAAAATATTGTTGTATTATAAATGCATACAATTCCTTTCTGGAAAATTGGATAAAGGAGCCTTTGGAAAGTGCCATAATTTTATTTTCCCAAAACATACTCATAGTGGGAGAAAGAGCAGCTATAGACTGTTGTCTAGGGATTGGTGTGTTCTCTGGCCAAATAGATACCATCTCCCTCAATTAATCCTGAAGCCATTGTGTCCACAATTTGGGAATTCTATTAATTATAGGCCCTAGATTTGTATTCAGAAAAATAGTAAAAAAAATAAATAAATAGCAGGTTGAATCATATTTAAACCTCCCTGGTTGCAATCTCGTAGAAGTAAACTATGTATTATAGGGTTTAATCTGCTACCCCAAATACATGAAAAAAACAACTATAAATCTGTGTTTCCAGACTCAAGGGGAGACTAAAAACTGAGCTTAAATATAAAAACAGGGGTAACAAAAAAGTTTTAACCATAAAAACCCTCTTTAATTTGGACAACCGCCACTTATTCCATATGTCTACCTTAGCTTGGGCTTCCTATAATTTAATTTTCCAATTGATATAATCCAAATCCCTCGCTCCAAAATGCATGCCAAGAACTGAACAGGTTTCCCGTACAACTGTAATACCTATTACATGTGCAACTGAGATATCTAAAACTTGAAGGGGTATACAGTTACACTTATAATTTATAACAGCACCTGTACATAAAGAAAATTCAAGCAAAACTATTTCTAAGCAATTTGCAGAAGGGATGTCACTGATAATCAAACAAATATCATCCGTATATGCTGTACATTTAATTTCGGGGTCACTACTAGAAAACGAAACATCATGTTTATCAGAAGAAGCGTGTACAGTTCTAATTAACGAGTCCAATGTAAATAAGTACAAAAGTGCACTTAAGGGACAACCTTGACGTACACTCCTTAAAACCGGAAACTTTTTACCCAACCAACCATTACAGTAAGCTTGGGCTATAGCCTGAGCATAACACGTCCATAACCATTGTACAAAGATGCATGGAATACCATAGGATTCCAGGCAGTCCCATAAATATGTATGCCTCACATTATCAAATGCCTTAGCCTGATCCATACTAAATATTAAACCTGTGAGTTCCCCAGATGCTCCTTTTTGCATAATTTCATGGAGCAGGATCAAATTGTCAGTAATGCGCCTATCAGGAATTGAACAAGTTTGGGAAGGATGTAATAAAAACTCAGCATGTACTAATAGTTGGTTGTTCAAAATTTTTGTCAAAATTTTAAAATCTGTGTTCAACAATGTAAGAGGTCTCCAATTTGACAAGTCTGCTCAATCCCCTTTTTTATATAAAAAAACACACCAACCCTTCATACATACTAGAAGGCAAAATTCCCATAAGTAAAGCATCATTCAACATCATAGTAAATTCTGATAATAAGATAGAAAAAATCATTTTGTATAACTCATACGGAAGCCCATCCAAGTCTGGGGCTGAGTGAGACTTCGTTTGAGAGAAGGCAGTGGTGACTTCCAATGGGGTGATGTCTGAAACCAACATCCATTTATCATGAACAGATAATTGGGGCAACACACACTGAGCCAACCAAGGGACATGTGAAACCACAGGCATTTCAGATGGACTAAACAAATATTGTATATGGGACTCCACAGCCAAAAGAATATCTTTTATTTTTGTGCATCTCTGCCCATATTGATTTTTAAGTATTGGCATATATTTTTGCTGCCTCTGATAAGCAAAAAAATGAGAAGCATCCATAAAGGCTTTATCCCCTTGGGTAGCAAATCGTCTTTCAGTCTCCAAGGATTTAGCCCGATCAAACTGTATTTTGTTCAATCGTTCTCGAAGTGTATGTAAAGTGAAGAGAATAGAATCATCCCCTTGTACTGCTTGAAAGTGTGTATCTAGAAATTGTGCCCTAAGAAGGCATATTCATTGGTTTTATATTTACCATTCATTTTACCAATACGTGAAAAATAAAGTTGGATATCCTGTTTAGCATCTATCCATCAATCTGGAAAACAATCATAGAGGCAAAAAACCGATTTCCTGGCTTTTAATAAAGCCAGAAAACCATCCTCAACCGTAGGAATAAGCAGTAAGCCTAAATTTAATCTCCAGTAACCTGTACCACGCTGTATCTTTGTATGACTGGAAACCATAACCTCTATGATGGCATGTACAGAAGGTGTCACAGGAATAGTTTTAGTATGAATAACATTCAAGGAATCAGAGAGAAACAAAAAATCAATACGGGTAGCCTTAGTACCCTGGAAAAATGTTTTAGCAGGTGGAACTTGAGCTGCCATAACATCTTGCAAACCAGATTGTGCCAATAGGTCATTAAAACAATGAACATCACAAAAAATTAAAGTCTCCGTCCAGAAAAATATGTTGTGATGTAAATAAATATGGCAAAATTAATTTGAAGAGGCCAACTCTGTCAAATTTCTTCTGTGGGGCATACACATTTTTGAAACGCCCCTGTAATCCATTCACTTCTAACTCTAACATCAAAACATGCCCAGGATAGAAATCTACCAGGTAAATTAATTTAGCCATCTGAGTATTCACAGCAATACCAACGCCACTGCATAATATGTCAGTCAGGGACCAATAAGTAATTCCCCACCTCCAACCAACCATTGCCATATTCACATCTTCCCTGGAATATAAACGGGTATCCTGGAGGAATACCACATCATAAGCTTAGTTTTCAAACAAAGAATAAATCAACAACCTCTTCCTCTCTGAATACTGCTGACATTCAGAGAGGCCACAGAAAGATTATAAGACACAGACATATACAGAAAAAGAAAAAAGAAAATAAATACCAATGCAAAAATATCCAAATGAACATACTGTAACAATTTTCTTAAACAAGCCAACCTAAAAAACATCATCATTTTTTTTTTGTAGATTTCCTCATCCCTAACTTAGTCCTTTTTTTCCCCCAGTATCCGGTTGTTCCTGGGGCTGGTCAACATCAGAGGCACCCTCTGGTTGAGATGAGAGAACAGAGGTAGAATCAGACTTGGTTTCACCGTCATCCAGTAGTACCTGGTAGTTGTTTTGTAAAACCAAGGGTTCAGTATCTGACACAGGTTTCTCCACACCCCGAGCACGAAGACTATGGTGCCTAGTGGAAACCACCTTAAAATCCCCTACAGGAGGCATAGGTGCGGGCATAGGATCTACTGATAAGGGGATACAATAGTGGATGCTATAGGAGGCAAAGAGGCCAGCACAGGAGCCAGGTCTATAACAGACATATCAGCTTCAGTAAAAATCTGTACCTGGGGCTGCTCCTGTACCCGGAACGTTTGTGGTCTTGCCCGTTTGGGGGGAAGGCGTTGTCTTAATGCAGCCTTAACCACAGTATTAATACAAAAATCCTGTATACAAAAATCCCCATTAGATTTATTTTGGGCTGCAAAAGGGCAGTCAATGAAAGCATGAGCATCCTCACAAAGAGAACATTTCACTGGGTGATGACAATCAGTAAAAACATGTCCCCTTTCACCACACTGCACACACTTCACAATATCACAGGTCCTACTAAGGTGCCTAGGAGAACCATATTTGTAACAATGCCGTGGTTGGTCTGGGTAGAATATAAAACCTTTATCCCTACCCAGATAAAAACGACTCAGCAAATGCTGTAAACCATCCTCTATCTGTAGTAAATTAATTTTATACCTCCACTCTCCATTCTAAAACCCCTCAGAATCCAGTATAGGCTCAGGGTTACCCTGGAGCGTACATTTGTGTTCTAACCAATATGTAATGTCTTCGACATTTACCCCCTCATTCCTAAATAATACAGTTATAACTTTAAAGGATTGTTTAGTCAGTGGAATCACCTGAAAATTAGACCAAGCAGGGTTAGTTTTAAGTAAAGCATATTTCATCCAAAATCTATTCAATACATCAGGGGTGCGAAAGCTAATATCATACATGTTGTCCCCAGGGGAGTGAATAAGAACATAAACTTCACCCAGAGAAAAACCCAGTAACTGTTTAATCAAAACTTTGCCAACATAAAATCGGTCAGGCATATCTTCGGTAGTTCCCAAAAACCTTAAGTGAACTGCATTCCGTCATTTAGCCAGTGTCACTGGTTTCTTAAATAGACTAGTAAATGTAGCAGGAGGCACTGGCAAACCATTAGATTCTTTGTTATGTTCAACAATCAACTCAGCCATCCCCATACTGTCTCCTGTGGCCTCAGTCATCGTAAGGTGCGAATCAGTAAGGGGGGGAGAAAGAAATTAAGCCATCAATGAGAAAATAGTCCTGAGATGCAGTGTTTGTATTCTGTAAGGGATCAGGGTTAACCATTTTCGAGGTGGCTTCAGAGGCAGGAAGCACTGTTTCCCGTACCAAAACATCAGCGGGCAGGGGATCTTGTTGAATGGAAAACTCCTCCAAAGGAGTATCTGCAGATGCTGATGGCTCTCCCACCCCAGGAACCCCCGGAATTGGGATCTCAGGGTCAGCAACCCAAACAACATTTTCGGACCTTATCCAGCCTGCCTGCTGTAAAGCCTGCTGAGGGGACCATGTATCTCCCGAAGAAGACATCTGGGGTGGGGGCAAATCCTCGCTTTGCATGTTAAAATCACTTCTTAACACTTTATTAGTGTTACCTAGAAGTCCTGAGGGGGAATCCAATTGGGGCCGCTTGCATTTCTTTTCCTCCTCCACGTAAAGCTGAGCTTGCCGGTAGTCTGCTAGAGTGAGCTCCAAAACCTGACGCTTGATTTCTAGTTGCATAGCAACAACCAAAGAGGAAGACGCTGACTAGTCCTGAGTCACCATAGAAAGAATATCCTCTGATAGACTCAAAACTGGATTCACAGGCTCCACCTGATAAACTGGGCCCTCACCCATTTCTTCATTACCGAGGACTCCTGCATCGTGAAACGTGGATGCCTGCTGCGAGGGTATAGGTACGTTAAGCTGCCCATCTCGTGAATGCATTCTAGCCATACCTTCTCCCTCACAAACCGATTCTTGCAAATGCACAGCAACCGTCCGACCTCCACTGCTGTCAGCTGCCATCTTGGTCCCACAGGAAAAAGGCTCCCCCTGCTCACAGGAAGCAATAGTAGGGGAATTTCCCTGGTGTCCTGGACAAATTTCTCCCAGTCATTAAAAATACCACCAACAGCTTAATCTGGTTCAGTTTGTTGCTTACCATCTGTATCCCCCGCCCCCAGTCACCCCCTGAAAAGGGACTTCTAGGCCCAGTGGGCTTACCAGGTGAACAAAATTCAATAAATAAATAAATAAAAAGTTGCCCTTCAAGAAGCCAAATTAAAATAGTTGGGCACAGAATGGAGGTTGCGAGGGTCTCCAAGCTGCCCTTCCCAAGCCGAATTCAAACAGTTGGCCACAGAATGGAGGTCCCAAATGTCTCCGAGCTGCCCTCCCCCAAGCCAAATTCAAACAGTTGGCCACAGAACAGAGGCTGCAAGGGTCTCCAAGCTGCCCTCCCCCAAGATGAATTCAAACAGTTGGCCACAGAACGGAGGTAGTGAGAGTCTCCAAGCTGCCCTCCCTGAAGCAGAATTCAAACAGTTGACCATAGAATGGAGGTCACGAGGGTCTCTGAGCTGTCCTCCTCTAAGTTGAATTCAAACAGTTGGCCACAGAACGGAGGTCATGATGGTCTCCAATCTGCCCTCCCCCACGCTGAATTCAAACAGTTGGCCTCAGAATAGAGGTCATGAGGGTCTCTGAGCTGCCCTCCTCCAAACTGAATTCAAACAATTGCCCAGAGAACGGAGCTTGCGAGGGTCTCCAAACTGCCCTCCCCAAGCCGAATTCAAACAGTTGGCCACAGAACAGTGGTCATGAGAGTCTCCAAGCTGCCCTCCCCCAAGCTGAAGTCAAACAGTTGACCAGAGAATGGAGGTCACAAGGGTCTCCAAACTGCCCTCCACCAAGCCAAAGTCAAACAGTTGGCCACAGAGCGGAGATCGCTAGGGTCTCCAAGCTGCCCTCCCCCAAGCCGAATTCACACAGTTGGCCACAGAACAGAGGTCATGAAGGTCTCCAAGCTGCCTTCCCCCAAGCCGAATTCAAACAGGTACGGACCCGCATATGTAAGTACTGGAAGAGTCTGAAAGAAACACCACTCTCACACTTGCTAAAATGCTCAGTAATGGACTTAAATGTGGAGATTTTAAAGTGGCTTTATTTTATTTCTGTCCCCAAACATGTGCTAATAGTTTTCTTAGGCTTAGATTTCTGAAAAACAGCATGAATCAGTCATCTGCTTTGTTACCTGTACCTATGTGATTGCAATTTGGTGCCAAAACCCGTTTAAATGTTTTATTATTTTAAGCGACGCAGACGTTCCACAGACTGGCCAAGGAACCACCTTTAATTTAAACTTAAGTGAAGTAGCCTAAAGCAAGCTTGCATTTCTGTTGCTAAACCCTTTTAAATCTTACTTTAATTTACTAGTGATAGAGACTCCCACAGTCTGCTCGGTGAAATACCCTGACTTCCAGCAGCTCAGTTACTCAGTTGGGTTAGCCACCTGCACAGGCCTTCTGTTCCACTCTTAAAAGAAAAAAAAATCTCTGTCTGTGTTTAAAGTAAATTAGGAGTGCAAGCAAAGTAGCAGCAATTTGCTCCATTCTGAATCAGTTTACACTGGCAACTGGAGGTTAAATGCTGGCCCTTCCCCAAGCCTCCTACCTGTTTTAATCTTGCTGTCTTCCGCTCCTTGTCCACAGTTGGCCACAGAACGGAGGTCACAAGGGTCTCCAAGCTGCCCTCCCCCAAACCGAATTCAAACAGGTACAGACCAGCGTATGTAAGCCCTGGAAGAGCCTGAAAGAAACACTGCTCACCCACTTGCTAAAATGCTCAGTAGGCCCTGCCACCCCCACCACCACCCTTGGTGAGCACTGTGTTATATATGTGGGGTCACGTGATCAGCAAAAACCAATCAACCCACTTTTTCACTTGCAGTCTATACTAGCTCACCACTAGTGGCCACCATCCTTTCCTTTACCTAATCTCACTCTAAGATCACCATGTATAAATACCTAAAGATGCTTGTCCTCATTGCCATGCTGCTCCATTTCTCCTTTCTCCCCCCCACCCACTCTCCCTGTGACAGAGCCACACCCATGGTATCCCAAACTAGACTGTACTCACCATACCTCCTACCTACACTGCATTGCCTCACTGTTCTCCAGGGGACTTCACCCACGCTCGCCACCCAGTCACTCCCCCACAGCCCCCACCCCTCATTGTCCCCAGCTCTATTAGCCCACCTCGTATGCATCCTCCCAATGCCGGTTGGACACACCAAAAAACACATTTCTCCTTACTCCATCAGTCTTTCACCCAAACTACTCCAGAAAACTTTACTCCGACATGCACTCCTCTTCCTCCTCCTACTACTGCCTGGCAATGTACACCCTAATCCGGGGCCACTTACTCATGGTCCTATACCAAAGAGCAAGAAAGAGAGCCTACTACTGGCCTTCCTTAATATTTTCAGCCTGCCAAGGAAACTCACTTCTCTCCAGGGCTGGATCGCCAAAGACACCCCTGACATCCTGGTATTATCAGAGACCTGGCACTCAAATAACATCCCTGATACCTCTGTCACCCTCAGTGGCTACTCCATCTTTCAGGCAGACAGACTAAGCAAATGGGGAGGAGGGAGTGCCACCTACACCAAAACAGTGCTGCAAGCACTCCCAGTCTCCCTTTCCCTGCTGACCCATGGTGCCCAATCCACTGCCATTAAGGTCACTCTTGGCAATCATGGAAAAACACTATGGCCCAGATATTCAAACTGCGCCATTCTGAGGAGCAAGCCCCTGCACTGCTCAAAATAGTTGCGCAAGGGTGTGGCTGGGGCGATATTCAAAGGAGTTGCGCTATTGAGCAACTCCTTTGAATATCACCCCCCAGCCACAGCCACTGGGCATGGCGCAGTGGAACTTGCACCACCGCAAGTTGCCAGAGTTGAAGCATTAAACTTGCGGTGGCGCAAAGTACCATTGTATGCATAACCAAATTTCCGATATTCAAAAGGTGACATGCAAATAGGGCCATAATTTATGCAAGGTGCAGGGGGCCATTTGCATCTATTTATGCTTCGTTGCATGCCATTAGCATGTAGGTGCACCCGATCCCCGAGGACTTCGCCCTGCCAGGCAGCCTGGCCCGTCGGGCGACGCCTGCAGCCCGATCACCGGCAGTATCTCTGTGTACATTCCCCCCACACAGATCCCGAAGCCCGATCGCGGGCAGAAGTAACTAACTCCCCACATCTCCCGAAGCCCGATCGCGGGCATAAAGTAACTATGACCCCCACATCTCCGAAGCCCGATCGCGGGCAATAAAGTAACATGAACCCCCGCCCACATCTCCCAAGCCTGATCGCTGGCAGAACGTATCAACCCCAGTGCCCGATCGCGGGCAGAATGTAAAAGCCCCCAACCCGATTATCTCCTGGTGGTCCAGTGGACTGTAATGCCCGATCGCGGGCAGAATGTCAAGTTACAACCCCCAAACATCTCCCTGGTGTCTAGTGTCCCCCACCCACCCACGAGCCTCCACCCGCCTCCGCAGCCGGCGGGCGGCAGCATCCACCCTGCCGCCTGCCACCCCCGACTGACTGTCCGGTAGGCTGCCGCCCACTGGTGCAGAGCTACAGCCAATGGGTATGCACCTACAGAGATGACAGTCCAGATTTGTGAATGATATCACAAATCTGGACTGTCATGTATGGTATGGGCTGCACGCCCATTGGCTGTAGCTCTGCACTCAATGGGCGGCAGCCCTACTGACAGTCAGTTGGCGGGCGGCGGGCAGCAGGCGGTGGATGCTGCCGCCGCCGCCGCCGGGGAGCAGGGTGGAGGGGCTTCTGGGTGGGTGGGAGGGACACTAGACACCAGGGAGATGTTTGGGGTTGTAACTCTGACATTCTGCGCGCGATCGGGCATTACGGTCCACTGGACCACCAGGGAGATAATCGGGTTGGGGGCTTTTACATTCTGTCCGCGATCGGGCACTGGGAGTTGATACATATCTGCCCGCTGGTCAGCTTTCCGGGAGATGTGGGCGGGGTTCATAGCTATTTATGCCCGCGATCGGGCTTCGAGATGTGTGGGGGTCATGTTACTTTATGCCCGCGATCGGGCTGGTAACAGGGACCAGTTGGGGTAGCCAGGTGGCAGCTGCTGTGTTGTGCCTCTGCAATACAGCAGCTCACCTGTGGGTGGTCCTCAACTTGATCCTTTTTTTGCCAAGGTTGTGCAGGCGCAGGTTGAGGGCGATGCACAACTCTGCACAGCCCAACTGAATATCGGTTGCGCAGTTTATGCATGGTTCCTCCTCCTGTTGAGCATGCATTCATTTGCATTGCGCTGTTGCGCAACCTGTTGTCAGTGGCGAACTGCCTCCCGCTGAATATCGCAATGGTGCAATGTAGGACCTGGCGTGATGCGCGAACCCTGCGCGCGCATGGCTAACCCTTTGAATATCTGGGCTCATATGTTATGGTGGTCTACATCCCCCACTAACCAAAACCAGCCTTTGACTCTATTTTGTCCAGCATCACTCATCCCCCCCCAAGAGCAAACTAATTATTATGGGAGACTTCAACGTGAATTGGCTATCCACCATATCTGCCACCTACAAAGACGTAGTTCTAGCTTGTGACCTCACTCAAGAGGTCCATTCCCAAACCAGACTTGACCCCAGAACTGGGTGCTCTACTCTTATAAACCTCATCCTCACCAATAATCCCAATCACGTCTCTCAGATTAAAGTGCTTCCTGATGCACTAAGTGACCACTCACTGGTCACCTTTCAGTAGTCAAACAAACTTCCTCCCAACCTACCTAAAGTTACAGTCCAAAGACACCTCAAAAAAGGCTCCCTTTCCCACCTCAAATTGTACCTTGCTTTCTGTGATTGGTCACCCATCTACAAAGCTCAGACTGTTGATACAGCCCTCTTTTCCTTTATCATCACCTTTAATCGTGCCTGTGACATCTTTTCCCCCTTCACTAAGCATATTTCAAAAAACAAGGATACCCCTTGGATCTCACAGTCCCTGCTTGACCTGATGCATAATAGATACAACCTCTGGCACAGAGCCCTGGACTCACAGTGACTCCAGGATAGACATCTCTACAGAGAGGCCAGGAACAAATGCACCTGGGCCATCTGACTAGCCAAGGCCTCATACTACAAGCATGCCCTCACCACCATTTGGGGCTCTGGGAAAAAATTCTGGAGCAATATAAAGGAACTGTGAGGAAAAACCATCTCACCTGCCCCCTCGCAGATTCTAGTAGATGGGGCCCTTACCCAGAACACCACCACTATCTCCAATGCTCTTAATTCCACTTTATCAGACCTCAGCCACATTCTCCCACATAACTTCTTTGACCCAATTCCAAATTGTACTGAGGTCACCTCACCTACCATAGTCCCCCACCTTTTCACCTAAGAATAGTCTCATGCAGTGAGGCAAAGCGCTACCTCACCAAAGCCTTGACAAATGTGTGCTATATTAGTGACACTATCGACCTCAAAATTCTCAGACTAACTCTGGATGTGACTCTGCCACATCTCACCAAAATACTAAACTGGTCGCTGTGCCTCAGCAAGTTTCCCACTCTATGGAAAAGTGGCATCATTATCCCCATCTTCAAGAGTGGTAACCCCACTTCCACCAGTAATTACCGATCCATCTCAATCCTCTCCCCCTCTCAAAGACACTCGAAAAAATAGTCTCGGACCAGCTTACTGACTACTTGACCAAACACTCACTGCTCTGCCAAGAATGATACAGGTTTCAGAGGGGGCACAGCACCACTACAGCCCTCCTGGACTTTACCTCATATGTCCATGAGGCCCTCAACCAGGGGTCCTAAGCAGGAGCTATCTTCGTTGACTTGACCAAAGCCTTTGATGCCATCAGTCACACTCTTCTTCTACACTCCCTTCCATACCAACACTTCTCCCCTGAAGCAACCACCTGGTTCAAAGACTGTCTCTCTGGCAGGACACAGCAGGTCAAAATTAACACTACCCTTTCCTCCAAAAGGCCAGTCCAATCGGGTGCCCCACAATGGTCTATACTCAGCCCATTGCTCTTCACTCTTTACCTAAACTCCCTCCCTCAATCATGCAGCGGGAAACTTGTTCTATGGGGACAATGCCATAGTGCTATGGAAACATCCCCATCCTAACTCCCTCCAATCTTCCCTACAAGGCTTTTTCAGAGAAATAGAAACCTGGTTCTTTGAGCATCACCTAGTACTCAACTACAACAAGACAAAATTGATGATCTTTGCCCACCACCAAAGCCCACTCAGTAGTGCCCCACTTCTCATCACTAACTCCCAGGGTCGCAGTCTTGAATAGGTCAATAGCTTCAAATACCTGGGTGTCACCCTGGACACCTCCCTCACCTACCATGCACACATTCAACACCTTTCCTGTGCTGTAAACACCAGATTGGGAATCCTATATAGACATAAACATTGCGTACCCCCTCAGGCCCTACATCTCGCTGCAACTTCTTCTGTTCTATCTCTGGTAGACTATGGTATTATGATTAATGGATCTTCAGACCAAATAGCCCTATGCAGTATCAACATAGCACTCAATAAAGCCTGCAGACTGGTCACTGGATGTGATAGAGACACCAACATGTGCAAGCTTTACCAACTTGTGGATTGGCTCACTTTCTAAGGGAAGCTTAAGTATCACACCTCCCTCCAAGCCAAAAAAATACTCCTCAATCTAGCACCTAAAGGCCTTCTCCCCTTCATCCAGACTGTCCCACACAGGGGGACCCCTAGATGCCTAACTAACACCTCTCTCCTGGTCCCCCACTGTAGGACCTCCCTAGAACAAAGGTCTTTCCAATACCGGGGCTCCTGTCTGGCTAAACAACCTACCTGCCTCCATCTCCATAGCCCCTAGTCTTGGCCAATTTCAAACTGGTCTTAAAAAACTCCTCCTTGAATCAGCTACTTGTGATGGCAACCATTGCAGTCTACAGCACTAGTGCAGTAAAAGAAATCAACAGTGGTAGGGTTAAATGCCTAACCTTAATCCATGACTGCATCCTCAAAGTCCCACAATTACACTGTATATAAACTCCAACTCTGGGTTCATTTAGGATCCTTTTGAAACTGTAATCTACCTTGTACCATACCTTAGACCAAAGAACTACTTAAGATACTTGACGCAATGTTTATACACTGTACTATGTGACCTATGTATAAATACTAGCAAATGTTATGTTTGTTCTGTACTGATGTGGAGCCTTTGCAAAGGAGTCTATGACTCAAAGGATTGTAATTCCGATTATTTTTATTTAGTTTTTGTTAACCGGGTAGGTGCACTAGCCAACGGGTGATTATTTTAAGGCACGACCCGGGAGACACAATTACAGTACAAAATAGGTCAGTTTAGTTAACATAATACAGGCAAAGGTACAATGGTACAAGTACAGACATACGATTTTCAAAGGCAGGCATACGGTTTCAATAGGCAGAGGGTACTGGCGGGAGATCACATTTAGGGGGAGAGAGAGAGAGGAAAGAGAAGGTAAGGGGGAATTTAGGATGACAAGGGAGGGTGTGAAACTGATGAGAGGTGGAGGCAATGATCGAAAGGATGGAAGATAGCAGCTAACGGCCTTGCAGTGCTGGGCAGGATACACAGCCAGGCTCATGGAATCAAGGGATGGCAGAGCAGGGGGTGGAACGGCAAGTAGGGGGGAAGAGTGTTGCAGAAAAGCAAGAGGATGAAACCAGAGGGTAAGGGGCAAGGAGGAGCTGAGGGACACAGTTTCAAAGTGCAGCATTTAGTGGGAAGGCACAAAGGGATCCAATAGCAACGGAGCCGGATCAGGAGAGGTGGCTAGGCTGAAAGCACGTACGGCAAGGAGCGGCGTAATTACGGCTTTAGCAGGAAAAGGCACTAAGAAGACCCGGGGGCTGTGGAACTAAAACCAGGCTGGGCTCAGGGACTCATGCGGTGAAGTACGGCTAGTTACGGCTTTTGCGGGAAAAGGCGCTAAAAGGACCCGGGGCTATGGAGCTAGAACTCGGCTGGGCACAGAGACGCATACGGCAAAGTATGGCTAGATAACGTCAGGTAGGGGGGAAGAGTGTTGCAGAAAAGCAAGAGGATGAAACCAGAGGGTAAGGGGCAAGGAGGAGCTGAGGGAACACAATTTCAAGGTGCAGCATTTAGTGGGAAGGCACAAAGGGATCCAATAGGAACGGAGCCGGATCAAGAGAGGTGGCTAGGCTGAAGGCACGTACGGCAAGGAGCGACACGATTACGGCTTTAGCGGGAAAAGGCACTAAGAAGACCCGGGGCTGTGGAACTAAAACTCGGCTGGGCTCAGGGACTCATGCGGCAAAGTACGGCTAGTTACGGCTTTTGCAGGAAAAGGCACTGAAAGGAACCGGGGCTATGGAACTGGAACTCGGCTGGGCATAGAGACGCATACGGCAAAGATACAGGTTGGCGGGAAAGGCACAAAAGGGGTTATGGAACTGAGACCAGGTAGGACTGAGGGGGAGAGGAGTGAGACGGGAGGGGAGAGGGAAAGCAAGAGGGACCAGTACCCATTAACAATTAGATACATCTTATGGTTTAGTACTACACAGTAGAACTGACGAAGGATAAAACAAAAGAAGGATTATGTCATAATTATACACAAAGTCAGAAGAGAATAAACCATGTTGGATATGCAGTATAAAAGGTCAGAATAATATACATATTACAACGTTAAGGTAATTAGGCAGCAAACATGATTGGAATAGAGTGTCCATATGAGAGGTTTGTAAGCACTACATTGTAAGTGCAGGCAGTCTTGTAGACAGTTCATTAAAGTGCAATCAGACAAACCAGGTGACAAAGCAATCAAGGGGAGGCAGGCTATTGAGTATATGGCAAGGGAAGATTGATTTAGACAGGTTACAAAGCTTTAGTGGGATCAAAACAAGTGCAATGGTCCATAGAGTAGAAGTACGAGTGAAGTCCCCGCTTGAAGGCTAGGTGTGATGGAGCACTTCTCGGATCATAGGCAGTAAGTTCCAGGTGAGAGGGGCAGTGCACCTGAAGGCACCAGCACCCTTGGAGGTACGGCAGTGGGGAACTGATAAAAAAGACTTGTCTGACGACCTCAGGTCACGCGATGGTATTACAGGTTGGAGTAGTTCAGACAATGTGGCAGGTTTTGACACTCTGATTATGGAGTCTGATAGGCTGCAAGGTAGTATAGCCTCATGGAGGAAGGGATAGCCAACCTAACCCTTGTAAAGTTGGCAATGGTGCTCAGACGTGGTGCTTTAGCTGCATATCTACAGACATTATTGTAGGTGGTGTCCCATTTCTGTAGAACGGTTTTATTTGCCATGGTGAGGATAGGTGCACAATAAGACAGTGGGTAATAGGATACCCCTGGCAATAGCAAGTTTGTGGTGGTGTGAGCATAAAGTTTGTCCTGTGAGCACCAGGCTTACAGTTGACATTCTTACACAACTCCTGGATATGCTGCTTCAGATCAAGATTTTGGTCAAGCTGTATCCCAAGATAGCGGAAGAACTTACAATCTCAAGGGTGGATCCATTGATATCAGGAATTGTCAGTGGAGATGTGCAGGCTCTAAGCTTATTATTTGATCCAAAGAGCATGGCCTTGGTTTTGCTAGCATTGAGTATAAGGCGATGAGCTTCAAGCCAGTGCTGTGTAAGGTGGAAGGCTGATGACAGTGTTGAATTCAGGTGAGAGATGTTGTCAGAGTGAACATATATAACATGATCATCAGCATAGAGTAGTGAGTTGCCTGACATTATTATGTTGGGCAGGTTGTTGAAAAATAATGAGAAGAGGAGTGGACCGAGAACAGAGCCCTGTGGTACGCCAATATTGATCGTGGTACTGTCAGAGATGGCTGAGTTAAGCTTTACAGCTTGAGACCTGTTGGTGAGGTAGCTACTGAACCAGGATGTTACTGGGGGTAATAAGCAAAGGTTTTTGAGGGTAGCAAGCAGTAGTGGATGATCAACAAGGTCAAAGGCCTTTGTAAGGTCGATGAACACAGCACCTGTTAGCAGCCCTTTGTCCATATTTGAGAGAACGTCCGATGTGAATTTAGTCAGAGCAGTTGTAGTACTATGGTGCTTCCTGAAGCCATGCTGCGCTTCACAGAGTGCATTAGTGGAGTCAATAAAATCAGGGACCTGGGTGGCTACTATCTTTTCGAGTATTTCACTCAGTACCGAGAGTATGGCAATGGGTCTGTAGTTTGACAAGTGATTTTTGCCCCCTTTTTTGAAAACTGGCATGATTCTGGAAGCCTTCCAAATCTCGGGGACAGTACCTGTAGAGAGAGATAAAGTGAAAATCCTGGCAAGTGGGTGGGATATGAGGTGGGCAGCTATTTTCAGGAGTCAAGGTTCCAGGGTGTCAGAGCTCGGGTTAGTGTTCTCAGACATCCCCTACAGTAGTTTGCAGACTTGATTTCCAGTAACCCTTCTAAAGTAAAACAATATTTTAGAGGCAAGTTGTGGATTGGAGCTTATCATGTTGGAGTATGGTTGAGAGTTATCAGGCAGATATTTTAAAGAGGACGTGATAGCAGATAGGTCCGAGAATTGCTGGTTTAAGGTATTGGCAATGGTGAGGGAGTCATTGCAGTGGACCCCTTGTAGTAGCATGTCCGAGGGGGTGAAGGATTGAGGAATTCCGAGGAAGGTTTTTATATGATTCCAAAATCTTCGAGGATCATTAGCAGAGCTGGTTAAAAGGTATTGGTAGTATCTGCTCTTCGCAAACCTGATATGTTTCTTACATTTGTTTCTATGCTGTTTGTAAGCCTGATGATCACAGGGCAGTCTGGTGGATTTATAATGTTTCCAGAGTTTGTTCTTGAGTTTGAGCTTGTGGAGAAGATCTTTGCTCAGCCACCTAGTTTGTTGCCCCCTGACCCTTCTTTTTATCTTAGGTACATGCCTCCTTTGTACCTCCCCAAACCTGCTGAGGAACACATCCAGGGCAGCCTCAGCACCTGTTGCACTGTAGATGTCGGCCCAGTCTATAATAGATATGTCATTAAGAAATGCTTGTACATCAAACACTGCAAAGTTGGTAAGGGTGATGAGGCGGGACCGAGGAGCAGGCGGCTGACAGGAACGCCATTGACAGACTGTGGGAGAGTGGTCTGTCAGAGAGTCCGCAAGTACAGTGGTTTTGGATACATGGTCAAGCCTGTTGGTGAGAACCCAGTCTAATAGCGTTCCTGTCTGCGTGTTAGTCATTCTCGTGCATTCTGTTACAAGTTGGTGAAAGCTATATTTTTGGACCATAGATGCAAGATTACCTTGATTCGGGCCTAGCCAGTATAAGTTGACGTCCCCCAACAGGATACACTCATTCAGTTTCACGGATTGAGACACATGTTGTAATAAGATCTGAAGACTTTCCAAACCTCCAGTGGGTGGGTTGTACAAACACAGGATGTGCAAGTGTTTGGCTCCTAGGGACAGTGTAGCATGTAGCGATTCACAGCGCATGTGGGGGCCAGGATTTGGAACTGCTTTTAATGAGAGGTGATTTTTGTAATAAATGGCAATGCCCCCACCCCTTTTTGAGCCACTTCGATCCTGCCGAATGATGGCATACCCAGGCAGGGTGCAGTGGGCATCTAGGATATTGGGTTCGAGCCATGTTTTAGTAAGGCACAGGATGTCAGGGTTAATCAGTTTTGCCCAGGCTTCAAGCTCAGCCAGGTGCCCAACAAGACTCCATATATTCATATGGGCTAGTAATAGGCCTTTATTAGCTTTGGCTGAGGTTGGTAAAGGGATATTATGTGGCGGACCTGGGTTCAACTCGATGTCACCAGCTATCAGGCTTTGGGCTAGGAACTTGAGTAGGTTTCTAGTGAGAATGTCACATTTTTTATGTCTAGCCCTATGCTGTAGGTAGTACAGGAGTGACAGGTAGGTACAGCCTTTCTACAGGAGTGCATGATGTAGAGCGGGAACGGAGTGATGGTAGGAAAGGAGAAGATTAGAGAAGAAAAAGTGCTTTATAGATTCTGCCTTGTGATTAGTGACAAGCGGCACAGATAGGGAGACAATACTTAGACCATACCAGAGACACAGGCAGAAAAAATAAGCCAAGCCAGAGCGATAGATAGTTACATCAGGAGTCATTTTAGTATGGGAAGAGAAGGTAGCAGGGGCACAGGAAAGGAGGAGTATTGGATAGAGCAGTGCCAAGTGTGGCAATGCGATATAGAGAGAAAATACTGGTAGGCCTGGGTAAATACTTTGAAAGGAAAAGAAAATAGGACACTGTGATGCAGGCCAGAAGGCAGGCTTGGTAAAAGAAATAACAGAGCCATTAGTTTGAAAGAACAGTGAGCTGCACCTAGAGGAGGCAGCGTATAAGGAGCCAAAGGAAAAGTAGACACTTAGTCATATGACCCCCTGGTGTCTATAAAGTTAAAGGGTCGACAAGGGTGGGTGAGGTGGGGGAAGGGAGGGGAGCCAGCGCGAAGCGCCGGCGGGAAGAAAACTTCAGGAAGCAGTATTACTTGGCCGCAGTGGCAGCGCTCACAGTCCCTGGGGGTACAAAATAGAAGTCCAAATCCCAAAAATATAGAGTGAGAACAGCCACTTTCTGTGGAGAATGGTACTTGGTAAAGTCCCAAACCCAGCAGGAGAGGGCCAGCAGGGGGGAGATCGAGTTAAACGTACCTTGCAGACTTTTGCGCCTTTAGCGGCACAAGGTACCAGGGTGCGGCAGAGCTCTGGTTCCCTTCCCTGGGTGGATCATGGTCGGTGCGGCCCCTGGCAACAGACTTTCTGGAGGGGAGCTTTTGTCTTCAGTGTGGCCGCTTGTTAAGCGGAGACCCCAGTGGCGTCCGTTCGGTCCAAAGCTGGTTCCTAGATCCTGGAGGAGGGTGTCCAGAGCCCCGGTGGGCTTGGAGGGATCCTGAGGGGTAGCAAGGAGAAGCAGATTAAGAAGGCAGCAGAAACAATGGTAGGGGGTGTAGGTGATAGAAAGGAGGAGATGAGCAGGTAGAGGGGTAGGGTTACAGGCTTCAGTTAAGGCAGGTGAGTAGGACAGCACTTGAAATAGCTTTAAGTAGAACAAAGGGAGTTTAGGAGAATCAAACAAAAAAAGGCGGGAGGGCAGTACAAGGCAGCAGAGAAACAGAAAAAATTAGCTACGGCACAATAGGCAGCAGAGAAGCAGAAAACTTAGCTACAGCACTACAGAATTAATAAGCTAGGATTACAGGAGATAGTTTGTCTATGCAGGAAAATTTAGCTTCAGGAAACTGTATTACTTGGCTGCAGTGGCAGCGCTCACAGTCCCTGGGGGTACAAAAAAGTAGTCCAAATCCAAAAAATAAAGAGTGAGAAGAGCCGCTTTCTGTGGAGAATGGTACTTGGTGAAGTCCAAAACCCAGCAGGAGAGGGCCAGCAGGGTGGAGTTTGAGTTAAAAGTACCTTGCGGGCTTTTGCGCCTTTAGCGGCACAAGGTACTAGGGTGCGGCCGAGCTCCTGGTTCACTTCCCCAGGTGGCTTGCGGTCGGTGCGGCCCCTGGCAACAGACTTTATGGAGGGGCGTTTTTGCCTTCAGTGGGGGACGCTTGTTAAGCTGGGACCCCAGAGGCGTCTTTTCGGTCCAAGGCTGGTTCCTAGATCCTGGAGGAGGGTGTCGAGAGCCCTGGTGGGCTTGGAGGGATCCTGAGGGGTAGCAAGGAGAAGCAGATTAAAAAGGCAGCAGAAATAATGGTAGGGGGCATAGGTGATAGAAAGGAGGAGATTAGCAGGTAGAGAAGTAGGGTTACAGGCTTCAGTTAAGGCAGGTGAGTAGGACAGCACTTGAAATAGCTTTTACTAGAACAAAGGGAGTTTAGGAGATTCAAGCAAAAAGAGACGGGAAGGCAGTACAAGGCAGAAGAGAAACAGAAAAAATTAGCTACAGCACTATAGGCAGCAGAGAAGCAGAAAACTTAGCTACAGCACTACAGAATTAATAAGCTAGGATTACAGAAGATAGTCTATCTAGGCAGCAAAATTTAGCTTCAGGAAGCTATATTACTTGGCCGCAGTGGCAGCACTCACAGACCCTGGGGGTAAAAAATATTAGTTAAAATCCAAAAAATATAGAGTCAGAACAGCCGCTTTCTGTGGAGAATGGCACTTGGCAAAGTACCAAACCCAGCAGGAGAGGGCCAACAGGAAGGAGGTCGAGTTAAACGTATCTTGCAGGCTTTTGCGCATTTAGCGGCACAAGGTACCAGGGTGCGGCTGAGCTCCTGGTTGCCTTCCCGGTGGCTTTGCGGTCAGTGCGGCCCCTGGCAACAGACTTTCTGGAGGGGCGCCTTTGTCTTCAGTGGGGGCCGCTTGTTAATCGGGAACCCCAGAGGCATATTTTTGGTCCAAACCTGGTTCCTAGATCCTGGAGGAGGGTGTCCAGAGACCCGAAAGACTTGGAGGGATCCTGAGGGGTAGCAAAGAGGAGCAGATTAAGAAGTCAGCGGAAACAATGGTAGGGGCATAGGTGATAGAAAGGAGGAGATTAGCAGGTAGAGGAGTAGAGTTACTGGCTTCAGTTAAGGCAGGTGAGTTGGACAGCACTTGAAATAGCTTTTACTAGAACAAAGGGAGTTTAGGAGATTCAAACAAAAAAGGTGGGAAGGCAGTACAAGACAGCAGAGAAACAAAAAAAATTAGCTACAGCACTATAGGCAGCAGAGAAGCAGAAAACTTTGCTACAGCACTACAGAATTATTTAGCTAGGATTACAGGAGATAGTTTGTCTAGGCAGCAAAATTTAGCTTCAGGAAGCTGTATTACTTGGCCGCAGTGGCAGCGCTCACAGTCCCTGGGGGTACAAAATAGTAGTCCAAATCCAGAAAATATAGAGTGAGAACAGCTGCTTTCTGTGGAGAATGGTACTTGGTAAAGTCCCAAACCAAGCAGGAGAGGGCCTGCAGGATGGAGGTCGAGTTAACTATACCTTGCTGGCTTTTGCGCCTTTAGCGGCAGAAGGTACCAGGGTGCGCCGAGCTTCTGGTTCCCTTCCCCGGGTTGCTTACAGTCGGTGCGGCCCCTGGCAACAGACTTTCTGGAGGGGTGCTTTTGTCTTCAGTGGGGGCCGCTTCATAAGCGGGGATCCCAGAGGAGTCTTTTCGGTACAAGGCTGGTTCCTAGATCCTGGAGGAGGGTGTCCAGAGCCCTGGTGGACTTGGAGGGATCCTGAAGGGTAGCAAGGAGAAGAAGGTTAAGAAGGCAGCAGAAACAATGGTAGGGGGCGTAGGTGATAGAATGGAGGAGATTAGCAGGTAGAGGAGTAGGATTACAGGATTCAGTAAAGGCAGGTGAGTAGGACAGCACTTGAAATAGCTTTTACTAGAACAAAGGGAGTTTAGGAGATGCAAATAAAAAAAGGCGGGAAGTCAGTACAAGGCAGCAGAGAAACAGAAAAAATTAGCTACAGCACTATAGGCAGCAGAGAAGCAGAAAACTTAGCTACAGCACTACAGAATTAATAATCTAGGATTACAGGAGACAGCTTGTCTAGGCAGCAAAATTTAGCTTCAGGAAGCTGTATTACTTGGCCGCAGTGGCAGCGCTCACAGTCCCTGGTGGTACAAAATAGAAGTCCAAATCCAAAAAATATAGAGTGAGAACAGCCGCGTTCTATGGAGAATGGTACTTGGTAAAGACTCAAACCCAGTAGGAGAGGGCCTGCAGGGTGGAGGTCAAGTTTAACGTACCTTGCAGTCTTTTGCGCCTTTAGTGGCAAAAGGTACCAGGGTGCGGCCGAGCTACTGGTTCCCTTCCCCAGGTGGCTTGAGATCGGTGTGGCCCCTGGCAACAGACTTTCTGGAGGGGCGGTTTTGTCTTCGTGGTGGCCGTTTGTTAAGCAGGGACCCCTGAGGCATCTTTTCGGTCCAAGGCTGATTCCTAGATCCTGCAGGAGGGTGTCCAGAGCCCCGGTGGACTTGGTGGGATCCAAAGGGTTAGCAAGGAGAAGCAGACTAAGAAGGCAGCATAAACTATGGTAGGAGGCGTAGGTGATAGAAAGGAGGAGATTAGCAGGTAGAGGAGTAGGATTACAGGATTCAGTAAAGGCAGGTGAGTAGGACAGCACTTGAAATAGCTTTTACTAGAACAAAGGGAGTTTAGGAGATTCAAACAAAAAAAGGTGGAAGTCAGTACAAGGCAGCAGAGAAACAGAAAAAATTAGCTACAGCACTATAGGCAGCAGAGAAGCAGAAAACTTAGCTACAGCACTACAGAATTAATAAGCTAGGATTACAGGAGACAGTTTGTCTAGGCAGCAAAATTTAGCTTCAGGAAGCTGTATTACTTGGCCGCAGTGGCAGCGCTCACAGTCCCTGGTGGTACAAAATAGTAGTCCAAATCCAAAAAATATAGGGTGAGAACAGCCACTTTCTGCGAATAATGATACTTGGTAAAGTCCCAAACCCAGCAGTAGAGAGAAATCATGGTGGAGGTCAAGTTAAACGTACCTTGTGGGCTTTTGCGCCTTTAGCAGCACATGGTACCAGGGTGCGGCCGATCTCCTGGTTCCCTTCCCCGGGAGGCTTGTGGTCGGTGTGGCCACTAGCAACAGACTTTCTGGAGGGGTGCTTTTGTCTTCAGTGGGGGCCGCTTGATAAGCGGGGACCCCAGTGGCGTCTTCTCACTCCAAGTCTGGTTCCTAGATCCTGGAGGGGGGTGTCCAGAGCCCCGGTGGGCTTGGAGGGATCCTGAGGGGTAGCAAGAAGAAACAGATTAAGAAGAAAGCAGAAGCAATGGAGGGGCAGGGTGAGAACAGGAGGATTAGCAGGTAGGGAGAGAGTTACAGGCTTCAGTTGAGGCAGGTGAGTAGGACAGCACTTGAAATAGCTTTTACTAGAACAAAGAGAGTTTAGGAGATTCAAACAAAAAAAGGCGGGAAGGCAGTACAAGGCAGCAGAGAAATAGAAAAAAATAGCTACAGCACTATTGGCAGCAGAGAAGAAGAAAACTTAGCTACAGCACTACAGAATTAATAAGCTAGGATTACAGGAGATGGTTTGTCTAGGAGGCAAAATTTAGCTTCAGGAAGCTGTATTACTTGGCGGCAGTTCAGCACTCACAGTCCCTGGGGGTACAAAATAGTAGTCCAAATACAAAAAATATAGAGTGAGAACAGCCGCTTTCTAAGGAGAATGGTACTTTGTAAAGTCACAAACCCAGCCGGAGAGAGCCAGCAGGGTGGAGGTCGAGTTAAATGTACCTTTGGAATTTTGCGCCATTAGCGGCACAAGGTACCAGGGTGCGGCCGAGCTCCTGGTTCCCTTCCACGGGTGGCTTGTAGTCGGTGCGGTCCCTGCAACAGACTTTATGGAGGGGCGGTTTTGTCTTCAGTGGGGGCTGCTTGTTAAGCGGGGACCCCAGAGGCGTCTTTTCGGTCTAACGCTGATTCCTAGATCCTGGAGGAGGGTGTCCAGAGCCCCAATGGACTTGGAGGAAACCAGAGGGGTAGCAAGGAGAAGCAGATTAAGAAGGCAGCAGAAGCAATGGAGGGGGTGTAGGTGATAGAAAGGAGGAGATTAGCAGGTAGAGGAGTAGGGTTACAGGCTTCAGTTAAGGCAGGTGAGTAGGACAGCACTTGAAATAGCTTTTACTAGAACAAAGGGAGTTTAGGAGATTCAAACAAAAAAATGCAGGAAGGCAGTACAAGGCAGCAGAGAAACAGAATAAATTAGCTACAGCACTATAGGCAGCAGAGAAGCATAAAACGTAGCTACAGCACTACAGAATTAATAAGCTAGGATTACAGGAGATAGTTTGTCTAGCCAGCAAAATTTAGCTTCAGGAAGCTGTATTACTTGGCCGCAGTGGCAGCGCTCACTGTCCCAGGGGTTTCAAAATAGTAGTCCAAATCCAAAAAATATAGAGTGAGAACAGCCACTTTCTGTGGAGAATGGTACTTGGTAAAGTCCCAAACCCAGCAGGAGAGGACCAGAAGGGTGGAGGTTGAGTTAAACGAACCTTGCAGGCTTTTGCGCCTTTAGTGGCACAAGGTACCTGGGTGTGGCTGAGCTCCTGGTTCCCTTCACCGGGTGGCTTGCGGTCGGTGCGGCTCCTGTCAACAGACTTTCTGGAGGGGTGCTTTTGTCTTCATTGGGGGCCGCTTGTTAAGTGGGGACCCCAGAGGCATTTTTTCGGTCCAAGTCTCATTCCTAGATACTGGAGGAGGGTGTCCAGAGCCCCGGTGAGCTTGGAGGGATCCTGAGGGGTAGCAAGGAGAAGCAGATTAAGAAGGCAGCAGAAACAATGGTAGGGGGCATAGGTGATAGAAAGGAGGAGATTAGCAGGTAGAGGAGTATGGTTACAGGCTTCAGTTAAGGCAGGTGAGTAGGACAGCACTTGAAATAGCTTTTACTAGAACAGAGGGAGTTAATGAGATTCAAACAAAAAGAGGCGGGAAGGCAGTACAAGGCATCATAGAAACAGAAAAAATTAGCTACAGTACTATAGGCAGCAGTGAAGCAGAAAACTTAGCTACAGCACTACAGAATTAATAAGCTAGGATTACAGAAGATAGTTTGTCTAGGCATCAAAATTTAGCTTCAGGAAGCTGTATTACTTGTTGCGCAGTGGCAGCGCTACAACAGTCCCTGGGGGTACAAAAATAGTGGTCCAAATCCAAAAAATATAGAGTGAGAACAGCACGCTTTCTGTGGAGAATGGTACTTGGTAAAGTCCTAAAAACTAGCAGGAGAGCTCCAGCAGGGTGGAGGTCGAAGACATACCTTATGTTTATACTTTAGCAGCACAAGGTACCTGGTGTGCTGAGCTCCTAGTTCCTTCCTGTGGCTTGCGGTCGGTGCGGGCCCTGGCAACAGACTTTCTGGAAGGGCGCTTTTGTCTTCATTGGGGGACGCTTGTTAAGCGGGGGCCCCAGAGTCATCTTTTCGGTCCAAGGCTGGTTCCTAGATCCTGGAGGATGGTGTCTAGAGACCTGGTGGGCTTAGAGGGATCCTGAGTGGTAGCAAGGAGAAGCAGATTAAGAAGGCAGCAGAAGCAATGGTAGGGGGCGTAGGTGATAGAAAGGAGTAGATTAGCAGGTAGAGGAGTAGGGTTACAGGCTTCAGTTAAGGCAGGTGTGTAGGACAGCACTTGAAATAGCTTTTACTAGAACAGAGGAGTTAAGAGAGATTCAAACAAAAGAGAGCGGGAAGGCAGTACAAGGCATCATAGAAACAGAAAAAATTAGCTACAGCACTATGAGGCGGCAGTGAAGCAAGAAAGCTTAGCTACAGCACTACAGAATTAATAACAAGCTAGAAGATTGCAGGAGAGATAGTTTGTCTGAGGCATCAAAATTTAGCTTCAGGAAGCTGTATTAGTTGGCCACAGTGGCTAGCGCTCATAGTCTCTGGGGTACAAAATAGTGTGTCCAAATCCGAAATATAGAGTGAGAACAGCGCTTTCTTGTGGAGAATGGTACTTGGTAAAGTCACAAACCCAGTAGTGAGAGGGCAGCAGGGTGAGGTCGACTAAAAGTACCTTGCGGGCTTTTGCACCTTTAGCGGCACAAGGTACCATGGTGCGGCCGAGCTCCTGGTTCCCTTCCCCGGGTAGCTTGCGGTCGGTGAGGCCCCTGGCAACAGAATTTCTGGATTTGCACTTTTGTCTTCAGTGGGGGCCGCCTGTTAAGCAGGAACCCCAGAGGCATCTTTTCGGTCCAAGACTGGTTCCTAGATCCTGGAGTAGGGTGTCCAGTGCCCCGGTGGGCTTGGAGGGATCCTGAGAGGTAGCAAGGAGAAGCAGATTAAGAAGGCAGCAGAAACAATGGTAGGGGGCGTAGGCGATAGAAAGGAGGAGATTAGCAGGTAGAGGAGTAGGGTTACAGGCTTCAGTTAAGGCAGGTGAGTAGGACAGCACTTGAAATATCTTTTACTGGAATAAAGGGAGTTTAGGAGATTGAAACCAAAAAAAGAGGGAAGGCAGTACAAGGCAGAAGAGAAACAGAAAAATGTAGCTACAGCACTAAAAGCAGCAGAGAAGAAGAAAACTTAGCTACAACACTAAAGTATTAATAAGCTAGGATTACAGGAGACAGTTTGTCTAGGCAACAAAATTTAGCTTCAGGAAGCTGTATTACTTGGCCGCAGTGGCAGCTCTCACAGTCCCTGTGGGTACAAAATAGTAGTCCAAATCCAAAAAATAAAGAGTGAGAATGGCCACTTTCTGTGGAGAATGGCAGTTGGTAAAGTCCCAAACCCAGCTGTCGAGAGCCAGCATGGGGGAGGTCGAGTTAAATGTACCTTGAGGGCTTTGTGCCTTTAGCAGCACAAGGTACTAGGGTGCGGCCGAGCTCCTGGTTCCCTTCCCCGGGAGGCTTGCGGTTGGTGCGGCCCCTCGCAACAGACTTTCTGGAGGGGTGCCTTTGTCTTCAGTGGGGGCTGCTTGTTAAGCGGGGACCCCAGAGGCGCCTTTTTTCGGGTCCAAGGCTGGTTCCCTAGATCCTGGAGGAGGGTGTTCAGAGCCCAGGTGGGCTTAGGGATCCTGAGGTAGCAAGGAGAAACAGATTAAGAAGGAAGCAGAAGCAATGGAGTGGGTGTGGGTGTTGAGAAAGGAGATTAGCAGGTAGAGGGTAGGGTTACAGGCTTCAGTTAAGGCAGGTGAGTAGGTCAGCACTTGAAATAGCTTTTACTAGAATAAAGAGAGTTTAGGAGATTCAAACAAAATAAGGCGGGAAGGCAGTACAAGGCAGCAGAGAAACAGAAAAAATTAGCTACAGCACTACAGGCAGCAGAGAAGCAGAAAACTTAGCTACAGCACAATAGAATTAATAAGCTGGGATTACAGGAGATAGTTTGTCTAGGGAGCAAAATTTAGCTTCAGGAACGTGTATTACTTTGCTGCAGTGGCAGCACTCACAGTCCCTGGGGGCACAAAATAGTAGTCCAGATCCAAAAAATATAGAGTGAGAACAGCCGCTTTCTGTGGAGAATGGTACTTGGTAAAGCCCCAAACCCAGCAGGAGAGGGCCAGGAGGGTGGAGGTAGAGTTAATCGTACCTTGCGGGCTTTAGCGCCTTTAGCGGCCTAAAGTACCAGGGTGTGGCCGAGAACCTGGCTCCCTTCCCCGGGTGGCTTGCGGTCGTCTGCGCAACTGGCAACAGACTTTCTGAGGGCGCTTTTTGTCTCTCAGTGGGAGCGCTGTTAAGTGGGGATCCCAGAGGTATTTTTTTCGGTCCAAGTCTCATTCTTAGATACTGGAGGAGGGTGCAGAGCCCGTGAGCTTGGAGGGATCCTGAGGGGTAGCAAGGAGAAGCAGATTAAGAAGGCAGAAACAATGGTGGAAGCGTGGGTGATAGAAAGGAGGAGATTAGCAGGTAGAGGAGTATGGTTACAGGCTTCAGTTAAGGCAGGTGAGAGGACAGCACTTGAAATAGCTTTTACTAGAACAGAGGAGTTAATGAGATTCAAACAAAAGAGGCGGAGAAGGCAGTACAAGGCATCATAGAAACAGAAAAAATTGGCGTGTAGTACTATAGGCAGCAGTGAAGCAGAAAACTTAGCTACAGCACTACAGAATTAATAAGCTAGGATTACAGAAGATATGTTTGTCTAGGCATCAGAATTTAGCTTAGGAAGCTGTATTACTTGCCGCAGTGGCAAAAAGCTTCCACAGTCCCTGAGGGTACAAAATAGTGGTCCCAAATCCAAAATATAGATTAGAGAACAGCAGCTTTCTGTGGAGGGCTGGGTGCTTGGTAAGTCCCAAAACCAGCAGGAGGCTCCAGCAGGGTGGAGGTCGAGTTAAATGTACCTTATGTGCACTGCGCCTTTAGCAGCACAATGGGTACCAGGGTGTGCTTGAGCTCACTAGATTCCCTTCCCGTGTGGCTTGCGGTCGGTGCGGCCCCTGGCAACAGACTTTCTGGAGGGGCGCTTTTGTCTTCATTGGGGGACGCTTGTTAAGCGGGGGCCCCAGAGTCATCTTTTCGGTCCAAGGCTGGTTCCTAGATCCAGGAGGATGGTGTCTAGAGACCTGGTGGGCTTAGAGGAACCTGAGTGGTAGCAAGGAGAAGCAGATTAAGAAGGCAGCAGAAGCAATGGTAGGGGGCGTAGGTGATAGAAAGGAGTAGATTAGCAGGTAGAGGAGTAGGGTTACAGGCTTCAGTTAAGGCAGGTGAGTAGGACAGCACTTGAAATAGCTTTTACTAGAACAGAGGGAGTTAAGGAGATTCAAACAAAAAGAGGCGGGAAGGCAGTACAAGGCATCATAGAAACAGAAAAAATTAGCTACAGCACTATAGGCAGCAGTGAAGCAGAAAACTTAGCTACAGCACTACAGAATTAATAAGCTAGGATTACAGAAGATAGTTTGTCTAGGCATCAAAATTTAGCTTCAGGAAGCTGTATTAGTTGGCCGCAGTGGCAGCGCTCATAGTCCCTGGGGGTACAAAATAGTGGTCCAAATCCAAAAAATATAGAGTGAAAACAGCCGCTTTCTGTGGAGAATGGTACTTGGTAAAGTCACAAACCCAGCAGGATAGAGGGCAGCAGGGTGGAGGTCGAATTAAAAGTACCTAGCGGGCTTTTGCACCTTTAGCGGCACAAGGTACCATGGTGCGGCCGAGCTCCTGGTTCCCTTCCCCGGGTAGCTTGCGGTCGGTGAGGCCCCTGGCAACAGAATTTCTGGATTTGCACTTTTGTCTTCAGTGGGGGCCGCCTGTTAAGCAGGAACCCCAGAGGCATCTTTTCAGTCCAAGACTGGTTCTCAGATCCTGGAGTAGGGTGTCCAGTGCTCCCGTGGGCTTGAGGATCCTGAGAGGTAGCAAGAGAAGCCAGATTAAGAAGGCAGCAGAAACAATGGTGAAAGGAAGGATAGAAAGGGAGGAGATTAGCAGGTAGAGGAGTAGGGTTACAAGCTTCAGTTAAGGCAGGTGAGTAGGACAGCACTTGAAATATCTTTTACTGGAATAAAGGGAGTTTAGGAGATTGAAACCAAAAAAAGAGGAAGGCAGTACAAAGGCAGAAGAGAAACAGAAAATAGTAACTACAGCACTAAAAAGCAGCAGAGAAGAAGAAACTTAGCTACAGCACTAAAGTATTAAGCTAGGATTACAGGAGACAGTTTGTTCTGGAACATAAAATTTAGCTTGCAGGAAGCATGTTACTTGGCCGCAGTGGCAGCTCTCACAGTCCCTGTGGGTACAAAATAGTAGTCCAAATCCAAAAATAAAGAGTGAGAATGGCCACTTTCTGTGGAGAATGGCAGTTGGTAAGTCCAAACCCAGCTGTCGAGAGCTGCATGGGGAGGTCGAGTCACGTACCTTGCGGGCTTTAGCCTTAGCAGCACAAGGTACTAGGGTGCGGCCGAGCTCCTGGTTCCCTTCCCCGGGAGGCTTGCGGTTGGTGCGGCCCCTCGCAACAGACTTTCTGGAGGGGTGCCTTTGTCTTCAGTGGGGGCTGCTTGTTAAGCGGGGACCCCAGAGGCGTCTTTTCGGTCCAAGGCTGGTTCCTAGATCCTGGAGGAGGGTGTTCAGAGCCCAGGTGGGCTTTTAGGGATCCTGAGGGGTAGCAAGGAGAAACAGATTAAGAAGGAAGCAGAAGCAATGGAGTGGGTGTAGGTGATAGAAAGGAGGAGATTAGCAGGTAGAGGAGTAGGGTTACAGGCTTCAGTTAAGGCAGGTGAGTAGGTCAGCACTTGAAATAGCTTTTACTAGAATAAAGGGAGTTTAGGAGATTCAAACAAAATAAGGCGGGAAGGCAGTACAAGGCAGCAGAGAAACAGAAAAAATTAGCTACAGCACTACAGGCAGCAGAGAAGCAGAAAACTTAGCTACAGCACAATAGAATTAATAAGCTGGGATTACAGGAGATAGTTTGTCTAGGGAGCAAAATTTAGCTTCAGGAGCGTGTATTACTTTGCCGCAGTGGCAGCGCTCACAGTCCCTGGGGGCACAAAATAGTAGTCCAGATCCAAAAAATATAGAGTGAGAACAGCCGCTTTCTGTGGAGAATGGTACTTGGTAAAGCCCCAAACCCAGCAGGAGAGGGCCAGGAGGGTGGAGGTAGAGTTAATCGTACCTTGCGGGCTGTCGCAGCACTAGCGGCCTAAAGTACTGGGAGTGTGTGAGAACCTGGCTCCTTCCCGGGTGGCTGCGGTCGGTGCGGCAACTGCAACAGACTCTCTTCTGAGGGGCGCTTTTGTCTTCAGTGGAAGCCGCTTGTTAAGCGAGGACCCCAGAGTCGTCTTTTCGGTCCAAGGCTGGTTCCTAGATTCTGGAGGAGGGATTCCATAGCCCTGTGGGCTTGGAGGGATCATGAGGGGTAGCAAGGAGAAGCAGTTTAAGAAGGCATCAGATGCAATGGTAGGGGGCGTAGGTGATAGAAAGGAGGAGATTAGCAGGTAGAGGAGTAGTGTTACAGGCTTCAGTTAAGGCAGGTGAATAGGACAGCACTTGAAATAGCTTTTACTAGAACAAAGGGAGTTTAGGAGATGCAAACAAAAAAAGGCGGGAAGGCAGTACAAGGCAGCAGAGAAACAGAAAAAATTAGCTTCAGCACTATAGGCAGCCACTTCTGTGGATAAAGGAAGCAGATTAAGAAGGCAGAAACAATGTAGGGCGGCAGAAAGGAGGAGATTAGGAGGTAGAGGAGTATTGTTACAGGCTCTGTTTATGAGGTGAGACAGCACTTGCACAGCTTTTACTGTGAATGCGGGAGTTTAGGAGATCAAACCAAAAAGGCGGAAGGCAGTATAAGGCAGAAGAGAAACAGAAAAATAGCTACAGCACTAAAGGCAGCAGAGAAGAAGAAAACTTAGCTACAGCACTACAGTATTAATAAGCTAGGATTACAGGAGACAGTTTGTCTAAGCAAAATTTAGCTTCAGGAAGCTGTGTTACTTGGCCGCAGGGCATACTACAGTCCCTGGGTACAAACTAGAAGTCCAACTAAAAAAATAGAGGAGAACAGCCACTTGAGTAGAATGAACTTGCAAGTTCAACCCAGCAGGAGGACCAGCAGGGTGGAGGTCGGCAATCACCGCGGCTTTAGCGCCTTTAGCCGCCCAAAGTAACGGTGGTGGCCGAGCTCCTGCCCTTCTGGGTGGTTTGAGTTGGGTGGCATCTGGCAACAGACTTCTGAGGGGGCTTTTTTGGGAGCCGCTATAAGCGGGACCCCAGAGCTCCACTTTTCGCTCCAAGGCTGGTTATTCCAGATCCTGAGGAGGATTTCAGAGCCTGTGGGTTTGGAGGGATGATGAGGGTGAAAGGAGAAGCAGATTAAGAAGGCATCAGATGCAGTGGTAGGGGGCGAGGTGATAAAGGAGAGATTAGCAGAGGGAGTAGGTTACAGGCTCAGCGTTAAGGCAGGGGTGAATAGGACAGCACTTGAAATAGCTTTTACTAGAACAAAGGGAGTTTAGGAGATGCAAACAAAAGAGGCGGTAGGCAGTGCTGGCAGCAGAGAACATAAAAAGCTAGAGCACTATTGTCAGCAGAGAGCAGAAACTTAGCTACAGCACTGCTGAATTGTTGCTTGGATTACAGGAGATAGTTTGTTAGGCAGGAAATTTAGCTTCAGGAAGCTGTATTACTTGGCAGTGGCAGCCCTTACAGTCCCTTGGCATAAAATAGTAGTCCAACCCAAAAGCGCGAGGAGAACAGCCGCTTTTGGAGAATGGTACTTGGTAGTCCCAAACCCAGCTGGAGAGCTCCAGCAGGATGGAGGTCGAGCAACGACTCATGGGCTTTTTGCTTTTTAGCTGCACAGCAATGAGGGTGCAGCTGAGCCCTGATCCCTTCCCTGTGTGGCTTGGCGGGTGCGGCTCATGGCAACAGGCTTTCTGAGGGCGCTTTTTGTCTTCAGTGGGGCCTGGTTGTTGCCGGGACCCAGAGGTGCTTTTTTGGTCCAAGGCTGGTTCCCAGATCCAGAAGTTGGGTGTCCAGAGACCGGTGGGCTTAGAGGGATCCTGAGGGGTAGTGTGAGAAGCAGATTAAGGAAGGCAGAAACAATGGTAGGGGGCGTGAGGACAGAAAGGGAGGAGATTAGCAGGTAGAGGATTGGGGTTACTGTTTCAGTTAGGCAGTGAGTAGGATAGCACTTGAAATAGCTTTTACTAGAACAAAGAGAGTTTAGGAGATTCAAAACAAAAAGAGGGAAGGCAGTACAAAGCATCATAGAAACAGAATAAATTAGCTGATCAGCACTATAGGCAGGTGAGAAGCAGAAAACTTAGCTACAGCACTACAGAATTAATAAGCTAGGATTACAGGAGATAGTTTGTCTAGGCAGCAAAATTTAGCTCAGGAAGCTGTATTACTTAGCCACAGTGGCAGTGCTCACAGTCCATGGGGATACAAAATAGTGGTCCAAATCCAAAAAATATGGAGTGATAACAGCTGCTTTCTGTGGAGAATGGTACTTGGTAAAGTGCCAAACCCAGCAGGAGAGCTCCAGCAGGGTGGAGGTCGAGTTAAACGTACCTTGCGGGCCTTTGCGCCTTTAGCGTCACAAGACACCAGGGTTCAGCCGAGCTCCTGGTTCCCTTCCCCAGGTGGCTTGTGGTCGGTGCGGCCCCTGGCAACAGACCTTTTGGAGGGGCGCTTTTGTCGTCAGTGGGGGCTGCTTGTTAAGCGGGGACCCCAGAGGCGTCTTTTCGTAAAAGGCTGGTTCCTAGATCCTGGAGGAGGGTGTCCAGAGCCCACGTGGGCTTAGAGGGATCCTGAGGTGTAGCAAGGGTAAGCAGATTAGGAAGGCAGCAGAAACAATGGTAGGGGGCGTAGGTGATAGAAAGTAGGACATTACAGGTAGAGGAGATGGGTTACAGGCTTCAGTTAAGGCAGGTGAGTAGGACAGCACTTGCAATAGCTTTTACCAGAATAAATGAAATTTAGGAGAATCAAACCAAAAAAGGCGGGAAGGCAGTATAAGGCAGCAAAGAAACAGAAAAAAATAGCTTCAGCACTAAAGGCAGCAGAGAAGAAGAAAACTTAGCCATCGCGACTACAGTATTAATAAGCTAGGATTACAGGAGATAGTTTGTCTAGGCAGCAAAATTAGCCCAGGAAGCTGTGTTACTGCCGCATGTGGCAGCGCCCAGTCCCTGGGGTACAAATAGAAGTCCCAATCCAAAAATGGTAGTGGAGAACTTTCGCTTGAGTAGAATGGAACTTGAAGCCCCAAACCCAGCAGGAGGACCAGCAGGGTGGAGGTCGAGTTAATCGCACTTTGGCGGGCATTAGCTTTAGCCGCCCAGAGCAGGGGTGTGGCCGAGCCCTGGTTCCTCCGGTGGCTTGAATTGGGTGTGGCATCTGGCAACAGACTTTCTGGAGGGTCTCTTTTGTCTTTTGTGGGAGCCGCTTGTTAAGCGGGGACCCCAGATTCGACTTTTCGTTCCAAGGCTGGTTCCTAGATCCTGGAGGAGGATTTTTAGAGCCCGGTGGGCTTGAAGGGATGATGAGGGGTAGAAAGGAGAAGCAGATTAAGAAGGCATCAGATGCAATGGTAGGGGGCGTAGTTGATAGAAAGGAGGAGATTAGCAGGTAGAGGAGTAGGGTTACAGGCTTCAGTTAAGGCAGGTGAGTAGGACAGCACTTGAAATAGCTTTTACTAGAACAAAGGGAGTTTAGGAGATTCAAACTAAAAAAGGGGGGAAGGCAGTACAAGGCAGCAGAGAAACAGAAAAAATTAGCTACAGCACTATAGGCAGCAGAGAAGCAGAAAACTTAGCTACAGCACAACAGATTTAATAATCTAGGATTACAGGAGATAGTTTGTCTAGGGAGCAAAATTTAGCTTCAGGAAGCTGTATTACTGGGCCGCAGTGGCAGCGCTCACAATCCCTTGGGGTAGAAAATAGTAGTCCAAGTCCAAAAAATATAGAGTGAGAACAGCCTCTTTCTGTGGAGAATGGTATTTGTTAAAGTCCCAAACCCAGCCGGAGAGGGCCAGCAGGGTGGAGGTCGAGTTAAACGTACCTTGCGGGCTTTTGCGCCTTTAGCGGTACAAGGTACCAGGGTGCGGCCGAGCTACTGGTTCCTCTCCGAGTAGCTTATGGGCGGTGTGGCCCCTGGGCAACAGACTTGTGAGGGGTGCTTTGTTTTCATTGGGGCCGCTTTGTTATGGGGACCCCAGCGCGTCTTTTCGGCCAGGTGGCTTTCCTAGATCCTGGAGGAGGGTGTCCAGAGCCCTGCGGGCTTGAGGGATCCTGAGGGTAGCAAGGAGAAGCAGATTAGGAAGGCAGCAGAAACTATGATAGGAGGCGTAGGTGTTAGAAAGGAGGAGATTAGCAGGTAGAGGAGTAGGGTTACAGGCATCAGTTAAGGCAGGTGAGTAGGACAGCACTTGAAATAGCTTTTACTAGAACAAAGGGAGTTTAGGAGATGCAAACAAAAAAGGCCGGGTAGGCAGTACAAGGCAGCAGAGAAACATAAAAAATTAGCTAGAGCACTATTGGCAGCAGAGAAGCAGAAAACTTAGCTACAGCACTACAAAATTATTAAGCTAGGATTACAGGAGATAGTTTGTCTAGGCAGCAAATTTAGCTTCTGGAAGCGGTATTACTTGGCAGCAGTGTCAGCCCTTACAGTCCCTCGAGTACAAAACAGTAGTCCAACTCCAAAAACCGTAGAGTGAGAACAGCCGATTTCTTTGGAGAATGGTACTTGATAAAGTCCCAAACCCAGCTGGAAAGCTCCAGCAGGATGGAGGTCGAGTTAAACGTACCTTGCGGGCTTTTGCGCTTTTAGCGGCACAAAGTACGAGGGTGCAGCTGAGCTCCTGGATCGCTTCCCCGGGTGGCTTGCGGTGGGTGCGGCTCCTGGCAACAGACTTTCTGGAAGGGCGCTTTTGTCTTCAGTGGGGGCCGTTTGTTAAGCGGGGACCCAGAGGTGTCTTTTCGGTCCAAGGCTGGTTCCTAGATCCAGTAGAAGGGTGTCCAGAGACCCGGTGGGCTTAGAGGGATCCTGAGGGGTAGGAAGGAGAAGCAGATTAAGAAGGCAGCAGAAACAATGGTAGGGGGCGTAGGTGACAGAAAGGAGGAGATTAGCAGGTAGAGGAGTGGGGTTACTTGCTTCAGTTAAGGCAGGTGAGTAGGACAGCACTTGAAATAGCTTTTACTATAACAAAGAGAGTTTAGGAGATTCAAACAAAAAAAAAAGGGAAGGCAGTACAAAGCATCATAGAAACAGAATAAATTAGCTACAGCACTATAGGCAGCCGAGAAGCAGAAAACTTAGCTACAGCACTACAGAATTAATAAGCTAGGATTACAGGAGATAGTTTGTCTAGGCAGCAAAATTTAGCTCAGGAAGCTGTATTACTTAGCCGCAGTGGCAGTGCTCACAGTCCATGGGGATACAAAATAGTGGTCCAAATCCAAAAAATATAGAGTGATAACAGCTGCTTTCTGTGGAGAATGGTACTTGGTAAAGTCCCAAACCCAGCAGGAGAGCTCCAGCAGGGTGGAGGTCGAGTTAAACGTACCTTGCGGGCTTTTACGCCTTTAGCGTCACAAGGCACCAGGGTGCAGCCGAGCTCCTGGTTCCCTTCCCCAGGTGGCTTGCGGTTGGTGCGGCCCCTGGCAACAGACCTTTTGGAGGGGTGCTTTTGTCGTCAGTGGAGGCTGCTTGTTAAGCGGGGACCCCAGAGGCGTCTTTTCGTAAAAGGCTGGTTCCTAGATCCTGGAGGAGGGTGTCCAGAGCCCAGGTGGGCTTGGAAGGATCCTGAGGGGTAGCAAGGGTAAGCAAATTAGGAAGGCAGCAGAAACAATGGTAGGGGGCGTAAGTGATAGAAAGTAGGAGATTAGCAGGTAGAGGAGATGGGTTACAGGCTTCAGTTAAGGCAGGTGAGCTGGACAGCTCTTGAAATAGCTTTAACTAGAACGGAGGGAGTTAAGGAGATTCAAACAAAAAGAGGCGGGAAGGCAGTACAAGGCATCATAGAAACAGAAAAAATTAGCTACAGCACTATAGGCAGCAGAGAAGCAGAAAACTTAGCTACAGCACTACAGAATAAATAAACTAGGATTACAGGACATTGTTTGTCTAGGCAGTAAAATTTAGTTTCAGGAAGCTGTATTACTTGGCCGCTGTGGCAGCGCTCACAGTCCCTGGGGGTACAAAATAGTGGTCCAAATCCAAAAAATATAGAGTGAGAACAGCCGCTTTCTGTGGGGAATGGTACTTTCTTAAAGTCACAAACCAAGCAGGAGAGGGCAGCAGGTGGAGGTCGATTAAACGTACTTTGCGGGCTTTCGCGCCTTTAAGGCTGGCTAAGGTACCAGGTGCTGGGCCGAGCCCTGGTTCCTTCCCAGTGGGTTTGCGGTTGGTGCGGCCCCTGGCAACAGACTTCTGGAGGGGGGCCTTTGTTTTTATTGGGGTCCGCTTGTTAAGAGGGGACCCCAGCGGCGTCTTTTCGGTCCAAGGCTGCTTCCTAGATCCTGGAGGAGGGTGTCCAGAGCCCTGATGGTCTTGGAGGGATCCTGAGGGCTAGCAAGGAGAAGCAGATTAAGAAGGCAGCAGAAACTATGGTAGGGGGTGTAGGTGTTAGAAAGGAGGAGATTAGCAGGTAGAGGAGTAGGGTTACAGGCTTCAGTTAAGGCAGGTGAATAGGACAGCACTTGAAATAGCTTTTACTAGAACAAAGGGAGTTTAGGAGATTCAAACAAAAAAAGGCAGGAAGGCAGTACAAGGCAGCAGAGAAACAGATACAATTAGCTACAGCACTATAGGCAGCAGAGATGCAGAAAACTTAGCTACAGCACAACAGATAAATAAGATGGGATTACAGGAGATAGTTTGTCTAGGGAGCAAAATTTAGCTTCAGGAACCTGTGTTACTTGGCCGCAGTGGCATCGCTCACAGTCCCTGGGGGTACAAAATAGTAGTCCAAATCCCAAAAATATAGAGAGAGATCAGCCGCTTTCTGGGGAGAATGGTACTTGGTAAAGACCCAAACCCAGCAGGAGAGGGCCTGCAGGGTGGAGGTCAAGTTTGACGTAGCTTGCGGTCTTTTGCGCCTTTAGTGACAAAAGGTACCAGTGAGCGGCTGAGCTCCTGGTTCCCTACCCCAGGTGGCTTGACGTCGGTGCGGCCCATGGCAACAGACATTCTGGAAGGGCGATTTTGTCTTCAGTCTGGGCCGCTTGTTAAGCGGGGACCCCAGAGGTGTCTTTTCTTTCCAAGGCTGGTTCCTAGATCCTGGAGGAGGGTTTCCAGAGCCCGGTGGGCTTGGAGGGATCATGAAGGGCAGCAAGGAGAAGCAGATTAAGAAGGCAGCAGAAACTATGGTAGGGGGTGTAGGTGTTAGAAAGGGGAGATTAGCAGGTAGAGGAGTAGGGTTACAGGCTTCAGTTAATGCAGGTGAATAGGACAGCACTTGAAATAGCTTTTACTAGATCAAAGGGAGTTTAGGAGATTCAAACAAAAAAAGGCGGGAAGGCAGTACAAGGCAGCAGAGAAACAGAAAAAATTAGCTACAGCACTATAGGCAGCAGAGAAGCAGAAAACTTAGCTACAGCACAACAGAATTAATAAGCTAGGATTACAGGAGATAGTTTGTCTAGGGAGCAAAATTTAGCTTCAGAAAGCTGTTTTACTTGGCCGCAGTGGCAGCGCTCACAATCCCTTGGGGTACAAAACAGTAGTCCAAATCCAAAAAGTGTAGAGTGAGAACAGCCGCTTTCTGTGGAGAATGGTACTTGGTAAAGTCACAAACCCAGCAGGAGAGGGCAACAGGGTGGAGGTCGAATTAAACGTACCTTGCGGGCTTTTGCGCCTTTAGCGGCACAAGGTACCAGGGTGCGGCCGAGCTCCTGGTTCCCTTCCCCGAGTGGCTTGCGGTCGGTGCGGCCCCGTGCAGCAGACTTCTGGAGGGGCGCTTTTGTTTTTATTGGGGCCGCTTGTTAAGCGGGGGCCCCAGCGGCGTCTTTTCGGTACAAAGCTGGTTCCTAGATCCTGGAGGAGGGTGTCCTGAGCCCTGCTGGTCTTGGAGGGATCCTGAGGGTTAGCAAGGAGAAGCAGATTAAGAAGGCAGCAGAAACTATGGTAGGGGGTGTAGGTGTTAGAAAGGAGGAGATTAGCAGGTAGAGGAGTAGGTTACAGGCTTCAGTTAATGCAGGTGAATAGGACAGCACTTGAAATAGCTTTTACTAGATCAAAGGGAGTTTAGGAGATTCAAACAAAAAAAGGCGGGAAGGCAGTACAAGGCAGCAGAGAAACAGAAAAAATTAGCTACAGCACTATAGGCAGCAGAGAAGCAGAAAACTTAGCTACAGCACAACAGATAAATAAGCTGGGATTACAGGAGAAAGTTTGTCTAGGGAGCAAAATTTAGCTTCAGGAACCTGTATTACTTGGCCGCAGTGGCAGCGCTCACAGTCCCTGGGGGTACAAAATAGTGGTCCAAATCCAAAAAATATAGAGCAAGAACAGCCGCTTTCTGTGGAGAATGCTACTTGGCAAAGTCCCAAACCCAGCAGGAGAGGGTCAGCAGGATGGAGGTCGAGTTAAATGTACCTTGAGAGCTTTTGCGCCTTTAGCAGCACAAGGTACCAGGGTGCGACCGAGCTCCTGGTTCCCCTCCCCGGGTGGCTTGAGGTCGGTGCGGCCCCTGGCAAAAGACTTTCTGGAGGGGCGCTTTTGTCTTCAGGGGCCGCTTGTTGCTGAGACCCCAGGAGTGTCTTTTCGGTCCATGGCTGGTTCCTAGATCCTGGAGGAGGGTGTCCAGAGCCCCGGGGGGCTTGGAGGGATCCTGAGCGATAGCAAGGAGAAGCAGATTAAGAAGGCAGCAGAAACAATGGTAGGGGGAATAGATGATAGAAAGGAGGAGATTAGCAGGTAGAGGAGTAGGGATACAAACTTCATTTAAGTCAGGTGAGTAGGACAGCACTTGAAATAGCTTTTACTAGAACAAATGGAGTTTAGGAGATTCAAACAAAAAAGGCGGGAAGGCAGTACAAGGCAGCAGAGAAACAGATAAAATTAGCTTCAGCACTATAGGCAGCAGAGAAGCAGAAAACTTAGCTACAACACTACGGAATTAATAAGCTAGGATTACAGGAGTTAGTTTGTCTAGGCAGCAAAATTTAGCTACAGGAAGCTGTATTATTTGGCCGCTCACAGCCCCTAGGGGTACAAAATAGTAGTCCAAATCCAAAAAATGTAGAGTGAGAACAGCCGCTTTCTGTGGAGAATGGTACTTGATAAAGTCTCAAACCCAGCAGGAGAGGGCCAGCAGGGTGGAGACCGAGTTAAACGTACCTTGTGGGCTTAAGCACCTTTAGCGTCATAAGGTACCATGGTTCTGCCGAGCTTCTGGTTCCCTTCCCCAGATGGCTTGCAGACGGTGCGGCCCCTGGCAACAGACTTTCTGGATGGGCACTTTTGTCTTCAGTTTGGGCCGCTTGTTAAGCGGGGACCACAGAGGTGTCTTTTCGGTCCAAGGCTGGTTCCTAGATCCTGGAGGAGGGTGTCCAGATACTCGGTGTTCTTGGAGGGATCCTTAAGGGTAACAAGGAGAAGCAGATAAAGAAGGCAGCAGAAACAATGGTAGGGGGCGTAGGTGATAGAAAGGAGGCGATTGGCAGGTAGAGGAGTAGGGTTTCAGGCTTCAGTTAAGGCAGGTGAGTAGGACAGCACTGGAAATAGCTTTTACTAGAACAAAGGGATTTTTGGAGACTCAAACAAAAAAGGCGGGAAGGCAGTACAAGGCAGCAGAGAAACAGTTAAAATTAGTTACAGCACTATAGGCAGCAGAGAAGCAGAAGACTTAGATACAGCACTTCAGAATTAATAAGCTAGGATTACAGGAGAAAGTTTGTCTAGGCAACAAAATTTAGCTACAGGAAGCTGTATTACTTGGCCTCAGTGGCAGCGCTCACAGTCCCTGCGGGTACAAAATAGTAGTCCAAATCCAAAAAATGTAGAGTGAGAACAGCCGCTATCTGTGCAGAATGGTACTTGGTAAAGTCCCAAACCCAGCAGGAGAGGGCCAGCAGGGTGGAGGTCGAGTTTAATGTACCTTGCGGGCTTTTGCGCCTTTGGAGGCACTAGGTACCATGTTGCGGCCATGCTCCTGGTTCCCTTCCTCGGGTGGCTGGCGGTCGGTGCGGCCCCTGGCAGCAGACTTTCTGGAGGAGAGCTTTTGTCTTCAGTGGGGGCCGCTTGTTAAGCGGGGACCCCAGAGGCATCTTTTCTGTCCAAGGCTGGTTCCTAGATCCTGGAGGAGGGTGTCCAGATCCACGGTGGGCTTTGAGGGATCCTGAGGGGTAGCAAGGAGAAGCAGATTAAGAATACAGCCGAAACAATGGTAGGGGGCGTAGGTGAAAGAAACGAGGCAATTTGCAGGTAGAGGAGTAGGGTTACAGGCTTCAGTTAAGGCAGGTGAGTAGGACAGCACTTGAAATAGCTTTTTCTAGAACAAAGGGAGTTTAGGAGATTCAAGCAAAAAAAGGCGATAAGATAGTACAAGACAGCAGAGAAACAGAAAAAATTAGCTACAGCACTATAGGCAGTAGAGAAGCAGAAAACTTAGCTACAGCACTACAGAATTAGTAAGCTAGGATTTCTGGAGATAGTTGGTCTAGGCAGCAAAATTTAGCTACAGGAAGCTGTATTACTTGGCCGCAGTGACAGCGCTCACAGTCACTGGGGGTACAAAATAGTAGTCCAAATCCAAAAAATATAGAGTGAGAACAGTCACTTTCTGTGGAGAATGGTACTTGGTAAGGTCCCAAACCCAGCAGGAGAGGGCCAGCAGGGTGGAGGTCATGTTAAACGTACCTTGCGGGCTTTTGCGCCTTTAGCGGCACAAGGTACAAGGGTGCGGGCGAGCTCCTGTTTCCCTTCCCCGGGTGGCTTTCGGTCGGTGTGGCCCCTGGCAACAGATTTTCTGGAGGGGCGCTTTTGTCTTCAGTGGGGGCCGCTTGTTAAGCGGGACCCCAGAGGCCTCTTTTCGGTCCAAGGCTGGTTCCTAGATTATGTAGGAGGGTGTCCAGAGCCCCGGTGGCTTAGAGGAATCCTGAGGGGTAGGAAGAAGAAGCAGATTAAGAAGGCAGCAGAAACAATGGTAGGGGGCGTAGGTGATAGAAAGGAGGAGATTAGCAGGTAGAGGAGTAGGGTTACAGGCTTCAGTTAAGGCAGGTGAGTAGGACAGCACTTGAAATAGCTTTTGCTAGAACAAAGGGAGTTTAGGAGATTCAAACAAAAAAAGGTGGGAAGCAGTACAAGGCAGCAGAGAAACAAAAAAAATTAGCTACAGCACTAAAGGCAGCCGAGAAGCAGACAATTTAGCTACAGCACTACAGAATTAATAAACTAGGATTATAGGAGATAGTTTTTCTAGGCAGCAAAATTTAGCTTCAGGAAGCTGTATTACTTGGCTGGAGTGGTAGCGCTCACAGTCCCCGGGGTACAAAATTGTAGTCCAAATCCAAAAAATACAGAGTGAGAACAGCTGCTTTCTGTGGAGAATGGTACTTGGTAAAGTCCCAAACACAGCAGGAGAGGGCCAGCAGGGTGGAGATCGAGTTAAACATACTTTGCGGGCTTTTGCGCCTTTTGCAGAACAAGGTACCAGGGTGTGGCCAAGCTCCTGGTTCCCTTCCCCGGGTGGCTTGCGGAAGGTGCAGCCCCTGGTAACAGACTTTCTCGAGGGGTGCTTTTGTCTTCAGTGGGGGCCGCTTGTTAAGTGGGGAACCTGAGGAATCTTTTCCGTCCAAGGCTGGTTCCTAGATACTGTAGGAGGGTGTCCAGAGCCCCAGTGGGCTTGGAGGGATCCTGAGGGGTAGCAAGGAGAAGGAGATTAAGAAGGCAGCAGAAACAATGGTAGGGGGCATAGGTGATAGAAAGGAGGAGATTAGCAGTTAGAGGAGTAGGGTTACAGGCTTCAGTTAAGGCAGGTGAGTAGGACAGCACTTGAAATAGCTTTTACTAGAACAAAGGGAGTTTAGGAGATTCAAACAAAAAAAGGCGGGAAGGCGGTGCAAGGCAGCAGAGAAACAGAAAAAATTAGCTACAGCACTATAGGCAGCAGAGAAGCAGAAAACTTAGCTACAGCACTACAGAATTAATAAGCTAGGATTACAGGAGTTAGTTTGTCTAGGCAGCAAAATTTAGCTACAGGAATCTGAACTACTTTGCTGCAGTGGCAGCTCTCACTGTCCCTGTGGGGTACAAAATAGTGGTCCAAATCCAAAAAACATAGAGTGAGAACAGCCGCTTTCTGTGGAGAATGGTACTTGGTAAAGTCCCAAACCCAGCAGGAGAGGGCCAGCAGGGTGGAGGTAGAGTTAAATGTACCTTGCGGGCTTTTGTGCCTTCAGTGGCACAAGGTACCATGGTTTTGCCGAGCTCCTGGTTCCCTTCCCCGGGGGACTTGCGGTCGGTGAGGCCTCTGGCAAAAGACTTTCTGGAGGGGCGCTTTTGTCTTCAGTGGGGGCCGCTTGTTAAGCCGGGACCGCAGACGTGTCTTTTCGGTCCAAGGGTGGTTCCTAGATCCTGGAGGAGGGTGTCCAGAGCCCCGGTGGGCTTGGAAGGATCCTGAGCGGTAGCAAGGAGAAGCAGATTAAAAAAGCAGCAGAAACAATGGTAGGGGGCGAGATAGAAAGGAGGAGATTAGCAGGTAGAGGAGTAGGTTACAAACTTCAGTTAAGGCAGGTGAGTAGGCTGGCACATGAAATAGCTTTACTAGAACAAAGAGAGTTTAGAGATTCAAACCAAAAAGGCGGGAAGGCAGTACAAGGCAGCAGAAACAGAAAAATTAGCTACAGCACTATAGGCAGCAGAGAAGCAGAAACTTAGCTACAGCACTACAGAATTAATAAGCTAGGATTGCTGGAGATAGTTAGTCTAGGCAGCAAAATTTAGCTACAGGAAGCTGTATTACTTGGCCGCAGTGGCAGCGCTCACAGCCCCAGGGGGTACAAAATAGTTGTCCAAATCCGAAAAATATAGAGTGAGAACAGCCGCTTTCTGTGGAGAATGGTACTTGGTAGTGTCCCAAACCCAGCAGGAGAGGGCCAGCAGGGTGGAGACCGAGTAAAACATACCTTGCGGGCTTATGCGTCTTTTGCAGCACAAGGTACCATGGTTCGGCCGAGGTCCTGGTTCCCTTCCCCGGGTGGCTTGTGGTCGGTGCGGCCCCTGGCAACAGACTTTCTGGAGGGGCGCTTTTGTCTCCTGTGGGGACCGCTTGTTAAGCGGGGACTCCAGAGGCGTCTTTTCGGTTCAAGGCTGGTTCCTAGATCCTGGAGGAGGGTGTCCAGATCCATGGTGGGCTTGGAGGGATCCTGAGGGGTAGTAAGGAGAAGCAGATTAAGAAGGTAGCAGAAACAATGGTAGGGGGCGTAGGTGATAGAAAGGAGGTGATTAGCAGGTAGAGGAGTAGGGTTTCAGGCTTCAGTTATGGCTGGTGAGTAGGACATCATTTGAAATAGCTTTTACTAGAACAAAGGGATTTTTGGAGACTCAAACAAAAAAAGGCGGGAAGGCAGTACAAGGCAGCAGAGAAACAGATAAAATTAGCTACAGCTCTATAGGCAGCAGAGAAGCAGAAAACTTAGCAAAAGCACTACAGAATTAATAAACTAGGATTACAGGAGATAGTTTGTCTAGGCAGCAAAATTTAGCTACAGGAAGCTGTATTACTTGGCCGCAGTGGCAGCACTCACAGTCCCTGTAGGAACAAAATGGTAGTCCAAATCCAAAAGATATAGAGTGAGAACAGCTGCTTTCTGTGGAGAATGGTATTGGTAAAGTCCCAAACCCAGCAGGAGAGGGCCAGCAGGGTGGAGGTCGAGTTAAACGAACCTTGCAAGCTTTTGCTCCGTTAGCGGCACAAGGTACCACAGTGCAGCCGAGCTCCTGGTTCCCTTCCCCGGTGGGCTTGCGGTCGGTGCGGCCCCTGTCAACAGAATTTCTGGAGGGGTACTTTTGTCTTCAGTGGGGCCACTTTTTAAGCTGGGATCCCAGAGGCGTCTTTTTGGTCCAAGGCTGGTTCCTAGATCCAGGAGGAGGGTGTCCAGATCCCCGGTGGGCTTGGAAGGATCCTGAGGGGTAGCAAGGAGAAGCAGTTTAAGAAGACAGCAGAAAAAATGGTAGGGGGCGTAGGTGATAGAAAGGATGCGATTAGCAGGTAGAGGAGTAGGGTTTCAGGCTTCAGTTAAGGCAGGTGAGTAGGACAGCACTTGAAATATCTTTTACTAGAACAAAGGGATTTTTGGAGACTCAAACAAAAAAAGGCGGGAAGGCAGTACAAGGCAGCAGAGAAACAGAAAAAAATAGCTACAGCACTATAGGCAGCAGAGAAGCAGAAAACTTAGCTACAGCACTACAGAATTAATAAGCTAGGATTGCAGGAGATAGTTTTTCTAAGCAGCAAAATTTAGCTACAGGAAGCTGTATTACTTGGCCGCAGTGGCAGCGCTCACAGCCCCAGGGGGTATTAAATAGTAGTTCAAATCCAAAAAATATAGAGTGAGAACAGCCGCTTTCTGTGGAGAATGGTACTTGGTAAAGTCTCAAACCCAGCAGGAGAGGGCCAGCAGGGTGGAGACAGAGTAAAACATACCTTGCGGGCTTATGCGTCTTTAGCGGCACAAGGTACCAGGGTGCGGCCGAACTCCTGGTTCCCTTCCTCGGGTGGCTTGCGGTCGGTGCAGTCCCTGGCAACAGACTTTCTCGAGGGGCGCTTTTGTCTTCAGTGGGGGCCGCTTGTTAAGTGGGGACCCCAGAGGCGTCTTTTCGGTTTAAGGCTGGTTCCTAGATCCTGGAGGAGAGTGTCCAGATCCCCAGTGGGCTTGGAGGGATCCTGAGGGGTAGCAAGGAGAAGCAGATTAAGAAGGTAGCAGAAACAATGGTAGGGGGCGTAGGTGATAGACAGGAGGCAATTAGCAGGTAGAGGAGTAGGGTTTCAGGCTTCAGTTAAGGCAGGTGAGTGGGACAGCACTTGAAATAGCTTTTACTAGAACAAAGGGATTTTTGGAGACTCAAACAAAAAAAGGCAGGAAGGCAGTACAAGGCAGCAGAGAAACAGATAAAATTAGCTACAGCTCTATAGGCAGCAGAGAAGCAGAAAACTTAGCTACAGCACTACAGAATAAATAAGCTAGGATTACAGGAGATAGTTTGTCTAGGCAGCAAAATTTAGCTACAGGAAGCTGTATTACTTGGCCGCAGTGGCAGCGCTCACAGTCCCTGTGGGAACAAGAACAGCTGCTTTCTGTGGAGAATGGTACTTGGTAAAGTCCCAAACCCAGCAGGAGTGGGCCAGCAGGGTGGAGGTCGAGTTTAACGTACCTTGCGGGCTTTTGCGCCTTTAGCGGCACAAGGTACCAGGGTGCGGCCAAACTCCTGGTTCCCTTCCTCGTGTGGCTTGCAGTCGGTGCGGCCCCTGGCAGCAGACTTTCTGGAGGGGAGCTTTTGTCTTCAGTGTGGGCCGATTGTTAAGCGGGAACCCCAGAGGCATCTTTTCGGTCCAAGGCTCATTCCTAGATCCTGTAGGAGGGTGTCCAGATCCCTGGTTGGCTTTGAGGGATCCTGAGGGGTAACAGTGTTGAAGCAGATTAAGAAGGCAGCAGAAACAATGGTAGGGTGCGTAGGTGATAGAAAGGAGGAGATTAGCAGGTAGAGGAGTAGGGTTACAGGCTTCAGTTAAGGCAGGTGAGTAGGACAGCACTTGAAATAGCTTTTACTAGAACAAAGGGAGTTTAGGAGATTCAAACAAAAAAAGGTGGGAGGCAGTACAAGGCAGCAGAGAAACAGAAAAAATCAGCAACAGCACTATAGGCAGCAGAGAAGCAGAAAACTTAGCTACAGCACTTCAGAATTAATAACTAGTATTACAGGAGATAGTTTATCTAGGCAGCAAAATTTAGCTTAAGGAAGCTGTATTACTTGGCCGCAGTGGCAGTGCTCACAGTCCCTGGAGGTACAAAATAGTTGTCCAAATCCCCAAAATATAGAGTGAGAACAGCCTCATTCTGTGGAGAATTGTACTTGGTAAAGTCCCAAACCCAGCAGGAGAGGGCCAGCAGGGTGGAGGTCAAGTTAAATGAACCTTGCGGGCTTTTTCGCCTTTAGCGGCACAAGGTATCAGGGTGCGGGCGGTCTCCTGGTTCCCTTCCCCGGGTGGCTTGCGGTCAGTGTGGCCCCTATCAACAGACTTTCTGTAGGGGCGCTTTTGTCTTCAGTGGAGGCCACCTGTTAAGCAGGGACCCCAGAGACGTCTTTTCTATCCAAGGCTGGTTCCTAGATCATGGAGGAGGGCGTCCAGTGCCCTGGTGGGCTTGGAGGGATCCTGATGGGTAGCAAGGTGAAGCAGATTAAGAAGGCAGCAGAAACAACGGTAGGGGGCGTAGGTGATAGAAAGGAGGAGATTAGCAGGTAGAGGAGTAGGGTTACAGGCTTCAGTTAAGGCAGGTGAGTAGGACAGCACTTGAAATAGCTTTTACTTGAACAACGGGTGTTTAGGAGATACAAACAAAAAAAGGCGGGAAGGCAGTACAAGGCAGCAGAGAAACAGAAAATGTTAGCTACTGCACTATAGGCAGCAGAGAAGCAGAAAACTTAGCTACAGCACTACAGAATTAATAAGCTAGGAATACAGGAGATAGTTTTTCTAGGCAGCAAAATTTAGCTACAGGAAGCTGTATTACTTGGCCGCAGTGATAGCGCTCACAGTCCCTGGGGGTTCAAAATAGTAGTCCAAATCCAAAAAATATAGAGTGAGAACAGCCGTTTTCTGTGGAGAATGGTACTTGGTAAAGTCTGAAATCCAGCAGGAGAGGGCCAGCAGGGTGGAGGTCGAGTTAAACGTACCTTGCGGGCTTTTGCACCTTTAGCGGCAGAAGGTAGCAGGGTGCGGCCGAGCTCCTGGTTCCCTTTCCCTTGTGGCTTGCGGTCGGTGCGGCCCCTGGCAACAGACTTTCTGGAGGGGCGCTTTTGTCTCAGTGGGGCCTTGTTAGCAGGGATCCCAGAGTTGTCTTTTCGGGTCCAAGGCTGGTTCCTAGATCCTGGAGGAGGGTGTCCAGAGCCCAGTTGGGCTTGAGGATCCTGATGGGTAGCAAGGAGAAGCAGATTAAGAAGGCAGCAGAGACAATGGTAGGGAGGGTGATAGAAAGGAGGAGATTAGCAGGTAGAGGAGTAGGGTTACAGGCTTCAGTTAAGGCAGGTGAGTAGGACCGCACTTGAAATAGCTTTTACTCGAACAAAGGGAGTTTTGGAGATTCAAACAAATAAAGGCGTGAAGGCAGTACAAGGCAGCAGAGAAACAGAAAAAATTAGTTACAGCACTATAGGCAGCAGAGAAGCAGAAAACTTAGCTACATCACTACAGAATTGATAAGCTAGGATTACAGGAGATTGTTTGTCTAGGCAGCAAAATTTAGCTTCAGGAAGCTGTATTACTTGGCCGCAGTGGCAGCGCTCTCATTCCATGGGGGTACAAAATTGTAGTCCAAATCCGAAAAATATAGACCGAGAACAGCCGCTTTGTGGAGAATGGTACTTGGCAAAGTCCCAAACCCAGCAGGAGAGGGTCAGCAGGATGGAGGTCGAGTTAAACGACTCTGCGGGCTTTTTCCCTTTAGCGGCACAAGGTACCATGCAGCGACTCAGCCCTGGTTCTCTCCCAGGTGGCTTATGCGGTCGGTGCCCCTGGCAAAGACTTTCTGAGGGGGCTTTTGTCTTCAGTGGCGGCTGCTTGTTGAGCAGGGACCCCAGAGGCGTCTTTTCGGTCCAAGGCTGGTACTTATATCCTGGAGGAGGGTGTCCAGATCCCCGGTGGGCTTGGAGGGATCCTGAGGGGTAGCTAGGAGAAGCAGATTAAGAAGGCAGCAGAAACAATGGTAGGGGGCGTAGCTGATAGAAAGGAGGAGATTAGCAGGTAGAGGAGTAGGGTTACAGGCTTCAGTTAAGGCAGGTGAGTAGGACAGCATCGAAATAACTTTTACTAGAACAAAGGGAGTTTAGGAGATTCAAAGCAAAAAAGGCGGGAAGGCAGTACAAGGCAGCAGATAAACAGAAAAAATTAGCTACAGCACTATAGGCAGCAGAGAAGCAGAAAACTTAGCTACAGCACTACAGAATTAATAAGCTAGGATTATAGTAGATAGTTTGTCTAGACAACAAAATTTAGCTACAGTAAACTGTACTACTAGGCCGCAGTGGCAGCGCTCACAGTCCCTGGGGGTACAAAATTGTAGTCCAAATCCAAAAAATATAGAGTGAGAACAGCCGCTTTCTGTGGAGAATGGTACTTGGTTAAGTCCCAAACACAGAAGGAGAGGGCCAGGAAGGTGGAGGTTGAGTTAAACGTATCTTGTGGGCTTTTGCGCCTTTAGCGGCACAAGGTACTAGGGTGCAGCTGAGCTTCTGGTTCCCTTCCCCGGGTGGCTTGCGGTCGATGCGGCCCCTGGCAACAGACTTTCTGGAAGGGCGCTTTTGTCTTCAGTGGGGCCACTTGTTAAGCAGGGATCCCAGAATTGTCTTTTCGGTCCAAGGCTGGTTCCTAGATCCTGGAGGAGGGTGTCCAGAGCCCAGTTGGGCTTGGAAGGATCCTGATGGGTAGCAAGGAGAAACAGATTAAGAAGGCAGCAGAGACAATGGTAGGGGGCGTAGGTGATAGAAAGGAGGAGATTAGCAGGTAGAGGAGTAGGGTTACAGGCTTCAGTTAAGGCAGGTGAGTAGGACAGCACTTGAAATAGCTTTTACTAGAACAAAGGGAGTTTAGGAGATTCAAACAAAAAAAGGCGGGAAGGCAGTACAAGGCAGCAGAGAAACAGAAAAAATCAGCAACAGCACTATAGGCAGAGAAGCAGAAAACTTAGCTACAGCACTTCAGAATTAATAACTAGTATTACGGAGATAGTTTATCTAGGCAGCAAAATTTAGCTTAGGAAGCTGTATTACTTGGCCGCAGTGGCAGTGCTCACAGTCCCTGGAGGTACAAAATATTGTCCAAATCCCAAAATATAGAGTGAGAACAGCCTCATTCTGTGGAGAATTGTACTTGGTAAGTCCCAAACCCAGCAGGAGAGGGCCAGCAGGGTGGAGGTCAAGTTAAATGAACCTGGCGGGCTTTGCGCTTTAGCGCACAAGGTATCAGGGTGCGGGCGTCTCCTGGTTCCCTTCCCCGGGTGGCTTGCGGTCAGTGTGGCCCCTATCAACAGACTTTCTGTAGGGGCGCTTTTGTCTTCAGTGGAGGCCACCTGTTAAGCAGGGACCCCAGAGACGTCTTTTCTATCCAAGGCTGGTTCCTAGATCGTGGAGGAGGGCGTCCAGTGCCCTGGTGGGCTTGGAGGGATCCTGATGGGTAGCAAGGAGAAGCAGATTAAGAAGGCAGCAGAAACAACGGTAGGGGGCGTAGGTGATAGAAAGGAGGAGATTAGCAGGTAGAGGAGTAGGGTTACAGGCTTCAGTTAAGGCAGGTGAGTAGGACAGCACTTGAAATAGCTTTTACTTGAACAACGGGTGTTTAGAGATTCAAACAAAAAGGCGGAAGGCAGTCAAGGCAGCAGAGAAACAGAAAATGTTAGCTACTGCACTATAGGCAGCAGAAGCAGAAAACTTAGCTACAGCACTACAGAATTAATAAGCTAGGAATACAGGAGATAGTTTTTCTAGGCAGCAAAATTTAGCTACAGGAAGCTGTATTACTTGGCCGCAGTGATAGCGCTCACAGTCCCTGGGGGTTCAAAATAGTAGTCCAAATCCAAAAAATATAGAGTGAGAACAGACGTTTTCTGTGGAGAATGGTACTTGGTAAAGTCTGAAATCCAGCAGGAGAGGGCCAGCAGGGTGGAGGTCGAGTTAAACGTACCTTGCGGGCTTTTGCACCTTTAGCGGCACAAGGTACCAGGGTGCGGCCGAGCTCCTGGTTCCCTTCCCCTTGTGGCTTGCGGTTGGTGCGGCCCCTGGCAACAGACTTTCTGGAGGGGTGCTTTTGTCTTCAGTGGGGCCACTTGTTAAGCAGGGATCCCAGAATTGTCTTTTCGGTCCAAGGCTGGTTCCTAGATCCTGGAGGAGGGTGTCCAGAGCCCAGTTGGGCTTGGAGGGATCCTGATGGGTAGCAAGGAGAAGCAGATTAAGAAGGCAGCAGAGACAATGGTAGGGGGCGTAGGTGATAGAAAGGAGGAGATTAGCAGGTAGAGGAGTAGGGTTACAGGCTTCAGTTAAGGCAGGTGAGTAGGACCGCACTTGAAATAGCTTTTACTCGAACAAAGGGAGTTTTGGAGATTCAAACAAAAAAAGGCGTGAAGGCAGTACAAGGCAGCAGAGAAACAGAAAAAATTAGTTACAGCACTATAGGCAGCAGAGAAGCAGAAAACTTAGCTACATCACTACAGAATTAATAAGCTAGGATTACAGGAGATTGTTTGTCTAGGCAGAAAAATTTAGCTTCAGGAAGCTGTATTACTTGGCCGCAGTGGCAGTGCTCACATTCCCTTGGGGTACAAAATTGTAGTCCAAATCCGAAAAATATAGACCGAGAACAGCCGCTTTCTGTGGAGAATGGTACTTGGCAAAGTCCCAAACCCAGCAGGAGAGGGTCAGCAGGATGGAGGTCGAGTTAAACATACCTTGCGGGCTTTTTCCCCTTTAGCGGCACAAGGTACCATGGTGCGACCGAGCTCCTGGTTCTCCTCCCCAGGTGGCTTGCGGTCGGTGCTGCCCCTGGCAAAAGACTTTCTGGAGGGGGGCTTTTGTCTTCAGTGGGGGCTGCTTGTTGAGCAGGGACCCCAGAGGCATCTTTTCGGTCCAAGGCTGGTACTTATATCCTGGAGGAGGTGTCCAGATCCCGGTGGGCTTGAGGATCCTGAGGGGCAAGGAGAAGCAGATTAAGAGGCAGCAGAAACAATGGTAGGGGCGAGTTGATAGAAAGGAGGAGATTAGCAGGTAGAGGAGTAGGGTTACAGGCTTCAGTTAAGGCAGTTGAGTAGGACAGCATCGAAATAGCTTTTACTAGAACAAAGGGAGTTTAGGAGATTCAAACCAAAAAAGGCGGGAAGGCAGTACAAGGCAGCAGAGAAACAGAAAAAATTAGTTACAGCACTATAGGCAGCAGAGAAGCAGAAAACTTAGCTACATCACTACAGAATTAATAAGCTAGGATTACAGGAGATTGTTTGTCTAGGCAGAAAAATTTAGCTTCAGGAAGCTGTATTACTTGGCCGCAGTGGCAGCGTCACATTCCCTGGGGTACAAAATTGTAGTCCAAATCCAAAATATAGACCGAGAACAGCCGCTTTCGTGGAGAATGGTACTTGGCAAAGTCCCAAACCCAGCAGGAGAGGTCAGCAGGATGGAGGTCGAGTTAAACGTACCTTGCGGGCTTTTTCCCCTTTAGCGGCACAAGGTACCATGGTGCGACCGAGCTCCTGGTTCTCCTCCCCAGGTGGCTTGCGGTCGGTGCGGCCCCTGGCAAAAGACTTTCTGGAAGGGGGCTTTTGTCTTCAGTGGGGGCTGCTTGTTGAGCAGGGACCCCAGAGGCATCTTTTCGGTCCAAGGCTGGTACTTATATCCTGGAGGAGGGTGTCCAGATCCCCGGTGGGCTTGGAGGGATCCTGAGGGGTAGCAAGGAGAAGCAGATTAAGAAGGCAGCAGAAACAATGGTAGGGGGCGTAGTTGATAGAAAGGAGGAGATTAGCAGGTAGAGGAGTAGGGTTACAGGCTTCAGTTAAGGCAGGTGAGTAGGACAGCATCGAAATAGCTTTTACTAGAACAAAGGGAGTTTAGGAGATTCAAACCAAAAAAGGCGGGAAGGCAGTACAAGGCAGCAGATAAACAGAAAAAATTAGCTACAGCACTATAGGCAGCAGAGAAGCAGAAAACTTAGCTACAGCACTACAGAATTAATAAGCTAGGATTATAGTAGATAGTTTGTCTAGACAACAACATTTAGCTACAGTAAACTGTACTACTAGGC